>OY728127.1:109429666-119429666 GCA_963277665.1 Viscum album
AAATCTTAAAAATCTGAATACCCTAAAACCTTCAAAATCCAAAAAACCCTAAAAATCAAAAAAATAAGAAAATTCCCAAAAATCACTATAAACCTAAATAACCCAAAACCTTGAAAACCCTATGAAAACATCAGAATCCTATAAATATTTAAATCCAAAGCATAAAAATAATAATAACCCGAAAAACCCTAAAATAAATAAAAAACACAAAAGGACTTCAAAATACCTAAAAACTCTACAAAACAATAAGAATCCTAAAACCAAAAAATTCATTAGAAACATAAAAAACCCTAAAAACCAGAAAAATATCAAAAAATATTTAAAAAACTATATACTTTTAAAATTCCTAAAAACCTAAAAATGTTAAAGAACCTAAAATCCCTAAAAGACCATAAAAATACTAAAAAGTCCCAAAACCCATAAAATACCTGGAAAACACTAAAAACCATAAAAACCATAAGAAACCAAAAAAACCCTAAAAACAAAAACCCCTTTAAACCCATAAAAATATTAAAAACTCTAAAAATATTATAAACCTTAATAAACCCCCTAAAACCACTAAACAATTCAAAAAAAATTTAAACACATAATACATTGCAAAACAATAAAACCCATAAAACCCTAAAAACCCAAAAATCCATAAAACTATAAAAAACCCTAAAACCCTCAAAATCACAAAAAAATCAATAAAATACCTAAAAAACTATAAAAATATTTAAAAACGTAATAAGACCTAAAACCCTAAAAACCCCAAAGAAACCCTAAAAAACATAAACACATATAAAACCCCTAAAAACCCAAAAACTGATAAAAACCATAAAAAATCCAAAAAACACCTAAAAACCAAAAATTCCTAAAAACCATAAAAACCTAGAAATCCTAGAAATTTATGAAAAATTCCTAAAAATGAAATAACCCGAAAAACCTAGAAAACCCCCAAAAAACCTTAAAAAACATACAAATCATAAAATTCCTAAAATTCCTAAAAAATGGTAAAACCCTAAAAAACACTAAAAACCAGAAAAATATTATTAAAATTCTAAAAAACCAAAAACCCCATAAAACCCCTAAATAATGAAAAAACCCTAAAAACCCTAAAAATTTGAAAAAAAACTAAAAATCATAAAACCCATCATGCCTTATTAAAAGATAAAATACATTTAAAACCCTAAAAAACTAAAAAAACCCTTAAAAATAAAAAATACAATAATATCCCATAAAACCCTCATAATTCCTAAAAACACTAAATAGGCATAAAAATCCTAAAAAGCCTTAAAAACTTCTAAAATCGAAAAAACCCTAAAATCCATTACAACCCAAAGAAAACCATAAAAACAAAAAAAATAAAAAAATGCTCATAAAAAACATATAAAGCACTACAAATGAGAAAATCCAAAAAATTGATAAAAACCAAACAAACCCTCAAAATACCAAAAAACAATAAAAAATAATAAATATCCTAAAAATTCACTTAAAATATTTGAAAACCTAAAAAACCAAAAAAACCCTAAAAACCATAAGAAAACATTAAAAACCTAAAAAATTATAAAACCCCTGGAAACCTAAAAAATTCTAAAAACACTAAAAACCCTCAAAACCTTTAAAACCCATTAACCTATAAAACCCTAAAAAACATAAGAAACTCTAGAACCCCAAAAACCCCTAAAACTACTAAAATTATAAAATCCAATTAAACACATAAAAAATTAAAAAATTATAAAAAACCAACAAAACTCAATGATGTCCCAAAAAACACATAAAAACAATAAAAACCATAAAAACCAAAGAAATCATAAGAATCCTAAAACCCCCAAAATCTGTAAAAACACTAAATAACTTTAAAAATATTAATTAATATTTAAAATCCATAAAAGCTTAAAACCCCCAAAAACCTTTAAATCTATGAAAACCATAGAAAACTAAAAACTATTAAAATCTATAAAAACATTAATATACTTAATACCCCAAAAAAACCTAAAAACTATAAAAACCATAAATTACCCAAAAAATTAAAAACCCTAGAACTCTATATAAACCTGAAAACCCCACGAAAACTCTAAAATCCAATTAAACATCCAAAAAAATTAAAATCTCTAAAAACCATTAAAAATAAAAACAAACAAATAAAACTCGATAAACCCAAAAATTTCAATCCCAAAATCCACTAAAACTTCTAAAAAAGCATTTAATCCCTAAAAAATCATTAAAAACTAAAATAACAAAAAACCCACTAAAAACCCATAAAAAATTAAAATCACATACAAACAAAGAAAAACCCTAAGAAATCATTAAAACCCTAAAAATACATAAAATCCCTAAAAATATAAAAATATTAAAAACCCTAAAAACCCTAAAAACCTTCAAACCCTTCAAAATACACAATAACCCTAAAATGAAATATAAATCCTCAAAATACCTAAAATAAGTAGAAAAAACCCTAAAAATAAAGAAAAAACCTACGAAATCCTTATAAACAACAAAACACTTAAACCCCTAAAAAACATAAAAATTATAAAACCCTAAAAAAATATAAAAACCCAAAAAACCCAAAAATCCCTAAAAATCATAAAAAGCACTAAAATACTTAAATACACTAAAAGTTCCTAAAAAACTCAAATCCACTAAAAACTCTATAAATCCTTTAGACCCCTAAATTTTTTAAAAAACTAAAAAAAATAAAAGACAAAAAACAAACCAAAAAAACTAATAACACTAATAACCATAATAAGCCCTCAAAATCCACAAAATTCATAAAAACTATAAAAATGAAAAAAATACTAAAAAATATCTAAAAATATAAAGTATCTGAAAATCCCCATGATAACCATAAAAACCACAAAAAACATAAAACCCCTAAAACCCCTAAAAAATTATAAACACCTGAAGAAACACAATGACTCTAAAAAACCCAAAAATCCCTTAAAATCCCTAACACTATAGAAACCCATATAAATCACTAAATGTCCTTAAAAAATAAAAAAAACATAATACCCTAAAAACTCTAAGAAACCATAAAAACCTAAAAAACATAAATCCCATAAAAATTTAAAAATGTAAAAAACCTAAAAACCTTGAAAAGACCATAAAACTGTAAAACCCATAACACCATAAATACCTCTAAAACATTAAAACCATAAAAACCCATAAAAACTAACCAATACTCTAAAACCCCCTTTAAACTCTAAAAACATTAAAAACTACAAAAAACCATAAGAACCGTAAAAACTCAAGGGAAAACCTTTATAACCCCAAAACCATCAAAACCATAATATTCCTAAAAATCCTAAATATACATAAAAACCCAAAAAATAATAATAATCATACAATGACCTAAAAATTATTACAATCCTAAAAACCAATGAAAATCTCTAAGAAAACCATAAAGACAAAAAAAAATTCAACCCCTAAAAACAATAAAAACTATAAAACCCCGAAAAAACACTCAGTCCCCTAAAAACATAAAGTCCCTCAAACCTTAAAAACTATATAAATCCATAAAACCTTAAAAACCAAAAAAACTCTACGAACTTTTAGACCCCTAAAAATGATAAAACCACCAACAAACCTAAAAAACCCAAAATAAACAAAAGAACCCTAAAAATGATGGAAGCCCTAGAAACCCTAGAAACCCTCAAAATCCCTATAACCCTAAACCATAAAAATCATAAAAAACACTAAAACCCCTAAAACATTAAAAAACATGAAAATCCTAAGGAAACAGTAAAAACCTAAAACATTAAAAAACCCATAAAAACTCAAAATATACTAAAAAATATAAAAGTCCCAAAAACTGTAAACTCCTAAAAACCATAAACACCCCTAAAAACATTAAAATAAAAAAACCTTAAAAATCATAAAAACACACTAAAAAAATATAAAAACAATTTAATCGTTTAAAAATATAAAAAAACTATAAAAACATTAAAAATCCTAAAAAACTAAAAAAAATGCTAAAAACCCTAAAATAATAAAAATTATAAAAAATCAATAAAAATACATAAAATCATAAAAAACCCTAAAAACCTATATAACCAGAAGAAACCTTAAAAACCTAGATACAATTAATACACCTATAATCAATAAATAATGATAAAACCCATAAAACCCTAAAAACCACCAAAAATTCAAAACACCCATTAACCCCCTAAAAAGTTTAAAAACTCAAAAAAACCATAAAACACCAAAAAAGTAAAAATGTTATAAAAATAAAAAAACCCTAAAAGTCCTAAAAATCCATAAAACCTTCAAAATATCTAAAAACCCTAAAAACCATAAAAAACATTAAAAAACCTAAAAACTCTACAAATTTAAATACCCCTAAACCCCTAAAAACCATAAAAACACCTTAAAAACAAAAATAATTACTAAAAAATTAAAAACCTAAAAACGTTAAAAATCATAAAAAACACAATAACCCAAAAAACCCTTAAACCCTAAAAATCCATAAAAACCCTAAAATACATATAAATAATATACAATCCCTACAAATACATATAAATTTTAAAAACACTAAAAACCTTAAAAATCTTTAAGAAAACCTTAAAACCTAAAAACAATTCAAACCCCTAAAAACATAAAAAATCTAAAAATACTATAAATCCATAATAACACAAAAAACCCTAGAACCCATAACAACCTTAGAATCCCCTAAAACCGTGTAAATACCCTAAAAACACTAAATATTATAAAAACCCTTTAACCCACAAATTTTTTAAAAAAACTATAAATCCATAAAAACATAAAAACACCAAAAAACCCAAAAAACTGTCAAAACCCAAAAATATCTAAAAACAATACAAATCCTAAAAATGTTTTAAATTCACTCAAAATTTAAAAACCCTCAAAAAATCATAAAAACCTAAAAACACATTAATCCCTTAAAACTCTAAGAGTACTAAAACCACTAAAAACACTAAAAATACAAACACCCCTAAAACCATAAAACTACCTAGAACCTTAAAAAACCCTAAATCCTATAAAAACTCTAAAAGCCCTCTAAAAACACAGAACACCCTTTAAAATCCTAAAGAAATTATAAACCCCATAAAACCTTATAAATAATAAAAACACAAAAAACTCCTAAAAACATAATAAACCGTAGACGCCCTATAAACCATAAAATCTCTAAAACCATCAAATCCCTAAAAACCCTAAAACCCCATTAGAATGTGTAAAAATCCCTAAAAAACCCAAAAAACATTGAAAACATAAAAACTATTAAAACCCCTAAAAATATAAAAAATTCAAAATCCCTAAAACCCTAAAGACCCTAATACCATAAAAACATCTAAAACCTCAAAATCTGTAAAAAACCAAAAAAACCTTGAAAATACTAAAAAACCCTAAAAATCACTAAAAATACTAAAAAACGAAAAAACCTAAAAAGAAAAAAGGAAACCATAAAAAACATAAAACACTTAAAACCCCTAAAAACTAAAAAAATGATAAAACACCAAAAAACATAAAAAACAAAAAAAAACTCTAAAAAACATCAAAATGTCAATAATCGTATATAACATAAAAATACTTAAATTATCCTAAAAATAACTAAAAACATAAAAACCCCAATAATATTTAAAAACCTAGGAATGAAATAAAACCATAACAAAATTATAACCCCAAAAACACCTAAAAATTCTAAAATGCATAAAAACCCAAAAAACCAAAAAACCCCAAAAACCCACAAAATCCACAAAAACCATAACAATCCATAAAATCCAAGAAAATCCGTAAAAATCAGTTAAAACATAAAAAACCTAACAAAACTGGAAATCCCTATGATAAAATCAAAAACATAAAAACACTTAAAACTGTAAAAATAAATAAAAAGGCTAAAAACCCTAAAGGACCCTAAATACCATTAAAACCAATAAAACTATAAAACCTCTAAAATATTAAAAAATCCAAAAAACCCATCAAAACTCTAAAAACCAACAGAAAACTCTAAAACCTTTTTAAACCCATAAAAATATTAAATACATTAAAAATACTATAAAAAATGAAAAAAACAAAAAAAAAACCCAAAGACCTTAAGAACATAAAATACCTAAAACCCCTCAAAATCGTTAAAACCCTTAATTCTTCTAAAAACGATAAATAATAAAAAATATCTAAAACTCCCTAAAAAATAAAAATGATAAATACCCTAAAAACCCAAAAAAACCTTTAAAACTGAGTAACACAAAACACTTAAAAACCCAAAAAAATCTAAATGCATCAACAAGCATAAAAAACCACAAAACCCTTAAAACCATTAAAATCCATAAAAACCAAAAAAACCATTAAGAACTCTAAAACCCCTTTAACCCCTAAGAAATGTTAAAAAACACAAAAAAAATTAAAAAACCACTAAAAACTAAAAAAACCCCAACAACCCAAGAAAAACACACAACCCTAAAAGCCCCTCAATAACTCTAAAAACACTAAAATATCAAAAAATTCCACAAAAAACCTACAAATCCAAAAAAACATTATAAACCCTAAAAACTCTGAAAAAGCCATATGAAAACCTTAAAACCCTAAAAACACTTAAAACCACGAAAAACCTAAAAACGTGAAAACCCTAAAAACCATAAACCCCTTAAAAATATTAAAAAAATATTAATCCCCATGAAATCCCTAAACCCCGCTAAAACTATAAAAATCATGTATACCCCTAAAACTCATTAAAACCCTCAAAACTCAAAAAATACTTCAAACACAAAAAACAAAAAAAATCATAAAAATATTAAAAATCCCTAAAACCCCTCAGAGTCCCCAAAATCCTTAAAAATGACTAAAAACCATAAAAACAATAAAAATCCATAAAAATATAAAAATCCCAAAAAACATAAAAATAATTAAAAAAATAAAAACAATTAAAACCTCTATAAACCATGAAAAATCAAAAAACCATTAAAACCATTAAAATCCCTCAGAAATCCCTAAAATCCCTAAAAATGATAAATTTTTTAAAAATCTCTTAAAGCCACTAAAAACGTAAAAAGACACTAAAAACTATGTAAAATCCAAATTAAAACATAAACACATAAAAATATATAAATCCCACTAAAAACCGAAAAATGATGAGACCCTAAAAACCAAAAAAAAGTGGAAAACCCCCTAGAAACCTCTAAAACCCATAAAAACCCCTTAAACCCTTAAAAATCCCTTGAAAACCCTAAAAGCCACAAAAAATATAAAAACAATTTAAACACTATATGCTTATAGAAAACTCAAAAAAAACCACAAAAAAACTGAATATAAGAAAACCCATATTACAAAAAAAGAAAACAAACCTAAAAACTAAAAAACTAAAAAACCCCTCAAATCCTTATTAACCCTAAAACCCATAGAAGACCAAAAAAATCCTTAAAAAATCATAAAAATGTAAAAAACCGTCTAATAATATTGAAAACCCCAATGAAATCTTCAAAACCTTACAACACATAAAACCCAAAAAAACCTAAAATGGTTAAAAATCTTGACAAATCCAAACCCATAAAATCCTAGATATCCCTAAAACTAAAAACACCCAAAAAATCCTAAAAATTCCAAAAAATAAAAAAACCCTTAAAAACACAGAAAAATCATAAGAAAACCTAACCAACCTAAAAACATTGTAAACCATAACAAAACTGAAAAAACCCCATAATACCCTAGAAGACCTAAAACCACTAAAACACATAAAACTCCAAAAAATATTAAAAATCCAAAAAAAACAATAAACCACTAAAACCCTCTAAAGTCTATAAAACCCTTTAAACCCCTAAAAATTTTAAAAACACTAAAAACCTTTAGAGCTCAAAAACTAAAAAACCCCCTACAAATCCAAAAAACCCAAAAAAAACCCCTAAAACCCTTAAAATATAAAAATGACTAAAAACCATAAACCCCCATTAGAATATTAACAATTCCATAAGAATCCTTAAAAAAATAAAGAACCAAAAAAAATAGGAAATCCCTAAGAAAACTATAAAAACTAAAAAAGATTTATAACCACTAAAAAACCTAAAAACCCCTAAATACCCTAAAAACACTAAAAACACCTAAAAACCATTACAATCCATTAAAATTCTCCAAAATACCAAAACCCAAAAAACCCCAGAAAATTCCTAAGAAAACCATAAAAACCCTAAAACACATAAAACCCCTAAAAACCCCAAATATGTTAAAAACACTAAAAACACTAAAAGACCCTAAATCATCTTAAAAACTATACAATCCTCTAAATACCATAATAAACCTAAACACACCATAAAAAAATAAAATACAACTAAAAAAACTAAAAACCCATTAAAAACTAAAAAAAATGTCAATGACCCTAAAAACTCAAATATAAAAAACTCTAAAAACCCAAAAGAAACATAATAACCAAAAAATCATAAACACCCATAAAAACCATCTAAGTCAATAAAATTTCAAAAACCACATAAATCCTAAAATTCCTTAAAATCCCTAAAAACATAAAAATATTATAAAACCCAGAAAAACCAATGAAATCAATAAAAACCTAAGAACACATGAAACCTCTAAAAACAAAAAAATTTATAAAAACCTAAAAAACCCTCAAAAATCCCTAAAAACCATAAAAAACATAAAAATCCTAATAATCTCTAAAAATCCCTAAAAAGGTATAAAACCCAAACAACCCAAAAAAACCTAAGAAAACCATAAAAACCTAAAAACACTTTAGAACCCTAAAAACATAAAAATGAAAAAACCCTAAAAAATTAATACCCTAAAACCCCTAAAATCCTCTTAAAATAATAAAACCCTTAAAATAATCAACAACCCCATAGCCTAGAAAAACCCACTAAAAACTCTAATAACACTTTTTATCCCAAGAAACATTAAAAACTCTAAAAACCATTATAATCCTAAGAACTAAAAAAACCCCTAAATCCAAAATAAACAATAAATGAATAAAAATACTAAAACCATAAAAAACCCTAAAACTCTCAATGTAAGAAAAAACACTAAAAACCAATAAAAATATTAAAAATTCCATAGAAATCCATAATAATATAAAAACCCATAAAAACCATAAAACCCCCCAAAATGGTTAAAAACCCAAAAACACTTAAAACTGCTAAAAATAAAAATAATATTCTAGAATTTCTTAGAAACCTTAGAACTCTAAAAACTCTAAAACCCTAAAAATCCATAAGGACCCTAATAATCGTAAAAATATTAAAAAAACTAAAAATGCCTGAAAATGAAAAAAAACCTGAACCCCTCTAAGAAAATAACAAACAACAAAAAACACATAAAACCCTTAAAAACCTAAATAAATATTAAAACACTAATTAATCATGAGTGGCCCTAAAAACCCTAAAAATAATAAAACCCCTGAAATCATTAAAAACATAAAAAACCCATAAAACCACTAAAAACCCACTAAAAACTCTAAAACCCCTTTAAACCCCCAAAAACATTCAAGAATCAATAAAACTATATAAACCATGAAAAATTCAAAAACAACTTAAAAACCCAAACAAAGTTATAGTAACCCTAAAACCTAAAAATCCATCAAAACCATAAAAACAATAAAAATCTTAAAAAATCTTTTAAATATCTAAAAACATAAAAACCCCTAAAAACTTGAAAACCCTTAAGAAGAACTCAAAACCCTAAGTGCGCCTAAATCTCCTAAAACATAAAAAACACTAAAACACTAAAAACATAGAACCCAAAAATTCATAAAAAATTGAAAACCCTTTAGACCTATAAATTCATTAAGAAAAATGAAAACCCCAAAAACCCCATAAAAAACATTAATAGCCTAAAAACTTAAAATATTAAAAATGCTAATAATCCTTAAATTTCCTAAAAATGCATAAAAATCCTAGAAAATACCTAAAATCTCTAAAAGCTTAATACACTAAAAAAATTCTAAAAAACTCTAAGAGACCCTTAAAAACTAAAAAGCACTGAAAACTCAAAACCCAAAAAAATTATAAAAAACCAAAAAACAATAAAAACTATAAAAACCATAAAAACATTCCAAATCCCAAAAATCCTAAAAACATAAATATTCTAAAAAATCCCTAAAAATACAAAAAATGTTAAAAAACCTAAAAACCAAAAAACCCATAAGAAATTCATAAAAAATATAAAACGTAAAATAAAAAAACCTAAAAATTCTAAAAATCCTAATAAACCCTAAGGGACCATTAAATCCTTAAAAATCTCAAAAAAACCTTAAAACCATAAATATATAAAAAACCCCAAAAATCACTAAAAACTCTAAAAACCCTTTAATCCACTAAAAAAAATAAAAAACCCTAAAAACCATAATAATTGAAAAAGCCCAAAAAACCCCTATAATCCTAAAAAACGTTTAAATCCTTAAAAACCTCAAAATCACTAATAAACGTTAGAAACTATAAAGATTTTATAAAAATAAATAAAAATTACTAGATATGTAAAAGACACTAAAAAACAAAAAAATCCCTAAGAAAACCATAATAACTTAAAAAATTAATACCCATAATAACCTAAAAAACCAAAAAACCAAAAAAACCTAAAATCCATGAAAAAATACATAAAACCCCGAATAAAACCCATAAAAACCATAAACCCCTAAAAGCATAAAAACCCTAAAAACCACAAAATACATAAAACCACTAAAATACAGGAAAAAACCCTGTGAAATCCATAAAAACTCAGTGACACTTAAAACCCCTAAAAACTATAAAAATTCAAAAAACACAAAAAACCCTAAAAAACCCTAAAAAACCTAAAAACTCTCAAAGTCCAGAAAAATGCTAAATATAATAAAAATCCTAAAAAATCTCTAAAATCCCTATATACAGAAAAATCCCTAAAAACATGAAAAACAAAAAAAACCATTGAAACCTAAAAATAGTTAAACACCTAAAAGACCTAAAAAACAATAAAAACACTTAATACCCTAAAAAGATCTAAAATCCCTAAAAACCCTAAAACCCCCAAAATTGATAAAAAGCCTAATAACATAAAATACCATATAAAACCCATAAAAACCCTAAAACCCATAAATCTAGAAAATCCCTTTAAAACCCTATAATAATTAAAAAATTATAAAAACTATTAAAAATACTAAAAACTAAAAAATGTTTTTAAAACACTCAAAAAAACCATAAACACCTAAAACATATCCAAAAAAATAAAAATCCCAAAAAAAAATCCTAAAACCATAAAAATCCAAAAAATTCGTAAATTTCCATAAAAACATAAAAATTCATTGAAAAAATTTAATAAAATCATAAATTCCTAAAAACAATTAAATCTCCAAAAAACCTAAAAAAATATAAATATCTTAAAACCCCTCAAAATCGCCACCAACCCTAAAAAACAAAAAAAAACTTAAAAATCCCAAAAAATCTCTAAAAACGTAAAAACTCTAAACAACTAATAACCCCTAAGAAAATCATAAAAACATAAACACACTTCAAACCCCTAAAAACATAAAAATCTAAAAACCCTAATAGTCCTTAGAAACCCAATAAACCATTAATCACCATAAATCTCATAAAAACAGTTAATCCCCTAAAACCATTAAAAACCATAAAACAAACTGAAAATTCTAAAAACCACATACTCTTTAAAATGTAAACAAACACTATGAAAATATAATAACCCTAAGAAATAGAAAAACCATTAAAACCTAAAAAACCAAAAATCCCCCCAAAACCCTTAAAATCCCGAAAAGCATTAAAACCATAAAAACCATAAAAATACCTAAAAATGTTAAAATCTATAAAATCCCCCAAAACCCCTTATAAAACCTTAAAATAATAAAAACACATTAAATCCCCAAAAAAATAAAAAACATATAAAACTAAAAACCCCGAAGAAACCTTAAAACAAAGAAAGCATAAACCCCCTAAAAACCGTAAAAACCCATAAAAACCAATAATATCCCAAAAAAGCACTAAAAACTCCAAAATATATTTAAAACCATAAAAAAAATTTAAAACTATAAAAACCCTAA
Organism: Viscum album; assembly: GCA_963277665.1. Classification (NCBI taxonomy): domain Eukaryota; kingdom Viridiplantae; phylum Streptophyta; class Magnoliopsida; order Santalales; family Viscaceae; genus Viscum; species Viscum album. The sequence goes on from OY728127.1 coordinate 109,441,623, forward strand.
AAACCCTTATAAAATCAAAAATAAAAACCTTATTACCCGGAAAACCAAAAAACCAAAAAACCCCTCAAAATCCATAGACCCCTTAAAAGCATAAAAACCTAAAAGGCCCCAAAAATCCCTAACAATGTAAAAAAACCCTTAAAACCATGTAAAGCCCTAATAAAAACATAAAAATATATGAACACATAAACCCCTAAAACCCCTAAAAATGATAAAAACCCAAAAAACACCTAAAAAAATAAAAAACCCGAAAACCACTCAAAATACATAAAACCACTAGAAATACATAAAAACTTTTAAAAATACATTTGTATCCCTAAAAACATAAAACCCCATAAAAACACTAAAAACCCCAAAGAAAACCATAAAAACATAAAACCAAAAAACACTTAAAGCACCTAAAAACGTAAATATTCTAAAACCCTATAAGTCCATAAATGCCCTAAAAACAATAAAATACATAAAACTCCTAAAAACCATAAAACCCCTAAAAACTCATAAAACCCCTAAAATACTTGAAAAAATATAAAAACACTTCAAACCCCTGAAAATATTTAAAAACTCTAAAAACCCTTCAAACACCTAAAACTAAAAAAAATCATAAAACCTCAAAAATTATCAAAACCATCCAACCCTTAAAATACCAAAAAAACCATAAAAACCATAAAAACTATAAAAACCCTAGAAAAATACCTAAGTATCCATAAAAATGTTTAAAACCCTAAAAACCATGAAAACCATTACGAAAACATAAAAACCCTAAAAACACCTAAAACCTCTGAAGGATAAAAAAAATCTAAAAACCCAAAAACTGTAAAAAATTGTAAAACCACAAAAAACCCTAAAAAATAAAAAAACCCTAAAACCCCCAAAACAAACCATAAAACAACGAAATACCCTAGAAAATCCTAAAATCCCTCAAAACAACCTAAAACCCAAAAAACCCATAAAATTTATAAAAGTCCCTTAAAATTTAAAGAACCATTATAATATTAAAAACCTTTATGAAATGCCTAAAAACCAAAAAGCACATAAGACCCCTAAAGACCTAAAAACACTAAAAAACCTAAAAGTCCAAAAAACCATAATTTTTATTAAAATGAACTAAGAAAGAAAAAAACATAAAAAATCTTAAAAACACTAAAAACAAATAAGAAAAATATAAAAAAATAAAAACACATAAAACCCCTAAAAACAAAAAAAAAATGATAAAAACCTTAAAAACCATAGAAATCATAAAAACCTAAAAACACCTAAAATCCTTAAAAACCTAAAAAACCATGAAACCCCTGAAACCCAATAAAAATTCTAAAACCCCTTTAAACCCCTAAAAACTTTAAGGAAATATAGAAAAAATTTAAAAAACACAAAAAACCAAAAAAATACTAAAACTACAAAAAAACCATAAAAATAAAAAATCACAAAACCCTCAAAATCCTTAAAACCCCAAAAAATAATAAAAATACTAAAAAAATTGCTAAAAAACTTAAAAATTATAATAACCGAAAAAATCTTGAATCCCCTAAGAAAATTGTAAAAATCTAAAAAACTAGGTGCCCCTAAATATCCAAATATCACCAAAACCGCTAAAAACCATAACACACTAAAAAATATAAAAATCCTTAAAAAATTTTAAATCCATAAAAATTCTAAAAATTCTTAAAAATCACTAAAAAAGTAAACAACACTAAAAAACCAAAAAACACTAAGAAAACCATAAAAACTGAAAAAAGTACTTAAAACCCCTCAAAAAATGCTAAATCCCTAAAATACCCTAAAACATATAAAAACCCTGAAGACCCCTAAAAACGAAAGAATCCCTAAAACACAAAAAAAACACTAAAAACTATAAAAACCCGTTAAACCCCTTAGAAATATAAAAAACTCTTAAAAAACCTAAGAAAATCTAAAATTCCAAAAATAATAAAAAAACCCTAAAATACTCAAAATCCCCTAATATCCTAAAAAACATAATCATCCTAAAAAAATCCAAAAATCCCTAAAATTCTAAAAATCCATAAAATCCCTAAAAACACATATAGAACCTTAAAATATAAAAACAATCAAAATCCATAATAACTGAATAACACTAAAAACCCTAAACCACTAAAAACCTTAAAAACTCGAAAAAACCTAGAAAAATATAAAACCCCAAAAAACATAAAAAATTCTAAAAATGCTAAAATCCTTAAATATCATAAAAACCATGGAACCACATAAAAACCCTAAAACCAAGTAAAAAATATTGACTAATAAAAACTATAAATTCTCATTGAATCCCTAAAACTTTTTAAATAATCTAATAAACCTTAAAACCCTAAAAACCTTAAAAACACCTAAAACCCTCTAAAATTCATACAAAAAATATATATCCTAAAAAATACCTAAAGGTCTATAAAAATTAAAGGAAGAACTAAAAACCCTAAAAACCCTTAATAAAACAAAATAATCGAAAAACCATTAAACCCACTAAAAACCTAAAAACCTCTAAAATCATAAAAAAATATGAATACAATAAATACCCCTAAAATGTTGAAAATCGGTAAAACCCATAAAAACGACAATATTCATAAAAATATTTAAAAATACCAACAAATATAAAAACCTTAAAAACCTTAAACCCCCTAAGAAAACTTCAAAATCATAAATCAATTTTAAACCACTAAAAATTTTAAATATGTTTAAAACCCTCAAAGACTTCAAAACCCATAAAATACATAAAAACCATTAAAAACCCCAAAAAAACATAAAAATAATTGGAAACCAATAAAAACTATAAAAACCTCTTAACAAACCTAAATTGTAAAAGAAATTATAAAAATCCTTAAACCTCTTACAATGTAGAAAAACCCCTAAAACCCCCAAAAATAGATAAAAATATTAAAAACACTAAAAACTGATTAGAACCCTCAATATCCCTCAAAATCATAAAATACATAAGTATAATAAAAGGCATAAAATTTCCTAAAAATATAAAATTTATAAAATCTCAGAAAAACCCACAGAAAATCATAAAAATTAGAAAATTTTAAAACCCCTACAAACCTAAAAATGATTAAAACCATAAAAAACCCTAAAACCCATTAATCCATTAACCCCCAAAAACCATAAGAACCATAAAACTCTAAAAAACATAAAAACCCCTAAATAGTCAATAAAGACCCTAAAATCCTAAAAAATTCAAAATACCCCAAAAACCAAAAAACCCTGAAAACCCCAAAAAACACTAAAATCTATAAAATCCTAAAAATTCATACAAATCCCAAAAAACAAAAAAAACACTAAAAAACATGAAAACATCAATGGAAATATTAAAAACATAAAAATACTTAAATCCATGAAAGAACCTAAAAATGATAAAAACCCTAAAAACCCAAAAAACAATAGAAAATCCTAAGAACCCTTAAAATCCCCAAAAACCAAAAAAATCACTACAAATCCAACAAACCGTAATAAATCAATAAAAATGAAAAGGAACCCTAAAAACCCTAGAAACCCTATGAAAACGTTAAAAACCTAAAAACGCTTAAAAACATTAGAAAAACAAAGAACGATAGAAACCCTAAAATTCACTAAAACCATAAAAACCATAAAACCCCTAAAACCAGTAACAAACATAAAACCCCGTAAAACCCATAAAAAATCTAAAAACTATAAAAAAAACTTTATGAAAATAAAACATTAATAAATATAAGAAACCATTAAAACCCTAAAGAACTCGAAGAACCATAAAACCCTATAAAACCATTAAAACCTTAAAACCATAAATGCCATAAAAATCACTAAAACCCTTAAAAACCATAAAAATACTATATAATCCCTAAAATCCCTAAAAACATGAAAATTGTAAAAACCCAAAAATCCCCTCATAAAACCCTACAAATAGGAAAACAATTTAAACCCATAAAAACAAAAAATTCTAGACCAAAAAATCCTGAAAATCTCTAAAATGAAAAAATATTTCTAAAGATCCCAAAAAACCAATAAAAATGTAAACGTCCCAAAAAACCATGAAAAACCATAAAATCATGAAAACCACTTAGAATACATTAAAAATCTAAAAACTATTTCAACCCCAAAAAACCTACAAAAGGATCAAAACCCTAAAAGTCCCTAAAACCCCTAAAAACCCTAAAAACCCTAAATCCTTAAAAACCACTAAAATCTAATAAAAACTCTAAAACCCCAATAAAAACTATAAAAAATATTTAATCATTTAAAAATTAAAAAAGATATAAAAACTTTAAAACTATTAAAAAAACCCAAAAAAACAAAAAAACTAAATAAACACTATAACTCTAAAAACACATAAATACCCTCAAAAAACATAAAAATCCATAAAAATCCATTAAATTTACTAAAAACATATAAACCCTCATAATAATGAAAAATTAAAGGAAAAAAATAATCCTAAATCACTTGAGTCCCATAAAACCATAAAGATCGCTTAAAACCTTAAAAAACAAATAAAAAATAAAAGAACCCAAAAAACACTAAAAATTATAAAAATCATTAAAATCAATAAAAATTATTATAAAAATATATAAATCTTAAAAAAATTCAACCCAAAATAACAATAAAAAAACATAAAAAACCTAAAAATCCCAAAAACACAAAAAATGAAAAAATTTCTAAAAAAACCAAAAAATAAATTAAATTGGAATAAACCCTAAAAACCATGAAAAAAATAAGAAATAAATAATATAATAAAAACACTTAAGACCCCAAAAAACATAAAAAACCCAAAAAAAACCCAAAAAACCCAAAAAAACCATAAAAACCTAAAAATCCCTAAAACCCCTCAACATCTACAAAAACTAAAAACCCAAAAAATATTAAATAATCTCAAAAAATTCATAAAAAAATATAAAAACAATAAAATCCTCTAAAAACCATAATAACCTTAAGAAACCCCTACAAAACCGTAAAAATTATAAAACCCTAGAAAACCCTAAAAACCCTTAGAAAAATAAAACCCATAAAACCCATAAACCCCTAAAAACATATAAAACCCCTAAAAACCCACTAAAAATATAAAAGTTCTTTAAAAAAATAAAAATGATAAAATCTCTATAAAACCATTCCTAACCTATATGGCTAAAAAACCATAAAAACTAAAAATACAAAAAAAACCCTAAAAACACTAAAAACCCCTAAACCCCCAAAATCCCTAACAACTGTAAAAAACTATAAAGATCCTAAATATCCCTAAATATCCCTAAAATTAATAATGGTAAAAACATGAAAAACCATAAGTGAACCTTAAAACCCTATGAATAATTAAAACCCCTAACCCCTAAAAATGTAAAAAAGAATTAAAACAATAAAAACCCTAAAACCCATCAAAATAACTAAAAATACCTAAAAATGAATAAAGAATACCTAAAAATCTGTAAAAATGTAAAAAAAAAACCCTGAAAACCCTTAAGAAACCCTTAAAAACATAAAAACATGCCAACCCCTAAAAAATATAACCACTCTAAAAACCATAAAAAACCTAAAAACCCAAAAAATATTTAAAAACTCAAAAAACCACTAAAAATATATAAAAACCCATTAAATTCCTTAAACATTAAAAAAACAATAAAAACATTAAAACCCTAAAAAACTCAATAGAAACCCAAAAACTCAAAATACGACTAAAATCCCTAAAAATATTTAAAACCCAAAAAATCTTTAAAACCCTAAAAATCAATAAAAATCCTAAAATGTCCTAATAGTACCTAACAATCTAAAGAACCCTAAATCCCTGAAATCCCATAAAATCCATAGAAACATAAAAACACATAAAACCCATAAAAACCTTACAAATAACAAAATCCCTAATACCGATTGAAACCCTAAAAACATTAATAATACCTAAAACCCAAGAAACTTTAAAGATCCTAAATATTCAAAAAAATCCCAAAATTTTAAAAATCCATGAAAAACATGAAAAAAACCTTTTCAACCCTCTAGAACATAAAAACACTCAAATCTCTGAAAACCCTAAAAACCCTAAAACCCAAAAAAATCTAAGAGACCCTAGAAACACCTAAAACAAATAAAAACACCTAAAAAATTTAAAACCCATAAAATAACATGAAGTCCCTAAAAACAACTAAAAATTCAAAAAACCCTTTAAGCACCTAAAAACATTAAAAAACTATAAAAAACAACAAAACCATAAAAAACTCAAAGAAACCCCCAAGACCCAAAAATCCCCATAAAAACAATAAAGCCCTCAAAAATCCTAAAAATCATAAAAACCCATTAAAGTACAAAAAAGCCCTAAAAATTCAAAAAATAAAAATAAAAAATGTAAAACCTTGAAGAACCCTTGGAAAACTATAAAAATTTAAAAATTACTTAAAATAACTAAAAACCTAACAAATCTAAAAACCCCAATAACCCTAAAAACCCTAAAAACTGTAAAATGCCTCAAAGCCCCTAAAACCCCAAAAAACCATAAAAATATATAAAAATCATTATACCCCCAAAAACATAAAAACCCCCAATAACATTGAAACCCCCTATAAAAACCATAAAAATAAAAAAAAATTAAAACTCCAAAAACCCTAAAAATGATAAAAACCCTATAAGACAATAAAAACATAAATCCCCTTTAAAAAAATAAACCCCTAAAAAACATAAAAACCCATAAACCCCATAAAAACCTAATAAAAACACAAAAAAAATTAAAAACCCTTTAAAACAATAAAAAATTATAAATTATAAAAAAATAAAAACCGTGAAAACTCAAAAAACCCTAAAAACTCAGATAAAACCAGAAAAAACTAAAAATTAATAAAATCACTCAAAATCCATAAAAACCCTAGAAACCCTAAAAATCCAAAAAAGCCATTAAATTCCAAGACAAGTAAGAATCCCTAAAATTCTAAAAAAATATAAAAACCATAAAAAAATCCATAAAAATCATTAAAACCCCTAAAACATAAAAACACTGTAATGACATTGAAACCCCCTAAGAAAAAATTAAAAAACGAGAGTTAAAACACCAAAAAACATAAAAAATCTAAAACCCCTAGAAGACCATAAAAACATAAGCCCCCTAATAACATAACACCCATAAAAACCAAAAAAATCCCTAAAACCCATAAGAACCTTATAAAAGCACCAAAAAAAATATAAAAACTATTAAAATCCTAATTATAATAAATAATCTAAAAAAATAAAAACCATAAAAACTCAAAAAAATCTAAAAACACAGAAAAAAACTAAAAAAACCTAAAAAATCATAAAACCCCTCAGAATCCATAAAAACCCTAAAAACCCTAAAAATACTAAAAAGCACTAAAATTCAATAACAGGTAACAAACCCTAAAATCCTGAAAGAAATGAATAAAATATTAAAAAACTTAAAACACCTAAAACCTCTAAAAAACCTAAAAATGATAAAATCCATAAAAAAACAATAGTAACACTAAAAATTTCTAAAAACCCTCAATATCACTAAAAATTATTAAAACCCATAAAAATCCTGAAAATCCATAAAAATGCCTAAAATTGAAAAAACCCCTAAGCATCGTGAAATAACCTAAGAAAATGATAAAAATCTTAAAACACATAAACCCCCAAAAAATCAAAAAATTCTAAAAACCTTAAAAACCCTATGAAATCTCTAAAACCATAAAAACTATAAAACCAAAAAATCCCGTAAACCCCATAATAACCCAAAAAACCCAAAAAACCCCCTAAAAACAATTAAAAACTATAAAAATCCCTTCAAACCCCTAAAAATATTAAAATACTATCAAAACCTTTAAAACCCATAAAAATAAAAAAAACACAAAATACTCAAAAAACAAAAAAATCATAAAAACCAAAAAAAAAAATCCATAAAATTATTCATAATCCCCAAAAAACCTATCAAATTATAAAAATCCTAAAAAATCATTAAAATCCCTAAAAATGAAAAAACCAAAAATACACTAAAACCATATAAAAAACCTTAAAACATTAAAATATGCAAAATCCATAAAAAAGTAAAATGGATAAACCCTTAAAAACCTAAACATCCATCAATTTTCTCAAAACCTAAAATCGCATAAAATTATTAAATAGCCCTAAAAATACCTAAAAACATTAAAGACCTTAAAAAAATGAAAACCCCTATAAAAACTGAAAATAACTGAAAACACTTTTAACCTCTAAAACCCAAGAATAACTATGAAAACAATACAAAATCATAAAATAATTTATGAACCCTATGAATCCAAATAACTATAAAACCCCTAAAAACATTTAAAAACCCCAAAACACATAAAACCCCTAAAAGTTCGTAAATTTTTTTAAAACCATCTAATCCTTTTAAAACCCAAAAGACATTAGTAACTCTAAAAACCATAAAACACTAAAAAAACTCAAAAAAAACTCTATGACCCCAAAAAACTATAAAACCCAAAACACCCCAAAACATTAAAAATCACTAAAAACCCTTAAAACCCCATAAAAATTCTAAAAAATCAATAAAAATCATCCAAAATGTAATAAACCATGAAAACCATGAGAAAACATAAAAACACTTAAAACCCCTGAAAAATCTCAAAAACCCTAAAACCATAAAAATATAAAAAACCCAAAAAACCAAAAAACCCCTCAAAATCCTTAAAACCCTAAAAACCATAAATATACAAATAATACATAAAAATCCCTATAAACATAAAAAACCCTAAAAATCATGAAAAACAGTAAGAAAATTTTAAAATTCTAAAAACAATTAAACCCTTAAAAATCCTAAAAATGATAAATACCCTAAAACACCTAAAATACCCTAAAACCCCTAAAAACCTAAAAATCATAAAAACCCATAAGAACCATAAAAACTATAAAAACCATAAATATCATTATAAACTCTACAAACTAATACAAACTCTAAAAACCCTTTATACCCTTGAAAATGTTAAAATACTCTAAAAAATCATAGAATCTTGAAAAATTGAGAAAAACCAAAATCCCTAAAAACCATAAAAATACGAAAAACCCCTAAAAAACATCAAAATCCCTAAAAACCATAAAAACATAAAAATCCTATAAAATCACTAAAAATAACTAAAAACATAAAAACACTAAAAACCCAAAAAATACCATATGAGAACTTTAAAAACATAAAATCAATTACACCCCTAAAAAACAAAAATAACACTAAAACCCATAAAATCCCCAAAAAACCCTCTAAATACCTAAAAACCTAAAAACCCCATAATAATCCTACAAATTCCATAAAAATCCCTAAAAACATAAAAAACATACAGTAACTAAAAACCCTAAGAAAACCTTTAAAACCTAATAACACGTTAAACATAGAAAAAACTTAAAAATTCAAGATGGTGTAAAATCTTAAAAAGACCCTAAAACCCTAAAACCCATAAAACCCACTAAAAGCATCTACAACCCCTAAAACCCCTAAAAACCCTCAAAACCCACTAAAAATCAAAAAACTCTTTAAACAGGTTAATATTTTTAAAATGATAAAAATCCATAATACCCAACAAAATTTAAAAACTATAAAAACCCAAAAAAAACCATAAAACCCCTTGAAACCCTAAAACCCCTAAAAATCACCAATAAATCCTAAAAACCCTTAAGTTTTCTAAAAATCCCAAAACATGTCTAAAATCATAAGAACCCTAAAAACCTTGGAAAACCCTAGGAAAACATTAAAAACTAAAGAACACTTGAAACCCATAAAAACCTAAAATTCCAGAAATCCAAAGAAAATAAGAACCCAATAAAACCCTAAAATCCATAAAAACCCTAAAAACTGTAAAAATTATAAAAAATCCTTAAAAATCACGAAAATGTAAAAACACCTAGACCCCTCGAAAAACCCAATGAAAACCGTAAAAAAATTAAAACACATAAAACCAAAAAAAATTATAAAAAATGAAAAAACCCTAAAAACCACTTAAATTACCCTAAAACCACAAAATCCCTAAAAACTGTTAAAACCCCAAAAACCCAATAAAAAACCTAAAACCCACAAGAAGTTGTAAAACCCATTTAAACCATTAAAAATTTTAAAAAATTCTATAAATCCTTAAAAACCCTAAAAACAAAAAAATCCCTAAAACTATAATAAACTCTAAAAATCCAAAAAAAATCTACATACCGTAAAAATTGTAAAAATCCTAAAAAAACCTTAAAAATCCCCAAAAACATAAAAATACTATAATCCATTATAAAACCCCTATGAAAACCATAAAACCCTATAAACAATTAAATACCCTAAAAAATTATAAATACTAAAATCCTAAAAATCCAAAAACCCTAAAAACCCTAAAAAATCAAAAATAATAATAAAATTCCCAAAAAGAACTATAAACATGAAAAACCCAAAACCATGAAAACCCTATGAAATCATCAGAATCCTGTAAATATTTAAATCCCAAAGCATAAAAAGTGCTAAAACCCCCAAAACCCTAAAAGATATAAAAAACACAAAAAGTCTTCAAAATACCTAAAAACTCTACAGAACAATAAGAATCCTAAAACCAAAAAAAAAATCATTAAAAATTTAAAATACCCTAAAAACCATCAAAATCTCTAAAAATACTTAAAAAACTATAAACTTTTGAAATTCCTAAAAACCTAAAAATACTAAAAAACCTAAAAGCCCTAAAATACCATAAAAATACTAAAAAGTCCATAAACCCATAAATTACCTGGAAAACGTTAAAAACCCTAAAAACCATAAAAAACCAAAACAACACTAAAAACTAAAACCCCTTAAAACCCCTAAAAACAATAAAAACAATAAAAACTCTAAAAATATATAAAACCTAATAAATACCCTAAAACCACTAAACACTTAAAAAAATAAACACATAACGAAAATTCCAAAACAATAAAAACCATGAAACCCTAAAAACCCCAAAATCCATAAAACTATAAAAGCCCTAAACCCTTAAAATCACAAAAAAAATCCATAAAATACCAAAAAATGCATAAAAACATTTTAAAAAGTAATAAACCGAAAACCCTAAAATCCCCAAAGAAAACCTGAAAAACATAAACACGCATAAAACCCATAAAATCCCAAAAACTGATAAAAACCATAAAAATACAAAAAACACCTAAACCCCACAAATTCCTAAAAACCATAAAAACCAAGAAATCCTTGAAATTTCTGAAAAATTCCTTAAAATGAAATAACCCAAAAAACCTAGAAAACCCCAAGAAATCCTTAAAAAATAATAACTAAAAAAAATCCTAAAATCCTATAAAATGGTAAAACCCTAAAAAACCATAAAAACCATAAAAATACAATAAATATTATAAAAAACATAAAACCCCCAAAAACCCCTAAAAAAATAAAAAAAACCTAAAAATCCGTAAAAATATGAAAAAAACAAAAAATCATAAAACCCGTCATGCACTATTAAATGATAAAAAACCTTTGAAACCCTAAAAAACTCAAAATAACCCCTTAAAAACAATAATATCCCAAAAAACCCTCAAAATTCCTAAAAACACTAAATAGGCATAAAATTCATAAAAAGCCTTAAAAATTACTAAAATCATAAAAAACCCTAGAATCCCTAAAAACCCAAAGAAAACCATAATAACCTATAAATCACTACAAATGCTAAAATCCAAAAAATTGATAAAAACCCAAGAAACCCTCAAAATACCAAAAAACACTAAAAAATAATAAATATCCTAAAAACTCACAAAAAATATCTGAAAACATAAAAACCCAAAAAACCTAAAAAAGAATAAGAAAACATTAAAAACCATAAAAATTATAAAACCCCTAGAAACCTAAAAAATGCTTAAAACACTAAAAACCCTCAAAACCTTTAAAACCCATTAACCTATAAAACCCTAAAAACTTATGAAACCCTAGAACCCCAAAAAACCAGAAAACTTCTAAAATTATTAAATCCCATTAAACTCATAACAAAATTAAAAAAATATAAAAAACCAACAAAATTCAATGAAGACCCAAAAAACACATAAAAACAACAAAAACCAAAGAAATCATAAAAACCCTAAAACCCCCAAAATCTGTAAAAACACTAAATAACTATAATATTTTAATTAATATTTAAACTCCATAAAAGCATAAAAACCAAAAAAACCTTTAAAAATCTATGAAAACCATAGTAAACAAAAAACTATTTAAATATATAATAAAATTTAATATACATAAAACCCCCAGGAAACCTAAAAACTCTAAAAACCACAAATTCTCCTAAAAAGTAAATACCCAAGAATTCTATAAAAAACTGAAACCCCACTAAAAACTCTAAAATCCAATTAAACAACCAAAAACATTAAAATCTTTAATAACCATTAAAAATAAAAACACAAAAATAAAACTCTATTAACCCAAAAACATCAAACACAAAAACCACAAAACCCCTAAAATTCCTTTTAATCCCTAAAAATCCTTAAAAACCAAAATAACCAAAAAACCACTAAAAACCCATAAAAAATTAAAATCCCCTTCAAACAAATAAAAATCCTAAGAAATCATTAAAAACCTTAAAATACATAAGACCCCTATAAATGAAAAAATGTTAAAAACCATTAAAACCCTCAAAACCCTAAAAACCTTCAAAACCTTCAAAATACACAATAACCCTAAAATGAAATAAAAATCCTCAAAATACCTAAAAATAAGTAGAAACAAAAAACCCTAAAAATAAATAAAAAACCTATGAAATCCTTAGAAACAACAAAACAGTTAAACCCCAAAAAAACATAAAAATTCTAAAACCCTAAAAAATATAAAAACCCAAAAAAACCATAAACCCCTAAAAATTATAGAAAGCAAAAAAATACTTAAATACACTAAAAGTTAATAAAAAACCCAAATACACTAAAAACTCTATAAATCCTTTAAACCCCTATATTTTTCAAAAAAACTCAAAAAAACAATAAAAAATAAAAAAGTAAAAAACCAAAAAACTAAAAACACTAAAAACCATAATAAGCCCTCAAAATCCACAAAATTCCTAAAACCATACAAATATAAAAAATCCTAAAAAATATCTAAAAAAATAAAGTATCTAAAAATCCCCATGAAAAACAAAAAACCAAGAAAAAAATAAAACCCCTAAAAACCCAAAAAAATGATAAACACCGAAGAAACGCAATAACTCTAAAAAACCCAAAAATCCCTTAATATCCATAACACTATAAAAACCCATATAAATCACTAAATATCCTTAAAAAACATAAAAAACATAATACCCTAAAAACACTAAGAAACCATAAAAACCTAAATAACATAAATCCCATAAAAATCTAAAAATGTAAAAAACCTAAAAACCCTGAAAAGACAATAATACTATAAAACCCCTAACACCATAAATACCCCTAAAACATTAAAACCATAAAAACCCATAAAACCATAAAAACTAACAAATACTCTATAACCCCTTTAAACCCTAAAAACATAAAGAAACTACAAAAAACCATAAAAACCGTAAAAACTCAAGAGAAAACCTTTATAACCCCAAAACCATCAAAACCATAATATCCCTAAAACTCCTAAAAATACCTAAAAACCCAAAAAAATAATAAAAATCATACAAAGGCCTAAAAATTATTAAAAACCTAAAAACCAATGAAAATACCTAAGAAGACCATAAAGACATAAAAACATTTTAAACCCCTAAAAACACTAAAAACCATAAAACCCAAAAAAACCTCAGTCCCCTAAAATCATAATGTCCCTAAAACCATAGAAACTATATAAATCTATAAAACCATAAAAACCAAAAAAAACTCTTAAAACTTTTAAACCCCTAAAAATGAAGAAAACACCAATAAACCTTTAAAACCCCAAAAAGTCAAAAGAACCGTAAAAATGATGGAAGCCCTAGAAACCCTAGAAACCCTCAAAATCCCTATAACCCTAAATCATAAAAATCATAAAAACACTAAATCCCCTAAAACATTAAAAAACATGAAAATCCTAGGGAAACAGTAAAAACCTAAAACATTAAAAAACCCATAAAACCCAAAATATTCTAAAAAATATAAAAGTCTCAAAAACTCTAAAATCCTATAAACCATAAACACCCCAAAAAACATTAAAATAAAAAACCCAAAAACCATAAAACACACTAAAAAAATATAAAAACCCTTTAATCCTTTAAAAATATCAAAAAACTATACAAACATTAAAAATCCTAATAAACTAAACAAAAATTCTAAAAACCCTAAAACAATAAAAATTATAAAAAAGCAATAAAAATATATAAAATCATAAAAAACCTTAAAAACCTATATAACCAGAAGAAACCTTAAAAACCTAAAATAATTAATACACCTATGAACCATAAAAATGATAAAACCCATAAAACCTTAAAAACAACAATAAAGTTAAAACACCCATTAACCCCCTAAAAAGTTTAAAACTCAAAAAATACATAAAACCCCCAAAAAGTAAAAAATTTATAAAAAACAAAAAAATCAAAAAATCCCTAAAAATCATAAAAACCCATAAAACCCTCCAAATATCTAAAAACCCAAAAAACCATATAAAAATTAAAAATCCTAAAAAACACTACAAATTTAAATACCCATAAAACCCTAAAAACCATAAGAACACCATAAAAACAAACAAAATCCTAAAAAATTAGAAACCTAAAAATGTTAAAAACCTTAAAAAACTCAAAAACCCAAAAACACCCCTAAAACCCCTCAAAATCCCTAAAAAACATACAATACATATAAATAATATACAACACCAACAAATCCATATAAATTTTAAATGCACTAAAAACCTTAAAAAATTCTATGAAAACCTTAAAACCTAAAAAAAATTCAAACCCCTAAAAAACATAAAAATACTATAAATACTATAAATCCATAATAACAAAAAAAACCCAAGAACCCATAACAACCTTAGAACCCATGAAGACCGCATAAATACCCTAAAACACTAAATAGTATAAAAACTATTTAAAACAATAAATATTTTTTAAAAAAACTCTAAAATCCATAAAAACATAAAAACACCAAAAAACCCAAAAAACTGTGAAAACCCAAAAATCCATAAAAACAATAAAAATCCTAAAATATTTTAAATTCACTAAAAATTTAAAAACCCTTGAATAACCTTAAAAACCTAAAAACACTTCAATCCTTTAAAACTCTAAGAGTACTAAAACCACTAAAAATGATACAAATCCAAACACCCCTAAAACCATAAAAATCAAAAGAACCTTAAAAACCCTAAAGTCTATAAAAACTCTAAAAATCCTTCAAAAAAACAAAACACATGTTAAAATCCTAAAAAAATTATAAACCCTATAAAACCATAAAAATAATAAAAAATCAAAAAACTCCTAAAAACATAAAAAACCATAGACCCCATTAGAATGTTTAAAAATCCCTAAAAACCCAACAAGCATTGAAAACATAAAAACTCTTAAAACCCTTAAAAAAGAAAAAATATTAAAATTCCCTAAACCCCTAAAGACCTTAATACCATAAAAACATCTAAAACCTCAAAATCTATACAAAACCAAAAAAACCCATGAAAATACTAAAAAACCCTAAAAATCACTAAAAAACTAAAACACGAAAAAACCTAAAAAGAAAAAATAAAACCATAAAAACATAAAACACTTAAAACCCCTAAAAACCAAAAAAATGTTAAAACACAAAAAAAACCTAAAAAACAAAAAAAACTCTAAAAACATCAAAATGTCATAAATCGTATAATACATAAAAAAACTTGAAGTACCCTAAAAATAACTAAAAACATAAAAACCCCAATATTATTTAAAAAACCTAGGAATGAAATAATCCCCTAAAAATAATTAAAACCCCCAAAACACAGAAAAATTCTAAAACCCATAAAAACCCAAAAAACAAAAAAACCCCAAAACCCACAAAATCCATAAAAACCATAACAATCCATAAAATCCTAGAAAATCCATAAAAATCACTTAAAACATAAAAACCCAAACAAAACTTGAAATCCCTATGATAAACTCAAACAACAAAAAACACTTAAAACCCTAAAAATACATAAAAGGCTAAAAACCCTAATGGACCCGAAATACCATTAAACCCAATAAAACTCTAAAACCTATAAAATATTAAAAAAACCAAAAAACCCATTAAAACTATAAAACCCAACAGAAAACTCTAAAACCTTTTTAAACCCATAAAAATATTAAAAACGTTAAAAATACTAAAAATAAGTAAAAAAAATATAAAAACAACAATGACCTAAAAAACATAAAAATCCTAAAACACCTTAAAATCGTAAAAACCCATAACTCTTCTAAAAACCATAAAATACTAAAAAATATGTAAAAATCCCTAAAAAATAAAAATGATAAATACCCTAAAAACCCAAATAAAACCTTTAAAACTTAGTAACACAAAACACCTAAAAACCAAAAAAATCTAAAAGCCTCAACAAATGTAAAAAATGAAAAAACCATTAAAACCATTAAAAATCATAATAACCATAACACCATTAAGAAATATAAAAACCCTTTAATCCCTAAGAAATGTTAAAAAACACCTAAAATATAAAAACCCTAAAAACTAAAAAAAACCCTAACATCCCAAGAAAAACACACAACCCTAAAAGACCCTAAATAACTCTAAAAACACTAAAATACCAAAAATTCCACAAAAAACCTACAAATCCAAAAAAAACATTGAAAACCCTAAAAACCCTAAAAAAACCATATGTAAACCTTAAAACCCTAAAAACACTTAAAACCATGAAAAACCTAAAAACGTGAAAAATCCCAAAAACCATAAAACCCCTTAAAAATATTAAAAAATATATTAATCCCCATAAAATCCGTAAACCCCGCTAAAACTCTAAAAACCAATTATACCCCTAAAACACATTAAAACAATAAAAACTAAAAAAACCCGTCAAACACAAAAAACCAAAAAACCCAAAAAATCTTAAAAATCCATAAAACCCCTCACAGTCCCCAAAATCCTTAAAAATGATTAAAATCCATAAAAACAATGAAAATCCCTAAAAATGTAAAAACCCAAAAAAAAATTAATAATAATTAACAAAAAATAAAAAAATAAAAAAAATTTAAACCCCTATAAACCATGAAAAATCAAAAAAACATAAAAACCTTTAAAATCCCTCAAAATCCCTAAAATCCCTAAAAATGATAAATTTTTTAAAAATCACTTAAAGTCACTAAAAACGTATAAAACACTAAAAAATATGTAAAATCCAAATTAAAACATAAACACATAAAAATATATAAATCCCAATAAAAATATAAAAATGATGAGACCCTAAAAACCCAAAAAAGAGGAAAAAACCCTAAAAATCGCTAAAACCCATAAAACCCATTAAAACCTTGAAAATACCATGAAAATCCTAAAAGCCACAAAAAATAAAAAAACAATTTAAACACTATATTTTTTTAGAAAACAAAAAAAAACCTTAAAACACCTAAAAACAAGAAAACCCATATGACAAAAAAAAAACAAAAAAAAATGCTAAAAACTAAAAAACCCCTCAAATCTTTACTAACCCTAAAACCCATAAAAGACCAACAAAGTCCCTAAAAATTCATTAAAATGTAAAAAAACCTCTAAACACATTGAAAACCCCAAAGAAATCTTTAAAACCTAAAAACACATAAAACCCAAAAAACCTAAAACGACTAAAAATCTTGAAAAATCCAAATCCATAAAACCCTTGATATCCCTAAAAATCAAAACTCCCAAAAAATACTAAAAATTCGAAGACATAAAAAACTCTTAAAAACACTGAAAAATCATAAGAAAACCTAAAAAACCTAAAAAAAATTAAAACCATAAAAACGGATAAAAATCCATAAAACCCTAGAAGACCTAAAACCACTAAAACAGATAAAACCCCAAAAAACATTAAAAACCCAAAAAAAAAAATAAAGCCCTAAAAACTCTCTAAATTCTATAAAACATTTTAAACACCTAAAAATTTTAAAAATACTAAAATCCTTTATAGCCCAAAAACTAAAAAACCCCTACAAACCCTAAAAACCATAAAGACCCCTAAAACCCTTAAAACATAAGAATTCATACATACCATAAAAACCCATTAGAATAGTAACAATTCCATAAGAATCCTTAAAATCATAAACAACCTAAAAACATGGGAAATCCCTAAGAAAACTATAAAAACTGAAAAATATTTATAACCACTAAAAAACCTAAAAACCCTAAATACCCTAAAAATCCTCAAAACTCCTAAAACCATTAAAATCCATTAAAATCCTCCAAAATGCCAAAAAATTCACCAAAACATAAAAAAACGATGAAAAACCTAGAAAAATCCTAAGAAAACCATAAAAACTCCAAAACACATAAAACCCCTAAAACCCCTAAATATGTTAAAAACACTAAAAACACTAAAGGACACTAAAACATCGTAAAAACTATACAATCCACTAAATACCATAAGAAACCTGAACACTCCATAAAAAAGGGAAAAAAACTAAAAAAACTAAAAACCCTATTAAAACCCAAAACACATTAAAAACTAAAAAAATGCCAATTACCGTAAAAACTCAAAAAACTCTAAAAACACAAAAGAAACATAAAACCTAAAAAATCATAAACACCAATAAAAACCATCTAAGTCACTAAAATCCAAAAAACCACATAAATCCTAAAATTCCCTAAAATCTCTAAAAACATAAAAAAATTATAAAAACCCAGAAAAACCAATCAAATCAATACAAACCTAAGAACACATGAAACCTCTAAAAACATAAAAAAATTTAAAAACCTAAAAAACCCCTCAAAAATAAAAAATTCCCAAAAAACCATAAAAACATAAAAATCCTAATAATCCCTAAAAATACCTAAAAATGTATAAAACCCTAATAACCCTAAAAACAAAAGAAAACCTTAAAATTTTAAAAACACTTTAAAACCCTAAAAACTTAAAAAAAAGATCCCAAATAATAAAAGACCCTAAAACCCCTAAAAACTCTAATAACCATTTTCATCCCAAAAAACATTAAAAACTATAAAAACCATTATAATCCTAAGAACTAAAAAACACCTAAATCCAAAATAAACAATAAATGCATAAAAATTCTCAAAACATAAAAACCCTAAAACCCTCAATGTAATAAAAACAATAAAATCCAATAAAAATCTTAAAAATGCCTTAAAAATCATTAAAAATATAAAAACCCATAAAAACCCTAAAACCCCCCAAAAAAGTTAAAAACCCAAAAACACTTGAAACTACGAAAAATCAAAAAAAAATTCTAAAATTTATAAGAAACCTTAAAACTCTTAAAACTCTAAAACCCTTAAAATCCATAATGACCCTAATAATCGTAAAAATATTAAAAAAACTAAAAATGCCTGAAAATGTTAAAAAACCCTAAACCTCCATAAGAAAATAACAAAAAACAAAAAACACATAAAACCCTTAAAAACCTAAATAAATATTAAAACACTAATTAAACATGAGTGTGCCTAAATCCCATAAAAATAATAAAACCCCCAAAATCATTAAAATATAAAAACCCATAAAAATGCTAAAGACCCACTAAAAACACTAAATAACCATTAAACCCGTAAAAAAATTCAAGAATCAAAAATACTATATAAACCATGAAAAATTAAACAAAAACATAAAAACACAAACAAAGCTATAGTAAACCAAAAACCAAAAAATCCCTCAAAAACATAAAAACAATAAAAATCTTAAAAAATATTTTAAATATATAAAAACATAAAAACCCCTAAAAAACATGATAACCCCTAATAAGAACTCAAAACCATAAGTGCGCCTAAAACTCCTAAAACAAAAAAAACACTAAAACACTAAAAACCTAAAACACAAAAATTCATAAAAAACAAAAACCCTTTAAACCTATAAATTCATTAAAAAATTTAAAACCCCAAAACCCCCTAAAAAACATTAATAGCCTAAAACCTTAAAATATTAAAAACCCTAAAATCCCTAAAAATCCTAAAAATGAATAAAAATTATAGAAAATATCTAAAACCCCTAAAAGATTAAAACACTAAAAAAACTCTAAAAACCACTAAAAGACCCTTGAAACTGAAAAACATTGAAAACTCAAAAACCCAAAAAAAATATAAAAAACCAAAAAACAAAAAAAAAACAATAAAAACCATAAAAACATTCAAAATCCCAAAAAACATAAAAAACATATATATTCTAAAAAATCCCTAAAAATCCAAAAAATGTAATAAACCCTAAAAACCAAAAAAAACCCATAATAAATTCATAAAACAAATAAAACATAAAACAAAAAAAATTAAAAAATTCTAAAAATCCTAAAAACCCCTAAGGGATCCTTAAATCTTTAAAAATCTCAATAAATCCCTAAAACCCAAAATACATAAAAAACCAAAAAAACCAATAAAAACTCTAAAAACCATTTAATCCACTAAAAAAATTAAAATCCCTAAAAACCATAATAATTGAAAAAATGAAAGAAACCCCTATAATCCTAAAAATACTTAAAACCATAAAAATCACTAAAAACGTAAGAAACTATAAAGATTATATAAAAATAATGAAAAATTACTAGAAATGTAAAAAACCCTAAAAAACCTAAAAATCCATAAGAAAACCATAATGACCTGAAAAAACATTAATACCCATAATAACCTAAAAACTGCGAAGCCAAAAAAACCTAAAATCCATGAAAAAATACATAAAACCCCAAATAAAGAATAAATTTCCTGAAAAATCCTTAAAAATAAAATAAAGTAAAAAACTCTGAAAACCTAGAAAATTCCTCTGAAATCCTTAAAAACATAGAAAATTTTAAAACCCTTAAAAATTTAAAACATGTTAAAACACTAAAAACCACTAAATGACCATAAAACACAAAAAACATTTACAAACCATAAAACCCCAAAAACTATAAAAACCTTAAACACCCTAAAATACCTAAAACCACTAAATACATTAAAAACCTTGAAAACCCTAAGACATCCTTAAAACCAAAAAATAATTAAAACCCCCTAAAAAGTGAAAAATGATAAAACCCCTAATAAAACCTAAAAACCATGAAACCATAAACCCCTAAAAGCATTGAATGTCCGTAAAAACCTATAATACCCTAAAACTTCTAAAAATATAAAACCTATTTAAATCCCTAAAAACGATAAGAACCAATACAAAATATCAAAAGCTAAAAAACCCTAAAAACAATAAAAACCCAAAAGATCCCAAAAAATTAATAAAATGCTAAAAACCCTAAAAGCCCTGAAAAACTATAAGAAAACTATAAAATCCTAAAAACACGTAAAATACCAAAAAACCTTAAAAATGTTAAAAACACCAAAAACCCTAAAAACATTTAAAACCCCTAAAAACCATCAAATTCCTAAAAACCCTACAAAACAATAAAATATTAAAAAACCTAACAACACTAAAAACACAAAATACCTAAAATACCATCAGATAACATTAAAAAATTAAACCCACTAACACCCCCTAAAAATGCCAAAAACCTAAACCCCCCCAAAAAATACCCTAAAAACCATAAAACATTAAAAAACAATAAATACACCAAAAAAAACACCCCACTCAAACCAATAAAAACAAAAAAACCATTTACACCCATACAACTGTAAAAAAGCTTAAATTCCCAAAATACAGTAAAAAACTCAAAAACTCAAAAACCCCAAAACCCCCGAAAACCAAAAAACACTAAAAGCCCTCAAAATCCATAAAACCCTACCAAAATTCCATAAAATATTTAAAAATTCCCAAAAAACGTAAAAAATGTTAGAAACATTGAAATATCATAAGAAAAAATCATAAACATAAAAAAATTATAAAACCCCTAAAAACCCTAAAAATGCTAAAAAATATAAAAATACAAAAAATAATAAAAACCCCTAAAGCCCCTCAAAATACCAAAAAATACTAAAAATTAAAAAAAAAGACAAATAATCCTTAAAAATCCCTAAAAATTAATAAAACCTAATAATCCAAAAAAAATAAGAAAATCCTAAAATCTTTTAAAAAATTAAAACCTCAAAAAAAATCTAGAAATGATAAAAACCCTAAATGGCCCAAAATACATTCAAAATCAATAAAAAATTAAACTCATAAAAACATAAAACCCTTAAGAATCAAAAAAAACTAACATGCATTAAAATATTAAAATTCCTTTAAACCCCTAAAATTGATAAAAAAATATTTTTGAACCTTAAAAATCGTAAAAAAAATTAAAATATGTAGAAACAAAGAACCAAAAAATACTAAAACCCTAAAAATCCTAAAAATCATTAAAATTCTTAAAAGACATCAAAATCCATGAAAATATAAAAAACACTAAAAACAACGAAAAATCCTATGCAAACATTAAAACCTAAAAACATTTAAATTCCCTCAAAACCAAAAAATCTAAAACCCCTAAAAACCCAAAATATCTCTAAAAACAAAAAAAACTGAAAAAACCGTAAAACTGTAAAAAAATATAAAAACCTGTTAAACCCCTAAAATGTTATAAAAACTCTAAAAAACCTTATAACCACTAAAAACTAAAAAATTTGAAGAAATAAACACCATACAACCCTTAAACACATCAAAACCCAAAAGACCATAAAAATCCTAAAGAACATTAAAGCCCATAAAATTCCCAAAAACAAAAAAAAAACCTAAAAATTTTAAAATACCTATGAAACCCTGAAAACCAATAAGAAATACTAAAAAAATTAAAATACTTAAGACCATAAAAAAAATAAAAATCAGTAAAATCCATTAGAACCACTAAAAACCACAAATACCCGAAAATTATCTAAAAACCCTAAAGACCCATAAACAACCTAAAAATACCTAAAATGTTAAAAACCCTAAAAACCCTGAAAACCCAAAGAAAAAATTAAAAACAAAAAAAATTAAAACCCCAAAAAACCAAAAATACACTAAAATCCCTAAAAGACACTGAAACCAATAAAAACCATAAATCCACTAAAACCATAGAAAATATAAAAACAAAAATAAAAATAAAACAAAAAAAAATTATAATCATCCTATAAACCATTAGAATCATAAAAAAACACTAAAAACATAAAAACCCAAAAAAAAATCAAAAATAACTCTAAAACCCAAAAAAACCAAAAAAAACCCGCCAAAATACACTCATAATCCATATAACTCCAAAAACCCACTAATATATTAATAAGACAATAAAAATCCCTAAATACTTTAAAAAATTAACTATGAAAATCCCTAATAAAAACATAAAAACATAAAACCAATTAAAACCCCAAAAACCATAAAATCACTAAAAAGCCTATAAAACCAAAAAATCACTAAAAACCCTAAAACCCCTAAAAATATGTTACACACTAAAACCCCATAAAAATAAAAAAACTATAAAAATCCCCAAAAACATCAAAACATGTAAAACACTAAAAAATGCTTAATAAAATCATAAAAACCTAAAAACACTTAAAATTCCTAGAAATTCTAAAAAATGCTAAAAATAAAAAAAACCCATAAATGTCCCTAAAAACAATAAAATAATCTATAAACATCTAAAAACCTTAATAACCATAATACCCAATAAAAATAATAAAAACACTAAAAACTCTTAAAACCCTTAAAACTTAGAAAAATGTTAAATGCTCTAAAATACCTTAAAACCCCTAAAAACTCACCCCCCTTAAAATCATTTAAAACCCTAGAACACTAAAAATTCGAAAATACTCTAAAAACCCATAAAAATCCTAAAAATTCCTTAAAAAATACCTAAAAATTAAAAAACCCCCCAAAATCATTGAACAACACTAAGAAGTCCTTTAAAACCTAAAAACACTAAAACCCCTAAGACCTAAAAACCATAAAACCCATAAAATCCATAAAACCCCTATAATCCATAAAAACCCCTAAAACCCCATAGATCACTAAAAAACCACTAAAATTACTAAAATCCCATTAAACAACTAAGAAAATCAAAAAAAAATCTAAAACCCTTAAATTATCTAAAAACATCATAAACACCAAAAACCCAAAAAAAACCAAAAAACCAAAAAACCCCTAAAAGCCCAAGAACCCATTTAATCCATAAAAACATTAAACCATAAATATCAATAAAAATACCAAAAAATGTAAAAATGTAAATAAGAATAAAACCCCTGTGAAAGCCTTAAAAACCAAAAAAATAATTAAAACCACTAAAAACACTAAAAAATGCTAAAAACTCAAAAAAAATTAAAAACCCTAAAAACATCAAAATTCCAAAACACCTTAAAACCCCTGAAAATCATGAAAAAGAACTAAAACCCTCTAAAATTGTAAAAAAACAAATAAAACATAAAAACTTAGAGAATACATTAAAAAACAAAAAAACATAAACCCCTATAAACCTCAAAAATGGTAAAACCCTAAAAACCATAAAATATAGTAAAACCAAAAAAATGCCTAAAAACCCAAAAATGTAATAACCATAAAAACCCAAAACTCCTAAAATACCAAATAAACCACTAAAAACTATATAAACCCTTAGAACACAAAGAAATGTTAAAAACTCTTAAAACCATATAAAATTATAAAAAAAATAAAAAAATAAAAAAATCACAAAAATCCTAAAACCATAAAAATACATAAAAACCCTAAAAACATAATGAATCCAAAAAACCCCCCAAAATCCCAAAAAACCAAAAAACCCATAAAACCTAGAAAATCCCTAATAAAAACTTAAAAACCTAAAAACACATAAAATACTTAAAGACATGAAATATGCTAAAACCCCTAAAACCCTAAAGCTCTAAAACCAAAAAACCATCAAAATACTTAAAACCCCTGAAAACCATGAAATCCTATAAATCCTTAAAAATGCCTAAAAATGAAAAAAAACACTAAAGAACATTACAAACCCTAAGAAAACAAAAAAAACATAAAAACACTTAAAAAATCTAGATACCTAAAAATGATAAAAACCATAAATACCCTAAAACACCCTAAAAACCCTTAAAGACCCTAAAATCCATAAAAACATCTAAAACAATAAAAAACCATAAAATAAAAAAAAAATCCTAAAAACCCCACTAAAATATTAAAAATATTTTAAACACCCATACATGTTAAAAACTCTAAAAGCCCAAAAACAGGAAGAAAACCAAAAAACCCCAAAAATTCCTAAAAACCATAAAAACTCTAAAACCACTAAAAATTTATAAAATCCATAAAAAACATAACAATCCTAAAAGCCCAAAATATCCCTAAAAACATAAAAACCCCTAAACCCCTGAATAACATAAAAACATAAAAATACCTAAGACCCCTAAAAACCGAAAAAGAGATAAAAAATATAGAATCCTAAAAACCACAAAAACATCTAAAACCCTTAAAACCCCATGAAAACCAAAAAAACCCAACAAACCACTAAAAACACTAAAAACCCATTAAAACCATAAAAACATTATAAAACTATAAAAAACCATAAATTCATAAAGAAATAAAAAACACCCTACAAAAAAACAACAAAAACCAAAAAAGCCAACAAAAAACCTAAAACAATAAAAACCACTAAAAATCCTCAAAATCCATAAACACCTGAAAAACCATAAAAATCGTTACAATTCTTTAAAATATCCAAAATCGTAAAAACCATAAGAAAAACATAAAAAAAATAAAACCCAAAAAAACCTAAAAATCATTAAACCCCCCAAAACACATAAAACCTTAAAAACCATAAATCCCACAAATTCCCTAAAAACAAAAAAATAATAAAAAACATAAAAAATTACTCAAAATCTATAAATAATAAAATACACTAATAACCCTGAAAAATCCCTAAGAAAACATTAAAAACCTAAAAAACACTAAAAACCTCTAAAAACAAAAAAAAATCTAAAACCCCTAACAAGACCCTACAATCCCAAAAAACCCCTAAAACCCAAAAAAATCCCTACAAACCTTATAAACCCCTAAAAACCCATAAAAAACCACTAAAAACTAAAAAAATTATTTAAACCCCGAAAAATGTTTAAAAAACATAAAAACCCTAAAACACAAAAAATATATAAAAACCATAAAAAATCATATAAATACAAAAATACACATAAAAATCCCAAAAAATGTAAAAAAACCAAAATCCCCGAAAACCCAAAAGATGATTTTAAAAACCTAAAAAACCTAAAATCATTAAAAATCTAAAATACAATCATAAACCTAAAAACCCCTAAAAACCATATAAAAACCTAAACCCCCTAAAATTCGTTAAAAACCCAAAAAAATCCTAAAATCCTTAAAAATACCTAAAATGTAAAAAACCCTAAAAATCCAAATAATGCCCTAAGAAAACCATAAGAACTTAAAATCACATTAATCCCCTAAAAAACCAAAAAAAATAAAATCCCTAAAATCCACTAAAAGTACGAAAATTAATTAAAAACGCTAAAAACCATAAAAACACTAAATATCTTTTAAAAATAATAAATACCCATAAAAAACCACAAAAATTCACACAAACAGTAATACCACTTTAAAACCTGAAATATTTATTAAAAAATTCTAAAAAATATATAAACTCTAAATATTTAAAAAATCCTAAAACACAAAAAAAAAATCATAAAAACCCTAAAACACCACTAACAACCATCAAAATCCCTAAAAACTATAAAAAAAATAAAAACACTTAAATATCACTAAAAATACCAAAAAACATCAAAAAAATAAAAACCCTTTGAAAACGTAGAAAAATATAATCACTTAAACCCCAAAAATGATAAAATCCCAAAAAACCCTAAAAATCCGTGAAACCTTAAAAATCCATAAAACCATAAAAACCATAAAAATTTAAAATCCTTGAAATAGAAAAAAAAACATAAAAAATATTAATACACTGAAAAAACTTTGAAAACCATAATAACGTGAAAACATTTATAACCCCTAAAACACTAAAACCCCTAAAATATCATAAATGACCATAAAAACCATAAAACTGCTTAAAACCCATAAAAACCACTAAAACTGTAAAAAAATATAAAAACAATAAAATCTTCAAACCAATACAGACACCAAAAACCATTTGAACCCATAAAAACATTAAAAACTCTAAAAGACCATAAAAAATCAAAGAAACTCAAAAAACCCTACAAATCCAAAAAAAATAACGAAACCCTTAAAACCCTAGAAACCCTAAAATGAAAAAAAAATCCTTAAAAACAAATAAAATCTTAAAAAATAAACAAAAATAAAAAAAAATATAAAAAACCAAAAAAACCCAGAAAAACCTAAAGAAAACCATAATAATCTGAAAAAACGTAAAATCCCTAAAAACCCAAAAAATGATAAAACCCATAAAGACCACTAAAAACCCTAAAAACTAAAAAAACCATAAAAACCATTAAGAAAATATAAAACCCATAAAACCCCCGAAACCCTAAAAAACTATTAAAACCCATTAAAAGCGTAAAATTGTTCGAAAACACTAGAAGTACATAATAGCCAGAAAATCTCTAGAAATCCTAAAACCCCCAAAAAACACAAAAAACACAAAAAACCATAAACCCCTAAAAATACCCAAATCACTAAAAAACCATAAAAATCTTAGAAAGAAGATATTAAAGACACAAAATGTGTAAAATCCCATAATAACCCTAAAAAATAGTAATAAAACCATTAAATCCTAAAACACATAAAACCATTAACAATTTAATAAAATGATAAGAACCCTAAAAACATGAAAATACATGAAAAAACCCAAAGTCCTTCAAAATCCCTTGAACCCCTAATTAGCTCAAAAAATTCTATGAAAAGGACTAAATCCATAAAATTCATAAAATCCTAAAAAACGAAATACCCCTAATAAAACTAATAAAAACTACAAAAACAATATACCCCTAGAACACTAAAAAGGATAAACCACCAGAAACCCGAATAAATACCCTCTAAACCCCTACAAACCATAAAACCCCTAAAAACCTAAAATATAATAAAACCCCTAAAAACAATAAAAACAAAAATAAATAAAAAATAACTTTCTCCAAGGTATGTATTTTGGGATCCTAATTATATTTTGGAATATCCTAGAAGCTCTTTAATTGTCATGGATTGGATGTCACATCTTGTAACTAGGTTCTCATGGTAGATTATATAACATTGGATGGACTTTTTCAGTCCTTTTAATCGATTTTGATTGGTTATTATGTTGTGTAGTTTGTATGTGGTATGTACAAATAGAGTTATTAGAGTTCACTCTTGTGAATGAAAGGTATCTTCTTATTAGGATTTGGTGTGTTTATGCTTGGTTGTTTTTTTTGGAATTTTTTAGGAGGTAAATCTATTAGTCATATATTGTGTTAGTTGATGTTCATAAATCACTTTTATTTGGAGTACTTTCTAATGGTGGTCTGAGAGATTCTTCATGAAGCTAAGTGAGTTAGGGATTGCGATTTAGCATCATTTCTTCCTTTAAAGCATTAATTGGGGGTAGTGGGATTTTCCTCAAGGTCGCACATGGGTTGTTGAACTTTTTAACTAATGTGGCCATGGTGATCATCATATGTTCAGCATTGGGTGAAATCGTAATCATCTGTGGCCTGTTTTGATGCTTTAGTCATCAACTCATTGAGGGTATTCAATGTCAACATTCCTCTGTGGTCTTTGGGATCTTAGTTGGATTGTGTGTTTTTTTGTTGGTGTTGGATTCTTTGGCATGACATGCACTTTTTTTCTTGTCAGGGATTTATTGTTTAATGAAATGTCGAACGAGGTGTCTCTTTAGTTTTCTATCACCAGGTTCGATCTTCCAACCTATTTGTTAGTGTCATGATCTTAGTTCTTGAGGGATTTTTTGGAATTGGAATCTGGTATTGGGTGTTAAAGTATGGAGGCATTTATCACCTATGTTTCTTCATTATCTCCAGTGTTGGTAGGTTCATCATCCTTGGTCATCTCTTTAAGGTGGTGTTGGTTTCTAGTTCTTCTGGTTGTTGTTAGTAGGTTCTTTGGAAAGAGATGTTTCTTTGGCTGATATGTACAGGTCTCTTCATTAATGGAAGTGTAATTTTATCTTGGAATTGATGTGTCATCAGTGTGGGTGGTCTTATCAAGTTAGTGAAATTTTTGCCTTCTCCCTATATAGGATTTACTGTTCATAAATGCTCCTGGTTTCTCTAGATACTGATTCGACGACCATCATCATTGCCTCCATTGTGGTTTTAGCCTCTATAATCAAATGCCTCATTCTAGGGGGGGATTTTCTAGCCTCTTATATCTTTTACTTCTTAGTTTTCTTGATTTCGATACTATGGGTAGTCAATGTTAGGTGAGTGGCTGATGCTGGGATGGGATATTGGGGTATATGGTGCTTAAGCCTCTATAGCGATGTTCTTACTTGTTTTTTGGCTGTCAAGATTGGTTATTTTTCTTGTGGTTTGAGTGGAAGAGAGGATTCTATAGGTTCTATTACTATGTTCTATAGGATCAACATTTTTTTGAAGGATTTTGGATATTTCTTGTGGGGTTCTGGTTACTACAGATTGGCTAGGTGTGGCTAGGAGGTTTTTTTAGTAGATAATTTTTTCTAACTGTTTGTTCTAAATACTTGTGGGGGATTTTGGTTTTTTCTGGTGTATAGGACGGTGTTTCAGATACCAGGAGATAGATTCGTGGTGGGATATGGGAACTATCTACTAATAGAGATAGCTTTGGGTGGTTGACAGTGGGTGTTCTGGTTGGCCGGTTGAGGTGTTTGTTGTGTTTTTGATTATATATGAAGTGGGGGATGAGACTTCTAGGAGCAATTAATGGATAATTTAGGGTTTTTCGGACTTTTTTTAGTTGTTAGATGTTATTCTATAATTGAATAGGGGAGACAGAATATGTAGAGAGATGCTTGTGTAGGGATATTTATGCATGGTGTTGGGAGATATTATGGGGTGCATGGTGTTGTTGGGAGACTTAAGGGGTGTTCATATCTTATGATTCTAGGATGTAGTTATAGGAAATAGGAGTGGGTTCTTGTTGATATTGGAGTTAGTTTTGGGTGTTGAGAACTGGGTTTTGGATGGGTCTTTGTTGCACTGGTGTTTTCTAGTTTAACTAATGATGGATCTGCGAGCATGATTTCGTGAGATGGGGGTTGGGTTCTTGGGGTTTCACGAGGTTTCATAGGGCCTTTTATACATTGGTATGGATGGTCTTCACAAGGGTCTTAGATCATCTTCCAGTCGGTGGTTCGAATGGGCTTCATGGGGTTTCTCATTCTATTTTTCTGGAAAAGGTTTGCTTGGTATTTGGGAGGTTTCCCGAGCCAATTTTCTAGACAGTTTCTTCGATGAGCTTCATGATGTTCCTCATGCCAAATTTCGTTTATTTTTTTTCTAGTGGTGTTCGATCCATTTGGCTTTACCTTTAGGTGATTTCAAAGTATATAAATTCTTTATTTTATATATTGCATTATATTTTCCATGAAAAAAACTGTAAAAACCTTTTAAACCCTAAAAATTATAAAAACACTAAAAACCATTAAAACACTAAAAAATAAAAAAACCAAAACCCCAAAAAACAATAAAAACCATAATAAACTTTAAAACCCAAAAATCCCTAAAAACCAAAAAAATACTAAAAAATCTCTAAAAATTTCAAAAATATGTAAAAACCCCTCAATGTTCCGAAAAATACTAGGAAAACCATAAAACCTAAATACACATAAAACTTTTAAAAACACTAAAAAATGATAAAACCAAAAAACTCTTAAAACCCCTAAAATCTGAAAAATCCTTAAAAATACATAAAAACCCTGAAAACAATACAATCATACAAAATTCCATAAAATTCCCAAAAAATATAAAAACCCCTAAAACCCGTGAAACCCCCTATGAAAAGCATAAAAACCGGAAAACACTTAAAACCACCAAAAACCTAAAAATGAAAAAAACCATAAAACCCCAAACATACCATAAAAACTACTAAAAATCTCTAAAAACCATGAATCCCCTATAAGTAATATAAAATCCTAAAAACCCATAAAAAACTAAAAAACTACTAAAAACTCTAAAGACTCTTTAAACCCCTAAAAAAATATAAAAACTCTTTAAAACATTAAACCCCTATGAAACTCAAGAAAATCCCTACAACCCCCCAAAACCATAAAAACAGACTAAATGATAAAAAATTCTATAACCCCTCAAAACCATAAATTCCATAAAAAATAATAAAAAATCCAAAAAAAATCCATAAATATCCTTAAAAAACTTAAAAGACCCAAAAAAACTATAAAAAATATTTGAAAACATTAAAAACCTAAAAACACATAAAACCCCTACAAAATCTAAAAAATGATAAACCCCCTAAAAATACCTAAAACACTAAAATCAATCAAAATCCCTAAAAACCATTAAATACAATAAAAATGCTAAAAAATTCCTAACAATAATAAAAATTTTAATAAACCTAAAACCCTAAAATCCCTAAATGATCCTTAAAAGAAAAAAATAACATAAAACCAATAAAAACACAAAAAATGCTAAAAATTATAAAATTCCAAAAGGACCCTAAAAATCCAAAAAACCCCTAAACAATTAAAGGTCCCTAAGACCCATTAAAATACTAAAATCACTATAATCTCTAAAAACCCATTTAACACCAATTTTTTTTAAAAAAAAATAAAAAACATAAACCCCCAAAAAAGCATAAAAACCCTCAGAATGCTAAAAACCACAAAACCACTCAAAATACCTAAAACCCCTAAAAACATGATTAATACTAAAAATCCGTAAAAATACCTAACAAAATAAAAACCCAAAAAAATAATTAAATCTCCTAAAAAAATCATTAAAACCCCATGAAAACTGTTAAAACCTAAAAACACTTAAAACACCTCAACCCCCCCCCCCCCACCAAAGAACTATAAAGCCCTAAATACCACTAAAAACACTCAATGTCCTAAAAAACACAAAAACCCATAAAAATCCAAAAAATTATTAAGAATCACTAAAAATTAATAATCCTTAAATATCCCCATGAAATCCATTAAAACTGAAATACCCATACATCACCTAAAAATATTGAATTGCTGAAAACCTTAAAAGGCCCTAAAAAACAAAAACCCCCCTAAAAACCTTTAAAATGCAAACAAATCTTAAAAACCCTAGAAAACCCTAAATTATCTTAATCACTAAAAACTATAAATACCCATTCAATCCCTGAAAACATTAAAAATACTTAAAAACCATAAAACCCCAAAAAAACTAAGGAAAACCCATAAAACCCCAAAAAACATAAAATAAAAAATCCTAAAAACACTCAAATTCCCAAAAAACAAAAAAAACCCTCAAAAATAATAAAAAACTAAAAATCCACAAAATTGTAATATCCCTAAAATCATAGAAAACCCCTCTGGTTCTATCCGAGTGTCCAGGCATGGGGGGACTTGACATGGGGCTGGGTTATCTCCTCCCTCTGGCAGCACAAGCGTTGCTGAGGATCCTCCCAATGGCCATCTTTTGCCCTCTTCCGGGAAATGCTGGTGATACTGGTGGTCCATCCATGGACCTGCATAGGGCTATGGTCATTCATGGTGTCCCCTCTACTGAATATTTTTGTGTGCAGCTGCATGAGATGGCGTGGGTTGAACAGGAACGGTTCCCACTTGAGGATGAAGCTGAGAGGCTCGGGGAGAGGTTTGCTGAGGCCGATCACCGGATAAACACTGCTATGGCCAGGCCAAAGGAGAAAAGAACTGGAGGAGGTGTTGAAACTCCTAGGACAGACTTTAAGAAAGAAAAGGAACCATCGGCTGTCAGTGATGTTGTCACTTGTGCGAAGGTGGGTGTTGTAGTTGGATCCACTTCTACCCCTCCAAGACGAAGACGGAGGAGGGATTACTTTTCCCTCCCATGTCCCATGGCAACTAGGGCCTCTTCACGAGCTGTTAGGATTAATCTAAAGGTGAATAAGCGAGACTAGATTTCAATTTCCGCAGAGAAAGAGAAGGCTAGGATGAAACTGCTATCCAGGCTTGGCATGCAAGAGGATTTTGAGTCTGGATGGGACTCAACGGATATGGGTTTTGAGTCAGATTTTAGTTTTTCTGATGTGGGAGACTGCTTTGGTGTGGGAATGGGGTTTTGAGGTGCGGAGATGGTGGATTTTGGTGGCGATGTTGACTGATACTCACCTTGTGTGATTTTCCTATTCAACTTTTTGACATGTTTGTTTTTGCCTTTTGCTTTTCTTCCTCTCTTTCTGTGGCCTTCGGGCTGAGGTCATAAGGGGTTTTGGGTGTGGATCGGTGGATCCCTCCTCTCCCTTTTCTGCAGTGTCTATGTCGTTTCTTTTAATAAAATTTGGGGGGTCCTAGTAACATCCTGGACCCAAGCCTTCCTTTCCCTAAAAACACTAAAAAGACACTAAAACCCCCTAAAAACAAGAAATACACCTGAAATATTTAAAAACCTAAAACTCCATAAAAACCCTAAAAATATCTAAAAATGCTAAACACCCTCTAAACTCTTAAAATTGTCAAAAAAAAATACTAAAACCCCTTAAGACACAAAAAACATAAAAAACCCCTAAAATCAAAAATAAAACCAAAAAAAAACCTAAATCACCTAAAAACACTAAAACCCTCATTGTCCCTAAAACCCGAAAAACTCATAAAAATCATAAAAAGGCCTAAAACCCTAAAATTTAAAAGCCCATAAAACATTGAAAAACACCCATGAAATCTTCAAAAACCTAAATTCAATTAAAAACCATAAATAATTAATATGATAAAAACTTTAACACACCCCCCCAATCCCTAAAAACCCAGAAATCCTAATAGAGCTATAAAAATTCAAAAAATGTATAAACCCTAAAAATAATGAAAAACCAAAATAATTTTTTTTAAAAAAATAAACACACTTAAAACACCTAAAAACAAAAAAAACATAAATTCCTTAAGAAAACATAAAAACATGGTTAAAACCATAAAACCCTAAAACCCCCTAAAAACATTAAAAATGCTTAAACCCAATAAAAACACTAAAAATACTCTAAAAACTCTAAAAACCTTTAAACCCCTAAGAATGATAAAAAAACTCTTAAAACATAAAATCCTAAAAAACTCAAAAAAACCCTATAAAATCCAAATAAACCATATAAATCATAAAATTCCTAAAAAAACTAAAACCCATCAAAATTCATAAGAACCCTCAAAATTTATAAAACCATAAAAACCTATAAAAACTAAAAAAATCCCTAAAAATCCAAATATCCATAAAAATCTCAAAAAACAATAAAACCCCTAAAAACCACTGAAAACCCGAAGGAAACAATAAAAAAACAAAAAATACTTAAAACCCTTAAAAACCTGAAAATAATAAAAACCCTAAAAATAACTGAGATCCCTAAAACCCCTAAAAATCATAAAAACCATGAAAAATAGCAAAACCATAAAAAACCTTAAAAGAACATAAAACCCAAAAAATCACAAAATATTCTAAAAAACTATTATACCCAAAAAAATGTTTAAAAAACTCTATCAAACATTAATGTAACTAAAATATGAAAAACCCTAAAACCCAGAAAACAATAATTACCCTGAAACCCCTATAAAATCTAAACCCTTGAAAGCCACAAAAAACATGAAAAAGGAAAAAAAATCCCTAAAAATCCCTAAAAACATAAAACCCCTAAAAACACAGAAATTTTTTTAAAAAACTAAAAACACATAAAACAATTAAAGAAAAAAACTGCTAAAAATTCTAAAACCTCCAAACACTCTTGAAAATGTAAAATTGCTAAAAAGCAGAAAAAATTCCTTAGAAACCACTAAAAATATCTTAAATGTAAAAACCAAAAAACCATGAAAAAACCAAATAAAACATTAAAATCCAAAAAACAGTTAAAACCCAAAAAATATAAAGATTTCTAAAATCCCAAAAAATATCCTAAAAAGACCCTAAAATCCATGAAAACCCCTAAAACTGTAAAACAGCAAAAAACATTAAAAAATTCTAAAACACTGTAATAACCCTGAAAAACACTAAATACTATAAAAACCATTTAACCCCCTAAAACATTAAAAAATATAGTAACCATAAAACCCTAAAAAATTCAGAAAACCACTAAAATTCCAAAAACTCATAAAACCATAAAAACCGAAATAATGCTAAAACCCATCCAAATCCCTAAAACCATATAAAACTATAAAAATACTAAAAATTCATAGAAACCCTTAAAAAGCCTGAAAACACTGAAAAATAATAAGAGGACCATAAAAATACCTAATAAAACATTAAAAACCTAAAAAACATAATACCCCTAATGAAACAAAAAAACCATAAAAAACCCTAAAAATTATAGAAAATCTAAAAACCTTCAAAATCTAAAAAAATAAAAAAAACATAAAAATACCAAAATAATACTAAAAATACTTAAAATGTTAAAAACTTAAAAACTCTTAAGAAAAACATACATACCTAAAAACAATAAAAACCCCTTAATGACAAAAAACACAAAAAACCTAAAAACACTAAAACTCTTAAAAACACTAAAAAGACCCTAAATCTAGTAAAAACAGTAAAACATTAAAAACCCAATAAACACTGGAAAAACTTAAAATCTAATAAAAAATCTAAAAAACCATTAAATCCCTAAAAACGTTTAAAAACAATAAAACCCTAAATCCCTAAAAAAGTCAAAAAATCCATAACAACCAAAAAAACCCACAAAAATACAAAAACCCCAAAATCATCAAAATCCCTAAAAACCCTAAAAAATATAAGAATCCCTAAAAACCATAAAAATTCTTAAGAATATAAAAACCCATACAAACCCTGAAATCCTCAAAGAAAACATTAAAACCAAATAACACTTAAAACCACTTAAAACCCTAAAAAAATCTCAAAACCCCAAAACTATAAACCCCCTAAAAATCCATAAAACCCTAAAAACACATAAGAATCATAAAATTCACTAAAAATCACAAAAAAAATTAAAAAAACACCTACAAATCCTAAAAACCACTAATTAAATAATAATAAGCTAAAAACACAGAAAACCCTGAAAAAACCTAAAAATGCTAAAAATCTAAAAAACCCTAAAAAGTCCCAACAAGCCGAAAACCCCCATAAGAAATTGAAAAAAATAAAAAAACCAAAACCCCCCCAAAAAACTGAAAAAACAAAAAAATCTAAAAAAATTTATTTTCTAAAAAACAAAGAAAACACTAAAAACCATTATAACCCCTAAAACTAAAAAAAAATCAAAAAAACACTGAAAACCATAAATTCTATAAAGACCCCAAATCCCAGAAAGTGCCTAAAAGCCCTAAAAAAATAAAAAACAAAATCCTTTAAAATAACAAAAAAAACTAAAACATAGAAAAATCCTTAAAACCCATAACAAAACCATAAAAACCTAAAAATACATAAAACAACTAAAAACCCAAAAACCCCTAAAATCTCAAAAAAGGCCCAAAAACCCTAAATCAACCATAAAACCACATAACCCCCTAAAATTATTTAAAAACCCAAAGACCCATAAAAACCGTAAATAACATGAAAATTTCTAAAAAACCATTCAATCCCTAAAATTTTTAAAAATCTAAAAAACACTAAAAAATAAAAAACCCTAAAACAAAAATTATTCCCTCAAACCCAAAAACCAAAACCCGAAATCCCTAAAAATCTGAAAAAACAAAAAAATAATAGTAACCATTAAAAAATCATAAAAATGAAATAACCCTATGAATATCATAGAAACATAAAAAAATTTAAATCCTTAATAACCATAAAACCCCCTAAAAACACAAAATACCAAAAAACCTATAAAAATCCTACAAAATCACCAGTAATCTCTATAGATTTAAAAACACCTAAAACTCTAAAAAATCATAAGAAAACATTAAAAACACAGAACACTTAAAACATATAAAAATATAAAAAAGATAAAAACCCTAAAGAGACCCTAAATCCCCTAAAAACCATAAATCCCTTAAAAACATAAAAAAACCCTAAAACACAGAAAAACGCAAAAACAAATAAAAATCGAAAAACTATTTGAACTGATAAAAAATTAAAAAAATATAAAAATAATTCAAATCCAAAAAACAGAACAAACCAAAAAAATCCATAAAATCACTATAAACCTTTATAAACCCCCAAAATGATTAAAACCCCAAAAAATTATAAAAATTATAAAAATCCCTAAAAATACATAAATATATAAAAGAACTAAATCCCCTAGAATCCCCTGAGAAAAAATTAAGAAATTAAAAACACTAAAAACACATTAAAACCCAAAAAATTCTAAATATGCTATAAATTATAAAAACCCTAAAAACAATAAAAACCATAAAACCACTAAAAACCTTAAAACCCCTAAAACCTCATAACACCCTAAAGACCTAGTAAATAGTCAATAAACCAATTAAACCCATAAAAACATTTAAAAACCTTTAAAACCCAAAAATACTAATAAAACCCTAAAACCCCTAAAATCTATAAAAACTAGAAATGAAATTGATTGAGGATTCTTGCACGCAAGGGAAAGAAAATATTTCTGTAAGGTTCATCCTAACTCTCCCAAAGAGTAAGCTAAGGAGGGACTACTCAAAGCAACCAAAGACCGTGTCCACCAACGCTTCCTCTAAGGCAATAAGAGATAATTTCCTTCATAAGTGTGGGAGGCCTGAAAAGCACTCAATTGAGGAGAAGAAAAATGTGGAGTGATGAAGGATAAATGATATGTTCACTGCACTCTTTAAATAGTATGAATCTAAGTGGGATTCGGTGGATGTTGGTCTATCTTCTGGATATAGTTCCTATGGTGACCCATACGGTCCAACTTATGACTTCTGGCTTCAGCAATGATGGGTATTTTTTCCCCTATTGTGTGATTTTGGGTTCCATGGGGTTTGTTTGGTTTCTACGGGGTGTTTGTGTGGTTTTTGGTGTGGGTTTTTTGACTCAGACCCTCTCTTGTTTGGTTTGTACTTTTATATAATAAATTGTTGGGGGCCATGGATAGCACGGTCCTACACCTTCCTTTCCAAAGAAACATAGAAATCCTAATAAAATCTGTAAAATCCTTCAAAAAATAAATAACCCTTAAAACCCTAAAAATCCTTACGGAAACATTAAATCCCTAAAACCACTAAAACCTATAAAACATAAAAAATGCTAGAACCCAAAAAAACCCTAAAATTCCATTTAAACTCTAAAACCCCACCAAAACATAAAGAATGATAAAAATCATGAAAAACCCCTAATAAAAACTTAATAACATAAAACCACTTAAAACCTATAAAATCCCAAAAAGAAACACTAAAAATCCTAAAAAACCTAAAAACCCAGAATATCCCTACAAGAAAAAAATGACACCAAAAAACATTTAAAAATCATATAGACCCATATAAATACTAAAAATTACTAAAATAAATAAACAACCATTAAACCCCTATGTACAATGAAAACTATAAAAACCATTAAAATACCTAAAAAAATAAATACACCTAAAAAACGAAAAAACCAATAAAAACCTAAAAAACCTAAAAACTCTCAAAATACCTTAAATCCATAGAAACTCTTAAAAATAAAAAAAACCAAAAAAATACCTAAAAACATAAAAACCAATAAAATCCCTAAAAAACCTAAAAAACCTAAAAAAACCTATGAAAACTTTAAAAACTCAAAAAAAATAAAATCCTTAAAAACCCAAACAAAATTCCTAATAACCCTAATTACTATATAAATATTTAAATCCCTAGAATCCTAAAAACCCTTAAAAATCATTAAAAGCATAAAAAATGTAAAAATTCGTAAAATCATTGAAAAACCCTAGTAAATGATTAAAATCCAAAAAAATACTTAAAACACATAAAACCAAAAAAAATATAAAAACCCCTAAAAAGACCGTAAAGCCCATAATAATTCCTTAAAACCATAAAACCACAAAAAAACTTAGAAAACACTAAAATACCCATAAAAACCTGAAAACCACTAAGAACAAAAAAATCCATTAAACCCCTAAAAAGTTAAAAAACACGAAAGACCCTTAAAAACCTTAATAACTAAAAATAACCCCAAAACCTAGAAAAAACATAAACACCTAAAACCCACAAGAAGCATTAAAACCCTTGAAATAATTAAACCCCACAAAAACCATAAATATCTTAAATCCAGAAAAATTCCTAAAAACATATGAAATCCTAAAAACACTGAAAAACCCAAGAAATCCTTAAAACCCTAAAAACACTTAAAACACCTAAAAACCTAAAACTCTAAAAAACCTAAATTCCACTAAAATCCATAAAATTGCCAAAAACATTAAATACCAATAAACCCTAAAACCATAAAAATATGAGAAATCCCTAAAAACATAAAAAACCTTAAAAACCATGAAAACCCCCTAAGAAAACATTAAAACCCAAAAAATGGTAAACACTTTAAAAACCCTAAAACCTTTCAAGAACATTAAAACTCATAAAAACCATAAAACCCTTTTAAAATCCCACAAAACCCATCAACACCACTAAATACTATAAATGACCTTTAATCCCCTAAAACATTAAAATACTCAATACCCGTTAAAACCCTAAAAACTCAAAAAATTATAAAAACCTAAAATCCCCAGATACCTTTAAAACATATAAACCCTAAAACACCTAAAAACAATAAAGACCCTAAAATAATTAAAATTAATAAAAATCCCTAAAATCATAAAACCCTCAAAACCCTGAAAAAACCCAAAAACCAAAAAATATCCATAAAAATCCTAAAAATCCTAAAAAACCATAAAAATATAAAAAACATGAAAAACCATAAAAAACCTAAACCCCCCAAAAAACATTAAGAAACAAAAAATAAAAAACCCAAAACCCCCTAAAAACTATAAAACCCTAGAACCATAAAAACAACCAAAACACAAAATTATCAATTAAAACTCTAAAAACCCTTGAAAACCATAGTAGTTTGAAAAAATCTAAGAACTCTTAAAACCCCAAAAAACTCAAAAAAAAACAAACCTAAAACAACATAAAAGTCATATAACATCTATAAAAAACCCTCAAATCACTAAAAAACATAAGAACCATAAAAATATTAAAAAATACATAAAATTCGATAACAATTTAAAAAGTCATAAAATCTATAAAGAACCATAAGGAAACCATAAACCCTAAAAATACATAAAACCCCTAAAAGCCTAAATATTCTAAAACCCCTAAAATTTTTCACCCCCAAACCCTCAAAAAACCCTAAACCTCTAAAAACCACAAATACCCTAAAAACCCTTGAATTGCCAAAAAACATAAAACACCTAAAAACCTTGAAAACCACTAAAACCCATAAAAAAATAAAACACTTAAAACCACTAAAAAACTAAAAAATATAAAAACCCAAAAAACCAAAATAACACCCTTGATATCCTAAAAACAAAAAAACCTATAAAACATTAACAACTATAAAACCCATAAAAACCCAAAACCCACTAAAAACACTAAACCACATTAAATCTAAATAAATTTTAAATTAGTTAAAAAATACAAAAAACATTAACACCCTAAAAAATACATAAAACCATAAAATCCCAAAACCCCAAAAAACCCACGAAACACCCAAAATCTCCTCATAATCCCTAAAAACTCTAAAAATCCTAAAAATCCTAAAATACCTTATGAATCCCCGAAAACATAAAAAAACCCTAAAATACTCTTAGAAAACCTCAAAAAAGTAAAAAAATGAAAACCCCTAAAAGCCTAAAAACCCAAAAAACACAAAAAAAACAACAAACACCCCTCAAAATCTATAAAAACCATTACAAACAATAAAAATCCTAAATAATACCTAAGAATTCCTAAAAATGCGATAACCCATAAAAATTTTCAAAACGCATGAGAAATTATTAAAAACTAAAACACTTAAAATCACTAAAATCCTAAAAACAATAAAAACTCTAAACCCCCTAAAAATCATAAAAACCATAAAACCAGTTGAAAACCCAAAAATCCATAATCCCCTACACAACCTCGAAAAAATCTAAAATATTTTAACACCTAAAAATGTAAAAAACTATACATAACCTTAAATACCCTAAAAAGTAAAAAAACTAAAACCCCCCAAAAAACACTAAACTATAAAAATTCATAAAAGAACTCAAAATCCCTAAAAACCCTAAGAACCATAAAAACCCAAAAAGGACCAAAATACATAAATATGTTAAAACCCCTAAAAATACTAAAAACACCCAATTAAAACTATAAAACCCAAAAAAAAATAATTGAATCTCAAAAAAACAAAAAAATGCTAAAACTCTAAAAACCCTAAAAGATCCAAAACCCCCCAAAACCTCTAAAAAGCATTAAAACCCATAAAAATTTAAAACCCCTGAAAAATATAAAAACACACTAAAAACTATATAAACACTCTAAAACCCTAAAAACATTAAAAACATTAACAAACCTTAAAATAGTAAAAAACTCAGAAGAACACTAAAAACCCAAAAAAATACTAAGAACCCTAAAAACCTTCAAGATCCCTAAAAACCCAAAAAACCATAATAAACATAAAAAAAATCATGAAAATCCTTAAAAACATAAAATACAAAAGAACCCTGAAAACCCCTAAGAAGACCTTACCAACCTAAAACACTCAAATCCCCTAAAAACATAAAAATGAATAAAACTATAACAACCTTGAACAACCCTAAAAACCATAAAATCGTAAAAATGCCTATAAATTCTTAGAAACATAAAAAACCATAAAAACCCTAAAAACCTAAAATCCAAAAAAACAAAAAAAACCCTTAAAAAACTAAAACTGCTAAAAACAATAAAAAACACTAAAAATATGCTAAAATACTAAAACTTTCTAAAAAACATAAAAACCCTAATAACATTAAAACCCCTAAACCCCCATAAAAACAATAAAAAATAAATAAAAACATTAAAACTCTGTAAAACCTTAAAAATGTTAAAAAATTTAAAAGTAATAAAAATAAAAAAAAACTCAAAAAACCCCTCAAACCAAAAAAATACCATGAAAACCCTAAATACCTATAAACACCTAAAAATCCATAAAAACATACAATACCATAAAATACTAAAAAAACTCTAAAAACCCAAAAAATGTAAATAAATAACACTATATCACTCTTACCCTCTATGAAAACCCTAAATACGAAGAAACACATAAAATAACTAAAACTATAAAAAAGATAAAAACACTAAAACCTTAAAAACCATGTAACCTTAAAAACCAAAAAAAAATCTTTTAAAAGACATAAAAACCAAAGAAACCCAAATAAATAAAAAACCACTAAATATTATAAAAACCCTTTAAACCTCTAAAAACATTAAAAACCCAAAAAGCCTTTAAAAATAATAAAAAATAAAATACCCCTAAATCCCCTAAAAATCATAAAATTACTAAAACCATAAAAGAACAAAATATTATCAAAATCCCAAATACCCTAAAATATAATAAAAATCCCCAAAAATAAAAAAAATATCAAGAAACATTAAAAATAAAAAAACCTTGAAAACCCCTAATAAAACATAAAACCCCTAAAAACCCTAAAATCTCCAAACCCATAAAAACTTTAAAACCATTCAAAATCCTTAAAAACTATAAAAATCATAAAATATATCTAAAAATCCCTTAAAAAGTAAAAAAATCCCTAAAACCATTAGAAACCTTGAAAACCAAAATAATAATAATGCCCCTAAAAACATAAAATTTGAAAAAACTTCTAAAACCCATTGAAAGACCCTAAAACACCTAAAAACTCCTAAAAAGCATAAAAACCAATAAAAAAATAAAAAACACTAGAACCCATAAAATAGTAATATAATACAAGAAACTCTAAAACCCCTTTAAACTCCTAAACACGTTAAATAACTCTAAAAAACCTTAAAATTTATAAAAATATAAAAGAAAACCTAAACACCCCAATAAACAATAAAACCCCTAAAACTCCAAAAAAACCTTAGAACCCTCAAAATCCATAAAAGTATAAAAATCATAAAAATCATAAAAAATCGCTAAAAATCCATAAAAATGTAAAAAAACCAGAAACCCTTTAAAAACCCTAAGAAAACATTAAAAACATAAAAAACATAAATCCTCTAACAACCCAAAAAATGATAAAAACCACAAAAAACCATAGAATCCATAAAAGCACTAAAAACACTCAAAATAACAAA
The DNA here is from genome assembly GCA_963277665.1 of Viscum album. Lineage (NCBI taxonomy): Eukaryota > Viridiplantae > Streptophyta > Magnoliopsida > Santalales > Viscaceae > Viscum > Viscum album. The sequence continues at coordinate 109,484,720 of OY728127.1, forward strand.
ATACCCAAAAAATTATAGAAATACTAAAAATTCCTTACAATCCCTAAAAATATAAGTTACCCAAAACCCATGCAAACCCAATAAACACCTTAAAAACCTAAAAACACATAAAATGACTAAAAGCATAAAAATGTAAAAAACCCTGAAAACCCTAAATGGCCCTAAAATGAACCAAAACACCTAATACCCCTAAAAACCATAAATGCCAAAAACAAACCAATAAAGCATCTAAAAACACTAAAAACTCTAAAACCCCTTTAAACCCCAAAAAATGTTAAAATGCCCTAAAAACATTAAAAAATCCAAAAAAAAAATTTTACCCTATAACCATAACAAAATAAGAACCATAAAAACAAAAAAACCCATCAAAATCCATAAAACTCATAAAATCCCTAAAACACTTAAATATACCTAAGAATATATAAAACCCTAAATACTCGGAAAACCATTAAGAAACCATAAGAACCTAAAAATACTAGAAAACCTAAAAATACTAAAAAATGATAAAAACACTAAAACCACTGAGAACCATTGAACCACTAACACATTTAAATCCCTAAAAATCTATAATCCACTTTAAACCCACTAGAACTCTAAAAAATCCATCAAAACACAAATCTTCTAAGGACTCTAAAAAACCCTAAATCCCTAACAAGACTAAATAACCCCACAAAACCCAAACACAATAAAATCCTAAGCACTCTAAATAACCCTAAAACCCCTAAAAATACCTAAAAACCTAAAACCTAAAAAATGTAAAATGACCTAGAAAAAAGTTTAAAATATAAAATCACTTAGAACCCTGAAAAAACCTAAAAGAACTAAAAACTCTGTAAACCTCAAACCCCTAAAAAACATAAAAAAATCCTCAAATCCCAAAAAACACTAAAAATCCAAAGTCTCCTAAATATCCCAAAAAACAACAACAAATATAAAAAACCCAGTAATCCTTGAAGATCCCTGAGAAAGCCTTTAAACTTAAAACACATAAAATCCTTAAAAGCATAAAAATCCTTAAAACCCTAAAAAACATAAGGTGAACTTAAAATCCTTAAAAACCCCATAGATACTATAACAAACACTAAAAATCAAAAAACAAAAAATCCATAAAACCCTAAAACCCACTAAAAACACTAAAAACCTTTTAAACCCTTAAAAAAGTTCAAGAAACTATAAAAAACCCAAACAACCCAAATAAACCATAAAACCAATAAAACCAGAAAAAACCCCCTTAACCCCTCAAAATCCAAAAAATCCTAAAATCCATTAAAACCTAAAAAATCCATAAAAATACCTTAAAAAGTAAGAAACCCTAAAAACTCAGAAAAACGATAATAATATTTTAAATCCATAAACACTCTAAAAATCCATAAAACCCATAAAACACCAAAAATACAATAAAAACCCTAAAACCACCTAAAAATATAAAAATCATTTAAAATGTTAAAAACATTTAAAAACTATAAAACCCGTTTAAAATCATGAAACCCCAAAATAAAAACCTAAAATGACTATAAAAACCATAAAATCCCAAAAACACTCAACGTCCCTAAAATCCCAAAAATTTATAAAAATCCAAAAAAATCTTAAAATACATTAAAACATAAAAACATAAAAAAATGAAAAAACACTAAGAAAACCATAAAAATATAAAATCATGTAAAACAAAAACAAAACATAAAAATGTTAAAACAATAAAAAATAATAAAATCCTAAAACCCTTAAAAACCCAAAAAACTCTAAAAACCAAAAACCCCTAAAAATCTAAAAAAACCATAAAATTATTTAAAACACCAAAATACAATAAAACCCTTAAAAAACCAAAATCCTAAAAATCAATAAAAACTCTAAAAACCAACTAAGAACTCTAAAAACGTTTAAAACAATGAAAGGTTAAAAATAAAATAATCCAAAAAACACTAAAAAATTCCAAAACCCAAAAAAAACCCAAAAAAATATAAATCAATAAAAACAATAAAAAATGATAAAATCCAAAAAAACTTAAAATCCATGAAAATGTAAAAAACCATGAAACCCGCTAGGAAAACATGAAAATCCAGAAAACATTGAAACCCCTGAAAACCTAAAAAGGGAAAAAACCCCAAAACCCCTAAAACCCTAATAACCATTTTAAAAAATAACAACCCTAAAAAGCCTTAACAGCCCATAAAAACCCCGAAAACCAGTTAAAATATAAAAACCCTTTAACCCTGAACAATGTTAAAAAACTCCAAAAAACCATTAAAATCCTAAAAATGTAAAAAAAACCCCAATAAAACCAAAAAATCCCTGAAAACCTGAAAAACCATAAAAATACACAAAACCCCTCTCAATCCCTAAAATCACTAAAATTCATAAAAAACCTAAAAAATCCATAAAAATATGAAAATACCCTAAAAAATCCAAAAACCATAAGAAAACCATAAAAACATATAAAAAATAAAAACCAATAAAACCATAAAACCCTAAAAAAATTAAAACCCCTCAAAATCAATAAAAACCATATAATCCATAAAAATATTAAAAATACATAAAAAACACTAAAAACGTAAAACCCCCTAAAAACTATGAAAACCCATTAGAAAACACTAAATATTTAAAATAACTTAAAATTATTAAATAATATAAATATAGGAAAACCTAGAAGACCCTAAAAGACCTTGAAATACATAAATCCACAAAAACATAAAATCAACTAAAAACCACAAAAACCCATGAAAACCCTAAAACCATTAAAACCACTAAAAACTTGTTAATCCCATAAACCTTCTAAAAAATATTAAAACTAAAAAAACATTAGAATCCAAAATAACTTTAAAAACCCTAAATCAAAAAAAACTCTGAAAAACCCTCAAGATCCATAAAACCTAAAAACCGAAAAACATCCTAAAAATCCATAAAATCCAAATAAAATGTACAAACCCCTAACATCCCTGAAAACAACTAATAAACCCTTAAAAATATAAAAACACTTAAATCCCATAAAAACCTCAAAATGCTAAAAACCCCAAAAACTCACAATATCCATAAATCCCACAAAGATAAAAAAACCATAAAAATCCCTAAAAACATAAAAAACCATAAAAACCATGAAAACCCCTATGAAAAAAATATAAACCTAAAAAAACATAAACCCCCTATGACAGAAACACAAAAAACCCTAAAAACACTAAATGTACCCTAAAACCCCAAAAAAAATAAAACCCCTAAAAACATTAAAAAACCCGAAAGCCCCTAAAAACCCTATGAAATATCTAAAAACTCTAAAACCCTTTAAACCCATAAAAACCTTAAAAAATATTAAAATATTAAAATCCATAAAACAAAAAAAATATCTAAAACCTAAAAATACCCATAAACACCAAGAAATAATAAAACATTTAAAATCCCTAAAAACCCTAAAAACTAAAAAACCCTAAAAATCCCTAAAAATGTAAAAAACTGAAAAAACTATTGAAAACCCAAAGAAAACCATAAAACCTTAAAAACACCTAAAACCCATGAAAAACCATAAAAATGCTAAAAACCCTAAGACCCTAAAAACCCAAAAAATCCTAAAAACCATAAAAATCCTCAAAATCCCCTTAAATCCATAAAAATGTAAAAAAAACATAAAAACATTGAAAATCCAAAGAAAACCTTAGAAACATAAAAACATGCAAAACCCATAAAATATAAAGAATGATAAACCCTTAAAAACCCTAAATACCCTAAAAACCCTAAAACCTCAAAAAAATAAGAATCCCCCAAAACCATTATAACATCAAAATACCCATAAAAACCCAAAAAACGATTAAAAAATCTAAATACCATTAAAAAGATGTTTAAAAAACACTAAAAAATATTAAAAACCCTATAAAATAAAATAACCATAAAACCCCAAATAAACATAAAAATCCTAAAAACCCATAAAACCCCTTAAAATCCAAAACCCACCAAATTATATTAAACTATAAAAAATAATTAAAATCCCTAAAAACATAAAAAACCATAAAAACCTAGAAATCCCCTAAAAAACCTTAGAAACCTATAAACTCATAGAAACCCTGAAGATAGTAAAAACACAAGAAATCCTTGAAACCCATTAAAACCACTAAAACGTTAAAACACATAAAAACCCTAAAACCCACTAAAACATCTATAAACCATTCAAACAACTAAAAATAGTAAAAACCCTAAAAACCCAAAAAACCCTAAAATTCTAAAACCTCTCAAAATCCCTATAAAACAACAAAATTCCAAATATCCCTACAAATCCCAAGAAATATAAGATCCTAAAAAATCATTAAAAACCCTAATAAAACCTTAAAAACCTAACAACACTTTAAACCCTTAAAACCAAAAATGCTAAAAACATTAAAAACCCAAAACCCCCCAAACCTCTCAAAATCCCTAAAAACCTTAAAAAACCATAAAATCCTAAATTTCCCATACAAATACATAAAAATGTAAAAAATAGAAACACCATAAAAACCCTAAGAATACCTTAAAAATAAAAAATCACTTCAAACCCCTAAAAATAAAAAGACTCTAAAAACCCTAAATGACCTTAAAAACCCTAGACCCTTAGATTTCATAAAAACCCCTAAAAACCATTAGAAGATGAAAAAATTAATAAGAACCCCAAAAAATCTCTAAAAACTATAGAAATCATTTAAAACCAAAAAAATGTTAAAAAATCTAAAAAATCATAAAACCATTAAAAACTAAAAAACCCTAAAATCCCAAAAATCCATAAAAGCTGTAAAAAAACTCCTCAAAATCCAAAAAATATATAAAATTCATAAAACCCCCAAAAATCCTTATATAGGTAAAAAACCTAAAACCTTGGAAACCCATAAGAAAAAAAAACACCAAATAATAAAAACCATTTTGAAACCTAAAAAATATTAAAAACACTATAAAACCAAAACTCACTAAATTCCCTAAAAAGCATTAAAAAAAATAAAACCCTAAAAAACATAAAAACCTCTAAAAGCACACTAAAAAGTAAAAAAATATTTTAACCCCTAAAAACATTAAAAAAAATTAAAACCACATAATATAAAAAAAACTCTAAAATACCTCCAAAATACCCAAAAACCCATAGAAATCCTGAAAAAACATATAACCATAAAGACCCACAAAATCTGAAAAAATAGTAAAAACCACAAAAATCATAAAAAATATTAAAAGACTCTAAAAAATAGAAACACTAATACACATAAAAACCTCCTAAGAAAACCTAAAAAATATAAAAACACTTAAAAAACCAAAAAAACCTAATGACTCTAAAATATCTAAACACCCTAAAACCCCTAAAAACCATCAAAATCATTAAAAACCATAAAAACAAAAAAAATCCTAAAAATACATAAAATCCTGAAAAAAAACTCTAAGACACATTAAAACCAAAAGAAAACCATAAAAATCTAAAAAAATGAAAAAAATGAAAAAAACTAAATCCCCTAAAACCCCTAAAACCTCTAAAAAGATTCTAAACCCCATAAATACCTAAAAACCATAAAACCCCCTAAAATAAAAAACCCCCCTAAAACCCCATAAACACCTAAACAACCATTAAAAATATAAAAAACCATTAAACTGCTTAAAAATAAAAAAATCTAAAAACCCATAGAACACTAAAAATCTAAAAAAACCGAAAAAAAAACATAAAACCCTCAAAACCCTCAAAATCATTAAAATCCATGTACAACCTTAAAAAGCCAAAAAATGTCTAAAAATTATAAAAATGTAAAAAATCTTAAAAAGCATGAAAACCACTAAGATATCCATAATAACATAGAAAAAACTAAATCCTTTAAAACCCATTAAAATGTTAAATCACTAAAAAACCTTAATCCCCTAAAATATATAAAAACCATAAAAACCCTAAAACCATAAAAAACCCAAAAAACCCAAAAAACCCAAAAAACCAACTGAAAAGTCTAAAACCAACATAATCCTCTTCAAATGTTAACAAAAATCTAAAAAACCTTAAAACCATAAAAACTAAAAAAATAAAAAAAAACAAAAAAACCCCTAAGAACGCTGAAAAGGCTCAAAATCCCTAAAAACTATGGAAAACCCTAAACATACAAAAAATGTCCAAAAAATCTTAAAAACATAAAATATCCCAAAATCCAAAAAAAACCTAATATAACCGCACAAATATAAAAACACATAGTACCCCTAAAAACCCTAAAATTTTAAAAACTATAAAAACCCTAAGAATATTAAAATTTCTAAAATCAATAAAAAATAAAAAAACATAAAAAATTAGTTAAAATACACAAAAATGTAAAAAAAACCATTAAAACCCTAAAAACCCCTCAGAAATCCTTGAAAACCTAACAACACTTATAACCCCTAAAAACCTAAAAATGATAAAAACCCTAAAACCCCCAAAAAGTCACTAAAACCCTAAAAACCTCTAAAAACATAAAAATCCATAAAAACAATAAAAAAGTTTAAAACCCATAAAATACTTAATCTTCTAAAAACTCAAAAAAACCCTTTTGAACCCCAAAAACATTAAAAACACTAGAAAATTGAAAAACCCTAAAAAGACAAAAAAAATCATAAAAAACCAAAAAAACATAAAACCCCTAAAACCCTCAGAATACCTAAACGCCATAAAAACTCATAAAAATAAAAAAATGTGCCTTAAAATCCCTAGAAATCCTAAAACCCTAAAAACCCATAAAAACCCATAAAAAACAAAAAACCACTAAAATCCATAATGATTTAAAATAAAGAAACCTTAAAACACCTTAGTAAAATAATAAAAATTTAAAAAAAAATACTTGAACCCCCATAAAACCCCTAAAAACCTGAAAAACCATAAAAACCATGAATACATTAAAAACCCCAGAAAACAAAAAAAAACCCCCAAAAAACCACTAAAATTTTCAAAACCAATTCAAACACATAAAAAACTAAAACACTCTAATGAACCTAAAAAACCCAAAAAAATTTAAAAAAATCCCTAAAAGCTCCAAAAACATAAAAGCCCTAAAAATCCCTAAAAATGTAAAACATGATAAAAACCCTAAAAACCTATAAGAAAACAAAAAAATCCTAAAATAACATAAAACCCCTATACAACTAAAAAACTATAAAAATCATAAAATACCCTAAAATCATAAAAAAAATATAACCCTAAAACCCATAAAAACCATAAAAACCCCACTTAAAACTCTAAAAATCATTAAACCCATAAAAATGTTAGGAATCTCTAAAAACAAAAAAAACAACAATACTCAAAAACAACCCATAAAACCCCAAAAACCATAAAAACCATAAAACTTATAAGAAATGCTATAACCCTAGAAATTGTCAAAAACCTTAAAAACCAAAAAAAAAAATCATAAAAAATCATAAAAATACATAAAAATATAAAAAGAGCAACAAACTCTAAAAACCCTAAGAAAACATGGAAAACATCAACGAACATAATCCTCTTTAAAAATAAAAAAAGGATAAAACCATAACAACCTCTAAAAACCTGAAAAAATCCAAATAACCCTCAAAATACATAAAATCCATAAAACCATAAAGATATTAAAAAGTCTTAAAATCCATAAAAATTAAAAAATCCAAAAAACATAGAAATAAACAAAGAAAAAAAATAAAAAATAAAAAAACGTAAAACCCCTAAAAACATAAAAACCATAAATCCCATTAAAAACATCAAACCCCTAAAAATCTATAAAATACTCAAAAACCCCCAATAAAAATCCGAGAAGCCTTTAAATCCCAAAAAATGCTAAAAAATATAAAAAACCATAAAACACTAGAAAAATAAATAATCATAAATACCCATAAAAACTCTAAAACCCCAAAAAACAATAAAAACACTAAAATCAATAAAAACCCTAAAAACATAAAACCCTAAAAACTACATGAAATTCCATAAATATTTAAAACCCATAAAAACATAGAAAACCCATTAGAAAAAAATAAACCCTAATAACACTTAAAACCCCTAAAAACATAAAACCGCAAAAAACCATAAAATACTAAAAAGCTAAAACCCATAAAAAGCATTAAAATCATAAAACCCCTAAAAACCCAAAAGGACCCACCAAAACCCTTTAAACCCCTTAGAGCATTAAAAACACTAATAATACTTAAAAACACTTTAAAAACTGAAAAATCCAATAAAATTCCAAAAACACATAATAAAACTTATAACCCCATGAAAGTCCCTAAAATTCCAAAAAATCCAAAAAATCATTAAAATCCATAAAATTCCTAAAATATAAAAAATGCTAAAAAATATGAAAACACATAAGAAAACATTAAAAACTAAAAATAATTAAAACCCCTAAAACAAAAAATTATAAAAAACCCCCCCAAAACCATAAAATGCTAGAAAATCCTAAATCCCCTTAAAATGTTTAAAACCCATAAAAAACAAAAGAAATCCTCAAAACTCCATAAAGTTTATGAAACATAAAAAATACAAAAAAAAACTACGAAAACTCCTATAAAAACATAGAAACCTAAAAAAATAAAAATCCCTAAAAACAAAAAAAAATACTATTTCCCAAACCCCCCTAAGGAAGTCCCTTTAAAACACCTAAAACCATTAAAACCCTTTAAAACCTTAAAAACCCCATGAAAACCATAAAACCACTAAAAATATTTAAAAACCCTTTAAACCGCTAAAAATGATAAAAAATATTAAAAAGTATTAAAGAACCCTAAAAAATAAAAAAACCATAAAACCAACCCCCCCCCCCCACAGAAAACCTAATACTACCCTAAAACCCCCAATACATTAAAAACCCACTAAACCCATAAACATCTTAAAAGTACCTAAAAATTAAAAAATAACTAAAAATATTCAAAACCCCTAAGAAAAAATTTAAAAACTAAAAATACTCCACACCCATAAAAAAGTATCAAAACCCTTTAAAATCCTAAAAATGCAGTTAGAATCCCTAAAAATATAAAAAACTTTATAAACCTATAAAACCATATGAAACCTTATATTCCGAACAAAACAAAAAAATACAAAAATCTATAAAACCTGAAAAAATGTAAAAACCCTAAAAAGACCCTAAACCCCTAAAAACCAAAAAAACCCTTAAAAACATTAAAAACACATACCACCATAAAACCTATAAACCTCTAAAAACTCTAAAAACACAATAAACCCTTAAAAAAGTTAAAAAATTCTTAAAAACATTGGAATACCTTAAACTAAAAAAACATAAAAATGATAGAAAACACATATAAACCCGTAAAATCATAAAGCCCATCCAAATCCCTAAACACATATAATCCCCACCTTGCCTTGATCTTGATGATTCTGCCTTGGTGGCCCCCTATTTGCTGCGGTGTGGGGATCTTGCTGCTTGCTACCTAAATCAGGAGGTCTCTTTTATCCCTGATCAAATTTTTTCTAGGAATAATGTAGAAGGATGTATAATAATATGGATCTGATTAGAAAGGAGAGGTCTTTACTCGAGGAAACCACTCCTCATGGTAAGGAATATAATTATGTAGTGGTTTCCTTAGATCCCTGGAAGAGGATATCGGGGAAGGATTATTCTACTTTTCCCAGGACTGTGTCCACTAGAGCTTATTGTAAAGCCAATACCCCTGCCAGGGGAGGTCTGTCCGTCAAGGGGCAGCTTGATGTGAAACAACAATGTATCAGAGATTACCATACCACCTTCCTAAAGCAATATGAATCATCTGAATGGGAGTCTGTGGAGTCTGATGCTTCCAATGGTTATGGTACTTATGGAGACCCATATGGGGATGAAGGCTTTTGATTTGTTGTCTACTGTTTTTGTGGTTTTTCTTTTTCTTTCTTTGCTTCTCTCTTTTTTGTGGTCCTTAAGTGTCTGTTTTTAAGGGTTTTTGGGTGTGGGTTGTTTGACTCCACCCCTCCCTTGTCTGTAGTTTCTTTGTGTCTTTTTATAATAAATTTTGGGGGAGTTCAGGAATAGCTTGGCCCCATGCCATCCTTTCCCTAAAACCCCTCCAAATAAAAAAACCACAAAATCCAAAAAAAAATCCTTAAAAATCCATAAAACAATACAACACATGAAAACATCGAGAACCCCCCAAAAAATTAAAAATCTTTAAAAAACTAAAAACACTAAAAACCCTAATAATACTAAAAGACCCTAAAAATCTAAAATCCTTTAAAAAACCAAAAACACATAAAAACATAAAAAACCCTAAAAAACTATAAAAATCCATTAAACCCCTAAAAGTGTTAAAATACTCTAAAGATCCTTTAAATCTCTTAAAAAATAAAAAAAATATTAAACCCCCCAAAAACCGTAAACCTTTTAAAAAGGCCAAAAAAGCCACAAAATCAATAGAAACACTAAAAATCTATAAAGGTCCAAAAAAATACCTAAAAATATCAAAAACCACAAAACTATAAACAACCTTAATACAATATTAAAAAAATAAAAACACTTTAAACTAGTGGAAAATATGAAAAAGGATAAAAACACAAATACCCTAAAATACCCAAAAAACACTCAAAATCCATGAAAAACAGAAATACAATAAAAGTCCTAAAAATCCAAAAAAATCCCGAAAAATGTAAAAAACCCAAAACATGAAACCACTAAAAAACATTGAAAACCTAAAAACCCTTAAAACTTATAAAAACCTAAAAACATAAAAACACTTAATGGATCTTAAAACTCTTAAAAACCGTACAACACATAAAAACCATAAAAACCGTAAAACCCCATAAAATCACTAAAACCGCTAAAAACATTTAAAACCCTTTTACCCCTAAACCCAATAAAAACTATTAAATCCTTAAAACACTAAAGAACTAAAAAACCCAAAACCCACCAAAATCCATAAAACCATTAAAAATCACTGAACTAAAAAAACCCTTAAAATACAACAAAACCCTAAAACCCTCAAAATCGCACAAAAACATAAACCCCATAAAAATCCATAAAACCACTAAAAATCCATAAAACCACTAAAAATCCCTTAAAACATAAAAAACCTAAAATTCCGGAAATCCACTAAGAATAAATTAAAAACCTAAAACACTTAAAACTCTTAAACACCATAAGAAATGCTAAAAACACTAAAAACCATGAAAACCCTAAAAACAATAAAAATTCCTAAAAACTATAAAAACCTAAATCCCTAATAAAAAACCTAAAACCCACTAAAAACAATAAACAGCCACTAAAACTCTAAAAATGATAAAAAAACACTAAAACCCCATAAAAACCCTAAAAAACTCATAATCCCATACAACCCCAAAAAACCAAAAAACCCCAAAAACCCTTTAACAAACCTAGAACCCTCAAAATTCCTAAAAACCCTTAAAAATAGAAAAAAGTCCCTAAAAATCCCAAAAAAAAATTAAAACCCAAAGAAACACATAGAAAACAATAAAAACCTAAAAACAATTAAAACCATTGAAACCATAAAACTTTAAAAACACTAAAACCCCTAGAAACACTCAATCCCCTCAAAATACATAAAAAACTAAAAACCATAAAAATCATTAAAAGCCCAAAAATTCCTTATAAATGTAAAAAATATCAAAAACCTGAAAACTGTACGAAAACCATAGAAATCTAAAAACACTTAAAACCATTAAAAACCTAAAAATGAAAAAAAAAACTAATAAACAAGAAAAGTAATTTAAAACCCTTAAAACACTAAAAATCATAAAACCCCCTAAAACCTTAAAAACAATAAATACCCATAAAAACCTAAAAACCAACTAAAAACTCTAAAACACCATTAAACCAAAAAATGGTATGAAAAACTATGAAAACCATTTTTTGACACCATGAAAGTTTTTCGATGAATTTTTTCATAGAATTGATGATGTGAACCTTAATTAGTCACCAAATGATTAGTTTAAGTAAAAAAACGTATTTTTTACTTAAGGAGAACATTTTATTTCCATGTGTTGTGATAGAAAATGACCTATACTAGGATCTAAAAGTTCATGATTTGAGTTTACATATTTCATGGGGGTTGGTGGCACTGGCTCTAAGGGTCGGGACTGTACCCCGACACTAAACCCTAGCAGGGGTATGAGGGTGCAACCCCCGTAGTATGGAGTAGATGTTTCACCAAAGTCCCAAAAAACATCGTCGGTGCACAAGGTACTTATTCATGACCTACCTCTTCACTACCCACATGTGTTCCAACCACTTCTGCAAAAAGAAACATTTTCCCAGGGTCTCATAATTTCCTATAAATTGTCCATTGGGTTGTTCATTTGGAGGGATGAATTTTCCCGAAGGCCAATTGCTTCTCTGATCACCCCAGTGCTTCTCTCAAGTCCTTTGAAACATTAAAGGTAGATTTATAACACATAAATAGTGCGAATTAAAGGGGAATGAGATACATAATTACCTTAAATATTAAAAATAAACAACACTTTCATGACTTATTATCCCAAGCCCCTGAAATAAGAAAACTCACAAAACCTCCCTTCCTCAAAAAAAAACTTTCTCTTCCCTTATAGAATACATGTGGAGACCCTTCAAGGCTTGAGAAAAGTATTGACCATGCGTAATCATCTAGGTTGTGCATCAACTATGGTGAAACCATTTATCCCATGCCTACTTATGAGGATACCCCTTTCACGGTTCATACCTTGCTTGGTCATCCTTGGTTCACTTCACCATTCCTCATATACAAGCCTCTCATTAAGCCTTCATCAAAGACAATCATGTAAGAGCTTATCCATTATTGTCTCCATTACCTGAAAGGGATCATGTTTTAACACCATCTAAGACCTCCTGATTTCTAGATCCTTGAGAAAAGGAACATTGTCATGTCTCCCATTAGGATTTGTATTTCTATAATCAGAGGTTTCCCACACTTTTCCAAACAAAGGGTATGAATACTCTAGGTTTCTATAGATTTGGATATCTATGTTCACATGTACCCTTACCCTAAGGGGGTTTATTAGGAGTTAGGATCTCATATTCTAAGGATAGTACTCCATCCACCTATTTTCATCTCTGAGATTCGGAGCCTCAGGTTCCTAGTTGGGTAGCTAAGGATCACACTTTTTTTACTTCAACAAGGTATTAGATCCTCCCTTGATCAAAAACCAATTTTAGGGAAACTATGTAGGTGTAATCCCCTAGACTTTCATGTATGAGGTTTTAGTATTTCTCTTCTTTAACTCTGCCACATCAACCCTTTATTACAATTAGATCCATGTCCAATGTAAACTGAAGATAGGGAAGGTTTGTTGCTTTGGCCTCTCCTTCCATAGACCCGACCTCTTCCATCAGAGGATAAGGAATCATGTGTGGTTTATTAATCTTTCACATCCTCTTATTTCTCAACCTAAGAATGACTATCATGGGATTGGAGGTTTGTGATGATCACAACGTCAACACAATCTTCCTAAAGGAATGAACTACAATAACTATGATTCTCACCATAACATGGACACATAGGATGACCTGTTGATGCTAGAGATCCACACCATTTCTTCCATTAAATGATAATTCAAGCCTTCCATAAAAGGTACACCTCCAAAGTATAAACCTAAAATAGAATGAGCTATGGGAACTCTGATTTCCACCATAAAAGAGATGTAGGAAGCCTTCCGGAATCCCGAGCTCTATAATATTTTTTCCCTAAAATGATAAATAATTTCATCTAAAAATGGGACTACTCGTAAGTACAATCCCCATATAGATTGAACTATGATAACCCTGATCCCTGCTCTAACCAGGATATATAGGAAGCCCACTTAATGCCCGAGCTCCCAGGAAAACCTCCTCAGGATTAAAACCCAATTATAATTCCCTTGATCCGGGTATCCTCTTAAGGGGTAATCCCTGATTTTAACCCCCAAAATATCACAATTAGATGAATCACTCACGGTTCCTTTCATTAGGGAATCTTATTCAGGAGTAAGTCCCAACTTATTTCTCTTAATGTACTATACCCTCCTATGAGATTTACCAAACTACATGGTCTTTGAATCCCATCCTAACAGGATATGCAAGAATCCTCCCTAAGGTTCAAACCCACCACCCCAAATCTACCATGTTCTCATTGGACCATATCTCCAAGAATGGTCAAATTTATCTCGAAAACTCAAGTCCCTTCTAGGTTTCTTGGGTTTCTTTAGCATAAGTCCCACACCAACCATTAACTAGGAATCTTCCACCAAGACGTCCTTACCCCATGATGATATAACTGTATTGTTGGGTCCTTATCACATGACCTTAAAAAGTATGACGTGTCCCATTAAGCAGCACAAAACTACGTGGGTTCTGATTCCTTTCACAAGGATATATAGGTATCCCTATTATAGGTTTTATCCCAATATCAAAACTACTTTCGTCTCCATGTACGGTGATAAACTCCAGAGTGACCTTTGTCTACCTTGATGATAATAAAATTCCAGAGTGCCCCATTGAGTGACATAAAAACTAGATTTATCATAATAACAACTAAAAGAATATATAAGTAGTATATGAGAGGATACCATTGATTAATAAATTAATTTAAATTCACATATCTCCATCAATGAAGAACCTAGAATACATACAGAAGATTCTAGATTCCATACATGCTGATAATTGATTTCCAATATTGGGATGAACCACATCATACATGGGAATTAATGAAGATTCACAAACATGTATTAAATATATAAGAGAGCCCTAGAGTAGGCAATAATTCCCTCAAATTGGTTTGATGAGCCTGACCACCCATCCTCTCAACCAATGAGATTTTTTAAGAGTCGTAGGTCAAAATACCTAATGAACGCCTGCATTTGGAAAGTAGGTCCCTTTGGAAACGGAACCATTGTTTATTTTTGATTCCATAAAAAATTTGTTCGAAAATGTTTGGAAATAGTTATTTCTAACTAGAAAACATATTCTAGGGGAAACAACCTTAAAAACTTAAAAAAACTCATCAAAACCCTAAAAACCCCAAAAATCATAAAAAACCGTACAAAACCTAAAAACAATAAAAAACCTAAAATGTTGTAAATAACCTAATAACCTAAAAATCCTAAAAAAGTCCCTAAAATCACTTAAAATATAAAAGACCTTATAAAACCTAAATAACAAATGAAAACCATAAAAATATTAAAGCACTTAAAACCCTAAAACACATAGAGACACTAAAACCCCAATATAACACTAAAATCCCCCAAAATACCTAAAAACCTGAAAATCCATAAAAATAATAAATAATCCATTAAAATCCATAAAAATTTAAAAACCCCTAATACCCAAAAAGCTCTTGAAAAACCATAAAAACCAAAAAAAACCAAAAAAACAAAAAAAATCTTAAAACCCTAAAAAACACTAAAAAGACCCTAAAACCACTATAAAGCATAAAAACCCATAAAACCTGAAAAATACAAAAAAACCCAAACAAACAACTAAAACTCAAAAAACCATTTAAAAACCTAAAAGGTAAAGAACTCTAAAAACATTAAAATCCTTAAAAAACTCAAAAAAACCACCTAAAAATAATAAAAAATAATAAAAACCCAACACCCCAAAACCCCAAAAAACCCTAAACCCCTAAAAATTCATTAAAACCATATACACCCATCTAAATACGAAGAAAATAAAAATATATTAACTGTAAAAAAAACAAAAAACCTTGAGGAAACCCTATGAAAACCATAAACACCAATAATAATTAAAACCACAAAAATCCTAAAAAAATCTAAAACACCCCAAAATCCCAAAACACCATAAAAATCATAAAATCCTAAAAATTTCAGGAATATACATGAAAGCATAAAAATACCTAAAAACCTAAAAACCATTAAATTTTTTTGAAACTCTAAAAACACATTAAATTACTTAAAATTTGAAAAAACACTAAAATATCTAAACGATTCAAAAAGCCCCTAAAAACCAAAAAACCCCAAATAACCTTAAAAATCCTATAACCAATAGAAAACTAAAAACATTAAAACCCCTAAAAATCCCTTAAATTTTTTAAAAACTATCAAAACCCTTAAAAATCCTAAGACAAAAATAATGAAACACAAAGAATAAGAAAAATAATAAAAACCCAAAAAACTCAAAAAACCCTTAAAATCGTAAAACCCTAAAAGCTATAAAAATCACAAATAAGCCCTAAAATGCCTAAATTTTATAAAATAAACTAAAAACCCAGAAAACATCCTAAGATACTTTATAAATCTAAAAAAACAAAAAAACACCTAAAACCAAAAAATACTAAAAACCAAAAAAAACACTAAAAACACTAAAAACCTCCAAATTGCTAACCCCCCAACCCATAAAATGCTAATAAACCCATATTACATAATTTTTTTAAATCCATATGAAATCAATAAAACATAAAAACAAATCGAATCCCAAAAATTTTTAAAATGTTAAAATCCCTAAAACCCATATAAAGACCCAAAAAACACAAAAACCCCTAAAAACCATAAAAACACAAAAACCTTTAAAACCCCAAAACTGTAAAAAATTATAAAACCCTTATAACACTAAAAAATTCAAAATAATATAAACCCCCCCCCCCCAAATAAAAAATTGATAAAAACCCTCAAAATCACAATAATCCCTAAAAACAATAAAAATAAAAAAACCAAAAACCCCTCCAAAAATAAAATACCCCTAAAACCATAAAAAAACTAAAAAACATTAGAAACATTAAAACACATAAAACCCCTAAAAACTAAAAACATTAAAAACACTAGATTCCATAAAAACCATAAATCCCTAAAACCCATAAAACCCACAGAAAACATTAAATTTCCAAAAAACCAAAAAACAACTAAGAACACTAAAACCCTTTAAAATAAAAAAATGAAGAAAAATATAAAAAGCCTTAACACCCCAAACCCCCCCCCCCCCAAAAAAAATCGAAAAAACAACAAAAATCCTAAAAAAAATAAATTACCTAAAGGCCCTAAAAATATATAAAACACTAAAAACAATAAATATACAAAAACATCCATAAAAACAACTAAAATGTACCAAACCTTAAAAACCATGAAAAAACCCAAACAAAATATTGAAAAACATTAAAAACATAAATCCCCTCAAAAACATAAAATCCCTAAGAAACCCTAAAAATACAGTAAAAACCCTAAACCCCTTAAAAACCATAAAACCCATAAAAACTTTAAACAGACCTAAAATCCCATAAAAACACTAAAAACTCAAAACATCAATTAACCCCCTAAAAACAATAACAACCCTTAAAAAACAAAAAACCCTAAAAAATCCTAAAATCCATCAAACTCCCTAAAAACACTACAAACCCATAAAATCTTAAAAATGCCTAAAAACCTAAAAACATATAAAACCCTGAAAACCCATTATAATAATTTAAAATTTTAAACCCACTTTAAACCCCGAAAAAACCCTGAAAAAAATAAAAACCCCAAAAACCCAAAAATCCTAAAAATCCCAAAATACCCATAACTACCATGAAAATCATTAAAAATCCATAAAAATCCCTAAAAGATTAAAAAACATGAAAACCCTAAAAATACTTATGAAAAACAAAAAAAACACAAAAAAATCTTAAAATCCTAAAAATGCATAAACCCTAAAATCCCTAAAAACACCGAAAAACATAAGGCCCCATAAATGCAAAATAACCCAAAGAACACATAAAAACCAAAAAACCTGTTATAAACAATAAAAATCCCTTTAACCCCTTACAACATTAAACATAATCTAAAAAATTAAAGACACTAAAAATTCAAAAGAAAATCGAAAAACCACAAAAGCCCAAAAACTAAAAAAACACCATAAAATCCCCAAACCTCTTAAAAATAATAAAAATACCATTGATTATTTAAAAAATACATATTTCTAAAAAATCGTAAGAAACACTAAAAACCAATAAAAACCAAAGAATGGTAAAAACAGTTGAAAGACATAAGAAATACTTAAAAAATGACTAATTACTAAAAGGATATAAAACCCTAAGTACACTCAAAATCATTAAAATTGCTAAAACCCCATAATTTCCTAAAAGAATCCCTAATAAATAATAAAAAATAGAAAAATCCAAAAATATAAAAACCCATATGAACACTATAAAGAATAAAAAAAATTAAAACCCCTAAAAACACTAAAAATATAAAAAAAATCATAAATACCTTAAAAACCATAAAACCCCTAAGTCCCCTAAAATAATAAAACCACAAAAAACATAAAAACCCTAAAACCAAAATAAACAATGAAAAATCCATTTAATACCCTAAAAATGTTAATAAACCTTTAAAACGTATGAAAACCATAAAAACAGAAACACCTAAAAACCAAATAGAACAAAAAACCCCTAAACACCCATAAAATCCAAAAAAATATAAAAACAATAAAAATCATAAAATACCCCAAAAATCCCTAAAAATGTAATGAAACCAAAAACCTAAAAAAATAAAACCATTAAAAAACATAAAACCACTAAAAACATGCAAAACACCTAAAAACCCTAAATTCCATATAAATCTATAAAAATTATAAAAATAACTTGAAACCTTAAAATAATAAAATTCTTAAAAAGATCAAAAATCGCTAAAAATTTAAAAAACCATAAAACCCCCAAAAAACCAAAAAAATCATAAAGTAATAAAAATCACTAAAAACCCATAAAAATATAAAAAACATTAAAACCCCTAAAATGATCATAAAACTCTAATAACAATAAAAACCATAAGACCTTAAAAAACCCCCCGACAACTATAAAAACCAAAAAAAACTCTAAAACCCCTTTAAAACCCAAAAAATGTGAAAAACATGAGAAAAAATTAAAACACCAAAAAATTAAAAATCACTAAAAACCCCAAAAACATTTGAACCATAAAACCACTAGAAACCCTAAAACCAAAAATATCCCTATACCCCTAAAACCATTAAAATCCTAAAAAATACCTAAAACCCCTAAAAATGTACAAAACCCTCAAAACCTAAAAAAAGTTCAAAGAAAACCTTAAAAACATAAAACACCCAAAACCCCTAAAACCTAAAAAAGGATAAAATCCCCAAAACCATAAAAACCCTAAAGACCATAAAGTCCCTAAAATCCTAAAAACCATAAAAATCATTAAAACCTCTAAAACCCCTGTGATCCCCTAAAAATCTAAAAATCCTTTCTTAAAAATGCTATAAACATCTTAAAATTTAAAAACACACAAAAACATAAAAAATCCCTAGAACCGAACATACCATAAAACACAAAACACCCTAAAAATCCTAGAACTATCAAAATCCCAAAAAACCCAAAAAACCCATAAAAACATAAAAAAGCCTCAAAAATTCCAAAAAATCTAAAAAACCGTAAAACCTTTAAAACCTATAAGAAAACATTACAAACCTAAATTCCCATAAAATTGAACCCAATAAACCAAAAAATGCTAAAAATACTAAACCCCCCCCTAAAAACCTAAAAACTCTAAAACTCCAAAAAAATTCCTAACACCCAACCCCCTCAAAATATATAGAAATCCCGAAAAATACATAATGACCTAAAAATCCCAAAAATCACCTAAGAAAACCATAAAGACCGTAAAATAGTTAAAACCCCCAAAAACCTAAAAACGTAAAAAAAACTAAAAACCCTAAAGTACCTAAAATCCACAAACCCTAAAAACCATAAACCCCCCAAAGACCATAAAAAACATAAAAACCCATAAATACCCTAAATACCATTAAATCAAAAAAATAATTTAAACACCTAAAAAATTATAACACACTAAAATATAAAATTGTAAAAACTCAAAATAACCCTAAAAACTCAAATAATACCATAAAACACTATAATACCTAAAACCCCAAAAAACCATCAAAATCTATAAAAACCTAAAATCCATAGAAAAATAGAAAAATCCCCAAAGAACCCTAAATATTTAAAATACCCAAAAAACCTTAAAAACCCATAATAAAATCATAGAACCCTAAAAATTATTAAAACCCCTAAAAACATAAAGTACTTTAAAACCCTTAAAGACTATAGATACTCGTAAAACCTTAAAAAGCATAAAAATCTATAAAAACCAAATAACAATAAAACTATCCAAAATTACTCAAAATACCAAAAAATGAACAAGTATTTAAAAAACATTAAAACCCACAAGTAATCCTTAAATTCTAAACACCAATAAAACAACTAAAAAACCTAAAAACCCAAAAAAACATTAAAAATAATAAAAGACCCTAAAAACCCTAAAAACCCTAAAACCATTATAACCCCTAAAAACATAAAAAGCAAAAAATCCATAAAAACCTAAAAACAACTAAAAACCCTAAAGGTCCTTTATACCCCACAAACATTATAAAATTATAAAAACCATAAATCCCTAAAAACAAAATTAACTCCTAAAATAAATAAATAAAACCTAAAACACCAAAAAAATCAATAAAACCCCATAACATTCGTAAAAATACAAAAACGCAATAAAAATCCAAAAACCCAATAAAAATCCTAAAAATATTAAAAACTCTCTAAAAACATAAAAAACATAAAAATTTAAAAAACCTCTTAGAGGACCTTAAAACATATGAACACTTACAACCCGTAAGAAACACAATAAAACGAATAAACCATTAAAAACCTTAAAAGACCCTAAAATTACTAAAACCCCTAAAAACCATAAAAACACCTAAAAACCTTAAGACCCTAAAGAACCAAAAAAATAAAATACCGAATAAAAACTCTAAATTCCCTTTAAAAATCAAAAAATTATAAACAAATATATAAAAATTTAAACCCTAAAAAACTAAAATACCATAAAAATATAGAAAAACATAAACTCCTCAAAACACTAAAAACCCTAAAACCCAAAAAATCCATAATAGCCATAAAACCATAAAAATCTTGAAAAAGGCATAAAAATCCCTAAAAATAGAGAAAATATAAATACCATAAAAAAACCTTTGAAAACCAAACTAACAAAAAAACCCCTTTAAACCCCAAAAACGTTAAAAATGCTAAAATACATTAAAAACCATGAAAAAACTAAAAAAATGTAAAAAACCATCAAAACCATAAAAAACCCTAAAAACATTAAAAACACTGAAAATCGAAAAATAACACCCAAAAATTCATAAAAATAGTAAATCATTTCCAAAAATCCCTAAAAGTAATGAAACCCCTAAAAACACTGAAATACCCGAATAAATCATTAAAAACATAAATACTCTTAAAACCATAAAAAAACCTAAAAAATGATAAACCCCTAAAATTCCACCAAAACCCTAAAAATTATAACAATCATAAAAACTCCATAAAAATACCAAAAAATAATACAAATCCTAAAAGCCCTAAATAAAAGTTAGAAAAAATAAAAACCTAATAACACATAAAACACCCTCAAAAACTAAAAACACAAAAAAAACCCCTCAAGCCCAAAAAAAATACCAAATTCTCTAAAAATAATTAAAACCCCTAAAAACTAATAAAAATCACCAAAAAAGTAAAAACCCGAAAAATGATGAAATCCTAAAGAAACCCTTAAAATCCATGAAATACTTACACCCCTAATTATCTAAAAAACCCAAAAAAATATAAAAACAAAAAAAACACATAAACCCCATAAAACCCCTAAAACCCTTAAAAATCCTAAAATTCCAAAAACCAAAAAAAAAACTATAACCCCATTTACCTCCTAAAAACAATAAAATAAACTCTAAAAACTTTAAAATCTCTAAAAAATATAAAAAACACTATTACCCCCAAAAACAAAAAACATTAAAAACCTTAGAAACCCTCAAAATACTTCAAGAACAAAAAAACTAAAAAATACTAAAAACCCCCTTAAATACAGAAGAATGTAGAAAAAACTAAAAATGATAAAAAAACCCAAATAAAACCTTACAAACATAAAAAAACTAATAATCCCTAAAACCATAGAAGGAGATGGTGGCACACTCTCCTGGATATCTCTCTCACTCGCTGCTTCCTCTAGGTTTGCTTCTGGTTTCTGCTCGGATCGTTAATCTCAGATTCTCATTTCTTCTCAGTTCTCGGTATCAATCTACTCTGGTGGTGCTCTACTATTTGAATAAGGTTGTTTCTTTCGGTCTTTAGTGACTTAGGCTCCACCTGTGTGTTATGGATTTTAGATTTGGATGGGGCTCGTTGGCATGTTCGTCATCTGATGGATTTGGCGGGTTTTCAGCCATCAGTTCACTTTGTTTTGGATCGCTTTGGAGCCGATGACGTGTTGGGTGTGGGCATCCCTTCTGGTTTTCAGTGGCAGAGCGGTGTTGACTTTTCAGATCTGGAGTTTCTACGGGCAAGTTGGCGGGGTCGAGGGCCTATTTTGCATAGATGGCTGCTTTCTCGGTCGTCGAGGATGAGATCTGCCTTTACGCTCACAAATCTGAGCTTATAAGTTTTTTGGTGGCTTCTCTGGTGATGCGTTGGTCTTTCATGGATGCAGAAGGTTTGGTGTCATCTTGGTGATTCCGCGCTTGTTCCGGTTCTATGGGTTCTCATATATTCATGGTATAAGTCTGCAAAGAGGATCCAGTGGTGTATTCCATTGCGAGAGATTAGTGGTGTGTTGCTGCTTTCTTTCGAGGTGTGAAAGGATTTGCTGGGTTTTGGAAACATCGTTGCTGGTTACTACTTGCTGATAGGTTGGGATGCAATGAAGTTGTTGGTCTGGGGCATGGGCGATGGTGGTCTTGTGTTGCTGTTTGTTCTATATATTGTATGATGGATGTGGGCGCTACTGTTCATGGTTTGTTTTTCTTTGAATGGGTGCTGTTTGGTGCCATTTTTTGGTTGCTGGATGCTTTTTGGTTTGGAAGTAATGGTTACTGGCTGTTGAGCTACTGGTTATTGGCTACTACTTTCCATGAAGTTTGGAGGTGGTTGGTGGTGGAAGACTTCTATGGCTGTGTTGAATGGATTTGGTGCTCTTGGTTGCTGGAACTGAATCGGGATGTTGGGATGAAGAAATACTGGAGGCTGGAGATAGTGAAGTGGGATGTTGTTGATGGTTTTGACGCTACTAGACCTTGGTTTCTACTTGGATGGGAGGTGTTGTTGGGGACTTTGTTTGGCTTTGTGTGTTTTTACCTTTTCTTTATTTTTATTTTTTTTGGCATCTTTGTCTTGGGTTGTTAAGGGTTTTTGGGTGTGGGTCATTTGACCCCTCCCCTCCCTTGTCTACATTGTCATCGTGTCTTTTTATAATAAATTTTGGTGGGTGTCAGGAATAGCATGGCCTCGAGCCTTCCTTTCCCTGAAACCATAAAAATCCTAAAAATCATAAAAACCCTAAAACTCCATAAAAACTTTAAAGACCCAATAAAAACTCAAAAAAACCATTAAACCCGTATATTTTTTCAAAAACTCTAAAAACCCATTAGAACACTAAAAACACAAAATTCCCCTAAAAACCCATAAACCACTAAAAATCTGAAAAACATTAAAAATATATAAAATCCCTAAAAAAAGTGAAAATACATAAAAATATGAAAAAATCCCTAAAAATACCTAATACATAAACACCCCTAAAACCTAGGTAAACACTAAGAAACATTTAAAAACTAAAAATACTTAAAACACCAAAAAAATGCAAAAAAATTGAAAAAAACATTAAAAAAAAACCCATAAAACCCTTAAAACACATTAAATTAATTAAACTATAAAACCCCAAAAAACATAAGAGCAAATGAAAAATATAAAACCCATTTATACCCCAAAAAACATTAAAAATTCTAAGAAAACATAAAAACTCAAGAATCCCTAAAAACCCAAAAAAACCTAAAAAACCTAAAATCCTACAAAACCCAAAAAACCCTAAAATCCATAAAAATCCTAAAAAATCCATAAAAATAAAAAAGCACTCTAATACCGTTGAATAACACTAAAGAACTCCTAAAAAACATAAAAACACACAAGACCCCTATGAAAACAAAAAAAACAATAAACCCTAAAAATCCAAAACCTATAAAACCCCAAAAACCATAAAAAAATCTAAAATCCATATAAACCAATAAAGCCACAAAAATCTCTAAAAAGTCATTAAACCCCTAAAAATGTTTTAAAAATCAAATAATCCTTAATACATTAAAAAGGAAAAAAACCCCCTAAAAACAAAAAAAAAATCATGAAACCCCTAAACAACCCTAGAAACACTAAAAACCCCAAAACCACTTGAAACCCAAAAAGTTATAAAAAATCAATAAAAATAATTTAAAATAAAAAAACCCTAAAAACCCTGAAAACACCTAATAAAACATAAAATACCAAAAAACTATTAAAACCCCTAAAAAGTAAAAAATTCTAAAAACACTAAAAATCCATCAAAACCCTAAAAATTATTAAGAAAACATAAGACCCTTTAAATATCTATTTTTTTAATAAAATATCTAAAAACCATTAAAACCCTATAAACTCAAAAAACACCTACATTCAAAAAAAAGGGGAAAACTCGAAAAACCACTAAACACCCCCAAAATACTTCTAAACCCCAAAAACATAAAAATATTTAAAATACCCTAAAAATACTTAAAATTTAAAGAACCCTAAAAACCAAAAAAAAAAACATATTAAAACCATAATGCCCTAAAAACCTTAAAACCCCTGAAAACCAGAAAACCTCCTAAAATACTTTAAAAACCCTAAAACAACCCCCCCCCCCCTAAAAACTCTAAAAACACGTGAAACCCCATAATTTTTTTTAAAAATTCTCCAAAAAACCTTAAAACCACTAAATACAAAAAAACCATAAAAAACCACAAAAACTATAAAAACCCCTAAAAACCCAAAACCCCTTAAAATCCCTAAAACCCTAAAAACCATAAAACACTAAAGAATCCCTAAAAATCTATAAAAACATAAAACACCAAAAAATACTAAAAACCCATTAGAAAACCATGAAAAACTCAAAAAACATAAAAACCACAAGTAATCCAAAAATTCTAAAAACACAAAAATCCTTAAAAACCCAAAAATCATCAAACCACCAAAAAAAAACCATAAAATCACTAAAACCCTTAAAAATAATAAAATCATTAATAACTCTAAACACCATTTAAACCCCATGGAATGTTAAAAAAATCAACAAACCTATAAAAATTAAAAAAATAAAAAACCCTAAAACCCCAAAACCAGAAAATCCTTAAAAACCCTAAAACCCTAAAAATCCCTAAAAATACTAAATCCATAGAAATACAAAAAAATCCCTAAAAACCCTAAAAAAGTTGGAAAACCATTTGAATAACATAAAACCTAGAAAACATAAAGCCTATAAAAAACCTAAAAATTGCTAAAAACCCCAAAAAGGCCAAAAAACAAAAAATCCCAAAAATCCCAAAACCCAAAAAAACCCTAAATACCCATAAAACACTAAAGAGTATAAAAACTATAAAAAACATAATCCCCTAAAACCCAAAAGATCCAAAAACACAAAAAAAAACAAAATCCTCTAAAAATAGATAAAATTCAAAAAAAATCCCTAAAACCATTAATGCACATAAAAAATCAGAAAAATCCTTAAATAAAACCCTAAAAACATTAAAAATTAGAGATATCCATAATAAAATCTGAGTAATATAAAAACCAAAAAAACCCTTAAAACCCAATAAAATGAAAAAAACCCTAAAACCCCTAAAAACATAAAAACTCAAAAACCAAATAAACCATAAAAGCTTAAAACTCTTCAAAACAGTTGAAAAACCTATCAATCACTAAAAACTATAAAAAACTTTAAACCCCTAAAAACATTAAAAAATCTAGAAAACTATAAAAAAAGAATCATAAAAACTCAAAATACCTAAAACCCCCTACACTCCTCAAAAGTCCTAAAAATCATAAAAATATTATAAAATCCAAAAAATCTATAAAATCATAAAAACTCTAAAAAACATGAAAAAAGAAAATAAAACTGGAAAATCTTAAAAACAGTTAAAACCCTTAATTCCAAAAAATTGGTAAAAACATTGAAAACCATATAAAACCCTAAAAACATAAAACCCATAAAAACCATGAAAACCCTAAAACCCATAAAACACCAAAACCACTAGAATATCTAAAAACACATTAAACCCTAGGAAATGACAATAAACTCTAAAAACCATAAAACCCCTAAAAATCTCAAAAAACACCCTTAAACCCAAAAAATAATAAAAAACCTAAAACACTCAAAATCACTAAAACCCCAAAAATAATAAAATAATAAAAATCATTTAAAATCCAGAAAAATATGAAAAACCCTAAAAACTATAAAACCCATAAGAAAATGGTAAAAAAAACTAAAAACACTTTGAACCCCTAAAAACCCTAAAATACTCTAAAAACTTAAAAAAACTCTAAAAACTCAAAAAACCAAAAAACCCCTAAGAACTGTAAAACTCTAAAATCCCATAAAAACTTTATAAATAACTAAAAAACATAAAACCCTTAAAACCCCTATAAATGTTAAAAAAATCTAGGAAACCTTATAACCAAAAAACATAATAAAACCCTAATCCCCCCAAAACATAAAAACCTTAAAACCATAAAAAACCATGTAAACCCTAAACATCTATAAAAACCATTAAAACACATTAAAAATAGTAACAATGAAAAAAATAATTAAAATCCTAGAAATATAAAAACCCTAAAAAACCTAAGAAATCCCTAAAAACCTAAAAAGGCTTAGACCCCTAATAAACTTGAAAAATGCTGAAAACCAAAAAACCCCCTAAAAATAATAAAACCCCAAAAAACCCTTAAAATCCTTTAAAAAAACTATAAACTATAAAAGCCTTTAATCCTATAAAATCATTTAAAAACCCTAAAATCCATCAAAACCCTAAAAACCCAAAAAATTCAAAAAAAGGAAATAGAAAATATAAAAACCTAAAATACCCTAAAAACCCTCAAAATCCATAAAACCCTAAAAATCATTAAAAATGATAAAAAATACCTAAAAACATAAATCCCCTAAAACCTTGAAATAACCTAAAAGAACCATAAAAATTAAAAATCATAAAACACATAAAAACTGAAAAAATAATAAAAACCATAAAACCCAATAACCTTCAAAAACTCAAAACCCTCCAAATCCCAAATAACACTAAAAATCCATAAAAATCGATGAATTATTTGAAGATACATAAATATAAAAAAACTAAAATTCAGGAAAAACCCCTAAGAAAACCTTGAAATTCAAAAAAAAACTTAAACCCCCCCCCAAAAAAAACCAATAAAATCAAAAAAACATCTAAAAACTTTTAGAAGACCTTAAAAACCCTAATAACCACTAATAACCAAAAAATATCTGTAAAAAATTTAAAACCCCAAAGCACCATAAATCCCATTAAACCATTAAAAAAACAACCCATTAAACCAATATATAAAATTAAAAACCCTAAATTCCTTAAAACATCTAAAATACCCAAAAAACCCAAAAACCCAAAAAACCCAAAAAAACCCCTAGAAATCAAAAAAATTAAAAAAGTTAAAAATACCAAAAAATTACTAAAAAAATAAAAACCCCTGAAACCAAGAAAGATCCTAAGAAAACCTTAATAACAAAAAAACACTTAATCCCATGAAAACCTCAAAAATGCTAAAAATGCTAAAAAACATAAAAACTCAAAAAACACCAAAAACTATAAAACCCCTAAAAGACTTAAAAACCCAAAACCATAAAAACCCTAAAACCATTAAAACTATAAAATTCAATAAAACACTAATAAACTCTAAAAAATCCATAAAACATAAAATCAACAAAAACATAAAAACCCAAAAAATAACATAAAAACCCTAAAACCCCTAAACCCCATCAAAATCACTAAGGACCCTAAAAACCCTTAAAAACCTAAAAATTCTTTAAAAATCCCTAAAAAATGTAAACTTTCCTAAAAAAATGAATATCCATAAGAAAACCTTGAAAACACTTAAAACCCATAATAACATAAAGAACACAAAAAAACCCTATAACCCCTAAAAACCATAAAACTATCAAAATACCCCAAAAATTAAAAAAAAGCATAAAAATACTAAAAAATAATTAAAAATACCTAAAAATTTAAAAATACCTAAAATCATTGAAAACCCCTAAGAAAACCCTAAAAAAATAAAAACACTTAAAACCCCCCAAAAATAAAACATTTAAAACTATAAAAGTCATTAAAACCCCTACACCCCCTAAACACGCTAAAAATACCTAAAAACCATTAAAAAATTAACAACCCATAAACACCCTAAAAACCTACATGCACTCTTAACACCTAAAACATTTAAAAATCTAAAAAATATAAAATACCCAAAAAAAATAAAAACACTAAAACCAAAACACCCATAACACCTTAAAAACCCTAAACAACCCTAAAAATTCCCAAAATCCCTAAAACCTCTAAAAACTCTAAAAAAATTAAAAATACCTAAAAACATAAAAACCAAAAAAACCATAAAAAATACTAATAAAACCTAAAAAATATCTAAACAAATTAAAACCCTTAAAAAACCTTAAATAGCTAAAAACCCGCTAAAATTATAAAACCCCACAAAAATATGAAATACACCTAAATCCAATAAAAACCAGAACAATAGCACTAGAAAATCAAAAAACCTCATTAAACCCCTAAAATGTTAAAAAAACTCTAAAATACCTTCAAACTCCTAAAAGCTCAAAAATTACTAAGTCCCTAAAACAGCCATAAAAACCCTAGAAACCCTAAAAACCATAAAACCCTCTAAATACCACAAAAACATAAAAACCATAAAAATCATAAAAACACCAATGATCCAAAAAACAGCACAAACCTCTAAAACCTGAAACCCAAAAATATCTTAAATACCAAAAATCAATTGAAACCCCTAAAAAACTAAACAAATCTAAAATCCATAAAAAACCCTAAAAACCTAAAAAAACCAAAAAACCCCCTAAAAACCATAAAAATCGGTAAAAACCCCTAAAAACCTCAAATATAATAAAAAGTATAAAAACACATTAAACCCATGAAAACATTAAAAAATTATAGAAACCCTTTAAGTACATAAACAACTAAAAAACCCTTAGAAATCATAAAAACCAATAAAAACCTAAAAACCCTATAAAACCATTTAAACCCTCAAAATACCTAAAAATTCTAAAAACCCATAAAAATTATAAAGAATCCCTAAAATACATAAAAATGTAAAAACCCCTAAAAACCATGAAATCCCAAAAGAAAATTTTAAAAACTGATAAACACATAAAACACCTAAAACCATATAAAAGATAAAAACCATAAAACCAGAAAATACCCTAGAAAACCCCAAAACCATAAAAAACCAAAAACCCTCAAAATCACTAAAAACCTATAAACCCATAAAAATCCCTTAAATCCATAAAAACATAAAAAACTCTAAAAACCCAAAAAAACCCCTGAAAAACGCATTAAAAACTAAAAACAAATGAAACCCTAAATATATACAAACACTAAAATCCCTACAGAACCCCAATACCCTAAAAACCCATAAAACCCCTAAAAACCTTGTAAGACAATAAATACCATAAATATCTATACAAAAACCTAAAATCCCTTTAAACCCCTAAATCATTAAAAATTATAAAATCCTAAAAAACTATATTAAACTAATAACACTTTTAAAACCCAAAACAACTATAAAAACCTAAAAACCCTAAAATTCCCAAAAACACTCAAATTTTCTAAAAACCCTAAAAACCATAAATATCCTAAGAAACCCAAAAAATAAAAAAAAAGAGAAAACCCAAAAAATCCTTAAACTTCTAAGAAAACCATACCATCCTAAATAAATTAAAACCCCTAAAATCCCTAAAAATTCTAAAAACTCTGAAATGCCTAAAAACCCTAATAACCCCCAAAACCGTAAAAACCCTAAAACATATAAAAATATGAAAAGACAGTAAAAATCTAAAAACTATTTAATTCCCTAAAAATTATAAAATTCTCTAAAAAATTTTAAAACCATACTAATATAAAAAACCATAATAACCTAAAAACGTATAAAATCCATAAAACCCCTCTAAATCGCTAAAACATTAAAAACACTTAAAAATCCAAAAAAAATGTGAAAAATACATAAAACCATAATAAAAACCCCAAGAAATATATAAAAACTTTAAAAAACATAAAACCCCTAATAAACCAAAAAAAATGAAACAAGCCCTAAAGAACCATAAAACCCATAAAACCATTAAAAACACTAAAGACCCGCAAAAATTTAAAAACCTTTTAAACAACTATTTTTTTATCCATAAAAATACTTGAAAATTATAAAAAGTTAAAAAAACCCTAAAACCCCACAAAAAAACCCATAAAAACCCAGAAATCATTCCAAATCTCTAAAAACCCTAAAACCCATAAAAATTCTAAAAATCCCTAAAAATTTGTAAAAATGTAATAACGCTAAAAAAATAAAAAAACCTGAAAAAACCACAAACAACTAATAAAACATAAAACCCATAAAACCGTAAAAAGATAAAAGCCATAAAAAACCTCTAATACACTCAAAACTCTGAAAACTTCCAAAACAAAAAAAAACAGCCTAAAAAATTCCTAAAAGTTCATAAAAACGTAAAAAAACCTTAAAATAAATAAAAAACCATAAAAAAATTAAACACTAAAAAATACATAAATCTCCTAAAAATTCTGAAATCATTAAAATCCCTAAATGACCATAAATACACTAACCTCACACCCCCTCAAACAACCATAAAATTCATTAAAAACTTAAAAAACAATGAAAACCCTAAAAACAAACTAAAAACATTGAAAACCTTTTAAACCACTAAATTTTTTTAAAAATCTCGAAAACCTTAAAAACCCTAATTTTTTTGAAAAACTATAATACTATAAAACCTAAAAAAACTCTAAAAACCCAAAACCACACAAAATGACTAAAAACCCTAAAAAATAAAAAAAATTATAAATAAGATTTAAAAATCCCTAGAATATAAAAAAACCTAACAAAACATCAAAAAACCTAGAAACACATAAATCATCTAAAATTTAAAAATGATAAAAACCCAAAAAACACCTAAAAACCCTCAAAACTATAGACCCCGAAATGTTAAAAATCTATAAAACCCCATAAAAACATGAAATTCACTAAAAAAATAAAAACATACATTAAGCCCATAAAACATGTAAAAATACTATAAAAACTAAAAAACGCGAAAAAATAAAAAAAAACAAAAAAACCCCTAAAAACAGTAAAACCCAAAAAAAATCCCTAAAAACTCAAAAACCTGTAATATTTTAAAAAATTCCCTAAAAGCCCCTAAAAATAAAAAATCACGAAATACAAAAAAAACCTATGAAAAAATTTAAAACCCAAAAACTCTTAAAACCCATAAAAAACCTAAAAAGCTCCAAAAACCCTAAAATCCCTCCAAATATCTGAAAACTATAAAAACCATAAAATTCCAAAAAAAGACCTAAAAATTCCAAACAATTTATATTACCCAAAAAACCCTAAAACCATAATGAAACCATAAAACCCTAAATACACATTAAGCCTCCCAAAAACTAAAATCGCCAAAAACCATAATAGAATGTAAAACCATTAAAATCCATTCTAGGGTCTTAGAAAATCCAAAATGGAGAATGATGATCCCCTTTAACTCAAGGGAGATTCTTCCCAATTTCCCCTCAAAAGGATTTGGCAAATGTGGAAAATACTCAAGGATGGTGAAGGAGGAACCGGTTCGCGGATCGGTCTAATGTTAACAACACACGACCAATTCCGTGAAGCATCCATCCTCCACGGACCATCGTCATTCGCGAGATGGAGGCAGAGATTCTCCATGGTCGTGAGGTAAGATAGGCTCTAACCCGGTTCACCATTTCGGACCACCCCAGCCGTGAGATGCGTCATCCGGCCTGAACCTCCTCTGCTGTCGTTCGCGAAATGGATGTAGAACCTTCCGTAGCCGCGAAGCACTCCCCATGTTTGGTTCGCGATGGAGTGTGTAATGCCCCGCGAATTGCGGATTGACCAAGTCATCCGTGAACCTGTATTTCAGTCATGTGCCTCTACAAAAGGTTCCACATGACCATAGATACATCTCGTCCCCCACTCTATAAAAGGAGACCGAGGGGGAAAAGGATCAGAGAGTCAGAAAGAGGGTGAAGAGGAGATTGGTCAGATTCGGGCAGAAGGATTTCGAAGGAAGGCTTAGGATTTCGGAAGTTCCAGTTCATGAACCAGAGCAGGCATGAACCTGGGAACGAACTAATAAAGAACTAAAGAGGCATAATAATTTGGTCAACCATGAACTTAAAATAACAAACAAGAGAAGACCACGAACCAGGGTCCCTCCGTAGATGTACTCCCCGTGGACCAGGGAGTTTATGCCTCCTTTCCGATCTGCCGCGCTGCATAGCACCCTCCTACGCGGGCGAAGCCCCGATTGATGAGCCTCTGGCTGGCGCCGCCCTTAGTCGCCGCTGCCTGCATGGAACCCTCCGCGGACCACCATGGTTCACAGATCGAACTCGGATCCGCAAACCACCTTGGTTCGTGGGATTCCAATCAGTCTGCAGACCCTCCTGGTTCACGGACGGCCAATTAGTCTGCAGACCCTCCAGGTTCGCGGATGACCAATCAGTCTGCGGACCCTCCAGGTTCACGGACGGCCCATCAGTTTGCAGACCACCATGGTTCGCGGATGGCCTGTCCATCTGTGTATCACTTCCCTACACGAAGGGCGCCACCCCCCATACCCCTGTGTGGCCTGCCAAAACCTTCGTAGTTCCTATTCCCTGAGCCAGATAAAATCCTTCCAATTTCAATCTGACCTGATCCTTCGCAACCTCTTCATTGGCCTACTAATCGGCCCTGAGTCGAGGCCTCCACTAGAGCCACCAGATCTGTGTGGTGCATCAGCGCACTGTTTTGAGTTTATATACCCACGGTAAATAGGAGCGAATGGGTTGCCCCGACCCTTGGGAAGATTTCCGAAGAATGCATGGGTTCACATTCCCACCGTAATTCGGGTTCTGAGCCCGAGATCCCCCTTCCTACCTCTACTCTCCAGGATGGGGGACTGCATGATTTGGCGGTCGGGCACTTCGCCCCTCCCCAGAGAGGGTGCGGCATACCCATCAGAAGTCAGTCATCCCCATGCATCTCGGTACTTCCCCGGATACTTCCCCAGGGAGAAAGAGAGGTGACGAGCACAAGAGAACCCCTTTCCCTCTCTCGCTACGCTTTTTCACCATGGGAGTCCATCTCGGAGTAAGCCCCAATTTCATGGGCCTCCCTCATGCGTAATCCCCACTCCACTTCTCACAGACGCACATTTCGTGACGTGATCCTCTTGTCCCTGCTGCCTCTTGTTTATCACACCGAGCATGACTCTCATGGGCTTAGAGTAAGCATCGACCATGACATCCTTCTATGGGCCTCCTCATAGTGTAATCCCCAATCCATCTCCATGGGCCTCCTCAGAGTGTAATCCCCAATCCATCATTATGGGATGCCTTAGAGTGTAAGTCCCAAGCCATTCGAACTAGATGGACTTTGATCCCTGTCCCCAGGCAGGGTATGTAAGAAGCCTCCCTGAGGTTCAAGCCCACTCACAATCGGACCCCCGGGTCCACCTTCACATTGGTTCTCTGACACCCTGATTCGAACTACATGGACTTTGATCCTTGTCCCCTAGGCAGGGTGTGTAGGAAGCCTCCATGAGGTTCAAGACCAACAATCAGTCGATCTGACTATCTTCACATCGGTTCATCGCACCACTCCTAGTGCCGCCTCAATGAGTTCCAAATCCTCAGGGTCATTAATCCAATGACGGATGGTAAACCTCAGGCATAAATGATTCTGAACCCCTGTGTTCAGCCGACCATTGAAAACCAAGAGAATTCTGTGAATAATATGCTTGGGTAAACACCAAATATTCACGAACATATGAATAGGTCTTAAATCTATAAGAGAGTCTCAGAATAGGCAATAATACCCCCCCCCCCAAAGGGTGCGATGAGCCCAACTTCCCATCCTCTCGACCAATGTGAGTTCTTAAGCATCGCTGGTCAGACCATCTGGAGAACGCCTACCACTGGAAAGCAGGTCCACACATCATCAGATATGGAACCGTTGGGCATTTCGAGATCGAAACCCGAAAAAAATGGTGAACCCGATGTGAAACTTTAATCAATCATGATTAATTTAACCTAATCCCACCCTATTCCCCCGTATACTTTCAAGGAGGGCCAAGAAAAGTCATTAATTATGCATGGGGTCATGAGATGCTTCTTTGACGGGTTTTCTGTTTGTATTTGTTAAAATATTTTACTGGTACTACACAGAACTCCCTTTGATCCAATGGCGTCCCGAAGGAACTCACAATCACGTGCTTCCAACAATGCAATGAGAGGACGTCCTCACCAACGGAGGACCCCGTCACCCACCCAACATCTTCAACGCTGGGTCTTGGATGCACTGATCTGAGAGTACCACGTGAACGGTACTCTCCCAACGGTGGAGGCGGCCATGCACGCCCTCCAATCCACCAGAACTCGCCGGTCGCATACCCAGCAGCGGCCGTAAAGGCATATCCAGACAGCCCCTGTTACTGTGTCTAATCGTTTCGGGAGTCTATCCCCGAAACAGGACAATGCGTACCTCACTTATCTTAGGGAGGCAGAGGAGGTCGACATTGAGGACTTCATCCCCACTGAACGGGGGTTCCTCTCCAAGGCCCCCACCGGCATACATCATCATAGTCACTCGAAGATTCAACATCCTTGCGCCAAATAGGATGTCTCCCCGAGGATTCAGGCCCACGCTCCCCGAACTTCAGCCCCTCAGACCACCCGATGAGGGTGGCAGACGTACAATCAGGGACCAGTCATCACCCTGGTCCCTGAGGAGGAGCTCCGCTGCCCAGCCATGGAGACATATCACGAACAGTCACCTACACCTGTTTGCTCCTCCTGAGCCTGACATCCAGACATGGAGGCATCATACAAGCTGGTGTGCATCCCCGCCGAGCTCCATCAAGCCCATCGATCACACATGACGACACTTACCAGGCAAGAACCTCTCCTTACCCAGGGTCGTGAAGCCCACCAACCTGACGTTGTGGTGACCCAATGCCTGCAGGACTAGCTCCTAGAAGTTTCTTTTGATGATCTCCATCCTGATACGGTGGTGATCAACAAATATCTCCATCCAGATGTGGTGGAAAATCAAAGGTGGGCACGTCTCCCCGCCAACAAATGCCACCGACTCAATACGGTGGGAAACCAATATATGTAGGGCTAGCTCCCTGCAGATGCAAGTAAAGTCCTCCATCCCAATGTGGCGGCCAATAGAGAGATAAACTAGCATATCCCGGTACATGGGCATATTCGTTCACCTGCCCCAAAACAAGAGAATTGTTAGTACCCACTGACCACTGGAGGACCGGAGCAGGATATTCCTACTCTGATACTGGAATGGGCCTTCATACCCATTCCAGCCAAATATGCCTCTCTGAATGTCCTGGTAATGATGGAGGAGTAGGTATCGTTCCCAAATCATATCTTGAATACATTACAGAATGTAATTGCATCAGCAGAAACAATAAGGATTCAGGCCCGTGAGCCCGTCTCCCCAATTGAGGTGACTCATCTAAGGGATGAGATAGCCACCTTGGAGCAGATCTGCACCCCTTGTCCCATCCAGGAGGGTCTCCAGCTATATTTCGCAACGCAGGGGCAACCAGATCAAGCAGCTTCACTCGTTCCAACTGGGGGACACCCGCCCATCATGGTGGATGCTCCAGAGCAGGCATATATCCCTAATAAAAGTCAAGATTTTCGTCGGCGTATCCCGGCAGCATCACGAGACCCAATTAGATAGGGACCCAAAGGTGAAGGCCATTGTCAACAATAGACGGTCCCCACTGCCCGCAAAAGAGAAAACCGAACGCACCAAAGGCATTCAGAAAATAAAGAGGGAGTTCATGACTCCGCTCTACTGGAATCTAGGGTTACCAATGCTAATAAGCATACATCGAAGGCTCAGGACCCTACCATCCATTACCATATTATGGGAGTGGCAGTAGTAGTTGCGAAGGTCCTCCTGGAAATGTTGCTACCAGCAACTCTAAAGGTCCTCCCCAGAGCACCTGTGGGCATATAACGATCGATCATGAGAGATCCTATTTTGATGCGAGTCACGGAAAACCTCCACGTGGAAAGAAGATCGAGCAGAAAGACGGTCCTCCACTTGCTGTAGTCCACCCTGAAGGTCCTCCCTGGGGTATGCGCTGCAAACACTCTCTATGCAGTGGGACCACAGATTATGATATTATTCCTCGCTATCATAGTCACAACAGCGGAGGCCCTCCCTGTAGTGACATCTCATCACGACATGAAGGCCCTCCCCTTATCATATCCTACCCTGAAGGTCCTCCCCAGGGGTTACGCTGCAACAGAACTCCATGCAGCCAAGCATCGAATCACGGTGGTAGTCCTCTCCACCCTGATAACGGAGGTCCTCCACTTAGAGACGTCAATCAATGAGAAGGCCCTCCCCTCATTGCAGTACATTCTGGAGTCCCTCCCCAGGATGTATCTTGCAGATATTATCCCTGTGGCAGCAGTAGTGGTAGTCCTCGCCATTTCGTCAGTTGTGATGGTATTCCTCGCCATCACGGCCGCCATTGCAATGGTCCTCCCCGCATTGGCCCCAAGCAACAAGAAGGTCCTCCCCTTGTCGTAGTGTGTCCTGAAGGTCCTCCCCAGGATGCACATCGAACATCAAGCCATGATGGTCATCCTCACCATGATGTTAGTTATTGTGAAGGTCCTCCCTGTAACGACGCTTTGCATCCAGAAGGTCCTCCCCTTGATACGACATGCCTTGGAGTTCCTCCCTAGGGTGTGCACATAAATATTTTTCTATGCAGTGAAGCATCAAGTAGTAATGGTAGTCCTCTCCATTACGGCTTCCATTGTGGAGTTCCTCCCCGCGATGACATATCGTATCGACAGGAAGGTCCTACTCCTACCAAATCAAGCACAGAAAAGCCCTCGTATTCCGAGGCACTTAGAAGGACGAGATCAAGCATGTCAAATTCCTAGTTAGTCGCCGATGACATCCTTCTGCAATCAAGAGATGGTCCAGGGCCACGTTCATCCTCTGAACCACCTCGGAATCTCCTGCATAATGATTCAGCACCTACCGGTCCCACTTCCTCTGACCACATTGCTAGCGAGCGTTTCAGTTGGGCAGACCAGGTAGAAGAGTCACTAGCGGAGGAATATGCCGATATGCTGCATCTGAGGAAACGACTAGCCAGGGATGATATACTAGTTATGTTTTGGTCTACGACCACCTCTCAGTACGACATACCCAGAGAGTTGTCGGAAGAATGCGTGCATGGAATCCGCCATAATATATGGACAACCCTTCGCCAACTGAAATCAAGATTCCTACCCTACGACAGGTATGTAGACCACGTCAAGACAATAGGAGAACTCTTACGTCACATCTACATGGAAGCTCTTCGTTCAGCACGACAACAGCGACCCGATATGCGTAAAGGAAACATGGAGATAGCCTGCCTCCGTGCGCTGCACCAGCTGTGCCACCTCCTTGGTGACGCTCTGACGGGAGTCCATATCAGGGGATGGAGAGAACATGGAGCTCTACATTTCACTCTGCTCCCCGCCCAGAAGAACCTGTTTGGCGTGGTGTCTTGCAACGTCATCACGTCAAAATGGAAATCGAGTGGTCTCTCTATTCAGGAAAGGCAACACACCCAGCAGAGTCAGGCCTTGAGTAAGTCCCAGAAGCATCAGGACCGATGGGAACAAGCCATTCAAGAACTCATGAATCATGCCAATGAGAGCATACAACAAGCCTCTCGCATAAGAGAGTCCAATCAGCGATCTTTTCTTGCCTCCCCAGAAGGGATTTATTCATAGAAAAACTCGGCACCAAACCCAGTTCACCCCCGAATGGGGGAACGCAAGATCAGGTATGTAGCGATAACTGCAGCCGCTGCCACAATCCATTTTCAACCCCAACCTGCAGGGATGGGGGAATTTTTAACAAAAAATTTCCCAGTAATTCCAATAAAACCATGAAGAGACTCGATGTTCAAAGAATGGAGCCAACCCCAGCCCTCAGGGCTGGGGGCATTATTACCACCTGAACAACAACCTCCCCCACAAGAGTCAGTATTCTCTCGTCTTGGGATGAAAATGAAAAGAGGAGGTCCCCATCCTATCCCACCATTCAATTCATCATCCCATCCGAGAGGAAGGCACACCGTAAGGTCGCATCAAAGAACTCTCCATGTCACCCTTTGTGAAGAAGTCCAAAGGAAATCCCAGGTCACGAAAGGGAAGGCCAGCAAAAGACATGGGAGATTATCTTTCCATTTGGAAGATGACATCTTCTCCACCCCGCGATATGAATCTATCAATGTCATAGGGGTTAACCCCACGGGTGACACCAGAGATACTATAAATCAGGAGGGATCAGGAGACGATAGTTCCGGTCAGGCTGTGACTTACAACGAACCACCAGGTGTGCACACCCGGAACCCGAGGGCCACCCTAAATATGGTCGTTCTTCTAGACAATCCTCTTATGCCTACCTTTCATGCTTCCAATAAGGATAAGAACAAAGGACTGGTTACCCTTAACCCACCTCCTTCTCTCGACAAAGATGAGCCACTCACGCTCGAAGAGATATTCACTCGACAGGAAGAGGAGATGAAAGAATTGAGGCGGCTTAAAGCTGAGCTACTCCAGAGGAATATCCTTATTGAAAGTGCGTCCCAGGAGGATCCACATCATGCACTCCCAACAAGTGCACCTCAAAGACTATGTTTTTCCCTGACAAACGAAATATGGTCAGGGCTCTCGTCCAACGAGGCACCCGGCCCGTCCAACTACCTAAATGTAGATTCAGATGAATACCAAAACTTCCCTTCACTCAGGAAGCAACCAGATCGAGTACACCTGAACCCTCTGAAGGTTCCACAAATGGCACACGCACCCCTAGTGCCGGCCAATCCGGATCCTCAGGAAATGCCTCGGGCTACGCCTGCCCAGGACCGGTCCCAAAAAGATTTAAACCAGGGTCTCACCAACACCATTGCGGCACTAACAACTCGATTGGAAGCGATGGAAGGTCAACGCGATCCGATGCCACCAGAGTGGAAACCCTACCCGAATTGGGTGAGCGACACACCGCCTGCACCCAATTTTGGGAACCCTGTATTCCCTCTCTTCAATGGATCAGGAGATCCGGAACAGAATTTGATGTACTACCCATCCTATTACAACCATATGATGGGAACTCTGGAACAACAATAAGTAGTAAAACACAGGTGCTTCATACGGACCTTGCAAGGATCTTCCTTCATCTGGTATATGAGTCTGCTAGCCCAGTCAATAAAGAGCTGGGAAGACCTTTGGTAGTAGTTCATGTTCCACTTCAGCTCAACGTTGCCTAAAACAACGGTCAACAATCTCATGAACTGTAAGCAGAGGGAGAACGAGAGGGTTTCATATTTCATCACCATATGGAAATTTCTGACATATTCTTTGAATGTGCCAATGCCTCAAGATGATATTATAATAATATGAATCGATAATCTTTGAGATGAGCTGCGAACACCACTCATACCAGTGGAGTGCACCACTGGCTTCCGCCATCTCTCAGCCATTTCCCATAGAACTGAGGACTCCCTACAGCGGACTAATTCGAAGTCCCGAATAGCCTCACAGACTCATGCGAAAAGATCCCCTAGAGCTGAAGTTTCTGTTGTCACAATCAAGCTGGCCCCTGTTCCCACTCCACCACTCAGGACTCCAGCAAATCGTCAAGGTCCTCCTGCATATCAGCGGCTGCCTCCGCCTAAACGGGATGATCAGCGATTACTGAATTAGAACTAGTTTGGGGAATGAAGACAAAAAGTATACTCATTTCGAGATGATCAAGTCTGCGACTACTTCATTGCCGCCATGAACTGCAACTTTCTCTGCCTCCTGAAGACAAGGAATCCTGAAGAGATCGGCCGCAATGATAGGCCATATTACTGCCCCAACCATTAGATGTTGGGGCACAGTATCCGAGAATGCTTCATCTTCAAAGACTTCCTGCAGAGGATGGTAGACTCCGAACAAGTCGATCTGGGACCACACCTAGCACATGTGGCATGTATCTCTACCACCGACTCCAAAAAAGAGGATGGGTGGCAGAAATTCACCAGAAAGAAGGGGTAGCAATTTGAAAAATGGATGACTCAGGAGCCTATCAACTAAGCCCAGGGCATAATCCGAGGTCAACTACAGCAGCCGGTGTTTCCACCAACAACCCCTGAAGCCGCAAAGCCAACAGTATCAACCTCACAACCCTCCATGAGCCTCTCATCCATGAGTAATAAAAGGAGGAAACAACTGCAAGAGGAGTAGTCCGCGATGGGGCCAAAGTTAGTCCCACCCTGGTAGATTATATGCCCTCAAGTTTGGAACGACGGGAACTGACCCACCAAACAGCACCATCAGGGACAACCGACCAGGTTGACCTGTCAGAGGATGAAGAGCCTATCCTTGGTAATATTAACATCACCAATCTTATGGAATAATTCCCTGATGAAGGGTATGGTTACGAACCCGAGTTCCCTGCATGAGGAGTCGGGAGGAGGAATCGTGGAGGTAGGGGATACCAGGGGAGGCACAGCCGCAGCCGAAACCAACCCTACGATTGGACCCCATCCCAAACCATTAATATCGTGGAAACCCATGGGAGAGCTTTTCAACGGACTCAACAGGAGAAAGAATTCCCCTCCACCTCCACAAGCAGCCACTCTAGCCCTGTTGTTCTATGATACCCACTAAAGGAAGAACAAGTGTCTGGCCGCCTAGTGCACACAAAAAGACTGGCTAGGCCAAGTCCCCAAAACGCGGGAACACCATCGATATTTGACCCCATGACTGGTCCCTCCTCGTCAAATGCTCCAGCCCCTAATGCACCTGCTAAGACTCTCCTACCAATGGAGAAGCGTCAGCCACTGGAGAATAAATATGATATCCTTAAGAAACTGGCATCGGTACCAGAAAATCTATCAATCCTCGATGCCCTAAGTCTGTTAGAAGACCTCAGGGTGTCTCTTATATAAGCTTTTATCATCCCCCAGGAGTTTCAAGCCGAGGTAGCTGCCGCCAAAGTTTACTGGGCAGAGACTGACCTGGATGAATGAAATGCGGTTATTTCCTTCACCAATCAGGATGAAGATGCCATCATGCAAGGACACATCATACCACTATATGTTTCTAGCACACTGAATGGTATTGAGATCCAGAAAGTCTTTATAGAAAATGGCTCCGGAGTTAACCTCCTTCCCCCACGGACACTCCGTAAGTTGGGCTACAGTGAGGACAACCTAATTCCCTTGGACACAACTCTGTTGGGTTACGACAAGAGCGAGTAGAATCCAGTGGAAAAAATTATGCTAAAGACCGATTTTGGTGACCTGGTAGCCTAGACAGAATTCCTGGTGGTCCGGATTAGCACAAAATTCAATGCCCTGCTGGGAAGGCCATGGCTCCATAAGCACATGGCAGTTCCTTCATCCTACCACCAGTGTATCAAGTACTGTGTCAATGGAAGAAGTGGAACATTTCACGCCGACATGGCCCCTTTCAAGATCTCCAAGTCACATTACATTGCCACCGGGTTCTATGGGAAAAATAAAATGAAGCCTTTGGTCGATGGTGTCGACTGGATCCCCGCTCCAAATGGCCTAGAAATGGTTCTTGATGACCCCCTCAGGCAGCTCGGTAGAGAATATGTACTTCCCATCAACCATATTGAAAGTGAGGGTTCAGTTTCAGACACACACATAGCTGTATTCATGACTTCAGCCACAACAGCTGAGCGTGAAAATGTGGGAACGTTCTCCAACCCACAATCTGTGGATGAATACTTGAGCGGGGGTGCCCACGACACCTCGCCCTCAAACCCTTGAGAACCCATGTCAGGAGAACACTCCTCATCAGATCAAGAAGATTAAGACTTGGGAGAAGAAGAGGGGGAAGATCTTAGGGATGCACCTCCCACATTTGAGGAGGGTATCTCCACCACGGTGGACGAGCTCAGGGAAATAAACTTGGGTACCGAGGAAGATCTGAGGCCTACTCTCATTAGTAAAGACATGTAACCAGAGGAGCACGAGGTATATACCTCTTTTCTGAAGCAACATCAGGATTTTTTTTCTTATAATTACACAGAAATGTCGGGACTCGATCCTGAAGTGGCAATGCATCACCTGGGTCTTCCAGAAGACCACCGGGGCTATAAACATGCCTCCAGAAGGACACATCCCTCACATGCCACCAAAATAGAGGCTCAAGTCGATAATATCATTAAATAAGGCTTCATTCGGGAGGTCCAATACCCTATTTGGTTGGCCAACAATGTCCGTGTCAATAAAAAGAATAGAAAAATCCGCATCTGCGTTGACTTCAAGGATCTCAATCGGCATTGTTCGAAAGATGATTTCCTGGTCCCAATCACCGAATTATTAATCGATGTGACAGCCGGGTACGAGGATCTATCCTTCATGGAAAGATATTATGGATATAATAAAATTATTATGGCCTGAGAAGACGAAGAATCCACTGCCTTCAGGGCCCCTCAAGGGGTATTCTGTTACAGATTCATGCCCTTTGGTCTCAAGAACACTGGCACCACATATCAGAGTGACATGCATCAGATCTTTAAACATTCCAGGGGAAATTCATTGAATGTTACGTGGATGACCTGGTATTCAAGTCCAGAGAGTGCTCGGATCACCTATCAGACCTTGAGACTATCTTCAACAAACTCCGACAGAATATCTTGAAGATGAACCCCTTGAAATGCGCCTTTGGGGTTACCTTAGGGAAATTATTTGGCTTCGTCGTATGCCATCGTGGCATCAAGGTCTACCCAGAGAAGACAAATGATATCCTGGGATTAACACCTCCCCTAAATCTCACAGAGTTGAGGGGATTCCAAGGACACCTAGCCAATATTTGGCAGTTCATATCCAACCCGACAGGCAAATGTTTGCCCTTCACCTGGTTAATGAAGAAGGGGGTCACATACCAATGGAAGGATTACTACCAAGAGGCATTCGAAAACAAGAAGAAGTACCTCCTAAGACCACTGGTGCTCATGCCCCCAGTTGAAGGAAGACCTATCATCTTGTACATGACATCCTTATAGAGATCACTAGGAGCCTTCCTTTCACAAAAGAATGACGCGGGCAGTGAAAACAGTCTCTATTACCTCATCCGAACAATGATTGATGCTGAGATTCAATACTCAAACATTGAGAAGAGTTGTTTAGCATTGGTCATCGTTGTTAAAAATTTGTGACATTATCTGCGGCATCATGAAGTCCATTTGATCTCACGGAGTAACCCACTCAAGTACATCCTTAGCCGCCCGATGCTAACCGGACGCCAATCCTGATGGGCGGTCATAATGCAATAGTTTGACATCCGGTTTGTGCCTTAGATAGACATCAAGGGTTAGGAATTAGCATACATTCTTGCATAGCACCCTTTGATAGGGACCACTACACCTGACGCCGAGCTACCTGATGAAGACATCTTCTAGGTTCAAAAGGAATTCCCAGCATAGGAAATGTACTTCGACGGCGCATCCCGAAGCCCAACCGGGAAGAGGATGGAGGATCCCAGATTCAACTAAAGTGGGTTTGGGAATAATACTCATGTCCACAGAAAATGTATTCTTTCCATATCACATCCTCCTATCAGAAGGATGTACGAACAATGAAGAGGAATATAAAGCTCTCATTACAGTCCTGTAACTCGCACTCCAGGCACAAGTACATCACCTTAAGGTAAAATGTGAATCGGAACTGGTCATCAAGAAAGTCAATGGTGACTATGCTATTAAAAGGGAAGACATGATCCCCATGTCTGACCATGTCCGGGGATTAGTGGTGGAATTTTACACAGAACAAACATTGGCCTATATTCCCTAGTCTCATAACACTCAGGATGATGCATTAGAAAACGCGGCCACAACCCTAGCTGACCTAGGCCAGGATGAAACAGTTATCAGTATTTCTCGCCGTCAAATGTTATTCCCATTTGTTCAGATCAAGATGGAAGAAATCCACGAAGTCAGTCCTGTCCCCGAGCCATATGCTCCTGCCACCAGCTGGATGACCCCCATTGCAAACTACCTTCAACGGGGATAACTTCCATCAGACAGGGCTGAACGAGAGAAAATACAGAGAAGGGAAATCAAATTTGTCCTATATGGTGGCACGACCTAGCAAGAGGTCCTCTACAAATGATGCCTCGA
The DNA here is from genome assembly GCA_963277665.1 of Viscum album. NCBI lineage: Eukaryota > Viridiplantae > Streptophyta > Magnoliopsida > Santalales > Viscaceae > Viscum > Viscum album. The sequence goes on from OY728127.1 coordinate 109,528,958, forward strand.
TGGAGTGCTCCTCAGATGCATTGATGGAGAAGAAACCTCTGTCGTAATGAATGAAGTACATGCCGGAGCATGTGGAGCACATCAACCGAGGACCAGGCTTTCCCATCAGGTTTGAAGGCGTGGGTACTACTGGCCTATAGTGGCACAAGACTGCGAGCATTTTACCACAAAATTCCACTCATTCCAGATTCATGCCAACTTCATACACAAACCCCCAGAGTTACTTCATCAATCCAAGTACTCCTGGCCATTTTCTGTCTAGGGGATGGATGGCCTGGAACCATATCCTCTCGCCATGGCCAAACAACTGAAGTATTTCCTCACGACAACCGACTTCTTTTAAAAATGGGCATAAGCTATACCCCTCTAGGAATTCGGGGCATGAAATATTGTCAGCTTTGTGAAGACCAATATCATCACCAGATTCGGTGTCCCTCATACCATACTAATGGAAAACGACACCAACTTCTGCTCTGCCAAATTAGAGAAACTATACCACGAGTATGGTATCCAGGCTAACCACTCATCCCGCTACCATGAAGCAGCCAATGGATAGATAGAGGCTTTCAACAAGACCTTTTCCAATATTCTCCAAAAAATGGTGGACAAAGACAAGATTTCATGGATGGATAAACTCCTCCATGAATTGTGGTCTTATCGAACCACAATCTGCACTACTACTCGGGCCACCCCGTACTCATTGGTATATGGCACATAGGCGGTCCTTCCCATTGAAAAGCAACTTCCCTCACTCCGTGTTGCCATCTGTGATAAATTATCCGATGATGATCAGTCAGAAAAGAAGCTAGGTGAACTGGAACAGCTAGATGAGAAGCAGTTGCACACTTTTCACCATCTGGAGGTATACGAGAACCGGATCGCACGAGCCTTCAACAAAATTGTTCGTCTTAGGTCTTTCTTGGAAGGAGAATTAGTGTTGGTCCTCCAGACCCCAATGATACCCAACAAGAAGCCTCCAAAGGTGGAGCCCAAGTGGGAGGGACCATACATTGTACACAAGGTCTACTCCAATAGAGCATATACCCTGATCTCCATTGACAGACAATTTACAACCTCTCCTACAAATGCGAGATTCCGGAAGAATTATTTCTCATAATAACTAAAAGCAGTTATCGTCCGAGCTACATGACGTCAAACTGGAAAGCACCCAATAGTCCAAACACTATGACCTTAAACTAAGATCATTTTGTCCTCACCACATGATGTCAAACTGCATGGAGCATGTCCTCACCGCATGACGTTAAACTACCCGGAATCTAATAATACCCCTCATCCTAACCACATGACATTAAATTGTTTGGCTTTCATCCTTACTGCACGATGTTAAACTGCACGGATAATAATATTTAAAAATACCTTCTTCCCTCATGTATGAACCAGACCTACACGGGGTGTATTCCTCATCCTTACTACATGACGTTAAACTGCACTGATTTCAGAGAACTACGTACGCCTTGATTCATGACCTCACATGATACGTAGTTACGCCGGGATCCCCTATCCTTTCCCAGCCACTCCCAAATAAAATTTAAAAATTCCTTCTTCCCCCCTTGTACAGACCAGAGTTGTACGGGGTGCATCTCATGTCCTCATCGCACGACATTAAACTGCACAGAAAATAATTTTTAATAATGCCCCTTCCCCCGTGTACGGACCAGCCCTGTACGGGGTGTACTTCTTCTAGAGAAGTACATGTGGATTGATTTCTACCCTCAAAAGATACGTAGTGACGCTAGGGATCCCCATCCTGACCTAGCCTCTAAATAAAAGTTAAAAATGCCTTATTCCCCCTGTGTACAGACAAGACCTTCATGGGGTGTATCCCTCTTCCTCACCGCACAATGTTAAACTGCACGAAAAAGAAGTTTTAACAATTCCCCTTCCCCCGTGTACATACCAGCCCTGCACGAGGTGTAATTCTTCTAGAGAACTACGTGCATCTTGATTCCTGCCCACACGTGATATGTAGTGACACTAGGGTTCCTCGTCCTAGCCCAGCCTCCTAAATAAAAGATAAAAATTCCCTCCCCCCCCCGTGTACGTACTAGAACTACACGGGGTGTACTCTTCGTCCTTACCGCATTACGTAAAACTTCACAGATAGAATGATTTAAAAATGATCCCTTTTCCCCGTGTATGGGATAGACCTGTACATGGTGTATTTTTGCATCTTTTCCACATGACATTAAACTGCATGAACAATAATGTTAAAAATGCCCCCTTCCCCCATGTACGAACCAGACCTGCATGGGGTGTATACCATGTCCTCTCCGCATGATGATAAACTGCATTGATAATGAAAGATAAAAGTACCCCCTTCCCCCGTGTATGGACCAGACCTGCACAAGGTGTTTTTCTGTGTCCTTTCCACACGACGTTAAACTACACGGACTTTGTCCTCACCACGTGACGTTAAAATGCATGGACTTCATCGTGACCCACCCAAGACACATGGCGATACGAGATGGAGATACTCCTTGCACATTTGGATGCATCCTCTCTGTACATCAGACTCCATGACCCAGACAATTATGGATCCTCATAACCATTCATAACCATCAGAAGTGGAAGGTCATCGACCCGTGGACACCTTTGCATGACTACGCATACCATGCCCTCAGCGGATCTGCATTATGATAGGCCCTGGATCTTCTACCAAAGGCAAGATTTCCATAAGCGACACTCTTCCTAGATCCGTACGCTTACCGACCTTAGGGCCCCCATACCATACCTCCAGATCCAGAAGTTTATGGCGAAGTGGTTTAGAACTTCATCCCCTCTTCACATCCAAATTTTGCCTGGGTATCCCTACCTAGCTAGCCTATGTGTCCACCAGTGGTTCAAATAGTGACCAGCATCAACGAACATCAAGCCAGGACTAGGGTACTTTGACTCAATGGACAATTGCAGTGAAGATGTATCTTATATATACTCGGATACCATTATCCCCACATGTTGAACTCTTCACTATGAGTGACCGCAGATCCTCATAACCATTCATGGCTATCATAAGTGGAAAGTCATCGACCCGAGAACACCTTTGTATGACTATGCATACCATGCACTCAGTGGCTCGACATAATGATATCCCCTGGCTCGTCCATCAATGGAAAGATTTCCTTAGGTGATACTCTTCCTAGCTCCATACACTTACCTGCCTCAGATCCCTCATACCACATCTCCTGATCTGGGAAAACTCAAAGTTGTAGTTTACAAACTTCATCCCCCACCTTGTTCCAAGTATATCAGAGCATGTGGACCCAGTTATCCTTCGAGTGACTGCAGTAATAGTCACCCAATGGTCTAAGCTCTATGACCACTAAACTAGGAGTACCTCATCGTTACCGTACGATGTTAAACTTCATGGAGTGAAGGTACACCCCCACGCACAAAATAAATCATCACAGGGAGCCCTCTAAGATTTAACATCAACCCAAGATGAATATCCCTGACATGCCCAGATATTTCCTTACCCGATGACAGACTTTGTGGACCAGATAATTGAGGATCTTCATAACCATTCATGGCCATCAGAAGTGGAAATTCATTGACCTGGAGACACCTTTGCATGACTATGCATACCATGCCCTCAGCGGCTCTGCATATTGATATCCCCTGGACCATCTACCAAAGGAAATATTTCCCCGGGCTATACTCTTCCTAGATCCGTACGCTTACCGACCTCAGAGCCTCCATGTAATCTCTCCTGATCCATGAATCCCCAGAGCCATGATTTACACCATCAACCCCCTCCAAGTCTTGGACATGCTGGGATACTCAGGCCCAATTACATTCTAATCAAGAGCAGCCCTTTTAACTATGTCCTTGCCGCATGACTTCAAACATCACAGAGCACATCATGGCCACTTGGCGTAAGGCTGTAAAGACCATGAATTAAACATCCAGGGGGATGCCTCCAACAAAAATAATTTTCACTGGTTTAATAATGTTCCTCTTCCTAACCACACGACGTTAAACTGTATGTTCAATCATCCTTGCTGCACGAAGTTCAACTGCACAACATTGGCAAAGGAAAGAAAAATTCCCCCCATCCTCGCTGCATGACATTAAATTTTACAGCATCCTTTAATAATGCTCTTCGTCTTTACTGCATGATGCTAAACTGCATGGTCAAACCCGTTACGAGTTCAGTAAGGAATAGAGGATTTTCTCTGTCCTTCAGTGCACAGGTCAGACCGGCACAAGCCACCGTCTCACACCAGCGTGAGAAGGGATTACTTCACCCATTCTTAGAAAGTTTAGTCTTGACGTTTCCCCCATATCTAGGAACCCTTTCATCATAAACCATACTCTGTACTCAGAAAAAAGACAGACTCTCATAAGCCACCACTGGTGGACCCAAATCTCAACTTCCCTGAAGATGCTTGGCTATCGGGGGAATACAATCATTGACCTGAGGACACCTTTGCACGACTATGCATACCATGCCCTCAACGGCTCTGCATATTGATCTCCCCTGTCCCATCTACCAAAGGAAGTATTTCCTTAGGCAATGCTTCTTTCCGTACGCCTCTTGGCCTCTAAGCCCCCATGTCTATCCCAAGATTCGGAAACCCTCTGAGCTACAGTTTACTAACCTCTTTCATAATCCTACCAGAATATGGTGGAACGTCTCTGACAAGATTACCGAGGTCTAGGAGAAGTCGTTCCATTCAATATAATGTCCCAGATGCATGACATTAAACTGCTCCAAGCTTCAACTATCCCTTACGCTAACTAAATGCATAGGAAAGTGGTTTCTCAACCACACTCCTGATTAATATAGATGTTCTCAAAAATTTTCAGACGTCACATACACTTTCCAAGACACCTCGGTGGTTTTCATAATTCTCCAAGCCACCCATGGTGGTTTCCATAAGCCAGACATTCATGAAGTCTTATGGCCATCAGAAATTGAATACAATCATTGACTTAATGACAGCATTTCACAACTATGCATAACCTACCCTCAGCGGCTCTGCATATTGATCACCCCTAGCCTGTCTACCAAAGGCAAGATTTCCATAGGTGATTCTCCTCCTACCTCTGTACGCCGACGTGACTCCCATGCCTTGAGACATTCCCTGCATGTCGTTCAAATGTAAACATGTTTCCCCCAACGCACATATAAAGAGTATTGAGACATCTTTTAATCAAAAAAACCTCATTGGGGCCCTTTCCCCACAATATTTGGTCAATGATGTTGACCTAAAACATTAGTAATTATAATCTTGACGGCAGAACTTTAAACCGCCCAAGAAAAGAGGCACAAATCTTGTTAGGCCGCAAACCTGAAAAGGTAAACCTAAGAAAAAGTCAGGCCATACCCACTGGGTTCACACTAAATGTACCGAGGCAAAATTAGGGCATTAAAAGAAAAGGCAAAAAGTGTGTATGGTTTTTTCCTACAAAACCCTATAAATAGTGAAACTATGCTCACTAGACCCCATGGTCCAGGAAAAAGTTAGAGCTCATTTTATTTTTATCAATGGTCCTGGACTCTGGTTATTCTATGTTTGGGGAATTAACATATGCAATGATCATGCCAAATTATTTCTATCACAGGAGAAGACTATAAGAGCACTGAGGTGAAATTTTTCTTTGTTCCATAACAAAGTTGGTAGGAAGGGAATCCACAATACGAAGCCTCCTCTAGTGGGAAAGGTTGTTATAGGAGGTTTTCGGCGGATTCATAAAGTTGTATCAGGCGCTGGTGAGAATCCTCGATTGTTTGAGAAATATTCTGCAGTAAGGCCGTTTTAGCTTCTGTACCAGCCCGCAACTCTTCCGCCTCCTGGGCCGCCTTTGTGCTCGCCCTCATTTTCTTCTCCATTTTCTGCTCCCCTTCTTCAATTATAGTGGAAACGTTGGCCTCTTCCTACTGTAGTCATTGTATCTCATTCCTCAGCACTTCCAGGTGAGAAAGTTGCTCAATAACTTCTCCCTAGAGCCTCACAACTACCCCGACGTGATCATGAGCCTCTGTTAGGCAAAGTTGTCGGGTTTCGGAAAGGTAGGATTCAGATTGGGTAGCTAAAAGGCGAGATTCGAAACCACCCAGTCTTTCCTGATCAGCAACCACCTTCTTGACTATGTCATAAACACCATGATAGTCAATGCTTTGAAATCCCAGCAGCATAAACAAATTGCGTAGATTTGGTAATTTGGTTGGCATCTCGACCAAGGGATTTTGAGAGATCCGCCTACAAATTTTCTCCCAAGCCCTTCGGCGAGCAGGAAGAAGAATGGAAAAGACTTCATGATCGGGCTCAGAATCACTCCCGGATGAGGACACATACTCATAGATGAACGCCACCAAGGATGGACCCAATGCGGTTTCACCCGCGAACTCTGGCACTACGGAAACTTCACCCCCGACAGATGTGGTCATAGGCACAGTTGGGTCTGACGACACAATCAACAGCGCCAATGGTTGTGGTCCTGAAGCCTGAGATTCAATCAGACAGATGAATACCCCTAATTAGAAAAGGGAAAGAAAAAGGAGTTAGTGGCAAGAGATTGGGAAACTTACTTATGATCGTCAAGGTGTCGGCATCCTCAAGCTCTGAACTTCGGAGACATTCACTCGAGGAATATGCTACATCCTCAAAAGGCAATGGAGTCCGAGGAGCCCTCAGAGGGGTCTAGGACCTAAGGCCATGCCCGAGGCCAGAAACTTCCAAATTTGTCCCCAAGTGGCCGCCTACGGAGACCAAGCTCAGGGAAATCACTCCCTCGGTAAACAAGAAAATGGCCCACTCCGGGTTTCCAACAACTGAACTAAAGGCAGACCCTTCCTCCATCACCGCAGGATCCATTTGAGTCTGAGGTGGCTTGCCCCGTCAGATCTGGAGGGCCCTCAGCAATCACGGGTGCCCCATTTTCCTCCGCAATTGAAAGGGTTGTTTGATCTGCAGGAGTCTCAAATACAATCAGTTCCTCTTCTAACGTATCCTTAGCTAATGAAAGAGGGAGTGAAGCATCCATATCGTTGGCCCATCTAGCAGGGCCCACCATCTCATCGCACCCAGGCGTGGCTACAAAAGATTCTGCAGGTGGCAAGGAGGTGGAAGGTATGACCGCCTGGGTTTCCGCTGCCAGATCCATGAGTGGCCCTGCACCATATGCCAAAACAGATAATGACTGGAAGAGTCTGAATATGAAGGTGGACAATTAAGAAAACGAGAATTCATGATTACCCGATGTCCCCTGTCTGAGCCGTTCCAATAAATGGAATTCCTATTGCCGTCTCTAGATCTGCCCTAGGGACAGTTTGCCCAGAATTCTTAGAGGAGCTGGAGGAGGAAATACCCTAGCTCTTTCTACAACAGTCGCTTCCATGATCTCAGTTGCGCCAGGAGACCCCTCCTCGATGACCCCCAGGGGCGAAAGTGCATGTTCACCTACTACGGTACCACGAGGAGTATACTCCGGAGAGGGAATTTCCCCCTAAGATTCTTCGACACCCTAGACAAATGGGAGAAACCTTAGAACCTCCATAGTAAAAGAGGAAAAAAATTCAGAATGGGTGAGCAGAGAAACCTCCTCTTCAGGGTCGGACAATTCAGGATTTCTAATCATCATGGAAACCCAGGTGGTCCCATAGAGCCGGTTTTGGAGTGAGCGCATGAATGAGTCCATCTCCTTCAATGACATGACTATGTCACTCAAATCCTCTTCCAACTGAAGGTATGGCAGAGCAAAGATAACCTCGATACCTGGGAGCTTGATAGAAATAATTTGGAGTGATGCACAAACTTCTTCATCTGAGCCCCTGGCCCTCAGGTTATCCCAAATCATCCATGTGTCCGGGAATGTGGTCGTAATAGGAACGGCTTGTCTGGAAGGATCACCCTGAGAGGGTCTGGCATCTGTAGGGGTTGGTAGGGGTGCCGATGGCCATGTTTGTGTTCCGAATCTCACCACCATCCTAGAACTCTCTGAGGCTACCTGTGGACGGGACCTCACAGGTAGGGAAGGGAATTCCCTTTCTTCAACCATGACAGGGAGATTATCAAAATCATCACCCCCTGAAGAGTGGTCACTTCCTTCCCCCTCCTCCTCAGTCTCTAGGTGCAGCATGGCCTAGACTCGGTGGGTTAATACTACGTAACCATGGAGCATGTAAATATAGGCTTCGAGATCCTAGAGATATCGATTGACCCGCTCCGGGTCCACATCATAAAGGATGTCAACGAGGGAGGATATGTAACCCATCCCATTAAAAGCCACTTCTAATTCCTGAAGATACTGCCACAGAGAACGGGGGTACTAGCCACGAAAGGATGACCAACCTTTGAATTCATCCCATTGACCCCAGGCTGTCGGAAAAGCAGCATCTATAGGAATAACCACCCCCCTTTGGGTAGCCTCAAGGGAATGAGAGGATACACCTTTGTCTGTTAAAATCTTCCCTGGGAGCATGACACCAGTAGGGTGGCGAAGGACTTTTCCCAACCTAGTTGAAGCACAATCCCCCTTTCAATTCCTCTTTCCATTTGATGGCATGGGACTTGAGAAGGTAGGCACCAACATCCCTAGCTGGCCATTGGGGTATGATTGTACCCAGGAGTCAGCATAGTTCTTGGATAAGAAGGGTGTGGAGTCAGCAAGCGTGGGGGTCATAACCTCGCTGCCAGTATCCTCCAGGGTAAACATTAACCACAATTTCCTATACACCATTAAATTATGGTTCTCACGGATGCCATTGAGTGCGGGAGGACACAGTGCCTGGTCGCAACCTAATTGGCACCCGAATCGGCAAGGTGCGTACCCCTCGCAGATCAGTTCCCCGCCAAAGCGAGCTACCAGAAAACCCTCTCGGAGGGAAAATAGGTAGCCCCACTTGCTAAACTCCTCATTTATGGTATTCGTGATTGCACCAGTTGGGGAAGAAAACGGATGGAAATTGAAATGATCATAATTCGAGATTCGATTCGACAGCAGACGCATGTCATGAACTGTCTATTAATTATCCTTCTCTTGGGTCGCCCACTCTTCGGGCATAACCCTACTGGTCAGTTGCAAGTATTTCCGTAATTTGGTGCCCGGAATCTGAAGAGGGTTGATGAAGGTGTTGCAGTTCTTGATATGAACGCCTAACCATCCCAAGAGAATTTGAAAAGGGTCGTCCACTCAGTTTGGCCGGCTCCCATCGGTAGTATTACCAAGAAACTGGTAAATACAGGCCAGTACTGGGACGGCTAGGTTGATAACGTTTCCAGTAGCCAATTTTCTTCCATGAAAAAGGTAGAGACCCTTACGACACTAGACTCGCGTACATGAAATAGCCAGCTGCTCATAAACATGGCCAGAAACGCCGCCAGACGAAGCAGTCGATCGACGTCTGGGACAATCTCCCAACCCCAGTCGTTGAATTGGCCTTACTCCAGATTCAAAAAATAGTTGCCCCTCTGCATTCGGGACTCCATTGTAGGGCAGGTTGTGGGCCTATGCGTAAGAGCTACAGACTGGCTCTCTCTAGCAAAAGCCTTGATCCAGTATCGATACGAGACACGATATCTCAGAGACATATCCTTTGAATGCTAATCGTGACCAGGGACAAGATTTCTCAGAGATGTATCCTTCGAACGTTCCTAGGCTAGATCGATGAGTCGCTTCACCAAGGTAGGGGTTCTCCCTTTGTCGTCCAATGTAGAAGGGGGAGGCAAGAATTCGTCATACATACCCCGAACAATGGGGACCCCTGAAATATGAAAGACGTCCCAAAGACTAATTCCCACCTCCCCGTGGACCAAATGGAAGGTGTTGGTGTCCAGTCTCCAACAGCTCATAATCTGCCTGGAGAGGGCTTGAGGCTGGTAGGTATAGGTTTGGGACACCCAGGCAGCATCATACAAGCCTACGGCTTGCAATTCTACCTTGAACTCCACACAACCCTGGCAGACCCATAAGGGACTCCCCCAATCCAAGTAATTGAATGCTCCTCCCGGCCAGAGGTCCCGATTCGCTGACCAGCCATGCTGGTCACTTACCATGCCACTGTGGGCAATGCTCCGATAATAGTGGATTACTCCTTCCTGTTGAATTTGTTCTCCTGTCGGAGATACTGAAAGGTGATTCAACATAGATCCGAAAGCTATATCCCTCGATGCCACTCACCCACTGATAGGTATCATGAACCCAGGGATAGTGGCAGTAAATATCCATGATTCAAGATTGTTGTCACAGGATGGTACCAGAATCGGGGTATCGAACAGCAAACCGAACCCATAGGCAGGAAGACTGTTAGAAAAGGGGTACTCCTACTGTGACATGGAGAGCCAGCTAGCAAGAAATGAAGACGGTGGGGAGTGGCAGATTCCATCCAGAATAGAGCTGGCCATGTCCTTCAGGCGTTGATCTCCAATTGAGTGAGGCTCTGCAGCAGGCCTCGGTGTAGAACGAGGGGGAACCATATTTTATCCCTACACAACGAAAGCCAACAAATGGTTAGTCTGAAAATAATAAAACTTGGACAAAATACCAAATATATGGATAAGGATCCTTTTAGGAGACTTCATAGCAAATTCAGCGAGGAGGCCTCGAAGGATGGTTCATGATTACTGCATCCCGCGAACCAGCCTTCGCGAATATATTATGTGAAACCCAGGCCCGCGGAACATTGGCCAAGAAACTGCGGACCAAGTTGCTCTGCAGAATTTCAATCCCAAATTTAAATGGTTATGTTCGGAAGACTTAGAAACTTTTAATGTTTAGAAGATTTTATTCCCCGGATCATTGCAACCGTGGAGCACCAAAACTGTGAAGCGAGTTCCTACGCGGCCCATCGTGACTTACTAATTAAAGGTGTTAGTTTGCGGCTGGAATGTTGATCCGTGAATGAATAATGGCGCGAACAAAAAATGGTTCATGATAGTAGCAGCCAGTTCATGGATGAAGCGTTTCGCGAAGGAACAACCACGTGGAGGATGAAAATCCAGAAAGCACTGGTTTCGCGAAAAATCCAGTAGAAGACAAATGAAGGGCCCTCTAGATTTATAGGCGTTGTCCCCTACCGGGTCCACCTCTCTACTGCGAACTAACAGAGTTTCAGAACCACTCTGCATCGGAATAGACTCATCTTCGTTCTGATCAGACCCCATTCTGATGGGGGGAATTTGAAGGGTCCTGAAAAATCCGCAAAGGAGAATGATGATCCCCTTTAACTAAAGGGATATTCTTCCCAATTTCCCCTCAAAAGGAGTAGGAAAATATGTACAATACTCAAGGATGGTGAAGGGGGAACCGGTCTGCAGACTGTTTTAATGTTAACGACGCACGACCGATTCTGCGAAGCATCCCTCCTCCGCGGACCGTCGTCGTTCACGAGATGGAGGCAGAGATCCTCCGCGGTCACGAGGTAGGACAGGAACCAACCCGGTTCACCATTCCGGACCTCCCCAGCTGCGAGCTACATCAGTTGGCCCGAACCGCCTCCACTTTCATTCACAAAATGGAGGTGGAACCCTTCGCGGCCGCGAAGCACTCCTCGAGTTTGGTTCACGGAGGAGTGTTTAATTCCCCCGTGTATTGAGGAATGACCAAGTCATCCGTGAACCGGGTTTTTGGTCATGGGCCTCCACAAATGGTGCTGCATGACCACAGATACATCTCTTCCCCCATTCTATAAAAGGAGACCTAGGGGGAAGAGGATCAGGGAGGCAGAAAGAGGACGAAGAGGAGATCAGTCAGATTCGGGTGGGAGGATTTCGAAGGAAGGCTTAGGATTTCGGAAGTTCCAGTTCGCAAACCAGAGTAGGTATGAACTTGAGAAGGAACTAATAAGGAACTAAAAAGGCATAATAACTTGGAGAACCACAAAATAAAAATAACAAACAAGAGAAGACTACGAACCAGGGTCCCTCCGCGGATGTACTCCCCACGGACCAGGGAGTTTATGCCTCTTTTCCGATCCTCTGTGCCGTGTATCACCCTCCTACATGTGCGAATCCCCGATCGACAATCCTCAGGCCAGCGCCGCCCATGGTCACTACTGCCGTCATGGAACCCTCCGTGGACCACCATGGTTCGCAGATTGAACCCGGAGCCGCGAACCACCTTGGTTCGCGGGATGCCAATCAGTCCGCAGACCGTCCTAGTTCGCGGACGGCCAATCAGTCCGCGGACCCTCCTTGTTCACGAATGACAAACTCTAATTTTATTACCTTGCTTCTGAAGCTGGAGAATGTGAATGACATCAAGGATTTTCACCTATTTTCCCTTGGGAATAATATCACGAAGGTCATCAGTAAAATCATTTTTATCAGGTTTTCAGAGATCCTCAAAGATATTGTTACTCCAAATTAGTTCAGATTTGTTGCAGGAAGGAATATTCAATGCTATTTATACACTTCCTCAGAGGGGGTTAATGATCTGCATATGAAAATTAGATATGGGAGCTTTTCTCTAAAGCCTGACATTTCCCAAGCTTTTGACACAATTAGATAGAGTTTTATCTTTGATATCCTTGGAAAATATGGTTTCTCTGACAACCTCATCAAGATTATAAAATCTATCCTGGAGAGTGCAAAAATGTCTGTCATGATTAATAGAGCTCCAAAAGGTTTTTTTCACTACTCTCGGGGAGTTCGGTAGTTGGAACCCCTATCAGGACTTCTTTTCACCATTGATGAGGATTATTTAATCCATTGTCTTATTGTCTTGGTTAACTATGGATTCTTCACACCTCTTAAAGCAAACAAGTATCTTCATGTACCATCTAACCTTCTCTATGCTGATGACATCATTTTTTTGGGAGGAAAACCGTACAACAATTATTTAAATCAAGAAGCTCTTTCAGCATTATGAGGAGGCAACAGGGAAATCCATTAGCTAGAGTAAATCATTCATCATCATTGGAAATGGAATCTCCAAATCTAGGAAGATACAATATTCCCAACTTATGGGTGTAAATAGGAATACCCTGCCATTTACGTACCTCGAGGTTCCTCTATTTTGGGGTAAGCCTAGATGTTATCAGTTTGAATAAATTCCAGTAAGAGCCATCAACCAACTTTCCAGGTGGAAAGGGAAATCTCTATCACAAGCAAGAAGGTTTTGTCTGATAAATTCGGTATTAATTCCCATACTGGTGCATGCCTTCTCGATATACAGGTGGCCAGTCGGCTTGCATTAGAAAATTCAAGAGAAAATAAGAAACATTATGTGGACAAGATGCATAAATGAAAGGAAGCTTGTCACAGTGGCTTGGAAAACGTGCACTGAACCAATTGACATGGGAGGTTTTGGTATCAAGGACTTGAGGAAGTTCAATGAGTCACTCCTGGGTAACTTTGTCTGGAATATGATCAATTCTAGGAATGAGGTTCTGGATTTCCTAAATGATCAGTTCGTTTCCAGGATGATGAATGAATCTTCTGGTTATTCTCTCTCTTCGGTTTGGTCCTCCATCAAGACAACATACAATGATATTATCTCAAATTCAAGGTGGATTGTCTCGAAGCAATCCAACCTAAACTACTGGACCAGTACTTGGCTGGACACTCCGCTAAATAGAATACTTCAGCCGCCGGATAACATGTAGAAAACGACAATTTCCGAGTTTTTGAATAATTTTGACAACATGGTTGGAATTCTTCCGAGCATGATAGACATAGAGATAAAGAGTTATAAATTTTTCAATGCTGATTCTTTTGTATGGAAACCTGATTGGTGTGGTCTTCTCGACACCAAAGGGTTCAATCGGCACAAATGTGAACCTTACCCCTGTGTTCCAGCATGGATTTCCAAATATAGAAATCCATTTATCCCTCCATCAAGGCAGATTTTCTTATGGAAAATATGGAAAGGGAGACTGCCCCTTCATTGGGCGCTGTAAATGGCTTGATGCAAGATTGTTTCAGGTTGTAACATTTTCTTCGGGGCCGACGAAACTAGTAACCATATTTTTATACACTACAGTATGGCTTCTGAGTTATGGCTATATATTCAGGATGTCTTTGGAATTCATCTTAATTTGAGTAGGCAACAAGAGCTGGTGAATCTTCTCGGTGTTGTAGCTGAGGTAGGCCTAAGCTCACAGCTTCACAATCTTATCCTAAGAGTTGCGGCGACACTGCTCTCCTATGCTTGGTCTGCCAAAAATGCGATGGCACATCAGAATAAAACAGGTTCATTCCATGAAGGAGTGGTGAGAATTCACAGTGATATCCATGAAGCGGAAGGTATCCAGAATGGGGAGATGAATAATGATATGAATGAATTCCTGGTCCGGCTCAGAATTGGAGTTCCGAGAAGATGCAGAAAACCGAGGCTGATGAAATTTATAAGGTGGATCCCTCCGATAGAAGGCTTTATCAAGGTCAATGTTGATGGCACTTCAATGGGTTCTCCAGGTCCCTCAGGGTGTGACGGGGGTTTTCATACCTCTCATGGCTTTGTCAAAGGATTCTTTTACCACTTCCTTGGGTGCGGTACCACGTATGAGGCAGAACATTGGGCCATCATAAAGGCGATTCAATATGCAACCCATTTCAGATGGAATAAGCTCTGGATTGAATATGATTCATTATTGGTGGTGGAGGACTTCAGGAAGAAGTCACGACTTGTACCATGGATACTTCTCCAACACTGGATCAAGTGCCTCGATGCTGCCAGGGCTCTAACCCTAGGCATTTCACTTGCCTATAGGGAGGCAAACTAGATTGCAGATGCTCTTTCCAAGAGATCGATTGACGAAGGGACTTTAGTATGGTCTTTCAGGACCCCAGACTTCTTTTTGTCTTCAGTTAGCTCAGACATGAATGGGAAGACCCACATTAGGATATGTAATCCTCCTTTGCAATGCCTTGTACTTTACTTTTTGTGTTCTTTAATAAATCATGGGGTTAGCTTTGTATGATCCCACAACTTTTCTTCCTTAAAACTCAAAAACATAACAAAACCCTAATACACCAAAAAACTTAAATACCCTAAATCCAAAACCCCTCAAAACCCCTAAAAATCATAAAAAGAATAAAAATCCTCAAAAAATCCCGAAAAATACCTAAAAAAGTAAAAAATCACAAGAACACCTTAAAGCCTAAAAACATATAAAACCTTTAAAAGTTTAAAAACACTAAGAACCATAAAATCCATAAAAATACATAAAACCTTACAACCTTAAAACCCATAAAAACCAATAAAAACCATAAAATCACTAAAAACTTAAAAATTCAAAAAACCCACTAACAAGACTAAAAACTCTTTAAACCCCTACAACATTGAAAAGACTAAAAAAACTGTAAAACCACTAAAAAATCTAAAAAACATTGAAGATGATAAAAATACCAAATAAACATAAAAACCCTAAAAATCATTAAAAATCTTAAAAAGCATAAAAATATTCAGAAACCATAAAAACAAAAAATATCCAAAAAATTCCTTAAAAACAATAAATGTGTAAAAAACCCTTAAGAAAACCATAGAAACATAAAAAACATTTAGAACCCCTTAAAAACAAAAAAAAATAAACACACTGATAAAACTAAAAAGACCATAAAAACCCTAAGGACCCTTAGAAACCATAAAAAATCCTAAAAAACATAAAAACCATAATGACCTATAAAACACTAAAACTATTTTAAACTCCTAAAACATTAACAACATTAAAATAGATTTAAAATCCTAAATGACTAAAAAACCCAAAAAACAAAAAAAAACCCGAAGAACACCAAAAATACATTTAAAATCATAAAAACCTCTCAAAATCCCTAAAAACTGAAAAAACCATAAAAATTCTAAAAATCCCAAAAAATCGCTAAAAATTAAAAAAAAACTAAAAAACCTAAAAAACCATAATAAAACCTTAAAAAAACTAAAAAATATATAACCCATAAAAACCTAAACAAGCATAAAACCCAAACAAAATAAAAAACACTAAAAAACCTAAAATCATTAAACCTCCAAAACTGTATGAAACCCAAAAATATATAAAACCCCTAAAAACACACCTTAAACTATATAAACTCTTTAAACCCCTAATTTTTTTAAAAACTCTAAAAATATATTAAATCCTAAAAAACTCAAAATACACTAAAACTTAAAAAACCCTTAAAACCCCAAAACAACCCTAAACCCATCAAAATCCAAAAAACCCTAAAAAACTGAAAATCATATAAACACCCTAAAACCCTAAAACACAAATAACCCCCCAAAACACTAAAAACCCATATGAAAACCTTAAATATATAAATACATTTAAAATCCCCAAAAATCTAAAACCCCTTAAAACCATAAAAAGACACTTAGACCCTAAACCCCTTAAAATAAGAAAAACCCTAAATATATAAAAACCCCTAATGACCCTAAAAACACTAATCCCACTAAAACTCTAAAAATCCATTAAACCCTTGAAGACAATAAAAACTGTAAAAATACTTAAAACCCTAAAAAAACTCAAAAAACACTGAAAACAAAAAAACCAAAAAAACACTAAAACCCCTTAAAACCCTCTAATTCAATAAACACACTAAAAAATTAAAAAACTAAAAAATCCCAAAAAATAACTAAAAACATAAAAAAACCTAAAAATCCTAAAAAAACTATGAAAAAATTAAAAAAAAGGAATGCACCTAGAACCTGTAAAAACTAAAAAACACTAAAAACCCTAAAAACCCTAAAACACATAAAAACCATAACAAACCTTAAACACCCATAAAAACACTAAAAATCAACTATAAATCTAAAAACCCTTGAAGCACCTAAACAATTTAAAAAATATAAAAAAACATGAAAACCCAGAAAACTCCAAAAAAACGCCAAAAAACCAAAAAACCCCAAAAAACATTTAAAATAATCAAAATCCCTAAAACCATAAAAACACATAAAAATCATAAAAATGACCTACCATTCCCTTAAAATTTAAAAAACCCTTAAAACCCTGAAAAGCACTAAGAAACAATTTAAAACATAAAAATAACTAAAACCCATAAAAACCTCAAAAAGAAAAAACCCTAAAACCCCCTAAAAATACCTTAATCCCAAAAAATCCCTAAAAGCAATAACAAAAACTAAATACCTTTAAAAACCTAAAACCCCATAAAACCCCTAAAAAACTAAAAAATATAAAACTACTTAAACTACTTAAAATGTTTAAAAACTCTAAAAAATATTAAAACAAAAAAAACTCTAAGAAACCTAAAACCGAAAAAACAAGAAATCCATAAAAACCCTAAAACCCATAAAAAATCCCTAAAAAACTAAAAACAACAAAAATATGAAAAAATACCAATAATTACATAAAATCCAAAAAACCTATAAAACCTCAAAATAACCAGATAAACCAAAAAACTCATAAAACCCAAAAAAAATGTAAAAATGAAAACAAAACATGAAAACCACAAACCCCCCAAAAATCCATAAAAAACAAAAAACTCCTACAACCAATAAAAATGTAAAAATGAAAAAAAAACATGAAAAACCATAAACCCCAAAAATCCATAGAAAACCCTTAAAACCTTAAAGACTACAAAACTAATAAAAACCGTAAAAATGGGTAAAACCCCTTGAAATGCCTAAAAAGGTTAAAATGATCTAAAAAATATGAAAACCCCTAAAAACACTAAAAACTATAAATCCCAAAAACCACGAAACCCAAAAAAAACCCAAAAAAAACATTACAAACCATCAAAATCCCAAAAAACCCTAAAAACCATAAAAATTCTAAAAATCCCAAAAATCCATAAAAATGTACAAAGATTAAAAACATTGAAAACCCATAAGAAACCCATAAAAACATAAAAAAACTACCACCCCCAAAAAATCTAAATTTTTTTAAAACCCTAAAACCCATAAAGACCCTAAAACCCCTAAAAATATGTAAAACACTAAAACCCATAAAATTCCTAAAACTATTAATAACTCTAAAAATCCATTAAACTCATAAAACATAAAAAACTCTAAAATCTTTAAAACCCTAAAAAAACTGTAAAAACCTTGAAAACACAAAAACACTCTATATTCCTAAAATAATAAAATTTCAAAAAAATCCTTAAAACCCACTTATATATTAAAACCCCTAAAAACACTAATAACCCCGAAGAGAAACATAAAAACCTAAAAGAACATAAAACACCTAATAAATGTAATCAATACTAAAATCACTAAAAAACAGTAAAATCCCAAAAATTCCTAAGAACCATAAGTAATCCTAAGAAACATAAAACCTATAAAAATAATAAAAACAATAAACAACCCACTAATAACATAAAAACCCCATTAAAACCCTTAAAAAGTTAAAAAAACTATTAAAACATTAAAAACCCAAAAAACTAAAAAAAATACTAAAACCCAAAAAAGAAAAAACCCCCTATAAACTCTCAAAATACATTAAAACCAAAAAAAAGATAAAATTCCTAAAAAATTCCTAAACAACACTAAAAACATAAAAAACTCTAAAAACCCTATAAAACCTAAGCAAAAAAGTCAAAACCAAAAAAATAAATAAAACCCACAAAAAACCAAAAAACACTAAAAAATCTAAAAAAACCCCAAAACACTAAAAAACATAAAACCCTTAAAATCCCTAAAAACTATAAAAACCCTTTAAAATCCTAAAACATCCCTAAAAATACAAAAAAAATAATAAAATTTCTAAAAACTTGAAAATCTCTATGAAAACTTTAAAAACATAAAAAAACATAAAACCCCTAAAAATCTAAAAACACTAAAACCCCAGAAGACCATAAAACCACTAAAAAACCATAAAACTCATATGAACCCCTAAAAACATGAAAACAGAAAACCCCTAAAACCCCACTAAATCATTAAAAACCCTTAAAAAATAAAAAAACACTAAAACCCAAAAAACCAAAAAACCTATAAAATATAAATACCCTCAAAATCCATAAAAAAAATCTAAAATCCATAAAAATAATAAAATCCATAAAAATACCTTAAAATGTAAAAATATCTAAAAACGAAAAATATACCCTCATAAAACCTTAAAAGTCTAAAAAAGTATTACCCATTAAAATATAAAAATTCCAAACACTCAAAAGACCCAAAAATCCTAAAAAATCCTAAAACCCATTAAAATCACTAAAAACTCAAAAAATTCATAAAAATAAAAAAATAATCCCTTAGAAAATAAAAAACCATAAAACCCTAAGAAAACATTAAAACCCCCAAAAAACATAAATCTTATAAAAGGCTAAAAACGATAAAAACACTGATAGACCATATAAACCCTTAAAACTATAAAACCCATAAAAACTATAAAACCACTGAAAACCCATAATAACCTTAAAAACAAAAAACCACTCTAAAATCCCTTTAATTCCCTAAAAACCTTAAAAATACTAAAAATCCTTAAAATATAAAAAAATAAAAAAACTATACCACCCAAAAAAAACCATAGAAAACCGAATGAAACCCTAAAGGCCTCAATATTTGTAAAAACCCTAAAAACTATAAAATCCTAAAAAGTGAAAAAAAATCCTTAAAAATATAAGAATCCATAAAAAACTGAAACCCCCTAAGTATATCTAACAACCTAAAAACAATTAAAACCCATAAAAACCTAAAAACCCTAAAAACCACAAAAACTCTTACATCCTTAAAAACACAAAAACCCCATAAAACACCTAAAACCCACTAAAAACTATATGAACATTTTAAACAACTAGAAGTGTTTAAAAACTCTAAAAACCTTAGAAACGCTAAAAACTAAAAAAATTTAAAAACCCAAATATACAATAATAACCCAAAAACAGTAAAATCCCTAAGAATACTTAAAATCCTTAAAACCCCATTAATATAATAATGATATCAATAAAAATCCCTAAAAAAATTTAAACCCAAAAACCAGGAAAAACAATAAGAAAACATTAAAAAACTAAAAAAACTTAAAAACCCTAAAAGCCTAAAAAACACTAAAACCCCTAAGAACACTAGAAACATAAAAACCCTAAAACCCTAAAACCCCCAAAAGATCCTAAAACCCACAAAACCCATGAAAACCACAAAATGTAAAAAACTTATGAAAAGCCCTAAGGAAACCATAAAAACTTAAAAATGATTAAATGACCTAAAAATCTAAAAATGCTAAAACCCCAAAAAACATTAAGATAATAAATACCCTAAAACCCCCCTAAAACAATAAAACCCCTATAAACTATAATAAATCCTAAAAACCCATAAAAACTCAAAAAACCTACTGAAAACTTGAAAACCCCTTTACACCTAAATAATAATAATATAAAAACCTAAAAACACAAAACCCCCTAAAACCCAAAAAATAAAGAAAACCCTAAGAACACGAAAAAAACCCTAAACACCATAAAAATCCTGAAAAACATGAAAACTATGAAAATATAAAAAAAATCCATAAAAATACCTAAAAATGTAAAATTCACTAAAAAACCTGAAAATCCTACGAAATCCCTAAAAACCTAAAAACAATTAAAATACCTAAAAACCTAAATATGTTAAGAACCCTACAAATCCCTAAAAAATCATAAAAACCCATAAAAACCTAATGACCCTAAAACACCATGAAAACCCTGGAAACTAATAAAAACTCTAAAAAACCTATTAATTTCTAAAAAAACAAAAAATAAAAATAAAAACCCTATAACCAACCCAGACCCAAACTCTAAATACCCAAAAACCCTAAAAAATCCCTAAAAATCGTAAATACCCCTAAAAACAAAAAAAAATCCATAAATATCATTCAAGGCATAAAACCACCCCAAATCCCTAAAAACCATAAAGAAACCATACAATCCAAAAACCTCTTAAAACTCCTAAAAACATAAAAATATTCTAAATTTCATGAATACCCCTAAAAACCCTAAAAACCCCTAAAACACACACAATAATTAAAACCCTAAAAATCATAAAAATCCCAAAAAATTAAAAAAATTTCCTAAAATGTAAAAATCTGATAAAACCTTAAATCCAATTAGAAAACTATAAAAATCTAAAACCACTTAAAACCCATAGAAAACCAAAAAACACTAAAAACAATAAAAAACCCTAAAACCCCAAAATCCATAAAACCCCCTAAAAAAACACATAAAACCCTAAAACCCCTAAACATTCTAAAAACCCTTTAAACCCATAATAACATTAAAAAAATATAAAAAATAAGAAAAATACTACAAACTCAAAAAAAACTAAAAACCAATAACACATATAGTCCTTAAATACCTAAAAATCATAAAATTCTTCAAAACCCATAAAACCCCTAAAATACCATAAAATCCTAAAAAATTCGTAAAAATACCTATAAACAAAAAAACCAAAAAACCCTAAAATTCAAAAAAAACCAAAAAATCTAAAAACTATTAAATACCAAAAAAAACATAAAAATGCTAAAAAACCTAAAAATGAAAAAAATAAATTAAACCCATAAAAACAAAAAAAACACTAAGAACCATAAAAACCACTAAAAATCCTAAAACCCCTAAAAAGTCATAAAAATTTAAAAAAACTCTTAAAACTCTAAAAACCATTTATCTAATAAAAACAATAAAAAAACTAAAAATCTTGAAGAACTGTAGGAAACTAAAAAACCTAAAAACCCAAAAACCCCATAAAAACCCAAAAAACCCTAAAACACCATAAAAATCCTCAGAATCCCTAAAAAACCTAAAACTCATAAAAATCCTAAAAAGCCTTAAAATGTCATAAAACCTAAAACACATAAAAAATAAAATAACCTAAAAAATTTAATTTCCTAAAAACACTTGAAACTATGAAAACCCTAAAAAATGAAAACACCACTTAACCCCCTAAAAAGACAATAAAAATACTAAAAACCCTAAAAACAGTAAAAAACCCATGAAACATTAAATAACCTTAAAATACATAAATACACGAAAACCATTAAAAAATCTAAAAACACTTTAATGCCCTAAATTTTTTAAAAAACAATAAAAATATTAAAACCCTTTACATCACAAAAAACCTTGAAAACCCAAAAAAACAAAAAAAAATCTAAAACCCCTCAAAATCCCAAAAATCACTAAAACCCCATAAAATCATAAAAGGCCTTAAAAATCTATAAAAATTTAAAAATCCCTAAAACCCTGGAAAACCTCTATGAAATCCAAAAATACATAAAAAAATTTAAACAACTAAAAATGATAAATACCCTCAAAACAGTAAAATGACCCTCTAAATAAGAAAACCACTAAAAAGCAAAAAAACAATAAAAACCATAAAAAACATAAAACCCATATTTTTTTTTGAAACCACTAACAACTCTAAAAAACCTTCAAACCCATAAAGATGTTAAAAAATATATAAAATCCCAGAAAAAACTAAAAAATATTAAAAACCCCAATAAACCATAAAAACACTAAAACCACAAAAAACCTCAAAATTAAAAAAAAATCTAAAAATCCATAAAATCCATTAAATCCATTAAATCATAAAAATCATTAAAAAACCCTAAAAACATAAAAAAACCTAAAAACACAAAAAAAAACATAAGAAACCTATAAAATCCTAAACACACATAAAACCCCTAAAAACCCTAAAAACATTGAAAAGCCTAAAAAACATAAAAACCCTAAAAACCAAAAAAACTCGTAAAACCTTAAGATACCCTAAAAATGGATAAACACACTTAAACCTAACTGAAGTATCTAAAAACCATTTAAATCATGAAAAATGTTAAAAATCACAAAAATCATCAAAAACACAAAAAACTAAAAAAAAACTAAAAACCCAAAAAACCATAAAAACTATAAAACCCCTAAAAACCCTAAAAATCGCTAAAAATACTAAAAACCCCCAACAATCCTAAAAATTCATAAAAATACCAAAAAAATATAAAATATTCTAAAAACATTGAAAACCCCTATGAAAATCAAAAAAACCTCAAAACACATAAAACCCCTAAAAACCTTAAAAAAATTAAAACACATTACAAAACATAAAACCCTCAAAAACCCTATAAATCATAAAAAACCTAAAAATAAAATAAAACCCATAAAATGTAAAAATTCTATGAAAATAGTACCAACATGAAACACTTAAAACCCCTTAAAACCTAAAAATGCTAAAAATAAAAAAAAATCCTAAAAGTCCCTAAACCCCTACAAAATCACAAAAACCCCTACAAAAATACAAATTCCTTAAAAACAGAAAATAATCATAAAGACCCATAAAACCCAATAAACCCCTAACATCCACAAAAAAACCAAAAACCCTTTAAACACTTAAAAACATGGAAAAATCTAAAAACAAATTAAAACCATAAAAAATAAAAAAAATCCTAATATTTGAAAAAAAACAAACCATAAAAATAATTAAAACTCTATAAACCCCTAACCTCTTCTAGCTGTTTTTGGCATGTGGTATGGAACGTCACATAGGGGTTATGATGGTGAAATGGGTGATTAATTTCACTTTTTGTGTGGTTGTGTGCAGCACTCTACTTGTTTTTTAATTTCTTTATCACTCTATATTGGTTCAATTCGTGAGATCAGTCAACTTTCCTCGGTGGCAACAAGGGAGGTTAGTGATTGAGAATCAAGGTTTGGTGAAGAAATTGGGTTTTAGAAACAGGTGGTCCCATATTATAGGGGAGATGATGATCTATATATGATTGGTTTTTGGGCCACTGGCAGTGGATGGTGAATCCCAAAAATCGTAGAGATCGCACCTTTAATGGTTGGTAATTGGAGATGCAATTTGACAATGTAGAGACACTTTCTTGTGAAATTTTGGGCCTTATTTGTCAATGGGGGTGTAGATATGGATGGTGATGATAAAGCGGTTCCTAGTTCACTGATGATAGGGACGGTGTGGCGAGTGTGGGATCATGGTGGGTCGACATGCATGCGCTTCACATGCCAGAGGTGACAAAGGTTCACTATTGTGGGATGATCCAGGGGTGCATTGTCTTGAAAGGTCATTGTAGAAAAGGGTTGGAAATTTCATTATAGAGGCATTGTGTTGCACCCATTTGAGGTGGTGGCAGAGACATGTGTCACGGTGGCTCTCCCAGGGATTTCGGGTTATGCATGTGAGTGCGTGGGATTATGACGGTGGTGGAGGGTGATAGCCGATAGTTGGCCAGACACACGATGGTGTTGATCATGGTGGATGGTGAGTTTTTCTGGGCTGAAAAAACGTGAAAATGTGGGCTATGAAATTGACATTGTCCGGACTTGGGATGGTGATGTCCTCCAGACGGGCAATAACTTCTTAGCACAGAGGTGTTCGCTGCAGACGGGCAATGAAGACCTCAGGTGATGTGAACACGACATCGATAACCTTGTGATGCATGATGGATGGATTTGTCAGATAATGTTGATTACTTTACAATTGGACGTGACATTTTGGAGGATTTGTCTTGGTTTTCCACTAGATAGTGTGCAACCTTGTCATGGTTTTGGTGATTATGTATATGATTTTGGTACATTTATGTGTTTTGTGTAGTATTTCCACTTTTGTAGTTTCTTGGTGCTTTATGTTCCATAGGATTGATGATCACTGTCATTGTACTGTTTATTTTCATTCATAATTATTATGGTCCAATTCGTTAGGTAGTCGAACCTTCCTAAAAAACCCATAAAAACCCTCAAACATCATAAAAATAAAAAACCCCATAATATTTATAAAAAATATCTTAATATATCATAAATCATAAAAACCCCTAAAACCCCTAAAAACCCCTAAGAGAACCATAAAAACCATATAATAGTTAAAACCACTAAAAACGTAAAAAACACTAAAAAACTTAAAACCCCTAAAAATGATAAAAACTCTAAAAACTCATTAAAACCTTTAAAACCCATAAAACTTCCAATAGCCCACCAAAAAAATCAAAAAACCATTTAAGCCCCTAAAAACATTAAAACTCAAAAAACAATAAAAACACCCCAAACCTAAAAAACCCTAAAACACAAAAAAATATATTGAGAAACCAAATCCCCTAAAAACCCTCCAAATCCCTAAAAACCCTAAAAACCGATAAATATTCAAAAATTCCCTAAAAATACCTAAAAATAAAAAATCTAGAAAACCCCATAGAAAAACTTAAAAACATATAAATCCACCTAAATCCCTAAAAAACACCCCCCATATACCCTAATTACCCTATAAAACCTATAAAACCCAAAAAACATCACAAAACTCCAGAAACCATAAGAACCCAAAAAAACCCATAAAATCGTAAAAACCCACTAAATCTCTAAAAACCCATTAAACCCATAAAAGTGTTAGAAAACTCGAAAACCCACCAAAAGCACTAAAAAATCATAAAAATCCTAAAACCCTAAAAAACCAAAATATCTCAAATACATTAAAAACCCTAAGAGCACAAAAAATTCTTAAAAACCATTAAACACATAAAATTAATATATAAACCCTAAAATCCCTAAAAATGTAAAAAATCCCAAAAACTTGAAAAAACATAAGAATAAATTTAAAAACTAAAAAAACATTCAAACCGATTAAAAACCTAAAAATACTAAAAACCCTAATACCCCTAAATACTGTAAAACCACAAAAATCCATAAAAACCACTAAAACCCTTTAAACCCATAAAATTTTTAAAAATCCTTTAAAATTCATAAAAACGATCAATACTATGAAAACTCTTAAACTACAAAAAAATGTTTAAAACCCCTAAAAACCCCTAAAACCATCAACATCCATAAGATCCCGAAAAACCATAAAATTCATAAAAAAATCCATATAAATCCCAAAAATATAAAAAAACCAAAAAAATCCTAAACAACCCAAAGAACACCTTGAATACCAAAAAAATACTAAAACCCTTAAAAACACTATAAATTCGAAATACCTTAAAACACCTAAAATCTCTAAAAACCCTTAAAATCCCTAAAACCCCGAAAAACCATAAAAATTCTAAAAAATCTGTAAAAATCCCAAAAAATACAAAAAAACACTAAAAACCCTAAAAAACATAAAACCCCTAAGAAAACTTTTAAAACCTAAAAATGATAAAAAACTTAATAATGAAAAAACCGTAAGAACCCAAAAAAAACATCATAATAACCCTAAAAAATATAAAACCCAATTATGTTTTCAAACACCTAAAAAACCATTAAAACCCATAAAATCCTTTAAACCCCTAAAAAGTTTATAGACTATAAAGAATATAAAAACCATAAAAAACAAAAAAACCCTAAAACCAAAAAAACCATAAAACCCAAAAATCATAAAAAGCCATAATATCCCTCAAAATACCTAAAAACCGTAAAACCTATAAAATCCTAAAAGACCTAAAAACACTAAAATATTAAAAATACCATAAAACACTAAATAACGTAAGATAAAATTAAAATCCAAAAAACAATTAAATTCTCTAAAAACATAAAAAAAATAAAAAACCTAAAACCCCTAAAAACCCTAAAATCCCCCAAAAAACCCATAAAACCATTAAAAACCATTATAACCCATCACACCCTAAAATAAACTAGAAACATTAAAAACCCTTTGAACCCAAATAAATGGTAAAAAACTATAAAAAACATAAAACTACTAAAAAATCAGAAAAAAACAAATAAAAAACAAAAAAAAACTCAAAAACCCTAAAAAGCCAAAAACTATAAAAATCTCTATAAACCCTAGAAACCCCTAAAAATACTAAAAATTTCCAAAAAACCCAAACACCCAAAAATCCAGTCAAAACCTAAAAAACAATAATGCATTAAAAACCTAAAATCACTAAAAACACCTAAGAGCCTAAAAAATATAAAAAACCAAAAATCCCATAAAACCCCTAAGAATCCCTAAAAACCCAAAAAACCCTAGAAATTCAAAAAAAATACCTAAAAATTCCTAGAAACATAGACCCTAAAAACATAAAAATTATAAGAAAGCCCTAAAACCTAAAAAAATTTGAAACCCATAAAAAATAAAAAATGTAAAAACTCTAAAAATCCTAAAAAGACCATAAACCCTAAAACCCAAAAACCCACTAAAATCCAAAAAACCCCTAAAACCCACTAAAAAACCCTTCAAAACCATAAAAATGTTAAAAACATTAAAAACAATAAAAAATATTAAAAACTCAAAAAGAAACCCTAAAACCCCAAAAAACCATAAAATTGAAAAATACATTAACAATCCCTAAAAACCATAAAAAACACTGAGTCATTAAAATCACTAAAATCCCTAAAAATGTAAAAAAATTTAAAAACCCTAGAAACCCTTAAAACAATAAAAACCTAAAATACATTAAACCACTAAAAACATAAAAAATTATAAATACACTAAAAATAACCGAAAACCCATGAAACCTATAAAAACATTACACACCATAAAAACCCATAAATCCCCTACAAACACACTAAAAACTATAAAAAACCATTTAAACCCCTAATAGTTTAAAAAACTCTAATAACTTTAAAACCATAAAAACTCAAAGAAACCTAGAAAATACCAAAATACACTAACAACCATAAATACCATAAAAATACTAAAAACCCCAAAATTATTAAAAACTCTAATAGAACCATAAAAGAAGTAAAAATCCCCAAAAATCCATAAAAATGTAAAAAATCCTAACAACCCTAAAAAATACAAAGGATTTCTTAAAATCTAAAAACCTGTAAAACTCCTAAAAACCTGAAAAATGATAAAACCCTAAAACCCTAAAAACCCTAAGTACCATCAAAATTCCTAAAAACCATAAAAAACATAAACATTATAAAAATTTCCCAAAAATACATGAAAACCTAAAAACCCAAAAAACCATTAACAACTCAAAAAAACCTTAAAAACAAACAAAACACATAAAACCTCCAAAAAACCAAAAATACTAAAACACCTAAAAGTCCATAAAAACCTTAAACACCCTTAAAAACTAGAAATACCCCTGAAAATAGTCTAGACCCTAAAAACCCTAAAAACCCTAAAATCACTAAAAAATCAAAAAACAGTTTAAACACATAATTACGGTTAAAAACAAAAAAACTAATAATGAAAATAAAAAACTAAAAACCCAAAAAACCATAAATAACCTAAATCCCAAAAAAATCATTATAAATACATAAAAATCCAAAAATAATGTCTAAAAAAAATAAAAAACACTATGAAAAATATAAAAACAAAAAAACATTTAAAACCCCTAAAAACATGAAAATGATAAATAAAATAAAAAAACGAAAACACCTAAAATCCCTCATTACACCTAAAAACACAAACTAATTAATAGAAAACCAAAAACACACAAAAAAATAAAAATGTAAAAATCCTAGAAACCTGAAATAACATAATAAAACCTTAAAATTATAAAAACACATTAAACCCCCAAAAAATATAAAAAATGATAAAACCCCGAAAACCCTAAAATCAATAAAAACCTAAAAACTATAAAAACCCCTAAACCCCCTAAAAACAATAAATCCATAAGACCAATGAAAACCTTAAAAACCATAAAAAACACATAAAATCCCGAAAAACCACTAAAAACCCATTAAAACAATAAACACGTTAAAAACTATATGAACATCAAAAACCATAAAATTAAAAAAATCCTAAAACCCCAAATAAAATCAATAACACCCATAAATCCCCTTTAAGTCCCTAAATCCCTTAAAAATATTAAAAATCATCAATAGTCCCTAAAATATGAAAACATGTAAAAACCCATAAAAACAATAAAAAGACCTAACAAAGCTGTAAAAAACGAAAAATAATTAAAACCACTAAAAACTCAAAAACGATAAAAAATCAAGAAAACGCTAGAGAACATAAAACCATAAAACCCCTAAAAACCATAAAACTATTAAATCCCCAATAAAACCCTAATATTGCACTAAAAATTCCAAAAAAAATATTTAAACCCCGAAAATTGCTGAATACACTAAAACCAGTTAAAAATCATAAAAACTCAAAAAACACCCATAAAACCCTAAAAAACCAAAAAAACTACTCAAACACTAAAATACCCTAATACCAATAAAAATCCCAAAAAACATGAAATCCTAAAAAATCCTCAAAATACCTAATTACGTAAAAAACTCTAAAAACAATGAAAACACTTAGGAAATGTAGAAAACCTAAAATCACCTAAAACCCCCCAAACCCTAAAAAGATAAAAACTACTAAACCCCTAAGAACTGTAAAACCAATAAAACTCATAAAAATAATTAGAAATAATGAAACCCATAAAAATAAAAAAAACCCTAAAAATACCTAAAAATACTTAAAACCCCTAAAAAAATTCTTCAACCCCCATAGAACACTGAAAGACAATAAAATTACCTAAAAATAAATACACCATAATAAATCCCTAAAAACACTAAAACCACTAAAAAATATAAAGAACTATTAAAATTATAAAATCATTTAAAAAATTCTAAAAACCATAAAATAATAAGAAACTCAATAAACCATAAAACCCCCAAAAAACCATAAAAACCATAAAAACCCTAATAACTGATAAGATCCATCAAAATAACTAAATCGTAATAAATCCAAAAAAATCCAAAAAATCCAAAAAATCCCAAAAATCAATATAAAGGTTAAAACCCTAAAAACCATGAAAACACTAAAAATATTAACAAAAAAATACACTTTCAATCCTGAAAACATAATAACTATAAAACCCATAAAAATACCAAAAACCCAAAAAATACATAGAGCACCTAAATCCCATAAAATTCCTAAAAAATCCCAAAAAATATAAAAAAACTAAAATCTTGAAAACCCCTAAGAATTCTAAAATCCTAAAACACTTAAAAAATTATAACCTTAAAAAACACTATAATACCTAAAATCATAAAAAGACTGTAAAACCCTAACACATTAAAATACTCTAAAAAAAGCTTAAAACCCATAAATACATTAAAAACCCCTAAAAACAAAAAAAAATAAAACCCCTAAAACTATTTATATTCCAGAAATCATAAAAGTCATAAAAATAGTAAAAACACAAAAAATCTACAACCATAAAAATAATAAAAACTCGAAAACCACTATGAAAACCTTAAAAGCCTCAAAATAATTAAAACCCCTTAAAACCAAAAAATTATACAAAACCAAAAAAACCATAAAACCCCTAAAAACCCTATAACCCACAAAATCCCTAAGACCCAAAAAACCAGAAAATCCTAATAATTCCCAAAACTCCATAAAAACATAAAAATCCATAAAAATCCTTAAAACGCTATGAAAAAAAAATAAAAACCCCCTTTAATACACCTAAAATCAAAAAAAGACTAAAGAACAAAAAAAATTGAAAACCATACAACTCCAAAAACCTTAAAAAACCCAAAAACCTGTAAAAACCATAAAAAACAAAAAACTCTAAATCACCTTTAAACCCAAAAAATATAAATAACTCTAAAAAACATCAAAAAAATAAAAAAAATCCAAAAACCCATAAAAATAATAAAAGTAATAAAATCTCTCAAAATCCTTATTCTCCCAAAAAACAATAAAAATCATAAAAAATATATAAAAACACTTAATATATAAAAACCCATAAAAACCATAACAACGATAAGAAAACCTTAAAAACCTACAAGCACTAAAAATCCTTAAAAACATAAAAACACTTAACCCCTAAAAACCCTAAATACTCTCAAATCACTAAAAACATAAAAAAACTACAAAAACCCCAAAAATCCCTAAAAATCTCTAAAAAACAAAAAACATCATGATAAAACCATTAAAAACTAAAAACACTTAAAAAACTTTAAAAAATGATAAGAAAATTAAACATCCCATTAATGGCCTTAGAACCCCTAATATCACTAAATACCATAAAACCCCTAAAAACCATAAAAAATTAAAAACCATAAAAACTATAAGAAACCAACAAAAACTTAAAACCCATTAAACACATTATAATGATAAAAACTCTAAAAATTCCTTGAAACCCTAAAAACATAAAAAACCCATAAATACAAAAAAAAACATAACAACCCTAAAAATCCTAAAAACCCCACAAAACCCTCAAAATCATGAAAACCCCAAAATCCATAAAAATCCATAAAAGACCCAAGAATCCATTAAACTATAAATCCCCATAAATACTATAAAACCCCTAAGAAAATATTAAAAACCTAAAAACACATAAAACCTACAAAAACCTAAAAAATTGTAAAAACCTATAAAAACCGAAAATCCCATTAAGACATTAAAATCCATAAAACCCCATAAAACCCTTAAAAACTATTAAAAACTCTAAAACCCCAATAAACCCCTAAAAATGGTAAAATACTCTAAAAACCCTAAAATCCTTAGAAACTAAAAAAACCATAAAAAACCATAAAAAACCGTAAAATTGTAAAACCCCTAAAGACCCTAAAAATCCCTAATAACCCAAAACCAATAAAAACCTAAAAAGAACTAAAAATATGAAAAAACATAAAAAACATAAAACTCCTATGAAAACATATGAACCCTATAAACACGTAAAACCCCAAAAACCAAAAAAGTTATAATAACTTTAAAACCCATAAAAACCATAAGAAAACTAATTAAAATATAAAAAACATAAAAATCCTAAAAAACACTAAATATAGAAAAAAAGTAAAACCCCTGGAAAATCCAAATAAAATATTAAAAACCTAAATTCATATTACACCACTCAGGAACCTAAAAATTTCTAAAAACCTTTGACACCACTAAAATACCCTAAAACGCATAAAAAGGTAAAATCCCCTAAATTAGGGTTCTATGATTTTTTTTTGTTTTAAAAAAATTATATTTTTAGGTGTTTATGAATTTAAAGGGGTTTTATAGTTTTAAGTGGTTTGTGGAATTTATGGGTTTTTATTTTTTTATGGATTTCTATGTTAATGGTATTCGTGGTTTTAGGGTTTTTAGGCCCTTTAGTGTTTTTAATATATTTTAGAATTCTATCGGTTTTAAGTGTTTTTAGGTTTCTATCGTTTTCATTTTAATTTTTAGTTTTTTTAGGGTTTTTTCATTTTAAGGGTTTCTTAAGAATTTTTTAGGATCATTATGGTCTTTATAATTTTCAGGGATTTTTATGGGTTTTATAGTTTTATGGGGTTTCCGGTTTTTAAGGCTTTTAAGGTGTTTTAGTTTTAATAGGTTTTATGTTATTTTATTTTTTTAGTGTTTTTTAAGGTTTTATCAGTGTTTTTGTGATTTTTTTATTTTATGGTTCATTAGGTATTTTTTGGATTCTTATTGGTTTTTTGATTTTTTATTGGTTTTTTGGGTTGCATATGTTTTCAAATTTTTTAGGGTTTTATGTTCTTTTAGGTTTTTAATGGTTTTAGGGTTTTTATGGATTTTTAGTGTTTTTTAGTTTTTTAGTTTTAAGGGTTTTAAGTAGTTTTTGGGATTTAAGGTTTACATTGGTTTTTTAGAGTTCTGAGCTATTTTTAGAGTTTTATGGATTTTATTAATTTTTTAGTATTTTTATATATTTTTAATGTTTTTAAAGAATTTTTTTATTTTTAGGGTATTTTTTATTTTTTTACAGTTTTTAGTATTTTTTGGTTTTGTGGTTTTAATTATGTTATAGATTTGATATATTTTTTAGGATATTTATGGTATTTAGTGTTTTGAGGAATTTTGATGGTTATTATGGTTTTTAGTGTAATATTGGTTTTTTGGATTTTTTGAGTTTTTAGGTTTTTTAGTCTTTTACATTTTTTAGTTAAAAGGGTTTATAGATTTTTTTGTCATTATTTAGGTTTTTAAGGGTTTTTTGAGTTTTTCATGTTTTTAAGGGTTTTTATGTGGTTAGGTGTTTTATAGTCATTTAGGAATTTTATTGTTTTTTATTTTTTATAGGTATTAAGTGATTTTAGGTTTTTAAGATTGTCTTATTGTTTTTCATGTTTTTAGGGGATTTTACATTTTTATGGAATTTTAGGGATTTTATGGTTTTTATAGTTTTTGTGGTTTTTGGTGTTTTAAATGGTTTTTTGGGTTTTATATTATTTTGTTTCATGGGGTTTTATGGTTATTTATTATATTTAAAAAAAATTGGAGTTTAATGGGTTTTTGGAGTTTTTCGTGGCATTATTGGTTTCTAGGGTTTTTAAGGGTTTTATAGAATTTAGGGGTTTTAGGATGTTTTTTGTTTTTAATAATTTTTTAGAATTTTTGGGATTCTGAGGGTTTTTTGGTTTTAATGGTTTACTTATGTGATTTTAGGGTTTTATGGTTTTTTATGTTTTTATGTATTTTTTTATTATTATTATGGGTTTTCTAGGGTTTTTAGTGATGTTGATTATTTTCGGGTTTTAGTATTTTTTATGTTTTTTAGGGGTTTCATGTTTTAGTATTCATTTATGTTTTTTTACAATTTTTAAGGTTTTAACATTTTTATGGATTTTTAAGAGTTTTTAGGATTTATTTGTTTGGTTTTAGGGTTTTTAGAGATTTTTAGGGTATTTAAAGGTTTCAAGGGTTTTAATGGTTTTCTTGGGTTCTTATGCTGGTTTTATTTTTTTAAGTGTTTTATTGATTTTTAGAGTTTTTTAATATTTTTATGTGTTTAAAGGGTTTTAGGTGTTTTTATGGATTTTTAGGGTGTTTTGGTGTTTTATGCATTGTTAGGGATTAAGAGTTTTTATCGGTTTTTGGGTTTTAGGGTCTTTTATATTTCTTATAGTTTTTGATTTTTAGGGGTTTTTTTTTGTTTTTTATGTTTTTATGATTTTCCAAGGGGTTTTTTTAGATTTTTAGTGTTTTTGACAGTTTTAGGGATTTTTAGGGATTTTTTAGGTTTTTTATGTTTTTTGGATTTTTTTAGGGATTTTGAGGGGTTTTAGGGGTTTTCAGGGTTTTTGGGGTTTTAGGGTTTTTTGGGTTTTCATAGTTTTTTACGTTTATTTATATTATTATAGATTTTCAGATCTTTTTTATGATTTTTATGGTTTTTAGGTTTTCTAGAGATTTCAAGGTTTTTTTAGGGTTTTTAGGTTTTTCTTCTTTTGGGTGTTTTAGGGAGGTTTTTTGAGTTTTTATAGGTTTTAATTTTTTTAGATATTTTAACATTTTTAGGTGTTAAAAGGGTTTTTGTAGTTTTTTGTAGTTTTTAAGCTTTTTATAGGCTTTTTAGATTTTTAGGATTTTAGTATTTTTATGGTCTTTTGATGTTTTTAGGATATTTTAGGGATTCTTGCGTTTTTATCACTTTATGGTTTCTTAGTGTTTTTATATTTTTATGGGATTCTTTGGGGAGTTAAGTATTTTTATGGTTTTTATGTTTTTAGAGATTCATAGTGACTTTTTTGGATTTAATTGGTTTTTAGAATTTTTTGGAATTTGGGGGATTTTTTATTTTTAGGATATTTAGGTTTTTTTTATGATTTATAGAATTTTTTAGGTTTTTAGTGGTTTAATGTTTTTTGTGTTTAAGGTTTTCCTAGTGTTTTTAATGGTTATTAGGGTTTTTATTTATTTTAATGGATTTATTTGGGATTTTTTTAGTTTTTATTGGTTTTTATGGGTTTTAGGGATTTTTACAGTTTTTAAGGTTTTTAGGGATTTTAGGATTTTATGGGATTTCTGGCAATTTAAATGTTTTTTTTCAGTGTTTTAATGTTTTTTTATTGTTTTTAAAATTTTTTAAAGGTTTAAAAGGTTTTTAGATATTTTAGTGTTGTGGGGTTATTATGGGTTTTTTGTGGGTTTTTAAATATTTTATGGGCTTTTTGGTATTTATAGGCCTTTAGGGTTTTTAGGGCCTTTTAGTTTTTTAGGGTTTTTAAAGACATTAATTTTTTCTATATTTTTTAATATTTTTTGGGGATTTATTTGTTTTTATGTTTTTTGTGTTTTTAGTAGTTTTCAATGTTTTAGTATTTTTTATGTTTTTTAGAATTTTTGTAGGATTTTTTTAGTACTTTTCTGAGGTTTTAGGGATTTTAATGACTTTGATTCATTTTATGTGGTTTTCGGGTTTTTCGGGGGTTTTTGGATATTTTGGGTTTTTTGTGTTTTTTATGTTTTTAATATTTTTTGTGTTTCATGGTTTTTACGGGTTTCTAAGGGGTTTTTAAAATTTTATGGGTTTTTATGTTTTTAGGGATTTTATATTATTTTGGGGATTTCTTAATTTTTTAGGGTTTTTGAGGGTTTTTTTGGTTTTATGTGTTTTATGGTTTTTTATGGTGTTTAGCATTTTTATTATTTTTTAGGGATTGTCAGTTTTTATATTTTCAATGTTATATTAAGGGTTTTCAAGGTTCTTGGGTTTTTTACATGTTAAAAGTATTTTAAGGATTATTAATAATTTTATGGGGTTTTAGGGTTTTAGGTATTTTTAGGGGTTTTAGGGTTTTAGGTATTTTTAGGGGTTCTATGGTTTTTATGATTTTTTACGTGTTTATGATTTTTTCTGTTTTTAGGGTTTTTTATTTTTTAGGGGATTAGGGTTTTTTGGAATTTTTTAATGTATTTGGGGGTTTAAATGGGGTTTAGAAATTTTTATGGTTTTTAAGGGTTTTAATTGGTTTTATTGTTTTTTGTGGTTTTAATAGTTTTTATGTTTTTTAGTGGTTTTATGTTTTTAGATACTTTTAGGGTTTTTATAATTTTTGATAAATTTTAAGGGTTTTTATTTTTTAGTTTTTTAAGGTTTTGTTACTTGTTTTTATGTTTTTTACTATTTTTTCATTTTCAATGATTTTAGGTCATTTCTCGGATTTCAATGGTCTATTTTGGTTTTTAGGAATTTTGGGGGTTTTTAAGGTTTTAGGGTTTTTATAGTTTTATAGTTTTTTAGGAGTTTTATGTTTTTTGAGGTTTTTATGGTTTTCATGGGGGTTTTGGGGGATTTTAGGTGATTCACATTTGTATGGATTTTTAGGGATTTTTTAGTGTTTTATGGTTCGTATGGTTTTTGTGGATTTTGTGGGTTTTTAGGAATTTTCAGAGTATTTTGGATTGAATGGGTAGAGTTTTAGTGGGTTTATATTGTTTTTTTTTTGTTTTAGGGGTTTATTGTTTTAAGATATTTTAGGGCTTTTATAGTCTTATAGTGTTTTTAGAATTTTTATGTTTTTTAGGGGTTTCAAGTTTTTTTACAGTTTTCTTAGGATTTTATGGTTTTTAGGAATTATTATATGTTATGTATTTTTTGGGGTTTTTATATTTTTTAGGGTTTTAAATATTTTGTGGGTTTTTATATTTTTTAGTGTATTTAGGGTTCTTGGGGTATTTAGTGAATTTATTGTATTTTATGGTTCTTAGAATTTTTAGGGTTTTCTAAGGGTTTGTCCGGGTCCGTTTTTTTATATGTTTTTAAGGAATTTTGGAATCCTTCTGTATTTTTATGGGAATTTATGGTTGTTTGGGATTTTTTTGCTTCCAAGGTTTTTAGGGAATTTATGGGTTTGAAGTGTTTTTTGGTTTTGAGGTTTTCTTGGGGTTTTTAGTGGTTTAATGGTTTTATAATTTTTAGGTATTTTTTGGTTATTTTTATGATTCTTATGGGGTGTTAGTGCTTTTAGGGAATGTAAGGATTTTAAGGGGTTTGATTTTTTTTGGGTATTTCGGGTTTGTTTTGATTTTTAGGGTTTTTAATGGGATTTAGTGTTTTTAACATTTTTAGGGGTATAAATTTATTTTTTATTTTTCTTGATGTTTTTATGTCATTTATGGTGTTTTAGGGGTTTTCATTGTTTTATGGGGTTTTAGTGTTTTTAGGATCTTTTTGGGTTCTTATCATTTATTAGGTTTTCTTGGGGGTTAAGTGTTTTTATATTTTTAAGGTTTTCTTATGGTTTTTTGGGTTTTATGGTTTTTTACATTTTGATGGATTTTTCGGGATTTTTTATGATTTTTATGTATTTTCAGGATTTTAGGGTTTTTGAGTGTATTATTGTTTTTAGATTTTTTAGGTTTTTTATCATTTTTGAGTTTTTAGGGGTTTTAAGTGTATTTAGGGTTTTATAGTTTCCTTTCGGTAATTAAGGTTTATTAATTATTTTTACATTTTAAGGTATTTTTAGGTATTATTTATTGTTTTTATGATTTTGGTGGTTTTTAGAGATTTTGAGGGTTTTTATGGTTTTTATGGTTTTTATGATTTTTAGGTTTTCATGGTTTTTTAGGTTTTTATGGATTTTTTGTGTTTTTTGGGTTGTGAGTATTTTTTGCGTTTTTTGGATTTCTTGGAGTTTAAAGGGTTTTATGATATTTTAGTGGTATTTAGGATTTTTATTGGTTATTAAGGGTTTTTATGGTTTTAGTGGTTTTTATGGTTTTTTGGAGTTTTGGTGTTTTTTAGTGTTTGAATTTTATTTGGGTTTATAGGGGTTTTTTGGGTTTGTATGTTTTTATGGTTTTCATAGTGTTTTTATGTTTTTTAGTATTTATTTTGGTATTTTTAGCGATTTTATGGATTTTTATGGGTTTTTAGGATGTTTAGGGACTTTGAGGGTTTTTTTGGGTTTTTTGGTTATTTTGTATTTTTTATATTTTTTTGTTTTTTAGAGGGATATAGTGTTATTAAATTTTTACGGTTTTCATAGGATTTTAATTATTTTAGGGTTTTTTACGTTCTTCGGTATTTTTTTGATTTTTTAGGATTTTTGTTGGTTTTTATGGTTTTAAGGGATTTTGTGGGTTTTTTGGTATTTTATGGTTTTTTTCAGTTTTTAGGGGTTTTATGGTTTTCTGAGTACTATAGGTTTTTATGTTTTTTGAGTTTTTAGTGAATTTTATGGGTTTTAGAGGTTTTAATAGATTTTACGGTGTTTATGGTTTTTAGGGGGTTTTGGGGTTTTTTGGACTTTTAGGGTTTTTTTTGTGTCTTTTAGAGTGTTAGGGGTTTTTTGTTTTTATGTTGTTATATTTTTCTTAGGGTTTTTCAATGTTTTTATGTTTTTTATTAATTTATTGATTTATAGGAATATTTTAGGATTTTTATGGGTTTTAGTATTTTTAGGGATTTTGAATATTTTTAGTGTATTTCAAGTTTTAGGGTCTTTAACAATTTCTAGGTTTTTAGGTTTTTTAAGTGGTTTTTCAGTTTTAATGTTTTCTTAAGGGGTTTCAAGTTTTTTAGAGTTTTTTTTATATCTTTAAGGATTTTTAGGGCTATGAGGATTTTTATGGGTTTTTAGGAAATTTTATGAATTTGATGTGATTTAGGGGTTTTTTTATTTCTTTTGGGTTTTAAGGTTTATATGATATTTTTGGTTTTTAATTTTTGTAGATTTTTTGAACATTTTTATTTGGTTGAAGGTTTTTTAGAATTTTTAATGATTTTTTATGGGTTATAAATATTTTTTTAATGTTTTTTATGGTTTTTTATATTTTTATTGTATTTAGTGTATTTACGGTGTTTATGGTATTATTTGGTTTTTCCCAAATTATATATTTTTAGGGTTTTTAAATGGTTTTAGTTTTTTAAGAATTCCTTAGGAGTTTTCGTGGTTTTTAGTGTATTTTTATGTTTTTAGGGATTTTTATGTATTTTTTAGGATTTTTATTATTTTTTGGGGTTTTTAGATATTTTTAGGGCTTGATGATTTTTAGGGTTTTTGGAGTTTTAGGTTTTTTAGTGGTTGTTTGGTTTTATGGTGTTTAATGTGTTTTTAGGGTTTTCAGATTTTCTTAGGATTATTTAGGATTTTAAGAGTTTTTTAGGGTTTTATAGATTTTTATGATTTTTATTTTTTTAGGATTTTTAGGGACTTAGAGGGGTTTAGGTTTTTTATTATTTTTAGGGCTTTTATGTTTTTTTCGGATATAGGGTTTTTTTTGAGTTTTTAGGGTTTTAATGTCTTTTAGATTTTGTTTAATATTATGAAGGGTTTAAATTCGTTTTGGAGTTTTCATTGGTTTTTAGGATTTTTATGCGTCATTAGGGTGTTAAATGGTTTCAAGGGTTTTATAGTTTTTAAGGAATTTTAGGTTTTTATAGTGTTTTTGGGAATCTATCATTTTTATGTTTTTAGGTGTTTAAAGTGTTTCACTATTTTTAATCTCTTCATATGGGTTATCAAGGTGTTTAAGGGTTTTTTACATTTTTTGGATTTTAGGTATTTTAAGGATTTTTATTGGTTTGTAGAGTTTTTAGTGATTTAGTGGGGTTTTAGGGTATTTACAATGTTTAAGTGTTCTTATGGATTTCTTTGTTTTTTAGTTTTTTAGGAGTATTAAGCGTTTTTAGGTTTATAAGGTTTTTATAGTGTTTTTTCTATTAATGGATATTTATATTGTTAAGGATTTTATGGATTTTTATGATTTTAATGGTTTTTAATTTTTCTTGGGATTTTGAGGTGTTTTGTTTTTTTACGATTTTATGGGTTTCTAATGTTTTTTGTGTTTTTTTAGCTGTGAATGGGTTTTTAGAGTCTGTTATATTTTTTATGTATTTAAAGGAATTTTAGAGTTTTTAGTTGTTTTTTATTTTTTATGGGTTTTTATGTTTTTTAGGTTTTTTGGGTTTTATATTTTTCAGGGTTTTAGGTTTTTTACTATATTTTATGGGTTTCATGTTTTGTATGTATTTAGGTATTTTAATTGTATTTTTAAGGATTTATTACGGTTTTTATCGTTTCTAGTGTTTTTTATATTTGAAGGGGTTTTAGGGAATTTCTAGAATTTTTTATGGTTTTTTGGTATTTTTTGGTATTTTTATATCATTTAGGGGTTTTATGGTTTTTTAGATTTTTTGCATTTTTAGATTTTTTAGGTTTTTTAAGGGATTAAATTGTTTTTAGGTTTTAATGGGTTTCCTTCAGTTTCCCATGATTTTTTTCTAATTTTTAGGTATTTTTGGATTTTTATTTTTTTGGGGCTTTTAGTTATTTTATGGGTTTTTATGGATTTCAGGGTTTTTAGGGGTTTTGGTGTTCTTAGGTTTTTATTGTTTTTTTTAGTTTTTTATGTTTTTAATGGGTTTTATTGTTTTTTAATGTTTTTATGGGTTTAATGTGTTTTTATGTTTTTAGTTATTTTCTAGTGGTTATATGGGTTTTGAGAATTTTTAAACGGTGTAGTGGTTTTTATTGTTTTTACGGTATTTAAGGGTTTTGACATTTTTTATGTTCTTAAGGGATTTTAGTGTTTTTAGGTTTTTATGGTTTTTATTTATTTTTGGGTCTTCAAGGTTTTCAGGGTTCTTATGTTTTTTAGACCTTTTACGAATTTAATTATTATGGGTTTTAAGTGGTTTTAGGTTTTTAATGTTTTCATAGGGATTTTGTTAATTTTAGGAATTTATTATGATTTCTGAAATTTTTTATTGTTCTCTAGGATTTTTGGGATATTTTGGGTTTTAGGGTTGTTTAGGGTAGTTTTGTGTTTTCATAGTTTTGGCGGTTTTGGGGGATTTTTAGTTTATTAGTTTTTTAATGCTTTTTAGATTTTGTATACATTTTTAGGGTCTTAAAGGGTTTTAAGATTTTTATTGGTTTTTAGGGGTTTTATGGGCTTGAAGGTTTGTTTTGGTTTTTTGGGTTTTTTGGGAATTTTAGGGAATTTATGGGTTCTAGAATATTTATGTTTTTCTTATGTGTTTTCTTGTTTTTTAAGGGATTTTAAATATTTAGGGATTT
Organism: Viscum album; assembly: GCA_963277665.1. NCBI lineage: Eukaryota > Viridiplantae > Streptophyta > Magnoliopsida > Santalales > Viscaceae > Viscum > Viscum album. The sequence continues at coordinate 109,569,418 of OY728127.1, forward strand.
TATAGATTTTGAGAGTTTCTAGGGTTTTTAATATTTTTTAGGGTTTTTACCATTTTTAGGTTTTTTGGGGGGTTTTATGTGTTTTCATTTTTTACGGTTTTCTTAAAAGTGTCCATAATGTTTTATGGTTTTTCAGGTTTTTTTAGATTTATTAGGATTTTTATGGTTTTTACGGTTTTTTGTGATTTTGTTGGTTCTCTAAGGGTTTTTTGGGTTTATTTTTTTGCTTTTTGGGGTTTTATATAGGTTTTTAGATTTTTGAGGGGTTTTAAAGGTTTTTAAAAAATTTCAATGTTTTTAGAGGTTCAAATGCTTGATATATTTTTATTGGTTTTTTATATTTTTAATGTGTTTTTTTGGTTTTTAGTGGTATTAGAGACTTTTAGGGTTTCTGAATTTTTTATGTTTTTAATGGTTTCTTTGGATTTTCCAAGGTTTCTTAAGATTGTTTATTTTTTTAGAGATTTTCATGATTTTTTCTTCTGATTTTTATATTTTTAGGGTTTTTAGGGACTTTGAGAGTTTTTAGTGTTTTTATGAATTTTAGGGTTTTAGAGCTTTTTTAGATTTTACTGGTTTTAATTATTTTAAGTTTTTTATTGTATTCTTGGTTTTTTATAAGGTTTTTAGGGGGTTTTTCTTTTTTAGGGATTTTTATGGATTTTTTTTATTTTTATGAGTTTTTATGTTTTTTTAGGGATTTTAAGAAGTTTTTGGGTTATTGGGGTTTTTTGGTTTTAGAATTTGTAGTGTTTTTAGATATTTTTGGGGTTTTATGTGTTTTTTGGTTTCTAATGTTTTCTTTGGGGTTTTCTTGGTTTTTAGGTTTCTTTATGTATTTAGGTATTTTTAAGAAACTTTTTCTATTTTATTGGTTTTTAGGGATTTTAAGGTTTTGGGGGGTTATAGTTTTTTGGGGTTTTATGGTTTTTGGGATTGTATTATTTTTTTTCATTTTTTTGGGTTTTATTGTTTTTATAGTTTTTAAATGTTTTTTTGGTTTTATAGTGTTTTTATAGTTTTTATTTGTTTTATGGGGTTTTAGGGTTTTTAAAAGTTTTAAGATGTTTTTATGGTTTTTAGGGTTTTATAGCCTTTTAAGGTATTTATCAAATTTTTATATTTTTAGGGGTTTTTGGCATTTTTAGATTATAATGTTTTTCTTAGGGATTTTCATGGTTTTTAAGATTTTTTACATTTTTTGTGACTTTCATGTATTTATTAGGATTTTACGGTTTTTGAGTTTTTAGGGATTTTTGGGTTTTTCAGTGTTTTTAACATTTTTAGGGTTTTTTTTGGTTTTTTGGTTTTTTATGCATTTAATGTTTTCTTATGGTTTATCATGGTTTTTATGGTTTTTATGTTTTTTATAATTTTTAGGGATATTTTAGGATTTTTATTCTTTTTTAATATTTTTATGGATTTTTCGGATTTTAGGGTCTTTTGTGTTTTATGGTTTTTTAGGGTTTTAGGTTTTTTTAATTCTTAGGTTTTTAAGTTTTTTTAGTTTTTTTAATTTCATTATGATTTTAATGGGGTATTACTATTTTTATTCTAATTTTATGTTTTTTATAATTTTTAGGGTTTTATGTTTTTTAATAGGATTTATGGTTTTTAGGGGTTTTAGTGATTTTAACATTTTTATAATTTTAAATGAGTTAATGTTTTTTTATTATATTTTTTAGGTTTTTTTGTTTTAAGTGTTTTTAGGGCTTTAGTGTTTTATGGTTTTAAATGGTTTTAGGTGTTTTAATGTTTTTATGGTTTTCTTATGGTTTTTAGGGTATATGTGATTTCTTATGTTTTTTTGGATTTTAAGAATTTTTTGATCTTTAATTTTTTTTAGGGATCTCATGTATACTTTGGGGTATAAGGGTCCTTTAGGGTTTTTAACATTTTTTTGGGTTTTAATTGTTTTATGTGTTTTTAGGGTTTTATGTTTTTCTTAGGGGTTTTCAAGGTTATCATCGTTTTTTTGGTATAATAATATATTTCTATGGTTATTATGTTTTATGGTTTTTAGGAATTTTTAGGGTTTTAGAGTTTTGGGACTTTTTTTGTGTTTTTGCGGTTTTTTAGAGTTTTATGGTTATTAAAGTTTCTTAGTGTTTTTAACGTTTAATTGGCAAGGAAGATGAGAGGGACGAGATATTCTCGGCCCCCCAAATTTATTAAAAGAAAAAGGATACACAGCAGACAAGGGAGGGGAGGGGTCGAATGACCCACACCCAAAAAGCCCTTACAACCCACGCCAAAGAAAGAAAAAACAATGAAAAAAAGGACTCAAAAACAGACACAACAGCAGCATCATCACGTCACATCCAGCCAGTACCAGCATCCAGCAACACTACATCCAGCATTAACCAGCATCCAGCAGCTCACAGCTAACCAACGACCAGCATTCAAACTACAAAAGTAAACGACATCCAGCAGCAGCAGCAAGCCAACCAACATCCTCATTTTCAAACAACCAACACCTCTTTCACTGCTTAGCCAAGAAACCAACGTTCATCCCATCAAAAAAATAAAAGTCCCCAACATCGCCTCCCATCCAATCATCAGCTCATATCCATTAGCACTAAATCCAGCATTCATCAGCACCAAAGCCAACAGCTCCAAAACCATCACCGGCAATTTCATCAGCCCATCATCAACCACCAACAACATCAACTCCACGCACCCCAGTCCAGTAACAAACATGATCCAGCACCAAATTTTCAGCCAGCCAACACTTACTTCTATGCCTCTAGAACAAGCAGCAGCACAACTCATTTCTCCCAGATGAAGAAACCAACTCGCGAACCAGTCCACCAGCCACCCATTCCATAACAGCAGATCAATCACGTACTCACAAAGCAGTATTGCGCTGGATCTGCGAGCCAACAGAACACCAGTAGAAGAACAAAAATGCAGGGACAGCACCGCACCAAAGATTTCACACCTGATTTTCCGAAGAAACGGAAGAGCATCTGCAAACGTGAGTATGAGGAACACCACTAAGGCCCATCGCCACAAACTGTAACACCAAAATCTTTCCCACTTATCCCTGGATCTGTGGTGGTGCATACTGTATGTTCCAGACTTAATAAGCTCCACCATGGATCTTAAATGCCGTATTGAGTTGTTTTTATGGATTCATGGGTATTTAGGGTTTTAGGGTTTTTAGTTGTTTACAGTTTTTAGGGTTTTCGGGTTTTTAGTGTCATTTAATTTTTGTTTTGTTTTTTATATTTTTAGGGGTTTTAAGAGTCTTTAGGTTTTTAAGGGTTTCATAGGGTTTTTCAGGGTTTTTTGGGTTATTACATTTTTTCAGTATTCTTAAATATTTTTTAGGGGTTTATGGGTTTTTAGAGATTTTTAGGGGTTTTTATATTTTTTCATGTTTTCGGTTTTATATTGTTTTAAGTGTTTTTTTGGGTTTTATGGTTTTATTTGTGTTTTTCATGAGTTTTATGGTTTTTATGATTTTAGGGGTTTTAAGTAATTTTTTTTAGGATTTTACTAATTTCTTAGGATTTTTAGAGATTGCCACGTTTTTTAGGGTTTTAGGGGTTTCATGACTTTTTCATAATTTAGGGGCTTTTTTAGTTTTTAAGTTATTTTAACGGTTTTTAAAAAACAATTAGTGCATTAGAGGTTTGAATAGGATTTATATTTTTTGTGGGTTTCTAGATTTTTAATGGGTTTTTAGGATTTGTATGGCTTTTTAGGGTTTTATGGTTTTTATGTGGTTTTAGAAGTTTTATGTTCTTTTAGGGGTTTTATAATTTTTAGGTTTTTAGCGGTTTAAAGTGTTTTTATGTTTTAAAATTTTCATAGGTGTTTTCTTGGTTTTTAGTGTTTTTTAAATTTATAAGTATTTTTTGGTTTTTTTTTGATTTTATGGGTTTTATTATTTTTAGGGATTTATTGGGGATTTAGTGTTTTTAGGGTTTTTAAGGTTTTTATTGTTTCTATGTTTTTAGTTATTTTATGTGTTTTTATGTTTTTAATGTTTTCTTAGGGTTTTTAAGGTTTTTAAGGTTTTTTGGGTATTTTTTGGATTTTTTCAGGTTTTTGGTTTTTTTTAATATTTTTCCTGGTATTCTTTGAGTTTTTAGGGGATTAAGGTGTTTTAGAGTTTTGTTTAAAAAAATGGGTTCAAAATAAATTTTATTGGGTTTTTTTTGGGTTTTTATGGGTTTTAGGAATTTTATATTTTTAGGGGTATTTGTGTTTTTTATGTTTTTTAGTTTTTTTAGAGTCTTTTGGTTTTTCAACATTTTTTACGTTCTTGTGGGGTCTTTAAGTTTTTTTTTGGTTTTTATTGATTTTAGAATTTTTATTTTTTTTGGGTTTATATTGGTTTTTATGGTTTTAGGGTATTAGGGATTGTAGGTTTATTTATGGGTTTTAGCGTTTTTTGTATTTTAATGTTTTCATAGGGATTTTTAGGGGTTTTAAGGGTTATTCTGTTTTTGGATATTTTTACAGCTTTTATAATACTTTTTTGGGTTTCAATTATTTTTATGGTTTTTATAGATTTTTATGATTTTTATAGGGTTTTATATTTTTCATAGAATTTTTCCTTGTTTTGTTTGTTTTTTTTATTTTTTAGGGATTCTTTGTGAATTTTAGGTTTTTTTATTTTTTCAGTGTTTTTAAGGATTTTTAGGTGTTTTGGGGTTTTTAGGATTTTTATGGTTTTTGATTTTTTATGGTTTTTTTGTGTTTTTTAAGGTTGATTTGGTTTTAAATATTTTTTTTACATTTTTAGGGGTTTAAAAGGTTTTTAGAGATTTAGTACATTTAATGTTTTTTATATGTTTTATTCTTTTTTTGGGTATTTTTGGGGTTTTTAGAATTTTTTGGTATTTTTTGGTTTTTAGTGTTTTTATGTTTTTAGGGGATTCAAGTGTTTTTGGATTTTAAGATTATTTTATAGTTTTTCTAGGATTTTAGGTTTTTTTATATTTTTTTGGATTTTTTCAGATTTTTTAGTATTTTTTATGGTTTTTTTGGGTTTTTTTTTAATTTTTAGTGTTTTTAGGTTTTTAGGATATTTAGGGTTTTATCATTTTTAAGATTTTTAGGGGAGTTAATTGTTTTTTGTTTATAAAGATTTTATAAGGCTATTTCCAGTTTTTTATGGTCTTTTATGTTTTGAGGTATTTTTATTGAATTTTTAGGGTTTTTATTTAATTTTTATGGTTTTTTGGGATTTTGAGGGTTTTTAGTGTTTTGTAGGATTTTCATAATTTTTTGAATTTTTATGGATTTTATGGTTTTTAAGGTTTTTTTCACATTTTTAGGGATTTATAATATTTTTTTATTTTTAGTAGCTTTTATAGCGTTTATGAAATTGTAGGTTTTTTATGTTTTGTAGGGATTTTATGATTTTAGGTGTTTTCTGGATTTTTAAAGACTTTTTGGGATTTTTCATTTTTTTTGGTTTTTTGACGTTTTAAGTGTTTTTAGGTTTTTTAGGTTCTCATAGGTGTTATCCAGGGTTTTAGGGAATTTTAAGTTTTCTCATGATTTTAGGGTTTTTATTATTACTATTTTTTTAGTTTTTAGGGATTTTGGGGGGGTGGGTTCAGGTTTTAATTTTTTTGGTTTTTTAGTGTTTTATTAGGGTTTTTTATTATTTTTTATGGTGTTTAGTATTTTTAGGTATTTTGAGGGGTTTTAGGGTTTTTATGGTTTTTGGGCATTTTTTGTGTTTTTCGAGTTTTATAGTTTATTGTAGTTTTAATCATTTTTATTGGTTTATGGGATATTTAGAGTATTTTTTGGTTTTATTATTTTTTGGGGTTTTAGTGTATTTAAATTTATTAGGGGTTTTATGAATTTAATAAATTTTGGGGTTTGAGGGTCTTTTATGGGATTTATCATTTTTTAGGTTTTTAGGGGGTTTTAGTGTTTTATGGTTTTATGGTTTTCATTTTCATTTTTATGGTTTTTATGTTTTTTATACATTTTTAGGGATTTTAATGGATTTTTTAGGTTTGTATAGTATTTTTTAGGATTTTTATTGATTTTAGGGGTTGGGGTTTTTTAGGGTTTTAGGGGTTTAGGGTTGTTAATAATTTTTAGGTTCTTAGGGTTTTTAATTATTTTTAGGGTTTTTTTGTTTTTCTTATGTTTTTTCAATGTTTTTTACATTTTTACTAATTATAATATCTTTTTTATATTTTTATAGATTTTTAGGGGTTTTAGGGATTTTGAGGTATTTTGGGATTTTTATTGATTCTGTAATTTTTTGTGTTTTTTTTTGTGTTTTTTGAGTTTTTTGGGTTTTTATGGTTTTTAGATATTTTTAACATTTTTAGGGTTCTAAAGGTTTTTATAGTTTTTAGTATTTTTTTTAAGTGTTTTATTAGTTTTTATGGTTTTTAGGTGAATTTTTGGTATTTTTGGTTTTTTGGGTTTATAGGTTCTTTTTAGGGTTTTAGTGTTTTTTTTTGTTTTTAGGGGTTTAACGTGTTTTACGTTTTTTGGTTTTCTTAGGTGTCTTCATGATTTTTAGGGTGTTTTACATTTTTTGGATTTTTTAGGATCTTTATTATTTTATAGGGTTTTATGGATTTTGAGTGTTTTGAGGGGTTTTAGGGATTTAGGATTTTTAGGGGTTTTATTTTTTTTTAGGATTTTTAGGGGTTTTAATAGTTTTTAGGATTTAGTGTTTTCTTATTTTTATGTGGATTTAGGGTTTATAATGTTTTTATGCTATTTTGGGGTTTTCATGATTTTTAGGATTTTTAGGGATTTCGGGATTTTTAGGGTTTTTGGGTTTTTTTTGGGTTTCAGGATTATTGAGTTTTTAATGTTTTCAAAAAAATTTAGGGGTTAAAAGGGGTTTGAGTGTTTTTAGTGGTTTGGGGTTTTTAGGGGTGTTGAGGGGGCTTTTGGTTTGTAGGCATGTTTATGGTTTTTTGGTGTTTTAGGGGTATTATGGTCTTTATGGGTTTTAGCGTTTTTAGGTTTTTAGGGGTTTTAATTGTTTTAGTTTTTGAATGTTTTCATAGGTTTTTTTGAGCATTTTAAAGACTTTTCATTTTTATGGGTTTTTATTGTTTTTAAGATTTTTTGTGTTTTTAGGGATTTTGAGGGGATTTAGGTTTTTTTTTGGATTTTAATATTTTTTTATGTTATTTATTGTTTTTTGGGTTTTAGGGGTTTTAAGTGTCTTGAGGATTTTAATATTTTCTTAGGGTCTTTTAATATGTTTAGGGATTTTTACATATTTAGGTATTTTTATGTCGTTTTGGGATTTTAAAATTTTTAGGGTTTTTAGGGATTTTGAGAGTTTTAAGCATTTTTTTGGTTTTTTTAGTTTTTAGGGTTTTTTGAGATTTTTTTGGGTTTTGAAGGTTTTATAGAGTTATTTAATGATTTTTGGGGTTTAAAGGGGTTTTATAGTTTTTAGTTGGATTTTAAGGTTTTTAGGGGTTTTTTAGGTTTTTTAGGTTTTTAAGGTTTTACGGGGTTATTTGGTTTATTTGGGATTTTAAATTTTGTAGGATCTATTTGGGTTTGTATAATTTTCTTGGTTTTTAGGGGTTTTAAATGGTCTTAGGTTTTTGTTCTTTACATTGATGTTTTTAAATTTTTTTAGGGTTATTTAAGTTTTTATGTTTTTATAGGGACATTTTAGGATTCTTATGAATTTTTGGTGTTTTATGAATTTGAAGGGTTTTTAAAGTTTTTAAGAATTTCAGGGTATTGCAATTTTTATCATTTTTAGGAAGTTTTAGGTGTTTAATGTTTTTAGGATTTTAATGTTTACATAGGAATATTTCGGGTTTCTACATTTTACAGATTTTATGTATTTTTTATAATTTTTATATGTTTTAGGGGTTTTTAGGTTTTTTAGTTTTTTAATATTTTTTTAGGGTTTTTATGGTTTTTTGGTTATTGGTAATTTTTAGGTTATTTTGGGGTTTTTCGGGTTTTCGTTTTTTAGGGTTTTATAGCATCTTTATTTTTTCGATATTTTTTAACTTTTTTAGGGGTTTAAAGGGTATTTAAAATTTTTAGTTGTTCTTAGGGTTTTTATGGGGTTTTATGATTTTTATGGGTTTTATGGGGTTTTAGGGTTTTAGGGGTGTTTATGATTATTTGGGTTTTTTTGGGTTTTAGGGTATTTTATGGTATTTAGTGTTTTTAGGTTTGCTTCTGTATTTTTCTGGGTTTTTAGGATTTTTTATGTTTTAAGGGATTTTAAAGGGTTTTTAGGATTTTTATGGGTTTTAGGGATTTTGAGGGTTTTAAGGGTTTTATTAGGGTTTTAGTGGTTTTGTCGATGTCTAGGTTTTTATGGGTTTTAAGTGTTTTTTGTGTTTTTTGTTTTTCTTAAGTAATCTTATTTTATTAGGGTTTTTTTTTGTTTTTAGGGGTTTTGAGGATTTTAGTATTTTTATGGGGTTTATGATGTTTAGGGATTTTTATGTTTTTTTTGGTATTTATGGTATTTTTTGGGTTTTATGGTTTTTTTTTGTTTTTAGGGTTTTATATATTTTTTAGTATTCTTACTATTTTAGCGGTTTAATGGGTTTTAGTGTTTTAAGTGATTCATTATGGGTTTTTAGGGTATTTAGTGTTTTTATGGTTTTAGTGGTTTTATGGTTTTTAGGGGTTTTAGGCTTTTTAGGGTCTTTGGGAAATTTTGGCGTTTTTAGGTTTTTATGGGTTTCAGGTTTTCGTAGGTTTCTAAGGTTTTCATAGGGGTTTTTAGGGTTTTTAGATCTTTTTATATTTTTTGGTATTTTTATTCAATTTTTAGGATTTTTATTCTTCTTTGGATTTTAGGTATTTTGTAAGTATTTAGAGTTTTTTAGTGTTTTATTGTTTTTAGGGATTTTAGCATATTTTTTTTGGATTATGTGTTTTATATTTTTAAGTTTGTATTATTTTTTAATTGTTTTAGTGGTTTTTAGGGTTTTTTTTGGAATTTTAGTGATATTTTTTTGATTGTTATAGTTTTTAGGGTTTTTTGGGACTTCGAGGATTTTAATGGTTTTTTTGGGTTTTAGAGTTTTTATGGGTTTTTTGGGGTTTTCAGGTATTTTTTAGTGTTATATGGTTTTTATGGTTTTTTTCCAGGTATTTTTATGGGTTTTCAGTATTTTTATTGGTTTTAGGGGTTTTATTATTTGTAGGGTTCTTTAGAGTCATTTTTGTTTTTTTGTATTTTAGGATCCTAGGGATTTGATGTGTTTTTATTTTTTTAATTATTTCCTAAATTATTTAGGGATCTAAGGATTTTTATGTTTTATTTATTTTTATGGGGTTTTAATGAGTTTTATGGATTTAAGGGATTTTAGGTATTTTTAGTTTTTATGTTTTTTAAGATTTTTATGATAATTATGGTATTTTTATTTTTATGGTTTTTAGGGGTTTTTTGTTTTTTTTGGTTTTTATGAATTTTAGGGGTTTTAAATGTTTTTAAAGTATTTATTTTTTAAGTCTTTTTAGGGGTTACTTTGAGTTTTTATGATATTTAGGTATTTTGAAGTTTTAAGGGTTTTTTTTGGTTTTTTTGTTTCATTGATTTTTAAGGATATTTTAGGTTCACTAGTGTTTTTTTCACGTTAGAAGGGGTTTTTGGGTTTTTGGGTATTTTTTTTATTTTTAGTGTTTATATGGATTTTAGGGTGTTTATGGATTCAAATGGTTTTATGGTTTCTAGGTTATTTTATAATTTTTAGTGTGCTTTGGGGGTTTTATTGTTTTTTGGGATTTTTATGGGTTTTAAGTGTTTCTATCATTGTAAGGTTTTCATTGAGTTTTCATTGATTTTTGGGTTTTTTATGTCTTTATGGATATTCAGAGATTTTTTTTTGGATTTTCATGGATTTTTATGGTTTAAGGGATTTTGAGGGGTTATATGAATTTTAGGGTTTTAAGGTTTTTTGGGAATTTTTTTTTGTTTTCATTGGTTTTAAGGTTTTTTTGTTTTTGAAATTTTTTAGGGTTTTAAATTTTTTAGGGGTTTTTATGTTTTTATGGACATTTAGGTAAATTTTTAATTTTTTATAATTTTTAGGGTTTTATGTAATTTATTGTTTTTTTGGATTTAAAGTGTTTTTATGGTATTTAGGAGTTTTTTTTAAGATTTTATAGATTTTATTGTTTTTTAGAATTTTTTTATCATTTTTAACGGTTTAAAGGGTTTTTATAGTTTTTAGTGGTGTTTATGTATTTTAGTGGGTTCTAGGGTTTTTCAGGTTTTAGGTGTTTTTTTGGTTTTTAGGGGTTTTTAGGGTCCTTTAGATTTTTTCTGTGTTTTTTATGTTTTTTAATGTTTTTAAGTCATTTTTGTTTTATGGTTTTTTAATGGATTTTAGGGGTTTAATTTTTTTTGATTTTTAAAAATTTTATGGATTTTTTAGTATATTTCTGGGGTTTTGGGATTTTATATATATTGAGGGTTTTTAGTGTTTTTTTGTGGTTTTTGGTTTTTATTTTTTTCTTGGGTTTTAGGGGTTTTAAATGTTTTTATGTTTTTATGTTTTTAATGTTTAATTTGGTTTTTTGGGTTTTTTAGGTTTCTTTACATTTTTATATATTTTTACATATTTTGAGGATTTTTTTGGATTTTTAGGGATTTACGGATTTTAAGGGCTTTAGGGGATATATGGTTTTAGGGATTTGTTGGGTTTTATGTGTTTCTCTATGTATTTATGGTTTTATGGTATTCTATAATATTCCAAAAATTCTGGGGGTTTAATTGTTTTTTTTTTGTGTTTTAGTGGTTCTTTAGGTATTTTATGAGTATTTTAGATTTTTTAATGTTTTTAGTGGTTCTTTTGGTTTAAGGGTTTTTTTGAGTTTATATGGCCTTATCGTGATTGCTTTGTTTTTATTTTATAAAGGAATTGTAGGTGTTTTTATGATTTTATGGTTTTCTTCGGGGTTTTATTGTTTCTTACATTTTTATATATTTTTAGTGATTTTTATATATTTTTTGGTTTTTAAGGAATTTGAGGGGTTTTTTGGGATGTTGGTTTTTTAAATTTTTATAATTTTATTTTGTGTTCTTTTTAAGGTTTTTTGGGTTTTTACCACTTTTTTAGGTTTTTAGGGATTCTATGTTTTTTCGGTTTCGAAGGTTTTCTTAGAAGGTTTTCTTATTTTTTGTTATTCTTAGGGATTTTTTATATTTTTATTGTTGTTTACGGTTTTGTGGGATTTGATTGTTTCTTACGCATTTTAGGGTTTTTATCATTTTTAGGTTTTTTATTGGTTTTAAGGGTTTTTATGTTTTTAATGTTTTCTTTGGGGTTTTTGGGGTTTTAGTACATTTTATGGTTTTTAGGGATTTTTTTAGGGTTCTTATAGTTTTTTTGGGTTTTTGGGTTTTTGGGGTATTTTTTGGGTTTTAAGGGTTTTTATTATTTTTTATCATATTTACGGGTTAAAAGGGTTTTTTACACTTTTTCATATTTTTAGGTTTTTTATTGGTTTTTAGGGTTTTTCATGTTTTAGGGATTTTTATGGTTTTTAGGGGATTTATGGATTTTATTGTTATTTAGGTTTTTAGTTGTTTAGTTTTTAGTGTTTTTAGGTTTTTAAGGTTTTCTTATGGTTTTTAATTATTTCTAGGGTTTTTACATTTTTATAGATTGTTATGTATTTTTAGGGTTTTTATCATCATTAGGATTTCAGGGATTTTTATGGGTTTTAGGTTTTTAAATTTTGTATGGTTTTGTGGGGTTTTAGTTTTTTTTAGTTTTTATAGTTCTTTGGGTTTTTGTCACTTTTTAATTTTTTAGGAGTTTAATGGGTTTCTAGAGTTTTTAGTGGGTGTTAGGATTTTATGGGTTTTATGGTATTTAGGGATTTTGAGGGGTTTAGGTTTTTTAGGGTTTTAGGTTTTTTAGGGTTTTTACATTTTTTTGGTTTTCTAGGGGTTTTTAATGTTTTTTTGTTTTTGTTGTTTTCATAGGGGTTTTCAAGGTTGTAGAGTTTTTTTTATGTTTTTAGTGATTTTTCTGTTTTTATGTATTATAATGGTTTTTAGGATTTTTAGAGATTCTTAGGTTTTATGATTTTTTAGGGTTTTTGGATTTTATTATTTTTTAGGGGTTTAGAATTTTGTTTAGTATTTAATGGGTTTTATGGTTTTTAGATGTTTATGACGATATCAAGGGATTAAAGTGTTTTTATAATTTTTAGTGGTTTTATAGGGTTGTGATCATTTTTGGGGTTTTACGGTTTTTAGGGGTTTTATGGTTTTGGGGTTTTTTTAGTGTTTTAGTGTTTTTTTATGTTTCTTGGCACTTTTAGTTTTTCAGGGGTTTTAAGACTTTTTATTTTTTAAAGGTATTTTTTGGGTTTTACTGATTTTAGGTTTTTTATTTTTAAGGAATTATATGATTTTATGGGTTTTTAGTGTTTATAGGAATTTTTAAGCATTTAGGGTTTTAAGGGTTTTGTGGTTTTTTTGGGTATGAGGTTCTTTTTAGTTTTTTATAGCTTTTACGGTTTTATAGATTTTTTTTAAATAAGATTAGGATTTAAGTGTTTTTATGTTTTTAAGGTTCTCATAGGGGTTTTCGGGGTTTCTACAGTTTTTTACATTTTTGGATTTTTAAGGATTTTTCGGATATTAATGGTTTTTAGGGTTTTTAGGGGTTTTAGGAATTTTTAGGGTTTTATGTGTTCCTGTTTATTTTGGGTATCTTGGGTTTTTTTAGTTTTATAGGTTTTTAAGGGGTTTTAGAGTTTTTTTAACATTTTTAGGGGTTTATTTATTTATAGTTCGTAGTCATTTTTAGGGTTTATATGGTTTTTAAGGGATTTATGGTTTTTTGTGTATTTAGGGGGTTTTTCATTTTTTTTCTGTTTTAGGGGATTTAAATGTTTTTAGGGTTTAAAGGTTTTCTTTGGGTTTTTTAGGTTTTTTATGGTTTTTTACATGATTAGTTATTTTTTGGTATTTTTAAGGATTCTGATGGTTTTTTGGATTTTTATGGATTCTTAGGGTTTTTTAGGATTTTTAGGGTTTTAGGGTTCATATCGTTTTTTATGTTTTTATGGGTTTTAAGTATTTCTATGTTTTTAAGGTTTTCGTCAAGGGTTTTAGGGATTTCTTGGGTTTTAAATTTTTAGGTATTTTAATGGTTTTTTAGGATTCATAGGTATTTTTAGAGGTTTTAGGATATTTAAAATTTCTTGCGTTTTTAGGGTTTTTACATTTTTTATGTTTTCCAAGGTTTTTTGAGTTTTCTAGGGGTTTAAAGGTTTTTATCATTTTTAACATTTGTAGGGGTCTAATGGGTTGTTAGATTTTTTTAGTGGGTTTTTAGGTTTTTTATGGTTTTCTAGGATATTTTATGATATTTAGGGTTTTAGGGATTTTATGGTTTTTGGGGTTTTTATGTTTTTTAGGTTTCTAGAGGTTTTAAGTGTTTCTAGGTATTTATAGTTTACTTGTGATTTTTTAGGGTTTTTAGGTTTTTTTAGAATTTTCTAGGGATTTTTTTGGATATTTATAGTATTATAGGGTTTTTAGGTATTTTGAGGGTTTTAGAGGTATTTCATGGTTTTTAAAGTTTTTTTTGGGTTTTTTGAGTTTGTTTGGTTTTTCAATTTTTTTGACATTTTTAGATGATTAAAAGGTTTTTCATGTTTTAGTGTATTTTTAGGGTTTTTATGGTTTATATGGTTTTTAAGATTTTTATTATTTTTTATGGTTTATTGGGGGGGTTTCATTTTTAGGGTATTTTAGTTTCTAAAAACAATTATGTTTCCAAAATGTTTTAATTTTTTTATGTTTTTATATTTTTCTTTGGGGTTTTTAGGGTTTTGGATTTTTCATATATTTGTTGGATTTTTATTGAATCTCTAGGATATTTATGGTTTTTATGGGTTTTAGGAATTTGTATGGTTTTAAGGGTTTTAGGTGTCATATAATTTTTAGGTTTTTGTGGTTTTAGGGGTTTTCAGTGTTCTGAGGCATTCCTAGGATTTTTCACAAATTTTAAGGGTTTCTATGTTTTCATGGATTTTTAGGTATTTTTTTAATATTTAATGGATTTTTATGGATTTTAGGTATTTTGAGGGGTTTTAGGGTTATTTGGGTTTTATAAAGTTTTATGGTTTTTATATTTCAAAAAAAAATTATGGGTTTATTGTTTTTTTAGATTTTTAATTTTTTGTTTTAATTTTTTTTTGATTTTTAAGGTTTTAGTGCTTTCAGGGTTTTTAGGAGTCTTATGGGTTTTATGGTTTTTTATTGTTCTTTAATTTTTAAGGTTATTATAGGTTTTAAGTGTTTATTGATTTTTATTATTTTCTTTGGAGTTTTTATGGTTATTTATGTGTGTTTTTGGTTTTTAGGGATTTTCTAGTATTTTTATGGGTTTTTAGGGTTTTAGGGATTTTAAGGGTTTTTTGGTTTTTTTTGGATTTTTGTGGATTTTTGAATACTCTTGGTTTTTTTGTGTTTTAAATTTTTTAGGTGTTTGTGGTTTTCGTAGGTTTTCTTAATGTTTTTAGGGTTTTTTATATTTTTATGAACTTTTTGGGTTATTTTTTGGATTTTTATTGTTTTTTCGGTTTTTAGTGTTTTTGAGGGTTGATAGGGGTTTTTCGAGTTTTGAGGGTTTTATGGTTTTTTTGGGTTTATTGGTTTTTTAGAGTTTTCAGAGGGCTTTTAGGTTTTTTTGGGTTTTTTGGGGTTTTTATTAGTTTTAGGGGGTTTAAAAGATTTTAGTGTTTTTTAAGGTTTTTATAATTTTTTAGGTTTCTAGGGGAATCAATTGTTTTATGGTTTTAATAGTTTTTTAGGGTTTTAGGGTTTTTACCATGTCAAATATTTTTAGGTATATTTAAATATTTTTATTCTTATAGGGATTTTACGGATTTTGAGGGGTTTTGGGGTATTTATGGTCTTACTGTTTTTAGATTTTTTAAATTTTTTAGGGTTTTAAAGAGTTTCAATATTATTTAGTTGTTTTAGGTTTTTTATAGGATTTAGGGGTTTCAAGGTTTTTATAGTTACTAGGGGTTTTAGGGTATTTTAAGTTTTAGAATTTTTAGGAATTTAGGGGCATTAAGTGTTTTTTGGGTTTGAATGATTCCATATTGGTTTTCAGGGGTTTTCATGTTTTTAAATTTTAGGAATTCTTAGGGTTGTTTTAGTATTTTTATGGTTTTTAGGGATTCAGGGGATATAGATGGTTTTTAGGGTCTTTAGTGTTTCTTATTGTTATAAGTGTTTTTAGGTTGTTTAGTGGTATTATGTTTTTTTTAATATTTTCTTATGTTTTTTAGGGATTTTAGGGTTTTTAATGTTTTTTTGGGAGTTTTAAGGATTTTTAGGATTTTTATGGGGTTTTAGAGTTTTAGATATATAGAGGGGTTTGAGGGTTTTAGGGGTTTTAATGGGTTTTAGAGTTTGTTAATGTTTTTAGGGTTTTAAAAGTGTTTTAAAATTTTAGATTGTTTTTAGGGGTTTTATGGGGTTTTATGGTTATTTGTGGTTTTTAGGGGTTTTTGGGATTTAGGGTTTTTAGGATTTTTAATGTTTTTATAATTTTTTTGGTATTTCTAGGGTTTGTTGTAATTTAGGTCTTTATATATTTTTTTTAATTATAGGGGTTTAATGGATTTTTAGATTTTTTGGTGGTTTTAGGGTTTTATGGGGTTAGGGTTTGTAGGGGTTTAGGTTTTTTTATGGTTTTTACATTTTTTTGGATTTTTGGGTTTTTATCATTTTTCAGTTTTTAGGGGTATTATGTGTTTTTCTAGTTTTTTATGTTTTCTTAGGGGATTCAGGCTTTTTGGGTTTTTTTTTATTTTAGGAATCTTTAGGATTTTCAGGATTTTCATGGTTCTTTATTGGTTTTAGGGTTTCATAGGATTTACATAGTTCTTTATTGTTTTTTTGTTTTTGGGTTTTTTTAAGTAGTTAGGGTTTTAAGTTTTTTATATATTTAATGATTTTTGGGATTTAAAGGGATTCTAAATATTTATTAAAGAATGATGCCTGCAGAGGAGCTCTCGTTTTCAGGGAAAAAAAGGTGAAACCCTTATACTTTCTCCTACATAGATGTTGTCGTGGGCCGACCCTTAGCTCTATATGATTCGAAGACCTTATAGAAAATCCATCCAAATAAATTTTTCTATAGATACCTTTCTATGATTTAATTTTCAAGAGAATAGGTACAATTTATCTCCTCAGACATTTTTTTACTTGTTGGAAATTTTATCAAACTATGGCCCTACTTACCTTCCTTCAAAATACCATGTAAAACATCAGATTTGTGAACTTTCACATCAGTTTGATGAATTCCACACATGTTATTTTATTATTTTCAAATGAGAATGAAAAATATGTAATTTTGATGAGATGTTCATGGTAATTCAGTTTATACTTTATAATAGTTTTGAAATGGACCTTGTATTTTTTTGTTGATTCAAAGCCTCATGTTGTCTCAATATGGTTGGTTTTCCTTGGACTCCCTTTACATTTATTTAATAATAATTCCCCTCTTCAATTTCTAGTGTGTTTGGTCATCCCCTTAAATCTACATTGAATATTTAACGCCCTTAAATCACGTGTAAATATACAAAAATTGATATATTAGAAGATTTAATAGCATGATTTATGATTTATAATAGAGATAATGACTTTTTTCAGGAGATTTTTTTTTATAATTTTCCAAATTATTCCCATAGATGCTCTAGAATTTGACACTCTATAGGAGAATGGGATAATAAATGATATTCTTTACACTCCTATCATTTCATATAAATTTGGGTTGAAACGGTAACACAAAAAGGGTCATCTATTGCACTTTAAGGGGATCCTATTGATAAGATTACCCACAAAAATTCTTCAGATCCTCCTAAAATTCAAGTTCCTTATACCGACCTGTTAGGATTTATAGAGGAAATACATAACTACCAATATTCAAATGAGGATAAGGAATTTCCTATTATACCTTATCCTTCAACTATAGACGTCACAAAAATTGACCATGGATTGAATGATAAGGAACAATCTGATCTAAGAGAGTCTCTTCAAGATGATCTTGATAATTATTGTGTGCTTGAGGAAGACTATTTGAAATTGAGTGCTTGAAAAATAAAAAAAAATCAATGATTGATTCTTATGATTACATAACTCTGAGTTCTATAAAAACTCATAAATGTATGGACTACTCTGACTTTGAGAGAACCATTGTCATGCGATCTCTAGTAGCTATTAAGAATGAAAAAATATTATTCCTCGACATCCCATATATTCTGATCATTCTACTTCTCCCTCTATATTATCAGACTCAGAAGACACTACCATTGAGGATGAAACTGAAAATTAACTTTATTATAGGGATTCTTACCAAATTGAAGAGAAAATAGATTTTTAAGGGACCTAGACTCTTGGATGGGAGAGAATAATACAGCTATCATTCTTTAATAAAAAATTGGTGAAATGACTATAGATACTTACCTTGAAATAAGATAGAGAATTTTTATTAAATTAGTGCATGAATTTAAGAAAAATACAAATTTCAACTCCAAATACATTCCTTGGAAATGATAATATTGATTCCTTTTTTTACTTGAGTTTCCTATTTGTCCATTCTGTAGGAATATTTCTTATGTATTCTAGAAATGTTTAATGCCAAGAATTTGGATAACTCCCTGGGGTGGTAAAATATAAGGTTGTATGTTGTTGATATAGCGCCTTTGATTATTTTTATATAGATCACACTAACTCTCTGAGCAGCTTTACTTGAGTGTGGTTGTCTTCTCATTGAGTTCATGATGTTCTCTCCTTTGCAAGTTAAGAGAATTTAAGGGAAGCAATAGTTTTTTTGGAGTGCTTATCAGTTTAGGGGATCCTATTTTTTTGTCTTATATTATTTCTAATTGATTATGCTTTATGGTTTTTTTCTTAGTTGATTTCTTCATCCAGTCATGTGAATGATTATTTTCCTTGTTTTTCTACATTTGGGAGTTTGCTTTTAAAACTTTTTTTGGATTGGACATTGTTTTATGTCAGTCTCTAGCCAATTTAGTTATTAGACATTCATGGAGGGAGCAATAGCATTTTTTTTAATATTTTTCAATTGATGCTTCATCACTATTCCATGGAAAAGAGTAGGACTGGATGGAGGCTTCATCTCTTAGTGTCTATCCGGAACATCAGCCCGCAGTATAGCATTGTTTGGTTGTGTAAAAGGATTGTGAATTCCCTCCCAAGATACCTTGATGGTAGAAGGATTCAGACCTTTTTATACAACTCAAACTATTAGTATGATTCTCTTGAAAATTTCAACTTGTACTTCACTTTATTCCTAGTTGGTTTAAATTCATTACACCTCGTGCTTTCATTGTAACATTTTCTTCTTTTAATAAATTTTATTGGGGAAAAAATTTTGTGACCAATTCATGTAACAACATTTCTAAAAAATATATATTTAATTTTATTTTTGAGATCTTACAGGGGTTTATGGATCTTTAGGTATGTTGTGGTTTTATTGATTTTATGACTTTTAGGGTTTTTTGGGTCATTTAGGGTTTTTAATTTTTGTATGTTTTTAGTGAATTTATTTGTTTTTATGATTTTTAGGCTTTCATAGAGGTTTTCTAGGTTTTTAGTATTTTTATGTTTTTAGGGAATTCAAGGAATTTTATGTCTTCTTGAATTTATTAGTATTTTGATGATTTTAAGTGTTTTTTAGGGGTTGAGGGTTTTATATTTTTTAATGGTTTTTATGGTTTATTAGGGGGTTAAAGTGATATTTGGTTTTTAGGTTTTCTTAGGGTTTTTAAGGTTTTTAGGTCTTTTAAATTTTATGTATTTTCAGGTATTTTTTATAATTTTATGGTTTTTTATAGTTTTTATGGATTATGATGGTTTTTTGGGTTTTTAGTACTTTTACGATTTTCATGGTTTTTTTTTGAATTTTTAAGTGTTTTTAATAGTTTTTAGAATTTTTTTAGGGGTATAAATTGGTTTTAATATTTTTAGTGGGTTTTAGGGTTCTTATTGGTCTTTAGTATTTTTTTCTTTTTTGGGTCATTTATGGTTTATAGGGGTTTTATATATTTTAGGGTGTTTAAGGGGTTTTATCATATTATGTTTTTATGAGTTTTATGTGTTTTTAATTTTTTATGATTTTCTAAGGGTTTTTAGTGTTTTTTATTTTTTTGGGGATTTTAAGAGATTTTTATATATTTTTTTTTTATGGTTTTAAGGGATATTTAGGGTTTTAGGGTATTTAAGTTTTTAAAGGTTTTTATAGTTTTTTATGTTTAAATTTGCCTTAGGGTTTTCAGGGTTTTTAGGTTTTACAATTTTAGGTATTTTATGGATTTCTTGTATTTTCATGTTTTTAGGGTTTTTTGGGATTTTGAGAGTTTTTTTTGGGTTTTTAGGCCCTTTAGGGCTTTAAGGGGGTTTTCGGGGTTTTTTGTGTTTTTTTCTGTGGTTTAGGAGTTTTCATTTATTTTAGAGTTTTTTAACATTTTTAGGGGTTTAAATGTTTTTTATTGTTGTTAGTGGTTTTAGTGTTTTTATAGGGTTTTAATGGTTTTTATGGGTTTTATGATTTCTAGGGCTTTAGGTGTTTATTGGAATTTTTTAGCAATATTGATATTTTTAGGTGTTTTTATTGTTTTTATTTTTTTTATTTTTTTAAGTCATTTTTTGGTGTTTTTAGGGGTTTTTGGGATTTTTACAATTTTGGTATTTTCAGGGATTTTTATAGACTTTTATTGTTTTTATGGATTTTATGGGGTTTAGGGTTTTCTTGAGTTTTTATTATTTTTTGGGGTTTTAGAGGTTTTTTAGTTTTTTTATGTTTTTATAATTTTTTATATTTTTTTTTAATTTATTAGTTTTTTAAAAGGTTTTTATAGTTTGTAGTGATTTTTTTGGGTTTTTATGGGTTTTAGGGGTTTTAAAGGGTTTTCTGGGTTTTTTGGTTTTTTGGTATTTTTTGGTTTTTAGGGGTTTAAAGTGTTTTGTGTTTTGTAAGATTTTCTATGGGACTTTCAGGGTTTTTAGGGTATTTTTATGTTTTAGGGTTTTATAAATTTTTAGGCATTTTTAGGCTTTTTATAGTTTTTATAGTTTTAAGGATTTTGAGGGTGTTTAGTTTTTTTGGGTTTTTTTTAGTTTTTTGGGTTTTGGGTTTTTGGGTTTTTGGGTTTTAGGGGTTTTTGTTAAGTTTTTTTTTTGGATTTTTAAGGGTTTTTAGAGATTTTTATCATCTATAGTGGTTTTAAGGGATTTTAGGGTTCTTAGTGATTTTTAAGGGTTTTATGGGTTTTTAAGGTTTTTAAGTGTTTTATGGTTTTTATAGTTTTTTGGGGTTTTTTGGGTTTTTATGGTTTTTTAGGTCATTAGGGGTTTTAATAATTTTTTTCTTTTATGTTTTTATAAGGGAATTTTAGGTTATTTATAGTTTTTTACATTTTTAGGTATTTTGATGACTTTTTTAGGTTTTTTATGGTTTTTTATGTTTTTTGGAGTTTTGATGGTTTTTATGATATTTTTGGTTTTTTGGAGGTTTTTAATGTTTTCAAATTGTTTTTGGTTTTTAGGATTTTTATTTGTTTTAATGTTTTTTAGGTTTTCATAGTTTTTTGCAAATTTCAATAGGTATTTTACGTTTTTAGGGATTTTTAGAGGTTTTTAGGGGTGTTTATTTTTTTATTTTTTTCTAGGTTTTTAGGGGGTTTTAGGGTTTTAAAGTTTCTTTGATTTTTTAATGTTTTATGGTTTTGGGGTTTTTTAGGTTTTTTGTGTTTTCATTGGCTTTAAGGTTTTTTATATTTTTAACATTTTTAGATCTTTAAAAGGTTGTTTGAGTTTTTAGTGGGTTTGTAGAGGTTTTATAGTTTTTATAATTTTTATTGTTTTTAGGGAGATTTAGGATTTTTAACATTTTTTTGGTTTTTTGGTATTTTAATTGTTTTTGGTTTTTAAGGTTTTCTTATCAATTTTCATAACATTTATGGTGTTTTATATTTTGATGGATTTTAAGGTCATTTTTAGGATTTTTATGGGTTTTAAGGATTTTTTGGGATTTTGAGAGTTTTCATAATTTTTTTGGATTTTAGGGGATTTGGAATTTTTATTGTTTTTATTGTTTTTAAGGGTTTTATGGTTTAAATTGGTTTTTTGAGTTTTAATGGTTTTTTGAGGTTTTTTGGGTTTTTAGGGGGTTTTATGATTTTTAGGGTTTTTTGGACTTTAGTGGGTTTTAGAATTTTTAGGATATTTTATGGTTTTTAATGTTTTTTAAGTGGGTTTTTAGGGTTTTAAGTGTTTTGTGGATTTTTTATGGTTTTAGGGGTTTTATGGTATTTAGGGGTTTTAGGGATTTTTGGTTTTTGGTGGTTTTAGGTTTGTAGGAGTTTTAATTTATTTAAGGTTTTTAATTTTTTGTTTGGGGTTTTAGGGTTTTATACATTTGTTTTGGGATTTTTTCGGGTTTTTGGGTTTTTATTATTTTTAGTGTTTTTAGAGAAATTGAGGGGTTTTAGGGTTTTAATTTTTTTAGGGTTTTTAGAATTGATTAGTTTTTTATGTGGTTTTGCATTTTTTTAATTAATCAAGGCATTCATTTGTTTTATCAGATTTTTTTGGGTTTTTATTTTTTAGAGATATTTAGGGTTGCTTTAGTATTTTTATTGTTTTTATGTTTTTCTAGAATTTTGAGGGATTTTGGGTTTTTTGGATTTTTATGATTTGGTAGATATTCTTAGGTTTTAGGGGTTTTTTGAGTTTTTATGGTTTTTAAGTTTTTTTAAGGATTTTAAAAAATTTTGGGTTTTAAAGGGTTTTTATAGATTTTATTGGGTTTAGGGTTTTTTAGGTTTTTTATGGTCTTTAAGGGTTTTATAATTTTTAGTGATTTTGGAGTTTTTAGGGTTCATAAGAGTTTATGGAATTTTTTAGGTTTTTTAGGGTTTTAGGTGTTAAAATGTTTTAGGTTTTTCTAAGGGGGTTTCTGTGATTTAGATTTATTTACTATTTTAGATATTTTTCGGGATTTTTATAATTTTCTATGGGTTTTGGGATTTTTAGGGTTTTAGGGTTTTTCGTGTTTTTTTTTGTTTTTGTTTTTGATTTTTTGTTATTTTTTTGGGGTTTTAGGGTTTTTTGAGTTGTTTAATGTCTTTTAAGTGTTTTTAGAGATTTTATCACTTTTAGGGGTTTAAATTGATTTTATATTTTTAGTGTGTTTTTACGGTATTTAGGGGGTTTTAAGGTGATTAAGGTTTTAAGGGTTTTGTGTTTTTAAGATCCATTTGGGTTTTTGGTATTTTTAGAGTTTTTAGGAGATTTAACTATTTTTTGGCGTTGGAGATTTTATCTATTTTCTCTGGGTTTTTGATTTTCTAAATTCTTAGGGATTTTCTGTTTTTTTTAGTATTTTATGGGTTTTACCCTTTTATGAATTTTTAGGCTTTTTTAGGGTTTTAGGGTTTTTTTATGTTTTTAGAGTTTTAGTAGTTTTAGCATTTTTTGGTTTGAAGGGGATTAAGTGTTCTTATGTTTTTATGGTTTTTTACAGGATTTTAGGGATTTTATGTTTTTTTTATTTTTTGGTATTTTAAGATATTTTTTATGATTTTTATTATTTTTAATGTTTTAAAGATTTTAAGGGTTTTCAAGGTTTTAAGGCTTATGGTTTATTTAAAATTTTTAAAGGTTTAATGCTTATTTATTTTTTTTGGTGGAATTTAGGGGTTTTTTGGGGGATTTAGGTTTTTTTGGGGTTTTAGGTTTTTAGGTTTTTAGGGTATTTCTAGTGCTGTTAGCATTTTTTAGTTCTGTTGTGGTTTTATGTGTTTTTAGGGGTTTCTGAGTTTTTTTAACATTTTTACAGTTTTAATGGTTTTTTGGTGTTTTATTAGGTTTTTGGGTTTTTATGCAACTATATCATTTTTTATGATTTTTATGATTTTTATTTTTTATGGATTTTTGGGTTTATGATGGATTTTTGGGTTTTAATCATTTTTCGGTGGTTTAGGGGTTTTATGTGTTTTAAGAGTTTTAAGGTTTTCTATGGATTATTCAAGGTTTTAGGGTTTTTTATTATTTTTATATTTTTTAGGGTTTTAGGGTTTTTTAGGGGTTTTCAGGTTTTTAGATTTTGTATGCTTTTTTTAGGTTTTTATGGGTTTTTTGAGTTTTTTTGGGTTTTAGTAATTTTTAGAGATTTTAATGTTTTAAGGGGTTTAAAGGGTTTTTAATGTTTTTAGCAGGTTTTTAGTGTTTTATGGGTTTTTAGCATTTTTTAGGGTTTTAGGGAGTGTTATGGTTTTTAAGGGACTTTAGGACTTTTAGGGTCTTTTATTGTTTTTAGAGTTTTACATTTTCAGGTAATTTAGGGCTATTTTATGATTTTTATGGTTTTAGTGTTATACAATTTTGGAAGGGGTTTAGGGTTTTTTGGGATTTTATAGTTTTTTTGGGTTCTTTAGGGATTTTTTTTAGTTTTTTTATTGTATTAAAGTTATTTAGAGTTTTAACATTTTTATGGGTTTAAAGAGTTTTTATATTTTTATTAGTTTTTATAGTTTTTATGATATTTAAGTGTTTTTTCAATATTTAGGGGTTTTATGGATTTTAAGGTTTTTAGGGTTTTAGGGTATTTTACGGTTTTTACCTTTTTTTGGGTTTTAGTGGTTTAAAGTGTTTTTGGTGTTTAAGGTTATCTTAGGGGTTATAGTATTTTTAGGGGGTTTTACGTTTTATGTATTTTTTGGAATTTTTATGATTTTATGGGTTTTTAGGATTTTTTATGATTTTGACATTTTTATAAATTTAAGGGTTATTTCAATTTATTTATTTTTTAGGGTCTTTACGTTTTATAGGGTTTTTAGGCTTTCTTATGTGTTTTTAAGGTTTTTATGGTTTTTATGATTTTAATTATTCTGAAATTTTTTTAGGATTATTATGCTTTGTGGTTTTTGGGATTTTGATGGGTGTTAGGTTTTTTAAGCATTTTTTGTTTTTTTGTTTTTATGGTTCTTAAGGTTCATAGAATTTTTTAACTTTTTTAGGGGTTTAATGGATTATTAGAGTTTTAGTGATTTTATGGTTTTTATGGGTTTCTAGGAATTTTTAATCTTTTATGGGGTTTTATGGTTTATAAATGTTTTTCATGATTTTAGAGTCTTTTAAGGTTGTCTGTTAGGTTTTTAGAAATTTTAGGGCATTTTGATTTTTATGGTATTTTAGATTTTTTAGATATTTTGAATGGTTTTAGGGTTTTTTTCGGGGTTTAAAGGGTTTTCTTGGATTTTTAGTGGTTTATTGAGATCTTTTGGTTTTTATGGTTTTTTAGAGTTTTTTAACATTTTTATTTGTTGTAGTGTATTTACATGATTTTTTACTTTTTATGGTTTTATGGGTTTTAGGGGTTTTATGGTTTTTAGGTGTTTCGGGGTTTCTAGGATTATAGGGCTTTTAGAAATTTTTAGTTTTTAAGGGTTTTATGTGTTTTTTGTTTATATGCTTTTATTAGGGTTTTATAGTGTTTTTAATATTGATTGTATTATTCTAAGTTTTTATGTTTTTTTTAATTTTTTTTAAGGATTTTGATGGATTTATGGTCTTTGGGGATTTCTGGTTTTCTAGGTTTCTTGTTTTTTATTGATTATTATGTTTTTAGGGGTTTAACATATTTTTATAGTTTTTAGTGAGTTTAGAGGTTTAATGGATTTTTAGGGGTTTTTATAGTCCTTAAGGGGTTTTATGGTTTCAATGGTTTTTAGAGTTTTTAGGGGTTCTAAATTTTTTTAAGTTTTTATTGGTTTTAAGTGTTTTTATGTTTTTCTTAGGTGTTTCAGGGTTGTTTAAATTTTTATTGATTTTTATGGATTTTTTATGATTTTTATGATTTTTATGTATTTTCCATATTTTAGTTGGTTTAAGGGTTTATAGAATATTTTTTATTTTTTTTATTTTTAGGGATTTTTTTGAGTTGTTTTACGGTTTATGGTTTTTAGGGTTTTTAACATTTTAATAGATTTAACGGGTTTATAGAGTATTTTGTGAGTTTTTCAATGTTTTATATGTTTTTATGGTTTTATGGTTTTAAGGGTTTTTTGGTTTTTTAGGTTTTTAGTGTTTTAGTGATTTTATGTATTTAGGGGTTTTAAATGTCTTTAGTTTTTATGGTTTTCATATGGGTTTTTAAGCTTTTAGGTTTTTAATATTTTTAGAGATTTTAGAGATTTTTTTAGATTTTTTTGGTTTTTTAGAGTTTTTAGTGTTTCTTATTTTTTTTTGTTTAATGTATTTTCAGGTTTTAATGATTTTTTAGGGTTTTTTAGTTTTTTATGTGTTTCTTACATTTTTATGTTTTTTAGTGATTTCTAGGGTTTTTATGGGTTGTTAGGGTTTCTTAGTTGTTTTTTCTATTTTAATGGGTTTTTGGGTATTTAGGGGCTTTTGAGTTTTTTAGTGTTATAATGATTTTTGGTGTTTTTCTACATTTTTTTTGAGATTTTAGGGTTTTAATTGTTTTCAGTTTTTATGTTTTTTATCAGTTTTTTTGGGTTTCTCATGGTTTTTAGGGGTTTTAGGGTTTTTAGGTTGTCTAGCATTTCTTTTGTTTTTCAGTTTTTACATTATTAGGGTTTGTTTGGGATTTTTTAGAATTTTTATGACTTTTGGGTGTATTTATGGGTATTTAGGGTTTTTAGGGGTTTTAGAGGGTTTTTATTCTTTTTTCGGGATTTTTGGTGTTTTTGAGTTTCCTCAGGTTTTTAAGGGTTTTAACATTTTTTGGGGTTTGAATGGGCTTTTGTGTTTTTAGTGGATTTTTTTGGTATTGATTGGGTTTTAGGTTTATTATGTTTTTATGTGTTTTATTATTTTAGGGGTTTTAGTGGTTTTATGGTCTTCTATGGTTCTTAGCCTTTTTTATTTAAAGTGGTATTAATTGTTTTTATGTTTTTTGTGTTTTCTTAGGGTTTTTTAAATATTTATGTATTTTGGGAAATATTAGGATTATTCTGGTGTTTTAGGGTTTTTATGGATTTTGGGGATTTCTAGTTTTTTAGGGTTTTTAGGGGGTTTAGGTTTTTAGTGTTCTTTTAATTTTTATGGATTTTTTGTGTTTTTAGTTTATCAATCATTTTTATGGGTTTTCGTGGTTTTTTGGGTTTTTTATGTTTTAAATGATTTTTTGGGTTTTTTAAAATAAATATATTCTTTTAGGGATTTTCTGGATTTTCTAGGGTTGTATGGTTTTTAATGTTTTTTGGGGGTTTATGGATTATTTATGTTATGTAGAATTTTTGAGTTTTTTTGTGTTTTTATGGATTTTAGTATTTTTGGTGCGGTTATACAGTTTTTATGGGTTTTTTGGTATTTTTTGGATATTAGGGGTTTTTGGTTTTTAGAGAATTTAGGGGTTTTTAAAATTTTTAGTGTTTTTAGGTTTTTAGTGGTTTCATATGTTTTTAGGTTTGTAAAGATTTATTTTGGGTTTTTTTGTTTCTTATGTTTTTTGGTATTTTAATTTATTTTTTTTATCTTTATGGGATTTTATGGTTTTTAAAGGTTTTGAAGGTTTTAGGGATTTTATGTTTTATAGAACTTCTTAGGGTTTTAGTATTCCTTTAAACATTTTAGGGGTTTTATATTTTATTTTATTTTTTATGGGTTTCTTTTGTTTTCTCAATTATTTCATGGTTTTTGAGATCCTATTTATTTTATGTATTTTTTAGAATATTCAATGTTTTTACGGTTTTTACCATTTTTTAGGGTATTTAGGGTTTTTTGGTTGTCGGAGTTTTTTAGTTGTTTTAGTTTTAGGGGTTTTCTTGATTTTTTTAGTTTTTTTCGGTTTTTTTGTGATTTTTAGTATTATTAGGGGTTTAAAGGGGTTATAGAGTTTCTTTGGATCATTAGAGTTTTATGGATTTTTAGGGTTTTTAAAAGGATTTTAAGGGTTTTATCATTTTTTGGGTTTTTTAGGGATACTATGGTTTTTAGATTTTTAAGGTTTTATTTGGGGTTTTAGAGTTTTATTGGTTTTTACCATTTAAGGGATTTTTATGAATTTTTTAGGATTATTATGGTCTTCTTGGGTTTTTAGAGATATTTAGGTGTTTAATGGTTTTAAGGTTTTTTATGTTTTTTTATATTTTTTAATGCTTTAGGGATTTAATGGGGTTTAATAGTTTTAGTTGGGTTTTAAGTTTTGATGTGCTTTTAGGGGTTTAATGGGTTTTAAGGATTTTTAGGCTTTTTAGCCTTGTTGAAGTTGTTTTGGGTTTTAAGTTTTTTCATGTATTAAGTTTTCTTAGGGATTATCATGTTTTTAGGGATTTTAATGTTTTCAAGGCATTCCGGAATTTTCTATTTTTTTATTTTTTTTACACATTTTTATGGTTTTTATAATTTTTTAGGTATTTATGGGTTTCAAGTGTTTTGAGGTTTTAAGGTTTTATTTGGTTTTTTCAATGATTATATAGTTTTTTTATTTTATTTTTGATTTTTTAATGAATTTTTAGGATACTTATGATTCATTATGGTTTTTATATTTTTAAAGGTTTTAGGGTTTTTTAGAGTTGTTAATTTTTTTTAGAGTTTAAAAACATTTTTATTTGTTGAATCGGTCTTGATAGGTTTTAGAGGGTTTTATGGTTTTTTGAGGTTTTAGGGCTTTTACTATTTTTAGGGGTTTTATATTTTTGAGTGGTTTTAT
This sequence comes from Viscum album, assembly GCA_963277665.1. Classification (NCBI taxonomy): domain Eukaryota; kingdom Viridiplantae; phylum Streptophyta; class Magnoliopsida; order Santalales; family Viscaceae; genus Viscum; species Viscum album. Next base: position 109,597,098 of record OY728127.1, read on the forward strand.
GGTTTCTATAAATTTTTATGTTTTTAAGGATTTTAAGTGTTTTTGGTTTTTAGAGATTTTGTATATTTTTAGGTGTTTGAAGGGTTTTTAGTGTTTTAGGTGTTTTTATGGGTTTTGGGTATTATTTAATATTTTTATGGGTTTTATAGTTTTAGGGTTTTTAGGGGTTTGGGGGTTTTTTGGTTTTTCAGTGTGTAAATTATTTTAGGATTTTAATTATTTCTAAAGGGATTTAGGGTTTTTTGGGTTTTTCCATTTTTATGGATTCTTAGGGATTTTTATGTTTTTTATGGTTTTTAGGGGATTTATGAATTTTGAGGGCTTTTATGGTTTTTAGGATTTTTAAATATTTTTTTGTTATTATAGTTTATCTATATTTTATTAGGGTTCTTAGGGTTTTTAGAGTTTTTAACGTTTTTAGTGGATTAAAGGGATTTAAAAAAAAATTAGACGTTTTTTGTGTTTTTATGGTTTTATATGGGTTTTTATGGTTTTTAGGAGTTTTATGGTTTTTATGGGTTTTATGGTTTTAATGGTTTTTATGGGTTTAGGTTTTTTATGGGTTTTAAAGGTTTTATGGTTTTAATGGTTTTAGGGTTTTAAGGACTGTTAGGGTTTTAGCAATTTTAATGTTTTTCAGGGATTTAATTGTTTTTAGGTTTTTAATGTTTTCTTATGGGTTTTTCGGGTTTATACTGTTTTTTATGATTTTAGTGATTTCTAAGGATTTTTAGGATTTTTTATTTTCTTTAGGGTTTTTATGGGTTCTGATGGTTTTGGGATTTTTATCATTTTTTACGTTTTTAGGGGTTTAATGTGTTTTTAGGATTTTAATGTTTTCTTATGGTTTTTATGATTTTATGTATTTTTAGTTATTTTTAGTATTTTTAAGGTATTTATGTGATTTAGGGACTTTGGGGGTTGGATTTTTAGGTATTTCAAATATTTTAGGGTTTTATTGGGGTTTTAAAAGATTTATGTGATTTTAGAAATTTTATAATATTTAGGGGTTTAAAGGGACTTATATTTTAAAAACTATTGAGGTTTTTATGGGTTCTTAGGATTTTCAATATTTTTAGGGGTTTTTATGGTTTATAGTATTTTTAGGGATTTTATGGTCTTTTATGGTTTTTAGCCTCTTTAGGTCATTTAGGGGTTTTAAGTGTTTTTAGGTTTTAATGATTTCTTAGGGGTTTTCAGGGGTTTTTTAGGTTTTAACATTTTAGGTATTTTTAGGGTTTTTTAGTATTTTTATGTATTTTTAGGGTTTTTAGGGATTTTTAAGTTTTTAGTGGTTTTAGGGGTTTTAGAGATTTTTTATCATTTTTATCATTTTTTTGGTTTTTTGGGTTTTAAGTGTTTGTTGGATTTCAAGTTCTTCTTAGGGTTTTTTGGAATTTTTGAGTTTTATAAATTTTTTGGGATTTTTAGGACTTTATTTTTATTTTTATGGGTTTTTATGGTTTATGGGATTTTAGTGTTTTTAGGGGTTTTTTGGGTTTTTAGCATTTTTTGAGGTTTATAGGTTTTTTAGAGTTTTTAACCTTTTTAGGGGTTCAAAGGTTTTTAGTGTTTTGGGTGGTTTTTCTATTTTTATTGGTTTTTTGGGTTTTTTGGTTTTTTGGGGTTTTATGGTTTTTAGGGTTCATATATGTTTTATTATTTTTGAGAGCTTTTTAGGTTTTTAACACTTTTATGGGTTTTATGGTTATTAAGTGTTTTTATGTTTTTAATTTTTTTCTTATGGGTTTTCAGCTTTAAAGGTTTTTTTTCAATTTTGGAATTTTTTGATCATTTTAAATATTTTAATTGATTTTTGGGGTTTTTACTTATTTTTAGGGGTTTATAGTTGTTTAGGTTTTTATGAGTTTTTTTTGTTTTTGGGTTTTGAGGGGGGGGGGGGGTCGAGTTTTTTATCATTTTTGAGAATTTGTATTGTTGTTTATCTTTTTTATAATTTTATAGGGTTGTTAAAATTTTTAGTTATTTTTTAAACTTTTTATGGTATTTTATGTATTTTTAATGTTTTTAGGGTTTTTATGGGTTTTTTGTATTTTTTTGGGATATAGTATTTTTAGTTATTTGGGTTTTATTTTTTTAGGTTTTTAATTTTTTCTTAGGGGTTTTTAGATTTGTAGTGTCTTTCACATTTTATGGTATTTTAAATGCTATTTTAGGATTTTTATGGTTATTATAAATTTTTTGGGGATTTTAGGGTTTGTTAGGGATTTATGTTTTTTAGAGGTTTAGGTTTTTAGAGTTTTTTCAGTTTTTTTCAGTTTTAGATTTTTTATCATTTTTAGGGGTTTAAAGGGAATTAGGGATTTTATTGTTTTATTATGTATTTACGGATTTTATGGGGTTGTAATTATTTTTAGGGGTTTTTATAGTTTTTAGGGTCTTTTGGGTTTTTTGGGGTTTTGTGGGGTTTAGCGTTATTTAGGTTTTTTTATGTTTCTATGTTTTTAAGTTCATATAGTTATGTTTAGGGTTTTCAAGGTTTTTATGGTTTCTTACATTTTTAGGGTTTTTATGGATTTTTAAGACGTTCATTATCTTTTAGGGTTTTTATGAATTTTCAAGGTTTTTAAAATTTTCTCAGGTTTTAGGGGTTTTAGGGTTTTTATCTATTCATAGGTTATTAAGGGTTTTAAGTGTTTTTAATTTTTTATGCTTTCATAGGGTCTTATAGGTTTTTAAATGTTTTAAATTTTTAGGGATTTTTATTAATTTTTATGATTTTGTGGTTTCATAGGGTTTTATGGTGTTTATGGATTTTAGGTTTTTAGGGTTTTATAAAATTTTTAGTGTTTTTATGTTTTTTTGGGTTTTCATGGTTATTTTTGACTTATTTAAGGTTTTTAATGGTTTTTATAGATTTTAAACATTTTTATGGGGTTTTATAATTTTTTTGGGTTTTAGGATTTTTATGGGGATTTAGGTTTTTACCATTTTATTAGGTTTTAGGGTTTTTAGTGTTTTTCAGTGTTTTATCATCTTTTAGGTTTTTAGTGGATTGTGGTGTTTTTAGATTTTAAGGGTTTCATATGGCTTTCTATTGTTTTTAATGTTTTTAGTGAATTTTTGGGATTTTTTTGGTTTTTTTTGGATTTAGGTATTTTTAGTGGTTTTAGGAATTTTAGGGATTTATTGTTTTTTGGGGTTTTTTGTTATTTATGATTTTTAAGGGTTTTTATAATTTTTATGGGTATAAAGGGTTTTAGATTTTTTGATGTTTTAGGGTTTTTATGGATTTTCATGGATTTTAAGGTTTGAGGGGTTTATCATTTTTAGGGGACTTTAGGGTTTTTAGGGTCTTTTGGTTTTATGGGTTTTTAGGTTTTTAAGGTTTTTTTTGGGGTTTTTAGTTCTTTTTAGGGTTTTTACATTTTAAGGTATTTTAACCTTTTTTTAGAATTTTTAGTGTTTTTTTGAGTTTCTATGGATTTTTAGGGATATTATGACTTTTTTTGTTTTTAGGGTTTTTAGGGGTTGTATAATTTTTCATATTTTATAAGTTTTAAGTGTTTTTAGGTTTTTAAGGTTTTCTTTATGTTTTTTCATGGTTTTTAGGTTTTATATAGTTTTCAAATATTTTGATATTTTTTTAAAAAAATTTATATTCTTTAGGGTTTTTAGGGAATTTGAGGGGTTTTCGGGGTTCTTAGGGTTTTTTAGGGTTTTAGTGGACTTCATCTTTTTTTTTGGTTTTTAGGGGGTTTTGTGGTTTTTAGTGTTTTTAAGGTTTTTATGGGTTTTATGTGTTATTACGTTGATTTTTTTGTACTTGTGTGACTCTTATTATAACTAATTTGGTTGTGTTTTTTTCACTTCCATTTATATCTTTTTTTAATTAGAAATTCTTATGGGTTTTATTTTCCTTAATACAGTGTAGGCACATTGTGATATATATGGATAAAAGCTGGATCAAATTATTGGGGAATATGCCTCTTTAGGCGTTGGGTTTGGAAGAGTTTTTAGATTTTTTGATTTCTAATCAATATGTTGATAATATAATAAGATGTCTATTTCCTAAATATAAATTTAGAATATGGTTAGAGAGACAATAATTTTAATAACACTTGATATTGAAGTAATTCCACGCTCAATATTTGTGTTGGATTTGGTATGGATAATCGAACAATATAGAATGTTTTAGAACTAATGTCAATAGAAATAATGAGCTCCCAACTTCACCGAAATGGAAAATGAAATGAAACCCCTTATAAATGATTCTTTCAGAATTTCAAGACAATAACAACAACAAAAAATCATTTCATAACAACCAGTTGCGGTGATACAAATAGTAACTTAAAAAAGAAATGTTTGGTACTATAGGATATCTAGTTTGAGACAGTAACATATAATTTGATAATCCTCTTGATTCTATGGTGACTAATTTAAGAGAGAACTTCACTAAGCTAAAAATTGTGTTTCGTGATTTAGTTGATGATGGAAATCAAGAGTTTTTTTTTGGATGATTGAAATATTCAAAACATTATTATGATCTAAAGTTATATGATATCATATTCCTATCCGGAATTACAAAAAAGGCAATTTCCATAACATTTTAATTATTGTGTGATGAATTTCTTAAAGATATGATCCATGATTCTTTTAATGATATGAAAAATGTTGTTAATAAACTTAGTTTGAATAAAAAATATATGTTTCTCCCAAAAATTTTATTGCTTATTAGGGAGAGGATTCAAGTAGACAATATTGATTTTTTATAGGGAATTAAATGGGACATTTTGGAAGTTTGAATAAACAAATAACTATGATGAAGAATAAAAAGAACACACATACAATGGTTTTTCATTAAATCCTTTTAAATCCATGATTGAACTGATAACTCATGTCATTAAAAACCATTGATCACATGAAGTTCAATTTTATAGATAAAAAAAATGATTGGTTAATGTGGATTCCAATAGATTCACAATAGTGGATGATAATTCATTACATCCATATTTTCCATCTAACCCTATCAATGTTTGATTGGTATTTAATGTCAATTGATTCAAACCATTTGGGACATTGAGCACTGGTTATAGAATTTGGTTGGTTGTTTTGATCCCTTAAAATTTTCCATTGTGTATGTGTATGTATCAAATGTATTTTATCATTACGATGATTATTATGATAAAATAAATGTCTAGAAATGATATTAATGTATACTTGTATCCTATATTAAAATAATTACTTGAGTTTTAGAGAAATAGTGTTGAGACATGTGATGAATCTTCAAGAAAAATTTTCAAAATGCATATTTTTCTAATATGTACTATTAGTGGCTTCCCTAGACTTGGGAACTTATCTGGTTAGAAAAATTACACGAGGTTGGATTTTCATATTTGTAACTTTGATTTTGAGCCCAAATGATTATCGTGAATTAAAAAATGTCACTTCTTTTGTCATCAAAGATTCCTCGATGCTCTCATAGATTATGGTTGAAAAATTAAAAATTCAGTGGTTCTATTAATCATAGACCACGTCCAATGTTGACAAAAGGTTCTAAAATATTTTCCCATGATGTAAATTTTGAAATAAAATTTGAAAAGGTCTGTAATTTTAATGATAATGGGAAACTAGTTCAAAGTTCCTCATCAAGTGAAATCAGAATGCAACAATGGATAAAAAAAAGTATATTATTCAAACATCTGGATTGGGAAATTAATTTATTTAGACATAATCTTTATGTTATTCATATTGCGAAGAATGTTTTTCTAAATTTTATCTTTTCATTTCTTAATGACCATTGAAAATCAAAGGAAAATATCAATGCTTAGAAGGACTTAGAAACAATGAACATAAAGAGTGATCTATAGCTAGATGAGAATGGAAATTATGATCCTATAATTTTTGCAATGAAAAATAGGGATAATGATACATTAATTTGAATTTTAAAATATTTTAAGGTATCTGATGGGTATTCAATTAAAATATCATGGTTTTTTTACTTAATTAATTTAAGGTTACATGGATTAAAAATTCACGATTCACATATTTCTTTTACAGAAGTTAATACCATTGGAATTGTGTATATTATTAATTAAAAAGGATACTAATATAGTACTCTATTTTTCCCCATATTTATAAAACTATGTGAGAAAATTCTAAAACATTCTAAGATATAAAACCATTAGAATAAATTTTTATTGACACTTTTTTTATGGAGATGATCTTTCACCCATCATTTTTTGTTGTTATAATGCATTTAACTGTGTATTTGGTTGAGTAAACTAAATTAGGAGGCCCCATAAATTATTTAATGATGTATCAAATTGAGAGAAAATTAATTCATATGTTTTTCATTATCAGTAAACAATTATATTCAATTTTTTTGATACATTACTATGTTTTCTTATTTTATTTCTATGCATATCTTATTTATTTGAAGTCAAATGTGGAAATTAAATCTAAACATAAAGGATCTATTTCTAATGGGTATTTGGTAGAGGAGTTTCTAAACTTTTTTCTAGATACTTGGATGATATTGAGTAAAAATTCAATTGATTGGATGTGTTTATGACACATCAACTTAATCTCAACGAGATGGGAAATCAAAAAACATTCATTTTATTTGTCAGTCAGTTGGGATGAGCTCAATTTTTGCACTGATAGAAATAGAATTACCATAGGAATGTGGATATCTTGTACTGAATATTGAAATTATAGATTCATTTATTTATGATATTAGGATACAAAAAAGTGATGAATGAGATGAAGAACATGAAAGGACAAGGATATAACAGAAGTTGTTACTAAAAAGCTTTTAGAATGGTTTTCATGTCATATAAGTTCACAAATATTGAAATATATAAGGATATTAGGTTGAAACATAAATTTTTTTAATCTAATAATGTATATTACTTTTTTAGATCACGAATATTGAAACTTAGGATGAGTTGTCTGAATATTTAAAGTTTCAGGATTGTGGTCCACAAAAATAGGCTAAAAATATTGATTATTACAATAGGAATGGATTTAAATTTATTACAGTGGATTGGGAATAGGGTTTTAAATCATATAATAGTGGTATATTTATTGTTTTTGAATTCAAATATTATAGAGTGTTGAGTTCTATTATCAAATTAAAATACCATAAGCATTTTCAATTATTTTATTCAAATCAAGTGGGTTGATATTACCAGGGGTATTAAAATATATTCCTTTCAATTTACTTATGTAAAATTCTACCACTAGATGGATGTCAGTGTAATGAATTACATGATCTTTACATCTTATCACATCAAGAGAAATTGGTATATTATGTGGAAGGCGTTGAAAATGAATGGTGGAGTGTAGGTGTTCATGTAAAAAAATATATTTGTATGATATGGGTGATGAATTAGAATATTTGACATCTAAAATTGAAGCCCATAACTAGTAAGAAAAAAACGTATGTTTCCATAAAGATATTTAAAATATTAGTCTTTTAATGGTGGATGAAGCATATAAAATAATGACGGAGTTGGAAAATGTCATGATTGAAGAACAAAATTATTATATATGTAGTCATCCATTAATTTATCAACCACTTATGTTATATGTGTAGCATTCATTTTCATAGCTATTTATATTTTTTTATTAGTATTGTTCCTATATTATCAATTTTATTTTTCCCCATATGTTTTTTGAAATATATGTTTTTAAATTAATTTTTTTTATTAAATGAAATTAATTCCAAGGTGGAAACCTTTCACTAATCCCAGTCAACTGTCTGCATCTGAAACAATACCTCCCCATTCATAAGGTCCATTAGTGAGATTGAAGGTCATCAATATATTTTCTTCATGATTATATTGGAGGGTCATAGTTATTGGTTTAAATTTTAATGTCAATAATGTTATTTTAATTTTTTATACTAATAACTACTTTTTTATAAAAGATGAAAAAAAATGTTACTATAGAGAGAAATATAAATATTTAAGATGTTTGGAATCTAAATGGATTGATGAAAGTTGTCACATTTGACTATTATTGAGTGCCATTGGATGATACCGCATTATTATTTGGGTAGATTCATGTTTATCTGCTGGAGGATCCGGTTACACTTTCGATTACCTATACTGATTGAAGGCATGTGCATCACTCTTGGAAAAATAAAATCTCTGATTCAAAAATAAAGTTAATTTTAATAAATTATGTATTAATTCAATGTAATTATGTTATTTAATTATTTTATTTTAAAAATTAATCTCTTTGTATAGATTTTATTCCACATTACCATAGCTGATATAGAGTTTGTTGTAATGAAAAGTGCAATTTAGGAATAGGGTTCTCATATAAATATGCAAGATGAAAACATCATCACTATACAGAAAGCATTGATTGAGTTATATAATAATATGACTAGATCTATCCTTAATTATATTACATCAATTGATGGTAGTCAGTAGGTAAATCACAGAACTTAAAAAATCATTTCATACTCAATATTTTATTGGTTTTAGGATTAAATTTAAATATAAAACACTATTTAATTTTCTACAAACTTTTCATGCAGGTGCCTGTAGCCGGAAGTGGATATGGAGATGAAGAGGTTTTCAAGAAGCGTTCATTAGGATGGTTAATGGATTAGTTAGTGTGGAACACTAATAAATGTAAATTTTGATTATTTCATATACATTTTTAGTTGTGGTGGTGATTTATTAGGGCCCTTTTCACCATATTTTTTGAATTTTGTTAGATACTTAAATTTATTTAAAAATTGTAGGGGATTAAGTAGTTTTTATATTTTTAGTGGTTTTTAGTGGTTTTGGGGTTTTTTAATGTTTTTAGGGGGTTTTATAGTTTTTAGGGTCTTTAGGGTTTTCGTGTTTTTTGGTTTTTAGGGGTTTTCAGTGTTTTTAGGTTTTTTAGATTTTCTTTAGGGATTTTTAGGGTTTTAGTTTTTATTTTACATTTTTTGGGTTTTTTTTTTATTTTTACGATTTTTATGGTTTTTAGGGTTTTATGGTATTTTAAGGGGTTCAATGTTTTTTTTTGGTTTTTTGGGTTTTAGGGATTTTTGTGTTTTTTAGGGTTTTAAATGTTTTTAGATTATTTAACATTTTAAGGTTTAAATTGGTTTTAATGTTTTTAGTGGGTTTTTATGTTTTAAATTGGTTTGAGGGTTTTTAATGATTCTAGGTTTTTATGATTTATAGCAACTTTTAGGTTTTTTAGTGTCTTTATATTTTTAAGTGTTTTTAGGATGTTAACTTTTTTTTATGTTTTAAGGGTTTTTAGCGATTTTACATTTAGCATTTTTTAGGGATATTTTGTTATTTTTATAGGTTTTTTGGGTTTTTCGGTATTAGAGGGATTTTTTATATTTTTTATGGATTGATACATTTAATGTTTTTTGGGGGGATTTATTTTTTTTCTAGGTTTTAAAGTGTTTCTTATATTTTTATTGTTTTTTTTATTTTTTTATGGATATTTTTGGGTTTTTAGTATTTTTTGGCTCTTAGGGATCTTAGTAATTTTGTGACCTTTTTGGTGTGTCAGGGTATTTATAGTTTTTTGGATTTTTAGAGTATTTTAATTTTTTAGTGTTTTATGTTTTTTTAGAGTTTGTAGACATTTTCAGTGGTTTAAATGGTTTTTCTGATTTTTCAATTGGTTTTGGGTTTTTATAGGGTTTTAATGGTTCATATGGTTTTAAACATTTATATGTTTTTTTGTGATTTTAGGTTTTTTAGTGTTATTATGGGTTTTAAATGTGTTTAGGCTTTGATGGTTTTATTTAGGTTTTCCAGGGGTTTTAGAGGTTTTCTATATTTTATGGACATTTAGGGAATTTTTATCACTTTTATGGGATTTCACAGTTTTAGGGATTTTGTTCTTTTTGTGTTATTTAGGTTTTTCAATATTTTTTTGTGTTTTTGGGTTCATTTGTGTTATTTATTTTTTATGGTTTTTATGGTTTTTATAGTTTTCAACATTTTGGGGGTTTAAATAATTTTTTTGAGTTGTTTGTGGTTTATAAGGTTTTTATGGGGTTTTGGGGGACTTTATGGTTTTGGGGTATTATATGGATTTTATATATTTCTGGGTTTTTAGGATCTTTATGGGTTATATTATTTTTCAGGTTTTAAGGGGTTTAAGTGTTTTAGTTTTTTAATGGTTTATTATTTTTTCAATTTTTTTATGGTTTTTACATTTTTATAGATTTTTAGGGCTCCGTTAGGATTTTATGGTTTTTAGTGTTTTTAAGGATGGTATTTTGCAAGTATTAGGGGTTTTATGGTTTTTAGTGTTTTACAGTTTTATATATTTTTTAGGGGTTTTAATTGTTTTTAGGTATTTAGGTATTTCTTTGGGGTTTATGGGTTTTAGTGTTTTCAATATTTTTAGGTATTTTGGGGAATTTTTTGAATATTTTGTGTTTTTAGGGTTTTTTGGATTTTGAGTGTTAATGTTTTTATTGGATTTTGGTGTTTTTTTAGTTTTTTTTGGGTTTTTATGTTTTTTTTGTATTTTTACAATTTTTAAGTTTTTTTTAAAAAAATGGGATTAAACAGGCTTAGAGTTTTTATTATTTTTTTATTTTTATGGGTTTAAGGATTTTTATGTATTTTATTTCGTTTTATGGTTTTTTTGGGATTTTAGGGGTCTTATGGGTTTTAGAGTTTTATGTTTTTATGGGTTTTAAGTTTTTTAGGGTTTTATGGATTTCATAGGTTTTTCTAGCTTTATGGGGTTTTTATATTTTAGGGATTCTTAGGGGGTTTTGGGATTTTTATGGGTTTTTAGTCGTTTTTGAAATTTAGAGAGGTTTTAGGTTTTTATATAATTTTTATGGGCTTTTTGGGGGGTGAGTTTTTTTGGGTTTTAATGGTTAATATACATTATAAGCATTTTAAGAAGATTAAATGGTTTTAGTGTTTTTAGTGGGTTTTAGGGTCTTAATATCTCTCTAATGGGTTTATGGATTTTTAGGGTTGTAGGGTTTTAATATTTTTTAGTTGTTTTTATCCTTTTTAGGTTTTTTAGGGTTTTTAGTGTTTTAATGTTTTTATGATTTTCATAGGGGTGTTTAGGGTTTTCATTTTTTTAAAGATTGTTGTGTATTTTGTATGATTTTTATGGTTTTTAAGGATTTTATGGATTTTATGGGTTTTTGGATTTTTTTGGGGGTTTAGTGTTTTTAGGGATCTTAAAATTTTTAGGTTTTAGGGGTTTTATGTGTTCTTAGTTTTTTATGTTTTTCCCTCAGATTTATAGGGTTTTTTGGATTTATTACATTTTTATGGATTTTTATGGATTTTAAAGGATTTTAAAGGGTTTTATGGGGTTTCAGTGTCTTTAGGTATTTTGATGGGTTTTAGGGTTTTTATGGTTTTTTGTTTTTTTTGGGGTTTTAAGGATTTTTTTCGTTTTTTGGGATTTAAATTTTTTCAAATATACTAAACATTTTTTATGATATAAAGGATTTATATAATTTTTAGTGGGTTTTTCGTATTTTTAGAGTTTTTTAAGGTTTATAGGTGGTTTTATAGTTTTATTGTATTTAAGGGGTTTTAGAATTTTAAGTGGTTTTAACATTTTTTAGTTTTTTAGGGGTTTCATGTTTTGATTATTTTACTATTTCTTATGGTTTTTAGGGTTTTTTCAATTGAAATATGTTTTATTATTTTTACAGGGTTTTAAGGTTGTTTGTTTTTTTAGGGATTTTAGGATTTTAGTGGATTTCTATGTTTTTAGGATTTTCAAGGATATTAAGTGTTTTTTTTGTTTGTAATGTTTTCTTAGTGTTTTTTAGGGTTTTTAATGTTTTTTTTGAATTTTAGGCCAATTTTTATTTTTAGTGGTTTTAGGGTTTTAGGGATTTTGATGGGTTTTTTGGTTTCTTAGTGTTTTTTCAATTTTATGCTTTCCTCATATTTTTAGGGTTGTTTAAATTTTGAGGATTATGAATAATTTTTAGAGATTTTTAATTATTATAAGGGTTTAAAGGGTTTTTCGAGTTTTTAGTGGGATTATGAATTTTTTTGGATTTTGGGGGGGGGGGGGTTTTATAGTTTTATGGGTTTTATGGGTTTTTAAAGGTTTTTGTGTTTTTTATTATTTTTTGGGTTTTGTTGGTTGTATGTTTTTAGGGGTTTTAAGAGTTTTTTAGTTCTTATGGTTTTCATAAGGTTTTTTACATTATTATGGATTTGTAATGATTTTTGTATTTTTATGGTTTTCTATGTTTTCTCAGGTATTTCATGGTTTTTTGAGTGTCTATAGATTTTATGGATTTTTATAATATTTATGGTTTTTACAGTTTTTATGGTTTTTGCATGTATTTAGGGTTTTAGTTTTTTTGAGTATTAGGGGATTTCTTGATTTTTGTTAGTTTTGTTATGGTTTTTTAGTGTTTTTTAATATTATTAGGGGTTTATAGGGGTTTTATAGTTTTTAGTGGGTCTTTAGGGTTTTAAAAAAAAGTATAGTTTTTGTCAATTTTTAGGTTTTTATGGAGATTAAGTGTTTTAGGCTTTTAAGGCTTTGTTAGGGTTTTCAGAGTTTTATGGGTTTTACCATTTTAGGAATTTTATAGATTTTTATGCATTATTTTTGTTTTCTTCGGTTCTTAGAGATTTTGAAGGGTTTTATGGATTTTTGGGTTTTATTTTTTTTAGATTTGTTAATATTTTTTGAGATTTAAAGGGCTTTTATAATATTTATTGGGTTTTTATTTTTTATGGGGTTCTTTGGGTTTTTTGTTTTTAGGGCCTTGATGGTTTTTAGGGATTTTTAGGTGTCTTAAGGCCTTTTAGGGTTTTTAGGGGTTTTCAAGTTTATTTGGGTTTTAGTGTTTTAGGGTAATAAGTTTTTTTAGGGGTTTTCATGTTTTTAGGGATTTATATGTTTTTACAGTTTTTAAGAATTTTCTCATTTAATAGTTTTTAGGGATTTTGAGGTATTTTATGTTTTTAAGATTTTTTATGGTTTTTATCATTTTTTAGGGTTTTAGGATTTTCATGTGTTTGGAGGTTTTTTTCGTTTTCTTAGTTTTTCTAAGGATTTTATAGTTTTTTATGTTTCTTGGTATTTTAGGGATTTTTTAGGATATTTATAATTCATTAATGTTTTTATATTTTTTATGGGTTTTAGGGGTTTTTAGAGTTTTTAAGGTTTTTTAGGGTTTAAATTTTTTAGTGTTTTAATGGATCTTTATAGGTTTTAGTGGGTTTTATTGTTTTTATGGGGTTTAAAGATTTTTTGGGTTTTTAGGGGTTTTTTAATATTTTAGGGGATTTAGGGTTTTTATAAATTTTTATGTTTTTTGGGATTTAATTTGTTTTTGTTTTTTTAGATCTTTTTAACATTTTAGGGGATTTATGGTTTTTTAGTGTTTTTAGGGATTTTTATGTGTTTTTGTTATTTTTTTAATATTTTAAGGGGTTTCACAGTTTTTTGGGTTTTTAGGGGTGTTGGGTAATTTATATTTTTAGGGGTGTTAATTTTGTTATGATTTTCGGTATTTCTTTGGTTTTTAGGGGTTTTTACATTTTTAGGGATTTTTAGGGATTTTTAAGTTTTTATGGTTTTCAGGGGATTTAAGGATTTTGAGGGGTTTTAAAATTTTTATAGATTTTGAAGTTTTTTGTTTTTTTTTGTTTTTAGGTTTTCTCTATATTTGCTTAGTTTTTTGAGTGTTTTTAGAGTTTATAACGTTTTTACCGATTTAAAAGGTTTTTAAAAAATTTAGGCATTTTTTATGTTTTTATGGTTTTATAATGGTTTTAAGGTTTTTAGGAATTTTTATGGTTTTTATGGGTTTTATTGTTTTTATGGTTTTTAGGGGTTTTAGGACATTTAGGGTTTTAAGAGTTTTATGCTTTTAAGGGTTTTTAGGGGTTTTAGGGTCTTTTAATATTTTTAACATTTTTTAGGTTTTTAGGTGTTTTATGTGTTTTTAGGTTTTTAATGTTTTCTTACGGGGTTTTCAGGTTTTTTTTTTCTGATTTTAGGGATTTTTAGGGATTTTTAGGTTTTTTTATTTTTTTAGGGGTTTTAGGGGTTTTTTGGTTTCTAATGGTTTTTGGGGATTTTATCATTTATTTGGTTTTTTATAGGTTTTAAGTGCTTTTAGGTTTTTAAATTTTTCTTTGGGTTTTAATTATTTTATGTATTTTTAGATCTTTTTAGGAATTTTATGGTTTTTATGGGTTTTATTGACTTTGGATGTTTTTTGGATTTTTTAGGTATTTTATAGTTTTAATGGTTTTATTGGGGTTTTGATGGTTTTAAGGGATTTTAGTATTTTTAATATTTTAGGGGATTAAAGGGTTTTAGATTTTTATTAGCCTTTTGAGGTTTTTATGGGTTTTGAATATTTTTATCAATTATTAGGTTTAGAGGAGTTTTTATTAATTTTAAGGTCTTTTATGTTTTTTTTCCTTTTTCATGTTGTTTAGGGGTTTTATGTTTTCTTAGGTTTTTAATGTCTTCTTAGGGTTTTTAAGGGTTTTTTTGGGTTTTTCCATTTAATATATTTTTATGGGTTTTTAGGATTTTTATTTATTTTTATGGTTTTTAGGGATTTTTAATGTTTTTAGGGGTTTTAGGGGATTTATGGGTTTTTTTATCTTTTTTTATCATATTTTAGGTTTTTTGGGGTTTTACATGTTTTTTGGTTTTCAAGGTTTTCTTAGGGTTTTTCAGGTTTTTTACATTTTTAGGTATCTTTTGGATTTTTATGAGTTTTTAGGGTTTTAGAGATTTTTAGGGATTTATGGTTTTTATGGTTTTTTGGGGTTTTGGGGGGGGGGGGTTTAGGGTTTTTTGAGGTTTTTAAATTTTTTAGAGTTTTTAAAATTTTAGGGATTAAAGGGGATTTTCGAGTTTTTAGTGGTTTTTAGGGTTTTATTGGTTCTTAGGGTTTTTTTAGTTTTTTGGGGTTTTAATGGTTTTACGGGTTTTAGAGTTCTTATGGGTTTTAGGTTTTTTATTTGGGGGGGGGGGTTAGCATTTTTAGGGGTTTTAAGTGATTTATGTGTTATTTATGTTTTTAATGTTTTCTTTTTAGTTCTCAGTGATTGATGGATTTTTTCATTTTAATTATTTTTAGGGAATTTTAAATATTTAAATGGTTTTGGGGTTTGTAGTGATTTTGAGGGATTTTGGGTTTTTTAGGGTTTTTATGGGTTTTATGGTTTTTTTGGTTTTGAGGTGGGTTTTTCAGTTTTTTATAGTTTTTGATATTTTGTATTGTTGCTTAAATTTTTTAGGGTTTTAAAGGGTATTTAAAAATTTTATATTTTTTAAACTTTTTATGGGGATTTGTGTGTTTTTAATGTTTTTAGGGGTTTTTATGTCATTGTGGGTTTTTTCGGGGTTCTAACAGTTTTAGGTTTTCTTTAGGTTTTATGTGTTTTTAGGTTTTTAATTTTTTCTTAGGGGTTTTCAGTGTTTTAGGGTTTTTTACATTTTATGGGATTTTAAAAGGTCTTTTAGGATTTTAATGGTAATTTGGGATTTTTTGGGGTTTTATGGTTTTTCTGGGCTTTATGCTTTTTTAGGATTTTATGTTTTTAGAGTTTTTTTTGGGTTTTGTAAGATTTTTGGAGTTTATAATATTTTTATAGTTTTTAGAGTGTTATGGTATTTATGGGATTTTTGTGGGATTATAGTTATTTAGGGTTTTTGGTGTTTTTAAGGGTTTTTAGGTTTATAGGGTTATCTTTTCGGTTTTCATGGTTTTTATGGTTTCTTACATTTTTAGGGGTTTTTAGAGATTTTTTGGATTTTCATTTTCTTTTATGGTTTTTAGGAATTTTCATGGTTTTGAAAATTTTCTCAAGTTTTAGGTATTTTTGGGTTTTTAACGTCTCTTTGGTTTTTAGGGGTTTTTAGTGTTTCTATTATTTATGTTTTTCATATTGTTTTTTAGGTTTTGAAATGTTTTTTTAAATTTTTAGGGATTTTTAGTGAATTTTTTATGAGTTTTATGGTTTCTTAGGGTTTTATGGTTTTTAGTGTTTTTAGGGTTTTTAGGTTATTTATGGTTTTGTATAATTTTTAGTGTTTTTTGGTTTTTTGTGTCTTCATGGTTATTTATGAGTTATTAAGGGTTTTTAATGGGTTTTAGAGTTTTTAATCATTTTTAGGCGTTTTTAGAGTTGTTAGGGGTTTTTATGATTTTTATTGGTTTTTAGGTTTTTTACTATTTTATGGGGTTTTGCGGTTTTTAGTGTTTTTAGGGGATTTAGTGTTTTTTAGGATTTTAGAGGATTGATTTGTTTTTAGGTTTTAAGGTTTTAATATGGTTTTATTGTATTTTAGGATTTTTAGGGAATTTTTAGGAATTTTGTTGGTTTATAGGGGTTTTATAAATTTTTAGGGGTTTTAGGGTTTTAGGGTTTTTATTGGTTTTTTAGGTTTTTTATTTATTTTCGGATTTTATGGGTTTTTTATAATTTTTATTAGTATAAATGGGTTTAGATATTTTTTGGTTTAGGGGTTTTAGGGATTTTTTTGTTTTTAAGGTTTTATTATATTTATGCTTTTTTGTGGATTTTTGGGGTTTTAAGGTCTTTTAGGTTTTTTAGCGTTTTTAGGTTTTTAAGGGGTTTTAAGTGTTTTTAGGTTTTTAAGGTTTGATTAGGTGTTTTTAGTGTTTTTTTGGTTTTTATATATTTTTAGTTATTTTAATGGGTCTTTAGGATTTTTCGAGGTTTTTTGAGTTTTAATGGATTTTTAGGGATTTTAGGATTTTTTTGGGTATTTTGGGTTTTTAAGGGTTTTAACATTTTTTAGATTTTAGGGGTTTTAATGGTTTTTAGGTTTTTATGGATTTATTTGGGTTTATCACTATTTTTAGTGTTTTTAATGTTTTTAAAGTACTTTTATGTAATTTTTAGGGGTTTTTTGGGATTTTTGGGGGTTTAGCGTTTTTTGAGGTTTTTACAGATTTTTAGTTTTTTAGGGGTTTTATGTGTTTCTACGTTGACTTTTTTTTTTACTTTTATGACTCTTATTATAATTAATTTGGTAGTGATTTATTTTATTTCCATTTATCTCTTTTCCTACTTTGTAATTCTTATCTATTTTATTTTTAAAAAAAAGTATAGGCACATTGTGATATATATGGAAAAAAGGTAGATCACATTATTGAGGAACACACTTCATTAGGCTATGGATTTGGAGGGTTTTTATAGATTTTGTGATTTATAATAAATATGTTGATAGGATAATAATATTTTTATTTCCTAAATATAAATTTAGAAGACGGTTGGGGGATATTAATTTTATTAACACATGATATTTAAGAAATTCCCTACTCAAGGGTTGGCGCACCATTTTTCAGCGAACCTCTCATCCCCTTCACCCCGTGTGCAACTGGCCCAAGCCTAAGGGTTGGCCACCTTGGGCCTAGCTGGGGACATGCGGCGCGCAGGTGGGCAAGGATAAGCCATATACATCGTTACCCAACAACACGTATTTGAAAAAAACATAAAAAACCCTAAATACCTTAAAGATGGTGGCTCGGGCCCTCCTGGCGATTCTACTCCCCTGCGATGGCGGTTTCCCCTCGGGTTGAAGGCGATGGCAATCGAAGCTCCTCCCCCTATCTCTACGGGGGAGGATCCTCTCCCTGATGATTTCTTGTCGCTCTCTTCTTCTGATCTGTTACCCGCCTTCCCGCGAACGGTGCTTGGCCCGAAGGATCCGAAGTTCTTCGATGGCTGCCCTCAGCTTCCTCTCTCAATTCGGGAGTTCACTGAGGCAGCGGATCTCCACCGATTGACTCTGGTTGCAAGATTTCCGATGCGGTGACCCCCGGTGGTCACCTTCGACAGGTTCGTTATGGCTTCCTGGAATCTTAGGGCTCGCGCGACTGTGGGCCTTCTCGATAGCTCTCATATCATGGTTCGGTTTGTAACGGAGGATTATCTCATCCTTGCCTGGTCAGCGGCTCCTCAGTCATGCAATGGCGCTCGATCCTCCCTCTTTCGATGGAGCTTTGATTTTCATATGAAGCGAAGCTCCCCGATTGCTGCTACCTGGGTGCGTTTTCCTGAATTGCCACTCCCCTTTCAGAATTTCTCAATTATTTCGATGCTTGGAAACCTGGTCGGGTGATTCCTCTGTGTGGATAGTAGGATGAGGGCCCTCTGTCATCCGGTTTCTCCAAGGGATTTTGTCAAAATTGATGCGTCGAAACCCCCTGTGGACTCTGTCTGGATTACTGTGGGAGAGGAGCTCAGATGGAGACAATCTGTTGTATTCGAGCAATGGCCAGGCTTCTGCTCTTCGTGCTGGAGCTTTGGGCACAGTAACCGTTCTGGAATTTGTTCTGGCTCTTCTAGGGGTGGTGAATCTCTTTCTGCTGGTGGGAGCGGCCTCCCTCGGGTGGAGGTGAAGGGGACGATTGGGGAGGTTTCCCACTCTGTGGCTACTGATGTGCCCTACTCGTCTCCTCTGTTGGCTGGTATTGGGTTAGAAATCTCTCTGATGGATTCAGGTGGCTTCTTGGTGAGTCTGGAAGGAAGCGCCGATGTCTCAGGTAATGCTGTAGAGGATGATGTCATGCTCGCTGAGGGAGGAATTCATGGCTCTGCTGAAGGTGTTCACGTGTCTGGTGAAGATATTAGGAAGCAAACTGAGATATATAGGACAATTACGATGGATGTCTGGCCAGGAAATGTGAAAAATTCCTGCAAGGATCTGGGATGGGATGACACAACTGGCTTAAAGGTTGATGAGAATGCTGGTGGATCTGCTTTAACAGATGAGGCTGCTATGAATGTTTCTAAGGCTGCAGGTTCGGCGGAGCCTGCTATGGGTGGGGTACAGGTGGAAGTTGCTGCAAAGGAGGATGTTGTTGCTCAGGAAACCAGGTCTGGAGATGACTGGATTTCATGCTTAGCTGAGGAAAATCCCATACTGGATGGGGATATAGACTGGCGTGACGCCCCGCTGGTCCTGCATGGGTATCCTGGCGTGGGGGGACCTAGAATGGGGCCTGGGTTATCATCCCCCTCTGACGGTAGTGCTGAGGACCTTCCTAGTGACCAGCTCCGATATGCTGGTGATCCTGGTGGCCCTTCCATGGACCTGCAGAGGGTGATGATCCTTTATGATGTTCCCTCTGCTGAAGACTTTTGTGTGCAGCTCCATGAGATGGTATGGGTTGAAAGGGAAAGGTTCCCTCTTGAAGGTGAGGCAAGGAGGCATGGGGAGAGGCTTGCTGAGGCTGATCGACGGATAAATGCAACTATGGTCACATCAAGGTAGAAAAAATTCAGCGGAGGTGCTGAAACTCCTGAGGCAGAAAGCAAGAAGGGCATGACACCATTGGCCGCTAGTGATGGTGGCAATGGAACAAAGATGTCTACTACGGGAACCTCCTCTGCCCCACCAAGACGAAGAAGGAGGAGGGATTACTCTGCCCTCCCACGCCCAACGGCAACTAGGGCCTCCTCACAAGCTGTCAAACTGAATCTAAAGGTGAATAAACGAGAGAGGCCTTATTTTTCTGCTGAGCATGTAAAAGCTATAGAGAAGCTACGGTCCATACTTGGCATGCAAGAATATTTTGACTGGATGGGACTCAATGGACCATGGTGATGAATCAGATTTTAGCGTTGTTGATGATGGCGGCGGCTTTGGTGTTGGCATGGGGTTTTGTGATGCGGAGCTGGAGGATTTTGGCCTAGATGTTGACTGACCTTCTCTGTGTGTGATTTTCTTTTGGTCATTGTGTCCTTTTTGGTCTTGGGCTTTGTTTCTTTTTTTATTTCCTTTTGTGGCCCTCAGGCTGAGGTCGTAAGGGGTTTTGGGTGTGGATTGATTGATCCCTCCCCTCCCTTGTCTGCAGTGTCTGTATCCTTTGTTTATAAATTTGGGGGGTTCCGGGAATAGCCTGGACCCGTGACTTCTTTTCCTACTCAATATTTGTGTTGGATTTGGCATAGATAATCGAACATTACAGAAAGTTTGATAACTAATTTCAATAGAAATAATGAGCTCCCAAATTCACTGATAATGGATAACGAAATAAAACACCTTAAAAATGATTCTTTCCTCATTTCAAGACAAAAAAATCAACATCAAGACATTTCATAATGACAAGTTGAGGGTGATACAAGTAGTCACTTGACAAGGAATGTTTTTGGGACTATAGGATAACTAGATCAAGATGGTAACGTATCATTAGATCATCCTCTTCATTCTGTGGTGACTAATTTGAGAGATAACTTCATTGAACATACAATTGTGTTTCATGATTTAGTTGACAATGGAAATCATGATTTTTATGGTGGATTCTTGAAATATAAAAAACATTCTTACGTTCTAAAAATTTATGATATTAAATTCTTATATGGACTTACAAATAATGTTATGTCAATAATATTTGAATTATTGTGTGATGCATTTCTTGAAGCTATGATCATTGATTCATTTTATGATATGAAAACTGTAATTAAAAATCATGGTCTGAATTAAAAAAAATATGTTTCTCCCAATGATTGTAATCTTTATTAGATAGAGAATTCAATTAGACAGGATTGAAAAAAAATTCCTTCTATATGGAATTAAATGGGTGATGTTTGAAGTTTAAATCAACAGATTACTATGAATAAGAAGAAAAATAAAATGACTAAAAAGTTTTTTCATTACTTCCTTTTAAATCCACGATTGTCAATATTATTCATGTCATCAAAAACCATCGAGTACATAAAGTAGAATTATATAGATAAAAAAATTATGGGTTAATGTGGAATCCAATATATTTAAAATAGGGGATGAAATTTGATTCCTTATATCCATATTTCCCATCTGACCTTATAAATAAGTTATTGGGATTAGATGTCAATAGATTCAACCCATTTTGGGACATTGAGCACTGGTTATATCATCTGGATGGTTATTTTGATCCCTTACAATTTTCCATTTTGGATGTGTATGAATCAAATGTATTTTATCTTTTCAATTTTTATTCTAATAAAACAAATGTATAAAAATGATATTAATTTATACCTGTATCCTATTATTAAATAATAACTAGATTTATGGAGAAATGGTGTTGATACATGTGATGAATCTTCTAGAAAAATGTTCAAAATGCATGCTTCTTGAATGTGTACATTTAGTGACTTCCCTAGAATTTATAACTTATCTGGTTGGAACACTTACACAAGGTTGAATTTTCATATTTTTAACGTTAATTTTGAGCCCAAATGATTACCTTGATGTAAAAAAATGGTGCTTATTATGTCCTCAAATTTTCTCGATGTTCTCAGAGATTACGGTTGAGCATGTCAAAATTCAATGGTTCTATTGATCATAGAAAACACTCAAATTTGATGATTGGTTCTGAAATATTGTCCCATGTTGTAAATTTTGAAATGAAATTTGGGAAGGTGAATCACTTTAATGATAGTGGGAATTTTGTTTGAAGTGCATCATCAAGTGAAATCGGAATGCAACAATGGAATAAAAAAACTATATTCTTCAAAATTCCCTATTGAGAATTTAATTTGTTTACACATAATCATTATGTTATGAATATTAGAAAGAATTTTTTTTTATAATTTGATATTTTCATTTCAAAAGGAGAATGGAAAATAAATGGAAAATAAATGGAAAATATTAATGCTTAGAAGGACTTACCAATAATGAACATAAAGTGTGATTTATAGTGAGATGAGAACAGAGAGTATTCTCCAACAATTTTTTCAATAAGAAATAGGTATAATGATACATTGATTTTAATTTTAAAATATTTTATGGTATGTGATGGGTATTCAAGTAAAATCTCACGTTTTTTTAACTTAAATAATTTTAGGATACATGGATTAAAAATAATCAATTCACATATTTTGGTACAAAAGTTACAACCATTGGAATTTCGTATATTATTACCTAAAAAGGATACTAATATTCTACTCTAATTTTTTAGATTATTTATAAAACTATGTGAGAAAAAATCTAAAACAATCTGAGCTAGAAAACTTTTACGATAGATTTTTATTGAATCTTTTTTCAAAGGAGATGATCTTTCCTCCATCATTTTTTACCAGCATGATGCATTTAACTGTGCATTAATTGAGGAAACTAAATTAAGAGGGCCCATATATTATCGATCGATGTATCCAATTAATAAGTACTTTATTCATATGTTTTTCATCATTAATAAAAAATTATTTTCACTTTATTAAATACATAACTATGTTTTATTTATTTTATTTGATAGATATGTTTTTTATTTGAAATAATATGTGGAAATTAAAGCTTAACAAGAAGGATATATTTCTACAGTCTATTTTGTAGAGGATTTTATTACCTTTTTTCATGTATAATTATATTATATTTAGGAAAGATTCAATTAATTGAACGTGTGTACGACATATCAACATATTATCTTCTACATGGTAAATCAAAAACATTCTTATTATTGGATGATTAGTATGGATGAGCTCAAATGTTACACTAATAGAAATAGAGTTATTATTGTTATGTGGATATGTTTTTCTAGATAGTGTCATTGTAGATAAATTTATTGAATATATTAGGATACAAACAATGATATGAATGAGAAGCAGAATATGAAATGAAAAGGATATAACAGACATTGTGACTAAAGAGCATGAATAATGGGTTTCTTATCATGTAAGTTCATAAATATTGATTTAAGTAAGGATATTAGGTTGAGACATAAATTTTGTGAATCTAATATTGTATATTACTTTTTTGAGATCATGAATATAGATACTCAGGATGATTTTTCAGGATATTTGATGTTTCTAGATCCTAGTCCTCTAAAATTGGCAAGAAAGATTGACTCTTAGAATGTAAATGGATTTAAATTTTTTATATTGGGTTGGGAATAGGGTTTTAAAACATAGAATTGTGGTATAAATATTGTTCTATAATTGATATGTGATAGAATGTAGGCTGATATTATGAAATTAAAAAAAACAGAGGCATTTTTTAGTTGTTTTATTCAATTGCAATGAGGTCTATATTACCATTGGTATTAAAAGATAATACATTCAATTTACTTATGTAAACATCTACCACTTAATGGATGTCGATTTCATGAATTACATAATCTATACATCTTATAATTTCAAGATAAAATGATATATTATGTGGAAGATTTCATGGATTAATGGGGGTGTATGTGTTCATGCAAAACAATGATACATGTACGATACGGTTGATGAAGTTGAATATTTTACATCTGATATTGAATACCATCACCAGTAAGAAAAAAAGATATTTGTCCATAAAGATTTTAAAAATATTAGTCTTTCAATGGTGGATAATGTAGATGATGTAATGATGGATCAGGACAATGACATGATTTAAGGACAAAATGATTGTATATGTCGTCATCCATTAATTTTTCAACCACCTATGTTATATGTGTAATCATTAATTTTCAAAATTATATATTTTTTTGTTAGTAATGTGCCGATATTATCAATTACATTTTTTTCTCCATTATTTTTTTAAAATATATGTTCTAAAATTATTTTTATTTTATTAAATGAAAGGAGAGCCAAGGATGATGCCTTTCACTAATCCTAGTTGACTCTCAGCATCTGAGACAATGCTTCCCCATTTAGCAGCTTCAACATTGATATCGCAATTCATCACTCCATTTTCTTCATGATGATATTAGAGGGTTATAGTTATTGGTTCAAATTTTAATTTGAATAATGTTATTTTAATTTTTTATAGAAATAACTACTTTTTTATAAAATATTCCAACAATGTTACTATAGAGAGAAATATGAATAATTAAGATGTCTGGACTCTGAATGGATTGAAGATAGTTATCCCATTTGACTACTATGGGGTCCCTACGGTTGATTCCACGTGAATATTTTTCTAGATTCTAGTATTTTGGGTGGAGGATCCATTTACCTTTCGATTACCTATGTTGGTTTAAGTCTTGTATATCACTTTTGGAAAAATGTAGTCTCTAATTCATACAAATGTAATTTTAATACATTATGTTTTAATTGAATGTAATTATGTTATTAAATTATAATATTTTAAAAATTAATCTATTTTTATAGATTTTATTTCACATTACCATAGTTGAGAGGGATTCCGTTGCAATGAAAATCACAATTCCAAAATAGGGGTCTCATATAAATATGAAAGATTCAAAGGTCATCACTCTACAGAATGAGTTTATTGTGTTATATCAGAAGATAATTGGATCAATCCTTAGTGATATTATATCAATTGATTAAAGTTAGTAGGTAAACCACAGAAATTAAAAAAAATCATTTCATACTCAATCTTTTATTGTTTTTATGTTTAAATATAAATATAAAACAATATTTAATTTTCAAAAATCTTTTCATGATGGTTCTAGTAACAATAAGTGGATATTGATATGAAGAGGGTGTCGAGAAGAGTTCATTGGGATCGTACTTGGAGTAGTGAATATAGAACACTAATCACTATAAATTTGGATTGTTTGGTATACATTTTCAGTTATGGTAGTGATTTCATAAGGACTTTTGCACTGAATTGTCTAAATTTCCTTAGATAATTATGTTTTTAAAAAAATTGTAGGGGTTTAAAGGGTTTTTATATTTTTAGTTGGTTTTAGTTTTTTAGGGTATTTTAATGTTTTTAGGGGTATTATGATTTTGGGCGTTTTTAAGGTTTTCTTATTTTTAGGCTTTTAAGGGTTTTAATTATTTTTAGTTTTTTATGGTTTTCTTTGGGGTTTTAGGGTTTTTATTTTTTTTCATTATATATTTTTTTTGTTATTTTTAGTATTTTTTTGGTTTTTAGGGTCTCTATGGATTTTAATGGGTTTTAGGGTTTTTATGGTTTTTTGGGGTTTTTGAATATTTTGAGTTCTTTAGGGTTTTTAATGTTTTTAGAGTTTTTTAACGTTTATTCTGGTTTAAATTATTTTTAGAGTTTTTAGTGCATTTTTATGTTTTAAATTTGATTGAGGATTTTCAATGCTTCTAGGGGTTTTGCGATTTTTAGGGGGTTTATCATCTTTTAGGGTTTTAATGGACTTATCTTTTTATGTGTTTTTAGGTTTCTATATTTTTCTTTATGTTTTTAGGGTTTTTACTGTTTTATACATTTTTGGTATTTTTTATGATTTTTATGGGGTTTTATGTTTTTTAGGGATTAGAGGGATTTTAGGATTTTTTATTGTTTTGAGGGGTTTAATTTTTTTAGGGGTATTAATTTTTTTTAGGTTTTAAATGGTTTCTAATATTTTTAGGGTTTTTTATGTTTTTAGGGATTTTTTTTGATTTTTAGATATTTTTTGTCTTTTATGGATCATAGGAATTTTGAGTGATTTTAGAATCTTTAGGGTACTTATGGTTTTTTGAATATTTAGAGTTTTCTAAATTTTGTACTGTTTAAAATATTTCTACAGTTTCATGAAATTTTTAGAGGATTAAAGGGATTTTATGAGTTTTTAGTGGTTTTATGGATTTTATAAGTTTTAAAAGTTCTTATGGTTTTGGGCATTTTTATGGTTTTATTTTCGGTTTTTAGGGTTTTTAGTGTTAGGGGTTTTAAATGTTTTTAGGTTTTGAAGGTTTTATTTGGTTTTTCTGGGGGGGTTTAGGGGTTTCATACATTTTATAGGCATTTAGGAATTTTTTAATCATTTTTATGGGTTTTTATGGTTTTATGTATTTTGATTTTTTGTGTTTTTTAGTTTTTCAAGTATTTTTATGGGTTTTTTGGGTTCATATGTGTTTTTAATTATTTTAAGGGTTTTTATGGTATTTAGGGTTTTTATCATTTTTTAGGGGTTAAATAGTTGTTTTGATTTATATGTGGTTTTTAGGTATTTATGGTGTTTTTAGGGTTTTAAGGATTCAGGGAATTTTATGAGTTTTAGGGTTTTTATGGTTTTTAGGTTCTTTTAGGGGTTTTATCATTTTTGGTTTTAAGGGTATTAAGTGTTTAAGTTTTTTAATATTTTATTATGTTTGTAAAATTTTTCACGGTTTTTTATATTTTTATGTATTTTCAGTCATCCTTTAGGTTTTTTATGGTTATTATAGTTTTTAAGGATTTTTAAAGTATTTAGCAGGGGTTTAAACATTTTTAGTGTTTTACAGTTTATTATATTTTTTAGGGGTCTTACATTTTTTTAGGTTTTTAGGGATTCCTTTGGGTTTTTAGGGGTTTTATTGTGTTTATAGTTTTTAGGTATTTTAAGTTATTTTGGGTTTTTTACATTTTTTTGGTTTCATGGGTTTTTAGGTTTTTAATTTTTATGTTTTTTATGGTTTTTATATATTTTTGACGTTTTTAGTGGCTTAAGGTATTTTTAGAGATTTTAGTGAGTTTTTAGGGTTGTTCTCAGTTTTTACAGTTTCTTATGTTTGTAGGGGTTTTTTGTCTTTTAGGTTTTTTTTCATTTTTAGGGTTATTTAATGTTTTATCATTTTTTGTTTTTTAGGGATTTTAGGTTTTTTATGTTTTTATGGTTTTTAGGGGTTTTCATGTATTTATGGATTTTTAAGTTATTTATGATTTTAGTGATTTTGAAATGTTTTTTATTTTTTTAGTGTTTTAATGGATTTTTATGGTTTTAGGGGTTTTAAATTTTTTAGGTTTATAATTTATTCTAAGGGGTTTTGGGGGGTTTTAGTGTTTTTTGCATTTTTAGGTGTTTTAATGGATGTGTAACTATTTTTTATGTTGTTTATGGTTTTTATGATTTTTGTGATGTTTATAGTTTTTAGGGTTTTAGGGGTTTTAGCATTTTTAATTTATTCTGGGTGGTTTAATTATTTTAGGGCTCTAAAGTATTCTTATGGTTATTCTTTTTTTCAGTTTTTTTATATCATTGGGCATTTTTATGTATTTTTTTAGGATTTTTATTATTTTTGGGGTTTTAGATATATTTAGTGTTTAGGGAATATTTGTATATTTAGGATTTTTTCTAGTTTTGGGTGATTTTTAGGGTTTTTTTATTTTTTAGGGTTTAAGGTCTTCTATGTTTCTTTAACATT
This sequence comes from Viscum album, assembly GCA_963277665.1. Lineage (NCBI taxonomy): Eukaryota > Viridiplantae > Streptophyta > Magnoliopsida > Santalales > Viscaceae > Viscum > Viscum album. The sequence goes on from OY728127.1 coordinate 109,624,058, forward strand.
TTTAGGGGTTTGATTGGATTTTAGTGTTTTTAGTGGGGTTTTTGGATTGTTATGGGTTTTGGAGATTTTAAGTTCTTATTGGTTTTTTGGGTTTTAGGTGGTTTTAATGATTTTAGGGTCTTTGAGTGTTTTTTTTGTTTTTTTTTTGGAATTAAAGTGTGTTTAGGGTTTTAAGGGTTTATTTGGATTTTATGGGTTTTACGATTTTTTATGTTTTTCTGGTTTTTTAGGTAACCTAGCATTTTTATTTTTTTTAGGATTTAGGGATTTTGAGGAGTTTTAGTGTTTTTAGGGTTTTTTGGTTTTTTGGTTTTTTAGGTTATAGTATTTTTTCGAGTTTTTAGGAGTTTAATTTATTTTTGATTTTCTTAACTATTTTAGGGGTTTAAATGGTTTTTATTGTTTTTTGTGATTTTTAGGGTTTTTAAGTTTTTGGGTTTTTAATGTTTTTAGGGGTTTTAGGGTTTTGAAGGTGTTTTGGGGTTTTAGGATCTTTTAGGGATTTTAACATATTTAAGTGATTTATTTTTTTCTTTTTTATGGTTTTAATAGATTCTTTGGGTTTTCAGTATTTTTTTTATTTTTTATGTTTATGTGGAATTTTTGTGGTTTTTTGGATTTTTATGGTTCATTAGGGACTTTAGGAATTTTGAGGGGTTATAGGGGTTATAGGGTTTTTTATGATTTATATTTTTTTAAAATTTTTAGGGGATTATTTGATTTTTACATTTTATGCTTTTCTTATGTTTTTTCGTTAATATTAGGGTTTTTTACATTTTCAGGTAATTTTAGGTTCTTTTAGGATGTTCATGATTTTTAGTTCATTTTGGTTCTAAGGGTTTCTTATGGGTTTTTAGGGTTTTAGGATTTTTTATGATTCTTTGTATTTTTATATATGTTTTCATATTTTTATGGTTTCTTGTTTATTTAATAATTTTGAGGGTTTTAGGGTATTAAGGGGGTTTATGGTATTTATTATTTTTATGTTTTTATAGATTTTAAGTGTTTTAGGTTCTTATGAGCTTCTTATGGTTTTAGGGGTTTTTTACATTTTTAGGGTTTTTATGTATTTTTAGGATTTTTATGGGTTTTTATGGATTTATGAATTTTAAGGGCTTTAGGTTTTTTTGAAATTTTAGGGTTTCATGATTCTTTTGGGTGTTAGGGGTTTTATTGACTTTTTTGGGTTTTTATGGGTTTTAATATTTCTTAATGATTTTAGGGCTTAAAGGAGTTTTATAGTTTTTCTTGGTTTTTATGGACTTATAGGGATTTTAGTGTTTTTAGGTTTTATTGAGGTTTTAAGTGTTTTTAGGTTTCTATGGTTTTCTTATTGGTTTTCAATCTTTTTAAGGTTTTTACAGTTTCATGGATTTTTCTTGATTTATAGGATTTTATGGGTTTTTAGAGATCTTAAGGGTTTTTAATGTTTTTAGGGTTCTATTGTTTTGTAGGGTTTTAATATTTCTTTTTAATTTTTAGGGATTTTAAGGGTTTTATAATTTTTTAAAAAATTGTAGAGTTTTAATGGGGTTTTAGATTTTATTGTGTGTTTTTAAGCTTTTTATAGGTTTTTACGATTTTTATGGTTTTTATGGGTTTTTATGGGTTTTGTTTATTTTAACGGGTTTACGGTCTTTTAGAGTTTTTTCTTTTTTTTAGGTTTTAAGGGGTTTTAATGATTATTATATTTTTGAGGTTTTCTTATGAGTTTTAATTGTTTTAATTCTATTTAGTTCTTTATTGGTTTTTAGGATTGTTGGGGATTTTGAGGGGTTTTAGTGTTTTTTAGGGTTTCTAGTGTTTTTTAGGTTTTTATGGGTTTTAAGTGTTTTTTGGATTTTTAATATTTTATTAGGGTTTTTTGGGGGTTATATAATTTTTTATGTTTTTTTTATTCTTGGGATTTGGAGGGATTTTTGGGGGTTTTAGGGTTATAAAGTTTTTTTTTGATTTTTTTTGGGTTTTAAAGGTTTTTATAATATTTTATTCTTATGAAGAGTTTAAAGTGTTTTTATATTTTCGATAGTTTAGAAGGGATTTATGGGTTTTTAAGGTTTTTATGATTTTCAAAGGTTTTCATATTCTTTAGCGTTTTTAAAGTTTTTGAGTATTTTAGGGTTTTTAATGTTTTTATGTTTTTTGAGAGTTTTTAGTGTAGATAATTTTTTCATGATTTATTAGGTTTTTTCAGGTTTTTAGGGGTTTTTACTTTTTTTAGGGATTTTTAGGGGTTTTTTAGTTTTATGTGGTTTTGATGTTTTAAGGGTTTTGTGGGATTTTAGGCGTTTTAGGGATTTTTTATGGTTTTATCATTTGGTGTGTTTTTAATAGTTTTAGTTGTTCTTAGGATCTTTATGTCTTACTATGATTTTTTTAGGTTTTTTAGGATTTTTTAAGTCATTGGGATTTTTAGAGATGTTTTACGATTTCAATGGTTTTTATGATATTTATGGATTTTAGAGTTCTTATGGTTTCTTTGGGTTTTTTGAGTTTTTATGATTTTTTTGGGTGTTTAGGCTTTTTTTGATTTTTTCAGTGTTTTTAGGTTTTTAGAGTTTTTTTTATCATTTTTAGGGTTTAATGACGTCTGATATTTTTAGTGGGTTTTTAGTGGTTTTTTGGGTTTTATGGTTTTAATGTTTTTCATGGGTTTTTTAGAATTTTTTTTCAATTTTTATTTTATTATAGTATTTATGTTTTTTTAAATTTTAATGTTTTTTGTGTTTTTCATGGTTTTTGGAGTTTGTATGGTGTTTATGTGATTTTTATGGTTTTTAGTGTTTTCTAGCGTTTTAGGGATTTTATGTGTTTTTAGGCTATTAATATTTTCTTATGAATTTTTAGTGATTTTATATTTTTTATGTTTTTAAGTATTTTTAAGGATTTATTATGATTTTTAACGTTTTTAGGGATTTAGGATTTTTATGGGGGTTTTGGGTTTTTACTGTTTTTTTGTGTTTTTAAGAATTTGTATAATTTTTCTACAATTTTATGGTTTTAAAGGCATTTTAGATTAATTATTTTTTTTTTGTGTTTTATGGGTTTTTAGGTGTTTTTAAATTTGTTAGTGGGGTTTATGAGTTTTTTGGGTTTTAGGGGGTTTCTGGATATTTTAGTGTTTTCTTTTGTTTTTTTGGGGTTTAGGGGTTATATGTTCTTTAGGGTTTTAAGGTTTTAAGGTTTTCTTAAGGTTTTTAGGATATTTAGGGTTTTATAGATTTTTTTATTTTTAGGGATTTGTAGGGCCTTTTAGTATTTTTTATGTTTTTGGGGTATCTAAGTATTTTGAAGGTTTTTAGTGTTTTTTAGTTTTTTATAATTTGCTGTGTATTCTAGGGTAATTAATATTTTTAATGTTTTCAACGTTTTTAGGGGTTTAAAGGGTTTTTAGAATTTTAGGGATTTTTTTAGTGGTTTTAGATTTCTTGTATTTTTTTAGGGGTTTAGGTGTATTTTAAGTTTTCATGTTTATCTTAAGTGTTTTCATAGTATTTAGGGTTTTTTACATTTTTACGTATTTTTGGTATTTTTTATGATTTTTATGGTTTATAGTTATTTTGTTGATTTTATGGGTTTTTATGGGTTTTAGGGTATTTAGGGGTTTTAATTTTTTTAGTGTTTTTAGGGGTTTTAGGGGTTTTATGTTTCTAGAGTTTTTTGATGTTTTATTATAACTTTTCATGTTTTTTGGGATTTTTATGCTTTGAGGTGTTTTTTTGGATTTTAAGGATTTTTATGGGTTTTTATGATTTTTACTAATTTTGAAGGTTTTAGGGTTTTTAGCATTTTTAGGTATTTTTGGGTCTTTTGTTTTTTATGTTTTTTAGGGCTTTCATATTTTAATTCAAGGTTTTTACTATTATTTTATTTTTATGGTTTTTTAGGTTATTATGGGTTTTTAGGGGGGGGGTTTGGACTATCAGGGTTTTTTGAGTTTTTTGGGATTTAAGGTTTTTAGAGTTTTTTAATGTTTTTATATTTTTAAGGGGTTTTTAAATATTTTAGAGGATTTTATTATTTTTAGGGGTTTTATATTTTTTAATGTTTTTAGTGGTTTTTATGGATTTAGGGGGTTTTGGGGTATTTTTAGGGGGTTTAGGGTATTTATTGTTTCTTTTTGTTTTTACTCGTTTTATATTTTTATGTTTTTTCTTATGGTTTTAGGGTATTTATAGTTTTTTATGTTTTTAGGGTTTTGTAGTAATTTTTAGGTTTTTAAATTTTTTTAGGGTTTTAGGGGATTTTATGGGGTTTTTTGGGGGGTTTTATGTTTTTTTCATTTTAAAGGTCTTTTAGGGGTTTTCATGGTTTTTAGGTTTTTTACGTTTTCATGGATATTAATTATTTTATAGTATTTTATGGTTTTTAGAGATTCTGATCATTTTTAATGTTTTAATGGGTTCTTAGATTTTTAAGGGTTTTTTTATGATTTATGGTTTTTAAAATTTTTAACATATTTAGGGGTTTAAAGGTGGTTTAGTTTTTTTTGTGGGTTTTAGGTTTTTATTTATTTTTAGTAGTTTATGTGATTTTTATTATTTTTTGGGATTTTATCATTTTTAGGGTCTTTTTAAGGATTTTAGTGTTTTTTGGTTTTACGGTTTTACGTGTTTTTCGTCTTTTAAGGTTTTATTGGGGGTTTTCAAGGTGTTTATGGTTTTTAATTTTATTCTGAATTTTTAGGAATTATTTAGGATATTTATGGGTTTTTAGGGTTTTCAATAATTTCAAGAGTTTTTAGGGTTTTATGTTGTTTTTGAGTTTTTAGGTTTTTTTGAGTTTTATAGTGTTTTAATGTTATTAGAGTTTCTTTACATTTTAGGGATTTAAATGGTTTTTAGAGTTTTTAGTTGTATTTTTGGGTTTTTTAGGTATTAAGGGTTTCCTTTCATTTTTAAGGGTTTTATGATTTTCATGAATTTTGGAGGTTTTAGGGCCTTTTATGGTTTTTTTCATTTTTTATTTTTTTAGGGATTTAATGGTTTTTTAGGATTTTAATTTCCTCCTAGGTTTTTAGGGTTTTAGAGATTTTATCTTTTTTGTAATTTTTTGATATTTTTCATAAATTTATGGGTTCTGGGGGTCTTAGGGATTTTTATTGTTTTATGGTTTTTAGTATTTTTAACTCTTTTAAGGGTTTTAAGTGTTTTTAGTGTTTTGAGGTTTTCTTATGGGATTTCAGGGTTTTTTATGTTTTTCGATTTTAGGGATTTTTTGGGATTTTTTAGGATTTCTATGTTTTTAGGGTTTTTAGGGATTTTGAGGTGTTTTTAGTGTTTTTAGGGGTTTTTTTTTTGAGTTTTAAGGGGTCTAATGGGTTTTTATAGAATTTAATTTTTTGGGAATTTAATTTATTATAAGAGTTTTTACAAGGTTTTTGTGTTTTTTATTGTTTTTAGGGGTTTTATTAATTTTCATTTTTTATAGATATTACAGTCTTTTAGGGTTTATAAACCTTTTTAGGTTTTTATGTGTTTTAAGTGTTCATAGATTTTTAAGGATTTATTATTTTTTTTAGTTTTATTGGGGTTTTATGTTTTCATATATTTTAGGGGATTTTTAGGGTTTTATGGTTTTTAGGGTCTTAAGGATTTTGAGGGTTTTTGGGGTTTTAGGGTTTTAATGGGTTTTTTGTCTTTTTAGTTTTATAAGGATTTTTAAAGGTTTTATGTTTTTTTGTTTATTTCATTTTTAGGGTTTTTTAGGTTTTTTTATAGTTTTATGTTTTAGGTATTTTTACTGTTTTTTAGGATTTTTATAGTTTTTAGGGGTTTTAGGGATTTTCTGATTTTTCTGGTTTTTCTTGGTTTTTTATGTATTCTAGGTTTTTTAATGTTTTTTAATGTTTTTAAACATTTTTAGGGGTTTAAATGGGTTATATCGATTTTAGTGGTTTTTTGGGAATTTTTGTAATGTTTGGGAATTTTAGGGGTTTAGGGTTTTAGGGGGTTTTAGTTTCCTTTGTTGTTTTAGTGTTTTTAGGTTTTTAGGAGTTTTAATTTTTTTTAGGTTTATAAGGTTTTCTGAGGGGCGTTCAAGTTTTTAGTGTTTCTTATGTTTTTAAGAATTGTTATTTTTTTATGATTTTTATGTGTTTTAGGGTTTTTTGGGATTTTGAGGGTTTTTAAGGTTGTTAAGGTATTTAGAGTTCATTAGGGTTTTAAGGGGTTTTAGGTTTTTAAGTTTTTCATAGAATTTATCTAGGATTTTAATGTTTTTTATGATTTATGGATATTAGGTATTTTTTAAATTTTATGGTTTTTCCAATTTTTAGGGACTTTGAGGGATTTTATTGGTTTTTAGGGGTTTTAGGGTTTTTCATTTATATTTCATTTTTTAGGGTCTCTTGGTGGTTTTCATATTTTTTTAAATTTTTTTGAAGTTTTTAGTGGATTACATGATGTTTAGAATTTTTAGTGTTTTTAGTGTTTTTATGGGTTTTACTGGTTTTTATGGTTTTAGGGGTTTTATGTGTTTTAGGGGTTTTATTGTTTTTAGGTTCTTTTAGTGTTTTTATTATTTTATGGTTTTTAAGGGATTTATTTTTTAGGTTATTAATATTTTCTAATGGGTTTTCAAGGTTTCTAGGGGTTTTTCAATTTTATGGGATTGTAGTGATTTTTAGGATTGTCATTATTTTTAGTGTTTTATTTTTTAGTGGTTTCGATGGGTTTTTTGGGTTTTTGTGTTTTTTTAGTTTTTTATGGTGTATAGGGTTTTAAAAAATCAACAATTTTAAGGGTTTAAAGGGATTTTTTATTTTTAGTGGGTTTTAGGGATTTATGGGGTTTCTTGAATTTTTATGGTTTTAGTTGTTTATAGGGTTTAAAGTGATTTTAGGATATTTCAGGGGTTTTAAACTTTTTAGGTTTTTTCATATTTTAACTAGTTTTTGGTTTTTGTGGTTTTATTATGGGGTTTTCAGGTAATTTTTATAGGTTTTTTTTATATTTAGGATTTTTATAGTGTTTTAGGGGTTTTAGGGATTTTGAGGGGTTTTAAGGGTTTTAAGGATTTTGATGGTGTTTAGCATTTTTAGCATTTTAGGTTTTTTGGGTTTTCTGGGGTTTTAGGATTTTATGTTTTTTCATGTTTTTAGAGTTTCTAGGGGTTTTGTAGGGTTTTTAAGAAATTTTAGTGTTTCTAGAAATTTTATGGTTTTTAAGGGTTTGATGTGTTTCTAGGTTTTTAAGTTTTTATTCGGGTTTATTGGTGTTTTTAGGGTATATTATATTTTTATACTCTGGTAAGGATTTTTGGGTTTTTTTAGTTTTAAGGGTATTTTGGGATTTTTAGGGCTTTTAGTTTTTTATGGGTTTTAATGGTTTTTTTTTGTTTTTAGGGTTTTTTGATTTATTTTGGTTTTTAAATGGTTTTTAGTATTTTCAAAAATTATTAGGGGTTTAAAGGGTTTTTAGAGCTATTAGTGGGTTTAATGGCTTTTTTGGGGGATTTATGGTTTTAATGGTTTTAGAGTTTTTATTGTTTTAGGTATTTTTAGGGATTTTATTGTCTTTTAATGTTTTTAACATTTTTATGTTTTTAGGGGTTTAAAGTTTTTTTTATATTTTTAAGGGTTTCTAAGGTTTTTTTGTTTTTTACATCTTGATGGATTTCTAGGTATTTTTAGGATTTTTATTGTTTTTTGGGTTTTTATGATTTTTAGGGGTTTTAAGGGCTTTAGTTTTTTAAGGGTTTTAAGGGTTTTAGTTTTTTAAGGGTATTAGGGTTTTTTATGTTTTTTATGGTTTTTGGGGGTTTTTTAGTTTTTTAGGTTTTTAAGAATTTTTTGAGTTTTCTATCATTTTTAGGGGTTTAAAGGATTTTGGATTTTTTAGTGATTTTTTGGGTTTTTATGGGTTTTAGGGTTTTCATGGTTTTAGGGGGTTTTGAATGTTTTTTGGGGTTATTGGAGGTTATAGGGTATTCTAGGGTTTTAATGTTTTTTAGGTTTTTTGGGACTATTAGGGGTTTTTAGGATTTTGATGTTTTCATAAGAGTTTTCAGGGGTTTGAGGGTTTTTTATGTTTTTATTGATTTTAAGGGGGATTTAAGGTATTTATAATTTTCTGGGATATGTGTATTTTTAGAGTTTTTTTATTATTTATAATTTTCTTAATTGTTTTAATTGTTTGTTTTTATCATTTTATGGTTTTCATAGGGGTTTTCAAGTTTTTAGGGTATTGTATGTTTTTAGGTTTTTATGGATTTTTTAGTATTTTTATGGGTTTTTGGGAATTTGAGGGTTTTAATTTTATTTTTGGGTTTTTTTGGTTTTATGTGTTTTATTGGGGTTTTAGGATTTCTGTTATTTTTAGGGGTTTAAAGGAATTTTAGATTTTTTATGTTTATAGGGTATTAATGGGTTTTAAGAGTTTTTAGTTGGTTTTTATGGTTCTTATGGGTTTTTAGGGGGTTCTCTGGTTTTTGGTGTTTTATGTGTATTAATGATTTTTAGGGTTTTAGTGTATTTTATCTGTTTTAGTTCCTTTTCTGGTTTTTGGATTTTAAGGATATTGAGGTATTTTAGGGGTTTTATCATTTTTATTGTTTTGATCTTTTTTTTTTGTTTTTAGAGGGTTTAAGTGTTTTGAGGTTTACATGGTTTACTTAGATTTTTTATGGTTTTAGTGTTTTATATTTTTTTTATTCAATTTTAGATATTTTTAGGATTTTTATGGTTTTGTATGGATTTTAGGGGTTTTAGGTTTTTTTAGTTTTTCAGGGTTTTTTGGGTTTCTTGGGTTTTCTTGAGTATTTTGGTTTTCAACATCTAATTTAGTTTTTAACATTTTTATAGGTTTAAATGATTTTTGGTGGTTTTAGTGGGATTTTAGGATTTTTATGGTTTTTATAGTATTTCAGGTTTTTAGAGGTTTTAGGGTCTTTTAGGTTTTTAACATTTTTTCATTTTAGAGTTTTTTTTGTTTTTTAGGTTTTTAACATTTTCTTAGGTATTTTGATGTTTTCAGGTTTCTTTATGTTTTTTGTTATTTTTATAACTATTTTGGATTTTTATGTGTTTTGGGGTTTTTAGGGGTTCTTCGGGTTTTTAGGGATTTTGAGTGTTTTTAGGGATTTTTAGGGGTTTTATGGTTTTTAGGGTTTTTATGGTTTATAGGATTTCTATCAGTTTTTAGTGTATTTGTCTTTTAATGGTTTTCTTAGGGTTTTATGTTTTTAGGGGTTTTTATGTTTTTAGGTACTTATTGGGATTTTTATTATTTTATGGCTTTTAATTTTTTTAGAGATTTTTAGGGTTGATAGGGTTTTTATGTTTTTTTGGGTTTTAGGGTGTTTTAGGGTATTTTTGAGTGTTTTAGGATTTTTAAGGGTTTTATATTTTTTTAACATTTTTAGGGGTTTAAAGGGTTTTTATAGTTTTAAGTGTGTATTTATGGTTTTTATCATGTATATGATTTTTAACTTTTTTGGGGGTTTTATTATTTTTAGGGGGTGTATGGTTTTTAGTGTCTTTAGGGTTTTAATCCTTTTTATGTTTTCATGGGAATTTAAGTGTTTTAGGTTTTTAAAGTTTTATTATGGGTTCTAAGTTGGATTAAAGATTTTTTATATTTTTAGGGATTATTTTGATTTTTTAGGAATATTATGTTTTGTCAGGATTTTGATGGGTTTTACTGGTTTTTTGGGATTTAGTGTTTTTTAGTATTTTTAGGATTTTTTATTTTTTTATGTATTTTTAGGGATATTTTAGGATTTTTTTGGTTTTTAGTTTTTTAATGGTTTTGAGGGTTTTTTGTGTTTTTATGGTTTCTAGAGTTTTTATAATTTTTTTGGGTTTTAGTGTTTTTTATAGTTTCACGGTTTTTAATAATTTTTTGAGTTTTTAATGTTTTTAGTGGTTTAGTGTGTTTTTTAAAGTGTTTAATTGGTTTCTAGTATTTTCATTGTTTTTTATGGATTTTATGGTTTTAGGTTTTTTATGATTTTTAGTGAATTTATGAATTTTTTGGGCCTTTTACAGGATTTAGCATTTTTAGGGTTTTTAGGCATTCTATGTGCTTTAACGTTTTTAAGGATTTCCTAGGGATTTTATTTTATATGGATTTTCTTCTTTAGGGATTTTTGGGCCTTTTAGATTTTTAGGGTTTTAGGGTTTTTAGGGATTTATACTTTTAAGGTTATTTGGGTTTTTTATATTTTTTATGGGTTTTATATGTTTTAGGTTTTTAAGATTTTCTTGGTGTTTTATAAGGTTTATAGGGTTTTTTATTTTTTAGATATTTTTAAGGATTTTTTAGTATATTTTGGTTTTAGGGATTTTAGGGATTTTTTGGTTTTTTATTGTTTTTTAGAGTTTGTTGGGGTTTTATGGTTTTTTGATGTTTAGGGTTTTTTGAGTTTTTAGGAGTTTAATAGTTTTTTAATGTTTATAACATTTTTTTGGGTTTATATTTTTTTTAATGTTTTTACTATTTTATAGGTTTTTTAGGTTTTTTGAGGTTTTCAAGTTATTAGGGGTGTTTATGGTCATTTAGTTATTTTTGAATTTTTAGGGTTTTATGGGTTTTTGGTGTTTTTATTTTTTAAGTTTTTCTTAGGTTTTTTCATAGTTTTTAAGGTTTTTTACATTTTTATGGATTTTGAATAATTTTTTAGGATTTTTATTAATATTTAGTGATTTTATGGAAAGTGATGGGGTTTATGGTTTTTAGGGGCTTAGGGTTTTTAGGGTATTTTATATTTTCATATTTTTAGGGGTTTTATGTGTTTTTATGTTTTTAGGGTTTTCTTAGGGTTTAGGGTTTTAGGGGTTTTTATATTTTTTTATGTATTTCTAGTTTTTTGTGATTATTATGGATTTTAGGTATTTTATGGATTTTGAGGGTATTTTGCTTTTTTTCTTTTTTATGTTTTTAGGGGTTTTATTTGTTTTTATTGATTTTATGAATTTTTATGAGTTTTTAGGCATTTAGGGATTTTTAGGTTTTTAGTGTTTTATGGGGTTTTGGTTTTTTAGATACTATTTTGAGTTTTTTAGAGTTTTAATTGTTTTTAGTGTTTTTAACATTTTAAGGTGTTTAAAGGGTTATTAGAATTTGGAGTTTTTTTTAGTATTTTAATGGGTTTTTTGTGTTCTAGGTATTTTAGTGTTTTTTGGTTTTTAAGGTTTTTAATCATTTTTAGGTTTTCAAATATTTCTTAGAGTTTTTCAGTTTTTAGGAGTATTAAATTTTTAGGTATTTTTTAGGATTTTTTTGGATTAGGTATTATATGGGTTTTTTTTGTTTTTTTGGGGGTTTCATTGTTTTTATGTTTTTTTGGGATAAGGGTTTTTTAGTTTTTTAGGGGTGTTAAGGTTTTTTACTGTTTGGAAAAGTTTTTAGGGGTTTAAAGGGGGTTTATAGTTATTAGTGGCTTTTCAAGGTTTTTATGGACTTTCATGTTTTTTAAGGGTTATATTGGATTTTATGGTTTTAAGGGGTTGTAGGGTTTTTTTGGTATTTTCGCGTTTTTAGAATATTTTTAATTTTTAGGGGGTTTACGTTTTTTTAGGTTTTTAATGTTATATTAGGTCTTTATGGTCTTTAGGTTTTTATGGTCTTTAGGTTTTTTATGCATTTATGGTTTTTAAGGTTTTTTAGTATTTTTATGGTTTATAGGAGATTTAGGGATTTTGTGGGGTTTTAGGGTTTTTTTGGATTTTTTCTATTTAAAGGCTTCAAGTGTTTTTTGGTTTTCATTTTTTTATTAGGGGTTTTCATGGTTTTTTAGGTTTTTATGGATTTTTATTCATTTTTCGTATTTTTCTGTTTTTAGGGATTTTGAGGGATTTGAGGTTTTTTATGGTATTTAGGACATTTAGGGTTTTTAGATTTTTTATTTTTTATGGGTTTCAAGTGTTTTATGTATTGTAGTTTTTCCTTGGGGTTTCAATGTTTTTAGGGATTGTTTTGTTTTTAGGTATTTTATGGTTTTTTAGGATTTTTATGGGTTTTGGTGTTTTTTGGGGTTTTGAGGGGTTTTTTTGGGTTTTAATGGTTTTTTAGGTTTTTTTTCATTTTTAGGATTATTATCAAATTTAGGGTTTTTATCATTTTACGGATTTATTAAGAATTTTAGGGTTTCTAATTTTTTATGATTTGATGTATTTTTAGTTCTTTTTTAGTATTTTTAAGAGTTTTATGGAGTTTATGGATTTTGATGGTTTTGGGGTTTTTGTGGTTTTATGGGTTTTTGTGTTTTGAAGGTTATTTTAACTTTTTAGTGGTTGTATGATACTAAATTTTTTAAATTCATTAGGGTTTTAAAGGGGTTCTTATTTATTATTGATTTTTATGGTTCTTATGGGGTTTTAAGGTTTTTTTGGGGTTTTTTTTTGGTTTTTTGGGGTTTTTTGGTTTTTTGGGGTTTTTTGGTTTTTTTGGTTTTTAGGGTTTCTTCACATTTTTATGTTTTTAAGGATTTCAAATGGATTTTCATGTTTTTTGGTTTTTTTTGTTTTTATTTATTTTTAGGGATTTTTTATAATTTTCATTGGTTTTTATGATTTTTATGGATTATGATGGGTTTTATGTTTTTAGAATTTTTCATGTATTTATGAATTTAAAGTGTTTATAAGTTCTTAAGGATTTATTTTTTTTAAATGGTTTTGTGGAATTTTTACCTTATTATGGATTTTAGGGACATTAAATATTTTTATTTTTTAAGGATTTTTAGGGTAATACGGTTTTATAAGGATTTTAGATTGTTATGGTTTTTTGGGGTTTCAATGTTTTATTTTATTTTTTTAGGGTTTTAAAGTTTTTTATATTTTCACTATTTTTAGATTATTTAAGGATTTTATGGTTTTTAGGGGGTTTTAGGGGTTTCTTCGGTGTTTAGGGTTTTTTTTTTGTCTTATAGGGTTTTTAGGGGTTTTGAGAGTTTTTAGACTTGTAACTTTTTCTTAGGGATTTCCCAGGTTTTATGGTATTTTATTTTTTTTGGTATTTTCAAGATTTTGTATGTTTTTTATGGTTTTTGGGTTTTTATGGTTTTTATGGATTTTTAGGTGTTTTATGATTTTTAGGGTCTCAAGAGGTTTTACCATTTTATAGGATTTTATGGGCTTTAAATATTTCTATGTTTTTAAGGTTTCTCTTAAGTTTCATAGGGGTTTAAGGGATTTTATGTTTGTTGGGATATTTATAGATTTTTTATTACTTTTATGGATTTTGTGTATTTATGGATTTTGATGTTTTTATAGTTCTTAAAGGTTTTTATGGTTTCTATGGGTTTTTTTGGTTTTTAGGGTTTTTTGTGTTTTTATGGATTTTAGGTTTTTTTTTGTTTTTTAATGTTTTTAGGGGTTTAAAGGGTTGTTAGAAATTTTAGTGGTTTTAGGGTTTTATGGGATTTTAGTATTTGTTTTTGAAAATATTAATGGGTTTCAATGATTATATCAGTTATTTGGGGTTTTAACGTCTTTAAAAAGCTTTAGCATTATATATATATTTTAGGGTGTTTAATTTATTTTTTGGTTTTAAGGTTTTATTAGGATTTTCCAGGTTTTATGGTTTCTTACCTTTTTATCAATTTTTAGTGATTTCATTAGAATTTTAATATTTATAGTGTTTTTATTTATTTTAGAGGGTTTTTTTGTTTTAGGGGTTTTGTGGGTTTCATCATTTTTTAGTTTTTCGGGATTAATGTTTTTTTCTCTTTTCGTTTTTTCTTTGGGTTTTTTAGTGTTTTTTGGATTTTTTATGCTGCTAGGGATGATTTTGGGATTTTTTTTAATTTTATATTTCTTTTGGGTTTTAAGGATTTTGAGGGTTTTCAGTGTTTTTGTTACTTTGGGTTTTTAAGGTTCGTTATTTTTTTAGGGTTTTTATGTTTTTAGAGTTTTTAAAAACTTTTTAGGGGTTTAAAGTCATTTTTTAATTTTTATTTTTTTTTGGTTTTTAGGGTTCTTATGTGATTTTAGGTGTTTTATGGTTATCATGGGTTTTTTGGATTTTAGAGTTTTACTATATTTTTGTTTTTTTATCATTTTTTAGGTTTTTAGGGGTTTTTAGTGTTTTTAGTTTTTTAGGATTTCTTAGGGTTTTCGGGGTTCTTTGGGGTTTCTACATTTTTTCTGATTTCTAAGGATTTTAGGATTTTATGTTTTTCAGGGATTTTACGGATTTTGTGGGTTATTAAGGGTATAAGATATATTTTTGGGGTTTTTAGTGTTTTTTGTGTTTTTGGAATTTTTACTGTTTTTCAACATTTTTAGTTGTTTAAACTATTTCTAGAGTATTTAGTATTTTTAGGGTTTTTATATATTTTTAGTGTTTTTAAATATTGCTAGAGGTTTTTTTTCTTTTAGGTTTTTATGGGTTTTTATGATATTTTAGGGTTTTTAGAATTTTTAGTGTTTTTAGTGGTTTAAGTGTTTTTAGGGGTTTAAGTGTTTTTAGGTTTTTGAGGTTTTCTTACAGTTTTTAGGGGTTTTCGGGTATTTTAATTTTTGTGATTTTCCTGGATTTTTAGAATTTTTATAGTTTTTAGGGTTTTATGGATTTTTTGGTTTTAGGGTTTGTTATGTTTTTTAGGGTTTTTATGTTTTTTTTTGTTTTTATAATATTTTTGAGTTTTTTACAGTTATTAATATTTTTAATGTTTTTAACATTTTTAGGGGGTTTAAATGTTTTATATGGTTTATATGGTTTTTGTTATTTTCATGTTTCTAAGTTTTTTATGTGTCTTTATGTTTTTTTGGTTTTTTAAGGTATTTTCACAGTTTCTATGGTTCTTTATGTTTTTAGGTATTTTTTGGTATTTTTGGTATTTTTATGATTTTTATTGATTTTATGGATTTTTAGGGGTTTTAGGGATTTTAGAGTTTTTAGGGATTTTAGGGTTTTTATTTGTATTAGGGGTTTTATGTGTTTTTTGGTTTTTAATGTATTCTTAGGGGTTTTCATGGTTTTTTTTTATTTTTAGGTTTTTTGTGATTTTTAGAGATTTTTTTGGATTTTTATGGTGGTTTAGGATTTTAGTGATTTTAGGGTTTTAGGGTTTTTAGATTTTTTTTGTTTTTAGGGGTCTTATGTGTTTTTAGGTTTTTATGGTTTTTATAGGGGTTTTCATAGTTTTTTCATTTTTAACCTTTTTAGGGATTTTTACTGTGTTTTTAGGTTTTTTGGTGTTTTCGTGATTTTTAGGGATTGTGATGGATTTTACTGTTTTTAGGGGTTTTAATTTTTTTATTGTTTTTTTGGTCATTAATATTTTTTGTGTTTATAGGGTTTTATAGGTTTTTTATATTTTTTTAACATTTTTGGGGTTTAAAGGGGTTTTTGTGTTTTTATTTTTTTAGGGGTTTTATGGGGTTTTATTTTTTGATGGTTTTGAAGGGTTTTATCATTGTTGGGGGTATTATTGTATTTTTACGGTTTTTAACATCTTTTTTTAGGGGTTTTAACTGTTTCTTGATTATTAATATTTTCATATTTTCTTCAGGGTATTTATAGTTTTTTACATTTTAGTGATTTGTAGGGTTTGTATAGGATATTTATGGTTTTTAGGGTTTGAAGGGATTTTGTGGGTTTTTAGGGTTTTATCATTTTTTGGTTTTTAGGGGTTTTAAGTGTTTTTATTTTTTTATGTTTGTATGATTTTTCCTTTTTTTTATTGTTTTTAGGGTTTTTTAATGTTTTTAGCAATTTTAGATATTTTTTACTTTTTTATGTTTTTTAGGTTTTCAGGGACATTGAAGGGTTTTTATTTTTTTCTAGTTATTATGGGTTTTTGGTTTGTAGAATTTTTTACGTTTTAAGGGCTTAAATGTTTAAAAAAATAACATTTTTGGAGGTTTAAATGTGGTATAGATTTTTTGGTTGTTTTTTTGTTTTTATCGATTTTAGGCGATTTATTGTTATTTATGGTTTTTTGGGGGGTGGGGTAGCATATTTAAGGTCGTGTTAGGGATTTTGTATTTTTTGTTTTTAAGTATTTTATGTATTTTTAGGTTTTTAAGGTTTTCATGGGAATTTTTAGGGTTTTTAGAGGTTTTTAATATTTCATTGATTTTTAGGGAATTTTTATGATATTTATGGGTTTTTATGGTTTTAGGAATTTCAATGGTTTTTATGTTTTTATAGTTTTAGGGTTTTTTGGGTATTATATTATTTTTTGGTTTTAGGGGTTTTTATGTTTTTAAGGTTTTAACATTTTTATACTTTCTTAATAATTTTTGGTGTTTAAAGGGTTTTTAGAGTTTTTAGTGGATTTTTAGGGTTTTTATGAGTTTTATGGCTTTTAATGTTTTTAGGGGTTTTATGGTATTATGGATTTTTTGGGCTTTAGGGTCTTTTATGTTTTTGGAATGTTTTAGGTTTTTAGAGGTTTAAAGTTTGTTTATGTTTTTAAAGTTTTCTTAGGGTTTCAATGGTATTCGTATTATTTACATTTTTAGTGAATTTTAGGGATTTTTAGTAATTTTATGGGTTTTTTGGGGTTTTAGGGATTTATTTGGGTTTTAGGGTTTTTAGAATTTTTAATGATTTTAGGGGTTTTAAGTGTTTTTAGGTTTTTGATTTTTTTCTTCTGGATTCTCTTAGTGTTTGGAGTTTTTTATTTTTTAGGGATTTTTAGGGATTTTTTTGGATTTTTTTAGTTTTTTGGTTTTTTATGGATTTTGATTGGTTTATAGTTTTAGGTTTTTTTAGTTTTTAGGGGATTAATGGTTTTTTTAGAGAATGTTACATTTTAGGGATTTAATGTATTTTTAGAGTTTTTACTTCATTTTATAGTTTTTATAATTTTTTGGGTTTTTAATGCTTCATGTTGTTTTTATGGATTTTAGGGACTTTTATAGTTTTAAACCTTTTTAGGTTGTTATGAGTTTTACATGTTCTAGTTTTTTAATTATTTCTTATGGATTTTCATGGTTTTTTGGGGATTTTATATTTTTTGGGATTTTTAGGGAATTTTTATGGTTTTATTGGTTTCTAGGGATTTTATGGATTTTGAGGGTTTTTAGGGGTTTTCGGTTTTTTATCGTTTTTAGGAATTTTTGGGGTTTAAAGTGTTTTTTAGATTTTTATGGTTTTCATAGTTTTTTCAGGGGTTTTATGGTTTTATTTGTTTTAATATTTATATATTTTCTTACAATTTTAAAGTTTTTTAGTGGTTTATGAATTTTGACGGTTTTTAGGTTTTTAGGGAATTCCTAGTTTTTTATGTTTTTATGATTTTATAAAGTTTTTTTTAACATTTTTAGGGTTTTAAAGGAATTTTATAGTTTCTAGTGGTGTTTAGGGTATTTTTTGGTTTTTAGGAATTTTAAGGATTTTATGGGTTTTATGTGTTTTTAGGTTTATAAGTTTTCTATAGGGTTTTTTTTGTTTTTTGGGTTTCTCACATTTTTAGGGATGTTTAGGGATTTTTAGTATTTTTATGTGTTTTAAGGTTTTTAGGTATATTGAGTGGTTTAGGGTTTTATGGTTTTTAACGTTATTTAGTTTTTAAGGGTTTTAAGTGTTTTTTAAATTTTTCTTATGATTTCTCTGTGGTTTATGGTTTTTTATGTTTTAGGTTTTTTATGTATTTTTTATGAATCTAATTGTTTTTCTAGTTTTTAGCGATTTTCAGGTTTTTATGGTTTTTTGGGGTTTAGGATTTTTATGGTTTTTGGGTATTTAGGGGTTTTGTGGGTTTTAATGTTTTTTAGAGTTTTTTTTATCATTTTTAGGAAATTAAATTCAATCTATAGTTTATGGGTTTTTAGAAGTTTAATGGGATTTTAGTGTTTTTTGTTATTTTTTTGGTTTTTATGTGTTTAAGGGGTTTAGGGTTTTTATGGTATTTAATGGTTTGTATCATTTTTAGGGTTTTAGTGGTTTTAAGTGTTTTTATGTTTTTAAAACATTCTTTGGGGTTTTCAATGGTTTGAGGGTTTTTTTTACATTTTTAGGAATTTCTATGATTTTAAGGGTTTTTATGTTTTTTAGTGATATTGAGTTTTTTTAGGGTTTTTATAGTTATTGGATATTTTTTTGATTTTTTTTATCATTTCTATAGTTTTTAACGTTTTTTAATAATTTATTAGTTTAAAAACATTTTAGAATTTTTAGTTCGTTTTAAGGTTTTTATGGGGGTTTTTGGATTTTTAATGGTTTATGGGGTTTATGGGTTTAAGGGGGTTTTAGGCTATTTTAGGGTTTTTAGAATTTTTAAGTTTTTCAGGTCTTAGGTAATATTTGGTATTTATGGTTTTATATGGGGGTTTCAGCTTATTTTTTAGGGTTTTTTATTGATTTTTAGATTTTTATGGTGTTTTAATGTTTTTAGTGATTTAGATGGTTTTCAGGGTTTTTAGGGATTTCGATGGTTTTTAGAGTTTTTATTATTTTTAGTGTTTTAGGTTTTTGGGGGTCTTAGTGTTTTTAGGTTTTAAATTTTTATTAGGGGTTTTAGAGTTTTAGTAGTTTTTCTACATTGTTAGTGATTTATATGTATTTTTTATGATTTATATGTGTTTTTAGGGTTTTAGAGATTTCGGGTGGTTTTAGGGGATTTTTGGTATTTAGATTTATTTTATTAATAGGGTTTCTTAACGTTTGGGGGGGGGGGTTATGGTTTTGGGGTTTTTATTGTTTTTACGGGTTTTATAGGGTTTTAAGGACTTTTAGTGTTTCTAACATTTTTATGATTTTATTGGTTTAATGTGTGTATAGGTTTTAAGGTTTTCTTTTGGTTTTTTGAGGTTTTTTGTGGTTTTTATGTTTTTAGACATTTTTAGGGTTTTTTGGGATGTTTTGGTTTTTTTATGGATTTTAGGGTTTGTAAGGATTTTTAGTGTTTTTAAGGGTTTTTTTTTTTTTTTGGATTTTATGGCCTTTCAAGGTTTTTAGTGATTTTCATTGTTTTATATTTTTTAGAGGTTTTTGTGTTCTATTTGGGGGGGGGGGTTAGTGTTCTAGTGTTTTATGGTTTATTAGGGTTTTCAGGGTTTTAATTTTTTTTGTGTTTTTTTGGGTATTTAGGCTTTTTGTTGGTTTTTAGGGTTTTAGAGATTTTGAAGGATTTTAGGGTTTTTAGGGGATTTATGGTTTTTTGTTTTTTTGGGTTTTGGGATTTTTATGGTTTTTTGGGGATTATGGTTTTTTGAGTTTTATAGGGGTTTTACGGAATTTGTGTGTTTCTTTAATTTTTATGGTTTTTAGGGGTTTAATTTTTTTTAGGTTTCTACGTTTTTTTGGGTTTTGGGGGTTTTTCCGGTTTATTATTTTTTAGGGATTTTAATGCATTTTTTTATTTTTTTTGTTTTTAGGGTTTATGGATTTTTTGTTTTTTATACTTTTTGGGTTTTTTTATTTTTTGTTGTTTTTTAAGTTTTTAAAGGGTTTTTATATTTTTTTAGAAAATTAGATTTTTAAAGGGTTTTAGAGATCCTAGTATGTTTTTAGGGTTTTCGATGGTTTTGTGATTTTTTAAGGTTTTTGTGGTTTTTATGGATTTTATGTATTTTTATAGTTTTAGGGTCATTTAGTGTTTTTATCATTTTTAGGTTTTTAAGGGATTTATGGGTTTTTAGATTTTTTAATTTTTTTTCTATAGGTTTTCTTTTTTATATATATTTTAATTCATTTGTAGGGATTTTTAGGATTTTTATGATTTCTATGGTTTTTAGGGATCTTTAGGTTTTTTATGTTTTTAAATGGTTTCTTGGGTTTTTTGGTTTTTTGGTTTTTAAGGGGGTTTTGCGTTTTTTAGTTTTTTATGTTTTTTTGAGATTTCTATCAATTGTTGGGGTTTAAAGTGTTTCAGATTTTATCTGGGGATTTTGGGTATTTATGGTTTTTTGGGGTTTTCATGGTTTTGGGGGTTTTGATGGGTTTTAGCAGTAATTGTGTGTTTTTTGGTCTTTTAGGGTTTTTAATGTTTTTTATATTTTTTGGGGCCTTAGTTATTTTTATTTTTTTGATGTTTTTAGGGTTTTTAGGTTGTTTTATGTTCTTATAAATTTTAAGGGGTTTCCCCAGTTTTTATAATTTTTATTGTTTTTTAGTGTTTTTATGGGTTTTTTGGGTTTCTAGGTTTTTTCGAATTCTTGGTTTTTATAGGTTTTAAGTGTTTTTATCTTATTAAGGTTTTACTAAAGTTTTTCATGTTTTTAGGGTATTATAATTTTTTTGGATTTTCAGGATTTTTTATTATTTTTATGATTTTTCGAGATTTTAGGGATTTTGAGGGGTTTTAAGGTTTTGGGAGGTTTAGTGGTTTTGTGGATTATTTGGGTTCTTGGTTTTTTTTTGTTTTTATGGGTTTAAGGTATTTTTGATTTTTTTGATGTTTGTAGTTGATTAAATGGTTTTTTGAGTTTTTAATTCGTTTTTATGGTTTTTATGGGTTTTTATGGAATTTTCTGTTTTTTTGTTGTTTTTATGGTTTTTACAGGTTATTATTTTTTTAGGGATTATAGGGTATTTTAGGGTTTATAGTTATTTTAGGTTTTTAGTGGTTTAGGAATATTGGGGGATTTTTGGGGTTTTATGGTTATTCATATCATTTTTAGGTTTTTAGGGGTTTAATGTGTTTTTAGATTTTTATAGTTTTCATAGGGGTTTTTAGAATTGTAGTGATTTTATGTTTATAGGTAATTTGATTTATTTTTAGGGGTTTAACGGTTTTTATGGTTTTTATGGTTTTCATGCGTTTTGTAATTTTAGGGGTTTTTTTTTGAGTTTTTAGTATTTTAATAGTTAAGAGTGTTTGTTAACAATTTTATGGGTTTAAAGTATTTTTTAGAGTTTTTAGTGGTCTTTTATGATTTTGGGGGGGGGGGGGGGGGTTTAAATATTTTTAAGGTTTTATGTGTTTTTCTTGTTTTTAGGGTTTTTGGGGTTTTTAGGGTCTTTTAGAGTTTTTAACTATTTTTTGGATTTTAGGGTTTTCAGTTTTATTAGGTTTTTAATGTTTTCTTAGTGTTTTTCATGTTTATAGGATTTTTATGTTTTTAGTGATCTGTATGTATTTTTAGGATTTTTATGGATTTTAGGGTTCTTAGGGTTTCCATTGGTTTTTAGGGATTTTGAGTGTTTTTACATGTTTTTTGGGTTTTTTGGGTTCTTTGTGTTTTTAGTTTTTTATGAGTTTTTAGTGTTTTATATTTTTAATTTTTTTTTGGGTTTTTGGTTTTCTAGTGTTTTTTAGGATTTAAGGGATTTTATGGCTTTTTAATATATTATGGTTTTTAGGGTTTTTAGGGATTTTAATGGTTGATAAATGATTTTTTTGTTTTTTTTGGGTTTTAAGTTATTTTTGTGTTTTTCAGTATTCCTAAGGGTTTTATAGTTTTTTCTAACTTTTTAGGGGTTTAAATGGTTTTATATTTTTTTAGTGTGTTTTCAGTTTTTTATTGATTTTTGGGTTTTTAATGTTTTTGAGGGGTTTTATTATTATTTGGGGGTTTTAGGGTTTTTAGGATCTTTTAGGGTTTTAAGCGTTTTTTTTGTTTTTCTTGAGGTTTTATGTGTTTTAGGTTTTTACAATTTTATTAGGGGTTTTAGGGGTTTTATGTTTTTAGGGATTTGTAAGGATTAATTAGAATATTATTGTTTCCAGGGATTTTAAAGGGTTTTATGTTTTTTAGGGTTTTAGAGGTTTTTTTATTTTTATATATTTTTACATTTTTATAGAATTTTAAGAATTTTTATTATTTTTATTGTATTTATGTTTTTATATATTTTTACGGTGTACAAGGGTTTATTAGGGTTCCTAGGTTTTTAAGGATTTTTGGGTTTTAGGGTTTTTTGGATTTTTATGTATTTTAATAATTTTTAGAGATTTTAATGTGTTTCGGGGTTTAGAAGGTTTTTAGATTTTTTATTGGTTTTTTATGGTTTTCAAAGTTTTTAAGGTTTCTTATGGTTTTTAGGCATTTATGTTTTTAGTGGGTTTTTAATTTTTAGGGTCTTTTTGAGTATTTAAATTTTTTTAGGTTTTTTAGGCATTTTATGGGTTTTTATGTTTTTAAGGTTTTCATAGGGATTTTATTTTTAGGGAATTTTTTGAGCATTTTATGGGTTATTTAGGTTTTTTGGTATTTTTAGGGGTTTTGGGTTATTTAGGGATTTGATTTTTTAGGGTTTTGGGATTTTTGTTGTTTTTAGGGGTTTCAGGTGTTTACGTTTTTCAGAATTTTTTTTGCGTTTTAGGGTTCTCAGGGTTTTTATATTTTTACAAATTTTTAAGGATTTTTTAGGATTTGTATGGTTTTTTTGGTTTTTAGTGATTTTGAGGGTTTTAATGATTTTTAGGGATTTTAGCGGCTTTAGTAGTTTTTTGGTTTTTTGGGTTTCTTTATCGTTTTATGGGATTAATGGTTTTTTAGAGCTTTTAACATGTCTTGGGGTTTATATTTTTTTAATTTTTTTACTAATTTCAAGGGTTTTAAGTGATTTTACTTTATTAAGGTATTCTTAGGAATTATTATGATTTTCACAGTTTTTTATGTTTTTATGTATTTTTAGAACATTTTAATTGTTTTTATTGTTACTTTGCGTATTGAGGTGTTTTGAGTGTTTTAAGGTTTTTATGGGTTTTAAGGTTGTTTTAAGGTATTTTTCATTTTTTGGATTTTTAGGGATTTTATGTCTTTTTATGTTTTTAGGATCTTCTTAGGGGTTTTCTGGGGTTTTAGAGGTTTTGTAACCTTTTTTGGTATTTCTAGTTTTTTTAGGATTTTTATGGTTTTTATGGATTTTAGGGATTTTAAGGGGTTTTAGGGGTTTTAGGGTTTTCAACATTTATTGGTTTTTAGGTCTTTGGATATTTTTTTTTTGGGATTTTTAGGTATTTTTTAGTATTTTGTTGGATTTTTTGGACATTTATAGATTTTTAGGGTTTTTTGGGGTTTTTCGGTTTTTTGGGTATTTAGATAATTTTTTGAGTTTTTTAAGGTTTTGATGGGTTTTAGATTTTTTTTAAATTATGGTTTTAAAAGGTTATTACAATTTTGAGGGTTTTTTTTAATTTTTTTTGATTTTAAGGCATTTTAGTGTATTTTAGGGTTTCAGGGGTTTTAAGTGTTTTTTTGTTATTAAAGATCTCTTAGGGGTTTCGGGTTTTTTAGGGGTTTACGTTTTTAGGGATTTTAGGATTTTTTTTGGGATTATAGATTTTATGGGTCATTGTGGGTTTTTAGGGTTTTTATCTTTTAATGCTTTATTTATTTAGGGTTTTTTTAATGTTTTTCAGGGTTTTTATGGTTTTTAGGTTTTTGAAATGTTTCCCTGGGTTTGAAGGGGTTTTAGAGTTTTTGTTGAGTTTTCAGGGTTTTTTAGGTTTTGGGGGGTTTTAAGGGTTATATAGGATTTAATGGTTTTTAAGTGGTTGAAATGTTTTTTGGTTCTCTTCAGGTTTATAGACTTTTCTGGTTTTTAGGAGTTTTAAGTGTTTTTAGGTTTTTAAGGATCTCTTAGCGTTTTTATGGTGTTTAGTTTCTTTTAGGTTTTTACGACTTTTTAAGTATTTTTTAGTATTTTAATGATTTATAGGGTTTTTATGAATTTTTAAGGGTTTTGCGTTTTTTTAGGTTTAGGGGTTTCAAGTGTTTTTTGGTTTTCATGGTTTTCTTTTGGGTTTTAGGGATTTTTATGGGATTTTACATTTTTAGACTTGGTTATGAATTTTTAGGATTTTTTTTGGTTTTTTTAGGTTTTTAGGGATTTTGAGAGGTTTTCATGTTTTTAGGGTTGTTAGCATTTTTAGGTTTTGTAGGGGTTTTAAGTGTTTTTAGGTATTTACTATTTTACAAGGGGTTTTCATAGTTTTAGGGTTTATTCAATTTCTTGGTATTTTAAGGAATATTTTAGGATTTTAATGGCATTTTGGGTTTTTTGGGATTTTGATGGTTTTTTGGGTTTTTAGCATTTTTAGGATTTTTAGTGGATTTAGGTTTTCTATAATTTTAAATATTATTAGGGGTTTTCATGGTTTCTTAGGGTTTTTATTTTTTGATATATTTTTAGTGATTTTTTAGTATTTTTATGGGTTTTTAGGTTTTTAGGGATTTTGAGGGATTTTTGGGTTTTTGGGGGTTTTATGGTTTTTTTAATTTTTAGGGTTTTTATGTTTTCTATGGGTTTTAAATTGTTTTATGTGTTTAAATGGTTTTTAAAGATTTTAGTGAATTTTTTTAGATCTTATGGGTTTTTTGGTTTTGGTGGTTGTATGGTTTCTAAGGGTTTTAGCTTTTTATAGACTTTTAGGTTTTGTTGTTTTTTAGTTTTTTAATGTTTTCTTTTGGATTTTCAGGTTTTTTTTTGTTTTTATGTATTTTCAGGGATGTTTTGTAATTTCTATAGGTTTTTATTGTTTTTAGTGATTTTGATGGTTTACAGGGTTTTTAGAAATTTTCATGTTTTTATGGGTTTTATGTGTTTTTAGGTTTTCAAGGATTTCATATATTTTTAAGGGTTTTGTGGGATTTTTACATTATTAGGGATTTTATGGACATTAGATATTTTTATTTTTTAAAGAATTTGAGGGTTTTATTGTTTTATATGGATTTTATATTTTTTTAGTTTTTTTTAAGGTTATTTCTTATTTTTTAGGGTTTTTATAATTTTTAGAGTTTTTCACTATTTTTAGGGTGATTAGGGTTGTTCGGGTTTTTAGTGGTTTTTAAGGTTCTTCAGTGTTTTTAGGGTTTTTAAGGTTCAGAGGTTTTATTATTTTAGGGTTTTTTTGCGTCTTTTAGGTTTTTTATTGTTTTTAGGTTTTTATGGGTTTTGTGTGTTTTTAGGACTGTAATGTTTTCTTATAGATTTGTTAGGGTTTTTTGGGTTTTTTAATTTTTATATATTTTTATGTATTTTAGGGGTTTTTTGGTTTTTTATGTTCTTATGGATTTTGAGGGGTTTTAGGGTTTTTTTGATTTTTATAATTTTTAAGTTCTTAGGGAAAGGAAGATGTGAGGGTTGGGCTATCCCCCCCCCCCCCCCCCGCAATTTTATTAGCAAGAAAAAAGGAGACACAACAGACAAGGGAGGGGAGGGGTCAAACAAACCACACCCAAAAACCACGTACAACCCACACCAAAAAATAAAAACAACGAAAGAAAAAGACTCAAAAATAGACACAAAGCAGCATTATCACGTCACATCCAACCAGAACTAGCATCCATCAGCACCACATACAATCATCCCAGCAACACAGCTGCAACACATCCAAACCAACCAGCCCCAGCAGCCAACAACACCAAATCCGACATCACGGCCAAACACAACAAGAAACATCAAACCACAGCACAAGCACCACAACCAAGCACAACCATCATCACCTTCCAACAAACAGAAACCAGCAACTAGCAGCACAACAACAAACTCATCTAGAACAACAAAAAAAACCAAACAACCAGACATCATCCAGCATTAACCAGTAGCCAGCAACTCACAACCAACCAATGTTCCGCATCCAATCTCACAAGGTCCAGCACCCAGTTCCTTCTCACCAAGAAGGTCCCTCTCCAGCAGCATAGAACCAACAACATCAATAGAACAAGATTCATCTCCACCCAACATAACTGATAGCCAGCATCCACATCGAAACCAAAATAGCAGCCAAAACTTAGCACCTAACCTTCCCTCCAACAACTCCTAGGGTGGGAAGCCAGCAACTCAAAAACTGACCAAAGTTCAGCAGAAACAGAAACTCAATACCCAGCCATCCATCAGTCAAGAACACACAGACCAGCAAATCAAAGCGAACATAGCCAATTGTGACCATACCTTCATCAAAAGCAAGATCCAAGAGCAAGAAAGCAGAACCAGAAAAGAAAACCTGCATCCTTGCCTTATTCATCCACCATGACCCTTCGAGAAGCCAGAGAAGCCAGCAATACCCTCCTTAGGTCCAAACAAGAATCACAGAACCAAGCACGGAGCCATAGAAGCCATCACGAAGAAGATGAAAAGTCCGTCGAACCTTCTTATCACCAAGGCGAAGCCAGAACTCCCTTCGACAAAACTACCAGAGCGTCTTGTCGCACCAGAGTTCCATCGGGCTGAACACACCTCTGACCATTCGATGAAGCATCCATCGTGCCTGCGTTGACTTCACCAAAAACCTCTTCGACTTCGTCTAGATCACATGAAAGGCATCACTGTTGCCGCCAAGGAGCGCAGAAGCCAAATCTAGCAAAGCCGATCCAAATCAAAGCAAAATCCAAACCTAGTCATCGACACTGCAACCAGAGAAGTTGACCAAGCGTTGATGAAGCCAAATCATGTGCCGCAGCTACAACCCTCTATATCATTGAAGCCTTCGGCGTTGTTGACCCATCCGTGGAAACCCATGATCTGTAAGCTCAACCCCGATCTGTAGAAGAGGACAAGAAGGGTTTCCATCCGCCAAGGGTCCATCTGCATCATCACTTTCTGACTTGATCCAGAAAAAAAAGCACATTCGTCCGCGCATCCTCCATAGTTTGCGATTCCCAAACACATATAATTCTGACTGGATCCGTGGCCCGGAACCCAAGAGACAAAAATGCTTTGGGAAGTCGAATCCGCTGAGGAATTGAAACCACCACCGCATTAAGGTTCTTTATGATTTTAAGGGTTTTTATGGGTTTTTCTGCACATATGTTTTTTTCAAATTTTTGTGGTTTTATGGGTTTTTAATGTTTTTTATAGTTTTTTGTTGTTTTTAGGTGTTTATAGGATTTTTAAAGTTTTTAGTGGTTTTATGATTTTATGGGTTTTTAGGAATTATTTTAAAAAAATTACGAGTTTCTATGGGTTTTATCGGTTTTTAGGGTTTTTAGAATCTTTTACAGTTTTTAGTTTTTTATATATTTTTTGTGTTTTTAATTGATTTTGTGGTTTTAAGGTTTTCTTAGGGTTTTCTAGGGGTTTTAGGGGTTTTAATCTTTTTAGGGATTTTCAGTGAATTTTTAGGAATATTATTATTTTTTAGATTTTTTATTAAATTTTTAGGTTTTTTATATTTTTAGAGGTTTTAAGGGTTTTAGAGATTATAGGGGTCTAAATATTTTTTTTTGGTTTTTATATTTTTATGGGTTTTTAAATTTTTAGGTTTTTTATGTTTTTAGGGGTTTTGGGGGATTTTTATGACTTTTATGGTTCTTTAGGGTTTTAGTGATTTTGAGGGTTTTAGGGGGGTTTGATTTTTTATTGTTTTATTATGTTTTTTAGGTTTGTTTAGTTTTTTATATTTTTTTAACATTTTTATAAGTCTAAAGTGGTTGTCGATTTTTAGTGTTTTTTTGGGTTCTATGGGACTTTATTTGTGTTATGTTTATTAATTTTTTTATGGTTTTTAGGGACTTTTACGTTTTTAGGGTATTATATGTTTTTAATAATTTTTTAGGTTTATTATGAGTTTTATGTATTTTTAGATTGTTTAGGATTTCTTTGGTTTTCCAGGGTTCTTTGGTGTTTTTTGTTTTTTTGGATTTTTAGGGCTTTAGGATTTTTATGGTTTTTAGTTCTTTTAGTGTTTTTTAGTGTTTTTTAGAGTTTTTTAGAGTTTTTCATCATTTTTATGGGTTTAACGGATTTGGATAGTATTTAGTGTTTTTAGGGTTTTTATGCATTGTTTGGGTTACTAAATGTGGTTAGTGTTTTTCTATTGTTTTTTGGGGGTGTAAGTACATTTTAGTGTTTTTTTAGTAGTAGTGTTTTTAGGGATTTTAACTATTTGTAGGTTTTAAATATTTTTTAGTTTTTTTCACAAGTTTTATGGTATATTATTTTTATATTTTGATTTTTAGGGATTTTTTAGGATTTTATAGTTTTTATGGTTTTATGGATTTTAAGGGGTTTATGGTTTTTGTGGTGTTTAGGGTTTTTAAGGTTATTTTATGGTTTTATGGTTATTTAGTTTATTACATTATTTTTAGGTTTTATAGTTATTAATATTTTTAACTTTTATTAATGTTTCTATATGTTTTAGCTTTTGTATGTTTTTTAGGGGTTTTAAGTGTTTTTAACCTTTTAAAGTTTTCATAAAAATTTCATATTTTTTACGGTTCTTTATGTTTTTAGGTATTTTTAGGGATTTTTTGGACTTTTATATTTTTAGTAATTTTGTTGGTTTTTAAGGGTTTTATGGTTTTTAGTGTTATTTAGGGATTTTAGGGATTTTAGGGACTTTAGGGTTTTATGTTTTTTTATGTTTTTAATGTCTTTTTATGATTTTTAGGGGTGTTTATGATTTTTAGTGATTTTCAGGGTTTCTAGGGTATTTATCAATTTTAGGTTTTTAGGGGTGGTAAGTGTTTTTAGGTTATTAAGTATTTCATTGGGTTTCTCATCGTTTCTAAAGTTTTTTAAATTTTTTGAGATTTTTAATGATTTTTTAGGGTTTAGTAGTTTTCAGGGTTGTATGGACTGTGAGTTTTTTTTTGGTTTTTAGGGGTTCTTGTGGTTTATAGATTTCATTGGGTCTTTTAGATTTTTTGAGTTTTTAGGGGTTTGATATTTTTTATAGTTTTCTAAGGTTTTAGGGTTTTAAAGGGTTTTAGAGTGTTTTTGTGTTTTTTAGGGTTTTGTGAGGTTTTATAATTTTTTAAGTTTTTCAGGGTTTTTTTTTATTTTAGGGGGTTTAGGGTATTATTACAGATTTTAGGGTTTTTCCATATTTTTATGTTTTTAGGGGTTTTAAGTGGATTTATATTTTAAAGATTTTCTTAGGTTTTTCAGAGTATTAATAGTTTTTTTCTTTTCTAGGGATTTGTTGGGATTTTTAGTATTTTTATGGTTTTTATGGTTTTAAGCCATTTTGTGGGTTTTAAGGGGTTATTTTTCATTTTTGGATATTTTTATGGGTTTTAAGTGTTCTTATGTTTTTATTTTTTTTGTGTTTTTCATGGGTTTTACGGTTTTTTATATTATTAGTGATATTAAGGATTTTCTAGGTTTTATATCTGTTTTTAGGGTATTTAGGGATTTTGATTCTTTTTTAGGATTTTAGTATTTTTTTATGTTTTTAGGTTTTTAAGGGTTTTTCATTTTAATTGGTTTAACAGTTTTAAAAAATTAACATTTTTAGGGGTTTAAATGTGGTATAGAGTTTTTAGTGAGTTTTTGGGTTCTTAATAATTTTTGGGGTTTTATAGTTTTTTATAGTTTATTGAGGTTTTTTAAATTTTGGGGTCTTTTTAGGGATTTATTGGTTTTTTGGTTTTTAGGTGTTTTATGTGTTTTTAGGTTTTTAGGTTTTCCTAGGGTTTTATGGTTTTTAATGTTTTTTAATATTTTACTGATTTTAGGGATTTTTTAGTATTTTTATGGGTTTTTAGGGGTTTTATGTATTTTTATAGTTGTTTTGTTTTAAGGGTTTTTATAGTTTTATGTTGTTTTTTTGGGTTTTAGGGGTTTCTTATGTTTTTTAGGAATTTAAGGTTTTTAGAGTTTCTGGACATTTTAAGGAGTTTAAAGGGTTTTTTAGAGTTTTAGTGGGGTTTTAGGGTTTTTAGGTGTTTTTAGGGATTTTTACTGTTTTTGGTGTTTTAATGGTATTTTTTGAATTTCTGGGTCTTTAGTGTCTTTTAGGGGTTTTAGGATTTTTTAGCTTTTAAATTTTTTCTTATGGTTTACAGTTTTCAGGGTTTTATATTTTTTTAGTACTTTTTCTGGTTTTTTTGGAATTTTATGAGGTTTTAGGGGTTTTTGGGATTTCTAGGGGTTTATGGTTTTTATCACTTTTAATGATTTTATGGTTTTAAAGTTTTTTTAGGTTTTGAGGCTTTCATAGGGGTTTTCTGGGCCTTTTAGGGATTTTTTTATGGTTTTTAATGATTTTGAGGGGTTAATGTTTTTAGGTTTTCTTAGAGTTTTTAGGGTTTAAAGTGTTTTTTGAGAATGAAACACTTTTAGGGATTTAATTTATTTTTGTAGTTTATAGTGGGTTTTTATGGTCTTTATAATCTTTAGGGTTTCTACTATTTTTGTTGTTTTTATAGATTATAGGGTCTTTTATGATTTTTTTTGTTTTTAGAATTTTATGTGTTTGACGTGTTCTTAGGTTTTAATGATTTCTTATGAATTTTCATGGTTTTTAGAGGTTTATTTTGGTTTTAGGGATTTTTATAGAATTTTTATAGTTTATGAATGTTTTCAAATTTTAGGGATTTTTTAGGTGTTTTAGGGTTATTTAGGATTTTTAAGGGTTTTAGGGTTTTTAGCATTTTTCGGATTTTTTGGTTATATAAGGGCTTTTTTTTATTTTTATGGTTTTTTATTGTTTTTTATGGTTTTTAGTTTTTTATTTTTTAATCATTTTTAAGGTTTTAATGATTTTCAAGGTTTTTAAGTGTTTGTGGATTTTGATGGTTTTTATGTTTTTACAGTTTTTTTAGTTTTTTAGGTTATTTAAATTTTTTTAGAGTTTTTTTAATAATTTTTAGGGTGTAAAGGGGTTTTAGAGTTTTTAGGTTACTTATTGGTTTTAATGGGTTTTAATGATTTTAGGGGTTTTTGGTTTTTAGGGGTTTTATCATCATTTAGGGTTTTATAATTTTTACGTTTTTAGGTTGTTTAAGTGTTTTTTGATTTATTATGATCTTCTAGGGATTTTTAATTTTTTAGGGTTTCTTATGTAATTAGGGATGTTTAAGGATTTTTTAGTAATTTTATGGGTTTTAGGGTTTTTTGGTATTTTGAGGGTTTGAGGGGTTTTAAATTTTTTTAGCATTTTTTAGGTTTTTAAGGGGTTTGAAGTGTTTATTTTTTATTTTATGGTTTTTTAGGATTTCTTAGGGGTTTTAGGTTTTTTATGTTTTACTAATTTTTGGTCTTTTTTATGTTTTTATGGTTTTTCTAGTTTTTAGGGATTTTGAGGGATTTTATTGTTTTTATGGTTTTTTTGTTTTTAGGGGTTTTGAGGGTTTTAATGTTTTTAGAGTTTTTAATGTTTTTATGAGATTAAAGGTTCTTTAGAGTTATTAGTGTTTTTAGGGGTTTTCTAGGATTTTATGTTTTTATGCTTTTTAAGGGGTTACAATTGTTTTCGGGGTTTACGGTTTATTTTATTATAGGGTTTGTATTGTTTTTAGGGTTTTAGTGGTTTTAAGTGTTTTTAAGTTTTTAATTTTTTTTCTAAGGGGCTTTCAGGAGTTTTAGGGATTTTTTCATTTTAATGGACATTATGGCTATTTTATTTTTATGGGTTTTAAGTTTTTTTTGTGATATTGAGTGTTTTTTGGAATTTTTAGAGTCATAATGGTTTTTCGATACTTTTTGACTTTTTTAGGGTTTCTAATGTTTTTAATGATTTTAATGTTTTTAATGTTTTTATGGGTTTAAATGAAATTTATAATTTCTAGTGGTTTTAGGGTTTTTTTTGGGTTTATGGGATTTTTAATGTTTTTAAGGGTTTTATGGTTTTAAGGGGTTTTTGGTTATTTTAGTAAGTTTAGAATTTTTAGGTTTATTCAGGTTTTAAGTGTTTTTTGGGATTTAAGGTTTTCTTAGGGGTTTTTCAGGTTATTTTTATTTTTAGGGATTTTTATTTATTTTTATGATTTTTTGGTCTTTTAAAATTTTTAGCAATTTATAGGGTTTATTAGGTTTTTAGGAATTTTGAGGGTTTTAGGGTTTTTAGCATTTTTATCATTTTAGTGTTTTTTTTCAGTTTTAATGTTTTTAGGTTTTTAATTTTTTACTTGGGTTATTATTATTTTTTTTTTCAGTTTTTGTGATTTTTATGGATTTTTTATATTTTTATGGGTTTTATAGTTTTTTATTTTTGTGTCTTAATTGATTTTTATGATGTTTATGGTTTTATTTTTTTAGGGGTTTTTTTAGTGGTTTAAAGGGCATTTAGTTTTTCTATAATTTTTATACATTTTAGTGGTTTAATGTTTTTTAGGTTTTAGGGTTTTATTTTGGTTTTTTAGGTTTCTAGGGTTTTTTATGTTTTTGGGTGTTTTTTGGTTTTTTTTGGGTTTTTTTGTTTGTTAAATTTTTTTAAGTATTTTTAAGGTTTATAGTGTTTTTATATTTTTTTGGGTTTTTATTGGTTTTTATGGTTTTGGGATTTTTTAGGTTTTCAAAGGCTTTTTAGAGTTTTATAACATTTTTAGGGGTTTAGACGGTTTTTAAAATTTCATCGATTTTAAGGGTTCTTTTGGAATTTATGGGGTTATAGGATTTTAAGAGATGTTATGGTTTTTACTAATTTTAATGGGTTTCACATCTTTTAATGTTTTCAGAAGTTTTTAGGTTTTAAGGGATTTTGAGTGTTTTTAGGTTTTAAGGTTTTCAAAGGGTTTTTTAAGATATTATGTTTTTAGGTTTTGATGAATTTATATGGATTTTTAGGATTTTTATAGTTTTATGGTTTTTATGGATTTTGAGTTTTTTGGGGGTTTTAAGGGTTTTTATGGTTTTTTGGGTTTTGAGTATTTTTTTAGTTTTTTAGATTTTTTTAATGTTTTTTTATATTTCTATCATTTTTAGGTACTTAAATGATTTTACAGTTTTCAGTAGATTTTAGAGATTTTATGGGTTATAGGTTTTTTAAAGATTATAGGGGTTTTCATGGTTTTTAGGGGTTATTGGGTTTTCGGGCCTTTTAGGGTTTTTAGTGTTTTTAGGTTTTTAGCGGTTTAATTTGTTTTTAGTTTTTATGAATTTCATAGGGTTTTACATGGTTTTAAGGTTTTTTAATTTTTTAGGGATTATTTGGTTGTTTTTATAATATTAAGGTATTTAGGGTTTTTGAGTGTTTTTAGGGTTTTTTGCGTTTTTACTGGTATTACCATTCTTATGATTTTTAATTGTTTTAAGTGTTTTTATCTTTTTAATGGGTTTCTTAGTGTTTTTACAAGTTTAATATGGTCTTTAATGTTTTTTTGTTTTTATGATTTATTTTTCTTTTTATGATTTCTAGGGTTTTAGTGTTTTTAAATGGTTTTTTGTTTTTTTTGTTTTTTAGGGGTTTTATGGTTTGGGGGGGGGGTTAGAGTTTTTTTATATACGGGTTTTAAAGGTTTTTAGTGGTTTTTTATGTTTTTAGGGTGTAAAGGCTGTTTATAGTATTTAGTGGATTTTAGGGTTGTCATGGTTTTTATGATGTTAGTGTTTTGGGGGTCTTTAGGGTTTTTAACATTTTTTGGATTTTTAGGGTTTTATGTTTTTTTTGGGTTTCTATAGTCTTCTTAGGGTTTTTTAGGTTTTTATGGGTATTTTCTTTTTTGGGGATATTTAGGTATTTTTTAGGTTTTTTTATGTATTTTAGGGACTTAGGTATTCTAAGGGTTTTTTTTTGGAATTAGTGGTTTTTTGGATTTTTATGGGGTTATAGGGTTTTTAGTGTTTTCAGGATTATTATTAATATTAAATTTTTTAGGTTTTTAGGTTTTTATTATGGTTTTTAGGGATTTTGGTGTTTATAAAATATTTATTGATTTTTAGTATTTTCATGGTTTTGGGGTTTTGGGGTGTTATTTAATTATTTAGGGTTTTTATGTTTTCTTGGGATTTAGTGTATTTTTGAGTTTTTTAGGATTTTTAAGGGCTTTATATTTTCATAAACATTTTAGGGGTACGAATGATTTTTATATTTTTTAGTGGTTTTTAGGGTTCTTAGGGGTTTTAAGATTTTTGACGCTTTTCGGTGTTTTTATTTTTATTAGGGGTGTGGGGGTTTTATGGTTTTTAAGGGTTTTAAGAGTTTTTATGTTTTTTGGGGGTTTTAAGTGTTTTAGTTTTTTAAGGTTTTATTAGGGTATTTCAGGGGTTTTATGGTTTTTTACATTTTTTGGGTTTTTTAGGGATTTATTAAAAACATTATGGTTTTTAGGGATTTTAACATTTCTAGGGATTTAGGGTTTTATGGGTTTTCAGGGTTTTGAGGAGTTTTTTACATTTTTAGGGGTCTTATGGTTTTTATGGTTTTTATATATTTTGAGATTTTTTCCGTTTTTCTAGGGTGATTATGGTTTTTTGGGGTTTTAGGTTTTTTGGAGTTTTTTAGAGTTTTAAATTTTTAAAGAGGTTTTAAATATTTAGGGTTTTAATTGGTTTTTTGTGTTTTTATTCGGTTTTAGGTTTTTCATATTTTTAAGGGTTTTTATGGTTTTTATTTTTTTTATGGGTTTTAGTTGGTTTTATGAATTTTTAGGAAATTATTGCGAAACTTTATGGTTTTTGGGATTTTGATGGTTTTTAGGGGTTTTTAGGGGATTTGTGTTTTTAGTGTTTTCAACATTTTTTATTTTTTCAGGGGTTTCAAGTGTTTTTGGTTTTTAAAATTTTCTAGGGTTTTAATAGGTTTCATAGGGTTTTTTATATTTTTAGTTATTTTTATTGATTTTTTATGAAGTTAATAGTTGTCAATTATTTTAGGGATTTTTGGGGGTTTTAGAGTTTTTAGAGTGTTCAGAGATTTTATGGTTTTATGTGGGTATTAGGTGTTTTTTGAGTTTTTTGAGTTTTTTTATGGGTTTAATGGTTTTTTAGAGTTGTTATTGTTTTGAATGGTTTATAAAATTTTTAGGCGTTTTACTATGATTTTAGTGTTTTTATGGTTTTTTTTGGATTTTTATTTTTTAGAGTGTTTAGAGTTTTCAGGGTCTTTTAGGGATTTTTTTAGTTTTTAGGGGTTTAAAGTGTTTTTAGTATTTTAAGGTCTTCTTAGGAAATTTATGGGTTTTTAGGGATTTTTAACTTTTTATGGATTTTGAAAGAATTTTTAGTATTTTTATTGTTATTTAATGTTATAGGGATTTTGAGGTTTTTTAGGGTTTTTAGGGGTTTAGAGTTTTTAGAATTTTTTTAGGGATTTAGGGGTTTATGTGATTTATTTTCTTTTGCAGAGGTTTTTAGGGGTTTTATGGGTTTTTACATTTTATGGTATATTTATGGATTTTTAGTATTTTTATAGTTTTTAGGGTTTTTATGGATTTTTAGGGGTTTTATTGTTTTTAGGGTTTTTAGCGTTTTTTTCGTTCTTAGGGAATTTTTGTTTTTTTAGGTTTTTAAGGTATCCTTAAGGGTTTTATGGAGTTTTAGGTATTTATACATTTTTAATGATTTTTATGGAGTTTTAATACTTTTAGGGGTTTGGGTATTTTAGCTACTTTTAGTGCTTTTAAGGTCTTTTTGGATTTTCGGGTTTTTTAGAGTTATTTTGGATTTTTTTAGGCTTTTAAAGTGTTTTTGAGTTTTTTATGGATTTTAGGGGTTTATAAGGTTATTAGACTACTTAGTGGGTTTTTATAGTTATTATGGGTTCTTATGTATTTTAGGGTTTTTTAGGTATTCATGGGTTTTAATCGTTTTTTGGTTTTTAAAATTTTAGTTGGGTTTTTTGTGTTTTTTAGGGGTTTTAAATTTTTAGTAATTTTCTATTATATTTTTGGGAATATTTATTCAATGGGGTTTTAAAGTATTTTTTGGGTTTGAGGTGTCTTTTTTGAGTTTTTAGGAGGGATTTGAGTTTTTTAGGGTATCAATGTTTTTTGAGGTTTATATCAATTTTGGGGTTTTAATGGTTTTTTTAGAGTATTTATTGGGTTTTCTAGATTTTTATGGAATTCTAGGGCTTTAAAGGTTTCTATAATATTTTATTCATTTTAAGGGTCTTAGAGTTTTTATGGTATCATTGGGTTTTTAGCATTTTTTGGTTTTTAGGGGTTTTAATTATTTATAGGTTTTAAATGTTTTCTTATGAGTTTAGATTGATTATGGGTTTTTATGTTATTAGGGATTATTTTGAATTTTTTAGTATTTTAATGGTTTACAGGGTATTTAGGTATTTTAAGGAATTTTAGGGGTTTTTAGGGTTTTTGTGTTTTTATATTTTCAGAGGATTCAAGTGTTTTTATGTTTTTATGGTTTTCTTAGGGGTTTTCTCGGGTTTCTGGTTTTTTTTACTTTTGGGATTTTTAGTGGTTTTTTGGATTTTTTGGGTTTTAGGGTTTTTAGGGATTTTGTGGGGTTTTATGACTTTTTAGGTTTTTTAGGAGGTTAATTGTTTTTAGGGATTTAATGTTTTTCAATGTTTTTTTGGTTTTTCCATTTTTATAGATATTGGGTTTTTTTAGAGTTTTCAGGGTTTTATATGATTTTGAGGGTATTTTTTTGGGTTTTTTGGTTTTTTTGGTTTTTAGTTTTTTTAGGTTTTTTATGGGATGTGAGGGTTTTTAGTTTTTTATATATTTCTTTGGGTTTTAATGGTTTTTATGGTTTTTTACATTTCGATGGATTTTAAGTGTTTTTAATGATTTTTATGGTTTTTAAGGTGTTTTAGGGATTTTGAGGGTTTTTGGGTTTTCAATTTTTTTTGCTTTTTTGGGTTTGATAGATATTTTTAATTTTTAGGGGTTTTAATTTTTTTAGTATTTTTTAATTCTATTTGGGGTTTAAAGGGTTTTTAGAGGTTTTAGTGATTTTTAGGGTTCTTATCGGTTTTTACGATTTTTAGGGGTATCATGGTTTTTAAGTGGTTTTAGGTTTTTAGTGACTTTTAGGGTATTCATAGAATTTTAGGTTTATTATGTTTTCTTATGGTTTTTCTGTGTGTTTAAGTTTTTTATTTGTTTTAGGGATTTTTAGTATTTTTTAGGATTTTTATGGTTTTTATGGATTTTAGGGATTTCGAGGGGTTTTTTGTTTTGTTTTTTTATTTTCTTTGTATTTTTTAGATTTTTAGGGGTATTATGTGTTTTTAGGTTTTGAATAATTTCATAGTGTTTAATGGTTTTTAGGTATTTTTATATTATTTAGGATTTTAGGGACTTTAATTATTTTTATTTCTTTTATGGATTTTCAGGGTATTTGGGTTTTATAAGGTTTTTATAGTTTTATAGTTTTTTAGGTTTTTATGGTTTTTCTTGTTTTTTATGGTTTTAAAGTTATTTAAATTTTTTCACTATTTCTAGGTTATTAAAGGGTTTTTATGGTTTTTCATTGGAATTATAGTTCTTAGGGGTTTAGGTTTTTTATTTTTTAGCGAATTTAATGGGTTTTATGAGATTTTATGGGTTTTATGGTCCTTTAGGGTATTTAGCGATTTTTTGGTTTTGTATGTGTCTTTGTATTTTTTTGGTTTTTAATGTTTTCTTAGGGTTTTGTTATTTTTTGGGATTTTTAGGGGGTTTTAGGACTTTTATTATGTTTAGGATTTTTAATTATTTTAAGGGGTTTTTAGGGTATTTAAGGTTCTTGGAAATTTGTTTTGGTTTTTAGGGTTTTTAAGGGTTTTCTTATATTTGTTGTTTTCTTAATATTTTCAAGGGTTTTAAGGATTTTTAAATTTTCTGGGAATTTTTGTGATTTTTTAGGATTTTTATGGTTTTTACGATTTTTAGGGATTTTGAAGGTTTTAGGGTCCTTTATGTGTTTTAGGGGTTTTATGGGTTTTGAGTTATTATGGGTGTTAATAATTTTTTATATTTTTTAATGTTTTTAGGGGTTTAAAGGTTTCTTAGTGGTTTTTAGGAATTTATGTGGTTTTAAGGGGTTTTAATATTTTTATGGGTTTTGTGGTTTTTATGGATTTTTGAGGTTTTTAGGGTTTTTTATGGTTTTTAGCATTTTATATATTTTTTAGGGTTCTTAAGAGATTTTTGGTTTTATGGTTATCTTACAAATTTCTAGGGGTTTTTTGTGTTTTCTACATTTTTAGGTATTTTTAGTGATTTTTTATGAATTTTATTATATTTAAGGTATTTATTGATTTTGTGGGTTTTATTGTTTTTATGGGTTCAGAGGATTTTATGTTTTTTTTAATTTTTTAGGATTTTAGGGGTTTTATGGTTACCTAGGTTTTTAAGGTTCTCTTTGGGATTTTCTGGGGTTTTAGGGCATTTATGGTTTTATGATTTTTGGGTATATTTATGAATTTTATGGATATTTATAGTTTTTATAGTTTTGGGGGGTTTTAGAGTTTTTTTAATGTGTTTTTTGGGTTTTTTTATTTTTATATTTTTTTAACATTTTTAGGTTTTAAAAGGGGATGTTGAGTTTTTAGTGATTTTTAGGGTTTTTTCTGGGATTTTAACGGTTTAAGGATTTTAAGGGTTTTATGTTTTTAGGGTATTTTATGGTTTTTAGTGTCTTTTATGTTTTTTATTATTTTATAGGTTTTTAGTGGTTTTATGTTTTTCTTATTTTTTAAGGTTTTCATAGGTTAATTAGCGTTCATTTGATTTTATTATGTATTTAGTGTTTTTAGGGATTTTTTTGTATTTTTTTTTGGTTTTTATGTTTTTTAGGGATTTTAGAGATATTTAGGGTTCTTAGGGTTTTTAGGGTTGTTAGGGTTATTTTGATATTTTAGTGTTTTTTGGGTTTTTATGGGTTTTAAGTGATTTAGTTTTTAAGGTTTTCTTATAGGTTTTCATGGTTTTCAAATATTTTATTTTTTTAGGTATTTTTATTGATTTTTTTTGATTTTATGGTTTTTTTTGGGGGTATTAGAGATTTTTAGGGATTTTATGGTTTTTATGGTTTTCATGATTTTAAGCATTTTTTGTTTTTTATGGATTTTATATGTCTATTAATTTTTATGGTTTTCTTAGTATTTTTATCGATTCTTTAGTATTGTGGGTTTTTAGGTATTTTTAAGGGTTTTAGGGATTTTTACAGTACTTAGAATTGTTTAGATTTTTAGGGGTTTTAAGTGTATTTTTAATTTTTTATGAGGGTCTTTAAGGATTTTTTTTTTGTTTTAGGGGTTTCTTAGGAATTTAATTGGTTAATAAGGTTTTTTGAGACTATAAGGGGTTTTAGGGGTTTTAGGATTTCCATGGTTATTGGGGGTTTTGTAGTTTTTTTAGATTTTATATTTTTAAGAATTTTATTATTTTTTTTAAATTTTTGTAGGGGTTTAACCGTTTTATAGAGTTTTTAGTGGGTTTTTTAGGGTTTATAGAGTTATTTAGAGTTTTTAATGGTGTTTTAGGGTTTTTATGATTTATAGGGATTTTAAGTATTTTTAGGTTTTAAAGGACATCTTAGGGTTTTTCAAGGTTTTGAGGGGTTTTATGTTTTTAGGGATTTTTATTGTATTTTTGGATATTCTGGGGTTTTTTGGGTTTTTAGGGATTTTGAGAGTTTTTAGAGATTCTGAGGGTTTTATTGGTTTTTAGAGTTTTCTAGGTTTTTTAGAGATTTTAAGTGTTTTTAGGATTTCAATACTCCTTAGGGTTTTTAGGGTTTTTTCATTTTTATGGATTTTATGGATTTTTTAGATTTTTTACGGGTTTTAAGGGGTTTTAGGGATTTTAAGGGTGTTTTGGTGTTTTTAGGGTTTTTATTTCTTTTGGGTTTTTAGGGTTTTTTTTGTTTCTTATGGTTTTAATGGTTTTTATAGTTTTTTAAAAATTGTAGGGCAAGGAAGATGTGAGGGTCAGGCTATTCCCGACCCCCTCAAAATTTAGTAGAGAAAAAAAGATGCAGTAGACAAGGGAGGGGAGGGGTCAAACGACCCACACCCAAAAACCATTTACAAACACACGCCGAAGAAATGTAAAAAAAGAAACATAAAAAACACACAAGAAGAAGAAATTCCGAAGAATCCCTGACAGCATTTCCGAGCCAATCAGCAACCGGCAGTAATGCAAGAGAAACACCTTCACCCAAAAACCCTTCAGTACCTCCCATCCCAGCAGCAACCAGCATCCAGAACCACCAGCATCCAACATCACAGAACCACCAGCATCCAACATAACAGAAGCACCAGCATCAAAATCACAAGCCTCACCTTCAGCAGCATTCAGCATCTCACCACCAGGCAGCGACCAACATCCAATCTCACAAAAATAAAAATCCAGCACCTTCACACTAAAATGATCCACCACAAACAACACATAACAATCAGCACCAAAAGCACACAACCACCAGTAACCATAGCTCGCATCTATACAACAACCATCATCCTTTTCACAAATACCAGAATCCATCACCTACATACCAAGAAGGTCCACCGCACGCACAAAAAACACAGAACCAATAGTACCAAAATCCAACCCGCAAGCTTCATCGCATTTCAGCCAAACACCAACCAGTCCATAGCAGCGATTCCATCATTAAACATCTACTTTCCAAGATGATAAAATGTCAACATCACACACCCAAAATCATCTGTAGCCTCATGCACCTCCTCGGCAGGAAGATCCACTTCCAGCAACTTATGACCATCAGCACCAAACCCATATCCAATAGCATCAGCATGTCCTAGCCCTGTAGCACATATAAGCCAACGCCACTGTTCCATGAAATCGATCTCTCCTACCATACCACACAAACCAGCAAAGAAAAGCAGCCTATCACACACATTAGAGAACATGGAAATCCCAAACAGCATTGAAAGCAACAAAAAAACAGAATAGTCTTGACTTGAGGCTCAGACATCCCTCCAGCCAAGTCACATGCCCATCCAACAAGCCACTCCACAAGAAGTACAAACTATAGTAGCATAACGAACAAACACCCACCAATCCGAAACAATTGAAAAAGAAAAACCACCGGCGTGCCAAAAATATTCAGGATTCAGACCACATGAGAGGGAACATACTAAAATCGAAGAGTCAGCAGGGGCAAAACCAAGCGGCGAAGCAGCAAATCATAAAAAATCCACTGGAAACCAAGATCTGGAAACAACTTTCACTACAACGGAGGCTTCTTGGACTATGACCAAACCTCCGAGAATCCAGCAACTTCTCTGCCAAGGTGCAATAAAGAAAAATCCGGAGAAGGATCCAGATCCACTAGAGACGAGCCAGGAAGTTGCAACAAGCCGTCACCGCCTTTGTCCAAAACAACCCACTAAACCCGAATGCCATGAGGCAGCTGCCTCGTCTTCCACCATCGCACCAGGGGTGAAGGCCTTCTGAAAATATCTCCAACTACATCATCGAACTGGATGCAATCAACGAATCCACTAAAAAGGGTTCCAAGAGGGAACCCTGGAGATCACCGCATCAGGAGAGAGGTCCCAGGAAAGAGCAGGGGCATCCTTCTTAAAAATTTTAGGGCATTATATAGTTTTGATAGTATTAGTTATTTTTATGGTTTTAATGGGGTTTTAGGGTCTATTGATGTTTTTTGGGGTTATTATAATAGTTTGGGGTATTTTGGGTTTTTTTGGTCTTTTGGGGGTTTAGTTCTTTTTAAGATTGTATGGTTCTCTTGGGGTTTTTATGGGTATTTTGGATGTTTTATTTTTTAGATATTTTTAGAGTATTTCTATTTATTTTATGTTTTTTATGGTTTTTATAGAATTTTTGGGATTCTTGGGTTTTTTATATTTGTACGGTTTTCATGTTTTCTATGGATTTAATTTCATTCTATGCTTTTATGTATTTCATAGTGCCATTTTAGATTTTTTGGTTTTTTTATGTTTTTAAGTATTTTTAGGGATTTCATTAGTATTTATAGGGATTTTAGGGATTTTAGGATTTCTGGGTTTTAGGGATTTTATGGTTTTTTGAGTATTTGTTTTTTGGTTTTTTAGGGTTTTGAGGGTGTATAGGGTTTTTAGTGTTCTTAGGGGTTTAAAAGATCTTTATATTTTTAATTTTTTTTTATTATTTATGGGTTTTTAAGGTTTCAATGATTTTTAGGGGTTTTATGGTTTTTAGGGGTTCTTAGCTTTTTAGGAACTTATAGGGTATTTAGAATTTTTAGGGTTTTTAGGGGTTTTAATTACTTTTAGGGTTTTAAATGTTTATTTGGGGTTTTCAAGGTTTTTAGGTTTTTAAGTTTTTCTAAGAATTTTTAGGGATATTCATTGGATTTTATGGTTTTGGGGGGTTTTATTGATTTTTAGGCGTTTTTAAGGATTTTATGGTTTTCTATGAATTAAAGGGTATTTAGGTTTTTAAAAAAAATTAGGCATTAATTGTTTTACAGTTTATCAGCTTTTCTTTGGGTTTTTAGGTTTATAAAATTTTTATGAATTTTTTGGGATTTATTTGGATTTCTATGGATTTTAGGTTTTTTAAGGATTTAGTGGGTTTCTTGGGGTTTTTAGGGGACTTTAGCATTTAATAGGTTTTTAGGTGATTTAAGTATTTTATATTTTTATGTTCTTCATATGTATTTTTAGGGTTCTTTGGGTTTTTATGTTTTTATTGATTTTTATGGGTGTTTTTTACGGTGTTAGGGATTTTTAAGGGGTTTAATGTATTTTATGGTTTTAGGGTCTTTAGTGTTTTTTAATATTTTAGGGGTTTTATATTTGTTTTTATGGTTTTCATATGGTTTTTAGGGATTTTTTTTTGGTTTTTAGGGATTTTTATGGTTTTTAGGATTTTTATGGGTTTTATAGTTTTTAGTCATTTTGAAGGTTTTGGGGGGTTTGGGGGTTTTTTGGTTTTTTGGGTTTTTTAGGTTTTTTCATGTTTTTTTATTATTTTTAATGCTTTTTTTGAATTTTTTAATGTTTTTAGGAGATTAAAGTATTTTTATAGTTTTTAGTGGGTTATAGGTTTTTCGTGAGATTTTAGGGTTTTTAATGTTTTTAGGGGTTTTATGGTTTTTATAGGTTTTAGGGTTTTCATGTTCATTTATGGATTTCATGTTTTTTATGATTTTTAGGGTTTTTAGATGTTTTTTATGTTTTTATGTTTTTATTAGTGTTTTTATGGATTCTAAGGTTTTTTATGTTTTATGGATTTTAGTGGTTTTAGAATTATTATGGATTTTTAGGGGTTTCATGGATTTTGATCATTTTTTGGTGGTGTTATTGGTTTCAGTGTTTTAGGGTTTTTTATGGTTTTATCATTTTTTATGATTTTCAGGGATTTTATTTCTATAGTATTTTACGCTTTTGTGACTTTTTAATTATTTTAAGTTTTTTGTTACATTTTGAGGGATTTTATCAGAATTTTTAGGATTTATATAATTTTGATTTCTTTTAAGGATTTTGATGGGATTTTTGGTTTTTTAGAATTTTTAGGGTTTTTAATCATAGGTCTTTTATTACGTTTTTAGGTTTGTTAAGTTTTTGTGGTATTTTTTATGGTTTTTAGGGGTTTAAATGGATTTTATAATATTTAGTGTCTTTAGGGGTTTTTATTGGGTTTTGGGATTTTTAACCTTTTAGAGGTTTTATGATCTTTAGGGGTTTTAAGGGTTGTAGGGTCTTTTATGGATTTTATACTTTTTTTAGGTTTTTAAGAGTTTTAAGAGTCTATATGTATTTAATGATCTCTTAGGATTTTTCATCTTTTATAGGGATTTTTTGATTTTTTGGGTTTCTAGGTTTTATGGATTTAAGGGTTTTTAAGTGTATTATGTTTTATGATTTTCTTGTAGTTTTTTCAGGTTTTTGAGGTTTTTAATGATTTTAGGTATTTTAAGGGTTTTTAATGATTTATATTCCTTTTTAGATATTTTGGGAATTATGATGATTTTTAGGGATTTTTTTAGTCTTCTTGGGTTTTTGGTATTTTTTAGTTTATTAGGATTTTTATGGAATTTTTTTGTTTTTTTAACTTTCTTAAATATTTAAAGGGTTTTTAGAGTGTTTCATGGTTTTTTTGTTTTCTTATGGGTTTTTATAGTTTTTAATGTTTGTTAGTGGTATTTAAGAATTTTTTGGTTTTTTGGGTTTTTAGGGTATTTTATGGTTTTTATCATTTTTATGTTTTTAGTGTTTTATGTGTTTTTACGGGTTTCTTAGGGTTTTCATGTTTTTTATGTTTTTTTACATTTTTATGGTTTTTGGGGTTTTTTGGATTTTTACGGTTTTTAATCATTTTTACCGTTTATAGGGTTTTATGGGTTTTATGTTTTTAGGGATTTCTAGTGTTTTTCGGTTTTTAAGTGATTTAAGTGTTTTTAAAGTTTTAGGGTTTCATTTGGGATTTTCATTTTTGTAGTGGTTTTTACATTTTTAGTGATTTATTTTTGATTTTTTAGGATTTTATTGGTTTTTTTTGGATTTTAGGGATCTCAGGGGTTTTACGGACTTTCGAGTTTTATAGTATCTTTTGGTTTTTAGGGTTTT
Organism: Viscum album; assembly: GCA_963277665.1. NCBI lineage: Eukaryota > Viridiplantae > Streptophyta > Magnoliopsida > Santalales > Viscaceae > Viscum > Viscum album. The sequence continues at coordinate 109,667,990 of OY728127.1, forward strand.
TTTAAGTTTTTAGAGGTTTTAAGGTATTTTAGAGTTGTGTACATTTTTAGGGGTTTAAAAATGCTTTTATTGTTTTTATTAGTTTTTAGGATTTTTATTGGGTTTTAGGGTTTTTTTAAGGATTTTTGGCTTTTATGGTTTTTAGGGGTTTAAAGGTTTTTAGATCCCCTTAGGGTTTTTATAATTTTTATTCTTTTTATGGGTCTGAATCATTTTTAGTTTTTTAAGGTTTTCTTAGGGGCTTTCAAGTTTTTTTGGGTTTTTATGTTTTTAATTATTTTTATGGATTTTTAAGATCTTCATGGTTTTTATGGATTTTGAGAGGTTTAGGGTTTTTTAGGGTTTTAGGTTTTTTAGGGGTTTAGCATTATTTTGATTTTGTTGGTTTAAATTTCATTAGATTTTTATGTTTTCTTAGGCGTTCTCAGTGGTTTTAGAGTTTTTTGTGTTTTTAGGTCGTCTTTATGTTTTTATTGTATTTAGGATTTTAAGTGATTTTTAGAGTTTTTTGGGTTTCTATGGTATTTTTGGGTTTTAGGTGTTTTTATTTGATCTTTTATGTTTTTGAGTGGTTTTAGAGACTTTGAATTTATTTTTTTGGTTTTAAAGGGGGTTTTGATTTCTTTGGGGGTTTTAGGGGATTTTAGGGTTTTTTATGATTTTTATGTTTTTTTGTGGATTTAGGGTTTTTAGGGGTTTTAGGGGTTTTAGGGTTTTTAGGCTCTTTTAGGGTTTTTAACATTGTTTAAGTTTTTTAGAAATTTATTGTTGTTTAGTTTTTCTATGGTTTTCTAATGGTTTATCATGATTTTAAGGGTTTTTTATGTTTTTATATATTTTTATCCCATTTTATGATTTTTATGGTATATAGGGATTTTGAGGGATTTTAAGTGTTTTATGGTTTTTAGGTTTTTATGGTTTTCTTAGAATTTTCCTAGGTTTTTTGGTGTTTTTTTGTTTTTATGGATTTTTATCATTTTTTTGTTTCTCATTTATTTTGAGGTGGTTTAGAGGTTATTGTTGTTTTTATGGGTTTTTTGTGTTTTTAGGGTTTTTTGAGATATTTAGGGTTTTTAATGTTTTTAGAGTTTTTAATCGTTTTTACTCATTTAAATGGTTTTTTAGTTATTAGTTTTTTTTGTTTTTATGGGTTTTTAGGATTTTTTACTATTGTTAGTTGTTTTTTGGTTTTCAGGGGATTTTATGGTTTTTAGGTTATTTAAGTGTTTTAATCATTTTTTGTATTTTTTTGGTTTTTTAAGTTTTTATGGTTTTTTGGGTTTCTTAATGATTCTCATGTATTTAGGTTTTTTTATAATTTAGGTATTTTAATGGATTCTTTTCAAATTTTTATGGTTTTTATGGTTTTTAGGGATTTTGAAGGTTTTTATCATTTTTAGGTTTTCTATGGTTTTAAGGTGCTTTTAGTTATTTAATTTTTTCTTATGTTTTTTTATGGGTTTTTAGATTTTTTATATTTTAGATAATTGAGGGATTTTTTTATTTTTATTGTTTTAGTGTTTATATAAATTTTGAGGGTTTTTATAGGTTTTAGGGTTTTAGGCGGTTTTAGGGGTTATAAGGTTTTTTAGAGATTTTAAATGTGTTTAGGGATTTAAAGGAGTTTTATGGTTTTAGTGGGGTTTTAAGGATTTTATGGTGTTTTATAGTTTTCTATGGATTTTAGGTTTTTTTATGGTTTTTAGGGGATTTTAGGGTTTTACAGTCCTCTTGGTGAGTGTAGAGTTTTTTTTGGATTTATATGGGTTTTTAGTGATTATAGTTTTTAAGGTTTTCTCAGTTTTTTTCGGATTTTTTATGGGTTTTTTATATTTTTAGGTTTTTTAGGGCTTTTCAAAGATTTATCATGGGTTTTTAGGGCTTTTAGAGATTTTAAGGGTTTTGAAGTTTTCATTGAGATTTTGGTATTTTACGGTTTTGGCATTTTTTAGGGTTTTTAGGTGTCTTAAGTGTTTTTTAGGTTTCTATGTTTTTATTATGGATTTTCAAGGTTATTAGGGGTGTTTTACATTTTTAGGAATTTTTAGGTATTTTTGGTATTTTAATGGTTTTTTGCGTTTCTATATATTTTGAGGGTTTTAGGGTTTTAGGGATTTTGTGGTTTTTTTTGTTTTTAGGGTTTAGTGAGTTTTTAATGATTTTAATGGTTTTGGAGTTACATTTTTTGTGTTTTAAAGTGTTTTTAGAGTTTTTAGTGGTTTTATGGATGCAATGGGTTTTTACGGTTTTTATGGTTTCTAGGGGTTTTAGCATTTTTTTGGGTCTTTTAGAGTTTTAAAGTATTTTTAGGTATTTTAAGGGTTTAAAAGATTTATATTTTTTTGGTTTTCTTAAGGGGGTTTAGGGTTTTTAGGGATTTTTTACAATTCTAGGGTTAATAGTGATTTTTTAGGGTCTTTAAATGTTTTTGGGTTTTTTTGGGGGGTTTTGGGATTTTTGGGATTTTTTGGAGGGTTTTTATTGTTTTTATTGTTTTTAGAGGTTTAATGTTTTTAGTGTTTTTAGTGGATTTTTGAATTTTTAATAGTTTTAGAGTTTTATGGTTTTTAGAGGTTTTGGGGGTCTGGCTCTTGTAGGTCTTATTGTTTTTTTTGTGTTTTTAGGTTTTTAAGGGTTTTATGTTTTTTTGGGTTTTTATGTTTTTCTTAAGGGTTTTCTATTTTTTAGGGATTTTTACATTTTTAGGGGCATTAGGTCTTTTTTAGGACTTTTATACTTTTTATGGTTTTAAGTAATTTTGATGGTCTTTAGAGTTTTTTACATATTTTATGGTTTTTAGTGTTTTAATAGATTTTTAGGTTCTTGGGGGTCATGTTTTTTTTTGTTATTTAACATTTTCTAAGGGGTTTTCATGTCTTTTAGGATTTTTTACATTTTCAATTATTTTAGGAATTTTTAAGAATTTTATGGATTTTTAGGGTCTTTTGGGATTTTGATGGTTTTTTTCAGGATTTTAATGGTTTTTTGATTTTTATGTTATTTTTTGTTTTTAGGGTATTTATTATTTTTTAGATTTTTCATCCATTTTTTGGTTTAAATGAATTTTAGAGCTGTTAATAGTTTTTTGGGTTTTTTATGGGTTCTTAGGAATTTCTAAGGATTCTATGGGTATTCATGATTTTTAGGGGTTATAGGGTTTTTTAGGTCTTTTTATTGTCCATTTGGTTTTTTAGAGTTTGTATGTTTTTTATGGTTTTTTATGTATTTTTGGTGTTTAATATTCTCTTAGGGTTTTTAGGATTATAAAGTTTTTTTTTTCAGATTTTGATGATTTTTATGGGTTTATGAGTTTTTAAAGATTTAATGGGTTTTAGGGATTTAAGGGTTTTAATGTTTATTATTATTATTTTTTATTTTAACAGATTTTAAGTGTTTTTTTGTTTTAAGTATTTCTTTATGTTGTTGGGGGGTTTTATGGTTTTTATGTTTTTAATGATATTTGAGGATTCTTTTACATTTTTATTATCTCTTAGGGGTTTTAGGGATTTTGAGGTTTTTCAAGGTTTTTATGGATTCTAATGTTTTTTTTGTGGTTTTTTGGTTTTTTTTTGAATTTTTTAGGGGTTTTATGGGGTTTTAGAGTTTTTTAATGTTCTTGGGGGGGTTTAAAGGGGTTTTAGAGTTTCTAGTACCATTTAAGGGTTTTTAAGGTTGTAGGTATTTATTTGGTTTTTAGGGAATTTAAGGAAATTAATATATTTATTGGATTTAGTGTTTTAGGGGTTTTATGGGACATGAGGTTTTTCAGGGGGGGTTTAGGGTTTTTTTGGGTTTTTGGGTTATTTGTAGTTTTTAAATTTTTTGGTTTTTTGGGGTTTTATGTATTTATAAGTTTTTAATATTTTCTTAGGGGGTTTTCGGGTCTTAAGTGATTTTAAATTTTTAGGGAAAGGAAGATGCGAGGGTTGGGCTATCCCCCCCCCCCCCCAAAAAAAATTTATTAGAATGTAAAAAAGAGACACAGCAGACAAGGGATGGGAGGGGTCAAACGACCCACACCCAATAAACCCCTTACAACCCAAGTTGCAAAATACCCAAAAAAGAAAAAAAAAGACAAAATGCACAGAGCCAAGCAACCAACACTATCATCCAGCATCAACCATTATCCAGCAGCTCACAGCTAACCAACGACCAGCATTCAAACTCAAACAGTAATCAGCATCCAGCAGCATCACAATCATAAACCACAGCTTCCGAAACTCCCAGATCAGCAACAACCAGCATCCAGCATCACAATTCCCATCATCCAGTGCATTCCAGCATCCATAATCAACACATCCCATCATCACACCAATACAACATCATCAACATGCCCAAACCAACCATCCCCAACAACCAACAGCACCAAAACCGACATCGCAACCAATCACAACAAGCAGCATGAAACCACAGCAAAAGCACTGCAACCAAATGCAGCCATCATCACCTCCCATCAAACAATGACCAGCAACTCCATACACACCATTTCCAGCAACTAGCATGTTAATAGGGACAACAGCGCCCGCATCCAGCATACCATAGCAGACAGTTCCTAAACCAAACCATAGTATCCAGTACCCCAACTTCAAGAACCAACACCAGTTGAGGTTCTCATCCCATCCATCCACATCCACAAAGCAGCAGAACTTGTAATGCATAGGATTCAATCCAGAAGATCTAGCAAAGAAACCATTGACATCCAAAAGGACCAGAACACAGCAAAACCAAAGCAAAACCGCAGTAGCGGGAGGTGGCCGCAAATCTGAAGAACCAACTCGAGTAAGAAGCCATATGAGAGCGCATACTTGCATCGTAGACACTAGTGGTGATCCAGAGGCACCAAACCACACCAACGTGACCAGGTCCGCACCTGGAGAAGCCACAATAGCCAGCCCACCCAGCCATGAGAACCAGATCTCGATCCGCCACTCCACCACCGCAACCATGCCGCCCCATGCACAGGCACCACGAGGCAACACGGTAGAGGGTAAAAACTGCCAACAAGGCCAGATCCACAAATCTATCTGTAGTGGGAGCCCTCGAAGCCAATGAATCATCTGAGGAAGCACCCGGTCGGAATGCTTAGTCCTAATCCACGGCCGATGGCCAACAAGGAAAACAGGCACCATGAATTTGTCTGCGACGCCACTTACCACAAACCGAACGGCCCAAGCAGACCGCACAGCCTCCGAAAAAGTGAAATCCTGAGAATGCAGAAGCCAATCCATGCCTAGATCTGAGGCCAAACGCGCAAGTAGATAAATATTGTGGGGAAACTGAGACCGCTTAAAGCAGGAACCCATCGCCATCTTGAGACTGAGAAGCGCCTCCATAGCACGCCTTCTCCAAGAAACCAGAAAAAGAGAGGATCTATAGTCGAATTTCCAAGGAGAATCCTGAGGAAACCCTAGGAGTATCAACGAACGAGAGTGAGGTCCGGGGGAGTGCACCTTTATCTCTCTTTGGATTTTTTCCTTCACATTTTTAGGTATTTTGAGGGATTTTGTAATATTTTTTGGTGTTTATTGTTTTTTTTTCTTTTTAGGGTTTTTATTTTATTAGGGGTTTAAATGTTTTCTAGTGTTTTTTTATTTTTATTGGTTTAAAGGGTTATTAAATTTTTAGTTTTTTAAGGTTCTTATGCGATTTTAGGGTTTTTATGCTTTTTAGAGTTTTAAAGTTTTTTGGGTTAAGATTTTTTTATGGTATTTTGGGTGTTTTTAGTGGTTTTATTATTTTTTGTTTTTAGGGGTTTAAATTATTTTTTGGTTTTTATATTTTGAGGATTTTTAGGAGTCTTATAGTTTATTTGGGTTTTTAGGGATTTTTTGGAATTATAGAGTTTTTAGTGTTTCCGTGATTTTTAGGGTTTTTCGTGTTTTGTTAGATTTTTTAGGGTTTTAATGCGTGTTTATGTTTTTAAGGTTTTTATAGGTTTTTTAGATTTTTTATGTTTTTTGGGATTTTTATTTCTGTTTTATATTTTTACTGAATTTTTAGTGGTTTTATGGATTTTGAGTTTTTCTAGGGATTTTTGGGATTCATGGTTTTTGGGTTTTAATGGTTTTTTTAGTCTTTTAAAGTTTATTGTGGTTTTTAGAGTTTATTATTATCATTAGGGGTTTCAAGGGTTTTAAGGATTTTAGTGGTTTTGGGGGGGGGGGGTTTACAGGTTTCTATATTTTTTATGGTTTTTAGGTTTTTTTATGGTTTTAGGGGTATTATGGTCATTTTAAGGATTTTTGGGTTTGTAGTGTTTTTTATTTTGTAAGGGTTTTATGTTTTTTTTGGTTTTTGAGGTTTTCTTAGGGGTATTTAGGTGTTTTATGGGTTTTGTTTACTTTTTCTGAATTTTTATTCATTTTTACGATTTTTATTGTTTTTTGGTGTTTGAGGATTTTGAGGGTTTATAGTGTTTTTTGGGGTTTTTAGAGTTTTTTGGTTTTTAGGGGTTTTAAGTGTTTTAGGTTTTTATGTTTTTATTAGTTTTTATCAATGTGTTTAAATTTTTTTACAATTTTATGAAATTTTTGGTTTTTTTAGAATTTTGTGGTTCTGTATAGTGTTTAGGGGTTTTTGAGTTTTTAGCGGTTTTAAGTGTTTTAATATATTTTTAACATATTTAGGGGTTTAATGGGGTTATATATGTTTTAGTGGTTTTATAGTTTTTATGTCCTTATATGGTTTTTAAGGCCATTAGGGGGTTTTATGGTTTTATTGGTTTGTATGGTTTTAGGGGTTTTATGGTTTATAAAGTCTTTTTATGGTTTTAAGGATTTTAGTGTTTTTTAGGTTGGGGGGGGGGGTTATGTGTTTTAGGTTTTTTCGTTTGTTAGGTATTTTTAGGTTTTTTTACATTTATAATTATTTTTATGGTTTTTTTGGAATTTATATTTTTAGTGTTTTTAGGGATTTTGAGGGTTTTAGGTTTTTGAAGGGTATTTAGTGTTTTTTAGTTTTTTAGTGGTTTTAACTGTTTTTAGGGTTTGAAGATTTTTTTTGGGGGGGGGGGTTTAGGGTTTTTAAGGATTCATATTTTTTATTTTTAGGTGTTTTATGGTTTTTAGAATTTTTATGAATTTTGATGGTTTTAATCACTTTTTATGGTTATGAGGTTTTTATGGTTTTTAGGGTTTGTTGAGTTTTGTAGGGTTTTTATTGGGATTAGAGTTTTTAACATTTTTTGGGATATGAATGTTTTTTTGGTTTTTCTGTGGGTTTTAAGGTTTTTATGTGTTACATGGGTTTTTAAGGGTTTTAGGGATTTTATGGTTTTTAGGGGGTTTTACAATTCTTATGGTGTTTTTGGGGTTTTTAAAATTTTTAATTTATTAAGGGATTTAAGTTTTGTAGTTTTTTAAGGACTTATTAGGTTTTTTAGGGTTTTAAGGGGGTTTTTTCATTTTTATATATTTTTAGGTATTTTATGATTTTTATTGTTTTAGAGTTTTTATGTATTTTGAGTGTTTTTAGGGATATTATGTTTTTACGGTTTTTTGAGTTTTTAATGGTTTTAAGTGTTTTGGTCTTTTTAAGGTTTTCATATGGTTTTTAGGGTTTGGAGGTGTTTTTACATTTTCATGGAGTTTAAATGGTTTTTATTATTTTTATGGTATTTTAGGTTTTTATATATTTTTAGGGGTTTTAGATTTTTTAGGGGTTTTATGAGTTTTTTTTGTGGGTTTTAGTTTATTTCCAGTTTTTTAGGGTCTTAAATTTTTTTAGTGTTTTTTTAATATTTTATGGGATTAATGGATTTTTTTGTATTCATAGTTTTTAATGGTGTTTTATGGGTTTAAATGTTTTCAGGTTTCATTGGTTTTTATTATTTTATAGGGTTTAGGTTTTTTATGGTTTTTAGCCTTTTTGGGTTTTATGTATTTTTTGGTTTTTAATGTTTTCTTAATGGTTTTCATGTTTTTTATATTTTTTAACATTTATTAGAATTATTATGGATTTTTATGGTTTATACAGTTTTTATGGTTTTTAGGTATTTTAGGTTCTTGTGGTTTTTATGTTTTAGGTAATTTGGTAGGGTTTTTACAGTTTTTATGTTTTTTATGGGTTATAAGAGTTTTCATATTTTTAACTAATTCTGAGGGGTTTTAATGGTTTTTAGGGTTGTTTATATTTTAGGGGTTTTGGTATTTTTATGATTTAATTGTTTTTTTGGGTTTTTTCAGAGTTTTATGGTTTTAGGGGTTTTTATGGTTTTAGGGTTTTTATGGTTTTTTGGGCATTTAGGGTTTTTTGTGTTTTTTAGATTCTTTAAGGTTTTTTTTATTTTTTTTAAAAAAATTTGTTTTGAAGAATTTTTAAAGTTTTTATCTTTATTTTGGGTTTTAATGAGTTTTAGAGTTTTTATGGCTTTTTGGGGTTTTTATGGTTTTTACGGATTTTTTGGGTTTTTTGGGTTTGTTCTGTTTTTATGGTTTTTAGTGTTTTTTTCAGATTTCAGGGGTTTTATGTTTTTCTTGGTTTTCAATTTTTTCTTAGTTTTTTCAAGGTTTTTATATTTTTTTGTTTTTTGGGATTTTTCGGGCTTATTTATGATTTAAATGGTTTTTTGGGTATTTAAAAATATTTAGTTTTTTTATGGTTTTTATGGGTTTGAGGTTTTTATATTTCTTAGGGTTTTTAGATTTTTAATTATTTATTAGTGTTTTTTGGGTTATTAAGGTTTTTACCATTTTGGGAGTTTAAGTTATTTTTATGGATATTTGTGGTTTTTTATGTTTTTAGTGATATTGAGGGGTTTTATTGTTTTTTGGGGTTTTACATGTTTTTTTTATCATTTTAGTGTTTTTGAGGCTTTTTAAGTTCATAATGTTTTTATAAGTTTAAAAAGGATGTATAGATTTTAGTGGGTTTTGTGGGATTTAAATAATTTTAGGGGTTTTAGAGGTTATTATGGGGTTTTCACGCTTTTAGGGTATTTTAGGGGTTTTAGCGCCATTTTGGGGATTTAAATATTTTCAGTTTTTTAATGTTTTCTTACATTTTTCTTTGTATTCATGGTTATTTGTGTTTTTGGGGATTTTTAAGTCTTTTATTATTTTTATGCTATTCATGGTTTTTATAGATTTTGGGGGGTTCAGGGTTTTTTAGGAATTTTATGATTTTTTAGTGTTTTTGGTTTTTTTGGTTTCTTAGGTGTTTTAGGTGTTTTTTGGTTTTTAAAGATTTCTTTGGGTTTTTTTAAGGATTTTAGGTATTTCTATATTTTTGAGGATTTTTATGGGCTTTTAATATTTTTATGTTTTTTAGGGTTCTTAGAGATTTTGATTTTATTTAGGTTTTTTAGGGGTTTATGGGTTTATTGTTTTTTGGGGGTTTTATTGTTTTTCAGGGAGTGAAGGTTTTTATTTTTTTAACATTTATTGGGGTTTGATGGGTTATTATATTTTTTAGTAGTTTTTATAGTTTTTGAGTTTTTATAGTATTTATGGTTTTAGTGGTTTTAGGGATTTAAGTGTTGTTTTCATATTTTTGGGTTTTTAAGGGTTGTAATCGTTTTTAGGTTTTTATGTTTTTATTAGGATTTTTCATGGTTTTTAGAGGTTTTTAAATTTTTAGAGATTTTTATGTATTTTTTATAATTTTTATTGTTTTTTATGTTTTTTTTGAGATTTTAGGGTTTTAGGTGTTTTTGGTGTTTTTAGGGGTTTTTACATTTTTTGGGTTTTTATAGTTTTCAATTCCTTTTAGGTCTTTAAGGTTTTCTTAGAGTTTTTCATGTTTTTTAGGGTTTTTAGGGATTTTAAGTGATTTTTTAAAGATATTTATGGTTTTTACGGTTTTTTAGATTTTTTATCGTTTTAGTGGTTGAAAGGGGTTTTATAACTTTTTATGGATTTTAGAGGTTTTTTTGGGTTATTAAAGGTTTTAGAATGTCTAATTAGTTTATCATTTTTAGGTTTTTATGTTGTTCTTAGTATTTTTAAGGGGTTTTTACATTTTTTAGGTTCATAGTGGTTTTTAGAGTTTTCATGTTTTTAAGGTATTCATATGGGCTTTAAAGACTTTATGGATTTTTACATTTATTTGAGATTTTAGAGAATTTTATGATATTTATGGATTCTTAGGGTTTTACGGATTTTAAGTGGTTTTACGAGATTTAGTGTTTTTACGGGGTTTCATGGTTTTTAGCAATTTTAAGGTTTTTAGGGGTTTTAAGTATGTTTAGTTTTTTAAGTTTTTTTTATAGTTTCTTAGAGTTTTTAGGGTTTTCTATGTTTTTAGATATTTAAGGGATTTTTTGTGTTTTTATAGTTTTTAGTTGTTTTAGGGATTTTGAGGGTATTTAGGATTTTTTAGGGTTTTAGCGGTTTTATGGTTTTTTTGTTTTTTTTTGGATTTTTAGTGTTTTAGAGTTTTTAATGTTTTTATAATTTTTTATCTTTTTAGGGTTTTAAATTTTTTGACATATTTCTTTGTAGTTTTTAGGATTTTTATGGTTTTTTTGGGTTTTTTAGGTTTTTTGATGTTTTTATTATTTTTATGGTCATTAGGGTTTTGGGAGATTGTAGTTTTTTTATTTTTCAGAGTTTTTAAGTGTTTTGGGTATTTGGGGATTTATTAGGGGTCTTTAGGGTTTTTAGTAATTTTTATTATGATAGTGATTTTGAGGGATCTTTATGTATTTTTATGGTTTTTAGGGTTTTTAGGGATTTTGTGGGTTTTAGCATTTTTGGGTTTTTGTGATTTTTATGGGGTTTTTCATTATTAGGGGGTTTTTTGAGTATTTTAGGGTTTTTATGATTATTATAGTTGATTAATGTTTTTAGGAATTTAAGGGGTTTTTATAGTATTAGTGGTTTTTAGGGATTTTATGGTTTTTTGTGATTCTTAATGTTTTGAGGGGATTTTTATGGTTTCAAGGGTTTTTAGGATTTTTTCTATTTTATAGATTTTTAGGGTTCTTATTATTTTTTTGGTTTTTAAGGTTTTTTTTATTTTGAGGGATTTTAGGGTTTATAGATTTTTTATTGTCTTCTAACATTTATTAATGTCTAAATTTTTTTCTATTTTTTTTGGTTTTAGGGTTTTTATATATTTTTAGTTTTTTAAGGTAATCAGGGGATTAATTATTTATAGTGTCTTTAGGGTGTTTTAGGGTTTTAACATTTTTATTTTTGGGGGGGGGGTTTAAGTCTTCTTATGTTTATAATGTTTTCTTAGGGTTGTTTTGGGATTTTTTTTGTTTTTGGGATGAATATATATTTTTTTGAATTTTTATTTTTTTAGAGTTTTTAGGGATTCAGAGGGGTTTTATGTGTTTTTAAAGTTTTAGGGTTTTTTTAGGTTTTAGGGTTTTTTCAAAGTTTTAAGGGTTTTAATTTTTTTTTTGGGTTTCAAAAGGTTTTGTATAGTTTTAATGAGTTTTTTGGATTTTTATGTGATTTACTGTATTTAAATTTTTTTTAAAGCAATTTTATGGTTTTTGGGGGTTTTAGGGGATTTACGGTTGTTTTGAATATTTTGCATCTTTTGGGGTTTTTGGGTGTTTTAAATGTTTTTAGATTTTATTCGGGTTTTCTGGGTTTTGGTTTTTAGGTATTTTTATGACTTCTTTGGATTTGTGTGGTTTTTTTGGGTTTCAATATTTCTAGTGATTTAGAAGGGGGTTTTGTGTTTCTTTGGGTTTTATGGGTTTTACAGTATTTTGGGATTTTTGGGGTTTTCTTGATATTTTTATGTATTCTATGTTTTTTAAATTTTTTATCTTTCTTATGGGTTGAAAGGGAATTCAGAGTTCTAGTGGGGTTTTAGTTTTTATGGGTTTTAGGTTTTTTATGGTTTTTATGGGTTTTTCATTTTTTATGACTTTAGGGATTTTTAGGGTTTTTATCATTTTTATGTTTTTTAGGGGTTTTAAGCGGTTTTAGGTTATTAAGTTTTTCTTAGGGTGTTTCATTTGTTTTAGGGTATTTTACATTATTTTTGTATTTCAAGATAATTTTTAGGATAGTTCTTTGTTTTTTGGGTTCTCCATATTTTTTTGGCATATAGGGATTTTTAGGGGTTTTGTAGTTTTTAGGGTTTTTTTTCTATTTTAGGGGTATTTTTGTGTTTTTTGCATTTAAAAGTTTTTTATATTTTCTATAATGTTTTTAGGGGTTTGAATGATTTTATATTTTCTTGTGGTTTTTATTCGTTTTTTGGTTATTTTCTATTTTTAGGCGTTTTTATGGTTTCTTGGATTTTTATGGGTTTTAGGGTTTTCCATTTTTTGGTTATTTAGTGGTTTTAACTATATTTATTTTATTAATGTTTTGTTTGGGGTTTTCTAGGTTTTTGGGTTTTTATATTTTTGGTATTTTTTGGGATTTAATAGTATTTTTATAGTTTTTATTGGTTCCATTGTATGTTATTATTTGAAGGGTTTTTATGTTTGTTTTGTTTTTATGGGTTTTTTGTACTTTAGGGGATTTTTATGTTTTTTACGTTTTTAAGGTTGTATGTAGTTGTTTAATTTTTTTATGATTTATTTTTTTATTGTTTTTAGTGGTTTATTATTATTTTTATTATTATTATCATCTTTAAGGTTATAGGAGTTTTATCATTTTTAGTCGTTTTGGGGTTTTAGGGAATTTTATCGATTTTTTAGGGTTTTTAGTGTTTTTGGATATTTTAGGGGTTTTAAGCGTTTTTATTATTTCAATGTATTCTTTTGTGTTTTACTACATTTTAGGATTTTTTATGTTTTAGGGGTTTTATAAATTTCTTCTGATTTTTTTGTTTCTTAGGGTTTTCAGGGGTTTTGATGGTTTTATCGGTTATGTGGTTTTCTGGTTTTTTTTGGGTTTTCATTGATTTTTTTTTGAGTTTTTATGGTTTTATGGTTTTTAGAGATTTATACCGTCAATAGGTATTTAAATGGGTTTTAAATTTTTTATTGTTTTTAGGGTTTTTATAAGATTTTATAGTTATATGTTTTTTTTTATTTAAATGGGTTTAGGGGTTTTTAGGGGTTTTAGGGAATTTTAGGGTCTTAGCATGTTTAGGTTTTACGTATTTTAAATGTTTTTAAGGTTTTATTAGGTTTTAGGGTTGTTTGGAGATTTTATGTTTTTATGTATTTTAGGGATTTTTAGGATTTTGGTTATTTGTAGGGTATTTATGGATTATGACGGGTTTTAGGGTTTTTATAGTATTTTAGGTTTGTTTGGATGTTAGTGTCTTTTAATTTTTTTAGGGTTTTATGTATTTTTAGGTTTTTAAGGGTTTCCTATGTTTTTTCATGGGTTTAGTGTTTTTTATGATATTAGGAATTTTTAGGGATTTATTTATTTTCACGTGTTTTAGGGTGTTAAGGATTTGAGGGTTTTTATTGTTTATTAAAATCTTTAGGATTTTTATTGCTAATTAGGTTTTCTCTTTTTTTTCATGTTTCTTATGGTTTTGGAAATTTTTTAACATTTTTAGGGGTTTAATGGGGTTTAGAGTCTTGTTGTATTTTATAGTATTATTTTTATGGTTTTTTAATGTTTTAGGAATTTTACTGTTTTTTGTGGTTTTATGGGTTTTAGTGTCTTTTTAGAATTATTAAAAAAAATATTTCATTAGGGGTTTCGAGTGATTTTATGTTTTTAAAGTTTTCTTAAGGCTTTTCAGGGTGTTTTTGGGAATTTACGTTTTAATGGATTTCTAGGTTTGTTTATTTTAATGTGTTTTTTGAGTTTTAGGGATTTCAAAGGTATTTAGTTTGTTATGGTTTTTTTGGGATTCACGTTTTTTTATTTTGATAGGGATTTTACGGTTTTTATGAGGTTTTATTCATTTTGGGGGGGGGGGGTTTAAGTGATTTTTAGTGTTTTTAGTGGTTTTAGGTTTTTTTTATGTTTTAGGGTTTTTATTGTTTTTTGGGGTTTTATGGTTTTTTGGGGGTATAGGTTTTTTAGGGTATTTGTCATTTTTTAGGTTTTTGGGGGTTTAAATTATTTTATGGATATTAATGTAGTCTTAGTGTTTTTTAGGATTTTTAGGTATTTTTTAAAATTTCAAGGGATTTTAAGGGATTTTATGGATTTTATGGATTTTATAGTTTTTGAGATTTTGAGGGGTTTTAGAGGTTTTTTGGTTTTTTGGGGTCTTAAGAGTTTTATTTGTTTTTTAGGGGATTTACATGTTTTTATGTAATTATTGTTTTCTTAGGTATTTTCTTTATTTTTATGGTTATTTATGTTTTTAGGTATTTTTAGGGGTTTTATTATTTTAATGGTGTTTAATGATTATGATATTTCTTTGGGATTATTATGTTTTTAGGTATTTTAGATTATTTTAGGTTTATAGGGTTTTTATTGAGTTTTTATGATTTTTATGGTTTTTAGAGTTTTTAAATTTATTTAGGGGTTGAAGGTATTTTATATTTTTAGTGGGTTTTAGGGTTTTATGAATTTTTTGGGTTTTTTATTTTTTAGGGGTCTTCTGGTTTTTACAGTTTTTGTATTTTTAAAGAGTTTATGGATTTTAGGGGTTTTTTGTGTTTTTAGGTTTTCAATTGTGTTTATGTGTTTTTATGTTTTTAAGGTTTTCATTGGGTTTTTCGTGGTTTTTAGGGTTTTTATATGTTTAGGTATTTTGGGGGATTTTTTACATGATTTTTTTTTGTATTTTAGGGATATTGAGGTTTTTTCAGGGTTTTATGGTTTCTATGGGTTTTTTTGGGTTTTTCGGGTTTTTTGAGTTCATTGCAGGTTTAAAGGTTTTATAAAAGTTTTTTTTGACATTATAGTTGTTTCATGGGTTTAGAGATTTTAGTGGGTTCTTAGCTTTTTATGATTTTTATGGTTTTTAGGATTTTTAGGGGTTTCTTATGGGTTTTAGGGGTTTTTAATGTCATTTAGGGATTTAGGAATTTTTAGGTTTTCAACAGATTTAAATCTACATATATTTGTAAGGTTTTCATAGGGATTTTGAAGGTGTTTAGGGTTTTTTTGTTTTTAGGTATTTTTAGGACTTTTTAGGAGTTTTATGGGTTCTTATGGTTTTTAGGAATTTTAAGGGGTTTAAGGATTTTTCGGTATTATTTGGATTTTTATGGTTTTTATGGATTTTTAGGGGTTTGGGGTTTTTACAGGTTTCAGGGTTTTTATGTTTTTAGGGTTTCGGGGGGTTTGTTTTTAAGTGTTTTTAGACTTTTTTAATGTTTTATGGTTTTTTATGTTTTAAGAGAATTTATTGTTTCTTGGTTTTTTGTGGTTTTTAGAAATTTTTTTTCATTTTTTAGGTTTTTATGGGTTTTAATTATTTTTAGGTTTTTAACGTTTTCATAGGGGTTTTTAGGGTTTAATTTTTTTTTTACAATTTTATGATTTTAAGGATTTTTTTGGTTTCTAGGGATTTTCAACGTTTTTGGGTTTACAATGTTTTTTGAATTTTTTAGGTTTTTAAAATTTCTAGAGTTTTTTAACATTTTTTTGAGTTTAGAAATATTTTTATAGTTTTTAGTGGTTTATGGTTTTTATGGTATTTTAGGGGTTTTTATGGGTTTATCGTTTTTTAGTGGTTTTATCATTTTAAAGGGTTTTATGGGTTTTAAGAGTTTTATGTTTTTAAAGTTTTATTAGGGGCTTTTATTTTTTTATGTTTTTTACATTTTTTGGTATTTTTACTTAATTTTTTATATTTTATGGGATTTAAGGGATTTTTATTGTATTTAATTTTATTTTGGGTATTTAGGGTTTTTGGGTTTTTGGTTTCTTATGGATTTTTTGATTTTTTAGTATTTTATTATTTTTTAGAGTTTTCTAAAATTTTTAAAGGTTTGATGGGTTTTTAGTGTTTTTGAATATTTTTTGGTGTTTTTATTGGTTTTTAGTTGTTTAAATGTTTTTAAATTTTTTTTTGTTTTAAGGGGTATATGGTTTTTTGGGGGTTTTAGGGTTTTTTCCAATTTTTTGGTTTTTTGTGGTTTTAGGTTTTTTAGGTTGTCATTGTTTTCATAGCGGTTTCAGGGTTTTTATGGTTCTTTATGTTTCTAGTGAATTTTAGGGCTTTTTATAATTTTTATGGTTTATAGGGTTATTTGGGATTTTGATGGATTTTAGGAATTTTAGGGTTTTTATTGGTCATTTCGGTTTTTATAGTTTCTTTTTTAGTTTTTAAGGTTATTATAGTTATTTAGAGTTTTTATACTTTTTAATGATTTAGAGTTTTAATGGTTTTTAGGGGTTTTCATGATTTTTTGGGTTTTTAGGGTCTCAAGGGTCTCTTAGGCCTTTCAGTGTTTTTTTTCATTTTTTTGTTTTTTAGAGGTTTATTTGTTTTTATGATTTTATGGTTTTCTTAGGATTTTACGGGGTTTTATATTTTTTTTTATTTTTTTTGGTATTTTTAGTGCTTTTTAGGATTTTACAGTTTTTAGAGTTTTATAGTATTTGGGTTTTTTATGATTTTAATGTTTTTTAGGGTTTTTATAGTTTTTAGGTTTTTTATTGTTTTTTGGTTTTCCAAGGTTTTTCTGTGTTTTTTGGTTTTTAGTTTTTTGGGATTTTTAGGAATTTTATAGGATTTCATGGTTTTTAATGGTTCCTAAGGATTTTGATATTTTTTTAATTTGTTATATTTTTCGGGTTTTTTTGGGATTTTTTGGTTTTTTCGGGTTATTATGATTTTTTAGTGTTTTTATATTTTCTGTGGGTTTTTAGTTTTTTTATTGGTTTTGGGGGTTTTAAAGGTTTAAGGGGTTTTATGGATTTTAGTTTTTTTAGGGTTTTTATGGTCTTTTAATGGGTTTTTATGTTTTTTAGCATTTTTTCAAGTTTTAGGGGTATTAAGTGTTTTTATGTTTTTAATTTTAACTTAGGGTTATTTTCATTTTTAGAGTTTTTTACATTTTTGGGATTTATATGTTTTTTTGTATTTCTGAAATTGTTTATAAGTTTTAAATATTTTTATGGTTTTGTGGATTTTTAGGGTTTTATTGTTTTCCGGGTTTAAAGGGGTTTTTTTCATTTTTAAGGTTTTTAATGGTTTTTATAGTTTTTTATTTTTTGGGGGGTTTTAAATGATTTTAGAGATTTTTATTTGTTTTATGTTTTTAGTGGTTTTTTACGGTTTTATAGGTTTTTAGGGGTTTTAGGGTTTTAGGGTTTTAGGGACTTTTAGGGTTTTTAGTGTTTTTGAGTTTTTTAGGGGTTTTGATATTTTTTAGTATTTTAAGGTGTTCATTGGGATTTTCATGGATTTTAGTGTTTTTTATGTTGTTAGATATTTTTAGGGATTTTTGTGATTTTTATGGCTTAAAGGTTGTATTAGTTGTTTTAGGGGTTTTAATGTTTTTTTGGCTTTTTTGGCTTTTTGGGTTTTTAGGTATTCATCATGTTTTTAGATTATTTATCATTTTTAGGTTTGTACGATTTTCCTATAGTTTTCATGGTTTTTGGGGGTTTTTTTAAATTTTTAGGGGATTTAGGGATTTGTTAGTATTTTTATGGGTTTTTATGATTTTAGGGATTTTAGGTTTTTAGGGTTTTAAGTGCCTGCAGGGTTTTTATTATTTGTTAGGTTTTTTAGTTTCTAGGGTGTTAATGGTTTTCTAGAGTTTTAATGTTTTTTGGGGGTTTTAATGTGGTTTTATGGATTTTTTGTCCTTTTAAATGTAATTTGGATTTTTTAGACTTTTTATATTTTTATGGGCTTAAATTATTTTTATTTTTTTAAGGTTTTCATAGGTGTTTTCAATGATTTTAGGGGTGTTTACATTTTTAGTGATCTTTAGGTATTTGTTTTTTGATATTTATGGGTTTTAGTGTTTTATGAATTTTTATGTACTTTAGGGGTTTTAGGGATTTTAGGGGTTTTAGGGTTTTTATGGTTTGTGGGGGGATTTTCGGGGTTTTTTGAGTTTTTTAGGGGCTTTATGGTT
Source organism: Viscum album (assembly GCA_963277665.1). NCBI lineage: Eukaryota > Viridiplantae > Streptophyta > Magnoliopsida > Santalales > Viscaceae > Viscum > Viscum album. Next base: position 109,685,862 of record OY728127.1, read on the forward strand.
TTCAGTGTTTTTAAAATTTTTAGGGGTTTAAATGGTTTTTTATACATTTTAGTTGTTTTTAATGTTTTATGGGTTTTTAGGATTTTCATGGTCTTTAGGGGTTTTAAGGTTTTATGGGTTTTTTTGTTTTAGGTTCTTTTTTTCTTTTTTCTTTTTTTAGGTCCATTAATGTTTTTTGGTGCTTTTATGTTTTTATTTTTTTCATTATTTTTTTCAATGTTTTTAGGGTTTTGTTAGTTTTTAGTAATATTTAGATATTTTTAGGATTTTTATTGTTTTTTGGGTTTTAGGGATTTTCACGGATTTTATGGTTTTTTAGAGTATTCAATTTTTAGTGTATATATAATTTTTTAGGTTTTAATGAGTTTTATGTTTTTTTGGTTTTTAAGGTTCTTTTAGGGTTTTGCGGGTTTTTAATTTTTTATATTTTTAGGGATTTTTAGGGTCTTGTAGGGTTTTATGGTTTTTTTAGGGTTTTAGGGTTTTTAGGGTTTTTTTGTATTTATGGATTTTTTGAGTTTTCTTTGATTGTTTAGGGTTTTAATGTTTTTTTGAGTTATTTTAAATTTTTTAGTTGTTTAAAGGGTTTTCATAATTTTTAGTGTTTTAGGGTCTTATATATTTTTAATTATTTTATGAGTTTTATGGATTTTAGGATTTATTGGATTTTTATGTTTTTAGGGGTTTTAGTGTTTTTTGATTTTAGGGTTTTTAAGTGTTTTTAGGGCTTTATGGTTTTCTTATATGTTTTTAGGGTTTTTTGGGTTTTTTAATTTTTTGAATTTTTAGATAATTTTTATAAATTTTATGGTATTTAGGGGTTTTAGGGATTTTTAGGGGTTTTAGGGTTTTTTTGGTTTATCTTGTTTTTTGGGGTTCTTAGGGATTTTTTGTGTTTTTAGGGGTTTTAAGGTTTTTATGGTTTTTTAACATTTTTAGTGGATGAGTTTTTTAAGAGTTTTTAGTGGTTTTACAGATTTTATGGGGTTCTCTGATTTTTTCGGTTTCTAGGAGGGTTTGTTTTTTGGGTTTTTTGTGGTTCCAATCGTCTTTTTTTTTGTTTTTGGGTTTTTTCTATTTTAGGTTTTTATGGGTTTTAACTATTTTTAGGTTATTAAGGTTTTCTTATGTTGGTTTAGGGTTTTTAGGGATTATTTAAGATTTTTATTATTTTTATGGGTATTTAGGTTTGTTAGGGATATTTAGGGTTATAAGATTTTTTATTATTTATAGGGTATTCAAAAATTTTAGGTTTTTAGGGGTTTTAAGTGTTTTTAGGTTCTTATGGTTTTCATAGTATTTTTCAAGGTTTTTAGGGTTCTTTATGTTTTTTGGGATTTATAGGGCCTTTTATGATTTTTAGGGTTTTTAGCATTTTGAGGGATTTTGAGGGTTTTAGGGGTTTTTATGGTGATTAATATTTTTTATTGTTTTATGTATTTTTTTTAAATTTATATATTTTCTTATGGTTTTTCATGTTATTTTGGTTTTATATGTTTTTAAGGATTTTGAGGGAGTTTTTTTTTGGATTTTTATGGTTTTTGGGGGCTTTAGGGATTTTGGGGGGTTATAGATTTTTTAGAGGTCTTTAGGTGTTTCGTGGGTTTTTTGGGTTTTTAGGGGGTTTTATGTTTTTAGATTTTGTAATGTTTTTTGGAGTTTTTCTATGTTTTAGGGGTTTAATGGTTTATTAGAGTTTCAGTTGGTGTAAAGGGTTTTTATGGGTTTTATCATTCTTATATTTTTAGGGGATTTTGGGATATTAAAGGTTTTTAGGGTTTTTAGTGTACTTTAGGTTTTTAGGGGTTTTAAGTGTTTTTTGGTTTTTATGGTTTTATTTAGTGTTTTCAGGGTTTTTAGAGGTTTTTTACATCTTAGGAATTATAGGTATATTTAGAATTTTTATGGTTCTTTAGGGTTTTTAAGGATTTGAGGTTTCTTATAGTTTTTTGGGTTTTGTGTTTTTTTTGAGTTTTTAGGGGTTTTATGGTTTTTAGTTTTTTACATTTTTAGGTTTTTAAATTGTTATTAAAATGTTTATTGGTTTTAGGGTTTTTATGGTATTTTAAGTATTTTAAGGATTTTAAGGGTTTTTATTGATTCATGGGTTTTAGGATCTTTTATGTCCTTTTAGGGTTTTCATCATTTTTTAGGTTTTTGGGGGTTTTAATAGTTTTTTGGTTTTTATGGTTTTCTTAGGGTCTTTCGAAGATTTTAGGGTGGTTTACTTTTTTATATATATTTTTAGGGTCTTTTCGGATTTTTATGGGTTTTTAGGTTATATGAATTTTTAGTATTTTGTAGGTGTTTAGGATTTTACTGATTTTTTGGGGTTTTGGGTTCTTAGGTTTTTTTAATTTTTTTGTGTTTTTATGGGTTTCTAGAGTTTTTTTATAATTTCTTTGAGATTAATGGGTTTTAGAGTTTTTTTGTGTTTTTATGGTTTTTATAGGTTTTTAGGGTTTTTTTTATGGTTTTTAGGGATTTTATAGTATTTAGGGGGTTATCATTTTTACGGGTTTTTGGGTTTTTCGAGTTTTTAGAGTTTTTAGGTATTTTATACATTTTAACAATTTTCAATTTTTTATTGTTTTCTTGAGGTTTTTAGGGTTTTAAGGGTTTCTTATGATTTTAGGGTTTTTAGAAATTTGTTAGGATTTTTATAGTATTTATAGATTTTAGAGATTTTGAGGGTTTTTTAGGCTTTTTAGCATTTTTTAGGATTTATTGAGGTTTTAAGTGTTTTCGGAATTTTATGATTTTCTTAGGGTTTTTAGGGGATTTTATATTTCAATGTATTTTTTGGGCTTGTTTATGATTTTTATGGTTTTAGGGGTTTTAGGTATTTTGATGGGTTTTAAGGGTATTGTGTTTTTAGTTTTTTTATGATTTTTTGTGTTTAGGGTTTCTTGAATTTTTTAGTTTTCTTAGAGTTTTTAAACATTTTTTTGGGATTAAAGGTTCTTTGTTATTTAATGGACTTTTGGGTTTTTTTATGGTTTTAGGGGTTTTATGATTTTTAGAGGATTTTCTAGTTTTTAGGTATTTTTATGGATTTTGGGTGTTTAGCGTCATTAGGAATTTTTGGGGTTTTGAGTGTTTACAGGTTTAAAGGGATTCATATTTTTTTTCAGGGATTTTATGGGTTTTTTATTTTTTATATTTTTAGAGATTTTATAATTTTTCATTATTTTTGTGGGTTTTCTGAATTTTGAGGGATTTTTGGGTTTTTGGGGTTTTAGGGTTTTTGAGTTTTTAGCGTTTTTATGGGTTTTAGGGGTTTGAAGTGTTATTATGTTTTAAGGGTTTCTTATTGGGTTTCAGGGTTTTGAAGGGTTTTTATGTTTTTAGGTATTTTTATCAATTTTTTAGGATATTTTTTCTTGTTTTTCTTTTTTAGGGATTTTGTGGTTTTTTAGGGGTTTGAAGTGTTATTAGGTTTTAATGGTTTCATATTGGTTTTTAGGGTTTTAAGGGGTTTTATGTTTTTTGGTATTTTTATAAAATTTTTATAATGTTTTTTCTTATTAAGGTTCTTTTGGGGATTTAATATTTTTAAGGTTTTTATGATTTACATCGGTTTTTACAGTTTTTTTTAGTTTTTATTGGTATTTATGGTTTTTTTTGGAAAACTTAATATTTTTAGGGGTTTAATGGATTTTTTTTGTTTTTAGTGGGTTTTATGATTTTTAGGGATTTTTTTGTGTTTTTAGATTTATATGGTTTTTTTATTTTATTGGATATTAGTGTTTTAGGGCCTTTTAGTATTTTTTATATTTATTAGAAATTTTTGGGGTTTTTACCAAATTTTAGGATTTTTAGTGTTTTTAAATTTTTTAGGGTTTTAATGTTTTCTTAGGGGTTTTCATGGTTTTTTTGTTTCTTGGGATTTTTAGGGATCTTATTACTTTTTTATGTTTTTAGGGATCTAGATGGTATTTAGTATTTTTAAGGGAATTTAATGTTTTTAGGTTATTTATGGGTTTTAAGTGTTTTTATATTTTTATATTTTTGTTTTGGTTTTCAGGGTTTTTAGTTTTTTTATATTTTTAGGGATTTTTCTTTCTTTTTTAGGATTTTTATTGTTTTTAGGGTTCTAATTTATATTGAAGGTTTTTTGTAAATTTAAGGTTTTTAGGTTTTTTTATTTTTTTGGGTTTCAAGGGTTTTATGTGTTTTTTAGCATTTCTAGGGGTTTAAAGGGTTTTTAGAGTTTTAGTGCATTTTTAGTATTTTTATGTAATTTTAGTGTTTTTATGTTTTTAGGAAGTTTTATGGTTTTTAGATATTTTTTTGGGGGGTTTTGGGAATTTTAGGGTTATTTATGGTTTTTAATTTTTTTATTTTTTAGGGGTTTTAATTGTATATTTGGTTTTTAAGGTTTTCTTAAGTTTGATTCAATGTTTTAATGTTTTTAAAATTTTTAGGGATTTGTAGGGATATTTGAGGATTTTCATGGTGTTTATAGGTTTTAGAAATTTTGAGGGTTTTCAGACTTTTTATGGTTATTTTAATTTTAGGTTTTTAGGGGTTTTATGTGTTTTTAGTTTTTAATATTTTCTTAGGGTTTTTAGGTTTTTAGGGATTTTTTTTAGAGATTGTTAGGGTGTTTTATGAATTTTATGGGTGTTTGGGTTTTTAGTGATTTGATTGGTTTTAATGTTTTTAGGGTTTCAAGGTTTTTAAGGTTTTTTGGATTTTATTATTATTTTTGAGTAATTTAGGGGTTTTATGGTTTTTAGATGTTTTTAATATTTCTATAGGCTTAAAGAGTCATTATAGTTTTCAGTGGTTTTTATAGCTTTTTTGGGGTTTTACGGTTTTTTAACGGTCTAGGGTTTTTATGGTATTTAAGAGTTTCAGGGTAATAGGGCCTTTTAATGGGTTTTATGGTTTTCAACATTTTCGCGGTTTTTTGGGGTTTATGTTTCTTATAGGTTTTTATGATTTTTATAAGATTTTTTAGATTTTAAATGGTTTTTTATGTTTTTACGGATTTTTATGATTTTTAGGTGCTTTTGGGTATTTAGATATTCATGGTTTTTATGGTTTTTTTGGTTTTAGGGTTATTTATGGTTTTTACTGTTTTTTAGTTTTTTATCTGTATTACGTGTTTTTATTTTTTATGGTTTTCTTATGGGTTTTTAGGGTTGTAGGGTTTTATGTTTTTATGTATTTTTCTGTATTTTTATTATTTTTATGGTTTTTAATATTTTCATTGATATTTAGGTTTTTTAATTTTTTTTGGGTTTTACGGGTTTTTAGGGTTTTTATCATTTTTTAACTTTTTTTGTATTTATGTTTTTTATTTTTTTGGGTATCTTTAGGGGTTTTCATGTTTTTTTGGTTTTTTTGTGTTTACTGATTTTTAAGACTTTTATGGGTTTTAGGGGGTTTATGGATTTTGAGGGTTTTTAAGGTTCCTTAGGGTTTTACGGTTTTATAGGGTTTTTTGTGATTTTTGCATTTTTTTCATAGATTTTAGGGTTCTGGTTGTTTTTTTGAGTTTTTTTTCTATTTGTTAGGGTTTAAATTATTAATATATTTTTTGTGGTTTTTAATAGTTTTTAGGGGTTTAAGATGTTTTATGGTTTTTAGGATTTTTTATGGGTTTTAAGGTTTTTATGGGTTTCTAGGATTTTTTGGAGTTTTTAGAATTCTTTATGTTTTTTGGGGGTTTTAAGTGTTTGTAGCTTTTTAATGTTTTCTCCAGTTTTTCATGGATTTTAGGGGTTTTAAACTTTTTATGTATTTTTAGGTATTTTGTATGATTTTAATGGTTTTTATGGTTTTTAAAGATTTTCATCGTTTTTAGGGTTTTTATGTTATTTGGGTTTTTTATGTTTTTTGGGTTTTTTAGTTTTTTTATCCGCTGTGGGTTTTAAGGTTTTTTAGAGTTTTTTTAAATTTTTTTAGGCATTTATAATCTTTTTAGTGTTTTTAGTGGGTTTTTTATGGCGTTATTGATTTTTTAGGTTTTTGAACGTTGTAGGGGTTTTTATGTTTTTATGTGTTTTTTGGTTTTTTGGGGTTTTTTGGGATTTTTTGGGGGTTCTAGAGTGTTTAGGTTTTTAGGGGTTCTATGTTTTTTAGGCCATTACTGTTTTCTTATGATTTTTCATTTTTTTATATTTTATATTTCACGGATTTTTGAAGTTTTTTATTTTTTTAGGTTTCATATGGTTTTAGATTTTTTTATTAATATTAATGTGTTCTAGGGTGTTTTTTATTTTTTTTATTTTTTTGATAATTAAAATGTTTATAGAGGGTTTCATGGGTTTGTAGTGTTTTATGGGTTTTTAAGGATTTTTAAGGCTTTTAGGGGTTTATGGTTTTTAGGGGTTTTAGTGATTTTAAGTTCATTTAGAGTTTTTAGTGTTTTTAAGGTTTTTATAGTTTTTTAATGATTTAATTCTTTTATAGGTTTTTAGAATCTTTAGTGGGTTTTTTGGGGTTTTCATGGGTTTTAGGTTTTGATGTTTTTTTAGAGGTTTTTTTGGTTTTTTCGGGTTATCAGGGTATCTTAGGGTTTTTATCATCTATAGGTTTTTTAGAGGTTTAAGTTTTCTTATTTTTTTATGTCCTTATAAATGGTTGTTAGGAATTATGGCATTTATTAGGTTTATAGGAATATTTAGTGAATTTTTATGATTTTTTCGGTTTTTCAGGTTTTAATGGTTTTTCGGGTTTTTTAGGGTTTTTTAGTGTTTTGGGGGGTTTTAGGGATTTTAGGGTTTTTTAGGATTTTAGGGGTTTTAATTGTTTTTATATTTTTAAGGATTTCTTAGGGTTTTCAATGTTTTTAGGTTTTTTACATTTTTATGAAATTTTATGATTTTTAGGGATTTATGGGGTTTTAAGGTTTTTTTTTGGGTTTTTTGGGAATTTTGGATTTTTTTTTCGATTTTTAGGGTTTTTTTTCGTTTTTTTGGGTTTTAGGATTTTTTAGATTCTTAGGGTTTTAATGGTTTTTTATTTTTTTAATGTTTTTAGGGGATTAATGGGTATTTAGAGTTTTTAGTTGGTTTTTAGGTTTTTATGGGTTTAAAGTTTTTTAGGTTTTTAGGGCAAGGAAGGCTCGGGTCCAGGCTATTCCTAGGAACCCCCAAATTTTATTAAAATAAAAGGCATATACACTACAGACAAGGTACGGGAGGGATCCCCCGATCCACACCCAAAACCCCTTATGACCTTTTTGGGTTTTTAGGGGATTTAAGGTTTTTATGGGTTTTTAAGGGTTTTACGTTCTTGTAGGTTTTTATTGTTTTCATATGGTTTTTTCATAGGTTTAGGGATTTTTACATTTCTAATTATTTTTAGGGATTACTTAATATTTTTATGGTTTATTATGGTTTTTTGGGATTTTGATGGTTTTTAGTGTTTTTAGCATTTTTAGGCTTCTTTGGGTTTTAAGTGTTTTTAGGTTCTTACGGTTTTCACTGGGTTTTTTAAGTTTTTTAGTTTTTAATTTTTTTGTAATCCTCGGGAATTTTTTAGGATTTTTATTATTTTTTTGGGTTTTTAGGGATGTTGAGGTTTTTTAGGTTTTTTTGGGTATTAGGGTTTTTATTGTTTTTGGGGTTTTATGTTATTTTTATATTTTAATGTGTTTTATGGTTTTAAAACTTTTTAGCATATTTAGTGGTTTAAAGGGGTTATAATGTTTTAGTTAGTTTTTAGCATTTTCTTGGGATTTAATGTAATAAGGTTTTTAAAGTTTTCTTGTTTTTTATGTACCTTTATAGTTGTTTAGGGTTTTTTTTAATTTTTTAGGTTTTTTATGGGTTTTACATGTTTTAAGGTTTTTATTCTTTTCTAAGGATTTTTCACGATTTTATTGTTTTTTATGTTTTTAAAGATTTTTTTTAGGATTTTTATGGTTTTTATGGTTTTTAGTGATTTTGAGGGGTTTATGGGTGTTAATGGTTTTTTAGGACTTGTTTGGGTCTTTAACATTTTTATGACTTTTGGGGGTTTTATGTTTTTTAGGTGTTTAAGGAATTATTATGGGTTTTCAGGGATTTTAGGTTTTTTATATTTTTAGGTATTTTATGTATTTTTACGATTTATATTCTTTTTGGGGTTTTAAGAGATTTTGATTGTTTTTTGGGTTTTTATTGGTTTTATTATTTTTCTGTTTTTGCGGGTTTTTGATTTTTTTAGGGTTCTATTTTTTGGTGTTTTTTAATGGTTTTAAAGGATTTTTTTTTGTGTTTTTATGGGGTTTTAGGGTTTTAATGGGGGTTTAGTGTTTTTATGGGTTTTATGGGTTTTATGGTTTTTATGGGTTTAAGGTTTTTAGTATTATTTAGGGGTTTTAATGTTTCTTAGGTTTTTAGGGGTATTAATTTTTTTAGGATTTTAGGGAATTATTAGGGGTTTTAGGGTGTCATGTCTTTACATATTTTTGTGGTTTTTTATGGATATTTAGGATTTTTACAAACTTTTAGGCTTTTTAAAGATTTTGATGGTTTTTTGTGGTTTTTAGTTTTTTTAGGGTTTTTTGAATTTTTATGGTTTTTAGGGATTTTATGAGTTTTTTTGTTTTTACGGTTATTTAGGGGTTTTTTGGGTTTTTTGGTTTCTAAAAGATTAGGTATTTTTAGGGATTTTAAGTATACTTATGGTTTTTTATGATTTTTAGGGATTTGGGGGGTTTTAGAGTTCTTTAGAGTTTCTAGGGCTTTATTAGTTTTTTTGGCCTTTATGTTTTTTATGTGTTATAGTTTTTTAACATTTTTTAGAGTTATTTAATGTTTTAAGTGGATTTCATGTGTTTTATATTTTTTTAGGTTTTTAGAGGATTTAGGGTTTTTAGTTTTTCGAGGTTTTTTTAGGAATTTAAGGTTTTTAGCATATTTTAGGTTTTTAGGGGTGTAAGTGTTTTGGGTTTTAATGGTTTTCTTAGTGTTTTAAGGCTTTTTATGTTTTTATGGTTTTTAGGGGTTTTTTCAATTTTTTAGAATTTTTACAATTTTAATGCGTTTAAGGATATATAGGAATTTTAGGGTTTTTACGGATTTTATGGTTTTTTATGTATTTAGGGGATGTTTGATTATTTTATAGGTTTTAGAGTTTTTAATCATTTTTAGGGGTTTAAAGGGGTTTTACAGTTATTAGTGTTTTTAGGATTTTTATGGGTTTTTAGGGTTTTTATGGTCATTTAGGGTTCTAATGGTTTTTAGCGTTATTTAGGTTTTTTAGTTGTTTAATGTGTGTTTAAGGTTTTTATGGTTTTCATAGGGTTTTTAAGGATTTTTGGTATTATTATTTTTTAGGGATTTTTAGGGGAGTTTAGGATTTTTATGGGTTTTTATGATTTTTATGGATTTTGAGGGTTTTTAAAAATTTTAATGAGTTTAGAGTTTTTAGGGTTTTTATTCTTTTTTAGGTTTTCTAATGATTTTAAGTGTTTTTTGGTTTTTAATATTTTCTTAGGGTTTTTCATGGGTTTTAGTGTATTTATTTATTTAGGTATTTCTTGGGAGTTTTTTGGATTTTTATGTTTTTATGGTTTTTAGGGTCTTTGATGGTTTATAGTGGTATTATGCCTTTTAGGTTTTTTATGGGTTTTTTTGGTTTTTAGGTTTTTTTGAGTTTTTACTGTTTTTTAGAATTTTTAGAATTTTTTAGGGCTTTAAAGGGGTTTGGGAGAATTTAGGGGTTTTATGGGGTTGTAAGTGTTTTTATGGTTTTAGGGGTTTTATAGATTTTAGGGGTTTTTAGGGTGTTTATGGTCTTTTTAGCTTTTTTATTTTTAGCCTTTTTCGGGATTTTTTGGATTTTTTGGGATTTTTATTGTATTTTATGGTTTCTAAGATTTTGAGGGGTTTTATGGTTTTTATGCATTTTTTTGGTTTTTTATGTTTTTAGGGGTTTAAAGCGTTTTTCATTTTTTATGGGCTTTAGAGGTTTTCATGATATTTAAGGGTTTTATGGTATTAGGTATTTTTAGGGATTTTTAGATTTTTATGGTTTTTAGGGGTTTTAAGGATTTTGAGGGTTTTTAGGGTTTTAGGATTTTTATTGGTTTTTTTGGTTTTAGTGGGTTTTTTGAGTTATTTAGTGTTTTAAAGGATTTAGTGTATTTTAATATTTTTAGTGGTTTAATGGTTTTTTTAGTTTTTAGTGGGTTTTTAGATTTTCTTCGGTTTTTAGGGTTTTTAGGGGCTTTCAGTTTTTTAGGTTTTTTTTATCATTTTTCTGTTTTTAGGTTTTAAGGTTTTATTTGGGGATTTAAAGGTTTTTAATGGTTTTTGCATTTTTTTTTTTGGATTTTTTAGGATCTTTATGGTTTTAAATATTTTTAGTGAATTTAAGGGGTGTTGGGTTTTTAGTTTTTTTGGTTTTTATCAATTCTTATATTTTTAAGGGTTTTAAGTGTTTTTACTTTTTAAAGGTTTTATTTGTATTTTTTAGGGTTTTTAGGGATTTTTTCATTTCTAGTCTTTTTATGGTTTTTACTGTTTTAGGTATTTTTATGCTTTTTTAGAGTTTTAGGATTTTTTAGGGTGTTTATGGTTTATTTATAGTGTAATAATTTTTTGATGTTTTTTAGGGATTTTCAGGTTTTTAATGTTTTTTATCTTTTTTAAGGGTTTAGAAGGTTTTTATAGTATTTAGTGGGTTTTTAAGGATTTTATTGGTTTTTAGGGATTTTTGAGGTTTTTTGGGTTTTATGGTTTTTAGGGGTTTTTAGGGGGTTTTGGGTTTTAGGGCCATTTTGGGTTTTATGGTTTGTAGCGTTTTTATGGTTTTATGGGTTTTAAGTGTTTTTAAATTTTTAAGGTTTTCTAGGGGTTTTAGGGTTATATAATTGTTTACATTTTTTGGTATTTTGGGAATTTATTATTATTTTTATGAGTTTTAGGGTTTTAGGTATTTTGAGGTATTTAGGGGTTTTTATGATATAAAGGGGTTTTTTGAGTTCTTAGCATTTTTATGTTTTTAGGGGTTTTAGTTTTTTTCAGGGTTTTAAGGTTTTATAAGAATTGTTATGTGTTTTAAACTCATTCTTCACATGGGGATAAAAATATTTAATTATAAATTCCTCAAGAAATAAAGAGGTGAAGAGATAGAATAATGATCGGGGAACTCACCCAAATCGAACTGCACGCACCAGGACAGCTTGCCAAGAGGCTCATGCAGGCCCTACATACACAACCTAGATATAGAATCCACCCCTACAAGAGGCACTGGCACTAGAAACCTATGTGGGGGTACTTTCATGAGAAACTTCATTTTCCCAGGGTCCCATTTTTTCCTATAAATATGACCCTAGCGATCATCATTTTATGAATTGGAAAACCATGAGAAACCATAAAGCATTAATCATATAGCCCCTTTCCCCATTCACTCAAAACCATTAAGATAGCTCTAGAAAATATGAGAGAAGAGGGGACTAAGGGTGGTAGTGGGATCAGAGTTCCTCTAGGGTCTAAAACCCAAGACACCTACGCAAGGACCCACTTCACACTATTTGAAAAGAAATAACACGAAGGACCCTTTCCAAACTTGGGACCTATGTGAGACCCTTATTAGGACTCTTGAGGAAACCCTTAGTGCCTAGATAAAGGTCTCTCCAAAGGGTTGTTTCCCATGTTTTCCATCATCTAAAGAATCTCCATCTCACATAGGCCTGCCCTGCGTGAAGAACTTCTAGTTCCTCCCAAGTCTACCCTACGCAAAGCACCATCTGCTCACCCTTCCCTAACCTGTGGGATCCACCTTCTAAGCCCACATTCATGCCACGAATGGATGGGATCTTCTTCCTCTAGATTCATAATCTGAGGGTGATCAAATTGAAGCCTCTAGACTTTAACAACCATGGAAAGAGACACACTAGCATGTCTCCCATTAATTTATGCCTTCATTACGTCATAGGTATCCCACACATTCCCTACCAAATGGGTAGGGTCCTCAGGGTGTGTGCAGTTATGAATTCATTTGTTTAGGAGGACCATAATCCTAGTGAAAGTTCTAGGGACTTCATAATATCATATTCAATGGAGTTGATCTTCTCCCATTCTCATCTCTATGACTAGTGAATTCCTGTTTCGAATGCTGAGGGGTGGGTATCACATATGATTTTCCCTTTTCTAGGGACTAACAACAAGTCCCCCTATAATCCTTTGGAACACAGATTAGGTAATGTATCCTAAATTAATCTCATATCCTTTCTTATGGGTCATAGACAAACTAGTTGACATATGTGACCATCCTGGTTTTAAAAATGGGAAAGGATATGGGCACATCAAATCCCTTTCTTCTTCTCTCGTAGTCCCGACCTCTTCCGCCATCGGAAGAATAATTATGTTGTTTCTCAGATCTTATACTTCCTCTTGTTTCTCCAATCTGATCATGACTAACATGGGCTTATATATTAGAGATGATCATGAAATCCACATGTTCAGATACATGTCTTGGTGGATAATCCTTTCTCGAATCTTCATCTCACATTCCTTCATAGGTCCTCTATATGTGTGGGTACTCAAAGCCATGTATCTATCTTGTAGCCCTTTAATTTGGTCTATGAAACAATCTTCCTCATAACAACTAATGGAATCCTCCTATATGTAAGCCCAGACCAATCCTATAAATCACTATGAGTCAAAACATTCCCTGTGGTTCAAAACACATGGGCCTCTTCCTAGTTGTAATCCCAAAAACCATGTCATATCCTTTCAAAGGGTTGCATTCCCCTATGATACAAACCTATATAGAGCCTCTATAGGCATGTTTCCTTGATGTCTTCGAACTACTTGGGATTTGATTCACATCCATGTGGGATACATAGAAATCTTCTCTGAGGTCCATACCCAAAACCCCAAATTCATCCTAATATTATCTGGGAATCATTCCATGTATGGTCTTCACCAACCCAGGACGCTACACTCTCTATGGGTTACTTGGTATTCTTTAGTATAAAACCCCAAAACCCCATGTCTATTAATTTTTACCTAGAAGTCCTTGCTACAAGATGTTAAACTATATGGGTTGGTTCTCATCACATGACCTAAAAAGGTATGATGTGTCCCATTAAGTTTCACCAAACTACATGTGTTTTGATTAATTTCACAAGGATACATAGGAATCTCATCATATGGGTCTGATATCAATATCAAAACAACTCATGTCTCCCTAGATGATGATAAATTCCAGAGCGCCCCACAGTGTGGCCTAAAACCATTTCCATAATAAAAAAATGACTAATGAATCTCTTGTCCATATAAAAGAGGGTAACATTGATGGAGAACCCTAGAAAAAATATAGATATTTACATAAATGGGGAACCTCAGATACATACAGTTGATTCTAGAATCAATAAATGCTAATAATTTATTATTAATACAGGTTGTACTATGTTATGCTTGAGATTTTATTATGAATATGTATTAAATCTATATGAGGTTCATGGAGTAGGAAACAGTTCCCCCGAAAAGGGTGTGATGAGCTCAACCTTCAATCCTCTTGAGTAATGTGTGTCATGAAGCATTTTTAACCATTTTCCAACAATCACCTACCTTTGGAATGAAGTTTCATTAAAAAAATTGAATAAGAGAAATGTCGAGAGTTTCAGGTTCCATGAACAATACCCATTGTAAACCTTTTTGAGATAGGGAACCGAATTTTATTGATTATACAAAACTAAAACCCACACAATGAATCACAAGGGAACCAACATTTCTATTGGTAAACAAAAATATAGACAATTTTGTGAATCCTTAACCAAGATGACTATATCCCCTATATTTCATGCCCCTTCATGATCTCGCAAATTAGAGTGGTCCAAATATGGATCCAAAACAATCAATTTTTATTGTGTTCATTTATTGGTATTATGTTTTATGGTGTTTCCTTGTTTCTGTCTGTTAGCAATATTTTAGGCATTTTCTCTCAAAACTCCCTTCAATTTAATGGAGTCCCACCAGTTTAGTTAAATTTATGCTTTATTAATCATTCAAGTTGGATCCTAGACTAAACAAGGGATATCATCTCCAACCCAACATCTTTAATGTTGGGTCTCAAATACACTGGTTCTCTAGTACAGCCAAAATGGTACCATACCGATCCGATAGGGATCTCGATAGACCCTCTAGATCAAAAAGCCCCACCAGTCATCTACCCAATGGTGGTTGGTGGTCCTGAAGAAAATGGAACCAATTAACATCTCCAATCTTTTTCAGGATTTTATCCCCAAAATGTAGTAATTATATCCTCCCCTGTCTTAGGGAGGAAGTTTAAGAGGCCACAAATGGCCTCACATTGAAGACATGGGGGTCCCTCCAAATGGCTCCTTCTAATAGTCACTACTTCCAAATACACATGATAGTAAACCATCAACATGATGAATGTGTAGTCCTTGAAATCCAAGCCTTATTCACCCAGACTCAAGAGTTTAAAACGCCAGCCGTGGGAAGCAACCAATCAACTAGTAATAGGGATAAAACATTTCTACCACAAAAAATCATGTTAATAAATTTTGGGGTAAAACAGTGTGTAGGGAAAAACACCATCCCACACAAACCAAGACTACCATCAGACTTTTCTGGTATCATCTAGGTAAACCTACCTAAAAAATATGGTAGGAAATTATGAGCATTCATAAACACCTTCCCACACTGAGAATTCACACTATTCAAATTTAGTGGCACCCCAAGAGCAGTCGTACACACCCATCCACATCCATTAAGCCTACTATTTGTATCATCTTGAAAAAATCAGAGAAACCAACTAGAAAACCATGAAAATAAATAGGGGAACATCCTAATCTCTTCCCCCACACATGATAACTATCACTATATATAGATAAATAATATTGGTTAAGGGTAGGAACACACCCTTTCTCCAGCCATAGAATGAGAATATATCCTCATTCCTACCACTGAAGTTACCAATAACATCCTAAAAATACTGAAGGGGAATATGTAAATTCTTTCCCACATCCTACAAACTTTCAAGGACCTAATAATGGAAGTGGTAGTGTCATGTGGTGGACACACAACTTCATCCCAATAATTGGGGTGACTAATCATCATGTCACTATGAATTAGACACATACATCTTCTCCCACCCAGGAGGGTCATTGGCTAAACTTCCCTAGGATATACATACAACAGTATTGGTACCACAATCTCATTCCATCTGGAGGTCATCGGTCTACCCCAGTGGCCACTTCATGTTTGGTACACACCCTTGCAAAAATTCTAGAGATCTGTTGGAAAATTACAGCAATAATAAGGGAGATAATCAATAAAAATTTCTCATTTGAAAAATTATTTTCCAAGAAATAGGACCCAGTCACCTGTAATACAGCATCAAACAAGATTCCTTACTAAAGGCGACTGGAAAATGAAGAGTTAGAATGAAATCATTATCTTCTTAACTCTAGAGTTCTTGAATCCCTCAAATGTTTATCTCTAGAGACTCATTATATTAATTTTCCATTACCAAATTATATAAATAGTAGAAATAGTTTTTTAGGGGCTACCTTTACAGCATACAATAAAGACGTGCTTCAGGACTTGATTGATCTCGAGAACCCATATCTTGATTAGCACCACGACAGCCCTTCGTATGGCCAGAAGATGAAACATTAAGATAGTCCTATCCTTATTATCATCCTCCGTGAAGGTCATCCCCCAAGGTATATACTTTAGGAAATCTTCTTTCATTTGTACTTCAAACCATAGTGTTAGTCCTCCCTGAGATGTAATTGGTTATGAAAGTCTTCCCTATAGTAGTGTTTCATTTCAACAAGAAGGTCCTCCCCTTTCTGGTTTAATGATGAGAAAGCCCTCATACTTTGTGGAAATTAGGAAAATGAGGCCAGTCTTGCATGATTCCTATTCATATATAGGTTAAATACATTATCAAATAGAAGATATCCCAAGGTAAATGTCATTATCTAAACCACCCATAGATCACTTTACTTCCTGTGTGATAGAGGAAATATTCTTTTTTCATTAATTTTATTTACATTATATTAGTAGGGAAACATCCACTTTGGTTAGACCAGGTTTTAGAACCTTTGTAAAAATATTAATAAGACATGTTTAACATTAATAGATAGTTGACCACGGATAATATACTATCCATGTTATGACCTTCATCCACTCCCCCATACCTCATTCTAGATGTGTTGCTGGAAAATTGTGTGCACGATATCTAACTCAATGTTTAAAATACTCTTCAACAACAAAAAAAAATAGTATTTTCATACAATAATTATCAAATACATGTCAGGATAATATAAGGGATACACCGTAAAATCAAATTGGATTCCCTCCTAGCCACATGATACCTGAAATATAGAAAACAGCAAGGAGACCTTCAATACGCATGTCTCGTTCTGTTAAAAGATTTGTGTTAGGTGATAAAAAATTCCCATATTGTGTTCTCATTAGAGGATGGGTCGACCATTGGGCATTTCAATACACTCTACTCCCCAGTCATAAAATCCCAAAAAATGTGGAATCATGAAATTTCATAGCTTCGGGATGACTTTAACAAAAGGAATTGGTCAGTGGAAGCTAGTGCGGTTAATGAAAACTATCCCTAGCCTACTCTTGAAAATGTTGAGCTAGTATTGATTGATCCATTGAAATAATTTTTCATCAGACATCTAAAAATGTTGATGAAGTCTCATTATTGAGGTAATTGAAATGTCAAATAGCACAAATTTCACAGATGTTTCAAATGTATTTAGTAGTAGGTAGCTCATTTTTAGCTCACACCATGAATTCATACCATGTTCAGACACAAATCGATAAAATTAATAAATAATCCACGGTATGAGTATCCATGATATTCCCGGCACAACCCTATCCCATAGGGTTTGGGTATTTTTTATAACAACCTTCACAGTCGTAAGAACAGGCTTGAAAGGTTGTGAATGTAAATTAGGAACAACCCTAGCCCGTGGGGCTAGAGAATTATTTACCTCAATGACCTCCTCTTAAGTGGAATTTAATATTCTCTTGATTTGGGGGGGGACTACAAAATAGATCTTCCTAGATCATCATATCCCATGACCCAGTGTCCTCACTTAGAAATCACATGATAAATAGTTTAGAGATTCCCTTAGTATTACCATTTGTTATAAAACCCCAAGAGGACTATAAGAGGGAAGGATGAGGCCTCATGGTGGATTCAATCAAAATTAATATCTCAAAAATTCTTTTTAAATGAAAACAATACTTTATGTATTGGTGACTCTTGTTAACACTACCCTTGAAAAAACTATAAACATAAGGACATACAGAGGAGGATGTGGAGGATTTTTTTGTTCACAATACTAAATACACATAAATGACTGAATTATTTGTGTGTACTAATAACTAGAGGCTTTCTATGAATTTGGGTAATCTTTTGAATGTTCTATTTCCTCTACATAAACAAGAATCATATTAAGAAAAGTGTAAAGTAATGGAAGAAACTAACTCAAATCCCAATGAGGATAAACTCTTCACACTGAAGGAAAGGTTTTCTCGGTAGGAAGAATAAATGGTGGTTTTGAGAAAAAACAATATAGAACTAGTTCAATGAAACATCCCTACCAGATATGTTCTATAAGAAGAACCTCATCTAACACTCCCAATAGGTGTACCTCAAAAAAGATAATTCATCCCTTCAATTGAAATGGAGTTGCAACATCCACTCAATGTGAGTTTTATAAAACAAATATTTTTAAATCCCATGATAGCAGATCTGGAAATCCTTCCACTTGGTAAAAACCCATAATAGCTCCATGCACATCCTCATAGACATTCCCTTTTATGTTACAAATGAAAGATACTAGCAGAGACCCTAGAGTTATCCCTACGTGTTGTTTCCCCTATTCATGATCCTTATCAACCGAAAATTCCTCAATAAATCATCAATACCATTGTTTCTCTAACAACTCAATTAAAATCTATGGATGAGCAAAGTGAACTGGTACAACAAAAAATTAATACTTTCCCCAAATGGGTTGATCTAACTCCTCCCCTTATAAATATTGGGTACCCTATGTTTCCAATTTTCAATAGCTCGGGGCACCCAGAGAAGTATTTGATACATTTTGTATCCCTTTGTGATACCATGATGGGGACCCATGCACAATAAGAAGTAGCGAAACTGAGATGCTTCATGAAAACACTATAGGTACTTTCCTTTGTGTGGTACATCGATTTATCATCTCATTCAATTGAAGGATTTGAGGATCTTTGATGGAATTTTCTCTTCCAATTTATCTCAATGCTGCAGAAGACAACGATACTTTAACTCTCAAACAGAAAGAAAGTATGATAATGAGAGGGTCTCGAGTATGATTTCCCATTACAAGGGGCTAGAATAATTCCTAATCATACATCTTCCTCAAAAAAATTGTTTTCCCGTATACATAGATAATATTTATGAAAATTTGTGTACACTTCTCATCCCTGTTAAATTTGAAAGAGGGTTTAGGGATCCTGTTAGAATTGATTAAATATAGGAAGAATGCATATCAAAAACCAAGTCTATGTACTAAGTAGTTACATCAACTTAAGGGAAGATAATTGAGAATGTAGAAGATACCGTTGTCAGGATTAATCTATCCCCTACACCCACTCCATCTCCAAAGCCCAAACCATATCTCACGACGCCCCTCCTAAGAATCAACAACAACGGCCGCATCATCGGGATGAGAAAATGGATAAAAACAAACAAATAACTAGAGGATCTTAAGATGAAATATTATTCTTTCTGAGATGACCAAGTCCATGGATACTTCATTTCGACTCTAGAAAAAAACGTGATCATGTTTTCAAACCCATGATGCTAGGCCAGGATGGTCTTGATGATCTTTTGAACTATTTCCCCTTACACCATCCATTAGGGAAGACCATCTTGGAATTATGTTTTTCATTGCAATCATTAAAAAAAATATGGACTCTTGGCAAGTGAAGTTGGGAAAACCACCAGCACAAGTAGCATCTATTTCGTCTGCCAATCTTGAGGGAGAGAGTGAACAGAATGAAATTTATAGAAATGGTATGTAGAAGTTAAATGATTGGATGGTCAGAAATACAATCAACTGGATTCATACTATTCTCTAGAAACATTTGAAGAAACCAACTATGCCCCCATCTACTTTTGCTATGGCAGAGACAACTCAGTCAGCACCATAGGCCTCTAAAGGGTAGTCTTCTAAAAACCAACATGGCCAGAATGTTGGGAAACTAATATAAGAATATGATCCTTTAACAAGTAAAAAGTTGTGTTTGACTTTGTTATACATTATTCTAATATTCCTAAAAATGGGTGTGAGGCCCACCAAACGGTACCCTCAGAGTCAGCTCACCAGATTGAATCCTCATTAGATGAGGAGTTAATCTCCATTTCCATTAATGTCATTCACATAATAGATCCTTTATATGATGACTAATATGTACATGAACTTGAATTAGTTACATCTAATTGGGGTATTGGAGAAAGTGGTCTCTAGAGATGAGGATATAGGGGAATACATGCCCGCAACAGAAATCAACAATCTATCCACAACTTTTCTTGGACATTATATACCATCAAAAAAATTGGGAGATCCCTCCGGTGGTCACAAAAAAAAGCAAGAAAGTTCCTCCACCTATTATGGGAGTCTACTTAACCCAATTATTCTAGAAGATCCACTGGGTTAAATAACTTATGGATCAACGTCAGTGATCTAGTAGACTTTCTATACTGAACCACTAAAAGACATAAATTTATTCAACTTCTATTTCATAGGTTGATCTACCCAAATAAAGTACATTTCCCCTAATGTGCCTTCAAAATATTCGCCACATACCCTAAGGAATAGACCTCTATCTTATAAGTATGATATTCTAATGAAATTGGCCTTAATTCCAACTAAGATACCATTATGGATACTCTTTGTTTGTCGAAAGACCTCCAAAAATCACTCATGGAGGCTTTTTTATCTCTTAGGAGTTTGAAATTATGGTTTACATGAGACATATATATAATAAAGATATTTATCTCACATTATTACACATTTTAATCTATTTCATAAAGAATGAAAAATATTTCATTATACAGGGATACATCTTACCCTAGCATTTTTCATGTAAGGATAAACGATTTTGATATCTGATTAGATTTCTTTGATAATGACTTAAGATTCATCCTCATTATTGTTTGAACACTTCTTAGGCTAGGTTATATCATGCCTAAAATGTCACCATTTTTCTCAATTCTATCAGGTTACAATAACTATGAGAAAAAGACTCTTAGAGGAATAAATCCCAGGACCTAGTTTAGGGACCTCATATCTGACTCTAACTTTCTGGTTGTTCGACAAGATATTACCTTTATTTTTCTAATGGGAAGGCCCTGATTACATAAAAATGTGTAAATCCCCTCATCATACAAAAAATGTCTCAAGTACTGAAATAATGGTATATTTTTGAGGTTGTATGGTGATAAATCACTATTAGAATCATGTGAATCTCAATACATTGATGTAGGATTCTAATGTAGGGAGGGGAACACTACAAAATATTTCACTTTTTCCAATGGGGGCACATCTTTTGGTCAAAGTAAATTTTCTATTGGTAAAACGTTTTAACAATAGATAATTCATTGTCACAAAACTTTCAATAAAACTCTATCACAAAATGTTTTTGTGAAAGATAAAATAGTTCTATTGCAATTATAATAATACCAACATATAATATATATGTTGTTTAAAATGTTTTGAAAAAGGTTATAATGAATTTTTTTTCTTTTCTTTATAATATAAACAACAGATAATATATGATTATAAATTAAATTTCTATAAAAATTATAAATTTTTATTTCTAGTAAAATTTCCTGTCATATATAATACATCTACTTTAATTATTTAACTAATGATGATTTTAACACATGTTCAATATTATAAAAAAATATGTTCATAATGAAATTTAACACAAAATGATCCATCAAACCCCACCCACACAAATTAGAGACCACCCTCTCTCCCCAAACAACCCATAAATTCTAGCACATCAGCAGCCCATGCATGCTCGCAAACCAGCTCTAGCACCAACTGACCAATGAGTAGCACTAGTGACCCATCTAGGACAAGCTAGTCCATCAACAGCCAATCCATGACCACAATCCCTTTCCCATCAATGCCAAAAAAGTTATCTCCAGCACCATCTAATCCAAAGATCAAGCACTAGTCCATCCATGATAGTAAGGACAATCAACCCATCCATGCCAGTGAGTCAGCTCAAGCAGTATCCCATCCAAGCTAGAGTTATAGCTCCATTGAATAGTGACCATCAGTGAACCATCAATCCCATATAGATTCCTGTATACCCCAAAAAAACTTTATAGCTTTTACATCCTATTCAGGGACTTTGAATCCAAAAAAATAACCAGTTCAATCAAAAAAACAACTTCACATTTCACAACATATAAATTCAAGAAACATAACAGACTAAGGAACATATCCCTTCCAATACCTTGATTAATTTAAGCCCACTAATCCAATAATTAATACAAAATCAATAGATACTAACTAAAATTCAACATCACTACCTGGTTTATCATTCAAATCCATTCATTATATGATAATAAATACATCACTAATCAAAGGTCATAGTTATGTCTTCCTTAAATAGATCCAAATCAAAACTATTAGATCTTGGTAGAGACCATTCATTCGATGATTCATTTAAATAAATTGATCATCCATTATGGTTAAATTTATTTTTTATTTTGACAAAGGTAGATATGAAATTCTTTTTTTGTATCAACAATGGTAAAACCTATACAGTAGAGAAATAAACATTTAAAGCCAACCTTTTATATAAAAAAATGTAAAATTGGAATTAGGTTTGAAATAATAACTCAAAAGGCGACCACAATATCATATTATATTATAGATAATGGACTAATATTATCCCCTAACATATTTTATATACAATATTTCTAGGATGTTTTTAGTATAAAAACTCAACTTTTGGATTTAGTAAATATTTATTGATTTGGAAAGACTATGAATATTATTGATTAATAATTTATTGGGAATGAAATGAATGGTTTATTATAAAACACACTATAATTTATTAATTTACTAGATTAATTTGTTCACATAATGTTTTTTGAGTAGGATGGAGTTTCATATCTGAATAATCATGATGAATTTTTTTTTAAATACAGATAACCTTGGAAGGATAATGTTTCTAGTGTAATGGTATAATAATATATGGTTAATAAAATGTATTCGTTTTAATTCTCTTATGACTATGTCATATTCCAATACTTATGGGTGTTTCACCTTGGAAACATGTCAAAAATTTAATGAAATATTTATCTTATTTAAGATACATTGTCTTATATATAGTGAATTTTGAACTCAATTCTATATAAGATGCCAAAAAAACATGTTTCGTATGGATTTAAGTCCATTAGAATGTATTCTAAGTTTAATGAATTTATATACTACTAACTCATGCGTTATACTCATCCCAATATAGTGGATTGATGTCACATACGATTCTAATGAATGGTAAATTTAATTAGCGTTATGATACATAGCTTTTTTGTGAATTAAAATAATCTTAGACCTGAGTATCTCATCATCACCTCACATTACATATGGTTCCAGAACTTTCTATATATCTTAATAATATGTAACACAACTTGCAATAGTCTATGTGCATATATAAATGACATTATTCCATGACCAACAAAATAGTAGGAAGATGAGAACACATCCAAACTCTTTAAAACACGTTGATCTGTGTGACTAAATATTTCAAAGGCCACGCTAATGGACTATCATGACAACATTAACATCCAATGAAATATTAACACTCCATGTATACCATGTTAACAAACTAATGTTGTCTGATCAAGAATTCAAGAAAGGAAATACTTGATGCTACTATATCCATCAATAATTATGAAGTGAATTTAGAAATCATATAAATGATTCATGGAAAAGGGGAATATTCAATAAAAATTTATAACTAAATTATGAAATTAGATAATGGACTAGAAAAGTTTTCTATGATTTACAAGATATAGAAAATATATTTAATTGATAGGAGTGTACCCTTTACCTAAAAATTTAAAACAGAATGATATAATCTAGGTGTAAAAAATTATTAGGATATCAATGACACAAGGAATGTCCTAAGATGGGGGAAATGAAATAAAAGGTAGAAAACATCTTCATTAATAGAGTATTTTTTCCATTATTAGGCTTTTGGTTGGATAAATTTTATAGTCTATATATCTTGATGTTTGTGACTTTTATCTATCATATTGAGAGATTGAAAATTAATCAGTTATTAATCTAGTCTGTGAGGGACTTTTTATACTTAATTTTCTAAAAACATCTTATATTCATTCATAATAATCTTATATTACTTTATAGATAGTGATATGTTATAGAATGTTATTGTGATAAATTTCATTTCATTTATCTATTTAATAAATTAGTCATTAATCAATTTTATGCCTCTACTAAATCAATCATGAATATGAATTTAGATGAGTGATAGAGTAGTAAAGTTATTGGTGATTGTTGGAACATGTGTGGGAGAAATAATCTCTCTCTAATATATTCATTATCAATGTCTTCTAATCAT
Source organism: Viscum album (assembly GCA_963277665.1). Lineage (NCBI taxonomy): Eukaryota > Viridiplantae > Streptophyta > Magnoliopsida > Santalales > Viscaceae > Viscum > Viscum album. Next base: position 109,709,468 of record OY728127.1, read on the forward strand.
GAGGTTCTTTCATTGTTGAATATAAGACCTCTATAGTAGGATTTGATAATTATTCTCTACTATATTTATTCAAAAAGGTTATAATATTAGCTTAAAGTGATCATTATAATGATATAACTCCACAAAAATAGCAACCATATGTGAGAGTCTCTTAATAATGACCCTATAATTAATAAATTGATAGAGAAAGGGTTCATAATTTTAGTAATTTTTATAGAATAACATTGGATCTTTTATATGTTGGATCAGTCAATGATCTATCATCTAATAGTTAATCATTTTTCATACATCATACTTCTCTCAATTTCACTCAAAACAATAAAACCCCACTTTTAAAACAAAAAATCATTACAAAACTGAAATTTTACCCCTTTATGGTGATAATATAATACCCAAATACATTATACATAACCTTATATTCTATTTTTTTAACCACCACATGATAAGGTTTTCTTTTGCTAAATCACTAATGCCATTATAATGGGATATGGGCATAATTTCATAACACATATTAGCTATATTACACTTTGATGTCCTATTATAATTATAGAAAATTGTTCACTCTTGATATATAGATTGATAGAGCCATTCTAACTAGAGATAAATAATTGATATACATTGAATTTTAACACACTAAATTAGAGGATATTTCATTGAATGGACAATGTGAAACTCAATGTGGTCATTGAGAATTCAATTTAGAATCTCACTAAATTAAACATTAGGAGACATGAGTGTAGATAATTTATGAATGAGTGGTGGTACAACCTCTATCACAGAGAATACACCATATGGAAATAGATTTAGTAAATTTTTCTTCAATGATTTTTCCTACCCTCAAATAGGGATTCCCAAATGAAAAATATATATAGAATAAAATAATTCACATGAAAAACATTGTATTAATACATATAATGATTCATGATGTTTTAATATATGAAATATCAAATTTTCAATAGAGAAATTCACTCAACATTTGCAACCAAAAATTGGGAAACAATTATATAAATTTTACTTTTTTTCCTCCAACAAGTTCTTCACAACCTAATTCATGTAAATTTTAGCTAAAATTAAAAGTTTCCATTATTTCATAAATATTTTAAGTGTAGTGGAATAAAATTATTATAGAAATAAATATTTCCTACCATATACGATGACATGAGAAAATGGATAATGAACGACATCTATAAACCAAAGGGGTGGATGCTGAAGGGAAACGTACCTGGTAATGAGTAGTGTGACATCGAATAGGTGGTAAAATAAATAGGGGAAACAAACCGAAGGGAGATGAATAGTGACCCGAAGAAGAATATAACACCAATAAAACCTGAAAAATTGTTACTTGGGTTCTTCGATAGAAACATTTGGGGGTGTCTGGTTGAGGGTGCATGGTTTTGTAATATTTATTTGATATCTATTTAATTAAATTTATCTTTTTAATCATTATTAAAAATATAATATTATGAAATATAAAACAATACATAGGTGAATATAAAAAAATTATTTTTTGGAAAGAAATCAATATACACATGATAAAGTAACAGATCCAACTGTAAGTAAAAGATTTGTTGGTATTAAACAGTTAATATCAATATATGCATTTTTTGGTAAAACATGTGTTGCTGATTATAATTAATATCAAAAAAAAAGTATATCAGTTGTAATTACTTATTTGTTCTAATAGTTTTTTGTCTTTCACTAATTTTATGTCAGTATAATATTTTTTTAGTGGAAGCTGCCCATGGCTAAAGAGGTTTCTTGAAAAAGTGATCCAAATTGACAAGAAATTACCCTAGTGAATCCCTTAAATCTATTAAGTGAAGAATATGTGCTTCCCATTAATGATATTGATTCCATGGGAAAAAAATAAAGAACATTTTTTAGTGACTATTATGATATCAGTCGTGACCACTATCCCTAAGAGTGTTGAAGAATCCATCTACTCTCCAAATAGTGGTAGTAGTTCAGATGAAAACACTATCATTCCATCGGTTGTGCTGAAATGACTCCCTACTTCATCACTGAAATTTGAATGATCTATTTTTCCCCAATATATAGTGAAGATACTCATGTTATACATCCTGTCTCCTTTCTAGAGCATCAAATAGACCCCACATCATGAGTTGAGTCAGAATAAGCAATTTCATCTTCTAGATGTCAAAATATTGACTCATCTCTTATCTATGAGAAAATTTTATTATCACCGAATTCCCCTCAGGAAAAGTCAGAGGTGGAATAAGAAGAGTATGTAGAAGACGAGGAGGAAGAATACATCAAGTATTCCTATCAAATATTTCAGGATGGATTTTCTTCCACTATTGACAAGGAAAATAAAATAGATCTTGATATATAGGATGACCCACAACCAATAATGATTTGTACAACCATGTATTATGAGGAACAAGAGGTAAGTACCTCCTTTATAAAGTATATTTGAGACTTATTTTCCTATAATTACAATGAAATTATAGGTCTTGATTCTAAGGGGTCCACTCACCACCTAGTCTAACAGAATACTATTGGGGATAAAAATAGGAAGCCACAAGGAAACAACCAAAACACACTGATAAAATTGAGGTTGAATTTGATAAGTATATCAAAACCAATTTCATTTGGAATGTTAGGTATTTGAAATTTCTATCCAAGATATTCCTATTAAATAAAAAGAATGGGAAAATAATAGTCTATATTGAATTCATATATTTCAAACGGCGCTTTACAAAGGATTAATTCATGGTCCCAATAATGTTACTACTAATTAATGATACAGACAAATATCATCCCGTTTATTTCATGTAAGGATGTTCAATGTATAACTAAATTCAAATAGCCCGAAGATATAAATAATTCACTTATTTTATGGACCCTATGGAGTGTTCTCCTATTAGTTAATACCATTTGGCTTGAATATTGTTCTTGTCACATACCAATGTGCCATGAATTACAACTTAAACCCATTCATGAAGAAATTATTTATATTCTACATGGATTATTTGGTAGTTATGTTTTGAAAATGTTTTCACCGCCTGGATGATCTTGAGACCATATTCAACAAACTATGGTAGTATATCCTAAAGATGAATCTCATTAAATGTGATTTTGTTGTGACTTGATAAAATTTCCTTGTATTTTTCACATGCCATCAAGGCATTGAAGTAAAAAATGACACAACCAATGATATCCTTAATATTTATCCTCATCAACACCATAAAGTGTTCATAGGATTTCATGGACACCATTCCTAAATTCATCACCTTATATAAAACCTCATAGGTAAATGTTTTCCCATCACCATGTTGATGAAAAATGTGGTCACATATCTATGGACTGAAGATTGTCAGGAAGAATTTTACATCATTAAGAAGTATCTCTTAATTCCACTATTTTTTATGCTACTTATTGAGGGGAAACAATTTATTTTGTATGTGAAAGGCCAACAATGATCACTGGGTACATTATTCACACAAAATAATGAATCTATGATTGAAAATAACTTTTATTATCATAGTAAAACTAGTATTGACATTGAGTCACATTATTCAAATATAGATAAGGGATGTATAGAGTTAATATTTATGGTCTAAAGCTGAGGCACTACCTCAAGCACCATGAGGTCCATTTGGTATCTCGCAACAACAAAATCAAATACATCATCATTCTTCATTGGTTGAGCAGACATTTGGAATGGTGGATAGTGATCTTGCAACTGTTTGACATTCATTTTTCCCTCATAAAATGGGGAAATTATAGGATTTGGAATACTTTCTTATAGAACATCCACCTGCAAAAACAACATCATCAAATATTGAATTACCCAATGAAGAGGTATTCTCTACTCAATCTGGCCCCCAGACGTATGAAATGTATTTCAAAGGGAAATCTAGAATCCCAATGAGGAAGAGGATAGAAGGCCCGAAGCTCCACAAATATGGGTATCGAGTCATATTTATTTCTCTAGAAAGGGAAGTCATGCCTTACTCCTTCATATTATTAGAAGGATTACAAAATATTGAGGTGGAGTATCAGGCCCTCATCATAGGGCTCGAACTAGAAATTCAAATAGCAATGGAACGTTTGAAAGTGAAATGTGATTCAAAGTTGACCATCAGGAAGATTAATGATGATTATTCCATCAGAAAAGAGGAGATAACCTCTACTTGACTATTCCTGAGGGTTGATGGAAGAATTTCCACCATATCCTATACTGAATCATATTCCATGATCTCAAACTCTCAATAAAATTCCTTGGAAAATGAATCCACGGATTTGGAAGATCTATATTGAGATGAAACATTCACTAACATTGTACCCTGTTAAATGGTGTCTTATTTTTCTTGTGTAGTCATGGGGGAAATAAACAAGATTAACTCCTTCCCTGATTCTAAAGGCACTTTTACCATTTGTATTATGTCTAGTATAAAGTACCTTCAAAATGGAGTGCTCTCATTAGATAGATCCCTAAAAGTGAATATCTAATGACGAGCAGCCAACATTACTCTGTATGATGTCCCAAATCACAATAAATTCCTCTATAAAAGATGTTTTGATGGATTACTCATATGAATTGATGGAGAAGAGACATTAATTGTCATGAAATAATTACATGTAGAAGTCTATGGTGCCTACCAGTTAGGGTTTAGTCTTTCCCATGAAATTTGGATGATTGGATACTTTTGGAACATAATAACGCATGATTCCACAAAATTTCACAAGAAATGTAATTCCGTTCAAGTGCAGGCCAAATTCATCCATAAACCGATGAAGATTTTGTACATAGCTGAATACTCTTGTTCATTCACTATATAGGGAATTAATGGTTTTTGGGAGTATCTCCCAGCTATAGTTAATCAGTTCAAGTGCATCCTTACTGCTACTGAATTCTTCTCCATGTGGGATAAGGAAATACCCATCAAAGTAGTCGGGACCAAAAGAATTATCAGATTCATGAAATCCAACTTCATTACTATATTTGGTGTTTTTTATACAATACTGATAGACAATGGCATTAATTTATATTCTACTAAGTTATAGAATCTATATTAGGAGTATAATATCAAATCTAACCATTCCTCCCTCTATTGCATAGCGGACAATGGATAGAAAAAATCATTCAAAAAGACCCTATCAAATATACATTAGAATATGGTTGATATGGATAATGATTCATTGACTAATAAACTCATACATGCATTTTGGTATTAAAAAGAATACAACTCAGACCACCACTCGAGCAATCCTATATTCATTGGTATATGGGATATAATCAGTCTTACTCATCGAAGTCTGATTTACCTCTCTCTACATTTCCTTATGTGATTAACTATCTATATAGATAAATCAAAAAAATCAATAGATTAATTATAGTGACTCAATGATAAAAAAATTTGTACCTTACATCACTTAGATTCCCTCCAAAATTATATTGCACATACTTTTAACAAGAAAGTCCACCTTTGATCATTCCTCCATGGAGAATTGGAACTAGTCCTCCTAACTTTGATGAAACTAGGGAACAAACCTCAAAACCTGATCTAAATTTTGATGGACATTATACCACACACAATGTCCACTCTTATTGAGCTTATTATTTTATTTCAACGGATGGAGAACTTGTCACGACCCCTAAAAATGCAAGGTTCATCAATAAATACTTTTTTATAATGAATCCGCACATCCATGCTTCCTGAAGTTAAAAAATATAACATCTTCAAACTAGTCACATGATGATAAACTACACAACATACACATCATCACTACATGATGTAAAATTGAAAAATCCCTTGTCCTTTTCATATGACATAAAACATTATGACACCAATGTCCATGACACATGATGTTAAACTGTATAACATACAAATCCTCCCCGCATGACATAAAACAACATGGTCCCTCATCCTTTGCATATAATGTAAAAATTCATGACACAAAAATCCTTTCCACATGACATTAAACAATATGGTTCCCTTTGTCCTTTCTACATGATGTAAAACTACATAGCATCATGGTTCAAGATGCACAACCATAAAAGTCAAACCAGATAGTCTTATTCATAAGACCTTAAACTATAAGATTAAAAATTTTATGTGGTAATACTCTAACCTATATAGCCCAAAATTCCAATAAAAATATGTTAACATTCATGAGAATGTCTTTACCTCATGACATAAAACTGCATGGTTTAGATTCTTGTTTCATGATGTAAAACTGAATAACATTTGGATTATTTCTTAAATAGATCACAAATCCTGCTTCTAGTCTCCAACCACTCCTCAATTCATAACTACATGTTTCATGATTCTAGTTTCGATGGCATACATAGTGATGCATAGACCTTATGTCTTAGACTCGTCCATCATTTAAAAAAACAAAATGTCCCCTTTTCCCCGCATCTAAAACTAATTAATGCGGGGAACGAATCCAATAAATTCATGTGTCTTGATTCTTATTATTATAGAATTTTTAGTGATACCTAGATCTGTATTCTTGATTCTAGTCATAATACCCCTTCTTCATATTGAATCACATATGTCCTTACTATATGAAGTTAAACTGCATGGTTATTATTCCTCTCATTCATTGTTAAGCATTATTAGAACTATGTGAATATTGATTCTAATTATGATGAGATATGTAGTGATTCCCAGATATTATATCCTTATCTAGGAACCATAGGATCAAAAATCACATTTACTTTTATTTAATCACTTATGTGCAATAAAATAAACATTTACTACTCCTTCTTTCTAATACCGATCAGAGTTCATGTGGGCTTAGAAGTTTTGGAAAAGGATCCACTACATTATCAAGTCTTATAAGTCCATGATAGGTTCAATGTGGTCCTAGTTTCAAGAACATAAAAGGTGCACCAATTTTTTTACCACATGATGTAAAACAACATGGTTCACATCCTTGTTACATGATATAAAATTGTGTAACATTAAGGCCCATACTTCAGTAGATCACAATCCTCAAAGATGGTCTCCCACCAAACCTCATTTCATGAACTAAAAGTGGATTAATTGTCATTTAAATAGAATATATAATGACACCTAAACATCATGACCCAGTCTTAGCCATGTGTTAAATAAAAATTCCACCTCTCTTGTATAAAAAAAGATCGATGGATAAGATATTAATTTGGGTTACCTCATTTGGGATTCCATCAAGGAATAAAAAATTTCCCCTCCTATATATGAGTCAGATCTATACAGAGGAATCCACACCATTAGAAAACATTCTAGTCCAAATGATTTCGTTTTTGCTTTGATATATTCCTTCCACATGTCTTGCTCTGAATTCTGGGTAATTTAATATCTTCATAAACTTACTTTAGATATCATAAATGGAATGTCTAATAACTGAGGATGACTTTTCATCACTATTTAGTAATATTCCTCATTTGGATTTCCATATAGTCTCCCACCAAAAAAGGGTATGCCTGTCAGAGGATATCATTATATTATTATGAAACTAGTGGCATGTTTGTACTTGGGAGAACCCCCTTCTATCTCTGTAAGCCCCAACAACATCATTCTGGAACCTTCTATTTGAACATGGTTTGTATTCATTCCATGTATTATTTCCCCATGTCACTTCTCTTAATACGATAACCCCCATGATATGGGTTCACAATTTTCTCTCTCACATTCAATGTATGCTGGAACATCCTTGGTTTGGTAGGATTCATATTTCCCATCATTTCCATAATATCTTGGTCCAAGTCATATGACCTAAAACTATAATGAACTATATCATCCTAGTAACATGATGTTAAACTATATGATTCATATCTATTGAATGATGTTAAACTATAGGGTTGACATCCCACTTATTCAATGTTAAAATACTCCCTTTTCCTCATTACATGTTGTTAAACTACATAGTATGTCTTGGAAGAAAGACATTAAAGTTCATAGTTTCAAATAACTATGTATGAACTGATTCTCACATTGATGAGACATATAGTGATGTTTAGATCTAATTAATTGGTCCCAACCATAATAATGAAAATGTACTTTTTAAACACATGATTTTGATCAGTGTGGGGAGTTTCATTATAAAACTATATATTTATTTATTCTCACTTAGATGAGATATTTAGAGATTCCTGGATCGAATATCCTGGCCCTAGACACAATGAAAAAATTCTTATTACCTACGCATGGTTCATACATGAATAGGATACATTCCTCCCCATTCTTATGTTATTTTGACATGAAATTACCCTTCTATAAATCAGTCAATTTACTTACACAAACCAAAATATATGTCCCAGGAAATATGAATCTCCATAAACTTTATTCGAACATCAGAAATATAATTTCATATTCTTGAGGATTCTTTTTTCTGATTATATAGTGATACACCCCAATTGTCTTTTCATAAAGTCACCCACTAAAAGGGCATTTCAGTTAGAGGATGATGATTTTTTACTATTCAGTAATATTCCCCAGTTTCCTTTACATAAATTCACCCACAAAAATAGTTTTTCCACTAGTGAAACATTCATCCCTAGGAGAGGCCTCCTCTATCTTTTTAAGCCTCAGCAGAATTAGGTTAAACCCACTATTAGAATGTCGTTTGCAGTGATTATATTCATATCTATCCCATATCACCTTTCAGATATGGAAAACCTTATATTACAGCTTACAACCTACCCCCTTTATAACTCATGAAGGTGGAATATCCTCCATCTGATCAAAAAACAATGTCTAAATTCCAATCCTTTGGTCAAATCTAATTGACCTTAAAAATTTATCCCTCGATTTCCTTTTCAAATGAAATTAAATTGTAGGGTCCATTTCCTGCTCAAATTACATTAAAATACATAATTCTACAAACCTCTTTATGGAGGAGCCTTTCTACTGATGTTGTTCATCAAATGCATCACCCCAGAGAGTTTCATATGACTGGTTTCTCTTTCCATCAAGACATATAATGACAACTAGATCTTCTATTTCAGTCCACTCTTCCATAACATCCAAAACATATGTGTCCCTATAATCATGTACATAACCCTGATCTGGGTGGGATGTTCCAGACTTCTTTTAGGAATCCTCTATTTCAAGATTATAATCAAAATAGAATTTCCCCTTCTCTACACATAATAAATTTGTGTAGGAGTGGAATCACCATTAATGGATAGTTCTAACACATATGTTACCTTAATTCTCAGAAAACTTCTCTTAATGGTATTGAGAAATATGAATATCCATAATTTTTATTCATCCACCGACAATAGGATGTCATCATTTTAAGGACACATTTTTCTGACTATAATGTAATACGCCCTAGTTTTCATTGCATAATTTTCCAATAAAAAGTTCCTATAAGTTAAAGTATATTGTTCCTTGACAATGCAATAAAACACCCTAGTTGGATTTATACAATGACGCCCACAAAAAGGGGTTGTCAACTAGTGTCACATTCATCCCCAGGAGAGACCTCCTCTATTCACATAACCCCTAACAATATTATGTTGGAAACAACTTTTAAAACATAGTATGTGCACAATACTCAAATAATTGTCTCATATCATGTTTGAGATCTGGGAATCACAAAATTGTGACTCAAAACACTGATTAGAAAAAATAGGGAATATAGAAACAATCTCATCCCACAAGCCCTATTTGGGTCATCATTATGAAACTCATGGAAGAAGTATTTTGACCTAAAACCCCAATCAAATTAGTCTATCTTGTAAGGCTCTAAAATACCCACAAAAAGAGACTAAATACTTACTAGGATGAAAACATGAAAAGGGAACCCTAGATAAAAGTTGAGTATTGTCTCTCTATAACTACACTCCACATGGTTTATGAAAAAATCAAGAAATTAAACGTAAAATTATAAAAAAAGGTTTGAAACCCGCAAAGGGAAGCTTAATAAAAATCCAAGTATCACCTGTTAAGTCTTCTTCATATCATACATAGGAAAAAAGTTGGGCAATGACACAAAAAGGCACAATGTTTGTAGGGTCTTCCATATGACCCTAAAAATAGTCAAATTTCGCTCACATGGTCTAAATACCTAGTAGACAATTAAATAACTCCCTCACCCATGTCGTTGCAATTATAACATAATCAAATTCAACCAATTGTGTTGTTTTTAATATTATATTATGATTACAATGAATATGGGAATGAAGAAACAAATGATCATTAAAAAATATTTTTCTTTCAGGTTAAAAAAAGAGATGGAACATCCACATGATGGAGCCCTTCCACAAAGTTTTACAAGTTCTCCTCAATATAAGATTTGAGTTATTGGATAGAAACCCAAGAATTTTCTTTACTTTTCTAAAACCTGACCAATTGTGTAGCAACAAATGCCTCAACATTATGGAGCTCTCCTTCTTTATGGAAATAAAATATCTTCCTTGTGACAAGGACCCCATCAAGGATTGGTGGAGTAAGACTATATCTTCCTTCATGACATTTAATTATTATTTATGGTGCATTATTTTGATATATTTCTCATCAATATGATGTTGATAATCCTCCACCTCTTTGGAATAGTCGATCTCATTTTGGGATACAAGAGTTTTGAGACCATTAAACTATCCTGATATATGTTTCTTGACTTGTTATGATCATTTCTCATCCTCCCGATGCTGGATGATTTACTTTACAACATGATGGATCATGAGTTAATAAAGTACACCCTATCCTATCATTCCAAACATGATTGGAAGTCAGTGAAGTATTTTGGGTTGGTCTTCAAGAGGCGTCTCAAATACTATCTTCCAAATGTCATTCTAGAAAATATGGATTTTAGTGTGAAGGTAATCCTATGTCTCAATGTTTTACTTGGAACTACTTTTAGAAGGAAAAATGTATTCTAGGATTATCATACTTAATGAGGCATCCTACTCATCTCCCCCTAAAATAGGGTCATCTACACTTTCCCATATTGGATGAATGGGCATGGAATCTCCTCTATTATGTTCATCCAATGATGTTTCAAGTACTGGAAAACAGAAGACACCCCTTAGTTACATCAGGTAGTTAATAGATAACAAAGGTATTAAAACAACTAGAGTAGTTGGAAACACTCACTTATTGTTAGATTGACATCTAGAATTGATGCCTCTCTGACATCCCCAGCCTTGATGTTTTGAGTAGGGGTCTCCCAGAAAGGAATAACCCTTGTGTTTTTTTTGAAATCATGATGGAGGGATCTCAGGAATCTACCACTTCAATGAATACATTTGTTGCTACCTCAGATATGGGAGTGGGATAGACTTGGATTCCTTTGTCATGAATTGACATGGTAATATTTTCTATGAGAAAAATACACAAATGGAAAGCTCCGATGTAAGAAATACAATTTAAGGAGGTTTACTGCCATTGAAATGGAATGAAATAGAATACATGCATCAATCCAATAGTATATCAAAGTCCAAGAAATCCTCCAAATAGATGGAGATATTAATTTTTTTTCAAAATTTTATCATGATAAATTATATCATATGTCATATTATTATATAATCCATCAAGTTTCATAGAATCCCCGCTATTAGGGGTATTTGAGATAAGTGTATTAGGAACCAAATTAGATCAATCATCAATTTCTCCCATCGGTCTCTTGACATGTATGGAATCTTTGAACACTGTGTAATAAGGATAAGTACTGAAACATTCATCATACCATCCAAGGTCCCTATGAACACCTTTAGATTTGAAAAGGGGCCAATTTTTACTGTTTCAAGGTCCTCCAGTATAAGAGATGGATATGAAATTTCATGAGGAATGAAATTTAGAGACCTATATATGACACCTTATGATATTTATATGACATTACCAGATCCCTCCTCGGTCTCTATAGTAATGATAGAAGAAACAACTTAATCTATCATAACATTTTCTTTCAAAGTGATTAATTCATTAGTATGAATCTATTCCTCAACCAAGATTTCCCCCTCAATCCTTGAATGATAAATAAAGGACCCCTTAAGGTAGGAAAGTGAAGGAGATACTAGAAAAGGAAATCATGGTCAAATGGAAATGTTAGGAGAGTCATGAGATTAAGTTTTATGGAAAAGGTTTATCATAGTGCATATGCCTGAATAACTTGTTATCCATCATTCATTTCTATTCTAGATATGGTGAGAGGCCTATTTTGATCCTCCCAGTTATGGGTACTTAAGGAGGTAGGTGAGAAGGCCATCCCACCATCTCCTTCACCATCATCCTCTAACCTAAATACGGTTTTAAGGACCTGGGAGATTCAACCCCCACTCAAATGGGGGTTCCCATGGGGCCATATTTCAGAGACTCAAGTTCTGCCATTGGTGTTTCTTATCCTCCTCCTTCCAACTACAAGATAATTCCCATCAATGTTAATAATGGTGGATGAGGTAGAAAAGTAAAATGGAAAAGAGGGTGATACCTCACTAATGTTAACATTTCCATCCCATTACTCTTCAGATAGACCAAATATATCATCAATAGAATCTCAATCAAGAATATAAGTTACATAATTAGTGGTCGGGATCTGATCATCAGTTCTATATATCAACATATCTTTCTCATGAATATATTTCACAACCTTGGTAAAATTAATGTTTGAGAGAATATCGGAGGGATCTTGACTGTCTCCAAGATCTGGGATATATATTCTATCATGGATAAATAACCAAATGCCTTTGAGGTCATGATTCATTCCCTTTTATGCATGAATGATTAAAGGCAGTAGATACTCCTATTCGAATACCAATGACCGTAAGAAATACCTGGCATCTTTTTAAATTGATTCAATTTCATGCCTCTATGCTCTCACGGGATCCTTGGTGACGGGAGCTTGAGTCTCCTAATGGAAGTGATAACTTTACCTCATTTTCCTCGATGAAGTGGTCTCAACTCTGAAATACTCGGTGGCCCATTCCAAAGATCACTTTGAAGACATTGAAGATTCAGCATCCTCACCACTGGGTTGAACCTTCCTGCCACTCTTTCCAAAACCAACAGTCTTCGTAGCCACAACTTAATGAACTCTTTTTGTTAATACTACATGAGGTTATAAACAATCCAAAGAACGTTCATATCTTTATTATAGCCTGATAAATTCACTAAAAGGAGGTATCATGATTGAAATTTGGGAAACCTCCAAGGCTATCTGGATCCAAATTTTTTGAACCACCAACAAGCGTTTCTCATGTAAAATATTCCTGGGGTGTGAGACACATGGCTATTTTAGACACTTGAATTTGCAGGTAAATCGATATGGAGAATATGCCTCACATATGATCTCACTATCAATACAAGCCTCCAGTACACTATCTCTGAATAAAATCATATACAACCCTAGATCATTGTTATATTTTCCATTTTCAGTGAACGTCCCAGTAGGAGGATCATTCTATGGGATGAGGTTGAACTCTCATGACATGTTCCAAATCCCCAAATCATCATTATGCATCAAGGATAAAGGATGGACACCAAAGAATGACTAAAATTATAGGAAAAATTAGCTTCAGGAACCTAAACTCCACTCATCCGAGCATAGTAACTAAAGTGTGTTTCAATACATCCCCACAATACTTGAAATTACCGTAAAATTTGGGATGGGTCCTTCCGGGTGTACGCATGGAATAAACATTGGTAAATATTCTCCATATCAAGGGCATCCAACCCTATGTGGCTCCCTTATGCTAGTTTAGTTGACAAAAAAATATTCCTGGTCTAACACTACTATTGGATTCATAAACCGATTAAAGGTAGGTACTTATACACATTGAAATAAAACCATACATATGGGTCCTCGAATAGGATTCAATTTATTTCCAAACCAATGATATTGTAATTTCTCTATGGAATTCCAGAATCTTCTAGTAATTCTTTATCTCCCTAATGAAAGGAATCCCATAGGAAACAGGAAAGTTGGACCTTCTCCTTCAATCTTTAAGAGGGTCTTCATCCATGATTCATAATGAATATTTCCCATAATATGGGCCCCTCCCTTCGAAATGTTTTCATCCATATGCAAAAAAATCATAGTCCAAGGCTGACATTCTTTTGGCATCATCCCATGTTAACTTTGGTGGGATAATCTCATTATAATCATCACTATGTGTAGAGGCTCTAGAGATTTTTGAAACATATCAAGGCTAAAGATGAAATCACCTTTGGCTAGATGAAAATAATTCATCTAAGGGATCCTTTGGCTCAATGGTTTAGGGATGAAGTCTAGGTTCTTTAAACATATGTCTGCACCACCATAATATCCTTTTAAATGATGAAATTTTTAATCTCATTCTTAAACTCTACATGGGTTTGGCTCACCCAGTATGCCCACATCCATTCAGTCTTGACTCCCCATCAAGATTGGAAGTCCCAATCCTCCTTCAAGCCTTATTATTGGTCTTTCATGGAGGCATGAAATGTTAATTCATAGTAGCAAGGCTTTGATTCATAGTTTTCAGGTTTCATATCTCTGGAACAACGGCCGTGGTGCATGACAATGGTGATAGGAATCATTACTTCCATGATGAATACAACTTTAGAATATAAGTTTTCAATGGGTAAATTGGTATATTTCATGAACTAGAACTTTGGAAGGAAACTCTAGATATTTTGGATGAATGCATCTATCTGACTACCATGCCTATAGAGTGGTAGATAATCACTTAATCAGTACTTGTGGTGGTACTTATTTAGATGCTTCACTATGTCTGGGATGGTGGAGTAACACATATCATAGTAGTCTATCCCAATGGTTTGGATCATGCATGAAACAAATGTAACAGCTTGTTCATGGAAATCAATTGGAGTATCCATTGGTGTTTTTCAAGGAAACAGTGAGATTTTAATTAAATTCAAAATATTAGTGTCAGGAAATTCTAAAATTTTGGATAAGGGGAGGTCCTTATGTATGTGAATCACACAGGACACTCACCCAAGTTACTTGCATAGGTCGCTCACCCAAGTGTCTCATGTTGGTCACTCACCCAAGTGACATTGTGTAGGTCACTCAATATGGATTCAATGATGGGTTGACAAATTCATTCGATGTTCTTACATGTAGAAAATCATTTGGAAGTATTTCATGAATTACAACCATAGAAATAAAGTGCGGAATAACTATGTGAAGAGAGTAGAATAAATAAAACTCAAATGGAATAATTTATTGGGTGTTCAGCTCTATTTATATTTGTGTTTGACCTGTATTCCATACTTACATGGGTGACCTCCATGGATGAACTGTGAAGAATACCTACGTGACACCAAAAATATTTTCCTCCCTCTACCTCAGGACTAGACCATCTTCTTCTGATCATATTGAATCATGAGGGGGGGGGGGTTGTTGACACTCTTTTTTTCACATGGGGATGAAAAAAATTTAATGATAAATACCTCATGAAATAAAGAGGTAAATAGTACCAAGAAGGATCAAGGTAACTCTCCCAAATTGGTATGTGAACACCAGGCCTATGCACCAAGAGGCTTATACAGTCCCTAACTACATGACCTAGAACGGGAATCCACCACTGCACCAGGCACCTGTGCGGGACACCTGTGTGAGGTACCTACAAGAGTAACTTCCTTCACATAGGGTCTCATGATTCCCTATAAATAAGACCATTGGGATCCTCATTTTAGGAATTGGGAAATTTAAAAAATCCTCAGAACCTTGACCATTAAAACCCTTCACACAGGACCTCAAAACCTTTCAGGAAACTCTCTAAAACCTAGGAGAAGAGGGAAATAATTTGTATTGTGGGATAAATATCACTCCAAGGTTTGAAAAACATGAAACCTAAATGAGTACACCTCCCCATAGTCGATAAACCCTAGAGTGAAAGTCCCTTACTAAAAATGAGACCTACATGAGACCCTTCCAGGCACACCGAAGGAATCACTTGGTTCCTATAGAATGTCCTTTACCAAGTGTTGTTTCCCAATTTTCTGTCTCCCACGGTAGCTCTAGATCGCATAGTAATACCCTTCACGAAGCACTTCCAGTTCCTCACAGGTCAACTCTATGTGAAGCTTCATTTTTTCACCGAACCCTGACCTACACATGAAACCTTATATTCCCTCTTTCAGGATAATATTTGTAGGGATCCTATTCCTCTAGATCCCTCATCTATGGGGGAAAAATTCAAGCCTCCACTGAAGCCTCCATATATTCATAACCATGGAAAGAGACACACCATTGTTTCTCCCATTCTGTTATGCATTCTTTTTTCCCTATGTGTCCTACACTTGTCCCCCAAGATGGTTAGGGTTCTCAGAGTTTGTTCAGTTATACATCGTCTTGGTCATGAGGACCCCAACCCTAGGGGAAGTGTCAAGGTCCTCCTGGTCTTAGATGCTAGGTTGAATATGGTATCCCATTTTCATCTCTAAGACCAAGAAAATCCCATTTAGGATGGTGATGGGGTGGAGATGATGGTTTATTTTCCCTTTAAAAGGGATTAATGGCTAATATTCCTCTCTTTCTCTAGAACTAATAGTAGGGTATCCCTCATGGATCAATCCCATAGCATTTATTATGAGTCATAGATAGAGTAGTCATATGCGACTATCCTAGTTAATAAAATGGAAAAGGAGACGTTCATATCAAAGAAATTTCTTCTTCTCTCGTATCCTCGACCACTTCAACTAGTGGAAGAATGATCATGTTGTTCTCTAAATCATCCATTTCCTCTTGTTTCTCAAATTGGAACTTAAATCATGTGGGATTAAAAGTTAGAAATGATCGTGAAATCTACATGGTCATATTTAAGTCTCAACAGACAATCCTTTCTTATATCTTCCTCTCACCTTCCTTCAGAGGTCCTCCATAGTCATGGGTCCTCAAATCCATGTATCCATCATGCAAGATGAATATTTTGTATAATACCAACCATCCTTATTACAATAATGGAAATAATATTAGGTGTAATCCCTGACAAAATGTTTAAATCACCATGAGTCAAAACTGTTATCTTGTTTTCAGACACATGGGTCTCCCCTAGGTTTAATCCCCAAAACCCTGTCATATCCTCTTAAAGGGAAACATTCCCCGATGATAAAAAACATCATAGATCCTCCACAGACTTGGGTCCTTGAAGTAATAAAACAATGTGGCCATTGATTCCATTCCATGTGGGATATATAGGAATCCTCTCTACGGTACAAACCCAAAACCCCCAATTCACCCTAATCTTCTCTGGGCCACATTCTTTGTAGTGTCTTCACTAACATAGGAGTACACACCCCCTACATGTTCAATGGTATTCTTCTGAATAAGTCACACACCTACCATTTTCTAGGAATATTTTGACTTGGCATCCTTTCCACAGGATGATAAACTGCATGGTTTGGTCCTTATCACATAACCTTAAAAGGTATGTTGTGTCACATTAAGTGGCACTGAACTACATGGGTTATGATTCCTTCCATATGAATATGTAAAAATCCAATATTATGGATCCAATCCTAATATTAAAACAACTCTCATATCCATAGAGGATGAAAAACTCTATTTTAGTCCACTGTGTGAAATAAAACAGGAATCTTAATAATAAATGACTAAAGATTATATAGTCCATATAATAAATGGCAACATTGACGGAGAACCTTGGATACCTACACATATTCCCATCGATAGAGAACCGTAGATATATATATGACTCTAGAATTAATAAATTCTAATAATGGAATTATAATACAAGGATACCTATACTATACTTAGGATTTAACAAAAAAAATGTGAATATGTCTTAAATCCATAAGATACTTAGAGTAGGAAATAGTTACCCCCAAAAGGTTGTGATGAGACCAACCTCCCATCCTCTCAACCAATGTGAGTCTCTAATAATTTTTGGACCATTTCACAATAATAACCTTCCTTTAGAAAGACGTTTTGTTAAACATCTCGAATAAGGGAACTATTGGGTGTTTTCAATTCCCTAACCAAAACCAATTAGAAAACATCCAGAGATAGTAAACCTGATGTGAATGGTTTTACAAATCTCAAACCCCAAAATCCATCATAAGGGTAACTAAATTTCTGAATAGAAATAAGGGGTTTTAATATTTTTTATGTTTTAGGAATTTTTAGGGAATTTTTAGTTTTTTTTTTGGTTTTATAGGTTTTAGGGATTTGAGGGTTTTTGGTTTTCTGGGTTATCAGTTTTTTTTATTTTTTAGGGATTTTAGGTTTTTTAAATTTTTTAATGATTTTATGGGTTTAATGGTTTTCTAGTGTTCCTAGTGGTTTTTATGTTTTTTATATGTTTTCATAGTTTTTTATAGTTCCTAGGGGTTTTATGGTTTTATGTTTTTATATTTTTTTTTGGTTTATCGGGATTTTTAGTCTTTTTAGGTTTTTAAGGTTTTCATCGGGTTTTCAAGAATTTTTATTATTTTTAAACTTTTTAAGGATTTTAGGGAATTTTTAGTATTTTTATTTTGTTTTTAGTGTTTTCAGGTATTTTGAGGATTTTTAGGGTTTCTATTAAATTTAGGGGTTTTATGATTTTTTTCATTTTTATTGTTTTTTGAGATTTTTCAGGTTTTTAATTTTTTTAGAATTTTTAGATTTTTAGTGGTTTAAAGGGTTCTGAAGGTTTATAGTGGGTTTTTGGGTTTATATGGGGTTTTATAATTTTACATGGTTATAGTTGGTTTTTATGATTTTAGGGTATTTTAGGGTCTTTTAGTGTTTTTCATGGATTTAA
Organism: Viscum album; assembly: GCA_963277665.1. Classification (NCBI taxonomy): domain Eukaryota; kingdom Viridiplantae; phylum Streptophyta; class Magnoliopsida; order Santalales; family Viscaceae; genus Viscum; species Viscum album. Next base: position 109,728,135 of record OY728127.1, read on the forward strand.
TCATTTTTTAGGTTTTTTGTGTTCTTAGGTTTTTTGAGGTTATATTAAGGTTGATCAATGTTTTAAGAGTTTTTATATTTTTTGGATTTCTAGGGATTTTTTAGTTTTTTTATGATTTTAGGGTTTTAGAGTCGTTTTTTGGGTTTTTAGGGTTTCATGGATTTAAGGTTTTTTGGGGGGTTTTAGGTTTTATTGAGTTTATTATATTTTTTATGGTTTTATAGAGTTTTTTAATGTGTTTAAGGGTTTAAAGGAATTTTATAGTTTTTTAGGGTTTTTTTATGGTGTTTTAGGATTTTTGAGGTTTTTAGGGGTCTTGATGGTTTTTATATATTTTTAGGGTTTTTAGCGTTTTTTTGGTTTCATAGGGGTGTTAAGTGTTTTTAGGTCTTTAATGTTTTTAGGGGGGTTTATGTTTTCAAGGGGTTTTAAAATATTTATGGATTTTAAGTTATTTTTATGATTTTTAATGTTTTTAGGGGTTTTAGGTGTTTTGTGAGTTTTGAGGGGTTTTTGGTTTTTTAGTTTTTTGGGGTTTTGGGAATTTTTTGGGTTTTTTAGGGATTTAATTTTTTATATTGTTTAAAATTTTATTAGAGGTTTAAATGGGTTTTATAGTTTTATTAAATTTTTATGCTTTTTTGGGTTTTATAGTTTTTAAGGTTTTAGGGGTTTTAATATTTTTAGTGTTTTCTAGGTTTTTCAATTTTTTAGGTTTTTAGAGGTTTTAATTGTTTTTGGTTTTTATGGTTTTCTTTGGGGTTTTCAGGGTTTTAAAGGCTTTAATATTTTTAATGATTTTTAGGTTTTTTTATAATTATTATGGGTTTTTAAGGTTTTTAGGTATTCTAAGGGTTCTTAGGGTTTTTAGTATTTTTTTTTGAGTTTTTAGAGTTTTTAATGTTTTTTAGTGTTTTTTAATTTTCTAGGGGTTTAAAGGTGTTTTATATTTTTAGTGCATTTTTATGGTTTTATGGGTTTTTAGGTTTTTATTTTTTTTAGCAGTTTTTGGGGTTTTTGGTTTTTAAGGTTGTCTTATGGGTTTTATGGTTTTTTAGGTTTTTATGGGTTTTAGGTGTTTTTAGGATTTTTAGGATTTCTTAGGGGTTTTCAATGTTTTTATGGAATTTTATGTTTTTAGGAATTTTAAGGGATTTTAAATTATTTTTATGGGTTTTAGGGATTTTATGGATCTTAAGATTCTTTATAAATTTTTAGGAATTTTAGGCTTTTGAGTTATTAGAATATTTATATTTTTAGGGATTTTAAGTGTTTTTTGGTTTTTATGATTTTATTAATGGTTTTCATTTTTTTAGGGTTTTTTAAATTTTTTATGGATTTTATTTCTTTTTTTTATGATACAATGTGTTTTTAGGTTTTATGGATTTTGAGAGGTTTTAGGGTTTTTATAGTTTTTTTGGTTTTTTTTGACTTTTAGGGTTTTTTAGTTTCTAGGGTTCTTAATGTTTTTTAGTGTTTTATATCATTTTTAGGGGTTTAAAGGGGTATTATAGTTTTTGTGGGTATGTATGGTTTTATTGTGTTTTAGGGTTTTTATGGTTTTAAGGGTTTTAGTGTCTTTTTAGGGTTTTTAATGTATTTGTGTTTTTTAGGTTTTAAGTTCTTTTATGTGTTTTTAGGTTCTTATGGGTTTATTAAGGGGTTTAAGGCTTTATGGTTTTTTTATTTTAGGGGTTTTTAGTGATTTTTAGGATTTTAAAGGATTTTGAGGGTTTCTTGAGTTTTAGGGGATTTTTTTTATATATAGCTTTTTTCCTTGGTTTTATTTTTGTTTAGGTTTTTTAAGGTTTTCATACGGTTTTCAGGGTTTTTATGGGCTTTACATTTTTATGAATTTTTAGGTATTTTTTAGGATTATTATGGTTTTTAGTGTTTTTAGTTATTTTAAGGGGTTTTAGGGTATTTAGGGGTTTTAGGGTTTTTAAGGGTTTTGGGTTTTAATTTATTTATTAATGTTTTTAGGATTTCTTTTCCTTTTAGGGGGTTTTATTGTTTTTTAATGTCTTAAGGGGTTTAATTATTTTTAGATTTTTATTGGAATTTTTTGGTTATTATTGGATTTCATGGTTTTTTAAGGTTTTAGGGGGTTTTATGGATTTAAGGGTTTTATGGTTTTTTAATGGTTTCTTAGGGTTTTTCTATGTTTGTTTACATTTTTATGGATATTTATGTTTTGATTGGTTTCAGGGTTTTGGGATTTTTAAGGGTTCTTTTGGGTTTTTTGGGGGTTTTAGGGGTGTTATTATTTTTTTTGTATTTTGGTGATTTTATGTGTTTTTATGTATTTAATGATTTCATATGAGTCTTTCAAGGATTTTAGTTTTTTACGTTTTTAGGGGGTTTTGTGATTTTTTCATTTTTAGGGTTTGGGGAGATTTTGAGGGGTTTTAGGTTTTTTATAGTTTTCTTGGGTTTTTTAAGGTCTTTTAATTTTGAAGGTTTTTAGATTTTTTATATTTTTTTAACATTTTTTGAGGATTATAGTGTGTTTAATATTTTTATTGGGTTTTTAGGGTTTTATGTTTTTTAATGTTTTTTGGGGTTTTTTGGTTTTAGGGGTTTTTAGGGTTTTATGGGGGTTAAGGGGTTTTTGGGTCATTTTATAGTTTTAGGGGTTTAAGTGTTTTTAGGTTTTTATGTTTTTCTTAGTTTATTTTACAGTTTTCTATTTTATTATATATTTTTAGGGGTTTTTTTGTTTTTTATGGTTTTTAGTTGTTATGGGGATTTTGAGGGATTTTAGGAGTTTTGGGTTTTTAATGGGTTTTATCATATTTTATGTTTTTAGGGGTTTTAGGTTTTTATGGTTTTATTAGCGATTTTTAGGGGTTTTAGGTATTTTTAATGGAATTTATAGGATTTTTATTGTTTTTATAGTTTTTAAGGATAATGAGGGTTTGAGGATTTTTATGGATTGTGTGGATTTTTATGTTTTTTTTATTTTTTTAAGTTTTTATTGATTTTTAGAGTCTTTTAACATTTTTAAGGATATAATTGGGTTTTTTGGTGTTTAGTGGTTTCTAGGGACATTTTATAGATATTTTTAAGGATTTTAGTGTTTTTAAGGTTTTTATGGTTTTTATGGTTTTAGGGTTTTTAAGGTCTTCTTATGTGTATTCTAAGTTATTTATGGTTTTAGGGATTTTTATAAAAAAATTAAGGATTTTTATGGTTTTTAATGTTTTTAGGTATTGTTAAGGGGTTTGGTTTTATTAGGGGTTTTTATGTTTTTTATGTTTTTAGGGGTTTTAAATGTTTTTAGGTTTTTCGGTATTCTTAGATATTTTCATCATTTTTATACTTTTTTTAAAATTCTTTGTTTTTTTAGAATTTTTTTTGGATTTTTATGAGTTTATGGGTTTTAGGGATTTGGAGTGTTTTTAGTGTTTTTTGGTTTTTGCAATTGTTTTAATTTTTTTACTACTAAGGGTTTTCATATTTTTCAACATTTTTATGGGTTTAACTGGTTTTTAGAGTTTAAGGTAGTTTTTAGGTTTTTATGGGTTTTTAGGGGGTTTTAATGGTCTTTATGGGTTTTTTGGGTTTTAGGGGGTTTATCATTTTGAGTGTCTTAAGTGTTTTTTGGGGTTTTAGCGGTTTTAGCATCTTTTTAGGATTTTTCAAGTTCTTAGGTTTTAGGGTATTTATGTTTTTTCAGGATTTTATGTTTTGTAGGGTATTTATGGTTATAGGGGTTTTTATATATTTACGAAACTGTAGGGAATTTTAGTATTTTTATGGGTTTTTATAGTTTTTATGGATTTTGATGGTTTTAACATTTTTACGATTTGTAATAATTTTTGGGATTTTCAGGGGTTTTAGTGTTTTTAGGTTTTTATGGATTTTAAGTGTTTTTGTGTTATTATGATTTTCTTAGTGTTTTTTGGTTTTTTTATGTTCTCATTTTTTTATGTTTTTTAGGATTTTGTGGATTTTATGGTTTTGGGGGTGTTTAGGGGTTTTGGGGGGGTTTTTTATGATTTTTAGGGTTTTTGAGTATTTTAGTGGTTTTAATATTTTTTATAGTTTATCAATGTTTTTATGGGTTTAATTGGTTTTTGAGTTTTTAGTAACTTTTAATATTTTTATGAGTTTTAGGCGTTTTTAATATTTTTTTTGTTTTTTGGAGTGTTTAGGGCTATTAGGTTCTTTTTAGGGGTTTTTAGGGTTTTAGGGTTTTTTGGGGTTTCATGTGTTTTTAGGTTTTCAATATTTTCTTATGGATTTTTCATGGTTTTTAGGGTGTTAAATTTTTATATATTTTCAGTGATTTTTTTCAGATTTTTTAGGGATTCTAGTGATTTTACGTTTTTTTTAGAGATTTTATTATTTTTTAGGTTTTTAGGGGTTTTATTAGTTTTTGGGTTCTTAAGGTTTTCTAATGGGTTTTCTAGGTTTTTAGTGTTTTTTATGTTTTAAAGGATTTCATATCTTATCTTATATTTTTATGATTTTTTTGGGATTTGAGTGGTATAGGGTTTTCTTGGGTTTTTATTGTTTTTTGGTGGTTTAGGGTTTTTGAGTTTTATTATGGTTTTTAGGTTTTTTTGAGTTTTTTTAATGTTTTTTGGGTTTTGACAGGCTTTCATAGTTTTTAGTGTGTTAATATGGTTTTATGGGTTTTTATGATTTTTGGGGGTTTTATGGAATTTGTGGTTTTTAGTATCTTTTTTTAGGTTTTAGGGTTTTATCATATTTTAGGTTTTTAAAAGTTTTAAGTATTTTTAGGGTTTTAAACACTTATTTGGGTTTTTAGTGTTTTTACAGTTATAAATACTTTTAGGGATTTTCAGGGATTTTAGGATTTTTACTGTTTTGGGGGATTTCTGGAATTTAACGTATCTTAAGGATTTTGGGGTTTTCAGGATTTTTCTTTGGTTTTTAGAAGTTTTATGTTTTTTTAGGTTTTTAAGGTTTTCTTAAGGGTTTTCAGGGATTTGGGGTTTCATTATTTTTATTAATTTTAAGGGATTTTTTAGGATTTTTATGGGTTTTAAGGGTTTTAAGGATTTGAGGTTTTTTGTGGTTTTATGGTTTTAAACGGTTTTATGTTTTTTGGGGTTTTAATTTTTTTAGGTTTTTAAGGACTTCTTATGGGTTTTTAGTGTTTTAGATTTTTTTAGATTTTTAGGTATTTTTTATTTCCATAGTTTTTTAGGGTTTTATAGATTTTATAGGGGTTTTAATGTTTTTAGGGGTTTAGGTGTTTTATGGTTTTCTTGGAGTTTAGGGAGGTTTTGAGTTTTTATGGTTTTATGGGTTTTAAGATATTTTAACCTTTTAAAGGGTTTAAAGTGTCTTTATAGTATTTAGTGTTTTTCATAATTTAATCGGTTTTTAGGGTTTTTAAATATTTTAAGGTTTTATATGGATTTTTTAGAGTTTTTTAGTGTTTTTAAAAACTTTTTAATGGTTTTTAGGGGTTTTCTCATTCTTTATGTTTTTATGGGTTCTAACGGTTTTTAGGTTTTTACGGTTTTCGTTGGCTTTTCTCTGGGGATTTTACAATTGTCAAGATTTCTAGGCCTTTTAAAATATTTTTAATATTTCTTAGGATTTTTAGGGATTTTATGAGTTTGTATGGTTTTTAGAGTTTTTGGGTTTTTGGGGGTTTTATGTGCTTGTATGTTTTTAAATTTTTCTTCGTGGTTTTCAGGCTTTTGGACTGTTTGTACATTTTTTTGGAATTTTTTGGAATTTTTTTAGGATTTTTATGGGGCCTTGGGCTTTTTAGATATATTGAGTGTTTTTTATTTTTAGGGTTTTTAATATTTTATTGATTTTTTTTGGGTTTTTAGGATTTTTTGATTTTTTTAAGGGTTTTATTGTTTTTATTGTTTTTTAATGTTTTTAGGTGGTTAAAGGGTTTTATGAGTTTTTAGTGGGTTTGTTGTGTTTTTATGGGGTTTTACGGTTTTATTTTTTTAGCTGTTTTTCTGGTTTTTAGGGGTTATAGGGTCTTTTTGGGGGGGTTTTAGGGGTTTTTATCGTTCTTTAGTTTTTTATTGTTTTTAAGTGTTTTTTATGATTTTAAATTTTTTTATAAATATTTTCAGGGTTTTTGGGGGTTTTTTTACATTGTTTTGAGATTTTCAGGGTTTTTAGGGATTTAGTGTTTTCTATATTTTTACGGGATTTATGTGTTTTTAGGTTTTTAGGGTTTTTAAAAAAAATTAGTGTTTGTTTTTATTATAGGGGTTTTAGGGATTTATAGGATATTTATATTTTTTATGGTTTTTATAAGTTTGAGAGTTTTAAAGGTTTTTTATCATCTTTTATGTTTTTAGGTTTTTTGAGTTTTTTGTTGTCTTAAGGGTTTTTATGGGTTTTTAGGGATTCTTATATTTTTAGTGGTTTTTAGAGATTTTATAGATTTTGGATTCTTTTAGGGTTTTTAGGGATTTTTACGTTTTTTGTTATTTATAATTTTTTTAGTATTCTTATGGGTTTTAGGGATTTTAGTGCTTTTGCGGGGTTTAAGGGTCCTTAAATATTTTTTTTATTTTTTATTTGGTTTGTTAGTGATTTTAAGTGTCTATAGGTTTTTAAGGTTTTAGGGGTTTTAAGGGATTTTAGGGGTTTTAATGTTTTATGAATTTTTAGGGTTTTTTTATGATTTTTAGGGTTTTCAGTGTTTTTAGGGATTTTGATGGTTTTTTTGGTTTTTAGGGATTTTATGGTTGTTTTGGGTTTTTAGAATTTTTTAGGATTTTAAGAGTTTTATACATTTATGTTTTTTATGGTTTTCTTAGGGTTTTTCAAGGATTTTAAAATTTTAGGGATTTTAAAAAAAAATAGGATATTTATGTTTTTAGGGTTTGTATGGATTTTTAGGGGTTTAGGGATTTGAGTTTTTTAGGTACATTTTGGTTTTTTTTGGGTTTTTGGGTTTTTCTTGAGTTTTTTCAAGTTTTATGTTCTTTTAGATTTTTTGACATTTTTAGGGGTATATATGAGTATTAGATTTTCTAGTGGTTTTTATATATTTTATGGGTCCTTATGGTTTTTATGGTTCTTAAGGTGTTTTATGGATTTCAGTCTTTTTGATATTGCTAGGGCCTTTTTAGTTCTTTTCAAGGTTTTTAGTGTTTTTAGGTCTTAAGTGTTGTTTTCATTTTTAGTGGTTTTATTTGTTATTATATTTGTAATGTTTTTTAATAGTTTTTAGGGGTTCTAATTCTTTTATTAATTTTTAGTTATTTTTATGATTTTTGGAAGTTTTATGGTTTCTATGGATTTTATGAGGTTTTAGGGCGGTTTTTTGATTAATTTTAGGCATTTACAATTTATTTATAATTTTTAATATATTTTATGGTTTAAAGGGGTTTTAGAGTTTTTAGTGGTTTTTAGTGTTTTAGGGGGTTTTAGGGATTTTTAGTATTTTTTATGATTTTTAGGGTTTTTATCATTTTTAGAGAATTTATAGATTTTATATGTTTTTATGTTTTTAAGGGTTTTTTACAGTTGTAGGGCCTTTTTCATTTTACAGATTTTGAGTGGGTTTTTTGTATTTTTTATGGTTTTATGGTATTAAAGGATTTAGAGGGTTTTTTGGGTCTTAGGTTTTGTATACATTTTTGTGTATTTAAGGTTTTTTTTAGTTTTTTGGGTTTTATGGGTTTTTAGAGTTTTTAATGTTTTAGGGGTTTAAAAGGTTTTTAGATTATTTTGTTGTTTTTCGAGTTTTTATGGGTTTTTATGGGTTTTTTCGATTTTTAGAGGTTTGGGGGGGGGGGTTTAGGATTTTTAACATTTTTTGGTTTTTACTGGGTTTAATTTTTTTTTTAGATTTTTATGTTTTATTATGTTTTTAAGGTTTTAAGGGGTTTTTATGTTTTTAGGGATTTTTTTATTTTTAGGATTTTAATTATTTTTAGGGATTATTTAGGGTTTTTACGGTTTTATGTTTTTGAGTGTTTAGTATTTATGTAGATGTTTTTAGGGGTTTTTAGGGTTTTTTGAGTTTTTTCATATTTTTAGGGGTTCAAGGGTATTTTAGAGTTTTTTGTGGTTGTTTAGTGTTTTTATGGGTTTTTATGGTTTTTAAGGTGTTTATAGGTGTTTATGTTTTTAGTGTTTTTAGGGTCCTTCATATTTTTTAGGGTTTTTAAGTGTTATTTTAAATTTAAGGTTTTCAATGGTGTTTTTAGGGTTTTAAGAGTGTTTAATTTTTTTAGTTATTTTTAGGGATTTTTAAGGATATTTATGGGTTTTTAGGGTTTTAGGGTTTTTATGGATTTTAAGGGTAATTCAAATTTTAGTTTTTTATTGGTTTTCTATTTTATTATATTTTTAATGTTTTCATAGGAGTTTTCAATGTTTTTTGTGTTTTTAGGTTTTGAAGGGTTTCAATGAATTTTAACTTTTTTTTTGTTTTTTAATGATTTTGAGGATTTTAGGGTTTTAATGGTTTTTAGTTTTTTTTAATTTTTATGTGATTTTTTGAGTTTTTTAGGGTTTTTAATGTTTTGAAGAAATTTTTATCATTTTTTGTGGTTTAAAGGGGTTTTATAGTTTTTAGTGGTTTTTTGGGTTTTTATGGAGTTTTATGGTTTTATAATTCTTTTATGATTTTTAGAGGTTTTTAGGGGTTTTAGGGTTATATTTGGGTTTTCATCAAATTTTAGGTTTTTATGGGTTTTATGTTTATTTAGGTTTTTGAGGATTTGATAGGGGTTTTTCGGGTTTTTAGGGGATTTTACATTTTTATGTATATTTAAGATTTTTTTACGTTTTATGGAATTTTTAGGGGTTTTGTTTTTAAATTTTAGTGTTTTTAGGGTTTTCTGGTTTTTATAATTTTTAGGTTTTTTGGTGTTTTGTTGTTTTTAGGTTTTTAAGGTTTTCATAGAGTTTTTCATTATTTTTAGGAATTTTTCGTTTTTTTATATTTTTATATCTTTATTAGGATTTTTATGTTTATCTGGGTTTTTGAGGTTTTTTAGGTATTTGATGGATTTTATGAGTTTTAGGGGTTTTTATGATTTTTATGTTTTTTGGGATTTTTTTGTGTTTTTCTAGGTTTATGTTTTTTAGATTTTTTTAACATTTTTTATGGGTTTGATGGGATTTTTTTACATGTTTTCTGGGTTTTTATTGTTTTTAGGGTTTTTTTTGTGGTTTTTATAGTTTTTTACGGTTTTGGGTATTTTTAAGGTTTTTAGGGATTTTAGAATTTTTAGTTTTTTAAGGAATTTTATGGGTTATTAGGTTTTTCGTGTTTTCTTTGTGATTTTCAGTATTTCATGGAATTTTTTATTTTTTTAGATATTTTTAGGGAATATTTAGTATTTATGGGTGCTTTTGGATTTTTAGGGTTTTTTAGGATTTTTATGGTTTTTAGAGATTTTTAAATATCATTGGTTTTTTAGATGTTTTAAGTGTTTTTATATTTTTAGGGGTTTCTTATGACTTCAATGTATTTTGTTTTTTTATGTTTTTATGGATTTTTAGGTCTTTTTAAGGATTTTTATGGATTTATAGCGTTTTTAGGGATTTTGAGTCATTTATGTATTTTGAGGATGTTTAGAGTTTGTATGGTTTTTCTGGGTTTTATGTTTTTTTTATCTTTTAGGGTTTATTAGTTTTTATAGTTTTTATAGTTTTTAGTCGTTTGAAGGGATTTTTGGTGTTTTCAATGTGTGTTTTGTGTTTTTATGGGGTTTTAGGATTATTTAAGGTTTTAGTGGGTTTTATGTATTTAAGGGTTTTTGGGGTGTTTTGGTAAATTTTTCTGGATTTTTTAGGGTTTTCTTGGTTTTAAGGGTTTTTATTTTTTTAGGGATTTTAGAAGTTTTTTAAGATTTTTCTTGTTTTTTGGATTTTTATGGATTTTGAGGTTTTTCCGTGTTTTAAGATTTTTAGAATATTTTGTTTTCTAGGGGTTTATGTGTTTTTAGGATTTTAAGGTTTTGTTGGGGTTTTTCATAGTTTTTATGGTTATACTTTTTTTTTATTTTTTTGTTTTTAGTATTTTATTAGGTTTTTTGAGGTATTGGGATTTTGATGGTTTCTATAGATTTTAGGGGTTTTTATTTTTGATCAGTGTTTTTATATATTTTTTTAGTTTTATAGGGATTTTAGTGTTTTTTAATGTTTTATGGGTTTAATGTGTTTTTATAGTTTTCAGTGGGTTTGTAGGGTCTATAGGGGGTTTTAGGGTTTTTTACGATTTAAGTAGTTTTTATGGAATTAGGGGGTTTTAGGGTCATTTAGTATTTTTACGAATTTCAGTTGTTCTTAGGGTTTTTATGAGGTTTAATGTTTTTGGATTCAAAGGCTTTCTTAGGGTTTTAAGGGGTTTTATGTATTTACGGTATTAAGGGATCTTTAGGCTTTTTTATGTCTTTTATGTTTTGATGGACATTGAGGGGTTTTTCGGTATTTTTGCGATTTTTAATGGGTTTCAATGTTTTTAGGTTTTTAATATTTTCTTATAGTTTTTAGGGGTTTTTTGGATTTTTTATGTTTTTAGGGATCTTTAGGATTTTTATGGGTGCAAGGGATTTTTAGTAATTTTAGTGTTTTTATGCTTTTTAGGGTTTTTAAATTTTTTTTGGGTTTTAGGGTTATTTGAATTTTTTAGGGTTTGGGAGTTTATATAGTTTTTTAACCTTTTAGGGGTTAAAATAATTTTATATGTGTTATTGGTTTTTAGTGCTTTTTATGGGTTAGGGTTTTAATTTTTTTAGGCTTTTCAAGTGTTTTTTTAATATTTTTTGGCTTTCTTAGGGGTTTTTAGGGTGATTAGTGTTTTTTATATTTCTAATTATTTTTAGGGAATTTTTACGATTTCTATGGTTTTAGGTTTTTTATGGATTTTTAGGACATTTAAAGGTTTTAGGGGTTTTATTGTTTTATGATTTTTGGGGGTTTTATGATTTTTTTAGTTTTCCATGGATTTAAGTGGTTTTTTGAGTTTTTTAAGGTTTTTATTGTATTAAAAAGTTTTTAGAGTTTTTTGTAGTTGTTTATGTTTTTTTTAGTTTTTAGGGTTACTGTATATTTTTAATGGATTTTATTGTTTTCGTTGTTTTTAGGGGTTTTATGTTATTTGAGTTTTTTAAGGTTTTATTGTGTTCATTCTGGGTTTTTTATGTTTTTTTTTATTTTTAGATATTATTAAGTATTTTTAGGGTTTTTTGGGATATTGGGAATTTGAAGGTTTTTAGGGGTTTAAAGGGTTTTAGGGTATTTTAAATTTTTAGGGGTTTTAGTGATTTTATGTGTTTTTAGGTTTTTATAGTTTTCATAGGGATTTTCAGGATTTTTTGGGTTTTTTATGCTTTTATATATTTTAATGTATTATTTAATATTTTTATATGTTATTGGGTTTTAAGGATGTTTATGGTTTTTTGGTTTTTTTTGCCTTCTATTTTTTTTATTTTTTCTTGTGGGTTTTTTGGGTTTTTTTAGTCTCTTTAGTTTTTAATGTGTTTTTGAGTTTTTTTTTTCTTCATAGTTTCTATGGTCAGTAAGGGTTTAAAGGGTTTTTATAGTTTTTATTAGGATTTAGGGTTTGGATGTGTTTTTAGGGTTTTAGGGGGGTTTATGGTTTTATGGGTGTTTTGGGGTCTTTTTTATGGTATTTAGGATTTTATAGTTTTTTGGAGTTTTTATGTTTTTTTAGTTTTTTTAGGTTTTCTTAAGGGTTATCAAGGATTTAGGTTTTCTTACATTTTTAAGGATTTGAAGGGAATTTTTTGGATTTTGGTGGTCTTTTAGGGATATTAGGGATTTTAAGGGCTCTTGGCTTTTAGGGTTTTTTTATTTTAATCATTTTTTAGGTTTTCACGAGTTTTAATTGATTTTATGTTTTTAATGTTTTTTTAGTGGGTTTCAAGGGATTTTACATTTTAGGTATTTTTAGTGTTTTCTATGTTTTTTATTATTTTTAGTGTTTTAGGGATTTTGAGGGGGTTTAGGATTTTTAGGCTTTTTACTAGTTTTATGGTTTTTTTGGGTTTAAGAGTTTTTTAGTTTTTAGGGGTTTGAATGTTTTTTAATTTTTTTTTTAAAAAATTAGGGTTTTAAAGAGTTTTTTTTTTTTAGTGATTTTCTAGGGGTTTGAAGGCTTTTAATGGTTTTAAAGGGTTTCTTTGGGTTTGGGGGTTTTAAGGACTATTTAGTTGTTTTCTAGGGATTTTATCATTTTTAGGTTTTTAGGTGTTTTAAGTGTTTTTAGGTTTTAATAGTTTTATTTAGGGTTTTAGGGATTTTAGGGGTTTTTATGTTTTTATAGATTTTATCGTTTTTTTTTTGATTTTTTCTGGTTTTTATGGGTTTTGTGGATTTTGAAGTGTCTTATGGTTTTTATGCCTTCTATGGTTTTTTCATGTTTTTTGAATTTTTTGTTTTTTAGGGGCTTAAGTGTTTTTATTTTTTTAATGGTTTCAAAGGGGTTTTCTAGGTTTTTTTTATTTTAGGTCTTTTTAGGATTTTTATGTTTTTAGGGGTATAGAGATTTGGTGGGTTTTTAGGGGGCTTTAGGTCTTTAGGGGTTTTAGGTTTTTTATGGATTTTTTTGTGGTTTTAGGGGTTTTGTTTTTGACTTTTTAGTGGTTTTAAGTCATTTTATAGGTTTTTAATGTTATTAGTGGTTTAAATGGTTTTTAGATTTTTAATGGTTTTTAGGGTTTTATGGGGTTTCTTGATTTTTTAATGATATAGGTATTTTAGCGATTTTTTTCTTTTAATGGTTTGAAGTGTTTTTATGTTTGTATGATTTTATTAGGGGTTTTCAAGGTTTTTAAGGTTTTTTTATTTTTTGGAATTTTTATTGCTTGAATAGAATTTTTAAAGGTTTTAGGGTTTTTGGAATGTTAATGTTTATAGGGGTTTTAAGTGATTTTATGTTTTTATGTTTTTATTACGGTTCTTTATGGTTTATAGGGTTATAAGGTTTTAGGGGTTTTTAGGTATTTTTTAGAATTATTATGGATTTTTAGCGTTTTTTGGGAATTCGAGGGTTTTCAGGGTTTTTAGGGGTTTTAGCAGTTTTATGGTTTTTTAGTGTTTTAGGGTTTTTTTGTTTATTGGGTTTTAATGTTTTTTAGAATTTTCAAATAAAATTAGTGGTTTAATGGGTTTCTATAGTTTTAGTGGTTATTTGAGTTTTATGGGTTTTTAATGGTTTTAAGGGTTTAAGGGTTTTTATAGGTTTTAGGGACTCTTAGGGTTTTTAATTTTTTCTAGGTTTTTATGGGTTTTTAGTGTTTTTAGTTTTTTAATTTTTCCTATGGGGGTTTCATGGGTTTTATGGGTTTTTATATTTTTAGGGATTTCTAGATATTTGTAGCATTTTTAAGGTTTTTAGGGAATTTATTGATTTTTTAGCGTTTTTTTGTGTTTTTTCAGTTTATATGGTATTTTAGGTGTTTATTAGTTTCAATTGTTATTAAGTTTTTATGGTTTTCTTAGGTTTTCTCAGTGTCTTTAGGGATTTATGGTTTTTGGGAATTTTATGGATTTTTTAGTATTTTAATGGATTTTTATTGTTTTTAGGCATTGGGGGGGGTTTGGAATTTGGATAGTTTATATGGATTTAATGAGGTATTATTGGTTTTAGGGGTTATTCAGTGTTTTGGGATTTAATGTTTTTAATAGATTTTTAACGTTTTTATTGGATAAAAGGGTTTTAGAGGTTTCAGTGATTTTTAGGGTTTTTATGGTAAGGAAGATGCGAGGGTCAGGCTATTCCCGACCCCCCCAAAATTTATTAGAGAAAAAAGACGCATCAGAAAAGGGAGGGGAGGAGTCAAACGACCCACTCCCAAAAACCCATTAAAACCCCAGACCCCAAGACCACAAAAAATAAACAAAAAAAACACAAAACCAAACAATGCAAAAAAAATGAAATGTCCCCAACATTACCTCCCAGCGATTCAGTAACCAGCACTCTACATCATAAAAACCATCGGTAGAATATTCAACAACCCATCTTCAGCTCCCAACTAAGTAGAAACCAGCATCCAGCAGCACAATTTCCTATATCCACTGTCTTTAGCATCAGTATCTCCTTCAACACTTTCCAAGCCTCAGTTTTCCTCCAAGCCAAGTAGCAAACTGCAACCAGTAGCTCAAATTCCAATCCAGAACCACCTAGACAAACACCCCTAGCATACCACATCTCATTTTTTAGAAACCATCATAACCATCATGACATAACCAAGCATCCAGCGCCTCCAGAACAAACATCTCGAGCAGACTAGTCACCACCAATAACCAATACCACCACCAATCGACAACCGATTCATCCACACACCCCAACCAGCACTCGGACCATGTAGTGACATCATGTCTTACACTGCCTCTATAAGTATCAAACAACAACTAGTAGTCCAACAACCAGCAACCATTACCTTCAAACCAATCAATACCCAACATCCATCAATTTTTTTCCAACATTTCACATCTAGCTGCACTACTAGCATTACAGGACCAGTAGCCCTCTTGATAGGGACCAATCCGCAACACCTGAAATTCCTTGGGAAAACCCATAACTAATCTACTCCTCCAGCCACCCAGATATCTCACACCAAAAGCAAACAACATCCGGCACCTCGCACCATGACCATCAAGCAGTATTGAACCAATCACACAACACTCTGTGGACCTGCCACCACAGCCCGACAAGGAACCCAGAACACAACTCTAATCCAGGCCAACATCAACAACAATCAATGAAAAAGAGTCCTAGAAACGAACCTGAATTTTCTATGAAGTCCACAAATTGGCCCCAGTGCCAGACAACCTGAGTAGAACTAGGTCAATGACTCCCTGCACATATTCTAGGAACGCAAATTCCGATACTTCCCACCATGGACCAAGCATCGCTGAAGGGACCGTGGATCCAAAGAATGCCTCCATCTCCAACCGCATAGCTTTCCGAAACACCGAGTCCAATTCCTTCCACGCCGCTACCCATAGAATGAAAAACCGCTAAAAAATTTGGATGTCACAAACCACTATGACACCAGATGTTACTGTTGAGGTCCATTGAAGCTGAAGGGACAGAGTTCTGCAACGCAGCAACCCAAAGCCCCCATATCTAACTCGCAACTTCACAGATCGCCGCCTGATGAAAAAACCAGATCTGAATGGCTCCTCTATGGAAAATTAGAGCCACTACATTGGAAGGACCAGATCCAACCCAATCCTCCATGAACCAAAAGCATCGCACACTGGGGAGACAAAATCTGACCCGGTCGACAAAAGATGTCGCCATCATCTAAAGCCGACACCCGAGAAATCCAGATTGCAGGCGCACTGCCAATCTAGAAGAGTTGTACTACCATAGGAAGAAACAATGCTGTGAGATCCAATGACCCAAAACTAAAAGCAATTGAGAAGGAAAATCCTCACCATAGGAAGCACACTGAGAAGATAATTGTAGTGAAGCTCGAACGTGAGAGGAGTTGGGTGAGATAGCTTCCATCTCCTCATTCTTAGGGTTTTTATGGGTTTTTAGGATTTTTAATGTTTTTAGGTGTTTTATGGTTTTATTTTATTTTTAGGGTTTTGTGGTCTTTTTTGGGATTTGCGGGTTTTAGTGTTTTTATGATTTTTATGGGATTTAATTATTTTTAGGTTTATTTTTATTGATTGGGTTTTCAGTGATTTAATGGTTTTTATGTTTTTATGGATTTTATGTCTTTGTTAATATTTTCATAGATTTTATGGATTTAGGTATTTTGATATTTTTTAGGCTTTTTTAGGAATTTCTTGGTTCTCAGTCTTTTTTAGGTTTTTAGGGGTTTTAAGTATTTATATATATTTTTTGGTTTTCTTAGTGGGTTTCAGGGTTTTTTGGGTTTTTTATTTTTTATAGATTTAAGAGAGTTTTTAGGATGGTAATGGGGTTTTAGGATTTTTAGGTATTTAGAGGGGTTTTATGGGTTTTTAGTGTTTTTAGGGTCATTATGGTTTTATTGGTTTTTTTGGGTTTTTAGGGGATCAATGTTTTTTAGATTTTTTCTAGTTTTTGGTAATTGATAATTGTTTAGAGATTATAGTGTGTTTTTAGGGGTTTTATAGATTTGTGGGTCTTTATGGTTTTAGGTGGTCTATGGGTTATTATTTTATTTAGGGATTTTCGGGGTTTTTAGTATTTTTTAGGTTTTTTGGGTTTATAAGTATTTCTAGGGTTTTCAAGGTTTTATTGAGGGGTTTTAGGTTTTTTTTTTTGTTTTTTTTGGGATTTTTTAGGGGGTTTGATGATTTTTTAACTCTTAGGATATTAAGAGATTTGAGGGGTTTATAGTTTTTTGGAGTTTAACTGGTTTTATGGGTTTCTAGGGTTTTTTTGGTTTTTATGGTTTAAATGGTTTTTCGATTTTTTTTAATGTTTTAATGGTTTTAAAGGATTCTTATACTTTTTAGTATGTTTTTAGGTTTTTTATGAGTTTTTTATGTTTTTTAAGGTTTTTAGGGGTTTTTATTGTTTTTAGTGGTTTTATGGACATTAAGGGTTTTTAGAATTTTATAAGTTTTTTGGGTTTCAATTTTTTTAGTTTTTTACGTTTTCATAGGGGTTTTCATGGTTTTTTGGGTTTTTTACATTTTTGGGATTTTTATGGATTTTTTAGAATTGTTATTGGTTTTTTGGATTTTTAGGGACTATGAGGGGTTTTAGGGTTTTTATTGTTTTTAGGTTTTCAAGATTTTATTTGGTTTTTTCAAGGTTTTTATGATTCCATACGTTTTTAGTGATTTTTTAGTTCTTTTTTGTGATTTTTATAATTTTTTTAGTCCTCATATGGATTTTTATGGTTTTTACGGATTTTAGGGTTTTTTTTACTATTTTAGGGGTTTCAGGTTTTTCTGTATTTTCATGTTTTTATAGGTTCTTTTAAGTTATTTAATTTTTTAGGGGTTTAATGGATTTTTATTGTTTTAGTGGTTTTTAGGGTTTTCATAGGTTTTAGTTATTTTTATGGATTTTAGTGTTTTTATGGTTTTAAGGGGTTTTAGGATTTTTAGGGTGTTTGATAGATTTTTATTGTTTGTAGCAGTTTGTAGGTTTTTGTGGGTTTTAAATGTTTTTAGGTTTTTAATTTTTTCATAAGGTTCGTTAGTTATTTATGGTTTTTTATGTTTTTATAGATTTTAGGTATTTTAAAGGATTTTTATGGATTTTTAGGGTTTTTCGTGTTTTCGAGGGTTTTTCGGGGTTTTATCATTTTTTGGGATTTTAGGATTTTTATTTATTTTTAGTTTTTTATGTGTTTTTAGTGTTTTTAGTTTTTTGTGTTTTTATTATCCATTGTCATGATTTTTGTCATATTAGGGATTTTTTTGGATGTTTTGGACTATTTTTTTAAGGTTTTAAAGGATTATGATGGGGTTTAGGGTTTTTTAGGGTCTTAGGGTTTTTTTGGGTTTTACGATATTTTTGAGTTTTTAGGGGGTTTAGGGGTTTTTAGAGTTTTTTAATGTTTTGTGGGGTTAAATGGTTTTTTGATTTTCTGTTTCTTTTTAGGGTTTTATTGGATTTTAATATTTCTTATGTTTTTCTGAGGTTTTAATGGTTTTTAGTTTGTTTTTATAATTTTTATCATTTTTTAGGTTTTAGGGTATTTATGTATTTTTAGGTTATTAAGGGTTTGATATGGTTTTTAGGTTTTTTACCTTTTTACAAATTTTAACAGAATTTTTTGGGGTTTATTATTTTTATCATTTTTAAGGATTTTTATGGTTCTTATGGGTTTTAAGGATTTTAGGTTTTTTTAGTTTCTTTAGAATTTTTTAGGATATTAGGGGTTTTTAGGTTTTTATTGTTAAATTAAGGGTTTTTTTGTTTTGTTGTTTCTTTAGGTTTTTATGGATTTTAGTATATTTTTAGGATTTTTATCATTTTTAGGATTTTAGTGATTTTATGGTTTATTTTTTGTTTTTTAGGTTTTTAGGGGATTTAATGTATTTCTTAATTTTTTTCATTTTTATGATATTGAAGGGGTTTTATATATTTTTTTGGGTTTTTATAGTTTTTATGGGTTTTTTGTATTTTTAATGGTTTTATGGGTTTTAGCAGTTTTCGGGGTTTTTAGGGTTTTATGGTATTTCTAGGTTTTTTAGAGTTATGAATTTTTTAGGTTTTTAGGGGATTTATGTTTTTCTAGGAATAAATGATATCCTTATAGTTTTTCATGTTTTTTAAGTTTTTTTATATTTTTTGTATTTTTTTGGAATTTTTTAGTACTTTTATGGTTTGTTTATGTTTTTAGGGATCTTGAGTGTTTTTAGGATTTTTTTTGGGTTTTCACAATTTTTATGGATTTTGGGGTTTTAGGGTTTTTTTGAGTTTTTCTGGTTTCAATGGTTTCTTAGAGTTTTTAACCATTTACTGGAATATAGGGTATTTATAATTTTCAGTGATTTCTAAGTGTTTTCAAGGGTATTTGGAGTCTTTTAAGGGTTTTAGATGTTTTATGGTTTTAGATATTTTAGGGTCTTTTAGGGGTTTTGAGATTTGATGGTTTTTAGGTTTTAGGTGGTTTTAATTGTTTTTGGGTTTTAATGTTTTCTTAAAGTTTTTAGGGTTTTCAGGTATTTTATGATTTTATGTATTTTTTAGGATTTTTGTGGGGTTTTTGGTTTTTTAGGGATTTTGAGGGTTTTGAGGTTTTTAAGGGTTTTAGGAAAGGAAAGCTCGGGTCCAGGCTATTACTGGGACCCCCCAAATTTTATTAAAAGAAAAGACACAGACACTGCAGACAAGGGAGGGGAGGGATCAACCAATACACACCCAAAAACCCTTACGATCTCAGCCCGAAGGCCACAGAAAGAAAAAAAATGAAAAAAGAAAAAACAATCAAGTCAAAAAGTTCAAAAGGAAAGCACAAAAGGGGAGGATCAGTCAACATCGCCACCAAAATCCTCCATCTCCACACCTCAAAACCCCATGCCAACACCAAAGTTGTCGCCCACATCAGCAAAACTGAAATCTGACTCGACACCCATGTCTGTTGAGTCCCATCCAGACTCAAAATTCTCTTGCATGCCATGCCTGGATAGCAGCTTCATCCTAGCCTTCTCTTTCTCTGCGGAAATTGAAATCCACTATCGCTTATTCACTTTTAGATTAAGTCTAAAAGCACGTGAGGAGGCCCTAGTTTCCATGGGATGTGGGAGGGAAGAGTAATCCATCCTCCGTCTTTATCTCGGAGGGGTAGAAGTGGATCCAGCTGCAACACCCGCCTTCACACAAGTGACACCATCACTGACAGCTGATGGTGCCTTCCCTTTATTACAGTCTCTCCCAGGTGTTTTAGCACCTCCCCCGGTTCTTTTCTGCTTTGTCCTGGCCATAGCAGCGTTTATCCGGCGATCAGCCTCAGCAAACCTCTCCCCAAGCCTCTCAACATCATCCTCAAGCTGGAACCTTTCCCATTCAACCCACACCATCTCATAGAGCTGCACACAAAAAGCTTCAGCAGAGGGGACACCAAGAAGGACCATAGCCCTCTGCAGGTCCATGGACGGACCACCAACATAACCAGAATTTCCCGGAAGAGGGCTAAAGAACTGGCCACTAGGAGGATCCTCAACACTGCTTGTGCTGTCAGAGGGAGGAGATAACCCAGGCCCGATGTCTGGTCCCCCCATGCCTGGACACCCGGACCGAACCAGATGGGTATCACGCCAGTTCATGTGTGGCCCCTTGGGGATACATGTCTCTTCATCCGCCATAGACCTTTCCTCAGCTAAAGACAAGATCCACTCATCTCCATTCTTTGGGCCATGAGCAACCACTGCCTCCTTCACGACATCTGCCAGCAGCACATCCACCACGGAAGGCTCAACCAAGACTGCAACCTGAAAGATGTTTGGAGAAGTCACAACACCCTCAATATCTAAAAAGGATCCATCAGTGATCTCATTAACCTTCAAGCTAGCTATATCATCTCGTTCCAGATCCAGAGAACAGGGCTCCGTCACATTTTCTTCCCAAACACCCATCACAGCAGCCTTCCTGAAATTTGTCTGCCTCCTAGGGGAGTCACCACACCCATGGAAACCTTCAGTAGAAACCCGATTATCCCTCTCAGCCAGCATCACTTCCTCCTCATCAGCATTCCCCTAAACACCAGCACCTCCAGCCAAGCTCACAACGAAACCACCTGAATTCATCAGGGCCACATCTAAGTCACTTCTAGCCAGCAAAGCAGACGAGCAGGGAAAATCAGCATTCAGAGGTTGTGAGGTAGCCACCCCCTTTTTCCCGTTCACCTCCACTAGAGGGAGTGTAATCTCACTAGAATACATGCGAGCCAGAGAACCACCACCCCTGACAGTGCCAGAGCAGCCTCCAGAGTGATCACTGTGCCCAAAAATCCAACAAGATGACCAGAAAACTGGCCATTTCTCAAAGATGACAGGCTATCTCCACCTGAGTTCTTCCCCCACTGCAATCCAGACAGCAACCACAGGTGACTTCGAAGCATCGATTTCAACAAAATCCCTTGGTGAAACTGGATGACAAAGGGCCCTAGTCCTACTATCCACACATAGGACCTCCCCACCAAATTCCCAAGCATCGAAATAATAGATATATTTTGAAAGGTAAGGGGAAGCTCAGGAAATCTCACCCAGGTAGCAGCAATCGGGGAACTCCACTTCAGATGAAAATAAATGCTCCACCGAATGTGGGAGAAGTGAGTCCATTGCATGACGAAGGAGCCGCTGACCAGGCAAGTACCATGTCTTCCTCCGTGGCGAAGAGAATCATGATGTGGTATCTATCGATCAAGCCCATAGTCGCCCGAGCCCTAAGATTCCAGAAATCCTAAACGAAACTGTCGAAAGTGACAACCGGGGTTGCCGCATAGGAAATCTTGCAACCAGAGTCCGGAGGTGTAGGTCTAAAGCTTCAGTGAACTCCCGAATCGAGAGGGGAAGTTGCAGAAAACCTTCAAAAAACTCTGGAACCTTCGGGTAGAGCACCGTTCTCGGGAAATAGGGTAACGAGTCAGCAGAGGAGAGCGACGATATTTCCTTCGAGAGAGGATCCTCCCCCGTAGAGAGGGGGGGAGGTGCTTCATCTTTCATCGTCTTCAACCTGGGAGGAAGCCACCATCGTGAGGGAGTCGGATCGCCAGAATCTCCAGTATCACTAGAGCCACCATCTTTTCTATCCCTTGGTGTTTTCTTAAGGGTTTTAGGGTTTTAAGTGTTTTTATAGTTTTTAGGGGTTTTAAGAATTTCTAGTTTTTGATGTTTTCATAGTTTTTCTCAAGTCTTCAGGGTCTTTTACACTTTAGGGATATTTAAGGCTTTTAATATTTTTATGATTTTTAGGATTTCAAGGATTTTAAGGATTTTGAGGGGTTTCAGGTTTTTAGTGGTTTTATGTTTTTAGGGTTTTTTTTTTGAGTTTTTAGGGTTATTAATATTTTTTTAATGTTTTTTACATTTTATGTGTTTAATGTGTCTTTACAGTTTGTAGTGCCTTTTATGGGTTTTATGGGGTTTTAATGATTTTTATTGGTTTTGTGGATTTTAGGGGGTTAGGGAGGGGGATTTTTTGGATTTTTTTTTCAATTTTTTTGTTTTTTATGGGGTTTTACTTGTTTAGGGATTTACGGTTTTCTTAGAGGTTTTCTATATTTTTTAAATTTTGAGGGAATTTTGATATTTTTAACAATTTTAATGGACTTTTAGGGGCTTCAAAGACTTTTAGGGTTTATAACCATTTGAGGTTTTAGGGGTTTTAAGTACCTTTTATGTTATTATGTGTTTTATAGAGGTTTTCATTAGTTTTAGGGTTTTTTACATTTTTAAAATTTTTTGGAATTTTTTGGGTTTTTATTGTTTTTAGGTTTTTACAGATTTTGAATGTTTTTAGGGTTTTCAGATTTTATATGGTTTTATGGGGTTTTTAGGTTCTTAGGGGTTTTTGAGATTTTAGTGAATTTATGGATTTTATATTTTATTAAATTTTTATGGGTTTAATGGATTTTTAGAGTTTTAATGGTTTTAGGGTTTTTAATGGTATTTTGGTTTTTTTAATGTTTTTAAGGGTGTTTGTTGTTTTTACATTCTCTTTTGTTTTTAGGGTTTTTAGTGTATTAATGATATTAGGGGTTTAAGTTTTTTTATATATTTAATGTTTTCATAGGGTTTTCAAGGTATTTATGGTTTTTATTTTTTAGGGATTTCTCGGGATTTTAAGTAGTTTTATGGGTTTTTTGGTGTTTTAGGGATTTTGAGATATTTTTTTGGGATATTTTGGGATTCTTATGTTTTTAGCATGTTTTTGGTTTTTTGGGTTTTTTAATTTTTTTAGGTCTTTCTGATCTTATTATGGTTTTTGAAGGGTTTGAGGGTTTTTATGTTTTTA
The DNA here is from genome assembly GCA_963277665.1 of Viscum album. NCBI lineage: Eukaryota > Viridiplantae > Streptophyta > Magnoliopsida > Santalales > Viscaceae > Viscum > Viscum album. Next base: position 109,750,495 of record OY728127.1, read on the forward strand.
TCAATTTTTAGGGAATTTTTAGTATTTTTAGGGTTTTTATCATTTTTACAGATTTGGACAGTTTTATGGGACTTTAAGGGTTTTATAATTTTTACGATTTTTAGATATTTTAATATTTTTTAGGTTTTTAATGTATTCTTAGGATTTTTCATGGTTTTAAGGTTTTTTTTGTTTTTTTCGATTTTATGGATTTTTAGTATTTGTGTAGTATTTAGGGTTTATAGGGATTTTGAGAGTTTTTATGGTTTTTTGGGGTTTTGGGGGTTTATTAATATTTTAGGGGATTTAAGTTTTATAGATTTTTTTCACAATATTAGGTGTTTAAAGGGTTTTTTAGAGTTTTTAGTGGGTTTATTTGGGTTTTATGGGGTTATAAGGTTTTAGGATTTTTAGGTTCTTTAAGCATTGTTAGGGTTGTTATTGTTTTTTTATTTTTTGGAGGGTCTAAATGCTTTTAGGTTTTTAATATTTTCTTACAAGGTTTCATTATTTTTAGGGATTTTTTGATTTTTATTTATTTTAGAGTTTTTTTATTTTAATTGGTTTTTATGGTTCTAGGGATTTTGAAGGTTTTTACTACCTTTTAGTGTTTTTGGAGTATTTAATGTTTTTTATATTTGTATGGGGTTTCAGTGTTTTTAATTTTTATGGTTTTCATGGGGATTTTCTCGGATTTTTGTTTTATTATGTTTTTAGGTATTTTTAGGGACTTTTTTATGAATTTTATTGGTTTTTATGGGTATTTAGGATTTTAAGGGTTTTTAGGGTTTTAGGGTTTTTTATTGGATTATGGTTTTTTAGATTTTTAGGGTCGTAAGGTTTTTATAAATTTTTAATGTTTTTAGGGGTTTAATGGTATTTTATAATTTTTAGTGTGTTTTAGGGGTTTTATGGGGTTTTTGAGTTTTTTTTTGGTATTATGGTTTTTATGGTTTTTAAGAGTATTAGTAACTTTTAGTGTTCATAGAAATTTTATTTTTTAGGGGTTTTATGAGATTTTGGGTTTTGAATGTTTTCTTGGGGTTTTTCAGGTTTGTGAGTGTTTTTTAGGTTTTTAGGGTTTTTTTATTATTAGGTTTGTATGTGTTTTTATGGTATCTAGGGGTTTTAGGTGTTTTTAGGTTTTTAATATTTTCTTAGGGGTTTCACATTTTTGGTGGGTTTTTCATTTTTAAGGATTTTTAGGTCTTTTTGGGATTTTTATGGTTTTTAGGGGTTTTATAGATTTTTAGGGGTTTTATGTTTTTAGGGTTTTTATATTTTTTTGGGTTTTTAATGGATTCTATGAGTATTTTGTGGTGATAATATTTTTTAGATTTTTTTAAACAAATTATGGGTTTAAGGGTTTTACGATTTTTTTCTTTCTTTCATGTTTTTATGGGGTTTTGGGGTTTATTATTTTTTTAGGGGTTTTTGGGTTTTTAGGATTTCATGTTTTTAGAGTTTTTATCATTTTTTGGGGTGTTAGGTGGTTTAAGTGTTTATATTTTTATGTTTTTCTTAAATTTTTCAGGTTTTTTATTTTTATTATGCTTTTATGGATTTTTTTGGATTATATGGTTTTTAGGTATTTTGAGTGTTTTAGGGTTTTTATGGTTTTTTTAATCTGTAAGATTTTTTTTGAGTTTTTTAGGGATTTTATGGGTTTTCATAATTTTTAATGTTTTTAGGGGTTTAAAGGGGTTTTAGATTTTTTGTGACCTTTTTTGGTTTTTATGATTTTTTAGGGTTTTTAGGTGTTTGTGTGGTTTTTAGGAATTTTACGGGTTTTAGGGTCTTCTTATGGTCCTATAGGGTTTTTAGCATTTTTAGGATTTTATGGGGTGTATGTGTTTTTAGGAATTTAGGTTCATCTTATATTTATTCTGAATTTTTATGTTTTTTTATATTTTTATAGATTTTGAGGGTTTTTAGGATTTTTATCGGGTAATTGGGTTTTTAGGGATTTTGAGGGCTAATAGGGTGTTTATGTGTTTTATCATTTTTTTAGTTTTATTATTTCTTTGGTTTTTAGGGGTTTATGTGTTTTAATTTTTTAAGGTTTTCATAGGTATTTTCATGGTATTTAGGGGTTTTTTACATTATTAGTGAGTTTTGGTAATTTTTTGGGATTTTTATTTTTATTACGGTCTTTAGGGATTTTTAGGGTTTTATGGTTTTTTTGGGTTTTAGGGCTTTGTGTTTTTAGAATTTTTATAGTTTTTAAGTTTCTAAATGTTTTTATGGGTTTAAAGGGTTTTTAGAGTTTTCATTAGTTTTTTAGGGTTTTCTAGGTTTTCACGATTTTTAGGGGTATTAATGTCCTTTTGATGATTTTAGGAACTTTTTATGATTTTTGAGTTTCTTAAGGATTTTGGGGTTTTATGTGTTTTTAGTATTTTATGGTTTTTATAGGTATTTTAGCTTTTTTTATTTTTTTAAGGATTTTTATTGATTTTAGGATTTTTATAGTTATTAGATTATTTATGGATTTTGAGTGTTTTTAGGGTTTTTTGGAATTTTTGGGTTTTCTAGGGGTTTTTAGTGTTTTTTGGTTTTAGGGTTTTTTAGTATTTTTATGTTTTTAAGGATCTACTATAGTTTTTAATTGTTTTTATAGTTTTATGTTTTTAGTTATTTTTGAGATATTTTTAGTATTTTAATAGTTTAGTATTTTTTTTTTGGAATTTTGTGGGCTTTTTGGGTTTTTTGTGGTTTTAGGGTTTTTTTTGTGTTTTTAGTGTTTTTTTTGTGTTATTTAGGGGTTTAAAGTGTTTTTAGAGTTTTAGTGGGTCTTAGGTTTTTGACGGTTTTTATGTTTTCTAGCCTTTTTAATGTTTTAGGGGTTTTTATTATTTTTAAGGGTTTTTAGGTTTTTTGGATATTTTTAGGGGTTTTAGTTTTTTTACCATTTTAAGGTTTCCTAGGGGTTTTATTGTTATTGATATTTTAATGTTTTATTATATTATTTTAGTTTTTTATGAGTTTTACATTTATAGGTATTTTTATGTATTTTATAAAAATTTAGTGGCTTTTATGATTTTTAGTGAATATTAGGATTTTGTGGTGTTTTAGGGTTTTTTGAGTTTTTTCAGGGTTTTTTCTGATTTTAGGTTTTTAGTGGTTGTATGTGTCTAAAGAATTTACGGATTTCTTAATTATTTTCTGGGTTTTTGCGTTTCTTTATTTTTTATGGATTTTTAGGACTTTTTTTAGGAATTTTTTTATGGGTTTTTGGGATTTTTGGGGTTTTAGGATTTTTATTGTTTTATAGAATATTTGGGTTCTGAGTGTTTTTTTTGAGTTTTTGTTGTTTTTATGTTATTTTTAGAGTTTTTTATATTTTTAGTTATTTAAATGGGTTTTATATTTTTTTCAGTGGTTTTTAGGGATTCTATGGGGTTTTATGGTTTTATAGTTTTTTAGGGTTTTTGTTAATTATTTGTGTTTTAGTGGTTTTAAGTGTTTTTGGGCATTAATGGATTTGAGTGTTTTAAGGTTTTTTATGTATTTAGTGATTTTTTTAGTTGTTGTAGTATTATTATGGTATTTTAGTTTTTTTGGCATTTTTAAGGGTTTTAGGGGTTTTAGGGTTTTTAGGGTTTTTATGGTTTTTTTTGGGTTTTTAGAGTTTCTTTTAGTCTTTTTTTGGGTTTAATAATTTTTAGATTTTTTTAACATTATTAGGTTTTAAAGGGTTTTAGAGATTTTAGTGGGATTTTTTTAGATTTTATGGTTTTTTGGGGCTTTAAAGGTTTTTGGGGGTTTTATAGTCCATAGGGGTTTTTAGGGTTTTATGGTATTTTTTTGGTTTTTAGAATTTTTCTAGGTTTTTAGGAGTTTTATTTTTTTTGGTTTTTATGGTTTTCATAGATTTTTTAGGGTTTTATGGTTATTTATGTTTATAGGTATTTTTGGATATTTTTATGATTTTAATGTTTTTATGTTTTTTATGATATTTTTTAGGTTTTTTGGGGGTTTTTGGTATTTTGGTTATAGGGTTTTTTGTGTTATTCAGGGATTTGAAGGGTTTATAGAGTTTTTAAATTTTTTAGTGTTTAAATTTTTCGTAGAGTTTTAGTAACTTTTTGGGGTTTTTTATTGTTTTTAAATGTTTTAATTGTTTCTAGGTGTTTCAATGTTTTTAGGGGTTTTTAAGGTCATTTAATATTTTTTGAGGTTTTAGGGTTTTCATTAGGTTTTTTGGGGTTTTATGTATTTTTGTATGGTTTTCTTTAGATTTTTTAGGGGTATTACTGGTGTTTGTGTTTTGGGGATATTATGGAATTTTTATAATTTTTATCGTTTTTAAAGTTTATTGGGGATTTTGGGGGATTTTAGGGTATTATGGGGGGTTTTTATCATTTTCTATTTTTTAGTGGTTTATGTGTTTTTTAGTTTTTGAGGTTTTCTTATGGGTTTTATATTTTTAAAGATTTATGTAGGATTTTTTATTTTTTTTTCTCATTTTTACGGAATTTTAAGGTTTTCAATGGTTTTAAGGGGACTTAGGGGTTTTATGGTTTATTTTGGGTTTTATGGTTTTTAAATTTTTTTCATTGATTCTTTCGTGGGTTTTTACAGTTTTTATCATTTATAGGGTTTAAATGGGTTTTAGAGTTTTTAGTGGTTTATTTGGTTTTTATGGGGTTTTATGGTTTTTATGATTTTAGGGGTCTTTATAGGTTTTAATGGTTTTCAATGTCTTTTAGGGTTTTTTATTATTTTTATCATTTTTAGGTTTTTTATGGGTTTTAAGATCCTTTATGATTTTATGGTTTTCATAGGGGTTTTAGGGTTTTTACATTTATATGGATTTTTAGGTGTTTTTATGATTTTTTTTGGGTTTTAGGGGTTTTAGGGATTTTGAGGGTTTATAGAGTTTTTTGGTTTTCTAGGGGGTTTAAACTTTTTATATGAGTTGTTTTGGGTTTTTAATGTTTTTTGTGGGTTTTAATGATTTTTTGGGTTAAAGTGGTTTTAGAGATTTTAGTGGTTTATTAGGGGTTTTACGATTTTTATGGTTTTATGGGTTTTACGGTTTTGAGGGTATTTTAGGGTTTTATGGTTTTTTGTAATTTTTTAGGTTTTTAGGGGTTTCATGTATTTTTTTGTCTTTTAGGTTTTCTTTGATTTGTTTTGGATTTTTAGGGTTTTTATTTTTTTAGGGACCTTTAGGGAATTTTTTGGATTTTATTGGTTTATTATCATTTTTAATGATTTTATGGCTCTTTTTTATTTGTAAGGGTTTTATGGTTTCTAAGGATTTAGAGGGGGTTTTAATGTTTTTAGGCCTTTTAGGGGTTTAAATGTTTTTAGGTTTTTATGGGTTATTAGGGATTTGGATGGTTTTAGGATTTTTTAGCGATTTTAGGATTTTATGGAATTTTTTAGGGGTTTTAAGTTTTTTAGGTATTTAGGCTATTTATCTTTTCTAGACTGTTTTAATGATTTTAGGGGATGAAAGGATTTTTAATGTTCTTAGTGGGTTTTATGGGTTTTTAGTGTTTTTAGGGGTTTTATGGCTTTTAGGGGTTTAAGGGTTATTAGGGCATTTTATGGTTTTATCATTTTTTAGGGGTTTAAAGTGTATTTAAGTTTTTAATGTTATATTATTAATTTTTGGATTTTGGGGGTTTTTTAATTTTTTATTGATTCTTAGTGATTTATTTGTATTTTATCATTTTTAGTGTATTTAGGGATTTTCACGGGGGTTGGTTATTAGGTTTTTAGGGTTTTTTTCTAGGTTCTTTGGGGTTTTAATTATCTTTTAGGTTTTTAATGTTTTATTTGGGGTTTTCAGGGTGTTTAGGTAATTTTATATTTTAAGGTATTTATAGGGAATTTTATTATTTTAAGGGTTTTTTAGAGATTCTGAGGGTTTTATAGGTTTTGGTGTTTTTAGTCTTTCGGTGGTTTTTTCATGTTTTTTATAGATATTTTTCGTGTTTTTTAGGGTTTCTATGGATTTTAGAGGGATTAAATGTTTTTAGTGGTTTAAAGGGGTTTTAGAGTTTTTATTGGTTTTTATGGTCTTTATAGGGTTTTAGCGTTTTAGAGATTTTTTATATTGTTTATGGGTTTAATTCATTTCTTGGTTTTTAAGGGTTTTAGTTTTTTCTTGGGTTTTATGGTTTTTTAGGTTTTTATGAACTTTTGAGGTTTTTTAAGATTTTTTGGGGTTTTTAAAGATTTTATGGATTTTGAGCGGTTTTATGGTTTTTTACGGTTTTTATTGTTTTTTGGAGTTTTAGTGTTTTTTTATTTTATTAGAGTTTTAAGGATTTTTAGTGATTTTTTACGTTTTAGTGGTCTAAAAAGGTTTTTGGGTTTTAGTGGATTTTTAGGGGGTTTTTAGGGGTTTTTTGGTTTTCAGGGGGTTTTAGGGTCTTTTAAGGGGTGTTTAGGGTTTCATATTTTTTAGATGTCTTATGTTTTTTAAAGTTTTTTTGGTTATTTATAGGGTTTTCATGGGTTTTAGGCACTTTACATTTGTATTGATTTTTATGGCCTTCTATGAATTTTATGATTTTTGGAGTTTTTTTTCATTTTTATTATTTTGTTGAGTTTTTAGGGGAGTTAAGGTTTTTTTGAGTTAAAAAAAAGGGGGTTTAATGGGTTTTTAGAATATTTAGTGGGTTTTAGGATTTTTATGGGTTTTGGGCTTTTTAATGATTCTAGGGGTTTTAAGATATTAATTTTTTTATTAATTTTAGGGTTTTTTAGGGTTTTTAATGCTTTTAGGATTTTAGATGTATTAATTGATATTAGGTTTTTGAGGTTTTCATAATGGGTTTTTGAGATTTTTGGGGTTTTTATTTTTGTAGTGATTTTTATTGGTTTTTTAGTATTTTTATGTTTTTTAGGTTTTTTTGGTTGGTAGGGTTTTTGGGTTTTCAGGGGTTTGATGGTTTTTGGGTTTGCAGGTTTTTTAGCATTTTAATGTTTTTAGGGGAATAAAGTGTTTTTAGTTTTTTAAGGTTTTCTTAAGTGTTTTTAGTGTTTTTATGGTTTATAACGTCTTTATGTATTCTTTGGTTTGTTTATATTTTTTATATTTTTAGGGTTTTTATGGATTTTGGAGTTTTTAGGCTTTTTTGCTTTTTTTGTTTTTTTGGTTATTAGGGATTTTCTTTGAATTTTATAGGGTTTTTAATTTTTTAGAGTTTTTGAATTTTATAGAGGTTTAAATTTATTTAAGTGTTATTATTGGGTTTTTAAGGATTTTTTGGCTTTTAATAGTTTTATGGATTTCAAGGGTTTTAATGTTTTTTTGGGGTTTTTGGGATCTAAAGGGTTTTTAGCATTTTTTAGGTTTTTATGATTTTTAGGTTTTCTTTTATTTTTCCGGTTTTCATAAGGGTTTTCAGGGTTTTTAGTGGTTTTTATTTTTTTCATATCTTTAGGGATTTTTTTTGTTTTTAACATTTTTAAGTTTTAAATTTCTTTTATATTTTTATTGTTTTTTATATTAGTTTTATACTTTTTTAGGGGTTTTATAGGTTTTAAGGGTTTTTTGAATTTTAGGGACTTGTATGGTTTTTAAAAAATTTTAGGTTTCTTGGGGGTTTTAATTATTTCTATGTTTTTTTTATTTTTTTATTAGGGGTTTTTAGTGTTTTTATAATTTTTACGTTTGTATGGGTTTTTATCATATTTTGTGTTTTTTATGGTTATTTATATTTTTTATAGATTTTGAGGGTTCTAGGGTTTTTAGAATATTTATGTTTTTATGGGTTTTAAGTGTTTTTTATTTTTTATGTTTTTTATATAGTTTTAGGGTTCTTCCATTTTTATGTTTTTTAGTGATATTTATGATTTTTATGGGTTTTTAGGTTTTTAGGGATTTTGAGGGGTTTTAGGGATTTTTTGGCTTCTAGAGGGTTTTTGGGTTTTTTTCGAATTTTAGGGATTTAAAGTTATTTTAGTGTTTTTTAACATTTTTTTGGGTTTAATGGGTGTTAATAGATTTTAGTGATTTTTTTTGTGTCTTATGAGGTTTTTAGGGATTTAAGGTTTTCTAGGGTTTTATGTTTTTTGGGGTTTTTACGGTTATTAGTGACTTTTGCTTGGTTAATAGGGTTTTTTATTTTTTTAGGGTTTTAGGGGATTCAAGTGTTTTTAGGATTTTATAGTTTTATTCGGGGTTTTCAATATTTTAGGGTTTTTTTAATTTTTTTGGAATTTTTGGTGATTTTTATGTATTTTTATGATTTTTAGAGCTTTTATGGATTTGTAGGTGTTTTAGGGTTTTTATCATATTTATGTTTTTATGGGGATTGAGTTTTTTAGGTTCTTAATGTTTTTTATGGGTTTTATGGGTTTAGTGTCTTTAAAATTTTTAGGTATTTTTATGGTTTTTTAGGATTTTTGGGTATTTTGGGTATTTTTATATTTTTAGTGTTTTATGTTTTTTAGGGGTTTTACGGTTTTTGTTTGATTTTTCTTAGGATGAATAAGTATTTTTAGTTTTTATTAATTCATTTGGGGGTTTAAAGAGTTTAAAATGCTTTTAGTGTTTTTTGGGGGATTTTATGGGGGGTGTTTTTGGGTTTTTATGGTTTTCAAGGTGATTTATTGTTTTTATGGGTTTTTGGGTGTTTTTAGGATTTTTTTTTCATTTTTAAGTTTATAGGGGTTTTATGTGTTATTTTGGATTTTTGGGATTTCTTAGGGGTTTTATTATTTTTTATGTCTTTCTGATTTTGAGAGTTTTTTTAGATTTTATGGGTCTTAAGGACTTTGAGGGGGTTTGGGGGGTTTAGCATTTTTTTAGGTTTTTAGAGGTTTTAGGTGTTTATAGGTTTTTAAAGAGTTCTTAGGTACTATCAAGATTTTTACGGTTTTTTAATAATTTTAATGTATTTTTAGGATTTTTATGGGGTTTATGGGTTTTTAGTGATTTTGAGGGTTTATAGAATTTTTATGGTTTTGGGGGCTTTTGGATTTTTATGAGTTTTTTGGATTTTTAGGGTTTTTATATTTTTTAAACTTTTTTATGGGTTAAAGTGTATTTAGTATTCTGGTGGGTTCTTATCTTTCTATGGGGTTTTGGGGTTGTTAGGTTTTCAGGGGATTTTAGGTTTTTTTTAAGGAATTTTAGGGGGTTTAGTGTATCTTAGGTTTCTTAGGGGTTTTAAATGTTTGTAGGTTTCTAAGGTTTTCTTAGGGGGTTTTGGGGGTTTTGGAGGGGTTTTTGGGTTTTTTACATTTTTAGGATTTTAAAGGATTTTAGGATATTTATGGGTTTTAGGGTTTTTAAGGATTTTGAGGGTTTTTTGTTGTTTAATTGGGAATTCAAGGATTTTTGGGGTATTTAGCATTTTTACTGTTTTTAGGTATTGTTAGTTTTTTTATAATTTTAATGTTATATTATTGGATTTTAGTGTTTTTTTGGGTTTTTAATGTTTTGGGGGATTCTATGGGGGTTTAGGTTTTTGTTTTTGTTTTTAGATTTTTTAGGTATTATGAGAGGTTTTAGAGTGTTTAGGGATTTTAGGGTTTTTTTTGTTTTTTGAGATTATAATATTTTTTAAAATAAATTATCGTTTTTATGGTTTTAAATGTGATTAAATGGGTTTTATGGGGCTTAGGGTTTTTATGTTTTTTTAGGATTTTTAGGGGTTTAGTTTTCTTATGTTTTTAGGGATTAAAATTATTTTAGTTTTTTAAGGTTTTATTTGGGGTTTTTATCATTTTAATGTGTTTTTTTAATGTTTTAGGGTTTTTTGGGGTTTTAGGTTTTTTAGGATTTTTATGGTTTTTAGGGATTTTGAGGGTTTTTATACATTTTTGCATTTTTAGGGTTTTATGGGTTTTAAATTTTTTTAGGGTTTTAAGATTTTATTATGGGTTTTTAGGTTTTTATGATTTTTAACATTTTTAGGGATTATAAGATAATTTCTGGTTTTTTATGGTTTTTAGGCATTTAAGGGATTTTTTAGGGTTTTAGTGGTTTTATAGGGTTTTTTGGTGTTTTTTTTGAGGTCACTGGGTTTTTATGGTTTTTTTTAATATTTTTACGGGTTTAAGGATTTTTAAGCGATTTTTTGAGATTTATCTATTTTTTGGGGTTTTTAAGGTTTTATGGGTTTTTATGGTTTTTAGGAATTGTAGGTTTTTATGTACTTTTTATGTTTTTAAGGATTTTTATCATATTTAGGTCTTAGAGGTTTTTGGTTTTTAAAATTATTAAGGTATTCTTATGGTTTTTTAGGGTTTAGGTTTTTTAAATTAGAGCGATTTTTAGTTTTTTATTATATTTATTATTTTTAGGGGTTTTAGGGATTTTTTGGACTTTTAGTTTCTTAGGTGTTTTTAGGGTTCTAGTTTTTTTATGTTTTTAGGGGATTTAATTTTTTTAGGTTTTTTAATGTTTTAGGGGCTTCCATGTTTGTTACAATTTTTTATGTTTTTAAGATAAATTTGGTATTTTTTAAGATTTTTATTGATTTAGTGTTTTTAGGGATTTTGAGGGGTTGTTTTACTGGTTTTTATGGGTTTTTATGCGTTTTTAGGGTTTTAATCGTTTTTCATATATTATTAATGTTTTTAGGGATTTAAAGTGTTTTTGGAGTTTTAGTGGGGTTTTAGGGGCTTATAGGTTTTTATAAATTTTTATGGTTTTTATGGTTTTTATGATTTATAGGGGTCTTAGGGTGTTTAGGGTCTTTTTTTGGTTTTTATAGTTTTTAGCATTTTTTTAGGTATTTAGGAGTTTTAAATGATTTTTTGTATTTAAGGTTTTCTTAGATTTTTTCAGGGTTTTCAGAGTCTTTTACAAATTTTAGTGATATTTAGGAATTTTTTAATTTTTTATGTTTTTTAGTTATTTTGAGGGTTTATAGAGTGTTTTAAGGTTCTTTAGATTGGGGGGGGGGGGGTTGAGGTTTTTGGAGTTTTTAGGGGTTTATGGTTTTTAATGTTTATCTATCATCTTCAAAGGATTAAATGGGTTTTTGAGTATTTAGTTGATTTTAGGGTTTTTTGGTTTTTTGGGGTTTTAATGGGTTTTAAGGGTTTTATGCTTTTAGGGGTCCTTATAGTATTTAGGGTCTTTTAGGTTTTTTAGGATTTTTTAAGGTTTTTATTCATTTTAAGTTATTTTTGTTTTGAATGGTTTTGTTAGGGGTTTTTAAGGGTTTTTTTGTTTTTTTGTTTTTTTTGTATTTTTTGGGATGTTCAGGACATTTAATGGTATTTTGGGTCTTTTTGGATTTTGAGTGGTTTTTTTGGGTATTTAGCAGTTTTTAGTGTTTTTAAGGGTTTTAATAGACTTTAGGTTTTTAGGGTTTCATTAAGGGTCTCCATGTTTTTTAGGTTTTTTATGTTTTCAGGGATTTTAATTACTTTTTAGGATTTTTATCATTTTTAGGGATTTTGAGGGTTTTTAGGGGTTTCAAGGATTTTTATCATCTTTTTGGGTTTGTAGTATATTTTTTAGTTTTTTATGCTTTAAATGGTTTTTTTTGGGTATTCAATAGTTTTTAGCGTTTTTAGTGGGTTCTATGTTTCTTTATGAGTTTTATGTGTTTTTACAAATTTTTGGGGCTTTAATGATTTCTATGGTTTTTAGGGATTTTAGGGTCTTTTATGTTTTTTACTAATTTTAGAATTATTTACATTTTTAGTGGTTCTAAGTGTTTTTTGGGGTTTCTTAGGATTTTTAGTGTTTTTTTATGTTTTTATGGATTTTAAGGTTTTTTAGGTTTTTAATAGTTTCTAGTGGTTTTAGGGTTTTTCATGGCTTTTAGGGTTTTCTAGGATTTCTATATTTGTAGGGTTTTGATCATTTTTTAGTTTTTTACTAGTATTATGTTTTTTATGTTTTTGTGGTTTTCCTAGGGGTTTACTTGGTTTTTAGGGGTTTTTTATTTTTAGGGAATTTTATGACATTTTAGGATTTTTATGGTTTTTAGGGTTTTAGGGATTTAGACTGTTTTTAGGGTTTTTGAGGGTTTTATGGTTTTTTTGGTTTTTATGATTGCTTTTAGTTTTTAGGGTTTTAAGGTTTTATCATTTTTTAACATTTTAGGGGTTTAATGTGTTATAATATTTTTTACTCATTTTAGGGTTTTTATTGATTTTTAAGGTTTTTATGATTTTAGGGGTTTTTATGGTTTTTAGGAGTTTTTTAGCACTATAGTGTCTTTTTATGGTTTTTATCATTTTTAGATTTCTTTGGATTTTAATAGTTTTAGTGTTTTAAGGTTTCATTTGGGGTTTTATGAGTTTTTTTGTGGTTATTTGCATTTTTAAGGATTTTAAGGATTTTTTATATTTTTAGAGTTTTTTAAGGTCTTTAATGATTTTTAGGGGTTTTAGTGTTTTCTGGGTCTTAGGGGTTTTAAGGGAATTTTCCTTTTAGGTTTTTAGAGATTTTGTGTTTTTTTTGTGTTTTAGTGTTTTATTAGGGTTTTATAAGTTTTTCAGGGGTTATTACGTCTTTAGGGATTTTTTTCCATTTTAAATATTTTTATCAGTTTTTTGGGTTTTTAGGGATTTTGAGTGGTTTTTGGGTTATAGTGGTTTTAGAGTTTGTAGATTTTGTTAGGTTTTTAGGGGGTCTAAGTGTGTTTATGTTTTTTTAATGTTTTCTTATTGTTTTTAGGGGTTTTATGTCATTTTGATTTTTCATGATTTTTTATGGTTTTTATGGTTTTTGGGGTATATGGGATTTTGAGGGATTTGGGGTGTTTTTAGGGTTCCTATATTTTTATAATGATTTTTTAATTTTTAGGGTTTTTTGTTCGTTTATTGTTTTTATGTTTTTAGTGTTTCTAACATTTCTAGGGGTTTAAAGGGTGTTTTTAGATTTTAGTGGATTTTAGTGTTTTTTATGGATCTTTGGGGGTTTTAATGTTTTTAGGGGTTTTACAGTTTTTAATATTTTTAAAAGTTTTATGGGTTTTTATCATTTTTTAGGTCTTAAGGGATTTTAAGAGTTTTGGGGGTTTTATGGTTTTATTAGGGTTTTTGATGGATTTTTATGTTTTTAAGGATTTTAGTGATTTTTTAGGATTTTATGGGTTATTACCGATTTTGAGGGTTTTTTTATTTTTAGGGGTTTTAAAGTTTTATAGTTTTATGGGGTTTTGCAGGTTATTTTTAGTTTTTAGCGTTTTTTAATTTTTTCAGTTTTTTAATGGTTTTATGGGTTTAATGTTGTTTTAGATATTTAAATGGGTTTTTTGGGGGTTTAATGAGTTTTAGGGGTCATAAAATTTCTAGGGGTTTGAGGGTCTTTTAAGTTTTTTAGCATTTTATAATATTTAATGGTTTTATGTGTTTTTAGGTTTTTATGTTTTTCTTACGGGTTTTAGGGGTCTTTAAATTTTTATGGATTTTAGAGTTTTTAGGATTTTTATGGTTCTGTGTTTTTTAATAATTTCAAGGTATTTAAGGGTTTGTCGAGTTTTTAGGATTTTTAGTGGTTTTAGGGGTTTAATAGGTTTTTAGTTTTTTTAGGGTTTTCTTAGTATTTTCATGGTATTTATGGTTTAATAAAATTTTAGATATTTGTATGTCTTTATCAGTATTTTTATGTGTTTTTAGGGATTTTATTTTTTGATTGGGGTTTTAGTTTTTATTGAGTTTTTATGCTTTTTATGTTTTTAGTGATTTTTTGGGGTTTAAAGAGTTTTTAGTGGGTTTGGGGGATATTTTGGATTTTAGGGTATTAAATGTTTTTTAGTGGTTTTTATGGTTTTCAAGAATTTCGTGTTTTTTATAATATTTTAGTTTTTTTGTGTTTTTTTTTGGTTCTATATGGATTCTATGTAATTTTAGGATCTAAAGGATTTCGTGGGGGTTTTCAGTGTTTTTATGTTTTTTGGTATTTTTAGAGATTTTTTTTGGATTGTTATGGTTTTTAGGAATTTCTGGGATTTTGAGGATTCGAAGGTGTTTTTATGATTTTTGTTGGTTTTTGGGGTTTTAATGTGTTTTTAGTATTTTAGGGTTTTAAGGTTTTTAGAGTTTTTAACATTTAATAAGTTTCACGGGTTTAAATGGTTTTTAGGGTATTTTGGGTTTTGTGGTTTTTTCAAGGTTTTTAGGTGTTTTATGGTTTTTAATATCTTTTTTTGTTTTTAGGTGTTTTAAGTGATTGGAGGTTTTTAAGGATTCCTAAGGGTTTCTCAAGGTTTTAGGGTATTTTAAATTTTAAGGGATTTTTATGGATATTTAACATTTTTATGGTGTTTTAGTGGTTCTTGGAATTTTGATTGTTTTTATATTGTTTTAGGGATTTTGGATATTTTAGGGTCTTTAGTGTTTTTTGGTTTTAGTGGGTTTAAGTGTTTTTTGGTTTTTAAGGTTCTCATAGGGTTTTAGGGGTTTTAGGGTTATTTAAGTTTTTAGAGATAATTAGGGATTTTAGGATATCATTTTGGGTTTTTTTTGCATTTTGGGGTTCTTTATGGGCTTTCAAATTTTATGGTTATCTTTTTTAGCATTATTTTCAGTTTTTTAGGCTTTCAGTGATTTTTATTTTTTTAAAATGTTAGATGTTTTTTGGGATTATAGGAATTTTTATGGTTTTTTATGGGTATTTATGGGTTCTTAGGGGTTTTAAGGCTTTTAGTATTTTTATGGTGTTTTGTATTTTTAGGGATTTTTTAGTGTATTTGGGTTTTTATCATTTTTAGGTTTTCATGGGGTTTTAAGTGTTTTAGGGTTTTTTTGGGCTTCTTAGGGGTTTTCAGTTTATTTTATTGTTTTTAGGTTTTTCAGGATTTTTAGTGTTTTTTAGGATTTTTTTGAGTTTTCAGGTATTTAAGGATTTTGAGGGTTGAGGGGTTTCATTAATTTTTAGGGTTTTATCGATTTTTTGTGTTTTTTGGTTTTATTATGTTTTTTAGAATTTTTAATGCTTTTGAATTTTCTTAAATTTTTATATATTTAAAGTGTTTTTAGAGTTTATAATGGTTTTTGGGGTCAATGGATTTTTATTATTTTTCATGTTTTTAGGGATTTTTTTAGTTATTAGGTTTTTTAGGTTTTTTAGTGCCTTTTAGGGTTTTTATCATCTTAAGGTTAACAGGGTTTCAAAAAAAAATTTAATGTTTTCTTATTATTTTTCTTGGTTTTAGGGGTTTTAATATTTTAATGGATTTTTTAGGATTTTTTAGGATTTTTTTGTGGGTTTTTATGGTTTTTAGGTGTTTAGTGACTTTAACGGTTTTTATTATTTTTAGGCTTTTATGGTTTTTAGGATATTTTAGTTTTTTAAGGGTTTAAATATTTTTAGATTTTTATTTTTTTATATGGTATTTTAGTGTTTTTTGGTGTTTTTAAATTTTTAGTGATTTTTATTAAGATTTTGGTGTCTTTTTGGGGTTTTAGGGACTTTGAGTTATTTTAGGGATTTTTAGGGGTTTTACGGTTTTTATGGTTTCTGGGTGTTTTTAGAGGTTTTTTGAGTTTTCTAGGTATTAGATTTTTTTATCATTTTAATGGTTTAATGGGATTATAGAGTTTTTAATCATTTTTAGGATTATAGGGATTTTTATTGTTTTTAAGGTTTTTACGGTTTTTATGGGATATAGGTGTTCTTAGTAATTTTTAGGTTTTTTGGGGTTTTAAGTGTTTTTATGTTTTTAAGGTTTTATTTAGGTTCGTTATGGGTTTCAAGGTTTTTTATGTTTTCAAGGATATTTAGGGAATTTTTTGTATTTTTATGGTTTTTAGAGTTTCTTTTATATTTTGAGGGGTTTAGGGTTTGTATGTTTTTTTATGGTTTTTATGGTTTTTAGGGGTTATAGTGTTTCGTCGTTTTTAGGGGTTTTATGTGTTTTTAGGATTTAAATGTTTTCTTAGGATTTTTCTAGGAATTAATGGGTTTTTGTATTTTTAGGGTTTTTTGGGAAATTTAAGATTTTAGGGTTTTTAAATATTTTGAGGGTTTTCAAAGGTTTTTAGGATGTTTGTTGTTTTTTGGCTCAGTTTTTCTTTTTTGTTTTTAGGGTTTTAATTTTTTAACGATTTCTTACATTTCATAGAGTTTAAAGGGGTTTTAGAGTTTTTAGTGCGTTTTATGTTATTTTTTGGGTTTTTGGGATTTTCAACATATTTACGGGTTTTATAGTTTTCGAGGATTTTAGAGTTTTAGGGACTTTTTAGTAGTTTTTAGGATTTTAACATCTTTTATATTTTTTTGGGTTTTAAGGGGTTTTATGTTTTTAATGATTTCTTAGGGTTTTTAGCGTTTTTACATTTTCATAGAATTTAGCGGAATGTTAGTATTTTTATGGGTTTTTGGGTTTTTGAGGATTTAGAGGGGTTTTAGGGATTTTTAGGGGGCTTAGGATTTTCTTGTATTTTTTTGGGGTTTTAGTGGTTTTTTGAGATTTTTTGGGGTTTTAATCATTTTTATAGTTTTTTAATATTTTTATGTTTTTAAAGGTGTTTTATAGTTTTTGTGAGTTCTTATGGGTTATTAGGTTTTTAAGGCTTTTAGGGGTTTTTATGAGTTGTAGTGCCTTTTAGGGATTTTGTTGTTTTTAACGTTATTTTTAGTTTATATATGGGTTTTCAGGGTTTTATGGTTTTAAAAAAAAATATTCTTTTAAGGTTTCTATGAGTTTCAAAGGGTTTCATGGTTTTTAGTGAATTTTAAGGGATTTTTGGGGGTTTTAATTTTTATGGGTTTTTATGGTTTTTAGAGTTATATGGTTTTTAGGATATATTAAGGGTTTTTAGGGTTTGTAAAATTTTTATGTTTTTAGGGGTTTTAAGTGTTTTAAGGGTTTTAATATTTTCTTAGGTATTTTTAGAGTTTTTACGCTTTTAGGGATTTTTAGGGATCTTTATGGTTTTTTTTATTTTTATTTTTTTTATGATTTATAGGAATTTGGATGGGTTTTATGGTTTTAGAGGTTTTAGGGTTTTATGGGGTTTTAGGTTTTTTGGTTTTTTTGGGTTTTTAGGTTTTTAACAATTTTTATATTTTTTTAAATATTTTTTACTATTTTTAATGGTTTTTGGGAATTAAAGAGTTTTTTATCGGTTTAGTGTTTTTCATGTTTTTGTTAGGTTTCAGGGTTTTAAATGTTTTGTGGGGTTTTAGGGTGTTTTTATTGTTTTTAGCATTTTTTTATTTTTATAGGTTTCTAGTGTCTCTTAGTTTTTATAATTTTCCTGCAGTTTTAGAGGCATTTTTACATTTTTAAGGATTTTAATGATTTCTTTTGTTGTTATGTTTTTAGGTGTTTTAGGTATTTTTTTGATTTTTTAGGGTTTTTAGAGTTTTTAAAATTTTAAGGGATTTACATGTTTTTAGTTATTTAAGGTCTTCATTGGGGTATTCAGGGGTTTTTTTGTTTGTATATATTTATAGGGATTTTTAAGGAATTTTATGGTTTTTAGGGTTTTTATGGATTTTTATTTTTTGGAGATTTTTTGGTTTTTAGGGTTTGCATGATTTTTTTGGGGTTTTAGGGGTTTTTTGGAGTTGTGTGGGGGTTAAAGTTTTTTTATATTTTTTTACATTTTTAGGATTATAAGGAATTTATTGAGTTTTTTAGTTTTTGGTTTTCAGGGTTATTAAGGGTTTTATGGTTTTTTTATGATTTTTGGGGTTTTTAGGGTCTTTTAGTGTTTTTAGTGTTTTTAGTGTTTTTTTGTTTTTAGTGGTTTCAATATTTTTAGGTTTTTCTATTTTTCATAGTAATATTTAGGGTTATTAGGATTTTTTGTGTTTTTATGATTGTTAGGGCTTTTAGAAATTTTTATCGGGTGTTATGGTTTTTAGAGATTTTGAGAGTTTATAGGGTTTTATAGGGTTTTAAATTTTTTTAGTGTTTCTAGTAGTTTTTAGGTTTTTTTGTGGTTTTATGTGTTTTATGGTTTTTATGTTTTTATTATGGGATTTCATTTTTTTAATATTGTTTACAATTTTAGTGATTTTTAGGGATTTTTTAGATTTTTATAGTTTTTTGAGTTCTTAAGGGTTTAGTGGGGTTTTAGGATTTTTTTAGGGTTTTTAGGGTTTTTTATGGTTTTTTTAGTTTTTAGGGGTTTAAATGTTTTTTAATTTTTTTTTTGAATTTATTGGGGTTTAGATGGATTTTTTAGTTTTTGTTAGTTTTTTAAGGATTTATGGTTTTTTTAAAAAAATTGGTGTTTGTATGGTTTTTATAGATTTTTCTATTTTTAGGGTATTTAGGGTTGTTAGAATTTTATGTATATTTAGGGGTTTCAGGTTTTTTTATGTACTTAATTTTTTCTTAGGGGTTTTCAATTTTTTTAACATTTTTATGGTTTTTTAGTGATTTTATTGATTTTGATGGTTTTTTGGATTTTTTGGGTTTTTTTCTTGGGCTTTATTGTTTTTTAGGTTTTTAGGTTGTTTATGTGATTTTAGGTTTTTATGGTTTTCATAGGGTTCTTCAATTTGTTTAGACATTTTTAGGTTTTGATGGGTTTTTAGAGCTTTTTTAGGATTTTTATGTTATTCAAGGGTTTTATGTATTTTGATAGTTTTTTGGGATTTTTATGGTTTTATGGGTTTTTAGGGTTTTTTTATTTTTAGGGTTTTAAAGGTTTCATCTAGTTTTTATCCATTTAAGGGGTTTCAACTGTTTTTAGAGTTATTAGTGGGTTTTTATGGATTTTTTCGGTTTTAGGGTTATTAGGGTTTTTATGGTTTTTAGGTTCATTTTTATGGTTTTTAGGAATTTTAGAATTATTAGGTTTTTAGTGTTTTTAATGGGTTCTAGGTTTTTGAGGTTTTTTAGGATTTTTCTGGGATTTTAGGGCTTTTTAAATTTTAAAGGATTTTTATATATTTTTTACAATTTTTATAGTTTTTAGGGTTTTTAGAGTTTTTAAGGGATTTACATTTTCATAGAGTTTTTAGGGACTTTTAGGGTTCCCAATGTTTTTTAAGATTTTTGGGTGTTTTATGAGTTTTTAGGTATTTAGGAATTTTAATAATTTTTGGGGTGTTTAGTGGTTTTTTACATTTTTGGAGATGTTTGGGGTTTTTTATATTTGTATAGTTGTATGGGTTTTAGGAATTTTGTGGGGTTTTAGGGTATTTATGGTTTCATAGGTTATTAGGGGTTTAATGTTTTTTAGTGTTTTTAGTTGTTTAGGGATTTTATGAATTTTTATAGTTTTTGGTATTTTATATTTTAAGGGGGTTTTAGGGTTTCTATGGTTATTTTAGGGTTTCTAACATTTTCTTTTAGTTTATGGGGTTTCATGTTTTATATGGTTTTATAAAGGGTTTTAGGGGTTTTATGATTTGTTTAGATTTGTAGGGAATTTTGGCATTTTTAGTATTTTTATGATCTTCTTAGTTTATAGGGATTTTGAGTACTTCTATGGTTTTTAAGGGTTTTTGTGTTTTTTAGGTTTTTAGGGGGTTTATGTGTTTTTTATTTTTTTAATGTTTTCTAAGGGGTTTTCAGAGTTTATTTTGTTTTTTGTGATTATTTAGAATTTTTAGGATTTTTGAGGGGTTTAATGGATTTTTAGTGTTGTTAGGTTTTTATTGTTTTTTAGTTTTTTTGGGTTTTTGATTTTTTTTATAGTTTTTAATATTTTTTTCATTTTTTTTTAACATTTTTAGGGAACTAAAGTATTTTTATTATTTTTTTGGGATTTTAGAGGTTTTTTGGTGTTGTTAGGATTTTTTAAGGTTTTTCTGGGTTTTATGGGTTTTAGGTTTTTTAGGGTTTTTAGAGTCCATTTAAGGGTTTTTTTCTTTTCATCATGTTTTTTGAGGTTTTAATTGTTTTTAGGTCTTTCAATTTATGAAGGGGATTTTCTGGGTTTTTTGGGGTTTTCACATTTTTAAGAATTTTTATTGATATTTTTCGAATATTATGATGTTTATGATTTTTAGAGAATTTGAGGGTTTTTAATGGTATTTGGGGTTTCAGGGTTACAGTTTTTTTATGGTTTTATGTGTTTTATGTGTTTTTAGGTTTTTCTGTTTTTCATAGGGTTATTCAGGGATTTAAGTGTTTTTATATTTTTAGGGGGTTTAGGAATTTTTTATGATTTTTATGTGTTTTTAGGGTTGTTATGGACTCTTGGGGGTTTTAGGGATATTTATGAGTTTCTTTGGGGTTTTAAGAACTTTTAGAGTTTTATTAACATTTTTTCAAGTTTAAAGGGATTTTAGAGTTTTTAGTGGTTTATAGGATTTTTATGAGTTTTTAGGGTTATTTAATTTTTAGATATTTCATAGTTATTATGGGTTTTAGGGGTTTTAGGTATTTTTAGAATTTTTAGGTTTTTAGAGTTTTTAGGTGTTTTTATGTTTTTAGGAATTTCTTTGGGGTTTTTAGGTTTTTTTAGTTTTTTACATTTTTACGTATTTTTAGATATTTTAAATATTTTTTATTAGGACTTAAGGGATTTTGAGGGTTCTGGTAGTTTTTTATTAGTCTTAAATTTTTATGGGATTTATCATATTTATGTTGTTTGGGTTTTTTGGTCTTCTAAGGTTACTATGGTTTTCTTACGGGTTTTTAGGGGTTTTAGGGGTTTTACTTTTCAATGTATTTTTAGGGATTTTTAGGATTTTTATGAATTTATAGGGTTTTAGGTCTTTTCGATTTTTATGGGTTTGTTTTTTAATGTTTTTTTTTGAGTTCATTTTATGTTTTTATGGGAATTTAGTGTCTTTTAGAATTTTTTGGTGTTTAAAGTGTTTTTATAGTTTTTAATGACTTTTACAGTTTTTATTGATTTTAATGGTTTTTTGGAGTTTTTAGTGTGTTTAGGGATTTTAGGGTCTTTATTGGGTTTTAGGGTTCTTATCATTTTTCAGTTTTTAGCAGTTTTCAATGTTTTTTTTGTTTTTTTGTTTTTCTTAGGGGTTTTCAGGGTTTTAGTGTTTTTATGTTTTTAGGTATTTTTTGGGATATTTTAGGATTTTTATTATTTTTAGGGTTTTTATGGATTTTGAGGGGTTTTAAGGTTTTTAGGGGTTTTTAGTGTTTTTGGTGTTTCTATGTTTTCAAGGAGTTTTAATTATTTTTAGGTTTTTATGGTTTTCATAGGGTCTTCAGGGTGTTTATAGCATGTTTCTATTTTTAGGTATTTCTTGGATATTTTAGATTATTTGGTTTTTTAGGCTTCTTTGGTATTTTGAGGTGTTTTAGGGTATTGGGGTCTTTAGGGTTATATGGTTTAATTGTGGTTTTAGTGTTTTTTTTTGTTTTTTCAGTTTTAAAGGTTTTTCAGATTTGTTTAACATTTTTAGGAAATTAATTGGTTTCTAGAATTTTTTAGTGGTTTTTATGCTTTTAAGGGGTTTTATGTTCTTTTTCTAAGGATTTAGGGGTTTTATTATTTTTTGGATTTTAAGGGATTTTGGTTTTTTTAGGGATTTTTTTCCTATTTTTAAGGGGTTTTATGTTTTTTAGAGTTTTAAGATTTTCATAGGGTTTTTCAAAATTATTAGGGTTTTTATGTTTTTACGGATTTTTAGGTCATTTTTAGAATTCTTATGATTTTTTGGGTCTTTATGGATTTTGAGTGTTTTTATGTATTTTAGTGTATTTTAGGGTTTTTATGTTTTTACGGATTTTTAGGTCATTTTTAGAATTCTTATGATTTTTTGGGTCTTTATGGATTTTGAATGTTTTTATGTATTTTAGTGTATTTTAGGGTTTTTGGAAATCTTTAGGTTTTTAGGGGTTTTTTTCTCCTGGAACGTGTGTCATTGTTATGAATCACTACATTCGGATGGTTTCCATCAGATTAATTTATGAAACTAGAAGCATCCAATAGTTCTTTATCTAAAGGGACCTACTTTCCAAAGGCAGACGTTCATTATGTTTAGACGTATGATACTTAAGTACTCACATTGGTCTAGGGGATGGGAGGTCGGGCTCATTACACCCTTTTGGGGGGAATTATTTCCTACGTTGGGACTCTTATAAATTTGCGATATTTTCATGAATCCGTATTAATTCACCAAGTGTAAATTATGTTTCCCTTGGAATTTGCAATTAATTATTACCATGTGTGAAATTTATAAACATCTGTATGTATTCAAGGTTCTTCATTAATGGATATGTCCATATGTATTCAACGTTCTCTATCAATTGTATCCACTCATATACAATTTAGAGATTTTTTTAACCGTTGTTATGTTAATGCTAGTTTTTAAGCCACTCATTGGGGAACTCTGGAATTTATTATCATACAGGGAGACAAAAGTTTGTTTTGATGTTGGGATATTATCCATAAATGGGATACTTGTGCATCCTTGTGATAGGAATCAGAACCTTCCTAGTTTGGTTCCGCTTAATGGAACACATCATATCTTTTAAGGTCATGTGATAAGGACCTAACTGTATAGTTTATTGTAATGTGGTACGGACATATAAAAGGAAGGTGCTTAGTCAAAGCATGGTGTTCCACTTATGTCCAAGTATCCCAAGGAACCTGGAAAGATATGAATTTCTATGTTGGATTAGACCCTGTTGGGAATATGGTCTCTGGAGAACATGGTTGATTTGGAGTGTTGGGTTTGAACCACCGTGAGGCTTCCAATGTGTCCCACATAGATGGGAATCAAAACCCACCTAGTATGGTAAGTCTCGTAGGGGTGTATAACCATTTTTAGACAAACAATTTTAGCTTATTCCTAAGTAGGATGCCCTGATTAAGGGTAAGTTGGGTTGCATTCCTGAAGAGGGTATCCAATGACCTCATGCCCTGGGTGAAGGCTTCCTACATATCCCAATTATGGTGGAAATCAGAGTTGATCATAGTTAAAAAGATGAGGTGGATTGTGTGGATGTTGTGATCATCACAAATCTCTAATCCCATGTGAGTCATGCTCGGTGTGAGAAACAAGAGGATGTGAAATATCCAACAAACCACACACTTCCTCTTTCGCAGGTGGAAGAGGGTGGGCCTAAGGATAAAGAAGTCGAGGTGATGATGGGTGAGGGAACATAGTAAGGAACCTTTTAATGTGAAATGAAAGTGATGTTCATTAGGTTTGGTCTAAAATACTAGGGGCTTACTCCAAGTGGCATTCCCTTACTAGATCCCAAGAGAGGATAGAGACTTTTTTTGGACCCTCACTCTCGCTATTGGGAACCGGAGGCTCTCAATCAAAGAGATAAAAATTGGAGGATAGATTCCCATCCCCAGAATCCAAGACTGGGAACTTCCTTACACTATCTCTAGGGTAAGGATCCATGTGAATGTAGATATACAAACCTACAAACATACTGTGTATCCTGACTCCCTTAGAAGACGAATGTGGGGAACCTATGATTTTAGATATACAAACCCAAATGGGAGACATGGTGATGTTCCTTTACCAAAGGTTTATAAGTAAAGAGGTTTTGTTGGAGGCTTAAACTTAGTTCTTTTCAGATAAGGGAACCAAGAAAGGATATACATTGCCATGAGTGTCTTTGAAAAGGGTTTACAAGATGATATGTGTAGGTCCTCGGCACTGTTATCCAGCGTAGGGGTTCCGCATAGGTGTGTAGCACAAATCCTAACAAAAAAAATTAAAAGTGCTTAAAATAGTAAAACTGAGCCTATGAAAGCATGAAAGAGGACTACCAAGAAGAAAACACTTGGGTGATATTTAAATCTAAACAACATGGGTCTCCATTGGTGTCTTCTAAAGAGACCCACATAGGTCCTTAAGGTATAGTCCTTGCATAGGCAGCTTCTTTCTTATGGAAGAAGGGTCCATAATCATATGTTTTATGTATCAAAATCTGAAAGGACTTCATACATTCTTATCCCATCTAATTACATCTTCTCTCATGTTTTATAGAGCTACCTGAGAAAACTTGGGGGAGCTGGGAAAAACCACTACACAATGGTTGCTTCAATAGTTCTTATAGCATTTTTCAGTCCTCAAATGGGTTTCCCAAGGATACTATTTATAAGCAAGAAAGGTGTCTAGTCAAAAGGAGTTTTTTGGCGTAGGTCGGCTGCATAGCTCTACAGTGTATCTCCTAGGAGTAGGTGTCCAAAAATTATTTTTCCACATATTTCTTCTACATAACTCCTCCACGTAGGTCTATCATGTAGGGGCTTCACATTGGGCTATATGTGGAGAACATGTGCTTGTTTTATGGATGCTGAGCTTTGTCACATAGTTCTTCTATGTAGCTCATCTACACAGTTTCTCACTAATTTATGTCTTTTACTTCCTTTACCTTATTCTTGATACATTGAAATATTCAAATAAAATTTTCATATTCATGCTGTTTCATAATGAGTGAATAAAATCCCCCCCCCCCTCAGTATTGGTTCTAATTAAAAATTGGTTGGAGTCCTAAGGTAAGATTATAGAGAAAAGATAATGGAGAGAAAATTTTTAATTGTGTACTTCTATGGTGTAGATATGTCACAGAGGTTTTCAGAATTGATATGGAACGTAGGTCTTTCGCGTAGCTTATTCCACACAGGTTTTCCACTTTGGTTGGAAGTGTCTATAAATAGCCTCATTCCATTCCTATTTTCTTCACCCGCAATCTCAGATTGTTCACTCTCATTGTGTAGCTACCTCTTTCATCATTTCCGTGTTGTGCTCCTGTGTAGGTCCCTTCAAAATTTCTCAAGATAAAACCATTTGAGAGATTGAGCTACGTGTAAGAATTCTATCGAAGGACATTTAGTAGGATCTTGTTAAAGGACCTATGTATATGACTTCATAGAATGAGATACATTACGATTTTACTTTTCCAAAGTCTTAAATTCCATTAAGATAAAATTTGAACTTCCATAAGTCAAAATTGCAACTAAATGGGGAAAATTTTGTAATTCTTTTGCAGAAAATGGCTCAATTGATAACTGCAACTAAGGAAGATAATGTTCTTAAGAACAATATTATGAAAATTTTTAGAATAGAATATTATGATGTTTTTGAGATTACCATCCCTAGGTTGCTAAAAAAATTTATTCCATACCAATGTGAATATCCATGAAGCAATTATCTACCTTTTTATAAACAAGGACCTTTTTAAGATTCCCACATTCCATCTTATAAGAGATACTTTCCAAAGACAGGGTTTTTCCAACACTATAATGGTTATTGCATGAATATCACTATAAAGGGTATGTCGGTTAATGAGGGAAGAATCCCTATTAGATGTATCCTACACCATAGCAGTTTTATCCATGATAAGAAACATCATGTTGTAGATAAAAGGTTGAATTATTATGATTCAAAATTTTGTGCTTCAAAAACAAATCTGACTAATGGTTAGAAGGAAAACTGGGACCTTCGTTCTAGAGGAGGAGTTAAACCTGAATTGTTGTGAGTGTTTTGGGTATGCCAAAATTGTGCATAATTCAGGAAAGAAGTATCATATGTTCACATTTCCGAATCCATATAGATATGAAAAGCATATGTTTACAAAAACGATTTCATTCTTGAATTACTGATCTGATGGAGTTCGAAAACAAATACTTTCCACTTGATGCACAATGAGGTTGGCATCAATTTATGGGATATCTACGAGTTATGTGGGATTCCTCTTTTCTAGGTGATTTATGATGAATTCATTCCACCAGTAACAACGTGGGGTGTGGTTACCAGGATTCCACCATTAGATCATGAATTATTCAAAATAGAAAAGAAATTGTCGGAAGAAATTAAAAATATTCATGAAAAATGGTTGATGTATTTTTATTAGAAACATTAAAAAAGAAAGGTCCCAACAATGGAAATCCTACCTTTTTCCCAGTAGTGGATAATCAGGGTATTTCAGGCACATACTGACTCATATTGGAGAGAGGTGACTATAAGAACTGGGGTTATAAATTTAAATATGATATTGAAGAAAATGTACATTTATCTGGATTCCTTGCCTTGCGGCTAGGCATTTACTTGCTTCCAGTACGTGAGTCTGACGGTGGTGTAAGGACATAGACTTTTGTTATTGAATCCAAATTGGTAAAGGGAAAATATATTGGGTCAAAAACCCTTGTATTAGCAAGAATCTATCATTCCATGTTGCATTTGTACAATGGTAAGGCTCTATTTTGACTTGTGGGACTATTTCATATGTTTTGGTTCTAGATTACGACATAATTTTCTTCAAGTTCGGTTTTGAATTAAATTAGAGTACCCAATGGACAATTTGCCCCATTTTTATAGAAAGAATTCAGGGTTCATTTTTTGAACTTGAAACCTGATGTAGTGCTGAGGGCACTTAATGCATCAAGAGAATTCAGCTACTTTCCTTTTGGTAACCCACCAACTGGAACATTTTTTGATGATTGTAAGGATGAAAATTAGAAGTTAAGGTGCAATATGATGGAATTCTAGGACAACATGTTATCAACAAGTATTGATGGTAAAATAATTTGTGAAGCTTACATCCCATATAGGTTGTCTCACCAATTCAAATGTCTTCAATAATCAAGATCTTTTCCTCCCACATATGTTAGGCATGAGAAACATCCAATGGTATCCAAACAATTGTGGATGTTGATGTCTTTAGATATGTCTAAATTATCAATTATATTACCTCTATCAGATGCATAAATTTTATTAGAGTCTAGATATGCCAAATCATGGGCTTCTTCATACCCTCATGGGGCTTTAACAAAAGGAATATATTGGGTAGCATCCATGAAAGCTATTGTTCATAGAAATCTTGGTAAAAGGTCTAAAGTCAAATATGTTTCATAGGCTTCAGAAGCTTCAGAACCATAAAAACATCTTCGAAGAAGATCCACCAAGAAGATTAAGTCTATGGAAACAATACCTTCAAACCCGAGACAATCTAGTCACCATCATCAGAAAGAGATTCTCTTCCTATTTACTAATTCTTATGAAGAAGAAGGGATACCTGAATAGGCTTTACAATCAGATAGTGTTTATTTTTCTCTATATCCAACCACATAAAAGCATAATTATGTGAAACCATTAGCTATTCATTACTAGGAAAGCATAACTCATGAACTCAGGGTTACATAGGTATTCCTCCAAACTAGCCTTCAAATACTGGATGTAGGTTACATTAGAGCACCTTCTGATTGTCATATGAATTGTAATCTATCTTAAGTACATGATCATATTAAGGATTTGGATACCTTTATATATGTAACCGATGACCAGGTATCATACTCAAAACAAGTATCTGATATGATGGAATGAGGGATACGTGAAGGTGTAATTGTTCACCCTGAAGAGGAATGTGAAATTTATGTTAATACTATAAATTTATTACCATTTTTTTTCAATTATTCATTATTTTTCACCATCATTATTCTTGATCAGATTGCATTTTGTAGCTTGAAATTACATAAGGAACCTTAGTATTGGTTCTCAAACCACCAAGGTATTGACCTACAAGTTCTCTCATTGACACATTAAATGATCTCCTCAAGTCTCTATAACATTATTCGGGAGAAAAAATCATGACTGGGGTAATGGAGATAGACAATCCGCATCCATTAACTCCAGTTTCTCCTACTAAGAGGGGTATTTCAATCTCTCTACAAGCTCATGAAACAAAACTCAAGAGATCATTTATATTGGTCTGAAGTGTACGTCAAAAATGTAAGTATTTGTCCAATCCTATGGTATTATGACTTTATTGATACACCTTGGTGACAACATTAATCTTCTCACAGAATCATCATCTCATTCATCCCTCAAGGGATTAAAAATAGGTCCTCCAAGAATGGATAAGGAAACCCCAAGAGAATCACAAATTCATTTTTATGAATCTGTTATTTTGATGGATGAGACGTCAAAAGGTATAGAAACATTTTCTCCAATTTATATTGAGATATATAGAGGTCATGGTAATGTTAAATACATTTCTCTTAAGTGTCAAATTTAGTTGTTAATTTTTTTCTCTTCATAAAATATCATATTAGTTTCATGTGCCAATGGATCCGGCGGTAATCAATACCGATTTTCCTATTGTTCTAGATGGAAGTAATGTGTATCCTAGGTAGGGTAAAGTAGATACCCATACTGATTCAAACTTGAAAATACCTGATGAAATTGCACCATATAAATAATTTACAAAAAAAATGTCAACGGAGCCAATTTGGGCATCAACCAAAATATCTTGGATACCTTAAATGGTGAGGATGCTATAACGTACAGTGCCATATACACTAAAATGATGGATTCACTTAATATTTACATTGATATTCTAGGTTCCATCAAGGATTTTGGGTACTTCCATGAGAAATTTCAAGGACATAAGTTCTCATCCTTGCATTTTCTATACACAATTTTTCTTCTTTTTCTTTGTACATCACTTCAAAGTTAAACTTATGAAGCATTGTATTTTGAAAATTTTGTGAAGGCCCTTAAGAACATGGAATACCACTCTACCTTTTTTCTGCTAATGTTGATGAGATAGAATATAAAAATCCAACATTGGGAGATGGTATAGAGACTATGGTTACAGAGACTGAGAAAGCTCAGGAGAATTCCCCTCCCAAAAAAATACTTTCTCAAACTATTGAAGCTAAGAAAATTAAGGATGAATATAATCAAGAATCTAACATATTATTGGTTAAATATTATTTACTATCAAGATCATGATCCATTTATTCCATTCCTTTGAAACTAAAAATGATTTTATTTCACAATTTAGGGCTATCAGCTCCCATAACATGATCTTATGGTGAAACCTCTACATAGGATCATGCATCAATGAAAGGTGAAGTATATTATATTCTAAAATAAGTAGGCCAAGGAACCTCTCTAAGTTATTTGATTCCAGAGTACATTCCCCATCGTAGGGACTTGGGTTCAGATTTAGAGATGAAATTTGCTCTTGAAATGGCACATAGAAAGCCATGGAAATGAAATTCGAAGATAATTGTCCATAAGCCTTTGAATGTGCTGCTCTCCCATTTTGGAAAACTTCCAATACTATTTTGAGTATTGGGATTTGAGGGATTTAATTACCACCCAATCTATAATGTAATTAAAGAGACCATTCACCGATGAGAGAAAGAAAAAAAGCTGCAACAAGATCTTGAAAAGGCCAAACTACTTATTAATTTTGAGAGTTTCCAAGATGTATTAGTTGAGGCAGAGGCCAACTATAGAAATAGGTTAATAGAAATTGGAAAAAAATTAAAGAGGAAATGAAGGAGATGATACATCTTCAACAGAAAATGGATTTTTTCAAAAAAATATTGACAAGTTAAACAAAAAATTGAGATAAACCCAGTTGGAAGGGATAACTTCCATTTCAACTTCCAAAGAAGCACTTCATTAATCCAAGGAGGCTGAAGTTTCTCAACTGTCTTAGCTTCAGCAAGCGGGTGATAAAACTCATGAAGTTGTTCAACAGATGAAGATTTATGGAGAGAGTTTCTTTTAATACAAGATATAGAGGCTCTATTCATTGGATGTTCCTATGATTATACCATATGAATGAAAAGAATTTTTTCTCCAATAATATATGTCGTCATTATTTATTTTTTATCTATAATTTTAATATCAATGATTTTTTTATAACATCAAACCATTATGTGAGATAATCTTAATTATAATAACAAGAATGGGGGTACTCTAATTTTCACTTAAACCAATGGAAATAGTGATCATAGTTTGATTTTTACTGGGGTTATATAGAAAATTCCCCAGACTTTATATCTTTTGACTTTTTATTACTCAACATATCCTAAATCATAAAAAATGTAGGTTTAGAAAGTTGAGACTCAACTTTTACCTATGGTGCCCTTTGAGAGTTTTCAACCTAGTGAGTACTATGTCTCTTTTCATTGGTAGTTTAAATTCACTCTTTTTAGACTAATAATGCTAGGGTTTTTGGTCGAATAGATTTGACCATGAATTTTAATATTGGAACCCAAAAAAGTTTTGATTGTTGGGATGGTCCTAATATTTTTTCAGATACTTCCAAGGGGAATTTGATTCAGGATTTTGATGTTCACTAAATCTAAAGTTTTATTTATAGAAATAGAGGAGGTATCCTCTAAGAACAAAGTTATCAATACATGAAAAACCCGTTATGGGAGCTGTATTATGGAGAGCTAACTGGAGAATATGCTCCATAGCTAAACAATGAAATCCTTGGACTGAAAAGCCTGTTATGTGGGGAAATTTAATGCAAAGCCACTTGGGTCATGTACTGCATAGTTAGGTAAAGGAGCTATTAATAATTATGACATTCTATTGATAATAGACAAAGGGATTTAGGATTTTGATATCTTAAGGCCACAGTTGATGGCTTAGCCAAGGAAATACGCATGCGAATAAAGGGGTCATCTATGCCAACATAGGCTATGAATGGGGAAAATTATTCCTACATGAATTTCATATATGGAGAATGATTAATTTTTTTTATAAATGTGGCTTTCAGATATTGTGTTGTGTAGTGTAGAGTCATGTGCCAAGGACATTGGAGGGCTTTTAATTTTAAGGTATTTCACTTTGACAAATGGTTTATGAGTCTTTAATTTCTTGATAATTTGTTTGGAAACATACTACCATGTTAAGGTATGTAAAGGAAGAATTGTAAATTATGATTTAGTAATTTATAGATTTTGATAATTGTATGGGAAAAGGGATAAAGGTATTAGGGGTAGTCTTTTCCAAGAGTAAAGTTACCATTATTTGATGAACCTATTATTGGGCTTGTATTATGTAGGGCCAACTAGGGAAAATGCTACATAGCCAAATAGTGGCATCTTTTACTGATAGGCCTGTTATACAGAAAACATATAAAATTCCACCTAGGGGCATATACTACATTTTCAAGAAAAAGGGATCTCGGTTATCAAACATGTTACTGCTAAAAATTGAAGAATGTTTATGTAGATTTAGATTTTCAAAAGCACAGAGTTTGGTTGTGTATAATGTTCCCTAAATGTAGAAAGAGTATTTCCAATTATAATTTCTAATGAAAAAGAATAATTGGTTCTCTATGAAGTTCAAGCCCAAATGTAGGAAGTATGGTTCCTGTAGTTTTAAGTCATATGTCTCGGACCATAATATCATGAAAATAATGGATGATATGTGATCAAATGATCCAAGGTCATTTCAATATGCTTTGAAAACATGCAGAGGTAAAACATGTAAAGAATGGTCATGGAGGATTTTAGGTCTATATAAGGGTAATGTGAAAAATATACAATGGATCACTTCTTTAAGATGCTTGTTCCTATAGATTTCCATCAAGGTTTGAAGGGGATACAGGAGGATTCTACCAAGAAAACTGTTACCAATATTTGAAAAACCTGTTATGGGGACTGTATTATGTTGAGACAACTGGGGCATGTTATTTATAGACAAAAAATGGATTCTTTTGACTGATAGGTTTTTAGTACATGTGACTTATTCAAGGCCACATAGGGGAATGTACTACACAGTCGGGCAAAAGAGTTCTCTTATATTAGAAACTCTGACAGAAGAAACCGAAGAAAGATTATGAATATCTGATAGTATTAAAGATTAAGAGTTTTATTTTTTAAGAGGTGATGATCAATTCACATGAGAAATATTTGAATAAATGTTAGTGATGATTTTGGAGATCCTTAAATATATCTGACTCATATGTAAAATGGGGACATTTCTTCTTTCCTTAGTGGTCTCTCTAAAGAGAGGACCCAAAATAAAATCTCCCACATTGTTTGTTAATTATATGTCGAAGATAGACAAATAAACATTATCTCATGGCTGGGACTAGGATCTATGGCATATTCTTCACTACATATCTCGATGGGATGAGAATAAAGCAATACGTAGTTCTTTTTGAACATTGTAGTTTAATGTCTTATAGTGAGGACATTATACAGTGTAGTTTAGAGTCATGCAGCGAGGATATGAATTGATTCTGACGTGAAAAGGAATACTACAGTTGGACCAAAGAATAATACCCAAGTGTCACTACGTATGTTATTGTAATAAGAAGCAAACCACATGTAGTTCTTGAGTTTGTTCCCCATATCAATCACATTTTGATGTGGGGAAGTGGGTTTTTTATTGTTGCGGCAGGGACCAAGATTAGAGATCCAAGCATCTCTAAATATCCCATTGGAATGAGAATCAATCCACATATAGTTCTTGAAATGAGGTCTCTATGAAGATCTATTTCAAACATAGGGAGAAGTGGAACTCATGTGCCACTAAGGAGTAGCAATGTTGTGAGTAATTATTGTGAATGGAAGCTACTCATTTTTTTATAGAACCACAATGAATTCTAATTTGTGTTATATTGGGTAATTTCTTAACACTAAATGAAGAATAGGTTGACCATATAGTTTAATGTCATGTAGCGAGGACGAATGATGTCATGAAGTTTAACGTCATGCAACAAGGTCAGTTATACTACTCATTTTAATGTCATTTAGCATGGACACATATGGTTGTTATGTAGTTAAGTATCTTGAAAATAAGACATTAGGATGTGCAGTTTATAGTCATGCAATGGGGACAAATAATCTGGGTTATTACACAATGTACTTCTTCATGAATCTTACATTGGTGAGAGTTTTAATAAGTTCTTCATCCATTGAGATTAGGGAATAAGATATATTAGAGTAGACCTTATGTATAAAATAAGGTCCTTACCAATTTGGATCAAGATTTGGATGATTCATTCATGGTATCATTAGAGTCCCAAGGACTAATACCAAATCTCCTTGAAGAAATGAGAAGAGGTGACCTTTCTAGTTAAAATGTCATGTGATTTTGTTCTAAACAGAATTACAAATGATGCAAAGTATGCAATCTCTTTTCTTCTAATCATTCCAGCTCATCAAATAACTTTTTAAACTGATCATTTATAGATAACTGATCACATATGGTATCTCAGATTAAAGGAAATTGAATTTCAATAAGAAAAACTACTTCTGTTCTATACACCAATGAGTATGGAGTTTCTGGAGTGGTTGTATGTGTATTAGTCCAATAACCCATAAATCATGTAATATTTTGTTAGGAAAATATTTCTTATCTTTATCCACCATTTTCTGGAGTATATTTGATAGGGACTTATTTAAATCCTCTACCTAACCATTGGCTGCTGCATGATAGCGAGATGAATGGGTTGATTTGATATTGTGCTCCAGATATAACTTCTTCACCTCAACAAAATAGAAATTGGTGTTGTTGTCTTTCAATATGGTATAAGGGACACCAAATCTGGTAATGATATTATATTTGAAAAATCTAACAATTATTTTTCTATTGACTTCTTTGATAGGTATTTCCTCATCACATTTAGAGAATAAATTAGAAGCATTAAGAATATACTTGATCTTCGTAGTTGTAGCTGGGGGAAAAGGTCTTACTACATCCATTACCCATATAGAAAATGGATAGGAGTATTTATTTATATGTAGAAACTCTAAGGGTTGATCAATTAAGTTATAATTAACATGGTAGGGGTGACACTTCATGGGGAAATATATCAAATCCTGTATCATTGAAGGGTAGAAGTATCCAAGCCTTCAGATTTTATCAGAAGGCCTATGCCTGTACTAGTGAGCACTACAAGATCCTACATGTACTTATTTCATAACAGCTATAGTTTCTTCTCCATAAATACACCTAAATAGGACTCCATCAAAGACTCACCTATATAGGATCTTTTGATGATCTGAACCATTATAAATTGTGAAATTAATTTCTCATCACTGGATCTGTTCTCTTTTAATTCTGTCTAGTGGAAGTATCCCATTTTTGAGATACTCTATAATGGGTGTCATCCATCCCATTGTATGACCGTATGGATCAAAAATGGGATTAATTTCAACAATTTCATCTATTATTATTTGAACAAAAGGTGAAACTACTCAACAATGATAAATGATAATGATTGTTTCATCCCGATTTGGATCTTCTAGGGCTGTAGCTGCATTTTCCAATACATCAGCTTGGGAATTTTGTTACCACAGGATATAAGACAACGTTGGATCTGAGGGAAATTCATCCATTAACCCTCATACATAATCACATAGAGGTATTAATTCTTCTTTTATGATGGAATAAACCCCATTTATTTTTTTTATTACCAATTCTAAATCACCCTTCACCTCTATGTAGTCCACAGGTACTTGAGGTGCTAATTCTCAGCCTGCAATGAGAGCTTGATATTCTGCTTCATTTTTGTACCACCTTCTGATAAAAGAAATGAATATGGAAATATTGTCTTATCTGAGAGATAATCACAATTCCTAAACCAACTTTTTTGAGTTTAGTGTATTCCATTCTATCCCCTTTAGGACTTCTAAAATCACCATCGAAGTACATTTCCCATATTTTGGAACTTTCTTGAATAGAGAAGATTTCTTAATTAAGAAATTCAGTATTCGACACTATCTCTTCCAAAGATGGTTGTTCATCAAGGAAGTTTTCCAAGACATGTCCTTTTATTCCATCCTAAGGCAGAAACTGGATATCGAACTATTTCAAAATAACTTCCCATCATGTCAAACATCCTATAAGCATAAAACAACTGAGGATAAATTTCAGTGGGTTATTATGAGATACCAAGTGGATATCATGATGCTGTAAATTGTGTCTCAATTTCATGACTACAGAGATTAATTCTAGGAAGGTTTTCACAATATTTTAATATCGAGTCTCTATGTAGATCATTGTTCGAATGAGATAGTAAAGGCTATTTTCATTCCAATCATCATTCTATTGTGCAAGAAAGGCACCCAATGATCGCTCTAAAGCTGTCACAAAAAGATTAAGCGGCTTTCCTTCAACATATGGTATTAACACTAGTGGGGTAAAGAGATATTTTTTGAGGGTATGAAATGCATCTTGGCATTCATTGGTCCACAGATTTGTCACCCATTTCTTTATCATTTTGGTGAAGGGAAAAAACATTCCTTCTAAATGGGTTATGAAGAACCAGATATAGGCTAGGTTTCCTTGAATTCCTCTCAATTATTTCATGTTTTAGGAGTTTAAATTCCAAGGATGGACATAGACTTCTCGGGATCAACATAAATACCACGATGGTTTATAAAAAACTACGAAATTTTCTCCAGGTTACCCTGAAAGAAACTTTCAATGGGTTTATCTTCAAATTATGTTTTCTAAAGCTTGCTGAATATTCTCTCTATATCAACCATGTGATTAGAATATTTTTAGTACTTAACCACTATATCATCTACGTAACATTCAATTAATTTCACCATGAATGGTTTGAATATATGGTTCATTGCACATTAATATGTCGCACCAACATTTTTTAAGCCAAAGGGAATTTCCCAATAGAAAAATATAGCATGAGGGTCTCTAAAAGATGTATATTCCTCATCTTCTAGGGCCATTCGAATTTGGTTATACCCAGAGTATCCATCCATGAAGGAGACAGCTTCGTAGCCATCTATTACATCAATCAAATGTGTCATGATTGGAACTAGAATGTCATGTTGGGAAAATACCAGTTAAGATCTCTAAAATCAATGAAAACTCTAATTTTCCCATTCTTCTTTTTCACCGAGACAATATTATCTAGCCATTTTGGATATTTCCCCTCTATGACAATGTTATCCTCGATAAGCTTGTTGACTTCAGCTTTAATTTTAAAAGCATGAGTTGGGTGTATTCTTCTTACTACCTTATTAAGTCCTCGATACTCTTCTGGAAAACCCAAACAATGAGTGTCCACATCAGGATCAAGGCCTAGAATTTCTATATAGTTCTAATAAAACACATAATGGTGTTTCCTTAGAAATTAATTATACACCACTTTCTCTTTTGAGGTCATGGACACACTAACAGTACTAAAAATAAGGGTATTAGTGACCGTCATTGGTACTAAAGATGTACGAATTCTGTTTTTTTATTCACGGTGCAAAATCAGAGATAAAACAAGATAAAAATCATAAAAAATGGAAAACAATTTCAAACATCATAAACATAAAGATCATCATAAATGATAAACGTGCTTCAACGATCCGAGCAGGTCCATCTATTTCAATGTTCTGCTACAATAAACCTACAATAAGACAAAAAAACAAAAAAACAAAAAAAAACGTAAATTAAAAATAATTATTCAGTTAATATATACATATAATAAAATTAAATCTGACATCAAATCAAGGTGTTATAATAATTTAAAACCACCAATTTAAGAAATTCTATCATTTCATGTCATTCGGTCGTTTTTGGTGTTTTACGACATCAGAAACGCGTTTCCAGTCACCACGGTCAAACGGAACCTCCGATTGACATGTCGTCTGCCCGAACATTTCACAAATCGTACAATGGCTGTTGTCGTACGGTTTCATGGCATTCCGAGGTCGTTCGGGTGGTTTTGACCCCCCAACGCGCAGTTTTAGCGCGCGCTGAGCTGCTGAAAATGACACACTCGGACGTAACGCGCGCACCGCACCTCCGATTGGCGCGGTGTCTTCTCATACATGTCAAGAATAATATTCATAATGTTTTCGTGTGGTTTCAGGTCATTCGGAGCACTTTTTCTCCGAATTTGACCGTCTCGCGCCGCTTTTGGGGTTTTCTGACACCGAAAACGTGTTTCCGGTCATTGCGGTCAAACGACACCTCCGATAGATGTGCCTTCTACCCGACCATTTCACAAATCGCACAAAGGCTGTTGTCATACGGTTTCATGGCATTCTGAGGTCATTTGGGTGGTTTTGACCCCCCCAACGCGCAGTTTTAGCACGCGACGAGCTGCTGAAAACAACACACTCGGACGTAACACGCGCACCACACCTTCGATGGGCGCGCCGTCTCCTCCTGCACATCACGAATAATATTCCTAATTTTTTCGTGTGGTTTCAGGTCATTCAGAGCATGTTTGCTCCGAATTCGACCGTCTCACGCCGTTTTTGGTGTTTTGTGACACTGGAAACACATTTCCTATCACCGCGGTCAAACAGCACCTCCGATTGATGTAACGTCTGCCCGACCATTTCAAAAATCGCACAACGGATTTTTTCGTACGGTTTCATGGCATTCCGAGGTCGTTCGGGTGGTTTTGACCCCCCCAACGCGTCGTCTTTGCGCGCGCCGAGCTGCTGAAAACGACACACTCAAACGTAACGCGTGCACCACACCTCCGATGGGCGCGTGGACTCCTCCTACACGTAATGAATAATATTTCTAATGTTTTCCTATGGTTTCAGGTCATTCGGAGCACGTTTTCTCCGAATTCGACCGTCTCGCGTCGTTTTGGTGTTTTATGACACCGGAAACGCATTTCCGGTCACCGCGATCAAACGACACCTCCAATTGATGTGCTGTCTACCCGACCATTTCAAAAATCACACAACGGCTGTTGTCGTACAGTTTGATAGAATTCCAAGGTCGTTCAGGTGGTTTTGACCCCCCAACGCGCCGTTTTAGCGCGCGTCGAGCTGTTGAAAATGACACATTCGGACGTAATGTGCGCACCGCACCTCTGATGGGTGCGCCGTCTCCTCCTA
This sequence comes from Viscum album, assembly GCA_963277665.1. Taxonomy (NCBI): domain Eukaryota; kingdom Viridiplantae; phylum Streptophyta; class Magnoliopsida; order Santalales; family Viscaceae; genus Viscum; species Viscum album. The sequence goes on from OY728127.1 coordinate 109,787,839, forward strand.
CATGTCACGAATAATATTCCTAATGTTTTCGTGTTGTTTCAGTTCATTCGGATCACGTTTGCTCCGAATTCGACCGTCTCGTGCCGTTTTTGGTGTTTTGTGACACCAGAAACGCGTTTCCGTTCACCGCGGTCAAACGACACCTCCGATTGATGTGCTATCCGCCTGAACATTTGAAAAATCGCACAGAGACTGTTTTCGTATGGTTTCATGGAATTCTGAGGCCGTTCGGGTGGTTTTGACCCCCCAAAGAACAGTTTTAGCGCGCGTCGAGCTGCTGAAAATGACGCATTCGGACGTAACGTGCGCACTGCACCTCCGATGGGTGAGCCGTATCCTCCTACACATCACGAATAATATTCCTAATGTTTTCGTGTGGTTTAAGGTCATTCAAAGCACGTTTTCTCCAAATTCGTCCGTCTCTCGCCGTTTTTGGTGTTTTGTGACACCAGAAACGCCTTTCCAGTCACCGCAGCCAAAAGGCACCTCTGATTGATGTTCCATCTGCCCGAACATTTCAAAAATCGCACAACGGCTGATGTAGTACGGTTTCATGGAATTCCGAGGTCATTCGGGTGGTTTTGAACCCCCAACGCGCCGGTTTAGCGTGCGCCGAGCTGCTGAAAACGACGCATTCGGCCGTACCGCGTGCACCGCACGTCTGATGGGTGTGTCGTCTCCTCATACACGTCAAGAATAATATTTCTAATGTTTTCGGGTGGTTTCAGGTCACTCTGAGCATGTTTTCTCCGAATTCGACCGTCTCCCGCCGTTTTTGGTGTTTTATGACACCAGAAACGCATTTCCGGTCCTGCGGTGAAACGACACCTCCGATTGACGTGAAGTCTACCAGAACATTTCAAAAATCACACAACGGCTGATGTCGTATGGTTTCATGGAATTATGAGGTCGTTCTGGTGGTTTTGACCCCCCAACGCGCCGTTTAAATGCGCGCCGAGCTGCTGAAAACGACGCATTCGGCCGTACCGCGCGCACCGCACGTTCGACGGGTGCGCCGTCTCCTCCTACATGTCAAGAATAATAATTAAATTTTTTTCATGTGATTTCAGGTCAATCCGATGTCGTCCGCTATGACTTTGACCGTTAGACGTCCGTTTTGGCCGTTTATGACACCAGAACGGCGTTCCCGGTCACTACGGGCACACGACACGTCCGATTGACATGCCGTCTACTCGACCCCATCACAATTCACTCACCCTTTGATTTCTTCTGATTTAAGGCCATTCAGACCTTGTTCGGCCTGTTTGGACCCCCCACGCGCGTTTATCAAGCACACATAACACTTAATGAACGCATAATGAGCCCTACCGTGCAGACCGCACGTCCGATTTACGTGCTATCTGTGCGTACACATCACGAATAATACTTAAATTGTTTTCCTGTGATTTCAGGTCAATCTGATGTCGTCCGCTATGACTTTGACCGTTAGACGCCCGTTTTGGCCGTTTATGACACCAAAACAGCGTTCCCGGTCACTACGGGAACACGGCACGTCCGATTGACGTGTTGTCCGCTTGAACACATCACAATTCACCCACCCTTTTATGTCGTCTGATTTCAGGCCATTCTGACCTCGTTCATCCCGTTTGGACCCCCCACGCACGTTTATCAGGCACGCGCAATACATAAAGAATGCATAATGGGCCCTACCATGCAGACTGCATGTCCTATTGATGTGTCGTTTGTGCGTACACGTTGAGAATAATAATTAGATTGTTTTCCTATGATTTCAGGTCAATCTGATGTCGTCCGCTATGAGTTTGACCGTTAGACGCCCGTTTTGGCCATTTATGACACCAGAATGGCGTTCTCGGTCACCACGGGAAAACGACACGTCCGATTGATGTTTCGTCTATTTGATCACATCAAAATTCACTCACCCTTTGATGTCTTCTGATTTCAGGCCATTCGGACGTCGTTCGGCCCGTTTGGACCCCCCCCCCCCCCACACACGCGTTTATGAAGCGCGCACAACACTTAAAGAACACATAATGAGCCCTACCGCGCAGACCGCACATCCGATTGATGCGTCGTCTTCACGTACACGTTGAGAATAATAATTGGATTGTTTTCCTGTGATTTCACGTCAATCCGATGTCGCCGCTATGAGTTTGACCGTTAGACGCCCATTTTGGCCGTTTATGAGACCAGAACGGTTTTCCCAGTCACCGCAGGCACACGGCACGTTCGATTGATGTGACTTCTGCTCAACCACATCAAAATTCACTCACCCTTTGATGTCGTCTGATTTCAGGTCATTCAGACGTCGTTCGGCCCGTTTGGACCCCCCCCCCCCCCACGCGCGTTTATGAAGCGCACACAACACTTAAAGAACGCATAATGAGCCCTACCGCGCAGACCGGATGTCCGATTGATGTTCCGTCTATGCGTACACGTCACGAATAATAATTAGATTGTTTTCCTGTGATTTCATGTCAATTTGATGTCGTCCTCTATGATTTTGATCGTTAGACGCCCGTTTTGGCCGTTTATGACACCAGAACGGCGTTCCCGGTCACCGCGGACACACGACACGTCCGATTGACATACCGTCTACTCACCCACATCACAATTAACTCACCCTTTTATGTCGTCTGATTTCAGGCCATTCAGACATCGTTCGGCCCGTTTGGACCCCCCCCCCCCCCCACCCGCGTTTATGAAGTGCACACAACACTTAAAGAATGCATAATGAGCCCTACCGCGCAGACCGCACGTCTGATTGACATGCCGTCTGCACGTACATGTCAAGAATAATAATTAGATTGTTTTCCTGTGATTTCAAGTCAATCCGATGTCATCCTCTATGACTTTGACCGTTAGACGTCCGTTTTGGCCGTTTGTGACACCAGAACGGCGTTCCCGGTCACCGCGGGCACACGGCACGTCCGATTGATGTGTCGTCTGCTCGACCACATCAAAATTCACTCACCCTTTGATGTCGTCTAATTTCAGGCCATTCAGACCTCGTTCGGCCTGTTTGGACCCCCCCCCCCCCCCCCCACCCCCACCCGCGTTTATCAAGCGCGCACAACACTTAAAGAACGCATAATGAGCCCTACCACATAGACCGCACGTCCTATTTATGTGCTGTCTGCGCATACACATTTCAAATAATAATTATATTGTTTTCATGTGATTTCAGGTCAATCTGATGTCGTCCGCAATGATTTTGACTGTTAGACGCCTTTTTTGGCCGTTTATGACACCAGAACGGCGTTCTCGGTCACCGCGGGCACATGACACGTCCGATTGACGTGCCGTCTGTGCGACCACATCAAAATTCACTCACCCTTTGATGTCGTCTGATTTCCGGCCATTCAGACGTCGTTCGGCCCGATTGGACCCCCCCCCCCCCACGCGCGTTTATGAAGCGCGCGCAACACTTAAAGAACGCTTAATGAGCCCTACCGCGCAGGCCGCACGTACGATTGATGCGCCGTCTACGTGTACACATTAAGAATAATAATTGGATTGTTGTCTTGTGATTTCAGGTCAATCTGATGTCGTCCACTATGAGTTTGACAGTTAGATGCCCGTTTTGGCCGTTTGTGACACCAGAACGGCGTTCCTGGTCACCGCAGGCACACGACATGTCCGATTGATGTTGCGTCTTCTCGACCACATCACAATTCACTCAACCTTTGATTTCTTCTGATTTCAGGTCATTCAGACATCGTTCGGACCGTTTGGACCCCCCCCCCCCCCCCCACCACGCGCGTTTATGAAGCGCGCGCAACACTTAAAGAACGCATAATGAGCCCTACCACGCAGACCGCACGTCCGATTGATTGACGTCTGTGCGTACACATCACGAATAATAATTAGATTATTTTCCTGTGATTTCAGGTCAATATGATGTCATCTGCTATTAGTTTGACCGTTAGACGCCCGTTTTGGCTGTTTATGACACCAGAACGGCGTTCCCGGTCACCGCGGGCACATGGTACGTCCGATTGACGTTTCGTCTTCTCGAACACATCACAATTCACTCACCCTTTGATTTCGTCTGATTTAAGGCCATTCGGACTTCGTTTGGCCCGTTTGGACCCCCCCCCCCCACGCGCGCGTTTTTGAAGCGCGCGCAACACTTAAAGAACGCATAATAAGACCTACCGCGCAGACCGCACGTACGATTGACGTGCCGTCTGCGCATACACGTCACGAATAATAATTAGTTTGTTTTTCTATGATTTTAGGTAAATCTAATGTCGTATGCTATGACTTTGACCGTTAGACGCCCGTTTTGTCCGTTTGTGACACCAGAACGGCGTTCATGGTCACCGCGGGCACACAACACGTCCGATTGACATGCCGCCTACTCGACCACATCACAATTCACTCACCCTTTGATGTCATCTGATTTCAGGCCATTCGGACCTCGTTCGGACCATTTGGACCCCCACGCGCATTTATCAAGCGCGCGCAACACTCTAAGAATGCATAATGAGCCCTACCGTGCAGACCACACGTCGGATTGAGGTGTCTTCTACGCGTACACGTTGAAAATAATAATTAGATTGTTGTCCTATGATTTTAGGTCAATCTGATGTCGTCCGCTATGAATTTTACCGTTAGACGTCCGTTTTGGCCGTTTATGACACCAGAACGGCGTTCCTGGTCACCGCGGGCACACGGCACGTCCGATTGACGTGTCGTCTGCTCGACCACATCACAATTCACTCACCCTTTGATGTCATCCAATTGACGTGCCGTCTGCGCGTACATGTTGCGAATAATAATTAGATTATTGTCTGGAGTGCGGGGAAGGCTGTCCGGGGTGCGGGAGGGCTGTCCGGGGTGCGGGGGGGGGGGGGGGGGGGGGGGGGGGGGGGGGTGGGGGCTGTCCGAAGTGCGGGAGGGCTGTCCGGGGTGCGGGGGGGCTATTCGGGGTGAGGGAATTACTGTACGGAGTGTGGGGGCCTGTCTGGGGTGCGGGAGGGTTGTCCGGGGTGCGGGGAGGGCTGTCCGGAGTGCGGGGAAGGCTGTCCAGGGTGCGGGAGGGCTGTCCGGGGTGCGGGGAGGGCTGTCCGGAGTGCGGGGACGACTGTCTGGGGTGTGGGAGGGATGTCCGGGGTGCAGGGAGGGCTGTCCGGAGTACGGGGACGACTGTCCGGGGTGCGGGAGGGCTGTCCGGGGTGCGGGGATGGCTGTGCGGAGTGCGAGGACGGCTGTCCGGGGTTCGCGAGGGCTGTCCGGGGTGCGGGGAGGGTTGTCCGGAGTGCGGGGAGGGATGTACGAGGTGCAGGGGGGGCTGTCCGGGGTGGGGGGGCTTGTCCGGGGTGCGGGGAGGGCTATCCAGAGTGCGGGGAGGGCTGTCCGGAGTATGCCGGGGACTACAAATAGTGAACTCAGCTCATTCATCAAAAACAAGTTTAATGATTTATATTAGGAATCACATATTTTTTTCAAAAATATTACAGAACATGCAATTCTAAAAATTGAAAATTAAATGAACAAAAAATATCCAAATCAATAATCAGTTTCATGGTTACTTCTCAATTCGTGCACACAAACATTGCATGAGGCCAAAACACACATGATACCCCCAAATCGCAAAAAAAAATCACTAGAAATCCAATATAAATATAAATAAAAACCCTACCATTAAAAGCAGAAACACACCTCGTGAATATGATGCGTCATGCGTGTTCATCACGGACCTCCATCCGGTGGGCCCTGGGCCTACAACAAATAAACAATATGAATATTTTCATAACAAAAATAATTTAAATTAAATAAATAAATACAGTATAAACCTGTATCGTGTGATCCCCTGCACCATCACCTGGATGCACATATTCCCGCAGTGCTCTAACCTCAGCAGCCAATTGCACATTTGCCTCCTCGGAAGCCCGCAGTCGTGCCTCGAAATCATACAGCTTCTGTTTCATCTGAGCAACAGCAGGACCGACAACCACAGCGCGTGACACTACAGAACGAGGAATCCATGTTCCATAGGTCAAACTATATCCATGTTCGTTCCGACCAATGATGCGATGAAGGATCTCATCCCTTCGCATGGGAAGCTGTTGCTGGTCCTCTGGAAGAAGTTCTAATTCAACTTCAAATTGAGCCTGTGAAATATTTAAATATATATACATATATTAATATAAATATTTTATGTAAGTATTGGCAATGAGTACAAGCACTTACTATCAATGTTGCAGCCTCTAGATCATTGTGATCACGAGTCCTCATCAAACCGATATTTTATCAGTTGGTGCACCTTGCTCCCACAACTATATATGAATAGAATATAAATACAAAACAGTATTAATTAAAAAAATTAAAAAATGAATAATAAATACCTCATGTCGGATCTGAGACATGTGACGAGTCCCGAGCCTGTGAGGTGGTCCCTACAAAGCTCGATTCTCAAAATGGTGTGTAGACACCTCCTACATTCAATTCATTCAAATATCAAACAAATCACACATTCTTGAAAATATATATACCAAAATAAATATACAAACTGCATGAAACTAAATCATGCCACTGAGCCGGGAGGACAACTCTCGGGGCTTTTTCTAAAATGTCTAGGGCACCCAAATTTGGTACCCAGTCGGTGGTCCCTCTTGACTTTTCCTTTATAGTCCTTCCACATCTTAAGACATTTGCTCATACACACTGCCGAAACCCATCGGGACATACTTTTAAATTTTTTTATTAAAGAAATAAATCACATATGTTATTGTTGTTTATACATAGGGAATAAAGTAAAATAGTTTTCTTACCTGAACATCCCTCCAAAGAGGATCTAATGTGTCCTTAGTGATTAAAAGCCCCGTCATGCGTGGTCAATGGAAATCGATGTGGATCATGTATGATATGACCCAACTGACGAATAAATTCAGGGGAATTCCGTCCCATAGGATGAAATACCTCATCAAATGAAACATCAAAAGTTGTGTCAGAATTCCATGATAATATGCCATGACCAGGGCCTCTCCTGTGAGAGGAAGAAGCAGTAGAGTCTGATCCTATTGAAAACAATTTTATATACAAAATGACAGATGTTATATATATATATATATATATATGTTTATTAATTACATAAAAAATAGATACAATGACATTCCAACATACCTCGACCCTCAGACGTAGATGCCTCAGATGGATGATCTGGATCTTCTGTCTCTTCCCCTGACATGCCTGCAGTCATGGAAAACATTAGTAAGGGGTACTATCCAAAGTACCCAAATGATAATTGGATTTTTTTTAAAAAAAATCAAACTTTACAGTTGTTAATCAAAGAAAAAGGGATTGAATAATTAGTTATGAATGAATTTTAAAAAATAAGAGAGTTCACAAAACAGATATACAAATTATGTACAAAACCAATCAATGCATTGCCAAATTTCAAATTGAATTAATAAAAATTCAAATAGCACATGAATCAAATGAAGAATACCTCAATGAGAAAATACACCGACAATAACATCAATATAACATGAGTTAAATCACCCTAAATATTTATAACTGAATAAAATTCCAAAAGTGAGGATTAAAACTTACAAGGATTTATAAAATGTTTAGATAATTTATGATATCTTAGGCTGAATTGTGGGAAAACAATTATACCTTTCATTAGGAATGAAAATCGATCGTTTCTCCTTCAACAGCCGCTCTGACCCAATAAATATCTTCTTCCCATTGAACTACGGTATGTTGATAAAGCTATTGGGAAAGAAAAGGAACATTCTCGGGTTCATATTGTTCAAATAAAAACACTCCTCACCAAAATATTTTGACAACAACTAGCCAACTTGGATTCGAAGGAAAAGTAACGAAGAATACTTGTTCCGCTTGTGATGTCAAAATGAAAGGTTCATTATCATCTCGTTCATTTCTGTATAACATATAGTTAAAATTCACCAATGAAAACTGATATTGATCGACTTTACATCCACGCACTGGATCAACCCAATTACACTTTAACAATATGTACTTCAACTCGTGTGTGTGTACAAATTCAATGATGTCTATCAATTGAACATAGTAATAACCAGAATCGACAAATGGACAACCGATGCCACTGTTTTCTGTTGTTCGTTTGTCTTCACATCTTTAATGAGAAATCGAAAAACCATTAGCATCTATAGATTTATAACGAAGATCCGTTATAGATGGACCCTCAGCCAGTTGGATAAATTCTTCAGTTAGCGTGGGGTCCCCTAACTCCCTCATCTTATGAACCTACATAATTCATATAATTCAATAATGATATATGATGAAAGAAATTAGTATAATACTTCACTCATAATGAAAATCAATTTTTACGTACATAATCCATGAACCAATCATGAAATGACGCATAATGAGACTGTTGAATTTGCAACTCAGTCGCACGATGCATCTCTTATTTTATCTCATTAATGTGTTTTCTGCAAATGATAACACAATGTTTAAATGATCAACTTATGAAAACAAAACATGTAAAAGTTAAATAATAAAAGTGATAAGATACTTACTGCATTAATGGTGCAACTGATGGAGTATTGAACATGATATATCGATGCGCTTGTATCCACTCGATTTTGTCCATTGCATATGTGGTTCCTTCTCCAACTGGACCATCTGAATCCGAGAGGGCTTATCTAATTTTGTTTCAACATCCATGAGATATTCTGCATAAAATTTAGTACACTCATCCATCAAATAACCATTGTCTATTGATGCATCTGGACGAGCCCTGTTGCGTACAAATCGTTTCAATGTACTCAAATACCGCTCAATAGGATACATCCACCTGAATTGCACTGGACCAGCAGCCATTACTTCATCAGTTAGGTGAACTGTCAAATGGACCATAACATCGAAAAATCAGGGGGGGAAATAGTTTCTCAAAGTGACAAATCGTAAGTACAATTCAGTCCCTGTAAACTTTTTAAATCACTCATTTGTTGATTTCTTAAACAAAGATGTCCAAAAAAATTACTCATCTCAATCAACGGCTGAACAACGTTGGGGATAAACAATCACAAATTGCAATTGGAATCAACTGATGAAGTATTATGTGATTTTTAGGATTTTCAACCCTTGCAATGTCTTGCTCGTCAGATTCACACACTTTGAAATATTAGAAGAGTAACCATAAGGAACATTGAGCATCATCAAAATGGAAATAAATGTCTCTTTCTCCTTTATAGTCATCGTATACTATGAAGCAGGCATATATCCCTTGTTTCCCTCAGCTAACTGTAAATGCAACTGTTTCCCTAAACCCATTTCTTCCAAATCACGGTGGTGCATTAACATGGTCCTTTGATTTCCCACTGACACCAAAAATGGTCCACAATATTTTATCACAAACATTTTTTTCAATGTGCATGACATCCAAATTATGCCTCAGCATATTAGTTTTCCAATACAGATGACTATAAAAAATACTTTTCTTTTTCCAATTGTGACTGCGCTGCCTACCCGAAGCTCGAATATTACGTACTGGAGGAGCCACCAAATCCTGAATTTCATATACCGTGCAGATGTTTTCTTCCTCAATCTGCGATAACATTCGACTCCTATCATGATCATTGGTGCTGGGATGAACTCTCTAGAACCATCAAATGTAACTCTGTCCTTTCTGAACCTGTGTTGAGGGGGAGAAACGTTTGTGACCCATGTATGCCCATTTTTTGGAATTCTTAAGCCATACAAATTTTTTACTTTTGTTTCAACAAGGGAAAGAAAATTCCCCCTTTCATACTCCAGCCTGATAAATTTGCATAAGCTGGCAAGTCATTGATTGTCCACAATAAAGCAGCCTGCAGTTTGAACATTTCATTCGTTTCACAGTCATAAGTTATCACACCATCGCCCCAAAATTCATTCAACTCATTAATCAATGGCTGAAGGTAAACATCAATCTTATCCCCCAGACTTTTAGGCCCATCAATAATTGTGGAATGTAATATAAATTGTTGCTTCATACAAAGCCACAGAGGAAGATTATACGGAACCAACACCACGGTCTATGTGCTATGAGTTGCACCAACCATAGACTTGAATGGATTGAAACCATCTGCTGCCAATCCCAATCGGACATTACGAACATCTTTGGAAATGTTGGGATGTCTCTTATCAAAATCATTCCATGCATGAGAGTATGCCGGGTGGGTTAACATATCACTTTCATAGACTCTTTCTGCATGCCATCTCATTAAATTAGAATCTTTAGATGACAAAAAAAATCTTTTCAACCTTGGTTTAAGGGGAAAGTAACACATTTTCTTTACGGCAATCGGTTTCCCCTGTATCACAATCTGACTTTGATGTGTCTGATTTCCCCTATTCTCTTTCCACCTGGAAGCACCACAAACAGTACAAATATCCTAATTGGTAGTTTCCTTTCTAAACAACATACAATTTTTTTCACATGCATATATGGTCTCATATGTAAAACCTATGTTCTCTGTCTGCTTACGAGCATGGTAATACGACTTGGGAATCTCAGCGTCGACAGGAAGAACCTTTTTTCAATAACACCAACAGCATGTCGAATGATGTGTCTGGCCAATGATTCGAAGTCTTCAAATGCAACAACTCCACGATAAATGACAATTTATTGAAAGAATTACATCCAGGATATAATTTTGTTTTTGCATCATCAATTGCTTCATAAAACCTCCTCGAATCACGATCTGCACCAAAGCGAAGATTTATCTCACCGGTCTCAAGATTCTGGATATCAATGCCTTCAGGATCCAACCCACGTACCATTTCAGTAAGCATTTCATGCATTGGATCATTCATCCTTGCATCAACATCCATCTGAACTGTATCCGTATTTTCACAACGAACATATTCTTCTCCATGACGAGTCCAATTCTTATAATTTCTCAGAAATCCATTAAATAATAGGTGCTCCCTCACAGTATATCGTGTGAATTGATATCTTTTAGCACATTTTTACTTGTACAACTAATATAGTCACTTTCAAATCCTCTGTGAAGTCAATAAACTGCAAAATTCCATTGAAATACTCTCTAGACGTTCGATTTTGGAAGATCAATCCAACTCTTATCCATAATAAGATCCCTATAACAAACATTTACACAAGAATTATTACATTTTCATTTATCATATCAAATATATTTAAAATAAATACTAATTAATTGTTTGTGAACCATTAATAAAATAATAATGTAAGTGAAATCCCATGTCATACCTGATTGCGCTACAAACCTGGAAGGGAGGGGAGCCGAAGGCGGTGCTGTGAGAGGAGAGGTAGCGGTGGGGAGCTGGAGCTGGAGCTAGTGCGGTGAGGGAGGGGACGAAGAAGAAGGGGACGGGGGTTGGTGGGGTGCGGGGGGGGGGGGGGGGGGTGTGTTCGGGGTGTTGTGGGGGAGGGACGAGGGGGAGGAGGGCTGAGGGAGGAGGTCAAAGGCCGGAGGGTCTAGAGGCCGAAGGCTAGAGGGAGGTCAGAGGGATGCCAGAGGGCTACCGGAGGGCTGCCCGTGGGCTACCGGGTTGCCGGAGTCAGGTTGCGGGAGGCCCCCGAGGGTAGAGGGAGGCCGCAGGGCAGAGGGAGGCCACAGCCGGAGGGCGGAGGGCGGCCGGAGGAGGGTGGGGGTCGGCGTAGGGCAGCCGGAGGGGAGGCCAAAGGGCGGAGGGTGGCCGGAGGGCGGACAGAGGGTGGAGGGTGGCCGGAGGGCGGACGGAGGGTGTCCGGCGGAGGGTAGGGCCGGCGGAGGGCGGGGCCGGCGGATGGCAGCCGGCCGGAGGGCAGGGCGGAGGAGGGTGGGGCGGCGGAGGGCGAGCCGGCGCAGGGCGGGCTGGCGGAGGGCGGGCTGTCGGAGGGCGGGCTGGCGGAGGGCGGGCTGGCGCAGGGTGGGCTGGCGCAGGGCAGGCCGACAGAGGGTGGCCCGGGGGAGGGCGGGGTGGCGGGGAGGGCGGGGCGGGGTGGGGAGGGCACGTGGCGTCGGGGAGGGAACGTGCGACGGGGAGGGAGCGGGTGATGGGAGGGGGAATTCGGTGGGGGGGGGGCACTTTCCGAGAGGAGGGGGTGCAGAAGCCCCCTTTTTTAAGGAAATGTAGCGACTGCCATTGGTGGTCGCTATTGGTAACCTATAGCGACCGCCAATGGCGGTCTCTATAGGTTAAGGGGCTCAAAAGCCCATATTTCTAGTAGTGTAATTAGATTAAGGTGTGGATATTCTTCTGTACCCAGATTTATTTCTCTAAGCTCATCTACAGTGGTGGATACGCCTTCCTCAAATATTGAAGGAGCATCGGTGGGAATGTATTCTTCTTCTTCCTCAAAAATTATCCCTTATGTATTTTCTTGAAGAGTATGTGATGAAGTATGAATTTCAGAGCTGGGGGAGGAGTCGGTATTTGGACATCCTAAAGATGAGGAACACATTTGTTACCCTACTGGGGATGAAGGGTCTTCCTAGAGAATTGAATTAAAAAATATGGGTTAGGAATCCACATACTTTTCTTACTATACTAATGAGACAACTTCTACTAGCCTAACTGATGAGGAAAATAATTTCTAAAGTTTTTTGTATGAAATAAAATCTTCTCCATTTAAGATTTCTCCACTGTTTGGTAGATCAACAATTTCTCCTATGTTGTCCGGCTGGATTACCATAACTGACATTATGGATGTTTTTGAAAGATGGATTTTATTTGGGTCCATAATTTCAATTTAATATATAGGATACACAAAATATGAATTCATATGTTTTAATGGTTTAGCTAGGACCCTTTTCGAACCGTTGAGACCATTAATTCTTATCATATATTTTTCCATGGTCCATGTTCCCTTTGTGTGATAGAATTCTGCCTCAATATACTGAGATTTACAATTTTTTGAAAGGGGAATTGTCACCATGAAATGTCCAAATTTCACCATTGAAGAAATACTTGAATCATTGGTGGTATGAAAAAGGAATGGTTGTATGTTAATGTAGCCAAGGCCTTCCAAGAAAAATGTTTAAAGCTATGTCCTATTAGAAAACCATGAAATCTGAATTAGATACAATATCTACAAACTGAGTTCTAATAGTAATATTGGCTAGAGTTTTATGTTCATTATTTTCATATCCTTGGAACATTAGAGTGGAAGAAGATAAGCTAGATTCAGTGAGACCCAATTGAAAAAATTGTATGAATGGGAATGATGTGGACTCCTGATCCATTATTAATGAAGGCTTTTTGGATGTCTATATCATCAACCTTTCCATATAAATACATGGTCCTCATGTGTCCATGTATAACATCATCCTCATCTTGAACAAGAAATATATAAGTACATGACATTCTACAAGATCATTTTCTATATGGTAAACCTCAGCAGCAAAAACCTTGGTTTCAAACTATTGAGGACATGACGAAGACTCAATAAGTGCTTCTTGAAGTTCTTTTGACAGATTTAAACCATCTAGGATTAATAAAATGGCTGGTACTTGGGATATCTGTTTCAAAATAACATAATTTTGGTCCAATGGCCTATGTTTTCTATCATGGAGATATATTTTTTTAGGTTCCTTGGATGTTGATGATTCTTATTTAGATGTATCATATATCGGGGTAGAAGTCAAAAATACTTCTACTCTTGGTAGAAAAGGCTGACTAGGTTTATCTAACTTTTGAGAGAGTTATAGTATAGACTCAAATAGGTCTTCCAATATGATCATGTCATGGATAATCCTATCATGTGTGTGAGAGTTCCCTTGTTCTTGCTGAGCCTGTTGAAGTCATCTCCCTCAAGTTTCTACCGAATCAACGGTTTGAATAGGGGCATAGTTAAAATAGTGACTTATATAATATCCATTTCTTCCCCTATATCCCAGACCTTTACTTCTTCCCATAGTTCCTAAATAATGTATAGGGAGTCCAATTTCATAATCAGAATCATCATTTTCATTGGGTTCTTTAAGTGGATAACGTTAATGGAACCGAAGATCAAGTCCTCATATGATGAAGATTCTTCTTGACATTTCAATTCATGTTGTGTTTTTTGGAGGGGCGGTGCCCATGATTTTGAGATACTTGGAATGAAATATATAAAATTCATGGAATTCTTTTGTTTTAACATGAGCTCATATTCTTCTGACTTATATTTATTTTTCTGATCATGTCACTTTTTTAAGGATTTTCCATTGAAGGACTGATCTTTTGATGAAGGTGGCTTTGCTGCAACAAATGTGGAAGGATGAATAGTTTGTTGTTTCAACTATGTTCGTAAAATTGCATGAGTTCAATTGATCATTTTCTTGACCATCCAATCATCATACTTCTACACATTTTTTATTTTCAATTCCTTACATCCACCTTCATCATCTGGATTGGTAGTAGTAACACATTCTACTTGGGCTTATAAAATTTTTAGTTTCACTTTTCATGAGGATACCATTTTATGTTGAAGATATTTGAAAACAAAACACTCCTAAATGATATTAATTATGATATTATGAAAGGGTTAATAATTTGGGTGATGTTTTCCACCATTATTATTCAGTTACATTGGCCATGACAACTGAACAAACTTGTTTTCTCGAGTTGAAATGAAGTAACTGGGAACCATTTCATTCCAATAATAATAATTTTTTTTCTTTAACTCCTAAAATTGTCTCCACCTTTGATATTTTTTGTTATCTTGACAAGGAGGTAATTATTGTTAATGCTCGGGAGGTGGATCCCTATGGTATGATGAAGGTCTTTAAGTATAAGTAGGTATATGTGTTTTCAAGAGAGTAAATATACTACCATCTACTTTCATATATTCTTTTCCCGAAGCTGATGGGATTACATGATATTTTTCATTGGATTCCACAATGGAGTCCTCCACTTGTTGGGTGATTAAAGAAGGGTCCCAAAACCCTCATGTTTATTGCATAGGGATTAGTGGTGTGTCTAACTCATCACACAGATTTGCAACATAGATTGGCAGAAACTCTTCTAGATGGAGTGGTATATTTAAAAAATATGTTAATCCTTTTTATTGAGAAATGAATTCTAAAAATATTTCATTCCCCCATTGTTTGAAATTTGTAAGATCAAAAATTGTTGTCTTCGGCCGCTTTGAGCTGAATTATAAAAGGAATTTTGGACAGAGGTCTTCCCATCCAATAATTTTTCGATATTAAAAACACGTATACCAGATAAAGTATGGTCATTTTTGTGATTGAACAAATCATCTAATATTTATTGCTTCATATTGTTGAGGTTTCCCCATCATGGGATCATAGCAAGAAAAAAATGTGCTAAGTGCTACTCCGAATCTACCAAACCATTAAGGATTAGAAATGTGGTATTCCAAAAAATTGGTGGGGGAGAGATCAGGTATACCCATTTAGGATAAGATTTCTTTTCTAGTAGTATTGGTGAAAACCATTCTTCTATAGATTCCAATTGAGTTTTTAATGCCTAAATTGTATTCCAAATAATTTTGGGGGAATATCAGGATGGTCAAGGACCTATATAAGTACAACAAATAGTACTTTAACTGGTGTTAAAACTAGAAAACCCACTGGTGGTGGCACTGCTGGTACTTGTCTGGGATAACCCATGGGGACAAGCCTGTAATTATATGATTGATCCTATTCTGGCAAGGTACCCAATAGAGGGAATTCACTATCCACGTATTTAGTTGCAACAAACCCTCTTTTCCGAGTAGCTTCTACAAGAAGTGAAAGATGAGGATCTTCTTGTGTAATATGTCTGGTAGGAATTCTGCTTTGGAGTAACTCTACATTGAGTCTTTTCAAATCATTCATCACCTCCTCTTGCTGAGAATTGTTTTCCTCATGTGAAGGAGATTGACCTTATCCAATGGAAAAGTGTGACATGATATGACCTTTACCATTCCAGTTGTTAGATTCCTGTAGAAGATGTGAGAGTTAGTTACTTGAGGGAATACCTAGATTCTGGTTTAGCCACTAATTTTGGGTATGCATACCTCCTTAATTTGCTTCGGTGTATACCGTATTATGAATAAAAACTCCATCCTCCAACTCCCCTAAAATGGAATCATTTTCGAGTGGATCATCCATAATGGTATTAATGACATTCACTGATTCATAATGCTTTGATGGCATTTTGTTAGCATCTTTGTATGGTCGTCTCCTTTTGTGCCCTCCATGAATCATTGATCTCCAATATACTGTTTTCCATAGAACTGTATGATGAATAGTATCCTGAAGGGAATCCATAGATAGGTCAGTTGTGCATTCACTTTGTGGATACTTTTCTAATAAAGAGAAAACATACTTCCATTGAGAAGGGGATTTTGGATGTGAAAAATCCCATAAACCTATAGGCATGGATTGTTCTTATTCTTATTAAAACCATCAAACTTTTTTTGTTGAATTTGAAGGATTCATTAAAAAAATTCCCCAATCCTGTAGGCTGGGGTGGCTCCATAACTAATGTGGCTGATATTAGTGAAACTACTCTTTTGATTTTAAAAATTCTGGTCCGAACATTGGATGGGTACATTATTAGAAAACCACATAAATCACCTATTTCAGAAGACCATAGTGCTATTTCTGAAATTTTTGCAAGCTGATGGCTGACATCCTCAAAGAAGGAGGCCTGATTAATGTTACTATATGCTTGATGAAAAAGTATCTCAACATCTTTCTCTCTTTTAGGAGTGAATTTGGTGAAAACCGATCGAGGCCTGTTCTCCTGAGAGAAAGATCTTGAGAGGGTAGGATCGTGAGTTTTTCAATGAATTCCATCTTGAGGAAGACCACCATGGTGGATTAAAGCATGGGATAAAACATTTTTCTCATTGGTCTTCTAGACACACTGAGGGTTGATGTGGCTCTCCTCTAGAGAAAACTTCTCTAAATTAAATGAATTGTTTTTAATTAAGCCTTAATGATGATGTATCTACTGAGTATCTTTAGAAATACTGCTACTACACCCATAATTTTGTAATGGGGGTAGGATCTTGAGTTTCACTAGATATATGTCTGAGGGATTTAAGAACTTCATCATTAAGAGAATATAGATCACCGATTGAATCTTAATTTAAAAATGTTCTAAGAGAGACAACTTCTTAGATTCTCTTTTACACATTGTTGGGGCCACTTTCTAGGAGAAGTGGTTATCATGGGTAGGTGTATGTGCCTATCTTGGATTGTTCATCAGAATAAGCCGATTATCTCTAATTAGAAAGGGTGTATGTTCCTGATCTGGTTGTCTATATGATATGGTTGAGTATGAACCTAACCCTCCTAGACTATACTAGAGGTATGCATCTACTCTGGGATGGAATGTTGAAGATTCATCCCAAGTGTGGGGATAAAATTATGTGTTTGTCCCTCTAGTATTTATAATGATTCCGTTATTATATTTTGGTAGGATTCTAGAATATGGGATGATGTATTCCCTTTCACCATTTCTAAAATGTGTTTTGATACTTTAGTGGACGAAATGGGGATATATTTTCATTCTGTGTCTGGAGTAGGTGTATGTACATGCTCATATCCTCCATTTCCAATCATTAGATACTAACAGTACTCGTGTATGGGGGCAGAGAGTTGAGTCTACCCTGGGTTTGTTATCGGAGCTTTCTGAATGACTTATCAAGGTTCTTCCAAATGAGACTGTAGGTAGGCTTGATGGATTCAGGTAGGTTTATGTTCTGACTTATAAGTTTGCACCATATTTTATTGGTGGTCTTCCATGAATACAGCCAGACAATTCAACTGGCTGGATGATAGTTTGTAAGCTAGTGTTTGTGTCTTCTCACGATAGTCCACCGGATTTGAATGGACAGATTGGTTGGGCGCCTCTAGATGAGTTTTCTAGATGGTAGGATTCAGGTAGATGGGTGTATGTACCCATTCATTCTTTTCCACCATATTGGGTTGATGGATTTCTCCAAAGGGGGAAAAGGTAAGAACCTACTCCCTGTTGGTAGGTTGTTTTCCTCGACGGTTCATCTTATGTTCTTGGATCTGAGGAACTTCTACTGGACAACCGAAGGAAACAACCCCATCATGTTGGGGATTCACTAATGCACGATTATTTTGGTGGTGATTGTTGGTGGGAGCCCTCAGGAAGGACCCATGTGTCTTTAAGTTGGGGCTATATGTGACCTCCTAATCCACCTCCCTATAATATGGGAGGGAATGGTTATTTAGTTTTTGGGATAAGAACCTGAAATGGTTAAAGACAATGGTTGGCCTCATCCGCTTCTTGACCACTGGTAATCGCTGACCAGACGACTGGGGGTTATTGTTTACTTAAAGAGATTTTCGGGAAGCCTCTAGGGTTTAGATAGTACAATGTTGACGGTATTCCCAACAAAATGAATTTGAGACCCAGCATTGAAGATCCTAAGTTGGTGATGACATCGTTCGAGTGGTAAATGGTCGAACATGAGAAGTAGCTAGGGCAGTCATGGATGAAAACTTAATGGAATTCATTTAGAATGATTGGAGTTGTGAGAAAATTTGGGAAATACAAATAATTAACTCCATTAATGCATAATATTTTAGATAGACACATGTGTGATTGATTCCCTTGTATGTCCCTCCTTTATCAATTGATAGGGGCCTAATAGGTGGGTAACACTATCAAATTGGTTAAGGAATCACATTGTGTTCTCCATTTTTTCTTTCTCTCAGAACATTTCTCCTTGTTATGAATCACTACTTCTGGATAGTTTCCATGATATTTATTTATGGAACTGGAAACATCCAAAGTTTCTTTATCCATAGGGTCATGCATTCCAATGGAATTAATTCATTAGGTTTGGGACTATGATACTTAAGAACTCACATTGGCGGAGAGGATTGGAGGTTGGGCTCATTACACCCTTTTGGGGGGAATTATCACCTACTCTAGGACTCTCTTATAAATTTAAGATATGCTCATTAATTATTATTAATTCAGCTAGTGTAATGTATATTTACCTTGTAATTTTCAATTAATTATTAGCATGTGTGAAATTCATAGTTATCCGTATGTATTCGAGGTTCTTAATTAATGGAGATATCTGTATGTATTCAAGGTTCTCTATCAATGGTATCATCTCATATACTATTTAGAGATTCTTTTAACCATTTCTACAAAAACACTAGTTTTTATATCACTCAGTAGGACACTATAGAATTTATTGTCATCTAGGGAGACATTTTATTTGATATTGGGATCATACCAATAAATGGGATACCTACATATTCTTGTGAAATGAATCAGGACCCTTGTAGTTCAGTTCTGATTAATGGGACATATCATACCTTTTAAGGATGTTGGATACAGACCTAATAGTATAATTTATTTTCATGTGGTAAGCACATCTAAGAGGAAGGTTCATAGTTAAATATTTGTGTGAGAATTATATAAAAGAAGCCTAAGGAACCTAGAAAGTATTTTAATTTCACAGATGGATTAGACCTTGTAGTAAATATTGCCTAGGAAGAATGGGGTAGATTTGGAGTATTGGGTTTAATCCTCAGGGAGGCTTGTTACATGTCCCACATGGATGGGAATCTAATCCCTCATAGTTAGGTAGGCCTTATAGTGGTGTATGACTATTTTGAGAGAAATTGGTCGTGGATTAATCCAAAATAGGATTCCTGGATGAAGGGTAATTAGGGTTGGATTCCTGAATAGGGAATCCAATAAGCTCAGACCCTCGGTGAAGGCTTCCTAAGTATCCCAATTATGTTGGGAATCCGAGTTTATTGTAGTTCAAAAGATGAGTTGGATTTTGTGGATGTTGTGATCATTACAAATATCTAAGCCCACATGGGTCTTTCTCACTGTGAGAAACAAGAGGATGTGAAATATTTAACAAACCAAACACATTCTATTCCACTAATGGAAGAGTGAGGGCCTATAGCGAAAGAAGCCGAGGTGATGGTGGGTGATAGTGTAGAGTAATGAAGCTTTTAATGTGAAATTAAAGTGAAGGTCATTGGTTTCAATCCCAAATTCTAGGGGCTTAATCAAGTAGGGATTTACTTAGTGGATACTAGGAGAGGAGAGAGACTTTTCTTCTTTGGAATCCTCACTCTCCCTATTGGGAACCAGAGGCTCTGAATATTCATGATGAAAAGGGGAGGGCATCATCCCATCCTCAGAATATGAGACTGGGAACTTCCCAACACAGTCTCTAGGGTAAGGATCTATGTAACAATAGATATACAAACCTAAAAACATCCCAAGGATCTCGACTCCCTTAAAATATGAATGTGGGAAACACCTGACTATAGATATACAAACCCAAATGGGATACATGTTAATGTGCCTTTCCCAAAGGATTGAATAGTATGGAGGTTTTGTTGGAGGCTTAATCTTAGTCCATTTCAGATAAAGGAACCAAGGAAGGAGATACCCTTCCATGAGGGGCATTGAAAATGGTTTATAAGATGATATGTATATGTCCCAGGCACATTTGTCCAGTATAGCTCTACTGCGTAGGTGTGCCGTGTTGTTGTGTCGCGCAGATCCTAGCGATAACTGAAAAGTTCTCAACACGGTTGAAATTTTCCTATGAATGCTTGAAAAATGACTACCATGAATAAAAAACATGGGTGAGATTTAAATCTAGACATCCTGGTTCATCTTTGTTGTCTTTGGAAGAGCCCCAGGTAGGTTCTTAAGGAATATACCTTGTGTAGGAAGCTTCTTCTTTATAGATGTAGGGTCGTTAATCTGATGTTTTATCTTCCAAACTCTAAAAGGACTTAAAACTTATTTATCCCATAAAATTATCTCTTCTATCATATTTTAGAGAGCTACTTGGGAAATTTTGGGGGACCTGGGTGAATGAGATACGCAATGGGAGCTTCAATATTCCTTCCAAATTCATTTAGTTCTCAAATGGGGTGCCCGAGGGTCCTATTTATAAGCAAGGTAGGGGGTTGGTCGAAAAGAGTTTGTCAGCGTAGGATGACCATGTATCTCTTTAGAGTTGCTTCTCCGCATAGGGGTACATAAATTAGATTATCACATAGTCCTTATGTATATATCTTCCGTGTCTTTATATCGCATAGGGGCTGTGCACTGGTCTATATTAAAAGAACATGAACTTGTTTTCTTGATACAGAGGCACCCCACATAGTTTTTCAGTGTAGATCCTCTATGTAGGTTCCCTGCACTTTATGTCTATTACTTCCTTTAGCATCTTCTTGATATAATTAAATATCACAATACATCTTCATAATCTTTCTGTTCATTAAGGAGTGCCATTATGGGTTTTAAGTGTTTTTTGGTTTTTAAGGTTTTCTTATGATTTTTAGTGTTTTAGTGTTTTTAGGTTTTTCGAGATTTTAGAGATTTTTTCAGTTTTTTTTTGTTTTTAGGTGTTTTATGGATTTTGAGGATTTTTTAGGGAATTTATGGTATTTTTATTTTTATGGATTTTTTGTGTTTTAATGGTTTTAATTTTTTTTTATCTTTTTTAAGGATTTTATGGATTTTTATAGTTTGGAGTGGGTTTTAGTGTTTTTATTAGTTTTAGGGGTTTTAATATTGTTTAGGGGTTTGTGTGGGTTTTAGGGGTTTTAGATTCTTTTTATGGTTTTTATCATTTGTTGGTTTTTAGTGGTTTTATGTGGTTTTAAGTTTTTATTTTTTTATGATTTTTCATGTCTTTAGGTTTTTTACCCTTTTCTATATTTTTAGTGAAATTTTAAGGATTTTAATTGTGTTTAGGAATTTTATGGAATTTGATGGTTTTCAGGGTTTTTAGGGTTTTGGGAGTTTTTAGGGTTGTTTTTGTTTTTTATGTTTCTTATATGATTAATGTTTTTTAGGCTTTCTAATTTGTTTTCGTGGTTTTTAGGGGTTTTAAAATTTTTGGTAATTTTATGTATTTTTGATGATTTTTGTGGGTTTTTTTTGATTTTTTTGTATTTTGAGGGTTTTTTAGTTTTTTAGGTTTTTGGTTTTTTATGTTTTTTTTTATGTTTTTTTATTTTTGAGGGTTTAAAGGTTTTTTGGGTGTTTTAACATTTTTATTGGTTTAGAGGGATTTTAGAGTATTTAGTTTTTAATGGATTTTGGGGATTTTTATGGTTTTTATGGCATTTCGGGGTTTCTAGGGGTCTTGGGGGGGTTTTATGGTCTTTTAGTGTTTTTTGGGGGTTTTAGGTTTTTATTTGTTTTTAAATTTTTTGGGTTTTTTTGTTTTTATGTTTTTAAGGGTTTCTTATTTTTTTAGTTTTTTTAAGGTTTTTTTTATTTCTATGCATTTCTTTGGATTTTTTTTGGTTTTTAGGGTTTTATATTTTTTTTGTGGTGTTATTATTTTTTATGGTTTATAGCGTTTTTTTGGGTTTTATTGATTTTCAGTGTTTATATGTTTTATGGTTTTCTTAGGGTTTTAGTGTCTTTTACAGTTTTAGGTATTTGGGGGGGGGGGTAGGATTTTTAGGGTTTTTTATTTTTTTTCATATATTTTGATGTGTCTATAGGTTTGTTTAGGGGTTTTTTGGTTGTTAGTTTTTTAGGGTCTTTATGGGTTATAGAATTATTTAAATCTTTTAATGGCTTAATGGGTTTTATTTTTTTTACTGGGGTTTTAGGGTTTTATGTATTTTTAGTGTTTTAAGGGTTTTTTTGGGTATTTATGTTTTTTTAGGATTTTAGATTTTTTATGGGTTTTAGGGATTATTAGGGACTTTAGAATTTTTTAGGGTTTTTGGGGATTAAGTGTTTTTAGGTTTTTAATGTTCTCTTAGGGTTTTTAGGATTTTTTTTCAATTTTAGGTATTTTAGGATTTTTATGGTTTTTGGGGTTCCTATGGATTTTAAGGGGTTTTAGAGATTTTCAGGGGTTTGAGTTTTTAGTGATTTTTGGTTTTTATGGGTTTTTTATCTTTTTATGTTTTTATGGCTTTCTTAGAGTTTTTAGGGTTTTTAGGGTTTTTTACATTATAAGGGATTTGAGGGCTTTTTTTAAATATTTTTATGGTTTTTAGGATTTTTAGGGATTTTGAGGGTTTGCGTGTTTTTTAGGATTTGTATGGTTCTTAGGGTTTGATTTTTTCTAGGTTTTATGTTTTTTAGAGTTTTTTAACCTTTTATGTCCTTAATGAATTTTTTTTATAATTTTTGTGGTTTCTAGGTTTTTATGGATTCTTAGTGGTTTTTAATGTTATGAGGAGTTTTTATGGTTTTTAAGAGTTTTAGAGTTTTTAGGGTATTTTTGGGGTTTTAGGGGTTTTATCAATTTTTTTTTGTTTTTAGGGGTTTTAAGTGTTTTTAGGTCTTCTTAAGATTTTTCAAGATTTTTAGGATTTTTTATTTTTTTAGGGATATTTAGAAATTTTTTAGAAATTTTATGTTTTCTATGGATTTTTAGGGATTTTTAGGGTTCTTATGGTTTTATGGTTTTTAAGGTAATTAGGGTTTCTATCATTTTTAGGTTTTTATGGTTTTAATGTTTTTTATGTATTTATGGTTTTCTTGTGGTTTTCTAGTATTTAATGCATTTTTTACGTTTTAGGATTTTTTGGGGGTTTTTATGATTTTTGTGCTTTTTAGGGTGTTTAGGGATTTTATGGGTTTTGGAGTTTTTTTCCCGTTTTTATAGAGTTTTTAACTTTTTTGGATTTTTAAGGTTTTTAGTGGTTTTAATTTTTTTAGGAGTTTAAAGGTTTTTATAGGTTTTTTAGTTTCTTTTCATGTTTATTAGGGTTTTAGTGTTATTTAAGGTTTTAGGGATTATATGGTTTTTATTGGTTTTAATATTTTTTAGGGTTTGTAGGATTTTTTAGGGTTTTTAGTGGTTTAAGGGTTTCTTATGGGTGTTTCATGGTTTTCAGCGTTTTTATCATTTTTGGGGATTTTTAGGGCATTTTAGGAATGTTATGGTTTTTAAGGATTTTGAGTGGTTTAGGGTTTTTAGGGGTTCTGGCATTTTCTAGGTTTTTAGGATTTTTTTATTTTTCTAAGTATTATAGGGTTGTAAGCGTTTTTAGGTTTTAAATTTTTCCATAGGGGGTCTTAGGTTTTTATGGTTTTTTATGTTTTTAGGTTTATTTAGGGATTTCTTAGGATTTTTATGGGTATTAGGGATTTTGAGGGATTTTAAAAAAAAATTATAGTTTTTATGGATTTCATGTTTTTTTTGTTTTTAGGGTTTTTTTGTTTTTAGTGTTTTTACGTTTTATATTGGGATTTAATGTTTTTAGGAAATGAGACTGTTTTTTGAGTTTTTAGTGGTTTTTGGATTTTAAATGGATTTTAGTGTTTTTATTGTTTTATTGGGTTTTATGGTTTTTAGAGGTTTTTAGTGTTCTTACATTCTTTCTAGGTTTTTTAGGGTTCTTAGTGTCATTCAGGATTTTAGATGTTTAATTTTTTTAGGTTTCTATGTTTTTCATAGGGGTTTTCAATGTTTTTAGGGGTTTTTAGGTTTTTAGTGATTTTGTGTAATTTTTAGGATTTTATGGTCATTATGGATTTTAAGGATCTTGAATGTTTTTTGGGTTCTTTTCTGGGATTTTTTGGGTGTTTTGGGGTTTTTAGAAATTTTAGGTTTTTAGGGGTTTTATAATTTTTTTTTTGTTTTTAAGGTTTTAAAAAATGTTTTCATAGTTTTTATGGGTTTTTATGTTTTTAGGTATTTTTAAGGATTATTATGGGTTTTTATGGGTTTTAGGGTTTTTTAGAGTTTCAAGAGTGTTTTTTCGGATTCAAGTATTTTTTAATTTTTAGGATTTTAATGGTTTTTACAGTTTTTTAATGTTTTTAGGATTTTAAATGGTTTTTATATTATTTAATAATTTTTAGGGTTTTTATAGGTTTTTAGGGTTTTTATGGGTTTTTAGGGTTTTTAAGGTTCTTGGGGTTTGATTGTTTTATGTGTTTTTAGTGTTTTGGGGTCTTTTAGGGGTTTTTAGTGTTTTGATATTGTTGAGGGATTTTGGGGTTTTAAGTGTTTTTAGGTTTTTATGTTTTTTTATGGTTTATAAGGGTTTTTAGGATTTTATGTATTTTTAGTGTTTTTTGTTATTTTTATCATTTTCTAGGATTTATAGGGATTTTTAGTGTTTTTAGGTTTTTAGGGGATTTAAGCGTTTTTAGGTCTTCAATGGTTTCTTTGGAGTTTTCAAGGTTATCAGTGTTTTTATGTTTTTATGGATTTTTAGGGATTTTTTAGATTATTATGGTTTTTTGGGCCTTTGAGTTTTTAGGTTTTATTAATATTTTTAGGGATTTTTTAGTTTTTTGGGGGGTTTGGAGGTATTTTTTTATATTTTTATGGTTTTTATGGTTTTTTACATTTTTTAAAAAAAATTAGGGGCTTAAACGGGTTTTGGAGTTTTTATGGGTTTTTATGGGTTTTATGAGGTTTTAGGGTTTTTAATATTTTAAGGGCATTCATGGGTTTTAGGGACATTAGTGTTTTCAGGGTTTTTTTGTTTTTTAGGTTTTTAGGGGTTTTATATTTTTTTAGGTTTTAATAGTTTCCTTATGGTTTTTTGGGGTTTTAGGGTTTTTACATTTTTAGGAATTTTAGGGATCTTTTAGGATTTTTATGAGTTTTCATGGTTTTTATGGTTTTTTATTGGTTTTAGGGTTTTTAGGGGTTTTTGGGGTTTGGGGGTTTTATCGTTTTCTTGAGTGGTTCTTAAGGTTTTTAGTTATTTTTTCCATTTTTAGGGATTTTTAGAGTTTTTTTGGTTTTATGGGTTTTCAGATTTTTATGGATTTTGACGGTTTTAGGGTTTTTAGGGTTTCTATGGTTCTTTTGAAGTTTTAAGGTTATTTTTAATTTTTAGGGTTTTGTGGTTTTTTAATCTTTTTTATCATTCTCAGAGGTTCAAAGGATTTTTGGAGTTTTTAGTGGGTTTGTAGTGTTTTTATGATTTATTATGTTTTTTAACGTTTTATGGGTTTTATGTGTTTAGAGGTTTTAGGGTCTTTATAGGTTTTATCATTTTTATTTTTTTATTATTTTAATAGTTTAATAGGTTTTAATGGGTTTCTTGAGGTTTTACATGGTTTTTAGAGGTTTTCTAGTTTTTAGTGATTTTAAGAAATTTTTACGATTTTTAAGATTTTTAAGGTTTTTGGGATTTTTCAGGTTTTTAAGGGGGTTTCATTTTTTATTGGGTTTTTATCATTTTTAGGGTTTTAAGGGGTTTATGTGTGTTTTGTATTTTATGATATTATTAGGGATTTTCAGGGTTTGTAGGTTTTTTTACTTTTTACGAGTATTTTTGGGATTTCATAGAAATATTTTGGGTTTTTTTTTCAGTTTTTGGGATTTTTTTGGGGTTTTAGGGGGTTTTCTAGGTTTTGGGTTCCTTATGGGTATTTTGAATTTTAGGGGGATGTTTTTAGTTTTTAGGATTTTTTTAAATAAATAATTTTCATAAGGGTTTAAGGTTTTTTATAGTTTTTAGTGATTTTTAGGGATCTTGGGGTTTTAGTGTTTTTATGGTTTATGGGTTTTATGGTTTTCAATCGGTTTTAGGGTTTCCATGTTCATTTTATGATTCTTTAGGATTTTACGTATTTTTTGTTTTTTAGGTTTTTAATGTGTTTTTATGTTTTATGTTTTCATTTGGATTTTCTGGGATTTAGGGGTTTTTATGTTTTTTTGGATTTTTTTTGGGATTTTTTGGATTTTTATGGTTTTTATGGTTTTAGGGTTTTTGGGGTTTTTAGGGTTTTTAATTTTTTTTTATGTTTTTAATTTTTTTAGGTTTTTTATGTGTTTGAAGTGTTTTTAGAATTTTAAGGCTTTCTAATAAGTTTTTAGGGTTTTTCGGGTTTTATATGTTTTTAGGGACTTTTAGAAATTTTTAGTATTTTGATGGTTTTCTAGGGGTTTTAGGTATTTTTAGGTAATTTAGGATTTTTCGGTTTCTAGGGTATTTTTAATTTTTGTATTTTAGGGTTTTTTAGTTTTTTTGGGTTTTATGTTTTTTTATGTTTTTAGTGTTTTTAGGGGTTTGAATGTTTTTTAGATTATTCAATGGGATTTGGGGGTTTTCTAGGATTTTGGATTTTCAATGGTTTTTTTGGGTTATGTAGTTTTTAAGTGCTTTTAGGGGTTTTAGGATCTTTTTAGGGTTTTATGGGTTTTTGTTTTTTAGGTATTTAGACGTTTAATGGGTTTTAGGATTTTAAGGTTTTCCTATGGTTCTTCTTGGTTTTTTGGGTTTTTTCAATTTCTAGGGATTTTTTTTATGCCTTTTAGTTTTTTTAGGAATTTTTTGGGTTTTTAGGGGTTATATGTGTTATTAGATTTTATAGGTTTTCTTAGGTTTTTCTAGGGCCTTAGGGAGTTTAAATTTTTAGGGATTTTTAGTGATTTTTAGGTATTTTAGGGATTTTTATGGGTTTTTCATGTTTCTTGGGATTCCGAGGGTTTTAAGTGCTTTTTAGGGTTGTTTATGATTTTTTTGGTTTGTAGGGTTTTTTTTATTTTTTTGATTTTATAGTTTTTAGAAATTTTTTTTATCATTTTTAGTATTTAAAAGGGTTTTAGAGTTTTTAGTACATTTTTTGGGTTTTTATGGGGTTTTATGGGTTCTACAGTTTTTAAAGGACTTATGTTTTTAGGGGGGTTTTAGATATTTTGGGTATTTTTAGGGTTTATTATGATTTTTAGCCATTTTATATATTTTTTTGGGTTTAAGTGTTTATAGGTTTTTACGAATTTATTACGGATTTCAGGTATTATAGGGTTTTTATACATTTTTTTAGATTATTTTGCAATTTGTAGGATTTTTATGGTTTTTTGGGGTTTTCGGTATTTAGGGGGGGGGGGGGGGGGTTTATGTATTTTAGTTTTTTAGGATTTTTAGGGTTTTTAGTGTTTTTATAGTTTTTACGGTTTTTAGTGTTTTCAGTTTTTAGGGTTTTCTTTAAGGTTTTCATAGTTTATATGGGTTTTATCCTTTTAGTAATTTTTGGGGATTTTTTTTTTTTTTCTGGGTTTTAGAGTTTTTAGGGAATTTGAGTGTTTTGGGGTTTTCAGGTTTTTAGGGGTTTTATGGTTTTTTTGGGTTTTTAGGGTTTTTTGAATTTTTATGGTCTAATGGTCGTTAGATTTATTTTATTTTTATGGGGATTTGAAGTGTTTTTGGATTTTTTTAGGGTTTTAATTGTTTTTTATGGTTTTTTTGGGGGGTTTATGGGTTTTAGGGTTTTATGTTTTGTAGTATATTAGGTTTTTAGGGATTTTTTGTGTTTTTGCGTATTTAGAGGTCTTAGGTATTTTTGGGGGGTTTTACGGGTTTCTTGGGGTTTTCAGGGTTTTTCGTGGGTTTTATGTTTTTAGG
Source organism: Viscum album (assembly GCA_963277665.1). Taxonomy (NCBI): domain Eukaryota; kingdom Viridiplantae; phylum Streptophyta; class Magnoliopsida; order Santalales; family Viscaceae; genus Viscum; species Viscum album. The sequence goes on from OY728127.1 coordinate 109,816,080, forward strand.
GTTTTTAACAGATTTTTTAGGATTTGGACGGGTTTCTAAAAAATTTAGGAATTTTTTATGGTTTTTTGGGGTTTTACGGGTTTTAGTGTTTTAGGGGTCATAATTGTTTTTAGGTTTTAATTAATTTTTTTTTGATTTTCCATGTTTTAAGGTTTTTTTATGTTATTAATTATTTTAAAGGTTTATTTGGTATATTTTTTCTTTTTAGGGTTTTAGGGACTTTGAGGGTTTTGGGTATTTTTATGGTTTTGGGGTTCTTATAGTTTTTTTGGGTTTTCAAGGTTTTTTTATAGTTTTTAAGGTTTTTTAGATTTCTTTAATATTTTTATGTGTTTAGAGGGTTTTTAGATTTTATAGTGTATTTATGTTTTATATGGGGTTTTAGGGGTTTTATGGTTGTTAGTGGATTTTATGCGTTTTAGGGTCTTTTTGGTTCTTTTTAGGGTTATTTGATTTTTTGGTATTTTATGGGTTTATTTATTTTCATGTTTATATTGTTTTTCAGGGTTTTTATGGTTTTTAGGTCTTTTAGGTTGTTTTTGATTTTTAGATATTTTTTTGGGATTTAGGTGTTTTTGGTATTTGGAGGGGTTTTAGGGATTTTGGGGTTTTTACATTTTTTAGGTTTTTAGAGGTTTTTTGTGATTTTAGGTTTTTATAGGTTTTTAAGGGGTTTTAGGGTTTTTAGGGTTTTTTATATTTTTAGGGATTTTATGTTTTTTAGGATTTTTATTGGTTATTTGGGGTTTTAGGGATATTTAGGGGATTTAGGGTTTTTTAGTATTTAATTTTTTTAGCTTTTAAGGTTTTAAAGATTATTAGTGTTTTTTAATATTTTTAGGATTTTAAAGAGTGTTATTGTTTTTATTGGTTTTAAGGGAATTTTTGGATTTTTAGGTTTTTTGTGGATTTACTGGATTTATAGTTTTTTGGGGTCTAGGGGTTATAGGTTCTTTTAGGGTTTTTATCATTTTTTTATGTTTTTAGGGATTTTAAGTGTTTTTATTTATTTAATATTTTCTTAGGTGTTTTCATCTTTTTTTGGTCTTTTAATATTTTTAGGATTTTTTGTGTATTTTTTAGGATTTTAAGTGTTTTTTTCGGTTTTTAGGCATCATGATGTGCATTAGTCCTTTTTACGTTTTTCTGGATTTTATGGAATTTTTTATATTTTTAGAGTTTTTAGCATTGTAATGATTTTTGAAAGGTTTTAGGGTGTTTAGAGCTTTGGGGTTTTTATGATTTTTTGGGTTTTTAGGGTTTTTTGGACTATTTTTATGGATTTTAAGTGTTTTAGATTTTTTAAATGTTTTTAGTGGATTAATTGGGTTTTAGAGTGTTTTTTGTTTTCTCGGTCTTTAAGGGATTTTACGGGTTTTAGGGGTTTTATGGTTTTTAGTTTTTTATGGTTGTTAGTGTCTTTTGGGGTTTTAAGGGTTTTTATAATTTATAGGTTTTTAGGGATTTGAAGTATTTTATGTTTTTAAGGATTTATTATGGGTTTTCAGGTTTAATAGGATTTTTACATTTTTAGTATTTTTAGGAATTTTAATTATTTTTAGGAGGATTAGTGTTTTTAGATATTTTGTGGGATATTAGTGTTTTGTTTGGATTTTAGAGGTTATATTATTATTATTATTAATATTAATATTATTATTATCATTTTAGGGGTTTTAAGTTTTTTTAGGTTTATATTGTTTTCATTTGGGGTTTTATTTGTTTTATGTGTTTTTACATTTTTATGTATTTTTAAGGATTTTTCATGTTTTATGGGTTTTTTTGGGTTTTTTGGGATTTTGTGTGTTTTAGGGATTTTTAGGCATTAATTTTTTTAGGTTTTAGAGTTTTTTTAGGTTCTTAGTAATTCTTGAGTTTTTAGTTATTCTTAATGTTTTGAGGGGTTTAACCTATTTTTTAGAGTTTATATTTCATTAGGATTTTATGGGTTTTTTATGGTTTTGTGGTTTTATGGTTTTTAGTGATTTTATTTTTTTATTGTTTTTTTTGGTTTTTATGGTTTTAGTAATTTATATGGGTTTTCAGGTTTTTAATTGATTTTAGGGTATTAATGTTTTCTCAGATTTTTAAGGAATTTTATATTTTAAGGGATTTTAGGAATTTTTTTGTTTTATAGGATTTTAGGGGTTTTATGTATTTTTATAGTTCTAGGGTTTTAGGTGTTTTATGGTTTTTGCAGGTTCTTAAGATTTTTTTAGTTGTTTTGGGTCGTTAGGATTTTATGTTTTTTTAACATTTTTAGTGGTTTAATGTTTTTTTAGAGTTTTTAGTTGGTTTTTAGGGTTTTAGGATGTTTTTGGAAATTTTTTGTTTTTAGGAGTTTTTTGGGTTTTAGGGGTTTTTTTTGGGTTTTTAGGGTTTTTATCATTTTTTAGAGGTTTAATGTGTTTTATATTTTTATGGTTTTCTTAGGTTTTTATGTTCAAAATTTTTAATAGTTTTTGTATTATTGGGGATTTTTTTGGGCTTTTCTAGGATTTTTATTGTGTTTTCATGTTTTTAGGGATTTTGGATAGATTTATGGTCTTTTGTTATCTTTGGGTTTTCGATGGTTTTTTTATATTTTTATGTTTTTAAGGGTTTTATGATGTTTTTGTTTTTAATGTTTTCATAGGGTATTTTAGTGTTTTACGGTTTTTTACATTTTTATGTATTTTTAGAGTTTTTATTGTTTTTTAGGGTTCTTAAGGAATTGGAGGGTTTTTAGGGTTTTATGTACTTTTTGATTTTTTAAGAATTTATTGAGTTTTTACATTTTTTATGGTTTTTAGTTTTTTAATGCTTTTAGGTGTTTAATGTATTTTTAGAGTCATAGTGGTATATATATTTTTATGGGTTTTTAGGTTTTATATGGTTTTAGGGGTTTAATGGGTTTTTAGAGTTTTAGTGGATAAATGGTTTTTATGGGTTTTTAGGTTTTATATGGTTTTAGGGGTTTTTTGTTTTTTTGGATTTTTTGGGTTTTGGGTCCTTTTAGGGGTTTTTTCATTATTTATGTTCTTATTGGTTTTAAGTGTTTTGTGATTTCAATGTAATCTAGGGGCTTTCAGTGTTTTTCGGGTTTTTAAAAATTTAAGGTTTTATTTTTATTTTTATTGTTTTTATAGATTTTTAGGTATTTTAAGGCTTTTAGGTTCTCTAGTGTTTTTAGAGCATCTTCCATTTTAAGGGTTTTAATTTTTTTAGTTTTTTAATGTTTTCATAGTGGTTTCTGGGATTTTTATATTTTTAGGGATTTTAATAAATTTTTAGGATTTTTATGGTCTTTCCGGTTTTTAGGGATTTGGAGGGTTTTAGGTCTTTTTAGAGTTTTTAGGATTTTTTTAATGTTTTATGGGTTTATTGAGTTTTTTGGATTTTACGTTTTTTTAGAGTTTTTTAATTTTTTTATTGGATTAATGGTGTTTTAAAGGTTTTTGTTGGTTTTTATGTTTTTAGGGTGTGTAAGGGGTTTTTATGGATTATAAGGGGTTTTTTGGGTTTTAGATGTTTTAGTGTTTTTAGAGACCTTTTAGGGTTTTAGAGAATTTGTAAATTTTTATATTTTTAGGGGGGTTTAAGTTTTTTTAGGTTTTTATGGATTATTAGGGGTTTTAGGGTTTCTTGGTGTTTTTACGTTTTTACAGTTTTTTTGCCTTTATGGGTTTTAGGGGGTATGGGGTTCCTAATTTTTTTAGATTTTACGGGTTGTATGGTTTTTAGATTCTTTTAGGGTTTTAGGGGCATTATCATAATTTAGGTTTTTGATGGAGATTAGGTTTTTAATGGGTTTTAATTTTTATTAGGGGTTTTCAAAGATTTTTTAGGTTTTTATGTTTTTAGTGATTTTAATGGAATTTAATGGTTTTTAGAGATTTTTAGGGTATTATGGGTTTTTATTATTTTTACAGATATTAAAGATTCTAGCATTTTTGTGGTTTTTAGGTGTTTTATGTTTTTTGGGTTTTATGTTTTTCTAAGGGTATTTTAGTGTTTTTAGGGTTTTGTATGTTTTTTTTTATTTTTTGTGATTTTTAGTATTTTAATGGTTTTATGTTTTTTAGGTAGATTGAATATTTTAAGTATTTTTTTCGCTTTTAGGGGTTTTTTAATATTATGGGTATCTTTGTGGGGGGGGGGGGTTCTTCAAGTTTTTAGGGCTTTAAGGTTAATAAATTGTTTCACTTTTTAAGGGGTTTAAAGGTTTTAAGGTTTTTAGTGGGTTTTTTGGGTTTTTTGGGTTTTTGCGGTTTTTTTTTTTTGGATTTTTGGATTTTTCATTGTTTTTAGGGTCTTTTAGGTTTTTTCATGTTTTTAGAATTTTTAGGTATTTAGGGGTTTTATGGATTTTTAGGTTTTAAGGTTTCTTTGTGGTTTTTATGATTTTTTATTGGTTTTTTACATTTCAATTATTTTATTGATTTTTAGGATATTTATGTTTTTAGGTTTGTTAGGTTTTTTGATATTTTTATGGTCCTTATGTTTTTAAGGGTTTTTATTATTTTTAACAGTTTTTAGAAATTTTAAGTTTTTTTATGTTTTTATGGATTTCGTAGTTGGTTTTTGGGTTTTTGTGTTTTTATGTTTTAGGTATTTTTATGCCTTTTTTATTTTTTTAAGTGGTTTTTAAGTTTTTTAGGGATTTTTAGTGCTTTTTTCTAATTTTCGGGTTTTATGGTTTTTTTGGGATTTAAGGGATTTTTGGGATTTTATATGGGTTTCATGGATTTTAAAAATTTTAAATTATTTTAATAATTTAAAGAGTTTTTATATTTTTTAGTGGATTTTTTTTGTGGGGTTTTAGGGGGTTTTAAGGATGTAGGGGTTTTATGCATTTTTGGGGGTTTAGGGACTTTTTAGGAATTTTAGGGGTTTTTTATTTATTTTTTTATGTTTTTAAAGGTTTTATGTATTTTTATGTTTTTAATGTTTCTTAGGGGTTTTCAGGTTTTAAAATATTTTACCTTTTAGGGATTTATTGTTATTTTTTATGTTGTTTACCATTTTAGGTATTTTTTGAGTTTTTATGGTTTTTAGGGGATTTATGATTTTTTATGTTCCTTAGGGGTTTAAGTGTTTAAGTCTATAAAGTTTTCTTCGGGTTTTCCTGGGTTTTTAGGGATTTTTACATTTTTATGGATTTCTTGGTCCTTTTTAGGTTTTTATTATTTTTAGGGTTTCATGGGATTTTGTGGTTTTTAAGGGTTTTAGGGTTTTTATGGTTTTTAAGGGTTTAATGGTTTTTAGAGTTCTTAACATTTTTATGGGGTTAAAGGGTTTTTATAGTTTTATTGTTTTTAATGGGGTTTTAATGTTTTTTAAAAAATTACAAGTTTTTATAGTTTTTAGGGATTTTTTGGGTTTTTTGGTTATTTAGGTTTTTTAGTGTTTTTTATGTTTTTATGGGTTTAAAGTGTTTTTTGGTTTTCAGGTTTTCTTATGATTTTTGAATCTTCTAGAGATTTGTAGTGATTTTTTATGATTTTTATATTTTTTGTGTTTTTAGGATTTTTTAGGGGTTTTTATATGTTTTTACGATTTTTAGGGTTTTTAACATTTTAAGGTTTTTAAGGGTTTTCTGTTTCTTAGGGGTTTTTAAGGTTTTATTAGGGTCATTCCATGTTTTTATGGGTTTTTATATATTTAAGAATTTTTTTGGCATTTTTCATATTTTTATGGATTTTACGAGTTTTCTGATGTTGACGGTTTTTGGGTTTTAGGGGTCTTCATGGTTTTTATATTCTCTAGGGTATTTGAGTGTTCTTAGGGTTTTATGGGTTTTATATTTTCTTAACATTTTAGGGGTGTAAAGGGTTTAATGTGTTTTTAGTCGTTTTTAGGTTTTTAGGGGTTTTAAGGATTTTAGGGGTTTAAACGCGTTTTAGGGGGTTTAAGGCCTTTTAGGGGATTTTAGGGATTTATTGTTTTTAGATTTTTAGGGGTTTTGGGTTTTTTTAGGTTTTTAAGGTTTTATTAGTTTTCTTCTGAATTTTAGGGGAATTTAAGTATTTATATATTTTTAGGGATTTTTTAGAATTGTTATGGTTTTTTTGTTTTTAGGGGTTTTGAGGGATTTTACGTGTTTTTAGGTTTTTAGGGTTTTTTTTGTTTTTTTATATTTTTGGGGATTTAAGTGATTTTTGGATTTTAATGTTTTCTTATAGTTTTTAGGGTTTTTAGGTATTTTTATATTTTATATATTTTTAGAGATTTTTAGGATTTTATTACTTTTTAGGGTTTTTAGGGATATTAATTGTTTTCTGGGTTTTTATGCTTTATGGGTTTTCTCTATTTTTAGGGGGTTTTACTTTTTTTAGTTTTTTTGGGTAATTATGTTTTTTATAGTTCATTAAATTTTTTCGGGGGTTCAAAGGGATTTAAGAGTATTAAGTGTGTTTTAGGGTTTTAGTGGGGTTTAACGGGTTTTTCATGTTTTTTGGGTTTTTTAGGGTGTTTATGGTCTTTTAAGAATTTTTTAAGCTTTTTATCATTTTTTTGTTTTTTTGGTTTTAATAGTTTTTAGGTTCTTATGTTCTATTAGGTTTTTGATGTTTTTTAGGGATTTTATATTTTTAGACATTTTAGATTTATTTGGATTTTTATGGTTTTTAGTGTTTTTAGGTATTTTGATGGCTTTTAGTATTTTTTGGGGTTTTAGAGTATTTGATGGTTTTTAGCATCTTTTCAAATTTAATTGATTTAATGTACATTTATTTTTTCTATGGTTTTCTTAGGGTTTTTAGGGTTTCTAGGATTTTATACATGTTCGGTTATTTTTGGGGAATTTTTAGTATTTTTTTTTGTTTTTATGATTTTTAGGGATTTTTAGGGTTTTAGGGTTTTTAGAGGGGGTTTATGGTTATTTGGGTATTATGGTTTTTTTAGTTATTAGGGTTTTTATGGTTTCAAGAGTTTTTTAATCATTTTTACGCGTTGAAATAATTTTAGGATTTTTAGTGGGGTTTTGAGGATTTTTTAGTTTTTTGGGTTTTTAGTGTTTTTAGCATTTTTTTAAATTTTTTAGAGTTTTCATTATTTTTAGGGTTTTAAGGTTTTAACAGGGTTTTTTGGTTTCTAAGGTTTTTATTTTATGAGGGATTTATATGGGTTATTTATGATTTTTATGGTTTTTTAATGTTTTATGTATTTTGATAGTTTTTTGGGTTTTTATGGTTTTTTTAGGTTTTTTGACTCTTTTTAGGTTTGTTAGGATTTTTAAGTGTTTTAAGGGTTTAATGTTTTTCAAAAGGATTTTCAATATTTTTTTTGTTTTTTTACAATTTTAGGGCTTTTTCGTGATTTTTAGTATTTTTTAGTTATTATTGGTTTTTAGGAATTTTAAGGGTTTTAGGGGTTTCAGACTTTTATGGTTTTTATGGTTATTTTACTTTTTTAACTTTTTTATGGTTTTTTATATTTCTTAAATTTTTAGGGACTTCAAGGGTTTTTTTTCTTTTTAGAGATTTTTTGGGTTTTTATTGTTTTAATGGTTTTTAGTGGTTTTTTGGATTTTTGGGGTTTTTGGGTTTTTAGTGTTTTTCAGGTTTTAGGGGTTTTAATTTTTTTTGGGTATTTTATGGTTTTCTTATTTTTTTTCATGGGTTTTAGGGTTTTTTATATTTTTGGTACTTTGAGAGGTTTTTAGATTTTTAATGTTTTTTATAATTTTTAGAGATTTTGAGGGGTTTTATGGCTTTTTATGGTTTTGGGTTTATTATGTTTTTTTGGGTTTTTGTTTTTTTTCTTCAGTTTTTAGGGTTTTAAGCTTTTTATTATTTTTTAATGTTTTTGTGTTTTAAACTATTTTTTCAGGCTTTTAGTGTTTTCTACTGTTTTATGAGTTTTTATAGTTATTTCATCATTTTAAGGATTTTTTTGGTTTTAGGGGTTTTTATAGTCCCCAAGGGTTTTTATCATCTCTCATGTTATTTAGGGGTTTTATTTTTTTATATTTTTATAGTTTTCATAGGGTTTTGAAGGGTTTTTATAGTTTTTAATGTTTTGGGGATTTTTAGGCTTATTTTAGGATTCTGTATATTTTTAGGGGTTTTAAGGATTTTGAGGTGTTTTGTGATATTTAGGGATGTTATCATTTTAATGGTTTTTTGGGTTTTAAGTGTCTTTAGGTTTTTAATGTTTTTATAGTGTTTCCCTTTAGTTTCCATGTTTTTTTATCATTTTTATGGATTTTTTTTTCTTTTATAGGATTTTTGTGGCTTTTAGTGTTTTTATGGATTTTGATGTTTTTTAAATTTTTTCATTGTTTTTAGGGGTTTTCTAGTTTTTTTTTGAGTTGTTAGTGTTTTTTTTTTTGAGTTGTTTTAGGGTTTTAATGTTTCTTAGATTTTTTTAACGTTCCTAGTTTTTTAATGTATTTTTAGAATTTTTAGTGGGGTTTAGGGTTTTTATGAGTTTTTAGGATTTAAATGTTTTTATGGGTTTATTGTTTTTAGGGTTTTAGGGGTTTTTTTAGCATTTTTTATGTTTTTAGTGGTTTTATGTGTTTTTTGGTTTAAAAGGTTTTCTTTGGGGTTTTAAAGGTATTGGGGGTTTTTATGTTTTTAGGGATTTTGAGGGATTTTAATTATTTTTATGGTTTTTAGGTTTGTCAGTGATTTTGAGGTTTTTATTAGATTTTTGGGTTTTAATGTTTTTTGTGGGTTTTAGGGATTTTTTTGAGTTTTTAGGTGTTTTAATGATTTTTAATGTTTTTTAGCATTTTTAGGGGTTTAACTGGTTTTTAGAGTATTCAATGGTATTAAGGATGTTACGGGGTTTTAGGGTTTTCTATGGTTTTTAGGGATTTTATGCTTCATAGGGGTTTTAAGGTTCATATGTTCATTTAGGGTTTTTAGGTCAACCTGGCCAAAATGCCTTCATATTTTTAGTGATTTATTGGATAATCCCTCCTTTTTAATGGTTGAGGGGGAACCATTAATAGAACCATAGGCCGAGTGGAACAATGACCAGTACATGACTCAATGTTCTAGGAAACAATGCCTAATACACGACCTGGGGACCCATGACCTATCAACAAAATATCAACCCCTCCCTGGCATCTGCATCATTGAAGGTGTCTATCTCCCCACCTCGTATGGTCAATCATCTAAGATTCCTTATGAAGAGTGGTACGGTGCATCGTAAAGATAGAAATTTCCACCCCTTTTGTCTATAAAATATAGTTTTCTCAACTCTAGTGGATGCTACTTCTTCTGAATCCTCACATGGGGTCTTATCCAATATGGTCTTCCGAGGTAGATTCGGGTCTTTTTAGGGGTTTTATGGTTTTTTTAGTTGATTAATATTTTTTTTAGTTTTTTATGATATTTAAGTAATTTTAGTGTTTTTCTATAAAATTTAGGGGTTTATAGGGGTTTTAGAGATTTTAGTGGGTTTGATGATTTTTTGGTTTTGAATTTTTATGGATTTTTAGGGTTTTATGGGGTTTTAGGTTCTTTATATTGTTTTTAGGGTTTTTATGTTTTTTTATTTATAGTGTTTTTATGTTTTTTAGGAATTTATGTTTTGCTTTTTGTTTTTTAGAGGGTTTTAGGGTTTTAAACATTATTATTGAATTTTATGGATTTTTAGGATTTTTATGGTTTTTAGAGTTATAAGGTATTTTAAGGGTTTTTGGGAAATTTACATTTTTTGGGTCTTCATGGTTTTTAGCATTTTTAGGGTCTTTCAATTTTTTAGATATTTTTTGGGTTTTTTGGGATTTTTTTTGGTTTTATAGATTTTATAGAATTTGAGGTTTTTTAGGGTTTTTAGGGTTTTTATGGTTTTTATGGTTTTTATGGTTTTTTGGGGTTTTCGGGGTTTTTTATTTTTTTGGGGTTTTAATCTTTTTTTGTGTTTAAAGGGCTTTTAGAGTTTTTAACGGTTTTTTGGGGTTTTATATGTTTATTGGTTTTTAATATCTTTCAGAATTTTCATCATTTTTAGAGGGGTTTTGGATTTTAGGATATTTTTTGGTTTTTAGGGTTTTAATTTTTTTTAGGTTTTTAGGGGTTTTATGTGTTTTTAGTTTTTATAGTTTTTTTGGGTTATCTAGGTTTTCATGGTTTTTTATTTTTTAGGAATTTTTAGGGATTTTCAACAATTTTTATGGATTTTTTGGGATTTTGTGGGGTTTTAGGGTTTTTAGGGGTTTTATAGTTTTTAAGGTTTTTGGTATTTTTAAGTTTTTATGAGATTTATTTGTATTTATGTTTTTAATTTTTTCTTAGTATTTTCAGGTTTTTTTATTCTTTTTAGGGTTTTTTTAATTTTTAAATATTTTTTTATGATTTTTAGGGTTTTATGGATTTTGAGGGTTTTGGGATTTCTAGGTTTTATTTATGTTTTATGGGTTTTTTATGGTTTTTTAGAGTTTTTAACATTTTTATGAGTTTAAAGTGTTTTTAGAGTTTCTAGTGGGTGGTTGGTTTTCTATTGGATTTTAGAGTTTTTATAGGTTTTACGGGTTATATGTTTTTTTATGGTTTTTAGTTTCTTCCTAGGGTCCTTTATGATTTTTATCATTCTTAGGGGGTTTTAGGATTTTAAGTGTTTTTAGGGGTTTAATGATTTCTTTGTATCTTTTAGTATTTTGATATTTTTAACAATTTTAGGTATTTTTAGGTATTTTTTACCGGTTTTTTGTTTTAGGGTTTTAGGGATTTTGAGGGATTTTACGGTTTTAGGGATTTTACAGTTTTTAGCATTTTTAGTTTTTTGTATAAATATTAAGTGTTTTTGAATTTAGTGTTTTCTTATGGTTTTTTTGTTCTTTTGGGTTTTTTATGTTTTTAGGGATGTTTATGGGTTTTTGGATTTTTTTGGGGTTTTAAGGTTTTAAATGATTTTGAGCGGTTTTAGGGGTTTAATGGCTTTACAGGTTTTTTGGGTTTTTTTGGGGTTTTCTGTGTGTTTTAGGGTTTTTATGGATGTTTATAGTTTTTAACATTTTTAGGGGTTTAAAGGGGTTTTTATAATTTTTAGTGGTGTTAAAGGGTTTTTTGGGGTTTCATGGTTTTTATGGTTTTTAGGGTATTTTTTATATTTTAAGTGGTTTTAGACTCTTTTAGAATTTTTTTGGTTTTTTTTTGGGTTTTAGAATTTTTAAGTTATTATGGGTTTTTAGTGTTTTTATGTTATTAATGTTTTCTTTGGGGTTTTAATGGTTTTTTAGTTTTTTATGTTTTCAGGTATTTTTGGGGAATTTATAAGAGTTTTATGGTTTTTAGTGTTTTAAAATATTATTACAGGTTTTAGTGTTTTTTAAGTTATTTAGTGTTTTTAGGGGTTTTAATTTTTTTATCTTTTTAGGGGATTGAAGCGTTTTTAGGTTTTTATGTTTTTCATAGATTATTTGGGGTTTTATGGTTTTGACATATTTAGATGATTTTAGAGATTTTTAGGATTTATATGGTTCTTAAGGGTTTTTAGGGATTTTGACGTTTTTTAGAGTTTTTTAGGGTTTTATGGATTTGTAGAGATTTTAGCATATTTTATGTTTTTAGGATTTTTAAGTGATTTTAGGGTTTAATGGGATTCTTAGAAGGGGTTTCAAGATTTTTAAGGGTTTCATATTTTAGGTAATTTTATGTTTTTTTTTATTTTAATACTTTTTAGGGTTTTTACTGATTTTTAGGGTTTTATGGCTCTTTATAGTTTTTAGGTTTTTTTTTTTATTTGTGTTTTTTTTTTGAATTTTTTAGGGTTTTTAGGGTTATATAGATTATTTTAGTTTTTTGGGGATTAAAGGGTTTCTAGTTTTTTATTGATATTTATGGTTTGATTCATTTATAGTATATTTTATGTTTTTAGGTTTTAGGTTTTTTATGGTTTTTAGGGTTTTAAAATATTTTTATTGTTTTATGGTTTTGAGGGGGTTTAAGTGTTTTTAGGTTTTTAAGGTTTTATTTGGGGTTTTACTGTTTTTAGTGTGTGTTTTTTCCGTTTTTATGGGTTCTTATGGATTTTAGGATTTTTAAGGTTTTTAGGGGTTTAGTTATTTTTTGGGGTTTTAGGGATTTTTTTGGGTTTTTGGATTTTTAGTATTTTGTAGGTTTTTATTGGATTAAAGTATTTTTTAATATTTTCTCGGAATTTGTTAGATATTTAATGACTTTTATTTTTTATGGTTTTTTGAGTTTTTAGGGTTTTAATATTTTTTTATTTTTTTATTTTTTTAGGGATTTAAATTATTTTTGTGTTTTAGTGGTTTTATAGGGATTTATTGGGTTTCTGAGTTTATTAATATTTTCAAGAGATTAATGGTTTTTAGGGTATTTTGGGTTTTTAGTGTCTTTAGATTTTTTATATTTTTAGGGGTTCCAATTGTTTTTTGTGTTTTATGGTTTTCTTAGGGTTTTAGGGTTTTTATGGGCCATTAAGTTTTTAGTTATTTTTATGGATCTTTTGGAATTATTATGGATTTTTGTGTTTTTATGGAATTTGAGGGTATTTAGGATTATTAGGGTTTTTAAATAATTTAGGGGTTTTATGGGTTTAACAATTTTGAGGGTTTTAATGATATATTTAGGGGTTTTATGGGTTTTTATAATTTTAAGGTTTTAGGGGCATTAAGTATTTTTAGGTTTTTATGTTTTTCGTAGAATTTTTTAGGATTTTTATGATTTTTTGGGTTTTAAGGTGTTTATGTTATTTTTAGGTTTTATAATTTTTAGGGGTTTTTAGTGATTTTTTGGGTTTTATGTTTTTCTTACGGTTCATCTTTGTTTTCAAATTTTTTTTGAATTCTTAGCTATTTTTTAGTATTTTTATGGGTTTTTTGGGTTTTTTGGATTTTCAGGCTTTAATGGGAATTTATGGGTTTTAGGATTTTTTGGTTATTTTATTAATGATATTTTTTTTTACTTTTTTAATGTTTTAAGGGTTTTCAGAGTTTTTAACATCTTAGGGGTTTGAAGGTATTTTTATACCTTTTAATGATTTTTTGGGTTTTAGGGTTTTAGGGTTTTATGGTTTGTAGTTGTTTTTGTTTTTAGGGGTTTTAGGGTTTTAGGGTCTGTTTAGGTATTTTAGTTCTTTTTTAGCATTTTTTAGATTTTCGGTGTTTTATGTGTTTTGAGGTTTTGAGGTTTTCTTATGGTATTTCAAGGGTTTTTGAAATTTTTAAGGGTTTTTAGGTTTTTTTGGTGTTTTGTGTGTTTTTAGCTTTTATTGGTTTTTAGGATATTAGGTTTTTCTACAATTATTAGCCATTTTATAGGTTTCTAGGGGTTTTATGTGGTTTTAGGTTTTTAACGTTTTCTTAGGGTTATGAGGGTGTTTATCAATTTTTAGGGTTTTTTAGAGTTTTGATAGTTTTTATGGTTTTCACTAATTTTATGGCATTCTATAGGGTTTTAGGGTCTTTTTATTTTTGGGTTTTTCTTACGTTGAAAGGGTTTTTATATATTTTTACAGTTTTTTTAATGTTTTTAAAGTTTAGTGGTTTTATAGAGTTTTTAGTATCATTTTTGGGTGTTTACGATTTTTTTGTTTTTAATGTTTTTTGCGATTTTTATAATTTTTAGGGGTTTTTAGAATTTTTAGGGTGTTTTAGGGCTTTTAGGGTTTTCAGGATTTTATAGGTTTTATGTATTTTTATGATTTTTATGTTTTATAAGGGTTATTCATGGGTTTTGGGGATTTTATGTTTTAGGTATATTTAGTGATTTTTACAATTTTTTTGGGTATTTAGTGTTTTTTGGGATTTTGAGGGTTTATAGAGTTTTGTTGGGATTCTATATTTTTTTAGGTGTTTCTGGAGTATTTAGAATTTAATATTTTTATTATGATTTTTACATGTTTTTTATATTTTTAGGGATTTATAGGGATTTTTTATTATTTTTATGGGCTTTTATAGATTTTTAAGGTTTTTATGTGTTTTATGGTTTTAAGGGTTTTTATGATTTTCATGGGGTGTTAGGGGTTTTTTGATTTTTTTATGTGTTTGAAGGGTTTTTATAGTTGTTAACATTTTAGGGGTTTTAATTGTATTTAATGTTATTAGGGAGTTTTATTAATTTATAGGTTTAAGGTTTTTAGGTTCTTTTAGGGTTTATAGGGGTATTTAGTGTTTTTAGATTTTTAGGGATTTTAGGTTTTAATGTTTTCTTAGGCTTTTTCGGGTTTTCAGGTTTTTTTCCATTTTTATGGATTTTAAGGGTTTTTTTTATAAATTTTATAGATATTATGGTTTTTAGGGATTTTGATTTGTTTTTTGGGGTATTATGGTTTTATGAGTTTCTTTTGGATTTTCATTGTTTTTAGGGTTTTTTACATTTTAGGTATTTTTTTGATTTTAAATATTTTTTAGTTTTGGGTGGTTTTTGGGATTTTGAGGGTTTTAGAGTTTTTAGGGTTTTTATGGTTATTTGGGTTTTAGGTTTTTTTTCTATTTTAAAAATGTTTTTTTATCTTTTAAAAAATTTAAGGTATTTAAAGGGTTTTTAGAGATTTTAGCGGGTTTATGGGGGTTTTTTATGTTTTTTAGTTTTCTAAAGGTGTTAGGGGTTTTGATGGTTTTAGAGGTTTTATGGTTTTTATTGTCTTTTAGGGTCTAATGGGTTTTATACATTTTTTAGGATTTTATGGGTTTTTAGTGCTTTTAGTATTTATGGCTTTTTATAAATTTTCATGGTTATTTTGGTATTTTACTTAAGGATTTTTATAAATTATTTTGGATTTTATGGTTTCTTTGTTTTTAGGGATTTTGAGGGGTTTTGGGGATTTGGGGATTTTAGTGATCTTTTATGTTTTTAGGGGTTTTACATTTTTCTTGGTTTTTTTGTGTTTTCATAGGGTTATTTAGTGTTTTTTGGTTTCTTATGGTTTGAGGGATTTTTAACATTTTTTAATTATTTTTATGCTTTTTAGGGTTTATATGGATTTCAATTGGTTTTAGAAGTTTTTAGCGTTTTTATGGTTTCTTGGGTATTTGGGTTTTTAATATTTTTTTGACGTTTTTAGGGGTTTGAAGGATTTTTAGTGTTTTTAGTGGTTTTAATGATTTTATCCGTTTTTAGGGTTTTATGGCTTTTGAGATTTTTGGGCTTTTAGGATTTTTATAGTTTTTTGGTCTTTTAGGGTTTTTAATGTTTTTAACATTTTTAGGATTTAGGGGTTTTAAGTGATTTTGGTATTAAATGTTCTTTTTGGGGTTTGAAT
This sequence comes from Viscum album, assembly GCA_963277665.1. Lineage (NCBI taxonomy): Eukaryota > Viridiplantae > Streptophyta > Magnoliopsida > Santalales > Viscaceae > Viscum > Viscum album. The sequence goes on from OY728127.1 coordinate 109,831,242, forward strand.
AATTTTTTGGGTCTTTTACGTTATAAGGGATTCTTATGATTTTTAGGTTTTTTATGGTTTTAGTGTTTTTTTTTGTGTTTTTTGGATTTTTATAGGTTTTTGTGGCTTTAATTGTTTTTAGGTTTTTAAGGTTTTCTTAGTGTTTTTAGAGTTTTTACATTTTTAGGGCTTTTGGGGTTTATAGGGTTTTTTTGAGTTTCTCATAGTTTTTTAAGGATTTTTAGAGTTTTTTAACATTTTTAGGGGTTTGAAGGGTTTTCATAGTTTTTAGTGGTTTTGGGGTTTTTAGTGTTTTTTAAGGGGTTTTATGGTTTTTAATGTTTTGTGGTTTTGAGGGGGTTTAGGGTTTTAGGGAATTCCTTCAGGTTTTTAGTGTTTTTTTGTTGTTACAGGTTTCAATTGTTTTATGGTTTTTAATGTTTAATTTTGTGGTTTCTGGAGTTTTACATTTTTTTACCTTTTTAATGATTTTTTGGGATTTTTTAAGATTTTTATGGGGTTTTAAATGGATTAGATATTTTAACGGTTGTTTTAGTTCTCTAGGGGTTTTAAGGGTTTTAGTTTTTTATGAGTTTTAAATGTTTTTTTCTTATTGATTTTCATGGTTTTTTACTTTTATTAGTTTTTAGGGTATCTTAGTAGTTATATGGTTTTTTGGGTTTTTTCAGATTTTTTGGGGTTCTATATTTTTTAGAGTTTTTAGGATTTTTTGGGGTTTAGGGTTTTTTATCTTTTATGGGTTTCAAGGTTTTTTAATGTTTTTAATGTTTCTAGGTGTTTAAGGGGGTTTTAGAGTTGTTAAAGGGTTTTAGGAGTATTTAGGTTTTTTATAGTTTTCATGGTTTTTTATGGATTTTATGGATTTTAGGGTTTTTAGTTTTTTATTTTTTTTAGTGTTTTTAGGTTGGTCTGGGGTTTTATGTGTTTTTAGGCTATTACAATTTCCATAAGGGTTTTAGGTTTTTTATGTTTTTATGTATTTTTAGGGTTTTTAATGTTTTTATTTTTTTTCATTTTTATGTATTTTGAAGGGTTTTTTGGGTTTTTTTGTCTTTTTTGATTTCTTTTTGTGTTTTAATTTTTTTTGTTTTTAGTGGTTTTATGGGTTTTATGTCTTTTAGATTTTATCTGAGGGTGTTCATGATTTTTTAGAATTTTATGGTTTTTAGTATTTTACATATATTTGAGGATTTTTATGGTCTTTAGGGTTTTTAGTGTCATTTAGGTTTTTTAGTGTTTTTAATGTTTTTCTGGTTTTTAGGATTTTTCTTAGTTTTTAAGGGTTTTATGGGATTTAAGGGTTTAGAGTTTTAAATATTTTTTGGGGTTTAATGGTTTTTTCGGGTTTTATGTGGGGTTTTATGATTTTTATTTTTTAGGTTTTTAACGTTTTTGGGGATTTAATGGACTTTGGGAAAACATAGGATCTTTTTACAAGTGCTAGGGGTTTTATGGATTTTTAACAATTTAGGGGTTTTATGTGATTTTAGTGTTTATGGTTTTCTTAGGGTTTTTATGATTTTTGGGTGTCTTTTATATTTCTAGGAAGATATAGATTTTTTTAGGTTCTTTTTGGTTTTAGTTATTTTTAGGGATTTTGAAGGTTTTTCGGAATTTTTAGGGGTTTTAGGGGTTTTAGGTTTATTTGGATTTTTTTTATTTTTAGGTTTTCTAAGGGTGTTAGGTGTTTTTTGGTTCTAAGGTTTTGATAGGGTTTTTCACCTTTTTTAGTGTGTTTTAATATTTTAGGTATTTTTAGGTATTTTTTTTGATTTTTATTTCATTTATGTTCATTAGGGATTTTGATGGCTTTTTGGGGGTTTTTAGGGAATTTATGGCTTTTATGGTAATTTGGGTTTTTAGGGTTTAATGAGTTTTTAGGGGTTTTATGAATTTTTAGAGTTCTTTTCACATTTAAGTTGTTTAATTTTTCTATGATTTTTTAGTGCATTTTGTGGGTTTAGGGTTTTTAGGGGTTTTATGGTTTTTGGGGATTTAGGGGTGTTTAGGGTCATTTAGGTTTTTATTTTTTTCAATATTTTTATTTTTTAGGTGTTTTAGGTGTTTTTGGGTTTTTTTGTTTTTCATAGGGATTTGAAGGGTTTTTTTTGTTTTTTTTACATTTTTATGGATTTTAGGGATTTTATAGAATTTTTATAGCTTTCTTTGGTTTATAGGGATTTTGGATGTTTTTTGGGTTTTTTTGGGTTTTATTGTTTGTAGTGTTATTATATATTTTAGCGGTTTTATATTTTTTGGGGTTTTTACATATTTATAGATTTTTTATGTTTTCATCGGGTGATTAATGTTTTTAGGGCTTTTTACATATTTAAGTAATTTTAGATATTTTTATGATATTTATTGTTTTATAAAGTTTTAAAGGATTTCGAGGGGTTTTAGGGGTTTTTTGAATTTTTTGGTTTTCTACTAGGTTTTTTGGATTTTTGGGTTTTTTTAAGTTTTATGGGATTTTAAGGGTTTTTAGATATTTTTATGTTTTTTTTGGGCTTAATAGTTTTTGATAGGTTTTTTTTGGGTTTCATGGTTTTTTTGTGGGTTTTAGTTTTTTATGGGTTTTTATGGGTTTTAGAATTTTAGGGTTTTTTGGGATTTAGGGGTTTTAGTGTTTGTTAGGGTTTTATGAGTTTTATGTGTTTTAGGTTTTTAAGGTTTTCATAGGGGTTTTTAAGGGTTTCAGTGCTTTTTATGTTTTTAGTGATTTTTTGGGTTTTTTAAAATTTTAATGGGTTTTTAGTTTTCCTAAGAAATTTTATGGGTTTTAATGGGTTTTAGAGTTTGGAGGGGTTTTTTTTTTGTTTTTTGGGGTTTTAGGGGATCTTTTTTTAATTTTTTGGTTTTATGGTTTTTTTAACGTTTTAGGGGTTTACGGGGGGTTTTATTCTTTTAATGGGTATATGTTTTTTATGAATTATTAGAGGATTTTTTGGTTTTAGGTGTTTTATGTATTTTAGGGGATTTTTGTGCCTATTTAGAGAATTTTTGGGTTTGTATCATTTTTTTGGTTTTGTAAGTGTCTTTAGGTTTTCAAGGTTTTATATGGGGTTTTAAAGGATTTTGGGGTTTTTTTTTACAGTTTTAGGTATTTTGAGGGATTATTTAGGATTGTTATGGTTTTTCGGGTTTTTGTAATTTTGAATGTTTTAGTGTTTTTTAGGGTTTTTGGGTTTTTAGGATTTTTTATGTTTTCCCGGTTTTTTTGGGTTTATGTTTTTTTAGATTTTTAAGTATTTCTTAGTGTTTTTATGGGTTTTTAACATTTGTGGCTTTTTTGGGGAATTTTTTATTTTTTTTGTCATTAGGGATTTTTAGAATTTTAAGGGTTTTTAGGATTTTAGGGTTTTATCATTTTTTTAGTTTTAGGGTTTTTTGAATTATTTAGGGGTTGAATGATTTTTAGAGATTTTAACATTTTTGGGGTTTAATGGGTGTTAGAGTTTTCAGTGGCTTTTGAGTATTTCTATGGGGTTTAATGGTTTTTATTGTTTTTTAGTTTTTATGGGTTTCATAGATTTTTTGTGTTTTTTGAGTTTATAGAAATTTTTTGTTTTTAGGGGTTTAAAGCGTTTTAGGTTTTTAATGTATTTTAGGAATTTTGATATTTTTAGGGGTTTTTATGTTTTTAGGGGGTTTTAGAATTTTTTTTAGGATTTTTATTGTTTATTAGTATATTTAGGGATTTTTATTGGATTTATGGTTTTTTTTGCAGGTTTTAGGGTTTTATGGTTTTTTAGGTATTTAGTTTTTTTTAGTTTTTTTGGTTTTCTAGGTTTTTATAGTTTTTAACATTTTAAGGGGTTTAAAGGGGTTTTATGGTTTTTGGAGTATTTTATGGTATTTATGGGGTTTTAAGGCTTTTAGGAGTTTTATGGTTTTTAGTTTTTTTTTGTTTTTTGGGTCTTTTAAGGTTTTTATAATTTTTTAGGTTTTCTAGTGGTTTTAGGTGTTTTTAGATTTTTATGGTTTTCTTATGTATTTTTTTTGGGTTTTAGGGTTTTTTTACATTTTTAGGTATTTTAAGAGATTTTTTAGGATTTCTATTGTTTTTATGGTTTTTATAGATTTTAAGGGGTCTATGGTTATTTTGTGATTTAAGAGTATTTTATGGGTTTTGGTGTGTTATATTTTTTTTGTTTATAAGATTTTATTTGGGTTATCGACGAATTTTTTTTTTGGGGGGGGGGTTCATTTTTAGATAATTGTAGGGAACTTTATATTTTTATGGTTTTTTTATTTTTATTGAATTTGATGTTTTTTTGGGGATTTTTTAGGGTTTTAAGTTTCTATGGTTTTTATGTGTTTAAATATTTTTAAGCTTTTCTAAGTTTTTTTCAGTTTCTGTAATGTTTTCTTAGGTTTTTTGTGGTTTTAATAAATTTTATGCTTTTATGAATATTTTAGATTTTATAATATTTTAATGAGGTTTTAGAGTTGTTAGGGATTATGAGGGTTTTTAGGGTTTGATTTCATTTAGTTTTAATATTTTTTTAGTTTTTTTGGGATTTTATTTGTTTTTATGTTTTTATGTTTTCTTAGGGTTTTTAGGATTCCTTTGGTTTCTTTTTTACGTTTATGGGTTTTGATGGTTTTTTTGGATTTCTATCAGTTTTATGGATTTTGAGGGTTTTATGGGTTTTAATGATTTTTATGGGTTTTTAGGATTTTATGGATTTTTCTTTGTGTTTTTACGGTTTTTATGTTTTTTAAGAGTTATTTAACATTTTGATGTATTTAAAGTGGTGTTGTGTTTTTGTGGTTCTTTAGGGTTTTTATGGATTTTTTGGTTTTTTTAAGAGTTTTTATTTTTTTTAGGGTTTTAGGGTTTCTATGATTTATAAGATTTTATCGTTTCTTAGGTTTTTAGGGGTTTTATGGGTTTTTAGGTTTTTAAGGTTTTTTTTGTGGGTTTTCAATGTTTTTAGAGTTTTTCAAAATTTTAAGGATTTTCAGTGCCTTTTTGGATATTTAATATTTTTACGGATTTTTGGGATTTTGATGGTTTAAACGGGGTTTTTGGGGTTTCAATGTTTTTACCCTAAATTTTAAGATTTTAATAGTTTTTTGAGTTTTTAATTTTTTAAGAGGATTAATGGTATTTTATATTTTTTAGTAGGTTTTTAGGGGTTTTAGGTTTTAGAGGTTTTTTTTTTGTTTTCAGTGGTCTTTATGGTTTTAGGTATTTTTTTGTTTTTTGTTTTTTTTAATATTTTTATCATTTTATTGGTTTTTATAGTGTTTAATTATTTTTTATTTTTTATGTTATTATTAGGGTTTTTATATTTTTTTACATTATATGGTTTTTTATTATTTTTATGTTTTTAGGATTTTTATATAGTTTTTGGGTTTTAGGGTTTTTAGGGGTTTTACAGTTTTTAGAATTTTAAAGGTTTTTTGGTGTTTTAGGTGTTTTTAGGATTTTAATGTTTTCTTTGGGTTTTCAGGGTTTTTATGTGTCTTTACATTTTTAGGGATCTTTAGGGATCTATTAATATTTTTATGGGTTTGAGGGTTTTTAGTGTTCTTAGAATTTTTTAACATTTTTAGGGGTTTAATTTGTTTTTAGAGTATTTAGCGGTTTTTTTCATTTTATAAATATTTCGGGGTTTTTTTAATTTTTAGATATTTTTTTTTCTAGGTTTTTGGCTTTTAAGGTCTTTTAGGGTTCTTAGAATTTAATATGGGTTTTAGGGTTTAAAGTGATATTAGGTTTTTCTGGTTTTCCCATTGTTTTTAGGGTTTTAGGGTTTTTAATATTTTTTGTCCTTTTTGGGTTTTTAAGTATTTTTAAGGTTTTTAATGTTTTTTACAATTTTGAGAGGTTTTATGTGTTTTTAGTTTCTTAGGTTCACTTATGGTTTTTAGGGTTTTTGGTATTTTTTACGTTTTAGGGTTATTTTTGGATTTTTTTTATTTTTATGTACTTTGAATGTATTTAGGGATTTTATGGGAATTTACCGTTTTTTAAGATTTTTATGGTTTTTCAGTTTTTTAATATTTTTAGCAATTTAGAGGGTTTTTATATTTTTAATGTGCCTTCATGATTTTTAAGGTTTTTTAGTATTTTTTAGTTACTTTATATATTTTGGATTTTTTGGTATTTTAGCGTTTTTAGGTTTTTTGGGGTTTTAAGTGTTTTTAGGTTATTATGGTTTTCTAAGGGTTTATAGTGATTTTTGAATTTTTATGTATTTTTGGAGAATTTTTTATTATTTTTATGGGTTTTAGGAATTTTGAGGGTTCTTAGTGTTTTTATGTATTTTGGGGTTTTTAGTATTATTTTTTAGTTTTAAGGGTTTTAATGATTTTTTAGAGTTCTTAAATGTTTTCAGGGGTTTAAATTTTTTTAATAGTTTTTAGTGGGTTTTAGGGATTTTATGGGTTTTAGGGTTTTTGTGGTTTTTTATTTTTTTATGGTTTTTAGGGTTTTTAAGGGTTTTTATAGTTTTTATCATTTTTTAGTTTTTAGGCATTTCTTTTGTTTTATATATTTAAGGTTTTCTTAGGGGTTTTCAAGGGTTTTATGGCTTTTTACTTTTTATAGATTTTTAGGGTGTTTTAGTCTTTTATGTTTTTAGGGTTTTAGGGATTTCTAGGCTTTTTAGGATTTTTAAGGGTTTTAAGGGGTTTTTTGAGTTTTCTAATGTTTTTACGTGTCTGAATGGTTTTATTATTCGTCAGTTAGTTTTTAGTGATTTTATAGGTTTTTAGGGTTTTTAAGGTTTTAGGGGGTTTTATGGAATTTATGGGGTTTTAGGGTTTTTAGAATTTTTTTTTGTTTTTAGGGGTTTTAGGTTTTTAAGGTTTATAGGGGTTTTATGGATTTTTTAGGGGTTTTAGGATTTTTGGGATATTTATGGATTTTGTAGTGTTTTTATGGTTTTTCTGGTCTTTAAGGTATTTTGAGGGTTTTAATGTATTTTTCAAGGTTTTAGTGTATAATTTATGTTTTAGAAATTGTTTTTAAATTTTTATGGGTTTTAATGTTTTCGTTGTATTCTAATGTTATTAGTGTATTCGAGGGATTTGGATTAATTAGTGATTTTTATGGTTTTTTATGTTTTTTGAAGGATTTTATGGTTTTATGGTTTTTAGTTTTTTTGGATTTTTATTGTTTTTTTTGGTTTTTTATAATTTTTCAGGATTTTAGGGGTTTTTTCTGTTTTTTGGTTTTTAAGGTTTTGATAGGTTTTTAGGGGTTTTTAAATTTAAGATATTTTAGGGGTTTTTTAAGATATTTTTTGGTTTTTAGGATTTTTAGGATTTTTGTGGGGTTTTATCTTTTTTGGGTTTTCATGTTTCTTTTATGTTTTTAGGGTTTTTTAAAATTTCAGGGTTTTGTGGCGTTTTAGTGTTTTTTAGGGTTTAGGGGTTTAAAGGGTTTTTATATTTTTGGATGTTTTAAAGGTTTTTTTCGGTTTTTTCTAGTTTTATGGTTAATATGGTATTATGGTTTTTTGTGTTTTGGTGTTTTTTTAATTTTTTTTTATTTTTAAGAATTTTAAGAATTTTATGGTTTTTTATGTTTTTTAAATATTTTGTGGGGGTTTAGGTTTTTAATGGGTTTTTAGGGTTTTTATTGTTTTTGGGTTTTTAGTTGTTTTAATTGTTTTTACAATATTCAGGTTTTCATATATGGTTTTAGGGTTTTTATTGTTTTTTATGTTTTTAGGGATTTTTAGGGTTTTTAAATATTTTTATGGTTTTTAGTAATATTGTATGTTTTATGGTTTTATGGTTTTTAGTTTTTTGGGGTTTTTTCTTATTAGGGTTTTTTTAGTTTTTATGGGTTTATGGTTTATAGGAATTTTAACATTTTTAGGGATTTAAAAGGGTTTTAGTGTTTTCAATAGATGATTAAGGTTTTAATTGGGTTTTAGGGTTAATTAATTTTTTAGAGGATATTATGGTTTTAAGGGGGGTTTTTAGTTTTTTTGAGATGTTTTAGGAGTATTTTTAAAGTTTTTAGAATTTCAAAGGTTTTTAGGGGTTTTAAGTGGTTTTAGGGTTTCATGGTTTTACAGGGGATTTTAGTGTTCTTAGGGTTTTTCACATTTTAAGTGTTTATAAGGGATTTTTTATTAATTTTATTTTTTTTAATTTCTTTTAGGGATTTTGAGGTTTTATGGGATTTTTTATGGTATTTAGTGTTTTTTTGAGTATTTATAGTTTTTAGGTTGTTCAAGAGTTTGAAGTGTTTTTATGGTTTTAAGGTTTTCATAGGGATTTTTCAGGTTTATTACGCTTTTAGATATTTTTTGTTCCTTTTTAGGATTTTTGGTGTTTTTATGATTTTTAAATATTTTGTGGGTTGTATGGGTTTTATGGGTTTTTCCACTTTTTTGATATTTTACGAATTTTTATTGAATTTATATAGGTTTTATTGTTTTTTTAAATTTTCTAATAATTTAAGGGGTTTAAATGACATTTAGGGTTTTAGTGGGTGTTTGGGGTTTTAAGGGATTTTGGGCAAGGAAGGCTCGGGTCCAGGCTATTCCTGGCACCCCCAAAAATTTATTAAAAGAAAAGACACAAAGACCCTGCAGACAAGGGAGGGGAGGGATCCACTGATCCACACCCAAAACCCCTTATGACCTCAACCCAAAGGCCACATAAATATAATAAAAAACAAAACCAAAAACAAACAAGTCAAAAGTCCAAAAGAGAGGTCACACAAGGGGAGGATCAGTCAACATCTCCACCAAAATCCTCCAGCTCCGCACCTCAAAACCTCATGCCCACACCAAAGCTGTCACCCACATCAGCAAAACTGAAATCTGAATCATCACCCATGTCCGTTGAGTCCCATCCAGGCTCAAAATCCTCCTGCATGCCAAGCCTGGATAACATCTTCATTCTAGCCTTCTCTTTCTCTTCGGAAATTGAAAGCCGCTCTCGCTTATTCACCCTTAAATTAAGTTTGACCGCTCATGAAGAGGACTTAGTTGCCATGGGACGTGGGAGGGCAGAGTAATCCCTCCTCCGTCTTTATCTCAGAGTGGCGGAAGTGGATCCAGCTTCAGCACCCGTCTTTGCACAAGTGACACCATCACTAGCAGCCGATGGTGCCTTCCCTTTCTTACATTCTACCCTAGGAGTTTCAGCACCTCCTCTGGTTTTTTTCTCCTTTTACATGACCATAGCAGCGTTTATCCGACGATCTGCCTCAGCAAACCTCTACCCAAGCCTCTCAGCTTCACCCTCAAGCGGGAACCTTTCTCGTTCCACCCACACAATCTCATGGATCTGCACACAAAGATCTTCAGCAGAGGGGACACCATGAAGGACCATATACCTCTGCAGGTCCATGGAGGGACTGCTAGCATCACTGGCATTTCCCGGCAGAGCGTTAAAGAACTAGTCACTAGGAGGATCCTCAGCACCGCTTGTGCTAGCAGAGGGAGGAGATAGCCCAGGCCCCATGTCAGGTCCCCCCACACCTGGACACCCAGACAGAACCAGAGGGTGATCACGCCAGTTCATGTGTTGGACCCTGGGGATCCAGGTCTCTTAATCCACCGTAGACCTTTCCTCAGCTGAAGACAAGCTCCAGTCATCTCCATTCCTCGGGACCTGAGCAACCATTGCCTCCTTCAAGACATCTTCCACCATCACAGCCACTGTTGTCATGACCCGAACCTACCCGGGCTCGAGCCACAACTACCCCAAGCCCGCCTCCATAGGCCAGGGGCTGGCGACCAGCACTGAAGGCACAATAACTCGGGGAGGCCTTTGTCTAAGTACCTGTACACACGCACACATCAAACTCAATGCAATAGTGCAGAGTAAAATCAAGGACAAGAAATGTAAAGGGAAACCATTATATATAAACCATAGTGTGCATCGACCTCTAACAGTACAAAGTAATGTTCTGAAAAAGGAAAAAGGGGAAAAACACGTGCCCAACTAGAAAAGGTGCCACAACCCGGCAACAGGTAAAAAAAAAGACAGCTGACGGGTCTCCCACCTGGAACCTGGCTATGACCACCGCACGCGGTCCAAGCTCCCGAACTCCTATGCTCCACTGAAGTCACGACCAACCTATCCATCGTCTGCAAGGGCACACCAAGTGCAGGAAAAACCCAAGCAGGGGTGAGTATAAACATACTCTGTAGGATACCCCGAACGCTCGAGGGAACAAAAAGGAGGTACCGAAGGGTGAGAAGTAGAGAAAACAGGGAAAGTAAAGGAGTCCAACCGAGTGTGCAGTAAAGAGTAATAGCACAGTAGAGAGTCCTGTTCAACCCAAAAAGAGAAAGGAAGTAGACTTGTCTAGGCACAAGGAGCTGGAAACGGTGAGAAGATGAACTTCTCGTCGAGTCTTCGCCACCTATATCAGGAGAGTATAATCATCCAACCATGAGAAGATAGACACGGAAAGCACGTGGCATACCCCGCACGTCTTCGCCTCTCCTGGAAGGGAGAGTAACCAGGCCCAAGAAGTGGGTACTTGAACAAGGTATATACATATTCTTATGCTCAGCGAGAAGCCCGAACAACGTCGTAAGGGGATCTACGTCTCGTAGCTCAGCCCATGAAAAGAGTATCCAACAGTCCCAGAAGTAAATACCATCATTGATGCCCAGCATCCCGCACGTCTGCCCTGAACAACAAGCCAAGGGGTTCAGTCACAACACCATGACACTATCCGATTTGGGCAGCACTGACTCGCCCGCACGGTTTTAGATCACGTCACAATAACACGTCTCTGTGGGGAAAGTGCCCCTCGTACTTGGATGTTCTAGGGAAATTCAAACCACACCTCGTCACTGCCCTACAGTCGAGAGGTCTCCTTAAAGACAAATCTATTCCATCGCCGACCCGTACAACCAAGCGTCCCACTCCGGTAAACACGGAGGAAAACCACAGGATAGCCTACTAGAAAGGACTGAGCCAGGAATGCCAATGAATGACCCACTGCCCAGCCCTACTGGTGGGTAATTCATATCCAGATATCGTGCAACCCACTACCCAGCCCGGCTGGAGGGTAAACCATAACACATCATCCGACGACCCACTGCCCAGCCCCGCTGGAGGGTAGACCTTAATACATCATCAGGCGACCCACTGCCCAGCCCCGCTAGAGGGTACACCATAATACATCATCAGGCGACCCACTTCCGAGCCCCGCTGGATGGTAGACCTGGAATAAGTTGACAGGCGACCCACTGCCTAGCCTTGCTGGAGGGTAGACCTGGAACTAGACAACGAGCGACCCACTGCCCACCCTTGCTGGAGGGTAGGACCTAAGAGGTTGTCGGGTGACCCAATGCACAGTCTCTATAGGAGGGTAGACCCTAAGTGCGTCGGGAGACCCACTGCCCAGTCTCTGCTGGAGGGTAGACCCTAAGTGCCTCGGGCGACCCCCTGCCGAGTCTCTGCTGGAGGGTAGACCCTAAGTGCGTCGGGCGACCCACTGCCCAGTCTCTGCTGGAGGGTAGACCCTAAGTGCCTCGGGCGACCCACTGCCGAGTCTCTGCTGGAGGGTAGACCCTAAGTGCGTCGGGCGACCCACTGACCAGTCTCTGCTGGAGGGTAGACCCTAAGTGTGTCGGGTGACCCACTACCCAGTCTCTGCTGGAGGGTAGACCCTAAAAGCCGATGAGTAACCCACTGCCCAGCCCTGCTGGAGGGTAGAACCCAGAACTACTCTAGCCATATCCACTGGAGGGTACAACACTAGCCAACCAAACACGGGGTGGGTATTGCGCAACCACCCAACTCCAGAAAAACGCACCCAAAATAAGTTCAACGCCTTCTCCATCACTGGGAGTCACTTGCACCACTACCGGACAATCCATCGCGAATGAAACCAGGGGAGACCACTCAACCCTGCTGGTCAACAAACGAGCACCGAGTCAGGGGAAAAACTTCACCTTGCTGGTCAAACAAACACACAGAGGGACCCTCTACGTCGCGAGAGGTCAAAGTACGCAAAGCAGAACCCGACATGCACGTGGGGCCCACACAACGTGTGGCCCCATCTCAACCCCAACTGAACGCACCAATGTTATCAGGTACGAACAACCACATGTACCTCCAAGTATTTCTGTATATTCCCAGAGTATACCACGGTCTCAGCCCAAGGGCCATCGTGCACACAGCACCCAATGTCAACGCGAAGGCGTGACGTAACATCTCTAACTCAAAGGCCCAGGCACGGCTGACCACATCTCGTGAACCACTTACATCACTCTCCCAAGAGTGTGCGATCACACGCCAAGGGCCCGCTACAAACAAGGTAGGGCGAACCACCACCAGAGCACCTTTCATTCTTCCACATTTAATAAGTTCACGTATATGGCTCTGCATAACCAAACGGATCACACCGTTGTAATCCTCGCGGAAAAACACGCGAGATCGACTACTTACTCGCCTCCAATGGATATCCGACGAAAAAGGTCACCAACACCACCTCACGTTCGAACGACGTCCTGTGATCCCGAGCTTCGGCCCCGAAAAATGTCGGTCGCATCACACCATTGTGATCCCCCTCGGCAAAACACATCAAAAACACTACTCAATTGAGTGCAACAGATATCCAGAGAAAAATATGCATCCTGGCGCACCGCAAACGAGCGGTGTCACGTGGGACCCGCATCCCAGTCCTGAAACTCAACGAACGGATCACACCGTTACAATCCTCTCGAAAAAGTACACGAAATGGACTATTCACTTGTCCAAAACGGTCGCCCGGTGATAAAGATGGAAATCACCATCAACGACCAAACGACCCTCATGGGCCCCACACCATCGTGCCAAATTAGGGTGGGCGGATTGCACAATTGCAATCCCCTCGGAAAAACATCTAGAATTGACTGCTCGCACGCCCCGAACGGATGCCAGGGGAAAAAGTCGCTAGAAGTTGCACGCTGCTCAAAAGACGGGTCGTGGGGCCCATGCCAAAACCTCGGCCTCAACGTCCGGAACCACCCTGGAAACCTCCGCCTCGATGCCAGAGTTCCAATGCCGCTGACGGTGCTTAAAACGGACGTCGGACGCGTCCGCGCCATCTGGAACCATAGTCTCGGGGAATACGCTCACCCACTTAAGGACACGTCGCGCCTCTGCGGCCCCTCGTTTCGGGAATTAAAAATTCCCAAAACCATCTCAAAATATCCACCTCTGAGCCAGGCCCGCGCCGCCGTAGCCGGCGCGCAAAACGGACGTCCGTAGCGAAAGCTACGGACGTCGGAAGTTATAAGGGGGGGGGGACCCCTTGGGCCGGACCGGCCCGGTCAGCCCACAGCCGGCCCGCGGCCCGGCCGCAGGCCCGGATCACCTCGCCGCGGCCAGATGGTCACGGCCTGCCGACACCCGACCGGCCGGCCTCGCGGCACCCCTATGGAGACCCACGATTCGCGGGTCTCTGTCAACCGAGGACGCGCCGCGCCGTGACCCCGGGTCGCTGCCCCGTGCCGGCGCCCTCGGCCTGACGCCGCCGGGCCAGAGGCCGCCGCCGCCTGCCGTCGAAGAGCGCCGCCGCCCAGCTGCAGCACGCCGTCACTGCCAGAGCCACCGCCTGAAGCCGCTGAAGCCCCTTCCTCCATGCCTCGGACCTCCGGAGCACCCAAACCGGCCGAAAACCGCCGGGACAACCCGAAATTCCCGCAAACTTCGGCGAACGATTGCGAACGCCTTCAGACTCTGATTTCAAATCCAAAACAAGCATCGGAAAGAGAAAAATGCGTACTACACGACCATGGGATTTGGTCGAATATTAAACAAAAAACCGATGCTAAAATTTAGGTTCAAAGGGGGGTTCGGGATTTAAAACTCAAACGAACACCAACTACCTCGAAGGGTGTAGCCCAACGCTTCGTGTGCGGACCGTCGGAACCGATGCGCCTCGCCGGAATTCGCCGTGCCAGAGCTACCTCGCCGGAGCTGGAGGAGAGGGTAGGGTTTGAGGAAGAATAAGAAGAAGAGGAAGAGGGGAGGGGATTTGTTTAAGTAGAAAATACTTAAACGCCGCCCGATAGCCCCGAACCCGAAATTTTGACAGGGTCGGGATTTAGCCTCCCCTAGGCTAAAAACCACGCTCTGAGCGCAACGGAGGTCTCGTAATTTTATTCCGAGACCCCATTCAAAAGTTATTAAACTTAGCGCCCAAGGCCGCCAAATTACGAAAACGCCCCTAGGGCCATTTTTCACAAACGGCCCGCACCCGCGAAACTCATACCCCTCCTAGGGTAAAAGGCACGCTCTGAACTCAACGATGCCCTCGGTTTTCCTATCTGAGCCACCGTTTAAGAGATACCTGCGGTTCAACATTAAACGAATAAATTAATTAATTAATTTATCCGTTTAACATTCCAGAAGAAGGCGAGGGGTCCAAACGTCCCACGCCGACAAGTTTTATGTTGTTACTAGGGTAAACACCCCATTCTAGACTCATCCGTACACTCGGATCTCTGATCCGGAACTCCGTTTAGGAGTTATCCCATTTATTTGGCGATCCCAGTGTGAACACACTGAAAATTTAATTCCGGCCACACTGGGGCTCGGAATCGCACGCCGTCTGAATGCGCTACTCTGGAATATCATCAAGAATATTCCAAAGTCTTTCATAGAAAAAACCAGGTTCTTACAACCGTAGAAGGCTCAGCCAAGGCTGCAACCTGGATGTTTTTTGGGGAAAGCACAACACACTCAGTTGCTGGGAAGGATCCAGCAGAGTTCTCATTAACCTTCAAGCCATCTATACCATCTCATTCCAGATCCAGAGCACAGAGATCCTCCACATTTTCTTTCTAGACACCCACGACAGCAGCCTTCCCTAAATCTGTCTGCCTCCTAGGAGAGTCGCCACACCCGTGAACACCTTCAGTAGAAACCCGATCATCCCTCTCACCCAGTAGCACTTCCTCCTTATCGGTATTTCCCGAGACACCAGCACCTCCATCCAGACACACAATGAAACTACTCGAATCCATCAGGGCCACCTCTAAATCACTTCCAGCCAGCAAAGCAGATGAGCAAGGAACATACGCACCCAGAGGTTGGGAGGAAACCACGCCTTGGTCCCCTTCATCTCCACCAGAGGGAGGGTAATCTCACTAGAGGACATGCGAGCCAGAGCACCACCCCTGACAGTGCCAGAACACCCTCTAGAGTGGTCGTTGTGCCCAAAACTCCAACAAGAAGAGATGAAAACCGGCCATTGCTAAAAAATAACAGGCTATCTCCATCTGAGTTCTTCCCCCACTACAATCCAGATAACATCCACAGGAGGCTTCGAAGCATCGATTTCAACAAAGGCCCTGGGTGAAATCGGATGACAAAGGGCCCTAGTATTACTATCCACACAATGGAACCTCCCCAACAAATTCCCAAGCATCGAAATAATTGAAAAATTTTGAAAGGGAAGGGGAAGCTCAGAACATCTCACCCAGGTAGTAGCAATCGAGGAACTCCACTTCAGATGAACATCAAAGCTCCACCGAAAGAGGGAGAAGATGGCGCCATTACACGACCGAGGATCCACTGACTAGGCAAGAACCAGGTCTTCCTCCATGGTAAAGCGAATCATGATGTGGGATCTATCGAGCAGGCCCACAGTCGCCCGAGCCCTATGATTATAAAAAGCCGAAACATACATATCGAAAGTGACCACCGGGGGTCGCTGCACTAGTAAACATGCAACCAGAGTCAGGTGTTGAAGGTCCGAAGCCTCCGTGAACTCCCGAATCGAGAGGGGCAGCTGTGGACGACCTTCGAAAAACTCTGGAACCTTCGAGCAGAGAAGAGTTCTCAAGAAAGAGGGTAACAAGACATTAGGATTTATATGGTTTTAAGGGATTCAGGGACTTTGAGGGGCATTTGGGTATTTTAGGGGGTTTAGAGTTTTTTTTTGTTTTTATCACGTCGGTTCATATAATAACCGACGTGATAAATATGCGCGGGGGGGGGGGGGGGTTTATCACGTCGGTTATTTTCTAAACCGACGTGATAAAACGCCTGGGATATCATTTATCACGTCGGTTCTCGAAAAAAACCGACGTGATAAACCCCTACCGATTTATTTACCACGTCGGTTATAAAATAACCGACGTTGAAAGCGATATATATATTTTTAAAATAATTGCACTGCTCTCACCAAAAAGCAACCAGAAACCAAACAACAAAAATAACCATGCCAGCCCTCCCCCAAGCCCCAACTGAACCCCACCCTCATCTATACCCACCTAACAACCTGGCCAGCCCTCCCCCACCACATTGGAGCCCCACCACAACCCTTGGACACCCCCAACCCCTTGGACACCCCCACCCCTTGGACAGCCCCCCCCCCACACCTCATTTACACCCCCAAGACCCCTAGTACAGCCTCAAACACCCATTGGACACCCCCCCACACCTTGAAAGCCCTCCCAGACCCCTTGGACACCCCCCCCCCCCCCCCCCCGAGCCCTTGGACAGCCCCAAACACCCCTTGGACACCCCTCCCATATCCCTTGGACCCCCCCACCCCTTGGACACCCCCCACCCCTTGGACAGCCCCCCCACCCTCATTTACACCCAACCGGCCCCTTGGACAGAACTCCCAAACACCTTGGACACCACTCCCATATCCCTTGGACACCCCCCACCCCTTGGACACCCCCACCCCTTCGACAGCCCCCCCACCCTCATTTACACCCCCCGAACACTAGGACAGCCCCAAACACCCCTTGGACACCCCTCCCATATCCCTTGGACACCCCCCACCCCTTGGACAGCCCCCACCCCCTGGACACCCCCCCGACCCCTTGGAAACCCCCCCCCCCCGACCCCTTGGAAACCCTCCCATCCCCTTGGACAGCCCCAAACACCCCTTGGACACCCCTCCTATATCCCTTGGACACCCCCCCCCCCCACCACTTGGACACCCCCACCCCTTGGACAGCCCCCCCCCCCCACCCTCATTTACACCCAACCGACCCCTTGAACAGGCCCAAACACACCTTGGACACCCCTCCCATATCCATTGGACACCCCCCACCCCTTGGACACCCCCACCCTCATTTACCCCCCCCCCCCCCACCCTCATTTACACCCAACCGACCCCTTGGACAGCCCCAAACACACCTTGGACACCCCTCCCATATCCCTTGGACACCCCCACCCCTTGGACACCCCCACCCTCATTTAGACCCCCCCGACCCCTAGGACAACCCCAAACACACCTTGGACACCCCTCCCATATCCCTTGGACACCCCCAAAACACCCACCCACCCCCTTTGAACCTCTCCCCCCATACCAAAATCCAGACCAGAAAAACCATCAACAGTAGACCAAAACAAGAAGTAGAGAAAAATTAAACATTCACTTATATAACATTCAAAACTTACACTGTCAACTTCAAAAAAAACTAAATCCAACCTAAACGACTACGAAATACACAATTACATTGACAATATTTAAAATTACATTTTACATTACAAACAACTAAAAGTCAATCAAACTTGTAAAATAATTTGACCACTCCACTTGTAAGTGTTTGATATCTTCAGCAGTAAAGGGTTGAGGGTCATCAAAAAGCTACAAAGGAAATGGATAGTAGTCAACATGTATAATGAATAAATCAAATTTAAATATTATGAGAAAGAGGAAATCTTACCAGGTCAAAACTCAGAACTGTCCCAGTTGTTATTATTTCATACATAAATCTTAACATGTAATATCCGCATTCGATGATGCCTTGTTGCTCATGACATTTCTGTTTGAATGAGTGTAAATTCAATTTATTATTTTTATGTAATAAATAAAAATGTACAAATTATAAATGGATATTTACCTTCGCATGTACATATTTGATCTTGAAATTCCTTTTCTTTGCACTTTTTCGAAAGTGGACCCATGCCCTGTTAGAAAATAATATGAATGGGGTAAATTTAAAATTCATTATAATATATTAAACTATTGTGAAATTGAAACTTACGTTTCCAATATATTCTTAAAACTTTCTCGCACATCATCATGGAGAGAGCATATCCAATAAAGTGCTTTCTCCCTAGGGAAAAAAACCCCTAACATCCAATGATCCCTGATAAAAGGAAATTTAAAGTTAGTGGTTTTTTATGTTAAAAGATAATTAACTCTTTGAGAGGGATGTGTTTCATACCTCTCACAAAAAGGCATCATCCAACACTGTGTGATTACATTCTTTTCAAATCTATCAGCAATATAAATCATTCTTTGTTCCTCATCCAATGTACATGCTTCAGGGGAAATCAATTGTGGGTCCAAGAATCCATATACATCTGTCAGCTCATTCCTCTCACAAATTTTATATAGATACCTAATACAAAGCAGACATAAGTATACATTTTTAATAAATATAACACAAGGAAAAGGTGTTAAGACTTACATGATAAAAATTTGCACCACGTTGATGCCCAACTTATCTCCAGTGAAAAACTCCATGATATCAGTTTTCATAATCCCCACAATTAGTTCACGTCCATAGACATGAGCTTCCATTGTAAAGTCATAATGATCCACCAACAAATTTGAATATCTTGACAATTTGTCAAGACTGCTAGTATCTGCATCTGATGTCATAGCTATCTGTCTTTGTTGTTGTCTATACAGTATTTCTTTACCTTTGAAGTATTCCTGTAAAAATAAATTGAAAAATATATTAGTTTTCAAATGATAAAACAGTATTAAAAATATAAAATAAAATATATAACATCCATACCTCTATGGTAATGAGTCGAAGAATTCTGGATGGCCAAAGTAAAAAATGGCCGATACTATGTCCAACTATCGTCACCTCATCTGTAGGTAATGGTATCCAAGCTGATCTATCTATAATATCCTGTACAGTGACCCTCTGATTCTCTACCACTAACTGTTGATGATGACCTGTATCTCCTATACAATATACCATCCCATATGCAACTATATGATGTTGAGGATCATCAACATACAACTCACAATAAGTAGGTAGCTGCGGCGGAGGAGGAGGATCAAAAATGGGGTCTGCAGGCTGAGGTGGGGGAGTGGGAGCTACTGGGAGAGGTGGAGTGGGATCTGCACCCTGAAATTGTCTTTACAAGTCTACAAACACAAACTGCACCGATGCTCTAATCTTGTCCTCCATTGTCGCATTAATATTATGGACTTCAGCCTCCAAGGATTCTATTTTTTTTATAAACTCCCTCAACGTTAGAAGTTGAGGAACGTGGCAACACTTTTCTTACCGATACACCTGCCGGATATCCTCTTACACGGCCAGGATGTTCGGGCTTTCCCAATGCCACAGATAAAATATCTTCCCTCCCAGATGGTGTAAATGTCCCCTGTGAACTCTGCTCCTCAAGAGAGTCCTATAATAATTAATTGAACATTTCTATAATGATTGGAAATATATGACGAAAATAGTAAACTTAAATAAATAAAATAGATATCTTACAATCCTCTCAACTACGAGTCTCGATTCTTCCGAAAGATATTGTCCTTTTTTTCCCTTCCGAGCTCTTTTCCATTTCTCATGTCTAGATGGAGGGGATAGAGGGGCCACCTCTCCATAGCTTGAAGACTCAGCTCTTAGTTGTTGAAATTTTTCTACCATCATTTGTTCTTCCAATAATGCATACCCTCCCCGAGATAAACAATGAGGGTATACATTTTTAGATTAGATCTCTTGATGATATTTCCTTGTTTGCTGTAAATTAAGAATAAGTAATAATTAACAAAACAATAATAAGATCATTTATATAAGAAAGCTTATAAAAGATTACATTGCCCTTACCAAAAATGATTCTTTTCTTCTACTTTCAAAAAATTGTCTCCATGTGTCTTCATCTATAAAAGGATATATACGACATGGATTCTCATGACTCCTATGACCATAAATGAAATCAGATGAGGGGTTGATTTGAAATCCCTCCATCTCCTAGCAGCCAACGATAAGCATTTCTTCCTGACTCCTCCAGTGTCATGAATATCAAATGTCATCTGATAAAAAAGAGGTTAAAAATATTATATATACTAGAAACATTTAAAGAACAGTCAAACAATAGAAAAAGATCTTACCAAAATGGTCTCCCACAGCTGAGAAATTATCTCCTTATCCACACTTCTCCAATCATCATAGAGAATTCTTACTTTGCTCTTAGACTGAGTTGCTACAAAACCCTTAAAATCTTTAGCATTTGGACCTCTAGGAAGATCATCATCATCAAACTCCACGACTATCCTCTCCTCCTTCGTACGGGCATGTGATAATTTTGGTAAACGTGTGCACCCACGCTTACCAACCTTTGAAATATTTTTCGTAATAGGAGCATGTGAATGTTCCTCCCCAGATGTATGACCAATATGCTCATCTCCAGAATCATGTGGCTGATCAACTGATTGATCTGTCATTTTCCTTCAAATCAAAAAAAAACATTAGTTCACAAATATACAAATTCAAATATTGTAATACTACTTAATCAGAAAATATAAAAGTGTACTAAATTACATAATAGTAAACATTGGTAATATGGTAAGCATGTTAAACAATGATAAACATGGTAAAAACAGTCTGTTGTACCCCTCTCTCTTGGATTTTAATGATCACAATCACTCTTATTATGTTCTAACATTTTTTCAAGTGTTTTTGTTGATAGGCAAAAGGTTGCCAAGGAGTTGGCCCAAGAAAGCTGAAAAGCGGACTCACTGAGTCCACCGGTCAACCGGTGTGAGCTCACCGGCCAGCCGGAGGACCCAGGCAGTGGACTTGCCCACTGCCTGGTGTCACCGGCTGGCCGGTGGCTCACCACCGGCCGGCCAGTGGACCAGACAGCCTTGCTCTGTCTGGGCCACCGGGCGGCCGCTGGATCACCACCGGCCGGCCGGTGGACCAGACAGAGAGCCTTCCTCTGTCTGGACCACCGGCCGGCCGCTGGGTCACCACCGGCCGGCCGGTGGACCAGACAGAGCTTTGCTGTCTGGACCACTGGCCAACCGGTGATCCACCACCGGCTAGCCGGTGCGCCCAAGACTTCTCCTCTTTACGGTTTTTATTGTTTTATCATTTTGGTTTGATACATGTTTTAATAAGTAAAAAATTTACAATATCTAACATTATATGAAAAAACTAAATGTAAACAAGAAATAAACATGTGTTACCTGTAATTTTAGGAATGTACAGTTGGATTGTTTTCCCAAATTCCTTCGTCGTGATCGTTCCTTATGGCACAAACCATGTCTTCAACATACTCATCATTATGTTCTGTTAATCTTTCCATGGAAGTAGGGATCTCACATAAATCAGCATCTTCATCAAATTCATCCTCACCAACATATTGTTTTTTCCCTTGTAAAACAACAGTCCACTGCATATCTGATTGATCTACTACATAGAAAATTTGTTTGGCATTTGTTGCCATTATAAAAGAATCAGCTGTGTCTTCCAATCTATTCAGATTAACAAGTGTCATTCCAAATTCATCGTGTCTGACACTGTTGTTACCGATAAACCATTTACAGTTAAAAACAGGAACATTAATTTTAAAGTAATCAGCCTCCCATATGTCTTCAATCACTCCATAGTATGCACTTGATGCCGAAATTGGGTTTCTGTCCTTAGCACTCGAAAAATGCATTGCTTCTGCAAACACCAATACACC
The DNA here is from genome assembly GCA_963277665.1 of Viscum album. Classification (NCBI taxonomy): domain Eukaryota; kingdom Viridiplantae; phylum Streptophyta; class Magnoliopsida; order Santalales; family Viscaceae; genus Viscum; species Viscum album. The sequence goes on from OY728127.1 coordinate 109,852,860, forward strand.
ACTATTCTGAACTGCACTTCTGTTGTCCTGAGCTTTCGTATGAAATGTATAGCCATTAATGTCATAAGTGGACCATGTTATCACATTTAAAGATGGACCACCCAATATCCATTTTAATGTCTCTGATACATCTGATCTACCAAGCAAGGTCTTTTTAAACCATGGCAAAGAAGTTTTGTTGTGCTCATTCAAAATCCACATTTCTTTCTTCTTTGGATGACATTGTTTCAACTCATTAATATGCAATGTGATATACGGTTGAACATCAGCTATGTTATTCAAGATGTATGATTCTAACATCTTCATCTGTTCAGCTGACAGTGATTTGACTTTCAAGCCACGAATCCCCTTTCCCTCATTATTAACCCGTTCATGGCGAGATGGAGGCAAACCTATGTGTTGCGCCATAGCCAAGTAGCTCGTACAAAACTTTGCTACCTCCTCAAAAATATACTTTTCAATAATGGAGGCTTCAGGTCGATATGGATTTTTAACATATCCATTTAATATTTTCATATACCTTTCAAAAGGATACATCCAACGAAGATATACAGGTCCACAAAGCTTTATTTCTCGAACCATATGAATCATTAAATGCACCATCATATCAAAAAAAGTTGGAGGAAAATACATTTCCAAATGACAAAGTATAAAAATTGCATCCTTTTCCAAAATGTTCAAAGCATTCACATCAATCGCCTTGTTACAAATTGAATTGAAAAAATAACACAACCTCATTATAGTCTTTCTGACACGGATGGGCAATATTCCACGCAGTGCAACTGGTAGAATTTGTTGCATCATGATGTGAAAATCATGTGATTTCATACCTATCAACTTCAAGTCTTTCAATGAGACAAAATTTTTTACATTTGAAGAATAACCTTGAGGCACTTTGATATCATGAAGACACTGACAGAAGCTACTTTTCTCCCTCTTCGATAATGTATGACAAGCCGGGGGAAGATATGTTCGTCTTCCTTTAGGAGTGGGAGCTAACTCCAAACGTATTCCCATTGATAGTAGGTCTAACCTTGCATTCAACCCATCTTTTGTCTTTCCTTTAATATCTAGCAATGTTCCGATCAAAGAATCACAGATATTCTTCTCCACATGCATGACATCAATATTATGTTTGACTTCATGATACCTCCAATATGGTAGCTCAAAAAATATTGACCTTTTCTTCCAAATATGTCTATCATTACCAGATTTCTGTGTCTTTCCCAATGTCACATCAAGGTTTTTCACCCTCTCAAAATACAAATCTGGGGATAAAGGTTTTGGAGCAGTATCAAATTCTTGTGAGCCATTGAATTCCTTTTTTAGTCTTCTATAAGGGTGATCCATAGGCAAAAACTTTCGATGACCCATGTACACTGTTTTCCTCCCATGATGCAATTGACAATATGACGTCTCTTGTTCGCAAATTGGACATGCTTTATGCCCTTTAACACTGTATCCAGACAAATTTCCATATGCTGGGAAGTCATTTATAGTGAATAGAAGCACTGCATGCAGTTGAAAATATTCCATTTTATAAGAATCATACACCCTAATACCATCAGCCCATAACAGTTTCAAATCATCAATCATCGGTGACAAGTATACATAAATATCATTGCCGGGTTGCTTTGGTCCAGAGATCATGATACTCAATATGACATATTTGCGCTTCATACAAATTTCAGGAGAGAGGTTGTAAATTACCAATAAAACAGGCCATGAACTATGTGTGCTACTGAGGGTTCGGTATGGATTCATTCCATATGTGCACAAGCCTAGTCTCAGATTTCTAATTTCATTTCCAAATGTAGGGTACTGGGCATCAATTTTCTTCCATTGTGGACAATCAGCTGGATGACGTATTTTTCCATCACATACCCGCTCATCAGCATGCCATCTTAACCTTTTTGCATCAAGTGAATTAGCAAATAAACGTTTGAAAAGAGGAATTATAGAAAGATACCAAAATACCTTTGAAGGGATATTTGTAATCTCTACATCAGCTTGTGATTTTTCTTTCAACTTATACCGTGATGTCCCACATTTAGGACACTCTTTCAGAAATTCATATTCCTTTCTATATATAATGCAGTCATTTGGACAGGCATGTATTTTCCTGTATCCCAATCCCATCGGGCATAATATTTTTTTGGCCTTATAATGTGAATCTGGAAGATCTTTATCTTTTGGAAGAATGTCTTTCATCAATTGTAGTAGCTCTGTAAAACTTCTGCCACTTCATCCATGTTTCGCCTTCAGGTTAATCAATCTTAACACCGCCGACAAAACCGTAAAATCTGTACAACCAGGATATAATGGTTTTTCGGCATCACCATATAGATGTGAAACTGTCGGTTCTATCTCAATTTGTTCTGCTACAATATCGCGAATCATTTCTTCAATTCCATCGGAGTTACCATCTTGCGATTCATTATCATCAGTGACATTCTGTCCAGTTTCGCCATGCCAAATCCAAGGGTTGTAACTCGGATTGAAACCATGACAAATCAGATGATCTTTTATCTCTCTACTTTTCAACTTCTTCATATTCAGACATTTCAGGCATGGACAGAAAAAAAATGTCACTACTTGGAACATTTCGTTTAGCAAATTCCAAAAAGGCATCAACACCTTCCTCATATTCACTGCTCATTCGATGTGCCGTAATCCAACTTCGACTCATTATTACCTATAACAAATAGCAAAAATATATATTTTTTTTAGATAAGACAAATATATGTTTATATGAAAAAAATCATAATTTGAATGTAAACAATTTTGAAATATAAAACAAATCGATGTGTATTTAAAAAAATATGCTTGAATATTATTTTTTAAACAAAATATAGTAAGATATAACACCCCCCCTGGACACCCCCCGACCCCTCTGGACAGCCCCCCTCCCCTCCTGGACACCACCCCCCCACCCCATACCCCCTTGGACACCCCCTGGACATCCCCCAACCCTCTGGACAGCCCCCCACCCACCCGGACAACCCCAAATACCCTCTGGAGAGGCCGCCACCCAATTGGACAGCCCCCACACCCATCCACCCCCTTGGACACCCCCCCTGGACACCCCACCGACCCCTCTGGACAGGCCGCCACTCCCTTGGACAGCCCCCCACACCCACCCATCCCCTTGGACACCACCCTGGACACCCCCCGACCCCTCTGGACAGCCCCCGACCCCTCTAGAAAGCACCCCCACCCCTCCTGGACACAACCCCCCACCCCCGACCTGCTTGGACACCCCCCTGGACACCCCCAACCCTCTGGACATCCCCCCACCCCTCCTAAACACCACCCCACCCCCTACCCCCTTGGACACCCCCCTGGACACCCCCCAACACCCACCCACACCCTTGGACAGCCCCCACCCCTCCTGGACACCACCCCCCACCCCTACCCCCTTGGACACCCCCCTGGACATCCCCCAACCCTCTGGGCAGCCCCCACCCACCTGGACAACCCCAAATACCCTCTGGAGAGGCCGCCACCCACTTGGACAGCCCCCCACACCCATCCACCCCCTTGGACACCCCCTTGGACACCCCCCTGGACACCCCACCGACCCCTCTGGACAGGCCGCCACTCCCTTGGACAGCCCCCCACACCCACCCATCCCCTTGGACACCACCCTGGACACCCCCCGACCCCTCTGGACAGCCCCCGACCCCTCTTGAAAGCACCCCCACCCCTCCTGGACACAACCCCCCACCCCCGACCTGCTTGGACACCCCCCTGGACACCCCCCAACCCTCTGGACAGCCCCCCCACCCCTCTTAAACACCACCCCCACCCCCTACCCCCTTGGACACCACCCTGGACACCCCCCAACACCCACCCACACCCTTGGACAGCCCCCCACACCCACCCACCCCCTTGTAAACCCCCCTGGACACCCCCCGACACCTCTGGACAGCCCCCCGCCCCTCCTGGACACCACCCCCACCCCCTACCCCCTTGGACACCCCCTGGACATCCCCCAACCCTCTGGACAGCCCCCCCCCCCCCACCCGGACAACCCCAAATACCCTCTGGAGAGGCCGCCACCCACTTGGACAACCCCCCACACCCATCCAACCCCTTGGACACCCCCCTGGACACCCCACTGACCCCTCTGGACAGGCCGCCACCCCCCTTGGACAGCCCCCCACACCCACCCATCCCCTTGGACACCACCCTGGACACCCCCAACCCCTCTGGACAGCCCCCGACCCCTCTAGGAAGCACCCCACCCCTCCTGGACACAACCCCCCACCCCCGACCTGCTTGGACACCCCCCTGGACACCCCCAACCCTCTGGACAGCCCCCCCCCCCCACCCCTCCTAAACACCACCCCCACCCCCTACCCCCTTGGACACCCCCCTGGACACCCCCCAACACCCACCCACACCCTAGGACAGCCCCCCACACCCACCCACCCCCTTGTAAACCCCCCTGGACACCCCCCGACCCCTCTGGACAGCCCCCCGCCCCTTCTGGACACCACCCCCCCACACCCTACCCCCTTGGACACCCCCCTAGACACCCCCAACTCTCTTGATAGCCCTCCCACCCCCCTGGAATCACTGAAAATTTACCATAACAAGAAGTTGGGCCATTCAAAGAATGTTTTTAGGTGTGGAGGAAGAACTGAGTTTCAATATATAGAGAAGGAACTCGACATTAGGTTGTCTATTCCAGGTTTTGATTTGAAGGATATAATGTTTGTTCAGTGACCCAAGAGATTGAATCAGAAATTCAGATGTTGTGCCATTTTCTCATGATGAGGATGAATAATTGGTGGGGTTTGACTTTTAAATGGAGAGCTTAGCAGACCATCATATTTTCTATAGATCAGTAAAGGATGTTAGCATCGAACATAAGGCTTAAGGGATGCTTTCAGATCCAAATATGTATGTTTATGGATGCAATGGATCTAGTAGAGGTTCTAGAAAGAATGGTGGTTTTATTTGTTTAGGATAAGTAGTGAATAAAAAACTAGTTAATTTTTTACTTGCTGAAAAGAGGGTATCTAAAATTTTTAACATGCCGAGGGGAAATCTGGCGAGTCCTCGTGGAACTTTGTTTGCAGGGGTGAAAATGGTGATGTGATCCCAAATCCATGCACCTATGCCATGGTTGTGTGTGAATAAAGTAGTAACAACTGTAAAAGGGAAACCCATCCAAATGGACACGCCCCAACCCTCTCGGGGATTTATAGAAAACGATGAAAAATTAGTGAAATCATAAAATTAGTCAATATTGCAAGTCGAACAAATAGATCTAGGGATGATAAATAAGATTATGGTGCCAAAACGAGTTAAAAGGGTTCGCAATCGAAGAATCTTAGCTAGTTTCAACAAAAAAATCACAACACATATATATATACTATCCGCGAAAAAAAAACAAACGAGTGGAAGGATTACCTGAGTGCTGCGAGTTTAGATGATTGATCCAAGGAGATTAAATATGTGAAACGATGATCACAAAACGAATCTAAACCAACGAAATGGACGAGTCGATTCGGGTTTACGCGCGAGAGAGACGAGTCGCGACTGTCGAAGGTGAATTCGTGAATGACAATCGACGGGTCTGGGTAAATTTTTAAATGAGTTATCACGTCGGTTATTCAATAACCGACGTTATAAGTTTTTTAAAAACATTTATAACGTCGGTTATTCAATAACCGACGTAAAAACCTGCCTTCGATTCTTTTTTTAAATCGGTTATTTTATAACCGACGTTATAAAGGGCTCAAAATCCGCGTTTTTTTAAGTCGGTTATTCCATAACCGACGTCAAAAACATCTGCGGATTCTTTTTTTACGTCGGTTATTTTATAACCGATGTAAAAAGGCCTTCAAAAACCGCGTTTTTTACGTCAGTTATTGAATAATCGACGTAACAAACCCCCCCCCCCCCCCCGCTTCTGTTTTTTAGGGCGGTTATTTTTATAACCGACGTTAAAGGTGTACCAAACACAGGTTTTTACGTCGGTTATTAAATAACCGACATAAAAAACCTCTTTTTACATATTATGACGTCAGTTTTATATAACCGACGTAAAAAATGGTGACGTAAAAAACGTTTTCTGCACTAGTGAAGACAGCATGGCAAGATCCAGGAAACCCATCACAGAACATGAGAACAAACATGTATCGGCAACACAAGCTGAAAACATCCTCACCGTGGATGACTTCCAGACCAAGCCACCCCTGTCGGATTTGCTGAGAAAACGCCACCATATTGCATTGTGGACCTCCACCTGTTCCGTAAACCATCGCAAATCGGGCCAGAAGAGATGTTTTATCTGGCGTAAACCGCCTCGGATCCTCTCCACACTGTGAAAAGAAAGCCGAAAGGGCCTAAGCAACCAAGATCTGACCACCTCGCAACATCCCGTCGACGCAGCCCACCATCCTTCACTAATCCGCAAGAAAAATGAAGCCGGAAAACCCTAGATCTTCTTATGAAGAGGAGATTTCAAATCCGCCCAAACTAAGGCAAGTCGACGCAAAATCCAAGCCAAGTCAACGCCTCCCTTACCAGATCCCCTCGACCACGCAGATCTGAGAAGAGGAAGCTCGAGGTAGCCTTTGACCGCAAGAACAAGATCCGCTGTCCACACATCCAGAGCCACCAGACATGAAGAAAAATCAGAAGCAGAACCTTTGGTTTTTAGGGGTTTTAAGTCTTTTTAGGTATTTATCGTTTTTAGGGGTTTTCAGGGTTTTTATGGTTTATCACGTTTTCTGGGATTTTTTGGAATCTTTTAGGATTTTCATGTTTTTTTAGTTTTTTGGAATTTTAGGGATTTTATGATTTTTTACAGTTTTATGTTATTTTTGGAAATTATGGTTTTTTTTGAGTTTTTAGGGTTATAATGGTTTTTAGTGATTTTTATCATTTTTAGGATTTTAATGGATTTTAATTTTTTTAGCGGGTTTTAGGGTTTTTATGGGTTTTTATTTTTTTATTTTTTTTAGTAGTTTTATTTTTTTTAGTGTATTTTAGGGTTATTATATTTTTTAGGTTTTTAAGTGCTTTAATTGTTTTTTAGGTTTTTAGTGTTGTCTAAAGGGTTTTCAAGGTTTTAGGGTAATTTATGTTTTTGGGATACTTTTAGGGACTTTTCATAATCTTTTTGGGTTCTAATGTTTTTGGGGAATTTGAGGGGTTTTAGGGTCTTTTAGTGTTTTTTAATGTTTTTTAGGGTTTTAACATTTTTATGGGTTTTATGTGTTTTTGGGTTTTAATGTTTTCATAAGGCTTTTTAGGGGTTTTAATGTTTTTTACATTTTTTGGGATTTTGAGAGATTTTTATGATTTTTATAGTTTGTAGGGTTTTTAGGACTATAAGGGATTTATGGTTTTACGGTTTTTTTGGTGGCATGGGGTTATATTTTTATTGATTTAATGTTTTAATAATTTTTTAACTTTTTATGGGTCAAAGGTATTTTAGGGATTTTTCTCGGTTTTTATTTTTTTTATAGGTTTTAAGGTTTTTTAATGGTTTTAGGGGTTTATGTTTTCAGAGTGATTATGGGTTTTAGGGCCTTTTAGGGTTTTAACATTTTTTGGGTTTTTAGGTATTTTATGTGTTTATAGAATTTACTAAGGTTTTTAGGGCTTCATGTTTTTTTTTGTTTTAAGGGATTTTCGGGATTTTTATGATTTTCTTGGATTTTTGGATTTTTTAATGTTTTAAAATTTTATAGGTTTTTAGGGGATTAAAGTTTTTTTTTGGAATTTAATGTTTTCTCAGGGTTTATTATGGCTTTTGGTTTTTTATGTTTTAATGGATTTTAGGTATTTTTTTGGATTTTTAGTGTTGTTGAGTGTTTTTAGGGATATTTTGGGTTTGTGGGGGTTTTTTTTAGTTTTTTAGGGTTTTTATTTTTTCAGATTTTTTAAAATTTTTATGTCTTTAATGGTTTTCAGAGAATTTCGTTTTTTAGGTATTTTATGGGTATTTAGGGGAATTATGGTTATTTGGGGGTGTTTATGGTATTTAATGTTCTTAGGGTTTTTAATTGTTTTTTTTTTAAATTTTAGCATTTTAAAGGGTTTTAGGGGTTTTAAGTGTTTTTATTTTTTTATGGTTATTTAGGATTTTTCAAGGTTTTAGGGTTTTTTAGGTTTTTAGGAATTTTTATGGATTTTTTTTTGATTTTTATGGTTTTAGTGGTATAAGGAATTTGGTGGTTATTTGGAGTTTTTATTGTTTTAGTGGTTTTATTGCTTTTTGGGGTTTTAGGGACTTTAATTGTTTATTTTGGGATTTTTATATTTTGTGATTTTTAACGTTTTGGGATTTAAAGGGTTTTTAGTGTTTTTAGGAGGCTTTAGGGTTGTTATGGGATTTTATGGTTTTTAATTTTTAAGGTAGTTTTTATGGTTTTTAGTGGTTTTAGTCAATTTTACATTTTTTAGTGTTTTTAAGGGTTTTATGTGTTTTTTGGTTTTTGTTGTTTTCTTAGAGTTCTTTATGTTATTTTAGGGTATTTACGTTGATAATATTTTTTTTGAATATTTATTATTTTTTTGTTTTCTTAGTTTTTTATAGATTTTGAGGGTTTTAGGTTTTTAGAATTTATTAGGTTTTTTTAATGATTTAAGTGTTTTTATGGTTTTTTGGTTTTCTTAAGGATTTTACTGTTTTTTACATTTTTAGGGTTTCTAGAGATTTGTTTTTATTTTTATGGTTTTTAGGGATTTTTAAGAGTTTTGGTGGTGTTTTTGGTTGTTTGTTTTTTTTAGTTTTTTAGTTTTTATAGTTTTTAGGGTTTTATGTTTTTTTATATTTTTAATGATTCTAGGGGTATATAGGGTTTTTAGAGTTTTAGTAGTTTTTAGGGAATTTATGGGGTTTTCACATTTTTTAGGTTTTTAATGATTTTTATGGTTTTTAGCGTTTTACTGTTTTAGGGTATTTAGGTTTTTAGAGATTTTAGTGATTTTAGGTTTTTTTTTGTTTTTAGTGTGTTTTGTTTTTAAGGTTTTCTTAAGGTTTTCAGGTTTTTTATGGTTTTTTATGTTTTCAAGGATTTTAAGAGATTTGTAGGATTTTCATGTGATTTTAGTGTTTTTAAGTATTTTTAGAGGTTTTAGTAGTTTTTTGGTTTTTTGGTTTTATGTTTTTTGGGTTTTAAGGTAATTTAGAGTTTATTATTTTTTAGGGATTCCAATGGGTTTATATTTTTTAGTATGTTTTTATAATTCTTATGGTTTTTAGTGATTTTAAATGATTTTAGCGGTTACTATGGATTTTAGGGTTTTTTAAAATTTTCAGTGTTTTTTTTGTTATTTAAGGGGTTTAAGTGTTATTAGGTTTTTTATGTTTTCTTATGGAACATTAGGGTTTTTAGGATTTTTTTTATGATTTAAGGGATTCTTCAAATATTTTAGGATTTTTATGGGGTTTAGAATTTTTAGGGATTTTGAGTGTTTTTTGGGGTTTTGGGGTTTTTGTGGTTTTTTGGGGTTTTTAGCATTTTCTAGTTTTTAGGGATTTTAAGTGTTTTAGGTTTTTATGTTTTTATATGGGGTTTTCATGTTTTTTAGGGTGTTTAATATTTTTAGGTATTTTTAGAGAATTATTAGTTTTCTTTTAGTTTCTATATATTTTCAGGATTTTGAGGGTTTTTAGGGCCTTCAAGGGTTTTAGGTTTTTTATGGTTTTTTGGGTTTTTTCATTTTTTAGTTTTTAGGTGTTTGAAGAGTTTTTATTGTTTATTAATTTTTTATGGGTGTAATGGGTTTCCAATGTTTTTAGTAGTTTTATTACATTTTCTCAATTTTATGGGATTTAATGTTTTTTGGGGTTTTATTGTTTTTAGGGTTTTATGTTTTTTAGTGGTTTATGTTTTTAACTATTTTTTAGGATTTTTGAAATCTTATGTGCCTTTATGTTTTTATTTTTTTCTTAGAATATGTAATGTTATTTATGGTCTTTACATTTTTAGGTATTTTTTAGTATTTTTAAATAATTTTATGGGTTATTAGGGTTTTTAAATATTTTTATGGGTTTTAGTTGTTATTTCTTTTAGGGTTATTATGTTTTTTGGGTTTTTAGGGGGGTTTCTGATTTTTTAGGTTTTTTAATGTTTTTAGAGTTTTTAATGGTATTAGGGTTTTAAAATGTTTAGATATTATTGGGTTTTCTGGGTTTTATAGGTTTTATGGTTTTTAGGGGTTGTTATGGTTTTAGGGTTTCTTAGGGTCTTTCAGGGTTTTTAGAATTTTTAGTGTTTTTAGGGGTTTAATGTGTTTTTTTGTTTTTAAGGTTTTATTATGGTTTTTTCAGATTTTAGGGTGTTTAATTTTTTTATGGTTTTTAAAGATTTTTTAGAATTTTTATTGGTTTTTGGCATTTTTAGAGATTTTTATGTTTTTAGGAGTTTTAGGGTTTTTTATGTTTTTAGGGGGGTTTAAATTTTTTAGCATTTTATAGTTTTTTTTAGATTTTTAGGATTTGGTTTTTATATTTTGAATGATTTTTAGGTTTTTATGGTTTTTAGGGATTTATTGATTTTGAGGATATTTTACGTTTTTAGGGGTTTTTTTCTTTTTTGGTTATTTAGGGTTTTTTGTGTTTTTAGGGGTATATTGATTTTTTATAGTTTTTACATATTTTCGGGGGTTTAAAGAGATTTTAGAGTTTTAGTGGGATTTTATAATTTTTATTTGTTTTATGGGGATTTAATGTTTTTAGGGGTTATATTGTTTTAAGGGTTTTTTGAATTTTTAGTTTTTTTATAATTTTAATTTTTTAGGTTTTTAGGTGTTTTAAGTGTTTTTAGAGTTTTATGTTTTTATTAGGGGTTTTAGGGTTTTTATGTTTTTATGGATTTTTATGTATTTTTTAGGAGTTTTATGGGTTTTTAGAGTTTTAAGGGAATTTGAGAGTTTCAGGATTTTTTAGTGTTTTTCAGGTTTTTATGTTTTTTTTGGGTTTTAGGGGTTTTTTGAGATTTTTAGGGTATTTAATATGTATTACATTTTTAAGGGTTTAAAGGGTTTGAGAATTTTTTGTGGGATTTTATCATTATTTAGTGTTATTATGGGTTTTTAGGGGCTATATTATTTTTAGGGGTTTTAGTGTAATTTATGGTTTTTAGCATTTTTTATGTTTTTAGGGGTTTTAAGTGTTTTAGGTTTCTAATGTTTTCTTAGTGGTTTTCAGGGTTTTTAGTTTTTTTAACATATTTAACAATTTACGGGATTTTTTACTTTTTGTATTTTTAGGGTTTTTGAAGGTTTTTAGGGTTTTTTAGGGATTTAGGGTTTTTAGGGTTTTTAGTATTTTTTGGTTTTTAGGGTTTTTGATTGTTTTTTGCTTTTTATGGTTTACTTAGGTCTTTGGTTTTTTAAATTTTCTATGTGATTATGGATTTTTAATGCCGTTTTGGGACTTATATGGTTTTTTGGGTTTTTAGGGATTTTGAGGGTTTTATGGTTTTTTATGGTTCTTATGGGTTTTATGGTTTTTTTAATTTAGGTTGTTTTTTTAGTTTTTAGGGTTTTATGGGTTTTTAGTGTTTTCTTATTTTTTTAGTAGTTTAAATGGGTTTTAGAGTTTTTAGTGGTATTTAAGGTTTTTATCGGGTTTTACAGTTTTTTATGGTTTTATGGGTTTTCGGTTTTTAGGGTATTTTAGAGTTTTCGTAGTTTTTTAGTTTTTTAGTATATTTAGGTGTTTTATGTATTTTTAGGTTTTTTAGGTTTTCTAATGCATTTTAGTGTTTTTAGGTTTTTTACAATTTTAGGGATTTTTAGGGATTTTTTAGTATTTTTATGGTTTTATGGTTTTTAGGGATTTTGAGGGGTTTTAGGGGTTTTATGGTTTTTATGGATTTTTTAATTTTTAGGATTTTTTTGGGTTTTAAAGTTTCTTTAGATGTTTAATTTATTTAGGTGTTTAAATGGAATTTATAATTTTTAGTGGCTTTCAGGGTTTTTATGATGTTTTAGGGGATTCTAGGTTTTTAGGTGTTTTATGGAATTTTAGGGGTTTTGGTATTTTTTTTGTATTTAGGGATTTTTTGTTTATATAGTTTATTAAGGTTTTATTTGGTTTTTTCTGGGTTTTTGGGGGTTTTATATTTTTATGGTTTTTAGGTGTTTTTAGGATTCTTAGGGGTATTTAGAGGTTTTAGATATTTTGAGGGGTTTAGGGTTTTTTAATTTAGGGTTTTTATCGGTGTTATAGGAATTTAAATTTTTTTGAGTTTTTAGGGGTTAAAATGTTTTTAGAGTTTTAAACGGTTTTAAGAATTTAAACAGATTTTAGAGTTTTTAGTGGGATTTTAGGGTTTTTATTAGTCATTAGTGTTTTTTAATATTTTAGGTGATTTCATGGTTTTTAAGGATTTTATAATTTTTAATGTTTTCTTAGGTGTTTTAGGGATTTTAGGGATTTTTATATTTTGAAGGATTTTTTTGGATTTCTTAGTATTTTTATGGATTTTTGGGGTTTTGATGGTTTCTTAGGATTGTTTGGGTTTTTAGGTTTTTTTTAGTTTTTTATGGGTTTTAAGGTTAATAAATTTTTTTAATATCTTTAGGGGTTTAATGGATTTTTAGATTTTTTAGTTGGTTTTAGGGATTTTAGGGGATTTTGGATTTTTAATTATTTTAGGTGTCTTATAATTTTTAGTGTTTATAGGGTTTTTATAATATTTAGGATTTTTGGGGATTTTAGTCTTTTAGGGTTTAAGGTCTTCTGAGGGGTTTTAGGTTTTTTGGGTTTTCTATGTTTTTATGGATTTTTATGGATTTTTTAGGATTTAATGGGGTTTTCAGGGAATTTAGGGATTTGAGGGTTTTTAGGGTTTTATCATTTTTAAGTTTCTTAGGGATTCTAATTATTTTTTGGTTTTTAAGGGTTAATTAGGATTTTATGAGGATCATGTGACACGTGGGATCAATGGGATGAAGGAATACTTGGTGGGGAGGGTGGAATGCACATGATTTCACAAGACCCGTTCCAAGTATTTGGTGGCCCAATGACAGGGGAGATGACCAAGAGTGTGAAGGTGGTCTTAAATGTATCAATCATTAAATTACAATGGGAGGCCCAATACCCTTGCTTTGGGGAACCATATGACCCAATATTTATATTAATTAAGGCCTAAAATTGCTTCTAAAGATCCATCCCCTGGTTTACTACTAATTTCATGCCCACCCCACCATGGAATTTTCAAAACCAAAATTGGTGGTCCAGTTGTCTTTACATTCCAAAAGGCTACACTATGTGTACCTTTATGTCATGGGAATGTGAATTTTTTTGATAATCATCATTTAGGATTTTTGAATTTTGGAAACTTGTTGTTAGGGATTTGTATCACTCTTTGGCTATAAAACGATGCCCCTTATACTCTTTGAATATTATGAATAATGTTAATGTAATTATTGTTAGTTTTTTCAGAAGAAATTTGGTTTCTTGATTAATTCATGACTTATCAAAGGATTAGTCATCCTTGGTGTAATCGTGTGGATATAGTTATTAGAGATAAGTTCTCTCTGGTTTCTACATTGAACAACTCTCTCCTCTCTTACTTATTTCAGCCATTTATAACCCTTGTCACTTTATTATTATAGAGATACCGGTTATCAACTTCAAAATGTTGAACAAGGTTCCTAGGAAATTTCCTTAGTGGGTATTGGATCATGTATCATTTGGTATCATAGCCCAACTGAATGAAATCAGTTTCATTATTTTTTATCCCTTCTTCCATCTTCTTTTCTCTTTTAATTCGACCGACATCAATTATGGTCCATTTTTTTCATTACCTATGGACATAATTTATTTATCATTTTTGATGGTAAATATATCAATCCTGTAGTTTAGAATATCATATTTATTCTCAATATGTAATCAATAAAATTAACATTACAAATTGTGAGATACATTAGGTAATATTTTTTTTACAAATTCTACATTTTTAAAACCACACATGTTTCACCCTATATTTTAGTTACATGACCACTTATTTATGAATTTTATGTATATAAAATTACTAGGTTATGTTTGGGAGGTTTTGAGGAGATTTTACGCATTTTGTATGTTTTTATGGAGGTGTAAAATATGATCATGATTAGTAAAAACAATAAAACACCTCTAGGAATTTGTGCAACTGAAATAATGGAAACTAGGGAGAAACATGGTTAGGCTCATGGTTTGAAAAAACCATGTGGATGCCCTATAAAAATTGTGCAATTTTGGATATTGGGGTATGGTACCATTGGGGCATGGTTTTTCTAACCGTGTGAGCTAATTGTGTGAGTTTTGTTTATAGGTATTGTCTCATTCATGGTTGGCACACGGTTTTGCTAACTGTGCACCATAACCATGCACTGTGGAAAATTAGATCCAAAAATTGTGAATATAATCCATTTTACCTTATAAACCACTCATTTTTCCTAAACATTCCATAACACGAATTCCTCTTCCTCCCAAGGGGTGAAAACAATTCCTTTCCATCTGATATAGATTCTTAGATGAGTCTATGTGTGATGAGGACCATGATTCATGGGAAAGTTCTCATTCTTCATTGTTTTCCTTATATCTCTTCTTCTTCCCTCTTTTGGAATCATGGATCTTTTTTTTGGGATGGATCCATGTTGTGTGATGTCAATATTTAATGGGTATAATTTTTTTGTTTGAAGGGAATGTGATCTATGTTATAAGCTTGATGGTTTAATTTGGTTTGTTAAATGTGTTGTTTTTTTCTTCATTTTCACCTATGTTTGGGAGGTAGGTGAATTCTCTCTCAAGTCATCTTAATTATAACTTTAGGGCTATTTTTCAAATAGATTTAATTTCTTGATATTGTTAGGAACATCATGGTGTGATTTGATTGAATTCTTAATTGAATTATGTTTTTAGAAATCATGGTAATTAGATGGATTTTTTGAAAACCATTTTTATAATTTTAAAATTATGGGTGGTTTATACAAGTAAAATAATTGTTGATATGGTTTTTTTAATTGGGTTGATATTATTTGGGAATAAAATTTGTGTATGATTTTAATGGGAAGAATAATGGTCATGAAGTACCACCAGCAGATGGTGGGATTATGGATATGAATATCCACCATCAATGCTAACATAAATATTGAATGTGTTTTTTTTAGGATGTCTGGAAATGAAAATGTTAATTCCAAATTATAAATTTATAAATAGTTAAAAAAAAATTTGGTGTTCCCTGAAAATTTATTTTTTTAGTTGTTGATGTATTCTGGAAAAAAAATGATTTTGAAGGATTGTTTGATTGTTTTCGTTGGAAAAATATTTTCATTGTATATATACTACATTAATTTTTTTAAACTTTTTTATATAAATATTAAAACATTTCATATCCTATTAACACGAGATGTAAAGTCATTGGGAAAATTCTATTGAGTTTTATGCTCACCCCATTATTGGGAACTATGGAGCATTTTTCGATGATCTATATCAAGACATAGGTAAAGGCAAGGAATCCCATTTCTCTGGTGATGCTCCATGATAACATGGGTTGGGAATGTGTATTTGGTTCTTGGAGAATATTGGTATTTTTTTGGAGTATTTGGTGTCTTTTGGTTTTTTAATCATTTGGTTTCATTGGTTATGTCACAGTGATTCCACTTGCACTCTGATATTTTCTTTTGGTTTAGTCTTGTTTTAGCAAGAATTTTGGTACTTATGAATCACTAATAAGTCTGATTTTTATGGTTACCATTGGTTTTTTCATTTTATATTAAAATTATAAATAAATCCCCAAATTTTTATGAAGCCCTTTGTATTTATTTCATCATTTTATTGTCTTGGGAATGTCACCTAAGTCCTAATACCTCCTCCATCACTTCTCAAGTCAAAGGGGGTGGGATATTACAAATGGTATTAGCTAGTCTGTTCCATGAATTTGAAATCATATTGGTCTATATCTTGGAATGTTATCAAGGATATAGTTTTGTAAAAACATGAAATTTAAATCATGAAAAAGAATTGATAACCTATTTATGATGAAACTCAAGTTACCATGTAGTTGGGTACCTAAGTATTTTGAGACACTTCTAGGATTTTCAACCTCATCTTCATGGGTTTAGCTCACGAGAATATAATGACATTAATTGATAGAAATTACTTACCAATAATAGTACATAATTCATTTTGAGTAATGATTTATGATTTTGTGAAAATATTTTGATTTTTTAAAATAGTTGAAAATGGTTAGATTTTTAAAATCAAGATGAATTTTTTTAAAAAACAATGACTGTGGAAATTGTTTATTTTTTTAAAGACATATTGTGATGTGTGTGATTTGGAAAATTTTAAATTACTAACACATTAGTGTCTAGAGAGTGTGACTAAATGGTGTTTTCTTTTGGTTATAGATAATGGAACCAAGTAGGCCACTTCGAAACTAACTGTAAGATGCTATTAAGAATGTGGTTGCACCAAATCCATGAGTGAACCAAAAGTAGGTTTAGAGTATTGTCTAGGAATTTTAGGCCATGGACTAAGGGAAAAAAATAATGAACCAAGGAAATTGAATCATTCATTTTAGTTTGAAAAGAAAAATTGACCAATCATTCAGGTTGATTCAAAAATAGAAAAAGTTGAAGTGTGGCTAACTAAGATGAATGGAATTTTAGATTTTCTGGGAACACCATCTTAGCTAAATATGAAGTTATAACTTTAAATATTGGTAGATATTTCATGTCAATTTGTGATTTAGTAGTTCGGGATAAATTAAACCAAGGAATGAAATGTGATTATTTTGAATATTTTATTAATAAAAAATTATATCCTCATCCTTTATGGATTGGAATAATAGTAGAATTAATCTGTTTGAAGTAACAAAACCTCACATTGATAAAGTATTTGGCTATATTTATTAATTTATTCTACTTTTCACCCAAAGATACTACAAGTGCATCCTTGAAGAAAAACAATTTTGAATTAGGGTTGAGGCCAGAGATTCACTCAATGATTTTTTTACATTGAGTATGAGATTATACTGATATGGTCAAAATAGAAAAAATTTTAAAAATGGATATATCATAAAATATAGTTTGAAGAAGAGTGTTAATACCCAAGGGAATTGGTTTTAACTCTAATATTGGGAATAAATGAAATAGGGACACCTATTTCCAATTTTGTGGTATGTTTTAGAATTAGACAGACGGATAAGTGAATCTTCATCATAAACCATATGGTATGAAATATTGTTTTCAATATTTTTTCTTTCTATCATATAAAGAGATATTGAATAACACTATATATAACATGTCACAATTGCAATAATATGGGAAATCTATAGTGTTATTTTCGCAGTGCTCCGAGGGTGGGTTATAGGGACACATCTAATTTCTCTCAGGCATCATATACTTCAATGGGACAAGTCCAGTAGAATAGGTATCATTTGAAAAACCAACAAATCCATGTAAATTCTAGGAATACGATGACTCCTCAACCAGGGAAATATCAATAGGGTAAAAAATAGAGAAGCACATATTGTTAGCCACTGTATGGAGATGATAAAGTGATCATGGATGATCAATTTGAAACTTTGATGGTGAGAGGTTCGATAATTTTGAACTAAACCCATATGAAGTTTTTGTTTGATATAGGTGTGTAATATTTGTTTATTTCTTCTTTTATTGTTGACCTTCTGGGATTTTATGATTAGATGATTCCTCTATATTGAAATTTCAATCTCCTCTTCAGAAAAAATGTGAACACATTACGTACAAAGCATGTTTTATAACAATTTATTGGGATGAATTGATTCGGTACTTCTCTATGATTGAGATGGATTTCATTAGATTTATCCTATGTATGGGTTGGATTATAATGTTCAAATCTCACATTGACTATTATACACAAAGGGTTGGTTTAACATGTAATTATGGTATTAAATATTTATTTAATGGATATATAAACATAATGGAAAGGGGATAATGATTTTTGGTAACATAAATTGTAGCTATATCATACCATTTGGTATCCTTGACATTGCAATATGTGTATGAGATCAAGAATAGTGGGTTTGTAAAAAGTATTCATCAGTTTCCTGATTTTTTTTGATAACTTTTTAGCATTTCCATCATCAAGAGACGTTGATTTTACTATTTATCACTTACCAGTGACCAGTCCTATATCACTTATTTCTTATTGGATGGAAACAAAATATTTAAGGGAATTAAAAGTCCATTTGGTATATTTGGAAAGAAATGGGTCCATTTATCATAGTATGTATCTATGGGGAATATCAGTTCTTATTTTTGAAAAAGGTGTATGAAAATCATAGACATTATGTGGAATATAGTAATATTGATCAAGATACAATAACGAATTAGTATCCTCATAAATGATTTGATGAACTATTTGACCAATTGAGTGTATCCCAGGGGTTCAATAAAATTAACATTCGGTTAGGATATCACCAACTATGGGTTTGTAAGGAGGATATTATGAATTCAACATTTATAAGTAGATATGGCCATTATTAGTTTGTGTTTATACCTTTCAATATTATGAATTAACCATATATATTTATAGAATTGATGAATAAAATATTTCAAAGGTATCTAGAATATTTCATATTGGTATTTTTGAATGACATACTGATATATTATAAAGAAAAGGTTGATCTTGAAAAACACTTGGTGGTTGTGTTGGGTATCTTGTGAGATCATTATCTGTATTCCAAACATTTAAAGTGTGATTTTTGGATATAATAGTTATGTTTAAATGACCATGTTAACTCTAAAAAAATGTTTTCTATGGATCCAAAAAATATAGAGGTTGTGATCTCTTGGAAACCCCAAATAATGTCTCTAAGATATATTGATTCATTGCCCTTATAGGTTATTAAAAACATTTTTTTCATGACTTTTCATGACTAGCTTCACTAAATAAAGATTTTAAGAGGAAAAGTGTTACATTACAAAGTAAGGATCAGTGTTAAATTTATATTTAAGAGCATAAATATCTCCTTACATCAACATTGATCATGATATTTCTAGAATTAGTACAAGGATATGTGGTGTATTTTGATTCCATGGGATCTTGGTTTGGTGGGTTCTCATGTAGAGAGATCATGTTTTCGCTTATGGATTATAGTAGTCATGGTTTAATTATAATAACTACAAAAAACATGATTTTTAATTATCTATTGTGGTCCATTCATTAGTGTTGTTATATTTTTGGTGAGAAATTCATCGCGTTTACAAATCATAAGAACTTGAAAAACATTTTCCCACAAAATGATTTGAATCTGAGACAAATAATATGTATGTATTTTCTTCATATATTTTTCATTGATTTATTTCATACACTAGGTAAAAGAAATTTGTGAATGATTCATTAAGTAAAAAAGTTATATAGACATTTGGTGAAAGTGGATTCAGATTAATGGAAGCTAATGATGGGGATTTCTGAAATGCACATGGATTTTGAATATCATGGTAGGGTTTCTATTTTAATTCAGGTTTACTTTGTTCATGATTTGGTAGAGAATGAAAAATAGGTATATCCATCCAATTCAAAATGGGTTGTTATGAGGCCAAAACACAATGGTGGGTAGACCATTGAGGGATGGAAGATTGAAAAAATATTTATGTTATAGTTTCATGATCAGATAGTTATACTTTTTTCTAGTCAAGGAAACTACTTAATGGTTATCACTATTCGAGATGGGTTGTTCATACTAGAATACAGAACATGTATAAGGAACATAAATAATGACTTTGGTGGGATGGCCTGAAAAGGAAATTGGCTGAGTTTGTTTTGAGATTCCCCACCTGCTATATGGTTAAGGCAGAGCACCAATAGACAGCAGGTATGCCGCAGTCCTTATCGATTACTATGCGAGAATGGGAGTAGATAGCTTTGTATTTTTTAGTTTGTCCAATGAGGAAGGTTTAGAAACATTATTTTATATGGGTAATAGTGGATTGTCTCACAATGCCACCTCATTTCATCCCTATTCTTGAATCCAATAAAGTGGACTTGTCCAAAAATCTATATCTAAGTAGTTTTAAAGTGGAATGGTGTTCCAGTATTGATTGTATTTGATAGAGACCCCTAGTTTATCTCTCATTTTTTCGAAATCCTTATAGAAATCCTTTGGGACCCAGTTGACTATGTTCATAGTGTATCATCCTCAAATAAATGTACAATCTTAAAGGACATTCTAAACATTAGAGGAAATGATTAGGGATTTTGTAATGGATTTTGGTGGCTCATGGGAGGAGAACATAACATTAGTGTAGATATCGTACAATATCAGTTATCAGGACTCAATATATATGACTCCCTATGATGTATTTTATATAATTTATTTTCATTCTCTAATTTGCTGGGTTGAAACTTGTGATATTTCATTGGTTGTACTATCCCTCGTGTAAGATACAATAGAGAATATTACATTAATTAGAAAGATGATTGAGACCTAAATAATTCATTAGAAATCATATGCAGATCATCATTGACATCTGTTGTCATTTGAGGTGAGTGATCATGTGTTCAGGAGAATCTCTCAAAGGTTTTTTCATCATTGTTTTGGGAAGAAGGTTAAGTTGTCTCCTCAACACATAATCCCTTTTGAGATACATGAATGGGTGGGTGAGGTTGTGTATCAGTTGGATTTTAAACCAATTTTCAATTCAGTGAATAATGTGTTTCATGTATCTCAATTAAAGAAGTTTCAACCTAACCCTGACTAAGAGATTTTATGGGATCACATTGACTAGATCTAGATGCTATGGGGTTTAATGATCCAGTAAAGATTATGGATTGTAAAAAAAAAGTGTTTCACGGTAAAATCATTATTCTATTGATGGTTTTATGGAAACATGTTCATATTCAAGTGGAAACATGGGAGCATGAAAATGAAAGGGGAATGGATATAACTCTTCAGGAATAACTATAGTTTTCTAATTTCTGAGTATGGAAAGAAAAATTGTGTGGAGAATTTAGAACCACCTATATTATTTACTTGACCATTTATTTAACAATTTCAATTACATAAAATTTATATGTTACTTTTAGGTGTTTGGGAGGAGAATTGTCATTTTTTGAGGATTTTATGAAGTTGAACAGTTTGAGAGAAGCTAGTAAAAACCATGAAACACCTCCCAGAAACTGTGAAACTGAAACAATAGACACTAAAGAGATGAACGGTTTGGAAAAATCATGTGGATTCATAGTAGAAACCTTGAAATACTGGATATTTGGGTATATCACAATTGAAACATGCGTTTTTATCTATACGAGGCATCCATGAATGGTGAATTTGGAGGCACCAGATCATGCATGGTTTGTGTACGGTTTTCCTAATCATGATCTATAATCTTGCTCTATGGAAAATTATATTTGAAAATTTTGTATCTAATTTTATTTTAATTCTAGAAAAATCTATTCCCCCTAAACAGATCATAACCCAAATTCCTATTATTATTAATTAAGTGGATTCTATTCCATTAATTATGATAGTATTTCCATGGTGAATTGAATTGTGTTGGAGACTCAGATTCATAGATAAGTGCTCCATCTTCATTTTTATCCTTATATCTATTATATTTACATATTTTGAAAAAATGTATCTAGTTAATTGGTCATATATCTATATTCTGTGATGTTAACATTTATGGGATATTATTATTTTTCAAGGTAAATATATATAAGTAAGAATATTGAATATTCAATCTGGTTTGTTAATGTTGTTGTGTCGTTATTCTTTTTCTCCTCTGTTGGAGAGATGTGTAGATTATATATAGATTCCTCTTGATTAGAACATACATAATTATTTCAAATTGATTTAGTTTATTGATTTTTTGGGGTAATCATGTTTTTATTTGATAGAATTATTTTTTGAATTCATTTTTTTAAATCATGGGAATTCAACAGATTTTTGGAGAACCATTGATCATAATTTTAAAATGGTTATTGTAAAATTATGGTTGGTTGATGTAATTAAATTATTTGTGTAAATTATTTTATTAAAAAGGTTTTATATTATTTGGTTATAATGGTTGGTATTTATTTGAATGTAATGGGTAATGGTCGTGAAGTAAAACCCTCAAAGGGATGTAATATGGACATGATGTTCCACTATCAATTGTAACAAAAAAATTATCTGTGTGTTGTGTTAAAGATGTGTGTGGATATAGAAACTTTTAATCCAAATAATAAATTAATAAATGGCTAAAATATTTTTTTATGTCCATAGAAAAATTATTCGGTTAATTTTTATGTATTTCTTTAAAAAATGTGTTTGAAGTCCTGTTTGATAGTTTTCCACAGTAAACTATTTTGGTTGGATATAAACTGCTTTATATTTTTTTAAATTGTCTTATATAAATTTTCTTACATGTTTAGATATTATATATTTATAAATAATTAAAGGAAACGTATCCTAGTTCTTTAGTGAGGATTTTTGATACCTCAGGTTGGGCAGGAAGATTTAGAGCTTGGAGAGTATTGGGACTTTTTATGTGACTTTGATGTTTTTTGGTTTCAATTTCATTTGGTTTCATTAGTTTTTTTACATTGATTCCTCTTATACTCTAATATTTTCTTTTGGTTTAGTCTTATGTTGGCTTTCATTTTAGCACTCAATAATCATTAATATGTTTTGTTTTTTATGGTTATCATTTTTTTGTTAGTTTTATCTTAAAAGTGAAAATTATCCCCCAACAATTTATGAGTCCCATGGTATTTCTTTCCATCAATTGTCATCATGGGGATGTCACCTATAGCCTAGTAGCTCCCTCCTCAATTATCAATCCAATGAGGAGGTTCTTGATGTTACAGTGAAACTCTCACTTTGATTCCACTTGATGTTTCAAATTATTAATTATATTACAATTACATATTGAAAATTGATATTTTTTCTACATAATTTGTTTAAAAAGTGCAAAAAAAAGGCTCGGAAAATTGAAACATATTGATTCCTATTCCCATATACCATTTCTCGTCATCCTCTATCATCCCCTTCTAGAATGTTCTTCTCAAAAAATTTTTTATTTTTATCTTTGTATTCTAGTTTGGTATTTACAAAGTCCAACAATCCATTAGATTTATTGGAATTGGGTAATAATGTTAAAGGAATAAGGTTTAATGTTAAAAGGTAAGATTTTAACATTTTGTTAAAAAATATAAAATTTAATGAAACATGAGTGAACATGATATTTTCAGGTGTAAACACATGAGGTAGTGTGGGAGGTCAGTATTACTTTCTATTAAAATTTTATTATAGGATAATTAAATGGGATAGGTGAGTAACACTAATAAAATAGAAATTATGTTTTTCATGAGTGTTGTACAAGAACAATTCCCAATACTGAATGCGAGGATAGATAAATTGTAATCCCCATAATATTCTCAAACACCACCAAGTAGAAGGGTCATTTAAGAAGAGGAGGAGTTCTCTGATTTTCATGAGTAACCAATTCATATAAAGAAACCACCATGGAGTAAAACAATTTATTATAGAGGATTAAATATGAGGATCCCTTCATTACAAGGTAAAAATGATCTAGAAACATACTTGGAGTGGGAACAAAAGGTAGAGCATGTTTTTGGTTGTTAAAACTATTTGGAGGAGAATAATGTGAAGTTGGAAACCATTGAATTCATCAACTATTCTAGTATTTGGTGGGACCAACTTCAAGTGAGTCTATGAAAAAGTAAATAGAGGGTCATCCACACTTGGGAAGAGATGAAAGTGGTTATGTGTAAGAGGTTTATTTCTAGACACTATTATCACGATTTGTTCCTCAAGTTGTAGGGTTTGAAATAAGGAGATATGAGTGTTTATGAGTAGTATAAATAGATAGAGATACTATTGATTCATTCCAATATTTATGAGGAGTAATATGATACCATGGTATAGTTGGTGAACAACATAAAACATGATATTCAAGACTAAGTGGAAATTCCCCACTATTTGGATAAGTATGACCTTATTCACGCTATATTAAATATGATAGGAAAGTAAAGGAAAGAAATATGTTCCCTATATATTATAATAATAATTCTAAATAAAATTTGAATTTCAAGGATTTCAAACAACAAGAACAAGTAAGGGAATAAAAAATTGATTCAAAGGTGTTGACCAAAACAAAACCATTATTTCTGGAATCCAAAGGTAAATTAGCAGGTAAATTTGTTACCAAATCACATGATATAAAATGTTTTAAATGTCAAGGATATGGAAATATTTCCTCTTTATTACCTAAATAAGATGACCAATATTATTTTGTATGATGGATATGTTTTTAGTGATAGTTCAAGAGAAAATGAAATACCACCACTTGAGGAGTGTTCAAATGTACAAATAGAGAGCCTCGTACATGGATAAATGATTATGGAAAGGTGTTATTTGAGTGCTCATCCCAAATGATAACATGGTCAAGAGAAAAGGGAGAAAATTTATCATACTATATACCTCATCAAAGGTAAGTTATGTAGTATGAACATTGTTAGGGATAGATACATAAATTTAGAATGTGTTTTTATAGTTGACAAATTGGGTTTAGCTATGACCAATAATCCGTGGATTTATAGATTGTTATTGTTAAATAATAGTGGGTGAGTTAAAATGGCTAAGAAATTTAATGTTTCATTTTCAATTGGGAAGTATGAACACAATGTTATATGTGATTTTTTCCCATGCATGATAGTCATATCTTCTTGGGAAGGTCATATAAGTTTGATAGGAGGGTCAAACTTGATGGATACACCAACTATTATTATTTTGAGTACAATGGGAGGAGTATTATACTTAAACCCATGGGGTTGTTTCTATATTATCAAGACCAAGTGAGAATTTAGATAGATTATGAAAACGGACAAAAATAAAAGAGATAAAAAATGTAGAGAATGGAAAAATCATGGCAGAAAAAAGGAATAATGGGCAGTGTTAAAAGAAATGAGGGAAATAATTGTATTGAAAACAAGAGTGAAAACAAGAGAAAAAACAAGAGTGTTGAAGGAAATGTGAGTTTATTTTTGGTAAAAGACATATAAAGAGATATTTATTGGGGTGGAAACCCTTATGCTTCTATATAAGGAAAACAATTTACTACTATCTCTATTAACCAATCAATGGCTTCTTGTGTAGTGTCTTTATTACAAGAACATGGTTATTGAGTAAGGAAGAGTTGGAAATGAGATGAATTTTATCTGAGTGGTTTGGTATGAAAAAACATGCTAAAAGGGAGGATCCCATAGAAAATAAAATAAATAAATCTTCGACAAGGAGATGGAACTTTCTAAGTTTTAGAGAATATAAATGATAATTCCTACAATATTGTGTTACCTGATAGGTATGTAAATGTTTGGGTCACCATTCATGTTGATGATCATTCTAGTAGTGAATTTTTATATTTGATGATGAATCATTTTGAGGAGCGATGAGATGATGAGTATCATTTAACCCATGTTCATCGAGGGGTTGAAATAATACTTGATGAGGAAATAAGAATATGTATGATTTCATAAGACCTATTGGGAGGAGTTGGGGGACCAATGGCAATGGAGCAGACTAAAAGAATGAAGGAGGCCTTAAATAGGTTAATCAAGGAATTCAATGTGGAGGCCCCATAACTTTTCTCAGGGGGGATAATATGGAGCTATATTTATGTTAATTAAGGACCAAAAATTGTTTTAATGACCAATCCAATGGTGGGATATGAATTTTAAGCCCAAACCACCATGGAATCTTCAAAGTCAAAATTAGTGGTCTCGTTGTCTTTACATTCCAAAAGGGTGTGTTATTGTCCCTTAATGTCATGGAATGTTCCAAAATTATCAAAATAATCATTTAACATTTTTGAGTTGTGGAAAATAGGTGATAGAATTTTGTATCACTCTTTGCCTATAAATTACCACCCCTTGTAATAGTTGAACAATATGAATTAAGGTAATGTTATTTTGGTGATTATTTCATTCATCCTTTGTGTTATTGATTAATTATTGACCTATCAAAGGATTTTTTATCCTTTGTTGAATATTTTTGATAAATTTATTAGATACCAGTTCTCATTGGGTTTTACATTGACAAACTCTCTATTTTCTTCATTATTTCCACTATTTATACCCCTTTACACTTGTTTTCTTTCTGAGAATCGGGTGATCAAACTAAGAACATTGAACAAGGCTCCTAGGACATATCCTTGCTGTCCTGGGATCGTGTATTAAATGTTTTTAAGTTTTTAGGCTTTTTTACATTTTTTTTTAATTTTTAGGGTTTTTTAGGATTTTTATGGTTTTTCGAATTTTTAAAAAATTTGAGGGTTTTATGTGTTTTTTGAGTTTTTTATGGGTTTAAATTTTTCTACATTTTTTATAAATTTTAGTGGTTTAATTTTTTTTTGTAATTTTAATAATTTTTATGGTTTTAGCGGTTTTATATTTTATAAGGGTTTTATAGTTTTTAGAGATTTTCATGTTTTTATGGGTTTAATGTTTTTAGGTTTTTCATGTTTTCATATGTCCTTTCTAGGATTTTCGGTTTTTTTATGTTTTTATAGTTTTTATGGATTTTATATGATAATTATGGTTTTTAGGGATTGTGAATATTTTTAGATATTTTAGTGTTTTAAGGGTTTTTATGTTTCATTTGGGTTTTTAGGATTTTTTATGTTTATAGGGGTTTTAAGGTTTATTAGAGTTTTCAAACATTTTTGGGGTATACAAATTTTCTAGTGGGTTTTAGGGTTTCAATAGGTTTTTAGGGGTTTAATGTTTTTTAGGGTTTTTATGGTTTTTATGGATTTTAGAATTTTTATGTTTTTAGGGTTTTTAGGGTTTTAGGTTTTTAATGTTTTCGTTGGGTTTTTAGATTTTTTTAGTTATTATGTTTTTAGTTATGTTTATTGTTTTTTAGGATTTTTATAGTTTTCGTATTTTTAGTGATTTTGAGGGTTCTTAGGGTTTTATGTTTTTTGGGGTTTATAGGTTTTTTTAGTTTTTATGGGGATTTTAGGTTTTTTAGAGTTTTTTAATGTTTTAGGGGTTTAAAGGGGTTTTATTGTTTTTTGTGGTTTTTAGGGTTTTATGGGATTTTAAGGTTTTTATGGGTTTTTTTTATTTTGGGATTTTTAGGGTTGTTAGGGTCTTTTAGGGTTTTTATAACTTTTATATTTTTAGGGTAGAAGAGGTGTAGCACTAGGCTAGCCTAGTCCCCCCCTAGAATAAATTTAAATAAAAGAAAATCAGACAATTACAAGGTGGGCCTACAAGGATGAGAGTGTATCTCACCCTTCATGTTTGAATCAACAAAAGGGGTGAAAAAGTATAGAGTTATTAAGGACCACATCGAACATCTTTCATCAATCTCCCTTTTGGATAGAGCGTTCGCAACCAAATTGGCCTCCCGATATGTGTGTGAAATACTAAAGCTCAGGGTCCTAGAAGTGTTGATACACTCAATCCAGTGTGGTAAGAGTCTCCATGGAACGTCCCTGGAAGATCCTTTGAGTGTGGAAACCGCAAGCATCAAATCCGACTCAATCCCAAGCCTTGTCCACTTAAACTGAGTAGAAAACTTCACAGCCCTTATGATAGCACAGATCTCCGCTTCATAAGCACATCCATCCCCAATAAAGTGAAAGAAACTTCCCTTTACGAAGCCTCTGGAGGTATGGAAAAATACACCACACCCCAAGGGTCCAGGAGCTCCCAGGGCTGCTCCATCAACATTCACCATTATCCATGCTGGGAGTGGGGGATTCGTCTTATGTACTTTAGGACCATTGGTTTTCGGCTTCTGAAAGCAACCCCAAGTGAGCGCAAAACTGTCAGATCACTAACATCGTTGAACATGTCACCTGTCTGTATTTGTGAGGAATTCTGGATCATCATGGGTATGTTCACCACCCCCCCATGCAGCGAGAGGGGATGTTGGTTGAAGGATGCAGCATTGCGGGCTGCCCAAATATAATGAACATTCACCGCCGCACTAGCAAGAAAAAGGTTGGGGACTTGGTCACTTCGGTTGATTTCCACAAGGCCACGCAAGAAGTCACAGATCGAGCATCTCAAGCTGCATGTCAGACCGAAGCATTGTAACAGGTAGTGACAATGTTCCAAAGAAAAGGTACAATGAAGAAATGTATTGTTGCAGTGCTCATCAGCCTTTTTTCATAATAAACACATAGAGGCGAGTTTCCATCTGGACATCTTCAGCTGCTCATGAGTTGGGATCTGATTCTTCCAGACTTTCCAAATGAGAATAAATTAAGAGGGAGGAATAATGGGTGTTCTAAATTTAAGCAGCCACGATGGGGATTCCAGCCCATGCAGGCACTTAAATCTGTAATAGTCTTGGGTATTGAATTTCTCGATCATACCGGGCATCCATACGAGTGTGTCAATGCCAGCGAAGGTGTATCGCTAGACATGCATGGAGATATTATCTAGTAGTCATTCCCTCGAGTCACTGTGTTGCTGGATGAGACTATAAATATTATGATTCTTCTTGTCTTGGGGAGGTCTCATCACCTCAAGGGTAGGCTTCTCCATCCATGGGGTAGACCAGAAATTCAATGCAGAATTCCTTGACACAATCTATTAGGATTGTTACATAATCTCCCTATATGAAGATCTCAAAGAAGGACAAACCTATGAAGTTAAATAGCCAGAAAAGCCATCACATATCTTGTTTGTGAATCTCTGCATGAGAAAACTCAGGTCGTCACCATGGGACTGATGCGGGCACTAGGTGAACTTCCAAATCATAGCATCATTGAAGCACCACAGATCTTTTATACACATCCCACCAAGATCAATTGACATAGAGAAATGCTTCCATGCCATAGAGACCAATTTCCATTCATTGATTGAACCAGTCCAGACAAAATTTCTTATTTTTGCGTTTAGGATTTTAATAAGACTATTCGGCCATCTATATATAGAAAAAACATGAACAAACATCGAGGTGATAATAAAGTTAACCAAGCAGACTCTGTCAGCTTGGGAGAGGTAGTTACCCTTCCATTTAGACATTTGATGGGTGATTATAGAGGAAATGATCTTAAAGTAGAAACTCTTTTCCCTCCCCTAAAAATAGGAACCCCAATATATGTAAAGGGAAAAGTTCCTCTCTTTATGCCAAGTGCATTGGAAATTTGAAGCTGTCAGGAAGGTGAGACCCCCTTGCCAAACACAATTGATGATTTTATCCAGCTGATTTTTTGTCCAGCCACACTCTCATAATGCTGAAAGATTCGCCTGACTGAAGATAGGATTTTCGTATCTGCCTACCCAAATAGGAGGATGTCATCCGCATAAATGAGTTGAGAGGGGATATGAAAGTCCCTACCTGCTTTGATTGGTGATTATAGCTCTTCTTGCATTGGATCAAGGATTCAACGACTCATGTAATCCTCCACCATTTTAAAGAGAATACTAGAGAGAGGATCCCCTTTTCTAACTCCCCGAGAGCTTGAGATGAAACCATGATGTGAGCCATTAATCAGTACAGAGACTTTGGCACTATAGAGGATTGAGTAAATCAAGTCAGTAAAGTGATTAGAAAATCCATATTTACTAATTATTTTGACAATGAAGCTCCATTTTATTGTGTCAAAGGCCTTTAATAAATCACGATTTAGTGAAAATCTCCCTTTCCTTGATTTCTTCCTCATTATAGTCATTCCCTTGGAAGAAGAGAAGAGGTAGGTTTGGATTCATCATCCAGGGATGAATCCAAATTGATTTGGAGTAATAATTTCACCCAAAATCATCCCCATCCTCATGAGAATAATCTTACTAATTATCTTCAGAATAGTGTTGCCAATAGCAACCAGTCGGAAGTCACCAATGTCAATGGCACTGTCTTTCTTTGGGATCAGAGAGATGATGTTCGCAATTTCACCTTGAGGGATGAACCCCGAGAGGAAAAATTCTCTAATCACATTTTTCACATCCACATGAAGAATTTCCCAATAGAAGATAAATAACTTATTGCTAAAGCCATACGGCCCCACAAAACTGTCCATATTCAAATAAAATAGCACTGCCCTAACTTCCACCTCCAGTGGAGCCTCCATGAGGGACTCATTTTTCTGACCAGAAATATAGGGATGGATCGAGTCTGTAAGAAAGGGGGAATCGTAGCCATCGTCTACATATAGCCCTTGAAAGTTCTCCACTGCATCCTTGGCTATATCCTCCATTAAAGTGAAAGTAGCATTAACAACAAGGACTACACTCAGATTATTTCTAATTATTCTTTCCTTGTGTAATCGGTGTAATAACATAGAGTTTCAGTCTCCCTCTTGAAGCAATTTGACATTAAAATACACTTTCTCGGACTTCTCTTTACAGGCCTATAGATCATCCAGCTTTGAGTGCAGATGAAGATCTTCCCCAGAAGGTGAATCATGCTGTTGAGATATGAGTTGGCACACCGCAAGCTGAGATTCAGCCTCCTTGATGTCATATTCCAACCCTGAGAAGTATTTTTTACTCCAGTCCTTCAAGCGATGCTTCAATTCCATAAGTTTAGAAGTCACAATAAAATGGGGGCAACTAGAAAAGGTGTCGCTCCAATCCTATTTCACCTCTTCCATACATCTAGGAATTGCAACCCATGCATTATTAAATTTAAATGGTAGGGGGAAGGTCTGGGTATTCTCTCCCTTAGTTTAACAACAACGGGGTTATGATCTGAATTGATTCTCGACAACGTGAAACCGGATATATCCATAGGGGTTCCACTATCACCAATGTACAAGAATAACCTATCCAGTTTACTAGCCTACCAACCATTAATGGTGTACTGTCCCCAAGTGAAGGTAGTTCTAGCAATGGAGACCTCAGATAAATCACATATGTCAAGGCATGAAGCAAAATCCTCTACGACAGCATGAGAGAAGTGTGGCTCGAGCTTTTCCTCATGCCTTAACATCATGTTAAAATCACTAATAACCATCCAATTGTGATCAATTCCCTCACCAATCTGAGCTAGATTCCTCCATAGGTGTCTCCGAGAAATGTAAGATCATGAATCATAGACAAAATATTTGGAAATGATGTCATTATTCAGGCGAATAGTGAGGGAGATCATTTGAGGACTCAGATCGGTCGAGATAACTAGGAAACTATTATGCCTACGCACCCATAATGTTTCCACACCATTGGCATCCCAAGTTGATGAGACAAGGGAGTATCCAAGAGAGTTCTAGTTTAAACCCTTCCAATTTGAAAACTTTATCATGGGCTTGGCTAATCCAATTAACATGGGATTATGAGAAAGAAAGTGTCGAAGGGCTGCAACTGTGGGAGTATTTCCCAGCCACTGGCAGTTCCAGAACAACGTCTTCATTGGGACTCAAAAGGGGAAGGAGGGTAGTTAATTCCCTTTCCATTTCATTTCCTTCCCTTCCTCTTAAGTTTTTCGGAAGCTTCCTTATTAGGATATAGTAGAAGATATGTTGTTGCCTTATCCTTTAAAACTTCTTTTTGTGACTCAGTAGGGTCATTAGCATTCATCTACGCATTCTCTCCATCCAATGAATCAATCCAAAAGGCCCCACTGATGGGGTTAAAGTTTTTTAGGGTGAAAAGGGGCACCTCCTGAGGAACCCTCTGCAGATTTCTCGCTGCCTTTTCTGAGGTCACAGAAGTGAATTCCAAGCCAACTGTGGGGTTACCTGTAGGGAAGATGGGCGTTTCAACCTCCTTCGACCGAGTCAGCGCTGGGGTATCCAAGACAGCATCATGTCTATCATTTTCCTTGCTGGATGAATCATTCAGGCAAGGCAAGGATATACCATCTTTCATGGAGACACCTCCAGAGCCCATGTCACCCCCAGGTTCACTCATCTGCTGATGGGGAGTCTACTGAGATCCATTCTCCAAAAAAGTTTGTTCATGGCCACATAGGGGATCCCCACAAGAGTCCAATTTTTCCTAGGTCCGAGCATGATAATTCTTAGGAAATATCAGGGCAGAACCCACCTCATTAATTAATGTTTCCATAGGCTAGTCACTAGAGATAACATGAGGTACTTCCAAAATGGGGACACCATCCTGCATGAAAGAAACACTATCCATCTTCCATGGGAGTCCAAAACCCTCACCATTCTGAACCTTGAGGCTCACAACTACCTTGATAGTGTCAGCTCCCTCATTGACCAGTGGGGCAGCGGTTGGGGGATTTGTTCTAGCCATCCCGTGGTCCTTTCTGCAATGGGATGAATCGTGCCCCTTTAAATTACAAGTCGAGCAGTGCATGAGTCTCCGACATTCATAAATTAAATTCCAGTAAATATTGCATAAGGATCAGAATTTCTGATGCCTCTCATATTTTATTTCTTGGGTCAAGCTATCCTCAAGGGTGTTAAAAACAACTTCCTCCACCAGATTTCTCTCCATATCAACCTCCACCAGCACTCTTTCATATTTCCCATATCACGGGTTGTCCATTTCCTTGTCAATTATAATTGGGAATCCAACTACAGAGGCTATATCCCATAGTAATCATGGATGCTGGTAAAACTAGTTTATCTTACATATGTGGATCCATACCTACACAAAAGTGTTTTTGGCACTGAATGGGTCAAAATTCTGATCCCAGTATTGAATCTACAAGAGGCCAGGTTTAAGGCTGAGGGACCCAAAACTCCAGGCCTTCCATTTACCTTCATCAGAAGGAAAAACAATATGATAGAATCCTTAGCCCATGGTCGTCATCTTCCATTGCGATAAACCCCAGATTTCTGATAAGCGCTTAGAGAGCTCTCCACAGCGCCATGGTTTCTCCCCCTTCAAAACAATTTAGGGGTTTTAATTTTTGTAGGTATTGATTCTTTTCTTATGTTTTTTAGTATTTGTAGTATTTTTTTTTCATTTTTAGGTATTTTTTACGGATTTTCAGTTTCTATTGGATTTACGGTTTTAGAGATTTTAACGGATTTAGGTATTTTAGGGTTTTAAAGGTTTTTAGGTTTTTAATGGTTTACATTTCTTTTAAGTTTTTTTAGGTTTTCTATGGGGATTTCAGGGGTTTTTTCATTTTTTTATGTAATTTGTCATAATTTTTATAATTTTTTTTGGTTTTTAGGGTTTTTACAGATTTGAGGGGTTTTATTGTTTTTATGGTTTGTATATTTTTAAAAAAAATTATGGGTTTTAAGGGTTTTTAAATATTTTAGTGGGTTTTAGGTATTTATGGTTTTTAGTGTTTTTAGGGTTTGTAGGGGATTTATAGGGTTTTATGGGTTTTAAGTGTTTTTATCCTATGAAATTTTCAATAGCGTTTTTCAGGGGTTTCATTTGTTTTTAAATTTATAGGGATTATAGGGACTTTTTAGGATTGTTATGGTTTTTTGGGTTTTTATAGATTTTGATTATTTTATGGATTTCTGGGTTTTAGGTTATTTTGAGTTTTTTTGGGGTTTTAAGGATATTAGAGTTTTTTTAACATTTTTAGGGGTTTATAGAGTTTTTATAGTTTTTAGTTTTTTTAGGGGTTTTAGGGATTTTTAGGTTTCAGTGTTTTTTATTGCTTTTAGGGGGTTTTAGGATATTTTAGTGTTTTAGGGTATTTAGATTTTTTAGTTTTTTAAGGTTTTCTTAGGGTTTTCTGGGTTTTTAGAATTTTTTATTTTTTTATGGAATTTGGTATGTTTTAAATATTTTTATGGTTCTTTAGTCTTTTTAGAGATTTTGAGGGTTTTTAGGGTTTATAGCATTTTTAGGATTTCTCAGGGTTTTAAGTATTTGTAGGTTTTAAGGCCCTCTTAGGGTTTTTTTGGTATTTTTATATTTTATGGATTTTTTTGTGGTTTTTGAGATTTTATGGGTGTTTAGGGTTTTTTGGGATTTTGAGGGTTTTTTTTGTTTTAGGTTTTTTTGAGTTTTTTATGGTGTTCATATTTTTTTATAATTTTTAAAGTTTTTAGTGGTTTAAAGTGATTTTAGTGTTTCATTGGGTTTTTAGGGTTTTTATTGGTTTTTCAGGTTTAATGTTTTTTACTAGTTTTTGGAGTTTTTGGGTTTTAAGGTTGTTAGGATTATAGGGGTTTTTGGGTTTTCATGGGTTTTAGGGTTATTAGGGTTTTTAGATTTTTTTAAAGCTTTTAAGGATTTTAAGAGAATTTATGGTTTTAAGTTTTTCTTATGGGTATTTATGGGTTTTAGATTTTTTTATGTTTTTATGGATTTTTAGGTCTCTTTTATTTTTTATGGGTTTTTATGGTTTTTATAGATTTTGAGGGATTTTAGGGTTTTATAAGGTTTTTTGGGGTTTTGGGTTTTCAGAGGTTCTTTATATTTTTCATGGTTTTTAGGGTTTTTTTTATTTTTAACATATTTGTGATTTAAAAAAGTTTTTAGAGTTTTTAGTGGGTTTTTATTGATTTTTAGTGGATTTTAATTTTTTTTAGAATTTATTATGATTTTTAGGGTTTTTCTGGTTTTAATAATTTTATTTTTTTTAGGTTTTTAAGGATATTAACTATTTTGAGGTTCTTAAAGTTTTATTAGTGGTTTTAATGGGTGTTAGTGGTTCTTTTATGTTTTTGGGGAATTTTATCGAATTTTATGGTTTTAGGGTTTTTATCGTTTTTGAGGTGTTTTAGGGTTTTTTTTCTTTTTCTTGGGGTTTTAGGTTTTTTTATTTTTTATGTTTTTTTATGGTTTTTCTATTTTTTATACATTTTTATGGTTTTAAAGGGTTTTTAGTGTTTTTATTAGTTTTAGGTTTTTATAGTGTTTTATGGTTCTTAAGGGTTTAATGGTTTATAACAGACTTTTGGGATTTTAGTTTATTTTAGGGTCTTTATAATTTTTATATTTTTAGGTTTTTTAATTGTTTTTAGGTTTTAAATGTTTTCATTCAGTTTTCAAGGTTTTTATGGTTTTTTCAATTTTTGGGATATTTTGGACATTTTTGGTTTTAGGGTTTTTGGGATTATGAGAATGTTATGGTTTTAGGGGTGTTAGTGTTTTTAGGGTTTTTACATTAGGGGATTTTAGTTTTTAGTTTTTTTTTAGGTTTTATAATGGTTTTTTGGTTTTTAGGGTTTTTAAATTTTTTGTGATTTTAGTGTTTTTTAAGAGTTTTATGGTCTTAGGGTTTTTCGTGTTTTTAGGGGTTTTAGGAATTTTATGGTTTTTGGCTGGTTTAAAGGTTTTTTGAGTTCTTATGGGTCATGAAAAGTTTTAAGTGATTTTTTGTTTTATCATTTTTACATGTTTAATTTTTTTGACTTTATTAGTTGTTTTAGGGGTTTTACGGGATTTTAGGTGTTTTATGATTTTTAGTGTTTTGTATGGTTTTATGGTTTTTAGGGATTTTAGGTGTTTTAGAATTTTTTTAGGTTTTTATGGGTTTTAAGTGATTTTATATTTTATTCTTTAATTAGGTCCTTTCAGAGATTATTGGGTTTTTTATGTTTTCCAGGATTTTAGAGACATTCTAAGATTTTCATGGGTTTTAAGGTTTTAGGGATTTTGATGGTTTTCAAGGTTGTTTAGGGTTTCTAGTGTTATTTAGGATTGATTTTATTTTTTAGGGTTTTTAATGGTTTTTTGTATTTTTAGGTTTTAATGTTTTCTTATGGCCTTTTAGATTTTTTATGGGTTTTTATGTTTATTGGATTTTTTATGTTTTTTTAGGATTTTTATGGTTTTTAGTGTTTTATCATTTTTTGGGTTTTTAATGATTCTTCAGTTCATTAGGGTATTTATGGGTTTTCATAACTTTTAGTATTTTTTAGAGTTTAATAATTTTTGGGAGTTTTATGTTTTTTATGGGTTTTTATTGTTTTTTGGGGTGTTTAGGTGTTTTTATGGGTTTTTAGGGTTTTTTGTATTTTTTGTTTATAGGAGTTTTCTGTGCTTTTAGGTTTCAAATTTTTTCTTTGGTATTTTAGGTTTTATTACATTTTTATGGATTTTATGTTTTTTATCAATCTTTTGGTTTTTAGGGTTTTAAGGGATTTTGAGTGTTTTAGGGTTTTTACTGTTTGTTGGGGTTCTAGGTGTATTTTGAGTTTTTTGTTGTTTTATGGTCTTTATGAGTTTTTAGGTTTTTTTATGGTTTTTATGGTTTGTTATACATTCAAGGTTATTAGAGTTTTTAGGGTTTTACTGTGTTTTAGGTTTTTAGGGGTTTTAGCTACTTTCTTATTTTTAACGATATAATAAGGGTTTTTAGGGTTTGTAGGTATTTCTAATGTTTTTAGTGATTTTTTTAAGATTTTTATGGGTTTTAAAAATTTTAGAAATTTTGAGAGTTTTTAAGGGTATTGGGGATTTTATAGTTTTTTTGGTTTTGTTGTTTTTTTTTTGATTTTTTACGTGTTTTAGGGTTTTTTAGGGTTTTTCAGGGATTTTGAAATTTTTTAGGTGTTTAATGTGTTTTTAAAATTTTTATCGGTTTTAGGGTTTTTATTGGGTTTTAGGGATTTTAAATGTTTTCAAAGGTTTTTAATGTATTTAGATGTTTTTGTTTTTTAGTGTATTTAATGATTTTTAGCATTTTTAGGATTTTAGCAGTTTTATGCCTTTTAATGTTTTTAAGGTTTTCTTTGGGATTTTTAGGTTTTTAGTGGATTTCTAAAGTTTTAGGAATTTTAATTTATTTTTTTAAAAGAATTTGGTTTTAGGGTTTTTAGGATTTTTTTTTGGGATTTATAAATTTTTAGGTTTCTTAGAGGTTTTAATTTTTTTCGGTTTTAATGTTTTCATAGGGTTTTTCATGGTTCTTAGGGTTTTTTACATTTTTTTATATTTTGGGATTTGTTTTGTATTTTTAGGGTTTTTTTGGGATTTTTAGGGTTTTTTGGGTTTTTAGGAATTTGATGGTTATTTAGGGTTTTAGGGTTTTTTGAGTTTTTTTAGTATTTTATGTGTTTTTTATAGTTTTTAAGGTTTGTTGGAGTTTAAAGGGTTTTTAGAGTTTTTAGTTGGTTATTAGGGGTTTTAGTGTTTTAGATATCATATTCTTTGGTCATCAGGGTTTTATGTGTTTTTAGGTGTTTAAAATTTTCTTAGAAGTTTTCAGGGGTATTAGCTTTTTATATTTTAAATAATTTTAGGGGTTTTATTTTTTTATTTATTTTAAGGATTTTGAGTTTTGTTTTGGTTTTTTAGGCTTTTTTTTGGTTTTTTTTGGTTTTATGGCCTTTTGAGTTTTTTAGGGTTATAAGGGTTTTTATAGATTTAAAATATTTTAGTGGTTTAATGTTTTTTATAGTTTTTAGTGGATTTTTGTTTTCTTTGTGTTTTATGGTTTTTAGGGTTTTTAGGGTTATTATAATACTTTAGGGTTTTTATCTCTATTTATGTTTTTAGGTTTTTTATGTTTTTTTATGTTTTTTGGGTTTTTATACATTTTTTCAAGGTTTCTAGGGATTTTCAAATTTTAGTAATTTTAGGGATTTTTATTATTTTTATGGGTTTTTAGGATCCTTTTTGATTTTATGTATTTTAGTGTTTTTTTGGGGATTTAGGGTTTTTATTTTTTTTGGATGTTAGGGGTTTTTTCATGTTTTTAGTTTTTAAGGGTTTTTAGAGTTTTTTAATGCTTTTAGGGGTTTGTGGTGTTTTAGTGTTTTTTTGGGTTTTTAAGGGATTATGGGTTTTTAGAGTTTTTTATTTTTATAGGGTTTTTTTTGGTTTTAGGGATTTTTAGGGACTTTTTGGGTTTAATAATTTTGTAAGGTTTTCTAGGGGGTTTAACTATTTTTAGGTTTTTATGGTTTTCATATGTATTTTCACAGTTTTTTTGGGTTTTTATGATTTTATAGATTTTAGGGATTTTTTAGGATTTTTCGCTTTTTTAGGGTTTTTAGAGATTTTGAGGGTTTTATGATTATTTAGGGTTTTTATCATATTTATTTTTTAGGTGTTTTAGGTTTTTAAGGTTTTCATAGGTTTTTATATGTATTTTTGGGTTTTATATATTTTTTGGGTTTTTTTGGGAATTATAGAACTGTGTAGCTTTTAGGCTCTTTATGAATTTTGAGGGTTTTTTGGTTTTTTATGGTTTTTAGTATTTTTAATATTTTATGAATTTTTTATTGTTTTATGGTTTTTAGAGTGGTTCAATGTTTTTGGGTTTTAAAGGGGTTTTAGTGTTTTTAGTGGGTTTTAATGGTTTTACGGGTTTTTAAGGTTTTTTTAATGTTTTTATGGGGTTAATGTTTTTGTGGGGTTAATGTTTTTATGGGGTTATGTTTTTTTGGGGATATTAATGTTTTTATGGTTTTTATCATTTTCCAGGGTGTTTAAGTGTATTTTGGTTTTAAGATTCTCTTAGATTTTGAAGTGTTTACGGGTGTTTAGTGCTTTTTTAGTATGTTAATAATGTTTTAGGGGTTTTTCGGATTTTGTGGGTTTTATGGGTTTTTATTTGTTTTATGGTTTTATGGATTATTGGGTTTCCTGGTTTTTTTTCCTTTTTAGGGTTTTAAAGATTTTTAGATTATTTTAATGTTTTAATGTTTTAATTTTTACTTTTAGTTTTAGTATTTTTTTACAGTTTTTATGGGTTTTTATGATTTTAGGTGTTTTATGGTCTTTAGTTATTTTTATGGTCATCTTAATGTTTTTATGGTTTGTTAAGGTTTTTAGTTTTTTTGGATTAAATTGTTTTTAATTTTTTGAGGATTTAATAGGTTTTTTCTAGAGGTTTTAGTGGTTTTATATTTTGAGGGATTTTTTGGTATTTTTTAGGATTTTTATGGGTTTTTAGGTGTATAGAGATTTTGTTGGTTTTATGGTTTTTAGGGTTTTTAGATTGTTTAAGGTTTTTAGGGTTTTAACTATTTTTAGGGTTTAAGTTTATCTTAGGTATTTTCTTGGTTTTTTGGGTTTTTTTGGTTTTTTGGGTTTTTATGGGGGGGGGGGTTGTGTTTTTTAGGGATTTAAGGTTTTTAATTTTTTTAATTTTATAGGGGTTTAATGGGTTTTTATATTTTTAGTGGGTTTTAGGGTTTTATGGGGTTTTAATTATTTTACGGTTTTTAGGGGATTTATTTTCCTTAGGGATTTTAGGGTATTATAATTTTTAGGTTCTTAAGAGGTTATAAGTGTTTGTATGATTTTAATGTTTTATTAGTGATTCTTGGGTTTTTATGTGTCTAAACATTTTTATAGATTTTTTGGGCTTTGGGGATTTTTTTTTGGATTTTAGGGATTTCGTGGGGTTTTATGGGTTTGAGGGTTTTAATGTTTTTTGGGGTTTTTTATTTTTGATTTATTTTATTGGGTTTGAATGTTTTTTTGTAAAGTTTTTACATATTTATGGGTTGAAATGAATTTTATAGTTTTTAGAGGGTTTATACGGTTTTATATACATTTTTAAGATTTTTAGGGGTTTATGTTTTTTATGGTTTTTAGGTTTTTTGGGAGGGTTTTTTTTTGTTTTTATCATTTTTTATTTGTTTAATGTGTTTTTAGGATTCTATGTTTTTTTAGGGTTTGTTAGTGTTTTAGGAATTTATAGGTTTTCATGGATTTTTAGGGAATTTTAGGATTTTTATGGTTTTTAATATTTTTATAGATTTTGAGGGTTTTAGGGTTTATTAGGGTTTTTAGGGGTTTATAGTTTTTTTAGGTATGTGGTTTTTATAGTTTTTAGGGGCTTTAATGTTTTTCGAGTTTTTAATATTTTTCATGGATTTAAAGGGTTTTTATAGTTTTTAGTGGGGTTTCAGAGTTTTTATGGGAGGATAAGGTTTTTAAGGGTTGTAAGGGGTTTATGATTTTTAGGGTTTTTAGTGGTTTTAGGGTTTTTTAATTTTTTTATGTTTTTAGGAGTTTTAATTGTTTAGGTGTTCAAGGGTTTCTTAGGTATTTTCATGTTTTTTAGGGTTTTTATTATTTTAGGGATTTTTTTTGGATGTTTTGGATTTCTTTAGATTTTAGTAATTTTTGGGAATTTTGGGGGGTTTTGGGTTTTTTTGGTTTTTTTCTTCTTTAGAAGTTTTTAGGAGAATAAAATATTTTTATAGTATTTAACATTTTTAAATTTTTAAAGCGATTTTAGAGTTTTTAGAGTTTTTCGGGTTTTAATGGGGTTTTAGGGGTTTTTACAATTTTAGGGGTTTCTATTGTATTTATGGTTTGTAAGATTTTTTTATGGTTTTTAAAATTTTTCATGTTTTTTAAATTTTTTATCTTTTTAATGTTTTCTTAGTGGTTTTATGGTATTCTGGGTTTTTAGGTTTTTAGGGATTTTTTAGTCCTTTAGGGATTTTTATAGTTTTTAGGATTTTTATGGGTTTTTTGGGGTTTTACTGGATTCTATGGTTTTTATGGTTTTCATGTGTTATTAGATTTTTTTAGGAGTTTAGGGGTTTATTTTTTTTAGATTTTTAAATTCTTTTTGGTTTTTAAAGGGTATTAGGATTTTTAGTGGGGTTTTAGGGATTTTATGGGTGTTTATGGGTATTAAAGGGTTGTATGGGGTTTTTTATTTTAAGAGATGTAGGAATTTTTAGGTGTTTTAGAAATTTTTATTTTTTAGGGGATTTATGTAATTTTAGGATTTTATGGTTTTCTTAGGGTTATTTAGGATTTAAGGGTCTTTTATATTTTTATGTGTTATGAGGACTTTTTAAGGGTTTTTAGGTTTTATGGTTTTTTTATTTTTTATTGTTTTTTTATGAAATTTTTAGTGGGTTAAAGGGTTTTTAGTTTCTATGGTTATTGTGGGTTTAAATTGTTTTTCTAGTTTTTAGTGGTTTCTTGTAATTTAGGTGGTTTTTTAGTTTTTATTTGGTTGTTAAGTGTTTTTATGGATTTTATGGTTTTTAGGATTTTTAGGGGTTTTAGAGTTGTTATGTTTTTAGGGGTATTCTGTGTTTTTATGATTTTAAAGTTTTATTTAGCTTTTTCATGTTTTTTTTGGATTTTTTCATTTTTAGGGATTTTTAGGGATTTATAAGAAATTTTATGATTGTTTAGTGTTTTTAGGGAATTTGGGTGTTTTAGAGCTTTTATCATTATTTGGGTTTTAAGGGTTATTCTGGAGTTTTTAGGGGTTTTATTATTTTTATGTTTTATCTGTTTTTATGGGTTTAAAGTGTTTTTATAGTTTTTAGGGGTTTTATGTGTTTTTATCAACTTTATGTTATTTAATTTTTTGGGATTTGTGTTTATATGTTTTTTAAGGTTTTTTTTTGGTTTTTTTGGTTTTCATCATTTTTTAAGATTTCTACTGGTGTTCAATTTTTTTAGTTTCTTAATGTTTTCTTATGGTTTCTATGGTTTTTACATTTATTGGTATTTTTTGGGGTTTGTTTTGGATCATTATGGGTTTTTGGTTTTTTAGAGATTTTGAGGGTTTTAAGCGGTTTTAGGATTTTTGTGGTTTTTTTGTGTTTAGGGTTTTTTTGGTTTTCATGATTATTATGATTTTAACATTTTTAGGGGATTAAAGGGGTGTTAGAGTTTTTAATGGCATTTAATGATTTTTATGGTTTCTTAGGTTTTTTATGGTTTTTATGGGTTTTTAGAGTTTTTAGGGTTTTAAGGAGTTTTTGGGATTTTTAGGGGTTATAGTGTTTTCTAGGTTTTTATGGGTTTTATTTTTTTTTAGGTTTTAATGTTTTCTTAGGGATTTTTTGGGTTTAATGGTTATTTACATTTTTAGGGATGTTTGGTTTTTTTAGGATTTTTTTTTTGTTTTTAGGGATTCTAGTGATGTGTTTTTAGGGTTTTTATGGTTTGGGGGGGTAGTGTTTTTTAGTTTTAGGGCCTTTTCGGTTTTTTTAATGTTTTTTGGGTTTTAAATGGTTTTTATAGTTTTTGGTGGGGTTTTAGGGTTTTTTATGGGCTTTAGTAATATAAAGGTTTATATGGGGTTTTATGGTTTCCATGGTTTTTATGGGTTTTAGGGTTTTTAGGCTTTTTATTTTTAGGGATATTATGTTTTTTGTGTTTTCAAGGGTTTATATGGGTTTTTAGGGGTTTTATGGTTTTTTTAGGGTTTTTGGGGTTTTTGGGTATTTGAGGTTCTGTTTTTGTTTTTAGGGTTTCAATGGTTTTTAGTGTTCTCACCATTTTTTGGGATCAAATGGTTTTAGATTTTTTAATATTTTCTTATGATTTTTATGGGGTTTCGGGGTTTTATGGTTTTAATGGTTTTTAGGTTTTTTAGAGTTTTCATGGTTTTTTGGGGGTTTTAATTTTTTAGGGTTTTAAGGTTTTCTAAGTGTTTTTAGGGTTTTTTAAAAAATTTAGTGTTTGAGGGTATTTATTATTTTTATGAGTTTTACTGTTTTTGGGGATTTTGATGGTTTTAGGGTTTTATTTGAGTTTTTAATAATTTCTTTGTTTTTTACAGTTATTAGGATTTTATATTTGATTAATGTTTTTAAGGGATTAAAAGGTTTGTATATTTTTTGTGGTTTTATGATTTTTAGTGTTTTTAGTGTTTTCTTGGGTTATTATTATTTTATTTTATTTTTTAGGGGTTTTAATGTTTTTTGGTGTTTTTAATGTTTTTTTTGGGTTTAATGGATTTTTTGTTTTTAGTGCATCTTTAGTGGGTTTTTAGGGTTTTTATGGATTTTTAGGGTCTTTTAATTTTTTAGGGGGTTTAATAGTTATTAGTGTTTAGATGTTTTCTTTATGGATTTCAGTGTATTTAGGGTTTTTACATTTTTATAGGTTATTACAGTTTTATAGGGTTTTTAGGGGGTTTAGGGATTTTGTGGGTGTTTGGGTTTTCTGGGGGTTTAGGATTTTTATGGTTTTTGGGGTTTTAGGGATCTTTTTGAGTTTTTAGGGGTGTTAATGTTTTTTATAGTTTGTTGACATTTTCAAAAGATTAATGGTTTTTTAGAGTTTTTAGTGATTTTAGGGGTTTTATGGATTATTAGGGGTTTTATGGATTTTAGGGGGTTTTTTATGATTTTTAAGGTTTTATAAGATTTTAAGGTATTCTACGTTTTTAATGGTTTTAAGGGGTTTTTGTGTTTTTAGGTTTTAAAGGTTTTGATACCAGTATTCATGGTTTTTATGTTTTTTTATGTTTTTAGAGATTTTTTGGAATTTTTCAAGATTATTATGGTTGTTTTAGTATTATTGGGATTTTTAGGGTTTTTGGGGTTTTGTGGTATTAGTGTTTTTATGTTTTTGGGGTTTTAGGGGTTTTTTATTTACTGGTTTTTAGGTTTCTTAGAGTTTTATTAAAAAATTTAGGGGTTTAAATTTTAAAGTTTTTTTAGTTTATTTTATTGTTTTTATGATTTTTTATGTTTTTAGCATTTTTATGTGTTTTTAGAATTTTAATGTTTTATTACGGGTTTTTAGGGTCCTTACTGTTTTTACATTGTTTAGTATTTTTAGGGTTTTTTAGGATTATATGGTTTTTAGGGTGTTTAGGGTTTTTATGTTCTTGAGGGAGGGGTTTATGGTTTTTTGGGTTATTTTTGTAATTTGATGGGGTTTTATGGTCTTTTATTATTTTTAGGGGTTTTAATGTCTTTAGGGTTTTAATGGTTTTAATTATTTTTTGGTTTTTAAGGTTTTCAAAGGGGTTTTTAGGTTTTTAGTAAGTTTTTATGTTTTTAGGCATTTTTAGGGATTTATTATGCCTTCATGGTTTTAGGTTTTTTGGTATTTTGAGGGGATTTATGCTTTTTTAGGGTTTTTAGTGTTTTTTAGAATTTTAGAATTTTTAGGTTTTCTAGGTGTTTAGAGTGATTTATTTTTTAAGGGTTTTTTATGGTTTTCAAGATTTTTAGGGTTTTTATATTTTTCAATATTTTTAATTATTTTTGGTTTTTTTATCGGTTTTGCTGTTTTTGAGGGTTGTATGGTTTTTTATAGTGATAGGAATTATATAGTTATTTCAGTTTTTTGGTTTTTAATATTTTTTTTTGATTTTTTAGGATTTTTGAGACTTTTTAAGATTGTAATATGATTAAAAATATTTTATAGTTTTAGTGGTTTTAGGGTTTTATGGGGTTTTATTGTTTCCATGGTTTTTAGGTCTTTTAAGGTTTTTATCACATTTAGGATTTTTAAAAGTTTTATGTGTTTTTTGGTTTTTATTTTTTCTAAAGGGTTTTCTGTGTTTTTGTGATTTTATGTTTTTAAGGATATTTAGTGATTTTTATAGTGTTTTGGTATTTCGAAGTTTAATTTTGGTTTTAGGGGTTTTCTTTATTTATTGAGTTTTTAGGGCAGAAAAGGTGTGGGATTAGATAAAGCTGATCCCATGATTTATTAAATAACATAAAAGCAAAGTACAATGAATTACAATAGAGGCTTGGATATCCTTGTGTGGGTCTTCCCCTTCACGTCTGAGTCAACTGAAGACAAACAGAAGACTGGAGTCCTGAAAGACCATATCGAAGTCCCTTCGTCAATCAATTTCTTGGAAAGAGCATCCTCAACCCAGTTTGCCTCCCTATATGCATGTGAGATGCCCAGGGTTAGAGTCCTGGCAGCATCGAATCACTCGATCTAGTGTAGGATAAGTCGCCATGGTACAATACGTGACTGCTTCCTGAAGGCCTCCACCACCAATGATGAATTAGATTCAATCCAGAGCTTATTCCATCTGAAATGGGTTGCATATTGAATCGCCTTTATGATTGCCCAAAGTTCTGCCTCATACATGGTACCACTCCCAAGGAAGTGGTAAAATCATCCTTTGACAAATCCCTAAGAGGTACGAAAAACCCCGCCACATCCTGAAGGGCCTGGCGCACCCATGGCAACGCCATCAACATTGACCTTAATAAAGCACGCTATCGGAGGGATCCACCAAATAAATTTCAGCATCCTCGGTTTTTCGCATCATCCCAGAATTTTAATTCTACGCAGGACCAGGAAGTCATTCATATCATTATTCATCTCCCCATTCTGGATACCTTCATCCG
Source organism: Viscum album (assembly GCA_963277665.1). Taxonomy (NCBI): domain Eukaryota; kingdom Viridiplantae; phylum Streptophyta; class Magnoliopsida; order Santalales; family Viscaceae; genus Viscum; species Viscum album. Next base: position 109,897,707 of record OY728127.1, read on the forward strand.
CATGGATAGCCCTAGGAATGCTCACCACCCCTTCATGGAAAGAACCTGTTTTATTCCGATGTGCCACCACATTTCTGGAAAACCAAACATAGGAGAGCAGTGCCACCACTGCTGCTAGGAGAAGATTGTGAAGCTGTGAGCTTAGGCCTACCTCAGTTACAGCACTGAGAAGATTCACCAGCTCCCGTTTCCTACTAAAATTAAGATTAATTCCAAAGACATCCTGAATATAAATCCATAACTCAGAATCCATACTGTAGTGTATGAAAAGATGGTTACTAGTTTCCTCCGCCCGCAAGCAAATGTTACAGCCTGAAACAATCTGTCATCTGGCCTGTTTTAGTGCCCCATGTAGAGGCACTGTTCCTTTCCATATTTTCCATAAGAAAATCTTCCTTGAATGAGGGATAAACGGCTTCCTAAATTTGGAAATCCATGCTGGAACACAGGAGCTATGCTCGCATTTGTGCCAATATAACCCTTTGGTATTAAGAAAACTCCACCGATCAGGTTTCCACACTAAAACATCATCATTGAGAAACTTATATCTCTTTATCTCCATGGAGATCATGCTCTGAAGCATTCTAGCCATGTCGTCGAAGGGTTTTTATATATTTTTAAGGGTCCTTCTGGTATTTTGGTGTTTCTAATGTTTTTATTCTTATATTTTTCTGTTTTTGTATTTTCAAAAAAATTTACCGGTTTTTAGGGTATTATGAGTTTTTATGTTTTTAATGATTTCTTATGGGTCTTCAGGGTTATTATGGTTTTATGTGTTTTTAGTTTTTTATGTATTTTCAAGGATTTTTATTTTTTATGGTTTAGAAATAATTTAGAGTGGTTTAAGGATTTTTAGGTTTTTCTTGTTTTTTGTGTTTTTATTGTTTTTTTTGAGTTTTTAGGGTTTTAAGATTTTTATTGTTTTTTATCATTTTATGGGTTTAATGGTTTCTTATATTTATTTGTGTTTTCTTTGGGTTTTTTGGTGTTTTATGGTTTTATGGGTTTTTAGATTTTTAGGGTGTTTTCAGTATTTATAACCTTTAGGAGTTTTAAGTTTTCTTTGTTGTTATGTTTTTCCTATGGGTTTTAGGTGTTTTTAGTATGTTTTATTTATTTAGGGATTTTTAGGTATATTTATAATTATTATGGTTTATATAGTTTTCATGGATTTTGATGGTTTTTATCATTTTTTAGAGTTTTAGGGTATTTATGTGATTTTTTTTGTTTTTAGAATGTTTTGAGTTTCTAGAATTTTAATTTTTTTTCGAGTTTTGTAACATATTTATGGGTTTATGGGGTCATTATAGTTTTATTGGTTTTAGGGTTCTTATGGGTTTTTATGGTTTTTATTGTTTTTAGGGGTTTTTGCAATTTTAGGGGCTTTTATTATTTTAGGGTATTTTGTATTTTTATGTTTTTAGGGATTTTATGTGATTCTATGATTCTAAGGTTTTCTTAGGGTGTTTTAGTTTTTTAAGGTTTTTACATTTTTAGGGTTTTAGGCCCTTTTTAGTATTTTTATAGGTTTTTATGGGTTTTAGGGATTTTGAGAGTTTTATGGTTTTTAGGATTTTTTTGGGGGTTTTATGTTTTTTTGAGTTTTTATGATTTATTATGTTTTTTTAGAGTTTTTGACAATTAATAGGGATTAAAGAGGCTTTAGAGTTTTTATTGGGTTTTTTGGGTTTTTTGGGGTATAGGTTTTTTTATGGTTTATAGGGTTTTTATGTTTTTTTGTGGTTTTTAGGGTTTTAGGATTTTTATGATTTATTCGGTTTTTAGGTGGTTTAAGTGTTTTTTGGTATTTAATGTTTTCTTAGGGGTATTTAGGGTTTTTGGTTTTTTTACATTTTTTGGGATTTTTAGGGACTCTTTAGAAATTTTATGATTTCTTGGGTTTTTAGATATTTTTAGGGTTTTTATGGTGTTTTTGTTTTTATTGGATTTATGGGTTTTTTTGGTTTTTAGTGTTTTGTTGTGTATTTAGGTGTTTTAAGGAATTTTAGAGTTTTTAATATTTATAGGGGTTAGAAGGTGTTTTTTGAAATTTTAGTGGAGTTTTAATTTTCTTTAACGGGGTTTATGGTTTTTTAATGTTTCCAGAGTTTTTTATGTTTTTAGTGGTTTTTTTACTTTTAGGGTCCTTTGGGGTTTTAGGAAAGGAAGGCTCACGGCCAGGCTATTCCTGACCCCCCAAAAATTTATTAGAAAAATGACACTGCAGACAAGGGAGGGGCAGGGTCAATCAACCCACACCCAAAAACCCTGGACGCCCTGACAAAACCCAAAATCCCAAAACCACTAAAAGACACACAAAACAAGAAATGAAAGAAAACAAAAGAAAAACCAAAAAAATCTCCCAGAAAACCCACAACCAGCATCCAGCACAAAGTCTACCAGCCATCCCCACCATCATCATCATAATCGGCACTAGGGGTGTCTCCCTCATCACCATAGCTAGAGGCTGCATCATTGTCTGCTGACTCCCATTATGAAGAATCATACTGCTTCAAAAAGATGGTGTAGTACTCCCTTAACTTCACCTGATCCACATTCAACTGCTTCTTAGCAGACTTCCCACCTTACCAGATGAGTTCTTCGGAGCCTTGCTGGAATCCCTCGTAGAAACCGTTCTCAGAAAGGACGAGTAGTCCTTCCTTGTCCTCCTTACTTTCAGGGCTGTAGTGCCGAGATGACCATGGTTCCCCTGGACATGTATAACAGAGTCCTGCTGATTGAGAAAACAAGAGGTGGGAGGTGGAAAACACTCCCTAGATAGGCCCCCAGCAAAATTCTCTTTCCCAGCGATTATGTCCTTGTCCTTTAAAATCTAGGCCATGTTGGATTTTATCCTAGAGCCATCATCCGAGCCACTCTCCCAAATCATCGAGCACTCGGATTCCATTCCCTTCTACAAAAGAGAAGGCTGCAAAGCCAGGTCTTTCAGAACCAAACATTTGGAGTTCTCATCCACACTGTCCCTAATCATCCAATCTTCAACAAAATTAATGTAATTTGTTCTGAAGGAAATGAGCTCCTCCGAAGCATCCACTGTGAGTGGAATAGGTTTAAAGGATTCTGAAGCGTTCATCAAAGACCTAGTGCGGACACCACCATTACCCTCAACCTGGGCACCATTCACACCATTCTCAGTCCTCATATCATCCCTCTCCTTATGCTCCCGTTCACCGGCGTTATCAAAGCTCCCAAAAGTGCTCAAAATCATATCGGCTTCACTAGAATGGTGTTCCACACTCCCTCCCCCCTGCCCAGTAGCAGGCACATTATCCAGCACCTAAGAAGGAGACTTTTTGCCCCAACATCAGCCACCATAGGGTTCCGGGACACCCTCCCTCCACCATGCCCAGCAGCATCAGCCTGCACCTTATTCTGTGTCTGTTCAGCAGGCATCACACCTCCCACATTGTTCGGGGGCCCCTACACCTCCTCCTCATGCTCCAGTCCAGCAGAGGCCTCCATGCTAAGAGAACATCCAGCATCTGGAAACTGCAGATCACACCTCAAGTGCTTGAAGATATCATGTACCTTGAGTTCCGGTTGACACTGGATGGCCATTTTCCCAAACACAACCGGAGGACAAGCCTGTACAATATATGAGTTCAGTGGTCCAGAACCCAGACCAGGAGCGGATTCCACCCCTTCAGCAACATCTCTCTCACTCCCAGTTGAAAAAGCCACAACAACCTCTTTGGCATAGGCCTCCACCCGAGCCCGACCCCCTCCATCTAACTGCCTGAAATCATCCCCAACCGCAATAACCTCATTTTCCTCATAAGTTTCCTGACACGGTTGACACTGGATGGACATTTTATGGGTTTTTAGGGTTTTTAGTGTTTTTTAGCATATCTACGTGTTTTGGGTTTTTTAGTTTTCAGGGTTTTATTTTAGTTTTTTTTTTTGAATTTTATGGTTTTTTAATGTTTTTAATGTTTTTGTGGTCTTTTGGGTTTTTCATATATTTATTGTGTTTCAGTTTTTGAGGTATTTTAATTGTTTTTAGGTTTTTATGGTTTTATATGGGTTTTCATTGATTTTATGTTTTTATGGAATTTTTTGGATTTTTAATGGTTTTTATGGTTTTTATGGTTTCTGGTGTTTTTAGAGTTTTTAAGGTTTTAGGGTCTTCAGAATTTTTAGGTTTTTAGGTGTTTTAAGCGTTTTTATATTTTTTTGGTTTTCTTAGTATATTTAGGGTTTTGAATGTTTTTTTCATTTTTATGATTTTTTAGTGATTTTTAAGAACATTATGGGGTGGTAGGGTTTTTAGGGGTTTTTGAGGGGTTTTAGGGTTTTTGAATTTTGTTGGGTTAAATGAATTTTTATATTTTTTTAACTTTTCAGGGGTTTAATGTGTTTTCATAGTTATCAGTTGTTTTTTACTTTTTATGGGTTTCAGGGCAAGGATGACGTGAGGGTCGGGCTATTCCCGGCCCCCCAAAATTTTTTAGAAAGAAGAAAAATGTCATAGAAGACAAGGGAGGGGAGGGGTCAAACGACCCAAACCCGAAAACCCCTTACAACCCACAAAAAAAAGAAAAGACAAATAAAAGAAAAGAAAAACTAAACAAGCACACCCAGATCCAAGTAGCAACCATTACCTTCATCCAGCAGCATCCAACATCCAGTAGCTCACTACCAAGAAATTCACAGCTTCCAACCTCAAATATACCCACATCAAGCATCTTCTCACCAAAACGACCCGTCACCAAGAACACATAACCATCAGCACCAGAATCACACAAGATCCAACAACCAGAGTTCACTTCAATACAATAAGAACTAGAAGCATAAACAGCAGCTTGCTCACATCCTAGCCATACCACAGCCAGGATCCAACACCTCATCATCAAACAGCCATCATCTCTTTCAAACACCAAAAACCACTCAGTATCCTGCTTCTGCTCCAGCATCCAGCAGCACCCGCCAACTCCATCCCTCAAGGAAAGTGGCGGCCAAAACCCAAAACCACATCATCCAGCAAATTAGAAACCAACCAAAAACCAGTAGCAGCTTATAGGAAAACAAACCACCAACAAACTAAATACAGCAACTCAGAATCCAGCAGCCCCATCCTCCTGACCAGACAACTTCCAGCATCCCTCCATAGCCAAACACACAAGACCACCAAAACCCTGTCTTATGCCCATTCCGCATCATCTAAAGCTCTTTAAACTCATCTTTCATCACAAAAAATGACTCATACCTGAACCATCCAACACTCAAAAGTCCACAGTTGAACATTTCGCAGATCAGAATGAATAGACCCTCATCGGCAGTAAGACTCAAGGACAAGGGAGAGGAATTAGAAAAACAAACCTGCAATTTTCCCTTTGTATCCACCTTGACCCGTCGGGAAACCACAAAATCCAACAGGAGCCATCAAGGGTCGAAGCGAGAAGCCTAGATCTGAGAATAAGGTTGCGCACGCCACCTCCAAGAAGACACAAAGTTCATCGCATCCACTAGAAACGAAGCAACATCAGGGAAAAAACCAAGTAGCGAAGCAGAAAGTCAAAGCAAAGCCACCGGAGTTTCTGATCTGAATCCAAGGTTGACTTCATCTTCGACCACATTGGCTTCACCCAATCAACCGGGAAACCATCAATATCGCCACCACGAAGCAATAAAAATAGCATTCAAGGAAGAGGAAGGTCCAGATCTACCTGATCCGAACCAAACCAGACCAAGCTGCCATCGCCTTTACCCGTCAAAACACACCAGATCCCACTGCCATCAATCATATACCTCGTCCTCCACCATCGCACTAGGGAAGAAAGCCACTAAACTCCATCCGCATCACAAAGCATGGTCTAGATGTGATCCATGAAGCCAAAGAGAAGGGTTCCGAGATGGAACAATGGAAATCGCGGCATCGAGCGGGATCTCCCAGGAGAGAGTGGTGGCATCTTTCCTTCTATGGGTTTTAGGGGATTTTATTTTTTTAAGGTGTTCAGGGTTTTGGGGGGGTTTTGGGTTTTTGTGCTTGGGGGGGGGGGGGGGTTATAATTTTTAATTTTATTTTTCATAGGTTTATTCAAGCGTTTTAGGGGTTTTTTTACTTTTAGGGATTTTAGGTAATATTTAGGATTTTTATGGGTTATTAGGGTTTTTAGTTTTTTTTTTTTGTTTTTTTGGGTTTATAACGTTTTTTAGTTTTTATGGGTTTTAAGTGTTTTTAGATTTTTATGGTTTTCTTTGGGGTTTCAAGTTATTTAGGCATTTTTATGTTTTTTGGGTTTTTTAGGGATTTTTTAGTGTTTTTACTGATTTTGAGGGGGATTTTGTTTTGGGTTTTTTGAGGTTTTTACGTTTTTTTGGGGGGTTGGTGATTTTTTGAGTTTTTTAGGGTTTTTTAATATTTTCATTATTTTTTAAATTTTCTATTGGGTTAATGTGGTTTTAATGATTTTAGTGGGGCTTATGGTTTTTATGGGGTTTTAGGGTTTTTAAAGGTTTTGGGGGGATTTATTATTTTTACGAGTTATTATGGTTATAGGGTTTTGTATTGTTTTTTATTGTTTTCAGGTTTTTTAGTTTTTTAGTTATTTTTAGTTTTTTTGTTATTTTTAGTTTTTTAAGAATTTCTAATGGGTTTATAGATATTTTTATGTTTTCAAATTTTTAGATATTTTAATGTTTTTTGGAATTTTTATCGTTTTTTATGGCTTCTTGGGATTTTTTGGAGTTTTTTGATTTTTTGGAATTTTAAGCAGTTTTAGTGGTTGTCAGGGTTTTCATAGGGCTTTTAGGGTTTTTTACATTTTTAGGGATTTGTAATGTTTTAGGGTTTTTTAGGTTGTTTATTATTTTTATGTTTTTTAGGGTTTTTAGGGATTTGGGGGGTTTTAAGGGTATTAGGGGTTTTACAGTTTTTATGATTTTTTGGGTTATAAGGGATTTTTTGGGTTTTTTAGAGTTTTTACGTATTTTATAGTTTTTAATATTAAATAATTATAAATTTTTTAGAGATTTAGTGTGTTTTTAAGACTCTCATGGGTTTTTAATGTTTTATGGGATTTTAAGGGGTTTTAAGGTTTTTATTGGTTTTTTGAATTTTATAGTTTTTAGGGTTTTCATAGGGTTTATCATTTTTTGGGTTATTAATGGTTTTAAGTGTTTTTGGTTTTTAATGTTTTCAATGTGTTTTTAGGTTTTTTTGAGTTTTTTTAATTTTTAGGGATTTTTAGGGATTTTTTATGGTTTTTGGGATGTTAGGGGAATTTGAGGGTTTTTAGAGTTTTCTGTATTTTTAGGGTTTTTGGGTTTTAGTGTTTTTATTTAGTTTTTTTTGTTTTTAGGGTTTTTTGGGTTTTCAATGTTTTTAATGTTTTTTAGGGTTAAATTGGATTTTATAATTTTTAGTGCGATTTTAGGGAAAGGAAGATGTGTGGGTCAGGCTATTCCCCCCCCCACAAAATTTATTAGAAAGAAAAAAGAGACACTGCAGACAAGGGAGGGGAGGAATCAAACGACCCATACCCAAAACCCATTACGACCCAAGTTGCAAAGACCCCAAATAAAGAAAGATCAAAATGGAAAAAAGAAAAAACACAGAAAGCCAAGCAACCACCACCATCATCCAGCAATAACCAACATCCATAAGCTCACAGGAAACCAACGACTAGCATCCAAGCTCACAAAATCCAGCATCCAACACCTTCACAACACGAAGATCCACCACCAGCAGTATAGAACCATCAGCACCATAGTCATAAGTCTCACCTTCATCACTTCAGGGTGAAGCAACACCCCGTACCAAGCACCAGCAGCAAAAATCATCTTCAATATAATCAGCCTTCAACAACCCATTCCTAGTAGCACCCGCAGAAACAAAACCGCAGCACCCAAAGGCAGAACAACATCTAGTGCCACTCAACAGAACCACCAACCAGCGTCCACATCGAATTACAAACACACCAGTAGCACAACAGAATAACATAGTCCAAAGTTCTAGCCATAACACAACAGTTAGCATTCCCGTCATCAACATCATTAGGGGAAACTAGAACCCATGCCCAGAATCCAACTGCCGCACCAAAAGAAGCAGCCAACGCAACTCAAAAGAACCAAAATCCATCATCCATAATGAATCAAAACCAACCCAGCCATAGAAAAAAAGACCAAAATCCTACATATAAGCCATAGTGCAACCTAACTTAATGATCCCTTTAGAAACAACATGAAACAAATCCGAAAGAGAGAAACCAGAAAATCGAACCTGCATCTTCTGCAAAAAAAGATTCCAATCCAAATTCATCCGTGCCTCCACCAGCCTTTGAGAAGAACCAAAATCCTCACCTGGGCTTCCCAAAAGCCACCTGAAACTGAGCAGCATAAGAATGTGCAGCATCGTCAGCATCTTGCCCATCATTTCAACTGTAACCGATCGTGAAGCCAGAAGAACCAAAAATCTCCTTCATGACTTAGATCAATAAGCATAGGACCAGGCACAGAATGATGCCCTCCTACGCCAAGGATTCTCAAATCTAACCGCACCCACCAATATCCAAATTAAATCCTAATCCCTCCTGGATCTGGAACCAACCACCACACCGACAACCAAAGAGGGCCCATCCATACCTGTTGTGTCATTCTGTCACACCATCGACGGGAGCCAAGGAACCAAATTCAATGGGAGCCGAATATCCATGATCGTTCCCAGATCTGAAAAAATGATCTGAATTTTGGGACAATCACGCCACTTCCCAAGTGTTGGGACGCCTGACACACCCTTCTTCCACTATCACAAGACCAAAGGGGCCAAAACATCCTCAGATCTAGAAATGGATTTGAAAGTCCCTTTTTCATTGACCAAGAGGGGACAGAATGAACCAGCATGACCATCCGACTTCCTCACCGAAGAGAGCAACTGCATCCAAGCCACACGATCTGCTGAGATCGTTCCCAATCAACCGACAAAGCAATGATGCCACCATGGAGCAGCGGAGGTTCATCGGGGGACGATGGTAGCAGCGAGGAGAATCGCAAAGGGAGACCAGGAGACTCAGCCGCTATCCTCCCCTTTCTTATCATGTAGTTTTAGAGTTTGTATATTTTTTATGGTTTTTACGTGTTTTTTTATTTTTAGGTTTTTTGGGGTTTTTTGGGTTTCTTTGGGTTTTTATGATTTTTAGGAGTTTTAATTTTTTTTATGTTTTCATGATTTTTCATAGGTTTCATCAGGTTTTTTAATGTTTTCTTAGTTTTCTTGGGATGTATAGTTTTTTTTATGATTTCTATGGTTGTTAGGGATTTAGTGATTTTGAGGGATTTTAGGGTTTTAGCATTTTTTAGTTTTTTAATGTTTTCTTAGGAGTTTTTTGATTTTTTAGTTTTCTTTATGTTTTTAGTGATTTTTTGGGTTTTTAAATGTTTTTATTATTTTTATTTTTTTGCTAGTTTTAGAGAGTTTTATGGTTTTTTAGATTTTAACTGTTTTTCTGGGTTTTTTTTGGAGGTTTTAGGTTTTTTTGAGTTTGTAGGATTTCTGTTTTTTCAGAGTTATTTAACGATTTTTGGGGGTTAATGTTTTAAAAAAAATAGTGGGTTTTAGTTTTTTGTGGGTTTTTAGTGATTTTTATGGGTTTTAGGGGGGTTTTGGGTTTTTTAGGGTATTTATGGTTTTTTTGGGTTTTTAGGGCTTTCACTATTTTAATGGTTTTTAGGGTTTTTAGGGTTTTTAGGTTTTTTTTCTTTTTTATGGTTTTCATTGGGTATTAATGTGGTTTGAGGGTTTTATAATTTTAGGGATTTAGGTATTTTATGGTTTTTAGGGTGTTCAAGGAATTTGAGGGGTTATACTATATTTAGGGGCTTTAGGGTTTTATGGTTTTTTTGTCATTTTGGGTTTTTTTTAGTTTTTTGTATGTTTTTTGGGTTTTAATGGATTTTTATGGGTTTTGTCATTTTTTTGGTTTTTAGGTTTTTTTAGTTTTTTTTGAGTTTTTTTTTATTTTTAGGGGTTCTAATTTTTTTATGTTTTTCATATTTTTATGAATTTTTTAGGGTTTATAGGGATTCTTATTTTTTATGGATTCTTAGTGATTTTTAGGATTTAAATGTTATTTATAGATTTTCAGGGTTTTAAAGGTATTTGAGGTTTTTATGGGTGTTGTGGTTTCTTAGGTATAAAGGTTTTTTTGGAGTTTTTAAGGATTTGAAGGTTTTTTAGAGTTTCTTATTGTTTTTTGGAGTTCAAAATGTTTTTATCATTTTTAGTGGTCTTTAGGGTTTTTATGGTTTTTAGGGTTTTTATGGTTTTTATTTATTTTTAGATTTTTTAGATTTTTTAGATGTTCTTAGGGTTTTTTTCCTTTTTAGGTTTTTAGGGGTCGTAATAGTTTTTAGTTTTATAAGTTTTTATTAGGGGTTTTCAGGTTTTTATTGGTTTTCTACATTTTTAGTGATTTTTAGTTTTTTTAGGATTTTTTTGGTTTATTAGGGTTTTTTGGGATTTTGAGGGTTTTTAGGGTTTTAAGGGGTTTTATGGGTTTTTTTGTTTTTAGGGGTCAGAAGGGTATTTAACATTTTAGTGGTTTTTATGGTTTTTATGTTTTTAGGGGTTCTTAAGTTTTTTGGGGGTTTCTATGGATTTTAGGTGTTTTTATTCTCTTTTTATGGTTTTAATGGTTTTATGCTTTTAGGTTCTTATTGGTTCTAAGTGTTTTTATAATTTTATTGTTTTCCTAGTGGTTTTCAATATATTTAGGTTTTTACCTTTTTAGGGGTGTTAATGGTTTTCTCAGTTTTTTTATAGTTTGTTATGGTTTTTAGAGATTATGAGGGTTTTTATGGTTTTTATGGTTTTATAGATTTTTTAGGTTTTAGGGGGTGTTTTTAAGTTTTTAGTGGTATAAAGTGTTTTTAGAGTTTTTTAATGTTTTTAGGGGTCTAAAGAGATTTTAGAGTTTTAGTTGGGTTTTTAGGGTTTGTATGGGATGTTTTGGATTTTTATGGTTCTTAAGGGTTTATGGTATTTTATGGGTTTTATGTTTTTTAGGTTATTAGTGCTATTGGCAATTTTATGGTATTTTAGAGGCTTTAAGACATATTTGGGTTTTAATGATTTCATAGGGGTTTTCAGGGGTTTTAATGTTTTTTATGATTTCAGATATTTTTAGGGATTATTTAGGATTTTTATTGGGTTTTAGTGATTTTGAGGGGTTTTGGGTTTTTAGTGTTTTTATTGTCTTCAGTTTTTTAGGGGACTTAATTGTTTTTAGTTTTTCCTAGTTTTTTGGAGGTTTTGGTGTTTTTTGGTATTTTTAGATATTTTTTTTAAAAAAATTATGGTATCAAGGGGTTTTTGGGTTTTTCATGGGTTTTTTTGTTTTTTAGGTTTTTTGGGTTATTAGGGTTTTTTTATTCGTTTTATGATTTTTTACTGTTTTTAATGCTTTGGTTTTTATAGTTATCTTATGGTTTTTCATGTTTTTTATTTTTTAATTTTTTAGTGATTCTTGTCTTTTTTGGACTCTTATGTTCTTTTTGTTTTTTGGGGTAATTTGACGGTTTTTAGTTATATAGGGGTTTTAGGGTTTTTAGGGTGTTTAGTGTTTTTTGGTTTTTACAGGTTTCAAGTGTTATTAGATTTTTTAGGATTTTTTAGGGTTTTCATGTATTTTAGGGTTTTTTATATTTTTAGGTATTTTTAGGTTTTTTAGTTTTTTTATTGGTTTTAGTTTTCCATGAATTTATAGATATTTTAAGGTTTTTAGGGTCTTATATCTCTTGGGGGAATTTTTAAGTTTTTTAGGGTTTTAAGGGTTTTTAGATTTTTTTATAATTTTAGTGGTTTAAAGGGTTTTTACAGTTTTTAGTGGTTTGACGGGTTTTTATGAGTTGTAGGGATTTAAATGGTTTTATATGTTTTTTATGGATTTTAGGGTTTTTAAGGGTTTTTAGTATTTTTATTGTTTTTAGGTTTTTTAGGGTTTTTAAGTGTTTTTTGGTTTTTAATATTTTCTAAGGGTTGTTTAGGGTGTTTCTGGTTTTTTATGTTTTTAGAGATTTATAGGGAATTTTAGTTTTTTATGGTTTTTTGGGTTTTTATGGATTTTCATGGTTTTAGGGTATTTCGTGGTCTTTTATATTTTTTTTGGGGGGGGGGGGGGTTTGTGTTTTTTCCTGTTTTTAGGGTTTTTGTTGTTTTTAGTGTTTTAAACTATATTGAGGGATTAAAAGGTTTTTAGATATTTAGTTCATTATTAGAGTTTTTATTAGTTTTTAGGGGGGTTAGGTTTTTTAGGTTTTAGGGTTTTTATTGGTTTTTAGGGTTTTTAAGGTTTTTATGGTTTTTTGGGTATTTTATGTTTTTATTGTTTTTTAGGTTTTTTAGGGATTTAAGTGTTTTTAGTTTTTTAGGTTTTTGTTTTGTTTTTCAGGGGATTTGGGGTTTTTTACATTTTTAAGAATTTTTAGTGGGTTTTTATATTTTTATTGGATTTTAGTGTTTTTGGGATTTTTAGTGTTTTTGTGTATTTTAAGATTATTAGCATTTTTAGGTTTTTAGGGGAGTAATGTTTTTTTGAAGGTTATCGTGATTTTTTCAATATTTTAGTGTCTTTTATGTTATTTTTGTATTTTTGGAGATTTTTTAGGATTTTTATGGGTCTTAGTGTATCTTGGGATATTTAGGGGTTTTAGTAGTTTTGGCGGAGTTTATTGGGAGGTTTTTAGCAATTTTTGGAGTTTTTAGGGATTTTGTGGATTCTTAGTGTTTGTTAATGTTTTTTTTGGTTTAAAGGGTTTTCAGAGTTTTTAGGTTGTTTAAAGTGATTTCATTTTTTTAGGTGGTTTTAGTGTTTTTGTGGGGTTGTATAGTTTTTAGAGTTTTGTGGTTTATAGGGTTTTATGGATTTTAGAATTTTTTAGGTTTTAGGGGATTTATGTGTTTTTAGTTTTTTATGTTTTAATTAGTGTTTCTTAGGGTTTTAGGGGATTTTACATTTTTAAGGATTTTTATGGATTTTTATTATTTTTTATGGGTTTTAGGGATTTTGACAAGTTTTTAGGGTTTTAGGTTTGTTTAGTATTTTAGTTTTTTTCATGTTTTAGTTTTTGACAGGTTTCAAGTGTTTTTTTGGTTTCTTCGGTTTTCTTATGTTTTTTAGTTTTTTAGGGTTTTTACATTTTATGGAAATTTAGTAATTTTAAACATTTTTATTATTTTTAGGGTTTTTAGGTATATGTAGTATTTTTAGAGTTTTAAGGTTTATAATGTTTTTGTGATTTTTTATCATTTTTTGGTTTTTAGAGGGTTTAAATATTTTTAGTTTTTTAAGGTTTTATTAGGGTTTAAAGGGTTTTTTCGTTTTTTACATATTTATGGAATTTTAGGGGTTTTTTTAGATTATTATGAGTTTTACAGTTTTCATGGTTTTGTGGGATTTTAGGGTTTTGTGGAATTTTACGGTTTTGCGGTTTTTATGAGTTTTATGGAATTTTGGGATTTTAGGGGGGTTTTGAGTTTTTTAGGGTTTTGTGTTTTTTTGAGTTTTTTAATTATTTTAATAGTATTGATGTTTATAGAGTTTTTTGTGGTGTTTTACGTTTTTATGTGTTTTTGAATTTTTTTTAGGATTTTTATGGTTTTTATGGGTTTTTAGGGATTTTTTACGATTTTATAGGGGTTTTAACATTATTTATGTTTTTAGGAGTTTTAATTGATTATAGGTTATTATGGTTTTCTTTGGTTTTTTAAGGTTTATGAGTTCTTTTACATTTTACGGACTTTTAGGGCTTCTTCAAGAATTTTATGCTTTTAGTATTTTTAAAGATTTATAGTATTTTTTTGGGTTTTAGGGTTTTTAGTAATTTTTATGTTTTTAGGGTTTTATTTGTATTTACTTACTTAAGTTTTTCTTTGGGTCTCTAGTGTTTTTAAATTTCTAGGGAATTTTATGGCTTTCAAGGATTTCTATGGATTTTAAGGTTGTAGGGAGTTTAATAGATTTTGGTTGTTTTATGGGTGATTAGGGTTTTTTTGGGTTTTTTAGTGTTTTAATGGTTTTTTAGATTTTTTTTAAAAAAAGATATCTGTTTAAAGTGGTTTTTGTGTTTTTAGAGGTATTTTTGGATATTTATTTGTTTTTATGTATTCTTAAAAAATTTGGATTTTTAGGGATTTAGGGTATTTTTATGGGTTTTTACGATTCTTAATATTTCTTTATGTTTTTAGGTGTTTTAAGTTATTTTGGGTTATTAAGGTTTTCTTAGGGTTTTTTCATGTTTTTAGGGTTATTTACACTTTATTTATTTTTGTGGAATTTTTTTCTTAGGTTTTTGAGTAATTTTGACGGTTTATAGGGGTTTTGAAATTTTTTTATCTTTTTAGGGGCTTTAAGTACTTTTAGGTTTTTATGGTTATCTTAGGGTGTTTTGGGTTTATTTACTTTTTAGGGATTTTTAGGGAATTTTATAATATTTATGGTTTTGGGGGATTGTAAGGTTTTTTTATTTTTATGGTTTTTAAGGTTTGTTATATTTTTTAAACATTTCATTGGGTTAAAATAGTTTTAGAGTTTTTATGGGTTTATAGGTTTTTTATGGAGTTTTTTTGGGTTTTATGGTTTTTAGAGGTTTTTATGGTATTTAAGGGTTTTAGGGTTTTTAGAGGTTTTTATGGTATTTAAGTGTTTTTATATTTTTAAGTTTTTCTTAGGGTTTTTCGAGGTTTTAGGGTTTTTTACATTTTTATGGATTTTTATGTATTTTTAGGATTTTTATATTTTTTACGGTTTTTAGTGATTTTGATGGTTTTTATGATTTTAGTGTTTTTATGTTTTTTTATTGGTTTGTAGAGTTTTAGGGGATTTGTTTATTTTTTGGGGTTTTATGGTTTAAGATTCTTTTAATGTTTTTAGGGGTTTAAAGGGTTTTTAGATTTTTTTTGGTTTTCATTTTTTTATGGGGTTTTATATTTTTTAAAGTTTTTTTTATTATTTTAAGGTTTTTATTGGTTTTTAGGTGTTTTAGGGTCGTTTAGGGTTTTAATTATTTTAGGATTTTTTATGTTTTTATGGGTTTTAAGTATTTTTAGGTTTTCATGTATCTTTGGATTTTTCAGGGTTTTTAGGATATCTTATTTTTTTAGGAAATTTTATGTATTTTTAATGTTCTTTTATGGTTTTTAGTTTTTAAGGGATTTTGAATGTTTTTTCAGTTTTTATGGTTTTTAGGGTTTTTTGTGTTTTTTAGATTTCTTATGAGCTTTTTTGTTTCCTAGTTTTTAATATTTTCTTATGGTTTTCAAGGATTTTAGGGTTTTATCATTTTTTGGTATTTTTGTGGCCTCTTTAGGATTTTGATGTTTTTAGGGGTTTTAGGGAGTTTGAGGTCTTTTACTGGTTTTTTATGTTTTTAGGGGTTTTTAAGGATTTTATCTTTTTTAGAGGTTTTCATCAGTTTTTTTGAGATTTAAGGTTTTTTAGTGTTTTTAATATTATTGTGCGTCGAAAGGGTTTTTAGTGTTTTAAGTGGTTTTAGGGTTTTTATTGATTTTTAGTGTTTTTAATGTTTTTAGGGGTTTTTAGGGGGGTTTAGGGTTTTAGTGTTTTTTAGGGTTTTAGGGTATTTTTGGGTTTTTAGGGATTTTAGGTTTTTTAGCATTTTTTGTGTTTTCTGGGGGTTTTACGTATTTTTAGGTCTTTACGGTTTTCTTAGGGTATTTCCGGGTTTTTAGGGTTTTTTATGTTTTTATTCATTTTTAGGATTTTTTCTAATTTGTATAGTTTTTATGGTTTTTAGGGGTTTTACCTGTTTTTATGGTTTTAGGGTTTTCTTAAGGGGGTTTCATTTATTTTATGTTTTCTTGGATTTTTAGGGATTTTCAAGATTTTATTGGGTGTTTAGGGTGTTTAATGTTTACTAGTGTTTTTTGGGTTTTTTGTGTTTTTTGGATTTTATGGTTTTTATGGGTTTTTTAGTTTTTAGGTGTTTTAAGGGTTTTTAGATTTGTTTGTCATTTTTAGGGGTTGAAAGGGTTTTTAGAGTTTTTAATAGTATTTAGTGTTTTATGGGTCTTGTGGGTTATTTATGGTTTTAGGGGTTCTTTTGATTATTTGAAGTTTTATGGATTTCAGGGTCTTTTAAGGTTTTTAGCGTTTTTAGGGGTTTTCAGGGATTTTAGTGGATTTAAGTTTTTTAAAATATTTACAAATTTCTTAGTTTTTTTCAGGGTTTTTACATTATTAAGATTTTTTGGGAATTAGTACAATATTTATGTTTTTGAATGCTTTTAGGGATTTTCAGGGTTTTTATTGTTTTAGGGTTTTTAGCATTTTTAGGTTTTTATGGGTTTTTAGGTTTTTTACGGTTTTATGGTTTCTTAGGGTTTTCCAGGGTTTTTAGGCGTTTTTACATTTTTTGGGTTTTTAGAATTTTTTTTAATATTTTATGGTTTTTAGGGATTTTAAGAATTTTGAGGGTCTTAGAGTTTTTTTGGTTTTTTGGGTTTTTATCGGTTTTAGGTTTGTAGGATTTTTTAGTTTTTATGGTTTTTTTGGTTTTTTTGGTTTTTATAGTTTTTAATGTTTTATGGGTTTAAATATTTTTTTACATTTTTAGTGTGTCTGTAGGTGTTTCTTGGTTTTTTTGGGTTTTTGATATTTTGTGGGGTATTTAGATGTTTTATGTCTTCGAGGGGGTTAGGGTTAGCAATTTTAGGGATTTTATGATATTTTAGGGTTTTAGGGTTTTTATGTTTTAAGGGTTTTAATTGTTTTTGGGTTGTATGGTTTTCTTAAAGGTTTTCAGGGTTTTCTAGGTTTTAGTGATTTTTAAGGATTTTTTCAGATTTTAATTGATTTTAGGGTTTTAGGGATTTTTAGGTTTTTTAGGTTTTTATGGTTTTTAGAATTTTTTAGGTTTTTAGGGGATTTATGTGCCTTTATATTTTTAGGGTTCTGTTATAAATCTTCTAGGTTTTTAAGGTTTTTTACATTTTTAGGGGTTTTATAGAACTTTTAAGAATTTTATTATTTTTTGGGTTTTTATGGATTATGGGTGTTTGTAGGGGTTTGAAGGGTATTTATGATATTCTGGGATTTTCTGTCTTTTTAGTTTTTAGGTGTTTTGATGGGTTTTATAGTTTTTATCTTTTTTAGTGGATTAAAGAGTTTCTAGAGTTTTTATTGTTTTTTAGAACTTTTATTGGAGTTTTAGGGTTTTAATGTTTTAGGGGTTTTATGGTTTTTAAGGGGTTTTATTGGTTTTGGGGTCTTTTAAGGTTTTTTATGTTTAGAATTTTTAGGTTTTTAGGGGTTTAAGTGTTTTAATGTTATTAAGGTTATATTAGAGGTTTTTTGGGTTTTTTAAATTTTTTTGTGTTTTATATGTTTTTAGGGCAAGGAAGGTATGGTGCCATGCTAATCCTGACCCCCCATATGTTTTTATGGATTTAAAGATATTTTAATATTGTTATGTTTTTTATGTCTTTATGGGATTTTGAGGATTTTTAGGGTTTTTAGAGTTTTTTTAGTTTTAAGGGGTTTATGTGTTTTTTTATTTTTATGATTTTCTTTAGGATTTATCGAGTTTCAAGGGTTTTTTACATTTTTAGGATTTTTTAGAGATTTTTATGATTTTATAATGTTTTAGTTTTTATGGATTTTATGTGTTTTGGAGGTTTTTATAGTTTTCAGGGTTTTTAGGATTGTCAGCATTTTTATGTTTTCTTGGGGATTTTTGTATTTTAGGGGTTTTATGGTTTTCTTATTGCTTTTTCGGGTTTTAAATTTTTTATGTTTTTAGGGATTTTTTGTTATTTTAAAGGATTTTAATGCCATATGATTTTTTAGTGATATTTATAATTTGTAGGATTTTAGTATTCTTAGGGGTTTTAAGGTTTTAAAGGTTTTTATCATTTTTTGTATTTTTTTGTATTTTTATGGGTTTTAATGTTTTTATAGTTTTTTACTGTTTTTAGGTGTTTAAAGGGTTTTTATAATTTTTTTATTAGATGTTTAGGGTTTTTAAAAAACAGTAGAGTTTTTAAGATTTTTAATAATTTTTTAGAATTTTAGGGGTTTTGGGTTTATGGTCTTTTTGTGTTTTTAGGGGTTGTAGCATTTTTTAGGTTTTTAGGGCTTTTATGTGTGTTTAGAATTTTATGGTTTTCTTATGGATATTCAGGTTTTTAGGTTTTTTTACATTTTTAGGGAATTTTATGGATTTTTAAGTATTTTATGGATTTTAGGAGTTTTAATGATTTTAAGGGTTTTTAGGGTTTTTAGTGGTTTTATGGTTATTACCATTTTTTAAATTTCTTACATTTTTTAGGGTTTAAGTGTTTTTATATTTTTAAGGTTTTCAAAGAGTTTTTAAAAATTTTATGGGGTTTTACAATTTTTAGGATTTTTAGTCCTTGTTAAGGATATTTATGTTTTTTAGGATTTATAGGGATTGTGAGGGGGGTGTGGGATTTGTTTTTGTTTTTTTCAGGGTTTGATTTAGGTTTTTGAAGTTTTATGGATTTTTTATTTTTTAGGGGTTTTATGGTTTTTTAGAGTTATTTAAATTTTTTGGGGTTTAAATGGTCTTATAGTATTAGTTGGATTTTGGGAGTTTTATGGGTTTTAAAAGTTATTTGGGGTTTTTATGCTTTTTAAAGAGTTTTTGTGTTTTTAGTGTCTTTTTAGGGTTTTTAGGGTTTTTTAAAAAAATTTATGTTTTAGGGGTTTTATGTTTTTTAAGTATTTAAGGTTTTATTTTGTTTTTTCATTTTTTTAGTGTTTTTATGTTATTTTGGAATTTTGGGGTTTTAGGGACTTTTAGGGTTTTGGGGATTTCGAGGGATTTTATCGAATTTAGCATTTTTTAGGTTTCTTAACGATTTAAAGTGTTTTTAGGTTTTCATAGGTTTTTAAGGGGTTTTAGGGGTTTTATGTGTTCGAGTATTTTATTAATGTTATAGGATTTTTATGGGTTTTAGGGTTTTAAGGGATTTTGAGGGTTTTTAGTGTTTTGAGGGGTTTTGAGTTTTGGGGGGTTTTATTAGTTTTCTATTATTTTGATGTTTTTTAGAGTTTTTTATTATTTTTAGGGGTTAAATAGTTTTTTGAGTTTTTTGTGGTTTTATAGGGGGTTTATAGGTTTTGAGGGTTTTTTGGTTTTAGGGGGATTTATGGTTTTTAGGGTCTTATTATGGTTTTTAGTGTTTTTAGAATTTTTTGGTTTTTTGGGTTTCATGTGATTTTTGCGTTTTAATTTTTTATTAGGGGGTTTTAATGTCTTTTTGGGTTTTTATGTTTGAGGGATTTTTAGGTCTTTTTTAAGATTTTCATGGTTTTTAGGGATTTTAGGGATTTTTATGGTGTTTATGATTTTTAGAGTTTTTAGGGTTTTTAGATTTGTTAGGTTTTTAGGGATTTTTTATTTATTTGGTATTTAAGGATTTCTTATGGGTTTTCGGGTTTTTATGGATTTTTAATATTATAGGGATATTTAGGGCCTCTTTAGTATTTTTATGGGTTTTTAGAGTTTTTTGTGCTTTTTAGAGGTTTTATGGTTTTGGGGTTTTTATAATTATTTAGGTTTTATGGGTTTGAAGTTTTTTTAGTTTTTGAAGTTTTCTTAGGGTTTTCCAGGGTTTTAGTGTTTTTATATGAATTGATATTTTTTGGATTTCTTAGGATCTTTTAAATTTTCACGGTTTGCAGGGATTTTGATGGGCTTCTAGGTTTTTAAGGATTTTATGGCTTCTTTGTGGTTTTCAGTTTTATTTTTTTTTGTATTTTAAGGGTTTTTAGTGTTTTTAAATAATTTTAGGTTTTTAAAGGGTTTTAGAGAATTAGTCTTTATCATTTTTAAGGGTTTTAATTTCTTTTATGATTTTCTGGTTTTCGTATGGGTTTTCAAGGTTTTTACACTTTTAGGGATTTTAAGGACCTTTTATGATTTTAATGGGCTTTAGGGATATTGAGGGGTTTTAGCCTTTTTTGAGTTTTTTAGGGGTTTTAGGGTATTTAAGAATTTTTTTATTGTTTTATGTGGTTTAATGGGTTTTTTCTTATTTATAGTGGTTTTTTGGGTTTTTATGGTTTATTGGGGTTTTGGGGCTTTTGGGGCCTCTTTAGGGTTTTTATGTTTTTAGTGTTTTATGTTGTTTAGGGATGCTAATTTTTTTATGTTATTAAGGTTTTGAAATGGATTTTAGGGTTTTTTTGGGGGGTATGTTTTTATATAGTTTTTGGGATTTTATGATATTTTTATGGGTTTCATGGTTTTGTGGATTTAGTGGGACTTTAGGATTTTAAAAGGTTTTTAGTGTTTTTATGTATTTTTATCATTTTTAGGTTTTATGGGGTTTTATGATTTTTATGATTTTTTAGGTTTTTGGTATTTTCTTAGGGGTTTTCAAGATTTTTAGGATTTTTTACTTTTTTGGGATTTTTTTGGTTTTTTGGGATTTTAATGGTTTTTAGGTTTTTAGGTTTTTTAGGTATTTTGGGGTTTTATGTTTTTTTAAGTTTTATGGTTTTTTGATTGTGGGGTGGGTGAGTTTTTCTTGTTTTTAATATTTTTTAGAGTTTTTTAATGTTTTTAGGGGTTGAAAGGGGTTTTAGAATTTTTTTATGATTTTATTGGTTTTTAGGGATTTTAATGTTTTTAGGGATTTTCTTGGTGTTTTGGGGGTTTTAGTGTCTTTAGGGTGTTTTTAGTGGTTTATGAAATTATAGTTTTTAGGGGTTTAAGTGTTTTTTGGTTTTTATGGTTTTCGTAGAATTTTCTAGGGTTTATTGTTTTATGTATTTTTAGGGATTTAGTTGGATATTTATGGTTTTTAGGTTTTTTGGATTTTGAGGGTTAGTAGTGTTTTATATTTTTATGTTGTGTAACATTTTTACGTTTTTATGGTTTTATATGTTTTTAGTTTATTAATGTTTTTATAGGGTTTTTAGTGTTTTTATGAATTTAGGAATTTTAGGGATTTTAAGTATTTTTTTTGTTTTTTGGGATTTCTTGAGATTATTATGGGGTTTAGGGTTTTATAGGTTTTAGGGTTTTTAGGGTTTCACAATTTTTATGTTTTTATTGGTTTTAACTGTTTTTGGTTTTTTTTTTGTTTTTTTATGGGTTTTATAGTTTTCTTATGTTTTGTGGGTTTATAGGTATTTTTTATGATTATTATGGGTTTTTGGGATTTTAGGGTTTTTTATGTTTTTTGGGTTTTATGGTTTTTTTCGTATTTAGTGTTTTTTAGTCATTTTGGGTTTTTATGGTTTTTTAGAGATTTTAACATTTTTTAGGTCTAAATTTTTTTAAGAGTTTTTAGTGGTTTTAATGATTTAATGGGTTTTCCAATGGTTTTATGTATTTTAAGATTTTTAGGGGGTTCTAGGTTTTTTATGATCTTTTAGTAATTTTAGGGTTTTTTGTGTTTTTTTATTTTTTAGGCAATTTAAGTGTTTTTAGGTTTTTAAGGTTTCCTTTGAGGTGTTTAGGGTTTTATCTTTTTTATGTTTTTAAGTATTTTTATGACTTCTATTTATTTTTAGGGGTTACATAATTTTTTAGGTTTTTAGGGGTTTAAAGTGTTTTTAGGATTTTAGGGTTTTCATAGGGGTTTTCTGAGTTTTTATGGTTTTCCTCATTTTGAGGTATTTTTAGTGATTCTTTAGGATTTTTTTGCCTTTATAGATTTTAAGGTACTTTAGTTGTTTTTTTTTTGATTTTTTTAGGGATTTTTAATTTTAGGATTTTTTGTTTTCAGGGTTTTTAAGATTTTTTAGAGTTCTTAATGTTTTTAAGGGTTTAAAGGTTATCTAGTGTTCTTAGTGTTTTAGGGTTTTATAGTGTTTTAATTTTTTTAAATTTTTTAGGGGTTTTATAGTTTTTATGGGTTTTGGGGTTTTTATGGTTTTTAGGGGTTTTTTGTGCTTCATAGGTTTTTAAGGGTTTTAATTGTTTTTTACATTTTTATGGTTTCTTAGGAATTTTCAGTGTTTTTAGTTGTATTTCATTAGCAATTTTTATGTTTTTTTTTATGATTTTTATGGTTTTTATGGATTTAGGGATTTTGAATTGTTTTAGGGTTTTTATGTTTTCTTAGAATTTTAAGGCTTTTAGATGGTTTAATTGTTTTTTTCTTTTTATAGTTTTTAGGGGTTTTTAGGGTTTTTATGATTTTTATGACTTTTTAGTATTTTTATATTTTTTTAGGGTTTTTATGGATTTTTTTATTTTTATGGTCTTTAGGGTTTTATGGTTTTTAGGTTTTCATGTTTTTTTAGTTTTTAGGGTTTCAAAGGGTTTTAGCGTATTTTCATGTTTTTTGGGGGTTAAATGGGTTTTATGTATTTTTTAGGTTTTGAAATATTTTAGGGTTTTTAAGGTTTTTAGTTGTTTTTAGGGTTTTTATGTTCTTTTAGGGTTTTAAGTTTTTTAGCATTTTTAGGGGTTTTATGTGTTTTTAGGTTATTAAGGTTATCTAAGGGGTTTTATAGTTTTTAGGTTATTTATATATTTTAGGGATTTGTATTGCATTTTTATGACTATTTAGGGGTTTAGGGTTTTCAGGGATTATGAGGGTTTTGGGCATTTTAAAGGTTTTAGGGGATTTTAGTATTTTTTAGAGTTTTTAGCAGTTTTAAGGCGTTTTAGGGATATTAGGGGTTATTGGGATGTTTTGGGTTTTTGGGTTTTGGGGTTTTGGGTTTTTTTTGAGTTTTTTTTGGGTTTTGTGATTTTTTAGTGTTCACAATTTTTTAGTGGTTTAAAGAGTTTTTTTGGGTTTTATTGGTTTTTTAGTGTTTTTTTGGTTCCTTATGGTTTTTACGGTTTTTAGGGTTCTTATGGTTTAAATATTTTTATGTTTTTTAGGATTTTTTATGGTTGTTTAGGGTTTATCATTTTTACATTTTTTGGTTTTTAAGTGTTTTTAGGGGTTTTTTTATTTTCTTAAGGTTTTTCAAGGTTTTGTGGGTTTTGAATGTTTTTAGGGATTTTTAAGGATTTTAAAGAGTATTATGGTTTTATAGTTTTTTTAGGGGTTTTAAGGATTTATATTGTTTTCTATGGTTTATATGTTATTTAGCATTGTTTATATTTTTAGGGGTTTTAAGTGTTTCTATGTTTTTATGGTTTTCTTTGGTATTATTACAGTTTTATTCTTTTTACATTTTAAGGATTTAGCGATTTTTATGATTTTTATGGTTTTTTAGGATTTTGAGTGTTTTTAGGAATTTTTAGGGTTTATGGATTTTCCATATTTTACATATATTTTTGAGTGTTTAGGGTTCTATGGGTTTTTAGTGTTTTTGAAAAACTTTAGGGGCTTAAAGGGCTTTAGAGTTTTTAGTGGGGTTTTATTGTTTTTATGGGCTTTTTGGATTTTTATGGTTTTTAGGGGTTTTATGGTTTTTATGTTTTTTTCGAGTTTTTCAGGCATTTCAAATTTTTTGGTTTTTGAAATTTTTCATTTTTTTATGTTTTATGCATTTTTAGGTTTTTTAAGATTTTAGGAGGGTTTTTTAAGGTTTTATATTTTTTTGTATTTAGATATTTTTATTGGTTGTTATTATTTTTTTAGGGTTTTTATAGAATTTTAGGATTTTTAATATTTTTTGGGTTTTTAGTGTTTTATGGTTTTTTAGGTTTTCAGGTTTTTTTTGAGTATTTGGGGTTTTAGGTTTTTTAGAATTTTTTAACATTTTTAGGGTGTTTATGGGGTTATATATCTTTGAGTGGCTATAAGGTTTCTCAGGGTTTTATTATGTTTTATGGTTTTAGGTGTGTCTTGTGTTTGAGGATCTTTTTAGGTTTTTTTTCAATTTTTATGTTTTTTAGGGGTTTATGTTTTTTTAGGTTTTTAGGATTTTCTTAGGGGTTTTCAGTGTTTTATGGGTTTTTATTTTTTTAGGTATTTTTAGGGATTTTTTAGGATTTTTATAGTGTTTTATAGTTTTTAGAGATATTGAGGGTTTTAGTGTTTTTTGGGTATTGGGTTCTTTAGAATTTTTTATGATATAGTGGTTTTATGTTATATATAGGATTTTAAGATTTCTATAGGATTTTTCAAGGTTTTGGGGTTTTTTACATTTTTTCATATTTTCATGGATATTATGTTTTTAATGGGTTTTTAGGGTTCTTACGTGTTTTAAGTGTTTTTATAGATTTTACAGTTTTTTAACATTTTTAGGGGTTCAAATGGGTTTTATTGTTTTTAGTGGGTTTTGGGGTTTTAATGCATTTTAGAGTCTTTAATGGTTTGGGGGTTTTTATGGCCTTTTCGGGGGGTTTATGGTTTTTAGGGGATTTAGGGTCTTTTGGGGTTTTTAGGTTTTTTTTTGTTAGGGGTTTTAATTACTTTATGTTTTTAATGTTTTCTTATGTTTTTTAGGGTTTTTACTTTTTTTGGGATATTTAGGATTTTTATGGTTTTTTTGTAATTTTAGGGATATCGATGGCTTTTAGGGTTTTAGGGTTTTTACTATTTTATGTTTTAGGGGTTTTAAGTGATTTTAGGGTTTTAATGTTTTTATAGTGTTTTTTAGGGTTTTAGGGTTTTTATCTTTTTAGCTATTTGAGGGCCTTTTCTGTATTTTTATGTATTTTTATGGTTTTTATTGATTTTTTGGGGTTTTAGATTTTTTAGTATTTTTATTTTTTTTGGGTTTTAGGGGTCTTTTCCATTTTAGAGTTTTCATGTTTTTTTAGATTTTTTAACATGTTTTGGGGTTTAAAGAGTTTTTATAGTTTTTAGTGGGTTTTTAGAGTTTTTATGGGTTTTAAGGGATTTTT
The DNA here is from genome assembly GCA_963277665.1 of Viscum album. Lineage (NCBI taxonomy): Eukaryota > Viridiplantae > Streptophyta > Magnoliopsida > Santalales > Viscaceae > Viscum > Viscum album. The sequence goes on from OY728127.1 coordinate 109,922,472, forward strand.
GGATTTTTATGTGTGTTGCGGTTTTTATGTATTTTTAAGGTTTTTAGATAATTTTAGGGTTTTTGGGTCATTTATGGGTTTTGAGGGTTTTTTACATTTTTAAGGATTTTCGGTGCATTTTTAGGATTTTTATGGTTTTTAGGAATTTTAAGGATTTTGTTGGTTTTTTGGGTTTTGGGGTTTTTAGCGTTTTTATGGTTTTTAGGTTTCTATGGTTTTCATAGGGTTTTTCAATGGTTTTAGGGTATTTTATATTATTTTGGATTTTATGGAATTTTTAGGTTTTTATTGTTTTTATGGATTTTGAGGGTTTTTTCGAGATTTTTATTGTTTGTGGGGGTTTTATGGGTTTTCTTCAGTTTGTAGGGGGTTTGATTTTTTCGGCCTTATATAGATTTTTGTAGTTTTTTAATGTCTTTAGGGGTTTAAAGGGTTGTTATATAATTTAGTATTTTTTTCAAGGGTTTTATTGGGGTTTAATGGTTTTTATGGTTTTTAGGGGATTTATTGTTTTTAGTGGTTTTAGGGTTTTTAGAGTCTTTTAGGTTTTTTGAATATTTTTGGTTTTTAGGGGTTTTGATTGTTTTTAGGTTATAATGGTTTTCTTTGGGGTTTTCATGGTTTTTTTGTTTATTACGTTTTTAGTGGTTTTTTTTTGATTTTATGGTTTTTAGGGGGGTTTAGGGTTTTTATGGGTTTTTTGGGTTTTTGGGATTTTTATGATTTTTTTGGATGTTAGGGGATTTATGTGTTTTTACGTTTTTAGGGTTTTCTTTGGGGTTTTCAGGGATTTTAGAGTTTTTTTTTGTTTCTAGTGATTTTTAGGGATTTTTTAATATTTTTATGGTTTTTAGGTTGTTTCCAATGGATATGCATTGTGCCCGATGGTTGATTTTGGGGGGTTAAATTTCATACATTAATTAAAATTAGGTTCAAAATATTTGAACGGTTTCCAACAAGTTTTGTTTTGGGATTTAGAAATTCCCAATGGCTCACGTATCCATGATTCATGTACCTGCTTTCCAAAGGATGGCCCCCCTTGCCAACGACACGTAAGAACTCACATTGGTCAAGAGGATGGGGATTTGGCCTCATCACACCCTTCTGAGAGAAATTATTTCTTTTTTCAAGACACTATTTTACATTTAAGATATGTTCATGAATCCTTGGTTTATTCCCAAATGTGTATATTATAGATTACCCTGAGGTAATGATCCATTGTGACTACATGTGGGGTCAGAATCAACTGTATGTATCTGAGGTTCTCTCTCAATGGAGGGATCTATATATATTTGAGGTTATCCATCAATGTTACCAATTTTTGGAAAGATCAGGGATCCTCTAGTCATTTACTAGGATGACTCTGGTTTTAAACCATGTGATGGGGCACTATGGAGTTTGTGGTCATCCAAGGGGGATGAGAGTTTTTTTAATGTTGGTATTTGACCCATAATATAGGATTTCTATGTACCCTCATGTGAAGAATAAAATATCATGTAGTTTGGTACCAATTATCTAGTCACATTACCTTTTATGGTCATGTGATAACGACCCAACCATGTAGTTTAACGTCATAAACCAAGGATTCCTAGGTTAAGGGTTCCTGGTCAAGGATGATACGAGACTTAAGCCAGGGTTGCATGAGAGGCCTAGAATATATGTCGTCTCCTGGATAATGGCCTTGACCTTAACAGGGCTATGGTTTGGAGGAAATTAAGATGAATTTGGATGTTGGGTTTGGACCTCAAAAGGCTTTCTACGTATCACAATTATTTGGGAATCAAAGCCAACGTAGTTTGGTAGGACCAGGACTTACACCTTTGAGGAGGCCCATTAAAATGTGGGGAATTATTGGGACTTACGCATTGAAGCTTCCCAATTGGATGGACATGGTTGGGGATTACACCATATGGGAGGCCCATTTAGTGATGCTTCATAGGAAATATAGCTCTTGGATGGTTGATGTATGGTCTTGGGACTTGTAGTGTGTAGGAAGACCATTTGATTGGGGATTATGCATGGAATCGACATATCTAGTTTGGATCATGCTAATGTCATAATATATAGTCACCTCTAATCCCACATGAGTCATGCTTGGTGTAATATAAAAGAGGAATCAGTAGATCTTTGGATCAAACGATCTCACCCTATCCACTAATGGATAGTGCTGGAACCCAAAGGGAGAGGGGGGGCTTTGGGTGTGCCTGTTTCCTCCCCTATTTTCATATCCAAAATAGTCACATTTTCTGATCTATCTAGATAAGACACAGGAAGAGGTGAAGTGGAGAAAATCTGTCACCTCCTGCAGGAAAGTCCAGGGGATTACATCAATAGGAGTGCCCAAAAATTAGTTCTAAGAAATATAGGGATATTCAATAATGGCCATAATCGAAGGGAAAGACTAGTGGTTCCTATCAATCCCTAGAATGGGGAGGTTTATGTGAGAACCCTAAGAACAAATCTCTCATTACCATGGAAATGTAAACCCTGGGTGATTCTGAGGGTTCATCCTATTACAGGGATCACCCACTTGTCTGCACATACCATGGATATGTAAACTCAAAATGGAATTTTTATATTCTCAATGATCTTATAATATGTTTCACATGGATTTGGGAGGGGCCTTAGCCTAATGATAGTAGATTGGTTTGTGGATGGGATAACATGGGGACTAATAAAATAATGAAAGAGAGCAGCGGAATCCGGTGAGTAGAACTCCATAGGATACCTCATTCTGTATAGAATTTTCCTACATATGATAGGGTTAGATCTATTTATCATGTTGTTGTATGGGTAACATGATCATTGATGTAGTATAGTACTACTTGAACTTTGTTTTAGCATGCATAATGTCTCACTTCACAAGGTTAGGTTCCGCCCGTATATCATTTGGCAACGTGGGGAAAGGTTCCACCCAAGTAGTGTTTTTTTGCGCAAGGAAGTTTTCTACCCACATATAATTTTCCTATGTGGTAAAACTATGTGAAAAGGGGTTATAGGTTTGCGCCATGTATGATTATGTCGGCAATGGGACTCTGGGATCTTAGGACACCAGATGATTTATTATTTATCCTTAATTCTATGGAGCGAGTTTTTCCTTTAGAGAATCATTGAAGGACTCTGAGTTTTATAGTGCCTTACTTCAGCTATCTTCATTTCATACATCTGGGTGTGGCTCTCTTTTTAGGTCCCCCTCAGGTTTTATTTATAGATGAGTGGAGGGCCCAAATAACGGTGCGGTTGGTCGTTCACAGTGGGCTGCAATCCATCTTTTGCGGGATCCCACGGAAGATACGTGTCCCGCAAATGATTTAGTCAATGGTGATTCCATTCATGAAAGAGGTTCATTTCTTGTGGGGTTGAAGATCATCACCATGTTTCTGCAAAAGAAAATTGGTTCTTTTTTGTGGAGTTGATCATACCACATCATCTCACAAACTAGTTAGTTCATGGGGAATATTCATTTAAAGGGGTTGAGATCCCCACATCCTTCCTGCAAAAAAATTTCATTTTGTTTGTAGGTGTCGGCGCTACCATCTCCATCCAGCAAACTGTTTACTTTGTGGGCACTTCAGGAAATACCAAATCGCTCTTCATATTAGAGATTCATGAAGGGATTTTGTCTCCGCAATCTTTACTATTTGAATATTTCTCTTCAATATTCTTCTGGGTTTCATTTTTATCCTTTTACAAATTTATCAAAATATCTCAATCATGTTTTTGCAGATTTCAAGAGGTAAGAATAATAGTCCATTCTAATGTAGTAATCGGTCTTCTATTGAACTATTTTTTGGTATGCTAGTGGACCCATTGGATGGGACCACACCAATAAATAGGGGTCCCAACTCATTTGTCGACTATCATATCTCTCAGAGACCAAACACTCTTTAAATATTTCTTGACTTCTTTTTCTTCCGTAAACTACCTCCTTTATGCATTCCATTATCTGTGAACTATGTTTCTTCATTTGTGAACTAAAACCCTTAACTGTGAATAGTATGTCTTAACCGTGAACTGTGACTTAAAATCTAAAATATAGTAGGTAGATGTTTCGCATAAGGGTTGTTCCACGAGACATCTCTTCACTGTACAAAGCTTTTCAGGCCATTTTCTTCACAGAATGATGGTTCATAGGCTGATGGACTTCGTGAATTGTTTGAAATACTTCATGGAATGTATAAAATTTAATATCTTTTAATTCCTTTATATCTTTTATCACACTTTTACTAATATATTGTAGGGAAAGAAAAGGCTATATCTTTTACTTTAATGAATGTGTCTAGAATAAGAAGAACCATGGATGAAAATATTGAGGATGAACTTCGATAATGTATCACCCCTCAAGAGGGTTTTTTGAAAAACATCCTCCCACTAGAACTTATTGCCTACCCACTATCTACCCAATTAAAAACCTACAACTTTAGACTTCCAGATGATGTCCCCCTTCCACCAGATAACCAAAATCTACCCTACGCCTTGATTGATATTCCATGAGATCATTCTCAAGAAAATATTTATAATATGTGGAAAATAATTTCTGGTTCCGATAAATGGGATGTCTTGATTTTTAATGGATTAATGTGGGCAAAAATAAATTTCTACATATGTGATACATATTTGGAATTAGTCTCCCCATATTATTCACCTATTTTCAACCTCTCCTGAGGTAGTACTAGGGGTGGGTGGAGTTCCTAATGGGATCTATAGTCTGGGGGGAGCTTCTCAGATGAATGGGATTGGTCATTCTTGGTACCTCTTAATAGATTGGAATTTCCAAAAAAATAGAGGTTGTAATGTTATATGAGGTAGTGTCGATTTCTCAGTTTCTAATTTATTCGCCAATCAAGATACTATATAAACTACTCAGTCACTGGTGTTCTACCACCACTACCTTCCACATACCACATAGTGAAGTAGGTATTAGTTTTTGGGATATCTATCAGCTAGGGGGAATCCACATCATTGGAAATACATATGAATAGTTTTTATTAGTAACCAATATCTAGGTGAACACTAAACAATTATCTTCATTGGTGAGAGATATGTTGGTCACAGTAGATAGATTTCTTGGTCATCCCTTCCATGCTTTCTCACTCATTCCATTAGAATATTGGATTGGGTTGTTCTTACAGGTTGAACGTTTAAGGCCAAAATTTCTTGATATCCAAACTAACCCAATACAGCTATAGTGATGCATCTAAGGTTCATATCGTGCTACCCTAGAGGTAGGTCAATTCACCACATGGACTTATGGGGTCTATCTAGACGTATCACATGAACTCGGGCTAGTGGGTTTCTTTTCCATGTTTCCGAGAAGATGGATTTTCCCATCCCCTAATGTTTAGATTGGTGTATGAATTTTCACCTTCAAGATGGAATTCACATTAGAAGTTTGAAATCCCATGAACATGGTCGTTCCCACCCTCACTCGCATTTATGAACTGCTGGGTCAAATACATAAGGAAATATCCCCACATTGAATTAGAAGGACATTTCAATTCTTCTATGGATGGATGGAGAAGAATTATTACTACTATAGGTATCGGTGTACTATGGTAGTTCCTCATTCCAATTTCCTTTCGTCCTTTCTCAATATTTCCACCGTTCACCCCAAATCCCTATTTATTGAAGGGATAGTCAATCTATTTTGTGATTTTTCTCAATTTTCATTTATGCATTACCTTTCACCCCATAGATAAGTGGTGGAAAGTGGAATGGGTTCTTTATAAGAATGCTCCTATATAATTTCTCTATATTATTTCTCTATAATGTGGAATATTATCCTCTCAAGTAGATAGGATAATCATCTATGAACTGTATACCCCTTATATGTTTTCTTGGAAGTATTGATGTCTTCCACAAGTCACATTTCTACCTCTTATCCATATCGAGAAAGAATATAAATGAGTTATTCTTAACCAATTGTAATTGATAATGGTGTGGGAAGATTCTAGATTGAAAATCCTTATTCCTACCACAATGGCTTCAAATAACTTATCATGGGAGTGTGCTCAAATGTGGGTGGGTTGCTACCCTGAGGGAGTATTGGAAAGGCCAGTTTGATAAGTGAAAACACCATTGGTTTCCTACAGCCTTGTTCCATTTGCACTATCTTATTCCCATCCTTCTATAAGAAGATATTATTTTCACCTTTAAATGAGTTCAGAGGGGGCCTCATCCACTTGTCTTATTTATGTGTAGAGTCACACAGACCCCATGTTCTTGACTGATGCTGTTGAAAATCCCACTGAATCTAGTTCAAGAGGAAGAAAACCAAGTATTAATGAAATTAAAGCCATCCCTATAGGCTTAGCCTTTAATATTGAACTGCCTATAGATATGGGAGATTTTCCAACTTTTGTGTCTCAATTTAGGGTGGGCCTATCTGCCATAATCTAAATCCCAGATTATATACCTATTTCAGTGGAGGAACACGTTCAAGGATCCGATGTGGTCAGCAAGTACCAGGCTATGTAGATATGGGAATAGAATCAAATATATACTTTCAGCACATAGACCCCACTAATATAATTTTTTATAAGGAGGAAACCCTCCATCAACCGTTAATCGATTTTGGCTTAAGAGTATTTGAATATCATCACATAAACATTATCATTCACCAAATTATCATAGATCATGAAGAACTATATACTCATGAGATGACCATGATTCATTCACCACCTCTCATCATCAAACTGAATCCTTAATCGGTGTTACCTCTGAGTTTCACCACTTGGTGGCCGAAGAAGTAATCTCTTACAACCAAATAGTTACACAGACCAAAGAGTTATGGGAGTGAAAGGCTCATGTATCTAGTTTTAAGGCATAACTTTCATCGATGAGTGATTATTTTTAATCTATCAAGAAGAGAGGTCAAGACCTCATGGAAATTGTTAGAAAAATTCTCCCAGTAGATAATGCCAAAGCTGAGCAAAGGGGTAATTTAGAATAGACCCTTGATTAATAGTGTTATATGATTATCAATTTTCTAAAAAAAAGTAGAGACTTATTATAACAATTTAGGTTGTCCCACATTCTATTTTTGTAGTATCAATTGGGATAGTCTCTAGGGTGTGGATGATTATTTATTTCCATTTAACATAATTAAAACTTATTTTCTCTCCAATGTCTATGCTTTAACTTTTCCTATAATTAAAATCAATTATATGATATCGCATTTTGAATGAAAATCTCCATTGAATATCAATCGTAATCAAAATATGGGAAAAACAAATTGAAATGATCATATAATGCCCTATTTTTTCTTGAGTTGAGGGAATAAATGATCATAGTTTTACTATTTCTAGGGTTACATAAAAAATCCTACAAGCATTTTTTCTTTCCTGATATCACCCTATTTTTTTCTATGTACACATGGTGCGAGTTTAGTAGGTATAACATGAATTTTTTTTGTCAAACTTTTTGGGTTTTAAATCTAACAATATTTGTGGGTTTTTTTGTGGGAAGTTTATAGTCTTGAAAATTGGAATAATATAATTGATGTTTTAGGTCAAACATCAATGATCATGAATTGTGGGGAGAGGGCCCCCATAGGTTTCATTAGCCGAGAATGTCCTAATACATTCTTTCAAACATTAATGATGAATTTTCTTCGCCCTAGTTTTGTGATTTATGAGTCCAAAAAATGATATAGGGGAAGTACATGATGATTAACCATAATAATGGTTTACAATATGATATTGTTGTGGTGTAAAAAGGTAGGAAAAACCTCTCTTGGGGATGAATTTTACTTTGGTTGAATTTACATTTTTGGGAAACTTATGCAGAGCCAAAAGGGGATTATTATGGATTGAAAAAGAAGGTTCCCTTAGTAAACTAACCTTCCATTTTCTATGGCCAAGTAATTTTTAGGAAATTCATATTTTTATGATCATAAAGGATGTCTTGTCAAGGGAGTGATGTATGAAACTGACACAGACATATGTATCAGGTACAATCATAAATGGGAAACCACTCCCGCCTGATTTTTTCTTGTGTAAATGAGGTTTGAATCATAGTGTAGTTTATAATTGTACAACTAGGACACATTCCATTCAGTTTAACATCTTTTGGTTATGACATTTTAGGGATATGGTTAAGGTCACTTACCTTTAACTGATGGTTAATTTTTTCCCTTTCATGGTAATTCATCAAATAATGTCCTCATCATCTACAATAATAATAATAGGGGAACATTTTAGGATTTAATCTATGGGTTTCTAAATTTGAGGAATGATATGGGGAATAAAATCCATTGGGGCATATGGAGGTAGGAAGAGCCTCTCATAGGGACAAAATTTTCATTGGATTACCGACATTTTTTGTAGGAAACTTATGTAGAGCTAACTGGGGCATATTGTGCATCGAAAAAAAAGGTGTCCAGAATACCCTGGCCCTCTATTTCTGATGGATAGTGAGGTTTATAGGGATTAGGAACTTTCTAGACATAGAGGCTAGATTGAAAAAGGAGAGTTCTGGAACATTAAGGTATAATTTTATATCTATATTTTATGAGAACATTTATAAACGTTATCCTGTCATAGGTATGAGATGGTTCTCTACATATGTCTAACCCATGCATAGTAACAATAATTTTTTTTGTAGTTGGACCCATGATTTTATATCAGAGCATCACAATATATCCTTTAAGGGAAATAATCAAGTCGTATGTGGTTCTATGAAGGTTCCCCCACACACTGATCAAACACTTGTGTGGGAAAGTGAAATTTTCCTTTGGATATGAGCTCACTAACAAAGAGATTAAGATTTTAGTCTCTCCTATGAATATTTAGTTAACGTATATAAGAGTGTGTCATTTTTTGTGGTCGGACTAGGATATATGATCTAGGTTTCACTATGTATCCTGTCAAAATGAGAATCAGGTCGTACGCAGTTCTTATGGGGTTCCCTGCGCAGGTCTGACCCAGACATAGGAAAATGGGTATTTTTAATTTTTTGTAGCTATAACTAAGAGTTGAAACCCGAGCATCACTAAAAATATTGAAAAGGTGGGAATCATACCACATGTACTTCTTGGGAATCATACATTTTAGTGTCATGCGACTAGGATATCATCCATATAATTTAATGCCATTCGGTAAGTAAAAGATGATATCTTGTAGTTTTAAGTCATAATGATAAGATAATGGGTCAAGTAAATGATGAGTAATAGGTGATTCATTGTGTTAGGATGTTCTAAAATTCCTTGTATGTGAAGGAGAAGAAAGTGTATCCCATTATTCTTGGGATTTTCTGATTAGGAATGATATATGGGGCATGAATGTTGTTTAGGGCATACAGATATAGTCAATGTCACTCATGGGGACAAAGTATCATTTGGTTGATAGGCCCTTATTTGTGGTCAAATTATATAGATCCAACTGAGGCATATTGTTCATATTTAATAAAATGGTTCTTCAAGAAAATGATGCTCCATTTTCAATGGCCAAGGAATTTGAAATGATCTGAAGTTTCTTGGGTCACTACCACAAAAACAGTTTTTCCCAGCGCCACCCTTTTATCAGCGCTAACGAAAAAGCGATGATAAAGGGGGTACCTTTATGAGCCCTAACAAAATCACTGATAAAGGGTACCTTTATCAGTGCTAAAAAATCACTGATAAACGTACCCCTTTATCAGTGCTTTTTTTAGCACTGATAAAGGTTCCCCCTTTAACAGTGCTTTTTTTAGTGCTATTAAAGGTACCCCCCTATCAGTGCTTTTTTGTTAGCGCTGATAAAGGGGGTCTTTATCAGCCCTTTTTTAAAAGCGCTGATAAAGGGTCTTCAACAAAAAAACATTAAAAAAATATATTAATATTTAAATATATAGATATAGTTATATTTATATAAATATAATATATATATTTTAAATATAATTTTAAATATATTTTCGATAAGTATAAATATACAGTTACCCTTAATATATAAGATATTTAGTGAAAATGGCCTATAAAAAATTAAAAAAATATTTTTAATTAAAAATTTGAAAATTATTATGGATTAATAGTTATTTAATAACAATTTGATGTCTAAAAAATTTAAAAAAATTTAAAAAAATATCCAAAATATGTTAAAAACGCAACTCAAACATCAAACAGCCATAACTTTTGATCCGAGTGTCTGTTTGAGATCTACCACATATAAAATCAAAGCCTAAGATGAGCTCTACATCGCTATGATTGGGGGGACCTATGTCAAGGTTTTTTCGAGGCCAATAAAGGCCCATAAGGCCACCAAAACAGAGTTTTTAGTCAGGGTATCCAAATTTTTTAACATTTTGTGGATTTTCAGCCTCGTTTAAGGGGGTATTATTGGATTTTTTGGTTGTGAATGAATTTATTACAAGGTATTACATTCATATTGATATTATGTTTTTGAAATTTCATCATTTTTTATAATTAACTACTATTTATAATCAAATATATAACAATATATACATATTTTTTATATATTCACACATAAAATTTTAATTAAATATAAATAATAAAATATATTTACATATAAAATATATTAGCTTTATCTAAATAATAATTAATATCCATGTTATTTAAAATACAAATATATGAATATTTATATACCTATATATCAATCTAACTATATATATATATTAATATTACTATAAATATATATATTAATATCACTATGAATATATATATTAATATCACTATGAATATATATATTAATATAACTATATATATATATATTAATATAAATATATATTACTATCTGAATAAATATAACTAAATATATATATATAAATAGAGATATATATTAATATAACCATATATATATATATTAATATATCTATATATATATATATTACTATGAGAATAAATATAACTAAATATATATATATATAAATAGAGATATATATTAATATCACTATATATATATTAATATAACTATATATATATTAATATAACTATTTATATATATATTAATATAACTATATATATATTAATATAAAAATATATTACTATACAAATAAATATAACTATATATATATATATATCATGAAATGGAAAACAAATCAAAATAGAGGAGTGGTAAGGGCTTAGGCACGTAGGAGGGAGGTCTCGAGTTCAAATCCAGGTAGAGGCAGGGGCACGCGCGCATGGGGGATTATGGGAGAAAACGCTGTAAAAGGGTGGAGGGGGTGTGTGGGGCGCTGTAGGGGGTGGAAAAGCACTGTAAAAGGGGGGGGGTTAAGAACTATAAAATCCCCCCAATCGGAAGGATTATTTTAATTTTTTTTAAATTTTTTAATTTTTTTTAACTTTTATCAACGGTTTTAAAAAAATGCTGATAATAGGGGTCCTTTATCAGCACAAAAATGAAAGTGATGATAAAGAAAGCGCTAATAAAGGGGTCTTTTATCAGTGCTAAAACAAAGCGGTGATAAAGGACCCTTTTATCAGTGCTTTTTTTAGCGCTGATAAAGCCCCCCCCTTATCTTTTCCAGCTTTGACAGCCTTTTTATAGAGCTGTTAAAGGCCATTTTTAGCGCTAATGAAAGCCATATTTGTAGTTTTGGGTTATATAGTTTTATACATAGAAGAGAAGTATCTAGGTATTTAAGGAACATACATACTATGATTAATCATGAATTTTGAAGTCCCCTACATGGATCTAACACCTATTTAGGGGGTTGATTCCTTAATATATTCCTAAATGAGGAACTCAAACATGATATTTCATTCAAACATATTTGTTTGTACACAAGATATCGGGACATTTGTTTTTTTAACAATGGCTAGGACTAGTAAATAATTCATATCCATAACTATGTATCTCATCAAAATGTGAATCATGTCACAATTAGTTCTTAGATTACCATATAGTTTAATGTTAGATGGTAAGCACATAGATTATCCATTGTGAAAAAGAGATAACTAGTGTTCCCTATTAAGGTCATGCTGCTAAGACCATATAATGTTGATTTAAATGAATGGTTATGTAGGTAATCCTTTTCTGAAATTCCAAAACCCATGGGAGGTTTTCTTGGAGTGATAAACAAGGGGTAGAAAAAGGATATTCCACCGCACAAAGGAGATACAAAAAAGGATAGGGGAATTCTTCATTTGTGGATGTTGGACCAGAGATTTGACATCATGGATTCTCTATATATTCCATATGGATGGGAAACAAGATGTATATAGTTCTTGATATGAATTTTCTATGAAGTTCTGATACATACAAAAATGAGGTAATTTTATTGTAGTTTATGGATGGGACAAAAACATAGGGTCTAGATCTCATGACATATCATGTGATGATGGGAATCAAGACACGTGTAGTTCAGGAGAAAGTAACTTCTCACATGAATCTATATCTAATGATGGTACACGGTCATTTCATCTTTCTTTCTCATGGATCTATCTCTAGTACGATGTATATTTGATTAAAACAATGATTTTCCATGAATTTTAGCATCATGCGGTGAGTAAATTATCTGTGTAGTTTAACATTTTACGGTAAGTACATGGATCACTCGACGTGAAGGAAAAGGCATGTTATGTATAGGCTCAACAGTTAGAGGATTGGGTGTCACTACATATCCAACAATGGATGTAATTAAGACACAAGTAGTTCTTATAAATAATACTCCCTACATCAGTTAGACCCATATCCATTGTGGGAGAATATATATAGGGGAGGTTGGACACAAGAGATGACATCCAGGAATCACAACGTATACAATGTTGATAGGAATCAAGCCACATGTAGTTCTTGAACATGACATTGTAGATGAACGATGCAAAAGGTGATTCCCTCTCGGATTAGGACACCCTGATGGTGTTGTACAATTTATCATTATATATTTAGGATTCTTGTATCATAGTTTAACGTTGTGTGGTAATGATAAAGGTCATGTAATTACATGAAATACTTCATCCAAAACCTTGTTTTAGTGGGATCCATAGTGAGCTACCCATCCATTGAAATTAAAGAATATGCGCCACTGATTTAGACCTTATGTATAGCGTAATGTCCCTGCCATTTTGACTCCAACATTATAGGTTTCTTTATGAGTATCATTGAATTATTGAGAACCAACACCATATATCTTTCGAGGAAAGACCATAGGCGATCCTTTTTGTTAAAGGATCTTGAAATATAGTTCTGGTGAACCGCCAAATGGTTTGAGTTTTGAAATATATTTTCATTGGGTCACTCTAATTCATCCAGTAGTTTATAGTATTTATCATCTATGGATGATTGATCATATATGGAAACATGGAGTAAGGGCTATTGAACATTGATGGGTAGGACCACCTCTATTCCATATACCAACGAGTATTGGGTTTTATGGGTGGAAATGTGGGTCAAGGTCTGATTATCGCAAAACACATGGAGGATCTTATTTGAACATGAATTATTATCCTTATCTACCATGATCTGGAGTATATTAGAAAGAGTATTGTTGATGATCTCTATATTTCTGTTAGATGCTGCATGGTAGTAGGATGAATGATTGGACATGATTTCATACTCTTGATATAGTTTCACCATTTCAATAAAGCATAAATTGTTTCCATTTTCAGTTAGTATTGATTAAGGGATGCAAAACCTGGTAATGATGTCGGATTTCATGAATTTGACAATGTTACAACAACCACTTTGAGGGAAAAACATCTACTTATTTGTAAAATAAGTCAGTTGCTGTGAGAATATACTTGAATTGCTTGACCGTAGAGAGAGGATATGGTCCAATGATGTCCATTTACCATATGGATAATGGACAGGAGTATATAGCTATGTGATATAACTCTATGGGTTCGTGGATGAAATTGGGATGAACCTAGAGGGAATGACACTTTTTGGTGAATTTAGTATAGTCATGTATTATAGTGGACCAGTAGTATCCAAGCCTTTAAATTTTATGGGAGATCCTGGATCTGAATTGTGGGAGCTATAGGCTCTAGTATGAACATCCTTCATGAAATCAGCAGTCTCTTATTTATCAATGCACCTGAGAAGTACCCCTTCAAGGCTCTTCTTATAGAGTACCTTTTTTTGATTTGTTCCGTCATATAGAACAACGTTAATTGTTCATCTTTGAATTTTCTCTCTTATGACTCTATCTAGTGTGAGTTCTCCACTTTGATGATATTTCAAAATGGGTGTCATCCAAACTTTGGTATGGCCATAAGATTTAGGTACATGGATAATATCCTTGATCTATTCTTTGTTGTCCTGAAGAGTGGTGAGACCATTCGGTGGTGGGAAATGTTGATGATCATTTCATCCCGATCTGGATCAGCTAGGGTGGTGGCTGTATTTTTCAATGCATCCTCCTGTGAAATTTTTGATCAGGGGACATGAGTTAATATTGTCTCCAAATGTAATTCAACCATTATCCCTCAAAAATCATCTAATGGGGGGATTATCTCTTCCTTTTTGATAGCATAGTAACTATTGACCTGTTTGATGTCTAGTTCTGAATGACTTTTTAACTTCTAGTGTATTAAATATACCAGAAGAGCTATATCTAGACTGGTAATGAGAGCTTGGTATTCTTCTTCATTATTCATGCTCCCCTCTAACAAAATCAAGTAGTATGGAAGGAATTCCTTTTCTTGAGATATGAGTACGAATCCTGGCCCCACTTTATTGAGCATTGATTATTCAATCCTATTTCCTTTCGGGATTCTGTATGCACTTTCAAATTAAAATTCCCATCTATGGGGGTCTTCTTTAACATATAAAACATATTTATTAGGTAGTTCTGTATCCAATTAAGTCTTTTCTATCAAGGGGTTCTCTACTAGAAATTCCACCAATGCATGACCTTATATTTCTTTTTTAGGGACAAACTAAATATTGAACTGCTACAGGATGAACTCCCACCATGATGGATGCCTAATAAACATTGGATGGTTGAGGATTTACATGACTGGATTGATGTGAGAGACCAAATAGACATCATCATGCTTCAGGTAGTGCCTAAATTTTTATACTATAGAGTTGATCACCAGAAAATCAATATTTGATTCCATCATCAATAATAGCTCAAATGAGATAATAGATGTTTTTCTTGCTTCCAGCATCATTCATCTATATGAGAAAGGAACCTAGTGATGATTACAAGGCATTCACATACAAAATGAGTGTTATTTATTTGATGGGTGGGATTATCACTGGTGTGCTTAAGATAAATCTCTTGAGAATGTCAAATTCTTCCCGACAATCATTAGTCCACTAGTATGTAACCCTTTTTTCATTATCCCGGTGAAGGGAAAACATTTTCATTCAAGGTTGGATATAATGAGATGTATGTAGGCTATGTTTCCTTCAATTTTCCACAAATCGGTGAGGTTGGAAGGAGGTGACATGCCAAGGATAGAAATTTTCTTCTCGGAGATAACTTCAATGCCATGATGGTGTATGACGAAGCAGAGAAATTTCCCTAAGGTAACGTCGAAAGAATATTTTAAAGGGTTCATTTACAGGATGTTCTATCGTAGTTTATTGAAGATGGTTTTGAGATATGCAAGGTGCTATGTGTATTATTGGGATTTAACCAATAGGTCATCAACATAGATTTCAAAAATGTTTCCCCAGAAAGGATTGAATATGTGATTCATGGCATGTTGATATGTAGTTCCATAATTCCTCAATCCAAAGTAAATTACCCTATATAAACAAACCCATTGGGTGCCACAAATTTAGTGGCTTCTTAATATTTTTAGGCCATTTGGATATGGTTGTATCCTGGATAGCCATCCATGCGGGTCTTAATATCCAACGGTTTCATCGATTGGTAGTTTTGGGATCTGGACTAGGAAGTCAGCCTTCAGACAAAGATGATTAAGATCTTTGAAATAAAATTAGACTCTGATTTCCCATTAATATTTTTGATTGGGACTACATTAAATTTCAAGAATGAATATAGTACCTCCAGAAGAATTTTGGATCTAATGAGATTGATGACTAGAACCTCTACCTAGAAGCATGTGTCAGGTTCATCCTTCTGAAGGCTTGTTTATAGCCTCAATGGTTTATGGAAGACCCAGGTGGTGAGTGGCCACCTCAAGATTGAGGTCTAACATCTCGGTGTAGTTCCAAGTGAACACATCTCGACGATTCCTTATGAAGGAGGTGTATAACTCTTTCTATTCATAATACATGGCTTTACTAATCAAGTCAGGTCATGGATCCTCTTATGCATGGAAATTTATTTCCTTGAGTTCATCAATGGTGGTATAGACACTTTCCTTGAAAGCTAGAGGGGAATCCCTAAGGTCCTACTTCTCTTCTTCTTCTTCCTCCTTTTCATATCCTTCCTTCTATTCTGATGGGGAAACAAATATTAGGAAGAGTTTCCCGTAGTTTATAGAATATTTAAGATCTTGATATTCAGAAGATGAAGTGACTTCTTCTATACTAGATGGAAGAGGGGGATTTTCTGGAGAGGATAGAGTGAGGGATGGAGGAGAGTCTTCTTTTACATTGAGTGACAAGACTTCAAATTCTACCTCAATTGGTGAGGCAGGGATTTCATAGGGTTATGTGGATGGATTGAGGTATTTCTATTAAATCATTCAACATTATCTTGGGGGTCAGTAGACTTTTCAACACTTTTATACCTAGTGGTTATGACTGAAACCATGAGTATTTTTGAATTTGTTTCCCCATTTTGAATCATTCACTAGAACAGATTTATTGGCAAAATGTATCTTTAGTTAATCTATTTGAATGGATTGGATGACATCATTTTTAGTTTGTTCATGGTAGTGACCTAATCAAAACCATTGTTTAGGTTTTTCTTCCATTTCTTTTGATACAATCCTGCATCAATATCTTGTGACTCATGGGATTTAAATGGGTCTTTATTGTCATTCAATGACCCGTGTTTTCCATTAATGTAGTGTTTGATGCATTGATTGTATGATGAGGGGATCTCTACATGTTCATGAAACTAGGGACTTCTAAGAAGGATGTTGAAGGCCATGTTTTTTTTCAAATAACCAAAAACTATAACTTATCCATGAGGTCTCCAAAATGATTCTTGAGCTTGATATGGCCTAACAGCTTCTGGTCACTCTTTTCATAACCCATCAAGGTCATTGTGGAAGGCGTCAGGTTATACTAATTTCATCCTAGATAAATAATTGTTCATGATAGAATGATATTGACTCTAGAGCCATTACCAATAAAGACCATTCAGATATCAGCACAATTTATCATGTCAGAAACATACAAGGGTGTTATGTTTCCTTATATAACAACATCTTGATCTTGATCTATAAAGGAGATAAAAATATGAAATTCCACCAGATCAGTCACTATCTAATGGACCTCATCATTGATCACATTATATTTAAATTACTAATGTAACACTCCATGATTCCACGGTACGCTTCTCTTTTAATAATACAATAGCATGTGTTGTACACAACTTTGAGTTCTGGCACACCACAACCAATCAAACTAGCCATTATGAATAGTAAAACCCACTTTTTTAAAAAATTTATACATTTTATCTTTAAAAATTGACTTTATTTTTGGATTCAGAATATCAAAATTAGCTTAGGGTGAATTTTTTGGTACTTTTCTGATAACTTTCATATTTTGATGAATAGTGAAAATTACTAAATTTTAATTAATTTTTTTTTAATTGAAATAATTAAAAGTGATAAATTATGAATTTGAATGGTTTGTAAGTAGAATTAGATTATATTTTTATCATTTAATACAGTGTATGACATTATAAGTAATTTTACATTTAAATTTGACATAAAAAATGTCAATCTTTTGATAGTTATTATTTCATAAAAACACGCTTTTTGATTTGACAACGGGAATTAATTTTAAATTAATTTATGTTACTTATTTGTTTTTAATTTTAAAAAATTGATCCCATATTTCGAATCAGGAGGTCCAAATTGTGTAAATAGGTAACTTTTATTTTCATACATTTGGAATATTTAGTTCAGTAAATATTTTATTTACCGTGGTTAAAGGGGTAAATCTAGTAAATATTGTTAAAAATAATATTATTATAATATTGAATTACCATAACACATGTCATAACCCTATTGGCTAATACATGTCCGAAAATGGACATCCTTGGGTCGATTTTGGGACCCCATGGATCCACTTGGGAGTGATAATGACATTTTATATTAAATAATCTAAAGTAAAGACAAAAATAACAAAAGAAAATATATTTTAATAAAAAAAAATTTATATGAGGTTATATAATTTAACTATTCGACTATAAATTATTTATAATTTTTATACATAAAATAAATATACTTATATATGACATAATAATGATGCTGTATTTTCATTATTAATAAAACAATCAAATAAATGATATTATAAATACAAATATAAATATAATTTGAATGTTTTGATGCCATAAACAAATTTTATAGGTTACTATGATATGTTAGGGCTGATAAAATGTATTTATTTCGAATTAATAATGTTGTCAGGACTTTAAAAAAATCAATTATTAAATAATCTCAAAATTGACATAAATGAGTTTTTAAAACAAATACAATATTATTGGTTGATATAATAATCCTAAAAATATATGGTTCATAAAAAAGACTAATATGATGATAGGTGTATCATTATTTAACCACATGGGGTTATATTGGTATTTTATGGTATGTTTATTAACCATATAATATAAAAAATACAAAGAGGCATGGTAAATGTCAAACTATTTAACCAAGAATTAAATCATAAATATAAGGTTAATATAGTAACCCAAACCAGTATAAAACATATTTGTTGAGTGGTTTTAGACCCATCCACACCTTATCCTTTAAATAATTCATTTTTGAGCTGTTATAAACCTAAAATTATTTTATTATAAAATAATATTTCTAGCTTTTCCTAAGGTTCCCCTCAGACCTCTTATAAAAGGGCCTCCCCCTTATCTCTAAT
Source organism: Viscum album (assembly GCA_963277665.1). Lineage (NCBI taxonomy): Eukaryota > Viridiplantae > Streptophyta > Magnoliopsida > Santalales > Viscaceae > Viscum > Viscum album. The sequence goes on from OY728127.1 coordinate 109,941,377, forward strand.
TCACAACTTCAAAGCTTTTTTCTTGGACATAATCTGACCAAAAACCCTCTCAACTATCCTACCTTCATCCTAGAGTCCGTACATTAGTCCGAAATCCAACATATGGATCCCTTTTTATCAAATCAAAAGGAAGAACCTGAAGAAGAGGTAAATATTTCATCACCTCTTTCAAGTTCCTTTATTCTTCCACATCCACTTTATTTGTTATTTACATTATAAAATAATAACTCTAGTACCTTATATATATTGTGATTTTATTATAAATATGGTACAGCCATATTCATTATTCTATCTATCCTTTGAATGACATGTCACCATACGTGCGTACGTACGGCTTACCATCTCCACGTCGTGATGTAATTGTTATTCAATAAATTATTATTTTCATGGGTATAATAATGATGTGTAATTGATGTAAATAATAAATATTACATGATAGTGATTTATTATATATGATATAACATCCAATTTTATATTATTTTAATATCAAGTGAATGATATTGTCGCTCGTGCCTTCGTATGGATTACCGTATCCACGGAAACAATGAGATTCATTCCTCATCATATCCATTCAAGACTAATTTTCATTAGATTATTAAAGATAATTTTTGAAGACTTAATATCATTATTAATATGAATAGGATACATCCTATCCATAAAAAAATTACTTACGTAACAAATCGTACGAAGTAAAATGAATCAGTTAACACCCAAAACGACGATAATACTAAGATATTATTAACAAAGAAATCTTAAAAGATCATATATGATATCATATTAATGTATATGATTCTCTTATAATTTAATATGAATTATTTCACCATTATATAGGAGGTTGACCTACCCTCAACCAAGGAAAATTACATGGTAAGGGTTAATTTCACAGTCTCTTTATTATCCGAGGTTGCTTTTACGTAAATATCTACTAGGACCACTTTATCATCCATATCCATGTTTCCTAAAAATTTATTCCAAAACATTTTTGCTATTTACTAGACTATGGTTCAATTCAATTTATACCCTTTTTGAATTTTTTAAAAATGTTTTGAAAGGAATCTTTCTGTCATTTTCCAAAAAGGGTACTTTATGACATTTTCCACAAAATTAAGGTAAGAATGTTTTTTTAACATATACAGTGGGTACAGCTATTTTTTACCATTATAACATTGTCTAAGCTTCCCTTAAAATCTTATAAGAATATTTTCAAATATAAATGTTTTCATTTATAATTACGTGACCTTTAAAAGATTTCAAAATTGAAATAGATATTTCTCTAAAAAGGTTTGGATTTCATCTATGTCAACATCCTTTGATGGATTTTAAGTTTGTTTGAAGTTGATTTATTATAATACAAAACTTCCATATTTTATTGAAGGTTTTATAATATGTTTGAATATGGATGTGTTGTTTCATACCATTCATTATTTATGGATAAATTATTGACATTTCATATTCTAGTTTTAATACGAATGTTTATGTTATGTTTAAATATTTTCATATGGGGAATGCATTGGACTTATTAAGTGATAGGTGGAGAATAATATATCTCATCGATGCATCGGTAGGTATCATGAGACAAACTAGTGTCTTGGAACAAGGCCTTAACAAAATCTTATTTGAAGTCCTGGCACAAGGCCTTGACTATGTGGTTATGAAAGTCTAGCATATGCATTCCATCATTATGAAAGTGGCTATCGATATTGCATGTGATTATTCGACTAGTATAATATCCATATGAGTAAGTAAATAGAATTATTTTGATTTATATTTTCTATATTAGGATGATTTTTATGTTGAAAAGGATCTTGTTTTAGTTCAATACATTTCCATAAATGTTTATGCTTATTTATGAATGTTTCCGCTATATTGTTATCCTTACTGAGCATCTGAGCTCACCCATTTCTATGTTTTATTTTTTCCAGGATGCGAAGAAGTATATTATGACTGGCTTGTAGGGATATTATATGGGATCTCAGTGTTTTCCATGGAAACAATTTTGTTGTAGTTTTCCATTTTATGATGTAATGTAAACCTTATGAATGTATCTAGTTCTTCCAAGTCTACTAAAGTGATCGGTTTTTCGAGACATGATATTTTTTTATCATTCTAATGTTTTGTAATAATTCACTAACTATGGGTAACTAGGATCGGGGTGTTATAGTTGGTATCAGAGGAATCTTATTAAAAACCTTGGAAACTAGATTTAGATAAACTCTGATTAGATCACATAGACCTAAGATAGACTTTGAGAATTAATATAGAAGAAATTCCTAGAATTTTGATATTGTAGAGATTTTGTTAGTTTTTCCAAGAAATACATCCCTATCTGGATATGAGTAGGTAGAGGTGGCTATGGAAAAGATGTACCTAGGGTTAAAACCCAAAAAAAACTACTTTGAACTAGACTTGAAGTGGAATTGGTGCACGACAATGGGTCTTGCTGCACTCTTGGTTACGACACTCCCAGAGGGATATGTTTAGGATAATTATCATTTTCTTTAAAAACCATTATAAAGGGTTTATGAGTATATAATTCCTCAAAGAAACTTTTTTATGTTTATGGATTATATCCATAAACTGTTCCATTTATGTTTAGTGTTTTAAAAGTTTGGAATCATGTATTTTGATTCATAAAATAATCTAGTTTATGCCATTGTTTAGAAATGGCACCTATTGGAAGGAATGGAAACCGTATAAATACATGACCTCCATGTAGGTATTTCCCCCCTGATCAATATAATTATAGTGGTGATGGTAATGCATCTGGTGTTGATCAGCTAATCACTATACTGGGACAACTCACTTAGGTTAGGAATAATAGCCTTACCCGTATGGAGCACCCTGATCCATAGCATGGAGGATCAATGTCAGATAACTTCATGAGGCAACAACCACCAACATTCAATAGGGGTACAAATCCACTGGTAGATTAGAAATGGATTAATTCCTTAGAGAAAATATTTCATTCCTTGTGGAGTAGTGAAAGGGAAAAAGTTGTCATGGAAGTTTATCGCATCACTGGAGATGCTGATCAATGGTGGTCATTGATTCAAAACAAAATGGAAGATGATGAAGTATCCAATATGGAATGGAGGGAGTTAAGAGATATTTCCTTATAAAAATACTTTCCTTGTGACCATCGATCGGATATGGAAATAAAATTTCTGAGTCTAAGGTAAAAGGAGGATGAGAATGTCGAAAAGTATGTGGCTAACTTTACAAAGATAGAGAGGCATGCTGCAGATTATATATGTATCCAAATAAGTAATATTGATCATTTATTTGAAAGTATAAAACCATTTCTCTATCGAGCATCAGTCTCACAATCCTACTCATCGTATGAAGATATTGTCTCATATTCTATCAAGACAGAAAAAGAATTCTCTAAGTCTTACGATGTCAAAGAAAAGCAAGAGAAGAAGAGATCTACTGAACAATATGGAAATGAAAATAAGGGGAAGAAGGGAAAAGTTGTATATAAATCTTGAAGTAAATGTGGGAAGAAACACCCTAGTACTTTCCTGAAGGGAATGAGAGTTTGTTACAAGTGTGGTGAAAAAGGCCACCAAGCTCGTGATTGCAAGTGGAATAAAGAGGTTGTCGATGTTGAATGCTACAATTGTATAGAAAGGGGCCATTATGAAAATTAATGTCCTAAGTTTCAGGGTAACTTACCTTAGAAAAGGCCAAGGTATCAAGGCCAAGCTTATGCTATCACTACTGCCGAGGTTGAATCTCTAAAAGACGTAGTGTTAGGTAATTTAATGGTTTCCTCAAGTTTAGCCAATTCTTTATTTGATTCGGGATCATTGTATTATTTCATATCTTCCCAGTTTTCTAAGAAAATTAGATATTTCCAATTTGATTTAATAGTGGAGTTTTCAGTCAAAACTCCTAAGGGAAGTATCATTGCAACAATGTTTTGTGAATCAGTCCCCATTAGGGCATATAAATATTCTTTATCTTCTAATCTCATCATTATACCCTTGATTTAATTTTATATAATCATCTGTATGGATTGTCTTTGAGACCATGATGCAAAAATTTATTATAAGAAGAAGGAAGTTACCACTTTTTATGACGATGATAATGAACACCTTATCATTAGGGAAGAATTGTCACCACCTAATTCTTATCTAGATCCAACCCCAGTAGCTCAACTAAATTAAATTATTGTGAAGGAATAGAATGAAATAACTATGGGTGAGGAAAGGAATGTTCAAATAGAGGATGTATCTATTGTAAAATAATATGTTTATGTGTTTCAAGAAGATTTACCTGTACATCCTCCAGAACGAGAAATTGAGTTTTCCATTGATTTAATTCCTGGATCAAGGCCCATATTGAAGACCCCTTATAGAATGACCACTGTGTAATTAGTGGAACTAATGAAACAACTATAGGAATTGATTAATAAATGATTTATTCACCCTGTTTTTCTCAATGGGGAACCCCTGTTATTGTTTTTAAGAAAAAAGATGGATCTATGAGGTTGTGCATTGACTATAGGGAGATCAATGCTATAACTATAAAGAACAATTATCCCCTACCTTGCATTGATGATTTATTCTAACAACTTCATGGAGATCAATACTTTTAAAAGATTGACCTTCGATATGGATATCATCAGTTGTGTGTGAAGAAGGAAGTCATTCCAAAAACAGTATTACAAACAAGGTATGGGAATTATGAGTTTATAGTAATGCCTTTTGGATTAACTAATGCACCATCTGTCTTCATGGATCTAATGAATAGAGTTTTCAAGGAATATCATGATGACTTTTTAGTGTTTTTTATTGATGATATCTTGGTATACTCCAAAAGCTATGAAGAAAATGAAAATAACTTGCGCATTATTCTAAAGACTCTTAGAAGACATGAATTATATGGGAAGTTTAGAATGTGTGAATTCTAGATTCAAGAGATTTATTTTCTTGGCCATATTGTCTCTAAGGATAGAATCTCTGTTGTTCCTTCAAAGACCAAGGCAATCCAAGAATGGCTAGCACCGACTAGTATAACTGAGGTACACAGTTTTATTGGTTTAGCAGGTTATTATCGGCATTTCTTCTAGAAGTTTTCCTGATTGGTTAACCCATTAACCAAGCTCACATGTAAAGGGGTTAAATTTGTTGGGAAAAAATAGTGTGAAGATTTTTTTGAAGAACTGAAGAGAATATTAGTCAATGATCCTATATTGATTCTTCTATCGGGGAATGATGGGTTTTTTATTTATAGTGATGCATCAAAGAAAGGACTTGGTTGTGTCCTTATGTAGAATGACAAGGTTATTTCCTATGCATCACGACAGATAAAAATTCATGAGAAAAACTATCCTACTCATGATATTGAGTTAGAAAATGTAATATTTGATTTAAAGATATGGAGAAATTATCTCTATGGTGAAAATTGTGAGATTTATACTGATCACAAGAGTTTGAAGTATATTTTCTCACAGAAAAAACTGAACATGAGGCAAAGACGATGGATTGAACTACTCAAGGATTATTATTGCATGATACACTACCACCCGGGGTAGGCAACTAATGTGGAAAATTCTTTAATCAGAAAAGATCATGGTGTTTTGAACAAGATGAGAGTTGAAAGGGATCTTATTCTCATGGATCTAGTAATGATGGATATGGGAATAACGATGGAAGGTGGATCATCAATAATTTTTCAAATCGTTGCCAAACCACCTTTACTAGAAAAGATAAAGAGTTCTCATACCACTGATGAAGAGTTTCAAAATAAGATTATAGCTGTGAATAACGAGAGATTGAGTGACTTCGTATATGAATATGGAATTTTGAAATTTGGGAAGAGACTATGTGTTTCTGATATAGCTGATCTAAAAAGGGAATTATTGGATGATGCTCATAGATCCAATTTCTCTATACACCCTGGGAGCACAAAAATGTATAGAGATTTGAAAGAACATTTTTCGTGGGACAACATGAAGAGGGAGATTGCTGATTTTGTGTCAAGATGTATGGTTTTTCAACAAGTGAAAGCTGGAAGCCAATATCCTATAAGAGTCTTGTAACCTCTTCCCATACCTGAGTGGAAATGGGATAATATTACGATGGAATTTTTCATGGGACTATCAAATACTCCTAGAAGGAACGATACAATATTGGTCATTATTGATCGTCTTACCAAGTAAGCAAATTTTCTTGCTATAAGAGAATATTTTCTACTTGAATGTCTAGCAAGACTATATATTAATGTAGTTGTGAGACTTCATGGAGTACCACTATCAATTGTTTCTAACCATGATCCCCATTTTAGATCAAGATTCTGGGAAAGACTTCAGAAAGCCCTGGATACTGAACTTCATTTTAGCACTGCCTACCACCCTCAAACTGATAGACAATCAGAACTGACTATTAAAACCTTATAATACATGCTTAGATCTTTCTCACCTGACTTTCAAGGTATGTGGGAACAATATTTACCAATGGTAGAATTTTCCTATAACAATAGCTTCCATTCAAGTATTCAGATGGAACCATATGAAGCGTTATACAGAAAGAGATGTCTCACACAAACCTTTTGGGATGATATTAGTGAAAGAAAACTCGTAGGCCCAGAACATGTGGAGGAAATGATAGAAAAGGTGAAGGTAATTCAAACCCACATCAAAGAATCTCAAAGTAGGAAGAAGAGCTATGTCGATAATCGAAGGAAGGATTTGGAATTTCAGGTTGGAGATCATTTTTTCTAGAAGGTATCTCCATGGAAGGGTGTTAAAAAATTTCGTAAGAAGGGAAAATTGACTCCCATGTACATCGGCCCTTTCAAAATTCTAGATTGAATTGGGGTTCGAGCTTACCATTTGGAAATACCTCCAAGTCTCTCTAAAGTTCATGATGTGTTCCACGTATCACTATTGAGAAAATACATTCCTGACCCAACACATGTACTCACCTATGTGGAATTATAACTATAAACCGATCTATATTATTGAGAAAATCCTATCAAGGTTCTTGATACAAGAGAAAAAGTGCTAAGAAACTAGATGACTTGTCTGGTAATAGTTATATGGAGAAACCATAAGATGGAAGAGGCAACGTGGTAACTCGAGGAACATATGATAAAGAACAACCTGAGTCTTTATACATAGTAATACTCTAGAAATTTCTAGGAAGAAATTATATGAAGGAGGGGAGAATGTAACACCCCAATCATCCACGGTACGCTTCTCTTTGAATAATATAATAGCATGTGTTGTACACAACTTCATGTTCTAACACACCACAACCAATCAAACTAGCCGTTATGAATAGAAATACCCAATTTTTGAAATTTTATACATTTTATCATTCAAAATAAACTTTATTTTTGGATTCAGAATATCGAAATTAGCTTAGGGTAAATTTTTGGTACTTTTCTGATAACTTTAATATTTTGATGAATAGTAAAAATTTCTAAATTTTAATTAAAAACAACTTTTTTAATCTAAATAATTAATAGTGATAATTTATTAATTTGAATGGTTTTTAAGTATAATTATATTATATTTTTATTATTTAATACAATTTAAGTCATTATAAGTAATTTCACGTTTAAATTTGACATAAACAAGTGTCAATCTTTTGGTAGTTATTATTTCATAAAAACACGTTTTTTTGACAAAGAGAATTAATTTTAAATTAATTTATTCTAATTTTATTTTTTTAATTTGGAAAAATGGATCCCATATGTGGAATCAGGAGGTCCAAATTGTGTAAATAGGTAACTTTTATTTTTAGACATTTGGAATATTTACTTTAGTAAATATTTTATTTATTGTGGTTAAAGGGGTAAATCCAGTAAATAAGGATAAAAAATAATATTATAATAATATTTAATTTCCATAACACGTGTCCTAAACCTATTATCTGATACATGTCTGACCATGGGAATCTGTGGGTCTATGTTGGGACCCCATGTAGCCACTAGGGAGTGATAATGACATTTTAAATTAAATAATCTAAAGTAATGACAAAAATAACAAAAACAAATACCTTTTAATATAACAATTTTTATATGAGGTTATATAATTGATATATTCATATATACATAGTAATTATAATGAAAAAATTATTTCCTACCTCAGGATATTTTATTTATAATTTTTAGTCATAAAATAAATATTTTTATATATGACACAATATTGATGTAGTATTTTCCTAATTAATAAAACAATAAAATAAATGATATTATAAATACTAAAATAAATATTATTTTAAAGTTTTGATGCCATAAACTAATTTTATATGTCAATATTATATGTTAGGGTTGATCAAATGTATTTATTTAGAAGTAATAATGTTTTTAGGACTTTGAAAAAAATCAATTATTAAATAATCTCAAAATTGACATAAATGAGTTTTTAAAAAAAATACAATATTATTGGTTGATATAATAATCTTAAAAATCTATGGTTCAGCGAAAAGACTTATATAATGATATTTATATAATTAAGGAACTAATTTGGGTTTTCATGAATTCTTATAGTATGTTTATTAACCATATAATATAAAAAATACAAATAGGCATGGTAAATGCCAAACTATTTAACTACGAATTAAATATAAAATATAAGGTTAATATAGTGACCCAAACCTATCTAAAACCTATTGGTTGAATTTTTTTGACCCATAACCACCTTATAATTTAAATAATTTATTTTTTAGGCATTAGAAACCGAAAATGATTTTATTATAAAATAATATTTCTGGTTTTTCCTAAGGATCCCCTCACCCCTCTTATAAATGGTCACCCACCCTTCTCTCTAATTCACACCTTAAAATCCTTTTTTCTCGGCCAAACTCTACCCAAATACCCTCTCAACTGTACTAAATTTATCCTAGAGGCCTTCCTATAGTCATAAAGCCAACCTATGGAGCCCTTTTGATCAAATCAAAAGGAAGAACCCGAAGAAGAGGTAAATATTTCATCACCTATTTCAAGTTCCTTTCTTCTTCAACTTCCTCTTTAATTTTTATTTCCATTATAAAATAATAACTACAGTATATTCTATATACTATTATATTATTATAAATATTTTACAACCATATTCATTATTCTATCCATCCTTTGAATGACTTGTCACCATACGTGCGTACGTACGGCTTACCGTCTCCACGCCATGGTGTAATTGTTATTCAATACATTATTATTTGGATGGGTATAATAATAATATGTAATTGATGTAAGTAATATATATAACATGATAATTATTCTGTAAATATGATATACCATCCAATTATATATTATTTTAATATCAAAAGAATGATATTGTCGCTCGTGCTTCCGTATGGATTACCGTGTCCACCAACGCGATGAGATTCACTCCCCATTGTATCCATTAAAGACTAATTTTCATTAGATGATTAAATATAATGTTTAAATACATAATATAATTATGAATATGAATAAAATACATCCTATACATAACAAATATTACTTATGTAACAAATCATACAAAGGAAAATGAATCAATTGACACCCGAAACGACGATAATAGTTATATATTATTAACAAAGCAATGTTAAAAGATCATAAATGATATCGCGTTAATGTATATGATTCTTGTATAATATAATAACAATTACTTCACCATTATACAGGAGGTTAACCTACCCTCGACCAAGTAAAAGTACAAGGTAAGGGTTAATTTCACAATCTCTTTATTATCCGAGGTTGTTTTTACATAAGTATCTACTAGGACCTCTTTATCATCCATATCAATGTTTCTTAAAAATGAATTCCAATTTTTTTTACAAATTTAATATAATATGGTTTAAATTAATTTATACCCTTGTTTAACTTTTTATAAAATATCATTAAAGGAATATTTTCGTCATTTTCAAAATAGGGTACTTTATGACATTTTCCACAAAATTAAGGTAAGAATTGTTTTTATCTTATACAGTGGGTGTGGCTATTTTCGAATGTTATAACATCGTTGAAGCATCTCATAAAATATTATAAGAATATTTTCAAATATAAATGTTTTCTTTTATAATTAAGTGACCTTTAAATAATTTCAAAATAAAAAGAAATATTTCTCTAAAATGGTTTTGATTTCATCTATGTCAACATCCTTTGATGGATTTTAAGTCTGTTTGAAGTTGATTTATTATAATACAAAAAATCCCTATTTTATTGAAGGTTTTTTGATATATTTGATGGTGGATGTGTTATGTCATACCATTCATGGTTTGTGGATAATTTATTGACATTTCGTATGCCAGTTTTAATATGAATGTTTATGTTATGTTTAAACCTTTTCATATGGGGAATGCATTGGACTTAGTAGGTGATGAGTGGAGACCACTATAGCTCATCGATGAATCGGTAGGTCTCATGAGACAAACTAGTGTCTTGGCACAAGGCCTTGATAAAATATTAATTGTAGTCTTGGCACAAGGCCTTGACTATGTGGTTATGAAAGTCTGGAATTATGCATTCCATCATTACGAATGTGGCTATTGATATTGCATGTTATTCTTTGACTAGTAGAATTTCCATGTGAGTAAGTAAATGGAATTATTTTGATTTATATTTTCCATATTATGATGAAGTTTATGTTGAAAAGTCTTTTGTTTTATTTCTATACATTTCCTTAAATATTTACGCTTATTTATGAATGTTTCCGCAATATTGTTATCCTTACTGAGCATCTGAGCTCACCTATTTCTATGTTTTATTTTTTCCAAAATGTGAAAAGTATATTATGAGTGACCTATAGGGATAGTATATGGGATCTCAATTTTGTCCATGGAAACAATGTTTTTGTAGTTTTCCATTTTATGTTGTAATGTAAACCTTATGAATGTATCTAGTAATTCCAAGAATACTAAACTAATCGGTATTTCGAGAGATGATCTTTTGTGATCATGCCAAAGTTATTTAATAATCCACAGACTCTGGGAAACTTGGGTCAGGGCGTTACAACTAATTTCTCAAAAATAATTCTATGAGTGCTTCCATGAGGTCTGCAGTCAAACTCAGGGAATAAAGTTTATTTAGCTTGGTGGGTAAAGAGGATAATTATTTTGATATGTTATAATTATTTACTAAAGGATGTTGTTTCCTTATGTGGGGATGATCTTTTATAATCAATTTATGGGATTGAGTATTAGATGAAGTTGGATCATCCAACAGTACATGAGCTGGAGGTGTTCCCATTCTTGGTGGGTGGCTAGGGAAGATCTGTTGGCCCATCGAGGGTGATCTGACACATGTCCTCCCTCTGATGAATATTTTAGAATGATCGGGTTAGAGTGGATTAAGGAAGATTCATGGGGGGTCATATTTTTTTTTAGACCTGCTGAAGGGATCTTCTATTCCTTTCTGTGACATTGATAGTTTGAGAACAGTGAGGCTAGATGTTTGGCTTCTTCCATGGATGTGACTTCCTTGATACCATCCATTCATACGTCCTCTTCTTATGGATCAACACCTGGATGCATGGAAATCAAGTTTGTAACCATACTCATTTTTAGATAAGGTAACCATTAAGTGAATAACTTTAATGGAGTTGAAGATCAACTCCTCTTCTAATGAGGACTCTTACTGACTGACTGATTTTGGAGATTCCATTTGGTGGGGCGGGACACCTATTTTCATATTTGAGGGAATAAAGTTTGATAGGGTCAAAGACAATTTTTTCCTTGAGGCATTTTCATTCTATGTCATTTCCTCCTTGCCTTTCCATCCATGTTAGTTTTTGAAATCCTGGCTTTGGGAGGTTTTTGGGGCTGATGAAGTCGACTATGTTGCAGTAGGAGTAGATGGGGGCATAGTTGGTTGCTTCAAATATTCTCGGATAATACCATGAGTCTACTTTACTTTCTTTCTAGTCATCCAACTATTTAAATTATATTCTCTCCTAATAACAATTTCTTTCCAATCACCTCCATCTTTGGGGGAATTAGTGGAAACATGTGCCACTTTTTATGGAAGTGGACACAATTTAAATTTATTGGATTCTATCATTTTCTTGTTAGAGGTCATTAAACAAGAAACACTACTAAATAGTGTATCCCAATATCCAGTGAAAGGGACAACAATATGGTCAATCATCGAGACCCATCTCATCAACCATTTTTTGTTCCGGTAGATGGAAGAAGTCATGGTCCATAGTGGCTATAAAATAGTCACACACTTGATCATCTTAGAATAAGTAAAATTTATTATTCTGATCCTAAAATTTATTTCTCTCAAGTCCCATTCACTTCTCTCGTTTATTTGGGGGTTTCTATTGACACCTAATGGAATTTTGCGATAGGGTTTAGGCCTTGGAGCTAGAGCAGGTGTAGGGGTTGGCTTAAGAATGATATAGGAGGCTTCGGCTATTCCCACTCATTTTCACAGGATCGGTGGAGTTTCATAGGACATCATATTATTCTATTTTATGGAGTATTTCATTCTTTGTGCAATGGTGGAGAAATACACGAACCCACTCATATACTTCACCTATATTAGTGGAGTTCACAGCTCTACTTGGAGGCTATTGATGAAAATAGAATATATTTCTCCTATGCGAGTGGTCAGTTCAAGGATAAGGCCATCCATTACCATATAGAAATAAATTCTGAGACTCTCTCATTCTACCACTATTTGAAATTTTATTATTCACTATTTATATTATTTTGTATCATTGAGATGAAATGGAAGAAGAACTACCGATGAAGATCCTCCCATCCCATTATCAGAAGAGCTGGAGAAGAGGTATACCATATGAAGGTTGGCCCATATATTGACCGTACAAAGTATTTATGATTGACCACTTCTTATTTCACTGGAGTTCCCATCATGAGATCAAAATAAGATGCATAGTGGGTCAGATGTTGTTCTGAGTCACCTAATCCATTGAATTTTGTAAACACATGACCCCCAAAATTTAGTAGCATTGGGGTGTCTGTCATCTAACCAGGGTAAGGATTTTTTTCCTCTTATATCAGTGCATGTTTCTCCTCTATGGCTTCCAATCGACCAGTCATTGAATCGATGGCGTTGATGATTCTTTGATGAGTGTTATGTCGAACATGTTCTTATATAGGTGTGGAAATCCACAAGACATGACATGTCAGTTCAGGCATTATTCGAGGTGGATACGCAACCAGAGACATCTTTTAAATATTTACCTAGACTTTCTTCGATTGTCTCCTTAATTGAGGAAAATATTTGTATCCATCTGCGATTTAGTCTAGGTAGACCGATGGTCTAGTCATTGTGTTGGGTAGATTAGCTGACCTTGATTTGTTTTTCAGGACAAAACCTTGTGGATGAGGTGAACCTACAAGAATTTTACACTAAGGCTCTCCCTGAAGAGCATTTCCAACAGGATGACTACACTAAAGTAGCTCAGTATTGATTCATCTCAACTCATTCATTGTTTACTTCTACTGAGTGAATCCTCCTTTGATTGTGAGGTTTTTTTTCTTATAAAGATAAGTTGAGGGGTAATTTGTGACATTGCTTTTATTTTTTTATATGTTAGAGGTCCTCTAAAGAGGTGGTGGAGGGTTAATTGGGGATCACCAAAATTCATGGACGCCCTTTAGTTCTGGGTAAACACACCTTCATTATCAATGTGGTTCAGATTATAGGTGGAACCACACCCTCCTTTCTCTTCTGTATTTGCATAATTTTCGTTGTGCTATACACGAATAATGTTCACAACATTCTCTGGTCAATAATACATTTTGGGCATTTTACTAGTTTCCTAATGGTAAGAGGGTCATTTGCATCCTTTTTTGGATCTCCTCATACCATTCTGGGATCCCCTTTGGGAATCATGGCAAAGAGTAACCCATAGGGAGCCCATATATGGCCTTGTCGCAGAAATACCTTCTAAAAAAATGATTCATGATATAGAATGAAATATGATACCTCTCTAGTTTTTTTCCTCCCTAAATGGGAAAAAGACAAATTTTCACTAGGCGGGTGGTTAAGGTAAAAATTCACATAGCCCTATGGGTTGGGCCTACTCTCATTCTTTTTTTATTATGCTTGAGCCAAAATTTTTATATATTAAGGATATAGTTTCTATGAAAAAATACCCAAAAACCTACAAACTAGGGTTGTCTTTGTACTACAAAAGATGTTTCTTCTATTTATGATTTCTTTATCATGCGCATTTCTGTTCGAGTGTGATACAGATACAATACTTAACCTTCAAACAAACTATTTTTTCCACGGACACATTCAGTGCTTGGTGATTGGATTTTCTTAAGTAGGAAGCCAACTACATGTTTTCAGTTTTCTGGTTCAATAGTTCTTTTATGGAATTCACTCATCAGGGTTGATAATTTTGATACTTACTTCGGGCCGAATCTTATTGGGTGTGATGCCTCTCCTGAGTATTAATTATATTTAACTACTATCTTGGGATGATGGTATTATAGGAAACCATTTCCAAGGGGATATTCTAAATGGGGAATGTGCTAAAATTAAAATCTCCATACACTACCCATCCATGGACATGGATTTCAGATGGGGCATCAATGATAAGACAATGCAACTTATACAGTTTATTTAGGAAGGCCAATTGTATATCTTTCCACAACCTTTCTAATTATTGTTTTCATGTAGATGGAAGGGATTTTAGGTTGATTTTTCAACAAGGATTCTATAATACTTTTGACATAGTTTTCATACCTATGGTAGGGTAATAATTTTTTGTAGCTGGAATATATTTGTATAGATATTGAGACGAATGCTCTGCAAGCATTATTCTGACCACTCCCTTTGTATGTCGAATTAAGAAGTGGATGTTGGCCAAAAAATAAATGTTATGTCATCCATGGAAAATTGTCTTATCATGAGAAACATATCTCTTTATTCTTCCACCAGAGACTCCTCTACATGATCTTCCCAACTTGAATACTTCTTGATGATTTTGTTTCATGCAGAGGGGCTACCAACGGTCTCTTTGTTATGTGAATGGTCTAGGGGTGGCTTAGACGATGGGTGTTTCCCTGGGTCATCTCGTGGTTGAGATATGATATTTCTTGTTATTAATAGGGTAATTAACATGTCTGACACCATCTTTCCCAACACCTCAAAATATGTGGGCTTCCTCATATTTGGCTATGTAAGGGGAGGAACTTCTTTCTATCCTGAAATCTAACTATGAGGAGGACCTTCGTAGTGGGTTCTATCATGGAGAGGGATACCATCATAGCTTAATGACCAACTGAATGGAGAATATATAAAACATATACCTTTAGGAGGACCTTTAATGAGGAAAATATCAAGGGGAGTACCTTCTTGCTGAAATAAGACATCACTATGGGGAAAACCTTCAATGTAAGTTCAATTTTGGAGAGGACTACCATCATTGCTTAATGTATGACTGTAGGGAGAATATCTATAGTATATTCCCTTAGGAGGAAATTTAGGGTGGGAAAATGTAATGGGATGACCTTCTTACTGTATGACCTTGGGGCCATGATGAGTGTTACCGTGACAGTCATTAGGATATAGGATCTCATGAGCAATCATTATGTTCCCATGAAGGAAGCCTCCATGGTCAATGCTCTACAAAGGACCTTTAGACCTTCTAGTAACAATGTTACGAGGAGGACATTCAAAAACTACTACTACCACATCCGTAATTTGGTAATAGATAAGTCGAATCCTGACCCACAAGAGATAGGCATTTCATGGAATCAATAATTTTATCTTGCAAAAGAGGAGGATCCTGAATTTTCTCTACATTTTCCAGTTGAATTTGGTGCAAGTCATTTTTGGGGTCTCTCTTGAAAGTGACTAGGTCCTCTTATTATAGGTGATAGACTTCATATATAGGTGCATGTTCATGTGGCTCGCATGGTGTTGCTAGGATACTCTGATGATCTACATGAGTTCTGGTAGGGATATATGCCTACCTTAGAGTGGCCACCATAGTGGACCGGTGTCCCCTAGTTGGAATGAGTATTTTTTCCCAATCAGATTGTCCATTTATCAAAAAAAAATTCCGAAGATCCTCTTGGATGGGTGTAGGTATGCATGACTACTCTGTAGTGACCATCTTATTTTGTTGATGAGTCACCCCACTTGGGGAGGTAGAGTTGTGGGCCTGAATCCTTAATATTTCCACAGACATGATTATATCTTGACAGGTATGTAGGATGGGTCCTGGGATTAATGCCTAATCATCCATCACTACTAATATGTTTTGAGATATATCCTTGGATGTAACTAAAATACATTCACATTCTAGATTTAGAGTAGGGATATGTGCCTACTCTGGTCTTTCATTTCCGACCAATATGTATTGAAAATTATAATATGTGGGGGAATAGATATGGGTATGTCCATGATTTAAATATGAGATACACCAGTTGTTTTCTCCATTTTCCATAGAATTTTACTGATTGTATTCATATTCATGATCATGGATTTGCATCTTCTCATTTTCCTCCCTATTTGGATGATAGACTTTATATGAATCCACATGAATTTGACTCTTCTTTTATTTTGTTTCCATCATATTTTACTACTGGGGTTAAAATTTATGATTAGGGATGTGTGTATTCTCATCATTTATTACCATTATACTTGTTTAATGTACCTGATGTATATTGGTATGGATATTCATTTGCCTACTATTTTATTCCCTATTTTCAATGTAGGCTTGGTAGGAAGTAGAATGAAATTTTTCCTTCCCATAATGTTCGACCATATTTTCATGGTGATATTTATGATAGGGATAATGAAAATTCATATTCTCATTAGTTACCATTGTATATGATTTATGGGCATGATATTCATTGGAAGGAATTTGTGTCTACCTAAATTCTGTCATTGCATTTTCCTAATGGGCTTTTTGAGTATTAATATTCATCTGCTCGTAGGTTGCCTCCAAACATTCATGGAGTATTTCTTCATCATGAATGTTTGTAATGAAAGGTTCCTCACTGTATGGTCATCACCTATCATGAGTCACCTTGGGTACCCAAGTCCATATAAGTTTAGATGGGGCCTCCGGGGTGGTATCCTCTGTGTAGTGAGGATGCTTGGACACATGGCATTGATGGAAATTGTTTGTGGTAGGATCCCATAGGTGGGGCCCCTGTGTTATAGGGATGAAATCGTTGGTGATGACATTATCAAACTACCTAAGTTGACGGAGGTACTCATTATCACATTATGGGGGCATTCTCTCAAAATGGTTAGATATGGATAGTGTAGATTCCTTTTTTAGACCATAGACCATCTCTAGGTGGATAGCTAGCATGGATACATTAACTGGAAGGTCATTAGAGCTGCCTCAAGGGTGGGGAGAGTACCATTTTGATGGTACAACCTAACCAGTGAATTTGAAACCCTACATTGGGTATACTGGACAGGTGATTGAGTCCACTACTTTGTGGAGGACCTAGACACCTATGTGGTCGTTGGCGCATGTGTCTGAGAAAGCTGGTGAGATTCCATCATATTTAAGTAATAACACAAGAGTTCCTAAAATATATTTGAAAAATAAAGATAACAAAACCTCTATAAAGTTTTATCTCAGTAACACATATGTAATTGATGGTATCACTTGACCCTCTTTCATTTTGGATGCGAAAGGGGCCTAAAACGGGGTAACACCACCACTTCAGTTTAAGTATTCATGTCTGGTTCACCATTTTTTTTGACGGATATGCATTATTCTCGATGGTTGATTGTATGGGGTTGGATTTCATACAATAATTTATGTTGGATCCAACACTTCCAAACATTCTCCAACTAGTATTTTCCATGGAGCCAGAAATTACCAATGGATCTCGTATTCATGATTCATGAATCTTATTTCCAATGGTAGGAACATGTTGGGTAATTTTTAAAATGTCACTTAAGAACACACATTGTTCGAGAGGATGGGAATTCTGGATCATCACACCCTTTGGGGGGGAAATTATTATCTATTTCGCTACTATCTTATAGATATAAAATATGTTCATGAATCCTTGGTTCATTCCAAAATATGTATTTTATGTATTACCTTGAGCCAATGATCCATTATGACTATGCATGGGATGAGAATCATTTTTATATAGCCGATGTTTTTCATAAATAGAGGGATCTGTATGTATCTGATGTTATCCATCAATGTTAACTTTTTGTGGATAGATCATGGATCCTCTAGTCATTTACCGGGATGGGAATAGTTTTAAGCCACTTGATGGGGATCTCTATAGTTTATCATCATCTAGGAGAGATGTGAGTTTTTTTCATGTTTGGATTGAACCCATAAGGCATGATATATATGTATCATCGTGGGAGGGATCATAACCCACATAGTTCGGTGCCCTTTTAAGGCTGTATAACAAGGACCCAACCATGTAGTTTAACAACATGTGCATGGATTCCTAGGAGAAATATTCATAGTCAAGGATGTTGTGGGACTTATGTCAAGGTAGCCTAAAGGGACCAAAAGAGATGTAGTCACCTAGGTAAGAGGAATTATATTAATGGGGCTATGGTCCATAAGAAATTAGGATGGATGAAAATGTTGGGGTTGGATCTCAAGAAGGATTCTTACATATCCCAGTTATTTGGGAATCAAAGTAAATGTAGATTGGTAGGACTGGGAATTACACCGTAAAGGATTACCATTAAAATGGTGGAATGATTGGGGATTACACATGTAATCTTCCCATTTTAATGGACCTGGTTGCAGCTTACACCGTATGGGAGGCCCATTTAGTGCTTCCTCATTGTGAATATATCCCATTGAATTTTAAATTATGGTTTTAGGACATATTCTGTATAGGAGGCCCATTTGATTAAGGCTCAAACATGGAATTAGGCCATCTAGTTTTGGATCATACTAACGTCATAATCTACACTAACCTCTAAGACCATGTGAGTCATTCTCTGTGTGAGAAACAAGAGGAACTAATTTTCACACGATATCATCATATCTGTTGGAGGATGGTTCTAGAACCCATAGGGAGAGAGAGAGGGATTTGGGTGCACCTATTTCTTCCATTTTCTACTATATATGATATTCAATTTTTTTATCTATATAGATACATCATGGGTGTAGGATAAGAGGAGAAAAAGTAAAACCTCCTGTAAGAAAGGCTATGGGATTACTTTAGGAGGAGTGCCCTAAAATTGGTTCAGGGAAAGAGAGGGATGTTCAACACTGGACCTCAGTGAAGGGAAATACAAGTGGTTCCTATCAATCCCTATAATGTGGAGGTTCATGTGATTACACAATGGGTTGAACCCTAGTTACCATGGGAATGTAAGCCCAAAGGGATTCCAAGGGTCCGTCCTATTATGGGGGTCACCCATGAAACTCTGCTTACCATGGGTATGTAAACTCAAAGGGACACACTGATATGATTTATGATCTTATGATATGTGTTAGGTGGAATTGGAAGTGGCCTTATCCAAATTCTGGTAGACAGTTTTTTAGATGGTACAACATGCAGACAAATGAAACAATAAAAGAGTGTGGAGGAATCCAAAGAGTAGAGTACCCTAGGATTCGTCATTCCACATAGAATATTCCTACATAGGATGTGGTTCCCTGCACATACCATGTTTCTATTCATGTAATTGTATTTTCCATGTATCATTATGTTGCACAAACTTGGGGGTATCCCGCATAGACTTTTTCTTAATGGGGTCGAGTTCCACCGATATAGCATTTTTCTACACGGGGCAAGTTTTCACCTCCTTAGTATTTTTCTATAAGGGGTAAGGTTCCCCCTGTATATCATTTTACTATGTGAGATGACTGTGTGGAAATGGTTCATTGATTTGAACCTCATAAGACTATGTCTATAATGGGACATTGGGTTTTTGGCCCACTAGATGATTTATTATTTCTTCACAATGATATATGGTAGGTTTTTCCTGTGGGGAATAATCGAAGGAATACATGTTTTACCGGGCCACACATCTTCTCTTTTTAGTTTGTACGTGCGAGTGTTGATATCTTTTTATCACCCCCTCAGGGTCTATTTATTGAACATTAGAGGGACCATATACTGCTGTGTCTAATCATTCAAGGTGGGCCGAAAGCCTTCTTTTGCGGGATCCCACAGAAGATACCTGGCCCACAAATGACTTTTTCACTGGGAATATCATTCACGAATGTGGGTTTTCTCTTGAAGAGGTTGAAATCACCACCTATCTCCTGTAAAAAAATTGGGAGATAACAGTACCGCCTCATACCACAAACAAGTTAGTTCATAGGGAATATTCGTTTGTGGGACGAACATAACCGCCTCCTTTCTACAAATGACTTCATTTTCATTTGAGAGATCTGGTACCACCATCTACCTCCCACAAAATTTTTAGTTCATGGGAACTTTGGAATTAGAGGATATCCATGTTAAACATTAATCCATGTAGGTATTTATGCTTCATAGTCATTCCCCTTTGAATATTTCTCTTCAATCATATTCTAGGTTTCTTTTCTATCCTTTTTTAAATTTATCAAAATATCTCAATCTTCTTTATGGATATTTTAAAACCCAGCAAGTCTTTTTTGGTATTTTTAGGGTTTTCAAGGATTTTATGGTTTTTTTGGGTTCTTAAGATTTTTTTAGTTTTTAGGGTTTCATTTTTTTTTTTTGTTGTTTAACTTCTTAGGGATATAAATGGGGTTTTGAGTTTTTAGTGGTTATAGGGTTTTCATTTTTTATATATTTTATGGTTTATTAGATTTTTTAATTTTTTGGTGTGGTTTTAGTGTTTTTTAGGTTTTTAGGGGGTTTAAGTGTTTTTTTGGTTTTTAGGGATTTTGAATATTTTTTGGTGTTATTTATGGGTTTTAGGTTTTCATTTACATTTTTAGGTTTTTAAATGGTGTAAGTGTTTTTATATTTTTATAGTTTTTAGGGGTTTTTAGGGTATTTATGGTTTTTATGATTATTGGTATATTTTCTGTTTTTTAGGATATTTATGTTCTTTTAAGGTTATGGGGGTTTTACGGTTTTTTTGGGGTTTAGGGGTTTTTTCGTTTTTAGGGTTTTAATTTTTGTTTATAATTTTTTAAAATTTTTAGTGTTTAAAGGGGGTTTAGATTTTTTTGGGTTTTTAACATTTTTATTTGGTTTTTATTATTTTGAAGTTTTTTAGTGGTTTTTATGTTTTAGGTATTTTTGATGTTTTCATTGTATTTTTAGGCTTTTTAGAATTTTTTGGTTTTTAGGGGTTTTAAGTGTTTTTTGGTTTCTAAGGTTTTCTTTGTGTTTTTCAGGGTTTTAAGAGGTTTTTTTATATTTTTATATTTTTAGGGGTTTTATGTTTTTTATAGTTTTTATATTTTTTAGAGATTTTGAGATTTTTTAGGGGCTTCAGGGTTTTTTAGGGGTTTTAAGGGTTTCTTGCATTTTTAGGTTTTTAGGGGATTTATGTGTTTTGAGGTTTTTATGTTTTTCCCAGGGATTTTTAGGGTTTTATGTTTTTTCATTTTTTTGGGTTTTTAGGGATTTTTAGGATTTTTAGGTCGTTTATTGTTATTATGGATTTGATGATTTTTGGAATTTTAGTGTTTTTATGGTTTTTTAGTGCTTTTGGGTTTTTTCATATTTTGTTATTTTTATGGTTTTTAGAGTTTTTAATGTTTTTAGGGGTTTAATGGGGGTATTATATTTTATAGTGGGTTTTATATTTTTTATGAATTTTTAGGGGTTTTTTGGGTTTAAAGAGTTTTTATGATTTTTGGGGATTTTATGGTCTTTTAGGGTTTTCAGGGGTTTTATAATTTTTAGGTTTTAAGGGATTTAATTGGTTTTATGTTTTTATGGATTCCTTAGTATTTTCAATGGTTTTATGGTTGTTCTCATTTTTAGGGATTTTAGATCATTTTTTGGGATTTTTATGTTTTTCGGGGGGTTTTAAGGATTTTGAGGGTTTTTATTGTTTTTAGGGTTATAGAGTTTTTAGAGGTTTTAATTGTTTTTATAATTTTTAAATTTTATTAAGGTTTTATAGGTTTTTAAATTTTTGTGGTTTTTAGGCCATTTAAGGATTTTTATGGTTTTGAGGGTATTTAGTGTTTTTTGGTTTTTTTGGTTTTTTTTATTTTTTTTGGTTTTTTTATTTTTTGGTTTTTAGGTTTTTGAGGGGTTTTGGAGTTTTATGGGTTAAAATGTTTTCAGCGTTTTCTAACATTATTAGTTGTTTTAAGGGGTTTAATATTTTTTTATGGTTTTATGGGTATTACGGTTTTTATGGGTTTTTATGGCTTTTTGTGGGGGGGGTTAGGGGTTTGAGGGTATTTTAGTGTTTTAGGGTTTTTAGAATTTTTATGTTTTTATAGGTTTTAAGTTTATTTTTGTTTTTAAGGGTTTCTTAGATTTTTCATGGGTTTTATGATTTTTTACATTTTTATTAATTCTGATGACTTTTTAGGATTCTTAGGATTCTTAGGATTTTTATTTTTTTATGGTTTTTTTAATTTTGAGGGTCTTTAGATTTTTAAGGGTTCTAGAAGTTTTAGGGTTTTAAGAGATTTATTTTGTTTTTAGAGGATTAATGTTTTCTTTTCTTTGTAATGTGTTCATAGGGGTTTTCATGTTTTTAATTTTTTTAGGGATTTTACGTATTTTTATTGGTTTTTATGGATTTTATATGTTTTGATGGTTTTTAATGTGTTAAGGGGTTTTAGGGTTTTTATGGGTTTTAGGGTATTTTAAAAAAAATTAAGGGTACTATTGTTTTTTAGAGTTTTTTAACATTTTTTGGGTTGTAAAGGGTTTTTAGAGTTTTAGTGGTTTTTTATAGAATTTAAATGTTTTTATGGTTTTTAGGGTTTTTATGATTTTTAGGATTTTTAATGTTTTTTGGGTTTTTTGGTGTTTAGAGGTTTTTCGGGGTTTTAAGTGTTTTATGTTTTTCTAGTTTTCTATGTGTTTTTCAGTGTTTTATGGGTTTTTAGGTTTTTAGGGTTCTCTAGGACTATTTTAGGATTTTTATGTTTTTTAGAGTTTTTAGGGATTTTAGGTATTTTGAGGGTTTTTTGGGGTTTATGGTTTAATGTTTCTTGGGGTTTCAGGGTTTTAGCAGTTTTTTTAGGATATAATTTTTTTAGAGTATTTAACATTTTTATGGATATAATGTTTTTTACAGTATTTAACGATTTTAGGGTTTTTAATGGTTTTTCCAGTTTATTAGTATTTTTAGGGTATTAAGGTTTTTATATTTTTTTTATGTTTTTAGGGTTTTATGGTTTTTAGGGTGGTTAGGGTTTTTTGGGGTTTGAGGGTTTTTAAGGGTTTTATGTGTTTCAGGGTTTTTTTTGTTTTCTTAAGGGTTTTAGGGGTTTTTTACATTTTTAGGGATTTATAGAATTGTTTTAAGATTATTATGGTTATAGTTTTCTGAGGATTATGAGTGTATATAGGGTTTTTAGGGTTTTAAGGTTTTTATTTTCATTAGGTTTTTTGGGGATTTAAGTCTTTTTTAGGTTTTTAATGTTTTATTAGGGTTTTTTAGGGTTTTGTATTTTTTATATTTTTAGGGATTTTTTGGATCTTTAGAATTTTTTTGGTTATTTGGGTTTTTATAGATTTTGAGGGTTTTTAGGATTTTTAGGTTTGTTAGGGTTTTTGTATTTTTTTTTGCGTTTTTAGTGTATTTGGTTAGTTTTTTTTGGTTTTTTATAGTTTTTTGTTGTTTTTAATGTTTTTAGAGGATTATAGGGTTTTAGATATTTGGGTGGATTTTTACGGTATTTATGGGTTTTCATGGTTTTTAATGTCTTAAGGGGATTTTGAGTCTTTAGTGGTTTCGAGGACATTTATTGTTTTTAGGGAATTAACATTTTTATGTCATTAGGGGTTTTATGTGTATTTATGTTTTTAAAGATTTTTTAGGGGGTCAAACGAGATTTTATGTTTTTTGGGATTTTTAAGTACTTTTATGGTTTTTTATTTTTTTTGGGATTTTGAGGTGTTTCAGGGTTTTATGGTTTTTAGAGTTTTAAGGTTTTTGAGGGTTTTTTATATTTTTAGTGATTTTTATTTATTTTAGTGTTATTAGGGATTTTAATGGTTTTAAGGGTTTTTATGGGTTATGGTTTTTTTGGGTTTTAGGGTTTTTTGTGTTTTAGGGGTTTTATGGTTTTGTAATGTTTTAAATTTTTTTAGGGGTTTAAAGGGATTTTAGTGTTTTGGTGAATTTTATGGGTTTTTATAGGGATTTGGCTTGATTTAATTTTTTAGGTGTTTATGGTTTTAGGGGTTTTTTTATTTTTAGGTACTTTTAGGGTTTTTATATTTCTTTAGGTTTTAGGGGGTTTTAGGTTTTTAGGTACTTTTATAGTTTCTATAATTTTTTTAGGTTTTTAGTGGTTTTATTTGATTTTAGGTTCTTAAGGTATTCTTTGGGTTTATCATAGTTTTTAGTGGTTTTTATATTTTTAGGGATTTTATGTACTTTTTTTGATTTTTATGAGTTATAGGGGTTCTAGGGATCATTAGGGGTTTTTAGAGTTTTAGAATTTTTTAGGGATCTAGGGTTTTTAGGATTTTATGGGTTTTATGTTTTTTTTATATTTTTATGGTTTTATTAAGGTTTTTTAGATTTTTAGGGATTTTCAGGACCTTTTAGTATTTTTATGTTTTCATTGGATTTTTATGGATTTTGAGGATTTTTTATGGTATTATAGTTTCTTTGGGGTTTGAAGTTTTTGTTTATTTTTTAGAGTTTTACCTGGGTTTTATAGTTCTTATCATTTTTAGGGATTAAATAGGTTTTATGGATTTTGATGTTTTTTTATGATTTTATGGGTTTTTATGGATTTAAGTGGATTTTATGGTTTTAGATTCTTTTTAGGGTTTTTAAGGCATTTATCATTTTTAGGGGTTTTAATTATATTTAGGTTTTACAGTTTTCTTAGGGTTTTTTGGGTTTTTAACATTTTTAGGGATTGTTATTTCTTTTATTATGATTTTTAATTTTTTAGTGTTTTAGGGATTTTTTAGGGGTTTGGGGGGTTTTTAGGGTTTTTTACATATTTTTTGTTTTTAAATTTATCTTATGGATTTTTAAGGATTTAAGGTTCTTTACATTTTTTTGGCATTTTAGTGATTTTGTGGGATTTTGGGTTTTTTGGGGTTTTTTAATTTTTAGGGTTTTTATGGTTTTTTAGAGTTTTTTAAATTTTCAAGGGTCTAAAAGGATTTTTGATTTGTAGGGGGTTTTATGGTTTTTAGGTGGTTTTAGATATTTTTATGGTTTTAGGTATTGTTGTGGGTTTTAGTGGTTTTTAGGGGTTTAGGGTATTTTTGGATATTTTGGGTTTCAATATTTTTTAGGGTTTTTAGGGGTTTTAAGCACTTTAATTCTTTTTAGGATTTCTTAGGTTTTTTCATGTTTTTTTGTGCACTTTAGTTTTTAAGGGAATTTTAGGGATTTTTAGGAGTTATTATTTTATTGGGTTTTAGGGATTTTGAGTCCTTTTATGATTTTATAGTGTTTAAAATGTTTTTAGGTGTTTTACCGATTTTTATGTTTTTAGGGGTTTTATGTTTTTTATGTTTTTATGGTTTTCTTATGGTTTTTTCTAATATTTTAGGTTTTTTATATGTTTTTTGGGATTTTATGACATTTTTACGATTTTTATGGTTATTTGGGTTATTTGGGTATTTTGTGTCAAGGGTTTTTAGGGTTTTAAGGGTTTTATATTTTTAGGAATATTTTTAATTTTTAGTGGTTATAAGGTTATTTAGAGTTTTTTAGGTATTTAAGGTTTTAAAAGGTTTCAATAGGATTTAATTTTTTATGGATTAAAAGATTTTTTATGTTTTTTAACATTTTTACAGGTTTTATGGTTTTTAGAGGTTATAAAATTTTTACAGCCTTCTATGTATTTTTTAATGTTTTAGATTTTTTAGGTTTTTAGGGGTTTAATTGTTTTTAGTTTTTCAATATTTTCTTTGAGGTTTTCAAGGTTTTATGGGATTTTATATTTTCATATATTTTTAGTGATTTTTTAGAATTTTGTTGTTTTAATGGTTTTTTAGGGATTTGAGACATTTTAGGGTTTTTAGAATCTTTATAATTTTTATTGATTTTTAGGTTTTTAGGAGTTTTATGTTTTTCTAGGTTTCTTTGATTTTTAGAGTTTTCAGAGTTTTTAGGATTTTTTTGTTTTTAATGATTTATAGGAAAATTCTTATATTTTTATGGGTTATTAGTGTTTTTAGATATTCTGATGGTTTTGAGAGGTTTTTAGGGGTTTTAGTACTTTTTAGAATTATTTTAACATTTTTAAGGGTTTAAAGGGGTTTTTGAATTTTTAATGGGTTTTAGGGTTTTATGGGGTTTTAGGGCAAGGAAGATGTGAGGGTCGGGCTATTCTCGCCCCCCCCCCCCAATTTATTAGAAAGAAAAGAAGAGACACATCAGACAAGGGAGGAGAGTGGTCAAAGACCCAGACCCAAAAACCCTTTACAACCCAAGATGCAAAAGTCCCCAAAAAAGAAAAAGAAAAAAGAAAAAAGAAAAGACACGCAAAGCCAAGCAGCCACCACCATCATCCACCATCATCCAGCATCTAACAGCTCATAGCTAACCAATGACCAGCATCCAAGCTCACAAAATCCATCATCCGGCACCTTCTCACCAAGAAGATCCACCACCAACAACATAGAATCATCATCCCCACAAAGTCACAACAATCAACCTCCATCAGCCCCGAGTCAACTATCTTCACAACAACACCCATCAGCAGCAACATCTTTTCCACCAAAAGAATCACCACAAGCAACATCAAACCGCCAGTGCCAAAGTCACCAACCCAGCAGCACAACCACAGGCAGAGAACCAGAATGTAACACCTCATATCAATCCCATAAAATAGTACCAATATAGACAAAAAACCACAGATAGCAGCCAAAACACAGCACATATGCAACTCCTACTCAGAATGCCAATCCAAATTCATCCGCCCAAGAATCCAGCAGCAGCCTCCGACAAACGACAACACCTCAACACTAGAACCAACAACAAAAGCATCACCTCCTCCAAGCCAACCAGCTCCTATCAACTTGCATCTCATCAAACAGCAACCAGCACAACTAAACCCATCTTCTCTTACGGAATTGTAGCTCAACATCCAGTAATCAAGGCCTTTGGACCAAACAACATTCAGCATTGTATGACTTGTATCCTAGATAACAGCATACCACTAGAAAATTCAAAACAAATATCGCCTAACCCATCTCAGAAAAACCATAATGACCAGGGAAAAAGAGAACTTGGAGTGCCAAAAGGATCGACCAAATCTAGCATCAATAGCGTGGAGCGGAGATGAAACCGAGGGAAAAGGATTGGAATGCACCTGCAGTTGCTTCATGAACCAAGGAAAGGATCAAAACATAACATAAAACAAACATTCTGCAATGCAGGATCGAGAAGGACCCAACCAGCACCACCAGACCAGATCATCTCACCATCCGTAGAAACGAAGCACCTTCCGAGAAGAATCTGGATGCCAAATCAACTAACTCTGCCATTGATCCCCTTAACTGCGTTGACCCATATGGAGAAACCAAAGTTATGAAAAAAACAACCCTGATCTCCAGCTACTCGCAGATGTTGACCTCAACTTCAATATCTAACCAATCTGAAGACATCACAACCACCATAGCAGTCGGAGGCCGGACGTGCCAGCAATGGAGAAAAGCCACATCAACGTCCGAAAACCCAGAGAAAAGAAACTCGGGGAAGTAGAAGTCGTCGAAGCGTGAAAACCACCACCATCCTGAGGATGCAGATCACATCCAGGGCATTCCATCGTCGAGAACTGGGAAGAAGCAAGGGTCCAATGTCGAATCTCCGATCTGGATCTACGGGAAAACCTGGAAGAGGAGTCGAGCGAGAGAGAGTCCCAGGGGAGTGCGCCACCATCTTCCTTATCATTTTTAGGTATTCATCATGTGGTTTTAGGGGTTTTTATAGTTTTAGGGGTTTTAAGTGTTTTAGAAGTTTTAGGGTTTTTAGCATTTTTATGAAGTTATTTTAGGTTTATAATGTTTTATTAGGGTTTGTGAATATTTTTACTTTTTTAGAGATTTTTTTTTTGTTTTTTTATGTTTTTTTATAGTTTTTAGGTATGTTGATGGGTTTTATGGTTTTTAGGGGTATTCACGATTTTTATGTTTTTAGGGGTTTTAATTTATTTAGGATCTTAATTTTTTTAGGGTTTTTCTGGGGTTTTTGGATTTTTTTTCTTTTTTGGGTTTTTTAGGTTTTTTATGATTTTTATGGTTTTTTAGGGTTTAAGGGATTTTTGAGGATTTCTAGGGGTTTTTTTGTGGATTGTATGGTTTTTAGGATTTTTAGGATTTTTTTTAAGTTTTAATGATTTATTTACGTTGTATGGGTTTTAATGGGTTTTTAGGGATTTAATCACTTTTATAGGTTTAAATGGTTTTTAGATATTTTAGAGGGTTTTTAGGTTTTTTATGGGTTTATGGTTTTTTAAGGATTTTTGGGGGGTTTTTGGTTTTATGGGTTTTTATGGCCTTTTTGTGTTTTTATTATTTTTTAGATTTTTCATGGATTTTAAGGGTTTTAAGGTTTTATGGTTTTCATAGGGTTTTTTTATAGTTTTAGGCTTTTAGGTATTTTTTAAAATTTAAATGAGTTTTATGGTTTCTGGGGATTTTGAGGGATTTATGGTTTTTAGGATTTTAGTGGGTTTTTATGTTTCTTGGGATTTTGATGAATTTTTTATGTTTATTGGGAGTTTTATGTTTTCAGGGTATTTTTGAGTTTCATCGTGTTTTACGTTTTTTTATAGTTTTTCAATATTTAAGGGTTTTAGTGGTTTTATTTGTTTTTGGGTTTTTAGGTTTTTATGGGTTTTTAATGTTTTTAGGGTCATTTAGGGTTTTATAGTTTTTTGGGTTTTTAGTGCTTTATAAGTTTTTAGGGGTTTAAAGTGTTTACATTTTTTTATGTTTTTCTTAGCTGTTTTCACATTTTTAAGGGTTTTTTCCTTTTTAGCGATTTTTATGATTTTTTGGGATTTTATGGGTTTTTAGAGATTTTAATTGTTTCTTGGGTTTTTTGGGGGTTTTTTGGGGTTTTTTGGGTTTTATGGTTTTTATGGTTTTTTATATTTTTATTACTTTAAAGGGGTTTTAGAGTTTTTACAATGTTTTTATAGGTTTTATGGTATTTTGGGTCTTTAATGGTTTTTTTGTGGTTTTATGGTCTTTATGGGGTTTTACGGTTTTATGGACTTTTTGAGTTTTTAGCATTTTTTGGTTTTATAGGGGTGTTAATTTTTTTAGTTTTGTATTGTTTTCTTTGTATTTTTTATGTTTTTTTGGGTCTTTTAAATTTTTAGTGATTTTTAGGGATTTTTTAGAAATTTTATGGTTTTTATGGTTTTGGGGATTTTGAGGGTTATATGGGGTTTTAGGGTTATAAGGATTTTGGGGGGTTTTAATGTGTTTAGGTTTTAGGGGTTTAAAGTGTTTTTATGGTTTTAATTTTTTCTTAGGAGTTTTTTTTGGTTTTTGGGTTTTTTATGTTTTTTTGGATTTTTAGGTATTTTTTATGATATTTTTTGATTTAGGGTTTTTAGGTATTTTGAGGGGTTTTATGGATTTTTTGTTCTTCAAGGATATTTTTGAGTTTTTTAGGGGTTTTATCTTTAGTTTTTAATGTTTTTTGGGGTTTAAAGGGTTTTTAGATCTTTCAGTTTTTTTGGATTTTAAAGCTATTTTTTTATTTTTAAAATTTTTAGGAGTTTAATTATTTTAGGGGTTTGGGGGTATTAGGGTCCTTTTAGGGTTTTTGGGTTTTTGGTTTTTTATTTTTTAAAGGTTTTAAGTGTCTTTTAGGTTTCAAATGTTTTCTTTGTGTCTTTTTGGGGTTTTTAAATTTTTAGGAAATTTTAAGAATTTATTATATTTTTTATATTTTTAGGGGTTTTAAGGATTTGTAGGAATTTTCAGTTTTTCTTGAATTTTTTTGTTTTAGGGGTTTTATGTGTTTTTAGGTTTTAACAGTTTTTTGGGGTTTTTCGGGGTTTTTAGTTTTTTTATGATTTTATGTTTTTTTGTGAATTTTTAGGGTTTTAAATTTTTAGGGATATTTAGGATTTTTACAGATTTTGAGGGTTTTTAGGGTTTTGTATTTTTATCGTCTTTAGGTTTTTAGGGGTTTTAAGTGTTTTTATGTTTTTAAGGGTTATTTTAATTTTTCATGGTTTTAGGGTTATTTAAATTTTACTTATATCACCACTTTTTTAGAATTTTTAATTTTTTGGAATTTTAGAGATTTTGAGTGTTTTATAGGAATTTTTTGGCAATTTATGGGGTTTTTGGGGTTTTATTTTTATTTTTTTAGGGGTTTTATGTTTTTTTATTTTTTTAATGTTTGTTTGGTTTAATGGATTTTTAGAGTCTTACTAGTTTCATGTTTTCTTTTGTTTTTAAGGGTTTTTAGGGTTTTTATGGGCTCTTTAGGGTTTTAAGGTCATCATATGGTTTTATTGGTTTTAGAATTTTTTGTGGTTTTATGTATATTTTTTTTTGTTTTTGAGGTTTTCAAAGGTATTTTTAGGGTTTTAAGGTTTTTAGGGATTTTTTGGGATTTTTAGTATTTTTTGGCTTTTAGGATTTTTAGGGA
Source organism: Viscum album (assembly GCA_963277665.1). NCBI lineage: Eukaryota > Viridiplantae > Streptophyta > Magnoliopsida > Santalales > Viscaceae > Viscum > Viscum album. The sequence continues at coordinate 109,971,983 of OY728127.1, forward strand.
TTTTGATGGTTTTAGTGGTTTTATCATTTTTTATGTTTTTAGGGGTTTTAGAGATTTTTATTACCTTTTAGGATTTTTAAGGAATTCCAGAAATTTTAGGGGAGGGGGCGTTTGGGTTTTGGGGGGGGGGGGTATTTTGGGTTTTTCAGTTTGTTGGGTTTTTTGTGATTTTTATGTTTTTTATGTTTTTAGTGTTTTTTAATTTTTATGGGTTTAACGGTTTTTTATATTTTTTTTAATGGTTTTATGGGTTTTGTGATATTTTATATTATTTTAATGTTTTTAGGTATTTTTATAATTTTTAGTGGTTTTTAGGGTTTTTAGGGTTTTTAGGGATTTTAGGGTCATTTAGGGTTTTTAGGGTTTTTAGTATTTTTTAATTTTTTCATGTGTTTAAGGGTTTTTTTGTTTTTATGGTGTTCTTGGGGTTTTTAGGGTTTTTTTGTATTTTTTGTTTTACCGGTTTTTAGGGATTTTTTAGGATTTTTTTTGATATTTAGAGGTTTTACGTATTTTGAGGGTTTTACGGGTTTTTAGGTTTTTAGAGGTTTTATCATTTTTTAGGTTTTTGGTGTTTTAAGTGATTTTATGTTTTTTAAGGTTTTCTTATGGTTTTTTTTTGGGTTTTACGTTTTAAGATATTTTTATTAATTTTTAGTATTTTTATGTTTTTACGGATTTTCAGTGTTTTTTTGGGTTTTTATGGTTTTTTAGGTTTTTATCATTTTTAGTGGTTATATGTGTTTTGGGTTTTTAAGGTTTTATTAGGGTTTTATGGGTTTTAAAAATTTTAGGTTTTGTAGGGTTTTTTTTTATGATTTTACTGGTTTTTAAGGTTTTTTGGGATTTTGAAGGGTTTATAGGGATCTATTGGGTATTTTGGATTTTTATGGTTTTTTTAATTTTTGGGATTTTTGAGTTTTTTAGGATTTTTATGTTTTTAGCATTTTTAGCATTTCTATGGGTTTAAATGGGTTTTAGAGTTTTCAATAGTTTTTATGGATTTTTAGGACTTTTTGTTTTTTTATGGTTTTAGGATTTTATGGTTTTTAAGGGTTTTTAAAATTTTTTAGGTTTTTATAGATTTTATGTGTTCTTAGGTTTTAAGGGGTTCCATATGGTTTTTCATGGTTTTAAGGGTTTTTTATGTTTTTAGGGATTTTTAGGGATGTTTTAGGATGTCTTAGGATTTTTTAGGTTTTTTATTAATTCTGAGGGTTTTTAGATTTATATGGTTTTTTCTACCATTTTTTAGGATTTTATGGGTGTTAAGTATTTTTAGGGTTTTTAGGTTTTCATAGGTGTTTTCGGGGTATTTCAGGTTTTTTACGTTTTTATGGAATTTTATGGATTTTATGGATTTTAATGTATTTTTATGTTTTTTGGGTATTTTTAGGGGGTTTTTTGTTTTTTGGGCCATTTAATGATTTAATATTATTTACATTTTTAGGGATTTTTTGAGTTTTTAGGTATTTAAATGTTTTAGAGTTTTTAACATTTTTAGGTGTTTAAATTGTTTTTAGGGTATGTAGTTTTTTGGGGTTTTATGGGTTTTTAGGGGTTTTTAAGATTTGAGGGGTTTTACGGTTTTTACAGGTTTTTATTATTTTTTCGGTTTTAATCCTTTTAGGTTTCTATGGGTTTTAATTGTTTTTAGGTTTCTAAGGTTTTTTTCATTTTTTTTTAGTTTTTAATGTTTTCTTCATTTTAATGATTTTTAGGGATTCTTTAGGACTTTTATGGAATTTTAGGTTTTTTGGAATTGTGATGTTTTTTTGGGATTTCAAGATGTTTTTATATTTTTTAGCATTTTTTATTGTTTAATAGTTTTTAATAGTTTTAGGATTAAAAGGTTTTTTAGGGTTTTATGGTTTTTAGGTTATTATTTCATTTTAGTGATTTTTAGGGCCTTTTAGGATTTTTAGGGACTTTTAGTGTTTTAGGGAATTTGAGGGTTTTTGGTTTTTGGAATTTTAGGCAATGGGGTAGCATTTTTTGCATTTTCTAGTTTTTTAATGGTTTTAAGTGTTTTTAGGTTTTTATGGTTTTCTTAGGGTTTTCATGTTTTTAGGTATTTTTATGATCTTTTGGATTTTTTGGGATTTTTTAATATTTTTTTGGATTTTACGTGTTTTAGGGATTTTTGGGTTTTTATTGTTTTCAGGGTTTTTGTAAAGACCCGGAATTTCCATGTAATTTTTTTATATAAATGGGAATTTTATGAGTCCGCAAAAATCGACAGTGTGGGGTTCCGAGGCCCGGTGTCCCTGGAATCAATTTTTGATGTTTTGTTCATATACGTTCAGTAAACGTACGAGTGAGTTTTTATAACATTTGAACCGGTGCTCAGAATTAAAATCTGAGGGCACCGTTGAACTCACATCGCCGATTTTCTCTTAATATGACTTTCACCTCGAAGGCAATTGGTCGAGGGTGGAAGATAGTTTTTGGGTTTTTTGTGGGAATAATAAAATAAAATAAACACATGTTTTGTTTTATTTTTATCTGTTATAACCACCCAAGTGGGAGTTGAAGTTTGGGGACCAACCAACCATAACCTCCCATGAGAGGTTATGGTGGTGGGGAAAACCCAAACCTAACCTCCCCCGAGAGGTTACAGTGTGGGGACCACCCAAGACAAAACCCCCCAATTAATTGTGGAAAACCTCTCAACTCCCCTCATTAATGAGGAAGAGTCTCTCCACCCCCTCTTTTAATTGTGTCAACCCTTCCTCTCTTTTAATTGTGCCAACCTCATGAATTAATTAAGTGGAGCCAACTTAATTAATTCACCCAATTTGAATTCTTATGCCAACGACTTTATAGATTTTTTAATCTACTATTCTTGACGACCTTTTATTTTGTTGGAAAAGGAGGAAAGAGATTTTGAGAGAAAAGCTCTCACCAACGATGAACGAATAACGCTATCAACGAGCCTCTTCGACTTCTTCCTCGAAAGCACCTTGTGGAAGCAACCGACATGGGACTTCTTTGACGACCGAACCTCCCTCATCATCGTCATCAATGAACCGAAGAACGAGCTCAGGATTGGAAGTGTGCGGTGGATCTGACGAACGATGAAAACTCCGTCTTCTTCCCCGTGAATCAGTTAGTGAAGACAGAACAAAGGTAGGGAATTTTTTTGATTGATTTTATTCCCTTGTTTCTTTCTTTACAAAACAAAGAATGTGAACCAACTTATTATCAAGTTTATCCGCAGTTGTTTTTCCTTGAAGGTTGGGAATATTTTGTTAATTAGGGATTATTGGGAAATGATGTTTTTGAGATATCTTCCACGTTCGTTCTATGTATATGTTTTTGATGTACTTATTGCTACAACCCTAAACGTGGAGGGTGTGGGCCAAACTAACATAACCCGACCCCCCTTCGCAGTTCTTCGTTGTGATGTTCTTCGGCATGGCAATGAGGCGATGAGGAAAAGAGATAGTGAAGGCGACGAAGGCAACCTGCACCACCCCTATAGTGCTCTGCCGCCCCGGGCCGAACCGCACCACCCCAGCTGCGCCGCCCGTCGACCATATGGTGTGTCGGTACACGGAGGAGATGGATAGATGTGGAGTGCTGAGGAGGAGATTTGTACCTACCATTTAGGTAGGAACCTTGTAGGACGACTGAGTGGCTATTTTTCCTATTTCCTCAGTTGTACATGTAATTCAGTTTCTTGAACTTTCCAGTTGGGCTTGTATTCTAGCCCCATTTTACTTATTGTTCTCAATTGTTAGTTATAAAATTTACTTGTGTTCCTATCTGTTGTGTGTGTTTGCAGGTTATAATGGTAATTCCTTCCCAGTTTTAGGTAATTATGCCTTTGGTGCTAGTCTCTAGCCCCTGGCCTATGGAAGGTGGACTTGGGGTAGTCACGACACGGGCCTCAGGGGACTGGTTGTGACAAATTAGTATCAAAGGAGTTGGTTCTACCGCAGAACATAGGACTCTGATATTTCTTTTTTATGATGAAATAATGTTAATATTAGTTGGTGTGGTTCTTAGTTCAGGGAGTCCAGTGTTGCTGTGGAGGCTAATGTATCCATACACCAAGACCCTGAATTCTGCTTTCCAACTCAGGGTACGAAAACACTGATTATGTGTGTGTTTTCAAAAGTTTTCTTTAAGTCAGCTCAACCAGTTAAGCTCAAAAGGTATTATATTTTGATCACATCGCATCTATTTCTTTCAGGATTCCTCCTCACGGATTACCAGCTAGAGTCCCGAGAGTTTTACACATAGATAGCCCATCGGGCGATGAGGCCTCGGTGCAGGGCCCTTTTCCAGCGGAGGCACCAGCAGTACCACTTCCAGTTGTGCCACCGATGCCACCATCCCCATCAGCAAATGATACATGCCTCTTGAGGACGTTTCCCGATTTATAGATCTAGAGGACGCCCAGATTCAGGGGAGAGATGGACCCACAGGTGGCTGAGGATTGGCTGGAGGCTGTGGCGAGAGTTTTCAGATGGGTAGGGACACCACCCGATTTCATAGTGATTCTTGCTGCCAGCTTTCTATTGGCAGCAGCAGGAAGATAGTGGAGCTTGATGCTCCAGGTTCATGATGAGATGACGCTACTCTAGGAAGACTTCAAGAGCCTGTTTCGGGCGGAGTTTGTTCCAATGACTCTTCACACAGTGCGCATACAAGAGATACTTCATCTACAGAAGGGTATCAATATTGTAGCTCATTACTCAGTGAGGTTCACTGACCTCTCATGTTACTCCACCTATATGGTCCGGGACCCATTCTTCAGGGCCCAGACCATTGAAAAGGGTCTCAGAAGAGAGATAAGAGCTCTGATGATCTCACTCAGCATCCCGACGAAGGCGAGGGTGCTAGAGAGAGCCCTCCTGCTGGGGAGTTCCCTTGCTGAGTAGTCTCCAGTAGTGAGATCCACCACTAGTTGACACGTAGAGGGGTCTTCTGCAGCTGGAAGTAGACAGATGTCGTAGAGGTCCAAGTGGAACAAACCTACAGGTGGACGACCACATGACTCAGGATCGGTTGTGGGGGGAACCCGGAGCAGAGACATACATGCCAGGAGTGGGCAGTGTTTCACATATGGCGGGCAGGGTCACATGGCTTGTGACTGTCCGAATCACCATTTGGATGACCTACATACTGTAAAAGGACTACCCGGGCAGAGAAAAATATTCAATCGAGGTGGTCCTTAGAGAGGCAGACAGACGTCGTAGAGGAGCTGGAAGTGCAGCTGGCGGTGGACGACGTTTTGAGGTGTTACCACCACCAGCACTAGATGGTCCACCCCGACCACAGGGAGCATGTGGATAGGGGAGAGCTCAGGTCCAGGTAGATCAGGCCTTTGATCACAGTGCTCCAGAGATGATACGAGGTGCAATATGTGTCTACTCCACCATAGTTTTAGTACATATAGAGACAGGTTCAAGTCACTCTTTTATTTACACTTCCCTTGTTCGGAGTTCGAAGATTCCGACGGAGCCGTTGGCTTGATCCTTACAGCTAGAGACTCCTACATGAGAAGATTCGACGATTACGCACAGGTGGCGGTAGTGTGAGCTTACTCTAGGAGGTGAGAGATTTTGATGGGATCTTATAGTATTGGCGCCGAGGCCTTACGACTTCATCTTGGTTATGGATTAGTTATCTATATCCCATGATCAGATAGACTATATTAGGTGAAATTTGTGGTGTTTCCTCTTGTATGGGACCAGTTTTACCTTCACCGGTGAGTAGGGAGCCTTTGCAGCGTAGGACAGACTTACCCGGAGGAGAGTGTATACGATCACTCATCAGTTGGCAGCCCTTACCCTTGGAGCAGTTTATGTGGACAGTCCAAGATATCCTATAATAGTGGACCAGTATCACTGATGATGTCACAGGTCTACCACCTCACAGAGAGGTTGACTTTTACATTGACTTGTACCTCGGGATGACACTGATATCTACACCAGCGTATCAAATGTCTCCTGTAGAGCTTCTCGAGCTGCCGGTACAACTAGAGGACTTGTAGGGGAAGGGATTCATCCGGCCCAGTGTTTTCTCCCTAGGAATCCCCAATTCTATTCACCATCAAGGCAGATGTGAGATTGAGGATTTGTGTTGATTATAGGTGCCTGAACCAGGTGGCCGTGAAGAACAAGTACCCACTCCCGAGGATTGGCGACCTCTTTGATCAGTTGAAGGGAGCATGATGGTTCTCGAAGATATCCCTCAGACCAGGATATACCCAGCTCATAGTCTGAGATGAGGATGTGCAGAAGACAGGCATCAGATGTCGGTATGGCCACTTCGAGTTCTTGGTTATGCCTTTCAGCATATCCAATTCTCCATTAGTGTTCAAGGGACTCATGGAAAGGATTTTATAGCCATACCCCGATCTCTTTGTCATATTCTTCATCAGCGACATTCTAATCTACTAGACTACTAAGGAGGAGCATGCCTACCATTTGCGGGTAGTACTGGACACACTCCGAGAGCACCAACTTTATGGTAATCTCTCGAAGTTCCAATTCTGGATCTGTGTAGTTCACTTTCTAGGACATGTCATCTCAGAGGCTGGATTTGCAGTGGATCCAACAATGATTGAGGTTGTACATTATTTGGAGCCACCTAGGAGTGTGGCAGAAGTACGGAGTATCCTGGGTTTTGTTGGATACTACCAGAGATTTGTGCCAGATTTCTCCAAAGATGCAGTACCACTATCAGCCTTGATGAATAATGGGAATCCCTTTGTGTGGTTGAAGAGATTCCATTAGAGATTTCAGGAGATGAGGCAGAGGCTGACTAGTGCCCCCATATTGAGGCTTCCAGAGGAAGCCATTGGGTACGTAGTCTACTACAACGCATCAGGAACCGGACTCGTATGTGTCATGATGTAGGAGTGATCAATGATTTCTTATGGTTCACGACAGCTGAGACAACAAGAGAAGATCTACTCTACCCATGAACTGGAGTTAGAATCAGTGGTATTTGACTTGAAGATGTGGCGACATTATCTGATGGGAGAACATTTTATCGTTTACTCTGATCACAAGAGTCTCAGGTAAATCTTCTCCAAGAAGGACCTGAACCTTAGATAGTGACATTGGATTGAGTTCCTCTAGGACTATGACTTAGAAATAGTCTATATTTTTGGAAAGGGGAATGTTGTTGCAGATGCACTCAGCATGAGATCTGGTATACACCTGCTAGGCGAGGTGATAGAGAAGCTAGCTGCTTTATAGATATCCTTTGTGGATAGAGATGGAGGTGCCTTCCTTCTGTCTCTTGCAGTCACTCCCCTAATTTATCAGCGAGTTAAGGGAGGCGCAGCATGGGGGACACTGGACTACGAGACATGACGTGATCAGATATCCATAGGGCAGGCAACTGATGGATTTTCTGAATGTGGGGAGCACGTAATCCTCATCAGAGGATGTACCATGGAACCAGTGTCACTTCAGGAGGAAGTGTTGAGGGAGTTCCACACATCCCCTCTATAGGTACATCCAGAAGTGGTGAAGATGTACTAGGATCTTTGACGAAATCACTAGGTGGATGGGAATGAAGAAATTGGTTGAATAGTTTGTCTTTGATGCCTAACTTGTCATCAAGTAAATCCAGAGCACGAGGTACTAGTAGGCTTTGGTACAACCATTAGAGGTATAAGAGTGGAAGTGGGATGAGATATCCATTTACATCGTGACAGGACTTCCACGTACATCTATGGTTCATGACTCATTTTGGGTGATTGTCGACCGACTCAACAAGTCATCCCACTTCCTACTAATAAGAGAGCAGGGTTCAATAGAGATCTTGGGATGCCTCTATGTGAAAGATATTGTGTAGTTTCATGGAGTAACATCAACGATTTTCTCCGATCGTGATGCACGATTTACTTCTCGGCTATGGAATAGGTTGCATGAATCTTTCGGGATGTAGCTTCATTTGAGCACCGCCTTCCATCCTCATACGAATGGCTAGACTGAGAAGACCATTCAGACCCATGAGGAAATGCTGCATTCTTGTGTTCTCAACTTCGTTCATAGCTAGGAGGATCACTTACCTTTGGTAGAGTTTGCATAAAACAACAGCTATCACTCCCACCATTGGGATGACACCTTTCGGGGCGTTGTTACGAGCAACCTTTCAGATCACCTTGTGTTGGACTGACCCAGGGGAGTCAGCACTAGTGGGACCATAGATGGTATAGGATACCACAAAGATGGTGCAGATCATCCAGGAGTGGATGAAGTCTATATAAAGCATGCAGAAGTCATATGCTGACAGGATACGGAGACCTATAGAGTTTGAGGATGGTGACCACATCTTTCTACATGTCACACCCTGATGAGGTCTATGGAGATTTGGATGAGGCAGCAAGTTGATGTCCAAGATTAATCAGACCTTTCCATGTCCTCAACAGAGTTGACGAGGTGGATTACTTCTTAGCTCTTCCACCTTGGTTGCACCAGGTGCATGACGTCTTCCATGTATCCCAGGTGAGGAGATACATGCATGACCCCTCCCACATCATCGACTATAGCGAGTTGGATGATGATGATGGGGAGACTTTTACGGAGGTTCCAGTAGAGATTGGGGATTGAAAAGAGTGGGTCCTTTGTGGATGGTTGATACCTCGGGTGCGCATTCGCTGGCAGCACAGGATCCTCCAGGAGAGCACATGGGAGCGGGATGCTCAGATGTGTGCTCAGTACCCCCACATGTTCCCTTAGTTCGATTTGTGGCTTACGGGGATGTAAATCCTAAGGTTGAGAGAATGTAAAGACCCATAATTTCCATGTAATTTTTCTTCAAATAAATGGGAATTTTACGAGTTTTTGAAAATTGATAGTGCGTGATTCTGAGGCCTAGTGTGCCTAGAATCAATTTCTGATGTTTTGTTCACGTACGTTCAGAAAACGTGCGAGCAGGTTTCTATAAATTTGAACCAGTGCTCGGAATTGAAATCTGAGGGCATGGTTGAACACGTAACACTGGTTTTTTCTTAAAAAGACTTTCACCTCGATGACAGTTGGTCGAGGGTGGAAGATAGTTTTTATGGTTTTTCATAGGAATAATAAATTAAAATAAACACATGTTTTATTATATTTTTATATGTTATAACCTCCCAAGTGGGAGTTAAAGTGTGGGGACCACCCGATCATAACCTCCCATGAGAGGTTATAGTGGTGGGGACCCACCTGAACCATACCTTCCACAAGAGGTTATGGTTTGGGGACCACCTGGGAAAAAAACCCCCAATTAATTGTGGAAAACCTATAAACTCCCATAATTAATGAGGGAGAGTCACTCCACCCCCTCCTTTAATGGTGTCAACCCTTCCTCTCTTTTAATTTTTCCAACCACATGAATTAATTATGTGGAGCTAACTTAATTAACTCACCCAATTTGGATTCTTATCCCAATGAATTAATAGATTTTACAATCTACTATTCTTGTCTACATTTTCTTTTGTTGGAAAAGGGGGAAGGATATTTTGAGGGAAAGGCTCTCACCAACAAAGAATGAAGAACACGTTCTTCCAACGAAGAACGTTTGAAATGAGGGTCTTCAACATCTTCATCAGAAGAACCTTGAGGAAGAAACTGACATGGGACATCTTTGAAGACTGAACCTCCCTCCTCATCATCGTTAATGAACCAACACACGTGCTCGAAGTTGGAAGTGTGTGGCGGACACGAGGAACGAAGATAACTCCATCTTCTTCCCTGCGACTCTGTCAGCGAACAACGAACAAAGGTAGGGAATTTTTGATATTGATTTTATTCCCTTGTTTCTTTCCTTCCAAAGCAATGAACGCAAACCAAATTATTATCAAGTTTATCCGCGAATGTTTTTCCTTGTGGTTTGGGAGTATTTTGATAAAGACGGATTATTGGGAATTGATTTTTTTAAGAAATCTTATATGTTAGTTCTATGTTTATGTTCTTGATGAATCGATTGCCACCACCCAAAATGCGGAGGGTGCAGGCCAAAGTAACATGGCCTGACCCCCCTTTGTCATTATTATTTATGGTGATCTTCGGCATGGCGACAAGTTGATGAGGAGATGAGACGATGAAGGTGATAAAGGAAACCTGTGCCGCCCCCGCACTGCTCCGCCGCCCCTGGCCGAACCGCACCCCCCCGGCCGCACTGCCCGCCGGCCCCGCCACCCACTGGACGAACCGACATGAGCCGCGCCAGACCCCGGCCTAGCGGCACTCTGCCTGCTGTGCCTTGGCTCCTGGCTGTCGCACCTCCCGCGCCCATCGCGGTGCCCTCCCAAGCCATAGCTGAGCCGACCTCCATACACACACTGCAGCTCCGCTATCTGCACACCTCGTGCACCTCGCGCGCCCCGCGTGTCCCGCATCGCCTCTGGAAAAATCGGCCTCCGGCCTCTGCGCACCCCGCACATCCATCGGCTCTACTATCTGCGCGCCCCGTGACGCCCCAGTTGAGCCGGCCTCCTAGCCCCGACCGCGCCACCCCGGCCCCGGGCCGAGGCTCTCCGAGCCGGCCGCCTCGCGGCGCCCTCTAGGCCGAGCTGTTCCCTCAAGGTGCCCTTCGAGCCAAGCCGCCCCATAGTGGTGCCCTCTAGGATAATCCACCCACACGGAACCCTCTAAGCCAAACCAACCTCGCACAAACCTGCGGCCGGTCCGCACCCTCGCGACCAGTCCGCACTATCGCGGCCCTCCGCAACCCCTCGCAGCCGGCTGGGCTGGGCCCAGTGGGCTGGGCTGAACGTAACAGACTGGCCCACCTAATGGGTTGGGCCAAACCCAATGGGTTAGGCTAGGTCGACCCAGACCGAGTCGGTCCAGTCTGGGTCAGGCTAGGTCGGACCGGACCCAGGCCCACTATGACCCTATACTTTATTTTGGCCATATCTTTGGCACCGGGGAGTCCGTTTGAAGAACCGTTAGAGACCGTAGTAGTAATATTGGAGTATAATGGTACCTTTGAGTATACCCCACTAGTGTTTGGGGTATAGTTGAGATATAGCTAGGTTGGATCGCGCATGAATCTAACCGGGCCCCTGGGACTAAAAGACTAATAACTCATAGACCGAGCATCTGATTGACGCGTCGTCTGTTCCATTAAGACCTATTTGATGTGGCGGACATTGAGTACTTATTTATGGGAATTCTTGACAGTTGGACTATCGACCAGTAGCTCATGGAGTGTGATCCTTCTAGAGACGAGAAGACAGAGTTCGGAGACCTAGTAGCTGGCTGAGACTTGACGACTGCTGACAAATTGACTCGGAGTGACTCGGCTGGCTGAGACTTGACGACTGCTGACAAATTGACTCGGAGTGACTCGACTAGCCATTGGGGGAGCGCCTGGTTGTGGCGGAAGACCCACAGTGGAGGAGCACCTGGTTGTGGCGGAAGACCCACAGTTGGAGGAGCACCTCGTTTTGGTGGCAGACCCATGGTACTCGACAGGAGGAGTACCTCTAAAGCCTATTAGGGGGAGTGCCTAGTTGTGGCGGCAGACCCACGGTGGGGAGCGCCTTGGTGACACAACAGACCCCATTTTACTCGACAGGAGGAGTACCTCAGTAGTCCAATGTTAGTGGGAAGTTCCTTGATGTCACGGAAGTCCCACTATACTCGATACAGGAGAAGTTATCCAGCAGCCATGGTTTCAATAATGTGAATAAAAATCCTAGTTGTGCTGATCTAGTAACTTTTGTGTTTTTCTAATGATTGAAATGGATTTACTTGATAACTTAGGTATATGTATGTGCATATACCTATGTGGGTTTATATGTTGATTTCAGACTTTTTGGTTTATCCTTGTTGTATTTTGTTAGACCTTGAGGGTCTCTAGGGTCCCCTACTGAGTATCGTTATACTCACCCCCTACATGGGCTATGCATGCACCTCGTTGTGTTGGATGCAGACGATGGACAACGCTGACCGAGGATGAGAGTACCAGGACAAGACGGTACCTGAGAGGTGGACCTTAACGGTGTGTTGGTACATGGAGGAGATGGAAATATGTGGAGTGATGAGTAAGTGATATATACCTGCCCTTCAGGTAGGAACGTCAGAGGACAACACAATGGATGTTTTTCTTTATTTCCTCAGTTGTACATGTACTTTCAGTTTCATGTACTTTCCAATTGGGCTTGTATTTTTGCCCCTTTTTTTACATAATGCACTCACTTGTTGGCTATATAGTTTACTCATGTTCATATATTCTATGTGTGTTTATAGGTTATAATGGAAATTTCCTTCCCAGTTTTATGGAATTACGCCTTTGGTGCTAGTCATCAGCCCCCTAGCCTATAGAAGTCGGGTATGGAGTAGTCACGGCACAGGCCACGGGGGATGGTTCGTGACAAGTTTAATGGTTTTTTTAGTTTTCTTGGTGTTTCTTATTTTTAGATATTTCTAACACTTATAGTGTTTAAAATATTTGTATGTGATATTAGTGGGGTTTTAGGGTTTTTATGGGGTCTAGGGTTTTTATGGGTTTCGGGGATTTTATGGTTTCTAGGGTTTTATTATTTTTTAGGGTTTTTAGGGGTTGAAACATTTTTGGGTTTTTTTATTATTCTTCCAGATGTTTAGGCTTTTTAGAGTCTTTTAAATTTTAATTCATTTTTGGGATTATTTAGGATTTTAATTTCATAGGGTTTTTAGGGATTTTGAAGGTTTTTAGGGTTTTTATTGTTTGTTAGAGGTTTTAGTGCTTTTTATTTTTTACGGGTTTAAAGTGTTTTTAGGATTTTAAGGTTTTTTAGTTTAGATTAGAATTTTAATGGGTTTCTATATTTTTAGGGAGGTTGAGGTTTTTTTTGTATTTTTATGAATTTTTATTGTTTTTAGGGATTTTGAAGGGTTTTTGGGTTTTATGGTTTTTAGGTTTTTTGATTTTTTTGGGTTTTAACAGTGATTTTTGAGTTTTTAATTTTTTTTTGTGATTTAATGGGTTTTTAGAGTTTTTATTTTGTTTTTATGGTTTTATGGTATGTAAGGTTTTTAGGTGTTTTAATGTTTTTTTTGGATTTTAGGGTTTTTAGGCTTATTAGCATTTTTCAGGTGATTAGGGGTTTTAAAAAAATTTATGATTTAAATGTTTTTATATGGTTTTTACGATTTTAGGTATTTTATGTATTTTTAGGATTTTTATTGTTTTTAGGGATTTTGAGGGGTTTTTTTGTTTTTTTTTTTGTTTTTTGAGTTTTTAGGGTTTTTTATGTTTTGGGAGTTTTTAATGTTTTTAGGGTTTCAAAATGTTTTTAGAGTCTATAGTGGGTTTTAGGGATTTTATGGGATTTTGAGGTTTTTTTATTATTTTATGGGTTTTATGGTTTTTATGATTTTTAGGGGTTTATGGTCTTTTAAAGGGTTTTAAGGTCTTTTTGGAATTTTTTAATGTTTTTTATAATTTTTTAGATTTTTAAGGGTTTTTTTAGGTTTTTATGGTTTTATTTGTATTTTTAGGGATTTTAGGAATTTTTCTTTGGTTTTTAGGTTTTTACTGGTTTTTACAAATTGAGAGGTGTTTTAGGGGTTTTAGGACTTTTAGGGGTTTAGGGTTTTTTTGGTTTTTGGGGGGTTTTAAATGTTTTTCGGTTTTTATGGATTTCTTAGCAGTTTTCAGTGTTATTTTTGATTTTATGTTTTGAGGGATATTTAGTTATTTTATAGGAATTTTATGTTTTTTATGGTTTTATGGATTTTGAGGGTTTTTTGGGGTTTTATGGTTTCTAGGGGTTTTTGGGGTTTTTTTTTACTTTTTTAGGGGTTTAAAGGATTTTATATTTTTTATCTTTTTGTAGGGTTTTAATGGGTTTTAAAGCTCTTAGTTGGTTTTTAGAATTTTTATATGTTTTTAGCATTTTTAAGGTTATTAGTGGGATTTATGGGTTTTTGGTGTTTTTGGGTTTTTAGCCTTTTTATGGATTTTTAGTGGGTTTAAATGTTATTAGGTTTTTTAAGGTTTTATTAGGGGTTTTCATGGTTTTTAGGGGTTTTTACATTTTTGGGGTTTTAGGCCAATTTTAATATTCTTATTGGGTTTTAGAGTTTTTAAGGATTTAGCGTTTTTTGGGATTTAGGGTTTTTAACATTTTTTAGGTTTTTGGGTTTTTTTGTTTTTAAGGTTTTTAAGTATTTATTAGATATTTTTATGTTTTTTTAATGTTTTAAGGAACATTTTGGGATTTTAAAATATTTATGGTGTTTTAGGGGTTTAAAGGATTTAGAGGGGTTTTTGGATTTTGGGATTTTGGGCCTTTTTGGGTTCTTATGTTTTTTTTGGATTTTTTATGGTTTTAAATATTTTTAGAGTTTTTTAATGTGTTTGGGGGTTTTACGGGTTATTATAATTTTTCATTGGTTTTGGTGCATTTTATTTATTTTTAGGTGGTTTAAGGTTTATACGATATTTATTGTCTTTATATATTTTTTGGGGGGTTTTGGCCTTTTTGTGAATTTAGGGCTTTGGGGTTTTTAATTTTATAGGGGTTTTAATTTTTATTAGGTTTTTATAGTTTTATTAATTATTTTTAAAATTTTTACATTTCTAGGGATTTTAATGTATTTTAGGATTTTTTTGGTGTTTACAGTTTTTAGGGATTTTTAGGGGTATTAGGGTTTTAGTAATTTTTTGGTTTTTAAGTGTTTCAAGTGTTTTTTAACTTTTTCTTAGAGTTTTTAGTGTTTTTAAGGTTTTAATGTTTTATGTATTTTTAGTGATTTTTATTATTTTATAGTTTTTAGGGATTTTTTATATTTTTAGGGGTTGGAATTTATAAGGTTTTTAGGGTTTTTCTAGGATTTTTTCTTTTTTTAGAGTTTTAGGGTTTTTAATTATTTTTTGGTTTTAAAATTTTTATAGGGGTTTTCATGGATTTGAGGGATTTTTATATTTTTTTTATATTTTTAGGTCTTTTAAAGGTTTTTTATATTTTTAAGGTTTTTTTTGGATTTTTAGTATTAATTATTTTTTAGCATTTTTAGGGTTTTTATAGTATTTTGGGTTTTTTGGATCTCATTGAGTTTTTTTGGAGGTTCAATTTTTTTAGAGTTTTTAATGTTATTAAGATTTTAAATGATTTATAGAGTTTTAGTGGTTTTCTATGGTTTAAGGGTTTATTATTTTTATTAGGGTATTTTTAGTGTTTTGGGTTTTTAGCCTTTATTATGTTTTTAGGGTATTTAAGTGTTTTTAGGTTTTTAAGGTTTTCTTAGGGTGTTTAGGTTGTTTGGGTTTTTAGGTATTTTTAGTATTTTTATGTTTTTTTATAGTGTTTAGGGACTTTAACGGTTTTAGTGTTTTTTTAGGTTTATAGGGTTTTAAATTTTTTTAGGTTTTTAGGGTTTTTAAGTGTTTTAAGCTTTTTAAAGGTTTTATAGGGGTTTCAAGGGTTTTATAGATTTTTTACATTTTTTGGGATATTTAGTAATTTTTTTGCATTTTTAAGGTTTTTACTAGTTTTTGGGATTTCTAGGGTTTTAAGGGGGGTTTATATTTTTTAATGTTTTTATGATTTTTTAGGGTTTTAGGGTTTTTTTAAATTTTGAGGGGTTTTATAGTTTTTTATAGTTTTTTATAATTTTAGGGGTTTAAATGGTTTTTAGGGTTTTTTAGGTTTTTTAGGTTTTTATGGTTTTTGAGGGGTTTTATGGTTTTTAGGGGGTTTTGGGAGTATTTATTTTCTTAGGGGCTTTATGAGTTTTTGGTTTTTACTGTTTTTTTAGGGTTTATAGGGTTTTTTACTTTTTAATGGATTTTTAGGGATTTTTTAATATTTTTATGTTTTGGGGGTTTAAGGTATTTTTAGGGGTATTTTTGGGTTTAAAACGTTTTATAGGATTTTCTTCATTTTTAGGTTTTTATGAGTCTCATATGTTTTTAAAATTTCAAGTATTTCTTAAGGGTTTTCAGTTTTATTAATATTTTTAGGGGGTTATTTTGGTTTTTTAGTTATTTTGTTTTTGGTTTTTATGGGTTTTTAGGGTATTTAGGTATTTTGAGGGTTTTAGGGTTTTTAGGGTTTTAGTTTTTTTTATTTTTCTTCATTTAATATTTTTTTAAGGGTTTTATGTGTTTTATGTTTTTAAGGATTTCTTAGAGTTTTGTAGATATTTTTTTTGTTTTTTGTTTACATTTTTATGTATTTTATAGTAATTTAATGGTTTTTATTATTTTTATGAATTTTAAAAGTGTTTTAGGGTTTTTATGGTCTTTATGGTTTTTTTGGTTTTTTTGATTTTTTAGTGTTTTAAGTTTTTATTGTTTTTATGGTTTTTGGAGTTTAAAATTATTTTAGAGTTTTTAATGGATATTTAGTGGTTTTATGAGTTTTTATAATTTTTTAGTTTTCAGGGTTTGTTATGGTTTTTTACATTTTTTGGGACTTTTTGAGTTTTTAATGTTTTTATAGGTTTTTATTGTTCATATTTATATATTTTTTTCTTAAGGGTTTCAAGGGTTTTTAGCAATTTTTAACTTTTTAAGGTTATTTTAGTATTTTGATAGGTTTTTAGGTGTTTTAGAGATTTTTATGGGTTTTAGGGGTTTTAGGGTTTTTAGTATTTTATGTTTAAGTGGTTTAATTATATTCAAGTTTTAAAGGTTTTCTTAGTGGTTTTCAGGTTTTTTTTGGATTTTTTTTGTTTTTAGGGATATTTATGATTTTTAGGCTTTTTAAGGATTTTGATTGGTTTTAGTGTTTTTTATATGTTTTAGGGTTTTTTAGGATTTTGAGAAATTTTTAGGTTTTTAGGGGACATCAATGTTTTTTAGTTTTTAAGTATTTCATAATGGTTTTTAGGATTTTAGGGGTTTTTGTGCTTTTAGGGATTTTTAGGGACTTTTGGAATTTCATGGTTTTAAGGGTTTTTTGGAATTTTGAGGTTTTTTAGGGTTTTATGGGATTTAATTTTTTTTTTGGGTTTAATGTTATCATAGGGATTTTAAGCATTTTAGGGTTTTTATGTTTTATCGGATTTTTAGGATTTTTAGGAATTTTATGGTTTTTAGGGGTTTTAAGGATTTTGAGGGTTTTTAGGGTATTCACTATTTTTTAGGTCAATAGGGCTTAAAAGAGTTTCTATATTTTTATGGTTTTATTATTTTTTTGTGTTTCTTATATTTTTTTGGGTTTGTTAGTTTTTTATGATTTTTATGGTTGTTTTTGTTTTTTAGGATCTTGTGGGTTTTTAGTGTTTTTTGGGGATTTTGTGGTTCTTATCATTTTTAGGGTTTTTAGGGGTTTAATGTGTTTTTATGTTTTTAAATATTTCTTATGTTTTTTCATGGTTTTATGGTTAAGTTTTTTTTAAAATTTTTAGGGATGTTCCAGATTATTATGGGTTTATAGGGTTTATAGGGATTTTCAGGGTTTTTCGGTTTTTTAAGAATTTGGGAGATTTATGGTTTTTTTTCAAGATTTATAGATTTTTTTGGTGTGTTTTAGGGATTGTGTGTTTTCTGAGTTTCTTTATGTTTATAGGGGTTTATAGGATTTTTAGAGTTTTCAGTTAATTTTAGGATTTTTATGGGTTTCTAGGGGTTTTTATGTTTTATAGGGGTTTTATGGGTTTTAGGGTTTTTAGGGTTTTTAGGGTTTTAGGTTCATTTTTCTGTTTTTGGGATTTTAATGTTTTTAGGTTGTTAGGGGTTTATGGTTTTTAGGGTATTTTAGAGTTTTAGGGTCTTTTTGGGTTTTTTATGGTTTTTAATGTGTTTAGATTTTTAGGGTTTTTAAATGTTTAGGATTTTATGTTTTTCTAAGGGTATTTCAATACATTTAAGGGATTTTAAATTTCTAAGGATATTTTGGGATTTTTTAAGATTTTTATGGTTACTATGGTGTTAACGGATTTTGAGGGGGTTTAAATTTTTTAGGATTTTTAGGGTTTTAAGGGGTTTTCCATTTTTAGAGGTTTTAAGAGTTTTTTAGGGTTTTATGTTTTATTATGGGTTTTGTTGGATTTTAGAGGTTTTTTTGTTTTTACGTATTTTATGTATTTTTTATGATTTTTTTTCATTTTTAGGGGTTTTGAGTATTTTTTCGGTTTTTGGCATAATTAGGTATCTTAAGTTACTTATGATATTTTGAGTTTTTTGGGTTTTTTAATTTTTGAATTTATTATAGTTATTTATCATTTTTATGCGATTAAATCATTTTTAGAGCTTTCAGTGGTTTTTTATTATTTTCATATGTTTTATTATTTTTTGGGTTTTTAGTAGTGTTAGAGGTTCTTAGGCTTTTAGGGGTTTAATTGTTTTTACTTTTTTAAGTCTCTCATATATTTTTTATGGTTTTTAGGGGGTTTTATGGTTTCAAGAATATTTAGATATTTTTGTGTTTTTTTTATCTTTCATATTTTTTGGGATTTTTTAGTGCATTTTATAGTTATTATAATTTTTTCATGTTTTTATCAATTTTTATGCTTTTAGGGGTTTTAGGTTTTTTTTGTGTTTTTAAATTCATTTTAGGGTTTTTTAGTTTTTAGGGTTTCTATTTTTTTAGGGATTGTTTGTGATTTTTAGGTTTTTTATTGTTTTTAGGGTTTTAATGGATTTTAATGGTTTTTAAAGTTTTTTTTTGAGTTTTTAGAGTTTTAAATTGGCTTTTATGGTTTTTAATGTTTTTTAGGGTTTAAATAGGTTTTAGATTTTTTTACTGGTATTTTTTTTGTGTTTTTTGTTTTTTAATTGTTTTTAGGTTTTTAATGTTCTCTTATTATCTTGGGGTTTTATATTTTTTTTGTGGATTTTTAGTATTTTTAGATATTTTTTGGGTTCTTAAGGAATTTTTGGTATATTAGTGTTTTTAGGTTTTTAGGGGTTTAGGGGTTTTAGGTAATTAGTGTTCATTAGTATTTTTAATTTTTAATTTTTTCATAGGGATTTTCTAGTTTTCAGATTTTTTAAAATCTTTAATGAATTTTAGGGTTTATTTAGGTTTTTTGGATTTTTTGGCATTTAGGGATATGAGGGATTTTTGGTACTTTTTTGGGTTCTTTTAGAGTTTTTAGGTTTTTTAGATTGTTGGGTTTTTAATGTATTTGTAGTTTTTAATGTTTTCAGTGTTTTAAATGTTTTTCAGATATTTTTGATGTTTTTAGAGATTTTATGTGTTTTTAAAGAGTTTTTTTTGGTTTTTAGGGTTTTATGTATTTTTATATTTTAAGATATTTTTGTTTGGTTTGTATAATTTTTTTTTACCTTTTTAGAGGTTTTTTTTTGGATTTTAAGATTTTCTTAGGTTTTTCGGGTTTTTTAGGGTTCCTTTTGTTTTCAGGGATTTTGGAGGTTTTTTAGTATTTTTATGGGTTTTTGGGATTTTTGGAGTTTGGTGTTTTTTAGGGTTTTAGGGTATTTTAGGGATTTTAGTGTTTTTTCTATTTTTATGTGTTTTATGAGTTTTTAGGTATTAAGGTATTCATAGTGGTTTTTAGGTAGTTAGTGTTATTTTGGCATTTTATGGATCTTCTAGGATTTTTATTCTTTTAGGTTTTTTATGTATTTTGATGTTTTTATTGGTTTTTAAGGTTTTTTTTATTGTTTTCGGTTTTATGAATTTGTATAAGGTTTTTAACATTTTTACGGATTTAAATAATTTTAATAGTTTTAATTTGTTTGTTTTATGTTTTTATGGGGTGTTATGGTTCTTATGGTTTTTAGAGTTTTTTAGGATTTTTAGGGGTTTTAGGGTCTTTTATTGTTTGTTAAGGATTTTTAGAATTTTATTATTTTTAGTGCTTTCAAGTTTTTTTAGATATTTATGGTTTTCTAATAGTTTTTAAGGGGTTTTATTAATTTTTATATTTTTTGGGATTTTAGGTTTTTTTAGGATTTTAATTATTTTATTGATTTTGAAGGTTTTTGGGATTTTAGGGTTTTAGGTTTTCAGGGTTTTAAATTAGTAGTGTTTTTAGAATTTTTTCTTAGTGTTTTTAGGGTTTTTATAGTTTTTATATTTATAGGTATTTTTTAGATTCTTTTTGGACTTTATGTTTTTTTGGGTATTTATGGATTTTTAGTGTTTTATACTTTTTTTAGGTTTTTATGGGGTTTTAATGTTTTTTCAGTGTGTTTTAGTGTTCTTAAAGTGTTTCTGGGGTTTTTAAAGTTTTTTTTGGTTTAAAGGGGTTTTAGAGTTTTATTTGGATTAAATGGTTTTTATGGTTTTTATGTTTTTTAATATTTTTAGAGGTGTTTATGGGTTTTAGGGGGATTTGTTTCCATTTTATTGGTTTTTATGGTCTTTATCATTTTTTATTGTTTTAGGGGTTTAAATTTTTCTTAGGGATTACTAGTTTCCATAGGGGTTTTATGTTTTTTTTAATTTTTTTGGATTTTTAGTGTTTTTTAGGATTTCTATGGATTTTATGGTTTTTAGTGATTTTGATAGTTTTTAGGGGTTTTTTAGGGTTTTTATGATTTTTAGAAGTTTAGGGGGGTTAGGGGGTTTTAAATTTTATTAGGTTTTTAAGGATTTATTTGTGGTTTTTGGAGGTTTTAGGGGAATTTTAAGTTTTTATGGATTTTTTTGGTTCATTGAATTTTTATGGGTGTTTATAGTTTTTACAGATTTTGACAGCTTTAGTGTTTTTATGTTTTTTTTGGTTTTTAGGGGTTTTTTGATTTTTATAATTTTTATGGGTTTTTAGAGTTTTATTTGTTTTAATTATTTTTAGGGGTTTTATGTGGTTTTAGGGGTTTTTTAGTTTTTAGTTTTTTCTTAGGCATTTTTGGGTTTTCAGGTTTTTTAAAAAATTTATGGGTTTTTTGGATTTCTAGGTTTTTTTGGGGTTCTTAGAGGTTTTAGGGTTTTAGCATTTTCTATGTCTTTAGGGTTTTATGTGATTTTAGTTTTTTTTGTTTTCTTAGGTTTTGAAATGTTTTTCATTTTTTTAAAAAAAAAATTGGAATTTTTAAGGAGGTTTTTTCATTTTTATGGGTTATTATTGATTTTGAGGGGTTTTAGGGATTTTGGGGTTTCTCAGTTGTTATGGTTTTTCGGGTTTTTACCGTTTTTTGACATTTTGGGTTTTGAAGGTTTTTTATAGTTTTTTTAGATTTTTAGGAGTTTAAATATTTTTAGAGTTTTCAATGAATTTTAGGGTTTTCATTGGTTTATTGGGATTTTATGGGTTTTAGGGGGTTTTAGGGGTTTTATTGGATTTTAGGTTTTTAGGGGGTTTTTTTAGTTTTTTAAGGGTTTTGTGTGTTTTTAGGGGTTTATGGTTTCTATAGGGATTTTCAAGGTTTTTAGGATTTTTTATGTTTTAGGGATTCTTTGAGAATTTTTTGGATTTTTATTATTCTTTATGGTATTATGTATTTTGTAGATTTTTAGGGTTTTTAGGGGTTTTTAGCATTTTTAGCTTTTTTTAGATTTTTTGGGGGTTTTAACTGTTTTTTGGGTTTTAATGTTTTCTCTGATGTTTTAAGAGTTTTTAGGGATATTTTATTTTTATATCTTTTTTTATTTTTAAGGAGTTTGATGGTTCTTCAATGTTTTTAGGGTTTTTAATTTTTTTGGAGTATATTTTGTTTTCTTGAGTTGTTTAGGGTATTAAGTCTTTTAAGTGTTTTTTAAGTTATCATGTTGTGAAAGGTGTTTTAGATTTTTTAGTTGTATTTTAGGGGTTTTATGGGTTTCAAGGGTTTTTGGAGTTTTTTTGTGTTTTTAGGGGTTTGAGGGTAGTTAGGGTTTTTAGTATTTTTAGTGTTTTTTATGGTTTTTAGGGTTTTAAAATGTTTTTTGTATTTTAATACTTTCTTAGTGTTTTTTAGGATTTTTAGGGGTTATTTAATTTTTAGGTATTTTAGTTCTTTTTAGGATATTTCTGTTTTAGGTTTTTATAGATTTTGAGGTTGTTTAGGGTTTTTAGGATCTTTAGAATTTATTGAATTTTATACGATATTAAGTGTTTTCTGGTTTTTCAAGATTTCATAGGGGGTGTATAGGACTTTTAGTTTTTTTAATATTTGTAGGGATTTTAGGGATTTTTAATATTTTTTACGGTTTTTAAGGATTTTTAGGGTTTTAATGCTTTTAGTGTTTCTTGGTTCTTATGGTTTTTAAGGTTTTTTTATTTTTTAGGGTTTATACTATTTTTATAATTTTTTAACAGTTTTAAGGGTTTGAAGGGTTATTGAAGTTCTTAGTGGGTTTTTGAGGTATTATGGGTTCTTTGGAGTTATTTTGGTTCTTAGGGGTTTTCTATTTATGGGTATTTAGGGTATTTAGGGTATTTTTATGGATTTTTTTCATTTTTAGGTTTTTAGCTGTTTTAGGTTTTTTTATATTTTCAACTTCTTCTTACGTTTTACGGGTTTTTATGGATTTTTATGATTTTTGGGATTTGTACGGATTTTTAGAATTTTTATAGTTTTTAGGGTTTTTAGGGATTTTGAGGGGTTTTGGGTTTTTATCATTTTTATTTTTTTCTTTGGTTTTTAGAAATTTTAGGTGATTTAAGTGTTTTTATGTTTTTAATGGTTTCTTAGGGTTTTAGGGTGTTTAGTGTTTTTTTTCATTTTTTGGATTGATAATGATTTTTTAGGATTTTTATGGTCTTAGAGTTTATATATTTTGATGGTTTTTAGTATTTTTATGGTTTTTATTATTTTAAGGTATTAATGGTTTTTTACTATTTAGGGATTTAATTGTTTCTTAGATATTTTTAACCTTTTAAAGCGTTAATGGGTTTTTAGAATTTTTAGTAAGTTTTAGGTTTTATGGGGTTCAGGGTTTTTATGATTTTAAAGGATTTTATGTTTTTATGGGTTTTAGGGTATATAGGGTCTTTTATAGATTTTAGGGGTTTTATATTTTTAAAATATTTTAGGTAGTTTATGTGTTTTTATGTTTTCAAGGATTTATTAGGGTCTTTTGAAGGGGGGGGGGGGGGTAGGTTTTTTATGAATATTTTATGGCTTTATGATCATTAATGTTTTTTCGGATTTTAGGGATTTTGTGGTTTTTTGGGTTTTTTGGGTTTTTACTTTTTTTTATTTTTTTAGTTTTTTGGCGGTTTAAATGTTTGTAGGTTTTCAAGGATTTCTTAAATTTTATTATGGTCTTTTGAGTTTTTATGTTTTTTTTGGGATTTTTAAGATATTTATGGATTTTAGGTTCTTTATGGATTTTGAGTGGTTTTAATAGTTTTTTTTTTGGTATTTTCTATTTTTTTATATTTAATGTATTTAAAGGGTTTTTTGTGTTTTTAACGTTTTTAGGCATTTAAAGGGTTTGCAGATTTTTTAGGGGGGTTTTTGGGTTTTAATGTTTTAGGGGTTTTATGTGTTTTAGTTGTTTCTATACTTTTAGAATCATTTTTTGTTTTTTAGGGTTAGTACATTTTTTAGGGTTTTTAGGGGGTTTTGGGTTTTCATATGGGTTCCAAGATTTTTAGGGGTTTTTACTTTCCTAATTATTTTTATGGTTTTTAGGTTTTTTATTTCGATTTGTGGAATTTGAGGGGTTTAGGGTATTTATGGTTTTAGGATTTTATGTTTTTTAGAGTTTTTAGTTATTTTAGGTATTTTTTGGTTTTTAATGTTTTCTTAGTTTTTCCAAGGGTTTTTTGGGTATTTATGTTTTTATGGATTTGTACTAATTTTTAGAATTTTTATAGTTTTTCAAATTTTGAAGGGTTTTTTGTATTTTTAGGGTTTTATGGGGCTTTTGGTTTTTAGATTTTTATAGATTTTTAGTTTTTTAGTTTTAAAATGTTTTAAATGTTTTTACTAATATAATTTTTTTTTAGTTTTATGTTTTTAGGGTTTTTATAGGTTTTTAGGCCTTATATAATTATTTAGGGTTTAATGATTTTTATAGTTTTTAGTGGATTCTGTGTTTTTAGGGTTTTTATTGTATTTTAGGATTTTATGGGTTTTATGTTTTTTTATGGTTTTTATGGTTTTCTTATAGTTTTTCAGGGTTATATGGTTTTTATGTTTTTTCGGATTTTTATGGGTTTTTTGGATTTGTATGGTTTTTAGTGTTTTTTGGTTTTTTGATGGGTTTTAGGGTTTAAGGTTTTTAGGGTCCTATGGATTCTTAGTTTTTTGGGGTTTTAATTGTTATTAGGTTTTTAATGTTTTATTATGGGTTTTCAGGGTTTTTAGTGTATGTTATGTTTTTGGTATTTTTAGGGAATTTTGTCGTTTTATGGGATTTTAGGTTTTTTAGGGATTTTGATGGTTTTTAGGGTATTAGGGTTCTCAGGTTGTTTGTGATTTTTTTGGGGGTTTTGGGTTTTTTGAGTCTTTTAGGGGTATTATGGTTTTTAGATATTTTTAATTTATATAGGGTTATAAATATTTTTTATTGTATTTTTAGGGGTTTTATGGGTTTTCAGTCATTTTAAGATTTTTTGGGGGTTTATGGTATTTAGGGGTTTTAGGGTTTTTAGGGTCCTTTATGGTTTTATCATTTTTAGGTTTTTGGGGGTTTAAGTGATTTTTTGATTTTATGGTTTTTTAATGATTTTTCATGGTTTTAGGGGTTTTTTTTGTTTTTAAGGATTCTGATTGCTATTTAAAATTTTTATGTTCTTATAGGTTCTTAAAGATTTTGATGGAATTTACTGTTTATAGGGGTTTTTAGTGTTTTTCAGTTTTTTCGTGATTTTATGATTATTTAGGATTTTAGTTTCTCTTAGGTTTCTTTAGGTTTTTTATGATTTTTATGTTTTCAAGGATATTTATACATTTTTTAGGATTTTATGGTTTATAAGGATTTTGTGGGGTTTTAGGGTTTTTTGGGTTTTTTTGTTTTTAGGGAATTTTTTTTTCTTTTTTATAATTTCTAAGGGTTTTAGAGTTTTTTATTTTTTTTGGTTTATAGGATTTTTAGATATTTTAGTTTGGTTTCTCTATTTTTATGTGTTTTTTAGAGTTTTTATGGTTTTTAGAGTGTCGTGGTTTTTAGGGGTTTAGGGTCATTTTTGGATTTTTAAAGTTTTTAGCAGTTTTCGGATTTTAGGTGTTTTAAGGGGTTTTATATTTTTAATGTTTCTTAGGGGTTTTTATCGTTTTTATGGGCTTTAATGTTTTTTTTATATTTTTAGGGGTTTTTAGTATTTTTATGGTTATTTCATTTTTTTGGTATTATGAGGGAATTTAGTGTTTTCAAGGTTTTTCAGGGTTTTATGGGTTTTTATGGTTTTAAGGTTTTATTAGGGGATTTTCATGGTATTTAGGGTATTTATAATTTTATGGATATTTTGGGGTTTTTTGGAATTTTAGGGTTTTATGAATTTTTTGGTATTTCAGGGTATTTTTTGTATTTAGGGTTTTTATATTCTTTGGGTTTTAAAGGGTTTTTATAGTTTTAAGTGTTTTTAGTGTTTTTATGGGTTTTGGGGTTTTTATGGATTTTAAGGGGTTTTAAGTTTTTAGGTTTTTGATATTATTTTAGGGGTTTTAGTATTTTTAGGTTTTTAGGTGTTTTTAGTGTTTTATTTTTTAATGTTTTCTTTGGTTTTTTCATTGCTTTTAGGGTATTTAATGTTTGTTGGGATTTTAAGGCTTTTTAGGTTTTTTATAAATTTTTTGGGGATTTTTTTAATTTTTATAGGTTCTAAGGTTTTTTTGGTTTTTAGGATTTTTTAAATTTTTTTATATTTTTATGGGTTTTATGTTCTTTTGGTTTTATGTTTTTCTTTTTGTATTTTAGGGTTTTAAGGTTTTTAATTTTTTAGAATTTTTTTCCCTTTTTTATATTTTTATATTTTTATGGGTTTTTAGGATTATAATGGGTTTAGTGTTTAGGGTTATTATGGGTATTCTAGGTTTTAGGGGTTTTAATGGAGTTTTTAGGGTTTAAAAGTTTTTTTTAGAGTTTTTTAACTTTATTTAGGGATTTAAAGGGTTTTTAGTGTTTTTAGTTACATTTTTTTTGATTTTATTGGGTATTTAGTTTTTAAGGTTTTTTGGGGGTTTATGGTTTTTAGGGGTTTTATGGAATATTTATGGTTCTTTACTATTTTTATAATTTTTAATGTTCTTTAGTGGGGTTGATGTTTTATTATGTTTTTAAGGTTTTCTTTAGGTGTTTTCAGGGATTTTTTGGTTTTTATGCTCTTAGGGATTATTAGATCTTTTTTTGGAATTTTATATTTTTCAGTGTCTTTATAGATTTTGAGAGTTTTAGGGGTTATTTATTATTTTTAGTTTTTTTTGTTTTTATCTTTCTATGGTTTTATAGGGTTTTTCAAGTTTTTTAGATTTTTTAAATTTTAGGTATTTTTACATCTTTTTATATTTTTTTTTCATTTTTTAGGATTTTAGGGATTTTTAGGGTTTTAGGGTTTTGAGGGATTTTTTTTAGTTTTTTAGGGGGTTTTACAGTTTTTTTGGTTTTTTAGGAATTTTGGAGTTTTAGTTATTTTACGGTTTTCTCAAGTTTTTAGCTTTTTTAGGGGATTAAGGGTTTTCAGAGTTATCCGTGGGTTTTTTTAGGGTTTTATGGTTTTTAATTTTTTGGGTGTTTTTAGGTTTTTAGGGGTTGTATGAGTTTTTTTGGGTGTTTTAGGGTTTTTATCCTTATTTAGGATTTTAGGGATTTTAAGTATTTTTAGGTATTTATTATTTTCTAATGATTATTTAGGATTTTATGGGTTTTATATTTTTAGGTATTTTATAGATTTATGGGTTTTATGGATTTTGAGGGGTTTTAGGGTCTTTAGAGTTTTAGGTTTTTTTGGGTTTTTAGGGTTTTTTCAATTTTTAGGTATTTTATGCATTTTTAGGTTTTTAAGGTTTTCTTAATATTTTTTAAGGTTTTTAGGATTTTTAGGGGTTTTTACATTTTAGGTATTTTTGTATATTTTTTTAAAATATTTTTATGTTTTTATGGATTTTTAGGGTTTTAGGGTTATTTGGTGGTTTTGGGGTTTTATGGTTATTGAAGTTTTAGGGGTTTTTTGAGTTTTTAATGGTTTTTTTGTTTCATTATTTTAACATTTTAGGGGGTTTTATGTTTATATGTATTTTTAGCAATTAATTTGGATATTTATGGTATTTAGAGTTTTCAGGGATTTTAAAGGTTCTAGGATTTTTTAGGGTTTTTTCATTTTTCTAGTTTTTTTCTTATTTGGGTTTTATTTGTGGTTTTTTGGATTTTAAAGGAGTTTTAGTGTTTTTTACTGTTTATGGGTTTAAATGGTTTTTATATTTTTTAGTGATTTGTAGAATTTTTATGGGTTTTGGGGGTTTAATTTCTTTTGGTTTTTTATGGTTTTAGGTGGTTTTAGGACGTTTTTATCTTTTTTAGGGGTTTAGGGTTTTGGAAATTTTTATGTTTTTATGTTTTTTATTTTTTAGTTTTTTAATGTTTTCTTATTTTTTTTGAGGGTTTTAGGGTTTATTACATTTTTAGAGATTTTTATTACTTTTTAGGATTTTTTTTTTTTTAGGGTTTTGAGGAATTTTAATGGATATTAGGGTTTTTACGGTTTTTAGGGTTTTTTAGAGTTTTTAGTATTTTTTTGGGGTTTTAGGGCTTTTAAATGTTCTTTATTTTTTATCGTTTTCTTAGGGGTGTTCATGGTTTCTAGTTGTTTTTTTTGTTTTTATGATTTTTTAGGACTTTTTTAGGATTTTACGGTTTTTAGGGATTTTGAGGGGTCTTACGATTTATGGTTTTTTTAAATTTTTTTAGGGTTTTTTAGTTTCTTGGGTTTTTTAAAGTTTTTCGTGTTATTTATGTTTTTTAGGGGTTAAAATTATTTTTACAGTTTTTAGTAGTTTTTGGGTTTTTTTGGGTTTTCAATGGTTCTAACCTTTTAGAGGGTTTTATGGTTTTTTTGGGGGGGTTTTTGTTATTTAGGACTTTTTTAGGTTTTTATAGTTTTTTTATTTTAATGGGTTTTTATAGTTTTTTTATGTGTTTTCTAGGTTTCTATAGTTCTTTAGGGTTTTTTTATTTTATTGGGATTTTTTATTTTGTTTAGCCTTGTAAGGTATTTTGATGATTTTTAGGGGTTTTAGGGTTTTTTGGGTTTCTACAGTTTTTCAGGTTTTTATGGGTTTTATGTTTTATGGATTAATTAGGGGTTTTAAGGTTTCTATATTTTTCACATTACTAGATATTTTTAGTGTTTTTTTGGATTCTAATGGGTTTTTAGTTTTTCTATGGATGTGGAGGATTTTAGGGGTATTTAGGCGTTTCAGGGTCATTATAGATTTTAGTATTTTTTGTAGTTTTTAGTCTTTCTATATTTTAGGGGTTTCTTAGGGGGGTTCATAGGTCTAGCTATTTTTTAGAATTTTAAGGATTTGTAGTGGTTTTTTATTATATATATATTAATTTTTGTATTTATGAATTTTGATGGTTTCTAGGTTTTTTAGGACCTATGGTTTTTTTTATTTTGGGGTTTTAGGACCTTTTTTCAGTTATCAGTGTTTTTAATATTTTAGAGTTTTTTTATATTTCTTTGTGGTTTAGAGGGGTTTTATTATTGTTAATGGGTTTTTGGGTTTTTAGGGGTTTCTAGGGTTTTTATAGGTTTTTTTTATATTTATGAGTTTTTAGGGTTTTAAAGATGTTTCATGGTTTTTAGGGTTTTTCTTATTTTTTAGGTTTTTTGGGTTTTATGGTTTTTAGGTGTTTAAGTGTTTTTATGTTTTTAGGGTTTTCTTAAGGTTTTTAGAGGGTTTTATGTTTTTTTATGTTTTAGGTTTTTTTATTCTTTGTTAGTATTTTTATGGTTTTTGGGATTTAATTGGTTTAGGGTCTTTCAGGTTTCTTAGTGTTTTTCTAGTTTTTTGAAGGATTTAAGTGTTTTGGGATTTTAATATTTTCTTATGTTTTTTCAGGGTTTCTAGAGTTTTTTAGATTATTTTGATTTTAGAGATTTTTTAGTAATTTTATTATTTTTTAGGATATCTAATGATTTTGATGGGTTTTAGGATTTTTTAGGGTTTTTTAGTTTTTTATGTTTTTAGGGATTGTTTTGGATATTTAGGGTTTTTTAAAGTTTTAAGATTTTTTATGTTTTTAGTGTTTTAAGTGTTTATTATATTATAAGTCTTTTCTTTTTTTTTTCTCATGTTGTTAAGGGTATTTTACATTTTTAGGGATTTTTATGGATCTTTAGGATTTTTATGGTTTTTATGGTTTTCATGGATTTTGAAGGGTTATTAGGTTTTTATGTTATTTTGGTATTTCATGTTATTTTTGAGGTTTTTAGAATTTTTATGGTTTATTAGAGTTTTTAACGTTTCTATGGGTTTAAAGGTTTTTTATAATATTTTTAGGTTTTGGGGTTTTATTTATTTTTAGAGGTTTTTATTGTTTTTACTGGTATTAATTAATTTTAACGGCTTTAGGGGTTTTAGGGTCTTTTAGTGGTTTTAGTGTTTTTGGGATTTTAGGTTTTTATGTGTTTTCATGTTTTTATGGTTTTATTAGTGTTTTTAGGTGTTTAGGGGTTTTAACATTTTTATGAATTTTTAAGACTTGTTAAAGGTTTTTATGGTTTTAGGGTTTTTATTAATTTTGAGAGTTTTATGGTATTTATGGTGTGTAGGGTATTTCGATTTTTTTCAGTAATTAGGTGACTTAGTGGTTTAAATTGTTTTTATGTTCTTATGGTTTTCTTAGAGTTTGTCATGGTTTTTAGTTATTGTTAATTTTTTAGAGATTTCTAGGGATTTTTAGGTTATTTTGGGGCATTTTGGTTTTAAAGATTTTTTCTATTTTTTGGGGTTTTCATGGTTTATATTGTCTTTTGGAATTTTTTAGGGGTTTTATGGTTTTTTAGATTCTTTATAATTTTTAAGGGATTAATGAGTTTTTAGATTTTTTTTTGTGGTTTTGTAATGTTTTTATTCATTTTTAGAGGTTTTAGAAGTCTGGTGAGAATTTGATGGTTTTTAGGGGTTATAATATTTTTATAATCTATTAGGTTTTTAAGGGTACTAAGTGATTATATATTTTTATAGTTTTGTTTGTTTTTTAATGTGTCTATGGTTTTTGACGATTTTATGGATTTTTGAGGTTTTCTAGGTATTTTATTGTGTTTAGGGTTTTTAGGGATTTTGAGGGATTTTAGGTCATTTAGGTTTTTTAGTGTTTTTAGGGAATTTTTAGTTTTTAGGCATTTTATTTGGGTTGTTTTGAGTTTTGGGTTTTTGTGGTTTTAGGGGTTTATTCGTATTTTTTTTACTTTTTTGTTTTTTTGGGTTTTGGGTTTTTTTGTTCTATTTTTCAGTTTTTTTTGTTTTTAGTTATTTTTTATTTTATAGGGTTTTGGTTTTTGGTTGTTTTTAATTTTTCAAAATTTTAGGGGTTTAATGTGTTTTTAATTTTTTTAGTGGTTTTTACAATTTTAATGGGTTTTAAGGGGTTTTTAGGTTATTATGGGTCTTTTTTTTAAGTGTTTTTAGAGTTTTTAGGGTCCTTTTGGGTTTTATTTTTTTAGTATTTTTTGGTTTTTAATGTTTTAAAGTGTTTTTAAGTTTTTTAAGGGTTTCTTATGGTTTTAGGGTTTTTAAAATTTTAGGGCTATTTGGATTTTTACAGGTTTTTAGGGGTTTAGGGGTTGTGAGTGTTTTAGGTGTTATATGGTATTTTGAATTTTATATGGTTTATAGTATTTTTTTGGATTTTTAATTTTTCAAGTGTTTTTAGTTTTTAACATTTTCTTTGGGATTTTATGGTTTTTTTGTTTTTAGGTATTTTTATGAATTTTTTAGGATTTTTATGTTTAGGGTTTTTTGGATTTTGAGGGGTTTAAAGGGATTTAATGGTTTTTATGTTTTTTGTTTTGATTTTTTTAGTTTTTTGAGCTTTTGGTTTTAATGGTTTTTTTTTTGATTTTTTAACATTTTTGGGGTTTGAAGTGTTTTTAGAGTTTTTATTGGTTTAGGGTTTTAAAGGTATTTTCTAGTTGTTATTATTTTTAGGGGTTTTAAGTGTTAATAGAGAATTTAATTTTTTTAGTTTTTTAGGGGTATTAAGTGTTTAGGTTTTTATGGGTTTCTAGGGGGTTTTCAGGGTTTTTATGAGTTTTTATTATTTTCAAGATTTTTAAAGCTTTTAAGGATTTTTATGGTTTTCAGGTATTTTAGGGATTATGAGTGTTTTAGAGTTTTTAGCGGTTTTTATTATTTTTTGTTTTATTATGTATTTAGGAGTTAAATGTGTTTTTGGTTTTAAGGTCTTGTTAGGGGGTTTCAAGAATTTTAGGTTTTTACAATTTTTGGGATTTAAGATATTTTACAGATTTTTATGGTATTTAGGTATTTTTGGGATTTAAAAGGTTTTTATGATTTTTATGTTTTATGGATTTTTGTGTTTTTAGGGGGGTTTTTTTGAGTTTTTCTAGATTTTTAATGATATTTTCGATTTTGGACATTTTTAGGGGTTTAATAGTTTTTAGATATTTTAGTGTATCTTTTTGTTTTTATGGGGTTTTAGGTATTTTAAAGTGTTTAACAGAATTTAGGGGTTTTATGGTTTTTAGGGTATGTTTAGGGTTTTATGGGTTACAACTATTTTTTCAGTTTTTAAGGATTTATTACCGATTTTTTTGGTTTTAATGGTTTTTAAATTTTTATGGGTTTTAGGGATTTTTTAGTATTTTTATTGATTGTTAGTGGTTTTAGGGAATTTGTGGGGTTTTCGGGTTTTCAAATTTTTGGGTATTAGGTTTTTTGTGTTTTGACGTTTTCTAGGGGTTTTATATGTTTTTAGGTTTTAATGTTTTTATGAGTTTTCAAGGTTTTTAGGGGGTTTTACCATTTTAAGGGTCTTTAATTTTTTTAGGAATTCTATTTTTTTGATTCTATAGGGAATTTGAGGGTTTTTAGGGGGTTTTAAGGTTTTTATGGTTTTTTAGGTTTTTTGAGGTGTTTATTGTTTTAATGGTTTTTAGATTTCTTAAGGTTTTAATTGTATTAATGGGTTTTTAGATTTTTTAGTGGTTAGAGGGTTTTATAGGGTTTTTGGGTTTTTGGGGGGTTTTATGTTTTTAGGGTATTTATGGGTTTCAGGGTTTTTTTTTGTTTTCTCTATTTTTATGGATTTTAAGGGTTTTTAGGGTTTTTAGGTTCTCTAAGTTTTTTCACAGTTTTTAGGGGTTTTATGTTTTTTTGGTCTTTTGGATTTTCATTGCTTTTTTAGGAATTTTGGATATTTTGAGTGGTTTTTATGGTCTTAAGGGGTTTTAGAATATTTCTCATTTTTAGCATTTCAGGGGGGT
The DNA here is from genome assembly GCA_963277665.1 of Viscum album. Lineage (NCBI taxonomy): Eukaryota > Viridiplantae > Streptophyta > Magnoliopsida > Santalales > Viscaceae > Viscum > Viscum album. The sequence goes on from OY728127.1 coordinate 110,004,166, forward strand.
TTTGGGCTTTTATGTTTTTAAGTATTTCTTATGATTTTTCCATATTTTGAGGGTTTTTTATGTTTTTAGGGATTTTGTAGGAATTTTATTATATTTTTGGTTTTTAGGGACTTTGATGGGTTTTGGAGATTTTTTTGGGTTATTTGGTTTTTATGGGTTTTTGAGTTTTTAAGATTTGTAGATTTTTTAATGTTTCAAATTTTTTGTATAAATTTTTGGGGTTTGATGTTTTTTGGGTTTTATTGGTTTTCAAGAGTTTTCTTGGTTTTCATGGTTTTTCTGGTTTTTAAGAGTTTTTTTTGGTTTTTATGGTTTTAGGGGTTTTAGGGTATTTTGTAGTTTTGTAGTTTTTTTTAATTTTTTAGGTTTTTAGGGGTTTTATGTATTTTTATGTTTCCAAGGTTCTCTTAGGGGTTTACAAGTTTTTTGAGATATTTTATGGTTTTTATAGAATTTAAGGGGTTTTAGGGTTTTTTAGTGTTTGTAGGTTTTTTTGGGGGTATTTACAATTTTTTATTTTTAGTGGATTAAAGTGTTTTTTGATTTTTAATGTTTTTCAGGGTTTTTTATATTTATTGACATTTTTTGGATTTTTTTAGTATTTTTAAGGGTTTTTGGGATTTTAGATATTTTGAGGGTTTTATGTGTCTTTAGGGTTTTCGGGTTTTTACGAGTTTTTTTGGGTTTTTGGGTTTTAATTGAGTTTTTAGGGTTTAAAAAACTAATAGTTTTTTTGACATTTTTATGGGTTTGAATAGAATTTAGAGTTTTTAATTGTTTTATGTGTTTATATGGTTTTCGGGATTTTATGGTTTTTATGAGTTTTGTGGTTTTTAGGGTGGTCAGGTCTTTTAGGATTTGTAGCATTTTTGTATTTTTAGGGGTTTTAATTGTTATTAGGTTTTTAATGTTTTTAGGGTTTTTTAGTGTCTGAAGAAAATTTTAAGTTTGTATGTATTTTTTGGTCTTTTTAGGATTTTTATAGGGTTTTTTGGGGTTTTTTGTATTTGATTGTTTTAAGGGTTTTATAATTTTTTTGGTTTTTTCGTGTATTTTGGGTTTTTTAGTTTTTGGGTTTTATATTTTTTTGTTTTCTTCATCGTTTTTAGGGATTTAATGGGTTTTTATAGTTATAATTGTTCTCTATGATTTTATGGGTTTTAGAGTTTTATGGTTTTATGGGTTTCAAAGGTTTTTTTTTCTGTTTTTTAGGTTTTTAGGGGTTTTATGGTTTTATGGTTTTTAGGATTTTTATGGTTTTTATCATTTTTGGGATTTTTTTCAGTTTTAAGTGTTTTTAGGGTCTTACAACTCTCTTAATGTATATTCAGGTTTTTAACGGTTTTTTATTTTTTAGGTATTTTGAGAACTTTATCAGTTTTTTGGTTCTTAGGTTATTTAGGGATTTTGTGGGTTTTTAGGGGTTTTAGGGTTTATTGCATTTTTAGGGGTTTTAAGTATTTTTTGGTATTTAATTTTGTCTTATATTTTTTCAGTATTTTTACGGTTTTTATGTATTTTTAGGGTTTTTTATGAATTTAATGGGTTTTTAGGGTTTTTATGGAGATTGAGGGTTTTAGGCTTTTTAGGGGTTTTATGGTTTTTGGGATGCATAAGTTTTTTTGAGTTTTTAGGGTGTTTAAATTTGTAGGGTCTTAAAAGTGTTTTTAGTCTTTCCAATGATTTTTTTTGGGTATTTATGGGTTTTTAGGAATTATATGTTTTTTTAAATTTTATGGGTTTTAGGTTTTTTAGATACTTTTGTGAATTTTATGGTTTTTATCATTTTTTATGTTTTTAGGATTTTTATGTTTTTGTAGGATTTTTTTCATTTTCATAGGGTATTCATGGTTTTATGGTTTTTTAAATTTTTGGGTTATTTTATGGATTTTGAGAATTTTTGTGGATTTTAGGGATTTTACGGATTTTGAGAGTTCATTGGGTTTTTAGGTGCTATAGGGTTTTTTACTATTTTTTGCAGTTTTTATGTTTTTAGTGTTTTTATGTTTTTTTTAGGTTTTAAAAGTTTTCCAATGGGTTTTTAGGTTTTAAGTGCTTTTTACATATTTAGATAATTTTTGGACTATTTTAGGATTTTCAAGGTTTTTAGGATATTTAGGTATTTGGGGTTTTTATGTTTTTTAGGGTTATTATGGTTTTTATGGTAATTTTGTGACTATAGAGTTTCTTTGAAATTTTAGGTTATTAAGGTTTTTATAGTTTTTAACATGTTAGGGGTTTGTACAGTATTAATGTTCTTAGTGGTTTGTTAGGGTTTTAGGGGTTTTATTGTTTTTCAATGTTTTTAGGGGTTTTATTTTTTCTGGGGGGGCGGGGTGGGTTTTTTGGGTATTTTCGGATTTTTGTAGGGGTTTTAGCATTTTTTTTTCTTTTTAGGAAATTTAATTGTTATTAGGGTTTTATCTTTTTCTTATGGTTTTTCTGGGGGTTTTGGGTTTTGACCTTTTTAGGGATTTTTATATAATGTTAAGACTTTTATTGTTTTTAATAGTTTTATGGACTTGGTGCATTTTTAGGGGTATTAGGGTTCTATGGTTAATTTAGGGTTTATTTTGATTTTTTTTGGTTTTATGGGGTTTTAAATGTTTTTAATATTTTTAGGGGTTTAATGGGGTTTTAGAGTTTTTAGTTGTTTCAGTGTTTTTATGGATTTTTAGGGTCATTAAGGTTTTTAGGGGTTTTTATAGTTTTGAGGGGTAGGGGATTTTAGGATTATTAGGTTCTTTAAGTGTATTTATGTTTTCAAGGTTTTCTTTAGGTTTTTTAGGTTTTTAGTTTTTTATGTTTTTAGGGATTTTTAGGGCCTTTAAGATTTTTATGGTTTTTAGGGTTTTTAGTGATTTTGTGGATTTTTAGTGCTTTTAGGGGTTCTTATGTCATTTTATTTTTTAATTGTTTTTTGGTTTTAAAATATTATCTTAGTTTTTAAGGGGATTTTTCACTTTTAGGTAAGTTTAGGTATTTTTAGTAATTTATTCATTTTTTGGGACGTTAGGGATTTTGAGGGTTTTGGGGGTTTGTGGGGGTTTATTTTTTGGTTTTTTGAGGTTTTTTATGGATTTTGATATTATTTAGTGTTTCTAAAAAAATTTTGGGGTTTAATGGATTCTTAGAGTTTTTAGTGGGTTTTATGGTTTTTATCATTTTAATGGTTTTTTAATTTTTTCAGGGGTTTTGTAGTTTTTTTGGTTTTAATTGTTTTTAGCGTATTTAGGTTTTTAGGTATTTGACTGTTTTTATGTTATTTATCATTTCTTAGTGATTTTTTGGGTTTTTATAATTTTTATGTTATTATGTCTTTTTTGAGACTTTTTTTTATTTTTATTGTTTTTATGGTTATTAGGGATTTTTAGGGTTTTTAGGGTTTTTAGGGTTTTTAGTATCCATTATGGGTTTTAAAATATCTTTCTATTTTGAGGTGGGTTTTATTGATTTTAGGTTTTTATGTTTTTCTTAGGGGTTTTCATGGTATTTATGGGTTATTATATATTTTGGGGTTTTAAGAGAATTTTTGGGAGATTTATGGTTTTTATGTTTTATGGATTTCGAGGGTTTCTTGGTTTTAGGGTTTTTTATTATCTTTTTTTATTTTTATGGTTTTTTGGAGTTTTTAGGGTTTCTAACGTTTTTAGAGGGTTAATTTGGATTTTTAGGTATTTTAAAGGTTTTTTGGAGTTTTATGGTTTTATTGGTTTTTAGGGTGTTTTATGGTTTTTATCATTTTTTAAATTTTTATGGGTTTTAAGTGTTTTTTGATTTTAATGGGTTTAAAAGGGGTTTTAAGGGTTTCTATGGGTTTTTTTATGTCTTTATGGATTTTTATGGATTTGTGAGGATTATTATGGTTTGTTGATGTTTTATGGATTTTGAGGGAGGGGGCGTTAGGGTGTTTACCATTTTTTAGGTTTTTACAAGTTCTGAGTATTTTTAGGTTTTTTAGTATTTCTTATGGGTTTTCAAGATTATTTACATTTTTTACATTATTAATTATTTTTAATTATTTTTATGAATTTTATGGGTTTTTAGTGTTATTAAGGATTTGGGGTGATTTGAGGGGGGGTTGGTTTCTTAATTGTTTTGTTTTATGGGTTTTTAATGTTTTTATGGGATTTTAATGTATTAGGGTTTTAAGTTTTCTTAGGGTTTTTAGATTTTTTTGGGTTTTTATGGGTTTTATGTCTTTCTATGTTTTAAATTATTTCTTATGTGTTTTAGTGTTTTTATGGGTCTTTTACATTTTTATGGATTTTTAGGTCATCTTAAGGGGTTTTTATGGTTTTTATTGATTTTAGGGATTTATAGTTTTTAACTGTTTCGGGGGATTTGGGATTTTTGGTGTTTTATTATTTTTTTATGTTTTAAATTTTTTTAGGGTTTTTATCATTTTTAGGGGTTTATAGTTTTTTTTTGTTTTTAGAGGTTTATGGGGTTTGGGGGTTTTGTGATTTTAGGGTTTTTATAGGTTTTATTGTTTTTTGGGGTTTCAAGGATTTTGTGGTCATTTTAGGGTTTTTAATATTTTTAGGTTTTATAGGGGTGTTAATTTCATTAATGTTTTTAATATTCTCTTTGGGGTTTTCATGTTTTTTAGTGTTTTCAAGTTTTAGGTATTTTTTTGCCTTTTTTAGGATTTTTATGGTTTTTAGTGATTTTGATGGGTTTTTGGGTTTTTTTGTTATTTTAGGATTTATTAGTGTTTTTGGGTTTATTACATTTTAAGGGGATTATGTTTTTTATGATTTTATTTTGTTATTTTTTTTCAGGGTTTTATTTATTTTTTATGTTTTTAGGTATTTTTATGGATTTTTATGATTTTTTTAGGGGTTTAAGGGATTTTTAGTGTTTAGGGTTTTTAATTTATTTAGTTTTTTATGGTTCTTTTTGGGTTTTAGGGTTTTCCTAATTTTTTTAGTGGTATTATGGTTTTTATAGTTTTTTAATGTTTTGAGGGGTTTAAAGGGTTATAGAGTTTTTAGTGGAGTTTTAAGGTTTTTAGGGGCTTTTAGGATTTTGGGGGTTTTATGGTTTTTAATGTTTTTTTGGGATTTTATTATTTTTAGCATTTTTTGGTTTTTATGTGTTTAAGTGTTTTTTTTATGGTTTTATTAGGATTTTTTAGGTTTTTAGGGGTTTTAAATTTTTAGGTATTTTGGGCTTTTTTGTATTTTTATAGATCCTAGGATTTTTATGTATTTTGAGGGTTTTTAGGGTTTTTATACTTCTTGGGATTTTAGGGGTTTTTAGGGTTTTGTAGGGTTTTGTGTTTTTTATAGGTTTTTAACTTTTCATAGGGTTTAAAGGGTTTCTATTGTTTTTATTGGTTTTTAGTTTTTATGTTTTTTTTTTGAGTTTTTTATGGTTTTCAATGTTTTTAGAGTTTTTAATATATTTAGGGGTTAAAATGTTTTTAGTGTTTTTATGTTTTTTTAGAGTTTTTATTAATTTTATAGGTTGAAAATGTTTTTAGATGTTTAATAGGTATCTAGGGTTTTGTGGGTTTTCAGGGGTTTTTTTATTTTTAGGTTTTTCATGGATTTCAGTCGTTTTACAATCTTTTTTGGGTTTGTGTTATTTTGATAGGTTTTTAGGGGTTTTAGTGGTTTTATGTGTTTTTAGTTTCTTTCTGTTTTCATAGGGGTTTTCAAGATTTTTAGGATTTCATATGTTTTATGGGATTCTTATGTATTTTTTAGGATTTTTATCGGTTTTAGTGTTTTTATATTTTTTTAAGGTTTTTGGGTTTTTCGGGGTTTTAGGTTTTTTAGGGGTTTTTAGTGTTTTTAGTTTTTATGCTTTTCTTGGGGGGGGGTTATATGGTGTTTAGGGTTTTTTATGATTTAAGGGACTTTTTTTATTTTGTTTTTATATTTTTGGTTTTTTAGAGTTTTTAGGGATTTTTAGTGGTTTTATGATTTTATTGGGATTTTTTGGTTTTTAAAGGTTTGTTGTGTTTCTATGGTTTTTAGTGGTTTTAAGTGTTTTTAGGGATTTTATGGTATTATTATTGTTTTTTGTTTGTTTTTAGTATTTTACATTTTTTGTAATTTTTTTTATTTTTTGTGGTATTTATAGTTCATTAGGGTTTTTAGGGATTTTAAGGGTTTTTAGGGTTTTTAGGGGTTTTAGGGGTTTCAGATTGTTTTGGGGTTTTAATTTTGTTTTGGTTATTTGATATTTTCTTAGGGGTTTCTAGATTTTTATGTTTATTTTAATTTTTTAGGTATTTTTTAGGATTTCTATAGTTATTTAGCGTTTTTAATGAAATCATGGGGTTTAATGGTTTTTTGTATTTTTATGTTTTTATGGGGGGGGGGGGGGGTAGGGGTTTTCTATGTTTTTATGGTTTTGAAGGATTTTTTTTGGATTTTTTATCATTTTTAGTTTTTTAAATGGTATTTATGTTTTTTAGGGTTTTAAGGGTTTTAAATTTTTTTAGGGGTATTATAGTTCTTAGGTGTCATATAGTTTTTAGAGACTTTATAGGGTTTTTAGGTTTTTTAGTATTTTTAGTTTTTTACGAATTATAAGTTTTTTTAGATTTTTAAGGGTTTCCTAGGGTTTTTTGGGTTTTTTATGTTCTAGGTATTTTTATGGATTTTTATGTATTTTTATTTTTTTTATGGTTTTTACTGTTTTTAGGGATTTTGACTGTTTTTAGGGGTTTTAGGGATTTTTACGGTTTGTTGGGTTTTTGAGTTTTTTCAGATCTTTGTGGTTTTTTTAGTTTTTTAATGTTTTTAGTGGTTTCTAGGGGTTTTATATTTTTTGGTATTTTTAGGGTTTTTATGGGTTTTATAGTTTTCAAAATTTTTTAAGGTTTTTTTTGGATTTTAAGGGTATTATATGGTTTTTTAAGACATTTAGCATTTTTTAGGATTTTTAAGGGTTTAAGTGTTTTCAATTTTATGGTTTTATTAGGGGATTTTTGGTTTTCTATGGGGTTCTACATATTTATTGATTATTAGGGATTTTTTTATGAATTTTATAGTTGTTTGGATTTTTTTTGGATTTTTAGGGTTTTTACGATTTTTTAATTTTTTGGGTTTTTTCAATGATTATATGTTTTTATGGGTTTCTTAGGGGTTTTATAGGTTTTTTCACATTTTTTGGGTTTTAAGGAATTTTTAATATTTTAATGGTTTTTAAGATATTTAGGGATTTTGAGGGTTTTTAGTTTTTTAGTGTTTCTAGGATTTTTGGGGTTTTTTGGGGGACTTAGGATTTTTTTGAGTTTTTGTGTTTTAAAATGTTTTAGAGTATTTTAAAGTTTTTAGGTTTTTAAAGGTTCTTTAGAGTTTTAGTGGTTTTTAGGGGTTTTATGGGGTTTCCAAGGTTTTTAAGGGTTTTAGGGTTTTATAATTTTTATGGTTTTGGATTTTTAGTGTTCTTAGTTTTTTAAGGGTTTTAACTTTTCTACGTTATTATGGATTTTATGTGTTTTTTGTTTTTAAACTTTTCTTACGGTTTTTCAGTATTTTTTTGTTATTTTGTTTTATAGTTTTTATAATATTTATGTTTTCTAGTGATTTAAAGGATTGCTAGGGGAGGGGGGTTAGAGTTTTTGGGATTCTGATAGTTTTTTTGGTTTTAGGGTTTTTTAGTTTTTTCGGGTTTTAATATTTTTTAACATTTTTATGGGTTTAAATGGTTTTTATAGTTTTTAGTGAGTTTTAGGGTTCATATGGGTTTAGGGTTTTTAAGGTTTTTGGGGTTTTAACCTGTTTAGTGTTTTTAGGGTTTTAGGGTTTTTAGCATTTTTTATGTTTTTGGGGGGTTTTTACATTTTTAGGTTTTTAAGGTTTTCTTAGGTTTTTTAGGGTATTTGTGTTTTTTTATCTATTTAGGGATTTTTAGAATTTTTATTGTTTTTAGGGTTTTATGGGATTTTGGGGTGTTTGGGGTTTCTTTAGGGTTTTTATGGGTTTTATAGGTTTTTATGGGTTTTAGGGTTTTTTTGTATTTTAAGGATTTTATTAGTTTTTAGAGTTTTAAATATTTTTAGGTATTTAAATGGATTTTATAGTTTTCAGTGGATTTTAGGGATTTTGTGTTTTTTAGGGGTTTTAGGGGTTTTATGGGTTTTATGTGTTTTTATGTTTTTAAGTTTTTCTTAAATTTTTTATATTTTTAGGTTTTTTTTTAGAGTTTTAGGGATTCTTATGAATTTTTATGTTTTTTATGGTTCTTAATGGTTTCTAAAAAGTTTTATGGTTTTTAGGGGTTTTATGGTTTCTTTGGGTTATAGTGGATTTTTTTTATTTTTTATGCGTTTTATGATATTTTAGAGTTTTTTAACATTATAGGGGTTTTAGATATTTTATAATTTTTTACGGTTTTTTTTGTAATTTAGGTATTTTTTAAGGATTTTATGTATTTACATGGCTTTAGGAGTTTTTAGGGTTTTTAGGTTCTTTTCGGGTTTTTAACACATTTAGTTTTTTAGGGGTTTTATGTGTTATTATGTTTTTAATGTTTTTTAGGTTTTTAGATGGTATTTATGTTTTTTATGTTTTAAGGATTTAGGGAAATTTTGGATTTTTATGGTTTTTACTGTTTTAGGGTTTTTTGGGATTTTGATGGTTTTTCAGGGTTTTGTGGTTTTTAGGTTTTCTAGCATTTTTTATGTGTTTTAAGTGTTTCTAGATTTTATGTTTTTTATAGGGTTTTTCATAGATTTTAGTTTTTTTATGTTTTGAGGGATTTTTAGGGAACTTTTAGTTTTTCAGGGTTATTGGGATTTTTAGGGATTTAGTGTTTTTTCTTTTTTTGAGGTTTTTGAGTTTTTAAGGGTTTTATGATTTTTTGAGTTTTTTAACAATTTTAGGTGTTTAATGGGTTTTCGGAATTTTTTGAGGGGTTTTTGGAATTTTTTCACTTTTTCGGTTTTTGGGGTTTTAAGGTTTTTACGGATTTTAGGGGTTTTAAATTTTTTAGTATTCTTTAGGTTTTTATCAGTTTAAAGTGTTTTTTGGTTTTTAATGTTTTCTCTAAATTTATCAAGGGTTTTATTGTTTTTATGTTTTAGGTATTTTTTGGACATTTTTAGCATTTTTATCATTTTTAGGGATTTTAGGGATTTTGAGTTTTTTAGTGGGAGAGGGTTTATATTTGTTTTTTTTTTGGGGTTTTAGGGGAATTTTTCTTAGTTTTTAAGGTTTTTAGCATTTTAGGTTTTTAAATTTTTTTTATAGTATTTATTGGTTTTTAGGTTTTTTATGGATTTTAGGGTTTATTGTGGTTTTTACTGGTTTTATGGTTTTTATGGTTCTTAGAGGTTTTATGTGTTTTTACGTTTTTACGTTTTTCTTAAGGGTTTATAGTGTTTTTATATTTTTTACATTTTTAGGGATATTTAGGGATTTTTTTAGTATTTTTATATTTTTTTATAGTTTTTAATGATTTTAAGGGTTTTAATGGGTTTTTATGATTTTGGTGTTTCAATTGTTTTTTAGGGGTTTTTGAGCTTTTATGTTTTTTATGTTTTTTTAAAACAATTAGGGGTTTAAATGTTTTTACATATTTTAGTGATTTTTTTTTGTTTTTATGGGTTTTAGGGTTTTTTAATGTTTTCCTTTGTTTTATAGTTTTTAAGGGTTTTAGGTTCTTTTTTGGGTGTTTAATGTTTTTATGTTGTTTTAAGTGCTTTTAGGTTCTGATTTTTTTCTAATGGATATTCAGGGTCTTAAAGGTTTTTTAAATTTTTTTGGGAATTTTGGGGATTTTTTAAGATTTTTATTGTGTTTTTGGTTTTTCGGGATTTTTTGGGATTTATGGGTTTTAGGTTTTTTTGGGTTTTATGTGTTTTTAGAGGTTTCATCATTTTTTATAAGTTTAGGGGTTTTTAATATTTTTAGGATAAAGAATTTTTTTTGTGTTTTTTGGGTATTTTAGTGTTTTTATGTATTCAGTGAATTTATGGGATTTTTAGGTTTTTTGGGAATTTTATAGTTTTTAGGTATTTTTACGGTTATAAATTTTTTTAGGGTGTTTTTTTCATTTTTAGGGATTCTTGGGTTTCTTTTGACTTTTTTAGGGTTTAAATTATTTCTGAGGTTTTTAACATTTTTAGGGGTATATAGGGTTTTAGGGATTTTAGTGGTTTTAGGTTTTTCTTTGGTTTTTTTTGTTTTTATTCTATGTTTTTAGGGTTTTACTTATTTTTAGGGGTTTTTAGATTTTTTTATGTTATTTATGGGGTTTAAGTGATTTTACGGACTTAATGTTTTTAGGGGTTTTCTATGTTTTTAGGGATTTTTAGGGCTATTTTAGGATTTAATAATTTTTTATGTTTTTTCATGACATTGATGGTATGTGGGGTTTATATTTCTTTTATTGTTGTTTTGGGGGGATTTGGGTTTTATAGGTTTTTAGTGACTTTAGGATTATTATATTTTATTACCATTTGTAGAGGTATATTTGGTTTTTTTTATTTTTAGTGGTTTTAGGGTTTTTATGGTGTTTTGGGGGTTTTATGGTTGTTTTGGAGTTTTTATAGTTTTTAGGGGTTTTATATTTTTTATGGGTTTTAATAATTTTGAGGTTTTAAGGGTTTTCATAGGGTTTTTTCTAGGTTCTTAGGTTTTTTACATTTTTACGGTTTTTTAGGATTTTTTAGGTTTTTCTGGTCTCTCATAGTTTTTTTGGGATTATTAGGGTTTTATAGTTGTTAGGGTTGTAGTATTTTTAATTTTTTTTTGGTTTTGAGGGTTTTTTGAGCTCTTTAAGGATTTAAAGGTTTGTTAGAGTTTTTGAACATTTTTATGACTTAATGGTTTTGTATAGTTTTTAGTGGTTTTAGGGTTTTTAGTTTTCTGTAATGTTTTTAGTGGATTTAATGGTTATTAAGGATTTTAAAATTTGTTATTTCTTTGAGGTTTTTCATAATATTTTCCGTTTTAGGGGTCTTAAGTGTTTTTTGGTTTTTAAGGGTTTCTTACGGGTTTTCACTGTTTTTAAATTTTGTTATGTTTTTAGGGATTCTTGGATTTTTTTTGTATTTTAATTGGGTTTTATGGTTTTCAGGATTTTGGTACTTTTAAAAGTTTTGATGGTTTTAGATTTTTTTAGGTTTTTGGGGTTTTAGGGTGTTTTTTTGAGTTTTTAATCTTTTTAATGTTTTTAGTGTTTTAACATTTTTATTATTTTAAAGAGGTGTTAGTATTTTTTTGTGTGTCTAAGAGTTTTTTGGTGTTTTAATGATTTTTAAGGATTTTATGGTTTTTAGGGGGTTTTAAAGTCTTTTTGGGTTTTATCATTGTTTTTGTTTTTAGAGGTTTCAAGTGTTTTTAGGTTTTTATGGTTTTCATACTGTATTTCAGGGTTCTTTACATTTTTAGTGATTTTTAGGGATTTTATAGGATTTTTATGGTTTTTAGGGGTTTTATGGATTTTCATTGTTTTTGGGGCTTTTGTGTTCTTAGTGTTTTTAAGTTTTTGGGGTTTTATGTTTTTTACGTTTTAAGGGTTTCTTATGGTTTATCAAGAATTTTTGTGTTTTTTATATTTTTGGGATATTTATGGATTTTTAGTATTTTTATGTTTTTTCAGGGGTTATAGATATTTTTATGGTATTTTGGGTATTTAGGGTTTTATGGTTTTTAAGGGTTTTGGAGTTTTATGATTTTTTAGGGTTTTAATGTTTTTTTATAGTTTTTAAAATTTTTAATGGCTTAAATGGTTGTTAGAGTTTTTTGTGGGTTTTTGGGTTTTTATGGGGTTTTAGAGTTTTTAATGGTTTTAGGGGTTTAATGGTTTTTAGGGGTTTTAGGGTTTTAATAGAGTTTTAGGTGTTTTTAGCATTTTTTGGGGTTTAAGGGGTATTTATTATTTCTAGTATTTTATGGTTACCTTTAGGAATTTCAAGGCTTTTAGGGTTTTTTTTATAATTTTAGGGATGTTATGGATTTTTAGGATTTTTACATATTTTAGGTTCTTTAGGGAATTTGGGGGTTTGTATTGTTTTTAGTGGTTTTAGTGTTTTTTAGTGGTTTGCACATTTTTTTGGTTTTTTAGGGTTTTTAATTATATTTAGGTTTTTATGGTTTATTCAGGGGTTTTATTATTTTTTGACATTTTAGGTATTTATTGAATATTTTAGGATTTTTTTGGTTTTTAGGGTTCTTGGGGATTTTGAGGGGTTTTAGGGTTTTTTTGGGTTTTTATGGTTTTTTGTGTTATTATGGTTTTTTTTTGCGTTTTTTGAGTATTTAATATTTTTTAAAGAGTTTAAAAATTTTGGGGTTTAAATTTTTTTTAGAGTTTTTAGTGGTTCTTTAGGTTTTTTATGGTATTTTTGGGTTTTTAAGGTTTTTAGGGGTTTATAGTTTTTAGGTCATTAGGGTTGATTAGGGTTTTTTGAATTTTTTATGGTTTTAAGGGTTTTAGGTGTTTCTAGTTTTTTAATGTTTTCTTTGGGGTTTTCATGGATTTTTTCCTTTTTTAAGGTTTTAGGTATTTTTTAGGATTTTAACGTTTTTTAGGGTTTTTAAGGATTTTGAGCGGTTATAGGCTTTTTAGGGGTTTTATGGTTATTATGGTTTTTTTTTAGTTTTTAGGGATTGTTTGATTTTTTGGGGTTTTAAGGTTTTTTATAGTTTCTTGACATTTTTTGGGATTTAAAGGGTTTTTAGAGTTTTTAGAGTGTTTTTATGATTTTACTGGGTTCTTATGATTTTTTATCATTTTTAAGGGTTTTTAGGTTTTTAGGTGGATTATGGTTTTTATAGTTTTTATGGTCTTTTTAGGGGTTTTAGGGTTTTTAGTGTTTTTTGGGTTTTTAAGGGTTTAAATTCTTTTTAGGTTTTTATGGTTTTATTTGGATGTTTCAAGGATTTTATATATTTTTTTATGTTTTTAGGCTTTTATCACATTTTAGAATTTTTATGGTTTTTTACGATTTGGGGGATTTAGGATTTTTTTGTTTTTTGGGTTTTTTATGTTCATAAGGGTTTTTTTATTTTTTATGGTTTTAAATGTTTTTACAATATTTAAATGTTTTTATCCATTTAACATGTTTTTCAACTTTTTTATTATTTTTTGGGTTTTTTGGGGTATTTTAGGGGTTTTGTGGTTTTAAGGGTTTTATGGTTTTTAATGATTTTAATTTTTGGGGGATTTATTTTTTGTATGTTTTTAAGGATTTCTATAATTTTAATGGGTTTTTGGGGTTTTATGGATTTTGATGGTTTTTTTGGGTTTTTTGGGTTTTTGTGTTTTTTTAGTTTTCAATGTTTTTTGAGTTTTTAGTATTTTGAGGTTTTTTAAATTTTTGCATTGTTTTTATGGTTTTTACGGGTTTTTAGAGTTTTTATTGGTTTTTAGGGATTTCTGGGATTTGTGTCTGGAAAACTCCACAATAGAGATTGAAATAATTTTTTCGATTTGGAAAAAGTTGAAAAACAAATTGAAAAGATAGTTGAAGGTAAAATGTTCAAAGGTACAAAAATGGAAAAGGTTTAAGTGATGACGTACAAGTTCCAATCCCTTTGTGGATCACCACTCCGCAAGGTGATATGTCACCTCGAGAAGAACCCACAAACTAAATAGTTTGCGAGATGAAGATAGTGGCATCGGTGCCCACAAAAAAAACAAAATATGTTTGTGGGAGAGAGGTAGGGATATAAGCTCCCACAAATAATGACTTCCCTATGAAATGAAATAGTTTGTAAGATGAGGCAGTACCATATGATCCCTATAAATGAACTAAAATAGTTCACGATAATGATCCCATTATATCCACCATTGCAAAAAATGGGGCCCTTCTTAAATTGATGTCACCGCCGACTAAGTTGTTCATGGTTTGAGAATTCTCCATGAGCTCCTGTAAAGGGAGTCCCAATGGCCCATCGATACTAGCCAACCCATCATTTCATTCCTCTATAAAAGGACCTCGAGGGTGACTAAAATAGGGGCTAACTTTTGGGACCTGATCTAATGGAACCATAAAGGATAAATGGGAGCTCAAATTTGGTGGAAGGGGAGAAGAAGATTCTTTTCAATGGTTACTAGAAATTAAAACCTTCCACATATCATTAAATGGAACAAGATAAATCATTTGTTAATTTGATAACATAAAATCCTTTACAAATATCATCCCTGTGAGGAAAAAAAATCAATGAACCTTTTTCAAATAAGAACCCCGCATAGAAAAAAATGCAATGCAGGCAGAGCCCTACCCCACGTAGAAAATCACTATGTTAGAGGAACTCAACCATGCATAAAAAATCAATACCTTGGAGGAATTCTAGCCCGTGTAGTAAATAACTATGGGGAAGGGACTTTGTCCCATGTATAAATATGCTACAAGGATAGAACCCATATCCTCATTACGCAATGCTATATGGACAATCCCTTTACCCAGGTAGAAACATGATATGTAGAGGGAACCACAACCCATATAATAACATGATACGTGGGATGGGGTATTCTATGGTGTTCAACTCTCTAGATCCAATTATTCTCTTTTTACATGTCATCATCCCCTGTGTTTGTCCCTCCATGAACTAGTCTAACATCCTAAGGCCAAAGGCCCCTTCCAAAACTATTATACACGTATGATAAGATCATTATGTGCATCAGTATTCCCTTTTAAGTGTACATACACATAACAAGAGGAGTTTCATGAGTGACCCCTATAATAGGGAAGACATTTAGAATGGCCTCGAGTTTACATTCTCATGGTAATGAGGGTTAAAACCTAGTATTATCATGTTAACCTCACAATTTTATAGACAATAGGGAACCATTGGTCTTTCCCTTTGATGAGGAACAGTGTTGAACATTCTTCTCCTTCCTTGGAGCCAATTTTGGGGAACTATTCTAGAGGTAATCCCCTTGATTGTCCTATAGGAGGTGGCACTCTTGCTCCTCTTCACCTTCAACCAAGACATTTCAAATAGATCTCTAAATATTACTATCATGTATATGAAATCAATAGAGGAAACATGCACATTATAATTCCCTATCTCCCCATTTGGTCTCCATTACAACCCATCAGTAGATGGAGCGGGACGTGCAATCCTAAGGTCAACTGTCTCCACTTGTTTCTCACACTCATTCTGACTCATGTGGAATTATGTGTTGGTGATTATCATGAAATCCACATGATCCCAAATAATATCATGGACCTTCTCCATATATTTAATCCCAAACTTCAATCTTAATGGGCATCTCCCATGCATAAGCCCCAATCATACCCCTTCAATGAGCCTCCCTTAAAGCGTATGTCCCAGACAAACCGAACCATGAGAGCTTTGATTCCAAATTAACTATGATATGTAGGAAGCCTCTCTTAGGTCCAACATTGACACCAAAATCACCCTAACATTCCTTGGGACACATTCCTAGTATTGTCATATTTACCTAGGAGACCATATCTCTTCCTGGTACCTTGATCCGCCTCGATATAAGTCCTACACCATCCTTGACCAGGATACCATTAACAGGGATATCCTTACCATATGATGTTAAAATTCATTGATGGGTCCTCATAACACATCCTTAATAGGGTATGTGTCCATTTAAGAGGCACTGAACTACATGGGTTCTGATTCATCTCATGAGGATACGTGGAAGGACAATCTAATGGGTTTTATCCCGAAATAAAAAAAACATCATCCCCCTTGGGTGTTGATAAACTCCAAAGCACTCCATCACATGGCATAAAATCAATTTCATCCCAATAAGACAAAAAATAATCCTAGATCTTTCCAAAAAAGGGTAACATTGATGGAGAACCTCAAATACATTTGAATCTCTCCATTTATAGAGATCCTTAGATATATATAGATGATTCTGAATCCACATGTACCCATAAATGATCATTTCATTAGTGTAATCCTTAATAAAAAATCATGGGAATGGACCAAGGATTCATTAACAAGAATTAAATATATAAGAGAGACCTAGAATAGGCAATAGTTCCCAAAAAAATTGAGTGATGAGCTCGGCTTCCCATCCTCTCGACCAATGTGAGTTCTTCAGTATCATTGGACGAATCATCCAACAAATGCCTGCCTTTGGAAAGTAGGTCCATGATTTTGGGATAATAGTTTTTGGGTATTTACAGATCCACAAAAAAACCAATTTTAGACCATTCAAATATTATGTACCTAGAATTAATGATTGTACACCATTTAACCGCCTACAGTCAATCCACTCGGGCACAAAACCCCATCTCAAAGAGAAACAAAAATGGTGAACCCGACATGAACCATTTTGGTCATGTCAACCCACTTATGGCCCCTATGATGTAAAAAATATGTGGGTTTTAAGAGATATCATTAATTATGCATGTGATCATGATATGAAACTTTGATGAGGTTTTTTTGTATGCACTGGTAACATGTATTTCTTGAACTCTTCATAGCTTCCTTCAATCCAATAGAATTACATATGTTTTCACGGACATTCATGTCAACCATTGTCCTGGATGGGTCCTCCATGAAGTATAGGATCCCTTCAAACACCCAAAATCTTCAATGATGTGTCATGAATGTGCAGGATCAAGAGTCCCATCATAACGGTACTCTATCCACCCTAGAGGTACCTAGGCAGTTCCTATATTCAATGATATCCCTCTAGCCACCCACTATGTATTTGTTGGTGGTCTCAAATTATGTGTCTCCATTATTCATCTCTAATAATTTTATAAACCTTTTCTAAATAATTTGATAATGAGTACCTCCCTTATCTTAGGGAGGTTAATGAAGTCATTAAAAATAAATTCATCCCTACTAAACAAGGGTTTAGTCCAAGGTCCCCTTATGGAGGTCGTCGCTGCCAACGTCGTGCGGCCCAGTATTCACATTATGAAGAGAATAATTCCTTGAGGTCCCTAGCTGATGATAACCATGCCAATGTCTCTAGGACAACCCATATAAGGGGATATTAAATTAATCAAGATCATACTATAATTTTTACTCCTGCCGAAGAATATTTATATGTAAATATGGTGGTAGATGAGCACATGTATATTCCTGGTCACCCTTATGAATTATGTTAACCAAATGGGGAAGAAACTAATTACAGGAAAATTTATATCCCTACCAAGTCACCTAAATCCCATTATATAAATTCAATGGAACACAAGAAGATGAAAATACCTTTTATTTCTCGCTAAACCCATCATATACATAGGAGGGAAAATTACAAGCAAGGGAAAATTCTTACAAATTAAAATAAGGTCATGTAGCCAAATACAACAACAATAATTTTTTAGACTCATATTTATGCTCCCTAAAATCAATCCAACCAGTTAAATACCATGGAAACTAGATAGAAGTAGAGGAAAATTACTATGGATGCATATCAATCCCGCCAGAAAAATACATCAAGAAACAAGTACACGACAATCACTACTCACAAATATGATACTTGTCAGTAAAATAAAATATAACCCAGAGAAAGATTATAGTGTATCCCAATGATAAATTATGGTTAGGATCATTATTCTACCCCCTCATAGTATAACTTCCAGTGCCCACTGGAAAGACATGGAGGACCAAAGAACGAACATATTTCTACTCCAAAGTAGGAATGGGAATATATCCTCATTCAAAACAAATAAGTATCTCAACACATTTTGGAAATGATGAAGGATCATACGTCAATTCCTGACCATATCCTCTTGAATTTTCCAGACGTGTTCATGTTCATTCTGATAGTAAGGACTCATTCCCACATTCTTATCTCCCCAAGTGGGGTGACTCATCCAAAAAATAAGGTGGTCACTCCAAAGCAGACATGCATCCTTAATCCCATCCAAAATGGTAATCAGCCATATTTCATGATAAATGGACAATAAGGCCAGGATAAAAATACTCGTTCCAACTGGGAGACACTAGTCCACTCTGGTGGTAACTCTAGGTCATTAATATATCCAATTATAAACATAGGTATCTTATTGGAATATCTTGATAGCACCACAAGAGACACTCAAACATAAAATTGTATATGAAAGTCATTAAAAACACCATGTAGAAGTAGTTCCTTGCAATAAATCACCGAAAAATGAATCATTCTAAAGGGGACTAGAAAATAAAGAGAAACTTCATGACCCTTATACTCTAGAAGATGGCTTTATTGATTCCATCAAATACCTATCAGTGGTCGATCATGATCCTGATAATCCATTACAAAATTTCTAAATTAAAAGCAATAGTTTTTAAGTTCTTCCCCACAAAATTATTACCAGCATCTTTGGTGGTCCTCCCTAGAGCATTGACCATGAGGTATCCCTTCATGGATGAAATATTATTAATCATAAGAGCTTATATCCTAATGACTGTCACGGTATATCTACTAGTAGATATATGATTAAATAGAACGAAGACCCTCCCCTTATTTTCGTCTTCCCTAATGGTCCTCCCCTGGGTATACTCTTTATAAATTCTCCCTGTGATCATATATCAAGATATGATGGTAGTCATCACCACTATAGAAGTCACAGTAAAGGTCCTCCTTGCAATGACATAAAAAACAAGAAGGTCCTCCCCTTTCATTTGTCTTCCCTGATGGTCCTTCCCAGGGTATACACTATAGAAATTCTGTATATAGTTGACCATCAAGATATGATGGTATTCCTTTCCATGATGGAAGTCACCATGAAGGCCCTCCCTATAATGAAATCTAACAAAAAAAGGTCATCCTCTTCCTCTGTTCAACCTTGATAGTCCTCCCAAGTGTATACACTGTATAAATTCTCCCAGTAGTCAGAAATATAGCTGTGATGGCATCCCTCACTATAACAGTACCCACTATGAAGGTCCTCCCCACAATCAAAGTTCACATTTGAAATAAGGTCCTCCCCTTGACAGGTCAAGTATAAGGAACCCCTCATATTCAAAGGCACATGTAATGATGGGTCGAGACATGTTAGAAACCCTGAAATTACATGTGATGTCCTTCTTCAATTAAGATATAGCCCGAGTCAATGCTCATCATCTGATCCACCCCCAGACCACTCACGTATCAATTAACCCCTATTATCCTCTCTACTTGCAACCAAATCACCAACAAGAGTTCAAGTTTGGAAGATCAAGAGGAGGAGTATCTAGATAAATAACAAAACAATATATTTCTCATGAGGATAAAATTGGACAAAAATGATATACCAGTTATGTTTTTTCCCTTATCCACATCTCAGTTCTATATTCTAAGGGAGTTGTCATAGGAATGAATAGATAAAATTCATCTCAATCTCTAATCAAGGTTGGTGTGCATACATAAGGGATTATAGGTTGATTTGGTGGTGAAACACCTCTAAAATTTTAACAAGGTATGAATTACCATTTTAGGGGAAATAATACATCCCGGGTTGGGGAAAGAATGGAGCTCTTTATTTTACCCCATGTCCCACTCAATAGAACCCATCAGAAATGACGTCCTAGAATATCATCATCTAAAGGAGGAAATTAAATGAATGTTCTACTCAGGAAAGGTAACACACCCAAAAAGGATTAACCCTGAGTAAGTCACAAAATCATCAGGCCTAATGGGAGAAATACATTGAAAATTTATTGAACCTGACTACTGATAACATTTAGCAGGCTTCCCGCCCAAGATAAAAAAATCACCGAGTATCACTAATAGCCTAAGAAAAAAATGGTTCACATGAAAGACTAGCACTATATTTGGCCTACACACGAATGGAAATGAGTGAGATCAAGAATGTGGTAATAGTGGCAGAAACCGACGAAGTAAGGGATCAAACCCAGGTTATAGGGCTAGGATCATTTTTAACACAAAATGACCCTATAAGACAGACAAATTTGGTTGGAGCCGCAATAATAATTGAATAAGAGAAACCCTAGCCCATATGGTAGGGGCCTTTTTTACCTCAACTACCCACCCAACAGACATTAGTCTTTCCCCATTTTGGGAGGATGATAATTATTTAGTTCCCCCATTCCATCACATCTCATGACTTAGTTCCCTCAAAAGTGATGCATAAGACAAGTTTGTATAAAGGTTCCCTTAGAGTTACCCTTTTCCAAGATTCCTAAAGAGGATCCCATAATGTAATGAGAAGGCCCAATAAAAGAGGAAAATGAACCAGAATTCAATAACTAGTACGCCACCCACAACGTGTTATGCATTGATAAAAATCGTGGTCATCAATCCTTTAGAACACATCAAAACTGATGCAATCATAGAAGAGTGGGGAGATGATGTTTCCACCTACAATCCAATCCTCACTAATAATGAAGTTATGGTCTCGTAGAATTAGAGGACCACCGGGAATTGGGATGTTCCCCCATTCAATCCCCAACCACCCCCTTTGTGAATCCATAACCAAGGGAAGAATAAAAATAAGGCCGCATACGACCCACATCCTCCCTCTAGTGACAATGATCCCCTCATGCTTGATAATGGATTCTATCAAAATGAGGAATAAATGAAAGATCTTAGATGAATCAATGTAAAGATACTTTGAGGTGACCACCATATCAAATATGATCCATGGAGAAAGCCATAATGCACACTTCCAGCAGGTGTAAATCCTTCGCAGGGGTTTATCCTGGTAAGAGAATCAAGGATATGGCATCCTCTCGACATGGTTCCTGGACCATCAATCTACGTGGACCTAATCACATGTGTACATCCTTATTTCCGTCCATTAATAAGGAAACCATAATGGGTATAGGAAAATCCTCTAAATATTTCCCAAATCAGATATCCACCTCAAGTACCAGCAGAACCCACATGTCCAATCGTTCCACCCATTATGCATGTCCAAGACTAGGTTCAAAAAGAAATGAATCATTGTATTATCGATATCATTGAGTCATTGGAATCTCGGTTGGAAGCCATGGTGGAGAGGTGTGAACTTGTACAGCCAAAACAGAACATGTACCCCAATTGGGTGAGTTACACCCCACCACTACCAAATTCTGGGAGTCTCATGTTCTTGATAATGATGGTTTAGGGGACATGGAAAAATATTTGATGAACTATGAATCTTATTGTGACCCCATGATGGGAAACCCAGAGAAACAAGAAGTAGTAATACTCAGATTCTTCGTGTGATCTCTGTAAGGGTCAACCTTTGTATGGTACATCATTTTTCAGCTCGCTTGATAATAGTACAATGGTACCTCTATCGGTAGTTCCTCTTCCATTTCAGCTCAATGCCACCAAATAAAATATTCGGAGACCTCCCAAACAGAAAACAATGGGAGAAAAGAGATCTTAGAATTCATTGCTAGATGGAAGGGGATTACCTACTCTTTGAACTGACCACACCCTCATGGTGATATTCTTACTATGTTCCCTAACAACCATGATGAAAAGTATCACACACCACTCATCCTGGTGATGTATACAATTGGGTTATGGGATTTCTCTACTATTTCCCAAAAGATGGAAGACTCTATATAGAAGATAAAGTTCAAGCCC
Organism: Viscum album; assembly: GCA_963277665.1. NCBI lineage: Eukaryota > Viridiplantae > Streptophyta > Magnoliopsida > Santalales > Viscaceae > Viscum > Viscum album. The sequence continues at coordinate 110,025,583 of OY728127.1, forward strand.
TGGGTAGCTCCACCGATCCTAAGAAAAAGTTTAGGGAAAGCTAAAGCATCCTTAGTTGCGATCATTACAACCCCTGCGCCTGATCCAACTCCAAGGCCTACACCATATCATGGTGCACCCACTAGACTTCAACATAAACCCCCCCATCGATTAGAAGAGAGAAGAGGGACCATTAGAAATCAATTCGAGGAATGGAGGAACAAAGTTTACTTGTAATGTGATGATCAAGTTTGTGTCTATTTTATTACCGTTATGAACCACAATTTCCTCTATAACCATAGCTGAAAAGATCCAATGAATAAGTTCTAGATTACCAACTCGATTATTGTCCCATTCACTGGATACATGAAAAAATTATCCATGAATGTGTCATAATCAAATAACTCCTATAGGAAATGATTTATTTTTGTAAAGTCAACCTAGGACCACTGCCAACATAAGTATCATATGTTTCCACTACTACCAATGATGAAATTGGTGAGTGGATATATGATATTAATAAGAGAGATAGAAGTTCATAGTTGTATGTATCTAAATGCAATCAACTAAACACATGGTATTCTTTGAGAATTGTTGAAACAACTAATCATGCCCCCATCTACACCTGTTGTAACACAACCGACGTCCTTGGCCCCAAAACCCACCAAAGGTATATCAAAAAAAAGTGTTCCCATAAAGTAGAGGAGGAAGTGTATGAGAAAAAATTTACATCATGGAAAAATTTTTCCTTAACCCTCTCAGATTTTATTCCCACATATTTCAAAGTACTAGAACTAGCCTGAAAAATGGAAACACCAGAATAAGTCAGTCTTATACAGTCATTATCATATGAGGAGTTGATTTTTGGATCCATTAATGTATTTGACTTAATGGATCCCTTTGCTAACGAAGAGTATAGATATGAACCTAATTTATCCACTCCCAATATGAGATCTAGAGGAAGAGGTCACAGAAGTTGGGGATATCAAGGAAGACATATCCATGGTAGAAACTAAACTTATGGATTTACCCCTACTCTAACTGTCAATATTGAAAAAACTCATAGAATATCCCTTTAGAAGACCCAACATTAATAGGAAAATTCCCCTATGCCTTCCAAGAGTCACTCTGGCCCTATTGTTCTGGAATATCAATCAAAATAAGAACATGTGTTTAATCACCCTCAGCATGCACACATACATTCCTGACCCAACCCACAAAGAATAGAATCACCTCTAGCTCCTATTTTGATTTTTGTTCTATCTACATCCAATTCTCCATCCCCTCAGATTCCTTTAAATGTGAATCCCCTTGTTGGAAAGCTTTTACATTTAGATTAAAAATATGATTTTTTGAAATAATTAGCATTGGTACCAGACAATCTTTCAATCGTAGATGACTTCAATTTGTAAAAAGACCTCAGAGAATCACTTATAGAGGCTCTTCTAAGCCACTAAAAGTTTGAATTGGATGTATTTTCTACTAATGTATATCTAATAGATAACAACTATGAATAATGTCACACAATTATTTCCTTCATGGATCAAGATTAAGACACTATCTTATAGGGAAACATCAAAGCCATTTACATATCAGGGAGGATAAATGACATCGATATTTGAAAAGTCTCCATTGACAAGGGATCTAGAGTTAACCTCATTCCAGTATAAACACTTCATAGTCTGGGCTATGATGAAAAGTATTTTGAACCTTTCATAATGACCTTATAAGTTTATGATAAAAATGGATGGAAGTCATTAGACCAAATCAAACTCAAGAATCTGTTTGGGGACCTTGTTTCCAATTTTGAGTTTCTGTTTGTAAGTAAAAACATGGTATTCAACATCTTACTAGGAAGTCCTTGGTTACAACAGAACACACAATTTCCCTCATCCTACCATCAATTCATTAAATATTACAACAATGGATAAAACGGGACATTGGATGGTGATAAGGCCCAATTTGAATCCTTTGAGTTGCATTATATTTATGAAAGATTCTATGTGTAGAAAAAGAATTGTTTCTTATTTGATGGTATTGATTGGGTCACAGCCCCAAATGATTTAGAAGTGATTCCAGCCAAACCATTCAAGAAAATCGGTGAATAATACATACTTACCATCAATCATATTGGGTGCATGAGTCTGTGTTTGGATGCAAATTCCATAGTTCTCATCATTTCATCGAAGACCGCTGAGTCTACTAGTGTTTGAAAACTTGCTGAATCCCCAAACATTAGTGAATGCTCGAATGGAAATGCCCTTAAACCATCACCAGAACTTCATAAAATTCCTTCCTCATCCATATATGTAGAAGGGTATGTCTTATCACCCAAATATGATGGAGAAACTCATTTTTCCATCACTTGATTCTCTCTATAAAATCTCCCACTAAAAGATGGTTCAGGTAAATATGCTTCATCTTCTGGATATTTGGATATAGACACCTCTCCCACCTCTGAAGAAATCATATCAATAATTGCTTCCCCATAAAAATAGGAAGAACATGATGAATAGTAGGAAGAGGAAGAGGAGGAATACCGTAGGGATTCTCCTCCAGAATTTGAGGAGGATGTCTCCACCACAATTTATGAACTTAGGGAAATAAATATGGGCACAACAGAAGGTCCATGACCAACCTTGATTAGTGTAGCCATGTATTATAATGTGGTGTAGGTATATTCCTCCTTCCTAGGGTATCATCGAGATGTTTTCACCTAAAACTACCTAGAAATTCCCAGCCTCAATATTAAAGTGGTACTCACCACATGGGCCTTCCATAAGATCATTGAGAATATAAAAAAGAATCCAGAGGGACACACCCAATTCATGATACCAAAATAAAGGTTGAAGTTGACACGAACATCAAATCCATCTTTATTCAAGAAGTTTGATACCCTAACTGGCTGGAAAAAATAGTCATCATTAAAAAGAATAATGGAAAAATCAGGGTTTGAATTAACTTCAAAGATCTCAATATACACTAACCAAAGGATGATTTCCCAATATGGATCACAAAATTGTTGATTGATGAAACTACCAAATATCATACTCTCCCTTTCATGGAAGGATATTTATGATACAACCAAATCTACCTATCTTGAGAAGATGAAAAATCTACTTCCTCCAGGCCCAGGGATTATTTTTTATCATTTAACGCCCTTTGGTTTTAATAATATTATAAACTCATATCAATGTTCCTTGTATCACATATTCAAACCCTTACTATAAAAGTATTTATTAAATGCTATGTCAATTTCCTAGTGGTTATGTCATAATAATGCTCAGAATAGTTGTCAAATCTCGAAATTATCTTTAATAAACTATGATAACATGGTCTAAAAATGAACCCTTTGAAATGAATTTTTGGTGTTACCTTAAGGAAATTCCTTTGGGTTTTTATATTCCATCACGACATTGAATTAGACCCTAAGAAGAAATACTATATAATTGGCATGTCCCCTCATCGCAAACTCACAAAGTTGAGAGGACTTCAAGGATACTTACCCTGTATTCAGTGCTTTATAGAAAATCTCACAAGAAAATGTTTTCCCTTTACCAGGTTGATAATGAAGTGGTTATATATTAGTGGAAAGATGATTTTTTGGAAACATTCAATAGTATCAAGAGATATCTATTAATCCAAACACTTCTAATGTATCTTTTAGAAGGAATACCACTCATTTAGTATGTGAATACCTTGAAGTGACCCCAAGGTTCATTCCTCGCACAGAAAAACCACCCTGGTAGTGAAATAAACCTTTACTATTATAGTTAAACCATGATTGATACTGTGATTTTCTACTCAGATATTTAGAAAAGCTTCCTGGTGCTAATATTTGTAGTCCAAAAACTAAGGCACTACCTAGATCATCACGATGTCCATATTGTCTCTCATAGAAACCTACTCAAATTAATTCTCAACCATCCAATGTTTACTGGACTTCTGTCGTGGTGGAGGGTCATCCTACAACATTTTTACATTCGTTTCAATCCTTAGAAAGATATTAAAATCTAGGAATTAGTAGATTTTCTGGTTGATCAAAGGGGTGCACAAATAATTAATAAGAACATTAGTCTCTCATATTAGATCTAGAGTTTTCAATTTAGGTGCATGTAAAGAAACATGATGATAAAGGATGATTCATAACTTGTCATAAATAAATTCAATGATGATTATGCCCTAAAAAAGGAAGATATAATCCCCTTGTTAGACCATTTTGAGGAATAATGGAGAGATTTCCTTTGGAACCACATTGACTAATTTCCCTCGATCACAGAATGCATAGGATAATGCATTGGAAATTACAGCCAAATCTCTAACGGATCTAGACTAGAATGAAATTGTCATCTACAATGTGCATAATCGAATGGTCTCACCATTTTTTCAGAATAAATGAAAATCAATTAGATTATCCCTATCCTCAGTTCATATGGTCTTACTGTAGGCTCAATGAAACAAATTGTTTAATACCTCCAGAAAGGAGAACTCCAACTAGATAGGTCTATAAGGGAAAAAATTCAGAGATGAGAAATTAATTTTTTTTTGTATGATGGAACAAATAAAAAACATCCCTTTATAAGAAGAGCCTTAATGGGGTCCTTCTCAGGTGTATTAATGGAGTAGAGACTACTACTATCATGAAATAGGTGCACATTGGAACTTGTGGTGCACACCAATGTAGATCCAATATTTCCCATCATATTATGAGGATTGGATACTACACTCCCACTATAACATAGGAATGAACTAAATTCACAAAAAGGTGGCATTTCTGCTATGTTTAGGAAAATTTCATCCACCAAAACCTAGAGTTACTTCATACAACCAAGTACTCTTGGCCATTTTCTATATGGGAATAGACATTATAGGACCATATCCTCCTGTTATGTTTAAGATGTTCACGTATGTTCTCATAGAAACTGATTTATTTTTAAAATAGGCAGAACTTGTAACCCTCAAAGAGGCCGGAGTAAGAAATATTGAACGTTTTGTGAAATCCAACATCATTACTAGATTTGGTTTCCATCCTACCATACTGATAGACAATGGCACCAACATCTATTATTCTATGTTTGATAAACTATATCAGGATTATGGTATCAATAACAACCATTCATCTCATTATTATGTAGTGGATAATGGGAAGATAAAGTCCTTTAACCATAATATGTCCAATATACAAAAGTAGATCGTGAATAAGAAAAAAAAACATGTTCGGGCATGCTCATCCTTGCTCTGTGGGCATATCAGACCATGACCATCACTAGAACATAGGATACCCCATAATTGTCAGAATATAGGATAGAGGCGGTCCTACCCGTTTAACTTCAATTGACCTCCCTCTGAGTTTTCATTTTTGATAAAACTTATAAGGATGAGAAATCCCATAAATAGAAAGATGAATTGGAGATACTTAACAAAAAAAGATTCTATTCCTTGCACCACTAGAAGGTTCACCAAAATCATATTTCATAGGCCTTCAACAAAAAGGTTCACCTATATTATTTCTTTAATGGAGGGATGGTTCTAGTTCTTAGGAAATAGATAATACTTATAAAGAAACCTCCAAATCTGGAGTATAAATGGGAGTGACCATATTTCATACACATGGTCTACTCCAATAGAGATTATTCTTTAATATCAATGGATGGAAAAATCATTAAAGCTCCAAAAAAATGTGTGGTTCATGAATTAATATTTAATTTATCCAAAACACCATCATCCTAAGTACAAGATGATAAATAGTAGGATGTAACGTCCTTATTGCATGATTTTAAACTACATGAAACTAGTTATCCCCACAGTATGATGTTAAACTATGATGTCATCATCCCAAATGCACAAAAATAAACTATACTTATTGTTCAAACCCTATGACCTTAAACTAGGAGTTATATTCCTTCCCAACATGAAGTTAAATTATTTGGAGATCTTTTTTTAATCAATTATTCACCACACATGAGCTAGATCTACGCAGAAAAAATATGAAAGGCCTATGTTACTACATGAGAACCTAATCCACATAGGAACTCTCTTTATCTAGAACTATGTTTGGCTTGATTCTCATTTTGAATAGATACTTAGTGACATCTAGACCCTATGATATGGGCCCAACTATGAATAGATGAAAAACTTCCCTCAATGTATGGGTTAGATCTATGTGGAGAATTCTCATCTAGTATTATGGATGTCTTGATTCCCATCCACATGTGATATGTAGTGTCACCTAGATGTCATATATTAGGTCCATCGACCAAAAATGAAAATGAAAATTACGCCACTCCATGTGTATGGTCCAAACATACGTAGGTAGTTTTCTTTCAATAACTATGTACGGATTGATTCCCATATAATGGGATATTTAGCAATGCCCAGACATTCTGTCTTCTAGCTCAAAGGAAAATCTAGTCAACATTCTATCCCCTCATCCTAAGTTTCATTTAGGAGTGTGTAGTGTGTCATAGGACCTCTTAGGTCGTCATTCATGGCAGTTTATATCCACTATGCTATGAACCTCTCTATTGAACATTTCTTCTCTTTCTACCCTCGCAACATGATGTTAAACTGTTCTACCAATGGCCAGACTATATGATGATAAACTAAACTATGCCATCACATTTCCCTCAACGAAGAGGACATAACCCCTGACATTGGTCATCCCCTATTTCATGTCCAAAAATTCCATTCTATTTGTGTATGATCTAGATCTACATAGGGATACCCCTTTACCAAGAACAATGAAAATCTTGATTCCTATCAGTAAAGGATAATTAGTGACACGTAGACCCTATTTCCTAGGACCATCCAATATATTTGGGAAAAATTTCTCCCCTATTTACATATTAGAGGTTCATAGAAAATTCCTATCAAGAAATATGTGTTGATTGATTCTTGATTTTGCAAGATATATAGTTATTCCAAGATCTCCAATCTCGGGTTCAACAAAAAATTTTAAATAAAATCTCATAATCCAAATATATAGATCAGAACTACACAGGGAACCTTTTCAAGAACCATGTGACTCCATTCTTACCCTGAAAACATAATTTGTGACATCTGGGTCTTATACCCTAACCTTACAATATCATTTCCCTTTATTCATTTCAGTTCTTCTGCATCCTTACTGAAAGACATTAAACTATATGAGATCTCAAGAACTACATATGGATTTATTTCAATTTCAATGAGATATGTAGTGATTCCTTGGTTTGGTGTCTTAGTCCCAGTCATGAAGCAAAGAAAAGACAAATGTCTCGATATCCTACATGAAAATGCAGTTAGGAGATCTCAAATTTTGGTTCCTCATTTAGGGATCTATTGAGGGGACTGAATTGAATCCCCCTACTAATGAGTCAGATCAATGTAGGGAATTTCACATTCTATAGAAAATCATGGTCTAAATATTTATTAAGTGCCCAGACACACACATTCCATTCATCCAACTCTATTCCCCGGTCAATATTAGATATATATAAATCTTCACAGTCATCAGAAATGGAGGGCCAATTTCTTGAGAAAACAGTTTTTTACTATACACAATATTCCTCAATTGGATCTGCATAAGCCTCCCTCTAAAAAGACCTTACAACCTATCGAAAAAATTTTCCCCAAGATATTTTGTTCCTGCCTCTGTACTCCCTAATGGATTATATGCCCCGTATCATTTCTCATGATCCAATAATTCCCAAAACCATGGTTTACACATTCCTTCCCCCTCACATCCAGGGAATTTCATAATATCCTTGACTAATTAGCCCCCAGTTACTCATGGTTTCTTGGAAAAGTTCTCCCCAAAACATGATGTTAAACTATGTTGTCATTATCCATACCACATGATGTTAAATAGAACAACCAGTATCCTAATTTAATGACACTAAATATAAATTATATTAAGAGTTACATGTGTCTTGATTATCATTTTTAGAGATATATAGTGATGCCCCATGTTAAACATTGGTCCTATATATAGAAAAAATTTCAAATGCCCTTTTCCTGTGCATGAGTCATACCTACATGAAACTTTACAAGAGACAATAAGAAAATAATATTTCCCCACGTTCCTATGTATGTGATAAATATAAATAGGAAAGTAAAAAAAATCATTTCCATGTGTGTGGGTTAGAACTATATGGGGAATCATTCAGGATCTACATATCACTTGATTCCTACCCATGCAGTATACAAAGAGACACCTAGATATTTAATATTGGGTCTAGCTACAAAAGAAAAAAAATGTCCCTTTCCTCTGCACTAGTCATACCTATGTAGTAAAACTTATTCTACCTTCATAGGGGGAACATCTCTACCTATCCCCGGGTGGTCACGACTTGGAATGCCCTTTGCATGTTCTGCAAACCTCATTTAACAAAACAAACTCTTTATATAGAAAGTTATAAATCCCCATAAACCCCCAGTCCATAATAAATGGAGGGGTAGTGTCCTGAGGATAAATTTTCTTGACTATACACAATATTCCTTGGTTTTATCTACATAATGCGCCCACCAAAAAAGCCTATCAACCAAAGGAAATTTTATCCCTAGGAGATGATTTTACTACCTCTCTATTCTCTTATGAAGTTTACATCCCACATCATTCCTTGGATTCTAAAACCCCCTCAATTATCGTTTACATACTTTTCCCCCTTAATTCCTTAAGACAGTAGAAAAATCCTGGTCAAAATACCATGAAAATGGGTAACTTGTTTACCCTCTTGATCATTATTTGAAGTACCAAAAGTCTTGGAAGTAAGACATTAAACCTCACCACCCATGTCCTGATTTCATGATAATAAAATTCACTATGTTAGAACCCTCATTGAAAAAATAAAAATTTGCGTGGGAGTGGTTTTACATTTAGGATCAAAGCTAATATATATTCCCTATTAATTTTTAGACATAAATCCCTTTACATGCCAGCACCTTGGTCCTGAGAAATCCAGTTTCCCATAAAATTAATTATCCATTGAAAATGGAAGGTCAGTGTCCTGATGGAAACATTTTTTGAAAATGAATTATATTCCCTTGTTGGATTTTCATTTGTCATCCACTAGAAAAGGCATGTCAACCAAAGGATAACTTGACCTCGGGAGAGGATTTTCATACCATTGTATTCCCCGAGAATCATCATGTTGGAAAACATTCTTACAATCAATCCTCAAGTTCATGCCTCTTATCATGTTTCAGATTCAAAAATAATAAAATCCGGATTAAGAAAAATCTCTCACTAGTGTGTGAAAAGTATAAGGACATCCTTGTCCAGTAAAACAAAATGGGGCCCTTTCCCTGTAATACATCTTCAAAGTTTTTCTACCTAATACACCAATAATGCAAGTCTAATTTTCAAGTCTCTAAACTACATAATAAAAGAGACAAAAAACTATCTAGATTGAAAAATAACAAAAGGAAACCTTGGTAAAAGCCTATTATGAGATTGAAATACCAATGCTTTTCATAGTTTAGAAAAAATAATGAGTAGTTAAGAAATATAAGAGGCATGATTCTTGTTACGTTCAAAACTCGTAAATGGAAGCTAAAGAAAATGTCAAGTTATACTCACAAATCTCACATTACAATGGACTTAGGAAAATTTTAGGGTGATAAAAAAATGACACAAATTTTTTAGGGTTTTTATGGTTTTTTGGGGGTTTTTGGGGTTTTTGGGGTTTTTTAGTTTTTTAGTGATTTAATGGGATTTATAGTTTTCTAATGTTTTTAGGAATATGAAGGGTACATTGAGTTTTTAGTGGGTTTTTAGGGTTTTTATGGGTTTTTAGGGTTTTTATGGGTTTTATGGGTTTTATGGGTTTTATGGTTTTTAGGTATTTTATTTTCATTTTAGTGTTTTAGGGTTTTTATCAATTTTTATTTTTTGGGGGTTTTAAGTGTTTTTAGGTTTTTAAGGTTTTATTTGGGGTTTCTCAGTATTTTTAAGGTTTTTATGTTTTTAGGGGGTTTATAGATTTTTTATAATTTTATGTCCTTTAGGGTTGTTTGGGATTTTGAGGGTTTTTATAGTTTTAGGGTTTGATGGGTTTATAGGGTTTTTTCATTTTTTTTATTGGGTTTATGTGTTTTAGGGTTTTAAGTTGTTCATAGTGGTTTTTAGGGTTTTTATGTATTTTTTGTATTTCTATGGTTTTTAGGGGTTTTATGGATTTTAAGGGTTTTTATGGTTTGTAGGGTTTTTTTGGGATTTTAGAGTTTTCTTCAGTTTTTAGTGTTTTTATGTTTTTTATATTTTTAATGTTTTCTAGGTTTTAAAAGTTTTTTGAGTTCTTAGTGGGTTTTTAGGGTTTTTAGGGGTTTTAAGATTCTAGGGTTTATGTGTTTTAGGGTTTTTAGAAGTTTTTATTTTTTTAGAGTTTAAAGATTTATTAGGTTCTTTCTTGTTTATTATGTTTTTAGGGATTTTAGAAAAAAAATTACGGTTTTTTTTTAATGGGATTTTAGGGTTTTTGAATTTTTTATGTTTTTTATGTTTTTAGGATTTAGTGTTTTTTGAGTTTTTAAGGGTTTTAAGGGTTATGTTGATTTTTTTTAAACTTTTTTAGGGTTTGAATGGGTTTTTAGTGATTTATTGGTTTTTAGGGGGTTTAGAGTTTTTTTAATTTTTTTGGTTATTTTGGGGGGGTTTATGAGTTTTTAGTATTTTTAGATTTTTTTAGGTTTTTAGTGGTTTTTTGTGTTTTTCTGATAATAAGTTCTTATTAGGGGTTTTAAGGTTTTTCTAGCCTTTTAGGGTTTTAGACATTTTAACAAATTTCTTTGGGGTTTTTTGGGTTTTTATAGATTTTGTGGGTTTTAGGGTTTTATGGGATTTTGGGTTTTAGGGTTTTTTTCATTTTCTTAGGGTTTGGACATTATTTAGAGTATTTAATGTCTTTAAAGGATTAAAGGGTTTTTCAAATTTTTATTGGTTTTTAAGGGTCTTTTAGTTTGGATGGGTTTTTAATGGTTTGGGGGTTATTAAGCGTGTTCAATATTTTTTATGTTTTATTAGGGTTTTTAATTGTTTTTAGGTTTTTATGATTTTCTTATCAGGTTTATGGTTTTTATGATCTTTAGGATTTTAAGGGATTTTATGATATCTATTATTTTTTAGGGTTTTTAGGGACTTTTAGGATTTTAGGATTTTTGTGTTTTTTATGTTTTTATGGGTTTTTCAAGTTTTTAGGGTTTTTTTATTTTAAGGAAAAATTATAAAGTATATATAAGAGAAGATTAATTATAATTAATTCACCTAAGGGAAAAATGTTGGTTGTTCCCATAATAAAGGTTGAATGAGAAAACCAAACAAAAGAGCACCACAGAAGGAACCCAAAATTATCAAGCGAACTAAAATACTGAAACAACTCAAGAATCTTGTGAAGATCCTATATATGTAAGATGGATGGAAGGAAATAACCACCACCATTGTGGTACAAAATCACACCCAGCAATGAACATTAGAAAAAACTGGCTTCAAAAGACACTGTCGACCAACTGCACATGATCCTAGCATGTCGCTGAACAAGAGAGATACCAACAGCAACAAATACCACAATTATTGACACTAGTCATCCGCTAATAGCACACTGAATAAAATCGAATCGACAAGGATCCAGACACACAGATACCTTATGACCTAGCAGAACGAACCCAAATATATCCCATGAACAAATCAAGTAAGCACTTTGAAGGGAAGCACAAGCAAAGAAAACAATGACCATGTTAGAAACAACAACACCCAACTATAATTAAGAAAAAGCTTCAGCATCTAGAAAATCATGCACACACACAGACCACCCACACTCACACACACATACACCACCATGAACACAAATAAATTCACACATGCTACACCACCCACATACACATAAATCCTAATACATCAACCAAAACACCATGACTAGCACACAAGGACACAAGGCCTAAGACAACCACCATCCAGAACATCACCACAAGCCAAAAAATGACCCCAGCAATCTTCAAGTCAAAATGAAATAGCATAAATCCCCCAAACCAGTGCCAACACAACCCCATCAGCAATGATCACCCATGTTTCCTCCCTCTACATCTATGAACCAAAGAGATCACACCTTTGTGCCCTGAATAAACTTACATGAACCACTACAACATGTGAATCACAAATGAAGAGCAAAAACATGATTTTTAGAAGAATAAGGCCCTTAAAAATCCAATATACCTACAACATCCTCAACATCCAAGCCAAGGAAGTCCTTGATAGCCCCTGATCTAAGCCAACTGATCATCCCATGAAAAGCCCCTCCAAAACCCCCCCCACAAATATCCATACAAGGAAAGTATTAAAAAATCATAACTGGAATCACAGAATCCCTACAAAATACCACTCATCACACCTGAAAAAAAATACCAATGATCCATCCCACTCCACTGCACTGTTACTTTACCAGAAACCATCCACTTGTCACCCAACTATAACACCACTCACCCGAATAGAAATAATTGAAATCGTCCAACCCAGAACCAAACACAACCCAACTATCCTAGACAGTCACACTAGTACAACTTTTTTATCCTAATAAGATTCCAACACCACCCAACCAAAATATAAAACCTACCTTTAATAACAACAACACTAGCCCCTACATATCTTGAACCACCAGCCTCCTCACAAACCCAGTAGCCAAGGAAACAATTTACAATATAAATGAACCAAACCACTATATGTTGACACAAATAAAAAAAGAAAATATCATCCCATAATCACAACCTATAAAAGAAAATCCACCTAACACCCACCTAACCAGTCAACCACAAACCCATCCACAACCATCCACAACAAATCCTCTACATGTGGCCAAGAAGTAGGTAGACCATAACCCATAAAGAAACTAGTCAACCAAAAAATATCAAACCTAGCTTGAATAACACACACTATAAACCACAACCTCCGTAATGTCACCCTTAATAATAACCTTTGTTCCATCCTAACCACACTAAAATTCCCTCTATAAAAATACCCATACACCAAAACCAAGAATCTTCAGCACTAGCACATAGTGCCCCTAACATCCTACACCCATCCTACACTAGAACAAAAGAAAAAACAATAATAATAATACCAACAATACCCACTCAAGTATAAAATATTCCAATCAATCCACTCTATATCCCCTGACCCTTCCAACATCCATACCCAGCACCTAAAACCAAAATGGACCCAAAGACAATGTAGAAAAAACCTAATTCTCCCAAATAATTCAACAAACATTCCAATGAAAATAACATCGAAAATTATATCTTCAAACAAAATCATTGTTGACCCTCTAATTAGAAAATTTCATTCAAGAATAAATCATAGATCAAAAGGTCAGTTCAAACATGAGCTATATATAAATGCCATAGTGGCTGGAAGAGTAATGAATATGAGAGTTCCTTTACTTCCAAATAAAATACACCAAGGCAGACACCCCCAACCTTCCTATGAAAATCCTCAATAAATCCTTATTAAATCGAGAGTTACAACAATAAATAATGGAATAGAGGGATCCACAATTGTAATAAACATTAAAAAATATCCAAAATATAAGACTAGTGCTTCCTATAGAACTCAAAATTAAATAAACAATATCAATAATTTCATAATTTAGCTCACAAAGAAGGTATTGGTTAGGAAAATCCAAACCCCTTATCTATAAACTATCTTGAGTGACCAGCTAATTGAGGATCCATAACCACAAGATGAATAAAAATATAGTAGGGGTGGGATGTCTCTAGAACATATAATTCTAGGAAATATTGGAAGATTTCACTCTTAATTCATCATAATCCAAATGAATAAAGAACCCAACCTAACCATTTTAAAGAATATGATCACATCCTCCTCTAGGCCTAGTGAAAGAGAGAATACCCAACCATAAATCCCATATATCAGTAGAGACAACAAGTGGTGGATTACAAGATCCATCCTAAATTAATTTATCAACCATAGAAAATTTATATAACCCATAATCAAAGATTATATGGTTATCCACAGAGGAGAAAATATGATTTCTATGAATCCATGAATCAAACCATAAGAAGATGCTCAAAACATTTCCCACTAACAAGGAAATATGGTATCTAAGAAAATTAAAAAGACCCAACAATTTCCAAAAGGTCCACAAGTAGTTCCATGGATCTTGTCCACCAAAAACTGACAGCGTCCAAGAAGGAAAGTAATTTTCCAATCCACCCAAAAAATAAAGGTATGAGTTCTAGATGTCCCAATACTATTTAACTACATCCACATTGTTCTAGTCCTTAAAATACTTAACCCCTAAGTCTCCCACCTCTTGATTCATAGCCAGCAAATCCCAAGACAATTTATCTCAGATGTATCAAGTGAAGAACCATTCGAGAGAAAACTCTTATATTTAGATTAAATATACTTAGCTACTTTCTTAGAAAAAAATTAATAACACCAATAAGCATGCGTACTAAATAAAACTGATTGAAAAAGATGTAAATGACCCTTAATAGAGATAAAATTATATTTAAAAACAATAATCCCTCTAACACTTTTCTACTCCAAATACACAAAGTCAACTGCTCAAATCATGGAAGAAATAAGTGGCACCTCGAGATAAAAAAAGGAAGGAACCCCCCCTGATAACTATAGCAGCCTTAATACTATCTCAAACATCAGAATAACTACTAGGTGAGAACATCAGATAGTTTTAAAGGTTAGCACTCAAACCAAAAAAGGAATAGAAAATATTTAGATGATATTAAAAGACTAAAAATGTGTCCAAATTTCCAAACAAGAATAATAAAATTTCATCTATGAGGAAAATTTGGGAGATAAAAGTCTTATCGGAATGTCAATAAATCTTGTAATATTTTGAAGTAAGTATGATAAAATCTAAAATACATGAATTGACCTCTATAAAAATATTAATAGTAAGGTGTAAATAAGACTCCCTTTCCTCAACCCTCTAGTCCCAGGAATGTAACCTTGTAGGTTACCATTACTATTCATAGTATACATTAGGGAAGACACGCACCATTTGATCCAAGAGGATAATTTTTCCAGAAAGACAAGCATGCCCATGTAATCCCAAATGAAATCCCATATGGAAAAATTGAAAGCCTTAAATAGATAATTATTAATGACACATCTTGTAACTCCTTAATCATGATGATATCCCATTATCATTTCTTGGTAAATCAAAATTTTTTTAGAATTTTCCTTCCTTGAATGAAGGCCGACATAGCCTTATTAATGATAGAAGAAAGAACCAATATCAATATGGATGCCAAGATAGTAGAAAATAAATTTTATATTGTGTTTTAGGAATAAATTGGCTTTAAATACATAAGGGAATAAGTACATGACACCATAGGAATCAAAAAAATGGTTGATCCATTATCTTCTAACAACATCATCACAATTCTGAGGAATTAAAAAATAGTTACATTCACATATAGAACAACAAAAACCATGACCTAAAACAATAAAAAAATAATTAAAACAATCCTTTCCTGATGCTTTATTGGGATTATGGGAAAATAATGCCCTAAAAACTTCCACCGGTCCCATAGTCTTTTCCAGCACATCACAAACAGCCCTATCAATGGACTGAACTAAAAAGAAATCCATACTAGTAATCCACGATTAACTGAAAACATGAGAGAATTCAATTATTCCTTAGAAGAAAAAAACTATATCATGGATACTAATTCTAGGATCAGTGATAATAAAACCATAATCTCAATAAAGAAGGACCATCTTCGAAGAATTTTATCGAGCATTAACTAAATGGAAACAGAAATCAGCATTATGTTTTCCCTCATGTATCCACTAGACCTAGCTATTATATTTGGATGATAGGGATTACATCAGTTTAAAGGCCTTAAAACTCTCTTTACATCTAACCTCCTATTAAATAAAGACTTTATAGGGGCCATTCTAGATAGAGGAAGTTTGAAACTCAGATAATTCTGACATGATAGAAGAAACATTAGAATTATTCTTCCAGTAATATCAGTATTAAATTCATAGAGATAAATTATAACCCTATGAAGATCTTGATAATAATGGAAAATTTTATAATATTTGAAAAAAATAATCCAATATTAGGACAATGAGAAGTTAAATCAATCATAATAATCCAAATGATTAAAAAATTAAAATTGCACATGTATAGATTGTATTAGATCTTTATCTCTAATAAAAATAGATGTATGATTAGAGATACCAAAATGTAGAAATTTTCACTCAAAAATGGAAATCTAGACAACCAAGAAGAGTTAAATAAGGCTCTATACAACATTCATAAAACCTCATAATTATCCTTCCTCTAAGATAACCTCAGCCACAAACATTGAAGGTCGACCAAATTAAAATTCATAATTCTATAATTTCAGTCCTCCATAGAAGAATTACAGTATAAACATCCACTTGAACTCTCCTCTAGAAATCTCACCGCATTAAAATCTCCAAGAAAGATAAAAAGATCATAATTAATAGAATAATAGCTTAAGGAAAAATTATCCCAAAGGGTTCTATGCTCAGAAAAATAACTGGATTGATAAATAAAGGAAATAAAACATGAAAATTCCACCTTAACAACCATTACATGGCATTCCTTGACTTGGGAAGATTAAAACTAAGGATCCAAAACAAACAGCCATAGATTCCATAAAAGAAGAATATTCCCCAAAGGAGAGGAAGAGTGGATGAAAGGTATTTAAAGCTAGACATAATATTTCCCATATTAGTGAAAGGATTATCCCATTTAGACTTGGTTTACATAAGCCCAAAAAACAAACATGTTAGAAAAAATGAGATCACATTCCAGCCATTTTTTACCTGGGGATTTGAGACCCATAAAATTTCATTGTATAAAATTAAACATTGTAAATAGAGGGGGTATAAATGAATCCATATTGGGAACATTTTTTATTTAATCCCTATTTTCATCATATTTAACCACCTTAAACAAATTATCCCTAAGATAATTATCACTTAAGAAAGAAAATGTCAGACGAACCTGATCTGGGGATTCTAAACAAGGAGAGGAAGTCCCATCATCAACATAACCTGAATAAATCTGTGAATTAGAAGCATATTTCTCAGACTTGATCGTTGATAACTAAATTCCATCATAACCCTTAATCCCATTAAATGAATATGAAACATTTGTATCATAACAAGAATTACGGTCTTAGGTGATAAATCCTCCACACTCTCAAAAAATATTGGCACAACATGAGTGGAAGAAACTTTGGGAACATAACCCAATATAGAACTAGAAATAATAGACCCAGAATAAATAACCTGATCTTGCAATATTTTTGGTTAAATAGGGGTAGGAATGAAAAAATATATACCAGAAAAAAAACATCCCTAAGAGGATACTTCCTCATAAAATCAAAGGAATTTTTAAATGTATTACTCAAATTATTCTTAGGATTGGAATTATTCATAGTCAAAAATAGGAAGAATCCACTAGAAAAGAACACAAATTCATGTGGAAAAGTTACTTAGGTTAACAATAAGTAGAAGTTATCCAAGGATCCAATATCTTCTTTTAAATAAAATATTGAGAAATAAAACCCTCTAACTCCGAAGAAGAAACATGAGGTGGGTTCTTTTTAGGATAAATCTCATTCTTAGGGGTAACCTTGGTCCATCCCACATTGGAGTATTCCTTGATATTCTTCTTTAATGGATTAAAATGGTTTAAATATATTTTCCAAAATATAATCTTTTAGGAACCTAATTATAATCAACCTTTATAAAAGAGGAAGATCTAGATCCCATGTCCACAAAAACATCCTCTCGAAGGTCCTTCTTAGTTTAGATTTCAACAAAAATGTATGAAACATTAATCCTATTGACATAAAATGTGAATTTTTATATGAAGATAGGCTTTCCAATTTAACTATCAATGTTGATGAGGCCCTTAGTAGATTGTTCTTCAATAGGATTATTAAAAAAATTCACCAAAACTGAAAGTACGGATATAGATTCCTTACTGAGGGAAATAAACCAATTCAAATATCATAGAATTATTAATCTTCCAATAAAGAACAAGGAACACTTGAAATAATTCAAACAATTTCACATGAAGAAAGAAACCTGAACATGTAAAAGCCTATATCATTTCACAAATCCATAATCAAATCCTTACCCTTGAATTCAGAGATGAAATAAGAATCCAATGAAAATAGAAGATTCATCTTCATAAAATAACTTGTCATTGTGTTATTCTACCTAGACTCTTCCTTCTGAAGTATATAGGGAGGAATATGAACCTTCTTAAATTTTAATCCATCCAAATTGGGATGAAAAAACTAAATTATTTAATTTAATGATATGTATCATGTATTCCATAACCAATTTAGTAGACAAGGGAGAAACAAAACATTATATAGATCCCCCAGAAACCATGCCCTTTGTAGATCCCACATTCGAAGTAGGATCTGAATACTCAACAACAGAGTCCTCTAGAGAAGTCCCCCTCTATATCTCATTAAATTGAGATGAATCCACAACAACAACTGTTGTAAAATTAGGAGAATCCTCCACCTTCATTAATCCCCCCTTGAGATAGTGTTGTCCTCAACACCCATAGTGATCCCAAATGATATAGTTGAGTGATCCTAAACCATAAAAGTATCAATAATACCATCACTCCCTAATAAGTTAGAATCCTTACCTGGCCCATCTGAAATGGATGAATCCCACCAAATATTAACCAAATTAGGGAAATAATTAGACGCACCTTCAAAATAGGAACCTTTATGGTTTTTAGGGAATTTGAAGACTTCTTTTGTGGGGGGTTTGGGTTTAAATGTTTTTTTGGTTTTTTGGGTTTTAAGGTTTTTAGTTTTTTTAAAAGTGTTTAGGTTTTTAAAGGGTGTTTATAGTTTATAGTGGGTTCTATGGGGTTTTTTTTTGCAAGGTTTTCAGGGTTTTTATAGTTTTTGTATTTTATGTGTTTTTTAGTGTTTTTAGTGTTTTTTATGTTTTTAGTGGTTTTAATTGTTTTTTGGTTTATAGTGATTCCTTAGGGACTTTTTTGTTTTTTAACTTTTCAATGGTATTTAGGTATTTTTTAGGATTTTTAGAATTTTTATGGTCTTTAGGGTTTTTAGGGATTTTATGGGTTTCAAGGGTTTTTATGATTTTATTAGGTTTTTAAGGTATTTAAAATTTTTTGGTGTTTAAAGGGATTTTATAAATTTTATTGGGTGTTAGGGTTTTTATGTGTTTTTGGAGGTTTTAAGGTTTTTAGGGTTATTTATGGTTTTTAGGTTTTTATGATTTCTAGGGTTTTTTACGGTTTTTTTTCATTTTTTGAGGTTTTTAGGGGTTTTAAATATTTTTTGGGTTTTATGTTTTTCATAGGGGTTTTTAGGTTTTTTTATTTTTTTAGAGCGTTTTATGGAATTTTAGGTTTTTTATGTTTTTTTTTGTTTTTTTGAATTTAAAGAATTTTGACGAGTTTTTTGGGGTTTTTATGGTTTTTATAGGTTTCTGTGGGTTTTATGTTTTTAAAGGGTTTAATTTTTTTTATATTTTTTTTAACTTTTTAGGGGTTTTAATGTTTTTTATAGTTTTTTATTTTTATGGGTTTTTTGGGTTTTAGTGTTTTGTAATGTTTTTAGGGTTTTTGGGTTTTGATAGTTTTAAGGATTTTAGTCATTTTTTATGTTTTTAGGGGTTTTATGTGTTTTTAGGTTTTTTAAGGTTTTCTTTGGGTTTCTCATTGTTTTTTTTGGTTTTTTAAATTTTAAAGTATTTCTAGGGATTTTCATTATTTTTACTATTTTTAGGGTTTTTTGGAATTTTAGAGTTTTTATGGGTTTTTTGGGTTTTTTGGGTTTATTTTAGATTTTTAGGGTTTTGATGTGAGATGTTGGGGTGGCCCAATCATTATAGCATAGGGTGGAATATGATGCATATGGTTCAGGGATAATTGGTGGATGATGTGTTTAGATTATATTTGCGAGTAGTTGACCAACATTTTACGGAGCACGAACTACTACTTAGGCAACACCCTCATGGGAGGTATGTGATAACCAATCCACTCAACAACACACTTGTGTTGAGACACAAAACTTGGGGATTTGTTATCTTAGATTAAAAATCTAACATGTAGATTTTCAATACATGAATACACAAGGGAAATAGAAGTAAGAAATGATTCTAAAAATTAAGAGAATAAAATCATTGAGTTTCACTAATGTAAACTTGAATGATAATACTATTTATTGGGGAGTATATTTATATCAAAGGGTAATACAATAGTCAAGTGTCAAATACCCTAAATTCATAAATTCTAAACCAACTTTTTTCCATAAATTCAATAAATATAATGTCTACAAAATAATTTTTGGAAAATTAGTACATAACATTCGATATATATCACACTATATTTGATTTTGAGTACCTAACCCACTGGATTTGACTTTGGTGTCCTCCGATGCAATTCTATAATTCTCTATGTGATAAATGATTCCAAAATTCATGAAAACATGTAGGGAAACCTTTAAACATCATGTTTGGGCTTGAATAAGTAAGATAATGGTCCCATTTTTCTATCCATTCATGTATATATCCATTGGGCCTTTAATAAAGAGTGATTTGAAGCCTTTGTGGATTAAACCTGTTTAATCTCTGTCACATTATTGGACCTTGAAAATCCTACTCCTCCAGAGACATAGACTCGATGTCTTATATATGGTTCTTTTCATCCGACCCCTCTTGAAAATTATTCATCCTAAACTCTTCATCCAATACACCCCAAAGAGGGAAAATATTAGAAAATTTGAAAGTGAAAATTAATTTATATCCTCCTGGAACATATATCTTATAAAATTTTTGTAATCTTCTCAAGAGATCAAAACTTTCCATATCGTCATGTCATGAGTTTTTATTTCTTTTTTTATGAAATCTATCCTTCTGTATATGAATCCACACTAAGTCACCAAACTCTAACAAAAAATTCTTTCAACCCTTGTTTTCATGATCAAAATATTTCATGGTCATTCACTCTAGATGTTTCCTTACCTTTTCATGGAGTTTCTTAATGAATTCTGCATGCCATTTTCACATCCATATTAGTTTATTCCTACATAGGAAAAGGGACTATATCAATAGGGCCTTGGGGGTTAAATCCATAAATACTTTCAAATGGATAATATACAGTAGTGGAATACTTGGTCATATTATATGTGAATTTCACAAGTGGAAGACACTCCTCCAAATTCTTGAGATTCTTTTTAACAATTTTTTGCAAAAAGAGATGATAATTTATGAGTCAACACCTCAATTTTTTACATTGTACTATGGTTGAAAATTAGTGGAGAATAGTAATATTTTAGCCAATTTTCTTCATAACGTATTCCAAAAATAACTAAGGAATTATATATCTCTATCAGAAATAATCATCATAGGAATTTAACGGATTTTGTCTACTTCCTAAAAGAAAATCATTGCAATGTTAGTGGAATCATATATTTTGTGACAAGAAATAAAATGATACATTTTATAAAAAAAATTGCACCATAACAAAAATAGAATATATCCCCTATTATTCCTCAGTAACCCAATAATTAAGTCCATTGATATTTCCACCTAGGGGTTGTTGGGGATTGGGAGAGAAAGATATAATCCATGTGGGTTCAGTTTTAATTTTTATTTATTGTAAAAAATGAAATTTCCAATTTTATTCAATATCTCTAGACATATGGGACAATAAAAATTATCACTAAGAACATATAGGATTTGAAACCCAAAAATGTACATTAGCCCACTAGAATGTGACTCTGTTAGTAAAAGTAAATAGATAGTGAAATTGAGAATACAAATCATATCAATTCAAAATAAGAATCTGTAATGTAAGTAGAACTTTTCCCAACTAAATCTAGGATTAAAATGACCATATGGTTCACTAAAATCACTATCATTGGCATATAAATCCTTAATATATTCAAAACCAAGGATTTCAAAATCCATCTAGGATAAAAGAAAATATCTTCTAAAAAGTGAATTAGTACAATATTTTCATTACCCTTTTTATTCCTGATGACATATGGGAACAATTTAATGAATTATATCCATATAGCATGTCTTCTATTTAGTTTATATTGTATCCTATAGTATTTAAGATTCTCTTTATCAAAATGGATCATAAATTATTTAGGCCAAATATAATGCTTTCATTATTCTTTTACTATAAAAAATTCATAACACTCACTATATTATAAATAATATTTTAGAGTTGTGCCATTTAACTTATCAATAATGGAAGAACCTGTATTACCGTATTAGATTTGTAATTATCCTATGAAAATTATTCTTTCATCACATTCAATTTCAATAGTCTTACCAAAGTCTGTGATATAAAACAAGGGTGTGTGGGTGTGTTTATCTTTGAGTGATTGGAAGGAATTATCTTGGGTTTTACCCACATTTTAAAGGATCTTTAATATTTATCAACTCATTTAATTATTGTTATAGTGTTTTTAAGCCCTTAAAAAATATCCAGTAAAAAATAGAAAGCCCATGGAAACATCATACCTGTCTGGCGAAGGTGGGAGTCAGCCACTCTGGAATGACATTTATCTTCCCAATATATAATTAAAACCCATCACCACTTACTAAAAATCAAAGGAAAATAATTTTATCAAGGAAAAAATCAATCTTTTTATATTTTCCAATAAACGTTATTTTCTAAACACCTCTAAGAATTTTTTTAGTGATCTACATGTTATTGTAAATTCCCACTATACACCAAAATATCATCAAAGTAAACTACAAAACTTTTACAATATATGGATGTAATACATGATTAATTAACCTCATAAATATTCTAGAAGAATTATTGAGAGAAACAGGATTGACTAAACATTATAAATTCCATGTTTTTTCTTAAATACTATTTTCCACTCATCTTCCAATTTCATCCTAATCTATTGGTAGCCGCTTCTTAAATCTGTTTTTTAGAAAATAGTAGAGTAATTTAACTCATCTATCATATCATATAACCTAGTGATGTGATGATTATACTTGACCATGATGTTATTGATGGATTTACATTCAATTAAAATTCTCCATGTTCTGTCCTTCTTGGGAACCATAATAACTGGTACAAAATAGAGTATATGGATCTCTCTAATATAGATTACATCCAAAAAGCCAAAAATTTCCTTTGAATTTATTTGTTCTCCTACAGGATGGTGCAATATTCATGACAGTTTGGTAGTGATTCTATAAGTATGAGGTAAATTTAATTTTCAATTCCTCTAATGGGTGAAAAACCAAGTGGCACCACTTTGGGAAACACATCATAAAAATCATGTTACAAAGACTCAACAATATGTGGAAAATGAGAAGACAAATAATTAGTGTTCAGAATCACCTCTTTATATATAAGTACTATAATTTTTTTCCTAAAAATAAAATATTACTTAACCTCACTCTTTTTCCTAACATCACACTTTTCTATCCTCTCAAATATTTTTACCTTATTTTTTTTCACCATTTATTTTCTTCTCCCATTTTCTCTTTTTCCCTCATTATATCATTTTTCATTTTTTATATTTTTTTTCATCATCACTATTTTTTTTATATTCTCTCAAAATGAAGTCTTACAACATTTGTTTAGGGGACATGGGGTTTAGGGTTATAGGCTCTCCTCAAATTAAAAAAGATTAATGTTTTATGAACCCATCATGAGTAACATGCCGATCCTATATCCATGATCGACCCAATAGAAAATAGAACACCATCATAGGAACAACATCGTGCAATACCTCATACTTGTATTTACCAATGGAGAACAATACCTTCTTCATTTTGGTTAAATTAATCTCTCTATAATCATTTAACCACTAATGTTGATATGGATTTCGATGCTTCAATGTTGGATGTCCTATCTTCTCTAGAAACTCGATGATCACTACATTGCTAATCCTTCTTACTTTAATAATAACATTAAATACCTTCCCATGGATCTTGTACCATGTATAGAAAATGTTATCCAGTTATCTATCTATCCAATGGTTATTTTTGCACTTTGGACTCTCATAGGGACAATAATCTCAACATCTTCTAAAAATTATCTATTATCATTTTTAGGGGATTCCCGCTCTTCCTACTCTAAGATCTCTCCACTATTATCCAATTCCCCATAATTGTTGATGGTCATGGTGATCAATTTTGTGCATTAACTAGTTATGTGACCCCTTTCTTGACATTTAAAACATTGAATATCCAAATTCTTTGTTTGGTTAGTCTCAATAGAAGAATTCTTAGGTGGAGGAATTACCATGTCACTATTTCAATCAATCATCTCTTTTTTCCATTGATAGTTCTCCAATATCGTTCCATGTATTTCCCTATAAAGTGAACATGGAATCAGGTTTCCTAATGTTTATCCTCATTAATATTTTTTCCCAATATTTTTGGTTTGGTGGATCATATCTCATATCCCTACTTGGTGGTACATCTCTACTTGAATGAAAATATCCTGATTGATCCCATTTAGGAAACATTCCATTGTTACCTATGGATCCTCTAAAACGTTTTCTTGAATCATGTAAATTTGAATTTCCTTGTAGTAATATTTAACACACTTACTCCCTTATGTGAGGAATCTAAGCATGTTGTGGAGATCTCTATGGTATTATCTAGGAAAAAATCAATTCCCTATGGATAACTTCATTCCTTCCCAAGTATGGATATGGCGTACTCCATATTGGGATATCAACTTTTGAAAATGATCCCACCATATTAATGAATGATCAAATAATTCAAGGGTTAAATGATTTACCTTTTTTACATTTAATGGGTATGATGTGAGAATTTTTTTTGATCCAAATATCCCATTCCAAGCATTCTTCTAGATCACGTTATCCTTAGAACAAAGGGAACTTCACCTTAATACCACCAAGGTTGTAATCCTCATGTGGTATTGAATTGCCTCCTCTAGGTTCTTAGAACCTCCTCCTCAATTAGAATATCCTCAAAATCATTATCAAAGTTATCTATCTCCTCCTCAATAATGTGGGGTGACATGGTATCAGGGAAAGTTTTGGGTTATCATGGATCATCCACATGATTGGTTGATTCTATAGGTTGTCAACTCTCTCACACATCACCCTAAATTTTCTATAAAAAAGAATTTATATATATAACTTCAAATATTTCATTTGTAGTGGGATTGCTTCGTGCCCGAGATCTCTACTTCAACTTCGTTTATCACTAGCCTAAGAAATTTCCATCCCACGAGCTTCTTCCAAGACATGTAATGCAAAAAAAACACACATGGGGTGTAACACACACAATGATACCCACACACTCATGCATGTGAAGATAAACACACAAAAGATATTTAAACACTCACAAACATAAGATACACACACACACCTAGATAGATACACACATATACACACTAGGTATACACACTCACACACATATGAATACACACTCACAAATGAAAGATATACAGATTAACCCACACACATAATAAATATACAATCACATATATAAGGATAAAATCTCATGGATTTTTTCTTATTTACCTACACTTTCAACACTAAATTCAAATACCAAGAACATATGAAATATAATACCTTTTTTTTGGGTGATCACATGCAACCAATCCTTCCCAAATAATGATTTTGTTATAGTATGGTTTAATACATCATGTTTGAGTGGTAAATAGTTAAAAAATAGTGGTGGGTGGAAAAGAGGGTAGAAAATATTGGTAAATGGTGGGAAATGGTGGATGAGTATAATAAATGGTTTTTCCTGATTGTGAATGATAATAAAAATTAATAACAACATGAGAAAAATATGATATGGTGAATAAGTAATATTATGGATAATGTGAAGTATGGAAATGGAAATTTCTAATAATGTAAAGCACAATGAATCAGTAATTGTATATGCTTATTTTTTCAAATCTCCCAAAAATATTTGTACATAGTGTTTTAAAGAACAAGATGATGAATGGAGAGTAAGATAATTTTTTTTAAATCACTCAATGTAAGGATATGCATAGTTTTGAAAAGAAAAAATATGATGTGAGATTATTTAATATTTTTTCCATATAGAAATAAAATATAGAAAATTAAATGTGAAAATAAGATGGATGAATAATTGGTACAATGTGAAATATTTTATTCTTGTAAAACATTCGGCAAATTCTAGAGGCTTTCCAAGAAAAAAGTTTTTTTTAAATTTTTGAATGGGGGGATAATACAGAAATATAATAGTGGTAATGGGTATATAAGATATAAAAGGGGTGATAGATTCCTGTTTTGTCAATCAGAGTTCTAATACCAACTGATGTGAGAAGTTTGGGGTGACCCAATCTTTATGGTGTATGACAGCCGATGAAAGATACAATTCAAGAATAAGTGGAGAATAATGGTTTTGTAAAGCGGAAACAAGTAGTCAACCAATGTTATATGGTCAGTGACCTACTAATTAGAAAATAAACATAAGGTAGGGATGTGATGGTCAGTACAGACAACAACACACTTGGGTTGAGGCATATAATTGGGGGCTTTGAGATCTTGGATCACCAATCTGACTTATAGATTGGAAAAGTAAGAATATCCAAGAGAAAGGAAATAAAGTAATGATCCTCACAATTGAGAGAATAAAATCATATAGCTTTAGTAACGAAAACATGAATGAGAATACAATTTCATGGGGGTGGATATTTATTACTAAGAAGCAATATAATAGTCAAGGGACTATTACCCTAAATTCATAAAGGATAAACCTACTTTGTTCCCTTAAACTAAAAAATATAAATTATAAAAAATATTTTTTTTGGAAAACTAACACATACTTTTGCTGCTATATCCCACTAGATTTTACATTGAATGACCAGCCCACCAGATTTGACCTAGGATTCCAAAAATTCTATTCTAGAATTCTCCATGTGGGAAAGGCTTCCAAAATTCAAGCAACCATGTGGTCCAAGCTTTAAAAATAATTATTTGGATTAAATAAGTGAGGTAATTGGACCATTTCCTCTATCAATGTATGGTCATATCCATTAGGCCTTTAATGAAGTGATATGGGGACCTATTATAACATTCATCCTCTTTAATCTCCCTCGCATTATTATGGTTTGAATATCCAACTCCTCCTTCTAGGCAATCGAACTAGTTTCTTTGACATGGTTCTCATCAGGTTTTTATGGTATTTTATAGTTTTTAAACATATTTTGGGGTTTAAAGGGTTTTTAGAATTTTAAGTGTGTTTTAATGTGTTTTTAGTGTTTAAAGGTTTTAATGGGGTTTAATGGTTTTTAGGGCTTTTAGGGTTTAATATTTTTTAGTTTTTAAGGTTTTTATGTGTTTTTAGGTTTTAAATGTTTTCCTACAGGGTTTTAGGGTTTTTTTAAATTTTATAGATTTTAGGATTTTTATATTTTTTAGGGTTTTTAGTGATATTGAGGGGTTTTTTCGGCTTTTTGGGTTTTTAGGGTTTTTTCAGTTTTTAGGGTGTTTATCCTTTTTAGGGTTTTCATGTTTTTTATAATTTTTTTTATTTTTTAGGGGTTTAATGGGGTTTTAGAGTTTTTATTGGGTTTTAGGGTTTTTATGGGTTATTAGGGGTTTTTATGTATTTTAGTTTTTTTTATGGATTTTAGTGTTGGGGGGGTTGGGGTTACAGTTTTTAGAATTTTCAAGCTTTTAGAGGTCCTATATGATTTTAGGTTTATATTTTTTTCTTTTTGTTTTTAGGGTTTCCTATGTTTTTAATGATTTATAGGGATTTTTGTGATATTTATGGGTTTTAGGGTGTTTAGGTATTTTTAGATTTATTGGATTTTTACGGTTTTTCGGCTTTTATTATTATTTTTGGTTTTTTTATTTTTATGGTTTTTAAGGTTTTTAGTAGTTTTTAACATTTTTAGGGGTTTATAGGGTTTCTAGAGTTTTAGTGGTTTTAGGGTTTTTATGGTTTTTGGGTCATTTATGGGTTTTTTGGGTTTTAGTGGTTTTTATCATTTTTTAGGTATTTAAGGTTCAATGTCCTGTTAGGTTTTAAGGATTTATTATGGGGTTTTAGGGTTTTTTATGTTTTATGGATTTTTATGCCTTCTTTAAGATTTTTTTGGTTTTTGGGGTTTTAGGGATTTTGAGGGTTTTTAGGGTATTATGTTTTTTTTGGTTTTAGGATTGTTTGAGTTTTAATGGGTTTTATGGGGTTTTAGAGTTCTTAAGCATTTTTAGGGGTTTAAATGGTTTTAGATATTTAGTAGTTTGTTAGGTTTTTGTAGGAATTTTGGTTTTTTTTAGTGTTTTTTCTAATTTTTATGGTTTTAGGGTTTTTAGTGATTTTAGGTATTTTTAGTATATATATAGTTTTTAGGGGTTTTCAAGATTTTGATGGTTTCTATGGGTTTTACAGTTTTTAGTGTTTTAGGGGTTTTATGGTTATTTTTTGTTTTTAGCGTTGTTTTGAGTTTTTAAGGGTTTTAAAGATTTATAGAGTTTTATACTATTTTTAGAGGTTTAAATGGTTTTTAAAGTTTTTAGTGGTTTTTATGGTTTTTATGGTTACTTATGTTTTTAGGGGTTTTTATGTTTTTTAGAGTTTTTAGGGGTTTAAAATGTTTTAGTTTTTTTAGGTGTTTTAAGGGTTCTAAGTGATTTTAGGTTTTTAATGTTTTCAGTTATTTTGAGTTTTTAGGGTTCTTTGAGATTTTTGTGGGGTTTTAAGATTTTAGGGGTTTTATGGGTTTTAGGGGTTTTTCATGGTTTTTAGTATTTTTTTGGTTTTTAAGGGTTTTGTGTTTTTTTTGGCATTTTTATGTTTTTAAGTGTTTTGATTATTTTTATGTTTTGTATGTTTTTGTAGGGGTTATCAAGGTTTTTAGGGTTTTTTTTACATTTTATGGTTTTTTTGGGATTTTTAGGATTGTTTTTTGTTATCATGCGGTTTTATATATTTTGAGGGGTTTTTTGGTTTTTTGGTTTTTTAGGAGTTTTTGGTTTTTTAGGGAATTATAGGGTTTTTAGTGTTTTTAACATCCTTAGGTTTTTACAGGGTTTTTATAGTTTCAGTGAGTTTTTATGATTTTTATCGTTTGTTATTATTTTTTGTTATTCTAGGATTTTAATTTTTTTAGGGGTTTTAGGGTTTCTTAGGTTTTATAGGTTTTTAGTGTTTTTTAGGTTTTTATAAGTTTTAAGTGTTTTAGGCTTTAAATGTTTTCATAGGGGTTTTCATGGGTTTTATGTTTTTTTATATATTTTTGAATTTTTGGTATTTTTTATGATTTTTGTGGGTTTTATCATATTTTGGGATTTTCTAGCGTTTCATGTTTTTTTAGTGTTTTATGGGGTTTATCATTTTTTTGGGTTTTAGGGGTTTTTGTTTTTTTAGAGTTTTATCGGTTTTTAGAGTTTTTAAACATTTTAGGGGTTTAAATAGTTTTTAGATTCTTAGTACCTTTTTAGGGTGTTAATCAGTTATTAGGGTTTTTATGGTTTTTATGGTTTTTATGATTTTTAGAGTTTTTAGGGTATTTAGGGTTTTTAGAATTTTACAATTTTCAGGGGTTTTAGCCCGAATGGCTCGAAGGCATTCTTTTTATTTTATTATGGGTAATCCCCATTTTAAGGGTTAAAGGGGAACCCTTACAAGACCCATAGGCCCAAGGCACAAGTCCCGACATGACTTGAAGGCCAATACATGACCCTAAGGCTCGGAGGCATACTATGTCCATTACATAACCCGTAGGCCCAACCCACAAGAACTACCCCTCCACAGCTTCTCCATCATTGATCTCCTATCCCCCCTCATTTTATTTCTAATTGACTATAATTTCCCTATACAAAGCTGCAAGGTGCTTGGTCCTGATGGCAGTTGGCATACCCTCTCATTCTTTCAATCCGGTTAGCTCTGCTTCTGGTGACTGCTACTCTTGTTGCTCTGATCCACTTCTTAGGCCTGATCTATGTGAAATGGGCTTCTCCATGGTCTATATTTCCCAAATGCCCTGAGGCCCGAAGGCCTTTGATTTCCCGAAATCCCTTGAGACCCGTAGGCCCAAACCGGTGGCCCGAAGGCCCAAATCTGGTCAATAGTTCCTACAGCTATAGTACCGAACAGTGCCTGCTACAGTACTACTACAATAACCCAGAAATTCACCTCCACCGGGGTTTGAACCAAGGTCTCTTATTTTCTTATGGGGTTTCAGGGGTTCTAAATTTTTTTTACATCATTAGGGATATTTTAGGACTTTTATGGTTTTTAAGGCTTCTCACGATTTTTGGGTTTATAATGTTTTTAGGGGTTTTTTTTAATTTTTAATGTTTTGTGGGGTTATAGAGTTTATAACATTTTTAGAGGTTTAAAATGGTTTTAGAGTTTTTAGTTGAATTTAGTGGTCTTAAGGGATTCCCCGGTTTTCTATAGATTTTAGGGGTTTTAATATCTTTAGAGTTTTTATGGTTTTTAGTGTTTTTAAGGGGTTTTAAGTGTTTTTAAATTTTTTTTGTTTTGTTAGGGTTTTTTAGGTTTTTTAATATTTTTTATCTCTTTAGGGGTTTTCGTGATTTTTTTTGGATATTTGGTGTTTTTATGGTTTTTAGTGATTTTGAGGGTTTTAGTGGGTTTTTTAGTTTTTACGGTTTAATGGGGTTTTAGGGTATTTTAATGTTTTTAGGGGTTTAAAGGGTTATTATAGTTTTTATTGGGTTTTATGTTTTTTATGGGGTTTTAGGGGATTTTAATGAATTTTGAAGTTTTGTGGTTTTTAGGGTTTTTAGCATTTTGTAGGTTTTATGGGTTTTAATTATTTGTAGATTTTTAATGTTTTCTTAGGGTTTTGGATGTTTTATGGGTTTATATGATTTTGTGTGATTTTTATGGTTTTTATGGATTTTTATTGTTTTTAGGGGTTTAATGTATTTTGAATGTTTTAGGGTTTTTTAGGGATTTTATGGATTTTTCTGGTTTTATGGTTTTTTATGAGTTTTATAGAATTGTTAATTCTTTTTAGAGTTTATAATGTTTTTAAGGGTTTAAAAGGGTTTTGGAGATTTTATGGGGTTTTATGGTTTTTATGGTTTTGGCTTTTTTAGTGGTTTTTAGTGTTTTAATCTTTTTTGAGTATTTTGGGGTTTTAAGTGTTTTTCGGTTTTTATGGTTTTCTTAAGGTTTTTAGGGGTTTAGGGTTCTTTACTTCTTTAGGGATGTTAGTGATTTTTAGGATTTTAATGGTTTTTTGGGTTTTTTTGGGATTTTGAGGGTTTTTAAGGTTGTTTAGAGGTTTTATGGTTTTTTAGTATTTTTAAAATATTTATGGGATTAATGGTTTTGTAGAGTTTTTTTGTTATTTTTATGGTTTTAAATGTATTGAGGAGGCATTATGGGTTTTTGGGTTTTTAGGTGTATGATGGTTTTTAGGAGTTTTAGTAATTTTAAGGATATTTATGGGATTTAAGTGCTTTTATGGTTTGAGGGATTTTTTGTGGTTTTTAGGGTTTTGATGGGTTTTTACATTTTTTGGGATTTTTATGCCTTTTTAATATTTTTAGGGTTTTTATGGGTTTTATGTATTTTGATAGTTTTAAGGGTTTTTATGGTTTTTTGGGTTTTAGGGGTTTTTTGAGTCATTCTGGGTTTTTAATGGTTTTTAGTGTTTTTAACATTTTTAGGGGTTCGAAGGTTTTTATTAGTTTTTAAAAAATTTGAAGTTTAAAGGGATTTTAGATTTTTTGTTGTCCATTTTATGGGTTTTATATGTTTTTGAGGTATTTAGGGCTTTTACGGTTTTTTGGGTTTTTATCATTTTCTGGTTTTTTATGGGTTCTAAGTGTTTTTAGGTTTTAAGGTTTTCTTATGGGTTTTATGTGAAGACCCAAAAATTCTATGGATTTTTTTCTTAAATATATGGGAATTTTATGAGTCCGCAAAAACTGACGGCGCATGATTCCAAGGCCTGGTGTTCCCACAATCAATTTGTGAAGTTTTGTTCGGGTACCTTCAGTAAACATGCAAGAGGGTTTTTATAACTTTTGAACTGGTGCTCAGAATTGAAATCGGAGGATACCGTTGAAATCGCAGCGCCAGTATTCGCTTAAGAAGACTATCACTTCGATGGTAGTGGGTCGAGATTAAAAGATACTTCTTTGGTTTTTATGCAAAATAATAAAATAAATTGAGCTTCTCTTTATTTTTATTTGATCTTCCATGTGGGTGTTTGGAGATGGGTCCCACTTGATCTATAACCTCTTTGTGAAGGTTGGAAGTTGGAGGTGGGACCACCACACCTTAACCTCCCATGAGAGGTTATGGTGGTGGGGTCTACCCAAACTTAACCTCCCGTGAGAGTTTACGACGTGGGAACACACGGGACTAAACCCCCTATTAATGGGAGGAGAGAAAAATCTCTCAACTCCCCTCATTAATGAGGTGGAGCCCCTTGACCTCCTCTACCATTTATGGTGCCACCACATCCCCATTAATTCCTTATGCCAACCTAATAAATTAATTAAGAGGAACCAGGTTAATTAATTCCTCATTTTTGAATATTGTGCCAACAAATTAATACGATTTCACAATCTCTTATTATTTTTTGTTTTCATTGCTCTTGGTGGAAACTTGGGAGAAGAGGGAGGAACTCTCACCCATGAAGAACGGATAATAAAGAATGAAGAATGTCAGCCTTTTATGACTTCCTTCTTTGGATCCTACCGACCTGCAAGCTTGGGATTGGAAGTGTGCGGCGAACGAGATGAACGACAACAACACCATCTTCTTCCCCATGACTCCATCATCGACCAACGATCAAGGTAGGGTGATTTATTTGAGTTTGTTTTATTTGTGGGATTATGTGGGGTGATTCGTTTGTTCTTTCTCCCCTTTTCTATTCTTGAGTAATTCTTTTAAAACTCAAGAATGTTTGAACCTCTTGCTACCACCCCTAAACGCGGAGGGTGCGGGACAAAACAACATGTACCGACCCCTCTGTCAATCTTATTTGTGATGATCTTCGGCATGGTGATGAGGCATCGAGACGACGAAGGCAATAGCCGCGTTACCCGATGCCTCCGCGAACTGTGCCGCCCTCGCGGCGCTCTAGCCGAACCGGATCCTCCGCCTTAGGTCGAACCGCACCGCCCTCTGGCTTCCGAGCCGCGTCGGCCGCACCACCCATCAGCTGGGCCTCCCGCCAGCCCGAGCTGCACCGGCCCCCCGGCTGCCCGGCCTGCCCGCCGGCCCACCTGCTGGCTTGGTCACGCCCTGCCCGGCAACCCGATGGCCTACCTTCTAGCCCACCAGGCCCCCCGTCGGCCCTCCTCGTGCCCTGCCCGGCTGCCTTCCAGCCTACCCGGCCACCCACTGACCTGCATGCCCCACGCGCCCCATGCCGGCCGAGCCACACCCTTGCAGCGCTCTGGGCTGAACCGACCCTGAGCCCATGCCGAACTGCCCACGCGGCCGGCTAGGCGGGGCCCAGCGGGCCGGGCCGAACCTAACAGGCTGGCCCGCCCAATGGGCAGGGCCAGACCCAACTGTTCTGACCGGGTCGACCCAGACTTGGTTGATCCAGACCAGGTCGGCCCAGACCGGGTCGGACCAGGTCGGTCTGACTGAGTCATATCGGACCTGATCCCACTACTGTCCCCTTTACTTTCTTTGGCCATATCTTTTTCACCATACGACCATTTGACAAAACTTCAGCGGTGCTGGTTTTCTTAGAGCACAACGGTCTCTTTGAGTATACCCCACCGGAGTTCGAGGTATAGTTGAGATACAGTCAGGTTGGATCGTGAATGAATCCAACAGGGCCCCGAGACTAAAAGGCTAATAACTCACAGACCGGGCATTCGATTGACGCGTCGTCTATTGAGTGGAGACCTTTATGACTTGACAGACCTTTGAGATACATCTACATTGGACTTAGTGGAAGTTGGAGCATCGAAAAATAGCTTGTGGAGCAGATCTTCCAGCGTTGAGCGAGCATTTGTGCGAGATCCTAGTAGTTGGCTGAGACCTGACGACTGCTGACCGTTTAACTTGGAGTGACTCTACTGGCCCAGTGGGGAGATCCTCGGTGTCGTTACAGACCCAGAATGGGGCGTACCTTGGGGATGCAGCAGACCCACGGTACTCGACAGGAGGAGTACCTCAGTAGGCTATGAGGGGGAGCACCTCTGTGTGACGCGACAGACCAACGGTACTCGATAGGAGGAGTACCTCAGTAGTCCAAGGTTAGTGGGAAGAGCCAATGTGTGACACGGCAGACCCACTGTACTCAATAGAGAATGAGTTCTCCAGCATCCGAGGGTTCATAATGATACTACCCCTAGAATAAAATCCTGGTTGAGTTGAGTTAGTAACATCTGTTTTTTCCTCACGATTGAGATGGTTTACATGATAACATAGGTATATGTATGAGCATATACCTAAGTGGGCTTATCTGTTGATTTCATACTTAGTGGTTTATCCATGTTGGGTTTGTGAGACCTTGATGGTCTCAGGGTCCCTACTGAGTATCGTTATATTAACCCCTACATGGGCTATGCATGCACCTCTTTGTATTGGATTCAAACAACAAACATCGTTGACCGAGGTTGAGAGCATCAGGACTGGATGGTACCCAGAGGTGGACCACATAGCGTGACAGTGAACAGAGGAGACAGACGTACGTGGAGTGTTGTGGAGGCTATTTGTACCTACCCTTCTGGTAGGATTTTCTGATGGACGATCTAGGAGCTGTTTTTACTTTTTCTGATACTTGTACTTTACAGTTGGACTTGTATTTCCAGCCCCTTTTTCTTTTCAGCACTATTTTGTATACAGTTTTAATTAGTTCTTTTCTTCTAGCTTGTACTCTTTTGTTTGAGTTATCAAGTTATAATGGCATTTCCTTTCCAATTTTGGGATTTATGTCTTTGTTACTAGTCGGCATCCCATGGCCTATGGAAGACGGGCTTGGGGTAGTCACGACATGGGCCTCGAGGGACGAGTCATGAAAAATTGGTATTAGAGGTGTTGGTTCTACAGTAGAACTTAAGACTCTGATCTTTTCTATAAATCAATAGTGTTAGGGGTACTGAGTGTGGTTTTCAGTTTAGGGAGGCCAGTGTTGGTGCAGCAGCTGGCATATCCATACAGCAGGACCCTGACTACTGATTTCCAACTCAGTGCATGAAAACACTGATTGCATGTGTGTTTTAAAAAAATTTCCCTAAGTCAACTAAACCAGGTCAGTTCACTAGGTATAATCTTTGACTATGTTACATCTGTTTCTATCATGATGCCTCCCCGCGAATGACCAGTGAGAGTCCTGAGAGTAGTACACACAGATAGCCCACCGAGCGATGAGGCCTCGGTGTAGGGCCATTTTCTAGAAGAGGTACCAGTGGTATTATATCCCATTGGGAAACTGATGCCACCAGCCCCAGCAGCAGACGATGCACACCACTTGAGCTCTTTGCATAAGTTCCAGTGCCAGAGGCCACCTAGGTTCAGGGGAGAGATGGATCCACAGGCGGTTGAGGATTGGTTTGAGGCTGTGGTGAGAGTTTTCTGACTTGTAGGGACACCAGAAAAATTCATGGTGATTCTTGATGGCATCCTTCTACCGGCAGCAGCGAGAAGATAGTGGAGCTTAATGCTCCAGGTCCATTACGAGGTGATACTACTCTAGGTAGACTTTGAGAGCTTGTTTTGGGTGGATTTTTTCCCAGGAACCCTTCGTGCAGTGCAGATACAGGAGCTACTAAATCTAAAATAGAGTAGCATGATGGTGGCACAGTACTCAGCGAGGTTCACCGACCTCTCACGCTATTACACTGATATGGTACGAGACCCATTATTCCAGGCCTGGACCTTTGAGTAGGGTCTCAGGTGAGAGATCATGGCTTTGATGATCTCCCTCATCATCTGTTGACGCTACTTTCATCATTGAATCTAAAGACTGAAAAAAAGGAAATAACTTAGTCCAAAGTAATTCATCCTTTGAAGAAACATCAAAAATCTACAAAGGGATGAACAAGGAGAACATTTCCCATAGGTCGCGCAAGTTCCCTCATGGTCGTGCAATTACACTTGCGCGCTGCCTAGTGGTCGTGCAAGTCTACTTGCGCGACACCTTATGGTCGCACAAGTGACTTGCACGACCTAAGTGATAACCACTCGGTAACCGCCCGGGGTCTTCTCCTACCTATAAATAGTCCCTGTGGGCCCCCCATTCGAGAGGGATTCATTCCAGAAACACATCTTTGAACTCCCGGGGCCCTAGTCTCTTCTCAAATCATTTGAAACACTTATAAGTTAATTTCTTACCTAGAACGGAAGATCTAAAGAGGGGGAGGAAGGCCTAAGTGTTGAAAATCATCAACACTTGCACGCCTGAGTGGCCAGCCCTTAAGGGAAAAGGGCCACACTTGCACGCCGCCTTACTCCCTCATTAGATCTTGCGCGCCCTTCTTCTGAAGAAACCTCAAGAGGATTCTAAAGACTTTAATGAAGAGTCTATCAATTATTACCCTGCTGGTTAACTGTCGCGCAAGTACACCATGTGTCGCGCAGGCATATCTGCGCGAACAGGACCTACACGACCAAAACATGTGCGCCCACGCAGTACCTGTGCGCCTACCAGGACTGGAGCGCCACTGCCTTTTTGGGTGCCTTTATTGCCCATTTCACCCCTCTTAAGCCATTACACCTTTCCTATTAAAGATCCAGTCTCCAAGACACTCTCCAAATCCATTTATGGAATGATTTCTTGATTTGACTTCCTTATCTGAAAGGAATTCTGTGGAATATCTCTCAAAACCTTGTGATTTATACATCTTTATGTCACTAAAGATTGAGATTTCATTCATTCAACCTCATCCTTTATGATGAGAGAATCCTTAACCTGGGATTAATTTTCAGGAGTAAGACCCAGTCTCAAATCTGGGCATCCTCTTTAGGAGTAATCCCCAAGTCCCTTAATTTTTGGGCATCCTCTTAGAAGCAAGCCCTAGATCCCCTAACTTGGGATTCCTTTTCAAGAGTAAGCCCCAATCTCAAATCTGGGCATCCTATTTAGGAGTAAGCCCCAAGTCCCTTAATTTTTGGGCATCCTCTTAGGAGTAAGCCCCAGATCCCCTAACCTGGGCTTCCTTTTCAGGAGTAAGCCCCAGTCTTAAATATGGGCATCTTCCTCAGGAGTCAGCACCAAATTCTTAAAATTCCCAAATCTGGGCATCCTCTTTATGAGTAAGCCCCATGTCCCTCAATTTTTGGGCCTCCTCTTATGAGTAATCCCCAAACCTTAATCCTTAACTTGGGCCTCCTTTTCAGGAGTAAGTCCCAGTCATAAATCCCTTAACCTGGGCCTCCTTTTCAGGAATAAGCCCCAAGTTAGAGTATTCAAAATCTCTATGAAGCACATATACCTTTATGGACCCTATTCCTGGATTTCTTCTCTAAAGTAAATCTTAATCCTTTATTTATCTGGGCAGTCATACATACATAATCCCCGCATTATTTCGTATGATTGCATCTTTCATGGCACAATTGTATAATTTTTTACCAATACCTCTTGTTTCTTACACCAAGCATGACTCACGTGAGCTTAGAATGTAAAGGTAATTGTGACATCCTTCTTTGATAAATCAATCATAAACATCATACACCCTTACTCGAACTACGTGGGTTCTGATTCCTTTTCTAAACAAAGGATATGTAGGTAGCCCGTCTACGGGTTCGATCCCAACTCTAAAATAATCCATGTCCTTATGAATGACAATAAACTTCAAGTGCCCCACTAAGTGGCTTTAAAACCAGCATGGTCATCACAATGACCAAGATACTTCTGTATAAATGTGTCGAAGGGTACCATTGACCATGAATCTCTAATAAATACAGATGATTATCTATCGATGAAGAACCTCGAATGTATACAAAAGATTATCTAAATTTCCTAAATATTTAATCATTGATTGTCAGATCTGAAGGAAAGCTCATTTTATACTTGGAAATGTAATAAGGATTCACGAACATAACTTAAATATACAAAAAGAGTCCTGGAGTAGACAATAATTCCCCTCAAAACGGTGTGACGAGTCCGACCTCCCATCATCTCGACCAATGAAAATTCATAAGCCTCATAATTCCACAAACTACTGAGCACCTACCTTTGGAAAGTAGGTCCGAATGGATGTGGAATCATTGGATGTTTCCGGTTCTACGAAGAAACCCGTTAGAAACCGATCGGAACGTTTGAACCTCCCATCAAGGCGGTCATCCCCGGATTCCGAGGGAAACAAAAAATGGTGAACCTGACGCGAATCATTAACCAAGTTAAAATGATGTTTTACCTATTTTGTTAGGCCCCTATTTAAAACTCAATGAGAGGGCCAACAAAAACAATCAATGATATATGTGCTCATCCAAAAATGTTGTAGCTGAATTTATCTTGATTACGTCTGTTATTTCAAACAGGCACTCTTTTCCCAAGATCTTCTGCATTTCTAGAATGGTTGCTCTAAAGTTCACACCTGTGAATAATGCTGCTGCAAATGCCACTGATACTACTCCTGCTGGATCGTCATCTGCTCTTAGGACGATATCACCTACTCAGCGTCTTCAACGCTGGGTATCAAACACACTGGTTAAGGAGTACCATCAACACGGTACCATCCCAACTCTGGAGGCTGCCCGACAAGCCCTCCAAGTAAATAACTCACATCGGTCGTCCGGACAATGACGACCAGTGATCAAGAAGCAGGCAGTGCGGACTACCATCTCCAACCGTTTTGGGTCAGTATCCCTAGAACGCAATCACCATTCACTCCCTTATTCTGGGGAGGTGAATGAGCAGGTCCCTCAGGACCTTAATTCAAATAGACAGAAGTCCTTCCTGAGGGCTCCCACCAACAATCACTGCCAGACTCGTGCGGCAGTGCGCCCTCAACATGATGAGGGTACCAACTCCAGGCGTTCGGCTCAGGTTCCTTGAACCTGAGCAAGCAAGACGAACCACCAGAGGTGGAATCCGGTCAACAATGAGAAGGTTCTCATCTCTGCCATCTCCGGAGAAGTCCACCAACCTAACTTGGTGGCAAGAAATGAGAAGGCACATACAACTGCCCGTTTTAATTCCGTTGTCTAGCAGACTCGTCTGGCAGCATCATGCCAATCCCGCCAGGCAATTCCGACGGAGTACTATAGGCAGGAACATACACCTGTTTATACACCATCATCTAGTAAATAGGCTCTTCTGACTACATATGTTGGATCTCGTCAACCACATTTGGAGAAGTGCAATCAGCAGGCACATACACCTACTGGTATAAATCAATCCTACCAACAGTCTCACTTCGTAGCATTTGGAGAAGTTAGTCGGAAAGCCCCAACAACAAATAGTAGGCAGACTCAACTCTCTGCCCCCACACTTGAGTACTGTCAAGATTCACTGACAGGAAAAGGAGGACACGAGAAGGCACATACACCTGCTCCAAGCCTGGAATGGATGTATATTCCCATTCCGGCAGTTGAAGTCACCAAGCATATTCTATCAATGGTGAAAGAGTAGAAGCAAATCCCTGCTCATATTCTGGATGCATGCTAGGATATTATAACAACTCCAGTGGAATCTCAGGGATAGAAACATAAATCTATCTCTACCAGTGGAGTGATACATCAACAATTCACTCTAAAACAGACACACACATTTGTTCTAGTCCAAGAGGGTTATGGGGAATACTCCCCCATATCATACGGACAACGAAGTCAGGCACATACACCTGATTTGAGAGGAGATCGTCAGCCTAACCTGGCCATCTTTCCTGATCAGGCACATATACCTACTCAGAGTAGCCACTTTCATCAACAAGTGGTTTGCAAGGCGAGTAAGAAGGCGTCTAAAAAAAAAGACCCGCCTAGTACAGTCAGGAGATCAAGTGCCAATCTGTAACAAGGCCTTGCTCGATGCTGGAGTTCTTTAATCCCTCAGAAAATTATCTGTTGGAATTCAAGATTATACTCCCTCAGTTCCCAAAAGTGGGCGCATTAATTCTGATGGTCTTCAACAGACACTTCCTCATGAAGGCTTGCTTCATGACAATTCGGTCGATCTCGAAGTTTCATCTTCAGATGAGAGCCACAGGAACCCTCTGTGTGGTCAGAAGACCAAGGAGTAGGAGATCTCATCTTTTGTTGTAAACCATTATGATGTTTCTCCCCATGATGATGAATTTCGCTGCGAAAGTCCTCTCCGCAGTAGTGATGCACATTGCCCGGAAAATGCTCCAGTGGACAATGTAGTGCCGAGAAAGCCCTCTTATCTTGAGGCACTTGCAAATGTGAAACCAGTCATGTCTGAAGCATCATCGCTAGCAGGTGAAATACTTTCTGAATCAGAAGATAGCCCAGGGTGTAGGTCATTCTCCGAACCACCCCTAAGTCAGGCATCTTCTAGTTTGATCAATGATTTCTCTACCAATCCTGATGAATCCAATGAAGCAACAAGGAAAAAACAACTCTAGTCAAATCAGGTAGAATAATCTTCATCAAATGATAAATATGAAATGATGAACATGAGAAAACAACTGGAGAAAGGTGAGGTGCCTGTTATGTTTTGGCCTCTAGCTGACTCTCAGTATAATATTCCAGAAATGTTGATGGAAGATGAAATTCATGATATTCATCTCAACATATTGAAAACACTTTGTCAGTTTAAAAATAAAGTTTTATCTTATGATGAATATGAAAATCATCATAAGATAATAGAAGGGTTACAAGGTCAGATTGATTTGGCATCTCTATCAGTCTCTCGACGTCCGAAGGCTGAAAAGCAGTAGAGATCCCTTCAACGTTCATGCTTTTGGCGCACCAAGAAGACTGCGTCAGTTAATTTCCAATGACCCATCTGGTATTTGTGTCAGAGGATGGGGTGTTCATGGAGAATTGTATTTCACGGTGCTCTCCAGTCAGCAATGCCTGCCTAAAATGGTCTCATGCAATGTTATTGCCCATGGCCGGCCACAGTCAATGGGATTTGTTTGTAATCAAAAGCTTGCCCAAGAACAGGCTTCAACTAGTTCCTCTCAAAATGAAGAATACAGAGAACAAGATGTTGAATTACTCTTGCATCAAGAAAACGAGAATATTGAACAGGCCTCTCATTTGG
Organism: Viscum album; assembly: GCA_963277665.1. Classification (NCBI taxonomy): domain Eukaryota; kingdom Viridiplantae; phylum Streptophyta; class Magnoliopsida; order Santalales; family Viscaceae; genus Viscum; species Viscum album. Next base: position 110,066,694 of record OY728127.1, read on the forward strand.
AGCAAGCATGTCACCAAATGACAGAAGTATCGGAAATCATCCAACGGTCTTTTGAACCAGGTGATAAAAGCGGATACAGATTAATGCATCAAGCTAATTTCCGGACTAAGGTTCTCAAGATCATGAGGAATTTCAAGAAAGTATCAGACATAGCATGTCAAGAACCACCCCAGCTCTCCATACTGGGGACTCTTTTAAACCGACCCTCAGAATCAACAAATAGGGTCCAAGGAGTTGAGCGTGAACAGCAGGAATAGCCCCAGTCCACTGAACTGGGGACTTTTTCAAATCATCAATCCCCTCCTCAGATAAATTCGGTCTGTTCTCGATTGGGGAAGAAACCTAAATAGGAACACAGATCCAAATTGTCAAGAGATTCCCTCCAAATTACGGTTCATTAAGAAGTTCCTGAGGGATTGAATAAACAAAAGGGAATGTCTCAACAAAGACATGGAAGAAGAAAATATCACGGAAATTCTAATAGAAGGGATGCAATGAGTTATGCATCGATTAATGTCATCAATGTCGTTGTTGCTGATCCACCAGATGAGGCTCACTCAGGGGACTCAGATGAAGAGGTTCCTTCTCAAGAAGATGTACGCACCAACACAAATGAAGAAGGTGTGCGTACATGAAGTCAAAGGATTACTCAAAACTTAAGTAATCCTTCAAGTAACCCACTTCCCCCTCTCCAAAAAGGATCCAACAAAGTGAAGGTAAAGAACTAGGTTACATATCCTTCCTCCATAGAAGGTCAATCGCTCTCACTAGAGCAGAGGTTTGCATAACAGGAGGAAGAAATGAAGGAATTAAGAAGGTTGAATGCAGAACTACTTCAGAGTAGTCTTCTTCTTATGCATACTAGAGTCATTCAGCCAAAGCAATTTGTTGCAGCTACTGAGATGGATCAATAATATCCTCTTCTATCATTACACCCTCACAGGTCTAATCCTACAGGTCAAGTGAAACAAAAGTTGGCAGTGCTACCATCAGTTGCAGCACCAATCGCCACATCTGTCCAAGATCCAGTCATTGCACCTACCCAAGTCCAAGTTCAACCGGATGTTTATCAAAAGTTAATAACTACTATTGAGTCATTAACAGCTCGGTTAGAAACTATGGAAGGGAAGCGTGCGCAAGTTCAACCAGAAAATAAATTTTACCCTGAATGGGTAGATTCAATTTCTCCTCCATCCAGTTTTGGGAACCCTGTATTCCTTATTTTCAATGGATCAGGCGATCCAGAACAACATTTGACGCATTATGTGTCTTTTTGCGATCCTATGATGGGAACTCCGGAGTAGCAAGAAGTAGTGAAACTCAGATGGTTCGTTCGAACCTTGCAAGGACCAGCTTTTGTTTGGTATACAAGCTTGCAATCCCGATCAATTACCGGATGGGAGGATCTTTTCCAAAAATTCCTCCTTCAGTTTAGATCAACTTTTCCAAAGACAACAGTTTTCGATCTTACAAACTATAAGCAAAGGGAGAATGAATGGGTCTCTGATTTCATTGCTCGATGGAAGGTATAAACATATTCCTTGAGTTTAGAAATCCCTCAAGAAGAATTGTTGCCAATGTTTGTGGAAAATCTGCGTGACGAATTATGCACGCCATTAATCCCTGTGAAATACACAGGAGGGTTTCGAGACCTTACTTCAATCGCTCAGCAGATTGAAGATTCCCTTATACAGGCTAAGGCTAAATCTCGTGTAATTCCATCAACTCCAGGAATGAGAATGGGTAAAGCAGAAACTGCTACAGTTATGCTTAAACAAGCACCTGTACCTATTTCTACCTCAAAACCTTCATCTTATCGAAGGGCTCCACCTTCTGAGCGCCAACAAAAAAGGCATTTTCTTCCAGATGATCAAAAAGATCAAAGATGAAAACAATTTGAGGATCTCAAGAGAAAAACATATTCTTTCCAAAATGAACAAGTTCATGGTTATTTAATTTCGGCTCTGTAAAACAATTTGGTTCAATTGCCAATACCCAATATGCCAAACAAGAAAGGAGATGAAGATCGTCCTAATTATTTCCCTTTTCATCAAATGATGGGGCATACCTTCCAAGAGTGTTTTATCTTCAAATACCTCCTTAAAAAGATGGTCGACTCAGGACAGGTCACATTGAAAGGCTCCTCAGCCCAGGTAGCATGTGTCACTGCTACAGTTCTAGAGGAGGAAGATGAATGGTAGGAAGTCAAAAGCAAAAATGCACAAAATAATGATTATTGGATGGTCAGAAAGACAATCAATAGAACTCATGCTATTTTGTAAACACAATTAGGGAAACCAATTGTGTCTTCTGCCATGAATGTTGCGGCAAAACCCTCCTCGTCAAAGGGAAAGTCCTCAAAGAAACAGCATGACTCAATGAAATAAAAAGAATCAGAAGAAGATGATTATGTGTCAAATCCTAAGTTGTCTTTGACTTTAGCGGACTTCATGCCATCTACTTCAAAGCCACGGGCACCGCCCCACCAAACGGCATGGCCTAAAAAGGATAATCAGGTAGATTCTTCATCAGACGAAGAATTAATCTTTGGTTCTGTTAATATGATTCAATTAATAGATCCATATGCCAGCCGAAGTTTCAATTTCAATGATCCCGAATTCCCTGTATCAAACAGAGGAATCAGAGGAAGTTCCAGGGGCTCAGGATACAGGGGAAGACGTGGATATTTCAGAAGACACTATTCTAATTCCACCCCTGCTAGAACTGTGTACACAGCAGAAACTCGTGGTAGAGCCCTTCAACGAGCTCAGCAAGAACAAGCAAGTTCTTCTACCAATATAAAATTCAGTCCTGGCACAGTTATTTTGGAAGACCGGTTGAAGGTTCCATCTTCTTCCTCTCAGCAAGTAAATGGATCTAATCGGTCTAATCTTCCAAAACCAGGAATATTACCAACTCCTATACAAGATGCATCAACTTACAACGCATCTGCTTCCAAGGTACCTGCTAAACAACATATTCCTATTGGGAAATGCAGACCTCTGGATCAAAATAATGATATATTGAAACACTTGGCCCAAGTACCATCCAAGTTATCAATGCTGGATTCTTTGAATCTGTCAAATGATCTTCGGAAAGCACTCATCGAGGCTTTGTCAAGTCCTCAGGAGTTTGAAACTGAAATTGCTGCAGATGAAGTCTATCACATAGAGAATAATCCTACAGAATGCCATGCAATAATATCATTTACTGATGAAGATGATGATGATGTTGTTCATGGACATATTAGTCCATTGTACTTGTCTGGAAAAGTCAATGGCATGGATGTTCGAAGAGTTTTCATTGACAATGGTTTAGAAGTCAACCTCATGCCCATTCATACACTTCATCGATTGGGACTCACGGAAGCTGATTTATCTCCCTCCACCATGATGCTACAGGGATATGATAAAAATGAACAAGAACCACTGGGTGAAGTTACACTCAGAAATCAGTTTGGAGATCTTTTATCCAATTCAGATTTCATGGTTTTTGATCAAGACTCAGCCTTTAACATTTTGCTTGGAAGACCCTGGTTACATCAACATGCGGCTATCCCTTCTTCATACCATCAATGTCTCAAATATTGTTTCGATGGTCAAGTTGGGACGTTGTATGGGGATAAGGACCCGTTCAAGACATGCGAGTCTCAATACATTGAGGCATAATTCTATCACATGAAGAAAAGGGAGAAATCCATAACAAAGGAGATTACCAAAGTTAATGCTCCATATGGTTTGGAAAAAAAATCCAGTAAATCCATTTATGCATGTGAGTACAGATTATGTGTTGCCTATCAGTCAAATTGACAAGATAGACCCAAATCAAAATACTCTTATGGAAAGATCCATAATTTCAATTACGGCAATCGAGCCAGACAACAAGGGAGAAATTGGTAATCTACCAAGCAGTGATGAAAGCACAAATGGTGACGTCTTCATTTCATCTGCTGAAATCCAACAAGTCTATGTTTCGTCAATTAGGATAGAAGAAGTTATAGCAACATCGGAGGTGAAAAATGATGTCAATTCTCAATCCATCATCTCCTCTTTATTACCCAAAGAATACCCTTCACCATCAATCAGGTTGGAAATGGATGCTTCTTCTTCAAAATGTGCAAATTTTGACATCTCTTCTAATCATGAAAATTCTGCTTTTTCATCTACTATGCAAGTAGAAATTGAAGAAATAACACATGATGAAGAACAAGAGGAAGATCTCAGAGATGCTCATCCAACATTTGAAGAGGGTATCTCTACAACTGTTGATGAACTCAGAGAAATAAATCTGGGCACAAAGGAAGATCCATGCCCCACTTTAATCAGTGCGTCCATGACCCTTGAAGAGCAAGAGATGTATATTTCTTTTCTAAAGTGAAATAGAGATATTTTGCTTGAAACTATACAGAAATTCCTGGGCTTGATCCTGATGTTGCTACTCATCATTTGGGTTTACCAGAAGAACATCGAGGATTTAAGCAAGCCATGAGATGAACACACCCAACTTATGCTTCTAAAATTGAAGCTGAAGTGGATAAGATTATCAAAGGTAACTTCGTCAGAGAAGTTCAGTATCCCAAGTGGTTGGCTAATATTTTCCCTGTAAATAAGAAGAACGGACAAATTAGAGTTTGCATCGATTTCAGAGATCTTAATCAGCATTGTCCTAATTATGATTTCCCAGTTCCGATTACCGAACTTCTAATTGATGGAACAGCTGGATATGAAGCACTTTCCTTCATGGATGGATATTCTGGATATAATCAGATCTAAATGGCCCTAGAAGATGATTAATTCACAACCTTCAGATCCCCTCATGGTGTGTTTTGTTACCGGGTAATGCCCTTTGGCTTAAATAATGCAAGTGCAAAATATCAGTGTACCATGCATCGTATCTTCAAACCCTTATTAGGGAGGTTTGTTTAATGCTATGTAGACTATTTGGTGGTTAAATCAAAACAACGTTCTAATTACATGGCTGATTTGGAAGTCATATTCTGCAAGCTTCGACAACATAATTTGAAGATGAACCCCTTAAACTGTGCTTTTGGGGTAACCTCAGGAAAATTTCTCGGCTTTTTTGTACGCCATCGTGGTATTGGAGTCGATCCTGAGAAGACCAAGTCGATCCTTGGTATGTCACCTCCTCAAAATTTGAAATAATTAAGAGGGCTTCATGGAAACATAGCCTATATTTGGCGTTTCATCGCCAATTTGGCAGGAAAAAGTTTACGCTTTACCAAATTGATAAAAAAGGGAGTCACTTACAAGTGGAATAAAGAATGTAAAGAAGCATTCGATATTCTCATGAAATACCTCTTGAGTCCACCGATACTCATGCCAATTGTTGAAGGAAGACCACTTATCCTCTACGTGACAGCTCTAGAGCGATCACTGGGTGCCTTTCTTGCTCAAAAGAATGATGCTGGGAATGAAAACAGCCTCTAATATCTCAGTCGAACTTTTCTTGAAGCAAAAACCCGGTATTCAAGTATTGAGAAGTGCTGCCTGGCATTAATCTTTGCAGTTCAGAAGTTGAGACATTACCAGGAACATCACGAGGTCCAATTGGTATCTCGCAACAACCCGCTCAAATTCATCCTTAGTCGTCCAATGCTTACAGGATGTCTAGCAAGGTGGGTAGTTATTTTGCAGTAATTCGACATTCAGTATGTGTCTCAAAAGACGATAAAAGGCCAAGCTCTGGCTGATTTCTTGGATTAACACCCTTCAGTGGAAGACACATCTTCAAATATTGAAATCCCTGATGAGGAAGTCTTCTCTATTCAAGAAAGTCCTCAAGCATGGGAAATGTATTTTGATGGTGCTTCCAGAAGTCCGACAGGGAAGAAAATGGAAAATCCTAAATTCAACAAAGTTGGCTAAGGAATTGTACTAATTTTTTCCAAAAAGGCAGTGTTACCTTATTCCTTCTTATTGTGGGAAGGTGGTACCAATAATGAATCTGAATACCAAGCTCTTATCATAGTCTTGGAATTAGCGTTTCAAGCACAAGTGAATCACTTAAAGGTGAAGGGTGATTCAGACCTGGTATTCAAACATGTCAATGAGGATTATGCCATCAGAAAGGAAGAAATAATCCCTTTGTATGATTACGTCAGAGAGTTAATGGCGGAATTCCCTTTGGAACTGACATTTTCTTATGTCCCATGATCACAAAATGCTCAAGCTGATGCATTGGCTAATATAGCCACAGCTCTGGAAGATCCAAATCGGGATGAGACAACTATCATTATTGCCCACCGTCGTGCAATTTCATCTTATGCTCGAATCAAAACAGAGGAAATTAATGAAATTAGTCCCATTCCTGAACCGTATGGTCATACTACAGGATGGAGGTCACCTATCAGGGAATACCTTCAAAATGGAACACTTCCACATAACAGAGTTGAGAATGAACAAATCCGGCGATGTGTGGTCAATTTTACTCTTTATGATAGCCCAGATCACCTAGAGAAAATTCTCTACAAACATGTTTTTGATGGATTTCTCTTCAGATGCATTGATGGTGAAGAGACAATGGCTGTCATGAAAGATGTGCACATAGGAGTCTATGGTGCCCACCAGTCTGGACACAGACTATCTGATCAGGTTCGAAGGCTTGGATACTTTTGGCCTTCAATGATATGAGATTGTGTCGATTTCACAAAGAAGTGTCATTCATGCAAAGTATATTCCAACTTCATTCATTAACCTCCAGAGTTGCTTCATATAGCTAAATACTCATGACCATTTTCCACATGGGGAATGGATGTGGTGGGACCTTACCCTTCAGCTACGGCTAAGAAGTTTAAGTATATTCTTACTGCTACTGACTTCTTTTCCAAATGGGAAGAGGCAATACCTCTCAAGGAATTCAGTTCTAAATGCATTGTTAGCTTCATCAAGTCTATCATCATTACCATATTTTGTGTCCCTCATACCATATTGACGGACAATGGCACCAATTTCTGTTCATCTGAGATGAAGAAGTTGTATCAAGAATACAACATCAAATCCAACCATTCATCTCGATATCATGCAGCGGCCAACGACCAGATAGAATCCTTTAACAAGACTCTTTCAAATATACTGCAAAAGATGGTGGATAAAGATAAGAGGTCATGGCCTGATAAACTCTTTCATGATTTATGGTCTTATGGGACTACCACCCGCACTTCAACTCGGTCAACTCCATATTCATTAGTATATGGAACGGAAGCCGTCTTGCCCATTAATGTTCAACTACCCTTGCTCAGAGTTTCCATTTGTGATCAATCATCTATAGATGAACAATATCAAAAGCGATTGAATGAATTGGAACAGTTAGATGAGAAAATATTATGCACTTTTCACCACTTGGAAGTCTATCAGAATCGAATAGAACGATCTTTTAACAAAAAAGTTCATCTTCGGTCATTCACTCAGGGAGAATTGGTATTAGTTATCAGAACTCCAATGATACCCGGAATGAAACCTTCCAATATTGAGCCAAATTTGGAAGGACCTTATTCAATATATAGGGTCTACTCCAATGGAGTTTATTCATTAATCTCAATGGATGGAGAACTCATCACTACTCCAACTAATTCCAAATTTTTGAAGAAGTATTTTGTATAAACTGCAAAAACTGTCCATGTCCCTACAACATGACACTAAACTATGCAGCACCAGTTCGTCCTTGCTATATGACGTTAAACTATACAGCAATGGTCTAGTATGACCTTAAACTCTTCCTTGGTCCAGTATGACCTTAATCTATTCACCAGTATGTCCCTGCAACATGACACTAAACTGTGCGGCACCAGTTCGTCCTTGCTATATGATGTTAAACTATACAACAATGGTCCAGTATGACCTTAAACTCCTCCTTGGTCCAGTATGACCTTAAACTATTCACCAGTATGTCCCTGTAACATGACACTAAACTGTGCGGCACCATTTAGTCCTTGCTATATGACGTTAATCTATACAGCAATGGTCCAGTATGACCTTAAACTCCTCCTTGGTTCAGTATGACCTTAAACTATTCACCAGTATGTCCCTGCAACATGACACTAAACTGTACGACACCAGTTCTTCCTTGTTATATGACGTTAAAACTATACAGCAATGGTCCAGTATGACCTTAAACTGCAACCTCATCCCACATGACGTTAAACTGTGAAAAAAGTTCTCTAAATGGTTCAGTATGACCTTAAACTGCAACTAGGTCCTGTATGACCTTAAATTGCATCATCAACGGTCCATGGATATGACCCAAATCTTTTTGCAAGTCCCTTACGTCTAGCAAGAAGTTAAATTTTGACGTCCTAACTAAATGATGCTAAACTGTATAAAAGTCCCTTATGTCCGGAAAGACGTTAAACTACATAATCATCAAAGGTCCTGTATGTCCTTAAACTACACCACTGTCCAGCATGACATTAAACTGCACCATCCACGGTTTATGCATATAACCATAAACTATTCGCACTTTCGTCCAACATGGCGCTAAACTAAATCGTCCCTTTTTTCGTCCAACATGACGTTAAACTATGGAAAAAATCCCCAATGCGTCCAACATGACGTTAAAATTGTGCACTCTTTTGTCCTCACTGCATGTCATTAAACTGCACAGTCCACCCCCCCCCCTTCGTCCAATATGAGGTTAAAATCTATTGTCCCCATCGTCCTAACTACATGACGCTAAACTGTACAGAATGTTCGTGATATGTCCTACATGACATTAAACTGTATTTTTTCCCTACTACATGAAACTAAACTGTGCATCACCAATAGTCCTAACTGCAAGACTTTAAACTACATAGTCCCTTCATACGTCCTACATGACGTTAAACAATGCATCGTTAAGTTTTTTGTTACCTCTTGTTTCTCACACCGAGTATGAATCACGTGAGTTTAGAGAAAACCTCAACCATAATATTCTCTGTAGGCCGCTAACCATGTGTAAGTCCTAACATCATTTTTTAGATCATTGTCCCCAAGAACAACTTGATCATTAATTCATTCTTTAATTGAAGTACACAGAATTTGATCCCTACCTTCTAGGCTGGGTATGTAGGAAAACTCTAAAGGTTCAATCCCAAAACCAATCTCTTCACATCGATTCACCTCCATCTCATACGATGTTGATTCGTGAAACCGCTCCTAGAATCAATATCTTTACATTGGTTCACATTCGTCCTTGTTATACGACGTTAAACTATACAACACTTTTTCGAGTATGACAATAATCTACAATATTCTTTGATACCCTCACCTAAGAGGGAACCATTATTTACATTGATTTTTTCAATCACGTTTCATCTCAAAGACTACATGCATACCTGGCAACACCCAAACCTTTTATCTTGGGTTAAACCATCATTGTACTAATGTCCCCTTTCACCCTTCATATGTATGAACCAAATTTGTACAAAGGGTCTTTCTATAATTACATGGGCTTGATTACCATCCTTATGGGATACGTAGGAACATTCGAGTGTCCCTCGAATCCAGCCCCAAGACTTTGGGCCTAACCCAAAATTCCACTTTCAGTCCCTTGGCTAAAAAGTCCTCATGAAAAAACACACTGTGTATTTCTTACAATGGTCCAAGCTCTATGACCCTAAACTAAGATCTCTAATCCTTTTGTCCCACATGAAGTTAAACTGTAGTTTAAGAACTACGTATGGATTGATTATCATCCTTAAAGGATACATAGTGAAGTCCAACATTTCAATTCAGGACCCTGCCACAACATGACTATGGTTAGCATTGATCTGTGTATCTCTGTATACGTTGAACAATACCCATCTTTATGTGTCATAATCCTAAACATAAATATTTCCAGATCCTCATAACCCTTTTCATGACATCTAGTCAAAAAATGTAAAACTTCTGAGAGTTCTTTTACCTGACTATGCAGCACGTGCCCATAGGCGGCCTTGCATAAACAGTCTACATAACAGACTTGTTAGCCAAAAGATACTATTATTTGACTATGAAGCCAATTACCTTAGGTGGCCCTGCATTATTCAGCCCCCTAACAGGTTTGTCGGATAGTGGTAACTTCATTCTTGGGAAGAATTCCTCTTTTGTCCTTATTTGTCTTAAATAACAGTATGTAGGGATCCACAAAAATAGCCATCCTTAACATATTTGTCCCATATCCTTTATCATGATCTGAAAGTATTCAAGTCTATGGTTTATATTCTCCTTCCCTACGTTTGGGTCAGACCTTCGTAGGAGTGATATTCATCCAGTTCTTCGATAATCATGTTTGGAAATATCTTCTATATATTCAAGTACCTCCTTCCATATATAAAAATCTATACTTTGGAAGATTTGAATCTCCATAAACATTCACTGGCTTTAGCACTAGGAAAGTAAATTTCTGAGAGTTCTTTTGCCTGACTATGCAGCACGTGCCCATAGGTGGCCTTGCATAAACAGTCTATATAACAGACTTGTTAGCCAAAAGATATTATTTTATTTAACTATGCATCCAATGCCCTTTGGTGGCCCTGCATAATTCAACCCCCTAATGGGTTTGTTAAATAATGGTAACTTCATTCTTGGGAACTACTTATTCTAATTCCTTTTATCTCTTTTTCATATCATTCCCCAGATTCAAATATTCTTAATTCATAGCTTACATATTTTCCCTCATACTTGAGTATGGTACTATGTTTTCAGATGAGTTGTCAAGGAATTGAGTCAATTATAATCCATTTCAGTCAAAGATATTTCGACCTTAAACATTAGCCTTTGTATGTCCGATGTGCATGACTTTAAACTGCCCACAAAAGACAAGGGAAATCTGAATAAAAGTCAAGTTCCCAGTTCCCTAAACATACATTTTTGTATGATTTAGGTAACATTGAGCAATTAAAAGGTTATCGATTTCCTCAAAGTCAAATCCTCTATTCTCTCCAGATCCAACTCTGAGGGGGGACTTTTGTTGACGCTCCTTTCGTCATAGAATCTAAAGACTGAAAAAAGGGAAATACCTTAGTCCAATGTGATTCATCCTTTGAAGAAACATCAAAAATCGACAAAGGGATGAACAAGGAGAACATTGCCCATAGGTCGTGCAAGTTCCCTCATGGTCGCTCAAGTACACTTGCGCGCTGCCTAGTTTTCATGCAAGTCTACTTGCGCGACACCTTATGGTCGCACAAGTGACTTGTGCGACCTAAGTGATAACCGCCCGGTAACCGCCCGGGGTCTTCTCTTGCCTATAAATAGACCTTATGGGCCCCCCATTCGAGAGGGATTTTTTCCAGAAACCCATCTTTGAGCTCCCGGTGCCCCAGTCTCTTCTCAAAGCTTCTGGAACACTTCTAAGGTAATTTCTTACTGATAACGGAAGATCTAAAGAGGGGGAGGAAGGCCTAAGTGTTGAAACTCATCAACACTTGCGCGCCTGAGTGGACAACCCTTAAGGGAAAAGGGACACACTTGCGCGCCTCCTTACTCCTTCATTAGATCTTGCACGCCCTTCTTCTGAAAAAACCTCAAGATGATTATAAAGGCTTTAATGAAGAGTCGCTCAAGTATTACCCTGCTGGTTAACTGTTGTGCAAGTACACCATGTGTCACGCAGGCATATCTACATGACCAGGACCTGCATGACCAAAACTTGCACGCCCACGTAGTACCTGCGCGCCTGCCAGGACTTGTGCGCCCCTGCCTTTTTGGGTGCCTTTCTTGCCTATTTCACACCTATTAAGCCATTACACCTTTCCTATTCAAGATTTGGTCTTCAAGACACTCTCTAAATCCATTTATGGCATGATTTATTGATTTGACTTCCTTATCTGAAAGGAATTCTGTGGAATATCTCTCAAAACCTAGTGATTTATACATCTTTATGTCACTAAAGATTGAGATTTAATTCATTCAAACTCATCCTTTAAGATGAGAGAATCCTTAACCTGGGATTCCTTTTTTGGAGTAGGCCCCAGACTCAAATTTGGGCATCCTCTTTTAGAGTAAGCCCCAAGTCCCTTAATTTTTGGGCATCCTCTTAGGAGTAAGCCCCAGATCCCCTAACCTGGGCTTCCTTTTCAGGAGTAGGACCCAGTCTCAAATTTGGGCATCCTCTTTAGGAGTAAGCCCCAAGTCTCTTAATTTGTGGGCATCCTCTTAGGAGTAATCCCCAGATCCCCTAACCCAAGATTCATTTTCAGGAGTAATCCCCAGTCTCAAATATGGGCATCTTCCTCAGGAGTATGCCCCAAATTCTTAAAATTCCCAAATCTGGGAATCATCTTTAGGAGTAAGCCCCAAGTCCCTCAATTTTTGGGCATCCTCTTAGGAGTAATCCCGAAACCTTAATCCTTAACCTCGGCCTCTTTTTAAGGAGTAATTACCAATCATAAATCCCTTAACCTGGGCCTCCTTTTCAGGAATAAGCCCCATGTTAGAGTATTCAAAATCTCCATGAAGCACATATACCTTTATGGACCCTGTTCCTGGATTTCTTCTCTAAAATAAATCCCAAACCATCATTTATCTGGGAAGTCATACATACATAAGCCCCATATTATTTCATATGATTGCATATTTCATGGCAGAATTGTCTAATTTTTTACCAGTACCTCTTGTTTCTTACACCGAGAATGACTCACGTGAGCTTAGAGTGTAAAGGTAACTGTGACATCCTTCTTTGAGCCATAAATCATAAACATCATACTCCCTTACTCGAACTACGCGGGTTCTGATTCCTCTTCTAAATAAAGGATACGTAGGTAGCCCGTCTACGGGTTCGATCCCAACTCTAAAATAATCCATTTCCTTCTGAATGACAATAAACTTCAAGTGCCACACTGTGTGGCTTTAAAACCAGCATGTTCATCATAGTGACCAAGAGACTTCTGTATAAATGTGTCGAAGGGTACCATTGACCAAGAATCTCTACTAAATACAGATGATTCTCTATCGATGAACAACCTCGAATACATACAAAAGATTCTCTAAATTTCCTACATATTTAATCATTGATTGTCATATCTGAAAGAAAGCTCATTTTATACTTGGTAATGTAATAAGGATTCACAAACATAACTTAAATCTACAAAGAGAATCCCAGAGTAGACAATAATTCCCCTCAAAAAGGTGTGATGATTCTGACCTCCCATCCTCTCGACCAATGAAAATTCCTAAGCCTCATCAGTCCACAAACTAATGAGAAACTACCATTGGAAGGTAGGTCCAAATTGATGTGGAATCATTGTATGTTTCCGGTTCTATGAAGAAACCCATTAGAAACCGATCAGAACGTTTGAACCTCCCATCAAGGAGGTCATCCCCGTATTCTGAGGGAAACAGCATCCTAACACAGGTGGGGGTGCTAGAGAGAGCCCTCCTCATGGAGAGTTTCCTTACTGTGCAGTCTCCAGCAGCGAGACCCACCACTAGTTGACTTGTGGCGGAGTCTTCTACAGCTGGCAATAGACAGATGTCGCAGAGGTCCAAGAGGACCAGACCCACAGGTGGATGACCGCATGACTCTGGACTAGTTATGTAGGGCACCCAGGAAAGAGACATACATACCAGGAGCGGGCGGTGTTACTCATGTGGCGATATGGGTCACATGGATCGTGATTGTTCGAACCGTCAGTCGGATGATCAGCAGAGAGTCAAAGGACCGCCCAAGAAGAGATAGAGATTCGATGAAGGTGGTCTGTAGGGTGCAGGCGGACGTGGAAGAAGAGCTGGTCCAGCAGCTGGTGGTGGATGACGTTTTGAGGTGTTACCACCACCACCACCACCACACCCAGACTGCAAGGAGCTGGTGGACAGGCGAGAGCTCAGCCTCAGGCAACTGAGGCTTATGATCATGGTGCACTGGAGATGATTCTTGGTACGATCTATGTCTAATACACCATAGTTTTAGTTCTTATAGACATAGGTTCCAGTCACTCATTCATTGCCACTACCTTTGTTCGGAGCTCGTATATTCCGACAGAGTCGTTGGATCGATCCTTACAGCTAGATACTCCTACCGGAGAAGACTCAAAGAATACACACTGGTTCTGGCAGTGTGAGCTTACTCTAGGAGGAGAGAGCTTTGGCTGGGATCTCCTAGTAGCGACATCGAGGCCTTACAATGTCATCTTGGGTATGGACTGGTTATCTACATTCCACTCTCAGATTCACTATATTAGGCGCAAATTGCAGTGTGTCCGCACGGATGGGACCAGGTTTACCTTCACCGGTGAGAAGGGAGCCTTTGCAGAACAATACAGACTTACTCGGGGGAGGGCGGGGCCGACCACTCATCAGTTGGCCTGCCATACCCTCGGAGCAGTTGATGTAGAGAGTCTGAGCTATCCTGTAGTGGTGGACCAGTATGCAGATGTTTTCCCTGATGATGTCTCAGATCTACCTTCTCACATAGAGGTGGACTTCTACATTGACATGTACCTCGGGATGACACTAATATCTACATTAGCGTATTGGATTACCCCCACAGAGATTCACGAGCTACAGGTATAACTAGAGGACTTGTAGGGGAAGAGATTCATCTATCCCACTATTTCTCCTTGGGTGGCCCTGATTCTATTCGCCAAGAAGGTGGAATCTTGAGGCTTTGTGTCGACTACCGTCACCTGAACCAGGTGACCGTGAAGAACAAGTACCCACTCTCGAGGATTGAGGACCTCTTTGATCAACTGAAGGGAGAATGGTGGTTCTTGAAGATAAACCTTAGATCAGGCTATCACCAGCTTAGAGTTCGAGATGAGGATGTGCAGAAGATGGATTTCAGATATCGGTATGACCACTATGAGTTCTTGTCTATTCCATTTGACATAACCAACACTCCAGTAGTGTTCATGGGACTCATGAATAGTATCTTCCAGCCATACCTCAATCCCTTGGTCATTTTCTTCATCGACGACATTCTGATCTACTTGACTACTGAGGAGGAGCATGCCTACCATTTGTAGGTAGTACTGGACACACTCTAAGAGCACCAGATTTATGGTAATCTCTCGAAGTTTCAATTTGGGATCTAAGAGGTACTCTTTTTGGAACATGTCATCTCGGAGGCTATAGTTGCAGTGGATCCAGCGAATATTGAGGATATAATTTCTTGGGAGCCCCCCGAAAGTGTGATGGAGGTACGATGTTTCCTAGGTTTGGATGGGCACTACTGGAGGTTCATTCCAGACTTCTCAAAAGTTGCAGCACCACTATAAACCTTGAAGAAGAAGGGGAAATACTTCATGTGGTTAGAGATATGCCAGCAAATCTTTTAGGAGCTGAGGTAGAGGCTGACTAGTGCCTCCATCTTGAGGCATCCAGAGGAAGGCATAGGGTACGCAGTCTACTGTGACATATCTGAGACTGGAATTGGGTGTGTCCTGATGTAGGAGTGAACAATGATCATGTATGGTTCTCGCCAGATGAGATAGCATGAGCAGAACTATGCTACCCATGACCTAGAGTTAGTAGGAGTGGTCTTCGCCTTGAAGATGTGGCGATACTATTTTATGGGCGAACGTTTTACCGTGTAATATGATCACAAGAGTCTTAGGTATATCTTCTCTTAGAAGGACCTGAAATTGAGATAGCAGCGATGACTTGAGTTCCTCCAAGACAATGACTTCGAGATATTATATACTCCTAGAAAGGGGAATTTTGTAGCAGATTCACTCAGTAAAAGATCTAGTATACATCTGTTAGGCGAAGCAACAGATCAGTTGGCCGCTTTGTAGATATCCTTTGTGGATAGAGATAGATCAGCGTTAATTCAGTCCCTTACAATCACTCCCCCACTTCTTCAGTGAGTCAGGGAGGCACAACATGGGGAAAATAACTGCGAGACACGACATACTCATATATCCACAGGGTAGGCACCTGATGGATTTCCTGAAGTTGGGGAGAAAGTCATACTCTTCAGAGGATGTACTATGGTGCCAGTGTCACTTCTGGAGGAATTATTGAGAGATTTCCACACATACCCTCTAGTGGTAAAACCAAAAGTGGAAAATATGTACCGGGACATCCGACGACAACACTGGTGGCCGGGGATGAAGAAGGAAGTAGCAGAGTTTGTCACTCAATGCCTCACTTGTCAATAAGTGAAGGTGGAGCACCAGGTACCACCAGGCTTGGTGCAACCTTTAGAGGTCCCCTAATGGAAGTTGGATGGGATATCCATGTACATCATGATGGGTCTTCAATGAACATCTAGGGGTCATGACTCGATTTGGGTGATCGTCGACTAACTCACGAAGTCGGCTCACTTCTTACCGATCAGAGAGTTGGGCTCAGTAGAGATCTTGGGATGCCTCTATGTGTAGGAGATTGTGTGGTTACATTGAGTATCTTCATCTATTTTCTCCGATCGTGATGCACAGTTTACTTCCCGGTTATAGAAGGGGTTGCAGGAGGCTTTTGGGACACAACTTCATTTGAGCACCACCTTCCATCCTCAGACAGATGGTCAGACTGAGAAGACCATTCAGACCCCATAGGAAATTCTTCGTGCTTGTGTCCTCAAATACGGTCGTAGAAGGGAGGATCAATTACTTGTAGTGTAGTTTTCATACAACAACAACTATTACTCCACAATAGGGATATCACCATTTGAGGCGTTATACGGGCGAACTTGCAGATCACATTTGTGATGGACTGACCCAGGGGAGTCATCACTAGTGGGACCAGAGATGGTAAGAGCTACCATGGAGAAGGTGCAGATCATCCAGGAGTGGATGAGGACTACACAAAGCAGACATAAGTCATATGATGAGAGGATATGGAGACCTATGCAGTTCGAGGATGGCGAGCAGATCTTTCTACGGGTCTCACATTGATGAGTCTTACAGGGATTTGATCAAGGTGGAAAGTTTTCTCCAAGGTTCATCAGACCTTTCTAGGTCCTCAGTAGAGTGGGTGAGGTGGCGTACCGCTTAGCTCTTCCACCTTAGTTGCACCTGGTGCACGATGCATTCCACATATCTCAACTGAGGAGATATGTGCACGACTCTTCTCACATCATCGATCATGGAGAGCTAGACGTCGACGATGTGGTGACTTTTATGGAGGTTTCAGTAGAGATTGAGGATTTACAAGAGTGGGTAATATGTGGATAGTTGAAACCTCTTGTGCGTGTTTGGTGGCTGCACGGGAACCTCCAGTAGAGCACATGGGAGCGGCAGGCTCAGATGCGTGCTAAGTACCCCCACTTGTTCACTTAGTTAGAGTTGTAGCTTACGGGGGAAAAAAGACTTGAGGTGGGGAGAATGTAAAGACCCATAAATTCCATGGAATTTTTTTTCTTCTTAAATACATTGGAATTTTACGAGTCCATGAGAATTGACGTCGTGTGATTCCGAGGCCAGATGATCCCGTAATAAATTTTTGATGTTTGGTTTGGGTATGTTCAGTAATTGTACGAGTGGGTTTTTATAACTTTTGAACCGCCGCTCGGAATTAAAATCCGAGGACACTTTTGAACTCGCAGTGCCAGTATTATCTTAAGAAGACTATCACTTTGATGGCAGTGGGTCGAGATTAAAAGATACTTTTTAGGTTTTTGTGGAAAATAATAAAATAAAGTGAGCTTCTCTTTATTTTTATTTGAGCCATGATGTGGGTGTTTGGAGGTGGGTCCCACTAGATCTATAACCTCCTTGTGGAGGTTGAAATATGGAGGTGGGACCACCAAACCATAACCTCCCATGAGAGGTTATGGTGGTGGGTTTCACCCAAATGTAACCTCCCAAGAGAGGTTACGACATGGGACCAAATGGGACTAAACCCCCTATTAATGGGAGGAGTGGAAAATCTCTCAACTCCCCTCATTAATGAGGGGGAGCCCCGTTAACTCCTCTACCATTTATGGTGCCACCACCTCCCCATTAATTCTTTGTGCCAACCTTATGATTTAATTAAGAGGATCCAAGTTAATTAATTACTCCTTTTTGAATATTGTGCTAATGAATTAATAAGATATCACAATATCTTATTATTTTTGGTTGGCATTTCTCTTGGTGGAAACTTGGGAGAAGAGGGAAGAACTCTAGCCTATGAAGAATGAAGAACAAATAATGAAGAATGCCGACCTTTTTTGAATTCCTTCCTCATATCCTTCTGACGTGGAGCATCTTCCACAACCGACATCCGAGCTAAGGATTGGATGTGTGTGGTAGACGTGACGAATGACGACAACACCATATTCTTCCCCGCGACTCTATCATCGACCAACGATAAAGGTAGGGGGATTTATTTGAGTTTCTTTTATTTGTGGGATGATGTGGGGTGATTCGTTTGATATTTCTCCCATTTTCTATTCTTGAGTAATTCTTTGAAAACTAAATAATGTTTGAACAGATTTCTACCACCCCTAAATGCAAAGGGTTCTCGCCAAACCAACATGGCCCGAACCCTCTGCTGTTCTTATTTGTGATGATCTTTGGCATGGAGATGAGGAGTCAAGACGACGAAGGAAACCACCGCGCAACCTGCGGCCTCCACGAACCACTCCACCCACGCGACGCTCCAGCTGAACCGGCTCTGCCACCTCGGGCCGAACCTCACTGCCCACTGGCTTTTGAGCCGTGTTGGATGCACTGCCCGTCGGCCGAGCCTCCCACCAGTCCGAGTTGCACCGCCCCCCCTGGCTGCCCCGGCCTATCCGTTGGCCCGCCTATCATCTTGGCCACGCCCCTCCCGGCTGCCCACTGGCCCACCTACCAGCCTGCCCGGCCGCCTCCCGGCCTACCCGGCCACCCACTGACCCACCTGGCACCCAGTCTGGCCGTTCACCAGCATATCCAGCCGCCCTCTGGCCTGCCTGGTGCCCTGCTCGGCCGCCTGCCGCCCTAGATGCACCCTGCCCGACTGCCCGCCAGCTGCCCAGCCGCCTCCCGTGCACCCATCTGAACTGCGCTGGCCGGCATGCGCCATGCACCCCGTGCCTCCCGAGCCGCACCCTCGCAGCGCTCCAGGCCAAACCGGCCCCAAGCTCGGGATGAACCGCCCACGCGACCTGTTGGGATGGGCCCAGCGGGCTGGGATGAACCTAACAGGTTGGCCCATCCAATGGGTTCGTCTAAACCTAAATGGTCTTATTGGGTCGACCCAAATCAGGTCGGCCTAGACAGGGTCGGTCCGACCGGGTCGGACTGGACCCGAGCCCACTACCGACCCCTTTACTTTCTTTGGCCGTATCTTTGGCACCAGATGACCGTTTGGCGAATCGTCAGTGGTGCTGGTTTTCTTGGAGCGCGATGGTCCCTTTGAGTATACCCAACAAGATTTTGGGGTATAGTTGGGATACAATCAGGTTGGATTGTGGGTGAATCCAACCGGGCCCCCGTGACTAAAAGGCTAATAACTCACAGACCGGTCATCCGATTGACGCACCGTCTATTATGTTGATACTTCTATGATGTGGATGACCTTTGAGATACTTCTACGTTTGACTTCATGAAAATTGGAGAATCGACCAGTAGCTTGTGGAGAATATCTTCAGAGATGAGTGAGAATTTTTGTGGGATCCTCGTAGCTTGACAAGACCAGACGATTGCTGACTGTTTAACTCAGAGTGACTCTGCTGGCCCAGTGGGGAGCACCATGGTGTCGCAGAAGACCCATTGTGGGGAGCACCTTGGTGATGCACCAGACCCATGATACTCGACAGGAGGAGTACCTATGCTGGATATGAGGGGGAGCACCTCTGTGTCACATGGAAGAGCCACAGTGGGGAGCACCTCTGTGTGACATGACATCCCCACGATACTCGATAAGAGGAGTACCTCAGCACGGGCCCCAGGGGACGGTTCGTAACATTTTCAGTGTTTTTAGAGTTTTTATGTTTTCATCTATTTTTAAGGGGTTTTAAGTATTTTTATAGTTTTAATGTTTTTAGGGATTTTTAGGGGTTTTAGGGGTTTTTATGATTTTTAATTTTTTTTTGAGTTTTTTTAGGGATTTTCATATTTTTTTAACATCTTAAGGGTTTTTAATGTTTTAGTGGGGATTATTGTTTTCATGGGTTTTTGGAATTTTTAATGTTTTTATTGATTATTATGGTTATTAGGATTTTAATATTTTTATGGGTTCTTAGGTATTTTTATCATTATTAGGTTTATTAGGGGTTTTATGTATTTATTAGATTTTTAAGGCTTTCTTAGGTGGTTTTTTATTTACAGTTTTCTACAACTTTAGTGATATTTTAGTATTTTTTAGGATTTATAATATTTTTTAGGGTATTTAAGGATTTTGTGGGTTTTAGGGTTTTGGAAGATTTTATGGGTTTTATGGATTTTTTGGGTTTACATTTAGTTTTTAGGGGATTTATGGTTTCATAATGTTTTTTATCATTTTTAGGGGTTTTTAGGGATTTTAGAATTTCTAGTTGTATTTTAGGGGTTTTAAGGTTTTAATGGGTGTTTATAGTTTTTAGGGTTTTTAGGGGTTTATGGGTTTTTATCATTTTTAGGTTTTTAGGGGTTTTAAGTGTGGTTAGTTTTTTATGATTTTCTTATAGTTTTTAGGTTTTTTACTTTTTTTTATGGATTTTTAGAAATTTTTTAGTTATTTATGGGATATTTATATTTTTAGGTATTTTTAGGGTTTTAAGGGGTTTTATAGTTTTGGGGTTTTTTTGGATATTTTTGGGTTTTATGTCTTTTTTACTTTTTATGTATTTTAAGGGGTTTTTTATTTTTTAAAAGTTTTTAGGGGTTTAAAGGGTTTTTAGAGTCATTAGTGGGTTTTTAGTTTTTGTATGGGTTTTATGGTTTTTATGGTTTTAGGATTTTTTATGATATTTAGGGTTTTTAGGTTTTTTAGGGTTTTATGGGTTCTAAGAGATTTTAGTTTTTTTAGGTATTCATTTGAGTTTTAAGGGGTTTTATCATTTTTAGGGATTTTTTGGGGATTTTATTGTTTTTTATAATTCTTATAGATTTTAGGTAATTTTTAGAATTAGGGTTTTTCTGGTTTTTTAGGTGTCTATAGTTTTTATTGAGTTTGTAGGGTTTTTATATTTTTATAGTTTTTGACATTTTTAGTGGTTTAAAAGGATTTTAGTGTTTTTAAAGATTTTAGGATTTTTATGGGCTTTTAGGTTTTTTAATGTTTTTGGGGTTTTGTGGTTTTTATGGTATTTGGGTATTAATGGGTTTTTATGGTTTTGAATGGTTTTAGGGTTTTAAGAGTTTTATGTGTTTTTATATTTTTAAGGCTTTCTTAGGGTTTTAGGGTTTTTAGTATTTTTATCCTTTTAGGGATTTTTAGGGACTTATTGTATTTTTATGGTTTGTAGGGGTGTTTTTTGATTTTCGTAGTTTTTAATGGGTTTTAGGTTTTTTAGGGATTGTATTGTTTTGGGTTTTAGGGGTTTTTAATTTTTATGTGCATTAAAATATTTAGAGGTTGTTAACATTTTTATGGGTCTAAAGGGTTTTTAGTGTATTTGGAGGGTTTTTTAGGTTTTAATATCTTATTAGTTTTTATGGTTTTTAGTTTATATTGGGATTTAAAGTCTTTTTGGGGTTTTAGGGTTTTATCGTTTTTATGTTTTTTGGGGGTTTATGTGTTTTATTATTTTTATGGTTTTATTATGGGTTTTATTTTATTAGATATATTTACTACTTTTTATGTTATTATAGTTTTTAGGGGTTTTAGTGATTTTGTGGATTTTTAGGGTATTATAAGGTTTTAGGATATTTTCGGGTTGTTAGGTTTTTTTGAGTTTTTTAGTTTCTCTGAATTTTTGATGGTTTGATATTTTTGGGATTTTAAGGGTTTTAAGGGTTTTTAGTGTTTTTAGGGGTCTTTTGGTTTTCTTTGGTTTTTATGGATTTACGGTTTTTAGGGGGGTTTAAGGGTTTTTTAAGGTTTTATAAATTTTTTATGTTTTTAGGGGTGTTAATTGTTTTTGGGTTTTTCATATTTTGTTATGGGTTTTCCAGGTTTTTTTGGTTTTTTTAATATTTTTCATAATTTTTGGGGCTTTTTAGGCTTTATATGATTTTTAGAGATTTTGAGGTTTTAGGGTTTTTTTTGGATTGTTTGTGTTTTAGTATTTTTTGAGTTTTTAATCGTTTATAAAGTTTTTAATGTTTTTAATTTTATTACAATGTTAAATGATTTATCATTTTTTTAGTAGTTTTATGGGATTTATAGGTTTATAAGGTTTTTAGGTGTTTTTAGGTTTTTAGGGTTTTTAGGGGGTATAGGGGTTTTTATGGTTTTAGTGTTTTTATGTTTTTAGATTTTTTTAAGTTTTATTATAATTTCAAGGGTATATTAGGGGTTTTCATGGGTTTTTATATTTTTAGGGATTTTAAGGGAGTTTTTTAGGATTTTTATTGGTTTTTACCTTTTTTAGGGATTTTGAGGGTTTTTAGGGGTTTAACGTTTTTTGGGGTTTTCAAGATTTTTGAGTTCTTTAATGTTTTTTTAATGATTTTAGAGTTTTTCTGTGTTTTAGTTTTTTAAAGGAATTTTTTTTAGTTTTAGTTGTTTTATTTTTGTTTGTTTTTTTAAAGATTTTATGCTTTTTAGGGGTTTTATTTTTTTTAGGGAATTTAGGGATTTTTAGGGTATTAATATTTTTTAATGGTTTTAATTGTTTTTCGGGTTTAATATTTTCATAGGGTTTTTATGGGGTTTATGTTTTAAGGATATTTAGTAATTTTATGCTTTTTATAGATTTTTATAGATTTTATGGGGTTTCAAGGGTTTTATGGTTTTTGAGTTTTTTTATGGGTTTAAGTTTTTTTTGAGTTTTTTATTATTTTTAAAGGTTTTCATATATTTTAAAAAATGTAGTAGTTTAAAGTTGTTTTTTAATTTTTAGTTGGTTTTAGGGTTTTTATGTGTTATAGGGATTTTAATGGTTTTTAGGGTTTTTAGGGTTTTTATGGTTTTTAGCGGTTTTTTTTCAATTTTTTGGGTTTTTAGGAATTTTATGTGTTTTTATTTTGAATGGATTTTTGGTATTTTATGGTAATTTCTATTTTTAGGTATTTTATGGTTTTTAGTATTTTTATGGGTTTTTAGGGTTTTTAGGGATTCTGAAGGATGTTGTGCTTTTTTGGGTTTATTGTGTTTTTTAAGGATTTTGAGGGATTTAGGGGTTTTTTATTTTTTAATTTATTTATGTTTTTAGTGTTTTTTTAAGTTTTATGGATTTTAATTGGTTCATAGTTTTGTGGATTTTTATACATTTTTGTGTTTTTATTTTTTTTAGGGATTTTCAGGATTTTTAGGATTTCTGAGGCTTTTACCATTTTTTATGTTTTTTAGGGTTTATATCATTTTTACGTTTTTTGGTTTTTTGGGTTTCCAGGGAATTTTGGTATTTTTATGTTTTTATATATTTTTAGGGATTTTTAGGATTTTTATGGGTTTCTACGGTTTTTAGTATTTTGAGGTTTTAAGATTTTTTAGTGTTTTTAGTGTTTTTAGTGTTTTTATTGTTTTTTGGGTTTTAAGATTTTTTGTGTTTTTAGGGTTTTGTCATATTTATATTTTTTAACGTTTTTATGGATTTAAAGGGGTTTCATAGTTTTTAATGGTTTTAGGATTATTATGAGATTTTTTGTAGTTTTTTTAAGTTTTAAAGGGTTTTTTATAATTTTTATGTTTTTAGGGATTTTAATTGTTTTTATGTTTTTAAAGTATTATTTGGGTTTTTAGTGTTTTTATGGTTTTTTTACCTTTTAATGAATTTTAGGGTTTTTTATAATATTTATGGTTTTATAATATTTTTAGAGGTTTTGAGGGTTTTAAGGATTTTATGGTTTTATTTGGGTTTTTAGGGTTTTTGATGTTTTTGATGTTTTTTAGGATTTTTTGGGTTTTAAGTATTTTTATGGGTTTTTTGGGGTCTTTAGGGTTTCAAGGGTTTTTTAGTGCTTTTATCATTTTTAGGGGTTTTAAGTGTTTTTTGATTTTTTAGGTTTTATTATAGTTTTTTCTAGGTAGGGGGGGGGGTTATGTTTTTAGGCATGTTTATGGTTTTTTATGATTTTTTGGTATTTTTAGTTTTTTTAGTGTTTTAGGGTTTTTCCGGGGGTTATGGTTTTATAATTTTTTTCATTTTTATGGGGTTTTAGATATTTTTAAGGTTTCTATTGGTTTAATCTGTTTTTTGGGTTTTTTGGGGTTTTAGGGATTTTATGGGGTTTTAAGGTATTTAGGGGTTTGTATAGTTTTTAGTGTTTTTATTGTTTTAGGGGTTTTTTTCATTTTCAAATTTTTTCATGGATTTAAGTGTTTTAAGAATTTTATGGTTTTAATTTTTTTTCAGAATTTTTTGGTTGTTTTAAATATTCTAGATTTTTAGGTATTTTTATGATTTTTATGGGTTTTAGGGATTTTGTGGGTTTTTTTTGTTTTTTGGGTTTAAGGGTTTTTATAGTTTTTTTCATTTTGTTTTTTTTTTATTTTTTCGGTTTTTTAAGGACTTTAATATATTCTTAATGCTTTTATGGGTTTAAATGGGGTTTAGAGAATTTATTGGTCTTAGTGTTTTATTGGTTTTAGGGTATTTAATGTTTTTCTCAGTGATGATTTGGTTTTTAGGGTTTTTAATGTTTTCAAATTTTATTAGGATTTTAGGGGATTTATGTGTCTTTAGGTTTTTAAGTTTTACCTAGTAATTTTATGGGGTTTTTCATTTTTAGGTATTTTAAGAATTTTTTAGTATTATTAGGGTATTTAGGGTTTTTATGTATTTTTTGGGGTTATATGTATTTATCGGTTTTAGGGTTTTTTATTTTGTGTTTTTGGTGGTTTTTAGAGTTTTTAGTCGGTTTTAGGGGTTTTATGGGTTTTTATTATTCTAAAAGTTTTTATGGGTTTTATGGTTTTTAGAGGTTTTAGGGTTTTTAGAACTTTTATGTTTTTAAATTTTTATAGGGTTTTTACAGGTTTTTATATTTTAGGAATTTTTGGGTTTTATGATTTTTATGAGTTTTAAAGTGACTAAATGTAATTTAGAGTTACTATTGTTTTAAGTGGTTTAAAAGTTTTTTTATAGTTTTTAGTGGTTTTCAGTTTTTTATGTGTTTTACTATTTTTAATCATTTTAGTAATTTTTTTGGTATTTAGGGATTTTTGGTTTATAGGTTTTTTTTAAATTTTAGGTTTTTAGGTATTTTATGTGTCTTTAGATTTTTTTAATATTTCTTAGGGGTTCTTAGGGTTTTTAGGGGTTTTAGGTTTTTCTGGATTTTAATTTTTTTTTGGATTTTTATAGTTTTTAGGGATTTTTCAGGTTATATGATTATTTAGGGGTTTATGGTTTTTTAGGGTTTTAGGGTTTTTTGAGTTTTAATGGGATTAATGAATTTAGGGTTTTTACAATTCATTTGGGGTTTAATGGGGTTTTAGAGGTTTTAGTGATTTCTATGATTTTCATGTGCATTTAGGGTTTTAAAAGGTTTTAGGGTATTTTATGTTTTTATAATTTTGAAGACTCTTTAGAATTTTTATCATTATTTAGGTTTTAAGGGTTTTAAGTGTTTTTAAGTTTTAATGTTTTCGTTGTTTTTTAGGGGTTTTAGAGTTTTTTAACTTTTTATGAATTTTTATGGATTTTTTGGATTTTTAGGGTTTATGATTTTTTTATTGATTTATGAGGGGTTTGGGGATTCTAATATTTGTATTGTATTTTTTGTTTTTATCATTATTTTTATTTTTAGGGTTTTTATGGTTTTGAGATTTTTTTTAAGATTTTAAGGTTTTGAGAATTTTTTATGATTTTATGGTCTTTAATGGGATTAAAATTTAATATCAGGGTTTTATGGATCTTTGTTGTCTTTATGGTTTTAAGGGTTTTACGGTATTTTATGGTTTTAATACTATTAATTTTTTTTAGTTTTTATGGTTTTAAGTGGTTTTAGGGTTTTAATGTTTCGTAGGGTTTTTATGGTTTTTAGGGATTTTACAGATTTATATGGTTTTTAGTTATTCTGAGGAGTTTATGGTTTTTAGTGTTTTAAGGGGATTTATGGGGTTTTTATGTTTTTAAGGTTTTTTTGTGTTTTGTACAGTTTTAAACATTTTTTAGGGGTTTAAAGGGTTCTAGTGTTTTTAGTGGGTTTTAGGGTTTTTATTGTTTTTTAGTATTTTTAGGTCTTTTTATCGGTTTTAATTTTTTTTAGGGTTTTTAGAGTTTTAGAATTTTTTAGTTTTTTTAGGGTTTTACGTATTTTTATATTTTGGAGGTTTTCTTTAGCTTTTTAGCTTTTTGGTGTTTGTATGTTTTTACATATTTTTTGGGATTTTTTGGATTTTTATGGGCTTCTAGGGGTTTTAGGGATTTTGCGGGTTTGAGGGGTTTTTAGGGTTTCAATGGTTTTTATGTTTTTTTGTTTTATTATTGTTTTTTGGGATTTTATGGTTTTTATTTTTATTTCTGATTTTTTGGGGTTTAAAGGAATTTTAGAGTTTTTAGTGGATTTAAGGTTTTTTCTTGATTTTTTATGGTTTTTATGAGGTTTTAAGGTTCTTTAAGGCTTTATGGGTCTTTATTTTCCTTAGGTTTTTAGGGTTTTAGTGTTCTTATGTGTATTTAGGGGTTTTTGGGATTTTTGGGTTTTATGGGTTATCATAATTTTTTTGTTTGTAATGATTTCCTAGGTTTTTAGGGGTTTTTATGTTTTATGGGATTTTTAGGGATTTTTATGATTTTATGGGTTTTTTTGTTTTTTTATTTTGACGGGTTTAGGGGTTTTCTGCTTTTTTGGGTTTTTTTGGGGTTTTTGGGCATTAGGGTGTTTTTTTAGATTTTTTAAACATTTTAAGGGGTTTAAAGGGGTTTTGAGAGTTTATAGTCTTTTTTAGGGTTATTATGAGTATTCAGGGTATTTAGGTATTTATGGGTTTTTAGGGTTTTTAGGGATTTTTTGGGGTTTTAGTGTATTTTAGGGTTTTAAATTTTTTTAGTGTTTTATTGGTTTTATGTGTTTTTATGTTTTTATGTTTTTCTTAAGGGTTTTCTGGGGTTTTTGGTTTCATTAAATTTTTATGAATTTTTTGGGATTTTTTATATTTTTTATGGTTTTTATGGTTTTTATGGATTTTAATTATTTTTGGGTTTTTAGGGGATTAAAGGGTTTCTAGAGTTTTTAAGGGTTTTAAATATTTTCATGGGTTTTTGGAATTTTTAATGTTTTTATTGATTATTATGGTTATTAGGATTTTAGGATTTTTATGGGTTCTTAGGTCTTTTTATCATTATTAGGTTTATTAGGGGTTTTATGTTTTTATTAGATTTTTAAGGCTTTCTTAGGTGGTTTTTTATTTACAGTTTTCTACAACTTTAGAGATATTTTAGTATTTTTTAGGATTTTTAATTTTTTTTAGGGTATTTAAGGGTTTTTTGGGTTTTTTGGGTTTTGGAAGATTTTATGGGTTTTATGGATTTTTAGGGTTTACTTTGAGTTTTTAGGGGATTTATGGTTTCATAATGTTTTTTAACCTTTTTAGGGGTTTTTTAAGGATTTTAGAATTTCTAGTTGTATTTTAGGGTTTTTATGGTTTTAATGGGTCTTTATAGTTTTTAGGGTTTTTAGGGGTTTATGGGTTTTTATCATTTTTAGGGTTTTAGGGGTTTTAAGTGTGGTTAGTTTTTTAAGATTTTCTTATATTTTTTAGGGTTTTTTACTTTTTTTTATGGATTTTTAAAAAAAATTTAGTTCTTTATGGTATCTTTATATTTTTAGGTATTTTTAGGGTTTTAAGGGGTTTTATAGTTTTGGGGTTTTTTTAAATATTTTTGGGTTTTAGGACTTTTTTACTTTTTATGTATTTTAAGGGGTTTTTTATTTTGTAAAATTTTTTAGGGGATTAAAGGGTTTTTAGAGTCATTAGTGGGTTTTTAGTTATTGTATGGGTTTTATGGTTTTTATTGTTTTAGGATTTTTTATGATATTTAGGGTTTTTAGGTTTTTTAGGGTTTTGTGGGTTTTAAGAGATTTTGTGTTTTTTTAGGTATTCATTTGGGTTTTTAGGGGTTTTATCATTTTTATGTATTTTTTGGGGATTTTATTGTTTTTTATAATTTTTATAGATTTTAGGTAATTTTGAGGAATAGGGTTTTTCTGGTTTTTTAGGTGTCTATAATTTTTATTGAGTTTGTACAGTTTTTATATTTTTATAGTTTTTGACATTTTTAGTGGTTTAAAGGGTTTTTAGTGTTTTTAAAGATTTTAGGATTTTTATGGGCTTTTAGGTTTTTTAATGTTTTTGGGGTTTTGTGGTTTTTAGGGTATTTGGGTATTGATGGGTTTTTATGGTTTTGAATGGTTTTAGGGTTTTAAGAGTTTTATTTGTTTTTATATTTTTAAGGCTTTCTTAGGGTTTTAGGGTTTTTAGTATTTTTCTCCTTTTAGAGATTTTTAGGGACTTATTGGATTTTTATGGTTTGTAGTGGTGTTTTTTGATTTTGATAGTTTTTAATGTGTTTTAGGTTTTTTAGGGATTGTATTGTTTTGGGTTTTAGGGGTTTTTAGTTTTTATGTGCATTAAAATATTTAGAGGTTGTTAACATTTTTATGGGTCTAAAGGGTTTTTAGTGAATTTGGAGGGTTTTTTAGGTTTTAATGTCTTAAGAGTTTTATGATTTTTAGTTTATATAGGGGTTTAAAGTCTTTTTGGGGTTTTAGGGTTTTTATCGTTTTTTGGTTTTTTGGGGGTTTATGTGTTTTTTTATTTTTATGATTTTATTATGGGTTTTATGTTATTAGATATATTTACTATTTTTTATGTTATTATACTTTTAAATAGTTTTAGTGATTTTGTGGGTTTTTAGGGTATTATAGGGTTTTAGCATATTTTTGGGTTGTTAGGTTTTTTTGAGTTTTTTAGTTTCTCTGAATTTTTTATGGTTTGATATTTTTTGGATTTTAAGGGGTTTTAGAGTTTTTAGTGTTTTTAGGGTTTTTTTTGGTTTTCTTTGGTTCTTATGGTTTTACGGGTTTTAGGGGGGTTTAAGGGTTTTTAGGGGTTTATAAATTTTTTATGTTTTTAGGGGTGTTAATTGTTTTTAGGTTTTTCATATTTTCTTATGGGTTTTCCAGGTTTTTTGTTTTTTTATTATTTTTCATAATTTTTGGGGCTTTTTAGGCTTTATATGATTTTTAGAGATTTTGAGGTTTTAGGGTTTTTTTTGGATTGTTTGTGTTTTAGTATTTTTTGAGTGTTTAATCGTTTATAATGTTTATAATGTTTTTAATTTTATTACAATGTTAAATGATTTTTCATTTTTTTTATTAGTTTTATGGGATTTATAGGTTTTTAAGGTTTTTAGGGATTTTTAGGTTTTTAGGGTTTTTAAGGGGTATAGGGGTTTTTATGGTTTTAGTGTTTTTATTTTTTTAGTTTTTTTTATGTTTTATTAGAATTTCAAGGGTATCTTAGGGGTTTTCATGGGTTTTTATATTTTTAGGGATTTTAAGGGAGTTTTTTAGGATTTTTATGGGTTTTTACCTTTTTTAGGGATTTTGAGGGTTTTTAGGGGTTTTACGTGTTTTTGGGGTTTCCAAGATTTTTGAGTTTTTTAATGTTTTTTTAATGATTTTAGAGTTTTTCTGTGTTTTAGTTTTTTAAAGGATTTTTTTAGTTTTAGTTGTTTTAATTTTTTTTGTGTTTTTAAAGATTTTATGCTTTTTAGGGGTTTTATTTTTTTTAGGGAATTTAGGCCTTTTTAGGGTATTAATATTTTTAATGGTTTTAATTGTTTTTCGTTTTTAAGATTTTCATAGGGTTTTTATGGGGTTTATGTTTTAAGGATATTTAGTAATTTTATGGTTTTTATAGATTTTTACAGATTTTATGGGGTTTCAAGGGTTTTATGGTTTTAGAGTTTTTTTGTGGGTTTATGTTTTTTTTTGAGTTTTTTATTATTTTTAAAGGTTTTCATATATTTTAAAAAAATTAGTAGTTTAAAGTTTTTTTTAATTGTTAGTTGGTTTTAGAGTTTTTATGTGTTATAGGGATTTTAATGGTTTTTAGGGTTTTTAGGGTTTTTATGGTTTTTAGCAGTTTTTTTTCAATTTTTTGGGTTTTTAGGAATTTTATGTGTTTTTATTTTGAATGGATTTTTGGTATTTTATGGTATTTTATGTTATTAGGTATTTTATGGTTTTTAGTATTTTTATGGGTTTTTAGTGTTTTTAGGGTTTTTAGGGATTCTGAAAGATTTTATGGTTTTTTGGTTTTATTGTGTTTTTTAAGGATTTTGAGGGATTTACGGGTTTTTTATTTTTTAATTTATTTATGTTTTTAGTGTTTTTTAAGTTTTATGGATTTTAATTGGTTCATAGTTTTGTGTATTTTTATACATTTTTGGGTTTTTATGTTTTTTATGGTTTTTATTGTTTTTATTGTTTTTAGGGATTTTCAGGATTTTTACGATTTCTCAGGCTTTTACAATTTTTTATGTTTTTTAGGGTTTATATCATTTTTACGTTTTTTTGTTTTTTGAGTTTTCAGGGAATTTTGGTATTTTTATGTTTTTATATATTTTTAGGGATTTTTAGGTTTTTATGGGTTTCTAGGGTTTTTAGAATTTTGAGGTTTTACGATTTTTTAGTGTTTTTAGTGTTTTTATTGTTTTTGTGGTTTTTGGGGGGTTTAGGGTTTTTTGTGTTTTTAGGGTTTTTTCATTTTTATATTTTTTAACGTTTTTATGGATTTAAAGGGGTTTCATTGTTTTTAATGGTTTTAGGATTATAATGTGATTTTTTGGGGTTTTTTTAAGTTTTAAAAGGGTTTTTTATAATTTTTAATTTTTAGGGATTTTAATTGTTTTTATGTTTTTAAAGTATTATTAGGGTTTTTAGTGTTTTTATGGGGTTTTTACCTTTTAATGAATTTTAGGGTTTTTTATAATATTTATGGTTTTATAATATTTTTAGATGTTTTGAGGGTTTTAAGGATTTTATGGTTTTATTTGGGTTTTTAGGGTTTTTGATGTTTTTGATGTTTTTTAGGATTTTTAGGGGTTTTAAGTATTTTTATGGGTTTTTTTGGGTTTTTTAGGGTTTCAAGGGTTTTTTAGTGCTTTTATCATTTTTAGGGGTTTTAAGTGTTTTTTTGATTTTTTAGGTTTTATTATTGTTTTTTCTAGGTGGGGGGGGGGGGGGGGGTTATGTTTTTAGGCATGTTTATGGTTTTTTATGATTTTTTGGTAATTTTAGTTTTTTTAGTGTTTTAGGGTTTTTTCGGGGGTTATGGTTTTATAATTTTTTTTCATTTTTATGGGTTTTTAGAGATTTTTAAGGTTTTTATTGGTTTAAAGGGTTTTTTGGGTTTTTGGGGGTTTTAGGGATTTTATGGAGTTTTAAGGTATTTAGGGGTTTTTATAGTTTTTAGTGTTTTTATTGTTTTAGGGGTTTTTTTCATTTTTAAATTTTTTTAGGGATTTAAGTGTTTTAAGAAATTTATGGTTTTAATTTTTTTTTCAGAATTTTTCGATTTTTTTAAATATTCTAGATTTTTAGGTATTTTTATGAATTTTATGGGTTTTAGTTATTTTGTGGGGTTTTTTTTTGTTTTTTAGGTTTAAGGGTTTTTATAGTTTTTTTCATTTTGGTTTTTTTTTTGATTTTTTCGGTTTTTTAAGGACTTTAATATATTCTTAATGCTTTTATGGGTTTAAATGGGGTTTAGAGTATTTATTGGTCTTAGTGTTTTATGGGTTTTAGGGTATATAATGTTTTTCTCAGTGATGATTTGGTTTTTAGTGTTTTTAATGTTTTCAAATTTTATTAGGATTTTAGGGGATTTAAGTGTCTTTAGGTTTTTAAGTTTTACCTAGTAATTTTATGGGGTTTTTCATTTTTAGGTATTTTAAGGATTTTTTAGTATTATTATGGTATTTAGGATTTTTATGTATTTTTAGGGGTTATATGTATTTATCGGTTTTAGGGTTTTTAATTTTGTGTTTTGGTGGTTTTTAGAGTTTTTAGTCTGTTTTAGGGGTTTTATGGGTTTTTATTATTTTAACAGTTTTTATAGGTTTTATGGTTTTTGGAGGTTTTTGGGTTTTTAGAACTTTTATGTCTTTACATTTTTATAGGGTTTTACAGGTTTTTATATTTTAGGAATTTTTGGGTTTATGATTTTTATGAGTTTTAAAGTGACTAAATGTAATTTAGAGTTTCTATTGTTTTAAGTGGTTTAAAAGGTTTTTATAGTTTTTATTGGTTTCTCAGGTTTTTATGTGTTTTTCTATTTTTAATCATTTTAGTAGTTTTTTTGGAATTTAGGGATTTTGGGTTTTTAGGTTTTTTTTAAATTTTAGGTTTTTAGGTATTTTATGTGTCTTTAGATTTTTTTAATATTTCTTAGGGGTTCTTATAGTTTTTAGGGGTTTTATGTTTTTCTGGATTTTAAATATTTTTTTGGATTTTTATAGTTTTTAGGGATTTTTCAGGTTATATGATTTTTTAGGGGTTTATGGGTTTTTAGGGTTTTAGGGTTTTTTGAGTTTTAATGGGATTAATGAATTTAGGGTTTTTACAATTCATTTGGGGTTTAATGGGGTTTTAGAGGTTTTAGTGATTTCTATGATTTCCATGTGCATTTAGGGTTTTAAAAGGTTTTAGGGTCTTTTATGTTTTTATAATTTTGAAGAATCTTTAGAATTTTTAGCTTTATTTAGGTTTTAAGGTTTTTAAGTGTTTTTATGTTTTAATGTTTTCGTAGTTTTTTTGGGGTTTTAGAGTTTTTTAACTTTTTATGGATATTTATGGATTTTTTGGATTTTTTGGATTTTTAGGGTTTAAGGTTTCTTTATTGATTTATGAGGGGTTTGGGGATTCTAATATTTGTATTGTATTTTTTGTTTTTATCATTATTTTTATTTTTAGGGTATTTATGGTTTTGAGATTTTTTTATGATTTTAAGGTTTTGAGAATTTTTTATGATTTTATGGTCTTTAATGTGATTAAAATTTAATAGCAGGGTTTTATGGATATTTGGGGTCTTTATGGTTTTAGGGTTTTACGGTATTTTATGGTTTTAATACTATTAATCATTTTTTTAGTTTTTATGGTTTTAAGTGGTTTTAGGGTTTTAATGTTTCGTAGGGTTTTTAAGGTTTTTTGTGATTTTTAAGATTTATATGGTTTTTAGTTATTCTGAGGAGTTTAGGGTTTTTAGTGTTTTAAGGGGATTTATGGGGTTTTTATGTTTTTAAGGTTTTTTTTTGTGTTTTGTACAGTTTTAAACATTTTTAGGGGTTCAAAGGGTTCTAGTGTTTTTAGTAGGTTTTAGGGTTTTTATTTTATTTTAATATTTTTAGGTCTTTTTATCGGTTTTAAATTTTTTTAGGGTTTTTAGAGTTTTAGATTTTTTTAGTTTTTTTAGGGTTTTACGTATTTTTATATTTTGGAGGTTTTCTTTATCTTTTTAGCTTTTTGGTGTTTTTATGTTTTTACATATTTTTTGGGATTTTTTGGATTTTTATGGGCTTCTAGGGGTTTTAGGGATTTTGCGGGTTTGAGGGGTTTTTCGGGTTTCAATGGTTTATATGTTTTTTTTGTTTTATTATTGTTTTTTGGGATTTTATGGTTTTTATATTTATTTCTTGTTTTTTGGGGTTTGAAGGATTTTTAGAGTTTTTAGTGGATTTAAGGTTTTTTCTTGATTTTTATGGTTTTTATGAGGTTTTAAGGTTCTTTAAGGCTTTATGGGTCATTATTTTCATTAGGTTTTTAGGGTTTTAGGGTTCTTATGTGTTTTTAGGGATTTTTGGGATTTTTGGGTGTTATGGGTTATCATAATTTTTTTTGTCTTTAATGATTTCCAAGGGTTTTTATGTTTTATGGGATTTTTAGGGATTTTTATGATTTTATTGGTTTTTTTGTTTTTTTATTTTGACGGGTTTAGGGGTTTTATGTTTTTTTTTGGGTTTTTTGGGTTTTTTGGGCATTAGGGTGTTTTTTTAGATTTTTTTAACATTTTAAGGGGTTTAAAGGGGTTTTGAGAGTTTATAGTCTTTTTTAGGGTTATTATGAGTATTCAGGGTATTTAGGTTTTTATGGGTTTTTATGGTTTTTAGGGATTTTTTGGGGTTTTAGTGTATTTTAGGGTTTTTAAATTTTTTAGTGTTTTAGTGGTTTTATGTGTTTTTAGGTTTTTATATTTTTCTTAAGGGTTTTCTGGGGTTTTTGGTTTCATTACATTTTTATGAATTTTTTGGGATTTTTTATATTTTTTATGGTTTTTATGGTTTTTATGGATTTTAATTATTTTTGGGTTTTAGGGGTTTAAAGGGTTTCTAGAGTTTTTAAGGGTTTTAATGATTTTCATGGGTTTTTAAGGATTTTAAATATATTTAGGTGTTTTATAGTTTTTAGGATTTCTATGGATTTTTAGGTTTTTTAGCATTTTTCGGGGTTTCAGGGGTTTTATACATTTATAAGTTTTTATGTTTTCTTATGGTTTTTCAAGGGTTTAAGGGGTTTTTCTGTTTTATAGATTTTTAGTGTTTTTTATAATATTTATGTTTTTAGGGTTTTTATCGATTTTGAGGATTTTTATAGCTTTTAGGCTTTCAAGATTTTTTTGTGGTTTTTTGGGTTTTTTTATTTTCTAGGGGTTTAATGTTTTTAGAGTTTTTTAATAACTTTATGTGTTTAAATTCTTTTAAAGGGTTTTATGGGTTTTCTTTGTATTTAAGTATTTATAATTTTTAGGGCGATTTAGGGTTTTAGCATTTTTAAGTTTTTAGGTGTTTTAAGTGTGTTTATGTTTTTCTTATGAGTTTTCAAGGTTATATGGATTTTTTATGTTTTTATGGATTTTTAGGTCTTTTTTAGGAATTTTATAAATTTCTCATGTTTTAAGGGATTTTGATGAGATTTTAGGTTTTTTAGGATTTAGAAGGTATTTATTTATTTTTGGGTTTTTAAGTTATTTTTTAGTTTATAATTTTTTTAGAGTTTTCAAACTTTTAGGGTTATAAATGGTTTTTATAGTTTTTAGTGGTTTTAGGGTTTTTATGTGTTTTAGGATTTTAACGGTTTTAGGTGTTTTATCATTTTTAGGGTTTTTAGGGTTTTTATATTTTTTCAGCTTTTTATGGGGTTTTATAGTTTTTTGGATTTATGTGTTTTCTTATAGTTTTTCATGGTATTTACAATTTTTTATGTTTTGAGGGATTTTAGGGTTTTTTGGGTTTTTAGGGTTTTTTGAGTTTTTTAGGGTTTTTAAATATTTATATAGTTTTTTAATTATTTTAAGGGTTTTTATGGTTTTTATATTTTTAAATAGTTGTTGGGTTTTTATGTGTTTTTAGGGGTGTTTGTGGTTTTAGGGGTTTTAATGTTTTTGGATTTCTAGGGGTTTCAACATTTTATGGGGTTTTAGGGGGTATATTTGTTTTAGGATTTATGGTTTTATTACGGATTTTCTTGGTTCCTAGGAGTTTTTACATTTTTATGGAATTTTTTAATTTTTAATGTTTTTTATATTTTGTAGTGTTTTTATAAATTTTAAGGATTTTTTGGTTTTGTTATGGTTTTTTTGGATTTTTAGGTTTTTAAGAATTGTTTGATATTTTCACCGTATTAATGGTTTTTCGATTTTTTAACATTACTATGGATCTACTAGGGTTTATAACTTTTTTTAGGTTATTAGGGTTTTTATGGAGTTTAATGGATTTTTAGCTTCTTAGGTTTTTTTGTGGTTTTTATGTGATTATGTTTTTATGGTCTTCTTAGGGTTTTTTGGGTTTTTCTATTTTTCCGATTTTTTTTTTGATATTTATGGGTTTTATGGTTTTTAAGGAATTTTGAGGAATTTTAGGAGTTTTAGGGTTTTTTTTGGTTTTTTTGGGTTTTAGGTATTTTTATATTTTAGGAGTTTTAAGGATTCTATATTTTATTTAATGTTTTTATGGGTTTAATGGGTTTTTAGTGTTTTTTGTGGTTTTTAGGGGTTTTATAGTTTTTTAGTGTTCTTAAGGTTTTTATAGTTTTTAGGGGATTAGGGTCATTTAGGGTTTTTAGAATTTTTTATATTTTTAGGTGTTTTATGTGTTTTTTGGTTTATATTGTTTTATTAGGGTTTTCATGGTTGTCATGATTTGTTATGTTTTTAGGGATTTTTATTGTTTTTTTATGATTTTTATGGTCATTCGGTTTTTAGAGATTTTGAGGGTGTTTATGGGATTTTAGTGGTTTCAGGTTTTTAATATTTTTTTTGGTTTTATGTGTTTTAAATGTTTTCATATTTTAAGGTTTTCCTAGGGTTTTTATGATTTATATTTTTTGATATTTTTTGGGATTTTATGTTTTTAAGGATTTTTATGGGTATTTGGGGTTTTGCGGTTTTTTTATTATTTTATGGGTTTTTAGAGTTTTTTGAGTTCTTTAGGGTTTCTATGAACATTTTGAGTTTTTTTATTTTTATGGTTTTAAATATTTTATATTTTTAATTTATTTTTTGGGGTTTTTTTGTTTTATGAGTTTTTATGGTTTTGAAGGTTTTTAGGCGTTTTAATGGTTTTTAGGGTCTAGGGTTTTGGCATTTTTTTAGGTTCTTGGGTGATATAAATGTTTATATGTTTTTAACAATTTATTATATTTTTTCAGGGTTTTTAGGGTATTTTTACATTTTTGGGGATTTTATGGGATTTTAGGGTTTTTGAGGGTTTTGGGTTTTTTCTGTTTTTAGTGTTTTTAGAAATTTTAGGTTTTTAGTTGTTCAAAGTGTTTTTTATATTTTTAAGGATTTATAAGAATTTTTCAAAAAATTTAGTGGGTATTACATTTTTAGTCATTTTTAGTGATTTTTTATGGATTTTTTATGGTTTTTAATGTTTTTACGAATTTTGAGGCTTTATAGGGTTTTTTGTTTTTTTATGGTATTTTTGGATTTTATGGGTATTTTTTGAGTTTTTAGTGTGTTTAATGCTTTTTAGATTTTTAAAGTTCCTAGGGGTTAAATGGAGTTTATAATTTTTATAGGTTTTTTGGTTTTTTATGGTTTTTTATGGTTTTTATTGGCTTTTATGGTTTTTAATGTTTTTTAGGGTTTTAGGGGATTTAGAATTTTTTATGTTTTAAGGATTTCTTCAGGTTAATAGTGTTTTTACATTTTTAGGGAAATTTTGGGATTTTTTTTAGGATTTTTATGGTCTTTTAATTGTTTTAGGGAATTTTAGGAATTTATAGTTTTTAGGAATTTTTTGACTTTTAGATTTTTTTTTGTATTTTGAGGGGTTTAAAGGTTTTTTACTAGTTTTAGCAATTTTAGGAGTTTAAGGTGTTATTATAGTTCTAGTTGTTTTAAGGTTTTTATATTTTTTTAGTGGGTTTTGGATTTTTTTGAGTTTTTTTGGGGTTTTAATTTTTTTTGGGTTTTATGGGATTTTAGTGCTTTATGGGCTTTTGTCGTGTTTTTTGATTTTTAGCATTTTTAGGTTTTTTTAGGTTTTAAATGTTTTTATATTTTTTAGGTTTTCTTAGGGATTTTTATGGGATTTAAGATTTTTTTACCTTTTACAGTTTTTTTGGATTTTTATGGTTTTTATGGTTTTTAAGGATTTTCAGGGGTTTTCGGGTTCCATAGGGGATTTAGTGTTTTAGGATTTTTAGCATTTTTTGATTTTTAGGGGTTTACGTTTTTTGGGTTTTAAGGGTTTTTTATAATTTTTCTAGGTTTTTAGGGGGGTTTTAAATTTTTATGGTTTTTTAGGATTTTTATGTGTTTTATTGGTTTCTAGGGTTTTTAATGATTTTGAGTGTTTTAGGGTTTTTATGGGTTTTTGGGTTTTTGGGTTTTTTTATTTTAGGGTTTCTTTTTGAGTTTTTAGGGTTTTCATTTTTTATAGTGTTTAACTTTATTTGGTTTTGTGTTGGTTTTATAGTTTTTAGTGCATAAGGGTTTTAATAGATTTTTAGGTTTTTAATGGTTTTGGGGGGTTTGATTTATTTTATGGTTTTTAGTGTTGTTATTGTTTTTTAGGTTTTATGGGTTTTATGAGTTTTTAAGGTTTTATTTTGGGTTTTCAAAGTTTTTATAATTTTTTACAGTTTTGTATATTTTTGTGTTTTTATGTATTTTTATGTTTTGAGAGGGTTTTTTTTGGATTTTTAGGGGTTTTAGAGGATTTAGAAGTTTCATTATTTTTTAGGTTTTTTGGAGTTTAATGTATTTTTTATGATTTTAGATTTTTCTTAGGAGTTTTCAGGGTATTATAGGGTGTTTTCGTTTTTAGGGATTTTCGGGGTTTTTAAGGATTTTCATGGTTTTTATGGTATATTGGTATTTTGAGGGGTTATGGGTTTTTTGGTTTGTTAGGGGGAGGGGTGAGGGTTTTTACGATTTTTTTAATGTTTTTAGTGGTTTAAAGGGGTTTTAGAGTTTTTAGTGGTTTAATGGATTTTTATGGGTTTTATGGGTTTAATGGTATTTAGGGTTTTTTCAGATTGTAGTGATTATTTGGTTTTTTGGGGATTTTAATTTTTTTAGGTTTTTATGGTTTCCTTAGGGGTTTTCAAGGTTTTTTAGATGTTTGTAAATTTTTATGGATTTCAGGGCCTTTTAAGGATTTTTTTGGGTTTTTTAGAAATTTTGAGTGTTTTTATTGGTTTTTGTGGGTTTTAGTGTCTTATAGTTCTTTAGGTTTTTTGGGTTACTTGATTTTTTTATTTTCACGTTTTTTTAGAGTTTTTATCATTTTTAGGGGTTTAAAGAGTTTTTATATTTTTAGTTGATTTTTTGGGTTTTTATGGGTTTTAATGGGGTTTTAAGGTTTTTAATGTGTTATAGGGGTTTTATGGTTTTTAGGGGTTTTATATTTTTGGGGTATTTTAAGGGATTTTTATTGTATTTAGGGGTTTTAGGATTTTAATGGTAAAGATTATTTTTAGGTTTTTATGTTTTCCTTAGGTGTTTTTAGTAATTTTTTGTTTTTTTATGTTTTTATGGATTTTAAGGATTTTTTTGGTTTTTTGGGTTCATAGGGATTTTCGGTGATATTTTGGATTTTTAGTGGTTTTAGGATTTTTAGGGTTTTTTATGTTTTTAGGATTTAGGGATTTTAAGTGTTTTTAGGGTTTTAAGGTTTTATGAATGTTTTATGGGGATTTAAGGTTTTTTATTTTTTTTGGGGGGGGGTTAAGGATTTTTCATATTTTTATAGTTTTTACAGTTTTTAGGGATTTTATGGTTATTTTATGAATTTTTTAGGGATTTTATTGTTTTTTGTATTTTTTTGTTTTTTTGGGATTATAGTTTTTTAGTGTTTTTATATTTTTATTTAAAAGTTTTTTTTAGAGTTTTAAAACCCCTAAAACATTATAAAACACTGAAAACACATAAAAACCCGAATTATATTTAAAAATACCCCTCAAAACAAAAAACCATAAAATTATAAAAACCCTAAAATGCCCTATAAACCCTTAAAATTCAAAAATACCAAAAAACAATAGATGTCTTAAAAAACCCTTAAAACCAAAAAAAATACTAAGAAAACCTAAAAACCTAATAACAATTAAAGCCCCTAAATTTCCTAAAAAACGCCAAAACAAAAAAACAATAAAAAACCTTAAAACCCTTAAAAATATCTAAAAACACAAAAAAATATAACAATACTTAAAAGCCCAGATATCCTAAAAAATATCTAAAAACATCAAAAAATGTAAACAACCCTAAAACCCGTGAAAACCCATAAGAAAACTTTATAAACCTAAAAAATTAATACCCTTAAGAACCTAAAATGATAAAAACAGTAAAAACACTAAAAGACAATAAAATCCCCAATAACCCCTAAAAACCTTAAAAACTCTTAAATACCATAAAACCCCAAAAATGCTACTAATAATTATAAATCCTCTTTAAACCTGTAAAAATATTAAAAAACTCAAAAAAAGTCAAATCCCTAAAAACTCAAAAAAACCATAAAACCATAAAACCCCCAAATCCCGAAAAAGCCTTAAAAATATCAAGATATTTAAAACCCCAAAAAGAATAAGGATCCTAAAAAGATAGAAAAATCTGTAAAAAATAAAAAACCCTAGAAAGTTATAAAATCCTTATGAATACCTATAAAACATAAAACATTTAAAACTGCTAAAAAACCTAAATAATTAAAAATTTAAACAACCCCTAAAAACCCAAAATTCCCTCAAATTCCCTAAAAACCATAGAAATATAAAAAATACCAAAAAACTAGTAAAATTATAAATACATTAAAACCCTAAAAACCATGATAAACCAGAAAAATATTCAAAACCTAAAAACACTTAAAACCCTTAAAACCATAAATACAGCTACCCCCCCCCCCAACCCCCAAAAAAGACACTAAGACCCATAAACTCCACCCTAATTACCTAAAACACCTAAAAATACATAAAAACACTAAAAGCACTAAAAATAACAAAAAATATAAAAACCCTACAATCAATGAAAATCACTAAGAAAACCTTAAAACCTAAAAACACATAAAAACCCTAAATCTGTAAAAACACTAAAATCCTTAAAATATACTAAAACCATAAAAACCAAAAAACCAAAAAACCCATAAAAATAATAAAAAACTTAAATCCCCATAAAACTCTAAAAAACCA
Organism: Viscum album; assembly: GCA_963277665.1. Lineage (NCBI taxonomy): Eukaryota > Viridiplantae > Streptophyta > Magnoliopsida > Santalales > Viscaceae > Viscum > Viscum album. The sequence continues at coordinate 110,107,240 of OY728127.1, forward strand.
AAAAAAATTACAGAACCTGTCAAACCCATAAAATCATTTAATAACTGTAAAAAAACCTTGAAAACCCTAAAAAACCAAAACCTCTATAAACCAAAAAAACCAAAAAACCCATAAAACTATAAAAAACCCAAAAAACTATCATAATACCTAAAACCCTAAGAAATAATAAAAATAATAAAAACTCCTAAAAACATAAAAACCCTAAATAACATTAAAAATCTTAAGGAAACCATAAAAATCTAATAACACTTAAAACCCCAAAAAACCAAAAAACTTTATAACCCTAAAAAACCATAAACCTTCAAAAATCCCTAAAACAATCATAATCCATAAAACCCCTAAAACTTCAATAATTATAAAAAATCCCTTAAAATCCATAAAAATGTAAAGAATCCCAAAATCCATTAGAAAAACTAAGAAAAACATAAAAACCTGAAGACCCTTGAAACAGATAAAAATCTAAAAGCCACTAAAACCCATAAAATATATCAAAAATCAATAACCCCTAAAAATTATAAATACCCTAATCACTATAAAAAACCCTAAAATAGTAAAAACCCTAAAGAACCACTAAAGACTCTAAAAACCCTTTATACACTTAAAAATGTTAAAAATATTATAAAACCCCAAAAAAACTCAAAAAAACACATAAAAACCCATTAAAAACCCATAAAATCAAAAAAAAACCCACAAACACTCAAAATACCAAAAGCCCCTAAAAACCCATAAAATTAATAAAAAAACTGAAAAATTCCAAAAAAATGTAAGAACCCATCAAAAAACTTTATAGAACCATAGAAAACTAAAAAATAATTAAAACCACTAAAACAACTAAAAATTAATAAAACACTTAAAACCCTAAAAACCCTAAAACCCTAAAATCCTCAAAATCCATAAAATCCATAAAACCATAAAAATGATAACAACCTGTAAAAACCCATTAAACCACTAAAATATCTAAAAACCCTTTGAACCTCTAAAAATGATAAAAAATATAAGAACACTTGAAAACCCTAAAAAATTCACCCCCCCAAACAATAAAAATAAAACACCCCTAAAAACCTAAAACACCCCACAATCCATCAAAATCTTTAAAAAACCCTAGAAACCATAAATATCACAAAAATCCCTAAAAATCCCTAAATACATAAAAAAACCATAAAACCCCTACGATAAACATAAAAACCTAAAAACACATAAAACCCCTAAAAATCAAATACAATTATAAACCCAAAAAACTTAATTGGTACTAAAATAACTAAAAACAATAAAACCCATAAAGCCTTAAAACTCCTAAATATTGATAAAAAATAAAAAACCTGACTAAATAATCTAAAACTACTTTAAAACCCTAAAAACATTAAAAAAACCTAAAAACCATAAAACCTCTAAGAAACTCAAAAAACCCCTAAAAACCCAAAAAATTCCAATAAACCTTAAAACAAAAAAAAATCTCTATTATCCCTCATAATAATGTAAAACCACAAAAAACCATAAAATCCCAATAAAACCCTAAAAATTACTAAAAACATAAAAACCCAAAAGCCCTTGAATACTCCAATGATAATCTTAATAAACAAAAAACACTTTAAACTCTTAGAATACTAAAAAATGAAAAAAACCATAAAACCCTCCAAAAAACCCTAAAACCCATAAAACACCTAAAACGCTTAAAAACACTAAAACCCCATATAACCACAAAACCAAAGAAAATTTAAAACCTTTAATCCCATAAAAACCATTAAAACACTAAATATTCATAAAAAAACTAAAAAAATCATAAAACAAAAAAACAATAGAAATCCAAAAACCCCTCAAAATCCGTAAAACCCAGAAAAACCATAAATATTATAAAAAAGCTCAAAAATCAAAAAAATATGTAAAAAACCCAAGAAATCCGGAAAAATCCTAAGAAAAAATTAATAACCTAAAAACACTTTAAACCCCTAAACTCCCAAAAAATGCTAAAATACATACAAACCCTAAATTTCCAAAAAACTCAGAAACCCTATACCTATAAAAATAATAAAAATCCTAAAAAATCTTTAAAAAATCCTAAAAAGGTATCAAACCAAAAAATAATTAAATCGGCCAAAGAAAACATTAAAATACCTAAAAAAATCCATCCCTTAAAAAACCTAAAAAATATCAAAACCCTAAAAAATACTAATACTCTAAAAACATCTAAAAACGATATAACCGAAAAAACCATAAAATCCACAAAATACTGATAAAAACCCAAAAACCCACTAAAAATCTAAAAACCCTTTAAGGGCATACAAAAATTAAAAACTATAAAAAAACATAAAACCCCTAAAACTAAAATAATTCTTAACACCCCAAAAATACATATAAACCCTAAAACCCTAAAAGACCCCTAAAAGACCTCAAAATCCATAAAACCGTTAAAAACCCATCCAAATCCTATCAAATCCCAAAAAATATATAAAAATATGAAAAACCCTAAAACCCATGAAAACATCTAAGAAAACCTTTAAAATATTAAAACACCTAAATCCCATTAAATACCCTATGAATAACATAAAACCCATAAATACAATAAACCCAAAAAAACCAAAAAAACCATAAAAACAAAAAAAACTCAACAAAACTCTTTGAAACCCATAAAAAATTTTAAAACTCTAAAAAACAATAAATACCTAAAAAATCAACGAAACTCAAAAAACCCCAAAAACCATGAAAACCCTAAAACCCAAAAAATATCTAAAAACACTAAAAATCCATAAAACCCTAAAAATATTAAAAAAACCTAAAAACCCTTAAAATGTATAGAAATTTATAACACCCTAAAAAACGTGAAAACCCATAAGATTTGTTTTATAAAAGTGGTGACGTGAATTGGTCACCAAATTCATTCCACAAAATAATTTATTAAAATAAAGTATTATAAAACGAACATGAGGTGTAAATATCTTAAACCAACATGTAATTGACGGGAACACACTCTGATATTTCCAAGGAAAAGAAACAAAAACTCAGATTGCATGAGACATGTCTGAAAGTCCTGATACTATTCTGTCAAAGCCTTTCCGTATAGGATGATGAATCACCTAATTATAAAGGATACGTTCTAAAGATTTATGAACACATTCTTAATTAAATAATGTGACATAAAGTACATTCCTTGAAGAATCACTATAAATCTAGAATAGTGTGTTTATCTCATTATCTTTAGATTTGGGATCCAGCATGTCATAAACTAAGAAACAAAAACAATAAAATCAAGTTGTTTCCTTCCTAGAACTCCATCCCTTGAAATATATAGAAAATATTATTTTGAATAGATCCAATGAAATACATCCACTCACCCAAAGTCCAGAAGGCATGTGCCAGAGCATAAGAAACCACTCGTCAAACCATGTCCAACAGTCTGAAGAACATGCTAAAGAACCAAGAGGCCAACAAGATTCAGAGAAAACCAACACATAGGAGAGAATTAACCATGAACTTAGAATTTCATAGGAGAAAAAAACAAAGTGAATTCAGAAGAAGAAACCACGTAAGGTGAAGTCCAGAAGATACAAAACAGATCCTCTTCAAGAGAAGGAATCCTAAAAACCCAAACTCATAGGATCAACCAAAACACTGAGTAGATAAAACTATCACTAAAACTCGATCCAGAAATGCTTTTGGGGAGTAAAAAATAAATCATTCACAAGGAATTTATTTGCAATTAAATTCTTGGTTTTTTATATTCTTCCAACATCCAAAAAAATGATAAAGACCATAAAAATCACTAAAACCCCTAAAAAACCATTAAAAAACTAACGTTCCATAAAAACCCTAAAAACATAAAAATCCCAAAAATTTCAAAATATACATAAAAACCTAAGAACCAATAAAACCTAGGAAAAAGAATAATAAATCCTTACGAAACTAAAAACAGCTAAAACACCTAAAAATGAGAAAAAACTAAACAAACCTAATAATACCATAAAAACTCTAAAAAATCATAACAATAAAAAAACCTTAAAAACATTCAAAAACCATAAAACCACTAAAAACTATAAAAAATAATAAAAAATTTTAAAACCCTTTAAACCCCATACTTTATCTAAACTCTAAAAACACAAAAAACCCTAAAATTGAAAAAAAACATAAAAACCTGAAAAACCCGAAAAAACCCTCAAAATCCCTAAAATCATAAAAAATGTAAAATTCTTAGAAAATGTTAAAAATTACTAGAATCTTATAAAAACCATAAAACCCTGAAAATCCCTAAAAACATAAAAACAAGAAAAAAATTAAAACACCTAAAAACCTAAAAATCACAAAAAAACCCTAAAACCCCTAAAACCCCTAAAACCCTTAAAACCCATAAAAAACCTAAAAACCCTAGAAACCTAAAAGTCACCTAAAGCTTTTTACAATAAAAAAAACCAAAAAATACCTTAAAAATATAAAAAACGTAAACACCCTAATACCCAAAAAATCATAACAAAATCTTAAGAACCTAAAAACCTTAAAAAGAAGTAAAAACCATAAGCAAATCGTAAAAGAACCTAAAGACCCTAAACATTCGTATAAAGCATAAAAACCCTTAAAACCTTAAAAACCTTTTAAACACTAAAATCCTTAAAAACCCTAAAAATATTAAAATGATAAAAACCCTTTAAAACCTAAAAATAATAAAAAACTCAAAAAACCATAAAAACCATAAAAATTATAAAGAACCCTAAAACCCAAAAAAACTATGAAAATCCTAAAAACCGAAAAAACCTAAAACCCCTCAAAATTCAAAAAATCCATAAAAGTCCATAAAAATATTAGAAACCCTAAAAACCTATAAAAAACCTAAAACCACCCAAAAACCCTAAAAACACAAACAACCGCTTAAACCCCCCTCTAAATCCCTAAATCCCTAAAAACCATGAAAGACATAAAAAATCCATAAAATCCCTAAAATGTAAAAAATCCATAAAAACCCTAAAAATCTCTAATAAACTGTAAAAAAATAAAAATACATAAACCCTTAAAAATTTAAAAAACATGCTAAAACCCCTAAAAATCTTAAAAACCCCCAAAAAACCAAAAACTCTTAAAACCCATAAAAACCTTAGAAGCCCTAAAAATGAATTAACCCCATTAAATATCACTAAATCTAAAAAACCATTTAAACCCATAAAAAGTTAAAAAACATTGAATATACATAAATTCCCAAAAAATCAAACGAAACCCTAAAAACAAAAAAAACATGAAAACCCTAAAACCATTAAACCCTAAAACCTTCAAATTCTCTAAACACACTAAAAACCCTAAAAACCCTAAAAATACTTAAAATACCTAAAAATTTAAAAAACCTAAAACCTTGAAAACCCATTAGAACACATTTAAAACCTAAAAACATAAAACCCCTAAAGACAAAAAAATGATAAAAACCCTAAAAAACACTAAAAACCATAAAAACATCAAAATTCCGAAAAACCCAAAAAACATAAAATCCTGAAAAATCAATAAAAATCACAAAATACATAAAAACCTAAAATCTTCGAAAACTCATATGAAATCCTTAAAAACCTAAAAATAATTAAAATCCTTGAACACCTAAAGAATAAATAGAACCCTAAAAGACCGTAAAATAAAAATACCTTAAAAAACATAAATACCCATAAACACCTAAAAACAAATAAAAGAACTAAAAACCCTTTAAACCCATAAAAATGTTATAAAACTATAAGAACATTAAAAACTAATAAAAAACTAAAAAACCAATAAACTTTAGAAGAATTCTAAAAACCCTAAAAACACTAAAAACCCTAAAACCCCTAAAAACCTCAAACTTCCAAAAAAAACCATAAAACCCATAAAAATCCTAGAAGACAATAAAATAACCTAAACTTGTAAAATCCACTAAAAATGAAAAACCTTAATAAAATATCAAAAACAAAAAAAAACATTAAATAACCAAAGAAACTAAAAAATGATAAAATCCCAAAAAACACTACAAACCCTCAAAATCCCAATAAATCCAAAATGGCCACAAAATTCTAAAAATCACTCAAAATAAATAAAAATTTAAAAACCCATAATAACCTAAAAACCCCTTGGAAAACCTTAAAACCCTAAAAACACTTAATCCCCCAAAAAACTTATATAACAGAGAGAATCCAAAAAAACATAAAAACTCCTTAAAAATCATACAACCCTTTAAAACCATAAAAAAATAAAAAATAAAATACCCTAAGAACTATAAAAACCCTTTTAAATCCTTGAAACCTTACAAAATTTAAAAAAACAATGATGCCACTAAAAAACTCAAAAAACCGTAAAACATAGAAAAATAATAAAACCCAAAAATCCCTAAAAACATAAAAAATACAACAAGTCCTAAAAAACCATATGAAGAAATAAAAAACCTAAAACATTTAAAACCCTAAAAATTCCAAAAAATCTTTAAAACCCTAAAAAACCCTAAAAACCCTAAACAACAATAAAAATATTTAAAAATCCCTAAAAATCCCAAAAACGTGAAAACCCATAAATATCCTAAAAAAAATAATAAAACCTTAAAACCCAAAAAATAATTAAAACCCCTAAAAACACTAAAACCCTAAAAGAACCAAAAAACCCTTACATCCCCTAAAACCCATAAAAATGGGTAATACCCAAGAAAACCCAAAAGACCAATTTTTTTTTTAGAAACTATAATAACCACTTAAACCCATAAAAACATTATAAACTATAAAAAACATTAAATGCATAAAAATATCAATAAAACACTAACAACCCGACAAACCAAAAAACTCTATAATCCAGGAAAACCACTACAAACCCTCAGAATTATTAAAAACACTAAAAACAATAAAAAATATAAAATCTGTTGAGAACATTTAAATGTAAAACCCACTAAAACCATGTAAAACCTTAAAGAAACCTTAAAAACATAAAAAGCCAAAAAATCCTAAAAACCAAAAATATGTTAAAAACCGTAAAAAACCCGAAAAACCATAAAATCCATAAAAACCATAAAAAATCCAAAAACCCATAAAAATATAAAACCCACTAAAAAAATATAAAAACCATTTAGAACCCTTAAAAGGATAAATAATTATAAAAACCTAAAACCTATAAAACTCAATGAAACCAATAAAAACTCAAAAAACTATTAAAACCACCAAAAAAACAAAAAATCCTGAAAACCCTAAAAACCCATAAAAATCCAAAAAATCCTTAAAAACTAAAAAAAAATTATAAAACACTAAAAATCCTGAAAACCCTAATAAAACCTTTAAACATAAAAATCATAAATAAACCATAAAATCTAAAAAACCTAAAACCCTAGAAAACAATAAACCCCCTTAAAACCGCTGAAAATCCATAATACCCTAAATTCCCAAAAATTACAAAAAAGACCTAAAATCCATAAAAATGAAAAAATGCCCTTAAATCCCTAAAAACACCTAAGAGAACATTAAAAACATAAAACACCTAAAAACCACTAAAAAAACCTAAAAACATTAAAAACACTAAAAACCCTATAAGCTCCTAAAACCCAAAAAAACCCTAAAAACAACCAAAAACGATAAAAAACATAAAAACCCTTAAAACTCTAAAAATATCAAGAAATATCTAACTACCTCAAAAACCCCCAAAAACCCATAAAAACCATAAAAACCCTAAAAAAATAAACATCCCTAAAAACCTAAAAATTCATAAAAATCCTAAAAATCCCTAAAAGACCTTAAAACATAAAAAACCCTAAGACCCCAAAAAACCCCGAAAGAAAAAATTAAAAACCAAAAAAAAATCTTAAAACACATGAAAACCAAAATAATGATAAAAACCATAAATAACCTTTAAACCCTCAAACCCTAAAAACCCTAAAAAAACTAAAAAATCTTAAAATTACTAAGAATCCATAAAAGGATAAAAATTCTATAAACCCTGAAAACCCGTAATAAAACCTTACAAACCTAAAACAGTTACCCCCCTCCCAAGCTAAAAAATTCTGATAACCATTAGATACTCTAAAGGACACCAAACCCCCTAAAACCCATAAAACCCATAAAGACATCTAGAAACCCTAATAATGAAAAAACCATACAAATATAAAACCCATTTAAACCCCCAAAAACATTAAAAAATCAAAAAATCATTAATCCCAAAAAATATCAAGAAACCCTAAACCCCCCCTAAATCACATAAAACCCATAATACCCTAAAAACCCATAAACCCACAAAATCCCTAAAAATCCTTGAAAAATTCTAAAGATTCCATTAAAAACCCTAAAAATTTAAAATACCCAAATAAATCTAAAAAACCCTATGAAAGCCTTAAAACCCAAAAAAAACCCTAAAAAAATAAAAAACACTAAAACTACAAAATAATAATCCCTAAAACCATTAAAAACTATAAAAACGAAACACCCTAGAAATCCCTAACCCCAATAAAACCATAAATGCCTAAAAACCAGTAAAAATACCTTAAAATATAAAAATTGGTTAAAATCCTAGAAAACACTAATAAAAACATAGAAACCTGAAAATACTTAAAACCACTAAAATTTTTAGAAACCATTAGAAACCATAAAATCCCATAAAAAATTAAAAAAAATTATAACTTAAAAACATATTTTTTTAGACTCCTAAAAACCACTAAAAACATTGAAACCCTATAAACCCCTAAATTGTTAAAATACTTTAAAAACCTTAACAACCTGAAAAAACTCAAAAAAACATAAAATTACAAAAAACTAAAAAACAAAAAAAACCCTAAAACCCCCAAAATCACAGAAAACACAAAAAACCATAAATATCCAAAAAAAAAGCTAAAAATCCAAAAAAAATAACAAAACCAATAAAACGTGAAAACTCCTAAAAAAATCCTAGAAACCTAAAAACACTTAAAACCTCTAAAAATATATAAATTCTAAACCATAAAAACACGAAAAAACCCCAAAAAACCCTAAAAACCGTAAACCCCTAAAGCCATGAAAACCCCTAAAAACCAAAAAACCAAAAAAACCAATAAATTCACTAATACCCTTTAAACCCATAAAGTTGTAAGAACACTAAAAACCATAAACACCCTAAACACCTTAAAGAGCCTTAAAATATAAAAAAACCCTTAAAATTCATAAAATTCCTAAAAACCCAATAAAAATGCATAAAAATATTAAAACCCCTAATAAACTAGAAAACCATTAATAAAAACATGAAAATATAAAAACATAAGAGACATATAAAACATAAAATCCCTAAAAACTCTGAAACCCCCTAAAATACCCAAAAAAACCCTGAAACCCTCAAAATACATAAATCCCCTAATAAAATAAAAATCCTAAAAATCCCTAAAAATAATAAAAAATGTAAAAAACCCTAAAATTCCGAGTAAAACCTTACAATCTTAAAAAAAAATATAAAACCCCTAAAAACCTACAAAACACTAAAAACCCTAAAAACCCTAAAATAACCGAAAAAACTAAAACCCCCAAAATCCATAAAAACCCTAAAAATATTAACGCACCCAAAAAATTCACTTAAAACTATGAAATAACATTAAACCCCTAATAATGTTAAAAATTTCAAAAAAACCCTAAAACCCAAAAAAACACTTAAAAACCCATGAAATCCATAAAACCCCACAAAACCCCCAAAATCACTAAAACCCCTAAAAATCCTAAAAAATACCTATAAATCTCTAAAAATTGAAAAAACATAAAACCACTGAAAAAACGAATGAAAACATTAAAACCCAAAAAATATTTAAAACCCCTAAACACCCAAAAATGATAATAACCATAAAAAACATAAAAACCCAAAATATCACTATAAACATAAAAACCCAAAAAAATAATTAAAATCCCAATTAATGATTAAAACATAAAATTCCCTAAGAACCCTAAAAACCCTAACGAAAAACATAAAAACCTGAAAACACTGCAACCCCTAACAACCATAAAGCCCTAAAAGCGTAAAACCCTTAAAAACCCTATAACACCCCTAAAAACATAAAAAACTATTAAAAACATTAAAAACCCCAAAAACCATTATACCCTAAAAAATTGAAAACACTAAAAATACTACAAAACTATGAAAACACTAAAAACTATAAAAAAACCCTAAAAAGAATCAAATCCTAAAAAACCCCAAATAAAAATTTTAAAACATAGAAAATCCCTAAAATCCATAAAAATGTAAAAGTCCCCTAAAACCCATATGAAATCCTAAAAACCTAAAAACAATTAAAACCCCTAAAAACCAAAAAAAATTACCAAACCCCTAGAGACCCTTGAAATCCCTAAAACCCCGCAATATCCCAAAAAACCAGAAAACCATAAAAACCCAAAAAATATCTAAAAATCCATAAAAACATAAAAACCCCTAAAAACATTGAATTTTTTTTATAAAAATCATAAAACCCTAAAAACACTTAAAACCCCTATAGAAACTAAAACCACTAAACAACCTAAATTCCAAAAATACCTAAAAATTAGAAAACCCTAAAAAACCGTAAACCCCCCCAAACCCCATAATTCCCTTAAATCTATTAAAAAGTAAAAAAACACATTAAACCCCTTTGGATAATAAAATACTCAAAAAAACATAACAACTCTTAAATAACTAAAAAATCATTAAACCCCAATAAAACCATAAAACCCTAAAAACACTAAAAAATCGTAAAAATCCTAAAAATCCACAAAATCCTAAAAACTATAAAAACCTTCAAAACCTCCAAAAATTCCTAAAAAGGTAAATAAACATAAAAAATCCTAACAAAACCTGAAAACATTTAAAACAACATAAATTTCCTAAAAATGCTAAAATCCATAAAAATCAAAAAAACCCTAAAAGACCCTAAAACAATCCATGACTCTAAAAAACCTAAATAAATATAAATATCCTAAAATAGCCATAAAATTCCATGAAAATGGTAAAACATAAAAAAACATGAAAATTACCTAATAAAATCATAAAAACCTAAAAACAAATAGAACCCCTAAAACCCCTTAAATTACCCTAACACCCCTAAAAACTAAAAAACCCATAAAAACATTAAAAAACCCTAAAACCCATAAAATCATTAAAAACCTAAAAAAAATTAAAAAATATTTTAAACAAATAAAAACAATAAAAAATATAAAAAATATAAAACTCGAAAAACAATTAAAATACTAAAATAACTTAAAACCACTAAGTAAAGGGAATGTACCTAAAAATCCTAAAAACCATTAGATTTCTACAAAAATCCTTGGAATACCTAAAAACATAAAAAACCATAAAAACCCTAAAACCCCTAAGAAAAAAAAGACCAGAGAACACTACAAACTCCAAAAAAGCTAAAAACCACTAAAAATGGTAAAAACCCAAAACCCCCCAATAAACCATAAAAACCGCTTAAAATATTAAAAACAGATAAAACCCTCAAAAACCACTAAAAATATAAAAACCCTTTGAAGTCGTAAAAAATTGACAAAATATAAAAACAATAAAACCCTGAAAAAATCAACAGAAACCTATAACCCAAAAATCCATAAACACTCGAAAAAACCAAAAAACCCATAACACCCTAAAATTGCTTAAAACCCTAAAACCAGTAAAATACTATAATCGCTAAAAGTTATTAATAATTTAAAACAGCATAAAAACCATGGAAACCCATAAGAATACCTTAAAAACTGAAAAACATAAAACCCCTAGAAACCCAAAAATGCTAAAATATCAAAATACCCTAAAACCCTAAAAAATATAAAAACCACTGAAAACATTAAAAAACAATAAAAACCCATTAAAACCAAAAAAAAATCTGAAATTCCTGTCAACACAAAAAATGTTAAAAACTCTAAAATTGTTAACAACCCTAAAAAACAAAAAAAAACTCTAAAACCCCTAAAAACATAAAAACAAAAAACCCTAAATAACCCAAAACACTAAAAAGTCTTACAAAATCTATATAGATACAAAAAAATATAAAAATCCACTAAAAACCCTAAAAACATAAAAAACTCTAAAAAACCAATAGAAACCTAAAAACAATTCAAACCCCTACAAAAACTAAAAATGTTAAAAAAACCTAAAAAAATAAAATCCTAAAAATCCCTAAAACCCCTAAAAACTAATAAAACATATAAATCCTGAAAAATAAAAAAAACCTATAAACATAAGAACCCCAAAAACCCAAAAAACCATATGAAAACCTTAAAAAGCTAAAAAACATCAATCCCCTAAAAAACAAAAAAACTATAAAAACCCTAAAAATACACTTAAAACCTTAGAACCCCCAACTCCATAAGAATGATTACGAACCATCAAAAACCATAAAATCCATAAAAACCCCAAAAACCCCAAAAAACTCTAAAACCCTATAGACTTCTAAAAATATTAATAAAATAAAAAATTATTAAAAAATAATAGAAAAATCAAAAAAACCTAGAAGCCAAAAAAACCAAAAAACCCCAAAAAACCAAAAGACCATCAAAATCCCTAAAAACCATAACAACCATAAAAATCCTAAAAATCTAAAAAATCCATAAAACATAAAAAACCTAAAAACAATGAAAAATCCAAATAAAATATTAAAAACCTAAGAACACTTAAAACACCTATAAACATAAAAACATTGAAACCCCTAAACCCCCCCAAAACCCCAAAAAATACCTAAAGCCCTCAAAATACATAAAAACACTAAAAATCATAAAAATGAAATAATTCCAACAACCCATATAAACATAAATTACCAAAAAAACCTAGAAAACCAATATGAAGACAATAGAAACATGAAAAAACATAAAACCAGTAAAAATTCTAAAAAAATTAAAACCCAAAATGAACTTATAAATACTAAAACCCCTAAAAATTATTAAAAAAAGGAAAATCCTTAAAAACCTTAAAAACCCAAAAAAACCCTTAAACCCACCAAAAGATAAAAACCCCTTTAAACCAATAAACATATTAAATAGCTCTAAAAAATATAAAAACCCCTAAAAACTCAAAAAAACCCCAAACAATACAAAACCCCCATAAAAACCTAAAACCCAAAAACCCCAAAACATCTAAAATCCATAAAAACCCTAGAAAAATATAAAAATCTGTAAAAACCCGTAAAAATATCTAAAAATGAAAAAAAACCCTAAAACCATGACAATCCTTAATAAATTGTTAAAAAACTAAAAAAATATAAACACATAAAAATCTAAAAATGCTAAAAACCATAAAAACCCTCGATACCCTCAAAACCGTCAAAATCCCTAAAAACCTATATACCCATAAAAGCCTAAAAATCCCTGAAAATTCATATAAAAGTAAAATACCAAAAAACCCTGAAAACCCAAACAAAAACATAAAAATGTAAAAACACATTGAAACCCTAAGAAACATAAAAAATGATACAATCCCTAAAAATACAATAAAACCCCTAAACTCAGAAAAAAACATGAACATAAAAAAACCCTAAAAACACAAAAAACCCTCTTAAAACCCTAAAACACACTAAAAACTCTAAAACCCCTTTAAACCCATAAAAAAATAAAAAACTCCAAAAAACATAAAAGCATAAAAAACCCAAAAAACACTAAAAACCTAAAACACTAGTAAAATCTTAAAAACTCTAGACCCCTTAAAACCCTAAAAAAATACTCAAAATCATAAAAATCCATAAAAATCATAAAATCACTAAAAATCACTAAACACATAAAAAACCAGAAAACCTTGAAAACCCCTTAAAAAGGGGAAAAACGTAAAAAAACTAAAACACCTTAAAAACATAAAAATGATAAAAAAACTAGAAATACCTAAAAACCCTCAAAATCCCAAAAAACCATAAAAATCCAATATAATTAATAAAATCTCTAAAAACATAAAAATCCATGAAAAACTATTATAAAAACATAAACAGTGAATAACACATAAAACCCATATATACCTAAAAATGTTAAAAACCCTAAAAATACAATAAAAACCCTAAAACCCTAAAACCTGTAAAACCATTAAAATACCAAAACACCATAAAATCCCTAAAACCCACTAAAAACTCTAAAATTCCATTAAACCCATAATGATGTTAAAGACTCTAAAAACGTTAATACCCCGAAAAAATAAAAAAAATCCTTAAACCTCTAAAATCCATCAAAATCACTAAACACCATTAAACACTATAAAAATCATAAAAACCCCTAAAAATGTAAAGAATACTAAAACCCTAATAGCCCTAAAAAAACCTCAAAACCCTAAATTTTTTATAACCCATAAAAACCTAAAAACACTAAAAACCTTAAAAAAACCATATTAGCCCTTAAACACCTTAAAATCATAAAAAATCCCTAAAAACATTAAAAATTATAAAAATTATAATAAATATAAAATAAATTCTTAACAATTTAAAATACCATAAAAACCTAAGGACACCTTAAATACATAAAATAACATAAAACCCCTAATAACCTAAAATCATAGAAACTCTTAAAAAGACACTAAAACCACAAAACCCCTAAAAAATAATAAACCCCCTAAAAACAAAAAATCCCATTAGAAACCAAAAAAAAACCCATAAAACCCCATATAATACTCTAAATCCCATTTTATCCCCTAAAAATATAGAAAACACTAAAAAAATAAAAAACCCAAAAAACTCAAAGAAACCCAAAAACCCAAAAAAAACCATAAAAATGTATAATCCCCAAAACCCTAAAAACCCTTAAAATACCTAAACACTCTAAAAACCCATAAAAATCCAAAAAAAAAATCTAAAAAACTTTAAAAACATAAACAACCCTAAAAACCCTGAAAAACAATAAAAAATCCTTAAAACCCCAAAACCTTTAAAATTCATAAAAAAACATAAAAATGGTAAAAACCCTAAAATCCCAATAACCCATAAAACCCCTAAAAACCATAAAGCACTCTAAAAACCCATAAAAACTATAAGAAACTAAAAATATCTATAAAAACATTGAAAAACCCCAAAAATTTTAAAATGATAAAAAGACCTACAAGCATAAAACTAAAAGAGCCCCTAAAAACACAAAGAAAACCCTAAAAATCCTCAAAACTCAAAAAACCCCATTAAACCCTCAAAATCCCTAAGAGCTATAAAACCCATACAATCCCAAAAAACATAAAAACCATAAAAACCGCTAAGAGTAAATTAATAACCAATAAAAATAAAACCAATAAAAACCTAAAAAACAACAAACCCAAAAATACCATAAAAAACCAAACAAAATCCAAAAAACCCCCAAAATCCCTAAACCTTATGAACCATAAAAATACTAAAAAACCTCAAAACTCCCTAAAATAAAAAAACTGTAAAACCCTAAATGAACAAAGAAGTCCTTAAAAACCCAAAATCACTTTAAACCCCTAAAAAACTAAAAAACACAAAAAATCCTAAAAGACCCTAAAAACATAAAACACCAAAAAAACAATAAAAACACCAAAAAACAATTAAAACCCTAAAAACATTAAAAACCACTAAAACTCTAAAAACCCTTCCAAACCCTAAAAACATTTAAAGACAATAATAAACCTTTAAAACCATATAGCTAAAAAAACCAAAAACCAAAAACAACTATATAATCCCTAAAAACCCTTAAAAATCCTCAAAACCCACAAAATACCTAAAACCCCTATAAACCATATAAATCCTAAAAAATACTAAAAATATCAAGAATCATAAAAAAAACCTAAAAACCTAAAAACCCCTAAGAAAACCATATAAAAAGAAAAACTATTAAATCCCTTAAAACCCATAAAAGGACAAAAACCCAAAACCCCCAAAAAAACCATAAAACACTAACACCCCTAAAAATTCCTAAAAAAACCTAAAAACCATTATAATCTAAAAAAGTGCAAAAAATCCCCAAAAACAAAAAAAAACCAAAAAAAGTAAAAAAAATAAAAATCACGAAGAACCATAATAGAAATTTAAAACATAAATGCACATAAAAAACCTAAAACACCAAAAAATGCTAAAAAATGAAAATAAAATAAATACTCTAAAAACTCTAAAACATCAAAAAACAATAAAAACAACTAAAAATAATAAAAACCCTATATCCCATAAAAACCTGGAAAACAACTAAAAACTCTAAAACCCATTAATCCCTTAAAATTTTTGAAAACTCTAAAAACTATAAGAATGATAAAAACTAAAAAATAAACCAAAGAACCCAAATTAAACATAAGCACTCAATCCACTAAAAAAAATAAAAACCGTTAAATCCAAAAATACTCAAAAAACCATAAAAATCCTTATAATACATAAAAATATCTAAAAATGGTAGAAACCATAAAACCCTAAAAATAGTTAAAACCCATAAAAAACTAAAAACACTAAAATTCCCTAAAAACATCAATATTATTGTAACCCAAAAAGACGATAAAACCCAAAACCCCATAAAATCCTTAAAAACATAAAAATTAAAAATCCTAAAGATACATTAAAAATCCTAAAAACATAAAAACCCCTTAAAACCCTAATAACCCTAGGAGATCATTTAAAAACAAAAAACACTGAAGACCCATTAAAAACCTAAATACAGTAAAAACCCAATAAAACCACTAAAAAGACCTTAAAACCCATAAAACCACATAAAATCCATAAAACACCTAAAAACAATAAAAACTCATA
Organism: Viscum album; assembly: GCA_963277665.1. NCBI lineage: Eukaryota > Viridiplantae > Streptophyta > Magnoliopsida > Santalales > Viscaceae > Viscum > Viscum album. The sequence goes on from OY728127.1 coordinate 110,123,828, forward strand.
AAAACTATAAAACCACTAAAAAATATAAAAACCCTTTAAACCCCTAAAAAATTAAAAACATTAAAAAACCATAAACATCTTAAAAAACTAAAAAACCCAAAAAACACAGAAAACCCAAAATACACTAAAAATCCTTAAAAACCCTAAAACCAATAAAAATATAATTTTTTTTAAAATCCCTAGAAACATTAAAACCCAAAAACACAGTAAAAACCATAGAATACCTAAAAAAGAAAAAAAAACACTTAAACCCGTAAAACCTAAAAATTTCTAACCACCTAAAAACCCTAAAGAGGCCCTAAAATCCCTACAACCCATAAAAACAATAAAACCCCAAAAAATGTTAAAAACCCATAACAACCCAAAAAATCATTTATAACTCTAAAACCATTTAAAAATGATAAATAATAAAAAATTCTAAGAAACCATAAAAACCTAATAAACTTAATAAACAAAAAAACTCCAAAATACCATAAGAACCCTAAACCCCTAAAAACCATCAAAATCACTAAAAACCCTATAATCCATAAAAATACTAAAAAATATATAAAATTTATAAAAATATAAGAAAATCTAGAAACCCCCAAAAAACAGGGAGAAAACCATAAAAATCTAAAAACATTTAAAACCCCTAAAGACAATAAAAATATTAAAACCCAAAAAATACATAAAAACACCAAAAGGCCATAAAATCCCTAGAAACCATAAAAACACTTAAACACACCAAAAACCTAAAACGACTAAAAACTCTAAAACCCCTTTAAACAGCTAAATTTTTTTAAAAAATTATAAAAAATGTAAAAAAAACCTAAACCCCCAAAAAACCAAACTAATACCATAAAAACCCTAAAAACCTAAATACCCTTATAACCACAAAAAGTCCCTAAAAATCCTATAGATAAAAAAATACTAAGAAGAACTAAAAATCCTTAAAAAAATTAAAAACACTTAAAACCTTGAAAATACCTAATAAATCCTTAAAATCAGACAAAAAACATCAATCTCCCTAAAAACAAAAAAAAATGATAAAACACATAAAAACCCATAAAAGTCCCTAAAAACTAAAAAAAAACTGAATTCTATATAACCCCTAAAGACCTTAAAAACCCTAAAACCCATAAAACTCTAAAAACCCTTTAATTCATAAAAAACATTACAAATCCAAAAAACCCATAAAAACCTGAGAAACTATAAAAAATAATAAAACCCCCCCAAATCCAAATAAATCGAAAAAACTATAAAATCCTATAAAAATACCTAAGTAGTAAAAAAAATATACAAATCACCCTAATACCCTGAAAAACTCTAAGAATACCTTAAAAATGTAAAAAAATTAAAATCCCAAAAAACCTAAAAACCAGAACCCTAAAATTTCTAAAACCACTAAAAACAATAAAAATCCAAAAAAATACCAAAAAATTAGTAAAAAACCATAAATCCCTTCAAAATTGCTATGAATTATTAAAAAGATAAAAATACATAAAACCCCTAAAAATACCTAAAAATGATAAAAAAGAAAAAAATCCCTAAAAAGAACCTATAAATCAAAAAGTCCACAAAAACCATAACACCCCTAAAATCATTAAAAACACTAATAACCCATAAAACCCAAAAATACAATTAAGAACATTAAAATAATTCAAATCCATAAATACGTTCAAAAATATAAAAACATTTAATACACAAATAGATCAAGAAAACCCTAAAAGGGAAAAAATATCAATAAATAATCTAAAACAAAAAAATCATTTTTTTGAAGATGAAATGGATTGGATTCCCAATCCATGAAAATGGAATTTTATTAAAACAAAATAGTACAAGGTACACACGAGGTGTAGTAATTCTACACCAGCATAAAGCATAAAACAGCCCACAAAAACAAACAATTGAACAATGTAGGGTGATAAAGACGGAACAAACATACTCCAACAAATGCAGCAGACCCCTCCCAACTGGTAATCAATGCCAGATAGCTCCAAGATATATGAACAGCCTGAAAGTGCATCAGGTACGTGATATCACATAGGAGTTAGCAACAACATCCAAGCTGAGTCAGTCAGAAACAAGTAGAGACCGATGTAAAACAGAGATGTCTCCATAGCAGATAAGAACATGCATCAAATCTTCAATCTTCTAGGCACGGGAATATCCAGAGCAACCAAATCGGGAATCCAACAGAGAAAAATGTAGAACAGAATAAAAGCAGAGGTTTAGAAGTATATCAGCTTGGAAGAAACAAAAAATCCAGCATATATAGCACACTCTGCGATCCTGGAACAAACCCAAGCATTCTGCACTATACAACATTCCAAAGCAATCCAAGGGTGTTAAAGACAATCAAAAAAGCTCTAAAAGAAAACCGAAAATCAGTTCCAGCAACAAAAACCCCCAATGGTGTCACTTGCATCCCAATCAGTCTGCACTGCTCTTAACTTCAGATCAAGAGCAAGCAAAACCAGCATCATCTAAATAACCACTTTAAAACTGAAAAGTATCAGGCTAGCAAGAAAGATCAGAGCCAGAAATCCAATCATCATCCACAAGTACTCATCATACAACATCCAAAAGCACATGTGTTTTACAGATCAGAAAGAGGAAAACTCCATTTCATGTCATTACATGTGCAAAAGAGAGTAGAATCAATCCAAGGAAAAGCAGATTGACCACAACCAGAAGTAAGGGAACTCCAGAAGACAGAAAAGTCAAAACACTATGAACAAGGAGAGGAAAGAACCAGCTCAATGTAGAAAAAGACCAGAAAAACCTCAACCAATAAGGGGCAACATTCAGGAGCTCAGTCTGTAACCTTCATGCAGCCCTGTTTCATGCCCTCTAGAAAAAACAAGAAGCACTTGAGGCAGTATGGAGGCAAGGGAGTGAAGAAACTAAAGAAAATACTTCAAATAAATCTCAAAAAATAGAACCATCAATACATTATGAAAATTCAAATATGATATTCATAGAGTAAAGAAAACATCTAGCAGAAAACCAAATGTCAGCTTAAGAAATCCTTTCGGTTTCTTTCATTGAATATCTCCTGCTTTGCAGCCAAATAGGCTCTCTTAGTGATCTCTCCTTTCATAAAGGAGTTGTATAATATTTCATCACTGAGTCCCTCCGAAGAAACAGGATCTTCACATGTTGGTACAGTATGTTTATCATCCCTTTTAGCTTGTTTCTCCATCTCTACATGTTGATTTCCAATAGGGGCAGAAACATTATGTCTAGAAATGTCCAAAGAACGAGTGACAATAGTCCTCTCCACATGTGAAAAATCTCTGCGTTTTATAGTTTTTTTAGGATTGGGTGTAATAAAACCATCCTCATCTACTATTGGTTTCTTACCTTTCCTGGCCATGTCCCTTAAGTATTTCTCCTCAATATCAGTAGATTTGTCTTCTTCAGTGCTTTGTGAGAGACTATCTTCAGATAAATCACACCTCTCCTTTTCCTCCTCTTCTTGAGTGCCTTCTTTAATTTTCGCTATCGACATATCTTCATGTAAGGGTGAGGGCATATGATGTACATTTGCATTCACCACAGAGGGTGAAATCCACTTCTCGCCCAAATTCAGAGAACCTTCATGATCCCTCCGTGAATCACAATGTTCTGGAGGCACATTAGATGTCCCGGAGACATCCTTGGGAAAATAAGTCGCAATATCATCACCAGATTTTGATTTAGAAGGATTCAAGTTAATTTTAGCACTAGTCTTTTCTACCCAAACTACTTTGCAGTGAGGTTGAGGTGGTTCAGAGTTTTTTGACTCACAATCTCCCATAGAATGACCAACTTTGAAGCAGCAATTACAATAAGGTGGAACATTTTCAAAAACCACTTCTTGAGAAAAACCTTTATCACCATTCTGTAGAAAAAATCTGGAAGGCAATGCTTGAGAAATATCAACCTCAGTGAAGATTCTAGCAACTGAGGGATGAGACAAGTTCAAAATCCGGAAGGCAATGCTTGAGAAATATCAACCTCAGTGCAGATTCTAGCAACTGAGGGATGAGACAAGTTCAAGGTGGCAGAATCTAATCTGATCGAAGTTCCAAATAGACTTGCAATGGCAGTAAGAGCATGCTGCTTAAATAAATGTAGAGGCAAACCTGGAAAACCGATCCAAAGGGGGACAATAGGGGGCTCATAACCTATTTCAAAATTGGGAGACCACTTGAAAACCTTCATAGAAGCCCCCCCAAAAGACCATGAACCTCGAATCCAAAATCGGTAATAGTCCTTATCCAAGGAGAACCAAAACACAACATTCAAAGAGTTCAGAAGGCCAATCTGGAAGTTTGTAAAACCTATGTTCTCAAGGGTTTTGCACAAAAAGAACAACGAAGGTCGATTTTTGATAAAGCGTCATACAAGAACAAATCGTAGGTCTGAAGCAAGGTCGTTTACCTCATCCTTGGAGAAACTAATCACCGATAGACCTCTGTGTCGGTAGGTTTTTGGAGAAAAAGAGTTGGAGGCCTTCGATTCTGTGCGGGGGATTCTACCCGAGACCACATCTGTGAAGGATCGGTCATCTTGGAACCCTTGATCAGCAAAGTTAGGGTTGACACGCCTGTCCCCTGAGAGTGTCGCCTTCCCGCGATCCTCCATCCTCAAAAATCAACCAAATTCCTAAAACAAAAAAAATCATAAAAACACTCAGTATCCCTAAAAATCCTAAAAAACATATAAATACAAAAAAAGAACTAACTATATGTAACATAAAAAACTCAAAAAACCCTAAAAACCCATAACATTACCATAAAAACCTAAAAAATTTAAAACCCCTAAAATTGTTTAAAACCCCTCAAAAACCCTAAAAACACTGAAATCCCTAAAAACCAAAAAAAAACCATAAATTTCCTATAAATACCTAAAACTCTAATAAATCCTACAAACCATGGAAAAATATAAGAAAATATTAAATCACAAAAACCTGTAAAACCACTGAAAAACCTAAAAAAATGCTAAAACCCCTAAAAACTCCCAAAAAACAAATATGCCTAAAAAGCTATAAACCCCTTAAAGCCCTTTAAAAACACTAAAAATCCATAAATACGATAAAACCACTAAATATATAAAGACATATTAAGCCAAAAAACATAAAATAACTTGAAAAACCCATTAACCCCTAAAAATTAAAAAAAACCCTTAAACCCCTAAAAACAATAAAAACCAAAAAAACAAAAAACTTAAAAAATCATAAAATCCCAAAAAAACACTAAAATACCAAAAAAATCAAAAAAAAAAATAATAATAACTTTCCCAAAAAAACCCTAAAACCCCAAAAAATGCTAAGAAAAACTTAAAACCAAAAAACAATTAAAACCAATAAAAACCTAAATATTTCTAAAAAATGCTAAAAACCATAAATTTCTAAAAATCCATAAAACCATCAAAATCCCTAAAATTCCTAAAAAAATAAAAATCCAAAATATAAAATCTGAAAAAATGAAAAATATACTAAAAACCATGAAAAACATAGAGAAACCCATAAAACCTAAAATCACATTAAAACCTAAAAAACTAAAAAATGATTAAAATTCAAAACCCTTAAAAATTATAAAACCCCTTAAAACCTTTATAACCCTATAAAACCCCTAAAAAACAAAATTATCTAAAACATATTTTGACTTCTTATGTTAAAAAACTATAATTTTTTTTAAAAAAACTCAAAAAAACAAAAAAGCCCAAAAAACCAGAAAGACCCTAAAAATTCGAAAAAACGACAAAAACCTAAAAATCCGTAGATACCCTAAAAATCATAATAATAGTAAAAACTATAAAAATCACTAAAAACAAAAAAAAGATGAAAAAACATGAAAAGTCCCAAGAAAAACATAAGCATAAAAAAACACTTTAACCCAATGAAAAACATAAAAATGATAAAAACACTACCCCCCCCCCCCCCCCGAAACCACTAGAACTCTAAAAGACCATTAAAACCTTAAAGAACCATAAAACCTATAAATCCCATAAAAACCACTAGAAACTCTTAAAACTCTTTAAATCCCTAAAAATGTTAAAAAACTATAAAAAACCATAAAACTATAAAAAACATTAAAACCCTAAAAAATAAAAAAAACCTTAAAAAACTACAAAAATTCAAAAAATACCATAAAACTATATAAACCCTATAAACCCTCAAAATCCTAAAAAAACCCATTAAAATAATAAAAATATCTAAGAATCCCTATAAACATTAAAAAACCCCTAAAAACCTAGGAAACACAAAAGAGAATGTTAAAAAACTAAAAACACTTAAAACCCCAATATAACATAAATGATTCTAAAAACCCTAAAAACTCAGAAAACCCAAAAATAACATTAAAACCCCTAAAAATCCCTAATAATCATAAAAAAACATTAAAACCCACAAAAGTCCCAAAAATCCTTTAAAATGTAAAAAAATCAAAAAGCTCTTTAACAACTTAAAAAAGTTAAAAAAAAATATAAAACCCTTTAGAACCCAAAAAACACAAAAAAAATGATAAAAACCCAAAGAAACTATAAAAACCCCAAAAAATCCTTAAAATTCCATAGAAATCTAAAAAATCATAATAATCCAAAAAACACTAAAAATTCCTAAAAATATTGAAACCCCTAAACACTTTGAAAACTCTAAAAGAACCTTAAAAACCAAAAACACATAAAACACCTAATAACATAAGATTTCTAAAAACCTAAAGACCCTAAATGAACCTAAATTCCCTAAACACATAAATACTAAAAAAACACAAAACCCCCTAAAATGATTGAATTTTTTTTAGAAAACTAGTAAAAACTCTAAAATCCCTTTAGACCCAGTAAAACATTAAAAACTATTAAAAAAAATTAAAAACATAAATAAATGAAAAAATCCAAAAATATATAAACCCTAAAAAACCAAGAAAACCCAAAAATCCCTAAAACACCAAAAAACAAAAATATTTCTAAAAGGTCAAAAAAATCCAAAATAAACCTAAGAATCCCTAAAAATCCTAAAAATCACTAAAAAACAAAAAAACCTACGAATAATTGTAACCGCTTCAAATAATAAAATATGCTATAAAACCTAAAACCCATAAAAAACCTAGAAACCATAAATAACCATAAAACCTATAAAAATATAAAAATAAATGAAAACTCTAAAAACACTTTAAACCACTAAAAATGATAAATAAAATCCAAAAAACCTTTAATCCCCAAAAAAACTCAAAAACCCCTAAAAACCAAAAAAACAAAAACCCTAAAAACACAAAAACCTAAAAAATCCCTAAATCACTATGAAACCATAAAAATCCTAAAAATCCCTTAGAATCCCAAAGAATGTAAAAACATTAGAAATCTTCAAATACCTAATGGAAATCTCAAAAACCTAAAAACACTTAAACCCCTAAAAATCTAAAAAAGATTAAAAAACCTAAATACCAAAAGAACCTAAACCCCGCTGAAAACTGTAAAACCCGGTAAAAACCTTCAAAACCATAAAAACCCTAAAACCACGAAAAACTTTAAAAACCCTTTAAACTCCTAAAAAGGTTGAAAAAATATAAAAAAAAATTAAAAAGCATAAAAACTAAAAACAAATCATAAAATCCAAAAACCCATAAAAACCTAAAAAATAATAAAACCCTTAAAACGACCAAATTGAAAAAATAATAGCAAAAAAATTAAAATCCCCAAAAAAATCCATAAAATTCCTAGAAAATGTAAAAACTATAAAATCCTAGAAAACACTAGGAAAATCTTAAAAACATTAAAACCCATAGAACCCATAAATAAATAAAAAAGGCTAAAACACTAAAAACTATAAAACCAATAAAAATTGTAAAACCATTTTAAAACCCAAAAAATGGGAAGAGACTCTTAAAATCGTTAAAACCCAACAAAACATAAAAAAACCTATAAACTCAAGAAATCGAAAAATCTAAAAAACCCTAAAAAACACAAAAAACACTCAAAATTCATAAAAACCCTAAAACCCTAAATATTTTAAATATGCACTAAAAATTACAAAAAAACATAAAACCCTAAGAAAAATATAAAACATAAAAACACAAAAGAAAAATAAAGGACCTAAAAAATTAACAAAACCCTAGAAAACCCATAAAAACCCCAATAAAAATAAAAAACATAAAGCCCCTACAAACCCTAATAACACCTAAAAACCTAAAAACCCCAAAATACCAACTAAATATATATATAGCCTCTATCTTTTAAAAATATTAAAAACTCCAAAAAAACATAAAACTTATAAAAATAATCAAAAACCCTATGAACCCAAAATACCATAAAACCCTATAATCCCTTAAACCCTAAAAAATCACAAACCAATAAAAACAATAGAAAACCTTTAAACACATGAAAAGGTTAAAAATGGTAAAATTATTTGAAAACCTATATACTCAAAAAACCATAAAACATAAAAAACATAAAAATCCTAAAACTCATAAAATCCATGAAAATCCCTAAAAACCATAAAAAATTATAGAGATCCTAAAAGGCCCTAAAAATTCTGAAAATGTAAAAACCCTAAAAATCTAAACAAATACTAAAACACATTAAAATCCTAAAAACACTTAAAATACAAAAAATTCAAAAAATAATAAAAACCCCCAAAACCCTAAATGACCCTAAAACCCTAAAAACTGATAAACATCATTAAACCCCTAAAAAATTTAAAACACCTCAATCATTATAAAACCCTAAATAAAAACTAATAAAATTAAAAACCTTTTAAACCCATAAAATTTTTAAAAAAACTATAAATACCCTAAAAACCTTAAAAAATAAAAATCAAAAAACACTAAAAAACAATAAAAATCATAAAAAATCCATAAAATTTGTAAAAAATACAAAGAAAATACCTAAAAATAACTATAAAACTATAACCCCTATAAAAATTGGAAAAACCTAAGAAGATATTAAAAACCGGAAAATATATAAACCCCCTATAAAACCTAAAGAAACCATAAACATTCTAAAAGACCCTAAAAATACATAAAACCCTCAAAACTATTCAAAACTATAAAACCCCTTTAAAATCATAAAATTGTTAAAAAAACTCAGAAACCCTTAAACCCCCTCAAAAACAGAAAACCCCCCTAAAAACATAAAAAACATAAATAAAATAAAAAACCATAATATTTTTAAAATCTATAAAATCCAAAAAACCATAAAAATTCTTAAAATACCAAAAAATTACTAAAAAAAGAAACCCCAAAACTCTTAAAGACCCTAAGAAAACCATAAAAACCTAAAAACACATAATACAAATAAAAAACCAAAAATATGATAAAAACCCTAAAAGACCCTAAACCCCTAAAAACTCACAAATACCACAAAACACCTAAAAATAATTAAAAACCCTAAAAACCCAGAAAACCCTAAAACCCACTAAAAACTCTAAAAAATATTCAAAACCCTATTTTTTTTAAAACCTATAAAAAACTATAAATCCCTCAAAACTAAAAAAAACCAAAAAAACCCTCAAAATACATAAAAACTATAAAAAATAATAAAAATCATAAAATATCATAAAATATCCCTCTAAATGTAACAAAAACTTAATTCTATGAAACCCACTTAAAAATCCTAAAACCCAAAAAACATTAAACCCCTAAATAACATAAAGAATGCCCAAAAAAATAAAAACCCTAAAGAACCGAAAAACCATAAAACCCCAAAAATCCTTAAAACCACCAAAATACCAAAAAAACCCAAAAAATCACTAAAATCTTAAAAACCATTTAAACCCCTAAAACATTAAAAAACTCTATGTAACCTTAAAAACTCTAAAAAACACTAAAAAACCCTAAAACACTAAAACCCCCCAAACCCAAAAAAACATAAAATCCCTAAAAACCCCTAAGAAACCTAAAATCCACAAATACCTAAAGACATCAAAAACCATGAAAATCCAAAAAAAGGACAAAAAATCCCAAAAAACATAAACACCCAAAAATACCAAGTAATGTCTATCGAAAAAATTAAATCCTAAAAACACATCAAACCACTAAAAACCTAAAAAAACTAAAAAACCTAAAAACCTGAGAAAGCCCCTAAAAATTTGAACAACCCCTAAAAACTATATATACAAATAAAAATCATTAAAAAACATAAAACCCCATAAATCTCTAAAAACCCACTAAAATATCTGACGACTCTTTGAACCACTAAATATGTAAAAAACACTAAAAACATTAAACCCCCTAAAACAAAAAACCCCCCAAAAAATAAGATAATAAAAATTCTTAAAACCCAAAAAACTGTCAAAATCCATAAAAACCATACAACCATTAAAACCCTAAAAAAATCCCTAAAACTTACAAAAATTTTAAAAACCCCAAAAACCATGAAAATCCCTATTAGATCCCAAAAAACACAAAAACACTTAAAACCCCTAAAAACAAAAAAAAACTCAAAAACTCCAAATAACCCCTAAAAAGACCCATGAAACCGAAGAATCCTATAAAATTATAAAAACCCCCAAAACCATAAAAACCATAAAACCCATAAAGCCCATAAATCCCCTAAATTACCAATAAAACACTAAAAACTACTGAAACACCTAAAATCCTCAAAAATAATAATAATCCATAAAACACATAAAAATTAAAAATAAAATAAAAACTATAAAAACACAAAAAACCCCTAAAACCCTCACAATCCCTAAAACCATAATAGATATTAAAATAATAAAAAGGAATGAAAATCAATAAAATCATAAAAACCACAAAACCCATAAAGAATCCTATGAAAACCACAAAATCTTATAAAAAATGAAACCCCTAAAAATAATAAAAACTCTAAAAAGATAAAAAAACCCTAAAATCCCTGAGATACCTCAAAATCCAAGAACTCCATAATAAATAGAAATACATAAAATGACAAAAAAAAAATACCCCTAAAAATATTGAAAACACTAAGAAAACCTTCAAAACCATAAAACACTTAAAACCCTAAAAATATAAAAAATGATTAAACCCTTAAAAATAACCTATAACCCCTAAACCAATAAATGAACCTAAAAACCATAAATCCCATAAAACCCCATAAAAACTTTAAAAACCCTTTTAATCCCTTAAAATATTAAAAACACTGAAAAACATATAAAACCCTAAAAACTCAAAAAACCATAAGAACCCCTAAAAATCCCAAAAATTATAGAAAATAATAAAAATAATAACAAATCCATAACACTCCCAGAAAAATAAAGGGCTATAAAAACCGTTAAAACCCCTAAGAAAATCATAAAATCCTAAAAACACAAAAAAACCTAAAAACCTAAAAAATGCTAAAAACCCTAAAAATATGAAAAACCTCTCAAATCCCTAAACACCATAAAAATAAAATTTAATCCCTAAAAAATACCAACTAGCTTAAAAAAATTCTAAAAAACATGAAAAAAGATAAGAAACTCTAAAAAAACTAAAAACACTTTAAACCATTAAAAACCCTGAAAAATGATAAAAACCCAAAAAACACAAAAAAATCCACAAAACCCCCAAAAACAATAAAAACCTATAAAAACATTAAAAAACCCTACAATCCCCTAAAATCCTAAATCCCTATAAAACTCTAAAAATAGTTTAAACCCCTAAATTTATTAAAAATTCTAAAGAACCTAAAAAATCCTAATATACTAAAAAAACACTAAAACTTCCATAAAACCATAAAAACCCTAAAAATCATAAAAACAATAAAAATAAATAGAGACCCTAAATTCCATAAAAACCCTAACATATCCCTAAAAATCCATAAAAATGTTGGAACCCTAAAACCCCTTAATACCCCTAGAAAAAACTAAAAAATGTAAAAAAAATTAAATCCCCTAAAAAACTGAGGACCTTTAAAAACCAAGAAACCCTAAAATATGAATAATACCCTTAAATCCATAAAAACCTTAAACCCTTAAAAATATTAAAAAAAATAAAAAATCACAAAAAAAATGTAAAAATCACTAAAAACTGTAAAAAACTATATAAAAACCATAGAAACCTAAAAAAACATGCAACACATAAAATATTTAAAAAACACTAAATACCCTAAAACTATAAGCGTGCGGGGAATGGGTGAGTTGGTCAAAGGTGGTGGAGTCCTAACCCCGAGTTTTCGGTTTCGAGTCCTTACATGAAAAAACACACTATATGCTAACAAACATCTCGTGGGCCCCTCTACCTAGTTGGGAAGTAGCATAATCCCAAGGGTTGGCAACCATGGGCCTCATTGGGGACGTGCGATGCACAGGTGGCGAGGCCACCCTAATACCTCATTACCCAACAACATGTCTAAAATCCCCAGATGGCTACTCTGCACTATTGTGATGGCGATTATCCTCTCTTGTGGTAAGCTTGATGATAACGACCTTTTTATGCCTCACCCTCCCCCCATCGTAGGGGAGGGACCTCCGATGGTTCTTGATGATGAGCATTCATTTGTTCCATTCTTGGTTCTTGGAATGCTTCTCCCTTTTCCATGTGTTATGATTTTTCATAAAGTACCTAATTTACTTGAGGGATGTGTGCAGCTCTAGCTTTCTATTGTAGAGTTAAATTAGGCCTCTTCCCTGCATAGGATGACCTTGGTTGCTCAATTCTTGAACTGAATATCTCTGGTGGATTTTTTTGAGTGATTCGTGCTTGAACATTGGTACCTACAATATCACGCTACGATAGGTCTTGTTGATAGTAGTCACATCTTGATTCACTTTGAGTTATAGGAGGATCTGGTTCATGCTTGGTTTGTGGCTCAAAGACGATACAACGGTGCCAGTTTCCCCCTCTCTAGGTGGATCATTGATCTATATTTGAACCGTGACTCACTGTTGGTGGCGTCTTGGGTTTGATTTCAGGAACTGCCCCTTCCTTTTCAAAAAATTTCAACTATTTCAATGTTGGGGAATCTAGTGGGAAGGTTCTTTTGTATGGATAATAGAACTAGGTACCTTTGTCACCCGGTAGTCCCAAGAGCCTTTATTGAGATCTATGCTTCTAATGGACTAGTTGATTATGTTTGGATTACTTTTGGTGAGGAGCTTCGGTGGAAACAACCTCGGATTTTTGAGTCGTGGACTGATTTCTGCCCCTCTTGTTGGCATCTAGGATAGAGTGTTCGAGCTTGAATGTGTGTCGGTAGGAAATATGGTGTTTCTAATCGAGATCAGGAGATGGCTAGTGGAGGGAATCCAAATTGGGGTGAGGTGTAGGAGGATTTGGTTCCAGTTTAGTTTGGTAATGGAGGTCAGAATAGGGTGGGGGTGGATGTTAAGGAGGTCATAGTGTCTCTTTCAGGCAGGCTTGAAAGGACTGGTGCTAAGGGGGTGGCACCTACTTTTGGTCTTGGTTCTGGATCATTGATCCTGAAGATGCGGGCTAGTCTTCTGGCTGTGCTGGGGGGCCATGTGTCAGCAGTAGGTGATCACAACTTAGGGAAAGTTGTTGTCCACCAACCGAAGCCCACTGTGAGGGATGTTTTCAAGCAATTGAGGAGAGACTTGAATCTTTCAGATACTAGAAATTATTTATGTAGGGAGGCTGCTGCTGGTGGAATGTCTATTTCCTCTGATTGAAATATGAAGTAGAGGGAGGAAGTCGTTCCTCCTTTCAATCACTTTGAAGGGATATATCTTGAGGATGAGGTGCTAGGGTCTATGTTTTTTTATGCTTGTAGTGAGAGGTTTATTGTACAGAAGAGTGAGGTGCAGGACATAGATGTTGGGCATGATAGAGGGAGTGTGGCCCCGAACGATGGTGAAGTTGAGATAATGTTGGTCACCAATAGGTACATGGATGGTGTTGTTGAGCAAGAGAAAAGGGATCTATAGGTGATTGTTCAGAATTGTGATGGGAAAGGGTCTCCAGTTGCTGATGCTGGGAGTGTGAGGTTTTATGTATAGGAGCTGAATGAGGTGTAGGTTGTCGCTGATAGGCGAGACGGAGGGAGTGTGTCCTAGAATGATAATAAAACGAAGTCGATGTTTGACATCATTGGGCAGTCGAATTGTGTTGGTGAGATGGGGAAAAGGGTGATGCAGGGGCTTGTGTTTAATAAGTCTTCTTTCCAGGGGGACGTAAGCAAGATGTTGATGGAGCAGGGGAAATTGCAGCTAGCCCAGGATGGTGTGGTGTCTCCTCCTTCTCTGGCTGTTAAGGAACCTGCCCTAGTGGTCTCTAGTGTGTCGCAGTGTGGGGTTCCTACAGACTGTTCCCTAAATCAGGAAGCCTACTTCATCACTAATCAAGATTATATCTAGGAGGATGGTAGAAGGATGAATCAATATATTTCTATGATCATTAAAGATAGGGCCTTGCTTGAGGTGGCCTTTCCACATAGGAAGGAAAAAAAACCTGCAGGGGTATCTTTAGATTCTTGAAAGAGGAAGATGAGAAAGGACTATTCGATATTGCTAGAGGTAGTGTCCATGAGAGCCTCTATCAAAGCTAAGGAAGTTGCCTCTAGTAGGGGAAGTCGGTCATTCATGACGCAGGTGAATGCGGAGTAGCAATATCTAAGTGAGTATTGCACTGCCTTCCTATAGCATTATGAATCATCTGAATAGGATTCTGTGGAGTCAGATGCTTCCACTAGTTATGGTGCTGATGGAGACCCATATGGGGATGGATATGTTGATTTGTAGTTCCTGATTCTTTCTATTCTACTTTTTGGGTATTTTTGGGTTTTGGTGTTTTAGGGGGTCCAGGGTTTTTTGGTGTGGGTTGTTTGGCCCCACCCTTACCTTGTCTGCTTTGCTTTTTTTTATTAATTTTTTGGGGGCCAAGAATAGCATGGCCTCACACCTTCCATTCCCTAAAACTCTAAAACCCTAAAGGCGATAAAAATCCTACAAAAAGAAACCCACTAAACACATTAAAAACCCCAAAAACCCATAAAATCATTTTAAAACCACTAAAAAATCTAAAACCCTTTAAAACCCTAAAGATGTTAAAAACTCATAAATCTTTAAAAACCCTAAAAAATAAAAATACCTTAAAAACCCTAAAAACCATTAAATACCTAAAAATACTAAACCCTTAAAAATCTATTAAACACCTAAAAACAATTATATTAATAAATAATGCATAAAATCCTTAAAAATGTAAAAAACCCTAAGAACCTTAAAAACCATAAGAAATACATAAAAATGATAAACACTTAAAATACATAAAAATCCTAAAAACATTGAAACCCCTAAAAACCCTAAAAACCTTAAAATCCATAAAATCCACTAAAACTCCTACAAACCATAGAGAGGCATAAAACCCCAAAACCCCACTAAAAACTCTAAAAATCTGATAGACCAATAAAAAATTTTAAAAACTCCAAAATCCTAAAAAAAACTCTAAATAACTAAAAAAGAAAATAACTTTATAAAACACAAAAAAAACTAAAAACCCTAAAAAACCAAAATTCCAAAAAAAAGTCCTAAAAAGACATAAAAACATAAAAAACCCATAAAAACCCTAAAAAACCCTATAAAAACCTTAAAACCTAAAAAAATTAATAACCCCTACAAACCTAAAATATGAAAAGACTTTAATAATATGTTAAGATCCTAAAATCCATAAAACCCCTAAAATTATTAAAAAACCCATAAAACCCATAAAACGCATAAAACCACTACACTATGAAAACCCTACAAACACTTAAAAATATTAAAAACTCTAAAACCCTTAAAATCCTAAAAAATAAAAAAAACTTGCAATAAGAGAAAAAACATAAAACCCTTAAACCCTTAAAACCCATAAATACCTTCAAAATACCTAAAACCGTAAAAACCATAAAAATTGTAAAAAAATACCCAAAAACTCTAAAAAATGTAAAAAACCTTATAACAATGAAATCCTTTAAGAAAATCATAAAAACGTAAAAAAAACATAAACCCATAAAAACCTAAAAAATGTTAGAATCCATAAAATATATAAAAATTATAAAAACCCCAAAAATACCTCAATCCCCAAAACCCTGAATAAACCAAAAAAATTCTTAAAAATCAAAAAAAATGTAAAAAACATTAAACCCCTAAAATTCTCTAAGAAGACCCTAAAGACATAAAAACAATTAAAACCCCCAAAATCTGTAAAATTATAAAAATCATAAAAAAACTAAAAAGACCCCAAAAACATTAAAACCCCCTAAAAACCAATAAATCCATTTAAAATCCAAAAAACAAAAAAAACCACTAAAAACACTAAAAATGATTTCAACTTTAAAAAATGGAAAAACTCAAAAAAAATATAAAAAATCCAAAAAAAACCTTAAACCCTTAGAAATCTATAAAATATCTAAAAACCCTAAAAACCATAAAGATACTCAAAATCCCTAAAAACCCTAAAAACCGTTGACTTCCCAAAAATTCCCAAAAATTACTTAAAAACATATAAAACCCTAAAAACCCCTTAGAATACCGTAAATTCCTAAAATCAATTAAAACCCATAGAAACATAAAAATGATAAAAACCATAAAAACTAAAAACACCAATTACCCTATAAAATCATAAAAAACAACTAAAAATATTAAAACACCAAATAAATAATAAAAACAATAAAAACAACTAAAAAGAGTAAAAACATTTCAAACTACTAAAATCATTGTAACACTATAAAAATTAAAAAAAACCTAGAAAACTAAAATGAACAGTAAATCCCAAAAAACCATAAAATCTTGAACACCCTCAATATAAAAAACCATAAAAACCATAAATATCGATAAAATCCTAGAAAATATCTTGAAACCTGAAAACCAAAACCCCCCATGAAAATCACGACCAAAACCATACAAATCCTAAAAAACATAAAACCCCTAAAAATCCAAAAAAATGCTAAAAACCCTAAAAATACTAAAAATAATAAAAACCCTTAAAAACTGAAAAACAATAAAAAAATTCTAAAAAATCCATGAAAACCCATAAAAATGTAACAAAACCAAAAAAATATAAAAACAATGAAAATCATAAAAACATAAAAACACTTAAAATCCATAAAAACATTAACAATCCTAAAAACCCAAAAAGACAACAAGAAAACCCCCAAGAACCCCTAAACCACATTAAAACCCCTAAAAACCATAATAAAACCTAAACCCCAAAAAATCCAAAAAAGTCAACAAAAACTCTAAAGACCCTTCTAACACCAAAAAATTCTAAAAACTATAAAAATCCATAAAAACATAAAAAACCCAAAAAACATAAAAACTCAAAACAAAATAAAAACCATAAAACCCCTCAAATTCCCTAAAAACCCTAAAAACCTAAAAATCATAAAAATATCTAAAAATTAAAAATCCCTAGAATCCCTAAAGAAATCTTAAGAAACCCATAAAATAAAAAAACACTTAAAAATCCTAAAAACCTAAGAAAATCTAAAAACCCAAAAAAATCCAAAAAAATCCAAAAAACCCCCCAAAACCCTAAAAATCCCTAAAACCACTAATGACTATAAAAATAATAAAAAGGTCTTAAAAATACTTAAAAATATAAAATCAGTAAAAAATTAGAAAACCCCTTAGAAAACAATAACGACCTAAAAAACATAAATCCCCCAATAAACTAAAAACACAAAAACCCCAAAAACCGATAAAACACCACAAAATCCATAAAAACCCATAAAACCCTATAAAGTCCCTAAAAATAAATAAAAACATAAAAATATTATGCCCTGAAAATCAGTAGAAAAACATTTAAAAACTAAAAACACTTAAGTCCCTTGAAAACCTAAAGACTCTAAAAACCCTTTGATGCCACTAAAACCCTAAAAAACCCTAAAATAAATAAAAACCCAAAAAAACTAAAAACCAATAAAAATCCAATAAACCACTAAAAACTATAAAAAACCATTAAACCCCTCAAAATGTTAAAGAAATTTAAAAATCTTAAGAACCCGAAAAACCACATAAAAAACCTAAAAGTCCTCCCAATAATAAAACTCTAAATCTATAAAAAAAAATATATAAACCCACAAATCACTAAATTAACTGAAAATGTTAAAAAACCTAAAAATTACCAAAAAATACCTAAAAAATATAACCCAGAAAAACCAGAAAAACCTCAAACACCTAAAACCTCAAAAAAATAAAAAATAAAATAAAACCGTAAAAACCTTAAAATTACCTACAACCATAAAACTCTTAAAAAAATAAAACCCCTAAAAAAATAAATAACCCTAAAATCCCATAAAAATAATAAAACCCCCTAAAAAATATAAAACCCCTTTAAACCCCTAAATATTGATAATAAAATTTAAAAACCCATAAAACTAGTAAAAATACTAAAAAAACCAAAAAATCTAAAAGTCCCCCCAAATCTCTAAAAACCCTAATAACCATAAAAATCATAAAAAATCCCTATGAATCCCTAAAAACATAAAGTGTATTAAAATCCAAAAAAAACCCTGAAAAACCATAAGATAACCTTAAAACCATAAAACTCTTAAAACCACTAAAAACCCTAATTTTTTTTGAAAATATATAAATGACCAAAAATACCCTAAGAACATATAAAACCCCTAAAAATCTAAAATATCATAAAAATCCTAAAGATCCTAAAAGGACACTAGTAACCCCATAAAACCCCTTAAACATTAAGAAACCCAAAAAATCTATAAAATATTTAAAAGCCACTAAAAACTCTAAAAACCATTTAGACCAATAAAAATGTTTAAAAAACTAAAAACCCTTTAGAACACAAAACATCTAAAAAAACCTTAAAACCCCAAAGAACCATAAAACCACGAAACCCTAAAACCACTGAAAGTCCCTAAATATTCTAAAGCCCATAAAATCATAAAACCACTAAATCTCCCTATAAATGTAAAAACATGTAAAACATTAAAATACCATATGAAAACCATAAAAAACATAAAGCACTTAAACCCACTAAAACCATAAAACCATAAAAACACTAAAACCTTAAGAAAATATAAAATCCCTAAAACCCACATACGCTAAAAATCCCAAAAAACCTTAAAAACCAAAAAAAATCCAAACAAATCCACCAAATTCCTAAAAGCATAAAAACCTATAAAAAACCACAAATACCCTATGAAAAATACAAAAACCTAAAAAAATTAAAACTTCTAAAAACCTCAAAGAGGTTAGAAACCTGAAAAATCCTAAAAACCCATACAAAATCCTAAAAACTATAAAAGCCCAAAAAAAACCATTAATAGAAATCGTAACCCAAAAAACACACTAAAAACCCTAAAACCCACTAAAAAGGTAAAAATATCTAAAAAACATGAAACCATAAAAAATCAAAAAAAAACCCTAAAATCCCAAAAAAAAATATAAAAAACCATTAATCCCTCAAAACCCTAATAAACATAGAAATCATAACAAAACCCTTAAAAATCCTAAAAATGTAAAAATTGAAAATAAAACTAAACCCCCAAATATTACCTTTCAAAACCCAAAAACACATAAAACTAATAAAAAACTAAAAAATTCAAACAATCATTAAAAACCCTAAAACCCCCTAAAATCTCTGAAAACCCTCAAATTCCCTAAAAACCCTAAAAAATAAAAATATCTAAACATCTATAAAAACATTCAAAATCCTAAAAAACCATAAAGCCGCTAAAAACCATAAAAACCTTAAAACATGCCAAATCCCAAAAAAATAAAAAAAAATTAGAAACCATAAAAACCCTAAAGAGTCCCTAAAACCATAAAATTTTATACAATACATGAAAACCAATTAACAAATTAATAAACCATATAACACATAAAGTCCCTAGTGGATGGAAGAGCATAGGGAGAGTTGGGTGAATGAAGAGAAACCTATGTCTAATGAATCTAATGGACATGAGAATATGATACCTATTGAAATTCAAAGGAATTCCTCAATTATGGACCATTTGGGGCCTAAGGATCTATTCTTAATTGAATCATAGAAATTGATTGTAGCGGATCGTGCTCCTAACAATATCACTACTTTCGAGAAAAACATTTCGGATGTAAATCCACTGCAGATCCCTCCTTCTCAGATTTTGATCTACCTCCACTTAAAAAGATTATAAAAAAAAGGATTGTGTATGTATCTGCAAACTAGGAGGATATAGAGGAATGTGTGAATTTATGTCCACAATCCAATATTTTTTAAGTTATTTTTTATAAAGTTGGAAGGCTATGAAAATTTGGTGATATCAGAAGAAGGAATGCTAGGATTTTGGGTTCTAATGACTGGAATATGAGACCAATGGGGTGTGGATATTACCATGTGGTTTTTCCTTTAGATGGCCTGAAGCATAGATCCTGGAGTTTTGGGTATCTCCCTCTGAGCTATAGATTCCTTCAAATTCAAGAATGGGATAGTTAATTTCATCCTGATACTGTAAAAAATACTCACACATAAATCTAGATTCAAATTTGTAGAGTGAACTATCATTATTGGAATATTTAGATCCTTTAGGACATAACCTATGTTCTGGTAAATCCTATTAAGATGGATTGGAAAACTAAAAAACTAAGATATGGGAATTATTCTAGGATCTTTGTGGAAGAGGACATGTCCAACACACTTGTAGAAGAATTTTTGATGACTAAAAGGTATGACAATATGTATCTATCTATTCTGTATGAAAGGAAGCCATGGTTTTATTCAAGTTTCATGCTCTTTGTTTATATCCTGTCTAAATTTATGAGATATATGGATTGTGGATTTTCCATCATTAAGGGGCATGATGATGCATCCTACAAAAAAAATAAATTAAAGGAGAAGAACCCACACCCTCCTCCATAGAAAAATACTCTTCTTAGTCCCTCTGGTTTGGATAGGCTGAGAAATGGGGCAATAAAAACCCCTATGGATGGGGAAGTTCCTGTTGAAGGTAGAAATAGTCAACCAAGGTACCCTCCCTCCAGAATTTATGGAAGTCCACTAGAAACCAATGAGGATGCTAAGTAGGTACTCCAATGAATTTACCCATTGAATCAACTCATGGTACTCTAGGGATACTGGCTGAAGGGGAACCTCATGATCAGAATATGGATCATGTTGGTACAATAAATCATGGGTAGATCATGTAGGATTCCCTCCCACCTACATATGTAAAGGTGTTGTATAGTTTCCTGCACACATGAAATTATTGGTCTATAGAGATTATAATTATAGGTTAGGATGAAGACAGTGGTGACTACTATCTCTCAGTAAAGACACAAACCTGTACTGTATGTGCTGACATTCCATACACTCATGCCGCTAGCAATCTTGAACAAAGTTTTTTTTCTTAGAGGTTCCATATTATAGTTTTTATAGAATGATAACTCCATCAATAATGGTTTTTTATCATATAATGTCCAAAAATACTTTTACACAATTAAGGGAGAGTTTCTGGAGTGATGATGCTAAGGAGTCACAACAAATTGTACACTATAAATAAAATGTAAACAAAAACCATGAACAAAACCCTTTAGAGGATATTATTTCTTTGTATGGATCAATAAAGGAAAGGACCCAATTGGAAGGGAAAAATAGAGGTAGAAAGTGGAAAGTTAACTTCTCTACTGAGATTAAAAAATAGGATGAACCTATGACAAGGGGCATAACCCTCAAAAAATGAATATTTTTATTGGAATTTCCAAGGGTTAGGGAATCCCCTTATGTAGAAAACCCTTGGTGATTTTATTTTGGCCAATAATACAATGCTCATTGGATTTTTTGAATCAGAAATGTTGTTCGGGAAGTGGAAAAATTTAAAATTTGAACTTATGGGATACAATTTTTTTTACAGAACCTCTATAATTGCAATATAGATCACCTTTAGATACCTAAGAATGAAATCATTGTAACTGAAGTCTTTCACGTGAATGATTAGTGCATAATTATATCTTTAATCAATTATGGTCATAATATTCAGGTCTCTTGGGATTATGAATCAACATAATATGTTATGAGATGGGAACTATGGATGTAACATGAGGATATATCTGGGAATTTAGTGCATAAATAGGTTATTATGGGGGACTTTAATACCATTATTATATCTTAAGATAAAACTAGGTCAAACTTCAATAGGTATGAAACCCTTGAATTTTCATCCTATATTGATCATTGTAAATTTGTTGAAGTACCAATTTCAGGAGTTGATTTTACCTTGAGCAGACACACTTTGAATGGGAGACAGGAAAGAAAAATTCATAGGTGTTTTGTTCACCTGAGTGATGGCAGTGATGTTGATGGTATTTCAGGATATGTGTTTCCTAGAAATCACTCTAGTCATAACCCCACAATTTTAGATGTCTTCAAAAGAAAGATACTTTCATATTTTTTTCACTTAAGCAATGGGTAGGTCTTCTCTATAGGATGTAAGGAAACCATCTTGGTATCCTGGATGTTTGTGCCTTTCAGAATCCCTATTTAAAATCATGTTGTGAAGTTAAAACATACCAAGATATTGTTGATGTAATGGATAAAAAACTCTATTTTCAAAATTATATGCTAAAATAAAGGATGCACAAAAAACACCTTGAAAGCATCCAAGATAGGAACTAGAATCAAGATACAATCTCTAGGGAGGAGTTTCAAGCTCACACAATGTTGGATGATCTACTCATCCCTAAGGAGGGTCTGGAAAAGATTGATTGGAATGTAAAATGGTTAAAATAGGGGATTAGGAATACTGAATTATTCTATATATTACACGGGGAAAAGAGATCTAAAACATGAAATAATTCTATTAGCATAAATGGGAATTTATACACATTTGAACATGATATCCTAAAGGATATGGTTGATTATATTACTGAGATTTGTGCAGATGATGGGATTGCTAATACATCTATGGTTATTGATAACATCCTTCCCCTCATTGATGAGCAACATAACCAAATTCTTGTCTCTCTACCTGACAAAGAGGAAGTCAAGAGAACTATTTTTTATCAAAAAATGAAAAGTTCTACTATCCTTGAGGGATTTTCAAATTAATTCTTCATGTTCTACTGGGACGTCTTGTAGAATTATTTAGTTGATTCATTAAAGGATTTTTCTCTCATGGTTGTTTACCACATGGGGTTAAGTCAAACATTATTTTCTTAATCCACAAAAAGATTTTTATGTGGATATCAAAGACTTCAAGCTTATTCCTATTGGGAACACCATCCCCAAAGTTATCAGCAATGTCATAATGCTCAAGATGAGATAAATCCTCAAAGAGAACATTAGAAACAATTAGTATGGGGTTTCCCTAGAAGATGCATCCAAAATTTCTTATTCAGTACCACATAAAGTGTCAGCAAAATGAAGAGGAAGGTGAAGGTAGGTAACTTTTCCCTAAATATTGATATATTCAAGGATTTTGACACTCAAATGGATTTTCCTACTCAATATTCACAAAAGATATGGTTTCAACAACCCTAAAAACCAATAAAAACCCATAAAAATAATAAAAATACTAAAAATATAAAAAATACCTAAATACTCATAAAACCCCAAAAAAATCCACTAAAACCCTAAAAATCATTTAAACTCTTAAAATTATTAAAAACATAAAATGCATTAAATGCTAAAAAAACTCCAAAAACCACTAATACCCCAAAAAACCCATAAAACCTTAAAAACCCTAAACATCATCAAAATAACTAAAACAAAAAAACCATAAAAATCCTAAAAACCCCTAAAATATCTAAGAACATAAATAACCTGATAAAAAATGAAAAACCCTAAGATAACCTTTAAAACCTAAAATCACAAAAAAACCCCAAAAACCCTAAAAACACAATAAAAACCTCAAAACCCATCAAATCCCTAAAAACCCTAAAATCCATAAAAATATGAAAAAATCTCAAAAAATACATAAAAATGTAAAAAATAATTAAAACCCTATAAAACCCTAAGAAAAACTTAAAAACCTAAAAACACAAAAACCTATGAAAAATAAAATAATGATTAAACCTTAAAATCCCTAAAAGACCTTAAAATCCCCCAAAACCATAAAATCCTTAAAAAAATTAAAACCCATAAAAACCCTAAAAACCACAAAAAAATATAAGAAGCCTTTAAACCTCTAAGAGAATTAAAAACCTCTAAAAAACATATAACCCTATAAAACTCAAAATACCATAAAATCCTAAAAAATAATATAAAAACCATAAAACCTTAAAAACCCTAAAACACTAAAAATATCTAATAGCCCAAAAAAACCTAAAAATATTTAAAAACCATAAAAATACTGAAAAACATAAAACCCTAAAAACCGAAATAAAATGTTAAAAATGAAAACCTGTTAAACCCAAAAAAAATAAAAACTCTAATACCCCTAAAAGCCATAAAAACAATAAAAATCCTAAAAATAAATAAAAATTAAAAAAAATGAAAATCCAAAAAACACTAAAAAACCTAAGAAAACCTTCAAAACCTAAAAAACATAATCCCTTAAAACCATAAAAACGCTAAAACACTAAGAAACCCTAAAACCCCTAAAACCCATAAAAACCACTAAAACCCTAAAAAATCCAAAAAACTCAAAAACCCCTAAAAACCCAAAAAAACACTGAAAACCCTTAAATCCCTAAAAACTATACAAATACAAAAAAACATATAAATGACTAAAAATTAAAAAAAATGTAAAAAACATTAAAAACCATGAAAAACCTTTAAAATCCCTAGAAACCTAACAAAATAAAAAACCACTAAAAAAACCTAAAAAACACAAAAAAACCCTAAAAATCTATGAAACCCTTAAAAACCATTAAACATTAAAACCTGTAAAAATCCCTATAATTCCTAAAACCCCAATAAAAGCTCTAAAAAACTTTTAAACCCCTATAAAATTTAAAAAAACTGTATAAAACATAAAACCCATAAAAACTCAAAAAAATTATTAAAACCTCTAAAAATTTATAAAAATTACATACACCATAAAAATCCCTAAAATCTCTAAAAACAACAAACCCCCTAAAAATCCATTAAAAATTCCCTAAAACATAAAAAACACTAAAAAAACTAAAAAATGAAAATGAAACTTAAAACCCCCAAACCCCTAAAACCCATAAAACCCCTAAAAACATTAAAATCCCTAAAGCCCATAAAATCTATAAGGACATGCTAAAAACTCTAAATACATTTTAATATTTAAATATTTTTAAATACTGAAATAAACCTTAAAAATAAATAAAATATAAAAACACCTAAAAACACAAAAGTAAAATAAAATCTCCCAAAAACATAAAAAGACCTAAAACCCCTCAAAATAACTAAAAACCCAAAAAAACAATAAAAATCCTAAAAAATTACACAAAAACAAAAAAAACATAAAACACCAAAAGACTTCAAAAATTCTAAAAAACCAAAAAACCAAAAAACCCTAAAAAACCCAAAAAACCCCTCACAATAACTAAAGTCTATAAAAAACATAAAAATCCTAAAAAAAACTAAAAATCCTTAGAAATGTAATAAACTCTAAAAACCTTGAAAAACCTTTGAAACCCTTAAAAATCAAAGAACACTTAAAACCACTAAAAACCTTAATATGATAAAAACCCAAATGAGACCTTAAATAACTTCAAAACTAAAAAACCCTTTAGGATCCTCAAAACCCCAAAAAACATTAAAAATAAAAAAATACATTAAAAACCAATAAAAATATAAAAATGGTTTACACCTTTAAAAAATTTAAATTCTTTAAAAACCTTAAAAAACTGAAAAAATAAATAAAAAACCTTAAAACCCTCAATAACCATAAAATCATCAAAATCACTAAAAACCATAAAATCCTAAATAATCCATAAATATTATTAAAATCATAAATAACCATAAAAACCATGAAAACCCCTAAGAAAACCTTAAAATCAAAAAGAAAATTAAAACCCATAATATTAATAAAAACTCTAAAAACAATAAAACCCTAAATACTATAGAAACCCCAGACAACCAAAAACCCAAAAGACGGATAAAACCCCGAAACCCCAAAAAAAATATAAACCACCTTTAAACCCCAAAAATTGTTAAAAAAACTCTAAAAACATTAAAATCCCTAAAAAATAATGGAAAAACCAAAAAACAAAAATAAAACAAATAAACTGAAAGCCCCCAAAAATACTAAAAATTGATAAATTCCCAAAAACCCTAAATAATAATAAAATTCCTAAAAATTTAAAAAAAATCCCTAAAAATGATTCAGACCCTAAAAACCCTAAAGAAAACCACAAAACCCTAAAAACATATAATACCCTTAGAAATCCTATAAACCCTAAAAACCCTATGAATCCCTAAACCCCCTATGAAACCCTAAAACCCTCCAAATCTCTAAAAAAACATATAAAAAATAAATAACCTAAAAAATCCCTTCAAATCCCTTTAAACGTAAAAACCTTAAAAACCCTAAAACCCCCAAAGAAAAGCATAAAAATCTATAAACACTGAAAACTCCAAAAAACATAAAGATGATGAAAAACAAAAAAAAATTATAAAAATACCATAGAAGTACTAAAAAACCATAAAACCATAATACCCCTAAAAACATTAAAACCCCTATAACCCAATTAAAAACCTAAAAAACATTAAAACTCTAATAACCCTATAAATCCCTGAAAATGTTAAAATGTATTAAAAACCATAAAACCCAAAAAAATAAAAAAACGCATTAAACTCCCAAACAATCTAAACACCCTCAAAATCCTAAAACCCTATAGATCATTAAAAACCCCCAAATCCAATAAAACCCTAAAAAATCCCTAAAAATCCTAGAAAACATAAAAAAACCAAACAATCTCAAAACCCCCTAAGAAAACCTTAATCAAATAAAATAATTAAAACCCTAAAATAATAAAAACTCTAAAGTCTCTAAATGTAACAAAAAAACCTAAAACACCATAGAACCCATAAAAACCCCTAAAACCCTAAAAAAAGAAAACTGATAAGAACACTAAAAACCCACTAAAAACTCTAAAAACACATTAAACTCCTAAAAAGATAAAAAAACACTTAAAATCCATAAAACCAAAAAAAATTCAAAAAAACCAAATATATAGTAAAAAACCTAATAAAACATAACAACCCTAAAAATCCCTAAATCTATAAAAAACTGAGATATCCTAAAAAATCCTAAAAAATCCCTAAAAATAAAAAAATCCTAAAAAATCTAAAAACCCATTAGAAAAACATAAACAGTTAAAAACACTAAACCCCCCAAAAAACCTAAACCCCCTAAAACCCATTAAGAACCATAAACACCCAGACAACCATAAAACCATTAAAAACCCCAAAACCCTTTAGACCCCAAAAAACATTAAATACACTACAAAACCATAAAAACCAAAAAATTCAAATTACCCAAAAAATTCAAAAAAACCATAAAAACTCTAAAAACCATAAAACCCTCAAAATCACTAAAAAAATTCAATACCCATAAAATCATAAAAAATACCTAAAATCATAAAAACCTAAAAACTATGAAAAAACATCGGAAACAGTAAAAACCATGAAAATTTAAAAAAACCCCAAAAAACAAAAAATGGTAAAAATACTAAAAAACCATAAAGCCATAAAACCCTCAAGATACCATAAAAACCCTATAGACCCACATAAACCTGAAAACCCACTAAAACAATAATGACACTTTAAAACCCTAAAAACATTAGAAAACTCTAAAGAACCTAAAACCCCCCAAAAAATTCAAAAAAATCATAAATAAAAAAACACAAAAAATACTTAAAAATCCTAAAAACCCGTAAAAATATTAAAAATCCAAAAAAAATCATTAAAATATAAAAATGCTCAAAACCATGAAAACTAATAATAAAACCATAAAAATATAAAAACACATAAAAACCAAAGAAACTAGTAAAAAAATGAAACCCTAAAACCCTAAAAACTATAAAAACACTCAAAATCCATAAAACGCCTTTAAAATCCTAAAAGGCGAAAAAATCCCTAAAAATGTAAAAAAACCCTAAAAAATTGACACCCCTAAGAAAATATTAAGAACCTAAAATACTTAATACACCTAAAAAACCTAACAAAACCTGAAACCCCTAAAACCCCTAAAACCCAAAAACACCCTAAAACCCCAAAAACTATAAAACCCATAAAAACCATTAAGAACTTTAAAACCCATAAAAACCTTAAAACCCCAATAAAAACTCAAAAAACACTTTAAACCCTTAAAAAAATTGAGAAGCTGTAAAAAAATATAAACACCCTAAAACTCAAGAAACCCTTAAAACCCCAAAAAAACAAAAACATAAAAACCCATTAAAAACCTAAAAACCCCTAAAACACTAAAAATTTAATAAAATCTAAAAAAACCATAAAATTTACTAAAAAATAAATAAACTCTAAAACCATCAAAAAACCATAAGAAAACCATTAAAACCAAAATCCAATTAAAACCACAAAAAAATATAAAATATGCTAAAAACCCTAAAAACCCATAAAAACCCTAATAACCATAAAACACTTGAAAATATTAATAACCCTAAAATCCCAAAAAACCAAAAAACCCAATAAAAAATCTAAAACCATATAAATCCCTAAAAACATTAAAAATTTCCTAAAACCTAAAAACCAAAAAAAAACCAAAAAAACCTAAAACCCCAACAAACAAGAAAATCCCCAAAAAACCTAATAATTCCTAAAATTCATAAAACTACTAAAAACCATAAAATCCTATAAAACCATAGACCCATAAAAACTAGAAAAAACTTAAAAAACCCATAAAACCACTAAAGACCCACTAAAAACTCAAAATACCCATTAAAACCCAAAAAACCCCAACAAAATCTAAAATCCATTAAATTCCTTAGAAATTCAAAAAAACCCCAAAATCCAAAAAAATTATAAAAAACCTAAAAACCCATAAACTATAATAATTCCAGAAACCCTAAAACCCATAAATTTTTTTAAAACCCCTAAGAATCCCTAAAACATAAAAAACACGATAAACACTAAAAAATCCTACGAAAACCATAAAAAACCATAAAACCTAATAACACCTTAAACCCCTAAAACCAAAAAAATTATAAAAACCCTAAAATCAAATAAAAACCATAAAACCTCTAGAACCCCTAAAAACCATAAAACCCATAAATACCCATAAAACTCAAAAAACCTAGTAAAAACTATAAAAACCCTTTAAATTCTAATAACATTAAAAAAATCTAGAAAAAAATTTCAACATTAAAAATGCAAAAAAACCCCTTACAATAAAAAAACATTAAAACCTTAAAAAACATAATAAGACCTAAAAACACTCAAAATCCCTAAAATCCCCAAACACCATAAATATCGTAAAACGACCATGAAAATCTCTAAAAACATAAAGAATCCCTAAAACCCCTGGAAAACACTAATAATACTGTAAAAATAAAAAAACCCCTTTGAACCCATAAAAACCTAAAAATGCTAAAAATCATATAAAACCCGAAAATAATTAAAACCATAAAAATCCAAAAAATCTCTACAAACCATTAAAAATCCTATAATGCCTAAAAAATCCTTAAAATTGAAAATTCCAAAAAACACTAAAAACACCTAAAAACCTTAAAACCCTACAAAAACATAAAACACAAAAAAACCTAATAAATCACTAAAAACCCTAAAAACCTATAATCCATAAAATAAACAAACCTTAAAAACCCTAAATACTAATAAAAAACCAAAAACCACTAAAAAATCTAAAATTCCTTTAAACCCCTAAAAACATTGAAAAACAATACCTACTGTACAAAAAACCCGAAAAACTCAAAAATCCATAAAACCCCAAAAAACCATAAAAACCTCAAAATCCAAAAAAACACTAAAAATAATAAAATACAAAAATGTTCTAAAAATCCAGAAAATATAAAAAACCATAAAGACCTTGAAAAACCCTAAAAACACAAAAAAACCCTTAAAACAAAAAACCATTATACCCCCTAAAGAACCTTAATATGAAAAAACCATAAATTCCATAAATTCCCTAAAAAACCTATAAACCCTAAAAACCCCCAAAACCCATAAAATCCATAAAAATACTAAAAAAATCCCTAAAAATCCCTAAAAACATAATAATTACGAAAAACACTGAAAACCCCTAAGATAAACCTTAAAAACCTAGAAACACTTTAAACCCATAAAAATGAAAAATCGAAGACCCCTAAAACACTAAGAAACCAAAAAAACTCACCAAATCCATAAAAACCCAAAAAACCCTAGAAATCAAAAAAAAAACCTAAAAATAACTAAAAAATCCAAATCCACAAAAAAACATAAGAAATCCATAAAACCATAAAACACTAAAATGGATAAAAACCCTAAAAAATGGTAGAAACCCTACAAAACTATAAAAATACCCTAAATAATATAAAACCTCAGAAGTCTATTGCAAAACCCTAAAAACCCATAAAACCCACTAAAACACTGAAAACATTTTAAACCCTAGAAAATTTTAAAAATATCTAAAAACCATAAATCCCTAAGAAACTAAAAAACGTTAAAAACAAAAAAACCATAAAAACCCTAAAACCCCCCTAAAATCCCTAAAACCACAAAAACCCATAAAATCCATAAAATTAACAAAAAATACATAAAAATATAAAAAGAGATAAAAACACTGAAAACACCTATGAAAATGTTAAAAACCTAAGAATAGATAAAACCCCTAAAACATTAAAAACACTAAAGTCCCTAAAACCCCTAAAAACCCAAAGAAACCTTAAAAACTATAAAAACACCCAAAACCCCCAAAACCACAATACTTTTAATAACCTTTAAAACCCTAAATACATTAAAAATATCTAAAAACATGAAAACCCAAAAATTCAAATAATCCTTAAAACTCCAAAAAACCAAAACACCCCTAAAACCTCTCAAAATCCATAAAAACATAAAAAAATACTAAAAAAGTTATAGAAATCCTTAAAAATGTAAAAAATCTTAAAACTTATGTAACCCCTAAAAAACCATAAAAACCTAAAAACACATAAATCCCATAAAAAGAATAAAAAACTAAATCTACAAAAATTATTAAAACCCTAAAAACCCTAAAACCCTAAAAACCCGAAAACACTTAAAATCCAAAAAAACCCTAAAAACCATAAACATCCTAAAAAATCCTTAAAAATCCTTAAAAAATTAATAAACATAAAAACACTGAAAAAACTGAAAAACCAGAAAAAATAAAAACACTAAAAATCCTAAAAACCCTAAAACCCCTAGAAACCATAAAAACACAAAAACACAAAAACCGTAAAACCACTAATTATGATAATAAACCATTAAAACCCCTAAAATGATTAAAAACTACAAAAAACCTTTAACCACCACCCCAACTCAAGGTAAACAATAAACCACCCAAAAAACAATAAAGCCCTAAAACCCCTGAAAATCCTAAAACCATAAAAAAAATATAAAATCCCTAAAAATCCCTAAAAATACATAAAAATATAAAAACTGAAAAAATGGAAGAAACTAATAAAACCTTAAAGCATGAAAATATTTAGAATTCCAAAAAAACATAAAAAAGATTAAAACCCTAAAACCCCTAAAAAATATAAAACCCATAAACCCCTAAAAATCATAAAATACCCTAAAACCCCTTAAAAACCATAAAATCACTAAAAAATATAAAACCCCTTTAAACCCCTAAAAATTTTATAAAAATCTAATAAAACATACAAACAAAAAAAACCACAAAACCCCAAAACTGGAATATGTTGTTTTATAAATAGTAATATACCAACGGTTTCTTCAAACCTTTTCTATAGTGTAAATGAAGGCACCATTTTCCAACAGTTTGAAGAAACCATTGGCAATGCCTAAGATTTACCAAAGTTTTTCTAAAAATATTGGTAAATAAATATTTTTTCAAAGACATACCAACAGTTTATTAAAACCGTTGGTAAAGAGATGCTTTCCCAAAGATTTTTAAAAATAATTGGGAATGTTTTCCCCCAAATACCCACCACCCTAGCTCCCACTTAACCTGATTGCAAACCTAATCCAGAGCTCCTCCCAAAGTCTTCTTGGCCAAGAAACTACTTCCTTCCATAGATCCATCTTAAATTAAATAATTTTTTATTTCAAAACATAAAATTATAATGTGTTACCTTAGTTTTAGTGTTCTTCCTATTTTTTCTATTTTCTATTTCGATTTTTTCCAAATTAGAATTCATGTTGTCTTTGGAATCCCGAACCCTTTGGTTTATTTTATGTTTTTTTGTTATACACATCAAACATGGTAATGGTTTTTTTAGTGGGGTTTGTTTAGTACAGGGTGGTAAAGGGTTTGTTTTATGATTTTTGAACTTTAGTTTAGTTGAATATTGGATTTGGATTTGGGTGTTGGTTGGATAATGGATTGGAATTGTGAACACCCCCACCCCCACCCCCTCGACACCTCCCACCCCCTGGATAGCCCCCACCCCATAGACACCCCCCA
This sequence comes from Viscum album, assembly GCA_963277665.1. Lineage (NCBI taxonomy): Eukaryota > Viridiplantae > Streptophyta > Magnoliopsida > Santalales > Viscaceae > Viscum > Viscum album. The sequence continues at coordinate 110,156,159 of OY728127.1, forward strand.
TTGGACATGCCCACACACCCTTCACCCCCACCCCCTTGACACCCCCACCCCACCCTCCCAGGAAACCCCTGACCTCCCATGGAATGCCCACCACCATGGACACCCCCACCCCCTTGGACCCCCCACCCTTTAGATAGTGCGCTTTCCCACCCCCTAGACACCCCCACCCCTAGACTTCCTAGACACCGCTCACCCCCCAGGAAAGCCCCCCCCCACCCCCCTTGGATACCCTCTAGCACTTCCACCACCCATAGAAACCTCCACCCCCTGGACACCCTCCACCCACTTGGACAACCCCCCCCCCCCCAACCTCACCCCATTAGACAACCCCCCTAGACACCACCACACCTCCTACACACCACCACACCTCCTAAGTGGTTGAACCAATTTTTAATTGGAATTAACAATGTAGTTGATTTCCCCATTCCCCAATGACATTTTCTAAGTGACCCATAGTGCCTTATAAATTGAATTTGTCATGTTTTGATAAATTGAATTTTTTATGTTTTGATAAATTGTATTTTTCATGTTTTGATAAATTGAATGGGTTTTTTGGAATTAAAAGGCTAGTGCATTATGGTTTGGATTTCTTAATGAAAAAAATTATTTTAAATAAAATTAACCTAAGGGGGCTGTAGGAGGGGTAGGGGGATGTCCAGGTGTGGGGACTGTCCAGGTGGGGGTGGGTTGTCCAGGGGGTAGGGGCTACAGGGGGGTAGGGGCTACAGGGGGGTAGGGGGGCTATAGGGGTGTGGGGAGAGGGGGTATGGGCTAACCCAAAGAGGGGTGTGGGCTATCTAGGGGGGTTAATGTGGGGTGTAAAGGTGGGTGAGGGGGTGCTGGGTGTCCAGGGAGGGGGGGCCATCTAGGTGGGGAGGGGCTGCCCAGGTGGGGGGGATGTCTAGGTGGGGGGGTGACTGACTAGGTGGGGGATGTCCAGGTGGGGGTGGGCTGTCTAGGTGGGTACGGGGGATATCCAGGGAGGGGGTGGGATATCCTGGGGGGGCTCTCCAGGTGGGGGAGGGGGTATGGGCTGCCCCAAGGAGGTGTGTGGGTTGTCCAGGGGGCAGGGTGGGGTGTCCAGGTGCGGGATGGGGTGTGGGGTGTCTAGGGAGGGGGGGTGGACTATCCAGGTGGGGGGGGGGGCTTTCCATCTAGGTGGGGGGATGTCCAGGTGGGGGGGTGGCTGTCTAGGTGGGGGGTGGGCTATCCAGGTGGCAGTAGGATATCCAGGTGGGGGTTATGGGTTTTCCAAGGAGGGAGGGCTATCTAGTGGGGGTCCAATTGGGGGGGGGGGGCTATCCTGGGGGACTATAGAAGTGGGGGGATGTAGGGGAGGGGTGTGGGCTATCTAGGGAGGGGGTGGGTGGTCTAGGGTTGGTGGTGGGTGGGATATCCACGTGGGGGAGGGGGTGTGGGCTGTCCATGGGGGTTGGGTTGTCCACGGGGGTGGGAGGTGGACTGTCCATGTGGGGGAGGGGGTGTTGGTTGTCTAGGGAGGAGGTGGTGGGATGTCTAGGTGTGGTGGTGGTTGTGGGGGGTGTCCAGGTGGGGTGGGGGGGAAGTCCAGGTGGGGGTGTAGGGGGTATGGGGATGTAGAGGTGTGGGTGGGGGTGTGGGATATCCAGGGAGGGGGTGGGTTGTCCACTCCAATACTCTACAAAGAAATAGGAATAAAATATAACCAATGTATAGATGCTTTCACACGTTAAGACTTTTCTTGAAGTTCCATACGAACACTCCCTCTTACCCTTCCAAGAAGAAGTGATCTCCGCAAATAAATCTCACTCAAGTTCTTATCCACTATCCATATTGATCCCATACAAATTTATCATTTGTACAACTCCATATCACCTAATGTTATAACAAGGCTCATACTCATATGAGTAGTGTCCCATCAAAACAGGGCTCATAAAATCTGATCCATGTATGATAATTGGTGGTGTGTTTAAAATTGGGATTGTTGTGATTTGTATGTATGATATTCATGTTTTACACCAATTGTCTTCTCCTTCATATATAATAGGCTTGAAATCATGATACTATTAGATAAATATTGGATTTTATGTCCCTAGTTTAGGGGTGGAAACCCCCACCCCTTGGACAGCCCCACCCCCTTGGACAACCCCCCTAGACACCCCCACCCCCAGGATTGACCTGCCACCCCCATGGATATCCCTGCCACCCCCACGGAGAGCTCGCCAGCCCCCTTTGGACAACCCACCCATCCCCTGTGGGCAGCCCGCCCGCCCCCTGGACACCCTGTACCCCCCCTGGACAGCCCCGCCACCCCTTGGATAGCCCTCCCCCCTGAACACCTCACACCCCCTGGACAGACCCCCACCCCCTAGAAACCACCCCCACCCTTGGACCCCTAGACCCCCCAGAAAGCCTCACCACCCCCATGGACAACCCACCCACCACCTGGACACACCGTACCCCCTGGACAGCCCCGCCACCCCCGTGGACATCCCGCCCACCCACCACGTACCCCCTGGACAACCCTGCCACCCCCTGGACAGCCCGCTCACCCCCTAGACACCGTGTACCCTATGGACATCCCCCACCCCTATAAATCTCCCTACCCCCTGGACACCCCCGACCCCATGGGACTACCCCGCCACCCCCGTGGACAATCGGCCTACCCCCAGGACACCCCTCCCCCCGTGGACAGCCCCCCGCCCCAATTGATAGCCAACCCTCCCCTTGGACACCCACCCACTGCCCCACGAACACTCCATCCCCTTGGACAACCCCACCCCTAGAAAGCCCCCCCCCCCACAGACACCCCTGACCCCACTGGACAGCCTCACCACCCCCGTAGATAGCCCAACCACCCCCCGTGGACAGCCCACCCACCCCCTAGACACCCTTTACCCCTGGATATACCCACCATCCCCCCCCTTCCAGGATAGCCCGCCCCCCTGGACACCTTATACCCCCTGAACAGCCCCCCACCCCTGGAAATCCCCCCATCCACCCCCTTGGACACCCCGACCCCCTGGACAGCCCTGCCACCCCCATTGAGAGAACGCCCACCCCTTGGAAAGCCCGTTACCCCACAGATAGCCCCCCAACCTTGTGGACATCCCACCCACCCCCTGGACACCCTCCCACCACCCCGCGGACACCCCCATCCCCCAGGATGCCCCCACCACTGGAAAGCCCCCCCCCCACCCCCTTGACACCCCAACCCCACTGGACAACCCCGACACCCCCATGGATAGCCCGACCACCCCCCGTGGATAGCCCGACCACCCCCTTGGACACCCCTTACCCCCCTAGACAGCCCTGCCACTCCCATGGATAGCCCGCCCACGCCCAGGAAACCACGTACCCCCTAGACAGCCCCTCCCACCCCATGGACACCCCGCTCACCCCCTAGACACCACATACCCCCTATGCAGCCCCCACCCCTAGATATCCCCCCACCCCATGGACACCATAACCTCCTGGACAACCTCGCCACCCCCGTGGACAACCCACCCACCCCTGGACACCCTGTACCCTTTGAACATCCCTACCACCTCTACCACCCCTTGGAATGCCTTCCCACCCCCTTAGACACCTCGTACTCCCTAGACTGCCCCTAGAAATCCCCCCACACCCTAGACACACCCGACCCCCTGGACATCCCCACCGCCCACATGGACAGCCCGCCCACCCCCTCTGGACACCCTAACACCACCCCCAGACACCCCCACCCCCCACCCTTCGGACTCCCCCACCCCTGGAAAGCCCCCCCCCCCACCCCTCTTCACACCCCTAACCCCACTGGATAGCCCCGAAACCCCCGTAGACATGCCGACCCCCCCCCCCCCCCCCCCGTGGATAGCTCGCCCACACCCCTAGATACCTCGTACGCCCTGGATAGCCCCTCCACCCCCATGGATAGACCACCCACTCCCTAGTCACCCTTTACCCCTAGACATCCCCTCCCACCCCTAGACACCCCACTCACCCCATAGAAACCTCGTACCCCTAGAGAGCCCCCACCCATACAAATCCCCCCACCCCTAGACACCCCCGACCCCCTTGGACAGCCTCGCCACCCCCGTGGATAGCCCACCCACCCCCTGGACACCCCGTACCCCCTTGACATCTCCCCACCCCTATGGACATCCTGCCCACCTGGACACCCAGACCCCCCTATACAGCTCCCCGCACCCTGGAAACCTTCGACCCCCTAGGACAACCCCGTCACCCCCTGGACACCCTGCACCCCCTATACACCCCCACCCCCTTGGGAAATGTATGTTATCACTCAAATTATATAATAAAATATAAAATTTCCTTGATCTAATATTTAGTCAAATCCTGAATAATTCTCCTCCACATGTGTGCATTATCTTGTACACTCATGTATATTTCTTCAAAGATATTTTGTTATAAATATAGTATTTTGTTGTCTTTTATATTATGATTCTCATATAGAGTAGTGTGTAAATTATGGTTTCATATAATGTGAACAAATCTCGTTTACATAAATTTATTTTTGATGAAACATCCATCTTATTGAATGACTTTTGATGAAATGACTTATAAATTTTTTTTTACAAAATAGAAAGAAGTTGGATGTATGAAACCGATCAGATCTCAAGATATTTTCAAAATACATTGGAGATATTTATAGATTTTTTATTTCACAATACTTCAGATAGTGGTCACATACACTGACCCTATTACAACTGTGTTGGAAGACCTTGGTTAAGCCGTGAAGAAGTTAAATACCACATAACCAAATATGCTTTTCCAGAAAACTACTCTATGTGGTGTCACAATAGGGAGAAAATGACATCTCAAATTGATGATGATCTAAATGAGAGGACTGGATTGGAGAATTTGTTATATGACCGGTTTCCATTTATTCATCATCATGAAAAAGAAAGGATCGCGACCCAAGAATATTTTGATACGTTCACACATGATGCGTCTAATGAAAATGATGTTTTTGTCATAGTGAAAAAATTGATTGATGATGCCATGACTCTAGTATATCGACAATGTAGTAAAATAAAAAATCTAGAATTTTTAATCCGGTTTTTTCATGGGAAAACTATATATGGGATTTCTAATACTGTCATTGATTAAATTCATACCTTCTTGAAGGACTTACTTCTAGATGATACAGATTTTCCCTCAAACCACTATATGTAATGGAAGTTAGTTGAGGAACTTGGATTTTCTAGAAAAAAAATTCATGCTTGCCCAAAAGATTACAATTTATTTTAGGAGGAAATTGCTAAACGAAATGATTGTATAAAATTTGGCACATCCTGCTGGAAGCAAAAAGATGATGGAACACCATCCCGTGTGCCACAAAAAGTAATGTGGCACTTTCCATTGATCCCTAGACTCTATAATCTTTTTATGTCTGATGAAATATCAATAAAAATGAGATGGCATGATACCGAGAGAAAGACGAATAATGATGAGTTGTTTCACCCTATAGATGGATTTTTATGACAGATATTTGATGCTCGATATCCTAATTTTGCAGCTAACATGAGTAATGTCAGGTTGGTTCTTTCATGTGGCGGTTTTAATCTGTTTGGGAAGATGCTTACATCACATAGCACATGGCCAATTTTTATACACAATATAATCTTCCCCCATGTTTTTGTATGAAAAATCCTTTCACTTTCATGGTTATACACATATCTGGACCTTCTGATCCCAGAAATGATATATACATATACATGCAAACTTTAATAAAAGAGTTGAAACTTCTTTGGGATATTGGTGTGTTCACATACGATGCATGTTCGAAAGACATATTTCAAATGCATGCTACACTTATGTGGATGATCAATGATTCTTCTTATTATGCAATGAAGTCTGAATGGATTGTTTGTATGAAGAATACACCATCCAGAAGACTGAAACATCAGTGTAGTTTCAGTTTTATGGGTCATTGACAATTACGGCTAATTGATCATCCATATAGAAAAAATCATCGAATATTTGACAATACCATGGTGACCGATGATCCACCTCAGTGTATGTCTAGAAATTATGTGCTTAATGAATTGAAATATTTTAGATTTTCTTTCGGGAAGGGTCAAATGAAATTTGGAAAAAGAAAGAATGTTTCCACTGAAACCTAATACAATTTGAAGAAGAGAAGTATCTTCTTTTATTTTCCTTATTGGTCAACAAATTTGATACATCATTGCTTAGAAATAATTCACATTGAGAACTATATATATGAAATGTTGCTTTCGAGTCTATTAAATGTTAAGGGAAACATAAAATATGATTTACAGTCTCAGCGTGACTTGGTGGATTGGGGCATCAGTCTAGAATTGCATCATGTGTGTATCAGTGAAAATAAATGGAAACTTACAAGTGCTTATTATGTGATGACACCTATAGGAAAAAATAATCAATTTCTGGAAGTACTAGAGACTATCAAAGTTCCTGATGTCTATTCAAGCAACATATCCAAATGGGTCAAAAAAAGAGAGTGGAACCTAAAATCTTTGAAGACTCGTGATTATCACATTCTTCTGCATGAGTTCTTTCTAATAGAAATTCATCAGATTTTTTTTCCAATAATGTAAGTGTGTATGTTATTCAGTTGTTACATTTTTTAGAGATCTTTGTGCTAAGAAATTTTTTAAGACTTTCTTGCAAAAAATGTTGGCAGATTCCCCATTATTTTTGTGTGAGTTAGAGAAAATATTTCCTACATCATTTATCACATGTATGCTGCATCTGACGGTCCATATTCCAACTAAAATACTTCTCAGAGGATCTATTTAATTTCGTTGGATGTATACAACTGAAAGAAATATGTTCACATTAAATTCTTAGGTTCGTAATAGGAATCATCCTGATGGTTTTATAGTGAACAGTTAGATGGCTCAAGAACGTATGTATTCATGTTCTATGTATTTGTCTGATCTTACTACAAGAATAAACACACCAATGGGAAATGAAGAAGAATACTATGGGAAAATTAAACCTATTTTTCCATCACCACCTCAAACAGAAGGAATTTATGGATCATATACATTGACGACACTAAGCATTGAAGAGCAGAAGATAGTACATCACACAGTTTTGTTCAACTGTGATTTGTTTTATGACATCATCTTGTAAGTAAATTGTATATTTATATTATATATATATATATATATCTATTAAACTATTCCTATTTTTATCTATAGAGAACATAAAGCGGTGATAAATAGAATTCATCATTCATTATCTTTGAGAATGAGGGAGACTTTTCATAGCGAAGCGTTTTATGCATGTTTAAAATTTAAGGTAATAATATTACTGTTTAAAATAATTAAAACAATAATTAATTATGTTAAATATTGATTTATATTTCAGGTATTGAGTTTACCTTCTCACTCTGTCTCTAAGAAAATAAGATCTTTGGGTTTTGGTCCTAATATCGTGGTTCATGACTGTAAATCAATTATTTTCAATGGGTGCAGATTTATTATCACTGAATGTGTAAAGAACACGAGAACACAAAATGATGGTGTTATGGTTACTACCACAACAGAATATTATGTGAGTGCATCAGATAGTAGACTGCAATTTGAAAATGTAGGTTATTATGGAGTCATTGAAAATATAATAATATTGGATTATTATTCTCATGGACGAGTCACGATAATGAAATTTAAGTGGCTTGATTTGATGATGAGGTAGGGAAAATTTATTGATTATTGTGGATTTAAAATAATTGATATGACTCACACTCTTTCTACCGATGAACCGTATGTATTTGCATCAATGGAGAAAAAAATTCTTTGTTTCAAAGACCATCTTCGACCTGAATTTGGTGTCATTATTGAAGTAATTACAAGACATATTTTTGATGATGGAATTAACACCATCCCTGATAACATTGTAAATGATCCATTTATTAATTTTTATGACTCCAATAGCTCAATTGTCAGAGTTGACTACAAACCTGAAGATGTGGTGGAAAATATATAAAATCATCCATTCATGTTCTCAATTCTTCTGGTTTACCTCGACTTGGGTAGTTAAGGTTTATACTATTCAAATTTATTTAATATTGATTACCAATATGTTGTATCAGGAAAGACCGTTATGTGAATTTTCAATGTTTATTGGTTTCAATTTTATATGAACTACATTTTATAATTTAGAATTGAACTGTATTCAAATCTGCGAAACCAACACTTCTAAACTGTTAAACATTTCAATTCTTAAACTATGATTTGTATCAAATTTGAATGACTCAAAGACCTATCATTAACATTTTACCAGGTAATGAACATGATGGTTTTTATTCTTCTACAAAACATTTATTTAAACCTACATCATTTACCCTGGCTAAGGAAATTAAAATTTTCCTTAATTTTGACAACTGTTTTACAACTTATGAATCTATTTGAATCAATGTTCCATGATTTTAATAGACTGATAAGAATTAGTAAATAACCATCTGAATAAAAATTAAATTTCTTTATTACATATTATATGATGTATTGACTTCATTATATATTTGTTTAAGCTCACCTAAAACAATGGTTAGTTAAATTATCCATGAATCCCCCTATTCCCTATCAATTATTTTGTTTTTGGGTTACACATTAGTTATCCTTTTCTATTTACTTCCATATTTGTTTTCAAATGCAGGAAATGAAACCAGTTGAAGAGTGGCAATGAAAACGGATTATGGACAACCATTATCGCATGACTGAGCTGGGCATTCCACCACTAGTGCCCGCAGTGAGTATTTTATTTCAAATATATATATTTAAATAATATATAATGTCATGTGATTAATTTTTTTAATTTTTTTTGTAGGATCCATCTATTAGGATACAGTTATTTGATGAGAATCCTAGTAGTTGTCCCAATACTCAGGGTTTTTGTACAAGGGGGTGGGGTACAAGAGCTATATGATCTGCTCGGCGTACCTAATTAGACCCTACCCCTCCCATTGACATACCATCCATCCCACATGTTGATACTAGTGTGTCATTAGGGACACACAAGATATTTAGGCCTCCCATTGTTTCACAACCATTTACATATGGGCCTCCTCACCCATCTGTACCATATCTGATGATGATTCCCAATACCCATCCAGCATTCGGCCTGCCATACCTATCATCTTCTTTTACTTATGCTTCCTTCTCTCCAGGCATTTATATTATATATTATTCAACTCCTGCTCCATGAGTGTTTTTCCCTGCGGAGCATACATTGGGACCCACTCTATCTATACAAGGTGTTCCTTTAGTTTCTGTGGATCCAGCGGCACCCATTGATCAAACTACAGTAGGTATACTTATACAACCCTAACAAAATTTTTACACCATTATTTATTTTCATTATAACATGTATCGAAAAAACATTACAGATACATCTAATGATAGAAGGCGTGGGCAGGGGCATACACATATTCATGCAGAGTGGAACTGCCGAATGCAGTATATGGTGGACTATAATGAATATAGTCAGATGATTGAAAAATCAGGGCAACAATGTTGGAGTTTTTTGGCGATGCTTTCCAGATACTCCGAAATAATTACTATCAGTCCGCTCTCATGGAGACAGCTGCCAAATGATGTCAAGGATAAAGCCTGAAATAGATATGGGTAAAAAAATATGTTTTATTTAATATAATATATTAATTTTTGTATTTATATGAATTAATATTTTGGTGTTAGCTGTGGTTTAATTTCCCCGATGGTGAGGGTGCACGACTAGCAGTTCTAAAGGATTTAGGTGAGCTTTGAAGAGATTATAAGCATGAGTTGTACATTGGCCGGCATGCTAGAGTGGGCATAAAGTTAGAGGTGGTCCCTATTATGGATGATTGTTCTTTAGAATAGTACTGACAGATGATTACTCATTGGACGACTAGACAATTTATGGTATTGATCACATTAGATGTATTTAAATGAAAATATTCATGTTTTTAATTAATAATAATTATTTAATTTTATTTATGATTCATCCGGAATAAATAAAAAACATTTATGCTAATAAATACATTCAAAAATTGAGAAGTACTACAATTCCAGATCATGAGAGGTAGTAGGCATGACAATTTATAATCTTTCTTTAAGACATGAACTTTATATTGCTTCCTCCATAATTTATTCGATTGATAAAGTTGATATATAATTTTAGTTATGAAATTAATGTTTTTTGGTATTTTATTTTTAATTATGGTTTCCTACATTCAATTTCATTGTAGAGGCATAAATTGAATATAGAAGGACATGTGTCTCGACCAAAACAGTTTTGCTCGAGTAGAAAGAAGAAAGATGAAAGTGCGGTTAATGAACTGACTCAGTAGGAGACTGTAAGTTTTAATTTTTAGATTTAAATTTTTAATCTCTACTTTGAAACTTTGTAATATATATATATTTGTAACAGGATGCTTCAGAGGCCCTTGATTCCCAAGAACTAGACAATTTTGGTCCAAACGATCACTTACATTAGGTGTTGGGTGATGAGAACCCTAGTAGAGTTTGCTACTGACCTGGGAAGAGTATAGTTCCGATGAGGTATTGGCCCTCCTCAGGTACAAGATGTAGCGCCACTGAGTTTCAGTTGGTTAAGGAATAGGTAGAACATGCTAAAAAATGGCCACAAAGACGGAAGAACAGTCTGCTAGGGCCAATACTTTATTTATGAAACTAATGGAAGTTTTACGTCCAACACTTCCACCAGAGGCCAAAAATGTTTCTAATGAATATATGTTATCGATTAATTCTATATATGGTTAACCAGGTGGTAGTTCTAGTGGTGGTTGAGATGATGGAGGGGAGGAGGCTGAGGCGGAGGAGGAGGAGAGTGAGTATGAGGCCAAGGCGTAGGAGGAGGCGGAAGAGGAAGTCGAGACGGAGGAGGAGGGCGATTAGGTGGCCAAGGCTGAGTACGAGGGCGAGAAAGAGGGCAGGGATGATGAGGGGGATGACGATGAGGATGAGGTTGATGATGATGGTGATAATAGTGATGGTGATGAGGGAAATATTGATCTGATACATTTTTGACTAATATTACTGACCTTTTATGTTTATTGATTTGTTGTGACTGAATATATTTGTGATTAGGTAGGTCACATTATCTTTATTTTCATTATTTATAAGTAATAAAACATGACTTGTTGATTTTATGTGACTGATTATCCCCTCCCCTAGACAGACCCCACCCCCTGGACACTTCATACTCCCTAGACAGCCCTGCCACCCATGTGGACAGCCCGACCACACCCCTGGACAACCCCTCCCCCTGTAGACAGCCCCCACACCCTAGACACCCCGCACCCCCCGGTATAGCCCCACACACCCTTTTGGACAACCCGACCTCCCCCTAGACACCCCCTACCCCCTAGAGAGCCCGACCACCCCCGTGGATAGCCCGCCCACCCCCTGGACACCCCTACCCCCGTGGACATCCCCCCACCACTGTGGCAAACCCGCCACCCCCCAGACACCCATACGCCTCGTGGCTAGCCCACCCACACCCCCTGGATAGCCCGCCCCCCTGGACACCCCCTTACCCCCACGATAGACCTCCCACCCCATGGACAGCCCTCCCACCCCCTGGACACCTCGTACCCCTTGGACAGGCCCACCCACCCTCGTGGACATCCCACCACCTAGACAACACCCCACCACCATGGACACCACCCCACCCCGGACACCACCCCATCCCCTGGACACCCCCATGGACACCCCCCCCCCCAGACACCCCCTGGACACCCTCCCACCACCACTACCACCCTGGAATCGCCGTACCCCCTGGACTTCCCCACCACCCCCGTGGATAGCCCACCCACCCAATGGATAGCCCCTCCCCCTATGGACAACCCCCACCCCTGGACACCCTGTAACCCCTGGACTGCCCCACCCACCCCCTTGGACACCCTGTACCCCCCTGGACTGCCCTGCCCACCCCTGTGGAAAGCCCCACCCACCCCCCTAGATAGCCCCGCCCACCCCCCATGGACAGCTCACCCACCCCCTGGATAGTCCCTCCCCCAGTGGACAGCCCCGCCCACCCCCTGTGGATAGCTTGCCCACCCCTGGATAACCCATACACCTATGGACAACCCCCACCCCATGGACAACCCGTACCCCTGGATAGCCCCGCCCACCCCCTTGGACATGCCATACCCCTTTGGACAACCCCACCCACCCTTGTGGACAGCCCCGCCCACCCACTGGACAGCCCCACCCACCCCCTGGATAGCCCCTCCCCCCGTGGACACCCCCACCCCCATGGACAACCCGCCCATCCCCTAGACACCCCTACCCCTTGTGGATATCCCACCCACCCCTCAACACCCCATAACCCCTGGAAAACCCCGCCCACCCCGGTGGACACCCCTACCCCCCTTGACAGCCCCAGCACCGTGAATAGCCCCACCCACCCTCATGGACACCCCGGACCCCCTGGACAGCCCCACCACCCCCGTGGACCCCCACCCCCCTAGATAGCCCCCTCCCCCATGAACAACCCCCACACCCGTGGACACCGCTCGACCCCCTTGGACACCCCCACCCCCTAGACCGCACCCACCCCCTGGACACCACCCCACCCCCTGGACACCCCCACCCCCTAGAAAGCCCCCCAATCCCCTGGCCACCACCCCACTCCTATGGACACCCACATGGATAGCCCCCCTGACACCCCCATAGACTCCCCCCCACCCCCACCCTGAGACACCCCCATCCCCCTAGACACCCAACCCCCGGGACACCCCTACCCCCCCTTGGACAGCCACCCCAAACCCCTGAACAACCCCCAACCCCCTAAATTTTGAATTTAATTCTTTATGTATTTAATTAACTTAGAAATTATGTGTTAATGGCATATGGGTATACTTGTTGTATGTGTATACTTGTGGTAATTACCTTATGAATTATGTGTTAATTTTTTAATGGTGTATGTAACTCTGACTATGATGGGCTTTCAGAAATGTGATTTTCCTCCCACCAATATAAGATGTCTACACTAAAAAATTGAAATGGGTTAGTTGAAAGAGTGGTTGTCATGTGAAGATTGAAATGTGGAAAACTATGTCGTGGTACATGTCATGGTTGGGAGACTCTACTGTTTTTATACGATATTGTAGGTGTTTTTTGTTCAATATAAGTGAAAATTGTTCTATTTTAAATGTTATGTTTTTATATTCTATTTTAAGTGTTGTTTGTAGCTGTGTTTGTAGGTGTATACAGTGCAACCTATGTTTACAGGTGTACGTAGTGGAGGTAATGGGTGGCTGCTATGTTGTTTTCTAGAAAACACTATACCAACGGTTTTAAAACATTGTTAAAGTGCTTTTGGAGAATAGTTTTAACAACGGTTTGAATAAATAGTTGGTAATACACTATACCAATAGTTTTGAACTATTGGTATAGTGTATTTACAGAATATTTGTCCGAATGGTTTTAAGGAACCGTTGGTAATCCTATATCCCAACGGTTTGAAACCGCTGGTGAAATACATGTAATCTATATATCCCAACAGTTTAACAAACGTTGGTATACATATATACCAACAGTTTCTATAAAACCGTTGGCATCCTGAACGTTAGAGTGCCATATTCCAATAGTTAGAGGATAACCATTGGTATAGGCCTTTTTCAACAGCTTGCTAGCCAACGGTTTGCAAAACCATTGGTATATAGTATACCAATAGTGTTGAGGCCTATACCAATAGTTTCAAACCATTGGTATAAATTGTATTTCCAGTAGTACACAAAAAAGACCATAAAAACCAGAAGCCCCCTAAAAGCCATAAAATTCCTAAAAACCATAGAAAACCCTAAAAACATAAAAAATCCATACAAATACATAATAAAATAAAAAAAAATTAAAACCCTTAAAGCTATAAGAAAATATTTAAATGCAAAAGGTATTTGAAACCCCTAAAAATACTAAAAACCCTAAAAATTCCTAAACACCCTAAAACTTCAAAATCCCTAAATCTCGAACAAAAAAAACCTAAAAACCCTAGAATCCAAAAACAAAAACCACGAAAAAAATGGTATCTCTATGAAAACCTTAAAAACATAATGACACATAAAACCACTAATACCTAAAATGCTTGAAAGACACTAAAAAACTAAAAAAATCAAAAAACCCAGAAAAACCCATAAAAACTCATCAAACCGTAAAAACCACTAAAAAAATATAAAAACACTTTATAGCCATAAAATGTTATAAAACTACAAAAACCATTATAAACCCTAAAAGAATAAAAAACATTAAAACCCTAAAAAACTAACAAAACCCTAAAAGTGATGAAAATACTTAAAAAGCCTTAGAAACCATAAAATTCCTAAAAAATATTTAAAATCCCTATCAACATTAAAACCTATTAAACCCCTAAAACAGCCAAGAAAACCATAATAACCTAAAAGCACTAAAAATCCTAAAAAGGTTTAAAAACCCCTAAAACCTATAATAACCCTAAATCCTTAAAAACACTAAAACCCATACAAACCCAAAAACCACTAAAAACACTAAAAACCCTTTAAAACCCTAAATGACTAAAAAAAATTAAGAAACCTTATAAACCTGAAAATTTGAAAAACCCCAAAAACCATAAAAACCCTTATACCATAAAAACCCTAATACCCCAATAAATCCCCAAAATCATTAAAATCCCTAAAAATCATAAAAATAATGAAAAGCAATAAAAAATCCAAAAAACATAGAAAAACCCTGAAAATCATTAAAATCATTAAAATCCCTAAGAAAATAAAAAAATCAACAAACATTTAAAGCCCCCCAAAAAATATAAAAAACATAAAAATGCTAAAAACCATAAAAATCTGGAAAACCATAAAATATAAAAATCCTTAAAAAATATAAAGACCACAAAACCCATAAAACCCCACTAAATACTCATAAAACACTTTAAGACCCTAAAAGTATTAAAAAACTCCAAACAACTCAAAAAACTTTAAAACCCAAAAAATGATTAAAATCCAAAAAAAACCTAAAAACCTAAAAACCGATAAAAATACCCCAAAACCCTAAAATGTATAAAAATAAATAAAAATCCCAAGAAATAATTTAAAAAATAAGAAATCCATAAAAACCTTGAAATCCCATAAGAACATCCAAAAAACCTAACAACACTTTAAACCCTTAAAATGACAAATCCCTTAAAAATCCCTAAAAACCATAAAACTCATAGAATACTTTAAAATCCAAAAATCCAATAAAAACCCAAAACCAACTAAAAACTAAAAATCCCATTTAATCACTTAAAAACTTTAATAAACTCAAAAAACATTAAAAATCATAAAATAACTCAAAAACCCCTAAAATCCAAAAAAAATAAATACATAAAACCCATAAAACACCTAAAAATATATAAAACCCCTAAAAATCCATAAAAACATAAAAACGAAATAAAAATCCCTAAAATATTAAAAAAATACCAAAAACCCTAAGAAAATATTAAAACCCAAAAAAGAGTTGACACTAATAAAAATCCTAAAAATGCGAAAAACTGTAAAAAACCCTAGAATCTCTAAAAAACCATAAAACCACCTAAAATCCTTAATAGACCCTAAAAAACTAAAATCCATCTAAAAAATATAAAACCCCTTAAAAATCCTAGTAACTAAAAAAAACCGAAATAAATAAAAGAACCCATAAAAAACCTAAAAACCCTAAAACCCTTAAAAATGATCAAAATCCCTAAAAAACCAAAAAACAATAAAAATCCAAAAAAACAGTAAAAATCCCTAAAACATAAAAACCATTATAACCTTGAACACCTCTAAAAACCTTTAAAACATAAAACTACTTAATAGCCCTAAAATAACTAAAAATTTTACAAACCTAAAATCCCTAAAAACCCCTTGAAAACCCCAAAAGATGTAAAAAACCTAAAACCCCTTAAAATCCAAAAAACCATGAAAATTCTAAAAAATGTAAAAAAAACCCTAAAAACCAAGAACACTTCTAAGGAATCCATAAAATCCTAAAAACAATTAAAACCCCCAAAAAACCTAAAACTGCAAAAAACCCTAAAAACTCTAAAAACCCCTAAAAATTCTAAAAACCATAAAACTCCTAAAAACCATAAAAACATTAAAACCCCATAAAAACACAAAAAAGGCACTAAAAACCCTAAAACCATTTAAAAACATAAAATTTTGAAAACTCTAAAAAAAATTAACACTTCACAATAGAAAAAAGTCTCTATAACCCTAAGAAGACCATATAACCCTAAAAACAGTAAAACACATCAAAATCCCTAAGATCCCGAAAAAAATATAAATCATAAAAAATTCCTAAATACCATTAAAACAAAAATAACCTTCAAAACCTTGAAAACCACGAATAAAACCATAAAACCAATATACACTCAAACCCCTAAAAACCAAAAAACACTAAAAACCCTAATAACCATTAAACCCTAAAAACCACTAAAATACCACAAAATGCCTAAAACCCCTAAAAACCATAAACTTCCTTCAAAATAATATAGAATCCATAAAAATGTAAAACCCCCAAAATCCCTGAAAAAACAAAACAAAATCAAAAACCAAAAATCACACAAAACTCGGAAGAAACCTAAAAATGCTAAAAATATAAAATGCCCCAAAAATCACTAAAACCCCCTTAAAATGACAGACTCCTCTAAAGCCTTTAAAAACCCTAAAAACACATAAAACCCCTCAAACCACTGAAAACTCTAAAAACAAATTAAACCCCTAAAAATGTTTGGAGTCTCTAAAAAATCGAAAAATCCCTAAAAACTACAAAAATACTAAAAAAACCCATAAAACCCCTAAAACCCTAAAAATAACTAAAAACCCCTAAAATCCCAAGAACACTAAGAAATAATGACAATCCAAAAAATTCCCTCAAAATTCAAAAAACCCTAATATCCAAGAAAACCAAAAGAAAACCTTATAAACCTTAAAACAATTAAACACAATAAAAACCTAAAAAGGGATAAAAATCCAAAAAACCAAAAAACCACCTAAAAAATTAGAAAAATGAAACCCCATGAAACCCTAAAAACCACTACAAAACCTAAAAACACTTTAACCCTTTAAAAATGTTAAAAAACTCTAAAAATATTTAAAACCCTAAAAAACTCAAAAAAACATAAAAACATACAAAACAATAAAACCCCTAAATAAACCTAAAACTATCAAATTCCCTCAAACCCCTAAAAACCATTAAAATTATATATAATATATTGAAATCCATAAAAATGTAAAAAACCCTAAAAACCTTTAAAATCCAAAAGAAAATTTTAAAATCCTAAAAACACATAAAATGCCTAAAAACCTAAAAATATTAAAACCCCAAAACCCTCTAAATCAATAAAAATAAAAAAAACCACAGAAATTATAAAAAATATTTAAGAAACCATAAAAATATAAAAAGCTATAAAACACCTAAAAACCATATGAAAAACTTAAAAACCTAAATACAATTAAAAACCCTAAAACATAATAAATAAAAAGAAAACCCTCAAGACCCTCAAAACCACTATAACCACAACAAATAAAAACCCCTAAAACCATATAAAATCCATTAAAACCCTAAAACCAACTAAACACTCTAGAAATCCTTTAAAATAATAAAATCATTAAAAACCTAAAAAAACATAAAAACCCCTAAAATTTCAAAAAGCTGGTAAAAAACCAAAATAACCATAAAACCATAAAAAGCCTAAAAACCCAAATAATACCTAAAAACACTTAATACCATAAAAATCCTAAAAATTAAAAAATAACACAAAAAATATAAAGGACCCTAAAACTTATAAAAACCATAATAAAACATTAAAACCCTAAAAACACTAAACCCTTAAAAATCATAAAAACCCCAAAACCATAAAAACACTGAAAAACCTAAAGGCACTAAAAATCCACAAAACCCTTAAAAACCCTAAAAACCATGAAAATAATAAAAATTACATCAAAACCATAAAAACGTAAAAACGTAAAAACCCTAAAAATCCCAAAGATAACCTTAAAAACCTAAAAACACTTAAAACCCTAGAGATTCAGAAAGACACTATACCCCTAAAAAGACATTATACCCCTTAAAACACATAAAACACAAAAAAACCGATAAAACCTGAAAAACACTAAAAAAAATCTAAAAATAATTTAAACCACGAAAAATGTTAAAAAACATAAAACCCCCAAAAAACCATAAAAACTCTAAAACCCTAAAAACCCATAAAATCATAAAAATCCCTAAAACTCCTAAAAACCATGAAAACCCTTGAAAACCTCAAAAACTCCCTAAAAATGTATAAATCCTAAAAAACCATGAAAAAACTGAAGAAAAACATAAAAACCTAAAAAAATTAAAACCCCTAAGTCATAAAACAATAAAACCCTAATAATCCATAAAACCCCTAAAACCCCAAAAAACCCCATAAGTCATCAAAATCCA
Source organism: Viscum album (assembly GCA_963277665.1). Taxonomy (NCBI): domain Eukaryota; kingdom Viridiplantae; phylum Streptophyta; class Magnoliopsida; order Santalales; family Viscaceae; genus Viscum; species Viscum album. The sequence continues at coordinate 110,174,560 of OY728127.1, forward strand.
TAAAAACCCTAAAAAGTGATAAAAATTCTAAAAACTCCCATAAAATCCCCAAACATGTAAAAACCACTAAAAACATGAAAATCGGTAAGAAAACCATAAAACCCTTAAAACAATTCAAACACCTAAAAATATAAAAATTGTTAAAAATCCAAAAAAATATAAAAAGATCATAAACCCCCTAAAAACCATAAACCCCTTAAAAACCATAAAACCCCTAAAAATAATTAAAAACACAAAAAACCCTTTAGATAACTAAAATATTATAAGCTCTAAAAAACATAAATCCTTCAAAAATCAAAAAACCCTAAAACCCCAATAAAAAGTAAAATCCCTAAAAAACCCTAAAACCACTATAAACCATAAAATCTTTAAAAGGGATAAAAATAATTAAAAATTTACAAAAACAATGAGAAAACCCTAATAAAACCATAGAAATTACAAAACACTTAAAACTCCCAGAAAACCTAAAATTGCTAAAAATACTAAAAAACCCTACCACCTAAAAATCCCAAAAGCCAAAAAATATATAGAAAACCTAAAATACACAAATATCATATAATATCCATAAAAATCCATAACAATTTAAAAACCCCTAGAAATATTAAAAGACCTGAAACAACATAAAAACCAAAAGACACATAAAACCCAAAAGCCTCAAAAACTCTTAAATCCCAAAAAAATGCAAAGAATACTCTATTACCCTAAGCACCACTAAAACCCATAAAATTATCTAAAATCCATTAAAACCCATTAAAACTTTAAAAAATCAATAAAAACTTTAATAAAATTAATCCCCTTTAAACATTAAAAACTCCCATAAATATTAAACTCAGAAAAAACTCATTGAAACCCTAAAAACATAAAAAACCAAAAAACCATAAATCAACATAAAACAACTCAAATACCTAAAAACCCTAAAACCCATAAAATTCCTAAAAAATCCCAAAAAATTCAAAAAAACATTAAAACACCTAAAAACCCTGAAAAAATAATAAAACCATAAATAATTAAAAAAAATTAAACCCCTAAAAAGCTGAAAAACTATACAAAACATAAAAACAATTTAAAACCCTAAAACCCAATAAAAAAATAAAACCATTTAAACACCTAAAAAATAATATAAAAAAGCAATAAAAACCCTAAAAAACTAAAAAAACCCTAAATCCAAGAAATAATAAAAGCTATAAAAATTAAAACATGACCTAAAAATCGCTAGAAATATAATAACACTAAAAACCTAAAAACACCTCAGATAAAATTAAAAATTAAAAAACACATAAAACCCTAAAAAACATATATAAACCAGTAAAACCATAAAATTCCCCAAAATACCTAAAATCCTTAAAAAATAATAAAAATCCGTAAAAGCTCAAAAAATTCATAAAATGAAAAAACCCAAAAAACCCAAAAACCCTCTAATGAAACCTTAGAAACGTAAAAAAATTAATACCCTGAAAAACCTATAAAATGATAAAAATTCTAAAAACCCTAAACACACACTAAAATATAAAACACACAGAAACCATAAAAACCACTAAAACCCTCTAAAAACATTAAAACACCTAAAACCAAAAAATCCCTAAAAACTAATAGAAAAACAAAAAACCCTTAAACCCCTAAAAACATTAAAAAACTATATAAAACATTAAAACAATAAACACCACAAAAAACCATAAAATCTAAAAAAACCATAAAAACTTTAAAACCACCAAAATCTTTAATACCCTAAAAAATCCTTAAAAATACCGAAATATTGCTAAAAATGTAAAAACCAAAAGACCAAAAAAACCCATAAGAAGCCCATACAAACCTAAAAACACATAAAACGCCTAAAACTAAAAATGCTAAAACCTGAAATCCAAAAAACCCAAAATACCTCAAAATACCTAAAAACACTAGATACCATAAAAATATGACAAATAATTAAAAAAATAACAAAACCTAAAACCATGAAAAATCATAATAAATACATAAATTGTAAAAACACTTAAAACCCCTAAAAATCATTGAAGAATTAAAAACCCACCCCACCCCCCCCCCCCCCAAGGCCCAAAAAAATGTAAAACCCCAAAAAACTATAAAAGCCCTAAAATACTTAAAACCCCTAAAATCCATAAAAAATCTATAAACCCTCTAAATACTCTATAAATCCTTTAAACCCCCAAATTTATTAAAAAATTAAAAATACCTTAAAATTGTGCCATGGATGTTCCCACTATGAAGCTCACCATCCATAGAGGCCCACTGATGGGTGTATCCTTAGAATTCAAACCTCGGCATGTCATTCAAATCGGAAGGGTCATTTGAAACAACCCACTATAAATAAAGGATGACTGTATCTCCTCCAAGAACATCTTGATTGAGTTCCACAATGGTAGATGGGCCATCAAAGAACTTGATTCCAGAAATGAAACCTTTCTGAATGGGAGCCATCTCTCCCCTCTTGACCCATCCAATCTCCGTGACAGCGATGTCACCCATATTGGCAAGGTTGCTTCCATTCTGGTCAATGTGGTGGATACCCCCAAGGATAGGGATGGCGAGCCTCCTATTCCAAGTAAAAACCCAAGGAGGTGTGCTTCTTCTAAAAGAGGTTGATATGTCTTAGAGAATGTAAATAGTTTTACTTAGACTCAGGGTTACTAGTTGGAGGCTAAGGTCCCTATAAGAGATGAAAGGGGATCAGTCAATGATCTATTAGGGTTAGAAAGGTAATGAAGTGGTTTATCCATAGGAGTGGGCCAGGATTTGAAGAATTCATATGTGGTTGTCGGAATGGATTCAAATTCAATGAGACAACTGTCAAGAAGGGCTATCACCATGAATGGTGAGGAAGAGGAAGGCACCAGTCAGGCTCAGCAAGATGAAGTAGCAATTGACACAGGTCCTGATAAAGTGAAGCAAGGCCAACGTGTGAGTTCAAGATGGACACGCAATTCAAAGAAGCAGTATGTGATGGGAATCTATTCTTCTAACCAGAATATGGTGAAAGAATTTGAAAATTTATTTCAGATACAGTACCCGCAGACATGAGCAATTCGAAGCAGAATGGAAAAGATAAATGATGATCTTTCTCAGGTGATTAAAAATTATGATTCGAATAATGAATAGAGTGGTAAGAAGAATATGAAGCTGTAAGCCTCCAAGTAACCCTTGGAAACATTAGGGATCAAGGACAATAATGATGGGGCTAAGAATGTTTTTGTCCCTGATTTGGAGAAAATGACACTTTGTGAATGGTTTGATTATTTAGAGGTTTCTTTACCAAGGAGGATTCGTTATGAAACTGGGAGGATGATTGACGAAATGAAATGGAGGGCATAAGTGGTCTCTTAGTACGCGGTAATGTAAAAAGGAAAAAGGAAAAATCATTTGTAGGTGTCGTCACCCAAGTGTTGATCTAGTGGAGAATGATAAATGTAACGATCAAGAGTGAATGTACAATGAATCATATAATCTTGTGGAATTAACTAAAGGTGATAAAATTTATGTGTATTTGAAGATTGATCATCTTTGATGTGAAATTTTTGGTTGGACTTTTTATAATGGAAAACCATAAAAAATATGTTGTAATACGAGAGTTGAGGTGGTGATAGTTTTGTTTGTGTATGCTAATTATTTTATGTCTTTTCATTAAGAATGTTATCGTCTAATCTTAAACAACCCAAAAATAATAAAACCCAAAAAAATCATAAAAACCCTAAAAAATCAGAATTCATTGAAACCCTAAAAAAACATAAAAAATCCAAAAAAACCCCCCAAAATATTTAAAATTTTAAAACCCCCTAAATTCCTTGAAAACTCCAAAGAAAACCTTTAGAACCAAAAAAATTCCTAAAACACTAACCAAAAAACCCCTAAAAACCCAAAACACAATAAAACCCCTAAAAACCTTAAAAACACTAAAAACCCAAAAAAATAATAAAAATAACAAAAAACACTAAAAAAATTAAACACCTAAAAAGGTACAAAAAACTAAAACCTTAAAACCATAAAATACTAAAATAACACTAAAACCCCAAAAAACCCCCAAAACCCATAAAAAATCCCCTAAAATCATCAAAACCAATAAAACACTAAAATCCAAAAAAAATTATAAAAGCCCTAAAAATACCTAAAAACATAAAAAACCCTAAAAACCATAAGAAACCATGAAAAATGTAAAAACAATTAAAACACCTAAAAACTCAAATAATGCTAAAAAACCCTAAAAATCCTAAAAATCCCAAAAAACCATTAAAATGATTTAAATAATAAAAATACTTAAAAATATCTAATAATGTAAAATTCTCAAAAAACCATAAAAACCCCTTAGAAAATCGTAAAAATCTAAAATTACTTAAAACTACAAAAACCCTAAAAAATTATAGAAACCCTTCAAAAACCATAAAACCGTTATACTCTGTAAAAATCCATGAAAATGTAAAAAAACTTAAAACCATGAAAAAATCTAGGAAAACCATAAAAACCACTCAAAATCCTTAAAAACCTAAAAAATGCTAAAAATCCTATAAAACCTAAAAACCCTAAAAACCCATAGAAATCCTAAATCCGGTAAATATACCTAAAAGCCTTAAAACACTTAAAATACCACCAAAGTCACTAAAAACAATTAAACCCCAGAGACATTAAACAAATATAAAAAACATTAAAACATTAAAAAAATTAAAAAATGACCTTATAATCCCAAAAAACCATTAAAAAACTAAAACCCTCAAAATTATTAAAAACCCTAATAACCCATTAAAATATTTAAAAACCATGAAAATCCTTAAATATGAGAAAAATTATAGAAACCATAAAACCATTAAGAAAACATTAAAAACCTAAAAACACTTAATTTCCATAAATATATTAAATTCTCTACAAACCCAAAAAAACCCGTAAAACATGTAAAACCCTCAAAATCCATAAAAACCCTAAAATCAATAGAAATAAAAAAATCCCTTAAAATACCTAAAATCATATAACACAAAAAACCATAAAATCATCTAAGAAACTATAAAAACCAAAAAAAATTAAAACACCTTTAAACCAAAAAAAAATCTAAAAACCCATTAAATCCATTAAATCCTTAAAAACGATAAAAACCCTAACAAACAATAAATACCTTAACACAGACTGAAATTTATAAACACCCATTAAACCCCCAAAAAATTTAAAAACTCTAAAAAAATTTAAAACCCTAAAAAATAAAAAAAAACCACCAACCCAAAAAACCCATAATGGTCCTAAAATCCTGAAAACAATAAAATTCTCTAAAAACCGTTGAAAAACATAAAAATATGGGAAAATTGTTAAAAATAAATAAAAACATAAAAACCCATAAAAACACTGAAAAACCCTAAGTAAACCTAAAAAGACTAAAAATGCATAAAAACCCTAAAAATGTAAAAAATGTTAAAACCCTAAAACCCTAAAAACCTAAACCCTAAAATCCCTCATAATCTCAAAAACACTAACAGTCCTAAAAGATCCATATAAAATATAAAAATCTAAAAACCCTGAAAATATAAAAACTCATAAGAAAACCCTAAAACTCAAATAACTTTTAACCCCTAGTAAACATAAAAAATGATAAGATCCCTAAAATATGTAAAAAAACATGAAAACCCTTAAATACATAAAAAACACTAAAAACACTTCGAAATCCAAAAAAACCATAAAAAACATAAAAAATCATAAAACCCCACAAAAAACTCTAAAAGTCCATTAATCACCTAAAAATATTGAAAAATATAAAATCATTAAACCCATAAAAAACTTAAAAACCTAAAAAACCTACAAAACATTAAACCCCAAAAATCCTAAAAACCAAACGACATCTCAAATTACTCAAAACCCCTAAAACTATAAACATCTTAGAATGACATAAAAATCCCAATAATATAAACAACCCTACAAACCCTAAAAACACTAATAAATCCTTAAAACCTAAACACACTAAAATCTCTAAAACTTAAAAATAATAAAACCCATAAAAAGTCCTAGTATGATCTAAATCCTTAAAACCCTAAACACCATAAAAATCATAAAATGTCTTAAAATCACTAAAAATATAAAAACCCCTAAAACTATGAAAAAACCTATGATTACCATAAAAACTATAAGTATATAAACCCAAAAAATACTAAAAAAATGATAAAGACCTTAAAAAAATATATAAATACGTTTAAAAACCCTAACCCCCATAAAAACCTAAAACCCTAAAAGTCCATAAAAACTGAAAAACCAATAAAAATCTAAACACCATTTAAAACCTTAAAAATTAAAAATAAATCTATAAACCTTATAAATATGAAAAACTCAAAAAAAACCTAAAAATATATTAAAACCCCTAAAAAAATATAAACAACCTTAAAAACCATACAAATCCTTAAAACACTAAAAAACCATAAAAATCCAACAAAATGTCCAAAAAATCAAAAAAAAATACAAAAAATGTAAAAAAACCCCCCTAAGAAACTAAAAGAACCCCATGAAAACCTTAAAAACATAAAGACCCATAAAAACCCTAAAAATAAAATAAACACTAAAATCCATATAAGAACCTTTATACCCCAAAATGCATAAAATCTTTAAACACCCATAAAACCCATAAAACCCCCTAAAAACATTAAAAATGATAAACCAATAAAAACCCTAAAAACCACTAAAAACATAAAACCAATTTAATCCTCAAAAAAATGTTACAATGATTTTAAAAACCCATAAAACCAAAAATAAAATATAAAACCCTTAACATCCAAAAAAACCATAAAACCAATTAAAATATCAAAATCCCAAAAACCCCTCAAAATCCATTGAACCATATAAAACATTAAAAATACATAAAATACATAAAAATATATTAAGACATAAAAACCCAAGAAATCATGAAAAAACCTAAAAAACCATAAACCCTAAAAACACTTAAAACACCTAAAAATCCTAAAAACACTAAAAACCCTAAAACACACTAAAAATAATAGAAAACTCTAAACACCTAAAAATTCAAAAAAACCCAAAAACCCCATAAAAACATCAAAAATTACTAAAAATACATAAAAACATTAAAAAACCTTAAACCCTAAAAATACTAAGAAATAATTGAAAACCTAAAAACAAGTAAAACCCCTTAAAAACCAAAAAATGATAAATCCCATAAGACACTAAAAGGCCCGAAAATCCATAGAACCCCCAAAAATGCTTAAAAACACAAAAAGAACATTATAACTCTACATCCCCTAAAACCATTAAAAACCACTAGAATCTATAAAAACATATTTTTATATTTTTTGGAGATTTTTTAGGTTTTTTGGTTTTTAGTATTTTCTTAACAGTTTTTTTGGTTTTGGGGTTCTTTACGTTTTAAGATATTTTGAGTACTTTTTATGATTTTTATGGTTTTTATTATTTTTGGGATTTTTAGGGGTTAGAGGGTTTTTATGGTTTTTAGAATTTTGTATTTTTGTATTGGTTTTTAGTGTTTTATGTTTTTATGTTTTTATGTTTTTAGGTTTTTATGTTTTTATTGTTTTTCTTAGGGTTTTAGTGTTTTTATGAATTAGGTATTTTTATTTATTCTTTTGTTTTTTCGTTTTTTGCCTTATAGGGTTTTTTTTTATTATTTTAGGTTTTAATATTTTCTATAGTTTTTTAATGATTTAAGTAATTTTTGTGTTTTTTATTTTTTATGTTTTTATTATAGATTTTAGTGATTTTAGGGTCTTTATGTTTTTATTAATTTTTTTTGTTTTTTGAATATTTATGGGTTTTTGGGTTTTTAGGGTTTTTATGTTTTTAGAGCTCTTATGGATTTTTAGGTTTTTGTGGGTTTTTAAGTTTTTTAATGGTTTGAGGTGGTTTTAATGTTTTTTATTGGTTTAATGGGGTTTTAGAGTTTTTAGTGGATGTTTATATTTTTGGGGGGTTTTATGGTTTTTATGTTTTTATTGGTTTTATGGTTTTTAGGTGTTTTTAGTGTTTTTTAGGTCTTTTAGGGATTTTAGAGTTTTTAGTTTTTTTATTTATTTGAAATATTTTTAGGTTGTTAATGTTTTATTTTGGTTCTTTCAAGGTTTTAAGGGTTTTTTATATTTTTAGGGATTTTTATGATTTTTTTGGATTTATTTGATATTTAAGGTTTTATGGATTTTGAGGGTCTTAATGGATGATTTTATGGGGTATTAGGGTTTCTATCATTCGCACGTTTTTTGTGGTTTAAATTCTTTTAGGTTCTTAAGGTTTTCATAGGGTTTTTTTTATCATTTTTGGCTTTTTTTATATTTCTAGCGATTTTTATGGGTTTTTTTATTTTTATTATTTGTATGGGATTTAGGGATTTTGAGGGTTTTTATGGTTTTTGTATTTTCAGGTATTTTGGAGTTTTTATTATTTTTAGGGTTTTAGATTTTTTTATTATATTTTTGGCATTCAATGGAGTTTTATAATTTTTAGTTTTTTAGGTTTTTATAGTTTTTTAGGGTTTTAGGTTTTTAGGGTCTTTTATGGTTATTAATGTTCTTAGTTTTTTTAATGATAACTAAGACCTATCCTAGAAAATTAAGATCCCTTTATTAGAAAAAAACTTACACAAGTCTGAAAGTAGAATATTTTAAAAAATAAATCCCAAAAAAAGGAAGGAGATCATCTGGAACATGATTAACCTATTATTAGTGTTATTAAGTATTTTAAATATTTTTTGCATTAATAGGTTTTTAGTGTTTTTAAGTTTTTTTTTGTTTTAAGGTATTATTAGGAATTTTTATGGGTTTATGATTTTTGTTTTGTTTTAGGGTATTATTAGGATTTTTATGAAATTTATTTTGGATTTTTATTGTTTTTAGGGGTTTTATGGATTCGGGGGTTTTATTGTTTTTATTGTTTTTATGGTTTTTAGGGTGTTAATTTATTTTTTGAATTTTCTTATGGTTTTAAGTGTTTTAAATGTTTTTTATCTTTTTTAGTGGTTTGATGGGTTTTTAGAGTTTTAGTGGTTTTATAGTCATAATAGGGTTTAAGGGGTTTTTATGGTTTATAATGTTTTGGGGATCTTTTAGTGTTTTTTGGATATTTTATGTTTTTAGGGGTTTTACTTGTTTTTTTTGGATTTTATGATTTTTGGGGGGGTTTTCGGGGTGTCCAGTGTTTTTATACAATTTTTAGGGTTTTTAGTGATTTTTTATGATTTTTATAGTTTTAGGGTTTAGGGATTTTGATGGTTTCTAGGGATTTTTTTTCATATTTTTATGGTTTTAGTGTATTATGGCAGGGAAGATGCGATGTTCAGGCTATTCCTAGACCCCCCCCCCCCCCCCAAATTTATTTTGAAAGAAAAAAAGAGGACACAATAGACAAGGGAGGAGAGGGGTCAAATGACCCATGCCCAAAAACCCCTTACAACCCACGCTAAAAAAATAAAAACCAAGAAAGAAAAGACTCAAGGACCAGACACAATAGCAGCATCATCACATCACATCCAGCCAGTACCAGCATCCAGCATCACCACATCCAACCGTCACAGCAGCACACCAGCAGCAACACGTCCAAACCAACCAGCCCCAGTTACCAACAACACCAAATCTGACATCACAACCAATCACACCCAGCAGCATCAAACCAGATCACGAGCACGAGAACCAAAAGCCGCCATCAGCACCTCCCAGCAAACAACAACCAACAACAAGTAGCAGAGTAGAAAACTCATCCGCAACAACAAAAATTAACCAAACAAATAACCAAACAACCAAAAACAGCATCCCCAAATAGCATTCAACAGTAGTAAATAGTGCATCCTTTCCCCAACCAGCCTTCATTCACACCCTTTCCAGCAACTATCATGTTCTCCCTAGGAGGGTCCAGTATTGCAATAAGCTCATGATTCAGTATCAACAGTAACTCACAACCATACCATGATTCATCACCACAGTGGCCAACAAGAGCATATAAGGCACCTCCAAAGTCCAACATAGCATCCAACAACCACCAGAAATCCATAATTTCGACAGCAGCATGAAAAGAAGCAAGTTGAAAATGAACCTGCAAAACCAAGACACAGCGGTGAAAGCTTGACCCGTCTTGACTCCCCTATAACCGCCTCTTAGATCATTGACCATGGATGCCATGATGAATATAAAAATCCAGATCTTCCAAGGAAGAGACAAATCTTAGTAAGATCCTAGGAAACTCGATGAAAGCCTTTCCCAGACTGGATCGCCGAATCCCGACTCCATCAACGCCTGCCACATCTCCCGAAAGATCACCAGGGGAGGATACCTCTCGGGCAGAACACCAACTGCAACCTCGTACTGGAAGTGATCCTCGGACCTAGCATGCCAACACTGCCGAAGAAGCCCTAGACCCCGCCGATCCGTCCATAGACACATCATATATAAAAAAACAGCCCCGAAAGGCTGAAATCCAGAAGGGATCTTGGCTTCTAAGGAATCAATAGCATCACCACAAACCTGATTGGAAAGATCTGATGAACAGAAACACCACAGGACCCTGGCCAGTAATTCGCCACCTTTCCCTGAGAAGAAACTCCAGAATCCGTCCCCATCCAGAATCCGCCTTGTCACCCGCAGACACACTGAGGAGGAAGATCACATGAACCTAAAACCGTCCGCAGCACCTAACTAGAAAAGATTTATGAAGACGCCAAGAGGGATTCCATGAGGACACCCTGAAGATCGTCGCGTCGGGAGGGAGAGACCAAGAGAGAGCGATGATATCTTTATTAGGGTTTTAAGAGTTTTTATGGTTTATTTTTGGGATTTTAGAGGTTTCTTCAATTTTTAGGGGTTTTTTTATTTTTCAAATATTTTAATATTTTTAGAGGTTTAAAGGGTTTTTTTACAATTTTTATTTAGGTTTACATGATTTATGGTTTATTTTTTATGGTTTTTTCGGTGTTTAGTAATTTTAAGGACTTCTATGGTTCTTTGAGATTTTTAGGGTTTTGAGGGTTTTAATACTTTTACATTTTTAATGATTTATTATGGATTTTCAAATATTTTAGGGTTTTTATGTTCTAATGGGAATTTAGGAACTTTTTAGGATTTTATGGTTTATCATAGGGTTTTTGGGATTTTGAGGTTTTTATGGTTTTTAAGGGTTTTTAGATTTTCATAGATTTTTAAGGATTTTATTTATTTTTATGTTTTTATGTTTTTCTTAGAGTTGTTAATGGATTTAATGGGTTTTTATATATTTAGGTATTTTCATGTATTTTTAGGATTTATATGGTTTTTAGGGTTTTTAGGTACTTTTAAGGATTTAATGGGTTTTTAGGGTTTTTAGGGGTTTTTTGGGTTTTATGTTTTTTTAATTTACTTTGGGTTTATAGGTTTTTATATTTTTAAACATTTTTAGTGGTTAAAGGGGGTTTTAGGGATTAAAGTGGTTTTAGAGGGCTTTTATGGTTTTTTATGGTTTTTATGGTTCTTGGGGGTATTGTGGTTTTAAGGGTTTTAAATTTTTTTTTGGATTTTATGTTTTTATAGGTTTTCATTATTTTTAGGTTTTTATGATTTTTAACTATTTTTACCAGTTTTTAAGGTTTTTTATGTTTTTATATATTTTTAGGGATTTTTTAGAATTTTTATGGTTTTTAGGATTCTTAGAGATTTTGAGGGTTTTCTATCCTTTTTATGATTTTTTTTGGTTTTTATGATTTTTTAGTTTTTAGGGGTTTTAAGAATTTTAATTTTTTAATGTTTTTAAAGATATAAATGGGTTTTTGATTTATTTTATTTTTTAAATGTTTTTGTGGGGTTTTAATGTTTTTAAGGGTTTTAGTGGTTTCATGTGTTTTAGGGTTTTTCGGTTTTCATTGGGGATTTCATGGTTTTTAGATTTATTTTAAAATTTTATTGATTTTTTGAGATTTTTTAGGATGTTTATGTTTTTATGGATTTTAAGGGGTTTAACGAGTCTTCAATGTTCGTATTTTTTTTAAGATATTTATATTTTTTTAGGTTTTTATGGATTTAATTTTTTTAGGCTATTTAGGATTCCTTAGGGGTTATCATGGTTTTAGGGCTTTCTGTATTTTTAGAGATTTGTCGGGGTTTTTAGGGGTTTTAGGGTTTTTAGGGATGTTTAGGGGTTTATAGTTTTTTTAGGATTTTAATTATTTTTTTGATTTTTTAAATTTTTAGTGGTTCAATGGATTTGAAGAGTCTTTAGTTGTTTTGTGGGGTTTTATGGGGTTTTAGGGTTTTTATAGTTTTTGGTGCTTTTATGGATTTCAGGTTATTATTTTTTTATTATTTTTATATTTTTTAAGTGTGTTTAGTTTTTTAAGGTTTTCATAAAGGTTTTCTTTGTTTTTAGGTTTTTTTTCATTTTTAGGGATTTTGGCGGGTTTTATGGACTTTATTGTGATGTAGTGTTATTATTGATTTTGAGGGGTTTTTGTGTTTTTGGGGGGTTTTTGGGTTTTTATGGAATATTTTGCATTTCATGATTTTTTATTTTTTTAGGATTTTTCGAGTTTTTAACATTTTAGGGTTCTAAATGGATTTTAGAGTTTTTAGTGGGTTTTTATGTTTTTTCTGTTTTTAGGGTTTTAAGTGTTTTTTTGGTTTTTTGGTTTTATTAGGGATTTATAGGGTTAATAGCGTGTTTATGTTTTTTGGGATTTTGATGGATTTTTTTATTTCATAATTATTCTTTCATGTTTTTAGGGAATTGTGAGGCTTTTAGGGTTTTTAGGGTTTTAATGTTATTTTTTGGTTTTTTGAGTTTTTAGGGTTTTAAAAATTTTTATGGTTTTAAAATGTTTTTGCGGTTTTTAGTGATTTAGTGGGGTTTTATGTATTTTATGTGATTAATTTTTTTTAATGTATTTAGGGGTTTGGTGGTTTTCAGGGTTTTTTGTTTTTTTAATCTTTTTTTTTTGTTTTTTGTTTTTTAAGTGTGTTTTGTTTTTAGGTTTTTCTTAATGGTTTTTATGGATTTTTGGGGTCTTTAAACTTTTAGGGATTTTTGGGGATTTTTTTGGATTTTTATGGATTTTATTGGCTTTAGGGATTTTGTGGTATTTTAGGATTTTTTGGGTTTTTTGTATTTTTATGATAATTCTGAATTTTCTTAGGGGTCCTAACAATTTTTTCATTATTTTTTTAATTTTATGAAATTAAACAGGTTTTAGGGTTTTCGTTGGTTTTAGGTTTTTATGGGATTTTTAATATTGTTGGTGGTTTTGTAGTTTTTTGGGATTTATAGTATTTAGCATTTTTTCGTTTTAGGGGGTTTACCTTTTTGTTAATTTTTATTATGGGTTTCTGTGGGTTTCTAGGATTGTTTTTACTTTTTTAGGGATTTTTACAGTTTTTAAGGCTATTTAAGTTTTTTAGGAATTCAAGTTAATTCAATAGTTTTAGTATTTTTAGGGTTTTATTGTTTTTTTGGGTTTCTGGGGTTTTTAAGTTTTTAGGATTTTTAGATTTTTTGTATTGATTCTAGGTGTTCAATGAGTTTTTAGAGATTTTAGTTGTTTTAGAGATTTTATGAGGTTTTAGGGGTTTTAATGGTTTTTAATGGCTTTTATGGTTTTTAGTGTTTCTATATTTTTAGGGGTTTAAGTTTTTTAGGTTTTTAAGGTTTTCTTGGGGTTTTTAGGGTTTTAGTGTATATTATGTTTTTAGAGTTTGTATTTTTATGTTTTTATGGTTTTTATTGATTTTTAGGGTATTTATAGTTTTTAGGATTTTTATGGTTTTTTTTCTTAGGAGTTTTTATTGTTTTTTAGGTATTTCATGGTTTTTATATTTTTTTAACATTTTAAGGGTTTAAACGGTGGTTATTGTTTTTATATTTTTTAGAGTTTTTATAGGTTTTTATGTTTTTTTTATCTTTTTTTCGTTTTTAAGGTTTTACGGCATTTTAAGGTTTTTAGTGTTTTTAGGGGTTTTACAGGTTTTGAGTGTATTAATTTTTTTATGTCTTCATTTCAGTTTTCAGGGTTTTTATGGTTTTTTATATTTTTAGGGTTTTTAGGGAATTTGTGGGTTTTATGGTTTTTTGGGATATTTTATTTTAGTTTTTAGGGTTTTTTGAGTTTTTGAGGGTTTTAAGGTTTTTAGATTTTTATATTATTTTTAGGGTTTTATACGGTATTCATTGTTTTATGGGTTTTCAAAGTTTTTGAGTATTTTTATGGTTTTTTTGTGGTTTTAGGTATTTTTGGGCCTTTTAGGATTTTAAGCGATTCTTTATAATTTTAGTGGATTTATGTGTTTTCAATTTTTAAGGATTTATTCTTTTATTTTTATTTTTTTTATTTTTTTATGTTTTTTTCATGTTTCTGTTAATTTTTGTGCTTTTTAGGTTTTTAATTTTTTTGGGGTTTCTTGGTTTCTTTGGATTTTATAGTTTTTAGAGTTTTTTTATTTTTTTATTGATTTTATATTTTTTAATGTTTTAGGGGTTTAATATGTATTTAGAGTTTTTAGTAGTTTTTCTTGATTTTAGGGTCTTTTATGTTTTTTAGTGTTTTTAATGCCTTTTAGGGTTTTTGGATTTTTTTAAGGGTTTTAGCATTTTACTGGTTTTTATTGTTTTAAGTATTTTTTGGATTTCAAGGATATAATATGGGTTTTCAGAGATTTTGGGGTTTTTTATGTTTTTAGGTATTTATACGGGTTTCTAAGACTTTTTTGGGGTTTTTAGGGTTGTTAGGGATTTTAGGGTTTTAGGGTTTTTTCGTATTTTTGGGGTATGTATGGTTTTCATGCGTTTATGGGGTCGTAGGATTTTTTTTAGTTTTTTAGGGTTCTGCTTATATTTTTTGGTTTTAACATTTATAGGATTTTAAAGGGTTTTTATTGTTTTTAGTGGGTTTTGGGTTTTTTTGTGTTTTTAGGTTTTTTGAGGTTTTTAGGGGGTTTCATAGTTTTAGATGTTTTATGGTTTTATGGTCTATTTAGTTTTTTATCTTTATTTATATTTTTTGGGTTTTAAATTTTTTTACTTTTTTTGTTTTCTTAGGTGTTTTCAAGATTTTTTACATTTTTAGAAATTTTTATTGATTTTATTGATTTTTATTATTTTAGAGTTTTAATAGATTTTGAGGTTTTGGGGGGTTTTATAATTTTTTGGATTTCTAGGGTTTTGTATTTTTTTTAGAGTTTTAAAATTTTTAGATTCTTCATCATTTTTATGGGTTCAAAGGGTTTTTAGATTTTTTGTTGGTTTTAATATTTTTATGGGTTTTGGGGTTTTTATGGGTTTTTGGGAAAGGTAGTATCAGGACCAAACATGCCAAGTCCCCCAAATTTTTACTACAAATGAAAAGAAAAAAAGCGTTATAATGAGGGTTTTTAAACATGATTGTGCATTTCACCCTTTATATCAGAGTCCACAGTGGGTGCACAAAAAATTGGGGTGATAAAGGACCACATCGAGCTCCTTTCTACTGCTGCATTTTTTGAATATTGCTTCTATCACGATGTTCTCCTTCTTATAGGCATGTGTGACATTGAGAGTGAGAGTCTAAGAGAGGCGGAGTCCCTCAATCCATTATGGGAGGATTCTACAAGGAATTTTCCTAGATTTGTTCTTGAGGACGTCCACCGCAAGCATTGAGTCGGATTCAAGCCATGGCAACTTCCACCCAAATTGTGCCACAAACATTAGATCCTTTATCATTTACCAAATGTTAGATTCTTAAAAACATTATCTTACAATAAATTGTTAGAAGCATCATTTCACAAATCCCCTATGTGTACAAATTACCCCTCCACATCCTGAGGGTCTAGGAGCTCCCAAATCCATGTCATGCACATTGACCTTGATCCATGATGTAATTAGGGGAATCCATCGGAGAAATTTTAAAACCTACTTCTTTTTACTCATGCCAGAATCTCCAAGATTTTGAATTATAATGAGATCAGTGAAATAATTAGCCATCAGACCTGTTTGTATGCAAGATGCCACAAGGACCACATTGTGGATTGTCACAAATCCACCCTGATTTTTGTAACACAACCCATTTTGAGTCAGTTGTAATTTCTTTAGATAATGATGTTATTTCCATCCATACAAAAGACGATATGTAACCTTTGAAACCATAATAGAGTTTATATGTGAACCTCTCCTAAATAAAATCAAGGCCTTCATCATGTGGGTTTAAAAAAGTCCAAGTGAAATTTTCAAGAATGGATTCATTAAATCTATCGAGATCCTTAATGCCAAGCCCCCAGATCAACAGGCTTAGTGAATTATTTCCAAGACACTAAAACCAAAATTATTTTAATAATGAATCCCATTCACGAATATTTCCTAATAATATTTTTCAGGATTTTGACAAGGTTAATAAGCCATCTATATATGGATAATACATTAGAAAACATGGAGTTTATGAAAGAATTGATCAAGAAAACCCTACCCACCTAAGATAAAAATTTCCATTTCTATTTCGCTAGTTGTTGAGTAATTTTAGTTAATATACACTAAAGGTGATATTTGTTGGCCTTCCCCCCAAAAAGATAGGCATCCAAATACACAAATGGTAGTGAGTCCCACTTCACACAATGGGACCTATAAATTTTTAGCTTCTAGAGGTTGAAACCCCTTTTCCAAAGAAAATATAATATTAGTTCTAGCTAATGGATTTGCCATTCACACTTTCATATTGATGGAAGATCATTCTGATTGAATATAAGTTTTTATTGTAAGATTGCCCAAACAAAAGGAGTTCATCAGCATAAAGAAGATGTGAGGGAACGTAAAGATCCCCCAACCCTTATTTGTTTCTCAGGACTAGACTACATGAGATCATTGATACACTGACTTGTGTAATCTTCACCAATCGAAAAAACAAGACCTGAGAGCAGTTCCCCCTACCTAAGTCCACATGAGCATGGGAAGAACCATTTTTGGGGTGAAATTGATTAGGATAGGAACCATGGAACTAGTAAAATATTGTTTTTATGGTTTTATGGGTTTTCATGGGTTTTGGGGTTTTATGGTTTTTAGGGTGTTTTAGATATTTTTGTTATTTTTTAGGTTTTTAGGGTTTTTATGTGTTTTTAAGTGTTTACGACTTCCTTAATGGTTTTATAGTTTTTTATGTTTTTAGGTATTTTTATGTTCTCTATGATTTTTATATTTTTGGTTTTTGTAAGGATTTTTGGGGGTTTATGGGGTTTTATGGTATTTGGGTTTTTTGGGTTTTATTCAAAATATTAGGGGTTTTAAGAGTTTTTTATTTTTTTATCAATTTTTGGTGTTTATGATTTTATAGTGTTTTTATTATAATTTAGGGTTTTATGGATTATTAAAGGTTTTTAGGGATTTTTATTGGTTTAAGGTGCTTGATGTTATTTAAGGTATTTTTGGTGTTTTAAAGTTGTAGAATTGTTTTTGGTTTATTTGGGTTTTAATTTTTTTAGGTTATTAATGTTTTATTATGGTTTTTAGGGGATTTGGGGTTTTTTACATTCTTAGGATATGTAGGTGTTTTTTTACTATTTTTATGGTTTTTATTCATTTATGTACATTAATGGGTTTTATGGTTTTAGGATTTTATTTTTTTTTTGGGTTTCATAGTTCTTAGGATTTTTAGAATTTTTGATCTTTTTAGGACTTTCGAGGATTATAGAGTTTTTTAGTATTTTCTGGGTTTTGATGGGGTATTGATGTTTTTATTAGTTTACATTATTTTTATTGGTTTTTATGGTTTTTATGGTTTTTAGGGGATTTATTATTTTATGTTCTTTTAGGTTTTTTTAGCGTTTCTAGCATTTTTTAATTTTTTTTTTGTGATTCTATGTTTTTATAGTTTTCTTATTTTTCATATTTTTATGGTTATTTACTTTTTTTTGGGATTTTTATGGACTTTTGGATGTTTTTGTTATATTTGGGTTTTGAGGTATTTTGAATTGTTTTTTGAGATTCTAAGGTTTTTATGGGGTTTTAGGGTTTTTTTAATTTTTAAGGTTTTTAAATTTTTTGAAGTTTTAAAAATTTAGGGGTTTAAATTGTTTTAAAAGTTGTTTGTGGGTTTTTAGGGGTTTTATGTTTTTTTCGGGTTTAGGGGTTTTTAGAGGTTTTATGGTTTTTAGGCCTCTTCTTGTTTTTTATGTTCTTTAGAGTTTTAGGGGTTTTAGTGTTTTTTATAGGTTTTAAGTGTTTTTAGTTTCTTAAGGCTTCCTTAGAAGTTTTTTGGGTTTTAGGGTTTTTTATGTTTTAGGGATTTTTATGGATTTTTATTATTTTTGTTTAGTTTTTAGATTTTTAGGGATTTTGAGGGCTTTATAGGATTTATGCTTTTTGGGATTATAGAGTTTTTATGCTTTTAGCGGTTTTAGGGTTTTTTTATGTTTTTATGGGTTCTTATTATTTTTAGTGATTTTTTGGGTTTTAGGTATTCATTCAGATATTTATTGTTTTTATGGGTTTGGGGCGGGGGTTGAGAGTTTTTAGGTTTTTAGGACTTTTAATTCTTTTAGGGTTTTTAGGGTTTTTAGTGTTTTTAATTTTTTCTGATTTTTATTGTTTTAGGGGGGTTTAGGTTTTTAGGGTTTTTATCATTTTTATGTTTATCAGGGGTTTATTTGTTTTTTTTTGTTTTTTTTTGGTTTTCCTAGAGGGTTTTAATGTTTATAGGGTTTTATGCATTTAGATATTTGTAAGGATTCTTTAAGTTTTTTTTTATTTTTAGAGTTTTTATAGATTTTAAGTGTTTTTTAGTGTTTTATGGTCTTTAGGGTTTGTATGGTTTTTTTTTGTTTTATAGTAT
This sequence comes from Viscum album, assembly GCA_963277665.1. NCBI lineage: Eukaryota > Viridiplantae > Streptophyta > Magnoliopsida > Santalales > Viscaceae > Viscum > Viscum album. The sequence goes on from OY728127.1 coordinate 110,193,290, forward strand.
TCTTTAGTTTTTGGAGTTTTTATGGGTTTTCACTGTTTTTTATGGTTTTAGGGGTTTAATGTGTTTAAGAGTTTTAGTGGTGTTTTAGGTATTTTGGGTTTTTGTGTATTTAATGTTTTAGGGGTTTTTTAGTGTTTATGGTGTTTACTTTTTGTAGGGTCATTTATGGATTTTTATGGTTTATAGAGTCTTTTAGGTTTTTTTGTGGTTTTATGTTTTTTTGGTTTTAATGTTTTCATGGGTTTTTTTCAAGGTATTTAGAGGTTTTTATGTTTTCTAATATTTTTAGGGTAAATTTATTATTTTTCTGTTTTTCAGTGTTTTATGGATTTTTATGGGATTTATGGTTTTTTTAGGTTTCTATGGTTTTTTTAGTTTTTGGGGCATTTTGAATTTTTAATGGTTTAAAGGTATTTTAGAGTTTTTTAGGAATTTTTGTGGTTTAAATGGGTTTTCGTGTTTTTAGTGGGGTTTTAGAGATTTATGGATATTTATAGATTTAAGGGTTTTAGGGGTTTTTAGAGGTTTATGGGATTTAATTGTTTTTAGGTTTTTAAGGATTTCTTATGGATTTTTAGGGGTTTATGGGTTTTAATGTTTTTTTGGGATTTATAGGGTTTTTTTATTTTTATAATTTTTTAGGGTAATTATGGATTTTGTGGGATTTCAGGTGGTTTTAGGTTTTTCAGTGACTTTTCCAATTTTTAGTGTATTTATTTTATTTTAAGATTTTATGATCTTCATAGGGATTTTCTGGTTTTTCGGGATTTTAGTGTTTGTTGGGATTTTTATGTTTTTTAGGTTTTCCGGAATTTTTTCGGGATTTAGGGTTTTTTTGTGTTTCTAGTGGTTTTATTGGTTTTTTGGGGTCTAAGGGTGGGTTTTGAGTTTTTTTGTTTTTGGGTTTTTAATATTTTTCTAAAGTTTTAAGGGATTTAAAGTGTTTTATAGTTTTTAGTTGTTTAGGTTTTTATGGGTTTTCAGGGTTTTTAGGTTTTTAGGGGTTTTCTGGTTTTTAGTGTTATTAGCATTTTTTCATGTTTAATGGGTTTTTTGGGTTTTTTGTTTTTAACATTTTCTTAGTGTTTTTTTTGGATTTTAGGGTTTTTTATGTTTTATGGGTTTTAGGGGTTTTTATTATTTTGGGTTTTTTTTGGGATTTTGGGATTTTTAAGAGTTTTATAGTTTTTTTTGGCTTTTATTATGTGGTATTTTTTAGCAGGTTTAACAATTTATTATGATATTCAACATTTTTATGTGTTTAGAGGGGTTTTAGAGTACCTATTTGGTTATAGAGTTTTTATGGATTTTTAGGGTTTTTGAATTTTTTAGGGTTTTTTTTGGGTATTTAGGTTTTTTATATTTTTTAATAAGATTGTATCATTTTTAGGGGTTTTCAAGGTTTTATGTGTTTTTAGGTTTTTAAGGTTTTATTAGGCAAAACAGGTTTGGGGCCAGGCGGATCCCAGCCCCACAATATTCAATAACATAAAATAATGGTACAAGGCATTACAAGGAGGGTTTGCACAGCCGAGTGTGCAATTCACCCTTCATGTCTGAGTCCACAAGAGGAGTGTAGAAATCTGGTGCAATAAATGACCACATGGAACATCCATCCTCAATTGCTTTCTTGGAGAGTATGTCCGCCACCTTGTTCGCTTCCCTGTATATATGTGTGACCATAATGTTCATACCCTGAGAGATTCTCATACAGTTAACCCATTGTGGGAGGAGCCTCCATGGGATTGTCCTTGTTTTGCTTTTGAGGGATTCCACCGCCAACATCGAGTCAGATTCAATCCAAAGTTGCTTCCACCTGAAGTGGACCACAAACTATACAACCTTAATCATGGCCCATAACTCCGCTTCATAAGAACATCCATTCCCAATGTAATGATAAAAGCATCCTTTAACAAAACCTCTATACGTCTGGAAAACACCACCACACCCGGAGAGACCAGGCGCGCCTAGGGATGCACCATCCACATTAACTTTTATTCATTCTGGGATTGGTGGAATCCACCGAATGAATTTAAAGTCCTTCGGTTTCCTGCATCTTCCAGAAATACCGAGAGTTCTCAACACAATAAGGTCCTTAATATCATTATCCATCGTACCATCCTGGATATGAGCCGCCGCATGGACTGCTTGATGAATTGCCACCACACCATTTCGGAGGCAGCATGCGTCATTATCAAAAACCACTTTGTTCCGAGATGCCCACACAAAAGCAGTAAGAGCCGCAGCGGCAGCAAGAAGCAGATTGGCAATTTGTTTACTGCATTGCATGCCAACGACACTGCTGAAAATGGCAGACAGCGTGCTGTCTGTAAAGATTTTCAGCTGGAACATGCCCTGAAAATGATCCCAAAGACCTACAGCCAACCTACACTTAAGAAAAATGTGCTGCAGATTTTCCTCATCTTGAAGATAGATCGGACAAGAAGAGGCCAAACACCACCCAACTCTTTTCAATTGCTCTTGAACTGGCAATCTATTTCTCCAAATCTTCCACAGCAGCAGTTGGCTAGAGGGGGGAATGAAGGGGTTTAAATGGTTTTTTGAGTTTTTAGTGGGATTTTAGTATCTTTATCTTTTTATAAGGGACTTTAGTATTTTTATTGATTTTAGGGGTTTTTAGGGTTTTTTTTATTTTTATAATTTGGGGGGGGGGTTCTTTTAAGTTTTTAGGGTTTTATTAAGAATTTTCAGGGATTTAATGGATTTTTATATTTTTATGGATTTTAGGTATTTTTATTATTTTTTAGTTTTTTGAGGGATATTGATGGTTTTATAGGTTTTTATGATTTTTGGGTTTTAAATTTTTTTGATGTTTTTTGTTTATTTTAGTTTTTTATGGTTTTTATGATCTTGTAGCACTTTTAAAAAAATTTGGTGTTTAAATGATATTTAGAATTTTTAGTGATTTTAGGGTTTTAATTGGGTTTTAAGGTTTTTAGAGGTTTTATAGAATTTAGGATTTTTTTGGGTTTTAAGCCTTTTTGGGCTTTTTAGTGCTTTTATGTGTTTTCAGGTTTTTATTTTTTACATAGGGTTTTCATATGTCGTTTGGTGTTTTCCATTTTTAGGCATTTTTATGGATTTTTATGTTTTTCATGGCTTTTATGGGTTTTAGGGATTTTGGTGAATTTTAAGAATTTTATGGTATTATATGGTGTTTTGGGGTTTCACATTTTTATAGTTTTTTAACATTTTCATGGATTCTAAGGGTTGTTATGATTTTTAGTTGGTTTTTATCGTTTTATGGGTTTTTATGATTTTTAAGTGTTTTTATGGTTTTGGGGGTTTTATGGTTTTGGTGGTTTTATGCGTTTTAGGGTCTTCTTAGGGATTTTAGTGTTTTATAGTTTTTAGGGAATTTAATTTTTTATATTTTTAATGTTTTCTTAGGGTTTTCTTTATTGTTATGGATTTTTAGGAATTTATAATATGTTTATGGACATTTAGGTTTTTAGGGATTTTTAAGGTTTTTGGATTATTTAGGGTATTATGTTATTTTATGTTTTCTGGGGGTTTTAGGTTTATTTGGGTTTTCTTATTGTTTTAATGTTTCTAATGTTTTTTAATGGTTTTAGTATTTTAAAAGTTTTGTACTATTTTTAGTGGATTTTAGGGGTTTTATGAATGTTTAGGTATTTTAATGTTTTTAGGGGTTCGTATGGTTTTGAGGGTTATGAGGGTTTTTTTTTTCATTTTTAGTGTTCTTAGGGGATTGAATTGTTTTATGTTTTTATGGTTTTCTTAGGGTTTTCAAGGTTTTTATGTTTTTTATTTTTTTTGGATTTGTAAGGATTTATTGTCTTCTTATGGTTTTGTTGGGGTTTTTGGGATTTTGAGGCCTTTACAGGTTTTTGTGGGTTTTTGTGGGTTTTTTTAGTTTTTTATGGTTTTAATGATTTTTATAGTTTTTAATGTTTTTAGGGGTTTAAAATGGTTTTTGAGTTTTTAGTGTATTTTTATGGGTTTATGGGGATTTTTAATGTTTTTAGGGGTTTTATGGGTTTTAGTGGGTTTTAGGCTTTTTGAGTTTTTTTGGTTTTAGGGGTTTTTAGTGTTTTTATGTTTTTATGGATTTAATTGGGGTTATCAGGGTTTTTATAGGTTTTTTAAATTTTAGTGATTTTCAGGATTTTTAAGATTTCTATGGTTTTTAGGATTTTTAAGGATTTTGAGGGTTTTGATGACTTTAGTGTTTTTATAGTTTTTTGGGTTTTAGGGTTATTTTATGTTTTTGAGTAGTTTTAAGGGTTTTAAGAGTTTTTTATCATTTTAAAAATTTTAATATTTCTTTTTTTTTTATTTTTAGAGTTTTTATTGGTTTTTGGGGGTGTTTTATGTTTTTAGAGGTTTTATTATTTTTGGGGTTTTCATATTTTTAGGTATTTTAGTGCTTTCCGGTTTTTCTAGGGTTTTAAGAGTTTGTAAATTTTTATGTTTTTCTTAGGATTTTTCAGGATTTACATTTTTTTATTTTTATTGATTTTTAGGATTTTTATGTTTTTGGGGATGTTGAGGGCATTAGGGTTTTTAGTGTTTTAGGGGGTTTATGGTTTTTTTGGGGGGTTTAGAGAATTTTTTATATTTTTTGGGGTTTACATTGTTTTTATAGTTTTATATAATTTTTAGGGGTTTAACAACTTTTAAGATTTTCTAGTGGTTTTTAGTGTTTTCATGGGTTTTAGTGTTTTAAAGGATTTTAGGGGTTTTATGGTTGTTGATACAATGAAATGTATTCAATTCACATTTCCGTAAAATATAATATTTTAACCTCACTTAGAAAAAAATGATTAGTTTATGTAGAAAATCATCTTTTATACCGGATGGAGAATATTATATTTCTGTGTGTTGCGACCCTTAACATCCTCAACCAGGCAAAAAAAGTTCATTGGGAAAATCTGTATTTTTCATGGGTGTCTGTGAAGTAGTGAAGGGACCAGCCTAAAGGTCTAGGACTCCATCCTAGCACTAATACTGAGTATGGGTATGTAAGAGAATCCCCCTTGGTAATGAGAATTTGGTTCACCCAAGTCCCCCAAAACACTATCAGCGCACAAGGTACCTAAATACAACACCTATGCACCACCCACTTGCATGATCAAACACCTTCAACCAGGGACTCGTATTTTTCTATAAATAGATCCTTGTGGTCTTTATTTCAACAAATGAATATCCTAATATCCCACTTTATTATTTGATCACCCTAGTGATTCGATCAAGTCTTCTGACGCCTCAAAGGTACTTTCCTAATGCATAGAGAGCGTGAATTAATGGGGGATAATGAGACTTAAGTCCATTCATTGTTCAAAATAAAAAACACTTAGAAGACTTATTCACCCAACCCCCTAATTTGAGTGGACTAGCATGAATTCCCTTCCTCAAATAGTAACTTCTGTTACTCACTTTTGGGAATACCTATGAAGATCCTAGAAGGCAAGACTCAAATCTCATCCAAGTGTAATCATCCAGATTCTTATCACCTACGGTGAAACCAATTCACCTAAGCCTACTTGTCCAGAGACCCCTTGCGCAGTGCACTACTCATGTGATCCTTCTTGGTTCACCTCACCTTTCAACCTATGCGAGACTTTTATGAATACTTCTTAAAATCCATTCACAGTAGATATTCTTCTTCATTGGATCCTTTAACTAAAATATATCATTTTCAAACCTCCACCCAGACCTCTAGATTTATAAAACCTTAGGGAAAGGAATACCAGCATGTCTCCCATTTGGATTTGGATTTTACAATCAAATGTTTCCCACACTTGTCCTACCAGAATGTAAGGATATTCAACGAGCATGTTGATTTGAATATATTTGGTCACACATCCTCTTACCCCAAGGATAGTGTTGAAGAGTTCCCATATTGGACTCCAAGGATAAGATTACGTTTATACCTTCATGTCATTGTGGTACATATCCTCTGATTCCTAGAAGTTAAGATGATGATAACACTTGATTTTTCTTTCAATCATGGTATTATATCCCCCTCCAGATACCAAACCCATTTTAGGGAATCAATCATTGAATAATCCTCTATCTTTTTTTGTAGGAGGTTGCAATTTTTTTCTCCTCTCTACCTCTTGGCCACTGCGTCCTTCATATTCATTATTCCTTAATTTGGACCCATGTACAATTTAAAGTGAAGAGAGGTAAGTGACTTAGCGCCAGACTTTGACACATTCACACATTCCTCTTCAACAATCATCCTTATCCTCTTCCACTAGCAAAGGAAGACAAGTATTTTATTTTCCAAATCTTATGCTTCCTCTTGTTTCTCACACTAAGCATTAATCACATGAGCATAGAGGTTAGTGATGATCATGGAATCCAAAAAATCCACCTGAAGGATTAAACTACGAGAAGTTTGATTCCTTCTCTAAACAGGATACGTATGAACCCACGTAGGGTCTGAGATCAGGGGGAATCCTCCATAGGATTTATCCTCGATTATAATTACCTTAGTACGATCATCCTTCTTAATAATAATCCATGAATTAAACCCCCAAACCATCATGAGTTAATACATCACTCATGGTTCCTTTTATATGTAATCCTCTTTAGGAGTAATCCACAAATTATCTCTCTCAATGGACCATACTATCTTGGGAGATGTACCAAAATATATGAGATTTTATTCACATCTAAATGGGATATGTAGGAAGCCCCCTTGTGGTTCAGACCAAACACCACAAATCAACCATGTTCTCTCAAGGCCATATCACCAGAGGGGTCTAATACAACATGGAAGCTCATATCCCTTACAGGTTCCTGGGTCTACTCTGGTATATGTTCCATGCTAAAATTTTCCTATGTATATTACACCTAGAAAATATTTCCACATAATATTAAACTGTACTGTTAGGTCCTTATCCCATGACCTTAAAAGTTATAATGTGTCCCATCAAGTGGAACAAAACTATGTGGATTTTGATTCTTTTCACAAGTATATATAGGAATCCCATTTATGGGTTCAATCCCAACATCAAAACAGCTTCCATATCCCTGGATATTGATAAACTTCAGTGCAAAATTCATCAACTTGGATGATCATAAACACATGTGTGACCCACTGTGTGGCTAAAAAACATGCATCATCGTAATGAAAACCAATGAATCTCTACGCAGTATATGACATGATACCATTGATAGAGAACCTTTAATATATATAGATATCTCTATTATTGAGGAACCTCAGATACATACAAATGATTTTAAATTACATACATGATAAAAATAGATTTCTAATCACAGGATGACCAATTTCATACTATGGAATTTAATGAAGTATTCACGAGTATATCTTAAATCAATAAGAGATTCCTAGAGTTGGAAATAATTCCCCTCAAAAGGGTGTGGTGTTCCAGACCTCCCATCATCTCAACCAATGTGAGTTCTTTAGAATCTAATTGCAATAAACCCAATGAAAGCCTACATTCAAAAAGCATTTCCTTTATATACAGAACCGTTGGGTGTTTTTGGTTCATCGAATAAACCTGTTGGACACCATTCAGAAACAATGATTTTGTACCACAAAATAAGTCCCCATTTTTTAGGGAAACAATGGGTTTAGTGGTTTTTATCATTTTTAGGTTCTTTTATGGGTTTTTATGATTTCAATGATTTTTGGTTTTTTTTAGTGGTTTTAATTTCATTTAGTTTTTTATGTTTTTCTTAGGTTTTTATGTTTTTCTTATGTTTTTTCAGTATAATTTATGATTTTTTACATTTTAGGGGTTTTAGGGGTTTTTTTAATTTTTTCATATTTAAGGGTTTTTAGAGATTTTGAGGGTTTTAGGGATTCTAGGGATTTTATTAATTTTTGTAGTCTTTAGACATTGTTTTAATTTTTTACGTTCTTTAAGGTTATTATAGTTTGTTTTATCATATTTATGGGTTTAAAGGGTTTTTAGTGTTTTTATTTGGTTTTAGGGTTTTATAGGTTTTAGTGTTTTAAAGGTGTTTTGTTATTTTTATGGTTTTAAAGTTTTTAGTAGTTTTTAGGGTTGTTTATGTTTCTTTGGGGTATCAAGTGTCTTTAGGTTCTAAATTTTTTACTTTGGTGTCTTTTGGGTTTTAAGGGGTTTTTAACATTTTAGTGGATTTTTAGGGAATTTTTAGGATTTTGATGATTTGGGGGGTTTTGTTGTTCTAATGGGTTTTTTAATTTTTTATGGTTTTAATGGTTTTTAGATTTTTTTAACATTTATAGGGGTTTAAAAGTTTTTTAGACTTTTTATTGGGTTCTTTGAAATTTTATCAGGTTTTGAAGTTTTTTGGGGTATCAGGGGTTTTAGGGTTTTAATGTTTTTTCATTTTTATATCATTAGGGGTTTTAAGTGTTTTTAGGGTTTTTTTGGGTTTTCTGTATATTTAGGGTTTTGTGTTTTAATTTTTTTTAGGGAATTTATTAATATTTTTAATAATTTTATGGGTTTTAGGGTTTTTTAATTTTAGGGTTTATTATGGTATTTACGGTAGTTAGATTTTTCATGTTTTTTGGGGTTTTTTGAGTTTTCTTAAGTTTCTATAGGTTTTATAATTTTAATTATTTTAATGTAATTAATGGGTATATTGAATTTTTTAATGGTTTTAGGGGTTTTATGGGATTGTAGTGTTTTTTAATGTTTATAAGAATTCTATGGTATTGAGGATTTTTAGGGTTTGAGGGTCTTTTAGGGGTTTTAGTATTTTTAGGTGTTTTATGGGTTATAAGTGTTTTTATGTTTTAAATACTTCAATATAGGGTTTTAGGGTATTTTGGGTTTTTCAACATTTTAGGGATTTTAATTGTTTTTTATGGTTTTTAGGATTTTTAGAGATATTGAGGGATTTTAGGATTTTTTATTATTTTTATGGGTTTTAGGGGTTTTAAGTGTTGTTGGGTTTTTAAGGTTTTCTTAGGGCCTTTTAGGGTTTTTAGTTTTGTTTCATTTTTAGGGATTTTTGTATATTTTCATATGTTTTTAAGTTTTTTAGGGTTTTTAAAAATTTTGATTGATTTTCTATTTTTTAGTGGTTTTATGGTTTTATGGTTTTGGATAGTTTTAAGGTTTTTCTTCATGTATTTTTATTTTTTTCGATTTTTTAACTGTTTTTAGTGGTTTAATGTGTCTTGAGAGTTTATAGTGGGGTTTTGGGGTTTAATGGTGTTTTAGGGTTTTATGGTTTTAAGGTTTTAGGGGGGTTTTGGGCTTTTGGAATCTTTTAGGGTTTATGTTTTTTAGGTTTTTAGGGCTATTAAGTGTTTTTAGGTTTTTCAAATTTTTATAAGTTTTCTATTTTTTTAGGGGATTGCTATGTTTATAGGAATTATTAGGGTTTTTATGATTTTTATGGTTTTTTGGGTTTTTGGGGTTTTGAGGGGTTTTGGAGTTTTTAGGAATTTTGGGTTCTTAGGGGTTTTTCTTGTTTTTATGGGTTTACGTTTTTAGTAGTTTCTTATTATTTTTAGGGTTTTAAATGGTTTTATAGATTTTAGTTGTTTTTAAGTTTTATGGGTTTTTTAGGGTTTTGGGGGGGTTCTTTTTTGGTTTTTTGATTTTTATGGTCTTTTAGGGTTTTTATATTTTTTGGGTTTTTAATTTTTATAAGTGTTTTTCATAATTAATGTTTTTCATAGAGTGGTCAAGGTTTTTAGGTTGTCTAATGTTTTAGGTATTTTGGGGGATTTTTATTGTTTTTAGGGTTTTTAGGGATATTGATTATTTTGAGGGGTTTTAGAGTTTTTATGGGTTTTTGGGTCTTTAGGGGTTTTATGAGTTTTATATGGTTTTAGGGTTTTTATAGTTTTTTAACATATCTATGGGTCTAATGGTATTTTATAATTTTAGTCGGTTTTATAAGTTTTAGGGGTTTTTAGTTCAAGGTTTTTAGCAGTTTTATTATCATTTGGTGGTTTTAGGTTTTTAGTGTCTTTTAAATGTTTTTTCATTTTTAGTTTTTTTTGGGGTTTTAATTTTGTTTTGTTTTATAAGGTTTTCTTAGGATTTTTCTTGGTTATTTGATTTTTTTACAGTTTAGGAATTTTTACAGATTATTGGGTTTTGTGGTTTTCTATGAGTGTGCGGATATTGAGGTTTTTTATGTTTTAGGAGTTTTTTTGGGTTTTTCTGGTTTTTTTTGAGTATTTAGTGTTTTTGTTTTTATATAATTTTTCAAATATTTTTAGTATTTTTAAAGGTTTTTATAGATTTATTTATTTTTTGATGTTTTATGGGTTTTAGTGTTTTTAATGTTTTTGGGTGTTTTTATGATTATTAGGGGTGTATGGTCTTTTAGTATTTTTATTATTTTTAAAGTTTCAAGGGTTTTATTGTTTTTTTGGTTTTTGTAGGGTCTTCATATGTTTTATGATTTTTTTGTGTTTAGGAATTTTAGGGATTTTTAGGATTTTACTGCTCTTTATGGATTTTTTTAGTTTTTTAGGGGTTTTAGTGTTTTTCGGGTTTTATGAATTTTTCAGAATTTTTTTGTGTTAAAATTGTTTTTAGGTTTTTAATGTTTTCATATGGTTTTTAGGGTTTATATTTTTTTTAAATAATTTGATATTCCTGTGGTTTTTTAATTATTTTTATGGTATTTATGGTTTTTAGGGATTTTGAGGGGTTTTCTTGGGTTTTTAGGTGTTTTATTATTTTTTGGGTATTAAGATTTATTTCTGTTTTTTAATTTTTATGTTTTAGATGTTTTTATGGTTTTAGGGTATTTATGGTTTTTAGTATCTTTTACAGGTTTTATCTTTTTTTGGTTTTAGGGGTTTTATTTGTTTTTAGGTTTTTAAGATTTTCTTTTTGGTATTGGTATTTTTAATTTTTTTAATGTTCTCAGGGATTTTTAGTGTCATTCTTATTTTTTTATTCTTTTTGGGGGTTTAGGAATTTTTAGGGTTTTTTTGGGAGGGGGGGTTATGGTTTTTATGGTTTTCAGGTTTTTTGACATATGATGTGTTTGATGGTTTTTAAGGTTTTCATGGTGTTTTTTCTAGGTTATTATACTTTTTTTAATTTTTAGGGATTTTAGGGATTTTTTTGTATTTTTATTATTTTAATAATTATTTATGATTTTGAGGGGGGTTATGGTCTTTTAGGGTTTTATGGGTTTTATCACATTTTTTGGCAATTTTATGTGTTTTTAGTGTTTTAAGACTTTTTTTGGTTTGTTATTGTTTTTATGGTTTTTTAGGAATTTAGGTATTTTTTGAAATTTTACAATTTTTAAGGAATTTTTGGGTTTTCTTTGATTTTTAGGGTTTTTACAGTTTTAATGATTTTGGGGGATTAAGGATTTTTTTGAGTTTTTTATGGTTTTTAAGGATTATTTGATTTTTTTTAAATTTTTTAGGGGATTAAAGAAAATTTATATTTTTTGTGGGGTTTATGGTTTTTTTGTGATTTTATGTTTTTTATGGTTAATTATGTTTTTTTGTTTCTAGGGGGTTAAGTCCTTTTAGTGTTTTTGCATGCTTTATGTTTTTAGGGTTTTAATGTTTTTTTATATTTTTGAGGTTCTGTTATTGTTTTTAAATGTTCTAAGGGTTTTTATGTTTTGACAGATTCTTATGAATTTTTATGGATTTTTATGCTTTTTAGAGGTCATAGGGATCTGAAGGGTTTTTAGGGGTTTTGGGTTTTTAGTATTAATTGGGTTTTTAGGGTTTTCTTTTGGGTTTTCAGGTTTTAGCGTTTTTATGATTTTAGTTATTTAAAGTATTTCTTAGTATTTTCTGGGTTTTATGGTTTTTGTGATTTTGATGGGTTTTAGGGTTTTGAGGCATTTTAGGTATTTCAGGTTTCTTATGTTTTTATTACGATTTTTTAGGGTTTTAGAGTTTTTATCTTTTTAAGTGATTTAAATAGTGTTTAGTGGTTTTGGGTTTTACTGGATGTTATGGTTTTAAAATGTTTTTAGGGGTTTATGGTATCGATTTGTTTTTTAGGTTGTTTTGCATTTTCATAGATTTTTAATTATTTTATGGAATTTATGTGTTTTTATGTTTTTATGGTTTTCATAGTGGTTTCATGTTATATGGGGTTTTTATTTTTTTTAGAGTTATTTAGGGCCTTTTTATATTTTTAAGGGTTTTTAGGGATTTTGAGGATTTTTTTGGTTTTTATGTTTTTTATTATTTTTATGGTTTTCAGTGTTTTGGGTTTTTTTTGTTTTTAAAGTTTTTAATTGTTTTATATTTTTTTTAAAAATTTATGGTGTTAAATTTTGTTTAGATTTTTTTAGTTTTTATAGGGTTTTTATGGGTGTTGTGGATATTTAGGTTTTTTTGGGGGGTGTTATGGTTTTTGGAGGTTTTAGGGTTTTTATGGTCCTTTATAAGTTTTATAATTTTTATGTTTCTAGGTATTTTATGTGTTTTTATGACTTTAAAGACTAATTATGTGTTTTCAGTGTTTTAGGGGTGTTTTACATTTTCAATTATATTTAGGGCCATCATAATAATTTTATGTTTTTTATGGTTTTCAAACTTGTTTGGGTTTTTTGGGGTTTTTTGGTTTTTAGAAATTTTTTAGGGGTTATATGAGTTTTTTAAGTTCTATAGCCTTCATTGGGTATTTTGATATTTTCAGTTTTTTTAATTTTTAGGGATTTTTTGTAATTTAATGTTTTTACGGATTTTGATGATTTTTATGTTGTTTTTCAGGTTTTTATTTTTTATTCAGGTATTTAGGGGTTTTCTTGAGTTTTTTAGTGTTTTGGAGGTTTCTTATAGTTTTTTAATGTTGATAGTGGATTAAAGGGTTTTTAGAGTTTTTAGTGGTTTTAGGGATTTTATGGGGTTTTAGGGTTTTTAAGGGTTTTAGGGATTTTATGGTTTTTTTGGCTATTAGGTTTATTTAGAGGTTTTATCCATTTTATCTTTTTTAAGTTTTTTAATTATTTTTATTTTTTTATAGGTTTTTTAGTGTATTTCAATGTATTTAAATTTAACTATGTTTATAGGTTTTTTGAAATTTTTATTAGATTTTATGGTTTTAAGGGTTTTTAGGGATTTTTATGGATTTTAATTCTTTTAGGGTTTTAGTGTTTTTGTTGTATTTTTTGGGTTTTTATGGTCTTTTTTTTGTGATATTATCGTTTTTATAGTTTGGAGTGGTTTTTAGGGGTTTTATGGGATTTATGGTTATTTATGTTTTTTGTGATTTCATAGTTTTTAGGGTTTTTAGCGCATTTAGGGGTTTAAATTTTTTATAGGTTTTAAAGGGTTTCTTAGGGTTATTAGGGGTTTTGAGGTTATTTGTTTTTTAGGGGTTTCTAGGTATTTGGAAGTTTGTTGTGGTTTTTTTTTGGTTTTTTGGGTTTTTAGGTTTTTTTATGCTTGTTTTGGGGTTTCTAGGTTTGTTTTGACCTTTAATAGTTTTTTTATGATTTCCTAGTTTTTTCATGTTTTTAGTCTTTTAAACGGATTTAAGAGTTTTGGTAGTTTTTTTGGGTTTTATTGATTTTTAGGGGTTTTTATGGTTTTTTAAAACTTTTATCATTTTTAGGTTTTTAGGGCTTTTAAGTGATTTTATGTTTTTAAGGTTTTCATATGGTTTTTAGGGTTTTTTATGTTTTTTGGGATTTTGGAAATATTTTATGGTTTTTATTTATTTTTAGGGGTTTTAGAGTTTTAGGGTTTTAAGGATTTTTTAGGTCTTTTAGCATTTTTTCATTTTTCAGGGATTTTATGAGTTTCTATGTTTTCAAGGTTTCCTTATGGTGTTTAGGGTATTTTAAAATATTATGTAATTGTTGGGTTTTTTTATGATTTTTATGGGTTTTAGTGGTTGTATGTATTTTGAGATCATTTATCGCTTTTAGGGTTTTTAGGGATGTTATTGATTTTTATAGATTTTTATGGTTTTTGTGTTTTTAGAGGTTTTTATGTTTTTAATGGTATTTTGGGTTTTAAATACTTTCTAGTGTACTTAGATTTTTTTAGGGTTCTTTGTTTTTTAGTGTTTTATAAGGTTTTATGGGATTTATGGTTTTTATGGGTTCTTAGGTTTTTATGGTCTTTTTGGGGTTTTTTATTTTTTAGTTGTTTTATGATTTATTTGGGGTTTTAAGTGTTTTTAATTTTTTAATGATTTATTAGGATTTTTTACATTTTTACGAAATTTATTATATTTTTTAATACTTCTATGGTATTTGGGTTTTTAATGATTTTATGGTTTTTTTTAGGTTTTTTGGGTTTTTATGTTTTTTTGGGTTTTTAGGTTTTTTAATTTCCTTGGGTTTTAATGTTTTTAACCTTTTTAGGGTTTTGAAGCGGTTTATAGAATTTTTAGTGGTATTTTATGTGTTTTATGTGTTTTAATGGGTTTTTATGTATCTTTTAGTTTTTTATGGATTTTAGGGGGTTTTGGTTATTTAGTGTGCTTTATGGGTTTTTGTATTTTCTAGGTTTTTAGGGGTTTTATGTTTTTTTGGTGATTAGGATTTCTGTTGTGATTTTCATGGTTTTTAGTGTGTTTTCGTTTTTTAGGGATAATAGGGATTTTTTTATTTCTATGGTCTTTAAGGGTTTTGAGGATTTTGAGGAATTTGATGGGTTTTTAGGTGTTTTAGCATTTTTAGGTCATTTTGGTGTTTTATGTTTTTAATGGATTTAACAGTTTTCCTTGGGGTTTTCATGGTTTTTTAGATTTTTATGCTATTATAGATTTTTATGGATTTTTAAATATTTTAATGGATTCTTAAGGGTTTTATGGTATTTAAGGGTTTTAAGGGATTATGAGGGGGTTTAGTGTTTTAACAGATTTTAGGAATTTTATAGTGATTTTGTATTTTAGAGTTTTTTTAGCATAATGGGGATTTAAGGGATTTAGTGGGTTTTAATGTTTTATGGGTTTAATGGAGTTTTTATGGGTTTTTAGTGTTTTTTGGGTTTTTATGTCTTTTGAGTTTTTATGTTTTTAAAGGTTTTTAGAGTATTTATACTTTAATAGTTTTTAATGGGGTTTTTTATTTTTTTTATTGTGTTTGATGTTTTTATGAAGTTTTAGCCTTTTAAGGGTTTGGGTTTTTATGGGTTTTTTTTGCGTTTTATGGGTTTTAGGGTATTTTGGGTTTTAAATGTTTTTAGGTTATTAGGAGTTTTAAGTGTTTTTAGGTTGATAAGGTTTTCTTAGGGGTTTCAGTGATTTTAAGGGTTTTATGTTTTTATATATTTTGATGGATTTTTTATGAATTTTATGTTTTTTATGGTTTTAGGGAATATTAGGGTTTTAGTGTTTTTAGGGTTTTTCCATCTTTTAGGTCTTTAAGGGTTTTTAGTGTATTTATGTTATTAAGGGTTTCTTATTGATTTTAGGGGTTTTATGGTTTTTTATGTTTTTCGGTATTTTTATATTTTCAGATATATTTACACATTTTAAGATTTTTACAGGGTTTTCGGGTTTTTAGAGATTTTTTGGATTTAGGGTTTTATGGTTTTTTTGGGGGTTTTAGGGATTTTTATAGTTTATTTAGAGTTTTTGTGGTTTTTAGAGTTATTACAAGTTTTTGGGTGTAGAATAGTTTTCATAGTTTTAGTTGTTTTTAGGGTTTTATAGGTTTTAAGTATTTTAAAAGGATTATGGGTTTTTGTGGTTTTATGGGTTTTTAGCGGGATTATGTTTTTAGTGTTTTTATTTTTTTAGGGTTCTTATGGGTTTTTAGGTATTAAAATTTTCATAGGTATTTTTAGGGTTTTTAGGTTTTCTTACATTTTTAGGGATTTTTAGGGTCTTTTAGGATTTGTATGATTTTAGGGTTTTTAGGGAAAGGAAGGCACATGGCCAGGCTATTCCTGACCCCCCTAAAATTTATTAGAAAAAAAGACACCGCAAAAAAAACAGGGGAGGGGTCAATTAACCCACACCCAAAAACCCTGGACACCCCCCAAAAAACCCAAAAGTCCCCAAAAAAGCTAAAGGCACCCAAAACCAAACAAAGAAGAAATTCAAAATCATCTCCATTACCATCTCCCATCCAATTAGAAACCAGAATCCCACAACATAGTTTTCTGCATCTGTTGCCTCCTTTCCATACATATCCACCACCAGCAACACAAAACCACCAGTGTGAAAATCATAAATATCATCTTTCTCACATTGCAGCCATGTCGCAACCATCAACTGAAAACATTGATTCTAGCAACCATCAACCGAAAACTCAGATTCTAACAACCATCACCTCCTGACCAGTCAGCTTCCAATATTTCACACCTAGTATCACAGCCAAAAAAACAAGACCACTAGCACCCATGCCTAGAACCATTCTGCAGCCCCATAACACTATGTACAAACCTAGAACCAGACAACCCCTTTATCAAGAAGGAACCCAAAACCTCACAACAAAACCAATATCCAACAATAGGAATGTCTCAAAACCAAACCAGCCATAAATCAGATATCCATTGGCGACCATATCACAACACAACTTGACCAGACCTTTATCAGCATCATAAAACAATGAAAATGATAAGGAACCATAAACAAGAACCTGCAACTTCACCATCCACATCCACCATAACCTGTCATGAATACAGAAGATCCAGAAAACCCCTACAAAACTGAAATCTACAAGCACATATCTGGGAATAGTATTGAGAACTCCATCTCCCAGACATTTCAAAGCTCTTTGTACCCACCTTTCACCATCATGAAGCAAGAGAGACCACCACAACCCTCCCGAACCTGGAACTAGCCACTTCTCCGAAAATCGATATGTGCCCATCTAATGCCGCCAGACCACCTCACTGCACATTTGATGAGTAACATTGTGCCTAACACCATGAATGTCAAACTGCTAAGACCAGACACAGATCTGACAAACATATCTGAGTTCTAAGCCAAGCACGCCACCGCCAAGTCATCGAAATGCATGTCGCACCCGCCTTTCACCGTCAAAATACTATAGAAACCACTGTAATCACATACCTAGAGCCATATTTGAGATCTTCTTTGCCAACCAATGAGAAGGGCCTATTTGAACTCATTAAACATTCATTTTTCACCATCAACGAGAACAACGACATCTATCACTGAGCCCATCGATCCACTAAGACCGCGTAGAGACCACCGAGAGACCATAGGCAAAGCCACCAAGGAGCCATGGAGGTACATCGAGTAGAGGGAGGGGTAGCACTATGAATCATGATGGGAAATAACCTAGATATTCATCCACCATCCTTAAGGTTTTAAGTGATTTTGATGGTTTTTAGAGATTTTTAGGGTATTTAGGGGTATTAATTTTTTTAGTTTTTTAGGGATTTCAAGTGTTCTAGGTTTTTAATGTTTTTTAGATAGTTTTCAGAGTTTTAAGGGTTTTCTATATTTTTAGATATTTTATTTTATTATAAATTTTATGGTTTTGGGGTTTTGGGGGATTTTGAGGGTATTTAGGTTTTTTAGGGTTTGGGGGTTTTATTGTTTTACGGGGTTTTAGGGTTATTTTATTTTATTTTATTTTAATGATTTTTAATTTTTTTAATGATTTTATAGGTTTAATGTGTTTTTAGATATTGAAATGGTTTTTTAGTATTTTCCGGGCATTTTTTGGTTATTTAATGTCTTTAGGAATTTTTATGGTTTTTAGGGGTTTTAGAGTTTTTAGGGTTTTTTAGTGTTTTTTTCATTTCATGGTTTTTTAGTTGTATGTGTTTTTAGGGTTATGTAATTTTCATATAATTTTTTAGGTTTATCATTTTTAGGGGGTTTAGGGTTTGAGGGTTTTTAGTGTTTTTAGGCTTTCAGCAGATTCATGTATTTTTACGTTTTTAAGGTGTTTAAGTTGTATTTCTAGTTTTTGATGTTTTCATGTTTTTATGGATTTTTAGGGCCTTTTAATACTTTTATGGTTTTTAAGGGTTTTAGGTATTTTGAATTTTTTTAGAGTTTTAATGGCCTTTTAGGGTTTTTTCGTATTTTTATGGTTTTTAACATTTTCATGTTTATAGGTGTTTTATGGTTTTTAAGTGTTTTATGGTTTTAACGTTTTCTTTGGGGTGTTCAGGGTTTTTAGTGTTTCTTACATTTTTTGGTATTTTTAGGGACTTTTTAGGATTTTTATGGTTTTATAGTTTTAAGATATATTGAGGGTTTGATGGGTTTTTAGGGAGTTTTGGGAGGTTTTAAGGTTTTTCAGTTTTTACAATTTTAATGGGGTATTAGAAATTTTTATCATTTTTTTATGTTTAAAGGGTTTTTTGAGTTTTTATTGGATTTAATGGTTTTAAGGGTTTTTAAAATTTTTTTTGGGGGTTTTCTTGTTTTAGGGAGTTTTAGGGTTTTTTGGGTATTTAAGTGTTTTTAGGATTTTATGTTTATAGAGATTTTAATTTCTACTCAGATTTTATGGGTTTTATGGGTATTTATTATTTTTAAGTGTTCTTATGTTTTTAGTTATTTTTAGGGATTTTTAGGATTTTAATGGTTTTAAATGTTTTTGTGATTTTAGGTTTTTTTTGGGTTTTAGGGTGTTTTAGTTTTTTAGAATTTTTTTGGTTTTTCGGGGTTTTCAAGTGTTTTTAGGGTTTTTAGGGTCATAATAGGTGTTTTCTGGGTTTTTATGGGTTTTTATATTTTTAGTTATCTTTTAGTATTTTTATAGATTTTTTTTTATTTTTGATTTTTTTGGTTTTTATGGTTTTTAGGGTTTTCGAGGATTTATATATTTCAAAAAAAAATTAGGGTTTTAGGGTATTTAAAGTTATTAGTGGTTGTTTGGGGGTTTTATTTGTTTTAATTTTTGAATGTTTTATATGTTTCTTTATGGTCTTTTGGGTTTTTAGGGGTTTTATGATCTTTTAGTGTGGTTAGTTTTTTAGGTTTTCTATGGATTTTAAGTGT
Source organism: Viscum album (assembly GCA_963277665.1). Classification (NCBI taxonomy): domain Eukaryota; kingdom Viridiplantae; phylum Streptophyta; class Magnoliopsida; order Santalales; family Viscaceae; genus Viscum; species Viscum album. Next base: position 110,212,141 of record OY728127.1, read on the forward strand.
TTTTTGGTTTTTAAGGATTTCATTGGGGGTTTCAAGGTTTTTAGTGATTTAATGATTTTAGGTATTTATAGGGATCGTTAATGATTAAAATGATTTATAGGGTTTTTAGGTATTTTTATGTTTTTTTGGTTTTTATAGGGTTTTACATGTGTTTAGGGTTTTTAGGTATTTTTAGTTTTATACTGATTTTATGTGTTTCTAATTTTTTAATTTTTTTCTTAGTGATTTTCATGTGTATTATATTTTTTAGGTTTTTATGGATTAATGGGCATTTTTATGATTTTTATGGTTTTTTGGGATTTAAAGTATTTCGAGGGTTTTTAGTGTTTTATTAATTTTTAATGTTTTTAGATTTTTTATCAGAATTAAGTGTTTTTGGGTTTTTTAGTATTTTTTAAGGTTTTAAGAGTTTTTATGTTTTTATGTACTTTTTTGGGATTTTTAGGACTTTTTCATGGTTTTTGGTTTTTAGTGATTTTGAGGGATTTTAGGGTCATATAGTTTTTAGAGTTGTAGCGTTTTTTATTTTTTTAGATTTTTGAATGGTATTTAGGTTTTTTAGGTTAACTTATGGGTATTTATGGTTTTTAGAGTTTTTTACATTTTTATGGATTTTTATGCATTTTTATTGTTTTTTATGATTTTTTTGGGTTTTAGGGGGTTTAGGGATTTTGAGGGTTTTACGGGTTTTTAGGTTTTTCAAGGTTTATATCATATTTTTTGTTTTAATGATTTTTGTTTTGATTTTTTATGGTTTAATGGTTTTTTATGGTTTTATAATAATTTTAGGGGATAATGTATTTTTAGAGTTCATCTTGGTTTTTTGGGTTTTTTATGAGTTATGCAGTTTTTAATGGTTTTAGGGGATTTATGGGTTTTAAGGGGTTTTTAAGGACTTTTAGTGGTTTTCGTGTTTTTTTGTGTTTTTAGGGGTTTTATGTATATTAGGGTTTTTAGGTTTTCTTTGTGGTTTTCAGCTTGTCCTAGAATTTAATGTTTTTAACTATTTTCTGGGAATTATTATGATATTTATGACTTTTTTGGTTTCGTGGGATTTTTAGGGGTTTCATGTTTTTGGATTTTATGGGTTTTAGCGTTTTTTGGGTTTTAGGGGTTTTAACTTTTTTAGGATTTTAATATTTTCTTAAAGATTTACAGGGGTTTTTAGGATTTTTATTAATTTTTAGGGTTTAGGGTTTTTTAATGATTTTTAATGGTTTTTATATTTTTTTGGGATTTTTTTTATTTTTTAGGGTTTTACAGAATTTTGTATTTTTTTAAAAAAATATTTTTCTTATGGGGTTTTAGTGTTTTTAGTTGTTTTTTGGGATTTTTATGATTTTTAGGCATTTATGGTTTTTCGGGGTTTTGGGTTATTTTTGTCATTTAGGGTTTTTAGTGTTTTTTGAGTTTCTATAGGATTTAACTATTTCTTGGTTTTTAATTTTTTTCATAGGTAATTTCCTGGTTTGTATGGTTCTTTACATTTTTAGCGATTTTTAGGAATTCTTAATGATTTTATGGTTTTATGGGTTTTAGGGGGGTTAGAGGGTTTTTAGAATTTTTTAGAGTTTTCTGTGTGTTTTTAGGTTTTTTGGCATTTAATGCTTCTTCAAAATTTTTATGTTTTCTTAATATTTTTCTTGGATTTTGGGGATTATTATGCTATTAATTATTTTTAGATCATTTATAGGATTGTTTTTGGTTTTTAGGGTTTTATGGTTTTTGAAGGGTTTTAGGGTTTTTGGGGTTTTGGGGGGTTTTAGTGTTTTTTTTACTGTTTTAAAGGTATGTAGTGTTTTTTATAAAATTTAGTTATTTAAAGGGTTTTATAATTTTTTAGTATTTGTTATGGTTTTGAGGGGTTTTAGGATTTTAATTTTCTATGGGGTTGTATGGGTTTTAAGGGGGTTTAGGGTATTTTTAATGTTTTACAATTTTTATGGTTTTTCATTATTTTTAGGGGTTTTTTGGAATAGTTGTTATTTTTTGGGTTTCTACGGGGTTTTAGGGTTTTTTATGTTTAAATTTTTTTGGAGTTTTTTATTTTTTAAGGAATTTTGTTGTTTTCAGTTTTTTACAGATATTGTGGGTTTTAGTATTTTTAATGTTTTTTTGGGTTTGTAGGGTTTTTTTAGATTTTTAGGTTTTTTATTTTTATAAATATTTTTATCTTTCTTGGAGGTTTAAATTATTTTTAGAGTTTTTAGTTTATTATGGGGTTTTTTAGGTTTTATGTTTTTTAGTATTTATCATTTTTAGGGTTTTCAAAGTTTTTTTCAGGTTTTAGTGTTTTTTTAGGTTTTTAGTGTTTTTAGTTATTTTTAAGTTTTTATGGATTTCTTATGATTTTCAAAGATTTTGAAATTTTTATGGTTTTACTGATTTTTAGGATTTTTTTAAAATTTTTATTATTTTTAGGGTATTTATGAATTTTGATGGATTTTAGGGTTTTTTTAGTTTTTATGGGTTTTTTTGTTTTAAGGTTTTAGAAGATTTATAATTTTTAATGTTTATAATTTAAAATTGTTTTTAATGTTTTTAGTGGGATTTTATGATTTTATATGTTTTAGTATGTTTATGTTTTTTAGCAGTTTTAGGTTTTTTATAGTTTTTTAAGGATTTTAGCGTCTCTTAGGTTTTTATGGGTCTTATGTGTTTTTATGAATTTTATGGGTTGTAATGGTTTCTAGGAATTTTGAGGTGTCTTAATGTTTTTCAGGGTTTTATACTTTTTTTTTGGGTTTTATTTTTTTTAGGTTTTTATGGTTTTCTTAGGGGTCTTCAAGGATTTTAGGTTTTCATTCATTTTTGGGTTTTTAGCGAATTTTAGGTGTTTTAGGTGTTTTTAAGGTTTTAGGGATATTTATGGTTTTACAGTTTTAGGGTTGTTATAAATGTTTTAGGTTTTTTAGGGGTTTTATAATGTTATGATTTTTTAGGTTTTTAGTGTTATTTAATATTTTTAGGGGGTTTATGGGTTTTCTGATTTTTAGTGGAATTTTTGGGTTTTTAATGGTCTATAGGGATTTGCGTTTTTAGGTATTTATATTGGTTTTAGGGTCATTTTAGAGTTTTATGGTTTTTAGTATTATTTAAGTTATTATAGGTTTTAAGTGTTTTTAGTTTGCCATGGTTTTTTAATGTTTTTTTCAATGTTTTTTGGATTTTTTAATGATATTTTGGATTTTTTTGGATTTTTGTGGGTTTTAGTGTTTTTGGAGATTTTTTGGCATGTAGAGTTTTTTTCCTTTTAGGGGCAAAGAAGGATTGGGTCCAGGCTATTCCTGGCACCCCCCAAAATTTATTAATCAAAAGGACACAAAAACTGCAGACAAGGGAGGGGAGGGGTCAAACGACCCACACCCAAAAACCCTTACAACCCACGCCAAAGAAAGAAAAACAAAGAAAGAAAATGACACAAAAACAGACAAAACCGCAGCATCATCACATCACATCCAGCCAGTACCAGCATCCAACAGCACTACATCCAATGTTAACTAGCATCCAGCAGCTCACAGCTAACCAACAACGAGCATTCAGACTACAGTAGCAAACAACATCCAGCAGCAGCAACCAGCCAACCAGCATCCACAACAAACCAGCAACCTGCATCCTCATTTTCAGACAGCTAGCACCTCTTTCGACCACCAAACATCCCCCAGCATCCCACTTCCACTCCAGCAGCATTTTTTTTTCACCAACACCAACCAGCATTTAGTTGTTTTTAGATTTTTCAGGTTTTTTAAGGGGTTTAAATGGTTTTTTTGAGTTTTATGTTTTTATGTATTTTTTAGGATTTTTATTGTCCTTAGTATTTTTAGGGGTTTTGAGGGATTTTAGGGTTTTAATAGTTTTCTAGGGGGTAGTGTTTTTAAGGGTTTTAGATTTTTATTTTATTTTTTTGGGTTTAAAGGGTTTTAGAGTTTTAAGGTGTAATTATGGGTTTTAATGGTTTTATGGTGTTTTATGGATTTATCGGTTTTAGTTTTTCAGGGTATTTGAGGTTTCTAGGGTCTTTTATTGTTTTAGGGGGTTTAGTGTTTTTATGTTTTTTCACGGTTTAATGTATATTTAGGTTTTTATGGTTTTAGTGGGGTTTTTCAAGGGCTTTTTGGACTACTAAGATTTTTTTAGTATTTTTATGCTGTTTATGTTGTTTAGAGATCATAGGGGTATATATCAGTTTTATGTTTTTTAATGTTTTTAAGGGTTTTTATCATTTATTATATGTCTAGAGGTTTTAAGTGTTATTAGTTTTTTAATGTTTTATTAGTGTTTTTTTGGGGTTTTAGGGGTTTATATTTTTTAGGTGTTTTTAGGGATTCTTTAAGACTTATATAGTTTTTTTTTGATTTTTAGAGGTTTTAGGGGTTTTAGGGTTTTTATGGGTTTTTATGGGTTTTTAGGTTTTTTTGTGTTTTTAGATTTTTTTGGTTTTTATGTATTTTTAGTTTTTTAAGGTTTTCTTTTGGTTTTTAGGTTTTTAGGATTCTTCACATTTTTAGGGATATTTAGTGATTTTTATGGATTTGTGGGATTTTATGGTTTTTATGTAATTTGAGGGTATTTTTTAGTTTTTTTATTTTTTATGTTTTTTTTTATTTATAGGGGTTTCGATTTTTTTTGTGTTTTTAATTTTTTAGAGTTTTTAATGTTTTAGGGGTTTAAGGGTATTTATATTTCTTAGTGGGTTATTTGGGTTTTAAAGATTTTAGGGTTTTTATTTTTTTAGGTATTTTTATGTTTATTAGGGTGGTTTGGGGTATTTAGGTACTTTTCATAGTTGTTAATTTTTTAAGCATTTTCAGGTTTTTTAGGGGTTTTACATGTTTTTAATTTTTTAAGGGCTTCTTATGGGTTTTAAGGATTTTGGGGGTTTTTTTAATTTTTGTTTTTTTTTTATTTCTTTTTATAATTTTAATGGTTTTGGGGGTTTTTAGGGATTATGTGTATTTTTAGGGGTATTAGGGTTTTAGGGTTTTTTAGGGTTTTTACCATTTTTCAGTGTTTTGGAGTATTAAATATACTTATGTTTTTAGGGTTTCTTAGGGGTTTTCATAGGTTTTGGGGTTTTCTTGCATTTTTATGGATATTAGTCCTTTTTTATAATTTTTATGTCTTCTTATTGTTTTAAGGGATTTTGAGGTGTTTTTTGGCTTTTAGGGTTTATGATTTTGTTTGGGGGTTTTTTGTGTTTTTTGAGTTATTTTTTGGTTTTTATGGTTTTTCTGAGTTTTAATGTTTGTAGGGGTTTAAAGGGTTTCATAATTTTTAATGGTTCTTACGGTTCTTATGGTTTTTCAGAGGTTTTCAAAGTTATTTTTTTGTTTTAATTGGTTTTCTGAGTTTTAATGTTTTTAGGGGTTTAAAGGGATTCATAATTTTTAATGATTTTTAGGGTTCTTCTAGGTTTTTAAGGTTTTTATGTTTTAGGGGTTTTTTGTTTTTTAGTCATTTACTGTTTTCTGGGTCTTTTTAGGGTTCTATGGTTTTTACGTTTATTTTGGTTTTTTATGAGTTTTAACTATTTTTAGGTTTTTTGGGTTTTCAAATGGATTTGAAGCATTTTTTGGGTTTTAACTTTTTATATTTTTAGGATTTTTTGGTATTTTTATATTTTTTAGGCTTTTCAGGTATTTCATAGGGTTTTATTATTTTTAGGGTTTTTAGTATTTTTTAGGTTTTTTGGGGTTTTATGTTTTTTTGTTTTTATGGTTTTCTTATGAGTTGTCATGTTTTTAGGGTTTTTTACATTTTTAGAGATTTTCAGGGATTTTCAAGGTTTTTAATGGTTTTTTGGTTTTTTAGAGTTTTTATGCTTTTTTAGTTTTTATGTCCTTTTTTTCCGATTTTTAGGGTTTTATATTTTGTAAAAAAAATTTAAGGGTTTGATGGGTATTAGAGTTTTTAGTGGTTTTTACATTCTTATGGATTTTTAGGGTTTTTTAATGTTTTTAAGGGATTTATGATTTTTAGGGGATTTATGATTTTGGGTCTTATTTTTTTTAGTGTTTTTGTATTTTTTTTATGTTTTTAGGGGTTTTATGTATTTCTAGGTTTTTAATGTTTTCTTAGGGTTTTCAGGTTTTTTATAATTTTTTATGTTTTTAGGTATTTTTAACGATTTTTTAGGATTATTATTATTTTTTTTGGGGTTTTATATATTTTTAGTTTTATTAGGGTTTTTTCCTTTTTAGGGGTTTTTAGGATTTTTGTTGATTTAAGGTTTTTTGGGTTTCAAGAAGTTTATGCTTTTAATGTTATGTTACATGTTGTTAGGGATTTATGGGGGTTTTAGGTTTTAGGTATTTTTATGTATTTTTATATTTTTAAGGGTTTTTAGGTATTTTGATTATTTTTAGCGGTTTTAGGGGTTTTATTTTATTTTGTGTTGTTAGAGTTTTTTAGTTTTTTAGGTTTTCCATGATGTATTATAATTTGTAACCTTTTTTTGTTTTTAAAGGTGTTTGGAGTTTTTTTTGTGTTATAATGGTTTTTAGGGGTTTTATGTTTTTCAAGTGATTTCATGGATTTTAGGTTTTTAGGGTTTAGGTTTTTAGGTTTTTAGGTTTTTTTTCATGTTTTTATTATCTTATAATTTTTTTGTATTTTTATGGATTTTAAGTGTTTTTAGGTTTTTTAGTTTTTATGATGGGTTTTCATGGTTTTTAGGTTTTTTTACATTTTTAGGGATTTATATAAATTATATGTTTTTAGTGATTTTGAGGTGTTTTATGGATTTTTTGTTTTATGGGGGTTTTTTGGGGTTTTTTGATGTTTTTAGGTTTTTAAGGTTTGTAGATATTTTTAACATTTTAGGGGATTAAATGGTTTTTAGAGATTTTAGGGGGTTTTATAGTTTTTAATGATTTTATGGGGTTTAAATGTTTTTATGGATTTTTTAAGGGATTTGGGGGTGTTTATATTTTTTAGGTCTTTAGGGGTTTTAATAGTTCAAAATTTCATTAAGGTTATCTTATTGATATTAAGGGTTTTACTGTTTTTTAAGTTTTAAGTATTTTTATAAAAATTATTAAGAATTTTATTATTTTAGTGATTTTGAGGGTTTTTAGGGATTTTTATGTTTTTTAGTGTTTTTATTGTTTTTAGGGGTTTTAGGCTTTTTAGGATTTTAGGTTTTTTAAATGTACTTAGTTTTTTAATTTTTCCTTAGGTGTTTTTAGCATTTGTTGGGTTTTTTATGTTTTTTGAAATTTTTATTTCCTTTTTAGGAATCTTATGGTTCTTAGAACTTTTATGGACTTTAATTTTTTAGGGTTTTTATATTTTTAGTGTTTTTTGTTTTTTAGGGTTTTAATATTTTTTGGTTTCTTAAGGGTTTAATAGGTATTTTTCATGGTTTTTATTATTTTTTAGCATTCTTTTGGTTTTTTGTTTTATGGGTTTTTAGGATTTTTTATAATTTTTAGGTATTTTGCGGTTTGGGGGATGTAGATATTTTATGGGTTTTATTAGGGTTTTGGGGGTTTTAAATTTTTTTTATGGGTTTTGAGGTTTTTTATGGTTTTTTAACATTTTTAGGGATTTAAATGGTTTTTATAGTTTTTAGTGGTTTTAGGGTTTTTTTGAGTTTTGGGGTTTTTTAATTTTACAGGTTTTAATGGTTTCTTGGATTTTAGGTTACTTAAGTTATTTTTAACGATTTTTGGGTTTTTAGGATTTTTGGTATTTTTTGGGTTTTTAGGATTTTCATTGTTTTTAGGGTTTTTAGGGGTTCTTTATTGTTTTTTTAGTTTTTAGGCATTTTTCGAGTTTTCTAGGTTATTTATTGTTTTTATGGTTAGTTATTTTTAGTGTTGTCTGAGTTTTTTAAGGTTTTAAATGTTTTTATTATATTTTAGTTTTTTAGGGGTTTTTTTAGTTTTTAGGGTATTTAGTGTTTTTATAGTATTTTAATGTTTTAGGGGAATAAAGAGTTTTTAGATTTTTAGAGGTTTTTAGAAGGGGTTTTTTGGGTTATTAGGGTTTTTATGAGACTTTGGGTTTTTAGGGTTTTTATGATTTTTAACACTTTTTACGGTTTTTATAGTTCTTTTAATTTTTTAGTGGTTTTGAGAGTTTTTATTTTTTTTATGGTTTTATTTTTCATTTTTCAAAGGTTTTTGTGTTTTTTAACATTTTTAAGGATTTTTTGGTATTTTTATACTTTTATGGCTTTTAGTTTTTTATGGATTTTGAGGGGTTTTATGGGTTTTATAGGTTTTTGATTTTAATGTTTTTTTTGGTTTTCTGTATTTTTTTGAGTTTTTTGGGGTTTTATAAATTTTTTTATGTTTTTAGGTGTGTAACATTTTTTCAATGTTTTTAGTGGTTTTTAGGGTGTTTATTGGTTTTTAGTTTTCTGTTAGTTTTTAAGGGTTTTATCGGTCTTATTTTATTTTGGGTGTTGGGGTTGTTTTAATTTTTTAAGGGGTTAATGTGTTTATAGGATTTTAAGATATTCTTAGGGGGTTTCATGGTTTTTTTCGGTTTTCATGTTTTTAGAATTTTTTGGATTTTTTATTATTTTTAAGGGTTTTTGGGATTTTTAGGTTTTTTGGGGTTTCTTGGTTTTTTGGTTTTTTGGGGTTTTTGTGTGTTTTGTATGATGTTTTAAAAAATTTATCGTTTTTTCTCGTTTTTATAGGATTAAAGGGATTTTAGAGTATTAGTGGTTTTTGGGGTTTTATGGTTTTTATGGGTTTTTAATATTTTTATGGGTTTTATTGTTTTTATGGGTTTTAGGGATTTAGGAAATTTTAGGGTTTTTAATATGTTTAGGTTTTTAGGGGTTTCAAATGTTTTTGGGTTTTTATGCTTTTAGGGTTATTCTAGGTTTTTAGGGTTTTTATATTTTTAGGGATTTTAGGTCCTTTATAATATTTTTATGGTTATTCAGTTTATTATGGATTTTTACCAATTTTAGGGGTTTTTAGGGTTTTATGGTTTTTTTTGTTTTTAAAATTATCTAGTTTTTAGGGGTTTTAAATGTTTTTAGGTTTTTAAGTTTTCATGGAGATTTTTAGGGTTTTCCAGGGTTTTCACATTTTATAGGTTTTTAGTGATTTTTTGGATAATAATGTTTTCAAATTTTTTTTGAGGATTTTGAAACGTTTTTTTGTTTTAGGGTTCTTTTTTTGGTTTTTTTGGGGTTTTAGATTTTTATTTTGAGTTTTTGGGTTGTTAATATTGATTATGATTTTAATCATTTTTAGGGGTTTAAAGATTTTTTAAAGTTTTTATGGATTTTTTGGGTTTCTATCAGTTGTTAGGGTTTTATGGTTTTTATGGTTTTTAGGGGATTAGGTTAATTTAGGGTTTTTAGCAGTTTTTTATTTTTTTGGGTTTTGATTTTTTTATGTTTTTATTATTTTATTAGGGGTTTTCCTTAATTTTTTAGGTTTCATATTTTAGTGATATTGAGGGATTTTTTAGAACATTTATGATTTTTACTGTTTTTAGAGATGTTGAGGGTATTTATGATTTTTTAGGATTTTAGGGGTTTTTATGTTTTTTGATGTTTTAGGGGTTTTTTGAGATTTTAGGGTTCTTAATGTTTTTAACATTTTCAGGGTTTTAAAATGTTTTTAGAGTTTTTAGTGGGTTTTCAGGGGTTTTATAATTTTTTTTGGTTTTTTATGGGTTCCAGGTGTTTTATGTTTTTTGGGGTTTAGGGTTTTTAGGGTATTTTGGGTTGTAATCCTTTTTAATGTTCATGTAGGTTTTATTTATTTTTGGGTTTTTAGGATTTTCTTAGGGGTTTTCCAGGTTTTTAGATTTTTTTATGTTCATAGAGATATTTAGTGTTTTTTAGGGTTTTTACGGATTTTAGTGATTTTGAGAGGTTTTAGGTTTTTATTTGTTTTTTTTTTTTGGGTTTTTAATGTTTTCTTGATGTTTTTGGGGTTTTTTATCTTTTTAGGGATATTAGGGATTCATTAGGATTTTTTATCCTTTTTTTGGGGTTTTGAGATTTTTTATTTTTTTGAGTTTTTAGGGTATTAGGGTTTTATGGTTATTTTATGTTTTTATGATTTTTAGTGGTTTTTAGAGGTTTTATGGTCATTGGGATTTCTAGGGTTTTTATAGTTTACGGTTTTTAGTGTTTTTAGGGTGTTTATGGATTTTTAGGGTCTTTATGTTTTTATGTTTTTCTTAGGGGTTTTCATGTTTTATAGGGTTTTTAATATTTTTTTGTGGTTTTTAGTTATTTTTTAGGTTTTTTTTTTTAGGGTTTTTAGGGATTTTTTGGGTTTTAGGGTTATTTTATAGTTTGGGGGTTTTAATTGTTAATTTAGGTATTTATGGTTTTTTTTGTATTTTCATGTTTATTTAGTTTTTTAACCTATTTGAGGATTAAATGGGTTTTAGTGTTTTTAGTGGGTTTATTGGGTTTTATGGGGTTTAGTGTTTTTAATTTATTTAATGGTTTTTAGGGATTTTAGGTGTTTTAGGGTTTTTAGGGTCTTTAATGTTTTTTGTATTATTTAGGTTATTTACAGTTTCATTTTTTTATGTTTTTAGGGTTTTCTTAGGTTTATTTAGGGTTTTAGGATTTTTAATGTTTTTTATTTTTAGGGATCCTTTAGTATTTTATGGTTTATTAGGGGGTTCAGTAATTTTGATGGATTTTGGGTTTTAACGGTATTCAGGGTTTTTAGTCATTTTAGGGGTTGAAGTGTTTTTTGTTTTTTAGGTTTTCATTCTGGTTTTCATGGTTAATAGGTTTGTTACAATTTTTTGTATTTTTCATGATTTTTAAGATTTTTAAGGTGTTTTACGCTTTTAAGAGATTTGGAGTTTTTTGGGTTTTTATTGATTTTACTATTTTTAGGTTTTTTTAGTCATTTTAAGAGTTTTTATTTTTTAATATTTTCTTAGGGTTTTTTATAGTTCTTAGGGTTTTATATGTTTTTAAGGTTTTTTGGGGAATTTTTATGTTTTGTAGGATTTTAGGGATTTTAGAAATTTTTAGGGGTTTTTCAGATTTTTATGGTACATAGGGTTGTTGGGGTTTTTATAATTTTTTAGGTTTTATCAAGGTTTTATGTGTTTTTAGGTTTTTAATGTTTTCATTATGGTTTCCAGTTATTTAATTTTTTTTTGTTTTTGGGTATTTTTTGATATATTTAAGATTTTTTTGGTTTGTTATTAATTTTGTGGTGTTTGTGGTTTTTATGGTTTTAGGGTTTTTATCGTTTTTTGGGTTTTTATGGTTTTTTGGGGTTTTAGGGGTTTTTTTTATTTTTTTAGGTTTTAAGGGTTTTATGATTGTTTTACTATTTTTAGTGGATTGAAGTGTTTTTAGAGTTTTTAGTTGATTTTATGGGGTTTGGGGTTTTTATGGTTTTTTGGGAAGTTTCTGGTTTTTGCAGGTTTTTAGGTTTTTAGGGTTTTTAGTATTTTTAAGGAATTTGAGTGGTTAGAGATTTTCTTAGAGATTTTAGGATTTTTAGCATTTTTAGGGGGTTTAAGTGTTCTTAGATTTTTTGGATTTCTTATGATTTTCACATTTTTATGGGTTTTAAATATTTTTTTATTTTAAGGGATTTTTTAATATTTTTATGGTTTTTATCATTTTTTTTATTTTTGGGTTTTTAATGTTTTTTAGGATTTTATTTTTTTGTATTGTTTTTTAGATTTTTTATCATTATTGGATACTTGAATGGTTTTTTGTGTTTTTTGTGGTTTTTAGGGTTTTTCTGATTTTTATGTTTTATAACATTTTTAGGTTTTTTATAGTTTTAGGGGGGTTTAGGTTTTTAGGGTCGCTTAAGGTTTTTAGTGTTTTATATGCTTTTTGGGGTTTTATATGTTTTTAGGTTTGTAAGGTTTTCTTATGGGTTTTAGGGTTTTATGGATTTGTTTATTTTTAAGGAATTTAATTGATTTGTTATGATTTTTATGGTTTTTTGGGGTTTTAAACATTTTGAGGGTTTTAGGATTTTAGGGGTTTTAGGGCCTTTTGGTGTTTTAGTATTTTTAGGTTTTTTAGGGGTTTAATTATTTTAGGTTTTAATGGTTTTCATAGGGGTCTTAGGGTTTTTACATTTTAGGCATCTTTATTCCCTTTTAGGAATTTATGGGTTTTATATTTTTTTGGATTTTGAGGGGGTTTATAGTTTTATGGTTTTAGTGGTTTATGGTTTTTTTTTGGAATTTCAAGGTTTTTTTATGTTTTTATAGTTTTTAAGGTTATTATATTTTTAAAATGCTTTAGGGGTTTAAAGGGTTTTAGTTTTTTTAGTTTCCTTTTAAGGTTTTTATGTCGGGATTTTTTTATTTTATATTCATTATGTGTTTTATGATTTTAGGGGTTTTAGAGTATTTCGAGTTTTTTGGGGATTTTTATGGTTTGTGGATTTTTAGGTTATTTACGAGTTTTAAGTATATTTAGGTTTTTATGGTTTTCTTTGGATTTTTATGGGTTTTTAGGGTTTTCATTGTTTTTTATGTTTTCTGGTACTTGTTAGGAATTTACAAAAAAAATCATGTTTTATAAGGTTTTTAGGGATTTTGAGGTATTTAGGGGTTCTATGGTTTTGTGGTTTTTAGGGTTTTAGCATTTGTATTTTTTTTATGGGTTTATGGGATTTTATGTTTTTATGGTACTCTCATTCATTCTTAGTATTTTTAGGATTTTTTTATTATTAGGTATTTTTGGGAATTTTGTATATTTGTTATGGTATTTAGATTTTCTTGTGATTTTGAGGGGATTTTATATTTTTTTAGTTTTTTAGGTTTTGAATGGGTTTTATGAGTTTTTTTAATGTTCTTTGGTCATTAAATGTTTTTTAGAAATTTTATTGGTTTTTTTGGGTTTTATGGGATTTTAGTTTTTTTATTGGTTTAGGGATTTTTATGGTTTTGGGGGGTTTATGATTTTTAAGGGAATTTAGAGATTTTAGCATTTTTAGGTTTTTTAGTGTTTTAATTATTTTTATGTTATTATGATTTTCTTAATGTTTTAGGGTTTTTTTGGGTTTTTAGGTATTTTTATGGATTTTTTAGTATTTTTATGGGTTTTTAGGGTTTTCGGGATTTTGATTTTTTTTTGTTTGTTATTTTGGGGGTGTTTTAAGTGTTATTTAGTTTTTTGGGGTTTTTTAGGTTTTCGAGTTTTTTACCATTTTGGAGTGTATATAATATTTAGATTTTTTAGTGGGTTTAAGTGTTTTTATGGGTTTTAGGGGTTTTTATGGTTTTTAGGAGTTTTATTGATTTTTGGGGTTTTTAGGGTTTTTAGAGACCTTAAGGGGTTTTCGCATTTTTTAGGGTTTTATTGGGTTTTATGTTTTTTTAGGTTTTTAAGATTTTCATGGGGGGGTGGGTTTTTTAAATTTTAGGTATATTATTCCTTTTTAGTATTTTTAGGGGATTTTAGGGTTTGAAGGGATTTGGGGGGGGGGGGGTTTATGGGTTTTTTTGAGTTTTTATAGTTTTTAGGGTTTTATGGTTTCTTAGGTTTTTTAGGGGATTAAGTGCTTTAGGTATTTATGGTTTTCTTAGGGGTTTTTTAGGTGTTTATGGATATTTTACTTTTTTACATTTTTTTTTGAATTTGTGCATTTTAGATTTTTTAGTGGTTTTTGGATATTTTGGGTTTTAAGGGTATTTTTTAAGATTTGTGGGGTTTAATGGTTTTTTATAGTTATTTAATGTTTTATGGGTTTAAAGTGTTTTTAGTGTTTTTGTGTTTTTAGTGGATTTTATATGATTTATTTGTTTTTTCAAGTTTTAAAGGGTTTTTAGGGATTTTATGGGTTTGAAGGTTTTAAGGGTTTTTATGTTTTTTAACATTTTTTTTAATTTTTATGGATTTTACCTATTTTTTTTTTTTTTCGTTTTTTTTAAATATTTTTTCAGTTTCTTAGGGTTTTCTATATTTTTAGGAATTTTCATGGATTTTTTATTATTTTTTACAGATTTTTAGTCTCTTTAGTGATTTTGAGGGTTTTTATGGTTTTTTGTCTTTTTTGGTTTTCAAGGGTTTTATGTTTTCTAGGTTTTCTTGGTTTTTTTGGGTTTTTTACATTTTTTTTGGGATTTTATAGTATTTTATATAATTTTTTATATTTTTAGGGATTTTTAGGGGTTTGGGGTTTTCTGGTCTTCCTAGGGATTATACTTTTTTTAGTTTTTTAGTGTTTTAATGTTATTTTTAAATTTTAGTGGTTTTAGAGGTTTTTAGGGGTTCTATAGTTTTTATTGTTTTTATATGTTTTTATCTTTTTCATGTTCTTTTGGGTATTATTTCATAGGGTTTTAGGGTCTCTTTAGAGTTTATAGATTTTATATTTTAGGGGATTAATGTGTTTTATTGTTTTTTTTTCCTTATATTTTTTCAGGGTATTAATGTTTTTTATGTTTTTAGGTATTTTAATATATTTTATTAGGATTCTTATTATGTTTTAGGATTTTTAGGGATTTTTACAGTTTTTAGTGGTTTTAGGTTTTTTGCACCATTTTTTTTATGTTTTATAAGTGTTTTTAGGATTTTTAAGGTTTTCTTTTGGGGTTTTCAGCATTATTAGGGGTTTCTAGGTTTTTATATATATTTTTGGATTTTATAGTATTTTTAAAGTATTTTGTTTTTTGTGGGGGATTTTTAGGTTTTTAGGGTATTTTAGGGTTTTTATCATTCTTTGGTTTTTTATAGGTTTTATGTATGTTAGGTTTTTACAGTTTTCATAGGAAATTTTAGGGTTTTTAAGGTTTTTAGCCTATTTTGGGTTTTAAGTGTTTTTCTAAGTTTATCTTCGGGGTTTTCATGGTTATTTGATTTTTTTACATTTTTTGGTATTTTTCATGATTTTTTTTGTAATTTTATGTGGTTTTATGCTTTTAAGAGATTTGGGGATTTTATGGTTTTTAAAGATTTTAGTTTTTTTTAGTTTTTTAGTGGTTTCAAGAGTTTTTAGTTTTTAAGATTTTCATAGGGTTTTTTAGGGATCTTAGGATTTCATATGTTTTTAAAAAAATTTGGGGAATTTTCGTGTTTTATAGATTTTGGATATTTGAAATTTTGAGGGTTTTTATAGTTTTTAGGGGACTTTGGTTTTTTTTGGGTTTTTTATAATTTTTTGGTTTTTTAGTTGTTTTAAGTGTTTTTAGGTTTTTAATGTTTTCATTATGGTTTCCAGTGATTTTATTTTATTTTATGTTTTTGGGGATTTTTTGATATTTTTAGGGACTTTTTTGGGTTGTTATTAATTTTAATGGGTTTGGGGTTTTTATGGTTTTATGAGTTTTAATTGTTTTAGGTATTTTTTGGTTTTTTTGGTTTTTTGGTATTTATGGTTTTAAAGGTTTTTTGGTTTTAGGGGGTTTTGAATTTTTTAGGGTTTTAATGGTTTTATGATTTTTTACTATTTTTAGCAGTGTGAAGTGTTTTTAGAGTTTTTAGAGGATTTAGAGGGTTTTATGGTTTTTATGGCGTTTGGGGGTTTTAAGGTTTTTAGTGTAGTTTATGGTTTTTTTGGTTTTTATGGTTTTTATTGGAGTTTAATATTTTTATGGAATCTTAGGGTTTTAAGGATTTTGATGTTTTAAAGTTTTTTTGGGTTTTTAGGGTAGTTTGGTGTTTTAAAATTTTTAGGTTTTATCATGGATTTACGTCTTTTAGGTTTTAAAGGTTTTCTAAGGGGTTATTAGGGTTTTTACCATTTTAAGCATTTTTAGTTCCTTTTAAGACTTTATGCATTTTATATTTTTTGGATTTGGAAGGGGTTTATGGCTTTTATGGTCTTAGTGGTTTTATGGATTTTTTTCGATTTTTAGGGTTTTTTTATGTTTTTAGGGTTTTGAAGGTTATTAGATTTTTTCAATGTTTTTAGGGGTTTTAAAGTTTTATAGTTTTTTTAGTTGCCTTTTTAGGTTTTTATATTGGGATTTTTTTAAGTGTTTTACGGTTTTTAGGGGTTTCAGAGTATTTAGGGTTCTTTGGATTTTTATGGTTTTAAGATTTTTAGGTTATTTAGGGATTTTAATTGTATTTAGGTTTTTAATGTTTTCTTAGGAATTTTAAAGGTTTTTTTAGGGTTTTTATTATTTTTTTATTTTTTAGGTATTTTAAGGAATTTGTAGCATTTTTAATGTTTTCAAAGGTTTTTATGGATTTTGAGGCTTTTAGGGGTTATGGGGTTTTGTGGATTTTAGGGTTTTATAATTTTTATGTTTTTAGGTGTTTCAAGTATTTTTTATGTTTTTATTGTATTCTTAGGGATTTTTTGGATTTTTAGGGTTTTTTTATTTTTAGGGATTTTTTGGAATTTTTAATATTTTTTGGTATATAGGGTTTCTAGTGATTTTGAGGGTTTTTTTATGTTATTTTATTTTTTTATGGTTTTATAGGATTTTCTGAGTTTTTTAATGTTCTTTGGCCATTAATTTTTTTAGAATGTTTATTGGTTTTTGGGGTTTTTTTGGGATTTTAGTGTTTTTATTGTTTTAGGGATTTTTAGGGGGTTTGGGGGTTTAGGATTTTTAGGGAAAAGAATATGCGAGGGTTGGGATATACCCCCCCCCCCCAAATTATTAGAAATAAAAACAGAGACACAACAGACAAGGTAGGAGAGGGGTAAAACGACCCACACCTAAAAACCCTTTAGGGGCGTTTAGAGATTTTAGCATTTTTAGGATTTTGGGGTTTAAATTGTTTATATGTTATTTTTTTTTCTTAAGGATTGAGGTTTTTTTAGGTTTTTAGGTTTTTATATGGATATTGTAGGATTTTTATGTGTTTTTAAGGCTTAGGTATTTTGATTTTTTATGAAAATTTGGGTTTTTTGGGTTATTGAGGTATTTTATCTTTTTTTGGGTTTTTAGTTATTTTAGGTTTTTATGGTTTTCTTATGGGTTTTTAGTGGTTTTTTTGTTTTTAATGATTTCATGGATTATATTGATTTTATATTATTTTTATGTATTTGGACAGTTTTAAGGGGGTTTTGGGGGTTTTATGGTTTTTTATGGTTTTGGGGGGTTTTAGGGGTTTTTCAGTTTATAGGGGTTTATAAGGTTTCATAGTTTTTTAAAAAAAATTTGGCTTGTATATAATTTTTAGAGTTTTGATTGGGATTTTAGTCTTTATGGGTTTTATGTGTTTCTAAGGTTTTTATGGGTTTTATTTATTTTTCAGGTTTTTTGGGTTTTTAGGGATTTTAGGGACCATAAGGGGTTTTTTCCTTTTTTTATGATTTTAAGTGGTTTTATGTTTTTTTAGTTTTCTCTTGAGGGGTATTGGGGTTTTTATGATTTTTTAAATTTTAGGTATATTAGGTCTTTTTAGTATTTCCTTGGGATTTTACGGTTTTTAGAGATTTTGAGGGGTTTTTGGGGAGTTTGGGGTTTTATAGCTTTTAGGGTTTCTTTTGTTTTTTGGGGTTTAAGTTTTTTAGGTATTTATGGTTTTATTAGGGGGTTTTGGGGTGTTTAGGATTATTTTACTTTTTACGGATTTTTTGGGAATTTTAGGATATTAGGGTTTTTAGGGATTTTGGGTATTTTTTGGGTTTTAAGGGTATTTTTTTAGATTTTTGGGTTTAATGGGTTTTTTAGAGTTTTTTTATCATTTTAGGGGTTTGAAGGGTTTTTACTGTTTTTAATGTTTTTTAGGTTTTTATTTATTTTTATGGGTTTTAAGGGAATTTTAGGGATTTTAAGGGTTTAAAGTTTTTACTGTTTTTTGGTTTTTTAATGTTTTTTTATTCTTAAGGTATTTACATGTTTTTAGTTTTTTATTTTTATCATAGGTTTTTTATTGTTTTAGGGTTTTATATTTTATAGGGATTTTTAAGGTTTTTTAGGAGTTTATAGTATTTAGTGTCTTTAGTCATTTTGATGGGTTTTATGGTTTTTTTGTGTTTTTTGGCTTTCTAAGGGATTATATTTTTTAGGTTTTCTTGGTTGTTTCTGTTTTTTACATACTTTGGGAATTTTTGCGATTTTATAGGATTTTTATGGATTTTAGATTTTTGAGGAAATTTGAGGGTTGTAGGTGTTTTTTTGTCTCCTTGAGGATTATATATTTTTTTATTTTTTTTAGGGTTTTAATGTTTTTTTTAATTTTTAATGTTTTAGATGGTTTTAATGGTTTTATAGTTTCTTGAGGTTTTTAGTGTTTTTATATCTTTTTATCATTTTTAAGTTTTCTACAGTATTATTTTTTAGGGTTATTAGTGTATTTTTAATGTTTATAATTTTTATATTTTAGGGGTTTAATTTGTTTTTTGTTTTTTGTTTTTTCCTTATGGTTTTTCAGGGTTTTAAGGTTTTTTATGTATTTATGGATTTTTAGGTATTTTTTAGGATTTTATTTATGTTGTAGGGTTTTTGGTGATTTTTACAGTTTTTAGTGGTTTTAAGGTTTTTTAGTACCTTTTTGGTATTTTATGGTTTTATGTGATTTTAGAATTAAATTTTTTTTGGGTTTTTCACTGTTTTTTTTTGGTTTTTTTGGTTTTTAAGATTTTAAGGGATTTTATATGATTTTATAGTATTTATTTTTTGGGGGGGATTTTGAGGGTATTTTGGGTATTTTCATGTTTTTAGCATTTTTTGGTTTTTATGGGTTTTAGGTGTGTTGGGTTTTTATGGTTTTCTTGGGGAAATTCAAGGTTTTTATGGTTTTTATGTTTTTAAGGGGTTTTAGTGATATTTTTGGATTTTTAGGGGTTTTATGATTTTTACTAATTTTGAGTGATTTATGGTTTTTAGGGTTTTGAAAGTTTTTTTGGGTTTCTATGTTTTTTGATTTCTACAGGTTTTTAGAGCTTTTATTGTTTTTAGGGTTCTAAAGGGATTTTATTTATTTTTAGTAGGTTTTAGGGTTTTTTGGGGTTTTACGGGTTTTAATGTTTTTACTATTTTTATGGTTTTTATATGTTTTTAGGATTTTTGTGGTTTTTAGGGTTTTTAGGGATATTGAGGGGATTTCCGGTTTTAGGGGTTTTATTTTTTTATGGTTTTTTGGGTTCTTTCTGTTTTTTGAGTTTTTTAGGGATGTTAAGGGTTCGTAGAGTATTGTAACTATTTTTGGGGTTTAAAGAGTTTTTTATTTTTTATTGGTTTTATAAGGTTATTATGGGTTTTAGTGTTTTAAAAGGTTATAGGGGTTCATGTTTTTTAGAGGGTTTATTTATTGAAATGTATTTTATGGGTTTTTATGATTTTTATGGGGATTAATTATTTTTTGGGTTTTAGTGTTTTCATTTGATTTTCAGGTTTTTTTATTTCCTCTAAAAATTTTACAGATTTTTTAGGATATTCATGGTTTTAGGTGTTTTTTTGTGATTTGAGGGGTCTTAGGTGTTTTTTGGGTTTCATTGGGGTTTTAGAGTTTTTAGAATTCTTTTGGTTTTTAGGGGTTTTAAGTGTTTTTATATTATTATAGGATTCTTAATTTTTTTCATGGGTTTTCAGGTTTTTTATGTTTTTGGTATATTTAGTTATTTTTTATGAATTTTTTTATTTTTTTGGGTTATTAGCGAATTTGAGGGATTTCACAGTTTTTAGGGTTATTTTTATAGTGATTTTAAGGATTTTAGAGTCTTTATATTTTTTTTATGGGTTTAAATAGTTTATAGTGTCTTTAGTTTTTTTAGGGTTTGGAAGGGTTTTTTCGGTTTTTATGATTTCAGGGTTTTTTTTGTGTTTTTTGTGGTTTTTATGGGATTTTATGGAATGTAAGGACTATTAGGGTTTTAGAATTTTTATGTGTTTTAAGGGATTAATGTTTATTTAAATTTTAATGGTTTTCATCATGTTTAAATGGGTTTCTAGGGTTTTTTACCTTTTGTGGGATTTTACGGATTTTAGGGATTTTTATGATTTTTTATGGTTTTTTTGGATTTGGAGGGTATTTAATTTTTTTAGGTTTCTAAGGGGTCTAATTTTATTTACTTTTTTATGGATTCTCATGTGTTTTTTTGGTTTTTAGTTTTTTATGTTTTATGGGATTATTAGAGATTATTTAATTTTGCTTTCAAACATTTTGTGGTTTTTGTGTATTTTGAGGGTTTTTAGGGTTTTTAGGGTTTTATGGTATTTTTGGGTTTTTTGGTTTTTTAGGTTTTTAATGTTTTTTTATTTTTTAAAGAATTTTACATTTTTAAAGGGGTTTATTGATTTGGTTTTTTTTGGGTTTTTAGGGGTTTTTAATAAATTTTTAAGGATTTTAGGTGTTTTAGGGTTTTAGGGGTTTTTAGGGTTTTTAGTGTCTTTTAGGAATTTTATTGTTTTCAGGGTTTTTAGTGGTTTTATGTTTTTATATGTTTTCATGGTTTTTAAAGAGTTTTTAGGGTTTTAGAGGATTTTACATTTTTAGAGTTTT
Source organism: Viscum album (assembly GCA_963277665.1). Lineage (NCBI taxonomy): Eukaryota > Viridiplantae > Streptophyta > Magnoliopsida > Santalales > Viscaceae > Viscum > Viscum album. Next base: position 110,232,473 of record OY728127.1, read on the forward strand.
TTTAGGATTTTTTGATATTTAGGAATTTTGAGAGTTTGGGGGTTTTTCGAGTTTTTGGGTTTTAGAGTTTTTAGGTTGTTTGGGGGGTTTTAAGTGTGTTTATTTTTTTAAGGTTTTCATATAATTTTTTACGAATTTATGGTTTTATTTAATTTTTGTGGATTTTTAGGGAGTTCATGGTATTTTTATGGTTTTTAGGGTGTTTTGGGATTTGGAGGGGATTTAGGGTTTTTATGGTATTTAGTAAATTTTATGATTTTTATCATTTTTAGAATTTTAAGGGTTTTAATTAATTTTAGGTTTCTAAGGTATTCTTTGATATCTCATTTTTTTACATTTTTAGTTATATTTAGGGATTATTAAGAATTATTATGGGTTTTTAAGGTTATAAGATTTTTTGTGGTTTTTTGGATTTTTTTTGGGATTTTATGATTTTTCTGATTTTATGTTTTTTTATTTTTTTAGGTTTTTAATGTTTTTTATATTTTTGAAACTTTTTATGGGTTTAAATAGTTTTTGTGTTTTTAGGGTTTCTATATTTTTTATGGTTTTTATAGGGTTTGGGTGGTTTTATGATTTTTAGGGGTTTATAGTTTTCGGGTTTTTTTGTTTTTTTGGTTATTTTATTGTTCGTAGGGTTTTAGGGGTTTTATGTGTTTTTAGGTTCCTATGAATTTCTTTGGTGTTTTTAGGGTTTCAGGGTTTCTTAATTTTTCGGGTTTTTTTGGATTTTCTTGGATTTTAATGATTGTTTTTGAGTTTTTAGGGATTTTAAGGTGGTTTAGGGTTTTTGGGTTTTTAGGGTCTTTATTGTTTTTTTGGGGGGGGTTATGGAATTTTTTTGGTTTTTTTATGCCTTTTAATGTTCATAACTTTTTTTGAAAAAAATATATCGGTTTAAAGGGGATTTATATTTTTAGTGGTTTTATGGGTTTTTATGGAAAAGAAGGCGTGAGGCCAAGTAGAAGGCTTGGTCCCTCAATTGTATAAATGAAAAATAAAGTGAAAGGCATTATAAGGGGGACTTATGAAACCGGGTACGGATAGCACCCTTCATGTCTGAATCCACAAATGACAAACAAAAAGAAGGAGCAACAATAGACCACCATGAGCAGCGTTCTTCAATAGCCTTCTTGGAAAGCACATCAGCCACCATATTCACATCCCTGTATGCATGGGTGATCTTAATAACCAGATCCTTGGATAAACTAATGCAATAAATCCATTGGGGTAGAAGCCGCCAGGGAACCGTCCTTGAATTTTGATGAAAGGCCTCAACCTCAAGCATGGAATCAGACTCAATCCAGAGTTGCTTCCAACCAAACTGGTTTGCAAACCGCACCGCCTTGATGATAGCCCAATGCTTTGCTTCATAAGAACAACCAATTCTGATGAAGTGATAAAAAGTGCCCTTGACAAAACCTCTATAAGTACGGAAGATGCCACCACAGCCTGATGGCCCTGGAGAGCCTACTGTCACACCATCAACATTGAATTTGATCCAAGACGGGATAGGTGGAATCCATAAGATTGATTTCACCACAAAAAGTTTTTTTCACCTACCAGAGACACCAAGAGTGTGGAGGGTGATGAGGTCAGTAAAGAAATTATTCATCGCACCTGTTTGAATGCCCCTGGCCATCCGAACAGCAGAATGTATGGCAAGAATACCCTCATGAAGGGAACTTAACTTATTCCGGAACATAACAAAATTTCTGCCAGCCCATTGAAAAGCCACAATGGCTGCCGATGCCGCAAGGAGAAGATTCTGAATTTGTTCACTATACCTTGATTCCGTGATGAGAGACATCATCCGAGCAAAGGTGCTATCTAGGGTAAATTGAAGACCAAAGACGTCCTGTAGATACTTCCACAGACCATAAGCAAGCTTGAATTCCACAAAATGATGCTGCACATTTTCAGCATCATGTATGCATAGACAGCAGGCCGAAGCAAGATGCCATCTAGCCTTTTGAAGGTGGCCATGCATGGGCACCTGATTCCTCCAGATCCTCCATAAGAGAAGAAAGTTTATAGGGGAAATAAAATGGAATTTGTATCTCATGATCCATGAGGGGGGATCCATCCCTTATCGGAATTTTTGATTGTAAAAGTCTGTTGCAGTAAGCAGGACAATCAAGTTTGGTTTCCAGATAATTGTATCATAATCCATGTAACTGTAGAGTTGAATCTCAGAAATGATATGAGCATGTAAGATCCCATCCAGCTCCGGCAGTCTGGTGTTGAGATCATTAATGGACATGTGTTGCAAGCCATGCGGAACCTTCATAGATTCATGCAGTGGACTCTTAAGCCAACGGGTGAGCCAACAGTTCAAGTTGGATTGCCTCGAGACAACACAAGTATATTGAGCGATGATGTCCTTATATGAGGATTTAATCATTGTCCAGACAGAGGAGAGCATGTACCCAGTGTAACCATAGCACATTTTCCCAGTAATGTGTTCTTTAATAAAGTCCAAATCACCCTCTCTGTATGTGAAAAATTCCAATTTAATTTGGCCAACAAGGCATCATTAAAGATCCTGATATCCTTAATGCCTAGCCCACCCATTTCAAGTGGTTTGATGCACTCCTTCCAGGAAACAACGATCAATTTCCTTTCATTAATATAGCATGGCCATGCAAAGTTTCGGATCTTGGCTTGAAGGGATTTAATTAGGATAACTGGCCACATATAGATGGAGAAATCATTAGAAAACATTGAGGTAACAACAGAATTGATAAGACATACCCTGCCTACTTGTGAGAGGGTCTTGCCCTTCCATTTGGAAAGTTGCTGGGTGATATTAACAGAGATTATTTCAAGATGACAACGTTTAACCTTCCCCCAAAATAAGGGAACCCCACGATAGTTGAAAGACAAGGATCCTTTTTTGACACAAAGGCATCTGACAATCTTGTTCCGGGTTTTTAAGGTTTGCTTATTTTTTATGTTTTTGGGGTTTATTTCAATAGGTTTTTAATGTTTTCTTAGTTTTTTTCGGGTTTTTAAGGTTTTTAACATTATATTGGATGTGTGGAATTTTATTTTGAATTTTTGGGTTTTTAGAGTTTTTAGAGATATTGAGGGTAGAAGTTTTTTTAGGGTTTTTAGGGTATTTTTATTTATTTTTTTAGTGTTTTTTGAGTTTTGTAGGGTTTTGTGGTATTATAGAGTTTTTTAACACCTTTAGGGATTTAAATGGTATTTATATTTTTTTATGGCTTTTATATTTTTATGGGAATTTAGGGGCTTTATCATTTTTTGGGTTGTTAGGGGTTTTTAAGACATTTATAGTTTTTAGTGTTTTCATTGTTTTTTAAGTGTTTTGATATGGTTTTAGGTTTTAAATGGGTTTTTAGGGTTATTTGGATTTTTGGATTTTTTTAGGGGTTTTAAGGATTTTATGGTTTTTAGGGGTTTTAGGGATTTTAAAGACTTTTGTATTTTTATGCATTTTATTTGTTTTTTTATGCTTATAGAATTTTTTAGTTTTTAAGGGTTTTTAGAGTTTTTTTTAATGTTTTTAGGAATTTAATGGGATTTTAGAGTTTTTAGTTGTACTTTAGGATTTTTTTTGGGTTTTCTGATTGTTTAAGTTTCTTTTTGGTTTTTATTGTTTTCATAGAATTTTAGGGTTTTTATGGTCTATCAGGGGTTTTTTCATATTTCGTGTTGTTTAGGTTTTTTGGAGTTTCATGAGTTTTGAGGTTATTTATGTTTTCTTAGGGATTTCTATTTTTTTGGATATTTTTAGGTGTTGGTATTATTTTTATGTCTTTTGGGTTTTTGGGATATTGAGAGATTTTAGTGATTTTTTGGTTTATTAGGAGTTTTATGTGTTTTTTGGGTGCTAATTTTTACTGACGGGTTTTCAGGTTTTTTAGGATTATTTAAATTTTATGGTTTTTTATATACTTTTTTGGATTTATATGGTTTTTAAGGGGTTTAGGTATTTTTAGGGTTTTTGGGTTTTTAGGGTTTTTAGGGTTTTTAATGTTTTAGAAAATTTTAATGTTTTCAATTGTTTAACGTGATTTTTTAGGTTTTAGTGGTTTTTTGGGTTTTTATGGTTTTTAATGTTTTTAATATTTTTAGGGGTCTTTACAAATTTTAGAATTTTGGTTTTTAGGTTCTTTTTAGTGTATTTGTTTTTTAGAATTTTTATGTTTTTCAGGGGTTTTAAGTGTTTTAATGTTTTTATAATTTTCATAGGTTTTTTTTGGGTTTTATGGTTTTTTACATTTTTAGGTATTTTTAATTCTTTGAAAATTTTTGTATTGGTATTTAAAGTTTTTAGGGATTTTAAGGGGCTTTAGTGTTTTTTGAAATTTTTAGGGTTTATCGGGTTTTAGCATTTTTATGTTTTTTGGGGATTTAAGTGTTTTTAGTTTTTTAATTTTTTATTAGGTCATTTTTGGATCTTTATGGTAATTATGTTTTGATTTAATTTTAGGTCTTTTGTAGGTTTTTTATGATTTTTTTGATTTCTAGGGATTTTCAGGTTTTTGAAGGGGTTTTAGGGATTTTAAGAGTTATTTTTTTATTCGGATTTCAGAGTTTCTTTGAGTTTTTTGGGTTTTAAGGTTTTATAGGTTTTTATCAATTTTAGTTGTTTAAAGGGGTTTTTATAGTTTTTTGTAATTTTTACACTGTTTTTTGTTTTTAGGAGTTTTTTGAATTTTAGGATATTTTTAGGTGTTTTAAATTTTTTAGGGTTTTAGGGGTTCTATATTTTTTTAGATTTTATTTATTTTCTGTAGGTTTTTATGGTATTTATATTTTTAGGGATTTCTAGTTATTTTTTGTATATTTATAATATTTTATGGTTTTTAGGCATTTTGATGGTTTTTGGGTTTTTTGGTTTTATAATTTTTTTATTTTTAGGAGTTTTATGTGTTTTTATATTTTTTGTGTTTTCATAGAGGTTTTAGGGTTTTTATGAATATTTTTTAATTTATTTCTCATCATTTTTTATGATTTTTAGGGTTTTTAGTGTTTTCAGGGATTTTTGAGGGGTTTAGGGTTTTTTTGGTTTTTCGATGTTTTAGTTTTTTTAGTTTTTTAGTGTTTTATTGTTTTTAGAGTTTTTAACAGTTTTAGGGGTTTCATGGTTTTTATTACTTTTAGTGGGTTTTACAATTTTTTAATGTTTTCGTAGTTTTTATGGTTTTTAAATATTTTTATGGTTTTTAGGGGTTTTATAGCTCTTAGAGTTTATTAATGATTTTAGGGGTTTTAAGTGTTATTTGTTTCAATGGTTTTAATAGGGTTTTTTATATTTTTTTGATATTTTTACATTAAAAATATTTTTAGCACTTTTTTATTATTTTATGGGTTTTTGGATTTTTTGGTATTTTGACGTTTTTAAATGGTTTGGGGGGTTTGGAGATTTTTAAGAATTTTAGCGTTTTTAGGTTTTTAGGGGTTTTAATTATATTTTTTGTTAATGGTTTCTTAGGGGTTTTCCAGATTTTTAGTGTTTTTTACGTTATTAGGCATTTTTACTGATTACTTATGATTTTTATGTGTTTTTAGGGGTTTTCTAAATTCAGAATATTTTTTTTCGTTTTTATGCATTTTTTATGGGATTATGTTTATTAGTATTTTAAAAAAAATTGGGGTTTAATGGTTTTTAAAGTTTTAATTATTTTTACTGTTTTTGTGGGATTTTTATTGGTTTTTATGTTTTAAGTTGTCTATTGGTTTTTATGGGTTTTTAGGGTCTTAGTTTTTTAGTGTTTTTATGCTTTTTAAGGGTTTTATGTGTTTTTATATTTTTTATGTTTTATGAGGTTTTTTTTTCTGTTTTATAGGTTTTTTACATTTTAAGGGATTTTAAAGAATTTTTAGATTTTTTTATGGTTTTTATTGATTTTCAGGGTTTTAGGGTTTTTAGGTTCTGTAGGGTTTTTTAGTTTTTTTTTAGTTTTTTAGGGTTGTTTGATTTTTTTTTGTAATTTTAATGTTCTTAGGGATTTGTTATGATTTTTATTATTTTTTATGGTTTTTAGATATATTATAGTTTTTTGGGGTTGTATAATTTTTTTGAGTTTTTTAAGGGGATTAAGGTTTCTAGAGTTTTAAAAAAAATGTAGGTTATTAAATGGTTTATAGAGCTTTTAGTTTTTTTAAGGTATTATGGGTTTTTAGGAATTTTTTTATGTTTTTTAGGGGTTTTTTGGTTTTTAGGGTTTTTAGGGTTTTAGGGTATTTTTAGGTATTTTTATTGTTTTTAGTATTTTTTTAGTTTTTCTATTGTTTTTAAGTGTTTATTGGTTTTAAATATTTTCTAAGGGGTTTATTAGGTATTTTATGTGATTTTATATTTTTTGGTCATTTTTAGGATTTTTATGGTTTTTAGTGTCTTTAGGGATTTTTAGGGGTTTAGGGGTTTTAAGGGGTTTTTTTTTGCATTTTTAGCATTTACATGTTTTTTATTTCTTTTAATCATTTTAGGTTCTTATATTTGTATAAAGAGTTATTAGGGTTTTTCCAATTTTTGATACTTTAAGGTATTTTTGGATTTTTATGGTTTTTAGGGATTTTGTGGGATTTATGGATTTTTAGGTCCATTAGGGTTTTTACAATTTTTTGGTTTTAGTGTTTTATGAGGTTTTTTAGGGGTTTAATGTTTGTTTAGAGTGTTTTTAATTATATAGAGGTTTAAAGGGTTTTTGTAGTGCTTAATCGGTTTTAGGTTTTTTATGTGTCATATGGTTTTTACAGTTTTTACAAGTTTGTATTAATTAGGGGTTTTGGAGTTTTAGGGCCTTTAAGGGTTTTTAGTATTTTTTTGTTTTTTGTGGGTTTTAAGTATTTTTAGGTTTTTAATGTTTTCTTAAGTTTTTATTGGGTATTTTGGGTTTTTAGTTGTCTAAGGATTTATCATATATTTATGGTTTTTAGGTTTTTTAGGATTTTGAGGGGTTTTGGGTATTTGTATATTTTTAATATTTTTTATTGATATTTAACAATTTTTATTTGTTTAAGGGTTTTAAGTGATTTAGTGATTTAATGGTTTTCTTAGGGGTTTCAAATCTTTTATGGTTATTTTACATTACTATGTATTTATATGGATTTTTTAGGATTTTTATGGTTTTGTTGGGTTCTTAGGAATTTTATGGGTTTTAGGATTTTTTAAGGATTTCTTGGGGATTTAGGGGTTTTTTGCGTTTTTAGGGTTTCATGGCATTTTAATATTCTTTAGCAATTTTATGGTTTAATGTTTTTTTATATTTTTTATATTTTTTAGGGTTTTAATTTTTTTCATGGGTCTTTAGTTTGTCTTATGGGTTTTAGGGGTTTTAGTGATTTTAATGTCTTTTAAATTTTTTAGTTTTTTAGGTATTTTAAGTGTTATTATGTTTATAATATTTTCTTATGGATTTTAGGATTTTTACACTTTTATGAATTTTTAGGCCTTTTTTAAGATTATTAGGGTTTTAGGGGTTTCTGGGTTTTAGGTTCTTTTGGGTATTAAATGTTTTTGGGGGTTTTTTTATTTTTATGGTTTTTTATGAGTTTTAGGGTTCTACGGATTCTTTTTTTTAATTATTTTTGTGGTTTTAACGGGATTCTAGTGTTTTTTGTTGGGTTTTTGGGTTTTTATCTAGTTTTAGTGCTTTAATGTTTTTAGGGGTTTATAGTTTTAAAGGGTTTTAGGGTATTTATGACCATTTTAGGGTTTTAGTGATTTATGTTTTTAGGGGTTTAAATTGTTTTTAAGTATTTAAGATTTACATAAGGTTGTTCATTTTTTTTGGAGATGTTTCAATTTTATGGTATTTTTAGGGATTTTTATGTGTTTTAAGGGTTTACGGATATTGAGATATTTTTTCGGTTTTAAGGGGTTTTTAGAGTTTTTATTATTTTTTTGGTTTTTAGGGGTTTATGTGTTTTTTAATTTTAAGGTTTTATGTGGGTTTTAATGGGTTTTTATATTTTATGGTATTTTGAGGGATTCTTATAGATTTTTATGGGTTTTTTAATATTTTATGGATTTTGAGGGGTTTTTTTGGATTTTATGGTTTTTTGGAATTTTTAGGGGTTTTTTTGGTTTTTGGTGTTTTTTTAGGTTTTTAGGGGTTTTAAGTGTTTTTATGTATAATGGTTTTTACTATGATTTTGTATGTTTTTAGGGATTTTTTTATATAGGTATTTTTAAGGATTTCTTAGAATATTAGTGATTTGTTTGTTTTTATGGTTTTTAGGATTTTTATGGAGTTTAATGATATTCAATGTTTTTTATGTTTTATAGGGTTTTTATTGCATTTTTGTTTTTTATGTTTTTGTATTTTTTTTTTGTTTTTTTCATGTTATTAATGTTTTTTAACAATTCTAGTGGTTAATAATGTTATTATATTTATTTACATTTTTTGTGTTTTTATGGTGTTTTAGGGTATGTTATGCTTTTAGGGGTTTATATAGTTTTTATGGGGTTTAAGATCTTTTAGGGGTTTTCGTGTTTTTTTTGTTTTTATGCTCTTTAGTGTTTTAAGGTTGTTAAAGGTTTTGTATGGTTTTTTATAGTGTTAAATATTTTTTAGGGGTTTTATTTTTTTAGTATTTTTATAGTTTTTAGGGTTTTAGGATTTTGAGGGGTTTTTTTGGATTTTTAGCATTTTCTCGGGTTATTTGGGTTTTTAAATGTTTCTAGGTTTTTAATGTTTTCTTAGGGTTTTTCAGTTTTTTATGTTTTTTTACATTTTTATGAACATTTAGGTGTTTTAATGATTTTTATGGATTTTGGGGTTTTTAGGGATTTTGAGGGGCTTTGGGATTTAAGTGTTTTTATTTTATTTTTTGGGTTTTATGGGTTTTTTGAGTTTTTAGGGGTGTTTAGATATTTTATATATTTTAATGATCTCAAGGGATTAATTGCCTTTTAGAGTTTTTTGTAGTTTTATTTTTTTATGGGTTTTTTGGGTTTTCTAAGGGTTTAAGGGGTTTTATATTTTTAGGGGTTTTATGGGTTTTAGACGGATTAGGGTCTTTTAGGGGTTTTAGTTTTTTTTATGTTTTTTAGGGGTTTCAATTTTTGTATGTTTTTAAGGGTTTCATATGATTTTTATGTATATTTATGGTTTTTAAGGATTTTTACACATTTATGGATTTTTAGGATTTTTTATGAATTTTATGGGGTTTCTTGGTTTTTTGTGATTTTTAGGATTTTTAGGGTTTTTATTGATTCTAGAGTTTTTATGTTTTAAGGGGTTTTATGTTTTTTTATGTTTTTAATGTTTTCTTAGTGTTTTCTAGAGTTTTTAGTGTATTCTACATTTTATGGATTTTTTGGGTTTTAAGGATTTTTTTTTGGCTTTTAGGTATTGTGAGGGTTATATGGATTTTAGGGTCTTTGCTGTTTTATGGTTTTTGGGGGTTTTAGGGATTTTTTCAATTTCATGGTACTTTAATGTTTTTAGATATTTTTAACATTTTTATTAGTGTAATGTTTTTAAGGGTTTTTTTCATGGATTAATGAGGATTTTGTAGGTTTTTTATGGTTTTATAGGGTTTTTTAGAATTTTGAGGGGGGGGGGGGGTTGGGGTTTTATGGTTTTTAGTTTTCTACTTTTTGTGTATTGGGGTATTTTTTGAGTTTTTAGGGATCTATGGTTTTTTAAATTTTTTTTATATTTTTTGGGGTTTAATGGGTTTTTATAGTTTTTAGTGGTTTTAGGGGGTTAATTGGGTATTTATGGTTTTTAATTTTTTTAAGGTTTTTTGGTGTTTAAGTGTTTTTAGGGTTTTGGGGGAATTTTCTTGTTTTTTAGGGTTTTTAAACTTTTAGGGTTTTAGGGGGTTTAGTTGTTTTTAGTTTTTTATGGATTTCTTATGGGTTTTTAGGTTTGTCTTGGTCTTTATGTTTTTAAATTTTTTAGGGATTTTAGTGGTTTTTTATTATATATTTTTTGTCCTTAGTGGGTTTTAGTATATTAATGGGTTTTATGGTTTATAGTGTTTTTATATTTTTTTATGGTTTTAGTGTTTTTAGGATTTTATGCATTTTGTTTGTTTTTATGCTTTTAATTTTTTCATTGATTTTTACATGCTATTTTTTGTTTTTTAAGGTATTTTTAGGTATGTTTTAGGATTTTTATGGTTTTTTTTCATATTTAGGGATTTTGAGAGTATTTATGGGTTTTTAGGGATTTAATGGGTTTTTAGGTTTTTAGGTTTTTTTTGAGTTTTAAGGAGATTTACCTTTTTTGAGTTTTTTAAAATTTCAATAGTTTTAAAGGGATTTTAATGATTTTTGTGGGTTTCTAGGGTTGTTATGGTTTTTATGGGTTTTATGGTTTTTAGATGTTTTGTGGTTTTTGGGCGTTTTTAGGGTTTTCGGTCTTTTTAGAGTCTTTTAGTGTTTCTAGTGTTTTTGGGTTATTAGGGGGTTTAAGTATTTTTAGTGTTTTTAGGTTTTTTTGGGGTGTTTTGGGTTTTTAGGGTTTTTTATATTTTTATGGAATTTTTTGGATTTTTAGGTTTTTAAGGTTTATTTGGGATTTTAGGTATTTTTATTTTTTAGGGCTTTTAGCCTCTTTAGGTGTTTCCATACGTTAAAGTTTCCATAGGTTTTAAAGGTTTTCTTCAATACTATATGGATTGTTATGTTTTAAAAGAATTTTAGTGCTACTTTTGTATTTTTAGTGGTTTTTAATATTTTTTTGGATTTTGTGGTGTTAGGGTATTTGGGGTTTTATTGGTTTTTTTAGTTTTTAATTTTTTTGGGTTTTAAATAGTAGATATTTTTTTGTGTTTTTAGGTATTTCATGGGATTTTATGATTTTTTAACTTTTAGGGGCCTTATGTTATTTCAGATTTTAGGGTTTTTTAGGGTTTTATGGTTTTTAAGCGTTTTAGAGATTTTAGTGATTTTTTAGGATTTTATGGTTTTTAGGGTTTTCATATATATTGAGTGTCTTATGGTATTTAGTATTTTTATTTATTTAGGGTTTTTATAGATTTTGTGGGTCTTACGGTTTTTAGTATTTTTTTTAGGGTTTTTAGAGTTTTTTAGGATTTTTGGTGGTTTTATTTTTTTTAGGTTTTTAAGGTATTCTAATGGGTTTTCAAGGTTTTATGGGATTTTACGGTTTTATGGATTTTATTCCTTATTTTAATTTTATTGATTTTTATGATTTTTTATAGACTTTTGATGGTTTTAGGGTTTTTTAGGGTTTTTGGTTTTTTGGTTTTTTAGAGTTTTTAGGTTTTTTTATGAATCCACTATATATACTAAAGCAGGGTTACTCCTAGCTGTTGTGTCTACTCCACATGCAGCCACACCTCAAAACTAAAAAATTTCTTCCGCATATACCCCCAGCCTATCGGGCTGATCTTGCGAGATTATTTCTCCAAGCTCTATGCCGACCTCCCGCGTCACTCTGTTTACCTCCTCCCCTTTCTGGGATTTGGGTTTCGACTCAATGACATTCATTCGTCTCCTTCATCCTCATTCATCCACAAGAGATCGAGCCCTTCCTTTTAGCTCGCTTTCCATCGTCAGTTATGGTATCCACTTATCTCAGTTCAATACACCGTTGTTCGATTCCTCTAATCTCCCCCTGCATATCATTCGTCGATTCATCTCCAATACGATACGATACCTCGTCACCTGTTCTATCAATCACTTCTACCCGCTCGAGGCATTCATAGCGGATCGCTGTATATACCAGCTTGTCAGTGCACGATTAGGGTTTCACAGAAACAAGAATCAACCGCTCGATGATTCTGGTCATCTCCTCCCGCATACTGTCCCCGGAAGCATTGTTGTTGCCATCAACGGCCTAGAAAACGACCTCAGGCATACCATCACAGACATCCCAAACCTCTATTTCATCGCTGACCTCGCAAGTAGGGTATCTGTTTATTCCATATAGATTTGTTGTCTCCTATCAATGTAATGTATTATCTATCACTCTGCACTGCATCGTTTAAATGTTTATTACCATTATAATAAGAGTATATCCATTTTCAACTATTATTGGGTCTCTGTTTTTTAGCCCGGTTTTGGATTTGTGCACCCTAATTAGTACAAGGCCTCTTCATTCTACAATATATAATAGCACATACCAACATCTAACATTTTGACACTTGTATGGCAGCTACAGTGAAATAGATCCTTATTTATTTTGCACCCTCCATTCTTGGAGTACTTAATTTCTTCTCAAGTATATAGAAATAGAAATCCCACGTGACATTGACAGTTAAATTTCTTAGATAGATATTTGTTTTTTTGCATAACTGTTAACTAATATTCCTTCCACGTATACTATTTTTGTATATGTGACATATTTTATTTCACCATTCCATCATTGGTACTTAACACATATAGTTGCAGTCTTGTCGGTGATAATATACGACTGCTTTGACAACAACCTTTTGTGTCTTTCATCTGAGGGGCATCAAATTGTTTCACAAAGGTATCGCTTCATAAATGTTCTTAAAAACAATATTTGTACATTATGTTTACCGTTACATGGTCATTATATTAAATACTTGTATTTTAATGTATAGTATCTCTAATAAACTTTTTCATGTCAACTGTGTTAATATTAATCATTAAAACTGATCGTCAAATTTAAATTGTAAAATTATTGTCTGCCTATTTATAAGCATTTTATATTCAATTAACAACTGTTATGCATATATTATTTTCATTCCACCTAGACAGGTTTGTACAAAGAAAACCAACAGAACCTTCAATACCACTTCCCACTCAAGAGAATCAAGGATCCACAAAATACTACTCATGCAGCAAGGTCAAGAAAATCGTGAGTACTATCTTAGTTTTAGAATAAGTTAATTACTAACTCTACTTCTATCATTATATGAGTTTCATGTCAATCAATTTAGTAAAAATAATGTTTTGTACTTTAGGTTCTCAAATGCTTTCTACCATGTCCACCATTAGTCCAATTATTCATCCACTGTCAGCAAATGGAGTAGGACATACAGTCCGAAGATTACCATTGTCACCTCTATGTGTTAATGGTATGTTCATTTGACAAATTCTATGAAAAACTTATTGTTTCAAACTATGAAAGACTACTCATCATTTGTTACTTCTTTGTTCATAGTACCAAGTGCAAGTCGTATGGAGTCAACAATGATTTCAGGAAAAAACAAACAAAAACATATACATCACACCCTCTCTCCTGTAACTTTTAGTAAGTCTGCGGTCTGTGAACTTTTATGGCCATAATATGGGTCAAATATTTAATTACGGACCACCTAACACTTTTGTCACTTTTTCCTTCAGGTCTGCTAAATGAGTACAACAATCTCACTGAATCTATAGTACTCAACTCGATAGGGTATGCATGACTAATACACTTAAATATGACATGTAAATTAAATTTCAGTTCTTACTCTATACTATGTGTAAATATTAAGTCTTCCAAATATTGATGTACCACAGTACACTACTGCATCATTGATAGGTACGTTATAAGTTTTTTATACATTAATATAGATTTCTTCATTTGTTTATCGTAACTACTTAAAGTTTATATAATGTGATATTCTATTCAACAACATTTTCCTTCATATATTTCAGCAACGTCTGCAAACAATACATATTTCATCAGCACAACTACACACTTCTTAGGTTTGTTGAATAACCAATTGATATTCAAATATTATTACATTCTATATAGGATATCACACACCGTATTTACATTTCATCGACTTTTTCAGGAAACTCATTAGAAATTGACATTGAGGAGAACACATGTTATTGATATTAGTACTCTAGCATTATTAATATCATAAATCAAATACTATTCGAGTATATTCTCTGCAAATTTAATATTTTTTTAAATAAAATTTTCCTTAATGTTCTGGATACTCAGATATCGGAGACCCCACATATGTATTCCAGTACTGTCACTCTAATATGTGGTATGATGAGAGAAATAAGAAATTAAACAACAAACAAACCTCATGATTTTCTCTATGCTGCTCTATGGGAAATATTTATTTGGATTTTCTCCTGTCACCTCCTCCATACTTATAGATGTTGGTTTGCAATCGAACTTCTTCACAAGCACGAGCTTTGCAAGAGCATATAAATATTTATAATTCTATGTTTGCATTTACATCTATTGGTGGGAAGGTTGATAGGTCTTTGAACAATGGTAGAGACCCAACTATATTCAGACAAAATGGATAGAACTACCATCGCATAGGTAGTTTTTGTCAGGTAGAAGGACAACCCCAATGTTTTTCCCAACTATATGTGTTTGACACAGAACATGAGTTCCAGAATAGAGTTAGTAGTATGAGGTATTTCTGAAATTAATTATTATGAATATCAATCTGATGCATTTCATTGTATTTTTCTGACACAAATATCTCTTCCAGATCTGATGAAAGAAGTCTTCAATCAGTTATTAACATCGATATTGTTGAGAAGTTGCAACATATGCTATACGAGATCAATGCTTTAGCTCAACAGTTCATATCAGAAAAATAAATCATGAATTGTGAAGATGTTCCAAAATTAAATCTACGTCTTCTTAAGAAAAGACATACACATGAGGCAACACATAACTTACCGACAACATCTAAAATTGCCATGCTTATTGTTGGAGATGTTGAATATCTAAACCAAGAATGTGACATCATCATTCAAACAAAATGTGGTTCAATGCAACGAATTGATGAGCTTCACCCTTTTTATATGCCATTACAGTATCCATTTATTTTCCCTAGTGGCCAGGATGGATATGTTGACAACCTAATGTATCGCGCTACTATGTTCACAACCAGTGCTAAGCTAAGAAAGGTTACAATGAGAGAATATTTCTCTTTTCACCTGCAATTCCGTGACATTGAACCATCCACTTTGCTACATTCCAGAAGAATACTACAACAATTTTTCGTAGATACTTACAAAATGATTGAGTCTCAGAGACTATCATATATTCGTTTCAATAAGAACTAGATGCGGGTCAACCTATACAATTGATTGCAAGATTCATTCCTTCGAGGTGACCGAGAAGGGTCCTCTTGTGGGAAGCACATCATTTTTTCCTATTCTTTTACTAGTGGTCCAAGATATATGATTCTTAATTATCAGGACGCAATGTCAATTTGTAATTGGACAGGGTATCCGGATATTTTCCTTATGTTTACATGTAACCTAATGTGGTCAGAAATAAGTAGATTTGTTAAAGAAAAGAATCTTCATCCAACTGACTATCAACAATTACTATCTTAAGTATTCAATATAAAGGTCGATCATCTTCTAAACGATTTAAGAGAACATTGTATATTTGTAAAATCAAGGGTAGGTAATATCATATTTTATAGTTCATTATGTTTAACTAATATGAAATATTATTAGTGTTTTTTACTTTCAGCTTATTCTTTCTTATTACATCACCTAATATTAACCAGACAAAATCTTTTTCGGTTTTTCCATTACAGTTTTTCGAACCATTGAATTCAAAAAATGAGGCTTGTCGCATGTCCACATTTTATTGTTTAATTGTCATGAAAACAAACTTATCACTCCATCAGATGTTAACAGAGTTTTGTTTGCTGAGATTCTAGATAAAATTGTGTAACCAACACTACATGAAGCTGTTAAAAACTATATTCTCCACAGCACTTGTGGAGATGCCAGACGATCATCTCCTTGTTTGAAAAATGGAAAATTATCTATGTTTTTTCCTAATTTTTTTTGGATAAACAAGGGTAGATGAAGAAGGTCATGTGATATATCATAGAAGGGATAATGGTAGATCAGTCCATAAAAATGGTGTTCAGTTGGATAATCGTTTTGTGGTACCATACAATCCAGTTTTGCTACTCAGGTGTCAAGCACATCTAAATATTGAGGTTTACAACCAGTCATCTTCTATCAAGTATCTCCTTAAATATATAAGCAACGGAAATGATCGTGTAACAACAGCACTATATGAAACCAACAGAAAAACTGGAGTAGACAACACTATTGATGAAATAATGATGTATAATGACTATCGCTACATATCACCTTGTAAGGAGTCCTAGAAGATCTTATCTTATGATATACATTACAAATATCCACCTATCGATAGGCTGCATTATCTTTTACTGGGGAAACATACTGTGACATATACAGATGATGACAAAATTGAATACGTCCTCACTGGCATAAATGTTGCTGAAACAATGTTCACGTCTTGGTTTAAATCAAATTTGGCATTCCCAGAAGGTAGATGTTTAACTTTCACAGAATACCCGACTAGGTTCGTCTTCCGTAGTCAAGAAAAAAATTGGCATCCCCGAAAACAAGGTTTCAGTATTGGTTGACTATATTATGTGCCTCCTACCACTAGACAACTATACTAACTATGGATCCTTCTAACAAAAATCATAGGTGCCACATCATATGAGGATATGAAAACTATCAATGTCATTATTTATGGAACTTTTAGGGAGGCATGGTCTGCTATGGGTCTACTAGAAGATGACTGAGAATTCATTGATGCTATTAATGAGGTCTTAGTATGGGGAATGGGCCATTGTCTACGCAAACTATTTTCAAGCATTCTAATCTCAAATAACATTTCTCGGCCGGATATAGTTTGGAATGAAACTTGCAATATTCTCTTTGAAGATTTCTTATATTTTGCAAGAAAAAGGCTTCAAATGGAAGGTATGTTTCAAATTATCAACCACATTTTCCAACTACACCATTAATTTAGTGTTTTTTCTATATTTTATACAAATATATTTACTCTTCTAGTAACCTATTAACACCACTATCCCTATTATTGCATCTGCAAGCTGTTAGTTTAAATAATTCATGTAGCTATCATTGTAACAATATTTATACTATTAACTATGTCTATATTTAAAAAATATGTCCTAGGTGAACAAATATAAAATGGTATACACTTTCGTGTACTTTTAATTGACATGGTTATAGCTGGATTATATAATTACACTCAAGTGTTCTCGTTTAGTATCTGCCATTTTTTAATTAGTTCATTGTATCTAGCATATGTAATCCATTGATATGTACTCATAATCTATCGTTTACATATGGATATTGAAAAATATCAATACAGTCTACCAAATACATTATTATACATTAAAGAACTGCATGTATTTTTAGAACTCTAAATGACATAGTTCTGCATATATGTTTCTGCACACTTCTTTAAATTTTTTATTAGTCCATGTTATATTCTGTACATGTTTCTACATAGTTATATGAAAAAACTGCATGTCTGTCGTGCATTTTTAGTAGTCCCTATCATGTACGATCAATGTTTCTGTGCATTTCTATGTTACAACTGAAGGTTTCTGCTGCTTTTTTATTTATACTATTCTCTATATGTCTTCATAGTTCTATGATTGACTGAAAAGTGTTGTTTAGTGTAAGTAATGAAGTTATAACTACTGTCTATATTATTACTGCACATTTTAATAATACTGTCGGTCAAAAAATATGTGACTTCTTTCTTTCATACTGTTGAGAAACCATCCTTCAATCTAATGCTGAATAGTTTAAAGACATATTTTGAAGGTACTAAACATTAATTCTCCAAATTGAATTTACCTTATCATTTCATGCTATTCCATAATGGTATTTATTTACAATTCATTTTGTAATTCAGCTTTTACTACTTTATTTGGACATCTCTTTAAATGTTCCAAATTTTCTATAGATCTCACTCTCACTGATGAACAGAGGCACATGTTTTCTCTGAAATAAATATATGACATTTTACGAAGCAACGGTAGGTCTCTTCAGAGTTTTCCCCATATGCTTGTTCGAGATTTTGTAATTGACACTGTTACAAATCATTCAATTGTAGAGGAACTGAACTACAATAGAGAGGTTCCTTGAAATTATTACATTAATTTAGATGGAATGCTTACCAATGAAGAAAAAAATGTGATTGATGTAATTTTGTCTTCAATATTAGCAGCGTGTGGGGGTTTCTTCTTCTTGCATGGATACGGAGGGACCGGTAAAACATTTTTTTGGAGAGTACTAGCATATTTGATGCAATCAGAGGGAAGTATTATTCTGGAAGTAGCATCAAGTGGAATATCATCACTATTACCTCCTGGTGGAAGGATGGTGCATTCTAAAATTCGTATTCCAGTATCTGTTAATGAGCAATGTATTTTTAATATTCAGAAAGGGAGTGACTTATCCAAGCTATTACATGTTACAAAAATAATTATTTGGGATGAGGCATCCATGGTTCAAAAGTACTGCTTTGAGGCTTTGGACCATACTCTGAGATATATAATGAAAACAAAAAATATCAATGCGGCATCTTTACCATTTGGAGGAATCACAGTTGTATTGGGTGGATATTTCTGTCAAATTTTTCCGGTTATTCTAGGTGGCAACAGAAATGACATTGTTCTTGAAAGTATTAAATCATCATCTCTTTGGAAACAATGTGGAGTATTAACTCTAAAAAAAACATGCCACTGCAATCTAGGACATCCAATACTGATTCTGATGACATACCAACCTTTTCAAAGTGGGTGTTAGATATTGGTGATGGTAATACAGGACAGCCTGATGACGGTGAATCGGTAGTTCATATACCAGAACAATATCTTCTGAAATCAACCAATAATGCATTGTCAGAAATGGTTGACTTCACATATCCTTCTTTCACAGACCATTATGATGATGACTTCTATTTAAAGGACAAAGAGATTCTAGCGACAACATGTGATACTATTCAAAAATCAAACACTACATTCTGTCTCTCACAAATGCAGATAGCAGAGACTACTTCAGCTCTGACAGTGTTTTCAATGACAGTTTTGATTCAGATAGGCTTGAAAATATATAAACATCTGAGTTTTTAAATGTAATTAATATCTCTGGATTAGCAGCGCATAAAATTAGTATGAATATTGGTGTTCCTGTTATGTTGTTATGAAATGTGGATCAATCAATAGGTATGTGTAATGGCACTCTCATGATTGTTATACACTTGGGAGACCATGTCATCAGTTCAAAAATATAACTGACTATCATTCGGGGTACTGTGCATTCATTCCAAGACTAACTATGACACAATTTGATGTTATATTTCCTTTCAAATTATAAATATGATAATATCCTTTGATAGTTTTTTATGCTAGGAATATTAATAAGAGTCAAGGACAATCTTTATCTTTAGTTGGGTCATTTCTACGCAGGCATGTGTTCTCAGATGGTCAATTATATGTGTCTGTTTCTAGGTTCACCTCACCAAATGGTTTAAATATAATAGTTGCAGATATCCATAACATAGCTGTTGATTGCTCACATAATATTGTATATAAAGAAATCATTGATTACCTGTCTTAGGTATCATTTAAATTTATCAATTCATATTTTAATTTTTCTATATAATGTGATCTCTGTAACTCTGTTTCTTCTTTATCTTATTATTTAGTTATCTTTCTATACTAATTGTGAATGTATATAATAACAAACTAATTTCTAGATCAATAACCCCATTGTGTGAGATTTCCCCAGAGTCAAATGAAACTCTAAAGATACATGTACGTGTGTTGAACATCTAGTGCAATTATTCATCTAAAAACTCCAACAATGGTGTTGCTATCAATTTTGTACTTGGAGATACACAGGTCCGTGTTTCAAAGAAAAACAACTTATTTTTTTATCTTACTGTAGTTCAATAAGTTAATTAATATCTATTTCATCTATCAAATATTATATCTCTATTAAAACCACCAATATATTGACTGTTTTCAGGGAACGAAGGTACAATGTTCAATTACTAACCATCATCTTAACTGTAATTTCAAAGATCTCGTGCATGAGGGATTCTGTTATTACATTCAAAACATTCAAGTTGCTCAAAATAAAGGATGTTACTTGGCAACTCGACATGCATTTCGATTACTATTCCCATCGACAATGTTTCTTCATCCTTCTGATGCATAAATCCCTCTATTCAAATTTAATTTCACTTCATTTAATGACATTTCTCAAAGAACTATACCAGAAGATAATATAATAGGTATATTTCCATTGCAGTGCATTGATATAGTTCTATATTCAATGTATTCATAGTCATCAAAATAATATTTTCCAAAACAATCTAATTCCCCTTAATTGATTTTTTCTGTGTTTTATGGTTTAGAAATCATTGGGCTTCTGCGATACTCCCAGCCAGTGCAATCAATGGGAAATTCGAGCCTTAGGATGAAAATTATTCTTGAGGATGACAAGTACATTAATAATTGTATTACTGTGACATGGGAAATTTATATGACATTTACAAATAATGCAATTTCTTTCCTTACAGTGGTTTGAATGTTCACTGCAGATTATGGGGAAATTATGCTACTGAAATGTCAGCTTATTTGGATCAACAAAAGGACACACCTAACATTTTTATCTTAGAACTCTTCCAGGTTAAAAAATTAAGCAGTATAGTATCTGTCCACAATTAAGCTATTTTTTTGTTAGTAAAACTATTTTTTTATATGAATCTTCATCCATTGGTTGACTAAATTTTTTTTCATATAATTTAAAGGAGTTGTTATTGTGACAACTCCTATTCAAGAAACAATGATTTTGTACAACCTGGACATTCCAGAAGGTGAGAATTTTAGAAACATATTTAGCATGTATTCTAAATATTTCAATATATTTATTTCTCTATTTTTTGTTGTTCATTGCTATAATAAATTATATGATTCCTGTTAATTTTTTTTTTCCAATTATGGATGTCTGTAGGATTGGGTTCATATTGCCATCCCAGTTACACAGTCCACCATCAATGAATCCAGACCCCTCTACAGAAGTACAATATTGGAGTAACAAAAAGGGCATTGCTGATGTAAAAAACTTTGAACATGTAAGTACTATGTTCTTATCATATTTAAATATTCATTTACATTTATGTTCAACTTCTTCTTTGTTTCATTAATTATTGTTTAATGTACCCAATCTACTATAGCATACAAGATGCTTAATTTCAGAAACAGTACAAAAAATTCAAAGCACCCACAGCTAGTTTTATGAGTTGTGTGACACTTGAATGAAAAAGTTTCACAATTTAGATGGAACATTATGGTTCCAAAAATGAAAAATATCTCCAAATACTACCACTGCCAGGTTAAAAACTATTTGATTTTAAAATACTTTAACATTACAACTCGGTGCTACTGATAGGATACACTTTCTTCCACTCATTATGCAATCTTAATGATATATCGAACAGATTTAGGGTACAGATCATGGTTTCAGATAAGACAGGATCATTTTTAGTTGTTATGTTTGACAAAAAAGTTATGATGTTCATACCTGAAATAGCTGCAAATTTAAGAGGTGCTCTAATATAGGTAACATCATCTTATTATAACGTCTAATCTTATTTCTGTTATCTGATAACTGACATTTTTTTATCATTTTTAAATTAGGATGATGATGAGTATGTTCTTCCTCAACAGTTAGAAGCATTCAAGTCAAAGAATTATTTATTCTCAATTGATGTAACTACTTTTAATATTCACAACTGTTATCATTCATTTGAACAGAATAGCTACAATGTACTTTCTATAAGTGATAATGAGATGTGCATTCATAGCTTTAGTGACACCTTTGAGCAAAAATAGGTAAAAATTTATAGCACTCTCAACATACTATACAACTGATTATATACAACTAATTTTTTCTGTTTATAACAACAATGACACATCAGAGTAGTGGATCTTCAGAGTTGGGTAGTGGGATTGAAAATATCATGGTGCTTTTCATTTACATTTATTAAATTTATATAAACCAAAACATGAAACACCATCGTCTAATACTCTTTTCTACTTCCACTTATAGCAACATCATGATGATGGGTGTTCTACTTCTTATGGTAGCTTAGGAATAGCAGTATCGGGGTCAGATATGCCATCTAGTCAAGTAAAATAAGCATACCTAGAATAACTATTATAATATTTCAAGAATGATTGACTAAAAATCATTCTTATTAGACACTTTTTCCATATGTTTCACCAATTACACATCTCAGTAAATGTTACCTACATATTAATGTCCAGTTATTCTATATGTAGAAAAACCTCTTGCCTGATTTTGAAAATGAAGAACAGATTCAACATAATCTGAAGAGATGTGAAGAAAACCCGGGAACATGAAGTCATGGTACTCACCTTGACGTGCCATAGATGGAAAAGTGATCACAAGGGGACTGACTACCGTAATTAAGTGCTGATACTGGGGTCTATCGAGGCTGTTGATTGGGCATTCTCCTCACACCATATATAGTGTGCATGACTTATCTACAGATCTTTCCAATCTGGTTCCCTGTATCTATTGTCAAAGAATTCTGTATTACTAAAACATTATTTCAGTTATCCTGCCATATTTCTATAGACGTCAGACATTCTGTTCATTTGATGAAATTGAATATATTTTATGTAACTCTTATATTGTTATGTTAGCATATATCTGAGTGAATGTTTCTTTTACTTCAACTATTTATATTCTCTATTTCTATATTGTTTCATTTTAAGATAATGTTAAATTCAGAATGTATAGTTTACCTTTTTTATAGAATAAAGACAGAGGAAAATATTTAGATTGATAGGGTACATTGGAGCTTCCCCAATACTTTGATGTGTGTACATGAATCTTGTTTGATGATGCGACATCTGGATCCTTTTTTTGGCATTTTTTCTGGAACTTTAACTTTTCCCATTGATGTGATGAATATCACATTCAAGGAAAAAATTTATTTCCATGAATTTCAATTTTTGAACAACTGCATTCTAGTGATTAACTACTCTACTATGATAACAATAATATCAATGTCATTGTATTATTTTACTTTTCATGAAACAATCATACATATAAGCATTTTATATTGAACTTTATGTTGAACATTAAACTATAACTTCATTCTATATTACATTATACTTCCATTTATATTGGATTTTAAATTTCACTTTATATTAGTTCATGATGTACTGAAATTACAGTTTACATTTCTGTTTTTATTGTTGTTTCAATATAACATAATATTGTAGTTTATGATGAATTTCATATTGAATTATCATGTACTGAGATTGCATTTATCTTTTATATTATATTATCATGCATATAGAATAAAATTTCCTTCTGACAGCTTGAATTATCATGCATGATCATATGTGACATTGCTGGTAGGTCTTCATCATGAAGTTCAAACATTTCCACATGATTTGATACTTCTACCTATGATATATCATCTACTCGGGTATGTATAGTTCTTAAAATCTATAACATTATACTGTTAACTATATGATATGTTCTTCTTCGATTTAAACTTCAATAATTACCTTCAAATTTTTGTAACTATATTCTCTACTTAGTTGGGCAAATGCATGGTGGTAGGACATCTATGGTTTGGTGGTACTAGGGTTCAACGCTTATTTTGGTGTTGAGTCATCTCTTGAGGCAACAGACCATGTCAATGAATTTATTTGACATAACAGTACGGTGCACTTATATTAATATGACACTAAAACATATTTAATTACTTAATGGTTGCTGAAACATAACTGAACGACTGATCAAATAAACAGATATTTCATGATGTAATTACATGGTAATTAATAATCAAGTATTTTTGAGTTATTTTCCACATTTTTTCTTAATTTGCTTTTCCTCTATAGTATATACTGTTATTTTTTCTCTCCGCCACCCGCTGCTTCACCCAAGCACCCCAGCCGCCCCCAACCATGGCTAAGTTCTGGACAATGTTCCCGCCCCTCTCCATTTGTGCCCCATTTGTCCAAGTCTTGGCTTCATCTTCAATACCACCCTTCTACGACTGCCTCAGACAGCTCTCAACCCAGCATCCAGCCTTCCTCTACATCCTCCTCAACAACACCATGGTTTCCACATTCCCTTTCAACCACACACTCTCCCTCTAGCTCCCGGGCCTCTGCAACACTTCGGCCGACAACTCCACCTGTTATGGTGCTTTTCTACATTTCGGTGATATTTACTTGATAAAATTCCATTCCTATTTATTTCTATGGGGTTTTTATGCTTGGGAATTTCAGTGTGTCCTCCTGGTACTGCACATAATTCTCAAGCTACTGAATCCATGACCACCGGTTCCTGGTCACCTACTAGTATAGTTTCATCTCATCAGCATGAAATGCATGTACCTGAACCAACTGATTGTGTTTTACTGTTAATTTCATTGTTGGAAATATCATCTCCCCACTTGGGTCAAGCGGCACGAGGACACAACACCATGGGACTTCAGTTTGGTAGGAGCTCTGGCAT
The DNA here is from genome assembly GCA_963277665.1 of Viscum album. NCBI lineage: Eukaryota > Viridiplantae > Streptophyta > Magnoliopsida > Santalales > Viscaceae > Viscum > Viscum album. The sequence goes on from OY728127.1 coordinate 110,256,756, forward strand.
AGGTTTAATGAAGGCTGGAAAACCATGAGTGGCAGTGATAGCAGCTTATCTTTTCATATCAATATTGTACTGAAAGTTTATTTCATATTGGATTGGGATGGTGTTTCTATTATACGTTGTCTTTAATCCACCAGCAGCTAGGATTACTGATTTATGAAACCAAAATAATGATGTAATTGCATGTTAATTGATAATCAACCATTACTCAGTTATTTTCAAGATTGTTTCTTAGTTTTCCATTCCTCTATAGTCTATACTGTTAATAGATTATGAAAATATTCTTAACATGTTTTATTCACATTTTTTTTAAAAAAAAATTCCTTTTAATTAATTATTTCCACTTAATTTAGGATACTAATTACTAGCGATTGTACATTTAACAACTTTCTGAGATTCTTTTATTTTTCCAAAATATTATATTATCTCTATAAAAGCAGTGAACCATATCGTCATGAGAATGAATGAACTATGAATTCTATTTTATCACCATTCAAATTCATAGGTGAGTACTATTTTTAACTATTTTTAGGTTTTTAGGGTTTTCTTAGGACCCATCAAGGTTTTATGCTTTTTAAATTATTATAGTTTTTTATAGATTTTTAGGATTTTTATAGGGTTCTAGGTTTTTTTTGGAATTTTGATGGTTTTGTTTTGGGTTTTTTTTTGGGGGGGGGGGTTGGGGTTTTTTGGGGTGGTTGGGTTTTTTTTTCGTATTTTGGGTTTTTAGGTTTTTTTTGATTTTTTTGGTTTTTAGTGTTTTTTTAGTTTTTTATGGTTTTATGCTCTTTTGTAGTTTTTTTATAAATTTTAAGGGTTCAAAGGGTTTTCATAGATTTTTTGGGTTTGTAGGTTTTTTTGGGTCTTATAGGTTGTTGGTTTTTTTATGGGTTTTAGGGGTTTCTAGGGGTTCTAATGTCTTTTTAGGTTTTTTTTGGGTTTTCAATGTTTTTTTATCCTTTTAGGGTTTTTATGTGTTTTTAGGTTTTTAAGGTTTTCATCGGGGTTTTTATGTTTTTTTGGGGTTTTTTATATTATTTTTGGGGTTTTTAGAGATTTTTATGGGGTTTTAAGGTTTTTATGTATTTTGAGGGTTTCTAGGATTTTTTGAGTTTTTTAGGGGTTTTAAAATTTATGTATTCCTAAAAAATTTTGTTATTTAAATGGTTTTTAGATTTTTTTAGTTGGGTTTTAGGGATTTTATTAGTTGTTAGATTTTTTTATGTTTTTAGTGTTTTTGTGGGTTTTTGGGGTTCTATGGTTTTTAAGATATATTAGGGGTTTTGGGGTTTTAGCATTTTTGAGTGTTACAAGTTTTTAAGATTTTCTTATGAGTTTTATAAATTTTTTGTGATTTTTAGGTTTTTAGGGATTTTAATTTACTTTTAACGATTTTTATGGGTTTTAGGGATTTTGAGGGGTTTTAGGGTTTTTATGGTTTTTTTTGTATTTTTAGGGTGTTTATTTTTCAAGGTATTGGGGTTTAAATTTTTTTTAGGTTTTTAAGGTATTCTTAGGGTTTTTGTAGTTTTTTCTGTTTTCTAGGGATTATTAGGGAATTTTTAATATTTTTATGTTTTTTATGGTTTTTATGGATTTTAAGGGGTTAATGATTTTTCTGTTGTACAATCATCATGGGTTTTTGGTTATTTTTTCTTTTTAGGGTTTTTATAGTTTTTTATAGTTTTTTAATTTTTTTAGGGGATTAAATGGTTTTATAATATTTTATTGGTTTATTATGGTTTTATGGGGTTTTAGGGGTTGTTTAGTTTTTTAGGTATTTTTTACACCACAGAATGTGTTTGATGCACTTTTTCATAGAATTCATGGTTATATTTCCATTTTTCACAAGACTGCTCTATAATGAGGGATAATCAGAACCCCCCCCCCCCTAAAATATTTGGTCATGGATTTAAAATATTGATGATGAAAAGGTTTCAAAGGATTAAGATTTAATTTCTGAGTTACTTATGGGACTATTTTGTGTATTCACCATATCAAGAAGTGTATATCTCTTCAAGAGATTTGATTTGACTAGTCACGGAGCCTAAATGGACCCATGGATCAAGAGGTATGGCACTCAGAAGAAGGGAAAATTTTATAAACCAATGGTGTCACTGCACAAGCCATCCGCGGGGGCCCATCGATAAAGGTCCATCCACATAAGTCCATCCGTATAGGCCTACCCACACAAGCCCATCAGCGCAGGTCCATCCGTGTAGGTCCCGTAGGGTCTATAAATAGACCCATCTTCCTCAAAATTAAAGATGATGACTGACTCTTAGACCATGAATCCTAGAGAGGGATCTGGATGTGTATGTCCTTTTCCCATGTAGTCCATCACTACTTAGGTGACCTTCCATGGCCCACCATTACTATGTTAAGGTCCCCAATCTAGATACTCAGTGACCCATACATGCACGAACCATAACTGCATGATCCAGTTGCATGACCCACTTTAAACACCTAGCTGCACAACCAACTTGGGTGACCTAGCTACGTGACCCACCAATGTGACCCATAACTGCAAAACCCATAGCTACGCGACTTAGATGCATGACCCAATTTAGTGAACCAGTAGCACATACCAATTTAGAGAACCACATGGGTGACCCACCTAGGGACCCAGCTATGTGACCCACCTGGGTGATCCACCTGGGGGACCCACATTCACAACCCACCTACATGGAACACTTAAGCAATCCCATTGGTCTATAACTCAAGGAGTGGTTCCCCCGATCCCTTTCTCAAGATTAGTGTCGGGATGTGGTCTCCACCCTATGGGCCAGTCCTTTCAGTTTGTTCATTGACCCCCCCCCCCCCCCCGAAAATGGATAGTTGAACTACAAAATTTTTAGGTCAAGATGTGTTTATATTGGGTTGCTTCTTATATGACCTTAACTTCCATCCATAGAATACCTAGATTTGAGATAATCCCATACACTCCCTAAAACATTCCATTAGTCTCCACACTATTCTTGGATCCTTACCCATTTTATTATTTGAGATTCTCATTATGGATTCCTCATGTAACTTGAGTCGATAAACTCTTCAAGAATCTTTTTAAACATCATCACCTGACTCCTATGCTAGGTTAATCTAATATAATGGGCATCCTACTTATGATTGAGCCACAACCAATTCTCAAATGGTCATCCTCCATAGGATTACTCCCCAACCAACCCTCAATTGGGCCTCCTCCTTAAAAATAAGACCCAACCAAAATTGAGATGGGAATTATCCTTAGGAGTATGCCCCAATCTTCTCCAACACCCATTCATCAGCAGACAGAGTGAATTTTGTGGTTCTTGAATCCTCTAATTCCACTTTCTTCTCACACTATGAAAGAATCACATGGGATTAGAGGTCAATATTTATCATGAAATCCATATGACTCCAAACCCAGGGCATCCTCCTCAGGATTAAGGCCCGAATTAATAGTCTCAATGGGCTATACTCCCCTACGAGAAAAAACTACATTTCCTCCATATGTATAGGTCCTTAGGATTAAACTATGAGAATTATAATTCATGTTAACTAGCATACGTAGGAATACCACCTGGGGCCTAAGGTCACTGGGAATCCTCCTCAAGAATAATCCCCAATCCTAATTCCCTTAATCTGGGTATCCTCCTTAGGAGTAAACACCAAAACAATCACCCAAACTACCATGAGTTAAAACATCTCTTATGGTTCCTTTTATAGGGAATTATAATTGTGCATAAGCCCCAACTTAATCCTCTGAAATGGATACATTCCACTGAAAGACTTACCAAACTACATGGGATTTGATTCCCATCTAAATGGGATACGTAAAAATCCTCCCTAAGGTTCAATAAAACAACCCCAAATCAACCAAGTTCTCTCTGGGTTATATATCCAAAAAGGTCTAATCCAATATGGAAACTCATATCCCTTATAGGTTTCATGGAATGATTCGGTATAAGTACCAAACCAAAAATTAACAGAACACCATTCTCCAATATGTCCTTACCATATGAAGTTAAACTGTAAGGTTAGGTCTTTATCAAATGACAATTAGAGGTATGATTTGTCCCATTAACTGGCATTGAACTATGTATGATCTGATTCCCTTCACAAGGTTATATAGGAAGCCTATTTATGGCCTTGATCCCAATATAAAAACAACTCTTTTCTCACTAGAATATCATAAACACTAGAGTAACCACTGTCTACATGGATAGCCATAAACTCCAAAGTGCCCCATTTTCTGGCTAGGAAAATAGAATAGTCATAATAATGACCAAAGAATCTCTAAGTAGTATATTAAAAGATACTATTTATGGATAACATCATATATATATATATATATATCCATCAATGAAAAACCTTAGAAACATATTGATGATTCTAAATTCCACATATGCTAACAATTGATTTTTAATCTTAGGTTGACCCACCTCATACTTGGAAATTAATTAAGGATTGATTAAAATATATTTAGTCTATAATAGAGTCCTAGAAAAGGAAATAATTCCACCCAAAAGGGTGTGATGAGCATAAACACCCATCCTTTCAACCAATACAAGTTCTTAAGAATCGTAGGTTAAAACACCTAACAAGGGCATGCCTTTGGAAAGAAGATCTCTATGCATATAGAACCATTGGGAGTTTCTAGTTCAACAAAAAAACCCATTGGTAACCATTCGAAAATATAAAACCATAAAGGGGCAAAAAATCTAAGGGAAATAGGGTTCATTGATTTTTTAGTATCCTTTACTGTTTTTATGGGTTTTAGCCTTTTTTAGGTTTCTTAGGGGTTTTAAGTGTTTTTTTGTTTTTTTTGTTTTTATGGTTTTTATGTTTTTTTAGGTGTTTAAAATTTTCATATGGGTTTTTAGGTTTTTTATAGTTTTTTTCATTTTTAATAATTTTTATGGATTTTTTGGAATTTTATGGTTTTTAAGGTTTTTATGGATTTTGAGTGTTTTTTGGTATTTTATGGTTTTTAATGCATTAGTGTTTTTTGGGATTTTACGGGATTTTTGATTATTTAGTTTTTTAATGTTTTTTATATTATTTTATCATTTTTAGGGTTTTAATGGGGTTATATATTTTTAGGGGGTTTTAGTGTTCTTTGGGTTTTAGGGTGTTTTAAGTGTTTTAGAGGTTTTGTAGCTTTTACGGGTTTTAGGTTTTTTGGGTCTTTTAAGGATTTTAGCATATTTTTGGTTTATATAGGTTTTAAGTGTTTTTGGGTTTTTAAAATTTTATTAAGGAATTTTATTGTTTTAGGTTTTTATGTTTTTAGGAATTTTTACGGAGTTTTTTTCAATTCTTTTTGTTATTTTCCTTTTAGGGATTTTGAGGGGGTTTAGATGTCTTAGGGGATTTGGGGTTTTTATATTTTTTAGGTTTTTAGGGGGTTTATGTGTTTTTAGGTTTTTATGTATTTATTAGGGGTTTTAAAGATATTTAGGTATCTTTATTTTTTTAGGGATTTTATGGATTTTGTAGGATTTTTAAGGTTTTTAGCGTTTTTAGGGATTTTTAGGATTTTAGTGATATTTATGGTTTTTAGGGTTTTATGGTTTCTTTTTGTTTTTTAGGGTTATTATGTTTTTTATCGTTTTTATTTTATTATAGTCTTTAAATGTTTTTAGGTGTTCAAAGTGTTTTTTGAGTTTTTATTTGTCTTAGTGTTTCTATGGGGTATTAGGGTTTTTATGGGTTTTAGGGATTTTTTGGTTTTTATAGTTTTAGGGCCTTTTAAGGTTTTTTGTCTGTTTTAGTTTTTTAGGGGTTTTAAGTGTTTTTAGGATTTCAATATTTTCTATGATTATTTAATGGTTTTTATTTTTTTTCTAACTAAAAATTATATTTTTTTGATTTCCCAAAAATCATTTTTAAGGTCAAGTTGTAACCACATACATCAGGCTGGATCTGTGACCAATTTCCAAAAACAATGTTTGAAATTAAAAAAACACCAAATCTGAGGCGGCCTCAAACCATGAGGCACCCATTTCAACTGGTCACATTATCTTCTATCCACCATAATCATTAATTAAACCACCTATATTGTCATCGTGATCCATCATAGCCGAACTCGATGACTGGAGAAATAAAAACCAGAAGATCCATTCAACATCTCAACCTCGACATCGACTGTTCACCTTTTCTTTATTCAGGTCACCATCATAAAACTCCATAATTTGTTCAATAAAATCATAATAATATAACTTAAAATTCTTTAGATCCTTCATTGGTGAGCTATTCAGCCTCCTAGATACCATTGGATGTTCGAACCGTAACTCCTAGAACAACCTTACAAACCTGCACAACAGAATGGATAGGAAGGGAGTGTTGGATTAGGATGTCAGAGAAATGTTGAGCAGATGGAGGCTTTCATATAGGATCACTACATATACCACATAATTATCTATGGGGGATATAAATCCACATATCACTATCAAAACATTAAACTAATCACCAAGAATCATGAAAAACCTCAACACCTAAGAGAAATTCTCTCAATGAAATAATGATCCCAAAATACATCACCAGTCTAGAAATCATTTAATAGAAAATAAAATCAGACCTAAAGATGAAAATACATGATAAATGGGAACAATTTCAGAAAGAAGCACCAAATATTCACAAGTGTGAAGGATCCAAGCAGAAGAAAAGAGAAAGCTGCAGACAAAGAACCCGAACTAAGACTATTATCATCCCTCCTCCAACACCATCCCCTATAGGACCAGATTCTAAATCAGGCCAGACCAACATGGAGTCAAACACTATGGGTAGGCCATAAAGGGTAGTGGAGAAGAAAGAAATTGGACACCTCCACCAGCACTAACCAAACCATCTAAATCTCTAGCACACAAACCCAGGATGGGGGTCTGATGATCAGGGTTAAACCAAAACAGGGTATGTGAGTGACGTGTTATTTCCACACTAGAAAACATTATTGGTCGATAGGGGATACGATTAATGTGATATAATTAAAAGGACGGAACCAGGAGAAGCAAGGAGCATTGTCACAATAATTTAGACCCAAAAAAATTGTATATGGAATGAAAGAGGGGGTATCGAGAGAATTGGGAGTTGGGAGAGTACATAGACATATCTTCTAAAATGAATTATTTTTTTAGGGTTATTATTTTTTTATGCTATTTATGCCTTTTTTTAGTATTTTTTTTGTTTTTAGGGTTTCTATGATTTGTGGGTGGTTTAGGGTTTTTTTGGGATTTTTAGGGGTTGTAGGGGTCTTAGCAGTTATCTTTTATTTTAAGGGGATTTTTGTGTTTTTATGTTTTTATGGTTTTCATATTGGTTTTTAGGGTTTTTTACGTTTTTAGATATTTTAGGATATTTTATAATTTTTTTGTTTTTATGAATTTTTGGTATTTCGAGGGTTTTTAGGGTTTTTATGGTTTTTATTGTTTTTAACGTTTTTAGGGGATTAAAGTGATTTTACAGTTTTTAGTTATTTTTAAGAGTTGAATTGTGTTTTATTCATTTAAAATGATTTAATCAATTTTTATTTTTTTGTATTTTTTTGGTTTTTTTATAGTTTTAAACATTTTTTCTGTTTTTAGGGGTTTTAACTGTTTTTAGGTTTTTTATAGTTTTTTAATACATTAGGGGTTTGAATGGTATTTAGAGTTTTTAGTGGTTTCAATGATTTTTATGGGGTTTAGGTGTTTATAGTTTTTAGGGTTTTTATTGTATTAATTTTTTTTATTTTTTATGGGTTTTTAGGTTTTTTAGCAGTTTTAGGTTTTTAGGGATTTATGTGATTTCTTTTTTTAAGTTTTCTAATTTATTTTTAGGGTTTTAAGGATTTGTATATTCTTTTTGGATTTTTAAATATTTATATGGTTTTTAATGATTTTTATTGATTTCTAGGTTTTTTTGGGTTTTAGGGTTTTTAGGGGTTTTTATCGGTTTTATGGATTTTTTTGGGTTTTATGTTTTCTAAGTTGTTTTGGGTTTTAATGTTTTTAGTATTTTTAATGTTTTAATTGGTTTAAACGGTTTTTATAGTTTTTTGTGGGGTTTTAGGGTTTTTAAGGGTTTTATGGGTTTTATGGTTTTTATGGTATTTTATGGTTTATATGGTTTTCTAGGTTTTTTACGGTCTTTTAGAGTTATATTAGGGTTTTTATCATTTTTAGGTGTTTAGGGGTTTTAAGTGATTTTAGGTTTTTACGGTTTTCTTAGGGTTTTTTTAGACATTTAGGGTCTTTTATTTTTGTTAAGGATTTTTATAAATTTTTAAGATTTTTTATTTATTTTTAGGGTTTTCCTATGGTTTTTCAGTTTTTATATGGTTTTATAAATTTTTTGGGATTTTTAGATATTTTTGGGATATTCATGGTTTTCAGGGTTTTAGGTTATTTTAGAGTTTTTATGGATTTAAGGGTTTTTATTGTATTTTTGGTATTTATTTAGTTTTTATGGTTTTATAGTTTTATAGGTTTAATTTTTTAGGGGTTCAAATGATTATTTTATTTTTAGTGTTTTTAGGGGTTTTATTTGTTTTAATGGGTTTTATTGGTTTTAAGGTGTCTTATAGTTTTAAGGGGTTTTAGGGTTTTTTGGGTCTTTTAGGGGTTTTAAGGTTTTAGTGTTTTTTTGGTTTCTATGTGGTTTTATGTGTTTTATGTTTTTAATTTTCTACTTTGGTTTTACAAGGTTTTTATGGGCTTATATGTTTTAAATGAATTTTGATATTTTTTTGTATTTTTATGGTTTTTAGAGTTTTGGGGGATTTTGAGGGATTTAGGGTTTTAGGGTTTTATTGTTTTATAGTTTTTAGGGGGTTTAAGTGTTTTAATGTTTTTAATATTTTATTAGTGGATTTTATGGTTTTTACGGTTTTTTTATTTTTGAGGATACTTAGGGTTTTTTTTATCTTTTTATGGGAGTTCAGGGTTTTTAGTGATTTTGATGGTTTTTTTGGTAGTTACGGGTTAATGGTTTTTAGTGTTTTTCCTTCTGTTTTTTGTGGGTTTTAAATTTTTTAGGGTTTCTTAATTTTTTTGGGGTTTTAGGTTTTTTTACCGATTTTGGGATTTTAGGTCTATTTAGAATTTTTTTATGGGTTTTTAGGGTTTTCTAGTGTTTTTTGGATTTTTATGGTTTTTTCAGGGATTAAGGTTTTTTGTCTTTTTAGAGGGTTTATTTTTATTTAGAGTTTTTTTAATGTTTCTAATGGTTTAAAGGGGGTTTTTAAAAAAATTTATTGTTTTATATTATTTTTATGTTTTTAATGGGTTTCAAGGTTTTTTGGATTTTTAAGGTTTTTATGGGTTTTAGTGGTTTTAGGGTCATTTTTTGATTTTTTTGGGATTTTATAATTTTTTAGTATTTTTGGGGTTTTAAGTGGTTTTAGGATTTTATTTTTTTCTTAGGTATTTTCAGGTTTGTTGGGTTTTTTATTTTTTAGGTATTTTTTAGGAATTTTGTGGGGTTTTGTTGGGTTTTTGGGGTGTTTGAGTCTTTTTAGGGAGTTTTTTTTTGTTTTTATGGTTTTGGGGGGCTTTTGAATTTTAGGGGTTTTAAGTGTTCTTAAGTATTTATGTTTTTCTTAGGGTTTTTCTGTGTTTTTCATTTTTTGTATTTTTAGTGACTTTTTAAGGAATAGTTTAGTTTTTTGGGGGTTTTAGGGATTTCAAGTATTTTTACGGTATTTTTGGGTTTTTTGGTTTTTTGTTTTTTGGGTTTTTAGGAGGTTTTATATTTATTTAATAGTTTCTAGGTTTCTTTGAGTTTTTTGACATCTTTAGGGTTTTAAAGTGTTTTTAGATTTTTGTGGTTTTAGTGTTTTTATGGTTTTTAGGGTATTTAAGGATTTTAGGGGTTTTATGGTTTGTAATGGTTATAGGGGTTTTAGGGTCTTTTCATTTTTTTTGTTATTTAAATTTGTTTAGGTTTTATGGGTTTTATTTTGGTTGTGGTCATTAATATTTTATTATGGTTTTAAGGGTTTTTATAGTTTAGTATTTTTTTAAGAAATTTTTTGTGTTTTTTAATATTTTTAACGATTTATAGTATTTTTAGGGATTCTTAAGGTTTTTTGGGATTTTTAGGTGTTTTACCTTTTTATAGTTTTTAGGGTTTTTATTTTTTTTATATTTTAGGGGTTTAAATTTTTTTAGGTTTTTATCGGGTGTTTTAGGTTTTTTTGTATTTATATTTTTATAGATTTATAAGTATTTTTTAGGATGATATTGGTATAAGGATTTTTTGTTATTTTGGGGGATTTTAGGGTTTTTAGGGTTCCAGGTTTTTTATGATTTTTTAGTGTTTTTTGAATTTTTTAGGGTTCAAAATGTTTTTTTATGTTTTCTTAAATTTTTTTGATTTAATGGGTTTTCGAGTTTTTAAATTTCTGTGGTTTTTTGTGGTTTTACGGTTTTTAAGGTTATTAGGGGCATTTGGGTTTTACGTGTTTTAGTGGTCTTTTAATGTTTTAGTGTTTTTAGGGGTTTAGGGTCTTTTTAGGATTTTCTATTTTTTTAGAGTTTTTAATTTTTTAGGGGTTTTGAGTGTTTTGAGGTTTTTAAAGTTTTATTTTGCTTTTTCATGGTTCTTAGTTTTTATTATGTTTTTTGGAATTTTAGGGATTTTTTTGGAATTTTTGGGGTTTTATGGATTTTTAGGGGTTTTAGAGTCTTTTAGGATTTTTGGGGGGTTTTAGGTTATTTAGATTTTTTTGTTTTCTGGGGTTTTTATCGTTTTTAGTTTCTTAAAATTTTAGTATAGATTTTTTAGTTTTTTTTGTTTTTATGTATTTTTATTGTTTTTTAGGAAATTTATTTTTTAGGATTTTTAGGGATTTTAAAGGATTTTTTTATATTTATGATTTTTTTGGGTTTTGGGTTTTTTTTTGAGTTTTAAGGGTTTTATGGTTTTTAAATTTTTTAAATTTTTTAATCTATAAAGAGTTTTTAGATTTCTATAGTGTTTTTTAGGTCCTTTCTAGGTTTTTAAGTGTTTTATGGGTTTTTGGGGTTTCTATGGATTTTACGGCAAGGAAGGCTCGGGGCCAAGCTATTCCTGACCTTCCCCAAAATTTATTATAAAACAAAATGAACACACTGCAGAAAAGGGAGGGGTGGGGTAAACAAACCACACCCAAAAAACCATAGAAAACACACACACAAGGACCACAAAAAAATAAAATCAAATAAAGAAAAAGACAAACCACACAAACGACAGACAACAAATTAGAAGTCTTTGTCCCCATATGGGTCTCCAGCAGCACCATAACCAGTGGAAGCATGAGACTCCACCGAATCCCATTCAGATGATTCATATTGCTTTAGGAAGGTGGTGTAGTAATCTCTGAGACATTGCTGTTTCGCATCAAGCTTCCCCTTGAAGGACTGACCTCCCCTGGAATGGGTATTGGCTTTACAAGAAGCTCTCGTGGACGCAGTCCTAGTCAAAGTAGAACAATCCTTCCTATGTTTCCTCTTCTAGGGCTCTAAGGAAACCCCAACAGAATTTCTTTCCATCCCATGAGGAGTGGCCACCTCGATCAAAGACCTCTCCTTTCTAATCAGATCCATATTATCATGCATCCTTCTACCTTCCTCCTAGAAAAAAATTAGATCAGTGATAAAAGATTACTTTTGATTTAGGGAGCAAGCAGTAATATCCTCACACCGCGGAAAATAGGGTACCACTAGGGAAGAATCATCAAGATCAAGGCAAGGTAGGGATACCACAGCAGCAAGGGCCAACTATAACTGCCCCTCCTCCCTAGGTGGCATGAAAACCTCTATTGCCAGCTCCATCACCTCCCTATGCTTAGTAGCCTCCCCGGCTCAAGAATAAACTGAGCCAATTCCCCTGCAAAGACTCGCTAACAGAAGCACCCTCAAGCGCCAACAAAACCAAGGATCCATTCCCAGGCCACAAGGATCCCTCCAACACAACAGGAAGCTTCTCCAACAGCTCCCCAAGTTGAGGGGCCTCCCCCTGCTCAGCCTCTATCCACAGAACTAGGCTGAGAGAAGACGCATCAACCAGTTCATCCCCCTCCTCTTTTTCAGAAATTATCCCTTCCACAAACTTCCCCGCCCACTCGGCCACCCCCTCCCTCCTGTCTAGACCCCCTGCCCATCCACCTTCCCCTACCCAACTTCATAATTGTCTTCCCCAGCCTCCACATTACTCTCAATCAACATAGTCCGCACCTCCTCACAACCATTTCCAACACAACTCAAATCTGGTACCGCACAACAACCACCATAGAATCTTGTTGGGAACTCCCTCCACCATGACCAGCACCAGCGGCCAGCACCCTACTCTGTGCCTGATCAGCAGGCATATCACATCCCGTAATGTCAAACGGGGGCCCTTGAACCACCTCCTCACACCCCATCCCATCATAACGGTTAAAGGTTGGAACCAAATCTTGCCTCTACTTCAGACAACTGTCATAGAAAATAGGCATCCCAGTAGCATCAATCTCTATGCCGAGAGGACTTCCAGTATCCGGAAGCTTCAAATAACTACTCAAGAGATTGAAAACATTACTCACCATGGGATCTAGTTGACACTAAGCAGCCACTTGCGCTAAACTGGTAGCACCTACTTCAATCCCATGGCCCCCCAGCATAATCAGACTCTCCCCAGTCCCATCATTCTCACTACCACCAAGAGCCTCCAGGTCCAGGACACCTGAAGGTGGTTCTGTCACTAGCCCATGTGAAACTACCTCCCCCGCCGACTCCAGTGGACCAAACCTGTTGCACAACACAACATCACCTGAAGCCTGTACCTTCTCGAGACTTCCATCCTACCCCTGCACCTACAAGTCCTCACTACCCAAACTTATGGATGTAAAATAATCCTCCTTCTAGACTGCCCCCTCTTGAGTCCTCACACCAACTCCTCCACCAGGTCATTGGTAGCTGATTGTCGCGGCAATGTCCTCGAAGAAGGATTCCCTGTCTCAGTATTACTTTGATCCTCCACCATCATAACTCGATCATCAGACCCATCCATCCTATAATCATTTTCCAATGCTCCTTTAATACTAATTTCCCATCTATAAGAAGAAATATAATGTCCCAAACGCCTACATCTATAACAGAACACCACAACCGAATCAAAGACAACCGGTTGTTTGTAGAGAAATTCCTTGCCAACAGTAATCCACACAAAGTCTGTTAGGGGCTTTGAAACATCTAGTTCAACACAGATTCTTGGGGAAACTGGGTGGAAAATCACTTTAGTCCGGCTGTCCGAACACAGGTATCGACCAACAAGATTCCCAAGCATAAAGATAACATATGGAATCTAAAATGGAAGGGGGAGTTTTGGGAATCTTACCCATGATGCAACCAGCAGAAAATCACGGTTCATATATGTCAAAACTCCACCTGAAGAGATAGAAACAATCTCTGTTGAAGCTTTGAGGTGCTGCGGACCAAGCGCGAATCAAATCATCCTCTGAAGAAAACTGTATCATTATGTGCCTTCCATCCAGCAACCCTATCGTGGCTTGATCTTGGAGATTCCAAAATCCAAGGACAAATCTATCAAAAGCCTCTACCGAGGGATGGAGCGTCACAAACCGAGCAACCAGGGTCAAGCTATGAAGTGCAGAGGTCAAATGAAACTCCACGTCCGATAAAGATAGTTAATGGAATCCTTCGTATAAGTCAGGAACCTTCATAAAAATCTCAATTTGCGGGAAAGGGGGAATAAGATCAGGTTTGGGGGTTTTATAGGGTTTTTAGCGTTTTGTATGTTTTTTGGGGTTTTAAGTGTTTTGGGTTTTTATGATTTTATTAGGGGTTTCAAAGGGTTAGGTTTTTTATGGATTTTAAGTATTTTGAAGGTTTTTTTTATAGTTTTAGGGATATTAGTGATTTTGAGGGATTTTTGGTTTTTTCGTTTTGTTTTCTATTTTAGGGGGGGTTTTTGAGTTTTTAGGTGTATAATCGTTTTTAAAGTTTTTTTAGGGGTTTAAAGGGTATTTAGTTTTCTTAGTTTTTTTAGGGTTTGTAGCGTTTTTTAGCTTTTATGGGTTTTATGGTTTTAGTGGGTTTTAGGGATTTTATTATCTTGTAGGGGGTATTAGGGTTTTTATAATTTTTTATGTTTTAGGGGGTTTTAAATATTTTTATGTATTTATGGTTTTCTTTGGGTTTTCATGGTTTTTAGTGTTTTTAAAATTTTTAGGAATATTAGGGATTTTTTATGATTTTAATGGGTTTTTAGGGTTTTTTATTTTGAGGGGTTTTTGGGTTTTATGGATTTTATGGATTTTATTGTTTTTTAGTTATTTAGGGTTTTATGGGTTTTTAGATTTTTTTTTAATTTTTAAGGGGTTATAAGGGTTTTATAATTTATAGTGGGATTTAGTATTTTTTGGGTTTTTATAGTTTTTATGGGTTTTAGGGATTTTATGGTATTTAGTGGTTTTTGTGAGTTTTTAAGGTTTTTAGTAATTTTTTAGTTTTTATGATTTTAGTGTGTCTTAGGTTTTATGGTCTATTTAGGTATTTTCCATGTTTTAGGTGTTTTTACGATTTTTGGGATTTATCGTGCATTTAATGGATTTTTTTCATTTTAAGGATTTTTTGGACTTTTTGGATTTTTATAATTATTTCGGGTTTTTATGATTTTTTAGCTTCTATCATTTTTATGGATTTGAATGGTTTTTAGAGTTTTAGTGGGCTTTTAGTGTTTTTATAGCATTTTAGGGGATTTTACTGTTTTAGGGGTATTTTTGGATTTAGGGTCTTTTTTGTGTTTATAGGTTTCTTATATTTTTTTAGGTTATTATGGATTTTATGTGTTTCTAGGTTTTAAAGGTTTTATAATGGGGTTTTCAGGATTTTTAGTGGTTTTAAGTTTTTATGAATTTTTGTGATTTTTATAGATTTTTTAGTTTTTTTATGTTTTTTGGGCTTTTAGGGATATTGAGAGTTTTTAGGGTATTACTGATTTTTAGGGGTGTAACCATTTTTGGTTTTCGATAGGTTTTATATTTTTTATGTTTTAATATTTTTTCTATGGTTTTTAGAGTTTTTTACATTTTTAGGTATATTAACAGCATTATTAGGATTGTTATGGTTTTTTGTTTTTTATGGATTTGTGGGTTTTTTGGTTTTTTAGGAGTTCTAGGTTTTTTTTGGTTTTTTGTGTTTTTATTGAGTTTTTAGGGTTTTATAATGTTTTATTGTTTTTAACAAATTTATTGGTTTAAGAGGTATTTAGAGTTTTTAGTGGTATTTTTTTTGTTTTTAAGGGTTTTTATAGTTTTAGTGATTTTTTTGTTTTTAAGGGTTCTTAGGGTTTTTAGGTTCTTTTAGGGGTTTTATGGTTTTAATATTTGTTAGGATTTTGTGGGTTTTAAGTGTTCTTAGGTTTTAAATTCTTCCTTAAATGTTTTCAGGATTTTTAGTGTTTATTACATTTTTAGGTATTTTTACAGCTTTTAAAAGATTTATATGGTTTATAAGAATTTTGAGGTATTATAGGGTTTTCAGGTTTTTTTGGTTTTTTTGGTTTTTTTAGATTTTTTGGGTTTTTAGTGGGGTTTTGAGTTTTTTAGGGTATTTTTGGTTTTAAATTTTTTTAAAATAATTTTTCGGTTTAATGGGATTTTATAGTATTTAGTGGGTTTTTAGGGTTCTTATGGGTTTTGAGCGTTTTTAAGGTTGGTTGGGGTATTAATTTCTTTTAGGGTGTTTTTAGATTTTTAGGGGTTTTAGGGTTTTGAGGTTTTTATTAATTTTTCGGTTTTTAAGTGATTCATGTGTTTTTAGGTTTTTAATCTTTTATTATGATATTTGGTGTTTTTAGTATTTCTTACATTTTTTGGAATTTCTAGGGAATTTTTTTGAATTTTAAGGATTTTGAGGGATTTTGAGATTTTTTAGGGTTTTAGGGGTTTTAGTGTTTTTAGGTTTTTATAGATTTTATTTTTTTAAGTGGGTTTTTCTATTTTTAGGTTTTTATTGTTTTCTTAGGTTTTTTTTGGGTTTTTAGCGTTTTTTATATTTTTAGGGATTAATAGGGGGATTTATGTATTTTTTGGGGGTTTTGTGTTATTAGGGATTTTAAGAGGTTTTAGGTTTTTAAAGGATTTTAGTGTTTTTTTGGATTTTTGGGTTTTTATGAGTTTTCATTGATTTAAATGATTTTTAATTTTTTAAATGTTTTTAAGGGTTTGAGGGGATTTTACAGTTTTTAATGGTTTTAGGGTTATTATGTTTTTTATGGTTTTAGTATCTTTTAGGGGTTCTTATAAATTTGTAGATCTTTAGGGTATTTATTTATTCTTCAGGTTTTAAGGTTTTCTTATGTTTTTCACGGTTTTTATGGTTTTCTATTTTTTTAGGTATTTTTATGGAATTATTTGTATTTTTATGGTTTTTATGGTTTCATGGATTTGGGGGGTTTTATGTATTTTTTTTGGGTTTTCATAATTTTTTAGAGTATTAATGGTATTAATTATTTTATGTTTTTAAGGTTTTATTAGAGTAAACTAGGTTTTTAGTGTTTTTAGGTTTTTATGGATTTTTTTACAATTTTTATGATTTTTTAGATTTTTTATGGGTTTTGCTGGTTTTAGGGTTTTTATGAGTATTATGGTTTTTAAAAATTTCTTTTTTGGGGGGGGTTTTAGATTTTTTAGTGGGTTTTAGTGTTTTTATGGGTTTTATGTTTCTTTTTGGTTTTTAGGGGTTTTATAGGTATTAAGGGTTTTTAGGGTTTTTAGGGGTTTTCAATTATTGAGAATTTTTAGGTGTTTTATGTGATTTTAGGTTTATAAGACTTTCTTATGGGTTTTCCACTGATTTTAGGGGTTTTAACATTTTTAGTTATTTTTAGAGTTTTTATGGGTTTTTAGTTTTTCTAGTGTTTTTGAGGGTTTTTAGGGTATTTATGGTGATTATTGTTTTTTGGGTTTAGAGTAGTTTTTTTAGTTTTTAAGGTTCTCTATAGTTTTTTAAACTTTTTATTGTTTAGATGGTTTTTATTGTTTTTATTCATTTAAGGGTTTTTATGGTTTTTATGGGTGTTTATGTTTTTAGGGTTTTTCGGGTCTTTTAGGGTTTTAACAATTTTTAGGGGTTTTAAGTGTTTTTATATTTTTATTCTTTTTATACTACTTTTAGGGTTTTTAGGATTTTTTATGTTTTTGGGATTTTAGATATTTTTACGATATTTATGGGTACTAGAAATTCTTAGGGGGTTAGGATTTTTAGGGTTTTTAAGATTTATTTGTGTTTTTATCATTTTTAGGGTAATATGGGTTTTAATTTGTTTTATGTTTTTACGGTTTTATAAGGGGTTTTCAAGGTTTTATGTATTTTTTAATTTTTTAGTCCTTTAGGGATTTTTAGTATTTTATGGTTTTTTGGGTTCTTATGGATTTTTAGTTTTTTAGTTTTTAGTTTTTTTGGGTTTTACTATTGTATGAATTTTTAGGGGATTAATAGGGTTACATTGTTATTAGTGGTTTTTAGTGTTTTTATAATTTTAATGGTAGTTTTAGGGTTTTCGTATTTTTATGGTTTTTATGGTTTTTATGTGTTTTTAGGTTTTTGAGGATTTCTCAGGGGTTTTCAGGGTTTCCAGTGCTTTTATGATTTTGTGTATTTTTAGATATTTTTTCTCATTATTATTGTTTTTAAGGATTTTTGGGATTTTTGGGGTTTTTAGGGAATCTATAGTTGTTATGGGTTTTTATGGTTTTAGGGGTTATAGAGGTTTTATGTTTTTTAGGTTTTTATGTTTTTTAGTGTTTTTAGGGTTTTTATGTTTTTTCTATGTTTTATGAATTTTTATGACATATTGAGGATTTTTGTTGATTTTAAGGATTTTTAGGTGTTTTGATGTTTTTAGGGATTTTTTTTGGATTTTATAGTTTTTTACGGTATTATGGTTTTTTGATCTTTTTAGGGTTTATGGTTTTTTAGAATATTTTTATCATTTTTAGGGGTTGAACAGGTTTTTGGATTTTTTTTAGTGGATTTTAGGGTTTGATTCTGTTCAAATTGGTTTTATGATTGTTAGGGGGTTTTTAGTCTTCAGGGTTTTTAAGGGTTTTTCATTTTTTGGGGTTTTTAGAATTTTTTAGGTTTTAATGGGTTATAAGTGAATTTAAATTTTTTAATGTTTTCTAAGGGGTCTTCAGGATTTTTATGGGTTTTATGTTTTAAGGGATTTTTTATTTTTTGGGGTATTTTATTCTTTTTACGAATTTTTAGGGTTTAATGGTTTTAGGGGTTCAGGGTATTTTATGTTTTTAGGAGTTTTATTAGTTCTTAGGTTCTTAAGGTTTTGATATGGGTTTTCAAGGTTAATAACGTTATTTACATTTTAGGGGTATTTTTAGGATTTTATAGTTTTTTTATTTTTAGGGTTTTCTATGTTTTTAAGGGTTTTAATTGTTTCTTGATTTTTTATTGTTTTTAGGGGTTTATATTGTTCGTAACATTTTTATTGGTTTTTTAATTATTTTTATTGTTTTTAGGGGGTTTTAATGGTTTTTGGTTTTTTATGGTTTTAGGGGTTTTTTTGGGTCTTTCATGGTTTTTAGTGTTTTATGTGTGTTTTAGGTTTTTATGGTTTTATTAAGGTTTTTAGTTTTTTTATGTTTTTTTATGTTTTGTGTATTTTTAGTGTATTTTAGTTTTTTTATGATTTTTTGGGTTTTTATGGATTTTGAACATTTTAGGGTTTTGGGGTTTTGGGGGATTTTTTATTTCTTTAGAGTTTTTATGTTTTATGGGTTTTAAGTATTTTTTATGTTTTTAAGGTTCTCATATTGTTTTTGTGGTTTTCTTAATTTATTTGGGAATTCTTAGGGAATTTTTAGGATATTTTTGGTTTTAGGGTTTTTAAAGGGTTTAGGGTTTTTATGGTTTTTGGGGTTTTAAGATTTTTTAGTTTTGTTTGGGTTTTTAATGTTTTTAGAGTTTTTATATTTTTTATAGTTTTAAATAGTTTTTTATTTTATATAGGGTTCTTTTTGTTTTTTTTTGTGTTTTTTGGGTTTTATGGTATTTGGGGTCGTATGGATATTATGATTTTTAGGTTTTCTTATGGTTATTAGCATTTTTTAGATTTTCATAAATTTTATGTGTTTTAGGTTTTTATTGTTTTGTTAGAGATTTTTAGGTTTCTAGAGGTTTTTACATTGTGTTTTTAGAGAATTTTAGGATTTTTATGGTTTTTAGGGTTTTTGAGGGTTTGGGGAATTTTTTTATTTTGGGTCAAAGGGGTTTTTTTTGAGTTTTTTAGTGTTGTAAGGTTTTTCAGAGTTTTTTTTTCATTTTTAGGTGTTTAAATGGATTTTAGTGTTTTTAGTGGTTTTATGGGTTTATGGGTTTTTAGGGGTTTTTTTGTGTTTTAAGGGTTTTAAGGTTTCTGGGAGTTTTTTATCATATTTTTTGGGTTTACATGGTTTTTTGAGTGTTCGGTGATTTTTATGGTTTTAATGGGTATTTAGTGTTTTTTAAAGTTTATTTGTTTTTTATGGTTTTCAATATTTTTTAATCTTTTTAGGGTTTTAGGGTTTTTATTCTTTTTTGGTTTTTTAATGTCTTTAGGTTTCAAATATTTTTTAGGTTTTTTAGGATTTTAGGTATTTTTATGTTTTTAGTGATTTTGTACTTTTTTTTATTATTTTTAGGCTTTTGAGGCGGTTTCTAGTATTTATGGTTTTGGGTTTTTAGAGTTTTTTTTGTGTTATTTAGGTTTTTAAAAGTTTTTATAGGTTTTATAACTTTATGGGTATAAATAGATTTATATTTTTTAGTGGTTTTCTGATTTTTTATGGTTTTTTGGGTTCTTATCGTTTTTGGGGGGTTTTATTGTCTTTATGATTTTTAATGTTTTTAGTGTTTTTTATGGTTTTTACATGTTTTATTTGTTTTTTAGTGTTTAAGGTTTGCATAGTATTTTTAGGGGTTTAGTCCTTTTTATGTTTTAAAGGATTTCACTATATTTTTAGGATTTTTATGGTTTTTAAGTATTTTAGGGATTATTTGGGGTTTATGTTTTTTTTTGGTTTTTTGAGTTTTTAGGGTTTTTTTGTGTATTTTTGGATTTTAGGGAATTTTATAATTTTTAGATTTTTTGGGGTTTTAAGTGTTTTAAGGTTTTCTTAGGGTATTTCAATGTTTTATGGGTTTTTACATTTTATGGAATTTTATGTATTTTTAGGATTTTAATGGGGTTTTGGATTTTAAGGGATTTTGAGTGTTTTTAGGGGTTTCAATGGTTTTAGGGATTTTATAGTTATTTGGGGGATTTAGGATTTTATTTTAGAGTTTTTAATGGGTTTAATGGTTTTTAGAGTTTTTAAACATTTGATGTGGTTAAAAAAAATTATAGTTTTATTGGATTCTTTTGGGTTTTTATGGGGTTTAGGGGATTTATGGTATTTAGGGGATTGTATGGTTTTAAGGGTTTTTATATTTTTTGGGGATTTTAGGGATTTAATAGATTTTTTTGTTTTTAGGAATTTTAAGTGTTTTAGGTTTTTATGGTTTCTTAGAGTTTGTCTTGGTTTTTAGGGGTTTTTTGTTTTTGGGGTTTTTTAGGCGCTTTTAGGACTTTTATGGAGTTTTTGGATTTTAAGGGATTTCAAGGGGCTTTAAGGTATTTATATTTTTATGTTTTCTAGTTTTGTATGGGATTTTGATTTTTTTGGGGTTTTAACGGATTTTTAATTATTTTTTAACATTTTTTACGGTTTAAAGGGTTTTTAGTGTTTTAGTGTCTTTTAGGGTTTTTATGGGTTTATAGGGTTTTAATGGTTTTTTTGGGGGATTTCTGGTTTTTAGGGGTTTTTGGGTTTTTTAGGGTCTTTTATAATACATATATTTTTTTATTTTTTTGAGTTTTTAATTTTTTTGGGATTTTATGGTTTTCATAGGGTTATTTAGAGATTTTTATGTCTTTATGGGTTTTTAGGTATTTTTAATATTTTTAGGTCTTTGGGGGTTTTTGTTATTTTGAGTATCTTTGGGTGGTTTTATGGTTTTTTGTGTTTTATGTGTTTTTAGGGGTTTTGAGTGTTTTTAGGCTTTTAAGGTTTTCATATGTGTTTTAGGATTTTTAGGGTTTGTAAAAGTTTTAGTGATTTTATGGGATTTTTTGGATTTTTATAGTTTTTATATTTTTTTGGGGATTTTGGGGGGTTTTTTAGGGTTTTATGTGATTTAGGGTTTTTATGGTTTTCTTAGGTCTTTATGGAAAATTTTTATTTTTTTAGGGGTTTTATTGTTTTTTGAGTTTTTTAATGATTTTGATGGTTTAAAGTGTTTTTAGCGTTTTAGTGGGTTTTAGGGTATTTATGGGTTTATATGTTTTCTTAAGATTTCTAGGGTTTTTATTGTTATTGGTTTTTATGGTTTTATTGAATTTTAGGTTTTTTAGCATTTTTTGGTTTTTTATGGGTTTTAAGAGTTTTTAGGATTTATAGTTTTCTTATGGTTTTCATTATTTTTAGGGTCTTTGAGTTTTTAGGATTTTTAGGGGTTTTATTATTTTAATGGGTTTTAGGGTTTTTTGGGGTTTTTTGGGGTGTTTTGGGTTTTTTGGGGATTCTTGGTTTTTTGGGTTTATATAATTTTTTATCTTTTTCATGGTTTTAGATGTTTTAGGATTTTTAAGTTTTCACAGAGTTTTTTAGGGTTATTTTGGGTTTTTATATTTTTACATATTTTTAGTGGTTTTTATTGATTTTTATGGTTATTTAGGATTCTTAAGGGGTTTAGAGGGATTTTAATGTTTTTAGGTATTTTATGGTTTTTTTGTGATTTTTAGAGTTTTTTAGTTTTTTAGGGTATTAATTTTTTTTATAGAATTTATGGGTTTTATGGGTTTAAAGGGGTTTAAGAGTTTTTAGTGGTTTCATATGTTTTTATTGGTCTTGGGGTTTTTAATGTTTTTAATGTTTTTAAGGGTTTTTATGGTTCTTGTACTTTTTTGATTTCTGGTGTCTTTTAGTGTGTTTAGTGTGTTTAGGTTTTTAGGGGTTCTAAGTGTTTTTAGGTTTTTATGGTTTTCTTAGGTGTTTTATGAGTTTTACAGTTTTTTTCATATTTAGGAATGTTTTTTTTATTTTTCGGACTATTAGGGGGTTTTAGGGTCTTTAGGGATTTTAAGGGGTTATAGGGGTATTTAGGGTTTTATGGTTTTTTTGATTTTTGGGTTTTAGGGTTTTATATGTTTTTTATGGGTTTAAAGGGGTTTATAAGTTTTTTGAAAATTTTAAAGGTTTAAATGAATTTTAGAGATTTTATAAATTTTTTATGTTTTTTGTGGGTTTTTTGGGTTTTTTATGATTTTTAGAGGTTTTATGTATTTTAGGGATTTTTAGGGTTTTTAGGGTCATTTAGTGTTTTATTCATTCATTAGCTTTTTTACAGGTTTAAGTATTTTTTCAGTTTTTAAGGTTTTATTAAGGGTATTCATGGTTTTTATAGTTTTTACATTTTTAGATGTTTTTCGATATTTTTTATGTTTTTATGGTTTTTAGTGTTTTTATTCATTTTGGGGGTTTTTAGGGTTTTTATGTTTTTGAGGGTTTTACATTTTACCTTTTTTAGTGTTTTTAGGTTTTTAAGTATTTCTTATGGTTTTTCAGTATTCTTAGTGTTTTTACATTTTTAAAGATTTTTAGGGATTTTTAGGATTTTTATATGTTTTCTGGTTGATACGGGTTTTGAGGGATTTTTGGGATTTTTATGTGTTTTATGGTAATTATGTTATTTGGGAATTTTATGGTTTTTAATTTTTTTTACGTTTTACGGGTTTTTAGTGTTTTTTATCAATTTAGGGGATTGATGGGTTTTTATAGTTTTAGTGATTTTTATAGTTTTTATGGGGTTTTTGTGTTTTTAAGGATTTTAGGGGGTTTATAGTTTTTATGGTTTAAAAGGTTTTTAGGATTTTAGGGATTTTGCATTTTTTTAGAATTTATAAGGATTTTAGGTTTTTTTATCTTCTTAAGAATTTTATATGGGTTTTTTATGATTTTTATGGTTTTTTTACCTTTTTAGGGATTTTTATGGTATTAGGGATTTTATAGATTTTGATGGTTTTTGTGTTTTTAGGGTTTTGATGGGTTTTATTGTTTTTTGTTGGTTTTATGGTTTTATTTTTAGTATTACGGGTTTTATTGTTTTTATATTTTTTAATTTTTTTAGTGCTTTAATGGTTTTTTATAGTTTTTAGTGGTTTTTTAGAGTTTTAGTGATTTTTATTGTTTTTTGGGGTATATGATTTTTCTGGTTTTAGATTTTTTTTTGTTTTTAGCATTTCTAGAATTTTTAGTTTTTAGGGGTTTTAGCTGTTTTTAGGATTTTTAAGGTTTTCTTAGTGTTTTATATTTTTTTAAATTTTAAGGTATTTTTAATATATTTATCATTTTTAGGTATTTAGGGATTTTGGGGTTTTTTTGGTTTGTAGGGATTTTATGGTTTTTATGGTTTTTTGGGTTTTTAGTGTTTTTTTAATTTTTAGGGTTTTAATGGTTTTTTAGACATTTTAATGTTTTTATTGGTTTATAATTTTATTAGATTTTTTTGGTGGGTTTTTTATTGTTTTTTTGGTTTTTGGGGATTATAATGGTTTTTGGGTTTTTTTGGCATTTAGGGCTTTTAGTGGATTTTATGATTCTTTTAGGGGTTTTAGTATTTCTTGGGTTTTTAGGGGATTTATTTTTTTTTTGTTTTTTTTGTTTTCTGAGGGGTTTTAAGGGTTTCTATGGTATTTTACCTTTTTATTGATTTTATGGAATTTTTGGATTGTTATGGTTTTTAGTGATTTTAGGGATTTTGAGGGGTTTTAGTATGTTTTAGGGTTTTAAGAATTTTTTAGGTTTTTATAGATATTAAGTGCTTTTAGGTGTTTAATGATTTCATAGGTTTTTCAAGTTTTTTAAATCTTTTTATGTATTTAGGTATTTTCAATGATTTCAAGGATTTTATGGATTTTTAGGGTTTTATGATTTTTATGTGTTTTTTTGGTTTTTATCATTTTTGGGCTTTTATGGTTTTTTGGGGTTTTAAGGGTTTTTTTGTGTTTTTCGAAATTTAATGGTTTTGTAGATTTTTTAAACAATTTTAGGGTTTTAAAAGGTTTTTTTATCTTTAGTGGGTTTTAGGTTTTTTATGGGGTTTTTGGGTTTTTAAGTGTTCCTGGGGGGGTTTGGGGTTTTTTGGTTTTTAGGGATTTTTGGTATTTTTACTATTTTAATCATTTTTTTGGTTTTTAGGGGTTTGATGTTTTTTAGGTTTTTAAGGTTTTATTATGGGTTTTTAGTGTTTTTAGGGTTTTTTACCAATGTAGGTATTCTTTGAGTATTTAGGGTTTTTATGGGTTTTTAGGGTTTTGGGGATATTGACGGATTTTAGGCTTTTTTATAGTTTTTAAATTTTGAGTGGGTTTTATTGTGTTTTTATATTTTTAAGGATTCTTATCATTTTTAGGGGTTTAAAGTGTTTTTAGAGTGTTTCATGGTTTTTTAGATTTTTATAGGTTTTTATGGTTTTTAATTGTTTTTAATGTTTTTTTGGTTTTCATGTTTTATAAGATTTTTAGGGTGTTTTAAGGGTTATAGATTTTTAGGTGGTTTATGGGTATTAAGTGTTTTTATATTTTTGAGGTGTTCTCAGGTTTTTTCATAGGTATTTAGGGTATTTTTCATTTTTAGAAAATTTTAGGCAATTTTTAGGATTTTATGGTTTTTAGGGGTCTTGTGGATTTTGAGGGTTTTTAGGGATTTTAGGGATTTTAGAGTTTTTAGGTTTTTAGTGTTTTTATGTTTTTAGGGGTTTTAATTGTTTTTAGAATTTTAATTTTTTTATGGATTTGTAGGTTCTTAGGGTTTTTTATATTTTCTGGGATTCTAAGGTTCTTTTTTGATTTTTATGGTTTTAGGGGTTTTTAGGGTTTTTAGGGAATTTGTAGTTTTGTAGTGTTTCTAGTATTTTTGGGGGTTTTAGGGTTTTTATTAGTTTTTAGGGTTTTAAGGTTTTTTAGTGTGTTTTAATGTTTTTTGGGGAATACTAGTAATATATAGTTTTTAGTGTTTTTTGGTTTTTATGGGTTTTGTGGGTTTTTTTAGTCTTTAGGGGTTTTGGGTTTTACCAATTATTATGTTTTTATAAGTTTTAAGTGTTTTTAGGTTTTTCATGTTTTTTGTGGGTTTCCATGGTTTTTAGGTGTTTTCAAATATTTATAGTTTTTGTATTTTTATGGGTTTTGAGGGGTTTTGTAGTTTTTTCGGTTTTATAGTTCCTGAGGTTTTAGGGTTTGTTTATGTTTTTTATGGTTTTAAGGTTTTTTAGATTATTCATCACTTTTAGAGGTTTAAGTAATTTTATAGTTTTTAGAATGATTTTATTATTTTAATGTGTTTTAGGGTTTTTAATATTTTATAGGGGATTTATGGTTTTTAGGGTGTTTAAAATTTTTTAGGTTTTTTATATGTTTTAAGTTTTCTTATGGTTTTAAGGTTTTCTTAGGGGTTTCTAGGGGTTTTAGGGGTTCTTACATTTTTACGTATTTTTAGCCTATTTTATTATTTTTATGGGGTTTTAGGTTTTTTGGGGGGTTTTGGGTTTCTATGGTTTTAATTTTTTTTGTTTTTTTTTTGTTTTTATTCATTTTAATTTTTTAAGAGTTTTATCATTTTATGAAGTAAAATGGATTTTAGAATATTAAATTTTTCTTTTGGGTATTTTTTGTTTTAGGGGTTTTAATGGTTTTAGGGATATTTATGGTTTTTTTTTAATTTTTAGGGTTTTTAGCATTTTTTAGGTTTTTAAGGTTTTAAGTGTTTTTATGTTTTTATGTTTTTCATAGTGTTCTTAGGGGTTTTGGGTATTTTATGTTTTTATGTATTTTTAGATATTTTAATAAATTTTATGGTTTTTTAAAGTTTTATATTTTTTTGTGGCTATTGGTTTTTTT
This sequence comes from Viscum album, assembly GCA_963277665.1. Taxonomy (NCBI): domain Eukaryota; kingdom Viridiplantae; phylum Streptophyta; class Magnoliopsida; order Santalales; family Viscaceae; genus Viscum; species Viscum album. The sequence goes on from OY728127.1 coordinate 110,282,688, forward strand.
AGATTTGTAGGGTTTTATGGTTTTTTAGAGTGTTTAACATTTTTAGGGTTTTTAGGTTTTTTATTAATTATAGTGGTTTTTAAGGGGTTTTGGGGGTTTTATTGTTTTTAATGTTTTTAGGTGGTTTAGGGTTTTTAGTGTTTTTTATTTTTTAGGTATTTTAAGGGATTTTGAGTTTTTATGGTTTTTTAGTGATTTATTGGGTTTTAGGGGTTTTAGTATTTGTGGGATTTTAGGGTTTTTTTTGGGATTTAACAGTTTTTAATTGTTTTTAACATTTTATGGGATTTAAAGGGTTTTTAGTGTTTTTTTATGTTTTATGGTTTTATGGGGTTATTATTATTATTATGGATTTTTGGGGTTTTATAGTTTTTCTGGTTTTTAGGTTTTTAGAGGTTTTAATTATTTGTAGGTTTTTATGGTTTTCTTTTTTTTTTTGGGGTTTTAGGTTTTTTTATATTTTTATGGATTTTTTGGGATTCTTTAGAATTTTTATGGTATTTTTTGTTTTTTACGTATTTTGATGGTTTTTTGGGCTTATAATTTTTTTAGGTTTTTAGTGTTTTTAGGTTCTTTAGGCATTTTAATTGTTTTTATGTTTTTAAGGTTTTCTTAGGGTTTGATGAGAATCTTGGAAGAAATGGTCACTGAGGGGTTAAAGGCGGTATTGATGAGTAGGGTGGAATGTGAATGATTGCACAAGACCCATTGCGGGGACTTGGTAGTATAATGACTAGGGAGAGGACCAAGAGATTGAATGGGACCTTAAATGGGTTAATCATATAATTCCAAAGGGTCCGATACCATTTCTTGGGTGAATCATATATGACTATATGTTAATTAATTATAGCCTAAACATGATTTTAAGGACCCATTCCATTGTATGATTGGAATTTCAAGCCCACCCATCCATGGAATCTTCAAAGTCGAAAGTGGTGGGATAGTTGTATTTACTTTATAAAAGGGTGTTCTGCATGTCCTTTAAAGTCTTGGTCATGTGAAAAAAATTCAAAACCATCATTTAGGAATTATGACTTGTTAAAACTAGGCATTAGACTTTTGTTTCACTCTTTGGGTATTAATACCCACCCCCATGTACTCTTTGAACATCATGAATGAAGGTATTGTTATTATGGTATGTTTTTCATGAATCCTTTGTGTTATTTCTTAATTCCGTATTTATCAAAGGATTGGTCATCCTTTTTGGTATCTTTTGGATAGATTTCTTAGAGAAAAGTTCTTTGTGGTTTCTACTTAGACAAACTCTACCCTTTCTTTCTTATTTCCACCATTTATATCCCTTCTCCCCTTTTTCTTGATTAAATCATGGTGACCAACATGAAAATGTTGATGAAGTATCCTAAGACACTTCTGAGTGGGTCTTGGATCATGTATCATTTTGTACCATAGCCTAATTTCACAAAATCAGTTTTGTCATTTTTTACCCCTTCTTCCATCTTATTTTCTATTCGAATTGGGATGACATCAATTTTGGTCTATTTTGATCTTCACATATAGACATCATTTATTTGGTATTTTTTAAATATAGTATATTAATTCTATATTTGAGAAACTCATAATTATTCCCCATCTAGAATCCTTAAAATGAAGTCTAAAAATTGTGAGATGCAACTGGTTCAAATTTTATGATTAATTAGGAAATTTTAAAACTGTGCATGTCGCACCACCAGTTTTAGATACTTGAAATTTTATTTATGTTTTAAGTGCTTTGGATGATCTTTATAATGTTTTTGAGGCTTTTCTATAGGTTCATGTTTTGAGAAGAGTTAGTAGGAGCCTCACATCACCTCTTGAAAACTGTGTAATTGAAATGGTTGACACTAGGGAGATGCTTGGTAAGGTGATTGGTTTGTCCAAACCATATGGATGCCCATTATAAATCATGAAATTATGGATGGTGTTGTGTATCATGGTTGGATTAAGGTTTACCTAACCATTCAAGGGATCAATGTGAGGTGTGTTTGGAGGTAGTGACTCGTGCACAATTAGCGCACAGTTTGCCTAACTGTATTAGATAACCATGAACCAGGGAAAATTAGATCTAAAAATTGTGTATCGATTTTAATTTACTTCTTAAAAAATATTTTTTCCTAAATAGGTCATAACATTAATTCCTCTTCCTCCCAAAGTATTTGAGACAATTCCTTATGACTGGGGATTGATTCATAGGAGAATCCAAGTGTTTTGGAGACCCGAATTCATCAGTAAGGGCTCCTTTTTCCTCATTTTTGTTATATATATTCTCCTTCCCTCTTTTGGAATCATGGGTATTGTTCCTTGGGGGATATAAACATGTTTTTTGATGGAAATCCTATGGGACATGATTTTTTAGATTTAAGGGAATGAGATCTAAGTAGGAATATGGAATATTTATGATGGTTTGTTAAATTTGTTTTCTCATTATTCATTTTTTTCCCATGTTTGAGAGGTATGTGGCTTCTATATCAACATACATTGATTATTGAACGATGGATTGCTTAGAAATTAATTTAATTCCTTTATGTTTTAGAGAAATCATGGTGCTATTTGATGTAATACTCATTTGAATTATTGTTTTGGAAATAATGGAAATTTTATGGATTTTTGGAAAATTGTTGTTTATAATTTTAAAATGGTGATTTATGAATTATTGTGGGTTAATTAAAGTAAATTAATTTTTTACATGATTTTATTTAAATGGGTTTATATGATTTTTTAATAACATCTGGGCATGATTTGTATGAGATGGATAATGGTTGTTAATTACCAAAATCAAAAGGGACGGAGTATAGATGTGAAGTTCCACCGTAAATGGTAACACAAATCTTGTGTGTGTGTTTATGTTTGGGATGTGCATGGAGATAGAAAATTTTATTTGAAATCATAAATTTGGAAATAGGTAAAATCCTTATTAATGTTACTTGAAAAATTATCATGTTAGTTATTGTTGTATTCCTTTAAAAAATGGATTCGAAGCCTTGTTTGATTGTTATCCTTGGAAACTATTTTGGTTTGATAGAAAATAATTTAACTTATTTTAAAACTATTTTATATAAATTCTCTAACATTTTCTATCCTAGTTTCATGAGATTGTAATTCATTAGGGAAATCATACAAATTTATATACTCACCTACTACTTAGGCACTATTGTATTTTTGCATATGTTACATATCGAGACATGGGTAAAGGCAAGGTATCCCATTTATTTAGTTATTATTCTTGATACAATGGTTTGGGAATGTTGATTTGGATATTGAAGATTATTTGGACTCTTTTTGTGCCTTTTGTGACTTTTGGTTTTGTTATCAATTGGATACATTAGTTATGTCACATTTATTCCACTTGAACTCTGATATTGTCTTTTCGTTTAATCATGTATTGGCATCTATTTTGGTACACATGAATCATTAATAAGCTTGATTTTTATGGTTATAATTGGGTTGGTCATTTTATTTTAAATTTTTAAATCATTCCCCAAAATTTTGTGAGTTTCTTGGAATTTATTTCCAGCATTTGGTGTCTTGGGTTTGTCACCTAAGGTCTAGTAGCTCGTTGGTTACTTCTCAAGCCAATGAGGAGGGTCAAGATGTCACAAATGTTGTCAACTTATTTAGTCTTTGAGATTGAAATAATATTCATCTTTCACTTGGGATGGTATCAAAAATATATTATTTTAAGAACATGAAATGTAAAGCATAAAAAGGCATAGCTAACCTCTTTATGTTGAAACTGAAGTTATCTGGGTGTTGGGTACATGAGTGCTTTGAGACACTTCTTGTACATGTCACCCCATCATCTTGGGGTTAGATGATGAGTAGAGCATGGAATGAATTTATTTAAATGAATTCCCACTAAGAGTAAATAATTAATTTTGAGTAGTGATTTATTATTTCTTGAAAAAGTGTTGGTTTCTTCAAATAAATGAAAATGGTTTTATTTTTAAAGGCTTTGTGGAATTTTTAAAAATGGTTTTGAAGTAGAAATTTTTGAATTTTAAAAATTTGTGTTGTTATATCTATGATATGGTACATTTGACATTTATAATACATTATTTTCTAGATAATGAGAGAAAATATAGTTTTTTATAGCGATTGGCATCGAGTAGGTGTCGTAGAAACCAACCAGACGAGGCTGCTAATAATGTGGTTTAACCTGAGCCATGTGATAAATAATAGTTGGTTAAAAGTATTGTTGAGGTATTTCAAGTCATGGATAGAGGGAATATAAAAAATGAACTATGTAATGTGGATCATTCATTTCAATTCAAAATTCAGAATCCTCCCATCTTTTAGTGTAATTCAAAATCGGAAAAAGTATAAGTGAGGCTAAATAGGATGAAAAAAACATTTAGTTACATTGACAAACCTGCTGAGATAAAGATAGAGTTTTTAATGTACTTTCTATAATACCTTTCATGACAGTGGTGGGATTTTTATGTTTAGGATAAATTGGAATATGTAATTAAATGAGAATATTTTGAATAATGTTTTAACAAAAAATTCAATCCTCATACTTTTTTGATTCTAAGAACAACATAAATCGTTAGTTTTATGAAACATAACCTCACAGAGACTGAGTATTAAGATATATTTATGAAATTAGTGTTATTTTCAACCCATGTTGTTACAAGTGTATCAATCAAGAAAAATATTTTTTAATCAGGGTTAAGGAATGATATTTGATCAATGATTTCTATGCTTTGTATATTAGATTATATAGATATATTAAATAGATAAATAGTGGAATAAATGGATATCTAAAGAAATATGGTTATAGGAAGCATGTTAATATCTATGGGAACTAGTTGTAGCTCTAATGATGGGAATAAACAGAATATGGACACCATTTTCAATGGTGGTGGGATAAATTAGAATAAGACCTCAATATCAGTAAATCTTACTCTAAACCAAAGGTTAAACCCAATTATATTAAATGTGGCCCTCTTGATCACATAAAGATATATTATACAACACCACCTAGATCATCTCACAATTTAATAATATAGGACATCTACGATGTTATTTTCACAGTTCTCTAAGGATAGGTGCTAGGTACAAATCTTAATATTCTCATGCATTGTATGATTCAATTAGACAAGTGCAGTAGAATAGCTCTCATTAAAAATCTTGAGAAATCCAAGGGGATTATAGGAATACCATGAATCCTCCACTAGGGAAATCTCATCCAGGTTACAAATAGAAAATCACTCTGAGTAAGAAATTTAATGTAGATGAACAAGTGATCATGGAAGATCAATTGGGGAATTTAAAGGTTAGAGGTAAATTTATTTTGGATGCTACCATTATGGAATCTTTGTTTGATAAGGGTGAAACCCATTTTTTATTACTTATCATATTTTTGATCTTCTGAGTTTTCATGTTGAGATTATTCCATTTATTTGGAAACTGCAATTTCCTCTTGAAAAAAAATATCGAGCCTTTGTGTACAATGAACTTTCTATAAATTTTGATGGGGATTAATTGATATTTGACCTCTATATTATTGAAATGAATGTATATGGATTAATCCTATGTAGTGATTGGTTGATAACATTCAAATATCACATGTACTATTATACCTAAAGGGTTAGTTTTACAACTGATGAAGGCATTGAGCATCTATATAGGGGAAATCAGAATGTAAAGGAAAGTGGATCTAGATTGTTGGAACAATTAGTTGGAACTAACTCATACCAATTAGAGACCTTTAATTTAGAATCTATAAATGAGATCAAGGATAGAAGTTTCCAATAGTATTTGATATGTTTCATTCTGTTTTTATTAATAATTTCTCATATTTTCCAACCATTAGAGATGTAGATTTTATGATTTATTTCTTACCAAGGACCCAAACCATCTCACTTCCACCTTATCGGATGGTACCTAAATGGTTAAGGGAATTGGAAGTCTAGTTCGAAGATTTATAAATCAAGGGGTTCACCCATCCTTGTATTTATATGTGGGAAGAATTGGTTCTTTTAGGAGAAATATAAATGGAACTCTTAGAATTTGTATGGCTTATCATAATCTTAATTAATTTATGATAATGAATCAGTATCTAATTCCATTCATTTATGACCTTTTCGATTAATTAAGGGGATCACATTGGTTCACTAAAAAATATTTTTGTTTGGGATATCATGAAATGTGGGTTCTAAAGGGGGATATTTTGAATATAGATTTCAAAAATAGATATGGCCATTACAAGTATAAGTTTATGAATTTTGGTATTAAGAATGAACCAGTAGTCCTTACAAAATTAATGAATCATATATTTCAATGTTATCTGGATTATTTTGTGGTTTTATTTTTTGATGAAATATTGGTGTATTCTAGGAAACGTTTTGGGCATGAGAAACAGTTAACAATTGTGTTGGTCATCTTACGGGATCAACGTCTGTATGAAAAAATGTCAAAGTGCGATTTTTTGGATAAAATATTTCTATTTATTTATATATGTTATCATTGAAAATTATGTTTTTTAGATCTTGAAAATATAGAGGTTGTGATATCTTGGAAACCACAAAATAATTTCTTTAAAATATGAAATTTCCTTGGCCTAGCTAGTTATTACTGAATTTTTTCTCATGACTTTTCATGAATAGAATCACCGATTCAATATTTAATAAGGATAATTGTTCCATTATAACAGAAAAATGAATGTCAAAATTATTTTCAAGGGATTATATTTTAGCATACATAATCACTGGTCTCAATATTTTTAGAATTAGGATAAGGTTTTGTTGTGTATTGTGATGATTTGAGATCTAGTTTTAGGTGTGTTCTCATGAAGAGAGATCATATTCTTCAATATGGATCACGTCAGTTATAGTTTCTTGAGATAAACTATAAATCCCATGATTTCTAATTAACTACTGTGGTCTATACTTTGAAGACCGTGCATTATTATCTTTTTAGTGGTAAATTCACAGTGTTTATCAATCAAAATATCCTGAAACACATTTTCTTACAAAGATATTTGAATCTGAGACAAAGAAGATAGATGAAGTATCTTCAAATGTATTACTTTGACTTGATGTATAAATTCGTTAAAGGGAACACTATGGTGGATAGATTATAATGAAATTTATATATTCAGTTGGTGAAAGAGGCTTCTAATCAATGGTAGTTAATTTGAGTGATTTATAACATGCACTTGGATTGTATATATTGAGGTAGTTTTTTTATTTTCATTCTGATATCTTTTTTTTCTCATTTGGTAAATAAGGTTAAATAGGGACAAACATCTGATTCTAAATATGTTTCTACGAATTCAAAAATGAATGGTTGAGAGAACATTGAGGGATAAAATATAGTCAAAATATCAGTGTTGTGGTTTCCAGATCAGATGGTCATACCTTTGGATTTTCATAAAAATATCCTTCACTATTATAACCCTATGAAATGAGATGTTCATCCTGGAATAAAAAGTTGTATAGTTAACTAAAATCATAATTTTTGTGGGATGATAATAAATGAATGTGGGATTTGTATATTTGAGATGTCTCACCTATCATCATGTTAAGGTAGAGTACAATGGCCAGTGGGTATGCTACAGGCATTATTGATTCCTATGTGGAAATGGGAGAAGATAATAATGTATTTTATAATAAATCTACCAAGTATTGTTCAAAAACATGATTCCATATTGGTGATAATGAATCAAATCTCAAATTTGGCACATTTCATCCCTATTCATGAATCTAATAAGATGAGGTATTGTAAAAAATTTATATACAATAATTTTTAAAGAGGCATTATGTTATAGTAATCATTATATCTAAAAAATACCCTAGGTTTACATATCATTTATGGAAGTCCTTATAGAAATCCCATGAGAAATAGTTTACTATGAGCACGACATGTCATCCTCAAACAAATTTACAATATTAAAGGATGATCCAAACATTAGAGGACATTATTATGGCTTGTGTAATTGATTTTGGTGTCTCATGGGTGGATTACATACTATTACTAGATTTATCATAATTTTTTTATATCATGACTAGAGACATATGGTTCCTTTTGCATAATTATACGTGTTTCTATGTTGTTCTCCACTTTTTTAAGTGGAAACAAGTGAGACATCACTATTTTTACCAAGACTTATGAAAGAGACAATAAATAATATTATGTTAATTATGAGTATATAGATGGAATATAGTCATCATAAATCTTCTAATGATCATCATTGATGGTTGTTTTTATTTGATGTGACTGATTATGTGTTCTTGATAATCTCTCCAAGGTTTGGGAATCATCATTTTGTGAAGTAGTTAAAGTTATCTCCTTGTTATATAGGTTCTTTTAAGATTCTTTAAGGGGTGGTTGAGGTTGAAAATTAGTTAGATTATCCACCAATATTCCATTAAACTTGACCCTGACCATGTGATTTGATGGGATCATATTGACCTAGATCTTGATTATACTATGGTTCATGAGTCAGTATAGATTCTAGATTGGTATGATATTGTGTTTCATGGGAAAAGAAATGTTCTGGTTTGGGTTTTATGGAAACTTTGTTAGATTCAAAAGGAAACATGAGATCATTAAAAGGAAATTATGCAGAAATGGCTAGAACTCTTCATGGAGAACTATGGGTTTCTAAATTCTGGGGACCAAAAGACCAATGGTGGGGAGAATTTATAACCCCCTATTTTAGATACCTAACCCTTTATTTATGTATTTTAAACATATATAATTATTGGGTTATGTTTCAAGGGGTTTAGAGGAGTTTTGGAGTGTTTTTTAGGATTTTATAGAGGTGAATAGTTTGAGTACGGTTAGTAGAACAATGAAACAACTCTAGGAAACTGTGAAACTGAAATAGTGGGCACTAGGGTAGCACACGATTAGGCACATGGTTTATCCAAACAATTTAAATTCCATAGAAAAAATTGTGAAATTTTATATTGTGGGGTATAGCATGGTTGGTTCATGATTTGTGTAACTATTCAATCCAACCATGGGAGATATGTATGGAGGTATTGGATCATGCATGGTTAGTGAAAAAATTTACTAATTGTGTTTCCTAACCATGAAACATGAAAAAATAGATCTGAAAATTTTGGATATAATTTGATTTGCTTAATAAACCACTCTTTTTCACCTTAGATTTCAATAACACAAATTCTTATTCCTTCGAAGGTAGTAGAGATAATTCCTTTTGACCATAGAGCATGTCCTAGGTGAATCCAAGTGAATTGGAGACCCATAGTCATCAGAAAGTTCTCATTATTCATCATTTTATTTTGCTATCTTCTCCTTTCCTCTTTTTTATTCATGGATATAGTTCATTTGGGATAGATCCATGTTTTGTGATGTTAATCTTGGTTAGATATAATTGTTTTTATTTATGGATTGATATCCATGTTTTAATATTCGATATTTAAGTTGGTTTGTTAAATTTATTGTTTCATTCTTTGATTTCTCCTATGTCTAAGAGGTAGGTGGATTATAACTAAAATCCTATTTATTTGAACTTCACGTCTTGATTTAAAATTGAATTAATTGCCTATAATTTTTTGTGAAAATCATGTTGTGATTTGATGGAATTATCATTTGATTTTAAGTGTTGGAAATCATGGGAATCAAATGTTTTTTTATAAATGATGTTTATAATTTTAAAATTATGATTGTAAAATTACGGTTGGTTGATGTAAGAAAATTATTCATTTAAATTATTTTGTTGGAATGGTTTGAAATGATTTATAAATAAGGGTTGTTCATGAGTTGAATTTCATCGATAATAGCCAAGAAGTGTCACCATCAAAGGGATGGAGTATGGATGTGATGTTCCACCATCAATGGTTACACTAAACTTGTGAGTGTGTTTATGTTGAGTATATATATGAACTTGTAAATTTTTATTCTAAATCAAAAATTGATAATGGGATAAAATCATTTTTTATGTTCCTTAAAAATGGTTTTGTTTGTTGTTGATGTATTCTCTGAAGTAAAAATGGATTTGAAGGCTTGTTTGATTGTTTTCCTTAGAAAAATGATTTGGTTGGATATAAAAAAAATTAAATTTTTTTAAAATAATTTGTATAAATGTTATGAAATGATCAATCATATTGGTGTGATTAGATAAGTCATTGGGGAAATATTATTTTGCTTTATATTCACCCCCTTCTTAAGAACTATGGTGAGTTTTTATATGTTATATATCGAGACACATGTAAAGTAAATGTATCTGAATTCATTAGGGATTATTCTTTATAACTAGGTTTGAGCATGTTTATTTAGATCTTTGAGTATATTGAGAGTTGTTTTTAGTGTCTTTCTGTATTTTTTTTATCATTTGGTTCCATTGGTTTTGTGTCATTAATTCTGCTTGTACTCTGATATTGTCTTTTGGTTTAATCTTGTATTGGATTTAATTTTTGGTAGTCAAAAATCATTATAAAGTTTGTTTGTTATGGTTATAATTTTTTTGGGATTTTATATTAAAAGTTAAAATCATCTACCAATTTTTTTGGCAGCCCTTGCGATTTATTTCCAACCATTTGTTTCTTGTTGATGTTACCTAAGGCCTTTGATCTCCCCTATCACTTCTCAAGAAAATGAGGAGGGGTGGAATCTAATAGTGCATCTCTCACTTTAAATCCATTTCATGTTTCAAATTATTTATTCTCCTATATTTTCATATTGAATATTCATATTGTTTCTATATAATTTATTCAAAAAAGTGCCAAAAAAATTAAATTATTAAAAAAGGTGCACCATCTTGAGTCATACATCCGTTTGTCATTTTTATTCATCCATAACCATCATCATCATTGTATCAATTTGATTTCAAGAAAATATTTACAGGGAAATAAAGGCCCTGAAAGCATAAGGAGGCCTAAAGTAATGTAGGACAATGGAATCCCATTGAATTAAATTCACCCCCTCAAGTTTACAGTAACAGATGTTGGAAAGACAAGTGACTTTAATGTCTTGCTATGTTGGGGAAGCAAGGTGGTATGATACTTTATTCCCCTATCACTAGGTATGGTTTACATTAAAACTATTGTTAATTAGGAATCCACACTTCCAAATAATATAAGATATCAACCACAGAGTGGAACCATTCCCATGTAAGTAATCATCAATGGTCATAAAGTATGTTTCCACCTGGGAGCGCTATAAATTCTTTTAGATACAAATATTCTTCTCGGTTAGTACAACCTTGGACTCTGCCTATAGGGAGTTACCAATTCTTTAGTGGGTTATGAATTCCAGTACAAAACTTCCCATGTAGACTTGTAAGACCCATACTCATCGTATGACACCTGATATACGTGATCTTCCTTATTATTCTTGAAATCATCTGTTTGAGGAATCCATCACACCTATTGGCCTTGTAACATGGAGCTTGTGTATTGATCCATTGGTGAGGAAACATGTAAATAATTTTTATTCATCTACTATCTTCCCCTTCCCATATTTTTTTATTGAATCTAATTTTAATTTTATCTTTTAATTCTAGTTAGGGATTTCCGCACTAAAAACATCCTTTATATTTTCATGGAATTGGGTAATAATTCTATAGGAATAAAGTTGAGTGGTAAAATAAATTAGTGATACATTTTGTTTAAAATGACAAAAATTCTTGAAACCTAAGTAAACATAATATTTTTATAGCGTAAACACATGAGGGGTTGTTTGAGGTCCATATTCTTTTATCTTAAAATTTTCATGCAGGATTGTTAAAAGGTAGAGGTGAGTAACACCAATGAAACTAACATTATGTAGTTTATGAGGTCTGTACAAGAACAATTCCAAACGTTGAATGTGAGGATGAATGAATTACAATACCATTCAAATTCTAGAGCACATTAAAGAAGAAGGATCTTTGAAAAAATAGGAGGAGTGTTCTGCTTTTAATGAGTCACCAATCCATAGAAAAAAATTATCATGGAGGAAAACCAATGATATTGGAGGATTAAAGTTTACGATATCTTCATTATAGGGTAATAATGATACTAAAACATACATGGAATGTAAATTATAGTTATATCATGTTTTTGGTTTTTATAACTATTTAGAGAAAAATAAGCTGATGTTGGCTGCTATGGAATTCCACTGCTATGTTAGTATTTTGTGGAACGAACTACAAGTGAGATGGTGGAAAAGTGGAGGAAGACCTATCCGAACATGGGATGACATGGAAGTGGTAATGCGTAAGAGGTTTATTTCTAGCCACTATTATCATGGCTAGTTACTCATGTTAAAGGGTTTGACATAAAGATATATGAGTATTGATTTGTTTCATAAAAAGATGGATATCATTATGATTTGGTCAAATATTGTCGAGGAGCAAGAGGTCACCAAGGAAATATTTAGGAAGGAACCCAACCATGGAATTCGGAACATAGTGGAAATGCCCCAATATTTGGATATAGAGGATATTCTTTATATGGATATGGAATTAGATGGACCAGTAAAGGAAAATAAGATGTTCCCTATATATTATAGAAAGGATTATAAATATTCCTTTATTTTAATGGATTACAAACCACAAGAACGTGTAAGTGAACAAAAAATCGATTCAAAGAAGGTGACCAAACCAAAACCATTCATTCTAGAATCCAGAGGTAAAATAGAGGTTAATTTTATTTCCAAATCACATGATATCAAATATTTTAAATTTCATGTATTTGGATATTTTATCCACAAAATTCTCAAATACAAGGACTATGATTATTTTTATTGATGGAGATGTTCTTAGTGAAAGCTTAAGAGAGACTGATATTCCACCAATTTAGGTATATTAATATGTGAAAATAGAGAGCCCCATACATGGATAAATTCTTGTGTAAATTTTTTCTTTCAGTGATCATCCTGAAATAGAACATGATCAAGAGAAAATAGAGGTCATTTTTCATACCAGATTCCTCTTCAAAGAAAAGTTATATAGTTTGATCACTAATGGGGAAATTTTAACAAATGTAGAAAAAAAATTTATTGTTGATAAAGTGGGTTTATTTTTGACCAATAATACTAGGCCTTAAAGAATGAAATTTTAAAAAAATAGTGGGGTGGTTTAAGTGACTAAGAAAGAACAATTTCCATTTTATATTTGGAAGTATGAAGAAAAGGTGATATGTGATGTTGTTGACATGTACGATTCTCATATATTATTGTTCAGGCCCTGTAAATTTGATAATAGGGTCACACAAGATAGATACATAAATTTCTAATAATTTGAGCACAACATGACGATGGTTATACTTACACGCTTGAGGATGTTTGATGCTTATAAAGACCATGTGAGGATTGAGAGATATTATGAAAATAGAAAAAAAAGTGAGAAATAATATAGGTAACATAAAAAATAAAGAATGAAAAATGGATGATGAGTGAAATAAAAAGAAATTATTGAAGTAAAATAGTTGAAAAAATAGTGAAAATAAGAGTTAAAATAGAAGTGTTTAGGGAAAACAGATTTTATTTTCTAGAAAAATAAAGATAAAGAAATATTTAGAGGGGGAGGAAACTCTCCTGATTCTATCCAAGGTTGAATGTTTTTCCACTAAATCAATTAACTCATAAATAAGCTCTTCTAATGTGTCACTATTACATGAATATGGTGGTTGAACAAGAAGTGTTTGAAATGAGTTAAATTTGAACCAGGTTGTTTGGTATGAAAAAACTTCAAGAAAGGGAGGTTCTGGAGCAACCAAAATCAAAACATCAACCACAAGGTGATGGAACTTTAAAATTGTTAGATAATATTGAAGATAATTCCTACAATATTGAGTTACCCACTAGGTATGAAAAATTTAGTGTCTGATTTAATGTTACTGGTCTTTATCCCTTTGAATTTTCGTATTTGAGGAAGAATCCTTTTGAGGATAGAGGGAATAATGAGGATCATGAAACACATGGGATCGAGGTGTTAAAGGAGGACATGTTAAGGAGGACAGAATGCACATGATTGAAGAAGATTAGTTGTGAAGAGTGTATTCCCAATGAAAAGGGAGAGGACCAAGAGAATGAATGAGACCATAAATGGATTAATCCTGGAATTCCAAGGGGGGTCCCAATACCCTTTCATTGGGGAATCATTCAATCCTATATTTAAATAAATTAAGGCACAAACATGATTTTAAAGACCCATCATAAGGTGTTCTATGAATTTCAATCCCACCCCACAATGGAATCATCAATGTTAAAATTATTGGCCTCATTGTATTTACTTTCCAAAAGTTTGTGATACTTGTCACTAAAGGACATGAGCATGTGCCAAAATATTCAAAAGCATCTTTTAGGAATTTTGACTTGTGGAAACCAGGTGTTAGGATATTGTGTCACTCTTTGTCCATAAAAATCTACCCCTTGTACTCATTGAACATCATGAATGATGGTAGTGTTATTGTTGTGAGTTTTTATTACAACCTTTATGTTATTGATTAATTATTTACTTATCAAAGGATTGGTTATTCTTTTTGGAATCCTATGGAAACAATTCTTAGGGAAACATTCTATTTGGGTGTTACCTCTCACAACATTGTTCTTTCTTCCAATTTCCAACCATCTATATCCCTTCTCACCTGTTTTCTTATGGAGATCAAGATTCACAACATGTGAACCATAAAAAAGTTTTCTAGGACACATCATAATTGGTCTTGGATCGTGTATCAAGGGTTTTAATATATTTTATATCTTTATGTGTTTTAAAGTATTTTTATTATTTTTATGTTTTTTATGGATTTTAAGGGGTTTTAGTGTTTTTTATGTATTTATATTTTTATGGGTTTTTTGGTTTTTAGGGGTTTTTTGAGTTTTTTTTTGAGTTTTTAATGTTTTATGAGTTTTTTTATCATTTTTAGTGGCTTAAAGTGTTCATTTATTTTTTAGTAGTTTTAGGGTTTTTATGGATTTTAGGGTTTTCATGGGTTTTTATGGTTTTATGGGACTTTAGGGTTTTATCGTTTTTTAACTTTTTTGGGGTTTTAAATGTTATTAGTTTTTTAATTTTTTCTTATCATTTTTAGGGTTTTAGGATTTTTTTTTATTTTTTAAGGATTTTTTGGGATTTTTAATTATTTTATTGGGGTTTTGGTTTTCTAAGGATTTTGAGGGTTTTTATGGTTTTTAGAGTTTTAATTGATTTTATGGTATTTTGGATTTTAAGGGTTTTTTTTGTTTTTTAAGGCCTTTATGTTTTTAATATTTTATTAACATTTTAGGGGTTTGAATTTTTTTAAAGTTTTTAGTATATTATATGAGTTTTATATAGTTTTTTGGGTTTTTATGTTTTTTGGTATTTTATAGTTTTTTGGGTTTTTAGAGTTTTGTATCATTTTTATCATTGATTAGGTTTATAGGGGTTCTAATTTTTTTAGTTTTTTATGGTTTTCATATGGGGTTTTAGGGTTTTTTATAGTTTTTATGTTTTTAGGGATTTTTTATTTGTACGTGTTTTTGGGTTTTTAGGTATTTTTAGGGTCGTTAGTGGTTTTGACAGTTTTATGCTTTTTTGTGCTTTTAGGAATTTTTTAGGAAATATATGGTTTTTAAGGTATTCATAGTTGTTATCTTATTTATGGTTTTAATGTGTTTATAGAGTTTTTAGTTGTTCTTTGGGTTTTTTGGGAAGGTTTAGGGGGTTTATGATTTATACTGGTTTTATGGTTTTTAATGTTTTTAGTGTTTCTATATTTTTAGGGGTTCTCAGTGTATTTAGATTTTTTTCACATATTCATAGAGTTTTTAGGTTTTTTAGGAGTTTTTCTTTTTTTGGGATTATTTTCGATTTTTATTATTTTTAGGGTTTTGGGGATTTATGTATTTTGAGTGGTGTTTGGAAGTTAGAGGTTTTATTATCTTTTTATGGGGTTTTATAGTTTTTTATTATTTAGGGTTTTTATTTTTTTATATTTTTTAACATTTTAGGGTTAGAATGGTTTTTATAGTTTTTCACGGTTTTTGGGTTTTTATTAGTTTT
The DNA here is from genome assembly GCA_963277665.1 of Viscum album. Classification (NCBI taxonomy): domain Eukaryota; kingdom Viridiplantae; phylum Streptophyta; class Magnoliopsida; order Santalales; family Viscaceae; genus Viscum; species Viscum album. The sequence goes on from OY728127.1 coordinate 110,298,625, forward strand.
TAGGGTTTTTAATTATTATATGGGTTTTATAGTTTTTGTGGTTTTTAGGGGTCTTTTGGGGTTTTTATCATTTTTATGTTTTTATGGGTTTTATGTGTTTTTAGGTTAACAATAGTTTTTTAGGGTTTTAGGGTTTTTATGGATTTTAACATTTTTAGTGGTTTTAGGTATTTTTTAAGGAATATAAAGCATATAGGTTTTTTTAGGAATTTTATGGTTTTTAGTGTTTTAAAGGTTTTGAGCATTTAATGGTTTTTTGGGTTTTTTGTTTTATATTTTTTATGGGTTCTAATGTTTTTAGGGTTTTTTTACTTTTATGGGTTTAAAGGGTTTTTAGAGTTTTTATTGATTTTTAGTGTATTTAGGGTATATGGTTCTAATGGTTTATAGGGGTTTTATGGTTTTTATGGATTTTTTTGGTTATTTTGGGTTTTGTGTTTTTTCATCTTTTATTTTTAGGGGTTTTAGGTGTTTTTTAATTTATAAGGATTTCATATGGGATTTCAATGTTTTTTTTATATTTTAAGAATTTTTAGGAATTTTTTATGATTTTTCTGGTCTCTAGGGATTTTAAGAATTATGAGGGTTTTTAAGATTTTTAGAGTTTTATAAAAATTTATGGGGTTTAAATTATTTTTAGATTTTTTTTAGTTCTTGATGGTTTTTATGGGATTTTTTAGGTTTTTAATACTTTTAGGGGTTTTATGAATTTTAGGGGTTTTAGAATTTTTTAGGTTTTTAAGGGGTTTTGTTGTTTTTATGTCTATAATGTTTTATTTTTATTTTGAGAGTTTTAGAGTTTTAAATTTTTTTTGGGATATTTAGAGGGTTTTTATGATTTAGGGGGTTTTATGGATTTTTGGGATTTTGATGGTTTTATGGTTTTAGATTTTTTTTTGTTTTTTCTAGGTTTTTTGGGTTTTTTGAGTTTTCTAATGGTTTACAGTTTTTATTGGTCTTATACATTTTTATAGTTTTTAGTGGTTTTATGATTTTTATGGGTTTTTGGTATTTTTACAGTTATTACAATTTTTATGGTTTTTTGGGGTTTTCAGGTTTTTAGGGGGGTTTAGAATTTTGAAGGGTTTTTAGGAATATTTGGTGGTTTAGGTTTTCATGGTTTTTGTAAGGGTTTTTAGGGATTGTAAGGTTTTTAGTTTTTTAGGTTTTTTAGGTTTTTTAGGATTTTTATGGGGTTTTAGGGATTTTAGAGGGTTGGGGGTTAGGTTTTTTGTAGTGTTTTTATGGTCTTTCTTGTTTTTCTGATTTTTTTAATATTTTTGGGGTTTTAAGGAATTTTAGATTTTTTAAAATATTTGGATCTGATAGGATTTTTATATTTTTTATTGGGTTTTACTATTTTTTAGGCTTTTAATTGAATTTTAGTGGGGTTTATTGGATTTTTGGGTTTTTAGGGTTTTAGTGTTTTTAGGATTTTTTGGGGATTTATGTGTACTTATGTTTCTATGTACATCTTAGTGGTTTTCTATGATTGTATTTATTTTTTATATTTTAAGGAATTTTTATGTTTTCATATGATTTTAATGGGTTTTTAATGTATCTTGGGATTTTGGGGGGTTTAGAGATTTCAAGGTTTTTCGGTTTTTTGGGGTTTTATGGTTTTTTCTGTGTTTATGGTTTTACGAGTTTTTAGATATTTTTAACATTTTTAGGGGTTTCAAGGGGTTTTGGAGTTTTTATTGGGATTGATATGATTTTAGAGGTTTTTAAGGGTTTTATGGGGTTTTATTATTTTTTATAATTTTTAGGATTTTTAACGTTTTTTAGGTTTTTTTGTGGTTTTATATATTTTTAGGTTATTTGAATTTTTTGGGGTTTTCTGGGTTTTTAGTGTCTTTAATGTTTTTATGGATTTTTCAGGTCTGTTAGAATTTTAATTTTTTTTAGATTTTATAGGGATTTTTATGTTCTTTTGTGTTTTTAGGGGGATTGGTGTTTTTTGGGGGTGTTCAGGGGTTTTTTGAGTTTCTTGATATTTTAATGTTTATTTAGATTTTTTTAACATTTTTATGCGTTTAAAGGGTTTTATCATATTTTCATTAATTTTATTAGTTTTAGGGTTTTTGATGTTTTACAGGGTTTTATTATTTTTTTTGGGGGTTTTTATGATTTTTAGAATTTTTTAGGTTTTTACGTGTTTTAAGTGTTTTTTGGTTTTTTTGGTTTTCTTTGGGTTTTTAGGGTTTTAAGGTTTTTTACGTTTTAGGGATTTTAGGGCCTTTTTGGATTTTATGGGTTTTTATGGTTTTTAGGGACTTTTAGGGTTTTTATGGTTTTTTATTTTTTTTGACATTTTTAGAGGCTTAAAATGGTTTTTTAGTTTTTAGTGGTTTTCATGGGATTTATTGGTATTCATATTTTTTTAGTGTTTTAGGGGTTTTATGGTTTTAATGGTTTAAGGGTATTTAGTGTTTTAGAAGATTTTGGTTTTAGGGGTTTGATGTATTTTTAAGTTTATATTTTTTAGGGTTTTTCAAGGGTTTTAGAGTTTTTTTCTTTTTTTGGGATTTTTTGGACTTTTTTGGATTTTTGTTATTTAGGGTTTTAGGGATATTGAGGGTTTTTATGATGTTTTTGGGATTTATGGTTTTTAGGGTTTTTAGCGTTTTTCATGTTTCAAGGTATTTTAGTATTTTATGGTCTTTTTATGGTTTTCAAGGTCTTTAGGGTTTTTTAGGTTTTTAGGTATTTTAAGAGATTTTTTATGATTTCTTTGGTTTTTTTGGGTTTAATGATTTTGAGTGTTTTACAGTTTTTATGGTTTTTTGAGTTTTTATATTATTTTTTGGATTTTAGGGTTTCTTGAAATTTTTAGGGTTTTTAATGTTTTTAGAGTTCTTTAACATTTTTAATTGTTAAAATTGTTTGTAGTTTTTTCTTGTTTTAAGTTTTTTTTATGTTTTTATGGGTTTTAGCGTTTTTATGGTTTTAAGGTTTTTTTCTATTTTTATAAGGATTAAGTGTTTTCAAGTTTTTAAGTATTTCATAGGGATTTTCATGTGTTTTAGTGTTTTTTACATTTTTAGGTATTTTAGGGGATTTTACTATTTTCATGGGATTTTTTGGTTTTTAGGTATTTGAGTGTTTTTATGGTTTTCATGGTTTTTGGATTTTAGGGTTATTTTTTCATTTTTATGGTTTTTAATATTTTTAGTTGTTTAAATTGTTTTGAGATCATTCATTGGTTTTTAGGGTTCTTTAGAGTTTCTAAGGGTTTTATGGGTTTTAGGGGATTTTAGGGGTTTTAAGAGTTTTTAGCATTTTTTAGTTTTTTACGGTTTTAGCTTTTTTAGGTATTTAGGGGTTTGATTTGTTTTTATATTTTTATAATTTTATTAGAGGTTTTCATATATTTTGTGGTTTTTAGGTTTCATGGTATTTTGGTGATTTTTAAGGATTTTTATGGTTATTTAGGGTTTTTAGGGATTTTGTGGGTTTTCATATCTTTCTAGGAGATTTAGGGTTTTTATGGTTGTTAGTATTTCTTACGTTTTTTGGTATTTTATGTATTTTTATGTTTTTAAGGTCTTCTCAGGTGTTTTCAGGTTTTTTAGGGTTTTTCATTTTTTGGGGTTTTGAGGGATTTTTTATAAATTTTATGGGTTTTATGGAATTTTTAATGGATTTTGGGTTTTTATGACCTTTAGTTAAATTTTAGTTTTTTTTGGGATTTTGGGTTTTTTTATTTTTATGTATTTTTAGGTTTTTAGAGTTTTTTAATGTTTTTAGGTCCTTAAAATGGTTTTAGAGTTTCAAGTGGTGCTTTGGGGGGTTTTGGTTTTTTAATTTTTTAATGGATTTATGATTTTTTAGGGTTTTTTGGGTTTCTATAATTTATAGGGGTTAATTTTTTATGGGTTTTCAAGGTTTTTTAGTTTTTTTAGTATTTATGGATTTTTAGGATTCTTATTATTTTTCATGTTTTAAGGGATTTTGAGGGTTTTATAGATTTTCAGGTTTTTAGGGTTTCTATGGATTTTTGGGATTTTAATATTTTTTTGATATTTTAGTGGATTTTATAGTTTTATAGATTTTTTTATCATTTTTAGGGGTTTAAAGGGATTTTAGTGTTTTTAGTGGGTTTTATAGATTTTAAGGGGTTTTAGGATTTTTAATGTTTTTAGTGGTTTTTATGATTTCTTTTGGTTTTTAGGGGTTTTAGGGTTTTAGGGTTTTTATTGTTTAGGGGTTTGTTGGTTTTAAGTGTTTTTTGGGTTTTTTGGGTTTTTCTGTTTTTTTTGGGGTTTCATGTTTATTTATGTTTTTAATATTCTCTTATGCGTTTTTTGGATTTGGGTTTTTTTACATTTTTTGGAATTTTTAGGGATTATTTAGTATTTTTATGTGCTTTTAGGGGATTTAAATTTTTGGAGGGTTTTTTGGGTTTTTAGAGTTTTTAGAGTTTTTTGGTTTTTTGGTTTTTATTGGTTTTTTGGGTGTTGTAGGGTTATTATGTGATTTAGTGTTTTTTGAAGAAATTATGTGTTTAATGGGTTTTTATTATTTTTTTATTGTTTTTTGTGTTTTTATGGGTTTTTGGGGTTTTTATGATTTTTTGTAGTTTTTATGATTTTTGACTTTTAGGGGTTTCAGGGATTTATTAGGGATTTTTAGGATTTTTTAGGTTTTTAAAATTTATAGATATTTTTAGGGATTTATGATTTCTATGGGTTTTAATGGTTTTTTAGAGATTTTAGAGAATTTTTGTGTCTAAAAGGTATTTTTTTATTGGATTTATGATTTTTATGGATTTTTATGTTTTTTATGGGTTTTAGGGGTTTTATGGTTTTTCAGGATTTTCTGGTTTTTATGGTTTTAATATTTTTTAGGTTTTTAGTGGTTTTAAGTGTATTTAGGTTTACAATGGTTTCATAAGATTCTTCAGGGTTTTTAGATTTTTTTTTAGATTTTAAAGGATTTTGTGGATTTTTTTAGGGTAGTTAAAGATTTTGATTTTTTATGATTTTTTTCAATTTTAGGGATTTTTATGTTTCTTGGGTTTTAAGGTCTTTTATATTTCTTTAAATTTATTGGGTTATTAAAGGGTTTTTAGAGTTTTTGGTGTTTTTAGGGTTTTTATGGATTTTTATAGTTTCTTATGTTTTATAAGGGTTTTTATGCTTTTTAGAGTTTTTAGAGTTTTTAAGGGTTTTTAATGTCTTAAAATATTTATAGGGGTTTAAAGTGTTTTTTTGGTTTTTATGGTTTCCTAAGGGGTTTTTAAGGTTTTGGTAGCAATTACGAATTTAATGATTTGTAAGACATTTTTGGATTTTTATGTTTTAGGGGTTTTATGCAATTTTTTTTTTGGTTTTTTATGGTTTCTAGTGATTTTAGGATTTTAATGATTTTTAGGACATTTTTGGATTTTTATGTTTTAGGGGTTTTATTCTTTTTTTTGTTTTTTATGGTTTCTAGGGATTTTAGTATTTTAATGTTTTTTATTTTTTTTGGGGTTGTATGTTTTTTAATTTTTTATGGATTTCTTAGGGTTTTTCATGGGTTTTAGGGGTTTTCATTACTTTTGGCATGTATAGGGATTTTTAGGATTTTTTTCTCGTTTTTAGTGTATATATGTTTTTTATGGATTTTGTGGGTTTTTAAGATTTTTTTTTGTTTCATGGGCTTTAAGGTTTTTCTGGGTTTATAGAGTATTTTTTTTTAGGGTTTTAATGGTGTTTTGGAGTATTTTAATTTTTTGGGGTTTGTGGGGAATTTTTCGTTTTTAGTTAATTTTAGTGTATATTAAGGTTTTTTGGGATTTTATAGTTTCTAAGGTATTAGGGGTTTTTAAGGGGTTTTTTTGGGTTTTTAGGGTTTTAGGGGTTTTACATGTTTTTAGTTTTTAAGGTTTTCTTATGGTATTTCAGGTGTTTTAGGTTTCGAGGGTTTTTTTTGTGTTTTTGGGTTTTTTGGAATCTAGAGTTATTTTATGTTTTTAGGGTTTTAATGGTTTTTCAGTTTTTAAGGTTTTTAGGGGTTTAACGGGGTTTCAAAATTTTTGTGGTTTTAGGGGTTTTATGGTTTCTAGGGGGTTTATGGTTTTCAGGGTTTTTATGGGGTTTTAGTGTTTTTTAGTGTTTTTTAGGTTTTGTAGGGATATTAAGTGTTTTTAGGTTTTTCTAGTTATGATAAGTTTTTTTGGGTTTCTATTGTTTTTATTATTTAGGTATTATTAGGTATTTTTAGGTATTTTCTTGTTTTTTATAGTTTTAGGGATTTCAAGGGGTTTTAGGGGTTGTTTTCATGTTTTTAGGTTTTTAGGGCATATTTTTGGTTTTTGGGAGCTTTTATGTATCTTAGGTTTTTATTGATTTTTATATTTTTTAATGTTGTTAAGGATTTAAATGGGTTTTTGAGTTTTTATTTAGTTTTTAGGGTTTTTATAAATTTTTAGGGTTTTAAATGGGTTTAGAGGTGTTTATCGTTTTTACTGTTTTTAGGGGTTTTATGTTTTATCATTTAAATGTTTTTAGGTTTTTATGTGTTTTTAGGTTTTGATAGTTTTATTAGGGTTTTCAGGGGTTTATGGTTTTTTTTGTTTTTAGGGTTTTTTGATTATTTTTTTATGATTTTTATTCTTTTCATGCTTTTTAGGGTTTTTTGGGATTTGGAGGGTTTTTAGGTTTTTCAGAGTTTTTATTGTTTTTTTTTTGGGTTTTCGAAGATTTTTTTAGATTTTAGTATTTTTATGGTTTTGGAGAGTTTTTTTAATTTTTATGGGCTTAATGTTTTTTAGAGTGGTTAGTGATTCTTAGGTTTTTTATTGGTTTTATGGTTTTTAATGTCTTAGGGGTTAATATTGGTTTTATAGTTTTTTAGGTGTTTTGGGGTTTTTATAGTATTTAGGTTTTTATGATTTTTAGGTGTTTTAAGGTTATTATGGTTTTCATTGGGTTTCCCAGAGTTTTAGGTTTTGTTATCTTTTTAGGGATTTTTTGGGTTTTTTTGGGATTTTTAAGTTTTTATGGTTTATTGGGTTTAGGGAATTTGAGAATTTTAGGGTTTTTATGGATTTTTTTGGGTTTTATGGGTTTTTAAAGATTCAGTGTTTTTATGTGATTTGAAGGATTTAATGTTTTTTAGATTATTTGAACATTTTTAGGGGTTTTAAGGGTTTTTAGATGTTTTTGTGGGTTTTTTTTATTTTTATAGCTTTTTAGGGTCTTTTATGTTTTTATATGCTTTAATATAATTTAGGGTTTTCTGGGGGGGGGGTTAGTGTTGAATAGGGTTTTAAACGTATTTAGGTTTTTAGGGGTTTTATGTGTTTTCATATTTTTATGGTCTTCTTAAGTTTTTCATGGTTTTTTTGGGTTTTATGATTTTAAGGACTTTTAGGGATTCATTAGGATTGTTATGGGTTTTTAGGTTTATTATGATTTTTTGGGTTTTAAGGTTTATTTTTTAGTTTTTTAGGAATTTAAGGTTTTCTAGAGTTTTTTAATGTTTTCGTATTTAGAAGGGTTTTTATAGTTTTAGTGCTATTTTAGAGTTTTCAGAGGTTTTTAGGGGTTTTATGGTTTTTATTGGTTTTTATGGTTTTCAGGGTTTGTATGGGCTTTCGGATTTTTATAAAATTTTTAGATTTTTATTTTTTTGGTGTTTTTTAGGGTTTTTTGTTTTATTAGGGGATTTTAGGGTTTTTAGGGTTTTTACCTTTTTCCGAATTTTTAGGTATTATTAGGTTTTTTGGGTTTTATTGTTTTTTTGGATTTTGAAGTGTTTTAGGAATTTTAGTGTTTTAGGATATTTATATTTTTCTGGGGATTTAGGTTTTTTTATTCTATTAGTGTTTTATGGTTTTGTATCTTTTTTTAACGTGTTTAGGGGTTTAAATAGTTTTTATTGTTTTATTGGGATTTTATTGTTTTTTGGGTTTTAATGAATTTTTATGGTTTTTATGGTTTTTATCTTTTTTGGTTTTTAATGATTCTTTAGGGATTTAGAATTTTTAGGTTATTTAGGGTTTTTTTGTTTTTGGGTTTTTATGGTTTTATTAGGGGTTTTCAAAGGTTTATGGGTTTTTACATTTTTAAGGAATTTTAGATATTTTTAGTGGTTTTTAGGGTTTTTAGGGTTTCTAGGGACTTTTTTGTTTTTAGGGGTGTTCTAGGTGGTTTTCGGCCTCGAAACACCCAACGGCTCCGTATCCGATGATGCGCGGACCTACTTTCCAAAGGCAGGCGTTCGCCGGATGGTCTGACCAGCGACGCTTAAGAACTCACATTAGTCGAGAGGATGGGAGGTCGGGCTCATCTCACCCTTTTGGGGGGAATTATTACCTATTCTGGGACTCTCTTATAGATTTAATATGTATCCATATGTTCGTGAATATTTGGTTTATACCCAAACATAGTATCCATGGATTTAACCCTTGATTTTCAATGGTCATCTGAACACAGGGGTTCAGAATCATTTGTGCCTGAGGTTTACCATCCCTCGTTGGATTGATGGCCGCAAGGAGTCTGGACACACTGAGACAGTGCTAGGAGCATCTCGACGAACAGATGTGAAGATAGTCGTATCAACCGGCTGTTGGTCTTGAACCTCAGGGAGGCTTCCTACATACCCTGCCTAGGAGACAGGGATCAAAGTCCACGTAGTTCGAATCAGGGTTTCGGAGAACCGACGTGAAGGTGGACTCGAGGTCCGATGGTGATCGAGCTAGAACCTCGAGGAGGCATCCTACGTAACCCTGTGGTAGGGAATCAAAGTCCTCGTAGTTCGCATGGGCATGGGGCTTACGCTCTGAGGCAGCCCAGAATGATGGATTGGGGCTTACACTCGGAGGAGGCCCAGGATGTTGGATCGGGGCTTACACTCTGAGGAGGCCCATAAGAGGATGTCATGGTCGATGCCTCCTCTAATCCCACGTGAGTCATGCTCGGTGTGAGAAACAAGAGGTAGTAGGTATAAGATGATCACGTCACGAAAGGTGAGTCCGTGAGAAGTGAAGTGGGGCTTACGCAAAGGGCGGCCCATAAGGTCGGGGCTTACTCCTAGGTGGATGCCCAGGGTGATGGATTGGGGCTTACACTCTGAGGAGGCCCATGGAGATGGATCGGGGCTTACACTCTTAGGAGGCCCATGGAAATAAAGCGCAGTGGGAGAGGGAACGGGGCTGCTCCTATGCCCATCTACTCTCTTACAGTGCATGAGGGCTTCATTCTTATGGGTATGTTACCATCCCCGGGAAGCCCTTGACAACTAGAGAGGCAGAAAAGGGATTCCCGAGCTCAGACCCTGCATTACTATTTGAATGTTAACCCAGGCATGCTTTGGGAATCTGCTCAAGGGCCGGGGAAACCCCTTTGCCTCTCTTTACCATGGGTATGTGAACTCAAATGGTGCGTTGGTGAACCTGAGGGTTACACCACACGAATCCGGTGGCTCTGGTGGAGGCCTGAGCTTGGGGCCGATGAGTAGGAAAATGAGGATGTTGGGGGGGATCAGGCCAGATCGAGGGGATCTTATGTGGCTCGACGAATGGGAACTCCAGAGGTTTTGGTTCCCTTTTTATAGGGAAGTTCTACGCAGCTGGAGGGGCCGTCCGCAAACCAGGGTGGTCTGTGGAATGAGTGGTTTTCCGCGAACCAGGAGGTCCCATGGACTGACTAGCCATCCACGAACCAGGAGGGTCCGCGGACTGATTGGTACCCCGCGAACCAAGATGGTTCGTGGCTCCGGGATTAATCTACAAACCAGGGTGGTCCATGGAGGGTTACATGCAGGCAGTGGCGACCAAGGGCGGTGCTGGCTGGAGGCTCGTCAGTCAGGGCTTTGCCCGCATAGGAGGGTGCTACGCGGCACGACGGATCGGAAAAGAGTAATAAACTCCCTGGTCCACAGGGAGTGCATCCGCGGAGGGGCTATGGTTCGCAGTCTTCTCTTTTTATTTTATCTTGAGTTCGCGGTTCACCAAATTATTATGTGTTTTTTTGTTCCTTTTTAGTTCATTCCCAGGTCCATACCTACTCTGGTTCGTGAACTGGAACTTCGCTGTTTGCGAAATCCTAAGCCTTCATTCAAAATCCTTCCACCCGAGTTTGATCGCTCTTCCCTTATTCCACCTTCGAATCATCCGAATCTGAATCCCCTTTTCCTTTCTCCCTCAGTATCCTTTTATAGAGTGGGGAATGTGATGTATCTTCGGTCATGTGTCACCTTTTGCGGTGGCCCATGACCGAATACCTGATTCACTGATGACTTGGTCAATCTGCAGTTCGCGGGGTATTAAACACTCCTCCGCGAACCAAACTCTGGAAGTGCTTCACGGCCACGGAGGGTTCTGCCTCCATTTCGTGAACTACAGTATATGTGGCTTGAAATGGTCGATGTGGTCTGCGGTTGGGGCAGTTCATGATGGTGAACCGGATTGGCGCCCATCCTGCCTCGCGATCGCGGAGGATCTCCGCCTCCATTTCGCAAACGACGATTGTTCGTGGAGGGGGCGCTTCGCAGGGCCTGGCCACATCGCGTTTTCATTTGACTGGTCCTTCTTGTTTCCCTTCTTTGAATTTTCTCCATTCTTTTCCCCAATTATTTTGGGGGATTTGGTTATAATCTCCTTTGTGTATTTTGCAGGACCCTACAAATGCCCCCCATCGGAATGGGGTCCGATCGGAACGAAGAGGAGGCCATTCCGATGCCAAGTGGTCCTAAAACTAATATGGTTTTCAGTAGGGTGGTGGAACCATTAGGGAACCACACCAAAAAATACGGGGGGCTCTTCATTTTTCTTTTACCAAATTCATCACGAAACCAGAACTCCCTCGCCTCCGCGCGCTCGTTCCATCGCAAGGTGCTATGTCCGCAAACCGGCTACGACTTCCGCGAACCATTCCTCCTTCGCGGTCGCCTTCACCCATGAACCAATTCTGCAACCACAAACCATTACTCTTAATTAATTCAAAAGTAAGTCATGATGGGCTGTGGAGGAACTTACTTCGCAGTTTTGGTGCTCCGCGGTTTCGTTGCTCTGCAGTTTCAATGCTCCATGAACTAAAAATCTTTTGAACTTTAAAAGTTTCTATGTCTTCCGGTCTTAATCACTTAAATTCAGGATTGAAGTTTTATGGAGCAACTTGGTTTGCGGTTTCCTGGACAACACTTCGTGGGCCAGGGATCCGTGGACTGCTTTCGCGAAGGGGCGGTTCGCGGGATGGTGTCATCGCGAACCATCCTTCGAGGCCACATTGCGGTCTTTTCTTATGAAGTCTCCTCAACTGATCCTCAGCGTATTATATGGTATTTTTGTCAAGATTTTTATTTGGGACTAATCGATTGTTGGCTCTCATCGTGCAGGGAGAAGATATGGTTCCCCCTCATTCGGTACTGAGGCCTGCTGCAAAACTGCTCCCAATTGGTTCAGGGAGACTTTTAGCTATGGTTCGCAGAGCGGAGAACATCCAAGAGGACCCTAGTCGGTCCATCATTCCGGACAACGGTTCCTTGAAAGACTTTCTCCCTCTTGAGCTCGTGGATTATCCACTTTCAAATCGACATTCACTTCATGGATTCGGTCTTCAAGACGATGTCCCTATTCCCCCACACTTTCTCAGGTCTTCCTTCTCCTTTCTTTGAAGCGTCTTCCATGTGTATTCAGGAGAGCCTTACACAATCGGGGAAGATGGTTTCCAACTCTGACTAGAAAAACGCCTTCATTTTGAGGGGTTCTATTTGGACCCGAAGTGATCAGCACGCCCGAAACTTTTCTCCGGAAGCTGTCTTCAAGAGTTACCCTTCTATTATCAACCTTGCTCGAGTAGATCCTGATGTGGGGTGGATTCCTAGGTGGGATATTCAATCTGGAGGGCTCTTCTCAAAAGACTGGGCCTGGTCTTTCTGGGTCCATCATCACTGTCGGGAGTTTCCTAAACCACTGGAAGCAGTCAATTTATTCTCCGTATTGTGGGCCTCCCAATTTTACATTTACCCACCATCCTTGGTCCCGCCAGATCTAATCATTCGCTGGTGTTCATTCACTAATACTTTCCACCTTGCCCAAGGTGAAGTTGGTATTAGTCCATGGGATATCCATCAATTTGGAGGACTTCCGATTATTGGTGAAATGTATGATTAATTTATGCATGCTTCTGATGCATGGGACGACGTCGAACAAGTTCCTTTATTGGTGAGGGATCTGCTGGTTATGGCGGAGCAATCCCTGGGTCAGTCCTTGCGTGCCCGCTCTCTTATTCCCTATAGTACCTGGATAGGGTTATTTCTGAACACCACTGGTCCTGGGCCAAAGATCAATCACCCCAGGACTCATCCTTCTCAACAGTCACGAACCTCCCCAGGTTCCTACTGGGTGGTTCTAGAGGCGGGCGACTACCTTTCATGGGGTTACGAGGTGCTCCCTGGTGTGCCACCTATGCTCTGGCTGGAAGGTTTGTTTGCTATGTTCTTGAGTGGGTGGTTGTTCCCTTCTCGGGATATTAATCCTAGCGTCAGGGTCTTCACCCTAATGATGGTAGTTGAGCTATCAGAGGGCCGCCTGGTGAATTTTGTCGTGCCCACATTGGCTTGTATTTGTGAACTGCTAGGTCACATGAAGAAGGGTGGGTCACCCTTCCGTATGAGTGGGCCATTTCAATTTTTGTATGGCTGGGTAGAGGATCATTGTCGCTGCTATGAGTATCGTCACAACGCGGTCATCCCGCTTCCTACTTTATGGCCTACCCTGCTTAATATAGCTGAAGTTCGCCTGAAATGCCTCATCCCTGGTGAAGTTCTCGAGCTCTTGAGTGACTTTTCCCAGTTTTCTTTCTCTCCCTACCCCGCCCCTTATGGAGTCTTATTTTACAATCGCCAGGGGAGCCTTCAGAAGTGATCTTACATGATCTCTCTACGGGACAGATTTCTATCCCCGTGGATCGATGAGGTTTCTCTTTGCGAGTTGTATGTATCATATTGTTTTTCTTTCCAGTTTGGGTTCATGCATGTCCAAGCTTCCCTTCCCCTTCCTCAGGCTCGAGGACTTCACCCGGTCACACTTCGTCAGTGGTGGGTGATGCTAACGCGGGAGGGATTTGATGCGAGCATTCCCCTACCTGTCATGGGGGCGGCCTCCAGACATTCCATGGAGTATGCAATGGGGTGGGAAAAATACGATCCCAATGGGATTCTAGGGACAACCATTCAGAAAGTTCCCAAATCAGGAGGTACTGCGGGTGTCATGTCTACAGCACCTTCCCAATCAGCTCTAAGGTAGGATTGACTAATGGCTCGTTGATTGAAGTAGATCAGGGGATTTTCCTCTCCCAGTCCTATGGTGGCCGAAGTTCACTTGGGTTTATCCCTCTTAGATGTGGATGAGGACGGCCTTGTGGATCCAGGACCTAGTGAGACAGTCCCGGAAGTTTTTCTAGTCGATACCGGGCTTAGCAACTTGATCCCCAAGCCTGAATCGGGGTTAGAGGCTCCAGACATTCCATCTTCGAACCGTATTCTAGAGAGCACATGCCTGGTTGCAATGCCAGATTTCGTTCTCATGCTATCCGGCGAGGATACCAAAGATCCTCGTGTCATGGAAGACCACCGGGTGGTACGCAGGTGGGACTACCATCGGATTTGCGAGATCATTGCCGAAACTCCTCTTGCTGAGAAGGCAACTAAGACTGAAGCTCTTCGACAGCTCTTCCTGGGTTTGGGGTCAGGTGGCTTTGACTATCGGCAGTTCCATTATCTTGTTTTCCAAGTTGTCATGGCTCGTGAGGAAGCTACCACTAGTGAACGTAAAATTTCTCACTTTGATGCTGCTCATTGTGGGACTCGAGCCCTATTGGTAGCCATGATACAACTCCATTAGCTGATGGTACAGGAGGTGACCTCTCGAGAGTAGGCGGTTGTTCAATCCTCCAAGTTGCATGAATGTAATAAATGGGAAGTGATGCTGAGGAATCGGTTGTCAGCTATAACTAGTCGTCTCGAAGCCACCAGAAAAGGAATCAACAACCTCCAAACAACAGTGGAGCGTACTCATCTGGTGGATGAGGTTGAATCCCGGGATATGGTCGTGTTGGAACAGTCTTGCAACGACCTTCATCGCACGGTCATTGATCTAGTGGAGAGAGCGAGTCAGGCTCCTTTATGACTATCATAGCCACTCTTGTACCCTCTGTTTTACTTACCCCTCTCCCCCACTATTTTTGTGAGGGAGAGACCCCAGCTTGCGGATGTCCTCCCTTTTTGGTCGAACAAAATACAGTCTCTTTCAATCACTTATTGCAGTGAAATTTGATTTTTACTTAGAACAATTGTTGTGTAAATAACAATTCACTGAATCAGGATCAATCATAACTCAGGAAAACAAGCTCTAACGTTTCCCTAGACCATGGGATCCAGCGAGCATAGTTTGACTATTTCTAGGGATTTCTAGAAAATCCCTACAAACTTCTTTGTCTCTTCTTTTAATTCCCTAATTTTTCCTGGGCCCATTTAGCGTGGACCCACTGGGTGTGGCCTGACTTTTTCTTAGGTCGCCCTTTTCGGGTTTTCGACATAACAGGATTTGTGCCTCCTTTCTTGAGCGGTTTAAAGTCCCGCCGTCAAGACTATCATCACTGATGTTTTAGGTCGAATAGATTTGACCAAATATGGTGGGGCAAGGGACCCAATGGGGTTTGGCTGATTAAAAGTTGTCTCAATACTCTTCAGACGCACGTTGGGGAAAACATGTTTAAATTTGAACAACATGCAGGGCATGTCTCAAGGCATGGGAGCCGCATCAGCGTACAGAGGTAGGGGGAACATCGCCTAATTAAATTTTTCCTTTGTTAGATGGGCCAGGGACGATCAATATGCAGAGCCACTAAGGGCATGGTATGCATAGTCATGGAATGGTGTCCTTAAGTCAATGACTCTCCATTTCTGATGGCCATAGGACTTCATGAAAGTCTGGCTTATGGAAACCACCATGGGTGGTTTGGAAAATTATGAAAACCACTAGGGGTGGCTCAGAAGGGGAGTGTGACATCTGAAAGGATTTTGGGAACATCCGTACTAATCAAGAGCATTGTCAGGAGACCACTTCCCTACGCATTTAGTTAGATTAAGGGATGGATGAGGCTTTGTGCAGTTTAAAGTCATGCAGTTGGGACATCATTAAAAATGGAACGATTTCTCCTGGTTCTCAGTAATCTTGTCAAAGAAGTTCCACCATATTCAAGCAGGGTTGTGAAAGAGGTTGGTAAACTGTAACTCAGAGGGTTTTTGAATCCCATGATAGACATGGGGGCTTAGGGGCCAAGAGGCGTACGGAGAGAAGCATTGCCCAAGGAAATCTTACCTTTGGTAGACGGTCTAGGGTCTATCAATATGCAGAGCCGATGAGGGAATGGTATGCATATTCATGCAAAGGTGTCCTTAGGTCAATGGTTGTATTCCCCAGATATCCAAGCAACGTCAGGGAAGTTGAAGTTTGGGACCACTAGGGGTGGCTTATGAGATTTCCGCTTTTTCTGAGTGAAGAGTATGGTTTATGATTAGAGGGTTCCTAGATACGGGGGAAAAATATAGACTAAAATTCCTGAGAACTGGTGAAGTAATCCCTTCTCACGCGGGTGTGAGATGGTGACATGAGTTGGTCTGACCCGTGCACTGAAGGAAAGAGAAAAGCCTTCGTTCCTTACTAAACCTGTGGCGGGTTTGATCGTGCAGTTTAGCATCATTTGGTAATAATGAAGAGCATTATTAAAGGATGTTTTGTAGTTTAACGTCATGCATTGAGGACGAGGGGAATTTTTATTTCCTTTTCCAATGCTATGTAGTTTAACGTTATGCAAGAAGGATGATTGACCTTGCAGTTTAACGTCGTGTGGTAAGGACGTAGTTAAAAATTCTGCTCTTGATTAGGATGTAACTGGGCCTGAGTATCCTATCATGTCCAAGACGTAGAGGGGGGTTGATGGTGTAAATCATGGTTTCTGGGATTCTTGGATCAGGAGAGATGATATGGGGGCTCTGAGGTCGGTAGGCATACGGATCTAGGAAGAGTGTCACCTGAGGAAATCTTGTCTTTGGTAGACGAGCCAGAGGCTATCATTATGCAGAGCCACTGAAGGCATGGTATGAATATTCATACAAAGGTGTCCCCGGGTCTATGACTTTCCACTTCCTATGGCCATGAATGTTTATAAAGATCCGCAATTATCCGGGCCATGAAGTGTGTCATTGGGAAAGGAAATGTCTGAACATGTTGGGCCTACTCGGCCCTGGTTGCCGTTAAAGCATAGATATCTCCCTGCGCTGATTTAATTTGTGTGTTGGGGTGTACCTTTACTCCATGCTATTTAACATCGTGCGGTAAGGATGAGGTACTCCTAGTTTAGCGGTCATAGAGCTCGGACCACTGAGGGACTATTGCTGCGGTCACTCGAAGGATAACTGGGTCAACATGTTCTAATATGCTTGGAACAAGGTGGGGGATGAAGGTTGTAAACGGTAACTTTGAGTTTTCTCAGATCAGGAGGTGTGGTGTGGGGGCCCTAAGGCCGGTAAGCATATAGAGCTATAAAGAGTACCGCCCGAGGAAATATAGCCTTTGATGGATGCGCCAGGGGCTATCATTATGCAGATCCGCTGAGGGCATGGTATGAATAGTCATACAAAGGTGTCCCCGGGTCAATGACTTTCCACTTCCGATATCCATGAATGGTTATGAGGATCCGCAGTCACTCATAGAGCAGAATTCAGCAAATGGGGATAATGGTGTCCGGGTATAAAAGAAACATCTTCAATGCAATTGTCCGCTGAGTCAAAGTAGCCTAGTCTAGGCATGATGTTCGTTGATGCAGGTCGCTATGTGAACCACCAGAGGACACATAGGCTAGCTAGATAGGGATACCCTGGCAATACTTGGATGTGAAAATGGGAATGGACTTGTAAACCACTTCTCCATAAACTTCTGGATCAGGAGGTATGGTATGGGGGCTCTGAGGTCGGTAAACATACGGAGCTAGGAAGAGTGTTGCCTGTGTAAATCTTTCCTTTGGTAGATGACCCATGGGCTATCATTATGCAGAGCCTCTGAGGGAATGGTATGAATAATCATGAAAAGGTGTCCACGGGACAATGACTTTCCACTTCTGATGGCCATGAGTGGTTATGAAGATCCATAATTATCTGGGTCATAGAGTCTGATGTATGGATAGGATGCATCCAAATGTGAAAGTAGTATCTTCATTTTGTATTGTCATGTGTCTTGGGTGGGTCATGATGATGTCCATGCAGTTTAACATCATGCGGTGAGGACGAAGTCTGTGCAGTTTATTTTCATGCGGTAAGGACAAAGTATACACCCCGTGCAGGTCTAGTCTGTACACGGGGGAAGGGGGGAATTATTAACATTATTTTCCGTGCAGTTTAACATCATGCGGAGAGGATTCAAAAATACACCATGTGCAGGTCTAGCCCATACATGGGGAAAGGGAGCATTTTTAAATCTTGGTATCCGTGCAGTTTTACGTCGTGCGGTAAGGACGAGGAGTACATCGTGTGCCGGTCTAGTCCGTACACGGGGGGAAAGGGAATTTTCATCTTTTATTATGGGGGTTGGGCCATGATGGGGAACCCTAGAATCACTAAGTATCCTGAGAGGACAGGAATCAAGCCGCACTTAGTTATCTAGAAGAAGTACACCCCGTGCAGGGCTGGTCCACACACGGGGGAAGAGGACATTGTCAGACTTTTATTTCATTTCATTTGGAGGTGGCTGGTCCAGGACGGGGAATCTTGGCATCACTATGTATCTTGTAAGTTCATGAATCAAGCAGTATGTAGTTCTTTGAAATAAGTACACCACGTGCAGGGCTGGTCCATACACGGGGGAAGGAGCATTTTTAAAACTCCTTGTCTGTGCAGTTTAACGTCGTGCGGTGAGGACGAGGGATACACCCCGTGCAGGTCTGGTCCGTACACAGGGGGAAGAAGGAATTTTTAACTTTTATTCATGGGGCTGGGCCATGATATGGGATCCTGGCGTCGCTACGTATCCTGCGAGGGCAGGAATCAAGCCGTACGTAGTTCTCTGAAATCCATGCAGTTTAACGTCATGCGGTGAGGATGAGGTCCATACAGTTTAACATCATGTGGATAGGAAAAGGGGTATTATTAGATTCCATTTAGTTTAACGTCATGCGGTGAGGACGTACTCCATGCAGTTTAACGTCATGCGGTGAGAATGTGATACTCCTAGTTTAAGGTCATAAAGTTTGGACCATTGGGTGCTTGGCAGTTTAGTGTCATGCAGCTCGAATGAACTCCATGCAGTTGAATGTCTTCCGGTGAGGACGTTGGTGAACCGATGTGAAATGGAAAAGGGGGGTCTGTGCAGTTTAACATCGTTCAGTGAGGAATACTTCCGTGCAGTTTAACATCGTGCGGTAAATACGTCTTCCACTTTTAGTTTCTATGTGAAATACTTCTTTAGGAATCTCACATTTGTAGGAGCAGTTGTAAATTGTTCGTCTATAGAGATCAAGGTATATGCTCCGTTAGAGTAGACCTTGTGTACAACGTATAGTCCCTCCCATTTGGGCTCCAACTTTGGAGGATTCTTTTCGGGTATCATTAAGGTCCAGATGACCAATACCAATTCTCCTTCCAAGAAAGACTGGAGACATGCCTTTTTATTGAAGGCTCGTGCAATCTGATTCTGGTAGACTTCCAGATGGTGAAAAGTGTGCAGCCACTTCTCGTCTAGCTATTCCAATTCACCTAGATGCTTTTATGACTCCTCATCATCAGATAATTGATCACAGATGGAAACACGGAGCGAGGGAAGTTGGAGTTCAATGGGCAGGACCGCATCTGCTCCGTACACCGACGAGTACGGTGTGGCCCGAGTAGCGGTACGGATTGTGGTTCGATAACCCCACAATGCATGGAGGAGTTTATCCTTCCATGAATTCTTTTCTTTGTCTACCATTTTCTAGGTATTGTTGTACATGGTCTTGTTGAAAGCCTCTATCTGATCGTTGGCCGCTGCATGGTAGCGGGATGAGTGGCTAGTCTTGATACCATACTCGTGGTATAGTTTCTCCAATTCGGCAGAGCAGAAGTTGGTGTTGTTTTCTATCAGTATGGTATGAGGGACACCAAATCTGGTGATGATATTGGTCTTCACAAAGCTGACAATATTTCTTGCCACAACTTCCTTGAGGGGTTTGGCTTCTGCCCATTTGGAAAAGAAGTCGGTTTCTGTGAGGATATACTTCAACTATTTGGTCGTGGCGGGAGGATATGGTCCCACGACGTCCATTCCCCAGACGGAAAATGGCCAGGAGTACTTGGCTTCATGATGTAACTTTGGGGGTTGGTGTATGAAGTTGGCATGAATTTGGAATGAGTGGAATTTTGCGGCAAAACGCTCGCAGTCTCGTGCCATTGTGGGCCAGTAGTACCCAAGCCTTCGATCCTGATGGGAATGCTTGGTCCCTGGTTGATGTGCTCCACATGCTCCTGCATTTACTTCATTCATTACGTCGGCGATTTCTTCTCCATCAATGCATCTGAGGAGCACTCCGTCGAGGCCTCATTTGTAGAGGACCTCTTGCTGACTCGCGCCGCCATATAGGACAAAGTTGATTTCACTCCTCCGTGTTTGCTCTCGTTCAGCCCTTTCTGATGGAAGTTCTCCTTGTTGAAGGTAGTTTGCAATGGGGGTCATCTAGCCGGTGGCTGGATCATATGGCTTGGGGACAGGACTGAATTCGTGGATTTCATCCGTCTTAGCTTAGACAAACTTCAATACCATTCGACGGTGAGAAATACTGATAACCGTTTCCTTCCGGCCTGGTTCAGCTAGGGTTATGGCCACGTTGGCTAATGCATCAGCCTGAGCATTCTGGGACTAAGGAATATAGGTCAATGTTGGTTCTGTGGAGAATTCTGTCATTAACCCTCGAACATGGTCAAAGTGGGGGATCATCTCCTCCTTTTTAATAGCATAGTCACCATTGACTTGCTTGATTACCAGTTCTGAGTCACCTTTTACCTTAAGGTGTTGTACTTGTGCCTGGAGTGCGAGTTCCAGGCCTGCAATGAGGGCTTGATATTCCACTTCATTGTTTGTACATCCCTCGGACAGGAGGAAGGAATATGGAAATACTTCCCTTTCTGGGGATAGGAGTATTATCCACAAACCCACTTTGTTGAATATAGGATCCTCCATCCTCCTCCCGGTTGGGCTTTAGGATGCGCCGTCAAAGTACATTTCCAATGCTGGGAATTCCTCTCGAACCGAGAAGATGCCTTCATCAGGTAGCTCGGCATCCAATGCAGTGGTCCCTATTAAAGGGTGTTCTACTAGAAATTATGCTAATTTCCAACCCCTAATGGCTTTTTGAGGCACAAACCGGATTTCAAACTGTTTCAGGATGACCGCCCATCGGGATAGGCATCCGGTTAGCATCAGGCGACTGAGGATGTACTTGAGAGGGTTACTCCGTGAGATCAAATGGACTTCGTGATGCTGCAGGTAATGTCACAACTTTTGAACCGTGAATACCAAGACCAAAAAACTCTTCTCAATATTTTAGTATCGAGGCTCAGCATCAATCATGGTTCGACTTAGTTAATAGAGACAGTTTTCACTACCCGTGTCATTCTTTTGTGCGAGGAAGGCTCCCAGTGATCGCTCTAAGGCTATCACGTACAAGATGAGATGTCTTCCTTAAACCGGGGGAATGAGAACCAGTGGGCTTAAGAGGTACTTCTTCAAGTTGTTGAATACCTCTTGGTAGTCATCTGTCCATTGGTACGTGACCCCCTTCTTCATTAACCTGGTGAAGGGAAATCATTTTCCTGCCAGGTTGCCTATGAACCGCCTGATTTAGGCTCGGTTTCCTTGGAATCCCCTCAACGTGGTGAGATTTCGGGGAGGTGGTAGTCTGAGAATAGCCATTGTCTTCTCAGGGTCAACTTTGATTCCACGATGGCGTATGACGAAGCCAAGGAATTTCCCTGAGGTAACGTCGTAGGCGTATTTCAATGGGTTCATCTTAAATCTATGCTTTTGGAGATTTTTGAAGACAGTTTCAAGGTCCGACAGGTGATCCGAGCACTGTCTGGACTTGACCACGAGGTCATCCACATAACACTCGACAAATTTCCCCAGGAAAAATTTGAAGATCCGATGCAGGGCATGCTGATATGTGGCGCCAACATTCTTGAGGCCAAAGGGCACAACCCTATAACAAAATACCCCTTGAGGGGCCCTGAAGGAAGTGGCTTCTTTGTCTTCTCAGGCCATCATGATTTGGTTATAGCCAGAATAACCATCCATGAAGGACAGAGCCTCGTACCCAGTCGTCGCATCGATGGACAACTGGGTGATTAGAACCGGGAAGTCATCTTTCAGGAAATGCCAATTGAGATCTCTGAAATCGATGAAGACGCGGATTTGTCCATTATTTTTCTTGATAGGGACGATGTTATCCAACCATATGGGGTATTGGACCTCCCAAATGAAGCCTTCTTTAATGAGCTTATCAACATCAGCTCTATTTTGGCGGCATGTGAGGGATGTGTCCTTCTGGCAGCCTGTTTATTGCCCCGGTGGTCTTTTGGATGACCCAGGTGATGCGTCACCACTTCAAGATCGAGTCCTGGAATTTCTATATAATTCCAAGAAAAAAATCCCGATGTTGCCTCAGGAAATATTCATATACCTCATACTCATTAGGGGACATGGCCGCACTAATGATAGTAGGCCTCAGATCTTCCTTGGTACCCAGGTCTATTTCCTAGAGTTCATCCACAGTGGTGGAGATACCTTCCTCAAATGCAGGAGGTGTGTCCCTGAGATCTCCCCCCTCTTCTTCTTCCAAGTCCACATCTTCTTGATCTAACAAGGATAGAGCTCTTGACATGGGTTCTTAGGGGTTTGATGGAGACGTATTGTGGGAATCCCTGCTTGAGTATTCATCCCCAAATCGAGGGCTGGCAGACGTTCCCGCATTGGCGTGCTCAGCCATCATGGTTCAAGTCATGAGGACACCTAAGTTCATGTCCGTACTTGAAGTCCTACTCTCAACGTGGTTGATGGGCATGACATAATCTTCGCCAAGATTCCTTAGGGGGTCATCAGAAACAATCTCCAGGCCATTTGGAACCGGGATCAAGTCGACACCATCGACCAAAGGCTACTTTTTCTTTTTCTCATAGAACCCGACGTCAATGTAATGTGACTCGGAGATCTCAAAAGGGGCCTTGTCAGTGTGAAATGTTCTACTTTTTCCATTGACACAGTACTTGATACACTGCTGGTAGGATGAAGGAACGACCATGTGCTTATGGAGCCACGACTATCCCAGCAGGGCAATGAATGATGTGCTTGGTCGGACCACCAAGAATTCCATGTAGGCTACCAGGTCACCAAACTGGGTCTTTAGATTAATTTGTCCCATTGGTTTCTAGTCACTCTTGTCGTAACCCAACAGATTTGTGGGCAAGGGAATAAGGTCATCCTCACTGTAACCCAACTTATGGAGTGTCCGTAGGGGATGGAGGTTAACTCCAGAGCCATTGTCTATAAAGAATTTCTAGATCTCAATACCATTCATTGTTCCGGAAACATATAGTGGTCTGATGTGTCTTTTCATGATGAAATCTTCATCCTGATCGGTGAAGGAAATCACTGCATTGCATTTAGCCGGGTTAGTCTCTGCCCGGTAAATCTCAGCGGCAGCTACCTCGGCTTGAAACTCTTGGGGGATGATCAAAGCTTCTATAAGTGCCTCCCTGAGGTCTTCTAACCTACTTAGGGGATCTAGGATTGATAGCTTGGCTAGTACCAGTGCCAGATGCTTAAGGATATCGTATTTCTGCTCCAGCGGCTGACGCTTCTCCATTGGCGGGAGAGTCTTAGCAGGTGCTTTAGGGGATGGATCATTTGATGAGGAGGTACCATCCATGGGGTCGGATATCGATGGAGTTCCCGTGTTTTGAGGATTTAGCCTGGCTGGTCTGTTTGTGTGCACTAGGCGGCCATACCCTTTTTCCTCCTCTAGTGGGTATCGCAGAACAACAGGGCCAGAGTGGCTACTTGTGGAGGTGTAGGGGCATTCTTTCTCCTGCTGAGTCCATTGAAGGGCTCTCCCATGGTTTTCTGTGATATTAACGGTTTGGGCTGGGGTCCAACCGTAGGGTTGGTTTCGGCCACGACTGCACCTCCCCTGGTATCCCCAACCTTTGCGATTCCTCCTCCCGACTCCTCAGGCATGGAACTCTGGTTCGTAACCATACCCTTTTTTAGGGAATGATTCCATAATATGGATGAAGTTAATAGAACCAAATATCGGATCTTCATCCTCTGATGGGTCAACCTGGTTGATTGTCCCTGATGCTTCCGTTTGGTGGGTCGGTGCCCGTGGCGCTAAATTCGAGGGCATATAATCTCCCATGGTTGGGACTAACATTGGCCCCGTCACAGACTGCTCCTCTTGCGATTGTTTCCTCCTTCTACGATTATGCCCGGATGGCCGGCTCATGGAGGGTTGTGAGGTCGATACTATCAGCTCTGCAGCTTCAGGGGCTGTTAGTGGCAACACCGGCTGCTATAGTTGAGATCGGAGTATGACCTGGGCTCGGTTGATAGTCTTACAAGTCATCCAGTTGTCAAATTTCTTCCCCTTCTTGCTAGTGACTTTCTGCCACCACTCCTCTTTATCGGAGTCGGTGGAAGAGATACATGCCACATGTGCTGGGGGTGGTCCCATCTCGACCTGTCTAGAGTCTACCATCCTCTATAGGAGGTCTTTGAAGACAAAGAATTCTCAGATATTGTGCCCCAACATTCGATGGTAGGGTCAGTAATTTGGCCTGTCATCGCGGCCGACCTCTTCAGGTTTCCTCGGCTCTAGGAGGGGGATCAAGTTACAGTTCATGGCAGCAATGAAGTAGTCGCGGACTTGATTGTCTCAGAACGAGTATAATTTTTTTCTTTGTTCCTCAAACTGACTCCGCTTCGGTCCTCGCTGATCGTCCCATTTAGGTGGAGGCGACCACTGATATGCAGGAGGCCCTTGATGATTTGGTGGAGGCCTGAGCGATGGAGCCGGCACAGGGGCCAGCTTGAGTGTGACAGTGGATGCTTTAGCTCTAGGGGCTCTTTTCATAGGAGCCTGCAAGGCTATTCGGGACTTCGAATTAGTCCTCTACAGGGAGTCCTCAATTCTCTGGGCAATGGTTGAGAGAAGGCAGAAGCCAGTGGTTCACTCCACTGGTATGAGCGGTGTTCGCAACTCATCTCAAAGATTATCAATACATATGGATAGCATCTCATCTTGAGGCATTGGCCTATTCAGATAATATTTCAGACCTTTCCATTTGGCGATGTAATCTGAGACCCTCTCGTTCTCCCTCTACTTGCAGTTCCTGAGGTCACTGACCATTGTTTTAGGCAACGTTGAGCTGAAGTGGAACAAGAACTACTGTTGAAGGTCTTCCCAGCTCTTTATTGACTGGGCTGGCAGACTCGTGTACCAAATGAAGGTTGATCCTTGCAAGGTCCGTACGAAGCATCTGAGCTTCACTGCTTCTTGTTTCTCCGGAGTTCCCTTCATAGGGTTGCACTAGGATGTGTAATGCATCAGATACTGTTCTAGATCGCCTGATCCATTGAAGATAGGGAATACAAGGCTCCAAAAATTGGGTGGAGGTAGTGTGTTGGTCACTGAATCTAGGTAGGGTTTCTGCTTTGGCTGTATCGAAGCGCGTCGCCCTTCCACTGCTTCCAATCGAGCTGTTAGTGCCTCGATGGTGTTAGTGAGACCCTGGTTTACATCCTATTGGGCCCAATCCTGGGCAGGCGTATCCCGAGGCATTGCTTGAGTATCTAGATTGGCCGGCACCCGGGGTGCGTGTGCCGTTTGTGGCACCTTCGGAGGGTTCAGGTGTACTCACTCTGATTTCTTTCTGAGTGGAGGGAAGTTTTGGTATTCATCCAAATCTACGTTTAGGTAGTTGGAGGGGCCGGGTGCCTCGTTGGACAGGAGCCCTGACCGTGTTTCGTTTGTTGAGGAAAACCATAGTCTTTGAGGTGAACTTGCTGGGTGTGCATGATGCGGTTCCTCCTGGGATTCACTTTCAATAAGGCGGTTCCTCTAGAGTAGCTCGGTGTTAAGCCACCTCAATTCTTTCATCTCCTCTTCCTGTTAAGCGAACCTCTCTTCAAGCATGAGTGGCTCATCATTGTCGAGAGAAGGAGGCAGGTTAGGGGTAACCAGTCCTTTGTTCTTATCCCTATTGGAAGCTCACTTGGTAGGAGGAGGAGGGTTGGCTGGATGGACGGCCATATTTAGGGCGGCCCTCTGGTTCCAGGTGTGCACACCTGGTGGTTCATTGGTAATCATAGCCTGACCGTAACTATCGTCTCCCGATCCATCCGGATTTGTAGTATATCTGGTATCACTCGTGGGGTCAACCTCTATGACATTGATAGATGCATATCGTGGGGCAGAGAAGATGTCATATTTCAAATGGGAAGAGGATCTCCCACGTCTTCTACTGGACTTCCCTTTTGTGTCATGGGATTTCCTTCGGACTTCTTGTCGAAGGGTGATGCAGAGAGTTATTTGATACGGCCTCACGGTGCACCTTCCTCTCAGAGGGGATGATGATTAAAATGATGGGATAGGATGAGAACCTCCTCTTCTGACTGTTTTCAAGAGAATACGGATTCTCGTGGGGGAGGTTATTTTTGAGGGGGTAACAATGCCCCCATCCCTGAGGGCTGGGGTTGGATCCATTCCTTGGACATTGAGTCTCTATCTATTTTTATTGGTCTTATGGGGAAATTTGTTGTTAAAAATGCCCCCAGCCCTACAGGCTGGGGTTGACCCTGGATTGCGGCAGCAGCTCCGTCTATCGCTACCTGCCTGATCTTGCATGCCCCCATTCAGGGATGAACTGGGTTTGGTGCTGAGTTCTCTATGAATCAATCCATTCTAAGGAGGCAGGAAAAGACTGCTGATTGGCATCTCTTAGGCGAGAGGCCTATTGTATGCTCTCGGTTGCCTGATTCAGAAGTTCTTGAATGGATCGTTCCCTTCGAGCCTGCCACTTCTAGGACTTACTCAAGGCCTAACTTTTTGGGTGTGTTGGCTTACCTGAACAGGGAGACCACTCAACTGTCGTCTTGACATGACAACGTTGCAAGAAAACATGCCGAACGGATTTTTCTGGCTGGGGAGCGGAGTGAAATGCAGAGCTCCATGTTCTCCCCATCCCTTGATATGGACTCCTGTCGGAGTGTCACAGATGAGGCGGCGTAGCTGGTGCAGCGCATGGTGGCAGGATATCTCCATGTTTCCTTTACGCTTTTCGGGTCATTGTTTCCATGATGGAGGAAGAGCATCCAGGTTGATGTGATGTAAGAGGTCTCCTATTGTCTTGACGTGGTCTACATACCCGCCGTAGGGTAGGAAGCTTGATTTCAGTCGGAAGAGGGTTGTCCGTATATTATGGTGGATGTCGTGCACACATTCTTCCAACAACTCTCTGGGTATTTCGAACTAAGAGGTGGTCATAGACCAAAACATAACTGGTATATCATCCCTAGCCAGTCGTTTCCTCAGGTGAAGCATATCGGCATACTCCTCCGCTAGTGACTCCTCTACCTTGTCAGCCCAACTGAGACGCTCGCAGCCAATGTGGTCGGAGGCAGTGGGACCGGTAGGTGCTGAATCATTATACATGCAATTTTGAGGTGGTACAGAGGATGAACGTGGCCCTGGACCATCTCCTGATTGCAGAAGGATGTTGTCGGTGACTAACTGGGGATCTGACATGCTTGATCCCGTCCTTCTGAGTTCCTTGACATACGAGGGCTTTTTTGTGCTTGATTCGGCAGGAGGAGGACCTTCCTGTCAATATGATACGTCATCACGGGGAGGACCTCCGCAATGGCGGCCGTAATGGCGTGGACTACCATTACTGCTTGTTACATTACTGCATAGAGGACTTTTGTAGTGCACAGCCTGGGGAGGACCTCCAAGGAATGTCGTAGCAAGGGGAGAACCTTCTGGCTGCGTAGAATTGTTACGGGGAGGACCTTTGAAACAACTTCCATCATGGTTAGGATGACCATCATGTCTTGAAGTTAGACATGCATCCTAGGGAGGACCTTCAGGACACACCGCAACAAGGGGAGGACCTTCTTGTTTCTTAGGGCCAATGTGGGGAGGACCTTAGCAATGGCGGTCATGGTGGTGGGGACTACCATCACAGCTGCGGAAATGGTGAGGACTACCATTAATGTTGTCGCAGGGATAATATTTGTGGGATACATCCTGGGGAAGGCCTCTAGAATGTACCACAATGAGGGGAGGGCCTTCTCATTTCTCTAAGTCTCTACGGGGAGGACCTCCATTATCAGGGTGGAGAGGACTACCACCGTGATCCGATGCTTGGCTGCATGGAGTTCTGTTGCAGTGTAACCTGTGTGGAGGACCTTCAGTGTAGGCTACGACAAGGGGAGGAACTTCTTGTCGTGATGAGATGCCACTACGGGGAGGGCCTCCGTAGTTACGACTATGAGAGAGAGGACTACTATCATAGTCTGTGGTCCCAATGCATTGAGAGTGATTACAGTGTATACCCCGGGGAGGACCTTCAGGGTGGACCACAGAAAGTGGAGGACCTTCTTGCTGCTTGATCTTCTAGTCACGTAGAGGGTTTCTGTGACTTTCATCAAAAGGTGAGCTCTCGTTATTGATCGTTATATGCCCACGAGGGAGGCCCCCAAGGGTGCTCTGGGGAGGACCTTCAGAGCTGCTGGTAGCAACATTGTGGGGAGGACCTTCGCAACTGCTACTGCCACTCCCATAATATGGTAATGAGTGGGAAGGGTTCTGAGCCTGCGATGTGTTCTTAGAGGTGTTGGGAAACCCAGCTTCTAGCAAAGTGGATTCATGAACTCCCTATTTATTTTCCGGCTTCCTTTGGTGCATTGGGGGCGCTCTGTTGCGGGCAGCGGGGACCGTATGCTAATGACAACGACCTTCACCTTTGTGTCCCTATCTAATTGGGTCCCGTGATGCTGCTGGGATACTCCGACGAACATCTTGACTTTTAGTAGGGATATATTCCTTGTCTAGAGCATCCTCCATGATGGATGGGTGTCCCCCAGTTGGAACGAGTGAAGCTACACAATCTGGTTTCCCTTGCATCGTGGAATATGGCTGATGACCATCATTGGCCGAAGCAGGGATGCAGATCTACTCCGAGGTGGATATCTCATCTCTTAGATGAGTCACCTCAATTGGGGAGATGGGCTCACGTTCCCGAGTCCTTTTTATTTCCGCTTATGCAATTACATTCTGGAAATTCTACAAGATATGATCTGGGATCGATACCTTCTCCTCCATCATTTCTAGGATATGTAGAGAGACATCTTTGGCTGGTACGGGTATGAAGGCCCATTCCGTTATCGGAGTTGGAATATCCTACTCCGGTCCTCCGGTGGTCAGTGGGTACTGACAATTCCTCCGTGTTAGGGAAGGTGAAGGAATCGTCCCCTGTACCGGGATACGCCGGTTTATCTCTCAGTTTGCTGCCACATCGGGATGGTGGACTTTACTTGCATCTGCAGGGAGCTGGCCCTGCATATATTGGTTTCCCACCATATCAAGTCAGCGGCCTTTGATGGCAGGGAGACATGTCCGCCTATGATTTTCTACCACATTTGGGTGTCGGGCTTTGTTGATCACCACCATATTAGGATGGAGGGAGTTAGAGGCATCTGCTAGGAGCTGGTCCTGCAGGTGTCGGGTCGCAACCATGTCAAGCTGGTGGGCTTCACGACCCTGAGCTGGGAGAGGTGCATGCCGAGTAAGTGTCATCCTTCGTGAGTGACGGGCTTGATGGTGCTCGGCAGGGATGCACACCGGCTTGTATGATGCCTCCATGTCTAGATGGTGGGCTCGGGAGGAGTGAATAGGTGTAGGTGCATGTTCGTCGTACGTCTCCATGGCTGGGCAGCGGAGCTCCTCCTTAGGGACCAGGGTGATGACCGGTCCCTGATTGTACATCAGCCACCCTCGTCGGGCGGTCCGAGGGGCCAGATCTTGGGGATGTGGGTCTGAATACTTGGGGTGACATCCTCCTTGGTGTGAGGATGTTGAATCGTGGTGTGACCACGATAACGTCTGCCGGCAGGGGGCCTTGGAGTGGAACCCCCATTCAGTGGGGATGAAGTCCTCAATGTCGGCCTCATCCACCTCCCTAAGATAAGGGAGGTACACATTGTCATGTTCCAGGGATAAACTCCCGAAATGGTTGGAGATAGCAACATGGGCTGTCTGGATCTGCCTTTGCTGCCACTGATGGGCATGCGACCGATGAGTTCTGGCAGATTGGAGGGCGTGCATGGCCGCCTCCACCGTTGGGAGAGTACCGTTCACATGGTACTCTTGGATCAATGCGTCCGAGACCCAGCGTTGAAGACGCTAAGTGGGTGATGGGGTCCTCTGTAGGTGAGGACATCCGGTCATTGCGTTGTTGGAAGCACGTGACTGTGAGTTCCTTCGGGACGCCATTGGATCAAAGGGAGTTTTCTGTAGTACCTGTAAAACATTTTAACAAATACAAACAGCAAACCCATCAAAGCAGCATCTCATGATCCCATGCATATGTAATGAACTTTCTTGGACCTCCTTATGAGTAAAAGGGGGCACGAGGTGGGATTAAGTTAAATCTGTCATGCTTGGTTAAAGATTCACGTCGGGTTTAACATTTTTTGTTCCGAGTGGTTTTCGGCCTCGAAACACCCAATAGATCCATATCCGATGATGCGTGGACCTGCTTTCCAAAGGTAGGCATTCACCAGATGGTCTGAACAGTAATGCTTAAGAACTCACATTGGTCAAGAGGATGGGAATTTGGGCTCATTTCACCCTTTTGGGAGGAATTATTCCCTGTTCCGGGACACTCTTATAGATTTAACACGTATTCATATGTTCGCGAATCTTTGGTTTATACCCAAACATAGTTTCCATGGATTTAACCATTTATTATCAATGATCAGCTGAACACAGGGGTTTGTAATCATTTTTTCCTGAGTTTTACCATCCCTCGTTGGATTGATAACCCCGAGGAGTATGGACTCACTGAGAAGGTGCTAGGAGAAGCTCAACGAACCGATGTGAAGATATTCGGATCAACCGGTTGTTGGGCTTGAACCTCAGGGAGTTGTCCTACGTACCCTGCCTAGGAGACAGGGTCAAATTCCACATAGTTCGAATCAGGGTGTCATAGAACCAATGTGAAGGTGGACTCAGGGGTCCGATGGTGATCGGGCTTGAACCTCGGGGAGGCTTCCTATGTATCCTTGTGGTAGGGAATCAAAGTCCTCGTAGTTCACATGGGCATGGGGCTTATGCTCTAAGGAATCCTAGAATGATGGATTGGGGCTTACACTCTGAGGAGGCCCAAGATGTTGGATCAGGGCTTACACTCTGAGGAGTCCCATAAGAGGATTTCATGGTCGATGCCTCCTCTAAGACCACGTGAGTCATGGTCGGTGTGAGAAACATGAGGCAACAGGGACCAGACGATCACGTCGCGAATGGTGCGTCTGTGAGAATTGAAGTGGGGCTTATGAATAGGGCGGCCTATAAGGTCGGGGATTACACTTATGTGGATGCCCAGGGTGATGGATTGGTGATTAAACTCTGAGGAGGCCCATGGAGATCGATTGGGGATTACACTCTGAGAAGGCCCATGGAGATATATTGGGTCTTACACTCTGAGGAGGCCCAAGATGTTGGATTGAGGCTTACACTATATGGAGGCCCATGGCGATAAAGCACAGCAAGAGAGGGAAAGGGGGTGCTCCTATGCCCATCTCCTCTATTTCAGTGAATGAGTGATTCCTTCTGATGGGTATGTTACCATCCATAGAATCCCTTGAAAAGTGGAGAGGCAGAAAAATAATTCCCGAGCACAGACCCCGCATTACCGTGGGAATGTGAACCCAGGCATGCTTCAGGAATCTTCTCAAGGGTCGGGGAAACCCCTTAAACTCTCTTTACCATGGGTATGTGAACTCAAATGGTGCACTGGTGCACCTGAGGGTTACACCACACAGATCCGGTGGATCTGGTGGAGGCCTCAGCTCGGGGCTGATGAGTAGGCCAATGAGGAGGTTGTGGAGGAACAGGCCAGAGCAGGAGGATATTATGCGGCTTGAAAATGGGAAATCTGGAGGTTTTGGTTCCCTTCGCATAGGTAAGTGCTACGCGGCTGGAGGGGTCGTCTGCGAACCAGGGTGGTTTGTGGACTGAGAGGCCGTCCGCGAACTAGGAGGGTCCGCAGACTGATTGGCACCCCACGAACCAAGATGCTTCGTGGCTCCGAGTTCGATCTATGAAGTAGGGTGGTCCGCAGAGTGTTCCATTCAGGAATTTGTGGCCAAGGGCGGTGTCGGCAGAAGGCTCGTCGGTCAGGGCTTCGCCCGCGTAGGAGGGTGCGACGCGGCGCGACGGATCGAAAAATAAGGCATAAACTCCCTGGTCCGCGGGGAGTGCATCCACGGAGGGGCTATGGTTCGCGGTCTTCTATTTTTATGTTATTTTGAGTTCATGCTTCACCAAATTATTATGCGTTTTCAGTACCTTATTAGTTCGTTCCCAGGTTCATACCTGCTCTGGTTCGCAAACTGGAACTTCGCTGTATGCGAAATCCTAATCCTTCCTTCAAAATCCTTCCACCCAAGATTGATCTATCTTCTCTTCTTCTGCCTTCGAATCATCTGAATCTGAATCCCCTTTTCCTTTCCCCCTCGGAATCCTTTTATAGAATGGGGAAAGAGATGTATCTATGGTCACACGACACCTTTTTCGGAGGCCCATGACCGAATACGTGATTCATGGATGACTTGGTCAATCCGCAGTTCACGGGGTATTAAAAACTCCTCTGTAAACCAAACTCAGGAAGTGCTTCGCGGCTGCGGAGGGTTCCACCTCCATTTCGTGAACGATAGCAGATGCGGCTTGAACCGGTCTATGCGGTCCGCGGTTGGGGCTGTTCATGACGGTGAACCGGATTGGCACCCATCCTGCCTCGTGACTGTGGAGGATCTCCGCCTCCATTTCGTGAACGACGATGGTTCGTGGAAGGGGTGCTTTGTTGGGCCTGGCCACGTTGCATTTTCATGGGACCAGTCCACAGACTGGTCCTGATTGTTTCCCTTCTTTGAATTTTCTCCGTTCTTTTCCCCATTTATTTTGGAGGATTTGGGTAGAATCTCATTTTCGGATTTTTCAGGAACCTACAAGGGGGATTTAGGGTCATATTTTTTTATGAGTTTTTATTTGTTTTATGTTTTTTTAGTTTTTAAGTGTTTTACGGTTTTTAAAAGTTTTTAACATTTTTAAGGCAGTGAAGGAACATGTATAGGCTATTCATGGGCCCCAAAAATTTATTTAAAAAAGGACAAAGAAAACAAGTGGGGAAGGGTCGAATGACCTATACCCCATAGGTGATACTTGTGAATGTCAGAAATATGGCCATATGGGTCACCATAAACACCATATCCAGAAGACGCATCAACATCCGTCGACTCCCACTCAGATCTATACTTCTTGGTAAGTTCAGTATACATATCTTAGATCCCTCTTTTCTCCTCAGATAGCTACTCCATGAAGTTATCCGACCAATTATTCTTAGGGACCCTATAGGAGGATCTGGTAGACATGTTCCATGGAATATTAGAGTAGTACTTCTGCGATTCCGCTTTTAGGGAACTAAAGTGAACACTGCAGATTTATTCTCTTTCCCATTTGGAATAAAATACCTAATCATAGCCATATCCCTCATGATCTGAACAATATAAAATATGATCATGATATCATCCTTAGAAAAATTCTCACCTAAATATCTAGCCTCATCCACATCACATGTAAATTGAAGGTCATGCTTCAGATATTCCTCCCGAAAATGGTCCTTATGATAGTGCACAAATGGATCAGTATGACCTGAAGCCTTTATAGCCAGCTCGCGATCACCTGGGCGTTCCTCTATGACCATGTCATGTATAACAACACAATGGTCCCCATCTGTAGAGGCCCCATCATAAACCACCACTTCTAGCAGCAAGTCCTAAATCATATCTTCCTCACCAGGGATTCCAACATACCCAGGAAGCATGTGTCCATCAACATCCTCAACATAAGATCACCAATATACTCATTATGAACTGATGGAAGAACCTACACAGCAGCCCTCCCACTTCCACCACAACTTGGGAATTGCACAAAAGAGTCACCCACACTCTAGTCTGGGGGACCATCATCACTGGAAAAAACTGGAGACATGATCATGCGTTGTTTCGAGGGGCCCTCAATCAGAATCTACTCCTTTCTAAACTAAGCCACCTCCCCCTGCTCAGCCACCTCCCCCGGCTCACCCACGCCCCCTACAAAATAGATCCACCAACTGACTCGACAGACTCAAGACAGTCAAAACCTATTACTCAATGAAACACCATCCAGAACCTGAAACTCACTACAACCATCCTTCCCACTATTTTTGCTCAAATTCACTACTACAATGATCAAGGGTTACTTTATGGGGACCTAAATCAGGCTCTTCTCATGCCCAAACCAATACATATCCCCCTACTCAACCACCTCCCCCTATTCATCCACCCCTCCCTTCACAGAAGCTCCACCAGCTGACTCAACAGATTCTAGACTCTCAAAACCATTACTCAGAGAAACACCTTCCAGAACCTACAACTCACTTCTACCAGCCTTCCCACTATTGTCTCTCAAAGTCTCTTGCACCTCAACCACCACTACCATTAGATCATCACTCAATATTCTTTCAACATTATTCATCACCTTTGTACTAACCCTTTCATTTCTAATACCATTCCTATCAATCTAAAAACCCATTCCACATGAGGCTACCAAAAGAACCTCTTTTTCACACCGAAATTTCAAATCAGATTTCAAGAATTCAAAAATTGAACTAACCTTTAGATTGGGGGGAATGTTTGGGTTCTTCCATCACCACCACCTCCTGAACCTCCTCCAAGGCTTTAATCCCTCCATAAGACTCCACCTGAGCCAAATTCAAACAACCCATTTCCCTAGCACCACACCTATAGGCCCGATTCTGATGACCATGTTTCCAACAAGAGAAAAAAAAGCCCACTCATGAATCAAAAATCACCAGTTGCTTTCACTATAGCTCCTCATAAAAAACGATCCACACAAAATAAACTGGCTCCTTAGAAGCATAAATCTCAACAAAGGCCCTTGCAGCAACTGGATTGCATGGGCCCCAAATTCTATTTTAAACGCATAAGAACCTTCCCACATGATTTCCTAACATCGAAATAATGGACATATTTTTAAAGGGGAGGGGAAGTACTAGAAATATAACCCATTTTGGAAACATCGAAGAGTCTCAGATCAAGTGAAGATGAAAGATCAACTGAAATAAGGAGAAACAAGACCCATTGCATCTTAGAGGGGTCATAGACCAATATAGGATAAAATCCTCCTTAGTTGAAAAGTTGATCATGATGTGGAAGCTATCAACAAGACCCATCATAGAATGGTCCTAGAGATCCCAATGCTCAAAAATGAACCTATCAAATAAATCCACTATTGGGTGTCAGTTCAAAAATCGAGCAACCAGTGTCAAACGATGCAAAGAGGAGGCTTCATTGAACTCAGACATTGAGATCTGAATCTATAGGTGTCCTTAAAATAGGTTAGGCACGTTAGGGAAAATTTTGATCTGTGAAAAAGGTGGTAAAAATCTGAAGACGTGAATGGGAAAAAGGCATGATCTTCATCAATAATAAGTTGACTTCCCTCCCCTACAAATGGGGGAGGGAGAGGTGCAGTAGCTGCCCTCATTGTTAAGCTTGCTGAAGAGAAGAGGATCGACCATCACGAGAGAGCGGAGGAGGCACCATCTTTAGGGTTTTAAGGGATTTCTTCTTTTAATGTGTTTAGGGTTTATAGGGTGTTTTTTTTTGATTTTATAGGTTTTACGGATTTTTAGGGTTTTTAAGGATTTTTTGATTTTTTTGATGTTTATGGTTTTCTTCATATTTTTCAGTTTTTAAGTGTTTTTCATACTTTTAGTAATTTAGAACTTTTTAGGATTTCGTGGTTTTTAGAGTTTTTAAGGATTTTGAGTGTTTTAGGGTTTATAAGTTTTTTATGGTTTTTATTTTTTATTGGATTTCTAGAATTTTTTATCTTGTTTTGGTTTTAGTTTTTAGATTTTTTAATGTTTTTTTGGGTATAGTGGTTTTTGAGAGTTTATAGTGGTTTTTAGGGTTTTATGGGTTTTTAGCTTTTTAAGGGTTTTGGGGGATTTTATACTCATTAGAGGATTTTAGTATTTTATGGTGTTTTCAGTGGTTTTTTGTGTTTTTAATGTTTTTAGGCGTTTTATGGGTTTTTAGGTTTTCATGGTTTTCTTTTTTTTAAGGGTTTTTATCTTTTTATTGATTTTTAGGGATTTTTAGGGAATTTTTAGTGATTTTATGGATTATAGGGATTTTGAGGGATTTTTGGGATTTTTGGGGTTTTAAGTGTTTTTTGGGGTTTTAAGGGTTTTAGCATTTTTTTGGTTTTTTAGAGTATTATGGGTTTTTAGATTTTTAAGGATTTCTTAAGGGTTTTTAGGGGATCGAGGGGTTTTTACCATTTTAGGTATTTTTGTGGCTTTTTAGGATTTTTATGTTTTTAGGGGTTTTAGGGATTTTTAGGGTTTTTAAAGGTTTTTTGGGGTTTAAAAGTTTTTTTATAATTTTTTTATGTATTCTTCATGTTTTAAAATGTTTTTAATGTTTAGGAGTTTAGTTGTTTTTAAAAAAATTAAGGATATTCATGGTTATTAATGTTTTTTAGAGTTTTAGGCATTCATGGTTTTATGGTTTTCGTGTTTTTACCATTCTTTTTGATTTTATGGGTTTTAATTCATTTTAGATTTTTATGGTTTTCTTAGGATTTTTCATGATTTTTATGGTTTTTACATTTTTAGGATTTTTTTAGGGATTTAGACGATTATTATGGTTTTAAAGGTCATTATGGATTTTGAGAGTCTTTTTTTTGTTTTTATGGTTTTTTGGGTTTTAGGTTTTTTTTCAGTTTATTAGGTAATTTTGTGTTTATTAGCATTTTTAGGTTTTTAAAGGGGTTTATTGAGTTTTTACTGCCTTTTTGGTTTTTTTGGTTTTTAGGGTTTTAAAGGTTTTTGGTGTGTTACGGTTTCTTGGGTTTTTAGGATTTTTAGGGTTTTTAGAGTTTTGGTATTTTTAGGTTTTTAGTGGTTTTATATTTCTTTAGGTTTTTAAGGTTTTCTTAGGGGTTTTTAGGGTTTTTAGTGTTTTTTATATTTTACGGATTTATATAGATTATTTGGATTTTTAGTGTTTAAGGGTTTTAAATGATTTTGATGGGTTTAGGGAATTTGGGGTCTATAGGTTGTTTTGGGTTTTTTAGGTTTTAGGGTGTTTTTTAATTTATTAGGGTTTTAAATGTTTTCTTGAGTCTTTTAAATTTTTATAGGTTTAAAGGGTTGATAGATATTTAGTCTTTTTAACTTTTTTATGATTTTTATGTTTTTAAAGAATTTAAGGGTTTTATAGTTTTTAGGGGTTTTAGGGGTGTTTATGGTATTTTTGGTTTTTTAATAGTTTTTCAATTTTTAAGGGTTTTTGGTTTTTTAGGACATTGAGGTTTTGTTACAGTTATTCAGAGTTTTTAGGGTTTTCTATTTTTTTGGTATTTTTAGTGGGTTTTCATATTTTTAAGGCTTTTAGAGTTTTTTGGGATTTTGTAGGGTTTTATTGTTTTTATGGTTTTTATGGTTTTTTGGTTTTTTGGGTTTTTTTAAATTTTAGGGTTTTTGGATTTTAAGATCATTTTAATGTGTTTAGGGGTTTAAAAGGGTTTTTAGAGTTTATTGTTTTTTAGGGGTTTTAAAGGTTTTTAGTAGTTTTTATGGTATATGGGGGTTTTGGGGTTTTTTGGGTTTTTAGGGGATTTTTTTGGTTTTTAGTATTTTTAGGTTTTTTGGGGTATTATGTTTTTTTTGGGTTTTTATGGTTTTCTTATTGTTTTTATGGGGTTTTTTGGGGTTATAAGTTTTAGTTATTTTTTGTGATTTTTAGTATTTTTGTAGATTTCTATAGTCTTTATGAATTTTTAAGGTTTATATAGTTTTTATGGTTAATAAGGGTTTTAGGGTTTTCTGTGTTTTTAGGGGTTTAAAGGATTTTAGATCTTTTTAACATTTTTTTGTGCAAAAATATTTTTTATACTTTTTAGTGATTTTTAGGTTTTTATGGGTTTTTACTGTTTTTATAGTTTTTTTGGTTTTATTATTTTTAGGGTTTTTATTTTTTTATTGTTTCGTAGATTTTTAGGGGTTTTATGTTTTCATGCTATAATAGTTTTTATAAGGTTTTTCAGGACTTTTTAGTGATTTTTTAATTTTTAGTGACTTTTAGGGGGTTTTCTGGATTTTATGGGTTATTAAGTTTATTTGGGATTTTAAGGGTTATTAATGTTTTTTATGGTTTTTGTGGGTTTTAGGGTTCCTTTTTTGAGTTTTGGCCTAATTTTAGAGAATTTATTATTTTTATCGGTTTAACACACATTTATACTTTTAGTGGGTTTTTATATTTTTTAAGAGGTTTTTTGTGCTTAATGGTTTTTAGGGGTTTTATGGTTTTTAGTGTTTTTAGTGGTTTAGGGTTTTTAGTGGTTTAGGGTTTTTATTGGTTTAGGGTTTTTAGTGGTTTTTAGGTGTTATAATGTTTTTATTTTTTTGGTTTTTCAAGGCCATCTTCGGGTTTTTTTAGTTTTTTAGGTTTTTTCACATTTTTAGTGATTTTTAAGGATTTTTAGAATATTAAATTTTTTTAATTTTTTAAGGATTTTAGGGGTTTTGAGGGGTTTTAGTGTTTTTCGGTTTTTTGGTTTCTTTGTTTCTTTGGGTTTTTTGGGGCTTTTTTTGAGTTTTTCATGTTTTTTCATGTTTCTAGAGTTTTTTAACATTTTAGGGAAATAAAGGGATTTTAGAGTTTTTAGTGTTTTGGTTTTTTATGGTTTATAGGGGTTTTAAGGTTTTAGGGTTCTTATGGTTTTCTTTGATTTTTATTTTTTTTTTGTGTTTTTAGGGCTCTTAATTTTTATTAGGTTTTATTAAGGTTTTTTAGGGTTTTATGGTTTTTTATGTTTAAGTATTTTTTAAGAATTTTTATAGTTTTATGTTTTTTAGGAATTTTTAGGGTTTTTAGGGGTTGTAGAGATTTTATGGATTTTTTGGGTTTTTTAGTGTTTCTTTGAGTTTTTTAGGGTATTATGGTTTTCTAGAATCTTAATAAAAATTAGGTATTTAAAGGGTTTTCATGGGTTTTAGGGTGTTTATGGGTTTTTAGGATTAATGTTTTTAGGGTTTTTATGGTTTTAGGGGGTTTGGGATTTTGGGTTTTTAGGTTTTTTATGGGTTTGTGTGTTTTTAGGTTTTTAATGTTTTCTTATGGGTTTTGGGATTTTAAGGTGTTTTATGTGTTTGGGGACTTTTAGGGATTTTATAAATTTTTTTGGTCTTTTTGGGATTTCATGGATTTTTAGGGGTTTATGGTTTTTAGGGTTTTTATAGTGTTTTGGATTTTGTTTTTTTTTTGAGTTTTTTATAATTTTAATATTTTTTTAGATTTTTTTAACTTTTATAAGGTTTTAATGGGTTTATAGAGTTTTTAGTGGTTTTTTGGGGTTTTATGGGTTTTTATGAATTTTTAAAATTTTAGGATTTTTAATATTCTTTAGGTGTTTTTAGGGTTTTTAAAAAATTATAGGATTTTTAGGGGACTTATGTGTTTTCAAGTATTTAATTTTTTATGGTTTTTAATGTTTTTTACTTTTGTAGGCATTTTAAGTTATGTTTTCGTATTTTTATGGTTTTTTAGGGTTTGTAGGTATTTTATGCGGCTTAGGGTTTTTAGGTGTTTTAGGGTTGTTTTTTCTATTTTTAGGGTTTCTTTGAGTTTTTAGGTTTTTAATGGGTTTCTAGTGTTTTTTAACATTTTAAGGTGCATGCTGGGTTTTTAGTGTTTTTAGTGGTGTTTAGGGGTTTTCAGGGTCTTAGGGTTTTTTAAAAATTTTAGGGATTTTATTGGATAATAGGGTTTTTAACCTTTTTTGGATTTTTATGGGTTTTAAATGTTTTAATTTTTAAAGGTTTTCTAATGGGTTTTCATGTTTTTTACATTTTTTAGGATTTTAGGGACTTTCAGGAATTTTTTAGGATTTTTATCATTTTTAGGTGTTTCAGATATTTGGAGGGATTTTTGGGTTCTTACGATTTTTGGGTTTTTCTGAATCTTTTTTGGATTTTTAGGAGTTTTTTGAGTTCTTCTGGGTTTTAAAAGTTTTTTTAGAGTTTTTCAATGTTTTTAAGAGTTAATATGATTTTTTTAGATTTTATTGGATTTTTATATTTTTTATGAATTTTTAGGGGTTTTTTATTTTTTATGGGGTTTGTTGTTTTTATGGGTTTTGGGGGGTTTTAAGGGGTTTTAGGGTCGTTCTAGGGTTTTATATGTTTTATATAATTTTTAGTCTTTTTAACTGTTTTTAGGGTTTTATGGTTTTCTTAGGGGTTTTTAGGGTTTTACGGTATTTTATATTTTTAGGGATTTTTTGTGATTTCTAAGGTTTCTTATGATTTTTTGGGTTTGTAGGGATTTTTTAGGGTCTGCATGATTTTTTAGGATTTTTTGGGGGCTTAATATTTATTTTGAGTTTCTATGGTTTTAAATATTTTTAGAGTTTTTAGTTGTTTTGGTTTTTATGTGTTTTATGGGTTTTACATATTTTAGGGGTTTCTATGGTCTTTAAGGGTTTTAGGGTTTTTAGGTCTTTGAGATTTTTTACCATTTTTAGGGGTTTTTAGTGTTTTTAGGTTTTCCTAGTTTTCTTAAGGGTTCAGGGTTCTTATGTTTCATTACCTTTTTAGGGATTTTGATTACATTTTTATTATTTTTATTGTTTTTAGGGGTTTTAGTGATTTTGAGGGGTTTTTGGGGTTTTAGGGTTTTTTAGTGTTATTAGCATTTTTTGATTGAGGGGTTTTAAGTGTTTTTAGGTTTTTAGAAGTTTAATAGGGATTTTCTCTTGTTTTGGGGGTATTTATGTTCTTAGGTATTTTTAAGGATTTTTTGGATTTTTATGGATTTTTACAGATTTTGAGGGGTTTTGGGTTTTAGTGTTTTTAGGATCCTTTGTGTTTTAAGGGTATTTTTCGATTTTTTAGGGCAAGGAAGATGGGAGGGTCGGGATATTCCTGGCCCCCTGAAATTTATTAAAAAGAAAAAAGAGACACAATAGACAAGGGAGGGGAGAGGTCATACGACCCACACCCAAAAACCCTTAACGACCCAAGACAAAAGACCCAAAAAAAGAAAGATCAAGAACGAAAAAGGAAAAAAAACACAAAACAAAGCAGCCACCACCATCATCCAGCATCAACCAGCATCCAGTAGCTCCCAGCTAACCAACAACCAGCATCCAAAATCAAACAGCAATCCACATCCAGCAGCAGCACAACCCTAAACCATAGCTTCAGCACCTCCCATCCAAGTAGCAACCAGCATCCAGAACCGTGATCATCCAACATCACATAACCACCAGCATCAAAATCACAAGCCTCATCATCACCATCATTCAGCAGTTCACCACCAAGCAGCAACCAGTATCCAATCACACAAAGCAGCGACCAGCATCCAATCTCACATGATCCAGTATCCAACAACTCCCCACCAAGGAGATCCACCATACAAAGCACCATCATCCAACATTCATCAGCATCCATCAGCTCACAACCAAACAAGAACCAGCATCCAAACTCACAAAGTCCAGCATCCGGCACCTTCCCGCTAAGAAGATCAACTGAGAGCAGCATAGAACCATCAGCACAACAATGCCCATAACCCAACCATAGTACCCAAAGCAGCATCCAGTGCCACTCAACAGAACCAAATTCCATCATCCCCAAAAAAACTCGCATCGAAACACCAGCACCCACCCTTGATGCCAGACCACAACACACAGAAACCAAGGTCCAAACCCTCACCCAGATAGTCCAGCAATAGCTGACACTTAAACCAGACACATCTCATTAAATCACAGTACAGTGAAGCATAAAAAATGTGCAGATTGGATATCCTTTCATCAATAGCATTAGAGTTTTTAGGGGTTTAAAGGGTTTTCAGAGTATTTTAAAGGATAACGTGTCTAATGAGTCTTTAGTGTTTTTTGTTAATTTTTATGGTTTTTATGGTATTTTTTAATATTTTTGAGGCATTATGGTGTTTTGGGATTTTAAGGTTATTTCTATTTTGGGGATTTAGTGTATTTTTGGATTTTATAGGTTTTAAGTGCTTTTAGGTTTTTAGGTTTTTCTAAGGGGTTTCCAGGGTTTGTATGGATTTTAATGTATTTATGGGATTTTAGGGAATTTATAGTATTTTTATGGTTTTTAGGGGTTTTTGGGAATCTGAGTGGTTTTAAGGTTTTTTGGGGGTATTATGGTTTTTCTGTTTTTAGTGTTTTATTTGAATATTTATGGTTTTTTATAGATTTTTTTAAAATTTTTTGAATTTAAATTTTTTATATAGTTTTTAATGGTTTTTAAGGTTTTTCTATATATTTTTTTGTATTTTTACAGTTTTTAGGAGTTTTTTAGTTTTTATCGTTTTAGGAGTATTATGGGTTTTTAACGTTTTAAGGGTTTTTAGAGTTTTACAGTGTTTTTAGGGTTTCGTAGGGGGTTTTCAAGGTTTTAGATTTTTTATATTTTTATGAATTTTAGGGATATTTTTAGGGTTTTTTGTCATTTGAATGTTTTTTTGGTTCCTTAGGGGTTTCATGGGTTTTTCGTGATTTTAGGTTATCTTTTTAGTTTCTTAGGGGTTTAATGTTATTAGGTGTTTTTAATTTTTTTCGTTGTTTAAAGGGATTTTAGACTTTTTAGTGCTTTTATAGGGTTTTATGGGTTTTTATGGTTTTGTGGTATTTATGGTTTCTATGGTCATTTATGGATTTTTTGATGTTTAATGTTTTTAGTGGTTATAATAGTTTTTAGGTTTTAAAGGTTTTCTTCATTTTTTTCATTATTTAGAGTTTTTTACATTTTTTTGTATTTTTGGCCTACTCTATGAGATTTATCCTTTTTAGGTTTTAGGGATTTTCTGGGTTTCACGATTTTGTTGAGGCTTTAGTGTTTTTTTTCCTAGTTTTTATGGGCTTAAATTTTTATTAGAGTTTTTTTAAATATGTTCTAGTGGGGTTTTATGGGATTTATGGGTCTTTAAGGGTTTTATGGTTTTTAGTGTTTTTATATTTTTTAGTGTTTTTATGTGTTTTAGGAATGTTTAGGATATTTATTGATTTTTTTAATTTTTATGGGTTTTCAGTGTTTTTTATTTTTTAATGTTTTCTTAGGGTTCTTAGGGTTTTTAGTATTTTCAATGTCTTTTCATATTTTTAGGGATATTTTAGTTTTTATAGTATTTTAGCAGTTTCAGGTATTTTCAGTTTTTAAAGGTGTTTTAGGGTTTTTTTTATTATTTTATGGTTTTTATAGTTTAACATTTTTTATTGGTTTAAATGTTTTTTAGTGTTTTCAGTGGTTTTTAGGTTTTTTATTTGTCTTTATCATTTTCATGGTTTTTTGGTTTTCAGGGTTTTTATGGTTTTTATTGTTTTTAGGTTTTTATGGGTTTGAATTGTTTTTATGTTTTTTATGTTTTATTAGAGTTTTGTGGGGTTTTATGGGTTTTTTTACATTTTCTAGGAATTTTTCGGATTTTTATTTATTTTTATTGTTTTTTGGGTTTTGGGCATTTTCAAGAGTTTGTAGGTGATATATGTTTTTTTAGTTTTTTGGGCTATTTTTTAGTTTTTTTGGGCTATTTTTTAGTTTTTTAGATTTTCTCAACATTTTATGGGTTTAATGGGTTTTTAGTGTCTTATTTTTTAGGTTATTTATGGGTTTTTGTGTGTTTAAGGATTTTAGGGGTTTTAGGGTTTTTAGGGTTTTGGGGTTTTTATGATTTTTATGGTGTTTAGCATTTTTAGGTTTTTGGAGATTTTATTTCTTTTTAGGTTTTTAATGTTTTCCAGGGTTTTTTAGTTATTTTAGGTGTATTTATGTTTTTTGTGTTTTAGGACTTTTTTAGGATTTTTATGGGTTTTAGGGATTTTGATGGTTTTTAAGGTTTTTTTGTTTTTAGGGGGTTTTGGGGTTATTTGTTTTTTATTTTTTTAATGTTTTTAGGGTTTTTTACATTTTTAGTGGTTTAAAGGGTTTATAGTGTTTTATTGGATTTTTAGTGTTTAAATGGGTTTTAAAAGTTTTTATAGTTTTTTGGAGATTTATGGTTTTTCGGGATTTTATGGTATTAATGGTGTTTTATGGTTTTTAAAATTTTAACATTTTTAGGTATTTTAAGTTCCTTTATTTTGTTAAGGTATTATTATGTGTTTTCGAGGTTTTTTTGTTTTTTTTCATATTTTTAGGGTTTTTTAGGAAATTTATGGTTTTTAGGTTTTTAGGGATTTTTAGGGTTTTTGGTTTTCTTACTTCTTAAATCTTTTATAAGGTTTTTTGCGGTATTTGGGATTTTTTTGAGTTTTTTATTGTTTTACGGATTCCTAGAGTTTTTCAACATTTTTTGGAGTTAAATAGTCTTTGGAATTTTAGTGCTTTTTAGATTTTTATTAGGTTTTAAGGTTCTTGGGGTTTTATGGTTTTTATGGTTTTTATGGGTTTTAGGGTATTTTATATTTTTTTATCATTTTTAGGTGTTTAAGGTTTATGTGTTTTATGTTTTTAATATTTTCTATGGAATTTTCATGTTTTGGGTTTTTCTCATTTTTTGAGGTTTTTAGGGATCTTTCAGGCTTTTTTGTGTATTTAGGATTTTTAGGGATTTTGAGGTGTTTTTTAGGGGTTTTAGGGTTTTTAGGGGTTTAGTGGTTTTTTAGGGTTTTGGGGTTTTTTTGAGTTTTAGGGTTTTTATGGTTTTTAGTGTGGTTTATTCTTTTTAGTGGTTTAAATTGTTTTTTGAGTTTTTTGTGATTTTAGGGTTTTTATGGGGTGTTTGGTTTTTTAAGGGTTTTAGAGGTTTTTATGTTTTTAGGGTTTTTAGGGTTTTTAGTGTTTTTACAGTTTTTAGGTGTTTTTAAGTTTTTAGGGGGTTAAATTGTTTTATCATTTTTAATATTTTTTTGGGTCTTGAGAGTTATTTGGGTCTTTTCTTTTTAGGGATTTTGAGGTCTTTTTTATTATTTTTATGATTATTAT
The DNA here is from genome assembly GCA_963277665.1 of Viscum album. Classification (NCBI taxonomy): domain Eukaryota; kingdom Viridiplantae; phylum Streptophyta; class Magnoliopsida; order Santalales; family Viscaceae; genus Viscum; species Viscum album. Next base: position 110,342,998 of record OY728127.1, read on the forward strand.
GGTTTTTTTAATTTTTAAGGATTTTATCATTTTTATTCTTTTCGGGGGGTTTTTATGTTTTTTTGAGTTTTCAGATTTTTTAGGTTTTTTAGAGTTTCTAAACTTTAGGGGATTTAAAGGATTTTTAGATTTTTAGCGGTTTTTATGGTTTTATGGGGTTTTAGGGTTTTAAATTTTTTAGGTTTTTTATTGTTTTTATTGTTTTTATGGTTTTTATAGTTTTTATTGTTTTTTAGGGTTTTAAATAATTTAAGTCCTTTTAGTTTTTTATATTTTTTTAAGGGGTTTTCAGTGCTATTTGGATTTTTTATTTTTTTACGTATTTTTTGGATTTTCGGATTTTTCGGATTTTTAGTTTTTTAAGGGTTTTTAGGGTTTTTAGTGTTTTCTGGTTATTTTGGGTTTTTATGGGTTTTTAAGGGTTTTAGGTTTTTTTTTAGTTTTTTAGGGTTTAAATGGGTTTTTAGATTTTTTTAATTCTTTTATGGGTTTAAATGTTTTTTAGAATTTGTAGTGGACTTTAGGCCTTTTATGGATATTTAGTGTTTTCCTAAACTTTTAACAATTTTTATGATTTTTATATTTTTTATGTCTGTAGGATTTTTAAGTGTTTTTATGTTTTTAATAATTTCTTACAGGTTTTTAGGGCCTCAGGGTTTTAGGGTTTTTTACATTTTTTGGGGTTTGTAGGGCTTCTATAGGATTTTTATAGATCTTAGGTTTTTTGTATTTTGAGGGGTTTTAGGGTTTTTAGGGGTTTTAAGGGTTTTATAGTTTTTAAGTTTTAGGGGGTTTAGGTGTTTTTAGGGTTTAATGCTTTCATAGGGATTTCAAGGTTTTATGGTTTTCCTATACTCTTAGGGGTTTAAGGATTTTTTAGGATTGTTATGCCTTTTTTGTTTTTAGGAGTTCTGAGGGTTTTTATGTATTTAGTGTTATTTTGGGTTATTTTATTTATTTGCATTTTTTGGCTGGTTTATGGTTTTTTAGATTTTTTTAAAATTTTATGTTTTAAAGGTAATATAGATATTTTATAAGCTTTTTACTATTTTTATGGAGTTTTAGGGTTTTATAGGTTATTATTGTTTTATTTGTTTTATGTATGGTTGGGGTTTTTTGGATTTTTATAATTTTTTAAGGTTTTTAGGGGTCTAAAGTGTTTTTAGGTTTTTAATGTTTCATAGTTTTTCTTGGGGTATTTATTTTATTTTTTAGGGATATTGAGGTATTTTTATTTGATTTTTATGGGTTTTTAGGCATTTTAGGTATTTTTAGGGTTTTAGAGTTAAAATGGTTTTCTGGTCTTTTAGGGAATTATTTAGTTTTTCATGATTTCTAAAAAATATTGAGTTCTAAAATTTTTCATGGGTTTAAAGTGTTTTTATAGTTTTTTGCGAATTTTTAGGGTTTTATGCATATATAAGGTTTTTTATAGTATTTTATGGATTTTATGTTTTTTAGGGGTTTTAGAGTTTTTTTGTGTTTTCAGGGTTTTTAATGTTTTACAGTTTTATAGGGGTTTTAAGTTTTTTTAGGTTTTTAATGTTTTTTTGTAGTTTTCCATGTTTTTAGTTTTTTTATGTTTTTAGGTATTTTTATGGATTTTTAAAATTTTTAGGGGTTCTAGGTTTTTTAGGGATTTGAGGTTTTTTTGGTTTTTATGGATTTTTTTGTATTTATAGTTTCTATGAGTTTTTATGGCTATATGGTTTTTAATAGTTTTTTAACATTTTTAGGGGTTTAAATGGTTTTTAAATGTTCTAGTAGTTTTTTTGTTTATTTATGGGTTTCTAGGGGTTGTATGGGTTTTAGGGGGTTTTAACATTTTTTGGGTTTTTTGATTTGAGGTTATTAATAGTTTTATGTGTTTTTAGGTTTTTAATTTTTTCTTAGGTTATTTAAGTGTTTTTAGGGTTTTTTAAATTATTAAGGATATTTAATGTTTTTTTTGGGTGTTTAGGGTTTTTAAATATTTTAGGTTTTTTTTGTTTTTTAGGATTTTTAGTGATATTAGGTTTTTTTTAGAGTTTTTAGGGTTTTATGGGTTTTTAGAGTTTTTAAAAAAATTAGGGGTTTAAAGGGTTTATATAGATTTTATTTGTCCTAAGGTTTTTATGGGTTTTTCTGTTTTTTAATGTTTTAGGGGTTTTATGGGTTTTTGTGGGGTTTAGGGTTTTTTTGGGGAATTTTGGGTTTTTAGGATTTTTAGTGTCTTCAGGTTTTTAGGGGTTTAATTGTTTTCTTGATTTTTTAGTTTTCTTAGAGTTTTCAGGGTTTTATGTGTTTTTTATTTTATTACGGATTCTTTAGGGTTTTTATTATATTTATTGGTATTTAGATATTTTTTCAGGTTTTAGGTTTTTATGTATTTTTAATCATTTTATTGTTTTTTTGGGTTTTATGGATTTTTTTATTTTTGATGGGTTTTAATATATTTAGTGTTTTTAACTATTTTATGGGTTTTTTTATTTATATATTTTAGTGGTTTTATGTTTTTAGGTTTTTAAGGTTTTTAAGGTTTTTAGCTGTTTTAAGTTCTTTAGGGTTTTTAGGTTTTTTATGGTCTTAGGGTTTATAGATTTTTCATTTTTTAAGATTTTAAGTGTTTTTAGGTTTTTATGATTTTCTCAGGGTATTTCAGGATTGTTAGGTTTTTTACATTTGATAGTAATTTTTATTATTTTATTTCTTTATGGTATTTTTGAGTTTTTAGGGTTTTTTGAGCTTTTAGGATTTTAAATTATTTTTTGAATTTTATATATTTTTGGGGTTTAAAAGGGGTTTATGGTTTTTATGTGTTTTTAGTTATTTTATAGTTTTTAGGATTATTATGGATTTTATGTGATTTGATATTTTTATTTTTTTCATAGGTTTTTTTAGAGTTTAAAGTTTTTTTTTGTTTTTATGGATTTTTAGGTCTTTTTATGGGTTTTATGGCTTTTTTAGGTTTTCAGGGATTTTGAGTGTTTTTAGGGTTTGTTAGAGTTGGTGGGTTTTTATGGTTGTTTTGTTTTTTTCGGTTTTTTTTTCTGTTTTTAATGGTTTAATATTGTTTAAAGTTATTTATTTTTTCTATTTTTTTTAAAAAAATTGTGTTTTTATTGTTTTCATTATTTTTATGGGTTTCTGGGGTTCTTTATTTTTTTATCTTCATTTTATTACTCTACAGGGTTTGGAATCTTTTAGGGTTTTTTGAGGATATTTAGCATTTTTTTAGGTTTTTAGGGGTTCTAAGTGTTTTTTGGGTTTTAAGGATTTCTGATTGTTTTTGGGTTTTTATGTTTTTACTGAATTTTTGGGTTTTTTGGATTTTTATGGATTTTAAGTGATTTTGAGGGTTTTAAAGTGTTTAAGGTTTTTAGGGGTTTTAGCATTTTTTAGGTTTTAGGGGTTTTTAATTTTTTATGGGTTTTCAGGTTTTCTTATGGGTATTCTTGGTTTTTAATTTTCTATTATTTTTATAGAATTTAGGTTTTTTAGGTTTTTTGAGGGCTTTAAGGGGATTTATTGTTTTTTATGTGTTTTAGGGTTTTTTTATTTTTTAGGGTTTTAATATTTTTTATAGTTTTTTTATTTTTGGGGGATTTAAAGTGTTTTAATACATTTCAATGGGTTTATGGTTTTATAGGTTTTAGGCATTTTAAATTTTTTAGAGGTTTTATGACTTTTTTGGTTTAAGGGGTTTTACTTTTTCAAGAATTGTTTATTTTTAAGGGGTTTATGTTTTTTAGGGTTTTCAGGTTTTCTTTGGGTATTTAATGTTTTTAATGGGTTTCTACATTTTTTTATGATTTTTAGGTATTTTTAAGATTCTTAATGGATTTTAGGGTTTTTTAGTAATTTTGTGGGCTTTTAGGGGTTTTAAGTATTTTAGGTGTTTTTAGGGTTTTCACCATCTTTTGGTTTATAGGGGTTTTAAGTGTTTTTTAGATTTTATGCTTTCATTAAGGTTTTTAGGGTCTTTAGGGGGTTTTTTTACATTTTTACGTATTATTATGGGTTTTATGGATTTATATGGTTTTTTGGGATTTTATGTATTTTGAGGAAATTTAGGGGTTTTAGGGTTTCTTTTTTTGGGTTTTTTGGGGTATTTTTTGTATTTTAGAGTTTTAGGTTTTTTAATATTTTTAATATTTTAGGAGTTTAAAGGCATTTTAGGTATTTTATAGTTTTTATGGTTTTTTGGTTTTTTTTGGGGGGGGGGTTAAATTTTCTAAAGTGTTTTTTTTTGTGTATTTTAGGTTTTTATGGATTTTAGGGTCTTATGGGGTTTTTAGAATTTTATAGGTTTTCAGGGGTTTTAACTATTTTTTAGTTTTTACATTTTTTAACGTGTTTTCTATGTTTTTTATAGGGGGATTACATTTTTGGGTAATTTAGGGATTTTTTTTTAAATTTTTATGGTTTTTTGAGTTATTTATGTATTTTAAGGTTTCTTTCATTTTTTGGGATTTAATATTTTTAGGTTCATAGGGGTTTTAAGTTTTTTTAGATTTTTATGGTTTTATTATGGGTTTTCAATGTTTTTTCTTTTTATGTTATTTTTAGGACTTTTAAATATTTTTATGGTTTTTAGAGTTTATTGGGATTTTTAGGATTTTTAGGATTTTTAGGTTTTTAGGGGTTTTATTGGTTTAGTTTTATTTAGTTTTTTAGGGGGTTTAAGGATTTTTATTGTTTTAAACGTTTTTAGGGGTTTGAATTTTTTTAGAGGATTTAGTGGTTTTTACGGGTTTTTAGAGTTTTAATATTTTTATGGGTCTTGGAGGGTATTGGAATGTTTAGGGTATGCACGTTTTTTAGGTTTTTAGGGGTATAATTTTTTTAGGTTTTGAGGTTTTCTTTGGGTTTTTGAGGGTTTTATTGTTATTTATATTTTTAGTTATTTGTATGGAATATTTAGGATTTTCTTGGTTTTACAATTTCTAATTGATTTTGAGGGGTTTTGTGATTTTTTTTTAGTTCTTTGTGGGTTTTATTGTTTATTAGGGGTTTTAATATTTTTTTTATTTTCTAAAATTTTTATAAGTTTAAAATGGTTTTTGTGTTTTTAGTGGTATTTAGGGTTTTTATTAGGTCTTAAAGTTTTTTATGTTTTATGGTTTTAGAGTTTTTATGTTCATTTATGGTTTTAGCATTTTTAGGTTTTTTTGGGTTGTCTATTTTTTTTGGTTTTAATGGTTTTCTTAATGTTTTTAGTGTTTTTGTGTTTTTTTCCATTTATAGGGATTTTTAAGAAATTTTTTGAATTTTTATGTTTTTCTATGATATTTATTGATTTTGTGGGTTTTTAAGGTTTCAACATTTTTTAGGATTTAAATGAGTTTATAGTGTTTTTAGGTTTTAATTTTTTTGAGAAGTTTTAAGTGTTTTTAAGGTTTTTTACAATTTTCTGGATTTTAGGAATTTTTAATATTTTTATTGGGTTTATGATTTATAAGGATTTTGAGGGTTTTTAGTGTTTTTTAGGTTTTTTAATCTTTTAGAGTTTTTTGGGATTTTAGTGTCTTCATTATGTTTTAAAGGTTTTAAAGGTTTATCAGATTTTTTTAACGTTTTTAGGGGTTTCAAGGGTTTTTAGATTTTTTTATTGGGTTTTTAGAATTTTAGGTGTTTTTAAGATTTTTAAGGTTTTTAGAGTTTTTTTCATTTTAATGGTTTTTAGGGGTTTTAAGAATTTTTCGGATTTTAATGTTTTCTTATGTTTTTTGAATGTTTTTATGTGTTTTTTCATTTTTAGTGACATTAAGTCCTTGTATTGTTTTTATATTTTAGGGTTTTTATGGGTTTTATTGTTTTTATGGTTTTTAGGGTTTTTATAGCTTTTTTGTGGTTTTATGTTTTTTTTAGTTTTTTAGGATTTTAAAGGTTTTTTAGAGTTTTTAATGTTTTTTGGCGTTTAAAGGGGTTTTAGTGTTTTCAATAGTATTTGGGGATTTTAGGGGTTTATATGGGTCTTAGGTTTTTAGGGGGTTTTATGATTTTAAGGTATTTGGGATTTTTAGGGTCTTTTATAGTTTTTTGGGTTTTTATTGTTTTTATGTTTCTTAGGCGTTTTAATTTTTTTATGTTTTTAAATATATCTTAGGGTTTTTAGGGTTTTTAGGGTTTTTGACATTTTTAGGGATCATTAAGCCTTTCTTCATAATTTTATGGTCTTTTAGGGGTTTTAGGGATTTTGAGTGATTTTAGGTTTTTAGTGTTTTTATGTGTTTTTTATTTAAGGGTTTTTTAGTTTTATAGAAGATTTAAATTTTTTTTATAGTTTTTTAATGTTTTTTGGGGTTTAAATGGTTTTTATAGATTTCAGTGGTTTTTTTGTTCTTATGGGTTTTAGGGTTTTTTATAGTTTTTAGGGGGTTTAGGGCAGAAGAGGTGTAAGGCCAGGCTATTCCCGACCCCCTCAAAATTTATTATGAAATAAGATGTTGTAGACAAGGGAGGGCAGGGGTCAATCAACCCACACCCAAAAACCCTTTACAACCCAAGATGCAAAAGACCCAAAAAAAGAAGAGTCAAAATGGAAAAAAATGCAAAGGAGAAACAAGTCAGTCAACATTGCCACCAAAATAAAAAAGCAGAATAAGACCCAAAAGGTTCACTCGCTGCACCAAAACCGAAGGACCCATCATCACCATATGGATCCCCATCAGTACCATACCCAGTAGAGGCATCAGAGTCCACCGTCTCCCATTCAGATGACTCATACTACTTAGGGAATTCAGTGCAATACCTCCTGAGTCGCTTCTTCTCCAGCTTCTTATCCACTCGATCTTTGGTGAGAGCATCCTCCATAGCTTTGGAGGCCATCGAGGAGGACCTTGTTGCCATTGGTTTTGGAAGGGATGAATAGTCTATCATTTCCCTTCTCTTGGCAGGGGAAGAACTCCCCCTCCTCCTCCTGCGAAGGACATCCTCAGCACTCACCACCTTGGGGCTCCCCTCCATCCTGGAATCAATAGCGGAGGGCTCAGACCCACCTCTTGGGTCCGAGTCCCGATGAACTGAGCCATCCATCAAGGTCCTACTCCTCCAATTCATGGGTGTGTTCGCATCAATGAAGTCATTACGGTCCCCAAATAAAAAATCATATTTAACATCCTCATTAATGTTAGCGTAGTCAAACATCACCTTCGTTTTGGGCTGCTGTAGAATATCATGTCGGTGTTGCTCAAGGGAAATTTCAGAACCATCCAGCACGATAATCTCAGCAAGTTCAACATAGGGAGGGAGCTTTTCAAAGACCACAAGCTCCATTCCCAAACTCTGTTTCACCACAGTCCCCTCAACAGAAGGGCTCGCATCACGCAGCTTCTGTTATAGAAAATGAATAGCTGGGGTGGCCTTAAAAGCACCTAAATCATCACCTGGGGTATATAAGAACATCCCTTCTAAATGGATGTTAGAGACCTGCTGCTCCACATCTACCTGAGAATCATCCAGTGACTCTAGACACTCCCCCTCCTCTCGATCAAGCAATACAAATGGATTCAAAGTGAAATCCAGGTCCTGTTCTATCTCCTGACCATTTTCCTTGGCAGAAGCATCATTCATTAGCAACCCCTCCATCCTCATCCCCTCAGAACCTAGATTGGGAATGTCACTTCACACCGCACTCGGAACCATATGCAAGCAGTCATCAGCAGCCATATCTTTCTTAGGTACCACCTCCTCCACCCCACTGGATGAAGGGGAAACACCTGCCCATCCTAAATCAGCCTTCAACCGTGTGGAACAGTCCTTTAACAAGACCCCTAGGTGAATCTCCCCCTCATTTTTATCAGGGCATGGTCCATCCCCACAGTCAGAAGCTAGGTCCAGCCTTAGGGGGTGGCACATAATTCTCTCTCAGATACCAAGCGATCAATGACCCCACGATGACACACTCGTTTCATATGACCAAGAGTCGGACAAAATTCACAGTAATTCACCCAGGAATCGAAAACCATAGGTTTCTTCCACTGCAGATCTTCACTAATCTCAATCCAGACAAAATCAACTGGTTTCTTGGAAGCATCATCCTAAATGCAGTCTCTCGGAGCAAACAGATGACAGAGGGCTCATGTTAGGCTATCCACACACAGAAATCTTCCAACCAAATTTCCTAGCATAGTAAGAATTGAAAAATTTTGTAAGGGAAGAGGTAGTTCAGGGAAGAATTGTCAAAATTTAGGCTTACTTTTTTCTTTTATGGGGATTTATGTTTTTTCAGAGTTTTAGTGTTTTTTATGTTTTTAGGGTTTTTAAGTGTTTTTAGGTTTTTTATTTTTTCTTAGGATTTTCTGGGTTTTATGGTTTTTTATGTTTTGAGGGGTTCTATGGATATTTACGTTTTTTATGGTTATTAGGGTTTTTAGGGATTTTGAAGTTTTTAGGGTTCTTCAGGGGTTTTAGGGTGTTAATTAGGTTTTAGTTTTTTTTTGGGTATTTTATTTTATAATGAGTATTATAGTTTTTTATGTTTTTGGGGGTTTAATGTTATTTAGAGTTTTTATTGGTTTTTCGGATTTTTATGGTCTTTTTTAAAGTGTTTTAGGGGTTTTATTGGTTTGTAAGGGTTTCTAGGGATTTTAAGGTCTTTTATGGATTTTATCATTTTTATATTTAAAGTGGTTTTTAGTGTATATAGTTTTTTATGCTTTTCTAAGGTGTTTTCATATTTTAAGTGTTTTAAGGGTTTTTACATTTTTAGGGGTTTTTAACGATTTGTTAGGATTTTTATGTTTTTTTTAGTTTTTTTGGTATTTTGAGGGTTTTTAGGGGTTTGTAGGGTTTTTAGTGTTTTTTAAGTTTTTAAGAGTTTTAAGTGTCTTAGGGTTTTATGGATTTAGTTTTTTTTCATTTTTCTATGTTTTAAGGGTTTTTTAAATTTTTAGGGATTTTTTGGTATTCTTTTGGATTTTTATGGTTTTTAGTGTGCTTGTGGATTTTGAGGATTTTTTAGGCATTTTGGGGTATTATGGTTTTTTTAGGCTTTTAAGATTGTTTAGTTTTTTGGATTTTTAAGGGGTTTTAGAATTTTTAATTCTTTTAGTGGCTTAAAAGGATGTTATCATTTTTAGTGGTTTTTATGTCTTTTTAGTGTTTTTTAAGGTTTTTAGTGGTTTTTATGAATTTTTGTTGTTTTTTTTGTTTTTAGGTATTTTAGGGGATTGATGTATTTTGAGATCTTGGCGATTTTCCTACGGTTCTTTGGTGGTTTAAGGTTTTTTATGTTTTTTGGGATTTTAGGGATTTTTTAGGATTGTTAAGGTTTTTAGAGATTTTGTGTGGTTTTAGGGTTAGGGTTTTCAGGTTTTTTTTGGTTTTCAGGGGGTTTCGATGTTTTTTACTAGTTTAAAGGTTTTTAGATTTTTTATAACATTTTATGGGGATTAAATGGTTTTTAGAGTTTGTAGTTGGTTTATAGCTATTTTTTAGGGTTTTATGGGTTTTTTTTGGTTTTTATTGGTTTATATGGGTTTTTATAGGTTTTAGGGGATTTTAGGGTTTTAGGGTCTTTTAAGGTTTATAGCGTTTTTAGTTTTCTTAGGGATTTTTTTTTTATTTTTTAGGGTTTAATGATTTTTTAATTGTTTTGAAATTTTTTAGAGTTTTTTATGTTTTTGATATTTTTAAGGTTTTTAGTATTTTTATGGTTTTAGGGTTTTATGGATTTTGAGTGTTTTTTGGGTTTTTTCAGGTTTCTAGAATATTTTACGGTTTTTAGAATTTTTAGTTTTTTTGTAAATTTTATGTGTTTTTAAGGATTTGTGTTTTTCTTAGGGTTTTTCAGGGTTTTGGGGGTTTTCTATGTTTTTATGGATTTTTAGTTCATTTCTAGGATTTTTATGGGTTTTTTCGGGTTTTTGGGATTTTGAGGGTTTTTACAGTTTTTTGGGGTTTTTGGGTTTTTATAGTTCTTTTGGGTTTTTTGGGTTCTTTTGAGTCTTTAGGGGGGTTTTAGTAGATTTTTCAATGTTTTTTGGTGTATAAATGATTTTTATAGTATTTAGTGGACATTGTGTTTTTTATGGGTTTTGAGTTTTTTAAGGATTTTTGGGGGTTTTTTGATATTTATGGGTTTTAGGGTTTTTACAGATTTAACCCTTTTAGGATTTTTATGTGTTTTATGTGTCTTCAGGTTTTTTTGGTTTTCTTTGGGGTTTTCATGGTTTTAAGTATTTTACTTTTCTTAGTTTTTTCTAAGGGCTTTTTTTGATTTTTATAGTTTTTGAGATTTTTTATGGATTTGAGGGGTTTTAATGGTTTTCTAGTTTTTTTGATTTTTTATGGTTTTTAGGAGTTTTTAGGGGTTTTAAGGAATTTTAGAGTTTTGTAACATGTGTCTAAAAGGTTATTAGATTTTTAGTGTTCGGTAGGGATTTATCATTTTTTAGGGTTTTAAGGTTTTTTGGGGTTTTTCTGGATTTTTCAGGTTCTTTGGGTCAGTTTAGATTTTTACAGGGTTTTTAGAATTTTGATGTTTTTAGTGGATTTAAGTGTTTTATGTTTTTTTAGGGGTTTTAATATATTTTATGTTTTTATGGAATTTCTACATTTTTCAGTATCTTTAGTCATTTTTAGTATTTTTTTTGTTTTTACGGTTTTAGGGTTTTCGAGCGGTTTGTGGTTTTAATGGTTTTTTTTCGGTTTTTAGGTTTTTATAGTCTTTTATGTTTTATGGGTTTTTATATTTTTTGTGTTTTAATTTTTTTAGGTTTTTAAATGGTTTTTATAGTTTTTTAGGGTTTAATGGGTTTTGTGGGTTTTTAATTTTTTTAAAGGTTTTAAGAGTTTATTGTTTTTATGGATTTTATGGTTTTCAAGGTTTTTTTTGGGTTTTTTTATTTTTAGCATTTTTTAGAATTTTATTGTTTTATGTTTTTTTCCATTTTTTATGGTTTTCTTACAGTTTTTCAGGTTTTTTAGAGTTTTTACGTATTGATGGTTGTTAAGGTATTTTTATGATCTTATCGGTTTTTCAGCGTTTATAGGGATTTTGAGGTTTTTTTGGGTTGTTCCGGATCGGTTTCGAAATGCCCAACGGTTATATATCCGGTGATACGTGGACCTGATTTCCAAAGGTAGGTGTTCACTGGGCGATTTGGCCAGCGACACTAAAGAACTCACATTGGTCGTAAGGATGGGAATTCGGGCTCATCACACCCTTTGGGGGGGGAATTATTGCCTGTTCCAGGACTCGCTTATAGATTTAAGATTTATTCATATGTTCTTTAATCTTTGGTTTATACCCAAACATATTATCCACGGATTACCCCTGGTTGGCAATGGTCAGCTGGGCGTAGGGGTTCGGAATCTTTTATGCCTTCGGTTTTCCATTCCTCATTGGATTAATGACTCTGAAGAGTTTGGACTCATTGAGACGGTGCTGGTTTAAAGCCTCATAACTGGGTGCTCTGGAGTTTATTGTCATCCAGGGGGGATAGATAATGACGTGAGAGTTTGGATCGAACCCGTAATACGGGCTTCCTACGCATCATCATGAGAAGAATCAGAATCCACGTAGTTTGGGTTGGTATTGGGCTTACACTCCAGGCTCCCCAGTGTTGGTGTGGTGAACCGACATGAAGATAGTCAGATCGACTGGTTGTTGGGCTTGAACCTCAGGGAGGCTTCCTACGTACCCTGCCTAGGAGGCAGGGATCAGTTTTTATGTAGGTCGAATGGGAGTGTCAGAGAACCGACGTGAATGTGGACTCGGGGGGTCCGATGGTGATCGGGGTTGAACCTCTTAGAGGCTTCCTACATATCCCTGTGGTGAGTAATCAAAGTCCACGTAGTTTATATGGGAGTGGGGATTACGCACTGAGGCAGCCCATGGTGTGGGTTGGGGCTTACACTCCGAGGAGGCCCACAATGGGATTTCATGGTTGATTCCTACTCTAAGCGCTCGTGAGTCATGCTCGGTGTGAGAAACAAGAGGCAGCAGGGACCAGACGATCACGTCGCGAAAGGTGCGTCCGTGGGAAGTGGAGTGGGGCTTACGCATGGAGAAGCCCAAAAAGTCAGGGCTTACTCCAAAATGGATTCTCATGGAACAAAGCGTAGTGGGAGAGGGACTTTTCCCCAAATAAGGACGGATTAGCATCCCTTCCCACTATGCCCTTCCATGGCCGTGGTCATGGGGAAGTACGGAGGTGCATGGGGTCTTCTTCAGATAGGTAGTCCGCCACGCCCCAGGGAAGGGAGAAGTGGCCCAGTACTAACAAGTGGAGGGGCATAAAGGGGACCCCTGGGCTCGGACTCCGCATTACTGTGGGAATGTGATCCCAGGAATGTTTCGGGAATCCGCTCAATGGTCGAGCACCCCCTTCGCCCTCACTTACCGTGGGTATGTGAACTCAAAACGGAACACTGATGCACCTAAAGGTTACATCACATGGGTCCAGTGGCTTTGGCGGAGGCCTTGGCTAAGGGCCGATGAATGGTCCAATGAGGAGGTTGTAGAAGATCAAGTCAGATTGGAAGGATTTTATCTGTCTCGGGGAATGGTAACTCTGAAGGATCTGGCAGGCCACACAGGTGTATGAGTGGTGGCGCCCTTCTTTTAGGGAGGTGCTACGTGGCTGGATAAGTCTTCCATGAACCAAGGTGGTCCACGGACTAGTGGGCATTCCACGAACCGGGGTGGTTCACGGTTTGGTGGGTATCCCGCAAACTAGGGTGGTTCGCAGCTTCGGGTTCGGCCCGCGTGCCGGGATAGTAAGCAGAGGGTTCTATGCGAGCAGCGGCGACCAAGGGCGGCGCCGATTGGGGGTTCATCCGTCGGGGCTTCGCTCACATAGGAGGGTGCTACATGGTGTGACAGATCAGAAAAGGGGCATAAACTCCCTGGTCCATAGGGAGTGCATCCACGGAGGGGCCATGGTTCGCAGTCTTATTTTCTTTGTTATTTTAAGTTTGTGGTCCACCAAGTTGTTATGAGTTTTCAGTTCCTTATTAATTCACTTCCAGATTCATACCTGTTTTAGTTCGTGAACTGGAACTTCAATGTTTGTGAAATCCTAAGCTCCATCCATCGAAATTCTTCCACCTGAATTTGATCGATCTCCCAAAATTTCCTCCTCCCGGGTCTTCCCCCTCGATCTCCTTTTATAGAGAGGGGAAAGAGATAAATCTGTGGTCATGCGGCACCTTTTGCGGAGGCCCATTATCGGGGACCCGGTTCATGGATGACTTGGTCAATCCGCGACTCATGGGTGCATTGAACGCACCACCCCACGTGAACCAAACTAGCCCGAGGAGTGTTTCGCGGTCGCGCTGGGTTCCGCCTCCATTCCACGAACGACAGCGGATGCGACCCGGGCCGGTCGACGCAGTCCGTGTCTAGGTCGGTTCGTGACGGTGAATCGGGTGGGCACCCGTCCTTCTTCACGCCCACGGAGGATCTCCGCCTCCATTCCGTGAACGACCGTGGTCCGTGGAGGGGGTGCTTCGCGGAACTGGCCGTGACCCGTCATCTTTGGACCAGTCTGCAGACCGGTTCGGCTGGTGCCTTCCTTTGAGTATTCTAAACAATTTTCCTCCATTCTTTATGGAAAATTGGGTGGAACCTCCCTTAAATTAAAGGGGATTCTAATTCTTCTGTTGCGGATTTTTCAGGACCCTACAAATTCCCCCATCAGAAAGGGGTCCGATCGGAATGAAAAGGAGGCCATTCTGATGTAGAGTGGTCCTGAAACATGGATGGTTTGCGGTAGGGGAGTGGACCCAGTAGGGGACCACACCTATAAATACGGGGGTCACACCTTTCTCCTTTACCGATTCTTTGTGAAACTAGAGCTCTCTCTATTTTCTCCGCGTGCTCGTTCCTTTGCAAAATGCCTCATCTGCGAACCAACTATCTCTTCCGTGAACCATTCCTCATTTGCAGTTGCCTTCATTCGCAGACCAATCTCCCAACTGCAAACCAATATTTTAATTAATTAAAAATTAAGTCACACCAGGACACGTAGGAGATCGCTCCGTTGTTTTGATGGACCGCGGTCTGATACCTTCCAGACATTAAAAATTTCTCAAGTCCTCGGAGCCTAATTATTTAAATCCACGATTAAGATTCCGCGGAGAAACCCAGTTTGTGGTATTCCGGCCAACGCTCCATAGGCCAAAGTACCACAGACCTCTTCCGCATAGGATTGGTTTGTGGGATGCAGTCATCACGAACCACATCTTGAGGCCTACCTGCAGACCAAGTTATGAGGAATTCTTGACTCCTTCTCCATATTCTTGGTACATTTGTCCAGACTTTATTATTCCGGACAAACCATTTCCCTGGTTTTTATAATGCAGAGAGAGAATATGGTTCCCCCTCGTCCTGCACCCAGGCCTGCTGTCGAGTCTCTCCCAATTGGAGATCAACGCCTGAAGGATGTGGCCAGCTTTGTTAAGGATGGAATCTGCAACTCCCCACTGTGCTCCTTCCTTTCTGATCGGCTCTCCGAGTCACAGCAGAAGTACCCCTTTTCCAATAGCCTTCCTGGCTACGGGTTCAGTTTATTGTCTGATACAATGATTCTGGTACCATCTCGTGACAACAATCCTGCATCATGGATATTTACCAGCACAATCCCCTGATCTATGATATCCTCCAGTGGGTTGCCTTCCGTAAGGGATACAGTTGATGGGTCTGTGTTGAATCACCCTCCTATGTCCCCAACAGGGGAACAACGTCAGCATGACGAGACAATTCATTATTACTGGAGCATTGTTCGCAATGCTTTAGTAAACAACCAGCATGGCTGGTCAGCAGACAAAGACCTTAGGCCTGGTGTGTCATTTAAGTCATTGGATTGAGGGTGGCCCTTCTGGGTTCATCAGAGTTGCGTTGAGTTTGATGTAGAGTTGCGAGCTGTAGGCTTGTATGAAGCTACCTGGGTGTCCCAAACCTATACCCACCGACCTCAAGCCCTCTCCAGAAAACTTATGAGCTGTTAGAGTCTGGACACCAACACATTTCATCTAGTCTATGGTGAGGTGGGTATTAGTCTTTGGGATGTCTTCCAGATTTTAGGGGTCCCCATCATTGGGAGTATGTATGACGAATTCATGCCTCCCTCTACAATGTGGGATGTCGAAGAGAGAACTCCCCCCTTGGTGAAGCATCTTATTAACAAGGCCCTAAAGCATTCAAAGGATACATCTCTGAAACAACTTGTCCAATATCTTGAATGGGTCAAGGCTTTTTCTAGAGAGAGAAAGTCCATGGCTCTCCCATGCAGGCCCACGACCTGCCCTAAAATGGAGTCCCAAAGGCAGAGGGGTAGCTACTGGCTGATCCTGGAGGAAGGTCAGTTCAACGACTGGTGTTGGGAGCGTGTTCCGGTTGTTGATCATTGTTTCGCACGGAATCCGGGGATGACCTCCTGGACGGGAGATTCAAACGTTCTGATCGGTTTCTAACGGGTTTTTTCATAGAACCGGAAACATCCAATGATTCCACATCCGTTTGGACCTACTTTCCAAAGGCAGGCGCTCATTAGCTTGTGGACTAATGAGGCTTAGGAATTTGCATTGGTCGAGAGGATGGGAGGTCGGACTCATCACACCTTTTTGAGGGGAATTATTGTCTACTCCGGGACTCTCTTTATATATTTAAGTTATGTTCGTGAATCCTTATTACATTACCAAGTAAAAAATGTGCTTTCCTTTAGTTTTAACAATCAATGATTAAATATGCAAGAAATTTAGAGAATCTTTTATATGTATTCGAGGTTCTTCATCAATAGAGAATCATCTATATCTGTTTAGAGATTCTTGGTCAATGGTATCCTTCAAAACATTTATATAAAAGTCTCTTGGTTATTATGATGACCAGGCTGGTTTCAAAGCCACTCAGTGGGGCACTTAAAGTTTATCGTCATTCAGAAGGACAGAGATTATTTCAAAGTTGGGATCGAACCCATAAATGGGCTACCTACGTATCCTTTGTTTTGGAAAAGGAATCAGAACCCACGTAGTTCGAGAAATGGAGTATGATGTTTATGATTGATGGCTCAAAGATGAATTTCATAATTACTTTTACACTCTAAGCTCACGTGAGTCATGCTCGGTGTGAGAAACAAGAGGTATTGGTAAAATTTAGACAATTGTTCCATGAAAGATGCAATCATAAGAATTTGTTTGGGGCTTATGTATGGATGACTGCCCAGATAGATGAAGGTTTAGGATTTACTTTTAGGGAGAAAATCCATGAACAGGGTCCATAATGTTATATGTGCTTCATGGAGATTTGAATACTCTAATTTTGGGGCTTACTCCTAAGGAGGATGCCCCAGTTAGGAGGGGACTTATGATGGGGTTTTACTCCTGAAAAGGAAACCCAAATCAAAGGTAAATTATGACTGGTTAAGAGAAATTTAAGGGAACTTGGGGCTTATTCCTAAAAAAGAGACCCAAGGTTAAGGGACTTGGGGCTTACTCCTGAAAAGGAAGCCCAAGGTTATGACTGAGTCTTATTCCTGAAAAAGGAGACCCAGGTTAGGGATTTAAATTTTGGGGCTTACTCCTGAGGAGGATGCCCATGATTAAGGTTGGGGCTTATTCTTAAGAAAGATGCCCAAGATTAAAGGACTTGATTGGGGCTTACTCCTAATGAGGATGCCCAAGATTGGGAACTTTAAGAATTTGGGGCTTACTCCTGAGGAAGATGCCCAGATTAAAGTTTTTGATTGGGGCTTACTCCTGAGGAGGATGCCCAGATTAAAGGTTTTATAACTGAGGATTATTCCTGAAAAGGAGACCCAGGTTAAGATTATCTCATCTTAAAGGATGAGGTTGAATGAATGAACTCTCCATATTTTAGTGACATAAGGATATTTAAATCACTAGACTTTGAGAGAGATTCCACAGAATTCTTTTCAAATAAGAAAGTCAAATCAAGAAATCATGCCATAAATGGCTTTGAAGAGTGTCTTGAAGACTGAATCTTGAAAAGGAAAGGTGAAATGGCTTAAGAGGGGTAAAAATGGGCAAGATGGGCACCCAAAAAGATAGGGGCGCGCAAGTCTTGCAAGGCGCGCAAGTCTTCCGTGGGCGCGCAAGTATTGGTCATGCAGGTATACCTGCACGATACATAGTGTACTTGCGCGATTTTCAACCAGCATTAAAATACTTGAGAGACTTTTTTTTAAACCCTTTAGAATGTTCTTGAGGTTCTTCTAGAAAGGGGACGCGCAAGTTCTATTGAAGGAAATAAGTCGGTGCGCAAGTGTTTGATCAGTTTCAACACTTAGGCCTTCCTTCTTCTCTTTAGATCTTCCGTTCTAGGTAAGAAATTACCATAGAAGTGTTCCGGAAGCTTTGAGAAGAGACTTGGGCGTCGGGAGCTTCAATCCGAGTTTCTGGAAAAAGATCCTCTCGAATGGGGGGCCCACAGGGTCTATTTATAGGCAAAAGAAGACCCCGGGCGGTTACCAATTAGGTCGCGCAAGTCACCTGCGCGACCAAGGTGGTCGCGCAAGTACACTTGCGCGCCAGTTAGATAACTTGCGCGGTGAGGTTGCTTTTGATCCTTTCTTCCTTCCTTTGTTTATTTTTGATGTTTCTTAAAAGGATGAATCACTTTGAGCTCAGATATTCCCCTTTTCCGATCTTTAGATTCTGTGAGGAAAGGAGCGTCAACAAAAGTCCCCCCTCAGAGTTGGATCCGGAAAGAAATGAGGATTTGACTCTGAGGAAATTGAATCCATCCAAAGGAAAAGGGGGCGTGCAAGTCTTCAGGGCACAGAAGGCAGCGCGCAAGTGTGCTGGAACTTGACTTTTATTCAGAGTTCCTTTGTCTTTTGTGGGCAGTTTAAAGTCATGCATGCCGGACAGAAAAGGGGCTAATGTTTAAGGTCGAAATAGCTTTGACCGAAATGGATTAGAATTGACACAATTCCTTGAAAGTTCATCTGAAAACAAATTACCATACTCAAGTATGAGGGAAAAAATGTAAACTATGGCTTAAGAATATTTGAATCTGAGGAATGATATGAAAAAAGAGCTAAAAGGCATTAGAAGAAGTAGTTTCCAAGAATGAAGTTACTATTATTTAACAAAACCCGTTGGGGGTTGAAATATGCAGGGCCACCTATGGGCATTGGCTGCATGGTCAAATAAATAGCATCTTTTGGCTGACAAGTCTGTTATGTGGACTGTTTATGCAAGGCCACCTATGGGCACGTGCTGCATAGTCAGGCAAAAGAATTCCCAGAAATTTACTTTCCTAGTGCTAAAAGCCGGTGAAAGTTTATGGAGATTCAAATTTTCTAAAGCATAGAGTTTGTTGTATGGAAAGAGGTACTTGAATATGGAGAAGATATTTCCAAACAAGAATATCGAAGAACTGGATGAATATCACTCCTACGAAGGTCTGACCCAAACATAGGGAAGAAGAATAAACCATAGACTTGAATACTTTCAGATCATGAAAAAGGATATGGGAAAAATATGTTAAGGATGGCTATTTTTTTGCGGATCCCTACATATTGTTGTTTAAGACAAATAAGAAAAAAAGAGGCATTCTTCCCAAGAATGAAGTTACTATTATTTAACAAAACCCGTTAGGGGGTTGAAATATGCAGGGCCACCTATGGGCATTGGTTGCATGGTCAAATGAATAGCATCTTTTGGCTGAAAAGTCTCTTATGTGGACTGTTTATGCAAGGCCACCTATGGGCACGTGCTACATAGTCAGGCAAAAGAATTCTCAGAAGTTTGACATTTTTGTGACTAGAAGTCATGAAAAGGGTTATGAAGATCTGAAAATATGTAAGTTTAGGATTATAACACATAAATATGGGTATTGTCCAATGTATATAGAGATACATAGGTCAATGAAAACCATAATCATGTTGTGGCTGGGTCCTGAATTGAAACTTGGACTTCACTACGTATCTCATAAGAATGAGAATCAAGCCATACGTAGTTCTTGAAATGCAGTTTAACGTCGTGCAGGACGAAAGTATGAGTGATCTTAGTTTAGGGTCATAGAATTCGGACCATAATAATGAATACACAGTGTGTGTTTTCATGAGGACTTTTCAGCCAAGGGACTGAAAGTGAAATTTGGGGTTAGGCCCAAAAGACTTGGGAATGGATTCGAGGGATACTCGAATGTTCCTACGTATCCCATAAGGATGGGAATCAAGTCCACGTAGTTCTAAAACTACCCTTTGTACAAATTTGGTTCGTACATGTGAAGGGTGAAAGGGGACTTTAGTGCAATGATGGTTTTACCTGAGATAAAAAGTTTAGGCATTACCATGTATGCACGTAGTCTTTTGAAAATGAAACATGATTTAAAAAATCAATGTCAATAATGGTTCCTTCTCAAATGAGGAAATCAAATAAATTTGTAGTTTATTGTCATACCGGACAAAAGTGTTGTATAGTTTAACGTCATATAACAAGGACGAAAGTGAATCAATGTAAAGATATTGATTCCAGGGGCGGTTTCACAAATCAACATCATATGAGGCTGTGGTGAACCGATGTGAAGAGATTGTTTTTGGGCTTGAACCCTGGGAGGTTGCCTACATACCCAGCCTGGAGGGCGAGGATCAAAGTCCGTGTAGTTCAATTAAAGAATGAATTAATGATCAAGTTGTTCTTGTGGAAAATGATCTAAATAAAAAAATGTTTGGACTTACACATGGTTAGTGGCCCAAAGGGAATGTTATGGTTGATGTTCGCTCTAAGCTCACGTGAGTCATACTCGGTGTGAGAAACAAGAGGTAATAACAACCTTAACGATGCACAGTTTAATGTCATGTAGGACATTAAAAAAAAGGGACTATGCAGTTTAAAGTCTTGCAGTTAGGACTATTGGTGCTGCACCGTTTAGTGTCATGTAGCAGGGACAAAATAACAGTTTATTGTCATGTAGGACATATCAAGGATTTTCTGTACAGTTTAGCGTCATGTAGTTAGGATGATGGGGAAAAAATAGTTTAACGTCATATTGGACGAAAGGGGGACTGTGCAGTTTAATGTCATGTAGTAAGGACAAAAGAGTGTACCATTTTAACATCATGTCGGACGAAAGTGCGAATAGTTTAAGGTCATATGCATGGACCGTGGATGGTGCAGTTTAATGTCATGCTGGACCTTTGATGATTATATAATTTAACGTCTTTTCGGACGTGAGGGACTTTTATACAGTTTAGCGTCATGTAGTTTAGGACGTCATAGTTTAACATCTTGCTGGACATAAGGGATTTGCAAATAGTTTATGGTCATATACATGGACCAGGGATGATGCAGTTTAAGGTCATGCTGGATGGTTTAGGGAACTTTTTCACAGTTTAATGTCGTGTGGGACGAAGTTGCAGTTTAAAGTCATACTGGACCATTGCTGTATAGTTTAACGTCATATAGCAAGGACGAACTGGTGATGTACAATTTAAAGTCATGTAGCTAGGACTAAGGTGAACCAATATGAGGATATCAGTTCTGGGGACTTTTTACAGTTTAACGTCATGCTGGACGATGAAAGTGCCACACAGTTTAATGTCATGTTGCTAGGACACAATATAGTTTAATGTCATCTCGGACAATTTATAGTTTAATGTTATTTCGGACATTGAAGGTGACACAGTTTAACGTCATGTTGGACGAAGTTGCAGTTTAAGGTCATACTGGACCATTGCTGTATGAACCAATTGTAAGAGTCTTGGTTCTGGGAACAATATTTTGTGTTTATACAAAATACTTCTTCAGAAATCTGGCATTAGTTGGAGTCGTGATGTGTTCTCCATCCATTGAGATCAGAGAATACGCTCCATTGGAGTAGACCTTACGTATTGAATAAGGTCCTTCCCATTTTGGTTCAAGCTTGCGAGGATTCTTTCCTGGTATCATTGGTGCTCTGAGAACCAATACCAATTCTCCCTGAATGAATGAACAAAGATGAACTTTTTTGTTAAAAGCTCGTGCTATCTGATTCTGATAGATTTCCAAGTGGTGAAAAGTGCACAATCTTTTCTCATATAACTGTTCCAATTCATTCAACTGCTTTTGGGTTTGCTCATCTGTTGATAACTGATCACAAATGGCTATTCTGAGTGAGGGCAATTGAACTTCAATTGGCAAGACTGCTTCTATTCCATATACCAATGAATATGGAGTAGACCGTGTTGCATTGCGAGTGGTAGTCCGATAAGCCCATAAAGCATGAAAGAGTTTATCAGGCCATGACCTCTTATCTTTATCCACCATCTTTTGCAGTATATTTGAAAGAGTCTTGTTGAAGGCCTCTATCTGGCCATTAGCCGCTGCATGATATCGATATGAATGGTTGGACTTAATGTTGTATTCTTGATACAATTTCTTTACCTCAGAAGAACAGAAATTGGTGCCGTTGTCTGTCAATATGGTATGAGGGACACCAAATCTAGTAATGATATTAGACTTGATGAAGCTAACAATGAATTTAGAACTGACTTCTTTGAGAGGTACTGCCTCTGCCCATTTGGAAAAGAAATCAGTAGTAGTAAGAATGTACTTAAACTGCTTGGCCGTAGCTGAAGGGTAAGGTCCCACCACATCCATTCCCCATGTGGAAAATGGCCATGAGTATTTAGCTGTATGAAGAAACTCTGGAGGTTGATGAATGAAGTTGGCATATACTTGGCATGAATGAAAATTCTTTGTGAAATTAACACAATCTTGTATCATTGAAGGCCAGAAGTATCCAAGCCTTCGAATTTGATCAGACAGTCTATGTCCAGACTGGTGGGCACCACAGACTCCCGCATGCACTTCTTTTATGAAAGCCATTGTCTCTTCACCATCAATAAATCTGAAGAGAACTCCATGAAAACCACGTTTGTAGAGAATTTTCTCGAGGTGGTTTGGACCATCATAAAGAGTAAAATTGACCACACGTCGCCGAATTTGTTCTTTCTCGGCTCTATCAAGTGGAAGTGTTCCATTTTGAAGGTATTCCCTGATAGGTGACATCCATCCTGTGGTATGACCATACGATTCAGGAATGGGACTAATTTCATTAATTTCCTCTGTTCTGACTTGAACATAAGGTGAAATTTCACGACGGTGGGCAATACAGATGGTTGTCTCGTCCCGATTTGGATCTGCTAATGTTGTGGCTATATTAGCCAGTGCATCAGCTTGAGCATTTTGTGATCTTGGGACATAAGAAAATGTCGGTTCTGAAGGGAATTCCGACATTAACTCTCTGACGTAATCATACAAAGGGATTAATTCTTCTTTTCTGATGGCATAATCCCCATTGACTTGTTTGATTACCAGGTCTGAATCACCTTTCACCTTTAAGTGATTCACTTGTGCTTGAAGCGCTAACTCCAAGCCTGTAATGAGAGCTTGGTATTCAGCTTCATTATTGGTACCACCTTCCCACAACAAAAAGGAATAAGGTAACACTGTCTTATCTGGAGAAATGAGCACAATTCCTAAACCAACTTTGTTGAATTTAGGATTTTCCATTTTCTTCCCTGTTGGACTTCTAGAAGCACCATCAAAATACATTTCCCATGTTTGAGGACTCTCTTGAATAGAGAAAACTTCCTCATCAGGGAGTTCGATATCTGAATACGTGTCTTCCACTGAAGGATGTTCAGCCAGGAAATCAGCCAGAGCTTGGCCCTTAATTGCCTTTTGAGACACATACTGAATGTCGAACTGCTGTAGAATAACCGCCCATCTTGCCAGACGTCCTGTAAGCATTGGACGACTAAGGATGAATTTGAGCGGATTATTACGAGATACCAATTGGACCTCATGATGTTGCAGGTAGTGTCTCAGTTTCTGAACTGCAAAGATTAATGCTAGGAAGCACTTTTCAATACTTGAATACCGGGTTTCTGCTCCAAGCATAGTTCTACTGAGATAGTAGAGACTATTTTCATTCCCAGCATCATTCTTTTGAGCGAGAAAGGCACCCAATGATCGCTCTAAAGCTGTCACGTAGAGGATAAGAGGTCTACCCTCAACAGGTGGCATAAGTACTAGTGGAATCAAGAGGTATTTCTTGAGAACATCAAATTCTTCTTGACATTCTTCAGTCCATTGGTAAGTGACTCCTTTCTTCAATAATTTGGTAAAGGGTAAACTTTTGCCATCCAAATTGGCGATGAAACGCCGAATATATGATAAGTTTCCTTGAAGTCCTCTTAATTCTTTCAAATTATGAGGAGGTGACATACCAAGGATTGATTTGGTCTTCTCAGGATCGACTTCAATACCACAATGGTGTACAACAAAGCCGAGGAATTTTCCTGAGGTTACCCCAAAAGCACATTTTAAGGGGTTCATCTTCAAATTATGTTGTCGAAGCTTGTGGAATACGACTTCCAAATCATCCAAGTGATCAAAACGTTGTTTGGATTTAACCACCAAATCATCTACATAGCATTCAACAAACTTCCCTAGAAAAGGTTTGAAGATACGATGCATGGCATGTTGATATGTTGCACCTGCATTCTTTAAACCAAATGGCATCACCCGGTAACAAAACACACCTTGAGGAGCTCTGAAGGCTCTATATTCCTCATCTTCTGGGGCCATTCGGATCTGATTATGTCCAGAATATCCATCCATGAAAGAAAGTACTTCATAGCCAGCTGTCGCATCAATTAAGAGTTCTGTAATGTGAACTGGGAAATCATATTTAGGACAATACCGATAAAGATCTCTGAAATCGATGCAAACCCTAATTTTTCCGTTCTTCTTCTTTATAGGGACAATATTAGCCAACCACTTGGGATATTGAACTTCTCTGACGAAGTTAGCTTTGATAAGCTTATCCACTTCAGCCTCGATTTTGGCAGCATAGGTTGGGTGTGTTCTTCTCGCGGCTTGCTTGAATCCTCGATGTTCTTTTGGCAAACCCAAATGATGGGTGGCAACATCAGGATCATGGCCAGGAATCTCTGTATAATTCTAAGAAAAAATATCTTTATTTTTCTTTAGAAAAGAAATATACATCTCTTGTTCTTCAAGGGTCATGGCCGCACTAATTAAAGTGGGGCGTGGATCTTTCTCTGTACCCAGATTTACTTCTCTGAGTTCATCCACAGTGGTAGAGATACCCTCTTCAAATGCTGGAGGAGCATCTCTAAGATCTTCCTCTTCCTCTTCATCATGTGTTATTTCATTCGTTTCTACTTGCAAAGTAGATTAAAAAACGAAATTCTCATGATCATAAGAGATGTCAAAATTTTCACATTTTGAAGAAGAAGCTTCCATTTCCGACCCTATTGATGATAAAGGGTCTTCTTTGGGAAATAAAGAGGAGATGATGGATTGAGAATCGACATCAATATTCACCTCTGGTGTTGCTATAACTTCTTCTAGCCTGATTAGCGAAGTATAGACTTGTTGGATTTCAGCAGACGAAATAAAAACGTCACCACTTATGCTTTCATCACTACTTGGTAAGTTACCAATTTCTCCCATGTTGTCTGGCTCGATTGTCGTAATTGACATTATGGATCTTTCCATAAGAGTATTTTGATTTGGGATTATTTTTTCAATTTGACTGATAGGTAACACATAATCTGTACTCACATGTGAAAATGGATTTATTGGAATTTTTTCCAAACCATATGGAGCATTAACTTTGGTAATTTCCTTCATTGTAGATTTTTCTCTTCCTTTCATGTGATAAAATTCCGCCTCAATGTATTGAGACTCACATGTCTTGAATGGGGCCTTATCACCATACAATGTTCCAACTTGACCATCGAAACAGTGTTTGAGACATTGATGGTATGATGACAGAATAGCTGCATGCTGATGTAGCCAGGGTCTTCCAAGCAAGATATTGAAAGCTGAGTCTTGATCAACAATCATGAAATCCGAATTGGAAACAAGATCTCCACACTGAGTTCTGAGCGTAACTTCTCCCAGTGGTTCTTGTTCATTTTTATAATATCCTTGCAACATCATGGTAGAAGGAGATAAATCAGATTCCGTGAGGCCCAATCGACGAAGTGTGCGAATGGGCATGAGGTTGACTCCTGAACCATTTTCAATGAAAGCTCTTCGAACATCTATACCATTGACTTTGCCAGATAAGTACAAAGGTTTTATGTTCCCATGCACAACATCATCTTCATATTTATCAGTAAAAGATATCACTGCATGGCATTCCGCAGGATTATTCTCTATGTGATAGATTTCAGCTGCAGCAATTTCAGCTTCAAACTCCTGAGGACTTGACAAAGCTTCGATGAGTGCTTCCCGAAGATCTCTTGACGGATTCAAAGCATCCAAAATTGATAACATGGCTGGTACTTGGGCCAAGTGTTTCAATATATCATACTTTTGATCTAGAGGTCTGTGTTTCCCAATAGGAATATGCAGTTTAGCAGGTACCTTGGAAGTAGATGCTTTGGAAGCTGATGCATCTTGTATTGAAGTTGGAAACATCCTTGGTTTTGAAAAATTAGACTGATTAGATCCATTTACTTTCTGAGATAAAGAAGATGGAACTTTTAATCGGTCTTCCAAAATAACTGTGCCGAAACTGAGTTGGCCATTGGCAGAATAACTTGCTTGTTCTTTTTGAGCTCGCTGAAGGACTCTACCACGAGTTTCTGCTGCATATACAGTGCTAGCAGGGGTAGAATTAGAGTAGTGGCTTCGGAAAGATCCACGTCTTCCCCTATATCCTAAACCTCTAGAATTTCCTCGGGTTCCCTTATTTGATACAGGGAATTCAGGTTCATCAAGACTGGAATATGAATCTGTTAATTGAATCATATTAACAGAACCAAAGATTAATTCTTCGTCTGATAAAGACTCTGCCTGGTTAGCCTGTTTAGGCTGTGCCGTTTGGTGGGATGGTGCCCGTGGCTTTGAAGTAGATGGCATGAAATCTACCAGAGTCAAAGACCATTTAGGCTTTGATACATACTCATCTTCTCCTGATTCCTCTTTCTTCTTTGAATTGAGATGCCCTTTTGAGGATTTTTCTATTGATGGAGGCTTTACTGCAGCTTTTGTAGGAGACACAATTGGCTTCTTTAATTGTGTTCGCAAAATGGAATGGGTCCGATTGATTGTCTTTCTGACCATCCAATCATCATATTGTTTCACAGTTTTTCTTTTGACTTCCTGCCACTCACCTCCTTCCTCTGGATCTGTAGCGGTAATACATGCTACATGAGCTGAAGAACCCTTCAATTTGACTTGTCCCAAGTCGACCATCTTTTGCAGGAGGTCTTTAAAGACAAAACACTCCTGGATGGGATGCCCCAACATTTGATGAAAGGGACAATAATTGGGACGGTCTTCATCTCCTTCCTTGTTTGGCCTCTTCGGCACTGGTAATTGAACCAAATTATTTTCCAGAGCTGAAATGAAATAACCAGGAACTTGCTCACTTCGGAAAGAGTATGTTTTACTCTTCATATCCTCAAATTGTTTTCGTCGTTGATCTTTTTGATCATTTGGACGAAACAGCCTTTGTTGTTGTCATTCAGGAGGTGGAGCCCTTCGAGAAGATGAAGGTTTTGAAGTAGAAATAGGTACATGTGCCTGTTTATGAAAAACTGTAGCAGTTTCTGCTTTACCCATTCTTCTTCCTGGAGCTGATGGAATTACACGAGATTTAACCTTAGCCTGTATAAGGGAATCTTCAATCTGTTGAGCGATTGAAGTAAGGTCTCGAAACCCTCCTGTGTATTTCACAGGGATCAATGGCGTTCGTAATTCGTCACGCAAATTTTCCACACAGATTGGCAAAAATTCCTCCTGAGGGAGTGCTAAACTCAAGGAATACGTTAATCCCATCCAACGAGCAATGAAATCAGAAAATCTTTCATTTTCCCTTTGCTTGCAGTTTGTAAGATCGAAAACTGTCGTTTTTGGCAAAGTTGAGCTAAACTAAAGAAGGAATTTTTGACGAAGATCCTCCCATCCGATTACTGACCGGGATTGCAAGCTTGTATACTAGACAAAAGCTGGTCCTTGCAAGGTTCGCACGAAGCATCTGAGTTTCACTGCTTCTTGCTGCTCTGGAGTTCCCATCATAGGATCACAAGAAGACACGTAATGCGTCAAATGTTGTTCAGGGTTGCCTGATCCATTGAAAGTAGGGAAAATAGGGTTTCCAAAACTGGATGGAGAAGAAATTGAATCCACCCATTCAGGGTAAACATTCTTTTCAGGTTGAACTTGCGCCTGTTTCCCTTCCATAGTTTCTAACCGAGCTGTTAATGACTCAATAGTAGTTATTAACTTTTGAGAAACGTCAGGTTGAACTTGGTTTTGGGTAGGTGCAATGAATGGAGCTTGGACAGACGTGGTGGTTGGTGCTGCAACTGATGGTAGTGCTGCCAACCGTTGTTGTGTTTGACCCGTAGGATTAGACCTATGTGGGTGTACTGATAAAGGAGGATATTCTTGATCCATCTCAGTAGTTACAACAAATTCCTTCGGCTGTCGGACTTCAGCATTCTTAAGAAGAATACTATTCTGAAGTAGTTCTGCATTCAACCTTCTTAATTCTCTCATTTATTCCTCCTGTTGTGCAAACCTTTGCTCTAATGAGAGCGATTGACCTCCTTCAGAGGAAGGGTGAGAAGTAACCTGATTCTTTCCTTTCCCCTTATTGGATCCTTTTCGGAGAGGGGGAAGTGGGTTACTTGAAGGAATACCCATATTTTGGGTAAGCCTTTGATTACGTGTGCGCACACCTTCTTCATTTAGGTCTGTGTGCGCAACTTCTTGAGCAGGAACCTCTTCGTCTGATCCCTCTGATTGAGCCTCATCTGGTGAATCAGCAGCAACGGCATTGATGACATTAATGGATGCATATTGCATGGAATCCTTTCTATCAGTATTTCTGTGATATTGTCTCCTTCTATGTCTGTGATGAGACATGGCATTCCGTTGACTTGATCCCTTAGAAATTTCTTGGAGAACCGTCACTTGGAGAGAATCTCCTGACAGCTTGGCTCTTCGTTCCTCTTGAGGCTTATTCCCTAATCGAGAGAATACTGATTTTCTCTGAGGGAGGGATTGAGGATTTGAAAAATTCCCCAGTCCGGTGGACTGGGGATGTTCCTACTGCTTCCGCTCAACTCCTCGAATCCCATTCGTTGACTCTGAGGGTTGGGTTAGAGAAGTCCCCAGTCTGGCAAGCTGGGGTGTCTCTTGACATGCTATGTCTGAGATCTTCTTAAAATCTCTCTTGATCTTGCGAATATTAGTTCGGAAATTAGCTGGATGCATTAACCTGTATCCACTTTTATCACCTGGTTCAACAGACCGTTGGATGATTTCTGAAACTTCTGTCATTTGATGACGTGTTTGCTCCAGACGAGAACCTTGTGCAATATTCTCGCCTGCTTGATGTAGGAGCAATTCAACAACTTGTTCTCTATATACTTGATTTTGAGAGGAACTAGTTGAAGCTTGTTCTTGAGCAAGCTTTTGATTATGAACAAAGCCCATTGACTATGGCCGGCCATGGGCAATAACATTTCATGAGACCATTTTTGGCGGGATTTGCTGACCGGAAAGCACTGTGAAATGTAGTGCTCCGTGAACACCCCATCCTCTGATATGAACATCAGATGGAGCATTGGCAATTAACTGACGCAATCTTCTTAGTGCGCCAAGGCATGAACGTTGAAGGGTTCTCTGTTGATTTTCAGCCTTTGGATACCAAGAGACTGATAGAGATGCCAAATCAATCTGGCATTGTAACCCTTCTATTATC
Source organism: Viscum album (assembly GCA_963277665.1). NCBI lineage: Eukaryota > Viridiplantae > Streptophyta > Magnoliopsida > Santalales > Viscaceae > Viscum > Viscum album. The sequence goes on from OY728127.1 coordinate 110,371,691, forward strand.
TTAAGATGATTTTCATATTCATCGTAAGATAATACCTTCTTCTTTAATTGACAAAGAGTTTTCCATATGTTGAGACGAATATCATGGATTCCATCATCCGTCAACATCTTTGGAATGTCGTACTGGGAGTCAGCCAAAGGCCAAAACATGACTGGTACTTCACCTTTTTCTAGTTTTTTCCTCATGTTCAGCATTTACTATTTATCATTAAATGAAGATTCATCTACCTGTTTTGACCAGAGTTGGTTTTTCCTTGCTGCTTCATCGGATTCAACAAGATTGGTAGAGATATCACTATTCATGCTGGAAGATGAATGACCCAGGGATGGTTCGGAGAATAACCTGAACCCCAGGCTATCTTCTGATGGAGAAAGAGTTTCACCTGCCGATAGTAAAGCATCATACATGACTGGTTTTACGTTTGCAAGTGCCTCGAGATAGGAGGGCTTTCTTGTCACTACATTGCCTTCTGAAGAATTTTTGAGACAACGTGAATCACTACTGCGGAGAGGACTTTCGCAGTGAAGTTCATCACCATGAGGAGGACCGTTATGATGGGTTACAACAAAAGATGAAATCTCTTGCTCCTTGGTCTTCTGACCACACAGAGGGTTCCTATGGCTCTCATATGAAGAAGAAACTTCAAGATTGACCGAATTTTCATGAAGCAAGTCTTCATGAGGAAGTGTCTGTTGAAGACCTTCAGAATTAATGTTCCCGTTATTGGGAACTAAGGGAGTAGAATCTTGAATTCCGACAGATAAATGTCTGAGGGCTTCAAGAACTCCAGCATCGAGCAAGGTCTTGTTGCAGATTGGCCTTTGATCTCCTGACTGTGCTGGGCGGATCTTTTTCTTAGATGCCTTCTTACTCGCTTTAGAAACCACTTGATGACGAAAGTGATTGCTCTGAGCAGGTGTATGTGCCTGATCAGGAAAGATGGTCAGGTTAGGCTGACGATCTCCACTCAAATCAGGTGTATGTGCCCGACTTGGTTGTCCGTATGATATGGGGGAGTATTCCCCATAACCATCTTGGACTGGAACAGATGTGTGTGTCTGTTCCGGAGTGAATCGTTGATGTGTCACTCCATTGCTAGGGATAGATTTATGTGTCTGTCCCTGAGATGATGCTGAAGCTGTTATGATATCCTGGCAAGCATCCAGAATATGAGCAGGAATTTGATTCTGCTCTTTCACCATTGACAAAATATGTTTGGTGACTTCAACCGCCGGATCGGGGATATACGTCCATTCCGGGCTTGGAGTAGGTGTATGTGCCTGCTCCTGTCCTCCTTTTCCTGTTAGTGAATCCTGACAGTACTCAAGTGTGGAGGTAGAGAGTTGAGTCTGCCCCCTGTTTGTCGTCGGGACTTTCCGACTGACTTCTCCGGGCGCTACCAAGCGAGACTGTTGGTAGGCCTGATTAGTATTAGCAGGTGTATGTGCCTGCTGATTACAATTCACCAAACGCGGTTGACGAGATCCACCATATGTAGTCAGACGAGCCTACTGACTTACTGGTGATGTATAAGCAGGTGTATGTTCCTACCTATGGTACTCCGCCGGAATTGCCTGGCGGGATAGGCTTGATGCTGTCAGACGAGTCTGCTGGACAGCGGAATTAAAACGAAAAGGTGTGTATGCCTGCTCGTTGTTTGCCACCATGTTAGGTTGGTGGACTTCTCCGAAGATGGAAGGGATGACAACCTGCTTATTATTAACCGGATTCCGTCTCTGGTGGTTCATCTTGCCTGCTCGGGTTCGAGGAACTTGAGCTGAATGCCTGGAGTCGGTACCCTCATCATGTCGAGGGCGCACTACCGCACGAGTCTGGCGGCGATTGTTGATGGGAGCCCTTGAGAAGGACTCTTGTCTTTTTGAATTAAGGTCCTGCGGGGCCTGCTCATTCACTTCCTCAAAGTAAGGGAGTGAATGGAAATTGCGTTCCGGGGATAACGACCCAAAACGGTTGGAGACGGTAGTCAGCACCGCCTGCTTCTTGATTGCTGGCCGCCGTTGTCCGGACGACCAGGTAGAGTTGTTAACTTGGAGGGCTTGACGATCGGCCTCCATAGTTGGGATAGTACCGTTGTGACGGTACTACTTAACCAGTGCATTAGAAACACTGTGTTGAAGAAGCTGAGTTGGTGATGTCATCCTCAGAGCGGATGACGTTCCAGCAGGAGTAGCAGCATTGGTTTTCACAGCAGCAGACCCCACAGTAGAGGTGTTTACAGCAGCAGTATTCACAGGGGTGAATTTAAGGAAATCCATTTTTGCAGAAGATCTTGAGAAAAGAGTGCATGTTCCATGTAATAGACATAATCAAGATGAATCCGGCCACTGCATCTTTTGGATGAGCACATGTCAATGATTGCTTTGTTGGCCCAAGGGGATTTAACAAATAAGAAGAACATCACTTTCACTTGGTTAAGGATTCACGTCGGGTTCACCATTTTTGTTTTGCACGGAATCCGGGGATGACCTCCTGGACGGGAGATTCAAACGTTCCGATCGGTTTCTAACGGGTTTGTTCGTAGAACCGGAAACATCCAATGATTCCACATCCGTTTGGACCTACATTCCAAAGGTAGGCGCTCATTAGCTTGTGGACTAATGAGGCTTAGGAATTTTCATTGGTCGAGAGGATGGGAGGTCAGACTCATCACACCTTTTTTAGGTGAATTATTGTCTACTCCGGGACTCTCTTTATAGATTTAAGTTATGTTCATGAATCCTTATTACATTACCAAGTAAAAAATGTGCTTTCCTTTAGTTTTAACAATCAATGATTAAATATGCAAGAAATTTAGAGAATCTTTTATATGTATTCGAGGTTCTTCATCAATAGAGAATCATCTATATCTGTTTAGAGATTCTTGGTCAATGGTATCCTTCAAAACATTTATATAAAAGTCTCTTGGTCATTATGATGACCAGGCTGGTTTCAAAGCCACTCAGTGGGGCACTTGAATTTTATCGTCATTCAGAAGGACATAGATTATTTCAAAGTTGGGATCGAACCCATAAATGGGCTACCTACGTATCCTTTGTTTTGGAAAAGGAATCAGAACCCATGTAGTTCGAGAAATGGAGTATGATGTTTATGATTGATGGCTCAAAGATGAATGTCATAATTACTTTTACACTCTAAGCTCACGTGAGTCATGCTCGGTGTGAGAAACAAGAGGTATTGGTAAAATTTAGACAATTGTGCCATGAAAGATGAAATCATAAGAATTTGTTTGGGGCTTATGTATGGATGACTACCCAGATAGATGAAGGTTTAGGATTTACTTTTAGGGAGAAAATCCATGAACAGGGTCCATAATGTTATATGTGCTTCATGGAGATTTGAATACTCTAATCTTGGGGCTTACTCCTAAGGAGGATGCCCAAGTTAGGAGGGGACTTATGATGGGGTTTTACTCCTGAAAAGGAAACCCAAATCAAGGGTAAATTATGACTGGTTAAGAGAAATTTAAGGGAACTTGGGGCTTATTCCTAAAAAAGAGACCCAAGGTTAAGGGACTTGGGGCTTACTCCTGAAAAGGAAGCCCAAGGTTATGACTGAGTCTTATTCCTGAAAAAGGAGACCCAGGTTAGGGATTTAAAGTTTGGGGCTTACTCCTGAGGAGGATGCCCATGATTAAGGTTGGGGCTTATTCTTAAGAAAGATGCCCAAGATTAAAGGACTTGATTGGGGCTTACTCCTAAGGAGGATGCCCAAGATTGGGAACTATAAGAATTTGGGGCTTACTCCTGAGGAGGATGCCCAGATTAAAGGTTTTATAACTGGGGATTATTCCTGAAAAGGAGACCCAGGTTAAGATTATCTCATCTTAAAGGATGAGGTTGAATGAATGAACTCTTCGTATTTTAGTGACATAAGGATATTTAAATCACTAGAATTTGAGAGAGATTCCACAGAATTCCTTTCAGATAAGAAAGTAAAATCAAGAAATCATGCCATAAATGGCTTTGAAGAGTGTCTTGAAGACTGAATATTGAAAAGGAAAGGTGAAATGGCTTAAGAGGGGTAAAAATGGGCAAGATGGGCACCCAAAAAGATAGGGGCGCGCAAGTCTTGCAAGGAGCGCAAGTCTTCCGTGGGCGCGCAAGTATTGGTCGCGCAGGTATACCTGCGCGATACATAGTGTACTTGCGCGATTTTCAACCAGCATTAAAATACTTGAGCGACTTTTTTTGAAACCCTTTAGAATGTTCTTGAGGTTCTTCCAGAAAGGGGACGCGCAAGTTCTATTGAAGAAAATAAGTCGGCGCGCAAGTTTTTGATCAGTTTCAACACTTAGGCCTTCCTTCTTCTCTTTAGATCTTCCGTTCTAGGTAAGAAATTACCTTAGAAGTGTTCCGGAAGCTTTGAGAAGAGACTTGGGCATCGGGAGATTCAATCCGAGTTTCTGGAAAAAAGATCCTCTCGAATGGGGGGCCCACAGGGTATATTTATAGGCAAAAGAAGACCCCGGGCGGTTACCGGGCGGTTACCAATTTGGTCGCGCAAGTCACCTGCGCGACCAAGGTGGCCGCGCAAGTACACTTGCGCGCCAGTTAGATAACTTGCACGGTGAGGTTGCTTTTGATCCTTTCTTCCTTCCTTTGTTGATTTTTGATGTTTCTTCAAAGGATGAATCACATTGAGCTCAGATATTCCCCTTTTCCGATCTTTAGATTTTGTGACGAAAGGAGCGTCAACAATCAGTTTCTTCATCTGGCGGCAATTCTGGCCATGTTCATGAGTGGCTGGGTATTTCCCGTATGCGAGACTGGTGATGTGTGGGTCTCTAATTTTGTCATGACAGCACATCTGGCTACCGAAAACGTCATCAAATTGGTTTTCCCAGTATTGGCCAGGATTTATCAGTTGGTTAGCAATATTATCGATGGGTTTTGGCCAAACCGGGTAGCCGACCCTTTCCAAATTCTCCGGTAATGGTTGGGAGCGCATATCAAGAACTGCTACACCTTTATCAACCCTCTTTAGATTCTGAGAACCACATTCTGGCCGTACTTGCAAACGATTAGCGGGGTCATGCCTGAAGAGTGGGTGCCCCAAAAGAAGGATGGACAACAGACGATTCATAATATGCGTCTGTTGTCGAGTCGGATCTTGAGTCATGATCATTTCAGTTTCCGACCATATCCCTCCCCAATTGGTGTAATTAGGAACACCCTATCCGAAGAGTTTAGAAAGCGGGGCTTTCTCTTTTCCCTCCGAGAAGGCATTCTGGTGGCTTGTATTGGTGGGGAACTGATCTGTGAGGGGTATGCACCTTGCCGATTTGGGTGTCAATTTGGTTGTGTCCAGGCAGTGTGTCCTCCCGCACTCAATGGCTCCTGTGAGAACTGCCATTTAATGGTGTCTAGGAAACTGTGGTTAATGTTTACCCGAGAAGATACTGGCTGCGAGGTTATGACTCCGGCACTGGTAGACTCTATCCCTTTCTTTTCCAAGGGATATACCGACTCCTGGGTGCAGTCATACCTGAATGGACAGCTAGGGCTATGGGTTCGCACTGTCGCAAGTCCTAATCCATCGAAGGGATGGAGGAAGAGAAAGGGGGATAATGCTTCAACCCGGTCGGGCAATGTTCTTTGCAACCCTACTAGTCCCGTGCTTCCAGGGAAGATTTTAACGGACATAGGTGTATCCTATCTTGCCCTCGAATCTTCCCGAAGGGAGTCGATTATTCCCGTGGATGATGCCTTTCTGACAGCCTGGGGTCAATGGGACGAATTCAAAGGCCAATAATCCTTTCGCAGCCAGTACCCCCGTTCTCTGTGGCAGTATCTCTAGAAATTAGATGTGGGATTTGACAGGCTGGGATATATATCTACTCCTGTTGACATTCTTTATGATGTGGACTTGGATAGGTCCAAGCGTTACCTCCGGGAACTTGAGGCTTACATTCATGCACACCAATGTTATGCATTGTTTATTCATCGAGTCCAGGCCATGCTCTGATCGATGATGGATGAGGAGGAGGAAGAGAGTGATCACTCTTCAGGGGGTGATGATTCTTGTGGTCCCCCTGCCACGGCTGAAGCAAGGTAATTCCCTCCCCTTCCCATGATATCCCGCCCACAGGTAGCTCCAGAGAGTTCTAGGGAAGCAGCAAGATCCGGAAAACAGACACGACCATTGGTGCCCCCACCAGCCCCTGTCGTTGCCCAACCTTCTCATGTTGATCCTCCCCGGTTAGTCATTCCTGTTATGGTTGCATTTATGAGTTCTTGGAGGATTTGGGATGACCCGAGGGTTAGTGGCTCGGATGAAGAGGTCTGGGCGTTACTCCAAATAGGACCTCTCAAGCTTTCGGGTATTGGGACAATCTTCGCTCCACCCCACTTTCTATTGGAAGAGGATCTGGACGAAATAGTCTCCTCATTGAAGGAGATGTACTCATACGTTCATTTACTCCGGAACCGGCTTTATGGGTCTACCCGGGTGTCCATGATGATAATACATCCTGAATCGTCTGATCTCGAAGAACAGGTCGTCATGTTCGTCCATTCCGGCTCTCCTCATACTTTACTATGAATGTTCTAAAATTTACTCCTTTTATGTAGGGTTTCAAGGAATCCCAAGGGGCAATTCCTTCCCGGTAGTTTACTCCCTATGGTACCGCTTCAGGAAAACACAAACATTCGACTACGGGGATCATCAAGGAGGGATCTCTGGGCGTGGATGAGCTCATGGAAGTGACCATTGCGGACCCGGCTGGGGAATTTCCTCCTCCGGCTCCTCTCCAAGTTCTGAGCGAAGAACTGTCCCTTGGGCAGATCCAGAGATGTCAACAGGCATCCCGTTTATCAGAATGGATTAGACAGGGGACGTCAGGTAAACATGACCTCCCATTTCCTTGATTTCCAACTCGTATATTCTGATTCTGGCTGTTATTAACTTGTTTTGGTGCATGGTGTAGGGCCGCTTAGAGACCTGGTCATGTCTCCCCAAATGGTTTTACCTTATGCCCCCTTATCTCCTGATGGATCCCCTGTAACCACTCATAAGCATGACGAAATGGTGGGCCCTGCTGAAGGGGCTAGTGATATGGACACTTTACCCCTACCTTCATTAGTCAGAGATATGTCAGAGGAGGAACATCTGGAAGTCGAGACTCTTGTTGATCATGCTGCCTTCTTAATTATGGGGGAGGATGGGGCGTTCATGCCTACCGAAGAGGCCCCAATTCCGACGGGGTCAGTTGCCTCAGATTCAATGGATCCTGTGTCGATGGAGGAAGAGCCCACCATCAGGCCAATTATCAGAAAGCCTGAGCGGGCGATTATTTTGTTTACCAGGGGAGTTATTTCCCCGGGCATGATCTCTGTATCCAACCGCTTGGGGAAATATTTGGGAGCTGCTGGCCTTGGGTATGGCCTTAGGCCCTGGACACCTCTGGGGGTTCCCAGGACTCCCTTGCCTCTCGAAGATATAGCGTCTTCCTCAAGTGTCCGCGGTGGTGCAGAGTTTGAGGATACCGACTCCTTGATGACCAGGGGTAAGTTTCTCAATCCCTTTCCACTGACTCTTTCCTATTACCTTTTCTGATTAGGGATACGTATATGTCTTATCGACTCTCGGGCTTTAGGACCACTACCTTTGGCATTGGAAATTGTGTCGTCGGATTCGATCGTGCTAGTGACCACAACCGTCGGGGGTGAAGTTGCCATGGTGCCAGAGTTTGTGGGTGAAGATGCATCTAGTCCCTCCTTGATGACATTCATCCTTGAATACGTAACTTCATTTGGGAGTGAATCCAAGCCTGATCAACAAGTCCTTTCCATTCTTCGACCTGCTCACCAATGGGCTTGGGAGAGAATTTGGATGCTGATTTCTCAGATTCCCTTGGCCGAGATGCCGACCAAATTACCGAAGCTACACAATCTATTTATGCTGTTGGGATTTGATGGCTTTGAATACCATGGTATTTATGATATAGTCAAGCAGGTGGTCACTGACCATGAAACAGTGGGTAGTTTCGAATCTCGCCTTTCTACTGCTCAATCTGAAGCCTACCTTTCTGCGACCTGACAACTTTGCCTAACAGAGGCTCATAATCATTCCAGGGTAGTTTCGAGACTCCAGGGAGAAGTCATTGAGCAGATTTCTCTACTGGAGGTACTGATTAAGGACATACAGTGGCTGCAGTAGGGAAAGACCAATGTCACCGCCATAATTGAAGAAGGGGAGCGGTGGATGGAGGAGGAGATGAGGGAGAGCTCAAAGTTGGCCTAGGAGGCGGAAGAATTGCAGGCTAGTGTAGAAGCTAAGATAGCCTTACTGCATAATCTCTATCAAGCAATCGAAGATTCTCTTAATCTCCTGATACAACTTTGTGAATCCACTAAAAATCTCTTGTAATACCCTTTCATGCCAGAGGAGGCTTCAGATTGTGGATGTCATTCTTTCCAACATTGTTATGGAACTAAGAAATGTTTTTCCTCAGCCCTCTTATTGTCTTCTCCTGTGACATGAATTATTTGGAATGGTTACTGGATATGTTAATTCACCGAACTTAGAATAATCAGAGTTCAGGACAGTATATAAAAATAAAAATGAGCTCTAACGTTTTCCTGGATCATGGGATCCAATGAGCATAGTTTGACTATTGCTAGGGTTTTGTAGAAAAAACCCCCCACAAACTTTTTTTCTTTTTCTTTTAATACACCAATTTTTCCTGGGTTCATTTGGTGTGGACCCAGTGGGTATGGCCCGGATTTTTCTAAGGTTTCCCTTTTTGGGTTTTCGACCTAATAGGATTTGCACCTCTTTTCATGGGAAGTTTAAAGATTCGCCGACAAGACTATCATTACTGATGTTTTAGGTCGAACAGATTTGACCAGGTATGGTGGGGCGAGGGCCCCAATGAGGTTTGGTTGATTAATAGATGTCTCAATATCCTCCAAACGCATGTGGGTGGAGCATGTGTAGATTTGAATGACATGCATGTCATGTCTCATGGAATGGGTGGTGTATTAGCGTATAGAGATAGGAAGGGCATCACCTAAGGAAATCTTTCATTTCGTAGACGGTCTAAGGGAGATCAATATGCAGATCCATTGAGAGGGCATGGTATGAATAGTCATGCAAAGTTTTCTTTAAGTCAAGGACTCTCCATTTCTGATGGCCTAAGGACTTCATGGAAGTCCGGCTTATGTAAACCACCATGGGTGGCTTGTAGAATTATGAAAACCACAGGGGGTGGCTCGGAAAGGGTATGTGATGTCTGAAAAGGGTTTTAGGACATCTGTATTAATCAGGAGTGTGGAAGCAAGGTTGTTTTCCTACGCATTTGGTTAGTGCAGAGGATGATTGGAGCTTGGCTCAATTTAAAGTCATGAAGCTGGGACATTATCTAAAATGGAACAGCTTCTCCTGGTTCTTGGTAATATCTTCAGATACGTTCCACCATATTTAGGCAGGGTTGTGAAAGAGGCGGGTAAACTATAGCTCAATGGGTTTCTGAATCCCAAGATAGACATGGGGGATCAAAGGCCAGGAGGCGTACAGAGAGAAACACCGCCTAAAGAAATATTTCCTTTGGTAGAGAGTCAGGGGCGATCAATATGAAGAGCCACTGAGGGCATGGTATGCATAATCATGAAAAGGTGTCCATAGGTCAATGATTGCATTCTTCTGATAGCCGGGAAACTTCAAGGAAGTTTGAGATTCGGGACCACCAGGGGTGGCTTATGAGAGTTCGGATTTTTCTGAGTACAAAGTATTGATTATGAGGAGAGGGTGCCTGGATACAGAAGAAACATCTAGACTAAATTTCCCGAGAATGGGTTAAGTCATTCCTTCTCATGCTGGTGTGAGACGGTGGTTTGTATAGGTCTGACCCATGCACTTAGGGACAGAGAAAAGCCTCTGTTCCTTTCTAAACCCATGACAAGTTTTACCATGCAGTTTAACGTCATGCGGTAAACATGGATTCCGTGCAGTTTAACGTCATGCGGTAAATATGAGGATCATTATTAAAGGATTTTTTGTAGTTTAATGTCATGTATCAAGGACGAAGAGAATTTTAAATTCCGTACAGTTTAACATCATGCAGTAAGGACGTGAATCATTTTTGACGATGCTGTGCATTTTAATGTCATGCAGCGAGGACGTTAGAGCATTTTTAAACTAGTGAAAATGCTTGTAGTTGGAGGAATCTCCCTGGATGATTAATTCCTGGTATTTGTAGATTTATGCCAAGTGTCCAAGATGTTCCGTGCAGTTTAATGTCATGCTGTAAGGACGTAGTTGCAAAGGCTTCTCTTGATTAGAATGTAACTGGGCTTGAATATCCCGGCATTCCTCAGACATGGAAAATGGTTTTATTGGTTTAAATAGTGGTTCTGAGGCTTCTTGGATCAAGAGAAACGATATGGGGTGTCTAAGGACGGTAACCATACGGAGCTAGGAAGAGTATCGCCTGAGGAAATCTTGCCTTTGGTAGATGGGCCAAGGGCTATCGATATGCAGAGCCACTGAGGGAATGGTATGTATAGTCATGAAAAGGTGTCCATGGGTCGATAACTTTCCACTTTCGATGACCATGAATGGTTATGAGGATCTGCGATTGTCTGGGCCACAAAGTCTGTCATTCGGTGAGAAAATATCTGTACATGTCGGGCATATTCGGCCCTGGTTGTTGTTAAAGCATAGAGAGCTCCCTGTGCTGATTTATCTTGCATGTGGGGTATACCTTCACTCCATGCAGTTTAACAACATGCGATAATGATGAAGTACTCCTAGTTTAGCGGTCATAGAGCTCGGACCATCGGGTGACTATTGCTGTAGTCACTCGAAGGATAAGTGAGTTACCATGATCTGATATTCTCTGAACAGGGTGGGGGATAAAGGTTTTAAACTGTAACTCTGAGGTTTCCTGGATCAAGAGATGTGGTGTGGGGGCTCTGAGACCAGTAAGCGTACGGATCTAGGAAGAGTACCGCCAGAGGAAATCTTTCCTTTGGTAGACGGGCCAGGGGCTATGAATATGCAGAGCCGCTGAGGGTATGGTATGCATAGTCATGTAATGGTTTCCCCGGGTCAATGACTTTCCACTTCCGATGGCCATGAATGATTATGAAAATCCGAGAGTGCTCACAGTACAGAGTTTGGAATGTAGGGATAATGGTGTCCGTGCATATAAGAAACATCTTCATTGTAATTGTTTGTTGAGTCAAATTAGCCTAGCCCTGGCTTGATGCTCGTAAATGCAAGTCATCTTGTGAACCATGGGTGGATGCATAGGCTAACCGGGTAGGGATACCCTGGAAACATTTGGATGTGAAAAGTGGGATGAACTTGTAAAACATTGTGCCATAAATTTCTGGATCAGGATATATGGTATGGGGGCTCTAAGGCCGGTAAGCGTATAGAGCTAGGAAGAGTATCGCCTAAGGAAATATTTCCTTTGGTAGATGGGCCAGGGGATATCAATATGCAGATCCACTAAGGGCATGTTATGTATAGTCATGCAGAGGTGTCCATGGGTAGAAAAATTTCCACTTCTGATGGCCATGAATGGTAATGAAGATCTATAATTATCTGGGCCGTAGAGTCTGATGTATGGAGGGGATGCATCCAAATGCGCAAGGAGTATTTCTGTCTCATTTTTTCATATATCTTGGGTGGGTCATGACAAAATCTTTGCAGTTTAAATGTTGTGTGGTGAGGATGAAGTCCGTGCAGTTTTAACATCATGTGGTGAGGATAAAAAATACACCTTGTGCAGATGTGGTATGTACACAGGGGGAGAGAGCATTTTTTTTGAATGGATGGAATAGGATGGGGAACCATGGTGTCACTACGTATCCTTGGAGGTCAGGAATCAAGCCTCACATAGTTCTTTTGAGGAATACACCCCGTGCAGGGATGGTCCATACACGGGGGGAGAGAGAATTTAAACTTTTATTTGGAGATTGCTGGGCCAGGATAGAGAACCCTGGCATTTCTATGTATCCTGTGAAGGCAGGAATCAATCCGTATGTAGTTCCCTAAAATAATTACACCCCGTGCAGGGCTGGTCCGTACACGAGGGAAGGGGGCATTTTTTTGTGAGTGCCTAGGCCAGGATAGGGAACCTTGGTGTCGCTATGTATCTAGCGAAGGTAGGAATTAAGCCGTACATATTTCTCTTTGGAGTACACCCTGTGTAGGTCTGGTCTATACTCGGGGGAAGGGGGCATTTTTAAATTTTCTTATCCGTGCAATTTAACATCGTGCGGTAAGGAAGAGGGATACACCCCATGCCGGGTTGGTCCGTACACGGAGGAAAGGGAGTTTTTAGCTTTTTCTCATCCTGAGGTGGCTGGGTCAGGATAGGGAACCCTAGCATCACTACGTATCCTTCAAGGGAAAGAATCAAGCCATACATAGTTCTCTGAAATCTGTGCAGTTTAACGTCATGTAGTGAGGACGAAATACTCTTAGTTTAAGGTCATAGAATTTGGACCATCGGGTGCTTGGCAGTTTAACGTCCTGCATCTCGGACGATAACTTCTTTTAGTTATTCCGGTGCGAACGAAATACTCTTACTTTAAGGTCATAGAGTTTGGACCATCGAGTTATTGGCATTTTAACATCCTGCAGCTCGGACAATAACTGCTTTTTATTATTATGTGAAATATTTCGTCAGGAATCTCACATTTGTAGGAGCGGTGGTGAACTTCCCATCCATGGAGATCAGGGTATATGCTCCATTGGAGTAGACCTTGTGTATAATATATTGTCCCTCCCACATTTTCCCATCTTTGGAGATTTCTTTCTGGGTATCATTGGCGTTCGGAGGACCAACACCAATTCTCCTTCCAAGAAAGATAGAAGATGAACCTTTTTATTGAAGGCTCATGCAATCCGGTTCTAGTATACTTCCAGATGGTGAAAAGTGTGCAACCAATTATCGTCTAGATGCTCCAATTACCCTAGCTTCTTTTCTGATTGCTCATTGATGGATAACTGATCACAAATGAAAACACGGAGCGAGGGAAATTGGACCTCAATTGGTAGAACAGCTTCTGTTCTGTATACTAATGAGTACGGAGTGGCCTGAGTAGAAATGCAGATTGTGGTTCAGTAAGCCCACAATGCATGGAGGAGTTTATCTGGCCACGACTTCTTGTATTTGTCCACCATTTTCTGGAGAATGTTGGACATGGTCTTGTTAAAAGCATCTATCTGTACGTTGATCACTGCATGGTAGCGGGATGACTGGTTAGCCATGATACCATATTCTTGGTATAGTTTCTCCAATTCAGCAGAGCAGAAGTTGGTTCCATTATCAGTCAGTATAGAATGAGGGACACCAAATCTGGTGATGATATTGGTTTTCACAAAGCTGAAAATGCTTCTTCCCCTGACTTCCTTAAGGGGTAAAACTTCTTCCCATTTGGAAAACAAGTCAGTTTACATGAGTATATACATGAGTTGTTTGGCTGTGGTGCAAGGATATGGTCCCACGACAACCATTACCCAAACGAAAAAGGGCCAGGAGTACTTAGCCTGATGAAGTAACTACGGGGGTTGGTGTATAAAGTTGGCATGAATTTGGAATGAGCGGAATTTTGCGATAAAGTTCTCACAATCTCGTGCCATTGTGGGCCAATAGTAACCAAGTCTTCAAACCTGATGGGAATGATTGGACCCCGGCTGATGTGCCCCACATACTCAGGCATGTACCTTCGTTATGACGACAACAATTTCTTCTCCATCAATGCATCTGAGGAGGATTCCGTCGAGGCCTCGTTTGTAGAGGACCTCTTACTGGCCTGCGCCACCGTATATGACAAAGTTGATTTCCCTTATCTGTATTTGCTCTCGTTCAGCCCTGTTTGGTGGATGTTCTCCCTGTTGAAGGTAGTTTTCAATGGGGGTCATCCAGCTAGTGGTAGGAGCATGTGGATCTGGGACAGGACTGACATCATTGATTTCTTCCTTCATGGCCTAAACAAATGGCAGGAACATTCGACGATGAGAGATGCTAATAACGGTCTCATCCCAGCCTGGGTCGTCCAGGGTTGTGGCTAAGTTGGCTAATACGTCGGCCTAGGAATTTTGAGACCAGGTAATATAGGCCAATGTTGGTTCTGTGGAGAATTTCGCCATTAACCCTCGGACATGGTCAAACAGGGGAATAAACTCCTCCTTTTTGATAGCATAGTCACCATTGACTTTCTTGATGACCAGTTTCGAGTCACCATTGACCTTAAGGTGTTGTACATGCACTTGGAGTGCAAGCTCTAGGCCTGCAATGAGGGATTGATACTCCGCTTCATTGTTCGTACATCCTTCTGACAAGAGGAAGGAATAGGGAAAGACTGCCTTTTCCGGGGACATGAGTATTATCCCCAAACCCACCTTGTTAAATTTTGGATCTTCCATCCTCTTCCTGGTTGGACTTCAGGGGGCACCATCAAAGTACATTTCCCACGCTAGGAACTCCTCTTGAACAGAGAAGATGTCTTCCTCAGGTAGCTCTACGTCCGGTGTGGCGGTCCCTGTTGAAGGGTGCTCCGCCATAAAATCTTCTAATGTCTGGCCTTTGATGGCCTTCTAAGGCACAAACCGGATGTCAAACTGTTGCAGGATGACTGCCCATTGGGACAGGCACCCGGTCAACATTGGGAAGCTAAGGATGTACTTGAGCGGGTTACTACACGAGACCAAATGGACTTCATGATTCTGCAGATAATGTCATAACTTTTGAACTGCAAAGAGCAAGGCCAAACAACTCTTCTCGATGTTTGAGTATCGATTCTCAGCATCAATCATGGTTCAGATGGGGTAATAGATACTGTTTTTACTACCAGCATCATTTTTCTGCATGAGGAAGGATCCCAATGACCTCTCTAGGGCCGTCACATATAGGATGTGAGGTCTTCCTTCAACCGAGGGCATGAGAACTGATGGTATGAAGAGATACTTATTTAGTTTGTCGAATACCTCTTAGATGTCATCTGTCTATTGGTACAAGACTCCCTTCTTCATTAACCTGGTAATGGGAAAACATTTTCCTGCTAGGTTGGCTATGAATCACCTGATGTAGTCCAGCTGCCCTTGGAATTATCTCAACTCGGTGAGATTTCAGGGAGGTGGTTGGCTGAGGATAGCCTTTGTCTTTTCAGGGTCGACTTCAATGACAAGATGGCGTACGACGAAGCTAAGGAATTTCCATGAGGTAACCCCAAAGGCGCATTTCAAGGGATTCAACTTCAGGCTACGCTGCCGAAGTTTGTTGAACATGGTCTCAAGGTCTGACAGGTGATCTGAACACTTCCTGGACATAACCACCAAGTCATATATGTAGAGTTCAACGAATCTCCCTAAGAATGGTTTAAAGATATGATGCATGGCACGTTGATATGTGGCGCTAGCATTATTGAGACCAAAGGGCATGGCCCTGTAATAGAATACTCCTTGAGGGGACCCGAAGGAAGTGGTTTCTTCATCTTCTCGAGCCATTCAGATCTGATTGTACCCAGAATAACCATCCATGAAGGATAGAGCCTCATACCCATCCGTTGCACCGATTAATAACTCGGTGACCGGGACCAGGAAATCATCTTTCGGACAATGCCGATTGAGATCTATGAAATCAATGCAAATGCGGATTTGTCTGTTCTTTTTCATGATGGGGACAATGTTGGCCAACCATATGGGGTACTGGACCTCCCAGATGAAGCCTGCTTTAATGATATTATCGACTTCAGTCTCTATTTTTACAGCACGTGAGGGGTGTGTTGTTCTGGCGGCCTGTTTATAGCCCCAGTGGTCTTTTGGCAGACCAAGGTGATGCGTCGCCACATCGAAATCAAGTCCCAAAATTTCTGTGTAATTCCAGGAAAATACATCCCGCTGTTGTCTCAAGAAGTAGGTATATACCTCATGCTCCTCAGGGGACATGGCTGCACTAATGAGAGTGGGACCTGGGTCTTCCTCGGTACCCAGGTTTATTTCCCTGATTTCATCCACCGTGGTGGAGATACCTTCCTCAAATGCGGGAGGTGCATCCGTGAGATCTTACTCCACTTCTTATCCCAAATCCTCATCTTCTTGATCCGGCGAGGGGATAGATCTTGACTCGGGATCCAGGGAGTTCAGAGGCGAGGCATTATGGGTGTCCTCACTCAAGTAGTCATCCCTATATTGAGGGTCAGCGGACGTTCCCGCATTGTCACGTTCGGCCGTTATGGCTGAAGTCATGAGGAAAGCTGAGTGTGTGTCCAGTATTGAACCCCGGATCTTAATATGGTTAATGGGAAGTATGTAGTCTCTGCCAAGATGTATGCGGGGGTCGTCAGGAACCATTTCCAAACCATTTGGATCAGATATACAATCGACACCCTTGGCCAAAGTCTTATTCATCTTTTTCTCGTAAAACCCAATGTCAATGTAGTGTGACTCGGAGAGCTCTAGAGGGGACTTGTTGGCATGCAATGTCCCACTTTGCAGATTGATGCAGTACTTAATACACTGGTGGTAGGATGAAGGAATGTCCATGTGCTTATGGAGCCACGACCTTCCTAGTATAGAATTGAATGTTGTGTTCCTCCGAACCACCAGGAATTCCAAATAGACCACAAGGTCACCAAAATGGGTCTTTAGCTAAATTTGTCCCATTGGCTTCTGCTCACTCTGTTCGTAACTTAATAGAGTTGTGGCTGAGGGTACTAAATCATTTTCATTGTAGCCAAACGTGCAGAGTGTCCGTAGGGGAAGGAGGTTAATCCTGTAGCCTTTTTTGATAAATACATTGCGGATCTCAACATCATTTAGTGTGCCGGAAAAATATAGTGGTTTTACGTGTCCTTGAATGATAGCCTCATCATCCAGATCGGTGAAGGAAATCACTGCATCACATTCAGTCGAGCTAGTCTCCATCTGGTAAATCTCAGCGGCAGCTACCTCGTCTTGAAACTTCTGGGGGCTGAGAAAAGCTTCAATAAACACCTCCCTGATGTCTGCTAACAAACTCAGGGCATCCAAGATCGACAGTTTGGCTGGTACCGACACTAGCTTCTTAAGGATGTCATATTTATGTTCCAGCATCCGAATCTTCTCCATTGGTGGGGATGTCTTAGCAGGCATCTTGGGAATTGGAATGTGAGACGAGGGGGGACCGGTCGCGGGGTCAGATTTCAACGATGTCCCCACATTTTGGGGATTCATCCCAGCCGGTCTGTTTGTGCGCGTTAGGCCGCTAGACACTTGTTCCTCCTCTGCTAGGTACCACAGAATGATGGGGGCAGAGTGGATACTTGTGGAAGTGGAGGGATATTCTTTCTTCTGGTGAGTCCATTCAAGGGCTCTCCCATGGGTTTCCATGATATTGACGGTTTGGGCCGAGGTCTGACCGTAGGGTTGATTTCGGCCACAACTGTGCCTCCCCTGATATCCCCTTCCTATGTGATTCCCCCTCCTGGCCCTTTTCATTGGGAACTCAGGTTCACAACCATACCCTTCATCATGGAATGATTCCATAAGATGGATGACATTTATGGAACCAAAAATTGGCTCCTCATCCTATGACAAGTCAACCCGGTTGGTTGTCCTTGATGGTGCCATTTGGTGGGTCAGTGCCCGTGGCGCCATGTTTGGGGGCATAAAATCCAACAATGGTGGGGATAACTTCATCCTCATTGCGGACTGCTCCTCGTGCACTTGTTTCATCCCTTTTTTATTATACCTGGATGACAGGCTCATGGAGGGTTGTGAGGCTGATATTGTTGGCTGTGGGGTATCACGGGCTGTTGGCGGGAACACTGGATGTTGTAATTGAGCTCAGAGTATGACCTGGGCTCGGTTGATAGTCTTCAGAGTCATCTAGTTATCAAATTTATGCCCCTTATTTCTGGTGACTTCCTGCCACCCCTCCCCTTGTCAGAGTTGGTGGTGGAAATATATGTCACATGTGCTGGGGGTGGTCCCACCTCGACCTGCCCGGAGTCTACCATCCTTTGCAGAAGGTCTTTAAAGACGAAGCATTCCAGAATATTGTGCCCCAATTCAATGGTAGGGGTAGTAATATGGCCTATCATCGCAGCTGACTTCTTTGGGTTTTCTTGTCTCTAGGAGGCGGAGCAAGTTTCAATTCATGGCGGCGATGATGTGGCCATGGACTTGGTCCTCTCGGAACGAGTATACTTTCTGTCTTCGTTCCTCGAACTGGTTCCACTTCGATCCTCTCTGATTGTCCCGCTTAGGCGGAGGCAGCCACTGATACACAGGGGGCCCTTGACGATTTTGTGGAGGCCTGAGTGGTGGACCAGGCATTGGGGCTGGCTTGAGCGTGACAGAGGACGCTTCAGATCTAACTATTCTCTTTGTGGGAGTCTGCGAGGCTATTTGGGCCTTCAAGTTGGTCCTCTACAGGGAGTCCTCAATTCTCTGGGCAATGGCCGAGAGATGGAGGAAGCTAGTGGTGCACTCCACTGTTATGAGCGGTGTTCGCAGCTCATCTTGAATATTATCGATGCATATGGCAAGCAAATCGTCTTGAGGTATTGGCCTATTTAGGGTGTAGGTCAGACCTTTCCATCTAGCGATAAAATCTGAGACACTCTCATTCTCCCTCTGCTTGCAGTTCGTGAGGTCGCTGACCGTTGTTTTAGGCAACGTTGAGCTGAAGTGGAACAGGAACTGCTGGCGAAGGTCTTCCTAGATTTTTATTGACTGGGATGGCAGGCTCATATACTAGAAAAAGGAAGAACCTTGCAAGGTTTTTATAAATCATCTGAGTTTCACTGCTTCTTGTTGTTCTAGATTTCCCATCATAGGGTCGTAATAATATGTGTAGTGCATCAAGTGCTATTCCGGATCGCCTGATCCATTGAAGATAGAGAATACAGGGCTCCCAAAATTTGGTGTAGGAGGTGTTTTTCTCACCCAATCTGGGTAGGGATTCTGTTCTGGCTGTATCGGGGAACGTCGACCTTCCATCGCTTATAATAGAGATGTTAGTGCCTCGATGGTGTTGGTGAGACCTTGGTTTACATCCTGTTGGGCCCGGTCCAAGGCAGCTGTTGCCCGAGGCATTGCTTGAGGATCCAGCTCGGTTGGCACTAGGGGTGCATGTGCAGTTTGTGACACCTTCGGAGGGTTCAGACGTACTCACTCCAGTTGCTTCTTGAATGGAGGGAATTCTTGGTATTCATCCGGATCCACATTTAGGTAGTTGGACGGGAAGGGCTCCTTGTTGGGCGAGAGACCTGATCGTGCTTCGTTTTCCAGGGAAAATCTTGGCCTTTGAGGTGCACTTACTGGGAGTGCATGATGTGGCTCCTCTTGGGACGTGCTTTCAATAAGACGGTTCCTCTAGAGTAGCTCGGCATTAAGCCGCCTCAATTCATTCATCTCCTCTTCTGTTCGAGCAAACCTCTCTTCGAGCGTAAGTGGATCATTTTTTATCGAGAGAGGGGGTGGGTTGAGGGCAACCAGTCCTTTGTTCTTATCCTTATTGGAAGCTCATAGGGTTAGCAGAGGAAGGTTATCTGATGGGGAGGCCATATTTAGGTCCACCCTCTAGTTCCGGGTGTGCACACCTGGTGGTTCATTGGGAGTCACAACCTGACTGGAACCATCATCCCCTGATCCATTTGGATTTTCATCATATTTGGTGTTACCCATGGGGTTAACCTCTATAGAATTGATGGATGCATATCACGGGGCGGAGGATATTTCATCTTCCAAATAGGAAGAGGATCTCCCGCATCTTTTACTGGTCTTTCCTCTTTTTTCCCGAGATTGCTTCCGGGCTCCTCGACGAAGGGTGACACTGAGAGTTCTTTGATGTGACCTTACGGTACACCTCCCTCATGAAGGGGATGATGATTTGAATGATGGGATAGGGTAGGAACCTCCTCTTCTGACTGTCCTCCCTAGACGAGAGAATACTGATTCTCATGGGGGAGGTTGTTGTTGAGGTTGGAAAAATTCCCCCAGACCTGAGGGTTGAGGTTGGCTCCATTCCTTGGACATTAAGTCTCTTCCCATTTTTTTGGTCTTATGAGGGAATTTTTTGTTAAAAATTCTCCCAGCCTTGCAGGCTGGGGTTGACCGTGGATTGCGGTAGCGGCTGCTGCTATCGCTACCTGTCTGATCTTGTGTGCCCCTATTTGGGGGTGAACTGGGTTTTGTGCCGATTTCTCCTATGAATGAATCTCTTCTGGGGAGGCAGGAAATGACTGCTGATTGGCCTCTCTTAGGTGAGAGGACTATTTTATGCTCTCGGTGGCCTGATTCAGGGGTTCTTGGATGGCATGTTCTTGTCGGGCCAGACGCTTCTGGTATTTACTCAAGTCCTGACTCTTTTGGGTGTGTTTTCTCTCCTGAGCAGGGACCCCACTTGACTTTCGCTTTGACGTGATGGCGTTGCATGATACCATGATGAACAAGTTCTTCTGGGTGGGGACCGGAGTGAAATGCAGAGTTCCATGTTATCCCCATCCTCTGATATAGACTCCCGTCATGGCATTACTAATGAGGCGGCACATCTGGTGTAGTGCACAGAGGCAGGTTATCTCAATGTTTCCTTTATGCCTCTCGGGTCGCTGTTGCCACGCTGAAGGAACAGATTCCAGGTCAATGTGACGTAGGAGGTCTCATTTTGTATTTACGTGGTCTACATACCCATCATAGGGAAGGAATCTTAATTTCAGCATGCGGATGGTTGTCCATATATTGGAGCAGATGTAACGTACGCATTCTTCTGAAAACATTCTGGGTATGTTTAATTGAGAGGTGGTTGTGGGCCAAAACATAACTGGGATATCATCTCTGGTGAGTCATTTCCTCAGGCACAACATGTCGGCATACTCCTCTGCTAGTGATTCCTCTACCTAGTCATCCCAACTAAGATGCTCACTGATAGTGTGGTTGGAGTTAGTGGGACCGATAGGTATTGAATTGTCATGTGGGCGATTTCGAGGTGGTTTAGAAGATGAACGCGGACCCGGAACGTCTCCTGATTGATGAAGGGTGTCATTGGAGACTAGTTGGGAATCTGACATGCTTGACCCTGTCCTTCTGAGTGCCTCGGAATATGAGGGATTTTCTGTGCTTGATTCGGCAGGGCGATGACCTTCCTATTGATGTGATATGTCATTGCAGGGAGGAACTTCGCACTGACAGCGGAAATGGTGAGGACTACCATTACTGCTTGACGCCTCACTGCATAGAGGAATTTTGCAGTACATACCCTTAGGAGGACTTCTAATGCGTGTTGCAGTAAGGGGAGGACCTTATGGCTGCGTAGTGTTGTTACGGGGAGGGCCTTCGCAACAACTACCATTATGGTGAGGATGACCATCATGATTTGACATTCGATGTGCATCCTACGGAGGACCTTCAAGACACACTGAGACAAGGAGATGACATTATTGTTTCTTGGGACCTCTACACGGAGGACCTTCGCAGTGGCAGCCGTGGTGGTGAGGACTACCATCATAGCTGTTGCAATGGCGAGGACTACCATTACAACTGCCATAGGGAGAATATCTGCAGGGTACACCCTGCGGAGGGCCTTCAGAATGTACCACAATGAGGAGAGGGCCTTCTCGTTGCTTGATGTCTCTACGGGGAGGACCTTAGTTATCAGGGTGGTGAGAACTACCACTGTGATCTGATGCCCTACTGAGCGGAGTGTCATTGCAGCGTAACCCATGGGGAGGACCTTCAGGGAAGACCATGAAAAGGGGGGCCTTCTTGTCGTGATGAGACGTCACTGAGGGGAGGGACTCTGTAGTTGTTACTATGATAGCGAGGACTAATATCATAATTTGTGGTCCCACTGCATGGAGAGTGTTTGCAGCATATACAATGGGGATGAACTTCAGGGTGGACCGTAGAAAGTAGAGGGACTTCTTGATGCTCGATCTTCTGGTCACGTAGAGGGTTTCCGTGACTCGCATCAAAAGAGTAGCTCTCATGATCGATCATTATATGCCCGTGGGGGAGGCCCCCGCGGATGCTCTGGGGAGGGACTTTAGAGCTTTTAGTAGTGACATTTCGGGGAGGACCTTCTCAACTTCTACTGCCGCTCCCATAATATGGTGATGGGTGGGAAGGGTTCTGAGCCTTCGATATGTGCTTAGAGGCAATGGTAGCCCCAGCTTCTAGCAAAGAGGAGTCATAAACCCACTCTTTATTTTCTGGCTGCCTTCGGCATGTTCGGGGTGCTTTCTTGCGGGCAGCGGGGGCCGTCTACTGTTGACAATGACCTTCATCTTTGGGCCCCTGTCTAATTGGGTCCCGTAATGCTTCTGGGATATACCAATGAACATCTTGACTTTTAACAGGGATATATGTCTACTATGTAGCATCCACCGTGATGGACAGGTGTTCCCCAATTGGAATGAGTGAAGCTGCTCGATCTGGTTGCCCTTACATTGAGGAATATGTCCGGTGACCCTCCTGGGTGGAATCAGGGATGTAGATATTCTCTGAGGAATCTATCTCATCTCTCAGATGTGTCACCTCAATTGGGGAGATGGGATCATGGGCCTGAGTTCTTGCTGTCGCTGTTGATGAAATTACATTCTGTAAAGTCTGCAAGATATGATCTGGGATTGATACGTGCTCCTCCATCATTTCCAGGATATGCATAGAGACATCTTTGGATGGAATGGGTATGAATGCCCATTCCGATATCGGAGTAGGAATGTCCTGCTCTGGTCCTACAGTGGTCAGTGGGTACTGAAAATTCTCCCGTGTTGGGGCAGGTGAATGAATCTGCCCCTGGGCCAGGATATGCCGTATGATCTCTCTGTTTGCTGCCACATCGGGATGGTGGACTTTACATGCATCCACAGGGATCTGGCCCTGCATATGTTGATTTCCCACCATATCGAGTCGATGACCTTTGTTGGCAAGGAGACATGGCTGCCTATTAATTACCGCCACATATGGATAGATGGATTTGTTAGTCACCACCATGTTGGGTTGGTGGGCTTCACGACCCAGGGCAGGGAGAGGTGCATGTCGGCTATGTGTCATCCTGCGTGAGCGACGAGCATTAGGGAGCCCGACAGGGATGCGTGCCCGCTCGTATGCTCCCGCCATGTCTGGATGGAAGGCTTTGGAGGAGCGAACTGGTGTATGTGCCTGGTTGTGATGTGTCTCCATAACTGGGCAGCGGAGCTCCTCCTTAAGGACAAGGGTGATGACCGGTCCCTTGTTGTACGTTTTCCACCCTCGTTGGGTAGTTCGAGGGGCCAGAGCTCGGGGAGCATGGGCCTAGATCATCGGGGTGACATCATCCTTATCATGAGGATATTGAGTCACAGCATAACCGCGATGACGTCTGCCAGCGGGGGCCTTGGAGCGGAACCCCCATTCAGTGGGGATGAGGTCTTCAGCGTTGACCTCATCTGCCTCCCTAAGATAAGGGAGGTACGCATTGTCCCCTTCCAGGGATAGACTCCCGAAATGGTTGGAGATAGCAACAGGGGCCGTCTGGTTCTGCCTTTGCGGCCGCTGCTGGGTGGGCGACCGGTAGGTCCTAGTGAATTGGAGGGCGTGCATGGCTGCCTCCACCGTTGGGAGAGTACCGTTCACGTGGTACTCTCGGATCAACGCTTCTAAGACCCAGAGTTGAAGATGCTGGGTAGGTGACGGGGTCCTCCATTGGTGAGGAAGTCCGATCATTTTGTTATTATAAGCATGAGCCTGTGATTTCCATTTGGACGCCATTGGATCAAAGGGAGTTATGTGTAGTACCTGTAAAATATATTTCAACAAATAAAAATATCAAACCCATCAAAGCATCATCTCATGATCCCATGCATAATTAATGACCTTTCATGGCCCTCCTTGTGAGTTTAAAGGTGGAATAGGGTGGGATTAGGTTAATCGCATCATGCATGGTTAATGATTCACGTCGGGTTCAAAAAATTTTGTTCCAGATCTGTTTTGAAATGACCAACTGTTCTATATCTGACAATACGTGGACCTACTTTCCAAAGGTAGGCATTTTCTGGGTGATTTGGCCAGCGACCCTTAATAACTCAAATTGGTCGAGAGGATGGGAATTCGGGCTCATCGCACCCTTTTGGGGGGCAATTATTGCTTGTTCTGGGACTCTCTTATAGATTTAAGATGTATTCATATGTTCTCTAATCATTGGTTTATACCCAAACATAGTATCCACAGATTACCCTTGGTTGGAAATGGTCAGCTGGGCGCAGGGGTTCAGAATCATTTATGCCTGAGGTTTACCATCCCTCATTGGATTAATGACTCCGAGGAGTTTGGACTCATTGAGATGGTGCTGGTTTAAAGCCTCATAACTGGGTGCTCTGGAGTTTATTTTCATCAAGGGGGGACATATAACGACGTGAGTGTTTGGATCGAACCCGTAATATGGGATTCCAACCTATCCTCATGATAAGAATAAGAATCCACGTAGTTTAGTTTGGAACGGGGCTTACACTCCAGGATCCCCAGGGTTGGTGTTGTGAACTGATGTGAAGATAGTCGGATCGACTGGTTGTTGGGCTTGAACCATGGGGAGGCTTCCTACGTACCCTACCTTGGAGGCAGGGATCCATGTTTATGTAGTTTGAATGGGGACCGACATGAATGTGTACCTAGGGGGTCTCATGGTGATCGGGATTGAACCTCTTGGAGGCTTCCTACATATCCTTGTAGTGGGGAATCAATGTCCACATAATTCGGATGGGAGCGGGACTTACGCACTGAGGCAGCCCATGGTGTGCGTTGGGGATTACACTCCGAGGAGGCCCATAATGGGATGTCATGGTCGATGCCTACTCTAAGCGCACGTGAGTCATGCTCGGTGTGAGAAACAAGAGTCAGTAGGGACCAGACGATCACGTCGCGAAAGGTGCGTCCGTGGGAAATGGAGTGGGGCTTATGCATGGAGAAGCCCAAAAAGTCGGGGATTACTCCAAAATAGATTCCCATGGTGACAAAGCATAGCGGGAGAGGGACTTGTCCCCAAATAAGGACAGATCAACACCCCTTCCCACTACACCCTTCCTTGGCCATGGTCATGGGGAAGTACAGAGGTGCATGGGGGCTTCTTCAGATAGGTAGTCTGCCACACCCTAGGGAAGGGAGAAGTGACCCAGTACTAACAAGTGGAGGGGCATAAAGGGGACCCCTGGGCTCGGACTCTGCATTACTGTGGGAATGTGAACCCATGAATGTTTTGGGAATCCGCTCAAGGGGAGTGCTTCGCGGTCACGTAGGGTTCTGCCTCCATTCCGCGAATGACAACGGATGCACCCAAGTCCGGTTGATGTGGTCCGTGGCTGGGATGGTTCGTGATGGTGAACTAGGTGGGAAACCATCCTGCTTCATGCCCATGGAGGATCTCCACCTCCATTCCGTGAACGATAGTAGTCCACGGAGGGGGTGCTTCGCGGAACCGGCCGCAACTCATCATCTTTGGACCGATCTGTGGACCTGTTCGGATGGTGCCTTACTTTGAGTATTCTCCAAACTTTTCCACAATTCTTTGTGGGAAATTTGAGAGAATATACGTTGAATTAAAGGGGATTCTATTCTTCATATGCGGATTTTTCAGGACCCTACAAGGGTTCTAGGGTTTTTAGGGGTTTATGGTTTATTTAGGTTTTAGTGTTTTTTTAATTTATTGAGTTTTAAATGTATTTCTAGAGTTTTTAAAATTTTTATGTCATTAAATTGTTTTTATAGTTTTTTGTGTTTTTTTGGGTTTTGGGTGTCTTCATGTTTTTTATGGTTTTAGGAGTTTTTTTATAGTTTTTCAAAATTTTAGGGCTTTTAGGTTATGAATTATTTTTTAGGTTTTTAGGGGGTTTATTTTCTTTTAGGTGTTTAAGGTTTTTTAGGGTTTTTATGTTTTATGGATTTTTAAGGTAATTTTTGGATTTCAAGGAGTTTTTGTGTATTTTGGAATTTTGTGGGTTTGTTGTTTTTTTAGGGGTCTTATGGTTTTTTTTATTTTTTAGGGTGCTTTTGAGTTTAATTGGGTTTTAAGGTTCTTTATAATTTTTAACATTTTTTAGGTTTTAAATGGAGTTTTAGAGTATGTAGTGGTTTTTAGTGGTTTTAGGGGTTTTAGGGCTTTTTATGATTTTTAGGGGGTTTTGGATTTTTGGGGTTTTTAGGGACATTTCAGGTTTTTATAGGGTTTTAGGTTTTTAGGGGGTTCAAGTGTTTTACGGTTTTTTTGTTTTTCCAAGGGTTTCTCAATGCTTTTTTTAGGTTTTAATAAATTTTTAGGGTTTTAGGGTTTTAGGGTTTTTAGTGATTTTGAGGGGTTTTAGTTTTTTAGGGGTTTTAGGGCTTTTATCAATTTTAGGGGATTTAAGTATTTTTCTAATTTTATTCTTTTCATAGGGTTTTTAGGTTTTTTATGTTTTAGGGATTTTGGGGATTTTTAATGATTTTGTGGGTTTTCAAGTTTTTAGTGATTTTGAGGGCTTTAGGGGTTTTAGGATTTTGAATTTATTTGGGGGTTTTAGGGGAAATTTTTTATATTTTAATGGTTTAAATGGTATTTATGGGTTTTAAAATATTTTTAGAGGTTTATAGAGTTTATAGAGTTTTTAGTTTTTTTGGGGGTTTAAATTGGTTTTTGGTTTTTATGTTTTTTAGGGGAACTTATGTTTTTAGGGTCTTTGGGGGGTTTTATGTTTTTAAGGGGTTCTTTATTCTGTTTTGTTTTTTAGGACATTAAATTGTTTTTGTTTTTATGTTTTCCTAAAGGGTTATCATGGGTTTTAGTATTTTTAAATTTTATGGGGTTTTCGTGGTTTTTCTTTTGAGTTTTTTGGGATTTTAGTGTTTTTATGGGTTTTATAGTTTTTAGGGTCAAATGGTTTTTTTAGGTTTTAGAACTGTTTTTTAATTTTTTAGGGCATAAAATTTTTTTAGTGTTTTTTAATGTTTTATGGGTTAAGAGTGTTTTTACAATTCTTAGTGGTTTTAGTGTTTTTATCAGTTTTTAAAGTTTTATAGGGTTTAAGGATTTTTATAGTTTTTAGGGTTTTTAGATTTTTTTCAGTATTTTAGGGTTTCTATCATTTTTCTATTTTTTTGGGTTTCAAGTTATTTTATTTTTTTCATGTTTTTTAGGATTTTTTTCGTATTTTTAGGTTTTTTATCATTTTTAGGGATTTTTAGGTCTTTTATTTGGATTTATTGGGTTCTTTTGTGTTTTTAGGACCATTAGAGTTTATTAGGGTATTAGGGGATTTATTCTTTTTTTGTGTTATTAAGTCTTTTCATAGGGTTATTAATGGTTCTTAGTGGTTTTTACATTTTTTTGGGATTTTTAGGGTTTTTTGGATATTTATTAGTCTTGAGGGATTTTGAGGGTTTTAGGGTTTCTTAGGGGTTTCAGGTTTTTGATGGTCATCTTGGGTATCTAGTGGATTTTATAGTTTTTTAGGGTTTAATGTTTTTTAGGGTTCTTTAAAATTTTTATCGAGGTAAAGTACTTTTATTGTTTTTATAGTTTTGATGGTTTTAGGGTTTTTAAGGTTTTTAGGTGTGGATATGGTTTTAGGGTTTTTAGGGGGTTTAAGTCCATTTAGGATTTTTTTATGTTTTAGGGGTTTTATAGGATTTAATGTGTATTTTTTTAAATTATTTTTTAGGAGTTTAAAGTTTTTTAGTTTTTATTATGTTTTTTATTATTTTATGGTATTTTGAGGGGTTGTTAGGATTTTAATAGGTTTTATAGTTTTTATGGATTTCGATGGTTTTAAATATTTTTAGGGTTTTTTTTCATTTTTTGGGTTTTAGGTGTTTTAAGTGTATTTATTTTTTTATGATTTTATTAGGGGGTTTTAGGGTTTTATAGTTTAATATATTTTTTTGGATTTTGGTAATTTTAAAATATTTTTTGGTTTTTTAGGATTTTCGTGATTTTGTTGGGTTTTAGGATTTTTATGTGTTTTAGGTGTGTATTGTTTCATTTTAGTTTTTAGGGATTTTATGGTTTTATAGTTTTTTAATTTTTTTATGGGCTTAAAGTGTTTTTATAGTTTTAGTGAGTTTTGGGGGTTTTAATTTGTGTTCGGTTTTTTAAGGGGTTTAGGGGTATTAGGGTTTTTAGGGTTTGTATGGGTTTTTGTTTTTTAGGTTTTTATATTTTCTTAATATTTTAAGGGATATTTGTGGTTTTTATGTTTTTATGGATTTATTGGTATTTATAGGATTTTAATGGGGATCATGGTTTTTAGTTATTTTGGGGGTTTATGGGATTTTTTATGTTTTTATCTTTTTTACGTATTTTATAAATTTCACATTTTTTGGTTTTGATGGTTTTTATAAGGGATTTAGGTTTTTTAGGGGATATTATGTTTTTAGGTATTTTTAGGTCCTTTTTAGATTTCTTATGGTTTTTTTTATAGATTTTGAGGCTTTTTAGAGTTTTTTGGGTTTTTCATATTTTTATGGTTTTTATGGTTTTTCTTATTTTTATGGTTTTTTGAGTTTTTGAATTTTTTAGTTGAATTATTTGTTTTGGGATTTTTATATTTTTTACTAGTAATTTTAAAGGTTTTTATTGTTTTTAGGTTTTTTTACCAGTTCTTATGGTTTCTAGGGTTTTATGTATTTTAAGGGGTTTTAGGATTTTACGGGATTTTATAATTTTTAGGGATTTTTGGGGATTTTTTTGAGTTTTTTGGGTTTTAATGGTTCTTGGATATTTTTAAGAATTTTAGGGGTTTAAAGTGTTTTTAGAGTTTTTAGTGTAAGTTTAATGTTTTTATGGGTTTTTATGGTTTTTTTGTTTTTTGGGGTTTTATGGATTTTAATGTTTCTTTGTTTTTTTGGGGGGTTTAGTGATTTTAGGGTTTTTAGGGGGTTTTTTGTGTTTTTTGGTTAGAAGTTTTTCTATGTTTTTCCAATGAGACTAATTTAATTTTATGGTTTTTTTGATTAGTTAGGATTTTTTAATTTTTATATTTTTTAGGGTGTTTATGTATTTTAGGTATTTTTTGGGTTTTTAGGTTTTGGTGGTCCTTTTGGTGATTTGGGTTTTTTGTGTTTTAAGGGGGTTTAAGGTATTTGATATTTTTTTAATGTTTTAGGGGTTTAAATTGTTTTTAGATTTTTATTTCTTTTAATTGTTTTAGGGGTTTTATGGGTTCTAGGTGTTGTTAGGGGTTTCAGGTTCTTTAAGTGTTTTTTGTGTTTTTAGGTTTTTAGGGTTTTAATGTGTTTTTAGGATTTTAATGATTTTTAGGGGCTTTAGGGTTTAGGGGTTTTCATGTTTTTTGGTATTTTTAAATCCTTTTTAGTATTTTTTTGGTGTTTATGGTTTTGATATATTTTGAGGGTTTTTTGGGTTTTTAAGGTTTAAAGGGTTTTATGGTATTTTTGGGTTTTAGGGTCTATTGAGTTTTTTATGGTTTTTATGGTTTTTATTGTTTTTAATGTTTTTAGGATTTTGTATGGTTTTTAGAGTTTTTAGTTGTTTTTTGGGCTTCTATGGGTTTTTAATGTTATTAGGGTTTTATGGGGTTTTTGGGTTTTTCGTGTTTTTTGGTTATTTAGGATTTTTTTTCTTCTTAGGTTGTTTGGGGTTTTAATTGTTTTTAGGTTTTTAAGGTTTTCTTAGGGTTTTTATAGTTTTTAACATTTTTTTGGGTTTTTAGGAGTTTTTAGGATTTTAATGGTTTTTGGGTGTTAGGGATTTGATGTTTTTAGGGGCTTTAGGGGTTTAGGGTTTTTAGGGTTTCTATCCCTTTGGATTTTTAATGGTTTTAAGTGTTTTTAGGTTTTTAAATTTTTCTTAAAGGATTTTAGGTTTTTCAGGATTTTTTATGTACTTATATATTTTTAGTGATTTTTAAGGACTTTTATGTGACTTAGGGGTTTTAGTGATTTTAGGGTTTTTAGGATTTTTATGTTTTTTATGTTCTTAGTGGTTTCAGGGTTTTCAATTGTTTATAAGTTATTACGGTTTTCTCACGTTTTCTTAAGGAATTTATGGGTTTTAGGTTTTTAGTAATTTTTTGTGTTTTTTTATTTTTCTTGTTTATAGGGTTTCTAGGAAATTGGGGATTTTTAGGTTTTTTGTTTTTTTGGGATTATATGTATTTTTTGGGTTTTAGGTTATTTTTGAATTTTTTACGGTTTTAAGGATTTTTGGAGTTTTTAACATTTTTACGTGTTTAAGGGTTTTAATTTTTTTTGTTTCTTTTAAATATTTTTCTGTGTTTTTAACTTTTTCAAGGTTTTATAGTCTTTATATGCTTTAGGGGTGTGAGGCGTTTTAGTGTTTTTAGTGAATTTTAGGATTTTGAGGGTTTTAAATGTTTTTAGGTTTCTAATCTTTTCTAAGGGGGTTTCAGGGTTTTTTGAGGACTTTTTCATTTTTTTAGGATTTTGAGGGGTTTATGGATTTTTAGGGTTTTTAGGGGTTTTATCATTTCTTTGATTTTAGGGGGGTTAAGGTTCATTTAGTTTTTATGGTTTTCTTAGTATTTTTAAGGGGTTTTGGGTTTTCTGCATTTTAGGTATTTATTGGCCTTTTAATTATTTTCATGGTTTTTATGTTTATTGAGACTATGAGGCTTTTAGGGAATTTATGGTTTTGTGGTGTTTTTTAGGTTTTTTGAGGTTTTTGAGTTTTTATGGATTTTAAGGGGTTTTAGAGTTTTTTTATGTTTTTAGAAGTTTCATGAGTTTTTAGTTGTTATGGGGGGTTTTATGGGTTTTTAGTGTTTTAAGGTTTTTTGGGGTATTTATGTTTGTGGGGGGTTTTAGTGTTTTTTGTGGTTTTAGGTGTTTTTGGAAATTTTTAAGATCTTTATGGATTTTTAGTTTTTTTAATGTTTTTAAGGTTTTCATAGGGTTTTTCTGGGAATTTAGAGTTTTTAGGTATTTATAGATTTTTTTTCATTTTATTATTTTTATGGGTGTTTAAGTATTTTAGTAATTTTTATCGGTTTCATGGGTTTTAGGATTTTTAGAGTTTTTTTACATTTTTAGGGGTTTTATGTTTTTTAGGGTTTTAATGTTTTCATTACATTTTTTCAGTTTTTTAGGGTATTTTATGTTTTTTTAAATTTTTCATGATTTTTATGGTTTTGTAAGGATTAGGGTTTTGAGGGTTTTTAGGGGTTTTAGGGTTTTTATGATTTTTGGGGGTTTTAGGGTTTTTTTGTTTCATTGGGATTTTATTGTTTCTTAGTGTTTTTAATGTTTTTATGGGTTTAAAGTTTTTATATATTTTTAGTGGTATATTAGGATTTTTATGGTTTTTAGTTTTTTGTGGGTTTTAGTGGTTTTAGTGGTTTTTAGTGTATTTTACATACCTTTATGGTTTTTATCATTTTTTAGATGATTTTAGAATTTTTATGATTTTAAGGTTTTCTTCAAGGTTTTTAGGGTTTTATGGATTTTAATGTTTTAAGGGTTTTTTATTTTTATTATTTTTATAGTTTGTAGGGTCTTATGGATTTTTATGGTTTTTAGGGTTTTATAGTTTTCAGTGTTTTTATGTTTTTAGGGGATTTATGTGTTTTATATTTTTTAAGGTTTTCATATAAGTTTTAATAGTTTTTAGTATTTTTTAAATTCCTAAATATTTTTTGTAATTTCTTTAGACATTTATTGTTTTTATTTTTTTGAGGGATTTTGAGGGATATTAAGGGTGTTTAGATCTCTATGGGTTTAGGGGGTTTTACAGTTTTTTGTGTCATTTAGTGTTTTTAATGTTTTTTAGAATTTTTTATATAATTTTTATTGTTTAAATAGGTTTTAGTGTTTTTAGTGGTTTCATAAGGATTTTAGGCGGTTTATAAGGTATGATGGGTATCTATGGTTTTAGGGTTTTTTCTATTTTTTGGGGTTTTTAGGGTTTTTAGACTTTTTCGGTTTTAACAGGTTTTATGTGTTGTCAGATTTTTAATGTTTTATTAGTATTTTTTATGGATTTTAGAGTTATTTATATTTTTAAGGATTTTTATATATTCTTCTAAAAAATTATGGTTTTTAGGGTTTTTGTGGATTTTTTGTGTTTTTATGATTTTTAGTTTTTTCATTTTTTTGGGATTTAGTGATTTTATGAATTTTTTAAGGATTTAAATTTTTCTAGATTATTATAAACGTATTTATGGATTAAAAGTTTTTTAGAATTTTTAGTTTCTTTTTTGGGTTTTTATGGATTTTTAGGGTTTTTATTCTTTTTATTATGTTTTATTGTTTATAAGGGGTTTTATGGTCTTTTTAGGGATTTTAGGGTATGTAGAATTTTTTGGATTTTTATGTTTTATGTGTTTTTGATTTTTTTTATTTTATTATTGTTTTTACTAATTTTTATGTTTTTAGGGAATTTATGGTTTTTTAGTATTTTTATGGTTCTTTTTATTTTGAGGGGTCTGGAGGGTAATTTGGGTTTTATTTTATTTTTTGGGGTTTTAGGTTTTTTTTTAGTTTTTTAGAAGTTTTATTTTTTAAAAATTCTTTATGGATAAAAAAGGTTATTAGAGTTTTTATTTCTTTTAGGTTTTTTATATTATTGAGGTTTTTAAAAGGTTTTACGGGGTTTTAGGGATTTTAGGGGTTTAGGGTTTTCAGGGTCTTTTAGGTTTGTTGGGATTTTTAGTGTCTTTTAAATTATTTTTGGATTTTAAATGTTTTTAGGGTTTTATGATTTTCATAAGGGTTTTCTAGGTTTTTATTGATTTTTACATTTTTAGGTATTTTTTCCTTTTCATTATTTTTAGGGGTTTTAGGGATTATATGGGGTTTTAGGGTTTTTAGGGGTTTAGATGTTTAATTATTTTAACATGTTTTAGGTTTTTTATTAGTTTTAAATATTTTTTGTCTTTATAATTATCTTAGGGATTTTTAGGTTCTTTAAGATATTTTTCATGTTTTTTATGGTTTTTTTTGTGTTTTAGGGCAAGGAATATGCGAGCGTCGGGCTATTCCCTGCCCCCCCAAATTTATTAGAAAGAAAAAAAGAGGGCACAACAGAAAATGGAGGGGAGGTGTCAAACGACCCATGCCCAAAAACCCTTTACAACCCCTTAAATTTTAATGGGCTTAAGGTGTTTTTATAGTTTTAGTGGGTTTTTAGTTTTTTTTATGGTTTTTTGGTTTTTTAATGTTTTTTTGGAGTTTTTTAGGTATTTGGGTTTTATAATTTTTTAGGTTTTTTCGGGTATTAACATGTTTCC
Organism: Viscum album; assembly: GCA_963277665.1. Lineage (NCBI taxonomy): Eukaryota > Viridiplantae > Streptophyta > Magnoliopsida > Santalales > Viscaceae > Viscum > Viscum album. Next base: position 110,404,861 of record OY728127.1, read on the forward strand.
AGGTTTTTTTAAAAAATTAGGGGTCTTTAAGGGGTTTTAGGGCTTTTTACGTGTTTAGGGATTTTATGGGGTTTTAGGGTTCTTATGGGTTATATGTTTTTTTAAGGATTTTGGGGTTTTAGGGTATTTTAGGTTATTATGGTTTTTATGGTATATCTGTATTTTTAGGTATTTTTTTAGTTTTTTGGGTTTAAAAGGTTATTTGGATTCTTTTAATGTTTTTAAGGGTTTAATGTGTTTTTAGATTTTTATTGGTTTTTTGGGTTTTTTTGTGATTTTTAATATTTAATGGGGTTTTATGATTTTTACTGGATTTTAGGTATGTTAGGGTTTTTATGGGGTTATAGTGTTATTATATTTTTATGGGTTATAAGTGTCTTTAGGTCATTAATGTTTTCTTATGTAAGGAAGATGCGAGGGTCGGGCTATTCCTGCCCCCCCCCCCCCAAAATTTATTAGAAAGGAAAAAAGAGACACAAGAGACAAGGGAGGGGAGGGGTCAAACAACCCACATGAAAAAAACCCTTTACATCACATGCCAAAAAAAGAAAAATAAAAACAAGAAAAAACACCCAAATCCAAACAAAGCACAAAAACCAAGAAGTCCCCAACATCACCCATCCAATTAACAACAACCAGCTGTATTTCAAAAAAATTACCTTCAACACCTCCCATCCAAGAAGCATCCAGCACTTAGAGTCACTGTCTCCAGCCTCTATCACCTCCTTTCCAATCATAACCACCGCCAACATCACAGAAACAACTCCTGAATAATAATCAACAGCTTTATCATAGAAAAACCGTACAACAACCAACATCCAGCACCCCATATTCATACCACCAGCTCCTCTTTCAAACAAACATCTCCAAACAGCCTGCTTCCACCTCAACAACCAGCAGCACCAATTCCTCTCAACCCCACCATAACAAAAATATAGAACCCACCACCTCTAGTCCTCGAGGGTAACTGAAGTCCAGTATATCAACGTCCAGCAACTCAAAATCCAGAAAAAAATTAGCAGCAACTTAAGATAAAACCAATAACCAGCAGCAAAACTCATACAGCAGCTCAAAAAACATTAACCAACTCCTCCTGGCCAAGCGAGCTCTAGCTTCTCACCATAACCAGATGCACAAAACCATCACCAGTCAACCGAAATAGTATCCATCACCATCTAAGATTCACTAGAAAATAAACCACAATACAAGAGACCACAATCCATCAAAACATTCATATCACAGCATAACAAAATAGGACCTTCATCATCAGCATGAAACCGATCCGTGGGAGAAACCTCAGAAATAGGAACCTGAAATTTCCACATATACCTATGCCAAGATGATATAAAATATTTATGTACTTAAAATGGAATTAGAGTTTTTAGTTATTTTTAGGGTGTTAATTGGTTTTAGGGGTTATATGGTTTTTAGGGGTTTTTATCTGTTTGGGGAGGGGTAATAATGTCTTTATTGTCTTTATGGGTTTTATAAGGGTTTTTTTTATTTTTTAGGTTATTATGGGTTTAAGTGTTTTTTTGTTTTTATTTTTTTCTTTGGGTTTTTAGTTTCTTTTACAATTTAGGAATTTTTTGGGGATTTTTAAGAATTTTATGGTTTTTAGGTTTTTTAGATATTTTTAGGTTTTAAGGATTATATGGGGTCTTAGGGTTTTTACATATTTTAGGATTTTTAGGGAATTTATGTGTTTTTTTATGATTTTAGAGTTTTTTATTATTCTGTAAGTTTTTTAGGTTTATTATATTTTTGGGGATATTTTAGTTTTTTTTTTATTTTTATGGTTTTTTGTTGTTTTTTAAGATTATGAGGGTTTTTTAGGTTTTTTATTGTTTTTAGGGATTTTATTATTTTTGAGTTATTTTTGTTATTTTTGTTTCTAATTTTATTTAATGTTTGTTAGATTTTTGAAAAAAATTAGGGTTTTGAAGGGTTTTAGCATTTTTAGTGGTTTTTATTGTTCTTAGTCTTTTTTTAAAAATTCGTGTTTTTATGTTTTTGGGGGGTTTTGGGTTTTTTAAGCCTTTAAGTATTTTTATGATTTTTCGTTTTTTAAAGGTTTTAGTGTTTTTTTGTTTTTTTAGGTTATTGAGGTTTTCTTCATATTTTATAGGGTTTTAAGGATTTTTATGTTTATAAGGATTTCTAGGGATTTATAACAATTTTTATGGTGTGTTTTAGGTTTTTAGTGATATTGAGGATTTTAGGATTTTAGAGTTTTTATCTTTTTCAGGTTTTATGGGTTTTAAGTGTTTTATGGTTTTATTGGTTTCTTATTGTTTTCATGGTTTTTAGGGTTTCTATATTTTTTATATAATTTTTAGTTCTTTTGTGGATTTTCATGGTTTTTATTTTTTTTATTTGAGGGTTTTTATATTTTTTAGGGGGGTTTTGGGTTTTCTAGGTTTTGAGGATTTTTGATTTTTAGGGGTTTAAATTTTATTTAGAGTTATTCATTGTTTTTTAGGTTTTAAGGGTTTTTAGATTTTTTAGTGGGTGTTATGGTAATTTTGGCTTTTAAGGTGTTTATAAATATTTATGGGTTATATGGTTTTTTTTGGGTTTGTAGGGTCTTTTTAGGGATTTTTGTGTTTTTTAGGTTTTTAGGAGTGTAAAGTTTTTTTGGTCTTTAAAGTGTTATTAAGGTTTTTTTTTGTTTTTATATTTTTATGTATTTTAAGTTATTCTTAATGATTTTATGGCTTTTTATGTTTTAATGTTTTTTAGGGATTTTTTAAATGTTTAGGTTATTGTGGGGTTTTATGTTTTTTAGGTTTTTAGGGTTTTCCTAGGGATTTATTTTTTAAATTTTTAGTGTTCTTTAAATTTTCACCGATTTTTAGGGCCAATTTATTATTTTTGTGTAATTTTAGTTTTTATATATTTAAAGGGTTTTGGGGTTTCTGGGGTTTTGGGTTTTTAAGATTTTACGGATTTTTATGATTTTTATGATTTTTATGATTTTTAGGGTTTTTTTAAATTTGATATTTTTTAAGGTTTTAGGGATTTTGAAGGGATTTAGGGTTTTTAGGGTTTTTCCATTTTTAGGGTTTTAGGGATTTTACATATTTTTATTCTTTCATGGTTTTCTTAGTGGTTTTTAGAGTATTATGCTTTTTTATGTTTTTATTTATTTTTATGGATTTTTATGATTTTTATTATTTTTATGATTTTTAGGGTTTTTTTAAATTTGATATTTTTTAAGGGTTTTGGGATTTTGAAGGGGTTTAGGGCTTTTAGTGGTTTTAGGGTTTTTATCATTTTTTAGGTTTTTAGGGGTTTTACGTGTTTTTTTGTTTTTATTATTTTCATAGTGGTATTTAGGGGTTTTAGGTTTTATACATTTTTATGAATTTTTAGGGATTTTTAATAATTTTTATTGTCTTGGGGGATTTCCTGGGTTTTAGTTTTATTTATGGTTTTCAAGGAACTTATAGTTTTTCTTCGTTTTTTATGGAATTCTTGAGTTTTATAGAGTTTTAAATGTTTTTAGAGTTTTTAATGTTTTAGGGGTTTCAAGGGTTTTTAGAGTTTTTAGTGTGTTTTTATGGATATGATTGGTTTATAGGGTTTTTATTTATTTTAAGTGTATTATTGTTTTTAGTGGTTTTAGTTTCTTTTTAGATATTTTTGGGTTTTATTATTTTGTAGGTTTTTAGGGTTTTTAATTTATGTTATGTTGTTAAAGTTTTCATAGAGGTTTTTAAGGATTTTAGTGATTTCAAGGTTATTTTATGATTTTTAGGGGTTGTCGGGTTTTGAAGGATTTTGAGGGGTGTTAGGAGTTTTCTTGATTTTTTAGTTTTTCAGTGAATTTAGGTTTTTTAGGAGTTTAAGGATTTCTTCTCGTTTTTCATAGTTTTAGGTCTTCAAACATTTTTAGTTATTTTGTGGTATTTTTAGTATTTTTTATGTTATTAATGATTTTTAGGGATTTTGAGGGGTTTTTTCATTTTAGGGATTTTTTCATTTTAATGTTTTTATCAATTTTTTGGGTATTTATGGATTTTTTTGAGTTTTTTAGTGTTATAATTTTTATAGAGTTTTTCATTGTTTTTAGGTGTTTAAATGGTTTTTCGAATTTTTTAGTTTTTTTTAGTGTTTTTATAGGTTTTTATGGTTTTTAATGTTTTTAGGGGATTTATGGTTTTTATGGTTTTAGTGTTTTTAGAGGGTTTTGTGGTTTTTAACAATTTTTAGGTTTTTAGGGGTTTTAAACGTTTTTAGGTATTTATGGATTTCCTAGTGTTTTTTGGGTTTTTGGGTTTTTTATGATTTAGTGTCTTTTGGTCCTCTATTGGATCTTTATGGTTTTTATGGGTTTTAGGGATTTTGAGGGGTTATTTGTTTTTAGGGTTTTTAGGGTTAGTTGTTTGGTTTTTATGGATTTTTTAGTTTCATTTGTTTTTTATGGTTTTTAGAGTTTTTAACATTTTTAGGTGTTTAATTGGGTTTTAGAGTTTTTTAATTACATTATATGGTTTTTATGGGTTTTAAGGGTTTTAAGTTTTTAGGGTTTATTGGGTATTTATATGGTTTTTAGGGTTTTTATCATTTTTAGGGGTATTAGGGGTTTTATAATTTTTATATTTTTAAGCATTTCTTAGGTTTTTTAGGTTTTTTAGGGTTTTGTATGTTTTTAGAGATATTTTGGGATTATTTTAGGATTTTTTGGTTTTCTAGTGTACTTAGGGATTTCAATCATTTTAGGGATTTTTTAGGGATTTTAGGTTTTTTATGGTTTTTTTGGGTTTCATGAGTTTTTTAGGGGTTTATGGTTCTCAAAGTTTTTATGATTTATTTGTGTTTAAATTGTTTTTATAGTTTTTATGGATTGAGGGTTTTTATGGGTTTCAAGTATTTTATGGTTTTAGTTTTTTTACTATATTATTGTGTGTGTTAGGGTATTTTGGGGGTTTGTATTATTTTGTGTTTTTTAGGTATTTATAGGCTTTATGTATTTTTATGTTTTTATGGTATTCGTAGTGGTTTTCAGAGTTTATTGGTTCTTTCCATTTTTATGGATTTTTAGGGATTCTTAAATATTTTTATGCATTTTTGGTTTTTTAGGGATTTTGAGGGGTTTTAGTGTTGTTTTAGGTTTTTAAATTTTTTAGAATTTTTAGGATTCTATGGTTTTCTGATAGTTTTAAAGGGTTTTTAGTGATTTTTTATTTTTTAGGGATTTTAGGGTTATTTATTAATTTTATAGTTTTTTGGGTTTTATTGTTTTTTGGGGGTTTTAGGGTTTTTTGAGTTTTTAGGGGTTTTATGGTTTTTCAGTGTTTTTAATGTTTTTATGGATTTAATTGGTTTTTATTGTTTAGTGGGGTTTTTGAGTGTTATGGGTTGTTAGGGTTTTTAATGTTTTTAGGGTTTTATAATTTTTAGGGTTTTAATGGTTTTAGGTTTTTAGGGTTTGTTAGTGTTTTTAGTTTTTGTAGGTTTTTAGGGGGTTTAGTTGTTTTTTGCTTTTTATTTTTGTCTAATAGATTTTCAGTGTTTTTATGTTTTTATGGATTTTTAGGGAATTTTTAGGATTTGTATGGTTTTTAGCGGTTTTATGGATTTTAACGGTTCTTATGGGTTATTTGTGCATTTCAAGTGTCTATTTTGAGTTTTTGGGGTTTTAATGGTTTTTCATTTTTTTAACGTTTTTAGGGTTTTAATAAGTTTTTTAAATATTTTAATCATTTTTATGATTTTTATTAGTTTTTTAGATTTTTATGGTTTTGGGGTTTTTTTTGTTTTTAGGGGTCTTTAGGGGATTTTATAGTTTTTAGCATTTTTTTAGGTTATTTGGGTTTTGAAGTGTTTTATGTTTTTTAAGGTTTCCAAAAAATTTAAAGGTTGTTTTGGATTTTTTTTTGTTTCAGTGATTTTTTAAGTACTTGTTTTGATTTTGGTGGTTATTAGGGTTTTTATATATTTTCAAGGTTTTTGGGTTTTATGGTTTTTATCGTCTTTTTAGAGTTTTATGGTTTTTTAATTGTTTGGGTTCTTATGTTTTTTTATAGTTTTTTAACATTTTTAGTGATTTGGAAGGGTTTTAGAGATTTGAGTGATTGGGGAGGGGGGTTATGGTTTTAAGGATTTTAAAGGTTTATTTGTAGTTTTTATTGCTTTTCGGGGGATTTGGGTTTTTAAGGGTTTTAGGGGTCTTAGTGTTATTTAGGTTTTTATGGGGTTTAAGTGTTTTTTGGGTTTCAATGCTTTCTTAGGGGTTTTCTTGTGTTTATGGGGTTTTTATGCTTTTAGGGATTTTATGGATTCTTGGTATTTATTATTTTTAGGGTTTTATGGATTTTGAAGGATTTATGGTTTTTATTGTTTTTTAGAGTTCTTAAATATTTTTGGGGTTTTAAGGGTTTTTATAGTTTTCAGTGTATTTTAAGTTTTTTTGGGTTTCTTATGGGTTTTAGTGGTTTTTAAGGTGTTTAGGGTTTGTATGTCATTTTACGATTTTGAGTGTTTAAATTTTTTGGGGGGAGGGGGGGTTAAGTGTTTAAGTTTTTTTGTTTTCATAGGGGTTTTATAGGTTTTATGGTTTTTATTTTATAAGGTATTTTTAGGGTATTTTATTCTTTTTAGGTATTTTTAGGTGTTTTAAGGATTTTGAGGCTTTTGTGTCCTTTATTGTTTTTAGGGTTTTATGGTTCATTGGGTTTTTGGGGGTTTTTTTGAGTTTTTTGGTTTTTTAAGTGTTTTTAGTGTTATTTAACATTTTAAGGGGATTAAAGGGTTTTTAATTTTATTACTGGAATTTAGTGTTTTATGGGTTCTATGGTTTTTTATGGTTATTACGGTTTTTATTTTTTTTTAGGATTTTTAGTGTTTTTAGTGTTTTAAGGGATTTTAGTGTTTTATGGTTTTTTAAATGTTTTTAGTGATCTAGTAATTTAAGGTTTTCTTAGATTTTATTAGTGTTTTATGGGTTTTTAAAATTTCTAAGGAAACTTAGTTGTGTTTGGGATTTTTTTGGATTTTTAGGGCTTTTGGGGATTTAGGATTTTTTGTGTTATAAGGGTTTTTAGGTTTTTAGGATTTTTATCTTTTTTTTTGTTTTTATGTGTTTTTAGGTTTTAATGGTTTTCATAGGGGGTTTTACGGTTTTTACGGTTTTTTATTTTTTTAGTGAATTTTAGAGACTTTTAGGTTTTTTATGGGTTTTAGGGTTTTTATGTATCTTGAGGGGTTTTACATTTTTTGGGGGTTTCATGTTTTTTTTTGATTTAAGGTTTTTTTAGTATTTTAGTTTTTTATTTCTTAAGTTTTACGGGTTTAGGGTTTTACTAATCTTTATAATTTTTAAGATTTTTAAGAGTTTTTATTGTTTTTTGGGGTTTTAGGGGTTTTAGGGTGATTTATGGGATTTAAGGGTTTTTAGTGTTTTTAGGTTTCTAGAGATTTTACATCTTTTTAGGTATTTAATTTTTTATTTTGGGTTTTCAATGTTTTTAATTTTTTTATGTTTTTAGGGATCTTTAGGATTTTTTGGATTTTATGTTTTCTAGTGTTTAAAGGGAATTTGAATGTTTTTAGGGTTTTGGGGTTTTTTTGGTTGTCTAGGGGTTTAAGTGTTTTTAGATTTTTATAGTTTTCATTGTTTTTTTCAGTGTTTTAGGGTTTTTACATTATTATGGAATATTTGGTCTTATTGGTATTTTTATGGGTTTTTAGGGTTTTTTGGTGATTTTGAGGGGATTTATGGGTTTTTATGGTTTTTAGTTTTTTTAACAACCTTGGATGTTTTAATGATTCCATGCATGCTAGTTTTATTTGGAGGCTTATGAATATGAAATAGGAGGCTCTCTCCTTTCTCCGAGCTAGATTCTTACATAGACTCAAAGAAGGTAACTTTAATTATTTCACCTCATCGTTTAGCCCTACCTTCAAGAACATTTTTTCCAGAATTGATGCTAATTCTCGCTGGTTAGCCTCAAGGGACTCTCCCCTTAAATTTTGAAAATGCAACTGGACTGGAAACAAATTGGAGGACTTGGTTCTTGAAGATAACTTGAATCTTGATTTTGATTTATCAATCAACGATTAACTGGGATACATGGATGGGCTTTTAAATCATATTGATTCCATTGTCAAGAAGTACTTCTTTTCCTCTAAGGGGGGTTTTTGGGCTTGGGAGTCATCTTCAAATGGGATTGTTTCTTCCAAATGTTTTCATAAGAACATTTCCGGTATCACATCAGGTTTTCAATGGATGGTTAGCCTGAACAAAGGATTCTGAAGGCCCTCTAAGGCCATTTTTTCCTAGAGGCTAGCTTGCAAGAGGCTTCTAACTGATGATTATCTTCAAAATTGTGGAAAATACCTCTATTCAGTGTGTATTCATTATTATCAACATAGGTAATACATTGATAATCTCTTTCTCACCTATTTGTTAGCTTCAGCAATGTGGGAGGTCATGTCAAGCATCTTTGATGTGAACTTACCTGCTACCAACTCAATTGACGGCTTCATTCAATGCTGGCCTGAGCTGAATCATTCACTATAGGTCTTCTCTCTTTTTATTTATGTTTCGGAAGAACTCCTTCATTTTATATAGTTTTTTAGGAACAAGTCCCTACATGAACAGTAGGTTTCTCATATGGGTGCGACCTTGGACGAACTTCTCAATATTGCTCGTACTGTCACTATTCCAATAGGTAGATTTTGTACAAACTCCATTCATGATTTGTCAATTCTAAATCCGGTTGGAGTCAAAGGAAATTTCAGAACACATCTTGGCATGGTTGAGGTGCTATGGTTGCCTCCCTTATATGGTTGGCTCAAAATAAATTCAGATAGTGCTTCGAGAGGTAATCTGGGTTCTTCTGGATTCAATGCGGTTTTTACGGATCATAATGGGTGTGTTCTTGTTTTCTTATATGGTTCCTTTGGTTTTTCCTCCACTCTTGAAGCAGAGATTTTTGGAGTTATCGAGGCGGTTGAGAAAGTTGAACTTCGGGGATGGAACAAGTTGTGGATTGAATGTGACTCCACGACTGTAGTTCATACTATTCAGACCGGTTCTCTTCATCTTTCTTAGAATCTGACTAATCACTGGTCAATGTGTTTGGATCTACTCTTCTCCAAGGATCATACTGTTACTCATGTTTATCGAGAGGTGAACTATTTGGCGGATGGTCTCTCTAACAAAGGTGTGACTAGTATTGATTTTAATTGGGAGGATCAAATACCAGGCGACCTACTTCACATTCCTAGGAAGGATCAATGTAAATCTCCTACTTTCAGACCGACATAATTTCTCTTTTTTCTAATAAGGAGATCTTGATTTCATGGGCATGGTCACAGTCTTCTCAAATTTTTTTCTTATGGTTTTTTATATTTTAGGGGTTTTTTAGTGTTTTTTGGATTTTATGGATTTTTATGATTTTTGGGGATATTTAGGGATCATATAGTTTTTAGTGTTTTGAGGGTTTAATGTTTTTTATCATTTTTTAGGTTTTTAATGATTTATTGTTTTTTTAGATTTTTTTGGTTTTCTTATGGTTTGTAGGGTTTTTTTCTGATTTTTGGGATTTTAAATGTTTTTTATGATTTATATAGTTTTTAGGGATTTTAGGGATTTTGAGGGTTTTAGTGTTTTTAGATATTTTAGGGGTTTTATGTTTATTTAAGTTTTTATGATTTTCTTATGGTTTCTTAGGGGTTTAGGTATTTTTACATTTTTTTCTATTTTAAGGTATTTTTTAGGATTTATTTTTTGATTTTTAGTTTTTATAGGATTATGGTTTTTTTGGGTTTTTATGACTTTTAATGTTTTTAACCTTTTTAGATGTTTAATGTTTTTTGGTGTTTTTAGTTTTTTTAGTGTTTTTATGAGGTTTTGGGGGGTTTTAAAAATTATAGGTATTTGTATGGTTTTAGGAGTTTTAGGAGTTTTAGGGTATTTTTAGGTTTTTTAGTGTTTTTAATGTTTTTTAACTTTTTTTGGTGTTTTAATTTTTTTTATGTTTTTTGGGTTATTCTAGGATTATCAAAGGTTTATTATGTTTTTTAATATTTTATTGGTTTTTTGGATTTTTTATGGGTTTTTTGGTTTTTTGGGATTTTGAGGTATTTAGTGTTTTAGAGTTTATGTTTTCCAAGAATTTTAAGTTTTTATTGTTTTTTATGGTTCTCTTAGTGTTTTTAAAGGTTTTTTAGGGTCTTTACATTTTTATAGATTTTTAAGTCTTTGTTAGTATTTTTATGGTTTTTAAAAATTTTAGTGATTCTAGTGTTTTTAGGGTTTTTCTTCAGTTTTTGAGGGGTTTATAGGTTTTTATAATTTTTTAACATTAAGGGGCCTAAAAGATTTTCAGAGTTTTTAGTGGGTTTTTTTTGGGGTTTTAGGGTTTTTTTGGTTTAATGGGTTTTGTGGATTTTTATGGATTTTGGAGTTTTATGGTCTTTTTATTATTTTTTATGGTTTTTAGAATTTTTAAGATTCTTAGGGTTTTAATTTGTTTTTAGATTTAATTTTTTTATTAGCATTTTAGGGTTTTTATTATTTTTTAAGTTTTAGGGATCCTTGTGGATTTTTTTCAATTTTTAGGGTTTTTAGATTTTTAAAGGGTTTTTACGGTTTCAGGGAGTTCTTGGGTTTGTAGTGTTTTGTTGAGTTTTTATTCTTTTTAAGGTTTTTTAAGGTTTTTCATGTTTTTTAAGTGTTTAAATATTTTTATAGAGTTTTAAGTGGGGATTTAATGTTTTATGGTGTTTTGGAATTTTTAGGGTTTGTAAAGTTATTATCATTTTATTGGTTTTTAGGATTTACATGTGTTTTTTGGTTTTTATGGTTTTCTAAGGGTTTTATCAAGGTTTTTATAGTTTTTACATTTATAGGGATTTTTTAGAATTTTAAATATTTTTATTGGTTTCTTCATGTTTTAGGGTTTTTAGTTATTCATGTTTTTTTTGTTTTTTGGTATTCTATTAGTTTTTTAAAATTTTATGGGATTTACCATTTTTGATTTTTTTAACATTTTTAGGGTTTTAAAGGGTTTTTAGAGTTTTAGTGGACTTATGGGGATTTTATGGGTTTTGGTTTTTTTTAATTATTTTAGGGGTTTAAGGTTTTTTAGGTGATTTTAGGGTTTTTACGTTTTTTTATGTTTTAAGGTTTTTATCATTTTTTTGGTTTTTAGGGGTTTTATGTGTTTTTAGGTTTTATTTTGGAATTTCATATTTTCTAGGTTTTTTATGTTTTTAGGTATTTTTTTTTGTTTTTTAGAATGTTTATGGATATTAGGGTGTTAATGGATTTTGATCATTTTTTGGGGTTTTTGGGTTTTTTTAATGTTTTTAAATCTTTTTAAGTTTTTAGGGTTTTAGTTTTTAGGGTTTTAAAGGTTTTAAATTTTTTTTTAGGGTTTTTATGTTTTTATTTGTTTTTAGTGATTTTTTAAATTTTATATGGATTTTTAGGGTTTGAGGGATTTTGAAGGATTTTTTTGGGATTTTAGGGTTTAAAGGGTTTTAAGGTTTTCTTGGGTTTGTATGGTCTTTTTGGGGTTGTATTGTTTTTTTTTCATTTTTTGGGGGTTTTAAGGTTTTTTATTTTAAAATATCTAGGGTTTTAAAGTGGTTTTAGAGATTTTAGTGGGGATTATTGTTTTTGTGTGTTTTTAGAGTATTTTAGGTTTTTATGGGTCTTTATGAATTTTATGGGTTACTAGGGTTTTTACGGGTTATTTTTTTTTTAGGGCTTTCATTTTTTATGTTTTTAGGGGTTTATGGTGTTTTTATGTTTTTATTGTTTGGAAAGTGTTATTCATATTTTTTAGTGGTTTTTATGATTTTAGGTATTTCTTGTCATTTAAGGGATATTGTTTCTTTTCAGGGATTTTGAGGGGGTTTAGCAGTTTTAGGGTTTTAGGTTTTTTACCATTTTGAGGTTTTTATGTGTTTTATGTATTTTTCGGTTTTACATTTTTCTAAGGTATTTCCTTTTTTATGATTTTTTACATTTTTGTGGATGCTTATGGATTTTTGAGTATTTTTCTTGTTTTTAAGGTTTTTGGTGATTTATAAGGTTTTTATGGGTTTTCAAAGTATTTATGTTTTTTTGGATTTTTATGGTTTTTTAGTTATTTTGGGGTTTTAAAGGTTTTAAGTGTTTTTATCCTTTTTGGAGGTTTAAATGGTTCGTGGAATTTCAAGTTGGTTTGTAGGGTTTTTAATAAAAATTAGGGGTTGTGTGGTTCATAGGGTTTTTAGAGTTTTAGAGTATTTTAGCATTTTTAGGGTTTTAAGGGATTTTAAGTGTTTTTATGTTGTTATGTTTTTCTTAGGGGTTTTCAAGGCTTTTAGTTTTTTTTATGTTTTTAGGAATTTTTATTTTTTTGTGGATTTTATATTTGTTTAGGGTATTTAGGGGTTTTTAGATTTATTTAGGTTATTTAGGGTGTTTATGATATTTTTGGGTTTTTAGGTTATTTTTTGAGTTTTTAGGGGTTTATGGGTTTTCATATTTTTTTTATTTTTATGGTTTTAAAGGGTTTTTATACTTTTCCATGGTTTTTATGATTTTATGGGGTGTTCAATGTTTTTATGGGTTTTATGGATTTTTGGTTTTTTGAGAATTATGGTGTTTTAGGTGTTTTTAGGTTTTTTATAATTTTGTAGTATTTGTAGGGGTTTAATGTGTTTTTATGTTTTTAAGCATTTATTAGTGTTTTTAGGGGTTTTTGGGTTTTATGTTTTTAGGGTTTTTAATAGTTTTTCAAGATTTTAATCATTTTAATCATTTTTAGTAGTTTTTGGGATTTTCAAGGTCGTTATCGTTTCATAGTTTTCTATGGTTTTAATGGTTACTTTGGATTTTTAGGGTTTTTTTATTTTTAGGGTTTAAAGGGGTTTTATTGTTTTTTAACATTTATAAGGGTTAAAAGGATTTTAAGAAAATTTAGTGGTTTTTAGTGTTTTATTTGTTTTTAAGTGTTTTAGGTTTTTTATAGGATTTATGGGTTTTAGATGTTTTTAGGGTTGTTGGGAGTTTTTTTAGTTTTTAGTGGAATTTTAGGGGATTTATGGATTTTAAGGGTTTTCAATTTTTTTCAATTTTTATGGGTTTTTACTTTATTTTTTGGGATTTTTGTGATTTTAGTTTTTTTAGGGTGTTTAATTGATTTTATGTTTTTCTAGGTTTTCTTCAGTTTTTTAGGTTTTTTCATTTTAGTGATTTTTATAGGTTTTTTAGGATTTTTATGGTTTTTAGGATTTTTAGGGATATTGATGGTTTTTGTGGTTTTATGGGTTTTGTTGTATTTTTGGGTTTTAGAGTTTTTTTAATTTTCTGGATTTTTAGTGTTTGTTAACTTTTTAGGGTATTGAAGCGGTTTTAGTGTTTTTAGTGTATTTTTAGTAGTTGTTTTTTTCAGGTTTCAGGGTTTTTAGTTTTTTAGGAAGATTTATGGTTTTTAAGGATTTTAGAGTTTCAAGGCATTTTTGGACTTTTAGGGTTTTTAGAAACTTTTAAACTTTTGGGGGTGTTAATTTTGTTAGGATATTAAGGTTTTCTTATGTTTTTTGGGTTTTTTAAGGTTTTTACATTTTTTGAGATTTTTATGGAATTTTTAAGATTTTTATGGTTTTTAGGGTTTGTAGGTATTTTGGGGTATTTTATGGTTTTTTAGGTTTTTTAGTTTTTTAGGGTTTTTAGCAATTTTTAGGCTTTTAAGAGATTTAAGTGTTTTTAGTTTTTTATTTTTTTATTAGAGTATTCAAGGGTTTTATGTTTTTAAAGTTTTTAGGGTTTATTTTAGGATTTTTATGGTTTTTAGGGTTTTTAGTGATATTAAGGAATTTTATGGTTTTTTGTGTTTTATGGAGTTTTATAGTTTCTTTCGGTTTTTTTGTTTTCTCTAGTTATTTATATATTTATATTTTTAATATTTCTTAATGTTTTTAGGTATTTAATGGGTTTTTAGATATATAGTTGGTTTTTAGCATTTTTATGGGTTTTTATGGATTTATGGGATTTTAGGGTTTTATATAGTTTTGGGGTTTTCACGGTTTTTTTTGGGTTTTTTAGGGTTTTTATAGTTTTCTAACTATTTAGGATATTTAATTGTTTTTAATATTTTAATGATTTCTTAGGGTTTCATTAGTGGTTTAGGTTTTTTTACTAATTTGTAGTACTTTAGATGTTTTTATGGTTTTTATGGTTTTTTACAGTTTTTATGGATTTTGATGGTTTTCAAGGTATTTTAGGTTTTTAAGGTTTTTATGGTATTTCTAGGTTTTGAGGGGTTTTTTTGAGTTTTTCGAGTTTTAAAGGGTTTTTAGATTTATATCATTTTAATGGGTTTAAAGGGTTTTTAGAGTTTTTAGTGGTTTTTAGGGGATTTTAGCGATTTTTAAGGTTTTTATTTATTTTTATTGATTTTTTAGATTTTATGGTTTTTGGGGTCTTTTACAGTCTATAGCTTTTTTATGTTTTTAAGGGGTTTTAATTGTTCTTAGTTATTATAGGTTTTCTTATGGTTTTGCAATGTTTTAGTGATTTTTAAATTTTTAGGATTTCTAGGGCTGTTTTAGAATTATTTTGTTCTTTTTGGGTGTTTCGGGATTTTGAGGTTTTTAGGGTTTATAGGTTTTTTAGGTGTTTTAAACTTTTTAGGATATTTTGGGGTTTTAAGCGTATTTGTGTTATTACATTTTGTTCTGGTTTCTTTAGTGTTTTAGGGTTTCTTTATTTTTTGGTATTTTTTGGCTTTTTATGGGTTTTAATATTTTTAGGGATTTTTAGGGGTTTTTGGGGGTTTTAGGTTTTATTTGGGTTTTTAGGGGTTTTTTGTGTTTTTAGGTTTTTTTTAGTTTCAAATGTTTTTATGGTCCTTCAAAAAAATATCATTTTTAGGGTTTTAAAAGTTTTTTAGTGTTTTTAAGGGTTTATGGATTATCAGGGGTTTTGAGGGTTTTAGGGAATTTATGGTTTTTAGGGGTTTAGGGGATTTATGATATTTTTAGGGTATTTTGTGTTTTTTTCATTTTTAGGGTTTTGGTGGTTTCAAGTATTTTTAGTGATTTTTTATGATTTTAATAGTTTTCTAGGGATTTTAGTAATTTTGTGTGTTTTTAGGGTTTTTAGGGTTTTTAGGGGTTTTAGGGGTTTTAGAGTTTTTAGGTTTTTTGTGGTTTTAAGTATTTTTAGGATTTCATATTTTCTTAAGGGTTTTTTGGATTTTAGGGTTTTTTATGTTATAAGGGATTTTTAGGGTTTTTATGATTTTTATGTTTTTAGGTGTTTGAAGGTTTTTAGGGGTTTTAGAGTTTTATATGGTTTTTAGGTATTTTTGTTTTTTCTTGGAATTTAAAGGTATTTTTGAGTTTTTTTAGGGTTTTAAGGATTTTAGAGTATTTAATAATTTTAGAGGTTTATATGATTTTTTAGAGTTTTTAATAGTTTGGGATTTTTAATAAGTTTTAGGGTATTTTAACTTTTCGATGGTTTTTATGGTTTTGGGGGTTTTATTGTTTTTATGGTTTTTTATGATTATTATCATTTGTGGGTTTTTGGGGTTTTTAAGTGTTTCTAAGATTTTGTTGATATCTTTGGGTTTTTAGGGTTTTTTACATTTTTAATGATTTCCATGAATTTTTAGTATTTTATCGTTTTCAGGGTATTTGTGATTTTGAATGTATTTAGGGTTTTAGGGTTTCTTTTGGTTTTATTAGTTTTAAGGTATCCTTGAATTTTTTTGGGTTATAACAGGTTTTTATAGCTTCTATTGTGTTTATGGGTTTAAATGGTTTCTTGAGGTTTTGAGGATTTTTGGGTTTTTTGGGGTTTTTTGGGGCTTTATTTTTTTAGGGGTTTTGTGGTTTTTTGGGTATTTTGGGTATTTCTTGGATTTTTTTTCTATTTTTAGGATTTTTCAGGGGTTCTATGTGTTTTTAGGATTTTAATGTTTTATTAAGGGATTTCATTATTTTTATAGTTTTTATAATTTTAGTAATATTTAGTTATTTTTTATGCTTTTTTATGTGGTGTTCTGGATTTCAATAGTTTTTTAGGTTTTTGGGTTTTTATAGTTATTTTGGGTTTTAGGGGTTTTAGGGGTTTTGTTTTCATTTTAGGGGTTTTAAAGGTCATTAGTGTTCTATACTGTTTTCTGGGGGTTAAATTGTTTTTAAAGTTTTTAGTTATTTTTAGAGATTTTAGGGATTTTTAGGGGTTTTACTGGTTTTACTGGTTTTATTATTTTTAAGGGTTTATGGATTTTTATGGTCTTTTAGAGTTTTTTGGGTTTCTATAATTTTTTATATTTTTAGTGGTATTAAGTGTTTTTAGGTTTTTAAGGTTTTCGTAGGGATTATTAGGGTTTTTATGTTTTTTAAATTTTTGGTATTTTTAGGTGTATATAGTTTTTTTAAGATTTTTATTGGTTTTAGGGGTTTCAAGGATTTTTAGGTTTTTTAGAGATTTTGGGGGTTTTAGGTGTTTTATTATTTTTTTTTCATTTTTCATGTTTTTTTGAGATTTTTAGAGGGTTTAAGGGTTGTTTTAGTTTATTATAGTTTATAGAGATTTAAAGGTGTTTTAGAGTTTTTAGTGTTTTTAGGGTTTTAGTTGGTTAGGGATTATATGATTTTAGGTGTTTTCATGGGATTTAAGGGGAATTAGGGTTTTTAGTGTTTTTAGTATTTTTTATGATTTTAAGGGTTTTAAGTGTTTTTAGGTTTTTAGGTTTTCTTAGGGTGTTTAGGGGTTTTATGTTTGTAGCCATTTTAGGAAATGTTCTTAATTTCTATGGTTTCTAAATTACTTATGTATTTTGATATGTTTTATGGTTTTCAGAGGTTTTAAGGGTTTTTACAGTTTTTATGGGGTTTTAGTTTTCTTCATTTTAAGTGTTTTTATATATTTTGGTTTTTCTTAGTGTTTTTAGAGTTTTTAAATTATTTTTCATTTTTATGGATATTTACGGATATTTTATAATTTTTATGGGTTTTTATTATTTATAGGTATTATGATAGTCTTTATGGGTATTTATAGTTTTTAGGGTTTTTAGGATTTTTATGGTTTTTTCAGATATTTTTTGTTTCTTTCAGTTTTTAGTGGTTTTAACAATTTTCAGAGTTTTTAAACATTTTTAGGGTTTTAAATGTTTTTTATAGTTTCAAGTGATTTTTCATTATTTTCATTGGTTTCTAATATTTTTATTGGTTTTAGGAGATTTTATGGTTTTTAGGGGTTGGGGGTTGGATCTTTTACTGTTTTTTGTGTTTTTAGTGTTTTTAAGGTTTAAGGGATTTAAATTTTTTTAGGTTTTTAATTTTTCCTTATGTTTTTCAAATTTTTTAGGGTTTTTACAATTTTAGGATTTTTTTAGAGAATTTTAGGGATTTTTATGGGTTTTAGGGTTTTTTCTAATTTAGAGGGTTTTATGGTTTTTATGGTTTTGGGGTTTTATGGGTTTAATTTTTTTAATTTTTTATTTTTTTCAAAAGGAATTTAGTTTTTTTACATTTTTTGATATTTTTAGGGATTTTTAGGATCTTATAGATTTCTAGGGTTTTTCGCGATTTTAGGGGTTTAAGTTTTTTTAAGGTCTTTATGATTTTATTGGGGTTTGAGGTGTTTTTTTAATTTTATAGGGATTTAATGGTTTTCATTTTTTTAACAATTTGTATGCTTTAGAGTGTTTAAGATTTTTTATGGGATTTTAGGGATTTTTTCAGGGGTTCTATATTTTTTAGGTTTTTCGTGGGTTGTTATAGTTTTTAGAGAATTTTGATGTTTTTAGGTTCTTTTAGGATTTTTAAATTTTTTTAGGTTTTTTAGGGTTTTTATATGTTTTTAGGGTGTGATTTTTTTCTTAGGTATTTTCATGATTTTAGTGGTTTTTATGTTTTTAATGATTTTTAGGGGATACTTTAATATTTTTATGGATTTTTGGGTTTTAGGGTTTTTGGCATTTTTGGGTTTTTAATGGGTTTTAAGTGTTTTTAGGTTTTTCTGTTTTTTCTTAAGGGTTTTTAGTATTTTTATGGTATTTTATGTTATCACATAAATATAGATATTTTTATAAGATTTTAAGGAGTTTTTAGGGGTTTGGGGGTTTTTAGTGGTTTTAGGGTTTTTAGGGGCTTTTGGAGTTTTTAGGGTTTTTAGAGTTTTTTAAAAATTTTAGGTTTTTATATTTTTTTATATTTTTGTAGGTTTTTTGGGTTTTTATATTTTTTTAGGGGTTTTTGGGTTTTAGGTGATTTTATGGTTTTTATGGGGTTTGAGGAACTTTTTAGGGGTTTTTAGGGTTTTTATCGTGTTTTAGGTTTTTCAGGGTTTTAAGTGTTTTTCTCTCAGGGTTTTTATGGGTTTCCCATGGATTTTTTTTATGTTTTTAGGGATTTTTAGGTATTTTTAAGTTCTCTTATATGTTTTTAGGGTTTTTAGAGATTTTTTGGTTTTACGGAGTTTTTAGTGTTTTTTATGTTTTTAGGTTTTTTGGGGGTTTTAATTATTTTTATGTTTTTATGTTATTCTTATGGTTTTTAGGGTTTTTATTGATTTTTATATTGTTATGGATTTTTTGGGATTCTAAGGATTTTTATTATTTTAGGGTTTCTTAGATATTTCTGGGTTTTTAGAGTTTTTATGGAATTTTAGGAATTATAGGGGTTTTAAGGATTTTGAGGGGTTTTATGTTTTTAGAGATTTTAGCATTAATCAGTTTTTTAAGGGTTTTATGTGTTTTTAGATTTTTTACATTTTTTAAATATTTTTAAAGGTTTTTAGATTTTTTATGTATTTAGGTATTTTTAGGCCTTTTTTAGTGTTTTTATGGGTTTTAGGGATTTTTTTGGGTTTTTAGTTTCGTAAGGGTTTTTAGGTTTTTTATAGTTTTTATAGCTCTTATATATTTTTTGGGTATTAGGTATTTATTTGGTGTTTTTTAAGGTTTTGAATGTTTTTGAGAGTTTTTAAGGTATTTATGGGATAAAAGGGGTTTTAGAGTTTTTAAGGGGTTTGGTTTTTTCATGGATTTTTAGGTTTTTAATGGTTTTTTTGGGTTTTATTGTTTTTAGGGGCATTTAGATGTTTTAGTTACATTTTTGGATTCTTTAGGGTTTTCATCATTTTGTAGGTTGTTAGGGGTTTTATGCTTCATTCTGTTATTATGGATTTTGTAGGGTTTTTCAGGGTTTTAGGTTATTTTATGTTTTTTGGGATTTTTAGGGGTTTTAGGATTTTTATGGTTTTTTAGTTTTTTGGGATTTTTGTGTTTTTAGTGTTTTTAGGGGGTTTTAGGGGTTTTTAGGGTTTTTTAGTGTTTAAAAATATTTAGTTGTATTATTATTTTTAAGTGTTTTTACTATTTTAAGTTTTTCCTATGATAGAGGCCACAATACAAGCCCTCTAATCAACAAAGGTCCATCAGCCACCTCTTCAGCCGTTGCTGGTACCTAAGCACATGGAGTACCTGGTAGTTGTCTCAAACCGTTTCGGGAGCCTATCCCTGAAATGTGACAATGAATACTTCCCTTAACAAAATAAGGATGAAAAAGTAAATCCTAACGACTTCAGCCTAGCTTCATAGAGACCCTACCCATGGGCCCCTTCCAGAGAGCATCGCCACTGACACCGGATTACCAGATCTCCCCCCACCGAGGAGGATCTTATGCCGAGGGAACCTGTCAAAGTCAAGGAGGCCTGGGCCCCTTGGGCAGCCTGCCAAGGGCAATAGATATATAACCAGGGACACGCTATCACCCTTGTTCCTAAGGAACAACTCCACTGTACTAACGCATCAGATTTCAATGTATAGACACACAACTCTTCCCATTCCACTCAAGTCCACCATAGAAATAGGGTGGCACAATATGAGCACAAGAAGGATTTTACTAGTGCTTGTTGGTCCCACCGTGAAGACAGAGCAGAAAAATACAGGTATATTCAAATGCCTGCAAACATAAAACAATCTCGCCATCTAAATAGGGTGGCACTCAGCTATACACAGGCACAAACACCTGCTGATTCATTTCATGCCTACCATCTAAATAGGGAAGCAATAGGCAATATGACGGAACATATACCTACTGATTCTCAAGAAGTCCACCATCCAAATAGAGAAGAAAGAAAATTTGAGCAGAGGAAAATATATACGGATGCATACAATGCTTGTGAGACAAATACAGTGGCAAGCGAGTGGATGAAAATCCCCACCCATGAATATGAAGAACACCAGTCAAATACGGTGGTAATGAGAGAATAAAACCGATGAAAGACTTGTTCCTCTGTCCTGACATAGGAGAACTGCCAGCATATACTGGAAACTCATAGAGGATCGGAGTAGGCACAATCTCCTACTTCAACATCAGAATGAGCCTCCATACCAGTTCTAGCCAATGATATATCTCATCACATCCCATCCATGATGGAAGATTAGAAATCGATTCCATACCATATCCTCCAAACGTTCCATGATATCATTGCATCAGCGGAAAAAGTGAGAAATCAGGCCCACAACCTGATTTTCTCGAACGTAATGACTCACTCGCAAAATTGGTTAGTAACTCTGGTGTAGTTATGCATCCCAACTCCAGTCTAGGATAGTCAACGACAATATCCCATGACATATGGACCATCGGATCAGGAACAAATACCCGTTCCAACTGGGGGACATCGGTTCAACATGGTGACTGCTCCTGGAACATCATATATCCCCTCCAAAACTAAAGATGCTTGTCGACGTATCCTGACGATGTCATGGGACCCACCAAGATAGGGACCCGTATATGAAGGACATTACCAATAATAGATTTCCCCAGTTACCCACAAGAGTGTGCCCAAAAATTAAAAGTTCCAAAAGAAACTAGAAAATGAAGAGCACATCCATGGTCCTGGTTTACTGGAATATGGGGTTCTCAATGCACTCAGACACATATCAACAAAGTCTCAAGTCCCTGTCATTTCATTACCAAATTATGGGAGTGCCGGTAGTAGTTGTGAATATCCTCCCCGTAATTTTTCTACCGTCAGCTTTGATGGTCCTTTATAGAGCACCCACAGGGGATTACTCCGTGGGTCAAAATGATTGATCACGAGATCCTATCTCCTGATGCGCGTTGAGGTAGACCTCCCCTTGATCTGAAGATTAGACAACAAGAATGTCCTCCCCTTGTTGGCATCTGCCCCGATTGTACACCCCAGGGTATACGCTATAGATATGCTTCTTCTTATAGTCGGACCTCAAGTCATGATGGTAGACATCTCCATGATAACATTCATTGAGAAGTCCCTCCCCATAATGACAGTTGTTATGAAGGTCCTCCCCACAGTAACGCTAAGAAACGAGAAGTTCATCCCCTCATTGAAGAACATCCTGATGGTCCTCCCTAGGATGTACACTGCCGAAATTCTCCCTCCAACTGGACATCAAGTCATTATGTTATTCCTCACCATGATGATAGTCATTGCAAAGTCCCTCCCTGCAATGGCAGTTACTATGAAGGTCCTCCCCACAGCAATGCCATACAACAAGAAGGTCCTCCACTCATTTCAGTACATCCTGAAGGACCTCCCCAGGATGTACACTGTAGAAATTCTCCCTGCAACCAGACATCAAGTCATGATGGTAGTACTTTCCATGATGACAGTCATTGCGAAGGCCCTGCCCGTTATGACAGTTGCTGTGAAGGTCCTCCCCACAGTAACACCAAGCAACTAGAAGGTCCTCCCCTCATGGATGTAAATTCTAAAAGTCCTCCCCAGGATGTACACTCCATAAATACTCCCTGCATCTAGATATCAAGTCAAGATGTTTGTCCTCTTCATAATGATGGCCATTGCAAAGGCCCTCCACGCAATGACAGTTGCTGTGAAGGCCCTCCCCACAGTGACGTCATGTAGCAGAAATGACCTCCCCTTAATACAGCCCACCCTGAAGTTCCTCCTTAGAGTATACACCATCTAGAAAAATCACGTGATCAGGTATCATGTTTCCATGGTAGTCCTCACCATCGTAGCACCATTTGAAAAGGTCCTCCCCACAATCAAAATACATGATGGAAATAAGGTCCT
Organism: Viscum album; assembly: GCA_963277665.1. Taxonomy (NCBI): domain Eukaryota; kingdom Viridiplantae; phylum Streptophyta; class Magnoliopsida; order Santalales; family Viscaceae; genus Viscum; species Viscum album. The sequence goes on from OY728127.1 coordinate 110,426,909, forward strand.
CCCCTTGCTAGAACAAATATGAGAAATACCTCTTATGATGAGGCACTCAGAAAGGAGTCGAACACATCAGGAAATCCATATTTGACTACTGATATTATTTCTCAACCAGAGGATGGCCTGGGGCCATTCTCATCTTCTAAGCCACCCCCGTGGCATCTGCAAATCAATAAAACCCCACCAGCCCAGTCACTTGGAAAAAAATCATCAGGAAGAAGTAAATCTGGGCATATCAAGTAGAGGAACCTCCAAAAGAACAACAGTATGATATATTTCTTGTGAGAAGAAAACAAGCTAGGGGTAATATACTAGTGATGTATTGTCTTATGGCCACCTCTCACTTCGACGTACTAGGGGAATTGTCCAGGGAATGAACGCATGACATTCACCTCAATATATGGGCAACTATTCGAAAGCATAATAAAAAATTCATACCCTACGAAGGGTACACGGACCACGTTAGCACAATAGGGGGGCTTCACTATCTGGTCGACTTAGAAGTCCTCCCATCCACAAGGCATCCACAATCAGAAAGGTGAAATAAAAAACATGAACTGGATTACCTCCATGCACTACAAAAATTGCATTGCCTCATTGGAAATGCCCCGACTGGGGTTCACATTTGGGGGGGGAGAACATGGAGATTTACACTTCACCCCATGCCCCGTAAAGCAAGCCCCAATGGAAATGACATGCTGCAATGTTATCACCCAGAGGAAAAAATCAAATGAAACAAATGCTCAGAAAATATGGGATACTCTACAAAAATGATCCCGGAGTAAGTCTCAAAAGATTCTGGGTCGAAGAGATCAATCCATAGAAAAACTTCTGAGTCAGGCGACTGGGAACATCCAACAGGCTTCTTGCCTAAGGGAAGCTGACCAGAAAGCAGTGCTCATATCTTCAAAACACCATGGACCCCATGCAGGCCCAATGCCACAATGGTCTTACACCCGTGTAGGAGTACGTGAAATTGGAAGGGTAGAAATAGCGATGACTACCACCGCGATACAGGAATAACCCTAGCCCATAGGGCTAGGGTAATTTTTAAATCAAATTTCCCCCTGTAAGACCAACAAATTTGGGTTGTAACGCATCGATTGAAGAATGGGAATAACCCCAGAACATAGGTAAAGGGGAATTTTTACCTCAAATCCCTGCATGGTGAATGACTGGCTTTCACCATCTAGGAAGAATGATAGACATAAGAGTTACCTGTTCCACCCCTTCTCGTGGTTCACACCCTCTGAGAAAAAGGAGCGTTATGAGGTAAGACTAGGGCTCCCTTTGGGTCAATCATTGCCAAGAAACACAAATAATACCACAGAATGGAATGATAATGTCCAATAAAGGCCACAGAAAGACTCCATACCATTCAGCATCAGGCACACCACCCCCAATGTGGTATGCCTCAGTGAATGTGGTGAGTGCCAAACCCACAGATCTCACAGGAAATGACGTAGGGGTAGAATATGAAAAGGAAGATAGTTCCCTTGTAGTGTAATTCCACACTGAGCCTGATGTTGTTCTGACCCATAACCAGAGGGCGGTTCTAAATATGGGCGCCCCCTTAGTCAATCAAACATTACCTCCCCCATGAAACTCTAATAAAGAGAAAAATAAAAATAGGGTCATCTATGACCCACCTCATCCTCCCCATGAGAGTGTGTCCCTCACCCTTGAGGAAAGGTTCTCCATGAAGGAGGAATAAATAAAAGATCTCAGACAAATTAATGTTGAGCTACATCGAGGGAGTTACCTCACCGGATGTGTTCCCTCTACGGAACGTCATATGGTGCTCCCAGAAGTGGTTCCCATACCACGAGCACTCATCCCGGTGAATGAAGCCAAGACCGGAGGACCGTTAAACCTATACCTAAAAGGACATCAAGAATTTCCCCCATTGGGAAGGCAGTTAGAATATACTCAGGTAAATGCACAAATGATGCCCCCAGCTGGGCATTCACCCCAAATTCCAGTTGCCCCGGCACACACAATCTTGTCCCCTACTACACCATCTCAAGCTCAAGCCTAACAAGATATGCATCAAAGGGATCTTAAACACATTCTAGTAGCTAAATTCTTGACTAGAATCCATGGAGGGGCAGAGCACTCCAATAAAACCAATGTGCAAACCCTACCCCAAGTGGGTGAGCAATGTTCTGCCACCACTAAACATCGCGAACTCCGTATTCCAAATATTGAATGGATCAGGGGACCCAAAACCACATTTGATTCCCTATTCTTCTTACTTTGACCCCATGATGGGAACTCCAGAGCATAAAGAAGTCGTAGAACTCAGGTGCTTCGTACGAACCCTAGAGGGTTTAGCTATCATAAGGTATACTAGCCTACCATCCAATTCAATTACAGGCTGTGAGGACCTCCGGTGACAGTTTCTCTTCAAATTCAGTTCAACGCTACGCAAGATGACAGTCAGTGATCTCATGAACTACAAGAAGTGAGAGAATGAGAGAGTATTATACTTCATTTCCAGATATAAAGGCCTAGTATATTCCCAAAACCGGCCACTCCCCCAAGATGAGATGCTCTCCTTGTGAATCGATAACCTTCATGATGAATTGTGAATGTCGCTCATCCTAGTGAAGTACACCGGTGGGTTTAGAGACTTCTCTTACATTTCCCAATGGATAGAAGACTCCTTGAAAAGGACCAATTTTAAGTCTTGAGTGGCCCCATCAACCCCTGAGAAAATAATGGGAAAAGCTGAAGCAACTTCTGTCACACTTACGGCACGCCAGTACCAGCCCCAGTTGTGATGCCCCCACCAAACTACATGGGACCCCCTAGACGCCAATATCCACCCCCACCTCAGAAAAATGAGAAACGGTGTGCTAAAAGAAACCAATTATAAGAAAAAAGAAATAGAGTTTATTTTTTCTGAGACGACCAGGTCTGTGACTATTTCATAGTTTCCATGAATTCCAATCTACTCCGGCTTCTAGATCCAAAGTGAGCCAATGAAGTGGGTCTCAACGACCATCAATATTATTGTTCATATCACCAGATTCTAGGACACACCATCCAAGAATGATTTTTTTCAAGGATCTCCAACAAAGGATAATGGATGCTGGGTAAGTAATGTTGGGCCCACCACCAGCACAAGTGGCATATGTTTCCACCTCCAACTCATGGGAGGAAGAAAAGTGGAAAATAGTCGCCAATAAGAATGAGGAAAAGTTTGACAACTGGATGAATCAGAAGACCATCAATAAATTCCATGAAATACTCTAGAAATAGTTGAAACAACCTACTCCTCCCCCCAAAAGCTCCTAAAATAGTACAACAATCCTCCTCAGCCTTGTGGTCCTCTAATGTCTAGAAAGGCAGAAAGAAAGAGCAAGAAGATGATCTAGTACTAAATCCAAAGTCAGTGTTGACAAATTCAGACTCCATGCCAATATACATAGTTCAACAAGAACCACCCAACCAAATGATACAATGGGAACCTCCCTACCAAACGGTACAATAGGCACCACCCTTCCAAATGGTACCATCAGAATGAGGCAGTCAGGTATAAACAGTATCAGATCAAGAACGGATCTTCGGCTACATTAATGTAATTCACTTGATGAACCCATTCTATGATGAATAATATGTCCAAGAACCCAAATTCCCTGTGCCCAATTGGAGATCATGAAGAAGAGGCTGCAAAGGCCAGAGGTTCCCTGGAAGGCATGATCATGGCAGGAGTCAAATTCCTCACCACACAACAAGTTAAGCCGTTAACATAGTAAAAAATTGCAGAAGGACCCTCTAGTAGATGTAACAAGAACAGGAATGATCCTTCACCCCCATCAGAGGAAACCCAAACCCAGTCATCTTGGAATATCCATTAGGGGGAGAACAAGTACTGAACTATCCAAGGTATATAGCCAAACCAATCCAGCAAAATGTGGAAAATACTGTAGCATAAACGGCTCCTGCTATAGAGGTCGAAACCTCTACTTCTAATGCTCAAGCCCCTAATGTGTCTGGGAAAGAGAAACCTCGAGTTGGGAAGCACCGACCATTAGAGTATAAGTATGAAATCTTATTGTAGTTGGATTTAGTACCAGCAAAGATTTCAATCCTGGACACATTGTGTTTGTTCTCTTATCTTAGGAAGGCACTCATTGAATCATTTCTAAGTCCCCAGGAGTTAAAGGATTAAGTATCAGTAGATGAATTCTACCGAATGGAGACCTGTCCCAAATAATTTCTCACCATCATCTCCTTAACAGACATGGATAAATAAGCCATCATGCAAGGGCGCATCAAACCCTTACATGTGTCTAAAAAGATAAATGGAATTGATTTTCGGAGGATCTTCATCGACAAAGGCTCTGGAGTTAACATCCTCCTACGGAGAATGAATCGTTGACTAGGATATGATGAAGTTATATTGACACCCTAAACTAAAACTCTGCTGAGATACGACAAAAGTAAGCAGAAACGGTTGGGAAGAATCAATCTTAAAACATGGATCAGATAACTAATATCAGATTCCTAGTTCCTGGTGTGTGTAAAAGTACTACCTTTGACGTCCTATTAGGGAGGACTTGGTTGCATCATCATGATGAAATTTTGTCCTCATATGATTAGTGTATTAAATATTGCGCTAATGGAAAAAATGGGACGTTTCAAGCTGATAAATCCCCATTTGAGTTCTGTGAGTCACACTATATCAACGTGGGTTTCTATGAGTCAGAAGAAAAAAATATTTTGGATGATGGATTTGATTAGATCAATTCCATAAATGGATTGGAGATGGATCTCGCTGACCCCTTCTAGAAGCTTGGGGAAGAATATGTACCACCCATCAACCATGTTGAATGCGTAATTACAAGCCTAAATACAGACTCAGTTTTCTGTATGGTCTCTGATATGACCACTAAGTACAAAGACATAGAAGAAAAGGCTGACTCCCACGTTGTCATGAAAATCCCTATCGAAGATGTTCCAGTTCCATCCTTGGGACATCAAACTTCCCTTGCCTCACACACTAATGAAAAAGATGATTTATTTCCCAATATTGGAGAAGTTATCTAAAAAACTATTTCTCCATTAGAAGGGGAATATGATCAAGATAATGAAGAAGAAGAGGAATAATACCTCAAAGATTACCCTCCAACATTTGAAGATGGTGTTTCCACCACCATCGATGAACTTAGAGAGATAAATCTGGGCACTAAAAATGACTCGTAGCCTACATTAATCAGTGTGACCATGCATGTCAAGTAACAGGAGGAATATACCTCCTTCCAAAAGAAGAATTAAGATTTGATTGCCAAGAATTACACAAAGATTCTAGGCCTTGATCTTGAAGTCTTCACCCATCATTTGGTCTTACCAAAAGATCACTGGGGCTATAAACAGGAAGCCAGAAGGACTCACCCGACACATGCTTCCAAAATGATGGTTGAAGTCAAAAAACTGGTCAAATAAAACAACATATAGGAGGTCCAGTATCCGATCTGTCTGGCCAACATAATCCCTATCAAAAATAATAATGGACAGATTAGAATCTTCATTGAATTCAGGGACCTTAATTGGCATTTACCAAAAGATAACTTCTCTGTCCCGATAACAAAATTATTAATTGATGAAACAGCTGGATACGAAGCCCTCTCATTCATGGAAGGCTATTCGGGATACAATAAAATTTGGATGGCCCAAGGAGACAAACAATCTACCACTTTTAGGGAACCTTAGAGGGTGTTCTGTTGTAAATTGATGCCCTTAGGTCTAAACAATTCTGACCCCACATATCAGCGCGTCATGCATCGTATCAACAATCATTTTTTGGGAAAATTCATTAACTGTTATGTCGATGACCTAATGGTTATGTCACCACAGTGTTCGAACCACCTGGACGACCTTGAAATTATCTTTAAAAAATTCAGACAACATAGTTTAAAGATGAATTCCTTGAAATGTGCCTTTGGCGTTACCTCGGGAAAATTTATTAGCTTCTTTGTACACCATCGTGGCATCGATTTCGACCCTGAGAAGACGAATTTCATTCTTGGAATGCCCACATTGCATCCTCACCAAGCTGAGAGGTCTCCAAGGACACCTCACCTACATTCAGTACTTCATAGCTAACCAAGAAGCTAAATGGTTACCTTTCACCAAGATCATGAAGAAAAGAGTTAAGTATGAATGTGGTAACGATTTTCAAGAAGGATTTGACAACATCAAAAGATATCTCATACGCTCGTCGATTCTCATGCTGCCAGTTGAGGGGTGACTGCTCATTCTATACGTAATTTCCCTAGAACAGTCATTAGGTGCCTTCCTCGTGCAGAAAAATGATGACGGCAGTGAGAAAAACCTCTACTACCTCATCCATACAATGATTGATGTCGAAACTCGCCATTTGAAGATTGAAAAAAGGCCCTAATATTCATAGTTCAGAAGCTTAGGCATTACCTTTAGCACCATGAGGTCCACCTGGTCTCCCGATGCAACACGCTCAAGTGTATCCTCAACCATCCCATGCTAAATGGGCCCCTATCATGATGGGCAGTCATCCTGTAATAGTTTGACATACGGTACGTTCCCTATAATGCCATCAAAGGCCAGGTGTTAGCAGGCTTCTTGGCCTTGAACCCCTCAGAATATACGAAACCATTTTATACATAAATTTCATATGAAGAAGTGTTTTCCATCCAGGAGAACCCCAAAATGTGGGAGATGTACATCGATGGTGATTCTCGAAGCCCTACAAGGAAAATGATGGAGGATCACAAGCTCAACAATGTGATGCTTGGAGATGTACTCGTATATCCTGAAACATACATCTTGACTTACTCTTTTCTGATTTCGGAAAGGTGTAAGAATAATGAAGCAGAGTATCAGACCCTCATTACAGGCCTAAAATTGGCACTCCAGCTGCCAGCCAAACACCTAAAAATAAAGGGTGATTCAGAGCTATTCATCAAATAGGTTAATGGTTACTATGCTATCAAGAAAGGAGTATGTGTTCCCTTGATGAATCATGTTCGAGCAATAATAATAGAATTCTCATTTGAACGAACATTGAATCATGTCCCCCGGTCATGGATTGATCAAGTCGATGCTTTGGAAAATACAGCAACAACCTTGGCTGATCCCGATAGGGATGAAACAGTCATTAGCATTGCTCACCTTCGGAATGTCTTTCCATTAATCCAGAGTAATACTGAGGAAATTGATGAAATTATCCCCATTCCTAAGTATTATGGTCATACCACCGGTTGGATGACACATGTCACAAATTACCTTTGGAATGGGGAAATCCCCCCAGTTAGAGCTGAAAGGGAGTAGATCTGAAGGTGGGTAGTCAATTTTACCTTATACAATGGGGAGAACCAAGAGAAGGTCCTCTACAAACAAGGCCTTGACAGAGTCCTTCTAAAGTGAATTTATGGAAAAGTGATTGTTTCCGTCATGAAATAAGTGCATGTTAGAGCTTGTGGAGCACACCAGTCAGCAACCAAGCTCTCTCACCAAATCTGGAGGCTTGAGTATTACTGGCCCACCATGATACAGGATTGTGCCATATTCACTAAGAAGTGTCATTCCTACCAAGTTCAGGCTAATTTCATACAACACCCTCAGAGTTGCTTCATGTGGCTAAATAATCTTGTCCATTCATTTCCTAGGGGATGGATGTTGTGAGACTACATCCTCCAGCTACATCCAGACAATTCAAGTTTATACTCATAGAAAACGACTTATTTTCTAAATGGGTTGAAGCCATACCCTTTAAGGTAGTTAGGGAGAAAAACACAGTCAGCTTTGTGAAGGACAATATCATCACTAGATTTGGTGTCCCTCATACAATACTGATGGATAATGACACCAACTTCTTCTCTGTTGAGCTGGATAAGTTGTACCAGGAATATGGAATCAAGGCCAACCGGTCATCCCGCTACCACCCAGTGGCCAATGGGTAGATAAAATATTTCAACAAGACTCTTTCCAACATACTTCAAAATATTGTCAATAAGGATAAGAAATCATGGCCAAATAAGATCCTTCATTCTTTATGGTCTTACCATACCACAACCCGCACCGCCAATCAAGCAACCCCATACTAACTAATATACGGGGAAGTTGGAGTGTTATCTAACAAAATACATGTGTTGTCACTTTGTGTGTCCATTTGAAATCAAATATCCATAGATGATAAATCCTAGATACGGTTTGATGAATTGGAGCAGTTAGATGCAAAAAAGCTGCACACTCTACACCATTTTGAAATCTTCCAAAACCGGATCACATGAGGCTTCAACAAAAAGGTTATTCTTTGATCTTTCCTAGAAGGAGAAATGGTGTTAGTCCTCATAAACCTGATGATACTAGGGAATAATCCCCCAAATCTTGAACCAATGTGGGAAGGGGTATATTCATACATTTGTTCTAATCTAATGGATCGTACGCCCTGATATCAATGGATGAAAATCTCATCATGACTCCCACAAATGAGAAGTTCTTGTAGAAATACTTTGTATAAAAATTCCCAAATGTTATGGTCCAAACTCTAAGACCTTAAACTATGAGTAACAATAAATCAAAAATCCATGGTCCAAACTCTATGACCATAAAATATGAGTAAATAAATCCCAATGCCATGGTCCAAACTCTAAGACTTTAAACTATGAGTTCAAAATATAACCCCAATTCCAAAGTCTAATCTCTACAATGTTATACTATGAGTCATAAAAAAATTCCCCTATATGTTGGTCTAAACTCTACGACCCTAAAATATGAGTCCTAAAAATTTCCTCTCAATTTCAAGGTCCAAACAATAAGACCCTGAACTATGATTCATAAAAATTATCCCTTGTTATGGTACAAACTCTAACACCTTAAACTATGATTTAAAAAATAACAAAATTCCCCCATCACACCCCCTATCTACCCATATTCATAAAGGATATCCTTATAACTCCTTGTTTCTCACATCGAGTATAAATCACGTGATATTAGGATCGGTGGTAGGTATTATATTATACAAATAATCCTTAGGGGAGTATGGTAGGTTTAGAACGCGAATCAAGTAAAACAAAATTCCCCCAAGTGTCCCTAACACATCGAACAAATGTTTTTAGGGAACATCCAAAACTATGTGTGGCTTGATTCCTGCTCTCGTAGGATATGTAGCGATGCTCGAATTCAACATATTGGCCCATCCACCAGCAAAAAATGCCTTTTTCCCCCATACGTGGGTCAGACCTATGTGGAAGCTCCAAGAAGGTCATAGTTAATCTTGGTCTGGGTTTCCTCACATTCCCAAGTATTCCTTTCACATTTGTCACACTCCATGCCTTGAAAAAACATGGATCCTCACAAACATCCAAGGCCATCTGGGATGGAAGGCCAGTGTCCTGGGACACCTTTTCTTGACTATGCATATCATGTCCTGGTGGGTCTGCATACGTCGCCCACAAAAATGGCCATCAATAAAAAGAATATTCATCCCCAGGAGTGTCCTCTCCTACCTTAGTATGTCCAATATATTTCAAGCCCCATGTAATCCCTCTTGATTCAAGTCACCCCTAGGACTATGGTTTTCACCATCTATCATCACCCACATCTATGGAATGTCGGAACCCCCTGACTGCGATTAACCTAAAACTTTTGAAGACCTATGCAATTCCAAAATCATTCTCATCGCATGATTCTAAACTGCAATTCCAAAATCGTCCTCACCGCACGATGCTAAAGTTCAAGGACAAAATCGTCCTCACCGTATGATGTTAAAATGAAAGGCAAAAATCGTACACACTGCATGATGCAAAATTGAAAGGCCAAAATCATCCTCACTGTAAGACACTAAAATACAAGTCAATATATTTAGCCTAAAAGTTTCCCCTAATTTTGAATTAATTATTCATAGATGGTGACATGAAACCCTTGTGATCCCTCATTTCTCACAGTGAGCATAACTCACATGAGATTAGGGATCTTTATCAAGAGATACAATATGGAGTTATGGAAAAATGGCCCAGGAATTTGGTCCTAGCAGCACGGACCAAAAAGGAATTTCACGGATCCCTCCCCGGAGAGGAAACCCGTTTCCTGGCCATGTGATATTAAATGATCGGGTATCCCAAAGATAGAATGAATACCTCACCCTATGTACGGGTCAGATCTACGTAAGGGACGCCATTCCATGAGTGAATCACAGCCCAAATGTCCCCAATTTGTCCTAGTGTACCCTTTCCATATTATGAACTCCGTGCTTTAAGTGATCTTGAATCCCCATAACCCTCCAAGGCCATTTGGGATGGAAGGCCAGTGTCCTGCGAACTCCTTTGATTGACTATGAATACCATTCCCCAGTGGCTCTGCATATATCTCCCACCAAAATGGCTGTCACTGAAATTGAAATTTATCCCCAGGAGAGTCCTCTCCTATCTGAGTATTCCCAATGGATTCCAATCCTCATTCCACCCATTCTGATTCAAGGGCCCTCAAAGTCATGGTTTACATTTTCGTCCTTTCACACATCCTAGATATGTCGGAACATATGGGCCTGATTCACCTTGGGTCTCTTAAGAGGTTTCTAAAAGATATCTTATCTGCATGTGTGATGTTGATCTACATGCAAAGGAAGAGTGCTCCTGCTTTTTTCTAGGTTTCCCCGAAGAAGTTCTACTAAAAAGCCTCCTCTTGTGACCAGGGTCACCCCTGGTCAAAGGTCACACACCGTATTCATAAAGTCCCCAATATCCATATTCCTCAAAGGCCATTATAGGCAGAAGGCCAGTGTCCTGTGGACACCCTTTCTTGACAATGCATATCATGCCCTGAGGGCTCTGCATATGTCACCCACAAAAATGGTCGTCAATCAAAGGAAAATTTGTCTCTAGGAGAGTCCTTTCCAAACTCCATACACTCTAATGACTTTCAAGTCATGTCACACCCCATGATTCGGAAAACTCCAAGATAACGGCTTATGTACCTCCTTATTCCCAAGTTACCATGACATAGAAAAGACTCTTAACTAAACTGATAACTTTCAAGCTCTTCCTCACACAAGTAAGAAATGAACTGGAATGATTTCTCACTCAAGGTCTATGTGAACGTTCCTAATGTTCTCAAACAACACCACTCTATCCAGCCACATATTGTGACTCCCAACATCAAGATAAATCCAAAATGTGGAAAATCCCTCCAGTCCATTAGGAATGGAAGGTCAGTGTCCTGGGGACACCTTTTCTTTACTATGCATATCATTCTCCGGTGGCTCTACATACATTGGCCACAAAAATGGTCATCAATCAAAGGAAAATTCATCCCTAGGAGATTCCTTTCCTAACTCTATACACCTAAAGCATCCCTTGAGCCTCATGCATGTCCAGAATCCACAAATTTAGGTTCAATAAAAATCCATAACATATGTCTGAAGGATACTAGAACATTCCTAATTAATGGTCCCGAGTCGAGGTCCTACCCCATTAAGTTTGGTCAAATTTGTTGGACCTAAAACATCAGTATCAAGTTTTATTGGTAGGACTGTGAACTGGTAGAAAAAAAGAGACATTATACTCCCTATAGGGAATATCCACTGAAGGCACATTTGGGTAAAAGTCAAGTATCGGTTCATTAAAAAACGCATTGAGCCATCAGAAAAGGCGTAAATATTGTTAGGTCAGATACCCACAATGGGAGGACTACGAAAATCCAAGTTATGCCTACTAAGATCATTCCAAGTAGGCTTACAAAAAAAATTAGGGTAATAATAAAAAAGGCAAAAAAGTTCTTGAGGTATTCTATAAAACCTCAGAAATAGTCCAAATATGCTCATGGAGTCCCTTGGCTCAAGAAAAAAATTAGATCATTATCTTACCATTCATGTTGGGACCGCTTCCACATCAGAATAGCCTCCTCTTCATCCTAATCAGAGCCCATTATGATGGGAGTCATTTGTAGGGTCCCAAAAATTCAGCAAAAGGGAGTTAAATACTCCCACATGTCCAACATAGAAAATTGGATTTCTAATTTGAGAAGAAATTTAAGGAATTTTTTTTCAAAAGGAATCATGCTTGGACACATACTATCACTGGTAAAAGTATGAGAAGAAGATGGATCACTAATTTCTAGGTATACGGGATGGTCCTCGAATCACTGGCCCGTGAAACGATGCCCAGCGAGTAGGGAAAACCGCGAACCGCATTAATAGAAGGAGTTCAGTGTTGAAGACCAACTGTGTACTGTGCCTCGAACCCCTTAGTTCACAGATCAAGCATACGAGTAGGGTTCTGCGAACCATTATCGCAAACCAAAGTCTCTGTAAACCCCGGTTGACCGAGTCTTCCATGGGTTAGAAAATTACTTCAATGGGCCTTAGAAAATGGTGTTGTGTTCCCAGTAGATACGATCCCTTTGATATTGTATAAAATGAGAACAGTAGAAGGTTTAATAGAGGATATGGATAGAGGGATGGATGGGAGATGAAATCTTGAGGGAAACATAGAGTTTGCACTCCAAATTTCGTTTGTTTCATCCACAAAGAACAGATTACGAACAACTTCCTCTGCAGGTACAACCGTCCGCGAACAATAAAACATAGGGGGTCAAATAATAATAATAGAACCGTGAACCCAACTAGTTAAATGTTAACCAAATACTTCCCGCAAATGGTAATTCCCACGACTCTCCTTCAATATGGTGCTCCGCATAGCATTCCACTATGTGGACTAAACCCGACACCATCTTCCCAATCGGAATACGGATATATCCAAAAGTGGTATGGTGATCCATTTACCTCATTGGTATGTGTTTGGCGCTACCCATGCATGTATACCACACCGGTACATGGATGGACCTCCTTCCTGCATATCACTATGGTATGTAGAGCCTTCCTCATCCTGCATTAGAAACCAGTACGTAGAATGGGGTGTTTTTGGGTATTGTTCCCTCCAGTTCCAACCTCTCCCCTCTATTACCATCCAATCCTCCATAATCCCTCCACTAACCAGTTCTATGACCCTATGCCAAAGCCTCCTTCAAATCCACCAGACTCATATGATCAGGCCATCAGGTGCATCAACATGCCCCATTGAGTTTATATACCCACTATAAGTGGAGTCACGAAGGCCCTCCCAACAATGTTGTGGGCTTCAGGAATGCCTGTAAGGCTAAATTACCATGGTAACCTAGATTTCAACCTTGGGTTGTCAACATGAATCTCACTGTTCTTGGGATTATGGGTGATTAGTTGCTTTTCCATTCAATGAGGAACAATGATCAGTCGAAGTGGTTATGTTCACTTCCCCCTTTTATGAGGAAGAAACTCCTCCACTTCCCAGAACATGCTCTGGGTCCCTCCCACTGAGTTAATTCCCCAATCATGTGAGGAAGGGCCATGTGACCTTTAATGCAATTTCACATAGAAAGGTTCATCGATCCACACCCTCTCCCATGGTCACCCCATCCTCTTACGTTGTGGGTTCTCCCTCCCCCACCAATAGGGGAGGAGACATGTACATTGTCGAATCTTTCACATCCTCTTATTTCTCACACCAATCATCACTCACATGGGATTATAGGTTTATAAGGATTAAAACATCAACACATCATCTGAACTACGATAAATCTGATTCTTAACTAAATTAGGATATGTAGGATGCCTCCCAGAAGGCATGAGCACAAAAGGGTGCCTATTCGAAAAGGGTCCACCCAATCATGCCCCATCAAATGGGTATCTTACAAGCATAATACCTACCCTTTAAAACTATGAGATCTTTGATTCCTAACCAAATCAGGATAAATAGGATGTCTTCCAGAAGGCCCGAGCTCAAAAGGTTTCCCATTCCAAAAGGGTCCACCAAATCCTGTCTATCAAATATGCAGCTTTCAAGCATAAGCCCCGCCATTTGGAACTATGAGAACTTTGATTCCTGACCAAATAAAGATACATACGATGCCTTCCAGAAGGCCTGAGCACAAAAGGGTTCCAATTCCAAAAGGGTCCACACGATCATGTATATCAAATGGGAAGCTTCCATGCATAAGCCGCAACCATTCGAACTATGATAAATTTGATTCCTGGCCAAATCAGGATATGTAGGATGCCTACCTGAAGGCCCAATCTCAAAAGGGTGCCCATTCCAAAAGGGTCCACCCAATCATGTCCATAAAATGGGTAGCTTCCATGCATAATCTCCACATCATCTGAACTATGAGAAATCTGATTCCTGATAAAATCAGGATATATAGGACACCTGCCATAAGGCCCAATCTTAAAAGGGTTCCCATTCCAAAAGGGTAAACCCAACCATTCCCCTTTAAATAGGAAGCTTCCATGCATAATCCCCACACAATATGAACTACTAGAACTATGATTCCTGAACAGATTAGGATATGTTGGATGCATGAACAGAGGACCAATCTCAAAAGGGTGTCCATCCCAAAAGGGTCCACCCAATAATGTCTATCAAATTGGAAGCTTCCATGCGTAAGCCCCACACATCCAAACTATGTGGGTTCTGATTCCTCCCCCAAGGATATGTAGGAATCCCACCTTGTGGGATAGATCCCAACATCATGTCACCCTCCATCCCACCTGGATGATGATAAACTCTAAAGCACCTTATAATATGGCTAAATCGGCATCACCTTTGTGGCATTAAACATATGCATGCTCACGAAGATCCTGCAAACCAAGGTTATCCCATGGACACACTCTTCAGGAATGAACCAAGGATTCAAAAACATATGAAAACAACTTAAATATATAAGAGAGTCCCAAAATAGGCAACAATCATCCCACGAAAGGGTACGGTGAGTCTGACCTCCCATCCTCTCGACCAATGGGGTCCTCAAGTGTCATCGGCCAAATCATCAATCAATGAACGCCTTCATTTGGAAATAAGGTCCATGAATCATGGATACTAGGGTCTTCAAGAATTCATGGCTCCACAAATACACCCATTGGAGACCATTTGTGGACTTTATATCTGAGAAGGACTAGTTTCATGAGTGCTTTACCCCCAACACAATCACCCGCTGAGACCAACAGTTCCCCGGAGGGTTAATTCAAACTTCATTAAAGGATAATGATGTTGAACGGGTTGAAACAAGGGAATGGTAAATTAGATTAGAGCCCATATCTGTGGAAAAAGATATGGGTGATGAACCTTGTCATACCATTTCCGTACTGCCTGTAAACACGCCACCTCGGAGGCAGAACAAGTATTGTGGGTCTGCTGAGTCACACTATGTCTCTTCCCTGTTAGGCCGTAATAGTTGATCCACATAGGTTTGATACCCTCTTAGGTCATCATAGCTGATCCATATTGGGTCTCTTCCCTCTTATGCCATCATAGGTGATCCACAGAGGGTTTCTTGTAGCTGATCCATTAAGGGTCACTTGTGGCTGATCCATGAAGGATTTCTTGTGGCTGATCCACGAAGGGTATCTTATAGCTGATCCATGCTCGATCGCCTATAGCTGATCCACGCAAGGTTTCTTATAGAACACCTGATTCTGATAGAATCTCTTACTCAATTAATTCATTGTATCCCAACACCCATAAAAGTCTTCTTAGAACATTCCAAAAGAATTGCATCATCACAAGGGTTCCAACACCGCAAATGGCCCGTTAATCGGACATCCAGCCTGAAAGATATGGTTGTTTCTTTGAAAAGGGGTTAGATGGCTCCGGGTCCGGCCCAACCTGGTCAGACCATCCCGACCCAACCCACCCCAGGGTCCACCGACCCTGCCCGGGGTCCCCCGACCTGACCCAGACTGTTGGGTCGTGGGTTCAGCCCACTGGGCTGCAGGTCTGGTCTACCTCCTGCCAAGCCTACTCCTGTGGGTTGGTTCCTTCCCTGGCCCAGATGCCACGATGGCATCCTATTGGTGGTGCGTTGTGTCCGGATAAGCCTTCTGCCCCCTTTTCTGCATGAAGTCCCGCAAGAATGTGTGCAAGTGCCCATTGTGGCCCGTGCTGCAGGTCGCTCCTCGGATGTGGCCGAGTGGACGCGTCTGCCACCGCCAGTTGTCAGCCTGACCGCCGGTGGATCCTACTACTTTTTCATGGCCCGATCCGGCCATGAAATCCTCTTAGCGTGCAATCATGGAACACCACCACCCACCCGAGGCCGCCTCCACCGGTCCCTAGCAGAATATTCTGTGGACCATTGGGTCTGCTTCGGTGGTTCGTTCTCCGATCTACATGTGCCTCTAGCCTCTATGGGATGTCATCTCCTCTGTCATGTCCTCAAAATAACCTTCTCTATGTTTTGGAGTTACATTAAAGAATAACACATGAACTCCAAAGGATGGAGAGATCGCGGCCTTGTCCCTGTCAGCCTGATTCCACTTTTTTAGAGTTTCAAATCATGGGGTGAAGAGTTTAAGGTATTATCAACAAAATAACCCTAATTCACCCAGAAATAAACACCCCTACGCAAGAACAAATGACCCATAGAGCAACATGTTTGTAGGTTAATCCACATTCATTTTTTTAGAAATAAGAATAGTAAAACTCCAATTACACAAGTAAACCCCTACATGGAGAAGGTTCATCATTGGTGTCGATCTGTTCAAAGCCATGGGTGTTCATGGATCTCTGATCTCAAACCCCTTATCCAAGGGGTCGTTTCCACTTTCTGATTTTCTGGTGTTCATTGTTGGAGTGAAAGTCCCTCACAGTCTATCGATCAGAAAAATTTCCATCTCTCATTCTCCAACCTGTAGTCTCATTAAAAAAAGCAACATGTCGCAACATTTCTATTGCGCTGCATCATCACATCATTATGCGATTTCATTTATGAAAGAGAGTACCTATTACACTTCAATTTAATAATCATCATTAATGGGATATTTAGTGTGAATCATCGTCACATCGTCGTCGCCGCTCAACGGTGAAGAAAAATAATATTTTATTTTTCTTCCGAAAGAACTGAAGATTATCTTTTCTGGTAGACCATCACTGGTCGAATTTAGGTCCTTTATAGGAAAATATAAACATCCTAAGTTCAACAGTGCCCTCAGATTATTGATCTGATCATCGATTTAAAATTTAGAAAAACCCACTCACACACTTATTTAAATGAACTTAAAAAAGTACAAAATTCTATTATGGGCTCACCAGACCTTAGAATCTGGTGTCTTTTGAGAATTTGGTCTCAAAATAGTCCCATATAATTTTAAAAAAATTACATGGAATTTTTGGGACCTTACATTGCCCCCAAAATTAGGGCTTCACGTCCCCGTAAGCCAAAAAAGGAAAAAAAGGGGGTACTGAGCATGAATATGAGCTTCCCACTCCCATGTGATCTCCAAGAGATTCCCATGTTTCCAATAAACACACACTAGAGGAATCGATTTTCCATTAAGGACCCGCTCTTTTCAATCCTCTATCTCCACTGGGAACTCTAAAAATATCTCCACATCGTCAATGTCCAGCTCGCCCCAGTCGATGACGTATGATGGATGATGCACGTACCTTCTCAGTTGAAACATGTGAAAAACATCATGATCCTAATTAATATATGGCGGGAGAGATAGGTGGTAAACCACCTCTCAAAATTATCTCAGAATATGGAAAGGTATGATGAACCTTAGAGATAACTTACCACCCCATCCAAATCTCTGCAATCCCCGTCGGGGTGAGACCCAAAGGAACACATGGTCTCCCTACTCAAACTCTAAGGGCCTCCATCTTTTGTCAGCATAATATTTATACCTACTATATATTGTCCTCATCCACTCCTGGGTGATCTGATCCTTCTCAGTAGTGGCACGAACCAACTCTAGACACATGAGTGCTGACTTTCTTGGGTATGTTTAGCATAGAGGTGATCAACAAGGACTCCCGTACAATGACTCAAATTTTTTCATTCCAATGGTGGTGTGATATCTATTTTTTATGAAAACACCACCGGTGGAAGGTGGTCCTCCCAACTACGACCAAAATCAAGGATGCAAGCACCAAGAATATCCTCCAAGGTCTGTATGGTCTGCTCTGTCTGACCATCCATCAGTGGGTGAAAGGATGTTCTCAAGTGCAGATGAGTCCCAAATGCCTCATATAACCCCTTCCACAGCTAGGATGTGAAGCGATCATCACCATATAAGACAACCTTTGAGGAAACTCCAGGAATCTTCACTATCTCCTAGATGTAGAGGTGTCCCAAGCCCTCTACTGATTCCTACTCCCATATGGGTAAGAAGTGATCTAAATTGGTGAGTCAGTTAACGATCAACCCGATAGAATCATGGACTATGGAATTTCATGGTAGTCATGTCATGAAATACATCAAGATAAAATCCCACTTCCACTATGGTACCTCAAGTGGTTGTGCCAAGGTTGCAGGATCCCGGGGCTTAGCCTTCACTTGTTGACAAGTGAGGTACAATGAAATGAACTCATCCACTACTCTCTTCATCCTTGGCCACCAGTACTGATGTTGGAGATCTTGATACATCTTTTACACTATAGGTTGTACCACCAAGGGGGTGGTATGGAACTCCCTCATAATCTCATCTCACAATACCATCATTACTATGGTGCACCGTCTAAAAATGTTGACGTGCTCCCCACCTATTGAAAATCCATTGGGAGCCTATCTTGAGGATAAATGAGAACGTTAGGGCTCACAATCAATATCCACCATCTTTTCCTCTCTCACATGATATAAGAGTGGGGGAGTGACAGACATCGACTGAAGGTAATATTCTCCATCATCATCCATGAAGGATATTTGCATCGCATCTAGCCGCTTTGTCACCTCACTCTGTAGTTGAAAGCCAGATCACCTACATGGTGCTTCTGCCACCACATTCCCCTTCCAAGGAGAATAGACTATCTGAATATCATAGTCCTAGAGGAACTCTAGACATCACTAATACCAAAGGTTCATGTCATTCTGGAAGAAGATATACCTGAGACTCTTGTAGTGGGAGTAGATGGTAAACCGCTCACCCATCAAGTAGTTCCACCACATATTCAAATAAAAGACCACTACTCCTAACTCCAGGTCATGGGTCATGTAGTTATGCTCATGTTTCCTCAAATTTCATGAACTATAGTCAATAACTTCTCAATCCTACATCAAGACACAACCCAAATCAGTCCCTGATTCATCATAGAAAACTACATCCCCAACTCCCTCCTCTGGTAGTCTCAGGATTGGGGCACTCTTCCAGTCTCGGCCTCAGCTCCTGGAATGTCTCCTGAAACTACTCTATCCACATGAAGGTATATCCCTTCCATGTAAAAGCTGATAAGGGTTATGATACCCTATAAAATTTATACACAAACCTTCTATTGTATCCAGCCACCCCTAAGAAACTCTACACCCCAGTCGCGCTCCTGGGTGGCTCCCAAGCAAGCACTGCCTCTATCTTCATTAGTTCGACAATAACTCTATCCTCCAAGATGATGTGTCTTAGAATGTGGACCTCCTAAATCTAGAACTAAAACTTTGAGATCGTCAAATAAATCCAGTGCTCTTAGAGTGTGTCCAAGACTATCTAAATGTTTGTAACATGATCCTCTATTGATGCAGATTACACCAAGATGTCATCAATAAATACCACCATGAAATTATCAAGGTATGACTTGAAGATCCTGTTCATGGGTCCCATGAACACTGCTGGGGCATTGGTTAAACTAAAGGGAATCACTAAGAACTTGTAGTGGTCATATCTACATCTGAAGACCATCTTCGGTATATTCTCATATCGTACCCGAAGTTGGTGATGACCTAATATGAGGTATATCTTTGAGAACCACCTCACTCCCCTAAGATAGACAAAGAGGTATTCAATTATCAGAAATGGATATATTTTATTTATGGCCACCTGGTTCAGGTGCCAGAAGTCCACGTATAGCATCGAGATTCTGTCTTCCTTTTTGGAAAATTACACTGGGGCTGCCCATGGTGTAACGTTGTGCCTCACGAATCCATTCTCCTGCAAGTCCTCCAGTTATACCCTCAACTCATGAAGCTCTATGGGAGCCATCAGATATTTCGGTATAGATATCGGTTGTATCCTAGGGTACTGGTTAATGCAGAAGTCTATCTCTCTATGAGAAGGTATCCCCAGAACATCCTTAGCAAAAACATTTTCATACCCATCCACCACTATAGGAATGTGAGGAATCCTCTCATCCACCGCACCAGTGGTGAGGCTAACCAACTATTGAGTTATCAGCTGCAATCTCCTACAAGAAAGTCCATCATATGCATCAAGAGTTCCCTTCTATCTGGTGAATGAAAAATTAGTTCCATCCATGAGGACAAACCTCACTCTATGCAAAATATTGACAATATGGGCATGAACTATGGATAACTAGTCCATACCCAATATGACATCATAAGGCCTCGATGCTGCTACTAGGAGATCCCATCCAAATCTCTTTCCTCCAAGAGTAATCTCACATTGCTGACACCAGTGTGTAATCATCGAATCCCCTCCTATGGGAGTCTACAACCATAAGGATTGAGCCAACGACTCCTCTAGAATCTCTAAGCCTCAAACATGGTCCATGGAAAGGAAAGAGAGACTAAAACTTGTCTCTATAAGAACTGCATCTAGGGTGTAGAAGACATCGATCAGACCTCTAATCATCTCTAGAGTGCTAGGGTCATAGGACTCCAATTTCTGAATTTGATCTTCCCCATGTCCACCTTCAATCTAAGGTTGTGGTGGACCACCTGGGGGTGATGGTGGTAGTTACTCAAACGGTCACCCACTACCTATTATACGGACTTATCCTCTACCATGTCAGCCACCCTATGGAACTCCTTACTCGAACATCTACCTTGGCCTCAACGATCCCTCGAATGTCTGCTGATCATATGTGTGGTGGGTTGGGAAATCATAAGCCATGTGTCCCTACCCACCACACAAGAAGCATGCCCTACACCTTTGCTGACTCCTGCTGACCTGGTAGCCTTTCACCATCGATCATGTGTCCTAGGGTCGCCCTGCGTATGGTCTAGACTTCTTGGACCACAATGCCATCTATTGGATGGTCACCACAGATGAATCGAACATAAGTAGCTCAGTGGTAACTCCCATTGTCGGTGCCTACTCTTGGAGGAAGATATCTACTATTACAGCTCGATATAGCACTCCAACCTGCGTTGGGATGCTGAGGGAAGTCATCGACACCCTGATCTCCCATTGAAGTCCCTGCTCAAAGGCATGTGCCCTGAAGAAAGGGTCTCATACCATATTATTAGAGTAACAGAAGAGGCTTGGGAACCTCAAAGAGTACTCAATAACTAATATTATGCCCTATTGTAGGTAAAGTAACTATTTTATGTGAATTGAGTGCAATGTCGTGGGGAAGAACTCCTCCCAGAAAAGTCACTATAAGTCATCCCATGAGAGGGTCACCTCATCGTGTGTCTGAATGGTCAAAATCCACCATCTCCTTGTCAATCCATGCAAAAGTCCCATGACTAGAACCACCATTTGGTCAAGTGGTGTCCTCAACAAGATGGAAGACTCATGTCACTTCCTTCATCTAGTCCTCTATGGCATGATGATATGTCTCACCCTTGAACATGGGAGTTCTCAATATCTAAAACTTGTGTAAGGCATTAAGCATGCATGCACCCTCTACAGGTAATGCTGGTAGTAACTGTTGATAAAAGGGTGGTGGTAATGCTGGTGCACCACTCAGTGGGTCCATCTCTAGTACATGTCCTTGAACCAATGCCTCATAACTAGTCGGGCTGTCCTCACGGTCATACATCAGAATCCTAGCTGGCTGTCTGTGTGGAGGAATCCTGAAACAGATCAAGATGTACCATGGTCAATAGATTATACATGTTTAGATGAATCTAAATCAAGAAGATCATGAGGAAACACTCAATTCCTATATGATTCATGTAACTGGTGTTTTTTATGTATAGATTCAAAATTCAGAATTCATGGTCCTAGTGTATGGATACATTGGCCACTGCCAAAATAGTGGACTCCCTGAATCTAAACGTTGAACTCCAAACATTTAACACTGTTTTCAAAAAACAAAACAACAGACTCCCGGTTGTTGAGATAGAACTTACCACCTCTGATACCACTTTGTCATGACCAATCCCCTAGGGTCCGTGTCGTGAATCCCCCAAGCCTGCCTCCCAAAGGCTAGGTGTTGAAAACTAGTTTCGAAGGTGTCAAACTCTAAGGGGAGGATTTTCTGTGAGTACATGTATACACACACACACAACCAATTCCCCAAAAATATTGGAAAGGAAACATACATGCCAAAAAAACAACCACTGATTAAAGGTACAAAATGTGAGTCAATTGGGTTAGAGTACAAACCCAAAAAAAAACAAACTTAAACCCAGAATGTACAAGGACCCCTAGAAATCCATATGCTGAAAACACCACCAGATGGGTACGTGTATATTAGCTACTAGAATCCATAAAATTGTGCCACGTCTGCTTGATCTCATTAGGTACCACCGGGTCCTACGCCACCAAGTCCTTTGTTAAGGTATCGATTGTCTACACCAGACACAACACATGCAAGCATAGCCTATGCATGGGTGAGTAAAAAAAATACTCAGTAGGGTCCCTTATCCACACAGGAAATACCACAAATAAATCCACAAAACATGATAATAAAGAATGGTTTCTCATAAAGTTATAATCTAAATTAAGGAAAAAAAAGTCTACAAGTCATAGAACTAAACACTTTAGGCTGCTGAGATACATGTCTCTGATGAGTACCATGGGTATACTGAGTCACATAGTGTCACTTCCCTCTTAGGACGTCATAGATGATCCACACAGTGTCACTTCCCTCTTAAGATGTCATTGCTGAACCACGAAGGGTCACCTCCATCTTAAGCCGTCATAGCCGATCCATGTAGGGTTGCTTGTAGTTGATCAAATAAGGGTAGCTTGTGGCTGATCCAAAAAGGGTTACGTGTGGATGATCCATGAAGGGTCACTTGTAGTAAATCCACACACGTTCCACTATAGCTGATCTAGGTAGGGTATTCTATAGATGATCCACATACGGTCTCCTATAGATGATCAATGCATGGCTGCTTGTAGCATGTTTGATTTCGGGAGAATCCACCTCTCAAGACATTATTCATATCCCATCTTCCATGAAAGTCACCTTCAATAATTCCAAAAGAACCTCCCCATCCCAAGGGTTCCAATGCCGCAAATAGCCTGTTAATCAGACAGTGGTCCAGAAAGATATCATTGTTTTTCTGAAAAGGGGTTAGTTGGGTCTAGGTCCGGTCTGACCCCACCTGGCCCGAGGTCTGCCGACCCGAATCGAGCCCACCGACACGACCCGTGTTTGACCCAATCCAGTTAGGAACCTCCTTAGGTTTGACCCAATCTGGATCTGACCCAGCCCATTGGGTCATGGGCCCTACCCGCCTCCTGCCTGGCCTGCTAGAGTGGGATGGTTCCTTCACCAGCTCGAATGCCTGGATGACATACGGTTGGTGTTGCGTCGTGGCCGGGTAAGTCAGCTGCCCCCCATTCCTACACGTAGTCCCACCGGATCACATCCACTAGCTCTATCCCAAGTTCTGGCGGCTCCTACTTCTCTTTTGCGACCCGATCCAGCCGCGTCCTCCTCTCAGAACACTATCATAGTGCACCAGAACCCGCTCGAGGCCACCGCCACCAGTCATCGGCACACTGAAATAATTTTCTACAAACCACAAGGTCCACTCCAGTGGTCCATTCTCCAAGACACCTGCACCTCCGGCCTCTATAGGATGTTGTATCCCCTGTTATGGCCTCGAAATCACCTTGTCAGTGTTTTGAATAAACAGTCGAGAAGAATACATGAACTCCCAATGACAGAGGGATCAGGGCCTTGTTAGTGTTGGCCCAATTCCTCCATGTTAGAGTTTTGAAACATGGAGAGAAGAGTTTAAGGTATTATCAACAAAATAACCCCGATGAACCCTAAACTAAATACCCTCTCACAAGAACAAATGAGACATGAATTAACCTATTCGTTAGTTGATCTGCATTTTTTTTTAGAATGAAGAATGGGGAAAATCCAATTACACATATAAACCCCTACCTGGAGAAGTTTCATCATTAGAGTCAATATGTTCGAAGCTATGGGAATCTGTTGATCTCTAATATTAAACCCGTTCTCCAAAGTGTCGTTTGTTTCTTTCTAATTCTCCAGAATTCTTTGTTGGAGATAAAATCCCTTATTGTCCATCCATTAGATAAATTTCATTCTCTCCTTATCCAACCGTTAATCTCATTAAAAAAACATGTCATAACATTTCTGTTATGTTGCATCATCGCGTTGTTATGTCGTCTCATTTATGAAATAGCGTACCTGTTACACTTCATTTTAATAAGCCTCATTAATGGGATATTTAGTGCGACTCAGCATCACCTCATTGCCACTTCTCAACTATGAAGAAAAATAAAATAACTTTTTTTTGAAAGGTCCAAAAAATATCTTTTCCAGTCAACCCTCACTAGTCAAAGTTATGTCCTTTCTAGGTAAATCCCGAAATCCTAATTTCAACTGTGCCCTCATATTTTTTATCCAAGAACCAGTTTAAAACATAGAAAACCGCACTCACATGATTAATTAAAGGAACTTAAAAAAGTTCAAAATTCTATTCTGGGCTCACCAGGGCACGGAATTGGGTGTATTTTGAGCATTTGATCTTGAAATAATCGTATATAATTTAAAAAAAATTACATGTAATTTCTAACACATTACAATTTCAAAGGGATGTGGCCACAAAGAAAAAATCTCCTCACAAGCTGCCTCTCGGCATGGAATTCCCCCATTCTGTAAAGCATCCATGAACACAATGTTTCACAGAAGGAGGAAGTACCACAAGTGCCAACTAATGAAACAAATTCATTCATGAGATCAAGTCAATTATTTCTACCCCCCAAAAAAATATCCCCCATGAACTAAGTAGTTTTTGGGATGAGGTGGCATTGCAGACCCCCAAAAATGAATCCCCTAATGACTAAGTCATCTGCATGCTTCACATCCTCTAGAGGATTCTAAAAAAGATACTTCGTAGCCCACTCAAATACTCTATAAATAAACACAAAGGGGGTCAAAAAAGATCTCTCCCAACAGATGGAAAATGTGATGAAGCAAATAGAAAAATATAGAGGGGGTAGGAGAAACCCCTCTCGCACCCAAATAATTTTTCATAATCCATTCCATAAACCATATGCGAGTAGCCTTTCATGGACTCTATTCCATGAATGGTGTGAAAAATAACCTTTGAATAAGATATCATGTGGAGGTAGTGCCATTCGCGGAAATGAGGTGTCATTTCATGACCTTATAAACGAATAAAAATGGATTGAAATTGACCCTTATTGGAAAATAGTTTGCAGACGACCCTTGGAAGAAAACGATTCATGGGAAACCCTTGGTAGAAAAAGTGTTGAAGATATACCTTGGTAGAAAACATTTCGTGAAAGACCCTTGGTGGAGAATAGATTACGGATGAACCTTGGTAGAAATTGATTCACAGACTATCCTTTGCATGAAACAGTTCATGGATTCTCTTATGCAGAAAATGGGTTGTAGACAGACCCTATGAGGCCAATCCTTCATGGATGCTCCTACGCCACCAACTCCTACACGACTAACTCCTTAATGGATTCTCCTTTACAAATATCCCTATGAGTCCATCTCCTACGTGGAAAGCCTTATGCAGAATCCCATATGCACCTGTAGGGACTTATTGTGGGGGATACACCCCTGACACCCCTCTTAGGTTCACAGACGGGGTGTGGTCTCAATCCTCTGAGCCACGACCATCGCTAACATAACTGACCACCATAAAAAATGGAGTCACACCATGAACTTTTTAGGCTAGGTCGATGAAATTTTTCATTGTTCCCCTATTCCACCCTGACATCCATCCCATAAAATACCATGAGTTGAGCTACTCCTCATGAGACTCCTAAAACCCCATCACCTACATCTTATTCCAGGTTGATCCATAAATTCATGGAAAATCATGGTCTTAATTTTTCTTACATTCTTGGGAACACCCTTCTCCACCCATCAAACTATGTATCCCAGGAGATTTATGATCATGAAAACCTCCCCAACCTTTGAAAATGGAAGGTCAGTGTCATGGTGACACCTCTACTTGACTATACACACAATTCCCTGGTGTCTCTGTATACCTCACCCACAAAAAACGTCCTTCAACCAGAGAAAAATTCATTATCTGCAAAGGCTTCCACAACCTCCAAATTCCATAATGTATTACATGCCTTGTATCTTTTCTCCTTATCCACTAATCCCTAGAATCATTGTTTACACTTTAATTACCTCTCATGTTTGAGGAATGTGAGAACATACCAACCCAATTATCCTCCAATGAATCTTGGTTTCTATAAAAATGAGGTCCAAAATCAATGACCTTAAATTAGGAGTTATCGTCCTGACCACATGACATTAAACTGTATGTTATTAGTCCCTATAACATGGAATTACACTATTATGCCATAATCCAATCTAGATGACATTAAACTATAGTATACTGAGTGATTTAAGATCTTAATAAACCTCCCCATCCATTGGAAATGGAAGGTTAGTGTCCTCGAGACACCTCTTCTTGAATATGCACACAATGACTCAGCGTATTTGCATACATTACCCATAAAAAGGCATGTCAACCAGAGGAAAATTCATCCTTAGGAGATTATTTTCCTAACTCCATACACCTCAATGGATTTCATGCCTTGTATCATTTCTCATGATCTGATATTACCTAGATTCATGTTTTACAGATTCCTTCCCTCTCATGATCGAGGCATGTAAAAAAATAACTGCTCGATTATCCTCAAGTGAATCATAATTTCTATAAAAAATCAGTCTAAACACTATTATCATTAACTATGAGTTATCATCATGAACACATGACATTAAATTGTATGTTATTAGTACATAAAACACATCATTATACTATTATTCCATCGTCCAATCTATATGACATTAAACTGTAGTATACTGGGAAATTTTGGATATTCATAAACATCCCAGCCATCCGGAATGGAAGGATAGTATCTTGAGGAAACCTCTTCTTGACTATGCACACAATTCCCTAATGGCTCTGCATATGTTGACCACTCAAAATTCCTATCAAATAGAGAAAAATTAATCATAAATAGTGGCTTTTCCTACCTCTTTACAAAATAATGGATTACACGCCTCATATTATTTATCCTGATCCAAGATCCTCTAGAATCATGGTTTACACATTTCTTCCCTCTCATGTTCGAGGCATGTCAGAACATCCCAACATTATTATCCAATTGTTAATCATGTTTTATATAACAAGTGGTCCTCACCATATGACCTTGAATTGAAAGACCCCAAATTTTCCTATCCACAAGACTATAACTAGTACAAATCACATGACATTAAACTTTATGGTATTTTCTCCTGAAACAAGACATTGAATTTTGTTTTCATAATCCCTACAACATGACATTAAACTGTGGTTCTATCATCCAATATATATGAATTTAAACTCTGGTATACTACATATGATATTCAAAAGGTCGTCCCTCTTGTAGTAAGACACATTGATCATAGTGGGTGGTGGTATCGCCCCATCCTCTTCTGCCTTTTTCCTCCCACTTTTCTATCAGTAGAGAAGATAATTTGTGCGACTTGTTGAATCTTTCACATCATCTTGTTTCTTACACCAATAATTACTCATGTGGGATTAGATGATAGTGATGATCACAACACTCACACAATCCACTCCCTCCATTTACTATAAGATCTCTAATTCCCAATATAAATGGTATATGTAAGATGCATGTCTAAGGATCAAGCTCAAAGGTTGTTCTTTTCAAAGGTTAATCCCAATCTTGACCCCCAATTCATCAAGGGTACCTTTATGGTGTAAGTCCAAACTCGAATTTAATAAGGGCCATCTCCACCAATGTAAGCCTCAAACTATGCCATATTTATGGGTAGTTGTAATGTGTAAGCCTCAAAAATGAACTATGAGAACTCTGATTCCTGCCCCAACCAAGAAACATAGGATGCCTATTTAATGGAACATGCTCAATTTCCCTTATATATGGTATAATTCCAGACTCAAACCAAACTACAATGGATTTGATTCCCAACTAACTCGGATACATAGGAATTCTATCTGATGTCCAAACCCGATGACCAAATCACCTTAATGTTCTCCGGTCCATATCCTCAGTAGGTTCATATCTACCTAGGAGACTATGTCTTTTATGGGAATATTTGGCCTCCTCAGTGTATGTCCCACACCAAATATGGACTAGGAATATTTTTCTTACACGTCCTCACCACATGAAATTAAACTACATCGATGGGTCCATGTCACACGACCTTAAAATGTGATGTGTCTAGTCAATTTTTACTAAACTACATGGGTTATGATTCCTCTAACAAGATACACAGGAAGCCCATATTATGGGTTTGATCCTGATATCAAAATAATCTTAATTCCCCCTGGATAATGATAAACTATAAAGCGCATCATCATATGGCTTAAATCATAATTTTATTAATGAAATATAAAATAATCCCTATTGTATCCATAAAAGGGTAACATCAATTAAGAACCTCGGATACATACATATGTCTTCATCAATGGAGAACCTAGGATACATAAAGATGATTCTAAACCCATGCATACCTATGAATGATTTTTCTACACTAGGGGTACACCATGGACACATGATTGGGAATGGACCAAGGATTCATGAACTTATGAACATTTCTTAAATCTATAAGGGAGTCTCGGAATATGCAATTATTCCCCCC
Organism: Viscum album; assembly: GCA_963277665.1. Lineage (NCBI taxonomy): Eukaryota > Viridiplantae > Streptophyta > Magnoliopsida > Santalales > Viscaceae > Viscum > Viscum album. The sequence goes on from OY728127.1 coordinate 110,455,684, forward strand.
AAAAGGGTGTGATGATCCTGACCTCCCATCCTCTTGGCCAATGGAGTCCTTATATTTTGTTTTCCAAATCATCCAAAAAGTGAATTTATTTTGAAACAAGGTCTATGCATAATAAATAAAATGGTCATTGGGTGTTTTTGGCTTCGTGAATAAAACCCATGGAGACCATATGAGGACATCATACCAAACATGGGCTAATTTCAAAAACACTAAACCCCATGTAATCACCTATCAAGATTACTTCACAGTGAATCCTCCTTCATAATAAAATAAGGATATAGAATCTAGTCCCGATGGAACCATCTCTCTAACCAAAAATGTCTCTGATGCGAATTGGGTTGAAACAAGGGTTTTATAGTTTTTATGGTTTTATGGGGTTTATAGGTTTTTGAGCATTTTTATCATTTTCTAGGTTTCTAGGGGTTTTAAATGTTTATAGGTATTTATGTTTTTCATAGGGTTTTTCATGGTTTATTACATTTTTAGGGATTTTATGTATTTTTTTATTTCTATTTCATTTTAGGTTTTGTGGTATTTTGAGTGTTTTTTGGGTTTTCATGGTTTTTTTTGGGTTTTGGGATATTTTATTTTTTATTTTTTATGGTTTTAAGGTTTTAGATTATTTTTAACATTTTTAGGGGTTTAAAGAGATTTTAATGTTTTTAATGATTTTTTAGGGTATTGTCGGTTTTTTGTTTTTTTGGGGTTTTATGGTTTTTAGGGTTTTTGATGTTTTTAGGGTCATTTTAGGGTTTTAGGATTTTTAACATTTCTAGATTTTAGGGGTTTTAAGTTTTTTTTTTATTTTTTACGATTTTCATATTTATTTTCATGGTTTTTAGGTTTTTTTATGTTTTTAGGTATTTTAGGGATATTTTAGGATTTTATGGTTTTAAGGGTTTCTATACATTTTAAGTGTTTTTAGGCATTCTTAGGGTTTTATGGTTTTCTTGAGTTGTTATTGTTTTTATGGTTTTTAAAATTGTTAATGATTTAGGGGTATAAAAGGTTTTTGGTGCTTTATTGGTTTTTAGTGATTTTATGATTTTTAGGGTTTTTATGGTTTTTAGGGGTTTTATGGTTTTTAGGGGTTTAGGGTCTTTTAGGGTTTTTTGGTTTTTAGGGGATTGAAGTGTTCTTAGATTTTTAGGGTTTTATTAGTATTTTTCAGTGTTTATAGGGTCTTTAACCTTTTTTAAGTAAATTTAGGGAATTTTAATTTTTTAGGGGTTTTAGGGATTTTGAGTGTTTTTTCTAGTTTTTATGTTATTAGGGGTTTTATGGGTTTTTAAAAAAAAATTAGGGTTTTAATAATTTTCATGTTTTTATGGGATTTAATAGTTCTTAGGTTTCTATAATTTTCTTTTTGTTTTGTATAATTTTAGTATTTTTTACATTTTTAGGGAATTTTAAGAGGTTTTTTAGGTTTTTTAGGTTTTAGGGTTTTTAGAAAATTTTATGGTTTTTAGGGTTTTTATAGTATTTTGGGGTTATGTGCTTTTTTAATTTTTTTAGGGTTTTATAGTTTTTAGTGTTTTTAAAATTTTTTAGGGATTTGAATGGTTTTTAGTGTTTGGTGGTTTTTATAGGTTTTTATGGTTTTAGGGTTTGTAGAATTTTTTAAGTAGTGTTATGGTTTTTACCATTTTTTAGGTTTTTAGGGGTTATAAGTGTTTTTATCGTTTACATCTTGTTATGGGTTTTCATGGTTTTAGGTTTTTATTTTTTTAGGGATTTTTATGGATTTCATAGGATTTTATTGTTTTTAGGGGTTTTTAGTATTTTAATGGTTAATAGGGTTCATATAGTTTTTTGGTTTTAATTAATTTTTTGAGATTTTTATAGTTTTAAGGCTTTTAGTGTCTTTATCATTTAATGGGGTTAAAGGGTTTTTAGAGTTTTTTGTTGTTTTTTCCAATTTTTATGGGTTTTTCAAGCATTTAAGGTTTATAGTGGTTTTTATGGTTTTAGGGGTCTTCACGGTCTTTTATGGTTTTTATGATTTTAAGGTTTTTTTTGTGGTTTTATGTGTTTTTATTTTTTTTGGGTTTCTTATCCTTTTAAGGGGATTTTTGGGTTTTTATGTTTTTAAGTATTTTTAGGTCTTTTTTATTTTTCTAGTTTTTGCGTTTTTGGGTTTTTAGGTATTTTTACAGTTTTATGGTTCGTAGGGTTTTTATGGTTTTTGGGGGGTTTAAAGATTTCTTGATTATTTTTGTGATTTAAGGTTTTTTGAGTTTTTTAATATTTTTAATTGTTTAATAGTGTTTTAAAGATGTATTTTTTTTTGGTTTTTATGGTTTTAGGTATTATTATGTTTTTATGGGCTCTTTATAGTTTTAGAGGTTTTAGGGTTGTTAGGGTATTTTAGGGTTTTAAGGGGTCCTATCATTTTCAAGTTTTTAGGGGTTTTACATTTTTTAGGGTTTCAAGGATTTCATAGGGTTATTCTAGATTTTTAGTGTTTTTTACATATTTATGGATTTTAGGTTTTTATAGTTTTTAGGGTTTTTAGGGATTTATGTATGTTGAACGTTTTGAGGGTTTTTTGGTTTTTTTTTTGGTTTTTTGGTTTTTAGGTTTATTTTTATTTTTTAGGTGTTTAATGTTTTTTGTTTTAAATATATTATGGTATTAAAGGGTTTTTAGAGTATATAATGGTTTAGGGATTTTATGGGTTTTTAGTATTTTTATGATTTTTCGGGATTTTTATGGTTTTGATGGTTTTTAGGATTTTAATCGCCTTTATGTTTTTAGGGGTTATATGTTTTTTTGGATTGTTTGGTTTTCTTAGTGTTTTTCAGGGTTTTTATTTTTTTATTTCCTGATGCATTTTTACAATTTTTTTTATTTTTATTGTTTTTTTGGGATTTGGGTGTTTTTAGGGTTTTAAGAGCTTTTAGAGTTTTAAGGGTTTTTATAGTTCTTTGGGTTCTTTGAGATGTTTTATGTTTTTAGGGGTTTAATGTTTTTTATAGTTTTTAATGTTTTTTGGGGTATAATAGGTTTTTAGAGTTTTAGTGTATTTTTTTTATTTATGGTTTTTATGGTTTTTTATAGTTTTTAGCAGTTTTATGGTTTTTATAGTTTTTTGGGATTTTAGTATTTTTTTAGGGTTTTCAGTGTTTTTTAGTGTTTTAAGCATTTTTAGGTTTTAAATGTTTTCATAGAGTTTTTCTGGTTTTTTATGTTTTTATGGAATTTTAGTTTTTTTAGGATTTTTATAGATTATTATGGATTTATGGTTTTTTTATGGTTTTTAGGGTTTTATTATTATAAGGGAGTTTTTATAATTTTTTAGTTTTTTATGGATTTCAAGTGTTTTTATATTTTCTAAGTGTTATTTAGTGTTTTTAGGGTTTTTAAATTTTTAGTATTTTTAGGTATTTATTAGTTTTTGTATGGTTTTTATGAATGTTTTGGGTTTTTATTATTTTTTGGGGTTTTAGGTGATCTATGATTATTTAGTTTATAAGGGTTTTTATTATTTTTTGTGTTTTAATGTTTTTTAGAGCTTTAAAAGGTTTTTAGAGATTTATTGATTTCTAGAGTTTTTGGTGTTAATAGAGTTTTTATGGTTTTTTGTTGTTTTTATTATTTTTAGGGGTTTTTGGTTATTTTAAGGGTTCTCATGTTTTTTTGTTTTATGCTTTTTAAGTATTTTACATTTTTTGGTTTTCTTATGGATTTTCAGTTTTTTTAGTTTTTTTTCCATTTTCAAGGATTTTTTAGTATTTTACCATTTTTAGGGGTATTAGGGATTTTGAGATTTTTTGGGGGGTTTTAGGGTTTTTTTGGATTGTTATAATTTTTTAGGTTTTCATAGGGATTTAAGTGTTTTTATGTTTTTAATATTTTATGTGGGTTTTTTTGGGTTTTTAGTGTTTTTATTTTTTTAGGGATTTTTTGGGCCTTTTAGTACTTTTATGGGGTTTCAAGGGTTTTTTGATATTTTTTTGGCCATTTGGGTTTTTGATGTTTTTAGGGGGTTTTTTTTGAGTTTTTAGGTTTTTAGGTGGTTTTTTAGTTTTTTAGAGTTTTAAAGGGTTTTCAGTGTTTTTTAACACTTACTGGTTTAAAGGGGTTTTTTTATTTTTTTAGTGGCTTTTATTGTTTTTATGTTTTTAGGGTTTTTTATAGTTTTAGAGGGTTTTTAGGGTTTTAGGGTATTTTTAGGGTTTTTAGTGATTTTAGTATTATTGTAGTTTTTAAATGTTTTTTGATTTTTATTGTTTTCTTAGGTGTTTTTAGGGTTTTAGGGTTTATCAAGGTTTTAGGGTTGTTTTTGTTTTAAGATATTTTCAGGGATTTTTTAGGATTTTATTGTATTTTTAGGTTTTTTTGGAATTTTTGGGGTATTGGGGTTTTATGGTTTTTAGGGCTTTATGGGTTTAGGAATTTTTAGGATTTTTGGGGTTTTAATTGTTATAGGTTCTTGAGGTTTTCTTTTGGTTTTAGGTTTCTTTTATATTTTTAGCCATTTTAATGGGTTTTTTGTGATTTGTATGGGTTTTAGAGTTTTTATGGATTTTGAGTGTTTTTATGAATTTTTAGGACTTTAAATTTTATGGGTTTTAGTTTTTTTAGGCCATTTAGGGGCTCCATGTGTTTTTTAGGTTTTAAATATTTTCTTTTGGTTTTCTGGGGTTTAGGGGTTTTAATATTTATAGGGATTTTTAGGGATTTTTTAGGATTTTTATAGGGTTCTAGTTCTTTTATATGTTTTGATATTTTTATTGTTTTTAGAGTTTGATTGTTTTTGGGGATTTGGGATTTTTTCTATGTTTTTTATAATTTTTATGGGTTTTTAGATTTTTTTAGTATTTTTGGATGATTTAAGGCTTTTAAAGTTTTTTATAGATTTTAGGGCTTATTCGTTTTTAGGGTTTAAAGTTTTTTACGAGTGTTTATGGTTTTAGCGTGTTTTTAGGGTTTTTAGGGTTTTGAATTTTTTTTTTGTTTTTAGGGGTTTTAAGTGTTTTTGTGTTTTTTAGGTTCTCTTAGGATATTCAAGGTTTTTTAGGTTTTTATGGATTTTTATTTTTTTTAGGATTTTAGTGGGTGTTTAGGGATATTGAGGTGTTTTAGGGTTTTTTTATGGTTTTAGGGTTTCTATAGTTTTTAGGGTTTAGGATTTTTAAGGGATTAATTTTTTCTAGGTTTTTAAGGTTTTATTAGTGTTTTTCAATTTTAGTCTTTCACATGTTTAGAGATTTTTATGGATTGTTTAGAATTATTATGGGTTTTTAGGATTTATTTGTATTTTGATTGTTTTTAATGATTTTTTGGTTTTTCTAATTTTAGGGGGTTTTTATTATTTTTCAATTTTTAATGTTTTTAATTTTTTTTAAATGCTTCAGGGATTTAAAGTGGTTTTAGAGTTTTAGTGGGTTTATAGGGTTTATTTTGGGGTTTTATGGTTTTTATGGTTAATAGGGTTTTATGGTTTTTAGGTGTTTTAGGGTTTTTAGTGTCTTTTTAATGATTTTGAGGGGTTTTAGTGTTTTTAGGTTTCTTAGAGTATTTAAGTGTTTTTTTAATTTTAATATTTTCTTAAAATTTTTAGGTTTTTTAATATTTTAAAAAATTTATTGGCTTTAATGGATTTTTAGGATTTTTATTGTTTTTAGGGACTATAGGGATTCTTGGGGTTTTTACAGTTATTATAGTTTATGGATTTTATATATTTATAGAGTTTTTTTAAATTTTAAGGGATATGAATGTTTTTTAGATTTTTAAATTTTTTTAGGGGTTTAATGGTTTTTTATAGATTTTACTGGTTTTAGGGGTTTTACAGAGTTTTAGGGGTTTCTAGAGTTTTTAGCATTTTTTAGTTGTTATAAGTGTTTTTATGTTTTTAAGGTTTTATTATGGTTTTTTAGGGTTAAATTGATTTTACCATTTTTAGTGATTTGTTGGGATTTTAATGATTTTTGTGGTTTTTATGGATTTTTAAGCATTTTAGGGTTTTTAGGGGTTTTATGGGTTTTTTTATTTTCTAATGTTTATAAGGGTTTAAAGGATATTCATATTTTTTTTGTTAATTTCTATGAGTTTTATAGTTTTTTTTAAATTCTTTAAGAGTTTTAATGGTTTTAGGGGTCTTTTGGGTCTCTTTTTGGGTTTTTAGCATTTTTATTTTTTATGGGTTTTGTTTGTTTTTTGGTTTCTTTAGTTTTCATTTGGTTTTTAGGGTTTTTAGGGTTTTTTATGTTTTTTGTGATTTTTGAATGTTTTTTTGGTTTTGTATTTTTATTAGGGTTTTAATGTATTTTGACCATTTTTAGGGTTTTTAGGGGATTTAGGGGTTTTAAGGATTTTATTTTCATTTGGTTTCTTAAGGGGTTTAATTGATTTCTGGTTTATGGATTTCTGAGTGTTTTTAGGGTTTTTTACATTTTTAGGTACTTTTAGGGATTTTTAGGATTTTTAGGATTTTTAGGGTTTTAATGATTTTTATTGATTTTAGGATTTTTCAGGTTTGTAGATTTTTTGGGGTTTTGGGTTTGTTTATTTTTGTGTTTTTAATGTTTTTTAGAGTTTGTAACATTTTATGGGTTTAAATGTGTTTTAGTGTTTTAGTGGTTTCTTGGGTTTTTATGGGTTTTTATGAGTTTTTTGTGGTTTTTTGGGTTTTTATGGTTTTTTGGGGTTATCTTGGTTATCTGGGTTTTTTTTCATTTTTTGGGGGGTTTAGTGGTTTTTTGGTTTTCTAAGGTTTTATGTTTTTTAATGTTTTTAAGGATTTAAGGGTTTTTTCAGAGTTTTTAGGGTTGAACATTTTTAGGTATTTTGGGGACCTTTTATGTTTTTATTGGTTCTTTGGGTTTTTAAGGTTTGTTGGAGGTTTTAGTGGTTTTTTATGTTTTTAGAGTTTTTGAGTTTTTATAAGGGTTTTAAGTGTTTTTATGTTTTATGGTTTTCATATTGGTATTCATGTGTTTTATAGGTATTAATTTTTTATGAATTTTTAGGTCTTTGGAGGATTTTTATGGATTTTATGTTTTTTAGGGATTTTGAGGGTTTACATGTTTTTTGGGTTTTAAGGGGTTTTAAAAATTTTCCAGATTTTTAGGGTTTTTTTAGTTAATTAGGGTTTCAATGGGTTTTTGGAATTTTTAATGTTATTTGGTTTTGAAGGGTTTTTTGAATTTTTGGTGGCATTTGGGTTTCGTAAAGGATTTTGGATTTTTTTTGGTTTTTTGTATTTTTTGGTTTTTTATAGTGTTTTTTTAAAAAAATTATTTTTTAGGGGTATTAATTCTTTTTAGATTTTTAAGGTTTTCTATTGGATTTTTAGGGTTTTGTTAAATTTTTACTTTTTAAGGTTTTTATGGATTTTTAGGTTTTTTATGGTTTTAGGGTTTTTAGAGTTTTTATTGATTTTTATAGTTTTTATTGATTTTAGTGTTTTTGGTTTTTAGTAATTTTATGAGTTTTTATGGATTTTACGGTTTTTTAGAGTGTTTTTTTATCATTTTCTGGGTTTAAAATGTTTTTTTGTATTTATCATAGGGTTTTATGGTTTTAATGGGTTTCATTAATCTTTTAGGGGTTTTGTGGTTTATAAGGGGGTTTTGGGGTTTTAGTTTCTATTTAGGGGGTTCAGGGTTTTCACCATTTTAAGGTTTGGTTTTTTAGGGGTTTAAAGTGTTTTTAGGATTTTAATATTTTCTTACTGGTTTTCGTAGATTCTAGGTTTTTTAGGTTTTTAGTGATTTTTATCACATTTTTAGGACTTTTAGCCATTTAGGGTTTTTTTGGGATTTCTATGGTCTTTTGTCTTTAATAGGTTTTTTGGGTTTTAATGGTTTTTATAGTTTTAGGGGTTTTTTTTATGTTTTTAGAGTTTTATGGATTATAGAGTTTTTAACATTTTCTGGTGTTTAAAGGTTTTATAAAAATAGTGGTTTTTTGATTTTTTATGTTTTTAATATTTTTTTGGGTTTTTTATTGTTTTAGGGGGGTTTTATGGTTTTTTGGATATTTTAGGGGTTTTATCATTTTAGTGTCTTTAGGGGTTTGTTATTTTATTTTTTTAAGTATTTCTTATTTTTTTCATGGTTTTTAGGGTTTTTTGTGATTTTAGAGATTTTTTAGGAATTTTTTGGGTTTAAAGTTATTTTAACGATTTTGGGGGTTTATAGAGGTTTTTGGGGTTTAAGTTTTTTAGAGGTGTCATGTTTTTTGGGAATTTAATTCATTTTATGTTTTCTAATTCATTCTTATATTTTTAGTATTTTTAGGGTTGTTTACATTTTAGGTATTTTTAGGGATTTTTTAGGATTTTTATAGTTTTAGGGTTTTCGGTATTTTGAGGTATTTGGGGTTTTTTGGGTTGTTTGGATTTTTGGTTTTTACTTTTTAGGGTTTTAAGGTTTTTTAGTCTCTTAATGTCTTTAGGGGTTTTATGGGTTTTTATAGTTTTTAGTTCGATTTATAGTTTTCAGGGGGCTTTAGGTGTTATAAAGTGTTTTTGGGGTTTTTTGGGTTTTTAGAGGTTCTTTTGGTCTTTCTCAAGTTTTTTTATTATTTTTGGGGTTTCTAGGGGTTTTAATTATTTATGAGGTTTTCAAGTGTTTATTAGGGGTTTTTAGGGTTTTTATGCATTTTTATATTTTTAGGGATTTTAGGTATTTCATAGGATATTTATGTGTTTTTAGGGGCATTTGGGAATTTCATGATTTTTAGGCCTTTTAGGGTTTTATGGATTAATTAGAGTTTTTATAGTTTTTAGGTGATTTAGGCCTTATATATATATATATATATTATTTTTAATAATTTATTAGGAGTTTTCATGGTTTGATGGGTTTTTACGTTTTTAGGGATTTTTTATTTTTTATTTTTATTATTAGATTTTTAGAGGTTTTGATGTTTTTTTATTAAGGGGTTTAGGGGTTTTTTTTCATTTCTTTAAGTTTTTGACATATTTGGGGTTTTAATGTTTTTAGAGTTTTTTTAATTTTTCTTTGGTTTTTAGGGGTTTTTTGGATTTTTAGGGTTTTCAGGGTTCTTAAGTGTTTTTTATGTTTTTAGAGTTTTATGGGTTTTAGGGTTTTTTCATTTTTTATGTTTTTAAGGGCTTAAGCAGTTTTAGGTTTTTAAGGTTTTCTTATGGGTTATCTCGGTTTTGGGGGTTTTCAGTTTTTTGGTTATTTTAGGGATTCCTTATGATTTTGAAGGATTTTAGGCTTTTTCAGAATTATGGGGGTTTTTAGGAATTGTATTTTTTGGAAATTTTAGTGTATTTTTTTAGTTTTTTAGGGTTTAATGGGTTTTTTAGTTTTTTATCATCTTTAGGGGTTTAATGGGTTTTGATACTTTTAGTGATTTTTGGGGTGTATATTGGCCTTATGTTTTCTTATGTTTTTTTTGTTTTTATGGTTTTGTTATTTTTTAGGGTTATTAGGGTCTATTTAGGTTTTTTATCCCTTTTCAGGTTATTAGGTCTTTAAATTACTTTTAGTTTTTATGGTTTTCTTAGTATTTTTTCAAAATTTTAAGGTTTTTTACATTTTTTGAGATTTTGGGGATTTTGGGAATTTTAATGGGTTTTAGGGGTTTTAGGGATTTTGAGGGGTTATAGGGTTTTTAATGTTTTAAGGGTTTTATGGTTGTTAACATTTTCTTGGTTTTTAGTGTTTTTAGGTTTTTAAGGTTTTTAGGAGTTTTTAGGGTTTTTAGGTTTTTTTATGTTTTAAAGAATTTTTAGTGTTTTTAAGGATTCCGAGGGGTTTTATGGGTTTTGGGGGGTTTTATGATTTTTAATGTTTCTATGATTATTTTGGTATTTTAGGTGTGTTAGGGTATTTATGTGTTTTTATTGTTTTTAACATTTTTATGGGTTTAAAGGGTTTCTAGAGTTTTTTGTAGTGATTTTGGGTTTTTTGGGTTTTATGGTATTTTTTGAAAGGTAAGGGTTTTTAATTTTTTAAACATTTTTAGTTTTTCTCTGGGTTTTAAGGGTTTAATGGTTTTTGGGTCTCTTTCGGGTTTTGGGGTTTCTATTATTTTGTTTTGTTTTTAGGGTTTTTATGTGTTTTTGGGTTTTAATGGTTTTATTAGGGATTTTAGGTGTTTATGGGTTTTTATATTTTTAGGTATTTTTAGAGATTTTATATTTTTTAGCATTTTGAGGGATTTTGAGGTTCTTATCACTTTATCATTTTTGGGTTTTTATAATTTGTTAGGTTTTTAAGGTGTTTTATTTGTTTTTAGGATTCTATGTTTTTCTGAGGGGTTTTTAGGGATTTTATAGATTTTTACTTTTTAGGGGTTTTTAGTGATTTTTAGGATTTCTATTAGTTTTAGTGTTTTTTGGGTTTTGAGGGGTTTGGGGTTTTTTGGTGTTTAATGGTTTTTTTAGTGTTTTGGAATTTTAGGTGTTTTAATGGTTTTTATAGTTTTTAACGTTTTTAGGTGTTTAATGGGGTTTTAATGTTTTTAGTGTGTTATAGAGTTTTTATTGGTTTTGATGGATTTTAAATGTTTTAGTGGGTTTTTATGGTTTTTAGGGGTTTATTGGGTTATACAATATTTTTAGGATTTTTAGGATTTTTAGTATTTTAGAAATTTTGGGGTATTTATTTTTTTGGTTTTAATGTATACTTATGTATTTTCGATGTTTTTAGATTTTTTTCTGTTTTTTGGGATTTTGATGGGGGTTTCTGATTTTAATGCTTTTTGTGGTTTTAGGAATTTTGAGGGTTTTTAGGAATTTTTAGGGTTTTTGGTATTTTATAATCTTTTCCGGTATTTTTAGTGTTTTTTTAATAATTTATTTGGGTTTTTAGGGTTTTTAAATTTTAATATATTTTAAGACTTTTTTATGATTTTTTAGGGTTTTATGTTTTTTTTGGGATTTTGAAGGTTTTCTTGGTTTTTTTGGGATTTTTATGTTTCATGGTTTTTTTGGGGTTTTAGTTTTTTATTGGTTTTTTTATTTTTATTGTTTTCAAGTGTTTTTAAAAGTTTTTTTGAGTTTAAAGGCTTTTTAGAGTTTTAAGTGGGTTTTCATTAATTTCAATTTTTAGCATTTTTATGGTTTTTAGGCGATTTTATGGGTTTTAAGCAATTTTTGTGTTTTGGGGGTTTTATGGTATTTAGGGTTTCAGCGTTTTTATGTGTTTTTAATGGATCTAAGTGTTTTCAATTTTTTATGTTTTTCTTAGGGATTTTCTAGGTTTTTGGATTTTTTACAATTTTAGAGATCTGTATACTTTTTCAATTATTTATATCGTTTTTTGGTTTTTTTGGATATTGATTGTTTTTAGGGTTTTTATGGATTTTAGGGTTTTGATAATTTATAGGATCTTAGGTGTTTTTAGTGTATTCTTGTTTTTTATGGTTTTCTTAGGTTTTTTCAACATTATATGGTTTTTTACATTTTTAGGTATTTTGAGCCTTTTTTGATTTTTATGGTTTTTAGTGGTTTTAGAGTTATGAGGGTTTTTAGGGGTTTTAGGGGTTTTAGGTTTTTATTATTTTTTGGGGTTTTAGGGTTATTTATTTTTTATAGTTTTAATGTTTTTTATGATTTTTAATTTTTTATGGGGTTAATGTTTTTTAGAGTTTTTAGTTGTTTTTTGATTTTTATGGGGTTTAGTGTTTTCATTGTTTTTAGGGGTTTTCAATTTTTAGGGTTTTCAATTTTTTAGTATTTTATAAGTTTTAAGTGGTTTTACGGTTTTAAGGTTTTATTATGGTATTTTAGGGTATATAGGGGTCTTTAGGTTTTTAGAGATTTTTAGTGCTTTTTTAGGATTTTTTTGTTTTAGGTTTTTCAAGTATTTTGAGATTTTTTAGGGTTTCTTAGTGTTTGGGGGGATATTAGGGTTTTTAGTGTATTTATATTTTTTGGTGTTTTAGTGCTTTGGGTTTTTAAATTTTTCATTGGGTTTTTGATAGTTTCTATGGTATGTATGTTTTTACGGTTTTGATTTTTTTGGGGGATTTTTTGGTTTTTTGGGGGATTTAGGTGTTTTTGAGTTTTTTATGGGTCTTAAGGTTTTATAGCATTTTTTAAATAGTTTTTGGGGTTTAAAGAGTTTCTAGAGGTTTTTTGGGGTTTTCTGGGGGTTTTATTGTTTTTAGGGGTTTATGGTTTTTAGCATTTTTGGGTTTTCAAGGGATTAAAGTGTTTACAGTTTTTTAATATTTTCTTAGGATTTTCAAAGGTTTTAGGGGATTTTTAGGATTTTAGTTAATTCTAGGTATATTTAGGAATTTATGGGTTATTAGGATTTTTTGGGATTTTTGGGTTTTTTTGGTTTTTATGGTTTTTTGGAGTTTTGGGGTTTTTTAGTTTTTTTAGCATTTTAAGGTTATTTATATTTTTTTATTATTGTTATGGTTTTAATGTTTTTTAGAGTTTTTATTGGTTTATAGGGTGTTTATGGGTTTGTAGGTTTTTAATGTTTTTAAGTGTATTATAATTTTAAGGGTTTTTAGGGATTTTATCATTTTTATGTTTTCTTTATTTTCCGTGTTTTTAGGATTTTAATGTTTTCTAGGGATTTCATAGGTTTTTAGGGTATTTTAAATTTTATATAATTTAGGAAAATTTTATGATATTTTTTGGGTTTTAAGGCTTTTAGGGATAGTAAGGGATTTTAGGGGATTTTAGTGTTTTTTACATTTTTATGGATTATTTGGGTTTGCGGGGGAGGGGTTAAGTTTTTTTAGTCCTTTAAAGGTTTTTAGAGTTATTTTTATCATTTTTAGGGGTTAAAATAAAATTTAAATTTTCTATCGGTTTTAGTGGTATCATTGTCTTTTAGGGGTATTAAAGGTTTTGGGGGGGTATTTATGGTTGTTAGGGGTTTAAGGGTGTTTTTTTTAGTTTTTTAGCATTTTTATTGTTTTTTTGGGTTTTTAGTGATTTTATGTTTTTATAGTTTTCTTAGGGGTTTTATCATTTTTATGGTTTTTATATTTTTTGTGATTATTTGTGAATTTTTAGGATTTTTATGGTTTTTAACATTTTCATGTATTTTAAGGGTTTTTAGGCATTTTAGGGTATTTAGGGTTTTTATTGATTTTTTGTATTTTTGGGTTTTTTTATTTTTAGGGTTTTAAATATTTTATATATTTTTTAATGTTTTTGTGGTTTAAAAAGGTTTTTAATGTATTCAGTGACTTTTTAAGGTTTTTATGGGATTTTAGGGTATTTATAGATTCAAGGGGTTTTTATGGTTTTTTGGATTTTTAGAGTTTTTAGGTTTTTATAGTTTACTTAGTGGTTTTATTTTTTTATCATTTCTTACATTTTATGAATTTTTTTGGTATTTTTTACGATTTTTTGGGTTTTTTGGGTTTTTTGGGATTTGATGGGTTTTAGGGGTTTTATGGTTATTTTGGGTTTTGATAGGTTTTTTTTAGTTTTTTTTGGATTTTTAATGTTTTTTAGAGTTTTTAATGTTTTTATGGTTATAGGTGTTTTTGGTGTTTTTAGTGGTTTTTTATAGTTTTTTTGGGGTTTTATGGTTTTTAAGGTTGTTAGGGGTCTTATGGTTTTAAAGTGTTTTGGGGTGTTTTGGGGTTCTAAATTTTTTTATTTTTTATGGGTATTATGAGTTTTTTTTGTTTGTGAAAATCTCTTAGGGATTTTAATGGTTTATGGTTTTTTAGGTCTTTATGGATTGTAAGGGATTTTTACTATTTTTATGGTTTTGGGGTTTTATGGATTTTTATGGGTTTTAGGGGTGTTGAGGGTTTTATATGTTTTTAGGGTTTTGGGGTTTTTAGGGTTTTTTTATTTTTTTTTTGGTTTTTAAATGTTTTTCTGAGTTTTTAATGTCTTAGGGGTTTAAATGGTTCTATATTTTTTAGTGATTAATTATGGATTTTATTGTTTCTTGGGGTTTTTCTAGTTATTAGTGTTTTTTATGAATTTTATGGGTTTAGGGATTTTTAATTGGGATTTTAGGTTTTTAGAGGTTTTAAGAGTTTTAGGGTTTTTATGTTTTCTTATGTGTTTCAGGGTCTTTAGAGTTTATTACATTTTTAGGGATTTTTTTGTCTTTTAAGGATTTTTATGGGTTGAGTGGGGTTTTTAATTTATTGAGGGGTTTTAGGGTTTTAGGTTTGTAGGATTTTTAAGGTTTTTATGGGGTTTTTGGGTTTTTGGTGTTTTTAGGTGTTTTTTATGTTTTTAAGGTTATTTAGGGTTTTAGTGTTTTTTAGGTTTTACGGTTCTACGTCTTATTAGGGTTTTAAGATCTTATTATGGTTTTTTGGTTTTACGGTTTTTTATGGTTTTATTGATTTTATACAATTTTTTATGATTTTTATGGTTTTTAGTGTATTTTGGATTTTGAGGATTTTTTGGGTTAATGGTTTTTTGGGTTTTTATTGGCATTTTTTTTGGGATTTTAGGAGTATTTTCTTGTTTTAAGATGGTTTATAGTTTTTAATCTTTTTAAGGGTTTAAATAGTTTTTAGTGGGCTTTATGTTTTTTATCAGGTTTTAGTGTTTTTAAGGTTTCTTGGGGGTTTTATGGGTTGTAGGGATATTTATGGTTTTTAGGGATTTTAAGGTTTTTAACATTTTTATGTTTTTTGGGTTTTATATCTATTTGGTTTTTTAAAATTTCATATAGTTTTTTTGACATTATTTTTTTCTTCATTTTTAGGTATTTGTAGTGATTTTTAGTGATTTTTATGATTTTTATTGTTTTGATGGATTTTGAGGGTTTTTATGGTTTGTAGTGTGTTTTGGTTTTTTAGTGGTTTTAAATTTTTTTAGGATTTTATGTTTTTCTTAGGGTTTTCTAGATTTTTAAGAGTTTTTTACATTTTTGTGGATTTTTTATGATTTATATTCTACTTAGGGTTTGTAGGGATTTTGTGGTATTTTTGGGGGTTTTAGGGTTTTTTGAGTTTTATGGGTTTTTCGTGTTTTTTAGTGTCTTGAATGTTTTTTATAGTTTGTTTAAGTTTCTAGAGTTTTAAAGGGATTTTAGAGTTTTTATGGGGTTTTAAGGGTTTTTTATGTCTTTAGTGTTTTAAAGGATTTAGGGGTCCCTATGTGTTTTTTTATTTTTTAGTGTCTTTAGAATCTTTAAGGGTATTAACATTTTTTAGGGTTTTTATGATTTTTAGCAGTTTAGGTTTTTGGGGGTGTTATGTGTTTTTTTGTTTGTGTGTTTTTCTTATGGGTTTTCATGGTATTCAGGTTTTTAAAATTTTTAGCAATTTTTAGGATCTTTTTAGTATTTTTTTTGGTTTTTTCAGGGTTTTTGGTTTTTTCAATTCCTAAGGTTTTTATAGTTTCAATCAATTTATTATTTTAATGTTTTTTTTGACCATTGGTGGATTTTAATGGGTTTTATTAGTTTTTAGGGTTTTAAAGGTATTTAGGGTGGTTATGTTTTTTAGTGGGATTAAGGTTTTTAGGATCTTTTCAGGGTTTGTTGGATTTTTAATTTTTTAGGGTTTTTAGGGGTTTTAAGTTCTTTTTAGGTTTTTAAGGATCTCATATGATTTTTTAGGGATTTTTACATTTTTAGGTATTTTTATGATTTTTAGTGTTTTTTGGGCTTTTGGGGATTTTAAGGGGTTTTAGAGTTTTTTTAAGGTTTTAGGGTTTTTTGGGGGTTTTTGGGTTTTTTGTTTTTTGGGTTTTTATGGTTTTTAGAGTATTTTATTGTTCTTTGGGGTTTAATGTGGTTCTATATTATTTAGTTGGTTTTTAATGGTGTTATGGGTTTTTTGGATTTTAATGGATTCTATGTGTTTTAATGGTTTTTAGGGGTTATAGGGAATTTTAGGGTTTTAGGGTTTTTAAAAAATGTAGGCATTTAAGTGTTTTTATGTTTTTATGGTTTTATTAGGGGTTTTTTAAGTTTCAAGGTTTTTTATGTTTTTAGTGATTTGGGGGATTTTTTTAGGATTTTATGGGGTCTTAGAGAAAGGAAGATGGGAGGGTCAGGCTATTCCCGGCCCCCCAAATTTATTAGCAAGGAAAAAGAGACACAACAGACAAAGGAGGGGAGGGGCCAAAAAACCCACACCCGAAAACCACTTACAACTCATGCAAAAAAATATTTTTATGGGTTTTTATAGTTTTTAAAAAAAATTATGGGGTTTTATAGTTTTTTTTGGATTTTGGGAGTTTTTAGGGTGTTTACCATTTTTAGATTATTTTAGGGTTTTTACCATTTATTAGGTTTTTAGGGGTATTATGTGGTTATAGTTTTTAAAAGATGTCTTAGGTGTTTTCAGGGTTTTAAGGGTTTTATGTTTTAGGTATTTATATGGGTTTTTTCTCAGATTATTTTGGTTTTATGGGTTTGGAGGGATTTTATGGGTTTTATAGTTATTGGGGGATTTATTGTTTTTTAGGGTTTTTAGGGTATTTTTATTTTTTTACGGTTTTTAATGGTTTTTTGAGTGTGTTAATCATTATTTTGGTTTAAAGGGGTTTTGTAGTTTTCATCCTTTTTAGGGATTTTATGGGTTTTTAGGATTTTAAAAGGGTTTTAGTGATGTTTAGGATATTTTAAGGTTTTTAGGTTTCCTAAGGGGTTTAATTGTTTTTATTTTGTTAATTTTTTATTAGGGTTATTCATGTTTTTTCAATTTTTTTATGTTTTTTGGGATTTTAGGGAATTTTATAAATTTTAATGTAGTTTTAGTTTTTTAAAATATTTTTGAGGATTTTTATGGTAATTTAGGGTATTAATTGTTTTTAGGGTTTCTAGAATATTTTAGGGTTTTTGGGGTTTTGAGTGTTTTAGATTTTTAAACATTTCATAGTGTTTTCTAGGTTTCTCCGTGTTTTTTACATTTTTTGGGTTTTTAGCGGGTTTTTAGGATTTTATGGTTTTTTAGGGTTTTCAGTGTTTTTTACATTTTTTGGGTTTTTTAGGGTTTTTTAGGATTTTATCGTTTTTTAGGGTTTCAGGGGATTTGGAAGGTTTTTAGGGTTTTACGGTTTTTTGGTATTCTCAGGGGTTTTATTGTTTTTTAGATTTCTTTTTGATTTTTAGGGGTTTAGAGATCTCTTAGGATTTTTAGTGGGATTTTAGCGTCCTTATCGATTTTTAGATTTTTTTTATGTTTCTTAGGGGGTTTGATGGTTTTTTGGGTTTTTATGGGTTTTCTGTGATTTATCATTTTTAGGTTTCTTAGGTTTTTAATGTTTTTCAAGATTTTTTAGGTTTTCCTAGGGGTTTTCCGGATTTTTAGGGTTTTTATCTTATTAGGTATTTTTAGTTCTTTTTTTCAGATTATTATGGATTTTAAATATTTTAGGGATTTTGAGGATTCATAGGGTTCTTTAGTGTTGATAGGTTTTTTTTGGAGTTCTATAGTTTTTAATTTTTTTTGAATATTTTAGGGGATTAATATGTATTTGGAGTTTTTAGTTTGTTTTTATGGTTTTTATGGGTTTTTAGGATTATTTATGGTCTTAATAGTTTTTATGGCTGTTAGGGGTATTAGGGTTATAAGGGACTTTTAGGGTTTTTAGAATTTTTTAGGGTTTTTAAGTGGTTTAGGGTTTTATTGGTTTTCATATGGGTTTTTTGGGATTTTAGGATTTTTTAGGTTTTTTTGGAATTTTTAGTGCGTTCTAAAGAATTTTAGGTTTTTTAGTGCTTTTAGGGATTATCAAGGGTTTTAGGGTTTTATAGGGTTTTTAGCATTTTCTAGTTTTTAAGGGTTTCAAGTATTTGGTTTGTTTTTATGTATTTCATAGGGTTTTTCAGGGTATTTAATGATTTTAAATTTTTTTGGGATTTTAGGGATTTTTTATTATTTTTATGGTTTTTATGACTTTTAAGGATTTTGAGGGTTTTTATGTTTTTATTGATTTTTTGGGTTTTAGGGTATTTTTAGATTTTTGGGGGGTTTATGGTTTTATAGAGTTTTTTAACATTTTAAGGGGTTTAAAAAGTGTTTTGTGTTTTTAGTTATTTTTAGTATTTTTACGGGTTTTAGGGATTTTAAGGTTTTAGGGGTTTTATAGGTCTTTGGGGTTTTTTATAGCTTTCTTGGGTATAGGGTTTTTATAATTTTAGGGCTACTAGGGGTTTAAAGTGTATTTAGGTTCTTATGGTTTTCTTAGGTTTGTAAGGGGTTTAATGTTTTTAAGATTTTTTAAAGTCTTTTTAGGATATTTATTCGTTTTTATGATTTTTAGTAATTTTTAGGAATTTAAGGTTCTTTATGGTTCCAGTGTTTTTAGAGCTATTTTGGTATTTAGGGTTTTATGAGTTTTTTAGGGATTTTTTACTTTTGAGTGGTGTAAAGGGTTTTTATATTTTTAGTTGTTTTTCATGTTTTTATTAGTTTTTAGGCTTTTATGGTTCTTAGGGTGTTTTAGTGTTTTTAGGGGCATTTTAGATGTTTTAGAATATATAGGTTTTTATAGGGGATTATGAGTTTTTAGTTTTTGATATTTTTCTTAGGGTTTTCAATTCTTTTTAGAATCTATAGGTTTTTATAGGATTTTATGGTTTTTAGGTATTTTGATGTTTTTGGGGTATTTTGGTTTTTTGGACTTTTCTGGATTTTTAGGGGGTTTTCATGCGTTTTTAGAGTTTTTAAAATTTTATAGTGTCTTTTAATTCTTTCAGGTGTTTAAATCATTTTTACAGTTTTTAATGTTTTTTAGGGTTGTTATGGGTTTTAAGGGTTGGGGTTTTATGGTTTTTAGGGTTTTTAAGTGTTTTTACATTTTTTATTTTTTAGGCATTTATAGTCCTTTTAGGGTTTTTTTGTTTTCTTAGGGGTTTTAGGGGTTTTTTATTTTTAGTTTTTATGTATTTTTTAGGATTTTATGGGTTTGTAGGGTTTTTAGGGATTTTTAGGGATTTATATTTTTTTATGGTTTTTAGGGATTTATGGTTTTTTAGTTTTTTAGGGATTTTTATGTTTTTAGTGTTTTAATGTTTTTAGGGGTTTAAAGTGGTTTCAGAGATTTTAGTGGTTATTTAGCATTTTTATGGGTTTTTGGTGTTTTTAATATTTTTAGAACTATGTATGCTTTTTAGGCATTTTTTGGAATTTTGGGCCATTTTGGGGTTTTTAGTATTTTTAAGGTTTTTATGGGCTCTAAGTGTTTTTTATGTTTTTATGGGTTTCTTGGGGATTTTCAACGCTTTATGGGTTTTTATGATTTTAGGGATTTTTAGAGTTTTTTTTATAATTTTATTTTTTAGGATTTTAAGGGATATTTATGGTTTATATGGTTTATTAGGGGTTTCAAGGGGTTTCGGGTATTTAGCATTTTCTATGTTTTATGATTTTAATATTTTTTTTAGATTTTAAGTTTCTCTAAGGGTTTTTTTGGTTTTTATATTTCTAGGAATTTTATTTACTTTTTAGGAATTTTATGGTTTTTATGTTTTTTATGGATTTGGTGTGGTTTTAGTGTCTTTTAGCCTTTTAGGGTTTTTATGGTTTTTTGGGGGGTTTTAGGGTTTTTTTATTTTTTTTGGGCTTTGAAGGGTTTTTATAATTTTTAACAAATTTAGGGGTTTAAAGTAATTTTAGATTATTTAGTGGGTTTTTATGGTTAATCATGGTTTTTAATGTTTTAGGGGTTTTATGGTTCTATGGGTTTTTAGGGTTTTTAGGGTCTTTTAGGGTTTCTAAGTATTTTCTATGATTTTAGAGGTTTAAGTATTATTATGTTTTAAGGTTTTCTTTGGTTTCTTCATGGTTTTTAGGTTTTATATGTATTGATGGATTTTTATCCCTTTTGGATTTTTTTTGTTTTTAGGGTTTTTATGGATTTTGAGGGTTTTTACGGTAATATAGTTTTTTGTGGGGTTTTTGGTTTTTTTAATTTTGTAGAGATTTGAATGTTTTTAGATTTTGTAATTCTCTTAGGGTGTCTGAGGGTTTTTATATACTTTAGTGGGTTTTAGGGTTTCTATGGGTGTTTAGGGTTTTTACGATTTTTACGGATTTTATGGTTTTTAGGGGTTTTAAGTATTTTAGATTCTTTTTAGGATTTTATAGGGTTTATATCATTTTTATGTTTTTTAGGGTTTTTAGTGTTTTTATTTTTTTAAGGTTTTCTTATGTTTTTAATATATTTTAGAGTTTTTTTATATGTTTTGGGAATTAGGGTGTTTTTAGGATTTATATGGTTTTGATGGATTTTGAGGGGTTTTAGGCTTTTTAGGCAAGTTATTTAATATTTTTATTGGTTTTAAGTGCTTTTAAGATTAAAGGTTTTCTTTTAATTTTTCCAGGTTATTATGATTTTTTACGATTTTAGGGATTTTGAGGGATTCTTCAAAATCGTTATGTATTTTTTGTGGTTTTTTGGATTTTGTGTGTTTTTTGTATTTTTTAGGGTTTTAAATATTTTTTATGTTTTTAGCATTTTCTTTTTTTTTTCAGGTTTTATGTTTTTTTTCAGTTTTTAAGGATTTCTTAGGGGTTTTTTATATTTTTATGGTTTTTAACAATTTTAGGAATTTTTAGTGTTTTTTAAACTTTTTATGGTTTTTAGGGATTTTGAAGGTGTTCATGGTTTTTTTTTAGAGTTTTTTGGAGTTTTTTACAGCTTTATGTTTTTTATAATTTTTTAACATTTATAAGGTTGTAAAGTGTTTTTAATATTTTCATGTTTTCTAGTGTATTTATGGGTTTTAAGGTTTTTAAGTGATTTTATAGGTTTTTATGGTTTTAGGGTTTTGGCTTCATTTAGGGTTTATAAGGGTTTTCTCATTTTTTTGGGTTTTTAGGGGTTTTATGTGTTTTAGGTTTTTAATGTTTTTTTCCATGGTATTTAGGGGTTTTTTATAATTTTAGGTATTTTTAATGATTTTTAAGATTTTATGGTCATTTGGGTTTTTAGGTATTTTGAGGGGTTTTGTGTTTTTATGATTTTTTAATGTTTTTTACCGTTTTTATGTTTTTAGGGGTTTTATGTGTTTTTAGTTTTTTAATGTTTTTTATGGATTTAGGGTTTTTAATGTTTTTTTCATCTTTAGGGAATTTTTGGGAATTTTATGATTTTATTGGTTTTTAGGGTTTTTATGGATTTTGAGGAAATTTAGGGTTTTTATGATTGTTAATGATTTTATGGTTTTATGTTATAAGGTTTTTTTAATTTTTAGGGTTTTTATGGTTCTTAATGTTTTTAACGTTTATAGTGTTTTACAGGGTTGTTAGATTTTTTATTAGGTTTTTAGGGTTTTATGGGTTTTTATGGTTTTTAGTGGTTGTTATGGGTTTTAGTGACTTTTAGGGTTGTTAGAGTTTTTATGTTTTTCATGGATTTTAGGTATTTTTAGGTTTTTTAAGGTCTTATTAGGGGTTTTAAGGGTTTTTATTTTTTTTTATGTTTTTAGAGATTTTTAGGGATTTTTTAATATTTTTCTGGTTTTTAGGGATTTTTAGGGCATAAAGGGGGTTTTAGGGTTTTTAGGGTTATTTTGGTTTTCTAGTTTTTTAGGGGTTTTGAGTTTCATATAGTTTTAAAGGGTTTTTATAGTTTTCTAACATTTTTAGGTTCTTAAAGGTATTATTATGTTTTTATGGTTTTTTAGTGATTTTACGTTTTTTTATGTGGTTTTAGGGGTTTTAATGGTTTTTAGGGGTGCTTATAGATTTTTAGAGATTTTAGGGGGCGTTCATTTTTTACCATTTTTTAGTTTTCTTAGAGGTTTAATTTTTTATTTTTGAAACTTTTATGGGTTTCTTAGGGGTATTCGTTTTTTTAAAGGTTTTTTTATGGTTTTTGGGATTTTATGGCTTTTATAGGACTTTCCTTTTTTAGGGTTTTGAGGGCTTTAGAGGGGTGTTGGGGTTCTCTATTGTTTTTAAGCGTTTTTTATGATTTTTTGGATTTTTAGTGTTTTTTACGTTTTTTATACTTTTAAACATTTTTTAGAGATTTTAACATTATTATGGTTTTAAAGGGTTTCTAGAGTTTTTCATGGTTATTAGGGATTTAGAATTGTTAAGGTTTTCATGGGGTTTTAGGGTTTCTTAGGGGGTATTAGGGTCTTTTCGGGGTTTTAGCATTTTTTTTTTTATTTTTTTTGGGTTTTAAGTGTATTTGGGTTTTTAATGTTTTTATAGGGGTGTTTAGGGTTTTTTATAGGTGTTTTATGGATTTTTGGGATTTTTTTGGGATTTTAAGGTTTTAGAGAATTTTAGGGTTTTTAGAGTTTTTAGGGATATTAGTATTTTTAGCATTTTTTTAGGGTTTTAGGGGATTTATGTGTTTCTAGGTTTTTCATATTTTCCTATGGTTTTTTGGGATTTTAGGATTTTAGGGATTTTTTATAATTTTGTTTGTGTTTTTTGAGGAGGGGTTTATGTATTTTGAGGGTTTTAAAGGGTTTATGATTTTTTGGGTTTTTACAGGTTATTTTTGAGTTTTAGAGGCTTTTTGGTTTTTTAGTGTTTTGGGGATTTAAAGGTTTTAAAGGGTTTTTAGAGTTTTTAGTGGGGTTGTTGTGTTTTTTAGGGTTTTAATGGTTTTATAGTGTTTTATTGTTTTTTGGGTTCTTAGAATTTCTATTATTATTGAGGATTTCTAACATTTTTTAGATTGTAGGGGTTTTAAGTATTTTTGGTTTATAAGGTTTTTCTACAGTTTTCCAGGGATTTCATGATTTTTTTATTTTTTAATGTATTTTTATGGATTTTTAGAATTTTATGGGTCTTTATTATTTTATGGATTTTGATGGGTTTTATGGTTTTTAGGGGTTATACTGTTTTAATGGTTTTGGGGGGGGGGATTTAAGGGTTTTTGTGTTTTGGGGATTTTTAATATTTTTTTGAGATTTTAATCATTTTTTGGGGACTTATGTTTTTTCATATTTTTTACAAGTTATTCAGGTTTTAATGAGTTTTTAGGGTTTTATGGTTTTTTTGTTTTTAGGGGTTTTTGATATTTTTAGGGTCTTTTAGGGTTTTAAACATTTTTTTTGATTTTTGGGATTTTAATTATTTCTTGGGTTTAAGTTCTTCTTATGGATTTTCTAGTTTTTTCCTGGTTTTCTTGAGTTTTTTTAGTTTTTTATTTATTTTTATAAATTTTTTAGGATTTTTAATAGTTTGTAGTGGTTTTTTTTGATTTTGAGGGGTTTTTGTGTTTTGTAGGATTATTGGGGTTTTAGGATTTTTATCATTTTTTATATGTTTTGGGATTTAAAGTGTTTTAGGTTTTTAAAGGTTTTCTTTTTATTTTTTAGGTTTCTTAGTATTTTTTTACATATTAGGGATTTTTTTGGATTTTTTATGGTTTTTTAGGATTTATAGAGTTTTTTAGGGTTTTTAGGGTTTTTAGCGGTTTCACATTTTTTATGGTCTTCAGGGTGTTTTAGGGTTTTTTGAGTTTTTATGGGTTTTATATTTTTTAACTCTTTTTTATGTTTTTATGGGTATAATGAATTTTTAGTTTTTAGTGGCTTATATTTTTTATGGGTTTTAGTTTTTTAAATGTTTAAAGGAGTTTATGGTTTTTGGGTGTTTTCGGATTTTTAGGGACTTTTTGGTTTATTTTTGTTTTTAGGGGTTTTAACTATTTTTTTATTATTAAGGTTTTCTTAGGGTTTTCAGGATATTTAATGTTTTTTAAAGTTTTAGGGATTATAAGGAAATTTTAGGGATTTTTTACACTTTTTTTGGTTTTTTGGATTTTTGTGATTTTGAGAGTATTAGGGGATTTAGCATTCTTTAGTGTTTTTAGTTTTTTTTTATTTTTAGGGGTTTTAAGTGTTTTTGGGATTTTATGGTTTTCTTATGTTTATAAAGGGTTTTACAATTTTCATTTTTTAGGATGATTTTTAGGGTTTATTTGAATTTTTATGTTTTTTTTGTGTTTTAGGAATTGTAGAGTTTTTTTAGGGATTTTAGGGTTTTTCGGGGTCTTATGTGCTTTTCTTAGTTTTTAACGTTTTATGAGTTCTGAGGTATTTTAAGTTACTTATATTTTTTAAAAAATTTATGGTTTTAAAGGGCATTTAGTGTTTTAATGGGTTTTTAGGGTTTTTATGGGTTTTCAATGGTTTTAATGGTTTTAAGGTTTTAATGATTTTTTGGGGTTTTTATGCTTTTTAGAATTTTGGGGATTTAAGTATTTTTATGTTTTTAATGTTTTATTATTTCTTTCAGTGTTTTTAAAAATTTATGGATTTCTAGGGATTTTTAGGATTATTTTGGTTTTTAGGGTTTTTTGGGATTTTGAGGGTTTTTAGGATTTTCATGGTTTTTTACATTTTTATGATTTTTTGGTTTTGTAGGTTTTTATGGTTTTTAGATTTTTTATCAATTCTAGGGATTCATAGGGTTTTTATATTTTTTAGTGTGTGTTTACAATTTTATGGGTTTTAGGGTTTTTATGGTTTCTATGGGGTTATGATTTTTAGGTTTTTGGGTTTGTAGGGTCCTGAAAATTCTTCCATAGGAATAAAATACTCCCAAAAATAGGTTTGTAGAAGGAATAAAGTACTCTTACAAGTCTAAGAAGGTTAATGGACCCAAATTGAGTCAAAAATTTCAAATGAAACTTGATTTAATTCCATTTTTCAAAGGATTTTAAATGGCACACATACCATCACCAGGAAGGGTTCGTGGACCGCATGGATCGTGAACCACTGGTATGAGGAATGATCTGTGTGGTGCTGGATAAGAAGCGATGGCCAGAGAACACAGTGGACCATGAACCACGTCGCTTAAGAACTCATGCACGCAAAGGAAATATGCATACCGTCTCGCAAACTCAACGGTTCGTGGACAAAGTGAAAGGGCAGGGTTTCGTGAACCATGACTGAAAACTGTAGCCTCCGCAATCACCAGTTGGCCGAGTCTTCCAAGGGCCAGGATATGTCTTCATGGGCCTCTGAAAATGGTGATGCATACCCATAGATACGATTTCCTTGATGCTCTATAAAAGAAGCATAGAAAGAATTGAGAAGGGACGGATGAAGAAAGCTCAAATGGGACCCTATAGGTTGGAAGAAAGAACTCGGGGAAGATTCCAACATCAGTCTTGAATCATCGGCGAAGTCCAAATTGAAAACCACATTCTCCACAGGTACAGCCAGTCGTGAACCATACAACCGTGGAACATAATTATAATAATATAACCACGAACCTCCATGGAGAAACCAAGATCCACCTATTTCTCATGGATGAACTCCTTCGAAACGATAGTCTTGTGGACCCTCCTTCAATATGGTGATCTTCATAGTGTATCGCTTTGCAGATTTAACTTGGCACCGCGTACTGCATCAGTATGCGGACAGAACCCAAAGAGATGTGATAGACCGCGTACCACTATGGTGCGCAGTGGTCTATACCCATGCCCGCGTACCACATCGGTATGCGAACAACCCCTATGCCCATATACCACTACAGTATGAAGAGCTTCCCCCATCCCACATAAGAAATCAGTACCCAGAACGAGATGTTTTCGTGTATTCTTTCCTCCGGTTCCAATCTCGTTGCATCATTACCATGCAGTCCTCCATAATCCCTCCATGAACCAGTCCCCCATCATCAGGAAAAAGGCTCCTCCAAAGCCACTAGACTCATATAATAAAACCATTGGGTGCATCATCATTCCCTTTGAGTCTACATACCCATGGTAAGTAGAGTCATGAAGGATCTCCCCACAATAGTTTAGGCTTTAGGGATGTCTGTGGGTCTACATTCCCATGGTAACCTAGAGTCCAACCATGGTATACCAATGTGAACATCCCCATTCTAAAGATTAAGGGTGATCACCTGCTTTTCCATTCAATGAGGAATGGTGATCAATCAAAGGGGTTATGTTTGATCCCCCTTTTGATTAGGAGGAAACTCCTCCCCTTCCCATAACGTGTTTCGGGGCACTCCCACTGAGTTAAGTCCCCAATATTCCAAGGCCGAGTCGCATGAACTTTAATGTCATTTCACACTGAAAGGATCATCACTCCGCACCCTCTCCCACCGTCACCTTTAGCCTCATCCGTCGTAGGTTAACTCTCACCCACCAGCAAGAGAGGAAGCTTGTGGTTGGTTGGATCTCTCACATCCTCTTGTTTCTCACACTGAGAATGAATCACATGGGCTTAGATATCTGTGACAATTACAATATCCACACAATTTTGAACAATTAGAAAATTTATTCCCGATCAAACCAGGATATATAGGACGCCTACTAGAAGGCCTGAAATCCAAAGTTTTTCCATACAAAAGGGTTCACCCAATCATGTTCCCCTCAAATGGGTAGCCTCTACGCATAATCCTCACACAATTATGAACTACAAGAACTCTAATTCCTGATCCAACTATGATATATAGGATTCCTAATCGAAGGCCCGATCTCAGAAAGGTGACTATCCAAAAAGGTTCTCTTAATCATGTTCCTCTCAAATGGGAAGCCTCCACATATAATACCCACACAATTATCTACTACAAGAACTATGATTCCTGATGAAACTAGGATAGGTAGGACACCAACTTGAAATCCCAAGCTCAAAAGGGTGCCCATCCAAAAGGATTCCCCCAATCATGTTCCCCTCAAATGGAAAGCCTTAATGAGTATGCCCCACACAATTATAAACTATAAGAACTTTGATTCCTGATCAAACCCGGATGCGTAGGATGCCTACTCATAGGCCTGAGCTCAGAAGGGAACCCATCGAAAAGGTTTCACTCAATAATGTTCCCATCAAACGGGTAGCCTCCATTCATAATCCCCACACAATTATGAACTATGAGAAATCTGATTCCTGATCATACCAGGATACGTGGGATGCCTACTTAAAGGCTTGAGCTCAAAAGGGTTCCCTTTTAAAAGGGCTTAACCGAAAGTGTCCCATCAAATGGGAAACATTCATACATAATCCCCAGCCATTCTGATCTATGTGGGTTCTGATTCCTCTCTCGAGGATATGTTGGAAACCTATATTATGAATCCAATCCCAACATCAAGTCACCTTCCTTCCCCTGGATGATGATAAACCCCAGAGCGCCTTATTATATGGCTCAAGTCAGCATCACCTCCATAGCATTAAATCCATATATGATTAGGACTATCCTGCAAACCAGGGTTAGCCTGGGGACACACACTTCGGGAATGAACCAAGGATTCATGAACTTATGAACATGACTTAAATCTATAATAGTGTCTTGGAATAGGAAATAATTCCCCTCAAAAGGGGTGTGGTGATCCCAACTTCATATCCTGTCGACCAAAAGAGTCCTTAAGTGTCATTGGTCAAACCATTGTCCAATGATTTCCTACCTTTGGAAAGATGGTCCATGAATCATGGATGCCAGATCCACTGGGTGTTTTTGGCTCCATGAATAAGTCCATTTGAGACCATCTAAGGAAGTTATACATGAGGAGGACCGATTGCACAAGAAATTGACCACATTCAATCACCCGCTAGGACCATATGACTATGTCATCTCCTTCTCAATATTAAAGGGTTGAATTGCTTAGTCCTCACGGGGTTAATCCAACCTTCCATTAAAGGATCATGGTGAAAAATGGGTCGAAATAAAAGAAATGGTGAATTTGACAAGAAACCATATATGGAAAAAGAAATGGGTGATGATTCTAGTTGGACCATTTTTTCATCACCCTGAATGCGCCACCTTAGAAGCGAAACACAAATGGTGAACCCAATGTGATTCCTTAACCAAGGTGGCGGTCTTACCCCACTCGAGCCCCTTCACTCCACAAAAAAAGGAGAAGGGGGTGAAGATGAATCGTTAAATATGCATATGTTTTAAAACAAATTATGCTACTTTGATGAGTTTTTGTGGTCTGTATGACATATATGAATGTTATAGGTTCCTGCAGAGCAACCTTAGATCAAAATGACATCCTGATGACCGATGCAGAGATACACATCAGTGATCCCATAGTTGGATGGGTCCCCAATGAAGAATATGCTCCCCTCGTCTACCCAACATCTTCAATGTTGGGTATCCCACATGTTGATCAAGGAGTACAACTGAAACGGTACTCTCCCCATGGTGGAGGCCATGAGAAAAGACCTCCAGTCTGCAAAGGTTCTCTAGACGCATCCTCAGCCGTGACCATAACCCCTTAACAAGGTGGCCCCGATGGACGTCCCAAACCATTTCAATTGACTGTACATGAAACGTGACAATGATTCCCTCCCTTATCTTAGGGAGGAAGATGAATTCGGTGTGACAACTTCATCTCAACTTCACATGGGTCCTACTCATGTCCCCCCACCAGAGAATGCTTCCACCAACACCAGACAACCAATCCTCCTTACATTGAATAGGACCTTATGTCGAGCATTCCTGATGAAGTCCAGGAGACCCGGGCCCCTCAGGATACCCCCAAGGGCAGAAAATATATAATCAGGAACATGTTATCACATTGGTTGCTAGGAGGAACTCTATCATACTAATGCAGCAGAATTCAATAGGTAGAAATATGACTCTACCCCCTCCACTCAAGGCCACCCTAGAAATAGTGTGGAACAATACAAGCACATACATGTTCCTTCTAGTGCTCGCTGGTCCCACCATATAGACAGAGCGAAAAACTATTGGCAGACACAGTTATATTCCAATTAAAAGAAGGATTTTATCCAAATAGGATGGAAACCATCTATATGCAGGCATAGATGCTTGCTGATTCATGTCAAGACTTTCATCCAAATATGGTGGCCAACAAATATGAGTAGAGTCAAATTCCTATGATTATAGAAAAATAACATGAGACAAATACAAAGGAAAGAAAGAAGATGAAAATCTAAACTCATGAATATAAAGGTCGCCAGTCAAATATGGTGGCAATCAGAGAAGAAAACTGGTGGTAGACTCTTTCCTCTGTCCCTACATAGGAGAACTACCAATATCTACTGGCTACTCATAGAGCACCAGAGTAGGCACAAAATCCTTCTCTGATATTGGAATGGGAATTCGTACATGTTATACCCAAGGATGTATCTCATAAAATCGTGGAAATGATAAAAGATCAAACCTCGATCCCATACCATATCATCTAAACATGCCAAGACATTATTGCATCGGTAGAAAATGTGAGAAATTGGGCCAATGACCCAGTTTCCTCATACGAAATTACTTACATGAAAAATGGTTCAGTCAATCCGGAGTATTCATGCATTCTTACTCTAGTCCAGGAGGGTCGATGACAATATCATGCGATACACGGATAACCAGATCAGGAATAAATGTCTATTCCAACTGGGGGACACCAGTCAAACATGGTGGCCTCTCTAGGGTAGGCATATATCTATAAAAAAATTCAATATTTATGTCAGCGTATTTCTGTGGCATCATATGACACAAAATGATTGGGACCCATATATAAAGGTTGTTACCAATAGTAGATATCCTTGGTTACCCACAAGAGAGTTCTCAAAAATAAAATTCACCAAAGGGAACTGGAAAATGAAGAGCGCATACATAATCTTGCTCCATTAGAAGTTGGAGTTCTTGATGCCCTCAAACATATATCAATAAATTATTGAGACCCTATCAATCCATTACAAAATTATGGAAGTGGCAGTAGCATTTGAGAAGGCCATCCCCACAACATTGCTATCAAGGGCTCTGAAGGTCCTCCTTAGAGCACTTATGGGGGCTCACTCCATGGGCTAGTAATGATCGATCATGAGAGCCTATCTTCTGATGTGTGTCGTAATATCCCTCCTCCCGACCTAAATATTTGACACCAAGATGATCCTCCCTTTACTGTCATCCGCCTTAATGGTCCTCCCTAGGGTATATATTGTAGATATGTTTCTCCCTGTAGTCGGATATCAAGTCATGATGGTAGTCCTTTCCATGATTACAGTCATTAAGAAGTACCTCCCTGCAATTTCAGTTATAGTGAAGGTCATCCCCTCAGTGACATCAAGAAACAAGAAGGTCTTCCCCTCATTACAGTACATTCTGAAGGCCCTCCCTATGATGTGCACTATATAAATTCTCCCTACATCCAGGTATCAAGTCATGATGGTAGTCCTCTCCATGATGACAGTCATTGTGAAGGCCCTCCCTGTAATGGTAGTAGTTGTGAAGGTCCTCCCCACATTGACATCATGTAATGAGAAGGTCCTCCCCTCACTATAGCCCACCCTGAAGGTCCTCCCCAGGGTATACATTGTATAGACATTTCCTATGGTTGGGAATCAAGCAGCAATAGTAGCCATCACTATTGTAGCACCAATTGTGAAGGTCCTCCCCACAACCAAATTTAAAACTAGCAAGAAGGTCCTCCCCATGATGGAACAAATGTAAGAATGTCCTTCTATGTTTAGGTTCTCTGAAAGATGGAGTCAGACACATTTGAACTCCGTCTATAATGATTGATACTCATTCTCAACCAGAGGATGGCCTGGGGCCACGCTCATCTTCTGAACCACCCCCGCTTCGTTTGCATATCAATGAGGCTCCCATCAGCTTGATTTCTTGGAACAAAATTATAAAGAAGTAGTCATGTTGGGAACATCAATTAGAGGAGTCCTTGGAAGAACAACAGTAGGATATGTTGCTCGTGAGAAGACAACTATCAAGGGATAATATACCAGTAATGTATTGACCTACGACCACTTCTCACTTCAAAATATCAGGAGAGTTGTTTGGGGAATGTATACATGACATTTTCATCAATATATGGATGGATCTTCATCAGTTAAAAGAAAAATTCATACCCTATGAAGGGTATGCAGACCATGTTAACATGTTAGGGTAGCTTCACCATTTAATTGACTTGGAATCCCTCCCGTACTCATGGAAGCCACAATCAGAAAGGTTAAAGAAAAACCATGAAATAGCTTTTCCTCTATGCACTACATAAGTTGCTTCATCTCATTAGCGATGCCCCGACTGGAGTTTACTTTTCGGGATGGGGAGAACATGGAGCTGTACACTTCAACCCCCGTCCCATCCAGAAAACCCCATTGGAAATGACATCTTGCAATATCATCACCCAAAGTAAGAAATCAGGTGAAACCCATGCTTAGGAAATATGGGATACTAAACAAAAACTATCATGGAGTATGTCTTAAATGCGTCAGCACCGAAGAGATCAAGCCATCAAAAAACATCTGAGTCATTCAAATAAGAACATCCAATAGGCCTCCCACCTAAGGGAATCCAACCAACAAGTAGTGTTCATGTCTGTAAAAGACCATATACTCTGTAAAGTCCCAGTTCCATACTCAAATCACACCCACATGGGAGTACATGGGATTGAAAAGGTGGAAATAGCGGTGGATGCCGCCGCAATGTGGGAACAACCCCATCCCACAGGACTGGGGGAATTTTTAAATCAAAATTCCCTTGTAAGATGAACAAATCCAGGCCATAGTGAATCAATGAAAGAATGGGAACAACCCCAGCCTGTAGGGCTGGGGGTATTTATACCTCAAGTCCCCGTACAGCGGATGTATGTCTTCACCCATCTAGGAAGAACGATGGGTAGATGAGTCACCCATTCCATCCCTTCTCATGGCTCGCATCCCCTGAGATAAAGGCACATTATGAGGCCAGACTAGGGCTCCCTTCTGGTCAATATTAACCATGAAACCCAAATAATTCCATAGAATGGAAGGAGAAAGTCCAACAAAGGACGTAGAAATCTTTCCTACCATTTGGAACTTGGTACACTGCCCCCAAAACGGTATGTATCAATGACTGTTGTAAAAATCAACCCCACAAACATCAAAGAAAATGGAATAGATGGAGTGGAAGCAATGGAAGATGGATCCCTCCTAGATGCATCCCACACCGATCCTGATTGTGTGTATACCCAGAACTAGAGAGCGGTCCTAAATTTGGGTACCCCTCTATTAATCCTCCATTACCTCCCATGAGAAACCCCAACAAGGAGTAGAATAGATACAAGGTCATCTATGAACCACCTTCTCATCCCCATGAAAATGCATCCCTCACTCTTGAGGAAAGGTTCTATAAGTAGGAGGAAGAAATGAAAGAGATCAGGCGAATTAATGATGAGCTACGTCGAGAGAGCTACCTCGAAAAATGTGTTCCCCCTACGGAACATTAGTGGGTATTCCAAGAAGTGGTTCCCTTTCCACAGCCCCTCATCTTTTTGAATGAATCCAAGATCAGAGGCCTATCCAATCAGGCATCGGGACCAAAAACCTACTTAAACCTGGCCCTAGAAGGACATCAAGACTTCCCCCCATTGGGAAGGTAGCCAGAGAATATCCATGTAAACCCATAAAGGATACCCCTGGCTAGATATCCACCCCAAATTCCAGCATCACCAGAACACCCAACATTGTCCACTACACCACCAACCCAAGCTCAATCTCGGTAGGTTATCCATAAAGGGATCTTGAACACCATCAAACAACTTACAACTCGACTAGAAGTCATGGAGGGGCGGTGAAATCTGATACAACCAGAGTGAAAACCTACCCTGATTGGGTGAGAAATGTTTTACCACCACCAAATTTCAAAAACTATGTTTTTCACTATTCAATAGTTTGGGGGACCCAAAACAAAATTTAATGCATTGTTCCTCTTATTGTGACCCCATGATGGGCACTCTAGATCAGAAAGAAACAGTACAACTCAGGTGCTCTGTACGAACCCTATATGGATCAGCCTTCGAATGGTATACTAGCTTGCCAGACAATTCAATCATAGGATGGGAGGACCTCTGATGAAAGTTTCTCTTCCAGTTTAATTCAATGCTGCCTAAGAGAATGGTCAGTTATCTCATGAACTGTAAGTAGTGAGAAAACAAAATAGTCGCAAACTTCATTTTGAGATGTAAAGTCTTGACTTATTCCCTAAACTGGCTGCTCCCATAGGATGAGATGCTCTCCACATTCCTTGATAACCTTTGGGATGAATTGAGAACACCGATCATCCCAGTGAAGTACAGAAGTGGGTTCTAATACTTCTCTACGATTGCCCAAAAAATAGAATACTCCTTCCAATTTACCAATCTCATATCCCAAGTGGCCTAATTAGCCCCATGGAAAAGTATGGTAAATGATGAAGTGGATTCAATCATGCTTAAGCCACCCTCGACACCAGATCTGGTTGCAAGGCCCCCACTGAACTATGTGGGACCCCTAGATGCCGAAAACCAATCCCACCTCAGTAAGATGAACAATGGGGTTCTAAGAGATATCTGTTCAAAAATAAAGAAATAAATTCTACTCATTCTGATATTACCAAGTCCACAATTATATCATTGCTACCACAAATTGAAACTTTCTCCAGCTACCGGAGCCAAATAGATTCGATGAAGTGGGTCTCAAATACAATCCAAATTATTTTCCTTATCACCGGATACTAGGAAACACCATCCAGGAATGATTCGTTTTCAGGGATCTCCTGAAAAAGATGTTGGATTCTGGGAAAGTCAAGTTGGGACTATCGCCAGCACAAGTGGCCTATGTTTTCATCTCAGACTCAAGAGAGGAAAAGGAATGGAAAATGGTTTCCAGTAAGAAGGGAAAAAATTGACAATTGGATGGCCTAGAAGACAGTCAACCGATTCCGTGGAATTATCCAAGCATAGATGAAATGACCAACTATGCCCCCAAAAGCCCCTAATACAGCACAACCATCCTCCTCAGCCACACAGTCCTCTAAAGGACAGAAGGGGAGAAAGTAAGAGTAATAATGTGGGATGACACCAAAGCTGATGTTAGTGTTGACACTTTCAGACTTCATAACAACAGAATTAGTACAATGGGAACTACCCCGCCAAACAATACAATGGGAACGTCACCTCAAAATGGTATAATGGGAACCACCCATCCAAATGGTACAACAGGCACCGCCCTGCTAAATGGTACCATCAGAAGGAGAGAATCAGATAGAAACAGTGTCAGGTCAAGAACTGATATTTGGCTCCATTAATGTCATTCACTTGATGGAACCCTTCTTGCATAGAGAATATGGCCATCAACCCAAATTTCCTACACCCAACCGGAGAGCTGGAGAAAGAGGCTGCATAGGCTGACGATTTCCTAGAAGGCATGATCTTGGATGGAGTCAAATTTATATCCATTCCATACCTCAAATTGTTAACATTACAGAAACTCATGGAAGGACCCTATGACAGACACAACAAGAATCGTAATTCTCCTCCACCCCCATTGGAGGAAATCAAATTCTTTTTATATTAGAGTATCTATTAGGGAAAGAATAAATATCAAATCGCCTAATACATACGGTCAAACAATTTCGGCCAGGCCCAGAAAGAACCGTAGCACCACCAACTCCTATCCCATAGGCTGAACCACCTAGGTCAAAAGCCCAAAACCCTAAAGTTCTTTTGAAAGGGAAACCCCATGTTGGGAAGCACCAGAATTTAGAGCAGAAATATTATAATTTAAAATATCTAGAATCATTACTAGAAAAACTATGAATCCTGGATGTGTTAATCCTGCCTACAGATCTTAGGGAGGTACTCATCGAAGCCTTAGTAAGTCCCAAGGAGTTTGAGGCTGAAGTAGCAGCAGCCAAAGTCTATCAGATAGAGACCAATCCCGAAAAATGTCACACCGTCTTCTCCTTCAAATATAGGTATGAAGACACCATCATGAAAGGGAACATAAAACCATTATATGTGTCCAGCAAGATAAATGGAATTTATATCAGGAAAATTTTCACCGATAATGGCTCTGAAGCCAATCTCCTCCCACTGCGAACGCTTTATCGGTTGGGATATGATGAAGACAGCTTGACACCCAACACCAAAACTCTATTGGGATATGAAAAACGTGTACAGAAACTGTTGGGATCGATGAGGCTTAAAACTTATCTTGGAGACCTCATGTCAGATTCTGAGTTCTTGGTAGTGCAGCAAAGTATGGCCTTTAATGTCCTTTTTTAGAGGCCTTAATGCATCTTCACGCTACAATTCCATCGTCATACCATAAATGCATAAAATATTTCACTAATGGGGAAAATGGGACATTTCACACCGATATATCCCCATTTTAGTCCTCTGAGTCTCATTATATCAACACATGTTTCTATAAATCAGAAGAAAAACTTCTTTTAGAAAAAAAATTGATTAGATTACTTCCCAAAATGGATTTTAAATGGCTCCCTCTGACCCTCTATAGCATCTTGGGAAGAGTATGTATTACCCATAGACCAAGATGAATGCATAAGTGAAAGTCTAGATTCAGACTCAATTATTTGCATGATCTCTGTTACGGCTTCCAAGTCCAAAGACACTGGAGAACGTGCTGAATTCTATGATTACAAGAAAATCCCTATCAAATATTCTCCTCGCTTGTCTATGGGACCCCTAACTACCCTCACCTTACTCACTAAGGAAAAATATGATTCCCCTTCCAAAATTGGAGAATTCATCTCAAGAATCCTCTCTCCATTAGAATAGGAAAAAGGGGAAAAGGAAGAAGATGAAGAAGAAGAAGAATAGGAAGACCTCAAAGATTTCCCTCCTACACTTGAATAAGGTATCTCCACCACAATCAATGATCTTAAGAAGATAATCCTCGGAACCAAAAACGACATGCGGCCCACTCTGATTAGTGTGGCTCTTTCTGTCACGGAGCAGAAGGCATATACCTACATCTTAAAGAAAAAATTGATACACATTTTCCTGGAATTACACAGAAATTACAGGCCTCGATTCCAAGGTTTATACTCATCATCTAGGCTTACCAAAAGATGATAGGGTCTATAAGCAGGAAACCTAAAGGTCCCACCCTACACATGCTTCCAAAATAGTGGCTGAGGATGACAATCTAATCAGATCCAAATTCATACGGGATGTCCAATATCTGATATGGATGGTGAACATAGTCCCTATCAAAAATAAGAACAGACTAATTATAATCTACACTGAATTCAGAGACCTTAATCGACATTGCCCAAAAGACGATTTCCCATTCCTGATCACAGAATTGTTGATCGGTGAAACTGCCGGATATGAGGCTCTCTCTTTCATGGATGGCTATTCTGGATAGAAACAGATATGGATGGCCCAAGGAGATTAAGAAAATACCACTTTTAGGGCCCCTTAGGGATTTTTTTGTTACAACGTGATGCCCTTTGATCTAAAAAAATAGCAGCGCCACATATCATCACCCCATGCAAAGCATCTTCAAGCCCTTATTAGGAAAATTCATCGAGTGTTTTGTTGACGATCTAGAGGTTAACTCAAAATAGCACTCAAACCACCTAGATGATCACGAAAATTTCTTCAATAAACTGCAACAATAGAGTTTAAATATGAATCTCCTAAATTTCACCTTTAGCATTTCCTATGGAAAATTAATCAACATCATCGTACACCATCATGACATCGAAGTCGACCCTGAGAAGACAAAATTTATTCTTGGCCTATACCCACCTAGCAACCTCAGTGATTTGAGAGGTCTCCAAGGGAACCTGGCCTACATCCGATGCTTCATAGCCATCTTGGTGGTTTATTTTTACCTTTCACCATGTTAATGAAGAAAGGGGTCATGTATGAGTGGTAAATTGATTTCCAAGAATCATTCGACAATCTCAAAAGATATCTCCTGATCTTACCGATGATGATGCCACCAGTTGAGGGGAGACCACTCATTTTGTATGTAACTGCCATGGAATAGTCATTAGGTTCCTTCCTCACACAGAAGAATGATGTTGGCTGTGAGAACAACCGCTATTAACTCATCCGAACAATAATTGATGCTGAAACTCAATATTCATAAATTCAAAAGAACTACCTAGCCCTAATCTTCTTAGTTCAAAAAATAATTCATTACTTGCAACACCATGAGGTCCACTTGGTCACCCACTACAACCTGCTCAAATATATCCTCAACCATCCCATGTTAAATGGATGCCTATCATGATGGGCGGTCATCCAACAACAGTTTGACATATGGTACATACCCAAAAGGCCATCAAAGGTCATGTGTTAGCAGAATACCTCATTGAGAACCCCTTGGAAGAAACAACACTGTTGGATATAAAATTTCTGGATGAAGAAGTGTTCTCTGTCTTGGAGGACCCCCAGACTTGGGAAATGTACTTTGATGGTGCTTCCAAAAGACTGAAAGGGAAAAGAATAGAGGATATCAAGCTCAATAAAGTGGGGCTGGAAATTATACTCATATCCCCCAAAAGGCCTTCCTTCCGTACTCTTTTCTTCTTTCGAAGGGTTTTACAAATAATGAAGCATAATATTAAGATCCCATTATGGGTCTGGAACTAGCACTTCATGTACATTCCAAACACCTCATGATAAAGGGGGATTCAGAGCTAGTCATCCAACATGTTAATGATGACTATGCAATTAAGAATGATGTATTGGCCCCCTTGATGAACCATGTTTGAGAACTAATGGAATAATTTCCATCAAAACCAATGTTGACCTATGTACCCTAGTCTGAAAATTCTAAAGACAATGCCTTGGTAAATGTAGCCATGCCCTTGGCTGATCCAGACTGGGGTGAAATCATTATTAGCATTTCCCACTGCCGGATGGTATTTCCATTTATCCAGAGCAATACGGAAGAAACTGATGAAAGTAGAACTGTTTCTAAGCCTTATGGTCACACCACAGGCTGGATGACTCCCATTAAAAATTACCTTCAGAAGGGGGAAGTCCCACCAGATAGGGCTATAAGGGAACATGTTCGAAGATGGGAAGTCAATTTTTCCTTGTACATTGAGGTAAACCAAGAAAATGGTCTCTACAAAGGAGGCCTTGATGAAGTCCATTTTAGTTTCATTGATGGAGAATATACTATTCTTGTCATGAAATAAGTGAGCTTCAGAGTTTGTGGAGCGCACTAATCAGAAACCAATCTCTCTCACCAAATCCAAAGGCTTGGGTAATATTGGCCCACTATGGTACAGAATTGTTCAATATTCACCAAGAAGTTCCATTCCTGCCATGTTCATGCCAATTTTATACCCCGTACCTAGGAGTTACTTCAAGCAAATAGGTACTACTGGCCATTTTTTTCTTGGGGGATGGAGGTTGTGGGACCATATCCCCCCTCTACATCTAGACAATTCAAGTTCATACTAACATCGACCAACATCTTTTCCAAATGGGTCATAGCCATACCCCTTAAAGAAGTCAAGGTGAAAAGCATCATTATCTTTGTGAATTCCAACATCATTACTGGATTTTGTGTCCCTCATACAATACTGACAAACAATGACACCAACGTTTTCTCTACTAAGTTGGAAAAGTTATACCAGGAGCATGGAATCAAATCCAATCGTTCATCCCACTACCACACTACAGCCAATGGGAAGATAGAGGCTTTCAACAAAAATCTATCCAAAATACTCAAGAAGATGGTAGATAAGGATAAGAAATTATGGTTAGAAAAGATACTTCATGCATTGTGTGATTATAGGACCACAACCCACATTGTCACCCAAGCGACTGCATACTCACTAGTATACAGGGCAGAGCCGGTTTTTCCTATCGAAATCCAAGTTCCATCACTTCGTGTTATCATTTTTGATCAATTATCCATATACGAGAAATCCTAGAGATGGTTTGATGAGTTTGAGTAGATAGATGAAAAATGTCTTCACACATTACACCAATTAGAAATCTACCAAAATCAGATTGCACGAGCCTTCAACAAAACAGTACACCTTTGATATTTACTCAAAAGAGAAACGATTTTAGTCCTCATAACCCTGATGATACTCAGGAAGAATGCCCCAAATATTCAAAAAATGTGGGAAGGACCATATGAAATACATTGGGTATATTCAAAATGGATCATACGCCCTGATATCAATGGATAGAAATCTCATCACGACACCCACAAATGAAATGTTTTGTAGAATTACTTCATGTAATAACAAGAGTCATGGTCCAAACTCTATGAACTTAAACTATGAGAAGTAATACTGTAAAGACTGTTTCAAACTCTAAGACCTTAAACTATTATTAGTAATACCACGAATTCATGGTCTAAACTCTTAGACCACAAACTATGAGTAGTAATAATATGAATCCTGGTCCACACACTAAGACCTTAAACTATGAGTAAGAATAATGTGAAGTCATAGTCCAAAATCTAAGACCTTAAACTATGAGTAGTAATATTGTGAAGCATGGTCCAAACTCTAAGGCCTTAAACTATTATTAGTAATATCACGAAGTCATGGTCCAAACTCTAAGACCTTAAACTATGAGTTGTAAAACTATGAAGCCTTGTCCAAACACTAATACCATAAACTATGAGTAGTAATACTGTGAAGTCATGTTACAAACTCTAAGTCCTTAAAATAGAAGTAATAGTCCTTTCCACATGATGTTAAACTTTAATGAATTCATCCATGAAATATAACATTAAACTGGGACTCATGTCCTCACTGTTAGATGTTAAACTATATTTCACAAAGCTTCTTAATTTCATGATGATAAACTTAAAGATCTTTCACAGAACTACATGTTGATTAATTCCATACCTCATATGATATGTAGTGATGCCTTGATCCTCAATCATGGACCTTCACCCCCAAAACATGCCCCTATAATATCCTCTATTTCCCCACACTGGCACGGGATACCCTTATCACTCCTTGTTTCTCACATTGATTATAACTCACGTCAGATTAGGATATGTGGTGAGTGTTTCATTATGGGAAAAAATTATAGAGAAGTATGGTAGAACAAACACCCATAGAAAATGAAACAAAAATGTTCCTACCACCATGAAATGAGACAGATCAGTATGAGGGATGTTCAAAACAATGTATGGCTTGATCCTACTCTTCCAGGATATGTAGTGATGCCTGGATTTGGAATCCCGGACTAGCAACAAAAAAAATCCCTCACATGTCCCTACACATGAACCGAGCTAGATAGGTATGGGGAATGTTCAGAACTATGTATGTCTTGATTTCTGAGTTTGCAGGATATATAGTGATGCTCATATTTGGAATCCTGGACCAACCACTATAAAAAAATTCCCATGTCTCCATGCGTAGGCAAGATGTGTATGGGGAGTCCATGAAAGGTCTTAACCACATGATAATAAAATGTGAAATTCTTCAAGAGTTATGTGTGTCCCACTTATTAGTTTTACATGATCCCGCACATTCCCCCACTCATGAGAAGTAAAAATATCATGCTTCCCCAAATACATATGAGTCAGATCTATGTGGAAGTTCTAGTAGTTCACGAGTAATCAAAACCTGGATATTTCCTCTATTCCCAGAAACATCTTTCCCATTTTTCAATCTACATACCATGGGAAAACATGGATCTCCATAATCATTCAAGGCCATCTGAGACAGAAGGACAATGTTTGGTGGAAACCCTTGTTTGGCTATGCACGTCATGCCCCAGTGGTTCTGTATATGTCCCATACAAAATGGCCACTATTCGAAGGATTTTTTCCCCATGAGGGTCATCTCCTATATCAGTATGCCCAATGGCTTCCAAGACCCATGTCATACCTCCTAATTCAAGTTTCCCTTAGGACAATGGGTTACACCTTTTATCATCACTCCCATCTGAGGAATTCCATAACGTCCTGATTGAGATTAACTCAAAGCTATTAATTATCTTTATGATAGCGTAATCATCCTCACTGTATGAATCTAAATAGTAAAACATAATGTCCTCACCACACGACATTAAACTACGAGTCCAAAAAATTCCTTTTTGTACAATATTAAACTACTAACAATGGTTTAAGCTTAAAGTGACCTCTGATGTTGATTTTTCTATTCATAGGTAATGACCGGAATCATTGTAATCCCTTTTTTATCACACCAATCATAGATCATTTGAGCTTATGGGTCTTAGTGAGAGATCCACCATGATTTTATGGAAAAACAGTCCTTCAATTTGGTCCTAGAAGGGTGACCCTAAAAGTCATGTCACAGTTCCCTTACCCATAAGGAATCTTATGTCGTGGCCATACGATATTAAATAATGGGGTACCCCAAAGATGGAACGAATTACTTACCCTATGTGTGAGTCAGATTTAAGTAATGGATATCTGATTCCATGGGTAAATCGCACCCCAAATGTTTCCAACATGTCTGAATAAACTCTTTCTATACCTCAAACTCCATGCTCTGAGTGATCTTGAATCCTTGTAACCCTCCATGGTCATCTGAGATGGAAGGCTAGTGTCCTACAGACACCTTTTTTTGGCTATACACATCATGCCCTGGTGGCTCTGCATATGTATCCTACAAAATGGATTCCAATCAAATGAAAATTCGTCCCTAGGAGAGTCTTCTCCTATATAATTATGCCAAATGTCTTCCATGCCCTGTAACATCTCTCCTGATTTAAGGGCCCTCACAGTCATGGTTTATATTTTTTCTTCCTACACAAATCCTAGATATATCAGAACATATGGGCCTAAGTCATATCTAGTCTCATTTGAGGTTTCTAAAGATACCCCATCCATATGCGTGATGTTGATACACATAAAAAAAATAATTCCCCCACTCATTTCCAGGTTTCTCAGAGAAGTTTAGCTAAAATATCCCTTTTCGTGTTTAGGTTCACCCCTTATCGAAAGTCACATACCATATTCAGAAAGTTCCCAATTTCCATAGCCATCAGATATGGAAGGCCAGTGTCCTACGAACACCTTTTCTTGACTATGCACATCAAGCCCCAGAGACTCTGCATATACCGCTTAAAAATGGCTATCAATCAAAGGAAAATCCGTTCTTAGGAGAGTCCTTTTCAGTTTTTGTATGCTCAAATGAAATTCATGTCCTACCACATTCTCAGATTTGAAAAACCCTCTGGATAACATGTTACATTACTTCCTCTTTCCAAATTCCCTTAACATAAAAAATACTTCTAACTGAACTGACCATTCACCAGCTCTTCCTTATGCACGTAAGAACTGAGTTGGACCAATTTCCCACTCAAAGCCAGTATGAATGTCCCTAATATTTTCAGACACCATTACCCAGACCAGCCACCCACTGTGGCTCCCAAAATCAAAATAAATTGAAAGTCTTTCAAACCCTACTAGGGCATCAGAGATAGAAGGCTAGTGTCCTATGGACACCTTTGTTTGAATATGCACATCATGCCTAGTGGCTCTATATATGTTTCTTGCAAAAAAGATGTCAATCAAAGGAAAATTCTTTGTCAGGAGTGTCCTCACCTACCTTCATACACCTTAAACAGCTCCCAAGCCTTATGCATGTCCAAAATTCTCAAATTCAGGGTCAATAAAATCCCTAATCCATGTATGAAGGATATTATAACATTCCCAGCAGATGAATCCCGAATTGGGGCCCCTTCCATGTTATGTTTGGTCAAAGCTGTTCAACCTAAAACATTAGTAATGAGTTTGATTGGCAGGACTATGAACTTCTAGTGAAAATATGCTATACTTTCAAGAGGGAAAATCCATAGAAGTAACTTCCAGGTAAAAGTTGAGTATCGGTTCATTAAAAAAATTTGAACCATCAAAAGAGACGTAAATATTGTTAGGTCGAAAACCCATAATGGGTGGCCTAAGAAAAAGTTATGTTATGCCTGCTAATCCTGGGTGAAGAAGTATTATGAAAAAATTAGGGTAATAAAAAAAAGACATGAATTTTTTTGAGTTTGTTCCATAAAACCTTAGAAATAGTCGAACAACACTCTCTAAGTCCCGCAGATTAGGAAAAAATTAGAGCTTGAGTCAATTATTTCCGTTGACTGGTTATGGTTCAAAATTAATACATAATCAAAATGATATTTATATTATTGGTTGTGATCAATAGATATGATAGGAAATGATAGAGAATAAGTATTTGGAGGAAAATAAATTTCATTGAGTTCAACAAAAAAATGGAAGAACATCCCCAGTTCAAAGTCTCTCCAAAGTATCGAGAAAAAAATAGAGTACCTATCTTGATTTACGGAGAGCTATAGTAAGGCCTAACTTTCCCTTTCTAGAAATATGGCCACTGATTTCCATGAGACGTCAAGATTTTTATCTAAAGAAGCTCTCTCATCTGCTTCAGCCTTGACTGTCGGATGCACCAGCTCCATCACAACAATATGGTCCTTCCATTTCTTCCTGATAGCTTCATAATGAGTACACGATGTGTCCAATTGATACTTAAACCTTGATATGTGGGAATCACACTCCCATAGTCCTTTCTTTTGGTATACCACCAAATCAAGACCTTTTGCCTCTTTGGCCTATATGTGATTGAGTTCCTTCGAAAAATATTAGAATATCATCGCCTTATAATTGGAAGAATTGAACTTGGCAAGATTTCTCTCACAAGAAGCAATATCTTCTGAGTCAATGATTATTTAGTAGATGAGGAGGTGTAAGTGTCGATAATAAAATTCACCAGATCCCAGTTTGGTAAATAATCACCGAAATTTGTTAGTCTCATTAGAAAACTTGTCCATAGGTGTCTCCACAGAAAGAGCACATAATTGTCTCCATGCCTCTTTTTGCATAGTCTGGTTCCTCGTCGTAGCACCAGTACATTGATCCCCCCACCAAAATGTGTCTATAAGTAGGAAGAATCATCAAAATAGTGGGAAGGTACCTATGATAGGTGAAACAAGATGGGGGGATTTCCTTTCCCTCAGATGGTCCGACTACTGGAGCCAGACACAGAGGACTAACCACAGCTTCCAGGGTGGCCGGTGATACTCTGCTGGGGCCATCCTCAGTAGGGTCATGAGTAGTATTTGAAAGAGGGGAGAAGTCTAAATCAATCACCACTAAGACAAGATATACTAATGTATTCCCTTCCAGACTCTTTTGGCGGTGAATTGAGCGTCATATTACCACAAGGGTAGGAATAGGTGACATATCTATCGTGGTTGTTGTAGGAATAGGAATAGAGCATGTATCTATCATACTCATCACAGTGGAAGGATTGTGT
Organism: Viscum album; assembly: GCA_963277665.1. Classification (NCBI taxonomy): domain Eukaryota; kingdom Viridiplantae; phylum Streptophyta; class Magnoliopsida; order Santalales; family Viscaceae; genus Viscum; species Viscum album. The sequence goes on from OY728127.1 coordinate 110,499,478, forward strand.
GGAATGGTCTTTATGGTGAGGGAGAGGTGGGAAATGGTTAGAGGATTCTACACCCACCGAACTGGTTCTCTCATCACTCCATCGGGGTAATAGTCTACCCACATTTGGGCACATTCCAATGACAGAAAAGTGGATTCTTTCATATTGGGGATGGTAAAATCCATTTTGGCACCTTCCCGCATCATCATAATCCATAACTAGCAAAGAATTATGTGATAAGACTCTCCCCTTAACTGAATAGTAGGAAGAAGTGAAACTTGTTTATGGTTCCCAAATTTCCTGGAAAACCGGTAGGGGAGGTATGACTCACAAATGGCCACTTCATCTATAAGAGCAGTGAACATCCCATCCCAAAGCATAATGATGTATCAGAATTCTTCCAAAGAACTACCCATGTCACCTATTAATGACCCATGATGGGTAGGATGCAGTGTAGAAAATAAGCGAGAAGAGTTATTCAGTATCCCAAAAGCATCAATTATTCCTAAATTCCTTGGACGAACTATGGAAATGTTGAGAAGGGCGGGTTGAAAGTCATAATGAGGAACCTTTGCAGTATGCCAATATTCATAACAGGGGAAGTGTTCTTCCATCCACCCATACAGGAATTGAAATGGTCCACTAAGAAGGTGTGGGGGCCTACCTTCCTATATTTTTTTTCCAACGACTCATAATATTGGGTGAGAGTAGGAATAGCCAAATTGATGGGTCGACCCTCTGCCAGCATGGCTGCCATCATCAAATTACATGCTTGAACTCCGATATATACATCACGGGAGGAGAAAACCCATACACTAAAAAACATGGGAAAGAAACTTGCTAATATAAGTGCAAGTGATACGTTTGGTTGAATCTCATATCCCACTTCAAGGATGATATGTGTGGTATATCATCCCACTTCAAGGGTGGCACAATATAACCCTGGAGTTTGGCAAGACTGATGGGATAGATGAGTTCGACTATGGAAATCCATCAGCTTGGGTCTATTCACTTGTATGAATAACCCTATCCATGCCTCAAATGGGATAATAAAGCAATCCTGGAGTGTATGACCAAGTAATTACTCTTCCATACCCAATAAACTCCATGTCAAAGGGGACACGTGATCATTTTCCTTCCATGTAATGGTTTCCGGGAGAAACTCATCGTACATCTGTATAAGGATGGGGAGCCCTCCAAGCTAATGGATATCCCATAAGCCAATTCCCACAACCCCATGAAATAAATGGAAGGGGTTGGTACTTGAACACCAATGTCTCAACAACTCAGGAAGGATTTCACCTGGGGAGAAGGCTATGACCTGAGAAACCCAGGAGGCCTGATATAAGCTCACCACCTTCAACTGATTTGGGGACTCTAAATAGGTCTAATTTACCCATAATGCCGAGACCCATTCGTAGGAGAAACATCCTCTGGATCGCAGATCCCACTTGGTGCTCCACCCCCATTAGGGTTTTCTTGGGAGATGTTGATAATGGATTGGTACTCTCAGGTTCATAGTCTCGAGATAACATTTTGACCCCCTCAATTTCCTGAAATCCATTCTTAGCCCCTTAATATGAAGACGTTATCCTAAATCGATGTAGCTATGAATTCTCATGTTGGGGAAATGTTAAATTTATCATGGCCTTGCGAAACTTCTAAGAGAATCAAGGGAGTATTGGGGTCAGCCAATGATAGAGGAACATCATCAGGGAGACCGTAACCATAAAGTAGAAAATGCACTGACAAAGGGTAGGCTAGGAGCTTTGGTGCCAATAGATCTTTCAAGAAGATATCATGTGGAATAATTTACAATCAAAGATGATCCTCACTATCCTGCTCCATGGTCACCCTCGTCTTCATTGATTTTATCACAACCTATGAAGCATCCATTGTAGCCTGCATTGGAAGATCCAAAAGCCGATAAAAAGTCAGTCCAATAAAAGTTGTTGGATAAAGGCTAAAAAGCAATGACTAAAGGATGTAAAAATACATCCACATAAGAAATCGTGTATTGCTCCCAGAATTGCTATGTAAAAACCCTATCCCATGTACCACATGATACATGATAATAAATCCCCACATATTTCATGGTACGTGGAAGCGTTGTACCATGTACAACCTTGGTATGCGAAGCATCCAATGGCGCTGGCATGTGGAGCATTTTCCAGTGAACAGAAGGGTTTTCAAGAGGTAGATATCGTGAACCAAGGCCTCTCTAAGTTCATTTTCAAAGATTATTGATTAAATATTTATGTTCAGAATATTAATTCTTAATGTTATGTTCATTGTTTCATGATTCGTATATTGACACACGAGCAACATAGAGTTACCCTATGTGGAATCTATATTTTAGTTTGTAAATTCTACAATGCCATTCATGAAATCCAAAATTCAGTTCGCAACAGAGAAATGGAGAAAAGTTCTATTCCCGGAACTTATGAATTGGTTCGTGAAATCAATTTTCATAAGAAGCATGGTACGCAAATACAGATGAAGCTGGGGAAGTCGAGAGCGCTTTTCTCCATGAGAAAAGGTAAAATACCAATGATATGGCCCCCTATATATAGGTCTGGTTTCCTCCTATCGGGCCTATTTTTTCTTCCACAAACCACTTCAGTTCAAAACTGATTAAACACCATAATAGTCCCCTTTTCATTCCAAAAAAACCCCATTCTGATGGGGGGAATTTGTAGGGTCCTAAAAATTCTACCAAGGGAAGAAAACACTCCAAAAATCACTTTGCAGAAGGAAATAAGTACTCCTAAAATTCTATCAAGGTGAATGGAATAAAATTGAGTTGCTAATTTCAGATGAAACTTGAAGGAATTCATGTTTTCAATGGATTTTAAATGGCCCACATACCATCACCAGGAAGGATTCGCAGACCACCTGGATCGCGGTCCACCGGTATGCGGAATGATCTACGTGGAACTGGCCTACAAAGTGACGACCAGAAAACACGGTGGACCGCAAACCATGATTCTGAAGGACTCATGCATGAAAAGGCCATCCACATACCATCTCACAAACTCAACCATTCATAGATGAATTAAATGTGCAGGGTTCCACAAACCATGATTGCAAACCATAGCCTCCACAAACCATGGTTGACTGAGTCTTCTCTGGGTTAGGATATCTCATCAGTGGCCTCCAAAAATAGTGCTACATGCCCATGGATATGATTTTTCTGATGCTCTATAAAAGGAGCACATAAGGAATTTAGAAGGGATATATGAAGAAAGATCAAAGGGGACCCTAGAGGTCGGAAGAAAGATCTCAGGGAAGATTCTGGCTTTAGTCTTGAGTCATCAGTGAAGTATAAATTATGAACCATACTCTCCATAGGTATAGCCATCTGTGAACCCTAAAATTGGGGAACTTAATAATAAAAATAGATTCATAAACCTAATTAGTGAAACAACAAGAAACATATTTCTCATGTATGAACTCTTGGCCAATGATAGTCTCCCGAACCCTCCTTCAATATGGTGATCCACATAGTGTATCGCTACACTGATTTAACTTGGTACTGCATACTGCATCAGTATGCAGACGAATCCCAATGCATCATGACAAACTGTGTACCACTATGGTGCGTGGTGGTCAATACCAATTCCCACATTCCACATCGGTACACAGATGATGTCATAAACCATCCCGGGTCGACCCTGAACCTGTCACCCGATCCAGTCTATGACATCGTCCGAGGGGCGTTCCTGATCCCCACAGGCTGGCAGCCAGTACCAAGCATCAAAATTAACCATTAAGAATGATTTATCCCATAAAAGATAAATAAATAAACCAGAACAATAAAAATGAACTCTAGCATCAGAAAAGAAATAAACCAAACCGCTCAACATACCTCCGCATGACCTTCTAGGTCACCACCCATCCTAAGGTCGGCCTTGCTCCAACAATGAGCAACTCGGCCAAGAGAAACCTGAGAAAATGAATCCTAAAACCGAAATGATAAAATAGACGTGAGCATTAAAAATACATAGTAGGGTTTCGAAGATAATCCACAAAATCCAATGTCCCCTTTCCTAAAACAATCCATTAATGAATGTTTGAAATACAATTATAAAAGTAGGGTTTTCACATTTTAAAATAAGAGACATGTTTTTCCCATTTAAAAATCCAACACACGCTACATACCTTTTTCCAAAATCATTTGTCATTTTATAAATAAAATCCAAAACAGAATATACCAATGTTGTGCTAGAGTAAAACAAGTAAGAGTGAAAGATGAAAATACACTTGTGCAGAGAAAGTAAACAAGAAATGAAAATAATCCAGTAACCATGGGTGATCCTAAACATCCCTAGAAGACCCCTAGATGTACTTGGTATCAGAAACACCTGCCAGCGTATGGTGAAGTTCCTAAGTCTATAACCAACTGGCTGCCCTAACTGACCAATCCAGTGGAAAATCCTACCTAGCCTAACAACCAATATAGGGGGTACCAACCCGTCTAATTAGGGTTGGTCAGCAACCGCCACCCGATCACTAAAAGATTCCCAGGAACCCATGGTGGTTATAATAGTAATTTGTACGCAGGAAGACCCTCGCATGCGTGACTCATCTAACTGCACTTGACTTACACAAACACGGATTCTTCCTATACGTTCACCCATAAGGGTTACCCTAGACATAAGCACCACATATAATTATATATATACATACATGTCAAACACACAAAGTTCCAACCAGGCTGTAAAATCCTTCAGTTATCAAAACCACTTTACTAAACACTTGAAGTTATAAACTGATCCTCTAGTTTTTCATAATAAAATTCCTTTATGAAAACATTACACAAGCACTTCTAAAACTACCATAGACACCACCTATGTATTTAAAAATCCAAACGGGCCCTTAGGTTCCAAAACACACACCAAATAATTTTACCTCTACCAAATGAGACTTTACCATTTCCAAACACACGTCAAAACACATTTCTAAACCACTCTAGGAAACCCTTACAGAATAAATGTTTACACACACCCAAAAAACCTCTTGAAAAACCAAACACATGCTGAAACACTTTTCCCCCATGATTTGAATTTCAAGCATCATTAAATAAATCGGTCATTCATTTGGTAAAAATTTCAAAGGACCAAACAGAGGTTTGCAACTCAATTTGACCAACTCACAGGAGAACGCCATTTTATAAATCATTTCATAACCAAAACCTTTGAAAAAATACTCTCACACCTTTTAAAACATAACCCACACTATGCACACAACCAAAAGCTATTTTCAAGACCAAAGGACCAAGACCTCAAGTGAAATAGTTAAACTCACCCTTTAAAAATTTATATTTAACCAAACAATTAATTAAAAATATTCATGAATAGTCAAAACATTTCATAAACAATTTAATTAAGATACCGAATAATTTATAATTAATTATACATAGAACTCAACCAGTTTAGAAACACTTTTATAAACATGTGACCAGTTTCTAAAAATTTCCATAAATAGAACCAACAAAGTATAGATGATTACATAAATAAATCAATTATTTTTCAGATGTGAAAATCAATTAAAAGAATCATTTAAAACATGCAAGAATTAATAGGATTTATTCGGAAAGGAAAAGAAGGTGCGGATTAGCCTACCTCAAAGACGAGTACAGATAAAACGATGTATCTGTAGAAAGATGAACATTACCCAACGGACCATTTGCACGCTCTAAAAAATGAGCATAACGTGAAAAACACAAAACTAGGTATTATGATTCATCCAGAACAAATAGAAAACAACAAAAGTGAAATATAGAAAAATAAACAAACAATTAACTAAATAAATAATTATACCAAAGAAGGGGGTTTGGACAGCGCGGAAAAGGGATGTTGGGCAGAGGTTTATAGCAATGCGAGAGCGAGGCCGGGACACGAAAAAGGTGCCGAGGTCTGAAGTAAGGGGGTAAGGGGTTTTTAGGGCTTCTGTTGATGGGAAATGGCGAGGAGGTCCTAATCAGGGGCATGTGTCGGAAAGGGAGACCATTGGGGGAGTCGCATGTTGATTGTCGGGTGCAATATTGGCCAAAACAAGGCGGAGGGTGAGAGTGAAGGAGGCCGAAGACACGGAATAGCAAAGCGGTCTGGTGGGAGGTGAGCTGGTCGGACTGTGGGAGGTCGGGGCACGAACTCACTGGAGGTGCGGCGGTTGGGAAGCACGACACAGGCGAGGCAGGGTTGACGGACGCAGCTTGAACATCCAGACATGGGGTGCGGGAGCTGAGCGAGGTGAGGGTAGGTGGTGTCAAAGCCGAGTGAGGTGGAGGGTGAGCAGGGGGGGACATGGGAGTTGGCTGCAGGCTGGGCATGGGAGGAGGTCGGGCCACCACTATAGAGGCGGAGGCGGCCAGATGGGGGAGGCGGCTGGACTGGGGAGGCGGCACAGAGGAGAGAAGGAAGGAGGGGGTTGGGTGCTGCGGGGTGAGGCGAGGTGGCAGGCGCTGGGGAGGAGGCCGGTCGGGGCAAGGTGGCTGGCTGGGGCGCAGTAGGGTGTAAGGCGGCGTGAGGATGGGGCGCTGGCTAGGCCAGCGAGGAAGGGAAGAGGGAGGTCGAGGGTAGGTGGCTCGTACAGGGGAGAAAGAGGGGATTACGACCCACAGTGTGGAACATGCAGAAGGGGAAGGGGTAGTTGAGTATTAGGGTTCTGGGTTATTTTTTTATCATAATAAAATAATAATAATAATAAAATCTGGAATAAAAATAATAAAAATAAAAATATAATAATAATAATAATAATACCATAATAATAATAATAATAATAATAATAACAATAATAAAGATAATATTAATAAAATTTATTAACCATTAAAAATAATAATTATAAAAATAATAATTAGAATGAGAATAATAATAATACGAACAATAATAATATATATAAAGGATAATAATATCATTAATAATTTTAATCTTTTTAATAATTATCATAATAATAATAAGAATAACAACATAATAATATTATTATTATTACTGAAAAATCTTTTCTTTTAAAAAAAATTAATCTATTTATTTATCTTGTTCTGAAAACTGGGTCTCTTCGTGCTCGTCCCATGACATAATAAACCGCGCCCAAGTTTCACTCCTCAACCCAGACAACATAAGCATCTGCACAAACACCCGGGGCAATCGCATGGCTACCGCTCACCTTGCGGTGACCGCACACGGGTCCGAAACCCGCTAAAAAAATTTAAACGACAAAAGATTTAATCTGGGACCCAGCCCGGACCATGGGAAGAGAACCCAAAGCCAGCAATTAATAAAATAGAAATTAATTTAAAAAGATGGATGTGATAATTCTCCCCACCACAGACACTTTCTACCCTCAGAAAGTCACCCTGTCGAATGATAGACAAAACCAAAATCAATTCCTGGGTGAAACCGAAAGAGACCACAACACAAGAGAACATGAGAACACGATAGGGTTCTCCCCACCACAAGAACTCAACTAGTGTGGATATTTAACACCCAAACATACCACCCCGAGAAGGGGGGGCTAACACGGGAACTCTCAACCGATCCAAACTATCCTCTATAGCATGAGCGAAACAACACCTCCTCTGAAAATTGGATCTCTCGACCCATACCAATAACCCTGAACACTAGAGATAAACCTCTAAGAAGAACATGATACCAACAGTGAACATAAGTATAACTATAGGCCTAAACTTCTTCATAGACACTTACATCTCGAAATGAACCCCGCTAAACCAAGATCAACCCAGACATGGGCCGAACAACTTTTAAGAAAAACACACTATTCAGAAAACCATAATCAGAAAAACAAAACTGTTTGATTACAACATAACATGCCTAATATAACTCCACGATGAAACAATGAACTTACAACAACTTCAAAACTTTAACATTAAAAAACAAAAATTAAAAGACTTTAAATGTTTTACTGCCAACATGGAATACGAGACCCGGACCAAGGCTTCACACAACTGGAAACTCATGACTGAGTGTGAGATTCACCCCAAGGCTTGTGGCTGGGGCTCTGATGGCTGAATCATCTCCTACCTCACATTCAAGCACTATAATTTCTTCGTTCATAGAATCTTCTTCGGGCGACGCTTCCAAAAGAACTTCTCCAATTGACCCAGACAACCACAACAATGACATGACTTCAGAGGGATGAGACATGATGGATTCACGTGCCCAAACCGACCACACTGGTGTCACACCACTGAACGGTCTGACGAACAAGAAGAAAGAACCACTGTAGATAACCCTTTTGAAATAGGTCCCTCTTGCACACCCAGATCTCCAGATGGGTAACCTTCACGAGCAACTGGATATGCTGGATTGCTAAGAACCTGTGCTCCGGAGACTAATTCGGCTAAGAGTTCCTCATCCACCAACTTCTCGAAATGATGGTCCTTATAAAGGAGGACCCGCTCCATGATCTTTGGGCGAAGACCCCCAATTAAGAGAGAAGTATTCATCAAATCCTGTGATGCTACCTCTGAATAAAAGGACACAATCCCCTTGAAATGGTCAACATATGCCTTGACCATCTGTTAGCCTTGTTGAATACGCATGAGCCCTTCCCTTTTCTTTGTCTTTACCTCTTCAGGTATAAAACATCGAACGAAGACGGATTTAAAGGAATCCCATGTCATCCCAACTTTCATTGATGGTGGGGCAAACAACTACCATTCATCCAGAGCGAGACCTTTAAATATACCCAAAACAGAATGCACTCTAACAGCTTCGAGAGTTCCCAAAACCCTGAAGACACGCTCGACCCCTTCACGCCATTCTGCTGCTTCTAATGGCCCCCGATCACCATGAAGGATAGGAAATTTCTGAGAAGGACCAAAAACTAGGCATGAATTATCAGAAACCTTGGGGACCTTTCTGGGAAACATTTTCTGAACAACATATAAAACACAGAACCAAACCCAATATCAAGCCGAAGCAACATCAAAGAAATCGCCTTCATCCAAAATAACCAGCTCAAAAAAACAAGCTAAAACAAACACAACTCAAAAATTCCTCTTCCCAAATCCCCTTTCCATTTTAAATTTCAAAACAGTCTTCCTTCAAGGCCACTTTCCAAAAAAAAAATCCACTTTTCAAACCAATTTCAATTCTCAAAAATCAATTTCCCATTTTTAAAATCACTTTAGAAAAACAAGTTCAAGCCTTTAATTCCAAGTGCACACCCCAGTAATCCCCTGAACCATTGCAAATGTCTTCATCTGCATTCATCCATACACACCAACACGCACTTCCCATGCATTCTCTCTCTTGTGAAAACGTTCATAAATAGTACCTGAGGTTGCACCCAAACCATATCTCTACCAGTTCCAAGCATACACCGGATTTTTAACCAAGAGCTTTCAGTTTTAAAAATACCTTTCACAAAGTTAAATCCATTTAAAATAAATCATTCTCACTTCTAAAACCTTTTTTTTCATTTTCAAAAGTGAACTTACACCAATAAAAACCAAGACGACACTCAACTTTCATCAAATCACCGAAGGGAGGGACTAGTAGTAATTCTTATCCTAGCGACATGGTAGTGGGCCATGCCCCAAGTAAGCGTCAACATCTAAGAATAACTTAATATGTTTACGTTGACTCCACATGGATCACTAGTCCATGTAAAATCACAATGTAACATTGGTTTTTCCTCCGTTTTCATCCCTCAATCCAAAACAAATCAGAACGAGACAATAACTCAATTCCCAAACTACCCCTGGAGACTCTTGGTTCGGAATGGGCGAGGGTTCATGATGTCTTTCCCATACATACCTCTCAAGTCCTGATAGTCCTAATCTCCATCTACCAGACACCCCAAATAACAAAGGCTCCTATGATACCATTTGGTCACGAACCAACCCAGGTCGACCCTAAACCGGTCACCCGATCCGGTCTGCGACATGTCCTGAGGGGAGTTACTGATCCCCATGGGCTTGCAACCAGTGCCCAGAATCAAAATTAACCATTGGGAATGATTTTTACCCTAAAAGATAAATAAATAAACCAAAATAATAAAACTGAACTCTATCAGCAGAAAAGAAATAAACCGAACAGCTCAACATACCTCGGCGGGACCTTCTAGGTCACCACCCAACCAAAGGCTGACCTTGCACCAACAATGAGAAACTCGGCCAAGAGAAACCTCAGAAAATGAAACCTGCAACTGAAATGATAAAAGAGGCGTGAGTATTAAAAATTCCCAGTAGGGTTTCCAAGATAAACCATTGAATCCAATGTCTCCTTTCTAGAAACAATCCATTAACCCAAGTTTTATATACAATTATAAAAGAAGGGTTTTCACATTTTAAAATATGCAACAAGTTTCTCCCATTTAAAAACCCAACACACGCTACATAACTTTTTCCAAAATCATTTTTCATTTTATAAATAAAATCTAAAATAGAATATACCAATGTTGTGATAGAGTAAAACAAGTAAGAGTAAAGGATGAAAATACACTAGTGCATGGAAAATAAACAAGTAATGAAAATAATCCAGTAACCATGGGTGATACTAAACATCCCTAGAAGACCCCTGGACGTACTCGGTTTTGGAACCACCTTCCAGTGTACGGTGAGGCTCCTACGTCTATAACCAACTGGCCACCATAACTGACCAATCTAGTGGAAAATCCCACCTGGCATAACAATAAATCAAGGAGGTACCAACCCATCTAATCGGGGTTGGTCAGCAACCGTCACTCGATCTATAAAATATTCACAGGTACTCATGGTGGTTATAATAGTACCATGTAAGCAGGAAGTCCCTCGCATGCCTAACTTATCTCACCGCACTTGCCTTCCCCAAACACAGATGCTTCCTGTGCGTTAACCCATAAGGTTACCCTAGACAGGAGCGCCCCATATACATATATATTTACATACATGTCAAACAAACAAAGTTCCAACCGGGCTGTCAAATCCTTCGGTTATCAAAACCACATTACTAAACACTTGAAGTTATAAAACGATCCTCTAGTTTTACATAATCAAATGTCTTTATGAAAACATTGCCCAAGCTCTTCTAAAACAACCATAGACACCACTTTTGTATTTAAAAATCCAACTAGGCCCATAGGTTCCAAAACACACACCAAATCATTTTACCGCTACCAATCGAGCCTTTACCATTTTGAAACACACGTCAAAACACATTTCTAAACCACTCTAAGTAACACTAAGAATTTTTAGGGATTCTTATGATTTTTAATGTTTTAGGGAATTTAGAGATTTTTATAGAATTTTTGTGTTTTTAATGATTTTATATACTTTGGGTATTTTTACGGATTTTAAGGTCTTTTAGAGTTTTTAGAATCTCTTTTTTTTGGGTTTTAATTGTTTTTAGGTTTTTAAGGTATTCCTAGGGGGTTTGAAAATTTTAGGGGTTTTAATGTTTTTAGGTATTTTTATAGATTTTTTAGTATTTGTATTCATTTTTAGGATTCGTAAGAATTTAGAGGGTTTTTGGGATTTGGGGGTTTTATATGTTTTTTTATTTTTAAGGGTTTTTTTGAGTTTTAATGGTTTTAAATGTTTTTTGTTGTTTTTAACATTTTTAGGGGTTTAAATTGATTTTACAGTTCCCATTAATTTTTGAGTTTTTTTCGAAATTTTTAATGTTATTAAGGGTTTTTATGGTTTTTAGTGGTTTTTAGGAATTTTGTTTCTTTTAAGGTCTGAATTATTTTTTTTTGGGGTTTTACGTGTTTTTAGATATTTAAGGATTTATTTAGGGTTCTCTAGGTTTTTAGGGTTCTTTACATTTTTAGGTATTTTTAATGATTTTTAACTTTTTAATGGTTTTTAGGAATTTGAGAGTTTTAAAGGTTTTTATGGGTTTTGAGGGTTATTATCTTTTCTATTTTTTAGGGGTTTAATGTTGTTTTAGGTTTTTAATGATTTCTTGGGGTTTATTAGGGGTATTTAGCTTTGTTATTTGTTTATGTATTTTTAGGGATTTTTTAAGAGTTTTATGGTTTCTTAGTTTTCAGGTATTTTGAGGGGGTTTTGGGTTTTTGGGATTTTCAGGGGGGAAGGGGAGTTGAGTTTTTTATGGTTTTATGGTTTTTTAGTTTTTTTATCTTTTGAGGGGATTAAACAGATTTTTCATTTTTAGTTGTTTTTAGGAGTATTATGGTTTTTATGATTTTAATGGATTAGGGTTTTTAGGGTTTTGGGTCTTTTAGGGTTATAAAATGGTTTTTAACATTTTTAGGTTTTGAGTGATTTTTAGTGTTTTTAGGTTTTAAATGTGTTCATAGGTTTTCTCATATGTTTTTATTCTCTTTTACATTTTTAGGGATTTTTAGGATTTTTATTGTTTTTATGGATTTTTTTTTGTTTTTAGGGATTTTTATGGTTTTTAGTATTTTTAGGGTTTTTATTGGTTTTAAGTGTTTTTTGGTTTTTATGGTTTACTTAGGGTTTTATAGGTTTTTTTGTTTTATGCATTTTTAGGGATTTTTATGATGTTTTTTTGGATATTTATGGTTTTTATGGGTTTTAGATATTTTAAGGGTTTTTGAGTTTTAAGGATTTTATTGTTATTTGGGGGTTTTAATGTTTTTTAGGTTTTTTTAAATTTTAATAGGTTTAAAGGGTTTGAAGAATTTTTAGTTGTTTTTTTGGGATTTTTTAAAAGTTTATGTTTTTTTAATATTTTTAGTGTTTTTTTGGATTTTAGGAGTCTTTAGGAGTTTTAGGATTTTGAACATTTTTTATGTTTTTCAGGGGGTTTGATTGTTTTGGGGGTTTTAAGGTTTTCTTAGGGTTTTTCACAGTTTTATATTTTTTTTATGTTTTTTGGTATTTTTAAAGATTTTTTTTGGATTTTAATGTTTTTTATCTTTTTTTTGGGATTTTGAGGGTTTTAGAGTTTTTAGGGTTTTTATGGTTTTTTATAATTTTTAGAATTTTTTTTTTGGGAAAGGAAGGTTCGATGCCTGGCTATTGCTGGCCCCCAAAAATTTAGTAGAAAAAAAGTCCCTGCAGATAAAGGAGGGGCAGGGAATCATCCCACACCCAGAAACCCTTGATGCCCCCACAAAACCCAAAAGTCCCCAAAAAACCCAAAAGTCCCACAAAAGCAGACAAAGAAGAAAAAAAGAATTATCTCCATCAGCATCTCCCAGCCAACCATCATCCCGAAACACATTTTTCATCATCCATCACCTCCTTTCCAATCATATTCACCGCTAGAAACACATAACCACTAGTACTAAAATCATAAACAACTGCTTTTTCACATTCTAGCCATAGAGACCAGGATCTAGAACCTCATTTTCAAACAACCAACACCTATTTCGATCACCAAACATCTCCTAACACCCAACTTCAGTTCCAGCAACCAGTATAACCAATTCCAATCATCACAACCATAATAATCTTCCAGCACCCACCACCTCTAGTCTTTAAGTAAAGAGGCAGCCATTAACAAGCAGCTCAGCATCCAACAACCATCACTTCCAAGCCAAATAACATCCAGAAACATGCACCCAACAACACTCATTCAAAGGAAAACAAAATAGGAACAACAATGTCTCCATCCAGTATACCACACCTAGAAGTACAACCAACAACATAGGGTCCCCGATGACCATGCCCAGAACTAACAAGTTCATTACATCCCATCCTAGCAGCTAGCGGCTAGCAGTATCCAACGCCATAGATTATGACAACCAACAAATCCTTTCACACCTCATAAAAAGGAAGCAGCACAAAACAAATCTATCGCATCGGCACATTCCAATTTCCATAGTAGGGAAAAAGTCGATCAAACCAGAGCCATATGAACCAGAAACACTAAATGAAAACCTATACACAAATTCACAGCCCAACCAGCAAACCAAACCACCAATGAACCAATCCAAAATTACAGATAAGGCATGCACCCAAAAAGTAGTAGAAATTTGAATCCACAAGCCACCAGCGCAACCAAAATAAAGAAAAATCATAGGATCAACACTGAAGAAGAGGAAAAAAAACAAATTTTCATTGGAGAAGAAAAGGAAACCTGAGGTAGCAAACCATTAGAAACGATCAACCATAAAAGAGGCCAGATCTTGGGCTACCACTACAACCCTCTCTGTCGTTGAATCCCTCAAAGCCACTCAACTTTATGTGTAATCCCCAAATCTGCAAGCTCAACCTCGATCCACGGCTGATTCCAGAAGGGTTTCCAGCCACCAAGGATCCATCTACGACGTCACTTACCAAAATGGACTGATCAGAGATCCTAGTAGACTACGCAACCTCCATAGTTGTTGATTCTCGAGCACATAGAATCCAATCCCCACCTAGATCCAAGGATAAATGCTCGAGAAAAGACACCACCTAGGGAAGTAGAATCCATGGAAAATAGGAAACAACTACTACCTTGAGACTGAAAAGTGCCTCCAGAGAACATCTTCACTGATAAAATGAAATAAACGATGATCCATATCCGAATCCCCAAGAAGAATACATGGGAAACCCTAGGAGAATCATGAAATGTGAGGGAGAGTTAGAGGAGTGCACCGCCATATATTTCATATTCTTATGGTTTTTAAGTGTTTTAGGATGTTATGATTTACTTTGGGATTTTCAAAATTTTATATTTTTACATTTTTAGGGATTTTTTGAGATTTCTTTTGGATTTGTTTTGTTTTTTAGGGTTTTTAGGGTTTTGAGGGGTTTTTTTGTTTTTTTGTTTTTTTGTTTTTTAGGGTTATTATGTTTTTATCAGTTTTAGGGGTGTTTTGATTTTGGTTTGAGTTTTAATGTTATCTAGAGTATTTAGAATTTTTTGGGTTTAAGCGGGTTTGAATATTTTTTGGTGGTCTTAGACTTTTTATGGGTTTTATGGTTTTTTTTATTGTTTTTTGTGATTTTTTTGTTTTTAGTTGTTTTTAATGTTTTTATAGTTTTTGCATTATTTTGGTTTTTTAGGGGTTTTAATTATTTTTTTATTTTAATACTTCATTAGTGTTTCCTAGGGATTTAGTGTTCCTTTTTTATGGATTTTTAGGGATTTTTTTATTAATTTTATTGTCTTTATAGATTTTCATGTTTTTTAGAGTTTTTAGGGGTTTAAGGGTTTTTAGTTTTTTATGCTTATTAGGGGTCTTAGGGGTTTTATTTTTTTTAATTTTTTATTAGGGGGTTTTTGGGTTTTTTGGATTTTTTCTATTTTTAGGGATTTTTAGGGTTTGTTTTGGAATTTTCCGTTTTTAGGTATTTATATGGTTTTTATTGTTTTTAGGGTTTTAATTGTTTTTGGAATTTTAGTGGATTTGTTGAGTTTATTAAGGTTTTAAATGTTTTTATAGTTTTTATGTTTTTAGGTGTTTAAAGGTATTTTGGATTTTTTAGTGGTTTTTAGCAGGTTTATGGGTTTTTAGGTTTTTAAAGGTTTGTAGTGGTTTTTATAGGGTTTTCAGTATTTAGGGTCTTTTTAGGGGTTTTCGGTGTTGTAGTGTTTATTTTTTTAGTGGTTTAAAGTGTATTTAGGATTTTATGGTTTTATAGGTTTTTCATGGTTTTTATGGTTTTTTCATATTCATGAATTTTAGGGAATTTTTACAAAGTTTATGGTTTTTAACGTTTTTAGAGATTTTGAGGGGTTTTAGTGTTTTTAAGGTTTTTAGCATCTTTTAGGTTTTTATGTTTTTTTGATAATTTTTGGGTATTAAGTTCCTCCTCGGGATTTTCAGGGTTTTTGGGGATTTTCATTTCAAAGGGATTTTTAGGTCTTTTTTTATTTTTATGGTTTTTATGGTTTTCTGGGATTTTTATGGATATATTAGTGTTTTTTTTGAAATTTATTGGTTTTTAGGGTTTTTTATGTCTTTATAGTTTCTATTTTTTTAGAGTTTTTAAAATTTTAGTGTTTTAAATGGATTGTAGTTTTTTGTGGGTTTTTAGGTATTTATGGATTTTAGGGGTTTTAATGAATTTTTACAGTTTTTATGAGTTTTTAAGGTTTTTGGGATTTTTAGGATCATTTGGTTATTAGGATTTTTATCATTTTTTAGGTCACTATGGGTTTTAATTATATTTATGTTTATACGGTTTTATTTGGTTTCTCTTGGTTTTTAGGGTTTTTTATTTTTATAGATTTTTTTAGTTTTTATGATTTTTCTAGTTTTTAAAGATTTTGAGGGGTTTAAGGTTTATTTAGGGTTTTAGAATTTTTATTTCTTTTAGGGTTTTTGAGTTTTTTTAGGTTTCTAAGATATTATTAGATTTTTCATGGGTTTTATGGTTTTTTTACATTTTTAGGGATTTTTTAATATTTTTATGGGCATTTATGTTTTTTAGGGATTTTGATGGTTTTATGGTTTTTATGGTCATAATGTTTTTTTGGGATTTAAGATTTTTTT
Organism: Viscum album; assembly: GCA_963277665.1. Taxonomy (NCBI): domain Eukaryota; kingdom Viridiplantae; phylum Streptophyta; class Magnoliopsida; order Santalales; family Viscaceae; genus Viscum; species Viscum album. The sequence continues at coordinate 110,515,825 of OY728127.1, forward strand.
AATTTTTAGGGGTTTTAATGTTTTTATATTTTTATAATATTTTTAAGGGTTTAAATCGTTTTTAGTGTTTTTAGTGGTATTTTATTATTTTTAAGGATTTAAATATTTTTTAGTGTTTCAAGGGGTATTTTACATTTAATTGGGGTGTAAGGGTTTTTAACGTTTTTAGTTGTTTTATTAGGGGTTCTTGGGGTTCTTAAGATTTTTCAATTTTAACGTTGTTTAGGGTGTTTAATAGTTTTTTTGGGTTTTTAATGTTTTCTTAAGGTTTTTCAAAGCTTTTTGTGTATTTTACATTTATAGTTTTTTAGTGATTATTTTATGATTTTAATGGGTTTATTGTCTTTTTAGGTATTTTGATGGTTTGTGAATTTTTTGTAATTATGGCTTTTAGGGGTTTTTTAGGGTTTTTATGGGTTTTAAGTGTTTTTAGGTTTCTACGATTTTCTAGTTGGTTTTCTGTGTATTTAGGGTTTTCACGTTTTAATGACTTTAGGGACTCTTTTGGAATTTAATGGGGTTTTAGGGCTTTTAGGTTTTTTTTGAATTTAGGGTTTTTAATGTATTTATGGTTTTTAGGTTTTTTTTGTGTTTGTTGGGTTTCTATGGTTTTTAGAGTTCTTAAAATTTTTAGGGGTTTAAATGGCTTCAGATTTTTTAGTGCTTTTTAGTGATTTTTTATGATTTTTATGGGTTTTTATGTTTTTTATATGTTTTATAATTTTATGGTATTCTCAGTTTTTTATGGATTTAGAATTTTCTTGGGGTTTTAATTATTTTTTTGTTTATAACTTTTTTAGTGTTTTAATGGTTTTTTAGAGTTTTAGTGATTTCTTTGAGGTTTTATGGATTTTTAGTATCATTTATGATTTTTTTGGGGTTTTATGGTTTTCAATGGTTTAAGGTTTTAGGGGTTTTAGTGTTATTTTGGGTTTTACCATTTTTGGGGTTTTGATGAGTTTTATGTGTTTCTATGATTTTAGGTTTTCTTAGGTTTTTTTTCCGTTTTTTATTTTTTTTATTTTTTAGGGATTTTTACAGTTATTTTATGATATCTATGATATTTAGTGGTTTTAGTATTTTTTGTGTTTTTAGGGTTTTTATATTTTTAGTAATTTTAAGTGATTTCAGGTTTGAAAAGTTTTCTTAAGGTTTTTAGGGTTTTTAGATTTCTTTACATTATTATGGATTGTTAGGGTTTTTTTAGGATTTTATGTTTTCTTAGGGTTTTAGGGGTTTTGAGGGATTTTAGGGGGTTTGTTTTTTTTAGGGTTTCTGGTTTTTTTGAATATTAGGGTTTATGTTATTTAGAGATTTTTAATGTTTTAGGGGTTTAAATGGTTTTTAGATATTTTTGTGTTTTTAGGTTTTTTATGAGTTTTAGAGTTTTTATGGTTTTTTGGGGTTTTATGGTTTTATGGTTTTAAGGGTTTTTAGGTTTTTTATGTTTTTTGGAGATTTATGTGATTTTAGGGTTTTAATATTTTCATAGGGATTTTAATGGTTTTTTGGGATTTTTATATTTTTATGGAGGTTTATGTCATTTTATGATTTTATAGTGATTTTCGGTATTTGTGTATTTTTAGGTTTTTTTGAGTGTGTCAGGGGCTTTATCAGTTTTTAGAGTCTTTTAACACTTTTTAGAGTTTAAAGGGTTTTTAGAGTATTTTTGTGGTTTTAGGGTTTTATGGGTTTTAGGGTTTTATGGTTATAAGTGGTTTTATGTTTTCATGGTTTTTAGGGGTCTTTAGTTCTTTTAGGAATTTATTGTTTTTAAGTATAATTTGGGTTTTGAGGTTTTTAGGGGTTTTCAAGGTTCTTTTATTCTTTTTGTTTTTAGGTATTTTTATAAAATTGTTTTATTTTTATCCTTTTTATGAGTTTTGGGTATTTTGATAGATTTTAGAAAAAAATTATATTTTTAGGGGTTTATGGTTTTTTTTTGGATTTATGGTTTTTTTGAGTTTTTTAAAGTATTTGCGGTTTTTCATATTTATTAAATATTTTTAGGGGTTTATAGTGTTTTTATAGTTTTTTATGGTTTTTAGTGTTTTTAATGGGGTTTTAATGGTTTTAAGGGATTCTATGGTTTTAGGGGTTTATGGTCTTTTAGGGGGTTTTACGGTTTTCAGAGTTTTCAAATTTTTAGAAGTTTAAATTATTTTTAGGGTTTTTACAATTTCTTAGGATTTTTTAGGGTTTTAGTATTTTTTTAAGTTTTTATGGATTTTTAAGGATTTTATATAGTTTTATGGTTTTTGGGGATTTTGATCATATTTTGGGGTATAAGGGTTTTCATAGATTTTTAGGGTTTTTAGTATTTTTTTATTCTTATGTGTTTTAAGTGTTTTTTTGTGTGTAAGGTTTTCTTAAGGTTCTCCATTATTTTTAGGTGTTTTTTACACTTTTAGGGATTTTAGGGCTATTTTTAGGATTTTGTGGTATTTTGGGATTAAGTGGTTTTTTGGATTTTTAGGGGTGTTTCTTGGGTTTCTTGGGTTTTTATGTTTTTTTGTGGGTTTTAGGGTTTTTTGAGTTTTAATGTTTTTTAGTTTTTTTATGGTGTTTTTGGGGTTTTTTATGTTTTTAGGGGTTTTATGAGTTTTAGGGTATTTTAGGATATTGATGGTCTACTTTAGGGTTTAGGGTTTTTATCATTTTTAAGGGTTTTATGTGTTTTTATGTTATTATGGTTTTCTTTGGGGTTTTAGGGTTTTTAGGGTTTTTTATGTGTTTAGTGTTTTTATGAAATTTTAGTATTTTTAAGATTTTTAGGGTTTCTAGGGATTTTGAGGGGTTTTAGGATACTTTAGGGTTCTAAGAAGTTTTTAGTTTTTTAGGGGTTTTATGTTTTTTTTAGGTTTTTATGGTTTTATTTGGGTTTTCCATGTTTTTGGGGTTTTTATGTTTACATGGAATTTTAGGGACTTTTAAAGATTTTTACGGTTTTAGGTTTTTTAGTGTTCTTAAGGAGTTAATATATTTTGGGATTATATAGGTTTTTTTAGTTTCTATTATTTTATGAATTTTTTAGTTTTTTTTAACTTTTTTAGTAGTTTAAAGGGTTTTTAGGCTTTTTAGATGTTTTTACGATTTTGGGGTTTTGTAGTTTTTTGGTGTATTTTGGTGTTTAATTTGATTTCTAAAAATTTATATTTTTAGGGGTTTTATGTGTTTTATGGTTTTTAATGTTTTCTTTGGGTTTTTCATGGTTTTTGGGTTTTTTATTTTTTAGGGATTTTATTGATTTTATAGGATTTTATTCATTTTTAAGAGTTTTTAGGGATTTTTGGATTTTCAGTGTTTTTAGGGTTTTTACCATTGTTAAGTTTTTTGTGGTGTTAATAGTTTATAGGTTTTATGGTTTTTATCATTTTTTTCTTAATTTTTAGAGTTATTTACATTTTTATGGATTTTTAGGGATTTTTTAGGATTTTATGATTTTTTGGGTTTTGTGATTTTTTTAAATTTTTAGGGTCTTTACGGTTTTATTATAATTTTTAAATGTTCATAGTGGTTTAAAAGTTATTTATATTTTTTTTGGTTTTAGGTTTTTTTAGGTTTTTAAGTTTTTTAGGTTTTAGGGGTTTCTAGTTTTAGGGTTTTTATGAATTTTTAATATTTTTAGACTTTATTATGGGTTTTCAGTGTTTTATTATTTTTTATGTTTTTAATTATTTTAAGCGTATTTAAGGAATTTTTTTGGTTTTTTAGATTTTTAGAGATTTTGAGGGTTTTAGGGTATTTTCGGGTCATATGTTTTTTGGGTTTTTATGGTTTTTTTGGGTTGTTTAGGGTTTGTGAGTTTCTTTAGAGTTTATAATGCTTTTCAAGGTTTAAAGCGGGTTTTTTGACTTTTTAGTGGTCCAGGGTTTGATGGTGTTTTGTAAAGACCCGTAATTTCCATGTTAATTTTCTTTTTAAATAAATGGGAATTTTACAGGTCTGAAAAAAAAATGACGGCGCATGATTCTGAGGCCCGGTGTGCCCGGAATCAATTTTTGAAGTTCTGTTCGGGTACATTCAGTAAACATACTAGTGGATTTTTATAACTTTTGAACTGATGCTCGGAATAGAAATATGAGGGCACCGTTGAACTCATAGCTCCAATATTCTCTTAAGGAGAGTTTCACCTCGATGACAATGGGATGAGAATAAAAGATAGTTTTGGGGTTTTTAGAGAAAGAATTAAATAAAAATAAAGTTGTGTAGATTTATTTTTATTTTGTTGGTTAAAGCCTCCTTGTGGAAGTTGGAGGTGGGGACCACCACACCTTAACGTCCCATGAGAGGTTATAGGGGTGGGGCCCACCCGAACCTAACCTCCTCTTCATTTTTATTATGGTGGGGACCACCTGAGTTTTTAACCCCTTGAAACTCCCCATTAATGGTGAGAAAACCCTCAAACATCCATTAAGTGTAGAGGAGCCTCTTCAACCCCCCTAACACTTAATTATGAAAAATCATCTTCATTAATTAATTGAGCCAACGCTTTCAATTAATTGTTTAACCCATTTGAATTTTGTGCCAACAATTAAATAATAGATAAACATAATCTATTATTTTGGCTTGGGAAATTCATCTTGGTGGAACTTTGGAGAGGATAGAGCTTACGGAAAAAATCTCTCGCCAATGAAGAACGAAGAACACATTCTTCCAAAGAATAACGTCGACGAGGAGAGTCTTCAACTTTATTCCTCGGAACCTCCTTCAACGTAGGAGGTCTTCAACTACGACGATCCGTCACACAAACTGGCGATCGAGGAAAACCCCGACGTCCTTATTTTTCCAACGATCCATCTTCTTCCCCATGACTCTATCAATGAACAATGATCAAAGTAGGTGTTTAATTTCATTTAATTGAAATGTTATTCTATTCTTTCAAAATGAACAACGAGGTTGTTTTCCTTTTTCGGGTGGGTTGTTGTGATTCGTTCTTATGAACCAATTTCTATCACCCTAAATGCAGAGGGTGCGGGCCAAACTAACATGGCCCGACTCCCTCCGTAGATCTCTTTTGTGAGGTTCTTTGGCTTGGCGATGAAACGATGAGGAGACAAAGGTGACAGGCAATTACCGTGCAACCCGAGGTCTTCGCAACCCACACCACCCTCATGGCGCCTCAGCCGAACCGGCCTCCCGGCCGCCCGCCGGCCGCCCACCTGCCACCCAGCTGCCCGCTGGCCTCCTGGCCGAACACTGACCTCTCGGATCCATGGCCGAGCCACCCGAGCCGCACCCCTCACGGCATCCGCCTGAGACACGCCCCTAGCGGCGCCCGACCGAGCCGTCCTCCAACTCCCCTCGCAGCACTCTGGGCCGAACCGGCTCCGTGCCACCAGGCTGAGCCGCCTACACGGCCCCATCATGGTCGAACCACCCTCACAGCCTTCTAGGATGGGCCCAGTAGACCGGACCGAACCCAACGGGCCATCCTGCATAATGGGTCAGGCAGGGTCGACCCAAATCAACACAGCCCAGACGGGGTCAGGCTGGGTTGGTCTGACTGGTCAGACCGAACGTGGGCCCACTGCGACCTTTTTACATTCTTTTGACCATATATTTGGCACCGAATGTCCGTTTAATGAACCATCAGCGACACTGGTAATCTAGGAGCAAGAGGGTCCCTTTGAGTATACCCACCCTAGAGTTTGGGTTATAGTTGGGATATGGTCTGGTTGGATGGTGCAAAAATCAAACCCGTCCTCTGGGACTAAACGGCTAATAACTCACAGACTGAGCATATGATTGATGCGCGGTCTATTTAGTTGATACCTGTATGAAGTGGCGGGACATTGAGATACTTCTTCGTGGAACTTCGTGACAGTTGGAGTTTTCCAGCAGCTCATGGAGCGGATCCTTCTGGTGAAAAGCGAGCAGAGAGTGGAGACCTAGTATCTGGCTGAGACTTGACGACTGTTGATCGATTGACTTGGAGTGACTCAACTAACCCGGTGGGGAGCACCCTGGTGTCGCGGCAGACCCACGGTGGAGGAGTGCCTAGTTGTGGTGGCAGACCCGTGGTACTCAATAGGAGGAGTACCTCTACAGACTATTAGGGGGAGCGACTGATTGTGGCAGCAGACCCACGGCGGGGACAACCTTGGTGACGTAGCAAACCCATGGTACTTGACAGGATAGGTAACTCAGTAGTCCAAGGTTAGTGGGAAGCGCCTTGATGTCACGGGAGGCCCACTGTACTCGAAAGAGGAGGAGTTCTCTAGAAGCTGTGGTTTTGTTAATATGAATAAAATCCCAATTGAGATGAGTCGGTAAATTTGGTGTTTACCTAATGATTGAGATTGATTACTTGATAACTTAGTTATATGTAAGGGAATATACCTAAGTGGGGTTATCTATTGATTTCTTACCTTATGGTTTATCCTTGTTGGATTTTGTGAGACCTTGAGGGTCTCGAGATCCCTACTGAGTATCGTTATACTCACCCTTGTACGGGCTACACCCACACCTCGTTGTGTTGGTTGCAGAAGTCAGACAACGCTGATTGAGGCTAAGAGTACCAGGACTGGACAATACCTAGAGGTGGACCTTACGAAGCGTTGGTACATAGAGGAGACTGATAGATGTGGAGTGTTGAGGAGGCTATCTGTACCTACCCTTTAGGTAGGAATCCCGGAGGATGACCCAACATCTGTTTTTCCTTTCTTCAATTGTACTTGTTTTTCCAGTTACTTGTACTTTATAGTTGGTCTTGTATTTACGACCTCTTTTAATTTTCAGAAATCGTTTGTTATACAGTTTACTTAGTGTTTCGTATCCATTAGTGTGCTCTGTTGTGTTTTTTTACAGTTTATAAAGGCAATTCCTTCCCATTTTTAGAGAATTATGCCTTTGGTGCTAGTCTTCAGCCCATGGCCTATGGAAGGCAAGCTTGGGGTAGTCATGACATGGCCCCCGGGGGACGGGTCATGAAAAATTGGTTTCAGAGGAGTCGGTTCTACCACAGAACGTATGACTTTAATCTTTTCTATGAAGAAATAGTGTTAAAAGTACTAAGTGTGGTTTTATGTTCAGGGAGTCTAGTGTTGGTGCGACAACTGACGTATCCATACACCATGACCCTGACTTCTGATTTCCAACTCAGGGCACGAAAACACTAATTGTTTGCATGTTTTCAAAAGTTTTATTTATGTCAGCTCAACCAGGTCAGCTCACCATGTTTAATCTTTTGACCGTGTCGCATCTGTTTCTTTCAGGATGCCTCCCCGCGGACGACCAGCTAGAGTCCCCGGAGTTGAACACACAGATAGTCTACTGAACGATGAGGCCTCAGTGCAGGGCCCTTTTCCAATGGAGGCACTATCTGTACCACTTCTTGTTGGGCCATCGATGCCACTAGCCCCAACAACAGACGGTGCACACTGCTTGAGCGTGTTGCACGTGTTCCAGCACTAGAGGCCACCTAGGTTCAGGGTAGTGATGGACCAACAGGTGGCATAGGATTGGATAGAGGCTGTGGTGAGAGTTTTCCGACTCTAGGGACACCAGTAGACTTCACGGTGATTCATGTTGCCATCCTTCTATAGGCAATAGAAGGCAGATATTGGATCTTGATGCTCCAGGTCCACAATGAGATGATTCTTCTCTGGGAAGACTTTGAGAGCCTATTTTCTAAAGAGTTTTTCCCAGTGACTCTTCACGCAGTTTTCATACAGGAGCTACTTCTTCTACAGAAGGGCAGCATGACTATAGCCAAGTACTCAGCGAGGTTCACTGACCTGTCATGCTACTCCACCTATATGGTACATGACCCTTTCTTTCGGGCCCAGACCTTTGAGCAGGGACTCAGGAAAGAGATCAGAGATTTGTTGATCTCACTCAGTAACCCAACGAAGGAGGGGTGCTAGAGAGAGCCCTCCTAGTGGGGAGTTTCCTTGCCGAGTAGTCTCCAAGAGGAAGATCCACCACAAGTCGACACGTAGCGGAGTCTTCTGCAGCTGCCAGCAGATAGATGCTGCAGAGGTCCAAGAGGACCAGACCTACAGGTGGATGACCGCATGACTCAGGATCGGTTGTGAGGGGCACCCAAAGTAGATACATACATGCCAAAAGCGGGCAGTGTTTCATATGCGGTGGGTAGGATCACATGGCTCGTGACTGTCCGACCTCCCGTTCGGATGATCATCAGACGGTCGAAGGACCTCCCAGGTAGAGATAGATATTCGATCGAGGTGATCCGTAGGGTGCAGGCAGGTGTGGAAGAGGATCTGTTCATTTAGCTGGTGGTGGATGATGTTATGAGGTGTTACCACCACCACCACTAGGAGGTCTACCCCGATAACAGGGAGTAGGTGGATAGGTGAGATATTAGTTCTAGGCAACTGAGGCTTACGATCATAGCGCTCTGGAGATGATTCGAGGTACGATCTGTGTCTACTCCACCATATCTTCAATACTTATAGACATAGGTGCTAGTCATTCTTTCATTTCTACTACCCTCATTTGGATCATGGAGATTATGACGGAGCCGTTGGCTCGATCCTTATAGCTAGAGACTCATACAAGAGCAGATTCGACGATTACGCACTGGTGCTGCTAGTGTGAGCTTACTCTAGGAGGTGAGATCTTTGGTTGGGATCTCCTAGTAGCGGAGTTGAGGACATATGACGTCATCTTGTGTACAGACTGGCTATCTATAGTCCTTGCTCGGATTGAATATATTAGGTGCAAAGTGTGGCGTGTCCACACAGATGGGACCAGGTTCACCTTCACCGGGAAGAAGGGAGCCATTGCAGCATGTGACAGACTTACCCAGAGGAGGGTGCAACCGATCACTCATAAGTTAACCTACCTTACCCTCTGATCAGTTGATGTGGAGAGTCTGAGCTATCCTGTAGTGGTAGACCAGTATGCGGATGTTTTCCATGATGATGTCACAGGTCTACCTCCTTGCACATAGGTGGAATTTTACATTGACTTGTACCCCGGGAGAGAGCCGATATCTACTCCAGCATATTGGATGGCTCCCATGGAGCTTCGCGAGCTCCGGGTATAGCTGGAGGACTTATAGGGGAATGGATTCATTTAACCTAGTGTTTCTCCCTGGCCATCCCCAATTATATTCTCCAAAAAGGAGGATGGGAGCTTGAGTATTTGTGTCGACTACCGATGACTGAACAAGGTGACTGTGAAGAATACGTACCCACTTCTGAAGATTGATGACCTCTTTTGTCAGTTGAAGGGAGCATAGTGGTTCTTGAAGATAGGCCTTAGATTAGGCTATCACCAGCTCGGATTTTGAGAGGAGGATGTAAAGAAGATGGCCTTCAGGTGTCGGTATGACCTCTACGAGTTCTTGGTTATTCCAGTCGGGGTAACCAACACTCCCGTAGTGTTCATGGGATTCTTGAACAGGATATTTCAGTCGTAGCTTGATCACATTTTCATATTCTTCATCGATGAAATTCTGATGTACTCAACTACTGAGGAGGAGCATGCCAACAATTTGCAGGTAGTACTGGACACTCTTCGAGAGAACTAGCTTTATAGTAAGCTCCCAAAGTTCCAGTTTTGGATCTGAGAGGTTCACTTTCTAGGACATGTCATATCAGAGGCTAGAGTTTCAGTGGATCCAGCGATGATTGAGGTGGTACTTCCTTGGGAGCCACCCAGGAGTGTGTCAAAAGTATGAGGTTTCTTGGGTTTGGCTGGTTATTACAAGAGATTTGTGCTAGATTTCACCATAGTTGCAGAACCACTATCAAATTTGAAGATTAAGGGGAAACCCTTTGTGTGGTTGGAGAGATGCCAACATAGCTTTAAGCAGTTGAGGCAGAGGCTGAACAGTGCCCCCATCTTGAGGCTTCTAGAGGAAGGCGTAGGGTACGTAGTCTTTTACGATCCATCAGGGACCAGACATGGATGTGTCTTGATGAAAGAGTGAGAAGTTATCACTTATGGTTAATTATAGCTTAGACAACATGAGATGAACTACGCTACCCATGACCTGTAGTTAGAAATATTGGTCTTCTCCTTAAAGATGTGTCGACACTATCTGATGGGCGAGCATTTTACCATGTACTCTGATCACAAGAGTCTCAGGTATATCTTCCCTTAGAAGGACCTGAACCTGAGACATCGATGTTGTCTTGAGTTCCTCTAGGACTATGACTTCGAGATACTCTATACTTTTGGGAAGTGGAACATTGTGGAAGATGCGCTCAACAAGAGACCTGGTATACAGCTGCTAGGTGAGGCGACCAAGTAGCTGGCTACTTTACAGATATCCTTTGTGGATAGAGATGGATCAACCTTTCTTCAGTCTCTTACAGTCACTCCCCCACTTCTTCAGTGAGTCTGAGAGGCACAACATGGGGACGCTGATTGCAAGACACGACGTGCTCAGAAATCCATAGGGTAGGCACCTAATGGATTTTTAGAAGGTGGGGATCACGTCATCCTCTTCAGAGAAGGTACCATGGTACCAGTGTCTCTTCAGGAGGAAGTGTTGAGGGAGTTCCACATATCCCCTCTAGTGGTACATCCCGGAGTGGCGAAGATGTACCAGGATCTCAGACGACAGCACTGGTGGCCCGGAATAAAGAAGGCAGTTGCAGAGTTTGTCTCAGGATGCCTCACTTTTCAGCAAGTGAAGGTAGTGCAACAGGTACCAGAAAGCATGTTTCAGCCTTTAGAGGTTCCAGAATGGAAGTGGGATGGAATATCCATGGATTTTGTGATAGGAACTCCACATACATCCAGAGGTCATGACTCTATTTGGGTGATCATTGACCGACTCTCCAAGTCATCCCACCTCCTACCGATTTGAGAGTAGGGTTCAATAGATAGATTGGGATGCCTCTATGTGCAGGAGATTGTGTGGCTACATGGAGTACCTTAGACGATTGTCTCTGATCGTGACACACACTTTACTTTCCGTCTATGGATGGGGTTTCAGGAATCTTTTGGGATGCATCTTCGTTTGAGCACCGCCTTCCATCCTCAAACAGATGGTCAGACCGAGCAGACCATTCAGACCCTTGAGGACATGCTGCGTGCTTGTTTCCTCAACATCGGTCGTAGCTGGGAGGATCACTTACCTTTGGTGGAGTTTTCATACAACAAAAACTATCACTCCACCATAGGGATGGAACCTTTTGAGGCGTTGTACGTGCGACCTTTTAGATCACCATTGTGTTGAACTGACCCAGGGGAGTCAGCACTGGTGGGACCAGAGATGGTACGGGCTACCACAGAGAAGGTGCATATCATCCAAGAGTATATGAAGACTACAAAGAGCAGGCATAAGTCATATGTCGATAGGAGATGGAGACCTATAGAGTTCAAGGATAGTGACCACATCTTTCTACGGGTCTCACCCCGACGTGGTCTATGGATATTTGGTTGAGGCAGAAAGTTATCTCCAAGATTCATCAGATCTTTTCAGGTCCCCATCAGAGTTGGCAAGGTGGCATACTGATTAGCTCTTCCAACTCAGTTGCACCGGTCTCATTATGTCTTGGAGATACGTACACGACCCTACCCACATCATCGACCATTGTGAGCTGGACATCGATGACGGGGCGACTTTTATAGAGGTTCTATTAGAGATTGAGGATTGACAGGAATGGGTCCTTTGTCGATAGTTGATACCTCTGGTGCACATTCGCTGTCAGAATGGGAACATCCAGGATAGCACATGGGAGTGGGAGGCTCAGATGCGTTCTCAGTACACCCACTTGTTCCCTTAGTATGAGTTGTGGCTTACGGGGACGTAAAGCCCTGAGGTGGGGAGAATGCAATGACCCGAAATTTCCATGTAGTTTTTTTAAATAAATGGGAATTTTATGAGTCCTCTAAAATTAATGGTGCATGATTCTGAGGCCCGGTGTGCTCGATATCAATTTCTGAAGTTTTGTTTGGGTACGTTCAATAAACCTACGAGCGGGTTTTTATAACATTAGAACCGTTGCTCGAAATTAAAATCTGAGGGCATCGTTGAACTCGCAGTGCCAGTATTCACTTAAGGAGACTTTCAACTCGACGGTAGTGGTTCGAGAATAAAAGATAGTTTTTGGGTTTTTAGTGAATGAGTTAAATAAAAATAAAGTTGTGTGGCATTATTTTTATTTTCTTGGTTAAAGCCTCCATGTGGAAGTTGGAGGTGGGGAGCACCAGACCTTAACCTCCCATGAGAGGTTATGGTGGTGGATCCCACCCAAACCAAACCTCCTATTTATGTTTATTATGGTGGGAACCACTTGGGTTTTTAACCCCTTGAAACTCCCCATTAATGGGGAGAAACCCTCAAACTTCCATTAAGTGTAGGGGAGCCTCTTCAACCCCCCTAACACTTAATTATGCCAAATCCTCTTCATTAATTATTTCATCCAACGATTTCAATTAATTTTTTAACCCATTTGAATTTGGTTCCAATAATTAAATAATAGATAAACTCAATCTATTATTTTGTCTTGTAATATTCATCCTGGGGGAACTTTGGAGAGGGGAGAGCTTAGGGAGAAAAGCTCTCTCCAACGAAGAAGGAAGAACAAGTTCTTCCAATGAAGAATGCCATCCAGGAGCATCTTCGACATTCATCCTAAGAACCTCCTTTGATGTAGGACGTCTTCTACTAAGATGAGCTGGAACACAAACCGATGATTGAGGAAAACACCGACATCCGTCTTTTTCCAACGATCTGTCTTCTTCCCCGTGACTCCGTCGACAAACAATGATCAAGTTAGGGGTTTAATTTCATTTAAGGGACATGTTCTTAATTTCATTCAAAACGAATAATGAGGATGTTATTTTTTTTGGGTGGGTTGTTGTGATTTGTTCTTATGAACCAATTGCTATCACCCTAAACGTGGACGGTGCGGGCCAAACTAACATGGACCGACTCCCTCGGTTGATCTATTTTGTGATGTTCTTCAGCTTTTGGATGAAACAATGAGGCGACAGAGGACACAGGAAATGACCGCGCTAGCCGCGGTCTCCGCAACCCGCACCACCCTCACGGTGCTTCAGCCGAACAGGCCCCACGGCCACTCATTGGCCTCCTGGCCGCCCATCGGCCTCCCAGCTCCTGACTGCCCGCTAGCCTCCTGGCTGCCCGGCTGCCCGCTGGCCTTTTGGCTGTCCAGCCACCCACCGGCCTCCCGGCTCAAGGCCACCCACCAGCCTCTCGGCTGCCCGCTGGCCTCCCGATCACCTGTCGGCCTCCCGAATTCCCTACCGACCGCCAACCTTCCGGCTCTCGGGCCGAGCCACTTGAGCCGCGCCCCTCGCGGAGTCTAGCTGATCCTGCCTTTTAGCCCTAGCCGCGCCCCTCATGGCGCCCAGCCGAGCTGGCCTCCGTGCCCCTCGCGGCACTCCGGGATGAACATGCTCCGTGCCCCCAGCCCGAGCCTCCAACACGGCCCCCTCCAGGCCGAACCACCCTTGCGGCCGACTGGGCTGGGCTCAGTGGTCCGGACCGAACCCAACGGGCCAGGCCAGACCGAATGGTTCAGGCTAGGTCGACCCTAATCGATGCGGCCCAGAATGGGTCAGGCCGGGTCGGTCCGATTGAGTCGGACCGGACCCGGGCCCACTACGACCGTTTACTTTCTTTTGGACATATCCTTGGTACCGGCATCCGTTTGAGGAATCGTCAGTGGCACTGGAAATCTTGGAGAATTACAATCCCTTTGATTATACCCCACTAGAGTTTAGGGTAGAGTTGAGATACAGTCAGGTTGGACCGCACACGAATCCATCCGGCCCCCAGGACTAAAAGGCTAATAACTCACAGACCGAGCGTCCGATTGACATGTCATCTATTGCATTGAGACCCCTATGTCATGGAAAATCTTTGAGATACTTCATCATGGGACATTGTTACAGTTGTTGTTTTGACCAGTTGCTCATGGAGTGGATCCTTCCAGTGATGAATGAGCAGAGTGAAGAGACCTAGTAGCTGGCTGAGACTTGATGATTGCTGACCGACTGATTCATAGTGACTCGACTAGCCCAGTGGGGAGCACCTTGGTATCGCGGCAGACCCATGGCGGAGGAGTGCCTGGTTGTGGCATCAGACCCACGGTACATGAAAGGAGGAGTACCTTTGCTGGCTAACAGGGGGAGTGCCAGGTTGTGGCGGGAGACCCATGGTGGTGAGCACCTTGGTGATGCAGTAGAGACATGGTAATGAACAGGAGGAATACCACAGCAGTCCAAGTTTAGTGGGAAGCGCCATGGTGTTGCGGCAGGCCCACTGTACTCGACAGAGGAGGAGTTCTCCAGCATCCATGGTTTCATTAATGTGAATAAAAGCCTAGTTCAGCTGAGTCATCATCTTTTTTGTTTACCTCATTATTGAGATGGATTACCTGATAACTTAGGTATATGTATGTGCATATATCTAAATGGGGTTATCTGTTTATTTTTTACCTTGTGGTTTATCCTTGTTAGATTTTGTGAGACCATTAGTGTCTCGGGGTCCCTACTGAGTATCGTTATACTCACCCCTGCATGGGTTATGCCCACATCTCGTTTTGTTGGTTGTAGATGATGAACAATGCTAACTGAGGATGAGAGTACCCGGACAGGACGGTACCTAGAGGTGGACCTTATGCCGAGTCGGTACATGGAGGAGACTGATAGATGTGGAGTGCTGAGGAGGATATCTGTACTTACCCTTCAGGTAGGAATCCCGGAGGATGACCAATCAACTATTTTTTCTTTATTCAGTTGTACATGTTTTTCCAGTTCCTTGTACTTTACAGTTGGGATGTATTTTCGACCCCTTTTACTTTTTAGAACTCTTTTTTTATACAGTTTGCTTAGTGTTTCGTATCCATCTGTGTGCTTTGTTGTGTATTTTTACAGTTTATAAAGGAAATGCCTTCCCAATTTTATGGAATTAAGCCTTTGGTGCTAGTCGCCAGCCCTTGGCCTATGGAAGGCGGGTTTGGGGTAGTGACATCATGGTCCCCAGGGGACAATTCATGACATATTTTAGTATTTTTAGTGGTTTTTAGGGGATTTTATTATTTTTAAGTTTTTTAGGTTTTTTAGGTTTTTTGGGTTTTTTGGATTTTTTGGGTTATTTAGGGTTTGTTAGTTTTTTTAGAGTTTTTAATGATTTTTGGGGTTTAATGGGGGTTTTGAGATTTCAGTGGTTTTAGGGTTTATTTGGAATTTAGTGGTTTAAAATTTTTGAGGGGATTGTTTGGTTTTAAGGGGTTTTTTTGTTTTTTTATGTTTTTTATGATTATTGGAACTTTTATGTTTTCACGGGTTTTATGAGATTTTACGTTTCTTAGGTATTCATTGGGGGTTTTGGGATTTATAGTTTATTATATTATTTGTATTTTATGAGTTTCATATGATATTTCTAGTTTTATAGAGTTTTTAGTGTTTTTTTGGGTTTTTAGGGTTTCTTGGTTTTTATATGTTTTTATTATTTTTTACGTGTTTAAGTATTTTAAATTTTTTAATATTTGTAAGAGTATTTCAGTGTTTTTAGGGTTTTTTATATTACATGGATTTTTAGGGAATTGTAGTATTTTTATGCTTTTTAGGTTATTTTGGTATTTTGTGGGTTTTGGGTTTTCGGGGTTTTTATGGTTTTTTACTTGTTTAAATTTGATTTAGATTTTTTTAATGTTTTTAGGGGTTTAGTGGTTTTTTTATTTTTACTGGTTTTTTGGATTTTAATTTGGTTTTAGGGGGTTTATGGCCATTATGATCTATTTTGTGTTTTTATAGTATTTAGTGTTTTAGGTTTTTTAGGGGTTTTAAGTGTTATTATGTTTTTAAGGTTTTCCTAGGGGTGATTAGGGTGCTTAGGGTATTTTATGTTTTTAGTTATTTTTGTGTTTTTTTTACATTTTAGGGTTTTATAGATTTAGAGGGGTTTTAGGGTTTATTAGTAATTTTAACATTTTTTGGTTTTTAGGGGTTTTAATATTTTTTAGGTTTTAACATTTTCAAAGGGTTTGTTTTGTGTTTTTAGGTTTTTTTACATTTTTAGGTATTTTTATAATTTTTGTGGTTTATTGGGTTTTATGGATTTTGAGGGTTTTGGAGTTTTTAAGGGTTTAAGTGTTTTATAATTTTTTTTTGGTTTTAGGGTTTTTTTTGAGTTTTTAAGGGTTTTTTAATTTCTCTGTAGTCTTTAATTTTCTAAGGGGTTAAAGTTTTTTAATAGTTTTTAGTGGGCTTTATGATTTTTATGGAATTTTAGGATTTTAAAAAGTTTTGTTTTTTTAGGTTTTTAGGGGTTTTACTGTTTTTTATGTTTTTAAGGGTTTTATGTTTTCTTAAAGGTTTTCATAGGACTTTTTGTGGTGTTTATGGTTTTTATAATTTTAAGGTTATTTAGGACTTTTTGGATTTTTTTGGGTTTTATTTTTTTTACGGATATTTATGTATCTAAAGTTTCTTTAGGGTTTTTAGGGTTTTTACGATTTATTGCATTTTTTACATTTTTATGTGTTTTTAGTGGTTATAGGTTTTTATAATTTTCATATGTTTTTTAGGGTTGTTATGGATTTTTAAATTTAGAGGTATTTTTAGGAATTTTTTATGAATTTTTATTGTTTTTATGGCTTTTAAAGATTCTAAGGGGTTTTAGAGGTTTTATGGTTTTTAGGACTTTTAACATTTTTTTTATTATTTTATGGGTTTTTAGGTTTTTATATTTTTTTAATGTTTCTAGTGGTTTAAAGGGTTTTAAATGTTTTTTTTTTCATTTTTTAATATTTTTATGGTATTTTATGGTGTTAAGGTTTTTAGGGGATTTATGGTTTTCAGGGGGGTGGTAAGGGTTTTATGGTCTTTTTAGGGGTTTCAGATTTTTATCATTTTTTGGGTTTTTAAGCATTATATGTGTAATTTTTAATTTTTTCTTATGGGTTTTCAATATTTTTAGTGTTTTTAATGTTTTTAGGGATTCTTAGGGATATTTTAGGAATTTTTGGAGTTTTATAGTTTTTATGGATTTTAGGGGTTTTAGGGGTTTTTATGTTTTTTTTAGCATTTTTATGTTTTTAGGGGTTTTAAGTGTTTTTAGAGTTTTGTGTTTTTCTATGGTATTTTATGTGTTTTAGGGGTTTTTACATTTTTAGATATGTTTAGGGATTTATTAGTATTTTTATCATTTTTATATAATTTAATGATTTTGACAGTTTTTAGGGTTTTTGGGGGGTTTTTAGGATTCTTGGAATTTTGGGGGTTTAGGTACTTTTATAATATTATATGATTTTTATGACTATTGAGTGGTTTTTAATGTTTTTAAGGGTTTAAACGGTTTTTGAGTTGTATGTATATTTAGGATTTTTTTGGTTTTTAGGGGTTTTAAGTTTGTTTTCAAAAACAATAGGTGTTTATGGTTTTTAGGAGTTTTTGTATTTTTTAGTTTTTTAGGGTTTTTATTTGTTTTTCGGTTTTCTTTGGTTTTCTTAGGGTGTTAAGGGTTTTTATGGTTTTCTAATATTATAGGGATTTTAAAGATTTTTATGATTTTTAGGGTTTTTTGGGTTTTAGATATTTTGAGGGGTTTTTGGGTTTCATTGGGGTTTTATGGTTTACTTTGGTTTATAGGGTTTTTTTGAGTGTTTTAGGGTTTTATGTTTTTTAAAAGTTATTTTCATTTTTTTGGTTAAAATGTTTTCAAAGATATTTTAGTGCGTTATAGGGTTTTTATTAGTTTTTAATGTTTTTTGGTTTTTATTGGTTTTTATTTATTTTTAGTGGGCATTTAGGTTTTTTGGATCTTCTAGGGATTTTAGTGTATTCTAGGGTTTTTAGGGTTTTTACATGTTGTTAGGTTTTTATGGTTTTCATTGGGGTTTTCAGAGTTTTTTGGGGTTTTATGTTTTAAGATATTTTTAGGGATTTTTATGATTTTTATTCTTTTTTAGGGATTTTGAGTGTTTTATGGTTTTTAAGGGGTTTTAAGGTTTTTTTTATGGTTTTGGTGTTTTTTTGTTTTTAGTGGTTTTATGTGTTTTTAGGTTTTTAATGTTTTCTTAGGGGTTTTCAGGGTTTTTAGGGATTTCGATGTTTTTAGTATTTTTTTGGATTTTTTTAGGTTTTTTAGATTATTTAGGGTTTTTTATGGACTTTTAGGGTTTTATGGGGTTTTTTATTTTTTTAGGGTTTTTATGTTTTTTTTGGTTTAAGGGTTTTTTTTTGTATTTAGGGGTTTTAATTTTTAATGGTTTTTAAAATTTTTAGGTTTTAGAATTTTTTTAGAGTTTTTAGTGGGGTTTTTATGAGTTCTATGGGGTTTTAATGGTTTAAGTGTTTTTGTGATTTTATATATTTTAGGGTTTAAGGTTTTTTATGGTTTTTAGGGTTTTGAAGCATTTTTTGGTGTATTATGGGTTTTAAGTGACTTTATGATTCTATGTTTTTCTTAGGGTTTGTAAATTTTTTTACATTTTTAGTGGTTTGTAGAGAATTTTTAGGGTTTTAATTGTTTTTTGGGGTTTTTAGGGGGGTTTGATTGGTTTTAGGGTTTTTAGTATTTTTTAGGTTTATTAGGGGTTTATGTTTTTTTAGTTTTTTATGGTTTTCTTAGGTTTTTTTAGGGTTATTAGAGTTTTTAGGTTTTTATGTATTTTTAGAGATTTCTATTTTTTTCAGGGGTTTTTAGGGTGTTATGAATTTTGAGGGTTTTTAGGATTTTATTATGAGTTTTTATGGTTTTTTAGTTTGTAGAGTTATTTTTGAGTATATAGGGTTTTATGGTTTTTCAATATTTTTTAGAATTTTTAAGGGTGTAAAGGGTTTTTAGAGTTTTTTTTGTTTTTAGTGTTTTTATGGTTTTTTGGGGTTTTTAGGTTTTTAGTTCTTTTTATGGTTTTTAGAGGTTTTATTATTTTTAGGGATTTTTTTTATTGATTTTAGGCGTTTAATTGTATTTTACGATTTTTTGGGGTTTTATGTGTTATTAGGTTTTTATGGTTTTCTTCATATTTTTTTGGGTTTCTAGGATTTTCTACATTTTACATATTTTTATGGATTTTTAGGAATTTTATGGGTTTTAGGGGTTTTATATATTTTTATGGTTTTTAATGGTTTGTTATTATTATGGTTTTTATGTTTTTTTTGTTTTTAGGGGTTATATGAATTTTTACAGTTTTTAATGTTATTATATTTTTTATCATTTTTAGGGTTTTAAATATGTTTTAGAGTTCATATTTAGTTTTATGTGTTTTTATGATTTTTAATGGTTTTTTTTGGTTGTAGGAGTTTTATGGGTTTTTAATGGAATTTGGGTTTTTTCTGGGTTTGTAAATATCATTAATATTTTATGATTTTCATAGGAGATTTCAAGGTTTCTATGGGTTTTTACCATATAATCATTTTTTGGTTTTTTGTATTTTATGGGTTTTTATGGTTTTAGGTATTTTCATGGGGTTTTAGGGTTTTTTTGTTTTTAAGGGTTTTATGATTTCATTGGGGGGTTTAGGAGTTTTTTGTAGTTTTTTAGTGTTTTTACGATTTTCTAGTTTTTTAATGTTGTAGGGGTTTAAAGGGGTTTTTTGTAAAAAAAAAATTAGGGTTTTAAGTACTTCATGTGTTTTTAGGGTTTTTAATGTTTTAGGGGGTTTATGGATATTTTGGTGGGGATTATAGTATTTAGTTTCTTTTTAGTGTTTTAGTGTTTTTATCATTATTTAGTTTTTAGGGGTTTTAGGTATTTTTAGGTTTTTAAATTTCCATTAGGGTTTCTTTGGGTTTTTTTGGTTTTTTACTTTTTTAGGGAATTTTATATATTTGTTAATATTTTCAATGTTTTTTTTGGATTTTTAAGGATTTTGAGGGGTTTTAGGGTATTTTTGGATATTTATGGTTTGTGGGTATTTATAATTCCTAGAGTTTTTAGGTTTTTTAAGAGTTTTATATTTTTATATTTTTCTTAGTATTTTAAGGGGTTTAAAAGGTTTTTTATGTTCTTATATATTTTTGAGGGGTCTTTAGGATTTTAAGGGTTTTTAGTATTTTGAGAATTTTATGGTTTTTAGGGTTTTATGTTTTTTTTTCCATTTTTTTGATTTTTTTATTGTTTTTAAT
Organism: Viscum album; assembly: GCA_963277665.1. Lineage (NCBI taxonomy): Eukaryota > Viridiplantae > Streptophyta > Magnoliopsida > Santalales > Viscaceae > Viscum > Viscum album. The sequence goes on from OY728127.1 coordinate 110,535,856, forward strand.
GTTTTTTAAATTTTTGATGAAATTTTTAATGGTTAAAGGTGCTTTGGGATTTTTTTGTTTTTTTCTCAGTTTTAGGGGTTTTATGATTTTTTTGGGTTTTTGGCATTTTTAGGGTTTGCTAGGGGTTTCAAATGTTTTTCGATTTTTAAGGTATTCTTAGGGTTTTTAAGGGTTTTAAATTATATATATATATATATATATATTGGGTTTATAATGATTTTTATGATTTTATGGTTGTTATGGGTTTTAGGGATTTTTTTGGGGTTTTATGGTTTTTTGGGGTTTTAGGTATTTTTAAGGTTTTAAATTTTTTCGGGTTTTTATGGGTTTTATGTGATTTTAGGTTTTTATGGTTTTCTTAGGGATTTTATGGTTTTTTATACTTTTATGGACTTTTAGTATTTTTATATTTTTAGGGTGTTTTGGGATTTATATGGATTGTACAGTTTTTTGGGCTTTCAATGTTTTTATGTATTTTATGTGTTTTTTGAGTTTTCTGGGGTTTTAGTGTTTTTTATACTTTTTAAATATTTTTAGGTTTTGAAAGGTTTGTATAATTTCTAGTGTTTTTTAGTATTTTTATGGGTTTTATAATTTTTTTTGGGGGTTTTATTGTTTTTACAATTTTTAGTTTTTTAGGGTTTTTAGAATATTTATTTTTTTAGTGGTTTTATGTTTTTTTATATTTTTAAAGATTTATTAAGGTTTTTCAAGGTATTTGTGGTTTATAAACATATTCAATGATTTTTAGGTATTACTCAATATTTTTATATTTTTATAGTTTTTACTAATGTTGAGGGTTTTTAGGGTTTTTAGAGTTTTAATGGTTTTTTTGGGTTTTAGGGTTTTTTTGAGTTTTTTTAGGGGTTTTAATGTTTTTAGAGTTTTTAAAGGTTTTTAGGGGTTTATTTTTTTTAGGTTTTCAGAGATTTTAGGGTTTTTTTTGTTTTTTAAGGGTTTAATTTTTTGTTAGGATTTTAAGGTTTTGTTATGGGTTTTCATCATTTTTAGGTTTTTTAACATTTTAAGGGATTTTTATGGGGTTTTAAAGATTTTATGGGATTTTTTTTTTTTTTTTTGAAATTTTAAGGGTCTTAGGGTTTTATGGATTTTTAGTTTTTTATGGTTTTTGGGTGGTTTTAGGGGGGTTTTGATTTTTTTGGGATTTTAAGGTTTTTAGATTTTTTTAATTTTTGTAGTTTTATAAAGGGTTTTTAGATTTTTTAGTGGGATTCAAGATTTTTTATTGGTTTTTATGTTTTTTATTTTAAATGAGTTTTCATGGTATCTTGGGGGGGAGGGTTAGAGTTTTTAGGATCTTTTATGGTTTTACTGATTTTAGGTTTTTAGGGGATTAAAATGTTTTTATGTTTTTAAATTTCTCTTAGGGTTTCTTGGGTTTTTTACTTTTTAATGATTGTTAGGGGATTTTAGTATTTTGTTGGAATTTAGTGTTTTTAGGGGTTTTAGTGAATATATTTGTTTTGGGGGTATTAGGGTATTTGGGTATTTATCATTTTTTGGTTTTTAGAGGTTTTATGTTCCTTTTTTGTGATTAAGGTTTTCCTAGTCTTTTTTAGGTTTTTAGGAATTTTTATGTTTTTATAAATTTTTAGGTATTTTTTTTGGATCTTTAGGGTTTTAAAGATTTTGATCATTTTTTAGTATTTTTTTTGGTTTTTTTGGTTTCGTTGGGATTTATTTTTTTAGTGTTTTAGTGTTTTTAAGGTGTTTTAATATTTTTTAACATTTTTAGGGGTTTAATGGTTTTTTATAGTTTTTAGTGGTTAATGGATTTTATGGGTATTTAGGGTTTTTAATTATTTTTTGATGTTTTTAGATTTTTATGTTTCAGGTGTTTTATATATTTATAGTGTTTTAGGGTTTTCATAGGGTTTTAGGGTTTTTTAGTTTTTTTATGATATTTGGAATTTTTGGGAATTTTTGGATTTTTTTATGATTTTTATAGTTTTTAAATGTTTTTAAAGACTTTGAGGGTTTTAGGATCTTTTGTTGTTTTAGATATTTTATGGTTTATTGAGGTTCAGAGTTTTTTGTGGGTTTTAAGTGTTTTCAGATTTTTATGTTTTTCTATGGGGTTTTATGTTTTTAGGTATTTTAATGTATTTTAGGATTTTTATGTGATTTTAGGATTTTTAGGGAATTTGAGGGATTTTACTATTTTTTAGGATTTTAATGATTTATGTTTTTTTTGGATTTTAAGGGTTTTTTGAGTTTTTAGGGTTTTTATTGTTTTTTGAGTTTTGTTCATTTTTAGGGGAAATGGATTTTAGTGTTTTTAGTTTTTTTAGGATTTTTATGGGGTTTTAGGGATTTTTATTATTTTGTGTGATTTTTAAGTTTTTTAGGATTTTTGGGGGTTTTTAGGTTTTTTAGTGTTCCTAGGTTTTTAGGGGATTTTAATATTTTATTTATTTTATAGTTTTCTTATGGTTTTTCGAGGTTTTTAGTGTTTTTTATTTATTTAATAATGTTTAGGTATTTTTTTGGATTTTTTTGGATTTTTGGGTTTTTAGGGATTTTGAGGGTTTTTTGGTTTTTTGGGGTTTTTAGGCTTCTTGGGGTATTTTTGAATTTAAGATAATTTTAATTTTTTAGTGTTTTTAAGGTTTTTAGAGTTTTTTAACTTTTAAAGGGGTTTCAAGGGTTTTTATGGGTTTTTATGTTTTTAGGATTTTTTTTTGTTTTTTAGTTGTTTTAAGTGTTTTAAGGATTTTATGGATTTCTAAAGGGTTTTCAGGTTTTTTAAGGGTTTTTAAATTTGAAGGAACTTTTAGGGATTTTTTTATTTTATCGGGTTTTAGGGATTTAATGTATTTTCAAGGGTTTAATATTTTTATGGTTTTTAATGATCAAATGGTTTTTTGAGGTCTTTTGGTTTTTTTAGTTGTTAGTGGTATTATGTTTTTTTTGAAATTTTAAAAGTTTTTAGGGGTTTAAAAACTTATTATCATTTTATTGGTGTTTGTGGGGTTTTATGGGTTTTTCATTTTTTAGGGGTTTTCATGGTTTTTTTGGGAGGGTTAGAGTTTTTATGGTCTTTTAGGGGTTTTGATGGGTTTTTGGGGTTTTTAGGTTTCTTAAGGGTTTTAAAGTATTTTTTATGTTTTAGGTACTTTTAGTGTTTTTAGGATTTTTATGGTTTTTAGGGTTTTTAAGGGTTTTAGGGGTTTAAGGGGATTTACTGTTTTTAGGGTACTTAGTTTTTTTTCTGTTTTTAGTGGTTTAAATGGTTTTTATGTTATAAAGTTTCTCTTAGGATTTTTCAGAGTTTTTGGGTTTTTAATGTTTTTAGGGATTCTTATGGATTTTTTATGTTTTTATGGTTTTTATGGTTTTTTATTTTTTTTAAAGATTTTTAGGGATTTTTAGGGTTTTATGGTTTTCCATTTTTAGGGGTTTTTTGAGTTTTTTGAGGTTTAAGGGTTTTTAGTGTTTTTTTTATCATTTTTAGGGATTTAAGGGGGTTTAATATTATTATTGGTTTATTGGGTTTTATTAGTTTTAGTGTTTTTATGGTTTTCAAGGGTTTTAGTATTTTTTATGTTTTTTAGGGGTTCTAAGTGTTTCATATTTTTAATGTTTTCTTAGGGTTTTTTGGGGTTTCTAAATTTTAAGGGTTTTTACGATTTTTTTTAGATTTTTCTCTGTTATTAATGATTTTATGGATTTTGAGGGTTTTAGGGTTTTATAGGTTTCTATGAATTTTGAGGTTTTTTAGGGGTTTTAAGTGATTTTTATGTTTTTAAGGTTTTCTTATTTTTTAAGGGTTTTATGGTTTTGAAAGTTTTTAGGGATTTTATTGTGTTTAAAAGTTTAATAATTTTTATGTATTTCGAGGGGTTTAGGTTTTTTATGATTTTTTTGGTTTTTTGGGTCTTGATTTTTTATGGGTTTTTAATGTTTTTAGAGTTTTTTTAACATTTCTTGTGGTTTATAATTTTTTTCTAGTATTTAGTGGTTTTTATTGGATCTCGATATTTTCATGGGTTTTAAGGTTTTCTATGGATTTACAGGGTTTTAGGTGTTTTTAGAATGGTTTAGGGATTTTATATTTTTGGGGGTTTTAGTTTTAACTATTTTAACTTTTTTAAGGTTTTTAAGGATATTCTGTGTTTTTAAGAATTTTCATGTATTTAAGGATTTTATGTCTTTTTAGTATTTTATGGTTTTTATAGATTTTTAGGGTTTTTATTATTTTTTGGGTTTTTTGGTTTTTACGGATTATTAGGGATTTTAGTGTTTTTTAACATTTCCAAGGTTTTAAAGGGGTTTTACAGTTTTAGTGGGATTTTTGGGATTTTTTGGGTGTTTTTCAGTTTTAATGCTTTTAGGGGTTTTTTGGTTTTTAGGTTTTTTAGGGGTTTCAAGGTCATTTTATGGTATTTACGGATTTTAGTGTTTTTATGGTTTTTTTGAGTTATATGTGTTTTTCGGTTTTAAAGGGATCCATATTGATTTTTAGGGTTTTTAGGTTTTTTTATGTTTTTAGGGATTTTTTATTATTTTTTAGGATTTTTATGGTTTTTTGGGTTTTTAGGGAATTTGAGGGTTTAAGGTTATAGGGTTTTTACTATTTTAAGGATATTATGGGTTTTAAGTGTTTTTATGTTTTTAATGATTTCTTAGGGTCATTCTAGGTTTTAGGGTTTTAATGTTGTATGTAACGACCTGAATCCAGAGCCACTCCACTGGTGCCTCGTACCCGGTTCGCCACATGACCTCAAGCGCGTTTCCCCAAATGCCAGAGGCTGCCAACTAGCAGCGAGGGCCTTGGTGAGTCGATGTGGAAACTATGCCCTCATTCGGTAAAGTATACAGCGGAAAAACAACTAGACACAGTAGTGGAAGAAATAAAACAGCATACAACAACTGAATTGAACAGTGGAAGCAATAGATAAATAATAATGATGCATCCTAGTACATATGTCTACGGAAAGCCATAAACAAACCAACGTGCTAAAGTAAAACTGAAGCAAAGAAAAATAAAACAAAGTAAACTACTCATCATCGCAAGCCACAGCTCGGTCCCATGCTCTCCAACTCTAGTGCAATCAAGAACCTGAAGTAGAAGGGTGCTTGCCCTTATCTATACCTGCAGCAACATAGTCTTCTTTGGCCCAAAAGCATGTCCCAAACAGGGTGTGAGATACAATCCTAGTAGGCAATCACCCAAAGATTTGTGCCTAACAGTCAATGAATACATGACAGTAATAAAACAAGATGCAGTAAACATGAAAGCACAAGAAGCTACAATCCACAGTTCTAACAAACAGAGTACAAAAGTAAATAGCCAGCAACAAAGGAGAAAAGGTAACCCTCTGGGTAACTCTCACAGTCTAACCCCTATAGTTCAACCTATATGTACTAGCAACCCTCTAGGAGGCACACAGAGTCTCACCCCTTCTGTTTCAGCTATGAATGTTATGTAAAAGTCTCTCTGAGGAAGTACTCACCGTCAATTCCCCCTATAGTCTTGTATCGTACTAAAGGCTCTCTGGGGAAGCACTCAATGTCTCATTCCCCCTGTGTCCCACATCGAGGAACTACAGACTCTCTGAGGAAGCACTCATCGTCAATTCCCCCTATGGTCTCACATCGTATTTAAAGAAACTCTGGAGAAGCCCTTACGTAAATTATCCCTTTGGTCTACTACTCTAGATTATTATAGTCCTGAGTGAAAAAAAAAACATGCATAGCGTTCATGTATCATCCAAGTAAACCTCAAGAACTACTTGGATATCATTCTAAGGCTCAATAGCATAGTAAATTAGAAGTTCCACTATCCTATGGCTAGGCATGGCAACTGACAGAACGCCAAACAGGAAGAACAAACATGTAAAAGCATCCTGAGCACAAAATAAATTACTCTACTTAAAAGCATAAAACTCTACTACAACAATCAAGAAAAGAAGGCAAACATAAGGGAAAAAATAGGAATCTTACAATTCCCCGCCCAAGGGAATTTGTGGAATTATCACAAAATACTCATCGACTTTCAACAAAAGGCACAAACCACCTACCTCGATCCTAGGAGATCAATATACGTGAACCACAACGATTGATTCCCCTTAGAACATCGTAGATCTGAGAAAACACACAAAACACTCAACCCACGATAACATGGAAATAAAGAGGAATCATAAAACAAATCTCAAGCAGAAGGAATCTCTTACCGCTGCGATTCCAACGCAATCAACCGTGATAGAATTGGAGAACGGACGAGTATATGGGATCTCGTTGATGATTCGGTCGTACGGGTTGCTCTCGGGCGAACGGGACCTAGAAGGAGGTATTTCTATGTGTCAGGTGCAACCCCAGTCCGTTTAGTGAAAAATAATAAAGTACATAGTGTGTAATTTTAGAGTACATGGTGTGTACTGGGTCCTTTCTGTACTTCGCCAAAATCGGCCTCCACGTCATCCCTACACACCGTGTGTGTTTCCCGGGCATGGCCAGTACACGGCTTTGAGCCAGAGAAGAGTACACGGTGTGTACTCAGAAATTACATGATGTGTACTTCGAAAATTTCTAGAAAGTTCATTTTTCATAAAAACTCTAGAAAAAGGAAAAATATACTTGAAAATAAGATTCGGGTTCTTACAAACTTCCCCCCTTAAAGAAATTCGTCCCCGAATTTCCCTAACGTGGCGTAAAAGAAGAATCCTCGAACAGCTACGGCCAATGCGATCATACATCAGCCTCCCTCTCCTAAATATCACCCTGTACTCGCCCGTGCTACCATAGCACCCGTACCATAGGAACAGAACGCCCTCGAATAACCTTCGTACAACGATCAAAAACCCGGGTAGGATGCTCCTCGAACGATGTATCCGCTTCAAGTTCAACCTCCTTAGGCTGAAAGACATGAGATAGGTCCGAAAAGTAACGTCGGAGAAGAGAGACGTGGAAGACGTCGTGCATGGCCCGGTACCTCTGAGGTATCTGCAACCGATAGGCGACCGGCCCCACTCTTTCCAAGACCTCAAACAGCCCGACGTACCATGGTGAAAGCTTTCCCTATCTCCGAATCCTCTTGTGTCCCAACCTCAGTGCGACACGTAGGAAGACCTAATCCCCGACCTCGAACTCTAGAGGTCGTCTCTACTTATCAGCATAAGACTTCTGTCGAGACTGATATTTATCCATACTCTTCCGAATTAGCTCTATCTGCTCTGAGGTCTCTTGAATGAGACGAGGTCCTAACAAAGCTGCCTCTCCCACCTCCAGCCAGCACATGGGAGATCGGTAGGGCCTACCGTACAAAGTCTCGTATGGTGCCATCTGAATGGTTTCCTGGAAACTGTTGTTGTAGGTGAACTCAATCAGAGGGATATGCTTCTCCCAAGAACCTCCAAAGTCTAGAATGCAGGCTCAGAGCATATCCTCAAGCACCATGATCCTGCGCTCGGACTGGCCATCAGTTTGGGGATGGTATGCTGTACTCAAAACTACATGTGTGCCCAAGGCCTTATAAAGTCCCTTCCAGAACTTAGAGGTAAATCGCGCATCCCTATCTGAAAAAATGGAGTGTGGAACTCCATGAAAATGAACAATCTCTCAGATTTAAAGTCATCCCAAATCATCGACACTGAAGGTCTCCTTAATTGGTAAGAAGTGAGCATCCTTTATGAGCCTATCGAATACAACCCAAACAACATCGTTCCCTCGAGGCGTCCTCAGAAATCTGGTCATGAAGTTCATTGCAACATCGTTCCACTTCCACTCTGGAATGGGTAACTGCTTCAAAAGGCCTACTGGTCATTGATTCTCTGCTTTTACCTGCTGACAAGTAGAATATCTCATGAAAAAACCAGCAAAATCCTTCTTCATACCTGGACACCAGTACTGGCAATGAAGATCCTGATACATCTTAGGGACGCCAGGATGAACTGCCCAAATAGAAGAATTAAAATCACGCATCATCTCCTCGCGTATGTCTTCTGGAACCCATACGCATCCCTGGAAATGAAAGATCTCATCCTCGCCCACTGTCCATCCAGGAAGAGGGTCATCGCCTGACACACCCTTCCGCAGAACTAAGACTTCTCAGTCTGATAGATTCCTCATCCGTACCCGATCAAGATGTATAGAGGTAACAGCTACAGAAGAAAGGAAAGTCTATCCCTGTCTATCATGCACCTCCAGATGCATCTCAGAGAATAGAGCCATGAGCTGCCACTCACTGCTGGCCTCCTGAACTACCTGAACATGAGTTCTCCTGCTCAATGCATTTGCCACTACGTTGCCCTTTCCTGGCATATATGCGAGATCAAAATCAAAATATTGAGGATACTCGACCCACCTGCGCTGCCTCAGATTCAGATCACGTTGAGTGAAGATGTACTTGAGACTCTTATGGTCGGTGACGACCACAAAGTGATCTCCCAGTAGATAGTGTCTCCAACATCATAAGGCATGAAAAACATCTGCCAACTTCAGATTGTGCGTAGGGTAGTTCCTCTCATGTGGCCTCAACTGCCGAGATCCGTATGCAATGACTCCATCTCCCTGCATAAGCACAACTCCTAGCCTAATACCTGAAGCATCATAGTAAACAATGTATCTCTTGCTTGGCTCTGGCAATACTAGTATCGGCACTGATGTCAACCTCCCTTTTAGTTCCTGAATGGATGACTCACAAGAATCTAACCATAAGAACTTCAAACCCTTCTTGGTCAGACCTGTCAAAGGTGCTTCTAGATGAAAAAAGTCTTGAATGAAGCGTCTGTAGTATCCAGCCAACCCTAGGAAGCTCCGTACCTCAAATATGTTCTTCGGATACTCCTAGGAAACAATAGCTCTCACTTTCTCTGGGTCCACAGATACTCCTGCCTCTGATATGATGTGACCCAAGAAGTGAATCTGATCTATCCAGAAGAAGCACTTAGAGAGTTTAGTATAAAGTCGATTCTCTCTCAGTGTACTCAGAACGATCTCAAGATGTGTGGCATGGTCGTGTTGAGTGCGAGAGTACATCAAGATATCATCCATGGAGACCACGACAAAAGAGTCCAAGTAAGGGTTGAACACTCGGTTCATCAATGCCATGAAAACTGCTGGTGCATTCGTGAGACCGAACGGCATAACTGTATACTTGTATGGACCATACCTTCTCCTGAAGGCTATTAAAGGTATATATGATGGTCTAACTCATAGATGATGATAGTCGGACCTCAAATATATCTTTGAGAAAACTCGGGCTCCTCGAAGCTGATCGAAAAGGTCATCGATCCTCGGAAAAGGATATCGGTTCTTGACTGTCAACTGGTTCAGCTTCCGATAATCCACACAAAGACGAAGGGTACTGTCTGCCTTCTTTGCAAACAAGACAGGCGAACCCCAGGGAGATGTACTGGGTTGGATGAAACCCTTTGCCTGTAACTCCGGCAACTGCTTCTTGAGCTCCTGCAACTCATGTGTAGTCATCTTATAGGGAGGAATGGACACTGGTGCCGCTCCTGGAATGAGATCGATAGAAACGTCCACCTCACGCTCTGGTGGAAAACCGGAGAATTCCTCTGGAAGGAAATCACTAAAGCGATCCACCACTGGAGGAAAGTCCAACTGTAGAGTCCCATGATCATCCAGAAAAAGACTAGAAATATGGGCTTTCACCCTTCCTAGCTTATGATGCTCGATTCCTACTCGACTCGCCTAAACATCTCATTTGCCTCTATGAAGAAAGGATTCACCCTCCAGTGAAACAAAACTCACTCTGCGGTGATAACAGTCGATGACTGCCTGGAAGGGAACCAAACAGTCCATCCCGAGGATGAAATTATAGCCACTCATCTCTAGGATATAGAGATCCCACAAGAAACGATACCCTGCAACCTCTAGAGGTCACTCTCTACTCTGGCGCACACTAGATGTCCTCGTCCCCAAAGGTGTGTCTAGTGTCAACGAGTCGACAGAAGAAAAGACATCGATCCCAACGCTCTCCACGACAACAACAGAGATAATGCTATGTATAGCACCAGTATTGAAAAGGGATAAAGGTAAAATTGAGGCTACTAAAACCGTACCTCGAACTGTAGAAGGGTCGGCATCCTGCTCTTGATAGATCTACTCCACGGTGAAAGATTGGCCTGCACCGCGGCCCTACGCCCCTGGCTGACCACTCTGAGCTGATCCACCCTGCTGGTGCTGAGGGACTGGTGTCTGACCACCACGGCCTCGACCTACACCTCGGCCCAAATGGCTGGAAGAACTCCAGTTCCCCAACTGGTGAGAAACTGGTGGTGCTTCTCTTGAATGAGGAGTCATGGAAGAACCCATGTCACCCACTACTGGTGAGAAAACCTGGCAGAAATCCTGAAGGTGACACATCATGATGCAAGATCGACACTCCATGGGGTCCCTCTAGCACTGCGGCCTCATGTTCCCTAACAGGCCACACTGGTATCATGTCACCTGGCTTCCTGACGATGCATCAATATTCATCGGATCACCGCGCTTAGACTCCCTACGATGCTTCTTGCTATCTTCTAGAGGAAAAATAGCTCTGGAAGCAGAATCGCCCTGGCTCGTAGCTCCGGAGTCTCTCAGATTTTGCTCCGCAATCAGTGCTTGGTTGATGATGGAAGTGGTGGAAGTCAACTGGAACAGATTCACCTGCGATTAGATCTCCCAACTGAGACCATCCTCTAACTTCATTGATAATAACAACCCACTCCCATCCCAGAGGGGCGTGAAACGCTGCAGCTCAGTGAAGCGAGATGAATACTCCATGACAGAAAGAGTACCCTTCTCTAAGCTCATGAACTCCCAGGCTCGATCGGCCCTCAGGGTCTCTGGGTAGAAGTAGTCATAGAAAACATGCTGGAACTACTCCCAAGACATAGCCTGCTGTTGACCTTCCTGTGAGATCACGTCCCACCACCTCTTGGCGGAGTCTTGGATCATTTAGGTGGCGAGCTTGACCCGCCTCTCTGGAGGCATCTCCAGATGCTCAAAGATAGTCAGCAAGGCTTCCAGCCATGACTCTGCAGCCTGAGGTCCTCCTTCCCCCAAGAACGTGGGAGGATGATGCTGTTGAAAAACTTGCATCAAGTCTGCCATAGTTTTGGCAGTAGGAGGCGCTCCCTGGAAGGCCTGCATCATCCTCATAAAACCTTCCCTGAACTGTGCATCAGCACCTGCGACTGGTATAACAGCTGGTGCCATGGCAGGCCCGACTGGAGGATCGGCAAGAAGTCCCTGATCAGCCCTATCTGGTGTTTGATCACTGCCTGGCGACAGATGTATGACTGGAGGACGTCTCAGAGGAATATCTCTCAAAGATCAAAAGTACACATTAGATCATAAAAGTAAGGACAAATAACACAAGAGTACAAAACAGAAACAGGGGAAGAAAACACACAAATTTACAAAAATCGACTACACAGCGTGTATAAAAACTACACGGCGCGTCTTCTTAACCCACTGACATTTGTGTGTACTCCTGCCCTACAAGTCGTGTACACTTAAAACTACATGGCGTGTTGCACCCACACACGACGTGTTCTTGAAAACTGTTCCCCTACCTGAGTCTCCTTACACGTCTAACCAACATGATCCTACTTAACCCGAGACTACATGGTGTGTTCTTAACACACACGACATGTACTAGACAAGGCTTTGGTGGCCCGTGTTTGTGAAACACATGGGAGTCTACATGGATGAACCTTACAAGGCATGTTCCGAACAAACACGGCGTGTATAGGTCGAGGTGACATTGTCTCGTGTTGTTCGTGACGTGGATGGGTACCTGGAAAGACTAAATGGCGTGTTCCGAACAAACACAGCATGTGGAAAAGAAGGTAACGTCGGCCCGTGTTGTTCGTGACACATCCGGGTACCTGGAAGGGACTACACGGCGTGTTTCATTACAACACAGTGTGTGCTACTAAATCTTACCCGACCCGTGTTGTTAGTGAAACGGTTGGGTACACGGCTCATTACTACACGGCGTGTACCTACCATACGCAGCGTGTTCCTAAAGATACTTTCACGACACCGTGTTATGATCACACGGTTAGTAACACGGCCTGAAAACTACACGACATGTATCAAAAAATTACACGCCGTTTATTCTGGGATTTTCTGGGCAGTAGCTCAGAAACTGCACAGAACCCCAGAAACACTAAAAACAAGGCAAAGAGGTGCCAAATTCCGATTCGTGAGGGCCCATACTCCCCACAAATCAAAGCTTGGCATATCCCATAGTCACATAAAAGGGAAGAACACACAAATATCTAACATAACAGCATATATTCTATTAAGAATCTATCATAACAACACGCATAATCTATACGAAGTCTATCACAACAGCATGCAATCGCTAATGCACCCTAGATGACATGGCAAGAATGCATGGAATGTGATTCTACAAGTGACTATATGATGCATGAGATAGCGTACCCTCATCTCATCAGGTTGCGACAGAAATAGAACCGAAATATCAAAACAATAATAGAAAAAGTCCTTTGAATCACTCTAGGTGAAGTCATATCAACCGTAAAATCTCAAAATCAGCAAACTGCAATTAATGAGGTAGTATGGCTTTTCCCTGAAGACGGGTCAGCTACTCCCGAGCACAGGTTAATAACAAGTATCGAATCCATCCTATCCCTAGGTAAAGTCTCCAAATTGTAAATCAGGAGAAAATAACTCATCTGATAGCATTTTGTAACGACCTGAATATGGAGCCCCTCTACTGGTGCCCCATACCCGGTTCGCCACATGACCTCAATCGTGATTCCCAAAACACTAGAGGCTACCGACTAGCAGTGAGAGCCTTAGTGAGTCGGTGGGGAAACTATGCCCTCATCCGCTAAAGTATATAGCGGAAAAACAACCAGAAACAATAGTGGAAGCAATAAAAAGCATACAATAACTGAATTGAACAGCGTAAGCAATGGGTAAATAATATTGATGCATCATGGTACATATGTCTATGGAAAGTAGTAAACAAACCAACGAGCTGAAGTACAACTGAAAAAAAGAAAAAGAAAACAAATTAAACTCCTCAGCATCACATGCCACGGCTCGGTCCCATGCTCTCCAACTCCAGTTCAATCATGAACCTGATGTAGAAGGGCGCTTGCCCTTATCTATACCTGTAGCAACATAGTCTTCTTGGGCCCAAAAGCATGTCCCAGACAGGGTGTGAGATACAATCCCAGTAGGAAATCACCTAAAGATTTGTGCCTAATAGTCAATGAATACATGGCAGTAATAAAACAAGAAGCAGTAAATAAGAAAGCACAAGCAGCAACAATCCACAGTTCTAACAAACAGAGTACACAAGTAGACAACCAGCACAAAAGGAGAAAAGGTAACCCTCTGGGTAACTCTCACAACCTAACCCCTATGGTCCAACCTATAAGTACTAGCAACCCTCTAGGAGGCACACACTGTCTCTCCCCTTCTGGTTCAGCTATGAATGTTATGTAATAGAATCTCTGAGGAAGCACTCACCGTCAATTCCCATTATGGTCTCGTATCGTACTAAAGGATCTCTAGGGAAGCACTAAATGTCTCATTCCCCCTGTGGCCCGTGTCGAGGAACTACAGACTCTCTGAGGAAGCAATCATCGTCAATTCCCCCTGTGTTCTTGCATCGTATTTAAAGACACTTTGGAGAAGCCCTTATGTCAATTCTCCCTTTGGTATACTACTCTAGGTTCTCACAGTCCTGAGTGAAAAAAAATTAATAGCATGCATGTATCATCCAATTAAACCTCAAGAACTACTTGGCTATCATTCTAAGGCTCAACAACATAGTAAAGTAGCAGTCCCACTATCCGACGGCTAGGCATGGAAACTGGCAGAACACCAAACAGGAAGAACAAACATGGAAAAGCATCTTGAGCACAAAATAAATTACCCTACTTACAATCATAAACCTCTACTGCAGAAATCAAGCAAAGCAGGTAAACAGCAGGGGAAAAACAGGAAACCCACAATTCCCCGCCCAAGGGAATTTTTGGAATTTTCACAAAATACTCATCGACATTCAACAAAAAGGCACAAACCACCTACCTAGATCCTATGAGATCAATATATGTGAACCATGAAGATTGATTCCCCTTAGATCGTCGTAGATCTGAGAAAACGCACACAACGCTCAACCCACAATAACTCGAAAACGAAGAGGAATCAGAAAACGAAGCTCAAGCAGAAGGAAGATCTTACCGCTGCAATTCCAACACAATTGACCATGCTCGAATCAAAGAACGGATGAGGAGATGGGATCTCATCGAAGATTCGGCCGTACGGGTCTCTCTCAGATGAACGGGACCTAAAAGGAGGTATTTATGTGCGTCAGGCACGACCCCTGTCCATTTAGTGAAAACAATAAAGTACACGATGTGTACATTTAGAGTACACGACGTGTACTAGGTCCTTTCCGTACTATGCCAAAATCAACCTCCACTTCATCCCAACACACCGTGTGTGTGTCCCGGGCATTGTCAACACACTGCTTCGAGCTGGAGATGAGTACATGGCGTGTACTCAGAAAGTGCACGGCGTGTACTTCGAAAATTTCCAGAAAGTTCATTTTTCTTAAAAACTCCAAAAAAAAGGAAAAATATACCTAAAAAGAAGATTCGAGTTCTTACATTGTCAGGTATTTTAGGTGTTTTTAAGATATTATGGGTTTTCAGGGGTTTCAGGAATTTTGAGGGGGTTTAGGATTTTTTTTGGGTTTTTATCAATTTTCTAGGTTTGTAAGGTTTTTTTATTTTACGTTTTTTAATTTTTTTTATAGTTTTTAAATTTTTTTAGGGGTTTAATGTGTTTTTAACATTTTTAGTGGTGTTTAGGGTGTTGTGGGTTTTATAGTTTTTTATTATTTCCAGGGTTTTTTATGATTTTAGGGGTTCTAGGGTTCTAGGGTATTTTATAGTTTTTATATTTTTTTTAGGTTTTTAGGGGTTTTATGTGCTTTAAAAAAATTAATATTTTATTTTTTTTAAAGTGTTTTATGGTTTTTTACGTTTTTTTAGTTTTTTGGATTTTAATTTTTTGGTGGGATTATTAGGGTTTTCTAGGTATCCTATGGTTTTTAGGGTTTTTAGAATTTAATAATGTTTTTATGTTGTTTAATTGTTTTAATGTTTTCATATGTTTTTCCATGTATTTTAGAGTTTATTATGTTTTTATGGATTTTTGAGTTTTTTTTTTGGATTTTATGGGTTTTCTGGTTTTTAGGTATTTTTAGGGTTTTGGGGGTTTTGGGGGTTTTCATTGTTTTTATGAATTTTTGTGATTTAATATATTTTTAATTTTTTTAAGTATTTTATAATTTTTTGTTATTTTTAGGGTTTTATGTGTTTTTCAGTTTTTAGGTTTTAAGGTTCTTTTAGGATTTTTTGGGTTTTTGGGGTTTTTTCATGTATTCAAGAATCATTATTTTTTTCTGATTTTGTTGGTTTTTAGAGATTTTTAGGTTTTATAGCATTTTTATGGTTTTTATGGGTTTTAACTATTTTTAGGTTTTAGGTTTTTATTAGGTGGCTTTAGGGTTATAGGGGTTTTTATGTTTTCAGGGGTTTTTTGGGGGGTTTATTGTTCTTTTTTTTTAGTTTTTTAATTTTTTATGTTTTTTTATTTTTTTTATGTTTCCTATAGATATTTAACATTTTCAGGGGTTTAAAAAGTTTTTAGTTATATTTGTGGGTATTAGGGTTGTTAAGGGATTTAGGGGTTTTTATGAATTTTTGGGGTTTTGTCGTTTTAGGGGTATTATATGTTTTAGGGTCTTTTAATGGTTTTTAGTGTTTTTAGTGCTTTTTGGGTTTTTAGTGTTTTTATTTTTTTAGGTTTTTATGGGTTTTTAGGGGTTTATAGATTTTTAGGGTTTTTTAATATTTATAGGGATTTTTATAGATTTTTAGTATTTTTATAGTTTTTAGTGTTTTTTGGGATTTTCAACGTTTTTAGGCTTTCATAGGTTTTTTTAGGATTTTTCATGGGGGGGGGGGGGGTTATTTTTTGTATTTTTAATGTTTTTATTGTTTTTTATATTTTTTTTGGTTTAAAGGGTTTTAGAACATTTTGTTTCTTTTTTAGGGATTTTAAAGGTTTTTAGGTTTTACAGTTTTTAGGGGTCTTATGATTTTTAAAGGGATTTAGGGTTTTTAGGGTCTCTTTATGGGTTTTAGGGGTTTTAGAATTTTTTATCTTTTTTGGGGGTTTTATGTATTTCTTTATTTTTAATCTTTTATTAGCGTAATTTAGGGTTTTTAGGGTTTTTATTTTTTTAGTAATTTTTATGTATTTTTTAGGATTTTATGGTTTTTAGGGGTTTAGGGTTTTTGTGATTTTTAGTTTTTTTAGGGTTCATATGGTATTTGTATTTTTTAGGATTTTGGGTGATTTATATATTTTTAGGATTTTATTTTTTTTATAGGGGTTTTCATGGTTTTTCAAGGTTTTTATTCTGTTAGGTATTTTAGGGATTTTTAATGATTTTTATGTTTATTTAGGGTTTATAGGGCTAGGAAGATGCAAGGTTAGGATATTCTGGGACCCCCAAAATATATATAAAGAAGAAGCAGATGCTACAAGGGAGGGGTGAGGCTAAACAGCCCACACACAAAAACCCCAAGAAGACTCACACCCTAAAAAGTCCAAAATAAAAGACACACAAAAGAGGAAGTCAATCAATGTCACCGCCGAATTCATCCAGTTCCACACTGTGGGATCCAAAGCTCGCACCAAGACCAGCACCCACGTCAGTAAAGAAGAAGTCTGAGATTGCTCCTATGTCCATAAAGTCCCTGCCCAACTCATTTTCATCCTGTATTTTGAGCATAGACAAAAGTTTCTCTCTGACCCTCTCATGCTCAGCATTTCTTGGAGTCCGCTTCTTCATATTGACTTTGAGATTGATCTTGAATGCCCTGGAGGTAGCTCAGGTTTCCATAGGTCTTAGAAGGGAAGAGTAATCCTTCAACTACCTTTTCTTTGGGGGGAGAAGATGGAGCCATCTTCCTGGACTGCCTTCTTACGTATGACTCCATCACTGGCCGCACTTGAGGCCTCTTTGTTCTCATTCCTGCTTCCTGTTCCAGGAGTTTCACCACCCCTTTTTTGGAGATTTTTCTTTTCTTCCTTACACCTGGACATAACATCATTTATCCTGTACTCATACTCAAAACCCCCCCCCATGTCTCTTAGCCTCACCCTCAAGGGGAAACCTTTCCCATTAAACCATCATCATGTCATGAAGTATCACACAATGGTATTCAGAATATGAAACACCATAAGAAACCATGTCCCTCTCCAGGTTCGAGGCCAGCTCACCTTCATCAATGTTGGGGTTCAGTAGGGGGATCCCAACTAGATCCTCCACATGAGCACCAGGAAAACCCTCCACATAGCTAGTGTTGGCCTCTCCAGCAAGAGAACCTGTCCTAGCCCCCATGTTAGTTCTCTTTGTGTCGCCAAACCCAGTGAGCATCAGGGGGTAGTTTGCCAACTGGGGCGTCACACCCCAAGACTCCAGGTCTCCTACTCTGCCACAATCATCTCCTTATCATCTGAGAACAGTTTCCGCTCATCCATAGATCTCATATCTATCTTAGCCACATCCCCCTGCACAAACTCTCCTGCCAGTACAACAGTATCACCAATCGGCTTAGCCGAGGCAAGGTATTGAAACCTGTTTTGTAGAGTCACAACATTCGCGTCTAAAAATATACTACTACTAGCACCCCCACTTCTCTTCCTGAAGTCCATAACCTCTCCTTCCAGGGACAACAACATGGGGGGCTCCAGATGTTCATTGCCATTCCATGATTCTGGCACAACAAACTTCCCCATCTCCAACTCTCTCCCAGATAAATTACCACTTCTGCAAACCTCATCAGCATAATACCGAGTTCTCCCTTCAACCATGAGCACTAATTTAGTGACTTCATCTCCTAATTCACAAAAATTCCAATCCAAACTTAAATTGAAACCACCTGAGTCAATAAATGCTACTTCAATATCACTCCCAGACATCAGTCCTGTATTGAGAGGAATAGAAACTACAACAACCAATGGCTTGGAAGGAAATGTCTCTGTCACCCCCTTGACCCCCTTCGCCTCCACCAGTGTTCAGTTGTTCTCACCAGAACTCAACTGAACTGGGTTTAAACCATTCTTACCAGGGTCAGAACATCCTCCAGACTAAGAATTATTCACTAAGATCCAACAGCTAGAACAGAATACCAGCCATGATTTAAAAACTACTAGCTTCTTCCAACGGAGCTCCACCCCCACTGCAATCCAGACAGCATCCACCGGATCCTTTGAAGCATCAACCTCAATGAAGTCCCTTGGGGCAATAGGGTGACAGAGGGAAAGATTCATAATATCAACATAGAGTAACTTCCCCACCATAATCCCAAGCATAGAAATAATAGAGAAATTTTGGAAGTAAAGGGGATGTTTGGAAAATCTGACCCAAGTTGCAACCATCAGGGATTTACACCTCAGGTGAAAGATGAAACTCCACCAAAAGAGGGAGAAGCAAGAACTATTATAGCTTCAAGGTGTAACTGACTAGGCAAGGATCACGACTTCCTCATATGAGAAGAAAATCATGATGTGGGATCCATCAACTAGACCCACTGTCGCACGATCCTATAGATTCTAATGTTCACAGACAAACCTATCAGAAGTGTTCACCAGGGGGCACCACTTTAGGAACCTTGCAACCAAAGTCAAACGATGCAGATTCAAAGCTTCTTTTAACTCCTGAAGCAAAAGTGGAAGCTACGACCCGCCTTCAAAGATCTCCAGAACCTTTCGACAAAGCACCGTTCGCGGAAATGAGGGTATCAAATCAGGGGATGATAAAGGAGAGAAAGAGTGGTCCTCAGAGGACAGACCCTACCCTGTAGAGGGGGGGAGGCAGTTGGGGTTTCATCATCTTCATCCAAGTAGGGAGGGGAATTCGTCATCACGAGGGAGCCGAGCCATCGAATTCTCCATCATGTTTTCTTCATTTTAATGTTTTACTAGGGTTTATAGGGATATTTAGAGATTTTAGGTCTTTTAGGTATTTATGTTCTTTATGTTTTTTTCATTTTGAGGATTTTATTGATCTTGTTTTGGGGTTTACATATTTTAGGGTTTATAAAATTTTTAGTGATTTAATTGGATTTTAGAGTATTTAGTGGTTTTTAGGGATTTTGTGGGGTTTCAAGTGATTAAAAGGCTTTTAGGTTTTTTATGGTTTTCAGGGGATTTTATTATTTTTATTGTCCTTTAGGGTTTTTATAATATTTTAAATTTTTATGGGTTTAAAGTGTTTTTAGCATTTTAAGGAATTTTAAGGTTTTTAGGGTTTTCATTGTCTTTTTTGATTTTTTGGGTTTATTAGATTTTTGGCATTTATATGTTTTTATGCATTTAAGTGTTTTTGGTTTTTAGGGGTTTCATTGTGTGTTTAGATTTTTTAATGTTTTTAAGGAATTTTTGGGCTTTTTTATGATATTTATAGTTTTTAGGTTTCACGATTTTTAGGGGTTTTTTGGGATTTTTAGGGTTTTTTTAGTATTTAGGGCTTTAAAGGTTTTTAGTGTTTTTTAACATTTTAAGGGTTTAAATTATTTATATTGTTTTATTGGTATTCAAAAAATTTTATATGTTTTTGGTTTTTAATGGTTATATGGGGTTTTAAGGGTTTTAAGGGGTTTATGGTTTTTTGGGTTATTTTAGGGGTTTTTAGTGTTTTTAACATTTTTTAGTATTTATGGGTTTTAAGTGATTTTAGGTTTTAATGGTTTTATTAGGGGTTTTCATGATTTTTATGGTTTTTTTGGGATTATTATGGATTTGATAGTATTTTTAGGTGTTTTGGGTTTTTGGTAATTTTTTTTACATATTTAGGGTTTTAGGGACTTTTAAGAGTTTTATGTTTTTTGGGTTTTTAGGGATTTTTAGGTTTTTTGGGTTTTAATGGTTTTTTTTTGTTTTTATGGTTTTTTTATTTTTTCAGTGTTTTAAGGTTTTATTGAGTTTTTTAACATTTTTGGGGGTAAAATGGGTTTTTACTATTTTATTATTTTTAGGGTTTTGGGGTTTTATGGTCTTAAAGTTTATATGTTTTAGGCTGTTAGTGATTTTAGGGTCTTTTATGTGGTTTTGGGTTTCTGGAGAGGTTTTTAAGTGGTTTTATGTGTTTTAGGTTATTAAGATATTATTAGACCTTTTCAAGGGGTTTAGGGATTTTTATTTTTTTAAGGAATTTTTGGGATTTTTAGGGTTTTGATGGTTTTTAAGGATTTTACAGATTTTGAGGGAATTTTTTGGGGTTTTTTGGGGTTTTATGGGTTTTTTTGGGTTCTATGGTTTTTTGAGTTTTTTATGGTTTTATTGATTTTTTATACTTTTTATCAGTTTTGGGGTTTAATGTTTTTTATAAATTTTAGGGTTTTTGGGCTTTTATGGGTTTTATAGGTTTTTATGGTTCATAGGGGTTTAGGGTCATTTAGGGTTTTTTAGTATTTTTTACATTTTTATGTTTTCTAAAAGATTTATTTTTTTAGGTTTTTATGGATTTCTTAGGGTTTTTCTGGGGTTTTTAGGGTGTTTTATGATTTTAAGTATTTTTAGGTATTTTTCAGTATTTTTATGGTTTTTGATATTTTTTGTATTTTGAGAGATTTTTAGTGTTTTAGGGTTAGTTTGGTTTATAGTGTTTTATTTTTTTTTATGGGTTTAAAGTGTTTCTATATTTTTTTTATTTTTTTGGGGTTCTGGGGTTTTTATGTTTTTTTGCTTGTATGATTTTTTTATGATTTTTATTGTTTTTGTAGATTTCATAGATTTTATGGGTTTTTATTGTTCTAGGGTTTTTATGGTTTTATTTTTTTTAGGTATTAGGTTATTTTTAGTTTTTAAGGGTTTTAAGGTTATTTGGAGTCTTTATTATTTTTACGGGTCTAAAGGGTTTTTTGATTTTTAGTGTTTTTAATAGGTTTTAGGGTGGTAGTTTTGTTTTTTTTTGTTTTTATGGGTTTTTAGTGTTTATAGTCTCTTAGGGTTCCTTGGGGTTTTCAGCAGTTTTTAGGTTTTTTAGATTATTTAAGTGTTTATAGGGTTTAAATATTTTCTTAAGGTTTTTAGGGTTTTTAGGGGTTTTATGTTTTTAAGAAATTTGAAGGATTTTTATAGTTTTTTGGGTTTTTTGTGATTTTGAGGGTTTCTAGGGAATTTAAGTGGTTTTTATCATTTTTATGTTTTTTTATCGGTTTTAATTTTTTATGGTTTTCTTAGAGTTTTTCAGTTTTTAATTACTTTGTGTATTTTTTGGAGGCTTTTTTTTTTGTTTTTATGGGTTTTAATGGATTTTGATGGTTTTTTGGGGTTTTTGGGGTTTTATGGTTATTTTTAGGTTTAGTCAATTTTTCGGGTTTTAATTTTTTTTATATTTTAGTATTTTTAGGGTTTTAAAGTGGTTTTAGGGTTCATAGTGGGTTTTTAGAGTTTTTATAGTTTTTAGAGGGTTTTATGGTTTTTATGTGTTTTTAGGGGATCGGGGGGACTTTATGGTTTTTATAATTTTTTAGGTTTTTATGGGTATTAAGTTTTTTTAGGTTTTTAAGGATTTCATATCACTTTTCAGAGGTTTTTATAGGTTTTTACGTTTTTAGAGATTTTTTTGGCCATTTTTATCTTTTTCTGGTGTTTAGAGTTTTTAATGATTTTTAGGTATTTAATATTTTATCATTGTTTTTGGGTTTTTATATATTTTAACATTTTTAGAGGTTTTAGGGGGTTTAATTTTTATCAGGTTTGAAGGTTTTCTTAGGGGTTGTTTAGAGATTTTTACTTTTTTAGGGATTTTTTAGGATTTTTTTTTTGATTTTTACAGTTTTTAGGGAATTTAGCTATTTTCATGTAATTTTAGTGTTTTTTAATGTTTTTATGGATTTTAGGAAAATTTATAGATTTTAGGGTCTTTTAGAGTGTTTTTGCATTTTCTTATTTTTAGGGATTTTATGTGTTTTTAGGTTTTTAAGGTATTCTTAGGGGTTTTTGGGATTTTAGGGGTTTTTATTTTTTTAGATATTTCTATGATTTTTTTTGGATTTTTTTTCATTGTTAGGATTCATAAGAATTTAAAGGGCTTTTGGTATTTTGGGGGTTTTATATGATTTCTGGTTTTCAAGGTTTTTTTGATATTTTATGGTTTTTATTGTTTTTATAGTTTTCAACATTTTTATTCGTTTAAATTGCTTTTATAGTTCCTAGTTTTTTTTGGGTTTTTAATAATTTTTACTATTTTAAGGGTTTTTATGGTTTTTAGAGGTTTTTAGGAATTTTGGATCTTTTAAGGTATGAATTTTTTTTTGGGTTTTAAGTATTTTTAGGTATTTAAGGTTTCATTTGGGGTTTCTAGGTTTTTAGGGTTTTTTACAGTTTTAGGGAATTTTAATGATTTTTATCATTTTTATGGTTATTACAAATTTCAAATTTTTTAATGTTTTTAGGGGTTTAGGGTTACTATCAATATTATATTTCTTGGGGTTTAATGTTTTTTAGGTTTTAATGTTTTCTTGGTGTTTCTTAGGGGTTTTAGGTTTTTATTTTATTTTTTATGTATTTTTATGAACCTTTTAAGAGTTTTATGGTTTCTTAGATTTTAGGCATTTTTAGGGGGTTTGGGGTTTTTAGGTTTTTTGTGCTTTTTAGGGGGGGGGGGTTGAATTTTTTTCAGTTTTATAGTTTTTATATTTTTTATATTTTTAGGGGATTAAATGATATTTTCATTTTTTGTTGATTTTTAGAAGTATTATGGTTTCTATTATTTTAAGGGTTTTATGGTTTATAGGTGTTAAAAGGGTTTTGGGTCTTTTAGGGTTTTAAAAGGATTTATAACATTTTTAGGTTTTTAGTGATTTTAAGTGTTTTTAGGTTTTATATGTTTTTATAGGTTTTCTCATATTTTTTATGCTCTTTTACATTTTTAGGGATTTATAGGGTTTTTTTGGTTTTTTTGGTTTTTTTGGGTTTTAGGGATTTTTATTGTTTTTTGTATTTTTAGGGTTTTTTGGGTTTTAATTGTTTTTTGGTTTTTAAGGTTTTCTTTGGGTTTTATATATTTTTTGGATTTTTTAGGTTTTTTGGATTTTTATGATGTTTTTTTGGATATTTTTTGGTTTTTATGGGTTTTAGATATTTTAAGGGTTTGGGGGTTTTAAAGATTTTATGGTTATTTGGGGGTTTTAATGTTCTTTTTCGAGTTTTTTGACATTTTAATAGGTTTAAAGGGTTTGAAAAAAATTTAGTGATTTTTTGTGGTTTGAAAGGGGTTTTATGTTTTTTTAATCTTTTTAGTGGTTTTTATGGGTTTTAGGGGTCTTTGGGGGTTTTGGGCTTTTTAGGGTTTTGTGAATTTTTTTAGGTCTTTCTGGTGGTTTGAGTGTTTTAGGGATTTTAATTTCTTCTTAGGGTTTTTCAAAATTTTATAGTTTTATAGTTTTTTAGGTAATTTTATGGATTTTTTAGGATTTTAATGTTTTTTTATCATTTTTTGGGATTTTGAGGGTTTTAGAGTTTTTAGGGTTTTATGGTTTTTTATAATTTTTATAATTTTATTGTTTTTATGGGTATTAAGTGTTTTTATGCTTTTATGGTTTTCTTATGACTTTTAAAAATTTTAGGTTTTCTACATATTAGGAATTTTTAGAGATTTTTTTATGATTTATTTTTTGTTTTTTAGGGTTTTTATGGTTTTGAGGGGTTTTTTTAGGGTTATTATATTTTTATGGGTTTGTAGGGTTCTTTTGATTTTTTTTGGTTTTATGTTTTTCTATAATTTTTGTCATTTTTATGGTTTAAGCATGTTTGTAGAGTTTTTGGTGTTCTTAGGCTGTTTATGGGTTTTAAGGGTTTTTATGGTTTTTGGGAGTTTTTAGGGGTTTTTAGGATTTTCATACTTTTCTGCGTTTTTAGGTTTTTAGGGGTTTTAATTTTTTTTAATATTTTAATAGGGTTTTCTAGGGATTTAGTTTCCCTTTTGTTTTTAGGGATTTTTTGTGTTTTTTTATGAATTGTATTGTCTTTTTGTATTTTTAATGTTTTTAGAATTTTTAGGGTTTTTTGGGTTTTTAGTGTTTTTATGCTTATTAAAGGTATTAAGTGATTTTATTTTTTTAATTTTTTGTTAGGGGGATTCTGGGTTTTTAGTATTTTTTATGTTTTTAGGGATTTTTAATGTTTTGTTTTGGAATTTTATGGTTTTTAGGGATTTATATGGTTTTTACAATTTTTAGGGTTTTCATTATTTTTAGGGGTTTAGTGGGTTTGTTGAGTTTATTAGGGTTTTAATGGTTTTTAGTGTTTTATGTTTTTACGTGCTTAAAGGGATTTTGGATTTTCTAGTGGTTTTTAATAGGTTTATTGGGTTTTACGATTTTTAAGGTTTGTAGTGGTTTTTATGGGTTTTTCAGTATTTATGGTCTTTTTAGGGGTTTTTAGGGGTTGTAGTGTTTTTTTTGTTTTTTAGGAGTTTAATGTGTATTTAGGATTTTAATTTTTTTATATGGTTTTCATGGTTTTTACTTTTTTTTACATTTTCAACAATTTTAGGGTTTTTTACAAAGTTTATTGTTTTTATGGTTTTTAGAGATTTTGAGGGTTTTAAAGGATTTTAGCATCATTAAAGTTTATATATTTTTTAATAATTTTTTCTTATTAAGGTATTCTTAGGTATTTTTAGGATTTTCTTTTATTTTTATAGTTTTTATGGTTTTTAGGGATTTTCAGGAATTTTTCGTTTTTTAATGTTTTTTTGAATTTTATCGGTTTTAAATGGATTTTACTATTATTAGTGGGTTTTTAGGTTTTTATAGTTTTTTGGGTTTTAATGATTTTGTACAGTTTTTATGAGTTTTTATTGTTTTAGGGGTTTTTAGGAACTTTTATGTTTTTATGGTTTTTATCAATTTTAGGGCACTATGGGAATTAATTATTTTTAGGTTTCTATGTTTTTATTTGGTTTATTTAGGTTTTTAAGGTTTTTTATGATTACATAAATTTTTAATTTTTTATGGTTTTTTATGGTTTTTAATGATTTTTCGGGTTTTTAGGGTGTTTAGTGTTCTTGAGTTTTTATGTATTTTTGGGATTTTAATTGTTTTTTGGTTTCTAAGATTTTATTATGTTTTTTATGGGTTTTATGGTTTTTTTCATTTTTATGGAGTTTTTAATATTTTTATGGGATTATTTGTTTTTTAGGGATTTTTATGGTTTTGATGGGTTTTAGGGTTATAGTGTTTTTAGGGATATATGTTTTTTTATAATTTTTAGGGGTTTTAAGGTTTTTATATTTTTATTAAATTTTTATGGGTTTAAATGGGTTTTTGTATTTTTAGTGGTATTTTATTATTTCTAAGGATTTAAATATTTTTTAGTGTTTTTAGTGGTATTTTACGTTTTAGCAGGGTTTAAGGATTTTACTGTTTTTTGTGTTTTTTTGTTTTTAGGGGTTCTTAGGGTTATTAGAGTTTTTTTCATTTTAAGGTTATTTAGGGTTTTGAATAGTTTTTAAATGTTTTCATTGGGGTTTTCAGGGGTTTTTTTGGGATTTTTACATTTTTGGTTATTTTTAGGGATTTTTTATGATTTTAATGGGTTTATTGTCTTTTAATTAATTTTTATGGTTTTGGGGTATTTTGGGATTTATTGTTTTTAGGGTTTTTTGTTTTTTTAGGATTTTTAGTGGTTTTGAGTGTTTTTATGTTTCTACGTTTTATGATGGGTTTTCTAGATTTTTAGGATTTTCTCATTTTCAAGGATTTCTAGGGAACCTTTATGAATTTAATGGGGTTTTAGTGTTTCTAGAGATTTTTTTTTGGGATTTAGGGTTTTTATGTTATTTACGGTTTTTAGGATTTTTGTTTGGTTTTTTTGGAATTTTATGCTTTTTAGAGTTTTTAAATTTTTAAGGAGATTAAATGGTTTTAGATTTATTTAGTGATTTTTATGGATTTTTTTTGTGTTTTTATCGTTTTTAGGGTATTTTATGGTTTTTATTTGTTTATAATTTTACGGTCGTTTTTGTGTTTTTTATGGTTATATCATTTTCTGGGTTTTTTTATTGTTTTTTTTTGTTTTTATCTTTTTTAGTTGTTTAAAAGTTTTTTCGAGTTTTTAGTGATTTCTTTGGGGTTTTATGGGTTTATATTGTCATTTATAGTTTTTTGGGGTTTTATGGTTTTCAAGGGTTTAGGGTTATAGGAGTTTTAGTGTTGTTTTGTGTTATATAATTTTTGGGATTTTGATGAGTTTTAAGTGTTTCTATGTTTTTAGGTTTTCTTAGTTTTTTTTCATCTTTTTATGTCTTTTATTTTTTAGGGATTTGTACAGCTCTTTTAGAATATCTATGATATTTATGGGTTTTAGAGATTTTTGGGGTTTTTTTGGTTAGTAATGTTTATATCATTTTTTTGGTTTTTTCGGTATTTTATGTTTTTTAGGATTTCAGGGTTTTCTTATGGTTTTGAGGGGTTTTACATGTATATGAATATTTTAGGGATTTTTTTTGGATATTAAATATTTTTAGGGTTTTAAGGGATTTTATTGGTTTCAGGTTTTTTTTGGATTTTTAGGGTTTTAAATATTCTTTAGATTTTTTTTATCATTTTTAGGTTTTCTATGTATTTTTAGATTTTTACTAGTTATATTGGGGTTTTATAGGGTTTTACTGTTATTAAAGGTCTTAGGGGGTTTATGGGTTTAGAGGATTTTAGAGTTTTAGGGTCATTTTAGGATTTTTAGGTTTTTAAGGGTTTTAGGGTTTTTTGTTTTTAGGGTTTTTTAGTCATTTTCAGGGTTTTTAGGATTTTATATATTTTAGAAATTTTTAGTGATTTTTGAAGATTTTATGGGTTTTTGGGGTTTTTTAGGGAATTTGGGGGGTTTTAGGTGTTTTATGGTTTTAAGGGTTTTAATTATTTTTAGGTTTTTACGGGTTGTAAATGTTTTTAGTTTTTAAAGTTTATATTATGGTTTTTAGGGGTTTTAGTGTTTTTTATGTTTATGGGGTTTGAGTAATATATTATGATTTTATGTTTTTTTGGGTTTTTTACGCATTTTTAATGTTTTTATGGTTTTTTGGGTTTTAGGTTTTTTTTGGGTTTTTAGGATTTTTAAGGAATTTAGAGGGGTGTAAACATTTTTATTTCTTTAAAGGGTTTTTGTGATTTTTGTGGGTTTTTAGGGTTTTTATTTTTTTTCTGGTTATTAGGGTCGTTTTGTGTTTTTATGTTTCTTAGTGTTTTTAAGGTTTTTAGGGGTTTATATTTTTTAAGGGTTTAATTTTTTCTTAGGTTTTTTCAGGCTTTTTAGGGTTTTTAGGTTTTTATAAATTTTATGCGTTTTCTCAGATATTATGGTTTCTAGGGTTTTTTGGGACTTTTAATTGTTTTATGGTATTTAATTTTTTTGGGGTGTTCATCATTTTTAGTTATTTCATGTGTTTTATGTTTTTTTAGGCTTCTTGTATCTTTTCAGAATTTTTACAAATATTTTGAAATATTTACATTTTTTGGGATTATTAATGATTTTTATGGATTTAAGGATTTTTAGGGATTTTGAGGGTTTTCAGGGGTTTTTGGGTTCTTTTGGGGTTTTTTGGTTTTTTGGGGTTTTGGGGGGGGGGGGGTTATTTTTTGAGGGTTTTTAATTTTTTTAATGTTTTTAGGGTATTAAAGTCTTTTTAGATTTATTTACTTGGTTTTTAGGGGGGGGTTTTTGGTGTTTTTTGGTTTTATGAGGTTTTATGGGGTTTTAAGTGGTTTATGGTTTTTAGGACCATTTAAGGGTTTTTATCATTTCTTTTGTTTTTTCGGGGTGTTAAATGTTTTTAGGGTTTTTTATGTTTTCTTAGGTATTTTTAGGGTTTTTATGGTTTTTTATTTTTTAATGTATTTTTAGGGCCTTGTAATGATTTTTATATTTTTAGGGTTTAAACGGATTTCTGGGGGGTTTTAGGGTTTTTAGGGGTTTAGGGTTTTTATGGTATTCAGCATTTTTTAGTTTTTTAGGGGATATACGTATTTTTAGTGTTTTAAGGTTTTTTCGTGGTTTTCAATTTTTTAGTATATTTACAATTTTAGGGGTTTCTAGGTCTTCCTGTGGATTTTATGGGTTTTATAGTTTTTATGGATTTAAGGGGGGTTTTGTGTTTTTAGGGTTTTCAATGATTTTTGAGTTTTTAGGGGTTTTCTGAGTTTTTTTATGGTTTTATTGGTTTTTAGAGTTTTTTTAATGTTTTTAGATGTTTAAAGCGATTTTATATTTTTTAGTGTTTTTTGTGCTTTATAGGTTTCAACGGTTTAAAATATTTTAGTGGTATAATAGTTTTCATGGGTATTAGATAAATTTAATGTTTTAAAAGTTTTAAATATTTTTAGGTTTTAAGGGGTTTTAAGTGTTTTTTTGATTTTATGTTTTTCTTAGGGTTTTTCTAGGTTTTCGATTCTTTACATTTTAACAAAATTTTATGGATTTTCAGAATTTTTATAGTTTTTTGGGTTTTACGGGTTTTTTATTGTTTTTATCAATTTTTCAGGTTTTAGGGGTTTAAAGCATTTTCTGGTTTTTAAGGAATTTTTTGTGGTTTTTAGGGGTTTTAGGGATTTTTACATTTTTAGGTTGTTTTAGGGATTTTACAGAACTTTATGGGTTTTACGGTTTTTAGGGATTTTTAGGGGTTTTAGCGGTTATAGTATTTTTATGGTTTTTTATATTTTAGGGTTGTTTTTTGTTTATTCTGATTTTTTATGTTTTTAGAGTGTTTTAATGTTATTTTTTTTAAAGGTGTTTAAGTTTTTATAGTGAGATTTAGTTTTTAAGGATTTTTTATCTTTTTTAGGGATTGAATGGTTTTTTAGGGTTCGAAAGGTTTTAAGGGGTTTTATGGTTTTTGGGTTTTTGGGTTTATAGGGGGTTTAAAGATTTTTTGGGTTTTAAGGTTTTCTGAGGGTTTTATCATGTTTTTGGGATATTTTACATTTTATTGGAATTTTAATCCCTTTTAGAATATATATTTTTTGGGGTTTTGGGGAATTTGATGGTTTTTAGGGTTTTTGTCATTTTTTGTGGTTTTTGGATTTTTTTGGTTTTCATGGGTTTTTTTTGGTATTTTATCATTTTTATTACTATTTGGGATTTCAATGATATTAGATATTTTTAATATTTTTTGCAGTTTAAAATATTTTAGAGTGTTTCAGAAATTTTTAGTGTTTTATGGGTTTTATGGGGTTTTTGAGTTTTTATGTTTTTTTGTGTTTTAGTGTTTTTGGGGGATTTTAGGATTTTTTTGGGGAACTTATCATTTTTAGGGTTTCTTAGGGGTTTCACGTTTTTTTCATTTTACGGTTTTCTTTGTGTTTTTTGGGTATAAAAGTGTTTTATATTTTTATGGATATTTTGGGCATTTTTAGTATTTTTATTATTTTTTAGGTTTTAGGGATTTTGAGAATTTTTAGGGTTTTTAGGGGTTTTATCTTTTTTATGTTTTTTGGGATTAAATTTTTTAAGAATTATATTGGTTTAATAGTGTTTTTTAGGGTTTTTATGGATTTTTATGATTATATAGATTATTAGTACTTATTAGGATTTTTATGTTTTATTTGGGATTTTAAGTATTTTGATTGGTTTTAGGGGTTAAAATGTTTTTTGGGTTTTTAGAGATTTTTTTTTTAATTTTAGAGTTTTTTGGGATATTTTTTGGTTTTAAATTTTTTAGAGTGTTCAAAGTTTTTAGGGATTTAAAGGATTTATATGGTTTTAGGGATTTTTCATGGGTTAAAAGATTTTTTTTATTTTTAGGTGTTTATATGGTTATTTGGGGGTTTAATGGGTTTTAGTGCCGTTTTTGAATTTTAGAAATTTTGGTTATTTATATGTTTTAAGTAATTTCAGGATTTTAAGGTTTTCCTAGGGTTTTTCAAAGTTTTTCTGGGTTTTATGGTTTTTACATTTTAGTGATTTTTAGTCTTTTTAGAGAATTTTTACTGTGTTTTTAGGGTTTTAAAAATTTTAAGGGTATTAGTTTTTTCTAGTCTTTTACGGTTATATTTGGGTTTTTTGGGGGTTTATGGTTTTTTATATTTTAGGCTTTTCAATTGATTTTTATGATTTTTATGGTTTTTAGTGTTTTTTAGGGATTTTGAGGTTTATGAGTTTTCAAGGGTTTCTAAGGATTTTTGGATTTTTATGGTTTCATGGGTTTTTATGGGCTTTTAGTGGTATTAGAATTTTTTAGATTGTAGGTTTTTTTAGGTTTTAAAATTTTTCGTAGGGGTTTTTCTTGGTTTTTATTGTTTTTACATTTTTAGGGATTTGAAGGGCTTTTTAGGAATTTTATTGGGTTTTTAGGGTTTTTGGGATTTGAGGAGTTTTAGGGTATTGATTGTTTTTAGTAGTTTTAAGGGATTTTAGGATTTTTAAGTTTTATTACGGTTTTAAGGTTTTGTTTAGGTTTTTCAAGGTTTTTATGGTTTAAATGTTTCTAGGGATTTCTTAGTAATTTTATGGTTTTTTTAGGTTTTAGGGTTTTTAGTGATTTTGTGGGTTTTTAGGGTTTTTAGGGTTTTTGATGTTTTTTAATTTGTTTAATGTCATAAAAGTTTTTTATAGTTTTTAGTGGAGTTTTATGTTTTTTATTGGGTTTTAAGGTTTTTTATTGTTTTTTTGGTGTTTTAAGTAGTTGAAAGGGGTTTAAAAGTTTTTAGTGAGTTTTAGGGTTTTCATGGGTTTTTTGGGGTTTTGATAATTTTATTAGTTTTAATAAATTTAAGGGATTTCATAATTTTTTGGGTTTAAATGTTATTTAGTGTTTTTTAGTTTTTTTTGTGTTTTTTGTGTTTTTTGTTTTTATTATTTTCTTTTGGTTTTTAGGTTTTTAGGGTTTTTTATGTTTTTCGGGATTTTTAGGATTTTTTAGGATTTTTAAGGATTCATATTGTTTTTACAGATTTAGGGGTGTTAGGGTTTTTTAGTGTTTTTAGGATTTTTTTGGGTTTTAGCCTATCTTATGTTTTTAAGTGATTTTAGGGTCTTAAGGTTTTCTTAGGGATTTTAAGGGTTTTCATATTTTTATGCTTTTTGGGATTTTTCATTATTTTTGGGAGTTTTCTTATTTTTAGGGTTTTTATGAAATTTTGGGGTTTTTAGGTTTTTGCGAGTTTTTAGGTTTTTTTGGGTGTTTTGGTTTTTTGAGTTTTTAGGGCTTTTAAAGGTTTTTAGTGTTTTTTGTGGTTTTTAGGAGTTTAAAGGGTTTTTTAGAATCATTTGTGGGTTTAGGAGTTTTATGTATTTTTATAGTTTTTCAATTTATTTAGGGGTATTTATTGTTTTTAGGAGGTTTTAGCTTCTCTAGGGTCTTTTATGTTTTATAGGGTTTTTAGTGTTTTTTTCTTTTTTTGGGTATTTAAGTGTTTTAAGTTTTTTATGTTTTTATTAGGGGTTTTAAGGTTTTTTGGGTTTTTTTATGTTTTTTGGGGATTTTGTGATTTTTTTAATATTTTTTTTATTATTTTAGGGTTTTTAGGGATTTGGTGGTTTTTAGGGTTTTTAGAGTTTTTATGTTTATTTACTGTTTCTTAAATTTTTTAGACTTTTAAAGTGTTTTAGGTTATTAATGATTTAATAGGGGTTTTCAGGGTTTTAAGGGTTTTTTTTACATTTGTCTGGAATTTTAGGGATTCTAAGAGATTTTTATGGGTATTAGGATTTTTAGGGATTTTTGGGTTTTTAAGTTTATTTAGGGTTTTATGTTTTTCTATTTCTTAGGCTATTATTTGAGTTTTTTAATGTTGTTAATGTTTTTAGAGTTTTTATTATTATTTTTAGGGTTTTAAAATATTTTTACAGTTTTTAGTTATTTTTAGAGGTTTTAGGTTTTTAAGGTTTTTAGGGGTTGTTATGGTATGCGTGGGTTTTTATGGTCATTTTAGTTTTTTAGGGTCTTTAACATTTATAATGTTTTAGAGGCTTTAAGTGTTTAATTTTTTAAATTTTTTATGGGTTTGTACGTTTTTTATGCTTTTAGGTATTTTAGGGATTTTTAGGATTTTTATGGTTTTAGGGTTATTAGGGATTATTCGGGATTTTATGGTTTTAGTGTTTTCAGGGTTTGTTGGGGTTTTTAGTGTTTTTTATGTTTTTAGTTTTTTTAAGTATTTTTTAGGTTATGAGGTTTTCTTAAGAGTTCTCTTGGTTTTTTTTTCATTTTTTACATTTTTAATGATTGATGGAATTTATAATAATTTTTTTGCCTTTAGGGTTTAGGGATTTGGAGGGTTTGTTTGGTTTTTTAGTGGTTTCTGGTTTTTAAGGAATTTTTTTGGCTTTTTTGGTTTTTAGAGTTTTTAAGGGTTTAATGGTTTTTAGAGTTTTTTATACATTGGAGGAGTTTTAATGGTTTTACAGTATTTAGGGGGGTTTTAAGGGTTTTTGAGAATTTTATGGTTTTTAAGGGTTTTATGGTTTTAAGGGGTTTAGGGTTTTTAGCGGACTTTAGAATTTTTTATGGTTTCTAGTATTTTTCTATTATAGGGGTTTTATGTGTTTTTAGGTTTTTAAGTAAATATTATGGTTTTTAGGGTTTTCAATGGTTTTTAGGTTTTTAGGGATTTTTATGGATTTTTATGATATTTGTGGTTTTTTGGGTCTTTATGCATTTTGAGTGTTTTTAGGGATTTTAGTTTTTTAGTGTTTTTAGGGATATTATCATTTTTATGGGTTTTATATGTTTTACATGTCATTAGGTTTGTAGGGGTTTTTAGGATTTTTTGTATTTTTTTGGATTCTATGTATTTGTAGTATTTTTATGGTTTTATGTTGTTTTTAGGGATTATTACGGGTCAGGTTTTTTAGGGGTTTGGAGTTTTTTGGATTTTTTGGATTTTTTTATGTTTTTAATGTTTTTAGGTGCCTTTAGGTTATTATGGTTTGGATATGGATTTATGGTTTTTTATATTTTCAGTTATTTTTATGCCCTTTTTTTTGATTTTTTTATTTTTTTAGAGATTTTGAGGGTTTTTTGTTTTTAGGGGTGTTTGGGTTTTTTGGTTTTGTTGGGTTTATTGGGGTTTTCGGGTTTTTTTATTATCTTGTGGTTTTAATGATTTTATATTTTATAATTTTTTTAGGGATTTAAATTGTATTTATATTTTTAGTGGTTTTAAGGGTTTTTATGGGGTTTTATGTGTTTTTAGGGATTTTTATGGGTTTTTATGTGTTTTTAGGGGTTTTAATTTTTTTTAGTTTTAGAGTTTTTATGTGTTTTAGTGTTATTTATTTTTTAAGGGGTTTTTATGATTTTTTTTTATTTTTTTGGTTTTATTTGTGTTTATTTATGTTTTTAAGGTTTTTTATATTTCTTTTCATTTTAATGGATTTTTAATATTTTTATGGCATTTAGGTTTTTATGGATTTTATCATTTTATGGGTTTTAAGTTTCTTATGTTTCTAAGGATTCCTTATGATTTTTATGTTTCTTAGCATTTTTTAAATTTTTAGCGATTTTTAGGATTTTTAGTATTTTTAATTGTTTTCAGGGTTTTATAGATTTTGAGGTTTTTGTGGGTTTTTGTGGGTTTTTATGTTTTTTGGGTGGTTTTTTATTTTTTTATGGTATGAAAGTTTTTTAGAATTTTCTAACATTTTAGGGGGGTTTAAATGGGTTTTTGACTTTTTAGTGGATTTATAGGATTTTTTGGGTGTTTATGGTTTTCATGTTTTCAAGAGTTTTATTGTTTTTGATATTTTTAGGGTT
Source organism: Viscum album (assembly GCA_963277665.1). Classification (NCBI taxonomy): domain Eukaryota; kingdom Viridiplantae; phylum Streptophyta; class Magnoliopsida; order Santalales; family Viscaceae; genus Viscum; species Viscum album. The sequence continues at coordinate 110,569,658 of OY728127.1, forward strand.
TTTTTGGGTATTTAATGAGTTTTTAGGGTTTTGGATTTTTCTGGATTTTTTGGGGGTTTTAGTGTTTTTTTGTTTTTAATATTTTATTATGGTTTTTATGGTTTTTATGGTTTTTTTATGTTGTTAGTGATATTCCATGATTATTAAAGAAATTAATGGGTTTTTAGGGTTTTAAGGTTTTTTATGGATTTTCATGGTTTTTAGAATTTTATAGGTTTTTATGGGGTTTTAAGTGCTTTTAGGTTTTTTAGTTTTTCTTATCTATTTTTAGGTTTTAATGGTTTTTTTCTATTTCAAACATTTTTAGCGCTTTTTAATATTTTTATGGTTTTTAAGTATTTCAATGTTTATAAGGATCTTGAGGGGTTTTAGGGTTTTAAATGTTTTTTTTGTTTTTTAAAGGGTGTTAATTTTTTTGGTTTTTAATTTTTTTAGAATTTGTAACATTTTTTAAGGGTTTAGAGGTATTTTATAGTTTTGAGTGGTATTTAGAATTTTTAGGGATTTTATGGTTTTAGGTGTTTTATAAATTTTAATGGTTTAGGGTCTTTTAGTGTTTTGGGTGTTTTAAAATTTTCTAGGGTTTAGGGTTTAAGAGTTTTTTAGGATTTAAAGTTTTCTTAGGAATTTTTAGTGTGTATATGGTTTTTACATTTTTAGGGATTTTTAGTGATCTTTTTGGATCATTATGGTTATTATGGATTTTGAGGGGTTTTAGGGATTTTAGGGTTGTTAGGATTTTTTATGGGTTTTGGAAATTTTTAGGTATTTTAGTGATATTATGTGTTTTTAGTTTTTTAAGGTTTTCTTAGGGGTTTTCAGGTTATTTATGGTTTATTAAATTTTAGGGATTTTTTGGATTATTCAGGATTTTGGTGGGTTTTTATGCTTTTTTGTGATTTTGAGGAATTTATGGTTTTATATGGATTTTTGGGGTTTTTTTCTTGTAAGGGGGTTTTTATTTTTTTTCTAGTTTTTAATTTTTTTATAGGTTTAAATTTTTTTAGGTGATTAAGGGATATTTATAATTTTAGTGGTTTATAGGGTTTTTATGGGTTTTTAGGGTTTTTAAGGTTTTTAGGGGTATTATGGTTTTTATGGTTCTTATGGTTTTTAGAGACATTATTGGGTTTTCTGGTGTTTTTAATGGTTTTTAGGATTTTTAGGGGTTTTTATTTTTTAGGGTTTTAAGTTTTTCTTACTTCTGTACATGGTGTTTAGTGGTTTATAGGGTTGTTATGTTGTTTTAGGGTTTCTAGGGATTTTGTGGATATTGAGGAGATTTTGTGGCTTTTAGGTTTTGTTAAGGGTTTTTAGTGTTTTAGGTTTTTATAGATTTTAAGTGTGTTTAGGTTTTTAATTTTTTCAAATGGGTTTTTAGGTTTTTTATGGGTTTTTATAGTTTAAGGTATTTTTAATTATTTTTTATGATTTTTATGGGTTTTTATGGATTTTTAGGTTTTTGTAGTTTATCTTGAGTTCTTAGTGGTTTTATGGATTTTTTTTTGGTTTTAGGTTTTTGTGTGTTTTTTTATCAATTTATTTATTAGTTTTTATCGCTTTTAGGGGTTAAGGTATTTTAGGTTTTATTATTTATTTTTAAGGTTTTATGGGTTTTTATGGTTTTAAATGTTTTTTGGAGTTTTTTTGGTTTTTAGGGTTTTTATGGTCTTTTTACGTATTTGAGTGTTTTTAGGATTTTTAGGGTTTTAATTTTTTTATGGTTTTATGGTTTTCTTACAAGTTTTTAGCGGTTTAGGTTTTTTTTTATGTTTTTATGTTTTTTTTGGAATTTTTAGGGTTTTATCTGTTTTTTAGGATTTTGTGGATTTTGTGGTTTTTAGTGTTTTAGTTGGGTTTTTATTTTTTTATTGTTTATTTTATTTTTATGGTTTTTTTAGTTTTCTAGGTTTTTTTAGTTTTTATATTTTTAACTCTTTAGAGGTTGAACAGGTTTTAAGTGTTTTTAGTGGATTTTTATGGATTTTATAGGTTTTAGTGTTTTTTTGTGTTTTAAGGTTTTTTATGGTTTTTGGGGAAACTTATTGTTATTCATTGATTTTATCATTTTTATGTTTTTTTAGTTTTTATTTTTTTAGTTTTTTAAGGATATATTAGTGGATTTCAATGTTTTTAGGGTTTTTTAATTTTTTTGGGAATATGATAGTTTTTTAGGTTTTAGTGAATTTTTAGCATTTTTTGTGTTTTTAGGGTTTTTACAGGTTTTATGTGTTTTTAGGTTTTTATAGTTTTTTATGGTTTTATGGGGTTTAGTGTTATTTATTTATTTTTGGATTAATATTGATTTTTTAGATTTTTTATGTTTTTTTAGGCTTTTAGGGATTTTAAGGGTTTTTAGGTTTTTTATGGTTTTTGTGTTTTTTGTGTTTTTTGAGTTTTTTATGGTTTTAATGGTATTTTAGTGTTTTTTATATTTTTAGAGGTTTAAACGGTTTTTATATATTTTTTCAATATTTAGGTTTTTATAGATTTTTAGGGTCCTTTATGGTTTTTAGGTGTTTCTTTTGGATTTTAAGGGTTTTTCTAGTTTTTAGTGTCTTTTTAGGGGTTTTATTGTTTTTTGGTTATTAGGATTTTAAATTGTTTTTAGGTTTTTAAGGCTTTCATAGGGGTTTTCAGGGTTTTTTTACATTTTTAGGGATCTTTTTGAATTTTTATGAGTTTTAGGGAATTTTGGTTTTTAGGTATTTTAAGAGGTGTTTGGGTTTTTTGGGTTTTTAGTTTTTTTAGTTTTTAGGTATTTTTTTAATGTTTTTAAAGTTTTTTAGAGTTTTTTTCCATTATTAGTGTTATAAAGGGTTTTTAGAGTTTTTTGGGTTTTTATGGGTTTTAGTGTTTTTTAATGTTTTTTGGGGTTTTATAGTTTTCAGTTTTTTGGGTTTTTTGGGATTTCAGGGTTTTTAGTATTTTTAGGTCATTTAGGGGTTTTGAGTGTTTTTTGGTTTTTAATGTTTAATTATGTGTTTTCCACATTTCTAGGGTCTCTTACATTTTTATGAAATTTTATGGATTTTTAGGATTCTTATATTTTTAGAATTTTTTTGGAATTTTCTTATGGGTTTCAAGGTTCTTTGGGTTTTTTTTATGATTTTGATTATTTTTTTGTGTTTTTATGGTTTAATGTGTTTTTTGGGTTTTAGTGTTTTCAAGGTTTTTTTGGGGTTTTAAGTGTCTTTAGGTTTTTAAAGTTTTATTTGGGACTTTCATGGGTTTTTTTGTTTTTTTACATTTTATGGGATTTTAAGGTAATTTTTCACATTTTTATGGTTTTAGGGTTTTTAAGTATTTTTAGGGTTATTAGTGTTTTTAGGTTTTTTATGGTTTTTTGGGTTTTTTGGTGTTTTTTGACTTTTTAAGGGGTTTTAAGGGATTTTAGAGTTTTTTTAGAAATTTAAAGGGTATTTAGAGTTTTTAGATGATTTTTAGGGTTGTCTTGGGTTCTTAGGTATTTATGTTTTTAGGGGTTTTATTTTTTTATGGAGTTTTATGGACTTTTAGGGTTCTTTATAGTTTCTAACATATTTTTGTTATTTAGGGGATTTCATTTTTTTAGGTTTTGTGGTTTCCTTAGGGGTTTTCATGTTTTTTTACATGATTTTAATTTTCATGTGTTTTTATGTTTTTTTTATTTTTATGGTTTTTTAGGTTTTGTGGGGATTTTTATGGTTTTCAAGGTTTTTTTTGTGTTTTATTATTTTTCAGGGTTTTTATAATTTTTTAGGTTTCTTAGGGTTTTTAAGTGTTATTAGGTTTTGAAGGCTTTCTTATGGTTTTTATGGGTCTTTAAGGGTTTTTTACATTTTTGGGGACTTTTTCAAAAAAAAAAATCTTATGGACTTTTTATTTTTTATGGATTTTGAGTTTTTTTAAATATTTTAAGGTTTTTTTATTGTTGTTTTATATTTTTTGTATTTTTATGTTTTTTATGGTTTTTTGGAGTTTTCACATTTAGAGGGGTCTAAAATATTTTTAGTGTTATTAATAGTTTTACAGTTTTTATGGGATTTTAGGAGTTTTTAGGGTTTTTAGTGTTTTTTATGGTTTTTAGTTATTTTTTTGGGTTCTCAGGGTATTTTAGGATTTTTAACATTTTTTATGTTTGTTATGGATTGTGAGATGTGTTATGGTTTTTTGGGGTTTTTGGGTTTTTATCGTATTTTTGGTTTGTATGGGTTTTAATTGTTTTTTGGATTTTAAGGTTTTCATAGGGGTCTTTAGTTTTTAGGTGTTTATGGGCTTTAGTGTTTTTTAGGTTTTTTAATTTTTGGGTTCTTAGGGTTTCAGGAATTTTTAGTATTTTTTGATTTTTTGGGGTTTTTGGGTTTTGTGGTTTATTTGGGTTTTTATGGATTTTGGAGATTTTTACAGTTTTATAGGTTTTTAATACTTTTTAAACCTTTTATGGTTATGAAGGTTTATAATTTATTTTAGTTATTTTAAGTGTTTTCAAGCATTTAGGGTTTCTAATGGTTTTTAGGGGTTTTATGGTTTTTAAGGATTTAGGGGGGTTTAATGGGTTTTATAATTTTTTTTTCATTTTCCAGATTTTTTAAGGGTTTTAAGTGTTTTTAGGTAGTTAAGGTCTTCATAAGGGGTTTTATGGATTTTACTGGTTTTTTATATTTTAGGGTAATTTTTGGGATTTTTTATAATTTTATGTTTCCTTAGGGTTTTTATGGATTTTGATTTTTTACGGTTTTGTATGGTTTTTAGTTTTTTTTATTTTTTAGTGTATATATGGTTTTAAGGGTTTTAAGAGTTTTTAGCTTTTATGGTTTTCTTAAGGATTTTTATGGTTTTTATTTTTTAGGTTTTTAGGGATTTTTAGGCTCTTTTTAAGAATTTTTGGTTTTTTTGGTTTTTAAGAATTTAGAGGGTTTTTTGGGTTTTTTGGGATTTAGGGATTTTATGTTTTATTGTATTTTTTTTAGTTTTTAGGGTACCTAATTTTATTTATATTTTTTAACATTTCTGGGGTTTAAAGGGTTTTTATAATTTTAGGTGTTTTTAGGGGTTTTCAATGTTTTTACATTTTTAGGGATTTTTAGTGGTTTTTTAGGATTTTATGGTTTTACATTTTGTAGGGATTTTTAAGGTTTTAAGAGTTTTTTAGGTATTTAGGGGTTTTAGGCGTTTTATCATTTTTAGGGATTTTTGGGGAGTAAATTATTATAGGGTTTTAAGGTTTCTATAGGTTTTTTCATGTTTTATAGGGTTTTTTATGTTTTTAGGTATTTTTAGGGCTCTTTTTAAATTTTTACAGTTTTTGTGGGTTTTTAGGAATTTGGATGAATTTTAGGGATTTTACGGTTTTATTATATTTTTAGGGCATTGATAGTTTCTAGATTTATTAATGTTTTAGGGGATTAATGAGTTTTTAGGTTTTTTATTTGTTTTTATGGGGTTTATAATTTTTAGGGTTTTTTAAGGTTTTAGGGGTTCTATTGTTTTTAGGGGTCTTTTGGGCATTCAAAGGTTTTTTAGGGTTTGTAATATTATTATGGTTTTTAGAGGTTTTAAGTGTTTTTTGGTTTTTATGGTTTTCTTTGGGTATTAAACTGGTTTTAGGGTTTTTATATTTTTATGTATTTTTTGGGTTTTATGGTTTTTATAGGTTTTAGGGATTTTTAGGGTTTTTATGGGTTTAGGGGTTTTAGGATTTTTATGTTTCTTGGGGTTTTTGGTTTTTTGGGGGTTTTTTTATTTTTAGGGTATTAAGGGTTTTTATGGTTTTTTTACATTGTTAGGCTTTTAAATGGTTTTTAGAGTTTTTATTTTCTTTTTGTGGATTCTATGGGGTTTTAGAGTTATTATGGTTTTTAGGGGTTTTATGCATTTTGGGGGCTTTAATTTTTTATGGTTTTATTGGGTTTTTGACATTTTTTATTTTTTAAGATATCTCAAGTGTTTTTAGGATTTTATGAATTTCATAGGGGGTTTCTAGGATTTTTATGTTTTTTATGTTTTTTGGGATTTTTGGTCTTTTGGATTTTTATGTTTTTAGGGTTTAAGGAATTGTAAGGGTTTTATCAGTTTTATGGGGTTTTTGGGTTTTAAGAGTTTTTTATTTTTTTAGGGTTTTATGGTTTTTATGTTTTTAATGTTTTTAGAGGTTTAATGGATTCTCAGAATTTTTAGTTCTTTTTTGAGTTTTATAGTTTTTAGTTTTTTTATAGTTTTAGGGTTTTTTGAGTCTTTTAGGGTTTTTAGGGTTTTTAGAGTGTTATATTTTTTTGGCGTTATCAGGGATCCTCTAGAATTTAAATTGTTTTATGGTTTTTATGTATATTGAGGGGTTTATGTATTTTAGTATTTTACAATTTTTAATTGGTTTTTATGGTTTTTACGTTATTTATGGTTTTTTTGAGTTATCAGCGTGTTTATGTTTTTTAGAGATTTTAAGTGTTTTCCAATTTTTAAGGTTTTCTATGGTTTTTCACGGTTTTGGGGGTTTTTATATTTTTAGGGATAGTTAAGGGTTTTTAATATGTTTATTTTATTTTAGATGTTTTATGGATTTTTACGGGTTCTAGGTTTATTAGGGGATTTAAGGTTCATTTAGTTTTTTAGGGTTTTTTAGTTATTTTGGGGTTTTAAGGTTTTTATTGTTTTTAATTTTATAAGCAGTTCAAAAGTTTTTAACATTTCAGTGAGTTTTTTTTTATTTATGGGTTCTTTGGGTTCTTTAATGTTATTAGTGATTTTATGGTTTTTAGGGGCTTTTAGGGTGATTTGGGGTATTTCAAAAATTTTGGGATTTATGGTTTTATGTGTTTTAGGTTTTTATGGTTTTCATAGGGTTTCCAAGGTTTTATGGTTTTTAATGTTTTAAATCATTTTTAAGGATTTTTTAGGATTATTATGGGATTTTTGGATCTTAGGGATTTTGATGTGTTTTTGTGTTTTTAAAATTTTTAGGTTTTTAGTGGTTTTAAGTGTTATTAGGTTTTAAGGGTTTTTTTGGTTTTCATGGTTTCTAGGTTTTCTTATGTTTTTAGGGATCTTCTGTTGTTTTGTATGATTTTTTGTAATTTTAGATATTTTGATGGATTTTATGATTTTTTAGGGTTTTAGGGTATTTATGGTCTTTTTGGGGTTTTAAGGGTTTTTTTTGATTTTTTAGGGTTTTTCATTTATTTTGAGATATTTTTAAAATTTTAATGGGTCTAATGAGAATTTAGAGTTTTAGTGGGTTTTTAGTTTTTCATCGGTTATTAAGGTTTTTAATGTTTTTTTGGTATTTAAGGTTTTTATGGGGTTTATGGTTTTCGGGGTTTTTTAGGTTTTTTAGAGTTTTTACCCTTTTTAGGTTTCATAAGGGTTTTAGACATTTTTAGGTTTTTATGCTTTTCTTAGGGTTTTTTTTATTTTCATGTGTTTTTACATTTTTATAGTTTTTTGGGATTATTTAATTTAATTATGGGTTTTCGGGATATTAGAAATTTTTAGGGTTTTTTGGGTTTTTTGGGGGGTTTAGCTTTTTTATGTTATTAGGGGTTTTAGTTTTCTTATGTTTCTAATGTTTTCTTGTTGTTAATCAAAGTTTTAGGGTATTTTTTATTTTTAGATATTTTTAGGGATTTTTATGATTTTTGTTGATTATTATGGTTTTAGGTATTTTGAGGGGGGGGGGGGGGGTTGGGGTTTTGGGGATTTAGGGTTTTTTCAGTTTTTTGGATTTTAGGAGTTTTTTGGAGTTTTTATAGGGTTTTTTTAGAGTTTTTTAACATTTTAGGATTTTAAGGGTTGTTATTTGTTTTAGTGGTATTTTACAGTTTCCTTAGTTCTGAGTGTTTTTATGGTTTTTAGGGGTTTTTATGGTGTTTTGGGGTTTAAGATTCTTGTTTGTGTTTTTAAGGTTTTTAATTTGTTTTAGTGTTTTAGGTGATAAAAGTATTTTTATGTTTTAATGATTTTCTTAGTGGTTTTATTGGATTCTAGGGAATTTTATGCTCTTATTTATTTATATATGTTTTTAGCTTTTTTTTGGTACGCATTTCGATTGTTTTTAAGGATTCATTGTGTTTTAGGGTTTTTACGTTTTTTGGAAATTTTTATGTTTTAGGGGTTTTATGTTTTTTTTTATTTCATATTTTCTTAGAGGTTTTCAATGTCTTGAGGGTTTTTAATATTTTTAGGATTTTTAGGGTTTACCTAGGGGTTTTGGGGGTTCTTATCATTTTTAGGGATTTGGAGAGGTTTTAGGGTTTTTAGGGTTTTTATTTTTTTTCATGATATTTAGGGTTTTTGAGTATTTAGGGTTTTAAATGTTTTCAAGCTTTTTTAAACATTTTTATGGGATTAAAGGTTTTTTATGGTTCTTAGTGGTTTTATGGTTTTTATAGTTTTTAGGGATTTTAATTTTTTTTGAGTTTTATAGTTTTTAGGGTTTTTATGAAATTTAGTGTTTTTTAAGTTTTTAGGGGATTTAAGTGTTTTTAGGTTTTTTTTATTTTTTATGGGTTTTCAAGGTTTTTAGGGGGTTTTACATTTTTTTTGGAATTTGTAGGAATTTTTTTAATATTTTTATAATATTTTGGGGTTTTAGTTATTTTGAGGTTTTTGGGGATTTTTATGGTTTTTTGGATATTTATGGTTTGTTGGGTTTTAGTGTTTTTTGAGTTTTTATGGTTTTTAGGTGTTGTAGTTTCTTTAATGTTTTTATGAATTTGAAAGGTTTTTAATGTATTTAGTGTGTTTTTTGGGTTTTTATGGAAATTTAGGGTTTTAATGTTTCTAGGGATTTTATGGTTTTTAGGGTCATTTAAGGTTTTTAACCTTTTTTATGTTTCTAGAGGTTTTTAGTCTATTTAGGTTTTGTGGTTTTCTTAGGATTTTTCAGGGTTTTAATGTTTTTTCAGTTTAAGGTTTTTTAGAAAAGAAATTAGAATTCTTTTTATGTTTTATAACTTTAAGATATTTTAGTGTTTTTTAGAGTTTTTAGAGGTTTTTTAGGGTTTTTTGTGTTTTTAGGTATTTTAGTAGTATTAAGAGTGTTTTGGTTTTTTAAGGTTATCTTAGGGGTTTTTGTTTTTTTCTGAATTTTTTAGGGTTTTCAGGATTTATAGGTATTTTTTAGGATATAATGGGATTTTAGGTTTTTTTTTGGATTTTTTAGGGTTTATGGTTTTATTGGGTTCTTGGAGTTTTTATGGTTTTCTTAAGGGTTTAGGGTTTTTTTAGTTTCTTAGGGTTGTAATTTTTTTAGAGTTTTCAACATTTTTAGTTGTTTAATGGATTTTTTTAGTTTTTAGTGGGTTTAGGGTTTTATGGGTTTTATTGGGTTTAGGGTCTTTTTATGTTTTTTGGGGTTTTGTGGTGATTTTTAGGGTTTTAGGGTCATTTTAGTGTTTTCTTGTTTTTTAGTGTTTTAGACCTTTTAGAGATTTTATGTGATATATAGTTTTAATATTTATTTGGGTTTTTATGGGTTTTTAATGTTTTTACTTTTTTAATAATTTTTCCACTTTTTCAAATATTTATGTTTTTTAGGGGTTTTAGGGATTCTAATGGATTCTAAGTGTTTTTTGGGTTTTTTGGGGGATTTTATCATTTTTTTGGATTTTAGGGGTTTTAAGTGTTTTTACATTTTTACGTTTTTCTTAAGGGCTTTCACACTTTTTAGGGTATTTATGTTTATTCGGTTTTTTATGTTTTTAGGGTTTTATCTTTTTTAGGGTTTTGGGGTATTTTAAGGTTTTTGAGGTTATTTGTGTTTTTTGGGTGGGTCTGGGTTTTCTAAATTTTTAGGAATTTTTATGGATTTTTGGTGTTTTAAAAAATTATGGGTTTAAACAGGTTTTAGATTTTCTTGATTTTTGTAGGGGTTTTTTTGGTTTTTATGGGTTTTTATTGTTTTAAGGGTTTTTAGGGCTTTTAACATTTTTTTCAGTTTTTTTGTTGTCCTAATTATTTTTAGGTTTGTAAGATTTTCATATGGTTTTTCTACGTTTTTATGGGTTTTTATGTTTTTAGGGACTTTTAGGGATTTTCTGTGACTTTTAATGGTGTTGGGGGTTTTTTGGAATATTGAGGGTTTTTAGGGTTATTTAGGTTTTTAGGTTTTTTATGTTTTCTTAATATTTTTCAGGTTTTTAGGATTATTTTAGTTTTATGGGTTTTTAGTTTTTATTTTTATTTTTATGGGTTTTTATAGTTTTTCTTGATTTTGTGGGTTTTTATGGGTTTTTTTGTGTTTTTAGGGTTTTTGGTTTCTTTTTTTAGTGTTTTCATTATTTTTTATGGATTTTAACATTTTTAAGGGTGTAAAGGGTTTTTAGAGTTTTCTGTGGGTTTTTAGGGGTTTTATGGGTTATTTGGTTTTTCTGGTTTTTTGGTCTTTTTATTTTTTATGGTTTTTTGTGTTTTAGGGTTTTTATCATTTTTAGGGTTTTTAAGGTTTTTATATGATTTAAGGTTTTTAAGATTTTTTTATTATTATTCAGGATTTTTAGGGTCTTTTAAATTTATCAGGATTTTTAGGGCTTTTTAGATTTAATGGTTTTTTGGTTTTTAGGGATTTTGAGGGTTTTAAGGGTTTTAGGAATTTTTGGGGTTTTATGGATTTTTTAGTTATTTAGGGGTTTTAGGTCTCATAGTGTTTTTAATTTTTTTCGGTTTAAAGGTTATTTAGATTTATTGGGGTTTTTTAAGAATTTTATATGTTTTTAAGGATTCATAAGTTTTTTTGGGTTTCTAATGGTTTTTAAGAGTTTAAGAGTTTTTAAGGTATTTTAGGGTTTTTTGTTTTATTTTTTGTTGTTTAGGGGTTTAAACTGTTTTTATGTTTCTGTGGTTTTCTTAGAGTTTTTCATAGTTTTTAGTGTTTTTTTATGTTTTTTGAGATTTTTAATATTTTTATGTTTGTTTGGGATTTAGTGATTTTGAGTTTTTAGGGTTTTTTGGGTTTTTAGAGTTTTTATGGTTTTTATTTTTTTAGGTTTTAGGTGTTTTAAGTGTTTTTATGTTTTTAAGGATTTCATTACCCTTTTTCAAGGATTTAAGGTTTTTTTTGGTTTTTTGGATTTTAAGGATTTTTTTGGATATTTATATATTTTAAGGGTTTTATGAATTTTCATAGGTTTTTGGGGTTTTTTGGTTTTTTAGGGTTTTGTTTTTTTGGTATTTATAGTTTTTTAGTTTTTTAGGGTTTTAATATTTTTAGAGTTTCTTAACGTTTTGGGAGTATATATTTTATTAGTGTTTTTATCTATTTTAGGTGTTTTCATGGTTTTTATGATATTTATAGTTTTAGGTTTTTAGGGAAAGGAAGGCTCGAGACCAAGATAGCCTGGCCCCCCAAATATTATACCAAGTGGAATGAAAAAGAAAAAAACCAGAGTTCTACAAGAAGGGGTTACATAACCGGGTGTGCAACTCACCCTTCAAATCAGAGTCCACCAGCAAAGAGGAGGAGGGCATTGCAACAAAGGACCACAACGAGAACCTCTCCACAATGGCCTGTTTGAAGAGAGCATCTGCAACCGCAATCACCTCCCGATAGGCGTGTGTCACAGTAAGATTTAGCCTTTGGCACATGGTGAGGCATTTCATCCATTGTAGGAGGATCCTCCAGGGAACAGACCTAGATCTGTTTTTAAGGGAATTCACAGCAAACATGGAGTCAGATTCAATCCATAGGAAGCTTCATCCGAAGCTGACAGAATATTCAATCACCTTTATCAAGGACCACATTTCAGCTTCAAGGGCGCACCCATCACTAATGATGTGATGAAAACATCCTTCAATGACGCCCTGGTAGGTGCGAAAAACTCTACCGCACCTATCAGGACCTGGCACGCCCAAGGCTGCTCAATCCACATTAACCTTAATCCAAGAGGGGAGTGAAGGGATCCATCGGTTAAACATGGGACCCATTGTATTTTTGGCCCTACCGGAGATGCCAAGCAGTCGACGAATAATGAGCTCTCTAACATCATTCCCCATAGAGCATGTCTGAATGCGGGAAGCCATATAGACAACCTTGTGAATCATCACCCCACCACCATGAATGGAGATTCACTTCTAATTGAAGGAAACCGCTGTCCAAGCGGTCCAAGTATAAGAGATGGTCGCTGCAACGACGACCATAAAGAGGATGTGTACCTGTTCGTTGTAACCCGAGTTAGACAAGTCACCCAGGAGCTCGAAGAGAGGCATGTTCAGGCAAGCTGGGAGCACAAAAATCTTCTTTAAGTAACCCCAAAGTGTAGCAGTAAATCTACATTGGAGGAAGGTGTGTTGAATATTCTCTTCCATGCATAGGCAGAGGAGACATATGAAGGCAAGGATGTGCCCAGCTTTCCACAACCGGATCTTCATTAGCATCTGACTCTTCCAGATTTTCCAAAGAAGAAGATGGATGGCTGGAGGGATGAAGTTCCTCTTAAATTTGGAGGGCTAGGCAGAGGGAGGGGATCCCCTAGGATAGTTGTACCGATAATAATCTTTAGCATTTAGTCTCCCAACAAGGTTAGGTTTCCAAATCAAAATTTCAGAGTCAACAAAGACATAACACTGGATATGGAAAAGGGATTTGGTTGGGAGGAGTGCCTCAATATATTCCAGTCGAGGAATGAATGCCGTGATAGACTGGCTCTTAAGACAGAAAGGGAGAGTCATGTATTTTTTCAGAGTTTTGTCAAGCCATGGTGTAGACCATGCATTTAGTTCTGTGTGCTTTGAGATGATACATTTCTAGTGAGAAATAATACCCTTATACGAATCACGAATTGCAGGCCAAACAGAAGAGGGGAAGTAACCTACATATTCATCTCAAATTTTAAGTGCAAACCATTCCCGAGTGAAGCCCAAGTCTCCATTCCTAGGATTAAGCAGCCCCTGAGTAAATTTAGCAATGTGGGAGTCATTATATCATATGAGGTCTTTGATGTCGAGCCCTCCCAGCTCAATTTATTTGGTGCAGTCCTTCCAGGCCACCGTAACAAGTTTCCTTTCTCTTATGCATCCCATCCAGGAGAAGTTCCTGATTATTGCTTGTAGGTCCTTAAGAAGGTCAACCTGCTATCTATAGATAGAGAAGTCATATGTTAACATAGAAGTGATCACTGAATTGATAAGGCAGACGATTCCAGCTTGCAAAATACATTTCCCTTTCCATTTCGCTAGCTATTGAGTTATTCTAGTGGCAGTGATCTCAAGGTGATAATGCTTAACCCATCCCCAAAATATGGGAACACCCAGGTAATCAATATGGAGTGACCCTCTCTTGAAACCAAGGGACCTTGCAATGGAAATCTGATAGGGCCGAGAGACCCCCTCCACAAATACAATCAATGACTTGATCCAACTGATAGATTGGCCCACTACATTTTCATAATGTCAGAAGGTCATTTGGATGGAATCCAAGGTCTGTTTTTCAGCTTGCCCAAATAGAAGAATATCATCAGCATAAAACAGATGGGACGACACATGGAGATCCCTCCCTATCCAAATAGTATTGAAGAGACCAGCCTGGCCAAGGTCAATAAGACACCTACTCAAGTAATCTCTAGAAATCGAAAAGATAATTCCTAAGAGCGGGTCACCCTATCTGACCTCACGGGAGCAGGGAGAAAACCCCTTGGGATATCTACTTATAAGGACAATGACCTAGCTGATTCTTAATATGGATATAACCATACAAATAAATATATCTGAGAATCCATACTTGGAGAGAACATGGGAGATGAAGCTCCACTTAATAGTGTCAAAAGCCTTGAATATGTCAATCTTAAGTGAAAAGTTGCCTTGCTCGGACTGGCTCTGCATGACATTGATGCACTCTGATGCGGTGAAAAGAGATTCCTAGATATTCCTCCTTGTGACAAACTCGAATTGATTTGGAGTGAGAATTTCCCCCCACAAATTTCTCTAATTGCATGACCAGAATCTTGTTGATGATTTTGGGAATAGTGTTCCCAATGGCCAATAGTCGAATGTCACCAATATCAATAGAATTATCCCTTTTGGGAATTAGGGTAATGAAGTTAGAGTTGACTCCATGTGGGAACACGCTATAGAAAAAAATCCATAACAGCTCATGTGATGGCCTCATGCATGATATCCCAGTAAGGCATGAAGAACATGTTAGTGAAGCCATCCGGTCTTGCTGCACTGTCAGTGTTTAGAGAGAACAAAGCAACCCTGACTTCCTTCTTAAGGGGGGAAATCATTAAAGCCCTATTTTATTGCTCGTCAACATGTGGCAGGATGGAATCCATCAAAGTGAGGGTGTAGTCCCCACCATTATCAGAGTAAAGCCCTTGGAAGTGATTGATAATAGCAGTGGAAATATCATCCTCCGACGTGAAAGTAGATCCTGAGATGAAAAATTCTTTTAAACACTTTTCAACCCATTTTCTCCATATGAAACATATGGAAAAATTTAAAGTTGAGGTCTCCATCTTTGATTCATCTAATGTTGAATTGGTTTTTGGTTATATTTTCTTTAAGAGCCAGAAGATTATCAAGCTTGGAGTGGAGATGTAACTCCTCTAGAGAGGGCAAGGGTAAGTGCTGATTAGAAACCTGGTGGAAGGCGAGTTGTTACCCAACAGCCTCAAAATCATCATCCAGACTAGAGAAGCAGTTCTTTCTCCACTCCTTGAGTGAGTCTTTGATTATTTTTATGTCTAGAGACCAATATATAGTAGTGAACACCCTAGAGGTCTTCATTCCAACCATTAATGACAATTTCCCTACATCCTAGTACAGTGATCCTGGAATTATTGAACCTGAAGGGCAGAGGTAATGACCTTAGAGATCCCATAGAGCATTCAGAAATCAAGGGGTTATGATCTAAGGGAAAATTGGGGAGGTTAAAGCCCGAGACATCAAAGGGAGTAGTCCCATCATTGATCCTATAAATGAACTTGTCTAGCTTTCTGGATTTCCTTCCATTAACAGGGAAGCACCCCCAGGTGAGGAGGCTCCAGAGATAGGAAAATCCATGAGATCACAAGTGTCAAGATAGAAAGAGAAGTCCTCAGTAGCTGAGTGAGAGAAGTTGGAGCCAGTCTTCTCATCCGGGCACAACAGAGTGTTGAAATCCCCAATCACAATCTAGTTATTCTCGATAATCCCATTATGGGTAATCAGTTTTTCCCATAGAGTCCATCTCCTCATGTATGAGCAAGAATCATACAAAAAGGACTGGAAAAGATAGGTATCATTGCATGTAGTAGAAAAGGTGATGGTCTGGGTACTCACATCCATAGATATCAACTAGATTTCATCAATGCTATAACACCCATAAGATGCCCAGACGGTTCTCATTAGAAGTCTTGGAAACACAGGAGTAACCAAGGTTACCCCCATTGAAATCCATCCAGTTATCAAAAGAGATCATTGGCTCAGAAATACCGAGAATCATAGGCCTATAGGAAGTGAGGAAATGACTAAGGGATGAGGTAGTGGGAGGATTACCAATTCCCTGGCAGTTCCAAAAGAGGATCCGCAACAAATTAGATAGGAGTCGCCCCTCTTATAGGGCTGGTGTTAGCATTCAGAGGCATTGCCTTTGCTTTTTTCATTTTTCCCTTTCTTTTTGGGCAATCCCATAGGGTTCTTATTAGTGGAATGATCAGCTTAAATGATCTGGTATTTGAGTCCTAGGTCATCCATAGGTTGAGAGCCAACCTCATATTGAAGGTTCTTGTTAGCCAGTCTCGAAGAACCTTCCGCCTCTTCGTCATTCTATTCATCAGCCACATCATCCCAGAAGCTACCATTGAGAGGGGTGAACCTATTAAGGGGGAATAGTGTCACAGGGGAGGCACTCTTAGCTGTGTCTCACCGGGAAGCCTTTCTAGAGGGCATGTCTATGAAGGAATCATCAGTCAGTGATGGGAGGGCCAGAGGTGGGTAGTCTTTCTCAGGGCCTGGGAGGGCAGAAGGCCCTGGAAAAGAAACCGACGTGGGAAATACCAGCCTAGCATCCACCTCCTATATGGGAGGGGGAGCTCCCTAGTAGTAGGCATGGCTCACCACCATGGTAGGACCGGAATAAGTGGATGTCTATCCAGGCTCAACCCTGGATGCCTGCGAACCAGTAGCATGCTCCAAGGTCTGACCAAGCTCAGCCATGACTACCTATAGGTCGGGGGTTGCACCAGTAGGCTCTGAGGTAGTAGTGACAGCCAGCTGATCATCCAGGTGATTAGACCCAGCAGTGACTCCCTGCATATGGGGGGGGGATCGTCTCTTGGCATCATGTTTCGTCATCCCCCAATAGCCTCTTGGATGAAGGCTACTCCACAGGACTTCCAACCACAGCAGGACCAAGCTGGAATGGCATAGTTTCTTAGATCAGGGCCTTTTTCCCCACTCTATCTCCTGATTTCCTATTGTAGGTTTCAGAAACATTCCCTTTAAGATTGAATTTGGTTCATACTTTCAGTCTTCGATGGTCATAGATGAGGTTCCCAAAGAGATTATAATTAAGGAAAATTCGGGGTTTTTGCTCATACTGAATTTACAGTGTGAATCTGTCTTCATCAGTGTTGAGAACTACTTATTCAATCAATGTGGAATCTAAGTCTACTTCAATCTGGACACGATCATAATTACCATACGTTGGATTTTCCATCTCTTTATCAATTCATATAGGATAAACCACTGGGGAGGCAATGTACCATAATATCCTAGGGTGCCAACAAATATAGCTAATATTACATATACGAATCTATACCTGCACAGAGGTGTTCTTGACATTCAATGGGTCGAAATTCTAATCCTACCCTTGGATCCATAAGAGGCCAAGCTTCAAGTTGAGGGAGAAAAAGCTCCAAGGTCATCACTTCAATTCATCTTATGGGAAGACAATAAGAAAATATCCTCTCCCCATAGGAGTCATTCGCCATTCAGAGAAGCCTAAGATCTCCCTGACCCGATTGGTGAGATCATCAAATTTCCAGTGCTACTCTCCCATCGGGATCAACACACTAGCAATGATGGAGAATCGAAAGAGATTGTTCATTTCCTCCATTTCCTCGCGATTATCTGAAATGTGAGCCACTTACCCCTTCCAAATGACCCGACCGAGAGAGGAAGGGTCAAAATCAGAGAAGGTGAGTGAAATCGCCTATTTCGCCACCTCCACGAAGTTAAGCTTTAGTCTCGACAACTCTAGTTCATTTAGGGTTTTAGGGGTTTTATTGTTTTTAGGGTTTTTCCATTTTTTAGGTTTTTAGGGTTTTAAGTGTTTATAGGTTTTAATGATTTGTTAGGGTTTTTAGGGTTTTATGGTCCTTCACATTTTTAGGGATTTTGATTGATTTTTTAGGATTTTATGGATTTTTGTTATTTTTAAATATTTTTAGGGGTTTTATGTTTTTTAGGGTTTTTTAGTTTTTTTTTATTTGTTGGGTTTTTAGGGGGGTTTTATTTTTTAGATGTTTTTAGTGTTATTTTAATATTTTTACGGGTTTAAAGGGTTTTTAGATTTATTAGTGGTTTTATGGATTCAAAAACGTTTTTATGGGATTTTTTGGTCTTTATTTGTTTTACGATCATTTTAGGTTTTTATGGATTTTTTGGGGGGGGGGGGTTTAAGTGTTTTAGGTTTTTAGGATTCTCTTATGGTTTTTTAGGGTTTTAGGTTTTTTTACATTTTTACGTATTTTTCAGAATTTTCTATGTTGTTTTATATTTTCATAGGGTTTTAAGGGATTTTTAAGGTATTTAGGGGTATTTATGGGTTTTGGTATTTTTTAGGGTTTTATTGTTTTTGTTTTTTAGTGGTTTTATTTTTTTAAGGGTTTTATGGTTTTCATAGGTTTTTCAGGGTTTTAGGGTTTCTTATATTTTTTTGGGACTTTTAGGGATTTTTAGTATTTTTATGGGTTTTTAGGATTTTTATGGGTCTTTAGGATTTTTAGTGATTGGGGGGGGGGGTTACGATTTTATGGTTTTTATGGTTTTTTGGGTTTTTACTGTATTTTTGAGTTTTTAGAGGTTTTAAGGTTTTTGGGAGTTTTTAATGTTTTTGATGGATTGTAGGATTTTTATAGATTTTATTGGGGGGGGGGGGGGGGTTAGAGTTTTTATATGGTTTTTTGGTTTTTTAAGTATTTTTGAGGTTTTTATGGTTTTATGTGTTTAGGGTTTTTAGGGTTTTTTTATTTTTTAGGTTTTTAGGGGTTTTATATTTTTTATGTTTTTATGTTTTTCTTCAGGTTTTTTAGGGTTTTAATTTTTTGTTATATTTTAGGGGTTTTTTGCCTTATTTTGGATTTTATTGTCCTTTTAAGGTTTTTTATGGATTTTCGGAGTGTTTTGTGGATTTGGGGGGGGGGGTTAGATTTTTTTTAACATTTTAGTGGTTTAAATGGTTTATAGAGTTCTTATTGGTTTTAGGGTTTTATATTTTTTTGATGATTTAAGGGTTTTGGAGGATGTTAGGTTTTTTAGTGTTTTTAGGGCTTTTGGGTTCTTTTGAGGTTTTTAGTGGGTTTCAGGTTTTTAGGGGTTTTAATTATTTTTAGGGTTTTAATATTTTTATGATTTTCCATCATTTATTATATATTTAGGGATTTTTTGGGATATTTAGGATTTTAATGGTGTTTTATGGGTTTTAGGGATTTTGAGGGTGTTAATGATTTTTATGGTTTTTTGCATTTTTAATTTTTTTGGATTTTATGTGTTTTTAGGTCGGGATATTTTTCTTCTTATTTTTTAGGTTTTTTATTTTTTTATTAGTTTTTATTGTAATTTTAAGGCCTTTTTAGGTTTTTATGGTCTTTTAGGATTTTAGTTATTTTCAGGGTATCTATGGGTTTTAGGTTTTATAGGGTTTTATGATTTATATTTTTTATGGTTTATTGAGATTTTAGGGGTTTTATGTTTTTTATAGTTTTTATCGTTTTTAGAAGATTAAAGGGTTTTTTGTGTTTTTAATGGGTTTTAGGGTTTTTATAGGTTTTTAAAATTTTAATATTTCTAGTTGTTTTCATAGTTATTAGGGTTTTAGGGGTTTTAGGGTTTTTTAGGATTTTAGGGCATTTATGTGTTTTAAGGAGTTTAAGGTTTTATTAATTATTATAAGGGTTTTAGGTTTTTATGAATTCAGGGATTTTTAATATTTTTAAAATATTTTAGGGGTTGAATTATTTTCTGGTTTTTAAAGTTTTTGGGTATTATTAGTTTTTTGGGTTTCTATTATTTTGGGGGTTTTGTGTTTTTTTAATGGTTTTCATAGGGGTTTTTAGGGTTTTTATGGATTACTATATTTTTAGGTATCTTTATGTATTTTTTTGGATATTTATGGTTTTGGGGTTTTTAGGAATTTTGGGGGTTTTTAGGGGGTTTTAGGTTTTTTCTGTATTTAATGTTCTTTTCAGATTTTTAGGATTTAAAGGTTTCTTGAGTTTTTTAATGATTTTAGGGATTTAAATAGAATTTAAAGTTTATAGTTGGGTTTTTGGGTTTTTATGGGTTTGTAGGGTTGTTAAGGTTCTTTGGGGGGTTTATGTCATTTAGGGGTTTTCGGGTTTTTAGGGTCTTTTAGGGTTTCTTGGGGTTTTAGCAGTGGTTGGTTTCTTATAGGTTTTAATTGTTTTTAGGTTTTCAATGTTTTTTCTAAGTGTGTTTTAGGGTTTTATGGGTTTTGACATTTTTAGGTATTTTTAGGACTTTTATGGATGTTGGGTTTTTTAGGATTTTGAGGGGTATTCAGGTTTATATAGGTTTTTAGGGTTTTTTTAGCATTTTTTGGTTTTTAGGTGTTTTTTGTGTTTTTAGTTCATTAATGCTTTCATAGTGTTTTTATGGGGTTTTATGGTTGTTTATGTTTTTAGGGATTTTTTAATTCTTTTTCCTTTTTTATGGTTTTTTGTCGTTTTATTGATTTTGAGTGGATTTGGGGTTTTTGGGGTTTTAGGATTTTTTGGTGTTTTTAGCATTTCTAGTTTTTATGGGTTTTGACTGTTTAGGTTTTTATGGTTTTCTTTGGGACAAAATGGTTTTAAGGGTTTTTTATGTTTATTTAGATTTTTATTTCATTTTAGGATTTTTATGGTTTAAGGGTTTTTGATGGATTTAGGATTATTCAGGTTTTTCTGGGGTTTTAGGTCTTTTTATGCTTTTTAGTAATTTATGGTGTTTTAGAGTTTTTAATGTAATTTGGGGGTTTAAAGTGTTTTTAGTGTTACTAGTGAGTTTTGGGGTTTTGATGGGTTTTTAGGTTATTTTTTGTTTTTATAGGTTGTTTTGGTTTTTTGGTTTTTATGTTTTCTTAAGGTTTTATTAGCAATTTTTATGGTTTTAGAGTATTGTATATTTTTTTAGGATTTTTAGGTCTTTTTTAGGATTTTATGGTTTATTTGGGTTTTTATCGATTTTAAGGGTTTTAAGGGGGGTTAGGTTAATGGGGGGTGTAGGGTTTTTTTTGAGTATTTTAGTGTATTTATGGTTTTTTAGAGTTTTTAATGTGGGGGTCAAAGGGTTTTTAGAGTTTTTAGTGGTTTTCCGTTTTTAATATTTTTAGGGTATTTAATATTTTTAGGTGTTTTCATGGTTTTTAAGAATTTAAGTACTTTAGGGGTTTTAGCATTTTTATGTTTTTTAGGGGTTTTATGTGTTTTTATATTATTAAAGGTTTTAGGTTTTTTATTGTTTTATTATGTTTTTTTAGATTTTTAGGGATATTAATGATTTTTATGGTTTTATGGTTTTTATAAATTTTATTGGGTTTAATTTTTAAGGGTTTTTTTTGTGTTTTTTAGGATTTTGAGAAATTTTAGGTTCTTAGGGGTTTTAAGTGTTTTTAGGCTATTGTGATTTTCTTGTGGTTTTTTAGGTTTTTGAGGTTCTTTACATTTTTACAGATTTCTTGGGATTTTTAGGATATTTAGGAGTTTTTGGATATTTAGGTACTTTGTGGGTTTTCTGGGTTTTTATTATTTTCTTGGGTTTTAGGGTGTTTTTTTAACATTTCTGTGTTTTTATGGTTTTTATAATTTTTAACGTTATTAGGGATTTAAAGGGTTTTTTATTTTTTTTACTTATTTTAAGGGGTTTTGTGGGGTTTTATAGTTTTTAGGTGTTTTATGGTTTTTAGGGTTTTTAGGGTTTTTTTTTATCATTTTTAGATTTTTTTAGGGGTTTAAATTGTTTTTATGTTTTTATGATTTTCATAGGTGTTAGGGTTTTTTATGTTTTGACACTAGTCAAAAAATTATTTTTTGTGTTGTTTTTTTAGTATTTTCATTTTTATTAGCCATTGTTACTAAAGGGGATACTGTAAATATTGTCTTTAACATCAGTTGAAAAAATAAATGTTGTAAATATATAATGGAACTACTTTTTTCTGTAATTTATTTAATAATTGATGTAAAGGAGCATATACCATGTTGGTTTTTATATTACTGGCGTGAAAAGGCTTTGGGAAGAATTTTTTTACATCAGTTATTAAATAATTGACGTAAAACATCGTATACTACGTTGGATTTTAAATAACCGACATGGAAAAACACCATATCGAAACCTTTTTATGTTGGTTGAAATATAAGATACGTAAAAAACATTATTCAAACTCATTTATCTTGAAACCAATGTAAAAAATCATTGGTATAAAACGGTTTTTATGTCAGTTATTGTATAACCAACTTAAAAACCCAACAAAGGATTTATAACAAACATACATTTTTTTATAGGAAAATATCTCATTTTAACATCCCCTCTACTAATGATTAGACCAGAAAAATATAAAAACAAGTGTAAATATAAAAAAGAAACAAAATTACACATTCAAAATTACAACATTGAAAAATTTAAATATAAACTAAAAACAAAACTTAATCCAACCAAAACAACAAGAAAATACACATTTACAATTTCAACATTCAAAATTACAATATTCACTAAAAACAAACTAAAATCCAACCAAACCTATAAAATTATTTTCCTATTCTTCTTATAAGTGTGTGATCTCTTGTTCACTATAAGGATGAGATTCATCAAAAAGAAACAAATTAAAAAGAATGTATTTATCATGTATAATGAATAAAAAATGAAATATTAAGGAATAATTTACATGGAAATCTAACCCGGTTGAGCTTCATAATGGTTCCAGTTGTAATCATGTCATACATAAATCTTAATACATAATATCTGTATTCTTTAACAGCTTTTTTTTATGAAAATTTTTATTAAATGAGTTTTTCAATTCAAAATAACATTTTAATGTAATATGTCCAAAATGTACTAATTACAAAGGAAAATTCACCTTTACTTTTAAATATTTGATATTGGTTCTCTTTTTCATTGTGGGTTTTTAAAAGAAATATCATTCCTTATTATAAAATAATATGAATGAAATAAAATTAAAATTCATTATAATATAAAAAAATATTAGTAAATTGAAACATAATTTTCCAACATGTTTATAAAATTTCCTCACACATTTCCATGGACAGAGCATATTTGGTAAAGTGTCTTATCCCTTAGAAAAAAAATACCTAACATATAATGATCACTGATATAATAGAAAATTTAAGGTTAGTAGTTATTGTATTAAAAGATAAATAACACTTTGTGGGATATATGTTTCATACCTATCAACAGAAAGAAATATAAAGAACTACGTAATTATATTCTCTTTAAATATTACAGCAATATAAAATTTCTTTATTCTTCATTCATTGTTCTCACATCAGGTGAAATAAACTGTGGGTCTTTCAATAAATATACAAATATCTTGTCATTTTCCTCACACATTTTATAAATATACCTAATACAAAACATACATAGGTATACTTTTTAAAAATAAATTAATGTTGGGAAATATTAATGTTAATACTTACATGGAAAAAACATGTGTCACATTGATTACCAACTTATCTCCAGTTAAAAGCTCCATGATATCATTTTTCAAAATACCCATAGTTATTGCACACCCATATACATTAGCTTCCATTTTAATTTCATAAAAACCCGCAAACAAATTTGAATACCTTAACAATATGTCAAGAATACTGGAATCTATATTAAAAATCATAACCCATTGTCTTTATTATTTGCTATATAATATTCATTTACCTTTAAATTATTCCTATAAATAAATAGATAAATATATTAAATCTCAAATGTAAAAAACAATTTAATACACAAATAAAACAAAAGATAAAATATACACATATCTCAACGGTAATATAACACAGAAGTCTAGATGGAAAAACTAAAAAGTGGTAGATAATTTTTCTGACTATCCTCACCTCGTATGTATGTAATGGTAATATAGCTAATATATCTATAATATCTTATACAGTGACCCTATTTTATTCTATCTCTAAGTGTTTATGATGAATGATGTCTATAATATAATATAGTAGCCCATATGAAACAATATGATAGTTAGGATCTTCAACATATACCTCACAGTAACTGGGAAGGTGTAGAGGAGGGGAGTAGGAGTAGGATAAAAAATGGGGTCTGCAGGTGGAGGTAGAGGAGTGGGACCTTCTGGAGGAGGTGGAGGAGTGGAAGCTACAGTATGAAATTGTCTTTGTGTGTCTGTAATCATGTACTGTACTGACGCTCTGATCTTTTCCTCCATTGTCACATTAATATTTTGAAATTTATCTTTTAAGGATTCTAATTTTTTTATAAAAAACCATCCATTGTAGAATCTAAATAACTTGGTAACACTTTTTTGACTGATACACCTATGGGGTATCCTCATACATGACCCAGGTGTTTAGGCTTACCCAATGCTGTAGATAAAATATCTTGCCTCCCCTTAGCTGCAAAATACACCCTATGTTGTTTTCTCCTTAAGAAAATCCTGTATTAATTATTTGAAAAATTTGGTAATGACTGAAAATATATAAATAATTTAATTAACTTAAATGAAAAAAATAAGATATATATATTAAAATACTCTCAACTACAACCCTAAATTACTCTGTAATATATTTTCCCTTTTTTCTCATATGAGTCCTCTTACATTTTTCTTGTCTAGCCGGGGGGTAGAGGGGAAACCTCTACAGAGCTTGAAGGCTCAGCTCTCAATTTTTTTTATTTTTCAACCATTATTTTTTCTTCTAATAAATTATACCATCCCTTAGATAAAGTATACGGGTATATGTTTCTATATTGGATCTCCTTATCAGATCTCTTCGATTGCTGTAAATTATGAATAAGAAATCATTAATAATATCATTAATATAAGAAAACATCAAAAATATTACATTTCACTTACCAAAAATGATTATTGTATTCAACTGTCAACATATTTTTTCCATGTTTCTCCTTGTATAAAAGGATATAAATGACATGGATTGTCATATTGCCTATTCACAACTAAGATATTGTTACTTTGTCAACACTTATCCATTCATCAAACAAAATACTTACATTACTTTTACCCTCAACTAATACAAAAATCTTGAATCATTTTTCATTAGGACCTCTTGGAATATAATTATAATCAAAGTATACCACTATAATTTGGACCAATCAATGAGAAAATTATAATTTTTGTAAACGTGTGTTGCCATATTTAACAACCCTCAAACTCTTCTTTCTCTTTGTGGGAGTATATGAAGCTTGGGGATCATGATGAGAATCATGTGCACGTTCCTCCCCAGAGGTATGATCCGGACGCTCCTCTCCATAATTATGTGTTTCATTAGCTGATTGATCTATCATTATCCTTAAAATCAAATAAACAAACAATTAGTACAAAAATATACAAATTCAACTATTAGAATACTAATGTAAATAAAAGATAAAAAATTATGAGACACAATAGTAAAATAAAACAAAAGACATTATTATTCATATTTTCTATTCTTAACTAAAATTATAACAATAGTAATGATATATGAAATTTCATATAAATGAATTAAAACAAATCCAAAATTGGTGTAGGAATATTAAAAATGGTCCAACCTAATAAATCAAATTTTACACAAAAAATGTATATCTTTTCAATACACTCTTATAAAATATTTTTCTTTTTATTTATCATAATAGATTTAAAATGACTACATTTCAATAAAATCAATAAATAAATAGGTTATATAATTGTAAAAATTGTGAAGTAAACATAACTAAACTAATATAAACAAAAAAAAGTACTTATTGGTTTTACTGAATGTTTTAATAAAGAAAAAAATAACATATCTAACATCTTATGAAATTAATAAATGTAAATGGAAAATAATCATATGTTTCCTGTAACATTAGGAAGGTACTAATGGATTTTTTCCCAAATTACATCATCATGATCATTCTATATGGTACAAATCATGTCTATAATGTGCTCATCATTATTATTTATCAATCCTTCCATAGAAGAAGGGATATAAAATAAATTAGCATCTTTTTAAAGTTCATCATCACTAACATATTGTTTTTGTTGTTGTTAAATAATAGAGAACAACATATCAAATTAATCAATAACATAAATTTTTTCTTTTTCATGTGTTTCCATTATAAAAAAATAAAAATTTTCTTCTGATTTATTCATATTAACAAGTGTCATTCTGAATTCATTGTGTTTGACACTATTGTTATCGATAAACCATTTTCATTTGAACACTATAACTTTAAATTAAATTTAATCAACCTCCCATGATTCTTCAATTACTCGATGATATGTACATGATGAATAAATTGGGATTTTGTCTTTAGAACATGAAAAATGAATTGTCGATGTGAACACCAATACACCACTATTCATAACTACACTTTTTTTCTCCTAATATTTCATATGAAATATATATCCATTAATTTCATACCCGAACTATCAGGAACCAACCCATGCTGACTACAAATCGGTAACCTAAGCCAGCCCGTGATAAGGCTTGAGAGGTTTTCTCGATCCTCTTGAGATGGAGACAAGTTCCAAGCACATCAATATAGTGACGATGTGAATGATTTCACCCAAAATAAATAAAAAAGGTAGTGTACTAATAAAATAGATGCCCAAAATAAATAAATAAAATAGAATGACCAAGAAAGAACTGAAAAATAGAACTAATCAGACCTGATGACCACTAAAACTCCACATGACCACATGGGTCACACTCCGATCACAAGACTCAACATCACACATATCAATCGATATCAAGCTAAACCTTGTAGCTAAGACTACAAACAAGAATAAATCATAGGCATGAGTATTAAAACTCAGTAGGTATTCCCATGTAATTTATTCCCTAATTCAATTCCTTCAAGTAAAGAAACATCAATTTCAGGTTTGAACTATAGTATATAAAATTAATATTTTTCACAAATTTTCTATTTAAATAAAATAACACTCTATTTACCTTATTATTTTAAACTAGATTATTTTCAAATAGGGATGTTTTAACCCTTTAAAGAAAAAGGGGTAGGGAAGAAGGAAGTGAAAAAAAATTCAAAACTATTTTCCGCATTCAATTGAAAATCACTTTAACTCCCTTAGTAATGAGATGCAGCATACAAGGAGTTAAAACCAATGATCACATACGACAATCGAAAACAGTAAGTAAGAGTGACCAACCAAACAATGCTCCTCAATAATCCGTTGTAGATAATATGTGCCAAAACACATGGGAGAACCTAGGAGCTCTTGAAAAATCAAGAATTTACTATACATGTGACTCATCCTGAAGGAATTCCTTTCCTAATGAAATCATAACACCCAAACTCCTAAGTGTTTTCCTACCTGAATTTACTGAGGTCCCCAATCCTATAGTAATAATTACAAAATATCCCCCCCTATGGGCCACCAGCCAGTGTGTAATCTAAACATGTGAAGTAAATTTTCACTGAAAAATTCTATCTCAATGTCTGGTTCCCATGCTTATACTAAAAGGGGGTTATAAAATAATGTCAAACAATAAATCCATCACATGTATGTGCATTACACACAAGGAACACACACAAAAGTCACCCCTCCCCCAAATCAATTTAAGGAAAAATTCTCTCTTCTTTAAAATTTGTAATCATAAGAGAGTCCTAAACAGAATACCTCCCATAACATAAAACATAAACAAGTCAAGAGGACCCTCCAAGGAGAGTTTTTAATATAACCATTTTTATATAAATGCCAACTAGGCCTCACATGATTTTCACATGCCAAACCATTTCTTAAAGAATCACACGCACACCACTTTAAAAACCAGAATCACACTTGGAAACCCATTTAAGAAACCCAAATCACCATTTTAAATCTGAAATACATATACAAAGGACAGGGGGGATTTCATCAAAAAATTATTATCCACATTTATCAAAATAGTTTCATTCAATCAAACACAAAGTGGAATTAACTTTACTACACATCAAACATTTACTCAAAAAATAATATACCATTGGTTAGCATTTAATAATGGTGTGAAAAGAAAGAAATAATTATTTAATTTAAAGGCTAATACATAGGGAAGCCTTACTTAAAGGGAGATAACCAATATGAATAATTCATCACCTGATGGCTTTGAGGAATATTTCTCCACAATTGCACACACATACACTCCTATATATACACACTTCTTAATCCAATGCACATATTCCCCGTACCATGGGGGAATATGTGCAAGGAGTATTTATATATATATTTATGTGTGTGTACCTATGTATTTGTGTGTGACCCATTAGGGAGCCACTGAACAAACTAATTAACCTATAGGTTCCTAAATAATCACCAAATAATCTAAATAAATTGAAAAAAAACAAATGAGGGTAAGATAAATCAACATCAAATATAGGAGGATGAACTGGAATAGACCGAAACACTTTTTATTTGGTGACAGATGCCAAAATGTGCATGAGGAAGACCTAGGAGACTCACCCAATGCACTACAAAATGGAGGAGGGAACCAAAATCCATTCAACCAGTGACCTAGGTTTTGGATGATATAAGAGGGACAACGGGGAGAGGAAAAATCACTAGAAAATACAAGGAGAGGGAGGAAGAGGACACACCTAGGCAAATCAAATGGATAACCTGCAGAAATATGGTAGAATCAGAGAGAGTGGAGTCTTAGTGGAAGGTGGGATCACATGTGTGGCTATATGTAGGGTGATCTACGTCGAGTGTTGTATGGGGAAGGAAGGGGGTGCGTCGAGCGAGGTAGGGGGTAGGGTTAGAACTATGGGGTTTTTATTTTAATTTAATTTTTATTTTATTTTATTTTAATTTATTTTATTTTATATTTTATATTTTATTTAATTTATTTTATATTTAATTTAATTTCTTAAAAAAGGAAATAAAAAATAAATAAAATTACAGGAAATTGTCGGGTTTAGGTATGGTAATTCATTCCACCATGACACTTTATTCCTCTAGAAATTCCTAAGAGATTCAGTTGATCAGGACCAAAGCGAGGATGTACTATAACCCAAGAAAAAACATAAAAACTCAAAAAAAAAACCAACACTCACTTTCTAATAGGACCTGGAACTATGAAATCCTAAATGAAACTACAAGACCATCCTCAAAATAATCCACACATACAAAGAAAATATTACACAAGACCAAATAGTTCGAACAACAATGAAGAGATTTAAAAGAGGAGACTCTATCTTTTCTAAACACTAACCAACAAAGAACCCCCCAAACCCTAACATAAGAACTACCATAGAAACTCATGTGTCTTTTTCAGGATCTCTACAAGAATCTGTTACATGACCTACTATCCAAGTCGACCAACTTCTATGATCGACTTCAGGTGGAGTAGAAATAAGAAAGTGATCCATAAAGAACACATAGAAGTTGGGTTCATTATGATCTCATCCCATGGTGTCCTCCCCTCCATATTTGGAATTCATAAAAACATTGATTTCACAATCCAGAATAACTCTCTAAATGTAATGTAAACCATAAAAACCCAAATAAATGAAGCATGGGACTACAAACACCACCACTATACATCAACAACATTAAGAAAACTACAAATACATTCCCATAAAAACGATGGTCCTAAAATACCTACAACATCATTATCTATACCCAAAATAAGACAACACCATAAGTTACATTAATTACAACAAAAAGGGAATTGATGAAAAAATAATCCTTTGATTGAGCTTACACTAATACTATGTTCATCAAATTAAGTTGGAAGGTTCTCCAAGGGAGTGGATCTGGATCCATGTCACTTCCTGGAACCACCTTGAAAAACCATTGAAAATTACCTAAATGGTCATAGGTATGATAGATATTATGTTCTTTTCAAAATGAAAACTTACTATGCCCCGGCTTCCCACAGTGAAAACATAATCAGAGCTTACTCTCGGATGAATCCAGTGAGGCGGGAAATAATGGATTTTTTGTACGTCTTCTTAACTGGCCAAAAATAGCTAAGCCATCTTTGACCTAAATAGCATACCTCATTACTTATTCATATTATTCATGGAATAAAGGTACTTCTTGAAGTAATTCTAACTGGATACATCTTTCAATGAATCGAGATTTCAAAAATTCATCCTCGGTAAGGTTTGGAAGATATGGAACCAACTCGTAGAGGTTCTTAGTATAATCCAACACCATTGAATCACCCTAATCGAGAAAATACAACCTTGAACCCATAGGTATCTTCATGTCATTATTGAATTACTGCTATATGAACAAGGATTTAAAGCAATCCCATGAGTAATTATTTTTTGGTTCGCCCTGAAGAATGAATTTCCACCATTCTAGACTTAAGCCTTAAGACTTGGAGGTGGAAAGATCAAACTTGAGAGGGTTAAGATATTTCATCCAAACAAATATTTCCTCAATATTTCATATCCATTACTATAATTTTCCTAGTTCTAGATTCCCAATGAAATAATTTGGTTTTGACTCTCAGAACCTCTGGACAAACTCCAGATATTGAGGACCACCAGGTTCCATATCCAAAATAGAAAAACCAGACAACAAAATCATGAGTTGATCAACCAAAAGTCATGTGTTGAAATAAAAACCCATTAATGATTTTCAAAATCTCTTAAAAATTTGTAGGGGCATAATCTTGAAACAAGGTACATGAAACCAAATCAAAACATATCATAACTCAAAATTCCACATATCATTTTTCAAGTCAATAACCCAAGATCAAAACATCATTTCAATCACACCTCCAACAAATCAAATCCAAATCCCAAAAAGGAAAACACCAAACAAGTAAATTCCAAAAACAAAAAATGAAGTATCACACGTTACCACTTTTTAAAACATTGAAATATCCTCTCTTATTGAAGAACATTTTCGTAAAACATTAAAATCCTTACAAACCAAACAACCACCATTTTTATTCCATGAATTTTCAAATTTATTCATTCATGTTCTCACTCAATAACATCCATAAATAATAATAACACTTCCTCTTACCACATACATACATATATATACATATATGTGAGCACTCATTGGAGTACCAAGATTCAGATAAAATAAACTTCATCACTTTCCAATTCACTTTTAAAAATATCCCAACCAATTTTAAAACAACATATTATCATAGAAGAAATGCTTTTCCAAATTCCACATTCATTTTTTTAATTTAAAATTTCAAAAAACATTTCAATAACTCCCAAAAAATTTAACAAAATGATACCATTTTCAAGAGAACCCATTTCAATATCAAAAGGATTCAATGTTTTGGTTTTGAAAATATCATTTTTAATAAACCAGTATCAACTTTTACAAATGAAATTTCATTTTAAAATCTAAATAAAAACACCCCAAACCATCCCATCCATCCTTAGGTGAAAAAAATAAACCTACCATTCAAAGGAAAAAAATCCCACGTATCAAAAAGACCAAAAAAACTCACTAGCAGAATCTAGGGTCGGTGGGTGTCATGGACATATGGTTAGCAGCCATATGTCAATCAAACCACTATCACAGAGAGACTTCAAGGACCATGTCCTCTTCTTCACATGGCTTAATGGGCTCTGTGAGCTCAGTAATACCATTAACTCGACTCTCATTTCATTTGAGTAAATACCATGAAACCCACAAGAACCAAATAAACTATGAAAAACCTATCTCCCCATGGAAACTCAAGGTTTGGTCGAGGAAGTTTTGTCTAGATACTCCCACAAGCCTATACCCCAAGCTCTGATAATACTACTCCTTTAACCATGACATAGCAAATAAAAAAGGGTGCTATAAAAGTTTGGTCCTCTAAAAAACATATGCTCTTATACTATTTTTTCAGGAACCAACACCGTTTGACACTGAACCAGTCACTCGAGTTGTCATGTGAAAACATATGATAGGAAATCCTAATCCTCTCAGGCTGGTGACAAGCACCAATGGAATCAACAAAGTGATTATGGGAATGATTTTTCCCAATATAAACAAACAAAAGTTGCATAATAATAAAAAACCGGCCCAAAATAAATAAACAAAAAAGAACAACTAAGAACGAATTGAAAAATAGAACTAACCAGACCTGATGACCATTAAAACTTCATGGGACTCCATTGGCCACACTATGACCACAAGACACAATATCACCCATGGTGATTGAGATCAAGCTAAAACCTAAACCAGATACTCGAAACAATAAAAAAGTATTGGTGTGTGTATTAAAACATAGTAGGCATTCCCACATAATCTATTCCCAAATGCATTGACTTTAATTAAAGAAAAATAAATTACAGGTTTTAACTATAATATATAAAAGTAATATTTTCACATTTTTCCTTTTAAAGAAAATCATGATCCATTTCTCTTTTTATTGTAAATCAATTTCTTTTCCAAGAAAGAATCCTTAACCTTTAAAATAATGAGGGGTAGAGAATAAGGAAGTGTAAAACATTTTCAAAACCTTTTTACAAAAACAATTGAAAAATCACACTATCACCCTTAGAAAAGAGATGCATCATACAATGAGTCCAATGAAATGATCACTTAGGGAAATGGAAAATATAAAGCAAGATTGAACAAACAAACAATGAAAATCAATCACCCTCCATAAATAACTAAGTTCTGAAACCCATGGGATAACATAAGAGATCATGAATAATATAGAACATACTATACATGTGACTCATCTCGATGTAGTTCCCAACATGATGACAACATAATGCCCAAACAACTGATTGTTGACCTACCTGGCCTAACCGAGGGGCCCAATCCCCTATAAATGATAGAAATATATCCCCTTGTTATGGGCCACTAACTAGTGCATAATTTAAACTAGCGTAGGAATCATTCATTGAAAATTTTCTCTCTATTCTAGGTCCCTATTTTTAGACTAAAAAGGGGGTGATAAAACAATTTCAAACAAGCAATCCATTATATATACGTGTATCAAAAACAAGAAACCCACACAATATTAACCCCCCGAATCACTCCAAGGAACAAGTCCCTTGCCTTTAAACATTTTTATCATAAGGTAGTGGTACATGTCAGACCTCCCACAATAAAAAACATAACCAAAGCTTGAGGACCTTCCACGGAGACTTTTTAAGATAACCAGTTTAACAAAAATTTCAATCGGGCCTCACATGGTTTTTAAATGCCAACACACATTTAGAAAAATCACATGAACACCACATTTAGAACAAAAAAATTATATTTCCATTTAAGAAACCAATATAACCATTTTAAAGATGAAATAAAAATATAAATTTCAATGGGGCATTTCATTAATAACTTAATATGCACTTTTAATAAAATAGTTTCATGAAATCTAACACAAAGAGGAATAAACTTTATTTTTCCTCAGAAATTTATTCCAAAAACCATATACCACTAGATAGAATTTAATATGGGTGAAAAAGTAAGAAATAAATAATTCTTTAACTTAAAGTCTAATGCATAGGGAAACCTACCTCAAAGGGAGAGAACCAAGCTGAACAATTCAGCACCTGATTCCTTTCACAAAGATCGCTCCACAATTGCATGCACATACACTCCTATATATATACACACCCCTTAATCCAATGCACATATTACCCATTCCATGAGGGAATATTTTCTAGGAGGATATATATATATAGTTATATATACCTATATGTGTGTGTGAAACCCTTTGAGGAGCCATCGAACAAACTAATTTCCTATAGGGACCCAAATAATCACCAAATTCTCTAAATAAATTGAAACAAACAAATAAAGGTAAGAAATATCAGCCTAAAATGAATGTAGATGATCTGGAATGGACAAAAGCACTTGACCTTTGGTGGTGGACATTGAAACGTGCATGAGGAAGACCGTATTGACACACTGCACTCCCTAAAAATAGAATAGGGAATCAAAATCTATTCAACACTTGAATTAGGGTTTGGCCGAGATAAGAGGAGATTTAGGGAGAGGAAAAATATCTATAAAATATAGGGAGATTTAGGAAGAGTATGTATCTAGGTGGATTGAGTTAAAAATCTAGATAAATCGGGTGGAATCGTAGGGAGGGGAGGCATTCTAGAAGGGGTGAGCGCGTGCATGTCTAGATGAATGGGGAGTCTATGTTGAGCATGGTAAGTGGAGTGGGAGGGGTTGAGTCAAGTGAGGTAGGGAGAGGGTCATAAATAGAGGGTTTTTTATTTCAATTTCATTATCATGTTAATTTAATTACTTTTATTTTATTTTATCTTTTGTTTAGTTTTTTTCAAAAAGGGATTCAAAAATAAATAAAAAAATGGTAATGTGCCAGGTCAGGGTGTAACATGGACCACATTATCACATTTAAACATAGACCACTGACTAACCATCTTAATTTTTCTTATGCATTTGATCTACCAAGCATGGTCTTTTTAAACCATGGTAATTTTTTTTATTATTCTCATTTCAAATCCACATTTATTTGTTCTTTAGATGACATTGTTTCAACACATTAATATGCAATGTTTTATATAGTTGAGTATCATCTATGTTATTCAATATTTATAAGTGTACCTTATTTATATGTTCACCTAACAAATATTTTAACTTCAAGCCATGAACCCCCTTTCTCCCATAATTAACTCATTCATGGAGAGTTGTAGGAAAACCAATGTTCTCCCCCACGGATATATAGCTTTTACAAATCTCCTAAACCTCCCTAGAAATATAATTTTCAGTAATATAGGCTTTTTTTATACATAGATTCTTAACATAACCCTTCAATATCTTTATATACCTTTAAAAATGATAAATCAATTTTAGATATACAGGTCCAAAAGAAATTATTTCTGAAACTAAATAATCCATTACAAGCACCATTAAATAAAAAACATGGAGGAAAATATACTTCCAATTCCAAAATTATATAAATCGATTTATTTTCAAAAAAATTAAAATCATACAGATCAATCACCTTATTACAAATGGAATTGAAAAAATAACACACCATCATGATAATATTTCTGACGCAGATGTTCAATATTATATTCCATGAAACTGGTAGATGTTTTTGCATCATGAAGTGACAATCATGAGATTTCATACCTGTCAACTTCAAATCTTTCAAAGATATTTTTTCACATTTGAAGAATAACCCTATAGAACTTTAATATCATGAAGACATTGAAAAATATAATTTTATCCCTCTTAGATATTGTATGAAAAATAGGGGAATAAATGTTCTCCTTCTATCAGGAGTGGGAGCTATCTCAAAACGTATTCCCATTAAAATAATGTATAATATTATATTCAACTGATCTTTAGTTTTCTTTTAATACCTAAAAATGTTCCAATCATACTATCATATATATTATTATCTACATGCATGAAATCAATGTGGTGTTTAACTTCAGGAAATCCATAATATGGTAGCTCAATAAATATTCATAATTTCTTCCAAATATTTCTATCATTACCAAATTTACATGTCTTCTTAAATGTCACATCATGTTTTTTTACCCTCACAAAAAATGGATTAGTGGATAAAGGTTTTGGAGAAATATCAAATTCATATGATCCATTAAATTACTTTTTTAATATTCTATAAGAGTGATCCATATACAAAAACATCTGATGACCCATGTATACTTTTTTCCTCCCATTATGAAATTGATAATTTGAAGTCTGTTATTCATAAATTGTACAAGCTTTATGCCCCTTAACACTATATCTAAAAAAATTCCATATGTTGGGAACTCATTCTGCGTAAACATAATCATTTAATATAGTTTAAAATATTTCATTTCATAATAATCATACACCCTAATACCATCCTCCTATAAGAGTTTCAATTCATCAATTAATTCTTAAAAGAAAACATCAATATAATTTTTAGGTTGCTTGGGTCC
Source organism: Viscum album (assembly GCA_963277665.1). Taxonomy (NCBI): domain Eukaryota; kingdom Viridiplantae; phylum Streptophyta; class Magnoliopsida; order Santalales; family Viscaceae; genus Viscum; species Viscum album. Next base: position 110,604,833 of record OY728127.1, read on the forward strand.
AGAGATAATTAAACACAACGTTACATATTTGGGCTTCATACAAAATTTATAAGTTATGTATTAAATTACCAATAAAATAGTCCATGAACTATGTTTCATACAAAGTCTTCGATATTGTTTCATTCCATCCATGCATTGCCCAAATATGAAATTTCTAACTTTATTTCTGAATGTATGAAATTGGTGATCCATTTTCATCCACTATGGAAAATCAGTGGGATGGCATATTTTTCAATCACATATCCACTAATTAACATGTCATCATAATCATTTCTCATCATGTAAATTATCAAATAAAAATTTCAAATTAGGAATCATAAGAAGATACCAAAATACCTTGATAGGGGTAATCGTAAACTCTAAATAAGCCTGTTATTTTTATTTCAACTTATACCATGGTGTCCCACATTTAGGACACTCTGAAAAAAATTATTATTCCTTCCAATATATCATATATTCATTCTTACAAGAATTTTTTTTATACCCAAATCCAATTAGGAAAAGTATTGTCTTCTCTTTATAATGTGAATCAGGAAGATCATTGTCTTTATGAATAATATATTTCAAAAATTATAGAAAATAATTATGATATTTGTCACCCCAACCATATTTTTCCTTCAAGTTAATAAATCTCAACTCTGATGATAAAATTGTAAAATCCATACAACCAAGACACAATGATTTTTCATCATCACCATATAGATGCTAAATTTTTAGTTCTTTATCAATTTCCTCTTAATCAATCAAAAATCATTTCATCAATTTCATCATAGTTACTATCTTGAAAAGAATCATCATTAGTAGATCTGAAATTCTACCTAGTTTCACCATTCCAAATCTAAGGGTTGTAACTCAAATTAAAAAATAAAAATTTAAATTATATTAGATATATCTACTTCTCAACATATTCATATTTAAGCATTTCCATCATAGATACAAAACAAGTCATTGTTTGGAACATTTCATCTAGAAAACTCCAAAAAATAATTAACATCTTCCTTATATATGTCACTCATTTGATGTGTCATAATACATGATCGAATCATTATTACATATAACAAATATAAAAAAATATCTTACTAAGATAAGCTAATTTTATATTTATATGAAATATTTCATAATTTGAATGTAATGAAATTTTGAAATATAAAACAAATACATGTGTATTTGAAAAATATAAATATAAATTATAAAAAATACAGGAATATATGTTTAAATATAAATGATAAATCATGAAAAGATATTAATGGAAATAATTTAAAAAATAAAATATATTTTGATGGGTCAATTTTATATTTATATGAAATATTCCACAATATGAAACTAGATCAATTATGAAATATAAAACAAATTTCTGCGTATTTGAAAATTATGATGATATTCTTTTTTAGTAATAAGATAGAAATACACTATGTGAAAATAAATAAACATTCACTATTGTGATGTATAATTAACCCATCACATATTTTTTATGTCAGTATAACTCAGGGATAACTAAATACATAAGAATAAAACCCTTCATTCATATAGTAATTCACTCACATTTTATGTCACACTATAGTTTATTATATTTATTTGAGATGTGGTATATGAATAATTTCCAAGGGTTACATCATTTTATGGTAATACTACTATTGTGAAAAATAAATCATTTTTAGAGAATTCTCCAAATAGTAGAAGTAAACTATTATGTAGAAATTTAAGGAGAAAAAATATCATCATTACTCCTATGACCATTCTATAAAATGATATAACTCTGTTGAGTTACTCAATACCCATAATTTATTTCATTTCATTATTTTTTGAATTATATAATATATGATAATAATTAATTCTAGCACTAGATAATTGTTTGATGATGTTTGGAGGTTCGTGGTGTTCATTTTTTATTACAAAAACATAGATTCATCCAATAGATCCTTCATCTCAACAATAGTTTGACCAACATAATTATCTAAATATGCCATGAATAAGTGAATAATTCTTGAAGAAACCATATAGAGGTTTTATTTTTTAAGAAAGGTAACATTGATACATGACTTCTACCTAAGAAGTGCAGTCCTTGTATAGATATTTTTATCCACTAGATGAGAAAAAAATAATTTCATGCCATTTTGGAGAATTGTAGGTAGTTTCACAACATCCACCATATTTAACATCTATATGAAAAAAGTTTCTAAGGGTTTCATATCATGTAAAAAAGTGTACGTCATTTTAAACCTCACACAAGCTCACCTTACAGGAAACAAATAATCCATTTATTCCAAAAATGAAGAATGCATATTATAAAAACAATAAACTTAATTAAATTCATGAAACATGGACTTATAATGAATACATAGTTTTTAATTAGAATTCAAACCATGTCCCATATAAATTCTCGCGAGCTACGGATTCAAGGAGATAACATGTGGAAAATAAAAAATATATTGTGATATTTTAGTAACTGGAATTTCCAAACATTGAGTTAGGGTATCGAAAAAATATAACAATCAAAATCAAGGTGTGAGAGGCTTACATGAGAGTTTTGAGTCAATCAGATAGATACAGTGATGAAAAAGATGGTGAATAAATTTGTAAAAATGTGGTTGGAGGCCATGTGATTGAAGAATCAATTTTAGAATTTTCGACTGAGAGAGAACTGAGTCATTTTCTCCTGATTGAAAAACATCACAATATCTCAAAACTAGGCTTCATAAAATTTTTAAATGATTTATCACATCGGTTATTTAGTAAACAATGTGATAAGGAAATTTTTATTACCTTTATCACATCTATTATTATATTACCAACATAAAAAATTATATTTACCACATCAGTTATATAATAATCGATGTAATAAAGAGAGATAATTTATTAATCACATAGTTTATTCTATAAGCATTGTGGTAAAGCGAGATAATTCATTTTTTATATCGGTTATATTATAACCTATGTGATAAATCGACACACATAGTGCTTTATGTTGGTTACAAATAACGGACGTGAAATCGCCTACGTGATAAATATATTTTGTACAAGTGTTAAGGATTTTAGGGATTTTATGGATTTTTGGGATTTTTATGGATTTTTAGGGATTTCAGGGGGTTTTACGATTTTTAGGGTTTTTATGTTATTTTGGGAATTATGTTTTTTATGGATTTCTTTATGATTTAGGTTTTTTAGAGTTTTATATGTTTTAGGGGTTTAATGTTTTTTTGATGATTTAATTATTTGTTCAGTTTTGAAGTTTTTAAGATTTTTAATGTCTTTTGGGGGTTTTTTATGTTTTTTTACGATTTTTAGGGTTTTTATTTTTTTTATATTTTTTATGGGTTTTATGTTTTTTAGGATTTTATGGTTTTCTTGGTGTCTTACAAGATTTTTCAGGTTTTTTACATTTTTAGGGATTTGATATTTTTTTACTTTTTTTATTTTTTGGGTTTTTAGGGATTTTAGGGTATTTAGTGTTTTTTGGGATTTTGTTTTATGGGGGGATTTAGGGTTTTTCTTAATTTTTTATTGTTTTAATATTTTTAATTCGTTTAATGTTTTTTGTGGTTTAAAGGTTTTTTTAGAGTATTATTTTTTTATTGTTTTTATTGGCTTTTGTGGGTTTTTAGGGGTTTCTGAGTTTTTATGGAATTTAAGGTTTTAATCATCTTTAGGGTTTTTTGGATTTTTTGTGCCCCATTGGTTTTTATGGTTTTTATTTTTTTTATGTATTACGTATTTCTTATGGGTTTTCATGTTTTTTTCTTTTTCTTGTTTTTATGGATTATTGGATATTTTTTAGGCCTTTTATGGCTTTTAGGGTTTTTGGTGATTTTGAGGGTATTTAAGCTATTTTAGATTTTTGGGGATTTTAATATTTTTTTGGTTTTTTATATTATTTAGTGGATTTGTAGTGGTTTTATGTGGGTTTTAAGGTTTTTAGAGGATCTATGGCTTTTAGGGTTTTTTTTGTTTTTATCTTTTTTAAGGATTTTAATCATTTGATATAGATTTTAGGGGATTTAGTGTTTTTTACATTTTTAGGGATTTTTAATTATTTTTTTTAGTTTTTTAATATTTTTAGGGTATTTAATTATTCAAAATATTTAAGGGTTTTTATTGTTTTTAGGGCCGTTATGGTTTTTTTACATTTGATGATTTTTTGAGTTTTTTAGGGTTATATGGTTTTTTAAGGTTTTTTCCATTTTTAAGGGTTTAAAGTATTTTAGAGTTTGAAGTGGTTTTTTAAGGATTTGATAATTTTTAAGGATTTTTATTGTTTTTAGGGTTTCTTTAGTTTTTAGAGTTTTAATTTTTTTTAGGGATTCTAGTTTTTTTAGGTTTTTATGGGTTTTATGTTTTTTTATGTTTTTAATGTTCTATTAGGGGTCCTTGGGGTTTTTGGTTTTTTTATGTTTTAAGGGATTATTATGGATTTTTAGGATCATTAAGGTTTTTAGGGTTTTAGGGATTTTGAGGATTTTTTTTTTGTTTTTTGGGTTTTAGGGATTTTATGGTTTTTTGTGATTTTTTGGGTTTTTTGATTTTTTTACATGTAATGGCCCAGACCCTCTTGTCCCATTACTTTGACAAAGTGAGGCTCTACCAAAATGGTGGCACCGTGAGGGTGACACCGTGACGGTGGAACCGTGAGGGTGGAACCGTGAGGGTGGCACCGTGACGGTGGCACAGTGAGGGTGGCACCGTGACGGTGGCACCGTGAGGGTGGCACCGTGACGGTGGCACCGTGACGGTGGCACCGTGAGGGCGGCACCGTGAGGGTGGCACCGTGAGGGTGGCGCCGTGAGGGTGGCGCCGTGAGGGTGCCACCGTGATGGTGGCACCGTGTCCCCTCGCCGAGCCTTTCGTTTTTTTCCAGTACCTGACTTTTCAGCTCCCACAACATTAGTTTTGACGTAAATTAATTCTTTTACTCCTTTTAAAACCATTTAAAGCCCATAATTAATTCTAAAAAAATCCCGAGAGACCTCTATGTTTAATTTCCCAACCGCGTGGTCAACCCACTACCCCCGATCCTCACGCGGTTTCGCGTTCTTATCTCAACCATCCACGACCCTTATAAACAAAAGGGTTAGGCATGGTTTCTTCTTTCCTCGATCGCGGCTTTTCACGAACAACATCTGGTGCATCGGGCGAGCAGCATCATTATCCGTAAAGTTCCACGCCCGGCCTATGCGTCGATCGTCTATCAACAAGTAGGGAATTTCTCCTTCTCCTCTCTCTCTTTTGTGTATTATGCGGGGTGGGCGTGTTTTTGTTTCTATAGAATTGGATAAACCAGACCTAAATAAAGATAATGAACGAATCCTATAAGGAATGAAGGGAGGCTATGATCGTTGATGTTGTTTATTTAAAATCAACTTTCTGAGTTGTGCTGGCTTACGTGTTTCTGAAAATCGAGGCTGTTGGTGGTCGTTGTTTGTGCACTAATGAACCCATGTTGATGTTTTAAATGGCTTGTTTGTGGTTGTGAACTCCTGATGTTAAAAAGGATACTGTTTAATCACGTACACCCAGCTAAGTGAATTGAAAGCCCCAGGATCAATCCTTCTCTAATAACCCCCAGTTAAAATACACAGAAATTGAAATCATGGAGCATGTAATATCTTTTAAATCTGAAAATACCGGCAAGGCACTGCTTAGTGTTGGTGACGGTGGTTTGGTTGTTTTCTTTCACAGGCCGATTGGTGGAAATGTGGGGGGGGGGATGAGACCCCCTCTTCTTATACTCTCAGTGGTTTTGTGAATTGTGGATGGGATCCCCTATTGATTATGGATTCAGTGTTTTCAAGTTTAAGACTGGGTGGTTACCTTGTGTATATCACGAATTGGGGTGGGATCCTTTGTTGTTTAGAGCCGGGTGTGGGTGTTATGGTTGATGCTTGACTGTTTACTTTCCTGGACTTGTGCCTATGCTTACTAGTTGCCCAGTAGTGCATAAACTTAATTAAACATTATTACTGAACATGAAACAAGAATGGGACAAATGGGTTTTGTTGGCGAGAGTCGTGACTTGTTACTTGGACGCAGTGGTGTTGTGTTCTGTAGGCTGGTTAGAAAATCCTAAACTTTGGGTGAGTGATTGTTACCTATATCTATACTTGTAGTTTTTTGTTTCTTATTCGCACCCCACAAAAGTTGAGAACTCAGTACCGAACACCCCCATTTCATGGGGGAGGGTGTTTTTTTCCAACACTATTCTTAGTGGCTGGTTATTAGCTCCTTTTATGCTCCCTTTCCCAGATAGCACAAGTATCATCGGGCAGGCTATGATGGCCTGAGGTCCATTATTAGCCCATGAACCTTCGGGCGGGGTAGTGTGGTGGTTGGCCAGGTGGGTGCAGCAGGTGGTTTCCTAAGTGTCTTCGGGATGAGGCCCAGGTGTCTTCGGGTGTGGCAGTGGATTTTCTAGCCCAGGTGTCTTCGGGCGTGGTGGTGGTTGTTTTGGCCTAGGTGTTTGCAGGCGTGGTTACATGTGATAGTAGTGGACCAGGTGTTTGCAGGAGGGATTCAGCAGTGGGACTGCGTGTGGTTGTGGTGGCCCAGGTGTGTGCGGGCGGGTGTGGCAGTGGGACTGCAGTGAGAATGACGGGATTGGTTTGATGCGTAGGATGTCTCAATAACCAGTGGGAAAGTGGTGCGGGGTACCCAAACATCGATGTGCTCTGATTATATATATTACTTGACTTGCATTATTTGGTGAGTGTTCCTTGGTGAGGCCTGGGGTGGATAGTTTACCTTGATAGGAGTTTAGTTTACTCCTTTTTCTCATGGGACTTTAGTACATTCCCCCACATGTTCATGAGAGTATTTGGTTTTTCCCTACTAAGTATACTTGTATGCTCACCCTACCTATATAAAACTGCTTTCAGGTTTCTAGGAGTACTTCGGGGATCGCGTAGGACCATACTAACTCAGACCTTTGGGGAAGATGCAGTTGCTGTTTTTCTTTCTTTGGTACGTACCTTTGTAGTCACCTTTTGTACCTTGTGGCTTTTACTTTTGGAACATGCATGTGGGAATGGTTTAATTTTGGCTTTACTTTTCTTCTACTTTTTGTGTTGTTGGGTTTCATCATCTTATCTCCCGATCCTATAAACTAAAAAGGGGTAATGCCTTCCATTTGTGTGAAATTTTTATACCATTGGTTCTAGTCGCCACACCAGGACCTATTCAAGGCAGGTCTCGGGGGTCATCATCTCTCCTTCAACTTAAAGAAGGAAGGGTATGGCAGTCTGCTGAACCTTCCCTCCTGTTGGTGAAGGCGGGTCGTGACATTACAATTTTTATGGTTTTGTACTGTTTGTTAAAATTTTAGGAGTTTAAATAGTTTTTAGAATATTTAGTTGGTTTTTATTGTTTCTATGAGTTTTTAATTGTTTTTTGGGTTTAGGGTTTTTAGTGTTTTTAGGTTTTTTTATAGGTTTTATGTATTTTTAGGGTTTTATGGTTTTCTTAAAGGTTTTAGGGATTTTTAGGATTTTCTACATTTTCGGGGATTTTTAGGACTCTTATAGGATTTTTATTGGTTTTTAGGGTTTTTAGAGTTTAATTTGTTTGGGTTTTTTGTGGTTTTAAGGATTTTTTAAAGTTAACATGGGTTTAAATGGTTTTTAGTTTTTTTGGATTCTAGAGTTTTTATTTTTTTTAGTGTTTTTAAAGGTTTTAGTCATTTTTATGTTATTAGGATTTTAGGGGCTTTTAGAATTTTTTAGTTTTTTTATCATTTTTTAGGTTTTTAGGGATTTTAAGTGTTTTTTAGGTTTTTAAGGATTTCTCTGGTATTTTTAGGGATTTGGGATTGTTATTATTTTATGTTTTTATGTAAAATTTAGTATTTTTATGGTTTTATAGGGTTTTTGTGGATTTGGATGGGTTTTAGTGGTTTTTGGGTTTTTAGGGTTTTTATTTTATTCGGTTATAAGGGTTTTCTGATATTTTAGGGGTTTTAAGGAATTTTATGTTTTTTAGGAGTTTAATGTATTTTCATTAATTTTAGTGATTTTTAGTTTTTTATGAGTTTTTAAGGATATTATTGTATTTTGGTGTTTTTATGGTTTTTTGGGGTTTAATTTTTTTTACGTTTATTAGGTTTTCTTAGTGATTTTTTGGAGTATTTGGGTTTTTAATGTATTTAGGATCATTTAAGGATTTTATTATTTTAGTATTTTTTATGTATTTTTAGGATCTTTAGAGTTTTTATACATTTTTGGGTTTTAGGGTTTTTATCATTTTTTATGTTTTTAGCTGCTTTATGTGTTTTTATGTTTTTATGTTTTTCTTAGGGGATTTTAGGGTTCTTTGGGTTTTTATGTTTTTTGGGATTTTTGGTGTGTTTTTTGGATTTCGAAGGGTTTTAGGGTTTTTATGATTTTGTGGGGTTTTTGGTGTTTTTAAATTTTTTAACGCTTTAGGTTTTAAAATGGTTTTTAGAGTCTTTAGAAGGTTTTTATGGTTTTTAGGGGTTTTTAGTGTCTTTTATGATTTTAAGGGTTTAATAGTTTTTATTTTTTTAGGGTTTTATGGTATTTTGTTGGTTTTTGGGTTTTTAGTGTTTTTTAGGTTATAAGGGGTTTTAATGGGTTTTAAGTGTTTTTAGGTTTTTAAGGTTTTGTTAGAGTTTTTTTGGTTTTTTATGATTTTTTACATTTTTAGTGATTTTTACGTATTTTTGAGAAGTTTTATTGTTTTTAGGGTTTTTAGGGACGTTGAGGGCTTTTATGGGGTTTTATGGGTTTTAGAATATTTTTGAGTTTTTATCATTTTTAATATTTTTAAGATTTTTAAGAGTTTTAAGAGTTTTATGTGTCATTAGTGCTTTTAGGTTTCTAAGGGTTTTTATGTTTTTTGGGTTTTTTATGTTTTTTTAATTTTTAGGTTTTTTTTGTATTTTTATGGGTTTTTAGGGTTTTTATAGAATTTGATGGATTTTGGGTTTTTTAGTGTTTTTAGGATTTTTATGGTTTTTGGGGGTATTCAGTGTTTTTTGAGATTTTTATGGTTTTAAAGGGTTTCTAGTGTTTTTTAACATTTTTAGGGGTTTAATGAATTATTTGAGTTTTAGCGAGGTTTTTGGGTTCTTATGGGTTTTTTGGTTTTTTAATGGTTTTTAGGTGGTTTTTGAATTTTCGGGGTTTTTAGGGTATTTTTTCGGTTTTTAGGTTTATTATCATTTTTATTTTTTAGTGGTTTTAATTTAATTTTGGATTTTAATATTTTCTTATAGATTTTAACGATTTTAGGGTTTTTTATTTTTTAAGGTGATTTTGGAATTTTATCGGATTTTACTGTTTTTAGATTTCTAGAGATTTTTTTTGTTTTTAATTGTTTTTTGTATTTTTAGTGTTTTTTATGTTTTTTAACATTTTTCGTTCTTTTAGTGGTTTTATGTTTTTTAGGTTATTTTGTTTCTCTAAGAGAATTTCAGGGTTTTTAGAGTTTTTTATTTTTTGGTATTTAAGGTGTTTTTTAAGATTTATGTTTTTTTAAGTTTGTAATGTTTTCAGGATTTTTTGGTTTTTTTGTTTCTAGGGTTTTTCAAATTTTATAGGGGTTTTAATGGTTCTTATTATTTTTTAATGTTTTTATGGGTTTAAACAATTTTTTTTAATTTTTTCTTTATTTTTAGTGTAGTTATTGGTTTTTAGTTTTTTTATGGATTGTAGAGGGTTTTATGGTTTTTAGGGGTTTTAGGATTTTTAAGGGTTTTCAGCGTTTTTATGTTTTTAGGAATTTTAATTGTTTTTGGGTTTTTTAGGTTTTCTTAGGGGTTTTCAGGGTTTTTAGGGTGTTTAAATTTTTAGGGATTTTTTGGGCTTAGTAGGATCTTTACAGTTTTTAGGTTTTTAAGTGGTTTAGTGGGTTTTTATGGTTTTTATGGTTTTATGTTTTTTGGGATTTCATGTTTTTTTGGTTTCATTAACGATTTTTTTGGGGTTTTATTGTATTTTAATGTTTTAGCGTATTAATTTGTTTTTAGAGTTTTTAGTGGTTTTTGGGTTTTTAGGGGTTTTAGGGTTTTTAATGTTTTAAGGGTTTTATTGTTTTTTGGTGTGTTTAGGGTTTTTAGGGTCTTTAGGGTTTTTTTAGTTTTTATTTTTTTTAAAGGTTTAAAGTGTTTTTTAGGATTTAATCTTTTCATAGGGTTTTAGTGGGTTTGGTGTTTTTTAGGTTTTTAGGGATTTTAGGGATTTTTTAGGATATTTATGGCCTTTAGGGTTTTTAGGGATTTCGGGGTTTTTAAGGGTTTTAATAATTTTTTAAAATTTTATAATTTTTTAGGTTTTCCGGTTTTTTAAGTGTTTTTTAGATATTAAGTTTTACTTAGAGGTTTTTAGGTTTTTCCATGTTTTTTACCTTTTTATGGATTTTTAGGGACTTTTTATGTTTTTTACAGTTTTTAGGATTTTTTTATTTTGATGGGTTTTAAGGGTTTTATGGTTTCTTGGAGATTTTTGGGATTTTTTAATTTTTAGGGTTTTATTGGTTTTTAGTGTTTTTAACATTTATAGAGGTTTAATGGGTTTTTATTGTTTTTAGTGGGTTTTAGGCAAGGGAGATGTGAAGGTCAGGCTATCCCCCCCCCCCCAAATTTATTAGAAAGAAAAACGGAGACACAGCAGACAAGGGAGGGGAGGGGTCAAACGACCCACACCCAAAACCCTTTAAAAAAACACACCCAAGGACCGCAAAAAAAAAGAAAAATTGAAAGAACGCAAAAAGAAGAAAAACCAAAGCATCTTTAAAAACATCTCCCAGACAATCAGAAACCAGCAGTAAAGAAACCACAACACCATCAACACCTCCCACCCAAGCATCAACTATTATCTAGAATCACCAGCATTCAACATCACATAACCACCAACATCCAATGTCACAGAACCACTAACATCAAATCACAACCATCCCTAGCATTCAGTAGCTCACCACCAATCAGGGACCAGCAGCCAATCTCACAAAAACCAGGATCAAGCCCCTTCACACCAAAATATGCTACCACCAACAGCACATAACCATCATCACCAAAAGCACACAACCACCAGTCACCAAATCTCACATCCATACAGTAACTATCATCGTTTTTCACAAAAACCAGTACCCAGCACCTCCCAATCAAGAAGGTCCATCGTAACCACCACAAAACTCGCACACCAAGAGCAGGCAACATCCAATACCTCAAAACATAACGAAGAACCAGCACCAACCAATCCCATCACAATCTGTGAAATATCCACCAGTGCCCGACCAAGATCCCAAAACGCATCACTTATCTAGACCAGTAACTAGATCATAACACAAAAAACCCAAAAACGAACCTTCCTCCGTGTTATGGTCCAAAGTGAGAAATCAGTACCATTGCCTGACAGACCGAGCCAAACCAAAGCATCTGCTCCCCACACAACGTCAAGGTTCGGCAATGTCCCATTGTACAACATCCAGAAGCACTGAGGCCTGACCTCTCCATGCCACCGCTTGGAAGAACAAGCCGTTGAAGAAACCGGGAACCACCAAGAGCTCCTCACAATGAGAGGTTTATAATTATTTAAAGGGGTTTTCAAGGTTATTACGTTTTTATGAATTTCTAGGGATTTTTAGGATATTTATGGTAATTATTGTTTTTAGGGTTTCTAAGGGATTTATGGATTTTTCGGATTTTATAGTTTTTATGGTTTAAGGGGATTTTTTGGGTTTTTAATTTTTTATATAAATTACAATTGTTTAAATGGTTATTCGATTTGTTTATTGTTTTTTATGTTTTTATGGGGTTTATAGATTATTTAAGGTTTTAGTGGTTTTATGATCTTTTGGGTTTTTTCTAGTTTTTCATGATTTTTTCAATTTTTAAGTGTTTTAAGTTTATTTAGGTTTTTATGGAATTCTTAGGGTTTTTCAGGGGTTATAATTTTTTATTTTATTTTATTTATTTTCATGTCTTCTTAGGATTTTTATGGGTTTTAGGGTTTTTATTGATTTTTTGGGTTTTTAGGATTTTTAGGGTTTTAGGGAGTCTAAGGGGTTTTAGTAATTGTTTTTTGGTTTTTAGGGGTTTTATGTATTTTTAGCTTATTAAGGTTTTCTTAAGGGATTTTAGGGTTTTTTTGGTTTTTTTACTTTTTTATAAATTTTAATGTATTTTGTTATCAATTTTTAGGGGTTTATGGATATTAGTTATTTTTAGGTTTTTTTTGGGTTTTGACGGTTTTTAGGTTTTTTGGGGTTTTAGGTTTTTAGGGTTTTCTTCGGAATTTTTTTTTTGAGTTTTTCAGAGTTTTAATATTTTTTATATTTTTTAACATTTTTATGGGTTAAAAGGGTGTTTAGTCCTTTTATTATTTTTTAAGGGTTTTCAAGGTTTTCAAGGTTTTTAAATGTTTTTTCAAGTTTTTTATGTATTTTATGGGTCTTTAGGGTTTTTACGGTTTTTAGCAATTTTGGTTGTTAGGGTATTTAAGTATTCTTAGGTTTCTAAAGTTTTTCTATGATTCTTTAGGGTTTTCAGGTATTTTTTCAATTTTAGGGATTTTATGGATTTTTTTGAATTTTTATGTGTTTTAGGATTTTAAGGGATTTTGAGGGTTTTTTAGTTTTTTTGGTTTTTATGTTTTTTTAGAGTTTTTTATCGTTTATATGGGTTTGAAGTGTTTTCAAATATTTCATTGGCTTGTTAGGTTTTTAAGATTTTTTAGTGTTTTTAAAGTTTTTAGTGTTTTATGGTTTTTATGGTTTTTTGGGCTTTTTAGGTCTTCTAGTGTTTTTAGTGTTTTTTAGATTTTTAGGAATTTTATATGTTTTTTTGTTTTAAATATTTTATTAGGATTTTATATAATTTTTACAGTTTTTACATATTTTGTGTTTTTTAGTTATTTTTCTGTTTTTTTTTTATTTTATGGTTTTAGGGATTTTGAGGGATTCTATGGTTTTTAGCATATTTAGGGGTTTTTTTAGTTTTAATTTTTTTAGTTGTTTTATATGTTTTTTTGGGTTTTAATGTTTTCTTATGGTTTTTTCGGGTTTTTATGCTTTTTTTGTTTTTATATATTTTCATGGATTTTTCTGGGGTTTCTATATTTATGGATTTTGAGAGTTTTATATATTTTTAGTGTTTTATGGTTTTTTTTGGGTTTTTAGGATTTTGTTTGAGTTTTTCAAGTTTTTAAATTTTTAGATCTTTTTAACATTTTGGGGTTTAAAAGGTTTTTAGATTTTTTGTGGGTATTTAGAGATTTTATAGTTTTTCAGTATTTTTTTGGGTTGTTGGGGTTTTTTGTTTTTTAGTGTTTTTAGGTGTTTTTAGGTTTTAAATATTTTCTTAGGGTATTTTAGGGTTTTATAGTTTTTTATATTTTTAGGTTTTTTAGGTTTTTTTGGGTTTTTAGCGATTTTGAGTGGGTTTAAGGTGTTTTAGGTATTTTAGCATATTTGGATTTTTTTGGATTTTCAATTGTTTTTAGGATTTTAATGTTTTATTAAGGTTTTTTCGGGTTATTTTAGTTTTTATGTTATTAGGGTCTTGTAGATATTTTTTTGGATTTTTATCGGATTTTTGGTTGTTTTTTATTTTGAGGGTGTTTAAGGTTTTAAGAGGTTTTACATTTTTTATGGTGTTTTTTTTTATTTTTTAGGTTTTTTAGTTTTTATGGGTTTAAAGGTTTTTTATAGTATTTTAATGTTTTTTGGGGTTTAAAGGGTTTCTATATTTTTAGTGGTTTTTAGCATTTTTATGAGTTCTTAGAGTTTTTATAGTTTTCTTGGGTTTTTTTATTTTTATGGGTTTTTACTGTGTTCAGGGTCTTTTAGGGTTTATTAGGGGTTTAAGTGTTTTTAGGTGTTTTAATTAATTTTATATTTTTAACGATTTCTTAAGGGTTATTAGGGTTTTAATTTTTTTTGTTATTGGGGATTTTTAGGGATTTTTGAATTTTTATGGTCTTTTATGGGTTTTAACGATTTTGAGGTATTTATGGGTTTTATTAATTTTTTGTTTTTATGGTTTTTTCAGTTTTTAGAGTTTCTTATTTTTTAGGGTTTTTTTTTCATTTTTTAGGTTTTTAAGGGTTTTAAGTAGTTTCTGGGCTTTTAGGGGATTTAAGTGTTTTTTTTAATTTTTAGGTCTTCTTAGGGGTTTTCAAGGTTTTTAGGGTTTTATGAGTTCTTAGGGATTTTTAGGGATTTTTTAACATTTTTATGGGTTTTTAGGGTCTATGGGGATTTTGAGGGGTTTTTTGGTTTTTTGGGTTTTTGGGGATTTTAGTGGTTTTTTAAACTTTTTTCTCGTTTTTCTGGTTTTTATTGTTTTGTTATCATTTTAGGGGTTTAAAGGGTTTCTATAGTTTTAAGTGGTTTTAAGAATTTTAGGGTTTTTATGTTTTTTAAATGTTTTTATTGGTTTTATGGTGTTTCTTGGTTTTTAGAGTTTTAGGGTATTTTTAGGGTTTTTAGCATTTTTTAGGATTTTTAGGGCTTTTATGTATTTTTTGGTTGTTAAGGTTTTCATATATTTTTTTATGGTTTTTATGGTTTTTTTATTTTTAGGTATTTTTAAATCTATTTAAGGATTTTTATGGTTTTTAGGATTATTTTAGGGGTTTGGGGGTTATTTAGGTATTTAGCATTCTCATGGTTATTTAGGGGTTTACTAGTTTTTAGGTTTTTAAGGTTTTCATGGGATTTTTCTATGTTTTGGGGTTTTTATATTTTCAGGGATTTTGATGGTTTTTTTATTTTTTTTATTGTTTTAATGGTTTGAATGATTTTGAGGGGTTTTCGGAATTTTTAGGGGTTTTTGGGTTTTTGAGTATTTTGGTTTTTTTACTTTTTTTGGATTTGTTTTGAGTTTAGTTTTTAGGGGTTTTAAGGTTTTTTTGGATTTATAAAATTTTTTGGGGTTTAATTTTTTTTTTATTATATTAGTGGGTTTGTGGTTTTTATGGGTTTTATGGGTTTTTATGGTTTTAGGGGTTTTAGCATTTTTAGGGTTTTTAGGGGTTTTAAATTTTTTTAGGTTTTCAATGATTTCTTAGGGTTTTTCGAGGTTTTAGGATTTTTACATTTTTATAGTTTTTAGGGATTTAAATTATTTTTATGGTTTTTTAATGTTTGAAGAGATTTTGAGGGTTGTAGGGATTTTAGGGGCCTTTTTCAGTCAAGAGATTTTTAGGTGTCAAATGTTTTTTTAGATTTTCAGGGTTTTCTTTGGGTTTTTCAAGGATTTTTGGGTTTTTTTATATTTTTAGGTATTTTTATGTATTTTAGGACCTTTTTATGATATTTATGGTATTTAGGGGTGTTAGGTATTTTTTGGGATTTTTTGGGTTTTTTAGATTTTTAGCATTATAGGGTTTTGTACATATTTGGTGTTTTGCGTTTTTAGGGAATTCTTATGGTTTTTAGTGTTTTTTACCTTTTAAGGATTTGTGGGATTTTTTTATGATTTTTTTGTATTTTTTTGGGGTTTTAGGGATTTTTTTGTGTTTTTAGAAGGTTTAATGGTTTTTTTTTGTTTTTAGTATTTTCTTAGGTTTTTATGTTTCTTAAGGTTTCTAGAGTAATTTATCATTTTTGGGGTGTAAATTATTTTTATATATTTTACTTTTATTCATGGGTTTTTAGGGATTTTATAGGGTTTTAGTGGTTTTTATGGGTTTTAGGGGATTTAGAGTTTTTAGATTCTTTTTATGATTTTTTACGTTTTTTTTTTTGCATTTTTTGGATTTTTAGGAGTATTAAGAGTTTTTGATTTTTGAGGATTTCTTTGGGGTTTTTATGTTTTTTATGGGTTTTTACATTTTTAGGAATTTTTAGGTCTTTCTTTATATTTTTATGGGTTTTTAGGGTTTTTAGAGATTTTGGTGGGTTTTAGGGGTTTTTAGGATTTTTAGTATTTTTATTATTGTTTTTGGTTTTTAGGGGTTTTAAGTGTTTTTAGTATTTTATGGTGTTCTTAGGTGT
This sequence comes from Viscum album, assembly GCA_963277665.1. Classification (NCBI taxonomy): domain Eukaryota; kingdom Viridiplantae; phylum Streptophyta; class Magnoliopsida; order Santalales; family Viscaceae; genus Viscum; species Viscum album. The sequence continues at coordinate 110,620,775 of OY728127.1, forward strand.
TTTAAGGTTCTTTTAATATGATGCGAATTTTTTTCCTTTTTAGTATTTTTATTGTTGATTTTTGGTTTTTGAGGATTTTAATGTGTTTTTAGGGTTTTGTGGTTTCTTTGGATTTTTAGTGTTTTTTCAGTTTTTTTGTGTTTTTATGGGTTTTTAGACTTTTTATCACTTTTGAAATTTAAAGTGTTTGAATAGTTTTTAGTGAACTTTTTTTAAGAGATTTTAGGATTTTTATAGTTTCTAGTGTTTTCCAAGGTTTTTAGGGATTTATTTCTTTTTAGTGTTTTTAGGGTTTTTAGAATTTTTTTTTTGTTTTTGGGGGGTTTTTTGTTTTTTAATATTTTTAAGGTTATATTAGGGTTTCCATAAGTATTTTAGGGTTTTTTATGTTATTAGGGATTTTTGGGGGTTTTTTATTTTTATCTGTTTTAGGGATTTTAGGGATTTTAGGGATTTTATGTGGGCTTTTGGGTTTTTTTGTATTTGTTTTTGAGATTTTATGGAATTTTTTAGAGTTTTAGGGTTTTTTAGTTTATTAGGGTTTTATAGTTTTTTATATTTTTTAATGTTTCTAGGATTTTAATGGGATTTTATAGTTTTCAATTGGTTTTTGGGTTTTTATGATTTTTTGGTTGTTTAAGGTTTTTATGGGGTTTATAGTTTTTGGAGGTTTTAGTGCTTTTGGGTCTTTTTAGGGGTTTTTGGGGACTTTAGTGTTTTTAGTTTTTTAACATTTTCTTAGGGTTTTATTGGTTTTTTATTTTTTATTACAATTTGAGGGATTTTTAGGGATCTTATAAGATTTTTAGGGTGTTTAGGATTTTTAGGGATTTTGAGTATTTTTATTTTTTATAGGTTTTTTCCATTTTTTAGTTTTTATTATATTTTTATGTTTTTTAGGATTTTAATGAAATTTTAGGTTTTTAATTTTTTTCATAGGGTTTTTCTGTGTTTTTATGTTTTTTTTGGTTTTAGGGATTTCTAGGTGTCTTTTATGATTTTTATGGGGTTTTTTGGTTTTTAGAGATTTTGAGTGGTTTATGGTTTTGTAGGGTTTTATGGTTTTTTTTGATTTTTTGGTTTTCATGGGTTTTTGAGTTTTTTTAATATTTTTATGGTTTTTTCAGTTTTTAACATTGTTAGGGGTTTAAAGGTTTTTTAAATTTTTTCTTTTTTTATTGATTTTTGGGGTGTTTGAGGTTTTAAAGGTTTTTTGGGGTTTTTATGGTGTTAAGGGATTTTTAGTGTTTAGGGTGTTTTAGGGGTTTTTAGTTCTTTTAGAATTTTTTATGTTTTTAGGGGTTTTAAGTATTTTAGGTTTTTATGGTTTTATTAGGTATCTTCCAAGGTTTAAGGTTTTTTTACATTTTTAGGGATTTCTATGATTTTTATGGAATTTTATGTTTTTTAGGGATTTTAGGGTTTTAAAATATTTTTAGGCTTTTTAGTATTTTTAGGTTTTTAGGAGTTTTAAGTGTTGTTAGGTTTTTATGCTTTTGTTAGGGGTTATCATTATTTTAGGTTTTTTTAGGTATTTCAAGGGTCTGTATAGATTTTTATGGATTTTTGAGGGATTAGGGTTATCATGGTTTTATGTTTTCTAGGGTTTTTAGGGCTTTTATTTTTTTTAAAAAAAATTAGGGATTTAATATGTTTTCAATGTTTTTAGTCGTTTTTAGGGACATTATGTGGTTTTATGGTGTTTAGTATGTTTTGTAGGGGTTTATTGGTTTTTTTGGATTTTTGGGGGATTTGGGGTATTTTATTGTTTTTAGTTTTTTTAGTATCTGTTGGGGTTTTAAATGTTTTGGGTTTTTAAAATTTTCTTAGGAATTTATAGGGATTATATTTTTTAGCAATTTTTAGTGTTTTAATGGTTTTTATGGTTTTTAGAGTTTTTAGGGTTTTTGAAGGATTTTAGTGTTTTTTACTGTTTACAGGGTATTTAGTGAGTTTTTGGTTATTATGCGTTTTAAGTGTTTAGTTTTTTATTTTTTTATTATAATTTTCCTAATTTTTTATTATTATTTAGGTTTTATCCATTTCTATGAATTTGTTATGATTTTTATGATTTTTAGGGTTTTTAGGGATTTTACAGTAAATAGGATTTTTTGTATTTTTCGGGTTTTATGGGGTTTTTAGTGGATTTAATATTTTTCAACGTTTTAAACATTTTTAGGGTTTTAAATGATTCAACGGTTTTTTGGGACATTAAGTTTTTTTTAGGTGTTTTACGGTTTTTAGGGGATTTTATGATGTTAGGGAGTTTTTAGAGTTTTTTGGTGTTTTTAGTGTTTTTTAGGTTTTTAGGGTTTTTAAGTGTTTTTAAGTTATTAAGGTTTTCCTAGAATATTTCATGTTTTATGGTTTATTAAGTATTTATGGTTTGTATGAATTTTCAAGAATATTTAGGATTTTTGGGTTTTATGGTTTATATGGTTTTTACGGTTTTTTAGTGTTTTTAGTATTTTTAGGTTTTTTAAGGATTTTATGTGTTTAATTTTTATATGTTTTTTAATGGTTTTCAAGGGTTTGGGGTTTTTTAAATTTTTTGTATTTTTAGCATTTTTTAGAATTTTTATGGATTTTAAGAGTTTTTGGGATATTTCTGGGTTTTTTGGGTTTTTAGGGTTTTAGGGTTTTTATGGATTTTATAGTTTTTTGGGGGGATTTTTGGGTTTTCTTCATTTTTAGGAATTTTTAGACATTTTAACATTTTATGTGTTTAAAGGGAATTTAGTGTTTTAGTGGTTGTTATGGTTTTTAAGGGTTGAGGGATTTTTAGGATTTTAGGGGTTTTATGGTTTTCATGGGTTTTGGGTTTTTAGTGTCCTTATTGGGTTTTTAAGTGTTTTAGCGCTTTTAATGTTTTTTGGAGTTTTATGTGTATTTATATTTTTAAGAACTTATTTATGTTTTCCGAGATTTTTTAGTTTTAAATATTATGTATTTTTAGATATTTTTTGAATTTTTATGGTTTTTAGGGTTTTCTAGAATTTTTAGGGGTTTGAGGGATTTCTTGGATTTTTAGTGTTTTTTTATGTTTTTTGGGATTTTAAGGATTTTTATGTTTTTAGGATCTGATTAGGTATTTTCAGTGTTTCTAGGATTTTTAATGTTTCTTTGTAATATTTCAATATTTTTTAGTGTTTTATGGGGTCTTAGGATATTTAGGGTTTTTGAGGGTTTTAGGTGTTTTATGGGTTTTAGTGTTTATATGGTCCTTGTAGGATTTTCTGGATTTTTTTTCGTTTTTAGGGTGTATGATATTTTTTAGAGTTTTTAACATATTTAGGGTTTAAATATTCTTGTCATTTTTTAAGTGGGATTTTTGTTTTTTTTAGGTTTTGGGGGGTTTAATGTTTTTAGAGATTTTATGGTTTTTAGGGGTTTTTATGGTTTTTACAGACTTTTAGGGTTTTATAGTTTCCATCATTTTAATGGTTTTTAGGTGTTTTAAATGTTTTTAGGATTTAATGGTTTTCTTTGTTTTTATGGGTTTCTAGGGATATTTATGTTTTTAGGTTTTTTTAGGTATTTTCTAGGTTTTTATGGTTTTTAGCGACTATGAGGGTTTTTATGAATTTTTAGTGTTATATGGTTCATTAGTGTTTTATCATCTTTTAGGTTTATCATGGGATTTAATTTTTTTTATCTTTTTAATATTTTATTAGAGTTTTTCATGGATTTTAGGGTTCTTACATTTTTACAGAATTTATGGATTTTCAGGATTCTTATTATTTTTAACGGTTTTTAGGATTTTGAGGGTTTTAGATGTTTATATGTTTTAGGGGTTTTTTTGTTTTTTGGGGGTGTTACGGTTTTTTATGAATTTTTACGGTTTTTAAGGTTTTTTAGAGTTTTTAGCCTATTTCGGGGTCTATGAGTTTTTTAGAGTTTTTAGTGGTGTATTAAAGTTTTTTTTGCTTTTATGGTTTTAGGGGTTTTTATGGGTTATAGGGTTTTTTTTGGGTCCTTTATGGTTTTCAGGGTTTTTATTATTTTAGGATTTTTAAGGGTTTTAATTTTTTTAAGTATTTTATTGTTTTCCTTGGTGATTTTACATTTTTCTGGGTTTTTGATGTTTTTAGTGATTTTTTGGTCTTTTTTGTATTTTAATGGGTTTTTATTTTTTTTCATGGATTTTTTGGTTTTCCATTATTTTTGGGTCTTATGGTTTTTTATAGTTTTTAGAGATTTTATATTTTTTAGGTTTTTAAGGTTTTATTAAGGGTTTTCAAGGGGTTTTTCATTTTTTTTAGCTTTTAAGAATTTTATGGAATTTAGGATTGTTATGGTTTTTAGAATTTTTTTGGATTTTGAGGGGTTTTGGCGGGTTTTGGTGTTTTTATTACTTTTTGGGTTTTAGGGTTTTTTGAGCTTATTTTGAGTTTTATGATTTTTTATAGTTTTTAAAATTTTTTAGGGGTTTAATGGGATTTTTGATTTTTTAGCGAGTTTGTAGGTTTTTATTGGTTTTTAGTGTTTTAGGGTTTTTAGGGTTTTATTAGTTTTAATTTTTTTAGGGTTTTATGGTCATTATAGTGTTTTTTAGGGTTTTAGAATTTTTTTATATTTCTCTCTGGTTTTAATTGTTTTTAGGGATTTAAGTTTTTTTTGGGTTTTAGGGGTTTTTAGCGTTTATAGGCGGTTTTATGTTTTTAGGGATTTTTAGGTATTTTTATGATTTATAGGGTATTTATCGTTTTGGGGGATTTTGAGGGGTTTTAGGCTTACTTAGGTTTTTCAGCATTTTTAGGTTTTTTATGCATTTTATGTGTACATGGTATTCATTATTTTCATAGAGTTTTATGGGTTTTATGTTTCAAAAAATTAGTGCCAATTAGTATTTTTATGGGTTTTTAGGGGTTTTTATAGATTTTATGGGGCTTAATGGTTTTTAAGGTTTATGGGTTTTTTATGGTATTTTTTGTTTTTAGTGTTTTTTTATGTTGTTAGGTTTTTTACGGTTTTTTCTATTTTTTTCAATGTTTTTATATTTTTAATGTTTTTTAGAGTTTTTACAGGGTTTCAAGGGGTTTTAGGGGTTTAATGGGTTTTGGGGGGGTTTTATGGGTTTTATAGTTTTTAGGGGTTTAGGGGTTTTACGTTTTTTAAGTTCTTAAGGTTTTCTTTTGGGTGTTCCAGGTTTTAAGGCTTCTTTAGGTTTTTATGAATTTTTAGGCCTTTTGTAGGATTTTTATGGGTTTTTAGGGTTTTAATGGATTTTGAGGGGTTTAGGGGATTTTAGGGTTCTTTATCATTTTTCTAATTATTATGGTTTTTAGGGGTATAAATTTTCTTATGTTTTTAAGGTTTTATTATTGTGTTTCAATTGTTTTAGGGTTTTTTACATTTTTTGGATTTTTTAGATTTTTCAGATTTTAATGGTTTTTATATTTTTAGGAGTTATTGATGAGGTTTATGGTTTTTATTGTTTCTTTGAGATTTTATGGGGGGGTTGAGTATTTAGGGTTTTTAGAGATTTTAGTGGTTTTTAACATTTTTAAGGGTTAAAAGCAATTTCAGAGTTTTTATTGGGTTTAGGGGTTTAAAGGGATTTTAGGGTTTAAAGGTATTTTAGTGTTTTGAAGGTTTTAATGGTTTTATAGTTATTATAGTTTTAGATTCATTCAAGAGTTTTTTATAGTCTTTATCATTTTAATGGTTTTTAGGGGTTTTAAGTATTTTTTATGTTTTTAATGTTTTCTTAGGGTTTTCAAGGGTTTTTATGTTTTTATTGATTATGAGGATTTTCTATGATTTTATGGTTTTTGGGGATTATTATGGGTTTTTGGGTTTTTTAGTTTTTTTTGGGTTTTTTTGTGTTTTTAGTTTAGTTTTAGGATTTTAGGGGTTTTAAATTTTTTTAGGTTTTTACGGATTTCTTAGTCTTTTTATAGGTTTTAGGTGTTTTCACATTTTTAGGGATTTTTTATCTTATTTCGGATTTTTATGGTTTTAATGGTTTTAGGGATTTTGCAGGTTTTAATGGTTTTTATGGCTTTTAGGGTTTTTATATTTGTTTTGGTTTTTTAGGTTCTTGGTTTTTATGGGTTTTATGGTTTTTATATTTTTTTAACGTTTTGATGGGTTTAACAGTTTTAATATTTTTTAGTGGGTTTTTTGGGTTTTATGGGGTTTTAGGGTTTTTAAGGATTCAAGGGGTTTTTATTATTTTTTGTGGTTTTTTTGTATTTTACGGTATTTTAGTGTTTATAGGGTTCACCGTTTTTTAGGGGGTTTTTTTGGTTTTTAGGTTTCTAATGTTTTCTTAAGGATTTTTAGTATTTTTAGGGTGTTTTTTTGGGATTTATAGGAATTTTTTGGATTTCATGGTTTTTTAGTGTTTTAGGAATTACATTGTTTTTTAATTTTTTAGGGGTTTTATGGTTTTTATGTTTTTAGGGATTTTGAGGGTTTTTGGTATTTTTTAAAGCATTTTTTATGGTTTTATTGTTTTTTTGAGTTTTTATCACTTTTAGGTGATTAAAATTATTTTAGTGTTCTTAGTGTTTGTTTAGTGTTTTTATGGATTTTTAGGGTTGGGGGTATATGATATTGGGGGTTTTTATTTGTTTTAAAAGTTTTAGGGGTTTTATGTTTTAATGAATTTTAAGGGTTTATATGTTTTTATGTTCTTAATGTTCTCTTAGGGTTTTTGCAAGGTTTTTATGTATTTTTATGTTCTTATATATTTTTAGGGCTTATTTATTATTTTTTGGGTTTTGGGGTTTTAATGGTTTTAGTGATTATGAGGGTTACTAGGGTTTTTACATTTTTTATGTTTTTAGTGGTTTTATCTGTTTTAGGATTTTTATAATTCTCTTAGGGTTTTTCAAATTTTTAGTGTTTTTTATATTTTTAGGAACATTTAAGGAATATTAGTATTTTTATGGTTTTCTAGGGTTTTTAGCAGTTTTTGAAAGTTTTCAGGTTTTTTAGGGTTTTTTGTGTTTTATTATTGTTTAGGGTTTTATGGTTTTTTTGAGTTTTTAATATTTTTTATATTTTTTATTATTTTTCAAAAAATGTAGGGGTTTAAATTGTTCTAGAGTTTTTTATATTTTTATGGGATTTAAGGCTTCCAAAGGTTTTTAGTGTTTTTAGGGTTTTTAGGGTTTTTAGCATTTTTAGGGGGTTAATTGTTTTTAGGTTCATAAGGTTTCCCCATGTTTTTTAGGGTTTTTATGGGGTTTTATACTTTTAGTTATATTTTAGAATTTTTAATGTTTTTAGGGTTTTTAGGTATTTTGATGTTTTTTAGGGTTTTTTAGGATTTATACGTTTTTATAAATTTTTAGTATTGTTTTTATATTTTATTATTTTTATTAACTATTTTATGGATTTTGATGGTTTTTAGTGTTTTAGGGGTTTACGAATTTTTTTTGTTATTACGGTTTTTTGATTTTTTAGGGGTTTAAGGTGTTTTAGAGGTTTTTAATGATTTTAGGGGTTCAAATGTTTGTAGTGTGTGTAGTTTTTTTCTGGGATTTTTAGGGTTTTTTGGGTTTTTTATGGTTTAGGGGTTTGTATAGTTTTTGGGGGTTTTAGAGTTTTTAGGGTATTTATAAGAATTTTTGGGGTTTCATGTGTTTTTATGTTTTTTTGGGGTTTCAAGTGATTTTAGGTTTTTAGGGTTTTCTTTGGATTTTTTTTGGGTATTTAGGTTTTTATGTTTTTAAGGATTATTACAGAATTTTAAGGATTTCTATTGTTTATTAAGTGTTCTATAGAATTTGAGGAGTTTTGGGGTTTTTAAGGGTTTTAGCATTTTTATCATTTTTTGGGGTTTTATTTGTTTAGGTTTTTATGTTATTCATATGTTTTTTCGGGTTTTTAGGTTTTTTATTATTTGATGTATTTTTAGGTCTTTTTAGTTTTTTATGTGTTCCTTGGGTTTTTGGGATTTTAAGGGTTTTAGGGTTTTTATGGGTAATATGGTTTTTAGGGAGTTTTAGGTTTTTAAAGGGTTTTTATCATTTTTAGGGGTTTAAAGGGTTTTTAGATTTTTCAGTGTTTTGGGGTTTTTATGGGTTTTTATGAGTTTTATGGTTTTTAGAGGTTCTTATGGTTATTAGGGGTTTATGGTCTTTAGAGTCTTTTAGGGGCTTTAGTGTCTTATAGGTTTTTAAGGGTTTTATGTGTTATAGGTTTATAAGGTTCTATTTGGGTTTTTTAGGTTTTTAGGGTTTTTTATGTTTTTAGATATTTTGAGGTCTTTTATGATTTTTATGTGTTTTTTGGGTTTTTGAGGGGTTTTTTGGGTTTGTTTGGTTTTTAGGGTTTTTTTTTAAGGTTTTAGTGTTTTTAGGTTTTTTAGATGGTTTAAGTGTTTATAGGGTATTAAGGCTTTCTTAAGGTTTTTTGGGATTTTTGGGTTTTTATGTTTTTAGGGATTTTTAGGACTTTTATAGGATTTTTATGTGTTTTTTTGGGTTTGATGGGATTTTGATTGTTTTTTTGTTTTTATGGTTTTTATGTGTTTTTCAGTTTTTATATATTTTCTTGTTTTTAGGGGTTATGAGGGTGTTTAGAATTTATCAAACATTTTTATGCTTTTGAAGGGTTTTTAGAGTTTTTAGTGGGTTTTATGGTTTCTATGGGTTTTTGGGTTTTTATGGTTTTTAGGGTTTTTTAGTTTTAGTGTCTTTAGGGTCATTTTAACATTTTTCAAGGGATTTAGCATTTTTTCAGTTTTTTAGGGTTTTTAATTATTTATAGTTTTTTATTGTCTTTTAGGAAGTTTACGGTGTTTTAGGTCATTATGGATTTTTATGGCTTTTACATTTTTATAGTTTTCTAGGGTTTTCATTAATTGGTTGTGTGGGGGGGTTAAGATTTTTTAGGGTTGCTAGGTTTTTTAGGGTTTTTAGTGTTTTTGTGTTTTTATGGATTTAAATTATTTTTTAGGGTTTTAAGCTTTTGATAGAGTTTTTCAGGTTTTTAGGGGTTTTACGTATTTAGATATTTTTATGACTTATTTATTATTTTTATGGTTTTATGGTTTTTAGGAATTTTTAATGTTTTTAGGGGTTTTATGGTTTATATAGTTTTTTGGTTTTTTAATTTTTTTTATTTTGTGTTTTTTAGGGTTTCATTATTTTGGGGTTTTAAGGTTTTTTATTTTATTTAAATTTCTTAGCGTTTTAAATATATTTTGGAGTTTTTAGTGGTTTTAGTGATGGTATACATTTTTAGGGGACTCCAAAGGCACATTTGGGTTTTTATGGTTTTAGGGGCTTTATGGTTTTTAGTGGCTTTAGTATTTTTAGGGTTTTTAGCTCTTTTAGATTTTTAAGGGTTTTAAGTGTTTTTATGTTTTCTTATCATTTGACTATTTTTTAAGGGTTTTTACGCTTTTAGGGATTTTTAGGGCTTCCTTAGGGTTTTTATGGTTTTCTATAGTTTTTAGGGATTTGTAGGGTTTTTAGGGATTTAGTGTTTTTAGGGGTTTTCATTTTTTTATTATTTTAGTGGTTTTAAGTGTTCTTAGGTTTTTAAGGATTTCTTAGGAGTTTTAAGGGTTTTTATTTTTTTTACATTTTATTGATTTTCCCCTTTTTTAAGATTTTTAATGTTTTCAAGGATTTTAGAGATTTTTACGGTTTTTTCAGGCTGTTTGGTATTTTATGAATTTTTTGAGTTTTGGGGTTTTTTGGGTTTTAGTTGTTTTAACAATATTTAGAGTTTTTTGTGTTTTTTATATTTTTAATGTTTTTAAGTGTTTATTGGTTTTTAAGAATTTGTAGTAGGTTCTGAAGATTTTTAAGGGTTTTTAGGGTTTTGTATGTTTTTAGGGTATTATGGGTTATATGGATTTTATGGTTTTTAGGTTCTTTTAGGGTTTTAATAATCTCATATATTTTTAGGGGTTTTAAGTGTTTTTTATGGTTTTCATAAATTTTTTAGGGGTTTTAGGGTTTTTTATATTTTTATGTATTTTTATAGTTTTTAGGATTTTTATGGGATTTCTGGGTTTTTGGATTTATTAGGGTTTTAGAAATTTTCATGTTTTTAATGGTTTTATGTTTTTTTCTGTTATTATGGTTTTTCAAGGGTGTTTTTTGGTTTTTAGGGGTTTTTATGATTTTAGATATTTTTATTGCTTACTTAAGATTTTTATGCTGTTTTAGGGGTTTTTAAGAATTTTCAATGTTTTAGGGTTTTAAGGGATTTTATAATTTTAATGGTTTTCTGGGTATTTTGGATTTTTTTAGTTTTTAGTGTTTTTAAGGATTTTTAGATATTTTTAAAAAAATTAGGGGTTTGAGGGTTTTTGAAGTTTTTAGTGGATTTAGGGTTTTTATAGGTTTTCGGAATTTTTTTATGGTTCTTAGGGTTGTTTATGACTTTAATATGTTTTGTGCATTTTTTTAGGGGTTGTTTAGGTTTTTAGGGGTTTTATAGTTTTTAAGGTTTTTTAGGGGTTTCAAGTATTTTTTTGGGTTTTAATGGTTTCTTAGGGGTTTTCATGTTTTTTAGAGTTTTTTATATTTTTATGGATTTTTTTGGATTTTCTAGGATTTTATAGATCTTAGGGTTTTTAGGGATTTTGAGTCTTTTATGGTTTTGTGGTTTTTGGGGGTTTTTAAGGGTTTTTGAGTTTTATAGGGTTTTTAGGGTTTTTTAAAATTTATAGGGTATTAATTTGTTGTTGGGTTTTTAGTGGGTTTTAGGATTTTTATGGGTTTTAAAGTTTTTTAAGGGTTTTTGAGTTTTTTTGGGTTTTTTAGTGGGTTTAGGGTTTTTGTGTTTAATAATGTTTTAAGGGTTTTAAGTGTTTTTATGTTTTTCATGTCTTCTTTGGGTTTTCAGGGTGTTTAGGGTTTTATATATTTTAGGGATTTTATGGCTATTTTATGATTTTTGTTGGGTTTTATGGGTTTTAGGGGTTTTAAGGTCTTTTATGGGTTTTTATGGGTTTATGTGTTTCTTATATTTTTTAGGTTTTTAAGGGTTTTCATGGGTTTTCATGGGTTTTAGTGTTTTTTACATTTTTATGTATTTTTAGGTATTTTTAGGTTTTTATGGTTTTTCATTTTTTAGGTGGGGTTTTTTTGAGTTTTTTAGGATTTTAAATATTTTTTAGTTTTTTTCACATTTTTATCACATTAAATAGGTTTTAGATATGTTAGTGGTTTTATGGGTATTTAAGGTGTTGAAGGTTTTTTTCGATTATTAACTTTTTGATGGTTTTACGGTGTTTTAGTATTTTAATATTTTTCAGTGTTTTTTTGGTTTTAGGAAGTTTTAATTTTTAATGTTTGTAAGGTTTTAATAGGGTTTTTTATGTTTTTTTTGGGATTTTATGTTTTTAGGGTTTTTAAAAAAAATATTGGATTTTTATTCTTTTTATGGTTTTTAGGGATTTGGAGGGATTTTAGGGATTTTAGGTTCTTTAGTGGTTTTTATGATTTTAGTGGTTTTAATTGTTCTAGGTTTATAAGGCTTTATTTGGGGTGTTTAGGGTTTTTACATTTTTAGGTATTTTTAGGGATTTTTAGGATTTTTATGGATTTTTGACTTTTTAGGTATTTTAAGGAATTTTATTGGTTTTAGGGTTTTATGGTATTTAGGGTTTTTTAGATCTTTTTTATTTTTTTAGGGTTTTATGTTTTTTTAGAGTTTTTTATGGTTGAAAAAAAATTATATTTTTTGTGTTTCTTATGTTTTTATTAGGTTTTAGGGATTTTTTTATGGTTTTGGGGGTTTCTATGGTTTTGGGGAATTTTAGGGTCTTTATGAAATTTTAGGGTTTTTAGGATTTTTAGCGTTTTAGGTTTTTATGTGTTTGAAGTGTATTTATGTCGTTAAGGATTTATTAGGCGTTTTCAAGGGTTTTAGGGTTTTTTATGTTTTTATGGATTTTTATGTATTTTTTAGTATTTTTAGGGTTTTTATGGGTTTTTACAATTTTTTTTTGGGTTTCTAATTATTTTTAGGTTTTTATTTTTTTTCTAAAGGTTTTTTATGTTTTTTTATCAATTTTTAACTTTTATAGATTTTTAGGGATTTTTAGGATTTTTATGGTTTTTAGGGATTTTTTGGATTTTTTGGATTTTTAGCGTTTTTATGGGGGTTTTAGGGTTTTTTGGTTTTTTGGGATTTTGTTTTTTTTTCAGTTTTTAGGGTTTTTATTTTTTTTCTTAGACTTTTTAAAATTTTTAAGGTTTTGAAGGGTTCTTAGTTCTTTTATTAGTTTTTTGGGTTTTCATGGTTTTTAAATGTTTTTGGAGATTTTTAGGGTTTTAAGGGTTTTAGGGTTTTTACGATTTTTTTCATTTATTTGTTTTTCATGTGTTTTTAGTGTTTTTTTGTTTCTAAGTTTTTCTAAGGGGTTTTATGGTTCTTTATGAATTAGGATATTTTGGGGGTTTTAGGGATTTTGAGTGTTTTTTTGGGTTTTAGGGTTTTTTGTTTTTTTTTCATAAGGGATTTTTTGTTTTTTATGTCTTTATAGTTTTTTAGAGTTTATTCGCATTTTTAGTTGTTCAAAGGATTTTTATATATTTTAGTGGTTTTTCAGGGTTCATAGGGATTTTTTTATGGTTTTTAGGGGTTTTATGGTTTTTAAAAAACTTGAATTTAAGCTAATTGATATGGGTTATTTACAACGGACTCCCATATCAAAAAGTCATTTTTGATGGGAGTCCTTCGCAAATAACCCATCACAGTAGGTGGCATCACAAATGTGAGTATTTGTGATAGATCAATGATCCTTTATAGTAGCTTCCCATAACATTTTTTAAATACCCTTTTGTGATAATTCATCGTAAAAGATTATTTGGGACGAAGTATCCATCAATCGTAAATAAAAATATTCAAAAATAAAATATCGAAATTCAAAATAAAAAAAAAATTAAATTTTTTAATAATAAATAAATAAAATAAATTTCATTAAAAGTTTAAAAATTTATATATTTAAAAATAATATTAATTTAAAAAAGGTAATTAATTTAATATTTTAACAATTAAATATACTTACCAATAAGTAAAAGTAATCTAAATTATTAAAATTAATTAAAAAATTAAATATATTAAAAAATTATTAAAATATTTAAAAAATAAATAAATATATATAAGAATAATTTAGAATCAAAAAATAATTAATTTTTTTAAAAAACATTAAGAAAAAAAATTAAAAAACATTAAAAAATATTAAAAAAATTAAAACAATTAAAAAAATAGTCCTAAAAGTAATACAACATTTCAAAAATAATATGTTTTTCATACCAAATTACAAAATATTCATAAAAACTTAAAAATCATCAAATCTCATCAGGTGGAGGAATAACACTCCATGGAACAGGGGAAGGAAACTCTATACCAACGCCACGGTCAAGTCGCTGGATATACTCCATCATCAAATCATCTCTCAGAAGTTGTTGCTGATTCTCCTCCACCCTCTCCTAATATATCTTCTTTATCATATCATCCTATTCTCTCAACCCCTCCTCATATTGTGCAGTGGATGATGTTCTTGACAATGACTCTCCATGAGCTCCTTTAGTGCTCACTAATACCATCACAGAATCACCATAATAACTTGTAGGTGTCAGTCGAGAACCAATACCAATCACCCAACCTTTCTCGACACCTTACAAAGTCGCATGTGTCCAAGACACTCCTCAAAACCCGAAACTGAAGTGACATGTTGGTCACTCTTGGTTTGAATCTCCCGTCAATGAGAAGTGGCAACCTCATGTATTTCCTTTAAATATAATGAAAATTTAGAATAAGAATAAAATTAATATTCTATAAAGACTAAAAAAATCACTAACTACAATATGGCGTTGTCATCCACCCACAACCTCTCCTCTATGGGGATCAGTAAAAATCTTCTTATTAACTTCAAACTTAGTAATAGATGGGTTTTTAGTTTCATGTATAATATAAAAAACATGTTGTAGTAAATTATATATATACATTAACAAATAATATCAATTACCATATGTCATCTATGTATGCCAAATATATGACTTATGGAACTATGGGTGACCTCTTGCCTCCCCAGGATCTGACATCTAGCTGATGAACTCCTCCTAAATGTATCTCCTAGCCAGAAAAAGCTCAATCCATCCCATACTTGAGCTGAAATATAGTCGAGTTGATGGGAGACGCAAGACTGATCGAAAATGGTAGCACAAGCCTTATCAATATATCAATTTCTAATATTGTGTAGAAACTATACAAAGCGCTCATGTATAAAAATATCCCATGCCTCTCGGATAAGACCTCTAATGCTATTAGGAATTAGGGAAAATAAATTCTACAAGAGTAATAAAAAATATTTTCTTAATTAAATAAAATGTAAAATGTATATATTATTTATTAACGTATAGTCTAGTTGTCGAATATCTTTTCACGGATGGAAATGGAAACCATGTTCAATAAAACCCATGGCTCAGAAATATAATTTCTTAAAATCACACCAGTCTTTCCAACATCTAAATGCACAAAAAATCATCAAATAAAAAATAATCACAAACTTATTACAAAACATAATACATAAACTTAATATAAAATAAATTTAATAAATAATTAAACATACCTCCATAAATGAATATCAAAATCAACATATGGTCGTCTCTCTAGAAAAAGATATGTAACTAGCAATCGACCAAGACCGAACCCCTTCAAATAGGTGCACCAGCCTGAGGATCAGCTAAATCGGGCTCATTAGAAGGAAGTTCGACATTAGTGAGGGAACAAAATTGATCGTCATGATTATCTCCAGTCATATAAAACAAATATTCTTACCTCTAAGAGATTGTTAATACAAATTAACATACCGGATCAATATACATACATATACACACATGCACCCAAATTTTCATATGTTTCATCAAATTTTCAAGTTATTAATAATATTTTGTAATTAAAACTGTTATTTATTATTTCTTATTAATATTATGTAAAAAATTATTTATATATAATTATATTAAAATATTTCTTAATTAATATTAATACACCAAATATATTCTATCAATTATTTAAACCAATATGAATATAATATATATATATATAAACATATATAAATATTTACTATTTGTTAATAATATGGACTAATTAATTAATAATTCTTATAAATTATGTAAATATTAGTATTAATTGTTTAAGTTATTATTAAATTTTTAATAATTATTCTATATATGTATATCGCGATTTCATAATTAATATAAATACATAAAATATATTCTGACTATTTTTTAAACAAATACACATATCAAATATATATATCAAATATATATATCAAATATATATATATAACCTTACATGTATATTCCACCCCTGAGGTGGCTCATGTACGTACTCTGTAGAGATGGAATGATGATGATCATCACCCGTCCTATATTCCATAGGGATGAGATCTCATCGAATTTACCATTTTTTTGTTTCGACCCATTCAACATCATTATCCTTTTAAGATGGTTGAATTAACCCTTTGAGGAACTTTTGGTCCCAGCGGGTGATTGTGTGGGGGGTCAAGCACTCATGAAAACGGTCCTTATTGGATATAACATCCTTGGATAGTCTCCAACAAGTTTATTTTTTGATCCAAGAATGCTTAACAGTCCTGTTATCCATGACTCGTGGACCTCCTTTCCAAAGCCAGGTGATCGCCGGCAGATTATTTGACCAATGACACTTGAAGACTCTATTGTTCGAGAGGATGGGAGGTCATGCTCACCGCACCCTTCCGGGGGAGGATTTTTTCCTGTTCTAAGACTCTATTATAGATTTAAGTCATTTTCATATGTTCGTGAATCCTTGTCTCATTCCGGAAGTGTGTGTCGATGGGCTACCCTTGGTTTGAAAAATCATCGTAAGCATGCATGTATTTGATGCTATGGAGGTGATACTGACTTAGCCATATCATAAGGAACTCTGGAGTTTATTTTTATTAAGGGGAGATGGAGGGTGACTTGATGTTTGGATCGGGACCATAAGGAGGGATTCTTATGTATCCTCGGGAGATTAATCAGAACCCACATAGTTCGGAATGTGTTGGGCTTACACATGGAAGCTTCCCATTTGAGGGGGAATGATTACGTGGACCCTTTTTGAATGGGAACCATTTTGAGCTTTGGCATTCTGGAAGGCAGCCTATGTATCAGGTTCTTGACAAGAATTAGAGTTATCATAGTTCATAATATGTGGGTCTTACGCATGGAAGCTTCCCATTTGATGGTACATGATTGGGTGGACCCTTTTGGAATGGGCGCCCTTTTGAGCTCAGACCTTCTGGAAAGCATCCTATGTATCCTGATTTGGTCAGGAATCAGAGTTCTCATAGTTAAAATGTGTGTTGATGTTGTGATCCTAAAAAACCTTTAATCCCATGTGAGTCATTCTTGATGTGAGAAATAATAATATTTGAATGATTCAACAATTCACATACCTCCTCTCCTATTGGTGGGTGGGGAGAGCCCGCGGCGGATGAGGCCGGGTTGACCGTGCGTGAGGGCACAGAGCGATGAACCTTTCTATGTGAAATGTCATTAAA
Organism: Viscum album; assembly: GCA_963277665.1. NCBI lineage: Eukaryota > Viridiplantae > Streptophyta > Magnoliopsida > Santalales > Viscaceae > Viscum > Viscum album. The sequence continues at coordinate 110,637,285 of OY728127.1, forward strand.
GGTCACATGGCCTTGTCTCAGAATATTTTGGACTTACCTCAATGGGAGGGCCCTAGAGTATGTTCTAGGAAGAGGAGGAATTTTTCCCTCTTCAAAGGGGTGAGAGAACATAACCCCTTCAACTGATCAGAGTTCCTCACTAAATGGAAAAGAAAGCAATCACTTTTAATCCAGAGAATAGGGAGGTTCACATCGGTATCCCAAGGTTGGAATCTGGGTTACCATGGGAATGTATCCTTATAAGCATTTCCTAATCTCATACCTTGTTTGTCAGGGCCTTCGTGAGTCCACTTAATGTGGGTTTGTAGACTCAATAGGGTATGTTGATGCACCTGATGGTCTGATCATATAGGTATGGTGGCTTTGGAGGAGGCTTTAACAAATCACCGGAGGGCTTGTTAGTGGAGGTATTATAGAGGACTAGAAATTAACGGAGGGGTGAGGTTAGAACCGAAAGTAGCAATACCTGAAAATTCCCCATTCTATGTACCGTCTTCTCATGCGGGATGAAGAAGGCTCTACATACCATAGTGGTATGTGGGTAGGAGGGACATCCATGTATTGGTGTGGTACGTGGGAATGGGTATTTCCAACTGTTTACTAAAGTGGTATGCCGATTACTGTGCCTCTTTGGGTTATATCCATGCACTGATTGGGTATGTGGTGCTGGGTTCAGTTCACGTTGTGGTACACTATGTGAAGCACCATTTTGAAGGAGGGTCGAGGGAATTACCATTCGCGGGAAATTCATCTGCGAGAACTCTTTGGTTTGTGTTTCACCAGTTGGGTTTGTAGTTCTATTATTATCATTCAATTCCCCCATTTTTATGGTTCGTGGCTGGTTGTACCTATAGAGGAAGTAGTTTGCGGTTTGTGCTTCGTAGATGAAACAAGACAGAAGATGGAGTGAAACCTTTGAGTTTCCCTCAAGATTTCTTCACTCTTACTTCTCTCGTATGTCTCATTATTTTTCTCCTTGTGTTATTATTCTAATGTGATTCTTTTATAGAGCATCAAAGTGATCATTTCTACTGGTAACGTGGAAACATTTGTGGCAGCCCATTGAAGCAATTTTCTAACCCGCAGAAGACTAGGTCAACCGGGGTTCGTAGAGACTTTTGTTTGTGATAATGGTTCGCAGAACTCTACATGTCCACTTAATCCATGAATTTAGTGGTTCGTGACACGGTACGCTGATGGTCTTCTATGAAGAACTCTTTTAGTTGATGTGGTTCGTGGTTTTCCCTGCCCACTAGCCATTATTTCGCAAGCCAGCGGTTCGTGGACAATATTGCATACCTGGTGGTTCGTTATCCATCTTCTACGCGTACCTTTCTAAGTGATGGTACGTGGGCCATTTAAAAATTTGAATTCCTTCAAGTTATTTCAAAGAAATATAATTAAATTTGACTCCCTTCTCCTTGATAAACATATAGAAGTTCTTGATTCCTTCTAGAAAGCATTTTTGGGGGTATTTCTTATTTTTAGCGAAATTTTCAGGACCTAAAAAATGCCCCCCATCATAATTGTGTCCATTCAGAATAAAAAGAGACTATTCTAATGTAGAAGCAGTTCTGAACTGAAATGGTCTGTGGTAGAACAGGTAGACACGATAGGAGGGGACCACACCTATATATAGGGGCCCATGTCATTTTTCTTTTACCATTTCTCATGGAGAAAATCGATCCCTGTTTTCTAGCCTCCTTCACTTTCATATACCATGATCCTTGCGAAAACCACATTCTTGAACTGCTTTGTACGTTTCGCGAACTGATTTTCTTACCATTTCCCCATCTGCATACCACATTTTGTTTTCTGCGAATGATACTGTGTAAATTTAAAAATTAAAATCTAGATTCCACATGAATGAATGCTAAAAGGATGACATGTTCTCATACCAAACATGAATTGGCGAACCTAACCTCAAAAACTATTAATACAAAATTAAATTTTAATCCACCACTTCTGAACAAAAACTTAACCAAGGCTGAGGTCCGTCGTTTCTACATTTTGGGGACCTTTCTGTTCACCAACCAATGGTTCACGGGCCTTCGACTCGCGGTCCTTCCATGTACAATGGTTAAACGTAGTGAATAGTATCTTCATACCATAGTAGGAGGAGTAGTAGCTTCTGTGTGTTATGATATATGCGGAATGCTCTTTTCCGATACCATTTTTATGAACCGTATGCAGAGCCTTTTTTGGACATGTTTTAAGTCCTTTATCCATTTCTTTCGTTGATTTTGTCCAAAAATTCTTATCGTACTGACTTCTCATCAGCTTCGAGATCTTCCTATACAGGTTACAATGGCTAATTTGCAAGATTTTGATAAATCTATGAAGACGAGGGCCACCATGGTGAGTAATAGTGATGATAATCTTCAAACCCATATCATTCCATGTGATAGATTTCTAACAGTATTCTTGATTCCATAGATTATAGATTACCCATTGTCTATACAGTTTCCACTTTACGGCTTTGGTCTTCCTGCCGACGTGCCTCTACCATTTCCTGACCCTGACATCCCTTTCATCCTTTTAGAGTCACCACAAGATCATGACTGTGCCAACATTTCCCCAACCAAAAAAATTTAATGTCACTCCTACTCAGGAAAACGTTTTCATATTACAAGGTTCTGCACAGTCTCAAGGAAACTGCGAGTGCCACAATGGTGTACCAAGACTAGAAATCTGAGAATTCCCATCCATTATCAGTATTTCTCTAGAAAATCATAGTGGCAGGTGGATCACCAAATGGGATTTTTGGGCCGGATGATGTTCCTTTGATGAGTGGGCTGGGTGTACTGAGTGCATTAGACCTATATGGAGTCCCCCGATTAGTTGGAAGTAGTGGGATTGCATTTGGAAGCCTGGGAATCCCAGTTTTCAACCATCTCTCCAAGAAAAATCCTTTGAGAATTGCTGATCCACTAGTGTTCATGCACCAACACCTTTCACCTACTTCGTGGAGATGAGGGGATCAGTCTGTGGGACATCTAACAACTTGGAGGTCTCTCTATCCTCGGAGAGATGTATGATGAGTTTCTCCCAGCATCCACCACATTGAATGAAATTGATCACTTGTCTCCTTTGACAAAGATATTACTAGTTATGGCAGTGGGATCACTAGATCATCCCCTTGAGGCTCGTTCCCTCATACCATTTGAAATGTGGATGAGGTTATTCTTGAAGACGCACAGTCCTAAGCTGATGGTGCACCGCAGTCGAACTCACCCAACCCATTAGTCCTACCAAACTCCAGGGTCATAATGTGATACCCTTGAAGCAAGGAAGCATGCCACATGGGGATATGAGATTCGGACGGACATTTCACCTGCGCTTAGGCTAGTTGGTTTCTTCTTCATGTTCTTAAGTGTATGGCACTTCCTATCCCGTGATGTATACAATAGAGTTTGGGCCTACACCTTGATGATGGAGGGCATGCTGGAAGAGGGTTGACCCATTAATTTAGCCCTTCCTACCCACACCCAGCTTTGTTAATTGTTAGGAAAAATTTAGGAAAGAAGGTCTCTGCATCGTCTCAGTGGGACATTCCAATTCCTATATAGGTGGATGGAGGAATACTTACCCTATTATGAATATCATCATACCACACAAGTTTTCTATTTTGAATTATGTCCAGCTCTTTTCAGTATTTCTCTTGTTCTTCCCCAGACTCTGACTGTTACTGATGCTGTCAGGTTGTTGAATGATGCCTCTCATTTAACATTTGTACTGCATCCTACCCCTCTTAGATCATTGAGAGGTGACAGGGGTAGTTCCTTGGAGGAATGTTCATACCTCATCAATCATCGATACAAGTTGCTCACCACCCATGTAGACTGAGTATTTATTTGTGAACCATACCTCCCCTACCGGTTTTCCAGGCAGTTTGGATGTCTTCAACAGACTGCATGGCTTCCGGTTGATTGACTAATGGGAGAATCTCATCTTGTGGTTCCGCATAAATTGTGGTTTATGATTATTCATGAAGGTGCTACTAGAGAGATTATCATTCCTAACATGATGGGGCCCACCTTCCTATCATTGGAGTATGCCCAACTATGGGCCGATTGTTACCCCATGGGGATTCTGAATGAACCAGTTCAGCTGGTACAAAAACCCTTGACTGTTTCATGTCCCATTCATGCCCCAATAACAACACCACACATTCCCTTTGTCATGAGAGTTGTAACAACCAAGCCTTCTAGTTTTTTCCCTTAAACAACCAATATTGATACACCTATTTCTCCTGCTCTCGTGGTGAGAATCACTCGATCCATCATCAAAAGCGTCTGGGAGGGGTTTCATCAGTATAACCCATTTCAATGGTGATAGATTCAAACTACCCCCATCCTATGGTTATTTCCAAATATCTTGATGAGATGGGTACTAGCTGAGAATCACCAATCATCTCAGAAACCATAGTTATTCCACCGCATCCAGCTCCAATGGTTGGGCCATCTAAGGGAAAAGAGAGTCTCCCACCTTGGGTGACTCGCTTTAGGTCCCTCCCCACTCCTACGACGACGCTTACCACTTAAAAACATGTGGAAATAGTGGAGGATCAAATTGTATGTGCCATGGAGAGACACCATGAAATGTGCAAAGAGGCATAACTCCAGTTATGTTCTCTTACTATGGAGACACCCCTGGCCAATTTCTCCGATGAGGGTGACAATTTTTAGTGTTTATTTGTTGATCTAGGTTCTGGAAGCTTTTATTATCATCACCTTCACTTCCTTATTTACCAAATTGTCATTTCCTGATAAGACCTCGCCTCCTGCGAGGACAAGCTGGCTTGGTTTAATTCTTCCCATTACCAGGTGGCAAACTTCTAAGATATTTCAAAAGAATTTGACCATCTGATGGTCGAGGAGGTGTACGCCCGTGATTTGGTGGTGGATTGAGAGGAGGAGTTACGGGAGTGAAAAGACCGTGCAGAAATGTTTGGGGAGCAACTGGACTCTTCACGTGCCAATTATGAAGTCGTCTAGAAGAAAGGGCAGGGCCTTAAAGCTATCTTAGAGTAGGTGCATTCGTCGGTAAAATCTGAAACAGATAAAATAAATTCTTTAGAAAAAAACATTGATGGCCCATGGAAATCACTCTCCAACCTTTTCTAAATGTAAAACTGGGCTATATTGTAGTTCTGTCCCAAATTACAGCATGTACCCTTCCCCCTTTTTATACTCTAGAGAGACTCCGAATGGGGAATGTTCCTCCATTGTTTTTAACCCAATGAAGTAGATTTGGCTTTTAAATATATCATATTTTTCTTTTTCAATCAGCATCATTTTTATCATGTTTTAATTCTAAACCATGACATGACATTAGTAAACTGAGATAACCGAATTGGGATCTAATTTTTTCCTGATCCAAGGGACTCAACAAGCATAGTTCAACTATTGAAAAGGTTGAATGGAATACCGCATGATATTTTATGTCTTTTTCATTATTCTAGTATTTTTTTCCTAAGTCTTCTTGACATGGGCTTAGCGGGGGTAACATGGATTTTTCTTAGGCTTCCCTTTATGGGTTTCAGACCTAACAAGTTTTTGTGCCTTTTTTATGGCTCAATGTGTTTTTTTAGTGAACCGATAATCGACATTTACACAATGGTACATTCGGCATATTTTCCTTCTTCCAATCATAACGTCTCTCTTTTTTTTGCTAGCAGTTCATAGTCCTACCAACTAATGTTAATACTAATGTTTTAGGTCGAAGAGCATTGACCAAATTTAACGGGGTAAGGCCCCAACTCGGGACCGTTAGTCGATAATGTCCTAATATCCTTAAGACATTGATTATAGATTTTTCTTGACTATGGATTTGTGGATTTTGGACATGCATGAGGCTCAGGGGCCGCTTTGAGCATACAGGGGTAGGAAAGGACTCTCTTGGAGATGAATTGTCCTTTGATTAATGGCCATTTTTGTGGGTGACATATGTAGAGCCACCAGAGCATGATGTGCATAGTCAATAAAAGGTTTCCCCAGGACACTGGACTTCCATTTCTGATGGCTTGGTGGGATTTTCCACATTTTAGATTTATATTGTTGTTGGGAGCCATAATAAGTGGCTGGCTTGAGTAGTGTTGTCTGAGAACATTAGGAGCATTCATATTGGCCTTGAGTGGGAAATTGTTCCCGCACATTTCTTACTTGTGTTAGGTACAGGTGGAAGGTGTTCAGTTAAATTAAGAGTCTTTTCAATGTCAGGGGCACTTGGGAAGAAGGAGGTACATATAGGATTTTTCCAATTCTGGGGGGTGTGAATGTCATTTGAGCATATAAAGAAGCTAGAAAGGACTCTCCTAGGGATGGATTTACCTTTTATTAACAACCATTTTTGTGGGCGACGAATGTAGAGCCACCAAGGGATGATATTGAAAGTCAAGAAAAGGTGTCCACAGGACATTGTCCTTACACCTCTGATGGACTTTTAGGATTATGAAGATTGACAACATTCATAATACAGTGTGTGACCTTCAACCAGGGGTACCCCTGTTCACAAGAGAAGGATTTTTATTTGAACTTATTTTGCTAAACCCGGAAATGAGTGGGGGCACTCTTCCTTTTCATGTTGATCAACTCCATTCATACAGATAAGATATCTTTTGAAAACCTAAAAATAGACCAAAGGTGAATTGGGCCCATATGTTCTGATATATATAGGATGTGTGAAAGGAGGAAAATGTAAACCATGACATTGAGGTCCCTTGAACTATGAGGGGTTGAATGAGGCTTGGAATCCATTGGGTGTAATGAGATAGGAGAGGACCCTCCTAGGGACGAATTTTCCTTTTATTGATGGCAATTTATTTGGGAGACATATGTAGAGCCATGAGGGAATGATGTGCATAGTCAATCAAAGGTGTCTTCAGTACACTGTCCTTCCATCCTAGATGGCCTTGTAGGGTTATGGGGATTCCAGATCACATAAATCACTAATTTTGGAATATGGCAGGGGTATACTAGGACATATCGGGGACATTTGGGCTGTGATTTTCTCATGTAATGGTGTCCATTACGTAGATATGACCCATATTTAGGGTCAGGTATTTGGTCTATATTTGGGATACCCATTCTTTAAGCATCACATAGCCATGATATGGGGTTCTTTTCGGGTGAGGGAACCGTGACATTCCTTTTAGGGTCGTACTGCTATGACCAAATTTCTGGGTTGTTTTTCCATAATGTCGTAGAGGATATCTTGCTAAGATCCATAAGATTATATGATCTATGCTCAATGTCAAAAACAAGGGTTCACAAGGGTTCCATGTCACCATATAATAATAGTGAATTCAATATTCAGGGTCGCTTTTAGGCTAAATCCATCTCCTTGCAGTTTAGCATCATGCGGTGAGGACAATTTTGGCCTTGTAGTTTAGTGTCGTGTGGCGAGGATTATTTTTTTCATTGCAGTTTAGGATCGTGCAGTGAGGATGATTTTGGCCTTACAGTTTTGTGTCCTATGGTGATGATGATTTTGGCCTTTCTGTTTAGTGTCGTGCGGTGAAAAAAAATTTGGCCTTGCATTTTAGCATCGTGTGGTGAGGATGATTTTGGACATGCATTTTAGCATCATGCAGTGAGGAATATTTTGGCCTTACAGTTTAGTGTCATGTGGTGAGGACGATTTTGGCCTTTCAGGGGTCTTAAAAAGTTTCAGGTTAATCGCAGTCAGTGTGTTTTGGCATTCCATATATGTGAGTGATGATTGAAGGTTTAAACCATAGTCCTGGGGGAAACTTGAGTTGGGAGGGATGAAATGGTGCTTGAAATCTTTTGGGCATGCTGATGTAGGAGAGGACTATCCTGGGGATGAATTTTCCTTCGATTGACGGCCATTTTTGCGGGTGAAATATTCAAATCCACCGGGGCATGATGTGTATATTCAATCAATGGTGTCTACAGGACACTGGCCTTCCATCCCAGATGGAATAGGATGATTATGAGGATCCATGTTTTCCCAAGGTATGGAGTGTAAAAAATGGTAACAGAGTTCCAGGTAATGTAATAATACCCATACCATGATTAACCGTGACCTTCTTGGATCTTCCACATAGGTTTGGCCCGCGTATGGGGGAAAAGGTGCAATTTTTTTTTCTCTTAGCTGGGCCATGATGTCGAATCTGAACGTCACTAAATATCATGCGAGAGTAAGAATAAAGCCACACATAGTTCTAGATGATCCCTAAAAACATTTTTTCGATGTGTTAGGGACACATTAGGGAATTTTGTTTTTACTATATATTCATTCTAGACCTACCATACTTTGCTATGGTTTATTTTCATAAGAGAATCCCTACCACCAATCCAAATTTCAAGTGAGTTATACTCGATGTGAGAAACAAGGAGTTGTTACAGAGTGTCCTTCACAAGTGTGATGTTATAGAGAATATGATGGGTGACTTTTAATTTTCTTTCCCAGTGGGTCTGTGACAGGATCTAAGATCGAGGTGTCGCTATGTATCCTGCAAGGGTAGGAATCTAGCCGCATGTAGTTCTGTATGTATCACATACCGGTTTGGATTGATCCAAAGGGTAGGGGAACTTTCATTCTACCCATCACGACTATCAGTTCATCCATGTTACCCCATATTTGACCTTCATAAGAGAATATCTACCACCACTCCTAAGCTCACCAGAGTAGTACTTGGTGTGAGAAACAAGGAGTGATAGGGATCTATTTTACGAAAATGGGTAGATAACAGGTGTAATTGGGGTATTTTTTAACTCATAGTTTAAGGTCATAGTGATTGGACCCTAACATGGGATCATTTTTATGACTCTTAGTTTAGGGTCGTAGAGTTTGGACCATGACATTGGGAGGGGATTTATATGACTCGTAGTTTATGGTCATAGAGTTTTGACCAACAAATAGCGTAATGTTTTATGACTCATAGTTTAACATCGTAGAATTATGACCTTTATATGGCCCATCTTTAACTCATAGTTTAAGATCTTAGAGTTTGGACCGGGATATGTGGACATTTATAACTCATTGTTTAAGGTCTTAGAGTTTGGACCATGGCATTAGGGATTTTTCATTACTCATAATTTATGGTCTTAGAGTTTGGACTATGGCATGAGGGATTTGTCATTGCTCATAATTTAAGGTCTTAGAGTTTGGACCATGACATGGGGTATTTTTTTACTCATAGTTTTAAGGTCATAGAGTTTGGACCATGACAAAGGATCATTTTCATGACTCATATTTTAGGGTCGTAAAATTTGGACCTTGATATTGGAGCTATTTAACTCATAGATTATGGACATAGAGTTTGGACCTTGATATTGGGACATATTTTACTCATATTTTATGGTCTTAGAGTTTGGAACATGACATGGGGACATTTTTATGAAAATTATTTCTTCATGAAATTCGCATTTGTGGTAGTCGTGATGATCTTTCTGTCCATTGATATCCAGGAATACGCTCCATTGGAATAGACCATGTTTATGAAATAGGGTCTTTCCCACTTTGGTTCAAGATTAGGGGTCTTATTCCCTAATATAACTAGGGTTATGAGGACTAACACCATTTCTCATTCAGGGAATGATTGAAGGGAAACCTTTTTGTTGAAGGCTCGTGCAATCTGGTTTTGGTAGATTTCCAAATGGTGCAGATTGTGAAACATTTTTTTGTCTAACTAATAAAATTCATCAAACCGTCTCTGGGAATGCTCATCCATGGATAGTTTATCTCAAATTTCCACATGAAGTGATAACACTTAGATTTTGATAAGTAACACCACCTCTGCCCTGTATACTAGTGAGTAATGGGTTTTCAGAGTGGTGGTGTGGGTCGTGGTTTGGTAGGCCCACAACGCATGAAGGAGCTTGTCTAGCCACAATTTCTTATCCTTGTTGTCCATATTTTGAAGTATATTGGACATAGTCTTGTTGAATGATTATACCATCCCATTGGCCACCGCGTGGTAGCGGGATGAACGGTTGGTCTTGATTCCATATTCCTGGTACAACTTATCTATCTCCTCATAGCAAAAGTTGGTGCCATTGTCCGTCGGTATTGTATGACGGACAAAAAATCTGGTGATGATGTTGGACTTTACAAAGCTGATGATGTTTTTATCCCTGACTTCCTTAATGGGTATGACTTCTGCACATTTGGAAATAAGTTGGTTTATGTGAGTATAAACATGAATTTTCTGGATGTAGCGGGAGGATATGGTCCCATAGCATCCATCCCCCAAATGACAAATGGACAATAGTATTTAGCCCCATGAAGAAAATCCAAGGGGCGGTGTATGAAATTAGCATGAACTTGGTAGGAATGAAACTTCATAGTGAATGGCTTAATCTTGTACTATGGTGGGCTAGTAATACCCAAGCCTCCGTATTTGGTGAGAGAGCTTGGTTACTGACTAGTGTACTCCACAAGCTCTGGATTGCACTTCATTCATGACGGCATTAGTCTCTTCTCCATCAATGCACATGAGATGGACTCCATCAAGTCCTATCTTGTAGAGAACCTTCTCTTGGTTCACCCCATCGTACAGGGTAAAATTGACTATCCGCCTTCAGACATGCTCCCTTTCATACATAACTGGTGGTAGTTCAGTGTTATGAAGGTAATTTGTGATGGGTGTCATCCAACTGGTGGTTTTACCATAAGGATCAGGAAAAGGTATAATTTCATCAATTTCATTAGTATTTATATAGATTAACAACAAGACCATCCAAAGGTGAGTAATGCTAATGACTGTTTCATCCTAGTCGGGATCATCCAAGGTTGTGGTTGCATTTTCCAAAGCTTCATCTTGAGCATTCTATGACGAGGGGACATGAGTCAATGTTGGTTCTAATTGGAATTTTATCATCAGTGCTCGAACATGGTTCATATAGGGAAATAATACTACTTTCTTGATGGAATATTCATCGTTGACCTATTTGATGACTATCTCCAAATCAACCTTTATTTTTATGTGTTTGTCTTGCTCCTAGAGTACCAATTCCAGGCCTGCAATGAGGGACTAATATTCGAATTCATTGTTCATACAACTATCTGAAAGTAAGAAAGATTAAGGCAGGAGGACCTTTTCGGGATATATGAGTGCAACTCCCATCCCCACATTGTTGATCTTGGGATCCTCCATCCTTTTTCCTATCGGGATTCAGGAAGCACCATCTAAGTACATTTACCACATCTGGGGGTTCTCCTGGATGGAAAACACTTCTTCATCTGGATGGTCGGAATCCAACGATGTTGTTTCTTCTGAGGGTTGCTTGTCCAGGAAGTCTTCTAATGATTAGACTTTGATGGCCTTCTATGGCACGTACCATATGTCAAACTTTTGCAGGATGACCTCCCTATTGAGATGGTTTGTGAGTATGATATACTCTATAATACCAAATGTAGGATCGAAATAATAGAGATACTATTTATAGTATCTATTGATACTCAATATACAATAGGGGGTAAATTTTATACATTTAAAAATTATTTTGAAACTTTTAATGATGGTTATGCTTAATCAGGTTAAACAAGATAATTCACAAAACCACTAATTCAAAACACTTGCTTGAATCTAGAAATATGATTCCAAGAAAGTGAATTTGTAATGATGGTTCCAGAAAGTGAAACTTAATGAAATTTTACAACAACAAATATTATACCTTAATGTGTATAGAATCTTACAAAATTAGAGTACAAATATAAGGAAACATAATATAGTTATACTATCCTCAACATAAAAAGTGCAGATGAAAACTTGTAACAAAACAAGTAAAAAGTATTAAATCTTTTAACCCAAAGAGAAGGGTATCCAACAACCTTGGATAAAGGTCCCTTGATTTATAATTTCAAGAAAGTATGTCTTACCTACACCAGGGTAAGCCCTTGATACGAAGATCAAAAATTTTCTTTCTATCCCCGCAAGCCCTCAACTTCAAGGTAGTCATCACCTCTGGCTTCCTTAGCAAGGAATCCCTCAACTTCAAGGTAGTCAGCACCTCTGTCTTCCAATCCTCGGAAGCCATCGATTGTACACAACTACAATCAGAGTCACACAAAGATAATCTGAACAAGAAGTTCAGTACTCACTAAGCATTAGAGTCTCTCTCTATAAATCACTTCAATATCATGTCATCTCTAGAGTCATAGAAAAATGTTGAACTTTTTTAAAATGAGCTCCTATTTATATGCATAGCACCAATGGTCAGCTCCCTCCTCCAACGGTCATATTTTTCCTTGAATTTTGGAGGGACCTTTACACGTGTCACTCAAACAACGGTTAGTTAGTAACTGAAAGCATGAAATCGTTTTATAACAAAAACAAGTGTATGAAAAAATAGGGTTACATAACTAAAAACCAATATTTGGAATGTAATCCAATATAAATTTTTGAGTCTAACCAAAAATGAATTTAGAGTCTATAATATAGGGATATTCAGATTCTATTTTTCTAAGGAATTATGAACCTGAACTCTATAGATTTCCAGAGTAAAAACTCATAGGAATTCAAAACCTGAATTTGGTGTCCGAACTCAGAGGAATTCGTAACTAGAATTTAGAGTCGGTATTCATAAGAGTTCGTAACTGGAATTCTAAGAATTTGTCTTCAGAACTCAAAAGAGTTCGTAACCAGAATTCATATTCAGAATTCGGAGCCAGAACTTAGAAGAGATCATAACTAGAATTCGTATTTAGAATTCGGATTCAAAACTCAAAAAAGTTCATAACCATAATTTGTATTCAGAATTCGGAGTCAGAACTCAGAAGAGTTCGTAACCAAAATTCTGTGAATTCAGATTCTAAAATAGAATGATTAATATCATGGTGATTATAGGATTCTGATGTTTTGGTTACAAACCAAATTTTACACTTAGAAACATTATGATATGAAAAATGAACATGGTAAGGATAAATTTCCTTGTCAAAGGAAATTTTTCCTTAAAGAAGTAAAACATAGGGTAAAAAGAGATTTTCCTTGAGACGAGGTGTTTGTGATTTTCAAAACAATAGGAACGGTGAAGTCATAAGGAAACCTTAATGAATAAAAAATATCCCCAAGTATGAAGGAATGGAAAAGTCGTCATGAAAACCTTGTTGACTCAATAATCTCCCCCTTTTTGGAAAGCACAAACATCTTTACGAAAAAGAATAAAATAAATTAAACAATAAAACTTGTCTCCCTTTTTACACTATCAAAGATAAATACGACTAACTCCCCCTTAGGCATTGGAACACTATGGATTGTATTCTAGATTTCTAGAATAATATTTCTTATTAACTTGAGTTCAAAAATAACTATAATGAAAACTCCCCCTTAGATAAAATCCCACTTACGGATATTTCTTCTTTACTTAGCATTATTTTTCTTTTCTCTCCCTTTCTTATTTTAAAAAAGAATTTGAGGGAATGGAAATGAAATTATAGTACCTGAAATATTAGTACAAATCATGCAAAAAAAATGAGAAACAAAAATTTCATTAAGATTGGAAGAATTTGTACAAGGAAAGGAATACAACAAAAGATCATATTTGATCTATTTTCCTTCATTCTCCATGGGTATTAATTTCTTCAAAATGGTTTTCAGCTTCCTTAGCTCCTTGTGATATTCCTCTGTTTGGTTCTCTAAGGCTTTGATCATTTCTTCTTGAGCCTTCAGAGCCTTTTCCAGAGATTTCAACAAGTCATCTTTCTTTACTAACTTATCTTCAATCTTGATCTAGAGATCCCTTTCTCTTTTCCAGTTTTGGGTAACAGAGTACAACTTCCCATTTAGATCCTTGACCTCTTTAATCTGAGTATTCTACTCAAGGTTTAGCTTTTCATCAAAGCTATTTGTGAGGTCCTTGATCTTACTATCTTTAGTATCAAAATATTCTGTAACTTCATGTTGAAACTCATCATGCTATCTCAAGTCTTCAACTACCTTCTTTGACCATCTAGTCACTTTCATACAAGATTTTCTATGGGCATCATAGTTGATAAATAAATTCTTCATATCAGCCTCAATCTTGATACACTTGTCCATCCCAAATTATATTGAATCTGATTTTTTATTCATGTTGTGCTGTAGAATATGACATCTCGATTCAATGCTTGGAAAGATCCGAATTGTGTCAATAAGCTTCTTCAGTGATTTGATGACAAAATCATGTCCTAATGAAGATGATTCTGAATCTGAGACTTTTCTGGGTGAAAATTATTTTTCTATCTCGACAAGATTCCTCTTATAAGATCAATCGGATTCCTTCTTCCTTATAACAACTTTGGTTGGTTTGTCAGCAACCACCTATTTCCCCTTGTTAGTTTTTGGAACAGCTTCCTCATCCGGAGACTCATGCTCAATTTTAGACAACTGAACAATTCTATCTTCATCAATTTTTCTTTCACGGCTCCTACCTCAATATCTTCATGATGAATGAATTCATGATTATGAATATCTTCCTCAGATAATTTTTTTACTTACTCTTCATCCTTCTCATCAATTCTAGGAGTAGCAAGCCTTGAAGATCCATATTGAGAAGTTTAGATTGAAAATTTCTCAAAAGAACTTTCCTTATCATGAAATTATTCAAGTTGTTGTATAAGGTCTTCTGTGTCAGCACTAAATTCATGTTCTTCCAATTCTTTTATAGCTTCCTTCTCTTCAATAACCTTCTGTTGGGCTTTTTCCGGAGTCATGAAATTTTTCCCCAAAGTCTTAGGTAAGGGTTCAACGAATAAAGATTTTAGTACAGGAATGTTCTTGGATGCTATTTCAGTGTCCCTCAAAAGATCTTGGACAATTTCGGCCTCAATCATTTTCTTCTTAAGCTTCTTCTCTTTTTCTTGATTCTCGAGCACATCGGCTACCTTCTCTTTTAATGCTTTGGCCTCTACAAGATCCAAGCCAAACTGTGACTCTCCTTATTTCTGATTCTTTTTTTCTTCTCTCCATTTGGAAACTACCTCATTCAGATAGGCTTTTATATTTTTGGGATTTGGAGGTGCGGATTGAGTTTCTTTGGCCTTAGGGTTTTTCTCTGTTTCTTCTACTTCCTTCAGTTTCCTCTTTTTTCTAGCCTTCCTCGATGGTTTAGTCTCTTCTGCATTCTTCAGAACAACTTCTGCATCTTCCATTGGTAGATCATAAAACTCTCCGAAATCTTAAGAAAAGCTGGCATTCATTCTTTTTAAATTATCATCGCTTACTAACATGACTTTGAAATTCCATAGCTTGGAACCGCAAGGAATCTTAAAGTACTAAAGACATCGGACAATCAACATGGAGAGTAGGGTAGGATACAGGACTATCTGTGCTCTTAAATTCCCATTCTTGATATTCTCTATCGTAATGATAATATGCTTCATCAGATTGATCTTCCTTAGATTCACCAAAAAATCCAAGATATACTTATCAATTTTCTTCAGTGTGTCCTTGTCACACTTTCTCGCTTTGATAAAACCCTGAATCCATAACTCAAGGATCTGATTATTTGTAGACAAATGAGAAATATTTGCGGTCTTAACATCAATAAGTCTAAGACACTCCATAGCCTTCAACTTTACAAAACATCCTTGAACATCTGGCAGCTTGTCGGAATAGAACTCGGCTTCCCCCTCATATGGAATTCCTACCAAGCTAGTAGCCTTTTTATAAGATATAGCATAGGTCTTACCATAACTTTTGAAAGAAAAATTCTCTCTCCCTTCTTCCTAAATGAAACTGGATGACTCATAAAACTCAATAAGTAGATCTAGATACACCATGTCTTCGGATCCTGGCTCTGAAATACAAACGCTTTCCCATCCATTGAGTTTGATATTATTTGAGATTATATAATCATACTTATTGAATAATTTCGGATGCACCAGCCTTTCTCTATATACTTGCCACTCCGCAATCGGCTTAACAGAAGACATATCTTTGGAAGGAACTTCACCAGACATTCAGAATTGAGAAACCTTTGAAAGGTTCGGAACGAGATTTTGAAAGACGGGCAATGCTTTGGCACGCAGAGGCTTGAAAATCGATGTGGGATAACCGTTTAAGGGTCCTTTATATAGGTATTGATGCGATGGTTGAACTTTCAGAGATAAGCCAATGGTTGAGAAATATTTTGATTAGATCTAACGATTGAAACAATATCCTCAAGGAAAATTTGGTAGGATTCGATATTTTCAGGTTTTAAAGAAAAAATATTCGGATTTAAGGAAACTAGAACCAGAAAAATTTAAAACATAAAAGAAAATACCATCAAGGAAATGATGAATTTGAAAACTCAAGAAAGAAATTATACCTTTAAGATTACTAGGAAGACTGTTCATAATAGGTAATATTCTTCTTGAAGAACTTTAGATTCTAAAAAAACATGACTACAAAAAACTCTATTATGAAAAGGAGATTTGAGTACAAAAATCTTCATTACGAAAATCTTCATTATGAAAATCTTTATTACGAAAAACTTCATTACAAAAATTTTAAAACTTCATTATCAAAAATATGAAAAACTTCATTACTAAAAATATGAAAAACTTCAATATGAAAAATATAAAAAACATCATTATGAAAAATATGAAAATATTCATTACAAAAAATATGAAAAAATTCATTACAAAAAATATGAAAAACATCATTACGAAAAATATGAAAAAATTCATTATGATAAATATGAAAAACTTCATTACGAAAAATATGAAAAACTTCATTACGAAAAATATGAACAACTTATTTACGAAAAATATAAAAAACTTACAACCAAATGTACTCTCCCTATGAAAAGGAGTTTATTACTATAAGAAGATTGATTCAACAAGAAGTTAACAAGGATAATTACCTTATAGTTATCATTACTAATTTTTATTTAATGTATTCAAATATATCTGAGGATAAAGATTTTGTGAAAATAGTAGCAAGTTGATATAGAGTTCTAATAAATTAAAGAATGATATATCCTTTTTGTGTGTGATACCTAAGAAAGTGATGCCTAATGTCTATGTTCTTTTCATGATAGTGATGTGCTAGGATTTTACTAAGGGCAATGGAACTTGTATTATCAGAAAAAAATTTTGTTTTGGTAAAACTCATACCATATTCTGTGAGTGTGTGTTGCATCCACAACACTTGAGCACAACAACTTCCAACTGCTACATATTCAGCTTCAGTAGTGGAAAGTGATACTGAGTGTTGCTTCATACATGACCAAGAAAATAATGATTCTCATAAGAAATGACATGTTCCGGATGTACTTTTTCTTTCCATTCTACATCCACCAAAGTCAGCATATGAAAAACTTTTCAAGATAAAATCCTTTCCAGAAGAATAAAACAGTCCTAGATCCATGGTTCCCTTTAAGTAGAGAAATATTCTATTCACTTTCTTTTAATGAGATTCCTTAGGATTGGATTGATATATTCCACATAACCATACTGAAAACATTAAGTCTGGATAACTAGCTATCAAGTAAAGTAAACTTCCTATCATACCTCTAAAAGATGTTTGATTTACTGGTTTTCCAGCTTCATCAAGGTCAAGAGTGTTTGAGGTACCAATAGGAGTACATATACTCTTAGTGTTGTCATATACATACTTTATAAGAAGATCTTTAATATACTTAAGTTGGGATATATAGATTCCTTCTAGTTTTTGAGAGATTTGAAAACCTAGGAAAAATGTTAACTCACCCATCATACTCATTTCAAACTCAGATTTCAATAGATCCGCAAAGGAATTGGTTAAAGATTGTTGAGTTGAACCAAATATAATGTCATAAATATAAATTTGAATAATCAAAACATTTTTCTTATCTTTATTTATAAAAAGTGTTGGATCTTCTTTTCCCTTGACATAATTATTTTGAAGAAAAAATCATGTAAGTCTATCATACCAGGCTTGATGGGCTTGCTTAAGTCCATACAAATCTTTAGTAACTCTAAAAACATGATCAAGATGTTTTGTATCTTCAAAACCAGGAGGTTGTTTAACAAAAACATCCTACTAAACATAACCATTAAAGAAAGTACATTTCACATCCATTTGAAAAAGTTTTAAATTAAATAATGCTACAAAGGCAAGTAAGATACGAATAGATTCAAGTATAGCGACTGGAGCGTATGTTTCTTCATAGTCTATTCCCTCTTGTTGATTATATCCTTTAGCAAACAATCTATCTTTATTTATTACAATGATTCCATTTTCATCACACTTATTTCTTAAAACCCATTTTACTCCAATAACAGAAGTTTCCTTAGGTTTTTCATCCAAGGTCCAAACTTTATTCCTCTCAAATTCATTTAGTTCATCTTTCATGGATTTAATCCAACAATCATCACCTAAAGATGCATTAGTGCTTTTTGGTTCTAATTGGAAAGGAATGATATATGTTCTACTTCATTTCTTAAGGAACTTCTAGTCCTTGCAGGTTGATTCACATCAACAATGATGCTATCACTAGGATGATTCTTTAGAAACAACTTATATGGGTTTTGTAAAACCTGTTCATCAACATAGGGTAGCAAATCATCTAGGGTAAATGCTTCAGAAACATTTTCTTGGGAATTTTACTTATCAGAAGGATCTTCTAACAAAGGATGATAATCAGTTTTTGAAAACACATCTGAAGATGTAGGTTGGGGTTATTTAAAAACAAAAGGATCAGTTTCATCAAATTTCACAAGTACTGTCTCTTCAATAGTACAAGTGTTTTTATTGAAAACTCTATAAGCCTTATAAGTTTTGGAGTATCCTAGGAAAATTCCTTCATCAGATTTTGGTATGCATTTTGGTAGATTATCTTTAGTATTCAGGATGAATACCTTGCAACCAAAAACCTTGAAGTAGGAACGTCTAGGTTTCCTACCATTCCATAACTCATAAGTAGTTTTATTATGAAAAATTATGATTAAAACTTGATTTATATTATATCAAGAAGTACATACATCTTCAGCCAAAAAATGTTTGGCTATAGAATATTCACTCAACATGGTTCTAGTTATCTCAGGAAGAATTCAATTTCTTCTTTCAACAACACCATTCTGTTGAGGAGTTCTGGGTGATGAGAAGTTATGAGCAATTCCTTTTCTATTACAAAAAGTATCCAAGTCAGAATTTTGAAATTATCCACCATGATCACTATGAATAGTAATCAAAGGAAGTTTTTTCTCATTTTTTACTTGGGCTCTAAATCTTTTAAAATAAGAAAAAGCTTCAGATTTCTTTTCTAGAAAATAGACCCACGTAAATCTAGTGTAATCATCAACTAAAACAAATGCTTGATAATTTCCTCCAATTCTTCTAGTTTATGTAGGACCAAAAAGATCCATATGTACTATCAATAATGCATCAGTAGTTGGGACTTCATCGATTGATTTAAAACTAGATTTATATTGCTTTCCATATTGACAAGGATCACAATCCTTTGAAGAATCAAATCTATGCTCTGGTAGATCCTTAACTAATCTTTTCATAGAAAGTTTGCATAAGTTCCTAAGGTTACAGTGTCCAAACCTTCTATTCCATAACCAAGAATGATCCTCCATTGCACTAAGGCAAGGTACATCTTGGATCCTAAGGTCTTATAAGTTTAGTGTGTAAACATTCTCTTGCCTATGGGCAGAAAGAATAAACTCTTCCTTGGAATTTTTTACTAAGCACTTGTCATTCCTAAAATTCACAAGGTAACCTTCATCACATAATTGACTTATGCAAATGAGGTTGTGATTAAAACCCTTAACGAATAAAACATTTGAAATCAATGTTTTTCCAATTTGAAAAATGTTACCTATACCAATAATTTCTCCCTAAGCATTATCTCTGAAAGTTACATTTCCTCCTTTCATATTGATAATGATTTCAAAATAGTTTTTGTTACTATTCATATGTCGAGAACATCCACTATCCATGTACTGTGCATTGATTTTGGTACTCTCTCTATTTTCTTTAAAATAAGAACAAGTTAGGTTTTCGGAATCCAAACTTGCTTGGATATGGAAATCTCATAAATCAAAATTTTAGGCACCCACATCTTTTTATAAAAATAGGGTTTATGAAATCCTAAATACTGAGTTTTTTTAGGGAAAATTTTTTTTCCCAAAGCCCACCGCAATGACACGTAGTACAGAATGGATCACTTCGACGAAAAAAATTGTTACTAAAAACTGGTTTAGAACTAGTATAACCAAAACTAGAACTATTCCTTAAAGGTCGGATTTGTGAATACATTTTATCAAAATTTTCCTGACCAAAGGTAAAGTTTGAAAAACACTTCCTCAAGGAAAATATTTCGGATTTCAGTTTGATAACCAAGTTCTTTCCTTCTAAAACATTTGATTTTGAACTAGAGTTAGTCTCAAAAACGTTTTTCTTAGAAATTGCATTTTCTAGATCTTTAGAAAATTTAATCTTCTCAGAATTTAGTTCCTCAAGATTTTTCGAAATATTTTAAAAATAAAAATTTTACATATTAATAACTTTATAATGATCTGATATTTCCTTAGTAAAAATAGTATTTCTAGAATTTTAGTTATCAACTTTTTTCATGAGTTTTGAATTCTCAATTTCAAGGAGTTTTGAAAAACAAGAAACTTCTTCATAGGTAGGTAAAATATTATCTTCATAAGAATAATATTATTCATCAGAAGATTCATAATATTTACTATAATTAGGATTCAAAGATATATTGGTCATGGATTCAGCATTGTGTACCATATCCATAAAGCAATGATTGTCACTAGGTATTTTGTCTACTATACCAAGATTCTTCTATCCAGAAGATTTGTTATATAATGATTCATATTAAGAGTCACCACCACTGGCACTCCTCGTGTCACTTTCTTTCAATGATTTCTTAGCTTTAGCTTTGTAGTACTTCTTTCTGTTTCTCCCAGAATGCTTTTCCTTTCTTTCTTTTCTCTTAAGAATAGGATAATCAGATCTTATATGTCCAACTCTCTTGCATTCATAACATGTAACTTTTGAATATTTCTTGTATTTTCTTTCCTTTTTCTTATATCTAGATTGAATGTTCTTTTGTCCAACAATATTTTTCATCCTTTGAGAAAGATTGGAAAATTCTTTCTCTAAGGATTCACTTTTACTAGATTCGGATTGAATAATAACCTTCTTATATTTGGATCTATTAACTCTCTCAGGAGTCTTGGCTTTAATATGATTTGAAGTGGTAGTAAAAGAAACACTTCCATTCTTATTCTTCTTCTTTATGTTATCAGCATCTCTCTTCATTCTTGTCTCATGCTGAAGAAGAGTTCCAAACAGCTCATCTATGAAAATATGGTTGACCTTTTTGTTCTCATCAATAGCAGTCCTCTTGGATTCCCACTCATTTGGCATAATGTCTATGATCTTATTTAAATGATCCTCATCATCCAAGCATTTTTCTCCCATATACTATAATCTATTCACAATAGTCATAATACTTTGTTGCACCTTACATATGGGTTCTCCATAATGAAAGTAGAAACCATGATATTTAGCTCTAAGCATGGATCTTCCAGTTTCAATAACATTGGATGTACCAAAGTGTTTAACTTCATGTTTCTTCCATATACAATTTTCTGCTTCACAAGATGAAATTTGGATGTATATATTTCTAGTCATGGAACAAAGCAAAGTATTTCGTACCTTATTATTCAGTTGATATTCCTGATTTTCTTGATTTGTGATGGCACTAACTTATTTTTCAGGGATTTGTATCCTCTAGTAAGAATAACAAAATTATCAATTCCAGTATTGATAATGAATTTCTTCAACCTATCTCTCCAATATTCATAATCATTTCCATAAAAGATAGGTGGTCTAGTTGGATTGAGATTGTCTATGGAACCGACATTAATTCCTGCCATCTTAAAGAAAATATTCCCACAAAAACTTGTTCATAGGAAAAGTTTGAAAACAATGAAAACATTCCTAAGTAAGGAAAACATAGAACAAGAGTATCTCTAAGAAAAAAATTAATCTGAACTATATGAGTTCGAAAAACTAATTCAAAAAAATAATGAGATGAATTCTCTTCTGAATCTAATCGTGATATTAATCTAGATTGAACAAATTCCTCTGATACCAATTGTTGAGGTGGTATGTGAGTATGATATACTCTCTAATACCAAATGTAGGATCAAATTAATATAGATACTATATGTAGTATGTAATGATACATAATATACAATAGGGTGGTGAATTTTATACTTTTAAAAATTACTTTGGAACTTTTAAAGATGGTTATGTCTAATAATGTTAAACAAGATAATTCACAAAACCAATAATTCTACAGACTTGCTTGAATTCGAAAATATGATTTCGAGAAAGTGAATATGGAAAGATGGTTCTGAAAAGTGAAACATAATAAAAGTTTACAAGAAAAAAGATTCTACTTTAAAACATATAAAATCTTACAAAATCGGAGTACAAATATAAGGAAGTATAAGATAGTTATATTATCCTCAACAAAACAAATGCAGTGGAAAACTTGTAAAAGTAGTAAATATTTTAACCCAAAAAAAAGGGTATCCAACAACCTTGGATAAAGGTCCCTTGATTTATACTTTCAAGAATGTCTGTCTTACCCAAACGAGGGTAATCCCTTGATACGAAGATCGGAATTTTTCTTGCTATCCCCGCAAGCCCTCAACATCAAGGTAGTCGGCACCTCTATCTTCCTCACCAAGAGAGCCGTCAACTTCAAGGTAGTTGTAACCTCTATCTTCCTATCCCCAGATGCCCTCGATTGTACACAGCAAAAATCGGAGTCACAAAGAGAAAATCTAAACAAGAAGTTCAGTACGCACTAAGCATGAGAGTCTCTCTCTTTAAATCACGTCAACAACATGTCATCTCTACAGTCATAGAATAGTGTTTAGATCTATTCAAATGAGCTCCTATTTATAGGCACAACACCAACAGTCATCTCCCTCCTCCAATGGTCATATTTTTCCTTGAATTTAGGAGGGACCTATACACTTTTCACTCAAACAACAGTTGGTAAGTAACTAAAAACGTGACATCGTTTTATAAAAAAATCATGTGTAAGAAAAAATATGGTTACATAACTAATAACCAATAGTTGGAATTTAATCAAATATAATGTTCAGAGTCTAACCAAAAATGAATTTGGAGTCTATAATAAAAGGATATTTGGATTCTGTTTTTCTAAAGAATTCAGAACCTGAACTCTATAGATTTATGGAGTAAGAACTCATAGGAATTTGTAACCTGAATTCAGTGTCATAACTTAGATGAATTCATAACAAGAATTCAATGTCTGTATTCATAATAGTTTCTAAATAGAATTCTGAGAATTCAGATTCAGAACTCAGAAGAGTTCGTAATCAGAATTCGTATTCAGAATTTGGAGTCAGAACTCAGAATATTTCGTAACCAGAATTCATATTCAGAATTCGAAGTCAGAACTCTTCAGAGTCCGTAACTGGAATTCGTAATCAGAATTCGGAGTCAGAACTCAGAAGAGTTCATAACCAGAATTCTGAGAATTAGGATTCTAAAAGAGAATGCTTCATATCATGGTGATTATAGGATTCCAAGGTTTTGGTTAAAAACTGAATTTTACACATAAAAAATTATGATATGAACAATGATCATGGTAAGGATAAATTTACTAGGGGAAGGAAATTTTTCCTTATAGAAGTAAAACATAGGTTAGAAAGAGATTTTCCTTGAGACAAGGTGTTTGTGATTTTCAAAATAAGAGGAATGGTAAATTCATAAGGAAACCTTAATAACTCAAAATCACCCCAAGTATGAAGGAATGGTAAATTCATAAGGAAAACCTTATTGACTCAACATCCCATCATGATTGGCGCCCATTTAGCATGGGACCGTTGAGGATATACTTGAGCGGGTTGCAGTGGGAGACCAGGTGGACCTCATTGTTCTGCAGGTAATGTCTGATCTTCTGAGCTGTGAATATTAGGGCTAGATAGTTCTTTTCAATCTTTGATTACCATGTTTTTGACTCAATCATTGTTCGTCTAAGGTAATAGAGGTGGTTCTCACTACCAAAATCATTTTTTTGGCACGAGGAAGGTGCCTAATGACTATTCCAGGGTAGTTATGTAAAAAATGAATGGTTTCCCATAAACTAGCGGTATGAGCACCGACAAGATAAGGAGATATCTTTTGAGGTTGTCAAATGCTTCTTGACAATCATTATACCATTCATATCTAACTATTTTCGTCATGATCTTTTTTAAAGGTAAACATTTACTTTTTAGGTTGGAAATAAAGCACTGAATGTAGGAAGGATTCCACTAGAGATCTCTCAGCTCGGTGAGGTTGCGAGGTGGGGGCATGCCAAGAATGGATTTCATTCTCTTGGGGTCAACTTTTATGCCACGATGGCATACGACGAAGCTGATAAATTTTCCCAAGGTAGCACCGAAGGCGATTTTAGAGGATTCATCTTTAAACTGTGTTGCCTCAATTTTTTGAAGATAGTTTTAGGATTGGCCAAGTGGTTCGAATACTATCATGACATAACCACTTGGTTGTCGACATAACACTCGACGAATTTTCCCAAAAAAATGCTTGAATATGTGATGTATGGCACGTTCATATGTGGCACCGACATTGTTTAAGCCAAAACAACATCACTTTATAACCGAACAAACCCTGAGGTCCCCTAAAAGTGGTAGCTTCTTCATCTCCTTGGGCCATCCAAATTTGATTGTATCCAGAATAACCTTCCATAAAGGAGAGGGCTTCGTATCCGGATGTTTCATCGATCGCCAATTATGTGATCAGGACTGGGAATTCGTCTTTTGGGAAATGCTGATTAGGGTCCCTAATGTAAATGCAGGCCCTAATATGTCAATTATTATTTTTCACAGGGACTATGTTGGCTAGCCAGATCAGATATTGGATCTCCCTTATAAAGTTGGATTTGATCAGTTTGTCAAATTCAACCACTATTTTGGCAGTATGCGTCGGGTTGGTCCTTCCTCCTACCTTTTTATAGCCCCAGTGATCTTCTGGTAAGCCCATATGATGGGTGGTGACTTCAGGATCAAGGCCTGACATCTCTGTGTAATTCACGGAAAACACATATCGATTCTTATTTATAAATGAGGTATATGCCTCATGTTCCCCAAGAGGAATGGCCACACTGATTACAGTGGGCCGCATGTCATTTTTAGTGCCTAGATTTATCTCCTTAAGTTCATCGATGGTGGTGGAAACACCCTCTTTAAATGCAGAAGGTACATCTTTGAGGTATTCATCCTCTTCTTCTTCTTTATCTTGATTATCTTCCCCTTTTTATAGAGAATGCATTTTCACGATAAATTCTCCAATATTAGGAGAGAAATCATATTTTTCCTTAGTGTGTGAGGCAGGGGCAGTTTGATGCCCCTAGGATGGTCCGGGAGCATCTTCGACATGGATTTTCTTGACAACATGGGATTCATCCCATTCTTCTATGTCTTTGGACTTGGTGGTCGTAACATAGTCCATGCAGACAACTAAGTCTGTATCTGGGCTTTTAATTACACATTCAACTTGGTTTATGGGTTGTACATATTCCTCTCCAAGCTGCTGGAAGGGGTTGGAAGAAGCCATCTCCAATCCATTCAGGGCATTGATCCAATCAACGTTGTCATCCAAAAGGTGTTTTTATTCCAACTCATAGAACCCTACATCGATGTAATGTGACTCACAGAACTCAAATGGGGATTTATCGGTGTGAAATGTACCACTTTTTCAATTAGTTTAATATTTAATACACTCATGGTATGAGGAAGAAATTACAGCATGGTGATGCATCCAAGGCCTCCCTAATAGTACATTCAAGGCCATACTCTACCGCACCACCAGGAACTCAGAATCTGCTATGAGATCTCTGATCCTAGTTTTCATCTTGATTATTCCCAATGTATTTTTCTCACTTTTTTCATATCCTAATATATTTGTAGTGAAGGGTGTTATGTTGTCTTCAACATATCCTATTCGATGAAGCGTTCTTAGTGGGAGGAGGTTATATCCAGAGCCATTTTCGATGAAGATACTTCTAACATCAATTCCATTTATCTTTCCAGACACATATAAGGGTTTGTTGTTCCCTTTCATGATGGAGTCTTCATCCCTATTTGTGAAGGAGATGACAACATGACATTATTCGGGATTGGTCTCCTTTTGGTAGACTTTTTCCGCTGATACTTTAGCCTCAAACTCCTAGGGACATAGAAAGGCTTCAATAAGTGCCTCCCTAAGACCTAAAGACAAACACAATGCATCCAGGATTGAAAGATTTACTGGTACTCAAGCTAGCTACTTTTAAATTTCATACTTCTTCTCTAAAGGTCGGTGCTTCCCAGATCGGGGTTACTCATTCGCAAATACTTTAGGGTCTTGAGCATTGGAAGTAGATGGTTTGGCCTCTGTAGTAGGGGCTGGCAGTTTTTTATTCCTTTCCATTTTTTTCGGACTAGTTTTCCTGTATACATTGGGCAGTTCGGTACTTGTTCATCTCCTAATGGATACTCTGTGATAACTGGGCTTGGGTTTCCTCAATAGGGGGATAAGGAGCATTCTGGTTCTCAATGCATCTACCAAAGGGTCCTTTCACAGGTTTCTGTGATATTAACAGTTTGACTTATGGTGTGGCTGAGAATTTGACTCCTTCCACAACCATGACTTTTGGGGAACCTTCACCCATTTCAGCCTCCTCCTATGGCTCTCCAACTGGTCATGTGGAATTCGGGTTTCTGGCCATAGTCTTCATTAAAGAAGGGGTCCATCAATTGAATGACATTAATGGAGCCTAATATTAGTTCTTGATCTGATATTGTTCCTATCTTACTACCTCCTTTTGACGGTACCATTTGGAGGGGTAGTTCCCATTGTGCCATTTGGCAGGGTGGTTCCTATTGAACCAAGTTTATTCTCATGAAGTCTGAAAGTGTCATCATTTAATTTGGCTTTGGTGTCATCTCATCTTCTTGATATTTCTTTCTGCCCTTCTATCCTTTGGAGGACCGCGATGCGAAGAAGGATGGTTGTGCTATTTTAGGAGCTTCTAGGGGAATAGTTAGCTATTTAAACTGTGCCTGGAGGATTCCATGGGCTCGGTTGATGGTCATTCGGGTCATGCAGTTGTCAAACCTTTTCTCCTTCTTGTTGGAGACTATTTTCCACTATTCTTCCTCTCTTGAGTCAGAGGTGGAATCATACGCCACTTGTGTTGTCAGTGGGCCCAACTTGACTTGCCCAAAATCCAACATATTTTGAAGGATATCCTTGAAAAGAAAGCATTCATGGATGGTGTATCCTAGTATGTGGTGATACGAACAATAATTTGAATGGTCTTCAAGAAACACTTTATCGGCTCACTTTGGCTCCGATAACTGGAGCATATTGCAATTCATGGAAGCTATGAAAAATCTGTGAAACTGGTTATCTTGGAAATAATAAACTCAATTTATTCATTCTTATAATTTATTTCTTTTAGCAATCCATCACTCATCTTATCGAGGTGGGGGTGGTTGTTTTCATCTAGGGGGTCCCACACTGTTTGGTGGGTGCCTTGCAACAAGGGATGTTTCTGGGGGAGGCTTATGCATGATAGAAGCCAGTTCATCTTTTCTAGTTGTTTTACTAAGGGTTGGTGGGGTCACTCGGGACTTCAGTTTAGTCCTTTGCAAGGAGTCTTCAATCCTTTGAGAAATGGCAGAGAAGTATCTAAACCCGCTGGTGTACTTCACTAGGATGATTGGCATTCAAAATTCCTCCAGAAGGTTATTGATGCACATAGAGAGAATCTTATCCTGGGGGAGTGGCCAATTTATGGAATATGTCAAGTCTTTCCATATGGAAATGAAGTACAAGACTCTCTTATTCTCTCACATCTTGTAGTTCAAGAGATCATTGACTGTCTTCTTGGGCAGCTTTGAACTGAACTGGATGAGAAACTATCACTGGATGTCCTTCCAGCCTGTGATTGAATTAGCTGGCAGGCCAGTATACCATACGAAAGTCTAGCTCTACAGGGTTCATAAGAAACACTTGAGCTTTACTGCTCTTGCAGCTATGGTGTTCCCATAATGGGGTCACAATAAGAGGTATAGTGCATCAAATGTTGTTCTGGGTCATCTGAGCCATTGAATACTAGGAATACGAGGTTCTGGATGTTTGGTGGTGGCGGAACATTTCTCACCCACTTGGGGTAGGGTTTGTGCTTTGGTTGTAGTAGAGCGCACCACCCCTTCATGGATTCTAATCAGGATGGTAGCTTCTTGAAAATGTTTAAGAGCCCTTGTTGCACATCTTGTCGGGCTTGAGATTGAGCTTGTGTGGTAACGAACAAGATTGGGTGCGCCCGTGCAACTGGAATTTGGGGTGGATGCCCAGTAGGGGGCATCATTTGTGGGTTTACCTGAGTATATTCTGGCTGCCTTCACAATAGGGGGAAGTCATGATGTCCTTCTAGGGCCTGGTTGAACGAACCTCTGAACTTGGCTTCATTCACTAAGATGAGTTCCTGTGGTATGGGCACCTCTTCTGGGAGCACCTGCTGACATTCCATGGAGGGAACACATCCGGTGAGATAACTCCCTCGACATAGCTCAGCATTAATTTGTCTGAACTCTTTGATTTCTTCCTCTTGTTTGGTGAACCTTTCCTTAGGGGCAAGGGATGCACTCTCATTGGGAGTAGGAGGTGGGTCATAGATGATCTTGGATTTATATTTCTCTTTGTTGGAGTTTCATGGGGGTGGTAATGTCGGATTGAATGAGGGGGAACCCAGAATTAGAACCACCCTATTATTCTGGGTATGCACACTATCAGGCTTGGTGTTGAATGCCTCTAGGAGGGAACCATAATCCTTTTAATCTTATCCCCCTGCGTCACTTCCTGTGAGATCCGTGGGGTTGACGCTCACCACATTCACTATGGCATACTACATTGGGTGTGGTGTACCTGGTGATGAATGGTAGGAAGGCTTCTTGCACCCTTTACGAAACTTTATCCACCCATTATGTGGTATTATTTGGGATTATTGACAAAGATTGACCTGATGGGAGCCTGAGCCTGACCTCGTAATGCATATTTTTCTCATAGGGTGAGGACCATGATAATAGGTGGACCGGGTAACTCCTCTGTCCATCGTTCTTCCTAGACGACAGAAGACTGACGTCCGTCGTGTGGGGATTTGAGGTAAAAATGCCCCCAACCCTGCAGGCTAGGGTTTTTACTATTCTCTAGTCGATGATGACTAAAAATTTACTTTTTATTATATGAACACTTTTATGGAAAAAGTGATAAACCAAAGGTCACACACATGGTTATGACAAGAAATGAGACTAAAGTTAAACCCAAAAATAATCCTCATACATACCGTCGGCCCTAACGCTTTTGATACTTACTTCAAGCTAGTTTTTTTTGTATCCCATATTTCCTGAGTAGGGGTTTCATTTGATTTTCACCTCTAGGTGATGAAATTGTAGGATTTCTTTTCCAATGGGGCCTGCTGGATGGTACGTGGGGTGAAGTGTAAAGCTCCATGTTCTCCCCATCCCCAAATATGAACCCCAGTCATGGCGTTTCCAATGAGGTGAAATAATTTATGTAGTTCATAGAGGAAATCCAGTTCAAGATTTTTCTTTTGCCTTTCTGATTGTGGTTTCCTAGTAGACTGGAGGGCGTCCAAATATCTCAGACGGCAAAAACCTCCTATTGTGCTGACATGGTCTGCGTACCCTTTGTAGGGATGGAATTTTTCTTTCATACTTTGAAGAGTTGTACATATATTGAGGCAAATGTCATGAGTTTATTCCCTAGACAATTCCCCAAGTATGTTTAAGTGATAAGTGGCCATTGGAAAATACATCAATGGTATATTATCCCTAGCTAGTTGTCTTCTCACAAGAATCATATCATGTTGTTGTTCTTTTGGAGGATCCTCTACATGATATGACTAGTTCTACTTATTCTTAATGATTTCATTCCATGAAACTAGGATGGTAGGGGCCTTATCAATTTGTGAATGCCACGAGGGTAGCTCAGAAGTTGAGCATGGCCCTAGTCCATCCTTTGGTTTGGAAAGAATATCACTCGTTATAGATGAAGTAACTGATGTGTCTGACTCCTTTCCGAGTGCCTCTTCATAGAAGGGCTTTCTCATATTTGTTCCAATAAGGGGATCAGTTTTTCACTAGTATGAATTTTGATTGTGGGGAGGACCTTCATAAGTGGTGATGTGATGGCAAGGACTACCATGAAAACTTGATGCCTGACCATGGGAATTTTACTAATGGTTTGTACCCTGAGGAGGACCTTCGAGGAGGGATGTAGTAAAAGGATGACCTTCTTTCTGCATCACATCATTGTGGGGAGGACCTTCATAGCATCAGTCATTACGGGGAGGGCCTTCGCAAAGACCGTCATCGTGGAAAGGACTACCATCATTACTTGATATCTAGTTGTGAGGATAATTTCTGTAGTGGGGAGGACCTTTAGGATATACTACAATGAGGGGAAGACCTTCTCGTTTCTTAGCGTCATTGTGGGGAGGACCTTTATATTGTTTAATATTTAGTTAGAGGGGAGGGATACCCCAACGTGCATCAGAAGATAGGATCTTGTGATCGATCATTCTTGACCCACAGAGTAATCCCCCGTGGGTGCTTTGTGGAGGACCTTCAGAGCTACTGGTAGAGACATTGCAGGGAGGACCTTCAAAACTGATACTACCACTTCCATAATTAGGTAATGGAATGACAAGGTCTTGAGCCTTTTTTTATATTTGTTTGAGGGTGTCAAGAACTCCAGCTTCCAGAATAGTAGTATCTTGTACATGCTCTTCATTTTTGCGTTTTCATTGGCTCTTTTCATTTTTGGGTGCACTCTTGTGGGAAACCGGGTCCCTATTCTATTGTTAATGGCCTTCATATACGGATCCCTATCTTGTTGGGTCTCATGATGTCTTCCGGATACGCCGACGAGCATCTTGAGTTTTCGGAAGGGATATATGCCTGCCCTAGAGCAGCCACCACATTGGACCGGTGTCCACTAGTCAGAACGAGTATTTTTTCACAATCCGAATGTTTGTATGTCATGGGATATTACTGTAGACCCTCATGGACTAAAAAAGGATGCATAAATGCTCTGGAGTGACTAACTCATTTTGTGAGTGAGTCATTCCATTCGAGAAAATCGGGTCATGGGCATGATTCCTCGCCTTTACCACCAATTCAATGATATCTTGGCATGTTTGGAGGATATGGTCTAGAATTGATGTCTGATCTTCCATCATGTTCAAGATGTGTTGAGATACTTCTTTGGCTGGAATGGGTATGAAGGCCCATTCTGATGTCAGAGCAGGAGTTTTTGCTTGATCCGGTCTGGCATGAGTTTGTAGTAGATACTGGTAGTTCTCTAGTGTCGAGATAGAGTAATGAGTCTGTTGCTGATTGTATTCTCTAGTTGCCAACATATTTGACCGGTGGTATTCATATTCACGGGTGGGGATTTTCATCTGCTCTCTTGCCGCTGTATTTGTCTCATGGGCATTGTATGCATCCGCATGAATTTGACTCTACTAATATTTTATTATCACCCTATTTAGATGGTGGGATTGAAATGTTTCATCAGGTTTTTATGCCTACATATAGCCTATTGCTGAACTGTTTTTATCGCAGGATTGAAGTGCATCATCAAGTGTTTGTGCCTGCATATAGATGAGTGCCGCCCTATTTGGATGGCATGCTTCTTGTGAATCAATAGGTATTTGTGCCTACGTATAACCAGTTGCTGCCCTGTTTTGGTGGCAGGCTTGTTGTGCGTTGGCAGATATTTGCATCTTCATGTATCTTACCACTCTGTTTTCACGGCAGGGCCGGTGAGCACTAGAAGAAACATGCATGTGCTTGTTTTGTGCCACCCTATTTCTATGGTGGGCTTGAGTAGAGAGGGTAGTGTCGTATTTCTGCCCGGTTACTACCGCCGAATTAGTACAATAGATCTTCTTCTTAGGAAAAAGGGTGATATTCTGTCCCTGGTTAAATATTCGCCACCCTTGGAGGGAATCCCGAGGGTACAATGTCTCTTATACTTTGGTAGGAGCCCTCAACATAAGGTTTTACTTGGGGGAGGAGGGCGGGTCGTCCGGTGTCGGTGGCGATGCTTTCTTGTGGGGGCCCATGGGTAGGGCCTCTGTGAAGCTGGGATAAAGTCATCTGGATTGAATTCATATGCATCCCTACGGTATGGGAGGTAGTCATTGTCACATTCTAGGTACATTCTTCCGAAATGGTTTGAGATGACCACTAAGTCGCCATGTGCAAAGGTACTGACAATGGCTGAAGAGGCAGCTAGGGGACCTTCACAGACTGGAGGGGTTGTCCTGGGGCCTCTAGTGTGGGGATAGTACCACTTCAGTGGTACTCTTTGATCAATGTATTGGACACCCAGCATTGAAGACGTTGGGTGGGCAAAGGGGTCCTACTCTTCATTGAGGCCCCGATCGCCCATGGGATCACTAATGCATTCGTCTTCATGGATCGTGGGGATGTCATTTGGATCGAAGGTCACTCTGTGGGAACCTACAATATATGTATTACATAAAAACCACTAAACATTGTCAAAGTAGCATTCCTTTAAACACATGCATATTTGGCAATTCTCCATGGCCCCCTTACCATTTTCTTTTACTTCGGGGTGAAGGTGCCTAAGTGGGGTGAGACCGCCACCTTGGTTAAGGATTCACATTGGGTTCACCATTTTTGTTCTGCCTTTGAGGTGTCGCATTTAGAACATACCGGGGTGAACAAAATGGTCTAATGTGTAGTTTCCTTATGCCTCTTATCATATGGGTAGAACTACCACTTTGGTTAATGATTCACTCTGGGTTCACCATTTTTGTTCCACCTCGGAGGTAGCATGTTTGTGCATACCAGGGAGAACAAAATTGTCTAATGTGTTGTGTCATTTTTTCTTTTATCAATATGGGTAGAACTGATGCCTTGGTTAGGATTCACACCGGGTTCACCATTTATGTTCCACCTCTGAGGTGGAACATTTAGCATGTAATAGGGAGAACAAAATGGTATGATGTGTATTTTCCTTTTGTCTTTTATCATTTGGGTAGAACCACCACCTTGGTTAAGGATTCACGTCAGGTTCACCATTTTTGTTCCGCCTCTAAGGTGGTGCCTATACGGGTGGTGGGGATATTGCATGACAAGGATCATCACCCTTCCCATTTTACAGAGAGATGGGCTCACATCAAATATACCATTCATTTTTTTCGACCCCTTTATCATCATTATCCTTTAAATAAGGTTGAATTAACCCTGTGGGGAACTGTTTTTCCCAGCAAGTGATTGCGTGGGGGGTCAAGCACTCATGTAACCAGTCCTTCTTAGATATAACTTCCTCAGATGGTCTCCAATGGGTTTATTCGTGGATATAAGAAATCCCAATGGACCTAGTATCCATGATTCATGGTCCTTCTATCAAATGGTAGGTTCTCGTCAGCTGTCGATTTGGCTAACGACACTTCAGGACTCCATTGGTCGAGAGGATGGGAGGTCAGGCTCACCGCACCATTCAGGGGGAGGATTGTTTCCTGCTCTAGGACTCTCTTATAGATTTAAGTCATATTCATATGTTAGTTAATCCTTGGTTCATTCTCGAAGATTGTGTCCATGGGATACCCATGGTTTTCAAAATCATCATAAGCAAGTATAAATTTGATGCTACAAAGGTGATGTTGAATTTTTCATATTGTAAGGTGATCTGGAGTTTATTATCATCTAGGGGGGATAGAGGGTGACTTGATGTTGGGATTGGGCCTGCAAGGAGGACTTCTTACATATCATCGAGAGGGGAATCAGAACCAACATAGTTCGAAATGTTTGGGGCTTACGCATGGAATCTTCCCATTTGAGGGGGCATGATTGGGTGGACCCTTTTGGAATGGGAACCCTTTTGAGCTCAGGCCTTCTGGAAGGAATCCTATGTATCCTGTTCTGGTCAGTAATTAGAGTTTTTGTAGTTCAGAATATGTGGGTCTTACAGATGGAATTTTACCATTTGATGTGACATGATTGGGTGGACCCTTCTAGAATGGTAACCCTTTTGAGCTTGGACCTTCTAGAAGGTGTCCTATGTATCCTTATTTGGTCAGGAATCAGAGATCTTATAGTTTAGACGTGTTCTAATGTTGTGATCCTCACAAACCTCTATGCCCACTTGAGTCATGCTTAGTGTGAGAAACAAGAGGATTTGAAATATTCAACAATGCACATACCTCCTCCCCTATTGGTTTGGGAGGGAGAGCCCACAGTGGAAGAGGTTGGTGTGACCTTCGAAGAGGGCGTGGAGCGATGAAGCCTTCCATGTGAAATGACATTAAAGGTCACATGGACCTTCCTCAGAAGAATGGAGATTTACCTCATTGGGAGGGCCCCATAGCATGTTCTGGGAAGGGGAGGAGTTTCTTCCTCATCAAAGGGGGGAGTGAACATAACCCCTTCGACTGATCATTGCTCCGCATTGAATGGAAAAGAAAGTGATCACCCCTGATCCCAATAATGGGGAGGTTCACGTCGACATCCAAAGGTTGGACTCTGGGTTACCATGGGAATATAGATTTACTGTCATTCTTGAAGCCCTAACCATTGTTTGGAGGGCCTTCGTGACTCCGCTTAACATGGGTATGTAGACTCAATAGGGCACACTGATACACCCAATAGTTTGATCATACAGGTCCGTTGGATTTGGAGGAGGCTTTAGCCTAGCACCGGAGGACTGGTTAACAAAGGGATTATGGAGGACTGGATAGTAATGTAGGGATGAGGTTAGAACCAGAAGGAACAATTTCCCAAATCACCCCATTCCGCGTACTGGCTTCTCATGCGAGATGGGTAAGGCTCCGCATACCGTAGTGGTATGTGGGTAGGGGGCCATCTACATACCAGTGTGGTACGTGGGCATGGGTATCACCAACCTCTTACCAAAGTGGTACGTGGATTACCATGCCACTTTGGGTTATATCTGCATACCAATTGGGTATACGGCACCGGGTTCAGTCCACGTAGCGGTACGCTACGCGGAGCACCATATTGAAGGAGGGTCGGGGGAATCCCCATTCACCATAAATTCATCTGCGAGAAGTATTTGGTTTTTTTCACCAGTTGGGTTTTCGGTTTTATTATTATCATTCAATTCCCCCATTTTTATGGTTCTCAGCCGGCTATACATGCAGAGGAAGTGGTTTGTGGTTCGTGCTTCACTGATGAAACAAGACGGAAGCTGGAGTGAAACCTCTAAGATTCCCTCATGATTTCATCGCTCTTCCTTCTCTTAGCATCCTCCTCAATTTTCTCCCTGTTTTCATCTTCTATTGGGCTACATTTATAGTGAATCAGAGCAATCATATCTACTGTTCATGCGACACCATTTGTGGAGGCCCATTGAAGCAATTTTCTATCCTATGGAAGACTTGGTAAACCGTGGTTCACAGAGACTTTGGTCTGTGATAATTGTTTTTGGAACCCAACTTGTCCACTTAATCCATGAACTAAGGGGTTCACGACATGGTATGCAGACTGTCTTTCATGAAGAACTCCTTCGGTTGACGCAGTTTGCGTTTTTCCCTACTCACTAGCCATCGTTTCGCGGGCCTGTAGTTTGCGGACCGTCCCGCATACCTAGCGGTTCGCGATCCATCTTATTCACGAACCTTTCCTAGTAATTGTATGTGGGCAATTTGAAAACATGTATTATTTCATGTTCTTTCAAATAAATACAACTCAATTTGAGTCCCATCACCTTAATAAACTTATAGAAGTGCTTGATTCCTTGCACAAAGTGATTTCGGGGGTATTTCTTCTCAGCAGAATTTTTAGGAACCTACAATGTATTTTTAAAACATTTATTTATACATATTCAGATATTAATATATATCAATATTACATGATTTCATAATAAAATATATTTTTACATATGTTTTTAAACAAATATATATCACAAAAATATATACATACATATATATATATATATCAAAAATCATATATGTTTTTTTAATGTTTATATATATGTCAATGAGTATAGATATATCCAAACAGTTGACATTTTTTACAAATTATATATATATAATCACATGATAATATACATATATATATATATATATGAAAAACCTTACACATTTCTTAAAACATTTATATACGTATGTATGTATATATATATCATAAAATTTTTACATTTTTTAAAACTTATATATATATTCAGATGTTAATATACATACATGTATGTATATATATATTAAAAACATTACACATTTTTTTATATTAATATATATATATATATAATAAATCAAACATTTTTTAAAATGTCTATAAATGTATACTCCTAATGAATTGTTTATATATATATATATATATCTTAATAAGTTATAATTTATTATTTATATATATTTATATTAAAATAACTATTATTTATTACAAATATATCAAATATTTTATAGAATTTTTTTTAAAATAGATATACATATCAAATATATATATATATATATATATTCAAATATACATATAGACATATATATATATATATATATCAAAAACCATAAATATTTTTTTAAAATAATATATATATATATATAAACACATAAAAATATCAATATTAAATGAACACATGTATATATATATATATATACAAACATATATCAAAATTAACAGTTTAAAAAAATAAACAAACACACACACAAACACATATATAAATAAAAATACAAGACACATAAAATATAAAAATTAAAAAATGAGTAGAATACCTAAAAAAATTAAATTAAATCTTGTGATTATTGAATAGATAAATTGATGTAATCCTAAATACCAAATAAAATATGAAATCCTAAACCAGAAAAATTTCAAAATAGGAATTAATAAAAATAGAGAAATCCTAAATATCAAATAAAACATTCAAGTTAGATAAATTTCTAAACATGGGGTTTGAAAAAACCATTATATTCAACATTTTACTGAAATATGAAAATAAATGACGAACGGCATAAGATAAGTCTATACGTTGGAGATCTGAGCTAAAATCAACAAAAAATCGGGATGATAATAGATTTATGGATCTGCAATGGCTTAGTCAGTCAGGTAAGGTTCATCAGGATGTTTGGGATATTGAATAATAAAGGAGAAGAATATTAAAGGAGATCCATTTGGCTGTTAATGAAAAAGGGTTTTTTATGATGGAATAAATTTCTTCACAAAAAAATGATCAAAATTGTTTATGACAGACAACATTGTCTCTCACAAATAATCCCAAACCTATTGGTATTTTCTATGGACTTATACATCCATCTCAAATTCCCTTTGTGAATATGTTTCATGGTGGGAGGCAAAAAATCCCACCAAAAGTATTTTCGATGGATAGAAAAATTATTTGCAAATAATGGCTATTTGCGATAGATATTTTAATCTATTAAAAATAGTCATCTTCAAAAGAATATTTGTGATGAGGCATTTTCCTTCAAAAATTTCCCATTGAAATATCAATAAAATTTAGTAGTGTTAGGGTTTTTTTGGGTCTTCTAGGGATTTTACAATTTTTTAGGTTTTTTGGGGGGGTTTATGTTTTTTAGGTTCTTAAGGTTTTGTTAGGTTTTTCTATTGTATTAAGGTATTTTTATTTTTTTAAGTATTATTATGGATTTTAGGTATTTTTTAGGATTTTATGATTTTTAGGGATTTAAGTATTTTGATAGTTTTTAGGGTTTTAAGCGTTTTTAGGTTTTTAGAGGTTTTCTGTTTTTTATGTTTTTATGGTTTTATTAAGGGTTTAAGGATGTTAAGTGTTTTTATGTTTTCATATATTTTTAGATATTTTTTGGGATTTTTATGGTTTTTTAGTTTTTTTATGAATTTTGAGGGGTTTGAGGTGTTTTTATGATTTTCATGATTTTTTATGGGTTTTAGGGTTTTGTTTTATTTTTAGGGGATTTAATATTTGTTAGTTATTTTAATGTTTTTTTTGGTTTTTAAAGTATTTTTGGAGTTTTCACGAGGTTTTTAGGTGTTTTATGCGGTTTTTTAGGGTAGTAGGAGTTCTATGATTTTAAGGGTTTTAGGGTTTTTATGTCTTTTATAGTTTTTAGTTTTTTTAGGTTTTTAGTGGTTTTAGGTTTTTTATGGTTTTCTTAGGGATTTTGATATTTTTTAGGGTTTTTTACATTTTTAGAGTTTTTAGGGTTTATATTTGTTTTCGTTGTTTTTTTGGTTTTTAGGATTTTTACTGGTTTTAGGGTTTTTAGGGGTTTTAGCCTTTTAGGTTATTTAGGATTTTTAAGTGTTTTTAGGTTTTTGATGGTCTCTTAGGGTTTTTTGGTGTTGTAATACTTTTTATGTTTATAGGATTTTTAGATATTTTTTAGGATTTGTATTGGTTTTTAGGACATTTAGGGATTTTGAGTGTTTTTAAGGTTTTTAGGGTTTTAGGGTTGTTATGGTGTTTTTGGGTTTTTTTGGTTTTTGAGTATTTGTGGATTTTAAGGAATTTTATAGTATTTTACCATTTTTAGGGTTTTAATGGGGTTTTATATTTTTTTAGTGGGTCTTAGTGTTTTAAGTGATTTTAGGGATTTTAAGATTATATGGGTTTTTTTGTTTTTATGGGGTATCGAGTTGTTAGGGTCTTTTGGGGTTTATTAGGGATTTATGTTTTTTTATGTTTTTAAGGTTTTTAATTACTTTTAGGTTTTTAAGGTTCTCTTAAGGGTTTTTAGGGTTTATAGGTTTTTTTTGGAATTTTTAAGGATTTTTAGGCTTTTAATAGTTTTTAGGGAGATTAGGGATTTTGAGGGTTTTTATGGGCTCTTATAAATTTTTAGGTTTAATGTTTTTTTTGTTTTTAGGGGTTTTTTGGTTTTAGGGGATTTTTATTGTGTTTTTAGGGTTTTGAGTTTGTTTTTGAGTTTTTCGGGGTGTTAAGTATTTTTTTTTTGATTTTCAGGTTTTCTTACGAGTTTTTCTTGTTTTTTGGGTTTTTCAGTTTAAAGGGATTTTTTTGGAATTTTTTAGAACTTTTATGGGATTTTAGGGTTTTAGGTAATTTTAGTTTTTTTATGGTTTTTATGGGATTTTGGAATTTTAATAATTTTTTACTTTTTCAGGGTTTTTAGGGTTTTTAGTTTTCCGTAGATTTTTAGGGGTTTAAAGGGAATTTAGATTTTTTAGGGTTTTTTTGGGTTTTATGGGTTTTAAGTTTTCTTAAATGTTTTTATGGGATTTTTGTTTTTTGGGTGTTTTTAGTGTTGTTAGGGTATTTTTAGGGGTTTTAGAATTTTCTTTAGGTTTTTAGGTGTTTTAAGTATTTTTATGTCCTTAAGGTTTTCATTGAGTTTTTCATGAATTTTATAGCCTTTTATGTTTTTATGTATTTTTATATCTTTTTTAGTATTTTTTTGTGTTTTATAGATTTAAGTTATTTTGAGGTGTTTGAGGGGTTTTTAGGCAATTTATGGATTTTAGGGTATTTATCATTTTCTTGGTTTTTTATAAGTTTTCAATTTTTTTATGTTTTTAGGGTATTTACCATTTTATATATTTTTAGGGATTTTTTTAAGATTTTTATATTTTTGGGGATTCAAGGATTTTGAGGGTTTTCAGAATTTTTATGGTTTTGAGGGTTATTATTTGTTTGTGTGTTTCTAGGACATTTTTGAGTTTTTATGGTTTAAAGGATTTTTGTATTTTTTAATATTTTTAGGGGTTTGAAGGGTTTTATCATTTTAGTGGTTTTCAGGGTTTTTTTTGAGTTTTTAGGGGTTTTAGAATTTTTAGTTTTTTAGGGGTTTTATGTGTTTTTAGTTTTATATGGGTCTTATTATGGGTTATAAGGGTTTTTATGGCTCTTTGTTTCTTTAAGAATTTAGAGGGATATTTAGGTTTTATGGGTTTTATGGGTTTTAATTATTTTTTAGATTTTTGGGTTTTTAGGGTTTTTAAGTCTTTAGGATTTTTTGTGATTTTTAGGGTTGTTAAGGATTTTATATTTTTTGTATGTTTTTAGGTTTTTAAGGGTTTTTTATATTTCTTATTTGATTTTAGGGTTCTTATTATTTTATAGGGTTTTCAGTGTTTTTATGGGGTTTAGGGGTTTTAGTGACTTTTAGTTTTTTTTGTTCTTTAGTGTTTTATTTTTTATGGGTTTTAAGTCTTTTTATGTTTTTAAGTTTTTTATTTGAGTTTTTAGGGCTTTTATATTTTGAGTTATGTTTAGGTATTTTTAGTATTTTTAGGATTTTTTAGGATTTTAAGCACCTTGATATTTTTTAAGGTTTTTAGCGTTTTAGGGGTTTTTTTTGTATTTTTAGAATTTTTAGGGGTTTCACGGGTTTTAAGTGATTTAGGTTTTGAAAGATATATTGGGATTTTTTAGGGATATTTTGAGTTTTTTATGTTTTAACGTTTTTAATTTTTTTTAATGTTTTTGGAGTTCAAAAAGTTTCAAATGTTTTTAGTCAATTTTTTTGGGAATTTATGGGTTTTTGGGGTCTTTTGAAGTTTTTAGGGGTTTATGATTTTTAGAGATTTTAGGGTTTTTGGTTTTCAGTGTTAATTAGGTTTTTAGGTGTTTTTAGTGTTTTTAGTTTTTAAGGATTTCGTTGGATTTCTCAATGTTTTCAGTTTTTTTTTTTGTTTTTTATTATTTTTAGGGAATTTTAGAACACTTAGGTTATTTAAGGGTTTTCTGTATTTTGAGGGGTTTTAGGATTTTTTTATCATTTATGTGTTTTTTTATAATTTTTAGGTTTTTAGGGGTTTTAAGTGTTTTTTGGGTTTTGAGGTTTTCTTAGGTTTTTTTGGGTTTTTAGGGGTTGTTTAAATTTTTAATGTTTTTATGGACTTTTTTACATTTCCATGGTTTTTATAGTTTTCTGTAGTTTGATGGGTTTTAGGGTTATTTTAGTTTTTTTTTTATTTTTACAGCTTTTTTTGGGTTATTAGATTTTGTTATTCCTTTTTTAGGGTTTTAAGGTTTGTTAGAGTTTTTTTAACATTTTTGGGTGTTTAAAGTGTTTTTTGAGTTTTTTTTGGTCTTGGGGTTTTATGGGATTTTGGGGTTTTCATGTTTTTTTTCAATTTTTATAGTTTTGGGGTCTTTTAGAGTGTTTTGGGGTTTTTGCATTTTTTTGTAGTTTTAAGTGTTTTAGGTTTTTATGGTTTCCTTTGTATTTATAGAGTTTTTAGGTTTTTTAGATTTTTATGTATTTTTAGTGGTTTTTTTTGGATTTCTGTGGTTTTTATGGATTTTGTGGGATTTTACTATTTTTTTTATGTTTTTAGAGGTTTTAAGTGTTTTTAGGTGTTTTTGGTTTTCTTAGGGGTTTTTATAATTTTTAGGGTTTTTTAAGTTTTTAGAGATTTATATAGATTTTTTAGGTTTTTTATGTTTTTTGGGGATTCTGGGGGGGGGGGGGGGGTTTAGTGGTTTTTAGGGTTGTTATGGTTTCTTTCTGGTTTTATGGTTTTTTTAAAAAATTTATTGTTCTAAGGATTTTTTATAGTTTTTGACATTTTTAATGGTTTAATGGGTTTTTAGATGTTTTAGTGAATTTTTTAGGTGTTTATCGATATTTAGGGTTTGAGGGTTTTAGGTATTTTTTTATCATTTTTAGGTGTTATTATGATTTTTTAGGGTTTTTATAATTTTTTGGGTTTGGGGGGGGTTTTATTTCTTTTTGCTTTTTATGGTTTTCTAATGGGTTTTCAAGGTTTTTAGGGTTTTTTTATGCTTTAAGGAATATTTAGTGCTTCTTTAGGATTTTAATGGTTTTTGTGATTTTTAGGGTTCTTAGGACTGTTAGGTTTTTTTAGGGTTTTTTATCATCTTTTAGTTTTTATAGATTTTAAGTGGTTTTATGTTTTTAATGATTATTTATTGTATTTTATGGTTTTAGGATTATTTATTGTTTTTTAAGTATTTTTGGGGGTTTTTTGTTGTTTTTAGAGGTTTTAGGGATTTTGAGGGTATTGGAGTTTTTGTGTTTTGGGGGGTTTAGGGAAAGGAAGATGATGTGGTCAGGCTATTCCCAACCCCCAAATTATTAGATTAAAAGATGCAGTCGAAAAGACACAACAGACAAGGGAGGGGCGGGGACAATCAACCCACACACAAAAAACCCTGGAGAACCCTAAAAAAACCCAAGAATCCCCAAAAAACCAAAAAGACACACAAAAAAAACAGAAAAGGCAGGAAGTAAAAATCATCTCAAGCAGCATTGCCCAGCCAGACATCAACCAGCATCACGTAGCACAACTATCGTCAACCATCACCTCCTTCCCAAGGATATTCACCACCAGCATCCACAGGACCACCAGCATCAAATTCATCAGTGTCACCTTCGCTACCTCACCGCTAAGCATCAATTCACAACTAAAACCTCTACACCAAAGAGGGGACACAGTCCAAAATAGCATCCATAACACAAAAACAGCTTAACCAATGCTTCATCTACAACCTGAGGGGAACCAACGCCCATGCCCATAACCCAACCGCAGCACCCAAAGTAGCATCCATTGCCACTCAAGAGAAACAAAAATCTACATCCACAACAAATCAAAACCAAAACAGACAACATATAGTAAACCACCATCCAACATAGTAGCCATAAAGCAACAAAACTGCACAAATCGGTGCAAAGATGATCTTATTTTCACCTCCTGAGAAGATCTGAAACCCCGCATCATAGCATGAAGCACCGTTTCCCCAAAACCATCACAAAGTCAGGGAGACCACCAAGAAGGCCATCCCTAGATCGCTACTTCACGACCTCACCTCGCCTTAACATCTCCCTAACCCACCTGAAACTGAGCAGCAGAAGAAGCTGCAATGCCTCCTGCCAGAACACCGCACCGCACCATCTACAGAATCCATAGATTTGAATCAAAAACCAAAACCCATGATACCGTTGAAACCCCCCTCCACCACTACAATGTGACTTCAAACAACATCTCTTGCCGAAATTATCTGCTCCAAAGCCACACTTGAGGAACCAATCCAAACCAAAGCCACGGCTCTCCGCGTGGATTCTAGAACCCCGCCGAAGCTAATTCACACCACCTCAAAAGCCAAACTGAGATGAAAAGAGACACGAGAAATACCAGCCACACTCCGAGCAATCCAGATCTTACCCAGCTCCCACCACTGATCTGCAACACCAATGACCAAAACCGGACCACTTATCCAAGGAACTACAAATCCACGCGCCGGAGAGGATGGATCTGACCCTTTCCTCCATGGTTGACTTCTTCGTCTGGGATCGACACTAGAGAAACTGAAATAGCAACATAGATCCAGATCCAGAAAAAACATATCGTGAGAGGATGGGACTGCAACGCTGTGTAAATCAGCGCATGAGAAACCACAACCATAGGGAAGGAAATGTCGCACCATGGAAGAAGCATCACGAGAGGAGGCGAGCATGAGTGCATCCGGGGGATTCAGCATCTATCATAGATGTTTTTAGGGGGTTTTCTTGGGGGAGTAGGGGGTTTTTTGGGTTTTAATTTTTTTTAGTGTTTTTTTACATTTTTAGTGGTTTAAAGGATTTTTTTTATTTTTATGGGTTTTACAGTTTAATGGGTTATTAGGGTGCTTTGTGGGTTTTAAGTATTTTTTTGGTTTTTATAGGATTTAAGGGATTTATGTTTTATAGGATTTTCTAGGGTTTTAGTGTTTTTTTAGGTTTTTAGGGGTTTTCAGTGTTTTTAGGTTATTATGGTTTTATTAGGGTTTTTAGGGGTTTTATGGGTTTTTAAAATTTTTCCATATTTTATGGGTTTT
Organism: Viscum album; assembly: GCA_963277665.1. Lineage (NCBI taxonomy): Eukaryota > Viridiplantae > Streptophyta > Magnoliopsida > Santalales > Viscaceae > Viscum > Viscum album. The sequence continues at coordinate 110,681,062 of OY728127.1, forward strand.
TTAGGATTTTTAAGGTGTTGTAGGTATTTTTGGGATTTTCAGGGTTTTGATGGGTATTATGGTTTTAGAGTGTTTTAGGGTTTTTAACATTATTAGGTTTTTTGGGATTTTAAGTGTTTTAATATTTTATGATTTTCTTAGGGGTTTTTATCATTTTTAGTGGTTTTCACCTTTTATGGATTTCGACCACTTTATTAGGGTTTTAGGTATTTTTAGGGGTTTTAGGAGTTTTAGTGTTTTTAGGGGTTTTATGTGTTTTTTTTGGGGGTTTTAAGGTTTTTTTGTTTTTAGGGTTTTAATTTTTTAAATTTCTTTTAATGATTTTAGGGGTTTGTAGGGTTTTTAGAGTTTGTAGTTTTTCAAGGAGTCTTATGGGTTTTATGGTTTTTTAATGTTTTTATCGGGTTTATGCATTTTTGTGTCTTTTCAGAGCTTTTAGAATTTGTTCAATTTTTAGGGTATTTAGAATTTTTTAAGTTTTTAGTGGTTTTATGTGATTTTAGGTTAGTATGGTTTTCTTGGGGGTTTTCAGGGGTTTTAAGATTTATTTAGGTTTTTAGTGGTTTTAGTGATTTTGAGGGTTTTTAGGGTTTTTAATAGTTTTTAAGGTTTTTTAGTTTTTTTGGGATTTTTAGGTTTTTAATGGTTTTTTGTATTTTTTAACAATTTTAGGAATTTAAATGGTTTTTAGAGTTTTTAGTGGTTTTTAGTGTTTTATGGGTTTTTAGGTGTTTATAGTTTTTAAGGTATTTTATGATTTTTAGGGGGTTTTAGGGGTTTTAGGGTCTTTTAGGGTTTTTTGGGGGTATTAACGTTTCTAGGATTTTTATGGGTTTTAAGTGTTTTTAGGTTTTTAATTTTTTCATATGGTTTTTCATGATTTTTAGTTTTTGACTTTATTAGGGATTTTCAGATAATTTTACTTATTTTATGGATTTTTTGGGTTTTTTGGTATTTTTATGGTTTTATAGGTTTTTGGGTTTCAGGGATTTTTGGGTTTTAATGATTTTTATGTGATTGAATAATTTTAATTTTTCTTATTGTTTTCTTATGTTTTTTCATGGGTTTTAGGGTGTTTTATATTTTTAAGTATTTTTAGGGCCTTTTTAGAATTTTAAGGGGGGTTTTTTTGTTTTTTGGGGTTTTGAGGGATTTTACGAGGATTATGGGTTTTTTTGTTTTTTTTGGGATATTTGCGTCTTTTTATGGGTTTTATGGTTTTTTTTTGATATTTTTAATGTTTTTAGATGTTTAAATGGTTTTTAATGTTTTTAGTGGTTTTATGTTTTTTATTATTTTTTGGGGGTTTTATGGTTTTTTATAGTTTTTTGGTTTTTTTAGGGTTTTTTGGTTTTTATGGATTTTTTGTGTTTTAAGGGTTTTTAGTGTTTTTTTAGGTTTTAGGGGTTTTTAGGTTTTAGTTATTTTATTAGTTATTTTCAAGGTTCATAGGTTTTTGTATGAGTTTTTGGGATTTTCATGGATTTTTTATAATTATTATTATTTTTATGTGTTTATTGGGATTTTGTTTATTTTATGGGGTTTTAGGGTTCGTAGGGATTTTTAGCACTTTTAGGATTTATTTTTTTAGGAGATATAATTGTTTTTATGTTTTATGGTTTTCGTGGTGTTTTTCAAAGTTTTCAATGTTTGTTATGTTTCAAGGGATTTTACGATTTTTTTAGGATTTGTATCTTTTTGGGGGTTTTTAGTGATTTTGTGGGTTTTATGTTTTTTATGGTTTTATGGGTTTTTTTGAGTTTTTTGGGTTTTTTTTGAATTTTTAGGGTTTGAATGGTTTTTAGAGTATTTTTAATGTTTTTGGTGGTTTTTAGGGTTTTTAGAGTTTTTAGTTGTTTTTTGGGTTTTTATGGGTTTTAGGGGTTTTATGATTTTTAGGGGGTTTAGTGGTTTTTTGGACTTGTTAGGGGTTTTTTGGTTTTTAGTGTATTTTAGGTATTTTTAGGGGTTTAAATTTTTTATAGTTTTTATGATTTTATTAAGGTTTTATTGGTTTCAAGGGAGTTTTTACGATTTTTTTTGGTTTTTAGGATTTTAGGGATTTTGACAGTTTTATGGTTTTTATGGTTTTTAATGGGTTTTAAGGTTTTTAATGTTTTTTGGTTTTTTGGTGGTTTAATGTTGTTTTAGGTTTTAAATGTTTTCTTTGTGTTTTTCTAGGTTTTTGGAGGTTTATGTCTTTAGGTATTTCTAACAATTTTTCTGGTTTTGTTGGTTTTTAAGGATTTTGAGTGCTTTTAAAGATTTTAGGGGTTTACGAGTTTTTTTGGATTTTCAGGGTTTTTTTAGTTTTTTAGGATTTTGAGGTTTTTTCAGAGTTTTATATCATTTTTAGGGGTTTAAATATTTTTTTAGTTATTAGTGGTTATTATAGTTTTTATGGGGTTTTAGGGTTTTTTAGAGTTTTAAATATTTTTAGGGGTTTTAGGTTCTTTTAAGGGTTTTAGTGCTTTTTTGGTTTTTTGTAGTCTTTTAGATATTTTACATTTTTATGGTTTCCTATGATTTTTCAGTATTTTTTGGGTTTTAACGTTCTTAGGGATATTTAGGGAATTTTTTCAATTTATGGATTTTTCAGGTTTTTAGGGATTTTGAGGGTTTTAGGGTTTTTTTTATTTTTTTTATTTTTTGGGTTTTTTAGGGTTTTCTAGGTTTTTAGGGATTTTATGTATTTTTAGTTTTTTCATCTTTTCATAGTGATTTCTAGGATTTTTTATGTTTTTAAGGGGTTTTAGGGATTTTTATGGATTTTTTATGTTTTTTTTTGGTTTTTAGTTTTTTTATAGAATTTTGATGGGTTTTAATGTTTATAAGTTATTTAGTTTTTATGATTTTTTTTTGTTATTTACGGTTTTTTGAGTTTTCAGGGTTTTAATTTTTTTTTTGTTTTAAACATTTTTTAGTGTTTAATGTGTTTTTAGAGTTTCACTAATTTTTTCGTTTATTATGGGTTTTTAGTGGTTTTTAAGGTTTTTATGGGTTTTATAGTATTTAGTATTTTTTGGAGTCTCTTGATTTTTTAGGGGTTTTAACATATTTTTTGTTTTTAGGGGGTTTAGTGTTGTTCGGTTCTTATTGTCTTCATTTGGTTTTTCATGATTTTTAGGGTTTTTTCCATTTTTAAGGATTTTGGGTGATTTTTTAGAATTATTAAGGTCTTTAGTGTTTTTAGGGATTTTGTGTGTTTTGAAGGTTTTGTATGGTCTTAGGTTTTTTTATAGTTTTTACTATTTTAGATTTTTAAGGGTTTTAATTGTTTTTAAGTGTTTAGGGATTTCTTATTCTACTTTAGGGGTTTTACGGTTCTTTATTTTTTTTGCATTTTTAGGTTCTTATTAGGATTTTTAATGGTTTTTAGGGTTTTTAGGGATATTGAGATTATCTATGTTTTTAGGGGTTTTATGGGTTTTGGGGGTTTTAGTGGTTTTTTAAGAATTCTTTGTTTTTATAGTTTTTCATTGTTTTATAACATTTTTTGGGGTTTAAAGGGTTTTAGAGTTTTTTGTTGTATTTTAGGGTTTTATGGATTTTTTGGGTTTTTAGGTTTCAGGTTTTTATGGATTTTGGGGGGGTTTTGGAGTTTTAGGGTCTGTTTAGTGTTTTCAAGGTTTTTATCATTTTTAGGTTTTTTTGGAGTTTAAAGTATTTTTGTATTTTCATGATTTTCTTAGGGTTTTAGGGTTTTTTTGTTTTTAGAGATTGTTACTTATTTTTTTGGATATTTATTTTGTATAGTTTTTAGGTATATTGAGTTTATTATGTTTTTTATGTTTTTAGGGTTTTGGGAAATTTTAGGGATTATAGGGGTGTTATGTGTTTTTTGGGTTTTACAATTTTCAAAAGGGTTTTCAGGTTTTTTAGGGGTTTTTATGTTTTAAGTAAATTTTAAGTCTATTATTGTTTTTTGGGTTTTTAGGGATTTTTAGGAATTTTGGGGATTTTTTGTTGTTTAGGGGTTTTTTGGTTTTTTGGGTTTTAGGGATTCCTTTGAGTTTTAATGTTTTTAATGATTTTTTAATGTTCTTTAATGTTTTATGTGATTAAAAGGTTTTTTATTTTCTTACGAGGTTTTTAGGTTTTTTTATATTTTTAGCATTTTTTGGTTTTTATGGATTTTTTGTGTCATTAGGTTTTTAGGGTTTTATTTGGTTTTTTCATGGATTTTATGGTTTTTTTATGTTTTTTTGATATTTGTAGTGATTTATTAGGATTTTTATGGATATGTAGGTGTTTTATGGATTTTAGGGGGTTTGGGGGGGGGGGGTTGGGTATTTGGGTTTCCATGGGTTTTTCACGTTTTTAGGGTTTTCTATGTTTTTAGGCATTCTAGGGTTTCTAAGTGTTTTTAGGATTTTAATTTTTCTTTTTGGTTTAATGGGTTTTTAGAGTTTTTATTGGTTTCTATTTTTTATGTGTTTTTATGGTCTTGAGATCTTTTTTGGGTTTTTAAGGGGTTTAGGGAATTTTTAGTTGTTTTTAGGGGTTTTTTGTGTTCTTAGTTTTTTAATGGTTTATTGGGGTTTTTTATGGTTTTAGGGATTGTTTTGGATTTTTATGGTTTTTGAGTTTTTAGGGGTTTCAACGATTTTAAGGGTTTTAGGGATTTTAATTTTTTAGGGTTTTTATGTTTTTTAGAGTTTTTTATGTTTTTAAATGGTTTTACCTGTTTTTAATGTTTTCTTAGGGGTTTTTAGGGTTTATGGTTTTTTTATATTTTTAGGGATTTCAAGATCTTTTTTAGTATTTTGTTATAATTTTTAGGGATTTTGAGTGTTTTTACAGATTTTAGGGTTTAGGTGGTTTTTTGGTTTTTAGGGTTTTTAGGGGTGTTTTTTTTTGAGTTTTTAGGGTTTTTAAGGTTTTAAGAGTTTTTAACGTTTTTAGCGGTTTAAAGGGTTATCTAATTTTTTTAGTTTTTTATGGTGGTTAGGGTTTTTATAGTATTTTGGGGTTTTTAGGGTTTAGGTTCTCTTAGTATTTTATTAGGGTTTTTAATTTTTTTTGTTATTTAGGATTTTTAAGTGTTTTTAGGTTTTTATGGTTTTCTTAAGGTTTTCATCTTTTTTTGGGGGGTTTTGTGTTTTTAGGGATTTTTTAGTATTTTTATGGTATTTTAGGGGTTTTAGGGATTTTGATGGTTTTTAAATATATTTAGGGTTTTTATATTTTTTATATTTTTAGGGGTTTTAAGTGTATTTAGGATTTTATGTTTTTCTTAGGGTTTTTAGGTTTTTTACATTTTTAGATATTTTTAGGAATTTTTTATGATTTTTATGGTTTTTTGGGGATTTTGGTATTTTTATGTTTTTAGGGATTCTAGGGGTTTTATAGTTATTTTAGGTTTTTATTGTTTTTAGGGTTTTTATGTTTTATTTAGAGTTTTTAAACAACTTTAGGGGTTAAAAGGGTATTTAGTTTTTAGTGGTTTTTAGACGTTTTAGGCGGTTTTAGGGTTTTTAATTTTTTTAAGGGTTTATGGTTTTTATTGGGATTTAACGGTTTGAGGGTATTTTTAGGATTTTTGGTGTTTTTATGTTTTTATGGTTTTAAAGTGTTTTAGGTTTTTATGATTTTCTAATGATTTTTCTGTGTTTTTTGGGTTTTTAGGGGTTTTTGGGATTTTGAGCGAATTTATATTTTTTAGTGTTTTTAGGTTTTCTAGCATTTTATTACCTTTTTGGGTTTTAGGGGTTCTAAGTGTTTTTATATATTTAATTTTTTCTTGGTATTTTTATGGGTTTTGGTGTTTTTAGTGTTTTTTGTTATTTATATGGTTTTTTTGGGTTTTCTGGGTTTTTAGGGTTTTGAGGAATTTTAATCTTTTTAGGGTAATTAGGATTTTTATATTTTAATGGGGTTTTAGGGTTTTTTATGGATTTTATGGTTTTTTCAGAAATTTTTAATGTTTTATGTGTTTAAAGAGTTTTTATAATTTTTATTTGTTTTAGGGTCTTTATGAGTTTTTTGGGTTTTTAATGTTTTTAGGGGTTTTATCATTTTTAGAAGTTTTAGGGTTACTATTATTTTTTGGATTTTAATCATTTTTTAGGTTTTATGGGTTTTAAGTGTTTTTCATTTTTTGAGGTTTTCTTAGGGATTTCCCTATTTTTTAGGATTTTTTCCATTTTTCTGGATTTTTAGGACTTTTTTAGTATTTTTATGTTTGTAAGGGATTTTGATGGTTTTGGGGGGTGTAGGGTTTTAAGGGTTTTTTATGTGTTTTTAGTTTTTTATGTTTTTCTTTGTTTTTTATAGGGATTAAGGTTTTTTAAATTTTTTTGGGATTTTTTGGCCTTTTTTAGGATTATGATTGTTTTTTGGGATTTTAATTGGTTTTGATGATTTATAATAATTTCTGGGTTTTTATTGGTTTTTAGAATTTTTTAGATTTTTTTGGGTTTTACTGGTTTTTTAGATTTTTTACAATTTTTATGGGTTTAAGTGGTATTTAGAGTTTTTAGTGGTTTTTAGGGGTTTTCCAATGGATTTCGTTCCCCATGACATTTTTCTATTTCCGAAGAGTTTCCAACGGGTTTGTTCGTGGAACCAGCAATAACTAATGGTTCTATATTTTAAGGGATCTACATTTTGAAGGCAAGTGATCGTTAGTTGTTTTGACTTATGTTACTTAAGAACTTGAATTGGTCGAGAGGATGGGTGGTCTAACTCATCACAACCATTTGGGGGAAATTATTTCCTACTTCGAGAGTCTTATATATTTAATACATGTTCATGAATCCTTCATTAATTCTCATGTATGATGTGGATAAACCCGGAGTTAACAATCAATTATTAGCATATGTGAAATTTCGAATCATCTGTATATATATGGCTGTTTCGCACGGACTCCGGGGATGACCTCCTGGATGGGAGATTCAAACGTTCCGATCAGTTTCTAACGGGTTTGTTCGTAGAACTGGAAACATCCAATGATTCCACATCCGTTTGGACCTACTTTCCAAAGGCAGGCGCTCATTAGCTTGTGGACTAATGAGGCTTAGGAATTTGCATTGGTCGAGAGGATGGGAGGTCGGACTCATCACACCTTTTTGAGGGGAATTATTGTCTACTCTGGGACTCTCTTTATAGATTTAAGTTATGTTCGTGAATCCTTATTACATTACCAAGTATAAAATGAGCTTTCCTTTAGTTTTAACAATCAATGATTAAATATTCAAGAAATTTAGAGAATCTTTTATATGTATTCGAGGTTCTTCATCAATAGAGAATCATCTATATCTGTTTAGAGATTCCTAGTCAATGGTATCCTTCAAAACATTTATATAAAAGTCTCTTGGTCATTATGATGACCAGGATGGTTTTAAAGCCACTCAATGGGGCACTTGAAGTTTATCGTCATTCAGAAGGACAGAGATTATTTCAAAGTTGGGATCGAACCCATAAATGGGCTACCTACGTATCCTTTGTTTTGGAAAAGGAATCAGAACCCACGTAGTTCGAGTAATGGAGTATGATGTTTATGATTGATGGCTCAAAGAAGAATGTCATAATTACTTTTACACTCTGAGCTCACGTGAGTCATGCTCGGTGTGAGAAACAAGAGGTACTGGTAAAAATTAGACAATTGTGCCATGAAATATGCAATCATAAGAATTTGTTTGGGGCTTATGCATGTATGACTGCCCAGATAGATGAAGGTTTAGGATTTACTTTTAGGGAGAAAATCCATGAACAGGGTCCATAAAGTTATATGTGCTTCATGGAGATTTGAATACTCTAATCTTGGGGCTTACTCCTAAGGAGGATGCCCAAGTTAGGAGGGGACTTATGATTGGGTTTTACTCATGAAAAGGAAACCCAAATCAAGGGTAAATTAGGACTGGTTAAGAGAAATTTAAGGGGGCTTGGGGTTTACTCCTAAAATGGAAGCCCAAGGTTATGATTGAGTCTTATTCCTGAAAAGGAGACCCAGGTTAGGGATTAAGGTTTGGGGCTTACTCCTGAGGAGGATGCCCAAAATTAAAGGACTTGATTGGGGCTTACTCTTGAAAAAGGATGCCCAAGTTTGGGAACTTTAAGAATTTGGGGCTTACTCCTGAGGAGGATGCCCAAGTTAAAGGTTTTATAACTGGGGATTATTCCTGAAAAGGAGACCCAGGTTAGGATTCTCTCATCTTAAAGGATGAGGTTGAATGAATGAACTCTCCGTATTTTAGTGACCTAAGGATATTTAAATCACTAGACTTTGAGAGAGATTCCACAGAATTCCTTTCAGATAAGAAAGTCAAATCAAGAAATCATGCCATAAATGGCTTTGAAGAGTGTCTTGAAGACTGAATCTTGAAAAGGAAAGGTGTGATGGCTTAAGAGGGGTAAAAATGGGCAAGATGGGCACCCAAAAAGATAGGGGCGCGCAAGTCTTGCAAGGTGCGCAAGTCTTCCGTGGGCGCGCAAGTATTGGGCGCGCAGGTATACCTTCGCGGCACATGGTGTACTTGCGCGATTTTCAACCAGAATTGAAATACGTGAGCGACTCTTTTTAAAACCCTTTAGAATTTTCTTGAGGTTCTTCCAGAAAAGGGATGCGCAAGTTATATTGAAGGAAATAAGTCGGCGCGCAATTGTTTGATAAGTTTCAACACTTGGGCCTTCCTTCTTCTCTTTAGATCTTCCGTTCTAGGTAAGAAATTACCTTAGAAGTGTTCCGGAAGCTTTGAGAAGAGACTTGGGCGTCGGGAGCTTCAATCCGAGTTTCTGGAAAAAGATCCTCTTGAAATGGGGGGCCCACAGGGTCTATTTATAGGCAAAAGAAGACCCTGGGCGGTTACCGGGCGGTTATCACTTAGGTCGCGCAAGTCACTTGCACGACCATAAGGTGTCGCGCAAGTACTTGCATTACCACTAGGCGGCACACAAGTGTACTTGCGCGACTATGAGTGAACTTGCGCGACCTATGGGCAATGTTCTCCTTGTTCATCCCTATGTCAATTTTTGATGTTTTCTTCAAAGGATGAATCACTTTTTTCTTATATATTCCCCTTTTCCGATCTATATATTCTGTGAAGAAAGGAGTGTCAACAAAAGTGCCCTCTCAGAGTTGGATCCGGAGAGAAATGAGGATTTGACTCTGAGGAAATCAAAGACATCCAAAGGAAAAGGTGGTTTCCAAGTCTTCAGTGTGCAGAAGGCAGCGCGCAAGTGTACTGGAACTTGACTTTTATTCAGAGTTCCTTTGTCTTTTGTGGGCAGTTTAAAGTAATGCATGCTGGACATAAAGGGGCTAATGTTTAAGGTCGAAATAGCTTTGACCGAAATGGATTAAAATGGATTCAATTCCTTGACAATTTATCTGAAAACATATTACCATACTCAAGTATGAGGGAAAAAAATGTAAACTATGGCTTTAGAATAATTGAATCTGAGGAATGATATGAAAAAGAGATAAAAGGCATTAGAAGAAGTAGTTTCCAAGAATGAAGTTACTATTATTTAACCAAAACCCGTTAGGGGGTTGAAATATGCAGGTCCACCTATGGGCATTGGCTGCATGGTCAAATAAATAGCATCTTTTGGCTGACAAGTCTGTTATGTGGACTGTTTATGCAAGGCCACCTATGGGCACGTGCTGCATAGTCAGGCAAAAGAACTCCCAGAAATTTACTTTCCAAGTGCTAAAAGCCAGTGAAAGTTTATAGAGATTCAAATTTTCTAAAGTATAGAGTTTGTTGTATGGAAAGAGGTACTTGAATATGGAGAAGATATTTCCGAACAAGAATATCGAAGAACTGGATGAATATCACTCATACGAAGGTCTGACCCAAACGTAGGGAAGAAGAATAAACCATAGACTTGAATACTTTCAGATCATGAAAAAGGATATGGGACAAATATGTTAAGGATGGCTATTCTTTGCGGATCCCTACATACTGTCGTTTAAGACAAATAAGGACAAAAGAGGCATTCTTCCCAAGAATGAAGTTACTATTATTTAACAAAACCCGTTAGGGGGTTGAAATATGCAGGGCCACCTATGAGCATTGGCTGCAAGGTCAAATGAATAGCATCTTTTGGCTGACAAGTCTGTTGTGTGGACTGTTTATGCAAGGCCACCTATGGGCATGTGATGCATAGTCAGGCAAAAGAATTCTCAGAAGTTTGACATTTTTGTGACTAGAAGTCATGAAAAAGGTTATGAAGATCTGAAAATATTTAAGGTTAGGATTATAATACATAAAGATGGGTATTGTCCAATGTATATAGAGATACATAGGTCAATGAAAACCATAATCATGTTGTGGTTGGGTCCTGAATTGAAATTTTGGACTTCACTACGTATCTCATAAGAATGAGAATCAAGCCATACGTAGTTCGTGAAATGCAGTTTAACGTCGTGCAGGACGAAAGTATGAGTGATCTTAGTTTAGGGTCATAGAATTCGGACCATAATAATGAACACACAGTGTGTGTTTTCATGAGGACTTTTCAGCCAAGGGACTGAAAGTGAAATTTGGGGTTAGGCCCAAAAGACTTGGGACTGGATTGGAGGGACACTCGAATGTTCCTACGTATCCCATAAGGATGGGAATCAAGTCCACGTAGTTCTAGAACTACCCTTTGTACAAATTTGGTTCGTACATGTGAAGGGTGAAAGGGGACTTTTTTGCAATGATGGTTTAACCTAAGATAAAATGTTTAGGCATTACCATGTATGCATGTAGTCTTTTGAAAATGAAAACCATGATTGAAAAATAAATGTCAATAATAGTTCTCTCTCAAATGAGGAAATCAAAGAATATTATAGTTTATTGTCATACCGGACAAAAGTGTTGCATAGTTTAACGTCATATAACAAGGACAAAAGTCAATCAATGTAAAAAAATATTGATTCTAGGGGCGGTTTCACGAATCAACATCATATGAGATGGTGGTGAACCAATGTGAAGAGATTATTTTTGGGCTTGAACCCTGGGAGGTTGCCTACATACCCAGCCTGGAGGGCAAGGATCAAAGTCCGTGTAGTTCAATTAAAGAATGAATTAATGATCAAGTTGTTCTTGGGGACAATGATCTAATAAAAAATGTTGTTGGGACTTACACATGGTTAGTGGCCCAAAGGGAGTATTATGGTTGATATTTTCTCTAAGATCACGTGAGTCATACTCGGTGTGAGAAACAAGAGGTAATAACAACCTTAACGATGCACAGTTTAATGTCATGTAGGACATAAAAAAGGGACTATGCAGTTTAAAGTCTTGCAGTTAAGACTATTGGTGTTGCACAGTTTAATGTCATGTAGCAGGGACAAAATAACAGTTTAATGTCATGTAGGACATATTAAGGACTTTCTGTACAGTTTAGCGTCATGTAGTTTGGACGATGGGGATAATACAGTTTAACGTCATATTGGACGAAAGTGTGAATAGTTTAAGGTCATATTCATGGACCGTGGATGGTGCGGTTTAATGTCATGCTGGACCTTTGATGATTATATAGTTTAACGTCTTTTTGGACGTGAGGGACTTTTATACAGTTTAGCGTCATGTTGTTTAGGACGTCACAGTTTAACGTCTTGCTGGACATATTTGCAAATAGTTTATGGTCATATACATGGACCAGGGATGATGCAGTTTAAGGTCATGCTGAACGGTTCATGGAACATTTTCACAGTTTAATGTCATGTGGGACGAAGTTTCAGTTTAAAGTCATACTGGACCATTTCTGTATAGTTTTAATGTCATATAGCAAGGACGAAGGTGAATCAATATGAGGATATCAGTTCTGGGGACTTTTTACAGTTTATCGTCATGCTGGACGTTGGAAGTGCCACACAGTTTAATGTCATGTTGCTAGGACACAATATAGTTTAATGTCATCTCGGACAAAATTTAGGAACTTTTGTACAGTTTAATGTCATGTAGATAGGACGTAATACAGTTTATTGTCATGTAGGACATAATACAGTTTAGTGTCATGTAGGACAAAATATAGTTTAATGTCATCTCGGACAATATATAGGAACTTCTGTACAGTTTAATGTCATGTAGATAGGACGTAATACAGTTTATTGTCATGTAGGACATAATACAGTTTAGTGTCATGTAGGACAAAATATAGTTTAATGTCATCTCAGACATATCATGAACCAATGTGATTGTTTTGGATCTGGGAACAATATTTTGTGTTTATACAAAATACTTCTTCAGAAATCTGGCATTAGTTGGAGTTGTGATGTGTTCTCCATCCATTGAGATTAGAGAATATGCTCCATTGGAGTAGACCTTATGTATTGAATAAGGTCCTTCCCATTTTGGTTCAAGCTTGGGAGGCTTCTTTCCTGGTATCATTGGTGCTCTGAGAACCAATACCAATTCTCCCTGAATGAATGAACGAAGACGAACTTTTTTGTTAAAAGCTCGTGCTATCCGATTCTGATAGATTTCCACGTGGTGCAAAGTGCACAATCTTTTCTCATCTAACTGTTCCAATTCATTCAACCGCTTTTGTGATTGCTCATCTGTTGATAACTGATCACAAATGGCTATTCTGAGTGAGGGAAATTGACCTTCAATTGGCAAGACTGCTTCTGTTCCATATACCAATGAATATGGAGTTGACCGCGTTGCATTGCGAGTGGTAGTACGATAAGCCCATAAAGCATGAAAGAGTTTATCAGGCCATGCCCTCTTATCTTTATCCACCATCTTTTGCAGTATATTTGAAAGAGTCTTGTTGAAGGCCTCTATCTGGCCATTAGCCGCTGCATGATATTGAGATGAATGGTTGGACTTAATGTTGTATTCTTGATACAATTTCTTTATCTCAGAAGAACAGAAGTTGGTGTCGTTGTCCGTCAATATGGTATGAGGGACACCAAATCTAGTAATGATGTTAGACTTGATGAAGCTAACAATGCATTTAGAACTGACTTCATTGAGAGGTACTACCTCTGCCCATTTGGAAAAGAAATCAGTAGCAGTAAGAATGTACTTAAACTGCTTGGCCGTAGCTGAAGGGTAAGGTCCCACCACATCCATTCCCCATGTGGAAAATGGCCATGAGTATTTAGCTGTATGAAGAAACTCTGGAGGTTTATGAATGAAGTTGGCATATACTTGGCATGAATGACACTTCTTTGTGAAATTAACACAATCTTGTATCATTGAAGGACAAAAGTATCCAAGCCTTCGAATTTGATCAGATATTCTATGTCCAGACTGGTGGGCACCACAGACTCCTGCATGCACTTCTTTTATGACAACCATTGTCTCTTCACCATCAATACATCTGAAGAGAACTCCATCAAAACCACGTTTGTAGAGAATTTTCTAGAGGTGGTTTGGGCTATCATAAAGAGTAAAATTGACCACACGTCGCCGAATTTGTTCTTTCTCGGCTTTATCAGGTGGAAGTGTTCCATTTTGAAGGTATTCCCTGATAGGTGACATCCATCCTGTAGTATGACCATACGGTTAAGGAATGGGACTAATTTCATTAATTTCCTCTGTTCTGACTTGAACATAAGGTGAAATTGCATGATGGTGGGCAATACAGATGGTTGTTTCGTCCCGATTTGGATCTGCTAAAGCTATGGCTATATTAGCCAGTGCATCAGCTTGAGCATTTTGTGATCTTGGGACATAAGAAAATGTCGGTTCTGAAGGGAATTCCGACATTAACTCTCTGACGTAATCATACAAAGGGATTAATTCTTCTTTTCTGATGGCATAATCCCCATTGACTTGTTTGATTACCAGGTCTGAATCACCTTTCACCTTTAAGTGATTCACTTGTGCTTGAAGCGCTAACTCCAAGCCTGTAATGAGAGCTTAGTATTCAGCTTCATTATTGGTACCACCTTCCCACAACAAAAAGAAATAAGGTAACACTGCCTTATCTGGAGAAATGAGCACAATTCCTAAACCAACTTTGTTGAATTTAGGATTTTCTGTTTTCTTCCCTGTTGGACTTCTAGAAGCACCATCAAAATACATTTCCCATGTTTGAGGACTCTCTTGAATAGAGAAAACTTCCTCATCAGGGAGTTCGATATCTGAATACGTGTCTTCCACTGAAGGATGTTCAGCCAGGAAATCAGCCAGAGCTTGGCCCTTAATTGCCTTTTGAGACACATACTGGATGTCGAACTGCTGTAGAATAACCGCCCACCTTTCCAGACGTCCTGTAAGCATTGGATGACTAAGGATGAATTTGAGTGGATTATTATGAGATACCAATTGGACCTCGTGATGTTGCAGGTAGTGTCTCAGTTTTTTAACTGCAAAGATTAATGCTAGGCAGCACTTTTCAATACTTGAATACCGGGTTTCTGCTTCAAGAATAGTTCTACTGAGATATTAGAGACTATTTTCATTCCCAGCATCATTCTTTTGAGCGAGAAAGGCACCCAATGATCGCTCTAAAACTGTCACATAGAGGATAAGAGGTCTACCCTCAACAGGTGGCATGAGTACTGGTGGACTCAAGAGGTATTTCTTGAGAACATCAAATGCTTCTTGACATTCTTCAGTCCACTGGTAAGTGACTCCTTTCTTCAATAATTTGATAAAGGGTAAACTTTTGCCTGCCAAATTAGCGATGAAACGCCGAATGTAGGCTAAGTGTCCTTGAAGTCCTCTTAATTCATTCAAATTCTGAGGAGGTGACATACCAAGGATTGATTTGGTCTTCTCAAGATCGACTTCAATACCACGATGGCGTACAACAAAGCCGAGGAATTTTCCTGAGGTTACCCCAAAAGCACATTTTAAGGGGTTCATCTTTAAATTATGTTGTCGAAGCTTGTGGAATATGAATTCCAAATCAGCCAAGTGATCAAAACGTTGTTTGGATTTAACCACCAAATCATCTACATAGCATTCAACAAACTTCCCTAAAAGAGGTTTGAAGATACGATGCATGGAACGTTGATATGTTGCACCTGCATTCTTTAAACCAAAGGGCATCACCCGGTAACAAAACACACCTTGAGGAGATCTGAAGGCTGTATATTCCTCATCTTCTGGGGCCATTCGGATCTGATTATATCCTGAATATCCATCCATGAAAGAAATTACTTCATAGCCAGCTGTCGCATCAATTAAGAGTTCTGTAATCGGAAGTGGGAAATAATCTTTAGGACAATACCGATTAAGATCTCTGAAATCGATGCAAACCCTAATTTGTCCGTTCTTCTTCTTTACAGGGACAACATTAGCCAACCACTTGGGATATTGAACTTATCTGACGAAGTTAGCTTTGATAAGCTTATCCACTTCAGCCTCAATTTTGGAAGCATAGGTTGGGTGTGTTCTTCTCGCGGCTTGCTTGAATCCTCGATGTTCTTTTCGTAAACCCAAATGATGAGTAGCAACATCAGGATCAAGGCCAGGCATCTCTGTATAATTCCAAGCAAAAATATCTTTATTTTTCTTTAGAAAAGAAATATACATCTCTTGCTCTTCAAGGGTCATGGACGCACTAATTAAAGTGGGGCGTGGATCTTTCTCTGTACCCAGATTTACTTCTCTGAGTTCATCCACAATGGTAGAGATACCCTATACAAATGCTGGAGGAGCATCTCTATGATCTTCCTCTTCCTCTTCATCATGTGTTATTTCTTCCGTTTCTACTTGCAAAGTAGATGAAAAAAACTAAATTCTCAGGATCATAAGAGATGTCAAAATTTTCACATTTTGAAGAAGAAGCTTCCATTTCTGACCCTATTGATGATAAAGGGTCTTCTTTGGGAAATAAAGAGGAGATGATGGATTGAGAATCGACATCATTATTCACCTCTGGTGTTGCTATAACTTCTTCTGGCCTGATTAGCGAAGTATAGACTTGTTGGATTTCAGCAGACGAAATGAAAACGTCACCACTTATGCTTTCGTCACTGCTTGGTAAGTTACCAATTTCTCCCATGTTGTCTGGCTCGATTGCCGTAATTGACATTATGGATCTTTCCATAAGAGTATTTTGATTTGGGCCTATTTTGTCAATTTGACTGATAGGTAACACACAATCTGTACTCACATGTGAAAATGGATTTATTGGAATTTTTTCCAAACCATATGGAGCATTAACTTTGGTAATTTCCTTCTTTGTAGATTTTTCTCTTCCCTTCATGTGATAAAATTCCGCCTCAATGTATTGAGACTCACATGTCTTGAACGGGGCCTTATCACCATACAATGTTCCAACTTGACCATCGAAACAGTATTTGAGACATTGATGGTATGATGACGTAATAGCTGCATGCTGATGTAGCCAGGGTCTTCCAAGCAAGATATTGAAAACTGAGTCTTGATCAACAATCATGAAATCCGAATTGGAAACAAGATCTCCAAACTGAGTTCTGAGCATAAATTCTCCCAGTGGTTCTTGTTCATTTTTATCATATCCTTGCAACATCATGGTAGAAGGAGATAAATCAGATTCTGTGAGGCCCAATCGACGAAGTGTACGAATGGGCATGAGGTTGACTCCTGAACCATTGTCAATGAAAGCTCTTCGAACATCTATACCATTGACTTTTCCAGATAAGTACAAAGGTTTTATGTGCCCATGAACAACATCATCTTCATCTTTATCAGTAAAAGATATCACTGCATGGCATTCTGCAGGATTATTCTCTATGTGATAGATTTCAGCTGCAGCAATTTCAGCTTCAAACTCCTGAGGACTTGACAAAGCTTCGATGAGTGCTTCCCGAAGATCTCTTGACAGATTCAAAGCATCCAAAATTGATAACTTGGCTGGTACTTGGGCAAAGTGTTTCAATATATCATACTTTTGATCTAGAGGTCTGCGTTTCCCAATAGGAATATGCGGTTTAGCAGGTACCTTGGAAGAAGATGCTTTGGAAGCTGATGCATCTTGTATTGAAGCTGGCAACATCCTTGGTTTTGGCAGATTATACTGATTAGATCCATTTACTTGCTGAGATAAAGAAGATGGAACTTTTAATCGGTCTTCCAAAATAACTGTGCCGAAACTGAGTTGGCCATTGGCAGAAGAACTTGATTGTTCTTTTTGAGATCGCTGAAGGGCTCTACCACGAGTTTCTGCTGCGTATACAGTGCTAGCAGGGGTAGAATTAGAGTAGTGGCTTCGGAAAGATCCACGTCTTCCCCTATATCCTGAACCTCTAGAACTTCCTCGGGTTCCCTTATTTGATACAGGGAATTCAGGCTCATCAAGACTGGAATATGGATCTGTTAATTGAATCATATTAACAGAACCAAAGATGAACTCTTCGTCTGATAAAGACTCTGCCTGGTTATCCTGTTTAGGCTGTGCCGTTTGGTGGGACGGTGCCCGTGGCTTCGAAGTAGATGGCATGAAATCTGCCAGAGTCAAAGACAATTTAGGCTTTGATACATACTCATCTTCTCCTGATTCCTCTTTCTTCTTTGAATTGCGCTGCCCTTTTGAGGATTTGTCTTTTGATGGAGGCTTTACTGCAGCTTTTGTAGGAGACACAATTGGTTTCTTCAATTGTGTTCGAAAAATGGAATGGGTCTGATTGATTGTCTTTCTGACCATCCAATCATCATATTTTTTTCGCAGTTTTTCTTTTGACTTCCTCCCACTCGCCTCCTTCCTCTGGATCTGTAGTGGTAATACATGCTACATGAGCTGAAGAACCCTTCAATTTGACTTGTCCCAAGTCGACCATCTTTTGTAGGAGGTCTTTAAAGACAAAACACACCTGGATGGGATGCCCCAACATTTGATGAAAGGGACAATAATTGGGACGGTCTTCATCTCCTTCCTTGTATGGCCTCTTCGGCACTGGTAATTGAACCAAATTATTTTCCAGAGCTGAAATGAAGTAACCAGGAACTTGCTCACTTCAGAAAGAGTAAGTTTTACTCTTCATATCCTCAAATTGTTATCGTCGTTGATCTTTTTGATCATTTGGACGAAACAGCCTTTGTTGTTGGCGTTCAGGAGGTGGAGCCCTTCGAGAAGATGAAGGTTTTGAAGTAGAAATAGGTTCAGGTGCTTGTTTAAGCATAACTGTAGCAGTTTCCGCTTTACCCATTCTCCTTCCTGGAGCTGATAGAATTATACGAGATTTAACCTTAGAGTGTACAAGGGAATCTTCAATCTGTTGAGCGATTGAAGTAAGGTCTCGAAACCCTCCTGTGTATTTCACAGGGATCAATGGCATGCGTAATTCGTCACACAAATTTGCCACATAGATTGGAAACAATTCCTCCTGAGGGAGTGCTAAACTCAAGGAATAAGTTAATCCCTTCCAACGAGAAATGAAATCAGATACTCTTTCATTCTCCCTTTGCTTGCAGTTTGTAAGATCGAAAACTGTCGTTTTTGGCAAAGTTGAGCTAAACTGAAGAAGGAATTTTTGACGAAGATCCTCCCATCCGATGACTGACCGGGATTGCAAGCTTGTATACCAGACAAAAGCTGGTCCTTGCAAGGTTCGCATGAATCATCTGAGTTTCACAACTTCTTGCTGCTCTGGATTTCCCATCATAGGATCACAACAGGACACGTAATGCGTCAAATGTTGTTCGGTGTCGCCTGATCCATTGAAAGTAGGGAAAACAGGGTTTCCAAAACTGGATGGAGGAGAAATTGAATCTACCCATTCAGGGTAAACTTTCTTTTCAGTTTGAACTTGCACCCGTTTCCCTTCCATAGTTTCTAACCAAGCTGTTAATGACTCAATAGTAGTTATTAACTTTTGAGAAACATCAGGTTGAACTTGGTTTTGGGTAGGTGCAATGAATGGAGCTTGGACAGACGTGGTAGTTGGTGCTGCAATTGATGGTAGTTCTGCCAACCGTTGTTGCGTTTGACCCGTAGGATTAGACCTCTGAGGGTGTACTGATAGAGGAGGATATTCCTGATCCATCTCAGTAGTTACAACAAATTCCTTTGGCTGTCGGACTTTATCATTCTTAAGAAGAAGACTACTCTGAAGTAGTTCTGCATTCAACCTTCTTAATTCTTTCATTTCTTCCCCTTTTGTGCAAACCTTTTCTCTAAGGAGAGTGATTGATCTCCATCAGAGGAAGGGTGAGAAGTAACCTGATTCTTTCCTTTCCCCTTATTGGATCCTTTTCGGAGAGGGGGAAGTGGGTTACTTGAAGGAATACCCAGATTTTGGGTAAGCCTTTGATTACGTGTGCGCACACCTTCTTCATTTAAGTCTGTGTGCGCAACTTCTTGAGCAAGAACCTCTTCGTCTGATCCTTCTAATTGAGCCTCATCTGGTGAATCAGCAGCAACGAAATTGATGACATTAATGGATGCATATTGCATGGAATCCTTTCTATCATCATTTCTGTGATATTGTCTTCTTCCATGTCCATGATGAGACATGGAATTCTGTTGACTTGATCCCTTAGGAACTTCTTGGAGAACCGTCACTTGGAGAGAATCTCCTGATATCTTGGCTCTTCGTTCCTCTTGAGGCTTATTCCCTAATCAAGAGAATACTGACTTTATTTGAGGGAGGGATTGAGGATTTGAAAAAGTCCCCGGTCCGATAGACTGGGGATGTTCCTGCTGCTTCCGCTCAACTCCTCGAATCCCATTTGTTGACTCTGAGGGTTGGGTTAGAGAAGTCCCCAGTCTGGCAAGCTGGGGTGTCTCTTGACATGCTATGTCTGAGATCTTCTTAAAATCTCTCTTGATCTTGAGAATTTTAGTTCAGAAATTAGTTGGATGCATTAACCTGTATCCACTTTTATCACCTGGTTCAACAGACTGTTGAATGATTTCCGAAACTTCTGTCATTTGATGACGTGTTTTCTCCAGATGAGAGGCTTGTGCAATATTCTCGCCTGCTTGATGTAGGAGAAATTCAAGAACATGTTCTCTATATACTTGATTTTGAGAGGAACTAGTTGAATCCTGTTCTTGAGCAAGATTTTGATTATGAACAAAGCCCATTGACTGTGGCCGGCCATGGGCAATAAAATTGCATGAGACCATTTTCGGCGGGCTTTGCTGACCGGAAAGCACTGTGAAATGTAGTGCTCCGTGAACACCCCATCCTCTGATATGAACATCAGATGGAGCATTGGAAATTAACTGACGCAATTTTCTTAGTGCGCCAAGGCCTGAACGTTGAAGAGTTCTCTGTTGCTTTTCAGCCTTCGGATACCGAGAGACTGATAGAGATGCCAAATCAATCTGACGTTGTAACCCTTCTATTATCTTAATATGATTTTCATAATCACCATAAGATAATACTTTATTCTTAAATTGACAAAGAGTCTTCCATATGTTGAGACGAATATCATGGATTCCCTCATCCGTCAACATCTTTGGAATGTCGAACTGGGAGTCAGCCAAAGGCCAAAACATGACTGGTACTTCACCTTTTGCCAGTTTTTTCCTCATGTTCACCATTTCCTCTTTATCATTGAATGAAGATTCTTCTACCTGTTTGGACCAGAGTTGTTGTTTCCTTGTTGCTTCATCGGATTCAACAAGATTGGTAGAGAAATCACTATTCATGCTGGAAGATGAATGACCCAGGGATGGTTCGGAGAATAACCTGAACCCCAGGCTATCTTCTGATGGAGAAAGAGTTTCACCTGCCGATAGTAAAGCATCAGACATGACTGGTTTTATGTTTGCAAGTGCCTCGAGATAGGAGGGCTTTCTCGTCACTACATTGCCTTCTGAAGAATTTTCGAGACAACGTGAATCGCTACTGCGGAGAGGACTTTCGCAGCGAAGTTCATCATCATGAGGAGGACCGTCATGATGGGTTACAGCAAAAGATGAAATCTCTTGCTCCTTGGTCTTCTGACCACACAGAGGGTTCCTGTGGCTCTCATCTGAAGAAGAAACTTCAAGATTGACTGAATTTTCATGAAGCATGTCTTCATGAGGAAGTGTCTGTTGAAGACCTTCTGAATTAATGTTCCCGTTATTGGGAACTGAGGGAGTAGAATCTTGAATTCTGACAGATAAATGTCTGAGGGCTTCAAGAACTCCAACATCGAGCAAGGCCTTGTTGCAGATTGGCCTTTGATCTCCTGACTGTGCTGGGCGGATCTTTTTCTTAGATTCCTTCTTACTTGCTTTAGAAACCACTTGATGACGAAAGTGATTGCTCTGAGCAGGTGTATGTGCCTGATCAGGAAAGATGGTCAGGTTAGGCTGACGATATCCACTCAAATCAGGTGTATGTGCCTGACTTGGTTGTCCCTATGATATGGGGGAGTATGCCCCATAACCCTCTTAGACTGGAACAGATGTGTGTGTCTGTTCTGGAGTGAATCGTTGATGTGTCACTCCATTGCTAGGGATAGATTTGTGTGTCTGTCCCTGAGATGATGTTGAAGCTGTTATGATATCCTGGAAAGCATCCAGAATATGAGCAGGAATTTGCTTCTGCTCTTTCACCATTGACAAAATATGTTTGGTGACTTCAGCCGCCGGAACGGGGATATACATCCATTCTGGGCTTGGAGTAGGTTTATGTGCCTGCTCTTGTTCTCCCTTTCCTGTCAGTGAATCCTGACAGTACTCATGTGTGGAGGCAGAGAGTTGAGTCTGCCTCCTGTTTGTCGTCGGGACTTTCCGACTGACTTCTCTGTGCGCTACCAAGCGAGACTGTTGGTAGGCTTGATTAGTATTAGCAGGTGTATGTGCCTGCTGATTACACTTCGCCAAACGTGGTTGACGAGATCCATCATATGTAGTCAGATGAGCCTGCTGACTAACTGGTGATGTATAAGCAGGTGTATGTTCCTGCCTATGGTACTCCGCCGGAATTGCCTGGCGGGATCGGCTTGATGCTGCCAGACGAGTCTACTGGACAACGGAATTAAAAAGGGCAGGTTATTGTGTCTGCTCATTATTTGCCACCAAGTTAGGTTGGTGGACTTCTCCGGAGATGGCAGGGATGACAACCTGCCTATTGTTAACTGGATTCCGTCTCTGGCGGTTCCACTTGCCTGCTCGGGTTCGAGGAACCTGAGCTGAATACCTGGAGTCGGTACCCTCATCATGTTGAGGGCGCGCTACCGCACGAGTTTGGCGGCGATTGTTGATGGGAGCCCTTGAGAAGGACTCCTGTCTTTTTGAATTAAGGTCCTGCGGGACCTGCTCATTCACTTCCTCAGAGTAAGGGAGTGAATGAAAATTGCGTTCCGGGGATAACGACCCGAAATGGTTAGAGACGGTAGTCAGCACCGCCTACTTCTTGATCGCTGGCCGCCGTTGTCCAGACGACCAGGTAGAGTTGTTAACTTGGAGGGCTTGACGAGCGGCCTCCAGAGTTGGGATAGTACCGTTGCGACGGTACTCCTTAACCAGTGCATTAGAAACCCGGCGTTGAAGATGCTGAGTTGGTGATGTCATTCTCAGAGCGGACGACGTTCCAGTAGGAGTAGTAGCATGGGTTTTCACAGCAGCAGACCTCACAGTAGAGGTGTTCACAGCAGCAGTATTCACAGAGGTGAATTTAAGGAAAGCCATTTTACAGAAGATCTTGTGAAAAGAGTGCATGTTCCATATAACAGACATAATCAAGATGAATCTGGCCACTGCATCTTTTGGATGAGCACATATCAATGATTGCTTTGTTGGCCCAAGGGGCCTAACAAAAAAGAAGAACATCACTTTAACTTGGTTAAGGATTCACGTCGGGTTCACCATTTTTGTTTCGCACGGACTCCAGGGATGACCTCCTGGACGGGAGATTCAAACGTTCCGATCGGTTTCTAACGGGTTTGTTCGTAGAACCGGAAACATCCAATGATTTCACATCCGTTTGGACCTACTTTCCAAAGGCAGGCGCTCATTAGCTTGTGGACTAATGAGGCTTAGGAATTTGCATTGGTCGAGAGGATGGGAGGTCGGACTCATCACACCTTTTTGAGGGGAATTATTGTCTACTTCGGGACTGTCTTTATAGATTTAAGTTATGTTCGTGAATCCTTATTACATTACCAAGTATAAAATGATCTTTCCTTTAGTTTTAACAATCAATGATAAAATATGAAAGAAATTTAGAGAATCTTTTATATGTATTCGAGGTTCTTCATCAATAGAGAATCATCTATATCTGTTTAGAGATTCCTGGTCAATGGTATCCTTCAAAACATTTATATAAAAGTCTCTTGGTCATTATGATGACCAGGCTGGTTTTAAAGCCACTCAGTGGGGCTACCTACGTATCCTTTGTTTTGGAAAAGGAATCATAACCCACGTAGTTCGAGTAATGGAGTATGATGTTTATGATTGATGGCTCAAAGAAGAATGTCATAATTATTTTTACACTCTAAGCTCACGTGAGTCATGCTCGGTGTGAGAAACAAGAGGTATTGGTAAAAATTAGACAATTGTGCCATGAAAGATGCAATCATAAGAATTTGTTTGGGGCTTATGCATGTATGAATGCCCAGATAGATGAAGGTTTAGGATTTACTTTTAGGGAGAAAATCCATGAACAGGGTCCATAAAGTTATATGTGCTTCATGGATATTTGAATACTCTAATCTTGGGGCTTACTCCTAAGGAGGATGCCCAAGTTAGGAGGGGACTTATGATTGAGTTTTACTCCTGAAAAGGAAACCCAAATCAAGGGTAAATTAGGACTGGTTAAGAGAAATTTAAGGGGGCTTGGGGTTTACTCCTGAAAAGGAAGCCCAAGGTTATGACTGAGTCTTATTCCTGAAAAGGAGACCC
This sequence comes from Viscum album, assembly GCA_963277665.1. NCBI lineage: Eukaryota > Viridiplantae > Streptophyta > Magnoliopsida > Santalales > Viscaceae > Viscum > Viscum album. The sequence goes on from OY728127.1 coordinate 110,704,726, forward strand.
AGGTTAGGGATTAAGGTTTGGGGCTTACTCCTGAGGAGGATGCCCAAAATTAGAGGACTTGATTGGGGCTTACTCCTGAAAAAATATTCCCAAGTTTGGGAACTTTAAGAATTTGGGGCTTACTCCTGAGGAGGATGCCCATATTAAAGGTTTTATAACTGGGGATTATTCCTGAAAAGGAGACCCAGGTTAGGATTCTCTCATCTTAAAGGATGAGGTTTAATGAATGAACTCTCCGTATTTTAGTGACATAAGGATATTTAAATCACTAGACATTGAGAGAGATTCCACAGAATTCCTTTCAGATAAGAAAGTCAAATCAATAAATCATTCCATAAATGGCTTTGAAGAGTGTCTTGAAGACTGAATCTTGAAAAGGAAAGGTGTGATGGCTTAAGAGGGGTAAAAATGGGCAAGATGGGCACCCAAAAGATAGGGGCGCGCAAGTCTTGCAAGGCGCGCAAGTCTTCCGTGGGCGCGCAAGTATTGGTCGTGCAGGTATACCTGCGCGGCACATGGTGTACTTGCGCGATTTTCAACCAGCATTGAAATACTTGAGCGACTCTTTTTAAAACCCTTTATAATTTTCTTGAGGTTCTTCCAGAAAAGGGACGCGCAAGTTATATTGAAGGAAATAAGTCGGCACACAAGTGTTTGATAAGTTTCAACACTTAGGCCTTCCTTCTTCTCTTTAGATCTTCCGTTCTAGGTAAGAAATTACCTTAGAAGTGTTCCGGAAGCTTTGAGAAGATACTTGGGCATCGGGAGCTTCAATCCGAGTTTCTAGAAAAAGATCCTCTCGAATGGGGGGCCCACAGGGTCTATTTATAGGCAAAAGAACACCCTGGGCGGTTACCGGGCGGTTATCACTTAGGTCGCGCAAGTCACTTGCACGACCATAAGGTGTCGCGCAAGTACTTTCATGACCACTAGGCGGCGCGCAAGTGTACTTGCGCGACCATGAGTGAACTTGCGCGACCTATGGGCAATGTTCTCCTTGTTCATCCCTTTGTCGATTTTTGATGTTTCTTCAAAGGATGAATCACTTTTTGCTTAGATATTCCCCTTTTCCGATCTATATATTCTGTGAAGAAAGGAGTGTCAACAATGGCGTTCTTCTTTAATAGAAATATCTATATGTATCTAAGGTTATCCATAAATGGTATCCTCCCATATACTACTTATAAATTTTTTGGTCATTATTATGATGTGGCTGGTTTTCTTGCCACATAGTGGGGCACTCTGGAGATTATTTTCATCTAGGGAGACAATGATCACTCATGATTATATCATCATCATTGGAGATAAGGGTTGTTTTAATGTTGGGATAAGACCTATTGATGGGATTCCTATATATCCTTGTGAAAGGAATCAGAACCCACATAGTTCGGTGCCACTTCATAGGAAGCATCATACCTTTTAAGGTCATGTGATAAGGACTCAACCATACAGTTTAACATCACATGGAAAGTACATCTAGGCATGAGGTGACTAGTCATAGTTTGGTGTGGGAATTATGCTCAAACAGACCAAGGAACCTAAAGGGATTTGAGTTTTCAAGTTTAATAAAATCATACTGGGAGTATAGCCCAAAAGAAAATGGTTGATTTATGAATTGGTTTTGAACCTCAATGAGGCTTCCTACTTATCCCATTTGAATGGGTATCAAAGCCCATGTAGTTCATTGACTCTCACATGGGAGAATATCCCTTTGAGAGAATTATGTTTGGGCTTACTCATGAAAATGATGCCTTAAAAAAGGGGGCATGAGTGATGTATTATCTCATTGTTATTTTGGGTTTAATTCAGTGCTTACTCCTAGGTAGGATTCTCATTGAGCTCAGACTATAGGTAGGCATCCCACATATACTGGTCATGGCAGGATTTAAAATTCTCATAGTTCATTCCATTGACGTGGATTGTGTGGGTGTCTTGATCAATAATTACATATAAGACCATGTGATTCATGATCAATGTGAGAAAAAAGAGCAAGTAGAAGATTCGACAGACTACACACTTTTCAGCATTCACTGGTGGGGGAGGAGGGGGCGGCAGTGGAAGTGGTTGGGGTTATAAAACTTCTCTCTCTTCACATCCCCTTAAAAAGGAATGAAGATTAAGGATGCAGTGGTAGAGAGGAGAAAACTACAACCTCCTCTAATAAAGGCTATGGTATTACTCTAAGAGGGATGACCTAAATTTGGTTCTGTAGTGGGAGGACGATCTAATACCATGTTCAATGGAAAATAAAGTGTGACACTTATCCTCCCTTCTTGGAAATGGAGGCTACAGGTCTCATAGACGAGAAGGGAAGGACATGGTCTTAACCCTTATATCTGATACTGAGAACTCTTCATCATTGTCCCTAGGACAGGGGTCCTTGTGACCATGGCGATACAGATCCACATGTTACCTGAGGACCCTGACCAGAAAATCAAACAAGTGTGATGAACCTCTCACCATAGGAATAAAAACCTAAATTGAGGGAACATTAGTGTGATACTCTTCATGGTTGTGTAAGTATAGAGGCCTTGGTGGAGGTTTTGAGTTGATCCATCTCATACAAGGGGTCCAAAAGAGAAGACATCCTGCCATTGATGGATTTAAAAAAGCCCTTATAGATGCCTCATACTGGCTGGAAGGTAGGGAAAACCAAGGAGGCTCACACATGGGATTCCTTGTATAGGTAGGCTTGTGTGAATTGGTAGCACCATGGGTGACACACCACATGGGTGACTACACTTAAGAGAGACCATGCATAATCATTCAAGGGTCTCCACAGGTGTTCTAAAAGGTATGTCACGTAAGTCCTTGGTTAAAGAAGGTAACCTTATGCTAGTATTAATTTATCATGGGTTGGGTGAATGCCTCATGTAGGTGTTGTTTGTTTAAAACCCCTATAGGCATTTAGTTTGACTATTCCCCTATAATTCCCTCTTTTTTAGGTGTTAGGGAACTACCTAGAAGGTTAGAGAGGACATGAGAAAATCACTAGGGTGATCAGAGAATTTTCCCGCATTTGGGGAATTCCTTCTATACAAATGCAGACTATAAAGACATATTTATAGGAAAATATAGGACCCTGGGTGAAAGAGTAATTTCGCATAGGTGTTGCATGTGGTCCATCCATGCAAGGTTCCATGAAAGTAGCTTTCCCACTGACTGTACTTTGAGAGTACTTGCACAAATGAACATTGGTGGATTTACCAACCTTGACCTTTTCCATTTATTTCCTTCTCTTTTTCCTAAGGTATTTCTTTTTATTATCATTTCATCCTTCTAAAAAAATGGAGTGTCAAAAAAATACCACCCCCCTCAAGATTGGATCCGATCTAAAATAGGAGGGTTTGATCCTAAGGAAAAAAGGGATGAAAAGAAGGAATGGTTCATGTAGGGATTCCACCTTGGTTATTTGTTCAATTCATCTACATAGGTGGAGTGTGTACATGGGTCATGCATGGAATCTTTCTCTCTTATAAATAGGTCCCTTATTTCAATTAAAAACTCTCATGACTCCGAGTTCTTTGGTCTCACCATGCTAGCCATCCACATAGATCTGCTGCAAAAGTTATTTTGCTAAAGATATCATTCACATAGATACGGTATGTATCTAGTTTTACGATACATAGGTTTGGGAAAGTGACTTTTAAGGGGATCATGAATGTTTTTCATACATGTGGAACTTGTGTAAAACACATGATTGAGCCACCTCTATGAACTCATGGCTTCGCTAAATTTTCTTATTTTCATGGATTTATTCATAATGAACCTAATTTGAAGAGTATTGGATGCTTTTTTGTTGGTTCAAATGTATCCCAGGAATATTTTAGTTTCCGAAGAACAAGCTAGAAAACATATTGAGGAGATAATGAAATCAGTAGGGCTTGACTATTATGACATCTTCGACACTACACTTCCTGATCTTGTATGTTCATTGAAGAAATATCAATGTGATTTTTTTGGAGAGCTCCCATCATCTGCTCTATGTTCATGGCCTTCTAAAAAAAGTCCTCACACCAGCTTCAAAGAACTACCTACCGGTCTCTTGGTTAGAAGACCAGAATAATTTTTCAACCGCCAACATTTCTGACATGGGAACATACATAAATGTTGGGAAATCATCCAAATCTTGTTTTATGCATCATAGACCATGTTCATTAGATCTGAAACCACACACGGTTGAACAAAATATACATTTTTTTCATCCATAGTTTGAGATTCGTAGAGAGGTCAATCGAAGTACTGGAAGAATGGATGGGACTTTCACCATGGGGGTGTTAAGTCTATTTGGATGTGAGTGTACTGGGTGTGCCATACATGTACAAAGTTTAAAAATGATCTAGAATACATTGGAATTTATGAGTTCATGTGGGTATGGTAGAACTATGTATATAGTAACGATGAGTTTGTTCCATAGATATTGAGTCGATGGATTCCATCGACGAATTCATTCCATCTAATGCATGGAGAAGTTGGAATCATTTTTTGGGATTTTAAAAGGATCATTGGGGCTCTGATCCTCAGAGACATGTATGATGAATTCTTCCCTCTAAGGGAAATATGGGGTGACACCGATAGGATTCATGCTTTAGCGTGTTTTCTATTGAATATATCTAAAAATATTAATAATGTAGAACCCCACATAAAAGGTGAAATTTATCTGAAGATATGGAAGGATATTTTCTTAAGGAATAAGGGGTAATTCCCCACTTTCAAGTGTCTGGGGATATTTCCTAAGGTGGAGAAGAGAAGCTTACCCGATACCTTCTGGAAAATTCTACAAAAGGCAGATTTTGATAAGTGTGGATATAATTTCAATCCTAAAGTTCCTGCCAATAAATGTTTTGTGGGATTTATGGCCATGTGGATATATTTATATCTTCTTAATATCCATGATTCCAAGAAAAGAATAAGTCCCAGAAAATTATTTTAGCAGTCAAGCTGGTGGAGAAAGGGGTTGTGGGGTTGTCCACCCCTATTTTGGAAAAATTCTATCAGAGACTTTGACATATTCATGCAAGGAAATATCCTTTCTGAATTGCATGACTGTTCTTGGTTTTGTGGGGATGGATTTCAGCTCACTTTATAACTTACTCTATGCAAAGAGGGATCATGATCCTTGGGAGCATTTTTAGACGATAGGTTCAAGTTGTATATGGTATTCTTCCCCTATCTTTTAAATTCCATTAAATCCAAACAAGGTTGATTTTATTTAAGTATTTTAAATTCTATCCATATGGGAATCTACCCATAGGGATATTTACTGATCATGGGAAGTCCATAACTAAACTAAGGTCATGCATGATAGCCTTCAGGGATGGTGTGTTAGCAACTAGGATCGATGGTGAAATTATATTTGAGGCTTATAATCTTTATCAATTTTCATTCCAGTTAAAGTTATTAGAGAAAATAAATATATCCCTCAAGTGCACATCATATTTGAAAATAATCCAATGGTATCTTGATAACTGTGGCTACTCTCTTCTATGGAGTTGATAGAGGAAGTGATCATCCAACCTACAATAAATGCATTCAGCGGGTTAACCTACAAGTATGTTGAGGCTTGGATTTCATCATGCCCCAAAGGGGAGTTGTCCAAAAATCTTCCTTGGGTTGCAATGAAGAGGTGGATAAGGAAGGGTTCCCCTTGTTTAGAAGGTGATTCATCTCATTTTTGATGTTACATCATCTGCATCAGAGATTTATGACGATGACGTTCAAAGTGAACATGTGAAAGGTATAACCTACCATCCATAATAAAAAGGGCTACACCAAATTATGTTCTACCAAGGAGGTCTGCTCTGAAATTCCAATAAGAGTCCAATGTTCAATTTTCTCAAATGTCATCTATGATAGAAAGGGTTGGGAATCCCATGATATATAGGGCCTCTGTATTGTCTTCATAATTCATTAGAATTTCTTCAGAATATATACTGCCAGAGGCAGTTCAAACATGGAAAGACATGTCTTCTGATGTTGAAATTATGTGGGTTCTCCTATGTGTGGGGTAGCATATTTTGGGGATTGGAGACCTTCGATCCCTACCTAGTAATTACTTTGAGGATATTCTTGTTGAAGTATAGATTCGTATCTAGGATCTATATATGCTCATTTTTCTAATCGATAATCAGTTTACTATGACATAGAGCATGGAAGACAAGATAAAACGTGGCGACGTGATGGGATCGATCATTCGTCTTCTGAGGAATGGTGTGACTTTTTCAATCACGAATATTTTAGTTTTATTCCTCTAAAACTCTTTTCTAATTTTCCTTTATATTTTATTCAAAGTGTTATTGCTAAATGGTAATACCATCTGAATTTTCAGATGGCTGATGGAAAATAAACTGATGTTCCCTCCCCAAGGTATGTCCCTGGTGGAACTCTGATCGGGGTTACTTGGTTACCCCCTGAATCAAGAGATGTATCTCTAAGATGACAGGCTATTGAGAACAAGATTGGGAGAGAATTCCCACCTATAATACCTATTTTTAGTAGGTTGTCGTTAGACCTCCTTTGAAGAATATGAAGAATAAGTAATGCTAAAGGGTGAAATCCTTATCTAAATTCCTTTCTAGAAGTGGTACGTTATCTTTGTGTAATTCATATCTACCCAAGAAAAATGTCTAATCTTCCTTAGATTGTAGGAACTCCTTTTATTTCCTCTCTCAAGGGACTTACAAATGGACTTGAGAAATTAGGGGGGGGATTCATACCAAGAACAAATCCCTACTGGTGAAATGGCTCCCAAAACTGAAGAAGCAGTGAGGGTTAAGGATGCATCATCTTCTCCTATCATTGTTCCATCCACTGTGGTGATGGAGGAAGAATATGATATATCAAAGGTATTTAATAAGATGTCACATTATGGTGACTGATTTTCACATTTGTATTATTTCAGGTTTGTCTCACGAACCATAGAATCCTACGATGACTGATGTTGACCCTATTGCTATCACCTAGGAGGTTATTCGGGGTATAAATTCATTAGACGAGGGTTGTGAACCAACTTCTACAAGTGTTCACATTTGTGATATTAACACGGGGCTTGGGAGTTCAATAGAGGCCATGATAAATCTTGGCATGTCTTTTGATGAAATACAGAAACATATTAATATTCCTGCTACATTATAAAAATTTGGGGAACTATATAAAGAATAAAATGGATGTGAGTCTTTATTTTCCATCCAGTCAACCTTTTTATGCATCATTCCCTAGTCATGACTTCTTGGAATGCACGGATCTATAAATGGAAAATGTTGTGGTGATGATGCATGAACAAGACATTGAAATCTGTCCATATCCCACAGTAGAGGGGGGGGGGGATCTCATCTGGACTTTGAAATTATAAGTCTTCCTAAGCCTCATTTGGAGGATCCCAGGTAGACCCAGGGGAGTGACCCTCATCAAGAGACCCCAGTTCAAATTTTTGAAGATGGGTATGCTGGGGAGAAATTCTCCTAGGCTGCTGACCAATTTTTCAATAAGGGTCACCAACTTTAGTGATTATTCCCCATTCTTGTTATTCGAATGAAGCTAATAATGATTCAAATTCATCATTTAGGATTATCAGCTTATGTGGTTAGATTTTGGGTAAAATCTTATGCAACAACTCAACTAGCATCGGAAGGCAATGTAGCCACTATTAGGGAGGGAGTAGAGTCAAGCACTTATTTGAGTACACTTATCCTAGAGATCATCTCTCCTTTTGAAAATGACTTTGAATTAGATATTAAGTTGAAAAAATCTCTCTTTATTGCACGTTTCAAGGCCTGGAAGGATATATGGAGGATAATATATGAGATTCCTCTTGAGGACATGCCTTAATGAATCCAAAAAATTTTAATTTTGTTTATAATTTTATGATTATGTTTGATTGATTATCATCTAATCCGTGCTGATGTGAAAGAGAATGTTTGATGGCATAAATAAGATCATAATCTTCATCAAGATCTCATAAAGGCCAAATATCTTTCCAATATTGATGAATTCAAAGATAAATTATCGCAAATGGAAGCTAGTTATAAAACAAAACTAGTTCAATTAAAGATGAAAATCAAGGAGAAGTCTATTCAAGTTCTTTACCTTCATGATGAGTTAAATTCTGCTCAGGGAGATCTCAAAAAACTCCACCATTAATTAGGAGAATCCCAAACTTAAGGGTAACCGTCCATTGTGGATACAATGTAATAATTTCATCAAGTTGAGGATATTGAAGCTAGTAGACTGGCTAAGCATCAACATGAAGCTGATGGGGCTTAGGAGGATATTCAACAAATGAAGATTTATGTGGAAGGCCTCTTGTAAAATATGACAGATAAACCCCATTTTGTGGTTGTTTCTCTGGGGGATTTTTTTTCATATAAATTTAAATAATTCCACTTCTAATCATTTGTGTCTTCTTCCCTACCTTTTTCTTGTAATCATAATTACATTGATAGGGATGGGGGTGCTATAAAGTTTGTGTCTAATCCAAGAGGCCTAGTGATCATAGTTTTATTTTTGTTAGGGTTATATGGATATCCCTACAAACATTATGTCTTTTTTAATGTCATCAACCTATCTTTTTTCTAATCTTGATATGGAGGATACTTAGCAATTGATGCATGTATTTTTCTTATGGTTCCCTTTTTAGGATTTCAGCCCATCAAGTTTTGTTCCTTTTATCTTTTTTTGACTTGATGTTGTATAAAATGTATAGAATGTAGATCTAGTGAGATGAGACTCAACTTTTTATAGATTACCCTTTGCAGGTTTTCATCCTAGCTAGTACTATGTCTCTTTTTTGTACGGGAAGTATAAATTTGTTTGAATCAGACTAATGAGGCTAGTGTTTTAGGTCAAACATCATTGACCATAACATTTGAAATAATATACAAAACAAGTCTTTCTAGTCAAGAATGTTCCGAAATTATTTAGATACCTTCAAGGGGAATCTTGAGACACAATTTTTTTTTGAATCCAAAACATGGTATTCAAGAGTAGAGGAGGTATCTCCTAATAAAAATGTCACCATTTTATTGATAACCCATTATGATGGCTATTTTATGAAAGTACAACTAGGGAATTTAGTGCATTTTCAAATAGTGGCAACCTTAGGCTGATGGTGCCATTATGTGGGAAACCTATGAAAACCCAATTTGTTCATGTAATGCATAGTCAGTTAAAGGAGTTATCCAGAATTTCTACATTCTATTGATGATGAAAAAATAAATATTAATATTTGGATGTATAAACTACAAAGTGGGTTGTTTTTTCAAAGAAATATGTCATAAAATGAAGGGAATGTCTATGTTGGCACAATATATTAATGGGAAACCACTCCTACATGAATTTAGTGTGTAAACGAGGATACACTTTGTTAGAAAACCAATGTTAGTGGAGAATGCCTCTTTTTGGAAAAGGATAAATTCATTTTGTGGTGTAATGTCGTGCAAATAATATATTAAAGGTTTAGTTTAATTTCATACAATGAGGATGTTATTCTATAAAAATTTAAATTCATATAGCAAGGACATTATGCTACAGAAATTTTAAAATTCATGCAGAAAGAACATTATGCTATATAGTTTTAATGTCATACAACAAATGAATTATGCTATGCAGTTTAATGTCATTCATGAAATAAATCAAGGGGTATTAATTTAAGGTCATTATCTTTGACCGAAGGTTTGATGGTTCTCTAATTTTTGGTAATATTTCTGGAAAGGTGCTACTATATTCAAGTATGTTAGGAGAAATTTTCATGTTGCAACCTGGGGATATCTAGATCCAAGGATTTTTATGGGAAAAAGGTCTTATGAAATTAGAGGAGGTATATCCCAATAATAAAGTTACCAATTCTTGACAATCCAATTACGGGGGATATTTTATGATAGGCTATCTGGGGTATGTACTTCATATTCAATAGTGTAATCCTCTAGTCAACTGACCCGTTATGGGGGGAACTTATGAAAGGCCGACTGGGGCACATACTATATAGTCATGAAAATGTGCTATTAAGAATTATGAAATTCTATTTCTAAATACTGAGGAATGTTTATGGAGATTTGGATCTTCCCAAGAATAGAGTTTGGTTTATGGAGAAAAAATCATCAATAAAGAATGGGCATTTGAAGTCATGATTTCCAAAGAATTGGGGGAGTAGGCTCTCTACAAAGGTCTAATCCTATTGTAGTAAGTATGGTACCTGTAGTTTTACATCATATATCTAGGACCATTTAGGTTATGAAAATGATGGATGACATGTGGTAAAACGGACAAGGGTTATTCCAATATTCTTTTAACATATAAAGGGGTGAAACGTAAACCAAAATATTATATTCTTTTAGGTTGATAGATAGGATATGAAAAAATATGCAAGGGATGACCACTGACTTTGAATTGTGGGTTACGACATACCATTGTCAAATCATAAAGGGATAGAAGAGGCTTCTCCCAAGGGTGATATTACCGCTACTTGAAAACCCCATTTTGGGGGATTTTTTATGAAAGAAAAAATGGGTTACATACTACATATCCTAACAGTGGAATCCTTCGGCTGATAGGCCCATTATGGGGACAACATATGCAAGGCCAACTGGGGTGTGTACTGCATGGTCAGGAAAAGGAGGTCTTGAGTATCATACATTCTACCACCAAAAGCCAAGTAATGTACATAATGATCTAAATTTGTTCTATATTAGCAGTATTAAATGAAAAAGTGGCATTGTCAAATATAAAAAGTTTGTGTTTGGACAAATATTGGCCATGATTTTGGAGTCCCTTGCATAGATCTGAATCATATATAGAAGGGGGTCATCTCTTGCTTTATTGGTGGGATCCCTATAGAGAGGACCCAAAATAAAAGATCCTACATAAATTTTTGATTGTATATTGGATAGGGGGATTTTCCTTTTCCTCATGGATGGGACTAGGATCTATGTACTAGTTTTCTCTACATATCTCAATCAGATGAGAATCAAGCCATACATAGTTCTCTGGGAACCATGTAGTTTAAATTAACATTGAAAGTACATTATCCATGAATGTTCATGTCATGTAGTAAGTAAAAAGGTGTCATTATGTTAATAGAAATAGGATAGTGCAGATGGACTAGGATATAGGTTCCAAACATCACTACGCATCTTTTCGGAGTAAGAATCATGCCACATGTAGTTCTTATAGACATTGGTTCATGCATAAAGTGAGAACTCATATTCGATCTCTTTCTGTAGATTTGACTCCTACATGGGAGAGGAGAAGATTTTCTATATTGTGATGTGTTTGGCCCTAGAATTGATGATATGGACATCACAATATATATTTCTAGGGAAATAATCAAGCCATATGAAGTTATTAATATGTTTCCCCGTGAAGGTCTAATCCATACACAGGGAGTGGAAGATTTTTAATTGTGGATGATTCTAAGATAGGAGTTCTACGCATCACTATGTATCTCAATAGGATGAGATTAAATCTACACGCAGTTCATGGAATCTCATGTATTTTAACATTATGTGGTAAGGATGAAGATGAACCAATGTGAAGTGATGATAACATTGTGGTTGGGCCCAAGGGTGGAGGTTTGGGCGTCATTGAGTATCTTTCTAAGGAAATAATCAGACCATATGTAGTTCTAGATAAATATTACCCATATAAATTAGGCATTGATGTGGGGAAAATGGGATTTGACAATTTCTAGACTGCTAGTTAGACTTAAATCATGAATTTTAGGTATCACAATGTATCTCATTGCAATGATAATTAATCCACGAGTCCTTGAAAGGTTCCTTGTGTGGGTTTGATTCATGCATTGGGAAATGGAAAGTAGTCTTATTTTCAAAATAACATGACTGGATCTAGGATTGGAGATTCGAGAATCACTACGTATCTCATTCGAATGGGAATCAAGCAACACATAGTTCTTAAAAATTTCCCTTTTTTAGGTCAGATTCATACACACAAGGAGTGAAGTGGTTTTTTTAAAATTGTATTTGGACCCGATATAATAGATATGGGAATCAATACCTATCTCAAAATGATGATAATCAAGCCACACATTGTTCTTGGAGAAGGTTCCCCACAGAAATGGGGATATGAATTGGGGAAATGGGCTTTGGTTTTTTTTTAAATTAATGGTTTTTCCCAAAACATGAGTCTAGATAATGAGAAGTAAACCATATATTCTCTAAATTTTCCCTATCAAGATATGGCTCATACACAGGGATAGAATAAATTTTATTTGTGGTCATAGTTGGACTCGAGATTAGAGATTAGAGTGTCAATATGTATCTAACTGTAGTGAGAATCATGAAATATTTAGTTCTTGAAATCCTATGTAGTTTAACTAAAAATGATGTGGACATGAAAATGGTGGGACATATGCCTGTAAAGAGGGACCATTTATTATGAGACCATGAGGTATATCCTGACTCATGGTATGTTGGGGGTTTCTTAATGTCAAACGAAAAGAACCTTAACCATGCGGTCTAATTTCATGAAATAAAGGTGTATTATAGTTTATTGCCATGAAACAAGGACGTTATGTCATGCGTTTTAAGGTATTGTTACAAGAATCCACTATAATATTTTTCATATTTCATCTAGGATGTATGGAGCTATGTAGTTTAACATCATAAAGATAAGACAAACTCTTTATTACGACACAAAATAATTCTTCAGGAACCTTACATTAGTTGGGGTTGTAGGGGGTTCTCCATCCGTTGAGATTAAATAATAAGCTCCATTATAGTGGATCTTGTGTATAGAGTAAGGTCCCTACCACATTGGCTCAAGATTTAGAGACTTCTTCCTTGGTATCATTGGAGTAATATGGACCAAAAACTACTCCCCTTAGAGGAATTGAGTAAGGAATACCATCTTGTTAATTGATAGTGCTATCGGATTCTGATATACCTCCAAGTGATGCAACATAAGCAATCTCTTTTCATCCAGTTGTTCCAATTAATTCAATCATTTTTGAGATTTTTCATCTATAGATATCAGTTCAGAAATGGAAATACATAGTGATTGAAACTGAACTTTAGTGGGAAAGACTACATCGGTTCCATACACTAATGAGTACGGGGTTTCCCATTTCGTAGTACGGGTTGTAGTCTAGTAAGTCCCTAAGGCATGAAAGAGATTGTAATGCCAAGATTTATTATCTTTATCCACCATCATATAAATTATGTTTGATAGGGTCTTGTTAAAAGCATCTATCTATCCATTATTCATTTCTTGATGGCAGGATGAATGGTTGGATTTGATATTCTACCACTGGTAAAGCATTTTTACCTCAACAAAACATAAATTGGTGCTAATTTCCATCAATATTATATGAGGGAATCCAAATCTAGTGATGATGTTATATTTTCTGAATCTAATAATGATTTTGGCTTTGAATTATTTGTGGAGTATTGCTTCAGCCCATTTAGAGAATAAATTAGTTGTAGTAAGGATGTACTTGAAATTCTTAGTTGTAGTTGGAGGATATGGTCCAAAAAAATCCATTCCCTATATTGAAAATGTATAGGAAATTTTGAATGTATTCCTAAATTATAGGGGTTGGTGAATGATGTTGTCATGCACTTGAAAATAATGGTATTTCATAGTGACCTCTATGAAATTCTGTCTCATCTATGGCCAGAAGTATCCAAGAATTCAGATTTGATCAGAAAGCTTATACCATGACTGGTGAGAACCATAGGATTCTACTTGTACTTCTTCCATAACATTCATAGTCTCTTCTCCATCAAAACACTTGATAAGGAATCCATCAAAGCCTCATTTTTATAAAAACCTATAGTTATTTTGGCCATCATAACTAATGAAATTGGTTGTTAACTTTTAGATCTTTGCTCTTCCATTTCTATCCAGTTGGAACACCCCATCCTCAATGTAGTTTAATATGGGTGCCATCCATCCCATGGTAGGGCCATATGGCTTAGGGATGGGACTGATTTCATTAATCTCTTCTATTATGATCCAAAAAAAGGTGATACCACTTAGTGTTGGGAAATACTAATGACTATTTCTTCCCGATTTGGATCTTCCAAAGCTATATAGGAATTTTCTAATGTGTATGCTTAAGAATTCTGTGATCGTGGGATGTATGTCAATGTTGTCTCTTAGGGTAATTCTGGAATTAACCGAAAAAAATAGTCTAATAGGGGAATTATCTCCTATTTTCTAATAGTGTAATCCTTATTTATTTTCTTGATTAATAAATATGATTCATCTTTCACTTCCAGGTGGTTTACTGGTATTTGATGTTCCAATTTTAGGCCTAAGATGAGGGCCTAATATTCTGCCTCATAGTTGGTATAACCTTATAATAAAATGAAGGAGTATGGAAACACTCCCTTCTCTGGGGAAATAAAAAAATACCTAAAACTACTTTATTGAGTGTAGGGTCGTCCATTCTCTTTCCTACTTGTCTCTCGGATGCACTGTCAAAATACATTTCCCATGTCTGGGGATCAATTTGAATAGAGAAATCCTTTTCATCAGGAAATTCAATTTTAAAGGAATATCTTCCATAGAAGTGTGTTCAGAAAGGATTTTTTCCAAGGCTTTACCTTTTAATACTTTCTAAGACACCAACTATATATCAAAATGCTATATAATAACTTCCCACCATGACATATGTCCTGTTAGCAGAAGAAGACTAAGTATAAATTGGAGCAGGTTATTACAAGAATCCAATTGGATCTCATGGTGTTGTAGGTAGTGCCTCAACTTTTTAATGGAAATTATTAATGTTATACATCGTTTCTCGATATTTGAATATCAAGTCTTAATTAAAAACTTGGTTCAACTAAGATAATAAAGGTTGTCTTCATTCACATCATGATTCTTTTATATGATAAATGCACCTAGTGACTATTCAAGGGCTGTTACGTATAGAATGAGCGACCTTCCTTAAACAGGTGGAATCAATATTGATGGGCTCAAGAGATATTTATTAATATAATCAAATGATTTTTAAAATTAATTGGTCCATTGATATGTGACCCCCTTCTTCATCAATTTTATTGTGGGTAAACACTTACCTCTATGGTTAGTTATGAAGCGCCAGATGTAGTCCATGTTTCAATGAAGTCCTCTAAACTCATTCAATATTCGAGAAGGTTACATATGAATTATTGATTTAGTCTTTTCAAGATCAACTTTGATGTCGTGATGACATATGATGATGCCATGAAATCTTCTTAAGGTTACCCCGAAAACACACTTTAATGGGTTTATCTTCATATTATATTGTTGAATCTTACTAAAGACAGTCTCTAGGTTAGCCAGGTGTCCAGAACGTTGTTGGGACATGACCACTAGATCATCAATGAAACATTCAACAAAATTCACTAATATGGATTTGATGATGTGATGCATATCACATTGGTATGTAGAACCAGTGTTCTTCCAGATAAAGGGAATTAACCGATAGCAGAATAATCCCTTAGAGGATCTTAAGTATATTGACTCTTCATCTTCTAGGGCCATCCAGAATTGGTTTTACCCTAAATAGCCATCTATGAAGGATAGGGCCTGATAACTGGTCATTGAATCAATCAAGAGTTCTATTATTGGCACTGAGAAATCATTATTGGGACAATACTGGTTGAGATATCGGAAATAAATGAAAACTATGATTTTCCTATTTTTATTATTTATAGGGACAATGTTGGATAACTATTTTGGGTACTACACCTCTCGAATAATATAATACTTGAAGAGTTTTTACACTTCAGCCTTAATTTTGGAGGTGTGATTCAGGTGTGTCCTCCTAGCTTCTTTCTTGTATCCCTAATGATCTTCTGGAAAACATAAGTGATGGGTTACCACCTCATGGTCAAGGATTAGAATCTCTATGTAATTTTAGGAAAACTCATCCTAGTGCTTCTTTAGGAAAAAGATGTATACCTCCAATTCTTCAAGATTCATGACTAGACTAGTCAGAGTGGGGTGTGGATATTCTTTTATACCTAAATTTATTTCTTCGAGTTCATCCATGGTGGTGGATATTTCTTACTCAAATTATATAGGTGAGTCCTTGATATATAATTCGTATTCCGCTTCCTCAGGCTCCATTACTTGTGCTTCTTCTTGTGGAGGAGATGTTAAAACAAGCTTCTTAGAGGAAATAGGGTAGCCTCTATTTGGACATCTAGAGGTTGAGGTAATAATTTCAGTATCTCTTTCTAGGATGAAGCCTTATTGGTGTCTGGAAGAGGGAATGTGGGGTTGAGAATGAGTTTCTTCACTTTCTCTTATAGTCATGATTACTTATTTTAGCTCGGTTGACAGGACTTGCCTTTTTAGGAGCTCAAGGGATGGAATGAGGAAATTTTCATTCAAGATTTCATCATCACTCTTAGATTTGATAACTTATTCAGTACCATAAGGCTCATCATTCATTATTGATACTATTAGAGTTTCTGAATGAATTATTGAATTCAAGCCCACACCATTAATTTGACTAATAGGAAGCACCTAGTCTGCACAGAGCTACTAGAAAGGGTTAGTTGGGATCATATTCAAGCCACTTGGTGAATTGATTCTATCGTCATCATTATCCATTTATTGTTTCCCTCCATTATAGTAACATATATAATCGATTTATTATGTATCACATGATTTAAATATGTCCTCGTCATCATAAAATGTACCAATTTTACCATTGATATAATTTTTGAGACATTTTTTGTATGATGAAAGAATGGATGCATTCTGATGTAGCCAAGCTCTTCCCATCATAACATTGAAAGTTATATCCTACTGAATAACCATGAAATCTAAGTTAGACACAAGATCCCCAAACTGAGTTATGATTGTGATATCATCAAGAGGTTCTTGATCATTCTTGTTAAATCACTGTAACATCAGAGTGGGGGAGATAAGTGAGATTCATTGAGACTCAGTTGACGACGAAGTGTCTGGACTAGGATGAGGTTGACTCAAGAGGAATTTTCAATGAAGGATCTCAAGATATCAATGTTTTTTAACCTTAAAAATATATAAAAGGGTCTAACATGTCCTTGTATAACAATATTCTCATCTTGGCCGATGAAGGAAATAGATATATGTCATTCTGTAGGATCATTCTCTGCATGATAAACATCAACAGCAGAGACCGCAACTTCAAATTCCTAAGGGATTTATAATGCCTCAATAAGTGATTCCTGAAGGTCCTTTGACAGAATCAAAGCATCTATGATTGATAACATTTCCATAACACGGACTAATTTCTTCAAGACGTCCTATGTTTTATCAAATGTCTACACTTTCCAACATGAATATTCTCTTTTACAGACACTTTATGAGCTTATTTTCTTGATATGGATGGGTCTTACCATGGGATAGAAGCTACAAATATTCCAATTATTGGTGTATTTGGATGATGGGGTTAGCATTCCCATTGAGGAGGTGATGGAATAACCTCTAACTGGTCTTCCAAGATGACCATGTCAAGGAAGACCCTATCATGTTTGGAGGAAGAACTCCCTTTTTATAATTGAGCTCATTGGGGATATTTCCCATGAGTTTCAGACATGTAGTCAGTTTAGGAAGGGGTTTGGTCAAATTAGTGGTTCCTAGAACAACCACATATTCCCATGTATCCTCTACCCTATTTACCTATTCCCCATATTCCCAAATTAACTACAGGGAAATAAGGTTTATAAATAGAATCATCATGTGATAGGGGATCTGTTAAGTGAGTAACATTAATTGAACCATATATCAACTCATTGTTGGATGAATATTATGCCTGATAGTTCATCTCTAATTATGTCATTTGGTAGGGTTGTGCCCCTGCTTTTGGGATGGTCGAAAAGAAGTCTGCTAAGGTAAAGGAAAAAATTGGACTTGAAACAAACTCATATTATTCTCTTTTATCTTTATCCTTTTATCCATTTTTATTTTTTTTAAGATTATCCTTCATAAGATTGGGATTTTTATGAAGCCGATGTTGTTATAGAAGAAGGGGTCAAAGGGCATAGTTGGTTGTTCTAATTACACTCATAGAATATCATGTGACTAGTCGATCCTTTTATTGACCATCCAATAACCAATAATTTTTGTACTCTTACTTTTAACTTCTTACAATTAAAATATTTAATTCTGATTAGTATAAGAAGCACAAGCTACCTGTGCCGGTGAATTTTTCTATTTTACGTGCCTAGAGTCCTCCATCTTTTGCTTGAGGCCTTTGAAGACAAAACAATCCTAGATGGGGTACCCTAGAATTGGATTAAAGGGGAATAGTTTGGGAGATCATCATCACCTTATTTTTTAGGATTCATAGACTTTGAAAATTGATCTAAGTTTTTTTCTAATCTGGAGATGAAGTAACAAGGGACGTGGTCATTTTGAAAGGAATGTACCTTGTTTTTCATCTCCTAAATCTGTTTCTGCCACCAATCTCTTTGATCATCATGATGATGAAGCTATTTCTTCTGATTCATGGGAGGTGGATCCATATAGTATGATGTGGGCCTTAATGTTGGAGCGGGTATAGGTTAGTACAGAAGTTTAACTATATCAGCCTATTTTTTTCTATTCTCCATCCCATATTTGATGGAATTAACCAGGACATGGCTTTGGTCTATGTGATGGAATTCCCCACCTGTTGAGAATTTGAGGCTAGGTCTCGAAACCCTCCTGTGTATTTCAAAAGGATCATTAGTGTATAAAACACATCATAGATATTTCTACACATAAAGGAAACAACTCTTCTTGAGGGATAAATAGGTTTAAGGAGTATGTCAATCCTTTCAACCATGAAATGAAATCTAGGACTCTTTTATTCTCATGTTGTTTGTAATTCATAAGATCAAAGACTATTATATTTTTCATCATTGAGATGAAATATAAGAGGAACTTCTGATTGAGAGCTTTCTATCCAGCGATCGATCAAGACTACTAAATTGTTTACCATACAAAGGATGGACCCTGCAATGATTGCAGGAATGACCAAAGTTTCACTATATCTGGTTATTCTGGGGTCCCCATAATAGGTTCTTAGTGAGAGATGAAATGAATCAAATGTAGCTCTAGGTCTCCTGAGCCATTAATTATTGGAAATGTGGGATTCCAAATTTTTAGTGAGAGATAGGTAAGATCCACCCATTTATGGTAAGACATCTTTTTTGGTTATACCAGAGTGCTTCGTTCCTCCATGCCTTCCAATTGAGATGTCAGTGAATCAATGGTGTTTATAATCATTTGAGGAATGTATGGGTGATCTATTACTTGAATAGCTACAACGACTGAATCATGAACTGGTGCGGTGAGTAGTTGGACCACTGGTGGTGTCACTACTAGTATTTTTCATGGGTAACCCATAGGGACATTCCTATAAGAATGTTCCTTACCCTACTCTGGTTACAAACCCAACGGATTGAATTCTTGATCTTCTATATCTATATCCAAATATATTAGCGGCAGATATCCCACATTGAGGAGATGTTCCTTGTCTACTTCAATTATTGAGGAAATCCCTCTTCACTGAGGTTATCTACCTAGAAGAGTGAGTTAAGGGTCTTATTGTTGAGAATGTATAGCAAGAAGGCTTCCTCAGAGTAACTCTACATTGAGTCTTCTCAACTCTCTCATATTCTACTCTTTCTAATAAAATAATTCTTCTAGAAAAAGGGATTTACCCTCTCCAGGGGAAGGTGATACATAGTATGAACCTTACCATTTTCTATATTAGGTTCCTTTGGAGGTGGTGGAGGTGGATTATTTGATGGGATTCCCAAATTTTGGGTGAGCCTCTAGTTTTGGGTATGCACACCTCCTTCATTCATTTCAGTGTCAACCATATCATGAATAATAACTTCCTCTCCCTACTCCTTCAATTTAGTCTCATGTTCTAGAGGTTCTTTAAAAATAGCGCTAATGATCTTCATAGATGTGTAGTGCATCACATGAATTCATTTAGTATCTCAGCAAGATCTCTTATTCTGAACCCTCCACGATACCTTGTCTTCTTCTTTATTGATTCCCATAGAGCTATTTGGTGGACGTTGACCCAAATGGAATTCCTAGAGAGTTAATTTGTGTGTGTTTCGTGTGATTATACTAGATTATAGGATGAAGAAATTGGTAGGATTCACTTTGAAATATATTACCTAATCAGGATAAAACTAATTTCTACCGAGGAGGGGATTGCTAAGGTGAAAAACCCTTATACATGAGGGATGGGGATATTAATTTTCTGCTTCCACAACCATTCAGTGTTGATTGGCCTACCCAGAGGGTTGGGTTAAAAAATACCCTAGTCCTATGGGCTGGAGGTTCTCCAAAACTATTGTGGCTAATATTGCTATAGTTACTCTTCAGATATTAAATATTTTTGTTTGAACGTGGGATGGGTGCATTATTTGGTAGGAACTTAAGTCACCCATTTTAGAAGATCATTGTTATATTTATACCATTTTTAATATCCAATGGCTGATATCCACTATGTGGGATGCCTGATCGATGTTATCAGATACTAGAAGAAAAATTATCTCAGCTTCCTATTATCTTCTATCTAGACGTAGATGAGAGTCGGTCAGGGACCATTCTTGTCTAGCATATCATTGGTCATAAACAGATTCCATTTGTTTTATTTGGCCTAGGGTAATGATATAAATTTATACCACCTTTGGTGGGATTTGGTGTCTGGGGGGCAAAGTGAAATATAGCACTCTATGTGCACCCCATCATCGGATATGAACACCAAATGGGGTATCTGTGATCAGTCATCACAACATCTTTAATGAATTGAGTCATGGACATTAAAGGGTTCCTTTCTGTTTATTGATCATTTAATATCAGTATCTAGGATAGATGCAAAGTAAATTGGTAAATGCAACACTTCTATTACTGTGACGTGAGTTTGATACTCACTATAGGGTAATACTGGTTATTTTAGGTGAAGAAGAGTTTTCTATATGTTGCAGTGGATTTCATGAAAATAATATTCTGCAAAAAACTCTAGAATTATATAATGATGGGTTGATAAAGGAAAGAACATGACTGTTATGTCATTTTTAGCTAGTTGTTTTATCATGTTTAGCATATATTCTTTGTCATTAACTAGATGTTCCTCGACCTGGTCTGACTAAAGTGGATCCTTCTGGGTTGTTTCACCATAAGCAATGGGATTTGTTGGTATTTACTATTCTATTTTGGAAGGAAATTGAACCAAGGGTGGTACAAATAATAACCATTAACATGGGATATATTCCAGTTGAGAAAGGATTTCACAAGCCAGTGACAAGGCATCATACAAGAATGGCCTTGTGTCTGTAATTTCCTCATGATAAGAGGGATTTCTCATCACTCCATTTTCAATTGGATGATTCTCTTAACAATGAGAATCACTAGTATTGAGAGAACATTAAAAATAAACTCCATCATGGGGAGGAACACCATTGTAGATTATAACCCAGGGAATACACTCATTCTCCTTTTTCTTCTGTCAACATGAAGGATTTTCATTCCTCTCATCAAGAGATAGGATCTCAAGATAGAATGAATTGTTTCCATGAAGCAAGCCTCCATGATGATGTTTTCGATGAGGACCTTCAGAATTACTACTACTTATCCATTAATTTTCTAATGGGAGGGTAGGATCTTGAGCTGCTATATATAAAATTCTGAGGGTTTCATGAACTCTAGCAACAATTGAAGCCTAATAGTAGATAGGCTCTTGACTTTCTAATCATGTTTGAGGAGGCTTATTAGTAGGTTCCATCTTATGAATGATTGGGTCCACTATCTAGGAGAAGTAGTTATCATGAGAAGGGGTTTGTTCCTATCATGGAGTGGACTATGGAATAGGCTGATTAACTCTGATTGGAGTAGGTGTATGTTCCTGATCCATTTTTCCACATAATATGGGAAGTTTTCCCCATGCCCTTCATGGAGAAGATCATAAGTATGTGTCTGATATAGGGTGTTATGCTTATGATCCACCCAAATTTTCAGGAAAGATTTATATTTTTTTCCCTCAGGCACTGCTATCTTCATCGTGCGGATATCTTGGAATGTCCGTAGGATATAGGCAGGGATTTCTATATGCCCTTTCACCATTTACAAGATATCCTTGGTGACATCAGTGACTGAAACATGAATATATTCCCATTCCATATATAGAGTAAGTGTATGTGCCTAATCCTATCCCCCCCATTCCTATCAGTGGATGCTAATAATACTTATGTGTGGGGGAAGAGAGTTAAGTATACCCTATACATGTCGCCAGGACATTCCGACTAACTTCTCCGAGTGCTACCAAATCAGTTTGTTAACAGGCTGGATAAATGTTGGTAGGTGTGGGTGCCTTCTCACTATTACCCTAAAAAAGTATTCAGTGAACATCTCTGAGCACTGTAATATGAGTCTACAAGTAGGCTTGGTGGGTCTAAGAAGGTATATTTTTTTTCTTGTCGGTTTTAGGGGATTTTTAGTATTTAGGGGTTTATGGTTTTTAGATCTTGTTAACATTTTTAGTGGTTAAAAGGTTTTTTTGTTTTTATTGGGTTTTATGGTATTTATGGGTTTTTAGGGTTTTATGGTTTTTAGGTTCCTTATTTTTTAGGTTTTTAGGGTATTTTAGGGGTTTTTTGTTTTTAGGTTTTCTATGGGTTTTTTGTGTTTTTGGTTTTTATGGTATTATAGGTTTTTATTTATTATTAGAGTTATTTATGTTTTAAGGGTTTTATAGGGATTTATTAGGATTTTTATGGGTTTTAAATATTTTTAGGATTTTTTGGTTTTTTATTATTTAGTGTTTTTAGAGATTTTATGTTTGTAGGTGTTTTATGTTATTTTAGGTTTTTATGTTTTTCTTATTGGTTTTAATGGGTTCCTGTTATTTTATGTTTATTGAGATTTTAGGGATTATTATTAGTTTTTTGATTTTTTAGGTTTTTATAGATTTTGAGGGTTTTATGGTTTTAGGGGTATTTAGGGTATTTGTGGTGTTTTGTGTTTTTTAGGGGTTTTAGAGTTTTTTGGGGTTTTAAGGATTTTTATAGTTTTTAACATTTTAAGGGGTTTAAAGGGTTTTTAGTGTTTTAGTTGGTTTTTATGGGGTTTTACGGGGGTTTAAGGATTTTAGGGGGTTTTATGGTTTTTAGGGGTTTTAAGGATTTTTGATATTTTTTCAAATTTTTAGTGTTTTTAGGTTTTCTAGGGGTTTATGTGTTTTTCAGATTTTTAGGTTTTCTTAAGGTTTTTAAGGGTTTTTAGGTGTTTTATGTTTTTAGGGTTTTAGGGATTTTTTAGTATTTTTATATTTATTATGTTATTTAGGGATTTTAAGGTTTTTAGGGTTTTTATAATTTTTTGGTTTTTAGGGGTTTTATGTGTCTTTATGGTTTTAATGCCTTTTTAGGGACTTTAATGATTTTTCAATTTTTTTTATTTTTAAGGATTTTTAGGTATTTTTATTCATTTTAATCAGATATTAAGGTTTTATTGATTTTTAGGTTTTTTAGGTTTTAGGTTTTTTAGGGGTTTATGGTTTTTTGGGGTTTTATAGGTCTTCTTAATTTTAAAAGGGTATTAATGTATTTAGAGTTTTTAACATCTGTATGCGTTTAATGGGGATTTATAGTTTTAGGGGTTTTTAGGAGTTTTATGGGTTTTGGGTGGTTTTAATGATTTTTAAAAGTTTTATGGTTTTTGGGGGGTTTTGTGTTTTTAGTGACCTTTTATGGATTTTTCTAGTTGTTTGCGCTTTTGGTGTTTTATGGGATTTTTTAGGTTTTTAATATTTTCTTAGGGATTTTTTGGGTTTTTACATTTTTTAATGTTTTTATGGATGTTTAGGGGTTTAATGATTTTTATGTTTTTTATGGTTTTAGTGAGATTGAGGGTTTTTATGGTTTTCATAGTTTTTGATGAATTTTAGATTATTTCATGTTTTGAGGGGTTTTAATTGTTTCTAGGGTTTTAAGTTTTTCTTATGGGTTTTGATGATTTCTAGTGTTTTTTTACATTTTTATGATGTTTTATGATTTTCATAGGATTTAATTTTTATTTTTAGTATTTTTATGGATTTTGTGGGTTTTCTGGTTTTAGTGGTCTTATGGTTTTTTGGGTGTTTTAGGGTTTTTTGAGTTTCTATGGGTATTATGTTTTTTAGATTATTTTTAACATTAATAGTTTTTAATGGGGGTTTAAGGGTTTTAATGGTTATTAGGGGTTTTATGGTTTTTAAGGTTTCAGGTTTTTTGGGTTTTATGGTTATTAGGATTTTTTTAGTATTTTAGGGTTTTTAATATTTTTTAGTTTTTAGAGAATTTATGTGTTTTTAGGTTTTTAGGGTTTTATTAGGGATTTTTAGGGATTTTTAGTTTTTTATGTTTTTAGGGATTTGAAAGGGATTTTATGATTTTTTTGGTTTTTACAGATTTTTGGGAGTTTTGGGGTTTTAGGGATTTTTTTTGGTTTTTATGGTTTATGGTTCTTTAATGTTTTTAAGATTATTTTATATTGTTTTAAGGGTTTTAATGTATTTTATATTTTATTAATGTTTTTATGGATTTAAAGGGGTTTTAGATGTTTTAGTGGGGTTTTGGGATTTTATGTGTTTTAGGGGTTTTATTCTTTTTAAGGGTTTTATGGTTTTTGAGGTTTTCAGGTTTATTTACAATTTTTAGATCTTTTTATTTTTTAGGTGTTTGGTGTGTTTTTAGGGGTTTATGGTTTTCTTAGGTGTTTTCATGATTTTTAGGGTTTTTATTTTAGGGATTTGTACATATTTTTTAGAGTTATTATGGATTTTAGGGTGTTTAGGGATTTTGAGGGGTTTGAGGATTTTTTGTATTTTTATGTATTTTATGGACTTTAAGTGTTTTTTAGTTTTTAAGGATTTCTTAGGGGTATTCATGGTTTTTATTATTTTTTAAATTTTTATGGATTTTATGGATTTTTTAGGATGTAATGATTTTTATAGCTTTTAGGGTTTTTAGGGGTTTTATGGTTTTTAGGGTTTTATGGTTTCTTGTGATTTTAGGGACTTTTTTTTATTTTTATGTTTTTCAGATTTTTTTACATTTTCATTGTTTTAATGAATTTTTATAGTTCTAGTGAAATTTTATGGGTTTTTTCCAGTTTTTATTGGGTTTTACGATTTTACGGTAAATTCAAACATTTTTTGGGTTATTAGAGTTTTTAGGTCTTTAGTGCTTATAAATTTTTTTAGGTTATTAATGTTTTCTTGGGAATTTTATGGGTTTTTATGGTTTTTATATTTTTGGTTTTTTAGCGATTTTTAGGATTTTTTTTTGTTTTTTAGTGTTTTAAATATTTTGAGGGATATTAGTGTTTTGTGATTATTAGGTTTTTATCATTTTTAGAGTTTTTGGGGTTTTAAGTTTTTTTCAGTATTTAATAATTTCTTAGGGGTTTTTGGGAGTTTTTAGGTTTTTTATGTGTTTAATAATTTTTATAGATTTTTAAAAAATTTATGGTTTTTATATTTTTTTTGTGATTTTGAGGGGTTTTGGAGATTTTAAGGGTTTTTGTATTTTTATTGGTTTTTTTGGTTTTTAGGGTTTTTTTTTGTTTTTTATAGATTTTGAGAATTTTTATTGTTTTTATTATTTTTAGTGGGTTAAAGGGTTTTTAGAGTTTTTAGTGTTTTTTAATAGTTTTTTGGGTATTATGGTTTTTTAAAATTTTTATAGATTTTAGGGTTTTAATATTTTTTAGGTTTTTTGGGGTCTTATGGTTTTTTAAAATTTTATGGTTTTATCATGTGTTTTTAGGGTTTATAGGGGTTTTTATTTTTTAAGGATTTTTAGGATTTCTATGGGTTTTAGGGTTTTAATGGATTTTGATGGGATTTAGGGTTTTTTTGGTTTTTAGGTATTTTTATCAATTTTTAGGTTTTTAGGAGTTTATTATGTGTTTTTAGTTTTTTATGATATTTTTAGTTTTTGTTAGTGGTTTTTGGGGTTTTTAGGTTTTTTTGGTATTTTGGATATTTATGATTTTGAGATATTTTATGGGTTTTATGGTTTCTTTTGGATTTAGGGTTTTTTTTTAATTTTTCTGCAGTTTTATGTTATTTATTGTTTTTTAATGTTTTTAGGGGTTTAAATGGTTTTAATGTTTTTTGTGGGTTCTTATAGTTTTTACTAGGTTTTATGTGTTTTGTAATGTTTTTTGTGAAATCTATTGTTTTTAAGGGTTTTAGGGGGTTTTTAAAGTGTTATGTATTTTTCAGGTTTTTGGGGTTAATAAGTGTTTTTAATTCTTTTGAGGTTTTCATAGAGGGTTTTCAGGGTTTTAGGGGTATTTATGTTTTTTTTGGTTTTTGGGTTTTAGGGAGTTTTTGTGCTTTCTTTTCAGTTTTTTATGGTTTTCAATAGTTTTATATTTTTTTAATTATTTTATGGTTTTAAAGGTTTATTTGATATTTTAGGGGGTTTTCAGGTATTTTTTGGGTTTCTAGGCATATTTATGTTTTTAGGAGTATTAATAGTTTTAGGGTTTTTAATGGTTTTAGTGGTTTATAGTGTTTTTAAAGCCTTATATAGTTTTTTGGATATTTTTATGTTTTTTTATTTTTTACGTTTTTTTATTTTTTATTGTTTTCATGGTATATTTAAACATTTTTATGGGTTTAATGTTTTTAGTTATTTTAGTCTTTTTTTGGTTTCTTTTGATTATTTTTGGATTTTAGTTATTTTGATGGGTTTTATGATTTGTTTTTGGTTTTAATGGTTTTTAGGGTTTTTTACATTTTTATGTTTTCTGGGGTTTTACGTTTTTTCAAGTTTTCACGTTTTTCATTGTGTTTTTAAGGTTTTAGTTTTTTTAAAATTTTAGAGACATTTAGGACTTTTTCAGGGTTTTCATGTTTCTTTCGTTTTTAGAGATTTTTTTTGGGATTTTTTAAGAAGTTGTCGGTTTTTAGTGCTTTTAGAGATGTTGATTGTTTTTAAGTGGTTTTTGGGTTTTGGGGGGTTTTAAGGATTTATTTATTATTTTTAGGGGTTTATTGATTTTATAGAGTTTTTCTTACATTTTTAGGGGTTTAAAGGGCTTTTAATTTTTTTGGGGGGTTTTTAGGGATTTGTGTGATTTTTTAGGTTTAACTAGGTTTTTTTGGATTTTATGGTTTATAGGTGTTTTTGGGTTTTATGTTCTATTTATGGTTCTTAGGGTTTTTTTCTTTTTTAGTTTTTATAAGTTTTAAATGTATTTAGGGTTTTAATGTTTTCTTAGGGGTTTAGGGTGTTTATTAATTTTTCAATTTTTAGGAATTTTTATGGATTTCTTTAGGAATTTTGTTTTTTGATTTTTAAGTGTTTTAATATTTTTAGGGGTTTTTATAATTTTCATATTTTTTGGGGTTTTAAGAGTTTTTAGGTTTTTAAGGTTTTCTTAGGGGTTTTCATGTTTTTTATGTTTTTTGGGATTTATATTAATTTTTTATATTTTTTATATTTTTTGTGTTTTTTGGAATTTTGGGGGGTTTATGGTTTTTAGGTTTTTATAATTTGTATGGTTTTTAAAATTTTAGGGTTTTTATGTTTTTTTGAGTTTTTTTATTTTTAGGGGTTTAAATGGTTTTTAGAGTTTTTAGTAGTTTTAGGGTTTTATGTGGTTTTGGGGGATTTAAGGTTGTTAGGGCAATGAAGGTGCGAGGCCAGCCTATTCCTGCCCCCCCAAATTTATTAAAAGAAAAGAAAGCATATAACGGTGGGGTGGGGCCAAACAGCCCACACCAAAAGACCCTAGACCCCCAAGACATCAAAAAACCAAAAAACCCAAAACCCAGAGAGAAAAAGAAGGGGATACAAGTCAACATCTCCATCCTCATATGGGTCCCCATCAGCACCTTAACCAGAAGAAGCATCTGACTCCACCGTCTCCCATTTAGATGAATCATATTTCTTTAAGAAGGCAGTGTAGTACTCTCTAAGGTGTTTCTTCTCCACATTCAGTTGAGCCTTGACAGACCAACCCCTACTAGAGGATACTTCCTTAGCTTTTCAATAGGCTCTCGTAGACACTGTCCTTGGAAAAGATGAATAGTCCTTCCTCGGCTTCCACTTACGGGGGTCTGGAGAGAGAACTGTAGGTTTGATTTCCTTCCCATCAGAAGTATCCACCTCAAACATGACCCTCTCCTTAATAATAATGTCCATAGTTCGATACATCCTTCCATGATCCTTCTGGAGATCAGGGATGAAAGAGGCCACCTGATTGAGAGCACAGTCAGCAAGAACCCCACACTGAAGCACACAAGAGACCAGTGAGGTTGGATCTTTAAAAGTCAGACACGGAGGGGACACCTCACTAGGGAGGGCCAGCTGCATTTCCCCTTTCTCCCTAGGCTTCTTGCTACCTTCCCCATAGCAGGAGGGTAAAATCTGCATAATCCCCGGCATCGCCCTTTTCCCTTTCTCACCATCACAAACCGAGTTCCCAGTGATGTCCAACATCTGCTCGGTCACACTATTATTCAGGGCCACACTCCCTCCACAATTCGTAGCAGCAACAACCTGTACCTCACTCAGCATCTGTGTATCCAACCTCGCATTCCCAGCATCAATAACCGTAGACCGAAGCCCCTCCTCCCCAGTTGTCTTTCTTAATTTCTCCTCATCCACAAAAACATTATCACAGTATTGAACAAGAACCTTCACGTCCCTTTTATCTTCCTCAACCGCACCATCCAAGTGTCTAGTGGTGTCCAACATTTTCATATCTTCATTAGCACTCTGGTCCACACTCCCCTCGTCATGCCAAGCATCAATAACCTTCACCTCAATCCCTTGTACAGCAGACCTCACACTCTGAAGGTCGGCAATCGGTGACCCCTGCACCTCCTCCTTAGTATTCATCCCTCGAATGTGATAAAAAGTTGGAAAGGCAAATAGCATCCTCATCATACTGTTATCAGTGGAAATATTCTTCCCACCAACAGCGACCTCCCTACTTGCAAAACTTTCATCATCAATAAGATGCAAGTCTCTCCTCATTATCTTGAAGATATCACTCACCTTGGTCTTCAGTTGGCACTGAACATCCATTCTCCCTAATCCTTGATCAGAAGACCCATGGCCCCCCACTGCAACCGGAAGATCAGCCCGCACAATCCTTGGGTTCAGTGATCCAGATTCAGGACGAATAGTTGAAGCCGCCCCATCAACGGCAGCCCTTTCATGCCCACTTGTAATAGCCGCTAAAACATCCTTAACATGCACCCCACCCTGAGCCTGATCCTCTTCACCAAACTCAACCTAAAACACATTCAAGAGAAGAGGATCTTTGTGCATAACCTCCTGCACCTCACTCTGGTTGTGCCTCCCGTTACCATCCCCCTCCTGCACATGATGCAAAGCACCACAATTCCTGTTGTCACACCTAAAAACCTGATCACTATGTCCCAGTTTCCAACAGGAGGAGAAAAAATTAGTGCACGACTCAAAAATCACAGGTTACTTGCACCGAAGCTCCTCACCAACAAAAATCCAAACAAAATCCACCGGTTTCTTCGATGCATCAATCTCAATAAAGGCCCTTGGGGAGACCAGATGATAAATGGCCCTCGTTCTACTGTCCACACATATGAACCTTCCCACCATATTTCCCAACATGGAAATAATGGAGAAATTTTGAAAGGGAAGGGGAATTTCCAAAAACCTAACCCAAGATTCCACCATCAGTGAGTCACAGTTCAGATGCAGATCAATGCTCTATCGAGAAAGAGAAAAATGGGAACTGTTGCATCTTCATGGAGCTGTAGACCAGGCATGAATCATATCCTCCTTCAACACAAAGAGAATCAAGATGTGTCCGCTATCGACAAGTCCTACCATGGCGCAATCTTGGAGATCCCAATGTTCAAACACGAATATATCAAGAACATCCACTAGAAGTCACCAATTCAAGAAATGGGAAACCAAGGTCAGCCTATACAGGGAAGAGGCCTCGTTGAACTCTGTCATCAATAACCGAAGCCGCAGACATCCTTTATGAAAATCAGGAACCTTCGGGCAAATCATGACACAAGGAAAAGGGGGAAGAAAACCAGGAACTGAGAACGGGACAAACAGACCCTCATCATCATCAACAAGTAGAGCCCCCTCCCTCACAGAGGGGGGAGGTGAGACGCAGGAATCATCATCATCTACAAGCTTTCTGCGAGAGAGGATAATCACCATCGCGAGAGAGCGGAACCACCATCTCTCTTCTTAATGTTTTTCTAAGGTTGTTAGTGGTTTTAATGCCTTTTAGGATTTTTAGAGTTTTTAGGGTTTTTATTATTCATTTGGTTTTAGGGTTTTTTTAAGGTTTATTATTTTTTTAATTATTTTAGTGAACTTTTTAGGATTTTTAGTGTATTTAGCAGTGGGGGTGTTAGGGATTCTTGGGTTCTTTTATTTTTCATGTTTATGGAGTTTTGTTTGATTTTTTTTTTACGATTTTTAGAGTTTTTAATCAATTTTATGGGTTTCAATGTTATTTAGATATTTTAGTTTTTTTAGTTTTTTATGGGGTTTTGGTGTTTAAGTATTTTTATGGGTTTTAATGTGTTTAATCATTTTTATTTTCTTTTAGGGTGTTAATCATTTTTAGGGTTTTTATAGATTTTAATGGTTTTTAGGTTTTTGATGATTTCATATGATTTTTCTTTGTTTTAGGGGTTTTATATTTTCAATTATTTTAAATATTTTTTAGTCTTTTATACATTTTTAGGGTTTTTACTGATTTTGAGAATTTTAGGGTTCATAGGGGTTTTTAGGGTTTTTTGCAATTTTAGGGGTTTTCTGGGATTTAATTGTTTTTCTGCTTTTATGGTTTTCCAATGGTTTCTAGAGTTTTTATTTGTTTTTAGGGATTTTTTTATGATTTTTAGGGTTTTTAGGTTTTTCAGGGATTTTGGGGGGTTTAGGGTTTTTTATGGTTTTTATGGTTTGTATTGAATATAGGTTCTTTACAGTTTATTGAGTTTTTATAGTTTTTATTGTTTTTAGAGTTTTCAATGTTTTTAGGGTTTTTATGGGTTTGAAGGGTTTTTAGTGGTTTTTATGGGTTTATGGTTTTTTAATGTTTTTATGGGTTTAATTGTTTTTAGGGTTTTTAGGGTTTTTATTGTTTATTAGGGTTTTATTATTTTTATATTTTCTTTTTGTTTAAATATTTTTAGGTTTTTATGGCTTTATTAGAGTTTTTATGATTTTTAGTGTTTTTTTGACATGAGGGTTTTTAGGGAATTTTTAATATTTTTCTCTATTTTTAGAGATTTTAATGATTTTGAGTGTTTTTAGGGTTTTTAGGGTTTTTAGTGTTTTCTAGGATTTAGATATTTATAAGTGTTTTTAGGTTTTATGTTTTTTATAGGGGTTTTCATGTTTTTATGGGTTTTTAGTTTTTTAGGGATTTTTAGGATTTTTAGGCTCTTTATTATTTTTTTATAAGTTTTTGAGATTTTGAGGGTTTTTCGGGTTTGGGGGTTTTAGGGTCATTATGTTTTTTTTAATTTTTATAGGGGGTTTTTTAATTTTTAGGGGTTAAAGGTTTTTTATTGTTTTAAATGTTTTTTGAGCTGTAAACAATATTTAGAATTTGTAGATCGTTTTTAGTTTTTATGGGTTTTTAGGGTTCTTTGAAGGTTTTAAGGGTTTTGTATGGATTTTTAGGGTTTGTATGGGTTTTAGGGTCTTTTTTAGTGTTTCTTTTTGTTTATGGAATTTTTTATGAATTCTATGTGTTTTTAGGTTTTAATGTTTTCTTAGAGTTTTTTGGATTTTTTAAAATATTAATTTTTTTAGGGGTTTTAGGCTCTTTATAATTTTTTTGGTTTAATAATTTTGAATTGATTTATTGGTTTTTTTGGGTTTTTAGGGTTTTTAGGTGTTTATCATTTTTATGTTTTTTTTCCAGTTTTGGGTGTTTTTATGTTTTATAAGGTTTTATTAGGGTTATTTAGGGTTTTTAGGACTTTTAAGGTTTTTCGGTATTTTAAGGTGTTTTTTAGCCATTTTATGGTCTTTTAGGTTTTTAGGGATATAGTGGGTTTTTTGGTTTTTTGGTTTTTTGGGTTTTTTGGGTTTTTAGGGTTCTAGAAATTTTAGGTCTTTAGTGGTTTTATGTATTTATATATTTTTGGTTTTATTATGGTTTTATTAGCATTTTTAGGGTTTTTTGGGTTTTTTATATTTTCAATGATTTTTGGTATTTTTTTAGGATTTTTATGGTTTATATGGTTTTTAGGGATTTGAGGGTTTTTAGGTTTTTAGGGTTTTTATGTTTCTTTTAGGTTTTTAGGGGTTTTTAATTATTTCTATGGTTAAAGTTTTTTGAGATTTTTTAAAAGTTTTGGGATTTAAAGGGTTTATAGAGTATTTAGTGGTTTATGGTTTTATGGGTTTTAATTATTTTTTATGTCTTTAGGCTTTTTTGTATTTTTTGAGGGCTTTAGGATTTTATAAAAATTAGTTATCATTTTTTGGGGTTTTTAAGAGTTTTATGTGTTTTTATGTTTTTAAGGTTTTCATTGGGCATTTCATGATTTTTAGGGATTTATTTGTTTTTAGGTTTGTTTGTGTATTTTTTAAGATTTCTATGGTTTTTAGGGTTTTTATAGATTTTGAGGGGTTTTTGGATTTTTTTAGGGGTTTTACCATTTTTTGGGTTTCAAGTGGATTTTTTTTGAGTTTTAAGTGTTTTTATGATTTTTATTGTTTTTTAACATTTTTAGTTGCCTAAAATAGTTTTTGTGTTTTTTTGGTTTTTGTGGATTTTAGTGGTTTTATGGTTGTTTGGGGGGTTTTAGAGGTTTAAGGGTAATTTTGGGATTTTAGCATTTTTTAGGTTTTTAGGAGATTAAATTTTTTATGGTTTTTATGGTTTTCATAGGGGTTTTCAGGGTTTTAAGTTTTTTTTCATTTTTTTCATTTTTAGGGATTTTTTATAATTTTTATGGGTTTTAGGGTATTTAGGATTTTTTTGGGAATTTGAGGATTTTGGAGGATTTAGGGTTTTTAGGGGTTTTAGGAGATTTTTGAGATTTTTAAGGTTTCCTGATATATTAGAGTTTTTTTTCATTATTATTGATTTAAAAGTCTTTTAGAGTTTTTGGTGGGTTTTTAGGGTTTTTTTTGTGTTTTTAGGTTTTATGGTTGTTAGGGGTTTTATGGTTTTTACTTTTTTAGGGCTTTCTAGGGTTTCAACATTTTTATATTTTCAAGGGGTATTATGTATATTTGTGTTTTTAATGTTTTTTTAGGGTTTTCCATTCTTCGCATATTTTTTTTACATTTTTAGGTATTTTTATTTATTTTTTAGGAATTATATTTTTTAGATTTTTTTTGGGATTTTTAGGGAATTTATTTTTCTTAGGATTTTTATTTTTTTAAGGTTTCCTTTGAGATTTTAGGATTTTTTTGTGATTTTATGTTTTAATTTATTTTTAGGTGTTTTTAAAAAAAAAATTATGTTTTTGAGGGTTTTAAATGATTTTTACGGTTTTTAAGGTTTCTTAGTGTTTTTAATTTTTTTATGGTTTTTACGGATTTTTATGGTTTATAGGGTTTGAATTATTTTTAGAGTTTTTAATTTATTTAGGGTTTATATGGTTTTTAGAGTTTTTAGTTGTTTTATGTTTTTATGGGGTTTTATATTTTTTCATTGTTTTTGGGGTTTATAATATTTTTAGAGATTTTAGAGTTTTTTATGTTTTTTTACATTTTTAGTTATTTTTTATTTTTTGAGGGGTTTTAAATGTTTTTAGGTTTTTTAGGTTTTCATAAGGGTTCTCATATTTTTATGGTTTGTTATATTTTTATGAACCTTTTGGGTTTTATAATATATTTATAGTTTTTAAGGTTTTTAGAGATTCTTGGGGTTTTTATGGATTTTTTGTATTTTATAGTTTTTTGGGGTTTTTAGGTTTTCATTGAGTTTCTAGGGGAAAATAGTTTTTAGAGTTTTTTTAACATTTTTAGGGGTCTAAATGGTTTTAATATTTTTTAGTGGTTTTTTTTTCAGTTTTCATGGGTTTTTAAAAAATTTATGGTTTTTATGGTTTTTATGGTTTTTATGGTTTTTATGGTCTTTTATATTTTTTGACATTTTTTAGGGTTTTTAGGGGTTTTATTTTATTTTTTGTTTTTAATTGTTTCTTAGATATTTTCTGGGTTTTTAGAGATTTTTTTTGTTTTTATAGATTATCAGGATTTTTAAGATTTTAAAGGCTTTTTTTGGGTTTTTATAGATGTTGAATAGTTTTAGGGGTTTATGGTTTTTAAGGGTTTTCAACTTCTTTTAGGTTTTTAGGAGGTTTTAGGGTTTTTTGGATTTTAGGGTTTTTATGATTTTTTTCATTTTTTGTGATTTTTAGGGTTTTTTATGATTTTATGGGTTTTATGTATATTAGGGATTTTGATGGTTTTTATGTTTTTTATGGTTTTTTGAGTTTTACGTATTTTTTTAGTTTTTTATGGTTTTATGGTTTTTAGAGTGTTGATGTTTTTAGGGTTTAAAAGTGTTTTTATTATTTTTAGTGGTTTTAAGTTTTTTTTATTAGTTTTTATGTATTTTTTTAGGATTTTAGGTGTTTTATGGTTTTTAGGGTTTTTAGATTTTTTATAATATTTAGTTTTTTTGAGTGTTTTTTGGGGTTTATGGTTTTTATAGGGATTTTGAGCATTTTTAGTGTTTTTTTAATTTTACGGATTTTTAGGGATTTTTAGGATTTTTTTGGTTTTTAGGATTTTTATGGTATTTTTAATGGTTTTTGGGGTTTTTTAGATTTTTTTTCATTTTAAGGTTTTTATAATTTTAATTATTTTTTGGTTTTAATGGGGTTTTATATTTTTTATATGTTTGTATGGTTTTTTAGGGTATTAGTTTTTTAAGGTTTTTAGGGGATTTTACGGTTTTAGGGATTTTTAGGGTTTTCGGGCCTTTTACTGTTTTTAGGGATTCTAGTATTTTTAGGATTTATAGGGGTCTTATGTTTTTTTTTTGTTTTTATAGATTTATAATGGGTTTTCAAGGTTATAGTGTTTTTTTTCATTTTTATGGATTTTTAAGGATTTTTAGGGTTTTTTTATTTTTTTAGAGATTTTAAGGGATTTTAAGGGATTTTAGGGGTTTTATGGTATTGTAGGGTTATTAGGGTTTTTTTAGGGTGGGGGTCTTATGTGATTTTATTTTTTAAATATTTTTTAGTTTTTTTTTAAAATTTTCAGTGTTTTTATACTTTTTAGTTATTTTTGGGCCTTTTGGGAATTTTATGGTTTTATGGTTTTTAGGGATTTTTTGGTGTTTTAGGGTTTTATGAGTTTTTGAGTTTATAGGGTTTTACGTGTTTTTAGAGTTTCATAGATTATGTTGGTTTTTAAAGAGTTTTCATAGTTTCTGATGAAATTTTCAGTTTTTATGGGGTTTTAGGGGTTTTATGGATTGTAAGGTTTTTATTGATTTTAGGGGTATTAGTGTTTCTTTGGTGTCTAGTGTTTTTTAGGATTAGTAGGGGTTTTAAGTGTTTTAATTTTTGTATGGTTTTCTTAAGAGTTTTTAGTTCTTTATTGTGTTTTAAATTTTTAGACTTCTTAAAATCTTTTTTACCATTTTTAAGCTTTTTATAGTTTTTATGGATTTGGAGGGGTTTTTGGGTGTTTCAGGGTTTTTATGGGGTTTTAGTGTTTTTTCCTTTTATGGGTTTTATGTTTTTTTATTTTTTTATGTTTTTCTTAGTTTTTTTTCAGGGTTTATAGGGTATTTTACATTATCATGGACTATAAAGGATTTTTTTAAGGATTTTATAGTTATCTAGGGTTTTTATGGATTTGGAGGGTTTTGAGGTTTTTTTTTTGTATTTTACAGGTTTTTTGAGTTTTTTTAGGATTCTTAAGGATTTTTATAGTTTTTTTTATCTTTTTTCGGTTTAAATGGTTTTTAGAGATTTTAGTTATTTTTAGGGATTTAATAGGTTTTTAGTGTTTTTATGTTTTTTGCAGGTCTTACGGTTTTTAGTGTTTTTTTATTTTTATATTTTTTTTGGGGTTTTAAGTGTTTTTAGTTTTTAATGGTCTTCTGTGATTTTTAGGTTTGAAGGGTTTTTATGTTTTTACGTATTTTTAGGGATTTTTTGGATTTTTATGGGTTTTTACACATTTTTGGTATTTTGAGAGTTTTAGGAGTTTTTAGGGTTTTATGAATTTTTTGTGTTCTTAGTGTATTTTTTATATTTTTAGGATTTTTTGGTTTTTTATGTTTTTAGATTTTTTAATGTTTTTAGGGGTTTAAATGGATTTTATATTTTTTAGTGATTTTTAGGGTTTTAAGGGTTTACTGTTTTTGGGTTTTAATGTATTTATGTGTTTTAAGGTTTTATAGGTTTTTTATAGATTTTACGTTTTTTATCATATTTTAGGTTTTTAGTGAGTTTATGTGTTTCTGGTTTTTTTAAGGGTTTCTTGTAGTATTTTTAAGGTTTTTAGGGTTTTTAAAAAATTTAGGGATTTTCTGGGCTTTTCAAATATTTTTATGAGTTTTTTTTATTTTGAGGGGGGGTGGGTTTTTTATGGTTTTTAGAGTTTTTTAACGTTTTAGGGGTTTTAAGGGTTTTAGAATTTATACTTTTTGAGGTTTTTATGGGTATTTAGGGGTTTTTATGGTTTTAAAGGTTTTTATGTTTTTTAGGATTTTCAGTTTTTTAGGGTTTTTAGCATTTCTAGGTTTTTAGGGGTGTTAATTGTTTTTTGGTTTTTATTATTTT
Source organism: Viscum album (assembly GCA_963277665.1). NCBI lineage: Eukaryota > Viridiplantae > Streptophyta > Magnoliopsida > Santalales > Viscaceae > Viscum > Viscum album. The sequence continues at coordinate 110,741,453 of OY728127.1, forward strand.
CTTGGAGATTTTTACGTTTTTATGTTTTTATGTATTTTTACGGATTTTTATGATTTTTATTGTTTTTAAGGGTTTTAGGTATTTTGAGTGTTTTCCGGGGTTTTTAGAGTTTTCAGCATGTTTAGGTGTATTATGCATTTTTTGGTTTTTATGGTTTTCTTAGGGTTTTTAGGTTTTTAGGTTTTTTCTATTTTTAGGGATTTTAGGGATTTTTTATTACTTTTTTTCTTTTTTTTGAGTTTCATGGTATTTTGATACTTTTCATGGTATTTTGGGAAATTATGGTTTTTATGGGTTGGGGGGTTGAGTTTCTTAGGGTTTTTAGGATTTTTAATATATATTTTTTAACTTTTTTGGGGTTTAAAGGGTTTTTAATGGTTTAGTTGTTTTTAGGGATATTATATGCTTTTGGGTTTTTAAATATTTTTAGGGGTTTTCTGGTTTCCTAGGGTTTTTTGGGTTTTTTACATTTTTATGGATTTGTGGTGCTTTTTAAAAATATTTATGGTTTTTAGTATTTTTTTAGTGATTTTAAGGGGTTTTAGGGGTTTTATGGTTTTAGAATTTTTTGGGGTTTTGAGTGTTTTTATGTTTTAAGGATTTCTTAAGGTTTCCTGGGTTTTCTGAAATTTTATGGATTTTTAAGGTTTTTATGATTATTATAGGTTTTTAGGGATTTTTTTCGACGATTTAGAGTTATTAGGGTTTTAAGGTTTTAATGTATATTTTCAGTTTTAGGGGGTTTTTTATTTGTTTGTTGTTTAGGTGATTTTTATACTTTTTAATGGTTTTTGGTTTTTTGGATTTTTAAGGGTTTTATGATTTTTTATGGTTTTTGGGGTTTTAGTGTTTTTAGGGTCTTTAAAATTTTAACGGATTTAGGGGGTTTAAGTGTTTTTAGATTTTACAGTTTTCTTAGGGGTTTTTATGGTTTTTAAAATTTCTTATTTTTTATAGTTATCTTATGTATTTATTAGTATTATTATGGGTTTTTAGTTTTTAGTGATTTTGAGGCTTTTATGGGTTTTATTGTTTTTTTTGGGTTTTACGATTTTGATGAGTTTTTTATGGTTTTCAGGGATTTTAAAAATTTTAGTGGTTTAAAGGGTTTTTAAAGTTTGTATTGATTTTTTGGTTTTTATGTGGTTTCATGGTTTTATGAAGTTTTTAGTGGGTTTTGTGGATTTTTGATCTTTTTTGAGTTATTGGGATCTTTTTATGGATTTTATGTGTTTTTAGTTTTTTAAGGTTTTCATAGGGGTTTTTAATTTATATTATGTTTTTAGGGAATTCTATGTCTTTTTTACATTATTTTTAATATTTGTAGGGTTTTTAGGGATATTGAGGTTTATATAATTTTTTAAGTTTCTAGGGTTATTAAGGTTTTAATCATTTTTTATGTATTTTGGGTTTTTAAGTGTTTTTAGGTTTTTAAGGCCTTCTCTAGGTTTTCCAAGTTTCTAGGGTTTATGTGTTTTTATGGGTTTCTAGGGAATTTTTAAGATCATTATCTATATTTTTGGTGGTTATGAACATTGAGTGGTTTATAGTTTTGTGGGTTTTTATGGGGTATTTGAGTTTTTTTGGGTTTTTAAGGTTTTTAATATTTATTTGAGTTTCTTTACATTTTTATGGATTTAATGGTTTTTAGTGTCTTTAGTAGTTTTATGGTTTTTATGGGTTTTTATTGTTTATTATCATTTTTAGGGCCTTTTATGATTTTTAGGGGTAATTAGGTTTTTTTGGGTTTTCATCAGTTTTTAGGTTTTTAAGGGATTTAAGTGTTTTTAGGTTTTTAACATTTTCTTATATATTTTCATAGTTTTTATGAATTTTTACATTTTTAGGGATATTTATGAATATTTTACCTTTTTATGGAATTAGGGGTTTTAGGGATTTTGAGGGTTTTTAGGCATATTTAGGTTTTTAGCATCATTTTTTTTGGGATTTTAAGTGTTTTTAGGTTTTTATGGTTTTATTTTGGATTTTAGTGTTTATTATGTTTTAATGGCTTATTAGATATTTTATAAAAAATTTATGGTTTTTGGGTATTTATGGATTTTGATGGTTTGTAGGGTTTTTAATGGTTTTAGGGTTTTACTCTTTTTTGGGTTTTAGGGGATTTTTTGTGTTTTTTGGGTTTTGAATGTTTTTAGAGTTTTAAAATTTTAGGGGCATAATAGTTTTTCGAGTTTTTAGAGGGTTTTGGGGTTTTTATTGGTTTTTAGGGGTACTAGAGATTTTAGGTTTTAATATGGGTTTTTAGGCTTTTATCATTTTTATGTTTTTTAGGGTTTTAATTATTTTTCAGTTTTTATGGTCTTATTTTAATTTTTCTATGTTTCTAGTGTTTTTAGGTTTTTTGAAATTTTTAGGGTTTTGACTTATTTTAGCGTTGTTTAGTGTTTTTTTGGTATTTTTAGGTTTTTATAGTTTTTTTTGTGTTTTTAGGGGTTCTATGTGTTTTGAGGGTTTTAAGGTATTCTTAGGGTTTTTTTAGGATTTAATGTTTTTTATGTTTCTAATGATTTTTCGTCTTTTTAAGGATTTTTTTGGTTTATTTGGGTTTTGATGGAGTTTGGGGTGTTGTAGGGTTTTAGGGTTTCTGTGGTTATATTGGGTTTTTATTGTTTTTTTCCCAGTTTTTAAGGGTTTTAATGATTTTTAGTGTTTTTTTAAAAAAATTAGGGGTTTAAAGAATTTATAGAGTTTTAGTAGTATTTATAGTATTTATTGGTTTTTATGGTTTTAATGGGGGTTTGGGGGTTTTATGGTTTTTAGATTTTTTAGGGGTTTTTACGGGTTTTTCAGTATTTATCAATATTTTCTAGGGGTTTTAAGTGTTTTTTATGTTTTATGGGTTTATTTGGGTTTTTAGGGTTTTTACGGGTTTTATATTTTCAAGGAATTTTACGGATTTTTTATTATTTTAGGGTATTTTAGGGTTATTGTGGATTCTGTGGTTTTTAGGGTTTTTATGGTTTTATGATTTTTTTTCATTTTTAGGGGTTTTTGGAGTTTTTTTGTGGTTTAATGGTTTTTTCTGTTTATTATCATTTTTAGGGATTTAATGGTTTTTGTTGAGTTTTTAGTGGTTTTATGGGTTTGTGGTCTTTTATGTTTTTTAATGTTTTTAGGGGATTATTGTTTTTAGAGGATCTTTGGGTTTTTAGGACATTTAGAGTTTTAGGTATTTTTAGGTTTTTGAGGGTTTTAAGTGTTTTTAGGTTTTTAAATATTTATTAGGGTTTTAGGGGTTTTTAGGTTTTTGAGGGTTTTAAGTGTTTTTAGGTTTTTAAATATTTCTTAAGGATTTCTGGGTTTTTAGGGTTTTTTACTCTTTTTGGGTTTTTATCGGTTTTATATGTTTTTTATGTTTTTAGGGGGTTTAAGGATTTTGAGGATTTTTATGGGTTTTTTCATTTTTAGGTTCTTTAGTTGTTTAAGAGTTTTTATGTTTTTAAATTTTTCTATAAGGATTTCTATTTTTTTAGGGTTTTTAACATTTTTATGGATTGTTAGGGCTTTTTTGGTGTTTTTATGCTTTTTTAGGGTATTAGATATTTTCAAGGTTTTTTCAGTTTTTATGGGTTTTGGGGATTGTAGGATTTTTTGAGTTTTCAGGGTTGAAAGGTTTTTTAGTGATTTTTAACTTTTTTACAGGTTTTTTAATTTTTAGTGGGGTTTTAAGGTTGTAATGTTTTTAGGGTTTGTAAGATTTTTAGTGGTTTCTATGTATTTAACGGTTTTTAGGGTTTTTAGTGGATTTTAGTGTTTTTAGTATTATTTATATTTTTGTGGGTTTTATGTTTTTATGTTATTAAGGTTTTCTTAATGGTTTTCATGTTTTTATGGGGTTTGCATTATTATGGATTTTAGGTATTTTTTATTATTTTTAGGGTTTTTAGGGTTTTTATGGTTTTTATGGATTTTAAGGGGTTTTTTGGGGTTTTAGGGGTTTTAAGGGTTTTCAATGTCTTAGATTTTTTTTGTTTTACTAATGGTTTTATGTTTTTCAAGATTTTAAGTTTTTTTTTGTTTTTCTGGGTTTTTAAGGTTTTTATGTTTTTAGGGATTTTTATGTTTTTTTTGGAATTCTATGATTTTTGGTGTTTTATGGTTTTTGAGGGTTTTTATGCATTTATGGGTTTTTTTTCATTTTAGGGGATATTTTAAGTTTCTCGGGATTTAATTTTTTTAATAGTTTTTAATGGTTTTAGTGGTTTAAATATATTTTAGAGTTTTTAGGTATTTTTTATGGATTTTATAGTTTTTTAGGATTTTTATGGTTTTAGGGGTTTTCAATATTTTTTGTGTTTTTAGGGATTCTTAAGGTTTTTATGGGTCTTAAGTGTTTTTAAATATTTTTGGGGTTTTAAATTTTTTTAGGTTTTTAAGGATCCCTTAGCAATTTTTAGGGTTTTTACCATTTTAGGGATTTTTTGTATTTTTATGGTTTTTTTGGTTTTTAAGGGATTTTTAGTGTTGTTAAGGTTTTTAGGGTTTTAGGGGTTTTATGGATTTTTGAGTTTTTAGTATTTTTTTATTTTTAGGGGTTTAAATGTTTTATAATGTTTTTATCATTTTAGGTGTTTTAAGGGTTTTTATACTTTTGGTGAATTATTAGGGTGTTTATGGATTTTAGGGATTTTAATGGTTTTTAGGAGTTTTATGTTTTTAGGGGATTTTTTGGTTTTTAGGGTCTTCTAGGATTTTTAACATTTTTTTATTTTATAGTATTTTCAAATGTTTTTTAAGTTTATGGTTTTCTTATGGGTTTTCATGGTTTTTAGGATTTACTATGTTTTAGGGATTCTTAGGGATCTTTTATTACATTTATTGTTTTTATGGTTTATTCATTTTTTTATATTTTTATTGTTTTTATGGGTTTTTAGGTTTATTTTTCTATTTTGGGTTTTTATGGGTTTTTTAGTTTTTTAGGGGTTTTATGTTTTGTAGAGTATTTAATTCTTTTAGGGGTTTAAAGGATTTTTATTGTTTTTTGTAGATTTTTAGTGTTTTTTTGTTTTTTTTTTGGATTTTAATGGTTTTAAGGGTTTTTATTATTTTTCGGGGTTTTTTTTGGGTTTTTGAGGGATTTAATGTTTTTTAATGTTTTACTGTTTTTATGTGTTCTTTGGTTTTTATGGTTTTTGGAGGGGTTTTGATGGTTTATAGGGGTTTTTAGGGTTTTATAACTCTTTATGTTTATTGGTATTTTTAATGATTTTTACGATTTTTAGGGTTTTTTTGGTTTTTTGGTATTTTGAGGGGTATTAGGTTTTTTTTGGTTTTAATCGTGTTTAGGATTTTTTTTATGTTTTTTCTTTTTTTAATGTTTTTAGGGGTTTAATGGGTTCTTAGAGTTTTTATTGGGTCTTATGTTTTTTATGGGGTTTTAAGGTTTTAGCTGTTATTTTTTTGGGTTTTAGGGTTTCTATGGTTTTTTTGGTTCTTTCGGGGTTTTAATCATTTTTAGGTTTTTATGTTTTTATTTAGGGTTTTCTGGGGTTTTAGGATTTTTTTGATTTTAGGGATTTTTAGGAATTTTTTATTATTAATTTTATTTTTTTTGTGGCTTTCAGGGTTTTTAGGGGTTTTAGCATTTTTTAGGTTTTTAGGGGTTTTAATTGATGTTAAGTTTTTCATGTTTTCTTGGGGTTTTTAAGAGTTTTTGGGTTTGTTATATTTTTAGTTATTTTAGTTATGTTTTGGAATTTTATGGGTTGTTATGGGTTTCAAAGATTTTGAGGATTTGTAAGGTTTTTTGGGGTTTTTTCTAGTTTTATGTTGTTTTTGGGTTTTTAGGGTTTTTTTAGTTTTTAGGTTTTTAATTATTTTTTGATTTTGTCATCATTTTAGTGATTTGAATGGTTTTTAGAGTTTTTAATTGTTTTATATTTTTATTTCTTTTTAAAAAATTTAAGTTTATTAGGGTTTTTGAGGATTTTTAGTGGGTTAGGGTAGTTAGGGTTTAATAGGGTTTTTATCATGATTAAGTCTTTTAGGGGTTTTATGTGTTTTTAAATTTTTAGTGTTTTCTTAGGGTTTTCAAATTTTTTTGGTTTTTTACATTTTTATGGGGTAAGATATTTTTTTAGTATTTTATAGTTTTAAATACTTATAGGGATTTAAGGTTTTTAGAGTATTTATGGGTTTTAGTGTTTTAAGGTTATTCGGGGAATTTAGTGTTTTTACGTTTTTAAATATTTCTTTGGGGTTTTTAGGGTTTTATGGGTTTTTATGTTTCTATATATTTTTAGGGAATTGGTAGGAATTTTATTGATTTTAGGGTTTTAGGGATATTCTATGTTTTTAGGGATTTTATATTTTTTAGGGTTTTTATGGTTTTTGGGTGTTTTTTTCGTTTTTAGGGGTTTTTTTGTTATTTTATTGTTTTTATCCTTTTTACGGTTCTAAAGGGTTTTTAGAGTTTTTAGTGGGTTTTAGGGATTTTTGGCCTTTTGTGGGTTTTAAGGATTTAGGGGTTTTACGAATTTTATAAGGTTTAGGGTTTTTAATTTATTTTAGGGTTTTATGGTTTTAGTGTTTTTATTTTTTTAGGAGTTTATGTTTTTTTAGGTTTTTAATATATTTTATATTTTCTGTGGGTTTTTTAGTTTTTAAGGTTTTTTTGTGATTTTTATGTATTTTTATGGGTTTAAAGTATTTTTTTGGATGTTGAGGTATTTTATAGGTTTTTAGTGTTTTTAAGGTTTTAGGAATTTTTATTTTGTAGATTTTATATAGGATTTAAGCGTTTTTAGGTTTTTAAGGATTTATTAGGGGTTTTTAGGATTTTAGAATTTTTATGTTTATTGAGATTTTTAGGGATTTTTTTGTAAATTTTTAGAGGTTTTGAGGGATTTTGAGGAATTTTATGGTTTTTTATGTTTTTTGAGATATATTGTGTTTTTTTGGGGTTTTATAGTTCTTAACGTTTTTATAGTTTTAAATGGTTTTGTGGTTTTCTAATGTTTTTAGGGGTTTCTGTGGTTTTAGGGGTTTTTAGAGTTTTTAGGGTCTTTTATGGTTTTAAGGGTTTTTAGTGTTTTTAGGTTTTTAAAGGTTTTATGTGTTTTAGGTTTTTAAGGTTTTCTTAGTTGTTTTCAATGTTTTTATAGATTTTTATGTTTTTAGGGAATTTAATGAATTTTTAGGATTTTTTAGGTTTTTTAAGGATTTACAGTTGTTTTAGGGTTTTTAGGTATTTTAATTTTGTTAGGATTTATCATTTTTTAGGTTTTTTTGGGTTTTTTACATTTTTAGGGATTTTGTGGGTTATAATGATTTTTATAGTTTTTTTGGGATTTTGGTGTTTTTTTCAGTTTGTAGGGGTTTTAAGGTGTTTAGAGTTTTTTTACCATTTCATTGGTTTTAAATGTTTTTAGAGTTTTCAGTGGGTTTGTAGGTTTTTATGTGTTTTTAGTTTTTATGATTTTTAGGGGTTTTAAGGTATTTTAAATGAATTTTAATGTTTTAGATTTTTTTACGGTTTTTCAGTGTTTTAATTGTTTTTAGGTTATCAAAGTTTTCTTAGGTTTTCATGATGTTTTGGTTTTTTATTTTTGTATGCATTTTTTTTGAATTTTTTAATATTTTTATGGGTTTTAGGGGTTTTAAGGATTTTTAGGCGTTTTAGGGTTTTTCTAGAATTTAGGGTTTTCTCATTTTTAAGGTTTTTTGGGGTTTGATGTGTTTTTATGATTTTAAGGGTTTCTTAGGGGATAATGGTTTTGTATTTTTTTTATGTTATTAGGGATTTTTAGGGTTTTTATTATTTTTATCGGTTTTAGGGTTTTAGAGGAATTTATGATTTATTTTTGGTTTTAGGGTTTTTGTGGATTCATAGGGTATTAATGGATTTTATCATTTTTAACGTTTTATGGTTTTTATTGGTTTTTAGTGTTTTTAGTGGTTATTAGAGGTCTTATGAATATTTATGATTTTCATTGTTTTTATTTATTTAGGTTTTTAGCGCTTTGGGGTCTTTTTAGTTTTTTTATCTTTTTTGAGTTATTTTTGCGCTTTAAAGTGTTTATAGGTTTTCAAGATTTTATTTGGGTATTTTTTGGGTTATAGGGTTTCTTATTTCTTTTATATATTATAGTATTTTAATGGTTTTTAGGGTTTTTTTGTATTTTGAGTGTTTTTATGTTTTTAGGATTGTTAGGGTTTTAACATTTTTTATGTTTTCAGTTATTTTAAGAGTTTTAACATTTTTTAAGGTTTTATTAATAATTTTCATTGAGTTTAGGGTTTGTTATGTTTTTAGTGATTTTTATGGATTTTTTAGGATTTTATGGACTTTCAGGTCTCTATGGATTTTGATAAATTTTGTGTTCTTTTTTGATTTTTTAGTGATATTTCGGTTTTTTGTGGTTTTTTGGATTTTTTTAAGTTTATTCATGGTTTTTAATACTTTTTATATCTTTTTTATGTTTTTAGGGGATTAAAGGGTTTTTATAATTTTTAGTGGTTTTTAGTGTTTTTATGGGTTTTTAGGATTTCTTAGTGTTTTCATAGGTTTTTAGGATTTTTATGGTCGTTTAGGGGTTTTTATGTTTTTCTGTGCTTTTAGGTTTTTAATCGGTTTTAAGTATTTTTTTATTTTAATTATTTCTTCGGGTTTTTTCAAGGGTTTTCAGATTTTTTAGGTATTTTATTATTTTTAGGGATTTTTAAGAATTTTTTTTGGTTTTTGGGTTTTAAGGGATTTTGAGTATTTTTTTAGGGGTTTTAGGATGTTTTAATGTTTTTATTATTCTTTATGTTTTTTTAGTTTTAAGTGTTTTTATTTTATTATGCTTTTATTAGTTGGTTTTAGGTTTTGTAAGTTTTTTTATATATTTTGGGACTTTTTGATATTATTGGTTTTTCTGTTTTTGGGTTTTTCATGATTTTGAGGGGTTTTATAATTTGTAGGGTTTTTAATGTTTTTAATGGTTTTTTGGTGTTTTAGGGTTTATTATGTGTTCTTATGGGTTTTAAGGATTTTAAGATCTTTTAATATTTTTAGTGGAATTAAATGTTTTTAAGAATGTTTTGTGGTTTTGTGTATTTATGGGCTTAAGGGTTTTTAAGGAATTTAGGGGGTTTTAGGGTCTTTTTGGATTTTTAGGGTTTTTATGATTTTTAGGTTTTCAAGGGGTTTTATGTTTTTTTATATTTTTATTGTTTTCTTATGATTTTTACGGTTTTTCATGGTTTTTAGGATTTTTTACATTTTAGGTATTTTAAACTGTTTTATAGAATCTTTATGGATTTTTAGTTTATTTAACGATTTTATGGGTTTTAGTGTTTTTAGGGGTTTTGTGGTTTTTAGGGGTTTTATTTGTTTTTATGTTTTAAGGTTTTCTTATGGGTTTTTAGGGTTTCTAGGATTATTTACATTGTTAGGGATTTTTAGTGACTTATTTGGATTTTTTTATTATTTTAAATTTTTTCGGGATTTTAAGGGGTTTTATGGTTTTGGGGGTTTTTCTATTTTTTGGTGTTTTATGGTTTTTTTGAGTTTGTTAGGGGTTTTAATGTTTTTTTAGGTTTTATCATTTTTAGGGGTTTAAATGGGTTTTAGTGCTTTTAGTGGGATTTAGGGTTTTTATGGGTTATAGTGGTTTTTAATGTTGTTCAAATTTTTATGGTTTTTATGGTTTTTATAGGTTTTTAGAATTTTTTCTGGTTTTAAGGGATGTTAAGAATTTTTATGTTTTTAAACTTTTCTTAGGTTTTTGTGGTTTTATGGTTTTTATATTTTTAGGTATTTTTAGTGATTTTTTAGGATTTTTATGGGGTTTTATATATACTAAACGTTTTTATGGTTTAAAAGTGTTTTTAGAGTTTTTAGTGGGTTTTTATCATTTTTATTGGTTTTAGGGATTTTTATGTCTTCATGGGGTTTTAGGGTTTTAAGTATTTTTTGTATTTTTAGCAGTTTTTAGGTTTTTAGGTTTTTTTAGGGGTTATGTTTTTTTAGTTTTTTAATTTTTTCTTTGTGGTTTTCAGGATTATTTGGGTTTTTTAAATTTTAATTGAATTTTCATATTTTTATGGTATTTAAGGTTTTCGATATTTTGAGTGGTTTTATGGTTCTGAATAGTTTTTAGTGTTTTTATGTTGTATTGGGTTTTCAACTGTGTTTTGAGTTTTTATGATTCTTAAGCATTTTATTGTTTTTAAATTTTTTAGGGGATTAAAGGGTTTTTACAATTCTTAGAGATTTAGGGGTTTTATGGGGTATTAGGGTTTTAAAGGTTTTAGGGGTATTATGGTTTTTTGGGCGTTTTATGGTTTTTAGGATCTTTTATTGTTTTTAGAGTTTTTAGGGGGGTTTAAGGGTGTTTTAAGTGTTTTTAATTTTGTTCGGGTTTTTTTAAATGTTTTCAAGGGTTTAGGATATTTTACATTTACAGAGAATTTTATTTATTTTTTAATATTTTTATGGTTTTTTCAGATTTTTATGGATTTTTAAGGTTTTTGGTTTTTTAGAAATTTTATGGGTTTTATAATTTTTAGGGTTTTATGTATTCATAGTGTTTTAAGGTATTATTAAGGGTTTTATTGTTTTTTTGGGTTTTTTATGTTTTTAGGGATTTTTAGGGACATTTATGATTTTTAAGGATTTTGGTGGTTTTATGGGCTTTTTAGGGTTTTAGGGTTTTTATGATTTTTTCTATTCTTTTTTTTGGTTTTTAAGGTTTTTTGTGTTTTAATAGATTTAACAGATTTTTTAGTATTGTAATCATTTTTAGGGGTGTAAAGGATTTTTATACTTTTTTCTTGGTTTTAGGGTTTTTTGGCAAGTTAGTATATTCTTTAGGGAAGAAGAGGTGTGAGGCCAGGCTATTCCTGACCCCCCAAATTTATTATAAGAAAGACGCAATAGATAAGGGAGGGGAGGGGTCAACCGACCCACACCCAAAAACCCTAACCAAACCTCTCGTGGTCCCCTCTACCCCATTGAGAACTGGCCTAAGCCCATGGGTTGGTCACCTTGGGCCTCGATGGGGACGTCCGGCGCGTAGGTGGGGAGGCCACCCCAATACCGCGTTACCCAACAACACGTTTTGCCGGCGGGGCATGGGTGAGTTGGTTAAGGGAAATGGCATCTTGACCCCGAGGTTTCGGGTTCGAGTCCTCACAAGGCAACATGCAATATATGCTAACAAACCTCTTATGAGCCCCTCTACCCCGTTGGGAACTGGCCTAAACCCAAGGGTTGGCCACCTTGGGGCTCGCTGGGGACGTGCGACATGTAGGTGGGGAAGCCACCCCAATACCTCGTTACCCAATAAAAAGTTTGAAGAAGAGATAACACCCACATCTTCTGGTTCCATGCACGGTTGGGATCTCCAGTGGTTATCCTTCCCCGCACTGTGTTTCTTTGGCGAAACGTTGGTTTCCTAGGTGTCAGATTTCTCAGCGATGCTACCTCCCCCTCTCAAGGTGAGTTTTATCTGGTTTGATGGTGCTCTCGCAGACCTTCTTGGGCAGAAGCTCCGGATGAAAGCATCCTTCAACATCATGTTGGTCAAATCTCTACCTTTTGGCATGCGATGCTTCTGAGACTTTGTGTAATGGGTCAGATCTGGTCTCTCCTCGATGTGGCAAATCAGATTCATGGAGGATTTGGTCGGATCTGGTCCCATACGCATGTGGATTCGCAGTTCTTTGATGGGTCCTTTGGAGGTTCCGTTCAAGGATCATGGTGGTGGGAACGCATGGCTCCATCCGAGGTTTCAGAAGATGTGGATGGAACTTTGAAGGCTCAGTGATGGCTTGGACAATTCTCTAGTGCGGGTTTTCAAGTCATCTTGGTATCAGATTGCGCATAAAATGCAGGTCTATGCTTACAGTTCCTCTAATTCTCTCTGGAGCTATGCTGTGGTTGAAAGGCTGGCCATTTTGTGCTGTATGGATGCATCACTGGTCTATGTATTCCTGAATCATGGCTGGTTTGGATGTGAGATATCACTGGGTTCATGGTTAGAGGTTAGTTTTCACAGGAGTTGTAGAATCTTGGTTCTTGATGTTCATCTTTGGCCTTCTTTCACGATGTGATTGTAGGTTGTTTTATGTTGTGCTGCAATTTAGCTTGAATGCTGGTTTGGGGGTTCCTGATATGTCAAATAAAGATCCATGGTTGGAGGATTCCTTTTTCGTGATGTCTAGATGCTCTATGGTTGAATTTTGGAGGCCTCAATGGTGGTGGCTGGCGTGGTTGGGTGAAATGTGGCATGGATCTGGGTCTGATAAAGGTGGATGGGGTGCTTCAGATCGCTGCAAGGCTTTGGTGCCAGTGGTCCAGTGTTGTTGTTGTTTTCTATGCTGTTGTGGATTGTGGTGTGCTGATTGTCCAGGAGGTGTTGGTCACTGGATTTGTAGCTGTTGGGTACTGGTTACTACTTTGCAGGGAAATGTTGAAATAGGTGTTGTCTGTCGGAAACTAGTGGGCTGGATACTGGCTGATGCTTGGCTAAGATGTGATGAAGGTGATACTTAGGCATCTGGTTCTGGCGGTTCTGTGTTCCTGGTGGTGGACTTGATTGGAGAGAAGGTGCTGGATGCTGGAAATTGTGATGCTGGATATTCTTTATGGGTTTTTCATGTTTTTAGAGTTTTTATATTTTTAGGGTTTTAATTGATTTAGGTTACGAAGGTTTTTGTTTTGTTTTAGGGGTTCTTACCATTATTTTTTGTAATTGTAGGGATTTTTTATGTTTATATGATTTTTAGGGATTTTGAGGGCTTTTATGTTTTGTAGGGTTTTATCGGGTTTTATAATTTTTTTTGCGTTTTAGGATTTTTATTGTTTTTAAGTTTTTTTATGATTTTAATTCATTCTTAGGTTTTTTGGGTTTAGGGTTTTTTAAATTTTTAGGCATTTTCTTGGATTTTTATGGTTCTTTGTGGTTTTTTAGGTTTTTAGGGGTTTTTTGATTTTTGAGTTTTAGTGTTTTTTTGAGATTTTATGGTTTTTATGATTTTAGATTTTTTTAATTTTTGTAGAGGTCTAATTGGTTCTTTGAGTTTTTACTGGGTTTTTATGGTTTTTATGGGATTTAAGGGTTTTTATGTTTTTTAAGATTTTTATGGTTTTTAATGTTTATTAATGTTTTAAGGGTTTTAGAGAATTTTAGGTTTTTAGAGGTTTGAAACTTTTTATGATTTTAATGTTTTCTTAGTTTTTTCATAATTTTTAGGTTTTTTTTACATTTTTGGGATTTTTAAAGATTTTTTTGGGTTTTTATGGTTTTTTGGGTTTTAGGGTTTTATTGTGTTTTTTGAGTTTTTAAAGGTTTTTTTTGGAGTTTTTAATGTTTTAAGGGTGTTAAAGGGTTTTATATTGTCTAGTTGGTATTTGGGTTTTATTGTTTTTTAGAAGTTTTATGGTTTTTAGGGTTTTTAGATGTTTTAGTATTTTTTTAGTTTTTTTCTATTTTTATGTGTTTTTATGTTTTTAAAGTTTTCATAGTGTTTTCAGGGTTTTTTTGTGTTTTTACATTGTTTGTAATTTTTAGGGATTTTTGATATTTTAATAGTTTTTAGATATTCTAGTAATTTTGAGCTTTCTAGTGTTGTTTTTTTATAGTGGGTTTAGGTTTTTTTATTTTTTATAGATTTATGATTACTATGAGTTTTTATAGTTTTAAGTGTTTAAAGGGTAATTTGAGTTTTCAGTGGGTTTTAGTGGTTTTATGGGAATTTTGGGTTTTTTAGTTAGGGTTCTAATTGGGTTTAGTAGTTTTCTGGTTTTCTGGTCTCTTATGGTTTTTAGCACCATTTAGGATTTTTAGGGTTTTATGTTTTTAGGGTTTTATGAATTTCTTAGTGTTTTCAGGGTATTTTGGGTATTTTATATTTTTAGGGATTTTTAGTGATTTTTATATTTTTTATAGGTTTTATGGGTTTTTATGGAAGAATAGTTGTGAGGCCAGGCTATTCCCGACCCTCTCATAATTTATTATCAATAAAGAACTAGCAGACAAGGGAGGGGAGGGGTCAATCAACCCACACCCAAAATCCCTTTACAACCCAAGACCCAAAAGACCCAAAAAAGAAAAAAAAATAAAAAACACCGCAGCTACTTCAGCACTTCTCATCCAACAAGTCAAGATCTCCATCCCCATAAGGATCCCCATCATCACCATAACCAGAAGAAGCATCTGACTCCATTGACTCCCATTTAGATGAATCATATTTCTTTAGGAAGGTAGTGTAATACTCTCTGAGACATTGTGGCTCCGAATTCAGCTGTGCCTTGATAGGACGACCTCCCCTACCAGAGGAAACTGCTTTAGATTTGCAAGAGGCTCTCGTGGACACTGTCGTAGGCATTATTGAATAGTCCTTCCTTGGCTTCCTCTTTCTAGGATCTGAAGAGACCCCTGCAGTTTTGTTTTCCTTCCCATCTGGATTGACCACCTCAAGTGAGGCCCTCTCCTTGATGATCGTATTCATATTATGATTCATCCTTCTACGATCCTCCTGGAAATAATCATGCCCAGGGATGAAGGTGGCTTCCTGACTAAGGGAGAAAAGGACTCCACCCTACGTCACACTTGGATCCACAGGTGTAGGTTCCTCCCTAATCAGAAGAGGGGACACCACACCAGCCTGCCTCTCCTCCCTAGGCATCCTGCTTTCATCCCCCTGGAGATTCTGCAGCTCCAACTCATATAAGCCCATACATCCAGTCCTGTCTCCAAGAGTCTCTTCATGTGCTTCCAGGACCGGCCTCATCACCTCCTCCTATGCAATAGCATCCCCTTGCTTGGGAAGATCCCCCTTCTCAGCTACCTCCTCCTACATAGACGCCACCCCGATCTCTTACATTCCCCCTTGTTTAACGACCCCCTAACTTTCCCATTGTCCCCTTCTCCTCCACCTTATCCTCTTCCTGTTTTTCCAATACCCTCTGCTCAGCAACGTCGCCAGGTGCCGTTACTACCACCTCCAAAGACACACCTCCAGGTCGAGCTGCAAGTACTCCATTAGCCACTAGGGGTGCATCCCCTCTGGTCTAGCTCAATGATCCCATCTCAGTCCCACTATTATTCTGGGCCACACCCCCTCCATCACACCTATCAGCAACAAATCGCTTCTCACTCAATATTTGTGTATCCAGCCTCACATTCTCAGCATCAGCAACTTGGGACCCAAGCCCCTCCTCCCTAGGAATCTTTCTTCCTTTCTTCTTATCCATAGAATCCTCCTCACAAAAGTGAACCAACACATTCATGCCCCTTTTTTCACTCTCATCTGCACCCCTAGTGCCTCGTGGTGTCCAGACATATCATAGCTTATTAGAACTTTGTTCCACACTCCCTCTATCACGCCTAACATCAGCATCCTCTGTCTCCCACCCCTGTTCAGCATGCCTCGTACACCTAGAGTCTTTAAGCGGAGACCCTTGAACATCCTCCTCAGTCTCCAGCCCTTGAAAGTGATTGGAAGTTGGAAATGCATCCAGCCTCTTCATCATACTGTTATGAGAGGAAATATGTGTCCCACCAGCAGCAACCTCCCCGATTGCAAAACTTCCAGAATCTGGGATCTAGAAGCCTCTCCTCAGTCTCTTGAAGATATCACTCACCTTGGGCTTTGGTTGGCACTGAACAACCATTCCACCTAATCCTTGATTAGCAGGCCCATGGTCCCCCAGCGCAACCGGGAGATCAGCCTGCACAATCCTCAAGCTCAGTGATCCAGAAATAGGACCAAAATCAGAAGCTACCCCCTCGGCAACAATCCTTTCATGCTCGCTTGAAACAGTCACTGCAACCTCCTTAACATGCACCCCCACCTGAGCCTGATCCTCTTCCCCAAACTTATAGAGAAGAGGATCCACGTGCATTGCCTCCTACACCTCACCCTGGGTTTTTATGGACTTTTAGGTATTTTAGGGGTTTTAGGGATTTATGGTTTTTTGTTTCTTTATTGATTTTTAGTTTTTTTTATGTTTTTATGGTTATTATAGGGTTTTTCTGGGTTATATGGGTTTTTATTTTTTAGGGAATTATTTGGGATTTTTGGGATTTTTATGGTTTTTAGGGTTTTTAAGGTTTTTCGGTATATTGAGGATTTTTAGTGTTTTTTGGGTCTTTAGGGTTTTAAAATAATTTATATTTGTTTAACGTTTTTATTAGTTTGAAGGTTTTTTAATGTTTTTTTTTTGAATTAGGGTTTTTATGGGTTTTTAGGGTTTTTATGGTTTTAATGGGTTTATTTGGTTTTTAGTGGTATTATGGTTTTATAGTATTTTTGGGGTTATTTTGGGATTGTATGTTTTAGGGGTTTTAGTGTGTTTATTATTTTTTATGAGTTTTAAGTTTTTTATGATTTTAAGGTTTTCTTAAGGGTTTTTGGGTGTTTAGGTTTTTTATGTTTTTAATAATTTTTAGGCATTGTTTTGGTTTTTGGGATTTTTGTACATTTTTTGGTTTTATTATTTTTAGTGTTTTATGGTTTTTATGGTTTTTATGGTTTTATGAATTTTTATGTTTTTTATGTTTTTAGGTTTTATTGAGTTTTTTATCTCTTTAGGGGTTTAAAGGGTTTTCTGAGTTTTAGTGGGTTTTAGGGTTTTAGTGGGTTTTAGGGTTTTTATGTTTTTAGGGGTTTTATAGTTTTTAGGATTTCTATTATTTTATAGTTATTATTGTTTGAAGCATTATTTAGGGTTTTTAGGGTTATAAAGTGTTTTTAGGTTTTTAAGGGTTTTTATGGGTTTTCATTATTTTTCTGGTTTTTTATGTTCTTAGTGGTTCCTTAGGATTTTTATGGGTTTTAGGGTTTTTCAGGATTTTGAGAGGTTTTTTGAGTTTTATGGTTTATTTGAGTTTTTTGTTTTTTTGGGGTTTTTAGGGATTTTTTGAGTTTTCTAGGATTTAATGGCTTTTGGAGTTATTTTAATTTTTTTTCAGTGATTAATGTTTTTTTGAGTTTTAGTTGATTTTTTTAGGTTTTTAGGGGTTTTTTGGTTTTTATGGTATTTAGGGTTTTTATCGGTTTTTAGGGTATATAACATTTTTATGTTTTTAGGGGTTTTAAGTGTTTTTAGGTTTTAAATATTTTCTTAGGGGTTTTCATGGTTTTTAGGATTTTTATGTTCTTAGGTATTTTTAGGGCTTCTATATGATTTTTTTTGAGATTTAATGGATTTTGAGTGGTTTATTGGTTTTTAGGGTTTTTAGAGTTTCTATTGTTTTTTGGGGGGTTTAGGGTTTTTTGAGTTTTTAGTGGTTTTAGGGGTTTTTATTTTTTTAATATTTTTAAGTTTTTAAAAGGGTTTCTGGGTTTTTAGTTGGTTTTTAGTTGTTTTAAGGGGTTTATATTATTTAAGGATTTAGGCTATTTTATGGTTTTTATCATTTTGAGTGGTTTTATTGTTTTTAGGGATTTTCGTGTTTTTAGTTTTTTTAGGATTTTTATGTTTTTTTAGGCATTTTATGAGTTTGTATGGTTTTTAGGTTGTTTAGGGTTATTTATATTTTTTTTAGATTTTTAATGGTTTTAAATGTTTTTTGGGTCTTATGTTTTTATTATATGTTTTCAGGGGTTTTAGGTTTATTTATGTTTCTAGGGAATTTTATTGATTTTTTACAATTTGTATGGGTTTTTATGGTTTTTTCAGGTTTTTAGTGATTTTATGGGTTTTACGTGTTTTAACTTTTTTAACATTTTTACTGGTCAAAAGGGATATTATGGTTTTTGATTATTTTTTTGGGTTTTTAATATTTTTACAGTTTTTATGGGTTTTTTGGTTTTTTACGGTCTTCTTATGGTTTTCACAGTTTTTAGATTTGTTTAGATTTTTATTGATTTTATATATGTTAATGATTTTAAGGTTTTATTATGGGTTTTTAGGGGTTTCATGCCTTTTTATATTTTTAGGGACTATTATGGGTTTTAAAAAAATTTAATGGTGCTTTAGGGTTTTTAGGTTTTTTTAGTTTTTTCTTGGGTTTTAAGTTGTGTTTGGTTTCTTTGGTTTTCTTATAGTTTTTAGGGTTTTTAATGTTTTTAGATATATTTAGAGATTTATTTTTATTTTTAGGGGTTTAAGGGTATTTTTGGATTTTGTGGGATTTATGTTTTAGGGTTTATGGATTTTGGGTGTTTAGTGTTTTTTGAATATTTTTGGGGGTTTTAAGGTTTTTTGAGTTTTATAAATATTTTGAGGGTTTACAAGGGTTTTTTGATTTCTTTAGTGGTTTGGGGGTTTTTTTGAATTTTTATGGGGTTTTAAGGTTTTAGGGTTTTTATTTTTTGGGTTTTTTTGGATTTATTGTGAAATTTTTCTGTTTTTAGGTTTGTTAGCTTTTTTAAGGTTTTATAGGGGTTTTAATTGTTTTTATATTTCTAAGGTTTTATTAGGGTTTTCTGCAATTTTAGAGTTCATAATGTATTTCTTTATTTTTAAGGAATTTAATATTTTTATGGATTTTTACTATTTATATGGATTTTGAGGGGTTTTACGAGTTTTAGGGGTTTTTAATGTTTTTAGGGTTTTAAGGGTTTTATTAATTTTTTAGTGTTTTAGGGGTTTTAAATGTTGATAGTTTTTAAATATTTTCTTATGTGTTTTTAGGGGTTTGAGGGTTTTTATGTTAATTATGTTTTAGGGATTTTTTATTTTTATGGTTTTTTGGTTTTTTATGTATTATGAGGGGTTTTATAGTTTTTTTGGTTTTTAGGTTGTTTTATGGTTTTTAGAATTTTTTATATTTTTTGGGGTTCTAGGTGTTTTTATTTTTTAAGGTTTTATTAGGGTTTTTATGATATTTTACATTTTTAGATATTTTTACATATTTTATAATACTTCATGGTTTTGTAGGGGTTTTACTGATTACGGGGGGTTTTAGGGTTTTTTAATGTTTTTAGGATTTTTTGGGGTTTTAGGGTTTTTGAGTTTTCTAGGTGTTTTAAGGTATTTTAAAGTTTTTTTAACATTTTTTGGGTTTTTAATAGTTTTCAATGTTTTAAATGATTTTTAGGGGATTATATGGGGTTTTAGTAGTTTTTAGTGGGTTATAGGGGGTTTTATGGGTTTTTGGGGGACTTAGGGGTTTTAGGGTATTTTCATGAATTTTAACATTTTTTAGGTTTTATTATGGTCATAAGATATTTTTGGATTTTAATGATTTATTTGTTATGTAATGTTTTTTAAGTTATTAAGGATTTTTATTGAGTTTATAGGATGATTATGGTATTTTATGGGTTTTTGGGTTTTTAAGGGTTTTTATTGTTTTTAGCGGTTTTAGGGTTTTTAGCGGTATTATGTTCTTTTTGGGTTTTAAGAGACTTTCGTTTTTTAAGGTTTTCATAGGGGTTTTTAGTGATTTTTGGGGTTTTTTAATGTTTTTAGGGATTTTTTATATTTTTATGGGTTTTAGGGTTTTTTTGATATTTTGGGTTTTTAGGGGTATTTTGGAGTTTTTTATGGGTTTGTGGTTTTTTGATTTTTTAGAATTTTTAGAAGTTTAATAGGGTTTTATAATTTTTAGTTGTATTTTATGGTTTTATGGGTTTTAATTTTTTTATGGTTTTTGGGGTTTTTATGGTTTTTGGGGTTTTAGGGGTTTTAGGGTCTTTTTAAGGGTTTTTATGATTTTTATGATTTTTATGTTTTTAGGGGTTTTAATTGTTTTTAGGTTTTTCATGTATTTTTAAGGTTTTTCATGGTTCTTAGTGTTTTTTATATTTTTAGGGATTTTTTATTTATTTTTAGTATTTTTAGGGGTGTTTATGGTTTTTATGGATTTTGAGGGATTTATAGTTTTTAGGGGTTTTAGGGTTTTTTAGTTTTTATCTTTTGTAAGTCTTTCAGGTGTGTTCAGTGTTTTCATATTTGTATGGTTTTCTTCTGATTTTTTGATTTTTTATATTTCTACATGTTTTTATAGTGTTTTAGTGCCTTTTTATCATTTCTATTTTTTGGGATTTTATTGATATGGACAGTTGTGTAGTTTTTTATGGTTTTTTTAGTTTTTTGCGTTCATCTGAATTTTTAATGGTTTTATGGTTTTTTCTCATTTTTAAACATTTTAGGGGTTTAAAGGGTTTTTAGAGGTTTTAGTGGTTTCAAGGGTTTTTATGGGTTTTAATGTATTTTGGGGGTGTGTTACAGGATTTAGGTATTTTTAGGGTATTTAGGTTCTTTTGGGGATTTTTGGATTTTTGGAGTTTCTTAGGGTTTTTATGGGTTTTAAGTGTTTTTAAGATTTTAAGGTTTTCTTAGGGGTTTTCTGTGATTTTACGGTATTTTTACATTATTAGGTTTTTTAGTATTTTTAGGGGGTTTTATGGTTTTTATGATTTTTTAGGCTTTTTATGAGTCTTTGGGGATTTTTGGGTTAATAATTATTAGGCATTTTAGGGGTTTTAAGATTTTTCTGGATTTTAAGATTTTATTAGTGTTTTATAGGGTTTTAGGGGTTTTTTCCTTTTTAGGAATTTCTAAGGGGTTTATTTAGAATTTTAAGGTTTTTAGGATTTTTAAGGATTTTTAGGGTTTTAATGTTTCTTAGGGTATTTAGCGTCTTTTATTTTTAGGGGTTTCTTGGATTATTTAAATTATAATGGATTTTTGTGATTTTGAGGGTATTTGGGGTTTTTAGGGTTTTACAATTTTTATGGTATTTTTCAGTTTTAGGGTTTTTTGAGTTTTTTTTGGGTTTTTAAGGTTTTTCAGTGTTTCTTAACATTTTTATAATTTTTAAGGTTTGTAGAGTTTTTTTTCATGGTTTTTTTTGTGTTTTTTATGGTTTTATATGTATATGGTTTTTTGAATTTTTTGGAGTTTTAGGTTCTTTTAGGTTTTTTAGCATTTTTAGGGTTTTATGTGTCTAAAATGATTTTAGTTTTGTAATTTTTTCTTATGTTTTTTAGGGTTTTTAGGTTTTTTATATTTTAAGTGATTTTAGGGATTTGTTTAGTTTTTTATGATTTATTCATGTTTTATGTGATATTGAAGGTTTTTAGAGTTCTTTATGGGTTTATGGGGTTTTAGTATTTTAGGGTTCTATGGGTTTAAAGTTGTTTTATGATTTTAATGTTATCATATGGTTTTTTCTAGTTTTTAGGTTATTTTATGTTTTTGTGATTTTTTGGGCTTTTTTGGATTTTTATGGGTTTCTAGATATTTTAGAGATTTTGAAAGATTTTAGTGGTGTTTAGTGTTTTAGAATTTTTATGGGTTTTATTGGGTTTTTTTATGTTTTTAAGGATTTTTAAGTGTTTTTAGTGTTTTTAACATTTTAGGGGTTTAAAGTGTTTTTAGAGTTCTCAGTGGGTTTTTAGGGTTTATATTTTTTTTTGGTTTTTAATGGATTTAGGTGTTTATGATTTTTATGGTATTTATGGTTTTATTGTTTTTAGTGTTTTAGAATTTTCTTTAGTTTTTAGTGTTTTCAATTATTTTTAGGTTTTAAATGTTCTCTTAGATCGTTTATAGGTTTTTGGGTTTTTTATATTTTTTATAATTTTTTGGATTTTTTAAGATTTTTATGATTTTTTGGGTTTTAGGGATTTTTAGGGTTTTTAGGGTTTTTAGGGTTTTCTAGGATTTTAATGGGTTTTAGGTTATTTAGGGGTTTTATAAGTTTTAATATTCTAAGATTTTACTAGGGTTTTATAGGGTTTTTAGGGTTTTTTATGTTTTTACAAATTCTTTTAGATTTTTTAGATATTTAGGGTGTTATTTATAGTTTTTAGTGTTTTTACCGTTTTTCAGATTTTTTGGTTTTTTTTCAAATTTAGAATATTTTTTATTTTTTTTGGGGTTTTATGTTTTTTTTTATTTTCATAATGTTTTAGGGGTTTACATGGTTTTATGATATTTTAGTGGTTTTATGGTTTTAAAATTTTTATTTGTTTTTATTGTTTTTAGGGGTTTTATGATTTTTTGGGTCATTTTGTATTTTTAGTGTTTTTATTGGTTTTTAGGGTTTATAGGAGTTTCAAGTGTTTTGAGGTTTTTAAGGCTATATTATTGGTTTTTAAGGTTTGTAGATTTTTTTTAAAATTTTTGCGTTTTTTGAGTTTTTTGGTATTTTAATGGTTTTTAGGGTTTTATAGATTTTTATGGTTTCTTTAGTTTTTTGGGATTTATGTTTTTATGGGTTTTTATGTTTATTTTAATTTTTTTATTGTTTTTTAAAAAATTTAAGGGTTTAAAAGTTTTTTAGAGTTTTATGGGGTTTTATTTTCTTTTATGGGTTTTGGGGGTTTTTATGGTTTTCAGGGGTTTATGGTTATTAGGGGGTGTATAAATATGAGGGTTTTTTAGAAGTTTTAGTATTTTTTAAGGTTTTTATGTGTTTTAATTGTTTTCATTATATTTAAGGATTTCATAGGGGGTTTTAGGGGTTTCAAGGTGTTTTATGTTTTTAGGGATTTTTAGGGATTTTTTAGGATTTTTATGGTTTTTAGGTGTTTTAGGTATTTTAAGGGTATTTAGGGTTTTTATTGTTTTTATGGTTTTTTTTTATCATTTTTAGGTTTTTAGTGGTTTTATGTATGTTTATGGTTTTATGGTTATCTTGGGTTTTAGGTTTTTTACATTTTTATGGATTTTAGGTATTTTAAATTTTTTAGGATTTTTTAGTATTTTTATTGATTTTTTGTGTTTTTAGGGTTTTTTAGTTTTTTTTTATTTGGGGTTTTATGTTTTTTTGAGTTATTATATATTTTTTATATTTTTCTTAACTTTTTTGTGTTTTGAAGGGTTTTTAGAGTTTGTAGTGGTTTTATTATGTTTTTATGGGTGTTAGTATTTTTTTATGGTTTTAGTGGTTTTTAGGTTTTTAGGGTTTTCATCATTTTATAGGGTTCTTAGGGGTTTAAATTGTTTTATGGTTTTATTAGGGTTTTTTAGGATTTTCATGATTTTTTTTATTTTATGGGTTTTTAGGGTTTTTATCATTTTTTAGGTTTTTATTGGTTTTAAGTGTTTTTAGTATTTATAGGTCTTCCTTTGGTTTTGCTGTGTTTTTTTATCTTTTTTTGGATTTTAAGTATTTTTTAAGGATTTTATAGATTTTAGAGTTTTTATGTTTTTTAGAGGATTTAGGGATTTTTAGTGTTTTTAGTATTTTTAGTGTTTTTATGTTTTTTGTGTTATTTAACCTTTTTAGGTGTTTTACGGGGTTTCATAGAATTTAGTAGATTTTTTCCATGTTTGGATGTGTTTTTATATATTTAGAGGTTTTTATGGTTTTTTGGGATTTTTTGGTTTTAGAGTTGTTTAGGATTTAAGGTATTTTAAGTGTTTTATGTTTTTATGGATTTCTTATGGTTGTTCAAGACTTTTGGGTTTTCAATGTTTTTCGGGATTTTAGATATTTTTTAATATTTTTATAAATTTATATGGTTTTTAGGCATTTGTGGGTTTTTCGGTGTTTTAGGGTTTTAGGGTTTATTTTGGTTTTTTGGGTTTTAAAGGTTTTTAGAGTGTTTTAACATTTTTAGGGGTTTCATTGGTTTTTAGAGTTCTTATTCATTTTAATGATTTTATGTGATTTTGGGGTTCTTAAGGTTTTAGGGGTTTTCTAGTTTTTAGTTGTTTTTAGGTCATTAGGGTCTTTATGTTTTTTAGTATTTTTTATGTGTTTTAATGGTTTTATATTTTTTTAGGTTTTTATGGTTTTAGTATGGTTTTTAGGATTTTTTTACATTTTTATGGATTTTAGGGCATTTTTAGGATTTTCGAGGGTTTTTAGGGTTTTAAGGTTTCATGGGTCTTTTTGGATTTTTTGAATTTATTAGGGTTTTAATCCTTTTTTATTTTTTAGTATTTTTATGTATTTTTTGGTTTCTATGGTTTTCTAAAGGGTTTTCTAGGTTTTTTTGGGTTTTTTGGATTTAAAGGATGCTTTTTTATTTTAATCATTTTTAGGGTTTTTAAGGATTTTGAGGGTTTTTTGGTTTTTACCATTTTTGTTGGTTTATCCTTTTTTATGTTCTTTAAGTATTTTAAGTTTTTTTAGAGTTTTTTAATGTTTTTTAGGGTTTAAAGGGTTGTTAGATTTTTTAGTGGGGTTTTATGGGTTTTGGTTGTCTATGTTTTTAGGGTTTTTATTGTTTTTAGGGTTTTTTGGGATATTAAGGTATTTATAATTTTTTATATTTTTGTGGTTTTTATGTGTTTTTAGGGTTTTAAGGTTTTCTTAATTTTTTTTAGGGTTTTAGGATTTTTTATATTTTTAGGTATTTTAAAATATAATTTAGGAATTTTTGGATTTCTGGATTTTTATGAATTTTAAGGGGTTTTAGGGGTTGTTAGTGTTTTTAGAGTTTTTTTTGGTTTTTGGGTTTTTTTTTGTTTTTTCATGGTTTTAATATTTTTTATATTTTTTACATTTTATGGATTTAAATTGTTTTAGTGCTTTTAGTGGGTTGTTGGGTTTTTTATTGGGTGTCAGGGTTTTTACGGTTTTATGGGTTTTTATAATTTTTAGGGGTTTTATGTTCTTTTAGTGTTATTAGTGTTTTTAGGGTTTTTAGGGATTATATGTGTTTTTATGTTTTTAATTTTTTTCTTAGTGGTTTTCCAGGTTTTTGCGGGTCTTTATGCTTTTTATGATTTTTTAGAATTTTTAGGATTTTTATTGGTTTCTAGGGTTTTTATGGATTTTGAGTGTGTTTAGCGTGTTTTAGGTTTTTAGGGATTTTATTATTTGTACTGTTATTAGGGTTTTTAGTGGTTATATGTTTTTTTATGTTTTTAGGATTTTATTTGGGTTTTTTGCGTTTTTAGTGTTTTATTACATTTTTAGGGATTTTATAGATTTTTTATGGTTTTTATGGGGTTTTTCTGTTTTTTGGGATTTTTGAGGTTTCTTAGGGGTTTTAGGGGTTTTATAGTTTTTATGATTTTTCTAGGTTATTAGGGTCTTCTGATAATTTAAGGGGTTTTTAGGGTTTTTAGTGTTTTTGAACCTTTTTAGAGAATTAATGGGTTTTTATATTTTTTATTGGTTTTTTGAGTTTTTAATGTTTTAGTGATTTTTATGGGGGTTGTATGGTGTTTTTACATTTGTAGGGATTTTAGGGATTTTAGGTTATTTATTGTTTTTGGGTTTTTAGGTATTTTGAGTGGTTTTAGGATTTTTAGGGTTTTAAGTGTTTTTATGTTTTTATGGATTTCTTAGAGTTTTTAGGGGTTTTACATTTTTAGGTAATTTTAAGAATTTTTTAGGATTTTAATGGTTTTATAGTGTTTTTTTGGGATTTTTAGGATTTCAGAGATTTTTAGGGTCCTGATAGTTTATTTTTGGGTTTTAGGGTTTTTTTAGGTTTCAGGGGTTTTAAGGAATTTTAGATTTTTTAAAAGTTTTTATATGCACAAAGTGTTTTTATATTATATTAGTGGTTTTTATAGTTTTTATGGTGTTTTATAGTTTTTTAAGGTTTTTAGGTTTTTTATTGTTTTTAAGGTTTTAGGGTTTTTGCATTTTTAGGTTTTTAGGGGTTCTAAAAGGTTTTAGGTTTTTAATGTTTTCATTGCGGTCTTCATGGTTTCTATGGGTTTTTATATTTTTAGGGTTTTTATGTTCTTAGGGTTTTTATGTTTTTAGGGATTTTAGGGATTTTTTAAGGATTTTTTAGTTTTTTATGGCATTTAAGGATTCTGTGGGGTTTTTTGGTTTTTTATAGTTTTTGGGTTTTAGGGTCTTTAGCATTTTTAGGTTTTTTAGGGTTTTTAAGAGTCTTTAGGTTTTTAAATTTTTCCTAGGGGTTTCTTATGCTTTTAGGGGTTTTTATGTTTTAGGTATTTTTATTTATTTTTTATTTTTCTTGATTTTTAGGGCTTTTATGGTTTTCGAGGGTTGTTAGCCTTATTAATGTTTTTAGGGGTTTTTTAGGTTTTTTAGGGTTTTAGGATTTTTTGAGCCTCTATGGTTTCTAAAAAAATATATTTTTTAGTGATTTAATGCGTTTAAAGGGCTTTTGTAGTTTTTATCAATTCTTAGGGTTTTATAGGTTTTTAGGGATTTTAATAATTTAAGATGTTTTACTATTTTTTTGATTTTTGTGGTTTTTATAATTTTTTTGATAGGTTTTAATGTTTATTTATTTGTTTTTTGGTTTTGAAGATTTTGTTAGGGGTTTTCAATGTTTTTAGGGGTTTATACATTTTTAGGGATTTTTATGGAAGTTTTAGTTTTTTTGGTTTTTTTAATGTTTTTAATGATTTCGATGGGTTTTAGGATCTTTTAGTGTTTTTAGTAGGTTTTAGGGGTTTTATTGGTTTTTTGTTTTTTTACAATTTTTTGGGGTTTTATGATATTGAGGTGTTTTATGGAGTTTTAGAGTATTTAGAGATATTTAGGTTTTTAAGGGACTTAAGTGTTTTTAGGATTTAAGTTTTTCTTAGGGTTTTTTAGGGGATTTATGGGTTTTTATGTTATCATGGGTTATTATTATTTTTATTTATTTTTATAGGGTTTTAGATTTTTTACAGACATTGAGGTTTTTTAGGTTTTTTAGGTTTTTTTAGTTTTTTTA
Source organism: Viscum album (assembly GCA_963277665.1). Lineage (NCBI taxonomy): Eukaryota > Viridiplantae > Streptophyta > Magnoliopsida > Santalales > Viscaceae > Viscum > Viscum album. The sequence continues at coordinate 110,767,964 of OY728127.1, forward strand.
CTATCTTTAGAAGTTTTTGGAGTTTTTGGGATTTTATCATTTTATTTTATTAAATGTTTTATGTATAGATTAGTATATAAGCTTTTCATAGGGTTTCTCAGGGTTTTTAGGGTTTTTAGGTTTTTTGGATTTTTAGGGATTTTTAGGAATTTTATATTCTTTGGGTTTTCTTGGGATTTTGAGAATTTTTAGGGGTTATGGTTCTTTGGGGTTATTATGGGTTTCAAGGTTTTTATGGTTTTAAAGGTTTTTTTTAAATTTATTAACATTTTAATGTACTTATAGGCTTTTTAATGTTTTTAGTAGTTTTAATGTATTTATTAGTTTTAGGGTTTCTTTAAGTTTTCTCATGGAATTATGGATTTTAGGGGTTTTAGGGTTCTTTTAGGATTTTTAGCATTGTTTATATTTTTTGGGGTTTAAAGTGTTTTTAGGATTTTAATGTTTTCTTAGGGATTTTTATGGTTTTTCATTTTTTTTATTATGTTTTTATAGAATTTTATTGATTTTCGAGATTTTTATGGGTTTTTAAGGTTTTAGGGATTTTGATGGGTTTTAGGGTTTTAGGGATATTCAGATTTTTAGGTTTTTTAGCATTTTTTAGGTTTATATGTGTTTTAATACTTCTAGTATTTTAAGGTTTTCTTAGGAGTTTTTATGGTTTTTATGGTTTTTAGGGTTTTTTACCATTTAGTCATTTTAGGGATTTTCTAGTGTTTTTAATGTTTTAGGGGGTTTTGAGGGGTTTTGAGGGTTTTTTGTTTTTTTATGGTTTTTTGGTGGTTTAAGGGTTTTTTGAGTTTTTTAAGTTTTTTATATTTTTAAATTTTTTTAGTGATTTATAGGATTTTGATATTTTTTAGTGGTTTTTGAGGTTTTCTATGGGTTTTTAGGGGTTTCTAATGTTTTTAGGGGTTTTGAGGTTTTTTTGGGTTTTAGTGTTTTTTAGGGTTTTTCACAATTTTAGGAGTTTTATCGGATTCAATAGATTTTTGGATATTTAGTTTTTATTTCTATTTTTTAGGGTTTTGAGGGTTTTTACAATATTATAAATTGTTAGGGATTTTTCCTGATTTTTATAATTTTTTGGCTTTTGGCGGTTTTTATAATTTTTAGAGATTTTATGGTTTTTTGAGTATTTACAGTTTTTTAGATTCTTATGGTTTTCAAGTTTATTAGTGTTATTTATCTTTTTTAGGGTTTTAAAGGGTTTTTAGAATTTTTAGCAGTTTTTTGGTTTTTTATGGGTTTTTAGGTTTTTAAAGCTTTTATATGTTTTATGTTTTTTAGGGTTTTTAGTGGTTTTATCATTTTTAAGGGTTTTATGGTTCAATGTACTTCTAGGTTTTGTATTTTTTCTAATGGTTTTTAGGATTTTTGGGGTTATTTAAATTTTTGGGTGTTTTTAGGGATTTTGTTTTATTATAGTTTTTAGTGTAATTGGGGATTTTTAGGTGTTATGAATTTTTTTAGGGTTTTGGTGTTTTTATGTTTTTCTGGGATTTTATTGTTTTTTATTTTGAGTTTCATAGGATTTTAAAGCGTTTTTAGAGATTTTTTATCTTTTTTTTAGTTGAAAGGATTTTAGATAATTTATTGGTTTTTAGGGTTTTTTGGAGTTATTTGGATTTTTTATGGTTTTTAGGGATTTTTATGGTTTTTAGAGGATTTAGGTTTTTTAGAGTCTTTTAGGTTTTTTATCATTTTGGGGGTTTTAAGTGTTTTTAGGTTTTTATGGTTTTCCTAGTGTCTTTCAAGGATATTTAGGGGTTTTAGTATTTTTATTGTATTTTATGGTTTTAAACTATTTTCAGGGGGTTTGGTGTTTTTATGATTTTTAGGGTTTTTATGGACTTCTAGGTTTCTTTTAATATTTTTTGGGATTTAATGGGGTTTTACTGGGGTTTTCAGTTTTGGTGGTTTTAGTGATTTGTAGGGGAGTTTATTGTCTTCTAGGGTTTTTAGAGTTTCAAATCCATCATAAGTTTTATGTTTTATTTGGTTTTAATGGTCTTCTTAGGGATTTTTAGGGGTTTTCTATTTTTAGGGATATTTAGGTATTTTTAGGAATTTATGGATTTTTAGTGTTTTTTATGTTTTAAATTTTTTAGGGTTTTTATAGGTTTTTGTGTTTTTTTAGATTTTTTAGTTTCTTTAAGTTTTTTAGGTTTTGAAGTTTTTTCTTTTTCTTTTATGTTTTTTAAGAGTTTTTATGTTTTTAGTGGTTTTATAAATTTTTCATGAATTTTACTTGTTTTAGGCATTTTAATGATTTTTTGGGTTATTAGGTTTTGTCGAGATTTTAGTGTTTTTATGGTTTTTGGGGTTTTAATGCTTTTTTAAGTTTTTAGGGTTTAATAGTTTTTTAGTTTTTTTACCATTTTTATGGGTTTAAGGAGTTTTTAGAGTTTTTAGTGGGTTTTTACTTTTCTATGAGTTTTTAGGGGTTTTAATGGTTTTGGGGTTTTTTAGGTTTTTTGTGTTTTTTAGGTTTTTAGGGGTTTTAGTATTTTATTGTTTTAAAGGTTTTCTTAGGGGTTTTCAGGGTTGTTAGCTTTTTAGGTTTTTATAACTTTTATGGGTTTTATGGGTTTTAAGTATTTTTAATGTTTTTAGGGAAATTTTGGTGTTTTTTTTCATTTTTTAGGTTTTTAAGGGTTTTAGGTGTTTTTAGGATTTTAACATTTTAATTGGTATTTTTAGGGTTTTTATTGTTTTATTCATTTATTTGGGATTTTTATGGATTTTTAATTATTTTTATGTTTTTCATATTTTTTAGTGATTTTGACTATTTCAGTGGTTTTAGGTTTATTATGGTTTTTTGGTTTTAGTTTTTTTGGATTTAGATAGTTTTTAAGTATATTTACTGTCATTAACATTATTTGGGGTTTAAAGGGTATTAAGATTTTTTAGTATATATTTACAGTTTTATGGGTTTTATGGGTTTTTTAAGGCTTTGAGGGTTAATATGATTTTTTGGTTTTTTATATTTTTTAGAATGTTTTAGATTTCATAAGGGTTTTAAGATATTTTAGGATATGATGGTTTTTTATGGGGATTTTTATTGGTTTTTTGGGTAATTACAATTTTTTAGTTTGTCAGGATTTAATGGTTTTTTATAGTTTTAAAATATTTTTTGGGGTTTAAAGAGTTTTTAGAGTTTTTAGCTATTTTATGGTTGTTATGGGATTTTATAATTGTTTTAATATTTTTTACTATTTGAATGGTTTTTATGGTTTTTAGTGTTACTTTATAATTTTAAGGGTTTTTAGATTTCTTTTGATTTTAAGGTTTTCCTAGGGATTTTTAGTGTTTTTATGATTTTGTATGTTTTAAAGGAATATTTGTAATTTTTATGACTTTTAGGGTTTTTAGGGTTTCTAAGGATTTTGAGGGTTTTTTGGGTTTTTAGACATTTCATGGTTTTTTTATTTTTTTGGTTCTTTTAGTTTTTAGTGCATTAAAGGTTTTTTAGATTATTTTAACATTTTTTTCAAATGGTATTTAGTTTTTTTTGGTTTTTAGGATATTTATGGTTTTTTTGTAATTTTTATGGTTTTTGGGGGTTTTAGGGGTTTAGGTGGTTTTAGGATTTTGAATTTTTTTAGATTGTTTAGGTTTTTTAGTGATTTTTTCTATTTTAGGTTTCCATGTACTTCTTAGGGGATTTCAGGGATTTTAGGGATTTTTTATTCTTAGAGATTTTCAGTGCTTTTTTATATCTTTTGGGGTTTTAAAAAAATCAGGGTTTTTAGGGTTGTTAAGATTTTTTTAGATTTTTTGGGGTTTAATTTATTTTTAGTGTTTTAAGGTTTTCTAAGGGGTTTTCAAGGTTGTTTTTGTATTTATTTTTTTAGGGATTTTTTTATTTTTATTTATTTTTTATTGTTTCAAGGATTTATTGATGTTTTTACGGGTTTTAAGTGTTTTTAGAGTTTTTAAAAATTTTAGGGGTTTATAGGTATTTTATATTTTTAGTGGTTTTATGGTTTTTATGGGTTTTAGGGGGTTTTATGGTTTTTAGGGTTTTTTATGGTTTTTAGTGTTTTTATTTTTTTAGATTTTTTAGCATTTTTTGGTTTTTATGGGTTTTTAGTGTTTTCTATTTTTCAGGTTTTCTTAATGGATTTCATGTTTTTAGTGATTTTTTTACTTTTTTGGGGATTTTAGGTATTTTTATGAATTTTAGGGTTTTTAGGGTTTTTATGGGTTTTTAGGGGTTTTAGGGGTTTTAGGTGTTTTTGGACTTTTTTAGGTTTTAGGGTTTTAATTCCCTTTTTTCCTAAAATTCTTTAGGGTTTTCATGGGTTTTAGGGTTTTTACATTATAGGTATTTTTTGGGATTTTTTTGTATTTTTATAAATTTTTATTGTTTTATGGTTTTGGATGGTTTTAAGGGTATTTTTGAGTTTTAGGATTTTTTTGAGTTTTTTTTAGTGTTTTTAGAATTTTTATACATTTTTATGGGTTTAAAGGGTTTTTAGAGTTTTTTAGATTTTTTAGTATTTTTATGGGTTATTGGGGTTTTTAAATATTTTTAAGGGATTTATAGGTTTTAAGCTTTTGAGGCATTTTAGGAGGTTTAGTTTTTTTTGGTTTTTAGTGGTTTTAAGTGGGTTTAGGGTTCTAATCTTTTCGTAGGGGTTTTACGTATCAGATTGTTTTTTGGGATTTTAATCGGGTTTTAGGTTTTTTGGATTTTTAGGTTTTTTAGGGATTTTAGTGTTTTAATGTTTTTATTTTTTATGGGTTTTTATGTTTTTTTAGTTTTTGGTTTTTAATATTTTTAAATTTTTTTAATGGGTTTTAGTGTTTTTATGTGTTTTTAAGGGTTTTATGGTTTTTTTATGATATTTTTAGGATTTAGGGTCTTTTAGGGTTTATTATTATTATTTTTTGTTTCATTGGGTTTTTAAGTGTTTTTACGTCTTCAGGGGTTTATTATGGATTTTCAGGGTTTTTATTTTTTAGGTATCATTAGGGATTTTTTAGGATTTTAATGGTTTTGTAGGATTTTTTGGATTCTGAGTAGTTTTAGGGTTTTTTGGGGGTTTTTAGGGTTTTTATAATATTTTAGGTTTTTATCAGTTTTTTTTAGGTTTTATGGTTTTCTTATGGATTTTAGGTTTTTGCGGTTTTTTAGTTTTTAAAATATTTTTAGGTCTTTTTAGAATTTTTATGGTTTTATAGGTTTTATAGGGGTTTTGATAGATTTTATTATTTTTAGGTTTTTTGGGATTTTTAGTATTTTTATGTTTTGTTTTGAGTTTTTTAGGTTTAAAGGTTTTTATATCATTTAACATTTTTATTGGAATAATGTGTTTTTATATTTTTATGGTTTTTAGGGTTTTTTGCCTTTTTAGGGGGTTTTGGGTCTTTTTAATTTTTATGTTTTTATTGGTTTTTAGTGATTTTAGGTTTTAAGGGTTTCATAAGGTTTTTCTCAGTTTTTAAGGGCTTTACCTACTATGGGATATTTAGGGATTTTTTAAAAAATTTATTGTATTTTATGTTTTTTCGGAATTTTTAGGGGTTTAAAGGTATTTTACGGTTTTTTGTTTTTTTGGATTTTTAAGTGTTTTATGTTTTTAATATTTTTAGGGGTTTTCAAGGGTTTTAGTTTTTTTTGTATTTAGGGGTGTTTATGGTTTTTGATTATTTTTTGGGTTTTTAATGGTTTTGGGGTTTTAAGGTTTTTTTGGGTCTTGTGATTATTTTTCTGTTTTTATAGTCTTTAAGGTTTTTTGAGTTTTTAAAACATTTATGGGTTTAAATGGTTTTTAGAGTATTAAGTGGGATTTTTGGTTTTTATAGGTTTTTAGGGGTTTTATGGATTTTAAGGTTATTAACGTTTTTAGGGTTTTTAGGAGTTTAGTAATTTTAGCATTTTTTTAGGTTTTTGGGGTTTTAATAGTGTTTAGGTTCTTAAGGTTTTCATAGGGATTTTTAGGGTGTTTATGGATTTTTACATTTTTAGGGAGTTTTAGATACTTTAGGATTTTTATAGTGTTTTAGAGGCTTTTAAATAATTTTGGGTAATTTCGTTTTTCTTTATTTTTTTATGATTTTAGGGTTTTTTAGTTTTTATGGGTTAAAAGGGTTTTTATAGTTTTTTAATATTTTCAGGAGTTCAGTGGGTTTTTACAGTTTTTAGGGGTTTTTTGTTTTTCTGGGTTTTATGGTTTCGAATATTTTCAGATTATTCTTTGAATTTTAGGGTTTTTTGGGTTTTTGGGTTTTTAGGTGTTTTAAGTGTTTCTATGTTTTTAGGTATTTATTATAGTTTTTCAGGTTTTTAGAGTTTTTTTTGTTATTAAGAATTTTTAGGGGTTTTAGGAATTTTATGGGTTTTTAGGGTTTTTATGGATTTTGAGGTGTTTTACTGCCATTTAAGTTTCTCTTTGGTTTTTTGGTTATTTGGGATTTTAGGGGGGTTTAGTTTTTAGAGTTTTTATTTTTTTAGGTTTATAAATGGGTTTTAGAGTTTTTAGTGGGTTTTATGGGATTTTAGTGTCTTTTAATGTTTTCAGGGGTAAATTTGGTATGTAGGGGTTTTTAAGGTCTTTTATGTTTTTATCATTTTTTAGGCTTCTTGTGGGGTTATGTGTTATTTGTTTTTTTAATAAATTCCTAGGGTCTTTCATGTTTTTAGGGTGTTTTTTTAGGGTTTTTAGATATTTTTTAGGATTTTTATGGTTTTTTAGATCTTTTAGGTATTATGAGGGTTTAAGGGTTTTAATATATTTTAGGGTTTTTTAGGATTTTTATAATTTTTTGGTTTTTAGGTGGTCTATGTATTTTTAGGTTTTTATGGTTTTCCTAGGAGTTTTAAAAGTTTTTAAGTATTCCAATTTTTAGGGATTCTTAGGAATTTTTTAGGTTTTCTATATTTTTTGGAATTTCTTAGGTTTTTTGGGTTTTATGGTTTTTAGAGTTTTTTTAAAAAAATTAAGTGTTTGAAGGGTTTTTTTAAGTCTTTAGTGATTTTTATGCTTTTTGGGATTTTAATGTTTTCTTAGGTTTTTTTAAAAAAAATTCGATTTTGAGTCTCTTTTAATACTTTTTTTCTTTTTAGGGTTTGTAGGGAATTTTATTGTTTTTAATATTTTTAGGGTGTTTAGGGTTTTTAGTGGTTTTAAGTATTTTTATATTTTCTCTGTTTTATTAGGTTATATTAGTGTTTTTAATTTTTAATTTTTTTAGTTAATTTTAGGGTTTTATAGGATTTTTATGTCTCTTCGATTTTTATGGTTTTTAAGGGTTTTGGGTATTTTAATGTTTTTATGGTTTTTAGGTTTTTTTTTAATTTTTAAGGGTTTAAATGGTTTCAGTCTTTTTTATCATTTTTAGGGTCTTAAAGGGTTTTTAAAAATTTAGTGGGTTCTAATGGTTTATTTTTGTTTTAAGGGTTTATAAATACATTTTTTGGGTTTTATGGTATTTAGGGGTTTTTACGGTTTTTAGAATTTTTTATAATTTTAGGGGTTTTATGTTTTTTTATTTTATTTTTATGTTTTTTAGAAGTTTTCATGGTTTCTTGGGTTTTGAAAGTTATTTAGATATTTTTAATGTATTTTTTAGTTTTTATGTTATTTATGAATTTTAAGGTATTTAGGATTTTTTGGCTTTTTTGGGGGTTTATGGTGTTTTTTTGGATTTTAGTGTTTTTTTGACTTTTTAGGGTTATGAGGATTTCTCATGTTTTATAACATTTTTATGGGTTTAAAGGGTTTTAGAGTTTTTAGTTGGTTTTTAGTGTTTTTATGGATTTTGGGTGTGTTTTTAATTGTTTTCAAAGGGATTAGTGGTTTTCAGGGTTTCTAGGGTCTTTTAGGGTTTTATCATTTTTATATTTTTTATGAATTTTAAGTGTTTTTAGGTTTTAAAGTTTTTATTTGGGGTTTTAAGGATTTTAAGGGGATTTTATGTTTTTAGATTTTTTTAGGATTTTTTTATGAGTTTTATTGTTTTATAGGGTTACTAGTGATTTTAGGGGTTTTGGGATTTTTAGGGTATTTTGTGTCTTTATGTATTTTAGGGTTTTAAGTTTTTTTAGGATTTAATGGTTCTATAATCAGGTTTCTAGTTTTTAGTAGATTTTATTGTTTTGTGGATTTTTAGGGTTTTTTAGGATTTTTATGGTTTTTCGGGTTTTTACGGTTATTGGGGATTTTATGGTTTTTTAGGATTTTTAACATTTTTAGGGTTTTTAGAGTAATTTTTTTAGTTTATGTTTTTTAATGTTTTTAATATTTTTTATCTCTATTAGTATTTTAAAGGGTTTTTAGAGTTTCGTGTTTTTTAGCGCTTTTATAGGATTTTAGGGGTTTTAATGTTTTTTGGTATTTATGGGTTTTAAGGATTTTTGTGATTTTTAGGGTTTTAATTTTTTTAGGTTTTTAGGGGTTTTATGTATTTTTATTTTTTAATGTTTTCTTAGGGGTTCTCATGGTTTTTAAAATATTTAAAATTTTTAGGGACTTCAGGATTTTTATGGTTTTTATGATTTTTAGGGATTTTTATGGGTTTAAGGGTTTTCATGTTTTTTGGGTTTTAGCGCCTTTTAGGTTTTTTAAGGATTTTAAGAGTTTCTTAAGTTTTAAGGTTTTACATGGGTTTTGGGGGGTTTTAGGGGTTTTATGTTTTTATAAATCATAGTTATTTTTTTAGTATTTTTATAATTTTTAGTGTATTTGAGGGTATTATGGTTTTTTATGTGTGTTAGTGGTTTTTTTGTTTTTTTTTTTGGTTTTTTGGGTTTTATTAGTATTTAGGTTCTTTATTCTCTTTTAGAGTTTTTCAAAAATGTATAGGGTTTTGTGGTATTTAAAGTGTTTTAAGGGGTTTTTAGGATTCTTTTATATTGTTAGGGGTTTTTAAGTTGGTAATAAGTTTTTAGGGTTTCTAGTGTTAATAGTGTTTTAATGGATAGTGTTTTTTGGATTTTAGGGATTTTATTTATTTTAGGTTTTCTTATGGATTTTGAGGGTTTTAGGTAATTCATATGTTTTTTGGGATTTTTAGTTTATTTTATGATTTTTTTGGGATTTAGGTTTTCTATGATTTTTTTTGTTTTTAAGGTTTTGTGCTTTTTTAGTTTTTTTTTGGTTTTTAGATTTTTATTTTGTTTGGGTTTTAATTTTTTATAGTTTTTTAATCATTTTTAGGGTTTTAAATAGTTTTTAATGTTTTTAGTTGTTTTAGGGTTTTCCTAGGGGTTTAGGGTTTTTCAAGCTGCTAAGGGGTTTTTATATTATTTAGGGGTTTTAGGCAATTTTAAGGAATTTTTATGGGGTTTTAAGTTTTTTTATGTTTTTAATGTTTACTTAAGGGTTTTCTTGGGTTTTTGAGTTTTTTGTTTTTTAGGGATTTTAATATATTTTTATAAATTTTATACTGTTTAGGTTTTAATGATTTTGAGTGCTTTTATGGTTTTAAGGTTTTTTATGAGTTTTAGGGTTTTTACCATTTTAATAATTTTCCAGGTGGGGGATAAGTGTTTTTATAATTTTATGGTTCTCTTAGGGTGTTTTAGGGTTTTTAGAGGTTTACAGTTTTATGGTTTTTTGGGTTTTAGAGAATTTTTATATTTTAGGTGTTTTAAGGTTTTTAGAGTTTTTTAATGTTTTTAGGGGTTTAAAGTGTTTTTTATATTTTTTTTATGGTTTTTAGGTGTTATATGGGGTTTTAATTTTGTTATGATTTTTTTAGGTTTTCAGGGTTTTATATGTTTCTTGGTTTTTATGGTTTTATTTGTTTTTTCAGAATTTTTAGGGGTTTTTTGTCTTATTATGTATTTTTATTGATTTGTATAGGATTTTTATGATTTTTTTAGTTTTTAGGGATTTTGAGGGTTTTGAATGTTTTTAAGATTTTATGTTTTTTTAGGTATTTTTTTCATATTTTAGGGCAAGGAAGGTGTGAGGATCGTACTATTCCCGGCCCCCCTAAATTTATTAGAAAGAAAAAAAAGAGACACAACAAACAAGGGAGGGGAGGGGTCAAACGACCCACACCCAAAAACCCTTTAGAACCCAAGACGAAAAATTCCCAAAAAAATCAAGAAAAGAAAAATAAAAAAAGAAAAGTAAAACCAAAAAAGCAGACCCAGGTCCAAGTAGCAACCATCACCATCATCTAGCAGCGTCCAGCATCCAGAAGCTCACTACCAAGAAATGACTAGCTTCCAACCTCACATATACCAGCATCCAACACATTCTCACCAAAACAAGCCACCCCCAGCAGCACATAACCATCAGCACCATAATAACACAAAAGCCAGCAACAAGAGTTCACTTCCATACAACAACCATCATCCATTCTCGCAAGATCCAGCATCCAGCACCTCACCAAGAAGGTCCACCGCAAACATCACAAAGCCAATAACACCAAATTCTAAACCACAAACATTATCGCATTCCAGCCAAACAGCAGCCATCCATCATACCAAAGAAAACCAACAACCGACAGCTTTCCACCTTCACCATAGCTCAGCCAAAAAAAGCGCACGCAGAAGAAGTCGGGGGAAAAACCAACCATAACGAAAACAAACTGAATCAAACAACCCTTCCAGCATTCAAGACCGCTTATCCTAGCAGCTTCCACCATGCCATACGTATAAGAACAACCAACAGAAGAATAGCCAACTGCACAGGGCCACCAGCACCCAGAATTAGAAACAACAGCTTCATCATAGCTCCGCTCACCAGCAAGCAGCAACCAGCAACATATTAGGGTTTTTTAGGGGTTATTGTTTTTTAGGGTTTTTTGGGTTTTATGGTCTTTTATGGCATTTAGCATTTTTTAGGGTTTTTAGGGTATTTTTACAATTTTTATTATTTTTAGTTATTTTGAGGGTTTTTATGGGATTTATGGTTTTTAGGGTATTTTTAAGATTTTTAGCATTTTATGTTTCTAGGTATTTTATGTGTTTTTATATTTTTATAGGTTTTGAGGGTATTTATGGTTCTTAACATTATAAGGAATTTTTGTTCATTTTATATAAAATTTGTGGTTTTTAGGTGTCTTATGGATTTTGAGGTGGTTTAGGGTTTTTTGGGTTTTTGTGGTTTTTTGGGTTTTTAGTATTTTATGGTTTTTTTCAATTATAAGGGATTTTATTTTTTTAGATTTTTTTATCGTTTTAGGGGTTCAAAGGGTTTTTAGTAATTTTTTCTTTTTTTAGGGTTTTTAGGGATTTAAGGGGTTTTAATGTTTTAAAGCCTTTTTATGGTTTTAAGGGGGGGGGGGGTTATGGTTTTTAGGGTCCTTTGGGTTTTTAGTGTTTTTATGATTTTAGTGGTTTTAATTTTTGGGGTGTTTTAGTGTTTTCATAGGGTTTTTCTATGTTTTTTTATTTTTACATTTTTGGAAATTTTTGGGATTTTTAGGATTTTTATATTTTTTAGGGTTTTTAGGGGTCTTTGGATTTTTTTTGTTTTTTTGGGTTTTTATAATTTTTTTATTTTTAGGGGTTTTTTGTGTTTTTAGGTTTTTATATTTTTATTAGAGTGTTTCATGGATTTAAAGGATTTTTATGTTTTAGGTATTTTTATGCATTTATTGGGATTTTAAGATTTTTTATGGGTTTTAAGGCCTTTGATAGTTTTTTATATTTTGTAAGGTTTCTAAGGATTTTTAGTGTTTTTATCATTTTTTGGGGTTTAAAGGATTTTTAGAGTTTTTATTTGTGTTCAGGGTTTTATGGATTTTAGGGTTTTCATGGGTTTTTAGAGCTATTAATATTTTGTTTTGTTTTTAAAAGGTTTTAAGTGTTTTGAGGTTTGTAACAAATTAATAGTGGTTTTTAGGGATTTTATGGGTTTTTGTGTTTTTATGGTTTTAGGGATTTTTTTGATTTTTATGGTTTTTTGGTTTTTAGTTATTTTGAGGGTTTTTAAAGTTTCTTGGGGTTTTAGGGGTTTTTTGTGTTTTTAGGGGTTTTATGGTTGGTATGGGGTTTTAGGGTATATAGGGGTTTTATCATGTTTTAGGTTTTTAGGTGTTTGAAGTTTTTTTTGAAGGTTTTCTTAGTGGTTATCTACATTTTCAGTTTTCTTTCATTTTATGAATTTTTATGTGTTTTTTATGATTTCTATGGGGTTTTAGGGTTTTTAGGGATTGTGAGGGTTTTGAGGGGTTTTGGGGTATTTATGATTTTTAGTTTTTTTAGCATTTTTTGGTTTTATGTGTGTAATGTGTTTTTAGATTTTTAAGGTTTTCTTATGGGTTTCGAGGTTTTAGGGTTTCTTACTTATATAGGAAATTTTACGGCTTATCAATAATTTTATTTTTTGACTATAAACTACATGTCATAACACCCTAGTCACGTGATGTTAAACTAGAAAACAATGTCCTCTCTGAAAGATGTTAAACTACACGATCAATGACTTATTCACATGAAATTAAAATGCATAATACATTAACCCATATAAGAAAGGGGTCCTCCCCACTAACATCAAGCATTAAAAAAAATGCACCCTCCTTCACACATTGCAATGTTGTGTAGGTTCGATTTCCCATTCACAACTAATGCCAACACAAATACTTCATCCATTATCAGACCACTTCCCTTGAAAAAACCATCCATTATTGTCTTGAGAATCATGAATCTCTATAAACTTCCTTCAGTTATCATTAGTAGAATGTAATAATTGTTGAGAACTCATTTTCCTAACTATAATTTGACATGCCGTAGTTTGATTTACACTAGTTCCCCACAAAATAGACATATCAGTCGAAGGATTCCACTATTTCACTATAAAATAACATGAACTGACTATCCGTGCATAAAGTAGCACATAAAATAGGTTTTTTAACTACCAGAAACTTCGTCCACTTGAGAGACCACCTCTATTCACAAAAATAATGATTTAAATTCTAAAACCATAAAATCATGGCAAAAATTCCCTTGGGGGTACCTAAGTATTTTCATAACATTATTTTACAACAATCTTTATTTGTATTATAATTTCAAAATTTACATTCAAATATGTTTTATGTAAAACACTAGATGCACTAGTTTGGATTGCATGGATTTAAACTACCCAATAAAAGGACACATAGAACTCACCACATTAAAATCCCTTAAAGGTAACTCTAGACAAAAGGGTGAGTCTTAGCTCACTATACCTACATTCTATATGGTTTAGAAAAAATATCGAGCAATAAAAAGATAAGAGGAAAAAAACTTATTAGGCTGAAAACCTAAATATGGTAGTCTAAGAAAAATAAAAGTATCACTTGCTAAGTATCCTCCATATTGGACTTAAGAAAAAAATAGGGTGATGACATAAAAAAGAAACAAAGTTTATAAGGCTTTCTATATAACCCTAGAAATATTCAAACTATTCTATCTAGTCCCCATTTCTTAGAAAAAATTTAGAGTGTCTTCTCATCCCTATAATTGTGGTTATGACTAGGTAAAGTCAATATATTTACCTGTGAAAATTAATTTTATTGTTATGTTATAATAGCTGAAAGAAAATAGTGATGAAGACATAAATTATTAGAAAAAAATCTTTTTCATTTATGAAATATGAACAAATCAGAGAAGAATGCTCAAGATGGATTCTTATTGTCACACATTACAAGTGACTATCAACATAACTCTATATTTGTTAAATGGAATCCTAAGCCCCATCGGCCGCCTGTTGAATCCCATCCAACCAAACCACTTCTATCACCATAACCTGGAATGACACTTCTACTATAGCCACAATAGCAATTGGACCTTCAGTTTGGGATACTTCTAATGAATGGTGGAGTTATACAAACTCTTAATGAGAAGTATCTAATTCTTATTTAATTCATGATACTTGAATAGTTTTCTCATTAATCTATTTTTTACATTATGCCAGCTTCTTATTATGTTAGGACACTGCTTATAATAATGTATCATGGAAATCCTATATGTTTATTAGATTCTTTAAATTTATGAGGTATTTTTGAATCTCATTATCTCTCTCATATCTATGAATTATCTCCATTATAATAGCATGGATCATGATTTAATGAAATCTATTGTATCCTAGCATAAAAAACAAGAATTTAACCAGATGGATTAATGAAGGAATGTCTTCAAAAGGGGTCATAGAGATTATTTTTCAGATACTCCACCAAGCCCCATGACATGTGATGTGAGTTGAATTATGCATCTCCAAATCTAGCTCTGAGCCACTATCTATGGGAGAAGTGTACTCCATGTTTAGTGAAATTATTAAAGAACCCTTCCCCACTCTCTCTTGGTCAATAATGACTTCTTGTTTTAGAGTTTACTATATTATCATAGTGTATTTTTTCTTAAAACCAACCATAGAAGTTGATGGTGTTAGATAGTGGGAAACACTCATCATTAGCCTCAGAAAGGATAATATACAAAATAAATAGGGTATGGTTAAAGTAGGAAGTGACATCCACCCAATGATGGGTCAATAGATGGGGTGGATTCCTCTCTAGGACCCCTGACCTCATTAGTTTGAACTAGATCCTCTTGCCCAGGGGAACTCTCCTGGGTTCTCCCAGAGCTCTCTAATGAAGGCTTAAGAGAATTTCACATTTCAAGATTCACCTAAATCACCCCCACCCCCAATAAAAAAATGGGAGTATAATGGACATAGAAATATTGTATGTGTACCACCACAACAATATTTTCCACATATAGAGCTTCACAGGTTAACCAATCATGATAAAAACATCAGGAATAAAAATTGGTTTCATGATAATAAAGAATCATGTCTATTCAATTCCATATTAAGTTTCTAAAATTCATCTAATGTAGCAAGAAGGTTAATATGTTCTAGTATTTCATCAAATGTTATGAAAATATTTTTAATGTAATGTATTGATGTCCCAATACCCATGGTAATATCACTCATTGAGATGCCTGGAATATTTGGCCCAAGACCCAGTACATCACCCTCTTTCGATGATTTGAGACCCTAAAAATATTACTTAGTGACAACTTTAGGGTCAGCATCAATCATCTTAGGGACCTATAGAGCATGATATGAACCTGAAATATCATAGGAATGAAATTAGACAACCTGTATATGAATCCTTATAATATACATTTAATATTACAAAATCCACCTCCCCCTCTACATTGGTAGGGTCGGTGATGGGAGCAGATTAAATATCCTCAACCCTTAACACTTATTATATCAAGGGAACTTCCATTCCAATAGGGATCCATTCTCGATCGAGAGAACAATCCTCATTGATTATAGGTTCTTTTGAAATCCCCTTGAGAGTGGAGAGGGAAGATTATGCAATCATGACCAGTTTTTGAATTTTTTTCCTGATAAACCAGAGTTTAATGATACTATAGAGACCTACCATAATTGGTAAGCTGCTTAGCCAAATATTTTACCCTTTGAAATTATTTATTTTTTTTATGCTAGAGGGATAGAACCAACCTTCTTGAAGGAATGTATCAGTGGGAATAATATATTTTTCCCTACCATCTCATCATATGTTGTTTTTTGACCTGAAGAAAACTCTCCCTATTTAAGATATGATTCATCAATCCACAGTATGGTACTAGATGGGCCATATTTAGGTGATGGAACCTCAATTTATTCCCCCATTAGAATACTATAAGTCAAAACAACCTACACCTTAGGAACAAATTTGTTTCTATATAAAATGAGAAGGAGAAAAAAGAGAACTTATGTATTCAGGATTGACATAATCACTCAATTCCTCAGAATATGGGTGATAAACCACTTCATCAATACCCCATCATTCCATGTCATCCACCTATATCGTAGTAGGGATATGGTCATCAATTTCATAAATGAGAAACTCTAGTTCTTGGGTATAAATCCTCACATCAGTAAAATTGCCCTGGAATCGAAGTTCATGTGGGGCTCAGGAATTTCTTATATGTAGAATTCACATCCTAGATGGAATAATTTTCCATATGATTTCATAATTATATGACATGTCCGGAAAAAATTGGGTTGCCTGTGGTTGTACGAATTCTAGGTCTATCATGACATGTCGTGAAGATGATGCAACAACACTGAATTTCACTAGATTCCTAACACTCTCTGTACGAGATGAAGGGTGTGAAAATAGAACTTGATTATCTTCTTAATGGTGATGATTGGACCATCTAGGTTGAGCCTTGGTTGCCATATCTCTTTTGATTTTGTCTTATAGATTAATCCTTACATAAGGTAGTTTGGGAGAACACAATACCTCATCCTCATCACCCTCCAAATGGGATGAAGCATCCTCTGGGGAAGAAAAAACATCTTCTATAGGAGTAGAATCTTTCCTACCCCACTTTCTATGATTAGTAGTTTTCATAGTACCGATTCAATGAATAGATTCTGCCAACACTCCCTTGGGATTTTATGTAATCTTGGACTCAACATACCAAGAGGTCAATACATTGGTTTCATCCACTGGAGGCAGGATGATAAAACTTGAGTCAAGTACATTATTATAAGCATCCAAACATGTAGAGCTAACATCATATTTTTTTATCATACATGCACTGGATGATATATGATTATTTGTTAAAATCATTTGAATTGGTGTGAAAACCTGTGTGGAGCATAGGCCTCACATATAACTTCACCATTAATACGGTTCTGCAGCTCACCACCCCTAAAGGCCATCATATATAATCTTCTCTCTTGTTAGACTTATAATTATTGTTAAATCACCCAGTAGGAGTGTCCCTAT
This sequence comes from Viscum album, assembly GCA_963277665.1. Taxonomy (NCBI): domain Eukaryota; kingdom Viridiplantae; phylum Streptophyta; class Magnoliopsida; order Santalales; family Viscaceae; genus Viscum; species Viscum album. The sequence continues at coordinate 110,784,659 of OY728127.1, forward strand.
ATGGGATGAAATAGAACTCCTTGAACAGTATCATCCTCAACCAGGTCTTCTGGGAATTGAGGGACAATGGAGGAATACCATAAATATCTGTCACATGTAGTCAAAACAATATCTTAGGATTCTTAACCCCTCTCAACATGGAATATAATCTAAATTGGATTGTGAACCATCCTTATAGTACCTAAAATGGTTATTCAATCTTGAATGGGGCCTTACCGACATGAATATGTAGCAAGCTCTATTAAATTTTCTCCAGGATGGTGGTTACGAACCCCAAATGTTTCTTCCCAACAATATTACACTCCATGAAAAAAGTACCAAAACTTATGCCTCCATTGGAGCATAGATAGCTAATAAGAAAATCATTATCCACATGGCTAGAAAGCATGTGATATGTGTCTTCGGAAGTAAACTATACTTTGTCTTGTACCCTTATATTTTATACTATCCTTTCTCAGAATTCACCCAGAATATACTGAGAGTGCTCTGATTTTACATCTTGGGAAACTCAATTTGACATTTTTGATTGGGGCCTTTCTCATCCATCTCCGGTAAGGTAATCTTCCACAATTAGGGAAGGATACCCCCCTTTATGCAGGGCTCTTACTTCTTAATATCATGATCTATTTTCGGCAGATCATGCGCAAGAGGCAGTGTTCTTTTAGTGTCATCCCATGTCACTCTTGGAGGGATGAAATCTTCATACATATCTCCAAAATATGAATCCATGGATAATATGTGGATTTCTCACAATTTTATTTCATATTCCCCATAAATTAGGTGGAAAAAGGTCATCTGTGGCCTCCATCGGCTTAATAACTCAATGATGAACTCAATGTTATTATATACATATGTTTCCCCTACACATAAAATATCATAGATTTGGACATATTGTATCTCCTTCTTGAACTATGAATAATTCTTGTACACATAGTACACCCACATCCACTCTGGAATAACACCCCCTCTCGAGCAGAAGTCTCATTCTTTCCTCTAACCCTTTGACTGGTCCATCTAGGAATCACGAAAAATAGAAGAATAGAAATATGAATTTAAATCCGACATGTGCAGCTTCAAATCTAATGAACACTATCAATGGTTCATGGAACAAGATATGGATGATATCCCAACATTTATATATGCACCCATCATTGAAACATTGATAGTTTTTATGTTTCTATAATCTTATAACCAAGAGATAGGAGCATAGCTCTTCGAAGCTAGTGTAGTGACCTCCTTCAAATAACCGTGGCTGTAAAGTGGGAGGTAATTAGTCTCAGGAAATTCATCATGACGTTTCTTTAGATGTCCTACCATATCAAGTAGGGTGTTTTCATAAGCGTCATAGTAGTAATGTCCAATGATTTCTACTATCTCATCGATGTGATTCTTAGCCAGTTTATTAGAAAGTATGGTCTTCTTAGCATCTATTGAAGTGGAAAAATATTTACCATGGTTTTCATTAGGAATAAGTCCATTACAAAAAAATGTAGAAAAAATTAAAGGAATTTATTAGCATGGGGTAATCGCTCAATTACCTCATGCTGGACCCTCTCCCACAGTCCCTATACAAGTCACTCTCCCAATCATACAAATAGTGAAGACAGATACACACATTACCTGTGAAAACAATACTTTTTTAAGGAAGGCTAAGTAGGAGGTCTACATAGGAAGCTAGCATATCTAAATCAAAGATCCTGAAGTTGAGGACCATTCATTGAATGAGTAGCCTTATTTATAGATGAATAAACCCCTTGTGTGGACCGCATGTGTTCCCAACCTACACGGATGACCTAGGTTGATTACAAGTGCAGTTGAATAGCATGGATAACCAATAAGGATGTCATCATCAATCACTTCTCCTTTTTCATTCAATTACCTCAGAATCATATGCTATTCTTTCAATCAGATCCAATCCCAAGGGGTGCATTTTGTTATCAATCAGTTTTTTAACATGGATGAAAATGAGTGTAATGAAAATTTATAAAAGGGAAGAAAATAAGAGAAAAAAAGAAAGATAAGAAAAAAAATACACCATGTCGCATTGCACAGGTAACCCCAAGCAACTCCAGTGTGAAAGGTACCAATGCATCAATCTACACGACTGAACTGAGCATCAACTAGTGCGGTACAAATGAGAGATAGAGTACCTTCACCTTTGATCCCATATTTAACTACAAATAGGACCCTTGGGTCTTCATTTTCCAAGATAATATTTCCTAATGTACTCTCAAAACTCTAATCACCCAAGACCTTTACCCAATCCCACCAAAACTATAATGGTTGTCTTCTAAAACCTGAAGAAGATGGAATTAAAGAGGGGGTAGTGAAATTAATGTCATAACAGGGTTAAAAATACAAAACACCTATTCCAAAAATTCTATCCCCCATGGTGGATGAACATTATCACAAGGTCCCATTAACAAACTATGGACCTATGTGAACTACTTCTGGGAATACCTATGAAGACCCTTGAAGGCTTGATAAAATCCCCACCTAAGTATTCTTTCCTAGTTGGTCCATCTAACAAGGTAACATCACCTCACCTAGGTCCACCTAAGTTAATAACCCCAATGAAATCCTTCCTTTTATCACCCAATACTACCTAGGAGGACCTCCCTTCACACTCTCAAGCCTCAATTCTACACGATATTCTGATTAGGCCCTATTCAAATCCATCCATGGCATGACCACTATTCTTTTGGCTCCCTCATCTATGAGGGAACAAATTTAATCCCCCATTGAAGCATCTGTACATTGAATACCATGAAGGGGGAACACTAGTTTGTCCCCCATTTTGATCTTTATTCCAATGGCCTGAGGTTTCCCTCACTTGTCCCACCTTATGGTTATAGTCCTTGGGGTGAGTGTGGATTTTCATTTCGATGGTAACAAGTACTCCGACCATGGTAATGGTGTCAGGGAGTTCCTAGTCTCAAATACTAGGTTCAGGACCATGTTCTATGCTTATCATCTGTCATACCCAATGCCTCCAATTAACAATATGGATGATTTAGATTACACTTACTTTTCCATTCAACATGAAATGATATCCTCCTCACACACTATGGAACTGATTTTAGGGAATCTATTCTACGGTAATCCCCTAGACTTTCTTTCAAGAGGTTACACTCTTTCTCATATTCCCTATATTAGTTCCAGGTCTATATGGGTAGTCAAACCTGAATTCTTGGGATACAAATATCAGAAAGGGGATGGGAATTAGAGCCCATATTGTCTCTTGTCGCCCCATCATCTTCCACCACCACCTCACGCTCTTCCACTAGTGGAGGAGAAAAAGTATGTAGTTTTCCAAATCATTGAATTATCCTTTCCCATAACATTCAATCATGACTCATCCTAACTCATGTGTAAATAGAGATTAGCCAAAATCACGAAATTCAAACAATTATATGCATTCTTTTACATAGAGTCTTATTTAAAATCAACCTCTATACTACTTTCAAAGTTACCCCATAGGTCTGGTTCCTCAGGACATGTATCCAACCTACAAGAATAGATGATTGTGTTGTTTCTCAGATTTTCTGCTTTATCTTGTTTCTTAGACTAAGCATGACTCACATGTTCTTAGTGTTTGATGGTTTTCATGACATCCACATGATCCTAATCCATTTGGGAATCATTATAAGTGTAATCCCCAACCAAATATGGTCATCATATTTGGTATAAGAACCAACCATTCCCAAAAATGGGCATCCTTCTGAGAAGTAATCCCCGATCAAAACCCCATTCATCCAAGCATCCTCCTCAAGAGTAATCCCTAAACAAAACCTCCAAATCCACATGAGTAAAGACACTTTCTATGGCCTCAAACTCATTCATTAGGGAACCCTCTTTGGGAGAAATCCTCAAGTTAATCCTCTTAAAGGGTCACACTCCCCTGCGAGAAAAACCCAAGTGACTCAATAGGTTCAGGTCCTCACAAATGAATACATTGGATTTGATTCCCATCCAAATGGGATACATAGGAATCCTTCCTAAGGTCAAAACCCAACACCCCAAATAAAAAATATTCTATCGGGTCCACATTCTCAATAGGGTCTAATTCATCCTAGGAACCCATATCCCATCTAGGTTCCAGGGGCTTCTTCATCATAAGTCCCTCAACAATCATTGACTAGGAACCTTTCACATAGACATTAATGTCACATGATGTTAAACAATATGATTTAGTCCTAATCACATAACCTTTAAAGGTATTATGTTTCCCATTAAGAAGAACCGAACTACATGGGTTCTGATTCCTTTCATAAGGATATATAGGATTCGTGTCCATGGGTATGATCCCGACATCAAAATAAATATCCTCTCCCTAGATGGAAATAGACTATAAAGTACCTCACTATGTAGCTAGATAACCTGGATCTTTGCAATAATTAACAAAGGGTCTCTAATTAGTACAAAAGGGGATATCATCAATGGAGAACCTTTTATACTTATAGATATCTCATTTGATGAAGGACCTCAGATACATACAGATGATTCTAAGCTCCATACATGATAATAATTAATTGTTATTTCAAGGTTAATCCACATCATACATGGGAATTAGGGAAGGATAGATGAACATATCTTAAATCTATAAGAGTGTCTCGGAGTAGGAAAAAATTACCACAAAAGTGCTTGATGAGCCTGAAATCCCATCCTATCGACCAATGTGAGTTCATAAACATCGTTGGCCAGCCCCCCCCAAACATGTTCCTAACTTTGTAAAACAGGTCTCTTATGGATATAGAACCATTAGGTTTCATTGGTTCCATGAAAAAACATGTTGGAAACTATTTGGAAAAAGTGCACCCAAGATGAATGATTTCACACATCTAAAACCCCTGAAATCAACAGTCAAGGCGACATAATTCTGTCGGGGAAACAAATTGATTTTAGAGTTTTTAGTGGATTTTAGAGTTTTATGGGATTTTTGGGGTTTTATGTTCATCAATGGTTTTTATATTTTTAGGTGTTTCAGGGTCTATTTAGGGTTTTATGTTTTTTTATCATTTTTAGGATTTTTGGGGTTTTTAGTGGTTTTAGGTTTCCGAGGTTTTCTTAGTGTTTTCAGGGTTTTTAAGGGGTTTTACATTTTTGGAATTTTTTAGATTTTTTATTTTTTTTAGAGATTTTGTGGGTTTTTATGGTTTTTGGGGGTTTTAGTATTGTTATCATTTTTTATGTTTTTAGGGGCTTTAAATTTTTTTGTGTTTTAAGGATTTATTAGGGATTTCATGGTTTTATTTTTATTTACTTTTTTTAGTATTTTAGGTATTTTTTGTTTTTTTTATTTTTATGGTTTTAGGATTTTGAGGGGTTTAGGGGTTTTATGATTTTTTGGTTTTTTTGTTTTTAGGGTTATTTTTAGTTTTTAGGGTATTTTAAGTTTAAATTTTCTAACTTTTTTAGGGGTTTAAAGGGTTTTAATATTTTTAGTGGATTTTAGGGTTTTTATGGGGTTTTAGAGTTTTTTTTGTTTTTAGGGGTTTTTATGGGATTTTTGGGTTTTTAAAATTTTTTCGGGTTTTAGGGGGTTTATGTGTTTTTAAGTTTTTTTGGGTTTCTTAGTGTTTTTAGTGTTTTTTGGGGTTTTTATGTTTTTTGGGATTTATATGGATTTATTAGGATTTTTATGGTTTTCAATTTTTATGGACTTTCAGGGGTTTTAGGGATATTAGGGATTTTAGTTTTTATGGTTTTTTGGGTTTTCATTGGTTTATTTTGAGTTTATATAGTTTTTATGGATTTTAGAGTTTTAAAAAATGGGTTTTAATGTGTTTTCTATGTTTTCAGTGGGTTTAATGGGTTTTTAGGAATTTTAAGGGTTTTAGGGGTTTTATATTTTTAGGAGATTTTAGGGTTTTATGGTATTTTAAGGTATTTAGGTTTTTATGGGTCTTATGTATTTTAGGTTTTTAAGGTTTTTGTAGAGGTTTTCAAGGTTTTTAGTTTTTATTACATTTTAATGATTTTTAGGATTTTTAAGGTTTTTATTGGTTTTTAGGATTATTGGTATTTTTAGGGGTTTTAGTGTTATTTAAGGAATTTATGTATTTTTTATATTTTTAAGGGGTTTATGTGTTTTTATGTTCTAAAGGCTTATTTATAATTTTTAGGGTCTATGGGTTTTTATGTTTTTTTATTTTTAGAGACTATTTAGTATATTTATGGGATTTTTTAGGATTTTTAAGATTTTTAGGGTTTTATGGTATTTTATGGTTTTATGGGTTTTATGGATTTTTTGGGCTATATGATTTTTCAGTTTTTAGGGTTTTTATGGTTTTTAGAGTTTTTAATTGTTTTGTGGGTTTTAAATGGTTTTTTGAGTTTTTAGTAGTTTTAGGATTTTTATAGGGTTTTTTTTGTTTCTTATTGTTTTTAGAGTTTTTATGGTTTTTAGGATTTTTATCATTTTTAGGGTTTTTTAGGGTTTTACGTGTTTTTAGGTTTTTAAGTTTTTCTTCATGTTTCTGAGAATTTTTATCATTTTTATTTTTTAGGTATTTTTATGGAATTTTTAGGATTTTTAGGATTTTTAGGGTTTATAGGGATTTTGGGGGGGCTTTGGGTGTTTGGGGGGTTTTTGGGGATTTTGATCATTTTAGGGGTTAATGGTTTTCTAGATTTGTATTTATGTTTTTAGTGTTTGAAAATATTTTTAGATTTTTTAGTGGTCTTTGGGGTTTTTTTAGTATTTAGGGGTTTTTATGATTTTAGGTGTTTGTATGGTTTTTTGGGGGTTTTAGATATTTAAGGGGTTTAAGATTTTTAGCGTTTTTATGTTTTTAGGGCTTTAAAGTTTTTTTGTTTTTAATGTTTTTCTGGGGGGTTTCAGGGTTGTTAGGGGTTTTTAATTCTTTTTGGGATTTTAAGGATTTTAGGATTTTAATCAGGTTTTTTGTTTATTCATGAATTTGGAGTGATTTATGGATTTTTATGATTTTCAGGGTTTTTATGATATTTTTTTTGGTTTTTGGGTTTTTGGGTTTTTTTAGTTTTTGATGATTTTTATGGTTTCTTAGTGTTTTAAATGTATATTTGAATTTCAATGGATTTTATATTTTTTAGTGGTTTTCAAGGTTTTATAGGTTTTTTATCATTTCAAGGTTTTTAGGGGTTTTAATAGTTTTATTTTATTATCGGTTTCTAGTGGTTTTCCTGGTTTTTAGGTTTTTAGGTTTTTTTATGTTTTTAGGAAATTTTACTGTTTTTATGAATTTTATTGATTTTATGGTTTTTTGGTATTTAGAGTGGTTTTAGGGTTTTTATTTTTTTCATGTTTTATTAGTTTTACATTATTTAGGTTTTATGGTTTTAATAGGGTTTATAGTTTTTTAAACATTTTTTATGTTTTCTGGGGCCTTTATGTTTTTTATGGATTTTTGGTTTTCATTGAGATTTTCCAGGTTTTCAGGGAATTTTATATTTTTAGGGATTTTTATGGATTTTAAAGGATTTTTATGGGTTTTAGGGGTTTTAGGTATTTGGGGGTCTTTGGGGGGTTTTAGGGTTTTTAAATATTTTTGTTTATTTTGGGTTTCAGGGAATTTTTTTTGAGTTTTCTGGTCTTTTTTTTAGTTTTGGTAGTTTTTGATATTTTAGGTACCTAAAGGGGATTTTAGAGTGTTTAGTGGTTTTAGGGTTTTAATGGATTTTTTGGATTTTTAAGTGTTTTAGTGGGTTTTTAGCTTTGTAGGCTTATTAGTGATTTTATTGTTTTTTCGGTTTTTAGTGATTTTAGGTTTTTCAAGGGTTTAAAATGTTTTTATGTTTCTATGTTTTTTTATTTTCTTTCAGTGTTTCTGGGGTCATTTATGTATTTATGGTGCTTTTGGTTTTTTTGGGTTTTTTCATTTTTAGGGGTTTTTGGGATTTTGAGGGTTTTTAGGGTTTTTAGGTTTATATTATTTTTTAATTTTTAGGGTTTTTGAGTTATAGGGTTTTTGAGGTTATAGAGTTTTAATGATTTTAGGGGTTTAAAGGGTTTTCAAAATTGTTAGTAATTTTTACGGGTTTTAGTTTTTTTATGGTTTTTAGGGTTTTTAGGGTTTTATGGTTTTCAACATTTTTAGATTTTTAAGGATTTCATGTTTTTTTGGGGGGTTTTAGTTTTTATTAGTTATTAGGGGTTTTGGGTATTTTTTTCATTTTTAGGGATTTTTAGGGATTATTTAGGATTTTTATGATTTTTTAGGGTTTTTACTGATTTTGAGGGTTTTCTAGGATTTTAGTGTTTTTAGGGTTCTTTGAGTTTCTTAGGATTTTTTTAGTTCTTTATGTTTTTAATTTCTTTTTTAATTTAAAGGTTTTTTAGAATTTTTTAGATGTTTTGGGGGTTTTTATGGGGTTTTAGGGGTTTTAAACGATTTTGGGGGTTTTATGGGGTTTGGGTTTTAGGTTTTTTAGGATTTTTAGGTTTTTACCATTTTAGGGTTTTTAGGGGTTTTAAAATTTTTGTGGTTTTTAAGGTTTAATTATGGATTTTCGAGGTTTTTATGTTTTTTTACATTTTTATGAATTTTTTGGTCTTTTTTGGATTTTAATGTTTTTTAGCTTTTTTAGGGATTTTGTGGAGTTTTGGTGTTTTAAAGATTTAGGGTTTTTTTATTTTTTTGGGTTTTAGGGGTTTTTTGAGGTTTCTGTGGGTTTTGGGTTTTTTAGATTTGTTAATGTTTTGGGTTTTAAGGGTTTTTAGAGTGTTTAGTTGAGTTCTAGTGGTTTTTAGGTTTTTTATGTTTTTATGGGTTTTAGGGGCTTTATGATTTTTAGGGTTTTTAGAGATTTTATGGTTTTAGCGTTTTTTGTGTTTTTACATATTTAATGGTTTTTAGGGCCTTTTAGATTTTTAAGGTTTTAGGTTCCTTAGGGATTTTGAGGGGTTTTAGGGTGTTTTAACATTTTTAGAGTTTTATGGTTTTTTTGGTTTTTTAGTGGTTTTATGGTTTCAGAGTGTTTTTAACGTTTTTAGGGTTTAAAAGGGTTTTAGAGTTTTTAGTGGTGATTTATGTTTTTTAAGGTTTTAGGTGCTTTTATGATTTTTAGTGTGTTTTGGCACTTTTAGAGTTCTTATAGTTTGTTGTGTTTTTAGGGGTGTTAAGAATTTTTACATTTTTTTGGTTTTCAGGTTTTTTCATGGTTCATAGGGTTTTTAAACTTTTAGGTTTTTTAAGGCATTAGGGGGTTTAATGTTTTTTATCATTTTTTAGTTTTTAAGATTTTCCTCGGATTTTTCTGGTTTTTAGGGTTTTTAAATTTATAGGAATTTTTTGTTATTTTTTTAGGATTTTTATGGGCTTTTAGGGGTACAATGTATTTTGAGGGTGTTATATATTTTTAGGGATTTTAGGGGTGTTATGGTTTTTTTCGGATTTTTAGAGTTTTTAGAGTTTTAAATGTTTTTTGGAGTTTTTAAATGTTTTTAGGGTTTTAAAGGGGTTTTACAGTTTTAGTGGGTTTTTAGAATTTTTTTCAATTTTTAGCGATTTTATGGGGTTTAGGGGATTTTTTAGTTTTTAAGGGTTTTAGGGATTTTAGTGTTTTTTTCATTTTTTATGTTTCTATGGGTTTTAAGTGTTTTTATGTTTTTATTTATTTATTATATTTTTTTTGTTTTAATATGTTTTATGTTTTTAGGGATTTTAGGGATTTTCTTGGAATTTTATTGTTTTATGGGTTTTTAGGGTTTTTTAGGGTTTTAGGGTGTTTAGTGTTTTATGGTTTTTTGTGGTTTTATGCCTCTTTATTATTTTTTTGGTTTTTTATTTTTTTGAGTTTTTTAATCATTTTTAGGGGTTTAAAGGATTTTTATAGTTTTTATTAGGTTTTAGGGTTATTATGGGTTTTTCGGGGTTTTTAGGGTTTTATGTGTTTTTTCGTTTTTTGTGTTTTTATGGAATTCATAAGGTTTCTAGTTTTTTACCATTATTAGGGGTCTTAAATTTTTTAATATTTTTAAGGTTTTCTTAATAGTTTTTAGGGTTTTTTGGGGGATTTTACATTTATAGGTATTTTTAGTGATTTTTTAAAGATTTTTAGAGTTTGTTGGGATTTTTAGTGATTTTGTGGATTTTTAGGGGTTTTAAGGTTTCTTACAGTTTTTTTCGATTTTTAGGTGTTTTAAGTGTTTTTATATTTATATGGTTTTCTTAGGGTATTTCAAGGATTTTAATTTTGGTTAAATTTTTAGGGATTTTTTTGGGATTTTTTTGGCTTTTTTTGTTTTTACGGTTTTATGGTTTTTGAGGATTATTATAGGTTTTTAGGGGTTTAAAGGTTTTTATAGTTTTTTTTGTGTTTTAGGGTTTTATTTTGTTATTAGGGGTTTTAAGGATTTTTAGAGTTTTAATGTTTTCATGGGTTTAAATGGTTTTACAATTTTAGTGGTTTATTTAGGTTTTTAGGTATTTTTTGTTTTTAGGGGTATTTAAAAGATTTTAGGGGTTATATGGTTTTTAGTGGTTTTTGGGTTTTTAGTGTTTTTTAGGTTTTGGGGTATTTTAAGTGTTTTGAGGGTTTTAAGTCGTTCTTAGGGGTTTCCATGGTTTTAGTGTTTTTTTTAATTTTTTTGGTATTTTAGGGATTTGGTAGGATTTTGATGGGTTTTTAGGGGTTTTAGGGATTTTGAGAGATTTTGGGGTTTTTTGGATTTTGGGTTTTTTTGGGGATTTTCTTGTGTTTTAGGGGTTTCAATGTTTTTAGTGTTTTTATGTTTTTATGTTCCTTCAAATCTATTTTATTTTGATTTTCTAATAATCTATTTTTAGGGGGGAAATGGGAACCCTACAACCAAACCATCCATGAAATTACAACTACAAAACATAGAAAGATTACAACACATAATTTCAATTTCAAATTTCAAAATGAATATTTAAAGATCCAGCATCATGCCAAGTGCCTTCTTTCATCTCATTGGGTACTGAGAAACCTTGGGTCGCAAACCCACCACTCGGCGCCTCATCATTATCCTCATGTCAATGTTGCCTCAAACACTGCCCCAACAGAGAGAAGTCATTCTAACGAAACCAGAAACCCTACCATCAATTAACATTGAATCAAAACAGATCCAATCGAAGCCACAAAAAATGCATCAAAAAGGTACATGAACCCAACCAGAACATTACTGACCGCCATCACCAACGCATTTCAAACCATTGGAGCACCTTCGTTGGAACCGTGCATCAAACCATTACAACCGCACATCATCAGAAAACAACATCGTCACTGGAAGATAGACTGGATCAATCGCCAAATGCATTGCCTCAAAATGCATCACTAGAACAGAACCACAGACCTGGATGAAGACCCTACCCAAATGAACAACAGTCATTTGGAGCCACATCGCCAAGATGGGCCGTTGGCGCCGAACACATCCACAAACACCATTCCAAAACTGCCGCAAACACCGTCATACCAGAACGATATAGTTTCCAATACAAAGGGATAAGTTGTAATGGTAGAGGTGGAAGAATGGGGCAACAGGAAGAATCACTGATCATCGATACCAACTTAATCCTAAACAACCAGATCTCCTTCATAGAAAACCAAAGTGGGGTTTCAATCGAAGGTTTCGATGATAAGATCATGGGAGCAATGATCCGATAACACAAATTGAAAATGGGCATCCGAGCAACACAGAACCACAACAGAAAATGAAACCCAAATAATAAAATAAAACCGAACCCTGAAACTTAAAGAAACCCATCAAGAGTGGAGATCAAAATGGAGAAAACAACCACCGTGAGGGCCGGTGAAAGGGGCATTAGGGGGAAAGAGTAGGGACGCCACGAAAAGTGAAAAAGAGGGATTTTTTCGGATTTTAATGGTTTTTAGGGGTTTTTGAGATTTTATGTTTTTTTTAGGGAATTTTTATAATTTTTATGGTTTTTAGGATTTTTAAGGATTTTGAGTGGTTTTTGTGGGTTTTATGTGGTTTAAGGGTTATTTGGAGTATTTTAGGGGTTTTATGTTTTTTGAGGTTATTTAACATTTTTAGTAGTTTAAAGGGTTTTTATAGTTTTTATTGGTTTCTATGGGTTTTGGGATTTAAAGTTTTTAGGGGTTTTAGGGTTTTTATAATTTTTTAGGTTTTTAGGGGTTTTATGTTTTTTTATGTTTTATAGTTTTCTTATGGTTTTGAGGAGTATTAGTATTTTTACATTTTATGGGTTTTTATGTGTTTTTTTTGTATTTTTATGGGTTTCTACTATTTTTAAGGATTTTGAGGGGTTTTAGGGGTTTTTATAGATTTTGGGGTTTTAGGGTTCTTAGATTTTTTATCTTTCTTATGGGTTTTACGTATTTTTATGTTTTTAAGGTCTTATTAGGGTTTGATTAGAATTATGTCACACATGGTTGTCGAGGGGTTGAAATAATAATTCATGAGAAGGGTGGAATGTCAATGATTTCACAGGACCCATTGTGAGGAGTTGGTGGCCCGGTGATAAGGGAGTGAACCAAGAGAATGAAAGAGGCCTTAAATGGGTTAATCATGTAATTATAAGGGCAGGCCCATTACGCATGCTTAGGGGAAGCATCGGGGCCTATATTTACATTAATTAAGGACCAAACATGCTTTTAAATACACATAAAATGGTGTGATAATAATTTCAAGACCACCCTACCATGGAATCATCAAAGTCAAAAGTGTTGGGCTATTTGTATTTACTTTCAAAAGTATTGTGATACTCATCCCTTAAAGTCATGGGCATGTTCTAAAATTTTTAAAAGCATAATTTAGGCATTTTGACCTGTGGAAATTAGGTGTTAGACTTTTTTTATCAATATTTAGCTATAAATAGCCACACCCCTTGTAACACATTGAACATCATGAATGTAGGTAATGTTTTTATGGTGATTTTTTCTTAAAATCATTGTGTTATTGATTAATTCTTGACTTATCAAAGGATTGTTCATCCTTTGTGGCATCTTATGGCCATAGTTCCTAGAAACAAGTTCTCTTTAGGTTCTACCATGACCTACTATCTCCTTTCTTCATTATTTCCACCATTTATAGCCCTTCTCACATGTTTTCATTAGGTGATACGGTAGCTAAACACATGAAAATTGAACAAGGTTCCTATGAATCGTACTAGTGGTCCTTGGATCACATATCATTTGGTATCAGATTCTAATTGAAAAAACTCATGTTCGTTATTTTTTATCCCTTCTTCCAGCTTCTTTTCTCTTTCAATCAGGTTAACATCAATAATGGTCCATTTTTTTCTTCACCTACAGAAAACATTTCTTCTTCATTTTTTATGTAAAACATATCAATATTATATTTGGGAATCTCATAACTGTTACCCATATATAATCATTTAAATTAAATCTATAAATAATGTGATATTGTATGTTCAAATTTTGTGATGAATTTTACAATTTAAAAACAACACATGTATCAACCTTGGTTTCATGTAACTTGTAATTTATTTATGTTTTTTATGTATGTAAAATTAGTGGGTTATGTTTTCAGAGGTTCATAGGAGATAAGGAATGTTTTAAGGCTTTTTCGAAGGTTTAAAATTTGATAATGGTTTGTAGAGACTGTGAAACACCACAAGGAAATCGTGAAATTAAAGCAGTGGACACTAGGGAGGTGTACGGATAGGCTCACCATTTACCCAAATCATGCAGATTACTAATAAAAACTATGAAATTCTAGAGAGTGGGGTATATCATGGTTGGAATAGGGTTTCTCTAAAAGTGTGATACAACCATGAGGGATGTGTTTGGAGGCAGTGGCTCATGCATTCTTAGTGCATGGTTTGCCTAACTGTGTTCCCAAACCGTGATCCATATAAAATTAGATAACAAGATTGTGGATCTAATCTCAATTACCAACTACAAAACTCATTTTTTCTCTAAACACTCTATAATATGAATTCCTATTTCTACCAAGGTTGTTTATACTATTCATTTCGATCCGAGAGCTATTCTTAGGAGAATCCCAGTGCATTGGAGACCAAGATTCGTTATAAAGTTCTCATTCTTCATCATTTTCATTTGATATATTCTTCTTGCCTATTTTGTAATCATTGATATTGTTTTTTGGGTATATATTCATGTTTTTCGATGTCAATATTGAAGGGATATGATTTTTTTAAATGAAGGGAACAAGATCTATGTTCGAATCTTGAATATTTAATCCCATTTGTAGAAGTTGTTTTGTGTTTGTTCATTTTCACTTATGTTTGAGAGGTAGGTGGATTATCAATATTTTCCTATTTATTAAAACTTGATGTATTGATTTCAAATTGATTTAATTTCTTTAAATTATTTTTAAAATCCTGGTGTGATTTTATGGAATTACCATTTTAATTATGATTTTGGAAATCCTGAAAATTGCATTTCTTTTTGGAAAAATGTTGTTTATAATTATAAAGTGGTGATTTTGAAATTATGGTTGGTTGATTAAAGTAAACTATTTAGTGAAATTATTCTATTTTAATGGGTTGATATGATTCTGTAATAATGGTTGGGAATGAGTTTAATGGGATGAATAATGTTCGTGAAGTATCACCATCAATGTGATAGAGTATGGTTGTGAAGTTCCACCATCAATGGTAACACCAATCTTGTGTGTGTTTGTGTTTAGGATACGTGTGTACAGGTAAATGCTTATTTCAAATCATAAATTCAAAAATGCATAAAATATTTTTTGATGTTCCATTAAAACTTATTGTGTTATTTGTTGACATATTCCTAGAAAAAAATGGTTTTGCAGTATTTTTGGATTTTTTCCTTGGAAAAACATTTTGGTTGGATATAAAACCGCATTTAATTGTTTTTAAAATATATTATATAAATTTTGTAACATGTTCAATCCAATTGGTTGAGTTGGGAAGTCATTGTTAAAATCATACTATGTTTTATACCAACCCCCTCCTAGGAAACTATGGTGTATTTATAGATGTTATATATCGAGATATAAGTAGAGGCTAGGTATCCCAGTTCTTTTTTGATGTTTCTTGATACATTGGGTTGGGCATGTGGATTTGGATCTAAGAGATTATAGGGAGTTTTTTAGTGTATTTTGTGTATTTCTGTTTTGTTAACATTTGAACTATTGGTTATGTCACATCAATTCTACTTGTACTTGGATATTGTCTCTGGGTTTAGTCTTTCATTTACATTAATTTTGGTATTCATACATTATTAAGAAGTTTGGTTATTATGGTTATCATTGGCTTGGTAATTTAATCATAAAATTGAAAATTTCACCCGAACTATTTATGAGGCCCTTGGAATTTATTTACAACCTTTGGTGTGTTGTGGATGTCACATATGTCCTAGTATATCCTCGTCTAGTTCTCAAACCAACGAGGATGGGTGAGATGTCACAAATGGTATTATCTTGTTCAGTCATTTACATTGAAATCATTTGGGTCTATCTCTGGGGATGTCCGAATGAATATAGGATTACCAGAAAATGAAATGTAAATCATAAAAAGGAATAACTAACTTCTTTATGTTGAATCTCAAGTTACCAGGGAGTTGGGTACATGAGTTTTTTGAGACTTATAGGAGTTGTCACCTCATTGTCATGGGTTTATCGGACGAGGATACAATGACATGCATTGATATAAATGACTTGAAACTAAGATTATATTATTCATTTTTAGTAAATATTTATGATTAGGAGAAAATTTGTTTATTTTTTAAAATAGTTGAAAATGGTTTTAGTTTCAAAAGCATGGTGGAATTTTAAAAATGGTTTGAAAGTGGAAATTGGTTAATTTTAGAAAACCTTGTTCTAATATGTGTTATGTGGGAAATTTGAAATTTATAAGCCTTTAATTGAAAGTGAGTGAGACTAAATGGAGTTTTATTTTGGTTATATTTAATGGAACTAGGTAGGTATCATAGAAACCAACCAGAAGATGCTGTTGAGAATGTGGTTGCACCTATGCCACTGGGGAACCAACAGTCGGTTATGAGTATTGACCATGAATTTTAGGCCATGGACATAGGGAATAAAAATAATAATACAAGGTAAGTTTATTATTATTTTTAGTTCCAAATTTAAAAACCACCCATATTTCTAGGTGATTTAGAACAAAAAAAGAATAAGTGTGGATAAAAATGATGAATCAAATATTTGATTTTCATGGTACACCAGCTAAGCAGAAGCTGAATTTGGAAATGTACATACTCGAAGATCTTGCAAGCCAATGATGGGATTTATCAATTTAGGATAAATTGGACCAAGGCCTGACATGGGATGTTTTTTAATAATTATTTAATAAATAATTATAGCATCATACTTTCCAGATTTCACGAACAAAAGACTAATATATTTTAATGAAATATAACTTCACCGTGATAGAGTATGCATCTAAATTTATGAATTTAGTCTATTTTTTACCCGATGTTCCTACAAGTATATCCTTTAAGGCATGTATATTTGAATTGGGGATGACGCCAGATATTCTATAAAACATTACTATGATTTTTATATCAGATTATATAGAGATATTCAACATATAAATAGTAGAAGACAAGGATATATCTATAAATATGGATAGAGGAATATTGTTAATACCAATGAGAACTATAGTGTTAGTAATAAGTGGAATAGGTACACATATTTCTAAGGTACTGATATGACACAAAATTACAGAACAGGATTAGTGAATATTACTCATAAACAAAAGGGTACACCTGATTGTTTTCAATGTGGTTATCATGATTACATAAAGAGAGATTGTACAAAACCACATAGATCATGTAAGAACTTGAAATACTATAGTACATCTACAATTTAATTTTCATATTTCTTCAAGGTAAAGTGATAGGGACATATCTCATGCTTCATAGGTATCACATGCTTCAGTAGAATGAGGGAATTAGAATATCTATCATCATAAATCCCAATAAATCCATTTCAATTTTAGGAATACCATAACTCATCAACCATGAAAATATCAATTGGGTAACAAGGAGTAAATCATAATGAGTATGAAATTGAATGGATCTTATAAATTTATCATGGATGATCAATCAAGACCTTCAATGATGAGAGGTACAATTATTTTGAATGCTATCCTTTTTTAATATTTGTTTGATATAGGTGAATCACATTCATTTAATTTTATCATGATGTGGATATTCATGGTTTTCATGTTGATATGATTACATATGTTTTGAAAATTCAAACTCCACTTATACAAAAATAATATCAATACATTGTCTAAAAATCATGTTCTATAACTATCAAGGGGGTGGATTGATTTGAGACTTCTCTATTCTTGATATGGATGCCTATGTCTTAGTCCTGGGTATGGATTAGTTGAATGTGTTGAAATTTCACATCCACTATTATACCTAAGGTCTAGTTTTACAACAGATGGTGGAATCAGGCATCTCTTTAGAAGAAATCCAATTGTAAATTCAAGTGGATTAGGATTTTAGGAACTATAAGATTGAACTATATCATACCAGTTGGCATCCTTGACCATGGAATTTTTGGATGAGATCGAGAACACTGGGTTTACAATAATTTTTGGTCAAATTACTAATTTTTCCCTTATAATTTCATAGGGTTGACACCCATAAGAGAAGTATAGTTAACTATTAATATCTTATAACATAATAGTGATATCTAAATTTCATTTTATCTGATTAAACCAATAAAATTAATGGAATTGAATGTCTAGTTGGAAGAGTTGTAAATAAAAGGTTTCATTCATCCTAGTATATCTTCAAGGGATGATTCAGTTCTTTTTGTGATAAAGACATATGGAACTCTTATACTTTGTGTGCATTATAGATAACTTATTCAAGTTATGATAAATAATTGGTATCCTCTTCTAAATATTGATAAATTATTTTATCAATTTATGTGGACCAATGGTTATATGTAATTGAAATTTATTTGGGATATTAGAAACTATGGGTTCAAAAAGAGTATATTCTGATGACATATTTCAGAAGTAGATATATCCATTATTAGTTTGTGGTTATGAATTTTAGTATTATTAATGAACCAATTTTCTTTATTAAAATGACGAATTAGATATTTCAATGGTTTTTGGATTATTTAGTGGTGTTATTTAGGGATGATATATAGGTTTATTCTAGAAAAAAGGTTGATCATGAGAAACACTTGGAGATAATTTTGGGTATCTTGAGGGATCGTCATATCTATGGAAAAATTTTAAAGTATGTATTTTAGATACTATATGTATGTTTAATTGGACATGTTATCTCAGAAAATTATATTTCTATGGATCCATAAATGATAGAGGTTTTTATCTCTTCGTAATCACCAAAGAATGCCTTTGAGATACACAATCTTCTTATCTTGGTCGATTATTATTGACGTTTATTCCATGAATTTTCACAACTAGATTCACTAATGGAAATTTTGAAAGGGAAAATTGTTCCATTACAATGGAATAATCAATTTCAATAGTCTTTTAAAGATCCTAAATTGCACCTTACATTAACACCGATCATGATATTTCCAGAATCAGGACATGAATATGTGGTCTATTATGATTCTTTATGATATAGTTTTTTGTGTGTTCTCTTAAAGAGATATCATGTTGTTACTTATTTATCAAGACATTTATAGTTTCATGAGAAGAACTAATCAACACAATATTTGGAATTAGATACTATAGTTCATGATTTGAAGACATGTAATAATTTATCTTTTTTTGTGAAAATTCATAGTGTTAATGGATCATAAGATCTTAAAACACATTTTCTCATTACGAGATTTGAATCATAGATAAGAAATATGGTTGGAGTATCTTCAAATGTTGGAATTTGAATTAATGTATACACTGAGTAATGGGAACATTGTGGTGGATGCATTAAAAATAAATTCATATATTTTGTTGGATAAAGAGGCTTCAGATCAATGGATGATAATGTTAGTGATTTTTGACATGAACTTGGATTATAAATATTGAGGTACTGTTGTTGTTTTTTCTTCATTTCTTTTTTCATTATTTTGGTAGAGATGGTTAAAGATTCATATACAAATGATTATGAATGTGTTTCTATGAGGTCAAAACTCAATGGCTGGGAGACCATTGAGGGATGGAATTTTGATAGAAGATCAGTGATGTGGTTTCAAGATTGTATGGTTGTACCTTTTTTCTATCACAAACATCTTCTTCATTCCTATAATTATTTGATATAGGTTGTTCATACATAAATAAAAAATATATATAATGAATTTAAAGCATAATCTTGGTGGGATATAATGAAAATAAATGTAGCTAAGTTTTTTTTGATATGCCACACATGTCACCAGGTTAAGGAATTGAAAAAAATGACTAGTAGGTATACTTTAGTATTTATAGATTCTCATGTGTAAATAGGAGACGATAAATTTTTATTTTTTAACAGGTCTTCCATAGATAGTTTAGAAACATCATTCAGTATGAGTGATAGTCAATCAAGTAACAATTTCATCCCTTTTCATCCCTATTCATGAGTCTAATAAGATAGAGGACTTTTCAAAAATAACTATCTAAGAAGTTTTAAACAAGGATGGTGTCCTAGTCTTAATTGTTTCTTAAAAAGACCCTATAATTACATATCATTTTTGGAAATATTTAAACCAATCCTTTGGGAATCATTTGAATATAATCATGGCGTATCATCCTCGAATGGATGGAAATCACAATGGGTGATCTAAAAATTTAAGGACATGCTTATGGCTTGGGTAAAGGATTTTGTGGCTCATTAGAGGATCACATATCATTATTGGAGTTCTCATACAACAATAATTATCATGACTTGATACATATGGATTCATTTGATGCATTGTATGGGTGTTCTTTTCATTCTATACTTTGTTCGGTGGAAAAAGTTTAGACTTTACTAGTTTCACTAAGCCTTGTGTAAGAGACAATGGTGAAGATTTAGTTAACCAAAAATACGATAGATATGACAAAAAGTATTCATAAATTTTATGCAAATCATCATCGATGACCTTTTTTACTTAAGGAGAGTGATCATGTGTTATTGATAATATCACTAAGGCTTGGGTATAATTTTATTTGGAATTAGGGGTAGTTATATCTTTAATAAATAGGCTCTTTTGAGATACTTGAATAGGTAGGTGAGGTGGAAAATTAGTTATATATTTCACCAAGGAATAGATTAGTGCATAATGTGTTTCATATATATCAATTAATTAAGTATTAACTTGAACCTTACCATTTGATCTTTTGGGATGATTTTTTACTAGATCTTGATTATATGGTGGTTAATGAGTTGGTACATATTCAAGATAGAAAAAAGAAATATATGAATGGAAAAATCACCAGTCTAGTGCGGTTTATATGGTAACATTAGTAGATATAATATGAAACTTGGGATTATAAAAAGGAAATTATGAAGAAATGGCTATACTTATTTAGGTAAAACTATGGTTTTTTACATTATAGATATGGAAAGATCAATGGTGGGGACTCTATATCACCACCCAGTTTAGGTACATGACCATTTATTTATGTATTTTATGTATATAAATTGATTTGGTTATGTTATAAGAGTTTTAGAGGATCTTTGTCATGTTTTTAGTCTTTTCTAGAGGTCCATGGTTTGAGTATTGTTAGTAGCATCCGTGAAACACCTCTGGGAAACCATGATACTAAAAGAGTGGACACTGGGGAGGTGCATGGTTAAGTGAATGTCTTGAAAAAACAATGAGGATTACCAATAGAAACTATGAGATTATAGATATTGTTGCATAACATGGTTGTCACATAGTTTCTCTAACGGTGTGATCCAACCATGTACAGTGTTTTTGGCGGTAGTGGCTCATGCATGATGAACACATGGTTATCCTAATTGTGCATCTTAATTGTGCATTCTGGAAAATTATATACTAAAATTTTGAATCTAATATGATTTAGATTCTAAAACACTTGTTTTCTTCTAAATATTTTATAACATTCATTCATCTTCCTCCTAAGGTGGTAGATAAAATTCATTTCAATCTAACAGCGATTCCTAGGTGAATCTAATTGCAATGGAGACATGGAGTCATTTTCATGTTCTTTTTCTTCACTATATTCCTTATATATCTTCTTATTCCCTATTTTGAAATAATTTATATTGTTTTTGGGGATATATCCGTGTTTTGGGGTGTAAATATTTATGATATATGATTTTTCATTGAAGGGACTTAGATCAACATTGGAATCTTAAAGATTTAATCTGGTATGTTAAATTTATTATGATGCTCTTTATTTTCAACTATGTTTGAGAGGTAGGTGTATTCTATCTGAAATCCTCTTGATTAAAACTTGAGGGACTTATTTGAAATTGATTTAATTTCATTATTTTTGTGTTTGAAAATCATGGTGTTATTTTGTGAAATTCTTGTTTAATTATGATTTTGGAAATCATGTGAATTGGATGGATTTTTGTAAAATTAATATTTATAATTATAAAATGGTGATTTTAAAATTTGTTTAGTTGATTCATGTAAAGTTTTTTTTCAAATGTTTTTATTTAAATGAGTTTTTTTATTTTGGAATGAGTTGAATGGGATCAAAAATGGTCTTGATGTACAACCATCAAAGGGATGAAGTATGGATGTGAAGTTCCACTGTTAATGGTAACACCAATCTTGTGTGTTTTTTTTTTGTTGAGGATGTGTTTGGACATAGAAATATTTATCTTAAATCATAAATTAATAAATGTTTAAAATATTTTTTAAATTTCCTTAAAAAGTATTGTGTTAGTTATTGATGTTTTCCAGGAAATAAAAGGTTTTGAAGGATTGTTTGATTTTTTTCCTTGGATATCTGTTTTAGATGGATATAAAATGATTTAAAATATTTCATATAAATGTTATAACTTGTTAAATACTAGTGGAATGAGTTTGGAAATCATTGGGGAAATCCAAATGAGTTTTATACTTACCACTTCTTGGAAACTATGGTGCCTTTTCAGATGTTATATCAGGAGACATAAATAAACACACGATATCCAAGTCACTTAATGATGTTTCATTATAACTTGGGGGTTAGTAATGTGGATCTAGTTATTAGAGTATATTAGGATTTATTTTTGTGTTCTTTGGTGTCTTTTGGTTTTCTCATCATTTTATTCCATTGGTTATGTCAAATTGATTCCTCTTATACTATTGTATTTTCCTTTTTTTGTATTGTGTTGGCTTGAACTTTGTTACTCATGAATCTTCAAGATGTTTGGTTGTTCTGGTTATCATTGTTTTGGTCATTTTATATTAAAAGGTAAAATAATCCCCCAACCATTTATGAGTCCCCTGACATCTATTTTCAACCTTTATTGTCCTAGGGATGTCACCTAAGGCCTAGTAGCCTCCATCACATCTCAAGACATTGTGGAGGAGCAGGATGTTACATTGTAACTCTCACATTGATTCTATTTTATGTTTCAAAATATTTATTCTCCTACATTTACATACTGAAAATTATTTTTATTGTTACTTAATTTATTTAGAAAAATATCCCAAAAAAATAGAGGGAAAAAATTGCAACATCCTGAGTTCTACATCCATTTATCAATTTTCTTCATCAATTATATTCCCCATCCCATTTTTTCATCTTTAATCTAGTTTAAATTTTATCATTTAATTCTAGTTCTAGATTTCCACACTCCAATGATCCTTTAGATTTATTAGAACTGGGTATTAATTATATAAGAAGAATGTTCAATGTAAAATGAAAGGGTGTTACATTTTGTTAAAAAATCAAAAATTGAGTGAAACACAAGAAAACATAATATTTTTAGTGTAAACACATGAGGGAGTGTGGGAGGTCCTTATTTCTTTCTCTTTAATTTTTCTAAAGGATTCATAAATGGATTAGATGAGGGAAAATAATGAAGCATACATTAATTTTGTCATGATAGTTGTTCAAGAACAATTCTAAAGGCTTAATGTGAGGATGGATGAATGGAAATCCCCTTACAATTCTAGAGAACCACCAAGTAGGAGGGTATTTCAAAAATATTAGGAGTTCACTGATTTTCATGAGTCACATATTCATAAAAAGAAACCACCATGGATGAAAAAATGATAATTGGGAATTAAATTTTAGGATAAATTTATTCCATGGAATAAACAATCCCAAAAAATACTTAGAATGTGAATGAAAGGTTAATCATGTTTTTGTTTATCATAATTATTCTGAGGAAAGAAAGGTGATGTTGGAGGCTGTGTAATTAACCAAATATTATATTATTTGGTAGGAACAACTACAATTGAGTAAATGAAAAGGTTGATAATGACCCATAAGCACATGGGAGGAGATAACGTTATAATTTGTAAGAGGTTTATTTTTACCCACTATTTTAGAAATTTTTTCCTCAAATTACAGGGTTTAAAAAAAGGAGCTATGAGTGTTTAGGATTATCATAAAGATATGGATATGATCATGATTCAGTCCAATATTTATAATGAGTGATATGCCACCATGGAAGTATTTTTAAACATCCTCATATATGACATTAGAAACATAGACGGAATGCGGCACTATTTAGATATAGAGGATATTCTTCACCTGGATACTAATTTAGAGAGTCTAAAGGTGAGAAATATGGACCCTACATATTATGGTGAGGATTCTAAATCTTCTTTCAAGTTAAAGGATTAAAAATAACATGAACACGTAAGGGAACATAAAACATATTCAATGGAGGTATCCAAACCAAAACAGCTCTTTTTTAAATCCAAAGGTAAAATAAAGGGTATGGTTGTTTCAAAATCGCATGATATAAAATGTTATAAATGTCAATTATTTGAACAATTTTACACACAATTTCCAAGTAAGTAGACAGTGATTATTTTTTTATTATGGATATGTTCATTTTTCTATATCAATAGAAGAATAAATTTCTCCACATGAGGAGTGTTTATATGTGGAAATAGAGAGCCTAGTACATAGTGAAATTATTGTGGAAAGGAATTGTTTGAGTGCTTAACCCAAAATATGGCATGATCAAGGGAAAATTAAGAACCTTTTTCATAATTTTTTTCTAATTAAAGATAATATATATAATATGATCACTGATGTGGGTGAATGAACAAACATATAAACTGGTTTTATGGTTGATAAATTGGGTTTAGCTACGACCAAGGATCATAGGTCTTATAGGTTGTAATTGTTAAATAATAGTGTGGATGTTAAAGTAACTAAGAATGTGAAAGTTCCATTTTATATTAGAAATATTGATGACAAGTTGATATGTTATGTTGTTTACATTAATTCTAATCATATATTATTGGATAGTACTTGGATTTTTTATAGGAGTGTAACACATGATATATACACCAACCACTATTCTTTTGAGTGAAATGGAATGATGATTATACTTACACCCTTGAGGTTGTTGAAAACATATCAAAAACAAGTGAGGATTGAGAGTGAAAAATAAAAGGGAGAAAAAATAGAGAGAATGGAATAATAAATATTAGAATAGGAGTGATTATTTACATAGAAATAAATTAGGAAAGAAAAGAGTTGAAAACAGGAGTGAAAATAAGAGTTAAAACAAGAGCCTTGAGGGAAAAGTGAGTTTATTTTTAAGAAAAAGAGAGATAAAGAATGATTTATAGGGGGAGAAAAATCTAATGATTCTATATAAAGGATAATGTTTTACCAGTAACTCTTTTAACACATAAATCCATTCTTGTGTTGTTTCTTTATTACTAGAATATGGAGATTGAGCAAGGAAGTTTTGGAAATGAGCTACATTTGATCCAGGTGGTTTGGTATAGAAAACCCTTCTTAAATGGAGGTACCCAAGCAATAAAAATCAAAACATCATCCATAAATAGAAAGATCTGTCCATGTATTAAATAATGTCAATGATTATTCCTAAGAGATTTATTAACAAGATAGAGATGGAAATGTTAGTGTCACCTTTAATGTTTTTGATCTTTCAACTTTTAATTTCTAAATTTCTAGGAAGAATCCTTTTGAGGAGGGAGGGGATGATGAGTATCATGTAACACATGTTCATAGAGGGGTTGAAGGTAGACTTTATGAGGATGGGAGAATGAACATGACTACATAATACTTGTTGAGAGGTTTTTGGGGCCCAATGATAAGGGAGCAGACCAAGAAAATGAAGGAGGATTTAAATGGGTTAATCATGGAATTCCAAGGGGAGGCCTAATATACATTCATGGTGGAATCATATGGGTCCATGATTACATTAATTAAATCCCAGAAATTCTTTTAAAGACTAATCTCATGGTGTGCTATAAATTTGTAGCCCACCCCACCATGGAATATTGAAAGTCAAAAGTGGTCATTTAATTGTATTTACATTCCAAAAGGGAGTGCTACTTGTCCCTTAAAGTCATGGGTTTGTTCAAAAATTGAAAAAAGAAACATTTAGGATTTTTGACATTAAAAACAAGGTTTCTGGGTTTTATATCACCCTTTGTCTATAAATAGCCACCCCTTACACACTTTTAACATCATGAATGATGGTAATGTTATTATTGTTAATTTTTATGACAACCATCTTGTTCATGTTTAATTATTGAATTAACAAGGATTTATCATTAATTGTGGAATCTTGAGAATAGTGTTATTAGTGAAAATTTATCTTTGGGTTCAACCTTTACCAACTCTCAATTTTATTCCTTATTTCGACCATTTATATCCCTTCAAACTTGTTTTCATACAGATATTTGGGAGTTCGACACAAAAACATTGAACAAGGTTCCTAAGAAACTTCCTAGAAGGTATTGGATCGTGTATCACAGTTTTTAGGGTTTTTATTATTTTTTTATATTATATATTTTTACGGGTTTTAGTAACTTTTTCTATTTTAGTATTTTTAAGGATTTGGAGGTTTTTAGGGTTTTTTTATAGTTTTAGAATTGTTATGGTTTTTTGGGTTTTTAGTGTTTTTTGAGTTTATAATTGTTTTCGAGGTTTTTATATTTTTTGTAATAATTTTTTTATTTAAAATTGGATTTATAATTTTTATTATTTTTTAGAGTTTTTATCAACTTTATGGTTTTTAAGGATTTTGGGTGATTTTAGGAATTTTTTAGGTTTTTTAGTGTCTTTATTATTATTGGGGGTTTCATGATTTTTTTGAGGGTTTTAAGGATTTAGTAGCGGTTTTAGGGTTTTTTATGTTTTTAGGGTTGTAGGTCCTTTTAGGACATATATGGATTTTTAGTATTTTTAGGGATTTTGAGGGGTTTTTTGGGTTTTTTGGTTTTTTGGGGTTTTAGTGATTTTTTATTTTTCTATGGTTTTTAAGTGTATTTATATTTTTTATCATTTTAGGGGTTTAAATGGTTTTTAGTGTTTTTAGTGTGTTTTAGAATTTTTAATGGGTTTAGGGTTCTTTAAGGTTGTAGGGTTTTTTATGGTTTTTATTATTTTTAAGTTTTTTGTGTGGATATTTTGGGTTTTTAGGGGTTTATATATATTTTTATTTTTTAAGGGGTTTTAATTTTTTTTTCGGTTTTTATGTTTTTTTTAAGCGTTTTATGGGTTTTTGGATTTTTGGAGTTTTTAGGTATTGTTAGCTGCTTTTTATGGTTTTTAAATATTTTAGGTGTTTTAGAGGGTTTTTTTTACAGTTTTGAGTATTTCTAAATTTGTTAGGGTTTTTATTATTTTTTAGATTTTTTCAATTTTTAATGGATTTAATAGTTTTTAGAGTTTGTAGTGGTTTTTTAGTGTTTTATGGGTGTTTATGGTTTTATGGATTTAATGTGTTTTAGTGGTTTTTGGGATTTTCTGGGTCTTTTAGGGTTTTTTCTTTTTTATGTTTTAGGGATTTTAACAATTTTTTTGGTTTTTATGATTTTCTTATGGGGTTTTAGGAATTTTAGGGGTGTTTAATTTTTCATTTTTTTTGGGATTCTTCAGTATTTTTTGTGTTTTGGGGATTTTGATGTTTTTTGGGTTTATTAGGTCTTCTTACAGTTTTTAGTGTTTTTAGCTATTTTGGGGTTATAAGTGTTTTTTATTCTTTCAAGGTTTTCTTAGGGGTTTTCAAGGTTTTTAGAATTTTTTTGGGATTTTTTGGATTATTAATGGTTTATAGGATTTTTAGGGATTTTGGGGGATTTATGGTTTTATGGTTTTTTTGTTTCTTTAGGGTTTTTTGAGTTTGTGAGTTTTTTTAATGTTTCTAGAGTTTTAAAATATTTTATGATTTTAAAGGGTTTTTAGTTTTTTAGTGGTTTTAGTGTTTTTTTGGGGTTTTAAGGTTTTTAAAATTTTTATGGGATTTTAGGGTTTTAAAAAAATTAGGATTTTAGGGGGATTAAGTGGTTTTATGTTTTTATGGTTTTCTTAGGGTTTTTATGTTTTTAGGGGTTTTTTACATTTGTAGGTATTTTTATCGATTTTTAGTATTTTTATGGGTTTTTAGGTTTCTAGGGATGTTTAAGGTTTAGAGGGTTTAGGGTTTTATGGGTTTTTTAAGGTTTTAGTGTTTTTAGGGTTTTAGGGTTTTTAAGGATTTTGAGAGTTTTTTTAATGTTTTTAGTGGTTTAAATTGTTTTTAGAGTTTTTAGTGAAATTTTATGATTTTGAAAGGATTTATTCTTTTTATCGATTTTTATGGTTGTTAGTGGTTTAAGGGAAAGGAATATGCGAGGGTCGGGCTATTCCAGCCCCCCCCCCCTAATTTATTAGAAGGAAGAAAAGAGGCCCAGCAGACAAGTGAGGGGAGGGGTCAAACAACCCACACCCAAGAAACCC
This sequence comes from Viscum album, assembly GCA_963277665.1. Lineage (NCBI taxonomy): Eukaryota > Viridiplantae > Streptophyta > Magnoliopsida > Santalales > Viscaceae > Viscum > Viscum album. The sequence goes on from OY728127.1 coordinate 110,812,363, forward strand.
CTTACAACCCATGTAAAAAAGGAAAAATTAAAAAAGAAAATAAGCAAAACAAACCCAAACAGAGAACACACTACAGCAAGTAGCAACCATCATCATCACCAGCATCAACCAGCATCTAACATCTCCCCCCCAAAATCAAATAACGATGTAGGTCCATGAGGGGTTATAGGGGTTATAGGGTTTTTAGAGTTTTTAGTGTTTTTTAGAGTTATTTTGGGGGTTTTATAGGTTTTAGGTGTTCATCATGTTTTTCAATTTTCTTAAGGGTTCTTTTTGTTTTTATGGTTTTTTGACATTTTATTGATTTATTATGATTTTTATAGTTATTTACTTATTTTGAGGGGTTTTAGGGTACTAGGGTTTTATATAGGTTTTTTGGGGTTTTAGTGTATTTTTGTGTTTTTTTTCAGGTTTTTAATGTTTTTAACATTTTTGGGGGTCTAAAGGGTTGTTAGCGTTTTAGTGGTTTTATGGGTTTTATATGTTTTATGGGTTTTAGATGTTTTATACTTTTTAGGGTTTTAGGGGTTTTTAAGTTTATTAGGGTTTTTAGTGTTTCTAGGGGTTTTAAGTGTATTTAAGTTTTCAAGGTTTTCATTGGGGTTTTTAGTGGTTTTGGGGTTTGATGTTCTTAAAGATGTTTTTGGATTTTTATGTTTTTTATAGTTTTAGTTATTTTTAGTGTTTTTAGAGGTTTTATGGTTTTTTTATGTTTTTAGGGTTTTAAAAAAAATTTCTGTTTTAAGGGGGTTTTAGAGGATTTTTAGAATATCTATGGGTTTAAAGGGTTTTTTAGTGTTTCTAGTGGTTTAGGTTTTTATGGGGGTTTTAGGGTTTTTAAGGATTTAGTGGTTTTTATTTTTTTAGAGTTTTTAAGGGGTTTTAGGGTTTTTAGATTTTTTTGGATTTTAAGAGTTTTTTGGTTTTGAAGGTTTTCTTAGGGTGTTTCAGGTTTTTTATTTTCTTAGGGTTTTTGGGAATTTTTTGTATTTTTCAGATTTTAAGGGGTATTAGGGTCTTTATGGATTTTTAGGGGTTTATGGGTTTTAGTAATTTTAGGTGTTTTATGGGGTTTTTATGTTTTTAGTGTTTTTTTTTGAGTTTTTAAAGTTTTCTTTAATTTTTTAACGTTTTTAGAGTTTTAATGGGGTTTTTAGAATTTTTATTGTGTTTTAGGGTTTTTATTGGTTTTTTAATATTTTCAGGGTTCTTATGTTTTTCATGTTTTTAGCGATTTTATTATTTTTCAAAGTTTTATATGTTTTTACAGTTTTTAGGGTTTTAGTGTTTTTTATAATATTTATGGGTTTTATGTGTTTTTTGGGTTTTTTGGGTTTTGGGTCTTCTTAGGGGTTTTCTAGGATTTTTATGTTTTTTGATAATTAAAGGGATTTTTAGTTTTATTTTATTTTTTACAGTTTTTGGGATTTTGACGGTTTTTAATGTTTTTATGATCTTTATGTTTTTATGGTTTTTTGATTTTTATGGTTTTTTTGAGATTTTAGGGTTTTAAGGTTTATTATACCTTTTAACATATTTAGGGGATTAAATTTTTTAGTGTTTTAGTGGGTTTTTATAGTTTTTGTGGGTTTTAAGGGTTTTTAAAGAATTTATGGGTTTTATGTTTTTTTGGATTTAGGGGGGTTGTTAGGTTCTTTTAGGGTTTCTAGAGTTTTTTATGTTTTTATGGATATTGAGAATTTTTAGGTTTTTAGGGTTTTTATAGGGGTTATTAGGGTTTATAGGTGTTTTTAGGTTTTAGGGATTTGGGGGTGGGGGTTATGATATTTATGGTTTTTTGGGGTTTTAGATATTTTGAGTGGTGTTAGGAGTTTTAGGGTTTTTGTTGTTTTTAGGGATTTTAATATTTTTTAGGTTTTTTATGGTTTTTAGAGATTTTTACATTTGTCGGGGTTTAAATGGGTTTTAAATTTTTAGTGGGTTTTTAGTGGTTTTATGGGTTTTAGTGTTTTTTCATGTTTTTAGTTATTTTAATGGTTTCTAGGGTTTTTAAGTGTTTTTTTTTGTTTTAAGGATTTATTATGGTTTTTCAGGAGTTTTAATTTTTTTGGGATTTTTAGGGATCTTATAGGATTATTTTGGGTTTTTAAGGTTTTTGGGGATTTTGAGGGTTTCTAGGGTTTTAGGGGTTTTTTTGTTTTTTGGTTTTTAGGGTTTTATATTAAATTTTTTGGGTATTTATGGTATTTAGAGTTTTTTTAACATTGTAAGGGATTTAATGGATTTTTAGTGTTTTTAGGTTTTAATTGGGTTTTAGGGGTTTTATGATTTTTAGGGATTTATATGGGTTTTAAGGTTTCTAGGTTTTTTATCATTTTTTCAGATTTAGGGGTTTTGAGTGTTTTTAGGTTTTTAAGGTTTTCTTATGGTTTTTAGGGTTTTATGGGGTTTTTTGTTTTTAGTGATTTGTAGGTATTTTTAGGATTTTTATGGTTTCTAGGGATTTTATGGATTTTGGACGGTCTTATGCATTTTTTGGGGGGTTTAGGGACATTGATTGATTTTATAGGTGTTTTAAGATTTTTGAGTGTTTTTAATATTTTTAGTGGTAAAAATGGTATTTTGATTTTCAGTGGTGTTTTAGTGGTTTTTATGAATTTTATGGTTTTTTTTTGTTTTTAGGTTTTTATTGTTTTTAGGGTTTTAAGGGTTTCTTAGGGATTTTAATGGTATTTATGTTTTTATTAATTATTGGGGATTTTTATGATTTTATGGTTTTTAGGGATTTTGTGGGTTTTACTGTGTTTACGGTTTTTAGGGTTGTTAGGATTTTTTGTTTTTGTTGTTTCTTTTTAGTTTTTCGGATTTTTAATGTTTGTATTATTTTTAATGTTCTTATGGGTTTATAGGGGTTTCAGAGTTTTTATTATGTTTTTAGGGTTTTTATGGGTTTTTAGGGTTTTTAAGGGATTAAGGGGTTTTATGGTTTTTAGTGGTTTTTAGGATCTTTTAGGGTTTTTTAAATATTTAGGTTTTTTTGGGTATTAATTATTTTTAGGTTGTTATGATTTTCTTAGTGTTTTAGGGGTTTTTAACATTTTATGTAATTTTTGGAATTTTTTTAGGATTATTATGGTTTTTATGGTTTTTAAGGGTTTTTAGGGTTTTTAGGGTTTTTTCCATTTTTATGTTTTTAGGGGTTTTATGTGTTTTTAGGTATTTAGGGATTTTTAGAGGGTTTTCCTGTCTTTAGTATTTGATTACGTTTTTTGGGAATTTTTTGAATTTTTATGGGTTTTAGGGATTTTAGGGACTTTGAGGGGGTTGGGGGTTTTAGTGTTTTTAGATTTTTAGGGATCTTTGGGGTTTTTTGAGTTGTGTAGTGTCTTTATGTTTTTTCATATTATTAACAATTTTAGGGGTTTTATGGGGTTTTAGATTTTTTTGGGGTATTTAGGGTTTCTAGGGTTTTGGGGATTTTTTAGTTGTTTTATGTGTTTTTTGGGTTTTAAATATTTTTAGGTTTTTATGATTTTTAAGGGTTTTCCGGGTTTTAGGGATTTTTATGGATTTTTATGGTGATTTGTGGTTTTAAATATTTTTAGATTTTTATGGTTTTTAGGTGGTTTTCAGGTTTTTATGATTTTTAGGTTTTTAGGGGGTTTTCTATGTTGTTTGGGTTTTATGTTTTTTAGGGTTTTAAACGTTTTAGGAGTTTAAATGGTTTTATAGTTTTTTTGGTTTTTAGGGATTCATGGGTTTTTTGGAGGTTTTATGGTTTTTAGGGGGTTTATGGTTTTTAGGATTTTTATGGTTTTTAGTATTTTTAGGTTTTTAGGGGATTTATTTTTTTATGTTTTAATGGTTTTCTTAGTGGATTTTATTGTTTTTTACATATTTAGGCAATTTTAGGTTTTTTAAGGATTTTATGGGTTTTTGGGTTTTTAGGATTTTAAGGGGGGGTGGGTTTTTGGGGATTTAATTGGTTTTTTGGTTTTTAGGGGGTTGTTGAGTTTTTTATGGGTCTTATGTTTTTTATATTTTTTTTACATTTTTAGGGGTTTAAAATATTTTTAGTGTTTTAATGGCTTTTAGTGTTTATTTAATTTATAGGTTTTTAAAATGTTTTTAGGATTTTTATGGGTTTTAGAGGTTTTAGGGTTATTAGGGTCTTTCGGGGTTTTTAGTGTTTTTTATGTTTTTAGTGTTTTTTGGTTTTTAGGTGTTTTTATTGTTTTTAGCTTTTTAATGTATTGTTATTTTTTTTCATGGTTCTTTGGTTTTTTAAATTCTTGGGATTTTTTAGGATTTTTATGTTTTTTTATTTATTAATGTTTTTGATGATATTTGTAGATTTTTAGGGTATTTATCATTTTTTTCAGTTTTTAGGGGTTGTAATTATTTATAGGTTTTTAAGAATTTGTTATTGGTTTTCAGAGTTTTTTAGTTTTTAGAGATTTTAGGGTGGTTTTGGTATTTTTATGGTTTTTAGTAATTTTGAGTTTTTTAGGGGTTTTTAGGTTTTTAGGTTTTTTATGGATTTTTAACATTTTTTAGGTATTTAGGGGGTTTAAGTGTTTTTAGGAATTTAAGGTTTTCTTTGTGGTTTTTAAGGTTTTTATAATTTTTGGGACTTTGAGGGATTTTTATGGATTTTTTTTTTGGTTTTTGGGTTTTGTAGGGTTTATATGGGTTTTGGGGATTTTTTAGTTTTTCTGGAGTTTTAATGATTTCTATACTTGTTAATGTTTTTAGGGGTTAATGGGTTTTAGAGTTTTTAGTTTTTTTGGGGTTTTTGGAGTTATATGGGTTTTCAAGGTTTTTAGGGGTTTTTATGGTTTTTATTATTTTCAGTTTTTTAGGATTTTAAGGATTTAGTTTTTTTTGTTTTTAACGGTGTTAATAATTTTTAGGGTCTTAATGTTTTCTCAGCATTATTATGGGGTTTTTATATTTTTTTACATTTTAAGGTATTTTTTGGTAACTTTTAGCATTTTAGGGGTTTTAGGTTTTTAGGGATATTTAGGGTTTAGGGGGGTTACGTTTTTAGGGATTTTGTGGTTTTTTTGAGTGTTTAGGGGTTTTAAGTTTTTTTTTATTTTTTAACATTTTTTTGGGTTTAAAGGGTTTTTATATATTTTTAGTGGTTATTATGGATTTTATGGGTTTTAAGGATTTTAGGGTTCTTATGGTTTTTTAGATTTTTCTGGATTTTAGAGTTATTTCCATTTTTAGGTTTATAGGGGTTTTATGTGTTTATTTTTGTTTTTAAGGTTTTCTTTTATGTTTTTCAAGGTTTTTTCTGTTTTTTTAGTTTTTTATGAATTTTTACTGATTTTAATGATTTTTATGGTTTTTATAGATTTTTAGGGTTTAGGGTACTTTAGTGTTTTATGGTATTTTGAGGTTTAGGGTTTTTATTTAGATTTTTATGATTTTATTTTTTATTATAGTTTTTTTTACCATTTTTGTGTGTTCAAAGTGTTTGTAGTTTTTTAGTGGGGCTTTAGGGATTTTTAGAGTTCTTCAGGGTTTTTATGGTTTTTAGTGGTTTTAGAGGTTTTGGGGGGTTTAAATGTTTTACGGTCTTTAAGGATTTTTATCTTTTTTGATTTTTAGTGGTCTTAAGTTTTTTTATGTTTTTAATGTTTTCCTAGGGGTTTTAGATGTTTTTTTCTATGGGTTTTAGGGGAATTTATGGAATTTATGGTATTTAGTGATTTTGATGTTTTTTAGGTTTTTTAGGGGTTTTAGTGGTTTTTAGTGTTTTTATCATTTTTATGTTTTTAGGGGTTTTATGTGTTTTTATGTTATCAATTTTTTATTAGGATTTTCCAGTGTTTTTAAGGTTTTTTGTATTTTTAGGGATTCTTTAGGATTTTTTGGATTTTTTGGGGTTTTATGTACTTTAGAGTTTTTATGGATATTAGGGTTTTAGGGGTTTTTTTTGTTTTTCGTTTTTAGGTGTTTTTTTTAATTTTTAAAGGTTTTTAATAGTTTTTAATGTTTTTAATGTTTTTTGGGTTTAAAAGGGTTTTTATATTTTTAGTATGTTTTAAGGTTTTATGGGTTTTAGGGATTTTAAATTTTTTAGGGGTTTTATGGTTTTAGGTTTTTTGGGGACTTTATTATTTTTAGGGGTTTTAGTGTTTTTAGGTCATTATTGGTTTTAATTATTTTTAGTTATTCAATATTTTTTAGGGTATTTCAGTTTTTTTGAGTTATTTTTATATTTCTAGGGATTTTAAGTGTTTTAGGATTTTTATTGTTTTTTTTTGTTTTTTGGTATTTGGATGGTTTTAGAATAGTTTTAGTTTTTAGGGGATTAATGGATTTTTTGGGGTTTAGTGTTTTTCATTTTTAGGGGTTTTATGGTTTTTTATAGCTTTTTCTCATTTTTAGTGGTTTAAAGGGTTTTTAGAGTTTTTAGAGGTTTTTAGGGTTTTTATGGGTTTTTAGGGTTTTTATGGGTTTTATAGGATATATAGTTTTTATTGTTTTTAGGGGTTTTAGGGATTTATGGATATTTTTTGGGTCTTAAATACTTTTATAGGTTTTTATGGTTTCTAAGTCTTTTTAGGTTTTAAGGTTTTCTTAGGGAATTTTTAGAGGTTTTAGGGTTCAATTATGTTAATATGAATATTTATGGTTTTTTGGAATTTTATGGCTTTTGGGGTTTTTTAGTTTTGATGCATTTTACGGGGTTTTAGGGTTTTTAGTCATGACCTGTTCTCGGGGCCCGTGTCGTGACTACCCCAGGCCCGCCGTCCATAGGCCAGAGGCTGGCGACTAGCACCAAAGACGAATTCCCGATAAAAGGGAAGGCATTGCCTTTAAACCTGTAACACACATAGTCTGAATACAAGCAGTAGAAGCAATAAGTACTAACATAGAAAAGAAAAGTGTGATTAAAGTATGTGGTCCAGTATACAAACCCTACTGAACAACAAGTACAAGTAGAAGTAAAAAGGGAAAAACAGCTCCTGGATCGTCCACCAGGGAATCCTACCTGAAGGGTAGGTACAGAACTCGAATAAATCCTCCCTGAGGTATGTCCCGTCAAGTCTAGCTCCGAGCAGCCTACCGTCCGTCTCCCTCAGCCTCGATCACTACTGACCGTCGTCTGTACAGAACACAACAAGGTGCGGGCGAAGCCCATGCAGGGGTGAGTATAAAAATACTCAGTAGGGGACCCCGAGACCCCCGAAGGTCTCCCAGAATCCAATAAGGATAAACCAAATAAGAAAGATACAGTCACGAAGTATCAACAATCCCTACATAAGAATATTCCCATACATATACCTAAGTTAACAGTCACAGTCTAGCTCCAACTCTTGAGCCCAAGCACAACCCAGTCCACAAAGGAAGTAATGTCAATCACCTCGATGATAATGGTTGAAAGACAAGACATAGATCACACATGTATACAACACATGAAGAGGGGTAGAGATAATTAGATGTTACCTCTGAATCATCTCTTCTGTCAAACCCAAATAGGATCCTGGAACAGTATAAGCACTATCGAACCTACGTAGGATCCTGGTACAGAAGTCATCGCTGTCGAACACACGTAGGATCCCGGTACAGAAGTCACTATTGTTGAACCCACGGAGGATCTCGGTATAGAAGTCATCGCTGTCAAACCCACGTAGGATCCCAATATAGAAGTCACTGCTGTCGAACACACAAAGGATCCCGATACAGAAGTCATCACTGTCGAACCCACAGAGGATCCTCGTACAGAAGTCACTACTGTCGAACCCACAGAGGATCCCAGTGCAGAAGTCACTGTTGTCGAACCCACAGAGGATCCCATTACAGAAGTTATCGCTGTCGAACCCACGAAAGATCCTAGTACAGAAGTCACCACTATCGAACCCACAGAGGATCCCGATATAGAAGTCATCGCTGTCGAACCCACGAAGGATCTTGGTATAGTATCTTCACTGTCAAACTCATGTAGGATCGTGTCATCTCAGTCGCAGCCAACCATAGGGTTCCCGCACACAGCGCACTCGATTCCGGGAGGGTCCGCTCCTCGAGCCCAGTGTTCATACATCAAATACCACAATGTCTTGAGTTTATGTATCTCTTAGTTCCATCTCATCATAAAGCGCCCAACGCGACAGACGGCGCATCAATCGGACACCCAGTCTGTGAGTTATTGGAATTTCTATTTGATGGGTATGGATGGTTTTTAGGCTCAAACTAACCCGACCGTAACCCAACTACGTCCGAACCTCAAGTGAATTATTCCAAAATAATTGTCTTGCTCCAGGAATTCCATCGCCGTAGACGGTTCGTCGATCGAACACCCGTAGCCCAAGATGCGGGCTAAAAGGTGTAAATGACCGAAGCGGGTCCGGGTCTGGTTCGACCCATTCTAACTGACCCGGCCTGACCTGGTCCGAACCGGGGTCTGACCCGGTCTGTAGGCGCGGCCCGACCCATGTGGTCGGCCCGACCCGAGTGGACGACCCGAACCAAAGGAGCGGCCCGACCCTAAGGGCGGACCGACTCATGGTGGCCCGACTGAAGGGCAGCCCGGCCTTGTGGCCTGGCCAGGCTGGCCGGCTGGCCACATCACATGGGCCACATGCCACACTGCAGGGGGGGCAGTACCGAACCCTCCCGTTTCTGATCCGAACCGGTGTGGGCACCGGTTCTATTTTGCGCGCACCGGCGGCCAGAAAAAACCGGTCGCCCTTGTCTCCTCCCCCATGGTGCAACAACGTCACGGTTCAGCTCGCCTCCATGCGGCGCCACGGTTTCGCGCCTCATCTGTCGTGGCCTGGTCTGGCTGCGGCCTCTAGCTCCACCACGCGGTGCGACGATGCCTCACTTGTTGTCTGACCACCGCAGAACTCATGGTCGTGGCTCTTCTTTTCGGTGCTGTACGACGGCACCACGCCCCTCCGGCACCACCGCAGCCCGCCTGGCCGTGGCTCAGTTCTTTACGTGGCACGGTGGTACCGCACCCTTTTGGAAACCCAAGGTCCTTTCATCTTCGACTTTCATTGCAGTTGGCTCATTGTCAGTCGCCGCGTGTACCGTCCCCATCGTCATAAATCAAGAACAAAAAAAATGGGGAGGGTCAGGCCGTGTTCGTGCAGTCTGAACCCTCCTCATTACGATGATATCATTTGGAACACCATTCCACAAATTTAATGACATAGAACTGAGGGTAAATTTATACATAAATACAACCCCTACCTTTTAATCAGGGATTGATGGAGGATTCATGGAAGACGGACGTCGCTTCATCGACGTCGGGAAAGAAGGTAATCGAGGATGGTGTCGTCGGCGTTCTTTAAGGATGGCACTCCCTCCTTTGTTCTGGTTGGAGAATAAAGAATACGTGCAAGGAAGAAGTCAAAGAACGGAGGACGTCTCCGGCGTTCTTCACATTTTTTGTTGGAAGGAAAGGGCGTTCTTCGTGGGGATGGTTCTTCATCGGAGAGGATAATTCCCTAAGGGTTCTCCCCAGTTTCCATAAAAGAAATCTAAGCCAAAATAATAGAGGAAGTTCTCTATTATTTTTATGGAACAACAACACAAGAGTTTTCATTAATTAAATGTGACAACTCATTTAATTTAATTGTGGAGGAATGGATTCAAAATTTAAATTCAATATAAGTGAGGTGAAGAGTCTCAATTAATAGAAAAGAGGTTTGGCACAATTATGAGGGTAAACCAAGAGTTACAAGGGTTACATGCCCAGGTGGTACCCACTGGAAAAATAACCTCCCAAGGGAGGTTATGTGTGGGTGGGCCCCACCACCATAACCTCTCATGGGAGGTTATGGTGTTGGGGAACCCACCTCCAACCACCACTTAGAGACATTAACCACTAAAAATAAAAATAATCTATCACATATTTTTATTTTACTTCTTCCATGAAACCCAGAAAACTATCTTCCAAACACACTAAAACGCAACTACGGTGAAGGTCTCACTAAGAAATCACTGACGCTATGAGTTCAATAGTTCCCTCAGATTTGAATTCCGAGCACTAGTTCAAAAGATATAAAATCCCATAGGTATGTTTACTAAACGTACCGAAAAAAAAGGTTGGAAAATTATTATCAGTCACCCTCGACTTGCGCCAATCGAGGTTAAGATTATCCAAGGTGAAACACGCCCCAACGAACCCAACAGTACTCTTAGATTTTTAATCTAACTCATCATTTAGAAGTCATGAATTTTAAAATAAAATAATTTTCACTTAATTATTTTATTTGCGGCCAAAAACTAACTTTTTATGGTGGCCTGCGTCGGCCATAGTTAGTATCTTCATAAATAAAGCATGCCCTCACGAGTTCAGCGGTGGTCTAGGATTTTTAATCTGAGCAACGGCTTGTGAGTTATAAGAATTTGAAAAATAAAATTATTTATTTATTTATTTTATTCACGGTTATGCCATTTTTGGGATTTTTCATAGGAGGCTCACGCCGACTAAACTTAAGTCGCTCCTAGGGTAATTACGCCATCTTAAGAAGAATCGTGCCCTTGTATTTCTGATCCTTGTAAACATTTAATATTTATTACACTTTTTCAGGAAAACTGCTTATTCGCGTTAATTTAAGCTTAACAAAACTTCATAAATGGATTCCGGGCACACCGGGCCTCAGAATCAAGCATCATCAGAAAATTTGGACTTGTAAAATTCCAAAGAAATTAATAAAAAAAATTCCATGAAATTTATGGGTCTTTAAATTCTCCCCACCTCAGGGCTTAACTTCCCCGTAAGCTACAACTCACACTAAGGAAACAAAAGAGGGTATTGAGCATGCATCTGAGCCTCCCACTCCCATGAGATCTCCTGGAGGTTCTCGTGCTGCCAGCGAACACACACTAGAGGTATCGACCATCCATGTAGGACCCGCTCCGGTCAATCCTGAATCTCTAATAGAACATACGTGAATGTTTCCCCATCATCGATGTCCAGCTCCCCATGGTCGATGATGTGGGACGGGTCATTCACGTATCTCCTCAGCAGATATATGTGGAAGACGTCGTGCATCTGGTTCAACTGAGGTGTAAGAGCCAAATAGTAAGCCACCACACCTACCCTGTTGAGGACAGGGAAAGGTCTGATGAATCACGGAGATAACTTGATGCCACGGCCAAATCTCCGTAGACCTCGTCGAGGTGAGACCCGTAGAAAGACGTGGTCACCATCCTCGTACTCCAGTGGTCTTCATCTCATATCAGTATAAGACTTCTGATTAATTTGTGCAGTCTTCATCCGCTCCTGGATGATCTGAACCTTCTCCATCGTAGCCCACACCATCTTTGGTCCCATAAGTGCTGAATCCTCTAGGATAGTCTAGCACAGAGGCGATCTACATGGTCGCTCGTACAGTGCCTTATAAGGTTCCATCCCGATGGTGGAGTGATAGCTGTTTTTATACGCAAACTTAACAAAGGGTATGTGATCCTCCCAGCTATGACCGAAGTCGAGGACGCATGAATAGAGAATATCCTTGAGATTCTGAATGGTCTTGGTACATATTCGTCACTCCTGGATGTACTGCTAGAAGGAATGTGTGAAACTCCATCAACACTCCCTTCTGAATTTACAATGACACCATAGTATGTCCTCTAAAGAGGATGACGTACTCCCCACCTTCAGTAAATCCATCAGGTGCATGTCCTGTGGATATCTGAGCATGTCGCGTCTCATAGTCAGTGTCTCCATGTTGTGCCTCCCTGGATCGCTGAAGAAGTGAAGGAGTTACTGTAAGTGACTGAAGATAGGCTTTTCCATCCCTATCCACAAAGGATATCTGCAATGCGGCCAACTGCACTATCTCCTCTCCGAGAAGATGAATACCTGATCTCCTTTTGAGAGCATCTGCTTCAACATTCCACTTCCCATGAGTATAGACTATCTCGAAATCATAATCCTAGGGGAATTCAAGCCAACGTCATTGTCTCAGGTCAAGTTTCTTCTTAGAGAAGATATACCTGAGACTCTTGTGATCAGAGTAAACCATAAACAATTTGCTCAACGAACTATGGGTGAGACTAGCCAATTTTAAGGTATTTTGGATCTTTTTAACATTTTTTGGTGTTTAAATGGGTTTTTTGAGTTTTTAGTTGCTTTTTAGGGTTTTATGCATTTTAATGGTTTATATAGGTTTTTATGGATTTTATGGATTTTGTTTTTTTAGTGTTTTTTATTTTTTTTAGAGTTTTAAGTGGGTTTTCAGGGATTTAGGGGTATTATGTGTTTCTAGGTTTTTAATGTTTTCTGAAATGTTTTACAAGGATTTTAGGATTTTTTTTACATTTTATGGATTTTAGGGAATATTTAGAATTTTTATGGTTTTCAGGGATTATAGGTATTTTTAAAGGTTTTAAGATTTTTAGGTGTTTAGGGTTTTATGATTTTTTTTGTGTTTTTAGGGTTTTTTTCTTTGTTTTTTTTGGTTTTTAAACGTCTTTTAGAGTTTTAACCATTTTTAGTGGTTTAAAGGGATTTTAGAGTTTTTAGTGTTTTTAGAATATTATCAGTATTTAGGGTTTTTACGATTTTTATGATTTTTAGGGTTTTAGTGGTTTTTTGGTTCATATGGTTTTTTATTTTTAGGGGTTTTATGATTTTTTAGGTTCTATGGGTTTCTTAGTGGTTTTCATGAGTTTTAGGGTTTTTATGTTTATAGGGATTTTATTGTTTTTTATGATATTTATGGTTTTTAGGATTTTTTTATGAATTTGATGGGTTTTATGGTTTTCGTTGGTTTTTTGGGTTTTAGGGTTTTTTTAGTTTTTAGGGGTTTATAACGGTTTTTAGAGTTATTAATGTTTTTAGTGTTTTAAAGTGTTTTTAGAGTTTTTAGTGGGTTTTAGGGTTTTAGAAGAATTATTTGGTGCGGTGTTTTTTTCTATGTTTTTATGTGCTTTTTATATTTTTATTGTTTTTTTGGTTTTTTATTTTTTTTTATTTTTTTTAGTTTTTTTATGATTTTCATAGGGGTTTTGAAATTTTTTAGGTATTTTTTAGGATTTTTAATGTTTCTTATGGTTTTATGTATTTTTTTTAAGGGTTTTTATAATTGTTTTGGTTTTTATGGGTTTTAAATATTTTAGGGTTTTAAGGTTTCTTTGGATTTTTCTTGGGATTTTAGGGGTTCTTAAATTTCTAGGGATCTTCAGGGCTTCTTTAGGATTTAATGGTTTTAAGGTTATCAGGGATTTTGAAGGTTTTTGGGGTTTTTTTGGATATTTTTTTTTGTTGGGGTTTTGGGTTTTTTCAGAGTTTTTATTGGTTTTACGGGTTTTAGAGTGATTCTTAAAATTTTTAGGGGTTTAATAGTTTTTTAGAATTTTTATGGGTTTTAGGGTTTTAAGGGTTTTTGAATCTTTTTTGGGGTTTTATGGGGTTTAGGGGTTTTAGCGGTTTCTTATTTTGAGGGTTTAAATGTTTCATAGTTTTAAATTCTTTCTAATTGATTTTCAAGGTTTTAGAGACTTTTATGTTTTAAGGGATTTTTAGTGATTTTTAGGATTTTGATGTGTTTTTAGGGTTTTGAGGGGTTTTTATTGAATTTAGGGTTTTTATTTTTGTTAACTTTTTTAGGGGTTTTTTGGGTTTAAGGTGTTTTTATGTCTTTTGAGGTTTGTTAGGGATTTTTAGGGTTTTTAAATTTTTAGGGATTTCTAGGGATTTCTTAGGATATTTTTGGGTTTTATGGTTTTTATGGATTTTGAGGGATTTTAGGGATTTTAATGGTTTTTACAGTCTTTTTGGGTTTTATAATTTTTTTAGATTTATGGATTTTAATGATTTTTATTGTTTTTCTAATTTTTAAGTTATTTAAATGATTTTTAGATTCTTTAGGTGTTTTTGGTTTTTTGGGGTTTTTTTGGAATTTTTAATGTCTTTAAGATTTTTTGGGTCATTGTCATTTTTAGGTTATTTTGTGTTTTAAGTGTTTTAAGGGAATAAGGTTTTCTTATTTTTTAGGTTTTTAGGGATTTTATATTTAGATGGATTTAAAGGTGTTTTTTATAAATTTAATTGTATTTATAGTTTATATGGATTTTGGGGTGTTTGGGACTTTTTAGGGTTTTTAGGATTTTTAACATTTTTTAGGGGATTAATGTGTTTTTGGGTTTTTAAGGGTTTCTTAGAGATATTCTAGTTTTTTAGTTTTTTTAATGTTTTTATGGATTTTTATGGATTTTTTAGTTTTTTTATGGTTTTAGTGTTTTAAGGATTTTTATGGTCTTTGGGGTTTTTAATTTTTTTAGGCATTTTATGCGTTTTTGAGGTTGTTATTGGATTTTTTTTTTGTTTTAGGGGTTTTTTGATTTTTAAGACTTTTGGGTCCTTTTTAGGGGATTAAATTTATTTTATAGTTTTTAATGGGGTTTTATGGTTTTAATGGGGTATTTTTATTTTTTATGGATTTAGGAGTTTTTCTTGTTTCATGGGTTTTTAGGCTTCAACGTTCCTTTTAAGGATTTATATTATATATAAGGTCTTTAACATTTTTTATATTTTTGCGCTTTTAAGTTTATTTATTATTTTATGGGTTTTTAGAGTTTTTTTGGTTGTTTATATTTTTATGTATTTTAGATATTATTATTGACTTTAGGGGGTTTTGGGTTTTTAGGGATTTTGAGGGGTTTTATTGTTTTTATGGTTTTTACGGTTTTTTGGGGTTTTTTGGGGTCTTTTGGGTTTTTTGAGTTTTTTTATCTTTTAAGGTTTGTTATATTTTTTTATATTTTAGGTTTTTAAATGGTTTTAGATGGTTTATAGGTGATTATATGTTTTTTGGGGTTTTAATGTTATTTGGGGTTTTAGGGTTTTTAGGGTTTTTGAGGATTTCAAGGTTTTTAGATTTTTTATAATTTTTATGGGTTTTAAGTGTTTTTTTGTGGATTTAGTGGCATTTTGATTTGTAATGGTGTTTTAAGGGTTTGAAGGTATTTTATGGGTTTATTATTTTTATATTATTTTAAGGGGTTTTAGGGTATTTTAGGATTTTAGAGTTTATTTTTCAGTTTTATGGGTTTTATGTGTTTTTAGGTCTTTATAGATTTCTCATGGTTTTTAGGGGTTTTGAATTTTTTATGGATTTTTTGTATTCTTTAGCATTTTAATGGGTCTTGAGGGTTTTTATGGTTTTTTAGGGTTTTAGGGTTATTTATTGTTTTTAGCTTTTTAAGTGTTTTTAGATTATGAGGGTTTTTATTAAGGATTTTTAGGGTATTTTGGTTTTTTCATTTTTAGTGATGTTTAGGGATTTTTTGGATTTTTATGGTTTTGGGGGTTTTAGGAATTTTTAGGAGTTTTAGGGGTTTTAGGGTTTTTACGTTTTTACGGGGTTTAGTTTTTTTTGATTTTTATGGTTTTATTAGGGGATTTGAGTTTTTGAGGGGTTTTTATGGTTCTGGGAGTTTGTTTTATAATTTTTATTGTTTATAGAAATTTTGAGGTTTTTAGGGTTTTGAGGGATTTTATGGTTTTGTGAATATTTAGTTTTTTTTGTTTTTAGGTGTTTAATGGGTTTTTAGTGTTTTTAACATATTTAGAGGTTTAATGGGTTTTTAGAATTTTTAGTTAATTTTATGTTTTTTATGGGGTTTTGGGTTTTTTGGGTTTTTTGGGGTTTTATGGTTCTTAGGGGTTTAAAGGGTTTTTATAGACTTTTTTTGGTTTTTTAGGTTTTTATTGTTTTTTTTTGTACATTTCAAGATGAAATATATATCAATGGAATTAACATTTTTATTTTTTAGGGGTTTTAAGTGTTTCATTGTTTTTATGGTTTTCTTAGGGTTTTTCTTGTTTTTATAGATTTTTACATTTTTAGTGATTTTTATTTCATTTTATGGATTTTTTATGGTTATTTGGGTATTTTAGGGATTTTGGAAGTTTTTTAGGGTTTTTAAGGAAATGAATTTGTGGGACCAAGTTTTCTTGGTCCGCCAAAATTTATTAACCAAACATAAGTGTAGAGTATTACATAGATTGTTTACAAATTATAGTGCATAGTTCATCCTTCACATCTGAATCCATGGAGGATCAAAAAAAATGTGGAATGATAAATGGCCACCTTGTGCTTCTTTCCACAATTTACTTTTTAGAGAGCGTATCCACCACCATGTTCTACACTCTGTATGTGTGTGTAACATTGAGAGATAGATCCTGATATACATTGAGATAATCGATATATTATTGAAGGATTCTCAAAGGTACTTTTCTAGATTTGTCCTTTAAGGCCTCCACTGTCAACATTTAATCAGTATCAATCCTTTGTGACTTCCACCCAAATTGAGCTTCAAAATTTAACACCTTTATTCTTTCCCAGAGCTCTACCTCATAAAAATAACCATTAACAATGAAGTAATAAAAGAACCCATTCATAAATCCTATTTTTGTGTGGAAGACACCACAACACCCCAAGGGGTCGGCTGTTCCCATTTCCACCCCGTCAAAATTGACTTTGATCCATGAAGGAATTAGATGAATATTCCATTTTAACAGTAGGACCAATGGATTTGTAATCCTGCCAAAAATTCCTTGAATAAACAAGACAATAAAATAACATACATCATTGTCCATAAAACCTATTTGGATATTAAATGATGCATGAACAAATTTTTGGATGGCCAAAACTCCAACATGAACAGAGATTCTTTGGTTGTTAAATGAAGTGGAAATTGAAGCATCCCATATATAGGCAGAAACCATAGAAGTTGTTGTGAGAATAAAATTATGAACCTGCTCACTGAGGTCTGTTTCTATTGTACATCATTGAAGGTCCCCCAGTTTCCCATCATGGCAGAGAACAACACCAAAAAACTGTAGTACATAGGTGCATTGATAAATGGAAAACATGTATTAAAGAGAGGTCTGTTGTGTGTTTTCCTCAACCTATAGGAAGAGGAGGAACGTGGAGACCATATGTCATCTCTCATTCATCATGTTTTCATGAAGTAGAAATATATTCTTCCATATATTCCATATTGGAAATTTATTTTCTATTAGAATGAAAGATATCTTAAATTTAAAGAGCCAAGTTAGAGGAATAGTGTCATGTGAATATTTATACTAGTAAAAATATCCTTCATTAAGCTACCTAATTAGATTCTTCTTCCATATGAGAGTGTCAATGTCAATAAAGATATACATTTTAATTTCTAGTAGGATATTAGATAGAAGAATCTCATCATGTTCTACAGTCCTTTGGTTGAGATCAGTAATGGACATGTGCTGTCTATTATGGTTTTTAGGGTATTTCGAGGTCTTTAATATTTTTTACATTTTTTTGGTATTTTTAGAATTTTTTAGTTTCTAAGAGAGTATAGGTATTTTTTAGGGTCTTATTGTTTTAGATTTTTTTTTTGGATTTTTAGGGTTCTTATGGGTTTTGAGGTTTTTAATGATTTCTAGGGTTTTTATGGTTTTTAGGTTTTTCAATATTTTTAGGGTATTTAGAATTTTTAGGGTTTTAAAGATTTTATATTATTTAGGGTTTCTTTGGGTTTTTCATATTTTTTAGGGGTTTTTATTTTTTAGGTATATTTAGGATTTTTTAGTATTTTTATGGGTATTTATATATTTTTGGGTGTTTAGAATCTTTTCGGGGTTTTATGGTTTTTTGAGTTCTTAAGATAATTTGAGTCTTTCAGGATTTTAAAGGTTTTATAGTTTTTAACATTTTTTTGCATTCATAGGGATTTTAATTTTCTTAATGGGTTTTAGAGTTTTATGGCTGTTCACAATTTTTAAGATTTTTACAGTTTTGTGGGTTTTTTTAGGGTTTTTGGATTAAAGAATCCTTTTTGTGGTTTATAGGGTTTATATAATTTTTTATATTCTTTTGTGTCTTTGTTTTTTTTAAGGTTTTCGTAGTGTTTTCAGGGGTTTTTTGGGTTTTTTAATTTTTGTAAGGATTTTTGTTGGTATTTTTTGTATTTTTATAGTTTTTGGGTATTTGGGATTTTTATAGTTGTTAAAGTTTTAGTGTTTTTTTGGGATTTTTATAGTTTTTTATGTTTTGATGGTTTTAATTGTTTTTATGTCTTTTTAGGTTTTCTTAGGGGTTTTTAGTGTTTATATCTATTTTTATGTTTTTTGGGATTTTTTGGAATTTTTTAATTATTTTTTTTGGGGTTCGTAGGGATGTTAAGGTGTTTTTGGGGTTTAGTGGATTTATGGTTTTATGGGGTTTTGTGGGGTTTTTTATGATTTTATGGGTTTAACTTTTTTATGAGTTTATTAATGAATTTAGGGGTTTTATGGTTTTTTATAGTTTTTAGTGGGTTTTTAGTGTTTTTGGTTATTTAATGTTTTTTTGGATTTTTAGGTGTTTTTAGGAGTATTTTGGTTTTTTTATTGTTTTCCAGGTTTTAGTTGTTTTAAGTATTTTTTGGTTTTTAGGTTTTTCTTGGGGATTTTTAGGATTTCTTGGGATTTTTACATTTTTTGGGATTTATATGTCTTTCTTTTGTATTTTTATGGTTTTTATGGTTTTTAAGGATTTTCAATGTTTTATGAGTTTTTGGGTTTTTAGGGTTTTCATATTTATAGTTTTTTCAGTGGTTTTAAGTTTTTTTATATTTTATAGTTTTCATAGTGTTTTCAGATTTTTTAGGTTTTATTACGTTTTTAGGGATTTTTATGGATTTTTAGGATTTTCATGGTTTTTAGGGGTTTTAATGATTTTGAGGATTTATTAGGGGTTTTATGGATATTTTTGGGGGTTTTATGGTTCTTTTTAGTTTTTATGGTTTTAAAGGGTTTTTAAATTTCTTCAATGTTTTAATGGGTTTAAAGGGTATTTAGAGTTTTTAGTGGGATTTTAGGGTTCTTATGAGATTTTAGAGGTTTTTATGGTTTTTATTGTTTTTAGGGGTTTTATGGTTTTAGGAATTTTATGGCTTTCAGGGTTTCTAATGTTTTTAGGTTTTTTAATTACTATGGAGTGGTTTTTTGATTTTAATGTTTTTTGGGGGTTTATGGGGTTTTAGGGGTTTTTACAATTTTAGGTATTTTTTTTTGGATTTTTTAGAATTTTTATTATTTTTTGGGGTTTTAAAGATTTTTAGGGGCTTTAGGGATTTTAGGGTTTTAGTTTTTTTTGTTTTATGTTTTTTTTGTTTTATATTTTTTTTAGTTTTTTAGAGTTTATGTATTTTTATAGTTTTTAACATTTTTTGGGTTTTAGAGGGTTTTAGAGGGTTTTTTAGTGTTTAGTGGGGTCTTAGGGGTCTTATAGGTTTTGGGGTTTTTTGTTTTTTAGGTGTTTAATGGTAGTTATTTTTTTATGGGTTTTGTAATTTTATCATTTTTATAAATTAACAAGTTTTAGCGGTTTTAAGTGGTTTTAATTTATTTAGGTTTACTTAGGGGTATTTTGGTTTTTAGGGTTTTTTACATTTTTATGTATTTTTAAGATTTTTTTATTTTTATGTATTTCTAAGGTTATTAAGTATTTGAGGGTTTTTAGAATTTTTAGATATTTTTTGGATATTTTTTGATTTTTTGGTTTTAGGGTTTTTTGAGATTTTAGGGTTTTTCATATTTTTGATTTTTTAATTTTTTAGGGTTTCAATGGGTTTTTGAGTTTTTAGTTGATTTTAGGGTTTCTTGGGGTATTTAAGGATTTTTAGTATTTAAGGTGTTTTTATGGTCTTAGTTGTTTAAGGGTTTTTATTTTCTTTTATTGTTGTTAGGGTTATTAGTTTTTTATTTCTTTAAGGGTTTTATTTGTTTTTAGGTTTTATGGGTTTCTTAGGGATTTCAGGTTTTTTAGGGTTTTTACAATTTTATAAGTATTTAGGATTTTTAATGTTTTTTAGGATTTTTAGGTGTTTTCAGGGATTTATAATTTTTAATGTTTTTTTGGGTTTTTAGGTTTTTATATTTTTTAGGTTTTTAGGAGTTTTATGTTTTTTTAAATTTTTATGGTTTTCTTAAGGGTTTCATGGTTTTTATGGTTTTTTAACTTTTGAGGGATTTTTGGTCATTTTTTAGATTTTTATAGTTTTAAGGTTTTTTATGTATTTTGCGGGGTTTTTAGGCTATTAGGGTTTTTATTGTTTTTTTTTGGGATTTTAGAGTTTTTAGTTGGTTTTATGTATTTTGGGTATTTTGGGTTTCTTAATATTTTTATTGGTTTTTAGGTTTTTTAATGTTTTTAGAAATTTTTGGTCTCTTAAGTGTTTTTAGTTCTTTTAGATTTTAAAATTTATTAAGTGTTTTTCATGTTTTTAGGGGCTTTTAAAATTTTAGGGATTTATAGGGATTTTTGGGTTTTTCTATTTATTATGTTTTTTTGTTGGTTTAGGGTTTTTTTACTTTTTAGGATTTTAATAGTTTTTATTGTTTTTATAATTTTATGTTTTTACACATTTTTTAATGTTTTAGTGGCTTTCTAGGGTATTATGGGAAATTCAGGGTTTTTAATGTTTTTAGGGGTTTTTATTGTTTTTAGGATTTTATAGGGTTTTAGGGTCTTTTACGGTTTTTTGTTTTTTTGTAATTTTATGGGCAATAAGTGTTTATAGGTTCTTAATATTTTATTAGTTTTTTTGGGATTTTATGGTTTTTTATGGTTTTAATGTATTATTTGAGATTTTTATGGTTTTTAAATTTTTTTGGGGATTTTAAGGATTTTAGTTATTTTACGGGGTTTTTTGGGTTTTTATCAATTTTTAAATTTTAAGGGTTTTTAGTTTTTTTATATTTTTAAGGTTTTATTATGGGTTTTCATGGTTTTTAGTGTATTGGGGGATTTTTAGGGTCTTTTAGGATTTTTTTATGTTTTTAGCATTTTTACAATTTTTGTGGGGGTTTTATGGTTTTTAGGGTTTTCTGGGGTTTTTTTGGGTTCTACGGTTTTTTTTAATTTTTAGTGTTTTTGTGGCTTTTATATTTTTTTAATATTTTAGGTATTTAAAGGTATTAAATAATGTTTACTAGTATTTATGGGGATTTAGTGTTTTGAATGATTTTTAGAGTTTTTATGGATTTTAGTGATTTTAGGGATTGTTAGGGGTTTTATCAATTCCTTTTATTTCCAGGGTTTTAGGTGTTTTAAGGTTTTTAATGTTATCCAAGTTTTTTTCCGTTTTTTTTCTATTTTTTATGTTTTTGGGATTTTGGGGAATTTTTTAGGGTTTTTAATCTTTTTTATGGTTTTTTGAAACTTTTAGGGTTTTATGTTTTTATGGTTTTTTGGGTTTTTATGGTTTTTTGGGTTTTAGTGGTTTTTTTAGTTTTTAAGGGATTTTATGTTTTTTAGATTTTTTATTTTTTAGGAGTTTAAATGGTTTATAGTGTTTTTAGTGGGTTTTTAGGGTTCTTATTGGATTTTTGGGATTTTAAGGCCATTAGGTAATTTCATTATTTTATGGGTTTTAGGGTAATATGGGTTTTTAGTGTTTTTATGTTTTTAGGGGATTTATATGTTTTATGTTTTTTAGGGTTTCTTATGATTTTACGGGTTTTCAGGTACTTTATGATTTTATGGATTTTTATGTATTTTTTTATGAATTTACATTTTTTATTGATTTTATGGTTTTTGAGGGGTGTAGGGGTTTTAATGTTTTTTATTGGTTTCTGTGTATTTTTGGTTTTTTGGAGTTTTAGGTGTTTTTAGGGTTTTATGGGTTTTATGTGGTTTACAAGGATTTTAGGGGTTTTTATTTTTCAGTGATTTTAGGGGCTTTTTTAATAATTATAGGGGGTTTTAGGGTTTTTATGGGGTTTTAGGGTTTTTATGTATTTGAGTTTTATTGTGTTTTTATGGTATTCTAGATTTTTTATCTTTGTTAGGGGTGTAAAGGGGTTTTAGAGTTTTTATAATCTTTTTAGGTTTTTAAGGTTTTTATGGTTTTTAAGGTTTTAATGAGATTTTATGGTTTTAGGGGGGTTTAGGGTCTTTTATGGTTTTTTATGTTTTTATAATTTTTTAGGTTTTTATGAGTTTAATCCTTTTTATTTTAAAGGTTTTATTTGGGGTTTTTGGGGTTTTTAGGCTTTTTACTTTTTTAGGAATTCTAGGTTTTTTTAGGTTTTAGATGGTTTTAAGGGGTTTTAAATTTTTTTAGGGGTTTTAAGAATTTTTTGTGTTTTTACCATTTTTATTTTTTTATAATTTTTTTTATGTTTAGGTTTTAGAGGGTTTCTTAGGGGGATTTTGGGATTTTTTTTTGGCTTTTAACATTTTTTTGGAGATTTTTGAGATTTTTTTGGATTTTTATGGGGTTTTAGGATTTTTAGGGATTTCTAGGTTCATAAGGGTTCGTAGGATTTTTATGGTTTTAGGATTTTAACAGTTTTTAGGGTTTATATGGGTTATAAGGTTTTTTTGTTTTTTAATGTTTTCTTAATATTTTTCATGTTTTTAGGGATTTTAATGTTTTTAAGTGTTTGGTATTTTTAGGGGTTTTATAATTTTTTGGGTTTTTTTTGAGTTTTTAATAGTTTTAAAAGCTTTTTTAGATTTTTAATGCTTTTAGGGGTTTAATGGTTTTTTATTGTTTTATTGGTTTTTATGGTTTCATGGTTTTTATTGTTTTATGGGTTTTTATAGTTTATAGTGTTTAGGGGTTTTACGAATTTTAGGGTTTTTTATAATTTTTAAGGTTTCTATGGATTTAAAGTGTATTTAGGTCATTAAGGTTTTCTTAGTGTTTTTTTTGGTTTTTATGCAACTATGGATTTTGGGGTTTATAGGATTTTTGGGGATTTATAGATTTTATGGATTCTAAAAGTTTTCTAGTTTTTTATGGTTTTAAGGGTTTTTATGATTTAAAGGGTTTTTAAGGTTTTTAGAATTTTTTATTTTTTTAGGTTTTTATGTGTTTTTAGGGTTTTAGGGTTTTCTTAGTGTTTGTTTAGGGATTTCTTTTTTTTTTGTTTTTTGGTATTTGTTGGTATTTATTTGAATTTTTATGGTTTAAAGGGTTTTTATGTTTTTTATTTTTTTTCTGTATTAAAGGTATTTAGAGGTTTTATGGTATTTAACATTTTTTTATGTTTTTAGGGATTTTATTGTTTTTAGAAATTTTGAGGGTTTTAGGGTTTTTAGGGTTTTTAGGGTTTTTAGGGTTTTTAGGTTTTTAGGTTTTTTTTTGTTTTAGGGGTTTTTAAATTTTTAGAGGTTTTAGAATTTTTAGATTTTTATTGGGGTTTTATAACTTTTAGTGGGTTTTATGGGATTCTTGAATGTTTCTGGTTTTTAGAGGTTTATGGTATTTAGGGTTTTTAGGGTTGTTATCATTTTAAGGTTTTGAGGGATTTTAAGTGTTTTTATGTTTTTATGTTTTTATGGGTTTCCTAGGTTTTTTCAGGGTTTTTTATGTTTTTAGATAATTTTATGTATTTTCTAAAATTTTTATGAAATCTTATGGTTTATAGGTACTTTGAGGCATCTTAGAATATTTTTTGGGGTCTTAGGGGGTTTTAGTTTTTTGGGGTTTTAGGGTTTTCTTTTCAGTATTTTTAAAATTTAAGGTTTTTTAGAGTTTTTAAGGTTTTAGGGGTTTAAATAGTTTGATATTGTTTAGTCGGTTTTGGGTTTTTATGGGTTTTATTGATTTTTAAGGGTTTTAGTGGGATTTAAAATTTTTGGGGGTTGATGGTTTTTTAGGATTTCTAGAATATTTAGGGTTTTTTATTTTTTTAGTGTATTTAGTTTTTCTTTGGTTTTCATAGTGGATTTCAGGGTTTTTAATTTTTTTTTATTTTATAGATATTTTTAATATATTTTCAGTATTTTTATAGTTTTAGGAATTTTTATAGTTTTAGGGTTTTTTATTGCTTTTGGGGTTTTTAGTGTTTTTACAGTTTTTAGGGGGTTTATGGTTTTATAAAAGTTTTTTATATTTTTTGGTTTTTTGGGGTTTTATGTGTTTTTAGGTTATTAATTTTTTCTTATGGTTTTCCAGGGGTTTTAGGGATTTTAACATTTTAGGGATTTTAGGGAATTTAGGGATTTTTACGGGTTTTTACAGTTTTTATGGATTTTGAGGGTTTTAGGTATTTTATGTGATTAAAGTGGTTTTATTTTTTTTATGGTTTTATTAGGGGTTTTCGTCGATTTTATGGATTTCTATATTTTTAGGTATTTTTATGGATTATTTATATTTTTTTGATTTCATAGGGTTTTAGGGATTTTTTATGGTTTCTATGGTTTTTGGGGTTTATATATTTTTTAGTTTTTTGGGTGTTTTCTAATTTTTATAGAATTTTAAATGTTTTGTAGATTTTTTTAACCTTTTAAATACATAATGGGTTTTTTAAATTTTTCATGTTTTTAGGGATTTTATAGATATTTACAGGTTTTAATGTTTTTTGGGGTTTTAGGGTTGTTAGGGCCATTAGGGGTTTTAGGGGTCTTTTGTGTTTTTTTGCATTTGGTAGGTTTTCTTGGTGTTTTATGTTTTTTAGGTTTTTAATGTTTTCTTAAGGGATTTCAGTTTTTTAGGGGTTTTATGTTTTTCTGATTTTTATGGATTTTTTTGGATTTTAATGGGTTTTATGTGGTTTGGAAATTTTTAATATTTTTAGGGGTTTTATGAATTTTATGTTTTTATGGTTTTTTGAGATTTTTTTGTGTTTTTTTAGTTTCTTTTAGTTTTGAAGGGTTTTCGAGTTTTTTAATGTTTAATTGTTATATAGTGCTTTAATTGTTTTTAGTGGTTTTGGGGTTTTTTTTATTTTTTGTGTTTTTGTGCTTTTAAGGGGGTTTTGTGGTTTCTAGGGGTTTTTTATTTGGGTTTTTAAGGTTTTAAGCATTTTTTAGTGTTTTAATACTTTCTAGTGTCATTAGGTTTTCAAGGTTTTCTCAAGGTTTATTGTGTTTTGTGGGTTTTTCAGCTTTTCATTAATATTTGCAGTTTTTAATATTTTTACGGTTTTTAGGGTTTTTAGGGGTTTTAGGGTATTTATGGTTTTTTCTATTTTAGGGGTTTTTAGATTTTAGTTGTTTTAGGGGATTCATAGAGTTTTTAATATGCTTAGGGGTTTAAAGGATTCATAGAGTTTTTACGGTTGTTTTAATTTTTAATGGGTTTTTAGGATTTTTAATGTTTTTAGGTATTTTTATTGTTTTTAGGAGTTTTTGGGTTTTTAGGGGTTCTTAGGTTTTAATGGTTTTATGTGTTTTTATGTTTTTATGGTTTTCATAGGGTTTCCATCTCTTTTTGGGTTTTTTAATATTTTTAGGTATTTTTTGGTATTTTTTATAATTTTTATGTTTTTAATAACATTTATGGATTTTGATGGTTTTATGTTTTTTAGTATATTTCTAGGTTTATAGATGTTTTATGTTTTTTAGTATGTTTTTAGGTTTTTAGGGGCTTTATATGTTTTTAGTATTTTATGGTTTTTTTAATGGTATTAAGTGGTTTTATGGGTTTTTATGTTTTTTTGGTATTTTTATGGTTTTTTAGAAGATTTATGTTTTTGGGTTTTAGGGTTTTTGAGGGGATTTGGGGGATTTGTATGGTTTTTTTGACATTAAGGAATTTTTTTAGTGGTTTAATGATTTTTATATTTTTTTATCATTTTTATGGTGTTTAAACAGTTCTTAGATTTTTTAGGGTTTTATGGTTTTATAGGTTAATGAGGTTTTAGGGTATTTAGGGGTTTTATGGTTTTTAGGGTTTTGATGTTTTAGTATTTTTAGCATTTTTAGGTTTTGTAAGAGTTAGATTTTTTATATTTTTAATGTTTTCTGAGATTTTTTAAAGGTATTAAGGGCCTTTTCTATTATTAAGTATATATATGGATTTTTTAGGATTTTTATTGTTTTGGGGTTTTTATGCATTTTGATGGTATTTAGGTTTTTTTTTAATTTTTTCCATTTTCTTGGGTTTTTATGGATTATTTGAGTTTTTTGGGTTTTAAGGTATTTTAGAGTTTTCTTAACATTGTTAGGTGTTTAAATGGGTTTTTTGAGTTTTTAGTGGCTTTTTAGGGTTTTATGCATTTTAATGGTTTTTATGGGTTTTTATGGGTTTTTATGGATTTTATAGATTTTATTTTTTAGTGTTTTTTATTTTTTAGAGTTTTAAGTGGGTTTTCAGGGTTTTAGTTATATTATGTGTTTCCAGGTATTTAATTTTTTCTTTATGGTTTTTCAAGGATTTTAGGATTTTTTACATTTTATGGATTTTAGGGAATTTTTAGCATTTTTTTGGTTTTCAGGGATTATAGGTATTTTTAAGGTTTTAAGATTTTTAGGTGTTTAGGGTTTTATGATTTTTTTTGTGTTTTTAGGGTTTTTTCTATGTTTTTTTGGTTTTTAAAAGTCTTTTAGAGTTTTTAACATTTTTAGTGGTTTAAAGGGTTTTTAGAGTTTTTAGTGTTTTTAAACTATTATCAGTATTTAGGGTTTTTACAATTTTTTGATTTTTAAGGTTTTAGGGGTTTTTTCATTCATAGGGTTTTTCATTTTTAGGGGGTTTTATGTGTTTTTCGGTTTTAAGGTTTTCTTAGCGGTTTTCATGAGTTTTAGGGTTTTTATGTTTATATGGATTTTATTAATTTTTAATGGTATTTATGGTTTTAAGGATATTTTCATGATTTTGATGAGTTTTATGGTTTTTGTGGGGTTTTTGGGTTTTAGGGTTTTTTTGAGTTTTTAGGGGTTTTAAGGGTTTTTAGAGTTTTTAATGTTTTTAGTGTTTTAAATTGTTTTTAGAGTTTTTAGTGGGTTTTAGGGTTTTAGAAGGATTATTTGGTGCTGTGTTTTTTCTATTTTTTATGTGTTTTTTATATTTTTATTGTTTTTTTGGTTTTTTATTGTTTTCATTTTTTTAGGTTTTTTGTTTTTCATAGGGGTTTTGACATTTTTTATGGATTTTTTAGGATATTTAATGTTTCTTATGGTTTTAGGTATTTTTTGTTTTTAAGGGTTTTTATAATTGTTTAGGTTTTTATGGGTTTTAACTATTTTAGGGTTTTAAGACTTCTTTGGATTTTTCCTGGGATTTTAGGGGATTTTACATTTCTAGGGATTTTCCAGGTTTCTTTAGGATTTAATGGATTTAAGGTTATCAGGGATTTTGATGTTTTTAGGGGGTTTTTTGATTTTTTTCATTTTTTGTGGGTTTTGGGTATTTTCAGAGTTTTTATGGGTTTTACAGTTTTTAAAGTTTTTCTTACAATTTTTGTGGGTTTAATATTTTTTTAGAATTCTTATGGGTTTTAGGGTTTTTAGCGGTTTCTTATTTTAAGGGTTTAAAATATTTCATGGTTTTAAATGCTTTATAATTGATTTTCAAGGTTTTAGAGATTTTTATGTTTTAAGGGATTTTTTAGTGATTTTTAGGATTTTGATGTATTTTTAGGGTTTTGAGGGGTTTTTAATGAATTTAGGGTTTTTATTTTTTTTTATCTTTTTTAGGGTTTTTATGGGTTTAATGTGTTTTTAGGTATTTTGAGGTTTGTTAAAGATTTTTAGGGTTTTTAAATTGTTAAGGATTTCTAGGGTTTTCTTAGGATATTTTTGGGTTTTAATGTTTTTATCGATTTTGATGGATTTTAGGGATTTTAATGGGTTTTACAGTCTTTTTGGGTTTTATATATTTTTTTTGATTTACAGATTTTAATGATTTTTCGTGTTTTTCTAAATTTTTAAGGATTTAAAGGATTTTTAGATTCTTTAGGTGTTTTTGGTTTTTTGTGGTTTTTTTGGAATGTTTAGTGTCTTTAAGAATTTTTGGGTCATTATCATTTTTAGGTAATTATGTTTCTTAAGTGTTTTAAGGGAATAAGGTTTTCTTATTTTTTCAGGTTTTTATGGATTTTATATTTAGATGGATTTTAAGGGGATTTTTATAAATTTAATCGTTTTTATAGATTATATGGATTTTGGGGGGGGGGTTTGGAGTTTTTTATGGTTTTAGTGTTTTAAGGATTTTGATGGTCGTTGGGGTTTTTAAGTTGTTATAGGCATTTTATGGATTTTTGAGGTTGTTATTGTATTTTTATTTTATTTTAGGGGTTTTATGATTTTTAAGAGTTTCAAATCCTTTTTAGGGGATTAAATTTATTTTATAGTTTTTAATGGGATTTTATGGTTTTTATGGGTTTTTTATTTATTTTTTAAGGATTTAGGAGTTTTTCTTGTTTCATGGGTTCTTAGGCTTCAAGGTTCCTTTTAAGGATTTCTATTATATATGAGGTCTTTAACATTTTTATATTTTTACGCTTTTAAGTTTATTTATGAATTTATTGTTTTTTCAGAATTGTTTTGGTTGTTTACATTTTTATGTATTTTAGATATTTTTATTGACATTATGGGGTTTTGGGTTTTTAGTGATTTTGAGGGGTTTTAGTGTTTTTATAGTTTTTAGGGGTTTTTTTGGGTTTTTTTTGTTTTTCTGAGTTTTTTTTTCTTTTAATGTATGTTAGATTTTTTAATATTTTATGGTTTTAAATGGTTTTAAATGGTTTTAGATGGTTTATAGGTGATTATAATTTTTTTAGAGTTTTATTGTTATTTGGGGTTTTTAGGGTTTTTAGGGTTTTTGAGGATTTCAGGGTTTTTAAGTTTTTGATAATTTTTATGGGTTTTAAGTGTTTTTTAGTGGTTTTAGTGGCATTTTGGGTTTTAATGGTGTTTTAAGGGTTTGAAGGTTTTTTATGGGTTTGTTGTATTTATATTATTCTAAGGCATTTTAGGGTATTTTAGGAATTTAGACTTTATTTTTCAGTTTTAGGGGTTTTAAGTGTTTTTAGGTCTTTAAGGTTTTCTCATGGTTTTTAGGGGTTTTTAAAATTTTTATGGATTTTTTGTATTTTTTAGCATTTTAATGGGTCTTGAGGGTTTTTAGGGATTTTGAGGGTTTTAGGGTTATTTATTGTTTTTAGGTTTTTATGTTTGTAAGTGATTTTAGATTTTGAGGGTTTTTATTTGGGATTTTTAGGGTTTTATGGTTTTTCCATTTTTAGTGATTTTTAGGGATTTTTAGGATATTTATGGTTTTGGGGGTTTTAGGAATTTTTAGGGGTTTTAGGGTTTTTAGTGTTTTTATGTTTTTTATGTTTTTATGGGGTTTATTTTTTTTTTATTTTTATGGTTTTATTAGGGGATTTGAGTGTTTGAGGGTTTTTTATGATTTTGGGGATTTGTTTTATAATTTTTATTGTTTTTAGAAATTTTGAGGTTTTCGTGGTTTTGAGGGATTTTATGGTTTTTTGAATATTTAGTTTTTTTGTGTTTTTAGGTGTTTAAGGGGTTTTTAGTGTTTTTAACATATTTTGAGGTTTAATTGGTTTTTATAATTTTTAGTAATTTTTAGGTTTTTTATGGGTTTTTGGGTTTTTATGGGTTTTTGGGGTTTTATGGTTCTTAAGGGTTTAAAAGGTTTTTATAGACTTTTTTTGGGTTTTTAGGTTTTTATTGTTTTTATTTTTTTTACATTTCCAAATGAAATATATATCAATGGAATTATTTTTTTTTATTTTTTTAAGGGTTTTAAGTGTTTCATAGTTTTTTATGGTTTTCTTAGGGTTTTTCTTGTTTTTTATGGATTTTTACGTCTTTAGTGATTTTTATGTAATTTTATGGGTTTTTATGGTTATTAGGGTATTTTAGGGATTTTGATGGTTTTTGAGGGTCTTTAAGGAAATGAAGGTGTGGGACCAAGTATGCTTGGTCTGCCTAAATTTATTAACCAAAAGTAAGTGCAGAGCATTACATAGATAATTTACAAATTATGGTGCGTAGTTCACCCGCATTATCTAAATCCATGGAGGATCAAATAAATTGTGGAATGATAAAGGACAACCTTGAGCTTCCTTCCACAATTAACTTTTTTGAGAGCGCGTCCACCACCATGTTCTACACTCTGTAAGTGTGTGTGACATTGAGAGATAGATCCTGATAGACATTGAGATAATCGATCTATTGTGGAAGGATTCTCAAAAGTACTTTTCTAGATTTTTCCTTTAAGGCCTCCACTATCAACATCGAATCAGTCGCACTCCTTTGTGACTTCCACCCAAATTGAGCTTCAAAATTTAACACCTTCATTCTTTCCCAGAGCTCTTCCTCATATGCACAACCATTACCAATGATGTAATAAAAGAACCCTTTCTTAAATCCTCTTTTTGTGTGGAAGACACCACCACACCCCAAGTGGCCGGGTGTTCCCATTTACACCCCATAAAAATTGATCTTGATCCATGAAGGAATTGGATGAACATTCCATTTTAACAGCAGGACATATGGATTTTTACTCCTGCCAAAAATTCCTTGCATAAACAAGACAATAAAATAAGATACATCATTAGCCATAAAACCTATTTGGATATTAAATGAGGCATGAAAAAAATTTTGGATGGCCAAAACTCCAACATGAACATAGATTCTTTGGATGTTAAAAGAAGTTGCATTTGAAGCATCCCATATATAGGAAGCAACCATAACAGTTTTTGTGAGAAGAAAATTATGAACCTTCTCACTGAGGTCCTTTACTATTGTACATCATAGCAGGTCCCCCAGTTTCCCATCATAGTATAGAACAACACTAAACAACTTTAGTAAATAGGTGCACAGATCAAAAGAAAACATGTATTAAACAGAGGCGTGTTGTGTGTTTTCCTCAACCTGTAGGCAGAGGAGGAACGTGGAGACCATATGTTATCTATCATTCATCATGTTTTTTTGAAGTGGAAATATATTCTGCCATATATTCCATATCATCAATTTATTTTCTTTTAGAATGAAAGATATTTTAATTTTAGATAGCCATGTTAGGGGAATAGTGTCATGTGAATATTTATACTAGTAGAAATATCCTTCATTAAGCTACATAATTAGATTCTGCTTCCAGATGAGAGTGTCAATGTCAACAAAGATATATATATGAATTTCCAGTAGGATATTAGCTAGATGAATCTCATCATGTTCTCTAGTCCTTTGGTTGAGATCAGTAATGGACATATGCTATCTATTATGGTTTTTAGGGTTTTTCGAGGTCTATAATTTTTTTTACATTTTTTGGTATTTTTAGAATTTTTTAGTTTCTAAGGTAATTTAGGTATTTTTTGGGGTCTTAGGGATTTAGAGTTTTTATTGTTTTTTTATTTTTAGGTTTCTTATGGGTTTTGAGTTTTTTAATGCTTTCTAGGGTTTTATGGTTTTTAGGTTTTTTAATATCTCTAGGGTATTTAGCATTTTTATGTTTTTAAAGTTTATATATTTTTTAGGATTTCTTTGGGTTTTTCATATTTTTTAGGGGTTTTTATTTTTATTTATATTTAGGATTTTTTAGGATTTTTATGGTTTTTTATATATTTTGGGTTTTTTAGAATCATTTCAGGGTTTTATGGTTTTTTGGAGTTCTTAGGATATTTTGAGTTTTTTTAGGATTTTAAAAGTTTTATAGTTTTTAAAATTTTTAGGCATTCAAAGGGATTTTAATTTTTTTAATGGGTTTTTGGGTTTTATGGGTGTTCAAAATTTTTTAGATTTTTACAGTTTTGTGGGGTTTTTTTGGGTTTTTGCATTACAACATTCTTTTAGTGGTTTATGGGGTTTATATAATTTTTTAGATTCTTTTGGGTCTTTCTTTGTTTTTTGTTTTTAAGGATTTCTTAGTGTTTTTGAGAGGTTTTTTGGGTTTTTTTTTAATTTTTAAAGGATTTTTTGGTATTTTTAGTATTTTTATAGTTTTTGGGTTTTTGGGTTTTTTATAGTTGTTAAAGATTTAGTGTTTTTTGGGATTTTTATAGTTTTTTATGTTTTGATGGGTTTTAATTGTTTTTAGGTTTTTTAGGTTTTCTTAGGGGTTTTTAGGGTTTATATCTATTTTTATGTTTTTCGGAATTTTTTAGGATTTTTTGGGAATTTTTAATTATTTTTTGTTTTTTGGGGGTTATAGGGATGTTGAGGTGTTTTTTAGGTTTAGTGGATTTATGGTTTTATGGTCTTTTGGGGGATTTTTTATGACTTTAGGGGTTTAATTTTTTTATGAGTTTATTAATGAATTTAGGGGTTTTATGGTGTTTTATAGTTTTTAGTGGGTTTTAGGGTTTTTGGTTATTTAATGTTTTTTAGGATTTTAGGTGTTTTTAGGGGTTTTTGGTTTTTTTATTGTTTTCCAGGTTTTAGTTGTTTTAAGTGTTTTTAGGTTTTTAGGGGTTTATTGGGGGTTTTTTGGATTTCTTGGGCTTTTTACATTTTTTGGGATTTATATGTATTTCTTTTGTATTTTTATGGTTTCTAGGGTTTTAAAGGATTTTGAATGTTTTATGAGTGTTTGGGTTTTTAGAATTTTCATATTTATAGTTTTTTCATTGGTTTTAAGTGTTTTTTATATTTTAAGGTTTTCTTAGTGTTTTCAGTTTTTTTAGGTTTTATTACGTTTTAAGAGATTTATATGGATTTTTTAGGATTTTCATGATTTTTAGGATTTTTAATGATTTTGAGGATTTATTAGGGGTTTTACAGTTATTTTTTGGGTTTTATGGTTCTTTTTAGTTTTTATGGTTTTAAAGGGTTTTTAAATTTCCTCAATGTTTTAAGTAGTTTAAAGGGTTTTTAGAGTTTTTAGTTGGATTTTAGGGTTCTTATGAGATTTTAGGGTTTTTAATGGTTTTTAAGAGTTTTATGGTTTTAGGGATTTTATGGATTTTAAGGTTTTTAATGTTTTTAGGTTTTTAATTATCATAGAGTGGTTGTTTATAAGGTTTCTTTGGTGGTTTCTGGGTTTTTAGGGGTTTTTACAATTTTAGGTATTTTTTTGGATTTTTTATAATTTTTATTATTTTTTGGGTTTTTAAAGATTTTTAAGGGAATTAGGGTTTTTATTTGGGTTTTTAGGGGTTTTAGTTTTTTTTGTTTTATGTTTTTTTAGTTTTTAGGGTTTATGTATTTTTAGAGTTTTTAACATTTTTAGGGTTTTTTAGTGTTTAGTGTTGTCTTACGGGTATTATGGGTTTTGGGGTTTTATGGTTTTTAGGTGTTTAATGGTAGTTATGTTTTTTATGGGTTTTGCGGTTTTATCATTTTTAGAATTTTACAGGTTTTAGCTGTTTAATGTGGTTTAAATTTATTTAGGTTTTCTTAGGGGTTTTTTACATTTTTATGGATTTTTAGTAATTTTATTTTTATTTTAATGTATTTCTAGGGTTATTAAGTATTTGAGGGTTTTTATAATTTTTAGATATTTTTTTGGATTTTTTGGATTTTTTTGATTATTCGGTTTGGGTTTTAATGGGTTTTTTAGTTTTTAGTTGATTTTTGGGTTTCTTGGGGTATTTAAGGATTTTTACTATTTAAGGTGTTTTTATGGTCTTAGTTGTTTAAGGTTTTTTAGTTTCTTTTATGGTTGTTTGGGTTATTAGTTTTTTATTTCATTAGTGATTTTTATTATTTTGATGTGTTTTTAGGGTTTTGAGGGGTTTTTAATGAATTTAGGGTTTTTATTTTATTATCTTTTTTAGGGTTTTTATGGGTTTAATGTGTTTTTAGGTCTTTTTAGGTTTTTTAGGGATTTTTAGGGTTTTTAAATTTTTTGGGATTTCTAGGGATTTCTTAGGATATTTTTGGGTTTTAAGGATTATTATGGATTTTTAGGGATTTTAGGGATTTTAATGGTTTTTACAGTCTTTTTGGGTTTTATAGAATTTTTTAGATTTATGGATTTTAATTATTTCTAGTGTTTTTATAAATTTTTAGGGATTTAAAAGATTTTTAGAATCTTTAGGTGTTTTTCGTTTTTTGGGGTTTCTTTGGAATTTTTAATGTCTTTAATAATTTTTGGGTCATTATCATTTTTTGGTTATTATGTGTTTTAAGTGTTCAAAGGAAATAATGTTTTCTTATTTTTTAGGTTTTTAGGGATTCTATATTTAGATGGATTTTATAGTTTTTTTTATAAATTTAATCGTTTTTATAGTTTATATGGATTTGGGGGGGGGGGGGGGGCGGGTTTGGAGTTTTTAGGGTTTTTAGGCTTTTTAACAGTTTTTATTTTTTAGGGGTTTAATGTGTTTTTGGTTTTTTAAGGGTTTCTTAGAGATGTTTTGGATTTTTAGTGTTTTTTTATGTTTTTATGGATTTTAATGGATTTTTAGGTTATTTTATGGTTTTAGTGTTTTAAGTATTTATATGGTCTTTGGGGTTTTTGAGTTGTTTTAGGCGTTTTATGGGTTTTTGAGGTTGTTACTGGATTTTTTTTTGTCTTTTAGGGGATTTTTGATTTTTAAGAGTTTCGGATCCTTTTTAGGGGATTAAATTTATTTTATAGTTTTTAGTGGGTTTTTATGGTTTTAATGGGGGTTTTTTTTATTTTTTAAGGATTTAGGATTTTTTCTTGTTTCATGGTTTTTTAGGCTTCAAGGTTCCTTTTAAGAAATTCTATTATATATAAGGTTTTTAACATTTTTATATTTTTACGTTTTTAAGTTTATTTTTGATTTTATGGTTTTTTCAGAGTTTTTTTGGTTGTTTACATTTTTATGTATTTTAGATATTTTTATTGTCTTTAGGGGGTTTTGGGTTTTTAGGGATTTTGAGGGCTTTTAGTGTTTTTATGGTTTTTAGGGTTTTTTGGGGGTTTTTTTGGGTTTTCTGAGTTTTTTTATCTTTTAAGGTTTGTTAGATTTTTTTAATATTTTACGGTTTTAAATGGTTTTAGATGGTTTATAGGTGATTATATGTTTTTTGGGGTTTTAATGTTATTTGGGGTTTTTAGGGTTTTTAGGATTTTTGAGGATTTCAGGGTTTTTAGATTTTTAATAATATTTATGGGTTTTAAGTGTTTTTTTGTGGTTTTAGTGGCATTTTGGGTTTTAATGGTGTTTTAAGAGTTTGAAGGTTTTTTATGGGTTTATTGTTTTTATATGATTTTAAGGGGTTTTAGGGTATTTAGGGATTTTAGAGTTTATTTTTCTATTTTATGGGTTTTAAGTGTTTTTAGGTCTTTATGGTTTTCTCATGGTTTTTAGGGGTTTTAAAAAATTTTGTTGATTTTTTGTATTTTTTTACATTTTAATGGGTTTTGTGTGTTTTTAGGGATTTTGAGGGATTTAGGGTTATTTATTGTTTTTAGGTTTTTATGTTTTTAAGTGTTTTTAGATTTTAAGGGTTTTTATTAGGGGTGTTTAGGGTTTTATTGTTTTTGAATTTTTAGTGATTTTTGGGGATTTTTTGGATTTTTATGGTTTTGGGGGTTTTAGGAATTTTCAGGGGTTTTAGGGTTTTTTGGGTTTCTATGTTTTTTATGTTTTTACGGGGTTTAGGTTTTTTTTATTTTTAAGGTTTTATTAGGGGATTTGAGTGTTTGAGGGGTTTTTATGGTTTTGGGGATTTGTTTTATAATTTTTATAGTTTTTAGAAATTTTGGGGTTATTAGGGTTTTTAGGGATTTATGGTTTTTTGAATATTTAGTTTTTTTGTATTTTTAGGTGTTTAATGGGTTTTTAGTGTTTTTAACATATTTAGAGGTTTAATGGGTTTTTATAATTTTTAGTTATTTTTAGGTTTTTATGGGTTTTTGGGTTTTTGTGGTTTTTTAGGGTTTTATTGTTCTTATGGGTTTAAAAGGTTTTTATAGACTTTTTTTTGGTTTTTTAGGTTTTTATTGTTTTTATTTTTTCCTACATTTCAAAATAAAACATATATCAATGGAATTAATTTTTTTATGTTTTTAGGGGTTTTAAGTGTTTCATAGTTTTTTATGGTTTTCTTAGGATTTTTCTTATTTTTTTGGATTTTTACATTTTTAGTGATTTTTATGTCATTTTATGGTTTTTTTATGGTTATTAGGGTATTTTAGGGAAAGGAAGGCTTGGGTCCAAGCTATTCCTGGAACCCACCAAAATTTATTAAAAGAAAAGACACAAATACCCTGCAGACAAGGCAGGGGAGGGATTCACCGATCCACACCCAAAACCCCTTACGACCTCAGCACAAAGGCCACAGAATGAAAAGAAAAAACAAAAGCAAAAACAAACAAGTCAAAAGTTCAGAAGTAAGTGTGTGTGACAATGAAAGATAGATCCTGATAGACATTGAGATAATCGATCTATTGTTGAAGGATTCTCAAAGGTACTTTTCTAGATTTGTCCTTTAAGGCCTCCATTGTCAACATCAAATCAGTCTCAATCCTTTGTGCCTTCCACCCAAAATGAGCTTCAAAATTGAACACCTTCATTATTTCCCAGATCTCAACATCATATGCACAACCATTACCAATGAATTAATAAAAGAACAATTTCATAATTCCTCTTTTTGTGTGGAAGACACCACCACAACCCAAGGGGTCGGGTGTTCCCATTTCCAACCCGTCAAAATTGACCTTGATCCATGAAGGAATTGGATGAATATGCCATTTTAACAACTGGAACTATGGATTTTTACTCCTTCTAAAAATTACTTGCATAAACAAGTCATTCAAATAAGATACATAATTATCCATAAAATCTATTTGGATATTAAATGATCCATTAACAAATTTTTGGATGGCCAAAACTCCAACATGAACAGAGATTCTTTGGTTGTTAAAAGAAGTGGAATTTGAAGCATCCCATATATAGTCAGCAACCATAGCAGTTGTTGTGACAAGAAAATTATGAACCTACTCACTGAGGTCCTTTTCTATTGTACATCATAGCAGGTCCCCCAATTTCCCATAATGGTAGAGAACAACACCAAAAACTGTAGTACATAGCTACACAGATCAACGAAAAACATGTATTAAAAAGAGGTGTGTTGTGTGTTTTCCTCAACCTGTAGGTAGAGGATGAACATGGAGACTAGATGTCATCTATCATTCATCATGTTTTCATGAAGTGGAAATATATTCTTCCATATATTCCATATCATCAATTTATTTTCTATTAGAATTAATGATATTTTAAATTTAGAGAGCCAAGTTAGAGGAATGGTGTCATGTGAATATTTATACTAGTAAAATATCCTTCATTAAGCTACCCAATTAGATTCTGCTTCCAGATGAGAGTGTCAATGTCAACAAAGATATATATATGAATTTCTAGTAGGATATTAGCTAGATGAATCTCATCATGTTCTCCAGTCCTTTGGTTGAGATCAGAAAAGGACATATGATGTCTATTATGGTTTTTAGGGTATTTTGAGGTCTTTAAGATTTTTTACATTTTTTTTTGGTATTTTTAGAATTTTTTAGTTTCAAAGGGAGTTTAGGTATTTTTTGGGCTCTTAGGGTTTTAGAGTTTTTATTGTTTTTTGGATTTTTAGGGTTCTTATGGGTTTTGAGGCTTTTAATTATTTCTAGGGTTTTTATGGTTTTTAGGTTTTTCAATATTTTTAGGGTATTTATCATTTTTTATGTTTTTAAAGTTTTTATATTTTTTAGGTTTTCTTTGGGTTTTTCATATTTTTTAGGGTTTTTTATTTTTTAATTATAATTAGGATTTTTATGGTTTTTATATATTTTGGGATTTTTAGAATAATTTTGGGGTTTTATGGTTTTTTTAAGTTCTTAGGATATTTTGCGTTTTTTAGGATTTTAATGGTTTTATAGTTTTTAACATTTCTAAGCATTCAATGGGATTTTAATTTTTTTAATGGATTTTAGGGTTTTATGGGTGTTCACAATTTTTAAGATTTTTACAGTTTTGTGGGCTTTTGGGGTTTTTGGATTATAGCATCCTTTTAGTAGTTTATAGGGTTTATATAATTTTTCATATTATTTTGGGTATTTCTTTGTTTTTTGTTTTTAAGGTTTTATTAGTGTTTTTGAGGGGGTTTTTTTCAAATTTTTAAAGGATTTTTTTGGTATTTTTAGTATTTTTATAGTTTTTGGGTTTTTGGGATTTTTATAGTTGTTAACGTTTTAGTGTTTTTTTGGAATTTTATAGTTTTTTATGTTTTTAGGGGTTTAAAATGTTTTTAGGTTTTATTAGGGGTTTTTAGGGTTTATATATTTTTATGTTTTTCGAGATTTTTTTTGGATTTTTTAATTGTTTTTTATTTTTTGGGGGTAAGAGGGATGTTGAGGTGTTTTTGGGTTTTAGTGGATTTATGGTTTTATGGGGTTTTGGGGAATTTTTTATGATTTTAGGGGTTTAACTTTTTTATGAGTTTATTAATGATTTTAGGGGTTTTATGGTGTTTTATAGTTTTTAGTGAGTTTTTGGTTATTTAATGTTTTTTATGATTTTTAGGTGTTTTTAGGGGGTTTTTGGTTTTTTTATTGTTTTCCAGGTTTCAGTTGTTGTAAGTGTTTTTAGGTTTTTAGGGTTTTCTTGGGGGTTTTTAGGATTTCTTGGGCTTTTTAAGTTTTTTTGGATTTATATGTTTTTCTTTTGTATTTTTATGGTTTTTAGGGTTTTAAAGGATTTTCAATGTTTTATGAGTTTTTGGGTTTTTAGGGTTTTCATATTTATAGTTTTTTTAGTGGTTTTAAGTGTTTTTTATATTTTAAGGTTTTCTTAGTGTTTTCAGTGTTTTTAGGTTTTATTAGATTTTTAGGTATTTTTAGGGATTTTTTAGGATTTTCATGGTTTTTAGGGTTTTAATGATGTTGAGGATTTATTAGGGATTTTATGGTTATTTTGGGGGTTTTATGGTTCTTTTTAGTTTTTATGGTTTTAAAGGGTTTTTAATTTTCTTCATGTTTTAAGGGGTTTAAAGGGGTTTTTTATAGATTTTAGTGGGCTTTTAGGTTCTTATGAGATTTTAGGGTTTTTATGGTTTTTAGTGGTTTTATGGTTTTGGGGATTTTATGGCTTTTATGGTTTTTAGTTTTTTTAGGTTTTTAATTATCATTGAGTGGTTTTTTTGTTTTTAAGGTTTTTTTGGGGTTTTCTGGGTTTTTAGGGGTTTTTACAATTTTATGTATTTTTTTGGATTTTTTAGAATCTTTATTAATTTTTGGGTTTATAAATATTTTTAGGGGATTTAGGATTTTTAGGGTTTTTATGGGTTTTAGTTTTTTTTGTTTTATGTTTTTTTTAGTTTTTTAGGATATATGTATTTTTAGAGTTTTTAATATTTTTAGGGTATTATAGGGTTTTTTAGTGTTTAGTGGGATCTTAGGAGTCTTATGGGTTTTGGGGTTTTATGGGTTTTAGGTGTTTAATGGTAGTCATGTTTTTTATGGGTTTTGCGGTTTTATCATTTTTATAATTTTTACAGGTTTTAGCGGTTTAAAGTGGTTTTAATTTATTTATGTTTTCTTAGGGGTTTTTAGGTTTTTAGGGGTTTTTACATTTTTATGGATTTTTAGGAATTTAATTTTTATTTTTATGTATTTCTAGGGTTATTAAGTATTTGAGGGTTTTTATAATTTTTAGATATTTTTTGGAATTTTTGGAATTTTTGGATTTTTCAGTTTTAGGGCAAAGAAGGCACGGGTCCAGGCTATTCTAGGAACCCCCCAAAATTTATAAACAAAGGATAAAAACACTGCAGACAAGGGAGGGGAGGGATCAATCAATCCACACTCGACACCCCTTACGACCTCAGCCCGAGGGCCACAAAAGGAAAGAAAAAAAGAAACAAAGCGCAAGACCAAAAAAGACACAGTGTCCAAAAGAAAATCACACACAGAGTAGGTCAGTCAACATCGCCGCCAAAATCCTCCAGATCCGCATCATGAAACCCCAAGCCATCACCAAAGCCACCGCCATCGTCTGCAAAGCTAAAATCTGATTCATCACCCTGGTCCATTGAATCCCATCCAGGGTCAAAATCTTCCTGCATGCCAAGTCTGGGCCGTAGCTTCTCCATAGCTTTTACCTGCTCAGCAGAAAAATAAGGCCTCTCTCGCTTATTCACCTTTAGATTCAGTTTGACAGCTCGTGAGGAGGCCCTAGTTGCCATTGGGCGTGGGAGGGCAGAGTAATCCCTCCTCCTTCTTCGTCTTGGTGTGGCAGAGGAGGTTCCCGCAGCAGACATTTTCGGTTTTAGGGTTTTAATGGGGTTTTGAGTTTTTAGTTGATTTTTAGGTTTCTTAGGGTATTTAAGGATTTTTAGTATTTAATTTGTTTTTATGGTCTTATTTGTTTAAGTGTTTTTTGTTTCTTTTATGGTTGTTAGGGTTATTAGTTTTTTATTTCATTAAGGGTTTTATTTGTTTTTAGGTTTTAGGGGTTTCTTTGGGTTTTCTGGTTTTTTAGGGTTTTTTCATTTTTAGAAGTATTTAGGTTTTTTATAGTTTTTTAGTATTTTTAGGTGTTTTCAGAGATTTATAATTTTTAATGTTTTTTTGGTTTTTTTAGGGTTTTTAGAATTTTTAGGTTTTTAGGGGTTTTATGTTTTTTTAAATATTTATTGTTTTCTTAAGGGTTTCAAGGTTTTTATGGTATTTTACATTTTTATGGATTTTTCGTTATTTTTAAGATTTTTATAGTTTTAATGTTTTCTAGGTATTTTGAGTGGTTTTTAGGGTTTTACTATTTTTATTGTTTTTTTGGGATTTTAAAGTTTTTAATGGTTTTATGTTGTTTGGGTATTTTGGGTTTCTTAAGATTTTTATTGGATTTTAGGGTTTTTATTGTTTTTAGAATTTTAGGTCTCTTTAGTGTTTTTAGTTATTTTAGGGTTTATAAGTTCTTAAGTGTTTTTTATTTTTTAGGGGCTTTTAAAATTTTCGGGATTTTTATGGATTTTTTTGGTTTTTCTATTTTTTCTATTTTTGTTGGATTAGGGTTATTTTTACTTTTTAGGGTTTTAATGGTTTTTAGTGTTTTTAGAAATTTTCTGGGATTTAAATTTTTTTAATGTTTTTAGTGGCTTTCTAGGGTATTATGGGTATTTTAGGGTTTTTAATGTTTTTATGGGTTTTTATAGTTTTTAGGATTTGTTAGGGTTTTAGGGTCTATTAAGGTTTTCAGTATTTTATAATTTTATGGGCAATAAGTTTTTTTAGGTTTTGGTTTTTATGATTTTATTAGTGTTTTTTGGGATTTTATTGTTTTTTTATTGTTTTAATGTATTATTTATGATTTTTATGGGTTTTAAAAATTTTGAGGGATTTTAAGGATTTTAGTTATTTTAAGGGGGTTTTTTTGGGTTTTTATCAATTTTTAATTTTTAAGGATTTTTATTTTTTTTATGTTTTAAGGTTTTCTTATGTGTTTTCATGGTTTTTAGTGTATTGGAGGATTTTTAGGGTCTTTTAGGAATTTTTTAGGTTTTTAGCATTTTTACAATTTTTGTGGGTTTTTATGGTTTTTACGGTTTTTTGGGGTTTTTTGTGGGTTTTACAGTTTTTTAAAATTTTTATTTTTTTTGGGGCTTTTATATTTTTTAATATTTTTAGGTATTTAAAGGTATTAAAGAAATTTTACTAGTTTTTATATGGTTTTATTGTTTTGAATGATTATTAGAGTTTTTTTATGGATTTTAGGGATTTTAGGGATTGTAAGGGGTTTTATCATTTTTTTTATTTCTTGGGTTTTATGTGTTTTTAGGTTTTTAATGTTATTCATGTTTTTTTCAATTTTTTTTCAATTTTTTATGTTTTTAGGATTTTGGGGAATTTTTTAGGATTTTTAATCTTTTTATGGTTTTTTGAAACTTTTAGGGTTTTATGTTTTTATGGTTTTTTGGGTTTTAGTGGGTTTTTTTAGTTTTTAAGGGATTTAATGATTTTGAGATTTTTTATCTTTTTAGGAGTTTAAAGGGTTTCTTGAGTTTTTAGTGGGTTTTTAGGGTTCTTATTCGATTTTTGGGTTTTTAAGGTCATTAGGTATTTTCATTATTTTATGAGTTTTAGCGTAATATGGGTTTTTAGTGTTTTTATATTTTTAGGGGATTTATATGTTTTATGTTTTTTTAGGTTTTCTTAGGATTTTCTGGGTTTTTAGGTACTTTATGATTTTATGTATTTTTATGTATTTTTTATGAATTTACAATTTTTATGGATTTTATGGTTTTTGAGGGGTTGTAGGGGTTTTTAGGGTTTTAATGTTTTTATTGGTTTCTGTGTATTTTTGGTTTTTTGGAATTTTAAGTGTTTGGGTTTTATGGGTTTTTAGGGGTTTACAAGGATTTCAGGGGTTTTTATTTTTTAGTGATTTTAGGGGCTTTTTTAGGAATTTTATGGGGTTTTAGGGTTTTTTATGTGGTTTTAGGGTTTTTATGTATTTGAGTTTTATTGGGTTTTTAAGGAATTCTAGATTTTTTTTACATTGTTAGGGGTGTAAAGGGGTTTTAGAGTTTTTAGACCCTTTTAGGTTTTTATGGTTTTTTAGGTTTTAAGGGGATTTTATGGTTTTAGGGGCAAGGAAGATGCGAGGGTCGGGCTATTCCCGGCTCCTCCAAATTTATTAGAGAGAAAAAGAGACACTGTAGACAAGGGAGGGGAGGGGTCGAACGACCCACACCCAAAAACCCCTTACAACCCATGCCAAAAAAAGAAAAATCAAAGAAGAAAAGAAGCAAAAAAAAACCCAAACAAAAAACAAAGTACCAAGCAGCAACCAACATCATCCGCAGCATCAACCAGCATCCAGCAGCTCACCACCAAGCAGCAACCAGCCTTCAAACATACCTGCTCCAGCATCCGCAAAATTCCAGCCATCACCGCCACAACATCGCTTAGCAGCATCTCCAACATCATCACCCGTCCAACCAGAACAAGCATCCCACAGCACCAACAAGCCTCCAGACCTCAGTAACTCTTCTTCCCTAACAACCACAAGCACAAGAGGGTGCCCACTACCAAGCACACCGCAACAAGCTAACCTTGTCAGAAAACGTCCAGCCACATCCAGCATCACGACCAAGCCAACCAACAATATTCCATTATGCAAGTCAAAAGCACCCAGCCATTCCACTTTCATCGAACACCAAACAACACCACCATACCAAAATTCCAGCACCCACCACCTCCACTCAAAGGAAGTGGTGGACAAAGTCCAGCAACTCATCATCCAACAACTCAGTAACTGACCAGAAATCAGCAGCAAGATATGATGGGAATAAAAACTAGCAGCAAGCATCATATAGCAACTCAGAACCCAGCGAACATCATTAACCGACCAGACCAAATCCAGAATCCCATCAAAAACAGGAAAAAATACCCACCAGCACCCACGCCTGCCCACAATCCGAAGCATCCTCAAAACCATAAACACATCAAATAGTAGAAACCACAGCACAGAACCAAACCAGCCGCATTTCAAGAACACACAAACCAGCAACTCAAAATGAAGAGAACACAACATGTTCGAACCTTCATCAGCAGAAATCGCCAAGGACAAGATATCAGAACCAGAAATGAAAACCTGTATCTTTGCCTTAAACAGCCACCAATCTGTAGTAGCAGCGAGCATCAAATTCCAAGATTTGACACATAAACAAGTACACCATTGAAGAGCATCCAGCCCCAGCTCAAAGACGCCGAGACCCACCGCATCATGGCTCCTCGAGAATCCGGGACCGAAAATAATAGACGAGTAGTGAGGCCTCGCCTTTGGAGGAGCATAAACCAGATCCGCTGAAACCAAAGCAAGTCGTTGCTGAGTCAAGTCAACGCCGCCCTTACCAGATCCTCCCAGCGCAGATCTGAGAAGTGGAATCCCAAAGATGACTGCAACGGCAAGATCCGCTATCCACACATCCAGATCCACCAAGCTTGAAGTCGAAGCAGAACAGCTGATGCCATGGGAAGAAACACCGCCAAAGACCGATGCCGCCGAGGGCTTCCAAGAACCTCTGTCGTCGAGGAACAACACTGCACCCCAATGCGAGCCGCAACTGACCAGCCAATCTGCATCACGAACAACCTGGTAGGCGGATCCTCCATGAAGAGATGCAGGAAATCGCGAAGTCGGGAGAAACCCAGGTGAGAGCGGCGCCATCCTCCCTTTTCTCTTTCTTTCTTATGGTTTTAGGGGGTTTTAGGGTCTTTTATGGTTTTTTGTGTTTTTATCATTTTTAGGTTTTTATGCGTTTAATTTTTTAGGAATTCTAGGGGTTTTTAGGTTTTTTATGGTTTTAAGGGGTTTTAAAATTTTTTAGGGGTTTTAATTTTTTTTTTGTGTATTTACCATTTTTATTTTTTTATAATTTTTTTCTGTGTTTAGGTTTTAGAGGGTTTCTTGGGGGTTTTAGGGATTTTTTTGGTTATTAACATTTTTTGGAGATTTTTGATATTTTTTGGATTTTTATGGTGTTTTAGTATTTTTTAGGGATTTCTAGGTTTCATAAGAGTTCGTAGGATTTTTATGGTTTTAGGGTTTTAGAAGTTTTTAGGGTTTATATGGTTTATAATTTTTTTTGTTTTTTAATGTTTTCTTAATATTTTTCATGTTTTTTAGGTATTTCAATATTTTTAAGTGTTTGGTATTTTTAGGGTTTTTATTATTTGTTGGGTTATTATTTTTTTGAGTTTTTTATAGTTTTAAAAGGTTTTTAGGTTTTTAATGATTTTAGGGGTTTAAAGGGTTTTTATTGTTTTATTGGTTTTTATGGTTTTATGGTTTTTATTGTTTTATGGGTATTTATAGTTTTTAAGGTTTAGGGGTTTTACGGTTTTTAGGGTTTTTATCATTTTTTAGATTTCTATGGATTTAAAGTGTTTTTAGGTCATTAAGGATTTCTTAGGGGTTTTTTGGTTTTTATGCAACTAGGGATTTTGGGGTTTATAGGATTTTTTAGGGTTTTATGGATTCTAAGGGTTTTATAGTTTTTTATGGTTTTAAGGGTTTTTATGGTTTAAAGGTTTTTTTAAGGTTTTTATCATTTTTTATTTTTTAGGTTTTTATGTCTTTTTAGGTTTTGAGGGGTTTCATAGGGTTTGTTTAGGGGTTTATGTTTTTTTATGTTTTAGGTATTTTTAGGTATTTTTTTGAATTTTTATGGTCATTAGTGTTTTTAAGGATTTTGAGATGTTTTTGATTTTGTAGGGTTTTTAATCTTTTTTGGGGGTTTAGGGAGTTTTTTCTTGAGTTTTTCAGGTTTTAAGGGTTTTTCTAGTTTCTA
The DNA here is from genome assembly GCA_963277665.1 of Viscum album. Classification (NCBI taxonomy): domain Eukaryota; kingdom Viridiplantae; phylum Streptophyta; class Magnoliopsida; order Santalales; family Viscaceae; genus Viscum; species Viscum album. The sequence goes on from OY728127.1 coordinate 110,857,230, forward strand.
ATGTTTTAGGGGTTTTAAGGGGTTTTGGAGTTTTTGGTTGTTATTTATGTTTTTTGTTGTTTTTTCTGTATTAAAGGTTTTTAGAGGTTTTATGGTTTTTAACATTTTTTATGTTTTTAGGGGTTTTAATTTTTTTTGGTTTTTTTATTTATTTCTTAGGTTTTTTCCGAGTTTTTATATATTTTATATTTTTATGGATTTTTTGGGAATTTTTTATGTTTTTATGGTTTTTAGGGTTTTTAGTTATTTATGGCTCTTTAGTGTTTTTAGAGTTTTTTATATTTTAACGGTTTTTGAGTTTTTAGGATATCTGATGTTTTTATAGTTTTTAATGCTTTTAGGGGTTTAAAGGGTTTTTAATTTTTTATAATTATTTGGGTTTTGTGGAGTTTAGGGGTTTTTTGTTATAGGGGTTTTTATGATTTTTGGGGGTTTTTGTTTTTAGGGTCTTTTAGGTGTTTTAGAGTTTTAGAGTTTTTATGCTTTTATGTGATTTAATTTTTTTATGTTTATAAGGTATTAATAGTGGTTTTAAATGATTTATTTTATTTTCTCTTTAGTGAATTTATGGATTTTTTTATTTTTATGGTTTTTATGGTTTTAAGTGATTTTGATGTGTTCTGTGTTCTTAGGTACTTTAGTGATTCTTAGGATTTTTCCTTTATTATGTTTTTAGGGATTGTTTTGGATTTTTTTTGGATTTTTATGGTTTTTATGGTTTTTGGGATTTTGACGGGTTTTAGCATGTTTATGGTTTTTTTGGGTATTTAGGTGTTTTTTTTATTTTTTAGGTTTCATAAAATATTTTTATCATTTAAAGGGGTTTAAATGGTTTTTATAGTTTTTAGTGGTTTTTTGTATTTTTTATGGGTTTTTAATGTTTTTAGAGGTTTTAATAGTTTTTATGGGTTTTTTGGGTCTTTTTAGGTTTTCTTTTCTATTTTTAGTGTTTTTAGGCATTTAGGTGTTTGAAGTGTTTTTGGTTATCAAGGTTTTCTGAAGGGGTTTCTAAGTATTCAGGGTTTTTTATGTTTTTATGGTTTCAAGGTTTTTTATGGGATTTTAGGTATTTTAGGTATTTTGAATTTTTTTAAGAGTTTTTTTTTGGGGGGGGGGGTTAGGGTTTTTAGGGTTCTTGATTGTTTTAGGTTATTTTTGGATTTTTGGTGTTTTTTTATTTTTAATATTTTCTTAGGGGTTTTAATGGGTTTTATGTTTTTTATGTTTTTGGGGATATTTAGGTCTTTTTTGGGATTTTATGGTTTTTTAGATTTCTTTTGTATTTTGAGGCAAGGAAGGCTCGGGGCCAGGCTATTCCTGACTCCCCCAAAATTTATTAGAAAAAGACACAAAGACAAAGCAGACAAGGGAGGGTCGGGGTCAAACGACCCACACCCAAAAACCCCTTACAACCCACGCCAAAAAAAGAAAAATCAAAAAATAAAAGAAAAACCAAGCAAGCACACCAAGGTCCAAACAACAACCAACACCCTCATCCAGCAGTATGCAGCATCCAACAGCTTGCTACCAAGAACTGACCAGCTTCCATCCTTACAAAAACCAGCATCCAAAAACTTCTCACCAGAACAATCCACCACCAGCAACACATAACCATCAGCACCAGAATCCCAAAAAAACCAGCAACCAGAGCTCACATCCTTGCAACAACCATCATCCATTCTCACAAAATCCGGTATCCAGAACCTCCTCACCAAGAAGGTCCACCGCAAGCAACACAGAACCAATAACACCGAATTCCAACCTGCACACTTCATCGCATTCCAACCAAACAACAACTATCCCACAATAGCATTACCAAAAAACACAACCAATCCAGCAACATCTCCAAAATTACCAGCTCCCACTTCAGCCCGCTCCACTTTCAACAAAGGACCAGCCAAATCAGCCATCACCACAACGCCAGGCAGAGAAGTTACCGGCAGCACAGAATCACCAATACCAAACACAAAGTCATCATTATTAGCATATCTCAGCCATGTAACACGCACCAGTCCAGCATAACACACCCAAAAGCACAACCAGGGGTGAAAATTTTCCAGCTCCGCAGCCCAAATATCCCTTCTAGAAAAAGGAAGGATCCATCCAAGAATATCAGCAGAAAATCGAGGACCAAAGGATCTGTTTTGGTACCCCGATGGACCAAAGATCAGAAAAATGACCAGGTCCCAACACCACTTAAGCCACCTCGCGAAATCAGCGTGAAAAGTAGACAGATACAAGGAACTATAAAACCAAACCTGAACCTTATGTGCGAGTCGTTGACGAGCAGATCTGTAAGCGTAATCCCTAGGGCCAAGCACACCACCAGCATATCTGCGACAAATCCTCTGGATCCTCTACACAGACCAATAACTGGTCGACATCTTCTGCACAAACCGCTACCGAGTCAAGATCAAATGCGCCTCCTTTCCATGATTTCAACGTCGAAGAGGCCCCGAACTCCACTGATCCTCCCGAGGGCCAAGATCTGCAAAGTCAACCCCAAACTGTGGCAGATTTCCAGCAAGGTATCCGAGCTCCAAGGAGACATTTTCTTCGCCGCAAGCCATATCTGACCGATCTAAAACCACAACATCCCACACAACCTTAAAAACCGACGAAACCCAGGTGCGCCAGTAGAGAATTCCATCCAATGATGATATCCAAAACAAGGAACGAAGAGAACGAAGCTGCCGAGGGTCGAACTCCATCACCATCTTGAGACTGAAGAGTGCGATCAGAGAGACCCATTGCCGAGGAAGTAAGAATCCAGCACCAGGATCCCGAGAAGAGTCCCGGGGAAGCCCTAGAGGAAGCGTCGAGTGAGAGCTAGATCCAGGGGAGTGCGCCGCCATCCTTCGTTCTTTTGTATTTTGAGGGTTTATAGGATTTTTAGTGTTTTTTATGTTTTTTTTGGATTTTTATGCTTTTATTGAGTTTTTCTGGGTTTTATGGTCTTTTAAAGGTTTTAAAAGTTTTAGTGGCTTAAAGGGTTTTTAATGTTTTTAGTGGTTTTAGGGTTTTAATTTATTTCTAGGGTTTTAATGGTTTTTAGTATATTAAATTATTTTTAGGGGGATTTAGGGTTTTATTATATTTTTAGGGTTTTTTATTTTGGGTTTTAACAATTTTTAGGTTTTTGTGTGGTTTTAAGTGTTTTTATATTATTTATGTTTTCTTATTTTTTTTTAAATTTTTGGGGTTTTTTACATTTTAGGGATTTTGGGGACTAATTAAATAATTTAATGGGTATTTGGGTTTTTAGGTATTTAGAGGGTTTTGGGTTTTTATAATTTTTTTGGGTTTTTTGTTTTTAGGTTTTTAGGGTTTTTATGTGTATTTTGGTTATTTTGGTTTCCTAAGAGGTTTTATTGTTTTTAGGGTTTTCTAGATTTTTTAGTAATTTAATGATTTTTATCGGTTTTATTGATTTTGAGGGTTTTTGGATTTTTATTGGTTTTTTGGGGTTTTAGGGGTTTTTTGGGATTATATGTGGTTTTAAGTGGTTTTTTAGTTTTTTAATTTTTTTCATGGTTCAAATGTTTTTTAGATTTTTTAGTTGGTTTTTTGTGTTTTCATAGGTTTTTATGGTTTTTTAAAATTTTAGGGGTTTTTGTTATTGTTTATGGGTTTTAATGTTTTAATAGTATTTTAGGGGTTTGTTGTGTTTTTAGAATCTTTTAGGAAATTTATTATTATTTTGGTTTTTAGTGGTTTTAAGTGACTTCTAGTTTTTAATGTTTTATTTGGATTTTTCATGTCTTTTTACGGTTTTTAGGGTTTTAAATATTTTTAAGGAATTTTTAAGATTATTATAGTTTTTTTTGGTTTTTTGGGATTTTTAGGAGTTTTGGGGTATTGGGGGTTTTTTGGTTTTTAGCATTTTTTGGTTTTTAGGGATTTTATGGTTTTAAGGTTTTAAGGTTTTCTTATAGGTTTTTATGGTTTTATGGTTTAGGGATTTATAGTTATTTTTTAGGAATTTTATGGGTTTTAGGGTTTTCAGGATTGTGAGGATTTTTAGGAGTTTTTAGGGTTTCTTAGGTTTTTAGGGTTTTAGGGTTTTTTTTTTCATCATTTTTATGGGTTTAAAGTATTTTTAGTGTTTTTATTGGGTTTAAGGATTTTATGATGTTTTAGGGTATTTTATTATTTTTTGGGTTTCAATGGTTTTTAAGGGTTTTATTGTTTTAGGTTATTTTTATGGTTATTATATTTTTTTACAGTCTTAATAGATTATAAATGTTTTTAGTTTTTTAAGATTTTCTGAGTGCTTTTCAGGGTTTTTAGAGTTTTTTATATTTTTGGGGATTTTTAGAGATTTTTTACGATTTTAATTGGGTTTTTGGGATTTTATGAATTTCTAGGGTTTTAATGGGATTTATGGGATTAGGGTTTTAGATATTTTAAGGGTTTTATGGGTGTTTAGTGTTTTTAGGTTTTTGAAGCTTTAGTTTGGTTTTCTAAGGTTTGGGGGGGGGGGGTTATTATTCTAGGTATTCATAGGGATTTTTTTTGAATTTTTATGGTTTTTTAGTGTTTCTAGTGATTTTCGGGGATTTATGAATTTTTAGGGTATTTATTATTTTTTAGGGTTTGTATCAGTTTTTATTATTTTATGGGTTTGAGTGTTTTTTTCATGTTTTTCTCAAGGGTTTTTATATTTTTATGGTTTTTTTATGAATTTTGGATTTTTGGGGAATTTTGAAATTTTATGGTTTTTTATGAATTTTAATGATTTTGGGGGTATTATTGGGTATTTTTGGGTTTTTAGGATTTTTATGTGTTTTTTGGTTTTTTTTTTAATTTTTAGAGGGTTTTATGGGTTTGAAGGTTTGTTAGTGTATTTTACTATTTTTATAGATTTAAATTTTTCAGTGTTTTTCATGATATCATGTGTGTTTAGGGGTTTTTAATGTTTTTAGGGTTTTTAGGGTTATTAACATTTTAAGGGTTTTGTGGGGTTTTAGTGGTTTTAAGTGTTTTTAGGTTTTTAATGTTTTCATAGGGTTTTAAGGGGTTTTTTTGGGGTTTTTACATTTTTTGAGATTTCTATATATTTTATGATTTTATGGTATTTTATTATTTATGGATTGTGTGGGGTTTTTCGTTTTTTAGATTTTTGTGGTTTTTATAAATTTTTACGGTTTTTATCGGTTTTATGTGTTTTGAGGTTTTAGGGTTTTTTCTGAGGATTTTCATTTTTTTATGTTTTATTGATTTTAGGGAATATTTGGACTTTTAGGTTTTTTAGGGTTTTTAAGAATGATGAGGGGTTTTAGGTTTTTCGAGGTTTTTACGGTTTTCATGGTTTTTGGCGGTTTTAGGGTTTCTTAATGGTTTTAGAGTTTCCTGTCTTTTTACAAGTTTAAAGGGTTTTTAAATTTTTAGAGGTTTTTAGGGTTTTTATGTGTTTTAAGGGGTTTTAATGGTTTTTAGGAGTGTTTTAGGATTTTTAGGGGCATTAGGTTATTTTTACGGTTTTATGTGGTTTTTAGCATTTCATAGGTTTTTATGAGTTTTAAGATTTTAAGATCATCAATATTTTCTTATGGGGTGTAAGGGATTTTATGGAGTTTTATGTTTCTATTGATTTTAAGTATTTTTTTTGCATTTTTATATTTTTATATGGGTATTAGAAATTTTAATGTTTTTTGGGTTTTTATTGATTTTGGGTTTTAAAGTGTTTTTAATGTTTTTAGGTTTTTAGTGTGTTTAAGTGTCTTAGGGTTTTTGAGGTTTTCTTTGAGTTTTCTAGGTTTTCCGGGTTTGTTTATGTTTTAGGGGTTTTTAGTGATTTTTTAGGCTTTTTATGATTTTCTAGTGTTTTTTGGGATTTAAGGGTTTTATTATTTTTAGGGGTTTTAGGTCTTTTTAGGGTTTTAGGGTTATTTGATATTTTTAGGGTTTTATAGGGTTTTTAGATTTTTTTAACAGTTTTATGTGTTTAAAGGATTCTTTGAGTTTTTATAGTTTTTTGGGTTTTATGGGTTTGGGGTTCTTAAGGATTTTAGGGGTTTTATTGTTTTTAAAGGGTTTTAGGATTTTAGGCACTTTTAGGCCTTTTAAGGTTTTAATCTTTTTTAGGTTTTAGGTATTTTAAGTAGTTTTAGGTTTTAAAATTTTTATTATAGTTTTCCAAGTTTTTTAGGGTTTTTTACATTTTTAGGTATTTTAGGGGTTTTTATTGTTTTTAGTTTTTTAATGTTCTCTTAAGGGTTCACATGGTTTTATGATTTTTTAATTTTTCGGGATTTTTTAGGATCATTATTGTCTTTTAGGTTTTTAGGGATGTTGAGGGTTTTTAGGGTTTATATGGTGTTTTTTTGGGTTTTTTTTTTAGTTTTTAGAGTATTTAATGTATTTTTAGTTCTTTATGTTTTTAGGGGTTTAAAGGGTTTTTAGTGTTTTGAGTGGTTTTTATAGTTCTATATGTTTTTTAAAAATTTAGTGGTTTTTAGGGGTTTTGGGGGTTTTAGGGTCTTTTTAAGGTTTTTTTGGGTTATTCATTTTGTTTTTAGGGTGTATAAGTGCTTTTCATTTTTTATGATTTTCTTTGGGTTATTTAGTGTTTCTATGGTTTTTTATGTTTTTATTGATTTATATATATTTTTTTGGATTTTTCTAGTTTTTTAGAGTTTTATGAATTTTGAGGGTTTAAAAGTTTTTTTGTTCTTTTACGGTTTTTAGAGTTTTTAGTGTTTTTAGTGTTTTAGGTGTTTTAAGTATTTTTGGATTTCATGATATCATAGGAGTTTTCATGGGTTTTAGGGATTTTATGAATTTTTTTATGATTTTTAGATATTTTGAGGGCATTAGTGTTTTCTTTTGGGGTTTCTTTTTTTTTTGAGGTTTTTGGGTTTTGTTATAGTTTTTAGGTTTTTAGGGGGGTTTATATTTTTTATGGGTCTAAAGTGTTTTTATTATTTATTTTGGTGTTATGTTTTTAATTATTTTTATGGTTTCTTCTTGTTTTTGGGGGTTTTACTATTTTTAAGGTTTTTTCTTTTTTTGGGTGTTTTATTAATTTTTAGGTTTTTATGATTTTTAAATGCATTTATGTTTTATGGTTTCTTGGAGACTTTTAGTGTTTTAAGATTTTTAGGTTTTTTGTGATATTTAATTATATTTATGGTTTTTAGGGATTTTTAGGGGTTTTATAATTTTTTAGGTTTTTAGGTTTTTTAGGATTTTTAGGGGTTTTAGTGGTTTTTTGTGTATTTTAGATTTTTTGCGATTTTATGTGTTATGGGTTTTTATCTTCTCTTAGTGGGTTTTAGTTTTTTTATAATTTTAACATTTTTATGTATTTTTATGTATTTTATATGTTGTTAATGTGTTTTTTGGGTTTTTTTCGGAATTTGAGGGTTTTTAGTTTTTTAGTGTTTTTTGTGTTTTTATGGTTTCTTAGAGTTTTTAAAAAAAATTAAGGGTTTAAAGTGTATTATAATTTTTAGTACTATTTAGGGGTTTTACGGTTTAATGTGTTGTAAATGGTTTTAGTTATTTTTATGTATTTTTGGGGTTTTATGTTTTTAGGGGTTTTGTGGATTTAATCATTTTTTAGTTTTTTAGGTGTTTTAAGTGTTCTTAGGTTTTAAAGATTTTCATATGGGTTATTCGGGTGTTTTCTTTTTTAGGGTTTTTAGATATTTTTTTATGTTCTTTACATTTTTTTGGTTTTAAGTATTTTGATGGGTTTTTGGGGTTTTTAGGGGTTTTATGGTTTTCTAGATTTTCATAGTTATTTTTCAGTTTTAGGGTGTTTATGGTTTTTTAGAGTTTTCAATTTTTGGGTGGTTTGAGTTGTATTTAGATTTTATTAGTTTCTTTTTATGGTTTTATGGGGTTTTAGGGTATTTATGGTTTTTAGTTTTTTTTTTAATTTTTAGGAGTTTTTGGTTTTTAATGCCTTTTTACGGTTTTTAGCATTCATAGTATTTTAACAATTTTTAGATGTTTTATGTGTTTTTTTTAAAGTTTTCATAAGGGTTTTTATTTTTTTTTAAATTTTTATGGATGTTTAGTAATTTTTATGGTTTTTTTATGGTTTTTAGGGTTTTTTGTTACTTAGAGGATTTTTTGGTATATTTGGGATTTTTAATTTTTTAGCTTTTTAGAGGATTTAAGCGATTTTATGTTTTTATGGTGTTTTTTTTTTCAATTTTCATTTTTTTAGGTTTTTAGGTTTTTTTACATTTTAGTGAATTTTAGGGTTTTTAGGATTTTTAAGGTTTTTAGGGTTTTTAAGGGTTTTTTGGGTTTTAGGGGTTTTCAGGGGTTTTTTGGGGTTTTTATTGTTATTTGGGTTTTTAGGGGTTTTTGGTTTATTTATGGGTTTATAGGGGTTTTATTGTTTTTAGTGGTTTATAGGTTTCTTAGAGTATTTAGTGGGGTATTAGGGTTTATCTGGGTTTTAGGGGTTTTAATATTTTTAAAGGATTTTATGGTTTTTAGAGGTTTTAGGGTTTTATGTTTCTATTAGGTTTTTAAGGTTTTTATTGTTGTTCAAGTTTTATTTTATGGAAAATTTGAATATATATGAAAGGAATTTAATTTTTTTAGTTTTATAGTGATTTTTAGGATTTAAATGGTTTTTAGGGACCTTATGATTATGATGTGTTTTAGGTTTTTTTTTGGAGTTTTTTAGTTGTTTGAATATTTTTTAGTGTTTTTAATATTTTAGGGGTTTAAAGGGTTTTTATAGTTTTTTTTGGGTTTTATAGTGTTTTGGGTATTTAGTATTTTATTAGTTTTTAGTGTTTTTACGGTCTTTTATAATTTTTACTGTTTTTTGGGGTTTAAAGTGTTGTTAGAGTTTATAGTGGATTTTTAGGGTTTTTTGGGTTTTTTGGGATATAATGTCTTATAGTGGTTTTAATGGGTTTTAGGGGTTTTTAGGGTTCTTATATTATTCTTATGGATTTTATTTATTTTAATTTTTTATAGGTTTTTAGGGGTTTAGAAATATTTTTAGTGATTTATTGTTTTCTTAGGGTTTTTACGATTTTTTTCATTTTTTGGGATTTTTAGGATTTTTATTGTTTTTAGGGTTGTTAGGGATTTTGAGGGTTTTTAGAAGTTTTTGGTTTTTAGTTGTTTTAAGGGCTTTAAGGTTTTCAATTTTTTCTTAGGGTTTTTAGATATTTTAGAGTTTCTTATGTTTTTTTGGCGTTTTAGGGATTTTTTAGGATTTTTTGATATCTTATTTTTATGGTAATTTTGAGGAGTTTTAGTGGTTTTAAGGGTATTTTATCTTTTTTAGGTTTTTTAGGGTTATGGTTTTCTGGTATTTTAGACATGTTTAATTTTTTAGGAGTATAAATGGTTTTAGTGGTTTTTTATAATTTTATAATTTTTTATATTTTTTAATAGTTTATAGTGGTTTTTTAGGTTTATGGAGGATTTTACAGTTTAAATGGTTTTAGATTTTTTATGTTTTTAGGGGGTTTTAGTGTTTTATGTTTTTAATGTTTTCGGGGTTTTTTATGGATTTTTGTGTTTTTTACGATTATATGGTTTTTAGAATTTTTTTTATGATTTTAATGGTCTTTATAGTTTTTAGGCATTTTGAGGGTTTTATGGTATTTATTGTTTTTTTGTTTTTAGGTCTTCTGATGAGTTTTTATGGATTTACTGATTTTTAATGTCTTTAACAACCTTATGTTTTGAACATGTTTTTATAGTTTTTAGTTTTTTTTTGGGTTTCTATGGGTTTTTTGGGTTTCTAATGGGTTTTATGGTTTTTATGGGTTTTAGGAATTTATGATCCTTTAGGGTTTTGGGTTTTTTTAGAATATATTATGTTTTTTATGTGTTTTAATGTTTTTAGAGTTTTAAGGTTCTCTTAGTGGATTCCAAGGTTATTGTTTTTTATGTTTTTAGGGATTTAATGTATTTTTTAAGATAATTGTAGTTTTTAGGGTTTTAGAAATTTTTAGGGTTTTATTAGTTTTAGAGTTTTTTAGTGTTTTTAGTATTTTTAGGTTTCTATTGGTTTTATGTTTTTTAGGTTTATATTTTTTCATGTGGGTTTTCATGATTTTTAGGGTATTTATTATTTTTTTCTGTATTTAGTGATTTTTTAGGATTTTTAGGAATTTTTTGGTTTATAGGGATTTTTAGGGGTGTTTGGATTTTGTAGAGTTCTTATGGGTTTATGGTCTGGGGGTGGGAGGTTAGGGGTTTTTAGGGTGTTTAGAGTTTTTAGTGGGTTTTGGGGATTTTAAGGGGCTTTAGGTTTTTCATGGTTTTTGGGTTTTTATGGTTTTTATGTATTTTAGTTTCTTTTAGTGATTTTTGAAATTTTTAGGGATTTAGGTTTTTAAATTTATGAATGGTTTTATGGTTTTCTTAGGGGGTTTTGATGTTTTTGTAAACATTATCCCTTTTTAGAATTTTATGGTTTTTAGTGTGTTTTGGAATTGTGAGGGTTTGGGGGGGTTCGTTTTTTGGGTTTTTAGGGTTTTAGGGATTTAAGTATTTTTTTGGTTTTTAAGGTTTTCTTAGTATAATTCAATGTTTGTTTGGATTTTTGATGTTTATAATGATATTTGGTATTTTTTTTTATTTTAGGGTTTTTTAGTGTTTTTAGGGAATTTAGTGGAATTTAGTGTATTTATGGGATTTTATTTAGTTTTTTTGAGTTTTTTTGAGTTTTTTTGAGTTTTTTGGGGATATATGATTTTTATAGTTTTTAATCATTTTTAGGGGCTTAAAGGGTTCTTACAGTTTTGAGTTGTTTAGGGGTTTAATGGGTTTTTAGGGGTTTTAAGGTTTTTAAGGTTATTATGGGTTTTGTGGGGTTTTTAAGATCTTTTAGTGTTTTTATGTGTTTTAGCATTTTTTTAGGTGTTCTAGGGGTTTAAAGTGTTTTTTGGTTATATGGTTTATTTTAGGGTTTCTTGGATTTTTAGGCACAAACAACAACACGTGACTTTCCATTTAATAATAGTGCAAAAGATAGAAGAAAAATAACAGACAACAGGAAACCAAAAAAATAGCTGGAAATCAAGTGGGGTCTAAAATAATGCTAACCATGTGTGTCACCTCAAACATGTCCAAAAAAATTTGAGGGAAGGCCTCCCATGGTAGAAAAAACCATATGAGGATTGTCAGAGTTTCCCCATGCCGCTAGAAAGTCTGCTACTTTATTACCATCATTCCAATTGTTCTCTACGCTTATAACATTAACAATATAGTTTGTGCACCTATGTATGAGGTACTCGATAGATCAGGGGGCATCATAATTACCTTAAATATAATTTTAGATGACTGAAGAATATATTTCAATAACCCAAAGAGAAATGGCGTGGCTTATGAAAACTTCCATCCCATTAAGCAAGGCTTCGGCTTCGGCCATAATAGAGTTACCATTGCCATAAAAGCTGTTGAAAGCCAACTGAACAGCCCCGTCATGACCCCTAACAATGACTCCCCCTCTTATGATGCCCATCCCACATGCACCATCCAAATTGAGTTTAAAACCATGTAGTGGGGGCTTCCAATGAACCCATCCACCTGGATGGTAAACAATTTGTGCATAGATTCCACTTTTTCTACCCACCATAACCATTCTCATCATTTGGTTTTTGTACCAATTATTCAACAAGGAACCCAGCTCCCCTGCAAGAGTTCTCGAACAAAAATGCATGGCCAAGGCAGAACTGGATTGGCCTTCAACTCGTGCCCTATTTCTGGCATCCCAGATTGACCAGCAACTAGCCGCCAATGACACTGCTCTAGCCATACGTTCCGGCTTGCACCAAGCAGAATCATGTAAGCTGCTTCGAACAAAAAGAATACATGTAGCGGCCTGCATATCCCACCCAATTAGGACACCAAAACCCCTCCAGACCATTGTAGCACAATCACTACCAAAGAAAAGGTGATCAACTGTTTCTTCATAGTAATTCTTGCAACACCATCATATATACACCAGATCGATAGCCTTCTTTATAATGGCCTCACCTATAGGGAAAATTTTTCTAACAATACTCCAAAGCAGAAAATTGTACTTAATGGGTTTATCCTTACACTAAAATGAGTAAACACCAACACTACTGTCGTTATAGTACTGATGAAACCGGCTATAGTCCTTAGTTGTGAACATCACCGTAAAAGATCTGGTAAAGACAATCTTGTCACAAATAGTGGAAATATCAATTTGATCAAAGAAACCATGCTGTTGGTGATTAAAGATATCATGAATTAGTTTAGGATACTAAGCGTCCTGATAAAAGGTAATATTAGGCATAGGACAACCAGGAATCCCAATAAGATAACCAGCCCAGTTGTGGTGAAAAAAATTAATCTCATTATGACCCACGATCCATTTGGAGTTCAGATTGAGAATAGATTAAGAAACTCTAATCACCTGCCATAAATGAGAGACTTTCCCCCATGGGGAAACTAGGATATGCCCGTATTTTCCAGTGATTACTTTGGTTCAAAGGGAGTGCCCCACTATGATTTTCTAGACCAATTTAACTTGAAGGTGAAGCATGGTGTCGTCCACACTACGCAAATTAATCCATCGATTATCCACTGACTATTCTATTCTACTCCATGAAGCCCAATGACACAAGCCTTTGGCATGATAATCCCAAATAAAAGAAGTCATAATCTTTTCAATATTCCTTAGCATGGTTTTAAGAGGCCTAAGCACCGAAATCACACGCATCGACATGGAATTGAGGAAACAATTCAACAAAGTAATCCTTCCCCCAAATGAAAGAAATCGATTCTACCAATTGTTGATGTGCTTAGTAATTTTTCTAAGAACTCCCTCATAATTTCTATTTTGAATCCTCCTATGAGAGACCGGTGCTTCCAAGTATTCCATAGGAAAGGATTTTCTGTGAATTCCCAAAACCTCCTCCATTTTCATCCACCGTCTTTCCAAGAATAAGATTGGAACATAAATACAGATTTTTTCATAATTAAATTTCTCATCACTACACTTGATATAAATATCAATGAGATATTTAAGGCCTTGAATGGATATGTTCTACACATTGATTAAGACAATAAATTCATCTTTAAATAAGAGGTGAGATAAACCATTATAATGATTTCTGTTTTTGAATGAATAATGCTACCACCATGGATTCCCTAGTTGATGTACCTACTAAGTGAATCCTGAACCATGATGAAAAGACTTTGAGACTTGGGTTCTCCCTACCTAAGGCTATAAATAGATTTAAATAAACCACATATTTTCCCCATAATTGAAATTGAGAGCCAGGGTGAGATGAAACATCTAAAAAATAAGTCTCTCACCATGTTGGAAAACCCCATGCATTCCATCACCCTAAGGATGAAGCTCCATTCAAATCTGTCATATGCCTTATCCATATCAATCTTAATAAAAATTTTATAACTGAGAGATTTAATGTTAATATCCTCAACCATCTTCTGAGCGAGGTCTATAGCCATTTGAGTTGACCACCGTTTAAAAAATTTGTGTTTCTCTTGAGAGACCCATCCTAATAGGTAATAAGACAATCTCCTATTATGAACAGTGGCCATAATTCTGTATGAAATGTTACACATGAATATAGGCCTTAATTGGTTGAGAGATGATGTATATTTATGTTTCGGAATTAGTGTAATAAGAGTTTCATATACCACCCTTGGTAATTCACTCCCTGGAAATAATCCTAAATGGAAGAAGAAAGATCATATTTGATAAGCTCCTAGGATGTCGCATAAAAGGAGGTCAAGAACCCATCTGGTCCCGGAGCACTACTCTTTTTAAGAGGTTGAATTGTTTCCCAGATCTCACGTTCCTTTGGTATACTCTTGAAAAAATATTTATTAGAAATGGACACCACGAGTGGGATGCTTTCAAACAACTGAGATTGACTGCTAGGATAACCACTATTCATTTCAGAAGTAGCTTCAACCGGTAAGGATATGAAAAAGTTCTCTTCCAGATTTCCCAAAATCATCAGGTCATTATAGAAGGTTCTATCATCTAATATAATGATTGGAAAACTACTCCTTCTTTGTTTCTTAAGGAAGGCTAGAAAAACGATGTATTTTATCCCCCTTCTTGGGCCAGGTAATTATGGACTTCTCCCATTACATTATATCCCATTCCATCAACATCTCAAAAAAGATATTTTTCTTACCAATTAAATGACAAAAAGTATCCTCATTCCAATCCTCTTCTGGACCAGCTTCCAAGTGAGTAATATCATTCTAAATGATATTTAAATTAGAAAAACGAGAGGGTTGGTTCTCATTCCACACCTTAAGGTCCCATTTCAAACGCATGATTTTATTGTGAAATCTAATCCACGACCACCCCTAAATAGTCCTATTCCATGAATACTATACCACTATGTAATAATCTTTCCTAGAGGCCCACCGGCTTAGAATAAAAATCTACCACTGCCAAAATTTCTTGATTCCATGTTGATATCATGTTGAGAGTGGTTCAAAATAGACTGAGTAAGGTACAAAACTTGAACATCAAGGAAGGTCGATATTTCAAGAAGATTTCCAAAGCAGCGTTCAAACCTACACCAGGTGCAATGGGTTCCCATTTGATTATTACACCATGTAAATTTTTCACTGGATAAGCCCAAATCAAGAAGTCCTCATATAAAAACACAAGAGGTAAAGTCCTACGGATCTCTCCAAGAAAAAACCCCACTTACCATCTTCTCAGAATCATCCAAAATAGCATTGAAGTCACCACCCACCATCTATGTCGTGTCTCCCTCATTGAAGGACTCCAGCTCCGACCATAATAAACCACTTTCATGAGGATCACATTTATCATAAATGAAAGAAAAGTAAAAACACCACCCTTCTACACTAACTAAGCTAGTAATGTGCTGTTCCAAGACTCCCATCAAGCTAATAGAAATCGAAGACTTCCAAAACAACCACATGTGGTGATTCATTGGCTCATCATGCATGAAAACACTCAAGAAATCCTTCAAGAAAAAACTACAATTTTGGAGGCATTTTTTTGAGTTCAAGAACAACAATAAGAGAAACATTACTTCGACGCACTTCGTTGGAAAATAATTATGTCCTTTCCCTGGCACCTGAAACATGGGAATTTCAGATAATGATATTGATCATAAAGAAAGATTTCACATGATTTTGGTCCTTGGTGACAGAAAACACTTAACCTGAGAGGAAAATTGAGCTACCATATACTTTGAGTGGGATCTCATATATATTCTATTGGAGACCAGAGAGGATAGAATTACAATCTGGTCCACTTCTGAATAAGCATGTGATAAAATACATAATGAATTTGAGGTGAAGATAGGAGAACCAGAGGAGGATCCCATATCATAGGAGGTAGACATATAGGGGGGGGGGTGGTAAAGGGATATAGGATTTTCTTACCCAGTCTTCTAGTGTTCACTATAGGCGGCATCTCAGAACAGACTACCATAGTCATGGGAAAAGAGTGAAAGTGCACCAATGCTGTGAATGTATTCGATATGTTTGCTGAAACTGAGAAATAAAGAGAATCAACCACCACCTCGCCAATGCCCCCAGTTTCCACCAAAGTAGAAAGAAGTTGCCCAATAGCCCTGCCATCGATAAGCGGAGAGGGTGGTTATATACATAAAGAACTGCTCCCCACTGGCACCTGATTCCCAACAAAACCAGCCGACATAGATTGTCTCGAGGGCTTGGATGCTACCTATTTTTCTAGTATGCATACATGACATGACCCTGGATCTAACAAGAAGCACAAAAATACAGAGAAGAAATTCAAACCAACTTTTACCACAACGAGATCAAATTTCCAGCCCAGAGGAGAATACGACCAGGAAGAGGGAGAGAAAGTTCCACCTCCATGCATATTTTCACAGACGACCCGTATAAGAGATGAAGTATCTGATCATATGTCTAGGTATAATGTCATATTTTTTAGAGTTTTTTATATTTTTATGGGTTTATAGGATTTTTATGGTCTTTTAGGTTATTTAGAGACATTGAGGGTTCTAAGGGGTTTTTAGGGTTTTAGTTTGTAATAGTATTTTTTGTTTTGTGGGTTTTTGAGTATTTTAAGGTTTTTAATGTTTTTTAGTGTTTTTAGAATCTTTATGGTTTTAAATATTTTTTTATAGTTTTTTGTGTTTTTATAATTTTTATTATTTTTAGGGGTTTTTATGGATTTTGGTGTTCCATGGGTTTTAAGGTCTTTTATGAATTCTAGTTGTTTTAAGTGTTTTATGGGTTTTAAGGCCTTCTTAGGGATTTTTTTAGGTTTTAGGATTTTTTACATTTTTTTGGATTTTTAGGATTTTCATGGGTTTTAGAGTTTTTCAATATTTTTAGGGGGTTTATGGGTTTTATGGGTTTTAAATCTTTTTATTATTTTTTGGATTTTATGGGTTTTAAGTATTATTATATTTCTAAGGTTTTATTTGGGGTTTTATGTGGTTTTTGGGATTTTTGAGTTCTTAGGGAATTTATTTTATTTTTTGGGTTTTCAGAGATTTTGAGGGTGTTAGGGTTTTTTGGGGTTTTCTGATTTTTTTTGGGATTTTATGTTTTTTTGAGTTTTTAGGCAGTTTATATTTTTTAGAGTTTTTTTAAAATAGGATTTAAAGGGGTTTTAGTGTTTTTATGAGGTTTTTAGAGTTTTTATGGTTCTTTAGGGTCTTTTAAGGGTTTTTAGGGTTTTAGGGTCTTTTTCAGTTTTTAGGCGTTTTTTTGCGTGTTTAGTGGTTTAAAATGTTTTATGATTTTTGGGTTTTCTTTAGATTTTTTCATAATTTTGATGGATTTTTATTATTATTATATGTATATATATTTTGGATTTTTATGATTTTTATGATTTTTTAATTTTTTAGCTATTTTGAGGGGTTTTAGTATTTTTTTTGGGTTTTTTAGCTTTTTCGGGTTTGAAGATTTTTTAGAGTGTTGTAACATTTTTATAGGTTTGAAGAGTTTTTCTAGTCCTTAGAGAGGGTTTAGGGGTTTTATGTGTATTTAGTGGTTTTAGAGGTTTTTATGGGTTTTTATGGATTTTTATAGGTTTTAGGAATTTTTAGTGTTTTCAGGGTTTTTTTAAGGATGTTAGGGTTCTTAGAGTTTTTAGGTTTTTAGGGGTTTTATGTGTTTTTATATTTTTATGTTTTTCTTATGGTTTTCAATGAATTTAGGGTTTTTTATGTCTTTGGTATTTTTAGATATTTTTATAATATTTATATTTTATTAGATTTTTTAGGGATTATAAGGGTTTAGGGTATTTTTTCCGTATTTACGGTTTTGTATTTTGAGGTTTTTTATGGGTATAAATTGTTTTTAGTTTTTTTAGTTTCATAGGGATTTTATGGGTTTCTAGTTTTTTTACCATTTATAGGGATTTTTAGGTTTTTTATAATTTTTAGGGGTTTCTAAGGGTTTTAGTAATTTCGAGGGGTTTTTGGGTTTTTAATATTTTATGGTTTCTTATAGTTCTTAATATTTTTGGGTTTAAAGGGTTTTTAGATTTATTTGTGGTTTGGGGGGGGGGGGTTTATGTGTTTTTATGTTTTTTCAGAATTTTTTATGGGTTTAAGAATTTTTAGGGTCAGTTATTTTTAGTTTTCTTTGGGGTTTTAAGTTTTTTTAGGTTTTGATGGTTTTGATATGGGTTTTTAGTCTTTTTAGGTCTTTTATATTTTTAGGTATTTTTAGAATTTTTTTGGTATTTCTGGTTTTTAGGGTTTCTAGGGGTTTTATGGTCTTCTTAGGTTTTTATGTGTTTGGGGGTTTAGGGTTTTTTTGATTTTTCTTTTCTTTTTTTATGTTTTTTGATGTTTTTTAATTTTTTATGGTTTTAATGGGTTTTAGTGTTTTTAGTGAATTTTATGGGTTGGGGGGGTTATGGTTTTTAGGGTTCTTAAGGTCTTTCAATGTTTTTAGATTTTTTTTTGTTTTTAGGGGTTTTTAGTGTTTTTTAGGTTTTTAACATTTTATTTTGGATTTTAATTATTTTTAGGGTTTTGTTTCATTTTTATTATTTTTTTATGATTCCTATGGGTTTTTAAATTTATTTGGGATTTTTAGGGGTTTAAGAGTTTTTGATGTTTTTTGGTTTTTTGGATCATTAAGGGTTTTAACTGTTTTTATGTTTTTATGGTTTTCATAGGAGTGTTTTGGGTTTTTATGTTTTAACGGATTTTAGTACATTTTAGAATTTTTATGTTTTTAGGGTTTCTAGGGTTTGATAGGGTTTTGGAGTTTTTAAGGTTTCTATATATTTTTTAATGTTTTTTAGATTTTAATGGTTTTTAGTGATTTTAGTGGTTTTAGAGTTTTTATGGGATTTTAGGGGTCTTTTATGTTTTTAGGGATTTTGATAGTTTAGAGGGTTTTAAGGATTTTTATGGTTATTAGGGATTTTAGTATTTTTCGTTTATAAGGGTTTTTTGGCATTTTATATTTCAATGGCTTTCTTCGGGGTTTTTTTGGGTTTATATATATTTAGAGCTTTTAGGGGGTTTTTGGTATTTTATGGGATTTTGTGAATCTTAAGGGTTTTCTGGATTTTAGGGTTTTTAGGGGTTTTTAGTTTTTTTTGGTTTTAGGTTGTTTTGAGTTTTTTAGGGTTTTTAGATTTTTTTATCCTTTGTAGGGGATTAAATTGATTTTACTATTTTAGTGTTTCTATGGGGTTTTGGGGGTTTTATAGGTTTTTAGGTGTTTTTAGGATTGTTATGGGTGTTTAGGGGTTTTAGCATCTTTTAATGGTTTTTTACGGTTTTTAGGTTTTTATGCGTTTAAATTGATTTTTGGTCTCTGATGTTTTCTTAGGGTTTTTTTGGTTTTTTAAAATTTTTAGTGATTTTTAGGGACATGTTAGTATTTTAAGGGGTTTTATGGTTTTTAAGGATATTAAGGGGTTTTATTAATTTTTGGATTTTAGGGGTTTTAACTGTTTTTAGGTATCTAATGTTTTTATGGTTTTTTATAGTTTTGAGTTTTTATGTTTTTAAGGATTTGTTGATGATTTTTATGGGTATTTAGTGTTTTTAGGAATTTTTACATTTTTAAGGGTTATAAGGGTCATATAATTTTTATCGTTTATTGGGGTTTTATCATTTTTTTAGTTTTTAATGGTTTTAATGAGTTTAATAGTTTTTTTAATGTTTTTATGGCTTTAAAGGATTTTAGTGTTTTTTGTGGTAATTAGGTTTTAATTTGTTTATAATATTTTTTTGTTTTTAGGAGTTTTATGATTTTTAGGTTTTTAGGGGTTTTATGGTATTTAGTATGTTTTATGTTTTTATGGGATATAATGGTTTTTTGATTTGGAATGTTTTCTTATGTTTTTTAGGATTTTTAAGTTTATTTGGAAATTTATAATTTTTATGGTCTTTTATGGTTTTTTTGGAATTTTATGGTTTTTCAGGGGTTTTAGGGATTTTATTTTTCATGTATTTTTACGGTTTTTTCAATTTTTATGGTTTTTATGATATTCAATGTTTTTTAGAATTTTTAGGGTTTTAATGGGTTTTTAAAGGGGTTTTAGTGTTTTTAGTGGTATTATGGTTTTATGTGTTTTTAATGATTTTAGGGTTTTTAGAGCCGTTTTCTGTGTTTTTTTATGGTTTTATCATTTTTTATTTTTTAGGGGGTTTTAGTTTTTTATGGGTTTTAGGTTTTTTAAATTTTAATGGATTTTGGGGGACTATTTATGATTTTATGGTTTACTTTTGGTTTTTGGGATTTTGATGCTTTTAGGGTTTTTTATAGTTTTTTATGTTTTTATGGTTTTTTAGGTTCGTTGTGTTTTTATAGATTTTTGGTTTTTTTAGTATTTTTTTGGATTTTTAGGTTTTTATAGATTTTGAGGGTTTTTAGGTTTTTCTACAATTTATTGTGTTTTATTGTTTTTTAGGCTTGTAGTGTTTTTTGACTTATTTATGCATTTTCAGGTTTTCTTGAATTATGTAACATTTTTTGGTGTTTAAAGAGTTTTTATGGTTTTTAGTGGTTTTATGGGGTTTATGGGTTTTTAGTGGTTTTAATATTTTTTATAGTTTTATGGTTTTCTTGGGTTTTAGGGTTTTTAGGATCCTTTATGATTTTTTAGGATTTTTATCATCTTTATGCCTTTTAGGGGTTTAAATAACTTATTTTTAAGGTTCTGTTAGGGGTTTTAGGGTTTTTTATTTTTTTATGGATTTTTAGACCCTTTTAGGATTTTTAATATTTTTAGGCTTCGTAGGGATTTTGAGGGACTTACAGTTTTATCATTTTTTAGGGTTGTAATTTATTTTTGGTTTTTAGGGTTTTTTAGTTATTTTGGGTTTTAATGTTTTTTAGACCTTTTGGACGTTTTTAGGTGTTTAATGTCCTTTTAGAGTTTTTAGTGGTGTTTAGTGTTTTAATGGGGTTTTATATGTTTCAAAGGTTTTAATGTGTTTCTATGGTTTCAAGTGGTCTTGGTGTTTATCAGGTGTTTTTAGGGTTTTTTGCGTTTTTAGGGTTTTCAAGGTTTTACGGGTTTTTAGGTTTTTAAGGTTTACCTATGGGTTATCAGGGTTTTTAGGGTTTTCTAAATTTTAGGGATTTAAGGTATTTTTTGGGAATTTTATGATTTTTAAATATTTTATGGATTTTAATGTTTTATAGTGTTGTTAGGGTTTTTAGGGTTTTTTGCGTTTTTAGGATTTTCAGTGGATGAATGTGTTTTTAGTTTTTAATGTTTTCTTAAGGATTCTAATGGTTTTTAAGGTTTTTTAGATTTTAGATATTTTTAGGACTTTTTTAGGATTTTATGAGTTTTATGGGTTTTTTGGATTTTATAGTTTTTTGGGATTTTTGGGATTTTTTATTTTTTATTTTTTAAGTTTTTTCATAGTTATTTAATGTTTTTAAGGATTTAATTAATTTTTAGAGTTTTAGTGTATTTAGTTTTTTTATTGGGTTTTAGGGTTTTTTAAAAAAATTAGTGGTTTATATAGTTTTTTGGGTGTATTAGGGTTTTATGTCTTTTATCCATTTTTATTTTTCTTATGGTAAAGAAGGCGCATGGCCAGGATATTCCTAACCCTCCAAAATGTTTTAGGAAAAACAAAGTAAACAAGCGAGAGATGGGGTCCAAAAACCCACACCCAAAAGGAAAACAAGTCAGTCAACATCACCACCAAAGTCATAAACACGAGTTACACCATATGGGTCACCATCCACACTATATCCGGAAGCTGCGTTAGGGAAGCAGAATTCATAGTGTGTGCCTATGTCCATAAATTCCCAATCAATCTTAAGATTCTCCAGATGTTTTAAAAGCTCCAGATACTTATCCCCGAGTCTTTCTTTGTCCAAGGTGCACAGATGATGCTCTCATTTTATAACTTTGAATTTCAGTTTATAAGCCTTTGTTGATGCTTGGGTAGCCATGGGTCTAGGAAGAGTGGAATAGTCCCTCTCTATCGTCCTTTTGGAAGGGGGGGGGGTGAATAGGTGGAACCATTTGCCTGAGCTTCCTTCCCATATAAGATGCTATTACTTGCCACACTTAAGGCTCCCTTAACACAATCCATATTCTAAAACCTTTTCTTCAGGTGACTACCAACCTATCTATTAAGCCCAAGGACTTTATCACCTATAGTGAAAACTGTAGATTTATTTTCTTTCCCATTAGGAAATGCATATCCAATAATATCCCTATACCTCGTGATCTTATCCATATTGGTGTTGATCATGTTATCATCATCTTCAAAAACCACACCTAACTACTTAGCCTCTCCGTATCACAAGTAAACCGAGGGTCGTGCATATAAAGTTCTCCCGGAAAATGATCCTTCTTAAATAATACAGATAGATCAATCCCACCCGGGGTCTTTCCAGCCATCTCATGATCACTTGGACGTTCCTCCATGACCTTATATTTAAGAACCACATAACGGGCCTCATCAGTGGAGGTCCCCTCATACACCACCATGGCCTGCGGCATGTCCTAAGTCATACCTTCCTCACAAGAGGTGTTAGCATTCCCATGCTTCATGGTTCCATCCACATCCTCAACACAAGATTTTACAACCTCCTCTTTTTGAATCGGTTGTTGAACACACATAACATCCCTCCCTTTGCCACCAAAACAAGTAATTTCACAAAAGATACACCTACACTCTGATTAGGGTGCCCGTAATCAATTCACACGGGCTGCTTCTCTACCAGATTCTGCTCAGTCCCAAACCGAGCCACCTCCCCCTACTCAGCCACACCCCCCTGCTCAGCCACCCCCATGCACATCATTTCCACTGTCTGAATCATAGGGGTCAACACAATCAAACCTGTTACTCAGAGAGACACTATCTAGATGATTGAATTGGATTCTACCAGCATGCCCACTACTGTGGCTCAAGGTCACTGCTACCATGCTCAAGGGCTGCTTCAGGGGGCCCTCAAACAAACTCTTCTCATAGCCAAACCATGCCATATCCCCTACTCATCCACATAACACTACTCACCCCCCTATAGTTTACTGCTACCATCCTTCCCATTGTTGTTACTCAAAGACACGCTTTCAGCACTATGCATCTCCTTTACACAATCCCTTTCCTTCCCACTATAATTCCTAGCAATCTCCAGGCCAATGCCACCAGAATTCCCACTTCCACCTCCCTATCACACCCAACAATCAAATTAGTTTTCAAGCACTCAAAAATTGCACCAACCTTCGGCTAGGGAGGAAAATGTTTGGGTTCTTTAAACACAACCACCTTCCGCACCTCCACCAAGGCCCTACATCCTACACCAAACTCCACTTGAGCCAAAGTCAAGCCCTCTCATTCCCTGGGATTTTTTTTATGGTTTTGATTTTTTATTATAGTTTTTAACGTTTTTTGGGGTTTAAAATGTTTTTATCGTTTTTATTTATTTATAGGGTTCTATGGGTTTTAATATTTTTTATGGTATTTGGGAGTATTTTTTGGGGTTTTTAGGGTTTTTAGGGTCTTTTCGGGGATTTATCATTTTCTACTTTTTTTTTCAGATTTTTAGAGTTTTTATGTTTTTATGTTTTTCTTTTTATTTTTTAGTGTTTAAAGGATTTTATGTTTTTAATGTTTTAGGGATTTTTATGATTTTTATAGTTTTTAGTGGTTTTTTGATTGTGAGGTGTTTTAGGGTTTTCTGGAGTTTTAATGGTTTTTTGGGGTTTTATGGTTTTCTAGGGTATTAGGGTTTTTTATTTTTTAGGTGTTTTAGGGGTTTTTATAGTTTTTAATGTTTTTAGGGTTTTTCAGGTTTTTTCATGTTTTCAGTGGTTTTTAGTGATTTTATGGCATTTTAGAGGTTTTTAATGGTTTTAGGGGTTTTAATATTATTTTCAGTTTTAAGGGTTTTAGGTTCTTTTTAGTGATTTTATGTTCTTTACCAATTTTAGTGATTTAGGGGTTTTTAGTGTTAATTGATTTTTAAGGTCTTTTGGTGTTTTACATGGTCTTTAGGTTTTTAGGTTTTAAGTATCATTTATAAATTTTTTTAGTATTTTCATGATTTTTTGGGTTTTTATGTATTTAAAGGGTTTTAGGGTTTTTACGGTCTTTTGGGTTTTTAGTGATTTTATTTTTTTATATATTTTATGTGTTTAAAGGTTATTTATATTTTCTTGTATTTTTTCTGTATCTTTTATATATTTAGGGATTTTTAGGTATTTTTTAGGATTTTTATGGGTTTTAGTTTTTTATTTATTTTAAGGGTTTTTAGGGTTCTTAGGGTTTTTACAATTTGGGGGGGGGGGGGGTTTCTATTTTTTGATTTTTTTAGTGATTTTATGGTTTTTCTAGTGTTTAAACAATTTTGGGGGGTTATAGGGTTTTTAGATTTTTCAGTTGTTTTTATTAGTTTTAGAGTTTTATAATATTTTTAGGTTTATATATGATTTTTACTTGTTTTATGTTCTTTTTAGGGTTTTATAGGGGTTTTATATTTTTTAGGTTTTTAGGGTTCTATGTTCTTTTAAGTTTTTATGGTTTTTATAGGGGTTTTATGGGTTTTTATGGGTTTTAATATTTTTAGGGATTCTATAGGATTTTTATGGGTTTTAGGTATTTTTAGTGTTTTTGAGGTTTTTTGGGGTTCTTGGGGGTTCTTGGGTTTTTTAATAGTTTAGGTTTTTAGGGGTTTTAAAAGTTTTTTGGTTTTCACAGTTTTATTAATAGTTTTCATGTTTTTTTGTGTTTTTTACATTTTTAGGGTTTTCTATGACTTTTTAGGATTTTTATAGTTTTTAGGGATTATTAGGGTTTTTGAATATTTTTAGGATTTTTATGTTTTTTTTATTTTAGGTTTTTTTAGATTTTTAGGGTTTTTAAAATTTTAATATCTTTTAATGTTTTTAGTGGTTTGAAATGTTTTTATAAATATTATTGTTTTAGTGTATTAATAGGTTTTTATGGTTTTTAATATTTTTAGGGATTTTATGTTTTTAGGGGATTTTGCATATGTTTAGAGTTTTTAGCATTTTTAGAATTTTTTAAGTTATATAGTATTTATGTGTTTATATTTTTTTTTGGTTTTATTAGGGTTCTTCATATTTTTTTGGTTTTTCTATGACTTTTGAAATTTTGAAGGAATTTAGGATTTTTTTGGTTTTTAGGGATTTTGACGGTTTAAGGGTTTTTTAATGATTTTGTAGGTTTTATGTTTTTTTCTGTTTTTTAGGAATTTTTTGTGTTTTTAGGTTTTAAATGTTTTCCCAGTATTTTGAAGGATTTATGGTTATTTTATTTTTTGGTATTTTTAATGATTTTAATGGTTTTTACGGTTTATTACAGATTATTAGGGGTTTTAGGGTTTTAATGGGTTTTTTGGGATTTTAAGATTTTTTTTTTGAGTTTTTAGGATTTTCTTGGGATTTTAGAGTTCTTTATCATTTTCATGGGTTTACAGGGCTTTTATTGTTTTTATATTTTTAATGGGTTTTAGAGGTTTTATGGTTGTTTTGGTTTTTAGGTTTTGATGGATTTTTGGATTTTAGCTTTTTTAGCCTTTTGGGTTTTTAATTTTTTTAGGTTTTTAATGTTTTCTTCGCGTTTTAAGGGTTTTTAGAGGGTTTTTATAGTTTTAGGGATTTTTAGGGCCTTTTAGGATTTTATGGCTTTAGGGATTTTGATGGGTTTTGGGATTTTTTGGGATATTTATGGTTTTTTGGATTTTAGGGATTTTGGAGTTTTTAAGGTTTTTTAAGAGTTTTATTCTTTTTTATAGTTTTTTACATTTTTGGGGTTTAAATTATTTTATAGTTTTTAGTGGGTTCTTAGGGTTTTATGAGTTTTAGGGGGTTTAATGGTTTTCATTTTTTAGGGGTTTTAAGAGTTTTTTGGGTTTTAGGTTCTTTTAGGGAGTTTTATGTTTTTTAGAACTTCTTAATTTCTTATTGGTTTTAAGTGTTTTAAATTTTTAATGGGTTTCTTAAGTGTTTCCCAGGTTTTTTAAATTTATAGGTATTTATAGGTATTTTTTTCGTTTTTTTATTTTTATGGATTTTCATTGGGTTTTGGGTTTTTAGGGTTTTCAGGGTCATTTAGGGTTTAAGCCTTTTCTAGGTTTTAGGTTTTTAAGTTTTTTTTCATGTTATTTTTAGTTTTTTCTTGATATGGTTTGTTTGGGGTTTTAGGGTTTTTTGATTTTCTTTGTAATTTTTAGTTTTTATAGTGTTTTTAATGCTTTTAGGTGCTTAAATGTTTTTTAGATTTTTTTTAGTGGTTTTTAGGGTTTTATGGTGTTTTAGATGTTTTTATGGTTTTTAGGGGTTTATATTTTTTAACATTTTATGGTTTTAGCGTTCTTATTTTTTTTATTTTTTATGGATTTTAAGTTTTTTATAGGATTTTAGGTTTTCTTAGGGGTTTTCAACACTTATTGGTGCTTTTACATTATTAAATATTTTTTTGGGATTTTTTAGGAATTTATTGGTTTTTATTGGTTTTAAGGATTCTAAGGGGTTTTGGGGTTTTATGGTTTTTAGGCATATTATGTTTTGGGGGGGGGGGGGGGTTTGGGTTTTGATTTTTTTTGAGATTTTATGGCTCTAAGTTATTTTAACATTTTTTTAATTTTTTTTTGGGTTTTAATGATTTAAAGAGTTTTTTATGGATTTTTTAGTTTTTTTGGGGGTTTAGAGTTTTTTTATGTTTTTAGGGGTTTCATATTTTTATGGATTTTAAGGATTTTTATGGTATTTCTATTGTTTCTACTATTTTTTATGTTTTTGGGGGTTTTATGAGTTTTAGAGTTTTAAGTTTTCATGGGGTATTTAGGGGTTTTAATGTGTTTTGAGATTTTATGTATTTTATTAGACTTTATATTTTTTGGGTTTTTAGGTATTTTTTGGGTCTTTTGGATTTATTTTATATTTTTTGGGGTTTTAGGGGGTTTTTTAGAGTTTTTTAGGTATTTTTTGGGTTTTAAGTGTTTTTTGTTTTTTATGTTTTTCTAAGTGGTTTTAACGTTTTTTAAGGCTCATTACATTTTTAGAGTTTTTTTATGGTTTTACTGTTTTTTGGTTGTTTTTATCTATTTTAGGGTTTATAGGGTTTTTAGTGCCATTATAGTGTTTACAGGATTTAGGATTTTTATTATTTTTAGGGGTTTTTTAATTAATATTCTTTCAGGTTTTTTGGGTTTTTATGCATTATATATTTTTTAGAGTTTTAAGTGATTTTAAAAAATTCTGGTTTTCTAAGGGGTTTTAGGTTTTTAGGTATTTTTAGGTTTTTAGGGATTTTTAGGGATATTTTAGGATTTTTATATGATTGTAGATTTTTAGGGATTTTGAGGGGTTTTTGTGTTTTTTAGGGGTTTTATGGTTTTTAAGGGTTTTTTTATTTTTGGTTTTCGAGGTTCTATGCGTTTTTTGGTTTTTAGGGTTTTCTTATGTGTTTTCAGGGTTTTCTTTGTTTTTTTTTAGTTTTTTAGGGTTTTTTTTGGGTTTTTAGGGGTTTTATGGGGTTTTTCAAATTTTATGGTATTTTGAGTTTTTTTGGGTTTTTTGGGATTTAGGGTTTTAATAGTTTTTAGGGTTTTAATAGTTTTTAAGGATTTTTAACATTTTTAAGGGTGTTAGGTTATTCAGAGATATAGTGGTTATTAGGGGTTTTATGGGGTTTTAGGTTTTTAAGGTTTTTAGGGGGTTTTGGGTTTTTAGGGTTTTTATGGGTTTTAATGTATCTTAGGGTTTTAGTGTTTTTAGGTTTTTTAGGGTTTTTATATGTTTTTAGGATTCTAATGTTTTCTAAACATTATTCTGGGGCTTTACTGGTTCATTATATTTTAAAGGATTTTTATGTATTTTAGGAATTTTATGGGTTTAAAGGTTTTTATGAATTTTGAAGGTTTTTAGGGGTCTTAAAGTTTTTAATTGTTTATAAGGTATTTAATATTTTTTGGATTTTTTTGGGTTTTAAGTGTTTTTTGGGTTTTCTGGTTTTCTTTTGGGTTTTCATAGTTTTTTGGGTTATTACATTTGTATGGATTTTTATGGATTTTTATGGATTTTTATGGTTTTATAAAATTTTTTATGGATTTTTAGGATTTTTAGGATTTAATAAGGTTTTTAAGGAGTTTGTGGTTTTTTTGATTGTTTGGGGTTTTTTATTTTTTTAGAATCATATGGTTTTTAGGGGTTTTAACGTTTATAGGGGTTTAATGTGTTTTTAGATATCTTAGTGGTTTTTTGGATTTTTATGGGGTTTTAAGGATTTTTAAGATTTTAGGATTTTTAAGGTTATTACGGTTTTACAATTTATATGTTTTTTTAAGGGTTTTATTATTTTTTATATTTTTAGGGGTTTATGTTTATTATTTTTTTAGGTTTTTTAGGGATTATTTTATGTTTTTATGTTTTTTTTTGTTTTTATGGATTCTTTAGCATTTTTATAGTTTTTATGGATTTTTTGGGGTTTTGAGGGGTTTTAGAGTTTTTTGTGTTTTTTTGATTTTCATGTTTTTTCTATTTTTAATATTTTTTAGTTTTTAGTGTTTAACAATTTTAAGATTTTATATTGTTTTTAATGATTGGAATGGGTTTTATAGATTTTTGTGGTTTTTAGGGTTTTTATGGGCCTTTATGGTTTTTAAGGTTTTAGGTGTTTTTATCGGTTTATGGGATTTTATGGGTTTTGGGGACTTTATGGGGTTTTTAGGGGTCTAAATTTTGTTTATGTTATTATTATTTTCTTTTTTTTATGGATTTTATGGTTTTTTATAATTTTTATCCATTTTAGGGATTTTAGAGATTTTTAGGGTTTATAGGGCGTTTTAGAGTGTTTTTGGATTTCTAAGGTTTTTAGTTTTTTTATGTTTTTAGGGGTATACATGTTTTTATATTTATAAGGTATTATTAGTTTTTTTGGGTTTTGAGGGTTTTTTACATTTTTAGGGACTTTGATAGATATTTAGTATTTTTATGTTTATAAGGTTTTTAGGGATTTTCTTCATTTCTTGGGTTATTTACTATTTTTAGGTTTTTATGGACTTTTTGTGTTTTGGGTGTTTTTTAGGAATTTTTTAAGGGTTTGATATATTTATAGTTTTTTAGCATTTTTACGGGTTTAGAGTTTTTTTATATTTCTTAGTGGGGTTCTAGGGTTTTTATGGGTGTTTAGGGTTTTTCTAAATGACTTTAGTGGTTTTATGGTTTTTAGGGATTTAGGGGATTTAGATTTTTTTAAGGGTATTGGGGTTTTTAAGTTTTATTGAGGTTTTAAGGTATTATTAGGGGTTTTTAGTGTTTTTAGGGGTCATTATGTTTGAAGTGATTTTTAGGGTTTTTTAGAAGTTTTGTGATTTTTTGGTTTTTAGGGGAAAAGAAGATGAGGAGGTTAGGCTATTCCCAACCACCCCCCCCCCCCCCCCCCCGCAAATTTATTAGAAAAAGACATAGAAGACAAGGGAGGGGAGGGTCAAATGACCCACACCCAAAAACCCTTAACAAACCCAAACTCCAAACACCCAAAAAAACCAAAAATCATTCAAATCCAAGTAAATCAGAAAACCAAAAAAGTTCCTAGCAATATCTCCCAGTCGAGCAACAACCAGCATCCAGCAGCAACATGAATATAAAAAGCAACGAGATCAGCAACCATCGGCCTATACTCCACTCAGAAACCAGCATCTCACAACACATAATCTTCTACCCATCACCTATAACATCAGCATATCCTTTAACCTTCGCTAGGGCTAGGGTACAACAAGCATCCAACAGCAGAAAGTCCACCATCCATTACAACCTTTTCCACCTCGCAGCGAAGTACCAACCATCCTCAAGAACCAGAATCCTTCACCACATCCCATCCAAGAAACATTCATCACCCAACAACTTAGATTCCAACAACCATCACCTCCAGTCAAATCAGATTCCATCATATCACCCTTAGTAGCACATTTAGGAAACCAGCACCCATGCCCAGAACCTGTCTACGACACCCAAAGAGAAAACAACATCCATCACCACTCAACCGAACCAATATCCAGCCCCCTTGAAAAATCACCACCAAACAAACCACAACACAAGTGGCCAGACACCAAAATAATAGCCATATCACAATAAATCATAACATGCACTTCATCAACAATATGGAATATACCCATGAGAGAAAAACCATAGATACAAACTTGCAACTTCTTCACAAACTGCTACCAAGCCAAACTCATCTGTGCCTCCTCTTGAGCAGATCTGGGAGCCCCTATAACAGCCACGATCACCAATCGCCAGAATTTGACAAAAATCGAGAAAATAAACTAAGAATTGACCTTCCATAGATCATAGCCGCAAAACCTCACCTCACCATGACATTTCACAATCCATCGAGGCATCATCAGAGAGGGATGAAGTAGCAAACCAGGAATCACCCGTCTATGAGACCAGATCCCAGGATGTCAGAGCAACCTGCAACGTCTTTGATTCCCCTGACTCCTCTGATCTTCCTGAGGAAACCGCAGATCTACAAAGTCAACCCAGACCAGGGATGAATTCTAGAATGTTTACCGACCACCAAGGGGTCGTCTGCTTCACTGCTAGCCAGATATGGCCGATCTGAGACCACAAAATCCCGTGCAACGTCCAAATCCGATGAAAACCAAGCACACCAGTAAATAGATCCTTCCAAACTTGAAATCCAAAGTAAGGGACGGGGAAAAAAGAACTACCAAAGATAGAAAACCACCATCATCTTGAGTCCGAAGAGCACAACCCATTGCTGAGGAAGCAAGAAACCAGCACTAGGGTCCAGAGAAGAAACCAGGTGAAAACCTAGAAGAAGTGTCGAGCGATAGAGAGGTCCAAGGGATTACGTCGCAATCTCCTTTTGGTTTTTTTGTATTTTTAGGGGTTTTAGTTTTTTTTGAGTTTTTATGGTTTAAATGTATTTTAGATTTTTTAAAACATTTTTAGGGTTTTAATGGTTTTCCATGTTTTTTGAGGTTTTTATGGCTTTTATGGATTTTTAAGTATTTTTAATGTTTTATGTGTTTTTCTGATTCTTATTGGTTTAAGATATTTAGGGTCTTTTAGGGTTTTAAGGGTTTTTTGAGTTTTAGTGCTTTTACTTTTTTAGGGGTTTTAATAAATTTTAGGTTATTATGGTTTTATTTTCGGTTTTAAGGGTTTTAGAGGTTTTTTGTGTTTTTAGGGATATGTAGGTCTTTTGTAAGATTTATAGGGTTTTGGGGGTTTTAGGGATTTTGAGGGTTTTTAGGGTTTTTTTGGGGTTTTAGTGTTTTTAGATTTTTAGGGGTTTAATTGTTTTTAGATTATTATGGGTTTGTTAGGGTTTTTCGTAGTTGTTTTTGTTTTTAATGTTTTTAGCTATCTTCAGGGATATTTTTTTGGTTTTTATGGTTTTTATGGTTTTTAGAGATTTTGAGGGGTTTTAGGCATTTTTAGGGGTTTTATAGTTTTTAGGGTTTTCATGTTCTTTTTATATTTTTAGGGTTTTATCATTTTTATAGTTTTTAACATTTTTTAGGGATTAATGCTTTTTTAACATCATTTATGGTTTAATGAGTTTTTAGAGTTTCTAGTTGGGTTTATGGTTTTTAAGGGTTTTACGGGTTTTAGGTTTTGTATGGGGTTTTAAGGTATTTTAATTGTTTTTTAGGGTTTTATAGGGTTTATGTGTATTATGGTTTTTAAGGTCTTGTTATGGTTTTTAGGGTTTTTACATGTTTATGGATTATTAGGGATTTTTTGGTTTTTTAATTTCTTTTAGGGTTTTTAAGGATTTTGATGGTTTCTAGTTTTTTTAAGGGTTTTAGGGTTGTTAGGGTTTTATAAATTTTTTCGGTTTTTAGGGGTCTTAAGTGTGTCTAGATTTTTTAGGTTTTCTTAAGGTTTTTAAGTGGTTTTTGGGTTTTTTTTACATTTTTATGGACTTTGAATTCTTTTTTAGGAATTGTATGGTTTTAAGGATTTCAGAAATTCGGTGGGGTTTTTGGACTTTTTTTAATGATTTCATGGGATTTTTTGGGTTTATAGGGGTTTTATTGATTTTTTAGGGTTTTAATGGTTTTATATAGTTTTTAAAATTTTAAGGGTATTAAATGGTTTTTAGAGTTCTTAGTGGTTTTAGAGTTTTTATGGGTTTTAAATGGTTTTTGGGAGGCTTAAGTATTTTTATGTTTTTAAGGTTTTCTTAGGGTTATTCATGGTTTTTACAGTTTTTTTATATTTTTAAGGATTTTATGGAATTTTAAAATTTTTATGGTTTCCATGGTCTTTAGGTATTTTTAGGGGTTTAGGGGTTTTTAGGGTTTTTTAAGGTTTTTTGAATTTAAAGGTTTTTTGGGGTTTTAAGTGTTTTTTATATAGTAAAATAAAAAAATTTAAACCCTTAAAAACCAAAAAACACAAAAAAAACCCAAAAACTCAAAAAAACATATAAACCACAAAAACCATAAAAACACTAAAATACCTAAAAACCCTTAAAATCCATAAAAACCCTAAAAATAAAATCCTAAAAAATACTTAAAAATAACTCAAGAAATAAAAATTTGTAAAGACCCTAAATATCCCTATGAAAATAATAAAAACCTAAAAAACCATTATACCTATAAAAATCATAAAAATGCTAAAACCCTAATAACCATAAATCCCCTAAACCCCCTCAAAATACCTAAAAACCATAAAATCCTAAAAATTCCATAAAAATTTGTAGAAAAATAAAAAACCCTAAAAACCCTAATAAAACTTTAAACCCTAAAAAATCCCCGAAAAACTTAAAAAAGATAAAACCGTTAAGACCCCAAACCACCTAAAAACCCCTAAAATCATTGAAATCCCTAAAAACCTCAAAAAATTAATAATAATATGAAAACACATTAAACCCCAGAAAAATTTAAAAACAATAAAAAACCTTAAAACGCTAAAAAAATCAAAAAAAAACCTAAAACCCCAAAAAACCCAAAAACCAAGAAACCCCAAAAAACCCAAAAAATACTCAAAACCCTAAAGACCCTAAAAACCATAAAAATCTAAAAAAAATTCCAAAAAATTCCAAAAAATGTAAAACCCACAAAAAATTTAAAAACAAAAAAGAAAACCTCAAAAATATAAAAACATAAAACCCCTAAAAAAACTAAAAAACCAAAAAACCCTTAAATACCAAAAAAACCTAAAAATTAAAAAAACCATGAAAACCTTAAACACCCAAAAAAATCCTTAAAACCCCCCAAAACCTATTAACTCAAAAAAACATTAACTACAATTTTTTTAAAAAAAACTCTAAAACCCCTTAAAAATAGAAAAATACATTAAAACCCTAAAAAACACATAAAACCTGGAAAACCCCCAAAAATCCCCAAAACCCCTAAAAACCTTAAAATCCTAAAGAGTCCTAAAAATAACTAAAAATAGAAAAAACTAAAAAACCCTAAGAACCCCTAATAATTCCTTAAAAATCTAAAACACATAATACCCCTAAAAACCTAAAAAAAAGCTAAAAACCCTAATTTTTTAAAACCCTAAAAATCTCAAAAAAACCCCTAAAATACCAAAAAATTGTAAAAATTACCAAAAAACATAAAAACCATAAAAACAATAAAAATCTCTTAGAAATCCATAGTAACCTACAAACACTTAAAATACCTAAAACCCCTAAAAATTTTAAAACCCCAAAAACCATAAATACCTGAAAAAATATAAAAATGATAAAACACTAAAAACATTAAAAAACCCTAAGACCATAAAAATTCCCAAAAACACATAAAACTCCAAAAAAAAATTAGACCCTAAATACCTTAAAAAATTATATGAAACCTCAAAACCCTAAAAAACTCAAAAAAACAACGAGCACCTAAAAACAATAAAATCCCTAAAATCTATAAAAACCCATAAAAATCCTAAAAACCCTGAAAAACCATAAATATCATAAATATCTTAAAAACCATTCAAATATCTAAAAACTCAAAAAAGCATAAAACACTAATAAACACTAAGAAAACCTAAAAATACTAAGAACACTAAAAACACCTTAAAACCCTTAAAATTATAAAAACCCTGAAACCCCTAAAAACCCTCAAACCCTCAAAACCCGTAAAACCTTAAAAAATTATAAAATCCTAAAAAATAGATAAAATTTTTGATAACCCTAAAAACCACTAAAAATTCATTATAAATGTAAAACACATAAACCCCATAAAAAACCTAAATTTTATAAAGACCCTAAAAGGCCCTAAAAACCATAAAACAACTAAAAACCATAAGCCCCTCAAAACTAAAAAAACACTAAGACCCATAAAAACCCAGAAAACCCAGAAAACCCACTAAAAACTCTAAATCCCCTTTAAAACCCTAAAAACATTATTAAACTCTAAAAAATAAAAAAACCACTATAAAAAATCAAAAAACTCTAAAATCCCAAAAAACGATAAAATCCCTAAAAAGACAAAAAAAAACCCTAAAACCCCTAAACCCCCTTAAAATCTGTAAGAACCCATAAAATCCAAAAAAGATCCCTAAAAATCCATAAAATATTAAAAACCCTAAAAACCTGAAGATCCCTAGGAAAACCTTAAAAACTAAAACACACATAAACCCCTATAAAACTTAAAAAATAATAAAATCTAGAAAACCAGTGGAAAAATTAAAAAACTAAAAACACTTGAAAGCTCTAAAAACCTAAAAAAAATGATTAATCCCCTTAAAACCCCTGAAAAAATATTCAAAATCCCTAAAGGCCCATGAAAATTCTAAAAATACCTAAAAATATATAAAACATAAAACCCCCACAAATCCTAAAACAGCCTAAGAAACCTTAAAAACCTAAAAACACATAAAACCCCTAAAATTCGAAAAAACCTTAAAAACCATAAAACCCCTGAAACCCCTAAAACCCCTAAAACCATATAACCAATAAAAATACAAAAAAACATGATAAAAACACTAAAAACCACTAAAAACCCTTCAAACCCAAAAAATGTAAAAAAAACTAAAAATCCTTAAAAACCTCAAAAAATACAAAACCCCCCGAAAAACCGAATAAAACCAAAAAACCATAAAAACATAGAACATTAAAACCCATAAAAATCATAAAAGTCTCTAAAAATACCTAGATATGTAAAAACCCCTAAAACCCAAAAAAACCCTAAGAAAATATAAAAATTTAAAAACTCTTAAAACCCATAAAAAATATAAATATTATAAAACCACTAAAACCCATCAGAATCCCTAAAACCCATAAAATCCTAAAAAATCCCTAAAATCTATCAAAATGTAAAAAAACAAAAAATCCTAAAAACCGTAAAATGACCTTAAAAACGTAAAACAAATAAAACTCTTAAATACCAACAAACACTAAAACACTAAAATGACACAAAAAACCTAACTCCCCTAAAATCCATAAAACCCATATAAACGTTAAAAGTCCTTAGAAACACATAAAACCCTAAAAGCCAACTAAAAATCTAAAAAACTCTTAAAACCCCAAAACCATTAAAAACACTACAAATCGTAAAAACCAAAAAAATGTAAAAACCTAAACACTCTAAAAATTCCAAAAATCCATAGAACCTATAAAAACCCTAAAAGACCTAAAAATATCTAAAAACATAAATCCCTCAAAACCTTTTAAAAACCTCATGAAAAACTGAAGAGCATAAAACAATTAAAACATTTGAAAAAACAAACAAATTAAAAAACATAACAACCATAAAAACCCTAAAAAACAACAAAATCCTCTAAATCCATAAAAACCCTAAAGCACATAAAAATCCTAAAAAAATCTCTAAAAGCTGCATAAAAAGATAAAAACACTAAAAAACATAGAAACCACTAATAAAAATCTAAAAACCTAGAAACACTCAAACCTCTAAAAACATGAAAATAAAAAAACCCTAAAAACACTAAATACACCATAAAAACTCAAAAAACCTTAAAAACCACAAAAAATATAAAAACCATATAAAACCCTATAAACGCATAAAAACCCAAAAACCCACTAAAAATTCTAGAAACCCTTTAAACCCCTAAAAAATTAAAAAATTCTAAAAAACTAAATAAATCCTAAAAATACTAAAAAACCCCAAAACAATACTAAATAACCCTAAAACCCCTAAAAAGCATAAAAAACCAAAAAACAATCAAATCCCGTAAAAAACTAAAAACCCATAAAAATCCAATAAATTCCTTAAAAATTAACAAAAATAAAAAACCCCTAAAAATACTAAAAAAACCCTAAGAAAACCATAAAAAACTAAAACACATAAAACCCTAAAAAACAAAAAAAGACAATAAAAACCATAAAATATGGTAAAACAGCTAAAAACAAAAACAACCCAAAAAACCATAAAAACCATAAAATGCATAAAAACCTTAAAACCTATGTCACCCTAAAAACTGATAAAAAAACCCTAAAAACCTTTAATCCTAAAAAATGATAAAAATTTTAAAAAACCTAACACAAAAAAACATGTAAACCCCCAAAAATCTATTTAAACATTATAATCCCTAAGAAGTACGAAAACCCTAAAAATCCCTAAAACTTCTAAAAAAATAAAAATTCTAGAAAAACATAAAATACTAAAAATCCATAAAATCCCTATAAATGTAAGCACCTGAAAAAATAGAAAACATCTTTAAAAATCTAAAAACCTTAAAAAATTAAATCCCTAAAACCCTAAAACCACTAAAAACCCTAAAAACCAAAACCACCCTAAAATCACTAAAAACCCAAAAAAACCATAAAATTCCAAAAAAATCCCTAAAAATCCAAAAAAAAAACATAAGAACCCAAAAAACACCTAAAACCCCTAAGAAAACCTTTAAAACCTTAAAATTCTTAAAAACCCTAAAAAGAAAAAAAACACTAAAACCCCTAAAAACCCTAAAAGTACCTAAAACCCCCAAAACCCTAAAAACAATAAAACACATAAAAACCATAAGAACCAGAAAACCCTATAACCAACTAAAAACACAAAAAATCCTTTAAACCCCAAAAAATATTAAAATAGTTTAAAAACCGTAAATCCCTAAAAACTCAAAAAACCATAAAACCTATAAACCATAAAACCCTATAGAGTATACAAACCCTGTAAACACAAAACACCTTCAAAATCCAAAAAATCCCTAGAAAACAATAAAATCATAAAATGTTCTAAAAATCCAAAAAAAACGTAAAAAACCCTAAAACCCTCAAATTTACTAATAACCTTCAAAACTATAAAATCCAAAAAAACCATAAAAATTCCTAAAATATAAAAACCCCAAAAAATCATAAAAAACTCTATGAAATCTTGAAAAACATAAAAACGCATAAAACCCCTAAAACCCTAAAAAATATGAAAAACCCAAAAGACCTTAAAACCCTATAAAAACCCTAAATCCGATAAACACCCTAAAACCATCAAAAATCAAAAAACCATAAAAACAAAAATAACCACGAAATACACTAAAAACCCATAAAAATCCTAAAATGGTTCAAAACCTCTAAAAACATTAAATACCAAAAAAATAATTACTCTATAAACCCCATAAAAACACTAAAAACCATAAAAAACCCTACAAATGCTAAAATCTGAAAGAACCCTAAATCCAATAAAAAACCAATGAAACCAATAAAATTCTTAATAATGTAAAAAACTCAAAAAACCCAGAATAATCCTATGAAAAACATAAAAATTTTAGAACAATTAAAAACTATAAAAACCCTAAATAGATTAAAAACTCTAAAATACATCAAAATCATAAAAATCTATAAAATACATAGAAGCCCTATAAAATCCCTAAAAATACTCAAAAATGTCAAAACCCTAACACCCCTTAAAAATGTTAAAAAACCCTTGAAAAATTAAAAAACATGAAAAGCATAAACCCCCAACAAAACATAACAAATTCTAAACACTCTTAAAACCTCAAAAGTCCCTAAAAACCTTAAAATCCATAAAAACCATAAAACCCATTAAATCCTTAAAATCCCCAATGGCCCATAAAACCCCTAAAAACAACTTAAAACTCTAAAAACACATTAAAAATTAAAAAGGGTAAAAAAAATTCCAAAAAAACTTAAAAACCCTAAAAACCATAAAACCCCTAAAAACCCAAATAAAACCCCCAAAAAACCAGCAAATCATAAATACCCCAAACACCATAAAAATCATAAAAACCCCTAAAATTTTCAAAATCCCTAAAAACCATAGAAACCCAAAACTATAAAAAGTGCTAAATATCCCTAAAAACATAAAAAACCTAAAACACTATAAAACCCTAGAAAAACATAAAAATATAAAAACACATAAAACCTCTAAATACCTAAAAAACACTAAAACCCCAAAAAATCCTAAAGACTAGATAAAAATATAAAAACCTTCAAAAACCGTAAAAACCCAAAAAGTCACAGAAATTTTAAAAATATTTAAAAAACACTAAAACATTAAAAAAACCAAAATCCCATAAAAAACCTAAGAAAAACATAAAACCGTAAAAACTTTTAAAACCCCAAAAACACTAAAACTACAAAAAAACCCTAAAAGACCCTAAAAACCCTAAATAAATCAAAACAAAAAAAACCATAAAACTATAAAAATCCATACAACCCTAAAGCCCACTAAAAACTCTTAAAACCCTTTAATACCAGAAAAACATTAAAAACCCTAAAACCCATAAACCCCTAAAAACATCAGAACACCCCTAAAACCCCAATAAACCCATTAAATCCTTAAAACCCTAAAAACCTCAAAATCTCTAGAAACCCAAAAAACCATAAAAATCATTAAAAAGAACTAAAAATATATGAAAATCTAAAAAACTCTAAAATACTTAAAAACCCCTAAGAAATCCTTAAACCCCAAAAAACACTTCAAACCCCTAAGTACCTAAATATGATAAAAACCCAATATAACACTAAAACCCCCAAAAAGAATAAAAACCTTAAAATCACTAAAAGTAATAAAAACCCAAAAAAATTATGAAAATCCACAAAATACATCAAAATGTAAAAATCCATAAAAGCCCTGAAAACCCCTAGGAAAACCTTTAAATAACATAAAAACCATAAAAACCTAAAAATTTATAAAAACTCTAAAACTTATAAAAATAACCTAAACACCTAAAAACCCTAAGATCCATAAAAAACCCTAAAATCCATTAAAACAAAAAAACCTAAAAACCCTAGAGACCACTAAAAAATATAAAAAATTATATCCAAAAAAATTGAAACTTCTAAAAAACCATAAAATCCCAAAAAACTCAAAATAACCAAAACCCCAGAAATATACCAAAAACACCCAAAAACACTAAACATCCCTAAACCTCCTCCATATCCCTAAAAACACTAAAAAACTAGAAATCCTAAAAATCCCTAAAAATCCTTAAAATGTAAAAAAATTTAATAAACTTAAAAAATAGTAATAAATTCATAAAATAATTTAGAGACAATAAAAACATAAAAAAACAAAAAACCCTAAAAACCAAAAGTCCCCTAGAATCCTTAAAACCCTATAAAAATCCCAAAAATTTCTAAAAAACCATTTAAACACCTAAAAACCATAAAAAACTCTCAAAAACATAAAAACCCTAAGACCCAAAAAACCCCTTAAAACCAAAATAAGTAAAAAATAATAAAAAACCCTAAAACTCTAAAAATATAAAAAAATCCGTGAAATCCGTAAAATCCAAAAGAATCCCTAAAATCTCTAAAAATGTAAAAATCCCTAAAAAACATGAAAATTCCTAATAAAATCATAAAAAAAAGAAAAACCCTACAACCTAAAAATGATAAAAACCCTAAAAACTAAAAATGATAAAAACCCTAAAATCCTAAAAATCCCTAAAAACCCCTAAAAACACTAAAAACACTAAAAACACTAAAAACAATAAAAAATACATAAAATCTATAAAAACATAAAATTCCCTAAAAATTCTGAGAAACCTAAAAACATAAAAAATCTACAAACCCAAAAAACCAGAAACAACTAACACCCTAAAACCCCTTTATAAGACTCTAAAAACACTAACACCCCCTAAGAACATAAAAAACCATACAAAACCCTAATCCACTAAAAAAATCACAAAACCCTTTTAACCTCTAAAAACATTTAAAATACTCGATAGCACATAAAACCCTAAAGAACTCAAATAAAAAAAATAAAACCCAAAAAATCATAAAAAAACTGAATAGTACTGAAAGCCCATAAAAAACCTGAAAATCTCTAACAACCCTTGAAGGCATAAAAATCCCTAAAAACTAAAAAAACTCTAAAACCCTAAATCAACCTAAGATGACCTTAAAACACGAAATACAAAAAAACCCCTAAAACCCTAAAAACACTAAAAACCCAAAAAACCTAAAAATCCTAAGATCCCTTAAATCCATAAAACGACTATAAACCTTAAAAATGATAAAAAACCATAAAATCCCTAAAAACACACAAAAAATATAAAAACCCTTTAAACCACTAAAAATGTTCAAAACTCTAAAAACCTTAAGAAATATAAAAAAATACATAAAACTCCTACAAAAAAACCCAAATCCCCTAAAAAACCCTAACACCCTCAAAATTCCTAAAAACTGTAAAACCCATAAATATCCTAAAAATGTTATAAAAATCCAAAAGGCATAAAAACCCTAAAACCCCTATGAGATTATTAAAAAAAATAAAAACACTTTAAAGCCCAAAAAACCATAAAAAATTCCTAAAAACTCTAAAAATCCTAAAAACAAATAAAATCTCTAAAAAACTAGAAACCATAAAAAACCTAAAAATCCCTAAAAATCCCTAAAAATTCAAAAAAACCAAAAAATCATCAAAAAACAAAAGAAATACTTAAAACCCAAAAAACACGTAAAAAACCTAATCGTTGCTAAAATATATAAAAACTCTAAAAAAGATAAAACCCAATAAAAACCATAAAACCCCTTTGAAACCTAAAAACCCCTAAAACCTCATTATCCCTAAGAACCCACTAAAAACAGAAAAAACCCAAAACCCCCAAAAAAACCCATGAAAACCCCAAAAAACACAAAAAAATTCTGAAAACCCAAAAATTTGCTAAAAACCATAAAAATTGAAAAAATACTAAAAATCCCTAATAATCCCAAAAAATTTAACAAACCCTAAATACCTTGAAAACCCCTAATAAAACCTTAAAAAAACAATGAAAACAAATATAAAATGAAAAAATTCATAAAATTCCTAAATAACACTCACAACCCCAAAAACAATAAAATTTGCTAAAACCTTAAAAACACTAAAAACCCATAAAAAACCTAAAACCCAAAAAAAACTATAAAAACCTTTTGAAACCCCTAAAACATTAAAAAACCATAAAACCATTAAAACCTAAAAAATAAAAATACCCCAAAACCTCAAGAAACCCATAAAGACACAAAAAGATAAAAAACCCTAAAACCCCTAGAAATCCCTAAAAACCATAAAAACCCATAAAAATGATTAAAAAATCCCAAAAAATACCTAAAAAATTAAAAACCCTAAATTTCATGAAAACACCTAAGATACCCTTAAAAACCTAAAAACACTAAAACCCCATAAAAACTTCAAAACACTAAGAAACCTAAAAACCATAAAAACCCAACCCCCCAACCCCCCCAAAATCCCTAAAAACCTAAAAACCCTAAAAACATAAAATACATAAAAACCATCGAAAATATAAAAAAACCATAAAATAGTAAAAATGCTTGGAAATTTTTAAAATCCTAAAAAAACATAAATCCCCTAAAAACCTAAAAAAACCTTTAAAATCCTAAAAATAATAAAAACCAACAAATCCTTTAAAACCCATTAAAACCTTACAATCCATACAAACACTAAAAAAACTAAAAACTGAAAGAATTATTTAAACCCCTAAAATGTTAAAAAACTCTAGAAAACCATAAAACACATCAAAAACTCAAAAAACCATAAAAACCTAATTTAAAAAAACACAAAAAACCGTAAAATCACTAAAAAACTCAAAAAAACTCCTAAACACAAAAAAACATAAACCCCTAAATCATTAAAACCCCTAAAAATCCTTGAAACCATAAAAACCATAAAACCCTAAAAAATATCTAAAAATCCCAACAAATTTAAAAACCCTAAAAACCCTAAAAACCACAAAGAGAAACTTTAAAACATAAAAACACTTAAAACCCCGAAAAACATAAAATACACTAAAACCCAAAAAGACCATAAAATCGTAAAACCCATAAATACCATAAAATAGCTAAACCCTTAAAAAATTTAAAAAAACCCTAAAACCATAAAAAACTCTAAACCACCTTTAAACCCATAAAACATTAAAAATAACACAAAAATTAAATCCATAAAATTTCAAAAAATGTCCTAAAACCCAAAAAAAATATTAAGAAACCCAAAAAACCCCAAAAAAATTCAAAATCCCTAAAACCCCTAAAAACTATAAATCTCCTAAAAATCCCTAAAAATCCCTAAAAACCATAAAACCCTATAAAAACCTAAAAAGCATAAAAACATTAAACCCATTACACCCACTAAAAAACTAATTTTTTTAAAAAAATATATAAACCTAAAAATACCCTAAAAACCCTTAAACCCCAAAAACCCAAAACCCCATCAAACCCTTAAAAAATCATAAAACCCATATAACTCTATAAAACCACTAAAAACTATAAAATCCTTCTAAACCCCTAAAACATTTTAAAACTATCAAATAACATAAAAACCGTAAAAAAATAAAAAAATTCCCTATAAACCAAAATAAAATTCCAAAAAAGCACTCAGAATCTCTAAAAATAAAAAAACCCAAAAATCCTTGAAAATAACTATTAAAATAATAATAATCTAAAAACACTTAAAAACCATAAAACCCAAAAAAATATTAAAACCCTACAAATCTAAAAAATTACAAACCCTAAATACCATAAAAACCCCCAAAACACTTTATGAACCCTCAAAACCTATAAAATCCATAAAAACCATTGT
The DNA here is from genome assembly GCA_963277665.1 of Viscum album. Taxonomy (NCBI): domain Eukaryota; kingdom Viridiplantae; phylum Streptophyta; class Magnoliopsida; order Santalales; family Viscaceae; genus Viscum; species Viscum album. The sequence continues at coordinate 110,899,605 of OY728127.1, forward strand.
AAAATATAAAAACTATTTATACCCATAAAAACATTAAAAACTCTAAAATCCTTAAAAATACGAAGAAAACACAAAAAACTAAAAATAATAAAAAAATCCCTAAAACCCCTAAAATCCCTAAAAACACTAAAATCCCTCAAAATCCCTAAAAACTATAAAAAAAATGTAAAAATACATAAAAATGATAGAAATCCTAAAAACACCTATAAACTGTAAAAAGATATTAAAAACTTAAAAACCTTAAAATCAATAAAAACCTAAAAAATACTAGAACCCTAAAAGACCTTAAAAACTATAGAACCCCCAAAAACAATCAAAATACTTAAAAACATTAAAAATTCATAAAGCAATAAAAACCCTAAAAACCAACACAAACAAACTACATACCCGTTAAACCACTAATAATACCAAAAAATCTAAAAATACTTAAAACCCCAAAAAACTCAAGAAAATCTTAAGAACCCAAAAAACCATAAAAACCATAAAACCCTTAAAAACTTTTAAAACCCTCTAAATCTCTAAAAACCATAAAAACTCATAAAAATCCTAAAAACATTCAAAAAAAATTAAAAAACCCATAAAACCCCTATGAAAACCTTAAAAAATTAAAAAACATAAGACACACAGAAATGTTAAAAACAATAACAAAACCCAAAAAACCAAAAAACCCCAAAAATACATTGTCCCTAAACCCTAAAAACCTCTAAAACTCTAAAAATACTTTACGCCTCTAAAAATGTCAAAAACTCTAGAAACCCTTAAAAACCCTAAATATTTCAAAAAACACTAAAAACCCTAAAAAAACCCAGAAACACTACAAATCACTAAAAACCCTCAAAATCCATAAAAAGAATAACAAATTTACAAAATTCCAAAAATCCCAAAAATTTAGAAACCCATATAACCCAAAAACCCCTAAGAAAACCTTAAAAAACCAAAACACTTAAAATCCATATAAACCAAAAAATAGTAAAAAACCCAAAAACCATAAAAATACAATAAATACCCTATAACACTTTAAACACTATTAACCCCCTAAAACCCTTAATAAAATTTAAACATGAAAAACCCTAAAATCCATTAAAAACTATAAAACCCCTATAGTCCCCTAAAAACATTAGCAAACTCTAAAAACCTTTTAAACCCAAAAAATCTATAAAAACCTAAAAAACCGAAAAAATCAAAAAACCCTAAAAAAACTAATACCCCTAAAAATTTATAAAAATCCTAAAACCCATAAAAATCATAAAAAATATAAAATATCCTAAAAACCCTAAGAAAAACCTTAAAACCCTAAAAACATTTAAGAACCCTAAAAACCAAAAAATTCTAAATTCCTAAAAAACCCTAAAAATCATGAAAAATTCCAAAACCCCCCAAAACCCATAAAATTAAAATAAACAATTAAAAACCTTTTAAACCCCTAATAATTTTGGAAACACTAAAAACCATAAACCCCTAAAAACTAAAAAACCCCATAACCCCCCAAAAACCCCTAAATAATCCCTCAAAGTACATAAAAAACCTAAAACCCACAACAATAAAAAAATGATCCCTCAAAATTTCCAAAATCGAAAAAAACCAATGAACCCCTATGAAACCCAAAGAAATCATTAAAAACCTAAAACATATAAAACTTTTAAAAACATAAAAATGATAAAAACCATAAAACCCCTAAAACCATAAAAACTATAAAAACCCATAAAACCCATAAAACCACTAGAAACTCTAAACTCCATTTAAACCCCCAATACATTTAAAAATTGTAAAAAAATATAAAACCATTAAAAATTCAAAAAACCATAAATTCCCTAAAAACCATAAATTTATTAGATACCATAAAATCCCTCAAAATACATAAAACCCTTAAAACATTAAATCCCTAGGATGTCCAAAAAATCCAAAAAAAAAACAAATAAAACCCTAAATACCATAAAAAATCCTAATAAAACCTTAAATAATGAAAAATAGTTGAAACCCATAAAAACCATAAAAACAATTAATACCATAAACCCTAAAATAACTTAAAACCATAAAATAACTAAAAACCCAAAATAAACATAAAACCCCTAAAAAATACTAAAAACATTTCAAACCAATTAAACACAAAAAATCAAAAACTGTAAAATCACTAAAAAAATAAAAAACCCAATACCCCAAAAAATACTTAAAAATCATAGAATCCCTAAAACCCTTAAAAGCCATAAAAACCATAATAAAACATTATAAAAATTAAAAAAAATTAAAACCCATAAAACCTAAAAAATGCTAAAAACCCTAAAAACTAAAAAAGACCCTATAAAGCCTAAAAACTATAAAAACCCTAAAAACATAAAAACCCTAAAACCCCTAAAAACATTCAAAACCCTAAAAACAAATAAAACCCATAAAACCACAAATAACTATAAAAAAACTTTAAACCCTTAATAAATTTATTAAACTCTGAAATACCATAAAAAACCTAAAACTTGAATACCATAAAACCTTAAAAAATTACAAAACCCTAAAAATAATAAAATACCCTAAAACCCCTAAAAATTTATTCAACCCTATAAAACCAAAAAAATCATAAAAAACCATAAACAATCCTAAAATCATAAAAAACCATAAAACCCTTAACACCCCTAAGAAATCTCTAAAATCCCAAAAACACTTAAAACCCCTAAAAACCCTAAAAACACCAAAAAACATAAAACTCCAAAAAATCCTAACAACCCAATAAAAATATAAAAACCCAATAGACCCATAAAAACAAAAAAACCATAAATCCCTAAAAACTATAAAAAACAATAAAATCCCATAAAACCTTGAAAAACCTAAAAATCCTTAAAAACCCTCAAAATCCCTAAAAATCCTAGAATGCATAAAATTACTAAAAAATCCCTAAAAAACGAAAATAATAAAAATCTCTAAAAACCCTAAAAACCCCTAAGAAAACCGTAAATACCCTGAAACACCTAAAACCCATAAAAACCTATAAAATGTGAAAAACTATAAAATACCATAAAAACACCAAAAACCCTCAAAATCCCTAAAAATCCTAAAAAACAAAAAAATATTTAAATCTCTAAAAACCCAAAAAACATAAAAAACCTAAAAAACATAGAAAAATCCAATGAAACCCTTAAACCCTAGAAAAAAACCCCCTAAAATCCCTAAACAATTCTAAAACCCCCATAGTACCTAAAAATGTCTTAAAAACCTAAAACCCCTAAACCGCACAAAAACACTAAAATCCTTAAAACCCCCCTAAAATCCCATAAAAACAAAAAACCATATAAACCCTTACAAATATTAAAAAACTCTAAAAAAAACTCAAAACCATAAAAAAAATCCCAAAATACCCTAAAAACTAAAAAAATACTAAACCATTTAAAAACACTAAAAAACATCAAAATCCAAAAAAACCCAAAAAAATAATGGTTTTAAAAAGACCTAAAAATTACTACAAACATAAAAAAACATAACAAACCATAAAACCTAAAAAATGACCTAAAAACACTTTAATACCCCAAAAAATATAAAAATACTAAAAAACCTAAAAACCCTTAAAACTCTTAAAACCCATAAAATATACGAAAACCCAAAAAAATCATAAAAATACATAAAAATTTCAAAAAACATAAAAACCCTAAAAACCTAAAATAAACTAAGAATCCCTTAAAAATATATATTTTCTTAAAACCCTTAAAGACTTAAAAACATTAAAAACCTTTAAGACAATAATAATCGCAAAAACCTCAAACCCTTAAAACCCCTAAAAACCCTGAATGGCCACTAAAAACTCTAAAACCCCATTTAAATCCAAAAAATATTAAAAAACATTAAGAAACGATAATACCCTTAAAAACTCTACCCCCATCCCCCCATCGAAATCACTAAAATCCCAAAAAATCATAAATAACCCCTAAAAAATAAAAACCCCAAACCCTTGAAAAATCCTAAGAAAATATTAAAACCCTTAAAACACATAAACAACCAAAAAAACCAAAAATCCCAAAAATCCCAAAAATCCCAAAAATCCCTAAAAAACTCTAAAACCCCTCAAACACTCTAAAAAACCTAAAGTCCATAAAAATATAAAACCCCCAAAAATTCCATAAAAATATAAAAACCATAAAACCCTAAATACCATAATAAATCCTTAAAAACCTAATAACACTTGAAAGACCTAAATTTCCGAAAAATGATAAAAATCATAGAAACCCTTTCAAGACCCAAAAATGCTTAAAACCCCTAAAAACCGTAAAACCCCTATAAAGATTAAAAAACCCCAGACCCCACTAAAAATCTAAAATCCCTTTATACCCCTAAAAACATTAAAAAACTCTAAAAACATTAAAACCTAAAAAATAAAAAAAACTTAACATACTAAAAAACCATGAAATCCCTAAAACCACTAAAAACCTCAAAATCCCAATAATCCATAAATACCATAAAAATACTGAAAAATCCCAAAAATCCCTAAAAAAGTAAAAACCCCTAAAACCCTATAAATCCTTAATAAAACAACAAAAACCTAACAATACTTTAAACCCATAAATAGATAAAAACCCCTAAAAACCCGAAAAAACGTATAAAACCCTAAAATTCCAAAAAACCATACATTCCCCTAAAAACCATAAAAACCTTAAAATCCATAAAAACCCTAAAAAAACTAAAAAAATGTAAAATATTTTTAGACCATTGAAAACATTGAAAAAATCAATAAAATTACCAAAAAAACAAAAAACCATAAAAACCCTAAAACCTAATAAAAACACAAAATACACTAAAAATCACTAAAACACCTAAAAACAAAAAAAAATCCTAAAAAATCCCTAAAAATATTTGAAAACGTTAAAAACTATAAAATCATAAGGAATGCAATGAAAACATTAAAAACCTAAAAACACTTAAAACACCTAAAAAACCTAAAAAAAAATTAAAAACCATAGAAACCCTTGATGTCCCTAAAACCCTAAAAACCCATAAACATCCTAAGAGTCCATAAATATTCATAGAAATGTAGAAAACCCAAAAAAACTAATAAACCATCTGAAATCCTTAAAAAATTGAAAAACACTTAAATCCCCCAAAACATAAAAAATGCTTATAAGCCTGAAAAACATTAAAGAACCTAAAAACCCTAAAACCCCCTAAAATATATAAAAGTATAAAAAAATATTAAAATCCCATAAACTCATAAAAACATAAAAAAATAATAAAAACTCCAAAAACACTATAAACCAATAAAAATATTAAAAAATATATAAAAAGCAATAAAAAACCCAAAGAACTAAAAAAACTAGCAATCTAGAAATCCAAAAAACCCTAAAAACTATAAAAACCAAAAAAAAAACCCAAAACCCCCTCAAAATCCATAAAACAATAATAACCAAAAAAAACCTAAAAAATCATTAAAATAAAAAAAAGTAAAAAAAACCTAAATTCCTAAAAAATATTTGAATAATCGAAAAACCTAAAAATTATTAAAACCATAGAAACCTAAGAACATTAAAAACCCTAAATTATCTTAAAACCCCCTAAAAACCCTAAAACCCATAAAACAGCCAAAAAAATCAAAAAAATACTAAAAATACCAAAAAAAAATAAAAAATCTAAAACCCTTTAAACCCCCAAAATGTTTAAAAACTCTAAAAAACCTTTATAAATAAAAAAAAATCAACCCCCCCCCCCCAAAAAAAAACCCATAAACCCCTAAAAAGAGTAAAAAGACATAAAAACTCTCAAAATTCATAAAAACCCAATAAAACAAAAAAAACCCAAAAAAAATCCCTAAAAATCCCTTAAAACTAAGAAACTACTAAAAACATTGAAAAATACTATGAAAAACATTAAAACTGAATAATAAATAAAACCACTAAAAATCCAAAAAACCCAAAAAAATCACTAAAAACATTAAAGACCCTAAAAACACATAAATTTCCTAAAACCCTTAAAATAAAAAAAATCATAAAAAAGTCCTAAAAATACATAAAAATGTAAAAAGCCATTAAAACAAAAAAACCCCTAAGAACCCCTTAAAAACATAGATATTATTAAAACCCCAAAAAATATAAAAAACACTAAAAATTATAAAAACCCATAAACGACCCTAAAAAACCTGAAACCACTAAAATCCCTATAACCTCCCAAAACCCTAAAAGCCCTATAAAAATTATAAAAACCCCATATACCTATAAGAATGTTTAAAAACCCTAAACTACATTTAAATCATAAAAAACTAAAAAAACACAAAAAATAAAAAACCAAAAAACACTAAAATATTTAAGAACCCTAACAATAGACAAAATCCCTAAAATCTTAAAAAACATAAAAATCCAAACAAAACTTTAACAATAATTAAATACATAAAAAACCTAAAAATCCTGAAAAATTCTAATAAAACCATAAAACATACAAACACGTAAACCCCCTAAAAAATAAAAATACATTAATTAAAACCCCTAGAAACCCAAAAAACCCTAAAAATCCTGAAAACCTAAAAACCAAAATAACCAATAAAACATTAAAAAACATAAATCCCATAAAAACCGTAAAACTGAACCAAAAACTAAAAAAACCCCTCTAAACCCCTAAAAATGTTAAAAACACTAACATACCTTCAAACCCTCAAAACATTAAAAAATTCTTAAAAACCCAAAAAACCCAAAATCTCCTAAAACCCCTAAATATCCCTAAAACCCTAAAAAATGGTAAAAACACTAAAAATTCCAAAAATATGTAAAAACATGAAATTCAATAAAAATCACTGAAATACCCTAAGAAAAATGTAACAACCTAAAAACATTTAAAACCCCCAAGAAAGTTAAAAAAATGTTAAAAAACCTAAAAACAGTAAAAATGTTCAACATACCTAAAAACCCAACAAACCAATAAAAATAATGAAAATACCTAAAAATACCTAAAACATAAAAAACCCTAAAACCCCTAAAAACTCTAAGGTAATCTTCAAAAAACATAATCCCTAATAAATGCAAGAAACTCTCAAAACCATAAAAACAAATTTGAAACCCTAAAAGCCTAAAAATACAAATAACATTAAAATCTTATAAACCCCTGACAACCCTAAATACACTAAAAAATATAAAAACCCTTTAAACACATAAATTTTTTAAATAACTCAAAAAACCATAAAAACCATAAAAACATTAAAAGATCCTAAAAACAAAAAAAAACCCCAAAAAACCTAAATAATCTCAAAATACCTAAAAATAATAAAAAACAATAAAACACTAAAATGGAATTAAAAAAATCCCAAAATCATAAAAATATCCTAAAACCCTGAAAAACATTGAAACCCTTAAAAACACATAAAACCCCTAAAATTTAAAAAATGATAATAACAATGAGAAACCATAAAACCCCTAGTAACCATAAGGTGGTGGCATCCCGTCGTCAATGTTCGGGGTTCGAGTCCTTGCAAATGCGACGTGCACCATACGACAGCGATCCTCTTGTCCCCTCGACTCCGCGGGAACTAGCCCAAGCCTAAGGGTTGGACACCATGGGCCTAGCTGGGGGCGTGCGGCTGACAGGTGGGTAGTCCATCCCAATACCTCATTACCCATACAACACGTTTTATAGAGATGACTCACGTTTCTCCTGGTATGCTCTCTCCCCACTCTAGGGCTCCACGGTGCTGTCTTCCACCTCTTCATGCTCTCTCTCCTCATCTTCCTTCAGTGGTGCTTTGGAAAGGACTTCCGACCCTCAATGGTGAAGGTCCTTGGTGGATGATGATGGGCGTTTGGCATTTGGCGGGTGATGGCTTCGACTTTTCGATGGGGAAGGGTCTGTGTGCTTCGGTAACCCCTTTCGCTGACCTCTGATCTGGGTCTCATCTGAGGCGGCTGACGACTTCGCGCGATGATTCATGGAAGATGGTGGCTCAGATCAAGTTTTCAAGGTGGAAACTTTGGTTTGGCTCGGTTGCGCTACTTCGTCTCAAATCTGATTTTTCGGACGACACTCCTTGGTGGTTTCTTGGATCTGCAGAGGAGACATTGCGTGGACGGGTCGAGCTAGTGCCTATGGTTCAGGTCGATTCTATATTTCCTCAGCTGCTGAGGTTCAGATCTCGGAGGTTCTGGTATGTTGTTTCTCATTCATTGTGGATCCCGCATTTTTTTGGTGCGCTGGTGGTTTCTTCTTTCCAGTAGCTACAGCTTTGTGGGTTTTCGTTTGGGTTGCTGCTACTGGTTGTTCTGCTTGTGGAGTGGCTTGATGGCTAGGAATGCCTTTTGGTTAGAGGGCTATCCGAGTCTCTATTTAAGATGGCTCTGGAATTTTTGATGTTTTTGATGCTGCTAGGGGAATCAGTGTGTACTGATGTGGGTGATTGGCAGTTTGCCTTTGCTGGTTTGCATTGTGCGGAAACAGTTTTCCAGAATTGGTGGTGTTGGTTATCACTTGCTGCAGGGTTGGGGCATGATGAAGCTGTCATCTATGAGTCTGGTGCTGGTGGCTTTAATTTACAGCTGGTGACTCTCCTTGGTTTTGAGGTTCTAGAGGCTGAGGAAAATTTCGATCTTGTTTCTACTACCGGTGGTTCTGGTGTGATGAAGATGGGCCTACCCAGCGTGGTGGTGTGGGCTGTGGGAGCTGGTGATTTTGGAGATGTAGCTAGATTAGTTGTCAATAGACATGGATGTTGGCCTTTGTTAATGGTTAATGGTGTTGGATTATATTTTTCTATTTGGCACTGTGGATGTGTTCCTAGCGGTGGGTGTGAAAGATGATGCTGCTTGGCGTTGGTTATTTCCTCACTACGAGGTGGTGAAGTGAAGATGATTGGCGAGAAGGTGATGGAGGATGGAGACAGTGAAGTTGGTAACTGGTTGCTACTTGGATGGGAGGTGCTGAAGATGTTGTATGCATGAACATGTGAGATTGGATGCTGCTTGCTGCTTGGCTGTGAGCTTTGGATGCTGGCTTCTGCTTGGTTAAGAAGTGATAAAGGGGTGATGGAGCTGCCGACTCCTGGAATTGGCTGAGATGGTGTTGAAGCTGTTGTGCGTTTGGCATTGTGTCTTTTCTTTTTTTGAATTTTCTTTTTTTTCGGTCTTTGGGTGTGTGTTTGTTAAGGGCTTTTGGGTATAGGATGATTGGCCCCGCCCCTCCCTTGTCTACAGTGTCTTCGTGTCTTTTTTCTAATAAATTTTGGGGGTGCCAGGAATAGCCTGACCCCGAGCCTTCTTTTCCCTAGAAACCATCAAACCCATAAAACATAAAAAACCCTTAATAACCCATAAAAACCTAAAAATATTAAAAACTATAAAGACACTAAAAATATAATTAAATCCCTAAAACCCAGTAAACCAAAAAAACCCTAAAACCCCTCAAAATCTATAAAAAATCTAAAACCCTATAAAAATATTCAAAATGCCCTAAAAATACCTAAGAACATAAAAAAAACATAAAAACCATGAGAAACTCAATGAAATAGTTAATAACATAAAAACATAAAACCTCTAAAAACATTAAAATCCATAGAACCCCAAAACCCTTAAAACCCTCAAAATACCTCAAAACCCCTAAAACCCCTAGAAATCCCTAGAAATCCCTAAAAATGTAAAAAACCCCTAAAACCCCATAAAAACCCAATGAAAACCAAAAAATCCAAAAAAACATACAAACCGTTATAAAACTAAGGAACATTAAAAACCCTAAAAGGCCCTAAAATCCCTAAAACCATAAAACACTTGTAAACCATAATGTCACTAAAACCCAATAAAATCCTAAATTCCACTAAAATATATAAAAACCATTTAAACTCACAAACTGATAAAAAAACTCTAAAAACCATAAAAACCCTAAAACCAAAAAAACTTAAAGACTCAAAAAATCTATAAATACTTTAAAAAACTAAAAACACATAAAAACCCTTAAAATCTCTAAGAACCTTAAAAACCATAAAAAATCCTAAAAAATATCTAAAAATCCATAAAAATGTAAAAAACCATAAAAACCCAATGTAAGCATCAAAATACTAAAAACACTTAAACCCCCTAAAAATATAAAAGATACTCAAAATACTAAAAAACCAAAAGCGACACTAAAACCCCTAAAAAATAAATATCCATAAATCTATAAATAACCCTAAAACACCTAAAAATTATAATAACCAACTAAAAATTCTTCAAGCTACTTAAAACCTTAAAATCGCTTAAAAACTTAAAAACACTAAAAAACCATAAAAAATAAAAAACACCTAAAAACTCAAAATACATAATTCCAAAAGAACTTTTTAAAACACCACAATCCCAAAATCCTCTAAAAACAATCTAAATACAGAAAAGCTCTAAAAATCCTTCAATTTTTTTAAAAAAAACACTAAAAACCTTGAAATATTATAATAAAACCTTAAAAATCAAAAAATTACATAAAACCCCTAAAAACATAAATAATGCTAAAAACATAAAAACCCAAACCCCTATAAAATCATTAACCCCTGAAAATACCTAATAACCCAAAAAACAATAAAACCCCTTAAAAACATATGAAACCATAGAAACCCAGGAAACCCCTAAGAAAAACATTAAAACCTAACAAACACTTAAAACCTCTAAAAACATAAAAAATTATAAAAACACTAAAATACCCTAAAAACCCTAAAAACCATGAAAACACCTAAAATTATTAAAACCCCTAAAACCTATAAAACATGAAAAAATCACTAAAAATAATTATAACACTTCAAACCCATAAAATGTTATAAAATATAAAAAACATAAAAACTTAATAAAGTAAATAAACCTAAAAACTCAAAAAAAACATAAAAACCCTGAAAAATTGTAAATCCCCTAAAAATCCCTAAAAACATAAAAACTATAATAATCATAAAAACCCCATAAAAATATCAAAAAATGTAAACCCCCCCCAAATCCTTGAAAAATCATTAAAAATTAAAACCACTTTAAACCCACAAAAACCTAAAAAATGCTATAAACCATAAAATCCCTAAACGACACTAAAGACCCTAAATCCCTTAAAAACCATAAAACTCCTAAAAACCATTAAAACACTAAAAATTCTAAAAGGACTAAAAAAACTAAAAAACCTCGTATCTATTTATTCCCCTAAAACCCTTAAAAAACTCTAGAACCCATAAAATTCCAAAAACACCAAAAAAAACCCTTGAAACAAAAAAGAACCATAAAGCCCCTAAAATCCCTAAAACCCCTCTATGTCCCAAAAAACCCTAAAACCCCATAAAAATTAAAAATAGCTAAAATCTATAAAAATGTAAAAAACATTAAAAACCCTAATATAAATATAAAAAACTATAAATACATAAAACCTCAAAAATTCCAAACAAAATCTAAAATCCCTAATCTTTAAGAGATCTTAAAACCCATAAAAACTCATAAATCCATAAAACCCCCTAAAAACATTAAAAATCCTAAAACCCATAAAACCCCTAATAGCCCAATAAAAACTATCTAAACACTTTAAACCCCTAAAAATGTAAAAAAACTCCAAAAACCATTAAACCCCTAAAAAATCATAAAAACCCTAACACCCCAACCATATAATCCTTAAAAAACCTCTGACCCCTCAAAATCCGTAAAACTCTAAAAACTATAAAAATCCTAAGATTCAATTAAAAAATATTAAAAAAATGTAAAAAACACTAAACCATGAAAACCCAGATGAAAACCTTAAAAACCTAAAAAAGAATAAAACCCCTAAAAACCAAAAATCTCTAAAAACCATAAAACCACTAAAACCCCCAAAAAACATAAAAAATCCAAAAAACCATAAAAAACACTGAAAACAGATAAAACCTAAAAACCCACTAAAACCCCTAAAAAATTAACAACCCCTAAATATTATTAAAACCCTAAAAACATAAAAATCACTGAAACCCCAAAAAAAAGTAAAACCCTAAAAACATTAAAACCTATTAAAACCCCTAAATCCCTAAAAACATAAAAATGTTAAAAATCCCTAAAAATTACTAAAAATATAAAAACCATATAAACCTTTAAAAACACTATGAAAACCTAAAAACACTTAAAGCCCATAAAAACCTAAAAAACACTTATAATCCTTAAAATCCCCAAAAAACCTAAAATCTTAAGAACCATAAACACCCCAAAAAACCTTAAAAACCCCTAAAACCCGTAAAACCCTAATAATCAATAAAAACCCATCAAATGCCTAAAAATATTTACAAATATAAAAAACATTAAAAAGCATAAGAACTAAAAAAACACTAAAACCCAAAACAAACAAATAAAAACCCCTAAGAACCCACTATACCGCAAAAATACCTAAATCCCCTAGAAAACCATAAACATACTAAAAAAATCCCTAAAAATCCCTTGAAATGTAAAAAACCATTAAAACCCTTAAAAAGGAAAAGAAAACCTTAATAACATAACAAACATAAATCCAATAAGAAACCTAGAACACTAAAAAACCCTAAACCCCCTAAAAACCCTCGAATCCATAAAAACCCTAAAATTCCATTCAAATCCAAAAAAATCCCAAAAAGTGCCTAAAATTTTAAAAAAAACCAAAAAAACATGAAAACCCCTATGAGAAACATGAAAACCAAAAAACACATAAAATATTAAATGACATAAAAACACTAAAAACCTAAAAAAAACTTATGAGACCTAAAAATCCCTAAACACCCATAAAACCCTAAAAACACTGAAACCCATAAAAATTCAGTAAAACCCACTAAAAACAATAAAAACCCTTTAAATCCCTACAAACATAAAAGACCTAGAAAAAATATTTAAAACACTAAAAACTAATAAACCCACTAAAAATAACTAAGAACACTCAAATTCCCTAAAAAAATAAAAAACCATTAAACCCTAAAATTCCTTAAGGATCCCTAAAAATGTAAAACCCCCTAAAAACCATAAAAACCCATAAGAAAAACTTAAAAACCTACAAAAATTTAAATTCATAAAAAATAAAAACCCAAAAAAAACCCTAAAAACCTATAAAACCCTATAAAACCAAAAAAAACAAAAAACCATAAAAACCCATAAAAGCAAAAAAAATATCCAAAAACATAAAAAACCTAAAAAACTAAAAATTATAAGAAATTTTTAAAATACTAAACACAATTATAACCCCTAAAAAATATAAATTTTTTAAAAACCATAAAAATCCTTAAATACCCTAAAAACCGTAAAACCCTCAAAATCCTAAAAAACCCAAAACTATAAAAATCATAAAAAACCCTAAAAATAACTAAAAAAACCTAAAAAATATGAAACCCTAATAAAAACTTTAAAACTGAAACATATAAAACCAGTAGAAAACCTAAATGACCCAACAAACCTAAAAACTGTAAATTCCCAAAAAACCCAAATCACCCGATAAAAATAAAAAATACTAAAAAACCATAAAAAACCATAAAATCCTATAAAAACCCTGACAAACCATTAAAAACGATTAAAAACCCTTTAAAACCCTAAGGACGATAAAAATATAAAAAACCATGAATACCGTAAAAAATTTAAAAAATATCTGAAACTCTAAAAACCGTAAAACCCTAAAAATCACTAAAAATCATAAAACCATATATGTCCTAAAAATCCCTAAAAATTGAAAAAAAGATAAAATAATAATAACTTTGAAAACCCTAGGATAAAAATAAAAAACTAAAAACACTTAAAACCCCTACAAAACCTAAAAACTCAAAATCCACTAAAAATCACAAAAACCACAAAACCATTAGAAACCATAAAAACCCTAAAAACCATGAAACCCCAAAAACCAATAAAACCCAAAAACCCACTAAAACTATAAAAACAATTTAAACCATGTAAAATTTAAATAAAAATCTAAAAACCTTAGAATCTTACTGAGCCACAGAAAACACTAAGACCCCAAAAAACCCATAAAAACATAAAACCCAACAAACCCTAAAAATCCAAAAAAACCCTAAAAACCATAAAAATCCATAGATCCCCCAAAATCAATAAAATGAAAAACGCATTAAGAAACAAAAAACCAAAAAAACTATAAAAATCCTCAAAATCTCTATAACCTTGAAAAAAAAACATCCCTAAAATATCACTAAAAATCAATAGAAATGTAAGACACCCTAAAAACCCTAGGAAACCCATAAAAACCTAGAAAAAATTAAAACACCTATAAAAACTAAAAATAGTAAAACCATAAAAAATATAAAAGACCCTAAAACCCTGTAAAACCCATAAAACCCTCAAAAATTGTAAAAAACCCTAAAAACCCAAGAATAATTTTAAAACCATTAGAAACCATAATATCTCTTTAAACCTATATAAATGTAAAAAAAATCGTAAAAACTCTAAAAAACTCTAAAAACCCGAAAAACCATAAAAACCCTAAAACCTCTTAAAAATCCTAAAAAACCAAAAAATACTATAAAAATATAAAAGATCACTAAAAATACCTAATATATTAAAACCCCTAAAAACCCTAAAAACCTAGAAAAACCCAAATAAAACCTTAAAAAGAGAAAAACACTTAAACTCCCTAAAAACCATAAAAATTTAAAAAAAATCCTAAAACCCCTCAAAATAAATAAAAACCCTAAAACCCCTAAAAATCATAAATAATCTATAAAAATACAAAAAAAAAACATAAAATCCAAAAAACCTAAAAAAACCAATAAAAATTTAAAAACCTAAAAACAATTAATACCTATAAATGTCATAAAACATGATAAAAACCCTAAAAACAATAAAAAAACTCTAAAAACCCCAAAAACCATCAAACCCCTAAAAAACATAAAAAAAATAATAACCCTCAAAACCCTTAAAACCCCTAAAAAATGAAAACACCTATTAAACCCATAAAAAATTAAAAAAACAATAAAAACCCTTAAAATAATAAAAATCTCAAAAATCCTATAAAATCCAACAAACCCAATAAAAACCCTATAAATCCTTAAAACACCTAAAAATAAAAAAAACCATTAAAATGATGAAAATCATTAAAAATAAATAGAAACGTAATTACCCCAAAAAAAATTAATAACCCTAAAACCCCTCAAAATCCCTAAAAACTCAAAAAACTATAAAAATTATAAAAAATCCATTAAATACCAAAAAATAAAAAAACCTAAACCCCTAAAAAACCCTAAGAAAACCATATAAACCTAAAAACACATAAAACTTTTAAAAACATAAAAAATGATAAAAACGATAAAATTCCTAAAACCCTAAAAAACCCTCAAAACCCCTAAAAATCCACAAAAATTAAAAAACCCTAAAAATGCTTAATTTTTTTTAAAAAAACCTAAAACCTTGAATATCCCTAAGAAAAATTCAAAAACCAAAAAAAATTAGAATAAAAAACCTAAAAAGTGCTAATATCCCAAGAAATCCTAAAAATTATAAAAACATTTTAAACCCATAAAACCTTAAAAACCCTAAAACCAAAAAAAAACCATAGAACAACTAAAAAACCATAAACATATAACCCCCACAAAACTATAAAAATCTTATAAAATCCTTAAACATAACAAAATTGATAAAATCCCTAAAAACACTAAGAATACCATAAAAATCTAAAAACACTTAAAATCACTAAAAAAAATTAAAAACACTAACACCCCAACAACCCTCTAGAAATTTCTATAAACCCTAAAAACCATAAATCCTATAAAAATAAAAAAAACACTAAAATCCCATAAAAAACCAAAAAACCACTAAAACCTCTTAAATTTATTAAAACCTATAAAAACATTAAAAAATAAAAAAAAACTTTGAAACTCTCAAAAATCAAAAAACCCCATAAAAAATAGTAAAACCATAAAAACACCAAAATCATAAACACACCCAAAACCCTAAAAACCAAAAAAATAAAAAACATAAAAAATCCTGGAAAATTAAAAAAAACAAAAAAATGCTTAAACACTTGAAAAAATTAAAGTAACCTAAAAAATATAAATAAAATTAAATCCTATAAAAATCATAAAAATATGTAAAAACCCAAAAAATCAGGAATATCCAAAAAATTCCTGAAAAAGAAATACAATTGTATAAAATCTTAATAATACCTAAGAAAACCATAAAACCAAACAAACTCTTAAGGCGCATAAAAACACTAAAAACTATAAAACCCCTTGAAGACCCTAAAAACCCTAAAGCCCCTAAAACCCATAAAACCCCCCAAACCATTAAAATCCTAAAAACATGTAACACCCCTATAAACTGCTAAAAACTCAAAAAACCCTTTAATCCCCTAAAAACGTTAAGAGACTCTAAAAACCATAAAACTCTTAAAATAATAAAAAACCACTTAAAAACCCAAAAAACCAAAAATACAAAAAACCCAAAGAACCATAAAATACCCTAAAATACTAAAATTTTATAGAATCCATAAAAACATTAGAAATCCTAAAAATCATAAAAATCCCAAAAAATTTCTAAAAATATAGAAACCATAATGTCTAGAAAAACCCAAGAAAATCATAAAAATATAAAAACTCTTAAAAATCCTAAAAACCTAAAAAATTATCAAAACCATAACAAACTCTAAAAAACCCAAACCCCTAAAAACCAAAAAATATACTAAAAATAATAAAAAACCCTAACAACGTTCCAAAATTATAAAATACCTTTAAACCCATGAAAAAAAATTAAAAAAACTAAAAACAAAAAAAAAATAAAAACTCTGAAGAAACCTAAAAACTCGAAAAAAACATAAAAACCTAAAAACCCCTAAATATATTAATACCCATAAAAAAGAAAATATTATAAAAAATACCTAAAAATAATGAAAATCTAAAAACCCTAAAAACCCTTTTGAAAAACATAAAAACCTAAAGCAATTTAAAAAATGATAAAATGCTAAGAGAAGCAAAAAAAAATGCCTAAAAACTCTCAACATCCCTAAAAACCTAAAAAATGATAAAATGCTAAGAATACCTAAAAACACAAAAAACCTCAAAATTCCTACAAATTTATATCCCATAGAAATCCTAAAAAATCCTTAAAATCTAAAAAAACATAAAAAATCATAAAAACACATAAGAAAACCTTAAAAACCAAAAAACACATAAATCCCATAAAAACATAAAAAATGGTAAAATAATAAAAAAATCCTAAAAGACCCTAAAACCCCCAAAACACAAAAAAAGAAAAAATCACTTAAAACCCTTATAAAACCATAAAAACCCATAAGAAAACATTGAAAACCAAGAAATACATAAATCAGATAAAAACATAAAAAATGATAAAACAATAAAAAATCTCAAAAGACCCTAAAACCCCTAAAACCCAAAAAAACCATAAAAGTCCCTAAAAACCTTATAAAACCATACAAACCCAAAAAACCCCACAAAAACAATAAATAATCTTTAAACACATAAAACAATAAAAAATGTAAAAACCTTAAAACACTAAAAACACAAAAAATCCCTAAAACCAAAAAACATTAAAAACACTAAAAATCCTCAAAATCCCAAAAAACTATAAAGATCCGAATAATCTATAAAAATACTTAAAAAAAATAAAAACCCTAAAACCCCTTAGAAACCATAATAGAAATTCTAAAAACTAAAAACACATAAAACACCTAAAAACTAAAGAACACTAAAACCTAAAAAAACTCAAAAAACCACTAAAAACTATAAAAAGACTAAAAACCTAAAAACCAACTAAAAACCATAAAAGAACTAAAAAACCATAAAACCCCTAAAAACACACTAAAACACCATAAACCCATTAAACCCATAAAAACATTAAAAAAAACCCATAAAAACCATCAAAAATAAAAAACCCTAAAAACCCATAAAAACCCTAAAACCCCTAAAGACCATAAAAACAATAAAAATCTCTAAATATCTAGAAAGACATAAAAATAAAAAAAATATTATATTACATAAAATGTAAAAAAACTAAAAAGTTTGAAAACACCTAAGAAATCTATGAAAATCCTAAAATAATTAAAACCAATAAAAATCTAAAAATGCAAAATACCCTAAATATTTATAAAAGGATATAAAAAACCACAAATATTTTAAAACCAACGAAACCGCTAAAACCTTATTAACCGTAAAAACATTAAAACTCCCCAAAAATGAGAAAAAACTCTAAAACCCCTTTAAACCTTTAAAAAAGTTAATGAAATCTACAAAAACTTAAAACCCCTATAAAATCGAAAAACTCTAAAAAAATGAAAAACCTAAAAAAACCCTAAAACACTAAAACCACTAAAATCCCTGAAAACCATAAAACCAATTAAAATACTACAATACCCCTATTTTTTAAAATATTAAAAATCATAAAATTCCTAAAAACCCATATGAAATCCTTAATAACTTAAAAACAATTTGAACCCCAATAAAGTATAAAAAATACTAAAACCCAAAAACAATAAACCCCTAAAAACATTTAAAACCACTAAAAACTATTAAAACTCTTAAAACCAACAAAACACTAAAAAAACATAATCCCCAAAAACAATTAAAAAATATAATAATCCTTAAAACCCCTAAAAAACTAAAAAATGCTTAAATCCAAAATAACATTTAAAACCTAAAAGACCCTACAAATTCATTTAGAAACCAAAAAACCCTAAAAATCATTAAAAAAGACTTAAAATCTTGGAAAACAAAAAAACAAAAAAACCCTTAAAATCCCTAATAAAACCATAAAAACCGAAAAACACATAAAACCGCTAAAAATCCTAAAATGTGCTTTAATCCCAAGAAAACCCTCAAAATTGTTAAGAACCCTATGAAACATAAAAACCATTAAAATCCCTAAAAATTTAAAAACTATTAAAACCATGAAAACCACTATGAAAAGCGTAAAAACATTAAAAATAAACAAACCCCTAAAACCAATTTTTTTTCGAAGAACTCAAAATACATATAAAAACCCTGAAAAGATAAAAAAACAAACCATGAAAATACCATAATAAACCCTTGAAAACCTAAAAATAATTTGAAATCCAAAAAACCTAATAATGCTAAAAACATTAAAATAAATTAAAACAACCTAAAGACCCTAAAACCACTAATAACCATAAACAACCCTAAAAACCTAAAAACAATGAAAAACAATATAACTAAAAAAATAAATCTAAAATCAATTTAAAACCCTAAAAATGTTTAAAAAAAATAAAAAACCTTAAAATTTATAAACAAATAATATAACCATAAAACCCAAAAAAACTATAAAACCCCTAAAAACACTAAAACCCCAAGACACCTAAAAATTCCTAAAAACCCAATAAATGTCTTAAAAATACCTATAAATCCATAAAAATTTAATAAACAATAAAAACCCCAAAAACCACTAAAAACCATAAAAACCAAAAAACTCATAAAACTACAAAAATCCTAAAAATGCAAAAAACCCTTCAAAAAACCCTAAAAACTCTAATATCTCTAAAACCTTGAAAATCCACAAAAAACCCTAATAACCCCTAAAAATCATAAAAATAACTAAAACCACTTTTAAATCCATAAAAATAATAAAACAATATCCAGAATCCATAAAAACCCTATGAAACTATAAAAAACTAACAAACAAATAAAATACCTAAAAACCCAAAACCCCCTAAAAACCCTCAAAATCCATGAAAACCCCAAAAAAACATAATAATCTAACAAACACTAAAAAACCTAATATACCATAAACCCCACAAATTAATAAAAACCCTAAAAATAATAAAAAAGTCAAAAAAAACTATTTAAACCCATAAAAACACTAAAAGATCTAAAATCACCTTAAACCCCTGAAAATGTTAAAAAATCTAAAAAAACATCAAAACACTAAAAAAAATAAAAAACCCCCTAAAACCCCTAAAAACCATCAAATCCCTAAAATTCCATAAAATTTCTCAAAACCGTAAAAAACCTAAAAATATCAAAAAAAACCCCACAAATATAAAAATAGCTGAAAACCCTAAAAGACCCTAAGAAAATTGTAAAAACATAAAAACACTTAAAAACCCTAAAAATCAAAAAATGTGCTAAAACACATAAAACTATAAAAACCCTAACAACGATAAAAACCCATAAGAACCCTAAAATCCCCCAAAACCCCAAAGACCATAAAATCAAAAAAATCCATAAAATCCCAAAAAACGTATACAACCCTAAACCCCTGAAAACTCATAAGAAAACCTTCATAAACTAGAAATGTTAAATCCAATAAAAACCCATAGAAATGCTAAAAACCATAAGAAATATAAATATATTAAAAGACCCTAAAACACTATAATTTCCCTAAAAATACTAATAACCAATAAAAACACTCAAAATCTCAAAAAATTCCTAAAAATGAAAAAAAACCTAGAAATTGTAAAAAATACTAACTAAACCATAAAAACCTAAAAAAAGTAAAACCCCAAAAAACATAAAAAACACAAAAAAAACTCTAAAAATATTAAAAAATCTAATACCCTTACAACCCCTAAAATACCAAAACACTAAAAACCAACAAAAACTTTAAAATAAATTTATACCACTAAAAATGATAAAATAATCTTGAAAAACATTAAAACCCTTGAAAATAAAAAAACAAAAAACTCCCCAGAAACCATAAAAACCAACAAAAGCACTAAAAACCCCACAAAATATCTAAAGATCCAAAAAATACCATGAAAATAATAATAAATCACAAAATTACCTTCAACTATAAAAATCCATACAAACCATGAAAAAAATCTAAGAAATTCCTAAAAAAACACTTTAAACCCATAAAAACCTAAAAACACTAAAATCCCTAAAAATATCCTAGAACCCTAAAAATCGATAAAAACACTATACCACTAAAATAATTAAAAACCCAAAAATCCATAAATACCTTAAAAACCACTAAAAACTCTAAAGACCAATTAAATCCGAAAAAGCGTTAAAAATACGAAAAACCGTAAAAACTCTCAAAACTGAAAAAACCCTGAAAATAAAAAAAACCCATTAAACACCCCCAAACCCCTAAAAGCAATAAAAATTCCTTAAAACCGAAAAACCCAGAAAATCCTAAAAAATCCCTAAAAATACCTAAAAACATTAAAAACCTAAAACCCTAAAAATTCTATTAAAACATTAAAAACATAAAAATACAAAAAAACCCAACCAAAACCTAAGATGCTAAAAAACCAAAAAACCCTTAGAATCCCTAAAAACCCAAAAAAACCATAAAAATCTTTAAAAAATCCCTTAAAATCCTAAAAAAACCTATAAAACCAAAAAAACCCTAATGAAACCTTAAAAGCCTAAAAAAATTTAAAACCCCTAAAAACCAAAAAAAGTATACAAACCATAAAAACCCCTAAAGAGACATGAAAATCACTAAACACCCTAAAAACCAAAAAACCAATAAAAATATAAAATCTATAGAAACCTATAAAAACCCTAAAATTACCTAAAATTAGAGCTATATACACAGTTGAAAATTGTGGCTATAAGTCCTCAAACAGTAAATATAGGTAATATCTAGGGTTTAAGAAACTGTGGCTATGTTTGGCATAGCTATAGGCCTAAACTTATAGCCACGGTTCAAACAATGTATCTAGGTATACATCCATGGTTTGAACTGTAGTAATATCAATATAGCCACGATTTAGAACTATGTATATACTAGAGGATGGACATAGTTTATTTCCATAGTTAGAAACTATGGAATTAGACCTATATTCATGGTTAAAACAATGGCTATAGGGTCTCAAAACCCATTAAAAAATATCCCCCACCCCCTCGAACAGCCCCCCAGCATTGCACCCACTAAAGACCGCTCCCTCTTGGAAACCCCCATCCTTTCTGGACACCCTACATAAACCCCCCTCTCCCCTCCACTGGACAACCCTCCTCCACCCTGCAAAGCCCCACCTCCTAGACAACCCCCCTACAAACCCCCTCCCTCCTGGACACCCCCTACCTCCTGGACACTGGACACCCCCAACCTAAAAACCCCCCCTCCCCTGGATAGCCCCCTCCTCCTACAAACCCCCTACAACACCCCTTCCCCCATGAAATCCCCCCCCCCACTACTCCCTTGGACACCCCCTCCTAGTGACCCCCTAGATAGACCTTGGACCCCCCTCCTAGATTGACCCATAACCCCCCCCCCCCCCCCTCTTCCAGACAACCCCAGGACACCCCCTAGACTCGGGACACCCCCATAGACAGACCCTACACACCCCCAAACATACCCAGGACAACCCCCCCCCCCCCCGACCCTGAACCCCCCCCCCCCCCCCCCAGAGAGACCCCCCATGGACTGTCCCATACAACCACTCCCCATGACATCCCCTAGACCCTAGATAGACTCCCCTAAACAGCCCTGACCTCCACTCCCCTGGACAACCCCCCCCCCCCACAGACCCTGAATACCCCCCAGACAGACTCCCCCCAGGATATACACAGACCACCACTCCCCTGGACACCACCCCAACTCACAGACCCTGGAAAACCCCCCAGAAAGACCCCCCTATGACAGAACCTCCCCCAGATAGACCTTCGACACCCCCTCACCCCTCACCCACCCCCAAGTCCCCCTGCCCCTCCCCCTTCTATCCCCTGCCATTCCCCCTGACCCTCCCCCTGCCAGTCCCCCTGCCATCCCCCCTTGCCAGCCCCCCATTGTTAAACCATGGATCTTGGTCCTTAATAACACTTTAAAAACCATAGAAAATAGGCCCTACTACCACAATTAATAACCATGTAAATTGATTCCTACCTAGCTATACATAATAACAAAATGATTTCATAAGAACTGCTCCTTATTGTAGTACTCACATCCTCTAGCTACGAGCAAAAAAACACCACCTTCCAAATAAAACTGAACTCAAGCTTAATACAATATATATCATAAGAATTCAAACTCTCTCCAATATAATCAATATAAAATTTCAATATAAATATCATCATAATAAAAAAAAACTATTTGATAAAATTTAATGTATATACTAAGAATAAAATTTTCATCTAAAATGTACCTCAATATCAACATCACCAGAACCAGCATGACCCTCATCATCTCCTATATAAACACCAACATCATTATCACCTCCTCTAGGACCACCACCACCACCACCACAATCATCATGATCATTGAAATATTCATTAGTTTATGCACCTAAATCAGTGAAAGGAGAAAATAATCCTGATAAACATAACAAATACAAATGAAAACACATTTAATTAAGGAAAACATTCAATGTTTATATGGTGATTCATATAATATCATTATATTACCAAAAAAATACTCTAATATACATAATGCATACAAATGAGAACACATATAATTAATTAAAAGATTGAAATATTCTTGTGTATAATGATTCCTGAACATAAAATTGAAGAGAAATATGAAGTATGTTTAGAATATAGAGAAATAGTAAGAGTCTTATAGTCTAAATAGAACAAAATAAAAATGAGAGATTAATCATGTTTGGAGATGGTTAAAACATTAAATCATATTTATTTAATGATGACCCACCCCATTGCACCCCCTGCACCCCACCTGCACCCTCCCCACTTCCCTACACCCCCCTCACACCCCACATGCACCCTCCCCACTACCCTGCTGACCCCCTACCCCAACCCATTGCACCCCCACCCCACCCTCTATCACCCCGCCTACACCCTCCCCACGGCCCTGCAGACCCCCCCCCCCCCCCCCCGCACCCCACCTACACCCTCCCCACTGCGCAGTTGACCCTTCTGCTCGACCACCCCCTTGAACCCTTCCCCCACTACCCCTTGAACCCCACCTGCACCCTCCCCAGTTCCCTGCAAACCCCCTGCCCTGCAGAACCCCCCCCCCCACTACCCCCTTGAACCACACCTACACCCCCCACTACCCTGTAGACCCCCTCCCACTGAACCCTCCCCCCACTGCCCCTAGCACCCCACCTACATCCTTCCCACTGACCTGCAGACCCCCTGCCCCCTCCCCACTCCCCTTACCCTGCAAACCCCCTTCCCCCCTTCACCCTCCCCCACTACCCCCCTTTCACCCCACCTGCACCCTCCCCAAGACCCTGTAGACCCCCTCCCCCCAGAACCCTCCCCCCACTACCCCCTTTCACATGACCTCCCCCTCCCCCACTGCCCTTCAGACCCCCCCCCCCCCGCACCCTCCCCTCAATACCCCGCTTGCACCCCACCATCACCACCCCCACTTCCCTGCAGACCCCCCTTCCCCCCTCCGCACCCCCTGTCCCCTCTCCACCTACACCCTCATCAACGAAATCCAAAACGCACTGCAAAAATATAAGGCACCAAAAAATCACAAATTCCCTAATTAATATTGGGCCAAAGAATAAAAAACAGAATAAACCTTACCCAAATATGATTTTGAACTCACTATCATCGATGGTGGTGGATAGAAATGACCTCATAACAAGAAACCACCTAAAATAAAATAGTGGAAAAAATGAAATATAATGACTTCTTATATATATATATATGTGATTAGTGGGATAACTATACATGATAAATGATACATGAATCCATAAAAAACAATGAACAAATAATATTGATATTGATATGTACATCCCAATACTAAATAAAATGATTATTAATAAACATCTATTTTTTAAATATCACCTTAAATTTCCTATTTAAAAATCAAAAATCACCAAAATATGGGAATTATGTAAACATCCATCAGCACTTAAATGTGATAAATTGGGATTAGGCATTGTTCTTAACCTAGAAAATCCTTTCATTGAATGTATAAAATACCTAAAACTCTTTATACATATATCCTTCTTGATTTTCTAGATTGAAACCTCATTTCTTTGACACGTTCTTCTTCTGGAATTCACCTTTATTCTTAGTTTATATAGGTTTATCAATTTTATAAAGTAGATAATTTTCCTTCTATTATTATTACTCAATATCATAACCCCCTCCCCCCCTCCCGCACCACCACCCCCACCTCCCCCTATACTAGCATCCCCCAAAAACTAGTCCCCTCCCCCACAACCATCCAATACCCCCTCCCCTTGCACCACCCCCACCCCTTCCCCTAGCCTGCACCAGCCCCCTAGCCTGCACCAGCCCCTAAACCCCTGCACTAGCCCCCCTAACCCCCCTGATCCATCCCCACCCCATCCCTTGCACCACCCCCACCCCTTCCCTTTTACTAGCCTCCCCCTAAACCAATCCCCTCCACCCAAAACTAGTCCCCTCAAACTAGTCCCCTCCCCCCAATCCCAGTCCCCCCTATACCACCCCTATCCCCCTAGCCTAAACAAGCCCCCCCCCCCAACCCGCTAGCCTGCACCAGCCCCCACACCCACCACACCCCTACACCAGCCCCCCTAACCCCCTACAGCACCCCCACCCCTTCCCCTGTACTAGTGTCCCCCTCAAACCAGTCCCCTCCCACCAAAACCAGTACCCTCCCCTCACCTAACCACCACCCCCAATTCCCTCTACTTATATTATTCTATAAATATAAATGGTAGCTAAATTGTTTTATTCCTAGTTGTATATGTTGTAATGTATTTGGGTATTACCAAATCAGTTTCATGTCTGTGTAGTATCTTTTTTTGTTCCATCCGCTACTCTGACATTACATCTAGTTTGGGTTGTATTGTATTTCATTAAATGCATCATATAGAACTGGTTGTCTTGGTTTTGTATTCAGTAGGTTATTATCATCTCTAGGAAAATCATCCCCTAATGATATATTATTCCCCTGGAACATATTTATATATTTGATGTTCTGGGGATTCCACCTAAGGTTAATAACACCTCTTCTCATTCCTAATCTAATAGGTAAGAGGAAGGATGTTACACCAGTGGGAAGAAATTTTATTACACATATGGTAGATAACCTCATCATCATTGAGGCCTCAATCCCACTATAATCCTTATTCCATTTATATTTTATTGACTTTCTTCTTTTAATTATGTTGGACCAATTTATATTGATCGAGATATAGTATGAGTGGGCACCTGAGTACACTGTCATTGAGAGTGAGGATCTGTCTCCCGGAACTTCAGGATATAGGATCACCCAGAAAGAGACTGAAAATGGGGTATCTATTTCCTAATTCTAACCATATTCACCCACCCACACTTTGGAGTTGTGGTTTCACTACTTGGATGCCTCTATCTAGTTCCACATCGATCAACTTCATATTCTATTATAGGGTTGTGGGTTATTGTTCACCAAGCCACTAGTCCACCCATTTTATCTCCCTAAGACCTTCCTGGCCTTATAGGCTTCTCCTTCAATTGACTTGTCAACCCCTATCCATATTCTGACTAAAATTAGTGGCCCAACAAACCAAAACTATATTCAAATTCATGTTGATATCGGTATCCTGACTACCCAACATGAGTATTTGATGGCTTACCAAAGTAAGGGGAAGGGACATGCCACCAAAAAGGTGAAGAGAACTGTTTTTTTAACCATAATATAAAAACCAGAACATATTTTTAGAATATAATTGTACTTAATGAGTATCCCTCGACATAAACTCTAACACAGACCACGACTACAATGTAGAGTTCCCTAGTAGTATTTGAGCAGGATGCACCCAGTACCCCAGAATTATTCACCATCTCCAAAACATCAATATTAGGAGATAAGAAATATATATATATAATGTTTATATTATTGTATAATTATTCACCGTCTACAAAACACTCTTACATTAGGACTAATGTGCTGGAAGAATAGTAATATTTATCATTATCCTCTATAAGTGCATCCATCCCCGCCAGATCAAGTGGTATGTTCATGAAGACCTCTATAGCTAGAAACCAACATGATTGAACTAACACCTCAGACAACACTGCTTTATTATGGGTCATGACTGATAGTGAAGTATCATTTAAATAAAACGAATGCTTATCCACATCTTCATAAGTGGATACATACTCTTCCAAGTGAAATTTTCAAGGACATTCTCATTTTTGAAAAATTAAAATGTGTTGCCAGAATAATCCAATGAATGAAAGGAGTGATGTTCCACATATAATAGAGGACTCTAGGGTAGAATAAATTGACAATATAGTTTTCTTACATTCCTATTCCCTTCCAGGGAATTCTCACTGAATGTCACTAAATTTAATATGGTTCTTCCCAAAGTGGAATAGCCCCCCTCATCTGAGATAATAGACATGTGAATTAATTATTATTGGTCTCCCCATTTCCACGAAACACTTATCCCATAAATGTATCATGGTGATAATATTTATGGGATGGATGTAGTGGTTGTTCAACAGTATCATCCTCCTATATTAAAATGAACATAAAGGAAACCAATACAGTTTCAATGGAATCATGTCCCTTTAAACATTTAAGTGAGATCAGTCTTCCCACTACCTATATGGGTTGTGAAAAATAGATCACGAACATTTGAAGTGATCTAGAAACCACTACTCAGTGAACCAAATATGAATATAGAAACAAAACATTAAATAAATATGATAGAGGTATGCATAAAATGAATTATTTTTTATAAAAAATATAAAGGTACATGATTGAAAAGAGCATACGTAGGGATCAACTATCCAACCATGATACAGACCAATGTCCAGAAGATCTAATATTGCACACTCAAGAGTAAACTCGAAATCATTAATTTTACTTGCATGGTGTATTCAATGTAAATTTGATTAAAAACACAAAAAAATGGTTACTAATGTCTTGAAAAAATGGTAAAACATAATCATTACCTTCTGAATTTTTTATTCACATCAATCGCGGTTTCAAGTCGTGGGAGATAATCAGTTACATCATCTATGTTTTCTTATTGGTTCTCTGTATAGAATGCATCGCTATCCTGCATAACAGTACATGTTATCAAACTCACAATATGATCAGTGAATCTAATTGAGTGGCAGCCTCAAGAAAAAATGGAAAATTGGACTACATACTGTCAGAGGTGTGCCAGAAGAGATAGATGGGCCACCTCGGAGCAGTGTCATCGAGGTGGTGTGATGGTTACATTAGAGGAAGATAAAATGAAATATAATAATAATAAAACATAACAAATACATAAAAAACATATCTCATAATATCATAATTCAATATTTGTAGAAACTGTCAGACACACCACAATACAATTCAGTATTACAATAATCAAACCTCATTGCATAATAAAATTACACATATTAACAATCAAAAAATATAGTTGAAATCAATAGTGAGTCTCAATATTAGTATCATTAGATTCATGATAACCCTCATCCATGACTCCTATAGAAACACCATTGGCACCTCTCAAGCCACCATCATCATCATCGACATCAGCATTGGTACCGGCACCGACACTAGGACCAACTCCGGCTACAACTCTGAATCCAACTCTAGCTCCAGCTCCAGCAGAAGAATATACACTAGCAGAACTCATCGATATCAAACATGTATCTATTGCTGCAGCTTCTTCTGGTGAAATTTTAGAAGAAATGGCAGATATAACTTTCTTCATATTTTCAAATATCTCCTTTTCTGCTTTTTGAGTTGCTTATTTGATTACAGAATTCATCTATTCTATTATGACCAAACCATAAACCGTAATTGATGAAACTTTGTCAGTAGACTAGTATTGAGATGGTACAATCTTCTTCCCATGTCGACAATGCACTCTTCCCTGATGCTCATCTTCTAATACCTGATGTAGATGATTGTTCGGGCCCAAATTGTCAAGTTCTATCTCTTCCAATGTCTCCAAAGCATTATGTTTATTGATATATAACATAAATTATAACGATAAAATAATATAAGGAATTAAATTCAGTCAAAATAAATTAAATTGAAATATACTTACAATCGCCTTGTTAGTGTTAGTAATTGGCACAATACTATCTTTTTTTCTGCTTATACAAAACAAAGTAGAGTGAGGAACGTGACCCTCGATAATTAATTACTTTTTTTGAAAAAAAAGATATAAATTAAAATTGGAAGTAAAAAAATTACACTAAAAGAAGATGAATATTTTAAATATTAAATTACCTATGTCTTCTCATGATTTAGGAGTGAAGTGTGTCCACAATTATAAACATGTTTCATTCCACTCTTATTTCTTTTATTTCTTTCTGTTTTTCCTATAAAAAAATAATTATATTATTTAATTAACATAAATAAAATTCTTTTTAAATTAAATAAATGAATATATATATATATATATATATAAATTTAAAAAATACCTTAAACTCTTGAATCTTCCAATAGCCAATCATCTCTTTGTACTGTGATATTAGGCAATCATGAATCACCAGTACTTCTTCAAACTCCATGCCAAATCTCTTTTTCCAACCAAGATATAAGTCGTACCTATACGCTCGCCACATTTTATCTAAATCCATTAACCTTGAAGCCTTGGCATTTTGTCCATTAGGAAAATTATAACAGAGCTACAATGGACCAAATATTTGTTAAGAAAATATTATAAATTAATATATATATAAAGTGATTAAAATTACTTACCCATATCTCTGCCAAAGAATTTTCATTTATTTGTTCTCCAATATCCCTCCAACTTATTGGTTGAAACTGAATGATATTGTTGTGTCTAGCAACTGTTCCCATAATGCTTTTACATTCCGTACCATTTTTTTAATTATAGCTCTATTCTCATTGTATTCAACCATGATTTATGTGTGTTGATTATAAACCTCTCTCATTTTCATGTGGCCTCATCATCTGGTAGAGACTAGAGATAATCATGAAAAAAAAGTACAAAAGGATAATAACATTTATGAATTTATCATTAATCACTAATAGTAATGTTTAAACACATTCTAGTTGATGGGGGATCTGCTGACCCATGAAGTGTAGCATCTAGAGGGGGAGTATCCGCTGTGGTAGGTGGGATATCTACAGTAAAAGTACTTCTTATAGTAGATGGATAAATATGTAAAGATGAGGGTGGATATGGATATGAATATGGAAGTGGGATATATGGGGGTGCAGTGCCCAGTACATTGGAGGGTGGAAATGGAAAATAAAGAGGGATGGGAGTCTGAGAACTACCATCTGATGTGGGTGCTGGAAGAAAGGGATATAGAAAATGTGGGTATGGATAATATGGAGGTGGAATAATGGGAGGATGTCCTTCTGGTGACTCAAGCAGTATAGTAGTAGGTTGAACTATAGAATCAATACCACCCGCCATAAAATCAACCTCGGTAGTATAATCCAATCGTCTCCTCGATGAAGTATCCTAAAATAACAGAGATGATAAAATAAAATAAACGATAAAAAGATAAATAACATGAGAGGCCTTAATATTCAAACATAAATTGTACTTACAGTGTTCGCTATATGAGACATATGTTGTTCATTTCTTCATATTCTTTTATTTATTCTAATATCATCATATTTAGACATTTTGACCTGGAAATTTAAAATAATATTCTAAAATAAATAGAAATGATGAAAAATGTTAAATAATACAATTGTATCATAAAACAATGAGATAAATTTTCAATGAAATATTTATATTGATAAAATATCAAGACTTTTCTATGTTCAAGAATTACTATAAATGTGATTAAAAAAATTGGTTAGACCATAAATAGTTTTATATTTGAAAATGGTATATAATATACTAGTTAATTTGATATCATGTATGGAATTTTTAAAAAACACATACAATATTATGATAATGTCAGGTAAATACTTACAAATATGTCA
Organism: Viscum album; assembly: GCA_963277665.1. Taxonomy (NCBI): domain Eukaryota; kingdom Viridiplantae; phylum Streptophyta; class Magnoliopsida; order Santalales; family Viscaceae; genus Viscum; species Viscum album. The sequence goes on from OY728127.1 coordinate 110,930,189, forward strand.
ATGCTATGTGTGCTCTGTGACAATTTCTGGTTCACAATCTGTTCTAGCAATTGAGTTATCTGTGTCATCAAATGCAACATTAGAATAAATATTGAAAGGTTCACCCACAACATCATTGTCATTCATGTATTCTTCAAAAATATGTCTAGGAATGACATCAACAATAACACAATTTTTTTCTCTAATGAGTCAGTTACATAAAACACCTATCTAGACTATAATGCTAGAATATATGGTTCGTCGGTGTGAAGCTGGAAATTCACATCAATCACTCTGAATCCATAGTTATCAATATTCATTCATTGTCATGTCATTGAATCAAACCACTTAAATTTCATCATTTAGACAAGACCGTGTGCATAGTAATCTAATAAAATGATTTTTTCAATAACACCATAATATGATATATTTTAGAACAGAGGTTTTTTATCTGATGCACTCACATAAAAATATGTTCTGGATCTTATCGTGACACCATCATGCTGTGTTTCCATTTTTTTGCACAGTTATTTATAAAAAATTTAAATCCAATGAAAATAATTGCTTTATAATCACATACCACATCGTTTAGACCAATGGATAATGCTGTTACATCAATTGAAACTTCATTCATTGGTAGAGTTAAAACCTAAAAGATACCAACATTGAATATTAAATAGAGGCATGTAATTATTTTATGAGAAGAAAAAAATCTATTACCTTTGACTTTAACCATGCAAAAAATTCTTTCTGGGAAATAACACCTTCCTCATAATATATAGAGAGTGATGTCTCTTTTTAATAATTTCTAAATGTTCACTACAAATATGAAATCTTAAAAATATCAAAAGATATGAAGAAATAAAATAATGAAAAAATGCATATTTATTAGTTTACTAACTTGATATAATCATCAAGCACACCATAGTTGAATAATACTGCACGATGATCCATTAACCACTCTTACCTGCTTAAAGTACACAACAAGTACAATCTAGATATCCCCCCTATTTGGGGTAGTGAAGGAAATGTCGGATCAATGGGATCATATTTCTCATCTTTAGTTCTCATAAGATGATTAGACCTTGTGGTGATGTTATCCAATTACAATTAATAAATATCCAGGCATTCTTGTGCTAAATAACATTTCACAATAGAGCCTTCAGGGTGATATTTATTTCTCACATAAGATTTCAATGTAAAAATCATTGTTTCCGTAGGATACATCCACTGACTCAAAACAGGACCACCAAAATGAACTTATGTGGGAATATTCACAGTCAGATGTCATGTACATGTGAAAAATGACAGTGGGAAAATTTTCTCCAGGTCACAAAGAATAATTGATGCATCTCTCTGCAATTTCTGAACAACACTTCTACTCAGTCTTTTGAAACAAATGTCTCGATAAAAATGAAATAACATAATAAAAAAAACTATAACATTATGTGAATGAAAATATCGAATGTAAATATGAATCAACACATGTAACAAGAGATGGTAATCTTGGGTTTTAAGAGATTTTAGTTTCACATCTTGTGTATTCACCCTTTTAGAGATATTACTTGAATAACCATCTGGAACCATCAAACATTACAATGCCTGAAGATATTGTTTCTTTTCCACATTTTTCATCGAATAATAGGAAATAGGGACTTTTCGCTTATTTTGACCAATTATCTCAGGATGAATTTTTTATCTTATACCCCAATCCATCAAATCATGATGAGACAGCAAATCATCTTTTGTTTTGCCTTTGACATTTAAAATAGTAGCATGTAACATCTCACAAATGTTTTTCTTGACATGCATTACATCTAAACAATGATGCAATAAATTCTATGACCAATATGACAACTCAAATAATATGCATTTCTTTCTCTAATTTTTATTGGAATTTGAATAAACATGTTTTCTCTTTATGATATTTGACTGACTTTTTCTATGAACATAACTTAAATCATCAAGTTATTTAACAATATCATTTCCTGAAATTCATTGAGCCGTCTCATCTGTCCCGATAGCATTATCGAACTCTCTTCAATTTTTCCTGTATGAATGATCCATCGATATAAATAGTTGATGCCCTATGAAGCTGAAAGTTTATAGAAACTTTAATATTAGTAAACATCTATTTTTCATACAAATTGGGTAGGATAATTATCCTTTAGTTCTCCAACCAAACATCATTCTATAGGAAGGGAAATAATTTATCGTCCATAATAAAGCTGCACAAAACAAAAAGTAATCTTTCCTAAATGAATCGTATGCCTGCACACCAAAAATCGAAAGATCCTTTAACTCCTATATTAAGGGATGAAAGTATATATCAATATCATTTCTAGGATCATTGGGTCCGGATATCAATATACTCATGATAGTAAATGGATTCTTCATACACATCCATGAATGAATGTTATAAATGTGAATGAAAATTGGCCAAGAACGATGTGCAGTATGCATTTGGAGAAATGGGTTCAAACCATCAATGGATAATCCCGATATAACATTTCATGGGTCAACTACTAAATTAGGATGTAACCTATCAAATTTCTTCCATGCCAAACCGTATGCAGGATGAACTATTGCATCATTATCTTCATTTCTTTCATCTTCATGCATTCTTTTAATCTTTTCCATTTGTTCTGACATAAAATGTTTTTGAAGCCTGGTAATTAAAGGGAAGTGCCACATCACTTTCTCTCGTATGCGAGATTGCATTCTTTCTTTATTAGTCTTCCACCTTGATGTCCCACACTATTTTAACTGAATTAACTCTGCATTTTATTTCCAGAATAGACAACAATATTTGGGGTAATAATGAATCTTAATAGATGAAAATCCAATTTTTTCAACCAACTTTGATGTTATGCAATCATTTTCTAGAATACATGCATCATGATGTAGTAAATCCTTAATAAATGTAAGGGTATAGTCGAATACAGTATTACTAAATCTATACATTTCTTTTCCATGATATAATCGCATTAAAAACTAAATTTTTCTAATTTTTTCATATGCCTGATATACTGGAGTATTTGCATATTTAATCAGCTTTATAACACTCTCAACTTCTTCATATTGATTAATAGACAAAAATTGTGTTCTAGTATTCATTTCCTCTTGCACTGGTTTACATGAGGAGATGGCTTCAGAAACAAAAGGAAACCGATCAGAAATCAGATTTTTCATACCAATCCATTCCACTTAATCGATGTCATTCACCACTGGTGCTTTTTCTCCATTGTGATACCACACATGATAATATTTTTGGAAACTCTGTTTAGTGATATGATAACTCAATTCCTCAAGAGTTAACCATGGTCTTCCAACACAGTCAATACACAAATTTCGAATCAATCTACCTTCTGAATCATTAGTGAATGCAAAGTCCATGAAATATCGTAACTCCTAAAGAAATTAATCAGTGATCCAATCAATATTGTACATCCAATATCTATCCATTATAAGGCATATAAACAAACATTAAATAAATAATCAATAAAATTACTTAACATTATATATATTCTTTCATAAAATAATAAGTAACCATCAATAAAAAGTCAATAAAAAATCATAACAAATATTATGGTTAAGGGAATTCATAAATGTTTCAAATTATAACAAATCATGAATATTCACACCTTTATATGACCACATAAGATTATTTTAGTGTACCTCCAATACTCACATTGAAACATAGATGTTTGAACAATGAATCATTATGTTTTTCATAGAATTCTCTGATGGGACCCCACCCCCCATCTAGACACTCCTCCCCTCCCTCTTGGACGCCCCCTCCCCCCCTGGACACCCCCTCCAACCTGGACAGCCCCGCTAACCCCCCAAGACAACCCCCCTCCCCCTGCACCCCAACACCCCTTTCCCCCTCCCTGTACCCTGAACACTGCTTCCCCAGACCCCTTCAAGCCCCCCCTAGACAACCCCCTCCCCCAACACCCCAACACCCCTTGAATGTCTTTTTAAGGGTTTTAGGGTTTTTAGATATTTTTGATTTTATATTGGTTTAAGGTTTTTTAGTTTTTTAATGTTTTCTTAGGGGTTTCCGTGGTTTTAGGGTTTTTTATGTTTTATGGATTTTTAATTATTGTTATGATTTTTATAGGTTTTAGGATTTTTGAGGGGTATTAGGGTTTTAGTTTTTTTTTGGTGATTTTAGGGTTTGTTTTGTGTTTTTAAGGTTTTTATGGATTTTATAATTTCTTAATGTTTTAGTTTTTTAAAGTGGTTTCATATTTTTTAGTTGTTTTTTGGTTTTTATGGCTTTTTTACAGTTTTAAGGGTGTTATGGTTTTTTGGGGTTTTAGGGTTTTGATGGTATTTTTAGGGTTTTTACAGATTTTTGAGTATTTTAGGTTTTTTCGTGGTATTAATAGTTTTTATGTTTTTTAGATTTTCTTTAGGTATTTCAGGGGTTTTGGGTTTTTTTATTTTTTTAAGGATTATTATGATTTTTGTGGTTTTTTTGTTTGTAGGAATTTTGCTGGGTTTTTTTTTCTATTTTAGGATTTTTTCAATTTTTTAGGCGATTTTTCTGTTTTTAGTTATTTTCGGTTTTCCTGAAGTCTTTTCATGGTTTTTTGGGTTTTTATGTTCTTCTGTATTATCGGGTTTTATTTTTATTTTTATGGTATTTAGTGGTTTTAGATATTTTGATGTGTTTTAGGGGTTTTAGGATTTAAGGTTTTTTATTATATTTTTGGGTTTTTAGGGTTCTTTTGAGTTTTTTTGTTTTTAAGGGTTTTTAGAGTTTTTTAATTTTTTTGGATTTTAAATGATTTTTTTTTCAGTTTTCAGCGAAGTTTTATGGTTTTTTGGGATTCTAAGGGTTTTTATGGTTTTAAGGGGTTTTATTCTTTTTAGGGGTTTTTATCATTTTTAGGGATTTTAACTGGGTTTTTCTTTTTATAGACTTCTTTGGGATTTTTAGGGGTTTTAGAGTTTTTTTGTTTTTAGGGATTTTGAGTATTTTTATGGTTCTTTAAGGGTTTTATGTATTTTGAAAATATTTATGGGTTTTTAATGTTTTATGGGTTTTTAGGTTTTTACTAGGGTTTTTCATGGGTTTTTTAGTATTTTATGATTTTTAGGCTTTTTAGGATTTTGATGGTTTTTTAGGTTTTTTGGGATTTTGAGAATTTTAAGGGGATCTGTAAGGGGGTTATTTTTTCATAGAATTTATTATATTTTTATGAGTTTTGAGTGTTTTTATGTTTTTAAGGTTTTCATAGGGTTCTTCTGCATCTTTAGGGATTTTAAACTTATTAGCCATTTTTTTTGTATTTTTATAGTGCTTATGGTTATTAGATAAAATGAGGATTTTAGTGGTTTTAGGGGTTTTTTAGATTTTTAGGTTCTTAAATTTTATTCTATATTTATTTTACAGTTTTTTGGGGTTTAAAGGGATTTTATATTTTTATGGTTGTATTTTGGGTTTTAGGGTTTTTATGATCTTTAGGAGTTTTATGCGTTTTTTTTGGTTTTTTTGTTTTTAAGTACTTTTAGTGTTTTGAGAGTTTTTATCATTTTTTGGTTTTAATGGTTTTTAAGGATATTTTCATTTTTATGGATTCTAGTGTTTTCAGATAATTTAAGGAAATTTATGTTTTTGGGTTTTTAGGTTATTTTTGTATTTTTTTAGTTTTTATGTTTTTTATATTGGTTAATTTTTTAGGGTTTTAATGGTTTTAAGGATTTTTAAGGTTATTAAGGGTTTTTAGTGTTTTTTGGTTTTTATGTTTTTCTTTGGATATTTCATGGAATTTTGGGATTTGTATGTATTTTTACTGTTTTTATGGATTTTAATGGTTTTCAGGGTATTTTTATGTTTTTAGTGATTTATGGTTTTTGGGTTTTCTACTGTATTTTTGAGTTTTTAGGGGTTTTAATGTTTTCTATAATTTTTAACGTTTTTTTTGTTTTTAATGGTTTTTAGAGATTTTAGTGTTTTTATGGTTTTATGTATTTTTAGGTTTTTTTGGGGGTCTTATGTTTTTAGGGGTCTTTAGGTTTTTTAGGGTGTTTTATGGTTTTTTTTCATATTTTGGTTTTTAGGTGTTATAAGTGATTTTGGGGTTTTATATTTTTCTAAAAAAAATTCTAGGATTTTATGAGTTTTAAATTTTTATTGGGTTTTATTGATTTTTTAGTATTATTTTAGTTTTTAAGGTTTTTGTGATTTTGTGGGGTTTTGGGTTTTGTTGGTATTTAGGGTGCTTATAGGGGTTTTATCATATTGTGGGTTTTTAGGGTTTTTAGGTTTTAGGGATTTATTATTGTTTTTTTGGGTTTTATTCATTTTATTATTTTATGGATTTTTATGTTTTATTTTGGATTTTGAGGTTTTGTAAAGGTTTTTTTTGTTTTTTTGAGTATTTTATGTTCCTAGCGTTTTAGGGATTTTATGTGTTTTTAATTTTTTAAGGTTTTATAATGTGTTTTTTTATTTTTTTTATTGAATTTTAGGGATATGTTTTCTTTTTATGGGTTTTTTTGTGTTTTTATGGATTTAGAGGGGTTTTAGGGTTTTTTAGGGTTCTTAGGGTATTTCAGTTTTTAGGGTTTTATGAGTTTTTTTACATTTTTAAGGTTTTTAGAGTTTTTTTATCATTTTATTAGGTTTAAAGGGTTCATTGATTTTTTATTGTATTTTATCATTTTTATGTGTTTTTTTGGTTTTTAAATATTTTTATGGGTTTTAATGGTTTTTATTGGTTTTTTGGTTCTTTTTGTCCTTATCTTTTTTTAATATTTTTAGTGTTTTTAGATATTTATAGGTTTTATGTGTTTTTATTATTTTATGGGTTCTTATTGTTTTTCAGGGGTTTTATGGGTTTTCACATTTTTTGGATTTTTATGGGTTTTTCGGATTTTATGGGTATTTTGGGTTTTTCATGATTTAATGGATTTTTGGGGATTAATAGTATTTATTTGTTTTTGGGGTTTTAGATTTTTTATGTTTTAGGGGTTCTATGTTTTTTTATATTTTTTAATGTTTTATTAGTTATTTTCTAGGTTTTTATGGGTTTTTATGTTTTTAGGGATTTTTAGTGATTTTTTAGGTTTTAATGGATTTTTTGGTTTTTTGAGTCTTTTTAACATCTTTAGGTGTTTAAATGGTTTATAGAGTTTTTCATTATTATTATGAGTATTAATGTGTTTTTAATGTGTTTTAGGTTTTTAGGGTTTTCTCGAGTTGTTAGGGTTTTTTGGTTTTTTTTATCATTTTTAGGTTTTCAGGGGTGTTAAATGTTTTCATTTTTTAAAATATTTAATATGTTTTTCAATGTTTTAGAGTAATTTTTTAGTTATTTTTAGTATTTTTATATATTTTAGTGATTTAGGGGGATTTAGCATTTATAGTGTTTTCTTATTTTTAGAGTTTTTAGTGTTTTTAGATTTTTAGGGGTTTTAAATATCTTTAGTGTTTTAATTTTTTTAGGGTTTTTCAATGTTTTTTGGGTTTTATACATTTTTATGGATTATTATGGAATTTTTAGGATTTTTATGGCTTTTAGGGTGTTTAGTGATTTTGAGATATTTAGGGTTATTTTAGGGTGTTTGGGGTTTTTAGCATTTAAACCTTTATTAGTTTTCTTAGTGGTTTTAATTGGTTTATGTTTTTTATGGATTTATTATGGGTTTTCAAGGTTTTTATTATTTTATATATTTTTATGGATTTTTTGGGATTTTTAATTATTTTTTTCGTTTTTAGTTTTTTTGGGATTTTGATGAGTTTTAGTGTTTTTATGATTTTTATAGTTTTTATGGATCTATTGGTGTTGAATAGTTTATTTAGCGGTTTTAAGTATTTTATAGATTTTAACATTTTACGGGTATAAGGAGGTTTTAGAGTTTTATTTCTTTTTTAGGATTTGTATGGTTTTAGGGGTTTTGTGATTTTTAAGGTATTTAATGATTTTTAGGGTTTTAGGGGTTTTATCATATTTTGGTTTCTGGGTGTTTTAAGTGTTTTTATATTTTTATAATTTTCTTAGGGGATTTAGGTTTTTTATCTTTTTAATGATTTGTGAGTCTTTTAGTAATTTTATGATTTTAAGGTGTTTTAAGGATTTAGAGGTTTTTTAGATTTTTTAGGGTTTTCATGTTTTTATGTGTTTTTGGGATTTAAGGTGATTTAGGGTTTTAATATTTTCTTAGTGTTTTCACGTAATTTTACATTTTTAGGGATTTTAATGGCTTTTTAATATTTTTATAGGTTTTATGGTTCTGTGGTATTTTAAGGGTTATATGGTTTTTAGGCGTCTTATGGTCTTTATGGTTTATTGGGTTTTTAGATTAATTTAGGTTTTTTATGGATTATATATATTTTCCATTTTTCGGTGTTTAAATTATTTTTAGGGTTTTTTAGAGGTTTCTTTAGTTTTTATGGTTGCAGGAGTTCTTAATGTTCTTAGGGGTTTCTAGTGTTTATCGCCTTTTTAGGTATTTTAGGGGTCATATTGATTTTTAGGTTTTTTTAGGTTGTAAGTTTTTTTATATTTTTGTGGTTTTATTAGGGTTTTCAGGTTCTTTGGTAGTTTTTTAGTTTTTAGTGATTTTATAGAATTTTTAGAATTTCTATGGTTTCTAGGTGTTTTAGGGTTTTTTAGGTTTGTTTTTTGGTTTTAAGGATTTTCACATTTTTTTTATTTTCTTATGGATTTTATGTGTTTTTTGGTTTTTTTTTTGTTTTAATATTGTATTTTAGGGTTTTTTTATATATTTTTAATAATTTTTTATGATTTAATTGTTTTTAAGGTTTTATTGATTTTGAAGGGTTTTGGGTTTTTTATTGTTTTATGGTTTTAATGGTTTTTTTGGGTATGTAATGTTTCTCTATTTTTATGTTGTTTAAGGTTTTTTTTATAGTTTTTAATGTTTTTAGGGGTTTAAGGATTTTTAGTGTTTTTATTATATTTAAGATTTTTAATGTTTTTGGGATTTTTATGCTTTTTAGGGGTTTTTAGGGGTTTAAGGGTATTTTAGGATTTTTAGGGATTTTATTTCTTTTATGTCATTAGGGGTATAAATTTTATTTATGATTTTATGGTTTTCTTAGGAGTTTTCAGGGTTTTCAGTGTCTTTTATGTTTTAAGGGATTTTCAGGGTTCTTAGGATTTTTATGTTTTTTAGGGGTTTTAGGGATTTTTTAGTTTTTAGGGGTGTTTGTGATTTTTATATTTTTTAGGATTATAGGGGTTTTGTGTGTTTTTAGGTTTATAGGATTTTCATACGGGTTTTAATGGGTTTCAGAGGGTTCTATGTTTTTTGGTTTTTTTTTGAGATTTTTCATATTTTTATGGGATTTGGGGTTTTAGGGATATCGATGGTGTTGGTTTTAAGGGATTATTAATATAATTTTTTTTTTCATTTTTGATTTTCTTTTGTTTTTTATGGTTTTATGATTTTATATATTTTTTAAACATTTTTATGGGGTTAATGCGGTATTAGTTTTTTTACAGGTTTATAGGTTTTATGGATTATTGGGGGTTCTAATGTTTTTTGGGGTATTATGAGTTTTAGGGGCTTATTAATAATTTTAATGGTTTTTAGAACTTTTAGTTTTTGGGGAAGTTTTTTAGGTTTTTAAAGTTTTCTTAGGGGATTTTAGGGTTTTTAGGTTTTTCTCATTTTGGTTATTTTTATAGATTTTTAGGGTTTTTATTGTTTTTAGGGATTTTGATGGCCCTTATGGTTTTCTAGAGTTTTAGAGTCTTTAGCATTTTTTAGGTTTTTAGGGGTTTTTAGTGTTTTTATATTTTTAATGTTTTCTTAGGGGTTTTTTTTCTTTTTTGCGGGGTTTTAGGATTTTAGGGATTTTGAGTGCTCTTATGATTTTTATATATTGTCAGGGTTTTTAGGGATACTAAGGGTTTTTAGGAAGTTTATGGTTTTTAGGGGTTTAGGGTTTTTGTGGTTTTTGTGGGTTTTATGATTTTTTCAGCTTTTAGGGGTTTGAGGTTCTTTTTTTCGGTTTTTAATGTGTTTAGGTTTTTAGTGTTTTTTTTGTCTTTTTATGTTTTTAATTTTTTTCATAGGGATTTTATGTTTTCATTATTTTCAATAATTTTTTGGATTTGTATTTTTTAGTGTTATTAGTGATTTTGTGGGTTTTTTGGGTTTGGAGGTTTTTATGGATTTTGAGGGTTTCTAGTTTTTTTATAGTTTTTTTGTGTTTTTAGGTTTTTATTGTTTTTATATAGGTTTTCAGGTTTCTTATGTTTTTTTAGTTTTACTATTTTATTAGGCATTTCTTAGAAATTTTATGGGGTTTAATGGTTTTAGGGATTTTGTATGTTTTTAGGGGTTTTATGGTTTTTTGGGGTTTTTAGGAGGGTTTTGAGATTTTATGGTTTTTCTTGTTTTTTAGATTTTATTAATGTTTTTAGGGGTTTAGAAGGGTTTTAGAGGTTTTAGTGGTTTTTAGTAATTTTATGGTGTTTTAGGGTTTTTTCTTTTTATGGGTTTTAGTGGATTTTGTGGTATTTTTTTGGTTTTTTAGGGCTATAATATTTTTAGTTTTTCTGGGTTTTTAGGTGTTTTAGGTTTTTTGGTTTTTAGTATTTTTAGGAGTTTTATGTTTTTTAATGTTTTTAGAGATTTTTAAGGGTTTTATATATCTTTATGGTTTTAGTTATATAGGGATTTTGATGTTTTTTTTGGGTATTTATGGTTATTTGGGTTTTTACTGTTATTAACATTTTTAGGTTTTTAGGGATTTTAATTGTTTTATGGTTCATAAGTTTTTATTAGTGTTTTTCGAGGTTTTTAGGATTTTTTATGTTTGTTTTTTTGGAATTTATTATGATTTACATGGTTTTGAGGGTATTTATGGATTTTGAGGGTTTTTACGGGTTTTATTTTTTATGGGTTTTTGGGTTTTTTTGAGTTTCTAGGGGATTTATGTTTTTAGAGGATTTTTATGTTTTTTAGGGTTTAATGGGATTTTAGGGGGTTTAGGGTTTTTTAGTGTTTTTATGGGTTTTAGGTGTTTCTATGTTTTATAGGGGTTTTATGGTGTTTAGGGATTTCATGGTTTTTGGGGGTTTTAAGGATTTTCAGTATTTTTTAGGTTTTTAGGGGTTTTAAAGTGTTTTTACATTTTTAAATTTTTTAGGGTTTTCCAGGGTATTAGGATTTTTTATATTTTTATGAATTTTTAGTTATTTTTTAGAATTTTTATAGATTTTATGTTTTTACGAATTTTTTTATTTTTAGGGGTTTTTTGGTTTTTTTGACATTTTAGATATTTTTTGGTAGGGTGTTTAAATGTTTTTTGGGTTTTAAAAATTTCTTGGGTTTTTTTCGGGGTTTTAGGGTTTAATGCATTTTTATAAAATTTTAGTTATTTTTCAAAATTTATTGGATTTTAATGGATTTTATGGATTTTTAGAGTTTTTACATATTTTTCTATTATTTTCGTGTTTTTTAGGGTTTTAGTATTTTTTTGGTTTTTAGGGTTTTCAGGTTTTTTAGGTTTTAAATGTTTTCTTAGGGGGTTTCATGGTTTTTTAGGTTTTTACAGATGTAGGGATTTTTGGCCCTTTTCTTGATTTTTATCATTTTTTTGTTTTTTATGGATTTGAGGTGTTTATTGGTTTTTAGGGTTTTTTAACGTTCATATGGTTATGTTTGGGGTTTTTTTTGTTTTTTAGGGTTTTTAAGATTTTTATAATTTTTTAATGTTAGGGGTTTATAGAGTTTTCAGGGTTTTTAGGGGTTTATGGTTTTATCGGGTTTTTTAGTTTTAAAGGTTTTTTAGTTTTATGGGTTTTAGTGGTTTTTGGGGTTTTTAGCATTTTTTACAATTTTTTAGTGGTTTTAGCGTTTAAGGGTTTTGAAGTGTTTTAGTGTTTAATGGTTCTCCTTGGTTTTTTTGCTTTTTGGGTTTTTAGTGCTTTTTAGGATTTTTTTGGGTTTTTATATTTTATGGGATTTTTTGGGTTTTTAGGAGTTTTAAGGTTTTTATATTTTTTTGGGGGTTTCAAGTAATTTTAGGCATTTATTATTTTATTTGGGTTTTCTTAAATTATAGGTTTTTAAGGTTTTATTTCTTTTGAGATCTTTTTAGGTTTTTATGGCTTTTTTGGTTTTTTAGGGAGTTTGAGGATGTTTAGGTTTTTAGTGTTTTTATATTATATTTTTTTGGGTTTTATGTTTTTTTCTTTATGGGTTTTATGGGTTTTTTAGTTATTAAAATATTAGGTGGTGAAATGATTTTTAGTTTTTTTGGGTTTTATGTTTTTTATTGGTTTTGTGTGTTTGAAATGATTTATCATTTCAGGGTTTTAAAGGTTTTACTGTTTTAGGGTCTTATTAGGGTTTTTAGGGTTTTATAATTTTTTACGTTTTTAAATATTTATTAGTGTTTTTCTTGGTTTTATGGGTTTTTCATTTTTTTGGATTTCTTAGTATTCTTATGGTTTTTAGTTTTTTATGGACTTTTGGGCTATTTAGTGGTTTTTATGGTTTTTATATTTTTTATATTTTTAGTTATTTTATGTGTTTTGAGGATTTTAAGGTTTTATTATGGGTTATTAGAATTTTGTGTGTTTTTTATGTTTTTAGGGATTTTTAGGTATTATTTAGGATTCTTATGGTCTTTTCACATTTTTTTGGTTTTTAGTGGTTTTAAGTTTTTTTCTGGTTTTTTGGGTTTCATTTAGGTTTAAAGGTGTTTTTTATATTTTTATGGATTTTAGGGATTAGGATTTTCGTGGTTTTTAGTTTTTTTTTGATTTTGAGTGTTTTTAGGGTTTTTGGGGTTTGTGGGCTTTTTTTGAGATTTTAGGGGTTTTATGGGTTTTTATAGTTTTTTGATATTTTTAGGGGTTTAAAGGGTATCTATAGTTTTTAGTGTTTCTTTGGTTTTTATGGGTTTTTAGGGTTTTTAAAGAATTTATGGGTTTTAGTGGTTTTTAGGGTTTTAGTGTAAATTTAGGGTTCTTAAATGTATTTAGGATTTTATGTTTAATTTCGATTTAAAATGGTTTTTTGGTTTTCTTCAATTTTATGGTTTTTTAGGGATTTTATGATTATTGGGTTTGGGGGATTTTTTGAGGTTTATTTTATTTTTTGTTTTTTTTCTAGCTTGTGGAGATTTTTAATGTTTCGGGGTCTAATTTGATTTTATATTTTATAGTGGTTTTTAGTGGTTTTTTGGGGTTTTTTGTTTTTTATGGTTTTATGGGTTTTTATGGTTTTTCGGGTCCTTTATGGGGTTTAGGGTTTTTAGTATTTTTTATTTTTTGCTGTTTTAAGTGATTTTACATTTTTAATGTTTTCAAAGCATTTTTAGTTATTTTTATATTTTTAGTGATTTTTATATCTTTTTAGGGTCTTTATGGTTTTAGGTTTTTTTATAGATTTATAGAGTTTTTAGGATTTTTAAGGGTTTTTATGGGTTTAGGGTTTTTATAATTTTATAGGCATCTAGTATTTTTACTTATTTTTATATTTTTAAGGTTTTCTTAGGGGTTTTCAATGTTTTTAGGGTTTTTACATTTTTATAGAGTTTTAGTGAGATTTGGAATTTTTTATGGTATTTAGGGTTTTAAGAATTTTAAGGATTTTTAGGGTTTTTAGTGTTTTTATGGTCTTTATAAATTTTAAGGTTTTTAGGGATCTTAATTTTTTAGATTTTAAATTTTTCTTTTGGATTTTTCGGTTTTTTAAAAATTTTATTATTTTTTGGGCCTCTTAAGAGTTTTATGCTTTTAAGGGTTTTTTGTGATTTCTTTGTTTTTTTGGATTTTTAGGGTTTCTAGTATTTTTTCAGTTTTTAGGGGATTTATGTGTTTTTAGTTTTTTCATATTTTATTATCATTTTTAGGTTTTTTATGTTTTTAGGGGTTTTAAGGGATATGTAATGGTTTTTAGGGTTTTAGTAATTTTGAGGTTTTTAATGAATTTTTTTGTTTTAGGTATTTTTCACTTTATAGTTTTTTTATGAAATTTTAGGGTTTTTTGGTTTTTAGGATTTTTAGGGTTTTTAATAATTTTTACCATTTTCTTAATGCCTATCAAGAAATTTGGGGTTTTTTAATTTTTTAGATACTTTTAAGTATTTTTAAGATTCTTATGGGTTTTTAGGTAGTCTCGGGATTTTGACGGACATAAGGGTTTTTTGGATTTTTATATTTTTTTTGTGATTTAGGGTTTTTTGAGTTTTTAGGGGCTTTAGGGTTTTTAGAGTTTTTTGTCATTTTTGACTGTTTCATGGATTTTTAAAGTTCTTATTTGGTTTTAGGGTTTTTATCAGTTTTTTGAGCCTTTTAAGGTATTTAAGTGTTTTTAGGGAATTTAGAGTCTTTTAGGGTTTTTTATAGCTTCTGTTATTTTATATGTTTTTTGGGGTTTTATGTGTTTTTGTGTTTTTTCGAGGGGTTTTTGAGGTTGTTTTTTGTTTAGTTATTTGAAGTATTTTTTAGATTTTTCTAGCTTTTGATGATTCTAGGAATTTTGAGGGTTTTTATGGATTTAAGGATTTTTAGGGGATTTAAAGGTATTTATGTGTCTATGTTTTTCATTGTGGTTTTCAGGGTTGGTAGTGTTTTTAAAAATTTTATATACTTTTGTGGTTTTTTTAGGATTTCTATGTGATTTTTATTGATTTTTACAGGTTTTAGGGGATTTATGGTATTTATGATATTCATGGTATTTTTATTTTTAGTGTTTTTTTGTTTCGAGGGGTTTAATGGTCTATAATTTTTCTGAAAGATTTAATTGGTTTAAATGGTTTTATAATTTTTAGTAGTATTTTAGGGTTTTATTAGGTTTTGGTGTTTTTTAATGTTTTTAGGGGTTTTTAGGATAATAGGTTCTTTTACTATTTTGAGGGTTTTTATGGGTTTTAAGGTTTTTATTTTTATTTAGGTTTGTAATGTTTTCTTAAGGAAATTTTAAGGAGTTTTATGTTTTTAGTTATTTTTAAGTATATTTATGGAATTTTTGTGTTTTTTGGATTTTGAGGGATTCAAGTTTTTTTAGGGTTTTTAAAATTTTAAAATTTTTATTGGTTTTAAGTGTTTTAAGGTTTTTGAGTTTATCATAGGGGTGTTCAGGGTTTCAAGTATTTGTTACCTTTTTATGGAATTTTAGTGATTGTTTGGGTTTTTTTTCATTTTTTTATTTTTGAAGTTTTTAGGGGGTTTTAGGGTTTTCATGGTTTTTTGGGATTTTTTTATTTTTTTGATTATTTACGGTTTTAAAGGATTTTTAGAGTTTTTTAATGTTTTACGATTTTAAAGGGTTTTTAGAGTTTTTATTGTTTTATAGAATTTATATTTTATTTTTTGGTTTTTATGGTTTTTAAGGGGTATCATGAATTTTAGGGGGTTTTAGGGTTTATTTGGTCATTTTAGGGTTTTTAGCATTTGTAGGGTTTTAGGGTTGTTAATTGTTTTTATGATTTTAATGTTTTCGTTGGGTTTTAAATAATTATTAAGGGTTTTTTATTTTTTTTTTGGATTTTTTGGGAATTTTCATGATTTTTATGGTTTTTAGTGATGTTGAGGGGTTTTAGGGTTTTTATGGTGTGTTGGGTTTTTATGGTGTGTTGGCTTTTTTGGTTTTTAGTTGTTTTAAGTGTTTTAATATTTCGATACATTTCGTAGGGGTTATTAATGTTTTTCCATTACTATTTTTATTTATGGATTTTTTTGGATTTTTATTGTTTGGAATGGTTTTTAGGAATTTTTTGGGTTTTGATATTTTTTAGGGGGTTTTGGGGTTTTTGGTTTTTTGGGGTATTTATGATTTTTTATGATTTTTTTCGGTTTTATGGGTTTTTAGATTGTTTAAAAATATTCAAGATTCAATACGGTTTTCTTAATTTTCAGTGATTTTGGGGGTTTAATGGGTTGTTAAGGGTTTTAATGGTTTTAGTGGGTTTTTTGGTTTTTAGGGTTTTTGGGACATTATAAGTTTTTAGGGTTTTTAGAATTTTTAGGTTTTTAGGATTTTATTTATTTTTTATTTTTATAGTATTATTAGGGTTTTTAGTGTTATAATGGGTTTTACATTTTTTGGAATTTAATGAATTCTTTATTTTTTTATGTTCTTAGTTTTTTATGATTTTTAGGGCTTTACTTGATTTTTACAGTTTATAGTGTTTGTAAGAGATTTAGCATCTTTTAGGTTTTAGTTGTTTTAACTATTTTTAGGATTTTTATTTTTTATTATTGTTTCTTAGTTTTTTTGGGTATATTATATTTTTAGAGATTTTTAGAGATTTTTTCGTTTTTTTATAGTTTTTAGTGTTTTGGCGATTTTAAGCGTCTATATGGTTTTTAGGGTTCTTAGGATTTAAGGGCTTTTTTTGGATTTTTGGGGGATTTTATATTTTTCTATATTTTTAATGATTTTAAGATTTTCTTATAATTTTTATGGTATTAGTGAGGTTTTAGAGTTTTTAGTGGGTTTTTATTATTTTTATGGGTTATAGTGTATTTTAATTTTTCAGGGGTTTAGGGTTTTTTTAGGGTCTTTTATGTTTTTTGGGTTTTAAATTTTGTAGGTTTTTAGGAGTTTTATGTGTTTTTATGTTTTTAAGGTTATATTATGTGGTTTTCTTGTTTTTAGGGGTTTTTATATTTGTTTGTGATTTTTTAGTATTTTTATGGGTTTTATGGTTTTTAAGGACATCGCGAGGTTTTAGGGTTTATTATGATTGTTAGGGTTTTTATTGTTTTTAACATTTTTATCGTTTTGAGGTGTTTTATATTTGTATGGTTTTAAGGTTTTTTATGGTTTCTCATTTGTTTTATAATTTTTTGGGGTTTTATGGGTTGTTTGTCTTTTTAGGTTTTTATGGTTTTTGTAAGGTTTTCTGGGATTTTATAGAGTTTTAGGTTTTTTAGTATTATTATAGTTTTTATGGTTTTTAGAGATTTTGAGTGGTTTTATTTTATTTTTTGTCGTTTTGGGTTTTTTGGTTTTCATTGGTTTCTAGGATTTTTATGTCATTAAGATTTTTTTTATAGTTCATTCTGGGGTTTTTTCACATTTTTAAGGATTTTAAGGTTTTTTCAGAATTTTTAAGTTTTTATGGTTGTTTTTTTGTTTTTTTGGGCGTTGCCTTTTTTTGTCCTTTATGATTTTTTATTTTTTTAGCCTTTTTCGGGGGTTTTATGAGTTTTTAGAGTTTTTAGTGGGGTTTTATGGTTTTTATAGTTTTTATGAGTTTTTAATGATTTTAAGGGGTTTTATGGTTTTTAGGGGGTTTAAGGGCATTTATGGTCTTTTATGTTTTTATGGGTTTAAACATTTTTAGGGTTTTATGTTATTTTAGATTTTTAGGTTTTTAATGTTTTCTCATGGGTTTTTATTATTTTTAGGATTCTTTATGTTTGGTGTAATTTTACGGATTTGTATCTTTTCATGGGTTTTTAGTGTTTATAAGGATTATTCATGGTTTTTTTGGTTTTTAGTGCTTTTATATTTTTAGGGGTTTTATGTTTTTAGGGATTTAATGTATTATTTGGGGTTTTCTGGATTTTCTAGGTTTTTAAGATTTTGGCGGATTTTTAGGGTATTTTTAATTTTTATAGTTTTTATGGATTTTAGGTATTTTGAAGTTTTTATTGTTTTAAGGGGTTTTTGGATTTTTATTGTTTTTCCTAGTTTTTAGGGTTTTCATTTTATTTATGAAATTCATGTTTATTAATAAATGTATAAAATTTTAATGGAATTTTAGTCTTCTTAGTGTTATTAGTTTGTTTTTAGGGATTTTAAATTTTTAGGGATTTAATGATATTTAAGGGTTTATGTGATTTTTTTTGGGGTTTTAGGGGTTTTAGGGTCTTTTTAGGGTTCGTTAGGTTTTTTTAGAGTTTTTATGATTTTTAACGGTTTTAAGAGTTTTAATTTTTTCAGTTTTTCATAGGTTATTATAGGGTTTTTTGTTTTTTACATTTCTATTGATTTTAGGGATTTTAGGATTTTTTGCTTTTTGGGGGGTTTTAGGGATTTTGAAGGTGTTTAAAGTTGTTTAGGGTTTTTATAGTTTTAAAATTTTTAGTTTTTCACTGGTTTTAAGTGTTTTTACCTTTTTAAGGTTTTCGTAGGGGTTTTTAGGGTTTTAGGTTTTATTATCTTTTTAAGGATTTTAAGATTATTTTATGATTTTTAGTGTTTTTGTTGATTTTATAGATTTTCAGGGTTTTGGTGTTTTAGGGTCTTAAAGGTTCTTGTGGTTTAATGGTTTTTTCAGGTTTTTTTGTCTTTATGGTTTAAACGGTTTTTAGAGTTTTTAATTTTTTTAGTGTTTTAAAGGTTTATTTAGAGTTTTAGTGATTTTTAGGGTTTTTATGTGTTTTTAGTGGTTCTATGGTTTTTTGAGTTTTTTTGGTTTTTATGGTTTTAAAGGGTATTTATTGTTTTTATATTTTTTAGGGGTTTAAGTGTATTTATGTCATTAAGGGTTTCTTGCATTTTTAATGGATTTTGGGATTTTAAGTGTTTAAATTTTTTTTTGTTTTTTATCATTGATAGGGTTGTATTGATTTTTAGGGTTTTTAATGTTTTTAGTGTTTTTATGTTTTTAGGGGTTTTTTAGTTTTTAGGGTTTTTAAGGTTTTTTATAGTTTTCAACTTGTTTACCAATGTGAATTTTCTTTAGTGTTTCAGTGGTTTTATTTTTGTTTTTTTGTGTTTTTAGGGGTTTTATGGTTTTAGTGGTTTTTATTAATTTTATGGGTTTTGGGTTTTTTGATCATATAGGGTTTTTTTGTTTTCTATCATTTTTTTTTTGGTTTTTAGGTTTTTTAAGAGTTTTTAGGTTTTTTAAGGTTATCTTAGGTTTGTCCATGGAATCTAGTGGTTTTTACAATTGATTAAAATATCCAAGGTTTATTTAAGTTTTTTCTGTTTGTATGGTTTTTTGGGATTTTTGGAACTTTTTAGGGGTTTTAGGATTTATAGTTTTATTTTGGTCTTCTATAGGTTATTTTTATTTTTCGGTATCTATTTTATACTTATGTATTTTCATGTTTTTATATATTTTTACGTTTTTATGGATTCTTAAGGCTTTTTGAGGGTTTTAAGGGTTTTTTTTTTGGATATTTAGGGGTTTCATGGTTTTTAACATTTGAAGGGTTTTATGGTATTTATTTTTTATTAGGATTTTATGATTTGATTCCTATTTTTTCTAGGGTCTTAGGTTTTTTATGTTTTTATGGATATTTAGACATTTTATGATTTTTAGGGTTTTTAAGGGATTTTGACAATTTTTATCATTTTTATAGATTTTTGTCTTTTAAGTGGGTTTTTTAGTTTTTTTTTCAAATTGAAGGGTTCATTTTCAGTTTTTAATGTTTTTAGGGGTTTTATGTTTTTTTAGAGTTTTTAGTGGTTTATTCATATTTTATTGTTTTTAGTGGTTTTTTTGGTATTTTTGGTTGTTATGGTTTTTAGTAGTTTTAGGATTTTTTATGGGGTTTTTAATTTTTTTAATTTTTATGTGTTTTAGTTATTTTTAGGTTTTTAAGATTTTATTAGGGTTATTTAGTGTTTTTATATAATTTTATGTCTTTAGGGATTTTATGGATTTTTATGTTTTTTGGGTTATTTGGGAGTTTGAGAGTTTTTTTTTGTTTTTCTACAGTTTTATAGTTTTTTTGGGCATCAGGGTTATTTTGCGTTTTTATGGATTTTATGGTTTTTAGAGGATTTTAATGTTTTTAGGTACATAAAGGGGTTTTAGAGTTTTAGTGGTTTCCAAGGGTTTTAAGGGTTATAGGGTTTTTTTATCTCTTTGGGTTTTAATGTTTTAGGGATTTTTAGGGTTTTATAGTCTTTTAGGGGTTTTAGCATTTTTAGGGGGTTTTTAGGGTTTTATTTGTTTTTCAGTTTTTAATTGTTTCTTTGGGGTTTTTTGGGTTTTTGTGGTTTTATGGATTTTTATGAATTTTTTTAGGATTTTTTTTATGGTTTTAGGGATTGGTGGGGTTTAAGTGTTTATTTGGTTTTTAAATGTTTTTTAGGTTTTTATGTGTTTTTAGGTTTTTAGGGGTTTTAAGTGTTTTTAGGGTTTTACAGTATTCTTAGTATTTTTCAGGGTTTTAGGGTTTTAAATTATTTTGTGATTTAGGACATTTTTAGAATTTTTATTTATTTTTATGGTTTTAGGGATTTTGTGGTTTTAAGGACACCCCCCAGACTCGGGACACCCCCATAGACAGACCCTACACACCCCCAAACATACCCAGGACAACCCCCCCCCCCCCCCCCCGACCCTGAACCCCCCCCCCCCCCCCCAGAGAGACCCCCCATGGACTGTCCCATACAACCACTCCCCATGACATCCCCTAGACCCTAGATAGACTCCCCTAAACAGCCCTGACCTCCACTCCCCTGGACAACCCCCCCCCCCCCCCCCCCACAGACCCTGAATACCCCCCAGACAGACTCCCCCCAGGATATACACAGACCACCACTCCCCTGGACACCACCCCAACTCACAGACCCTGGAAAACCCCCCAGAAAGACCCCCCCTATGACAGAACCTCCCCCAGATAGACCTTGGACACCCCTCACCCCTCACCCACCCCCAAGTCCCCCTGCCCCTCCCCCTTCTATCCCCTGCCATTCCCCCTGACCCTCCCCCTGCCAGTCCCCCTGCCATCCCCCCTTGCCAGCCCCCCATTGTTAAACCATGGATCTTGGTCCTTAATAACACTTTAAAAACCATAGAAAATAGGCCCTACTACCACAATTAATAACCATGTAAATTGATTCCTACCTAGCTATACATAATAACAAAATGATTTCATAAGAACTGCTCCTTATTGTAGTACTCACATCCTCTAGCTACGAGCAAAAAAACACCACCTTCCAAATAAAACTGAACTCAAGCTTAATACAATATATATCATAAGAATTCAAACTCTCTCCAATATAATCAATATAAAATTTCAATATAAATATCATCATAATAAAAAGAACTATTTGATAAAATTTAATGTATATACTAAGAATAAAATTTTCATCTAAAATGTACCTCAATATCAACATCACCAGAACCAGCAAGACCCTCATCATCTCCTATATAAACACCAACATCATTATCACCTCCTCTAGGACCACCACCACCACCACCACAATCATCATGATCATTGAAATATTCATTAGTTTATGCACCTAAATCAGTGAAAGGAGAAAATAATCCTGATAAACATAACAAATACAAATGAAAACACATTTAATTAAGAAAACATTCAATGTTTATATGGTGATTCATATAATATCATTATATTACCAAAAAAATACTCTAATATACATAATGCATACAATGAGAACACATATAATTAATTAAAAGATTGAAATATTCTTGTGTATAATGATTCCTGAACATAAAATTGAAGAGAAATATGAAGTATGTTTAGAATATAGAGAAATAGTAAGAGTCTTATAGTATAAATAGAACAAAATAAAAATGAGAGATTAATCATGTTTGGAGATGGTTAAAACATTAAATCATATTTATTTAATGATGACCCACCCCATTGCACCCCCCTGCACCCCACCTGCACCCTCCCCACTTCCCTACACCCCCCTCACACCCCACATTGCACCCTCCCCACTACCCTGCTGACCCCCTACCCCAACCCATTGCACCCACACCCCACCCTCTATCACCCCGCCTACACCCTCCCCACGGCCCTGCAGACCCCCCCCCCCCCCCCCCCCGCACCCCACCTACACCCTCCCCACTGCGCAGTTGACCCCTCTGCTCGCCCACCCCCCTTGAACCCTTCCCCCGCTACCCCCCTTGAACCCCACCTGCACCCTCCCCAGTGCCCTGCAAACCCCCTACCCTGCAGAACCCCCCCCCCCCACTACCCCCTTGAACCACACCTACACCCCCCACTACCCTGTAGACCCCCTCCCACTGAACCCTCCCCCCACTGCCCCTAGCACCCCACCTACATCCTTCCCACTGACCTACAGACCCCCTGCCCCCCTCCCCACTCCCCTTACCCTGCAAACCCCCTTCCCCCCTTCACCCTCCCCCCACTACCCCCCTTTCACCCCACCTGCACCCTCCCCAAGACCCTGTAGACCCCCTCCCCCCAGAACCCTCCCCCCACTACCCCCTTTCACATGACCTCCCCCTCCCCCACTGCCCTTCAGACCCCCCCCCCCCCCCCCGCACCCTCCCCCTCACTACCCCGCTTGCACCCCACCATCACCACCCCCACTTCCCTGCAGACCCCCCTGCCCCCCTCCGCACCCCCTGTCCCCTCTCCACCTACACCCTCATCAACGAAATCCAAAATGCACTGCAAAAATATAAGGCACCAAAAAATCACAAATTCCCTAATTAATATTGGGCCAAAGAATAAAAAACAGGATAAACCTTACCCAAATATGATTTTGAACTCACTATCATCGATGGTGGTGGATAGAAATGACCTCATAACAAGAAACCACCTAAAATAAAATAGTGGAAAAAATGAAATATAATGACTTCTTATATATATATGTGATTAGTGGGATAACTGTACATGATAAATGATACATGAATCCATAAAAAACAATGAACAAATAATATTGATATTGATATGTACATCCCAATACTAAATAAAATGATTATTAATAAACATCTATTTTTTAAATATCACCTTAAATTTCCTATTTAAAAATCAAAAATCACCAAAATATGGGAATTAAGTAAACATCCATCAGCACTTAAATGTGATAAATTGGGATTAGGCATTGTTCTTAACCTAGAAAATCCTTTCATTGAATGTATAAAATACCTAAAACTCTTTATACATATATCCTTCTTTATTTTCTAGATTGAAACCTCATTTCTTTGACACGTTCTTCTTCTGGAATTCACCTTTATTCTTAGTTTATATAGGTTTATCAATTTTATAAAGTAGATAATTTTCCTTCTATTATTATTACTCAATATGATAACCCCCTCCCCCCCTCCCGCACCACCACCCCCACCTCCCCCTATACTAGCCTCCCCCAAAAACTAGTCCCCTCCCCACAACCATCCAATACCCCCTCCCCTTGCACCACCCCACCCCTTCCCCTAGCCTGCACCAGCCCCTAGCCTGCACCAGCCCCTAAACCCCTGCGCTAGCCCCCCTAACCCCCCTGATCCATCCCCACCCCATCCCTTGCACCACCCCCACCCCTTCCCTTTTACTAGCCTCCCCCTAAACCAATCCCCTCCACCCAAAACTAGTCCCCTCAAACTAGTCCCCCTCCCCCCAATCCCAGTCCCCCCTATACCACCCCTATCCCCCTAGCCTAAACCAGCCCCCCCCCCCCCAACCCGCTAGCCTGCACCATCCCCCACACCCACCACACCCCTACACCAGCCCCCCTAACCCCCTACAGCACCCCCACCCCTTCCCCTGTACTAGTGTCCCCCTCAAACCAGTCCCCTCCCACCAAAACCAGTACCCTCCCCTCACCTAACCACCACCCCCAATTCCCTCTACTTATATTATTCTATAAATATAAATGGTAGCTAAATTGTTTTATTCCTAGTTGTATATGTTGTAATGTATTTGGGTATTACCAAATCAGTTTCATGTCTGTGTAGTATCTTTTTTTGTTCCATCCGCTACTCTGACATTACATCTAGTTTGGGTTGTATTGTATTTCATTAAATGCATCATATAGAACTGGTTGTCTTGGTTTTGTATTCAGTAGGTTATTATCATCTCTAGGAAAATCATCCCCTAATGATATATTATTCCCCTGGAACATATTTATAGATTTGATGTTCTGGGGATTCCACCTAAGGTTAATAACACCTCTTCTCATTCCTAATCTAATAGGTAAGAGGAAGGATGTTACACCAGTGGGATGAAATTTTATTACACATATGGTAGATAACCTCATCATCATTGAGGCCTCAATCCCACTATAATCCTTATTCCATTTATATTTTATTGACTTTCTTCTTTTAATTATGTTGGACCAATTTATATTGATCGAGATATTGTATGAGTGGGCACCTGAGTACACTGTCATTGAGAGTGAGGATCTGTCTCCCGGAACTTCAGGATATAGGATCACCCAGAAAGAGACTGAAAATGGGGTATCTATTTCCTAATTCTAACCATATTCACCCACACACACTTTGGAGTTGTGGTTTCACTACTTGGATGCCTCTATCTAGTTCCACATCGATCAACTTCATATTCTATTATAGGGTTGTGGGTTATTGTTCACCAAGCCACTAGTCCACCCATTTTATCTCCCTAAGACCTTCCTGGCCTTATAGGCTTCCCCTTCAATTGACTTGTCAGCCCCTATCCATATTCTGACTAAAATTAGTGGCCCAACAAACCAAAACTATATTCAAATTCATGTTGATATCGGTATCCTGACTACCCAACATGAGTATTTGATGGCTTACCAAAGTAAGGGGAAGGGACATCCCACCAAAAAGGTGAAGAGAACTGTTTTTTTAACCATAATATGAAAACCAGAACATATTTTTAGAATATAATTGTACTTAATGAGTATCCTTCAACATAAACTCTAACACAGACCACGACTACAATGTAGAGTTCCCTAGTAGTATTTGAGCAGGATGCACCCAGTACCCGAGAATTATTCACCATCTCCAAAACATCAATATTAGGAGATAAGAAATTTATATATATAATGTTTATATTATTATATAATTATTCACCTTATACAAAACACTCTTACATTATGACTAATGTGCTGGAAGAATAGTAATATTTATCAGTATCCTCTATAAGTGCATCCATCCCCGCCAGATCAAGTGGTATGTTCATGAAGACCTCTATAGCTAGAAACCAACATGATTGAACTAACACCTCAGACAACACTGCTTTATTATGGGTCATGACTGATAGTGAAGTATCATTTAAATAAATCGAATGCTTATCCACATCTTCATAAGTGGATACATACTCTTCCAAGTGAAATTTTCAAGGACATTCTCATTTTTGAAAAATTAAAATGTGTTGCCAGAATAATCCAATGAATGAAAGGAGTGATGTTCCACATATAATAGAGGACTCTAGGGTAGAATAAATTGACAATATAGTTTTCTTACATTCCTATTCCCTTCCAGGGAATTATCACTGAATGTCACTAAATTTAATATGGTTCTTCCCAAAGTGGAATAGCCCCCCTCATCTGAGATAATAGACATGGGAATTAATTATTATTGGTCTCCCCATTTCCACGAAACACTTATCCCATAAATGTATCATGGTGATAATATTTATGGGATGGATGTAGTGGTTGTTCAACAGTATCATCCTCCTATATTAAAATGAACATAAAGGAAACCAATACAGTTTCAATGGAATCATGTCCCTTTAAACATTTAAGTGAGATCAGTCTTCCCCCTACCTATATGGGTTGTGAAAAATAGATCACGAACATTTGAAGTGATCTAGAAACCACTACTCAGTGAACCAAAGATGAATATAGAAACAAAACATTAAATAAATATGATAGAGGTATGCATAAAATGAATTATTTTTTATAAAAAATATAAAGGTACATGATTGAAAAGAGCATACGTAGGGATCAACTATCCAACCATGATACTGACCAATGTCCAGAAGATCTAATATTGCACACTCAAGAGTAAACTCGAAATCATTAATTTTACTTGCATGGTGTATTCAATGTAAATTTGATTAAAAACACAAAAAAATGGTTACTAATGTCTTGAAAAAATGGTAAAACATAATCATTACCTCCTGAATTTTTTATTCACATCAATCGTGGTTTCAAGTCGTGGGAGATAATCAGTTACATCATCTATGTTTTCTTATTGGTTCTCTGTATAGAATGCATCGCTATCCTGCATAACAGTACATGTTATAAAACTCACAATATGATCAGTGAATCTAATTGAGTGGCAGCCTCAAGAAAAAATGGAAAATTGGACTACATACTATCAGAGGTGTGCCAGAAGAGATAGAGGGGCCACCTCGGAGCAGTGTCATCGAGGTGGTGTGATGGTTACATTAGAGGAAGATAAAATGAAAAATAATAATAATAAAACATAGCTAATACATAAAAAACATATCTCATAATATCATAATTCAATATTTGTAGAAACTTTCAGACACACCACAATACAATTCAGTATTACAATAATCAAACCTCATTGCATAATAAAATTACACATATTAACAATCAAAAAATATAGTTGAAATCAATAGTGAGTCTCAATATTAGTATCATTAGATTCATGATAACCCTCATCCACGACTCCTATAGAAACACCATTGGCACCTCTCAAGCCACCATCATCATCATCGACATCAGCATTGGTACCGGCACCGACACTAGGACCAACTCCGGCTACAACTCTGAATCCAACTCTAGCTCCAGCTCCAGCAGAAGAATATACACTAGCAGAACTCATCGATATCAAACATGTATCTACTGCTGCAGCTTCTTCTGGTGAAATTTTAGAAGAAATGGCAGATATAACTTTCTTCATATTTTCAAATATCTCCTTTTCTGCTTTTTGAGTTGCTTATTTGATTACAGAATTCATCTATTCTATTATGACCAAACCATAACCCGTACTTGATGAAACTTTGTCAGTAGACTAGTATTGAGATGGTATAATCTTCTTCCCATGTCGACAATGCACTCTTCCCTGATGCTCATCTTCTAATACCTGATGTAGATGATTGTTCGGGCCCAAATTGTCAAGTTCTATCTCTTCCAATGTCTCCAAAGCATTATGTTTATTGATATATAACATAAATTATAACGATAAAATAATATAAGGAATTAAATTCAGTCAAAATAAATTAAATTGAAATATACTTACAATCGCCTTGTTAGTGTTAGTATTTGGCACAATACTATCTTTTTTTTCTGCTTATACAAAACAAAGTAGAGTGAGGAACGTGACCCTTGATAATTAATTACTTTTTTTTAAAAAAAAGATATAAATTAAAATTGGAAGTAAAAAAATTACACTAAAAGAAGATGAATATTTTAAATATTAAATTACCTATGTCTTCTCATGATCTAGGAGTGAAGTGTGTCCACAATTATAAACATGTTTCATTCCACTCTTATTTATTTTATTTATTTCTGTTTTTCCTATAAAAAATAATTATATTATTTAATTAACATAAATAAAAGTCTTTTTAAATTAAATAAATGAATATATATATATATAAAAATTTAAAAAATACCTTAAACTCTTGAATCTTCCAATAGCCAATCATCTCTTTGTACTGTGATATTAGGCAATCATGAATCACCAGTACTTCTTCAAACTCCATGCAAAATCTATTTTTCCAACCAAGATATAAGTCGTACCTGTACGCTCGCCACATTTTATCTAAATCCATTAACCTTGAAGCCTTGGCATTTTGTCCATCAGGAAAATTATAACAGAGCTACAATGGACCAAATATTTGTTAAGAAAATATTATAAATTAATATATATATAAAGTGATTAAAATTACTTACCCATATCTCTGCCAAAGCATTTTCATTTATTTGTTCTCTAATATCCCTCCAACTTATTGGTTGAAACTGAATGATATTGTTGTGTCTAGCAACTGTTCCCATAATACTTTTACATTCCGTACCATTTTTTTAATTACAGCTCTATTCTAATTGTATTCAACCATGATTTATGTGTGTTGATTATAAACCTCTCTCATTTTCGTGTGGCCTCATCATCTGGTAGAGACTAGAGATAATCATGAAAAAAAAGTACAAAAGGATAATAACATTTATGAATTTATCATTAATCACTAATAGTAATGTTTAAACACATTCTAGTTGATGGGGGATCTGCTGACCCATGAAGTGTAGCATCTAGAGGGGGAGTATCCGCTGTGGTAGGTGGGATATCTACAGTAAAAGTACTTCTTATAGTAGATGGATAAATATGTAAAGATGAGGGTGGATATGGATATGAATATGGAAGTGGGATATATGGGGGTGCAGTGCCCAGTACATTGGAGGGTGGAAATGGAAAATAAAGAGGGTTGGGAGTCTGAGAACTACCATCTGATGTGGGTGCTGGAAGAAAGGGATATAGAAAATATGGGTATGGATAATATGGAGGTGGAATAATGGGAGGATGTCCTTCTGGTGACTCAAGCAGTATAGTAGTAGGTTGAACTATAGAATCAATACCACCCGCCATAAAATCAACCTCGGTAGTATAATCCAATCGTCTCCTCGATGAAGTATCCTAAAATAACAGAGATGATAAAATAAAATAAACGATAAAAAGATAAATAACATGAGAGGCCTTAATATTCAAACATAAATTGTACTTACAGTGTTCGCTATTTGAGACATATGTTGTTCATTTCTTCATATTCTTTTATTTATTCTAATATCATCATATTTAGACATTTTGACCTGGAAATTTTAAATAATATTCTAAAATAAATAGAAATGATGAAAAATGTTAAATAATACAATTGTATCATAAAACAATGAGATAAATTTTCAATGAAATATTTATATTGATAAAATATCAAGACTTTTCTATGTTCAAGAATTACTATAAATGGGATTAAAAAAATTGGTTAGACCATAAATAGTTTTATATTTGACAATGGTATATAATATACTAGTTAATTTGATATCATGTATTAAATTTTTAAAAAGCACATACAATATTATGATAATGTCAGGTAAATACTTACAAATATGTCAATGCTATGTGTTCTCTGTGACAATTTCTGGTTCACAATCTGTTCTAGCAATTGAGTTATCTGTGTCATCAAATGCAACATTAGAATAAATATTGACAGGTTCACCCACAACATCATTGTCATTCATGTATTCTTCAAAAATATGTCTAGGAATGACATCAACAATAACACAATTTTTTTTTCTAATGAGTCAGTTACATAAAACACCTATCTAGACTATGATGCTAGAATATATGGTTCGTCAGTGTGAAGCTGGAAGTTCACATCAATCACTCTGAATCCATAGTTATCAATATTCATTCATTGTCATGTCATTGAATCAAACCACTTAAATTTCATCATTTAGACAAGACTGTGTGCATAGTAATCTAATAAAATGATTTTTTCAATAACACCATAATATGATATATTTTAGAACAGAGGTTTTTTATCTGATGCACTCACATAAAAATATGTTCTAGATTTTATCGTGACACCATCATGCTGTGTTTCCATTTTTTTGCACAGTTATTTATAAAAAATTTAAATCCAATGAAAATAATTGCTTTATAATCACATACCACATCGTTTAGACCAATGGATAATGCTGTTACATCAATTGAAACATCATTCATTGGTAGAGTTAAAACCTAAAAGATACCAACATTGAATATTAAATAGAGGCATGTAATTATTTTATGAGAAGAAAAAAATCTATTAACTTTGACTTTAACCATGCAAAAAATTCTTTCTGGGCAATAGCACCTTCCTCATAATATATAGAGAGTGATGTCTCTTTTTAATAATTTCTAAATGTTCACTACAAATATGAAATCATAAAAATATCAAAAGATATGAAGAAATAAAATAATGAAAAAATGCATATTTATTAGTTTACTAACTTGATATAATCATCAAGCACACCATAGTTGAATAATACTGCACGATGATCCATTAACCACTCTTCCCTGCTTAAAGTACACAATAAGTACGATCTAGATATCCCCCCTATTTGGGGTAGTGAAGGAAATGTCGGATCAATGGGATCATATTTCTCATCTTTAGTTCTCATAAGATGATTAGACCTTGTGGTGATGTTATCCAATTAAAATTAATAAAAATCCAGGCATTCTTGTGCTAAATAACATTTCACAATAGAGCCTTCAGGGTGATATTTATTTCTCACATAAGATTTCAATGTAAAAATAATTGTTTCCGTAGGATACATCCACTGACTCAAAACAGGACCACCAAAATGAACTTATGTGGGAATATTCACAGTCAGATGTCATGTACATGTGAAAAATGACAGTGGGAAAATTTTCTCCAGGTCACAAAGAATAATTGATGCATCTCTCTGCAATTTCTGAACAACACTTCTACTCAGTCTTTTGAAACAAATGTCTCGATAAAAATGACATAACATAATAAAAAAAACTATAACATTATGTGAATGAAAATATCGAATGTAAATATGAATCAACACATGTAACAAGAGATGGTAATCTTTGGTTTTAAGAGATTTTAGTTTCACATCTTGTGTATTCACCCTTTTAGAGATATTACTTGAATAACCATCTGGAACCATCAAACATTACAATGCCTGAAGATATTGTTTCTTTTCCACATTTTTCATCGAATAATAGGAAATAGGGACTTTTCGCTTATTTTGACCAATTATCTCAGGATGAATTTTTTATCTTATACCCCAATCCATCAAATCATGATGAGACAGCAAATCATCTTTTGTTTTGCCTTTGACATTTAAAATAGTAGCACGTAACATCTCACAAATGTTTTTCTTGACATGCATTACATCTAAACAATGATGCAATAAATTCTATGACCAATATGACCACTCAAATAATATGCATTTCTTTCTCTAATCTTTATTGGAATTTGAATAAACATGTTTTCTCTTTATGATATTTGACTGACTTTTTCTATGAACACAACTTAAATCATCAAGTTATTTAACAATATCATTCCCTGAAATTCATTGAGCCGTCTCATCTGTCCCGATAGCATTATCGAACTCTCTTCAATTTTTCCTGTATGGATGATCCATCGATATAAATAGTTGATGCCCTATGAAGCTGAAAGTTTATAGAAACTTTAATATTCGTAAACATCTATTTTTCATACAAATTGGGTAGGATAATTATCCTTTAGTTCTCCATCCAAACATCATTCTATAGGAAGGGAAATAATTTATCGTCCATAATAAAGCTGCACAAAACAAAAAGTAATCTTTCCTAAATGAATCGTATGCCTGCACACCAAAAATCGAAAGATCCTTTAACTCCTATATTAAGGGATGAAAGTATATATCAATATCATTTCTAGGATCATTGGGTCCGGATATCAATATACTCATGATAGTAAATGGATTCTTCATACACATCCATGAATGAATGTTATAAATGTGAATGAAAATAGGCCAAGAATGATGTGCAGTATGCATTTGGCGAAATGGGTTCAAACCATCAATGGATAATCCCAATATAACATTTCATGGGTCAACTACAAAATTAGGATGTAACCTATCAAATTTCTTCCATGCCAAACCGTATGCAGGATGAACTATTGCATCATTATCTTCATTTCTTTCATCTTCATGCATTCTCTTAATCTTTTCCATTTGTTCTGACATAAAATGTTTTTGAATCCTGGTAATTAAAGGGAAGTGCCACATCACTTTCTCTCGTATGCGAGATTGCATTCTGTCTTTATTAGTATTTCACCTTAATGTCCCACACTATTTTAACTGAATTAACTCTGCATTTTATTTCCAGAATAGACAACAATATTTGGGGTAATAATGAATCTTAATAGATGAAAATCCAATTTTTTCAACCAACTTTGATGTTATGCAATCATTTTCTAGAATACATGCATCATGATGTAGTAAATCCTTAATAAATGTAAGGGTATAGTCGAATACAGTATTACTAAATCCATACATTTCTTTTCCATGATATAATCACATTAAAAACTAAATTTTTCTAATTTTTTCATATGCCTGATATAATGGAGTATTTGCATATTTAATCAGCTTTATAACACTCTCAACTACTTCATATTGATTAATAGACAAAAATTGTGTTCTAGTATTCATTTCCTCTTGCACTGGTTTACATGAGGAGATGGCTTCAGAAACAAAAGGAAACCGATCAGAAATCAGATTTTTCATACCAATCCATTCCACTTAATCGATGTCATTCACCACTGGTGCTTTTTCTCCATTGTGATACCACACATGATAATTTTTTGGGAAACTTTGTTTAGTGATATGATAAATCAATTCCTCAAGAGTTAACCATGGTCTTCCAACACAGTCAATACACAAATTTCGAATCAATCTGCCTTCTGAATCATTAGTGAATGCAAAGTCCATGAAATATCGTAACTCCTTAAGAAATTAATCAGTGATCCAATCAATATTGTACATCCAATATCTATCCATTATAAGGCATATAAACAAACATTAAATAAATAATCAATAAAATTACTTAACATTATATATATTCTTTCATAAAATAATAAGTAACCATCAATAAAAAGTCAATAAAAAATCATAACAAATATTATGGTTAAGGGAATTCATAAATGTTTCAAATTATAACAAATCATGAATAGTCACACCTTTATATGACCACATAAGATTATTTTAGTGTACCTCCAATACTCACATTGAAACATAGATGTTTGAACAATGAATCATTATGTTTTTCATAGAATTCTCTGATGGGACCCCACCCCCCATCTAGACACTCCTCCCCTCCCTCTTGGACGCCCCCTCCCCCCTGGACACCCCCTCCAACCTGGACAACCCCGCTAACCCCCCAAGACAAGCCCCTCCCCCTGCACCCCAACACCCCTTTCCCCCTCCCTGTCCCCTGAACACTGCTTCCCCAGACCCCTTCAAGCCCCCCCTAGACAACCCCCTCCCCCAACACCCCAACACCCCTTGAATGTCTTTTTAAGGGTTTTAGGGTTTTTAGATATTTTTGATTTTATATTGGTTTAAGGTTTTTTAGTTTTTTAATGTTTTCATAGGGGTTTCCGTGGTTTTAGGGTTTTTTATGTTTTATGGATTTTTAATTATTGTTATGATTTTTATAGGTTTTAGGATTTTTGAGGGGTATTAGGGTTTTAGTTTTTTTGGGTGATTTTAGGGTTTGTTTTGTGTTTTTAAGGTTTTTATGGATTTTATAATTTCATAATGTTTTAGTTTTTTAAAGTGGTTTCATATTTTTTAGTTGTTTTTTGGTTTTTATGGATTTTTTATAGTTTTAAGGGTGTTATGGTTTTTTGGGGTTTTAGGGTTTTGATGGTATTTTTAGGGTTTTTACAGATTTTTGAGTATTTTAGGTTTTTTCGTGGTATTAATAGTTTTTATGTTTTTTAGATTTTCTTTAGGTATTTCAGGGGTTTTGGGTTTTTTTATTTTTTTAAGGATTATTATGATTTTTGTGGTTTTTTTGTTTGTAGGAATTTTGATGGGTTTTTTTCTATTTTAGGATTTTTTCAATTTTTTAGGCGATTTTTCTGTTTTTAGTTATTTTTGGTTTTCCTGAAGTCTTTTCATGGTTTTTTGGGTTTTTATGTTCTTCTGTATTTTCGGGTTTTATTTTTATTTTTATGGTATTTAGTGGTTTTAGAGATTTTGATGTGTTTTAGGGGTTTTTGGATTTAAGGTTTTTTATTATATTTTTGGGTTTTTAGGGTTCTTTTGAGTTTTTTTTTGTTTTTAAGGGTTTTTAGAGTTTTTTATTTTTTTGGATTTTAAATGATTTTTTTTTCAGTTTTCAGCGAAGTTTTATGGTTTTTTGGGATTCTAAGGGTTTTTATGGTTTTAAGGGGTTTTATTCTTTTTAGGTGTTTTTATCATTTTTAGGGATTTTAACTTGGTTTTTCTTTTTATAGACTTCTTTGGGATTTTTAGGGGTTTTAGAGTTTTTTTGTTTTTAGGGATTTTGAGTATTTTTATGGTTCTTTAAGGGTTTTATGTATTTTGAAAATATTTATGGGTTTTTAATGTTTTATGGGTTTTTAGGTTTTTACTAGGGTTTTTCATGGGTTTTTTAGTATTTTATGATTTTTAGGCTTTTTAGGATTTTGATGGTTTTTTAGGTTTTTTGGGATTTTGAGAATTTTAAGGGGATATGTAAGGGGGTTATTTTTTCATAGAATTTATTATATTTTTATGAGTTTTGAGTGTTTTTATGTTTTTAAGGTTTTCATAGGGTTCTTCTGCATCTTTAGGGATTTTAAACTTATTAGCCATTTTTTTTGTATTTTTATAGTGCTTATGGTTATTAGATAAAATGAGGATTTTAGTGGTTTTAGGGGTTTTTTAGATTTTTAGGTTCTTAAATTTTATTCTATATTTATTTTACAGTTTTTTGGGGTTTAAAGGGATTTTATATTTTTATGGTTGTATTTTGGGTTTTAGGGTTTTTATGATCTTTAGGAGTTTTATGCGTTTTTTTTGGTTTTTTTGTTTTTAAGTACTTTTAGTGTTTTGAGAGTTTTTATCATTTTTTGGTTTTAATGGTTTTTAAGGATATTTTCATTTTTATGGATTCTAGTGTTTTCAGATAATTTAAGGAAATTTATGTTTTTGGGTTTTTAGGTTATTTTTGTATTTTTTTAGTTTTTATGTTTTTTATATTGGTTAATTTTTTAGGGTTTTAATGGTTTTAAGGATTTTTAAGGTTATTAAGGGTTTTTAGTGTTTTTTGGTTTTTATGTTTTTCTTTGGATATTTCATGGAATTTTGGGATTTGTATGTATTTTTACAGTTTTTATGGATTTTAATGGTTTTCAGGGTATTTTTATGTTTTTAGTGATTTATGGTTTTTGGGTTTTCTACTGTATTTTTGAGTTTTTAGGGGTTTTAATGTTTTCTATAATTTTTAACATTTTTTTTTGTTTTTAATGGTTTTTAGAGATTTTAGTGTTTTTATGGTTTTATGTATTTTTAGGTTTTTTTGGGGGTCTTATGTTTTTAGGGGTCTTTAGGTTTTTTAGGGTGTTTTATGGTTTTTTTCATATTTTGGTTTTTAGGTGTTATAAGTGATTTTGGGGTTTTATATTTTTCTAAAAAAAATTCTAGGATTTTATGAGTTTTAAATTTTTATTGGGTTTTATTGATTTTTTTGGATTATTTTAGTTTTTAAGGTTTTTGTGATTTTGTGGGGTTTTGGATTTTGTTGGTATTTAGGGTGCTTATAGGGGTTTTATCATATTGTGGGTTTTTAGGGTTTTTAGGTTTTAGGGATTTCTTATTGTTTTTTTGGGTTTTATTCATTTTATTATTTTATGGATTTTTATGTTTTATTTTGGATTTTGAGGTTTTGTAAAGGTTTTTTTTTGTTTTTTTGAGTATTTTATGTTCCTAGCGTTTTAGGGATTTTATGTGTTTTTAATTTTTTAAGGTTTTATAATGTGTTTTTTTATTTTTTTTATTGAATTTTAGGGATATGTTTTCTTTTTATGGGTTTTTTTGGGTTTTTAGGGATTTAGAGGGGTTTTAGGGTTTTTTAGGGTTCTTAGGGTATTTCAGTTTTTAGGGTTTTATGAGTTTTTTTACATTTTTAAGGTTTTTAGAGTTTTTTTTATCATTTTATTAGGTTTAAAGGGTTCATTGATTTTTTATTGTATTTTATCATTTTTATGTGTTTTTTTGGTTTTTAAATATTTTTATGGGTTTTAATGGTTTTTATTGGTTTTTTGGTTCTTTTTGTCCTTATCTTTTTTTAATATTTTTAGTGTTTTTAGATATTTATAGGTTTTATGTGTTTTTATTATTTTATGGGTTCTTAGTGTTTTTCAGGGGTTTTATGGGTTTTCACATTTTTTGGATTTTTATGGGTTTTTCGGATTTTATGGGTATTTTGGGTTTTTCATGATTTAATGGATTTTTGGGGATTAATAGTATTTATTTGTTTTTGGGGTTTTAGATTTTTTATGTTTTAGGGGTTCTATGTTTTTTTATATTTTTTAATGTTTTATTAGTTATTTT
The DNA here is from genome assembly GCA_963277665.1 of Viscum album. Classification (NCBI taxonomy): domain Eukaryota; kingdom Viridiplantae; phylum Streptophyta; class Magnoliopsida; order Santalales; family Viscaceae; genus Viscum; species Viscum album. The sequence continues at coordinate 110,965,868 of OY728127.1, forward strand.
CTAGGTTTTTATGGGTTTTTATGTTTTTAGGGATTTTTAGTGATTTTTTAGGTTTTTATGGATTTTTTGGTTTTTTGAGTCTTTTTAACATCTTTAGGTGTTTAAATGGTTTATAGAGTTTTTCATTATTATTATGAGTATTAATGTGTTTTTAATGTGTTTTAGGTTTTTAGGGTTTTCTCGAGTTGTTAGGGTTTTTTGGTTTTTTTATCATTTTTAGGTTTTCAGGGGTGTTAAATGTTTTCATTTTTTAAAATATTTAATATGTTTTTTCAATGTTTTAGGGTAATTTTTTAGGTATTTTTAGTATTTTTATAGATTTTAGTGATTTAGGGGGATTTAGCATTTATAGTGTTTTCTTATTTTTAGAGTTTTTAGTGTTTTTAGATTTTTAGGGGTTTTAAATATCTTTAGTGTTTTAATTTTTTTAGGGTTTTTCAATGTTTTTTGGGTTTTATACATTTTTATGGATTATTATGGAATTTTTATGATTTTTATGGCTTTTAGGGTGTTTAGTGATTTTGAGATATTTAGGGTTATTTTAGGGTGTTTGGGGTTTTTAGCATTTAAACCTTTATTAGTTTTCTTAGTGGTTTTAATTGGTTTATGTTTTTTATGGATTTATTATGGGTTTTCAAGGTTTTTATTATTTTATATATTTTTATGGATTTTTTGGGATTTTTAATTATTTTTTTCGTTTTTAGTTTTTTTGGGATTTTGACGAGTTTTAGTGTTTTTAAGATTTTTATAGTTTTTATGGATTTATTGGTGTTGAATAGTTTATTTAGCGGTTTTAAGTATTTTATAGATTTTAACATTTTACGGGTATAAGGAGGTTTTAGAGTTTTATTTCTTTTTTAGGATTTGTATGGTTTTAGGGGTTTTGTGATTTTTAAGGTATTTAATGATTTTTAGGGTTTTAGGGGTTTTATCATATTTTGGTTACTGGGTGTTTTAAGTGTTTTTATATTTTTATAATTTTCTTAGGGGATTTAGGTTTTTTATCTTTTTAATTATTTGTGAGTCTTTTAGTAATTTTATGATTTTAAGGTGTTTTAAGGATTTAGAGGTTTTTTAGATTTTTTAGGGTTTTCATGTTTTTATGTGTTTTTGGGCTTTAAGGTGATTTAGGGTTTTAATATTTTCTTAGTGTTTTCACGTACTTTTACATTTTTAGGGATTTTAATGGCTTTTTAATATTTTTATAGGTTTTATGGTTCTGTGGTATTTTAAGGGTTATAGGGTTTTTAGGCGTCTTATGGTCTTTATGGTTTATTGGGTTTTTAGATTAATTTAGGTTTTTTATGGATTATATATATTTTCCATTTTTCGGTGTTTAAATGATTTTTAGGGTTTTTTAGAGGTTTCTTTAGTTTTTATGGTTGCAGGAGTTCTTAATGTTCTTAGGGGTTTCTAGTGTTTATCGCCTTTTTAGGTATTTTAGGGGTCATATTGATTTTTAGGTTTTTTTAGGTTGTAAGTTTTTTTATATTTTTGTGGTTTTATTAGGGTTTTCAGGTTCTTTGGTAGTTTTTTAGTTTGTAGTGATTTTATAGAATTTTTAGAATTTCTATGGTTTCTAGGTGTTTTAGGGTTTTTTAGGTTTGTTTTTTGGTTTTAAGGATTTTTACATTTTTTTTATTTTCTTATGGATTTTATGTGTTTTTTGGTTTTTTTTTGTTTTAATATTGTATTTTAGGGTTTTTTATATATTTTTAATAATTTTTTATGATTTAATTGTTTTTAAGGTTTTATTGATTTTGAAGGGTTTTGGGTTTTTTATTGTTTTATGGTTTTAATGGATTTTTTGGGTATGTAATGTTTCTCTATTTTTATGTTGTTTAAGGTTTTTTTTATAGTTTTTAATGTTTTTAGGGGTTTAAGGATTTTTAGTGTTTTTATTATATTTAAGATTTTTAATGTTTTTGGGATTTTTATGCTTTTTAGGGGTTTTTAGGGGTTTAAGGGTATTTTAGGATTTTTAGGGATTTTATTTCTTTTATGTTATTAGGGGTATAAATTTTATTTATGATTTTATGGTTTTCTTAGGAGTTTTCAGGGTTTTTAGTGTCTTTTATGTTTTAAGGGATTTTCAGGGTTCTTAGGATTTTTATGTTTTTTAGGGGTTTTAGGGATTTTTTAGTTTTTAGGGGTGTTTATGATTTTTATATTTTTTAGGATTATAGGGGTTTTGTGTGTTTTTAGGTTTATAGGATTTTCATACGGTTTTTAATGGGTTTCAGAGGGTTCTATGTTTTTTGGTTTTTTTTTGAGATTTTTCATATTTTTATGGGATTTGGGGTTTTAGGGATATCGATGGTGTTGGTTTTAAGGGATTATTAATATAATTTTTTTTCATTTTTGATTTTCTTTGGTTTTTTATGGTTTTATGATTTTATATATTTTTTAAACATTTTTATGGGGTTAATGCGGTATTAGTTTTTTTTACAGGTTTATAGGTTTTATGGATTATTTGGGGTTCTAATGTTTTTTGGGGTACTATGAGTTTTAGGGGATTATTAATAATTTTAATGGTTTTTAGAACTTTTAGTTTTTGGGGAAGTTTTTTAGGTTTTTAAAGTTTTTTTAGGGGATTTTAGGGTTTTTAGGTTTTTCTCATTTTGGTTATTTTTATATATTTTTAGGGTTTTTATGGTTTTTAGGGATTTTGATGGCCCTTATGGTTTTCTAGAGTTTTAGAGTCTTTAGCATTTTTTAGGTTTTTAGGGGTTTTTAGTGTTTTTATATTTTTAATGTTTTCTTAGGGGTTTTTTTTCTTTTTTGCGGGGTTTTAGGATTTTAGGGATTTTGAGTGCTCTTATGATTTTTATATATTGTCAGGGTTTTTAGGGATACTAAGGGTTTTTAGGAAGTTTATGGTTTTTAGGGGTTTAGGGTTTTTGTGGTTTTTGTGGGTTTTATGATTTTTTCAGCTTTTAGGGGTTTGAGGTTCTTTTTTTCGGTTTTTAATGTGTTTAGGTTTTTAGTGTTTTTTTTGTCTTTTTATGTTTTTAATTTTTTTCATAGGGATTTTATGTTTTCATTATTTTCAATAATTTTTTGGATTTGTATTTTTTAGTGTTATTAGTGATTTTGTGGGTTTTTTGGGTTTGGAGGTTTTTATGGATTTTGAGGGTTTCTAGTTTTTTTATAGTTTTTTTGTGTTTTTAGGTTTTTATTGTTTTTATATGGGTTTTCAGGTTTCTTATGTTTTTTTAGTTTTACTATTTTATTAGGTATTTCTTAGAAATTTTATGGGGTTTAATGGATTTAGGGATTTTGTATGTTTTTAGGGGTTTTATGGTTTTTTGGGGTTTTTAGGAGGGTTTTGAGATTTTATGGTTTTTCTTGTTTTTTAGATTTTATTAATGTTTTTAGGGGTTTAGAAGGGTTTTAGAGGTTTTAGTGGTTTTTAGTAATTTTATGGTGTTTTAGGGTTTTTTCTTTTTATGGGTTTTAGTGGATTTTGTGGTATTTTTTTGGTTTTTTAGGGCTATAATATTTTTAGTTTTTCTGGGTTTTTAGGTGTTTTAGGTTTTTTGGTTTTTAGTATTTTTAGGAGTTTTATGTTTTTTAATGTTTTTAGTGACTTTTAAGGGTTTTATATATCTTTATGGTTTTAGTTATATAGGGATTTCGATGTTTTTTTGGGTATTTATGGTTATTTGGGTTTTTACCGTTATTAACATTTTTAGGTTTTTAGGGATTTTAATTGTTTTATGGTTCATAAGTTTTTATTAGTGTTTTTAGAGGTTTTTAGGATTTTTTATGTTTGTTTTTTTGGAATTTATTATGATTTACATGGTTTTGAGGGTATTTATGGATTTTGAGGGTTTTTACGGGTTTTATTTTTTATGGGTTTTAGGGTTTTTTTGAGTTTCTAGGGGATTTATGTTTTTAGAGGATTTTTATGTTTTTTAGGGTTTAATGGGATTTTAGGGGGTTTAGGGTTTTAGGTGTTTCTATGTTTTATAGGGGTTTTATGGTGTTTAGGGATTTCATGGTTTTTGGGGGTTTTAAGGATTTTCAGTATTTTTTAGGTTTTTAGGGGTTTTAATGTGTTTTTACATTTTTAAATTTTTTAGGGTTTTCCAGGGTATTAGGATTTTTTATATTTTTATGAATTTTTAGTTATTTTTTAGAATTTTTATAGATTTTATGTTTTTACGAATTTTTTTATTTTTAGGGGTTTTTTGGTTTTTTTGACATTTTAGATATTTTTTGGTAGGGTTTTTAAATGTTTTTTGGGTTTTAAAAATTTCTTGGGGTTTTTTCGGGGTTTTAGGGTTTAATGCATTTTTATAAAATTTTAGTTATTTTTCAAAATTTATTGGATTTTAATGGATTTTATGGATTTTTAGTGTTTTTACATATTTTTCTATTGTTTTCGTGTTTTCTAGGGTTTTAGTATTTTTTTGGTTTTTAGGGTTTTCAGGTTTTTTAGGTTTTAAATGTTTTCTTAGGGGGTTTTCAGGTTTTTTAGGTTTTAAATGTTTTCTTAGGGGGTTTCATGGTTTTTTTAGGTTTTTACAGATGTAGGGATTTTTGGCCCTTTTCTTGATTTTTATCATTTTTTTGTTTTTTATGGATTTGAGGTGTTTATTGGTTTTTAGGGTTTTTTAACGTTCATATGGTTATGTTTGGGTTTTTTTTGTTTTTTAGGGTTTTTAAGATTTTTATAATTTTTTAATGTTAGGGGTTTATAGAGTTTTCAGGGTTTTAGGGGTTTATGGTTTTATCGGGTTTTTTAGTTTTAAAGGTTTTTTAGTTTTATGGGTTTTAGTGGTTTTTGGGGTTTTTAGCATTTTTTACAATTTTTTAGTGGTTTTAGCGTTTAAGGGTTTTGAAGTGTTTTAGTGTTTAATGGTTCTCCTTGGTTTTTTTGCTTTTTGGGTTTTTAGTGCTTTTTAGGATTTTTTTGGGTTTTTATATTTTATGGGATTTTTTGGGTTTTTAGGAGTTTTAAGGTTTTTATATTTTTTTGGGGCTTTCAAGTAATTTTTGGCATTTATTATTTTATTTGGGTTTTCTTAAATTATAGGTTTTTAAGGTTTTATTTCTTTTGAGAGCTTTTTAGGTTTTTATGGCTTTTTTGGTTTTTTAGGGAGTTTGAGGATGTTTAGGTTTTTAGTGTTTTTATATTATATTTTTTTGGGTTTTATGTTTTTTTCTTTATGGGTTTTATGGGTTTTTTAGTTATTGAAATATTAGGTGGTGAAATGATTTTTAGTTTTTTTGGGTTTTAATTTGTTTAAAATGATTTATCATTTTAGGGTTTTAAGGGTTTTACTGTTTTAGGGTCTTATTAGGGTTTTTAGGGTTTTAGAATTTTTTACGTTTTTAAAGATTTATTAGTGTTTTTCTTGGTTTTATGGGTTTTTCATTTTTTTGGATTTCTTAGTATTCTTATGGTTTTTAGTTTTTTATGGACTTTTGGGCTATTTAGTGGTTTTTATGGTTTATTTATTTTTTATATTTTTAGTTATTTTATGTGTTTTGAGGATTTTAATGTTTTATTATGGGTTATTAGAATTTTGTGTGTTTTTTATGTTTTTAGGGATTTTTAGGTATTATTTAGGATTCTTATGGTCTTTTCACATTTTTTTGGTTTTTAGTGTTTTTAAGTTTTTTTCTGGTTTTTTGGGTTTCATTTAGGTTTAAAGGTGTTTTTTATATTTTTATGGATTTTAGGGATTAGGATTTTTGTGGTTTTTAGTTTTTTTTAGATTTTGAGTGATTTTAGGGTTTTTGGGGTTTGTGGGCTTTTTTTGAGATTTTAGGGGTTTTATGGGTTTTTATAGTTTTTTGATATTTTTAGGGGTTTAAAGGGTATCTATAGTTTTTAGTGTTTCTTCGGTTTTTATGGGTTTTTAGGGTTTTTAAAGAATTTATGGGTTTTAGTGGTTTTTAGGGTTTTAGTGTAAATTTAGGGTTCATAAATGTATTTAGGATTTTATGTTTAATTTCGATTTAAAATGGTTTTTTGGTTTTCTTCAATTTTATGGTTTTTTAGGGATTTTATGATTATTGGGTTTGGGGGATTTTTTGAGGTTTATTTTATTTTTTGTTTTTTTTCTAGTTTTTGGAGATTTGTAATGTTTCGGGGTCTAATGTGATTTTATATTTTATAGTGGTTTTTAGTGGTTTTTTGGGGTTTTTTGTTTTTTATGGTTTTATGGGTTTTTATGGTTTTTCGGGTCCTTTATGGGGTTTAGTGTTTTTAGTATTTTTTATTTTTTGCTGTTTTAAGTGATTTTACATTTTTAATGTTTTCAAATCATTTTTAGTTATTTTTATATTTTTAGTGATTTTTATATCTTTTTAGGGTCTTTATGGTTTTAGGTTTTTTTATAGATTTATAGAGTTTTTAGGATTTTTAAGGGTTTTTATGGATTTAGGGTTTTTATAATTTTATAGGCATCTAGTATTTTTACTTATTTTTATATTTTTAAGGTTTTCTTAGGGGTTTTCAATGTTTTTAGGGTTTTTACATTTTTATAGAGTTTTAGTGAGATTTGGAATTTTTTATGGTATTTAGGGTTTTAAGAATTTTAAGGATTTTTAGGGTTTTTAGTGTTTTTATGGTCTTTATAAATTTTAAGGTTTTTAGGGATCTTAATTTTTTAGATTTTAAATTTTTCTTTTGGATTTTTTGGTTTTTTAAAAATTTTATTATTTTTTGGGCCTCTTAAGAGTTTTATACTTTTAAGGGTTTTTTGTGATTTCTTTGTTTTTTTGGATTTTTAGGGTTTCTAGTATTTTTTCAGTTTTTAGGGGATTTATGTGTTTTTAGTTTTTTCATATTTTATTATCATTTTTAGGTTTTTTATGTTTTTAGGGGTTTTAAGGGATATGTAATGGTTTTTAGGGTTTTAGTAATTTTGAGGTTTTTAATGAATTTTTTTGTTTTAGGTATTTTTCACTTTATAGTTTTTTATGAAATTTTAGGGTTTTTGGGTTTTTAGGATTTTTAGGGTATTTAATAATTTTTACCATTTTCTTAATGTCTATCAAGAAATTTGGGGTTTTTTAATTTTTTAGATACTTTTAAGGATTTTTAGGATTCTTATGGGTTTTTAGGTAGTCTCGGGATTTTGACGGACATAGGGGTTTTTTGGATTTTTATATTTTTTTTGTGATTTAGGGTTTTTTGAGTTTTTAGGGGCTTTAGGGTTTTTAGAGTTTTTTGTCATTTTTGACGGTTTCATGGATTTTTAGAGTTCTTATTTGGTTTTAGGGTTTTTATCAGTTTTTTGAGCCTTTTATGGTATTTAAGGGTTTTTAGGGAATTTAGAGTCTTTTATGGTTTTTTATAGCTTCTGTTATTTTATATGTTCTTTGGGGTTTTATGTGTTTTTGTGTTTTTCTGAGGGGTTTTTGAGGTTGTTTTTTGTTTAGTTATTTGAAGTATTTTTTAGATTTTTCTAGCTTTTGATGATTCTAGGAATTTTGAGGGTTTTTATGGATTTAAGGATTTTTAGGGGATTTAAAGGTATTTTTGTGTCTATGTTTTTCATTGTGGTTTTCAGGGTTGGTAGTGTTTTTAAAAATTTTATATACTTTTGTGGTTTTTTTAGGATTTCTATGTGATTTTTATTGATTTTTACAGGTTTTAGGGGATTTATGGTATTTATGATATTCATGGTATTTTTATTTTTAGTGTTTTTTTGTTTTGAGGGGTTTAATGGTCTATAATTTTTCTTAAAGATTTAATTGGTTTAAATGGTTTTATAATTTTTAGTAGTATTTTAGGGTTTTTTTGGGTTTTAGTGTTTTTTAAGGTTTTTAGGGGTTTTTAGGATAATAGGTTCTTTTACTATTTTGAGGGTTTTTATGGGTTTTGAGGTTTTTAATTTTATTTAGGTTTGTAATGTTTTCTTAAGGAAATTTTAAGGAGTTTTATGTTTTTAGTTATTTTTAAGTATATTTATGGAATTTTTGTGTTTTTTGGATTTTGAGGGATTCAAGTTTTTTTAGGGTTTTTAAAATTTTAAAATTTTTATTGGTTTTAAGTGTTTTAAGGTTTTTAAGTTTATCATAGGGGTGTTCAGGGTTTTAAGTATTTGTTACCTTTTTTATGGAATTTTAGTGATTGTCTGGGTTTTTTTTTCATTTTTTGATTTTTGAGGTTTTTAGGGGGTTTTAGTGTTTTCATGGTTTTTTGGGATTTTTTTATTTTTTTGATTATTTACGGTTTTAAAGGATTTTTAGAGTTTTTTAATGTTTTACGATTTTAAAGGGTTTTTAGAGTATTTATTGTTTTATAGAATTTATATTTTATTTTTTGGTTTTTATGGTTTTTAAGGGGTATCATGAATTTTAGGGGGTTTTAGGGTTTATTTGGTCATTTTAGGGTTTTTAGAATTTGTAGGGTTTTAGGGCTGTTAATTGTTTTTATGATTTTAATGTTTTCGTTGGGTTTTAAATAATTATTAAGGGTTTTTTATTTTTTTTTGGATTTTTTGGGAATTTTCATTATTTTTATGATTTTTAGTGATGTTGAGGGGTTTTAGGGTTTTTATGGTGTGTTGGGTTTTTATGGTGTGTTGGCTTTTTTGGTTTTTAGTTGTTTTAAGTGTTTTAATATTTCGATACATTTCGTAGGGGTTATTAATGTTTTTCCATTACTATTTTTATTTATGGATTTTTTAGGATTTTTATTGTCTGGAATGGTTTTTAGGAATTTTTTGGGTTTTGATATTTTTTAGGGGGTTTTGGGGTTTTTGGTTTTTTTGGGTATTTATGATTTTTTATGATTTTTTTCGGTTTTATGGGTTTTTAGATTGTTTAAAAATATTCAAGATTCAATATGGTTTTCTTAATTTTCAGTGATTTTGGGGGTTTAATGGGTTGTTAAGGGTTTTAATGGTTTTAGTGGGTTTTTTGGTTTTTAGGGTTTTTGGGACATAATAAGTTTTTAGGGTTTTTAGAATTTTTAGGTTTTTAGGATGTTATTTATTTTTTATTTTTATAGTATTATTAGGGTTTTAGTGTTATAATGGGTTTTACATTTTTTTGGAATTTAATGCATTCTTTATTTTTTTATGTTCTTAGTTTTTTAGGATTTTTAGGGCTTTACTTGATTTTTACAGTTTATAGTGTTTGTAAGAGATTTAGCATCTTTTAGGTTTTAGTTGTTTTAACTATTTTTAGGATTTTTATTTTTTATTATTGTTTCTTAGTTTTTTTGGGTATATTATATTTTTAGAGATTTTTTGAGATTTTTTAGTTTTTTTATAGTTTTTAGTGTTTTGGCGATTTTAAGCGTTTATATGGTTTTTAGGGTTCTTTGGATTTTAGGGCTTTTTTTGGATTTTTGGGGGATTTTATATTTTTCTATATTTTTAATGATTTTAAGATTTTCTTATAATTTTTATGGTATTAGTGAGGTTTTAGAGTTTTTAGTGGGTTTTTATTATTTTTATGGGTTATAGTGTATTTTAATTTTTCAGGGGTTTAGGGTTTTTTTAGGGTCTTTTATGTTTTTTGGGTTTTAACTTTTGTAGGTTTTTAGGAGTTTTATGTGTTTTTATGTTTTTAAGGTTATATTATGTGGTTTTCTTGTTTTTAGGGGTTTTTATATTTTTTTGTGATTTTTTAGTATTTTTATGGGTTTTATGGTTTTTAAGGACATCGCGAGGTTTTAGGGTTTATTATGATTGTTAGGGTTTTTATTGTTTTTAACATTTTTATCGTTTTGAGGTGTTTTATATTTGTATGGTTTTAAGGTTTTTTATGGTTTCTCATTTGTTTTAGAATTTTTTGCGGTTTTATGGGTTGTTTGTCTTTTTAGGTTTTTATGGTTTTTGTAAGGTTTTCTGGGATTTTATAGAGTTTTAGGTTTTTTAGTATTATTATAGTTTTTATGGTTTTTAGAGATTTTGAGTGGTTTTATTTTATTTTTTGTCGTTTTGGGTTTTTTGGTTTTCATTGGTTTCTAGGATTTTTATGTCATTAAGATTTTTTTTATAGTTCATTCTGGGGTTTTTTCACATTTTTAAGGATTTTAAGGTTTTTTCAGAATTTTTAAGTTTTTATGGTTGTTTTTTTGTTTTTTTGGGGGTTGTCTTTTTTTGTTCTTTATGATTTTTTATTTTTTTTAGCCTTTTTCGGGGGTTTTATGAGTTTTTAGAGTTTTTAGTGGGGTTTTATGGTTTTTATAGTTGTTATGAGTTTTTAATGATTTTAAGGGGTTTTATGGTTTTTAGGGGGTTTAAGGGAATTTATGCTCTTTTATGTTTTTATGGGTTTAAACATTTTTAGGGTTTTATGTTATTTTAGATTTTTAGGTTTTTAATGTTTTCTCATGGGTTTTTATTATTTTTAGGATTCTTTATGTTTGGTGTAATTTTACGGATTTGTATCTTTTCATGGGTTTTTAGTGTTTATAAGGATTATTCATGGTTGTTTTGGTTTTTAGTGCTTTTATATTTTTAGGGGTTTTATGTTTTTTAGGGATTTAATGTATTATTTGGGGTTTTCTGGATTTTCTAGGTTTTTAAGATTTTGGCGGATTTTTAGGGTATTTTTAATTTTTATAGTTTTTATGGATTTTAGGTATTTTGATGTTTTTATTGTTTTAAGGGGTTTTGGGATTTTTATTGTTTTTCCTAGTTTTTAGGGTTTTCATTTTATTTATGAAATTCATGTTTATTAATAATTGTATAAAATTTTAATGGAATTTTAGTCTTCTTAGTGTTATTAGTTTGTTTTTAGGGATTTTAAATTTTTAGGGATTTAATGATATTTAAGGGTTTATGTGATTTTTTTGGGGTTTTAGGGGTTTTAGGGTCTTTTTAGGGTTCGTTAGGTTTTTTTAGAGTTTTTATGATTTTTAACGGTTTTAAGAGTTTTAATTTTTTCAGTTTTTCATAGGTTATTATAGGGTTTTTTGTTTTTTACATTTCTATTGATTTTAGGGATTTTAGGATTTTTTGCTTTTTGGGGGGTTTTAGGGATTTTGAAGGTGTTTAAAGTTGTTTAGGGTTTTTATAGTTTTAAAATTTTTAGTTTTTCACTGGTTTTAAGTGTTTTTACCTTTTTAAGGTTTTCTTAGGGGTTTTTAGGGTTTTAGGTTTTATTATCTTTTTAAGGATTTTAAGATTATTTTATGATTTTTAGTGTTTTTATTGATTTTATAGATTTTCAGGGTTTTGGTGTTTTAGGGTCTTAAAGGTTCTTGTGGTTTAATGGTTTTTTCAGGTTTTTTTGTCTTTATGGTTTAAACGGTTTTTAGAGTTTTTAATTTTTTTAGTGTTTTAAAGGTTTATTTAGAGTTTTAGTGATTTTTAGGGTTTTTATGTGTTTTTAGTGGTTCTATGGTTTTTTGAGTTTTTTTGGTTTTTATGGTTTTAAAGGGTATTTATTGTTTTTATATTTTTTAGGGGTTTAAGTGTTTTTATGTCATTAAGGGTTTCTTGCATTTTTAATGGATTTTGGGATTTTAAGTGTTTAATTTTTTTTTTGTTTTTTATCATTTATAGGGTTGTATTGATTTTTAGGGTTTTTAATGTTTTTAGTGTTTTTAGTGTTTTTATGTTTTTAGGGGTTTTTTAGTTTTTAGGGTTTTTAAGGTTTTTTATAGTTTTCAACTTGTTTACCAATGTGAATTTTCTTTAGTGTTTCAGTGGTTTTATTTTTGTTTTTTTGTGTTTTTAGGGGTTTTATGGTTTTAGTGGTTTTTATTAATTTTATGGGTTTTGGGTTTTTTGATCATATAGGGTTTTTTTGGTTTCTATCATTTTTTTTGGTTTTTAGGTTTTTTAAGAGTTTTTAGGTTTTTTAAGGTTATCTTAGGTTTGTCCATGGAATCTAGTGGTTTTTACATTTGATTAAAATATCCAAGGTTTATTTAAGTTTTTTCTGTTTGTATGGTTTTTTGGGATTTTTGGAACTTTTTAGGGGTTTTAGGATTTATAGTTTTATTTTGGTCTTTTATAGGTTATTTTTATTTTTCGGTATCTATTTTATACTTATGTATTTTCATGTTTTTATATATTTTTACGTTTTTATGGATTCTTAAGGCTTTTTGAGGGTTTTAAGGGTTTTTTTTGGATTTTTAGGGGTTTCATGGTTTTTAACATTTGAAGGGTTTTATGGTATTTATTTTTTATTAGGATTTTATGATTTTATTCCTATTTTTTCTAGGGTCTTAGGTTTTTTATGTTTTTATGGATATTTAGACATTTTATGATTTTTAGGGTTTTTAAGGGATTTTGACAATTTTTATCATTTTTATAGATTTTTGTCTTTTAAGTGGGGTTTTTAGTTTTTTTTTCAAATTGAAGGGTTCATTTTCAGTTTTTAATGTTTTTAGGGGTTTTATGTTTTTTTAGAGTTTTTAGTGGTTTATTCATATTTTATGGTTTTTAGTGGTTTTTTTGGTATTTTTGGTTGTTATGGTTTTTAGTGGTTTTAGGATTTTTTATGGGGTTTTTAATTTTTTTTAATTTTTATGTGTTTTAGTTATTTTTAGGTTTTTAAGATTTTATTAGGGTTATTTAGTGTTTTTATATAATTTTATGTCTTTAGGGATTTTATGGATTTTTATGTTTTTTTGGTTATTTGGGAGTTTGAGATTTTTTTTTGTTTTTCTACAGTTTTATAGTTTTTTTGGGCATCAGGGTTATTTTGCGTTTTTATGGATTTTATGGTTTTTAGAGGATTTTAATGTTTTTAGGTACATAAAGGGGTTTTAGAGTTTTAGTGGTTTCCAAGGGTTTTAAGGGTTATAGGGTTTTTTATCTCTTTGGGGTTTAATGTTTTAGGGATTTTTATGGTTTTATAGTCTTTTAGGGGTTTTAACATTTTTAGGGGGTTTTTAGGGTTTTATTTGTTTTTCAGTTTTTAATTGTTTCTTTGGGGTTTTTTGGGTTTTTGTGGTTTTATGGATTTTTATGAATTTTTTTAGGATTTTTTTATGGTTTTAGGGATTGGTGGGGTTTAAGTGTTTATTTGGTTTTTAAATTTTTTTAGGTTTTTATGTGTTTTTAGGTTTTTAGGGGTTTTAAGTGTTTTTAGGGTTTTACAGTATTCTTAATATTTTTCAGGGTTTTAGGGTTTTAAATTATTTTGTGATTTAGGACATTTTTAGAATTTTTATTTATTTTTATGGTTTTAGGGATTTTGTGGTTTTATATGGTTTTTGTGGGTTTGGGGGGTTATAGGTGTTTTTTGAGTTTTAAGGGTTTTATATCTTTTATGAGTTTTATACCATTTTTCGGAGTTTGAAGTGTTTTCTAGAGTTTTTACTCTTTAATTATAGTAATAATGGGTTTTTAGGTTTTTACGTTTATAGGAATTTTTTATGTTTTTAGGTGATTGATGGTTCTTAGTGTATTTTATTATTTTTATATTTTTTTTAAGATTTTTAGTTGTTTTAAGTGTTTTTTAGTTTTCATGGTTTTATTATGGGTTTTAGGGTATCTAGAGTTTTATAAATTTATAGGGGTATTTGGGGAATTTTATAATTTTTATGGGTTTTTGGGTTTTTAGGGATTTTAAAGATTTTCATGGGTTTTTTGGGTTTTATGGTTTTTTTGTTTTTTAGGGTTTTTTTGTTCTAAAAAATAGTTTTTTACATTATTAGGGGTTTAATGGGTTTTTAGAGTTTTTAGTTTTATAGGTTTTTTATTGGTTTTTAGTGTTTATAACGTTTTTTAGGTGTTTTATGGTTTTATGGTTTTTTTTATTTAGAGTTTTTAGTGGTTTTACCATTTTAGGGTTTTAAGGAGTTTTATGTATTTTTTGGTTTTTAAGGTAATCTTATAGTTGTTAGTGTTTTTAGTTTTTATTTTTCCTGTGATCTTTTGGGGTTTTTTAGATTTTTATGGTCTTTTAGGGTTTTATGGATTTTTTGGGTTTTTAGGGTTTGGGGTATCACGGTTTTTTGAGTTTATAGTGTGTTTTATGGATTTTTGGATTTTAGGGGTTTTTTGTTTTTATGGTTGTTATAGGGGTTTAGGGACTTTTTAATGTATTTGAGGGCTTTTCAGTGTTTTTGGGACAATAAGGTTATCTTTGAGTTTTTTTGGGTTTTAACATTATATTGATTTAAAGGTATTTTTAGTATTATTATGAGTTTTTAAGATTTTTAGGGATTTTTAAAGGTGTTAGGGTTTTGTTCTATAATTTTGGAGTTTTTTGGGGTTTTGGGGGTTTTTTTTGTTTTTTTGGGGTTTTAGGGTTTTTTAGTTTTTTAGGTTTGTAAGATTGTTTTTGTGTTTTTAACATGTTTATGGATTTTAGGGGTTTTTATAGTTTTTAGAGGTTTTTAGGGGTTCTATCTGTTTTTAGGGGCTTTAAGGGTTTTATGGGGGGGTTTTTTTTTAGGTTTTTAGGTTTATATAATAGTTTTATCATTTTTAGGTTTTTTGGGGTTTTACGTATTTCTAGGATTTTATGGTTTTATTTGGGGTTTATAAGGTTTTAGAGTTTTCCATTTTAGGTATTTTTATGTAATTTTTTGGATTTTCATGTGGTTTTAGGGAATTTATGGATTTTTTTGGGGGTTTTAAGGATTTTTGTTTTAAGGGGTTTTAGTTTCTTCTCGGGTTTTATGTGTTTTATGTGTTTTCAATTTTTAGATCTTTGTTTGATTTTTTAATGTTTTTGGGTTTTTTTACATTTTTAGGGATTTTAGGGCCTTTATGGGGTTTTATGGGTCTTTATAGTTTTTAGAGAATTTGAGGGGTTTTTTAGAGATTTTATGGTTTTTCAGTTTTTTGGGTTTTAAGGGTTTTTTGAATTTTTTAAAGTTTTATGAGTTTTTATACGGTTTTTACATTTTTTAAGGTCTAAAGGGGTTTTAGAGTTTTTATTTAATTTTTATTGTTTTATTATTTTTATGGTTTTTATGATTTTTAAAGGTTGTTTGGATTTTTGGGGTCATTTGGGGGTTTTATGGTTTTTTGATTTTTTTTTTATTTTTATGGGTTTTAAGTGTTTTTTGGTTTTTAGGTTTTCCTTTCTGGTTATTGGGGTTTTTACATTTTTTGGGATTTTTAATATTTTTAGTATTATTATGGTTATTAGGGTATTTTTTGGGATTTTGATGTTTTTTAGGGTTTTTAGGGATTTTAGATTTTTTTGGTTTTTTGGGTTATTACGGTTATTTTGTTTTTTCCATTTTTTATATTTTTAGAGTATTTTCACATTTTTAGTTGATTGAATGGTTTTTATAGTTTTTAGGAATTTTATCAAGTCTTATTGATTTTTTGGTTTCTATGGGTTTTTAAATTTTTTGGGGTTTTTAGGGTTTTTACTGTTTTAGTGTATTTTGGGTTTTTAGGGGTTCTATGTGTTTTTATAATTTAAAGTTTTCTTATGGGGTTTTCAGGGTTGTTTGGGTTTTTACGTTTTTATGGATTTCTATGGGATTTTAGGGTTTTATAGTTTTTAGTATTTTAGGGGTTTGGGGGATTTTAAGATTTTTATGGGTTTTAGGAATTTTGTGATTTTTAAGTTTTTATGGTTTTTTTAGTTTTTTAGGGGTTTTTTGTATTTTAAGAGTTTTTTTAAAAAATTTGGTGTTTAATGCATTTTACAATATTTTTCTGGGTTTTAGTGGTTTTATGGGTTTTAAAGGTACTAAATGTTTTGGGTTTTTTCTAGTATATAGGATCATTTTAGGGGTTCCATGGGATTAAATTATTTTTATGGTTTTTGGGGGTTTTAGGTGTTTTAGAGTCTATTAATTTTTTAGGGGTTCAAAAGGGTTTTTAGAGTTTTAGTGGGTTTTTGGTTATTTATGTTATTTTAGGGTTTTTATGGTATCTAGTGGATTTTTTGGGGATTTTTCGGTTTTTAGGGGGTTTTAGGTTGTAGCAATTATAAAGGTTTTTAGGGGTTTTAGGGATTTTAAGTGTTTTTAGGTTTTCTTAGTTTTCTTGAGATTTTTAAGGGTCTTTATGGTTTTGTATGTTTCAAGAATTTTAAGGTATTTTATAATTGTTTTATTTTTTTTTTGGGATTTTAATGATTTTGAGGGTTTTAGGGTATTTATGTTTTTCATTGTTTTTTCTTGATTTTTTATTTTTTTAGCATTTAAAATATTTTTATAGGGTTTTGATGTTTTTAAGGGTTTAGAGTGTTTTTAGAATTTCTTATCATTTTAGGGTTTTATGGGTTTCAATGGATTTTAGGTTTTTAGGGGTTTTTATGGTTTTTAATGGTTTTTATGTGTTTTAGTTTCTTTTTAATATTTTTAGTTGTTTTGGCATCTTCAATATTTTTAGGGGTTTTAAATGATTTTATATTTTTAAGGTTTTCTTAGGGGTATTTTGGATTATTTATGTTTTTATGTATTTTTAGTTTTTTTATGATTTTTTGGGATTTTATAGTTTTTAGGATTTTGAGGGTTTTATGGGTTTTTAGGGTATTTATTATTTTTAGGGTTTTTTGGTTTTTTGGTGTTTTTTGGATTTTAAAGGTTTTTTAAAGTTTTTTTTGTTTTTTAGGGGTTTTAATGGTTTTTTTTATGTTTATTGTGTGGTAATAGAGTTTTTATAGGTTTTTTGTGTTTTTAAGGTTTTTAGTGGTTTTTCGGGTTTTTGGGTTTTAGGGTTTTTTAGCATTATTAGGTTTTATTTGGGGGGGTAAGAAGTTTTTGGTTTATAAGGTTTTTTATGGGTTTTCAGGATTTTAGGGATTTTTTACTTTAAGGATTTTTAGTTTTTTTAGTATTCTAATTTAATTGAAGGATTTTGAGGGTATTGATGGTTTTTAAGTGTTTTTGGGAATTTTATGGGTTTTTGAGACTTTAGGGTTTTTTAGTTTTTTGGGGTTATTGATTATTTTTAGTGACTCTTAATGTTTTTTGGGGTGTAATCAGATTTTATAGTTTTTAGTGGGCGTTTTTAGGGTTTTAGTGGTTTTAAAGGGTTTCATGAATGTTATGGTGTTTATGGAGGATTTACTGTTTTTATAGTATTTAGGGGTTTTTAAAGATTTTCAAAAAATTTAGTTTTTTAGAGGTTTTAAGTGTTTTTAGGGTTTTAAGGATTTCTTCGGGTATCTTTGGGTTTTGACGAGTTTTTACAGTTCTAGGTAACTATAGTGTTTTTTTAATATCTTATGGATTTTTAGTGATTGGGGGGTATGGTTTTGGGGGGATTTAGGGATTAAAGGGGTTTTAGATTTTTTAGTGGATTTTATGGTTTTTTGGTTTTTTAGGTTTTTTAGCGGTTTTAGAGGATTTATAGTTTTTAGGGTTTTTAGTGTGTTTCAAAATTTTTATGTTTTAAGGGGTTTGTCTATTTTTAGGTTTATCTATTTTTCTTGAGGGGTTTTAGGGGTTTTTTATGTTTTCCCGGATTTTTGTGGGTTGTTCAAATTTTTATTTTTTTTTTGTTTTTAGGGATTTGGGGGTTTTATGGTTTTATGGTATTTTTATTGTTTATTTTGGTTTTTAGGTTATTTTTCATTTTTTTGGTCTTTTTTAGTTTATAACATGTCTAGGGGTTTTAAGGGTTTTAGATTTTTTTATAGGTTTTAGATTTTTTAGGAGGTTTAAAGGTTTTAAATGGTTTTTGGGGTGCTTATGGTTTTTTGGTGTTTTTATGGTCTCATGAACTTTTTGGGATTTAAGGTCTTTCCATGTTTAATGTTTTTCAATTTTATAATTTTTTTGGTTTTAAATTATTTCTTAAGGTTTTGTAGGATTTTAAGGGATTTTATATTTTTCATAATTTTTAGGTATTTTTAATGTTTTTTTGGTGTTTTTAGGGGTGTTATGGTTTTTGAGGGAGGTTTTTCAGTTTTTATGGATTTTTATAGTTTTTTTTGTGTTTTTGGTTTTATTGAGTTTTTAGGGCATTGATGGGTGTTCATAGTTTTCTAATATTTTTTTGGGTTTAAAATGTGTTTAATTTTTTTAGTGGTATTATAATTTTTATAGTTTTTAATGTTTTTAATGTTTTAGGGGTATTTTGGGTTTTTAAGGTTTTATTGCTTTTAGAGTTTTCATAATTTTTTAGGTTTTGTAAGGTTTTTAATATTTTTTAGGTTTTTATGTTTTTATAGTTTTTTCAGTGTTTTAGGGTTTTTAATGTTTTTATGGGTTTTTAGATAATTTCAATGATTTTATGGATTTTATGATTTAGGGGGTTTGGTGGGTTTTTTAGATTTTTTCGGGCGTTTAGGGTTTTTATAGTTTGGGGGGTTATGGTTTTCATAAAATTTTTCAGATTGTTAATGTTTTGGGGAGTTTTTTAATGTTTTTAATGGTTTAAATGGGTTTTTAAGAGTTTTATGGGTTTTTAGTGTTTTTAGTGTTTTTAAGGGTTTTAGTGTTTTAGGGTATTTTTTGGTTTTTTCATTTTTCGTGTTTTGGGGTGTTTTAGTGTTTGTATACTTTTAAGTGTTTCATATGTTTTTAGGGTTTTTAGGTTTTTCTACATTTTTTTGTTTTTTGAGGGCTTTCATAACATTTTTATTTTTTAGGGCGTTTTGGATTTTGATGATATATAGGGTTTTTATGGATTTTAAGTGTTTTTAATGATTTTTTTGTTGATTTTAGTGGTTTTTATGAGTTGTTTTGGGGGTTTTAGATTTTTAAAATATATAGGTTTTTGATGAGTTTTTTATTTTTAAGTGGTTTTAAGGTTCTTTTGTTTTTTTAATATTTTTACATTTTTAGGGGTTTTGGTTTTACGACATTTTGTTATTTTTGGGGATTTTAGGGTTTTGAGAGTTTTTAGGTTTTTGAGGGGTTTTAATTATTTTTACCATTTTAAGATTTTCAAAGTGTTATTCCAAGTTTTGAGGTATTTATGTTTTTAGTGATTTTTAAGGATTTTTAAGGGGATTTATGGATTTTGAGTTTTTAGGTTCTTTTAGGGGTGTAGGAATTTTTTTGGTTTAAGGGATTTTTTCAACCTTTTAGTGGATTTTAGGATTTTATAGTTTTTTAACATTTTTTGGGGTTTAAAGCTTTTATGTTTTTAGTGGGTTTGTAGTATTTCATTGGTTTTTATTGTTTTTAAGATTTTAAACAATTTTATGGTTTTTTGGGTGTTTTTGGGACTTTTAGGGCTTGTAGGTATTTTATCATTTTTTGGGGTTTTAAGTGTTTTAATTTTTTGTAATTTTTTTTGATTTTTAAGTGGTTTTAGGGTTTTTTATATTCTTAGGTATTTTTATGGATTTTCTAGGAGTTTTGTTGTTTTAGTATTTTACTGATTTTGATGGTTTTTAAGATTTTTAGGGGTTTTTTATTTTTGGGTTTGTAGGTTTTATTATTTTTTGGGGTAGAAAGTGTTTTTTTAGTTTTAGTGGTTTTTTGGATTTTTTATATGTTTTTATGGTTTTTTGGGGGGTTTTGGGTTTTTAGTGTTTATTGTGTTTGTAGTATTTTTATCATTTTTTTATTTTTAGTGGTTTTAACTGTGTTTTTATTTTAAAATTTTCTAGGGTTTTTTAAGAGTTTTATGGTTTTTTACATTTTTAGGGATTTTTAGGGATTTTTATGTTTATTATGGTTTTTAGGGGTTTTTGATTTTTTAGGGTTTTTATTATTTTTTCTTTTTTTGTGTTATTTTGTTTTTTTTTAATTTTAGGGTTTTTTAGTGTTTTAGTTTTTTTAGTGGTTTTGGGTTTTATTTGGATTTTTATGGTTTTAGGGATTTTATTTCTTTTGAGGGGTTTTAGAGTTCATCATGGTTTTAAGGGATTTATCTTTTTTGGTGTATTTAGTTACTTTTTTATTATTTAGGGACGTATGGTTTTTATTGTTTTTTAATATTTTAGGGGTTTAAAGGGATTTTAGTGTTTTTATTGTTTTTATGGTTTATTATAGATTTTAGGGGTTTTGAAGTTTTTACGGTTTTGTACGGGTTTTAAGCATTTTTTAGTTTTTTAGTTTTTTAGGGTTTTAGGAGTTTATGGGGTTTTTATTATTGTTTAAATGGTTTTTAGGGTTTTAAGGTGCTTTTACGTTTTTAGGTAGTTTTTTATAATTTTTATTAATTTCTATGGGGTTTCATGGTTTATGTATTTTGATAGTTTTTAGGAGTTTTTAGTGTTTTATGGGGTTCTTTGGATTTTTAGGGGTTTCTTTGAGTTTTTAGGAGTTTAAATTATTTTAGAGTTTTTCAACGTTTTTAGGAGTTTAAAGTGTTTTTAGATTTTTTTAATGGGATTTTAGTGATTTATGGGGTTTTAAGGTTTTTTCCTTTTTAGGATTTTTAAGGTTTTTAAGTGTTATTTTTTTATAGGTTTATTTTTCCGTTTTTAGGGGTTTTTATGTTTTTATTGATTTTTAGGGATTATTTAGGATTTTTATGGTTTTTAGGGTGTTAGGGATTTTGAGGGGATTTTCAGTTTTATAACCTTTCGGTTCTTCTATGTTTGTTGGGGTTTTTAGTTTTTTAGTTTTTTAAGGTTCTTAGTGTTTTTACATCATTTTAGGGGTTTAAATGGGTTATAGAGTTTTTTTTGTGGTTTTTTGGGATTTTATTGGGTTTTAGGATGTTTTAATGTTTTTTGGGTTTTATGGGTTTTGAGATTTTTAAGGATTTTAGAATTTTTACTGTTCATAAGTGTTTTGTTGTTTTTATGGTTTTATTAGGGGTTTTTCATAGTTTTTGTGATTTTTCAATTTTTATGGATTTTTAGATAATTTTTTGTCAATTTTTATGGCCTTTAGGGTTTTTATTGGGTATTAATGGGGTTGAAGGTTTTATAGTTTTTTTTGGGGTTTTAGTATATTTTAGTTTTTAGTGTTTTTAGGGTTTTAGAGTTTTTAATCATTTAATGGGGTTTTATGGGGTTTTAGAGTTTTTTTGTTTATTTTTAATTTTAGGGGGGTTTAGGGTTTTTAATTTTTTTATGGTTTTTATTGTTTTTAGGGGTTTTAGGGTTATTTTGTTTTTCATATTCTTTATATTCTTTAGGTATTTTATGTTTTTTAGAGGTTTAAAGTTTTCTTAGGGGTTTTCATGGTTTTTAGGTTTTCTATGTTTAAGAGACTACTATGATTTTTATGCTATTTTAGTGGTTTTAGGGATTTGGAGGGATTATTGGGGGGTTTTAGGGTTTTTATGTTTTTTTGGTTTTAAGGTTTTTATAATTTTTTATTTTTTAGGGGTTTTAAGTGTTTTTAGGTTTTGGAAGTATTGTTAGGCATTTTAAGTATTTTTGGTATTTTTATGTTTTGATGGATTTTTTTGGGATTTTTTTATTATTTTAATGGTGTTTAGAATTTTTATAGATTTTGAGTGATTTAGGGTATTAATGCTCATAGGGATTTTATAGTTTTTTGGGTTTTTAGGGGTTTTTTGTTTTTTAGGGGCTTTAGGTTTTTCATGTTTTAAATTTTTGTAGGGGTTAATGGGTTTTAAGAGTTTTTTATTTGGTTTTAGGGTTTTATGGTTTTTTTTGTTTTTTATAGTTTTTATGGATTTTACGATTTTTAAGGTTTGTTATGGGTTTTTAGTGTTTTTGGTTTTTTAGAGGTTTTAAGTGTTTTTAGGTTTTTACAGGTTTCTTAGGGGTTTTTAGGGTTTTTACAGTTTTTTATGTTTTTATAGGTATTTTTTAGTATTGTTTTATTTTTTGGGGTTTTTTAGGATTTCCAGGGTTTTTAGGCTTTATATATATTTTTATGGGTATTCATGTTTTTAATGTTTTTTGGTATTTTTGGGTTTTTTAGGGGTTTATGAATTTTTTGGTTTTGTAGGGGTCTTTTTATTATTTTTTTTGAGATTTTATAATGGGTTTTTAGGTTCTTTACATTATAATGGGGTTTAGGGGTTTTTATGAATTTTATGGATTTTGGGTTTTTTTTGTATTTTAAGGGTTTCTGAGGTTTTCCGGGTTTTTTGGATTTTCTGGGTTTTTATGGTTTTTATTATTTTTATTGTTTTTAATGTTTTTAGGGGTTTAAGGGGGTTTTAGTGTTTTTAGTGGGTTTGAGGGTTTCTATTTGGTTTTATGGGGTTTTATGATTTTTGGAGGATTTTATGGTTTCTTGGGTTTATGGGTTATTTGGGTGATTTAGGGCTTTTAGCATTTTTAGGGTTTTAGGGGTTTTGTGTGTTTTTAGGAATTTAATCTTTTCTTAGGTTTTTAGGGGTTTTATGGTTTTTAGATCTTTAGGGTTTTGAGGATTTTTTATGATTTTTATGGTTTTTAGGTTTTTTAGGTATTTTGAGGTTTTTATGGTTTTTAGGGTTCTTGGGTTTGTGGGTTTTTTGTATGTTTAGGGTTTTTTAGAATTTTTAGGTTTTTAAGGTTTTCTTAGGGGTTTTTAGTGTCTTTGGATTTTTTACATTATCAGGGATTTTTTTGGATTTTTAATTTTTAGGGTTTTTTTACAGATTTTAAGGATTTTAAGGGTTTTAGAGATTTCATAGATTTTTGGTTATTTTTTTTATTTTTTAGGGGTTTCAAGGTTTTTTATAGTTTTTTATCATTTTTAGTGTATTTAGGGGTTTTAATAATTTTACTGGTTTTTAGGGTTTTAGGGTTTTTATGGTTTTTTAGGTTTTTAGGGGGGTTTGGGGGCAGGGGAAGGATATTTTGGGGTTTCTTTAGGGCTATAGTGGTTTTAGGTTGTTATTATTCTATGTTCTTTTAGGGTTTTATGGTTTTATTAGGGGTCTTCAGCGACTTTAGGGTATTTTATGTTTTAGGTATTTTTGGCATTTTTAGGATTTTTTTTCTTTTTCATGATTTTTTGGGATTTTGAGGGTTTTTAGGTGTTTTAGTGGTTTTATGGATTTTTTGTGTTATAGAATATTTTTGAGTTTGTAGGGGTTTTAATGGTTTTTCGAGTATTTTAACGTTTTAGGGGTTCAAAGTGGTTTTAGGGTTCTTTGTGGGTTTTAGGGTTCTTATGTTGTTTTAGAGTTCTTATTCTTTTTAGGAGTTTAGTGGTTTTTATGTGTTTTTTTGGTTTTCTAGGGTATTTTTATGTTTTCAGTGTTTTTAGATTTTTTGGGTTTAAGTGTTTTTAGGATTTTATGTTTTCTTAGGGTTTTTAGTGGTTTTTATGTTTTTATTGATTTTTAGGGCATTTTATGATTTAATGGTTTTTTAGGGTTCCTGGGATTTTAATGGTTTTTAGGGGTTTTTAGGATTATAGGGTTGTTATTGTTTGTTTGGGTTTTTATGGTTTTTTGTGTTATTCGGTGTTTTGTTGTTTTTTATAGTTTTTTAAGATTTTTTAGTGGTTTAATTGGATGTTTTTTGAATTTTTAGCATGTTTCAGTGTTTTCATGGGTTTTTAGTTTTTTTTTTCAATTTATGGGTTTTAATTGTTTTTAGAGTTTTAGGGACTTTTTGGGCTTTAGTATTTTTGTGATTCAAGTGGTTTATTTTTTTAAAGTCGTTATTTTGGTTTTTAGGTATTTTTATATTTTTTGTGATTTTATGGTTTATTAGTTTTTTGTTGTTTTTAGGGATTTTATGGATTTTGAGGGTTTTATTGGTTTTCGGGATTTTCATGTTTTTATGGTTTTTTTGTTTTGGGGTTTTTTTTGTTTTTTAGTGCTTTGATGGTTTTAGTTTTTTTTAATGTTTTAGGGGTTTAAAGGGTTTTTATAGTTTTTATTGATTTTTTAGGTTTTATGGTTTTTTTGTTTTTTTGGGGTTTTACAGTTTTTCGGGGGATTTTAGGGTTTTAGGGTATTTGACGGTTTTTTTTGTTTTTTTTGGTGGGTTTATGGTTTTTTAGAGTTTTAATTTTTTTTTCTTTAGGTTTTTCATTGTTTTTTACATTTTTATGGATTTTTAGGGATTTTTCGAACATTAATAGTTTTTATGAGGATTAGGATTTTTAGGATGGGGGAGGGGGTTAAGGACTTTAGGGTTTTTAAGGTTTTAGTATTTTTTATGGGTTTTAGTGGTTTTATGTGTTTTTAGGTTTTTATGGTTTTCTTAAGTTTCTTAGGATTATTAGGATTTTTTATCATTTTAGGGATTCTATGCGGCTTCTTAGGATTTTTATGTGTTTTTAGGGTTTTTATTGATTTTGATGGTTATAGTGTTTTATGTTTTTTTGGGTTTTATGGGTTTTTTTGGTGTTTTATGATTTTTTAGAGTTTTTCACCCTTTTGGGGTTTAATGTTTTTTTAGATTTTTAGTGGTATTTTTGGTGTTCTATGGGTTTTTTGAGTTTTTCATGGTTTAAGGGATTTTATGGTCTTTCTGGGGTTTTATGTTTTTTAAAGTCTTTTAGGGTTTTTTTGGAGTTTTTTGGATTTTTAGGTTTTTATGTGTTTTTAGGTTTTCATGCTTTTTCTGGGTAATTCAATGTTTTAAAGGTTTTCACATTTTTAGGGATCTTTTAAGTTTTATGTATTTTTTGGGTTTTAGGGTGTTTAGGTATTTTGTTGGTTTTTAGGGTGTTTTAGGGTTTTAGGGTTGCCTGTGGTTATTATCATTTTTTAGGTTTTTAGGGGTTTTAAGATTTTTATGTTTTTAAGGGTTTCCTAGAGTTTTTTTCTATCTTTTAAGCTCTTTTTTGAGAGATTTTTTGGGATTTTTATTGTCTTTTGAGTTTTTAGGGATATTGAGGGTATTTTGGATTTTTATTTATTTTTACAAATTTTATAGGGTTAGGGGTTTTTTGCGGGGTTTATAGGTTTGTTTCTATTTTTGGAGGGTTTAATATTTTTTATTGTTTTTTAGTTTTTAGGGATTTAAATAATTTTTATAATTTTTAGTGGTTGTAGGAAGAAGAGGTGCAGGACTAGGCTAGGCTAGCCCTCCAAAATCTATTAAAAAAGAGGACACTGCAGACCTAGGGAGGGGTAGGCACAATCTACCCATACCCAAAGGACAATTCCCAACAAGGAAAAAAGGAAGAACCCAAAAGAGACTCACACCCCAAAGGTCCAAAATAAAATAAAATCCACAAAAGATCAAAAGAGAAATTCAGTCAATATCACCGCCAAAGTCAGCCAGGTCCACACTGCGGTATCCAAAGCTCTCACCAAGCCCCACACCCTCATCAGAAAAGCAAAAGTTTGAATCAGCTATTGTGTCCATTGAGTCCCAGCTAGACTCATAGTCCTTCTTCATTATCTGTGTTGAAAGAAGATTCTTTCTGGTCCTCTCATGCTCGTCATTTCGCGGAGGCCGTTCCCGTTTATTGACTTTGAGATTCAGCTTGAACCCCCTAGAGGTGGCCCAGGTTGCCATAAGTCTTGTAAGGGCAGTGTAATACTTCTGTTGTCTTATCTTTGGGGGGGAATAGATGGGTCCTTATTCATGTACTTTCTTCTCATGAAATACTCTATCACTGGCTGCACTTGAAGCCACTTTTTCCCCCTTCTTACTACCTTCTCCAGGGGTTGAGCCACCCTGTTCCTGGAGCTTTTTCTTTTCTGCCTTGCACCTGGCCATAGCAGCATTTATCCTGCGGTCATCCTTAGCACACCTCTCCCCAATTCCCCTAGCCTCATCCTGAAGGGGAAACCTTTCCCATTCAACCATCATCATATCATGTAGCAGCACACGATGATCTACAATAGATGGAACACCATAAAAAACCATGGCCCTCTACAGGTTCAGGGTCAAATCGCATGTTTCAACGATGAGCCCCTGTTGAGGGAACCCAATTGGGTCCACTACAGGAGCACTAGGTAGGTCCTCCACACCACTATCACCTTCATTATGAGGATTTGATCCAGCCTCCATGATAGGTCTCCCCACATCATCAAACCCAGGAAGCAGCATGGGGGAATCTCTCCAATTGCTGCATCACACCGCAGGACTCCAGGTCTACTCTTCTATCCCAATCCTCTCCTTCTTAGATGATGAAATTATCTACCCATCCCCAGTCCTCATACCTTTATCATCCACATCCCCTTGTGCAAGCTCTCTCGCCAGGACCTCAGCATCCACCGGCTCAGTCGAGGCTAAGTCCGGAAACCTGTTTTTTAGAGTCATAACATTCTCATCCGGTTTTCCACTACTACTAGCACCCCAACTACTCTTCTTAGAGTTCATATCCTCCCCTACCAGTGTCAGTGCTAGTGGATCCTCTAACTGGTCATCCCCATGCCAATTTTCCATCACAGAAGCCTTCCCATTGTCCAACTGTCTCCCTGAAATTTCACCACATCTGCAAAAATCTTCAACACAAGACTGATTTTACCCTTCAGCCATTAGCACTGCCTCAGCAACTACGTATCCTGATTCAAAAATATCTTCATCCGGACATATACTAAAACTGTCTGAGTCCATCAACACAACTTCGAGATTGCTCCCAGGCACCTGGTCTATCATGCGGGGAACTTCAACAACTAGAGGATGAGAGGAAAAGGGCTCGGTCACCCCCTTGGCCCCCTTCGCCTTCACCAGAGCATGGATGTACTCACCAAAACTCATCTGAAATACATTTAAACCATTTCCTACCAGGGGAAACACGTCCTCTAGACTGATAATTATACCCAAATCTCTAACAATTAGAACAGAAAATCATCCACTACTCAAAGATAACGGGCTGTCTCCACCGGAGTTCCTCCCCCACATCAATCCAGATATCATCCACCATATCCTTTGAAGCATCAACCTCAACTAAGGACCATGTGGAAACTGGGTGGCAGAGGGCCCTAGATCTACTATCCACACATAGGAACCTACCCACCATATTTACAAGCATTGAAATAATAGAGATATTTTGGAAGGGAAGGGGGAGTAGGGGTTTGTGGGTTTTTAGGGGGTTTGGGGGTTTTAGGATTTTTAAGTGTTTTTGAGATTGTTATGGGTTTTATTGTTTTAGGGGGTTTATGATATTGAGGGATTTTTATTATTATTTTTTTATTTTTTTGTTGTTTTATGTGTTTTTAGGTTTTTAATGTTTTCATAAGGGGTTTTAACGTTTTTAGGGTTTTTTACATTATTACAGTTTTCTATGGATTTTTTTGGTTTTTTATGTCTTAAAGGTTTTAGGTATTTTAATAATTTTATGGGTTTTAGGGTTTTCATAGATAATATAGTTTTTAGGGTTTTAGGGTTTATTGAGTTTTTTTAGTTATTAACGGGTTTTAGAGTTTTTCTAGAGTTTTTATGTGTTTAAATGTTTTTTAGTGTTTTTATTATTTTTTATTTTATTGGGTTTTTATTGTTTTTATATTTTTTAGGGGATTTGGGGTTTTAGTATATTTTTTGGGTTTTAGTTATATTTAGTTTTTTAGGGATTTTTATTGTTTTTAGATTTTTAATGATTTCGTAGGGTGTTTTGGTTTTCTTAATTATTTTGGGAATCATAAGGGTCTTAGGGATTTTTATGTTTTTTAGTGTTTTTGAGGATTTTGAGTGGTTTTTTTTGTTTTTATGGAGTTGTGGTGTTTTTTGGTTTTTAGTTTTTATGGTGTTTTTATGGATTTTAAGGTTTTTTTGAATTTTTATGGTTTTTAGGTGTATAAAGGTTTTTTAGACTTTTAGTGGTTTTTTGGGGTTTTAGGAGTTTTTTATTGTTTTTATGGTTTTTTGGGTATTTAGGGACTCAGTTGTTTTCAGGTTTTAAGTTATTTTATGATTTTATAGGGTTTTACGGTTATTTTTTGTGTTTTCTAGGGTTTTATGGGTTTTTTAGAGTTTTTTAATGTTTAGGGTATTAATATTTTTCTGTAGTTTTTAGGTAGTTTTTTGGGTTTTTATGGATTTTTATGGTTTTAAGGGTTTAAGGGATATTTATGGCTTCTAGGGTTTTTAGGGGTTTTAAGGTATTTTAGGGTATTGAGATTGTTTTGGTTTTTTTGGGGTTTTAATTGTTTTTTTATATTTTTTTAATGTTTTTCATGGATTTTATAGTTTTTTACATTTTTAGAATTTTTTAGAGTGTTTTTGGATTTTATGTTTTATAGAGTATTTCTGTATTTTTAGGGGTTTTAGGGTTTTTAGGGTTTTTATGGATGATTTCAGTTTTAGGGTTTTTTTATATTTTGTGGGTTTTTAATGTGTTTACAGTTTTTAATGATTTTATGTGTTTAAATTGTTTTAAGCGTTTTGAGTATTTTTTTGGGTATTATGTGTTTTATTGGTTTTTATGATTTTTTGGGTGTCGGGTTTTTATGGGTTTTAAGTGTTTTTATGTTACCATGTATTTCTTTGGGGTTTTCTGGTTTTTTAAAGTTTTTTTTATTTTTATATATATTTAGGGATTCTTAGGGTTTTTATAGTTTTGTAGGTTTTTAGGGATTTTTAGTCTCTTATAGTTTTTATTGTTTGTTTTGGGGTTTTAAGTTATTTCATTTTTAGGGGTTTTAATGTTTTCTAAAGATTTTTAACTGTTTTTTGGGTTTAATGAGTTTATATATATTTTATATGTTTTTTATATTTTTATGGGTTTGAGGCTTTTTAAGGTTTTCATTAGGTTTAAGGATTTAGGGTTCTCTGGGGTTTTGGTGTATTTTAGGTTTTTTATAGTTTTTTTAATTTTTATATTTTTAGTTGTTTAAGTGTTTTAGGTTTTTACACTTATCTTAATTTATTTTAGGGTTTTTCAGGATTTTAAATTTTTTAGGGATTTTAGGGATTTTTAAGACATATATCATTTTTACGGTTTTTAGAAATATTTAGGGGTTTATTGGTTTTTTTATTTTCTTGTGTTTTGGGGTTTTTTTATTTTCATTGGGGTTTTACCATTTTCTGAGTTTTTATCCTATTTAGGGAATTAATGTGTTTTTAGAGTTTTTAGTCGGTTTTTAGTGTTTTATGGGTTTTCTCTTTATTAAGAGTTATAGATAATTTTATAGATATTATGGGTTTTAGAGAATTAGGTTTGTTATGGTGTTTAGTGATTTTTTAGAGTCTTTAAGGGCTTTAGTGTTTTTATGTTTTTAATGTATTATTAGGGGATATCAGTGTTTTTAGGGGTTTTTTACATTTTTAGGGATTTATTGGATTTTAATGGGTTTTTAGGGTTTTTAGTGATTTTGGGTGGTTTTAGGGTTTTTACGATATTTTGTGGTTTTTCGGGTTTTTTACATTTTTATGGGTTTTAAGTGTTTTTAATTTTATTAGGTTTTCTTACTGTTATATACATTTTTAGGTATTTTTAGGTCTTATTGACAATTTTTATGGTTTTTAGGTTTTCTGAGGTATTTTAATGTTTTAAGGGCTTTATTGTTTCATTATGTTTTTAAGGTTTTTTTTTATTTTTAGGGGTTTAATGTTTTTTTATAGTTTATACTTTTTTTAAGTGTTTTTGTTGTTTTTATGATTTTATGATTTTTAAGGGTTTTTATAGTTATAATTTTTACCTTTTTTAGGTTTTTAGGGGATTTAATTATTTCTATGATTTTAGGGTTTTCTTAGGGAATTTCGAGGTTTTTGGGTTTTTTATAATTTTAGGGTTTTTCTGATTTTTTTATGGAATTTATGGATTTTTTCTTTTTAAAGTATATTTATGATTTTTATGGGTTTCTAGGGTTTTTATGGTTTTTAGGGTTTGTATATATTTTTTGCTTTTTAGGTGTTTACGTGTTTTCGGGTTTTTGGGTTTTATTAGGGGTGTTTCGGGCATTTATGCGTTTTTATGATTTTAGGGATTTTTAGATATATTTTTTGGATATTTTTTGATATTTAGGGTTTTTACGATTTTTATGGAATTTGAGGGTTTTTAGAATTTTTAGGGTATTTTGGGGTTTATGGTTTTCTGGTCTTAAGGTTTTTTATTTTTATAGGGTTAAAATGGTTTTTTAGAGTTTTTTTACTCTTTTTTCTTCTTAAAGGTGTTTTTATTTTTAGTGGTTTTTAGGGTTTCTAAGAGATTTAGGGTTTTAAGGTTTTTTAGAAGTTTTAGGGTTTCTAGGTTTTTAAGGGGTTTGAAGGTTTTTCGGGATTCTTATAGAATTTATATTGTATTTATGGTTTTTCGGGTTCTTATGGATTTTTGGTTTCTTATGGTTTTTTGGGGTTTTCTGTTTTTTGGGGTTTTTTGTTTTTTAGTTTTTTATGATTTTATTCTATTTAGATTTTTTTCCCATTTTTATTAGTATAATGGGATTTTATATTTTTTAGTGGTTTTATGGATTTTATGGTTTTTAATGTCATTCAAAGGTTTTTAGGGTGTTTATGGTTTTTTAGATTTTTAAGGATTTTGGATCATTTATGGGTTTTTATTGTTTCTGGCATTTTAATGTTCTTAGGGGTTTTAAGTGTTTTTATATTTTTATGTTTTTCTTATGGGTTTTCAAGGTTTTAATTTTTTTACATTTTAGGAATTTTTATGGATTTTTTATGATGCTTATTGTTTTTAGGAGTTTTAGAGATTTTGAGGTGAAAGAGGTTCGACACCAGGTGAACCTGGCCCCCCAAAAAAATATATAAAAAAGAGCATCGCCAAGGAAGATGTCACATGGGGGGATTACAAATTCGGGTGTGCATCTCACCCTTCATATCAGACTCCACAAATCGAAGGCAGCACGGTGTGGCCACATGTGACCATATCGAGATCCTCTCCGCAATCGCCTGTTTGGAAAGCGCATCTGCAACCGAGTTAGCCTCCCGGTAGGCGTGTGTGACATGAAGGTTGAGCCGCTGGCAGGAGGCAAGGCACTCCGTCCATTGCGGGAGGATCCTCCAAGGGACGCGCTCTGATTTGGCCTTGAGAGCAGCCACTACAAGCATGGAGTCTGATTCAAGCCAAAGGGGATTCCAGCCAAACTCTCCAGCAAACTCAATCGCCTTAATCATGGCCCAAAATTCTGCCTCAAGGGCACACCCATTTCCGATAAAGTGATGGAAGCATCCTTTGACAATGCCTCGGTGTGTACGGAAGACCCCTCCACACCCCGAGGGCCCCGGTGCACCCAACGCTGCACCATCCACATTGACCTTGATCCAGGAGGAGATCAGAGGGATCCATCGGATGTATTTGAGGATCTTCGGCTTCCTTGGCCTTCCATCAACGCCAAGTAACCGCAGAAGAATGAGAACACTCACATCATTTTCCATCGAGACAGATTGGATATGAGACGCCGCATGGATCTCCGAGTGAATTTTAACGACACCACCATGAAGAGAGAGCCGCCCTTTGTTAAAGGCAATCGCATTCCGGGCATCCCATGTGTAGGAGACAATGGCGGCAATGACCACATGGAGAAAGTTGGAAATTTGCTTGCTGCATGGCCAGTTGACAAGGATGTCCAGCATATCTAAGAATGGCCTGTCAAAGCAAAGGGGGAATCCGAACATCCCCTGCAGATACCCCCAGAGAGCCGCTGGAAATCTGCACTGAAATAGGGTGTGTTGGATGGATTCTGACGCGCCGAGGCATAAAAAACATACCGAAGCCAGGCTGTGTCCAGCCCGCTGAAGCTGCTCCTGCATCGACAACCGGTTCCTCCAGATTTTCCAGAGCAAAAGGTGATGAGCTGGCGGTATAAAGGGCTTCCTAAAATTTGAGAGCCAGGCCGGGGGCAGATCCCTGCAAGCATTTTGACCAGTAGAAGTCTTTCACATTCAATTGACCAATAAGGTTGGGCATCCAGATGGGAAGGTCTTTTTCAGCAAAGACATAATCCGTAATTTGCCTGTATGTGTCAGCAGGAATAAGGGGCTCAAGATGATCCACTTGCTGGACAAAACCAGCGATTGGCATGTCCCGTGCATCAGCGGGGGGGGGGGGATCATTCTCTCCATCAGTGGCCTATCAAGCCACATAGTAGACCAGATGTTCATATTAAACTGCTTGGAAACAATCCACTTTGAGTGTTCCATGATGTCAGTGTAGGATCTTTTTATCGCTGTCCAGACCGAGGAGGGCAGATGTCCCATAAAACCATCATAAAGTTTTTGTGTGAACCTCTCATGGAAAAAGTCAATCCCATCATCTGAGTAATCAAGCAGGCTCCATGTGAATTTAGCAAGCATGGTGTCATTGAATCTTCTGAGGTCTTTAATTCCCAGCCCGCCTCGTTCAATTGGCTTAGTGCAGTCCCTCCAAGCCACAGTGACCAGCTTCCGTTCACTGATGCAGCCTGTCCAAACGAAGTTTCTAATTTTCGCCTGCAGGGATTTGATGAGATTAACCGGCCACCGATATAAAGAGAAGGCATAGGTGAACATGGACGTAATAACAGAATTGATAAGAAAAACTCTTTCGGCCTGCGATAAGCATTTCCCTTTCCATTTAGCAAGTTGCAGCAAAATTCTTCTTGTCGTGTTCATAAGGTAACTACTCTTCACTCTTCCCAAAAAAATCGGGACCCCCAGATAATCAAAGGGGATTGATCCCCTCTTCACGCCAAGAGAGTGGGCGATGTGGATTTTCCTGGAGGTGGGGACCCCATCCCCAAAGACAATGGAGGATTTGCTCCAACTAATGGCCTGCCCTGCCACATATTCATAGTGCTGGAAGATCCTCCGGATTGAGGACAACGTTCTCCTGTCGGCCTGCCCAAAAAGTAAGATGTCATCGGCGTAGAAAAGATGATATGGTACCTGAAGGTTTCTTCCCGCCATGATTGGGCTAAAGAGGCCAGCCTGCGTAAGGTCAATAAGGCACCTACTCAGGTAATCGTCAGCGATTGTAAAAATAATGCCAGACAACGGATCTCCCTGCCTAGCCCCACGTGAGCATGGGAAAAACCCCTTGGGGGAACCATTGATAAGCACCGAGGCTCGGACACTATTCAGGATGGACGACACCAACTTTATGAAGCTGTCCGAGAAGCCATATCTTGAGAGAACGTGAAAATAAATCTCCATTTTATGGTGTCAAAGGCCTTGGATATGTCCAGTTTGAGAGCAAAGTTGCCATGCTTGGATCTCCGCCTCATGATGTTGATGCCCTCCGAGGCCGTAAACAAACAGCTTTGGATGTTTCTCCCGGGGATGAAGCCAAATTGGTTAGGGGTGATAAGATCGCCCGTCAATTGCCCCATCCTCTTAACAAGAATCTTGCTGATAATTTTGGGGACTGTATTCCCCATGGCAACCGGCCTGAAATCTCCTATATCAAGAGCATTTTTGATCTTTGGGATGAGGGCAATGAAGTTGGCATTGGAGCCGTGCGGGAAGGATCTTGAGTAAAAAATCTCCCTAACAGCCCTCTTGACCTCCGCATGTAGGATATCCCAATAAAACATAAAGAATTTGTTGCTGAAGCCATCCGGACCCGCTGCACTGTCCATGTTGAGGGAGAACACAGCAGATTTAATTTCCTCCTCCGAGGGGGCAG
Organism: Viscum album; assembly: GCA_963277665.1. NCBI lineage: Eukaryota > Viridiplantae > Streptophyta > Magnoliopsida > Santalales > Viscaceae > Viscum > Viscum album. Next base: position 110,999,004 of record OY728127.1, read on the forward strand.
CTGTAAGGTCGCTGTTTTGCTGGTCGTTAACCCACGGTAGTATGGAGTCTGTCACTTGGAGGGAGAACTCCTCATTATCACCGGTGTACAGCTGCTGGAAGTATTCCACCACTGCATTGGAGATGTCCACCTCGGAGGTGAAGGTGCTTCCATGGATATGAACAGCGGTCACACACTTCTTGGCCTTTTTCTCCTTATGAAGTCGGTGGAAAAATTTGGAATTGTGGTCCCCATCCTTGAGCCACCGGGTGTTAAACTGGGCCTTGGCCAGCTTCCCCTTCAGGGACAGGAGGTCATCCAGCCTAACATGAGCCTGGAGTTCCTCCCTAGAAGGCAGGGGAAGATATTGATTGGAAAACTGAAGGGAGGCAAGTCGGGCCTTAGCAGCCTGAATATCTTCATCCAGCTTGGAGAAAGATGACCTGCTCCATTCTTTAAGGAGGGACTTGATTCTCTTCAGCATGGAGACCAGCTTAAAATAGTGGCTGCCTTGCGGAGGAGCCACCCACCCATTTGCGATGACTTCACTGCAGCCCAGAATTGTGAGGCAACCATTGTTGAATTTGAAGGGCAGGGGGGAGGATCTTTGGCCCCCAGAGAGGTTGATGATAATAGGATTATGGTCCGAATGGAATTTCAGAAGGGTGAATCCAGAGGCGTCAGAGAGCGCACTACTGTCACTGATCTGATAGAAGCATCTATCAAGCTTGCTGGCTTGCCGACCATTAGTAGTGAATATACCCCATGTGAAGGAGGCTCCAGCGATGGGCACTTCAGTAATCTCGCAAGAGTCAAGGCAGTGGGAGAAATCCATGGCAGCCATACGGGAGAAGCATGCATCTATCCTCTCATCTGGTTTAAGGACCGTGTTAAAATCACCAACAATCACCCAATTGCCATTAATAGACCCACAGATTCGGCCAAGCTTCCTCCAAAGGTCCCTTCTTCTAGTGTACGAGCAGGAAGCATACATGAAGGAAAGGGAAAAAATATAATCATTCAGAATGGTCTTCAGTGTGATGACCTACGGATACTCATCAGCGGACAGCACCCTCACATCATCCTGCTTGAGTACCCACAATTGCTCCAAGCCGCTGTCATTGCAGATTTTTGCAGTAAGGGAGTACCCAAGGCTGCTCCATTTGAAGCCTTTCCAGCTGTTAAAGGGTATCATTGGTTCAGAAATTCCAATTAAATGCGGCCTCTGAGTCGAGATAAAGTGCCGAAGGGCTGAGGCAGTGGGAGAGTTCCCAATCCCTTGGCAATTCCAGAAAAGTTACCTCATTGAGCAAGGGGGGCATCGCCCCTCGAAGGAGACAGGTTGGTGAATTCATGTGTGACCATCTTGCCATTCTTCCCTTTCTTCGTGGGCCGACCAACCGGCTTCTTCCCCGCCGCAGGGTCCTCTTCATCCGTGCATCGGTACTTTGAAGTATCAACCACCTGGGGTTGCGAAACATTAGGAAGAGGTGAGGCCAATCTTTCCTCAGGCTGTTCCTCTGTCTCATCAGACCAGAAGCTGCCACTAAGAGGGGAGAACCTGTTCAAGGGGCATAAAGGAGTAGGGGCAGGCCCTGAAATTGGGATCCTTTTTGCTTCCTTGTCCGTGGAAACAGGTGTGAAGGATTCATCTGCTGCAGGTACAGCTGATTCAGGTGCTTTCACCTCCAAAGGGGCCATAGCGGTCAGATCCGTAAGCGGCATCTCCTGCACAGGGGACACAGGAGGGGCAGAGGGAGGCAGCAGCCTCTCAACAGCACAGAAATCCTCCGGCTCAGTCGGAGGGGGCTGGGGAGGGGGAATCTCATTGGGGCTGGCTTCAATGGGGTCAGGTGTCAATGTGACCGCGGCGATCCGTGACTGAGAAGGCTCCGCCTGGCAGGATGAGGAGTGAGGTGCCTCATGGTCCGTCTTGAGAGGCTCCTCAGGGGTAGCGGCTGTCTGTGACTGTGAAGGCCCCACATGGCAGGGTGCAGAGGGTTCATGCGCCCCCTGGACCAGCTCGGGGTGCACCTCAAGGCAAGCAGTGCCATTAACCGATCCCTGTCCGTGCAAAGGCGCAGCGGTATCCAGACTCTTCCCAGGCTCCGCACCGCGTGACCTTCTGCAATTTTCAGCAACATGCCCCTTCATATTGCAGAATGACCAGAGCATCAATTAGTTGCAGTCAGCAGTAATATGACCAAGCAGATTGCAATGGGAGCATAGCTTAATCCTTCTTTCATATTGGATTTCGAGAGTGAAGGAATCACTTTGTGTGTTGAGGACCACCTCCTCCACCAGTGTGGACGCCAAGTCAATCTCCACAAGAACCCGCACATAGTGACCAAATATTGGGTTATCCATCTCCTTGTCAATTCGAATAGGAAATCCAACCGAGGATGCAATGTACCAGAGAATCCGGGGATGTCAGTAGAGCCAGCTCAATTTGCAAATTCGGATCCAAACCTGCGCAGAGGTATTGTTGACATTCATGGGATCAAAGTTTCTGTCCCAATCCTAGATTCGAAGGAAGCCCGGCTTCATATTGAGAGAGCCAAAGCTCCATGCTCTCCTTTTGGATTCATCCGACGGGAAGACTATGTGATAGTAACCCCTCCCCATCGTGATCATATTCCAGTCAGAGAAACCCCAAATGGCGGCAATTCTCCTGGTGAGGTCCACAAACTTCCAATGCCTCTCACCCTATGGAGTCAGCACCCTGGCAATAATGGAGGAGCGGCAAAGGATGATTCTTTCTTCCACTGCCTCACGATTTTCTGAAACATGCGTGACCCAACCCTTGCGGATTATGCAGCCGGGGGAGGGCACTCCATAGTCGGAGAATGTAAGGGAAGCCGCGGATTTCACCGCTTCCGCAAATGAAGCTCGCAACCCAGGCGACTCCGAAATTGCCCGATCCGCCTCAGGTGGGGATGGACGCTTGCAGATTTGGAAAAGTTCCCTGTGACCACATAATTCCGGCCGAGCCATGGCCCGAGCTGCATCAGAGCCATCAGTCGGCGCTGCGGGAGCGCCTGTCTCCCAACCATGCTCCATCTTTCTTAGGGATTTCATTAGAGATTTTGAGGGTTTTAATGGGTTTTAGGGGTTTTAAGGGGGGTTTTCTTGGGGGGGGGGGGTTATGGGTTTTGGGTTTTTTTATTATTTTTATGGTTTTTTATAATTTTTTAAATTTCTATTTGTTTAAATGGGTTTTTAGATTTTTTTAGTGGGGTTTTTGTGTTTTTCTTAATTTATATGGTTTTTAAGAGTTTTTATGGTTTTAGGGTCTTTAGGGGTTTTAGGGTTTTTATTAGATTTAGGGTTTTATGGGTTTTAAGTGTTTCATGTTATTAAGGATTTATTAGGGGTTTCTAGGGGTTTTAGACATTTTGACATCAGTAGGACTTTTAAATAATTTTTAGTATTTATGGGTTTTAAGGTATTTTGAGGGTTTTGGGGTTTTTAGGGATTCAGAGGGTTTTTAGGGTTTTTAAGTTTTTTTATGTTTTTTATATTTTTTAGGTTTTTTTAATTTTTCATGTGTTTTCAGGTTTTGATGGTTTTCTCATGGCCATTCAGGGTTTCTAGGGTTTTTTTAGGGAATTTTGTGAATTTTTTAGGATTTTAATGGTTTTTATGGTTATTAGGGATTTTGAGGAGTTTTGGGTTTTTAATTTTTTTGATGGTTTTATAGTTTTTGGGATTTTATATATTTTTTAGTTTTATGGGTTTAAAGTGTTTTTATTGTTTTTAACTCTTTTATGGGTTTAAAGGGTTTTTTGAGTTTTTGTGGGCTTCTATGGGTTTTATCGGTTTTTTTTGGTTTCTAAATGTTTTTAGGGGTGTTTAATAGTTTAAGGAGTTTAGGGATTTTATCATTTTTAGGGGTTTTAGGGTTTTTATGTGTTTTTAGGTTTTTTAGCTTTTCATAGGGGTTTTCATGTTTTATAGGTTTTCTTAGTTTTTAGATATTTTAATAATTTTTTATGTATTTAGGATGGTTAGGTATTTTGAGTGTTTTTGGGGTGTTTTAGTGGTTTTTGGGGTTTTTAGGGTTTTGGGGTTTTGGGGTTTTGTGGATTTTATTGTTTTATATAAAATTAGGGGTTTAATGTTTTTTTAGGTTTTTATGGTTTTCATTGTATTTTTTAGCATTTTAGAGTTTTTTATGTTTTTCTGGTTTTTAGGATTTTGAGGGTTTTTTGGCTTTTTGGGATTTTGATATTTTTAGTGTTTTAATAGTTTTATGGTTTTTGAGATTTCAGGGTATTTTAATTTTATGGGGATTTTATATTTTTAATGGTATTTAATCTTTTTAGGGATTTAATGGTATTTTAGTGTTTTTATGGGCTTTACAGGTTTTTGTATTTTTATCATTTTAGGTTTTTAAGGGTTTTAGAATTATTAGTATATTCAGCTTATTTAGGGGGTTTATGTGTTTTAATGTTTTTAAAGTTTTATTAATGTTTTTTTGGGGTTTTATGGTTTTAATTTTTTTTTTAGTTTTTTAATGTTTTTAGGTTTTTTAGTAAATTTTAAAGTGATTATGGGTTTTAGGGGTTTTTAAGATTTTTAGGGGGTTTTTGGTTTTAGTAATTTTATGGGTTTTAGGGTCATTTAGGGTTGTTTTCCTTTTTTGGGTTTGATATAGGCTTGATGTTTTTTAAGGATTTTTGGTTTTCTTAGGTTTTTTCATATTTGTAGGGATTTTTAATTTTTTATAGATTTTTAGGTTTTTTAGGATTTTTTGGGTTTTTAAGTGAATTTAGTGATTTTGACGTTTTTATAGATTTTAGTGTTTTATGCTTTTTTCAGTTTTATTGTTTTTTAGTTCTTTAGAGTTTTATGGTTTTTTTAGATTTTTAATATTTTAGGTATTTAAATGGTTGTTATAGTTTTTAATTTTTTTATTTTATTTATGGATTTTAGGGTTTTATACGGTTTTTAGGTGTTTAATGGTTTTTAGAGTTTTTAAGGTCGTTTAATATTTTTTGAGTTTTTTGCATATTTTCTTTTTTTAACGGTTTTATGTTTCTTTAGTTTTTTAAGGTTTGATTAGGATTTCTCATGGTATTTATGTTTTTTTACATTTAAATATATTTTTTACATCTTTTATTGGTTTTTTTGTTTTATGGATTTTTTAGAGATTTTTGGTGTTTTATTGTTTTTTTGGGTTTTTAGCATTTTTATGGTTTTTGGGTTTTTATGGTTTTTTGAGTTTTTTAATAATTAAAGGTTGTTTAGAGTTTTAAAAAATTTTAGGGTTCTATATGGTTTTATAGTTTTTAGTTTAATTTTAGGGTTTTATGGTTTTTAGGGTTTTTATGGTTTTTAGGGGTTTTATAGTTTTTTACGGGTTTTAGGTCCTTTCCAGGCATTTATAATTTTTAGGTTTTTTAATGGTTTTAGGTTATTAGGGTTTATTTAGAGTATTCAAGGCTTTTATGAGTTATTATTTTTTTATTAAATTTTTAGGCGATTTTAAAATATTTAACATTTTATTTTTTAGGGTTTTTAGTTTTTTTCTTTTTAGGGCTACTAGGGTTTTTATGGTTTTTTAGTTTTTTTATGTCTTAGGTGTTTTTAGGGTTTTTATGGAATTATACTATTTTTTGGTGTTTTATGGTTTTTTGGGGTTTTATATTTTATTGAGTTTTTAGGGTTTTAATTTTTTATAGATTTTTCTAATGTTTTAGGGGTTTAAAGGGTTTGTAGTGCTTTTAGTGGTTTCTAGGGGTTTTATGAGTTTTAGGGTTTATTTTAATATTTTATTGGTTTTAATATTTTTTGGGTTTTTTATGGTCCATTAGGGTATTCTTCCTTTTTTGGTTTTTAGTTTTTTCAAGTTTTTTTTGCATGGTAATGTTTTTAAGTGGTTTTACATTTTTAAATATTTTATTTATTTGTTAGGGTTTTTAGGTATTTTGATTTTTTAGGGATTTTATGGTTTATTTGTATTTTAGGGGGTTTTATATGTTATTTTGGGATTTTAAGGGGTTTTATAGTTTATAAAAATTTATGGTTTTAAATAGTTTTTATAGTATTATGTGTCTGAGTTTTATGGGTTTTCAGATCTGTTCAAGGTTTTTAGGGGTTTTTTTGTGTTTTTATGTGTTTTTAGGGTTTCAGGGTTTTTAGGGGTTTTAGGGTTTTTTAATTTTTAATTGTTTTAATTTTTTAGGTTTTATTAGGTTTTTAGTATTTTTGAAATTTAATGTTTTTATTGTTTTTTTGGTTTATTATGGGGTTTTAATATTTTTTGTGAATTTTAGGGTTTTAGGGGGTTTTTATGTCTTTTAGGATTTTTATTGGTTTTTGGGTTTTTAGGTTTTTTTAGGTTTTTTATGGTTTTTTGTTGATTTCAAGAGTTTTATGGGTTTAAAGGGTTTTTACTGATTTTATATTTTTTAGGTTTTTATGGTTTTTTTAGTTTTATGGGTTTTTATGGTTTTAGGGGTTTAAGGGATTTTAGGTAAATTTAGTATTTTTATTATTTTTTATATTTTTAGGGGTTTTTAATTTTTTTAAATTTTTAAGGTTTTTTATGGTTTCATGTTTTTATAGTTTTTATATTTTTAGGAATTTTTTGGAATTTTATTGTATTTATTAAATTTTTTGATATTTTTTTGGTTTTTATTGATTTTATGAGTTTTAAAAGTTTTTTTGCGTTTTTAGGGATTTTCTTCAGTTTTTAGGTTTTTAAAGGTTTTAGAGTTTTTAACATTTTTAGGTGTTCTGAGGGTTTTTATACTTTTTAGTGGGCTTTTGGAATTTTTACAGTTTTCAAGCCTTTTATGATTTTTTAGTTTCTTAGGGGTTTTTATGTTTTTAGGTTATTTATGTGGTTTCAGTATTTTTATTTTTTTAATGATTTATTTGGGATTTTAGTATTTTTAGGATTTTTTACATTTTTAAGGATTTGTAGTGCTTTTTGAGTATTTTTTTTAGGGTTTATAGGGGTTTTTTGGGTTTTGTGGGTTTTAAGTGTTTTTAGGGTTCTTAGCGATTGTTAGGTTTTTTGGGTTTTAGTAATTTTAAGTGTGTTTAAATTTTTGTGCTTTTCCTAGGGGTTTCCTAGGTTTTTATGGTATTTAACGTTTTAAGGGATTTTTAGGGATTTTTTGGATTTTTATTGTTTGTAGGGTTTTTATTTGTTTTTATGTAGTTAGGGGTTTTTTTAAAGTTATAGGGTTTTTATTAATTTTATAGTATTAAAGGTTTTTATGGTTTAATGGGTTCTTAGAAATTTTAGTGTTTTCGGGTTCTTATGGGTTTTTATAGATTTTATGGGTTTTAGGGTTTTTAATGTTTTTAGTGGTGTTAAGGTTTTTAGGGTCTTTTCAGTTTTTAGAGTTTTAATATTTTTTGGGGTTTTATATTTTTTATGTTTTTTATAATTTCTTTGGTATTTCATGCTTTTATTGTTTTTTTAGTGATTGTTCTGAATTTTTTGGATTTCTATGGTTTTTATGGATTTTTATGGCTTTTAGGGGTTTTAGGGTTTTTTTGGGTTCTTATCATTTTTTTTGGGTCTTTAGTGGTTTGTATTGATTTTAGGTTTTTATGGTTTTCTTATGATTTTTAGTGTTTTGTGGGTTTTTTTTCATTTTTAGGGATTTTAGGTATTTTTTTGGATTTTTTTCTTTATGGTTTTCCGGTATTTTGATGGTTTTTGGTTTTTTATAAATTTTTTAGTTATTGGGGTTTTTTGAGTTTTTTAATATTTTAAAGGGGTTATATATATATTTTAATGTTTTTAGTGACTTGTAGGGTTCTGATAGTTTTTAGTGGGTTTGGGGTTTTATTGGTTTTTTGGGTTTTTTAACCTTTTTAGGTACTTTTATCGTTTTTAGAGTGTACAGTTTTTCAGGGGATTTTTATGCTTTTTAGGGGTTTTATGGATTTCTAGGGTTTTTAGTGCATTTAAGTGTTTTTATTTTTTTAGGATTTTTTGGTTATTTTAGGTTTTTAGGGTTTTTTTACCATTTTGGGGATTTAAGGGCTCTATAGGAATTATATGTTTTTTGGGTTTTTTGGGACTTTTTTAGGATTTTAACATTTTTCTGATTTTTAGTTTTTTTTTGATTTCTTAGGGATTTATGGTTTTTTAGTGTTTTATTATGTTTATTGGGATTTATAAGGATTTTAGAGTATTAGTGGGTTTTGGGGGTTTTACGGGTTTTTAGGTTTTTACCGTTTTAAGAGTTTTAGGGTTTTTAGGGTTTTTAGGGTTATTAAGGGTTTTATGGGGTTTTTAATATTGTGTTATTTTAGGGGTTTTAAGCGATTTTAGTTTTTTAATAATTTCTTTGGTATTTTTAGGGAATTTAGGTTTTTTACGTGTTTAGGGATTTTCTGTGAATTTTAGTATTTTTATTATTATTTAGGGGTTTTGGGGAATTTGATTATTTGTATTTTTGAGGGTTTTTTGGTTTTTATTTGTTTCATTTAGTTTTTTGGTTTTTAAGGTATTTATTGTTTTTTACTTATTTTGGGGGATTAATGTGTTTTTAGTTTTTTAGATGTTTTATGGTTTTTTAGGGGTGTTAATGTTTTTAGGGTTTTATGGATTGTAGAGGGTGTGGAGTTTCTAGGGTCATTTAGGGTTGTTTACGGTTTTTAGCATTATTATTTTATTTAGGGGTTTTTAGTGTCTTTATGTTTTTATGACATTATTATATGTTCTCATGGTTTTATGTATTTTTACATTATTATGGGTTATTAGGGATTTTTATGGTTTTTATAGTTTGTAGGGTTTTTAGGTATTTTGATTGTTTTGGTGGAATTTTGTATTTTTTTGGTTTTATTGAGTTTTAAGGGTTTGTTTGAGTCTGTAAGGGTTTTTTACGGTCATTTAGAGTGTTTTTATCATATTTAAGAGTTTTGAGTGTTTCTTGAGTATTAAGTGTATATATGGTTTTATGGATTTTTTTGAAAGGTTTGTAGTGGTTTTTATAGTTTTTACTATTTTATGGTATTTAGGGTTTCTTATTTCTTTTAATGTTTTTTTATATTTTTAGGGGTTTTAGATAATTTTAGGATTTTAATATTTTCTTAGGAATTTTCAAGGTTTTATGGTTATTTTTAAGGATGTTTAGGGATTTTATGGGTTTTATGGTTTTTAGGGGTTTTAGGGATATTAACCATTTGGATGATTTTTTGGGTTCTTAGGGTGTTTATGGGTTGTTAATGATTTTTATGTTTTTAGGGGGTGTATGGTTTTTAACATTTTTAGGGGTCTATAGTTTTATCGGTTTTCTTATTTTTTATCAGGTTTAACTGTTTTTATGTTTTTAAGGATATCATAAGATATTTTAGTTTTTTAGTATTTTTCACACTTTTAGAGATTTTTTTTGGATTTTTTGGATTTTTATTGGTTTTTAGGGGTTTTAGGGACTTTTAGGTTTTAAGGTTCTTTTTTTTGGGTTAATAGGGTTTTTTGAAATTTTTTGGGTTTTTAAGGTTTTTAGAGTGTTTTAATATTCTTAGGGGTTCAAAGGGATTAATATTTTTTCTGATTTTTATGGTTTTTATGGGGTTTTAGGTTTTCAAATTCCTTTAAGGGGTTTTTTGTTTTTAGGGTTTTTATATACTTTTAGGGTATTCATCGTTTTTTAGGTTTTCAGGGGTTTTAAAAGTTTTTAGTTTTTTATGGTTTCCATAGGGGTTTTCATAGCTTTTATTTTTTTTTTAATATGTAGGATTTTTTATGTATTTATTATTATTTTTATGGTTTTTTGGGTTTGTAGGTATTTGAGGTTTTTTTTCCAGTGTTTAGGGATTTTATTATTTTTTAGTTTTTTAGGGGTTTAATGTGTTTTTATGATTTTATTGTTTTATTTGGGTTTTTAGGACTTTTAGGTTGTTTAATTTTTTTGAGATTATTAGAGATTTTTTAGGATTTTATAGTTTTTTTGGGCTTATAGGGATTTTGAGGTGTTTTAGGGGTTTTATCATATTTTTTGGGTTTTATGATTTTCTTTATTTTTTAGGAGTTTCAAGGGTTTTTAATGTTTTTTATCATTTTAGTGGTAGAAAGGAATTTTAGTCTTTTTACGGGGTTTTTAGGTTTTTTATGTTTTTAAGGGATTTTAAGCTATTTAGTGTCTTTAGGTTTTTAGGGGTTTTATGTGTAACAAGTTTTTGGTTTTTTTCTTAGTGTTTTCTTGTGTTTTTATGTTTTTTAATGTTTTTAGTTATTTTTCCGTCTTTTTGAGGATTTTTTTGGTTTTTATGCTTTTTAGAGATTTTAAGGGGTTTTATGTGTTTTTACATTTTCATGATTTTAAGGGTTTTTACCATTTTTAGTTTTCTAGGGGGTTTAACTATTTTTAGGGTTTTATGGTATTCTAATGAGATTTTAGGGGTTTTGGGATTTTTTAAGTATTTTGAGTTTTTGATGGATATTTTAGGTGTTTAATAGAATTTAGGGGTTTTAGGGATTTTGCAGTGTTCTATGGTTTTTATGGCTATTTGGGGGGTTTTAATATTTTTAGGTATTATTTATGTTTTTTAATGTTTTTTGGGTTTTAGGGATTTTGATAGTTTAAAGGTTTTTATTTTTTTGGGTTTTTATGTTTTTCTAGTATTTTAGGATTTTTTTAGATATTAAAAGTTTAACGTTTTAAAATTTTTCTAAATGTTTTGTGGGTTTAAATGGGTTTTTATATTTTTATTAGTTTTTTTGATATTATAGGTGTGTTAATGATTTTACTATTTTTAGGGGTTTTTATGGATTTTAGGGGGGATTAGGGGTATTTTAGGGTCATTTAAGGCTTTTAGAGTTTTTTAGGGTTTTAGGGGTTTTAAGAATTTTATGAATTTTATGTTTTTTGTTGGTATTTTCATAGTTTTTAGCAGGTTTTTTGTTTTTTTGGGATTTTCAGGTATTTTTATGATATTTATGGGGTTTTAAGGGTTTTTAGTATTTTTATGGGGTTTTTTGGTTTTTAGGATTTTTAGTGTTTTTTAGTGTAATTATTTTTTTAGGTTTTTAGTGGTTTGAAGTATTTTTTGGTTTATATGGTTTTGTTAAGGGTTTTTTGGTTTTTAGGATTTTTATGTTTTTAGTTATTTTCAATGATTTTTTTTATTTATAATGTTTTTTAGTGTTTTGATTGATTTTGAGGGGTTTTATGGTTTTTATGGTTTTTAGGGTATTTTATCATTTTTTAGGTTTTTAGGGGTTTTATGTATTTTGAGGTTTTTAATTTTTTATTAGGAATTTTCATGTTTTTAGTGTTTTTTATTTTTTTTATAGATTTTAAGAGATTTTAAAATTTTCATGGGTTTTTAGGGTTTTAGGGATTTTGAAGATTTCTAGAGATTTTTTGGTGTTTTAGGTTTTTTATGTTTTATTGGGGTTTTAAGTGTTTTTAAGTATTTTAAAAAAATTCAGGGTCTAATGGGGATTTTGAGTTTTTAATGGGTTTTAGGTGTTTTTACGGTTTCTTAGGGTTGTCACGGTTTTTAGGGGTTTATGGTTTTTAGTGTCTTTTATGTTTTTTTTTGTTTTTTGGTTTTTCAAGGGTTTTAGGTATTTTTATGATTACATGTTTTTCTTATGGTTTTTCATGGTTTTTAGGTTTATTTATATTTTTAGGGTTTCGAGGAATTTTTCTAAATTTTATATTTTTCTGGGTTTTTAAGGATTTATTATCTTTTCTCGATTTTTTTACTTTTCTTGGTATTTTTTGGTCTCTTTAAATGTTTTTTTTGTTTTTTTTGGATTTTGAGGGATTTTAAGGGATTTAGGGGTTTTAGGGTTTTTATGACATTTATGGATTTTTTGGTTTTTAGTTTGTTTGATTTATTGGGTTTTTTAGGATTTTCTTAGTTTTTTATCATTTGTTTGGGTTGAATGGGTTTTTAGAGTTTTATTGGTATTTTAGAGTTTTTTTATGTTTTATGGTTCTTTATTTTTTTATGGGGTTTTATGGTTTTGGGGAGTTTTAGGGAATCTAGGGATTTTAGGGTTTTTTAGAATTTTTAGGTTTTTTAGGGTTTTAATTATTTTTAGTTTTTTAATGTTTTCCTTGGGGTTTTCATTTTTTTAGGGGTTAAACATTTCTAACATTTTTAGGAATTTTTTAGGATTTTTATTATTTTTTATGGTTTTTATATATTTTGAGGGTGTTTATGGTTTTTAGGTGTTTTAGGTTTTTAGGGGTTTGAGTGTTTTTTTATGTTTTTAGGGGTTTTATGTTTTTGTAGTTTTAAGATTTTATTAACGGACTTATAGTGTTTTTTGAGTTTTTTATGTTTTTAGGGATTTTTTGCGATTTTTTTCGATTTTATGTGTTTTTCAGTTTTTTAGGATTTGGAGGGGTTTTAGGGTTTTAATAGTTATTATGGTTTTTAGGGTTTTAAGGATTTTTTGAGTGCTTACGAATTTAATGATTTTTTAGATATTTTATCATTTTTTGGGGTTTGTTGGGTTTTTATAAATTATAGGTGTTTATTAGGGTTTTTAGGAAATTCAAGATTTTTTGGGAATTTATGATATTTAGGGGGTCTTAGGGTTTCTATGGTCATTTATGTTTTTAACATCTATTAGGTTTTTCTAGGGTTTTAAGTTTTTTTAATATTTTAAGGGTTTCTTAGGATTTTATTGTCTTTTTAGTTTTTGTTACATTTTGAGATATTTTTAAGGATTTTTAGGATTTTTTATGGTTTTTAGGGGTTCTATGTATTTTGAGGGTTTTTTAGGTTTTTTAGGTGTTATAGGGTTTTTAGTGTAATTTAGGTCTTTAGGGGTTTTTAGTAATTTTAGGTTCTGATGTCTTTACTAGTTTTAAATGTTTTTAGGTTTTTTATGTTTTTAAGGATTTTTAGGGATTTCATTGGATTTTTATTGTTTTGTGGATTTTGAGGGGTTTTGGGGTTTTCAATACTTTTTAGGGTTTTTGGAGGTTTTTTTTATTTTTCCATGGTTTTAAGGGTGTTTAGATGTTTTTAATGTTTTTATTAGATTACATGGGTTTTTGTGTTTTCAGTTTTTTTTATGGTTTTTAGTGGTTTGTAGGGGTTTTAGTGATGTTTAGGGTTTTTAGTGTTTTGAGGATTTTAGGTGTTTTATGTGTTTTATGGTTTTTAATATTTTGTTACGACATTTCTGGGTTTTTTAAGTATTTAGGGATTTTTTGGGATTTTTTGTATTTTTATGGGGTTTTATAGTTTTTATTGATTTTGTGAGGTTTTAGGATATTTTTTGGTTTTTTAGGGATTTCTAGTGTTTTTTTGTTGTTTTGGGTTTTGCGTTTTTTATGATTTTATGGGTTTATTATAATTTTTTAGTGTTTTTATAGATTATTTGTCATAAACTAGCCCGGGTCGACCCCAAAAAAATCACCCAAACCAATCCACGACAATTCCTAAGGGGCGTTCTCGGTCCCCACAGGCTGGAATCTAGTGTCGAGCATCATAATGAAGTAGTTGGGAATGATTTATCTCAGAAATGATTGAAAAAAATAAAAATAAACTAAAAAAATAGTAGCAGGAATATAAATAAACTAAGCAACGGAACATACCTCAAGTGACCTTGTTGGTCACCCCCAAAACAAAAAACCATTCCCTCTCAAAGGGAGATCCAATATTAGAGGATCTTGAGCTGAAAATTATAATAGGCCTCTCCACCGAAATGCTCAATAGTAGTTCCAAGGATAAATAAAACAACATTCCATTACCTATAAAAAGAAACACAAATAATCTAGTTTGAAACTAAAACCACATATAAACAATATGTTCAATTTTTTTCAGATTTAGGTGACAAGCCTCCATTTCCAAGTAAAACATTTTCTCTTCCATCACAAATCCAAAATAGTTCACCAGCATTCATAATAATGTTAAAAAGAATAGAAAATAGTTAAAATACAAAACATAAACTTTAAAAAGGTGTTAAAATCTTGAAGAAACTAAAATGGAAAGAATTTCATAAACACAATGGAATAAGATATCACCACGGTCAATCCCTATAGGTAAATAGAACAAATTGGAACCTAAGAACTTAATAACTTAGTGAAATGTCATATAGAAACCAAAATTTTTAGCCTTATCATACATGATCCACTATAGAGGAGAAGGATCCAAAATTCTAGTGGTCTCCATTCATCATCAATGTTTAGTTATTTTTGTAATCGTCAATCCTGTTAGAATAAATCAGGAAAATCCACTTCCGAATCAACTAGCATGCTAGTCCTACTCTTCCCATCAAGATACCTTGGGCTTCCCACCTGCTCAATTTCAAGTGGTGGTGAGTTTTCATCAAACTAACCTACATGAAGGCATCATTTTCTTTATTCAAAAAAAATATTCACCGTCTCACTACCGATATCCCCATTGAGCACATCCCCCCTTTTCATCACACAAAATTGCATAATCCTCTTTACTAGTAACATATCCCAATTAACACATTCTACATACACATCATTTTTCTAAAACTAAGGTACATGCCTCAAAAGGGGTTTTCCTTTTCACAAACCATTCTTAAAATGCCAAACATGCCTAATTAGATACAAGAAATAGTTTTTGTTTTAGAACACATAATCACCCCTTTAACTACGAGTTCATACTAAAACCCATTTTCGAAATTACATTGGAAATCTTGGGAAAAATGAAACATGTCATTAAAATTTTATATCGAAACTGGATGAAAGGCCACAAATCTTTAAATATATCCATTCCGCATTTGAAACCATCTAGGTAACTAGTTATCAAGTGATAAGAACATTTATATATATATATATAGCATACTCATTTTATATAAAAGTAGAAAACACATTTTAAAAGAACACCAAGAAATCATATAAATTCTAATTAAATGTTATGTAATAGGGAACCTACCTCAAAACATGCAGCTTTTTACGAAGGAAACCTGAAACTTCTTCACATTACACGCATATAAATTTTTAGATATATATATATATATACCCTTTAAAACAAAGTAAATATTCCCCCACCATGATGGAATATGTAAGAGGAGGATACATGTATATACATGTCTATATATGTATATATATGTAGGAATTTGCTACTAACGACCCAAACCCACACCGAAATGATCAAATCACACTACAACGATAAAAAGGAATCTAATAATCACCAATGGATTCAAAGAAATATAAATTAAACAATTAAAGAAGAGAATGTTAACCATAAATGATGACAGATGAATTGAAACAGATTGAATTCTCTTTGCCTTTTCCAGTGTGTGTCAAAATACGAATGAAGTAGACTCAAGAGACCTATTGTGATCCCTAAAAATGAAATAAAGCATCAAAAATCATACACTATAGAACCATATGTTTTGGATGAACCATGTCGGGGTAACGAAGATGATAAAATCACTATAAGGAGGAATCGGTAGGAATGATGAGGGATTACATTGAATAATCACTCACAATACCAGAAGAAATATGGTGGTTTTACCAGAGAAAGAGAGGATAAACAGGGAGAGAGGCGTGAAACTAGAGAGTAGAGGTAGGAGGATTCACAAAATGTGCAGGGGGGAAGGGGAGAAAAAATAGAGAAAATGAAATAAGATAATAAATAAAGAAAAATAAGATAAAACCCAAAAATTTTAAAACCTGAGAAACCTGCAATGTTTGGTTTTACTCTTTAATAAACCGTGAAACAACCATGTAAGGGACACAGCCTAGGACAGAAATCCCCTCACTGTTACCTATAGAAGGCCACATGGTTTATAAAAATTTGTGGAAATCATATGGAATGACTCTTTCAAGTGATAATGCCCAGTCAAATGGGCATCTCATGGTTAGGTTAATCGTGTGGGCCATCCGTGCGACACCAAAAGGGCCTTAAAACCTGAAAATTTCTGCCAGCTAACCACCAAGACTCAATCCCGCTCAAAAAAATAAGACCAAATATGAAAAAAAATAACCAAAACCAAAGAGAAATTTCCGGTCAGGGTGTAACAATTCTCCCCACCATGTAATTTTATACCCCTATAAGTTATAAAAGAATATATTGATCAAATAACATATCAGAACCCAATAATTAGGAAAACAACACCATGATCATTTTAGCACCGAAATCTGAGAGATCGCCTGATGAAAAAAGACACACTCAGTGAGATCCCAAGACTCAAACCACTAAATGAGAGAACCGATGGTTAGGAACCCTCATCTCCAAACAAAAGAACATCATGGAACACCCTAGACCCTAAAATATACATTACTAAAGATCGATGGAACTTACAAAAACATTCCTCATGAAACCCATTATTCAGATAAATAAATTTAATGATTAGGGTGAGGTGGAATAGAAACATGGGATTTCCCTTTTTGGAACTCCCTAAAGACTGATTTTCTCTTCGGTTTGTTTCATATTAGTCTCCCCACCATATAGTGATTATATCCAAAGTTGAACCTTCCAAATAGAAACCACTCAAAAACCAATCCAAACTACCAACACCTATGAGACCAGTGAAGGGTCTCCCTATCATTTTAAAATTAAGGTAACACATGTGGGTTGAAACTTCCATCATGAACCCACCGATACAGACCAAAACCCACCACAATAAGCGGTGTTCCAAATGGAAGGAACCCAAAGTGAACACTGATTTTTTCCTCTTCACTTCCTAAGGACACGTGGACCTCCAAAGGGTAACACAAAAAATCCAAAACCATTAAAAAGGAATACTAGGCACTCGAGAGTTTATATCGCATGAGACACATCCACCAAAACATTAGGAAAGAGGGAACCCGAATCTTCAATGAAAAAGTGCCCAAAAAAACAAACACAAGAAAGGAAAATTAAACCAGAATCCTCTCTAATATCGGAGATAATAGGTTGGATTTTTATACCCCCACAAAAAGAGACTACCCGAATGCATGTAATGATTTAGTATGGTGCCTATGGCTGGAGTCTTGATGTCCTGATGCATCTACCGCACTGCATTTTGGAATTGATAGCCTCTAACTGAGGCTTTATCCAATGAAAACATAACTTACAGAACCTTTCGGTATCCATACCTTCAATATACCTTCAAAGGATTATGGAAAAGTGTCTTAGAGTTCCAAACTAACCACATTATAAGCAATGAGAATAGGATGTTTTGATCGCAAACCGGGTAGTGATGAGGGAGACACCATAGGAAAAAGTTTCTCTAGTTCACACTCCTCACCGGATAGGGAACCTTACACGTTCACCTCATGAAAGTAAAATTACTTCTATCAAATTCCACCCATTTCAACTCAACTTGAAAAAAGAAAATGGTAAGTACCCTTCACCAATCTAAACATGGTCCATTTAATAGAACCAAAACTTCTAACTCCCTCACGACTGCTAGAGTTCATGAATACCTTGAGACACACCCAACATCCTCATGTTATACCACAACCACTATCATACCTTTACCACCATAGGGAAAACAAACAATATACAAAGAGGTCTCTACCACAACACTCCTTTCGGATCCTAATAAAAACCATCAACCAAAAAATATCCTTTAAAGACTACTAGACATATCTGGGTTGTATACTCTAAACGAGAACCCAAAATGAACTCGAAGTGAAACATAAAACAATCCACCACATCCAATTTTAAATCAAAATCTCAAAATTGAACATCATTTCAACCCAAAACACCAGTTCAAAAACCATGAACCAAAAAACAAAACCAAAATTACCCTTATGAAACCACCACTTTCATTCCCAATACAAACCATTTTCCACTTCATAATCATTTGAAAATAAAAAAAATTAAAAATAAACTTTCCATTTCAAGTACCTTTTGACAAAATTCATCTCCACACACCCACCTTTTGAAACATATTTTTAGAAAACAAAATGAGACTCAGAAACCAAGAACCTACCATTGGTATTCTATGAAGCCTCACAAGTATATAAATTCCTCTGAAAACTCAGGCACACGCCCCTACATACCAACTCCAAATCCACAATCCATATATGAGAGCATTCATAGGAATATCAATGGTCAAAAAAAATTCCCAAATTCCCATTTCCAAGAAACATCAATTTCACACTTAAAAAAATCAAAACCCTCAAAACATTTTCCAAATAAAATTCTAATTTATGCTTTATAAAAGCATTCCAAGATCACAAAACTGTTCCCAAACAAACATTCATTTTCAAAAAAACTCATTTCATTTTCAAACAAACCAAGATTTTCATTTTGGAAATCCAATTTCAATAGAACAATCACCAATTTTAAAATCTGATAAAACACTAAAAAACCATTTAAAAACCACACCCAAAACAAACCAATGAAACCAATTCACTCAAGGAATAATGATTCCATATTCTCAAATGAATAGTCCCAATACACAACTTTGTCATACAGTTTGGCAGACTGTGTACCAACTGTGTGAGTACATTGGAAGTCATCAGTGGAAATTGTGTTGTTTATAAATGGATTGTCAGGTCATGCACATAAACCAGGTACCCATCCAAAAAGAAGACCTAATATCAGGACTAACCAGAAACACCCAATAAAATCAAATACCTTAAAAACAACTGAAATTCAAAAATACAAATCAAGAAAAAAACAACCCAGACTACCCTGGAAATTCAATCGTCATTCCAAAAAGGTGGTCATAAAGAATGTACCCACAATTGAATAATTGAATAATGGAAATCCTAACTCCAAACTATTGTAAATCCCCAAAAAAACATGGGACAAACCTCATCTAAGACCATTTTTTCACAAATCAGCCTTGATCTCGACCCTGAACTGGTCACCTGAGCTGATCCACGACATGGCCCGAAGGGCATTCCCATTCCCCATGGGTGGGAAACTACTGTCAGGCATTATAATAAAGTAGTTGGGAATGACTTATCCTAGAAATGATAGATAAAAAAATAAAAATAAAATAAAAATACTAGAATCCGAAATAAAATAATAATAAGCAATGGAACATACCTCAAGTAACCACATGAGTCACCCCCAAACACAAAAAAATACTCACTCAAAGAGAAACCCAAAACAATAGGAACCTAATACAAAAAATTATAATAGACATGAGTACTGATATACATAGTAGGATTGAAAAGGATAAAAAACTCCTTATTCACTTACATTTGAAACAAAACCAAAATCATGCTAGTTTGAAAATACAACCACATAAAAATAATATTTTCCATTCTTTCAAATATAGGTAACAAGATTTCATTTCAATGAAAAAAAAATTACTTTAAATAACATATCTAAAATAGTTCACCATAATGAATAGTCATTTTAAAATGAAATTCATAAAATTTAAATTAAAAACATTGATTTTATGAAGGAGGAAAAAACATGATGTAACTAAAATAGAATCCCTTTCACAAACACCATGACATAAGTGAACACTATGCTCAATACTTATAGGTAACTAGAACAAATGGTACCTTTCATACCTCGTACATCAATAAAATTTGGTATAGAAACCACAATTATCAACAATTTTGTGCATGTGATGCTAGAGTGGAGAAACATCAAACATTCTAGTGGTCTCCATTCATTGTCAATGTTTAGATAGTGTTGTAATCTGTAATAATTCTAGAAGAAACCAAGAAAATCCACTTCCAAATCAACTAGAATACTAGTCCTAGTCCACCACCTAGATACCATGAGCTTCCCTTGTGGTCTATTTTATGTGGTGGTGAGTTTTCATCCAACTAACAAACATGAACACATCGTTTTCATCATTCAAATACAATTTCACCTTCTCACTATAGATCTCCCTCCCTGAGAAAATCCCCCCCTTCATTGCACAGAAAACCACAAGACTCATTACTAGAATCATATCACAATTCACACATTGTACATAAACATAATTTTCCTAAAATAAGGGGGTAGGCCTGAAGAGGGGTTTCCCTTTTTCAAAAACTATTCCTAAATTTGCAGACTAGATTAATTACTTACAAGGAATACTTTTCATTTTAGAACACATAATCACCCCTTTAACCTCAAGTTCACATTAAAAACAATTTTTTAAATTACAATGGAAAAATTCGGAAAAATCAAACATTTCATTACAATTTTATAACAAAATCATCTGAGAGGATACACGTCTTTAAAGATATCAATTCCACATTTAAAATCATATAGGAAACCACTTTTGAAGGACCAATACCATTTAAACTCATATATATAGCTTATGAATTTTATATAAAAGTATAATTTTTTTAAAGCAAGAACAAGAAATGATGGAAATTCTAATTAAAGGTAAATATGTAAGGTATCTACTTCAAAACATTTAGATTTTAAAGAAGGAAGCCTGAAACTACTTCACCTTACACACATATAAATTTTATATATATATATATATCCATTGATACAATGTACATATTCCCCTATCCATGATAAAATATGTAAAAGAGGATACATATATATACATTCCTACCCATGTATATACATGTAGTCCTTTTCAACTATCGACTCAAAATCACACCATAATGAACAAAACACACTACAATGATAAAAACAAATCTAATAATCAATAAAGGATCCAAATAAAGATATATTAGTTAAGGAAGAAAGATAAACCTCACCTCAAATAGTGACTCGTGAATTTAAATGGATATAATACACATTTCTTTCTGTAAAGGGTGTCAAAACACAATGGAAGGAGACTCGATAGATCCATTGTGATCCCTAGAAATGAAATAAAGAATAGAAAATTAGCCACTGTGAAACCCATCGATATGGATGAACCAAGGAGGGGTGGCAGGGATGAGAAAATGGGTATAAAGATTAAGGAGAGAAGAGTAGGGATTACCTTGAATAATTACCCTAAAAATTGAATGAAAATTTGTGGATTTATTGGATAAACATTAGGGATGAGAGGGAGTGAGGCGCACATATTGTGTATAGTGGAAAGATGGTGTCATTTGACTTATAGGGGAGAAAGGGGAGAAAAAGAAAGAAAAATAAATAAGAGTAAAAATTAAGAAAAATAAAATAACAACCCAAAATTTAAAAAACTAGGAAACCCGCACGGTTTGGTTTCATGGTTCGCCAAACTATGTGCCTACCATGAGAGGGTCATTGACTAGACCAAGAATCCCAGCATGGGTATCTGGAGAAGGCCACAAAATTTTTATTACCATGAAAAAATCATATGGAAAATCTCAATAAAGTGATAGAGTCTAGTTGCATTGGCACTGTAAAGTGAGGGTAACTGTGCGACTCCAAAAGGGCCTTCAAAACTAAAAATTTTGGCCCACTTACCATCGAGACACAAGACTGCTAGAAAAAAAATAAATTAAGACCAAAGATGAATAAAATAACCCAAAAAGTAGAATTTCTAGTTTAGGTTATGACATTTTTTGGGATTTAAATGATTTTCATGGTATTGAGGGTTTTTATAGATTTTTAATGTTTTTAGGGCATTGAGTGTTTTGAGGGGTTTCATTGGTTTTTAGGTGTTTTGGGATTTTTTTGAGGGGTTTTTTAGTTTTAAGTATATTTAGTATTTTTTAAACATTTTTAGGCTTTTGAAGAATTTTTTGATTTTATTGGGATTTTAGGTGGGGATTGGGTTTTTTGGGTCTTTATGGTTTTGGTGTTTTATGGTTTTAGGGTCTTCTACTAGTTTTTTGTTTTTATGATTTTATGGGTTTAATTTTTTTTGTTTTCTAAGGTTTTATTTTATTTTACAAGGTTTTTTGGTTTTTACTATTATTTAGGTATTTTTATGGGGTTTTATGATTTTCATGGATTTTTACAGTTTTCACGGATTTTGAGGGTTTTTTAGGGTTTTATGATTTTTAGGGTTTTTATAATTTTTATGATTTTTATGGGATTTAAGTGTTTTTATGTTTTATGGGTTTTTATGTGTCTTTATTAGTTCTAGAGGTTTTTATTTTCTAATTGTATTTAGGGATATTTTTGGATTTTCTTGGTTTTTAGGTTTTATGAATTTTGAGGGGTTTATGGGTGTTTATGTTTTTATGGATATTATGGATTTTTTTGCATTTAATAAGTTTTTTTTGAGTTTTTATGTTTTTTATATTTCTTATATATTTTTATTCTTTTAGCGTTTTAAAGGGTTTTTTGAGTTTTTTGGGTTTTATTGAAATTTTATTGGGTTTTAGGGGTTTTAATGGGTTTTGGGGGATTTTAAGGTTTTTAGGAATTTTAGGGGTTTTAGGGTATTTTATGTTTTTAACATCATTTATTTTTTATGGGTTTTATTTCATTTTTGGTTTTAAGGTTTTCTTAGGGTTTTCCTGGTTTATAGTGTTTTTTTATAATATTTGGAATTTGTATGGAGTTATTAATATTTTTAAGTTATTTTAGGGTTTTTAAGGATTGTGTGGTTTTTAGGTTTTTTTTATCATTTTTGTGTTTTTAGGGTTTTATATTTTATTAGTTTTTTAGAGGTTTTAAGTTTTTGTAAGGTTCTATGTTTTTCATTGGGTTTTGGGGTTTTTATGGTTTTTAATTTTTAGGGATTTTTAGTTATTTTAGGGATTTTTATGGGTTTTTATGATTTGTATGGGTTTTGGAGATTTTTATTGTTTTTAGGTGTTTTAGAGTTTTTATGCATTTTTGGTTATGTAGGTGTTTTAAAAAAAATTTGGGGTTTTAAGGGTCTTTAGAGTTTTTAAAATTTTTATGGGTTTAATTTTTTTATAGTTTTTAGTGGTTTTTTGGGATTTTAGTGGTTTTTATGTGTTATAGTGGGTTTTTATGGTTTTAGGATGTTTGGGGTTTTTAGAATTTTGCGGGATTTCTTGGGAAAATAAGGCTCAATGCTAGGTATGCCTATTCCCCCAATATTTATTAACAAAAATAATGTTTAAGGCTTCACAAGGAGGGCTTTTCACAACCGGGTGTGCATATGACACTTCATGTCCATGTCCACAAGGAACATACAAAAATATGGGGTAACAAAAGACAACATGGAGCTCTTCTCCTCAATTTATTTTTTGGAGAGTGCATCCTCCACCATGTTCACCTCCCTAAATTCATGTGTGACACTGAGATTTCATTCTTGAGAAGCCTTGAGTAATTCAATCCATTGCGGGAGAAGCCTCTATGGTATTCTTCTATATTTTCTTTTAAGGGCCTACCCCACCAACATTGAGTCTAATTTGATCCAGATATACTTCCACATGAATTGATTCGCACATTGGACTGCTTTAATAATGGACCAATGATCCACCTCATATTCTCATCCACTCCCAATGAAATGATAAAAGAATCCCTTAACTAAGGCTCTATATGTATAGAACACGCCTCCACATACCAAGAGATTGGGTGCTCCTGATGTCACGCTATCCATGTTGAATTTTATTCAATCAAGAATTGGAGGGATCCATCGGATGAATTTCAAATCCAATGGTTTTTTTTCAAATTCCATAAATACAAAGAGTTCACAATATAATCAATTCATTCATTTCATTATCCATTGCACTAGTTTGTTTTTTAGATGCTTTGTAAATGAATTTATGAATTTCCACCACACCACCATGGAAGGATATGGTTGTACTGTCCAAGACTATCTTGTTCCGGGCTGCCAAAATGTAAGAAAAAAGTGCAGAAATAGCTACAAGAATGAGGTTGGGGACCTACTCATTATTGCGCAGGCCAATGACACCTCTAAATAGTTCATCTAGTATGTTTTCCATGCAGAATTTCAGCCAGAATAGGTTTTTTCAATGTTCCCACATCTCTACGTCCATCCTGCACTCGAGGAACATGTGCTGCATAGTTTTCGTAGACCGAAGACATAGAGGACATGCTGAATCCAAAAACCATCCATCATTTTTCAACTATTCTTGCACAGGTAGTCTGTTACTCCAAACATTCCACAGCAGTATGTAACTAGATGGTGGGGTAAAAGGTCTCCGGAATTTTGAAAGCCAAGTATGGGGTGGATTACCTTACTAAAATATAAACCAATATAGCTCCCTTGTGCTGAGTTTCCCATCCTAGACGGGTTTCCATATATGGTTGTCAGTATCAATGAGGTTGTATCTTGGGATTTACAATATGAAGTTTTCTAGAAAAACTCCATTGTGTTCCCCAATTTTGTGGTTGATTTCAGCAATAGAAATATTCTGAATGTCTTAGGGAGGCTGGAAAAAATTATTTATAGGCCTTTCAATCCGGGTAGTTTCATAATTATTCAAATTTGAATTCCTCAAGACTACCCATTTGGAGTTAGAAATAATGTCCTTATATGGGGATCATAGTGTGCTATAGACTGAGGAAGGAATGTAACCTAAACAATCATTGTATAGTTTACGTGTGAACCTCTCTCTTGGAAATTCCAGGCTCCCATCTTGTAGGGTGGGTAGAGTCCATGCGAATTTCCTAATGACTGCATCATTGAATTTACTAAGGTCCTTGATGTCAATCCCACCCATATCAATTGTTTTTGTGCATTCATTCTCGAAAATAGAAACCAATTTCATTTCATTAATGCATCATGTCCTTGTAAAGTTACTAATATTGTCTTGTATGATTTTGACTATACTTGTAGGACATCTATAAATAGAGAACACATGGAAAAACATAGATGTAATAATATAGTTAATCAAGGAAACTATTCCCAACAAAGATAAACATTTCCCTTACTATATTTCCTGTTGCTAAATAATTTTGTTACAAATGCTCACAAGGTGGATGCTTTTGACCTTTCCCCAGAATAAGGGAACCCCAATGCACATTAAGGTGGGAGAGACCATTATTACAGCAAGAGATCTTTCGATACTGCATTTCCTGGAGACAAAAATCCCTTTTCCAAAGACAATAGTGGATTTTCTCTAGCAGATGGATTGACCTGCAATTTCTTCATAATGTAGGAAGGGAATTTTATTTAAATAGAGAGTTCACATGTTTTCTTTCCCAAATAGGTGGATGTAATCTACATTGGTAATATATTATAGAACATGGTGATATTTCTATACTTTTATATGTTTATAAATTCTACCATGCACATGATCAATTATTCATTAACTTAAGTAATCCTTAACCACCACAAAAAAGGATTCATGAGAGGCGATCCCATTGTCTGACACCGCACGAGCATTGTAAGAACCCTTTTGTAGATCCTTTGATGAGAATGAAAACCTTAGCACTAGAAAAAATTGTATTGTCTATTTTTATGAATGAGTTGGAAAACCCATACTTGGCCAGAACACTGAAAATAAAAATCCATTTAATGGTTCCAAAATCCTTCAAGATATCCCGATTCATAGAAAATCTTGCATGTTTCATATCTTTCCTCATGATTTTGAAGCCTTCTGAATCTGAATAGAGGTATTTATAGATTATCCACCTATGGAAATTCCCAAATTTATTTAGGGTGATAATATCCCAGACAATTCTTTCCATCATGACAAATAGAATTTTAGTAATAATTTTTGGAATAATGTTTCCAATTGAAAACGGTCGAAATTCACCTATATCGATAGCATTATCCTTCTTGGGAATAAAATCAAGGAAATTGGAATCGGAAACTTTTGGAATCGAGTTAGAGAGGAATAACTCTCTCATAGAATTGGTATGATCCATGTTCATGATGAACCAATAAAACATGAAGAATTTATTACTAAACCCAACCAGGCCGGGTGAATGTTCCATATTTAGTGAGAAGAGACCATCTTTCACTTAATCATTAAAGGTAGCATCTATAAGGGCCCTATTTTGATGATCCTAAATACATGGAATAATGTAGTCTATAAGATTAGTGGGCTACCCATTTCCTCCATCATTGTATAATTCCCTGAACTAACTAACAACAACATTAGAAATCTTATTTTCTGTTTTTAAAGTAGTACCATTTACTCTGATTACATTTAGTCCTTTCATAACCCTTTTCTCCCTATATATACGGGGGATGAATTTGAAGTTCATGTCCCCATATTTGATCCAATTCACGTTGAGTTGGTTTCTGGCCAACTTCTCATTTAAAGCCATAAGGTCATCAGGTTTAGAGGGTAATTGTCATCATGTCTAGGGGTTTTAGGGTTTCTTAATATTTTAGGTATTTTTATGGATTTTTTATGGTTTAATGTTTTTAAGGATTTTAGGGATTCTGATAGTTTTATGGGTTTTAGGGTTTTTTGTTTTTTTTTGTTTTTCTAAGAATTTTTAGGTTTTTAGTGGTTTTAATTTTTTTTTCTATTCTTAGGGTTTTCTTAGGGATTTTTCATTTTTAAGGATTTTAAAATATTTAGGAATTTTTAGTGAATTTTTAGGATTTTTATGGTCATTTAGTGTTTTTTCTAAATATGAGGATTTTTATTATTTTTGGGTTTTGGAGATTTTTTAATTTTAGGGGTTTTAATCTTTTTTAACATTTTTAATAGCTTTAAGGTTTTAAAATATTTTTAATGATTTAGTGGTTTTTTAATATTTTTTTGGGATTTTAGTGTTTTTTTGGATATGTAGGTTTTTTTATTGTTTTTAGGAATTTAGGGGTTTTAGTGGATTTTATGGTTCTTATAATTTTTGAGGTTTTTAGGGGTTTTAAATATTTTTTGGTATTTCTGGATCTCTAAAGATTTTTAAGGGTTTTGAGTTTTTTTAGGTTTTAGGAAATTTTAGGGATTTTAGGGTTTCTATTGTTTCTAGGGGGTTTAGGTGATTTGTGGGTTTTAAGTATTTTTTGGGTTTTTATGGTTTTTAGTGTTTTTTTAGGATTTTTTTGGTTTTAGGTGTTTTTTAAGGAATACATTATGGTTTTCAGAATTTTGACGGGTTTTATTGATTTGAGGGATTTTTATGTATTTTTGTATGTTTTTTTTTTGATTGTTAGGTTTTTTTGAGAAGTTTATGGGTTTGGGGTTTTTATAGTATTTATCATTTTTAGGTTTTTGGGGGTTTTAAGTGTTTTTAGGTTCTTAAATATTTCATACTCTTTTTACATTTTTGGGGATTTGAAGCGATATTATAGTATTTTATGGGATTTTAGTGTTTTTATGGATTTTTTGGGATTTTAGGGTTTTTATGTGTTCATTGGGATTTATGGTTTTTTATTTTTTTGGTTTCTAAAGATGTTTTTAGTGTTTTATATATTTTTTTCATTAAAATGGGTTTCAAAGTTTTTATTGGGGTTAAGGGATTTTTATGTGTATTTAGGGGTTTTTAGGTTTTTAGGGGTTTATTGGTTTTTAAGGGTTTTATGGTTTTTTATGTTTCTTATTTTTTGAGTTTTTCTGTGTTTCTATGTTTTTAGACCTTCTTATTGGTTTTCATGGTTTTATTTTTTTTACATTTTTAGGAATATTAAGGTATTTTTTATTTTTTTATGTTTTTTGAGTTTTTAGGGATATTGAATATTTTATGGGTTTTTAGGGTTTTAGCCATTTTTTTGGTTTTTAGGGGTTTTAAATATTTTTAGATTTTTAGGGGTTTTTAAAGGTTTTTTGCGGTTTTTACATTTTTTAGGTCAATTTAGGGCCTTTTAGTTTTTTATAGTTTTTTAGGTCTTTAGAGATTTTGAGGGTTCTTAGGGTTTTCTGGGTTTTTAGATTTTTTTATGTTTTTAGGGGTTTTAAATTTTTTTAGGTTTCATGATATTTTTAGGGTTCTTTAGGGTTTTTGAATTTTTACAGATTAAGGGATTTTTATGTGTTTTAATAATTTTATTGGTTTTTAGGATTTTATATATTTTGATGTTTTTTAGGGATTTTAGTGTTTTTAGTTTTTTATGCGGTTTTTAGGATTTTTTGAGTTATTAGGGGTTTTAAATTTTTTTAGAGGATTTTATCATATTTAGTGGTTGAACGAGTTTTAAGATTTTATAGTTGTTCTTTGATTTTTATAGATTTATTTGGTTTCTTAAGTTTTTATGTGTTTTTATGGTTTTATGGGTTTTTAGGGTCATTAAGGGTTTTTATAATTTTTTTTGGTTTTTAGGGGTTTTAAGTGTTTTAGTTTTTTAATGTTTTATTATTATTTTTATTGGTTTTATGGTTTTTTTAGGTTTTTAGGGATTTTGGGTATTTTAAGAATTTTTATAGATGTTTAAGTTAATAGGGATTCAGATCAATTTATGATTTTTAAGGATTTTAGGTTTATATGATTTCTTAGTATTATTAGGGGGTTTTATTTATTTTTAGATTTCTTTGTTTTCATAGTGATTTTTAGGGATTTTAGTATTTCTTAACATTTTATGGATTTTTAGTTCTTTTGTATGATTTTAATTTTATATTTTGGATTTAGATATTTTGAGGGTTTTTTGTTTTTAGGGTTTTCATGGATTTTATGGGATTTTTGGGTATTTAGGTTATTTTGATTTTTAGGGATTTTCTATTCTTTAGTTTTTTATGATTTCTTGTAGTTTAATGGGTTTTTGAGTTTTTAGTGGGTTTTTAGATTTTTAGATTTTAGGGTTTTTATGTATTTAAGGGGTTTATTAATTTTAGGGGTTTTATAGTTGTTTGGGGTTTTAGGGTTTTTAGGGGTTTTAGGGTCAGATTATTATTTTTATCCTTTTTATGATTTTTAGGGTTTAAAGTATTTATTTTTGTTTTCAAGGGTTTTATGGTGTTTTATAATATGGGTTTTAGGTGGTTTTATAGTTTTTAGGTTTTTTGGGGTATTTTGGATTTTGAGGGGTTTTATGGGTTTTTAGGTGTTTTACATTTATTATGTTTTTTATGGATTTTAATCGTGTTTATTTTTGTATTTTTATTAGTGGTTTTATAGGTTATTAGGGTTTTAATGTTTCAATATGTTTTTCAGGATTCATTGGGATTTTTACGGTTTGTTTGGTTTGTTAGGGATTTGGAGTGTTTTTATAGATTTTTAGGGGTTTTATGGTTTTTTGGGGTTTTAGTGTTTTTTTGAGTTTTTGTGAATTTTATGGTTTTAGAGGGTTTTAACATTTTGAGTTCTTTTATTTATTTTTATATTTTTTTTATTTTAATGGGTTTTTAGGGTTTTTAGTATTTATTAGGTTTTTATGGTGTTTAGGGGTTTCTAGGGTCTTTTTAGGGTATTTAGGGGTTTTAACATTTGCTATTTTTAGTGGTTTTATGTGTTTTTATGTTTTTAATGTTTTATTACATTTTTTCATAGCAATTGTGGTTTTTT
The DNA here is from genome assembly GCA_963277665.1 of Viscum album. Lineage (NCBI taxonomy): Eukaryota > Viridiplantae > Streptophyta > Magnoliopsida > Santalales > Viscaceae > Viscum > Viscum album. Next base: position 111,028,005 of record OY728127.1, read on the forward strand.
ACAATTTTAGGATTTTTATAGATTTTGTTGGATTTATGGTTTTTATGGTTTTAAAGTATTTTGAGGGTTTAAGGCTTTTATTGTTTTAAGGGGTTTTTATGGGTTTTAGTATCTTTTAGGTTTTTATTAGTTTGACTTGTTTTTATTGTTTTAAGGTTTTATTTGGGGGTTTTCTTGGTTTTTTTTTGTTTTTAGAAATTTTTATGGATTTTTATGTGTTTTTTTTATTTTTAAAGGTTTTAATGAGTTTTTTTTGAGTTTTCAGTTTATTTAAGTTTTAGGAGTTTTAGGAGTATTTATATTTTTATGGTTAATTTTTATTTTTAGGTAATTTGATGGTTTTTTATATTTTCAGGGGTTTTATGAATTTTGGGATTTTTAGTGTTTCTTTGTATTTTCTCTTTTTAAGGGGTTTTTATGTTTTTTAATGTTTTTAGGGGTTTAATGATTTTTAAAAGTTTTTACTGGGTTATTGAGTTTTTATGGGTTTTAGTTTTTTATAGTTTTTAGTGGTTTATGGTATATAAGGGTTTTCAGTTTTTTTATGTACTTTTATGAGTTTTTAGGGTATTTTTCATTTTTTTAGGGTTTTAGGGGTTTTAAGTATTTTTTGGTTTATTAGGTTTTATTTGGGGTTTTCAAGGTTATATGATTTTTATGTTTTTAGGAATTTGAATAATTTTTTCAATATTTTTATACAGGTTTATTATTTTTTTGGATTTTATGTATCTTTAGGATTTTAGGGTTTTTAATTGATTTTTATATTTTTTTTCTTTTTAGGAGTTTTATGTGGTTTATTTTTTTTATGATTTTCTTAGGGTTTTCCGGGGTATCAGGTTTTTATTTTTTAGGGATTTTTATGGTGTTTTCGGTTTTTATGGTTTTTAGTGTTTTTACAGTTATTTTTGGGTTTTCAAGGTTTTTTTTATGATTTTATGAATTTTTAAGTTTTTATATTTTTTAAAAAATATTAGGGATGTAAAGGGTGTTTCTAATTTTTAGTGGGGTTTTAAGGTTTTATGGTTTTATGGTTTTTAGTATTTTTATGTTGTAGTGGTTTTACATGTTATTGAAATATGTTTATATTTTTTATGGATTTTATTGTTTTATGCCATTTTTTGGGTTTTTTGTGTTTTTAGTTTTTTAATACATTCTTGTGTCTTTCAGGGTTTTTTTGGTTTTTTACATTTTTAGGAATTTTTAGGGTTATTTTGTTTTTTTATATTTTTAGGGGTTTAAATGATTTTGAGGGTCCATAAGGGTTTCTAGGTTTTTATGTTTATTTGGTGTTTTACAATTTTTTAAGTTTTTACGGGTTTATTTTGTTTAGATTTTTAATTTTTTCTTAAGTTTTAGGCGTTCTTATGATTTTAGTAATTTTATGTAATTTTTAGGATTTTTAGGTATTCTTGTTTTTTTAGTAATTTTGATGGGGTTGTGGGGTTGTGGGGTTTTGAGGCTTTTTAGGGCATATTTTGTTTTTTGGGGTTTTAATTTTTTGGGATTTAAAGGTTTATAGAGTTTTAATGTTTTTAGCAGTTTAAAGGGTTTTTAGTGGTTTTTAGGGATATTATGGGGGGTTTATTTTTTTATTTTTATTTTTAGGGGATTTACCGTTTATAGTGGGGTTTTTTTGGCTTTATAGTCTTTTTTGGGGATTTAGGGATTTTTAGCATTTTTAGGTTTTTACGGATTTTATGTGTTTTTAGTTTTTATGGTTTTCTTATGGTTTTTCATTTTTTTGTGTTTTAGGGAGTTTTACTGATTTTTGTTAGTTTTAGGGTTTTTAGGGATTTCGAGGGTTTTTAGGTTTTCTAGGGGTCTTTTGTGTTTTCTGGTTTTTAATGTTTTCTTAGGGTTTTGTCGATTTTTTTTTGGGTTTTTATGGGTTTTTAGGATTTTTCTTATTTTTTACTATTTTAATGTATTTTTATAGATTTAATGGGGGTTAAGGATTTTTATAATTCTATTTGATTTTTTGGGGTTTATGGTTCTGTGGGTTTTTTATTGTTTTTAGGGGTTTTAGTGGTTTTTAGAGTTTTAGTGTTTTTATAGATTTTTTTGTTTATTCATTGTATTTTAAATAACTTTTGGGGTTTTTATTATTTTTGGGTTTCTAGGGTTTTTCAGTTTTTTGGGGGGGTTTTGGTGTTTTTTATGTTTTTAGAGGTTTTATGTTTTTTTACACTTTTTATGTTTTTCTTAGGGTTTCTCTTTGTTTTTAGGGTTTTTTGTGTTTTTTGGTAGTTTTAGAGATTTTATAGATTTTTATTATTTTTAGGGATTGTAAGCAGTTTTAGGGGTTTATGGTTTTCAGGATAAATATGGTTTTTTGGATTTTTGTGAGTTTTTAAGGGTTTTTATCATTTTTTAGCCTTTACTGGTTAAATGTGATTTTAATGTTTTTTTTATTTTATAATATTTTTACTGTTTTTATGTTTTTAAGGGGTTTTATGGGTTTTAAGGATGTTTATTGGTTTAAGATCATTTAGGGTTTTTATCATTTTAGGGTTTTAGGGGTCTTAAGTGTTATTAGGTTTTAATGTTTTCTTAGGTGTTTTAATTATTTTTGGGGTTTTTTACATTTTTAAGGATTTTTAGGGATTTTTATGGATCATTATGGTTTTTATTGCCTATAAGGATTTTTAAGGGTTATCGGTTTTTATGGTTTTAGGGTTTAAAGTTTATTTGCGTTTTAAGGTTTTTATGGGTATTATGATGTTTTGGATTTTTTTGGGGTTTTTATAGTTTTTAGGTTTTTAATTGTTTTCTGATGTTTTATAACTTATTTATGGGTTTAATGGGGTTTTAGAGTTTTCAACAGATTTTTATGGAATTTATGATTCTGTACGGTTTTTAGTGGTTTTTATGTTTTTAGGGGATATAGGGATTTTAGGGTCTATTTGGTTTTTAGAGTATTTAGATTTTTAGGGGTTTTAAGTGTTATTAGGGTTTAAAAGATTTCATAGGGTTTATTCTGGGTTTTTAGGTTTTTTAGATTTTTAGGGAATATTAGAACCTATTATGATTTTTATCATTGTATGTATTTTAGAGATTTTAAGGGTTTTAATATTTTTTATGGTTTTTATCATTTTTAATTTTTTTGGGGTTTTAAGAGTTTTTTGTTTCTTAATGTTTTCATACGGTTTTCAAGGTTTTGTGGGGTTTTTTACATTTTAGGAGATTTTTTGGTTTTAAATTTTTGTATGATTTTTAGGGATTTTGAGGGTTTTTAGTGTTTTAGGGGACTATGTTTTTTGTGTATTATTGATTCTTTTTATTTTTATGGTTCATTGATTTTTTAAAAAAAAATACGGGATTAAAATTTTTATTGAGTTTTTTGCGATTTTTAGGGTTTTATTGGTTTTTATTGTTTTTAAGATATTTAAGGAGTTCATGGTTTTGGGGGTTTAAGGTTTTTATGAATTTTATGGAATTTAACATTTTTTTAGATTTTTGTGGTTTTAATTGGTTTTAGGTTTTTTACGTTTTTCAAATATATTTCATGGGCTTTTTTATTTTTTATTTTTTAGGGATTTTGATGGATTGTTATTATTTTTATGGTTTTTAGGGATTTTGAGGGATTTTAAGGAATTTTATGGTTTTTACATTTTTTGTGTTTTTTGGTGTTTTTTTGGGGTGTAAAGGTTTTTTTAGATTTCAATGTTTTTAGGGGTTTATAGGATTTGTAGAGTTTTTAGTGTGTTTTAAGGTTTTTATGGGTTTTAGGGGATTTTAAAGGGTTTTTGGGGTTTTATGAGTTTTAGGGGTTTTTAGAGTCTTTTAGAGTTTTTAGGATTGTTAGTGTTTTTAGGTATTTTAGGGATTTTATGTGTTTTTAGGGTTTTTTTGGTTTTCATAGGGTTTTTCGAGGTTTTAAGGATATTTTATATATTTATGGATTATTAATTATTTTGTTGTAATTTTATGGGTTTTCAGTGTTTTTATGAATTATGATGGTTTTAGGTTTTTTTGGATTTTTTAAATTTTTTGGGGATTGAAGTGTTTTTATTGTTTTAGTGGGTTTTTAGAGATATAATTTGATTTTAAGGTTTTAAATGTTTTTAGGGGTTTATGGATTTTTGGGGTTTTTAGGGTTTTGGGGTTATTAGGGTCATTTAGGTTTTTAGTGTTTTTAGGTTATTTATGGGTTTTATGTATCTTTACGATTTTATGTTTTTCTTAAGGTTTTTCAAGGTTTTAGTGTTTTTATGGATATTTATAAATTTTTTAGCAATATTATATTTTTTTGGTTTTTAGTGTTTTCTAGGTTTTATAGGGGTTTAAGGTTTTTTTATATTTTTATAGGGTTCATTGGGTCTTTCTTGGGTTTATTACGTTTCTAGGGATATTATATATTTCTATAATTTTTATGAATTTATATAGTGTTCAAGTATTTGGAGTTTTATTCATTGTTTATGGTTTTTATGGTTTTTTGGGGTTTAAGGAGTTTAATTTGTTTCTTAGGTGTTATATTATTTTTATATTTTTGGATGTTTTTATGGGATTAAATGGATTTTAGTGTTTTTAATTTATTAGGGGTTTTTTTGGGTTTTTAGGGGTTTTGGGGGTTTTAATCCATTTAGGGGTTTTATGGGTCTTTAGTGTTTTTACATTTTTAGTGTTTTTTGGTTTTGTCGGGGCTTTGAGTGTTTTTAGGTTAATAAGGGTTTCATAGGGTTTTTTCACATCATTTAAAGTTTTTTATGATTTTAAAGATTTTTAGGAATATTTTAGGATTTTCATTAGTTTTTAGGGTTTTTGGGGATTTTGAAGGTTTTTATGTTTTCACTATTTTTATCTTTTATATGGGATTCAAGTGATTTAGTCTTTTAAGGTTATATTATGGTTTTTATGATTTTTATAATTTTATATATGTATATGGAATTTTAGTGTTTTTTGGATTTTTGTGATTTTTAGGATTTTTAGGTTTTATGCAGGGTTTTAGTGTCCTGTAGGGTTTCTAGGGTTTTATTTTTTATTTTTTGAAATTTGGCGTTTTTTCATTTTTTATATGTTTCTTGGTTTTTTAGATTTATTTAATGTTTTAGGGGTTACACGGGTTTTTTGAGTTTATAATGTTTTTTATGGTTTCTATAGGTGTTAGGGTTTTTAAGATTTTTGAGGTATTTTTATGGGATTAAGGGGTTTTTAGTATTTTTTGGGTTTTTATTGTTTTAAGCATTTTTATAGTTTTAGTAGTTTTTAAATTTCTAGAACTTTTGAGGGATTTTCAAGTATTTTTATGGTCCTTTGGTTTTTATAAGCTTTTGAGGGATTTTATGGTTTTTATGATTTTATGGTTTTTTATGATTTTTTTAATTTTTTATGGTTTTAATGGTTTATATGTTTTTTAATGATTTTATTACATTAAACAATTTTTATTAGTTATTAGTGGGTTTTTAGGTTTTTATGGGGTTTTCAGGTTTTTAAGATTTTTAGGGGCTTTTATGGTTGTTTTGGTTTTACAGGATTTAGAGTATTTTTATGATTTTAGGCTTTTCAGCATATTATTTAGGTTTATTTATTGTGTTGAGTTTTTTTGGTGATTAATGTTTTTTAGGTGTTTCTCGGTTATTCATATTTTTTTGTTTTTAGGGATATTTAGTGATTTTATAGGTTTTTTTTCTTTTAGTGTTTTATGGTTTTTAGTTTTTTAAGGGGTTTTAGGGTTTTTTGGATTTTTAGGGGTTTTGTTCTGAGTTTTTATGGTTTTTAGAGTTTTTAACGTTTTTAGGGGTTTAATGGGTTTTATGATTTTCATAGTGCATTTTAGGGTTTTTATAGAGTTTTATAGGTATTTATGTTTTATAGGTTTTTATGGTTTTTAGAGGTTTTTATAGTCCTTTTGGGTTTTCCTCATTTTTATGGGTTTTAATTGTTTTTATATTTTTAATGTTTTCTTAGGTATTTTCATTATTTTATGCTTTTTTATATATTTTTACGTCTTTTATAGGATTTTTTTGGGTTTTTTTGGGTTTTTTATGATTTTTTGGGACTTTAGGGGGATTCATTATTTTTACCATTTTTATGATTTAAGAGGTTTTAAGTGTTTTTAGTTTTTTAATTTTTTCATAATTTTCTCCATATTTTTTGGGGTCTTATGTTTGTATTGATTTTTTTTAGATATTTTTAGTATTTTATAGGTTCTGGTGTTTTTATGAATTTTTATGGATTTTAGGGAGTTTAGAGTTCTTATGGTTTTAGGGGTTTTTTATTTTTTTATGGTCTTTATGGGTTTCCAGTTTTTTATAACATTTTTCGGGGTTTAAAAGGGTTTTACTAATTTTTTGGGTTTTTAGGGATTTTTTTGGTATTTTTTTGGTTTTTTGTGCTTTTATGGTTTTAAGGATTTTTTTTGGATTTAGGGTCTTTTTAAGGGTTTTATAAATTTTTATGATATTTAGAGTTTTCATTTACTTTTAGGTTTTAAAGGTAATCTTTGGGGTTTTCAAGGGCTTCGGGGATTTTTAGGTCTTTTTAGGTATTTATGGTTTTTAAGGATTTTGATAATTTTTAGGGTTTTTAGGATTTTTAGGTTTATCAAAATTAATAGGTTTTTAATGGTATTAATTGTTTTCATGTTTTTAATGATTTTTTATGCTGATCCATGGTTATTTAATTTTTTTACATTTTAGGGGTTTTTAGGGTATTTTAGGGATTTTATGGGTCTTTAGTGCTTTTACATATTTTGATGGTTTTTAGTCATTTAGGAGTCCTTATGGTTTTTTGGGTTTTTTATTGTTTTTTGATGTTTTTAGGGTTTTATGATTTTTATATATTTTTAACATTTTAGGCGTGTAAATGGGATTTGTAGTTTTGAGGGCTTTTAGGGTTTTTAGGGTATTTTATGTCTTTAGGTGGTTTACGGTTTTATAGGGTTTTAGGGTATTTGGATTATTTTTAGGATAATTATAATTTTTACGATTTTGTGGATTTTAAAGTATTTTTATAGTTTTTATTTTTTCTTAGCGGTTTTTAGGGTTTTTAGGCATTTTTACATTTTTAGGGAATTATTAATTTTTAGGATTTTTATGGATTTTATGGGTTTCATCGAATTTGATGGTTTTTTGTGGTTTTTAGGGTATTAGGGTTTTTGTAGTTTTTGGAGGGTTTTAGGGGGTTTTATAGTTTTTTTGGGTTTTGTGGTTTTTAGTGTTTTTTAATATTTTTAATGGTTTAAATAGATTTGAGATATTTTAGTGGATTTTAGGTTTTTTGGGATGTTAGGTTTTTTATGGTTTTTGTGGTTTCTTATGATTTTGTGTGGTGTTTGGGTTTTTAATAATTTTAGTGTTTTTAGCATATTTTAGGGGTATTAGGGGTTGAAACAATTTTTAGGTGTTTAGGGGTTTTAATTATTTTATGTTATTTTAGGTTTACATAGGCTTTTGCAGGGTTTAATTTATTTTATATTTTATGGTATTTTTGTTTATTTTATTGGATATTTTGGTTTTATATGGTTTATATGTATTTTGAGTGTTTTTTGGGTTTTTAGGGTATTTTAGGGTTTTCCTGAATTTTAGCATTTTTTATGGGACTTAACTATTTTTTTATTTTTATGGATATGTTATGGGCTTTTAGGGTGTTATGTTTTTTTACATTCTTATTGATTTTAATGGAATTTTCTTATTTTTTGATATTTTAATGGTCGTTAGAGTTTCTTAGTGTTTTTATAGTTTTTGGGGTTTTTCTTGTTTTGAGTTTTTATGGCTTTTTAATATATTTAGAGTTTTTTTAATGATTTATGGGTTTAAAGTGTTTTTAATATTTTAGTTGTTAAATATTTTTTATGGTTTTTAGTTGTTTTATGGTTTTCAAGGGTTTTTACAATTTACTGTATTTTAAATATTTTTGTATTTTTATGATTTTTGGTGTTTTAAGTGTTTTTAGAGTTTTTATGGTTTTCATAAGGGTTTTCTAGGTTCTTAGGTTTTTTTTCGTTATTAGGGAACTTTTAGGTATTTTTAGGATTTTATGGTCTTTTGGGTTTTTAGTGATTTGGAGAGTTTTTATCCTTTTAGGGGTTTTGTGATTTTTAGGGTTTTTACCATTTTGGGGGTTTTAGGGGGCTAATGTTTTTTTAGTAATTAAAATTTTTCTTAGGGTTTTTTTTTGGGGTTTTAGGATATTTTATGTTTTAGGGATTTGCTGTGTTTTTTAATCTTTTCTGGTTTATTATGGGTTTTAGGGTTGTTAGGGTAATTAAGGGTATTTAGGGTTTTTATGTTTTATAATTTTTTTATGTTTTTAGGGGTTTTTGTGTTTTTTAGATTTTTTAAAATCTGAGGGATTTAGAGGGACTTTTACATTTTTAGTGGGGTTTAATGGTTTTTATGAATTTTTGAGTTATTAAGGTATTGATGGGTTTTATGGTTTGAAGGGATTTTGGGGACTTTTATGGGTTCTTAGGGTTTCTCAATCATTTTAGAATTTTAGGTGATTAAAGTATTTTTAGGAATTTAAGGTTTTCTTACGGTTTTTCAGGTTTTTTATTTTTTTTTGGGTTTTAGGGTTTTTTTTTGTGTTTTTAGGGGTTTTGATATTTTTTTGTGTTTTTATCATTTTTTAGGATTTAAAGGGTATTTAATATTTTTAGTTTTACTTTTTTATGGGTTTTTTAATGTTTTTATAATTTTTGTTGTTTTTAGGTGTTTAGGGTTTTTTGAGTTTTTATGGTTTTTATTGAATTTAGCATTTTTGAGGTTTTTAGGGGGTTAAAGTGTTTGTAGGTTTTTAAGGTTTTCTTAGAATTTGTGATTATTTTTATGGTTTGTTTCTGTTTCTAAGTATTTAAAGGGATTTTTAGGATTTTATCAATTTTAGGACTTCTAGGGTTTTTAGGTGTTTAGGGTTTTTTTAATGATTTAAGGGTTCTTATGTTTTTTGGGTTTTCTAGGATTTTTAGATTATTATATATTTGATGGTTTTATAGAATTTTTAATGTTTTTAGTTGTTTAAAGTGTTTTTATTTTTTTAGTGGTTTTAGAGTTTTTATGTGTTTTTTATAATTTTTTTGGGAATTTTTTGGTTTTTGGAGATTTGTAGGGTTTTAAGGACTTTTTGAGTTTCTATATTTTTAGGAATTTTCGGGGTTTTAATTGTATTTTAATTTTTTAATGTATTTTTTGTTTTTAGGGTTTTTAGTGACTTTTACATTTTTCTATTTTTATAGTTTTTTAAATATTTTTATTAGTTTTAGGGTTTTTATGGATCTTGATGGTTTTTAGGGCTTTTACATTTTTAGGTATTTCAGTTTTTTATGGGTTTTATGTTTTTTCGGTTATTAATATTTTATTAAGGGTTTCTTAGTGTTCTTAGGGTTTTTTACGTTTTTAGGGATTTTTAGGGATATTTTATGATTTATGTGTATTTTTTGAGTTTTAGGGGATTTGAGGGTTCTAGGGTCTTTTTGGGGTATTAGGGGTTTTTTTGAATTTTAGGGTTTTTTTTGAGATTTTAATTGTTTTAATGATTTTTTGAGTTTCTCAACATTTTTTTGTGGTTTTGAGTTTTTTCATATTTTCTCTGTTGTTTCTTAGGGTTTTCATGGTTATTTAGGGGTTTTATGGTGTTTAGGGTATTCTATATATTTTCAGGGATTTTAGAAAATTTGGTTCTTTGTAGAGGACTTTAGGGTTTTTAGTTGTTTTGAGTGGTTTTATGTTTTTTATCCTTTTAAGGTTTTATTAAACTTTTTCTTGTCTTTTTTGTTATTTTAGGTTTTTTAGGGAATTTTTGGGAATTTTTAGGATATATGTGGTTGTTTAGTGTTTTAAAGAATTTGGGAGGCTCTTTTGGTTTTTTGGTTTATAATATTATTAGTGTTTTTAGAGTTTTTATAATAATTTGGGGATTTTTTTGGTTTCAATGTTTTCTAATTGTTCTTATAGGGTATTTAGTTTTTCTATATTTTTAATGTTCTTAGGGATTTTTAGGATTTCTATGGATTTTTTGGGTTGTTAGGGATTTTGAGTTTTTTATGGGTTTTATGAATTTTTTGGGTTTTAGGGGTTTTTTGTCTTTTGGAGTTTAAGGTTTTTAAGAGTTTTTTCAAACATTGTAGGGTTTAAATGAAACTTTATTATTTTTTGTGGGTTTTAAGGGTTTTTATGTTTTTAGGGGGTTTACGGTTTTTTAGGTGGTTTGATAGTTTTTTGGGATTTTTTGGGGTATAATGGTTTTTAGCCTTTTTTAGGTTTTAGGGGTTCTATGCGTTTTATGTGTTTAAAATTTTCATTGGGGTTTTCAGTTTTTAGGTTTTTTTACATTTTTAGGAATTATTAAGGATTTACTTTTTATTTTTATGGGTTTTAGCGATTTTATAGATTTTTAGGGTTTTATGGTTTTTGGGTTTTGGGTGTTTTTTTCATTTTTTTGTTTCTGGGCTTTATTAAGTTTTATAATGTTTTGAAATTTTTAGTAATTTTTAAATTTTTTATTAGTTTAAATAGTTTTTATTATGGTAGATGTTTTTATGGTTTTTATGTGAATTTAGGCATTTTTCTGGTTTTTAGGGGGTTTTGGATTTTAGGGGGTTTTAGGGGTTTTAGGGTATTCTAGTGTCATTAGATTTTTTAGGTTTTTAGGGGTTTTAAGTATATTTAGTTATTTAAGGTGTTCCTAGGGGTTTTGTGGGTTTTAGGGTTTTTTATGTTTTTAGTTATTTTAATTTTTTGTAGGATTTTAATGTGTTTTTAGGGGTTTTAAGGAATTTGAGGGTTTTTATGGTTTTTAGGGTTCTTATGGTTTTTTTGGGTTTTGAGAATTTGTAGGGTTTTGTCTATCTTAATTGTTTTACCTTTTATGGGTCCCTTAGGGTTCTCAGGGTGTTTAGGTTTGTTAATATTTTTGGGATTATTTTGACGTATTTAGTATTACTATGGTTTTTATGGTTTTTATGAATGTTTTTAGGTTTTTTAGTGTTTTTATGGGTTTTTAGGGTTTTTATCATTTCTGTGTTTTTTGGGGTTTTAAGTTTTGTAGAGTTTTATCAATTTTAAGGGTTTAAATGGGTTTTAGTTTTTTTATAGTTTTTATGAATTTTTTGGTTATTTCAGCATTTTTATGGATTTTTTTGGGGTTTTTGACTTTTTTGGGGTTTTTAGTTTTTAAAATGAATTTTTATGGTATTTATTGTAATTATATTATTTTGGGGGTTTAGGAGTTTTTTTGTTTCTAGGTTATTAAGAAATTATTAACGACTTCCCAGATTTTATGATTTTTTTATGTTTTCTCGGTTTTTTTGGGGTTTTAGGATTTTTATGGTTTTATAGGGTTTTAGGGATATTTATGGGTTTTGGGTTTTTTGGGTTTTTAGAATTTTAGGGTTCCTAACAGTTGTAAGCGTATTTTAGGTTTTGTGGTTTCCTTATTGTTGTTATCTGTTTTTACGAATTTTTAATTTTTTTTGGATTTTTATGGAATTTTTATGATTTTTATGGTTGTTAAGGGTGTTTATTGTTTTGGAGGATTTTTAGGGTTTTAGGGGTTTTTTACTTTTAGTTTTTTTAGAATTTATATGTTTTTAGGGATGTTATGTTTTTTTAGGATTTATGGTTTTCGTAGGTTTTTTCGGTTTGTTTATAATTTTTGGGGATTTTTAGGATTTATATCTGTTTTCATCTTTTTAGTTATTTTGGGGGTTTTAGGGGTTTATGGATTTTATGGATTTAGAGTTTTTATGGTTCTTTTGGGTTTGATGTATTTTTTTTGAGTTTTTTAGGGTTTTAAGGGGTTTTGGAATTTTTATCATCTTTTGACGTTTAAAGGGGGTTTGATGGTTTTTATTGTTTTATGGGTTGTTAGGTTTTTTAATGTTTTTAAGGGTTTTAATATTTTTTATTTTTTTTAGGTCCTGTTAGTTATTATCATTTTTATGATTTTAGGTGTTTTTAGGTTTTTAATGTTTTCTTAGGTTTTATTTATGTTTAATATTTTTTACATTTTTTATGATTTTTGATGTTTTTTTAAGGATTTTATGGTTTATAGAGTTTTTATGGAATTTTTGGGTTTTATAATCTTTTTTGGGGTTTAGGGGTTTTCATCATTTTAAGGTTTTGTATGTTTTCGTATGGTTCTTTAGAGTTTTATGGTTAACATTTTTTTTATTTTTATAGGTTTTTATTATTTTTTTTGCATTTTGTGGGTTTTTTGGATTTCTTATGTGTTTTACGATTTTTAACATTTTGTTGGGATGTTATGTTTTTTATGCTTTTAGGGGATTTTTGTTTTTTATAGTTTTACAATGTGTTATGTTTTTAATGGGTTTTTTGAGTTTGTAGTGGTTCTTTAGGATTTTTATGATTTTAAATTTTTTATGGTCATTAGGGGTTTTATGGTTTTTAGGGATTTTTAGAATTTTTAGGTTTTTAAGGCAATTATGTGTTTTTAATTGTTTATGGGTTTTATGGGTTTTTAGGGTTTTTAGTGTTTTTTCAATTTAGGGATTTTTAGGTCTTTTTTTTGGATTTTATGGGTGCATAGTGTTTTTAGGGATTTTTAGGGATTTTTGGGGTCTTTTAGCTAATTTAGCATTTTTAGGTTTTTTAAATGTTTTTGGGATTCTAGGGTTATCTTTGGGGATTTCAGGGTTTTTAAAAAAAATAATGGTTTTTAGGGATTTTATTAGATTTTTCTAGTTTTAGGATTTTAAGGGATTTTGAGGGGGTTTAGGTTTTTTATGTTTTTATAGGTTTTTTGTGGTTTTTTGGGTTTTTCGAGTTTCTAATGAGTTTTTTTGTGTTCTTAATGTTATAGAGTTTGTAATCCTTTTCATGGGTTAAAATGTTTCTTATACTTTTTGTGGGGTTTTTTTGGGTTTTTTTGGGTTTTTAAATATTTTTTAATGAATTTTATGCATTTTATGGGGTTTTAGGGTTTCCACATCATTTTAGGGTTTTTATCATTGATTAGGTTTTTGGGGGTTTTAAGTGTTTTTATGGTTTTAATTTTTTCCTAGGGGCTTTCAGGTTTATTATGTCTTTTAGATTTTCAGGTGTTTTATGGAGTTTTTAGTATTCTAATGTTTTTAGGGATTTTTGGGACATTCAGGGTTTTAGGGTTTTTAGTGATTTTACAAACCCTTTTAGGATTTTTGTTGGCTTCTGGGTTTTAGTGGATGTAATGGGGTTTTATCATTTTTTATGGTTTTATGCTTTTCTCAGGTTTTTTGGTTTTTATGGTTTTAATGTTTTTTATATTTTTAATGTTTTTAGTGGTTAAAAGTGGTTTTGAAGTTTTTAGTTATTTTTAGGGTTTTATAGGTTTTTATAAGTTTTTATAGAATTATGGAGTTTTAGACATTTTATGGTCTTTTAGGTTTTTTAGTGTTTTAAGGGTTTTTATGGAATTTTGAGTCTTTTTATGGTATTGTTAGGGTTTTTATTGGGTTTTAGGGGTTTTTATTTATTTATATATTTTAGTAATATTATAGGATTTTTATGGGTTTTAGGGGTTTAAGTGATTTTCAGTGGTTTTTTGGTCTCTTTACTGTTTTTAGCATTTTTAGAGGTCTTTTGGGGATTTATGTGTTTTTAGGAATTTATGTGTTTTATAGAGTTTTTATGTTTTTATGTGTTTTAGGTATTTTTATTTGTTTTTGGGTTTTTTAATTATTTTGAGGGTTTTAGGGGTTTTGGATTTTTCGTTTGTTTTTTGTTTTTAGGGTTTATTTGATTTTTCTAGTTTTGAAGATTTTTAGAGTTTTTCAACATTTTTAGGTGTTTAAGGGGTTTTATAGTTTTATTGTGTTTTTAGTTTTTCTATAGGTTTTTTGGTTTTTGTATGTTTTGTATGGGTTCATGGTTTTTAAGGGGTTTTAGGGTCTACTGATGGTTTTTATGGGTTTTAGGGTTTTTTATTTTTATTTTGGGTTTTAAGTGTTCTTAATTTTTAATGTTTTCTTAGGGGGTTTCTTGGCTTTTAAAATATTTTTTTACCTTTTTATGATTATTGTGGTTTTTTTCAGGTTTTAGGGATTTTGAGGGGTTTTAGGGTTTTATGAGCTTTTAAAGTTTTTTATATTTTTAGGGGGTTTATGTTTTTTATGTTTTTAAAGTGTTAATTTAGTTTTTCAAGTGTTTTAGTGTTTTTATTTTTTAAAATTTTTTTATGTATTTTGTTGGATTTTTATCATTTCTTATGGACTTGGATGGTTTTATGATTTTTTTGGGTTTTAGGGGTTTTTTTTATTTTTGTTCGGGGTTTTTATAATTTTGAACTTTTTAGGGTTTTCAAGAGTTCATAGAGTTTTAGTTTTTTGGGGAATTTATGGTATCTTAGGATTTTTAATTTTTTAGTGGTTTTTATTTTTTTAGGTGTTTTAGGGGTTTTAGGGTCTTTTAAGGTTGTTTTGTAGTTTTCAGGTTTTTTATGGTTTCCAATCCTTTTTATGTTTTTTTGTTTTTCTTTGAGGTTTTCTTGTATTTTTGAGCTATTTATGGTTATAGGGATTTTTAGAGATATTTTAGGATTATTTGTTTGGTTTTTTTATGGTTTTTAGGGTTTTTAGGTTTTTTAGGGTTTTTATTATTTATACATTTTTTGGTGTTTTGGGATTTTTTGTGGTTTTTAGTTTTTGGGGGTTTTAATTATTTTTTATTTTTTAAGGAACACTTTGAGTTTTCAGGGTATTTATGCTTTTTATGTGTTTAGTGATTTCAAGGATTTTTAGGGTTTTATGGTTTTGAGGGATTTAGGTGTGTTTATGTTTTTTAGTGTTTTTGGGTTTTTAACGTTTTTTTGTTTTTTAGGGGTTATTTTTTTTAGGATTAAAATTTTTTATTATGGTTTTCATGGTTTTTATTGTTTTTTTGTTTTAGGGAGATTTAAGGGTTATTTTTATTTTTATTATTTTTTGGTGTTTTTGGGATATTGAGTGTTTTTTCAATTTTTTTTGTTTTTTTTTTGTTTTTAGGGCGGGTTTGTTTTCATGGTTACAAATGATTTTACTATTTTAAATTATTCTTTTGGTTTAAAGGGGGTTTATAGTCATTATTTTTTTATATTTTTAAGTATTTTAGGGGGGTTTTATGAATATTAGGGATTTTTAGTGTTTTAGAGTCTTTTTAGGGGTTTTTATGGTTTTTATCATTTTTAGGCATTTGATGTTTTTTATGGGTTTAAGGTTTTCATTGATGTTTTTATGGGTTTTATAATTTTTTTGTTTTTAGGTATTTTTAGGGACATTTTCATGGTTTTATTGGTTTTTAGCGTTTTGGGGGATTTTGGGTGTTTTATGGGTTTTATTGATTTTTTGGATCATTACGGTTTTTATCATTTAGAGGTTTTTGTGGGGGAGGGGGTTTAAGTGTTTTAGGTTTTTAAAATTTTCTTATGGTTTTTTGAGGATTTTAGGGTTTTTACCTTTTTAAGGATTTTTATCCATTTTTTATTATTTCTATAAATTTTTTGGGTTGTTAGGGTTTTTATGGGTTTTAGGGTTGTTATAGGTTTAATGGTTTTTTTGGGATTCTAGAGTTTTTTTCTTTTTTGGGTTATAAATGGGTTTTATATTTTTTAAGGGTTTTTTTTGTTTTATGGGTTTTTATTCTATTTAGGGTTTTCAGGTTTTTAGGGTCTTTAAGGGGGCTTTAGGGTTTCAGATTTTTTTGTGTTATAAGGGTTTTAAGTGTTTTATGTTCTTATTTTTTTCATAGGGGTTTTAGGTTTTTAATATTTTATGGATTTTTAGGGATTTTTTAATGATCTTTAATATTTTTTAGTGTTTTAGGGAATTTGAGGGTTTTTAGTATTTTTTATGGTTTTTAGAATTTTTTATGTTTTTTGTGGCTTTAAGTATTTTTTCATTTTTAATGTTTTCTTTGTGGTTTTAGGGGTTTTTTGGGATTTTACATTTTTATGGATTTTAAGGCCTCTTAGGACTTTTATGGTTTTTAGTGTTTTACATGATTTTGATGGAATTGGGGTTTATTATGGGTTTTGAGGTTTTTATTTTTTTGGGCTTTTAGGGGTTTTGGGAGTCTTTTAAAGTTTTTAGGATTTCTTATTTATTTTTAATGTTTTGAGATGTTTAAATGGTTTTAGAGATTTTAGTTCTTTTTTTGGGTTTTTTATAGTTTTTAGGTGTTTTACGAATTTTGGGGTTTTAGGTTTATTTATTAATTTATTATTTAGGTTTTCTAAGGTCTATTTGTGTTTTTAGTTTCTTAAGGTTTTATAAGGGTTTTCACGGTTTTTGACATTATTAGAAATTATTAGAGACTTTTTTTTTGACTTTTATGGTTGTTTACAAATTTTTGAGGGTTTTTAGGATTTTTAGGGTTCTTAGAGAGTAATAGATTTTTTAGTGGTTTTAGGTTTTTTATGGGTTTAAGGCGTTCTTAGGGTTTTTAGGGTTATTGGAATTTTTATGCTTTAGAGATTTTTATGTCTTTTTAGGATTTATATATTTTTTGGTTTTTAGGTATTTTTAAGGTTTTAGGTTTTTTAAATGTTTTTATTAGTTTTCACAGTTTTGAGCATTTTTTATGTATTTGAGGGGATTATGTGTTTTTTGGGTTTTATGTTTTCATATGGATTTTCATTGTGTTTAGTGTCATTTAATTTTTTAGGCATTTTTAGTTCTCCTTTTAGGTTTTTTGTTATTTATTATGGTTTTTAGTGTTTTATGGTATTTCAGTGTTTTTATGGTTTTTATGTGTTTTTTTGGCCTTCTAGGTTTTTTTGAGTATTTAAAATTCTTATGGGTTTTAGTGTTTTTAAAAAAAAATTGGGTTTAAAAGGTTCTAGGAGTTTTAGTTATTTTCTAATTTTTTGGGTTATTAGTGTTTTAGGGTTTTTAGGACTTTTTGAATTTTATTGTTTTTAGGGGGTTTATGTTTTTTTAGATTTTCATGGTTTTCCTTGGGGTTTTAAGGGTTTTTATATTTTTATGGATTTTTATATCTTTTTTAGGAATATTATGTGTTTTATGGATTTTGGGGTTTTTATTTTTTATTAGGGGTTTTATGGTTTTAATGGTTTTTATTGGGGTTTTATGTGTTTTTTTAGAGTTTTTAGGTTTTTAATATTTTTAATCATTTTTAGGGGTTTAAAGGGTTTTAAATTTTTTTAAATTTATAGGGGTATTTAGGGTATTTAATCTTTAAGGGTTTTAGGTTTTTAAGGTTTTTATTATTTTATTGGGTTTTTAGCGTTTTTAAGATTTTTTGGGGTTTTTATGACTTTTTAGGGTTTGAGGTTTTATTAGGGGTTTTTAGGGTTTTTAGAGGTTCTTATGTTTCCAAATTTGTTTCCTTTTTAGTGTTTGTATAGTTTTTTTGGGTATTTACAGAATATGAGGGATTTTATAGTTTTTGGGATTTTTTATGGGTTTTTATAGGTTTTTTTATTTTTCCTGTTTTTAAGGATTTTTGGGTTTTCAAGATTTTCTTAGGATTTTATTGGATTTCATATTTTATATATTTTAGGTAATTCTTGATATTTTTAGGTTTATTATGGGTTTTTTTATATATTTTAGGTTTTTAGAGTTTTTATGGTTTTTTGGGTTTTGAGAGTTTTTTGGGGTATTATGGTTTTTTAAAGTATTTTAATGCTTTAGAGATAAAAAGGGGGTTTTATAGTTTTTAGTGGTTTTTTTAGGATTTTTATTGGGAATTTGTGTTTTTATGGGGTTTGGGGGTTTTAATGTTTTTAGGGTTTTCTATCATCTTTTGGGTTTTTAGTGGTTTGAAATGTTTTAGTTTTTTTACCATTTTCAAATGTTTTTTTAGTTTTTAGTGGTTTTTTACATTTTTTGGGATTTTGGGGGATTTTTTTATTTGAATGAGTTTTTAGTTATTTTGGATTTTTACGGATGTTATTGTTTTTTAGGTTTTTATGGTATTTTGGATTTTTCGGTTGTTAGGGTATTTTTTTAGTTTTTTATAGTTTTATGTTTTTTAGAGTTTTCGAACATTTGTAGATGTTTAAATGAGTATTTTTTAGTTTTTATGGGTTTTCAGGGTTCTATGCGTTTTCAGGATTTAATGGTTTGTGATTGTTCTATGATTTTTAGTTTTTTTGGCGGTTTTAGCTTTTTTAGGTTCTTTAGGGGTTTAATTTTTTTGGGTTTTTTATGTTTTTAGGTATTTTTAGGTCTTTTTTTGGTTTTTAGGATTTTGTGTGTTTTAAGGGTTTCACTGTTTTTATTATTTTTAATTTTTTTAGGGGTTTAAATTGATTTTAGTGTTTATTGTTTTTTTTTGCAGTTTTTATTGGTTTTTGGGTTTTTAGTGTTTTAGGGGTTTATGGTTTTTAGGGTTTTTAGAATTTTTAGGGTTTCTAGGGTTTTTAGGGGTTTTAATGGTTTTAGTGGTTTTACGTGTTTTTAGGTTTTTATTATTTTTAATGTTTTTTAGGATTTTAGGAATTTTAATATTTTTCATGATTTAATGAATTTTTAGGTTTTTTATCAGTTTTTAGGGTCTTTAGGTTTTTGAGGAATTTTAGGGTTATTTAAGGGTTTTAAGGTTTTTTTGGTTTCTAGGTATTTTTATATGTTTTTTGGGATTTATGGATTTTTATAATTTATTTTCTATTTTAGGGTTTTAAAGGTATTTTAGAGTCTTTAGTTGGTTTTTGAATTTTTTGGGGTTTTTTGGGTTTTTAAGGTTTTATGGGGTTTTATGGTTTTTAGGGGGTTGTAGGGTTTAATGTTCATTTTTAGGGCTTTTAGTGTTTTTAGGTTTTTAGGGGTTTTATGTATTTTTAGGTTTTAAAGTGTATTTTAGGTGGTTTCAGGGCTTTTTGTGTTTTTAGAGTTTTAAGGATTTTAAATATTTTTTATGTTTTTTGGGGTTTTTTGGGATTTTGATGTTTTTTGGGTTTTTGGGGTTTTTTACAGTTTTTATGGTTTTTTTTATTTTTTTAGGGTTTGATGAGTTATTAGGTTCTAATGTTTTTTATATTTTAGGGATTTTTATAGTTTAAATAAATTTATGGTTTTTTATGGTTCAATAGATTTTAGGGTTTTGAGTTTTTAGATTTTATAGGGTTTTATTGGTTTTATTGGGGTTTGAGGTTTTTTTAAGGGATTTTTGGTTTTTTAGAGTTTTTAATGCTTTTATGGGTTTAAGGGTTTTTGGAGATTTTAGTGGGTTTTAGGGGTTTTATGGGTTTTTATGGTTCTTTCCAAATAAAATAAAACATAATATATAAATGGTGGAATTTATGTAAAAGAAAATCACCTAAAGGGTAAACTAAATGGACTAAAGCCCCAACAACTACAAAAAGGAAATTGGGAATGAGAACCCTCATGAAGCCCAAACAATAAAACTCCAGAAACGGGCCCAGAAAACCTCGCGATGCCAATTCAAGCAATTTTCTGGAAAATGGGCCCGAGAAACCTCTTGAAGCCCAAAAAAATTTTATAGAAAAGGGCCTGAGAAACTGTATGAAAAACCAAAAACCATCACCTATAACATGACATGAGAAACCTCACAATTCCAATAAAAACCAATTCCTAAAAAAGGCCCACAAAACCTCGGGAAGCCAAAAAAACCCAACACCCATCGGACATCACCCAAATCCTAGATCAATCACCTTCCCAAGTAATATACATCTCCAAAAAACACTGATCACCCCATACAATATCCCAACACCCTACATATATCTAATATTACCAACATCTCTTAGTATCCACAATAGCTTCTAGCACACCACTTCAATCCCCATCACAACATCCAGTAGCCGCAAAGAATTCTAGCACCCCGTACCATCACCCAAAATAGTTCCTAGCAGTCTCAACCCCTGTTCCTGTAGAAACCAGTAGTCCAAAAAACACCATAAACAACTAACCTCCACACCAACACCCTTTGTCCAGCACCCAAAACTAGCTAAAGAAACAAATATCTCCAATCGCCTAGCACCAATTCATCTCCCAACATTAGAAGCACAATCCCTAACACCATCCAAAACCAAGAAAACCCTAGAACCGGTTTTAGAACCAATTTCTAGAACAAAAGGGGCCTTGACCTCAAGCCTCAATCTCATATCTACAGCCCCTACATCACTATAGCCTTGGAATTCAATCTAAAGCCACAAACCTCCCACTAATCCCTAAATCCCAACACCAAGCCATCCTAAAAGTCCAAAAATCCATAATTCCCAATAAGAGTTTCTATTTTGAAGTCAAAACCAAGGAAATGCCTTACCCATCCACCTCCATGCAATCTAGAACAATAGCTCACAACTAGAACAAAGCCAGGACAACAATAATCCACCTATGTAAAAAAAAGACACTACAATCCCTTGACCGGAAAGCCTCCCAAAACCCATCACAAACTAGATCATGTATTGAGATAAATGACATCCAATGAAAATGAAACAATTTTCCACTAGAAACTGAATCATCCTAACATTGCAATGTAATTATTTTTATGTTACCTCAAAATCCTTTGACACCAAAAACCCGACTCCATCCAAGTGGAATTAGTACACTATCACCGGTTTGGAAACTATCATTCATAAGATCAAACAAAACAATAACCACCAGATAAAAATAAAACATGAATCCATCAAAGATAATAGATGATGAGGGATATACCAACTCAAAAACATATAATTCCAACAAACCCATCATCACCGGTGAAGGAAACAAAATGAATCTCTAGAAAAAGGCAGAAGCAAACTGCTACCAAGAACTCGGAAGGCATAGTCGGCCATTTATCCTTTTTTCAGCAAGCTGATGAAACAGGAGATACACATATTAATGAAAAAATGATTCTAGGTATACTAATGAAGCATAAAATAAATAATAATTCAAACAGAACAAATAGAATATAATCCAATGCATGCCTTAGACCAAGAAAACTAGTAATAGAAACTTATAGTCCTGAAATCTAGGCACCAAATACACATCATCGAGTTAAGGGTCAGAAAAAGAAATGAAATCAAACTGATCAATTAATGACATTAACCCAATGGTTCTCCATGTGCACTAGTCACAATAAAGTATTCTAAACCCTACCTCCATCAAAAACCACAAGAATAAATAGAAACTGACATCGATGACCTGCAATCCAATGGACCAGAGAAACAGAACTCCACCCAAAACAATAAAAGAAATGACATCATATGATGAACCATCAGCCTACAATGAACCGATAAACCTTTCAAAAACTCCCCTATGAATGAAAACTACAACTGGACCCTGATAACCATCTAACCTCCTAAGAAGAAAATCCAGTGATCAAGAAAAATACCACGTCTGACCAGAATAAAATGAAATAATTACAAAACAGTGATCTAGGAGTAAGAAAATGTCCAAAAAAGCAAGTGAACCAGCCCATGACACATAACGAACCCTATCCAACATGCACCTCCGCAAGAATTGTGACCATGAAACTAGTGATGATGGTCATAAAACCAGTAGTGGACCAATGAAATATCCATTCCTCTACTAATCTGGTGATGAAAACCAAACAAACTGGAACTCGATGAACCATGAGATCCGGTAATTGGTGTACCGTAGCCAGAAATCCAACATACTAGATCCCATTTCATAAAAACGACCCTCCCATTACTAAAATTATACAAGACGGTACTCATTCAACCAAGAATTTGGGACCAGTAAACATGGTCTAGAAAAAAGAATGCCCATAATAAGGAAAAAGAAAAAAACACAAATGAAAATATTCCAAAAGCCAAAACTAACTAGTATCACCCCCATGCCAAACAAAAATCTTGAACCCAAAAACCCTCCATTTAAGATCCCCATAAACTATGAATAATCCAACAAAAGAATCCATCCAAACCATAAAGATAATTGGTTCTAAATCATGACACAAAATCCCTCATAAGAATGGGGATCTTGAGAGCATTGAGATATCCATCAGAAAACCCCTAAGGCCTTTGATTTTTTATAGTTTTTAAGGTTTTTAGGGTGTTTTATGGTTTTTATTGGTTTTATTTTCCATTTAGTGTTTTTGGTATTTTTTGGATTTCAGTGAGTGTTTTTAGGTTTTTAATGTCTTGTTAGTGGTTTTCAGTGTTTTTTTATTTTTTAAATTATAATGGAGTTTTAATGAATTTTTATTATTTTTATGGTTTTTATATATTTTTAGTGGTTTAGGGTTTTTGGGATTTGTTAAGGATTTTTGGTATTTTTAGATTTTTTAGAAGTGTTATTAGAGTTTTAATGTTTTCTTAGGGTTTTTTAAGGTTTTAGGTTTTTATCTTTTTAGGTATTCTTTTTTATTTTGATTAAATTTATTTCTGTTTAGGGTTTTTAGGAATTTTTCCGGTTTTAGGGTTTTTATGGTTTTCTTGGGTTTTTGGGGTCTAATTGTTTTTGGGTTTTTATGTTTTTTAGAGTTTTTTAATGTTTCATGGGTTTAATGGTTTTAAGGGGTTTTCAGTTGGGTTTCAGTGTTTATATGGGTTTTCGGGATTTTTATGGATTTATGGGGTTTTATTGTTCCTGTTGTTTTAGGGGTTTTATGGTTTTTATTGTTTTAGTGTTTTGGATTATTTTTTTACGATTCTTAAGTGTTTTGGGGGTTTTAAGGTTTTCTTAGGGGTTTTCAGAGTTTTTTTTTCATTTTATATGTTTTTAATTTTTTTGAGGGATTTTATAGGAATTTTATGTGTTTTCTTTTTTTTTTTGATATTTTGTGGGTTTTTAGTTTTTTATGGGTTTCGGGGTTTTATGGTTGTTTTAGGTTAAGATATATCTTAAATATTTTACAGTTTAGAGGTTTTTAAGGGGTGTTAATGTTTTTTGGGGTTTAATGGGTATTTAGAGTTTTTAGTGGTTTTTAGAGTTTTTATTTTTATAGGGTTTTAAGTATTTTAAATCTATTTTAATTTTAGGGGGTTTTAGGGCCTTTTAGGGATTTTAGTGTTTCTTTGGTTTTTTAACAGTTTTACTTGTTTTTAGGTTTTTATGATTTTATTAAACAATACTATTTTTTATGGGGTTTTAGGGTTTTTAGGGATTTGTTTGATATTTTTTAGGTTTTTAAGGTCTTTGTAGTTTTTTATGGATTTCTAGTGGTTTTTGGGTTTTTAGTTTTGTTTCTGGACTTAAGGTATTTTAAGTGTTTTGGGGGTTTAAGGTTTCCTTATGATTTTTAATGGATTTTAGAGTTTTTACAATTTTAATGATTTCAAGGGGTTTTTTTTGGATTTAATTGGTTTTTAGGATTTTTGGGGATTTGGATGTTGTTTTGGGTTTTTTGGTTTTTTTTTGTTTTTATGGGATATAGGGATTTATTTTAATTTTTAAATTTTTTAATGTTTTCTTGAATGTTTTATCATTTTTTGGTGTATAAATTGTTTTTAGAGTTTTTTTGGGTTTTTAGAGTTTTTTTGGGTTTTAGGGATTTTAATGGTTTTTTGGGGTTTATGTTTTTTGGGGTTTTACGGTTTTAGGGTTGGTAGATATTTTTAGGTTTTATGTGTTGTAATTGGTTTTTGGTTTTAAAATTGTTTTTACAGATTTTCAGGATTTTATGGATTTCTACATTATAGGTATTTTTAGGTATAATTAGGGTTTTTATAGTTTGTTAGAGTTTAAGGAATTTTGGGTATATTTAGGGTTTTTAGTAGTTTTAGGGTTTTTATCATTTTATATGTTTTTATGGGTTTTAATTGATTTTATGTTTTTGAGGTTTTAAAATTAATTTTAAGGGTTTTTAGTGTTTTTCCACATTGTTATGTATATTTAGAGATTATTAGGATTTTAATGTTTTTATTGTTTTGAGATGTATTTTTGGTTTTTAGGATTTTTTAAAAAATTTATTTATTTTATAGTTTTTTGGTTTCTATATTTTTTTGTTTTATGGTCTTAATGTTATATATAGTTTTTTAGAGTTTTTATAATTTAATGGGTTTTAGTGTTTTTAGTGATTTTTTGGGTTCATATGGGGTTTTATTATTTTTATGGTTTTTATGGGTAATATTATTTTTAGGTTTTATTGGGTTTTTAGTGATTTTAATTGTTTTAAGGTTTTAAGGTTTTCTCCTTTTTTTCTAGTTTTTTTCTGGGTTTTACATTTTTAGAAATTCTTAGTGTGTTGTTTTGGAATCTATTTAATTTTTTGGGTCTTTTATAAATTTTAGGGTTATTAGGTTTTTTTGTTTTTAGGGTTTTTTTTTGAATTTTCAGATTTATTTATGAATTTATATTTTTTATCATTTTAATCAGATTGAATGGTCCATAGTGTTTTTTGTAGTTTTTTGGGGTTTTTAAGGATTCAATATATTTAGGGTATTTATACCTTTAATGTTTTTTAGTGGATTTTAATGTGTTTATCATTTTTTATATTTTTAGGGGTTTTAATTTCATTATGGTTTTCTTAGGGGGGTTTTATTTATGTAGGTTTTCTTACATTTTTAGGGATATTTAGGGATTATTATTATTATTTTGGTTTCTTCAAGAGTTATAGGAATTTTTTTGGGTTTTAGATTTTTTTTATGGTTTTTAGTGTTTTTTAGAAATTTGGGGTTTTAAGTGTTTTTACGGTTCTTAGGTTTTCTATGGGGTTCTCAGAGTCTTAATGGGTTTTTTCATTTTTAGTGATTTTGGAAAATTATTTCAGATTCTAATGATTTTTTTTGGAATTTTTGGATTTTGTTCTGTTATAGAGGTTTTTAGGGTTGTTAGGGTTTTTATATGATTTTTTTTGGTTTTTATGGTTTTTTAGTTTTTTAGGGTTTTTGTGGTTCTTAAGATTTTTCTTAAATTTTTAATGGTTTTAAGGGTTTTAATAGGTTTTGTGGGTTTTAGGAGTTTTATTTATTTTTGTGGGTTTTAGGGTTTTAAGAGGGTTCTATGGGTTTTTAGAGATTTAGGTTGTTTTATGGTCTTTTATGGTTTTTACATTTTTTTTGTTTTTTAGGGTTTTAAGTGTTTTTAGGTTTTTTATGTGTTTTTATATTTTTAATGTTTTCTTATAGGTTTCCATTGTTTTTTGTGGTTTTATATTTTAATGGATTTTTAGGAATTTTTTGGGGTCTTATGGTTTTTGTGATTTTGAGGTTTTTTGGAGATTTTAGGTTTTTAGTTGCTTTTAGTGTTTTTAGATTTTTAATTTTTTCTTTGGGGGTTTTCAAGGTGTTTGGGTGTTTTATGTTTTCATGTATTTTTATGTGTTTTTATGATTTTAATGCATTTTTAAGAATTTTAGGAATTTTGAGTGTTATTCGTGTTTTTTAAAATTGGGGGGGGGGGTTATTTTTTTTTGTGTTTTAGGGTTTTTGATTGAGTTTTTAGGGGTTTTATGGGGTTTTATAGTTTTTTAATGCTTCATATATTTAAATGGTTTTAGTGGTTTTTATGTTTTTATGGGATTTTTAGGTTTTTCGGGCGGAAGAGGATTAGGGCTAGGCAATCCTATCCCCCCAAGTATCAACAAAACATAAAGATACAATTAAAAGACGGGACGACAAGGGAGAGAGTGAATCTCACCCCTCATATCTGAGTCAACCAATTGAAAACAAAAATATGGGGACACAAAAGACCACATCGAGCATCTTTCATCAATTGCCCTTTTTGAGAGAGCATCCACCACCGAGTTGGCCTCCCTGTAGACATGAGACACACTAATACTCAGGTATCAGGAGATATCAAGGCACTCGATCCAATGTCAGAGTAGTCACCACGGGACATCCCTAGAAAAATTCTTAAGAGCCACAACCGCAAGCATCATGTCTGACTCAATCGAAATCCATTGCCACCCAAAAACAGCTTGCGTATTTCACATCCTTAATAATGGCCCAAATCTCTGCTCCATAGGCACATCCATCCCCAATAAAATGAAAGAAGTAGACCTTGAAGAACCCTCTGAAAGTACGAAAGACAGTCCCACACCCTCAAGGTCCCGGAGCTCCCAGTGTCGCACCATCAATCGGCAACCCCTTACGCTGTATGGAGGCATGGTAGGTTACGAACCTGATCACTTCGTTTCATCTCCACCAGGCCACGCAAAAAATAGCAGATCGGTCCTTGTAGGCATCCATTCATGCGGAAGCACTACAATAGATATTGCCAGAGGTTTGAGGCAAAGGTACAATTCAATAAGATATGATCACAGTGCTCTTCCACCATCCTGCATAAAAAACAAGCAGCAACAAGGTGCCAGCCATCCACCTTTAGCTGAGCATGAGTTGGAAGCCAATTCTGCCAGATTTTCCAGATTAGAACAAAGTGTGAAGGGGGAATGAAAGGAGACCTGAATTTTCCCAGCCACGATGGGGGAGTCATCCCATGCTGGCACTTCAGATGGTAAAAATCATGGGTATTGAAATTACCCACCATGCTGAGCCTCCATATGAGGGTATCAGTGTCAACAAAGGCATATCGCTGAATGTTCATAGCAATATTGCTCAGGAGCAAGGTCCTCAGGTCATTCTGCTACTAAATGAGGCAAGAAATGGTTAAATTCTGCATTTCATGAGGAGGCTTCATCACCTCTGAGATGGTATTCTCTAGACAAGGGGTAGACTAGCAGTTCAGGGCGGAGGAACTTCACATGATCCGTTTTCATTGAGACAAAATATCCTTGTAAGAGGATCGTAGAGGCGACTAGACAGAGGATGAAATTTACCCCGTAAATCCATCACATAACCTGTTTGTGAATCTTTTCCCATGAAAATCATTTCCACCACACTATGTCTGAAGAAGACTCCAGGTAAACATCCCAATCATAGCATCATTGAAATGCAGTAAATCCTTGATATTAAGCCTGCCCAACCGAAGAAGATTTTTGCATTGTTTCTAGGCCACCAAGACCAATTTCCGCTCATTGGTAGAACCAGTCCAGATAAAATTCCGTATCTTGTAATTCAGGATTTTGAGGAGAGCAGTCGACCATCTGTAAATGTAGAAAGTATGCACGAACATAGTGGTGATTACCGAGTAAACCAGGCAGACCCTGCCAGCTTGGGAGAGACACTTTCCCTTCCATTTAGACATTTGAAGCGTAATATTGGAAGCAATGTTCTCAAAGTATTCTCCATTTTCTTTCCCCCAGAAGAGGGGAACACCAAGGTAAGTACAGGGTAGGGACCTGCGCTTAACTCCAGGCCCATTGGCGATGTGGAGCTATCTAGATGAAGTGATCCCATTGCCAAAAAAAATCGATGATTTCATCAAAATTATATATTTTCCATCCACGATTTCATAATGACGGATGATCTTCTTGACAGTGGAAAAAGTTTGCTTATCAGCCTGCTCAAACAAGAGGATTTCATCCACAAAGAGAAGGTGAGAGGGGACACAAAGGTCCCTTACTGCCTTAATTGGTTAATACATCCCTTCTTGTATAAAATCAAGGAGGCATCGAATCATTTAATAATGCATGATTGCAAAGAGAAAACCCGAGAATGGGTCACCTTGTCGCACTCCATGGGAGCAATGGAAAAATCCATGGGGGGAGCCATTGATCAGGACCAAGACTCTGGCACTATGGAGAATAGCAGAGATCAGATTGATGAAACTATTGGAAAAGCCATATCTTCTGAGGACCTTAACGATAAAGCTCCATTTCATAGTATCAAAATCCTTCAAGATGTCACGATTAAGCACAAAGCAACCTGATTTCGATTTCTTCCTTATATTGTTAATCCCTTCCGATGCAGTGAATAAGAAGGATTTGATATATCTCCTAGGAATGAATACAAACTGATTTGGAGTCACAATTTCACCTAAGAGTTTACCCAACCTAAGGATGAGAATCTTACTAATAATCTTTGGAACTGTGTTGCCAATGGAAGCAGGTCTAAAGTCACTAATAGAAACGTCATTATCCTTCTTGAGGATCATCGAGATGAAGTTGTCATTGGCACCATGGGAATGGATCCTGAGTGGAATAAATCCCTGACCGCGTTTGTGACATCCTCATAGAGGATATCCCAGTAGAACATGAAGAAGTTGTTTCCAAAACCATCCGGACCTACAGTGTTGTCCATATTCATAGAAAAGAGTGGTTCCTTGACATCACCCTCAGAAGGGGCCTCTGTGAGGACCTCATTTTTCTGGCCCATGATACACATCAGGATAGAGTAAAAATAATGGGGGAGACATATCTGTCATCAGTGTACAACCCCTAGAAGTACTCCACCGAATCCTTAGAGATATCCCCCACCGAAGTGAAGGTTGAGTCGCCAACTCTAATAGCACTCAGATTACTCTTACCCTTCATTCCTTATGTAGGTGGTGAATGAACTAAGAGTTGTGATCCCCATCCTGAATCCATATAACATTGAATTGTGCCTTTTCAAGATTCTCTTTGAGGGAGTGAAACTCGTCCAACTTAGAGTGCAGTATAAACTCTTCCCCTGAAGGTACATTTTTCCTCTGGTGGATAATTTGGCACACAGAAAGATGAGATTTAGCTACTTTAATCTCATCATCCAGCACTTAAAAGGACCGTTTGATCAAATATTTTAGTCGACACTTGACTTCTCTCAACATGGAAATCACAATAAATTGGGGACTACTAGAGAAAGTGTTGCTCCACGCCCCCAACACCTCTTCTATGCACCCCGGAACTGTGAGCCATGCATTGCTGAATCTAAATGGTAGGGGAGATGATCTTGGGACTCTCTCCCTTAGTTCAACAACAATTGGGTTGTGATCTGAGTTGAGTTTTGGGAGAGTGAAGCTAGACAGAACCACTGGAAAACCACCTCCTCCCATGTATGAGAAACACCTATCCAGTTTACTATCCTGCCTGCCATTAATTGTGCACCGCCCCAAGTGAATTATTCTCCCAAAATGGATACCTCGTAAAGGTCACATTGGTCAAGGAAAGATGAAAAATCATCTACTGCATTGAAAATAAATTCCGACCTATCTTTTATTAAGGTCTTAGGACCGTGTTGAAATCACCAATAACCATAAAATTGTGATCAATTTGCACACTAACCCACACTATCCTTCTCCAAATGGGCATGTGGGTAGTGTATGAGCATGAAGCGTAACCAAAGGAGTTGGTGAGGACCCCATCAGTCCCTTGGATGGTAATAGAGATCATTTGTGGGCTCGAAACGAAAAAGAAAATCGAGATACTAAAATGCACCAGAACCCATAAGGTTCCCATACTAATTCCATACTCATTTGTTTCAATGAGAGAGTAGATAAGAGAAGCCCAGTTAAATCCTTTCCTGCTGTCAAAATTGATCATGGGTTCAACTAACCCAATAAGCATCATCTTCTGTGTGAGAAAGTTCCTAAAGGATGCAATCGTGGGAGTGTTCCCCAGCCCCTAGAAATTCCAAAACATGGTCTTCATTAGGGATTGGGGGTGACAGGAGAGGGGGTACTACCCTTTCCCTTTACATTTCCCTTCCATTTCTTCCCTTTCATTTTGTGTTTAGTAACTTGCTTCTCTGTAGCTGGAAAGAGATATTTCACTGCCAGATTCTTGGGAACAACTGTGTGAGGCTCAATGGGAGCGTCGGTGGGCTCCTAATCAGCTTGCTCCTCTTTTACCATGTCACTCTAGAAGACTCCACTAAGAGGGTTAAATTTGTTCATGGTGCAGATGTCATCCTCCTAGGGGACCTTTTTCCCCTTCCTCGCAGCCTTTTCTAAAGCAACAACTGAAAAACCCGGCTCCACTGCAGGGGATACAGGGAACTAGATTCACCCTTATCCAAGCAGGACACAACCGGAGAATTCAGAACAGTGCCAGGATCGGCCCCTAAGGAGCCCACCTCACCCAAGACTCCTTCTGATCCACTTACATCAGCCCTCATTTCCACACCTGAAGGAGAATAGGGAGGCTGCTGGAGCACAGGTAGAGGAGTCACAACCTACGGACCCCCATAAGAGCAATTCAAATCCACCAGTACACGTACATGATTACTTTCCATAGGGGAGGCAGGTCCATGACCCACATTAGCCTGCCCACACTCAGCAGCCATCTGAACACCACCCTCAGGATTAGCCTCAACGGAGTCTTCCCTTACAGTAGTAAGAGCTTTAGCCGGCCCACGGTTCCTCCTAAAATGGGATACGTCATGCCCTTTTAAAAGTCAGGTCGAACAGGAAAGAGACCTCTTGCATTCAGAAACAAGATGTCCAAATATACTACAAGAGGAATAAAATTATGGGTTTTAGGGGGCTTATTTTTTTGTAGTGTAGAGTTTTTTTAGGGTTTTTATGGTTTTTAGCAATTTTTAGGTTTTTATTTGTTTTATGTGTTTTATGTATTTTAATGATTTCTTATGGTTATTCAGGGTTTTATTTGTGGGGGGGGGGGGTTCATTTTTACATAATTCTTGGAATTTATGGTCAATTAGGGGTTTTTTGGGATTTTGAGGGGGTTTGAGGTTTATATGGATTTATAGATTTTATGGGGTGTTTTCAATTTTTATTTTATCTTTTTAGGGTTTTTATGTTATTTATAATTTTTAACATTATTAAGGGTCTAAATGGGTTTTATAGTTTTTAAGTGTTTATTAGTTTTTTATGTTATTTATTTTTTTAGCGGTTTATAGTTTTTAAGGTTTTTTGGGCATTTTAGGTTTTTAAGTTCTTCTTTTGGTTTCCATGATTTTTAGGTTTTTTATGTTTTTAGGTATCATTAGGTTTTTGTTGGATTTTTTTTTAAGTTTTTTATGTATTTATAGGGTTTTGGGGTTTTTAAGTGTTTTTAGGGGTGTTATAGTTTTTTATGGGTTTTAGGTTTTTTAGTTTGTAGTGTTTTTTCAGAGTTTTATATTTTTTTAATGTTTTTAGGGTTTTATTGGTTTTTTATAGTTTTAGTGGTTTTTAGGGATTTGTAATTTTTTTTGTATCTTTATTTATTTTAGGTATTTTTATGGTTTTTAAATATTTTTACCTGCTTTTGGTTTTTTAGGGTTTTTTTGGATGTTTAGGTATTTTGGGGTTTCTATTGTTTTTTGGTTTTCAAGGTTTTCTTATGGTTTTTTCACAGTTTTTTGGAATTTTTCTATTCTTATGGATATATAGGGATTTTATTGAATTTATATGGGTTTTTGGGGATTTTATGGATTTTTAGTTGTTTTAGGGGGTTTTATAATTTTTAAAGGATTTATATTTTCTTTAGAATTTTAGGGTTTTTTGAATTTTTATGTGTTTTAGAGTTTCTTTAACATTTTTTTTGTGTATATAGGGTTTTAGAATTTCTAGTGTGTTTTATGGTTTCTGTGGGTTTTATGGGTTTTATGGTTTTTAGTGGGTTTTATTGTGTTTAAGGATTTTTAGAATATTTGGGTTTTTTGTAATTTTATGTTTTCAGGTGATTTATGTGTTATTAGGTTTATAAGGCATTATTTGGGGTTTTAGTGGTTTTTAGGGTTTTTATGTTTTTTCTAAAATTTGAGGAATTTTATGGATATTTATGGTTTTTATGGGTTTAAGTATTTTGAGGGTTTTATCTCTTTTTTACAGTTTCTTTTGGTTTTTTTGGGATTTTATTATTTTTTGAGTTTTCTAATGTTTTATTTTTTTTATTTTTCACGTTTTTAGGGATTTAAAGGGTTTTAAGAGTTTTTATGTTGGTTTATGTTTTTATGGGTTTTTTGAATTTTATGGTTTTTAGGGGATTTATAGTTTTTGGCAGTTTTAGGGGGGTTTTTTTGGTTTTTTGGAATTTTGACTTTTTAGGGGTTTTTCATGTTTTTATATTTTTAAGGTATTATTAGGGATTTTTTTTAAGATTTAGGTATTTTAGGTATTTTTTTGGTTTTATGGGTTTTTCAGGTTTTTATGGATTTTGATGGTTTTAGGTTTTTTAGATTTTAGCATTTTTATGAGTTTTTAGGGTTTTATGATTTCCTTGAGTTATTTTGGTTTTATGATTTTTAAGAGTATTTAATGTTTTCAGGGATTTAAATGGTTTTTTGAGTTTTCAGTGAGATTTTAGTTTTTTAGGTTTTCAAGGGTTTTAGGGGTTTTTATGTTTTTTATGTGTTCTTGGGTTTTATGGTTTTTAAGGGTTATAGAATTTTTAGGTTTTTGGGGTGATAAGTGTTTTTATGTTTTTATAGTTTTTAGGGATTTTTCAGGGTTTTAGGGTTTTTAAAATTTTGAGGAAATGTTTGTCCATTTTTATGATTTTTGTGGTCGTTACGTTTTTAGGGATTTTTACGAATTGTATTTTTAGGGGTTTTATTGTTTTTTGGATTGTTACGGGTTTTTGAGTTTTATAGTGATTTTAAGGACTTTTAGAGTTTTAGAGGTTTTAGGGTTTTAAAGGGTTTTTATTATTTTTAGTAATATTTTTATGTTTTTATGGGGTGTTATGGTGTGATTTTAGGTCATTTAATGGTTTTAGATTTTTTTTTTGTGTTTTTGGTATATTAAGGGTTTTAAGAGTTTTTAGGGTTTTATTATTTTCATAGGGGTTTCTAGGTTTTTATAGATTTTTATATTTTTTTGGGATTTTTAGTGATTTTTTAGGATTTTTATGGGTTTTCGGGTTTTTAAGGATTTTCAGGGGTTTTGGGGTTTTTTGGGTTTTTATGTAATTTATGATTTTTTTGGTTGTTAGGTTTTTTTATATTTATGGGATTTAATTTATTAGGAGACATCATGTTTTTAGTGGTTGAAAGGGGTTTTAGTTGGTTTTATGGTTTTTATGGGGTTTTATGAGTCTTTATTGTTTTTAAGGGTTTTATGATTTTTTAGGGTTTTTAGAATTTTTCTATTTTTGAGGGTCTAAAGTGTTTTTAGGTTTCAAAGGTTTTCTTAGGGTTTTTCCATAATTTTAAGGTTTTTTACCTTTCTAGTGATATTTGGGTTTTTTATTATGTTTAGGGTTGTTAGGGATTTTGAGAGTTTTATGGTTTTTTATTGTTATTTGGGTTATTTTAGTGTTGTATAGTTTTAGGAATTTTTAATTTTTTATGGGTTTAATGGGTTTTAGTTTATTTGTTGTGATTTTAGTGGTTTTATGGGATTAAGTGTTTTTTAATGATTTTTTTTTAGGGATTTAGGATTTTTAGGGTCTTTTTTAGTTTTTAGCATAATTTAGGGTTTTAGGTGTTTTATGTTTTTTTATTTTTATGGTTTTCTTAAAGGATTTTATGTTTTTTTCTATTTTTTATGTTTTTTCGTATTTTTTTGGTGATTTTTAGGCATTTTAGAGGTTTTTTATTTTTTAGGGATTTTGTTGGGGTTTTTTGGTTTTTTTGGGTTTTTTGGGGTTATAATATTTTTTTTGGTTTTGAGGGTTTTAATGTGCTTTTAGTTTTTTTATAATTTTTAAGGGATAATAGGTTTTTCATAGTTTTTATTGGTCTTTTATGTTGTTTAGGGTTTTTAATATTTTTAGAGGTTTTTTTGGTTGTTAGGGTTTTAGGGGTATTTGATGGTTTTAAGGGCTTCTTCATTTTTAGACTTTTTAGGGGTTTTAAGTATTTTTTATGTTCATAAGGTTTTCATTGGTTTGTTTGGTATTTTTAGGGAGTTTTCTATTTCTGTGGATTTTTTGGGATATTTTGGTATTTTTAAGGATTGTTTGTGACTTTTATGAATTTTGGGGATTATTGGGATTTTGAGCGTTTATATTATTTTAGGTATTTGGGGGGTATTTATGGTATTTTGGGGGTTTTAGGGTTTCTTGATTTTTTTTTATTTTTTAATGATTTATAGAGTTTTTTAAAATTTTATGGTTTTGGAGTTTTTTTGGTTTTAGGTTTTTATGATTTTTTAGGGATGTTAATTTTTTAGGGTTTTTATTGATTGTAGGGTATTTTGGTGTTTGAAGGGTTTTAATGGTTTTTAGAATTATAGGGTTTTTCTATTTTTATGTGTTGTTATTTTTTAGGGTTTTCTTAGGGTTTCCAAGTTTTAGTGGGTTTTTACATTTTTTTTGATTTTTTGGATTGTTATGGTTTTTAGGGTTTTTAGAGATTTTGATGGTATTTATGGGGTTTAGGGATTTTTAACATTTTCAGGGTTTTCTTTGGAGTTTTTATTGGTTTAACATATTTTAGTTTTTTATCTTTTGTAGTGGTTTAAAGGGGTTTTTAATGTTTTAGTGGGTTTTTAGGCTTTTATATATTTTGAGTTTTTTAATGTTTTCAGGGGTATTTATGGTTTTTAATGATTTAGTGGTTGTAGGGTTTTTTAGTGTTTTTATCATTTAGTGGTTTGATGTTTTATTTTCATTTTTATGTTTTTCATTGGGTTTTTAGAGTTTTTAGGGTTCTTTAAATTTTTATGGATTTTTTAGTTCTATTTTGGGAATTTTATGGGTTTTAGGTCCTTAGGGATTTTGTGTTTCTTTAGGGTTTTATGGTTTTATGGATTTTTGGCCTTTTAGGGTTTTTAGTCTTTTATGGTTTAAAAGGTTTTTAGTGTTTTTAATATTTTTATGGGTTTTATAGTTTTCAGTTTGTTATTAATGTTTTCATAAATTTTTAGGGATTTTAAAAGGGTTCTTTGGGTTTTATGGTTTTTAGGGTTTTTAATGGGGTTTTTTTGTTTTAGTGATTTTGTTTTGTATTTATGGGTTTTATGATAATTTAGGATTTTAACTTTTTTTAGTGTTTTTTTAGGTTTTTTGGGGGTTCTACATTTTATCAGTTTTATAGGGGTTTTTTAATGTTTAGGTTTTTAAAGGGATTTTTGGATTTTTTTGTGGTTTATATGGTTTTATGGGTTTCTAGGTATTTGACGCTTTTTGGGGGTTTATGGTTTTTAGTCTTGATTGTTTTGGGGGGTTTTAGTGTTTTTAACATTTTGGGGGGTTTTATGGGTTTTAATAATTTTTCAATTTTAATGGTTTTTCTTGGGTTTTTCCTTGTTTTTTGGGTCTTTTCATTTTTTTGGTTTACTAGGTTTTTTATTTTTTTAGAGATTTTAGGATTTTGAGGATATTTATAATTTTTATAGGTTTTGGGTTTTTCTGTATTTTGTTATACTTTTTAATGTTATTAGGGGTTTAAAATTTTATTAGAGTTTAAATGGTTCATAGGGTTTTTTTGCTTTTAATGTTCTTAACTGTTTATAGGGTTTTTAACTTTTTTATGTTTTAGGTATTTTTGTGTTTTTTGATTTTAAGGTTTCATTTGGATTTTTTTTGTTTTTAGTGTTATTTACGTGTTTAATGTTTTGAGTTATTTTTGGAGCATTTTTAGGGTTTTATGAATTTTGAGGGTTTTTAGAGTTTTTAGGATTTTCGGGAATTTATGTGTTTTTAGGTTTTTATGTTTTTCTGAGTGAATTTTGGTTCTTATGGGTTTTTTTGCTTTTATGGATTTTTTGGTATTTTTATGGGTTTTAGGGTCTTATGTATTTTTAGTGATTTTAGAGATTTTTAGTGTTTTTGGTTTTTTGGGATATTAGGGGTTTTCACGTTTTTAGGGGTTTTGAGGATAATTATAGTTTTTAATGTTTTTCGGGGTTAAAAGGGTTTTTAGAGTTTTTAGTGTTTCTAGGTTTTTATGGGAGTTTAGGATTTAAAAGGGTTTTTAGTGGGTTTTATGGTTTTTATGGAATTTATGGTTTTTAGTATTTTTTTACATTTTTTGGTGTCTTATGTGTTTTTTTCATTTTAATGTTATATTAGGGTTTCATTAGGGGTTCTTTGGGTTTTTTTATGTATTTACATATTTTTAGTTCATTTAATGGATTTTTATGTTTTTAAAGTTTTAATGGATTTTGAGGGTTATTTTTGATTTTTAGAATTTTTATGTTTTTTTTGTTTTTCTGGTTTGTTTTGTGTTTTATAGGGTTTATGGTTTTTTAGATTTTTTTAATGTTTTAGTGGTTTAATGTATTTTTAGTGTTTTTAGTGATTTTTAGGTTTTTATAGGGTTTAGGGGTTTTAATGTTTCTAGGGGATTTTATTATTTCTATAATTTTATGTATATTTAGTGTTTTAGAATTTTTAACATATTTTAGGTATTATTGTGATCTTAGGGTTTTTTGTCTTTTTAATGTTCTTATGGGGTTTTTTAGTTTTTTTGGGTTTTGGGTTTTTAGGGGGATTTTTTTTTGAGTTCTTTATAGTTTTTAAGGTTTTTAGAGTTTTTAGGGTTTTTATGGTTTTAAAGGGGTTTTAGTGTTCTTTATTTTTTTTTCTATTTTTATCAGTTATTAATGTATTTATGGTTTTAGGGGTTTTTTATTTTTAGTGCATTTGGGGGATATTAGGGGTTTTTGGGTTTTTAGCATTTTTATATTTTTATTGGGTTTATATTTTCTAGGTTTTGAAGGTTTTCATAGTTTTTTTCAAGGGATTTATTGTTTTTTACTTTTTATGGACTTTTAGGGATATTGGATTTTTATGGGGTTTTGGGGTTTTTAGGTATTTTGAGGGTTTTTATATATTTTAGGTTTTTTTTAGTTTTTTGGTTTTTCTTGAGTTTTTATGGGTTTTAAGGTTTTAAGACATTTTAATGCTTTAGGGTTTTAATGTTTTTTTATAGTTGTTACTATTTTTACTGTTTTTATTGGTTATTATAGTTTTAATGGTTTTTAGTGATTTTATGGTTTTTATAATTTTATATTTCTTGGGGGGTTAGGGTTTTTAGGTATTTAGTGTTTTCCAATTTTTATGGGTTTTAAGTGTTTTTAGGTTTTTAAGGTTTTCGTAGGGTTCTTCAGGGTTTTTTGGGATTGTAATGTTTTTATTGAATCATTGGGATTTTTTAGGATTTTACAGGTTTTTATGGGTTTAAAGGATTTTGAGGGATTGGGGTGGTAAGGGTTTTATGGTTTATTTGTTTTTTTGGGATTTTTTTTCCTTTTTTATAGTTTTTACGTTTTTTAGTGTTTTTTAATGTGTTTAGGAGTTTAATGAGTTTTTTAGATTTCTATGTAGGTTTTAAGGTTTTATTGGTTTTTAGGGAATAAATCATTTTTAGGGTTTTATGGGTGTTTAGGGTTTTTTGGGTTTTAGGATTTTATGGGATTTAACTGTTTTTAGGTTATTGAAGTTTTCTTAGGGTTTTTATGTTATGTTTTGTATTTAAGTAATATTATAGGTATTTTAGGTTTTTATGTGTTTTAGGGGTTTATTGATTTTTAGGTGTTTAATGTTTTTAAGGGTTTTATGTTTTTTATGGGTTTTTCGGGTTTTCATGATTTTTCCTAGGTTTTAATGTTTTTTATAGTTTTTAACATTTTAAGGAGTTAATTGGTTTTTATGTTTTTTATTGTTTTAACGGGTTTTTACGGATGGTTAAGGTTTTATGGGTTTTAAGGGGTTTTCTGGATTTTTAGGGTTTCATCCATTTTTAGGTTTTCCATAGATTTTATGTTTTTTATAGTTTTTATTTTCTTCACCAGGTTTTTAAGGTTTTCATCAATTTTCAGCATTTTAAAGATTATTTATTTTTTTAGTATTTTTATGGATTTTGAGGTTTTTATGTTTTTAGGGTTTTTAAGTTTTTTTATGGTTTTTAGGGGTTTATGGCATTTTAGGTTATTAGGTTTTTCAGGATTTTTAGGGATTTAGAGTTCTTTAAACTTTTTACGGGTTTAAAGTAAATTTCTATTTTTATTGGGGTTTATGGGTTTTTATGGGTTTTGGGATTTTTTTTTTTAGGGTATTTTAGAAGTTTTAGTGATTTTTAGGGTTTTTATCATTTTTTAAGTTTTTAGGGTGTTTAAGTGATTATAGTTTTTTATGTATTTCTTATGGTTTTGGTTTTTTAAGTATTTCTATGTTTTAGAGATTTTTAGGGGGTTTCCAGGAATTTTGTGGCTATTTTATTTTTTTGGGGTTTGGGGTAGGGGTTATGATTTTAGAGTTTTTTGGTGGTTTTCGGGTTTTTTAGTTTTTAGTATTTTTAGATTTTTTGTGCTTCATTAATGTTTATAGGTTTTTAAATGGTTTATAGTGTTATTAGTGTGTTTTTATGGATTTTATGTGGTTTTAGTATTTTTAATGTATTCAGGAGTTCTATGATTTTGAGGGTTTTTGGGTTTTCTAGATGTTTTAGCACATTTCAGGTTTTAAGGGTTTTAATTATTTTTAGATTTTCTAGGATTTCTTAGGGTTTTTAAATTTTTTATCATTTTAATTTTTTTACGAATTTCTATGTATTTTTAGGATTTTTTGGGGTTTTTTGAATTTAATGTATTTTGAGGGTTTTTAGCGGTTTTTAAAATTAGAGGATTTTCTTTTATTTTTTTGGGTTTTCTTAGTTTTTTAGTATTTTAATGGTTTTTAATAGTTTCTTAATAAAAATTGGGTTTAAATGTTTCTTAGAGTTTTGAGAGTTTTTTTTTGTTTTTATGGGGTTTTAGGGTTTTTGTGGTTTTTAGGGGTTTTATGTTCTTAGGTATTTTTTTTATTTTACGGTTCTTTAGTTCTTTATGGGGTTGTAAGGGATTCTTAGTTTTTTTTGGGTATTTTAGGTTTTTTTCAGGTTTTCATGAATTTTTATATATTTTTAGGATTGTTTTGGTTTTTATGGGTTTTAAGGATTGTGAGGTGTTTTATGGTTTTTTACTATTTTAGGGGTTTAATTCTTTTTTGGGGTGTTAGGTTATTTTGAGTATTTTCCTGTTTTTAAGCGTTTAAAAGGTTTTTAACATTTTAGGGGTTTAAAGGTTTTTTAGAGTTTGTATTGGGTTTTAGGGTTATTTTGGATTTTTTAAGGTTTTAGGCATGTTTATGGTTTTTATGGTTTATTAGATTTTTTGGGATTTTAGTGTTATGTTTTTAGGGGTTTAAGTGTTTTTAGGATTTTACAATTTTCTGAGGGTATTTCAATGGTTTTAGGGTCATTTTCATTTTTAGATATTTTTTGGAAATTTTTATGATTTTTTTTGTATTTTTACCATTATAAAGTATTTTGAGGGTTTTATGGTTTTTATGGGTTTTCGGGTTTTAATTATTTTTGGGTTTTAGTGTTTTTTTGAGTTTTTACAGTTTTTAAGAAATTAAATAGTTTTAAACATTTTTATAGGTTTAAACTGTTTGTATAGATATTATTTTCTTTTATTTTTTTCATTGTTTTTAGGGGTTTTATGGTTTTTAGTTTTTTTATGGGTTTTAGGGTTTTTAGTGTATTTATGATTTTTATGGGTTTTAGTGTTTATGGTTTTTTAGAGGTTGTAAATGTTTTTAAATTTTTAATGTTTTCTTAGTGTTTGTTATGGTTTTTAGGGTTCTGTATGTTTTTAGTGATTTTTTTTTGTATTTTCAGGACTTTATGGTTATTAGGGATTTTGGGAAGTTCTTCTGGTTTTTATGGTTTTGTACGGTTTTTATATTTTTTAAAAATTTTGGGAGATTAATTTGTTTTCTATCATAGTGGGTTTAATGTTTTTATATGTTTTTAGTGGTTTTAAGGTTTATAGGCATTTTTTAGTTTTTTGGGGTTTTTAGTTTTTTTTTTACATTTTTTAGGTTTTAAGGGATTTTATTTTTTTTAGTTTTTTATGTTTTCCATAGATATTTTCAAGGGTTTAAGTGTTTTAATGTTTTTAGGAATTTGTAAGGATTTTTTATAATAATTATTAATTTTAAGGATATTCAGGGGTTTTATGGGGTTTTAGGGTTTAATGTTGTAAGGGTTTAGGGGTTTTTAAGGTTTGGGGGTATTATTATGTTTTCAGGGGTTTTATGGTTTTCTTGATTTTTCTAATTTTTTTAGGGGTTTAGAGGTTTTTTAGTTTGTTTTGTGATTTTTATGGTTTTATGGGTTTTTATAGTTTTATGATTTTTAGGGTTATTTATGGGTTTTAAGGCAGTTTTGTATTTTAGGTTTCTATATTTTTATAATGGTTTTAGTTTTTCTACTTTTTAGGTACTTTTAGTGATTTGTATATTTTTTTTGTTTTTTTTGGGTTTTCATGAGGGTTTCAAGGACTTTGAGTATT
This sequence comes from Viscum album, assembly GCA_963277665.1. Classification (NCBI taxonomy): domain Eukaryota; kingdom Viridiplantae; phylum Streptophyta; class Magnoliopsida; order Santalales; family Viscaceae; genus Viscum; species Viscum album. Next base: position 111,067,765 of record OY728127.1, read on the forward strand.
TTTTGGGTTTAAATGGGTTTTGGATATTTAAAGGTTATTTTTTAGGGGATTAATGTTTTATTTAGAGTTTTTAACATTTCAGGGGTTTAATGTGTTTTAGAGTTTTTAGGATTTTTTCGCATTATGGGTTTTATGATTTTTATGGGTTTTTTAGTTTTTAATACATTTATGAGTTATTTGATATTTCAGGTTTTTACTGTTTCTTGTTTTTTAAGGGTTTTAATTGTTTTTTGTTTTTTTATGGTTTTCAGGGTTTTTGGGTTTCTTATGTTTCTGGGGATTTTTAGGGATTTTTAATTATCTTTTTGGCTAATTAGTTTTTTTTTATTTGTATGGTTTTTAGGGGGGTTAGGGTTCTTATTGGTTTTATAGTTTTTTTTCTGTTTTTGAGTTTTTACTTTATTTATTGTTTCATATAGCTTTTTAAAATTTTTAAGGGTCTAAATGAATTTAATTTTTTATTCTTTTTCAGGGGTTTTATAGATTTTTAACACGTTGGGTTTTAGGAGTTTTATTATATTTATGGTTTTTTTAGATTTTATCATTTGTAGGTATTTTAGGGGTTTAAATTTTTTTAAGTTGTTATAGTTTTCATAGAGTTGTTAATGGTTTTTAGTTTTTTTCCAGGTTTTAGAGCATTTTACATTTATAGGATTTTTAGACAATGTTTTATATTTTTATTGTTTTTTGGGGTTTTGAGAAATTTGGGGGGTTTTATGGTTTTTATTGGTTTTTTGGGGTTTTATTTATTTTTTTGGGTTTTATTATATTATAAATTCTTTAGTGGTTTTCATGTTGTTATTTTTTAAGGTTTCGGGGGTTTTAATATTTTAGGGGTTTTAGCATTTGTTGGTGTTTTTGGGTTTTTAGTATTTTTTAGTGTATTAATGTTTTCCTTAGGTTTTTCATGTTTTTACATTTTTATGGATTTTTATTGAATTTGTAGGATTTTATCTTTTTTAGGGTTTTTAAGGATTTTGAGAGTTTTTACGGGTTTAAGGGTTTTTATTATATTTATTTTTATTTTAGAATTTATTATATATTTTAGTTTTTTTATAGTTTCTTAGAGTTTTTAACGTTTTTATTGGTTTAAAGGGGTTTTAATGAATTTTGGGGAGGTTTTGGGTTTTTATTAGTTTTAATAGTTTTTAGTGGTTTTTAAGTCTTTTAGAGTTTTTAGCAATTTTTACATTTTTATGGGTTTAAGTGTTTTTAGGTTTTTATGGTTTTAATAGGCCTATTCTTAGTTTTTATGGCATTTTACATTTTTAAGAATTTTTTTCTTTTTTAGGATTTTTATGGTTTTCAAGTTTTTGGTGATTTTCACATTTTTTTCTTTTAGAGTCTGTTGAATTTTTATTGGTTTTATGGTTATTAGAGTTTTTATGATTTTAGGAGTTTAAATTTTTTGAATAGTTTTATTTCATTATACTGTCTTTATGAGTTTTTAGAGGTTTTCAATGTTTTAGAGGTTTTTAATGGTTTTTAGGGTTTTTAATGTTTCTAGTGTTTGTTAGGGTTTTGTTTTATTTTGGGTTTCAGAGGTTTTAAATGTCTATAGATTTATAAGGATTTATTATGTGTTTTCATGGGTTTGGGTATTTTAATTTTTTAGTAATTTTTAGGGTTTTTTAGGTTTTTTGTTCTATTTAGGGTCTTTTAGGGATTTTGATGGTTTTTCGGATTTTTGTTCTATTTTTAGGATTTAGGGTTTTTTGAGTTTTTAGTGGTTTTTTTAGCTTGATAAATTTTGAGGGTTTTAATGGGTTTTAGAGTTTTTAGTGGGTTTTTAGGGTTTTGCAGTTCTTTAGGGATTTTTAAGGTTTTTAGGTGTTTTATGGTTTTTATGGGTTTTGGGGTTTTTCAGTTTTTAGTGGTTGTATAGTTTTTTACATTTTTATATGTTTTATGTGTTTTTTATGTTTTTCATAGGGGTTTTATGGTTTTTATGGGGTTTTATGTTTTTAGGATTGTCAGGGATGTTTTGTATTTTTATGGGTTTTAAGGGGTTTATGGTTTTTGAGGGCTTTTAGGTTTTTAGGGTTCGTTATTTTTTTGGTATATAAGGGTTTTTTTAGTTTTTATGGGTTTTAATGTTTCTTAGATTTTTTAACTTTTTTAAGGGTTTAAGTGGTTTTTAGAGTTTTTATTGTTTTTTTGGTTTTTTTGTGTTTTTTGGGTTTTCTATGATTATTAGGTGTTTTAAGGTTTTAAATATTATAGGTTTTTTATGAGTTTTATCATTTTTAGGTTATAATGGGATTTAAGAGTTTTTAGATTTTTATGGTTTTCTTAAGGGGTTTTTAATGTTTTTAAGGATTTTTACATTTTTTTAGATTTTGAGGGAATTTTGAAGATGTATATAGATTTCGGGTTTTTTTAGATTTCGTGCAGTTTTAAGGGTTTAACGGTTTTTTTGGGTTTTTAAGTTTTTTTTGAGTCTTCAGTGTTTCTAATAGTTTTTTATATTTTTTAATGTGTTTATATGCATAAAGTTTTTTAGTGTTTTATGTGGTTTTTATAATATTTATGGTTTTATATGGATTCTAATTTTGGGGGGTTCGTGGGTTTTTGGGGTTTTTTCTTTTCTTAAGTTTTTATGGGTTTTAAATTTATTATGTTTTTATGTTTTTCTTTGGGGTTTTTAGTGTTTTTATGGTTTTTATGTTTTTATATAATTTTAGGGTTTTTTGGATTTTATTTGGGTTTTGCAGTTTTTAAGGATTTTGAGGAGTTTAAAAATTTTAAGTCTTTTAGACGACTTTTTTGGTCTTTTTTAGGGTTTTATGGTTTTTTGAATTTTTAGGGTTTTAAGGTTTTTATAGTTTTTGAACGTTTTTAGGGGTTTAAACTATTTTTAGAGTTTTCAGTGGGGTTTTACGGTTTTAGGGATTTTGGGGTCTTTTAAGAATTTTAGGGTTTTTAGGATATTTTGTGTTTTATGGGTTTTAAGAGTTTTTGGGGGTTTCTATATTTCTTAGATGTTTCAAAGTTATAGGTGTTTCTACATTTTTATGGAATTTTATATATTTTCTGTAATTTTATTATTTTTTAGGGATTTTAGGGATTTTGAGCGGTTTTAGGGTTTTTATAGTTTTTTTTAGAATTTTAGGGGTTTCTTTAGTTTTTATGGTTTTCATGGTTTTTAGAGATCTTTAACGTATTTAGGGATTTAAAATTTTTTTTAATGTTTTTAGTTTTTTATTATTTTATGGGTTTTTGTGTGTTTAATTGTTTTTGGAGTTTTTTTTGGATTTTAAGGATTTTAGGTTTTAGGGTCTTTTAGGTTTCTTGAGTTACTAGTTTTTATATGTTTTATGTTCTTCGAGGTTATTAATGTTTTATTATGGATTTTTAGAGTTTTTAGGTTATTTTAACTTTTATGTGATTTTTATGTTTTTAATGGGTTTTTATTGTTTTCTAGGATTTTAAGGGTTTTATCTATTTTAGGTTGTTTGCGGATTTTTATAATTTTTAGGTTTTTAGGTGTTTAAAATGTATTTAGGTTTCTACAGTTTTCGTAGGGTTTTTCATGTTTTTAATGTTTTTCACATTTTAATATATTTTTAGAGCTTTTTTTAATTTTTTATAGGTTTTTGGGTTTTAGATATTTTGAGGGTTTTAATGTTTTTTATGTTTTTAAGGGTTTAGGTGTATTTTGAATTTTATAGGGTTTTATTGTTTTTAGTGTTTTAATATATTTAGATGTTTAACTGGTTTTTATAGTTCTCAGTGGTTTTATTGGTTTTTATGGGGTTTATGGTTGTTTATTATTATAGTGGTTTTTTAGGACTTTAGGGTTTTTATGGTTTTTACAGTTTTTATGTTCTAAGGGGATTCAATTATTTTTATATTTTTAGGATTCCTTATAAATTTTCCATGTTTTTAGTTTATTTTACATTTTTAATAAATTTGGTTGATTTTTTTTGATTTTTATGGGTTTTAGGGTTTTTAGATATCTTTAGGGTTTTTATGGTCTTATGTTCTCTTTCAGTTTTTATGGTTTTAGGGATTTTGATGGTTTTTCGAATTTTTATCATTTTAGGGGTTTAAAGAGGATTCAATGTTTTTAGGGGAGGGGTTAGGTTTTTTATGGCATCTTAAGGGGTTTATGGGTTTTTATGGTTTTTAATGTTTTTGAGGGTTTTAGAATTTTTTACGTTTTATAGGTTTTAAGTGTTTTGGGGTATTTAAATTTTTCCTAGAGATTTTCATGGTTTTTAGGATTTTTTAATTTTTAGAGATTTTTATGTATATTTTTGAATTTTTTATGTTTTTAGGGTTTTTAGGGATTTTGAGGTGTTTTAGGATTTTTATGAACTTTTTGGTTTCTTTTTTTTATAAGTTTTTTAGCAGTTTTAGGGGGTTTTAGAGTTTTTAAGTTATTTAGAGTTTTAAGGACTTTAGAATTTCACGGGTTGTTTTGGGTTTTTATGAGGTTTTTGGGGTTGAAAGGTTTTTAGTGCTTTTATGGGTTTTATGGTTTATTAGGGTTTTAAGTGTTTCTAAGATTTTTTTAGAGTTTTAATTGTTTCTTGGTTTTATATTTTTTTAGGGTTTTGAGGGGTTTTAAAGTTTTTGTTTTCATTTTTATGTATTTTTAGGATTTTTAATATTTTTTTTTGATTTTATAGGGTTTTTAGGTATATTTTGGGGTTTTAGGGTTTTTTGGGTTTTTGGGTTTTACATTTTTTTAATTTTTTGGGTTTTCATGGTTTATTAGAGTTTTTAACGTTTTAAGGGTTTAATGGATTTTTAGTGTTTTAGTGGGTTTTAGTGTTTTAGGGTTTTTAGGGTTTTAGGGTTTTAGGGATTTTGAGATTTTAGAGTTTTTATGGTTTTTAGAGTTTTTAGCATTTTTTTAGGTTTTTAGGGGTTAAAGTGTTTTTAGGTTTTTAAGTTATTCTTAAGGTTTTTCAGCATTTTTATGGTTTTTTAAATTTTAGGGGTTCTAGGTATTTTTTAGGATAGCTAGGGTTTCTTTGTTTTTATATTTGGGATTTTGTGGTGTTTTAGGGATTTTATGTTTTTTTAAAGGTTTGTGGGTTTTATAGTTTTCAGGGTATTTATAGATTTTAGGGTTATTAGGGTATTAACATTTTTTATATCTTTTTAGATTTTAATTTTTTTTATGTTTTTAGGGTTTTTATGGGTTTTCCTGGTTTTTAATGAATTTTAGATCATTTTATAGGTTTTATGGTTTTTGTATTTTTTAGGGATTTTTAGGGTATTTAGGGGTTATATGGTTTTTATGGTTTCTTCGTGTTTTTATGTTTTTAGTGTTTTTATGTTTAGTTAAGGTTTATTGAGTTTTTAAAATTTTAGTGGTTTAAAGTGTTATTAGTTTTTTTATGGTCTGTTTTAGTGTTTTTAGGGCATTTTAATGGTTTTAGGGTTTTTAGGGTTTTTGGTTTTTTGGGGCTTTTTAGAATTTTGTAGGTTTATAGGGATTTTAGGTGTTTCTCAGTTTTAAAAGTTTTCTTATAGATATTTAGGTTTTTTAGTGATTTTTACTTTTTAGGGGATTTTGGGCCCTTTTAGGATTTTTTTGGTATTTAGGGGTTTTAGGGAATTTCAAGGTTATTACGGGTTTTATGGTGTTTTGGGGGTTTGGGGGTTTTAATTTGTTTTTTAGGGTTTAAGTATTTTTAGAGTTTTTAATTTTTTTGTGTTTTAAAGGGGTTTTTAGAGTTTTTAGTGGTTTTTAGGGTCTTTATATGGTTTTGGGGGATCTAAAGTTGTTATGGAATTTATGGTTTTTAAAGTTTGTTAGGAGTTTCAATGTTTTAAGTGGTTTTTGCGCTTTTTCGAGATTTTTTGTGATTTTAGGTTTTTTATGTTTTTCATAGGTTTTATCGGGGTTTATAAGTTTTTTGTGTTTCTAGGGATTTTTACAGATTTTTTTGATTTTTATGGTTTTTCAGGTTTTTATATATTTTGAGGTTTTTTGGGGTTTTATAGGTTAGTAGGGTGTTTATGTTTTTTTTTATTTTACTATTTTTTTATTCTTTATTGTGTTTAAAGTTTTATAGAATTTTTAATGTTTTTAGTCGTTTTAAGTGTTTTTATGTTCATAATGTTTTCTTAGGGGTTTTTATGCTTTTTAGGGTATTTTATGTTTTTAGGGCGGAAGAGGTTCAGGGCTTCAAAAGCCTAGCCCCCCAAAATCAATAAAACATAAAGAGATAGTTACAAGATGGATTGACAAGGGCGAGAGTGAGTCTCACCCTTCATATCTGAATCAACAAAGGGAGAACAAAAAGATGGGGACACGAAGGACCACATCGAGCTTCTTTCATCAATCGCCCTTTTTGCAAGAGCGTCTGCCACCGAATTTGCCTCCCTATAGGGTTTATAGTTTTGCCCATTTTTTATGATTTTTAATGGTTTTGGAGTTTTTAATTGTTTTTAAGAATTCAGAGGGTTTTTATATTTTTTGTGGTTTTTAATATTTTAATGGAGTTTTCTGGTGTTTAATGTTTTTAGGGGTTTTTATGTTTCGAAGACTTTTTACAGTTTTTTGGATTTTTATTTTTTTAGGGATTTAGGGGGTTTATGTAGTTTATGGGTTTTAAGGTTTTATTAGTATAATTCTAGGTTTTTTTACATTTCTATGGGTTTTTAGTTATTTTTTTAGGATTTTTATGGTTTCTGGGGATTTAGGGGTTTTGAAGTGTTTTTAGGGGTTTTAGGGTATTTAGGGGTTTTTTGGGGTTTTAAGGTGTTTTCATGAGATTTTACGGTTTAAAGGGGGTTTATAGTTTTTTAATTTTTTAGGGGTTTAAAATGTTTTTTGATATTTTAGTGGGTTTAGGGTTTTTATAAGTGTTAGGGTATTTATGGTTTTAGGGGGTTTTAGGATTTACTGGGGGTTTTACGGTTTTTATCATTTTTTGGTTTTGGGGGGTTTTAACTGTTTTTAATTTTTAAAGGTTTTATCAGTTTTTTTCCCAGTTTTTAGGGTTAATTAAATTTTTTGGTGTTTTTAGGAAGTATTTAGAACTTTTATGGGTTTTTGATGTTTTTAGATATTTTTAGTGTTTTTATGGGTTTTCAGGTTTTTAGGGTTTTGAGGGAATTTATAGTTTTTAGAGTTTTTAATGATTTTAGGGTTTATAGGTGTTTTAGTGTCTTAGGGGTTTTATTTTTTTCAGGGGTTTTTATGCATTTTAGGGGTTTTATGTTTTTTGGGTTTCTATTGTTTTTTTTTGGTTTTTTAAAGTGTTTATCATTTTTTCATTTCTATGGTTTTTTCATGATTTTAGGTTTTAGTGGTTTTCTTTGGGGTTTTCAGGTGTTTTATTTTCTTTAGGTTTTTAGGGGTTTTTAGAGATTTATTAGGTTTTAATATGTTTTTTTGGAAATTTAGGTATTTCAAGGGGTTTTAAGGGGTTTTATGGGGTTTCGGGGGTTTTCATGGTTTTTTTATTTTTTTTGAGATTTTTGGGTTTTTATAGTTTTTTACATTTTTAAGTGTTTAAACAGTTTTTGAGTTTTTTGGGGGTTTTAAGGATTTTTTTGGTTTTTTGTGTTTTTACAAATTTTTGGGGGGTTTTTGGGCTTTATAGGTTTTTGTTTACAAGGGTTTTATGGTTTTTTTTGGGTTTTAGCATTTTTTAGGTTTGTATGGGTTTTAAGTTTTTTTAGTTTTTTAATTTTTTTCTTAGGGTTTTTAGGATTTCTTCTGTTTTTTTGAGATTTTCACAACTAATTTAGGATTTTTATGGTTCTTAGTGTTTTTAGGGTTTTGAGGGGTTTTTTTTGGTTTTTTTGGTTTTTTTGGTTTTTTTGTGTTTTTAGGGTTTTTTAGATTTTTTAGGATCTTAAGGATGTTTATAGTTTTTAGAATTTTTAGTTTTTTAATGTATTTTTATAGTTTTAGTGGTTTTTAGGGGTTTTATGCGATTTTAGGGTTTTTTGGGTTTTTCTATCTTTGAGTGGTTTTAGATTTTTTAGGTTTTACGAGTTTTATTTGTTTTTATAATTTTATGGTTTTCTTAGGGTTTCTATATTTTTAGTATTTTTTTTAATTTTAATGTTTTTAGGGTTTTTAGGTTTTTTGGTGGGTTTTAGTGTTTTTATTAATTTTATGGTTTTTATGTTATTTTTTCGGTTTTAGGGTTTTTTTGTGTTTTTTGGGATTTTAAGGTTTTTATTGTTTCTTAATGTTTTAATGGATTTAAAAGGTTTATAATGTTTTAGTTTTTTATGGGTTTTATGGGTTTTTATCGTTTTAGGGGGTTTTATGTTTTGTAGGGTTTTAGGGTTTTTAGGGTTCTAATTTTTTTAGGATTCTTAGGGGTTTTAAGTGTTTTTATGTTTTTATGGTTTTAATAGGTGTTTTAATTGTTCTGAGGTTTGTTTGTTTTTAGAGATCCTTTTTATTGATTTTTTAATATTTTTATAGTTTCTAGTTTATTTATATAATATAAAGGGATTTAGTGTTATTTGGGTTTTTATGGTTTTTCTGGGATTTAGTTTTTTATGGGTTTTATTAAATTTTAGGTTCTTATGCTTTTATTACTATTTTTATTTAGTTTTCAAGTTTTTTATGTTTTTATGGATTTTATTGTATTTTTTAGGATTGTCATGGTTTTTAGGATTTTTTGGGGTTTTAGGGTTTTAGGTTTTTTAGGCATTCTATGGGTTTTAAGAGTCATTTAAAAAATTTTGGGGACTAAAGATTTTGTAGAGTTTGTTGTCGTTTTTATTCTTTATATTGGTTTTTAAGGTTTTTTTTTATTTTTTGGGGTTTCAATATTTTAATGGAGTTTTTTGGGTTTTTTGGTTTCTTAGGGGGTTGAAATGTTTTTTAATTTTTAAGGTTTTATAAGGATTTTCTAGAGATTTTATGGTCTTTTACATTTTCAAGGATTGTTTTGATATTTATGTTATTTATATTTTTCTGGGATTTTGAGGGTTTTTATGGGTTTTTTATGATTTTCGGTTGTTTGGTTATTTGGTATATTTGGGTTTTTTGAGTTTTTTTTGGGTTTTATGTTATTTATAGTTTTCAACCTTTATTAGGTGTTTAAAGGGGTTTTAGAGTTTTTAGTGTTTTTTAAGGTTATTATGGTTTTTAGGGTTTGTTAATGTTTATAGGGTTTATGGTTTTTATGTTTTTAGGGTTTTTAGTGTTTTTAGGTTCGTTAGGGGTATTAGTTATTTAGATATCTAATTTTTTATACGGGGTTTTTCAAGGTTTTTAGTGTTTTTTAAAATTATATGGATATATAGGGATTTATAGGTTTTTTATTATTTGTAGGGGTTTTATGGATTTTTAGGGTTTTAGTGGCTTTTTTAGATTTCTTTTGGATTTTAAGGTTTTTTTGAGTTTTTTAGGAGTTTTATAGTTTTTATATTTTTAAACTTTTTAAGGGATTTAATTTTTTTTACATTTTTAGTGGGTTTTTAGGAATTTTATTAGTAATATTTTTATTTGGGGTTTTTAGGAGTTTTTATAATTTTTAGGGGTTTTATGGTTTTTAGCATTTCTTAGGTTTTAGTGGATATATATATTTTTAGTTTTTTAATGTTTTCATATAGAGTTTCAAATATTTTTCTGTTATTTAGGGATTCTATGGGTTTTTTACAGTTTTTATGGTTTAATGATTCTTTTGAGTGTTTTTAGGGGTTTTAGAGTGTTTAGGGTCTTTATGTTTTTTTGGGGATTTAGTGTTTTTCTAAGTGCATTAAGGTTTTATGGTTCTTTTTTATTTTTAAAGAATTTTTGTGTTTAAATGGTTTTTATATTCTTTAGTGGTTTTAGGGGTTTTATAGGATTTTTTTTGGGTTTTTTTATGGTTTATGGTTTTTAGATGGTTCTATAATTTTGATGGTCTTTTTAGGGATTTTAGCAACATTTTGGTTTTTAGGGGTTTTAAGTGTTTTAGGTTTTTACGGATATATTAGGTTATTTCAATGTTTTTAGGTTTTTTATGTTTTTAGAGTGTTTTAGTCTTTTTACACATTTTTATAGTATTAGGAGTTTATGAATTTTAATGGTTTTTAGGGTTTTTAGGGGTTTTATGGTTTTTAGGGGTATTTTGGGATTTTTAATATTTTTAGAGGTTTTAAGTGATATTAGGTTTTTAAGGTTTTCTTTGGGGTTTTTTTATAGTTGTAGGGATTTATAGGGGATTTCTGTTTTTTCTATTTTTAGGGTTTTTAATGATTTTGGGGTTATGGGGTTTCACGTTGTTAGTGTATTTATGGTTTTTTAGGTTTTTTGGTGTTTTTTGAGTTTATTAGGGATTTAATGGTTTTTATATTTTTTTTAAAAAAATACAGGTTTAAAGGGTTTTAATATATTTTTAGTGTTTTTTAGGTTTTTTATTGGTTTTAGGAGGTATTTTTTAAAAATAAAATAGAATGTAATATATATGAGAAGGAATTGAAGTAAAAGTAAATCACTTAAAGGGTGAACCAAATGGCTCAAATCCTCATATCAACAACAACATGGAAAATGGGCATGTGAACCCCCATAAATCCCAAACAACCAAACTATGGAAAATGGATGCAACAAACCTCACGACACCCATCAAATCCATTGTCTAGAAAATGGTCCTGATAAACCTCATGATGCCCCAATAAAATATTCATGGTAAAAGGGGATATGAAACCTTGTGAATCCCAACTAAGCATTACCTGGAAGATGGCCTGATAAATATTACATATCCCATACAACCCAATCCCTGGAAAAGTCCTAAGAAACATTGATAATACCAGAAATCCCAAAACCCATTTCACAACACCCAAGTCCCATCTCCATTACCTTCCCAAGAAGCAATAATCTATCAACAACACCGAGAATCCCACAAGATCTCCCAACACCCTATATAAATCTCATAGCACAAACATATCCAAGCTTCCCCAAAAACATCTAGCATAATAATTCAATTCCAACCACTACATATAGTAGAATCAACAAGTTATACACCTTATACCACCACCAACGCAGCTCCAAGTAGTCTCAACCCTAGTTCTGCAGCAAACAATAATGAAACAAACACCACAACCAGACACCCACCCCATCTCCCAAAGTCCAGCACCCAAAACCAACTCTAAAAACTAACAACTCCCATATCCTAGCACCAATACATCTCCTAGAAAATGAATTACTATCACCAACAACAACCAAAAACCAGTAGCCCCAAGTACCAATTTTAGCTCCAACGGCTAGAACCAAAGTACCCCCGACCTGCAGCCCAACTAGAATCCACACATCTCTAGAGCACAAAAATACCAACTTCATCCCATCCCTAGAGATATCCCTCCCACCAAACATTAAAATTCCCTATATATCCCAACAACAGTCTAGGATATAAGTACCAAAACAAGAATTCCAAAGAGGAGTTTCTCTTTAGAATCCAGAACCAAGGAAAAGACCCACCCAACCACCGCAATACCATTTTCAAACATATCTCACCACCAGTACCAAGCTGAGACAACAACAAGACACCCCCAAAAGAAAAAAAACTAAAAGCCCTATACCCAAAAGCCTCCCAAAAACTGACCACAAAAAATAAACTACAATTAGAGAAATGAAATGTATGGAAAATAATGCACCAGTACAACAGAAACCAAATCATCCCAATGTTTCTGTGAAATGTTTGAAATAAAACAAAAAAATCCTTAGACACCAAAAAATCGACACAAGAAAAGGGAAATAATTACATTGTCATCAGCCGGAGAACTATCCTCCGAAAGACTTAAACAAAACACTAGCCAAGGAATAGAGGTAGTCAAAAATAAATTGAAGAAAAGTGATGAATAAGGCTCAACCATATTGACACCACATGATTCCCACAAAATCACCACCATAAGTGAAGGTAATAAAAATAAATACCGAACAGAGAGACAAGAATACCTACACCCAAAATCCATAAGGTACAATCGGTCGGTGAACATTCCTCTAGAAATTTTATGGAACAAGAGCACCACCAACCAATGGGAAAATAAAACTCGATGCTCCGATGAAGGAGAAGTCTAACACACCCAACTCTGAACATACATGCAACCAATACACACCTACATACAAGAGAACATGTAATAGAAACCTATAATCCAAAAAAAAATTGACCAAATATATCGCATTGTGCCATGAATTAGAAAAAAATGATAAAAACCCAAATTCTACTAACATAAATCCCACAACACTGCATGTGCTCCTGTCACAAGAAAGGATACTAGACCTAGCTCCCATGAAGTTCCAAAATTAGACATAGAAACTGGAATTGATGACTATAAAACCTATAGACCAGTAAAACATACCTACACCCAAACCACTGGAAGAAACAACCTCATCCAATGAAATATAATCCTATAAATCACTGATAGACCCTACAAAAAATTTAGTTTTGTAAGAAATATACAACTGGACCCCAATAACTGTCAAACCATCCATGTTAAAAAGCCATCAGTCAACAAAAAACACACCTCTAACCTAGATAGGTAGTAATAACAAAACAAAAAAATGATCCATGCGTAATAAAAATTCCAAAAGATCAAGTGCACCAACCCATGATAGATAAACCACACCATCCCACATGCACCACCTTGTGAATTTTGACCATGAAACTAGAAATTATGGCTGAAAAAACAATAGTTAACAAATGAAACACCCCACCATCCCCCAATACAGTGGAGAAAACCAAAAAATTTGGAACATAGTGAACCCTGGGCTATGGTGATCGTAATAATCCAACCAAAAATACGATGAACTACAACTAATGTTTTCTAAAAGATCCTCCCATCACTAAAAGTCGACAAAGAGATACTCCTTCAATCCTGAATCTAGGACAAACCCCCTCATTACCAAAGATATAATTCCCAAAAAAAGTTATAGGAAAGAAAAAACCACAGGAAAATATACCCCTAGTCACAACCAACCTATAGAAACACCAAGATGAATTAAATATTGTACCCAAAAACCATCTATCAAAGATCCCCATCGACTAAGAATCATCCGATGAAGGAAGACAGATAAAACACTAAGAGAACTTGGTTACAAATCACAGCACTGAATCCACTAATAAAATGGGATTCTCATGATCATCGAGAGCTCCATCAGAAACATCCTAGGGAACTTGGGTTTTTATGATTTTATGGGGGTTTATAGGGTTTAAGGGGTTATAGGTTTTTAGTGCCCATTTAGGGGTTTAAGGGGTTTTAAGGGTTTGGTCTCTTATGTTTTAGGGGTTTAAAGTGTTATTGGGTTTTTAATTTTATTATTGGGGTTTTTAGGTTATTAAGGTATTTTAAATTTTTATGGATTTTTATTGATTTTTTAGTTTTTTATGGTTTTGAGGGTTTTTAAAGGTTTTCAAGGGGTTTGAGGTTTTTTGGGTTTTTTGGGTTTTTTGGATTTTTTGGGTTTTACGGTGATTTAGGTTTTTTTAGGTTTTAAGTGTTTAGGTTTATAATGTTTTCTTATAGGTTTTTAAGATTTTATGGGTTTTTATGTTTTTAGGGATATTTAGGGTTTTTTAAGGATTTTTATGGGTTTTTTGGGTTTTTTGGATATTAAGGGTTATAGGGTTTTTAGGGTTTTAGATTTTTTTGACTATTTTTAGGGATTTAAATGCTTTTAGTGTTTTTACCATTTTAAGAGTTTAAATTGTTTTTATATTTATTAGTGGTTTTAGGGTTTATATGGGGTTTTAGTGGTTTTTTATTTTATGTGGTTTTTAGGATTTTTAGGGGTTTAGTGTTTTTTTCCCTTTTGGGATTATATTAGTTTTAAGAAATTTTTGGTTTTTAAAGTTTTCTAAGGTATTTTCACTATTTTTAACATTTTTGATTTTTTTAGGGACTTTTAGTGCCATTTTATGATTTTGATGGTTTTAATGGTTTTTACCTTTTTTGATGGTTTTTAGTGTTTTTATGGTTTTTAGATAGCTAATGGGTTTTTTTGGTTTTAGGGGTTTTTTTACTTTTTTTGGATTTTAATTGTGTTTTGGGTACTTTTGATATTTTTTAGTGTTTAAACGGTTTTTATATTTTTAGTGGATATCTATAATTTTAGGGGGTTTTTTGGGTTTTTTGGTTTTAAGGGTTTTAGGGTTTTCTTGGTTTTATGTGTTTTTAGAGATTTTTGGTTATTTTAGGTGTTTTAATGATTTTTTGGTTTTTTATTTGTTTTATTTGTTTTTAAGTTGTATGGTTTTCTTAAAAAAAATTCTGGGGTTTTAGAGGCTTCTTACTTTTTTCTGGTGTTAATTTATTTTTTTGGATTTATATGGAATTTAGTGATTTTATTGCTTTTGAGGTATTTTTGGTTTTTTAGGTATTTATGGTTTTTAATGTTTTTAGTTATTTAATGGGTTTTAATTATTTTTAGGTTTATAGGTTTTTTTAGGGGTTTTTAGGGTTTTTTATGTTTTTATTTAATTGATGGTATTTTTTAGGATTTTTATGGTTTTTAGGATTTTTATTTGTTATGATGGTGTTTAGTTTTTTTGGTTTTTTGGATCATAGTTTTTTTAGGGTTTTATGGTTTTTTAGAGTTCTCCAACATTTATGGGGTTCTAAATGATTTTTGATTATTTAGTGGGTTTTTATAGTTCCTTTTTGTTTTTTGGGGTTTTATGGTTTTTGGGGGGTTTATGGTTTTTAGTCGGTTTTTTGGGGTTTTAGGACTATTTATGTTTTTATGGTTTTTAGATTTTTTTGGGTTTTTTGGTGGTTGAGGTTTTATTGGTTTTTAAGGGTTTCTTAGTGTTTTTTAGGTTTTTATGTTTTTTTTCATTTTTAGGGGATTTGTGAGTTTTTTAGTATTTTTATGGTTTTAGGGATTTTATTGATATTGGGGGACTTTTGGTTTTTAGGGGGTTTTAGGGGTTTTATTGGTATTAGGTTTTTATAATTTTTTGTTTTTTGTGGTTTTATATGATTTTTGGTTTTTATGGTTTCCTTGGGGTCTTAAGGATTTTAGGTTTTTTAATCTCTTTAGGTATTTTATTAGATTTTTTAGGATTTTTATAGCTTATATGGTTTTTAGATATTTTGATGGTTTTTAGAGATTTTATAGTTTTTTGGGTTTCTATGGGTTTTTTGATTTTTATTACCTTTATTAAGGTTTTATATAGTTTTTTTATCCTTTTTAGTGGATTAACAAGTTTTTAGAGTCTTATTGGGGTTTTTAGGGGTTTTTTTGGGTTTTTTGGGTTTTTTAGGATTTTAGGGGTTTGATGGTTTTTAGGGTTTGTTATGGTTTTTATGGTTTTAGTTTTTTTTTGTGTATTTTATATTTTTTTACGGAATTTATTTATTTTTAGGTTTTATGGTTTTCTTATGTGTTTTTAGGATTTTTTGGGGGTTTCACATTTTTTGGGATTCTTAGTGATTTTTTTATTTAATTTATTTTTAGGGTTTTATGGATTTTAATGGTTTTTAGGTTTTTATTAATTTTTATGGGTTTTATTGTTTTTTGAGTTATTTAGTTTTATATGGTGTTTTATAGTTTTTTTAACATTTTATAGGTTTGAATGGTTTTGAGAGTTTTTATTATGTTTCTTGTGTTTTTAGGATTTTATGTTTTTTGTGGATTTTATCCCATTTTAGTGTTTTTAGGGATTTGGGGTTTTTTATAATTTTAAGGGTTTTATTTGTTTCAAGTTTATTATGTTTCTAATGTTTTCTTATTGTTTTTTAGTGATTTTATGGTTTCTTACATTTTTAAGGATTTTTAGTGATTTTGTAAAATTTTATGGGTTGGTATGTTTTTAGGTTCTTTGAGGGATTTTGGGGGATTTATTATTTTTATGGGTTTTAGGAGTTTTATGTTTTCATGGGTTTTTTGTTTTTTTATTTTTTTATTTTTTCTTTCGATGTTTCAGATTTTTAAGGGATTTTTACATTTTTAGTGATTTTTAAGGCATTTAGGGTTTTATGGGTATTTATGATTTTTATGGAATTTGAGGCGTTTTATGGATTTTAAGTGTTTTTGGGTTTTTTTAGTTAGTGTTTTTTTGTTTTTTAGGGTTTTAATTGTTTTTGGGTGTTTTTTTAAAATTTATGTTTCTAAAGGGTTTTTATTTTATTTTTTGTGTTTTAGGGTTTTTAGGGGATTGAAGGTTTTTATTGTTTTTATGGGGTTTTTTGGTTTTAAGGAAATTTTGTTTTTTTATCATTTTTTATGGTATTTAGGGTTTTTAATTGTTTTTAGGTTTCTATCCTTTTATTAGGTGTTTTCACCATTTTTGGATTTTTTACATTTTAATGGGTTTTTTGGTATTTTTAGGTTTTTATGGGTTTTTAGTGTTTTAATTATTTATGGGGGGGTTAGTGTTATTTAGGTTTTAGGGGTTTTACGTGTTTTTATGATTTTAAGGTTTTATTAGGGGTTCTTTAGGTTTTTTGTATAATTTACCTTTTAGGATTTTTTTGGGATTTTTAGGAATTTTATGTGTTTTTAGGGTTTTTAGGGATTTTGAGGGGTTTTTTAAAATTTTTGGTGATTTTAAAAAGAATTGGTTTTTAGAGTTTTCTTTTTATTTTTAGGGTTTTTTTGGTTTTATAGAGTTTTTTATTATTTTCGGGGTTTAATGGGTTTTTAGAGTTTTTATTGTTTTTTACTGTTTTTATGGGTTTTAAAGGGTTCCTATGGTGTTTATGGTTTCTAATGTTATTAGGGGATTTATAATTTTTATGTATTAAGGGGTTTTAGAATTTTTTATGTTTTGTAAGGGTTTTATGTGATTTTAGTTTTTCTAAGATTTTTTCAAGGATTTTATATTTTTTACATTTTTAGGGAATTTATGGGAATTTTATGATTTTTATTGGGTTTTATGGATTTTATGGGTTTTTAGTGTTTTTAGGATTTTAGGGGATTTATGTTATTTTTGGGTTTTTTGTTTTATATTGATTTTTTATGGGTTTTAAGGTTTTTTATATTTTTACCTTTTTTAGGGGTTTAAAGGGTTTTTTTATTTTTAATGGATTTAAGGTTTTTATCGGTTTTATGGTTCTTAATAATTTTAGGGGTGTTCTGGTTTTTAGGGGTTTTAGGTCCTTTTATTGTATTTTTGGGGTTTTTAGTGTTTTTTAGTTTTATAAGGATTTTATGTGTTTTTAGGTTTGTAATTATTTATTAGGGATTTGAATATTTTTATGTTTTGATATGTTTTTAAATACTTTTAGGGATCTTTAGGATTTTTATGGGAATTTTTGGTCTTTAGGGATTTTGAGGGTTTTTGATTTTTTTAGGTTTTTATAGTTCTTATCATTTTTATGAATTTTGGTGGTTTTTTTATATTTTTATTTTTTTTTTGGATTTCTTAGGGGTTTTTAGGGTTTTAGTGGGTTTTATATTTTTAGTGATTTTTAGGGTTTTCAGTGGTTTAATGGGTTTTACGGTTTTAGTTATTTTCAGGGTTCTTAGGGTTTTTATGATTTTTAGGGTTTTATGGTTTTATTTGGTGTTTTAGGGGTATTTGTTTGTTGAGTTTTTAGGGTGTTTTGGTTTTTTCAATTTTTTATTTATTTTTGGGTTTCAAAGGGTTTTATAATTTTTAGCTGTTTTTGGGTTTTTATGCCTTTTTAGGGGTTTTTAATGATTTAGGGGTCTTAGTTTTTTTATGTTTTCTAAGTTTTAGGGTTTTTAATGTTTATTGTCTTTTAGGTTTTTAGTGGTTTTATCTTTTTTCTAGTTTTTAATGTTTTATAAATGGTTTTTATGTTTTTTTAATTTTTCAGGGATTTTAAGGGGTTTTGTTGATTTCTTTGGATTATAGAGAATTAGAGGGTTTTTAGGTTTTAGTAGGGGTTTTAGAATTTTTCTGGGTCTTTTTGGGTTTTTTTGGTTTTTTCAGTTTTTAACATTTGTATGGGATTTTTGTATTTTTAAAGTTTTTAGTAGATTTTTAGTGGTTTTATGGGGATTTATAGTTTGTATGGTTTTTAGGATTTTTAGGGATTTGAGAGTTTTTTGGATTTTTATGGTTTTTATGTGTTTTTAGGTTTTTAATTTTTTTCTTAGGTGTTTTGTCAGTTTTTTCGGTTTGTTTGGTTTTTACCTTTTTTGGGATTTTTAGTAATAATTTAGGATTTTTAATGTTTTTAGGTTTTTTTGGGATTTTTATTGTTTTTAGGGTTTTAATGTTTTTATTAGGGTTTTTCAGTGTTTTTATTTATTTTGGGGCTTAAATGGGTTTTATAATTTATTAACATTTTTAGTGGTTTAAATAGTTTTTTTTGTGTTTTTAGTGGTTTTTAGTGTTATAATGGGTTTTTAGGGTTTTTAATATATTTAGGGGGTTTATGTTTTTTAGGTATTTAATCATTTTACAATTTTTTCGCAGTTTAAGAGTTTTTAGGGTTTTAAGGTTATCTTAGGTTTTTAGGTGTTTTATGGTTTTTACGTTTGTTGGGATTTTAGGTATCTTTTATGGTTTTATGGTTGTTTGGGATTTGGTGTCTTTTTATGGTTCTTATTTTTTTAGGGTTTTGGTGTTTTTTGGAGTTTTATTGGGTTTTTAAGGGTTTTTATATTTTTTCAAATTTTCAAGGGTTTTAATGTTTTTAAATGTTTTAGTGGGTTTTTAGGGTTTTTATATTTTTTGGGGTTTTATGGTTTTATTGATTTTTAGGGTTTTAGTGTCTTTTTAGGGATTCTAGGATTTTTAATGTTTTTTATGTTTTAGGGGTTTTATGTGTTTCTAGGTTTTTAATTTTTTCATAGGGTATTCAGGGTTTTTTGGGTGGTTAGGGTTGTTAATGTTTTTATAAATTTGGATTGGTTTTTTTTGGATTTTTATTAGTTTTTATGTGTTTTGGGGATTTTTAGGTTTTTAGTGCTTTTAGGGATTTCATGTTTTTTAGGGATTTTAGTGTTTTTTTGTTTTTATGGGGTTTATGCGTTTTTTGATTTTTTAAGGTTTACTTAAGGGGTTTTTAGGTTTTTAGGTTTATTTACATCTTTTCGATATGTTTATATTTTTTATGATACTTCAGGTATGAGGTCAATGTGATGCTCAACACCTCTAATGGGTGGAAAATTGGATGGTATCACTTTGAGAAACACATCATCAAATTCTTGCATCAAAGACTCATGAAAATGTTCAAAATGATATGATAACTCATTAGTGTTCAAAAACACCTCTTTTTAGGATTTTTTGGGTATTTTGGGTTTTTTCGGTTTTAGGGTCTTTAGGGTTTTTATAGTTTTTTTTGGAATTAGTGTTTTTTTATTTTACAGTGTTTCTATTTTTTAGTGTTTTAAAATGTTTTTAGGGTTTTAAAGGATTTTTATAGATTTAGTGGGTTTTAGGGTTTTTATATGTCTATAAGGGTTTTTAATGTTTTGGGGGTTTTATGTGGTTTTAGGGTTTTTTATTTTTTTAGGGTTTTTATGGATTTTGGAGGTTTTATGTGTTTTTTGAATTTAATGGGTTTCTTACAGATTTTATGTGATTTAGTATTTTTTACTTTCATAGGGTCTTTAGGTATTATTTTTTAATTTTATAGATTTTTAGGTTTGAGGGATTTTGAGTGTTTTTAGGGATTTTATGGTTATTTTTTATTTTAAGGGATTTCTTTTATTTTTTATGGGTTTTATGGTTTTTCTGATTTTTTAACATTTTGAGGGTTTCAATGGGTTATTTATAGAGTTAGTGTGTTTTTTGGGGTTTTAGGGTTTTTAATGTTTATCGGGGTTTATGGTTTTTTTGGGATTTTGGGGTTTTTAGATGTTTGAGTTATTTTAGTGATTCTAACTATTTTTTTTATTTTTATGCGTTTCTTAGGTTTTTTAGGTTTGTAGGGTTGTTCATATTTTTAGTTATTTTCATTTATTTTTGGTTTTTTTGGAATTTTTGTGTTTTAGGGGTTTTAGGGGTTTGAGGGATTTTGAGGGTTTTTTCAGTTTATATGGTACATTTATTTTAGTTTTTATTTGAGTTTTTTTTTCATTTTTATGAGTTTGTAATGAGGTTTTATGGTATTTAATGTTTTTAATGTTTTTAGTGGGGGTATTTAGGATTTTTATTGTTTTTAGGGTTTTTATCATTTTTATGTTTTTAGGGGGTCAAATGTTTTTAGGTTTTTAATATTTTTAGAGATTTTAGATCTTTTTAATTTTTTATTTGGTTTTAAGGTTTTTAGGGATTTTGTGGGTTTTACAATTGTTATTAGATTTATTTTTATTATTTGGTTTTAGGGTTATTTTTAGCTTTTTGGGTTGTAACGTTTTTAGACTTTTTCATCATTTTTAGGGTTTTGATGTTTTTTCATAATTTATTGTGGTTTTTGGGGATTTTACTAGATTTTAGGAATTTTTACGTTTTTTGGGGGTTTATGATTTTTTTTTGTTTTTTTTTGTGTTTTTAGGTTTCTCAAGGTATTTTGTTTTTTAAGGATTTTAAGGTTTTCAAGGTGTTTGATGGTTTTTAGGGGTATTTTTAATTTTAGGTTTATTTGGGATTTTCTGGATTTTTATGATCAATCAGGATTTCATGGAATTTTTAGCAGTGTTAGTGATTTTAGGGTATTTAGGTTTTTAATGTTTTTACTGGGTTTTAGGGTTCTTTGAGTTTTTTGGGGTTTTATGTTTCTAGAGATTTTTTACCATTATTAGGTGTTTATATAGTTTTTAGATTTTTCAGTGGTGTTCAATATTTTTATTAATTTTTTGGGTTTTTTATGTTTTTCGGGGTTTTATCGTTTTTAGGGATTTTAGTGTTATTAATTTTTTTTAAGGTTTTTATCCTTTTTTTTTTGTTTTTATGAATTTTATATTTTTTTATGTTTTTTAAATATTTTATGTGTTTCGGGGTTTTTTTATTTTTTAGGGTGTTAGGGATTTTTGAATTTCTAGAGTTTTATGGTTTTTAGAGTTTTATAACATTTTTAAGGATTTAAAAGGTTTTTAGAGTTTTAGTGGTTTTTAGGTTTTTCTTGGTTTTTAGGATTTATTAATGATTTTTGTGATTTTATTATTTTTAGGGATTTTAGGGTTTTAAGGGTATTTTAGTGGTTTTAGCATTTTTATCTTTTAGGGGTTTTCTATGTTTTTATATTTTTAAGGTTTTATTACGATTTTTAATGTTTTTAGGATTTTTTAGGTTTTTAATAATTTTTAGGGATTTAGTTTTTTATTTTTTAATGGTTTTTTTGTTTTTAGGGATTTGGAGGGTTTTCAGGGTTATACTTATAATTTGGGGAGGGGGTTGGTTTTTTGGGTTTTAAGGAATTTTCTGAGTTGATTTAGGGTTTTATGGTTTAAGGTGTTTTTATCATTTTTTGGGGTTAAAGGGTTATTAGAGTTTTTAGTGATTTTACGGTTTGTATGGGTTTTAGGGGTTTTAATTGAATTTAGTTGTTTATTATTGTTTTTAGGGATTTTAGAGGTTTTAAGGTTTTCAGCGTTTTTAAGGGTTTTTAGGATTTAAAGTGTTTTTCGGATTTTAATGTTTTATTAGGGTTCATAGTTGTTTTTATTGTTTTTTACATTTTTTTGGAATTTTTAAGGAATTTTTAGGATATTTATAGATTATATAGGATTTAAGTATTTTTAGGTGTTTTATGTTTTTTTACATTTTATTTTTTTCATGGGATTTTGTGGTTTTATGAATTTTTTGAGTTTTTAGGTTTTTTAATGTTTTTTAGGGTTTTTAATGTCTTTAAGATGGTTTTACTAGGTTTTATTGTCTATATTCATGTTTATGTGTTTTTAATGTTTTCAGGGTTTGGGGGGGGTTTGATTTTTTTGGATTTTATCATTTTTAGGTGTTTATGGTTTTTAAGTGTTTTATGAGTTTTAAGGTTTTCTTACTGGTAGTTAGGGATTTTATGGGTTTTTTACATTTTTGAGGGATTTTGGGGATTTTATTATTTGTTAAGGTTTTATAGGATTTTTCTGTATTTTAAGGGTTTATAGGGGTTTTGGGTTTTTTGGGTTTTTTGGGGATTTTAATAATTTTTTTTTGATTTTTTACGGTTTATGGTGTTTTATAGTTTTTTACATTTTTAGTCATTTAAAGGTTTTTTAGATATTTATGCAGTTTTAAGGTGTTGTGATTTTAATATTATTAGGGTTTTTATAGTTTCTAGGTGTTTTAGGGTTTTATAGTTTTAATAGATTTTATAATTTTTAGGTATTTTAGTGGTTTTATGTGTGTTTAGGTTTTTAAGGTTTTTAAGTGGTTTTCAGGGTTTTAGAGGTTTTTTCATTTTTATATATTTTTTTCGTCATTTTTTGGATTTTTATAGGTTTTTAGGGTTTTCATTGATTGTTAGGGGTTTTAGGGTTTTTATGGTTTCTTTTGTTTTTATGGGTTTTTGATTTTTTTTTGAATTTTATGGATTTTTAATGTTTTTAATATTGTTATATATTTGATAGATTTTTAGGGTTTTATGTATTAATGGGTTTTTTTGGTGTTTTATGGTCTTTAATGCTAAAAATGGTTTTTAGGGTTTTTAGTCATTTTAGGTTTTCTTGTTGTTTTAATGGTTTTCAGGTTCCTTAAATTTTCATATGGTTTTTCTAGGTTTTTAGATATTTTTTAGGTATTTTTAGATTTTTTAGGAGTTTTATGGGTATTAGTGTTCTTTGGGACTTTTTGGTTTTTAGGGTTTATTAAGGTTTTAGGGTACTTTTAGTTTTTGGGGTTTTTTATGTTTTAAGGGGTTTTACTATTTTTAATGTTTTTATGTTTTTAGAAAATTAAAGTGTTTTTAGAGGTTTTAGGGTTTTTATAGATTTTAATCGGTTTTTAGTACTTTTATGGTTTTCAAGGGTTTTATGTTTTTTATGTTTTTATGGGTTTTATCATTTTTAGGATTTTTAGGGGATTAAGTGTTTTTTAATGTTTTTCATAGGGTTTTTCTAGAGTTTTAGTGTTATTTTATGTTTTTAGCGATCTTTACATTTTTATAGAATTTTTATGTGTTTTTAGTTTTTTTGGGAGTTTGAGATAGTTTTTTAGTTTTTAGCATTTGAATGGGTTTTAATGTTTTTTAATGTTTTGAGGGGTTTAGATTTTTTTTTCGTAATTAGTGGGGGTTTAAATATTTTTATGGGTTTTAGGTTTTTTTAATGTTTTTATGGTGTTTAGTCGTTTTTGGAATTTTAGGGTATTTTGGGGGTTTTAGCAAATTTTCGGTTTTTATGTTTTCTCAATGTCTATTAGTTTTTTAAGGTTTTCTTTGTATTTATTTTATGTTTTTTTGGTTTTTTTGGGGTTTTTATGGTTTTTTTATTTTTAGGTTTTTAGTGGTTATAAATAGTTTTTTGGTTTTAAGGATTTCTTATGGATTTTTAGGTTTTTTTTTGTTTTTTTATATTTTCGATAATTTATATATCATTTTTATGTTTTGTATTAATTTTAGTTGTTTTTAGGTATTTTGATTTTTTGGGGGTTTTAGGGTTTTAGGGTTTTTGTTGTTTTTATGGTTATTTTGGGATTCAAGGTTTTTTAAAATTATTTTATTCGATTAAAGGTTTTAAAAATTTTATTAAAATTTTAGGGTTTTAAAGTGTTATTAGAGTTATTAGGGTTTTATGGGTTTTGTTTATTTAGGTTTCTAGAGTTTTTTATGGTTTTTGGGGTTTTATAGTTTTGTGGGGATTTATTTGGGGTTTTAGCATTTTTTATGATTTTAGATGGTTTATGTGTTTTTATGTTTTTATGGTTTCCTTAGGGGTGTTCATATTTTTAGTGGTTTTTACATTTTGGTTTTTTTATAGATTTTTACTATATTTATGGGATGTTAAGGGGTTTAG
The DNA here is from genome assembly GCA_963277665.1 of Viscum album. Lineage (NCBI taxonomy): Eukaryota > Viridiplantae > Streptophyta > Magnoliopsida > Santalales > Viscaceae > Viscum > Viscum album. The sequence continues at coordinate 111,091,487 of OY728127.1, forward strand.
GGATTCTAAGGGTTATTAGGTAATTTTAGGTTTTTATGGAATTTTTATGGATTTAATTTTTTTTAATTTTTAAGGGTTTTGTGATTTTTTATATTTTTTTAGCATTTTTAGGTGTTTAAGGGGTTTTTATATTTTAATTATTTTTAATGGTTTTATGAGTTTTTAGGGATTTCAAAAAAATATAGGGGATTTAAGGTTCTATGTTTTTTATAAAAGGTTAGGGTCAAATCCTTGTTTATTGTTTAAGCAAAGAAAAGACCTCTTTAACTAGGTAGAAGGATAACCATCACACAACCCGAAGGTCCAGTGGGCACTTATCCCATTACATGGCCCGCAACCCAATTTTTTTTTCCAAAGGCCCATTCTGTGAATAGTAATGCTAGAGTACCCGCCTGCTACAGTACCTCACCGTACCCGCCGCTACTATAGTTCCATGCTACCGCTACAGTGCCCATCATTTCTACTATCCCGCCACTACTACAGTAATGCTACAGTACCTGAGCCCAACGGGTTTTGAACCCCAATTTTTTCATGTAGGATTACAGGGTGCTTACCACTAAGACAAACCCCATCTACAAGTTTTATGGTTTTTATGTTTTTTAGTTGTCTTATCTTTTTCAGGTTTTTAAGGATTTTAAGTGTATTTAGGTGTTTAAAGATTTCTTATGTGTTTTTTTGTTTTTTTGTTTTTTTATGTTTTTAGGGATTTTGAAGGATTTTCTATAATTTTTATGGATTTTTGTATTTTTGGTATTATGTGGGGTTTTTAGAGGTTTAAATGGTTTTTAGGGTTTTTAAATTATTTTGAATGTTTAGAGTTTTTTTGAGTATTTAAGGGTTTTAATTGTTTTTATTTTCTTTAAATGTTTTAGGGGTTTAAGGTGTTTCTAGAGTTTGTAGTGTTTTTTTGGGTTTTCTGGTTTTTTATGATTTTTGATGTTTTTTGGGAGTTTTATGGTTTTTAGGGCTTTTAGAGCTTTTTACCCTTTTTATGATTTTAGGGGTTTTAGTTAATTTATATTTTTAAGGTTTTATTAGGGTATTTTAGTGTTTTTATTATTTTTTTTTGTTTTTATGGATTTTTAGGGTTTTTTAATATTTTTTGGTTTTTTGGTTTTTTAGGGATTTGAGGGTTTTTAGTGGTTTTTAGGGTTTTCAGGGGATTTATGGGTTGTTTGGGTTTTTAGGGTTTTTTGAGTTTTTAGGGTTTTTGAAATTTTTAGAGTTTTTGAATGGTTTTTAGCGATTTAAAGGGGTTTTAGTGGTTTTAGTGTGCTTTTAATGTTTTATGGTTTTTATGGTTTTATATTTTTTCTTGGGATTTATAATTTCTAGTAATTTTAGTGGTATTTATATTTTTTATGCATTATATGATTTTTAAGGTTTTTTTAGGGGTTTTTAGGGGTTTTTTTGGGGTTTTTACATTTTTATGGAATAATAGAGATTTTTTGGGATTTTTATTATTTTTGGAGGGTGTGAGGATTTTGATGGGGTTTAGTGTTTTTAGGGAGATTTTGGGTTTTATGGGTTTTTTGGTGTTTTTAGGTGTTTAATGGTTTATTATGATTTTTAAGATTTTTAGGGGATTAAAGGGATTTTAGAGTTTTCTGGGGGTTTTACAAATTTTAGGAATTTTTGGGGTTTTCAGGGTCCTCTAGGGTTTCAATAATTTATAGGTTTTTATGGATTTTAGGTTTCTTTTCATGTTTTAATATTTTCTTATGGTTTTTAGTGTTTTTAGGGTTTTTACATTTTTAGGGATTTTAAGGCTTTTATCGTATTTAGGGTTTTCATGAATTTTGGTGTTTGAGGGGTTTTAGGGTGTTTATCGTTTCTTAGGGTTTTATCATTTTTAGGCTTTTAAGGAATTTATGTGTTATTAGGTTCTACGTTTTTCATTAGTTTAATCTAGGTTTTTAGGATTATTTATGTTTTTCTATATTTAAATATAGTTTTTTTAGTTTTATGGGTTTTAGTGTCTTTAGGATTTTGAGGGTTTTAGGGTTTTTTGGGGTTTTTTTTAATTTTTTTGGGTTTTATGGTTTTTAGACTTTTTATCATGGTTAACAGTATGAATGTATTTTTAGTGTTTTTAGTGGTTTTTAGAGTTATTATATGGTTTTATGGATTTTATAGTTTTTATGTTTTCTGATATTTAGGCATTCTAAGTGTTTTTTTTTTGTTTTTTAAGATTTCTTAGGGGTTTTCATTATTTTTGGGGTTTTTAATTTTCTAATAAAATTTAACTCTTTTTAGAATTTTTATTGTTTTTACAGTTTTTATGGATTTTGATCGTTTTTTCCGTATTTATGAGTTTTTGTTTTTTAGGGTTTTTTGGTTTTTTGTTTTTTTTAGAGTTATATAGGGTTTTAGGAATTTTTATCTTTTTTAGTGGTATAATTTTTTTAATTCATTCAGTGGTTTTTAGGTTTTTTTAGTGTTCTAAGGGCTCTAGGGGATTTAATTAGTTTTAAGATTTTTTTTCACTTTTAGAGTTTTTTGAATTTTTTATGTTTTTAAGGACTTAATGGGTTTTAGTTTTTAAGGTTTTCTTAGGGGGTTTTCATTGATTTTCGGTTTTTATACTTTTATAGAGATTTTTAAATAATTTATTTTTTCAGTTTTTAGTGTTTTAAGGATTTTGAGAAGTTTTAGGATTTTCATGGTGTTTTTTAAATTTTTAGGAGTTTTAAATAGTTTTAATAATTTTTTGATTTTTAAATTTTCAATGGTTTAAAGTATATTAGTTTTTTAAGGTTTTTTATGTTTTTTGGGATTTTAAGGTTATTATGGTGTTTTATGGTTTTTAATGTTTTTTTGGGGGGGGGGGTTTATGATTTTTAGGGACTTTTAGGTTTTTTCAGGGTTAAAGTGTTTTTAGGTTTCTATGGTTTTTACGGTGTTTTAGGGTTTTTTTTGTTTTTAGATATTTTATTGAGATTTTTACTATTGTTATTATTATTAGGGTGTTTAGGTATTTTGAGTTTTTTACGGGTTTCATTGTTTCTAGGGTTTTTATGGGATTTTTTGGGTTTTTAGGTTTTTTATTTTCTATGGGTTTTACGGTTTTTAGGTCTTTTAAACATTTTTAGGGGTCTAATGGATTTTTAATGTTTTTTGACTTTATGGTTATTATGGTTTTTAGGTGTTTTAGGTGTTTTAGGGTTTTAAGGTTTTTAAGGGTTTTCGGGTCTTAATTGATTTTTAGGGTTTTGGAATTTTTAGGTTGTTTAGGGGTTTTAAGAGTTTTTAGGTTTTTATGGTTTTCTTAAGGGACTTCAAGGTATTTAGGGGATTTCAAAAATTTTAAGTTTTCTAGGAATTTTTATGATTTTTATGATGTTTTTTGACATTTTTAGGGTTTTTAGAGGTTCCTATGGTTTTTTGGGTTTTTATTGTATTTTTGGTTTTTATTATTTTTTACATTTTTAAGGGTTTTTGAAGGTTTGTATCATTTTTAGGGGATTAAATGGTTTGTAGAGTTTTGGTATATTTTTATGTTTTTTATTGGATTTTACGGTTTTATGGTTTTTAAGGGATTTAGGGTTTTAGGGATTTTACTATCACATAAGATTTTAGCATTTTTATGTTTTTAGGGGTTTGATGTTTTTTTAGTATTATAGTTTTCTTAGGGGGTTTTAGCTCTTTTTTGGGTTATTTTAGATTTAGGGATTTTTAGGTTTTTATTGATTTTAGGGTTTTTAGGGATTTTGGGGGGTTTTTTACTTTTTATGGGCTTAGGGTTTTCTTCATTATTTGGGAATTTAGGATTTTTTTTATGGTTTTTGGATTTTAATGTTTTTAAGATTTATTTTATTGTTTTTCGGGTTTTAAAGGGGTTTTGGTGTTTTTTATGTTTCTTAGGGTTTTAAGGATTTTTACTATTTTTAGTGGTTTTTAGGGTTTTGGGGGTTTATTGGGCTTTTAGAGATTTTTAAGGTTTTTTGGGGTTTAATTTATTTTTTTGAAGCCATTCATAGGGTTTTTAAGATTTTAATGGTTTTTACATTTTTATATATTTTAGGTTTTTTTAGGATTTTTTTTGGTTTTTCGAGTATTTTAGGATTTTTTGGTTATTTATAATTTTCTATGTTTTCTGGTGCTTTACGGTTTTTTCAAGATTTTCATATTTTAGAGGTTTAAGGGGGTTTAAAGTGGGTTTAAATTATTTAGTTCATTTTAGGTTTTTTATGATATTTTATGGTTTTCTCAGTTTTAGGGTTTTTATGGTTTTTAAGGCTTTTAGTGATTTTAGGGGTTTTTGTATTTTTTTTAGGTTTCTTGGGGATTGAATTGATTTTAGGTTTTTATGATTATTCATAGGGTTTTCATCAGTTTTATATTTTCTTACATTTTTATGGATTTTTAGGCTTTAAATGGATTTTGAGTGTTTTAGGGTTTTATGGGTATTTTGATTTTTTTTGAGTTTTTTTGAGTTTTTTAAGGTTTTTTGGATTTTTTTAACATTTCAAGGGTTCATAGGGTTTTTATAGTTTTTATGCATGTTAGGGGTTTTAATGAGTTAGGGTTGTTTAGGGTTTTAAGCATTTTTACATTTTTAGGGGTTTGAAATGTTCTTAGGTTTTTATGCTTTTTTTTAGTTTTTTATTGGTTTTTTAAAATTTTAGGGGTTTTAGGGTTTTTTAGGATTTCTATTTTTTAGGGATTTTGATGGTTTTTAGAGTTTTGAGTTTTTTTATGGTTATTTAGGTTGTGGGTATTTTTCCTGAGATTTTAAGAATTTGAAGGGCATACAGTTTTTTAATGGTGTTAGGGGTTTAAGGGATTTTCAAAAAATATAGTAGTTTTAGGGTTTTTGGGTTTATATTGCTTTTATAATTTTAGGAGTTTGATGGTATTTAGGGTTTGTCTGGGGGTTTTACAGATTTTAGTTTTTTTAGGGTCTTTAGGGGTATGATGTGTTTTTATGTTTTTATGGGTTTCTAAGTGGTTTTCAAATTTTTTTTCATTTTTTATATTTTTTGGGTTTTTTAGGGAATTTTTAGGATTTCTTTGAGGTTTAGGGTTTTTTTATTTTTTCATGTTTTTAAGATTTATTTTGTTTTTTTATCATTTATAGGGGCTTTGGAGGGGTTTATAGTTTTTAGGGGTTTGGGGGATTTATGTTTTTAGATTTTTTTAAGGATTTTAGGGCTTTTATGTTTTTAGGGGTTTAAAGTGTTTTTTAGTTTCTTATGGTTTTTCTCATTTCTTATGTTTTTAGGTGTTTTGTGTTTTTAAAATTTTAAAGTTATCATAGTGGTTTTCAGGGTTTTTAAATTTTTTACCTTTTAGGGATTATTAGAAATTATTTGGAATTTTAAGGATTTTTTATAAATTTTATGGATTTTTGGGGTTTAAAGAATGTTAAGGGGTTATATGGTTTTTTCTTTTTTGTAAGTTTTTTTAGTTTTCAGTTTTTTTAATTTTTTAAATGGGTTTCATAGTTTTTTGTGTTATTTTGGGTTTTTATGGGTTTTTAAGGTTTTAAATATTTTTCATGGTTTTTGGGTTTTAAATATTTTTTGGGTTTTTTGTGTTATTTTTGGTTTTTCATGGTTTTTAGGTTTTTAGGGCTTTTTAGTGTTTTGGGGGGTTTTTATCATTTTTTAGGTTTTTATGGGTTATAAGTGTTTTTAGGCTTTTGAGGTTTTCATAGGGTTTCTTAGGGTCTTATGTGTTATTATTTTTTAAAGGATTATTATAGATTTTATTGTATTATTATTGGTTTTAGGGGTTTTTAGGGTTTTTAGGGTTTTTAGGTCGTTTATGGTTTTTCCTGGGTTTTTAGGTTTTTTTAGATTTTTGGTTTCTTAATGTTTTTTGGTGTTTTTTACGATTTTTGCGGTTTAAAGGGTTTTTATATTTTTAGTGGGTTTTAGGTTTTTAGGGGTTTTATGGGGGTTTTATGGGTTTTATGTTTTTAGGGATATTTTATGGTTTTTTGGGGTTTTGGGGTTTTATGTTTTTTTATGTTTTTAAGGTTTTCTTTGGGTTTTTCACGGTTTTTAGGGTTGTTTCCTTTGTAGGGATTTTTAGTGATTTTTTAGGGGTTCTATCATTTTTATGGTTTATAGGTATTTCAAGTTTTTTTCATCATTTTTAGGGTTTTCTGGGTTTTTATTGTTTCATTGGGTTTTAAGGGGTTTTTATTTAGATTTTAGGATTATTGTAGTTTTTAGAGTTTTTAATGATTTTTGGGTTTTAATTTGTTTTTATGGAATTTAATGGTTTTTATGGATTTTATTAGAAATTATGTTTTTTGGGTTTTTAAGGGTTTTTGGTTCTTTAGAGTTTTTATTGGGTGTTATGGTTTTTAGTGTTTTAGGGGTTTTAAGTGTTATTATATTTTTATGGTTTTCATTGGGGTATTCAGGATTTTTTTTTGTTTTTTCATGTTTTTTTTTATTTTAGTTGTTTTTATGGATTTTAATGGTTTTTAGGGGTTTTAGGGTTTTCGAGGGGTTTTAGGTTTTTTGGGTTTTAGGTTTTTTATAGTTTTTTTTGGTTTTTTCGTATTTTTTTGTTATTATGGTTTTTTAGAGGTCTTAGTGGTTTTATGGATTTATTGGGTTTGAGGATATTTTATGGTTTTTAGGGGTTTTGTGGGTTTTAGGGTTTTTGATGTTTTTTAGGTACTTTTTGAGATTTTTGTTTTTTATCATTTTAGTGATTTTTTGGGATTTTTTGGGTTTTACGTGTTTTTAATTATTTTGATGGTTTTTTGGGTTTTAGGTGGGTTTTTTGTGTTTAGGGATTTGTTATGATTTTTTAGGGTTTTTAATTTTTTTCAGAGTTTTTATGAAAATTTTAGAAGTTTAATATTTATTTAGACTTTTTAGTGGTTTTTAGTGGTTTTAGGGGTTTTATAGGATTTTATTTTTTAGAGTTTTTATCAATTTTATGTTTTTAAAGGATTTATGTGTTTTTATGTTTTAAGGATTTCATAGGTAATTTCAGGGGTTTTTTGTTTTTTACATATTTAAGTATTTTTAGGATATATATGTTTTTTGGTATTTTTGGGAATTTTTGGGTTTTTAGGATATTATGGTTTTTAGGGGTTTTTTAGTGTTTTAGGTTTTCATGGTTTCATAGTGTTTTAAATCATTTTTAGGGGTTTATACGGTTTTTATAGTTTTTAGTGGTTTTTTGGGTGTTTTGGGGTTTTTAAATATTTGATGGGTTTTTGTGGTTTTTAAGGTTTTTAGTGTTTTTAGGGTATTTATATTTTTTACAATCTTATGGGTTTTATGTGTTTTTAGGATTTTAAGTTATTATTTATGATATTTAGTGTTTTTTGGGTGTTCTACCATCTTGGGGATTTTTATGGATTTTTTATATATTTTTTAGGTTTTTTTGGGATTTTGAATATTTTAAGGGTTTTTAGTGTTTTCAGGGGTTTTGTGGGTTTTTTTGGTTTTTTGGATTTTATGGTTTTTAGTTTTTTTACAATTTAATTTTTTAAAGGATTTTTGGAGTTTTTTTTGTTTTTTGTTTTTTAATGGGTTTTTATGGGTTTCATGGTTTTTTGTTTTAGGGTTTATCAGATTTTAGGGACTTTATGTGTTTTTAGGTTTCTAATGTTTTATTTGGGTTTTTAGGGTTTTTAGGGTTTTTTCATTTTCTATGAATTTCGGGTTTTTATTTTATTTTTATGGTTTTTTGGGTTTTAGGATTTTTATGGTTTTCAGGTTTTTAGGGGTTTTTTTGAGTTTTGATGAGTTTAAATATTTCTAATGTTTTCTAAAAAATTTAGATGTTCAGAGTGTTTTTAGATTTTTTTAGTGGGGTTTTGGGTGTTTTATGGGTTCAATGCTTTTTATGGTCCATAGAGGGTTTTTATGTTTTCTACGGTTTTTATGATTTTAGGGTTCATATAGTTTTTATCATTTTTAGGTTTTTGGTGTTTGGATTGATTTTATGTTTTTATGGATTTCTTAGTGTTTTTTTGGGTTTTTTAGGTTTTTCTACGTTTTTTGGGATTTGAAGTATTTATTATTATTTTTATAGGTATTTAGGTTTTTTACGGGTTTATGGTTTTTATGTTTTTTGATGCATCACTAAAAGTACTAAATGAGTAAGTAGAGATAATGCCACATAACATATCCCAAAGGACCAGAGATTGAAGGCAATGCCACATGTTTGGGTTTCTCTAATCTAAAAGTCAATGTCACCGACAGTAGAGTTGAACCACCAATTACGAGTCAAGGGAAGAGGATAATGAAATGAATGATGCACAACAAGCTTCAAAAATTCATCAAATTCAATTTCATCTAATAAAATGAAGCAGAAAAGCATTATAAAGAAAATTTAATGAGTAAAAAATGATCCAAATTTAATTAAAAGGCTTAGGGAACTCAAAAGGAATATAAAAAGAAGAAAACAAACTTCCCCATTCTATTTAAGAACCCCTCTAACTAAAGTATAAAAATTATTTCTTAATGATAAACTTTCCTAATTTCTCTTTCTTATTTAATGTGCTCCTATAAACTTCTTTCCTTTCCCATGTGGATATGTCATTTTGGGCCCCATATATGTTTTTTGGACCACCAGGGTGTTGTATGTCAAAAATTTTGGGATTATCCAATTTAAATAACAATTTGGCCATGTTTTTTTTACAATCCAAAAATTATTCTCCTTAGGATAAATTTAATCTACATCATTCCCCCTGGTTGGATAAGATTTGACCTCAAATCCCTAGAATCGTCTTATTTTGTGTATGGAGACAAGTCTCAAAGGTTGAAATTTGTATAAATGATACCAAAATCATTCGATAAATCAATTTTATTGGAATTATTTAACACTCATTCAATCCCTTTGAATGAACCTTCATCTCGTGGTTTCATCTTGAATTTCCTTTTGGATGGAAATTTCTCTTTATGAAGGTGAATTCACACTTTGACTCCTGGTTATAAAATGGCCTACTTCCAACTCTTGTTAGCTAACCTCATGTATAATCCATTAAAATTATCTATTTGAGCACAAATAGATTCATGAACATCCTTTATATGCATTTCATTCTGATCTTCTTCAATATTCACTTTAAAATCAAGAGGGAAATTAAAAAAATTCTATAGGAGTGATTAGCTTGATACAATAAACCACATCAACGTGATAATGTCAAGTGGTAGAACTAGGATATATATTTAATTCAATGTAATATTATGAAAGTTATAAATCCCAAGATCTCATATTATTTTTCACTAATATTCATAGAATAGTGAATAATACATGATTGGTAACTTCTATTTTCCCATAAGGTTAAGGGTGATGGGAATTGATGAAAAGAAGATTCATATTAAATTTCCCTAGTAATGTCCTCCAAATATGTATGAGAAATTTATTGTCTCTATATAAAATAACGATGTAAGGATTTTTATGGTTTTTAGGATATATTGGGATTTTAAGGGTTTTTTATGTCTTTTTTGGGTGGTTAGTGGTTTTATGCTTTTTTTGTTTTTTAGGTTTTTTATTTTTTGGGTATTTATTATTTTTAGAATTTCTAATAAATTATTTGGGTTTAATTGTATTTTAGTGTTTTAGTGGATTTCAAGTGTTTTTATGGGGTTTTAATATTTTTTATGGTTATAGGGGTTTTCTGGTTTTTATGTTGTTTTTAATGTTTTTAGGGTCTTTTAGGGTGTTAGTTTTGTAGCATTTTTGTTTGGTTTTTAGAAGTTTTATGCGATTTTAGTTTTCTAAGGTTTTCTTAGGGTTATTAAGGATTTTTGGATTTTTTACACTTTTTGGTATTTTAAGGGATAATTTAGGATTTTTGTGGGGCATTTTTGGTATTTAAGGATTTTGAGGGTTTTTATTGTTTTTAGTGTTTTAATGGGGTTTAATGGTTTTTAGGGGTTTTATTAGTTTTAATTTTTTTTAGTTTTTTTAGTTTTTCTTATGATTTTTCAACGTTTTTAGGGTTTTTATGTTCTTATAGATATTTAGGAATTTAAATTGACGTTTATTATTTTATTTGGATTTTATATTTTTATGGGTTTTATGATTTTTTTTGGGGGTTTTGTGATTTGTTTGGGTTTTATAGTTTTTTTGATGTTTTTTATCATTTTTAGAAATTCTGGGATCTTTAGAGTTATTGTGTGTTTTTAGGGTTTCAATTGTTGTTTAGGGTTTTTTATGTTTTCTTGGGTTTATTGGTTTTTGGGGTTTTCAATGTCTTTTTATGTTTATATATTTGTTATGTTTTTAGGGGTTTTAATTTTTTTTAGTTTTAAAGGATTTCTTATTGGTTTACAGTTTTTTCTATGTTTTTGGGTTTTTTTAGTTAGTGTTTTTTTGTTTTTTAGGGTTTTAATGGTTTTTGGGTGTTTTTTTAAAATTTATGTTTCTAAAGGGATTTTATATTTTTTTTTGTTTTAGGGTTTTTAGGGGATTGAAGGTTTTTATTGTTTTTATGGGGTTTTTTGGTTTTAAGGAAATTTTTTTTTTATCATTTTTTATGGTATTTAGGGTTTTTAATTGTTTTTAGGTTTCTATCCTTTTATTAGGTGTTTTCACCATTTTTGGATTTTTTACATTTTAATGGGTTTTTTGGTATTTTTAGGTTTTTATGGGTTTTTAGTGTTTTAATTAGTTATGGGGGGGGTTAGTGTTATTTAGGTTTTAGGGGTTTTACGTGTTTTTATGATTTTAAGGTTTTATTAGGGGTTCTTTAGGTTTTTTGTATAATTTACCTTTTAGGATTTCTTTGGGATTTTTAGGAATTTTATGTGTTTTTAGGGTTTTTAGGGATTTTGAGGGGTTTTTAAAAAATTTTGGTGATTTTAAAAAGAATTGGTTTTTAGAGTTTTCTTTTCATTTTTAGGGTTTTTATGGTTTTATAGAGTTTTTTATTATTTTCGGGGTTTAATGGGTTTTTAGAGTTTTTATTGTTTTTTACTGTTTTTATGGGTTTTAAAGGGTTCCTATGGTGTTTATGGTTTCTAATGTTATTAGGGGATTTATAATTTTTATGTATTAAGGGGTTTTAGAATTTTTTATGTTTTGTAAGGGTTTTATGTGATTTTAGTTTTTCTAAGATTTTTTCAAGGATTTTATATTTTTTACATTTTTAGGGAATTTATGGGAATTTTATGATTTTTATTGGGTTTTATGGATTTTATGGGTTTTTAGTGTTTTTAGGATTTTAGGGGATTTATGTTATTTTTGGGTTTTTTGTTTTCTATTGATTTTTTATGGGTTTTAAGGTTTTTTATATTTTTAACTTTTTTAGGGGTTTAAAGGGTTTTTTTTATTTTTAATGGTTTTAAGGTTTTTATCGGTTTTATGGTTCTTAATAATTTTAGGGGTGTTCTGGTTTTTAGGGGTTTTAGGTCCTTTTAAAGTATTTTTGGGGTTTTTAGTGTTTTTTAGTTTTATAAGGATTTTATGTGTTTTTAGGTTTGTAATTATTTATTAGGGATTTGAATATTTTTATGTTTTGATATGTTTTTAAATACATTTAGGGATCTTTAGGATTTTTATGGGAATTTTTGGTTTTTAGGGATTTTGAGGGTTTTTGATTTTTTTAGGTTTTTATAGTTCTTATCATTTTTATGAATTTTGGTGGTTTTTTTATATTTTTATTTTTTATGGATTTCTTAGGGGTTTTTAGGGTTTTAGTGGGTTTTATATTTTTAGTGATTTTTAGGGTTTTCAGTGGTTTAATGGGTTTTACGGTTTTAGTTATTTTCAGGGTTCTTAGGGTTTTTATGATTTTTAGGGTTTTATGGTTTTATTTGGTGTTTTAGGGGTATTTGTTTGTTGAGTTTTGAGGGTGTTTTGGTTTTTTCAATAATTTATTTATTTTTGGGTTTCAAAGGGTTTTATAATTTTTAGCTGTTTTTGGGTTTTTATGCCTTTTTAGGGGTTTTTAATGATTAAGGGGTCTTAGTTTTTTTATGTTTTCTAAGTTTTAGGGTTTTTAATGTTTATTGTCTTTTAGGTTTTTAGTGGTTTTATCTTTTTTCTAGTTTTTAATGTTTTATAAATGGTTTTTATGTTTTTTTAATTTTTCAGGGATTTTAAGGGGTTTTGTTGATTTCTTTGGATTATAGAGAATTAGAGGGTTTTTAGGTTTTAGTAGGGGTTTTAGAATTTTTCTGGGTCTTTTTGGGTTTTTTTGGTTTTTTCAGTTTTTAACATTTGTATGGGATTTTTGTATTTTTAAAGTTTTTAGTAGATTTTTAGTGGTTTAATGGGGATTTATAGTTTGTATGGTTTTTAGGATTTTTAGGGATTTGAGAGTTTTTTGGATTTTTATGGTTTTTATGTGTTTTTAGGTGTTTAATTTTTTTCTTAGGTGTTTTGTCAGTTTTTTCGGTTTGTTTGGTTTTTACCTTTTTTGGGATTTTTAGTAATAATTTAGGATTTTTAATGTTTTTAGGTTTTTTTGGGATTTTTATTGTTTTTAGGGTTTTAATGTTTTTATTAGGATTTTTCAGTGTTTTTATTTATTTTGGGGCTTAAATGGGTTTTATAATTTATTAACATTTTTAGTGGTTTAAATAGTTTTTTTTGTGTTTTTAGTGGTTTTTAGTGTTATAATGGGTTTTTAGGGTTTTTAATATATTTAGGGGGTTTATGTTTTTTAGGTATTTAATCATTTTACAATTTTTTCGCAGTTTAAGAGTTTTTAGGGTTTTAAGGTTATCTTAGGTTTTTAGGTGTTTTATGGTTTTAACGTTTGTTGGGATTTTAGGTATCTTTTATGGTTTTATGGTTGTTTGGGATTTGGTGTCTTTTTATGGTTCTTATTTTTTTAGGGTTTTGGTGTTTTTTGGAGTTTTATTGGGTTTTTAAGGGTTTTTATATTTTTTCAAATTTTCAAGGGTTTCAATGTTTTTAAATGTTTTAGTGGGTTTTTAGGGTTTTTATATTTTTTGGGGTTTTATGGTTTTATTGATTTTTAGGGTTTTAGTGTCTTTTTAGGGATTCTAGGATTTTTAATGTTTTTTATGTTTTAGGGGTTTTATGTGTTTCTAGGTTTTTAATTTTTTCATAGGGTATTCAGGGTTTTTTGGGTGGTTAGGGTTGTTAATGTTTTTATAAATTTGGATTGGTTTTTTTTGGATTTTTATTAGTTTTTATGTGTTTTGGGGATTTTTAGGTTTTTAGTGCTTTTAGGGATTTCATGTTTTTTAGGGATTTTAGTGTTTTTTTGTTTTTATGGGGTTTATGCGTTTTTTGATTTTTTTAAGGTTTACTTAAGGGGTTTTTAGGTTTTTAGGTTTATTTACATCTTTTCGATATGTTTATATTTTTTATGATACTTCAGGTATGAGGTCAATGTGATGCTCAACACCTCTAATGGGTGGAAAATTGGATGGTATCACTTTGAGAAACACATCATCAAATTCTTGCATCAAAGACTCATGAAAATGTGAAAAATGATATGATAACTCATTAGTGTTCAAAAACACCTCTTTTTAGGATTTTTTGGGTATTTTGGGTTTTTTCGGTTTTAGGGTCTTTAGGGTTTTTATAGTTTTTTTTGGAATTAGTGTTTTTTTATTTTACAGTGTTTCTATTTTTTAGTGTTTTAAAATGTTTTTAGGGTTTTAAAGGATTTTTATAGATTTAGTGGGTTTTAGGGTTTTTATAGGTCTATAAGGGTTTTTAATGTTTTGGGGGTTTTATGTGGTTTTAGGGTTTTTTATTTTTATAGGGTTTTTATGGATTTTGGAGGTTTTATGTGTTTTTTGAATTTAATGGGTTTCTTACAGATTTTATGTGATTTAGTATTCTTTACTTTCATAGGGTCTTTAGGTATTATTTTTTAATTTTATAGATTTTTAGGTTTGAGGGATTTTGAGTGTTTTTAGGGATTTTATGGTTATTTTTTATTTTAAGGGATTTCTTTTATTTTTTATGGGTTTTATGGTTTTTCTGATTTTTTATCATTTTGAGGGTTTCAATGGGTTATTTATAGAGTTAGTGTGTTTTTTGGGGTTTTAGGGTTTTTAATGTTTATCGGGGTTTATGGTTTTTTTGGGATTTTGGGGTTTTTAGATGTTTGAGTTATTTTAGTGATTCTAACTATTTTTTTATTTTTATGCGTTTCTTAGGTTTTTTAGGTTTGTAGGGTTGTTCATATTTTTAGTTATTTTCATTTATTTTTGGATTTTTTGGATTTTTTGGGTTTTAGGGGTTTTAGGGGTTTGAGGGATTTTGAGGGTTTTTTCAGTTTATATGGTACATTTATTTGAGTTTTTATTTGAGTTTTTTTTTCATTTTTATGAGTTTGTAATGAGGTTTTATGGTATTTAATGTTTTTAATGTTTTTAGTGGGGGTATTTAGGATTTTTATTGTTTTTAGGGTTTTTATCATTTTTATGTTTTTAGGGGGTCAAATGTTTTTAGGTTTTTAATATTTTTAGAGATTTTAGATCTTTTTAATTTTTTATTTGGTTTTAGGGTTTTTAGGGATTTTGTTGGTTTTACAATTGTTATTAGATTTATTTGTTTATTTGGTTTTAGGGTTATTTTTAGCTTTTTGGGTTGTAACGTTTTTAGACTTTTTCATCATTTTTAGGGTTTTGATGTTTTTTCATAATTTATTGTGGTTTTTTGGGGATTTTACTAGATTTTAGGAATTTTTACGTTTTTTTGGGGGTTTATGATTTTTTTTTGTTTTTTTTTGTGTTTTTAGGTTTCTCAAGGTATTATGTTTTTTAAGGATTTTAAGGTTTTCAAGGTGTTTGATGGTTTTTAGGGGTATTTTTAATTTTAGGTTTATTTGGGATTTTTTGGATTTTTATGATCAATCAGGATTTCATGGAATTTTTAGCAGTGTTAGTGATTTTAGGGTATTTAGGTTTTTAATGTTTTTACTGGGTTTTAGGGTTCTTTGATTTTTTTGGGGTTTTATGTTTCAAGAGATTTTTTACCATTATTAGGTGTTTATATAGTTTTTAGATTTTTCAGTGGTGTTCAAGATTTTTATTAATTTTTTGGGTTTTTTATGTTTTTCGGGGTTTTATCGTTTTTAGGGATTTTAGTGTTTTTAATTTTTTTTAAGGTTTTTATCCTTTTTTTTGTTTTTATGAATTTTATATTTTTTTATGTTTTTTAAATATTTTATGTGTTTCGGGGTTTTTTTATTTTTTAGGGTGTTAGGGATTTTTGAATTTCTAGAGTTTTATGGTTTTTAGAGTTTTATAACATTTTTAAGGATTTAAAAGGTTTTTAGAGTTTTAGTGGTTTTTAGGTTTTTCTTGGTTTTTAGGATTTATTAATGATTTTTGTGATTTTATTATTTTTAGGGATTTTAGGGTTTTAAGGGTATTTTAGTGGTTTTAGCATTTTTATCTTTTAGGGGTTTTCAATGTTTTTATATTTTTAAGGTTTTATTATGATTTTTAATGTTTTTAGGATTTTTTAGGTTTTTAATAATTTTTAGGGATTTAGTTTTTTATTTTTTAATGGTTTTATTGTTTTTAGGGATTTGGAGGGTTTTCAGGGTTATACTTATAATTTGGGGAGGGGGTTGGTTTTTTGGGTTTTAAGGAATTTTCTGAGTTGATTTAGGGTTTTATGGTTTAAGGTGTTTTTATCATTTTTTGGGGTTAAAGGGTTATTAGAGTTTTTAGTGATTTTACGGTTTTTATGGGTTTTAGGGGTTTTAATTGAATTTAGTTGTTTATTATTGTTTTTAGGGATTTTAGAGGTTTTAAGGTTTTCAGCGTTTTTAAGGGTTTTTAGGATTTAAAGTGTTTTTCGGATTTTAATGTTTTATTAGGGTTCATAGTTGTTTTTATTGTTTTTTACATTTTTTTGGAATTTTTAAGGAATTTTTAGGATATTTATAGATTATATAGGATTTAAGTATTTTTAGGTGTTTTATGTTTTTTTACATTTTATTTTTTTCATGGGATTTTGTGGTTTTATGAATTTTTTGAGTTTTTAGGTTTTTTAATGTTTTTTAGGGTTTTTAATGTCTTTAAGATGGTTTTACTAGGTTTTATTGTCTATATTCATGTTTATGTGTTTTTAATGTTTTCAGGGTTTGGGGGGGGGTTGATTTTTTTGGATTTTATCATTTTTAGGTGTTTATGGTTTTTAAGTGTTTTATGAGTTTTAAGGTTTTCTTACTGGTAGTTAGGGATTTTATGGGTTTTTTACATTTTTGAGGGATTTTGGGGATTTTTTTATTTGTTAAGGTTTCATAGGATTTTTCTGTATTTTAAGGGTTTATAGGGGTTTTGGGTTTTTTGGGTTTTTTGGGGATTTTAATAATTTTTTTTGATTTTTTACGGTTTATGGTGTTTTATAGTTTTTTACATTTTTAGTCATTTAAAGGTTTTTTAGATATTTATGCAGTTTTAAGGTGTTGTGATTTTAATATTATTAGGGTTTTTATAGTTTCTAGGTGTTTTAGGGTTTTATAGTTTTAATAGATTTTATAATTTTTAGGTATTTTAGTGGTTTTATGTGTGTTTAGGTTTTTAAGGTTTTTAAGTGGTTTTCAGGGTTTTAGAGGTTTTTACATTTTTATATATTTTTTTCGTCATTTTTGGATTTTTATAGGTTTTTAGGGTTTTCATTGATTGTTAGGGGTTTTAGGGTTTTTATGGTTTCTTTTGTTTTTATGGGTTTTTGATTTTTTTTTTGAATTTTATGGATTTTTAATGTTTTTAATATTGTTATATATTTGGTAGATTTTTAGGGTTTTATGTATTAATGGGGTTTTTTGGTGTTTTATGGTCTTTAATGCTAAAAATGGTTTTTAGGGTTTTTAGTCATTTTAGGTTTTCTTGTTGTTTTAATGGTTTTCAGGTTCCTTAAATTTTCATATGGTTTTTCTAGGTTTTTAGATATTTTTTAGGTATTTTTAGATTTTTTAGGAGTTTTATGGGTATTAGTGTTCTTTGGGATTTTTTGGTGTTTAGGGTTTATTAAGGTTTTAGGGTACTTTTAGTTTTTGGGGTTTTTTATGTTTTAAGGGGTTTTACTATTTTTAATGTTTTTATGTTTTTAGAAAATTAAAGTGTTTTTAGAGGTTTTAGGGTTTTTATAGATTTTAATCGGTTTTTAGTACTTTTATGGTTTTCAAGGGTTTTATGTTTTTTATGTTTTTATGGGTTTTATCTTTTTTAGGTTTTTTAGGGGATTAAGTGGTTTTTAATGTTTTTCATAGGGTTTTTCTAGAGTTTTAGTGTTATTTTATGTTTTTAGCGATCTTTACATTTTTATAGAATTTTTATGTGTTTTTAGTTTTTTTGGGAGTTTGAGATAGTTTTTTAGTTTTTAGCATTTGAATGGGTTTTAATGTTTTTTAATGTTTTGAGGGGTTTAGATTTTTTTTCGTAATTAGTGGGGGTTTAAATATTTTTATGGGTTTTAGGTTTTTTTTAATGTTTTTATGGTGTTTAGTCGTTTTTTGGAATTTTAGGGTATTTTGGGGGTTTTAGAAAATTTTCGGTTTTTATGTTTTCTC
Organism: Viscum album; assembly: GCA_963277665.1. NCBI lineage: Eukaryota > Viridiplantae > Streptophyta > Magnoliopsida > Santalales > Viscaceae > Viscum > Viscum album. Next base: position 111,108,924 of record OY728127.1, read on the forward strand.
AATGTCTTTTAGTTTTTTAAGGTTTTCTTTGTATTTATTTTATGTTTTTTTGGTTTTTTTGGGGTTTTTATGGTTTTTTTATTTTTAGGTTTTTAGTGGTTATAAATAGTTTTTTGGTTTTAAGGATTTCTTATGGATTTTTAGGTTTTTTTTTATATTTTCGATAATTTATATATCATTTTTATGTTTTGTATTAATTTTAGTTGTTTTTAGGTATTTTGATTTTTTGGGGGTCTTAGGGTTTTAGGGTTTTTGTTGTTTTTATGGTTATTTTGGTATTCAAGGTTTTTTAAAAAAAAATTATTCGATTAAAGGTTTTAAAAATTTTATTAAAATTTTAGGGTTTTAAAGTGTTATTAGAGTTATTAGGGTTTTATGGGTTTTGTTTATTTAGGTTTCTAGAGGTTTTTATGGTTTTTGGGGTTTTATAGTTTTGTGGGGATTTATTTGGGGTTTTAGCATTTTTTATGATTTTAGATGGTTTATGTGTTTTTATGTTTTTATGGTTTCCTTAGGGGTGTTCATATTTTTAGTGGTTTTTACATTTTGGTTTTTTTATAGATTTTTACTATATTTATGGGATGTTAAGGGGTTTAGGGATTCTAAGGGTTATTAGGTAATTTTAGGTTTTTATGGAATTTTTATGGATTTAATTGTTTTTTAATTTTTAAGGGTTTTGTGATTTTTTATATTTTTTTAGCATTTTTAGGTGTTTAAGGGGTTTTTATATTTTAATTATTTTTAATGGTTTTATGAGTTTTTAGGGATTTCAAAAAAATATAGGGGATTTAAGGTTCTATGTTTTTTATAAAAGGTTAGGGTCAAATCCTTGTTTATTGTTTAAGCAAAGAAAAGACCTCTTTAACTAGGTAGAAGGATAACCATCACACAACCCGAAGGTCCAGTGGGCACTTATCCCATTACATGGTCCGCAACCCAATTTTTTTTCCAAAGGCCCATTCTGTGAATAGTAATGCTAGAGTACCCGCCTGCTACAGTACCTCACCGTACCCGCCGCTACTATAGTTCCATGCTACCGCTACAGTGCCCATCATTTATACTATCCCTCCACTACTACAGTAATGCTACAGTACCTGAGCCCAACGGGTTTCGAACCCCAATTTTTTCATGTAGGATTACAGGGTCCTTACCACTAAGACAAACCCCATCTACAAGTTTTATGGTTTTTATGGTTTTTTGTTGTCTTATCTTTTTCAGGTTTTTAAGGATTTTAAGTGTATTTAGGTGTTTAAAGATTTCTTATGTGTTTTTTGTTTTTTTGTTTTTTTATGTTTTTAGGGATTTTGAAGGATTTTCTATAATTTTTATGGATTTTTGTATTTTTTGTATTATGTGGGGTTTTTAGAGGTTTAAATGGTTTTTAGGGTTTTTAAATTATTTTGAATGTTTAGAGTTTTTTTGAGTATTTAAGGGTTTTAATTGTTTTTATTTTCTTTAAATGTTTTAGGGGTTTAAGGTGTTTCTAGAGTTTGTAGTGTTTTTTTGGGTTTTCTGGTTTTTTATGATTTTTGATGTTTTTTGGGAGTTTTATGGTTTTTAGGGCTTTTAGAGCTTTTTACCCTTTTTATGATTTTAGGGGTTTTAGTTAATTTTTATTTTTAAGGTTTTATTAGGGTATTTTAGTGTTTTTATCATTTTTTTTTGTTTTTATGGATTTTTAGGGTTTTTTAATATTTTTTGGTTTTTTAGTTTTTTAGGGATTTGAGGGTTTTTAGTGGTTTTTAGGGTTTTCAGGGGATTTATGGGTTGTTTGGGTTTTTAGGGTTTTTTGAGTTTTTAGGGTTTTTGAAATTTTTAGAGTTTTTGATTGGTTTTTAGCGATTTAAAGGGGTTTTAGTGGTTTTAGTGTGCTTTTAATGTTTTATGGTTTTTATGGTTTTATATTTTTTCTTGGGATTTATAATTTCTAGTAATTTTAGTGGTATTTATATTTTTTATGCATTATATGATTTTTAAGGTTTTCTTAGGGGTTTTTAGGGGTTTTTTTGGGGTTTTTACATTTTTATGGAATAATAGAGATTTTTTGGGATTTTTATTATTTTTGGAGGGTGTGAGGATTTTGATGGGGTTTAGTGTTTTTAGGGAGATTTTGGGTTTTATGGGTTTTTTGGTGTTTTTAGGGGTTTAATGGTTTATTATGATTTTTAACATTTTTAGGGGATTAAAGGGATTTTAGAGTTTTCTAGGGGTTTTACAAATTTTAGGAATTTTTGGGGTTTTCAGGGTCCTCTAGGGTTTCAATAATTTATAGGTTTTTATGGATTTTAGGTTTTTTTTCATGTTTTAATATTTTCTTATGGTTTTTAGTGTTTTTATGGTTTTTACATTTTTAGGGATTTTAAGGCTTTTATCGTATTTAGGGTTTTCATGAATTTTGGTGTTTGAGGGGTTTTAGGGTGTTTATCGTTTCTTAGGGTTTTATCATTTTTAGGCTTTTAAGGAATTTATGTGTTATTAGGTTCTACGTTTTTCATTAGTTTAATCTAGGTTTTTAGGATTATTTATGTTTTTCTATATTTAAATATATTTTTTTAGTTTTATGGGTTTTAGTGTCTTTAGGATCTTGAGGGTTTTAGGGTTTTTTGGGGTTTTTTTTAATTTTTTTGGGTTTTATGGTTTTTAGACTTTTTATCATGGTTAACAGTATGAATGTATTTTTAGAGTTTTTAGTGGTTTTTAGAGTTATTATATGGTTTTATGGATTTTATAGTTTTTATGTTTTCTGATATTTAGGCATTCTAAGTGTTTTTTTTGTTTTTTAAGATTTCTTAGGGGTTTTCATTATTTTTGGGGTTTTTAATTTTCTAATAAAATTTAACTCTTTTTAGAATTTTTATTGTTTTTACAGTTTTTATGGATTTTGATCGTTTTTTCCGTATTTATGAGTTTTTGTTTTTTAGGGTTTTTTGTTTTTTTGTTTTTTTAGAGTTATATAGGGTTTTGGGAATTTTTATCTTTATTAGTGGTATAATTTTTTTAATGCATTCAGGGGTTTTTAGGTTTTTTTAGTGTTCTAAGGGCTCTAGGGGATTTAATTAGTTTTAAGATTTTTTTTCACTTTTAGAGTTTTTTGAATTTTTTATGTTTTTAAGGACTTAATGGGTTTTAGTTTTTAAGGTTTTCTTAGGGGGTTTTCATTGATTTTCGGTTTTTATACTTTTATAGAGATTTTTAAATAATTTTTTTTTCAGTTTTTAGTGTTTTAAGGATTTTGAGAGGTTTTAGGATTTTCATGGTGTTTTTTAAATTTTTAGGAGTTTTAAATAGTTTTAATAATTTTTTGATTTTTAAATTTTCAATGGTTTAAAGTATATTAGTTTTTTTAAGGGTTTTTATGTTTTTTGTGATTTTAAGGTTATTATGGTGTTTTATGGTTTTTAATGTTTTTTTTGGGGGGGGGGGGGTTTATGATTTTTAGGGATTTTTAGGTTTTTTCAGGGTTAAAGTGTTTTTAGGTTTCTATGGTTTTTACAGTGTTTTAGGGTTTTTTTTGTTTTTAGGTATTTTATTGAGATTTTTACTATTGTTATTATTATTAGGGTGTTTAGGTATTTTGAGTGTTTTACGGGTTTCATTGTTTCTAGGGTTTTTATGGGATTTTTTTGGGTTTTTAGGTTTTTTATTTTCTATGGGTTTTACGGTTTTTAGGTCTTTTAAACATTTTTAGGGGTCTAATGGATTTTTAATGTTTTTTGACTTTATGGTTATTATGGTTTTTAAGTGTTTTAGGTGTTTTAGGGTTTTAAGGTTTTTAAGGGTTTTCGGGTCTTAATTGATTTTTAGGGTTTTGGAATTTTTAGGTTGTTTAGGGGTTTTAAGAGTTTTTAGGTTTTTATGGTTTTCTTAAGGGCCTTCAAGGTATTTAGGGGATTTCAAAAATTTTAAGTTTTCTAGGGATTTTTATGATTTTTATGATGTTTTTTGACATTTTTAGGGGTTTTAGAGGTTCCTATGGTTTTTTGGGTTTTTATTGTATTTTTGGTTTTTATTATTTTTTACATTTTTAAGGGTTTTTGAAGGTTTGTATCATTTTTAGGGGATTAAATGGTTTGTAGAGTTTTGGTATATTTTTATGTTTTTTATTGGATTTTACGGTTTTATGGTTTTTAAGGGATTTAGGGTTTTAGGGATTTTACTGTCACATAAGATTTTAGCATTTTTATGTTTTTAGGGGTTTGATGTTTTTTTAGTATTATAGTTTTCTTAGGGGGTTTTAGCTCTTTTTTGGGTTATTTTAGATTTAGGGATTTTTAGGTTTTTATTGATTTTAGGGTTTTTAGGGATTTTGGGGGGTTTTTTACTTTTTATGGGTTTAGGGTTTTCTTCATTAATTGGGAATTTAGGATTTTTTTTATGTTTTTTGGATTTTAATGTTTTTAAGATTTATTTTATTGTTTTTCGAGTTTTAAAGGGGTTTTGGTGTTTTTTATGTTTCTTAGGGTTTTAAGGATTTTTACTATTTTTAGTGGTTTTTAGGGTTTTGGGGGTTTATTGGGTTTTTAGAGATTTTTAAGGTTTTTTGGTGTTTAATTTATTTTTTTGAAGCCATTCATAGGGTTTTTAAGATTTTAATGGTTTTTACATTTTTATATATTTTAGGTTTTTTTAGGATTTTTTTTGGTTTTTCGAGTATTTTAGGATTTTTTGGTTATTTATAATTTTCTGTGTTTTCTGGTGCTTTACGGTTTTTTCAAGATTTTGATATTTTAGGGGTTTAAGGGGGTTTAAAGTGGGTTTAAATTATTTAGTTCATTTTAGTTTTTTTATGATATTTTATGGTTTTCTCAGTTTTAGGGTTTTTATGGTTTTTAAGGCTTTTAGTGATTTTAGGGGTTTTTGTATTTTTTTTAGGTTTCTTGGGGATTGAATTTATTTTAGGTTTTTGTGATTATTCATAGGGTTTTCATCAGTTTTATATTTTCTTACATTTTTATGGATTTTTAGGCTTTAAATGGATTTTGAGTGTTTTAGGGTTTTATGGGTATTTTGATTTTTTTGAGTTTTTTTGAGTTTTTTAAGGTTTTTTGGATGTTTTTAACATTTCAAGGGTTCATAGGGTTTTTATAGTTTTTATGCATGTTAGGGGTTTTAATGAGTTAGGGGTGTTTAGGGTTTTAAGCATTTTTACATTTTTAGGGGTTTGAAATGTTCTTAGGTTTTTATGCTTTTTTTTTAGTTTTTTATTGGTTTTTTAAAATTTTAGGGGTTTTAGGGTTTTTTAGGATTTCTATTTTTTTAGGGATTTTGATGGTTTTTAGAGTTTTGAGTTTTTTTATGGTTATTTAGGTTGTGGGTATTTTTCCTGAGATTTTACGAATTTGAAGGGCATACAGTTTTTTAATGGTGTTAGGGGTTTAAGGGATTTTCAAAAAAATATAGTAGTTTTAGGGTTTTTGGGTTTATATTGCTTTTATAATTTTAGGAGTTTGATGGTATTTAGGGTTTGTCTGGGGGTTTTACAGATTTTAGTTTTTTTAGGGTCTTTAGGGGTATGATGTGTTTTTATGTTTTTATGGGTTTCTAAGTGGTTTTCAAATTTTTTTTCATTTTTTATATTTTTTGGGTTTTTTAGGGAATTTTTAGGATTTCTTTGAGGTTTAGGATTTTTTTATTTTTTCATGTTTTTAAGATTTATTTTGATTTTTTATCATTTATAGGGGGTTTGGAGGGGTTTATAGTTTTTAGGAGTTTGGGGGATTTATGTTTTTAGATATTTTTAAGGATTTTAGGGATTTTATGTTTTTAGGGGTTTAAAGTGTTTTTTAGTTTCTTATGGTTTTTCTCATTTCTTATGTTTTTAGGTGTTTTGTGTTTTTAAAATTTTAAAGTTATCATAGTGGTTTTCAGGGTTATTAAATTTTTTACCTTTTAGGGATTATTAGAAATTATTTGGAATTTTAAGGATTTTTTATAAATTTTATGGATTTTTGGGGTTTAAAGAATGTTAAGGGGTTATATGGTTTTTTCTTTTTTGTAAGTTTTTTTAGTTTTCAGATTTTTTAATTTTTTAAATGGGTTTCATAGTTTTTTGTGTTATTTTGGGTTTTTATGGGTTTTTAAGGTTTTAAATATTTTTCATGGTTTTTGGGTTTTAAATATTTTTTGGGTTTTTTTGTGTTATTTTTGGTTTTTCATGGTTTTTAGGTTTTTAGGGCATTTTTAGTGTTTTGGGGGGTTTTTGTCATTTTTTAGGTTTTTATGGGTTATAAGTGTTTTTAGGCTTTTGAGGTTTTCATAGGGTTTCTTAGGGTCTTATGTGTTATTATTTTTTATAGGATTATTATAGATTTTATTGTATTATTATTGGTTTTAGGGGTTTTTAGGGTTTTTAGGTCGTTTATGGTTTTTCCTGGGTTTTTAGGGTTTTTTAGATTTTTGGTTTCTTAATGTTTTTTGGTGTTTTTTACGATTTTTGCAGTTTAAAGGGTTTTTATATTTTTAGTGGGTTTTAGGTTTTTAGGGGTTTTATGGGGGTTTTATGGGTTTTATGTTTTTAGGGATATTTTATGGTTTTTTGGGGTTTTGGGGTTTTATGTTTTTTTATGTTTTTAAGGTTCTCTTTGGGTTTTTCACGGTTTTTAGGGTTGTTTCCTTTGTAGGGATTTTTAGTGATTTTTTAGGGGTTCTATCATTTTTATGGTTTATAGGTATTTCAAGTTTTTTTCATCATTTTTAGGGTTTTCTGGGTTTTTATTGTTTCATTGGGTTTTAAGGGGTTTTTATTTAGATTTTAGGATTATTGTAGTTTTTAGAGTTTTTAATGATTTTTGGGTTTTAATTTGTTTTTATGGAATTTAATGGTTTTTATGGATTTTATTAGAAATTATGTTTTTTGGGTTTTTAAGGGTTTTTGGTTCTTTAGAGTTTTTATTGGGTGTTATGGTTTTTAGTGTTTTAGGGGTTTTAAGTGTTATTATATTTTTATGGTTTTCATTGGGGTATTCAGGATTTTTTTTTGTTTTTTCAAGTTTTTTTATTTTAGTTGTTTTTATGGATTTTAATGGTTTTTTGGGTTTTTAGGGTTTTCGAGGGGTTTTAGGTTTTTTGGGTTTTAGGTTTTTTATTGTTTTTTTTTTTGGTTTTTCGGATTTTTTTGTTATTATGGTTTTTTAGAGGTCTTAGTGGTTTTATGGATTTATTGGGTTTGAGGATATTTTATGGTTTTTAGGGGTTTTGTGGGTTTTAGGGTTTTTGATGTTTTTTAGGTACTTTTTGAGATTTTTGTTTTTTATCATTTTAGTGATTTTTAGGGATTTTTTGGGTTTTACGTGTTTTTAATTATTTTGATGGTTTTTTGGGTTTTAGGTGGGTTTTTTGTGTTTAGGGATTTGTTATGATTTTTTAGGGTTTTTAATTTTTTTCAGAGTTTTTATGAAAATTTTAGAAGTTTAATATTTATTTAGACTTTTTAGTGGTTTTTAGTGGTTTTAGGGGTTTTATAGGATTTTATTTTTTAGAGTTTTTATCAATTTTATGTTTTTAAAGGATTTATGTGTTTTTATGTTTTAAGGATTTCATAGGTAATTTCAGGGGTTTTTTGTTTTTTACATATTTAAGTATTTTTAGGATATATATGTTTTTTGGTATTTTTGGGAATTTTTGGGTTTTTAGGATATTAAGGTTTTTAGGGGTTTTTTAGTGTTTTAGGTTTTGATGGTTTCATAGTGTTTTAAATCATTTTTAGGGGTTTATACGGTTTTTATAGTTTTTAGTGGATTTTTGGGTGTTTTGGGGTTTTTAAATATTTGATGGGTTTTTGTGGTTTTTAAGGTTTTTAGGGTTTTTAGGGTATTTAGATTTTTTCCAATCTTAGGGGTTTTATGTGTTTTTAGGATTTTAAGTTATTATTTATGATATTTAGTGTTTTTTGGGTTTTCTACCATCTTGGGGATTTTTATGGATTTTTTATATATTTTTTAGGTTTTTTTGGGATTTTGAATATTTTAAGGGTTTTTAGTGTTTTCAGGGGTTTTGTGGGTTTTTTTGGTTTTTTGGATTTTATGGTTTTTAGTTTTTTTACAATTTATTTTTTAAAGGATTTTTGGAGTTTTTTTTGTTTTTTGTTTTTTAATGGGTTTTTATGGGTTTCATGGTTTTTTTGTTTTAGGGTTTATCAGATTTTAGGGACTTTATGTGTTTTTAGGTTTCTAATGTTTTATTTGGGTTTTTAGGGTTTTTAGGGTTTTTTCATTTTCTATGAATTTCGGGTTTTTATTTTATTTTTATGGTTTTTTGGGTTTTAGGATTTTTATGGTTTTCAGGTTTTTAGGGGTTTTTTTGAGTTTTGATGAGTTTAAATATTTCTTATGTTTTCTAAAAAATTTAGATGTTCAGAGTGTTTTTAGATTTTTTAGTGGGGTTTTGGGTGTTTTATGGGTTCAATGCTTTTTATGGTCCATAGAGGGTTTTTATGTTTTCTACGGTTTTTATGATTTTAGGGTTCATATAGTTTTTATCATTTTTAGGTTTTTGGTGTTTGGATTGATTTTATGTTTTTATGGATTTCTTAGTGTTTTTTTGGGTTTTTAGGTTTTTCTACGTTTTTTGGGATTTGAAGTATTTATTATTATTTTTATAGGTATTTAGGTTTTTTACGGGTTTATGGTTTTTATGTTTTTTGATGCATCACTAAAAGTACTAAATGAGTAAGTAGAGATAATGCCACATAACATATCCCAAAGGACCAGAGATTGAAGGCAATGCCACATGTTTGGGTTTCTCTAATCTAAAAGTCAATGTCACCGACAGTAGAGTTGAACCACCAATTACGAGTCAAGGGAAGAGGATAATGAAATGAATGATGCACAACAAGCTTCAAAAATTCATCAAATTAAATTTCATCTAATAAAATGAAGCAGAAAAGCATTATAAAGAAAATTTAATGAGTAAAAAATGATCCAAATTGAATTAAAAGGCTTAGGGAACTCAAAAGGAATATAAAAAGAAGAAAACAAACTTCCCCATTCTATTTAAGAACCCCTCTAACTAAAGTATAAAAATTATTTCTTAATGATAAACTTTCCTAATTTCTCTTTCTTATTTAATGTGCTCCTATAAACTTCTTTCCTTTCCCATGTGGATATGTCATTTTGGGCCCCATATATGTTTTTTGGACCACCAGGGTGTTGTATGTCAAAAATTTTGGGATTATCCAATTTAAATAACAATTTGGCCATGTTTTTTTTACAATCCAAAAATTATTCTCCTTAGGATAAATCTAATCTACATCATTCCCCCTGGTTGGATAAGATTTGACCTCAAATCCCTAGAATCGTCTTATTTTGTGTATGGAGACAAGTCTCAAAGGTTGAAATTTGTATAAATGATACCAAAATCATTCGGTAAATCAATTTTATTGGAATTATTTAACACTCATTCAATCCCTTTGAATGAACCTTCATCTCGTGGTTTCATCTTGAATTTCCTTTTGGATGGAAATTTCTCTTTATGAAGGTGAATTCACACTTTGACTCCTGGTTATAAAATGGCCTACATCCAACTCTTGTTAGCTAACCTCATGTATAATCCATTAAAATTATCTATTTGAGCACAAATAGATTCATGAACATCCTTTATATGCATTTCATTCTGATCTTCTTCAATATTCACTTTAAAATCAAGAGGGAAATTAAAAAAATTCTATAGGAGTGATTAGCTTGATACAATAAACCACATCAACGTGATAATGTCAAGTGGTAGAACTAGGATATATATTTAATTCAATGTAATATTATGAAAGTTATAAATCCCAAGATCTCATATTATTTTTCACTAATATTCTTAGAATAGTGAATAATACATGATTGGTAACTTCTATTTTCCCATAAGGTTAAGGGTGATGGGAAGTGATGAAAAGAAGATTCATATTAAATTTCCCTAGTAATGTCCTCCAAATATGTATGAGAAATTTATTGTCTCTATATAAAATAAAGATGTTAGGATTTTTATGGTTTTTAGGATATATTGGGATTTTAAGGGTTTTTTATGTCTTTTTTGGGTGGTTAGTGCTTTTATGCATTTTTTGTTTTTTTGGTTTTTTATTTTTTGGGTATTTATTATTTTTAGAATTTCTAATAAATTATTTGGGTTTAATTGTATTTTAGTGTTTTAGTGGATTTCAAGTGTTTTTATGGGGTTTTAAGATTTTTTATGGTTATAGGGGTTTTCTGGTTTTTATGTTTTTTTTAATGTTTTTAGGGTCTTTTAGGGTGTTAGTTTTGTAGCATTTTTGTTTGGTTTTTAGAAGTTTTATGCGATTTTAGTTTTCTAAGGTTTTCTTAGGGTTATTAAGGATTTTTGGATTTTTTACACTTTTTGGTATTTTAAGGGATAATTTAGGATTTTTGTGGGGCATTTTTGGTATTTAGGGATTTTGAGGGTTTTTAGTGTTTTTAGTGTTTTAATGGGGTTTAATGGTTTTTAGGGGTTTTATTAGTTTTAATTTTTTTTAGTTTTTTTAGTTTTTCTTATGATTTTTCAAGGTTTTTAGGGTTTTTATGTTCTTATAGATATTTAGGAATTTAAATTGACGTTTATTATTTTATTTGGATTTTATATTTTTATGGGTTTTATGATTTTTTTGGGGGTTTTGTGATTTGTTTGGGTTTTATAGTTTTTTTGATGTTTTTTATCATTTTTAGAAATTCTGGGATCTTTAGAGTTATTGTGTGTTTTTAGGGTTTCAATTGGTGTTTAGGGTTTTTTATGTTTTCTTGGGTTTATTGGATTTTGGGGTTTTCAATGTCTTTTTATGTTTATATATTTGTTATGTTTTTAGGGGTTTTAATTTTTTTTAGTTTTAAAGGATTTCTTATTGGTTTACAGTTTTTTCTATGTTTTTAGAGTTTTTTTGGTTTTTTAGAATTTTTATGGTGTTTATATTGTTTTTTTAGATTTTATTATTTTAAGAGGTTTTAGGTTTTTATTTTTTTAGATTTTACGTGCTTATATTTTTATGGGTTTCTTATGGTTTTTCATGGTTTTTAGGATTTTTTTACGATTTTAGGATTTTTAGGGATTATTTATAATATCTATGGATTTTATGGGTGTTTAGGAATTTTATAGGTGTTTAGGGTGTTTAGGGTTTTTAGGTTTTTAGGGTTTTTAGGGGTTTTATGGGTTTTTTGATATTTTTAGAGGGTTTAAGGTTTTTTCAAGTTTTTTAACTTTTTAGGGGTTTGAATGGATTTTTTATTTTTTAGTTACTTTTTTATGGATTTTTTGATTTTTCACATTTTTAGGGGTTTTTATTTTTTTCTGTTTCTTGACAGTTTAGGGTCTTTTAAGTTTCAAGGATCTTTTATGTTTTTTATGTTTTTGGTGGTTATAAGTGTTAATAGTTTTTGAAAGTTTTATTATGTATTATAACAATTTTAGAATATTTTACATTTTTAGTGACAGTTTTCGTGTTTTTGTATTTTATTATTCTTTAGGGATTTATTGAGATTTTAGTGATTTTTTAGGTTTTTATAGTGGTTTTAGCATTTTTAGGTTTTAAGGGTTTTTATGTGTTTTTAGGTTCACATGGTTTTCTTATGATTTTTCAGGGTTTTTAGGTGTTTTTATATTTTGGTAGATTTTAGGTATTTTTAGGGTTTTTATGTTTTTATAGTTTTAGAGGTTTTAGGGTTTTTAATGTTTTTTGGTTTTTTATAGGTTTTTATGTTTTTTAGGTTTTTACGTATTTTGGAGTTATTTTTCATTTTTATGAATTTAAAGGGTTTTTAATTTTTTAGTGTATTTAGAAATTTTAATGGATTTTAGGGTTTTTATGGGTTTTAAGTATTTTATGGTTTTTAGGGGTTTTAAGGTTTTTTAGGTTTTTTGGGGTTTTAACATTTATTTTCCTTTTTTAGGGGTTTTTATTTTTTCAGGTTTTAAGGTATTCTTCGGTTTTTTCAAGGTTTTCATGGTTATTTATGTTTTAATGGATTTTTGGGATATTTAATATTTTTATAGATTTTTAGGGTGTTTGGCGATTTTTAGAGGTTTTATGGTTTTTAGAGTTTTTGTAATTTTTAGGTATTTTAGTGGTTTAAGTGTTTTTAGAGATTTTAGTTTTTCAAAGGGGTTTTCAGGGATTTAATGTAATTTTTTGTTTTTAGTGGTTTTTATGGTTTTATAAGAATTATATGAATTTTTAAAATTTTATGGATTTCGATTGTTTTTTGAAGATTTTGGGTTATTTGGGGTTTTATGGGGGTTTTATTTTTAAAGATGTATAAGGGGTATTTAGATTTTTAAAAAAAATTAGTGATTTAAACTGTTTTTATAGTTTTATTTTTTTTATGGTGTTATTGGGTTTTAAGAGTTTTTATGTGATATAGTGGTTTTTAGGAATTTTGGTACTTTTATGGTTTTTATGGTTGTATGGTTTTGTTATGGTTTTTCAGAACAGTTTAGGTTATCTATAGTTTTAGGGATTTTTTTTCTTTTTAGGATTTTTTGGGTTTTTTTTGTTTTCTTCGATTTTGAGGGGATTATTGCGTTTTTTGGGTTTTCGGGTTTTTTGATATTATTTGGTTTTTAAGGGATTTAATTGTTTTAATTTATTATGGTTTTCATATGTGTTTTTAGGGGGTTGAAAGTTTTTATGGATTTTTAGATCCTTCAAAAAATATTTAAGGTTTGTTATGGTTTTTTAGGGATTCTGAGGGTTTGGGGGGGTTAGTGTTTTAGGGATTTTATTGGTTATAGTATTTTTATTCCTTCTAGTGGTTTTATGTGTTTTTGGGGATATATGGTATTTTAGGTTTTATATTTTTCTAGGTTTTTAGGGATTATAAATATTTTTTTGGATTATTATGGTTTTTAGGGATTTGGAGGGTTTTAGGGGTGTTTTTGTTTTTTAAGTAATTTTTTTTGGATTTTAGGAGATTTAAGTGATTTTAGGTTTTTAAGGTTTTATTAGTGTTTTTAATATTTTTTATATTTTTTAGGTTTCAAGGGATTTTTAGTGATTTTTAGTGATTTTTATGGTTTTTTAGGTTTTGAGGATTTTATGATTTTTTGGATTTTTTGGTTTTTTCTTGGATTTTATGGGTTTTGTTATTTTTATGGGGTTATAAAGTTTTCAATGTTTTTTTTGTTTTAAAATGGATTTTAGTGTTTTAGTAGTTTTAGGGTTTCTATTAGTATTTAGGGTTTTTTAGTGTTTTTCAAGGTTTTAGTGTTTTATGTTTTTTTAGAATTTATAGGGGTTTTAAAATTTTTAGGTTTTTACAATTTTCATAGTGGTTTTTGAAGGTTTTTAGATATTTCTAGGGATTTTTATTATTTTTATGGTTCTTTATAGACTTTAAGGGATTTTGAGGATTTTTAGTGGTTTTAGTGGTTGTAGGTTTGTTATTGTTTTTTTGGGTTGAATGGTTTTTTTGAGTTTTTAAGTGTTTATGGTTTTCGAGTTTTTGATGTCTGTTGGAGTTTAAGGGGTTTTTAGATTTTTTAGTAGGTTTTTACTGGTTTAAGGGATTTTTAGTGGTTTTAGTGTCTTTTTATGGCACTTAAGGTTTTTTATAATTTTTTTATAAGTTTTAAGTGTTTTTAGGTCTTCTTCGGATATTTCATGTTTTTTAGTGTTGTTCACATTGATATAGGTTTTTAATGGGTTTTAAAGATGATTATGGATATTTAAGTTCTTTGGGAATTTAGTATTTTAGGATTTTTATGTGTTTTTAGTGTTTTTAGATTTTTTTTATGTCTTTAGGGTTTTTGGCATTTTTAGGTTTTTTAGGTTTTCTTACGGTTTTTCAAGACTCTTTGGGGCTTATACACTTTTATGGATTTTTTGGGATTTTTTGTATTTTTATGGTTTTTATGGTTTTCAGGGGTTTTAGGGGTTTTATAGTGTTTTGGTTTTTTGGGGTTTTAATTATTTTGGGGTATTATGGTTTTCATAGGATTTTTTAGTTTTTTACGTTTTTTAAATTTTTAGGAATTGTTACAGTTTATTATGATTTTTCTTGTTTTTTGGGGGTTTTAATGATTTTGAGGGTTTTATTGTTTTTTTGGATTTTATGGTTTTTATGGTTTTTTTATTTTAGGTATTTTTGGGTTTTTATGGTTTATAAGGTTTTTTAATATTTTTATCATCTTTGGGGGGTTAAAGGGTTTTTATAGTTTTAGTGGGTTTTAGGATTTTTATTGGGTTTTAGATATTTTTAAGGATTTTTGATATTTTCAGGGTTTTTAGAGTTTTAAGGGTTTTAGTGGTTTTATGTTATTTAGGGGTTTTATGTTTTTACATTTTTATTTTTTTCTTTGGGTTTCTAGGTTTCCTTATATTTTATGGACTTTTATGGATTTTGTTTAGGATTTTGTGACAATTTAGGTTTTTAGGGGTTTTAAGGGATTTAAGGTTTGAATGGATTTATGTGTTTTTTTGGTTTTTTTTGGTTTTTTTGGTTTTTAGGGTTTTTTGAGTTTTTATGTGTTTTATGATCCTTTATAATTTTGTATGATTTTAGGGATTTACTATTTTTTGGATATTTAGTGGGTTTTGGGGCTTTTATTGGTTTTTTGGGGTTTTATGGTTTTTGGGGAGTTTCATGGTTTTTTGGGTTTTAGGGTTTTTTTGGTCTTTTTAGGGGTTTTAAGGTTTTATTATTATTTTTTCATTTTTTGAGATACTAAGAGTTTTTAGGTTTATAAGGTTTTCATATTGATTTTAAAGGTTTCTAGATTTCTATACTTTATTTGGGTATTTAGGGATTTTAGAAGTTTTATGGTTTTTTGGCCTTTTAGTTATATTGAGGGCTTTTATTGTTTTTAGGGGTTTTATGTTTTTTTGTGGTTTCTGGGTTTTAATTGATTTTAACTATTTTTAGGTTTTTATGGATTTATGTAGGTTTTTCATGGTTTTTAGGTTTTTTTATCTTTTTAAATATTTTAGGTATATTTTAGGATTTTTATTTCTTTTGTGTTTTTTTGGATTTTTAGGGTTTATAGGGTTCTATCGTCTTTTTTTTGCTTTTTATGGTTTTCCATGTTTTTTAGGATTTTATGATTTTTAAACGGTTTTAATGTTTTTAATGTTTTAAATGGGTTTTTGAGTTTGTAGTTATTTTTAAGGTTTTTAATTATTTTTAGTGTTTTTATGGATTTAGGAGTTTTTTTTGGATTTTTAGGGTTTATTGTGTTTTAGGTATTTTAGGTTTTTAAGTGTTTTTAGTTTTTTAAGGGTAACGTTGGGTTTTTTAGGTTTTTAGAAGTTGTTTAGGATTTCATGTAATTTTATTAGAATTTTAGAGTTTTTATAGTTTTTAGGGTTTTTATGGATTTAGAGATTTTTTATGGTTTTTATAGTTTTTTTGGTTTCTGATGTTTTTTGAGTATTTTTATCATTTTTATAGATTTAAAGGGATTAAATATATTTAGTGGGTTTTTTATTTTTATATTTGTTTTATCATATTTTAAGGTTTTTAGGGGTTTTTACAGTTTTATGGATTCTTTTTGATTTTGGTACATTTTAGTGTTTTAGGTTTTTTAGGGTTTAAGGGGTTTATTGCGTTTTTAGTGTTTTTTAGTTTTTAGGGGTTTTAAAACTTTTTATTTTTTATTAATTTCATAGGAATTTTAATGTTTTTTGGGTGTTATATTTTTTATTAATTTTCAAGGAATATTTTTGGGTTTCTTATGTTTTTAGGGTTTTTATGGATTTTGAAGGTTTCATGTTTTTTATGGTTTTTAGTATTTTTATGGGTTTTTGGGGGTTTTAGGGTTTTTTTTGAGTTTTAAGGATTTTACTTTTTTTAAATTATTTTAGGGGATTAAAGGGATTTTAGATTTTTTACATTTCTAGGGGTTTTTCGGTTTTTATATTTTTTATGGTTTTTAGTGTTTTTAGATTTTTTTAGAATTTTAGGGGGTTTAAGTTCTTTTATATATTAAGGTTTTCTTAGAGGTTTTCTATAGTTTTTATTTTTTTATTTTTAGGGATATTTATTATTTTTTTAGTAATTCTATGTATTTTAGTTTTGTAAGGATTTTGAGGGGTTTTATGGGTTTTTTAGAGTTTTTTGGGTTTTTGGTTTTTTTGTATTTTTATGGTTTTTAACGGTATTAAGAGTTTTTAATGTCTATAGGGGTTTAAAATAGTTTTATAGTTTTAGAGGGTTTAGTAGTTTTATTGCTTTTCATGATTTTAAGGTTTTAGGGTTTTTATCATTTTTTTGGTTTTAAGGGGTTTTATGTGTTTTTTGGGGTTTCATGATTCTCTTTAGAATGTTTATGGTTTTTAGGGTTCTTAATATTTTATGGACTTTTAGGGATTTTTTAGGTTATTATGGTTTTTATATTTTTTAGGGATATTTAGGGTTCTTGGGTTTTTATGGTTTTAGGAGGTTTTAGAGATTTTATGGTTTTTAGGTATTTCAGTGTTTTTAGGGTTTTTAGGTTTTCTTAGAATTTTTTAGGGTTTTTAATGATTTTTACATTTTTATGTATTTTTTAGGATTTATATGGTTACTAGGGTTTTTGTGAGTTTTGGGTGTTTTAGTATTTTTTGGGTTTTTTTTGGTTTTTTTTTTGGGTTTTTCAGTTTTTTTTGGAGTTTTCATGGTTTTAATGGTTATTATTGTTTTTTTAAGCATTAAGAATTTAAACGGTACTTACATTTTTAATGGGTTTTTAGGTTTTTAGGGGTTTTTATTTCTTTAAAGGTTTTTACGTGTTTTTTGGGATTGGGGTCATTTAGGGTTTTTAGGGGTTTTAGCATTTTTAGGATATTTCGGGGTTATAAACATTTTCATTTTTACAATTTTTATGAGGGTTTTATACGGTTTTTATGGTATTTTGGTATTTTAGGTATCTTTTGGTATTTTATAGATTTATAATGGTTTTTTGTAGTTTTAGGGATTTTGTGGGGTTTTAGGTTGTTATCCTTTTTATGTTTTTAGGTGTTTTAATAGTTTTTATGTTATTGTGTTTTTCATAGGGTTTTTAGTGTTTTTTGGTTTTTATTAATTTTTTCAAATTTTAATTGATTTTTAAGGATAATTATGTTTTTCTTTGTTTTTAAATATTTTGAGGAGTTTCAGGAGTTTTAGGGTTTTTAGGGGTTTTAGGGTTTTTAGGGTTTTTAAGGTTTTTATGAGTTTTTTATGTCATTGGTTTTTAATAGTTTTAGAGTTTTGAGTGGGTTTTAGGTTTTTTATGGGGTTTTAAAATTTCTATTTTTTTATGTTTTTACGGATTTAAGGGTTTAGGGTTTTTTAGGTATTTTAGGTTATTTAAAATTTTTAGGTTTTTAGTGGTGTTTCAGGATTTTATGTTTTTATGGTTTTCATAGGGGATTAAGGTTTGTTAAGATTCAAGGTATTTTTATGGTTTTTTAGGATTTTATAGTTTTACAAGGTTTTAGTGATTTATAGGGTTTTTATTTTTTTGGGTTTTAGGGTTCTTATGGGTATTTTGGGTTTTTTTGAGTTTTTTGTGGTTTTAGATTTTTTAATAGTTTTTAACATTTTTATTGGTTTATATGCTTTTTCTAGTTTTTAGTGGGGTTTTTTTGGATTTCTGCATTTTTATGGTTTTTTATGGTTTTTAGGGGTTTTATGTTTTTAGGGAGTTTTATAGTTTTTACGGTCTTTTAGGGTTTTCTGGTTTTTTGATTTTTTAGGTTTTTAGGGGTCTAAGATTTTTTAGCTTTCATGGTTTTCTTAGGAGTATTAGGTGTTTTAACATTTTTGTGATTTTAGGTTTTTGGGGATTTTTATTGTTTTTAGGGATTTTAGAGAGTTTTATGTGTTTTTAGGATTTTTTAGGAGTTTGAGGTTTTTTAGTTTTTTAGCTATTTTATGATTTTTTTTATTTTAATGGTTTTATTATAGTTCTTAAGGGGTCTTTAATTTTTTAGGGATTTAAAGTTAATTTTAGGTGTTTATTGTTTGTTAGGTTATTAGGGACATCGAGGGTTTTAAGGTTTTTTATAGTATTAATACTTTTAGGTTTTGTTTTTGTGTTTTTTAAGGATTTGATGGTCTTTTAGTGTTTTTAACATTTTTTGGTTATTAATTGAATTTAAGTGTTTTTATGGGTTTCTAGAGGTTTATGGTATTTAGGGGCTTTTATTGTTTTTTGGTGTTTAGGGGTTTATGGTCTTTTTAGGGTCTTTAGTGTCTTTAGGTTTTTAAGGGTTTTATGTTTTTTTTTAGTTTTTTCAATTTTGTGGGGAATTCAAGGTTTTAAATGTTTTTTATGATTTAATGGATTTTTAGGGCTTTTAAAAGAATTTATGACTTTTTTTATTTTTTGTATTTTAGTGATTTTATGGTTTTTAGGAGTTGTAGGTTTTTTGGGTTTTTGGGTTTTTATCATTTTTTAAAGTTTTATGGGTTTTAAATGTTTTCAGGGTATTCAGATTTTATAAATTTTTTTCAAGGGTTTTAGGTTTCTTATGTTTTTAAGGATTTTTAGGGTTTTTTCTAATTTTTATTGTTTTTAGTGTTTTAAGGGATTTTGAGTGCTTTGTAGGTGTTTTAGGGCTTTTAGGATTTTTTTTATTTTTAGAGTTTTTTGTGTTTCTAGGGGTTTGATGGGTTTTTGTGTTTTTGACATTTTTTTGGGTTTAAAAGGTTTTCCGAGGATTTAATGGTTTTTATGGGTGTTAAGGGTTTTTATGATTTTTTTAGGGTTCTATGGGTTTTATTGTTTTAAGGGTGTTTTAGGGTTTTAGCATTTTTTGGGTTTTTAACATTTTTTTGGTTTTTAGTGTTTTAAAGTAATATTTATGTTTTTAGGGGATTTATGTTTTTTTTCTTTCAAACATTATCTTATGATTTTTCCGGGTTTTTAGGGTTTTTAACATTTTTTATGTTTTTATGGGTTTTAAGTATTTTTAGGTTTATATGTTCTTCTTTGGTGGTTTAGGTCTTTTATTGCTTTTAGGAATTTTTAGGGATTCTTTATGATTTTTAATGATTTTTAAGGATTTTAGGGATTAAAATGGTTTTTAGGTTTTTTATAGGTTTTTTGGGTTTAAGGTTTCTTTGAGTTTTTATGGGTTTTAAGGTTTTTTCGAAGTTTTTAACATCTTTTTGTGTTTAAAGAATATTTTGAGTTTTTAGTTGGTTTTACAGTTTTTATGGAGTTTTAGGGTTTCTTGAGTTTTAATGATTTTTATGGTTATTAGGGTTTTTAGGGTTTTTAGGGTTTTTATGGGTTTTAGGGTTTTTAGTGTTTTTAGTTTTTTTAGGTGTTTAATTTTTTTAGGTTTTTAAGGACTTCTTAGGATTCTTCAGAGTTTTTAGGGTTTTCAATGCTTTTTGTTATTCTGCAGTTTTTTAGGATTTTTATGGTTTTTTGGGTTTTTGAGGGTTTTTGAGTTTTTAGTTTTTAACTATTATATTGGTATTTAGGGTTATTTGATTTTTTAGCGGTTTTATAGTTTTTCAGATGTTTTTTAGAATTTTTGTTGTATAATGGGTTTTAGAGATTTTAATGGGTTTTTTGTGGCTGTATAGATTTGTAGAAATTTTTTAGTTTTAGGGGTCTTTATGGTTTTTAGGGTTTTTTTTTGTATTTTTTAAAATTTTATGATTTTTAGGTTTTTATATGTTTTATGTGCTTTTAGAATATTATGGTTTTCTTATGGGGTTTCTGGGTATTTAGTTTACTTTCGTTTTAGTTATTTTTAGTGATTTTTAGGATTTTTATAGTATGTTGGGATTTCAGAGATTTTGAGGGTATTTTGGGTTTTTATGTTTTTAGGTTTGTTAGTAGTTTTGGGTTTTTAGAGGTTTTAAGTGTTTTACAGGTTTATTGTGTTCTTATGGATTTTCTCATTTGTTAGTGATTCTTAGGTTTTTAAAGAATTTTAGGTATTTTTTGGATCTTTAGGATTTTTAAGGTTTTTGAAAGTTTTTAGGTACCTTTTTGATTTTTTTGGTGTTTCTTAGGTTTTTTGAGTTTTTAGGGTTTTACTGTTATTTATAATTTTCTATCATTTTTAGGTTTTTAAATTTTTTATAGTTTCTAGTGGTTTTTTGGATTTTTAAGGGTTTCTAAGGGATTTTAATATTTTTATGGGTCCTTATGTTTCATACGGTATTATCGATTTTAGGGTTTTTATCATTTTTAGCGTTTTTATGTTTTTACAGGTTTTTAAGGGTTTTTAGGATTTTAGGGTTTTCTTATGGGTGTTCAGGGTTTTTCGGGTTCTTTATGGTTTTAGGGATTTATATGGTGTTTAAAATTTCTTAGGTTTTTAGAGTTTTTATGTTTTTTAGGGTTTTTATTATTTTTAGGTTTTTAGGGTTTTTATCATTCTTTTATGGTTTCTAGTTTTTTTGGGATTTTTACATATTTAGTTTTTTAGGCTATTTTTTTAGACTTATAGTTTTTATGATTTTAGGGATTTTGACAATTTTTTTGATTTTAGGGTCAGGTTTTTATGGTTTTTTTAATTGTAAGGGTTTTTTTTATTTTATAGAGTTTAAAGGTTTTTATAATTTTTTAACATCATTAGGGGTTTAAAGCCTTTTTAGAGTTTTTAGTGGGTTTTATGGTTTTTATGGGGTTTTAAAATTTTTATGTTTTATGGGTTATAATATTTTTAGGGTTTTTAAGGTTGTTTAGTGCTTTATCATTTCTTAGGTTTTTATGTGTTTTTTTGTTTTTTTTATGGTTTTCTTAGGTTTTTAAAGGGGTTTTCTGTGTTTTTACATTTTTAGTGATTTTTAGGGATTTTTTATATTTTTATGGTTTTTTAGGTTTTAAGGATTTTTAGGGGTTTTATGAGTTTTTGGGTTTTTTTTGGGTTTTTGAGTTTTTTAGGGTTTAATGATTTTTTATAGTTTTTAATTTTTTGGGTTTTAAAGTGTTTTTTGAGTTTTTAGTGGGTTTTATTGTTTTTATTGGTTTTTTGGGATTTAAGGTTTTATGGTTTTCTGGTTTTTATGGGATTTATTGTTTTTTGGGGGTTTTAGAGTTTTGAGGGTCTTTTGAGGGTTTTTAAGTTATTTACCATTATTTAGGTTTTTTTAAGTTTTATTTTTTTTTTGAATTTTAAAGATTTATTATGGGTTTTTAAGGTTTTTAGGGTTTGTAAATCTTTTGGGATTTTAATGGAATTATTACGATTTTTTTTGGGTTTTTATGGTTTTTAGTGTATTTAATATTTTTACGGGTTTTAATAGGTTATATGTTTTTTGGGTTTTAATGATTTTCTATGGTTTTTCCAAGGTTCATAGGATTTTTGACAAATTTAATGGTTTTAGATATTGGTTAGTATTTTTATGGTTTTTCTTGGTTTCAATGATTTTAGGGGCTTTAGGGGTTTTTGGATTTTTACATTCTTAATGGGATTTTTGTTTTTTATGGTTTTTAAATTCTCAATGGGTTTTTGGTTTTCTAGAGGGGTTCTGAACTTTTATTGTTTTTAAGGTTTTTTATATTTTTTAATGTTTTTGGGGTTTAATGGGGTTTTGGAGTTTTTGTGTGTTTTTGTGTGTTTTTAGTGTGTTTTAGGGTTTTTATGTTTTTTAATATTTTCTTAGGGTTTTCCATGGTATTTATGGTTATTTTCTTTTTAAGAAATTGTAGGGGTTTTTATAATTTTTTATGTATTTTAATATTTTTTGGGTTTTTAATGTTTGTTATGTTTGTTAGGGGGTTTAAGGGTTTTTTATGGCTTTGATTAATTTTTAGGTTTTTATGGGGATTATGTGTTTTTAGGTTTTTTATATTTTCGTAAATGTTTTCTGGGTTTTTAGAGGTTTTTTAAATTTTTAGGTATTTCAAGGGATTTTTAGGATTTTTGTGGTTTCTAGGGATATTAAGGATTTTGAGGGTTTCAGGGTCTTTTAGGGTTCTTTCGGTTTTTAGAGTTTTATGAATTTTAATTATTTAGTAGGTTTTGAGGGTTTTTTTCGAGTTGTTAAGGGTTTTAATAAGATTTATATTTTTTCATTTTTTAGGGGTTTAATTTGTTTTTGGATTTTTAGTGGGTTTTTGGGTTGTTATGAGTTTTAGGGTTTCTGGAGCTTTTTATATGTTATATGGGTTTTAGGAATTTTTTGGGTTTTTATGTTTTTTATAGTTTTTTGCATTTTAGGTTTTTAGGGGTTCTATGTGTTTTTAGAATATTAGGTTTTTCTTATTAGATTTTATGGGTTTTTAAAGGGTTTTAATGTTTTTTATAGTTTTAAAGGGGTTTTATAGATTGTAGTTATTTTTAGGGTATCTATTTTTTTTAGTGTTTTTAGTGGTTTTTTGGATTTAGGGGGTTTTTTGGATTTTTAAGGTTTATAGTGTTTTAGGTATTTTAGGGTTTTTTGGTGTTTTTAGTATTTGAAGGTTTTATTATGGATTTTCAAGTTTTTAGTAGTTTTTAGATATTCGGGTAATTTTTTGGCATTTTAGAGCCTTCATAGTTTTAGGGTTTTAAGAGATTTTGAGGCTTTTTAGGCTTTTTATTGTTTTTTTGGTTTCTAATGTTTTTTGAATTTTTTTTTATCATTTTTAGTGGTTTAAGGGTTTTTATATTTTTTAGTGGGTTTTTATGTTTATATACGTTTTATCGTATTTTAAGTTTTTTAAAGTTTTTTACAGTTTAAGGGATTCTTTATGATTTTTGTTCATTTTAGTATTTTAGGTTTTTTTAGGGTTTTATGGGTTTTTAGGGTTTTTATTTATTTTTTAATTTTTAAGGGTTTTAATACTTTTTATTTTTTATTATTTTCATAGGGATTTTAATGGTTTTGGGTGTTTTGTTGTTTAGAAAATTTTAGATTTTTTTTCTTTTTTAAGGTATTCAGGGGTTTTAAGGATTTCGAGGGTTTCATGGTTTTTATGGTTTTTATAATTTTTATGGGTTTTTAGGGATTCTAGGTTTTTTGGGGGGGTTTATAGATTTTACTGTTTTTAAATTCATTTAGGTGTTTAATGGGTTTTTAAATTTTTTACATTTCTAGGGGTTTCAGGGTTTTTATGGTTTTTAGTATTGTTAGCTATTTTTAGGATTTTAGGGGTTCTAAGTGTTTTTATGTTTTATGGTTTTCATAGGGGTTTTTGGAGTTTTTTAGGGATATTTATGAGGTTTTTAGGAATTCTATGTTGTTTAGTTTTTTAGGGATTTTGAGGAGTTTTAGGGGTTTTAGGGTTCTTGTGGGTTTTTTTCGTTTTTACGGTTTATAAGGGTATTAAGAGATTTTAATGTTTAAAAGGGTTTAGAAGATGTTTATTGTTTTAGTGGGTTTAGGGGTTTATGGGTTTTCATGATTTTATGGATTTGGGGGTTTTTATTTAGTTTTGCGGGTTTTTGGTTTTTAAGGCCTTTTAAGGGTATCAAGGGTTTTTTATCATTTTTTGGTTTTAAGGGGTTTATATTTTTTTGGGGTTTCATGTTTTTATTTATAATTTTCATGGATTTTATGGTTCCTAATATTTTATGGACTTTTGGGGATTTTTTAGGAATTTATGGTTTTTATTTTTTTTGGGTATTTTGAGGGTTCTGGGGTTTTTATGGTTTTATGGGATTTTAGAGATTTTATAGTTTTTAGTGTTTTCAGGGTTTTTAGTGTTTTAGGTTTTCTTATAATTTTTATGGTTTTTAGGGATTTTTACGTTTTTATGTATTATTTATTATTTTTATGGTTATTGGGGTTTTTAGGGATTTTTTGGTGTTTTTATGATTTTTTGGGTTTTTTGGTTTTTTGGGTTTTTTTTGAGTTTTCATGGTTTGAAAGGTTTTTTAGTGTTTTTTAATGTTTTATGGTTTTAAATGGTATTTACAATTTTAATGGATATTTAGGTTTTTTAGGTGTTTTTAGTTATTTTAATGTTATTAAGTGTTTTTATGGGTTTTGGGGTCTTTAGGGTTTTTAGGGGTTTCAGCATTTTTAGGGTATTTAGTGGTTTTAAACGTTTTTATTTTTATAATTTTTTATGAGGGGTTTTAGGGTTTTTTTAGTATTTTATTATTTTAGTTATATTTTGGTATTTTATGGATCTATATTAGTTTTTTTAGGGTTTTATAGATTTTGTGGCATTTTAGGTTTTTAACATTTTTATGTTTTTAGGGCTTTTAATCATTTTTATGTTTTTAGGTTTTTATAGGGTTTTTAGTGTTTTGGGGGTTTTTATTTATTTTTTATAATTTTAATTTATTTTTAAGAGTAATTATGTTTATTTTGTTTTTAAATATTTTGTGATGTTTTAGGGGTTTAGGGTTTTTTGAGATTTTTAGGGGTTTTTAGGGTTTTTAATGTTTTTAATTGTTTTTTATGTTATTATTTTTTTAAAGGGTTTTTAGAGTTTTGAGTTGGTTTTAGGGTTTTTATGGGGTTTTAAAAATTTTAATTTTTTATGTTTTTACGGATTTTGGGGTTTTTATGGTTTTTAGGGTTTTTAAGGTATTTTAGGTTACTTAGAATTTTTAGGTTTTTAAGGATTTTTCATGTTTTTAGGTTTTTAAGGTATTCTTAGGGTTTTATGTTTGGTTATGTTTCAAGGAGTTTTTATGGTTTTTTTGGATTTTTATGGTTTTACGGGGTTTTAGTGATTTAGAGGGTTTTTGTGTTTTTTGGGGTTTTAGGGTTCTTATGGTTTTTTTTGGATTCTGGGTTTTTTGAGTATTTTTGGTAGTTTTAGGTTTTTAATAGTTTTTTAAAATTTTAAGTCGTTTATAGGGTTTTTCTAGTTTTAAATAGGTTTTTGGGATTTATGGGTTTTAGGGTTTTTTTAGGTTTTTATGGGTTTTATTGTTTTAGAGAGTTTTATGGTTTTTATAGTCTTTAAGGATTTTTATTATTTTTTCAATTTTTAGGTTTTTAGGGTTCTAAGATTTTTTAAGTTTTTTTTGTTTCCTTTAGAGTTTTAGGTTTTTTTTACAGTTTTGTTTTTCTAGGATTTTTTTTTGTTTTTATGGTTTTTAGGGATTTTACAGATTTTATGTTGTTTTTTGTGTTTCTAGGATTTTTTAGGGGTTTCAGGTTTTTTATTTTTGTATCGGTTTTATGTTATTTTAGATTTTTATGGTTTTATTATGGGTTTTAATGGATTTTACTTTTTTAGGGATTTTAAGTTAATTTTTGTTTTTTATGGTTTGTTAGGTTTTTAGGGACATCGAGGATTTTAAAGGGTTTTTAGGATATTGGTAATTTTAGGTTCTTTTTGTGTTTTGAGTTTTTTTGGGATTTGAAGGTCTTTTAGAGTTTTTAATTTTTTTGGTTTCTAAAATAATTTTAGAATTTTTACGGGTTTTTGGAATTTTAATGTTTTAAGGGTGTTTATTATTTTTAGGTGTTTTAGGGGTTTATTTTTGTTTAGGGTCTTTAGTTTCTTTAGGTTTTTAGGGTCTTTAGTTTCTTTAGGTTTTTAGGGGTTTTATGTGTTTTTATTTTTTCCCAGTTTTTTAGGGGATTTCAAAGTTTTAAAGGTTTTTACGTTTTTAAGGATTTTTAAGGCTTTTTAATGATTTTATGACTTTTTTGTTTTGGGTTATTTAGTGTTTTTATGTTTTTTATAAGTTTTAGCTTTTTAGGTTTTTAGGGTTTTTACATTTTTTATGGTTTTAGTGGTTTTAATTATTTTTAGGGTTTTGAGATTTTCTATTGTTTCTTTAAGTGTTTTACGGTTCTTCTGTTTTTAGTAATTTTTACTGATTTTTTGTATTTTTTTTGGTTTTTAGTGTTTTTAGGGATTTTGAAGGTTCTAGGTTTTTGTAGGGATTTTAGGGTTTTATGTTTTTTTTTATTTTTAGAGTTTTTTTTGTTTCTAGTGGTTTGATGGTTTTTTAATGTTTTTAAAATTTTTCTTGGTTTAAAGGGTTCTCTGATGATTTAATGGTTTTTAGGGATTTTATGTGTTTTATAAGTTTTTTAGGGTTTTATGGGTTTTATTATTTTAAGGTTGTTTTAGGGTTTCAGGGTTTTTTTGGATTTTAACCATTTTAATAGTTTTTAGCGGTTTAAAGAAATTTTTTAGGTTTTTAGGGGTGTTATGTTTTTTATCTTTCAAATGTTATCTTATGGTTTTTCAGGATGTTTAGTTTTTTTAGAATTTTTTCTGTTTTTAGGGGTTTTAAAAAAATTTGGTTTACATTATCTTTATTAGTGGTTTAGGTTTTTTCATATTTTTAGTGATTTTTAGGGATTCTTTAGGATTTTTATGTGTTTTTAGGGATTTTAGGAACTAAAATGGTTTTTATGATTTTTATAGTTTTCTGGGTTTAAGGGTATTTATTTTGAGTTTTTAGGGTTTTTATGGTTTTTCTGTGTTTTTAACATTTTTTTGTGTTTAAATATTTTTTTGAGTTTTTAGTTGGTTTTAAGGTATTTATAGAGTTTTAAGGTTTTTAGAGTTTGTAAGGGATTTTATGGTTTTTTGGGTTTTTAGTGTTTTTATGGGTTTTAGGAGTTTTAGTGTTTTTATGTTTTTTAGGGGTTTAATTTTTTTAGGTTTTTAAGGTTTTCTTTGGGTTCCTCAGGGGTTTTAGTGTTTTCTATGCTTTTTGGGATTGTTGGATGTTTTTTAGGATTTTTATGGTTTTTGGTGTTTTTTGACTTTTTAGGTTTTAATTATTATATTGTTATTTAGGATATTTTTGAGTTTTTAGTGGTTTATGGTTTTTCAGATTATTTTCATCATTTTTGGGTTATAAGGGTTTTTAGACTTTTTAATGGTTATTTAGCGGATGTATTGGTTTTTAGTGTTTTTTAGTTGTAGGTGTATTTAAGGTTTTCAGGTTATTTATGGTATTTTTAGGATTTGTATGATTTTTAGGTATTTATAGGTTTTATGTGCTTTTAAGATTTTAAGGTTTTTTATGGGGTTTTAGGGTTTTTATTTTATTTATTTTTCTGGGATTTTTAGGGATTTTTAGGATTTTTATAGTTTTTTTGGATTTTAGAGATTTTGAGGGTATTTAGGCTTTTTATGGTTTTAGAGTTCTTAGGGGTTTTGGGTTTTTATGGGTTTTAAGTGTTTTAGTTTTTTGTGGTTTTCTTATTGATTTTCCCATTTGTTAGTGTTTCTTAGGTCTTTAGGGAATTTTAGGGATTTTTTGGATTTTTATGATGTTAAATGGTTTTAATGTTTTTAAGGATTTTTTTTGTTTTTTGGTGTTTCTTGGGTTTTTTGAGTTTTTAGGGTTTTATAGGATTTTATAATATTGAAACATTTTTAGGGGTTTAAATTTTTATAGAGTTTCTAGCAGGTTATTTATAATTTGTAAAGATTTATAAGGTATTTTAATATTTTTTTGGGTCCTTATGTTGCTTATGGTATTATGGATTTTAGGGTTTTAGGGGTTTTAGAGTTTTTAGAATTTTTTTTCTTTTTAAGGGTTTTTAGGTTTTTAGGGTTTTCTAAGGGGTGTTTAGGGATTTTAGGGTTCTTTATGGTATTAGGGATTTATATGGGGTTTAGGAATTTTTGGGTTATAGGGTTTTTATGTTTTTAAGGGGTTTTATGGTTTTATAGGTCTTTAGGGTTTTTTTCATTCATTTATTGTTTTTGGGTTTTTAGATATTTTTACATCTTTAGATAATTTTAGGTATTTTTTAGAAACATATAGTTTTTATGATTTTAGGGATTTTGACATTTTTTGGGTTTTTAGGGTTGTTAGTTTTTTTTGGTTTTTTCAAATTCATAGTTTTTTTTATTTTTTAGAGTTTTAATGTTTTTATACTTGTCTAAGATCATTATGGGTTTAAAGGGTTTTTAGAGTATTTAGTGGGTTTTATGGTTTTTATGGTTTTATGGGTTTTTTGGATTTTTATGTTTTTATGGGTTTTAATATTTTTAGGGTTTTTCAGGGTTTTTAGTGCGTTAACATTTCTTAGGTTTTTATTTGTTTTATTTTTTTTTTAGTTTTTTTTGGTTTTCTTAAGCTTTTAAAGGGTTTTTAGTGTATTAAAATTTTTAGGGATTTTTTGGTTTTTATGGTTTTTTAGGGCTTAGGGATTTTTAGGGGTTTTATGGGTTTTATGAATTTTATGGGGTTTTTTAGAGTTTTTGAGGTTTTTAGGGTTTATTGAATGTTTATAGTTTTTAGTATTTTTTGGTTTTTAATGTGTTTTTTGAGTTTTTAGTGGGATATATTGTTTTACGGGTTTTTTGAGTTTTATGTTTTTTAGGTTTTTATGGTTTTTATGGGAATTATTGTTTTTAAGGAATTTTAGTTTTTTTATGGTCTTTTGAGGGTTTTAAAGTTATTTATTATTATTTAGGTTTTTAACAGTTTTATGTTTTTTCAGGCTTTTAATGTTTCCTTATGGGTTTTTAGGGTTTTAGGGTTTCTACATCTTTAGGGATTTTAAGGGAATTATTAATATTTTATGGTTTTTAGGGTTTTTAGGTGTTTTAGAGGGTTTTAGAGTATTTATTATTTTTAGGGGTTTTATCATGTTATATTTTTTAGGGTTTTAATGTTTTATTAAGGGTTTTCAAGGTTCACATGATTTTTTACAAATTTATTCGTTTTAGGTATCAGTTAGGGATCAGTTTGTTTTTTATGGTTTTTTGGTGTTTCAAATTTTTTTTGGGGATTTAGGGGTTTTAGGGTTTTTATATTATTTATGGGGTTTTGGTTTTTTAGGTTTTTTAGATTCTTAATGGGTTTTTGGTTTTTAGGGGGGTTTTGACCTTTTTAGGGTCTTTAAGATATTTTTATAGTTTTTAACATCTTTGGGGTTTAATGAGTTTTTGGAGTTTTAGTGGGTTTTTAAAGTGTTGAGGGGTTTTTCTGTTTTTAGATATTTTTATGTTTTTTAGGGTGTTTTATCGGTTTCAAGGAATATTTAGGGGTTTTATCAATTTTTTATTTTTAGATGTTTTGAGCATTTTTTAGCTATTTAATATTTTCTTAGGTTTTTATAGGGAATTTATAGTTACTTTATTTTTATTAATTTTATGTTTTTTTTATAAATTTTTTATGGATTTTTGGTTTTTTAGGGATTTAACGAAATTTTATGTTTTTAGGGGGTTTCTGGGTTTTTTATGGATTTGATCAATTTTTTTGTTTTTATGCGGTTTATGTGTTTTAATGTTTTTTAGGGTTTCTTAAAAGTTTTTACGATTTTTAGAGGTTTTTTTACATTTTTAGGTATTTTAACATATTTTTTTATGATTTTTGTGGGTTTTAAGGATTTTAGGGATTTTGAGCGTTTTAGGGTCTTTTAGAGTACTTTTGGTTTTTATAGTTTTTAGGTATTTTAATGGGTTTTTAGGTTTGATGGGTTTTTTTGAGATTTTAAGGGTTTTAATGGGTTTTGAGTTTTTCATTACTTTTAGGGGTTTAATGTGTTTTTGGATTTTCAGTGGGATTTTAGGGTTATTATGGGTTTTATGGGTTTTAGAGGTTTTTAAAGGTTATATGGGTTTTAGTAATTTTTGGGTTATTTATTTTTTTTATAGTTTTTAGCATTTTTACGTTTTTAGGGGTTTTATGAGTTTTTAGGATATTAAATTTTTTATTAGGGGCTTTTAGGGTTTTTAATATTTTTAGTGATTATGATAGTTGTTACTGTTTTTAGGGTTTCAATGGTTTTTTTTTTTTTTGGTTTTTTTGGGTTTTTTTGGTTTTTTTGGTTTTCTTGAGTTTTTTAGGGTTCTAATGGTTTTTATAATTTTTAAATATTTTTAGTGGTTTAATTATTTTTTAGTGTTTTTAGTTGTCTTTTTGTAATTTTATGGGATTTTGTTGTTTTAAGGATTTTTATGTTTTTTATGGACTTAAGGGGTTTTTAGGGGTTTGAGGGCCTTTTTAGGGTTTTTAGGTATTTAAACAATTTGAGGTTTTGTAGGGGTTTTAAATGTTTTTTATTTTAAGGTTTTCATAGGGTTTTTTCGGGGTTTTAGGTTTTCTAAATTTTTGTGGAAATTTATGGATTTTTTAAAATTATGTGGTTTTTAATGTTTTTTGGGTTTTAGGGATTTTTATTATTTTTAGTGTTTTTATGGGTATTAAGTATTTTTAGGGTTTTTATTATTTTTATATTTTATAAGGGTTTGAATTAATTTTAGGTTTTATGTTTTTCTTAGGTATTATTTGAGTTTTTATTGTCTTATATGTTTTTAGGGAATTTTTGGTTGTTTTAGGTTTTTATTATTTTTACGGTTTTATGGGATTCTGAGGGTTTTTAAGGTTTTGGGGTGTTTTTGTTTTTTGGATTTTTTCATTTTTTAATGGGTTTTTAGATTATTTTAAGGTTTTTTGGGGCTAAAATTATTTTTATAGTTATTAGTGGGTTTTAGGGGTTTAGGGGTTTTTAGGGGTTCATAAGGGATTTAAGGGGTTTTAGGGTATTTTGGATTTTGGCCTTTTTAGGGTTTATATGATTTTATTTATTTTAGTGGTTTTATGTATTGTTTAGGTTTTTAAGGTTCTGTTAGGTGTTTTCATATATATTTTTGGTATTTTATGTTTCCGTAGATTTTTATGTTTGTTATGGTTTTTATGGGTTTAAAGGATTTTGAGTGTTTTGAGGGGTTTTATGATTTTTTTGAGGTTTATGGTTTGTATGTTATCTTTTAGGGTTTGAAATGTTTTTTAGAGTTTGAAATATTTTTATGGGTTTCAATGGTTTTTCAGTTTTAGTTTTTTTTTGTTTTTTTTTGGATTTTTAGGGTTTTGGGGGGTTTTAGAGTTTTTAGGGGTTTAGGGTTTTTCAACTTTCCAAATTTTTTTATGTTTTATTGGTTTTATGTGTTTTTAGGATTTTATGGTTTTCTTAGGGTTTTTCAAGGTTCATAATGTTTTTACATTTTTGGGGGGTTTAAGGGATTTTTTAGGATTTTAGGGATTTTAGGGTTTTTAGTGCTTTAATGTTTTCAGGTTTTTTTAGATTTTTATGGGGCTTATGTGTTTTTTTGGGTTGTAATGTTCTCTTAGAATTTTTAAGGGTTTTTACTATTTTTTATGTTTTTAAGGATTATTATGGATTTTTAGTATTTTTATATTTTTTTGGGTTTTTAAGAATTTTAAGCATATTGGGTTTTCCGGTTTTTAGGGTTTTATGTGTTTGGGGGGGTTTAGGGTTTTTTTATATTTAGTGGTTGTATTGTTTTTTTGAGTATTAAATGTTTTAGGGGATTAAAGGGTTGTTATGGTTTTTAGGTTTTTTATGGTTTTTGGGTTTTTATGGTTTTGGGGGGTTTTCTGGATTTTAGGGGTTTAGGGTTTTATATTCTCTAACAATTTTTAGCATTTTTTGAGATTTTATGTTTTTTGGGTTCTATGGTTTTCTTAGGGGTTTTTAGGGTTTTTAGGGTTTTTTACATTTTTATGAATGGTTAGGGTTTGGTATATTTTTTATGGGTTTTAAGTATTATTTAAACGTAGGTTTTTTGTTTTTTTTGGAGTTGTTGGGGTTTTTTGGTTTCTAGAATTATTACATTTTTAGTGGTTTAAGGTATTGAGATTTTTAATTTTTTTCATTGGTTTATTAGGGTTTAAGGGTTTTTATTTATTTGTTACGATGTTAATTTTTTTTTGTGTTTTATGGTATTTTAAGTGTTTCAGGGTTTTTATGGATTTTTAGGAATTATGGTTTTTTTAGTTTTTATTGGTTATAAGTTTTTTAGTAGTTTTTTTAATTTTTTTAGGTCTTTAAATGCATTTTTTAGTTTTTACTAGGTTTTTATGGTTTTTATGTGTTTTATGGGTTTTATGATTTGTATTGGTTTTCATGATTATGAGGGGTTTTATGGTTATTAGGTTCTATTAGGTTTTTTTTTTGTAGTTTTATGGTTTTATGGTTTTGTAGTTATTTTTTGTGTTTTTTGGTTGCCTTAGGATTTTTTACATTTTTATGGTGTTTAAGGATTTTTAGGGTTTTTTCGATTTTAATGTTTTTAGGGATTTTGAGTGATTTTCTATGTTTTTCGAGTGTTTAGATTTTCTAATTTCTTAGAGATTTTAGGTTTTTATGCGTTTTATGGTTTTCTTAGGGTTTATCTTGGTTTTTAGTGTTATTTAAATTTTGAGATATTTTTTTAAAAATTTTATGGTTTTTTCTTTTTTAGGGATTTTGAGGGTTTTAAGTGTTTTATAGGGGTTTTATGGGTTTTATAGTTTTCTAGGTTCTTTATGTTTTTTTGTTTTTTAGGGATTTTAAAGTTTTTTGGTTTTTATGGTTTTTGTAGGGGTTTTTAGGATTTTTAGGTTTTTTTCTTTTTTAGGGATTATTAAGGATTCTATAATATTTTAATTGGTTTTAGGGTTTTTAAATATTTTTAATGATTTTAAGGGATTTTAAATTGTCAAGGCTTCTTAGGGTTTTAGCAATTTTAGGTTGTTTAAGAGTTTAATGTTTTTTAGGATTTTAAGGTTTCTCTTTGGAGTTTTTAGGGGTTTTAGGGTTTTTTTTATTTTTACAGATTTTTTGTTCTGTTTATATATTTTCATATTTTCATAGGGTTTTAATTATTTTTATGGATTTTTAGTGATTTTTGGGTTTTTTCGGTTTCTATATAGTCTTGCTTTTTTTAATGTTATTAATGTTTTTAGGGGTTTTTTTTATTTTTTTTAGTTTTTAAAGAGTTCTTATAATTTTTAGTGGTTTTTTGTTTTTATGGGGGTTTAATGATTTTATGTATTTTTGGGTTTTATGTTTTTATGTTTTTTAATATTTATATGATTTTGATCATTTTTATGTTTTTAGGGGTTTTATGTTTTTTAGGATTTTGAGGATTTCTTATGGGTTTTCACATTTTTAGGGATTTTTGGGTTTTTACAGTTTTTGGTGATATTTTGGGATTTTTATATTTTCTATAGTTTTTAGGGATTTTTAGAAATTTTAGTGTTTTTATGTTTTTTCTTGGTTTTTTGGGTTGTTTTAGTTTTAAGGGGTTTTAGGTTCTTTATAGGTTTTAACATTTTTAAGAGTTTAAATGTTTTTTATTTTTAAGTGGTTTTTTTTGTTTTATTGGTTTTTAGGGTTTTTAAGATTTTAGTGGGTTTTATGGGTTTCTTTTGTGTTTTTTGGTGTTTTAGTGACTATATAGTCTTTTTAGGGTTTTTTCATTTTGTTTACAATTTTAGTTGATTTATTTGTTTTTGGTTATTATGGTTTTCTCATGGTTTTATAGGGGTTTACGGGTTTTATACATCTTAAGAGGGTTTTATGGATTTTTTTTTAGATTTTTCATATTTTTAGGGTCTTTAGAGATTTTGGGGGGTTTATAGTTTTTTTTGGGTTTTTAGTGGTTATTAGAATTTTTATGTTTTTAAAGGTTTTTAGGGTTTTAGGTTTTTAGGTTTTCCTAGTGTTTTTAGAGTTTTTAGGGGTTTTTACATTTTTAGGTATTTTGTGCTTTTTTATTTGTTTTTTGGTTTTTAAGATTTTTAGCTATTTTGAGGATTTTAGGGGTTTTTTATGGTTTATGGGGTTTTATGTTTTTTTTTTGACTTTTTTAGATTTTTTTAACGTTTTTATGGGTTTAAAGGGGTTTTAATGTTTTCTGTGGTTTTTATGGGTTTTATTTTGTTCATTGATTTTAGGTTTTCTTGGATTTTAGGGTCTTTTGGGTTTTTAGGGTTTTTCATTTTTATGTTTTAGGGTTTTTAAGTGCTTTTATGTTTTCAAAGACTTCATTAGGATTTCGGGGTTTTTATTGGTTTTTATGTTTTAATGTATTTTTAGGGATTTCTTGGGTATTTATGGTATTATAGTTTTTGGGGATTTTTAGAGGTTTTAGGGTTTTTTATAGGTCTTTAGTGTTTTTAGTTGTTTTATGTATTTTTGGAGTATTAATTATTTTGAGATTTTTATGGTTTTCATCTCTATTTTCAGATTTTTTAGGGGTTTTTATGTTTTTATGGATATTTTAGGGAATTTATGAGAGTTTTTTTAGTTTTGTCTTTATTTTTAAGGATTTAAGGTTTTAAGGGTATTTAGTATATTAAGTGCCTTTTTTAGGTTTTTGATGGGTTTTTTGAGTTTTTTTGAGTTTTATGGTTCATTATAATTTTTTAGTCTTTTTAATGGTTTGTTGGGTTTTGTTTGTTTTAAGTGATTTTATGGGGTTTTAGGATTTTTAAAGGGTTTTTTGGGTTCTTAGGGTCTTTTAGGGTTTTTAGGTTTTAGGGGTTTAAAGTAATTTTATGTTTTTAGGTTTTCTTAGGGTATTTCATGGGTTTTACAATTTTTATGGTTTTATGGATTTTAGGTTTGTTTTAGTATTTTTATTATTTTTTAGGGTTTTTAATGATTTTAATAGTTTTTAGGGATTTTAGGGTTTTCTAGGTTTTTAGGGGTTGTATGTTTTAATATTTTTAATGGTTTTCAAAGGGATTTAGGGATTTTTAAATTTTTATAGTTTTTATTGATTTTTTAGTATTTTAGTGGGTTTTTAAGGTTTTTAGGATTTCAAGGGTTTTAAAGGTTTTTATGGATTTTAGGGTTGCAAGGATTTTAGGGTTTTTATTATTTTTTGGGTCTTATGCGTTTGATAGTTTTTTAGGTTTTTAAATGAATTTTAGAGTTTTTAACATTTTTAGGAATTTAATGGGTTTTTCAGTTTTTATTTTGGTTTTAGGTTAGTTATGGGTTTTAGGGTATTTTATGAATTTTTGGGTTTTTAGGGGTTTTATCATTTTGTTATGTTTTTTTAGGTTTAATTGATTTTGTGTTTTGAAGTTTTTATTATGGGTTTTCATTTTTTTCATGGTTTTTTCTATTTTTTTGGATTTTTATGGTTTTAGGGTATTTACTAATTTTTGGGGTTATTTGGTTTTTAGGGTTTTTTTGGTTTTATGTTTTTTTAGTTTTTTGGGGTTTCTTTTTGCTTTTTAGGATTTTTATTGATCTTTACGTGTTTTCAATGTTTTTAGGTGTTTATAGGGGTTTTAGTGTTTTCTATGATTTTTAGGGTTTTATGTATTTTTAATGTTCTGAGGGGTTTTTTGGTTTTTTGGGGTTTTAGTGTTTCACGGTCTGGTTATGTTTAATAGGGTTCTTATTATTTTTATGTTTTTATGGGGTTTTATTTTTTCGGTTTTTACAGTTTTCTTTGAGGTTTCCAAGGTTTTTAGAGTTTTTTTGTGTTTTTAGGGGTTTTAGAGTAATTTTACGATTTTTAAGGTATTTTAGATTTTTTTTGGATTTTGATAATTTTAGGGTTCTTTTGGGTTTTATAGTTTTCTAGGAATTTTATTATAATTAGGGTATTATGGGTTTTATTTTTTTATGGTTTTAAGGTTTGTTCCAGGGTTTTGACGGGTTTAGGGTTTTTTATGTTTTTAGGTTTTATAAGGATTTTTAGGATATTAATGGGTTTTAGGGTTTTTAGGGTTTTTAATTTTTTTTGTATTTTTATGGGTCTTATGCTTTTTGGGGGGTTTAGGGGTTTTTTATTTTTTTAGGATTTTAAGGTTTTTTATAGTTTTTTAATGATTTTAGAAATTTAAATTGTTTTAGAGTTTTAAGTGGGTTTTAGTTTTTTAATGATTTTAGTCGTTTTTAGGGTTTGGATGGTGTTTGAGGGTTATTGGACCTTTTTGGGGTTTTTATCATTTGTTACGTTTTAGGACTATTAAATATTTTTAGTTTTTTATGTTTTTCTTAATGTTTTTTTGGATATTTAGGATTTTATGGTTTTCAGGATTTTTATGGGTTTTTATGATTTTTATGGGGCTTATGGGTTTTTATGGATTTTTTGCATTTTAGGTATTTTTAAGACTTTTAGGGTTTATGGTTTTGTGAGCTTTAAGGTTTTTTTATTATTTTAGGGGTTTGAAGGTTTTTATAGTGTTTTTAGTAATTTTGGGGTTTAATGGATATCTAGGGTTTTATTGGTTTTAGGGTTTTTATAGGGTATTAATGTTTTTAAGGTCTTTATGGGTTTTATGGTTTTTTTTGGGATTTAAGAGTTTATGGAATTTTTTGTTTTTTTCATTTTTATGTTTCTATAGGTTTTAATTATTTTTTAGTTTTTCGAGTTTTCTTAGCTTTTTTCATGGTTTATGGGTTTTTTACATTTTTAGGGATTTTATGGATTTTTATGGTTTATTAGGTTTTTATATGGATTTTTAGGGGTGTTAGTGGTTTTTGGGCTTTTCATTTTTTAGGGTTATTACCGTTTTTAATTTTTTTTAGTGTTTTAAGTGTTTTTATGTTTTTAATGTATTCAAGGAGTTTTTTGGGTTTATACTGTTTGTTTTAAATTATGAGTGATTTCATTTATTTTTATGTAATTTATGTTTTTTTGGGATTTGGTGTATTTCTTTTGGGTTTTAGTCTTTTAGGCTTTTTCTGTAGTTTTCATGGGGGTTTAGGGTTTTTTTTTGAGTTTTAAGGGTTTTTAATGTTTTTATAGTTTTTAATGTTTTAATGGATTGTAGGGTTTTTAAAATTTTGTTTTTTTTTTGTGGTTTTTTGAGTTTTATGGGTTTTAATGGTTTTAAGGGTTTTAGGGTTTTAGTTTTTTAAGGGTTTGTGGGTTTTTTGGGGGTTTTAGGGGTTTTAAGTGTCTTTTGTTTTTAAAGGTCATATTAGTGTTTTTATGGGTTTTTAGGGTTTTTATGTTTCTAGGTATTTTTATGGTTTTTAGGATTTTTATGGGTTTTTAGGTTTTAATGGGAATTTTAAGGTTTTTATGGTTTTACGATATTATTTTGTTTTTTGGGGTTTTTAGGTTTCTAGAGTTTTTTTTATCAATTTTTTGGGTTTTTTGAGTTTTTAATAGCTTTATGGTTTTTTTATTTTGTTAGCATTTTTAGGGATTTTAATGGTTTTTAGAGTCTTTTGTGGGTTTTTAATAATTTTATGGGTTTTTCCTAGTTTTTAGGGTTTTTAAGGTTTTTAGTAGTTTTTATGATTTTTAGCAGTTTTATGGTTTTTAGTGTATTTAGAAGTTTTTACGTTTTATGGGTATTATGTGTTTTTAGTTTTTAATGGTTTTATTACCAGTTTTCATAGTTTTAGGATTTTTAACATTTTTTGGGGTTTGAAGGGATTTTTTTTGGATTTCTATGGATTTTATGTTTTTTATGGACATTGAGGGTTTTAATGTTTTTGTGGTATTTTGGGGTTTTTAGGATTTATTAGTTTTTAGGTTATAGGTGTTTTTGGTTTTTATTTTTTCCATAGGTTTTGAGGGTTGTTACAAGTTTTTGTGTTTTTAGGGACTCTTAGAGATTTTTAAAGACTTTTATGGGTTTTTAAAATTTTTAGGAATTTTGAGGATTTTAGGGTCTCTTTAGGTTTTATATGTTTTATTTTTACTTTTATGGTTTAAGATTTTTTAGATTTTGTTAACGATTTAGGGGTTTAAAAGGATTAAAATTCATTAGTTGTTTTATAGGGGTATTATTTGTATTTATAGTTTTTTAATATTTTCAGGGGTTTTATGGTTTTTATGGTTTTTATGGTTTTCTATGATTTTTAGGGGTTTTAAAGGTTTTTAGAGTTTTTAAGTTCATATGGGTTTTTATATTGGCTAGGTATTTAATGATTTCTTAAGGATTTTGGGCATTTTATGTTTTTATAAATTTTCATATATTTTTAGGAATTTCTATTATTTTTATTGTTTTTGGGTTTTTGGGGATTTTGAGGGGATTTATTGTTTTTTAGGATTTTTGGTTTTCTAGGAATTTTGTGGGTTTTCTCAGTTTTTAGGGCTTTAAGGGTCTTTATGGTATTAGGGTTTTCTGAATTTTTTTGGGTTTCTAGGGTTTTTGATTTTTTTTGGTTTTTATGGGTTTCTTATGGGTTTTTAGTCTTTATTACATTCCTCGTGATTTTTTGGACTATATAGGATTTTTATGGATGTTTTTTTGGTTTTCAGGATTTGTGAGGTGTTTTTAGGTCTTTTGGGTATTTAAATGTATTTTAGGTTTTTCTTGGGTTTTTGGTGTGTTTAGAATTTTATGGTTTTCATAAGGGTTTACAGGGTTTTAAATATTTTAGGGGTTTTATGTTATTAATTATTTCTACATCATTTTCATATTTTAATGTGTTTTAGTTGTATTGAAGGTTTTTGTTATTTTTTGGGTTTTTGGTGATTTTAGAGTTTTTTTTTTGGTTTTTTAGTTTTTCTTATCATATTTAGGGGTTTAAATGGGATTTAGTGTTTTTAGTGGTTTTTCAGTTTTTTCTGGGTTTCGGGGGTTTTATTATTTTTGTTATTTTTTGGTTTTTTGGGTTTTGAGGGACCTCATGGGGTTTTAAGGTTTTAGTGTTTTTAGGTTTTTAGGGGTTTTATTATTTTAATGTTTTTTAGTTTTTCATAGAGGTTTTATGGTTTTTTTATAATTTTATGGATTTTAGGGATTTATTAATATTTTTATGTTTTTTTGTGATTTTGAGAGTTTTTAGGAGTTTTTATGATTTTTAGGGGTTTACTGTTTTTAATGTTTTTCTCGATTTTTAGGGTTTTAAGGCCAATAAATGTTTTAGGGTTTTTATCATTTTATATATTTTTTGGTGTTTGAAGTGTTTTTTTATTTCTTATGAGTTTTTAATGTTTTTTTAGGTTTTTATGGTTTTTAGGGATTTTTTATGATTTTTTCTAGTTTTAGTGTTTGTAGGGATTTTGTGGGTGTTTTTTTATGGTTTTAGAATGCTGTTCATTTTTAGGGTTTTGAGTTATTTTAAGTGTTTTTAGGTTTTAAATGTTTTCTTAAGGTTTTTACTAGTTAACACAGTTTAGGTGTAAAGACCTTGAAATTCTGTGGAATTTTTTTTCTTAAATACATGATAATTTTACAAGTCCGTGAAAATTGACGGTGCATAATTTCAAGGCCCGGTGTGCCCAGAATCATTTTCTGAAGTTTCATTCGGGTACGTTCAGTAAATGTACAAGTGGGATTTTTATAACTTTTAAACCAGTGCTCGAAATTGAAATCTTGGAACACCGTTGAACTCCTAGCACCGGTTTTCGCTTAAGGATACTTTCACTTTGACGGTAGTGAGTCGAGAAGATATGTTGGTTTTTTGGGTTTTCGTGGAGAATAATAAAATAAAGTGAGCTTCACTTTAATTTTATCTGACACACCATGTGGGTGTTTAGAGGTGGGTCCCACTGGATCTATAACCTCCTTGTGGAGGTTGGATGATGGAGGTGGGACCACCACACCTTAAGCTCCCATGAGAGGTTACGGTGGTGGGGCCCACCTGAACCTAACCTCTCGCGAGAGGTTATGACATGGGGACCACATGGGAATAAACTCTGCTATTAATGGTGGGAGAGGAGAACCTCTCAACTCCCCTAATTAATGAGGGAGAGTCTCTCCACAGTCATCCTCTTTTATTGGTGCCAACTCCCCAAATTAAATTGTGTTAATCGTCCTCATTAAATTAATTTGTTCCAACACTCATGAATTTATTAAGGGGGAGCCAATTTAATTAATTCACCATTTTGAGTTATGTGCCAACAAAAAAATAGATAACTCAATCTATTATTATTTTTGTTGACATTTCTCATTTGGTGGAATATTGGGGAGAGGAGAGCTTGGGAGGATAAGAATTCTCCATAGAAGAACCCCATCTCCCAATGAAGAATGAAGAACGAAGAACGTGTTCTTCCAAAGAAGAATGCTGGAAACGATCCTCTTCGAACTTCTTCTACGGACACCTACCAATGTGGAGCTTCTTCCACAACCGATGCTACTTGGGATTGGAATTGTGCGGATGATGTGATGAAGGATGATCTTCTTCGTCTACTTTCAACAACTTCATCGTCAAACAACGATCAAAGGTAGGGTGTTTATTACATGTTGATGCTTTCCTTGAATCTTCTTCTTAGGTTGTAAAAGAATTGTTGAGGGTGAGTGTTTGTTCATCATACTTCTATCTTGATGAACTGATTATTACTACCCTAAACGAGGAGGGTGTGGGCCAAACCAACATGGCTCGACCCCTCCGTCTTTCTTGTTTGTGATAATCTTCAGCATAGAAATGAGGCGACGGAACGACGAACGCGGATATGACAAAGGTCACGCTACCTGCGACCTCCACAAACTGTGTTGCCCCTGCGGTGCTCTGGTGCTCCGGGCTGAACCACGACCCTCCGGCCGAGCCACCAGGGTCGCACCGCCGTCGGCCCACGCCACCCAGCTTACGACCGCCGCCGGCCCCCCGTGCGCCCCAACCGAACCCCGATGGCCCACGTCGCGCCCCGCTGGACTGCCCGGATGCCTTTTGGCCGCCTGCCGACCCGCCTGGCACCCTGCCTGGCCGCCCCCCTTGCGGCTCCCTGACCGAACCTACCCGGCCATTCCCTAGTGACGCTCCAGGCGAAACTGACACCGAGCCTGGGCCGAACAACCCACGTGGCCTGCTGGGCTGGCCCAGCGGGCCGGACCAAACCTAACAGGCTTGCCCGCCCAATGGGTCGGGCCAGACCCAGCAGGTCTAACCGGGTTGACCTAGACAGGGTCGGACCGGGTCGGTCCGACTGGGTCAGACCGGACCCGAGCCCACTACTGACCCTTTACTTTCTTTCGAACATATCTTTGGAATCATACATTAGTTTGAAAAACCATCAGAAGTGCTAGTATTCTTGGAGTGCTACAGTCCCTTTTTGTATACCCCATCAGAGGTTTGGGTATAGTTGAGATACAGTTAGGTTGGATCGAGCATGAATCTGACCGGGCCCCCCGGACTAAAAGGCTAATAACTCACAGATCGAGCGTCTGATTCATGCTTCGTCTATTGCATTGAGACCTTTATGACATGGCAGACCTATGAGATAATTTTTTGTGGTACTTCGTGAAAGTTGTCATATCGACCAATAGCTCGTGGAGTGGATCCTCCCGGAGATGAGCATGTGTAGTGCGGAGACCTAGTAGCTGGATGAAACCTGATGACTGCTGACCGTTTAGACTAGGAGTGACTCTACTAGACCAGTGGGGAAGCACCATGGAGTTGTGGAAAACCCACAGTGGGGATTGCCTTGGGGTCGCGACAGTCCCACGGTACATGACATGAGGAGTACCTCAACAGGCTATGAGAGGGAGCACTATGGTGACATGGAAAACCCGCGGTGGGGAGATCCTTGGTGACGTAGAGGACCCACAATACTCAACTGGAGGAGTACCTCAGCCATCTAAGGATAGTGGGAATCACCTTTATGTCATGGCAGGCCCACTGTACTCGATAGAGGAGGAGTTCTCCAGTATCCAAGGTTTTGATAATAAAAATCCTGGTTGAGCTGAGTCAGTAACTTTTGTGTTTACCTCATGATTGAGATGGATTAATTGATAACTTAGTTATATGTATGGGCATATACCTAAGTGGAGTTATCTGTTGAAATAATACTATGTGGTTTATCTTTGTTAGATTTTGTGAGACCTTGAGGGTCTCAGGGTCCCTACTGGGTATCGTTATACTCAGCCCTGCACGGGCTATGCCCGCACCTCGTTGTTTTGGATGCAGATGACAGACAATGTTGGCTGAGGCTTAGTGTACTCGGACTGTCTGGTACCCAGAGGTGGACCACAAGGCGTGACATTACACGGTGGAGACAGATGGATGTGGAGTGTTTTGGAGGATATTTGTACCTACCCTTTATATAGGACTTCTCGATGGACGATCCTGTAGCTATTTATCTTTCTCCAGTTGTAATTTTTTTTTCAGTTATACTTGTACTTTTCTGTTGGGCTTATATTCCGGCCCCTTGACATTTCAGCACACTATGTATACAGTTTTACTTAGTGTTTTTCTTCCATATCATACTATGTTGTGTGCATTTATAGGTTAAAGGATATTCATTCCCAGTTTTAGGGAATTACGCCTTTGGATCTAGTCGCCAGCCCCAGGCCTATGGAAGGCGGGCTTGGGGTAGTCACGAAACAGGCCCCGGGGGACAAGTCGTGACAAATTGTTATCATAGGAAATCAGTTCTACTATAGAACTTATAACTATGATCATTTTTGTGAAGTAATACTGTTAGGGGTACTAAGTGTGGT
This sequence comes from Viscum album, assembly GCA_963277665.1. Taxonomy (NCBI): domain Eukaryota; kingdom Viridiplantae; phylum Streptophyta; class Magnoliopsida; order Santalales; family Viscaceae; genus Viscum; species Viscum album. The sequence goes on from OY728127.1 coordinate 111,150,796, forward strand.
TTCGAGATTAGGGAGTCCAGTGTTGGTACGGTGGCAGACGTATCCATACACCAGGACCCTAACTACTGATTTTTGACTCAGTGCAAGAAAACACTTATTGCGTGTGTGTTTTCAAAAGATTTCATTATGTCAGATAAACCAGGTCAGCTCACTAGTTATAATATTTTGACCTTGTCACATATGTTTCTTTCAGGATGCCTCCCCATGGATGACCACGAGAGCCTTGAGAGTTGTACGTGCAGATAGCCCACCGAGAAATGAGGTCTCGGTGTAGGGCCCTTTACCTGTGGAGGCACCAGCAGCACCACATCCCATTGGGCCACCGATGACACCATCTCCAATAGCAGATGAAGCATGCTGCTTGAGTGCGTTGCATGAGTTTCATCCCCATAGGCCACCCAGGTTTAGGGGAGAGACGGACCTACATGCAGCTAAGAATTGGCTGGAGGATGTGGTGAGAGTTTTTTGACTGGTAGGGACACTAGCCGGCTTCATGGTGATTCTTGCTTCCATCCTTCTACAGGAAGTAGTGGGCAGATGGTGGAGCCTAATGGTCTAGGTCCATGATGATATGGCACTACTCTGGGTAGACATCAGGAGCCTGTTTCAGGTGGAGTTTTTCCAAGACACCCTACGTGCGGTATGGATACAGGAGCTATTCACCTACAGCAGGGCGGCATGATGGTGGCACAATACTCAGCGAGGTTCACCAACCTCTCACACTACTCCACATATATGGTGAGGGACCTACTTTTCAGGGCCCGTACATTCGAGCATGGTCTCAAGCGTGAGATCAGGGATTTGATGATCTCCATTATCATCTCGACGCAGGCGGGGGTGTTGGAGCGAGCCCTCTTAATGGAGAGTTTCCTTGCTGATCAGTCTCCAGCAGTGAGACCCACCACTACCCGACATGTAGCGGAGTCTTCTACAGCTAGCAGTAGGCAGATGTCGCAGAGGTCCAAGAGGACCGGACCTACAGGTGGATGACCGCATGACTCGGGATCGGTTGTGTAGGGAACCTGGGGCAGAGACATACATGCCAGGAGTTGGCAGTGTTTCTCATGCTGATGGTAGGGTCACATGGCTCATGACAATCTGACCCGCCATTCAGATGATCAGTAGATGGTCGAAGGACCTACCAGGAAGAGATAGAGATTCGATCAAGGCAGTCCACAGGGCGCAGGCAGACATGGTAGAATAGTTGGTTGAGCAATTGGTGGTGGGTTATGTTTCGAGGTGTTATCGCCACCACTACCAAGAGGTCAACCCCGACCGTAGGGAGAAGGTGGACAGATGAGAGCTCAGCTTCAGGTAGTTGAAGCATATGACCATGGCACTCTAGAGATGATTCGAGATACAATATGTGTCTACTCCACCTTAGCTGCAGTACTTATAGACACAGGTGTCAATCACTCTTTCATTTCCAATGCCCTTGTTTGAAGCTCAATGATTCCGATGGATCCATTGGCTCGATCGTTATGTCTAGAGACTTCTATAGGAGCCGACTCGATGATTACGTACTTGTGTTGGTAGTGTGAGATAACTCTTTGAGGCGAGAGCTTCGACTAGGATCTCCTCATAGCGGTATCGAGTCCTTCCAACGTCATCTTGGGTATGGACATGTTACCTAAAATCCATGCTCAGATCGACTGTATTAGGCAAATATTGTAGTGTTTCCACACAGATGGGACTAGGTTTACCTTCACTGGTGAGAAGGGAGCCTTTGGTGCAGAGGAAAGACTTACTCAGAGGAGGGTGCAGTCGATCCCTCATCAGTTGGCCTGCCTTCCCTCAGAGCAGTAGATGTGGAGAGTCCGAAATATCCTGTAGTGGTGGACCAGTACGTGGATGTTTTCCCTGATGATGTCCCAGATGTACCTCCACGTTGAGATTTGGAATTCTATATTGACATATACCTCGGGACAGAACCGATATCTACACCAGCATATTGGATGTCTCATGTGGAGCTTCGCGAGCTGCGGGTACAGCTACAGGACTTGTAGGAGAAGGGATTTATCCAGCCTAGTGTTTCACCCTGGTCAGCCTCAATTTTGTTTTCCAAAAAGTAGGATGTGAGCTTGAGGCTTTGTGTTGACTACAGATGCCTAAACAAGGTGACTATGAAGAACAAGTACCCACTCCCGAGGATTGATGAACTCTTTGATCATCTGAAGTAAGCACGGTGGTTCTTGAAGATAGACCTCAGATCAGGCAATCACCAGCTCAGATTTTGAGATGAGGATGTGCAGAATACAACCTTCAGATGTCGGTACGACCACTACGAGTTCTTGGTTATACCATTGGGCGTAACCAACACTCCAGCAGTGTTCATTGGACTCATGAACAAGATATTCCATCCATACCTCGATCTCTTTGTTGTAGTCTTCATCGATGACATTTTGATCTACACGACTGCCGAGGAGGATCATGCCTACCATTTGCAGGTAGTACTGGACAAACTCCGAGAGCACCAACTTTATGGTAAGCTCTGGAATTGCCAATTTTGGATCCAAGAGGTTCACTTTTTGGGACACGTCATCTTAGAGGCTAGAGTTGTAGTAGACCCAACAAAGATTGAGTTCGTGCTTTCTTTGGAGCCAACCAGGAGTGTGACGGAGGTATGATGTCCCAAGGGTTTCGCTGGTTACTACCGAAAGTTCATTCCATACTTCTCCAGAGTTCTAGCACCACTATATGCTTTGATGAAGAGGGGGAAATCCTTTGTGTGGTTGGAGAGATGCTAGAAGATATTTTAGGAGCTATGGCAGAGGCTGACTAGTGCCCCCATATCGAGGCTTCCAGAGGAAGGCGCAGGGTACATAGTCTACTATGATGCGTTATGGACCAGACTCAGGTATGTCCGGATGCAGGAGCGAGCAGTGATCGCGTATGGTTCTCGGTAGCTGAGACAGCATGAGTAGAACCACGCTACCCATGACCTGGATTTATGAACAGTGGTAATCACCTTGAAGATGTGTTGACACTATTTGATGGATGAATGATTTACTGTGTACTATGATCACAAGAGTCTCATGTATATCTTCTCTCAAAAGGACCTGAACCTAATAAAGCGATGATGGATTGTGTTCCTCCAGGACTATGAATTCAAGATAGTATATACTCTACGAAAAGGGAAATTTGAACCAGATGCACTCAGTAAGAGATCTGGTATATAGCTGGTAGGTGAGGCGACAGAGCAGCTAGCTGCCTTAAAGATATCCTTTGTGGATAGAGATGGAGCATATTTCCTTCTGTCCCTTAGAGTGACTCTCCCACTTCATCAGCGAGTCTGGAAGGCACAACATAGGGACGTTGACTGCGAGACACGATGTGATCAGATGTCCACAGGGCAGACACCTGTTGGATTTTCTGAAGGTGGGGAGCACATCATCTTCTTTAGAGGATGCACTATGGTACCAGTGTCACTTCAGGAGGAAGTGTTGAGGGTGTTCCACACATCACAACTAGCGGTACATCCAAGAGTGGCGAAGATGTACCAGGACCTTCGATGATAGCACTGGTGGCCATGTATGAAGAAGGAAATTGTAGTGTTTTTCTCTAGATGCCTCACTTGTTAGCAAGTGAATGCAGAGCACCAGGTACCAGCAGGCTTGGTTCAGCCTTTATGGGTCCCAGAGTAGAAGTGGGATGGGATATCCATGGACTTCGTGACGGGTCTTCAACGTACATCCAGGGGTCACCACTCGATTTGGGTGATCATTGACCGATCACCAAGTCATCCCACTTCCTACCGATCAGAGAGAAGGGCTCAGTAAAGTGATTGGAACACATTTATGCACAGGAGATTGTGCGACTACATGGAGTACCTTCATCTATTATCTCTGATCGGGACGCATGATTTACTTCCTGAATATGTAAGGGGTTGCAGGAGGCTATCGGGATGCAAATTCTTCTGAGCACCACCTTCCATCCCCAAAAGGATGTCCAGACTCAGAGGACCATTCAGACCCTCGAGGACATGATTCGTGCTTGTGTCCTCGACTTTGGTCACAACTGGGATGATCACTTACCATTGGTGGAGTTTTCATACAACAATAGCTATCACTCCACCATTGGGATGGAATCTTTTGAGGCGTTATATGGGAGACCTTGCAGATCACCTTTGTCCTGGACCGACCCTAGGGAGTCAGCACTAGTCAGACCAGAGATGGTACGAGCTACCACAAAGAAGGTACAGATCATTCAGGGGCGGATGAAGACTGTGCAGAACAGACATAAGTCGTATGCTGATAGGAGACGGAGACCTCTGGAGTTCGAGTATGGCAGCCACGTTTTTCTATGAGTCTCGCCTCAATGAGGTCTATGGAGATTTGGCTGAGGTGACAAGTTATCTCTGAGGTTCATCAGACCTTTCCAGGTCTGCAGCAGAGTAGGTGAGGTGGCTTACCCCTAGCTCTTCCACCTCAGTTGTGTTGGGTGCACGACATCTTCCACGTATCGTATCTTGAGGAGATACGTGCACAACCATTCTCACATCATCGACCATGGAGAGCTAAACGTCGAAGATGGGGCAACTTTTATGGAGGTTTCAGTGGAGATTGAGGATCGATAGGGGCGAGTCCTACATGGACGGTTGATACCTCTGGTGCGCATTCTCGGGCAGCATGGGAACCTCTTGGAGAACACATGGGAGGGAGATGTTCAGATGCGTGCTCAGTACCCCCACTTGTTCCCTTTGTTCGAGTTGTAGCTTACAGGGACATAAATATCTAAGGTGGGGAGAATTTAAAGACCTGGAAATTCCATGGAATTTTTTTTCTTAAATACATGTGAATTTTACGAGTCTACAAAAATTAACGACGCATCATTCCGAGGCCCGGTGTGCCTGGAATCATTTTCTGAAGTTTTTTTTGGGTACGTTTAGTAAACATACGAGCGGGGTTTTTATAACTTTTTAACCGATGCTCGGAATTTAAATCTGAGGGCATCGTTGAACTCACAACATCGTTATTCTTTTAAGGAGACTTTCACTTCGACACTAGTGAGTCGAGAAGATACGTTAGTTTTTTGGGTTTTCGTGCAGAATAATAAAATAAAGTGAGATTCACTTTATATTTATTTGAGCTGGAATGTGGGTGTATGAAGGTGGGTCCCACTGGATCCTTAACCTCCTTTTGGAGGTTGGATGTTAGAGGTGGGACCACCACACCTTAACCTCCCATGAGAGGTTATGGTGGTGGGGCCTACCCGAACCTAACCTCCCGCAAGAGGTTATGACATGGGGACTACATGGGACTAAAGTCCCCTATTAATGGCAGGAGAGAAAACATATCAACTCCCCTAATTAATGAGGGTGAGTCTCTCCACACTCACCCTTCTTTATTGGTGCCAACTCCCCTAATTAAATTGTGTCAATCCACCTCATTAAATTAATTTTTGCCAATAGTCAGGAATTAATTAATGGGGGAGCCATGTTAATTAATTAACCATTTTTAATTTGATGCCAATGAAATAATAGATAATTCAATCTATTATAATTTTGTTTGGCATTGCTCATTTGGTGGAATATTGGGGAGATGAGAGCTTGGGAGGATTTGAATTCTCAAAAGAGGAACCCCATCTCCCAATGAAGAATGATAAACGAAGAACGCATTCTTCCAATGAAGAATGCCAGCAATGATCCTCTTCGAACTTCTTCCTCGGAGACCTACCGATGTGGAGCATCTTCCACAATTGACACAACATGGGATTGGGAGTGTGCGGCGGATGTGACGAAAAACGATCTTCTTCTTCTACTTTCCGCGACTCCATCATCAAACAATTATCAAAGGTAGGGGGTTTATTACATGATGATGATTTCCTTGAATCTTCTTCTTCAGTTGGAAAAGAATTGTTGTCGGTGAGTTATTGTTCATCATACTTCTATCTTGATGAACCGATTGTTACTACCCTAAACACATAGGGTGTGGGTCAAACAAACATGGACCGACTTCTGTGCCGTTATTGTTTGTTATAATCTTCAGCATGGTGATGAGGCGACGGAACGACGATGGCGGTAACGACAAAGACCGCGCTACCCGTGGCCTCCGCAAACCGCGCCGCCCCCGCAGTGATTCGGTGCTTCGGGCTGAACCACATCCCTCTGACCAATCCACCCTAGTAGCACCACCGCAGACCCACACCTCCTGGCTCCTAGCCACCGCCGACCTCTCATGATCCCTGGTTGAACCTCTCCTTCCCGCACCGGCCCCGGCCGCACCCCGTCAGCCAGCCCAGCTGCCCGCCGGCCCGCCTGGTTCCCTACCCCGCCGCCTATCGGCCTAGCCGCACCCGCCTCGGCCGCATGCCGGCCCACCTACCTATCCCCCCACCGGATGCTTTCCGGCCCAACTGTCTCTCGGCCTGGCCGTGCCCTGCCCGCCCACCCGCCGGCCTGCCTACCGGCCTCCCCAGCTGCCCGTCGACCCACCTACCGGCCTACTCGGCTGCCTCCCAGCCTGCCCGACCGCCTCCCGTGAACCCGTTTCAACCGTTCCAGCCCGCACACCCCACGTGTCCCGCGCACCCTGTGACACTCATTACCCCCTCGTGGCGCCCTGACCGAACTGGTACAGCCACGCCCTCCGGGCCGAACCGACCCCATGCCTGGGTCGAACCACTCACACGGCCCACTGGGCTGGGCCTAGTGGGCCCTGCCGAACCTAATAGGTTGGCCCACCCAATAGGTCAGGCCAGACCCAATAGGTCAGACGGGGTTGACCCAAACTGGGTCGGCCCGGACTGGGTTGGACTGGGTCTGACCGGGTCAGACCAAACCTGGACCTACTACCGACCCTTTACTTTTTTTTGGCCATATCATTGGCATTGGACGTTCGTTTGATGAACCGTCATCGGCAATGGTATTCTTGGAGAGCAATAGTCCATTTGTGTATACCCCATCATATTTTTGGTTATAGTTGAGATACGGTCAAGTTGGATCGAGCACAAATCCAACCGGGCCCCTGGGATTAAAAGGTTAATAACACACAGATCGGGCATCCAATTGACGCGTTGTCTATTGCGTTGAGACCTCTATGACATGGGGGATATTTGAGATACATCTTCATGGAAATTAGTGACAGTAGATATATCAACCAGTAGCTCGTGGAGAGGATCCTCCTGATGTTGAGGATGTGTAGTGCGGATACCTAGTAGTTGGATGAGACCTGGCGACCGCGGACTCTTTAGACTCAGAGTGACTCTACTAGCCCAGCGGGGAGTGCCATGGGGTCGTAGAAGATCCACAGTGGGGAGTACCTTAGTGTTGCGGCAGACCCACGATACTCGAAAAGAGGAGTCCTTCAGCAGTCCAAGGTTAGTGGGAAGTGTCTTGGTGTCACGGCAGGCCCACTGTACTCAATAGAGGAGGAGTTATCCAGTAGTTGAGGTTTCATTAATAAAAATCCTGGTTGAGCTGAGTCAGTAACATTTGTGTTTACCTCATGATGTAGATGGATTACTTGATAACTTAGGTATATGTATGGGCATATACCTAATTGGAGTTATCTATTGAATTCATACTTTTTGGTTTATCCTTGTTGGATTTTCTGAGACCTTGAGGGTCCCAGGGTTCCTACTGAGTATCGTTATACTCACCCCTACACAGGCTATGACCACACCTCGTTGTGTTGGTTGTAGATGACAGACAGTGCTGACCAAGGTTGAGTGTACTAGAACTGGATGTTACCCAGAGGTGGACCACGCGGCATGATGGTACACGAAGGAGAAAAGAGGACGCTGAGTGTTGTGGAGGCTATTTGTACATACCCTTCAGGTATGTCTTCCCGGTGGATGATCCATCAGCCTTTTACCTTTCTTCAGTTGTACTTGTTTTCAGTTATACTTTTACATTCCTGTTGGGCTTGTATTCTGGCCCCTTTACTTTTCAGCACTCTATGTATACAGTTTTACATAGTATTTTTATTCCAACTCGTACTATGTTGTGTGCATTTATAGGTTATAAAGGCAATGCCTTCCCATTTTTTGGGAATTACACCTTTGGTTCTAGTCGCTATCCCCTAGCCTATGGAAGGAGGGCTTGGGGTTGTCACGAAAAGGGCCCCAGGTGACGGCTCGTGACATTAGGAATTTTTTAGGATTTTAAGAGTTTTTGGTATTTTTATGGTTTTTTGGTTTTTTGATTTCACTGGGGTTTGGGGGGGTTTATAGTTTTTAGGGGTTTTATGGATTCATAGTGTTTTTGAATTTTTATCAGTTTAAAGTGGTTTTTTGTGTTTTTAGTGTTTTATAGAGTTTTTATCAATTTCTAGGGATTTTTAAGGCTTGACTTGGTTTTTATGGTTTTTGGGGGTTTTTAAGATTTATGGATTTAGGTTCTTTTATGGTTTTAGGGGTTTTAACATTTTTTTATTTTAGGTGTTTCAATTATTTTATGTCTTTGGGATATATTTGGGGTTTTTATGCTTTTAGGTATTTTTATAGTTTTTTAGGATTTTATGGTTTTTAGGTTTTTTAGTGATTTTGAGGGATTTTAGGACTGTTTTTGGTTTTAAGGTTCTAAGTGTTTTTTATTGTTTTTTTGTTTTTATAGGTTTTATGTGTTTCTATTTTTTTATGGTTTTTCTAGTTTCTTTCAGGTTTTTAAGGTTTTTTTACTTTATTGGTATCTTTAGGTATTTTTTATGTGTTTTTAGGGACATAAGGTAATTTTTGGGTTTTAAGAGTTTTTATGTTTTTAGATATTTAGAGTACTTAATATTTTTAGATAGTTAATGGTTTTTAGAGTTTTTACTAATTTTTAGGGATTAATGGTTTTTAGGCTTTTTATGTATTAATGGGTTTTAGGGTATTTTTGGGGCTTTATGGTTCCTAATATTTTTATTCATTTTGACGGTTTTATGTTTTTCATGATTTGTATGTTTTTTAGTGTTTTTCAGTGTTTTTAGGGTATTTATGTTTTTTTGGATTTTTCAAATTTTTATGGGTTTTTTGGTTTTTTAAGATTTTTAGAGATTGTAGGGTTTTTATGTTTTTATGGTATTTTAGGGTTTTAGTGTTTTTTTGGTTTTTTATGAGTTTTAATTTTTTTAGATATTTAATTTTTTCTTTGTGTTTTTCATTTTTTTAATGATTTTTAATGATTTTTCATGATTTTTTATGTTTTTATGGAATTTTAAATTTTTATGGTGTTGGGGTTTTATAGGTTTTTTTGGGTATTTAGTTTTTTTATTTCTAGGGTTTTTAATGCTCTTATTGTTTTTAACGTTTAAATAAATATAAAGGGTATATAGTGTTTATGTGTTTTTTAGGTTTTTATGTGGTTTTAGGGTTTTTAAAAGGTTTATAGGGATTTATATGATTTTTTTATTATTATTTTTTTAGTTTTTTGGGTTTTTAGTGTTTTTTATGTTTCATATCGGATTCAGTTATTTTTATTTTTTTAATTTTTTCTTAGATTTTTTAGGCTATTATGTTTTCAGGATATTTAGGTATTTTTAGGATTTTAATTTTTATTTTTTTTAGGGGTTTTATTGAATTTGAGGGTTTTTTGGGGGTTTCGTATTTATGGGGTTTAGGGTTTTTTTGTGATTTTAGGGATTTGAGTTTTTTATTGTTTTAAATATTTTTTTGAGTTTTCTAATATTTTTATGTGTTGAAATGGATTTTATATATTTTAGTGGTTTTAAAGTTTTTATGTGTTTTTGTGGGTTTTTATGATTTCAGGGATTTGGATCATTTTTATGGGTTTTTAGTGTTTTAGTATATCTTAAGGGTCTTTAGGGATTTTAGAATTCAAGGCGTTTTTAGGGGTTTTATATGTTTTTAGTTTTTTATGGTTTTATTTGGGATTATTATGGTTTTATGGGTTTTTATGTTTTTAGGGATTTTTAGTGCTTTCTAGGTTTTTAAGGGTCTTTAAGGATTTTGGGGGGGGGGGGGTTGGGGTTTTTTGGATTTTTGGAATTTTTATCATTTTTTGGGTTTTATGGGGTTTTAGTGTTTTTATTTTTTTATGGATTTTTTAATGGTTTTAGGGTATTTTTTCATTTTTTTGGTATTTTAGGATTTTTTTTGTGTTTTTATGGGTATTACGGATTTTAGGGATTTTGATGGTTGTAGGGTTTTATGGGGGGGTTTATGGTCGTTATTGTTTTTTTATTTTTATTTTTGATTTTTATTTTTAGGATTTTTGGTATTTTTAGTGTTTTTTATGTTTTAGGGGTTTTTAATGCTTTTAGGAGTTTAAATGGGTTTTAGGGTTTTTATTGAGTTTTAGGGGTTTTATGGATTTTTGGGCGTTTTTTATATTTTTCAGGGTATTCAGTCTTTTTAAAAAAATTAGGTTTTTATGGGTTCGATGTGATTTTTGTGTTGTATGGTTTTTTAAAGGGTTTTATGGTTTTTTATGTTTTTTTTGGGATTTTATAGATTTTTACGATTTTTTATATTTTTTTGGGATTCTATAGATTTTTAGGATTTTTTATATTTTTTTTGTTTTTAGGGATTTTGATGGGTTGTTGGATTTTTATGGTTTTAGTGTATTTAGGTGTATTTGGGTTTTAAGGGTTTTATTTATTTTGATATTTTTATGTTTTTATTAGGTTTTTTTGGTTTTTATTGTTTTCTATGTTTTAATTATTTTTCGGTTTTTTTGGATTTTTTGGATTTTTTGGGTTTTAGGTATTTTAGGGGTCTTCAGGTTTTTAGGGTTTTTAAGGTTTTATGTTTTTAGGGGGTTTAGTATTTCATCGGGTTTTAGGGGTTTTTTGTGTTTTTAGAGTTTTCTTTCATTTTTATGGGGTTATAGTGTTTTTAGGGTTTTTGGTGATTTTAAGTGTTTATAAGGGGTTTTAAATGTTTTTTGAGTTTTTTATGTGTTTTCAGGGTTTTTAGGGTTCTTATGAGAATTTAGGGTTTTGGGGATATTGAGGGCTTTTAGGGTTTTTTAGAATTTTTACGTTTTTAGGGGTTTAAAGTTTTTTTATCTTTTTACGGTTTTCTAAGGGGTTTTCAGGGTAATTAATGATTTTTTAAAATTTTAGGTATTTTAGGGATTTTTTAGTGTTTTTATGGGATTTTATTATTTTTATGGATTTTGATGGTTTTTATTGAATTTTAGTGTTTTAGGTCTTTTTTTAGGGTTTTCGGAGTTTTTGGGTTTTTTGAGTTTTTAATAGTCTTTGGGTTTTTAGATTTTTTTAATGGTTTTAGTTGTTTAAAGTGATGTTAGAGTTTTTATTGGGCTTTTTGGATTTTTATAGGTTATTTGGATTTTTATGGTTCTTAAATATTTTTATGGTTTTGCGGTCTTCAATGCTTTTAAGGGTTGTTTGGTTTTTTAGTTTTTTAGGTTTTTAAGGGTTTTATGTGTTTTAGGTCTTAATGGATTTCTAAAGGTTATATAGAGTTTTACATTATTAGGTATTTTTAGGGCTTTAGGATATTTATGGTTTTCAATGTTTTGATGGTTTTTAGAGAAAAGAAGGCTCGAGGTCGGGCAATTCCTGACATCCCCTAAAATTTATTATAAAAAGACATGAAGACACTGCAGACAAGGGAGGGGTGGGGTCAAACAACCCACATCCAAAAACCCTTTACAAACACACACAAAATGACCAAAAAAATAAAAACAAAGTATGAAAAAGAAAAACCACACAAACAACATTCAACAAATCTGAAGTCTTCATCCCCATATGGGTCTCCATCAGCACCATAACCAGTGGAAGAATCAGACTCCACCGAATCCCATTTAGATGATTCATATTGCTTTAGGAAGGTGTTGTGGTAATCTCTGAGATATTGCTGTTTTACATCAAGCTTCCCCTTGACAGACCGACCTCCCCTGGTAGGGGTATTGTCTTTACACGAAGCTCTTGTGGACATAGTCCTGGGAAAAGTAGAATAATCCTTCCTCAGTTTCCTCTTCCAGGGATCTAAGGAAACCCCTGTAGAATTGTTTTCCTTCCCATGAGGAGTGGCCGCCATGAGAAAAGACCTCTCCATGCTAATCAGATCCATATTATGATACATCCTTCTACCTTCCTCCTATAAATAAAATTTGATCATTGATAAAAGAGTCCTCCTAATTTAGGGAGAAAGAAGAAAGAGCCCCACACTATGGCAAATAGGGGGCCACCAAGGCAGAATCATCAAGATCAAGGAAAGGCGGGGATAACACACCAGCAAGGGACAACTGTAACTGCCCCACCTCCCTAGGTAGCAAGAAAACCTCCACAGCCGGCTCCATCACCTCCCTATGCTCATCAGACTCCCCCTTCTCAAGAATGAACGGAGCCAAGTCCCCCTGCAAAGACTCGCTAACAGAAGCACCCTCAAGCGCCACCAACTCCAAGGATCCCTGCCTAGGCTGCAGGGATCCCTCTAACACAACAGAAAGATTCTACGACAACTCCCCAAGCTGAGGGGCCTCCCACTACTCAGCCTCCATCCCCAGAACTAGGCTGAGAGAATACGCATCCACCTGTTCATCCCTCTCTTCCTTTTCAGTCATTATCCCTTCCACAAACTCCCCCACCTACATAGCCACCACCTCCCTCCTGTCTAACACCCCCTTCTCATCCACCTTCCCCTGCCCAACCTCAACACCGTCTTCCCCAGCCTCCACATTACCCTCAACCAAAATAGTCTTCACCTCCTCAAAATCATTTTCATCACATCTCAAATCCGGCATAGCTGCAACAACCACCAGAGAATCATTCTGGGCGCTCCGTCCACCATGACCAGTAGCAGCGGCCAACACCCTACTCTGTGCCTTCTCAGAAGGCATATCACATACTGCAATGTCAACCGAGGGCCCTTGCACCTCATCCTCACACCCCATCCCATCAAAACGGTTAAAATTTGGAACCAATTCTTGCCTCTGCTTCAGACTGCTATCATAAAAAATAGGCATCCCAGTAGTAGAAATCTCCATGATGAGAGTTCTTCCAGTATATGGAAGCTTCAAATCACTCCTCAAGCGCTTGAAAACATCACTCACCATGAGATCTAGTTGACAGTAAGTAGCCACTTGCGCTAAACTGGTAGCACATTCTACAAATCCATGCCCCCCAGCAAAACCAGACTCTCCCTAGCCCCATCCTACTCACTATCACCAAGAGCCTCCAGGTCCAGGACACCTAAAGGTGGTTCTGTCACCAGCCCATGTGCAACCACCTCCCCCGACGACTTCATCGGACCAGACTCGTTGCACAAAATAGCATCACCTGAAGCCTGTACCTTCTCCAGACTTCCAGCCTACCCCTACTCCTGAAATTACTCACTTCACAACCTTAAGAATGTAAAATCATCCTCCTTATAGACTTCCCCCTCTTGAGTCCTCACACCCAATGCCTCCACAAGGTCATTGGTATCTGATTGTCGCAGAAATGTCCTCGGAAAAGGGTTCCCTGTCTCAGTATTACATTAATCCTCCACCATCACAACCCGATCATCAGACCCAGCCATCCCATAATCCATTTACAATGCACATTTGCTACTCATTTCTCATATGAAAGAAGAAATAGAGTGTCCCAAAATACTACATCTAGAACAGAACACCACAACCGACTCAAACACCACTTGCTGTTTGTAGAAAAATTCCTTTCCAAGAGTAATCCACACAAAGTCTGTTAGGGGCTTTGAAACATCTAATTCAACATAGATTCTTGTGGCAACAGGGTGGAAAATCACTTTAGTTCGTCTGTCCAAACACAGGTACCGACCAACAAGATTCCCAAGCATACAGATAATGGATGGATTCTGAAACGGAAGGGGGAGTTTCATGAATCTAACCCATGAAGAAACTAGCGGCGAATCACGGTTCATATATAGGTCAAAACTCCACCTGAAGAGACAGAAACTAACTCCGTTGAAGCTTCGAGGTGCTGTGGACCAAGCGCGAATCAAATCATCCTCTGAAGAAAACCGTATCATTAAGTGTCGCCCATCCAGCAACCCTACCATGGCCCAATCTTTTAGATTCTAAAATCGAAAGACAAGTAAATAAAAAGCCTCTACCGAGGGAAAAGGCTTCATGAACCGAGCAACCAGGGTCAAGAAATGAAGTGAAGAAGCTGAATGAAACTCCCCGTCCGATAAAGATAGTTTAGGGAAGCCTTCGTATAAGTTAGGAACCTTCGAAAAAAGATTAATTCGGGGGAAAGGGGGAAGAAGATCAGGCTTGGGGGGAGTGATGAATACCAAATCCAAATTACCATCATGCGGAAAACCCTCCCCCACAGGGGTAGGAGGGAGGATCACTGGCTTCGTCATCAAGGAAGCATCAGGAGAGAGGTTCTCTTAGTGTTTTTCTGAGAGTTTTAGGGTTTTAATGGTTTGTAGTGTTTTTATGTTTTTAGGGTTTTATATTTTTTATGTTTTTAAGGGTTTCTAGTGCCTTTAATGTTTTTAGGGGTTTTAAGGGTATTATGACAAGAAAAAATATTTTAGGATTATTAGGGTTTTAGAATTCTATGGATTATATGGTTTTATGGGTTTATGGTTATTTTGGATCTTCTTGGTTTTTAGAAAATTGTAGTTATTTTAATAATTTTTATATTTTTATGGTTTTATTTAGGTTATCAAAGTTTTTAGTGTTTTATATTTTAAGTGGATTCTTATATTTTTATTTATTTTTATGGTTTTATGAATTTTTAGTAATTTTGAGGGGTTCTGAAGGGGTTTATCAAATTTTCTGTCTTTCAGGTTTTTATTTTCATTTATATTTTTTAGGGGATTTAAGTTTTTTTATGTTTTTAATATTTTATTATTATTTTTCACATGTTTTTTGGGTTTTACGAGTTTTATGTGTTTTATGGTTTTTAAGGTGTTTTTGTGTTTTTTTATGGTATAGGGTTTTTAGGGTCTTTTAGGGTTTTAAAGGTTTTTTACCTTTATAGGGGTTTTATGGATTTTATGTGTTTTTAGGTTTTATGTTTTTCTTAGGGGTTTTTTAATAATTTAGGTTTTTTAACTTTTTTGTATTTTTAGGTAATTCATGGGATTTTTATGATATTTTACGGTTATTAGGAATTATGATGTTTTTTTGGGAGTTTAACGTTTTTTTTGTTTTTTTTTTGTTTTTTATAGTTTTTATCATTTTTATTTTTTAAAGGGTTTTTATAGTTTTATGGGATTTTTAGGGGTATTGTGGGATTTTAGGGTTTTTAAGGATCTATGGGTATTTATGGTTTTTAGGAATTTTAGAGTTTATTATGATTTTTTAGGATATTTTTTGTTTTTAGTTTTTTTATGGGTTTGAAGTCTTTTTTGTTTTTGAAGGATTTATTAGGAATTTTAGGGTCTTTTATGTTTTAGGTATTTTAGGGTTTTTTTGAGTTTTTTTATGGTTTTTATGTTTTTTGTAGTTTTTTAGGGGTTTTATGTTTTTTTATTATTTTAGTTTATTTTTGGTTTTTATGGGTTTTAAGAAGGGTATTTTTATTTTTTTAGGTTTTCATGGGTATTTATTGTTTTTAAAAAAATTTAGTGGTTCAAATGTGTTTTATTGTTCTTTGGGTTTTGGGTGGTTTTTTGGGTTTTAGGGGGGTTTATTGATTTTATGGGATTTATGTTATACATCAGGTTTTTAAAGTTTTTATTATTTTTTAGGGTTTTAGGGGTTATAATTGTTTTATGTTTTTTTGGTTTTCTTATGGATTTTTATAGTTTCTAGGATTTTTTACATTTTAAGGATTTTTAATATTATTTCATGATTTTTAGGGGTTTTAGGGTTTTTAGGAATATTGAGGGTTTTGAGGCTTTTTAATTTTTTTAGGTTTTTAGGGATTTTAAGTGTTTCTTGGTTTTTTAGATTTTTTAAGGATTTCTTAGGTTTTTTCTGTATTTTCACGTTTTTAGAGACTTTTGTGTATTTCTTATAATTTTTATGGTCATTGGTGTTATTATAGATTTTTAGGGGATTTATGGATTATTAGGGGCTTTTGGTTTTTAGTGGGCTTTAAGATTTTTTTTAAGGATGTTAGGTGTTTTATTGTTTTTATTAGTCTTTTAGTGGTTGCTTTGTGTTTTTATGATTTTTTTAGCATTTTTAGGGTTTTAGGGGATTTAGTGTGTTTTTACGGTTTTATGTTTTTCTTAAGGTTTTTAGTGTTTTTATATTTTTTTATGATTTTTAGGATATTTGGGGATTTTAATGAATTATATGGTTTTTAGTTTCATCAATGATTTTGATGGTCTTTAAATTTTTTTAGGGTATTTTATGTTTTTTGGGTTTTTGGAATTTTTTTAGGGTTTTATTGTTATCAAGTGTTTTTAGGTTTTAAGGGTTTCTTAGGATGATTAGGATTTTTATGTGGTGATTTTGAGGGAATTTTTAGGAGTTTTATAGTTTTATGGATTTTGTGGGTTTTAGGGTTTTGTAGGGGTTTAGGAGTTTTTCAGATTTTATGGGTTTTATGGTTTATTAAGGATTTTAGGGGGTTTTATTTTTTTAAGGGGTTTATGGGTTTTAGGATATTTTAGGGTTTAAAGTGATTTTAGTGTTTTTAGTGGGTTTTAGTGTTTTAAAGATTTTATGTTTTTCTTCAGTTTATTTAGGGTTTTTGGGTTTTTTGTTTTTAAATAACTTTAGGGACTGTTAGAATATTTATGGGATTTTATGTTTTGGGATTTTGTGGTTTTTAGACTTTAATGAATTTCAAGAAGTTGCAGTGTTTCTAGAGTTTTTAGGGATTTTAGTGATATTTATGTTTTTAGGGGTTTTATGTTTTTTTTGTTTTGAAGGTTTTCTTATGGTTTTAAGTTTTTTTTATTCTTGTTTTTAGGGATTCTAGGGATCTTTATGATTTTTATGGATTTTAGGAGTTTTTAGGGGTTTTGGGATTTTTAGGTATTTTACTTTTTTGGGAGGGGGTTAGTTGTTTTTGAGTTTGTAAAAGTTTATTATGGTTTTTTTAATGTTTTTAAAAATTTTATGTGTTTTTTGAGTCTTTTATGTTTTTCAGTGTTTTGATCATTTTTATTATTATTTTTATTATTTTTATGGGTTTTTATGGTTTTTATTGTTTTGATGCTTATGATGGATTTTTAGGTTTTTAGAGTTTTTTACATTTTTTGGCGTTTTATATTTTTTTAGGTTATAAAATCTTTTAGGTTTTTTAGGATTTTTACATTTTTTACGGAATTTTAGAGCTCTTTAGGATTTTTTTTATTTTTTAAGTTCTTGGTATTTTGACCATTTTAGGGGTTTTAGGGTTTTAGGGGTTCATAGGATTTTTAATGGTTTAAAGTTTTTTTTATATTTTTACGTTTTTCTTGGGGATTTTCAAATATTTTTGAGTTTTTTACTTATTTTATGCATTTTCAAATTTTTTATGAAATTGTACGGTACTTAGGATTTTTTTGGAATTAAAAAATGGTTTTAGGGTATTTATTCTTTTTTGGGAGGTTTTATGTTTTTCATGAATTTGTTATGGGTTTTATAATTTTTGGATAGTTTTTTGGTGTTTAAAGGCTTTCATGATTTTTAGTGGGTTTTATAGTTTTATCGGGTTTTAGGATTTTTCAATGTTCATAGGGGGTTTATGGTTTTAAGGATTTTTAGTGTTTTTATAATTCAAGGTTTATTATGGTTTTTATGTGTTTTATGGGTTTTATGGTTTTCTTAAGGGTTTTAGGGTTTTTAGGGCTTCTACATTTTTTGGTATTTGAAGGAATTTTTTTAGTATTTTTATAGGATTTTATGTTTTTAGAGTATTTTGTGGTTTTTAGGGTTTCTAAATTTTTTTATGGTGTTTATATTTCTCAAGGGTTTTTTTGAGTGTTTTACAGTTTTATGGTTTGTTTTATTTTTTATCATTTTTTGGGGTTTAAAGAGTTTTTATAATTTTTAGTGTGTTTTTGGGTTTTTATGGGTTTTTTGTTTTTTTATGTTCTTAAGGGGTTTTATGGTTTTTGGGGACTTTAACAGTTTTTGGATTTTTTGTGTTTCTTAGGGTTTTGCGGGTTTAAGTGTTTTTATGTTTTTATGGTTTTCTTTGGTATTTTCATGTTTTTAGGGTTTTTTATATTTTTAGGTATTTTTAGGGATTTTTAGGATTTTCATCATTTTTAGGGTTTTTGGTATTTTTTGGATTGTAGGGTTTTTAGGGTTATTAGGGGTTTTATAGTTTTTTGGGTGTTTTGGGGTTTTGAGTTCCTTAAGGTTTTAACATTCTGTATTGTTTTTAATATATTTTATTTGTTTAAAGGGTTTCTAATGTATTTAGAGGTTTTTTTGGTTTTTATTAGATTTTAGGGTTTTTATGGTTTTGATGATTCTTATGTGTTTTAGGTGTTTTGGGGTGTTTTAGGGTTTTTACGGTTTTTTTATTTTTTGGGTTTTAGGTGTTTTAATTGTTTTAGGGGTATATGTTTTTCTAATGGATTTCAAGGTTTTTAGGGGTTTTTACATTTTTAGAGTTTTTAGTGATTTTTAAATTTTAATTTTATTTAGGGGTTTTGGGGATTTGTGGGTTTTAAGATTTTTATGGTATTTATGTTTTTATGGGTTTCAATAATTTTAATTTTCTAGGGTTTCTTAGGGTTATTTGGTTTTTATGTTTTTAGTTACATTTATAGATTTCTTATATTTTTTTGGGTTGTTGGATATTATGAGATTTTGAGGGGTTTTAGGGTTTTTTGGGTTTTATTTTTCTCATCTTTTTTTCCATTTGTTGGGTTTTCAGTATTTTATATTTTTATGTGTTTTTTAAAAAAAATTGCGTTTTTTAAGAATTTTATGGATTTTTAGGATTTCTCCAGATTTTGGGGGTTTTAGGTTTTTTTAGTTTTTAGGGGACTTATTTTTTTTAGGTTTTATGGTTTTCCTAGGGGTTTTCAGGGGTTTTTGTTTTTTTTTTACATTTTTATGGGTTTTTAGGGATATGTTGGAATTTTATGGGATGTATGGTTTTTAAAGTTTTTGAGGGGTTTTCAGAATTTTGAACGTTTTTAGGGGTTTTATGTATTTTAAGGTTTCTATGGGTTTTAGTGTTTTTTAGGGTTTTAGTGGTTTTGAGGGTTTCATAGTGGTTTTCAATGGTTTTAGGGTTTTTTTATTTTTTTGGGATTTTTATGTCTTTTTATGATTTTTATGGGGTTTAGGATTTTTTAGGGATTTTGAGGGATTATATGTTTTTTTATGATTATTATGGTTTTTTTGGATTTTCTATTTTTTAGGATTTTAAATATTCAATGTTTTTAGAGTTTTATTAAAAAATTTAAGTGTTTAAAGGGTTTTTAGAATTTTTAGGATTTTAGGGGTTTAAGTGTTTTTAGGTTGTTATGGGTTTCTTAGTGGTTTTAAGAGTTGTTAAGGTTTTTTACGTTTTTAGGAAATTTAATGTATTTTTTTTGGATTTTGATGGGTATTAAGGATCTTAGGGATTTTTAGGGGTTTTAGAGGTTTTCGGGGGGGGGTTATGATTTGTATGGTTTTTATGGTTTTTATGGGTTTTTGAATTTTTCTGGGTTCTTATGGTTTTTAGATTTTGTTAATTTTTTGGGGTTTAAATGTGTTTCATACTTTTTTAGGGATTTTATGATTTTAATGGGGTCTTTAGGTTTTTCATGTTTTTAGGGGTTTCTTTGTTTTTGGGTTTTTTAAGGGTTTTAGTGTTGTTAGGTTCTTAGGGGTTTTATTTGTTTTAGGATTATAAGGTTTTAGGGGTTTGTTGGGGTATCAAGGGTTTTTTCATTTTTAGGTTTTTTAATGATTTTTAGTATTTTATAGATTTTAGGGTTTTTAGGGATTATGAGTGTCTAGGTTTTTTAGCTTTTTGTAAGTTTTAAGGGGTTTTCTGTTTTTATATTTTTTAGGATTTCTCAGGATTTTAAGGGTTGTTATGTTTTTAGGGATTTAGGGTTTTTTAGTTTTTTATGGTTTTTAATGTTTTAGGGATTTTTAGGATTTTAGGGTTTTAAGGTTTTTATGGTTTTTCAGTTTTTTGTGTTATTTTGAGATTTTAATATTAATGGTTTTTTAATCTTTTTTTTATCATTTTTAAGGGATCAATGGGTTTTTATATTTTTAATTGTTTTATAGTTTTTATGGTTTTTAGGGATTTTAAAGTTTTCTGGGGTTTGTATGGTTTTTAGGGTTTTATGGTTTTTAGTGTTTTAAGGTTTTTAAAAAAATTAATGTTTTTAAGGGATTTATGTTTTTTAAATTTTATGTTTTTCCAATATTTTTTAGGGTTTCTATTATTTTCTACATTTTTATGGAGTTTTAGGGTTTTTATGGTTTTGATTTTTTATAGTTTTTTAGGGTTATTTGTGATTTTAATATTTCTATGTATTTTTAGGGATTTTATCATTTTTTAGGATTTTTATGGTTTTAAATTGTATTACGATTTTTAAGGATTTCTTAGGGTTTTTATGGGTTTTATTGATTTTGAATTTTTTTTGTTTTTTACAATTTTTAGGGATTTTATGGTTTTTTTTTTGTTTCATGAGATTTTGATGTTTTTCATATTTTAGAGTTTTTTTATGTTCTTTGGAGTTTAAATGGGATTTTGAGTTTTTACAGAGTGTTTAGGGATTTTATTGGTTGAAGGTGTTTTATGATTTTTATGGGATTTTATAGTATTTAGTCTTTTTTATTGATTTTATCATCTTTAGTTTTCTGAGCAGTTTTATGTGTTTATAGTTTTTATGGGGTTTTTAGGGTATTTTAGGTTTTGTAGGGTTTTTTACATTTTTTGGGATTTTTAACGTTTTTTATTTTTTTAAGTATTTTGATGATTTTGAGGGGTTTAAAGGATTTTTGGGGTTTTTGAGTGTTTATAGGTTTTGCGCGTTTATAGTGTTTTTTTAGTTTTATAGTGTTTTTACATGTTTTATATTTTTTAATGTTTTTAGGGGTTTAAATGGTTTTTAGAGTTTTTAATTGATTTTTGGGTTTCTATGTGTTTTTAGGGGTTTTTGGATTTTTAAGGGATTATATGTTTTTTAGGTTTTTTAGTGTTTTTATGGTGTTTTAAAGTTTTTATGTTTTTAGGTGTTATAAGATTTTTTAGGTTTTTAGGGTTTTCTAAGGGGTTTTCAGGGGTTTTAGGGATTTCTATATTTTTAGGGACTTTTGGGAAAATTTTAGAATTATTATTGGGTTTTTAGGATTTTTAGGTATTTTGTGATTTTTTGGAGTTTTTTAGGGTTTTAGTGTTTAATTGTTTTATAGGGTTTTAATGTTTTTTTGTGTTTTTGGGGTTCTAAAGGTTTTTTAGTATTTTTTAATCATTTTTAGTGTTAAAGGATTTTAAAAATATTTAATGGTTTTTTTGGTTTTTCTTGTTTTTTAGGTTTTAGGATTTTTAGGATTTTTAGTGTTTTTTAGGTTTTTTGGGGTTTTAAGGGTTTTATATTTTTCTCATTTTCATAGAGGGTTTTCTAGGGTTTTTTTATTCTTTTTTTAATATATTATTAGTGGAATTTTATGATTTCAATGGGTTCTTAGGATATTTAGTAATTTTTTGGGTTAATTTGTTTTTAGTGTTTTACAGTTTTTTGTGTTTTTAGCGTTTTTAGTTT
This sequence comes from Viscum album, assembly GCA_963277665.1. Classification (NCBI taxonomy): domain Eukaryota; kingdom Viridiplantae; phylum Streptophyta; class Magnoliopsida; order Santalales; family Viscaceae; genus Viscum; species Viscum album. Next base: position 111,172,291 of record OY728127.1, read on the forward strand.
TTTAGGGATTTTTTTGTTTTTAGAGATTTTTATAGATTTTAAGTATTTTTATTTCTTTTTATTGTTATAGGGTTTTTAGTGGTTTTATGGATTTTTAAGCAAGGAAGGTTCATGTCTATGCTATTCCTGACCCACCCAAAAATTTATTAGAAAAAAGACACAACAGACAAGGGAGCAGCAGAGTCAATTAACCCACACCCAAAAACCATAAACACCCCCCAAAAAACTAAAACCACAAAAGAAAAATAGGTTAGCCAATGACAAAGCCAAATTCATAATAACTGGTTACTCCATATGGGTCACCATCCGCACCATATCCATAAGCCGCATCAGCAAAGCAAAAGTCAGATTCTGAACCCATGTCCATCGATTCCAATCCTGACTCAAGATCCTCCTACAGTTTGAAGAGATCTAGATAATTCTCCATGAGTCTTTATTTATCCAAGGTGCACTAAGACCACTGCCACTTGTTGAATTTTATTTTCAGTTAAGCAGCCTTTGAGGAATCTCGGGTAGTCATGGGTCTAGGAAGGGTCGAAAAATCCCTACTCGGCCTCATTTTTGGGGAGGAAGAGGTGAAATAATCAGCCTCATATTTCTTCCCAAAAAATATTTTTCACCTGAAACACTTAAGGACCCCTTATCACCATCCGTATTCGCACACCTTGTCTGTAGAGGGTTAAAAACCTTCCCATTATGATCAAGCTATTTTTCACCTGAATGAACATGTTTTTCAAGCATGCATCCCAATACTTGAGAAACATTCACATGTCCAAAAATGCCATATCCACCAGCACAGGGCATTTTTGACTAACCAGATCAGCTCTTAAATGAGAAAACCTGACCAATTTCAGATCATGTTCCTCATTAGTAGGCCAACTTGCATGTTTCTTCCCCCAAGGGTTGTTCCTCTACTCAAACCATGGACAAAGCTCCTTATTCCTGGGGCATCCCAACAGAACCCATCACCTATCTCTATAACCCTCAATAGCGGTTGGGAAAGGCTGATGTCCATCCACCCAGGACATCTGCATCTCCCCAACCTCATGCACAACACTCAAAACACTATTCATAAGTTCACAATATGTAGAAATTTTCCCTTCATTATGTACATACCCAATACTAGTATTCAACTGCAGCACCTGAACCTCATCATCTTTGCTAGTTTGATGTTTTTTAGCCTCACTCATCCCGGGATCAAAGACCCCGTCAGCTCCCCAGCGCCAAGGCCCATCTACCCCTAATACCTCTAGGTCGAGTATCAACCGACCAAATACCTCACTGACCATGGGCTCTGGAGGCAAGCAGGTTGCCTACTTCTGAATCATGGTAACACCCACTCCTTCTTCTCTAGGATCCTCTCCCAAATTTAGCCCATCCCCATGACCCTCCTAGTGTGAAGGCCTACTACAATGGTTATTCTCTGGTGTTAACCCCTCTGGGAAAGCCTCCAAGGGAGAATCCATTTATTTTTGTGGACTTCTTTTTTTCACCCACCTACAATATTCCTTTATGTTGCCCAAAATCATACAGGAATCACAGAAGTTTACCCAGGATTTGTAAACCACCAGTTTCTTATACCAGATCTCCTCACCAACCGATATCCAAACATACTCAAGCGGGTTTATAGTATTTATTTGTTTTTAGGTTTTTATGGTATTTAGGAGTTTTATAGTTTTTTGAGTCTTTTAAGGTTTCGAGTGTTTTGAGGCTTTTAGGGGTTTTATGAGTTTTTAGGGGTTTACATTTTTCGATGAGGGTCTTTAGAGTTTTTTGAGGATTTTATGTTTTTTTTATTTTTAGGGATTTTCTTGTTTTTTATGGTTTTTATGGTTTTATATATTTTAAGGGTTTTTAGGTTTTATTACATTTTCTGGGTTTTGGGGGGTGTTAACCATTTTTTGGGTTTTTAGGGGTGAAATGTTTTATTTTTATTTTATGTTTTTCTTAAGATTTTTCAAGGTTTTAGGGGTTTTTACATTTTCATTGATTTTTGATTTTTTATGGTTTTTAGGGTTTCAAGGATTTTGTGGGATTTATGGGCTTTTATGGTTTTTAGGGCTTTTAGGGTATTGTGGATTTTCATGTTTTTAGGGTTTTTTTAGTATTTATGGTTTAATGGTTTTTAAGAATTTTTTAATATGCCTAGAAATTTAATTTTTTTAGTGTTTTTAGTGGTTTTTAGGGTTTATGGGTTTTATGGTTTTTAAAGCCCTTTAGTGTTTTATTTTTTTTATCTTTTTTATGTTTTTAGGGGTTCAAAGTGTTTTTATCTTTTTTAGGTATTCTTAAGGGTTTCAATGGTTTTTTTATGTTTTTATGGTTTTAAGGATATTTTAGGATTTTATGTTTTTTATTGTTTTTAGGTATTTTGAGGGTTTTAGGGATTTTTATGGTTTAAGGTTTTTACGGTTTTTGAGTGTTTAGGGGTTTTACGGTTTTCATAGATTTTATAATTTTATGGGTTTAAAGGGTTTTTAGAGTTTTTATTTGAATTTTTATGGTGTTTATGGGTTTTCAGATTTTTTAATTTTTTTAGGAGTCTATTGTTTTATGGATTTTAGGTTTTTTAATGTTTTTAGGTTTTTTAATGTTTTTAGGTTTTTTTAGAGTTTTTTATGTTTTTTGTTGTTTAAAGTGTTTTTTAATGTTTTTCTTCGTATTTATAGGGTAAGGAATGTGCGAGATCAGACTAATTCTAACCCCCCCCCCAAATTTATTAAAAATAAAGACGCAACAGACAGGGGCGGGGGGTCAAACTACTCGCACCCAAAAACCATTAACAACCCCAAACCCATAAAAACCCAAAACACAAAAAACACAAAAAATCCAACCAAAGAAAACATCTATAATAATCTCCATAAGCACCTCCCATCCAATCAGCAACTAGCATCTCATAGTACATATTCCATCTTCTATCACCTTCAGCATCAACATCTCCTTCAACACTTTCTGGGGCCAGGGTATTCCTCCCAGTCAAGCGGAAAACAGTATCCAGCTGCTTGAATTCCAGCATCTAGTACCACCTAAACTGACATCCCCCAACATACCTATACTCATATTCCTACAATTAGCATCACCTAACCAAGCATCCAGAGCCTCCTGAACAATCATCTCGAGCAGACCAGTCACAACAAAAAAATAGCACCACCATCGATTCACAACCAATTCATCAACACACCCCAACCATCACTTGAGCGATGCAGACACACCACCTCTTGCACCACCTATATAAGAAAAAAACAACAACCAGCTGCCCATTATCCTACATACATCCCCTTCAATCCACTCATGACCCAACATCCAGGAATTTTCTTCTATCATTTCACATCTAGCAGCACCGCCAACATTACAGGACCACCGACCCTATCGCCGAGGACCATTCCACTGCACACAAATTTTATTGGGTAGACCCACATACAACATCCCACACCTCGCATCATAACCATCATCCAAAACCAAACCAATCCTGGCACAGTCCGTAAAACAACCACCACATCCCAACCAAGAACCCAGAATGCAACACTTATCCAAACCAGCATTGACATCATACAATGAAAATGATTCCTAAAATAGAACATGTGTCTGTGCTGAGATCCATGTTGTGGAATCTATACTATCTCCTGATTAACCGAGCCAAACAAAGGAAACAGATCCCCTCATAGCTTCTAATATATCTAATTCTGAGACATACCACCACAAACCAAACAACACTGCTTGGAAAGCACAAGACCTCCGAATAACACCAGACTCCTTGGATCTGAATAATGCCACAAAATCCCACTGTACAACATCCAAAAACACAGAGGCTAAACCTCTCCATGACACCGGTCGTAAAAGACTATGTTGTCAAATAAACAAGGAAACAACTGTATCCATGAAACCGAAGGTCGCCACTGAAGCCCATCGATGTCAAAGGCATAGAGATCTGCAACGTAGCAACCCAAAGCCCCTAGATCCGTCCCGATCCTCCATAGACTACCTCACAATGAAAACACCAGATCTGACCGGCTCCACCATGGTAGTGAAAAGCAGCACCAAGGAAGGACTAGATCCAACCCACTCCTCCTTGAAACTAAAATGCCACGCACTAGGGAGAACTGATCTGACACGGTTACCTATGGTTGAAGACTTCATCCAAATCCAACAATCTAGAAATCCAGACTGCTAGAGAACTTCCAATTTAGAAGTGGTGCACCGCAAAGGAAGCTGCAATGCTATAGAAGCTGACACCTCAGAATCCATAGCAGCTGAGAAGGAAATCCCATGCCGGAGGAGATGCACCACGATTGGAATCACAGGGAAGCCCGAGCGTGAGAGGAGCTGGGAGAGATATTCTACATCTTCTTATTAGTATATTTAGGGTTTTTAGTGTTTTTATCTATTTTGTGGCTTTTTAGGGTTTTAGGGGGTTTTAGGTTTTATTTTATTTTAGGTTTCTACATTTTTGAGTTATTTATTATTTCAATGGGTTTTAATTTTGCTATCATTTTTAAGGGTTTAATGGTGTTTTTTATTTTTTAGTGGTTTTAGGTTTTTTATGTTTTTATATGGGTTTTAATGTTTTTGTAATTTTTATGGTTTTAGGGGTTTATCATCCTTTTAGAATTTTTAGGGGTATTATCATTTTTGAGGTTTTTAGGAGTTTTATGTGTTTTTAGGTCTATTGTTTTCTCTGGGTTTTCAATTTGATAGGGTTTTTTTTATAGATTTTTTGGGATTTTATTATTATTATGTTTTTATGGTTTTTTGGATTATTTTGGGTTTTATGCATTTTAGAAATTTTTGGTTTTTTATGTGACCTAAGTGTATTTTGGTTTTTAAGAATTTCATTGGGGTTTTCAGGTTTTTTAGGGGTTCTTATGTTTTTTGAGGGTTTTTAGGGGGTTTTGGATTTTCTATGTTTTTTTTGTTTTTCGGGATCTTTGGGGATTCTTGGGTGTTTATGGTTTTTAGGGTTTTTATTGATTTTGGGATTTTATAGTTTTTCATATTTTTTGAGATTTTTTTGGTTTTTTATACTTTTTAAATGTTTTTAGGGGTTTAAATGGATTTATAGTATTTTTGGGGTTTAAGGGGTTTAAAGGGTTTTATTTGATTAATGATTTTTTTTTGTATGTTGGGTGGTTTTAGGGTTTTTAGTATTATTATATATTTAGGGGTTTTATGTTTTTTTTATGTTTTCTTAATATTTTTCATGTTTTTTGGGCTTCAATATTTTTTAGAATTTTTTAGGATTTTATAGGTTTTATGGGGTTTTTGGGAATTTTTGGGTTTTAGTGTTTTTGAGTGTTTTTAGAGGATTATGGGTTTTTAGGTTTGTAGTGTTTTTATTTTTTTTAAGGTTTTAAATGTTTTTTAGATGTTTTTTTCATTTTTAGCAGTTTAAATTTTTTTTATATATTTTAGTGTGTTTTATAGTTTTTTTGGGGGGTTTAATGGTTTTAAAGGGTATTATGGTTTGTGTGTGTGGGGGGGGGGTTGATTTTAAGGTCTTTTAGAGTTTTTGTGTTTTTTTGTTTTTAGTGGTTTTAAGTTTTTTTAGGTTGTTAAGGTTTTCTTAGGGGGTTTTGGTTTTTTTGGTTTTAAGTGTTTTTAAGTTATTAAGATTTTCTTATGAGTTTTAAGCATTTTAATTTTTTAGGGTTTCTCAGGTTTTTAGGGTTTTTTCTATTTTTAGTTACTTTTATAGATTTTTTTATTTTATGGTTTCTGGGTTTTTAAGAGATTTTGAGGTGTTTTAGAGTTTTTAGAGTTTAATTTGTTTTCATTTTTATAGGGATTTTTTAGGGGTGTAAGGCTTTATAATGTTTCTAATCATTTTTATCATTTTAAAAGGGTTTTAGAGTTTTTAGTGGTTTGTTCGATATTTTATTGTTTTTTGGGGTTTTTATGTGTATCGAGGATTCAATGGTTTCTAGGGGTTTTGGGTGTTTATTATCTTTTTTTTGTGTTTAGGGGTTAATATGTTTTTTATGTTTTTAAGCTTTTCTTTGGGGTTTTCATAATTTTATGGTTTTATGTTTTTTTCAATTTTTTGGTCTTTTACGATTTTATTGATTTTTGGGGTGATTCAGATTATTGGGGGGTTTATGTGTTCTAGGTTTTTAAGGGGATTATGTTTTTTTAGTTTTTTAAGTATCTCTTAATGTTTTTCTGTGTTTTAGGGTTTTTTAGATTTTTATGGTTTTTTGGGGATTTTTTGGAATTTTTTGTGTCATACAGTTTTAAAGAATTTTGAGTGGTTTCTAGGATTTTGATAATTTTTATGGGTTTTACAGATTTATAGGTTTCTAGGGTTTTTAGTGTTTTTTGGTTTTTAAGATTTTTTGTGTTTCTATGTTTTTAAGGGTTCCATTGGGGTTTTCAAAGGTTTTAGTGTTTTTTATGTTTTTTCGGATTATTTCATCTTTTTATAAATTTTATGGGTTTTAGGTTTTTCTATGGATTTGGGGGGATTTTAAGTTTTTTATTGTTTTTTTGGTATTATTATTTTTTGGGATATTTTGGTTTTTTGGGGTTTCAGGGATTCTACGTTTTTTATAATTTTATTAACATTTTTTGGAGTTTAATGTGTTTTTGAAATTTTTAGGGTTTTATGACTTTTAAGTGTTTTAGTTTGTTATGGGTTTCTTAGGGGTTTTCAATGTTTTTATGGTTTTTTACGTTTTAAGAAATTTATTGCATTTTTCAATTTTTATGGGTTTTATGGATCTTATGGATTTTGAGGGGTTTTAGGATTTTTAGGGTGTTTATGATTTTAAGGGTTTTAATGGTTTTTTTGGGTTTTTTATTTTTTTGGATTTTGATTTTTTTAGGGTTTGTTTGTGTTTTAGGGGTTTAAAGGGGATTTATAATTTTTAGATGGTTTTTATGATTATATGGGTTTTTAGGTTATCATGGTTTTTAAGGGTATCTTTGTTATAGGGTATTTTGGGAATTTTAAGGGTTTTAGTGTTTTTATGTTCTTAGGGGTTTTATGTGTTTTTAGGGTTTTAAGGTTTTAGGGGTTTGTTTGGTTTTTAAGGTTTTTTACATTATAAGGGTTTTTAAGTATTTTTAGTATTTTATACATTTTAGGGTTTTGGGGATTATGAGTGTTTTTAGGGGTTTTATCTTTTGGTAGGTTTTAAGGGGTCTTAGTGTTTTTATATTTTTTGGGGTTTTTTAGGGTTTTGACGGTTTTTATGTTTTTAGGGATTTTTTTTAGTTTTTATGGTTTTTATGACTTTTAGGTATTTTTTGGCTTAATGGTTTTAAGGTTTTTGTGTTTTTTTTGGTTTTTCATGTTATTTTGGGATTTTATTATTTATGGGATTTTATATTTTTTATCATTTAATGGGATCAAAGGTTTTTTTTATTTTTAGTTGTTTTATGGTTTTTATAGTTTTTTTGGATTTTATGGTTTTTGGGGTTTGTTTGGTTTTCTGGGTTTTTAGTGTTTCAGGGTGTTTAACATTTTTTACCTTTTTAGGGGGTTTATGTATTTTATATTTTTGAGGTTTTCTTATGTTTTTTAGGATTTTCATTATTTTATATATTTTAAGAGAGTTTTAGGGTTTTTATGGTTTTTTATGGTTTTTTGTTTTTTTTTTGGATTTTTATTGTTTTTTAGGTTTATTTTTGTTTTTTAAGGTTTTTTTGTATTTTTAATGATTTTTGAAATTTTTAGGTTTTTTAGGTTTTATAGTGTATTATAGTTTGTAATGAATTCTTAGGATTTTCAGGTTTTTGGTGATTTTTAATATTTTTAGGTTTTTATGGTTTTTAAAAATTTTATAGTTTTTTAGGTTTGGGGGGGGGGGTTGTGTTTTTTAGGTTTGTAGAGTTTTTATGTTTTTTTGGAGTTTAAATGGGTTTTAGAATTTTTTACTAGGTTTTTAGTTATTTTATTGGTTTTGAGGGGTTTTATTCCTTTTATGGGATTTTATGGTTTTTAGGTTTTTTTAGGTATTTTTTCATCTTTAGGTTTCTTAGGGGTTTTAAGTGTTTATGGGATTCTATGGTTTTCTAAGGATATTTTAGGGTTTTTGTGGTTTTTTTCATTTTTATGTATTTTTATCGATTTTCAATTTTTTTGGTTTTAAGGATTTTGAGGATTTTGAAGAGTTTAAAGGCTTTTGGGGGTTTTAGGTTTTTGATAGGTTTTACAGTTTTTAGGGGTTTTTTGATTTTTTTATTGTTTTACAGGTTTTAGAGTTTTTAATATCTTTTGGGGTCTAAATGTTTTTTAGAGTTTTTGGTTGATATTTGGGTTTTTAAGTGTTTTGAGGGGTTTCAGGATTTTTAGGGGACTATATGGTTTTTAGGGTTTTTAGTGTTTCTAGGGTTTTTATGTTTTTATATGTTTTTAGGTTTTAAGGGGTTATAAGATTTGTTAGGTTTTTAGTGATTTCTAAGGGGATTTTTGTGTTTTTTGGGGTTTCTATATTTTTAGGAACATCTAGGGGATTTTTACAATTGTTATGGATTTTTAGTGTGTTTATATATTTTGTGGTATTTTAGAGTTTTTTAGGGTTTTATGGTTTGATAGTTTTTAGTGTTTTTATGTTTGTTGTGTTCTTTTGGTTCTTAAGGGTTTAAGAGTTTTTTAAATAGTTTTAGCATTTAAAGTGTTTTAAAAATATTTAATTGTTTTTATGGTTTTTTGGGTTTTTTGGGTTTTAGAATTTTTAGAATTTTTTATGGTTTTTAGTGTTTATTTGTTTTTAGGTGTTTTAACTGTTTTTTATTTTTTTCATTTTCTTAGGGGTTTTGGGTTTTTTTTTTAATATATTTTTAGGGGTATTTTGTGATTTCAATTATTTTTTATGTTTTTTTTGGTTTTTATGTTTTTAGTGTTTTTATGGTTCTTAGTGTTTTTAGTGTTTTTAGTTTTTTATGGGTTTTTATGTTTTTAGTGATTTTTAAGTATTTTAAATATTTTTTTATTTTTAGTGTTTTAGGTGTTATAGGGGTTTTATTTATTTTTAGGTAAGGAAGGTGCAGGGCCAGGCTATTCCCGACCCACCCAAAAATTAATTAGAAAAAAGACACAACAGATAAGGGAGGGGCAGAGTCAATCGACCCATACCCAAAAAACTAGAACATCCCAAAAAAAAGAAAGATAAAAAGATAAACAAGTCAGTCAACATCAATGCCAAATTCATAATCAATTGCTATGATATATGGGTCACCATCCGCATGATATCCAAAGGTTGTGTCAGTAAAGCAGAAGTCAGAGTCTGCACCCGTGTCCAGCGTCTCTCGTCCTGACTATAGAGCCTCCTGCAGTTTGAAGAGCTCTAGATAATTATCTCAGAGTCTTTCTTACTATGAGGTTCACTAAGGTCGCTCTCTCTTGTTGACTTTGATTTTTAGTTTAGCAACCTTTGAGGAAGCCCGAGTAGTAATGGGTCTAGGAAGGGTGGAGTAATCCCTCCTCACCCTTTTTTTTTGGGAGGCAGAGGTGAAACTGTCACCCTCAGCTTCCTTTCCATATAAGATGTTGTCACTTTACAAACATAAGTCCCCATTATCACCATCCATATTCTCACACCTTGTTTGTAGAGGGTTGACAACCTATCCATTAAGCCAAAACTCTTTTTCACCTGAAACCACATGTTGTTCAAACCCACATCCCAATACTTGAGCATGCCTTCAAATGACCCCAAATTCCATCTCCCCCATCACAGGTCATTTTTGTCTTACCAAATCAGCTCTTTAATGTGTAAATGTAACCAATTGTAGCTCATGTTCTTCATTAGCAAGACAACTTGCATGTTTCTTCCCCAAAGGGTTGTTCCTCTGCTCAAACCTTGGACAATGCTCTTCATTTCTGGGGAATCCCAATAGAACCCATTGCATGTCTATATTATCATCAATAGAAATTGGTCAATGCTGATTTCCATCCTCCAAGGAAATATTCATCTCCCCACCCTCTTGCACAAACACTCAAAACACGATCCATGGGTTCACAAGATGCATGAATTTTCCCTTCATTATATACATGCCCAATACTAGTATTCAACTACAGTACTAGAACCTCATTATCTTTGATGGTTTTAAGTTGTATAGCCTCACTCATCGTCACATTAAAGACTCCATCAGCTCCCCTACACTGAGGTTCATCTTCCCCGAATACATCCAGGTCGCGTCTCAACTGATCAAAGACTTCATTGACCTTAGGTTCTTGAGGCAAGCGGCTTGCCAGCTTCTAAATCCTGGGAACACCCACTACTTATTCTTCATGATCTTGTAAAAATAAAGCCCATTACCATGACCCTCCTGGTGTAAAGTCCAACTAAAAAAGTTATTGTCTAGTTCTAACCCCTCCGGGAAAGCCTCTTGGGGAGTAGCCATATGCTTTGTGGGCCTTATTTTTCTTACCCACCTACAATATTATTTTATGTTCCCCAAATTCATACAAGAATAAAAGAATTTTACCCATGATTCATAAACCACTAGTTTCTTATACCAGAGATCCCCACCAGCTGAGATCCAAACAAACTCTATCGATTTTATAGTATTTCTATGTTATTAGGTTTTTTATTGTATTAGGGGTTTTATAGTTTTTAGGGTCTTTTAAGGTTTATAGTGTTTTTCATGTTTTAGGGTTATTTTGGTTTTAGGGTTTTATGTTTTTCTAAGAGGATTTCAAAGTTTTTAGTTGATTTTATGTGTTTAGAAATTTTTATGGATTTTCAGGTTTTTTATGGTTTTGGGGATTTATAGATTTTGATGTTTTTTAGGTTTTTTATGGTTTTAGTTTTTTCTTGGGGTTTAAGCATTTTTAGTGTTTTTGGGGTGCTATGTGTTATTTGGAATTTTAATTTTTTTCTTAGGATTCTTAAGGGTTCTAGGGGTTTTTACATTTTCATTGATTTTTGAATTTTTATGGTTTTTAGTGTGTTATGGATTTTGTTGTATTTATGGGTTTTTAGGATTTTATGGTATTGTTTTATTTTCAAGTATTAGGGTTATTTTTAAAGCATTATGGTTTTACATATTTTAAGAATTTTTAATGTGTCTAGAGGTTTAAATCTTTATTAGCGTTTATGGGTTTTATGGTGTTTAATGCTTTTAAGTGTTTTAATTTTTTTAGATTTTTAGGTGTTTAAAGTGTTTTTATATTATTTAGGTTTTCATATAGGTTTCCATGGTTTTTAGGGTCTTTTAGATTTTATGGTTTTAGAGATTTTTTAGGATTTTATATTTTAGGTTTTTAAGGTATTTTGAGGGTTTTTAAGGTATTTTGAGGGTTTTAGGTTTTTAGAGGTTTTTTGAGTATTTAGGGTTTTTATATTTTTTAGGGGTTTAAATTATTTTTAGTAGTATTTTTATATTTTTTCCGGGTTTTGAGGTTTTTAATGTTTTTACGAGTCTTTATAGTTTTTATGGATTGTAGGGTTTTTAATGTTTTTAGTGTTTTTATAGTTTTTTAGGTTTTTAGTTATTTTAAGTTTTTTTAATGTTTTTCATAGTATTTTTATGGGTTTTAGGGTTTTTATGGATTTTGTGGCTTTTTAGGGTTTTTAAGGGTTTTGGGTTTTATGGTTTTTTTGTTTTTATAGTTTTTTTGAGTTGTTTATCATTTAAAAGGTTTTTTATAATTTTCTTTATAATTTTTATGGGTATAATGGGTTTTTATAGTTTTTGTGGTTTTAGTTTTTTTTATGTGTTTTTTGGCGTTTTAATGTTTTTGGAGTTTTTTTTGTTTTAGGGGTTTTGGCATCTTTTTAGTATTTTTAGGGGTTTTACCAATTTTAGGTTTTTTAGGGGTTTTATGTGATTTTTGGTCTACGGTTTTCTTAGAGTTTTCAATGTTTTAGGGTTTTTTATGTTTTATGGATTTTTAGGGATTTGTTTTTATTTTTATGTTATTAAGTTTTTTTGGATTATTTGGTGCTTTTAAGGTTTTTACAATTTTTTGGGTTTTTATGTGTTTTATGTTTTTAAGAATTTATTTGGGGTTTTCAAGGTTTTTAGGTGTTATTATTTTTTTGAGTATTTTTAAGGGGTTTTAATATTTTTATGTTTTTTGAGTTTTTAGGGATCTTGGGGGGGTTTAGGGGTGTTTAAGGGTTTTTAGGGTTTTTATTGATGTTGGGGTTTTGTGGGTTTTTTTATTTTTAGGTTATTTGAGTTTTTTATACTTTTTTAATGTCTATAGGGGTTTAAATGGGTTTTAGAGTATTTTTGGTTTTTAAGGGGTTTTAAGGGTATTATGTGTTTTAATGTTTTTATGGTTTTAGTGTTTTTTTGGTGTTTTAGGGTTTTTAGTGTTGTTATATATTTAGAGGTTTTATGTTTTTTTGTTTTATAAGGATTCCTAAGATTTTTCAATGTTTTTTTGGGTTTTTATATTTTTAAGGATTATTTAGGATTTTTATAGGATTAAGGTTTTTTATGATATTTAGTGTTTTAGTGTTTTTGAGCGTTTTAATGGGTTTTTTGGGTCTTTAGGTCTGTAGTGTATTTTTTTCAGGGTTTTAAATGATTTTTTGAATTTTTTATAGTTTTTTGCATTTAAACGGTTTTTATATATTTTAGTGGGTTTTAGTGTTTTTATAAGTTTTTTGGGGTTTTAATGGTTTTAAATATTGTTATGGTGTTTTGGGGGTTTAATTTTAAGGTAATTTTATGGTTTTTAGTGTTTTTAGGGTTTTAGGGGTTTTATGTGTTTTTAGGTTGTTAAGGTTTTCTTAATGGTTTTCATGGTTTTTATGGTTTTTTGGATTTTTAGGTATTTTTTTGTATTTTTTGGGGTTTTCATAATTTAAGGGATTTTGAGAGGGGTAGGGTTTATTTAGGGTTTTAGGATTTTAATGGTTTTTTTATTTTTAGAGTGTGGTTTAGTTTTTATGTTTTTTTGGTTTTTGGAGTTTTTTTATAGTTTTAGGATTTTAAATGGTTTTCATAGTTTTTTGTGGTTTTTATGGTTTTATGGGTTTTATTTTTTTTATTATTTTATTGGATTTTTAGTGTTTTAGTGGTTTTTGAGTTTTTATGGTGTTTTTATGTTTTTAGTGTTGTTATCTTAGCTTCGGTTTTTATGGGTTTTAAGTGTTTTTAGGTTTCTTATTTTCTTTGGGTTTTCAAGTATTTTATGGTTTTTAAAATTTTATGGATTTTTGGGATTTGTTTGTATTTTTATGGGTTTTATTGTTTTTATGGATTTTGTGGGATTTTAGGTTCTTTAGGGGTCTTAATAGTTTTTTTGGGGTTTTTAGTTGCTTTATGTGTTTTATGGTTTTTTATGGTTTTCAAAAGATGTTTTAGGGTTTTTAGTATTTTTTTACATTTTTAAGGATTTTAGGGGATTTTTTAAGATTTTTAGGGTTTTTAGGGTTTTTTGGGATTTTGAGGGTTTATGGGTTTTTTAGGTTTTAGATCTTTTTTAAGATTATTTTGGTTTTATGTTATTTAGAGTTTTGTAAACATTTTTTGGGGTGTGAGGGGTTTTTTGAATTTTTAGTGGACTTTCGGGGTTTTTTTTATTTTTTAATGTTTGTAGGGTTTTTATGATTTTTATAGGTTTAAGGGATTTTAGGGTAATTTATCAATTTATGGGTTTTATCATTTTTTTATGTTTATAGGGGGTTTAATTGGATTTTGGTTTTAAATGTTTTCTAAAATTTTTTCATGGTTTTTATAGATTTTTATAATTTTAGATATTTTAGATCTTATTCAGGGTTTTTAGGGTTTTTAGGGATTTTGATGGTTTTGGGGGTTTTTTGGGTTTTAGGTTTTTTTTCATTTACTAGGTTTTCAATGGGTTGATTTTTCAATGGTTTTTATGATTATCTTAAAGATTCTAGGATTTTCATGTTTTTTTAGGGCTTCTAAAATCATTTTAGGGATTTTATGCGTTTTACGGTTTTTAGGTATTTTGAGGGTTTTAGGGTTTTGGGGGGGTTTAGGGTTTTTATGGGTTTTTATGTTTTTTCTGTTTTTTGAGTTTTTTAGGATTATTATGTTCATCTAGGAATTTTTAACATTTTTAGGGTTTTAAATGAATTTTTTAGTTTTTAGTTGCTTTTTACAATTTTAAGGTTTTTTATGGTTTTTTTTGTATTTGGATTTTTTACGGGTTTAGTGGTTTTAGGGTTTTGATGGTCTTTTAAGTTTTATTTTGTTTAGTTTTTATTAGGATTTTAAGGCTTTTAAGAATTTTTTGGTTTTTAAAGGATTATAAGTGATTTTCAATGTTTTTTGGTTTTTTAAATTATATAGTAAATTTTAGGTATTTTTTAGGTTTTTTACAGTTTTTAAGGGTTTTAAGGATTATGAGGAGTTTTAGGATTTGTTAGGTTTTTTTATTTTTTTCATATTTTTTAACTTATGTTATCGTTTTTCTTCATTTTCAAGGGTTTAAATCATTCATAGAGTTTTTGTGGGTGTTTTTGGGTTTTATGGGTTTTTAGGGTATTAAGGTTTTTAGGGGATTTTCAGGGTTTTAGGGATTTTAGGGTTTTTATAATTTTTTATGTTTTTGTTGTTTTTATTGTTCTTTGGATTTTAATTATTTTTAACGATTTTATGTGTTTTTATGCCTATATAAATTTTGATGGATTTTTATGGATTTTTATGGGTTTTTGGGTATTTACGGATTTTTAGGGTTTACATTTTTTATGGGTTTTAGGTGTTTTATGGTTTTAGGGGGTTTTTAGGAGGGGGTTTGAGTTTTTAAGGTGTTAATTTTTTTTTAATTTTTTAACGTTTTTAATTTTTTAAAAGTTTTTAATATATTTTAGTGGGTTTTAGGTGTTTTATAAGTTTTTTGGGGGTTTTAAGGTTTTCAACATTTTTATATTTTTAAGGGGTTTTATATTTTTTACATTATTTTTATGTATTTTTGTGTTTTTAGGTTTTTATTTGTTTTAAGTGTTTTCAGGTTATAAATTATTTCTTAGGGATTTTCTGAGTTTTTTACATTTTAACGAAATTTTAGGTTTTTATAGGTTTTTAATGTATTTAGGATTTTTAGGTATTTTTAAAATTTTTATGTGGTTTTATGGATCTTAGGGATTTTGTGGGTCTTTAGGAATTTTAGGGTTTTTAAAGGCTTTTGTGTTTTAGAGATTTTTATTTTTTAGGGGTTTTAAGGGGTTTTGGCATTTTGAAACAATTTTAAAGATTTAAGGGCTTTTTATAGTTTTTATTGGCTTTTATGGTTTCATAGATTTTCGGGTTTTTTACTATTTTAATATTTTTTAAGTTTTTTAGTGGTTTTAGAGAATTATTGTCTTTTAATGGTTTTTAGGGTTTTTAGCTCATTTTATCTTTTTTGGGTTATAAGATTTTTCAGTTTTATAAGGTTTTCTTAGGGTTTAAATAATTTTAGTGTGTCGTGTCTTTTTATGGATTTTAAGGATTTTTTTTGGATTTTGATGAATTTTGGTGTTCTTAGGGATTTTAGGGATTTTAGATTTATTGGGGATTTTGTGGTTTCACACAATTTTTAGGATTATATGGGTTTTTAGTCATTTTTTGTTTTTAAGATTTTCTTAGGTATTTTAGGGTTTTTACTGTTTTTTTTTTCATTTTTAGTGATTTTAAGGTATTTTTAGGACTTTTATTGTTTTTAGTGTTTTTTGGGATTCATATGGGTTTAGAGTTATTTTGGGTTTGGGGGTTTTAGGGTGTTTTTTGTTATTTATGTTATTTAGATTTTTTAATGTCTATAGTTTTTTGAAGCATTTTAAATTTTTTAGTGGTTTTAAGGTTTTACGGGGTTTTATAGTTTTTTAAGGTTCTTATATTTTTATGGTTTTAGGGGTTTTAGGGTATTTATTGTCTTTTAGGGATTTAAGGGGTTTTATCATTTCTAATTCTTTTATAATTTTATGTTTTTTCAGTATTTTTGGTTTTTCTTATGCTATTCAGGGTTTTTAAATTTTTAGGTATTTTAGGGATTATTTAGGTTTTTAGAGTATTTAGGGATTTTAATGGTTTTGGGGTTCCTAATATTTTTTGGGGTTATAGGGGTTCCCCTTTATTCGGATTTCTTGGGGTTTTACTATTTTATGGTTTCAAGGTTATCTAATTCTTTCTCAGGATTTTTAGTGTTTTTATGTTTTTGGGGACTCTGATGGATTTTTTATGATTTTTATGATTTTAGGATTTTAGGGATTTTGATGGTTTATAGGATAATTATGTTTTTTATGTTTTAGGGTTTTTTTAGGGTTTTTAATTTTGATTAATGTTTTTTTAGTTTAATAGGTTATTATATATTTTATTGGTTTTAGGGTTTTATGTGTTTTTGGGTTTTTATGGTTTTAGGGGTTTTTATGATTTTAGTTTTTGGGTTATTTGGGTATTTTTAAGGATTCTAGGTTTTTAGTGATAATTAGGTTTTTTGGGGTTTTAAGTGTTCTCAGCTTTTTATGATTTTATTCGTGATTTTTATAATTTTTTTTATTTATTGTTTTAAATATTTTTCGGGATATTAAGGATTTTATTGTTTTTAGGTATTTTTAGGTGTTGTAGGGATTTTTTGGGGTTTTAATGCTTTTTTGTTTTTTTTTTGTTTTTAGGGTTTTTTAAATTTTTTGATTGTTTTTAATGTATTTTAGTGTTTTTGTACTTTTTAGGGGTTTAAATTTTTTTTATAGTTTTTAGTGTTTTTATGGGTGTTAGGGTTTTTATGATTTCTAGGGATTTTATGGTTTTTAGGGGGTTTTCGAGTTTCTTGGGATTTTTGAATTTTTTAAGGTTTTTAGGGGTTTTAGGAGTTTTTAGGTTCTTAGGTTTTCCTTAGGGTTTTCATTGTATTTACTGTTTATTAAGTTATAAGGAATTTTTGGTGTTTTTAGGATTTTTAAGTATTATTTGGGGTTTCATGGGATTTTGATGTTTTTGGGTGTTTTTATGGTTTTTGGGTTTTTATGGGTTTTTGGTTTTTTGATTTATTTTGTGTTTTTAAGGATATTTTGTGTTTCTTAACATTTTAGGTGATTAGAGGGTTATCATATTGTTTTTGTGGGTTTTAGGGTTGCCAAGATTTTTAAGGGTTTTATGGGTTATTTCTGTTTTTGGGGGTTTTAGGGTTTTCATGGTTTTATCATTCTCTATGTTTTTATGGGTATTATGTTTTTTTAGGTTTTTAGGGTTTTCATAGAGTTTTTAGGATTTTTAAGTTTTTCTAAATTTAAGATGGTTTGTAGGGATATTTTAGAATTTTTTGGGGTTTTATGATTTTCATGATTTTATTAGCTTTTTTTCTATAGGGGTTTTAAGATTTTTTATAGATTTTAGAATTTTTTGGGTTTTTAGGGGTTTTAAGTGTTTTTAGGGTTTTAGGGGTTTCCTGGTGTTTTTCAGGGTTCTCTTCATTAGTAGGGTTTTTATGTATTTTTTAGGATTTTTGGTTTTTGGGGTTTTAATAGATTTTTAGGGTTTAGGGTTTTTTAGGGTTTTACTGGTTTTTTGGGATATTGGGGTTTTTTGAGTATTTAGGGCTTTTAAGGATTTATAGTTTTTTATGATTTTTATGTGTGTAATGGGTTTTTAGAGTTTTAAATTTTTTAGGGTTGTATGTATTTTTTGGGTTTTATGGTTTCATAGGGTTTTAGGTTTTTTAGGATTCTATGTTTTCTTAGGGAGTTTTAAGTTTTTTTTTTTGATTTTTGGGGGTTTAAAGTGATTTTAGGTTTTTAGGGTTTTGTTAGGGTTTTCAATTGTTTCATTTTTTTAGTGCTTTTATGGCTTTTATGGGTTTTTTAAAGTTTTAAGTTATTTTCATGAGTTTTAGGGTTTTTGTCGGGTTTTTATCATTTTTTAGTTTTTGTAGGGCTTTATATGTTTTTATTTTTTTTATTTTCTTATGGGTTTTCATTGTTTTATTGGTTTTTAGTTTTTTTGGGTTCTTTTAGATTCTTACAGTTTTGCGGGAGGGGTTAGGTTTTATTTGTGTTTTCTAGTTTTTTAAGGTCTATTAGAGTTTTTATTACATTTTTAGGGGTTCAAATGGTTTCAGAGTCATTAATAGTTTTTAGGATTTTTAGTGTTTTTAATGGATTTTTGGAGGTTTTAGGTATTCAGGTTTTTGGTTTTTTATGGTTTTTTAAGGATTTTAATGTTTTTTTGTTTTTCAAGGTTTTATGAGTTTTAGCTTTTTAATTTTTTCATATGATTTTTCAGGGTTTTTGGGGGTTTTTAAAATATTAGGCATTTTTAGTCTTTTTATGGGCTTCTTGAAGTTTTAGGAATATTAAATATTTTTTTAGTTTTTAGGGTTCTTCGGGTTTTTGGGTTTTTTTGGGTTGTATGTTTTTTTAGTTTTTAGGTATTTCAGAGTTTTTTTTTCATTTTTAGGGGTGTAAATGATTTTTTAGTTTTAGTGGGTTTTATGGGTTTTATTGTTTTTAGGTAAAGGAAGTTACAAGTTCAAGCTATTCCCGACCCCCTTAAATTTATTTGAAAAAAGGCGCAGCATACAAGGGAGGGGAGGGGTCAAACGACCCACACCAAAAAACCCTTAATAACCCCAGACCCAAAAAACCGAAAAAGATCCCCAAAAAAGAAAAAAATGAAAAAAATAAATAAAGAAAAAAGACTCAAAAACAATACACAACAGTAGCATACAACTCGTCCAATTGACACAAACATCAACCAGCATCAGATCCAGTCATCACAACCACAACATTCCTTCTGCACCTCCCAGCAAAGCAGTAACCAGATACCAGCAACACACCTTCCAACAACCATCGTCTTCTCACAAAAAAGACTCACCACTAGCAACATTGATCCACCAGCACCAAAATTACCAGGCTCCACGTCAGCCAGTGCTAGTATGCCAGGTAGGTCCATCGCCAGTAGCAGAGAACCACTAGCACCAGAAACAAAAACATCTTCTTCATCACATCCCAGCCAAGTACCAACCAACCTTCCATCATATTGCGCCCAACAGCACAACCAAGTGCATAGAACCACAGGAAACCAAGAAAAGAACCAGTTTATCGCCCAAACAACCCTTCTAGAAACTTAGAATCTACAATGCATAACTATCATGCAGCACCAATCCCAGAAAATAGTACCAACATCGAATCATATCCAAACCATCCACCACCACAGTAGATCCATAAAAGAAGGATCCAACCAAAAACTTCAGCAAGATTTGAGGGACCAAGAAGATCACTTTGGCACCACAAGAAAGCGTAGAGTAAGTCCAGATCGCAGCAAAACACAAATTGTCTAGGAAAAACTGCCTGAATCAAAGACAGGGCTGAGGAAAAAACCTCGAGCTTCTGCGCAGACTGATAACATGTAGATCTGCAACCCAAAAAATCTAGATCAAGCGTGTCACCATCAAGGTAGCTCCATTCCTTCCACATCCACCAAAAACTGTCGCATCGCCAGAGAAGCCACTGTAATCCTCCCAAGATCAGCTCTGTATGCAGATGTGAATATCGCATCACTGAAGACCAAGAATACCAGTCCATCATGCTGTATCTGTAGAGAATCCGAAGAAGGAAGGAACAACACACAAAGTCTATGTCGTCGCCATCGCAAATGAAAACCATCATCCTTCATTGAAGAAAAATCAAATAAGTAGCCACTAAATAGAATAAAGGGAGAAAAATAGAATAGGTGAATGACCATCGACGAGGCCAGAACCCACTCCGCCATTGAATCCCACTCCACCACTGAAAACATTGAAGCGGTTAAGAAAACTGTGGAGGCCTCATCTCTGCAAATGTGATCTGGATCCGTGTCCGAAGTCTGTTAGGGTGCTGAATCTCCAATGTGTTGTCTGCTTCATCTATTACCAAAACGATCTGATCCAAAAACCAAAACAATCCTCGCAACCTCTATAGTTGCATATTCTAGAGCATAAGGGGGTATTAATGATTTTTAGGTTTTTTAGGATTATTAAGGGTTTTTAGGTTTTTACCAATTTTTTGATTTTTAGTGTTTTTTTTGTTTAGGGTTTTAAGGTTTTAAATATATTTATGTTTTAATGTTTTCTTATGGGTTTCTACTTTTTTCATGATTTTTAGGGCTCTTTATGATTTTTATGGTTTTTTAATATTTTTTGATTTTTAGTGTTTTTAATGGATTTAGGTATTTTTTAATTTTTTGGAGATTTTAGGTTTTTTGTTGAGTTTTTTAGTTTTTAATAATTTCCAAGGTTTAAAGGATTTTTATAGTTTTATGTGGTTTTTTATGATTTTATGGTTATTTAAGGGTTTTAAGGTTATAAGGGGTTTTATTATTTTTTTGATTTTTTTAGGTTCTTTTAAGGTTTTAGAATTTTTTAGGGTTTTTAGGGGTTTGAAGTGATATTTTGTTTTAAAGGATTTCTTAAGGGGTTTTCATGGTTTTAAGTTTTTTTTTACATTTTTAGGGATCTTCAGGGGTTTATTATAATTTTTATGGTTTTTTATGGTTTTTAGGGAGTTTGTGGGGTGTGTGGGTTTTTATGGTTTTTAGGGGTTTATGGGTTTTTAGTGTTTTTTAAGGCATTGATTTTTAGGTTATTTATTGTTTTCTAGGTGTTTTATGTTTTTTTGGGGTTTTGGTATCTTTTTAAGGGATTTATGGTCTTGTTATTTTAATATTTTGTAAGGTTTTTAAGTGTTTTTGGGATTTTATGGTTTTATTAGACTTTTTCAATCTTTTAGAGGTTTTTCATTTTTAGTGATTTTATGGATTCTTTAGAATTATATGGGGTTCTTTATGGGTTTTAGGTATTTTTAGGGGTTTTATGGTATTTTTGGTTTTCGTGGTTTTTAGGGGTTTTATTGTTTTTGGGGTTTTAGGGTCTTTTAATGGGCTTTAGTGTTTTAGTGTTTTTAGGTATTTTATGTGTATCATGTGTTTTTAGGGTTTTCTTATTTTCTTTGGGTTATTATGGTTTTTAGTTTTTTTTGTTTTTAGGGATTTTTAGATATTTTTTTAGATATTTATGGGTTTTATGGTTTTTATGGACATTGAGGGGATTTGGGGTTTTTTTTGAGTTTTAGGTGTTTTAGAGGTTTCAGTATTTTTTTTGTTTTTATGGTTTTAAAGTTTTTTTTATTTGAATTTTTCTTTATGGGTTTTTAGGGTATTTAGGGGGTTTAATTATTTTATAGATTTTTAGAGATTTTTTAAGATTTTTATTGTTTTTATGGATTTTAGTTTTTTTGAGGTTTAGGTTTTTTTGGTTTTTATGGGTTTTTTTGTATTTTTAGGGGTTTTTTGAGCATTGAAGATTTTTTAGAGTTTTTTTGTGGGATAAATGAGTTTAGAGTTTTTATTTTGTTTTATTGTTTTGTGGATTTTCATGTTTTATTATGGTTTTTAGGGGGTTTCATGATTTTTAGGGGTTTTAGGACTTTTTAGGGTTTTCGACATTTTTTTGGTTTTAGTGGTTTTTAGTGTTTTTTGGTATTCAAGTATTTATTAGGGTTTTAGGGGTTTAAAGGTGTTTTATTTATTTTAGGGTTTTTATGGGTTTTCATAGTTTTTAAGGGTTTTATTTTTTTAGGGTTTTCAATTTTTTATAATTTTTATGGGTTTTATGTTTTATTCTATTTTGTAATATTCTATTTGGGATTTTTAAAATTTTTATTGTTTTTTACATTATTTTGGATTTTAGGGAATTTTAAGGATCTTTATTGTTTTTAGAGTATTTAGAGTTTTTCAGGATTTTTTGGGATTTTGATGGTTTTTAGAGTTTTTAGGTTATAGGGATTTTTAATATTTTTGGTTTTTATTGTTTTATGAAGGTTTTTTGGGTTTTAAGTGTTTAATATTTTTTATGGATTTTTAGTTACATTTTTTATTTTTATGGTTTTACGATCTTATTGATTTTGAGGGTTTTATTTAATTTTTGGGTTTTTAATTATTTTATTATATTTATCATTTTAGGTTATTAAAGGGGTTTTAGAAATTTTAGTGGGATTTATGGTTTTTCTCGGTTTTTAGGTTCTTTTAGGATTTGTAGGGTTTTTTTGTTTTTAGGGATATAACATATTTTTAGGGTTTTAGGTTTTCTTTTTTTCCAATAGTTTTAGGGGGGTTTTACATTTTTAAGTATTTTTAGGTATTATATATATATAAAGGGGTTTTCATAATTTTGTGGGTTTTTATGGGTTTTATGGTTTTTAGGGGTTTTCTAATATTTTAGCATTTTTAGGGTTTTATGGGTTTTAAGTATTTATTTTTAAATTGTTTTATTAGGGTTTTAGGATTTTTTACACTTTATGGAGTTTTATTGTTTTTTAGGATTTTTAGGAGTGTTTAGTGTTATTAGTGATTTTTATTGTTTTTAGTGATTTTATGGTTTTTTAGGTTTTTATAGCATTTTGGTGTTTTTAGTGGTTTTTATGTTTTTTCTATATTCAAAGGATTTTTAGAGTTTTTAATTTTTTATGGGGTCTAAATGGATTAGTGTTTTTAGTTTTTTTTTTGTTTTTTATGGATTTTTAGGTTTTTAAGGTTTTAAGGGTATTTTATGGTCTTTAGAGGTTTTTAGTTATTTTATGGTCTTTTAGGGTTTTTATCATTTTTTAGTTTTTTGGGGGTTTTAATTTTTTTTAATTTTTTTAGATTTTCTTATTATTTTTATAGGTTTTAGGGTTTTTCACATTTTGAGGGATTTTGGGGTTTTTGGGTATTTATATGGTTTTTAGAGTTTATAGGTATTTTAAGGTGATTTAGGAGTTGTTCATCCTCTTTAGTGTTTTTACCGATTTAAGATTTTTTTTAGGTTTTAGGGGTTTTTATCTTTTTAGGATTTTATGTTTTTCTTAGGTTTTTTCATGGTTTTTATTTTTTTTAATTTTTTATGGATTATTTGGTATTTTTAAATATTTTAATGTTTTTTTATTTTTTATAGATTCTGAGGGGGTTTTCAGTTTTTTTTGGATTTTAGGGTTTTAATGGTATTTTTCGGTTTGTATCGTTTTTTTAGTTTGTTAGGGGGTTAAAGGGTTTTTAGTGGTTTTATCATTTTTAGTGGTTTTAAGTGTTTTAAGAATTTTTTGATGTTTAGGTTTTTTTTTGTTTTTATGGGTTTTATGGGTTTTGTGGCATTTAAGCATTTTTGGGGTTTTAGGATTTTTAGTGTTATTTATTTCTTAGGGGGTTTAAGTGTTTTTTAATCTTTATTTTTCCTTGTTTTTATGGATTTAGAAATTTTTATGGTATTTAGGGGTTTTAGTGTTTTTAGGGTTTTCTTGTGTTTATGTTTTTAGGTTTTTTATTTGTTTTCTGGGTTTTAAATGGTTTCTTTTGTGGGTTTTATGGTTTTTATGGGTTTTTATGTTTTTAGGGTGTTTTTGTAATTTTTTATGTTATTTATGGTTTTTTGGGTTTTTTGGATTTTGTGTGTCTTGAGATTTTTAGGGTTTTAAGGTTTTATAATTTTTTTAACATTTTTTTGAGAATAAACTATTTTTTGAGTTTTTAATGTATTTTTGGGTTTAATGGTTTTTAGGGTATTATGTTGTTTTTAGGGTATTTTATGGGGTTTAGCAGGTTTTTGGGGGTTTTGGTATTTTTTGGGTTTTAATTGTTTTTAGGTTTTTTGGGGGTTTTATGTTTTCTTTGGTTTTTATGGTTTTCTTAGGTTTTATCATGGTTTTTATGGATTTTCAAATTTTTAATTATTTTTTGGTATTTTATGATTTTTATGGTATTTTAGGGTTTTTACATATTTTGAGGGGGGTGGTTTATTGGGGGTTTAGGGTTTTTTACATTTTTAGTGATTTTATGTTTTTTAGGTTTTTATGGTTTTCGTAGGTTTTTTCATGGTACATAGGTTTATTTAAATTTTTAGGGACTTGTAAGGAATTTTTATGGTATTTGTGGATTATGATATTTTTTAGGTATTTTTAGGTGTTTTAGGGTTTTTTGGCTTTTTGGGATTTAATGGTTTTTTGAGATTTTAGGGTTTCTAAATATTGTTAGAGTTTTTTAAAAAAATTTAAATGTTTAATCAGTATATTAGGTTTTTAGAGGATTTTAGAGGTTTTATGGGTTTTGGGGTGGTTTTATGGTTTTTAGTGGTTTATGGGTTCTAGTAGTTTTTAGGGTTTCAATGATCTTTTTAGGGTTAGTGGTTTAAAAATTTTAAAGTTTTTGGGGGTCTAATTTTTTATTATATTTTTCTTAGGGTTTTATTGGTATTTATGTTTTAGGTATGTTTAGGTCTTTTTAGGATTATTATTATTTTTAGGGTATTTTGGATTTTTTTTGTTTTACAATTTTTATGATTTTATAGTTTTTTTTTGTTTTTCAGAGATTTAGGGTTTTTCATTTTTTTGGTGTTTTATAAGGTTTTAGGGGTTTAATGGGTTTTTATAGGTTTATGTCGTTTTTAGGGTTTTTATGAGTTTTAGGGGATTTTTATGGTTTAAGGGGTTTTTGGGTTTTTGGAGTCTTTTAGGGGTATTAGTGTTTTTAGGTCTTTTAGGGTTTTTAACTATATTTAGGATTATAAGATTTTCATTTATTTTTTCAGGGTTTTAAGGATTTTTTATGTTTTTAGGGTTTTTAGGTATTTTTTAGATTTTTATGGTATTTAGATTTTTCAGAAATTTTGAGTGTTTTTTGGGGTTTTAACGATTTTTTACGGTTTTTATCAATTTTATGTTTGTTAGAGGTTTTAATTATTTTAGGTTTTGAAGTATTTTTTATTATTTCTCAAGGGTTTTTGGTGTTTTTAGGATTTTATGTATTTTTAAGTATTTTTTTGGATTTTTATGGAGTTTAAGGATGTTTGATGTTTTTATAAATTTTTATGGATTTTTTGGATTTTTATGGATTTTTTTTAGTTCGTTCTTGATTTTTTAAGTGTTTAATGTTTTTTATAGTTTTTAACATTTTTATTGGTTTTAAGGTCATTTGTATTTTTTATTTTTTTCTAGGGTTAAAAATATTTAGGGTTTTTTAATACCTTGACTAGTTTTTATGGTTTTAGCTGTTTTTTAAATTTTACTGTTTTAAGGGTTTTTAGAATTTTATTTTTTATGGGTATTCAGTGTTTTTTGGTTTTTATGGTTTTCATAGGGTTTTTATGGGTGTTTATATTTTTATGTATTTTTGGGATTTTTTACATATTTTATTATTGTTTAGGGTTTTAGGGGTTTTAGGGTTTTAATGGTTTTAGGCTTTTTAGTGTTTTATATATTTTAATGGTTTTAATTGTTATTAGTTTTTTATTTGTTTTTTGGGGGTTTTAGCTTTATTATAGTTTTTATTGTTTTTACGGTTTTTTATGGTTTTTTTGGAATGTATATTTTTTAGGGTTTTTACGGACTTTAAGGATTTATCTAGGTATTTTTGGTTTTTAAGGTTTTTTTGGTTTTTAGTGTTTTCTTTATGTTTCTAAGGATTTTATGGTTTTTATTGTTTTTTTTACGTTTTTAGGGTTTTTAATAGTTCTTAGAGTATAGAGTGATTTTTTGGGTTTTATGGATTTTTAGAGGTTTTAATTTTTAGTGGGTTTTTTGGTTTTTTTGTTTTTTTGGGGTTTTAGGGTCTTTTTAGGATTTTTAGGTTTTTTTATCATTTTTATTTGTTTTAAGGGTTTTAAAGGTTTTTATGTTTTTATGTTTTTCTTTGGGTTTATCATCATTTTATAGTTTTCACTTTTTTTGGGATTATTCGGAATTTTTATGGATTTTTATTGATTTTTTAAAATTTTTATGGTTTTTTTGGTTTTTTTGGGATTCTGAGTTATATGATATGTTTTAGGGTTTTTAGGATTTTAATTGGTTTTGTAGTTTTTATGGTTTTTAGGGGTTTTTGATGTTTTTTTAGGGGTTTTACGTGTATTTATTTTTTTATGTTTTTCTTTCAGTGTCATCAGGGTTTTAGGTGTTTTTATGTTTTTTATTATTTCAGTGGAAAATTAATGTTTTTATTGTTTTTAATGATTTTAGGGATTTTCTAGTTTTTTTAGGGTTTTATTGGTTTTTATAGTTTTTTTTCTGTTGTAGGTTTTTATATTTTTTCTGAGTTTAATGGTTATTTATAATTTTTTAATTTTTTAGAGCATTAAAGGGTTTCTATATTTTTTTACTGGTTTTAGGGTATTTTTTCTTTTTTATTGTTTTTAAGGTTTATAGATGTTTTATGGTTTACATAGGTTTTTTATGGTTTTAGGGGGTTTTATGATTATTAGCATTTTTAGGTTCTTAGGGGATCAATGTGTTTTATAGGTTTCAAGGTTTTTGTAGGGTTTTTTGGGTTTTTAGTGAATTTTTGGGATTTTTATGGATATTTATGGTTTTCAAGGGGTTTTAAGGGTTTTTTGGGGTAAATGGGTTTTAGGTACTTTTAGATATTTTAGGGTTTTTAGGGTTTTATCATTATTTAGGGTTTTTAATGGTTTTAAACGTTTCTAATTTTTTATGGTTTTCTTAAGGATTTTCATTTTTTATTTTATTTTATGTTTTAAAGTAATTTTTTTGATTTTAGGTATTTTTTTTGTATTTTTGGTGATTTTGATGTTTTAGGGTTTTTTGGTTTTTTGGGTTTTTTTTGGGGTTTTAGGGGTTTTAGGAATTTTTAGGCTTATTATGTTTTTTTGGAGATTTTTAATAGTTTACTGGTATAAGTAATTTTTAGTGTTTATGGGGGTTTTAGGGAATTCAGTGGGTTTATGTTTTTAAATGTTGTTGGGGCTTTTAAGTTTTTTGGTTTTTTTTTGGTTTTTTTGGTTTTTTAGTGTTTTCATTGTTTTGAGGTTTTTAGGGGATTTATTTTTTTCCATGTTTTTACCGATTTCTTAGTGTTTATCAAGGTTTTATGGTTTTTTTTTGTTTTACGGATTTTAGATATTCTTTAGAATTTTTATTTTTTATCGGATTTTTAGGGATTTTTAGGGTTTTTATATTTATTGAGTTTTTGGGGTTTGGGGTTTTACTATTTTTTGTTTTTTAGGTTTTTAATGATTTTTAGAGTTTTTTTAACATTGTATGGATTTAAGGATCTTGTAGTGTTTTTAGTGAGTTTAGTTTCTTTTGGGTTTATTTGGGTTCTAAGGATTTTGAGGGCTTTTATGGTTTCCATATGTTTTTAGGGTTTTAGGGTTTTTAGGGTCTTTTAGGGTTTTTATATTATTTTATTTTATTTTTGGGCATTAAGTGATTTTAGATTTTTATGGTTTTCTTAGGGTTTTTTATGGTTTCAGGTTTTTTCACATTTTTTCTGATTTTTTCAGTTTTTAATTATATTTTTTGTTTTTAGGGATTTTGAGGGGTTTTAATATTTGTTTTTGGGGTTTTTGTGTTTTTAGGTTCTTTAGATGTTTTAAGTGTTTTTAGGTTTTTATGGTTTTCTTATGGTTTTTAGGGTTTTTGGTTCTTTTATGGTTTTAGGTATTATTTTGTATTTTTTAGGATTTTTTTATATTTTAGGGATTTTAATAGTTTTAGGGGTTTTTAGGTTTTACCGTTATTTTGTTTTTATGGGTTTTTCAAATTTTTAGAGGTTTTAGGGATATTAAAAAAATTTAAACATTTTTATTGGATTATAGGGTTTTGGAGTGATTATTAGATTTTATTTTTTTTTGGTTTTTCAAGGGGTTTTTTTCTGTTTTATGGTTTTCGCTGTTTTAGGGTTTTTATGTTTTTTATGTTTTTTTTTAATTTTTTAATGTATTTTAGGTTTTTTAGGGTTTTTTCTGCAATTTATGGGTATTTTGGGATTTTAGGTATTTTTATCATTTTTATTTATTTTTATGGTTTTTTGGTTTTTATGGATTATAATGGGTTTTGTGTGTTTTTATAGATTTAGGGATTTTATGATTTGGTGTCTTTTTAAGGTTTTTTTAGTTTTTTGTTTTTCAAGGAATTTTATAATTTCTAATATCTTACAAGTTTAAAGAGTTTTTATAGTTGGTAGTGGTTTTTAGGGTTGTATGGGTATTAGGGGGATTATGGTTTATAGGGTTTTTTTGGGGTTTTTAAGTCTTTTAGGGTTTTCAAGTGTTATTATATATTTTTAGGGTTTTTGGATTTTATAGTTTTTTATGTTTTTAACGTTTTCTTATGGTTTTTAAGGTTTTCACGTTTTTAGGGGTTTTAGGGATTTTTTACTATTTTTATTGTTTTTACGGTTTTTATAGACATTGAGGGTTTTTATGGTTTTTATTTTTTTCTTGGGTATTTTTATAATTTTTAGGGATTTCATGGTTTTTTAGATGTATTTAACATTTTTTGGGGTCTAAAGGGTTGTTATATTTTTTTTAGTCGGTTTTAATGTTTTTTAGTGTTTTATATGGTTTCAATAGGTTTCAAGTGTTTTTAGATTTTAAAGGTATTATTATGGTTTTTAGTATTTTAGGGATTTTATGTATTTTTTGAATTTTAGTTATTTTTAGTAGTATTCAGTTTTTTTGTCATGTTTTTAACATTTTTAGGGGTAGGTTTCTTGTAGATTTTTTTCAATTTTTAGGGATATGAAGGGTTTCTAGTGGTTTTGTTGGTTTTAGGGTATTTAGGGTTTTCTTATTTTTTAGATTTTTAGGAGTTTTATTTGTTTTATTGTTTTTAAAGATTTCATTAAGGATTTTGAGGGGTTTTGAGGGGTTTTAAGGTTTTTTCTCATTTGAAGTATTTTAAGGATATTTAATAAATTTAGATAACTTGAAGGTTTTTATAGTTTTCTATGGGTTTTATGGATTTTCTATTTTTTGGGTTTTGATGGGTGTTTTTTGAATTTTTTAGAGTTTTAGTTTATTTTAATTTATTAAGGGTTTAAAGGGCTTTTAGATTTTTTTTATTAGGGTTTTAGGGTTTTATTGGGTATTATGGGTTTTTATGTTTTTTAGAGGGTTTGTGGTTTTTATGGTTTTTACGGGTAGTTTAGAATTCTTAAGGTTTTTACCATTTTCAGGATTTTAGGGGTTTTAAGTGTCTTTAGGTTTTTAAGGTTATCGTTGGGGTTTTCAGGGCTTTAGGGTTCTTATGTTTTTAGGGTTTTTAGTTATTTATTTAGAAATTAATGTTTTTAAAGGTTTTAAGGGATTTTCATAGTTTTTATGGTTTTTTAGGGTTTATAGTTATTTTATAGTTTTTTTAGGTATTTATTGTTTTTTTAGTTTTTTCAGTTTTAAGGTTTTTAGTGTTTTTTAACCTTTTTAGGGGTTTAAAGGGTTTTTACAATTTTTAGTGGATTTTCAGTGGTTTTATGGGTTTTATGGGTTTTTATGGTTTTTAAGGGTTTTATGGTTTTTCTACGTTTATATTTTTTCTAGGTTTGTATGGTTCTTGGAATTTTTATGTTAGTTTATGGGATTTCAGTGTTTTTATGTTTTTGACATTTTATTCTTATTTTTTGGGATTTTTAGGGTTTTTTCTATGTTTTTGGGATTTTTATGGAATTTGTATTGATTTATGGGTATTAATGTTTTAAGGATTTTGTGGTATTTTTTTGGGTTTTTGGGGTTTTTGGGTTTTATGGTTTTTCGGGATTTTAGGGTTTCTATGAGTTTATAGTTTTTTAGGGTTTTAGATTTTTTGGGTTTTTAAGGCTTTTATTATTTTTAACTTTTTTATTGGTTTATGGGTTTTTTATATTTTTTAGTGGTTTTAGAGTTATTTTGAGTTTTTAGAGTTTTTAGGAGTTTAAAGGGTTTTTATGGTTTTTTTGGGTTTTTTGGGGTTTTTAGGGTTTTTAGAGTTTTTTTTCAGTTTTCTAATAATTTTATGTGTTTTTAGGTTTTTCGGTTCTAATTAATGTTTTAGGGGTTTAAAGGATTTTAGGGCTTTGCGTTCTTAATAAATTTGATGTTATTTTTTATTTTTAATATTTATATGGTTTCAAGTGATTTTGTGGGTTTTTGGGGTTTTTGGGTTTGTATAGTTTTTTGGTTTTTTTTGGGTTTTTGGGGTTTTTGGTTTTTTGGGTGTTTAGGGTTTTTAGGGTAATTTTAGGGTTTTAGAAATTTTTATCTTTTAAAGGGTTTTATGTTTTTTTTGTTTTTAAGGTTTTATTAGGGTTTTTTTAGGTTTTTTACATTTTTACTGTTTTTTGGGTGTTTTTGAATTTTTTGGTTTTCAGTGTTATTAGGGATTTCGAGTGTTTTTAGGATTATTAGGATTTTTATGATTTTTTATTGTTTTTTGGGTTTTTATGTTTTTTTTTGTTTTAGGATTTTATAGTTTTTTAGAGTTTTTTTAACAATTTTATGTATTTAAAGGGGTTATTGAATTTTTATAGGTTTTATAGGTTTTTTGATGTTTTAGTGTTTTTATACTTTTTAGGGATTTTAGGGTCCTCTGGTGGTCTGCAAGGTTTTTACCATTTTATGGGTTTTTAGGGTTTTTATGTGTTTTTAGGTTTTTAAGGGGTTATTATGGTTTTTATAATTTTTTATATTTAAATGGATTTTAGGGTTTTTTTAGGAATTTCATGGGTTTTTTGGGTTTTTTTACTATTTTTTGAGTTTTTAGTATTTTTAGGTGTTTTATATTTTTTGGGGTTTTAAGGATTTTTATTTCCTTAGGGTTTTAATGGTTTTTTATATTTTTTAAACATTTCCAAGGTTTAAAGGGATTTATGATTTTTTAGTGGTTTTTATGTTTTTTATGGCTTTAGGGGCATTAAATCATTTATTGGATTTTCTATTTTTATGGGTTTTTTTCATTTTATGTTTTAGGGGTTTCTAGTGTTTTTATGTTTTTACGGTTTTCTATGTTTTTTTATGTGGTTTTTAGGATTTTTAAGGTCACTGCATTATTATTTATTTTAATGTATTTTTCAGGATTTTATGGGGTTTTAGGGTTTTAAGGATTTTGAAGGGTTTTAGGGGTTTTTTTGTTGAATTGGGGGTTCTTTGAGTGTTTTGGGTTTTAATATTTTATAGAGTTTTTTCACATTTTTTGGATTATGAAGGGTTTTTAGAGTTTTTAATGGGTATTTTTCATTTTTATGGGTTAATAGGTTTTTTAATATTTTTTTTGGTTTATGGTTTTTATGGGTTTTAGGTTTGTTATAATTTATTAAGGTTTTCAAGGACTTTTGGGGTTTTTGGGTTTTTGGTATTTTTTGTTTTTAGGGGTTTTAAGTGTTTTAGGGTTTTAATGTTTTCTTTTTTTTCCACGATTTTTAATATTTTTTACATTTTTTGGTATTTTAGGGTTTTTTTGGATTTTAATGCGTATTTAGGGTTAGTAGGGATTTGAGGGGTCTATGGTGTTTAAGGATATTTTTTGAAATTTTATGTTTTTAAGGGTTTTAAGTGTTTTATGATTTTAAATTTTTTAGGGGTTTTTCAGGGTTTTTAGGGTTTTTTATGTCTTTCTAGACTTTTTCTGTTTCTATGGTTTCTTAGGGATTTTAGGGTTTTATTGATTTTTTTAGGGTTTTTAGAAATTTTAAATTTTTAGATTTTTTAAACATTTTTTCCGATTTAAAGGTTTTTTATATTATTTAGTAGGTTTGTAGGGTTTTTATGTGTTTTAGGGGGTTTAAATGTTTTAGGGGGATTTATATTTTTATGATTTTTTGGGTGTTTGGGGTTTTTTTCATTTTTATATTTTTCTATTTTGCAATTTTTTGTTTGGTTTTTTTGGTTTTCTAAAAGTTTTTAGGGTTTTTAAGATTATTTATAGTTTTAGGTATTTTTTGAATTTTTATTTTTAAGGACTTTTATGTTTTAAGGATTTTGAAGGATTTTATGGGATTTAGGGTTTTTAGGGTATTTAGAGGACTGATCATTTTTTTGTTTTCATAGAGATTTAAAGTTTTTATAGTATTTTTGGTTTTTTGAGCATTTTTTAGGGTTTTTTAAATTTTTTGGGATTTTTAGGGTTTTTTTAGGTTTTATATTTTTTTCATAATTTATGGTTTCTTATAGTTTTTTGGGTTTATAGAATTTTTTACAGGTTTTGGGGTTTTAATTTATTTTTTGGGATTCTAAACGATTTTTGGGTTTTAGAGGTTTTTTTTAGTTTCTATATATTTTTAGGGGTTTTAAGGTTTTTATATTTGTTATGGTTTTATTGGTTTTAGGTTTTTTATGGTTTTTAAGGTTATTAAATATTTTTTGAAAAAAATAGGGTTTTAAATGATTTTAGGTTTTTAAGGTCCTCAAATTGGTATTCAGTATTTGTTATGCTTTATGGATTTTTAGGACATTTTTAGGTTTTTATGTGTTTTAGTTATTTAGGAATTCTTATGATCTTTAGGGTGTTTAGATTGTTTAGTGTTTTTAGGGGTTTTTTATTTTTTTAGGGTTTTTAATATTTTTATATTTTTATAAAATTTTAAGGGTTTTTATTAGTTTTTAGGGTTTTTAGTGGCTTTTAGGGGTTTTTAAGTTTTATTGGGTTTTGTGGATTTTATGGGTTTTAGTTTTTTTAGAGGTTTATATGTCTTTTTAAGGATTTTTATTATTTTAAGGGTTTTATGGGATTACGTGTTTTTAGGGATTTAAGGATTTCTTATGGGTTTTCATGTTTTTAGGTTCTTTTACGTTTATAGTTATATTTTTGGGCTTTTTAGGATTTTTATGGGTTTTCAGCGTTTTATGGATTTTGAGGGGTTGTATTGTTTTTTTGGGGTTTGGGGTTTTATGGGTATTTAGGGTTTTGGTTATGTTTCACGGGTTTTATGTTTTTTTATTATTTTTTAAAAATTTTATTTGTTTAATGGGTTTTTTATATTTTTTAGGGGTTTTTATTTAATTTAGCGTTTTTGGGTATTTATGGTTTTTAACACTTTTTAAGGCTTTAAGTGGGATTAAGTATATTTATTTTTCAATTTTTTCATAAGGTTTTTCTGGGATTTTATTGGTTTTTTTATTTTTGAGAATTTTATGATTTTTCAGTGTTTTTAGAGAATATTAGGGTTTATTGGAGTTTTTTTGGGTTTTTAGTGTTTTAATGGTGTTTGGATTCTTTGTTTTTTTTTTTTTTGAGTTTTTTGAGGATGTATTATTTTCTAGATCTTTTAATGTTTTTAGTGTTTTATATATTTTTTAATTTTTTTAGTAGTTTTAGGTATTTTAATATTTTTTTAGGATGTTCAAATGTTTTTATTGGTTTTTATAGTTATTATGGTTTTTAGGTTCTTTTAGAGTTTTTTGTATATTTAGGGTTTTAAGTGTTTTTAGGTTTTTATGGTTTTCTTAGGGGGTTTTAGTGGTTTTAGTGGTTTTTATTTCTTTTTGGATTTTTAGGGATTTTATTTTTTATTTTTAGGGTTTTATGTTTTTTTGTGATTTCGATGGCCATTATGATTTTTAAGGATTTTTGGGTTTTTATTGATTATTTTGGATTTTAGGTTTTCATTTATTTTTTTTAGAAATTTTATTATTTTTTAAGTCTCTTAGATTTTTTATGGGTTTAATGGGATTTTAGTGTTTTTATTGGTTTTACGGGGTATTAAGGTTTTTAAAGGTTTTTAGGGTTTTTTTTATAGTTTTTAACATTTTTTATGTTGTTTAGGTTTTTTAATCATTTTTAGGGTTTCAAAGAATTCATAATTTTTTTAGGGTTTTTATGTTTTATTATTTTATGGATTTTTATTGATTTTTAAATATTTTTATGATTTTATGGTTTTTAGGGTTTTTATAGTCTTTTGGGTTTTTTAGTTTCTTGATGGTTTT
This sequence comes from Viscum album, assembly GCA_963277665.1. Classification (NCBI taxonomy): domain Eukaryota; kingdom Viridiplantae; phylum Streptophyta; class Magnoliopsida; order Santalales; family Viscaceae; genus Viscum; species Viscum album. The sequence continues at coordinate 111,205,823 of OY728127.1, forward strand.
ATTTTTTTATAGTTTTTGAACAATTTTAGGTTTTCAAAGGGTTTTAGAGTTATTGTGGTTTATTATGGTTTCAAATTCATGTTAGGGTTTTTAAGGGTTTTAGGGTAGTTCTGGTTTTTAGGGTTTTTATGGATTTAGCGTATTTAATATTTTTTATGTTTTTAAGAGTTTGAAGAGTTTTTGGTTTTTAAAACTCTCTAATGGGTTATCAGAGATTTTAGCATTTTATAAATTTTTATTGAAGTTTATGTGTTTTTTGGGATTTTAAATGGTTTTTGGGGTTTTAGGTATTGGCTGGGTCTTTAGAGTTTTATGTTTTTTATGGGTTTTTGTATTTTTAGTGATTTTTAGGTTTTTTAGATTTTTAAAAGGTTTTTTAGAGTTTGTTAACGTTTTAGGAGTTTAAAAAGATTTTTGAGTTTTTAGTTATTTTAAGGATTTTTTGGGTTTCTAGTGTTCAAAAATGTTTTTGGGATCTTATAGTTTTTAGGGGTTTTCAGGGTTTTAGGATATTTTTATGATTTTCATGGTTTTTAACATTTCATTGGTTTTTAGAGGTTTTAAATATTTTTAGGTACATAATGTTTTCATAGTTTTTTTGGTTATTATGGTTTTTTACATATGTTTTTATTTTTTAGTCCTATTTAGGGTTTTTATGGTTTTTAGTGGTGTTTAGGGATTTTTAGGGGGTTTTATTGTTTTTATAGCTTTTAGGGGTTTTTTTGTGTTTTAGGTTTTTATATTTTTCAAGTTTTAATGGTTATTTATAGTTTTTTATGTTTTTAGAGCATTAAAGGGTTTTTATATTTTTTACTGGTTTTAATGTTTTTTTCTTTTTTATTGTTTTTAAGGTTTATAGAGATTTTATTGTTTTTAGGTTTTTTAGGGATTTTAGGAGGTTTTATGATTATTAGCATTTTTAGGTTTTTAGGGGATCAAAGTGTTTTATAGGTTTCGAGTTTTTCATAGGGTTTTTTGGGTTTTTAGTGAATTTTTGAGATTTTTATGGATATTTATGGTTTTCAAGGGTTTTTAAGGGTTTTTTGGGGTTAATGGGTTTTAGGGATTTTTAGGGATTTTAGGGTTTTTTAGGGTTTAATTATTATTTTGGGTTTTTAGTGGTGTTAAACGTTTCTAAGTGTTTATGGTTTTCTTAATGATTTTAATTTTTTTTATTGTCTTTTATGTTTTATGGTAATTTTATTGATTTTATGTATTTTTTTAGTATTTTTGGTGATTTTTATGTTTTAGGGTTTTATGGTTTTTTTGGTTTTTTTTTGTTTTTAGGGGTTTTAGGAATTTTTAGGGTTATTATGTTTTTTTGAATATTTTTAACAGTTTACTGGTATAAATAATTTTTAGTGTTTATGGGGGTTTTAGGCATTTCAGGGGGTTTATGTGTTAAAATGTTTTTGGGGCTTTTATGTTTTTAGGGGTTTTTGGGTTTTTAGGTTTTTTAGTGTTTTCATTGTTTTTAGGTTTTTAGGGGATTTAAGTTTTTTCATGTTTTTACTGATTTCTTAGTGTTTCCCAGGGTTTTATGGGTTTTTAGGGATTTTAGAGATTCTTTATAATTTTTATTTTTTATAGGATTTTTTGGGATTTTTAGGGGTTTTAGGTTTATCCGGGTTTTTGGGTTTTAATTTTTTTTGTTTTATAGGTTTTTTATGTTTTTAGAGTTTTTTTAACATTGTAGGGATTTAAGGATCTTGTAGTGTTTTTAGTGATTTTAGGTTATTTTTGGGTTTCTTTCGGTTTTAAGGATTTTGAGGGATTTTATGGTTTCCATATGTTTTTAGGGTTTTAGGGTTTTTAAGGACTTTTAGGGTTTTTTTAATATTTTATGTTATTTTGGGGCATTAAGAGATTTTAGATTTTTAAGTTTTTCTTAGGGTTTTGTATGATTTTAGGTTTTTTCACATTGTTTATGATTTTTTCAGTTTTTAATTATATTTTTCGGTTTTTTGGGATATTAAGGGGTTTTAATATTTGTTTTTGGGTTTTTTGAGCTTTTAGGTTCTTTGGATGTTTTAAGTGTTTTTAGGTTTTTATGGATTTCTTATGGTTTTTGGTTTTTTATGGTTTTTGGGATTTTTTTGTATTTTTTAGGATTGTTTTATATTTTAGGGTTTTTATGGATTTTAACAGTTTTAGGGGTTTTTAGGTTTTACTGTTATATTGTTTTTACGAGTATTTTGAATTTTTATAGGTTTTAGTGATATTACTTAAACATTTTTAGTGGTTTATATGGTTTTGGAGTGATTATTAGATTTTAGTTTTTATTGGTTTTTCTAGGGTTTTATTTTTTTTTTGGGGTTTTATGGTTTTTTCTGTTTTAGGGTTTTTATGTTTTTTATGTTTTTTTGGAGATTTAATTTTTTAATGTATTTTATGTTTTATTAGGGTTTTTTCTACGTTTTATGGGTATTTTAGGATTTTAGGTATTTTTATCATTTTTATGTATTTTTATAGATTTTTTGTTTTTATGGATTATAATGGGTTGTATGGGTTTTTATAGATTTAGGGTTTTTATGGTTTTGTGTGTTTTTAAGGTTTTGTTAGTTTTTTGTTTTTCTAGGATTTTTATAATTTTTAATATCTTACATGTTTAAAGAGTTTTTATAGTTTGTAGTGGTTTTTAGGTTTTTTTGGGTTTTTAAGTCTTTTAGGGTTTTCTAGTGTTTTTATATATTTTTAGGGTTTTTGGATTTTATAGTGTTTTTATGTTTTTAACATGTTCTTATGGTTTTTATGGTTTTCACGTTTTTAGGGATTTTAGGGATTTTTTACTATTTTTACTGTTTTTAGGGTTTTTATAGACATTGAGGGTTTTTATGGTTTTTATTTTTATTCTAGGGTATTTTTATAATTTTTTGGGATTTGATGGTTTTTTAGAATTATTTAACATTTTTTGGGGTCAAAAGGGTTTTTAGATTTTTTTTAGTCGGTTTTAATGTGTTTTTGGGTTTTATATGGTTTCAATATGTTTCAAGTGTTTTTAGCTTTTAAAGGTATTATTAAGGTTTTTAGTATTTTAGGGATTTTATGTTTTTTTTGGAATTTTAGGGTTTTTTAGGGGTATTATGTTTTTTTGTCATGTTTTTAACATTTTTAGTGGTAGGTTTCTTGTAAATTTTTTTCCCATTTTTAGGGATTTTAGTATTTTAGTGGTTTTTATGTTTTGTATGTGTTTTATGGGTTTTTATGGATTTTACAGGTTTTTTGTATTTTTAGGGTGCTTTAGGGATTTTTAGGGTTTGTAGAGTTTTTATGTTTCTAGGGGTTTAATGGTTTTTTTGGTTTTGAAGTTATTCATTGTGTTTTTCCATATTTTTCTAGTTTTTTACATTTTATGGATTTTTTTTGGTATTTTTTTGGATATTGTTTTGGATTTTTAAGGGTTTTGGGATTTGATGGGTTTTTAATATTTTCTATTATTTGGTTTTTTTTTATCAGTTTGGAGATTTTATGGTTTTTAGAGTTTTTAACATTTCAGGGGTCTATAATTATTTTAGATTTCTTAGTGGTTTTAGGTTTTTATGGTTTATAATTTTTTTTGGAGTTTTATCGTTCTTATGTGTTTTTAGGTTTCTTAGGGTTTTTTATGTTTAAGGTGTTTTTAGTTATTTGTAGGTATTTTTTTGTTTTTTAATGTTTTTATTGATTGTGAGGGTTTTAATTGTTTTTTTCATTTTTATGGTTTTTATGGTTTTTAGGGGTTTTAGGTTTTTTTGGTGGGATTTCAATGTTTTTTAGTATTTTGGGGTTTTAAGGTTTTTAATCTTTTTTATAGTTTTTAGTGTTTTAAATTTTTTTTGAGAGTTAAGTGGTGTTAGGGTTTTTTTAGGCTTTTATGGTTTTTATGGTTTTTTGGGTTTTTATGGGTTTTATGGGATTTAGGGGTTTTTATGGGTTTTTGGGGATTTTCATTTTTTGGGTTTTAATTGATTTTAGGTTTTTTGTTTTTCAAGCACTTTTTAGGGGTCTTTATAATTACATGTCTTTTTATGGATTTTCAGGATTTTTGAGGTTTTTAGGCTTTTAAGGTATTTTGAGGGGTTTAGGGTTCTTTAGGGTTTTGATGTCTTTAATGGTTTTTTGTGTGTTGGTGTTTTTTTGAGTTTTTTGGGGTTATAAGGGTTTTAAGGGATTTATGGGTTTTAGGGTTGTAGGGATTTTATCATTTTTTTGGGTTTTAGTGGTTTTAATTGATTTTATGTTGTTTATGGTTTTATAAGGTTTTTCTTCATGGTTTTAAATATTTTAATTTTTATGGGTTTTTAGTAATTCTTTAGGATTTTTTTTTCATTTTTAGGGGTTTTAGGTATTTTGAGGGGTGTTTGGGTTTTTTGGTGTTTTTTGGGTTTTTTGGTTTTTTATTTTTTAATGTTTTAGGGTTTTTTAGAGTTTTTAAACCATTATAGAGGTTAAATGGTATCTAGAGTTTTAATGGTTTTAGTTTTCTTATGGGTCATTATGGTTTTATATGTATTTATGGGTTTTTATTTTTTTAGAGTTTTCATGTTTTTTAGGGGTTTATTGGTTTTAGGGGTTTTAGATATTTTGAGGGGTTTTATTTTTTTTGGGTTTTATGGTTTTTAGGGATTTTATAATTTTTAGGCATTTATAGGTTTTAAGTGTTTTTAGTTTTGTTAAGGTTTTCTTAAAAAAAATTCAGTATTTTTAGGGGTTTCTAATTTTTTATGTATATTTGGTCTTTTTTTATTTTTATGGTTACTAGGGTTTTAGAAATTTTGTGAGTTTTTAGGTTCTTTTAGGGATTTAGAGTTTTTATTATTTTTTATGGGTTAAAGGTTTTTTTAGTTTTTAGGCATTTTAAGGATTTTTAGTGTTTATTAACGTTTTTAGTGGTTTAAAGGGATTTTATATTTTTATTGGTTCTAGTTTTTATAGGTTTTTAGTGATTTTTTGGTCTTTTGGTAATTTAAGGTTTTTGGGTATTTAGAGTTTTTAGGGGTTTTAGGTTTGTTAGAGTTCTAGTGTTTGTAGTTTTTTGGGGTTTTAAGTGTTTTTAGCAGTGTATGTTCATTTTAGGGGTCTGTAGGATTTTTAGAGTTTTTAGGGGTTTCCAGATTTTTAGAATTTTTTCGATTTTTTATTATATTGGTTTTTATGGTTTTTAGGGATTTTGAGGGGTTTTATGGGTTTTAGCATTTTAGCGTTTTTTTGGGTTTTAGGGTTTTTTGATTTTTTTGGGGGGTATAATGTTTTTGTAGCATTTTTCATTTTGAGGGGTTTAAATGATTTTAATAATTTTTAGTGGGTTTTAGGGTTTTCAGTGTTTTTTGTGTTTTTAGCATTTTATTGGGTTTTATGGGATTTAATTTTTTTTATGTTTTTAAGGATTTATTTTGGGTTTTAGGGATTTATGTTATTTTACCATTTTAGGGATTTTCATAATTTTTTAGGATTTTTATTGTTCTTATGGTTTTTATGGTTTTTTACGTTTTTATGGGTTTATGGTTTTTTATGGTTTTCTGTGGTTTTTGGGTTTTTAGGGTATTTTATTTTTTTAGTTTTTCTAGGTAGTTTTAGTTTTTTAATGTTTTTAAAGTTTTATTAGTGGTTTTAACTCTTTTTATAGATTTTTATGTATTATTTAATATTTTTATGGGTTTTAGGGTTTTTTTTTTGGTTTTTTGGGTTTTTTGGGGATTTATGGTTTTTTAAGGCTCTAGGGGTTTTTTGGTTTTTTGGGTGTTTAGGGACATTAGGGTAATTTTAGGGTATTAGAAATTTTATATTTTAAAGGGCATTATGTTTTTTTTGTTTTTAAGGTTTTATTATGGTGTTTTTAGGTTGTTTACATTTTTATTGTTTGTTGGGTGTTTTTGAATTTTTTGGTTTTCAGTGTTTTTAGGGATTTCGAGTGTTTTTAGGATTATTAGGATTTTTATGGTTTTTTAGTTTTTTGGGTTTTTATGTTTTATTTGTTTTATTTTTTTATGGGTTTTAGAGTTTTTTTACAGTTTTATGTATTTAAAGGGGTTTTTGAATTTTTATAGGTTTTTTTGGTGTTTTGACGTTTTAGTGGTTTTATGGATTTTAGGGATTTTAGGGTCCTCTGGTGGCTGCAGGGTTTTTACCATTTTATGGGTTTTTAGGGTTTCTATGTGTTTTTAGGTTTTTAAGTGGTTGTTGTAGTTTTTATAATTTTTTTATATTTTAAAGGATTTTAGGGTTTTTTAGGAATTTTATGGGTTTTTTGGGATTTTTACTATTTTGTCTGTTTTTAGTATTTTTAGGGTTTTTATGTTTTTTGGGGTTTAAAAGTTTTTTATTTCCTTAGGGTTTTAAAGGTTTTTTATATTTTTTAAACATTTACAAGGTTTAAAGGGATTTATGGTTTTTTAGTGGGATTTACGTTTTTTATAGTTTTAGGGGTTTTAAATCTTTTTAGAGGATTTTTTAGTTTTTTTGGTTTTTATCATTTTAGGTTTTTAAGGGTTTTTAGTGTTTTTTTTTGTTTTTACGGTTTTCTAAGGCTTTTATGTGGTTTTTAGGGTTTTTAATGTCACTGCATTTTTATTTATTTTAATATATTTTTCAGGATTTTATGGGTTTTTAGTGTTTTCAAGGATTTTAAAGGGTTTTACGGTTTTTTTGTTGTATTGGGGGTTCCTTGAGTTTTTTGGGTTTTAATATTTTATAGAGTTTTTCACATTTTTAGGGTTCTGAAGGGTTTTAGAGTTTTTAATGGGTATTTTTATTTTTTATGGGTTACTAACTTTTTTAATATTTTTGGTGGTTTATGGTTTTTATGGGTTTTAGGGTTGTTAGGATTTTTTAAGGTTTTCAATTACTTTTAGGGGTTTTTGGGTTTTTCATATTTTTTGTTTTTAGGGGTTTTAAGTGTTTTAGGGTTTTAATGTTTTCTTTTTTTTTCACAGTTTTTAATATTTTTTACATTTTTTTGGTATATTTAGGGATTTTTTGGATTATATGGGTTTTTAGGGTTAGTTGGGATTTGAGGGGTTAATGGTTTTTAGGGTTTTTTTTTGAAATTTTAAGTTTTTAAGGGTTTTTAGTGTTTTATGATTTTAAGGTTTTTAGTGGTTTTTCAGGGTTTTTAGGGTTTTTTATGTCTTTATAATCTTTTTGTGTTTCTATGGTTTGCTAGGGATTTTAGGTATTTTCAGGGTGTTTAGGATTTTTTAGGTTTTTTATGGATTTAAGGGTTTTATTTATTTTTTTAGGGTTTTTTGGGATTTTAAAATTTTTCTATTTTTAAACATTTTTACCGGATTAAAGGGTTTTCTATAGTATTTAGTAGGTTTTTAGGGTTTTTATGTGTTTTTAGGGGGTTTTAATGTTTTAGGGGGATTTATATTTTTATGAATTTTAGGGTGTTTGGGGTTTTTTCATTTTTATGTTTTTATATTTTTCAATTTTTTATTTGTTTTTTTTTTGGTTTTCTATAGATTTTTTAGGGTTTTTCGGGTTATTTAAAGTTTTAGGTATTTTTTTATTTTTATGGACATTTATGTTTTAGGGGTTTTGAATGATTTTATGGGATTTAGGGTTTTTAGGGTATTTAGGGGACATAACATTTTTTGTTTTCTTAGGGATTTAATGTTTTATAGTATTTTAGGTTTTTTGGGCATTTTTCAGGGTTTGTGGAATTTTTTTACATTTTTAGGGATTTTTAGGGCTTTTTTAGTTTTCTTATTTTTTTCAGATTTTTTTGTTTCTTATAGTTTTTGGGTTTATAGAATTTTTTTGAGGTTTTTGGGGTTTTAATATATTTTTTGTGATTCTAAAACATTTGTGGGTTTAGTGGTTTTTTTTAGTTTCTATATATTTTTATGGGTTTTAAGGTTTTTATACTTGTTATGGTTTTATTGGTTGTAGGTTTTTTATGGTTTTTAAGGTTATTAGAGTTTTTAACGTTTTTTGAGGTTTTAAATGTTTTTAGGTATTTAAGGTTCTCATATTGGTATTCAATATTTGTAATGCTTTATGGATTTTAGGGCATTTTTAGGTTTTTATGTGTTTTAGTTATTTAGGGATTCAGATGATCTTTAGGGTTTTTAAGTTGTTTAGTGTTTTTTAAAGGTATTTTATTTTTTTAGGGTTTATAATTTTTTTATATTTTCCTAAAATTTTAAGTGTTTTTATTAGTTTTTAGGGTTTTTGTTGGGTTTTATGGGTTTTTAAGGTTTTATGGGTTTTGTGGATTTTATGGGTTTTAGTTTTTTTAGTGGTTTATAGGGCTTTTTAAGGATTTTTTATTATTTTAAGGGTTTTATGGGATTACGTGTTTTTAGGGATTTAAGGTTTTCTTATGGATTTTCATGTTTTTTAGGTTCTTTTATGTTTATCGTTATATTTTTGGGCTTTTTAGGATTTTCATGGGTTTTTAGGGTTTTATGGATTTTTAGGGGTTTTATTGTTTTTTTGGGGTTTGGTGTTTGGTGTTTTATGGGGTTTTAGGGTTTTGGTTATTTTTTAAGCGTTTTATGTTTTTTAGTTTTTTTAACATTTTTATTGGTTTAATGGGTTTTTTATATTTTTTAGGGGTTTTTATATAATTTAGCATTTTTGGGTATTTAGGGTTTTAAACACTTTTTATGGTTTTTAGCTGGATTAAGTATTTTTATTATTCAATGTTTTAATAAGGTTTTTCTGGGTTTTTATTGGTTTTTTGATTTTTTGGGAATTTTATGATTTTTCAGTGTTTTTAGTTAATATTAGGGTTTATTGAAGTTTTTTTTGGGTTTTAGTGTTTTAATGGTTTTTTGGATTCTTTGGTTTTGTTGAGTTTTTTGAGGTTGTATTATTTTCTAGAGAATTTAATGTTTTTAGGGTTTTAGAGATTTTTTATATTTTTTAGTAGTTTTAGGTATTTTATATTTTTTTAGGATTTTTAATTTTTTTATTGGTTTTTACAGTTTTTATGGTTTTTAGGTTCTTTTAGAGTTTTTAGTATATTTAGGTTTTTAAGGGTTTTAAGTGTTTTTAGGTTTTTATGGTTTTCTTAGGGGGTTTTAGTGGTTTTTATTCCTTTTGGGATTATTAGGGATTTTATTTTTTTAGGTTTTTATGTTTTTTTTGTGATTTCGATGGCCATTATGATATTTAAGTATTTTTGGGGTTTTATTGATTATTTGGGATTTTAGGTTTATTTAATTTTTTTTAAATTTTTTATTATTTTTTTGAAGTCTCTTAAATTTTTGATGGGTTTAAAGGGATTTTAGTGTTTTTATTGGTTTTACGGGGTATTATGGGTTTTAAAGGATTTTAGGGTTTTTTATAGTTTTTAACAATTTTTATGTTCTTCAGGTATTTTAAGTGTTTTTAGGATTTCAAAGTATTCCTATGTTTTTTTAGGGTTATTATGTTTTTTTATGTTATGGATTTTTATTGATTTCTAAATATTTTTATGATTTTAGGGTTTTTAGGGTTTTTATATTTTTTAGGGTTTTTTAGTTTCTTAAGGGTTTTATTTTTTTTATAGTTTTTGTACATTTTTACGTTTTCAAAGGGTTTTAGAGTTATAGTGGTTTATTATGGTTTTAATTTCTTATTATAATTTTTAAGGGTTTTAGGGTAGTTCTGGTTTTTAGGGTTTTTATGGATTTAGTTTTTTTAATATTTTTTTATGTTTTTAAGAGTTTGAAGTTTTTTTTGTTTTTTAAAACTCTCTAATGGGTTATCAGGGATTTTAGCATTTTATAAATTTTTATTGACATTTATGTGTTTTTTGGGATTTTAATTGGTTTTGGGATTTTAGGTATTGGCTGGGTCTTTAGGGTTTTATGTTTTTATGGGTTTTTTTATTTTTAGTGCTTTTTATGTTTTTTTAGGTTTTTAAAATTTTTTATAGATTTTGTTAATGTTTTAGGGGTTTAAAAAGATTTTTGAGTTTTTAGTTATTTTAAGGTTTTTATGGGTTTCTAGTGTTCTAAAATGTTTTTGGGATCTTATGGTTTTTAGGGTTTTTCAGGGTTTTAGGATATTTTTATGATTTTCATGGTTTTTAACATTTCATTGGTTTTTAGAGGTTTTAAATATTTTTAGGTACATAATGTTTTCATAGTTTTTTCTAGTTTATTAAGTTTTTTTAAAAATGTTTTTAATTTTTTTTTACCTTTTTAGGGTTTTTATAGTTTTTAGTGGTGTTTAGGTATTTTTAGGGTGTTTTATAGTTTTTATGGTTTTTAGGGGTTTTTGAAGTTTGTTAGGGGTTTTACGTGTATTTAGTTTTTATGTTTTTCTTTTAGTGTCATCGGGGTTTTAGGCGTTTTTTTGTTTTTTATTATTCCTATGGACCTATAATGTTTTTATTTTTTTTAATGATTTTAGGGATTATCTAGTTTTTTTGGGGGGGTTTTTGGTTTTTATAGTTTCTTTTTGTGTTGTAGTTTTTATATTTTTTTCAGGTTTTAATGGTTATTTATAGTTTTTAAATTTTTTAGAGAATTAAAGGGTTTCTATATTTTTAACTGGTTTTAGGGTTTTTTTTCTTTTTTATTGCTTTTAAGGATTATAGATGTTTTTTGGTTTTTAGGTTTTTAGGGTTTTTAGGGGGTTTTTTGATTATTAGAATTTTTAGGTTTTTAGGGGATCAATGTGTTTTATAGGTTTCAAAGTTTTTGTAGGGTTTTTTGGGTTTTTAGTGAATTTTTGGATTTCTATGGATATTTATGGATTTCAAGGGGTTTTAAGGGTTTTTGGGGGTTAATGAGTTTTAGGGATTTTTATGGATTTTATGGATTTTAGGTTTTTATCAATGTTTTGGGTTTTTAGTGGTTTTAAACGTTTCTAATTTTTTATGGTTTTCTTAAGGATTTTCATTTTTTTATTGTATTTTATGTTTTATAGTAATTTTATTGATTTTAAATATTTTTTTAGTATTTTTGGTGATTTTGATGTTTTTGGGTTTTTGGGTTTTTTGGGTTTTTTTGGGTTTTTAGGGGTTTCAGGAATTTTTAGGGTAATTATTATTTTTTGAATATTTTTAAAATTTTACTAGTATAAGTAATTTTTAGTGTTTAGGGGGTTTAGGGATTTTAGGGGGTTTATGTTTTTAAATGTTTTGGGGCTTTTATGTTTTTTGGGGTTTTAGGGTTTTTAGGTTCTTTAGTGTTTTGATTATTTTTAGGTTTTTAGGGGATTTATGTTTTTCCATGTTTTTACCAATTTCATAGTGTTTCCCTTGGTTTTATAGTTTTTTTTGTTTTAGGTATTTAGATATTTTTAGAATTTTTATTTTTTATCGGATTTTTAGGGATTTTGAGGGTTTTTATATTTATCGAGTTTATGGGGTTTTTGGGTTTTACTTTTTTTTGTTTTTTAGGTTTTAAATGTTTTTTAGAGTTTTTTAACATTGTAGGGATTTAAGGATCTTGTAGTGTTTTTAGTGAGTTTAGTTTATTTTTGGGTTTCATTGGGTTTTAAGGATTTTGAGGGATTTTATGGTTTCCATATATTTTTTGGGTTTTAGGGTTTTTAGGGTCTTTTAGAGATTTTATAATATTTTATTTTATTTTGGGGCATTAAGTGATTTTATATTTTTAAGGTTTTCTTAGGGTTTTTTATGGTTTTAGGTTTTTTCACATTTTTTCTGATTTTTTCAGTTTTTAATTATATTTTCTTTTTTTAGGGATTTTGAGGGGTTTTAATATTTGTTTTTGGGTTTTTTGGGGTTTTAGGTTCTTTAGATGTTTTAAGTGTTTTTATGTTTTTATGGTTTTCTTATGGTTTTTAGGGTTTTTGGTTTTTTTATGGTTTTAGGTATTTTTTGTATTTTTTAGGATTTTTTTTATATTTTAGGGTTTTTAGGGATTTTAACAGTTTTAGGGATTTTTAGGTTTTACCGTTAGTTTTTTATGGGTTTTTCAAATTTTTAGAGGTTTTAGTGATATTAAATTTTTTTAACATTTTTAGTGGATTATAGGGTTTTGGAGTGTTTATTAGATTTTAGTTTTTTTTGGTTTTTCGAGGATTTTATTTTTTTTGTGTTTTATGGTTTTTTCTGTTTTAGGGTTTTTATGTTTGTTCTGTTTTTTTATTTAATTTTTTAATGTATTTTATGTTTTTTTAGGTTTTTTTCTGCGATTTATGGGTATTTTGGGATTTTAGGTATTTTTATCATTTTTATGTATTTTTATGGTTTTTTGGTCTTTATGGATTATAATGGGTTTTGTGGGTTTTTATATATTTAGGGATTTTATGATTTGGTGTGTTTTTAAGGTTTTTTAGTTTTTGTTTTTCAAGGATTTTTAGAATTTCTAATATCTTACAAGTTGAAAGAGTTTTTATAGTTGGTAGTGGTTTTTAGGGTTGTATGGGTTTTAGGGGGGTTATGGTTTTTTGGGTTTTTTGGGTTTTTAAGTCTTTTAGGGTTTTCTAGTGTTATTATATATTTTTATGGTTTTCGGATTTTATATTTTTTTATGTTTTTAACGTTTTCTTATGTTTTTTAAGGTTTTCACGTTTTTAGGGGTTTTAGGGATTTTTTACTATTTTTATTGTTTTTAGGGTTTTTATAGACATTGAGGGTTTTTATGGTTTTTTTTCTAGGATGTTTTTATAATTTTTAGGGATTTCATGGGTTTTTAGAATTATTTAACATTTTTTGTGGTCTAAAGGGTTGTTATATTTTTTAGTCGATTTTAATGTTTTTAGGGTTTTATATGGTTTCAATAGGATTCAAGTGTTTTTAGATTTTAAAGGTATTATTAAGGTTTTTAGTATTTTAGGGATTTTATGTATTTTTGGAATTTTAGGGATTTTTAGGTGTATTATGTTTTTTTGTCATGTTTTTAACATTTTTAGGGGTAGGTTTCTTGTAGATTTTTTTTCATTTTTAGGGATATGACAGGTTTGTAGTGGTTTTATTAGTTTTAAGGTATTTAGGGTTTGCTTATTTTTTTGGTTTCTAGGAGTTTTATTGGTTTTTTTGTTTTTAAATATTTTATTAAGGATTTTGAGGGGTTTTTAGGGTTTTTATGGTTTTTCCCTTTTGAGGTATTTTTAGGGAAATTTAATAAATTTAGATAATTTGAGGGTTTTTATTGTTTTTTAGGGGTTTTAGGGATTTTCTATTTTTTGGGGTTTTAAAGGGGGTATTTTGATTTTTTTAGAGTTTTAGTTTATTTTTATTTTTTAAGGGTTTAAAGGGTTTTTATATTTTTTTATTAGGGTTTTAGTGTTTTATTGGGTATTATGGATTTTTATGTTTTTTATAGGGTTTTATGGTTTTTATGGTTTTTATGGGTAATTAATAATTCTTAATGTTTTTAGTATTTTCAGGTTTTTAGGGGCTTTAAGTGTCTTTAGGTTTTTAAGGTTATCGTTGGGGTTTTCAGGGCTTTAGGGTTCTTATGTTTTTAGGTTTTTTAGTTATTTTTTTAAAATTTAATGTTTTTAAAGTTTTTAAGGGAGTTTCATAGTTTCTATGGTTTTTTAGGGTTTATAGTTAATTTATGGTTTTTTTAGGTATTTATTGTTTTTTTAGTTTTCTCAGTTTTAAGGTTTTTATAGTTTTTTAACCTTTTTAGGGGTTTAAAGGGTTTTTACAATTTTTAGTGGATTTGCAGTGGTTTTATGGGTTTTATGGGTTTTTATGGTTTTTAGGGGTTTTATGGTTTTTCTAAATTTATAGTTTATCTAGGTTTGTATAGTTCTTGGCATTTTTATGTTGGTTTAGGGGCTTTCAGTGTTTTTAGGTTTTTAACATTGTATTCTTATTTTTTGGGATTTTTAGGGTTTTTTCTATTTTTTTGTGATTTTTATGGAATTTGTATTACTTTATGGGTATTAATAGTTTTAGGGATTTTGTGGGATTTTTTTGGGTTTTTGGGGTTTTGGGGTTTAGGGTTTTTCGGGATTTGAGGGTTTCTTTGGGTTTCTAGTTTTTTTAGGGTTTTTTGATTTTTTGGATTTTTAAGGCTTTTATTGTTTTTAAATTTTTAATTGGTTTACGGGTTTTTTATATTTTTTAGTGGTTTTAGTGTTTTTTTATGTTTTTAGAGTTTTTAGGTGTTTAAAGGGTTTTTTTGGTTTTTTTGGGTTTTTAGGGGTTTTAGGGTTTTTAGTGTTTTTTATTTTTTTCTGTTTGCTAATAATTTTAAGTGTTTTTATGTTTTTATGTTCTAATTAATGTTTTAGGGGTTTAAAGGATTTTAGGGGTTTTATGTTTTCAATAATTTTTATGATTTTTTTAATTTTATTATTTATATGGTTTCAAGTGATTTTGTGGGTTTTTGGGGTTTTTGGGTTTGTATAGTTTTTGGGTTTTTTTGGGTTTTTGGGGTTTTTGGTTTTTTGAGTGTTTAGGATTTTTAGGGTAATTTTAGGTATTTAGAAATTTTTATCTTTTAAAGGGTTTTATGTTTTTCTGTTTTTAAGGTTTTATTAGGGTTTTTTTTAGGTTTTTTACATTTTTATTGTTTTTTGGGTGTTTTTGAATTTTTTGGTTTTCAGTGTTTTTATGGATATTGAGTGTTTTTAGGATTATTAGGATTTTATGGTTTTTTGGGTTTTTATGTTTTTTTTGTTTTAGGTTTTTATGTTATTTTTTGAGTTTTTTTAACAATTTTATGTATTTAAAGGGGTTTTTGAATTTTTATTGGTTTTATTGGTTTTTTGATGTTTTAGTGGTTTTATGGTTTTTAGGGATTTTCGGGTACTCTGGTAGTCTGCAGGGTTTTTACCATTTTATGGGTTTTAGGGTTTTTATGTGTTTTCAGGTTTTTAAGGTGTTATTATGGATTTTATAATTTATTATATTTTAAAGTATTTTAGGGTTTTTAGGAATTTTATGGGTTTTTTGGGTTTTTTTTACTATTTTTTGTGTTTTTAGTATTTTTAGGGTTTTTATATTTTTTTGGGTTTTAAGGATATTTATTTCCTTAGGGTTTTAGAAGATTTTTATATTTTTTAAACATTTCCAAGGTTTAAATGGATTTATGATTTTTTAAGTGGGTTTTATGTTTTTTATGGCTTTAGGGGTTTTAAATCATTTTAGGGGATTTTTTATTTTTTTGGGTTTTTAGTGTTTTTATGTTTTTACGGTTTTCTAAGGTTTTTTATGTGGTTTTTAGGGTTTTTAAGGTCACTGCATTTTTATTTATTTTAATTTATTTTTCCGGATTTTATGGGGTTTTAGGGTTTTCAAGGATTTTGAAGGGTTTTAGGGGTTTTTTTTGTATTGGGGGTCCTTTGAGTGTTTTGGGTTTTAATATTTTATAGAGTTTTTTCACATTTTTAGGGTTCTGAAGGGTTTTTAGAGTTTTTAAGGGGTATTTTTCATTTTTATGGGTCACTAGGTTTTATAATATTTTTATTGGTTTATGGTTTTTATGGGTTTTAAGGTTTTTATAATTTATTATGGTTTTCAAGGACTCTTGGGGTTTTTGGGTTTTTGGTATTTTTTGTTTTTAGCGGTTTTAAGTGTTTTAGGGTTTTAATGTTTTCTTTTTTTTTTCACGATTTTTAATATTTTTTACATTTTTTGGTATTTTTAGGGAATTTTTGGATTTTAATGGGTTTTTAGGGTTAGTAGGGATTTGAGGGGTTTATGGTCTTTAAGGATTTTTTATTTAAATTTTAAGTTTTTAAGGGTTTTAAGTGTTTTATGATTTTAAGGTTTTTAGGGGTTTTTCAGGGGTTTTAGGGTTTTTTATGTCTTTATAGACTTTTTTTGTTTCTATGGTTTCCTAGAGATTTTAGGGTTTTATTGATTTTTTTATGGTTTTTAGAGATTTTAAAATTTTTATATTTTTAAACATTTTTTCCGATTTAAAGGTTTTTTATAGTATTTAGTAGGTTTGTAGGGTTTTAATGTGTTTTTAGGGGGTTTAAATGTTTTAGGGGGGTTTATATTTTTATGATTTTTAGGGTGTTGGGGATTTTTTTCATTTTTATATTTTTATATTTTTAAATTTTTTGTTTGGTTTTTTTGGTTTTCTAAAATGTTTTAGGGTTTTTAGAGTTATTTATAGTTTTAGGTATTTTTTGAATTTTTATTTTTAAGGACATTTATGTTTTGAGGATTTTGGAGGATTTTATGGGATTTAGGGTTTTAGGGTATTTAGAGGACTTAAATTTCTTTTGTTTTCTTAGGGATTTAATGTTTTTATAGTATTTTAGGTTTTTTTAGCATTTTTTAGGGTTTTTAGGGTTTTTTAAATTTTTAGGGATTTTTAGGGATTTTTTAGGTTTTTTATTTTGTTTTCAGAATTTATGGTTTCTTATAGTTTTTGGGTTTATAGAATTTTTTAGAGGTTTTGGGGGTTTTAATTTATTTTTTGGGATTCTTAACCATTTTTGGGTTTTAGAGTTTTTTTTTAGTTTCTATATATTTTTATGGGTTTTAAGGTTTTTATATTTGTTATGGTTTTATTGGTTTTAGGTTTTTTATTGTTTTTAAGGTTATTAGATTTTTAAAAAAAATTAGGGTTTTAAATGATTTTAGGTTTTTAAGGTCCTCATATTGGTATTCAGTATTTGTTATACTTTATGGATTTTTAGAGAATTTTTAGGTTTTTATGTGTTTTAGTTATTTTGGAATTCTGATGATCTTTAGGGTTTTTAGATTGTTTAGTTTTTTTAGCGGTTTTTTTATTTTTTTAGGGTTCTTAATATTTTTATATTTGTATAAAATTGTAAGGGTTTTTAATGGTTTTTAGGGTTTTTAGTAGCTTTTAGGGGTTTTTAAGGTTTTATGGGTTTTGTGGATTTTATGGGTTTTTGTTTTTTTAGTGGTTTATAAGGATTTTTAAGGATTTTTTATTATTTTAAGGGTTTTATGGGATTACGTATTTTTAGGGATTTAAGGTTATCTTATGGGTTTTCATGTTTTTCAGGTTCTTTTACATTTATAGTTATATTTTTGGGCTTTTTAGGATTTTTATGGGTTTTTAGTGTTTTTTGGATTTTGAGGGGTTTTATTGTTTTTTGGGGTTTGGGGTTTTATGGGTATTTAGGGTTTTGGTTATGTTTCAAGGGTTTTATGTTTTTTAGATTTTTTAGCATTTTTATTTGTTTAATGTGTTTTTTATATTTTTTAGGGGTTTTTATATAATTTATCATTTTTGGGTATTTAGGGTTTTTAACACTTTTTAAGGTTTTTAGGGGGATTAAGTATATTTATTTTTCCATGTTTTCTTATGGTTTTTCTGGGTTTTTATTGGTTTTTTGATTTTTGAAAATTTTATGATTTTTTAGTGTTTTTAGATAATATTAGGGTTTATTGGAGTTTTTTTGGTTTTTTAGTGTTTTAATGGTTTTTTTTGAGTTTTTTGAGGACGTATTATTTTCTAGATCTTTTAAGTTTTTTAGTGTTTTAGAGATTTTTTAGATTTTTTAGTAGTTTTATGTATTTTATATTTTTTTAGGATTTTCAAATGTCTTTATTGGTTTTTATAGTTTTTATGGTTTTTAGGTTCTTTTAGAGTTTTTGTTATATTTAGGGTTTTAAGTGTTTTTAGGTTTTTATGGTTTTCTTTGGGGGTTTTAGTGGTTTTTATTTCGTTTGGGATTTTTAGGGATTTTATTTTTTATTTTTAGGGTAATATGTTTTTTTATGATTTCGATGGCAATTATGATTTTTAAGGATTTTTGGGTTTTTATTGATTATTTGGGATTTTAGGTTTTCTTTGAATTTTTTTAAAACTTTTATTGATTTTGAAGTCTCTTAAATTTTTGATGGGTTTAAAGGGATTTTAGAGTTTTTATTGGTTTTAGGGGGTATTAATATTTTTAAAATGTTTTTAGTGTTTTTTATAGTTTTTAACATTTTTTAGGTTGTTTAGGTGTTTTAATAATTTTTAGGTTTTCGAAGAATTCATAATTTTTTTAGGGTTTATATGCTTTTTTATTTTATCGATTTTTATTGATTTTTAAATATTTTTATGATTTTATGGTTTTTATGGTTTTTATAGTTTTTGGGGTTTTTTAGTTTCTTGATGGTTTTATTTTTTTATAGTTTTTTAACATTTTTAGGTTCTCAAAGGGTTTTAGAGTTATTGTGGTTTATTATGGTTTTAATTTCTTGTTAGGGTTTTTAAGGTTTTTAGGGTAGTTCTTGTTTTTAGGGTTTTTATGGATTTAGGGTATTTAATATTTTTTATGTTTTTAAGAGTTTGAAGTGTTTTTGGTTTTTAAAACTCTCCAATGGGTTATCAGGGATTTTATCATTTTATAAATTTTTATTGACGTTTATGTGTTTTTTGGGTTTTTAATTGGTTCTTGGGATTTTATGTATTGGCTAGGTCTTTAGAGTTTTATGGTTTTTATGGGTTTTTGTATTTTTAGTGGTTTTTATGTTTTTTAGGTTTTTAAAAGGTTTTTTTAGAGTTTGTTAACATTTTAGGAGTTTAAAAATATTTTTGAGTTTTTAGTTATTTTAATGATTTTATGTGTTTCTAGTGTTCTAAAATGTTTTTTAGATCTTATGGTTTTTAGGGTTTTTCATGGTTTTAGGATATTTTTATGATTTTCATGGTTTTTAACACTTCATTGGTTTTTAGGGGTTTTAAATATTTTTACGTACATAATGTTTTCATAGTTTTTTCTAGGTTATTAAGTTTTTTTATATATGTTTTTATTTTTTAGACCTTTTTAGGGTTTTTATGGTTTTTAGTGGTGTTTAGGGATTTTTAGGGGGTTTTATTGTTTTTATAACTTTTAGGGGTTTTGATGTTTTTTTGTTTTTAGGGGTTTTATGTGTTTTTAGGTTTTTATGTTTTCCATTCAGTTTCATCAGGTATTTATGTGTTTTTATGTTTTTTAGTATTTCTATGGACCTTTAATGTTTTTATTGTTTTTTAATGATTTTAGGGATTTACTATTTTTTAGGGTTTTTTTGGTTTTTATAGTTTTTTTTTGTTTTAGGTTTTTATTTTTTTTTAGGGTTTAATGGTTATTTATAGTTTTTAATGTTTTTAGGGCATTAAAGGGTTTTTATATTTTTTTATTGGTTTTAAGGTTTTTTTCTTTTTTATTGTTTTTAAGGTTTATTGACGTTTTATTGTTTTTAGTTTTTTTAGGAATTTTAGGGGGTTTTATGATTATTAGAATTTTTAGGTTTTTAGGGGATCAAAATGTTTTATAGTTTTCAAGGTTTTCATAGGTTTTTTTGGGTTATTAGTGGATTTTTGAGATTTTTATGGATATTTATGGTTTTCAAGGGTTTTTATGGGTTTTTTGGGGTTAATGGGTTTTAGGGATTTTAGGGTTTTTTAGTGATTAATTATTTTTTGCGTTTTTAGTGGTTTTAAACGTTTCTATGTTTTTATGGTTTTATTAAGGATTTTCATTTTTTATTGTCTTTTATGTTTTATGGTAATTTTATTTATTTTTTTGTATTTTTTTTGTATTTTTGGTGATTTTGATGTTTTAGGGTTTTATGGTTTTTTTGGGGTTTTTTTGGTTTTTAAGGGTTTTAGGAATTTTTAGGGTTATTATGTTTTTTTGAATATTTTTAACAGTTTACTGGTATAAATAATTTTTAGTGTTTATGTGGGGTTTTAGGAATTTCAGGGGGTTTGTGTGTTAAAATGTTTTTGGGGCTTTTATGTTTTTAGGGATTTTAGGGGTTTTAGGTTTTTTAGTGTTTTCGT
Source organism: Viscum album (assembly GCA_963277665.1). Classification (NCBI taxonomy): domain Eukaryota; kingdom Viridiplantae; phylum Streptophyta; class Magnoliopsida; order Santalales; family Viscaceae; genus Viscum; species Viscum album. The sequence continues at coordinate 111,225,415 of OY728127.1, forward strand.
TGTTTTCAGGTTTTTAGGGGATTTAATTTTTTTCATGTTTTTACAAATTTATTAGTGTTTCCCTGGGTTTTATGGTTTTTTTTTGTTTTATGGATTTTCGAGATTCTTTAGAATTTTTTATTTTTTATAGGATTTTTAGGGGTTTTTAGGGTTTTTAGGTTTATCCGGTTTTTTGGGTTTTTGGGTTTTAATTTTTTTTGTTTTATAGGTTTTTAATGTTTTTTTAGAGTTTTTTTCACATTGTAGGGATTTAAGGATCTTGTAGTGTTTTTAGTGAGTTTAGGTTATTTTTGGGTTTCTTTGGGTTTTAAGTATTTTGAGGGCTTTTATGGTTTCCATATGTTTTTAGGGTTTTACGGTTTTTAGGGACTTTTAGGGTTTTTTAATATTTTATGTTATTTTGGGTAATTAAGTGATTTTATATTTTAACGTTTTCTTAGGGTTTTGTATGGTTTTAGGTTTATTCACATTGTTTATGATTTTTTCAGTTTTTAACTATATTTTTCAGTTTTTCGGGATTTTAAGGGGTTTAAATATTTGTTTTTGGGTTTTTTGGGTTTTTTGGGTTTTTATGTTCTTTAGATGTTTTAAGTGTTTTTAGGTTTTTATGGATTTCTTATGGTTTTTAGGGTTTTTGGTTTTTTTTATGGTTTTAGAGATTTTTTTTGTATTTTTTAGGATTTTTTTACATTTTAGGGTTTTTATGGATTTTAACAGTTTTTAGGGTTTTTAGGTTTTACTGTTATTTTGTTTTTACGGGTTTTTTGAATTTTTAGAGGTTTTAGTGATATTATTTAAACATTTTTAGTGGATTATAGGGTTTTGGAGTCTTTATTAGATTTTACTTTTTATTGGTATTTCTACGGTTTTATTATTATTTTTTGGGTTTTATGGTTTTTGAGGATTTAGGGTTTTTATGTTTTTTCTGTTTTTTTGGGGATTTAATTTTTTAATGTATTTTAAGTATTATTAGGGTTTTTTCGACGATTTATGGGTATTTTTGGATTTTAGGTATTTTTATCTTTTTTATTTATTTTTATGGTTTTCTGTTTTTATGGATTATAATGTGTTTTGTGGGTTTTTATAGATTTAGGGTTTTTATGGTTTTGTGTGTTTTTTTAGTTTTTTTAGTTTTTTGTTTTTCAAGGATTTTTATAATTTTTAATATCTTAAATGATTAAAGAGTTTTTATAGTTTTTATTGGTTTTTAGGGTTTTATGGGTTTTAGGGGGGTTATGGTTTTTATGGTTTTTTTGGGTTTTCAATTCTTTTATGGTTTTCTAGTGTTTTTATATATTTTTAGGGTTTTCGGATTTTATAGTTTTTTATGTTTTTAACGTTTTCTTATGGTTTTTATGGTTTTAATGTTTTTAGGGATTTTAGGGATTTTTTACTATTTTTATTGTTTTTATGGTTTTTATAGACCTTGAGGGTTTTATGGTTTTTATTTTTTTTCTAGGGTATTTTTATAATTTTTAGGGATTTCATGGTTTTTTAAAATTATTTAACATTTTTTGGGGTCAAAAGGATTTTTAGATTTTTTTTAGTCGGGTTTAATGTTTTTTAGGGTTTTATATGGTTTCACTAGGTTTCAAGTGTTTTTAGATTTTAATGGTATTATTAAGGTTTTTAGTATTTTAGGGATTTTATGTTTTTTTGGAATTTTAGGGATTTTTAGGGGTATTTTGTTTTTTTGTCTTGTTTTTAACATTTTTAGGGGTAGGTTTCTTGTAAAAAAAATTTCCATTTTTAGGGATTTGAAGGGTTTTTAGTGGTTTTATTATATTTAGTATTTTTGTGGGTTTTATGGTTTTCTATGGTCTTTAGGGGGTTTTAGGGTATTTAGGGTTTTCATGTTTTTTTGATTTTTAGGAGTTTTATTTGTTTTTTTTGTTTTTAATGATTTTATTAAGGATTTTGAGGGGTTTTAGGGTTTTTATGGTTTTTCCCCTTTTGAGATATTTTTAGGGCTATTTAATAAATTTTGACAATTTGAGGGTTTTTATAGGTTTCTAGGGGTTTTCTCTTTTTTTGGGTTTTATGGGGGGTTTATTGATTTTTTTAGAGTTTTATTTTATTTTAATTTTTTAAGGGTTTAAAGGGTTTTTTGATTTTTTTTATTAGGGTTTTAGGCAAGGATGGCTCAGGGCCAGGCTATTCCTGACACCCCCCCAAAGTTTATTAAAGAAAAGAAAGACACTGCAGACAAGGGAGGGGCGGGGTCAATCAACCCACACCCAAAAGCCCTTAACAAACACACACCCAAAAACTGGAAAAAAAAAAGAGAAGAAAACCCAAAAGAAGTACCAAGCTTCCATCAGCAACCCACCCCTTCACAGGATCTACCAGCCTTCATCATCCTCATATTCCCCACCAGGGGGGTCTCCCTCGGCACCATAACTGGAGTCCGCATCAGAGACTACTGATTCCCATTCTGAAGAGTCATATTGCTTCAAAAAATTGGAATAATACTCCCTTAACTTCACCTGCTCCACATTCAGTTGTTTCTTGGCAGCCCTTTCACCTCTTCCAGAGGCATTTTCCTTAGCCTTGAAGGATGCTCTTGTGAACACAGTCCCTGTCAAGGAAGAGTAGTCCTTCCTCGACTTCCTCCTTTTTGGATCAACATGGATCCCAACATGCTTGTTTTCCTTCCCGGTGGCCTCCTCAATCATGGCCCTTGGCTTCCTCCTTTTTATTAGGGTTTTAGGGTTTTATGGGGTATTATGGGTTTTTATGTTTTTAGAGGGTTTTATGGTTTTTATGGTTTTTACGGGTTCTTAAGAATTCTTATGGTTTTTAGTGTTTTCAGGTTTTTAGGGTTTTTAAGTGTCTTTAGCTTTTTAAGGTTATCTTTGGGGTTTTCAAGGCTTTAGGGTTCTTATGTTTTTAGTGTTTTTAGTTAGTTTTTTAGAACTTAATGTTTTTAAAGGTTTTAATGGATTTTCATAGTTTTTATGGTTTTTTAGGGTTTATAGTTATTTTATGGTTTTTTAGGTATTTATTGTTTTTTTTTAGTTTTTTCATTTTTAAGGTTTTTAGAGTTTTTAACCTTTTTAGGGGTTTAATGGGTTTTTACAAATTTTAGTGGATTTACAATGGTTTTTTGGGTTTTATTGGTTTTTATGGTTTTTAGGGGTTTTATGGTTTTTATACTTTTATATTTTATCTAGGTTTGTAGGGTTCTTGGCATTTTTATGTTGGTTTAGGGGCTTTCATTGTTTTTTGGTTTTTAACATTTTATTCTTATTTTTTGGAATTTTTAGGGTTTTTTCTATTTTTTGGGATTTTTAGGGAATTTGTATTGATTTATGGGTATTAATGGTTTTAGCTATTTTTGGGGTTTTTTGGGTTTTGGGGTTTTTTGGGTTTTCAGGATTTTAGGGTTTCTATGGGTGTCTAGTTTTCTTAGGGTTTTTTGATTTTCTGGGTTTTTAAGGATTTTTATTGTTTATAACTTTTTTATTGGTTTATGAGTTTTTTATATTTTTAGTGGTTTTAGTGTTTTTATGATTATTTAGAGTTTTTAGGAGGTTAAAGGGTTTTTTTTGGTTTTTTTGTTTTTTTTTGGGTTTTTAGGGGTTTTTAGGGTTTTTTGAGTTTTTTGAATTTTTTCAGTTTTCTAATAATTTTATGTGTTTTTAGGTTTTTATGTTCTAATTAATGTTTTAGGGGTTTAGAGGATTTTATATCTTTTATGTTTTTAATAATTTTTATGTTTTTTTATTTTTATTATTTATATGGTTTCAAGTGATTTTGTGGGTTTTTAGGGTTTTTGGGTTTGTATAGTTTTTTGGTTTTTTTGGGTTTTTGGGGTTTTTGGTTTTTTGGGTGTTTAGAGTTTTTACGGTAATTTTAGAGGTTTAGAAATTTTTATATTTTAAAGGGAATTATTTTTTTTGTTTATAAGGTTTTATTAGGGTTTTCTTAGGTTTTTTGCATTTTTATTGTTTGTTGGGTGTTTTTCAATTTTTTGGTTTTCAGTGTTTTTAGGGATTTCGGGTGTTTTTATGATTATTAGTATTTTTATGGTTTTTGGGTTTTTTGGGTTTTTATGTATTTTTTGTTTTAGGTTTTTATGGGTTTTTATAGTTTTTTAAAAATTTATGTATTTAAAGGGGTTTTGAATTTTTATTGGTTTTTGTTGGTTTTTTGACGTTTTAGTGGTTTTATGGTTTTTAGGGATTTTAGTGTCCTCTGGTGGTCTATAGGGTTTTTACCATTTTATGGGTTTTTAAGGTTTTTATGTGTTTTTAGGTTTTTAAGGGATTGTTATTCTTTTTTTAATTTTTTATATTTTAAAGGATTTTAGGGCTTTTGAGGAATTTTATGGGTTATTTGGGGTTTTTTCTGTTTTTTGTGTTTTAAGTATTTTTACGGTTTTTATGTTTTTTGGTGTTTTAAGGATTTTTATTTCCTTAGGGTTTTAATGGTTTTTTATATTTTTTAAATATTTCCAAGGTTTAAAGGGATTTATGATTTTTTTAGTGGGTTTTATGTTTTTTATGGTTTTAGGGGTTTTAAATCTTTTTAAGGGATTTTTTAGTTTTTTGGGTTTTTATGATTTTAGGTTTTTAGGGGTTTTTAGTGTTTTTATGTTTTTATGGGTTTCTAAGGTTTTTATGTGGTTTTTATGGTTTTTAAGGTCACTGCATTTTTATTTATTTTAATGTATTTTTCAGGATTTTATGAGGTTTTAGGTTTTTCAAGGATTTTGAAGGGATTTAGGGGTTTTTTTTTGTATTGGGGGTTCTTTGAGTGTTTTGGGTTTTAATGTTTTATAGATTTTTTTTACATTTTTATGGTTCTGAAGGGTTTTTAGAGTTTTTAATTAGTATTTTTAAGTTTTATGGGTTACTAGGTGTTTTAACATTCTTAGTTGTTTATGGTTTTTATGTGTTTTAGGGTTGTTAGAATTTTTTATGGTTTCCAAGGACTTTTAGGGGGTTTTGGGTTTTTGGTATTTTTTGTTTTTATGGGTTTTAAGTGTTTTAGGGTTTTAATGTTTTCTTTATTTTTTCACGGTTTTTAATATTTTTTACATTTTTTGGTATTTTTAGGGATTTTTATGATTTTAATGGGTTTTAGGGTTAGTAGGTATTTGAGGGGTTTATGGTTTTTAGGGTTTTTTTTGAAATTTTATGTTTTTAAGGGTTTTAAGTGTTTTATGATTTGAAGGTTTTTAGGGGTTTTTCAGGTTTTTTATGGTTTTTTATGTCTTTATAGACTTTTTTTTCTATGGTTTCCTAGGGATTTTCAGGGTGTTTATGAGTTTTTAGGTTTTTTTAGGGATTTATGGGTTTTATTGATTTTTTAGGGTTTTTAGGGATTTTTAGATTTTTAGATTTTTTAAACATTTTTACCGGTTTAAAGGGTTTTTTATAGTATGTAGTAGGTTTTTAGGGGTTTTATGTGTTTTTAGGGGGTTTAAATTTTTTAGGGGGATTTATATTTTTATGATTTTTAGGGTGTTTGGGATTTTTTTCATTTTTATGTTTTTATATTTTTCAATTTTTTTTTGTTTTTTTTGGTTTTCTAAAGATTTTTTAAGGTTTTTAGGGTTATTTATAGTTTTAGGTAATTTTTGATTTTTTATTTTTATGGACTTTTATGTTTTACGGATTTTGAAGGATTTAATGGGATTTAGGGTTTTTAGGGTATTTAGAGGACTTAACATTTTTTTTGTTTTCTTAGGGATTTAATGTTTTTATAGTATTTTAAGTTTTTTTGAAAATTTTTCAGGGTTTGTAGGGTTTTTTAAATTTTTAGGGATTTTATAGGTTTTTTTTCATATTTTTTGGTTTCTTATATTTTTGGGTTTATAGCATTGTTTTGAGGTTTTAGGGGTTTTAATTTATTTTTTGGGATTCTAAACCGTTTTGGGTTTTAGAGGTTTTTTAGTTTCTGTATATTTTTATGGGTTTTGAGGTTTTTATATTTCTTATGGTTTTATTGGTTTTAGGTTTTTTATGGTTTTTAAGGTTATTATATTTTTTAATATTTTTTTGAGATTTTAAATGTTTTTAGGTTTTTAAGGTCCTCATATCAGTATTTAGTATTTGTTATGATTTATGATTTTTTAGGGAATTTTTAGGTTTTTATGCGTTTTAGTAATTTAGGAATTCTGATGATCTTTAGGGTTTTTAGATTGTTTAGTGTTTTTAGGGGTTTTTTATTTTTTAGGGTTTTTAATGTTTTTTATATTTTCTCAAAATTTTAAGGGTTTTTATTAGTTTTTAGTGTTTTTAGTGGATTTTAGGGGTTTTTAAGGTTTTCTGGGTTTTGTGGATTTTATGGGTTTTAGTTTTTTAGTGGTTTATAGGGATTTTAAGGATTTTTTATTATTTTAAGGGTTTTATGGGATTACATGTTTTTAGGGATTTAATGTTTTCTTATGGTTTTTCATGTTTTTTAGGTTCTTTTACGTTTATAGTTATATTTTTGGGATTTTTAGGATTTTTATGGGTTTTCAGGGTTTTATGGATTTTGAGGGGTTTTATTATTTTTTTGGGGTTTGGTTTTTTGGGTTTTTAGGGTTTTGGTTATGTTTCAAGGGTTTTATGTTTTTTAGTGTTTTTTAACATTTTTATTGGTTTAATGGGTTTTTTATATTTTTAGGGGTTTTTATATAATTTAGTGTTTTGGGTATTTAGGGTTTTTAACAGTTTTTAAGAATTTTAGGGGGATTAATTATTTTTATTTTTTAATGTCTTCTTAATGTTTTTATGGGTTTTTATTGGTTTTTTTATTTTTGGGAGTTTTACGATTTTTCATTGTTTTTAGAGAATATTAGGTTTTATTGGAGTTTTTTTGGGTTTTGAGGTTTTTAATGGTTTTTCTGATTCTTTGTTTTTTTTGAGTTTTTTGAGGTTGTATTGTTTTCTATATCTTTTAATGTTTTTAGAGTTTTATATATTTTTTATATTTTTTATTAGTTTTAGGTATTATATATTTTTTTAGGATTTTTAAATTGTTTTATTGGTTTTTATTGTTTTTATCATTTTTATGTTCTTTTAGAGTTTTTAGTATATTTAGGGTTTTAAGGGTTTTAAGTGTTTTTAGGTTTTCATGGTTTTCTTCGGGGGTTTAGTGGTTTTAGTGGTTTTTATTTCTTTTGGGATTTTTAGGGATTTTATTTTTTATTTGTATGGTTTTATGTTTTTTTGTGATTTTGATGACCATTATGATTTTTAAGCATTTTTGGGTTTTTATTTATTATTTTGGATTTTAAGATGATTCGATTTTTTAAAAAAAATTTATTGTTTTTAAAGTCTCTTAAATTTTTGATGGGTTTAAAGGGATTTTAGAGTTTTTATTGGTTTTACGGGGTATTATGGTTTTTAATGGTTTTTAGGGTTTTTTATAGTTTTTAACATTTTTTAGGTTATGTAGGTATTTTAAGCGTTTTTATGTTTTTAAAGTATTCATAAGATTTTTTAAGGGTTTTTATGTTTTTTTTATTTTATGGATTTTTATTGATTTTTAAATATTTTTATGATTTTATGGTTTTTAGGTATTTAATAGTTTTTTGGGTTTTTTAGTTTCTTGAGGGTTTTATTTTTTTATAGTTTTTTATCATTTTTAGGTTTTCAAAGGGTTTTAGAGTTATAGTGGTTTATTATGGTTTTAATTACTTGTTAGGGTTTTTAAGGGTTTTAGGGTAGTTCTGGTTTTTATGGTTTTTATGTTTTTAGGGTATTTAATATTTTTTATGCTTTTAAGAGTTTGACGTGTTTTTTGGTTTTTAAAACTCTCTATTGGGTTATCATGGATTTTAGCATTTTATAAATTTTTATTGGCGTTTTTGTGTTTTTTTGGATTTTAATTGGTTTTTTGGACTTTAGGTATTGGCTGGGTCTTTAGGGTCTTATGTTTTTTTATGGGTTTTTGTATTTTTAGTGCTTTTTATGTTTTTTCGGTTTTTAAAAGGTTTTTTAGAGTTTGTTAACGTTTTAGGGGTTTAAAAAGATTTTTGATTTTTTTAGTTATATTAAGTATTTTATGGGTTTCAAGTGTTCTAAAATGTTTTTGGGATCTTATAGTTTTTAGGGTTTTTCAGGGTTTTAGGATATTTTTATGATTTTCATGGTTTCTAACATTTTATTCGTTTTTAGAGGTTTTAAATATTTTTAGGTACATAATGTTTTCATAGTTTTTTCTAGGTTATTAAGGTATTTTACAAATGTTTTTAATTTTTTGTACCTTTTAGGGTTTTCATAGTTTTTAGTGGTGTTTAGGGATTTTTAGGGGGTTTTATAGTTTTTATGGTTTTTAGGGGGTTTTGAAGTTTTTTTTGTTTTTAGGGGTTTTACATGTTTTTAGGTTTTTATGTTTTTCTTTCAGGGTCATCAGGGTTTAAGACGTTTTTATGTTTTTTAGTTTTTCTATACACCTTTAATGTTTTTGTTATTTTTTAATGATTTTAGGGATTTTCAAGTTTTTTTAGGGTTTTTCTAGTTTTTGTAGTTTTTTTGTGTTTTATCTTTTTATATTTTTTTTCAGGGTTTAATGGTTATTTATAGTTTTTAATGTTTTTAGAGAATTAAAGGGTTTCTATATTTTTTACTGGTTTTAGGGTTTATTGCTTTTTTATTGTTTTTATGGTTTATAGAAGTTTTATGGTTTTTAGGTTTTTTAGGGTTTTTAGGGGTAATATGTTTATTTGCATTTTTAGGTTTTTAGGGGATCAAAGTGTTTTATAGGTTTCATGGTATTTGTAGGTTTTTTGGGTTTTTAGTGAATTTTTGGGATTTTTATGGATATTTATGGTTTTTAATGGTTTTTAATGGTTTTTTTGGGATTAATGGGTTTTAGGGTTTTTTTAGGGATTTTAAGGTTTTTTAGGGTGTTATCATTGTTTTGGGTTTTTACTGGTTATAAAAATTTCTATGTTTTTATGTTGTTCTTAAGGAACCCCATTTTTATTGTCTTTTATGTTTTATGGTAATTTTATTGATTTTAAGTATTTTTTAGTATTTTTGGTGATTTTGATATTTTAGGGTTTTATGGTTTTTTTGGGTTTTTTTTGGGTTTTTATGGGTTTCGGGAATTTTTAGGGTTATTATGTTTTTTTGAAGATTTTTAACAATTTATTGTTATAAATAATTTTTAGTGTTTAGGGGGGTTTAGGGATTTCAAGGGTTTTATGTGTTTATATGTTTTTGGGGCTTTTATGTTTTTAGGGGTTGTAGGGTTTTTACATTTTTTAGTGTTTTCATCGTTTTCAGGTTTTTAGGGGATTTATGTTTTTTCATGTTTTTACCAATTTCTTAGTGTTTCCCAGGGTTTTATTATTTTTTTTTGTTTTAGGGATTTTACAGATTCTTTAGAAATTTTATTTTTTATAGGATTTTTACGGATTTTCAGGGTTTTTAGGTTTATCGGGTTTTTTGGGTTTTTTGGGTTTTACTTTTTTTTATGTTTTTAATGTTTTTTAGAGTTTTTTTAACATTGTAGGGATTTAAGGATCTTGTAGTGTTTTTAGTGAATTTAGGTTATTTTTGTGTTTCTTTGGGTTTTAAGGATTTTGAGGGCTTTTATGGTTTCCATATGTTTTTTAGGTTTGTAGGGTTTTTAGGGTCTTTTAAGGTTTTTATAATATTTTATGTAATTTCGGGGCATTAAGTGATTTTATATTTTTATGTTTTTCTTAGTGTTTTGTATGGTTTTAGGTTTTTTCTCATTTTTTATGATTTTTTATTTTTTAATTATATTTTCAGTTTTTAGGGATTTTGAGGGGTTTTAATATTTTTTTTTGGGTTTTTTGGATTTTTAGGTTCTATATATGTTTTATGTGTTTTTAGGTTTTTATGGTTTTCTTATGGTTTTTAGGGTTTTTAATTTTTTTAGGGTTTTAGGGATTTTTTTTGTATTTTCTAGGATTTTTCTATAATTTATGGTTTTTAGGGATTTTAACTATTTTAGGGGTTTTTAGGTTTTACCTTTATTTTGTTTATTATGTGATTTGTGAATTTTTAGAGGTTTTAGTAATATTAATTTTTTTAAACATTTTTAATGGTTTATAGGGGTTTGGAGTGTTTATTAGATTTTCGTTTTTATTGGTTTTTCGAGGGTTTTTTTGGTTTTATGGTTTTTGCTGTTTTAGGGTTTTTATGTTTTTGTTGTTTTGTTTTTTTTTATTTAATTTTTTAATGTATTTTAGGTTTTCTTAGGGTTTTTTCTGCGATTTATGGGTATTTTGGGATTTTAGGTATTTTTATCATTTTTATGTATTTTTATGGTTTTTTTGTTTTTATGGATTATAATGGGTTTTGTGGGTTTTATAGATTTAGGGTTTTTATGGTTTTGTGTATTTTTAAGGTTTTTTTTTGTTTTTTGTTTTTCAAGGATTTTTAGAATTTTTAATATCGTACAAGTTTAAAGAGGTTTTATTGTTTCTAATGGTTTTTATGGTTTTATGGGTTTTAGGGGGTTTATGGTTTTTAGGGGTTTTTTGGGATTTTAAGTCTATTAGGGTTTTCTAGTGTTTTTATATATTTTTAGGGTTTTTGGATTTTATAGTGTTTTCATTTTTTTAACGTTTTCTTGTGGTTTTTATGGTTTTTACGTTTTTAGAGATTTTAGGGATTTTTTACTATTTTTATTATTTTTAGAGTTTTTATAGACATTAAGGGTTTTCATGGTTTGTATTTTTTTTCTAGGGTATTTTTATAATTTTTATGTATTTCATGGTTTTTTAGAACTATTTAACATTTTTTGGGGTCTAAAGGGTTTTTATATTTTTTTAGTCAGATTTAATGTTTTTTAGGGTTTTATTTGGTTTCAATAGGTTTAAAGTGTTTTTAGGTTTTAAAGGTATTGTTAAGGTTTTTATTATTTTAGGGATTTTATGTTTTTTTGGAATTTTAGGGCTTTTTAGGGGTATTATGTTTTTTGTCGTCTTTTTAACATTTTTATGGTAGGTTTCTTGTAGATTTTTTCCATTTTTAGGGTTATTAAGTGTTTTTAGTGGTTTTATTGGTTTTAGTATTTTTGTTGGTTTTAAGGTTTTCTATGGTCTTTAGGGGGTTTTAGGGTATTTAGGGTTTTCGTATTTTTTTGGTTTTTAGGAGTTTTATTTGTTTTTTTGTTTTTAAAGATTTTATTAAGGATTTTGAGGGGTTTTTATGGTTTTTATGGTTTCTTTCCTTTTTAGGTAATTTTAGGGATATTTAATAAATTTAGATAATTTGATAGTTTTTATAGTTTTCTAGGGGTTTTAGGGGTATTCTATTTTTTGGGGTTTTAAGGGGGGTTTTTTGAATTTTTTAGAGTTTTAGTTTATTTTAATTTTTTAAGGGTTTAAAGGGTTTTTGGTTTACTTTATTAGGGTTTTAGTGTTTTATGGGGTATTATGGTTTTTTATGTTTTTAGAGGGTTTTATGGTTTTTATGGTTTTTACAGGTACTTAATAATTCTTAAGGTTTTAAGCATTTTCATGTTTTTAGGGGTTTTAAGTGTCTTTAGGTTTTAAAGGTTATCTTTGGGGTTTTCAGGGCATTATGGTTCTTATGTTTTTAGGGTTTTTATTTATTTTTTTAGAATTTAATTTTTTAAAGGTTTTAAGGTATTTTCATAGTTTTTATGGTTTTTAGGGTTTGTAGTTATTTTATGGGTTTTTTAGGTATTTATTGTTTTTTTTAGTTTTTTCAGTTTTAAGGTTTTTAGTGTTTTTAACCTTTTTAATGGTTTAAAGGGTTTTTACATTTTTTAGTGGATTTGCAGTGGTTTTATTGGTTTTATGGGGTTTTATGGTTTTTAGGGGTTTTAAGGATTTTCTGCTTTTATAGTATATCTAGGTTTGTAGGGTTCTTGGAATTTTTATGTTGGTTTAGGGGATTTCAGTTTTTTTATGTTTTTAACATTTTATTCTTATTTTTTGGGATTTTTAGGGTTTTTTCTATTTTCAGGATTTTTAGGGAATTAGTATTTTTTTATGTGTATTAATGGTTTTCGGGATTTTGTGGGTGTTTTTTGGGTTTTTCGCGGTTTTCGGGATTTTATGGTTTCTATGGGTTTCTAGTTTTTTTAGGGTTTTTTGATTTTCTGGGTTTTTAAGGCTTTTTATTATTTTTAACTTTTTTATTGGTTTACGGTTTTTTATATTTTTTAGTTGTTTTAGTGTTTTTATGAGTTTTTTGAGTTTTTAGGAGTTTAAAGGGATTTTGTGGTTTTTTGGGTTTTTAGGGGGTTTTAGGTTTTTTAGAGTTTTTTGATTTTTTTTTGTTTTCTAATAATTTTAAGTGTTTTTAGGTTATTATGTTCTAATTTACGGTTTAGGGGTTTAAATGATTCTAGGTCTTTTATGTTTTTAATAATTTTTATGTTATTATTATTATTATTATCTATATGGTTTCATGTGATTTTGTGGGTTTTTGGGGTTTTTGGGTCTGTATATTTTTTTTGAGGGGGGGGGTTAGGGTTTTTTTAGTTTTTAGGAGTTTAACGGTATTTAATGTTTTTCATGTTTTTAATGGATTAAAGTGTTTTCTAGAGTTTTTAGTAGTTAAGAGTTTTTAAGAAATTTAGGATTATTTTGGATTTTTAGGTTTATAAGGGTCTTATATTAATTAGGGTTTATAGCTTTATTTATGTTTAATAACAGTTTTAAAATTTTTACCATATTAATGTTTTCTTAGGTTTTTTCAGGGTTTTAAATTTTTTACATTTTGAGGTATTTTTAGTTATTTTTTATTATTTTTATTGTTTTTAGGGGTTTTATGAATTTTGATGGTTTTTAATGATTTTTAGTTAATAAGTTTATAATGGTTTTTAAGGATTTTAGGTTTTTTATTTTTTTGGGGGTTTTATAGTTTCGTTGTCTTTTTCAATGTTTTTAGTGGTTGAAAAGGTTTTTAGATTTTTTATTGGTTTTAGGGATTTTATGGATTTTTTAAATGTTTTTGTGGGTTTTTTTGATTTTAAGGGGATTAGGTATTTAGGGGTTTAATATTATTTAGTGGTTTTTAGGTTTTTTACGGATTTTATGTGTTTCTATTTCTAACGTTTTCATAGGGATTTTTAGGTATTTTATGAGTTTTTCATCATTATGTTTTCTAACTATTTTGAGGAATTTTATGGGGTTTTTTTAGTTTTTTGGTTTTTTCAGGTGTTTTAGGGTTTTTATGATTTTTTAATGATTTTATGGTGTTTTGTGTTTTTTAAGGTTATTATGTTATTTTAGATTTTTTAAAATTTCAAGGGTTTTAAAGGGTTTTTAGAGTTTTTAATGATTTTAGGGGTTTTATGAGTTTTTCAGTTTTTTAGGTTTTTAGCAGGTTTTTTTGTTTTTAGGGTTTTTTGTGATTTGTTGGTTTTTTAGGGTTTTTAGCATTTTTTTTGTTTTTAGGGGTTTAATTATTTTTTGGTCTTTATGGTTGTTTGTGCGTTTTCTATATTTTTTTTGGGTTTTCAAAAAAAAAGGGATTGTAGGTCATTTATATTTTTATTGTTTTTAGTGATTTTTAGGATTTTTATGGTTTTACAGAGTTTTTAGTGTTTTATGGATTTTTGTTTATTTAGGGTTTTTTATGGTTTTAGGGCTTTAAAATTATTTAAGAGTTTCTATTTATATAACGGGTTTAAATAGTTTTTAGTGTTTTTAGTATTTTTATTGGTTTTTTTCTGTTTTTTGGTTTTTTAAGGATTTTAGGGGTTTTTAGATTTTTAGTATTTTTAGGCTTTTAAGGGTTTTAATTATTTTTAGGTTTTAATGTTTTTGTCAGCAGTTTTTTGGGTTTTTTAGGTTTTTTACATTTTGGGGTATTTTTAGATCTTCTTTGGATTTATATGGGTTTTTAGTGATTTTATTGATTTTGAGGGTCTTTAGGTGGTTTAGGGTTTTAGGGTTTTTATTGTTTTTTGGGAGTTTAGGGTATTTTTTATCTTTTAAGGGTTTTAATTTTTTTATAGTTTTTTATCATTTTTTGGGATAAAAATGGTTTTAGAGTTTTAGTGGGTTTTAGAGTTTTGTGGGGGTTTATGTTTTTTTGTTTTAATGGGTTTTAAGGTATTTTATGGTTTTTATCGTTTTTTGGGTTTTTTCGGAGTTTTAAGTGTTTTTAGGTTTTTTTTGGGTTTTTAATGGTTTTTAGAGTTTTTTACATTTTTAAGATGGTTTTTGAGTATTTCTAGATTTTTAATGTTTTTTGGGTTTTTAGGGAATTTGTGGTTTTGGTGGGTTTTTATTTATTTAGAGTTTATAGTTTTTTAATTATTTTTAGCTTTTTTTGAGGTTTTAAGTATTTTTAGGTTTTTACGGTTTTCTTAGGTTTTTCTGGTTTGTAGTGCTTTTTAGGTTTTTTAGGATTTCTAGGGATTTTTTTTGGATTTCTTGGTTTTTATGAATTTTATAAATTTTGATGGGTTTAAAGGATTTAATATTTTTTTTCTTTGTATCGTTTTTTTAGTAATTTTTTGTTTTATGGTATTTGTGAGTTTTTTAAAATTTATTTTGGTTTGAAGGGTTTTTATATTTTTTAGTGGTTTCTAGGGTTTTTATGGTTTTTAGGGGTTTTGATGTTTTTAAGGGTTTCAGGATTTTTACTGTTTTAGGGTTGATTTTGTGTTCTTTTGGTTTTTGAGTGTTTTTTTTTGGTTTTTTTGGTGTTTTAAGTGTTTTTATTATGTTAAGGTTTTTATTGAGTTTTTAGGGTTTTTATTCTTTTATGGATTTTTAAAAAAAAATTGATTTTTAGGGATTTTTGTTTTTATAGTGATTTGGAGGGTTATTATGGGTTTTTGGGTTTTTTATGTTTTTTATTATTTTTATCGTTTTTTGGATTTTTAGGGTTTTTTTTATTTTTTTAGGATTTTTAATGTTTTTGAGTTTTTTTATGTTTTTATTGTATTAAATGGTTTTGATAGATTATAGTAGTTTTTATGGTTTTATGGGGCTTCATATTTTTTTCTTTTTGTTTTTAGTGGTGTTTATAGTTTTTAGGGGTTTTTGGTATTTAGGGCCTTTTAATAATTTTACCATTTATAGATTTTTAATGGGTTTTAAGTGTTTTTATATTTTTAATGTTTTCTTTGGGTTTTTAGTGTTTTTCACAGTTTTTGAAATTGTTAGGGATTTTATGTTCGTTTGTGGTTTTTATGGTTTATAGGATTTTTAATGATTTTCATAGGGGTTTTTAGGGTTTTTATGTTTTTTGAGATTTTTAGTGATTTTTTAGGATCTTTATGTTTTTTTAAGGTTTTAAGTTCTTTTTATGTTCTTTATGATTTTTTAGAGTTTTATAGTTTTTAGATTTTTTGGTGTTTTTTGAGTTTTTTATGGTTTTAAATGTTTTTAGAGTTTTTTATGTTTTAATAAGTTTAATAGGGTATTTAGAGTTATAGTGGTTTTAGGGATTCTACGGTGTTTTAGGGTTTTTAATGTTTTCAGTTGTTTTTAGGTTTACGGTTTTTATGGTTTTTAAATTTTTTTAATATTTTATTTTGTTTTTATAGATTTTAAGTGTTTTTAGGATTTTAATGTTTTCTTAGGGGTTTTCTGGGTTTTTATTAACGTTTTTTGGGTTTTTTGGGATTTTTTAAGAATTTTTAGGGGTTTTATTGATTTTAGGTATTTTGTGGGTTTTTAGTGTGTCTTGTGTTTTTATGGTTTTTTTGGTTTTAGGATTTTTTTTTGTATGTCTTTTAATGTATGTTTGAGTTTTTAACATTTTAAGGGTTTATAGCATTCTCAGAGTTTTTAGTGTATTTTTTGGGGTTTTATAGGGTCTTATGTTTTATAAAAAAAATTAGGGATTTTGGGGGGGTTTTTTGGATTTTTAAGGGTTTTAAATATTTTAAGGGGTTTTAGTGTTTTTTATGATTTATAGGGTTTTATGTATTTTTTTGTTTTAATATTCTATTTGGGGTGTTAATGTTTTTAGTGTTTTTAAAATTTATGAATTTTTAGGGCATTTTTGGATTTTTATAGGTTTTTTGTTTTAGATATTTTGAGTATTTTTAGGTATTTTAGGGTTTCTATGGCTTTTGGGGGTTTATGGGATATTTTTATTATTTAGGGTTTTAATGGGTTTTTATATTTTTTTAACTTTTATTTGTTTAATTGATTTTTAGAGATTTTGGTGTTTTTAGAGTTTTTATTTATTATAATTATTTTTTATGGTTTTAGGGGGTTTTATGTTTTTAGGGGGTTTTGGGTTTTTGGGTTTTTTGGGGTGTTACTGTTTTTTAGGTTTTTACGAGTTTTAAGTTTTTTTAGGTTTTTACGATTTCCTTGGAGGTTTTTAAAGTTTTTAAGATTTCATATGAATTTAGATATATTTAGGGACATTTATTATTTTTATGGTTATTTAGGATTTTAGGGAATTTGAGGATTTTTTGGGTTTTTTTAGGCTTTCAGGGATTTTATGGTTTTTTAGGTTTTTTCAGTTTTTTTAAGTTTTTTGGATTTTAAGGTATGTTATAGTTTTTTAATGTTTTTAGGCGTTTAAATTGTTATTTTTATTTTTTAGTGGTTTTTAGTTTTTTATTGGTTTTATTTTTTTTATGGTTTTTAGGTGTTTTTGTTTTTTAATGTTTTTTGGGTTTTTCGGTTTTTTAGGCTTTTAGGGGTTTTGAGTCTTTTTAGGTTTTTAGGGATTTATTAGTGTTTCTAATGAGGTATAAGTGTTTTTATGTTTTTTGGAATTTTTTATGATTTTTTAGGATTTATATGGTTTTTTTTGTGTTTTTGGGATTTTGAGGGGTTTTGGGTTTTTAAGGTATTTGGTTGTTTTAAGGGTTTTAGAATTTTTACATTTTTTCAAGGTCATAAGTTTTTTTATGTTTTTAAGGTCTTCTTAGGGGTTTTTAGTGTTTTAGGGTTTTTACATTTTTAAGGACTTTTAGGTAATTTTAGGATATTTATGGTTTTTAGTGTTTTTAGTGATTTTGAGGGATT
Source organism: Viscum album (assembly GCA_963277665.1). Classification (NCBI taxonomy): domain Eukaryota; kingdom Viridiplantae; phylum Streptophyta; class Magnoliopsida; order Santalales; family Viscaceae; genus Viscum; species Viscum album. Next base: position 111,242,312 of record OY728127.1, read on the forward strand.
TCAGGGGATTTCAGGGTTTTTATGTTTTCAATGATTTTTTGGGGGTTTTATTGTTTTTTGAGTTCTTTAGGGTTAGAAGGTTTTTTAGAGTTTTTATACTTTTTAGAAATTTAAAGGGTTTTTAGAGTTTCTAATGGGTAGGGTTTTATCAGGTTTTAGGACTTTTATGGTTTTTAGATATTTTTAGGAGTTTTATTGTTTTATGCATTTTTATTTTTTTAGAGGATTTTTCATTTTTCAATTTTTTTAAGATTTTTATGTTATTTTATGTTTTGAAGGGTTGTCTTTAGTGTTATGAGTTTTTTGGGGGAGTTTTATATTTTAATGGATTTTTATGGGTTTTAGGTTTTATAGTTTTTTTGGATTTTTGATGATTTTGGTGAATTTTTGGGTTTTTAGCTTTTTAGGGTTGTTTTTTTGTTGTTTTCAGGTTTTTGAGTTTTTAAGGTTTTTCGGGATTTAAAATTATTTTTTTTGGATTAAAAGTGATTTTAGATTTTTAGGGGTTTGATGATTTTTATGAGTTTTTAGGGGGATTAAGGTTATAGGTGTTTTTTGGGGTTCTAGGGGGTTTTATGGGGTATTAAGGATTTAATGTGTTTAAGGATTTTTCGACTTTTTAGGTTTTAGGGGTTTTAATAATTTTTTGGTTTTTAAGAGTTTCTTAGGGTTGTTCAAGACTTTTTGGAATTTTATAGACTTTTAGGTATTTTTTTGGATTTTTAATGTTGTTGGGTTTTTATGGGGTTTAAGGGGTTTAGGGTTTTTATCATTTTTAACATTTTTAGGGTTTTTATTGTTTTTATGTTTTTAGGGTTTTTATGTGTTTTATGGGTTTTAATGTTTTTTAGGGATTTTCAGGGTTTTATGGTTCTTTGTGTTTTTATGTATTTTTATGGATTTTTTATAATTTTTATTGTTTTTATGGTTTTTAGAGATATTGAGGGTTTCGAGGGTTTTAGGGGTTTTATAGTTATTTTGGGTGGGGGTGGGTTACTGTTTTTTGAGTTTTTTATAGATTTTAATGATTTTCATATTTTTAGGGGTTTAATGTGGTTTTACTATTTTAGTGGTTATATAGGTGTTTTTTGGGATTATAGGGTTCTTAATGTTTTTAGTTATTTTATGAGGTTTTTATCATTTGTAGGGTTTTATCATTTCTATATTTTTTAGGTGTTTTAAGTGTTTTTATGGTTTTTTAATTTTCTCATGTTTTTAGGGGTTATTACATTTTATGTAATTTTACTGATTATTTAGGATATAGATTATTATATAGTTTTTTAGGGATTTTTAGGATTTTTAGGATTTTTGTGGTTTTATGGTTTTATTCGGGTTTTAGTTTTTTCTTTGAGTTTTTGGGGGTTTTATGTTTTTAGAGTTTTTAATGTTTTGGGGGTTTAATGGGTTGTTAGGGGTTTAAAGGGGTTTTAGTGGTTTTTTTCGGATTTTATTGGTTTTTTGGCTTTTTTATGGTTTTCATGGGTTTATTTGGGTTTAGGTTTTTTATGATTTTTATTGTTTTTATGTTTTTATGGTTTTAAGTGTTTTTTAGGTTTTTAAGTCTTTATTAGGGTTGTTTAGGTTTTTAGGGTTTTTTACATTTTTTGGGATTTTTAAGGCCTTTAGAACTTTTAATGGTTTTTAGTGTTTTATCGATATTCATGGTTTCATGGGTTTTTATGTTTTTTATTTATTAGGGGGTTTTTTATTTTTTTTAATTATTTTTATGTTTTTTTATGTTTTTAATGTCTTTAGGGTTTTAAATGGTTTTTATAGTATTTTTCGGTTTTTTAGGATTTTAATGGGTTTTTACGCTTTTTACCATTTTTATAAGTATTTACAGTTATTATGGTTTTTCAGTTTTTTAGCCTATTTTGGTTTTTAGGGGTTTTAACTATTTTTTTTGGGTTTTAAGTTTTTCTTACATTACTACAAGGTACTTAAAATTTTTAACATTTTTTCATATTGTTATATATTTTTTAATAGCATTTAGGGTTTTTAATTTCTTTTATGGATTTTGAGTGTTTTATGGTTGATTAGGGTTTGTGGGGGTTTTTATGATTTTATGCTGTTTTTGTGTTTTTTAAGGTTATTAAGTAATTTTAGATTTTTTAAAATTTCAAGGGTTTTAAAGGGTTTTTAGAGTTTTTAATGATTTTTAGGGGTTTTATGAGTTTTTCGGTTTTTTAGGTTTTTAGCAGGTTTTTTTGTTTTTATGGTTTTTTGTAATTTTTTGGGTTTTCAGGGTTTTTAGCATTTTTTGTTTTTAGGGGTTTAATTATTTTTTGGTCTTTATGGTTGTTTGTGCGTTTTCCATATTTTTTTTGGTTTTTCAAAAAAAATTGGGATTTTAAGTCATTTATATTTTTATTGTTTTTAGTGATTTTTAGGATTTTTATGGTTTTACAGAGTATTTAGTGTTTTTAAGGATTTTTGTTTATTTAGGGTTTTTTATGATTTTAGGGCTTTAAATTTTCTTAAGAGTTTCTATTTATATAACGGGTTTAAATAGTTTTTAGTGTTTTTAGTATTTTTATTGGTTTTTTTTCTGTTTTTTGGTTTTTTAAGGATTTTAGGGGTTTTTAGATATTTAGTATTTTTAGGCTTTTAAGGGTTTTAATTATTTTTAGGTTTTAATGTTTTTGTCAGCGGTTTTTTTTGGGTTTTCTAGGTTTTTTACATTTTTAGGTATTTTTAGATCTTCTTTGGATTTATATGGGTTTTTAGTGATTTTAGTGATTTTGAGGGTCTTTAGGTGGTTTAGGGTTTTAGGGTTTTTTTTTGGGAGTTTAGGGTATTTTTTTATCTTTTAAGGGTTTTAATTATTTTATAGTTTTTTATCATATTTTGGGATAAAAATGGTTTTAGAGTTTTAGTGGGTTTTAGAGTTTTGTGGGGGTTTTTTTTTTAATGGGTTTTAAGGTATTTTATGGTTTTTATCGTTTTTTGGGTTTTTCGGAGTTTTAAGTGTTTTTAGGTTTTTTTGGGTTTTTAATGGTTTTTAGAGTTTTTTACATTTTTAAGATGGTTTTTGAGTATTTCTAGATTTTTAATGTTTTTTGGGTTTTTACGGAATTTGTGGTTTTGGTGGGTTTTTATTTTTTTAGAGTTTATAGTGTTTTTATTATTTTTATCTTTTTTTGAGGTTTTAAGTATTTTTAGGTTTTTACGGTTTTCTAAGGTTTTTCTGGTTTGTAGTGCTTTTTAGGTTTTTAGTGATTTCTAGGGATTTTTTTGGATTTCTTGGTTTTTATGAATTTTATAGATTTTCAGGGGTTTAAAGGATTTAATAGTTTTTTTTCTTTGTATCATTTTTTTAGTTATTTTTTGTTTTATGGTATTTGTGAGTTTTTTAAAATTTATTTTGGTTTGAAGGGTTTTTATATTTTTTAGTGGTTTCTAGGGTTTTTATGGTTTTTAGGGGTTTTGATGTTTTTAAGGGTTTTAAGATTTTTACTGTTTTAGGGTTTATTTTGTGTTCTTTCGGGTTTTGAGTGTTTTTTTGGTTTTTTGGGTGTTTTAAGTGTTTTTATTATGTTAAGTTTTTTATTGAGTTTTTAGGGTTTTTATTCTTTTATGGATTTTAAAAAAAATTGATTTTTAGGGATTTTTGTTTTTGTAGTGATTTGGAGGGTTATTATGGGTTTTGGGGTTTTTTATGTTTTTTATTATTTTTATCGTTTTATGGATTTTTAGGGTTTTTTATTTTTTTAGGATTTTTAATGTTTATGAGTTTTTTTATGTTTTTATTGTATTAAATGGTTTTGATAGATTATAGTAGTTTTTATGGCTTTATGGGGCTTCATATTTTTTTCTTTTTGTTTTAGTGGTGTTTATAGTTTTTAGGGGTTTTTGGTATTTAGGGCCTTTTAATAATTGTACCATTTATATATTTTTAATGGGTTTTAAGTGTTTTTATATTTTTAATGTTTTCTTTGGGTTTTTAGTGTTTTTCACAGTTTTTGAAATTTTTAGGGATTTTATGTTCTTTTTTTGTTTTTATGGTTTTTAGGATTTTTAATGATTTTCATAGGGGTTTTTAGGGTTTTTATGTTTTTTGATATTTTTAGTGATTTTTTAGGATTTTTATGTTTTTTAAGGTTTTAAGTTCTTTTGAGGTTCTTTATGGTTTTTTAGAGTTTTATATTTTTCAGAGTTTTTGGTGTTTTTTGAGTTTTTTATGGTTTTTAATGTTTTTAGAGTTTTTTATGTTTTAATAAGTTTAATAGGGTATTTAGAGTTATTGTGGTTTTAGGGATTCTACGGTGTTTTAGGGTTTTTAATGTTTTCAGTTGTTTTTAGGTTTACTGTTTTTATGGTTTTTAAATTTTTTTAATATTTTTTCTGTTTTTATAGATTTTAAGTGTTTTTTGGATTTTAATGTTTTCTTAGGGGTTTTCTGGGTTTTTATTAACGTTTTTTTGGGTTTTTTGGGAATTTTTTAGAATTTTTAGGGGTTTTATGGCTTTTAGGTATTTTGTGGGTTTTTAGGGTGTCTTGTGTTTTTATGGTTTTTTTGGTTTTTGGATTTTTTTTGTTTGTATGTTTTTTAATTTCTGTTTGAGTTTTTAACATTTTAGGGGTTTATAGCATTATTAGAGTTTTTAGTGTATTTTTAGGGGTTTTATAGGGTCTTATGTTTTATAAAAAAAATTAGGGGTTTTGGGGGGGGTTTTTTGGATTTTTAAGGGTTTTAGATCTTTTAAGGGGTTTTAGTGTTTTTTATGATTTATAGGGTTTTATGTATTTTTTTGTTTTAATATTCTATTTGGGGTGTTAATATTTTTAGTGTTTTTAAATTTTATGAATTTTTAGGGCATATTAGGATTTTTATAGGTTTTTTGTTTTAGATATTTTGAGTATTTTTAGGTATTTTAGGGTTTCTATGGGTTTTGGGGGTTTATGGGATATTTTTATTATTTAGGGTTTTAATGGTTTTTTATATTTTTTTAACTTTTTTTGTTTAATTTATTTTTAGCGATTTTGGTGTTTTTAGAGTTTTTATTTATTATAATTATTTTTTATGGTTTTAGGGGGTTTTATGTTTTTAGGGGGTTTTGGGTTTTTGGGTTTTTTGGGGTGTTACTGTTTTTTAGGTTTTTACGAGTTTTAAGTGTTTTTAGGTTTTTACGATTCCCTTGGAGGTTTTTAAAGTTTTTAAGATTTCATATGAATTTAGATATCTTTAGGGACATTTATTATTTTTATGGTTATTTAGGATTTTAGGGATTTTGAGGATTTTTTGGGTTTTTTTAGGCTTTCAGAGATTTTATGGTTTTTTAGGTTTTTTCAGTTTATTTCAGTTTTTTGGTTTTTAAGGTATGTTATAGTTTTTAATGTTTTTAGGCGTTTAAATTGTTATTTTTATTTTTTAGTGGTTTTTAATTTTTTATTGGTTTTATTTTTTTATGGTTTTTAGGTGTTTTTGTTTTTTAATGTTTTTTGGGTTTTTCTGTTTTTTAGGCTTTTAGGGGTTTTGAGTCTTTTTAGGTTTTTAGGGATTTATTAGGGTTTCTAATGAGGTATAAGTGGTTTTATGTTTTTTGGAATTTTTTATGATTTTTTAGGATTTATATGGTTTTTTTTGTGTTTTTGGGATTTTGAGGGGTTTGGGGTTTTTGAGGTATTTGGTTGTTTTAAGGGTTTTAGAATTTTTACATTTTTTCAAGGTCATAAGTGTTTTTAAATTTTTAAGGTCTTCTTAGGGGTTTTTAGTGCATTTAGGGTTTTTATATTTTTAAGGACTTTTATGTAATTTTAGGATATTTATGGTTTTTAGTGTTTTTATTGATTTTGAGGGATTTTAGGGGATTTCAGGGTTTTTAGGTTTTCAATGATTTTTTGGAGGTTTTATTGTTTTTTGAGTTCTTTAGGGTTAGAAGGTTTTTTAGAGTTTTTATACTTTTTATCAATTTAAAGGGTTTTTAGAGTTTCTAATGGGTAGGTTTTTATCAGGTTTTAGGACTTTTTATGGTTTTTAGATATTTTTAGGAGTTTTATTATTTTATGCATTTTTATTTTTTTAGTGGATTTTTCATTTTTCATGTTTTTTAAGATTTTTAAGTGATTTTATGTTTTGAAGGGTTGTCTTTAGTGTTATGAGTTTTTTGGGGGAGTTTTACATTTTAATGGATTTTTATGGGTTTTAGGTTTTATAGTTTTTTAGTGTTTTTGATGATTTTGGTGAATTTTTGGGTTTTTAGCTTTTTAGGGTTGTTTTTTTTTCAGGTTTTTGAGTTTTTAAGGTTTTTTGGTATTTAAAATTATTATTTTTTTGGATTGAAAGTGATTTTATATTTTTAGGGGATTGATGATTTTTATGAGTTTTTAGGGGGTTTAAGGTTATAGGTGTTTTTTGGGGTTCTAGGGGGTTTTATGGGGTATTAAGGATTTAATGTGTTTAAGGATTTTTAGACTTTTTAGGTTTTAGGGGTTTTAATAATTTTTTGTTTTTAAGAGTTTCTTAGGGTTGTTCAAGACTTTTTGGATTTTTATAGACTTTTAGGTATTTTTTTGGATTTTTAATGTTGTTGGGTTTTTATGGGGTTTAAGGGGTTTAGGGTTTTTATCATTTTTAACATTTTTAGGGTTTTTATTGTTTTTATGTTTTTAGGGTTTTTATGTGTTTTATGGGTTTTAATGTTTTTTAGGGATTTTCAGGGTTTTATGGTTCTTTGTGTTTTTAGGTATTTTTATGGATTTTTTTATAATTTTTATTGTTTTTAGGGTTTTTAGAGATATTGAGGGTTTCGAGGGTTTTAGGGGTTTTATAGTTTTTTTGGGTGGGGGTGGGTTACTGTTTTTTGAGTTTTTTATAGATTTTAATGATTTTCATATTTTTAGGGGTTTAATGTGGTTTTACTATTTTAGTGGTTATATAGGTGTTTTTTGGGATTATAGGGTTCTTAATGTTTTTAGTTATTTTATGAGGTTTTTATCCTTTGTAGGGTTTTATCATTTCTATATTTTTTAGGTGTTTTAAGTGTTTTTTATGGTTTTTTAATTTTCTCATGTTTTTTAGGGGTTATTACATTTTATGTAATTTTACTGATTATTTAGGATATAGATTATTATATACTTTTTTATGGATTTTTAGGATTTTTAGGTTTTTTTTGGTTTTATGGTTTTATTCACGTTTTAGTTTTTTCTTTGAGTTTTTGTGGGTTTTATGTTTTTAGAGTTTTTAATGTTTTGGGGGATTAAAGGGTTGTTAGGGGTTTAAAGGGGTTTTAGTGGTTTTTTCAGATTTTATTGGTTTTTTGGCTTTTTTATGGTTTTCATGGGTTTATATGGGTTTAGGTTTTTTTATGATTTTTAGTGTTTTTATGTTTTTATGATTTTAAGTGTTTTTAGGTTTTTAAGTCTTTATTAGGGTTGTTTAGGTTTTTAGGGTTTTTTACTTTTTTTAGGATTTTTAAGGCCTTTAGAACTTTTAATGGTTTTTAGTGTTTTATCGATATTCATGGTTTCATGGGTTTTTATGTTTTTTTAGTTTTTAGGGGGGTTTTATTTTTTTAATTTTTTTTATGTTTTTTTATGTTTTTAATGTTTTTAGGGTTTTAAATGGGTTTTAGAGTTTTTTTTGGGTTTTTAGGATTTTAATGGGTTATTACGGTTTTTACCATTTTTATAAGTATTTACAGTTATTATGGTTTTTCGGTTTTTTATCCTATTTTGGTTTTTAGGGGTTTTAACTATTTTTTTTGGGTTTTAATGTTTTCTTACAGTACTTTAGGGTACTTAAAATTTTTAACATTTTTTCATATTGTTATATATTTTTTAATAGCATTTAGGGTTTTTAATTTTTTTAGGGATTTTGAGTGTTTTTATGGTTAATTAGGGTTTGTGGGGGTTTTGTGATTTTTTTGGGTTTTTGGGGGTATTTAGAGTTTTTAGGGGTTTTAATTTTTTTAGTTTTTTCTTAAGGATTTAGGGTATTTTAATGTTTTTAGTTATTTTATTTTTTTTAGGTTTTTTAGGATTTTTAGTGTTTTGGTGTTTTTAGGTTTTATTGGGGTTTATATTTTTTAGTTTCTTAATATTTTCTTTTGGATTTTAGGGTTTTTAGTGATTCTTATGTTTTTAGTGATATTTATAGATTTTTAAGGATTTTAAGGTTTTTGGGTTTTGAAGGATTTAAAGGGTTTTTAGCGTGTTTTTTTGTTTCTTTTTTAATTTTTTTGGGGTATAATGGGTTTTTCGATTCTTTTGACGTTTTTAGGGATTTAAAGAATTTTTCGAATTTTTAGTTGGGTCTTATGGTTTTTATTGGTTGTTAGGGCTTCTAAAGATATTTAGGGGGTTTTTAGGTCTTTTTTGTTTTAGATTTTTTATAGGTTTAGATCTTTTTAATTTTTTAAGGTGTTTTAAGTGTTTTTAGGTTTTTATGGTTTTATAGGGGTTTCAAGGTTTTTACAGTGTTTTACATTTTAATGGATTCTTTGTGATTTTTTAGGATTTTTATGGTTTTTAGGATCGTTAGGGAATTGGGGGGTAGTGTTTTTTATGGTTTTATGTGTTTTAAGGGGTTTTTTGGTATTTTTCATTTTTTAGTTTTTTTAGGGATATTAGTTTTTTTTAGATGTTTTTAACCCATTCAGGGTTTAAATGGGTTTTTTTTGTTTTATTAGGTTTTAGGGTTATACAGGGGTTTTAGGGTTTTAATGGTTTTAGGTGTTTTTATGGATTTTATGGGGGTTTAGGTTTTTTAAATCATTTTTAAGGGTTTATAAATTTTTAGGGTTTTTAGGGGTTTAACACATTTTTTATTTTTTATGGTTTTATTTAAGGTTTTAAGGGTTTTAATGTTTTTTGGGATTATTAGGATTTTTATAGGTTTTTAGGGTTTTAGTGATTTTTATGGTTTTTAGGCTTCTTAGGATTTTTTTTGATTTTTCTGTGTTTTTAGGTTATTTATAGGTTTTAAGTGTTTTCAGGGGTTTAACGTTTTCTTATGGGTTTTCAAGGTTTTTAGTGGTTTTTATGTTTTTAAATATTTTAGGAATTTTTATGTTTTTATAGGGTTTAGTTTTTCTATATATTTTTATGGTTTTTAGGGGGTTTTGGGTTTTTGGGGTGTTATGGTTTTTTTGGGTTCTTAGGGGTTTTGTGTTTTTAGGGTTTTTAGGGTTTTTGGAGTATTTAACGTTTTTATGCGTTTTAAGGGTTTTCAGAGTTTTATTGTATATAAGGTTTTTATATAGTTTTAGGGTTATTTATAGTTTTAATGTTTTTAGGTTTTAGGTTTTTAAGGGGTTTTAGTGTTTTTAGTTTTTTTAACAATTTTAGGGTTTTTATGGGTTTAAGAGTCTTTAGGTTATAACATTTTTCTTAATGTTTTTATATGTATTTAAGGATTTTTGGGTCATTTTAGGATTTTTATGGTTTTTTGGAATTTTAGGGATTTTGACAGTTTTTATGGTTTTATAGTATTTACTATTTTTATGGTCTTTTGATTTTTTATGTTTTTATGTTTATTCTAAAGTATTTTATCTTTTTAAGGGGTTTAAATAATTTTTTAAGTTTTTAGTGGTAGTAGGTTTTTACAGGTTATTTGGTTTTTAATTATTTTAGTGGTTTTTTGTGTTTTAGTATTTTTTATGGATTTTATCATTTTTTTGGGTTTTTAGGATGTTTTAAGTATTTTTAGGTTATTATTTTTTAGTGTTTTTCAGTGTTTTTAGGGGATTATTTGTTTTTAGGGATTTTTTTGGGATTTTTTATGTTTTTTATTGTTTTTATAGTTGTTAAGAATTTTGAGGGTTTTCTGGATTTTTTGGATTTTAATGGATTGTTTTAGGGGTTTTTTGTGTTTTTAGGTTTTTTAGGTTTTGTTTATATTTTTTAAGGTTTGTCGGGTTTTTTATATTTTTTATGATTTCTATGGTTTCTAGGGTTTTTAGAGTTTTTAGGGTTTTTTATGTTTTTAGGGGTTTAAGTGTTTTTTTGGTATTTAAGGTTTTCTATGGGGTATTTTGGGGTTTTTAGGTTATTTAGTTTATATGTATTTTTAGTGTTTTTTATTATTTTCTTTTTTTTTACTTTTTTAGGGATATTGAGGGGTTTGGGTGGTTTTTATAGATTTATAGTTTTCTTGTTTTTATGGTATTTTAGTTTTTAAGGGTTTTTATCATTTTTGGGTTTTTAACATTTTTACAGGTTTAAAGGGATTTTTGTGTTTTTAGTGTCTTTATGGGGTTTTATGATTTTTTATTTTTTTGGGTGATTTATTATTTTTAGGGTTTCTTGTGTTTTAAAGGTTTTTTAGGGGTTTTATATATTTTTTAGTTTTTGTGGTTTTATTAGGGGTTTTCATTTTTTTAGATTTTTTAATGGTTTTAGAGATTTTTAGGGATTTTATGAATTTAATAGTTTTTGGGGTTTTTAGTGATGTGGAGTTTCATAGGGTTTTTTGTTTTGTTACGGATTTTAAGGGTTTTTAGTTCTTTATAGGTTTTTAGGGGTTTTATTTTTTTTAAGGTTTTCAAGGTTTTCATAGGGTTTTTTGGGTTTTTTTATTATATTACGTTTTACGGATTTTTAAGAGTTTTTAGGTTTTTTATGGTTTTTAGGATTTTCCATATTCTTAGGTTTTAAGCGTTTTGGGGGGATTTAATTGTTTTATTGGGGTTTTTGGTTTTTAGGGGTTTTTTGAGTATTTAGGGGTTTAAATATTTTTTTATCTTTTTTATCATTTTTATGGATTTAAAGGTTTTTTAGAGTTTTTAGTGGGTTGTTTTTACTTTTATAGGGTTTTAGGGTTGTTAATGGTTTTTAGTTTCTTTTATGGTTTTTAGGGTTTTTAGCGGCTTTTAGGTTTTTAGGGTTTCATGTGTCTTTTAGGTTTTTAGGAGTTTTATGTGTTTTTAGGTTCTTTAGTTTTTTATATATTTTCTTTCGAGTTTTTTTGGTTTTTTATGTTTATAAGAATTTTTTTTCCATTTTTTAGTATTTTTATGGGGTTTTAAGGTTTTTAGTGATTTTCGGAGTATTTAGGGTTTTTAGTATTTTTTTTGGGTTTTAGGTTTTTTTTGAGTTTTTATGCATTGTAAGTGGGTTTTACAGTATTTCATCATGTTTAGAGGTTTAAATGGTTTTTAGAGTTTTTAGTGGTTTTTAGGGGGTTTAAGGGTTTTTTAGAGTCTTTTATGGTTTTTAGGGATCTTATGGTTTTTATGGGGTTTTAGATTTTAAAGATATTTTAAGGTTTTTAGATTTTTTAGGTATTTATATTTTTTAATTTCGTTTAGGTTTTTAGGGTTTTGTTATGGTTTTTAGGGATTTTTGGGTTTTAGTGTCTTCATTTTTCGGTATTTGTAGCTATTATTTTGGATTTTTATGGTGTTTACCTTTTTTAATAATTTTTAAGGGTTTTTTTGGGTTTTTCGAGTTTCTTAGGGTTTTTAGCATTATTTGAGTTTTTACTCGGTTTTAATTCTTTTAGGATTTTATGGTTTTCTTAAGGTTGTTCGATGTTTTTATAGATTTTACGTTTTTAGATATTTGTATGTATTTTTTATTATTTTTAGTTTGTTTTAGTGAATTTGTGGGTTTTGGGGGTTTTTATGGTTCTGAGGGGTTTATTTTTATTGTTATTTAGGATTCTTTATTTTTTTAGTGGTTTTTTGGGTTTTTTTGATTTCGTAATGTTTTAAGGGGTCCAAAAGGTTCTTAGTGTTTTTAGTGGATTTTTATGGTTATTATGGATTTTCATGTGTTTTAGGGGTTTTAGTGTTTTTTAGCTTTTAGGGATCTAAATTGTTTTTAGTTTTTCTTGGTTTTATTAGTGGTTTTCATGGTTTTTTATATTTTTAGGGATTTGGGTTAATTTTTTGGATTTTTATCGTATTTTAGGGGTTTTTTTGGTAATAAGGTGTTTTAGGGTTTAAATGATTTTTTGGGGATTTTAGTGATTTTTTTAGTTTTTAGGGGTTTTCAGGATTTATAGATTTTTTTTACATTTTTAGAAGTTTCTAGGGTATTTAATTTTTTTTCATTTCAGGGTTCTTCAATAATTATTTTTTATTATTTCTAGGGGTTTTTATGGGTTTTATGGTGGTTTAGGGTTTTTAGGGTTTTAGCACTTTTAGGTTTCTTAGGGGTTTAAGTGTTTTATGGTTTTATAGTTTTCATAGGGTTTTTTTTTGTTTTATGGCCTTTTTTATGGGTTTGTATAGATTTTTTAGGGTTTTTATTTTTTTTAGGGATTTTTAAGATTTTTAGCGGTTTTATGGTTATTTAGGATTTTTTAGGTTTTTATGGTTTTATAGTTTTTTGAGTTATTTAATTATTTATGGTTTTTTAAGGAATTTGGTGTTTTTTATTGCTTTCATGGATATAAAGGGATTTTTGTGTTTTTAGTGGTTTTTAGGGTTTTATTGGTTTTTATGGTTGTTTATGGTTTTAGGGGTTTTATGGTTTTTATGGGTTTTAGTGATTTTAGGGTTTTTAGGGTGTTCAATGTTTTTTATTTTTTTAAGGGTTTTACCTTTTTTATGTTTTTATAGTTTTCTTAGGGTTTTAAATGGGTTTTTAGAGTTTTTATGTTTTTAGATATTTTTATGGATTTTTTTGGATTTTTATGGATTTCAGCGGTTTTAGAGATTTGATGGTTTTTTAGGAATTATAGGCAGTTTATCGTTTTTATGGAATTTTGGGGTTTATGATTTTTATAGTTTTTCAGGATTTAAGGATTTTTTGTGTTTTTTATGTTTTTATGGAGTTTAAAAGGGTTTTAGTGTTTTTGGTCAATTTTTGGGGTTTGCCGATTTTTAGGATTTTATAATAGTTTTAGGGGATTTATGATTTTTAGGGATTTAGGGTGTTTTTGGTGTTTTGGGGATTTCATAATTTTTACGGTTTTTAGGGGTTTTAACTATTTTTATTCTTTTAAGGTTTTCTTAGGGTGTTTTTTGGGTTTTTAGGGGTTTTATCATTTTTAGTGATTTTTATGGATTTTAAGGATTTTTGTGGTTTTTAGGATTTTTAGGGATTTTAGGTATTTTAGGGTTTTTTCATTGAGTTTGTTTAGGTTATTAATGTTTTTAGTGGTTTTAAATGCTTTTAAGGGGTTGAAGGGTTTTTAGATTTTTAGTGGTTTTATGTTTCAATGGGTTTTTTGGGTTTTTAAGGTATTTACGGGTTTTTATTTTTAAGAATTTTAGTGTTTTAAGATTTTTATGATTTTTTAGTGTTTTTAGGGTTTTTAGGGGTTTTAAGTGTTTTTAGGTTTTAAGCTTTTATGGGTGGTTTTCATTATTTTAGTGTTTTTATGTTTTTAGGGATTTATAGTGATTTTTAGGATATTTTTTGTTTTTAAGGGTATTTAGGGTTTTTTTAGGGTTTTGAGGTTTTCCAGGTATTTATGGGTTTTAAAGATTATTTAGGGTTTTTAGGTTTTTTTTAGTTTTTATAGTTTTATGTATTTTTAGATTTTTTAATGTTTTTAGGTGTTTAAAGGGTTTTTAGAGTTTTTCATTGATTTTTATGGTTTTTATGGGGCTTTTACTGTTTTTTATGGTTTTAGGGGTTTTATGATTTTTAGGGCCTGTACGGTTTTTTAGGTTTTTTAGTATTGTTAGGTTTTTCGGGGTTTTAAGTGATTTTATGTTTTTATGGTTTTCTTAAGGTATATCTAGGTTTTCATAGTTTTTCCAATTTTTTGGGATTTATATGTAATTTGTTATTATATTTATGGATTTTTAGGGGTTTTGGGATTTTAGGGGATTTAGGGTTCTTTAGGGTTTTTAGGGTTATTATGGTTTTCTTGAGTTTTAATTGTTTTTAGGTTTTTATGGTTTTAACGATTTAATAGATTTGTTATCTTTTTAAGGATTTAAAGGGTTCTAGAGCTTTTAGTGGGAATTACGGTTTTTATGTTGTATTAGAGGTTGTTAATGATTTTGGGTTTTTTGGGTTTTAGGGGGTTTTAGGGATTTTTGGTATTTTAGGGGGTTTTAGTTATTTTAGAATTTTTTGTATTTATAGGGTTTTAGTGTGTTTTTTAGGATTTTAAGGTTTTATTAGGGGTTGTTTGGGTTTTTGGGATTTTTTACATTTTTAGGGATTTTAATGTCCTTTATAGGATTTTTATAGGGTTTTGTGTTTGTTAGTATTTTAAGGGTTTTAGGATATTTGTTATTTTTTGGGTTTTTGGGTGGGTATTTTGAGTTTTTATGGTTTTATGGGTTTTCTAGGTTTTTAATATTTTTTGGTATTTAAAATGTTTTTAGATTTTTTTAGTGTTTTTTAGGTGTTTTAAGGATTTTTTTGCTTTTTAATGTTTTCATGGGTTTTATAATTTTTAGAGTTTTAAATTTTTTCATGTTTTTAGGGTTATTTAGGTTTTTAGGGGTTTAAAATATTTTTATTTTTTATGGTTTTGTTAAGGGTTTCCAGGGTTTTAGTACTTTTTTTAGTTATTTTTATGGATTTCTAGGATTTTTATGTTTTTTTCAGGTTTTAAGAAATTTTGAGTTTTTTAGGGTTTTTAAAGGATTTATGTTTTTTTTGTTTTTTAGGGTTTTCAATGTTTTTTATTGTTTTAAAGGTTTTCTAGATTTTTTATCTTTTTTTGTGGTTTTAAAATGTTATTAGATTTTTTTGTGGGTTTTTCGGGTTTTACAGATTTTAAGGTTTTTAGGTGATTTCGTCATTTTTAGTGGGTTTTAGGGTTTTAGGGGCTTTAGGGTTTTAGGGTTTTTAGCATTTTTTGTTTTTATGGTTTTTATATTTTTTAGGATTTTATTGTTTTACTATGGTTTTTCAGGTTTTTTAGGTTTTTTTATGTTTATAGGTATTTTTATGACTTTTTTGATTTTTATGGTTTTTTGGGGTTTTTATGGATTTTAAGGGTGTTTAGAGGTTTTTATGGATTTTAGTATTTTTATGGCTTTTTCAGTTTGGGGGGGTTTTTTAGTTTTTTAGTATTTTTAAGGTTTTTATAGGATCTTAAAGTTTTTTTGTGGGTAAAATTTTTTTTATTGTTTTTTGTGGTTTGTGTTTTTTATGTATTTTTAAGGTCTTTATGGTTTTTAAGAGTTTTTATTATTTTTTGTGTTTTTAGCGTTTCTCTGTTTTTATGGTTTTTATATTTTTTAGTTTTTTTAGGGGTTTTAAGAGGTTTTGGGTTTTATGGTTTTCTTAGGGGTTTTCAAGGTTTTTAGGGTTTTTATGTTTTTAGGGATTTCGGTGGTATTTTTAGATTTTTATGGGTTTTGAGTGTTTTTTGGGATTTTGAGGGGTTTAGGGGTTTTAGTGGTTTTATGGTTTCTTTGGGGGGTTTGGGTTTTTTCATTTTTGGGGTTTTTAAGTATTTTTATTGTTTTTCTTATCATTTTTTGTTGTTCAAATGGTTTTCAAAAAATTTAGTGATATTTTTTTGGATTTTCTGGGCTTTTAGTGTTTTTATGAATTTTAGGGGTTTTTACAGTTTTTATCATTTTTATGTTTTCAGGTATTTAAAAAGTTTTAGTTTTTTAAGGATTCCTTTATGGTTTTTGGAGTTTTTAGGGTGTTTAAATATTCAGTGATTTTTAGGGCCCTTTTTTATTTTTATATAGTTTTACGGTTTTAGGGATTTTTAGGGTTTGTAAGATTTTGAGGGTTTTTCTTGTTTTTATTATTTTTTAGGTTTTTAGGGTTCCTAAGTGTTTTTACATTTTAAATATTTTTCTAGGGGTTTTAAGACTTCAATGGATTTTTACATTTTTAGGTTTTTTATGTATTTTTTGTATTTTTTCTGATTTTTTCTGTTTTTAGGTTTTTAGGTTCTTCGAGGGTTTTTATGTTTTTAGGGGTTTTCTGGGTTTTTTGGTTTTTTGGGTTTTTAGGCTGTAGGGTCCTGAAAATTCCGCCAAGAAAAGAAAATACCCCCCTCCCAAATCACTTTTCGGAAGGAAGCAAGTACTTCTACAATTCTATCAAGGAGAATGGACTCAAATTGAGTTGCAATGTTCAGACGAAACTTGAAGGAATTCATATTTACAAAGAATTTCAAGTGGCCCACGTACCGTCACTAGGAAATGTATGTGGACCAGCTGGATTGCGAACCAAAAAGTACGCGGAACAATCCACAAACTGTTGGCCCATGAGGCGATGGCCAATGAGTAAGTCAAACCACGAACCATGTCATCGAAGAAATTGTGTGCACGAAGTCAATCCACGTACCATACCATGAACTCATCAGTTCGCAGAAGAAGAGAACCAGCAGGGTTCCACAAACCATTATCGCGAACCGAATCCTCCACAAACCCCAGTTGACCGAGTCTTCTGCAGGTGAGGATATCTACATAGGCCTTCGCAAATGGTGTCTTGTTCCCAATAGATACAAGTGTCTTGGTGCTCTATAAAAGGAAGAACAATAGAAGGATGAGGGATGGGTGATGAAGGTTTGAAGGGGACTTAGAGGTTAGAAGAAAGAGTTCAGATAAGTCTCTGGATTCCGTCTTGATTCATCAGCGAATCCTGAATCAGGAACCGCATTCGCCATAGGTACAGCCGTCTGTGAACCATAAAATAGGGGAATTGAATAATAATAATGGAACAGATAACCTAACTAGTGAACCAAGAACCATGTACTTCTCACAGATTAATTCCCCACGAATGATAATCCCCTAAACCCTCCTTCAATATGGTGCTCCTCATAGTACCCCGCTACACGAACTAAACCCAGGGCCACGCACTGCATTGGTACGTAGGTAGAATCCAAAGCGGCGTGATGAGAAGCGTACCACTATGGTATGCAGTCGTCTATACCCATGCCCGCATACCGCATCGGTATGCAGATAACCCCTCTTCCCGCATACCACTATGCTATGTGGATCCTCCCCCATCCCGCATAAGAAACTAGTATGCAGAATGGGGTGGTTTGGGTATTATTTCCTCTGGTTCCAACCTCACCCTTACATTACTGTCAAGTCCTCCATGATCCCTTAGCTAACCATTCCTCCAACATCAGGCCGAAGCCTCCTCCAAAGCCATCAGACCTGTATGATCAGACCATCAGGCGCACCAGCGCAACCCTTTGAGTCTGCATACCCATGGTAAGCGGATTCCCAAAGGTTGTCCCCATAATGGTTTGGGCTTTGGGAATTTCTGTGGTTCTACATTCCTAGGGTAACCCAGAGTCCAACCTTGGGATGCAAATATGAACCTCACCGTTCTAGGGATTAAGGGTGATCACTTTCTTTTCCACTCAATGAGTAATATTGATCAGTTGGAGGGGTTATGTTTGCTCCCCCTTTTGACGAGGATAAAACTTATATCCTTCTCAGAATGTGCTTTGGGGCCCTCCCACTGAGGTAAGTCCCCAATATTCTGATGAAGGGTCGTGTGACCTTCAATGTCATTTCACATTAAAAGGTTCATTGCTCTACACCATCACCCACAGTCACCCCAGCATCTTCCTCCAGGGGCTCTCCCTCCCCCACCGACTGGGGTGGAGGCATGTGCATTGTTGAATCTTTCACATCCTCTTGTTTCTCACACTGAGAATGACTCACGTGGGCTTAGAGGTTTGTGATGATTACAATATCCACACCATCTAAACTAAGAGAACATGGATTCCTAACCAAATCAGGATACGTATGATGCCTTCCAGAAGGGCTGATCTCAAAAAGGTTATGTCCCATGAAGGGTGCACCCAATCATGTTTCCTTAAATGGGTGGCTTCCATGCGTAATCCCCAACTCATCCGAACTATGTGGATTCTGATTCCTCTCCCAATGATATGTAGTAAGCCATTCTTATAGGCCTGAAACCAACATAAAGTCACCACACATCCCTCCTGGATGGAGATAAACTCTAGAGCGCCTTATTATAAGGTTCAATTCAACATCACCTCTGTATCATCAAATATATGCATGCTTACGATGATCCTTCAAACAAAGGGAGGCCTACGGACACACTCTTTGGGAATGAACCAATAATTCATGAACATATAAGCATGACTGAAATCTATATGAGAGTCCCAGAATAGGAAACAATCCTCACCTGAAAGGGTGCGGTGAGCCTGAACTCTCATACTCTCGACCAATAGAGTCTTTAAGTGTCGTTGGGTGAATCATCAATCAACGAGCACCTGCCTTTGGAAATAAGGTCCATGAATCATGGATACCAGGGATGTTGGGAATTCTTGGCTCCATGAATAAACCCATTGGAGACCATATGAGGAAGTTATATATATTAAGGACTTATTTCAAAAGTTCTTGACCCCCACACAATCTCCCACTAGGACTAATAGTTCCCGCAGGGTTAATCCAACCTTCTTTAAAGGATAATGGAATTGAATGGGTCGAATTAAAAGAAATTTTGAACTAGACGAGAACCCATCTATATAGAAAGGGGATGGGTGATGATACTCGTCAGACCATTTCTGCACCACCCTGAAATGCACCAACTTAGAGGCGGAAAAAAATGATGAACCCGACGTGAATCCTTAACCAAGGTGGGGGTTATACCCCAATGATAAAAGATAAAAGGATATTGTACATCAAAACATTTTTTTTGATCCAGCATGCACAAAATGTGCCCCCTCGGAGGCAGAACAAAAAATGGTGAACCCAACATGAATCCTTAACCAAGGTGGCGGTTCAACCCTAATAATAAAAGACATAAGGATACTGCATGTCAGATCTTTTTTTAGCCTCAGTAGGCATGAAACACACCGCATCAGAGGTATAACAAAGATGGTAAACCCGACATGAATCCTTCACCAGGGTGGTGGTTCTACCCCTCTCAATCCCCTATTCCCCACAACAAAAGAAAAGGGGAAGGGGGCCAAGCTGAGTCGTCAAATATGTATATGTTTAAAAGAATGCTACTTTGACGAGGTTTTGTGGTATGTATGTCATATATGTATATTACGTGTTCTTGAAGATCAAACATCAATCCAAATGACATCGCAATGACCCATGAATACACGTACCTCAGCAATCCCATAGGTGGTTGGGGCCTAAATGAAGAGAAGGACCCCCTCACCTACCTAGCGTCTTCAACGCTAGGTATCCAATACGCTGATCAAAGAGTAACACTGAAATGGTAATCTCCCCATGCTGAAGGCTACCAGGGAAGCCCTCAAGTCTGCAAAGGACCTCCAATCGCCTCTTCAGCCACTACCATAACCCAAGAACAAGGTGGCCTCAGTGGTCGTCTCATACCATTTCGGAAGCATGTCCCCAGAACGTGACAACGAGTCACTCCCTTATCTTAGGGAGGAAGATGAACTCGATAATGAAAACTTCATCTCAATTCAATAGGGGTCCTACTCATGGGCCCCGCCAGAGAGAATTGTCACTAACAATGGATGACCAAGACTCCTCCCACTGAATAGGACCTTATGTCGAGGGCACCTGCCAAATTCCAGGAGACGCGGGCCCCTCAGGCTGCTCGCCAAGGGTGGAAAATATATAATTAGGAACATGTTATCACCCTAGTTCCTGAGGAGAATATTTTTTGTACTAACGTGGTGGAATTAAATGGGAAGAAATATGACTCTGTCCCCTCCAATCAAACCAAAAACATAAATAGGTTGGCAAAATACAAGCACATTCATGTTCTGGCTAGTGATCTCCAGTCCCTTCATGTATAAAGAGTGGAAAACTATAGGCAGATGCAGAAATCTGCCGATACACAACAAGCCCATCAACCAAATAGGGCGGTGCTCAGCTACACGTAGGCACAAACACCTGCTGATGCACTTCAATCCTTCCATCTGAATAGGGCATCAACAGGCTATATGCAGGCAAAAATACCAGCTAATACATTTCAAGCCCTCCATCTATATATGGCGGAAACCAAATATAAGCAAAGTCAAATTCCTGCGGATGCATACAAAGCCCATGAGACAAATACAATGGTAAGAAAGTAGATGAAAATACCCTCTCATGAATATGAATACCACTAATCAAATATGGTGGAAAACAGAGAAGACAATCAGCAAAAGACTCATTCCTCTATCCTGACATAGGAGAACTGTCGGTATCCATTAGCAACTCATGGTGGACCAGAACAGACACAAACTCCATCTCCGATATCGGAATAGGCCTTCAAACCTGTTACATCCAAAGATGTATCTCAGCACATCCTGGAAATGATGGAATATCAGACGTTGATTCTATAACATATCCTCCAAACATGCTAATATATCATTGCATCAGCAGCAAAGGTGAGAAATCGGGCCCATGACCCGTTTTCCTCAAATAGAATGACTTACTCGCAAAATGAGCTAGTCACTCTAAAGTAGTTATGCATCCCTGCTATAGTACAGGAGGGTCTACGGAAATATCCCATGATACATAGACAACCAGATCGGGAAAAAATAACCATTCCAACTGGGGGATGTTGGTCCAACGTGGTGGCCACTCCAGGGTAGGCATATATCCCTGCCAAAACTCAATATGTCTGTCAGCGTATCATGATGAAATCATGGGAACCAACAATATTGGGACTCATTTTTGAAGGCTATTACCAATAGAATATGGCCTCGAATACCCCTAAGACAACGTTCAAATATAAAATGCACCGAAGGCAACCGAAAAATGAATAGAACATATATGACCTTGCACTGCTAGAAGATAGGGTTCTTGACACCCTGAAATATATATCAATAAATTCTCAAGACCCAATAATTCCATTAAAAAATTATGGAAGTGGAAGTAGCAGTTGTGAAGGTCCTCCCCACAATATCCCAAACTTCAGCTTTGAAGGTCATCCATAGAGCACCCACGGGGGGCTCACTTCGTGGGCCAAGAATGGTCGATCACGAGAACCTATCTCTTGATTTTCATCGTGGTAGACCTCCCATCAACTTGAAGATTTGACAGAAATAAGTTCCTCCCCTTACTATCGTTCACCCTAATGGTCTTCCCCAGGGTATATGTTGCAGATATGTTTCTCCCTATAGTCGGACATCAAGTCATGATGGTATTCCTTGCTATGATGACAGTCATTGGGAAGGCCCTATCCATAACGAAGTTACTATGAAGGTCCTCCCCATAGTAACAATAAGCAATGAGAAGGTCCTCCCCTCATTGGAATACATCCTAAAGGCCCTCCATATGATGTACATTGTAGAAATTCTCCTTAGATCCAGGTATCAAGTCATGATGGTAGTCCTCGACATGATGAAGATCATTGTGAAGGCCCTCCCTATAATGACAGTTGAGGTGAAGGTCTTCCCCACAGTGACATCAAGTAGTAAGAAGGTCCTCCCCTTACTGTAGCCCGCACTGAAGGTCCTCCCCCGGGAAAATGCCACAATGAAATTTCCCACGGTCGGTCGTCAAGTTCCAGTAGTAACCCTCTACATTGCAATATCAATTGCGGAGGTCCTACCTAAAATCAAAATTCATACCGGTAGGAATTTCCTGCCCTTTTCAGAAAAAATGTGAGAAAGACCTCATACGCTGAGCCACTCAGAAAAGAGTCAGACACATCGGGCACTCCGTCTATAACTAGTGATATTCTTTCTCAACCAGAGGTTGTCCTGGGGCCATGCTCATCTTCTGAACCACCCCGTGCCATATGCAAATCAATAGGGCTCCCACCAGCCTGGTTTCTTGGAACAAAATTATTATGAAGGATTCGAGTTGGGCATATCAACTATATGATCCTTTATAAGAACAAAAATAGGATATCTTGCTTGTGAGAAGACAACTAGATAGGGATAATATACTTTTAATGTATTGGCCCATGGATTCTTCTCACTTTGACATACCAAGAGATTTGTCTGGGGAATGCACACATGGAATTCTCCATAACATATGGATGGCACTTCTTTAGATAAAATAAAAATTCTTACCATACAAATGGTATACAGACCACATCATCATGATAGGGGAGATTCGCCATATAATCGACATGGAAGCCCTCCTAACCACAAGGTAGCCATAATCAGAAAGGTGAAAGAAAAACCTTGAACTGTCTTGCCTCCATGCATTGAATAAGTTTTTTTGCCTCTTTGTAAATGCCCCGGCTGGAGTTCAAATTCGGGGATGGGGAGAACATGGAGCTTTTCACTTCACCCCACATCCCATCCAGCAGGCCCAATTAGATATGACATCCTGCAATGACATCACCCAGAGGTGTTAATAAAGTGAAACCCCAACTCAGAAAATATGGGATACTCAACAAAAATCATCCTGAAGTAAGTCTCAATAGCATCAGGGCTGAAGGGATCAAGCCATCAAAAAATTTTGATTTAGGAAACAAGGAACATCCAGTAGGCTTCCCACCTAAGAAAATCCAATCAGCAAGCGGTGATCATGTCTTAAAAAGGCCATAGGCTCTGTGCAGGCCCAATTACATAATCATCTTACACCCATGTGATAGTATGTGAAATTGAAAAGGTGGAAATAGTAGCGGTCACTACCGGAATACGGGAACAACCCCAACCCACCGGGCTGGGGAAATTTTAAATCAAAATTCTCCCATAAGATCAACAAATCCATTCCATAATGCATCAAAAGGGGAATGTGAACAACCCCAGTCCACTGGGATGGGGGAATTTTTACATAAAATCCTCGCACAATGGATGTATGTATTCTCCCACCTAGGAAGAATGATGGAAAAAGGAGTTACCCATTCCACCCCTTCTCATGGTTTGCACCCTCTAAGACAAAGGTGCATTACGAGGTAATACCAGGGCTCCCTTAAGCTCAATATGCTCCAAGAAACCTAAATAATACCATAGAATGGAAGGAGAAAGTTCAATAAAGGGAGCATGAATCCTTCCTACCATTTTGAACCTGATACACCCCCCCCCCCAATGTGATATGCCTCAGTGAATGTGGTAAATGTCAACCCCGTGGATCTCACAAGAAATGACGTCGGGGGAGAGGATGAGAAGTAAGATGGTTCCCTCCCAAATGCATCCCACACCGAGCATGATGATGTGTATACTTGGAATAAGAGAGAGGTCCTAGATTTGGGTGCCCCCTCGGTTAATCCATCACTACCTCCCCCGAGAAACCCCAAAAGGAGAAGAGTAAATCTAAGGTTGTCTATGAGCCACCTCCTCCTCCCATTGAGAATGCGTCCCTCTCTCTTTATTAAAGGTTCTCCAAGAAGGAGGAAGAAATGAAAGAGATCAGGAAAATTAATGATGAGCTGCATCGAGGGAGCAACCTTTATAGATGTGTCCCCCCTGCGGAACGTCATTAGGTTCTCCTAGAAAAGGTGCCCATTCCACAGGCACTTATTCTGGTGAATGAAGCCAAGCTCGGAGGACCATTCAACCCTAGCCCGGAAGGACATCCAGACTTCCCCCCACTAGGAAGGAAGCTAGAATATGTTTAGGTCAATCCAAAAATGATACCCACGGCTGGGTATCCACCCCAAATTTCAGTAGCACCATCACACCCAGTCTTGGCCACTACTACACCAGCCCAAGATCAAGACCGACAGGATATGTATCAAGGACTCTTAAAAACCATTGATCAATTAACATCTCGGCTAGAATCAATGGAAGGGATACACACTCTGATAAAACAAGATAGAAACCCATACCCTGAGTGGGTGAGCAATGTTCCACCACCGCAAAACATCAGTAACCCCATATTTCCATCATTCAATGGCTCGAGGGACCCGAAATAGCCTTTAAGGAACTATTACTCTTACTATGACACCATGATGGGAACTTCAGAGCAGCAATATTCAGTAAAACATAGGTTCTAAATATGAACCCTGCAAAGATCAGCCTTTGTATGGTATACTAGTCCGTCATCCAATTCAATCAAAGGCTAGGAGGATCTTCAGGTGGCAGTTTCTATTCCAGTTCTGTTCAACGTTTCCTAAAATGACGGTCAGTGACCTCATGAACTGAAAACAATACCATAACGAAAGAATCTCAGTCTTCATTTCCATATGTAAAGGCCTGACTTATTCCCTGAATTGGATGCTCCCCTAGGATGTGATTCTCTCCATGTGCATCGATAAGCTTCAGGCTGGATTGTGAATGCTGCTCTTCCTAGTGAGGTTCATAAGTGGGTTTAGAGACTTCTCTTCCATTTCCCAAAGGATAGAATACTCCTTTTAATTGACCAATTATAAGTCTTGAATGGCCCCATCAGCCCTTGGGAAAGGAATTTTAAAAGCTAAAGCAGCTTCTATCATGCTTAAGCCACCCTTAGCACCAGCTCCAGTTGCGAGGCCCCCACCAAATAGTGTGAGACCCCCTAGACTCCAACAACCACCCCCACCTCTAAAATACGAGTGACAAGGTGCTAAAAAAAAATTGTTCAAAGAACACATAAATAAATTTTCCTCGTTCTGAGATGACCAAGACTGCTACTATTTTATATCCTCTATGAATTGAAATTTTCTCAGGATACTTGAGATAAAGAGAGCTGATGAAGTGGGTCTTGACAAACATCCAATTTATTGTCCCTATCACCAAGTACTGGGACACACCATCTAATAATTCTTCATTTTCAAGGATCTCCTACAAAATATGGTGGATTCCAGGAAATTCATGTTTGGCCTGCCACCAGCACAAGTGGCATATGTTTCCACCTCATACTCAGGAGAGGAAGAGGAATGGAAAATAGTTTCCAGTAAGAAGGAGAAATTTTTTGACAATTGGATGACCTAGAAGACCCTCAGTCAAGTTCATGGCATCCTCTTGGTGTTTTTGAAACAACCAATTGTGTCCCCAAATGCTCCCAATGCAGAAAAACCGTCCTCCTCAATCCCTCATCCATCTAATGGACATAAGGGAAGAAAGAGAGAGCAAGACGATGAGTTGGTTCCAAATCCGAAGTCGGTTTTGACACTTTCGGACTTCATGCCAACAGACTTGTTTCAAAGCGCACTGCCTCTCCAAATGAAACTATCAAAAGGAGACAGTCAGACAGACACAGTGTCGGATCAAGAACTGATCTTTTGCTCCATTAATGTCATTCACTTAATGGACCTCTTCTCAGATGAAGACTATGTCCACGAACCCAAATTCCCCATGCCCAACCGATGAGATGGAGGAAGAGGCCACAAAGGCTAGAGGTTTCCTGGAAATCATGATCGTGGTAGGAGTCAAATTCCAGGATACAACATAAATAAAACTGTAAAAATTGTGGAAACTCACCGAAGAACCCTACAATAGACACAATAAGAACCGGAATGCTCCATCACCCCCATTGGAAGAAATCCTACCCAATTATCATGGAATATCAATCAGGGTAAGAACAACTACCAAATCGACCAAGGAATATAGGTGGACTAGTTAGGAAAAATGTGGAAAGGACCGCAGCACCACCATCCCCAAATACAGAGGCCGAACCATCTAAACCCAAAGATCAAACCCCCAAAGTGCCTATGAAACAGAAACCCTGAGCTGGGAAGCACTGACCTTTATAAAATAAGTATGATATTATAAAGAATCTGGCCTTAGTACTAGCAAAGATACCAATCCTAGATGTGTTGATCCAGTCCATAGATCTTTGGGAGCAACTCATAGAAGCCTTTCTAAGTCCCCAAGAGTTCGAGGATGAAGTAGCAGTACCCGAAGTCAACTGAATGGAGACCAATCCTGAAGAATATCACACCTTCATCTCATTCACATATAGGGATGAAGACACCATCATGAAAGAGCACATAAAACCATTATATGTTTCTAGAAAGATAAATGGAATTGATGTCCATATATCATCATCGACCACAGATTTGGAGTTAACCTATTCTCGCTGTGAACGCTTTTTCAACTAGGATATGATGAAGACAGCTTGACACCCTTCACTACAACTCTGCTAGGATATGATAAGAGTGAGAAGAAACTATTGGGACTAATCAATATTAAAACTTAGATCATAGATATCATGTCATATTTTGAGTTCCTAGTAGTATAAAAAAGTACATACTTCAACGTCTTGCTAGGGAGGCCTTGGATACATCAGCACACTGCAATTCCGTCATAATACCATCAATGCATCAAATATTTCAGTAATGGAAAAAACAGGACATTTCATGCGGATAAATCCCCGTTCGAGTTCTGTGAGTCACACTATATCAATGCAAGGTTATATGAATAAAAATAAAAATATCTTTCGGATGATGAAATTGATTGGATCAATGATATGAATGGATTGGAAGTGGTTCCCACTGACCCCCTCCAGCAACTTGGGGAAGAGTATGTACTACCCATTAACCAAGTTGAATGAATAAGTGAAAGTCTGGATGCAGAATCAATTGTATGCATGGTCTCTGTTATGGGCACTGAGTCCAAGTACACGGAAGAGCAGGCTAACTCCCACAATTTCAAGAAAACCCATATCAAAGATACTCTTAGCCCGCCCGTGGGGCATCAAACTACCCTTCCCTCACCCACTAAGGAAAAAGAATATATCTCCCCCAAAATTGGAGATTTTGTTTAAAAAATCATCTCTCCATCAGAAGAGAAATATGATGAAGATGATGATGAAGAAGAAGAAGAGGAAGAAGACTTCAAAAATGCCTCTCTTACATTTGAAGAAGGTGTCTCCACCACAATCGATGAAATTAAGAAGATAAATCTGGGCACTAAAGATGACCTATAGCCCACTTGGACCAGTGTAACTATAAATATCGAGGAGCATGAGGATTATACCTCCTTTCTAAAGAATAATCAAGATGTGTTTTCCTGGAATGACATGGAAATTCAAGGCCTCCATCCGGAGGTCTCCACCCATCATCTAGTCTTACTAGAAGATCATTGGGGCTATAAGTAGGCAGACAGAAGGACCCACCCAACACATTATTCCAAAATATAGGCTGACGTACACAAGATGATCAAAGCTAACTACATATGGGAGGTCCAATATATGATCTATCTAGAAAACAAAATTCCTATCAAAAAGAATAATGGGCATTTTAGAATCAGCATTGACTTTAGGGAACTTAATCGGTATTTACCAAAGGATGAATTCTCAATCCCAATCACATAATTATTGATTGATGCTACATACGGATATGAATCCCTCTCTTTCATGGATAGATATTCTGGATACAATAAAATCTAGATGGCCTGAAAAGATGAATAAGCGATCGCTTTTAGGTCCCCTTAGGGGGTGTTCTATTATAAAGTGATTCTCTTTGGTCTAAAAATGTTGGTGCCACATATCAGTGCACCATGCACTGCATATTTAAGCCGTTATTGGGAGAATTTTCCGAGTGTTATGTCGACGATCAAGTTGTTAAATTATGACAGTTCTCAAACCACTTAGCTGATATTGAAACTCTCATCAGAATATTGCAACAACACATTTTAAAGATGAATCCCCTGAAGTGAACCTTTGGTGTTACCTCAGTAAAATTCCTCAGATTCGTAGTACACTATCGCAACATCGAAGTCGACCCTGAGAATAAAAAAGTCATTCTTGGAATGTCCCCACCTCGCAACCTCACCAAGTTGAGAGGTCTCTAGGGGAACATCACCTATATTTGGCACTTCATATCCAACCTAACCGGTAGATGTTTACCTTTCACCGGGTTCACGAATAAAAGAGTTAAATAAGAGTGGGATAATGATTTCCAAGAAGTATTCGACAATCTCAAAAGATACCTCCTAAGCCTGTCAGTGTTCATGACACCAGTTGAGGGGAGGCCACTCATTTTGTACTTAACTACCTTGGAATAGTCATTAGGTGCATTCCTCACACAAAAGAATGTTTACAGTAGTGAGAGAAGCCTATATTACCTCATCCAAACAATGATCAATGTTGAAACCAATATTTAATATTCTATAAGAACTGGTTAGCCATAATATTCACAGTACAGACACTCCTGGATTACATGCCACACCCTGAGGTCCACCTGGTTTCCCACTGCAACCTGATTAAATATATCCTCAACTGTACCATGCTAAATGGGCACCTATCATGATGGGCAGTCATCCTATAGAAGTTGGACATACGGTACGTTCCCCAGAAGGTCATCAAAGTCTCGGTGTATGTAGACTTCCTGGATGAGCACCCCTCATAATAGAAAACATCGTTGGATGTTAAACTTCTAGATGAAGAAGTGTTTTCTGTTCAAGAGGACCTCTAGATAAGGGAAATGTACTTCTACAGTGCTTCCTAAAGCCCAATAGGGAAAAGAATGGAAAATACCAAGATCAAAAAAGTGGGGTTGGGATTTAAAATTTTATCCCATGAAAAGGAAAACTGGCCTTACTATTTCCTACTTTTGGAAGGGTGTACAAATAATGAAGAACAATACTAGGCCCTCATTACAGTCCTTGAACTGGAACTTCATGTGCAAGCTAAACACCTAAAAATAAAGGGTGATTCAAATATAGTCATCAAACAGGTCAATTGTGACTACGCCATCATGAAAGAGGTATTATCCCCCTTGATGAACCATGTTAAAGCATTGATGGTAGAATTACCATCAGAACCAACATTGAACTATATCCCCCAGTCACCAAATGCCCAAGACAACGATTTAGAAAATGCAACCACAGCCTCGGCCGATCCATATCAGGATGAATAGTCATTAGCATTGCTCACTGTCGGATGGTCTTTCCATTCATCCTGAGTAATACTGAGGAAATAGATTAAATTATCCCCATATCTAATACTTATGGTCATACTACTAATTGGATGATTCCTATTACAAATTACCTTCAGAAAGTGGAACTCCCACCAGATAGGGATGGAAGGGAGCTGGTCTGAAGACGGGAATTCAATTTTACCTAGTACCATGGGGTAAACCAAGAAAAGGTTCTCTATAAATATGTCCTTGAAGAAGTCCTTATCATGTGCATTGTTGGAGAAGAGACTACAGCAGTCATGAAAGTAGTTCACACTAGAGCTTGTGGAGTACATCAATTAGCGACCAAGAACTCTCATCAAATCCAAAGTCTTGGGTATTAGTGGCCCACTATGATACAAGATTGTTCCATATTCACCAAGAAGATCCATTCCTATAAAGTTCATTCTTATTTCATACACCACCCCCTAGTGTTACTTCATATAGCCAAGTACTCCTAGCCATTCGTCGCCCGTAGATGGATGTTGTGGGACCATATCCTCCTACCACAGCCAGAAAATTCAATTTCATAATCACAGCAACTGTCTTCTTTTCTAAATGGGCCGAATCGATAACCCTTAAGGAAGTCGGGGTGAAAAATATCATTAGCTTTGTGAAGGCCAACATCATCACCAGATTTGGTGTCCCTCAAAAAATACTGATAGACAATGGCTCCAAATTATGCTCCACTAAGATGGAAAAGTTATACATGGAGTATGGAATTAAATCCAACTATTCGTCCCACTACCGCATGTTGTCCAATAGTCAGATATAGGATTTCCACAAGACTTTATCCAATATACTTCAAAATATAGTATATAAAGACAAGAAATCATGGCCAAACAATATCATTCATGTTTTATGTGCTTACCAGACCACGACCCGCACTGCCACTCAGGAAACCCCGTACTCACTAGTATACGGGGCAGAGGCAGTGTTACCTTTAAAAATACAAGTTCCATCACTTCTTTTGGCCATTTTCAATCAAATTTCCATGGATGAGCAATCTGAGAGATGGTTTTATGAAATGGAGAAGCTATATGAGAAAAGGATGTTCACTTTACACCATTTTCAAATCTACCAAAACCAGATTGCATGAGCCTTCAACAAAATGGTTCGCCTTTGTTCTTTATTCAATGGAGAAATAGTGATAGTCCTTAGAACACTGATGATACTTGGGAAGAATCCCTCAAAGATTTAACCAATGTGGGAATGACTATACATCTTACATATGGTATATTCCAATGGAGCATATTCCCTGATATCAATGGACTGACAACTCATCACAGCTCCCAAAAATGTGAAGTTCTAGAAGAAATACTTCATGTAATAGCCCCAATGTTTTGATTCAAACTCTATGAACCTAAAATAAGAGTTATATTACACCATGTTCTGGTCCAAGATCTGCGACCTTGAACTATGAGTAAGAGCCTCCCATGTTCTGGCACAAACTCTATGACCCTAAACTATGAGTTTTTTCCCTTACCCCATGATATAATAATGTACAGTATTAGTCCATGAAATATGAAATTGAACCATGAATCATAGTTCCAAGATCTGTGACACTAAGTGATGAGTTATAATACAGAGGAGCCAATATTCCAAGCTTTAGGACCCTAAACTATGGGTTATAAAACCCCCAATGTTTTTCTCCAAACTCTAAGACCCTAAACTATGAGTCATTTTACTTTCCATATGAAATTAAACTATAAGAAACTCATCCCTAAAACATGAAATTAAACTGTGACTCATGTCTTCACCATAATATGTTAAACTGCATGACAAAAAACGTCTTAATCGCATGACAATAAACTGCATGATCTCTCACAGAACTACGTATGGCTTGATTCTAGACCTTGAAGGATACGTAACTACGCCTTGATCCTCGATCTCGGCCCATACCCCACCATAAAAAAATTCCTCCATCATGCCCCCTATCTACCCATATTCGAAAGGGAAACCCTTATTGCTCATTGTTTTTTACATCGAGTATAACTCACATGAGCTTAGGATTAGTGGGAGAGATTCTCTTACAAAGTTAATCTATGGAGTAACATGGTATTCCTCGCAACCATGAAGGATAGAAAGAAAATTCCCATACCCCTAGACCGAGCTAGATCAGTACAGGGTATATTCAAAACTACGTATGGCTTGATTCCTTCTCGTGAAGGATACTTAGCGACGCCTCGATCCTTGATCTTGGACCATCCCCACCAAAAAAGAAAATGGAAACTCCCCCATCATATCCTCTACCTCCCAACACCTATGAGGGGAAACCCTATGTCCACTCCTTGTTTCTCACAAAGAGTATGGCTCACATGAGATTAGGATTAGTGGTAAGGATTATCCTATGAAAATAAGTTATAGAGAAGTATGGTGGACCTGGAACCCCTATCAAATGAAAAAAAAAATCCCTACATATGGAACGAGCCAGATTGGTATAGAGAATGTTAAGAACTATGTGTGGCTTGATTCCTACACTTGCAGAACACAAAGTGACACCTGGATTTGTCATCTCATCCCATTAAATCACCATAATAAACAAAATACCCTCAAATGTCCCTACGCATCGAGAAAACATTTTTAGGGAATGTTATGAACTATGTGCCGCTTGATCCCTATCCTTGCAGCATACGTAGTGACGCACAGATTTGGCATCCTAGCCCAACCACCATCAAAAAAATAAATGCCTTTTTTCCCCCATAAAATGGTCATACTTGTATGGGGATCCCATGAAAGGTCTTAATCTCATGAAAATAAACTGAGACATTCATAGAGATTTATGTGTGGTTCAGTCCTCAGTGTTATGAGATCCCAAACATTCCCACCACTCATGTGAAGTCAAAATATCCCGCTCTCCTCTCTACATATGAGTTAGATCTATGTGGAAGTACCAATATTTCATGGGTAATCACAATCTGGATATTTCTCACATTCCCTTGCACATCTCTCCCATTTTTCAAACTCTATAATCTGGGAATACTTGGATCCCCATAATCATTCAAGTACATTTGAGATTGAAGGCTAGTGTCCTTTAGACACCTTTGTTTGACTATGCACATCATACCCCAATGGATCAACATATATTTCCCATAAAAATGGTCTTCAATAAAAGGAAAATTCATCCTCAGGAGAGTCCACTCCTATCTCAGTATGCCTAATGCCTTCCAAGCCCTATGTCACCCCCTTGATTAAAGTTTCCCCCAATACTTTGGTTTACACCTTCTATCATCTCTCACGTCTAGGGAGGTTCAGATCATCTTGATTGAAACTAACTAAAAACTATTACATATCTTTTTGACAGTATAATATTTATCACTGCATGAATCTAAACTGCATGACGTCATGTCCTCACCGCACGACATTAAAATGTGAGGACAAAATCATCCTTGTTGTATGATGTTAAAATGAGTAGCAATGGTTTAATCCTAAAGTTTCCCCTTGTGTATATTATTCTATTCATAGAAAATGACACGAAATCCTCATAATCCCTTGTTTATCACACCGAGCATAGCTCATTTGAGCATAGGGATCTTAGCGAGAGATACACCGTGACATTGCGGAAAAATGACCCAGCAATTTGGTCCTAGCAGCACGACCCTAAAAGGCATGTCACATCTCCCTCCCTTGAGAGGAACCCCACATCCAAGCCATGTGACATTAAAAGAACAGGTATCCCAAATATGGAAAGAATGAACCACCCTACATATAATTCATATCTACATAAGGGACACCCGATTCCATGAGTAAATCACATCCCAAATGTCCTCAATATGCTAGGATACACTCCTTCCATATTTCAAACTATGTTCTCTAAGTGATCATGAATCTACATAACCCTCCAAGGCTATCTGGAATGGAAGGCTTGTGTCCTATAGAAACCTTTGTTTGACTATGCACATCATTCCCTAGTGGATCTGTATATTTTGTCCACAAAAATGGTCATCAATCAAAGGAAAATTCATCCCCAGGAGAGTCCTCTCATATCTCAGAACGCCCAAAGGATTCCAAGCCTCATTCAATCCCCCCTTATTTAAGGGCCCTTAAAGTCATGGTTTAAATTTTCCACCTTACACACAACATAGATATATCAAGACCTACGGACCCGATTCATCTATGGTCTCTTTTGAGGTTTTTAAGAATGCCCTATCCATATGCATGAAGTTGATCTACATACAAAAAAAAGAGTTCCTCCACTAATTTCCAAGTTTCCCCTAAAGGAGATCAGTTAAAATGCCCCTTTTCATGTTTAGGTGCACCACTTTTCAAAGGTCACATACCATATTTAGAGAGTTTCCAATCTTCATAATCCTCAATGGACATCAGATATGGAAGGTCGGTGTCCTTCGGGAACCTTTTTTTGACTATGCACATCATGCCCCGGTGGCTCTGCATATGTAGCCCAAAAAAATGGATATCAATCGAAGGAAAATTCATCCTTAGGAGAGTCCTTTTCATCTCTCATAAGCTCAAATGACATTAATGTTTATCCACACCCCTGGATTTGGAAAAATCATGGATAACGACTTATATACCATCCATTTTCAAAATTCCTCTAACATAAAAAAGGGGGATTTCTAGCTGAACTGACCATTTACTGGCTCTCCCGCATGCAAGTAAGAACTGTGTGGGAACATTTACCCCGTCAGAGCCAACATGAATTCCCCTAATGTTTTCATACACCACTAGTTTGGACAGCCACTTTATATGGCTCCCAACATCAAAATTAATTCAAAATATTGAAAATCCCACCAGGCCATCAAAAATGGAAGGCTAGTGTCCCAAGAACACCATTGTTTGACTATGCACATCATACCTCGGTGTCTCTTCATATGTTTCCCAAAAAAATGGCTATCAATCAAAGGAAAATTCATCCCCAATAAAGTCCTTTCCTACCACTATATTTCTAAAATGGCTCCCAATCCTTATGCATGTTCAAAATCACAAATCCAAGGTCAAGAAAAATTACTAATCCATGTCTGAATGATATTAGAACATTCCTAGATGATTGTATCAAATTAGAGCCCCTACCCTGTTATGTATAGTCAAGGTTGTTTGACCTAAAACACTAGTAATAAGTTTTATTGCCAGGACTGCGAACTACCAGCGAAAATGATGACATACATTCCAGAGGGAAAATTTTCAAAAGGAACCTATGGGTAAAAGTCAAGTATCAGTTCATTTAAAAAAACCAAAAAAAACATTGATCCATCAAAAAATGTGTAATGATTTTTAGGAAAATAATCCACAAAGGTAGACATAATAATAATTCAAGTTATACCCCCTAATCCCATTTCATGAAGGCTTGGGAAAAAATTAGGATAATAATAAAAAAAGAGACATAAAATTTTTGGGGTTTTCCATGAAACCCCAGAAATAGTCAAACTATGTTTGTTGTGTCCTGCGGATTAAGAAAAAAATAGAGTCCTATTTTATTGTTTTAGTTTAATCTTTTCAAATCATGATTTAATATTAATACAATATTGAAATGATTTCTATATGATTGATTGATCAATTGACATAACAAGAAAAGGAAAAGATATAGAATTTAGAGGCAAATTAGTTCCACCATATTCCATAAAAAATATATGTTTGGAATCCGTAGTCTGGAGCCTATCCTTGTGGGCGAGATAAGACCTTTATAGGAGACATTTTACATAGTTGCAAAGTTGCGTCAATGATTGGTGAGACACCTCAATGGTTTGTAAAAGCTTCAATAAATCCACATTCTCAGCTTCTGCACTCTCCTGTAGCGCCTCCACATCCCTCATAGCTTGGAGGCCAGTCCTTTCTCACTCATTAATTTTCCATCATCCCTCCTAAATGACAGATGTATCCCAAGATCACTCTTGTTGGATCTGCTCCAACTTCTGGATATGTTTCTCCACTTCCTGGTCAAGTTGTTCCTTCAAAGACTCTTACTTCATGAGTTCGTTTTCCCACATCGCATCTGTTCCATCATGAGTGGAAGCATTGTCAATGAGAATTTATCGTGTAGCATCCAGATAATCCATAGACTCTAACATGGAGAGTCGAGATTCAAGTACACAAGTTTATTCCCAAGTATCCACTACCTATCTTAATATATCATAAATTCCATTATAGTTTAATCCAGTGAAGCTCAAGACCACAAACTGGCGGTGTAACTTTGGTAACTGCAATGTCATCTCATCCAATGGAGTCTGGTAAATTAATCTCCAAATGTTCCTCCACACCTTTTGATGATTGGGATGAAGATTGTGTAGTATTAATCGATCAGTCTCAGAATCACTCCCTAACGATGAAATATGGTCAGGAATGAACGTCATCAGGGAGGGTCTTAACTCTGCAGCTAAAACACTTCTTGACCTTACAATAACCTTTTCTCTGTTAATGGTAATAAATGAAAATGTAGGGGAATCCTCCTCCATTTTTTATGATTTTGGTTATGATTTTAAAGATGGAGAGGAGATGTCTTTAATACCTCTCACCTTTTCAGTAGCATGGCTATCTAAAATTGATAGTGTTGCATCTTCAATCATCAGTGGAAATCTGCAAATACATGGGAATACTAAAGACCCAGGGCTATGCTCAGCCAAATAGTATCTCTCAAAGTGGCCCTCAAAAGGTTATTGGTTAATATAAGGAATGTAGGAATGGTCAGTCTAGATAAGGATACTGGTCTTGGAATCCTAGGGGAAGAAAACATAACCCCTCTCAGAATTTGAAAAAATGGCAAGATATCCCGCTCCAAATTTTCAAGGGATGTAACATTATCCTCCCTGATTATGGCTTCACCAGAGCTACCATGTCAAGACAAAATAGTTGTCTCTGAAGTGACTCCCTATATAGGGGAAAAATCTTCTCGATCTAGAATGATTCGCTCCTCAATATTCTAAGCCCCTCCAAGATCCAGCAAGTTCTGGGGCTCGTCACTAGACTCGGCCCCTAACATGAAGACTACCATGTCTCTCTTCATGAGAGTTAGCTCAGCACCTTAAATTGAGCCCACAACTTTTGTATTTCTTTCCATTGGTGGGGCCAAGATTGCTCGAGCGGGAGAAGGCAGACCTGAGGGGTCAGAAGCACCCTCAGCCTCTTTAAAGGGCACTACTTACCTATTTCAACCAGCCATAATAGATGGTGACCCTTCCCCTACCCTAAAAGGTACAATTGATATATAATCCTGAGAGGTCATCTTTTGGACACCAATAGGCCCTGCATAAAATTACATATATTTACTAGTATGTTTTCCCAATTAGGGTACTTGGTTCAATCACTAGATAAGAAAACAATTACTTCTGATCCCCCGTCGAATATTCTTGGATAACTAAGAGGATTTCTTGTGTTTTTTTGACTTATGGGGGGTGTATTTGGAATAATATCACCAAGAGTATATGGATGGATAAACACCTGGGAAGGGTCTGTGATAATTCCTTACATATGTTATTGGGCTCTGAGAGATCCTTCTGCAGTACCCCTACTGTTGAGGGGGCATACTCTCCAGTCGTAGTACCATCGGGAGAATAAGTTGGGGAAAAGGTTGTTTCCTGAGATCTGGTAGATCTCTGAAGAATAAAAAGGAAAGGGATAAAGTTTTAGAATCTTTTAAATAAAATAATTTAAGGCCAAATGTTTCAGATAAGACCTCTCCCATCAGCCATGGGAATACCTCCATCAATTCCATGCAGTCCGACCAGTAACGCATGTCCATAAGAGCATGAAGCCACATATCCATTTCAGTTAAGTAAGATTCCACCTCATCAGGCTGTTCATTGGTATAAATACTAGTAATATAAATGTCTCCCCAAAAACCTATAATATCGAAGTTTTCCCTATGAGGAATCCCCCATCTATCTTCATCTGAATCTCTCACCCTCAATTCATCCCATACTCTCCAAGCCTCTATAAATGTGGTTGTAATTGGTATGGACAACACTGGAAGGATAGTGTAGGGGAGTGGAGAAGATTTCAATAACCTAAAATGTTTCCTAGGAGTTTCTGTAACTCAATATCTCAAGAAGAGTAATTTTTATGAGACGATGAGAGAAAGTAGGAAACTTTTTCCATGGAATCTGTAGTAGGTGATCCAACAACGTCATCTTCCTCATCATTCATTTCAAGTCATAGGATGGGAAGTACCTGATGCAAGTACTTACGGTGGCCACTTTGAGATTGGATGAGGGTATCGTGGTCCTTAAGATAATAATTCACCCTATATGGGTCCTCATCAAATGAAATTTCAGTTGGTGCTGTTTTTTAGCCAATGCGAGAAAGGGCTACTTCCCTAGTCTGGAGGAGCTTCCATAAATCACAAGGGGACTGGTCACGGGTAGATGGACAAACTTTAAAAATTTCACATTGCCTCCAAGCCATTGGAAAATAATCCTCAGAAGGAATAGACGATAGAATCCTTGAAATAGATCAAGTGGATTGTTTAGCCACCTGTGTGGTTATAACCCCATCATTCACAACATTCCTGGGGGAGAGTGAACAGTCCTTCATAGGAATTTTTCTGTTCTAGAGTATTCAACAACTCCCTTTTTTCTTCCCCATTACTTTTTCCATGGCTTCCTTGGAAGTTGTCACAATAGGCACTAGGTCCACTAATTGGACATCAGGATATGACTTAACCCAGGCCTCAACATAGTACTTGGTAAGGAAGGGCACTCAATACCCAGAATCTGGAAGTATGTACTGGATCTATGTGTCCTAATGGGTGAACATTAACCATAATTGGTGAGATATCATCAGATGTTTCTCCTAGATAGCACTGTTAAGAGCAGAAGGCCACAACTTCTGAACACAGCTGAATTTTTGACTAAATCTGCAGGGTGCATAGACCTCGCAAATAAGTTCTCCTCTGATACAGGCAACCAGGATGCCTTATTACAGAGAAAAGAAGTAACCTCGGTTGATGAATTCTTCATATGCATTATTTGTAATAGTACCAGTGGGGAATCATAAGGGTGGTAAGAGAAACATCCGTAAACATTAATACAATCCATTAATTCCTACTCATTCTTTTCAGTTTTCTACTAATGCTTATTCTGTGAAGCCCAAGCCACTGGCATGACCCTGCTAGTGCTCTGAAGGTTTGGTCAGAGGGTGGAATATAGAATTGGTAGATACTTGATGAATGAATAACCCCCTATGTTGGCTCCCTTCCATCCCCAAAGAATTTGAAAAGGGCCAGTCATCTGGTAGGGTGACCCCCCTTCGCAGATTCGTCCCAGTAGGCGGTATATCTTGGCCAACACTAGGATATCCAAATTGATGCATTTTCTAGTGGCCAATAGAGTGGGCATTATAAAGGTTGAGGCTCTTACACCACTTGATTCCCGCACTAGTAGGAGCCACATGCTCAAGAACATGGACAAGAAATCCGCCAATCGAAATAACCGATTGACGATAGGGATGACCCCCCATCCCCATTTCTAAAAAACCCCTCTTCCAAGGTGGTCCAATAAGTACCCACTCGCCTCCAGGTGGTTTTGGTGGGGCATGCCCAGGGTCTCCGTATATCGGGTTTAAGACCAGTATGTTTAACAAAAGTGCAAAACCAGTCATCAAACGTAACATCGTACTTTAGGAAGGAATCACTTTCTTTTAGAAGCATCTTCACTTGGATGATGAGTTTCCTAGCCAGGGGGGGTGTTATTTCCTCATCATCCCAAACAGTGGAGGGAGGAAGAGATTCATCATACATTTCCTCAATGATAGGGATTCCAGAAATCCGTTGGATGTCCCAAAGGCTGATGCCAACCTCCCCATGGGTCAAATTGAAAGTGTTGGTATCCGGAATCCACCTGCTTAAGAGCTATTAATTAAGGGAAGTAGGATGATGGGTGTATGCCTGAGAAACCCAAGTTTCCTCATACAGTTCCACACTCTATAGATCAACTCAGAATTCTTCACTACTCTAGTGAACCTAAAAGGGACAACCTCAGTCCAAGCCAAACAAGCCTCCAGGGTGAAGGTCCCATAAAGATGACCAACCGTGCTTCCCATTTACTTTATCCTTCCTTGAAATGCTCTAGTAGAAGTGGGTTGTCTGATCAGGCTTCTGTTGCACCTCCTCTAAGGTTCAAGGTGTGTAGTGCAGAAAAGACCCATATGTAGCATATCTATGAAGGTACATCCCCTTGGAAGAGATCAAATCCTTTGGAATATAAGTATTAATTATCCAAGTGGTAGGCTGATCAAACGGGTTTATCACTAGGATCGCTGTGTCAGAAAAAAGGCCAAGCCCGTAAGAAGGAATCATGTCTGAGACTGGGTACTCCCATTGACCCGCTGTGAGAATATTTGCAAGAGATTGGGGAAATGGAACGACCAGAGTTTTTTAGTCAACCAAAGCGGCCACGCCCTTCGATATTTCATATATAGAATAAAAAGGTGTAGAAATTTTTGCCTTAGAAGAGGCAACGACATCAGTAGAAACCTATGAATCATCCATTGTAGTAGGCACAGGAAGATCCAGAAACCGATGAAAAGTCAGTCCAATAAAATAAATTGGATAAAGGATATAGAAGAATGTATAATGGAATCAAAATATGTCTGCATAAGGCTCCACATACTGTTCTTGGAAATGGTATGCGGTACCACATCCCACGTACTATATGATACATAGAGGTAACCATGCCTACAACTACGGTATGTGGATGCCTCTCACCACATAGAACCATGGTACACGAACCATCCACGAGGTGTTGGCATACGGATCATTGAACAGTGAATAGAGAGGTTTGCAGAAAATGGATACCATGAACCATGTCCTTAATTAAGTTCTTATTCAGAAATTTCTAATTAAAGATTAATGTTCGTAATTTTAGTTCTTAATGTTCGGTTCACCAATCCAATTTCAGTATGTGGACAAGCCATCTATGTGGCATCATCCCACGTAGAATCTAGATTTTATGTCTCAAAATTACACAAAACCATTCACAGAATCTGAAATATGGTATGCGGATAGAGAAATGGTGATGAGATTGGTTCATAGAACATACGAAGCGGTTTGCGAATGAGATTTTTGCAAGGAGAATGGTATGAGAGAGCAAAGGAATCCAGGGAAATCGAGAGCACTTTTTTACTAGGATAAATGTTAAAAGACAAATGACATGGGATTATATATATAGGTGTGGTCCCCTCCTACTAGATCCATTTATTCTACCGTGAACCATTTCAGTTCCGGAATAGTTCTATATCAGAATAATCCCTTATTCATTCTGAATGTACCCCATTCCGATGGGGCATTTGTAGGGTCCTAAAAATTTCTCCAAGGGAAGAAAATACCCTCACATAGTCATTTTGTGAAAGGAAGAAAGTACTTATACTAATATAGGAAGGTGAATGGACTCAAATTGAGTTTAAATCATCATAAGAAACATGAAGGTATTCATGTTTTCAAAGAATTTCAAGTGGCCCGCATACCATCACTGAGAAAGGTACACATAATAGATAGTTCGCAAACCAACATCTACATGGTACAATCCGTGAACTGATTTCCTGTGAGGTAATGGAAAGTGAGAAAGGCATACCACAAACCATGTCAATGAAGAAATTATGTGCGTGAAGTCAATCAGCGTACCTTACCATGAACTCATTTATTCATGGACGAAGCAAACCAGTAGGGTTCCGCAAACCATTATTGCGAAATGAAGCCTTCGCAAATCCCAGTTGACCGAGTCTTCTGTGGGTCAGGATATCTGCATGGGCCTCCGCAAATGGTGTTACATGCCCAATAGATACAAGTGTCCCAGTGACCTGTAAAAGGAATCACAATAAAAGTACAAGGGATGCATGATAAAGGATTAAAGGTGACTCAGAGGTTAGAAGAAAGAGTTTAGAGAAGACTCTGGCTTCCATCTTGATTCATCTGCGAAGCTCGAATCGCGAACCGCATTATCCAAAGGTAAAACCATCCATGAACCATAAAACAAGTGAATTGAATAATAATAATAGAACCATGAACCATGTACTAATCGTAGATGAATTACCCACAAAAGATAACCCCATGAACCCTCTTTAATATGGTGCTCCTCATAGTGAACCTCTTCACAGACTGAACCCGACGCCGCATCTTGCATCGGTATGTGGGTGGAATCCATAGTGGGATGATGAGATGCATACCACTATGGTATGCGGTTTTCTATACCCAAGCCTGTGTACTGTAACAGTATGTGGATGGACCCTCTGCCCACATACCACTATATTATGTAGATCCTTCACCATCCCACATAAGAAAATAGTATGCAGAATGGGGCTTTTTCTAGTATTATTTTCTTCAGTTCCAACCTCACCCTTCCATTACCATCTAGTCCTCCATGATCCCTCTGCTAACAAATCCTCTAGCATCAGGATAAAGCCTCCTCCAAGGCCACCAGATTCATATGATTAGACCATCGGACACACTAACGCACCCCTTTTAGTCTACATACCCATGGTAAGAGAAGTCATGAAGGCTCTCCCCACAACGGATCGGGCTTCAGGAATGCCTATGGATCTACATTCCCATGGTAACCTGAATTCCAACCTTGGGATGCTGATGTGAACCTCCCTATTTTAGGGATTAACTATGATCACTTGATTTTACATTTAATGCGGATAAGTGATTAGTCGTAAGGGTTATGTTCACAACCCCTTTTGATTTGGAAGAAACTCCTCCCCTTCCCAGAACATTCTCTGGTGCCCTCCCACTAATATAACTCCTTAATCTTCTAAGGCAGGGCTATATGATCTTCAATGCCATCTTACATTGAAAGGTTCTTTGCTCTACGCCCTCACCCACGATCGCGACAACATTTTCTACTATGGGCTCTCACACCCCCACCAATGAGGGAGGTGGCATGTTCATTATTTTAATCTTTCACATCCTCTTGTTTCTCACACTAATCACAACTCATGTGGGTTTAGAAGATTGCGAGGATTACAACATCCACACCATATGACCTAAAAAAACTATGATCCCTGAACAAATCGGGATACATGGGATGCTTTCAAGAAGGACTAATCTCAAAAGGGTACCCGACCATGAAGGGTCCACCCAATCATATTTCTTTAAATGAGCGACTTCCATGTATAAGCCCCAACTCATATAAACTACGTTGGTTCTGATTCCTCTTTCGAGGATACATACGAAGCCCTTATTATGGGCCTAATCCCAACAAAAAGTCACCTTCCATCCCCCTTGGATGAAGATAAACTCCAGATCACCATATTATATAGATCAAGTCAGTATCACCTCCATAGCATCAACTATATGCATGCTTACAACGATCTTGAAAACCAAGGAGAGCCCGTGGAAACACTCTTTAGGAATGAACGAAGGATTCACGAACATATGAACACGACTTAAATCTATAAAAGAGTCCTGAAACATTCAACAATCCTCCCATGGAAGGGTGCAGTGATCCTAAGCTCCCATCCTCTCGACCAATGGAGTCCTTAAGTTTCATTGGATGAATCATAAATCAACAAGCACCTGCCTTTGGAAAGAAGGTCCATGAATCATGGATACCAGGGTCGTTGGGCATTCTTAGCTCCACTAATAAACTCATTGGAGACCATATGAGGAATTTATATCCAAGAAGAACCAATTTCACAATTTCTTGACCCCATGCAATCACCCTCTAGGACCAACAGTTCCCACAGGGTTCATCCAACTTTCTTTAAAAGATAATGATGCTAAATAGGTCAAAACCAAAGAAATTATGAACTAGATGAGAACCCATCTCTATAGAAAATGGATGATTTATGATCCTCATCAGACCATTTCTGCACCACCCAGAAACGCGCCACCTCGAAGGCGAAACATAGTTTTTTTTTTACTTTTTTGGGTTCTTATTATTTTTTAGAGTTTTTGAATGTATTTATGGGTTTTAAGGGTTATTAATGGTTTTTTTGGTTTTTATT
This sequence comes from Viscum album, assembly GCA_963277665.1. Taxonomy (NCBI): domain Eukaryota; kingdom Viridiplantae; phylum Streptophyta; class Magnoliopsida; order Santalales; family Viscaceae; genus Viscum; species Viscum album. The sequence goes on from OY728127.1 coordinate 111,284,702, forward strand.
AGTTTTATGGGCTAGTAGGAATTTTTTATCTATGATATTTTTTGAATTTTTAGGGAGTTTTAGTGGTTTTAGAGATTTTTTTATATACAAGTTTTTTATGGCATTTTATGGGATTGAAGGTTTTTCATGTTTTTTTGTTTTTAGGGGTTTTAGGTGTTTTAGATTTTAAGGTATTTTTAAGGGTATTAAAGGTTTTTAATGATTTTTACATTTTTAGGGATATTTAGGGATTTTTTTTTAATTTTATGGTTTTTAGGATTTTCTATTATTTTGAGTCTTATAATGCTTTTGGTTTTTAATCATTTTTTAGGTTTTTAGGGGTTTTAAGTGTTTTTTAGATTTTTAATGTTTTATTATGGATTTTTAGGGTTCTAGGTTTTTTTATATTTTTAAATATTTTAGGGATTTTTTAGGTTTTTATAGTGTTTTATCGATCTTATGAATTTTAATGGATTTTTGTGTTTTTTAGGACTTTTGTGGGTTTTAGGATATTTTGGTTTTTTATGGTTTTTTTATTTTTTTAGGTTTTTAAAATATTTTTAGAGTTTTTTAATATTTTTATTAGTTAAAAGGAAATTTAGTGGTTTATATTGGTTTTATGGGTTTTTATTTGTTTTTAGGGAATTTTAGGGATTAGGTATTTTCATTAATTCTGGGGGTTTTTAGGGTTTTTTGGTATTTTTAGGGTTTTTTCTTTTTTTTTGTTTTTTACATTTTTCGGGATTTTATGGTTTTTATTAGGTTTTTTTTTGTTTTTTAGGGTTTTTACGGATTTTTTGGGTTTTAATGGTTTTTATGTTTTTTAAGGCTTGTATGTTTTCTTTTAGGTTTTTAGGGGTTTAAAGGTTTCTAAGTGTTTTAGTGTTTTTAGGGTTTTTATGGGGTTTTCAAGTTTCTTAAGGCATTTCGGTTGTTTATGTTTTTAGGTGTGTTTATGGTTTTTTGGGTCTTTTAGGGTTTTAAGGAATTTTTTTTTCATTTTTTAGTGTTTTTCAGGGTTTTAAGTGTTTTTTGGTTTTAAGGTTTTTATAGGGTATTTCTGGGATTTAGTGATTTTTATGTTTATTGGGATTTTTAGGGAGTTTTATAATTTTTATGTGTTTCTAGTATTTTTATGTATTTTGATGGATTTTATTGTTTTTAGGGTTATTTCAAGTTTTTTGTTTTTTTAGGTTTTTTAGGGGATTAAAGTGTTTTTTGGGTTTTTAGATTTTTTGAGGGCCTTTTAGGGTTTTTAGGAATTTTATGTTTTTAGGGATTTTACATATTTTTAGTATTTTTATTGTCCTTATAGATTTAATGGAATTTCATTGATTTTTTTGGGTTTTTTGGTTTTTTATGGTTTTTTGGGTTTTTACGATATTTTTTGAGTTTGTTAGAATCTTTAATGTTTTTTTGAGTTTTTAAAATTTTTAGGGGTTTAAAGATTTTTTAGATATTTTAGTGGGTTTTAAGTATTTTAGGGATTTTTAGGGTTTTTTAATGGTTTTTAGGGGTTTATGGTTTTTCGGTGTAAATTTATGACCTTGGAGCCACTAAATGGTGCCCCAAGACAGCGGGTCACATGGCCTCAAAAACACCTCCCCATGTGCTAAGTATTGAAAACTAGAAAACACAATCTACGGTGGAACCGTGGGGAGAATATATCATCATGATCAATGTACATAAGAATGGTATAATAAAAAATGGAAATAACATAAGAAAATATACAAAGCAGTAATGACATAAGATAAAATCCATACATTATAAATAAACAATCACAAAAGTTGTGTTATATAAAATAGTATGAATATGTCATGTATCTATAAAAAATGGTAGGTAATACATGGCAATAAGAATCCAATATAATACAAGTATCAAAAGTACAAAAAACCAAAAAGAACTATCTCCATATATCATCATGAGCATAGCTTGGTCTGGTGGTCCCTTGCTCCTATGAAATGAGAAAATCAAGTATCATAAAGTGGGAAATTTCTCTAATCCCTAGCTACATTCATGAAGTCTGTTTGGGTACCCAACGATGACCTGAATAGGGTGTGAGATAACACTCATTATGCCACCACTAACGGTGTGTATAATATGTACAGTTTTTGTATATAATATAATGTAGTGTTCAATATAAATAGATATAAATTGATAAATGAAAAAGAGAAATTGTCTATCCCATTAAAAATAATCAAGAACCCATAACAAGGGTACATTGTAATCAAGAAAATGCAAACACATGCTAGCTATAATGAATGAAAAAATAATACACAAGTTCCCATATCCTGTAATCAATTGTTAGAACCCATGAGCTAGATCCAGGGAGTAGAAATTTCTAATGCATCCCATTCGGCATATGCCATGTAATCCAGTGTCATTCCTACATGGGCCAAATCCAAGATCTAAGACCACGAAATCCCCTCGAGTCCCTAGAGCATATCCATAGTAGTGTCGATAATGACATGTGTGGAACCCAAGGAGTATAATTTTCCAAGGCCGTATAAGCAATCTAGATCTTGAGAGTATAAATGGACTTGGTATCCAATGTAATCTGAATCCATGGGGATGAAATGTCTATGTAATTCATGTAAGCCTAATCCAAGGAGTATAAATGTCTGAGGCATTCAAATAATTAAACTATTAATTAATCATTTTATAAACCATTTTATAATTCCATTCAACCCAATCACAAAATTTAACAAAATATAATCACATGGAAATGGAGTCATAAAACCCTCTCCTAATAACTCATTTAATTCAGAAAGGAACACTCTACCAAAGGTGAGCTCACACAGACCCAATAGGGAGGTATATTATAGTGAATATACTCAAACACAACTCACGTGTGGCTCGGGTTGAGGTGAATAACCTCAAACCAAATAATGGTACTAAGTGGGTAGCCTAATCAGGTTACAAAAAGTTAATAAGGGAATTTAAACAATTGAAGAGAAACCCCAAAAATCCAGCATGGGGCACAACAACAACTAAATAATAAAAACAAAAATGACAAATTTATAAATGACCTATCATATAACCTTGGTTGAATAATCAACCAGTATTGGGTCCTAACATGACTGTAATGAGAAGGAAATAGAAAAATGGGTGAACACTCTGAAAATATGGAATATGTGCTCAAACCAAAATAGTGTCATTGATAGAAATAAAAATTATGAAATGATCATGTGGAGTGAAGCACTTACCTACATCTATCCAACGAGATGATCAGATGTTTAATTGGATTTCATATGATGAAAAGACATCATATTTTATATTTTTTCCCCAATGGAACTTCTACCAGAGCTCCCAAATTATATAGAGGATGGATTCAACAAAAAATGAGGCTTAGACTCTTATTTTAACAACTACCCCTGGTCATTTACATGAAATGTAAATTCTTTACAAGTTAAAAAACTCTCGGGCTTTCCCTCTTGGAGAAATCTCATTACACTTTTTGAATTTTCATGCCTAGGACATTAAACTTCTTATAATGAATACATTGCATGAATTCCAAGTACACATTATGTACTTGGCATGCAAGCTTCCTTCACCCCCTATTAGAAAAAAACTCACTTCAACTACAAACTGATCACCCATGTCGGACCATGATAAGGCCCGAGAGGTGTACTCAATCCTCCAGGAAGGAAACTAGTGTAGGGAACCAAGAATAATCAGTTAAGAATAATTTATCCTATAAATAAAATATAAATAAATAAATAAAAATATAACAAGTAAGACTTAATCAACAACATAAAATAAATAAAATATTACATACCTCTATGTGACCTTTCAGGTCACCATAAACTACTGAACCAACGTCGCTCCACAGTGACTGATTCTGAGATAGAAGTATAACTAAAAGCTAAAAACAATGATAGAGTTATATACGTGGGTATTAACAATCAATAGGTGTTCCTGAATATACTATTCCCTATAACATACCATTAAAAAGAAAAAAATGATTTTATACTAAAAATATAAATAAAAAAAGATTTTTTATACATTTCGATGAAATTAGCATACTAGAGCTTCTAAAAACCATTTTTTATCTTTTACCATGATAAAATTTTTGAGAGGGGAATAAATTTTTCCAAAAAAGAACCCACATACATGAAGGAGTATGTGGTAAAGGAATTATTTCATTAGGTTCTAGACAATAGTGTAAAGTAAAATATGTTATTATTTTTTCATATGAAATGAAAGGGAATCTGAGAATAAAGCTTTTAGTAATGACGTATCATAGAAAAATAGAGGTAAATGATAACAAGAACCATGGGATATCCCTATGAAACTAGATTTATTGGGGCTCTAGGATTCGCATACTCCCAGTGATTGATTATATACATGAAAGACCATTATTTTATATGAGTTAACCAATCCACACCAACCTAGTTTTCTTTGTGTTTTAACTTAACCCTAATAGGGAGACCTGACCTCCGACCTTCCAACTCGCCGAGTATGGTGGACCTAGTTTAACCACCTAGTTACTCCAGACTCCCATGTTCCAAGACCAAATGGAGGTGAGTTTTTATTAATATATAAAATATAAACATTTCAAATATTTATTCTCAAAACTACCATCCATTATCTCACCTCCAAATTCCCATTTTTAAGAACATCCACTTTTACCTTTCCAAAATGCAAAAAAAATAACAAACTCCAATATAGTATACCTTACCTGTCACACATTTAAAAAACATAACATTTTAAAGAATAGGGTGATGTATTAAAAAGAGGTTTTCATTTCAATAAAACAATTGAAAGTTTCAGTCAGTCCTTATCACTTTAAAATGAAGAAACTTTGTTCATTTGGAAGACCAATTAAAATTTTAAAATTGAAAACACTTCAAACAAGATTAAAAATTTGGATAAACAAATGGTAACCTCTATTATAAGTTTCAGTAAAACATAGAGAAAAATGAAAATACATTTACAAGAATTAAAATCCACTATGAATATAATATATATTTCATAAAATGTTAAAAACAATTTTTTTAAACAATAAGGAAAGTATAGAATTAAAATTAATGGCCTGGTTATAGGGATCCTACCTCAGAACACATTATTTTTTATGATGGAAATCCAAAACCAGAAAAAAGGAAAACCAAAGAAAAGAGATCCTCTTTTTACACTTACATTCATATATACATATACATATATATATATACCCATAGATACAAGGTTGATATTACCCTCACCATTAGGGAATATATACAAATAAGGTGTATATATATAAATATATATTACTTACCCATGCATATGGGTGTAAGTCTCTTTTATGATTGGTGGTTCAAAATGCACATGAAAAATACTAGAAAATAAAAAATAAAAAAAAATCCCAATTTACAAATTATGAAAAATTGATGAACACAAAAAAACCTTCCTGAAACCCATGGTGAGTCAACTACCATCAAAGGGAATAGCTATAATCAGTAACCATAGTACATAAAGACACTAGAAATGAATTAGAAACAAGATAAATGCCCAAAAAAGCGATTTTAAGGTTCAAAATTAATCACGTGCACCACCCAGGGGAAAATAATACAAATAAAATGAGAAGAATAAGTAAGGATAATTAGATAAGTAACTCACTAGAGTAGAACACAACTAAAATCAGAAGAAGAATCGATGACCAAAGGGAGGGGAGGGGTGGTCGTGCGCATGAGGGAGTCCTCCTGGTTGGCTGGTCAAGCAAGAGAATGAGGGGGGTTTTGTGCATAAAGAGGGGGGTATGTATGACCAATTTGATTTTTTGATAATAATGATAATAATATTATTATTCATAATAATAAAAATAAAAATAATATTATTACTAGTAAAAAAAATTTGTTTTTAAGGATTTAAACTATGCATGGTTTGGCTACACAGTTAGCTAAACGGTGTACCAACAGTGGGACCCTCAATGATCCCATAGAGAACAACGCACAAGAAAGAAACATGGTTTGGAAAACCATGTGCTAGAAGTGAGATTTAATTCTATAAAAAACTACATATAACTCACATATGTTGCGTACATATTCTATTAACTGTTCACCAACTGTTCCACTATGCTAAAAACCCGTAAATGTTAAATCTAAACCCAGGCTGGACCACAACACAAAAGAGACGACTAAAATAATTAAATTATTAAAATTATTAATATTTTAGGTTCATGGTGTGAAAATTATCCCCATTATGACACATTTTATCCCCAAAATTTCCCAAAATATTTTACTATCTGAGATACAGACAAGACAAGACCCAAAACAAAACCCCGACCACTGGAGTACTGTGAACTGAAAACTCACCTTCCACCCCAAAACAAAAACAATGAAATAAAAAAGAAGTTTTCATGGCCATCCTCAAGGAACCAATTCAAAATCCAAATAAACAACTAAGGATGTGAAATGAATAGAAATGAAAAATGAAGGGAAGAAGGCTGAGGGACTCATATCTCCAAACATTACATCAAAACAAGAAACACCCTAAACACTAACATAATTATCACAAAGATAAAACCGTTGTGTTCTGTTCATGATTTCCATGATTAGTCACCACATGACCTACTTCCTATGCTATATGAACTACCTTGATCAGGGTTAGAAAGGGTGGTAATAAGGAATTTCCCCATCATGAATGCCTTGAAGACAAGGTTTTCCATGATCTCATCCTATGGTGGTCTCCCCACCATATTAGGAATATATCCAAATAGTGATTTCTTCCACTTGAAATAGCTCAAAAATCCAAAAAAACATCTAAAATTTGTGATACCACTTAACTTATCATCTTACACCTGATCAGTTTAAGATAAGACATCAACAAGAATCATAGTGACTCTCCCCATGATTATGGAAAAGACATGCACAGTAAACATCCAACACAAGGGGGGACCAATGAAAGATAATAAAACTAAACACTAGGCCATGGAAATATTCATAATTTGAAAAAGATATCTCTAATAGAAACCTTTAATAAACTAAAACCATTCCTAAATAAATCCACCAAAACCACCAAAACAAAAAAGAGGATTCCATAATGGGAAACCACAGGAAGGGAAAACTCGAATAGATACCCCTATAATGCTGTAGACAATAAGTTGGATCTACATTTTTTTCCTAAACCCAAAAAATAATTGACAGTATGAAAAGAATCAATTTGGAATTTATGGTTATATCCCTATTGTATTAAAGCATCTGATTCCCTGAAGATAGGAAGTGAAAACCTCATACCGAGCCTTCCACTCCTGAAAACACAACATATATAACTTTTCCATAGCCACACTATTAATAATCCTTCATATGATTATGAAAAATTCCTTAAAGTTCCTGAATACACTACATTTTAGGAAAATGGGTGGGTGGTTTGATGAATGGAATTTAGGAACTAATGAAGTAAATACCATAGTAATAGGTTTCTCTAGTTCTCACTCCTCTCCGGATGGGGAACCCTTCATGAGAAGCTCAAGAAACTAACATCCAACTTCCACCGACATCCCTTTTTAAACCAAATCAACTAGGTACACCTCATTCACCAAATTCCTAAACAAAAATTTCCTATATATTAGAACATAGTCTTTAATCTCTAGATGGATACCCCACACTATGATAGGAGCTTTCAATTGATTGCCCGATGCTAACTCTGAGGAAAAAACAAGAATATTCAAGATATTTAACACAACACTTCACCATCTGTTGACCTAGAAATAATCTATGTGATATATTGTCCTTCAACATCTAATGATCCTCAATCACCATGAATAAATAGGCAATAGATTAAAATAACCTAACACCCCCACTCCACTAGGAGTTTGGACAAAACGAACAATTGAAATAAACTCTCTAGAAACCTTCAAGACCTTTCTTTGTAGAATACTCGAAAAAATATAAAAATAACCAACTAGGTCTATATGAAACCATATCGCAACCAGAACTCAATGGAGATAACATTTAAACCCAAAAACACTAATTCAAAAATAAAAAACCATACAATAGAACCAAAATATCCCTTTTGAATGAACCACTTTAATTATGAATTCAAAACCATTTTGTACTTCACAATGACTTGAACATCAAAATATAGTTCCAAATCCAATTCTCATTTCATGTAATCATAGATTAAATTCATTATAAATAATACGCTTATAAAATCATAGAATTATCATTTTAAAAAACATTTCCACCCAGAAAAACAAGATAAAAAGGTAAGTCACTTACCAATGGTATTCCATAAAGCCCCACACATATTAATTCCTGTGATTAATCAAGAACACATCCACACATTCCAATCAATATACACTCCCCACATACATACATACATGTGAGAATCCATTGGAATACATGAAAATGATCTTTAGAACATTCCCAATATATTTTTAAAACCACCCATTATAATCTTGAAACAAAAAATTTCCAAATTTTCATGAAAGATCCATAAAAAGTTTTACAAAAAATTCTGAAATACCAAATCACATTCCAAAATGACTCCTGTTTTCTAAACAACCCATTGCACTTTCAAAAATATTCAATGTTTTCATTCTGAAAACCCCATTTTTTATAAACCAATCACTACTTCTCCAAACCAAACATCATATTAAAATATAAATAAAAACACACCAAATAAACATAAAACAATAGTAAGAAGAAATAAAATCATTCAAATACTTGATCAAAAATCCCAAAATATCATAGTAACAACTACTACACATGGATAGGCTATATGTTTTGGTAGGTTGTTCTCTAACTGGGTGCGCACATCAAATCTCATTAGAGGCAGTTATGTGGTCAATGAATTATTTGAAAGACCATGCATAGAAACCATAAATCCTATAAATACATCCCATAATAACAAAACATTCCTCAAAACCAACCTAAAATGAAAAAAAACCAAGGACCCCAAAAAAACATGAGGTCCATGTTTGGATTTTGAGGCACAACCATCCCAGAAAACCTTGGAAATTTAAGCATCCTTCCAAATAGGTGGTTATTAAGAACCTATTTGTGACTGACTACTTAAATTATGAAAATACTAGCTCCAAATAACTGTATATCCAAAAATAATAGGGGAGTTTTTGTGTTTTTTAGGTTTTCAGGGGTTTTAATTATTTTTATGTTTTTAATGTTTTCTTTGGGGTTTTCATGTTTTTGAGGGATTTTTATATTTTTAGGGGATTTTAGGACCTTTTTTGTTTTTTTTGTTTTTTTAGGTTTCTTAGTGGTTTTGAGTGTTTTTATAGGCTTTTAAAATATTTTAGGGTATTTTATGTATTTTAGGGTAATCTAGGGTTTTAGGATCTTTTAAGTTTTTTAATGTTTTTATAATTTTTAGGTTTTTAGAGGTTTTAATATTTTTTATATTTTTAATGTTTTCTTGGGTTATTAAGTGTTTGTAGGTATTTTTTTGGTTTTTTATAGTATTTTTGGTTTTAAGGGATTTTAATGTGTTTATAGGGTTTTAGGGTTATTATGGTTTTTATAGATTTTAGTGTTTTAGGTTTTTTAGATGTTTCAACTATTTTTATTCATTTTATGGTGTTCTTTAGGATTTTATGGGTTTAGGGGATTTAATATTTTTATTGATTATTAGGGATTTTATAGGATTTTTATGTTTTTAGGGTTTTTATGGATTTTGAGTGGGCTTTATGGGGTTCCGTGGGTTTTTGGGGTTTTTGAGTTTTGAGGGGTTGAAGGGTTTTTTGGTGATATTTAACATTTTCAGGGGATTAAATAGTTTTTATAGGTTTAGTGGATTTAGTGTTTTTAGGGAAACAAAGATGCAGGTCCAGGCTATTCCTCCCCCCCCCCTAAAAAAATTATTATGAAAAAAATAGCAGTGAAGATTGGGGCAGGGCAAATTCAATCGACCCATACCCAAAAAACAAGCCCCAAAACCCAAAACAAAGAAAAAAAGACACAAAAGATCGGACAAAGCAGAACCTTCAATGCATCTTATCCAATTAAAACTAGCATCCTGAATCACCAAATCCAATCATCGTAGCCGTAACATTCTTTCATCACCTCCCAGCTAGGCCGTAACCAATTTCCAACAGCACAATTTCTAGCATCTGGCGACTCCTCACAAAAATAATTTATGGATTATTAGGTTTTTTTGGGTTTATAGGGTTTTAGTAATTTTTGGGTGTTTAGGGTTTTTTGAGTATTTTTTGTTTATAAGTTTTTTAGTTTTTTTAAATGTTTTTAAGGGATTAAAAGGTTTTTTATAGTTTTTAGTGGGGCTTTAGAGTTTTTATTCTATTTAGGGGTTTTGTGGATTTTAGGGGTATTTTTGTTTTTATGGTCATTTTAGGGTTTTTGGGCTTTTAGTGTTCTTTAGATTTTTAGGGGTTTTAAATATTTTTATGTTTTTATGTTTTAATTGAGTTTTTAAGGGTTTTAGGATTTTTTATTTTTTTAAGAATTTTTATATATTTTAATAATTTTTATGTTTTTATGGATTTGAGGGATTTTGAGGGGTTTTGGGGTTTTTAGGGTTTTTAGGTTTTTTAGGTTTTTTATAAATTTTAATGTTTTTTAAGTTTTTTAATTTTTTTATGTTTTTATGGTTTTCTTAGAGATATTATTAGTTTTTAGGTGTTTTATGTTTTTAGATATTTTTATAGATTTTTTAGGAACTTATTATTTAGGGGTTTTATGGATTTTGAGGGTTTTATGGTATATTATATTTTTTAGTTTTTTATGTTTTTTTTGGATTTTAGGGTTTTTATGTCCATTTAGAGTTTTAAAAAAAAATTAGTTATTTAATGGGTTTTTATAGTTTTTGGTGGTTTTAGTGTTTTAATGGGTATTATAGGTTTTAAGGTTTTTATGGGTTTATTTTGGTTTTATAGTTTTTTATATTTTTTTGGATTTTGGGGATTTTTAGTTTTTAGGTGTTTTATGTTTTTTTAATTCATAATGATTTGTTAGGTGTTTTATGGTTTTTATTACTATTTACATTTTAAGGATTATTAGGGATTTTGAAGGATTTTTATGATTTTTGGGATTTTTATTGGTTTTAACTGTTTTTAAATGTTTAAGTGTTTTTAAGGGGTTAATAATTTTTTATGTTTTAAGGGTTTTTAGTGATTTTAAATTTTAAATATTTTATAAATGTTCTTTAAAGCATTTTGGGATTTTATATTTTTAGGAATTTTTAGTGATTTATTAGGATTATTGTTTGTTTTTAGGGTTTAGGGATTTTGTGGGGGGGGGGGTTCTGATACATTTTGGGGTTTTACGGTTTTTTTTGGTTTTTAGGGGGTTCGAGTTTTTAGGTTTTTTATGTTTTATTATGTTTTTTAACATTTTAGGGGTTTAACGTGCTTTGAGAGTTTTTAGTGGCTTTTAAAGTGCTTTGAGAGTTTTTAGTGGGTTTTAATGTTTTTATGTGTTTTTAGGGTTTTTAAAGGTTTTTAGGGGTTTTATAGATTTTTTGGGTTTTAGTGTTTTTAGGGCCTTTTAAGGGTCTTTTAGTGGGGTTTTACTATTTTTATGGTTTCTATGTTTTTTTTGGTTTTTGAGGTTTTCAAAGGTTTTTTTGGGGTTTTTAGGGTTTTGTATATTTATGTAGAATTTAGGGATTTTTATAAATATTAAAGTTATTTAGGGGTTTCAGGGATTTTTGGTGTTTTATTTTTTCACTTATTTTAGGTATTATTATGGGTTTTATGGGTTTTATGAATTTTTAGATTTTTAAGTGTTTTTCAATGTTTTAGTTTTTTTATGTTTTTTTGGGTATGATTGTTTTTAGATTTTTTATCCTTTTAGAAGTAAATATGGTTTTTAGAGTTTTTAGTTCTTTTTTAAGGATCATATGGGGTTTTATGGTATTTATAGTTTTTTTGGTTTTTAGGGTTTTTATGGTTTTTATAGTCTTTTTAAGGGTTTTTAGGTTTTTTGTGTTCTTAGGGTATTTAGGTATTTTAATTTTTTTTTGTGATTTTAAGGTTTTATTAGGGTTATTAAGGGTATTCAATATTTTTACATTTTTTGGGATTTTTAGGGATTTTTAATTTTTTATGGTTTTAGTGATTTTATGGTTTTTAGGTTTTATGGTTTTTTTGGTATTTTTAGTGTTTTTTGGTTTTTAGAGGGTTTTAAGTTCTTTTAGATTTTATGTTTTTCTAATGGTTTTTCATGGTTTTCATCGTTTTTTTCTTTTTTTTTTGTTATTTTAGAACTTTTTAATGTTTTTATAGTTTTCAGTCAATTTAGGTATTTTGAAGGTTCTTAGGGGTTTTTAGGGTTATTATGGCCTTTATGGATTTTTGGGTGTTGGATAGGGTTTTTGAGTGTTTTTTTATTTTAATGATTTTCTAGAGTTTTTAAATTCTTTTTAGTTTTAAAGGGGTTTTAGAGTCTTTAGGGGTTTTTAGTGTTTTTATGGGTTTTATGGTTTTCTTATATTTTAGGGTTTTTTATGGTTGTTAGGGGTTTTAGGGTTTTAAGGTTTTAGCGTGTTTAGAATTTTAGGGGGTGTATGTGTTTTTTTGTTTTAATGATTTTTTAGTTTCCAAGGTTTTTTCCTTTTATGCTTTTTAGGCATTTTTAGGATTTTATGGTTTTTAGATGTTTTATAGACTTTGAGGGGTTTTGTGGGGTTTTTAGTATTTTTATGGTCTTTAAGGGTTTTATCATTTTTATGGGTTTAATTTTTTTATATTTTTAAGGGTTTCCTAAGGTTTTTAGTTTCTCCACATTTTTTGTTTTTAGGGATTTTTAATTATATTTATGGTTTTAGGGGTTCTATGGATTTTGAGGGTATTGAGGGTTTTAGTAGTTTTTAATTATTTTTAGAGTTTTAGGGGTTTTAATTGTTTTTAGGTTTTAATTTTTATCATTTCATTTTCCAGGTTGCTAATGTTTTAATGTTTTTTTGGGATTTTTAGGGTCTTTATTATTTTTGTGAGTTTTCAGGTTTTTTAGGGATTTGAGGGTTTCAGGGGTTTTATTGTTTTTTTGGATTTTTTGGATTTTTTGGATTTTTATGGTTTTAATGGCTGAAAATTAATTTTTATTCAAAATCAAGAATGTAAAAATCATACAACCAATGTCATCAGGGAGGGTGGAATTAATGGAGACCAAGAGCATCATTTTGGATAATGAGTTTTCAATCATTGGGCATAGATCTGAAGCTAGTGTAGGTATTCTGTCTCTCTCCTAATGTTCCCTTTCTAAATAACTATTCGGCCACATATTTCCCTCTATGACAAAGTATTCCTGATAGAAATGTTATGGTTGGAAAGGGTTTTATAGAACTATAACATATTAACCACATTCCATGGGATGGCCCCATTTCTTTGAAGAAACTTGACCATTGTAGCAGAATCCTTCTCCAGTTCAAGGTTTTTAATGTTTTTTACATTTTTTTTTATTTTTAGGGTTTTTATAAATATTATGGGTTTTAGATTTTTTATGGTATTGAGGCTTTTTTGGCTTCTTAGGTTTTTTAGGGTTTTATGGTTTTTTCAAATTTTTTGGGTTCTTAAGGTTTTATGTAGTTTTTAATGATTTTTGGTTTTTAAATGGTTTTAGTGGTTTAGTGGTTTTAGAATTTTTGGGTTTTTAAGGTTTTTAGGGGTGATATGGTTTTTAAGGAATTTTAGTGCCTTTTATGGTTTTTAGGGTTTTAGCATTTTTAGGTTTTTAGGGGTTTCATGTTTTTTATGTTTTTAGGTTTTATTAAGTTTATTTATTGTGTTTAGGGATTTTTACTTTTGTAGGATATTTTTATTTCTTTTTTAAGATTTTTATGTGTTTTTAAGGTTTTTTGGATGTTTGAGGGGGTTTTAGAGTTTTTAGGGTTATTAAGGATTTTTAATGTTTTTATTATTTCTTATATTTTTGGAGGTTGCATTTTTTTAATATTTTATGGTTTTCATATGGATAATATCATTTTGGGTGTTTTTATATTTTTTATATTTTTAGGTATTTTATGTTTTTTTTATGGTTTTAGGGTTTTGTAAATTTTGTGGGGTTTTTTGGGTTATAGGGTTTTATAGTTTTATGGAAGTTTTTAGGGTTTTAATGGACTTTTTTAGAGATTCTTAATGTTTTAAGTAGGTTAACAATTTTATAGAGTTTTTAGTGGTTTAGAGTTTTTATGGGTGTTGGGGGTTTTTATTGTTTTTTGCGGTATTTTTGGGTTTTTGGGTTTTTAGAGTCTTTAGCGTTACTTAAGTTTTTAGGACTTTTATGTGTTTTTTTTGTTTTCAATGTTTTTTTGGGTTTTTTGGGTTTTTTTTGGTTATTTTTATATTTTTAGGGATGTTTGTAATTTTTAATGAATTTTTAATGTTTTTAGGGTTTTTAGGTATTTTTAGGGCAAGGAAGGCTTGGGGTCAGGCTATTCCGGACCTCCCCCAAAATTTATTATAAAAAGACACGAAGACACTGCAAACAAGGGAGGGGCGGGGTCGAACAACCCAAACCCAAAAACCCTTAACAAACACACACACAAGGACAACAAAAAAGAGAAAAGAAGAGAAAGAAAAAGACAAACCACACAAACGGCATACAACAAATCAGAAGTCTTCATCCCCATATGGGTCTCCATCAGCACCATAACTAGTGGAAGCATCAGACTCCACCGACTCCAATTCAAATGATTCATATTGCTTTAGGAAGGTGGTGTGGTAATCTCTAAGACATTACTATTTCACATCAAGCTGCCCCTTGATGGACTGACCTCCCCTAGCAGGGGTATTGGCATTACAAGAAGCTCTCGTGGACACAGTCCTCGGAAAAGTAGAATAATCCTTCCTCAGTTTCCTCTTTCGGGGATCTAAGGAAACCCCTGCAGAATTGTTTTCCTTCCCACGAGGAGTGGCCGCCTCGAGCAAAGACTTGTCCTTGCTAATCAGATCCATATTATGATATATCCTTCTACCTTCCTCCTGGAAAAAAATTTGATCAGGGATGAAAGAGTCCTCCTAATTTAGGGAGCAAGTAGCAAGAGCCCCACACCGCGGCAAATAGGGGGCCACCAAGGCAGAATCATCAAGATCAAGGCAAGGTGGGGATACCAGACCAGCAAGGGCCAACTGTAACTGCCCCTCCTCCCTAGGCGGCTTGAAAACCTCCACAGCTAGCTCCATCACCTCCCTATGCTCAGTAGCCTCCCCCCTGCTCAAGAATGAACCGAGCCAAGTCCCCCTGCAAAGACTCACTAACAAAAGCACCCTCAAGAACCAACAAAACCAAGGATCCATGCCCAAGCTGCAGGGATCCCTCCAACACAACAGGAAGATTCTCTGATAGCTCCCCAAGTCGAGGGGCCTCCCCCTTCTTAGCCTCCATCCCCATAACTAGGCTAAGAGAAGACGCATCAACTTGTTCATCCCCCTCCTCTTTTTTGGGCATTATCCCTTCCACAAACTCCCTCGCCTGCTCAGCCTCTACGTCCCTCCTGTCCAGCACCCCTTGCTCATCCACCTTCCCCTACCCAACTTCAACACTGTCTTCCCCAGCCTCCACATTACTCTCAACCAACATAGTCTGCACCTCCTCACAATCATATCCAACACAACTCAAATCCGGTACACCAACAACAACCACCAGAGAAGCATTCTGGGTTATCCCTCCACCATGACCATCAACAACGGACATCACCCTACTTTGCACTAGCTTAGCAGGAATATCACATCCCGCAATGTCAACTGGGGGGCCTTGCACCTCCTCCTCACACCCCATCCCATCAAAACAGTCAAATGTTGCAGCCAAAACCGGCCTCTGCTTCAGACTGCTGCCATAGGAAATAGGCATCCCAGCAGAAGAAATCTCTGTGCCGAGAGGACTTCCAGCATCCGGAAGCTTCAAATCACTCCTCAAGCACTTGAAAACATCACTCAACATGGGATCTGGTTGAAAATGAGCAGCCACTTGTGCTAAACTGGTAGCACCTACTGCAATCTCATGGCCCCCCAGCACAACTGAACTCTCCCCAATCCCATCCTGCTCACTACCCCCAAGAGCCTCCAGGTCCAGGACACCTGAAGGTGGCTCTATCACCAGCTCATGTGCAACTGCCTCCCCAACCAACTCCAGCGGACCAGACCCGTTGCACTACACAGCATCACCCGAAGCCTGTACCTTCTCCAGATTTCCAGCCTACCCCTGCTCCTGCAATTCCTCACTGCACAGCCTTAAGGATGTAAAGTCATCCTCTTTCTGGACTACCAGCTCTTGATTCCTCACACCCAAAGCCTCCACAAGGTCATTGGTAGCTGATTGTCGTGGCAATGTCATCGTAAAAGGATTCCCTGTCTCAGCATCACTTTGCTCCTCCACCATCACAACCCGATCATCGGACCCAGCCATCCCATAATCCTTTTCTAGTTCTCCCTTGCTGCTAATTCCCCATTTGTAAGAAGAAATATAATATCCCAAATGACTACATCTAGAACAGAACACCACAACTGACTCAAACACCACCGGATATTTGTAACAAAATTCCTTGCCAACAGTAATCCACACAAAGTCTATTAGGGGATTTGAAACATCTAGTTCAACACAGATTCTTGGGGAAGCTGGGTGGAAAATCACTTTAGTCCGGCTATCCAAACATAGGTACTGACCAACCAGATTCCCAAGCATACATATAATGGATGGATTCTGAAATGGAAGGTGAGCTTCAGGAATATAACCCATGAAGCAACCATTGGAGAATCACAGTTCATATATAGGTCAAAAATCCGCCTGAAGAGATAGAAACTAACTCCGTTGAAGATTCTAGGTGATGTGGACATAGCACGGATCAAATCATCCTCTGAAAAAAACCGTTTCATTAAGTGTCAGCCATCCAGCAACCCAACTGTGGCTCGATCTTGGAGATTCCAAAATCCAAAGACAAATCTATCAACTGGGTGGCAAATCACTTTATATAGTTTTTTTGAGTTTTTTATTTTTTTAAGTCATTTTAGATTTTTTAAACATTTTTAATAATTTAAGGGGTTGTTAGAGTTTGTATTTTGTTTTTTGAATTTTTTTTATTTTGGATATTTTTATGGTTTTTAGGAGATTTTATCGTTTTTATGGGTTTAAAGGATTTTTATAGGTGTTTTAGCATTTTTATGTTTTTTTAGTTTTATGGGTTTTTAATATTTTTATGTGTTTTTAGGTTTTTATGTTTTTATTATATATTTTAAGGGTTTAAACTTATTTTTATTTTTTAAGGATTTATTGAGATATTTTATGGTATTTATTTAATGATTTTTTGGGATTCTGAGGGGGTTTTATGGGTCTCTAGGGGTATAGGGTTTTTATGGTTTTTATAATTTTTATGTTTTTTCTGGTTTTAAATTTTTCTATATTTTTAAGGTTTTATGAGGGTTTTTTAGGGATTTGGAAGTTTTTATATTTTACGGATTTTCATGTATTTTTTATAATTTTATTATTTTTAGGGTTTTTGGATATTTTTACAGTTTTTAGGGTATTTTTGTTTTTTCATGGTATTTATGTGATTTTTTTGGTTTTAGTGTTTTTTGAGTTTTTAAGGGTTTTAAGGGTTTCTAGTTCTTTTTAAAATTTTAAGGTTTTTAATTGGTTTTTAAGATTTGTTATTTGTTTTTAGGGTTTTATGGGTTTTATGGTTTTTAATGATTTAGGGGGTTTTATGGTTTTATGGGTTTTTAGAGTTTTTTTTTTTGAATATTTATCATTTTGTTTTTTAGGGGTTTAATGTTTTTTTATTCCTTCAGGTTTTCTTAGGGGTTTTTAGGGTTTTTAAGGTTTTAATGTTTTTAAGGATTTTAAGGATTTTTTAAGATTTTTTGGGTTTTAATGTTTTTAAAGATTTTTTAGTTTTTATGGGGTTTTGAGTTTTTTAGAGGATTATGCCATTTTGGTTTTTTTTAGAGATTTTAAGTGTTTTTGGTTTTTAAATTTTAATTAGGGTACTTCAAGTATTTAAGGGTTTTTTAGGTAATTTTTGGGATTTTTAATGATTTTTTTGGTTTTTATAGTTTTTATATATTTTGAGGGCTTTTTTGTTTTTAGGTTATTTATGATTTCATGTTTTTTCCTTTTTTATGGGTTTTTGAGTTTGTTTTCAGGTTTTTTAGTTTTTTTATATTTTTTTCATTTCGAGGAGTTTAATGGTTTTTGGATTTTTTATTATATTTTATAGGTTTTATGTGTTTTAGTTTTTTTAGGTTTTTATGGGGTTTTTAGGTTTTAGGGGGTTTTAGGGGTTTTAAGGTATTTTTGGATTTTTAGGGGTTTTAGTGTTTTTTGGGTTTTAGGGGTTTTAAGTGTATTAATTTTTTTATGGTTTTCATATGATTATTTAGTCTTTTTAGTGTTTTTATGTTTTTCAATGTTTTTAGAGATTTTTTGGATTTTTATGATTTTATGGTGTATTTGAGATTTCAGGGAATTTGAGGGGTTTTTTGGGTTTTTTGGGTTTTAGAGGTTGTTTCATTGTTTTGGTCTCGAAACACCGAACGGTTTCATATCCGATGACGCATGAACCTGCTTTCCAAAGGCAGGCGTTCGCTAGATGGTCTGACCAGCGATGCTTAAGAACTCACATTGGTCAAGAGGATGGGAATTCAAGCTCATCGCACCCTTTTGGGGGTAATTATTGCTTGTTCAGGGACTCTCTTATAGATTTTAGATGTATTCAAATGTTCACGAATCTTTGGATTAAAACCAATCATTATATCCACAGATTTCTATTGGTTGGCAATGGTCAGCTGAACACAGGGGTTCAGAATCATTTATTCCTGAGGTTTACCATCCCTCATTGGATTAATGACCCCGAGGAGTTCGAAATCATTGAGGCGGCACTAGGAGTGGCATGGTGAACCGATGTGAAGATAGTCGGATCGACCGGTTGTCGGGATTGAACCTCACGGAGGCTTCCTACGTACCCTGCCTAGGGGACAAGGATCAAAGTCCACGTAGTTTGAATCGGGGTGATGGAGACCTGATGTGAAGGTGGACCTGGGGGTCCGATTCTGATCGGGCTTGAACCTCGGGGAGGCTTCCTACGTATCCGTATGGTAGGGAATCAATGTCCACGTAGTTCGAATGGCTTGGGACTTACACTCTGAGGCAACCAAGAATGATGGATTGGGGCTTACACTCTGAGGAGGCCCATGGTGATGGATTGGGGCTTACACTCTGAGGAGGCCCATGGTGATGGATTGGGGCTTACACTTTGAGGAGGCCCATGGTGATGGATTGGGGCTTACACTTTGAGGAGGCCCAAGGTGGTGGATTGGGGATTACACTCTGAGGAGGCCCATGGTGGTGGATTGGGGATTACACTATGAGGAGGCCCATGGTGGTGGATTGGGGCTTACACTCTTAGGAGGCCCAGGGTGGTGGATTGGGGCTTACACTCTGAGGAGGCCCATGGTGCTGGATTGGGGCTTACACTCTGAGGAGGACCATGGTGCTGGATTAGGGCTTACACTCAGTGTGAGAAACAAGAGGCAGCAGGGACCAGAGGATCACGTCGCGAAAGGTGCATCCGTGAGAAGTGGAGTGGGGATTATGAATAAAGGCAACCCAATAATTCGGGGCTTACTCCGGGTTGGATTCCCATGGTGACAAAGCGCAGCGGAAGAGGGAAAGGGGTGCTCATGTGCCCGTCACCTCTCTTGTTCCCCGGGTAAGTACCGAGGTTCATGGAGACGGATGCCTTCTAATGGATATGTATTTCCCTCTCTAGGGAGGGGAGGAGTTCCCGACCACTGAAGCATGAAGCCCCCCATCCTGGCGAGTACAGGTAGGAAGGGGGCACTCGGGCTCAGACCCCGCATTACCGTGGTAATGTGGACCCATGCATGCTTTGGAAATCTTCCCAAGGGTTGGGGAAACCCATTTTCCCTTATTTACCATGGGTATGTGAACTCAAATGGCACATTGGTGCACCCGAGGGTTACACCACAAGAATCTGGTGGTTGTGGTGGAGGCCTCAGCTTAGGGATGATGAGTAGGCCAGTGAAGCAGTCTTGGAGGATTGGGCCAGATTGGAGGGATTTTATCCGGCTCAGGGAATGGGGACTTCGAAGGTTTTGGCGCCCCTCGCGTAGGGAAGTGCTATGCGGCTGGAGGGGCCGTCCGTGAACCTGGGTGGTCCGTGGACTGAGTGGCCTTCTGCGAACCAGGGTGCTCTGCGGAATGAGAGGCCATCCGCGAACCAGGGTGGTCCGCGGACTGAGAGGCCGACCGTGTACCAGGGTGGTCCGCGGACTGAGAGGCTGCCCACGAACCAGGGTGGTCCGCGGACTGAGAGGCCACCCTCGAACCAGGAGGGTCCGCGGACTGATCAGCATCCCGCGAACCAGGAGGGTTCGCGGCTTCGGGTTCGATCCTCAAACCAGGGTGGTACGCAGAGGGATCCATGTAGGCAGCGACGGCCAAGGGCGGCGTCGGCCTGAGGCTCATCGGTCGGGGCTTCACCCGCATAGGAGGGTGCTATGCGGCGCGGCGGATCGGAAAAGAGGCATAAAATTCCTGGTCCGTGAGGATCACATCCGCGGTGGGACCTTGGTTCATTGATCGAACCAGAAGCTGCGAACCCTCCTGGTTCACGAGATTTCGATCAGTCCACAGACCCTCCTGGTTTGCAGGCAGCCTCTCAGTCTGCAGACCACCCTGGTTCGCGGGAGGCTTCCCAGTCCGCGAACCTCCCTGGTTCTCGGACGACCTCTCAGTCCTCAGACAACCCTGGTTTGCAGACGACCCCTCCAGCTGCATAGCACTTCCCTATGCGAGGGGTGCCAAAACCTTCGAAGTCCCCATTCCCCGAGCCAGATAAAATCCATCCAATCCGACATGATCCCCCGTGACTCCTTCACTGGCCTACTCATCGGCCCCAAGCCGAGGCCTCCACCAGAGCCACTAGATCTGTGTGGTGTAACCCTCGATCACACTAGTGTGCAATTTGAGTTCACATACCCATGGTAAATAGGGGCAAAGGGGTTGCCCCGACCCTTGGGCAGATTCCCAAAGCATGCTTGGGTCCACATTCTCACAGTAATGCGGGTTTTGATCCCGAGAGGCCCCTTCCTTCCTCTACTCGCCAGGATGGGGGACTGCATGCTTCGGCGGTCGGGCATTTCTACCCTCCCTAGAGAGGGGATAACATATCCCTCAGAAGGCAGTTGTTCCCATGCACCTCGATACTTTCTCGGGTACTTCCCCGGGGAACAAGAGAGGTAACAGGCACAGGAGCACCCCTTTTCCTCTTCCGCTGCGCTTTGTCTCCATGGGCGTCCAACCCAGAGTAATCCCCGACTTAATGGGATGCCTTTATGCGTAAGCCCCACTCCAATTCTCCTGGATGAACCTTTCGTGACGTGATCCTCTGGTCCCTACTGCCTCTTGTTTCTCACACCGAGCATGACTCACATGGGCTTAGAGTAAGCATCGACCATGACATCGTCTTATGGGCCTCCCCAGAGTGTAATCCCCAATACATCACCATGGGCCTACTCAGAGTGTAAGCCCCAATCCATCACCATGGGCATCCTCAGAGTGTAATCCCCAATCCAGCACCATGGGCCTCCTCAGAGTGTAAGCCCCAATCCATCACCATGGTCCTCCTCATAGTGTAATACCCAATCCACCACCATGGGCCTCCTTAGAGTGTAAGCCCCAATTCCTCACCATGGGCCTCCTCAGAGTGTAATCCCCAATCCATCACCGTGGGACTCCTCAGAGTGTAATCCCCAATCCATCATTCTGGGCTGCCTCAGAGCGTAAGTCCCAAGCCATTCAAACTACGTGGACATTGATTCCATAGCATAGGGATACATAGGAAGCCTCCCTGAGGTTCAAGACTGATCACAATTGGACCCCCGGGTCCACCTTCACGTCGGTTCTCCGACACCCCGATTTGAACTACGTGGACTTTGATCCGTGTCCCCTTGGCAGTGTACGTAGGAAGCCTCCTTGAGGTTCAAGCCCAACAACCGGTCGATCCGACTATCTTCACATCAGTTCAACGTTCCACTCCTAGTTCCGCCTCAATAAGTTCTGGATCCTCGAGGTTATTAATCCAACGAGGGATGGTAAACCTCGGGAATAAATGATTCTGAACCCCTATATTTAGCTAACCATTTCCAACCAAGAGAAATCCGTGGATACTATTCTTGCGTATAAACCAAAGATTTGCGAACATATGAATACTTCTTAAATCTATAAGAGAGCCCTAGAACAGGAAATAATTCCCCCCAAAAGGGTGCAATGAGCCCGAATTCTCATCCTCTCGACCAATGTGAGTTCTTAAGAATCGCTGGTCAGACCATCCGGCAAACGCCTGCCTTTGGAAAGCAGGTCCACATGTCATCAGATAAGGAACCATTGAGCATTTCGAGACCGAAACCACAAAACAGAAAATGGTGAAACTGACGTGAATATTTAACCAAGCATGATAGATTTAACATAATCCCAACATGTTCCCCCTCTTACTCACAAAGAGGGCCAAGAAAGGTCATTGACTACGACTGGGATCATGAGATGCTACTTTGACGAGTTTTCTATTTGTATTTGTTAAAGTGTTTTACAGGTACCTTTAGAACTCCCTTAAAACCAATGGTGTCCGGAATGAACTCGTGAGTGCGCACTTCAGACAACGCAATGACCAGATGCCCTAACCTACGGAGGACACCATCACTCACTAAGCGTCTTCAACACTGGGTCTCGGATGTGCTGATCTGAGAGTACCACGTGAATGGTACTCTCCCAATGGTAGAGGCAGCCATGCACGCCCTTCAATCCGCCATAACTCGTCGGTCGCCTGCCCAGCAGCGGCCGCAAAGGCAGATCCAGACAGCCCTTGTTGCTGTCTCCTACCGTTTCAGGAGTTTATCCCTAGAATGGGACAATGAGTACCTCCCTTATCTTATGGAGGCGGATGAGGTCGATGTTTAGGACTTCATCCCCATCGAACGGGGTTTCCGATCCAAGGCCCCTGTCGGCAGACGTCATCGCGTCCACGCTGCGATTCAACATCCTCACGCTGAGGAGGATGTCTCCTCGGGGATTCAGGCCCACGCTCACTGAGCTCCGGCCCCTCGGACCGCCCGACAAGGGCAGTAGGCATACAATCAGGGACCGATCATCACCCTGGTCTCTGAGGAGGAGCTCTACTGCCCAGCCATGGAGACGTACCATGAACATGAACCTACACCTGTTCGCTCCTACCGAGCTCGCCATCCAGACATAGAGGCATCATTCAAGCCGGCGTGCATCCCCACCGAGCTCTATCAAGCCCGTCGCTCACACAGGATGACACTTACCATCCAGGCACCTCTTCCTACCCAGGGTCATGAAGCCCACCAGCTTGATGTGGTGGCGACCCAGTGCCTGCAGGACCAACTCCTAGCAGTTACTTCTAACGCCCGCCATCCTGATATGGTGGCAATCAACAAAGCCCACCACCCATATGTGGCGGAAAATCATAGTCGGGCACGTCTCCCCGCCAACAAAGGCCACTGACTCGATATGGTGGGAAACCAATACATGTAGGTCCAGCTCCCTGAGGATGAAAGTAAAGTCTGCCATCCCTATGTGGCGGCAAACAGAGAGATAAACTGGCATATCCCAGTACATGGGCAGATTCGTTCACCAGCCCCGACATAGGATAATTGTCAGTACCCACTGACCACTGGAGGACAGTAGTAGGATATTCCTACTTCAATACTGGAATGGTCCTTCATACCCGTTCTAGCCAAATATGTCTCTCTACATATCCTGGAAATGATGGAGGAGCAGGTATCGATCCTAGATCATATCTTGTAGAATTTCCAGAATGTAATTGCATCAGCGGAAATAGCAAGGGCTCGGGCCTATGAGCCCATCTCCCCAATTGAGGTGACTCATCTGAGAGACGAGATAGCCACCTAGGAGAAGATCTGCATCCTTGCTTCTGACCAGGAGGGTCTACGGCCATATTCTGCGATGCAAGGGAAACCAAATCGAGCATCTTCCCTCGTTCCAACTGGGGGACACCCGTCCATCACGGTGGATACTCCAGAGCAGGCATATACCCCTTCTAAAAGTCAAGATGTTTGACGGCGTATCCTGGCAGCATCACGGGAACCAATTAGATAGGGACCCAAAGGTGAAGGTCATTGTCAACAGCATATGATCCCCGCTACTCGCAAAAGAGTGCCCTGAAAGCGCCAAAGGCAGCAGGAAAATAAAGAGGGAGTTCATGACTCTTCTCTGCTGGAAGCTGGGGTTCCCAATGCTTCTAAGCATACATCAAAGTCTCAGAACCCTTCCCACCCATTACCATATTATGGGAGTGGCAGTATCATTTGCGAAGGTCCTCCCCGCAATGTTTCTACCAGCAGCTCAGAAGGTCCTCCCCAGAGCACCCGTGGGGGCCTCCCCCGTGGGAATATAACGATCGATCACGAGAGCTCCTCTTTTTATGTGACTCATGAAAACCCTCCACGTGGCTAGAATATCAAGCAGCAATAATGTCCTCCACTTGCTGCGGTCCACCCTGAAGGTCATCCCCGGGGTATCCGATACAAACACTCTCCATACAGTGGGACCACATACTATGATATTAGTCCTCTATATCATAATCACAACTATAGAGGCCCTCCCCGTAGTGAAGTCTCATCACGACAAGAAGCCCCTCCCCTTGTCATGGCCTGCCCTAAAGGTCCTCCCCAGTGGTTACACTGCAACCACACTCCGCGCAGCCGGGCATCAGATCACGGTGGTAGTCCTCACCACCCTGATAACGGAGGTCCTCCTCGTAGAGACGTCGAGAAACGAGAAGCCCCCCCCCCCTCGTTGAATTACATTCTGGAGGCCCTCCCCAATATGTATCCCGCAGATATTCTCCCTGTGGCAGCAGTAATGGTAGTCCTCGCCATTGCCACAGCTGTGATGGTAGTCCTCTCCGCCACGACCGCCATTGCGAAGGTCCTCCTTGCATTGGACCCAAGAAACAAGAAGGTACTCCCATTGTCGCGGTGTGTCCTGAAGGTCCTCCCCAGGATGCACATCGAACATCAAGTCATGATGGACATCTTCACCATGATGGCAGTTGTTGCGAAGGTCCTCCCCATAATGACGCTACACAGCAAAAAGGTCCTCCCCTTGCTGCGACACGCCTTGGAGGTCCTCCCCAGGGTGTGCACTGCAAAATTCCTCTATGTAGTGAAGCATCAAGCAGTAATGGTAGTCCTCGCCATTACGTCCACCATTGCAGAGGTCCTCCCCATGATGACACATCATATCGATAGGAAGGTCCTCCCCCTGCCGAATCAAGAACCAAAAAGCCCTCGTATGTTGAGGTGCTCAGAAGGATGGGATCAAGCATGTCAGATTCCCAGTTAGTCACCGACGACATCCTTCTACAATCAGAAGACGGTCCATGGCTGCGTTCATCCTCAAAACCACCTCAGAATCGCCCACATAATGATTCAGCACCTATCGGTCCCACTACCTCCGACCACATTGGCAGCGAGCATCTCAGTTGGGCCGACTAGGTAGAGGAGTCACTAGCAGAGGAGTATGCCGATATGATGCACCTAAGGAAACGACTGGCCAGGGATGATATAATAGTTATTTTTTGGCCTATGGCCACCTCTCAGTTCGACATACTCAGAGAGTTGTCGGAAGAATGCGTGCACGGAATCCACCATAATATATAGACAACCCTCCGCCGACTGAAATCAAGCTTCCTGCCCTATGAAAGGTATGTAGACCACACCAAGAAAATAGGGGACCTCTTGCGTCACATTGAACTGGAAGCTCTTCCTTTAGCACGACAAAAAATACCCGAGAGGTGTAAAGGAAACATGGAGATAGCCTGCCTCGGTGCACTGCACCAGCTGCGCCGCCTCATTGGTGATGCTCCTATGGGAGTCCATATCAGGGGATGGGGAGAACATGGAGCTCTGCATTTCACTCCGCTCCCCACCCATTAAAACCCATTCAGTATGGTGTCTTACAACGTCGTCACATCAAGATGGCAATCAAGTGGTCTCCCTGTTCAGGTAAGGAAACACCCCCATCAAAGTCAGGCCTTGAGTAAGTTCCAGAAGTGTCAGGCCCGACGAGAACAAGCCATTCAAGATCTCCTAAATCAGGCCACTGAGAGCATACAACAATCCACTCGCCTAAGAGAGGCCAATTAGCGTTCTTTGCCTGCCTCCCCAGAAGGGACTAATCCACAGGTGAATTTGGCCCCAAATCCAGTTCACCCCTGAATGGGGGCACGAGAGACCAGGAAGGTAGCAATAGCCATAGCCACTACCGTAATACAATTTCAACCCCAACCTGCAGGGTTGGGGTCATTTTTAACAATGAATGCCCCCATAAGACTAATAAAACCGGGAAGAGACTCGATGTCCAAGGAATGGGGCCAAACCCAGCCCTCAGGGCTGGGAGAATTATTACCCCCTCAACAAAAACCTCCCCCATGAGAATCAGTATTCTCTCGTCTAGGGAGGATAGTCATAAGAGTAGGTCCCCATCCTATCCAGTCATTTGAATCATCATCCCCTCCGAGAAGAAGGTGCACCATAAGTTCGCATCAAAGAACTCTTCGCATCACCCTTCGTCAAGAAGTTTGAAGGCAATCCCAGGTCACGAAAGGGAAGGCCAGCAGATGATGCGGGAGATCCTCTTCCCATTTTGAAGATGATGTCTTCTCCACCCCGTGATATGCATTTATCAACATCATAGAGGTTAACCCCATGGGTGACACCATAGATACTGCAAATCAGGAGGGATCGGGAGACGATAATTCTGGTCAGGCTGTGACTCACAACGAACCACCAGGTGTGAACACCAGGAACCAGAGGGTCGTCCTAAATATGGATGTCCTTCCAGCCAACCCTCCTCCGCCTACCCTGCGAGCTTCCAAAAAGGATAAGAACAAAGGACTAGTTAACCTTAACCCGCCTCCTTCTCTCGAAAAAGGTGAGTCACTCACGCTCGAAGAGAGATTCGCTCAACAGGAAGAGGAAATGAAAGAATTGAGGTGGCTTAAGGCCGAGATACTCTAGAGGAACCTCCTTATTGAAAGTGCATACCAGGAGGATCCACATCATGCACTCACATCAAGTTCACCTCAAAGACTAAGGTTTTCCCTGGAAAACGAACCATAGTCAGGGCTCCCGTCCAACGAGGCGCCCGGCCCGTCAAACTACCTAAACGTAGATTCGGATGAATACCAAGACTTCCCTCCACTCAGGAAGCAACCGGAGCGAGTACGCCTGAACCCTCCGAAGGTGCCACAAATGGAACATGCACCCATAGTGCCGGCTAATCCGGATCCTTAGGCAATGCCTCAGGCTACGCCTGCCCAGGACCGGTCCCAACAGGATGTAAACCAGGGTCTCACCAACACCTTCAAGGAACTAATAGCTTGATTGGAAGCGATGGATGGTCGACGCGCTCCGATACAGCCAGAGCGGAAACCCTACCTGGATTGGGTGAGCAACACACCACCTCCACCCAATTTTGGGAGCCCTGTATTCCCTATCTTCAATGGATCAGGTGATCCGGAACATCATCTATTGCACTATGAATCCTATTGAGACCCTACAATGGGGACTCCGGAATAACAAGAAGTAGTAAAACTCATATGCTTCATATGGACCTTGCAAGGATCCGCCTTCGTCTGGTATACGAGTCTGACAGTCTAGTCAATAAAGAGCTGGGAGGACCTTTGGCAGCAGTTCCTGTTCCACTTCAGCTCAACGTTTCCTAAAAAAACGATCATCAATCTCATGAACTGCAAGAAGAGGGAGAATGAGAGGGTCTCAGATTTCATCGCCAGATGGAAATGTCTGACCTATTCCCTGAACAGGCCAATGACTAAAGATGAGATGCTAGCCATATGCATCGATATTCTTTGAGATGAGCTGCGAACACCGCTCGTACCAGGGGAGTGCACCACTGGCTTGCGTCATTGCCCAGAGAATTGAGGACTCCCTGCAGCGGACAAATTCGAAGTCCCGAATATCCTAGAAGGCTCCTGTGAAAAGAGACCTCAGAACTGAAGCGTCCGCTGTCACACTCAAGCCAGCCCCTGTGCCCACTCCACCGCTTAGGCCTCCACTAAATCATCAAGGGACTCCTGCATATCAGCAGCCACCTCCACCTAAATGGTACGGTCAGCGAGGACCGAAGCGGGACCCGTTTGAGGAATGAAGACAAAAAGTACACTCGTTCCGAGACGATCAAGTCCACAGATACTTCATTGCCACCATTAAATGAATCTTTCTCCACATCCCGAAGCCGAGGAAACTTGAAGAGGTCGGCCGCGATGATAGGCCAGATTACTGCCCCTACCATAAGATATTGGGGAATAGTATATGAGAATGCTTCATCTTCAAATACCTCCTGTAGATGATGGTGGACTCCGGACAGGTCGAGTTGGGACCACCCCCAGCACATGTGGCATGTATCTCTTCCACCGACTCCAAAAAAGTGGATGGGTGGATGAAAGTCACCAGAAAGCAGGGGTAGAAATTTGACAACTGGATGACTCAGAAGACTATAAATTGAGCCCAGGGCATACTCCGAGCTCAACTACAGCAGCCGGTGTTGCCACCGACAACCCCTTAAGCCGCATAGCCGACAGTATCGACCTCACAAACCTCCACGAGCTGGTCATCCGGGCGTAATCTAAGAAGGAGGATACAATTACAAGAGGAGCAGTCTATGATGGGGCCAAAGTTAGTCCCGACACTGGCGGATTATATGCCCTCGAATTTGGCACCACGTGCACTTACCCACCAAACGACACCATCAGGGACAACCGACCAGGTTGAACTGTTAGAGGATGAAGAGCCAATCTTTGGTTCTATTAACGTCATCCATCTTATGGAATCATTCCCATACGAAGGGTATGGTTACGAACCTGAGTTCCCTACACGAGGAGATGAGAGGAGGAATTGTAGAGGAAGGGGATATCGGGGGAGACACAACCATGGCCAAAACCAACCCTATTGTTGGACCTCGGCCCAAACCATTAATATCAAGGAAACTCATGGGAGAGCCCTTAAACGGACTCACCAGGAGAATGAATGACCCTACACCTCCACAAGTAGCCACTCTGGACCTATTTTTCTACAATACCCACCAGAGGAGAAACATGTGTCTTGCCACCTAGTGTGCACAAACAGACTGGCCGGGCCAAGTCCTCAAAACGCGGGAACGCAATCGATATCTGACCCTGAGGCCGGTCCCTCCTCGTCAAATGGTCCAGCCCCTAAAGCACCTTCTTAGACTCTCCCGCCAATGAAGAAGCGTCAGCCACTAGAGAAGAAATACAACATCCTTAAGTAGCTGGCGTTAGTACCATCCAAACTGTCCATCCTGGATGCCCTGAGTCTGTCAGAAGACCTCAGGGAGGCGCTTATAGAAGCTTTGATCAGCCCCCAGGAGTTTCAAGCCAGGGTAGCTACCACCAAAATTTACCAGACGGAGACTGACCCGGATGAATGAAATGCAGTGATTTCCTTCACCGATCAGAATGAAGATTCCATCATTCAAGGACAAATCAGAACACTATATGTTTCTGGCACACTGAATGGTGTTCAGATCTGGAAAGTCTTTATAGACAATGGCTCGGGAGTTAACCTCCTTCCCCTACGGACACTCCGTAAGTTGGGCTACAGTAAGGATGACCTAATTCCCTCGGCCAAAACTCTGTTGGGTTACGACAAGAGTGAGCAGAAACCAATGGGACAAATTAAGCTAAAGACCCATTTTGGTGACTTGGTAGCCTACACGGAATTCCTGGTGGTCCGGCAGAGCACATCATTCAATGCCTTGTTGGGGAGGTCGTGGCTCCATAATCACATGGCCATCCCTTCATCCTACCACCAGTGTATCAAGTACTACTTCAATGGACAAAGTGGAACATTGTACGATGACAAGGCCCCTTTCGAGCTCTCTGAGTCACATTACATTGGCATCGAGTTCTATGAGAAAAAGAAAAAGAAGCCTTTGGTCAATGGTATCGATTGGATCCCTGCTCCAAATGGTCTGAAAATGGTTCTTAAAGACCCCCTTAGGAAGCTTGGAAGAGACTACGTGCTTCCCATCAACCATATTGGAAGTGGGGGTTCAGGTTCAGACACACACTCAGCTGTATTCATGACTTCAGCCACAACGGCTGAGCGTGACAATGCAGGAACATCCTCCAACCCACAATCTATGGACGAATACTCAAGCAGAGATGCCCACGATGCCTCTCCTTCAAACCCTCGAAGGCTCAGACTAGAAACTCTCCCCTCTTTGGATCAAGAAGATGAGGACTTGGGAGAAGAAGAGGAGGAAGATCTCCAAGATGCACCTCCCACATTTGAGGAGGGTATCTCCACCACGGTGGACGAGCTCAGGGAAATAAACCTGGGTACCGAGGAAAATCTGAGGCCTACTCTCATTAGTGCAGCCATGTCCCCCGAGGAGCATGAGGTATATACCTCTTTCCTAAGGCAACAACGAGATGTTTTTTTCCTGGAATTACATATAAATTCTAGGACTCTATCCCGAAGTGGTGATGCATCACCTTGGTCTTCCAGAAGACCACTGAGGCTATAAACAGACCACCGGAAGGACAAATCCCTCACATGCTGCCAAAATAGAGGCTGATGTCGATAAGATCATTAAAGAAGGCTTCATTCGCGAGGTCTAGTAACCCATTTGGTTGGCCAAAATCGTCCCTATCAAGAAAAAGAACGGAAAAATCCATGTATGCATTGACTTCAGAGATCTCAATCGACATTTTCCGAAAGATGATTTTCCGGTCCTGATCACCGAATTATTAATCGATGCAACGACTGGGTATGAGGATCTATCCTTCATGGATAGCTATTCTGGATATAATCAAATTAGGATGGCTTGAGAAGACGAAGAATCCACTGCCTTTAGGGCCTCACAAGGGGTATTTTGTTATAGGGTCATGCCCTTTGGTCTCAAGATTGCTGGCACCACATATCAATGTGCCATGCATCGTATCATTAAACCATTGCTGGGGAAATTCATTGAATGTTTAGTGGATGACCTGGTGGTCAAGTACGGACAACGCTCAGATCACCTATCAGACCTTGAGATCATCTAAGACAAACTCCTACAACATAGCTTGATGATGAACCCCTTGAAATGAATCTTTGGGGTTACCTCATGGAAATTCCTTGGCTTCATCATACGCCATCGTGGAATCGAAGTCGACCCTGAGAAGAAAAAGGATATCCTTGGCCTACCACCTCCCCACAACCTCAATGAGTTAAGGGGATTCCAAGGACACCTAGCCTATATTAGGTGGTTCATAGGAAACTTGGCAGGTGAATGTTTTCCCTTCACCAGGTTAATGAAGAAGGGGTCACATACTAATGGATGGATGACTTCCAAGAGGCATTAGACAATTTGAATAAGTACCTCTTAAGCCCACTGATGCTCATAACCCTGGTTGAAGGAAGACCTCTCATCTTGTACATGACATCCTTAGATCGATCACTGGGATCCTTCCTTTCATAAAAGAACGATGTGGGCAGTGAAAACAGTCTCTATTACCTCAGACGAACAATGATTTATGCTGAGACTCAATACTCAAACATTGGGAAGAACTGTTTAGCCTTGGTATTTGTAGTTCAAAAGATGTGACATTATCTGCAGCATCATAAAGTATATTTGATCTCTCAGGGTAACCCGCTCAAGTACATCCTCAGCCACCCGATGCTAACCGGACGCCTATCCCGATGGGCGGTCATCCTGCAATACTTTGACATCCGGTTTGTGCCTCATAAAGCCATCAAGGGTCAGGAATTAGTAGAATTTTTGGTAGAGCACCCTTTGACAGGGACCACTGCACCGGACACCAAGCTACCTGATGAAGACATCTTCTCGGTTCGAGAGGAATTCCCATCATGGGAAATGTACTTCGACGGCGCCTCCCAAAGCCCAACCGGGAAGAGGATGGAGGATCCCAGATTCAACAAAGTGGGTTTGGAAATGATACTCGTGTCCCCAGAAAAGGAAATCTTTCCATATTCCTTCCTCCTATCAAAAGTATGTATAAACAATGAAGCGGAATATCATGCTCTCATTTCAGGCCTGGAACTCGCACTCCAGGCATAAGTACAACACCTTAATGTAAAAGGTGACCCGGAACTGGTCATCAAGAAAATCAATGGTGACTATGCTATTAAAAATGAGGATTTGATCCCCCTATTTGACCATGTCCGAGGGTTAATGGAATAATTCTCCACAAAACCAACATTGACCTATATTCCCCAATATCAGATTGCTCAGGCTGATGCATTGGCCAACGCGACCACAGCCCTAGCTGACCCAGGCCGGGATGAAACAGTTGTCAATGTTGCGCATCGTCGAATGGTATTGCGATTTGTTCAGACCAAGATGGATAAAATCCAAGATTTCAGTCCTGTCCCTGAGCCATATGCTCCTGCCACCGGCTGGATAACCCCCATTGCAAACTACCTTCAATGGGGAGAACTTCCATCAGACAGGGCTAAAAAAGAGAAAATACGGAGAAGGGAAATCAACTTTGTCTTATATGGAGGAATAGGTCAGCAAGAGGCCCTCTAAAAACGAGGCCTCGATGGAGTGCTCCTCAGATGCATTGATGTAGAAGAAACCACTGCTGTAATGAATGAAGTACATGTTAGAGCGTGTGGAGTGCATCAACCGGGGACCAAGATTTCCCATCAGGTTCGGAGGCTTGGGTACCACTATCCCATAGTGGCATGAGACTGCGAGCGTTTTACCGCGATATTCCACTCATGCCGGATTCATGCCAAATTCATACACCAACCCCAGAGTTACTTCATCAAGCCAAGTACTCCTGGCCATTTTTCGTATGGGGAATGGACGTCATGGGACCATATCCTCCCACCACGGCCAAAAAGATGATGTATATCCTCATGGAAACCGACTTCTTTTCCAAATGGGAAGAAGCCATACCCCTCACGGAAGTCAGGGCAAGAAATATTGTCAGCTTTGTGAAGACCAATATCATCACCAGATTTAGTGTCCCTCAAACCATACTGAAGGACAACGACACCAACTTCTGCTCTGCTAAATTGGAGAAACTATACCGCGAGTATGGTATCAAGGCTAACCACTCATCCCGCTACCATTCCGTGGCCAACGGACAAATATAGACTTTCAACAAGACCATGTCCAACATTCTCTAGAAAATGGTGGACAAAGACAAGAAATCATGGCTGGTTCAAATCCTCCTTGCATTGTGGTCTTCTCGAACCACAATCCGCACTGCTACTCAGGCCACCCCGTACTTATTGGTGTACGACACAGAGGTGGTCCTACCCATTGAAATCCAACTTCCCTCACTACGTGTTGCCATCTGCGATCAATTATTTGATGATGAGCAGTCAGAAAAGCAGCTAGTTGAATTGTAATAGCTGTACGAGAAGCGGCTGCACACTTTGCACCATCTGGAAGTCTACCAGAATCGGATTACATGAGCCTTCAATAAAAAGGTCCGTCTCCGGTCTTTCATGGAAGGAGAATTGGTATTGGTCCTCTGGACCCCAATGATACCTGGAAAGAAGCCTCCAAAGCTGGAGCCCAAGTGGGAGGGACCATACATTGTACCCAAGGTCTACTCCAATGGAACATATACCCTGATCTCCATGGACGAACAATTTACAATGGCTCCTACCAATGCGAGATTCCTAAAGAAGTATTTCTTATAGAAACCGAAAGTATTATGTCCTCACTGCATGACGTTAAACTGCATAGAGTTCGTCTGAGATGAATGACGTTAAACATCCAAGAACCCAATGGTCCAGACTCTATGACGTTAAACTAAGAGAATTACGTCCTCACAACATGACGTTAAACTGCATGGAGTCCGTCCTCACCGCATGACGTTAAACTTCATGGATTTCTTCCATACCGCATGACGTTAAACTACACGGAATCTAATAATACCCCATGTCCGATCTGCATGACGTTAAACTCCCAAGCACCCAATGGTCCGAAATCTATGACCTTATACTAAGAGAATTTCGTCCTCACCGCATGACGTTAAAACTGCACGGATTTCAGAGAACTACGTATGGCTTGATTAATTCCCTCCCAGGATACGTAGTGATGCTGGGATCCCCTATCCTGGACTAGCCACTCCCAAAGAAAAGATAAAAATGCCTTCTTCCCCCTGTGTACGGACCAGACCTACACGGGGTGCATCCCACGTCATCACCGCACGACGTTAAACTGCACGGACAATACGTTTTAACAATGCCTCTGCCCCCATGTATGGACCAAACATGCACAGGGTGTACTTCTTTCAGAGAACTACGTATGGATTTATTCCTACCCGCATAGGATACCTAGTGACGCCAGGGTTCTCCGTCCTGGCCCAGCCTCCTCCAAATTAAATAAAATAAAAGTTAGACAATGTCCCCTTCCCCCGTGTACGGACCTACCCTGCACAGGGTGTACTTCTTCCAGAGAACTATGTGCGGATTGATTCCTTCTGTCACAGGATACGTAGTGACGCCAGGGTTCCCCATCCTGGCCCATCCCCTGAATAAAATATAAAAATTCCCTCCCCCCCGTGTATGGACCAGACCGGCACGAGGTGTACTCCTCGTCCTTACCGCACGACGTAAAACTGCATAGATAGTATGATTTAAAAATGCTCCATTTTCCTCGTGTATGGACTAGACCTACACGGGGTGTATTTTTGAGTCCTTGCCGCATGACATTAAAATGCACAGACAATAATGTTAAAAATGCCCCTTCCCCCGTGTACGGACCAGACCTGCACGGGGTTTGTACCTCATCCTTACCGCATGATGTTAAACTGCACAGACTTCGTTCTTACCGCAGGACGTTAAACTCTATGGACTTCATCCTTACCGCATGACGTTAAACTACACGGACTTCGTCCTAACCGCATGACGTTAAACTACACGGAATGTTTCCTCACCGCATGACGTTAAACTGCATGGAATTCATCGCGACCCACCCAAGACACATAGCGATGCGAGATGAAGATACTCCTTGAACATTTGGATGCATCCTCTCCACACATCAGACTCCACGAACCAGATAATTATATATCTTCATAACCACTAATGGACATCGGAAGTTGAAATTCATCAACCCATTGATACCTTTGTATGACTATGCGTACCATGCCCTCGGCGGCTCTACATAATGATAGCCCCTAGCTCGTCTACCAAAGGCAATATTTCCACAGGCAGCACTCTTCCTAGCTCTGTACACTTACCGGCCTCAGAGTCCCCATACCATACCTCATGATCCAGAAGTTTATGGCAATGTGGTTTACAAGTTAATTACCCTTTTCACATCCAGGTGTCGCCAGGGTATCCCTATCTGGCTAGCCTATGTGTTCGCTGGTGGTTCAAGTAGCGACCTGCATCAACAAACATCAACCAGGACTAGGCTACTTTGACTCAACGGACAATTGCGGTGAAGATGTTTCTTGTATACTCGGACACCATTATCCCCACATGCTGAACTCTGCATTATGAGTGACCATAAATCCTCATAATCATTCATGACCATCAGAAGTGGAAAGTCATCGACCTGAGGACACCTTTGTACGACTATACATACCATACCCTTAACGGCTTTGCATAATGATAGCCCCTGGATCGTCCATCAAAGGCTATATTTCCTTGGGCGGTACTCTTACTAGCTCCATACACTTACTGGCCTCATAGCCCCCACACCACACCTCCTAATCCGGGAAAACTCAAATTTGCAGTTTACGACCCTCATCCCCCAACTTGTTCCAAGTATATCAGTGCATGTTGACCCAGTTATCCTTCGAGTGACTGCAGCAATAGTCACCCAATGGTCCGAGCTCTATGACCGCTAAAATAGGAGTACCTTGTCCTTACCGCATGACGTTAAACTACATGGAGTAAAGGTACACCCCCGCGCGCAAAATAAATCAGCGCAGGGAGCTCTCTAAGCTTTAACAGCAACCAGGGCCAAGTATGGCCGACATTTTCAGATATTTCCTTACCTGACGACAAACTTCGTGGCCCGGGTAATTTCAGATCTTCATAACCATTCATGGCGATCGGAAGTGGAAATTCATCGACCCGAGGACACCTTTGTACAACTATTCATACCATGCCCTCAGCGGCACTGCATAATGATAGCCCCTGGCTCGTCCATCAAAGACAATATTTCCTTGGGAGGTATTCTTCCTATCTCCGTACGCTTACCAACCTTAGAGCCTCCGTGACATCTCTCCTAATCCAAGAAGCCCCGGAACCATGATTTACACCATCAACCCCCCCCCCCCTCCATGTCTTGGACATGCTAGGATACTCAGGCCCAGTTACATTCTAATCAAGAGAGACCTTATTAACCACGTCCTCACCACACGACGTTAAACTGAATGGTCAATCGTCCTTGATGCACGACGTTAAACTGAACAACATTGGAAAAAGAAAGAAAAATTTCCCTCATCCTTGCTGCATGACGTTAAACTACACAACATCCTTCAATAATTCTATTTATCTTTAACGCATGATGCAAAACTGCACGGTCAAAACTGCCACGGGTTCAGTAAGGAATGGAGGATTTTCTCTGTCCTTCAGTGCACAGGTCAGACCGGCCCAAGCCACTGTCTGACATCCGCATGAGAACGTATTACTTCACCCATTCTCGGGAAGTTCATTCTAGATGTTTCCCATGTATCCACACACCCTCTCATCATAAACCATAATCTGTACTTAGAAAAAAGCCTAACCCAGATAAGCCACCCCTGGTGGTCCCAAATCTCAACTTCCCTGAAGTTGCTTGGCTATCGGGGGAATAAAATAATTGAACTAAGGGCACCTTTGCATGACTATGCATACCATGCCGTCAGCGGCTCTACATATTGATCACCCTTGGCCCGTCTACTAAAGGAGAGATTTCCTTAGGCAACGATTCTCTCCGTACGCCTCTTGGCCTCCAAGCCCCCATATCTATCTCGGGATTCGAAAACCCTCTGAGTTACTGTTTTCCAACCTCTTTCACAACCCTGCCTGAATATGGTGGAACGTATCTGAAAAGATTACCAGGGACCAGGAGAAGTCGTTCCATTTTTAAATGATGTCCCAGTTGCATGACTTTAAACTATGCCAAGCTTAAACCATCCCTTATGCTAATGCATAGGGAAGTGGTCTCCTGACCACACCCCTAATTGATACAGATGTTCTCAAAACTTTTCAGATGTCACGTACCCTTTCCAAGACACCCCCAGTGGTTTTCATAGTTCTCCGAGCCACCCATGGTGGTTTCCATGAGCTGGACTTCCATTAAGTCCTTGGGACATCATATATGGACAATCATTGACTTAAGGACACCTTTGTATGACTATGCATACCATGCCCTCAGCGGCTCTGCATATTTATTTCCCCATGACCGTCTACCAAAGGCAAGATCTCCTTAGGCAATGCTCTTCCTACCTCTGTACACTGACGCAACTCCCATGGCTTGAGACATGCCCTACATGTCGTTAAAATTTAAACACACTCCCTCCCACGTGCATATGAAGAGTATTGATACATCTTTTAATCAACCAAACCCCATTGGGGCCCTTTCCCCACCATATCTAGTCAAAGATGTTCGACCTAAAACATCAGTAATGATATTCTTGACAGCGGGACTTTAAACCACCCAAGAAAAGAGGCACAAATCCTGTTAGGCCGAAAACCTGAAAAGGGAAACCTAAGAAAAAGTCAGGCCACACCCGCTGGGTTCACACTAAATGAGCCCAGGAAAAATTAGGGTATTAAAAGAAAAGACAAAAAGTTTGTAGAGTTTTTTCTACAAAACCTTAGCAATAGTCGAACTGTGCTCGCTGAGTCCCTTGGATCAGGAAAAATTTAGTGCATTGTCCAATCACTCATCAATTTTCAGGACCACTCTACATCGGAATGGCCTCCTCTTCATTCTGATCGGACCCCATTCTAATGGGGGGGAATTTGTAGGGTCCTAAAAAATCTGAAAATGAATATAATAATCCACTTCATTCGAGAAATGATTTTTACCCAATTCCCTTCAATGAATTGGGAAAAGGAAGGAGGCCAATACTAAAATTTGGAAAAGGACTAACCGGTATGGAAACCGGCCTAAGTGTTACGCTGCCGATTCAGTGAACCGCTCCCCTCTGCGGACCAGCCTCATTCGTGAGATAGAGGCGGAGATCCTTCACGGGTGCAGAGCAGAATGGATGCCATGCCAATCCACCACCGTGAACCGCACCAACAGGCCCATGCCGCACACGCAGTCATTCGTGAAATGGAGGCGGAGCGCCAATGCGGTCCTGAATCGCTGTTGTTCGTGGAATAAAGGTGGAGTGGTGCCAAACCATAGAGCAATTCCGCGGATCTCGATTAAAAAAATCCCCAGTTGACCGAGTCATCTGCGGATGGGGATTAATTCATGGGATTCCACAGAATGTGCCATGGGCCCATCGATACAACCTCCTTCGTGAATATATAAATTGTCACCGAGGGTCACCAAAAAGAGAAAAGGAAGTTCGAGTGAAAAATTGTGGGGAGACACTGGAGAATTCGCTCCCAGCGGTCCGTGACCATCCGCGGACCCCATATCGTCCATGGATGAACTCTTCCACAGAGAGGAGAAACCAAACCCCGGACCACATGGGGCCATCTCCTTCACGGACGACCACCCCTCCGTGGACCAGTATCGTTCACGAAATGGATGCGGAACCCCTCTGCGGGTGCAAAGTAGGACAAGTGCCAACCCCTTTGCAGACACCCTTCACGGATAACTATCCTTCGCGGACAACACCCTTCGCGGACGACCATCCTTCGTGGACAACCTCCTTCGTGGCCTAGTCTTCCGCGGCCTGCTCCCTCACGGCCAGATCCTCCGCAGACACCCTTCACAGACAACTAAACTGCGAACCACATGCAGCCAGCTCCTCCGCAGACATCCTTCACGGACAACAAAACCACGAACCACATGCATCCATGTCCTTCGCGGCCATCTCTTCACGGCCAGCTCCTTCGTGGCCAGCTCCTCCGTAGCCCGCCCCATGCGGAAAACCCATGCACTTGTTGGTCCACACCACAAGGGTTGTGCCCCACACCCGTGCTCAAGTTCAGTGCTGGGTTGCGGTCCCGGCCCTATGGGCCGGGTCAACAGTATTTTACATTGCACCATTGTGCCACCCCGACATCCATCCTATAAATTACATGAGTCGAGCTACTCCTCATGACTCTCCTATAACGCCATTTCCTAGCCCCTTTTTCTAGGTTCATCTAGAAAGGGCTGCCCTTCTGTAAGTACCACACCAACCAATGCTAGGTCTCTCCTACCTAGTCATCTTGACCTCAAGACATTAAACTGTATGGCCCTCATCCTGACCACCTGAAGTTAAACTGTATGGCCCTCATTCTATCCATAAGACATTAAACTATATGGAAACAGTCCTCTCTACATGACTATAAACTGTAGCATTCCCTATCATTCAATAATTGGATGCATCTTGCTTCATTCAAGAGATGCCTTATGCTATATTTACAGTGGCATAACTTCAAGAGTGCTGTAATCCATTCAAACATTCCATCACTCCACCTCACGCTTTGCGTGTCCTTCATTCGGATATTCATCTACTTCCATGTCTGAAGGAACCCCCTAATGGCCTGGCCTCATGCCGCATTGGCTCACCTACCATCCTGGGCCAACGCCCCAGAAGACTTTGGACAACACTTCGAGAGAGGTCCTGTGTTTCGAACACAGTCAGCAGTCGACCCTCATTTGTTCGTCCCCATTTCAGGCTCACGTGATATGAATGCTGTGTTTAGAACATGGTCAAGAGTTATCCTCCATCATCATTCCACACTCATTGTGTTTCGAATGTCGGTCATGGGATTCACACTTTTCATCTCCCTTTTTTTGGACTGATTCCAACGCCCTTGGCGTTATCCCACTTGTGCACTTGCACATAGTCATTGGCCCCCATTATACTCCTCAACCCACCAATGGTTTGGGATTCCCTCATGGCCAGACATGAAGAAGACATTATGGGCGTCCAACCTGGAGTAAGCCCCGACTAAATGGGCCGCCTTTATGCGTAATCCCCACTCCACTTCTCATAGACACACCTTTCGCGACGTGATCCTCTGGTCCCTACTGCCTGTTGTTTCTCAAACTGAGCATGGCTCACGTGGGATTAGAGTAAGCATCAACCATGACATCCTCTTATTGGCCTCCTCAGAGTGTAAGCCCCAATCCATCACCATGGGCCTCCTCAGAGTGTAAGCCCCAATCCATCACCATGGGCCTCCTCAGAGTGTAATCCCTATTCCATCGCCATGGGCCTCCTCAGAGTGTAAGCCCTAATCCACGTATTTTATATATTTTTAAGGATTTTTTATTCTTTTTTATGATTTTAATTATTTTTAGGGATTTGAGGGGTGTCTATGATTTTGTTGGGTTTCTAGGATTTTTAACGAGTTTTATATTTCTTTATGTTTGTAGGGGTTTTAAATGTTTTCTTATTTTTTAAGTTTTCATAGGTTTCATCAAGGTCTTTTGGGTTTTCAAATTTTATGGATTTTTAGTGAGTTTTTTGGATTTTGGGTTGGTTATTAGGGTTTGGGGGATTTTAAGGAGTTTTGGGGAATTTAGGAGTTTATGTTTTTTTTGGTTTTTTGGTTTTTTTTGAGTTTTTAGGGGTTTGATGTTATATAATAGGTTTTAACTTTTTAGGGGTTTATAGTGTTTTTAGATTATTTAGTGTGTTCTTAGGTTTTATGTATTTTTATGGTTTTTAAAGGTGTTAGAGGTTTTTAGTGTTTTTATTGCCTTTTTAGGAATTTTTTTTTGGGTTTTTTCAGTTTTAGGTTTTTTAGGTATTGTAAGTGATTTTCAATTTTGTGTTTTTCATAAAATTCTTGATTGTTTTAGGGTTTTTATGTTTTTATAGATTTTATGGTTTTTTTAGGATTTTTATGGTGTTTTTGGATTTTAGGTATTTTGAGGGTTTTTATGGTTTTAGGGTTTTAGGGTTTTTTGAGATTTTATGTATTTTTTGGATTTTAATTTTCTTTTAGGATTTTCCAGTTTTTCAGGGGTTTTTTATGTTTTTAGATATTTTTAACACTTTTTTTTATTTTTATGGATTTTCAGAGATTTTGAGGGTTTTCATGAATTTTGGGTTTTTAGGGGGTTATGGTTTTTTATGGTTTTAATGTTATTTAGTGTTTTTAAATTTTTTTGTGGGTTTAGCAGATTTTTTAGATTTTTTAGTCAGTTTTTAGGGTTTTATGGTATTTAGGGTTTCTAATTGTTTTTTGGTGATTTTTGGTTTTTAGGGCTTTTTAAGTTTTAAGGATTTTTTTCGAAGCAAGTGATTTTTATATTTTCAAAGGTTTTAACAACTTTTATGTTTTTATGTCTTTATATAGTTTTTTCTATGTTTTTATGGTTTTTATGTTTTTTTGTTTTTAAGTGTTTATTGGATTTTTTTTGTTTTTTGGGTTTTTATGGATTCTAAGGGGTTTTGGGGTTTTATTATTTTTGGGGTTTTTATCATTTTCATGTTTTAGGGGGTATTAAGTTGTTTTATTTCTTATGTTTTTCTTAAGGTTTTTAGGTATTTTCATGTTTTTTACATTTTTAGATTTTTTTAGAGATTTTATCTTTTTATGGTTTTAAGGGTTTTATGGATTTTGAAGGTTTTTATTATTTTTACAAATTATAGGAGTTATTTGGATTTTAGAATTTTTCACGATTTAGGGGTTTTAAGTGTTTTTTATGCTTTTGTTAGGTTTTTTCAGGGTGTTATGTTTTTTTACATTTTTTTGGGAATTTTTGGGGTTTTAGAAATTGTATCGGGTTTTATGTTTTTTATAGATTCTGAGGGATTAATTGGTTTCTTATATTTAATATTTTCTTTTTGGGTTTTAGGTTTTTTTCCTTAGTTTTTTTCATTTTTATGATTTTTATAGTTTTTAATATTTTTAGTGATTTAAACTAGTTTTGGGGTTTTTGTGGGTGTTAGGGGTTTTATGCATTTTTAGGGGTTTTTAAGGTTTTTAGGGGTTTCAACAGGTTTTATGAGTTTTTTGGTTTTCAATGACATTTTAGGTATTTAGATGTTTAATTTTTTTAGGTTTTTAGTGTTTTTAGGATTTTAAGTATTTCTTATGGTTTTTATGTTTTTTAGGATTTTTACATGTTTAGATATTTTTATGGATTTTTATGAATTTTAGGTTTTTTATAAATTTTTTAGGGTTTTTATGTTTTTAGGAATTTTTATAGGTTTATGGGGGGTTTTCCATTTTTTGGATTCTTAGGGTTTTATGAGTTTTTTAGTTTTATGAATTTCTATTTTTTTAGGGGTTTGGGTAATTTCAGATTTCTATAAAGTTTTTTATGTTTTTAGGGATTTTGAGGGTTTTAGTGTTTTTAGGGGTTTTAGTGTTTGTTTGTTTTTTTTTGGGTTTTTAAGTTTTTTTAGTTTTTTATTGTATTATGAGTTTTTATATTTGTTATCATTTTTAGGGATTGAATGGATTTTTAGTGTTTTTAATGGTTATTTGGGTTTTATGTATTTTTAGTGTTTTTATGGTTTTTGGGGTTTTAGGGTTTTTTAGGATTTTTTTAGGGTTTTTGGTATTTTTTGGTTTTATTGATTTTAAATATTTTTATATTTTAGTTGTTTTTTTAATGTTTAGTGTTTTATGGGTTTTTTGATTTAGGGATTTTTAGGTTTTATTTATTTTTAGAGTATTCAGGATTATTTTGGTTTTTTAGGGTTTTAGTGGTTTTTTTGTGGTTTTTAGAATTTTTTGTTTTTTGGGGGTTTTAGGTGTTTTTAGGTATTTAAGATTTTCTTAGGGTTTTTGGGGTTTTATGGTTTTTTATCTTTTTAGAGATTTTTAGAGTTTCTTTAGCATTTTTTTTTGTTTTTAGGGTTTTTAGGGAATTTCAGGGTTTTCGGGTTCTTTAGTGTATTTATGGGGTTTATTTTGGGATTTTATGGTTTTTTGAGTATTTAAAGGTTTTTAATTTTTTATAGTTTTTAACGTTTCTTGGAGTTTAAATGGTGTTTTATAATTTGTATCGGGTTTTTCGTTTTTTATGGGGTTTTAGGGGTTTTTATAGTTATTAAAGGATTTTATGGTTTATTGTATTTTTTATGGTATTTTATGATTTTTAATGGTTTTATTATTTCTACAATTTTTATGGGTTTTATGTTTTTAGGTTTTTATGTATTTCATATATTTTCCAAAGTCTTAGGGTATTGAATTTAATTATGGTATTTTAGACATTTTTAGGATTTTTTTGATTTTTAGTGTTTTTAGGAATTTTTAGGATTTTTATCATTTTATGGGGTTTTAGAGTTTTTCGTAATTTTTTTTGGTTTTTATGGGTTTAAATAATATTTTAGTTTTAAAGGTTTTATTATTATTTTTCACGTTTTTAGGTGTTTTTTTAAGGGATTTTTAGTGATTTTTTATTTTTTATTCGTTTTAGGGATTTTGATATTTTTTATGGTTTTTGGTAGTTTTTTGGTTTTATGGTATTTATGGTGTTTATAGTCTTTGGGTTTTTTGAATTTTTTTGGGTTTTATGTTTTTATAGTATTTTGATATTTTTTGGCATTTCAATGTATTTTTAGATTTTTTATAGGGTTTTTATGATTTTTTTTTCTGGTTTTAGGGTTTTGAAAATTTAAGGGGTTTTACGATTTTTAGGGGTTTTAGGATTTTTAGGTTTTTTATCATTTTTTAGGCTTTTAGTTGTTTTAAGTGTTCTTATGTATT
Source organism: Viscum album (assembly GCA_963277665.1). Taxonomy (NCBI): domain Eukaryota; kingdom Viridiplantae; phylum Streptophyta; class Magnoliopsida; order Santalales; family Viscaceae; genus Viscum; species Viscum album. Next base: position 111,328,422 of record OY728127.1, read on the forward strand.
TAATATTTTATTGGTGTTTTTCTTGGTTTTTATGGTTTTTTATTTTTTTGGATTTTTATTGGATTTAGTTATTTTAGGGATTTTGAGTGGTTTTATGGTTTTTAGCATTTTGGAGGATTTTATGGGTTTTAAGTGTTTTTAGTTTCTTATGGTTTTCTTAGGGTATTTCTGCTCTTTTAGTGGTTTTTACATTTTTAGGGATATTAGGGCTTTTACGTTTGTTATGGGTTTTAGGGTTTTAAGGAATTTTGAGGGTTTTTTGGGTTTTAAGTGTTTTTTGGAGCTTTTTTTTTCGGGTTTTACAATTTCTAACCTTTTTTTAATGTTTTATGGTTTTAATGGTTTTTTAGAGTTTTAGTGTTTTATGGTTTTTATGGGTATTTAGGTTTTTTATTTTTTAGGGGTTTTATAGTTTTAGAGGTTTTAGAGTCTTTTTAGGGATTTAGGGTTTTTATTAATTTTCAGGTTCTTAATGGTTTTAATTGTTTTTTAGTTTTTAGATTATTTCTTAGGGTTTTCATTGATGTAGATATTTTTTACGTTTTTTTGAGATTTTTATGTTTTTTTAGGAATTTAATGGGTTTTAGGGTTTTTAGGGATTAGGGGGTGGGTGGGTTTAGGATCATTTAGGGTTTTTTTTGGAATTTTTGTGTTTTTTATGTTTTTAGGATTTTTAGTGGTTTTATGTGTTTTTAGTTTTTAATGGTTTTTTATGGGTTTTTATGTTTTATAGGATTTTTATAATTTTTTAGGGATATTTAATAGTTTTATGGTTTTTCGGTTTTCTTGGGAGTTTGATGATTTTTAGGGATTTGGGATTTTTTTGTTTTTTGAGTTTTTTATTTTATTATGGGTTTGATGTGTTTCTAGGTTTTTAACATTTTATTTGGTGGTTTCAGGGATTTTAGTGTTTTTTATGTTTTTAGTAATATTTGGGATTTTTTAGGATATTTATGTTTTATTTTGGGTTTTAGGTATTTTGAGGGTTTCTATGTTTTTTTTGGATTTTAGATTTTTTTTAGTTTTAAGTGATTTTATGGGATTTGTAGTTTTTAAAATTTTTACTAGTTGAAAGGGTTTTATGATGTTTTAGCGAGTTTGGGGTTTTTAAAAATTTTCATGTTTTTAAGGTTTTTAGGGGTTTATGTTTTTAGGGTGTTTAGGGTTTTTAGGGTATTTTTAGTGTATTTTTATGGTATTTTTAGGTATTTAGTATATTTTAGGGTTTTTAGCTCTTTTATGCATCATTAGGGTTTAATGGGTTTTCTAGGGGTTTTCAATGTTTTAGGGGTTTTTATGTTTTTAGTGATTTTATGGGTTTTTAGGATTTTTATAGTTTTTAGGGTATTTAGGGATTCATAGGGTTTTTAGGGATTTATGGTATTTAGGGTTTTAGGGTTTTAGGGGTTTTAAGTGTTTTTTAGTTTTATGGTTTTCTTAGGGCCTTTCATGGGTTTTAGGTATTTTTAAATTTTTATGAGTTTTTTGGATCTTATAGGATTTTATGGGATTTACGGGATTTGAAGATTTTGAGGGTTTTAGGGGTTTATAGTTTTTTGGGGTTTTTAGGTATTTAGGGTTTTTAATTATTTTTTAATGTATAATTTTTGTTAGAATTTTTTAACATTTTTATCGGTTTAATGGGGTTTTTTAGATTTATTGGGGTTTTTTAGTTTTTATTAGTTTTTAGTATTTTATGTTTTTTATGGATTTTTATGGTTTATAGGTGTTTTAGTGGTTTTTTGGGATTTTAGCATTTTTTTGTTTTTTGGGAGTTTTATATGTTTTATGGTTTTAGGGTTTTATTAGTGTTTTCAGGGTTTTAGGGTTTTTTATATTTTTAGGAATTTTAGGTTTTTTTAGAATTTTATGGTTTCTAGAGATTTATGGTATATGATGGATTTTTGGGTTTTTAAGGGTTTTTAGGGTTTTTAGCATTTTGTAGGTTTTTAGTGGTTTTAAGTGTTTTCCATTTTTATGTTTTCTTAATGGTTTTCAATGTTGTTTGGGTTTTTAACAATTTTAGTGACTTTTTAGTATTATTATGTTTTAGGGTTTTTAGTCTTATCGGGGGTTTTAGGGTTTTTTTATTTCTAGGTTTTTTTGTTTTTGTATTATTATGGAATTTTTCTATTTTTTGGGTTGTATGTGTTTTTAGGGATTTTAAATGTTTTTTTATTTAAAGGGGTTTTAATCATTTAGTTGTTTTTAGGGTTTTTAGGTTATTTAAGGATTCTAGGGTTTTTTTGGTTTTATGGGGTTTAGGGGTTTCATCATTCCTTAGGTTTTAGGGGTTTCATGTATTTTTAGGTTTTTAAGTTTTTATTAGATTTTTATGGTTTTTATAGTTTTGTATCATTTTAGGGGTCAGAAGGGGTTTTAGAGTTTTAGTGTGTCTTTTGGTATTTAATGGTTTCTTAGGGTTTTTAAGGCTTTAGGGGTTTTATGGGTTTTAAGGTTTTTAGGGTCCTTTTAGGGGTTTTTTTTGTTTTTATCATTTTTAGATTTTTTAGAGGTTTTATGTTTTTTAATTTATTTATATTTGTTATTTCTCATGGGTTCTTGTAGTTTTTATGTATTTAGTAATTTTGTTTAATTTTTTAGTATATTTATGATTTTTAGTGTTTTATGGGTTTTTAGGGTTTTAGTGTGTTTTCATTGGTTTTAGGGCTTTTAGTGATTTTAACAATTTTTAGATTTTAATGGGTTTTATTATTTTTCATTTTTTTTGTTTTCTTTGGGTTTACCAGGATTATAGGATTTTTTACAATATTATAATATTTTAGGGAATTTAGGATTTTTATTGTTTTTATGGGTGTTAGGTTTTTAGGGGTTTTATGGGATTTAGGGTATTTATTTTTTTAGGGATTTTAAGGGTTTTTTGAGTTTTTTAGGGTTTTATAGTTTTTTTAAAAATTTAAGGGTTTAATGGGTTTTTAGAGTATTTAGAGTTTTATGGGTTTTTTTTTGGTTTTTTAGGTTTTTAGGTTTTTTATGGTTTTAGGGAGTTTTATAGTTTTAAGGGTTTTTTAGTTTTTAGGTTCTTTTAATGGTTTTTTGTTTTTTATCTTTTTTTAGGGTTTTAATTGTTTTTAGTTTTTTGGGGGTTTTCTAAGGGTTTTTTTTGGGTTTTTTTGGGTCATTTATGTTTTTAGGGATATTTGTGGATTTTTGGGATTCTTATGGTTTTTATTTATTTTGAGGGTTTATAGTAGTTTTAGGGGTTGTAGGGTTTTTTCTATTTTTAGGATTTGTAGGTATTTTAATTGTACTTAGGGTTTTAATTTATTTCATATGGGGTTTTAGGGTTTTGTACGTTTTTGGGGATTTCTTATGATTTTTATGGGTTTTTAGGGGTTTTAATGATTTTTAGGGTTTTTAGGATATTTATGTATTTTTTGGGTTTTTGTGTCATTTAGGGGATTTATGATTTTTAGTGTTTTTTTAATGTTTTAGGGGTTTAAAGGGGTTTTTAGAGCTCTTAGATGTTTTTTGGTGTTTTATGGATTTCTAGGTTTTTTATGGGGTTTAGGGGTTTTTGTTGGTTTTATAGTTTTTAGGATATTAAGAATTTTTTAGTTTTTTTATGTTTTTGATGGTTTTATATGTTTCTAAGAATTTATAAGGGGTTTTCAAGGGTTTTATGGATTTTTATGTTTTAAGGTATATTTTACATTTTTAATATCTTTTGTGATTTAATGGATTTTGAGGGTTTTAGGGATCTTTAGGGTTTTTATCATTTTTTGGACTTTATTGTGTGTTTAGGATTTGATATATGTCCTAGGGTTTTCAAGGTTTTCAAGGGTTTTCATGTTTTTATTTATTTTTGTACCTTTTTGTAATTTTATGGTTTTTACGAATTTTTTGGGATTTTTAGGGGGTTTCAGGGTTTTTTTGGAATTTTGGGGTTTTTAAGGTTTTTATGATTTTTATGGGGTTTTAGGGATTTGTTTTATTTTTTAGGGTTTAATGGTTTTCAGAGTGTTTTTTACGTTTTTAGATATTTAAGGTCTTTTTAGATTATTTAGAATTTTTTAGGGTTTTTCTGTGTTTTTTTTTGTTTTTAGGGTTTTTATAGTTTTTAGGGGTTTTAGGTATTTTAGTGTCTTTAATGGGTTTTATTAATTTTAATGTTTTTAATTTATTTTGGGTTTCACATGTTTTTAGATTTTTTAGTTTTTCATAGGGTTCTTCAGGTTATTTAGAGTTTTACTAGGTTTTTGGGATTTCTAGGGATTAAAGGTTTTTTATGGTTTTTATGTTTTTTATGGATTTTAGGGTTTTCTTATGATTTTTAGGGATTTTAGTGTTTTTTTGTTTTTAGCTGTCTGAAGTGTTTTTCGGTTTTCAAGGAATTTTTAGAGGGTGTCCTAGGTTTTTAAGTTTTTTACATTAATATTTTTTTGAAGATTTTTTAGGATTTTTATGGTTTTATGGTTTTTAAGGATTTTGAGGGTTTTTATGTGTGTTTAGGGTTTGTATGGTTTTTGTGGGGTTTTGGGTTTTTTTTATTTTTTTGGGTTTTAAGGTATTTTTTTAGTTTTTAAACATTTTTAGGTTTATAAAGGGTTTTTAGAGTTTGAGGTGTTTTTATGGGTTTTTATAGTTTTTAATTGTTTTCATGGGTTTTATGGTTTTGAGGGGTTTTATGAGGGAGTTTTTTTGGTTTTTAGGGTTTTTCCTATTTTAATTTTTTTTGGAGATTTATGTGTTTTTAGGTTTTTACGGTTTACATAGGATTTTTCATTGGTTTTAGGGGTTTTAACATATTTAGTGGTATATAGGGTCATTTTAAGATTTTTATATTATTTAAGGATTTTGAGAGTTTTTAGGGGTTTCGATGTTTTTATGGTATTTAGTGTTTTTTAGTTTTTCATGGGGTTTAAGTGTTTTTAGTATTTTTATGTTTTCTTTGGGGGCTTCAAGAGATGATGGGTTTTTATGTTTATAAGGAATTTTAGGGTATTTTTCCTATTTTTATAGGTTTTTATGGACTTTTAGGTAATATTAGGGGGATTTAATGATTTTTGGGATTTTTAGGGGTTTAGGGTTTTATAGGTTTTAGTGATTTTTATTGTTCCTAGGTTATTAATGTTTTATTAGGGGTTTTTAGTGGTTTTTTTCATTTTTTTGGATTTTGTAGGATTTTTATGGGTTTAAGGGTTATTAGGGATTTTGATGGTTTTCATGGTTTTAGGGTTTTTATTATTTTTTAGGGTTCTATGGTTTTTTAGTTTTTTTTCATTTTTATGGTTTTTAGAGTTTTTTTATGTTTTTTGGGGATTAAAGTGGTTTATAATTTTAGTTCATTTTTTGTTTTTGAAGTGTTTTTAGGGTTATTTAAGGTTTTAGTGGGGTTTGTGGTGTTAGGGTCTTTTGCAGTTTTTAAGGCCTTTTGAGGGTTTTCAGGATTTTTAGTGTTTTTTGGTTGTTAGGGGATTTTTTTTTACATTTTTAAGGTTTTGTTAGGATTTTTCTGTGTTTTTAGTGGTTTTTATGTTTTTAGGGATTTTAAGGGATTTTTCTGAATTTTATGGGTTTTTAGTGTTTTTTTGTATTTTGATGGTTTTAAAGGTTTTTAGGTTTTTTGTATTTTTATTATCTTTTGGGGTTTTAAATGATTTTATTTATTTAAGGTTTTCTTAGTGGTTTTCATATTTTTTATGGTTTTTTATGATTTAGTGGGTTTTGAGGATTTTTTACACATATTATGGTTTTTAGTGCTTTTATAGATAATGAGAGTTTTTAGGGTTTTTTTTCTTTTTTTGGTTTTTAGTGTTTTTGTTTCATTTTTTAAGGTCTTTATGGCTTCTTGTTTTTTACAATTTTTATGGGTTTTATGGTTTTTTATAGTTTTTAGTGGGTTTTAGGGTTTTTATGGGGTTTTTTGGGATTTATAGGTTTTTAGTGGTTTTTATAGTTTTGAGGGTTTTTATGGTTTTTAGGGTATTTTAGTGTTTTTATTTTTTTAATGGTTTTAATAATTTTTAGGTTTTTAAGATTTTCTTCTCATTTTTCATTTTTCATAGGGTTTATTATGTTTTTAGGAATTTTTAGGGATTTTTAGGTTTATTTTTGATTTTTAGGATTTTTAGATATTTTGAAGATTTTTATGTGTTTTATGGGTTTTAGGGGTTTTAACGTTTTTAGGTTTTATGTGTTTTATTTTTTATGGGTTTTAAAGAGGTTTTCATGGTTTTTGGGTGTTTTTACACTTTTAGGGAATTTTAGGGATTTTGAGGGGTTTTAGGGTTTTAATGGTTTTTTTTGGGATTTAACATTATTAGGATTTTGGGGGGTTTAAGCGTTTTTAGGGTTCTAAGGTTTTGTTAGAGTTTTTAAGGGTTTTAGGGATTCTACGTTTTTGGGATTTTAGGGATTTGTAGTTTTTTTGGGGTTTTAATGGTTTTTGGGAATTTGAGGGTTTTTGGTGTTTTTAGGGGTCTTATGGACTATTAGAGTGTTTATGGTTTTGGTGGTTTTTAATTTTTTTTTAGTTTTAAGGGTTTTATGTGTTTTTATATTTTTTAACGTTTTAGGGGGTTTAAGAGTTTTTATATTTTTAGATGTTTTTTTGGATTTTATTGGTTTTTTGGATTGAAGGTATTTTTATGGGTTTTAGGGGTTTTAATTGGTTTTAGGGTCTTTTAGTGTATTTTTAGGTTTATTTACGATTTTTTCATTTTTAGAAGTTTTTTGGGTTTTAATTGTTTTAGGGTTTTAATGTTTCTTACTAGTTTTTCAAGGTTTTTATTGATTTTTATATTTTTAGGGTTTTTTAGGTCTTTTATAAAAATTTTTGGCCTTTAGATATTTTCAGGGGCTTTAGTGTTTTTAGGGGTTTTATGGTTTTTAGTTTTTTTATGTTTTAGGCATTTTTAGTGTCTTTAGATTTTTATGTTTTTCTTTGGACTTTTAATATTTTTGGAATTTTAACACTTTTAGGTATTTAATGGTCTTTTTAATATTTTCTAGAGGTTATAGGGTTATTTTAGATTTTGATGGTTTTTGTGGTTTTAGGAGTTTTAGAGTTTTTTTTGTTTTTAGTGATTATTTTGTGTATTTTATGGTTTCTATGGTTATTATTGTTTTTAAATTTATTTAAGGGTTTAATGGATTTTAGGGTTTTAGAGGGTTTTTATGGGTTTTATGGGTATTTAGAGGTTTTATGGTTTTCATGGTTTTATGGTTTTTTATGATATTTTAGTGTTTTTAGGGGTTTTAGGGTTTTTTAGGGTGTTAATTGTTTTTAGGTTTTCATGGATTTCTTAGGGGCTTTCATGGATTTTAGGGTTTTAGGATTTTTTTTATTTTTAGGGGTTTTTAGGATTTTTATGGGGTTTTGTGTTTTTTTTGACTTTGAGGAGTTTTGGGTTTTTAAATATTTTTTATGATCTTATAGTTTTTATGTGTTTTTTGGTTTTTATGTTTTCCTTAAGAGATTTTAGAGTTTTTAAGGGTTTTTAGGTTTTTAGTGATTTTTTAGAATTTTTATTGTTTTTAGGGTTTCTATGGTTTTTTATTTTTACTGATTTTTTATGTTTTTATAGGGATTTTAATTTTTTTTAATTTTTTTAAAGATTTCAATGGTTTTATAATTTATATTGTATTCTAGGGTTTTTATGGACTATATGATTTTTTAGGATTTAGGGGATTTTATGGTTTTTAATGGTTTTATGGTTTTTTTGTGGTTTTTAGGGTTTTAGGGTCTTTTTGTGGTTGTCTAAGGTTTTTTTCCTTTTTAGGGGTTTGGGGATTTTATGTGTTTTTTGGTTTTGAAGGTTTTCAATGTCTTTTATAGGTTTTATATGTTTTTAGGTATTTTTAGTCTTTTTGAGAATTTGGTTTCTATATTTGTGTTTTTAGGTAATTTTTTTTATGATTTTTAGGTTTTCTAGGATTTTTATGTTTTAGGGGGTTTTAGGGTCCTTTTAGGGTTTTGATAATTTTTAGGGGTTTTGGGTCATTTAGGGGTTTTAAAGTTTTCAGGGTGTTTGTGATTTTTTTGATTTTAGGGTTTTTAATGTTTTTATTTTTTTTAAACATTTTTAGTGGTTTAAAGGGTTTTTATAGATTTTAGTGGGATTTTATGGATTTTATAGGTTTTTAATGGTTTTTAGGGTTTTATTTTTTATAGGGATTTTGTGTTTTTAGGTTTTTTAGGGTTTTTAAGATTTTTTAGAGGTATATTTTTTTAGGTTTTTAAGGATTTGTTTGGTTTTTTCATGTTTTTTTTGTTTTTTGCTTTTTTGGTAATTTTCGCAGATTTATTATTTTTATAGACTTTAGGGTTTTTAGGAAAAGCAGGTTTGGGGCCAGGCGTATCCCGACCCCACAAAATTTATTAACAAAAAAAAAGTAAGTACAAGGCTTTACGGTGAGGGTTTGCAGAACCGAGTGTGAAAATCACCCTTCATGTCCGAGTCCACAAGGTGAGTACATAAATCTGGTGCCACCAATGACCACATGGAACATCCATCCTAAATTTATTTCTTGGAGAGCATTTCTTCCACCTTGTTCGCTTCCCTGTATGCATGTGTGACCATAATGTTCATCCCCTGAGAAATCCTCAGACACTCCACCCATTGTTGGAGGAGCCTCCAAGGGATTTTCCTTGTTTTTTCTCTTGAGTGCTTCCACTGCCAACATCGAGTCAGATTCAATCCATAGCTGCTTCCACCTAAAGTGGGTTGCAAACTGGACAACCTTAATCATGGCCCAAAGCTCCGCTTCATATGCATACCCATTCCCAATGAAGTGATAAAAGAATCCATTAACAAATCCTCTGTACATCCGGAAAATACCACCACAACCGGAGAGACCAGGCGCACCTAGGGAAGCACCATCCACATTGACTTTTATCCATTCTGGGATTGGTGGGATCCACCGAATGAATTTAAAGTCTAGTATTTTTAGGGATTTTAAGGAATTTAACAGTTTTCTAGGGTATTCATCATTTCTTAGGTTTTTAGGGTTTTAAATTGTTTTAGGGTTTTTAGGTTTTCTTTTGTGTTTTTATGCTTTTAGGGTATTTTTTTTTGTTTACAGTGGTTTTAGGGGTGTTTTGGATATTTATTGTATTTTGGTTTTTTTGGTATTTTGAGTGGTTTTTGCATTTTTATGGGATTTTATGGATATTTTTTCGGGTTTTAGGGGTTTTTTGAGTATTTTTGGGTATTGAAGTTTTTTTGAGTTTTTAATGTTTTTATGGGATTATAAGTTTTTTGGTGTTTTTAGTGGGGTTTTAGGGTTTTATGGATTTTAGGGGGTTTTAATGTTTTTAAAGGTTTTATGGTTTTAGGGGATTTTATGGGTTTTAGGGTGTTTTTAGGTGGTGTTAGGGTTTTTAGAGTTTTTTTGGGTTTTAGGGGTTTTAATTTTTTTAGGATATAATGGTTTTCTTAAGGTTTGCAGTGTTTGTAGGGTTTCTTTTTTGTTATAAATATTTTTATAGATTTCTGAGTGTTTTTAGTGGTTAGAGGGTTTTTGTGAGTTTTTAAGGGTTTATGGTGTTTAGGGGTTTTAGTGGTTTTAGAGATTTTTATGTTTTTAGGGGGAATAAGTGTTTTTAGGTTTTAATGATTTTCTTATAATTTTTAGGGGTTTTGGGGTTTTATATTTTTAGGCCTTTAAGTTATTTTTTGGATTTTTATGGCTTTTAAGGTTATGGGGGTTTTTAAGGATATTATGGTATTTAGGGTTTTTATGGTGTTCTTGGATTTTAGATATTTTTTAATTATTTAATTATTTTATGGGTTTTTAAGATTTTAATTTTTTATGGTTTTAAAGGGGTTTTATGGTTTTTAGTGATTTTTTGGGTTTTATGGGTTTTCCGGGTTTTTTAATGTTTTTTGGGGTTTTTATGTTTTTAGTGGATTTAGGGTCCTTGTTGGTTTTTAGGGTTTTTATGATTTTAGGTATTTTTAGTGTTTTTAGGTTTTCAATGTTTTCATCAGATTTTTAGCTTGATTATGTTTTTTCTTTTTTAGTGATTTTAGGGATTTTTTAAAGTATTTTAGGGTTTTTTGGGATTTTAAGGGGTTTTATGTGGTTTTTGGGTTTTTAGAGTATTTATGGTTTTTAGTTTTTTTTGGGGTTTAAGTGTTTTTTCCTTTCTATGTTTTTATTACAGGTTTTAGGATTTTAGGGTTTTTTATGTATTAGGGGTTTTAGAGAGTTTTTAGGATTTTATGAGTTTTTAGAGATTTTGAGTGATTTTAGGTTTTTAGAGTGGTTAGGGTTCTTAAGGGTTTTTATTATTTTTAGGTTTTTATGGTTTTTTTGGGGTTTTTAATGTTATTAGTGTTTTTTACTTTTTTGGGTATTTTAGGGTTTTTTGGATTTTATGGATTTTATGGGTTTTTAGGATTTTGAGGGTTTTTGGGGTTTTAGTGTTTTAAAGTTTTTTTGGGTCTTTTGAGTTTTAGGAAATTTTTTTAAGTGTAATATTTTTCTTACATTGTTTAATGTTTTTAACGTTTTTTCTGTTTAAAGGGGTTTTATATTTTTTAGTGGTTTTTAGGGGTTTTAATGTTATTTAGGGTTTTTAAGGGTTTTGTGTGTTTCTAGTCATTTAGGGTTTTCTTACGGTTTTTAGGGGTTTTAGGTTTTTTTAAATTTTTATAGATTCTTATGTTTTTTTTTTGTTTTTAGTGATTTTTTGAGATTTTGGTGTTTTTAGGTTTTTATGGTTTTTAATTTTTTTTATAGATTTTTTATGATTTCTTACAATTTTCATGGATTTTTGGATTTTTTAGTTTTAAGGGATTTTCGAGTATTTTAGGGGTTTTATGGATTTTGAGGATTTTTATAGTTTTTTCGGTTTTAAGGTTTTATGTATTTTTGGGTTTTAACAGTTTTTGATTCTTTTAGGGTTTTATTGGGTTTTTAGAGTTTTTTAAAATAATTATGGGTTTAAATTGTTTTTATAGATTATAGTGTTTTTGGGTTTTTATATTTTATTTGGGTTTTTATGGTTTTTAGGGGTTTTTTGGTTTTTAGTGGTTTTTTTGTGGTTTTAGGGTCTGTTTATGGTTTTAGTAATTTTTGTGTTATTTAGGTTTTTAGGGGTTTTTTGTGTTTTTAGGTGTCTATGGGTTTCTTATTATTTTCATTGTTTTCATAGTTTTTCTGTTTTTATGGATATTTAGGGATTATTTAGTATTTTTATGATTTTCGTTATTTTTAATGATTTTGACGGATTTCTTGGTTTCTATGGTTTTTATCATTTTTAGGTTTTTTGGGGATTTAAGTGTTTTTAGGTTTTTAAGGTTTTCATTGGGGTTTATAATTTTTGTAGGGTTTTTTAATATTTAGGGATTTTTCTGATTTTTTTGGATATTTATGGATTTTAGGTTTTAGGGATTTTATGTGTTTTTAAAGATTTTTTATTTATTTTGGTTTTTAGGGGTTTTTATACTTTTTTAACTTTTTGGGGTTCAAAGAGATTGAAGAGTTTTTAGTGGTTTTTAGGGTTTATATGGGGTTTTATGGTTTTTATAGTTTAATTTTTTTAGGGGTTTTAGGGTATTTTTATGAGTTTTTATGGGTTTTTTATTTTTAGGTTTTTACGGATTTTAACTCTTTTTTAATGGTTTTCTTAGTGTTTTCAGGTTTTTATGGTTTTTTATTTTTTATGGATTTTAGTTGTTTTTTAGGTTTTTAGGTGTTTTTATATATTTTTAGGGTTTTATGGTTTTTAGGGTTTTGTTTGTATTTTGGTTTTTTTGGGAGTTTTATGTATTTGTTGGTTTTTATGGTTTTCTTTGGTGTTGTCAAGGTTTAGGGTTTTTAATGTTTTTGGTGATTTTTTAGGATTTTTTGGATATTCATGGATTTTATGTTTTTAGGGACTTTGATGGGTTTTAGGGGTTTTAGGGATTTGTAATTTTTAGGTTTTTTGGGGTACTATGTGTTTTTTGGTGTTTGAAGTTTTATTCTATTTTGTAGGGATTTTTTTTGTTTATTTTCATTAGGTATTTTCAATGATTTTTTGGATTTTTATAGTTTTTAAGGTTTTTTGGGATTTTGAGTAGTTTTATGGGATTTAAGGTGTTTTTTTTGTGGTTTTTAATTTTGTTTAAGAGTTTTTTTGATTTTTTTGCCTTTTGATGTTTTTTAGAGTTTTATGGTTTTTAGAGTTTTTATGGTTTTTATAGTTTTTTAACATTTTAGGGTTTTAAATGGGATTTGATGGATTTTAGGGTTTTTAAGGATATTAGGGTTTTTATGGGTTTTATGGGTTTTTATGGTTTTGAGGGTATTTTTAGAATTTTTATGGTTTTTAGTGTTTTTAGGGTTTTAGGGGTTTTAAGTGATTTTTGGGTTTTTAGGTTTTACATTGGGTTTTTAGGGTTTTAAATGTTTTTAGGGGTATTTCGGAATTTTGTAATATTTTATAGTTTTAAGGATTTTGAGGGTATTTAGGGGGTTTAGGATATTTAGGGGTTTTAGTATTTTTTTTTAATTTTGGGTTTTTAGGGTTTTAAGGAATTTTAATGTTTTGAGGTTTTCTTAGTGGATTTCATGGTATTTAGTGTTTTTTGCATTTTTAGGAATTTTTATGAATTTTAGGATTTTATGGTTATTGAGGGGATTTTGGATTTTGAAGGGTTTTAGGGGATTATTTGTGTTTTTTGGGTTATTCAGGGTTTTTAACATTTTTAGGGGGTTTTAGCATTTTTTAAGGGTTTTATGGTGTTTAAGTGTTTTTCGGGTTTTAAAATTTTCCTTGGGTTTTTAGGGTATTTTTGGGTTTTATGTTTTTTTGGGATTTTATGGATTTTATAGTTTTTATGGTTTGTAGGGTTTTAGAAATTTTGAATGATTTTCAGGTTCTTTTAGGTTTTTCAGGTTTTTTTATGGTTTTTTGGGTTCTTAGGGTTTTTTGAGTTATTTTAGGTTTTAATGTTTTTAGAGTTTTTAATGTTTTTAGGGGTTTAAAGTTTTTTTTTATTTTTCTAGTGGTTTTTATGGTTTTTATGGTTTTAGGGGTTATTATGGATCTTTGGAGGTTTTAGGGTATTTACGATTTTTAAGGTATTTTGTGTTTTTAGTGTTTTTAGGTTTTTATGTGGTTTTAGTGTTTTCATTTTTTAAGTTCTTCACTGGGGTTTTCAAGGATTTTATTTTTTTTAACATTTTTATGGTTTTCATGGATATTTTATGAATTTTATGGTTTTTGCGTTTTTTTGGAATTTAGGGAATTTAAGGTTTTTATAATGTTTTAGGGTTTTTTTGGGCACTATGTTTTTTTTGATTTATAAGGTTTTCTTAGGGGTTTTATAGGATTTTATGGTTTGTTATATTTTTAGGGATATTTAATATTTTATGGTTTTTTTTTTTTTTTTGGATTTTGAGGTGTTTTAGGTGTTATATAGCGTTTTATGATTTTTTTGGGTTTTTGATGTTTTTAGGTGTTTTTAATATTTTAAGGGGTTTGAATGATTTTTAGATTTTTTTATTTGGTTTATAGGGATTTTATTTGTTTTGGGTTTTTTAAGCTCTTAGGAGTTATATAGTATTTAGGGGTTTTAGGGGTTTTATGGTTTTAAGGTGTTTTAGGTTTTTTAGGGTTTCAATGGTTTTTATGATTTTAATGTTTTCTTATAGATTTTCTTGGTTTCTAGGGGTTTTATATTTTCTTGAATTTTAGGTATTTATTTGGATTTTTATCGGTTTTTAAGGATTTTAGGGTTTTTGGAGTTTTGTTGTTTTTAGGGTTTGGGGGTTGTTAGTGCTTTTAGAGTTTTTATAGTTTTTCATGGTTTTTATGGGTTTTATGTTTTTTTATGTTTTTAATATTTTCTTATGGGGTTTAAAGGGTTTTTTTGGGTTTTCACATTTTTAGGGTTTTTAGTAATTTTTTAGGATTTTTATAGTCTTTTAGGGTTTTAGGGAATTTAAGGGTTTTTAGGGGATTTTTAGTTTTAATGGGTTTTTAGGGGTTTTAATGTTGTTATTGTTTCGGGGCATAATTTTTTTTGGTATTTTATTGTTTTCTTAGGGTTTTTATGGGTTTTTAGGTTTTTAGGGATTTTTTGTCTATTTTATGATTTTTAGGGTTTTTATGGGTTTTAGGTATTTTTAGAGTTTTTATGTTTTTTAGGGTTTTTATATTTTTTATAATTTTTAGGGGTTTTATGAGGTTTTAGGAATTTATGGTTTTCTTTAGGGTTTTCAATGGTTTATTGGCGTTTTTATGTTTTTTTGGGATTTTTAAATTGTTTTTCTATTTTTATGATTTTAAGGGATTCTGAGGAGTTTTAGGGTTTTATATTTTTTTTTGGGTTTTAGTGTTATTTATGTTTTTTATGGGTTTTAATGGTTTTTAAATTTTTGAATTATTTTAAGGGATTAAAGGGTTATTAGATTTTTTAGTGTTTTTTTACTTTTTTGGGGGTTTTATGGTTTTATTATTTTTAGGGGTTTTTATGGTTTTTTGGGTTTTTAGGGTTTTAGTTTCTTTTAGCCGTTTTTAGGGTTTCTATCATTCTATAGGTTTTATGGTTTTTAAGTGATTTTAGGGTTTTAAGGATTTCATATGTTTTTATCGGGTTTTTATGGGTTTTTATGGGTTTTTATTTTTTTTGAAAGTTTTAGGGGTTTTTAAGATATTTGTGGATATTTATGGTTTTTATGGATTTTGAGGGTTTTCTTGGTTTCTTTTGTTTTTAGAGGTTTATAAGTTTTACGGGGTTTAAATAATTTTTATTTTTTGAATACTTTCTTATGGGTTTTAGTGTTTTTAGCATAATTTAAAATTTTAGGGATTTTTACGGTTTTTGGGTTCTTATTGTTTTCGTAGTTTTTACGAATCTTGAGGGGTTTTAGGGTTTTTAGGTATTTTAGGGTTTTATCATTTTTATGTTTTTATGGATTTTATGTTTTTTTAGTTTTTTGTGGTTTTATAAGGGGTTTTTAATTTTTTATTGATTTATTTTGTTTTAAGGATTTTATGGTTTTTAAGGGTTATTAGGAATTTTGTGGCTTTTTGTGTGTTCTTTTTTTAGTTTTTATTGTTTTATGGGTTTTTAGATGTTTTGCACGTTTTAGGGGTTTAAATGGTTTCTACCATTTTATTTGTTATTCTGATTTTTATTGGTTTATTTGTGTTTTAATGTCTTTATGGGTTCTCATGTTTCAACGGATTTTTTGGTGTTGTATGGTATGTTTGGGTTCTTTAATGTTTTTATTGTTTTTAGGTATATAGGGGTTTTATGTGTTTTTAAGATCAAAATGATTTCTTATGGGTTTTCAGGGATTTTATGATTTTTTAATTTTTTTGGTATTTTTAGGTATTTTTTAGAGTTTTTAATCTTTTTTAAGATTTTGAGGGATTTTAGGGTAATTTAGGGTTTTATGGATTTTAGGATTTTTAGAGTTTTTAGGTTTTAAGGGGTTTAAGAGTTTTTAGGGTTTCTTATAATTTTTCAGGGGTTTAGGGTTTATTACAGTTTTAGGGATTTTAAGGCTTTTAAGGCTTTTATGGGTTTTAGTGAATTTTTGGATTTTTGGGATTTTTATTGATTTTTAGGGTTTTTATTGGTGTTTGGGTTTTTAGGGGTTTTTTGATTTTTTGGATTAATTTTTTATAGTATTTTATTGTATTTATGTGTTTAAAAGGTTTTTAGTGTTTTTAGTGGTTTTAGGGGTTTTATGGATTTTTATGGTGTTGAGGGTTTAGGGGTATCATGGTTTTTTGTGTTCTAAGGGTTTTTAGGAATTTGAGTATTTTTAAGGGATTTATGTTTTTTTGTATTATTAGGTTTTTATGGGTAAAAGTGTTTTTTTAAGGTATTCTTAGTGGTTTTTAGTGTTATTTTTTAGGGGTTTTATGAATTTTTAGAATTTTTATGAGTTTTTATAGGTTTTACGGAGTTTTATAATTTGTAGGTTTTTAGGGCTTTAATAATTTTTAGGGGATTCAATTGTTTCAATGTTTTTGTAATGTTTTTCAGTGATATTAGGTGTTTTTTGTTTTTAGTGATTTTTATGATTTTTTAGAATTTATATTATTTTTATGGTTTTATGCTTTCTAAGTATTTTTTGGGTTGTTAGGGAGTTTTTTGATTTTTTGGGTAGTTTGGGTTTAAAAAAAATAGGGGTTTAGAGATTTTTTATAGTTTTTTAATGTTTTTTAGGATTTTAAGGGTTTTAGATTTGTTAATGGATTTTTGTATTTTTAAGGGTTTTAGGGGTTTTTATAATTTTTAAGGTTTTAGGGTTTTTAGGGGGTTTATGGCTTTTAGAGTTTCATCGGTTTTTTCGGGTTTTATGTGTTTTTTTTGGGTTTTATTGTTTTCTTTAGGGTTTTATGGTTCTTTCTATTTTTAATTTTTAGGGATTTTTAGGGAATTCTTAGGATTTTAAGGGTTTTTTGTTTTTAGGGGTTTTGAGGGGTTTTAGGGTTTTTATGGGTTTTTTTGTGATTTTATGATTTTTTTGAGTGTGGTAGGAGTTTTTAGGTTTTT
Organism: Viscum album; assembly: GCA_963277665.1. Lineage (NCBI taxonomy): Eukaryota > Viridiplantae > Streptophyta > Magnoliopsida > Santalales > Viscaceae > Viscum > Viscum album. The sequence goes on from OY728127.1 coordinate 111,344,894, forward strand.
ATAGTTTCTATAATGTTTTTAGGGTTCTAATGGGTATTTATATTTTTAATTTATTTTTAGGTTTTTAATGGGTTTTTAGGATTTTTAGGTTTTGAGGGTATTTTATGGGTTTTAGGGTCATTTTAGTTTTTAAGGTTTTTAGCGTTTTCTTGGTTTTTATTGATTTTATGCGTTTTTTAGGTTTTTAAGGTTTTCTTAGGGTTTTCAGGTTTTATAGGGTTTAATAAATGTTATGTATTTTTTGGGTTTTTTTATTTTTGTGGTTTTTAGGGATTTTAGGTATTTTGAGGTATTTTAGGGTTTTAGGGATTTATTACTATTTTTTGCATTTTTTGTGGTTTTTCATGGGTTTTACATGTTTTTAGGTTTTTAACGTTTTCATATGGTTTTTCATGGGTTCTAGGATTTATTATGTTTTTAAGGATTTTTGGGGGAATTTTTAGGATTTTTATAGATTTTTAGGTTCTTTAGGGATTTGAGTTTTTCAGAGTTTTTAGGGTTTTATGGATTTTTTTTGTGTTTTATGGGTTTTATAGGTTATTTTTTATTTTTTCAGGTTTCTTACCTATTTTAGGGGTTTATATGACTTTTAGATTTTTTAGTGTTTTATAGTGGTTGTTTGAGTTTTTTTTGGTTTTAAAAGGTTTTAGAGGTGATTATGGTTTTTAGGGGGTTTAGGATTTTAGGGTCTTTTATGTTTTTTTGCAACTTTTTTGGTTTCAAATTTTTAGGGGGTTAAAGTGTTTTTAGATTTTCTTATGGTATTTTAGATTTCATATATTTCTAGGAATTTTTTTTTTGTATTTTATAGGATTTAGGGTTTTTATGGATTTTGATGATTTTTTGGATTTTTATGGTTACTAGATTTTTTGAACTTTTCATGTTTTTAATGGGTTTTAAGAGTTTTTAGGTTTTGAAGGTTTTCTTAAGCATTTTCAAGGTTTTTAAGGGTTTTTACAATTTTTGGTATTTTTAGGTCTTTTTTAGTATTTTTATGTTTTTTGGGTATATATGGATTTTGAGGGTTCATAGAGTTTTTTCAGGTTATTTTGGGTTTTTAGAATTTTTATGTGTTTTAGGGGTTTATGGTTTTTTTGTGTTTTAATGTTTTCTTGGGGTTTTATGTTTTTTAATGTTCTAAGGGATTTTAATGTCTTTTTTATGATTTTAATGATATTTATGGTTTTTAGGGATTTTAAGGGGATTATGGTTTTTAGAGGTTTTGGGGTTTTTTTGGGGGGTTTTAGGATTTTCTTGAGTTTCTAGATTTTTTAATAGTTTTAGGTTTGTTATCTTTTTAGAGTTTTAAAGGGCGTTGAGAGTTTATAGTGGGTTTTTAGGGTTTTTATGGTTTTTAGGGGGTTTTATTGATTTCATGGGGTTTTAATGGTTTTATGGTCTTTTAAGATCTTTTTAGGTTTTTATATTTTTTATGTTTTTTTGGTTTTTTAAATGTTTTTAGGTTTTTAGGCTCTTCTTAGGGGTTTTCATGGGTTTTAGTGTTTTGTTTAATGTTTTTACCTATTTTTAGTGATTTTTAGTAATTTTATAGTTTTAGTGTTTATAGTGATTTTGAGAGGTTTTATGGTTTTTAAGGGTTTTTACCATTCTAGTTTTTAGGGATTTTATGGGTTTTTAATATTTCATGGTTTTTGAGGGTTTCCATGTTTTTAGAGATTTTTCTATTTTTATGGATTTTAGGTTTTTTAGGTTTTTTAGGTTTTTTATGGTTTTTAGTGATTATATTGGGTTTTAGGGTTTCTAGTGACTTTATAGTTTTTTAGGGTTTTAGGGGGTTTTTAGGGTTTTATGGTTTTTAGGGGTTTTTGGATTTTTAGGTTGTTTTTTTTGTTTTTTGGATTTTTAGCAATTAATAGTGTTTTAATTATTTTTTTTGTTTTGTTTTTTTCTTATGGTTTTTATAGGTTTTTAGTGTTTTATGTTTTTAGGTATTTTTTGGACTTTTTTGGGGTTTCATGGTTTTTTGGGTGTTTTGGGATTTTGGGGTTTTTAATGTTTTTATTATTTTTTTGTTTTTTAGGGTGTTTAGTGTTTTTATGTTTTTATGAATATTCATAAGAGTTTTCAGGGTTTTTTGTGGATTTTTTGTTTTTTGGGATTTTCAGGAATTTTTTGAACTTTTGGTTTTTAGATCTTTTGAATGGATTTGGGGGGTTTTAGGGTTTTTAGTGTTGTATGGTTTATTTTTTTAGGGATTTTTTTTGGGTTTTTAGGTGTGTTATGATTTTTTATATATTTTTAAAATTTTCAGGGATTAAAATTTTTTTAATAGTTTTTAGGGGGTTTAAGGGTTTTGAGGGACATTTTATATTTTTTTCACGTTTTTATCATTTTTATGTTTCTAGGGGTATTATATGTTTTTTAGGTTATATATATATATTTTTGTTATTTTCATGGTTTTTGGGTTTTTTATGTTTTTGAGGGTTTTTAGGTTTTTATGACTTTTTGGGGTTTTTAAGGAATCTGATTCTTTTCATATTTTTTATAGTTTTTATGTTTTTATCCTTTTAAAGTTATTTATGGGTTTTAAGTGTTTTAAATGTTTTATTATTTTCTTAGGGTTCTACGCATGTAATTTTTTTTCTATGCTTTTTGGGATTTTAGGGATTTTTTACAATTATTAAGGGTTTTTAGGATTTTAGGGAATTTGATGGTATTTATGGTTTTTGAGGTTTTAGGGTTTTTTTTTTGGTTTTTCGGGGTTTTAAGTGTTTTACAGTTTTTATATTTTCCTTATAGGTTTTTAGTTTATTTATATTTACATATTTTTTGGGATTTTTAGGATTTTTAGGATTTTTAGGGATTTTAAGGGTTTTTTGGATTTTTATCAATTTTTAGGTTTTTAATGTTTTTACATTTATTAATGTTTTAAGGATTTATAAGTGTTTTATGGGGTTTTAAGTTTTTAGGGATGTTAGGGATTTTATAGAAATTTATGGATTTTTTTGATTTTTGGGATTTTGATGGATTTTAGTGATATTTGGGTTTTTATGTTTTTTTTGTTTTTATGGATTTTTTAGGTTTTTAGGGGTTATATGGTTTTTTATAGTTTTTAACACTTTTGGGGGTTTAAAATATTTATTGAGTTTTTAGTAGTTTTTTGGGGTTTTAAGGTTATTCAAGGATTTTTAAGGGTTTGGGGGGTTTATGGGTTTTAAGGGTTTTAGGGGATTTAGGGTGTTTGGGGGTTTTTAGAGTTTTATGGGTTTTTAGGTATTCGAGGTTTTATGGTTTTATTAGGGTTTTTCTAAATTTTTTCTGTTTCTTTGTTTTTATGAATTTTTAGATATATATTTTGATTTTTTTTGGGTTTTGGGATTTTATGGATTTTGGTGGATTTTAGAGTTTTTATAGGGTTTTAACATTTATTTTAGTTTTTTGGGGTCTTAAATATTCATATTTTTTTATTTTTTTCTTCTGGGTTTTCATGGTTTCATGTGTTTTTACATTTTTTAGATATTTTTGGGGCATTTTTTAGGATTTTTATGTTATTTTAGGGTTTTAGGGATTTGGAGGATTTTAGGAGTTTTAGTTCTTTTAGGTGTTTTTTTGGTTTTTGTGGGATTTTTGGGGTTTCTTAGTGTTTATGGATTCTAAGGTTTTTAGAGTTTTTTTAACAGTTTTAACAGTTTTAAGTGTATTTAGAGTTTTTATTTTTTCATGGTTTTTATAGGTTTTAGGGGTTTTAAATATTTTTTTTGGGTTTTATGGTTTTTTGGGGGTTTTAGGGTTTTTTTGGATCTTTTAGGGTTTTTAGTATTTTTAGGATTTTACTAGTTTTATGGGTTTCTATTGTTTTTTAATTTTTTCCGAGATTTTTAGGGATTTTTGTAGTTTTTTATGGTTTTTTTCGGTTGTTAGGTATTTTTGGTTTTTTAGTTTTTAGGGTTTTTTTCATTTTTAGGTTATTTATGAGTTTTATGTGTTTTTACGATTTTTAGGTTTTCTTTGGATTTTTTAGGGTTTTTAGGATTTTTATATTTTTAGGGATGTGAAAGCATTTTTGAGTAATTTTAGGGGTTTAGGGTTTTCAAATAATTTGAGGGTTTTGGGGAGTTTTATGGGTTTTAGTGTTTTTAGGTTTTTTAGATTTTATAGGTTTTTAAGGGTTTTATTGGTTTTTAGGTTTTTAAGGATTTTAAATGTTTTTTAGGGTTTTTTTTTTGAATTGAAGTATTTATGAGGATTTTTTTTGTTTTTTGGTTTTTAGGGTTCTTAGGTATTTTTCAGTTTTTGGGGTTTTAGGGTTTTATGGTTTTTTGGGGTTTTATAGTTTTTTTGAGTTATTAAGGGTTTTTACAGTTTTTAGAGTTTTTTAATCTTCTATGGGTTTAATGGTATTTATAATTTTTAGTGGTATTCATGTTTTTTTTGATTTTTAAGGATTTGTGGGGGTTTTAGGGTCTTTTATGGTTTTAGGTTTTTTAAATTTTTTGGGATTTTATGTGTTTTATGTGTTTTTATGAAATTCATTATATTTTCAAATTTTTTATTTTATTATATATTTAAGGATTTTTATGATTTTTATGCATTTTTGTCTATTTTGGGAATTTTATAGATTTTTTTTGTTTTTTTTGTTTTTATCATTTTCATGGAATTTTAGGGGTTTTATGTTTTCTATGATTTTAAAGGTTTTTATATAAATTTTAGGGATTTTTATGTTTTTATGGAATTTAGGGTTTTTAGGACTTTTATTGTTTTTATGGTTTTTAGGGATTTTGAGGTTTTTTAGGGGTTTTACTTTTTTTACAAATTTTTAATGTTTTTAGGAGTTTAATGGGGGTTTTAACTTTTTAGTCATTTTTTGGGTTTTATGGGGTCTTATGGTTTCTTTAATGTTTTTAGGGGGATTAATAGTTTTTTTTGGGTCATTTACAATTTTTTGGTTAATTAACATTTTTAGGTATTTTTAGGGTTTTCATTTTTTTGGTTTTTACGATTTTCTTAATGTTTTTATTGATTTTTTTGGGTATTTACGATTTTAGGGATTTTAGGCATTTTCACGATTTTATGGGGTTTCAGGGTTTTTAGGGATTTTGAGGGTTTTTTGTAGTTTTATGTTTTTTAGTGTTTTTTTGTTTTTCTAGATTTTAGTATTTTTAGGTTTTTAAAGGTTTTAATTATTTTTTGGGTTTTACGGTTTCCTTATGGTTTTCATGTTTTTTGGATTTTCTTATGTTTTTAGCTATTTTAAGGATTTTTTGGATTTTTAATGTTTTTAGGGTTTTCAGGGGTTTTAGTGTTTTAAGGGTTTTATAGTTTATTTTGGATTTTATGGATTTGAGGTGTTTTAATGGGTTTTAGTTTTTTATAAGATTTATGGTATTTTTTAGGGGATTTAATGGTTTTAGAATTTTATGGGTTTTAGTGGTTTGAAGTGTTTTTAGTTTTTTTTGGTGTCTTAAGGGTTCTTAGGGTTCTTAAGGTTTTTATGGTTTTAATGATTTTAGATACTTTTTTCCAAATTTACTATTTTTATGGATTTAGTGATTTTGACTATTATTTGGGTTCTATGGTTATTATGGGTTCTAGAATATTTTATGTTTTACAGGATTTATTTTTTTTTTATCATTTTTAGTTTTTCGTAGGATTTTTCATGCTATTTAGGGTTTTTTACATTTTTAGTTATTTTTAGGGATTTAATGATTTTTATGGGGTTTTAGGGGTTTTAGGGATTTTGAGGTTTCTTAGGCTGTTTAGAGTTTTTCCAGTTTTAGGGTTTTATCATTTTTAGTTTTTTAGTGGTTTTAAGTGCTTTTAGGGTTTTACGGTTTTCTTAGAGCTATTTAGGGTTTTTAGGTTTTTTTAGAGTTTTTTGAATTTTTAGGGATTTTCTTGTATTTTCATGGTTTTTTATGGTTTCTAGGGATTTTGATGGTTTTTTGGGTCATTAGTGTTTATATGGGTATTTATGTTATTATTGAATTTTTTTAGGGTTTGAATGGTTTTTTTATTTTTTTTTATATTTTTATGGGTCTAAAGGATTTTTAAATATTTTAGTGGTTTTTAGGTTTTTTAAGGTTTTTTTTGGGTTTTATGGTATTTAGGAGTTTTAGGAATTTTTTGGTATTTTTAGTTTTTTTGTTTTTAGTGATTTTTTATATTTTTAGTTGGTTTAAGTGTTAATATGTTATTTATGATTTTTAGGGGTTTTCATGGGTTTAGGGATTTTTCATTTTTAGCAATTTTTAGGGATTTTAGGATTTTTAGGATTTTTTTTTTGTTTTTTGGGTTTTTTGGGTTTTTACAAATTTTAAGGGTTTTTTGGGTTTATCGGTTTTTAGGGGTTCTATCCTTATATTTTTATGGTTTTTAAGTGTTTTTAGGTTTTAAAGTCTTTGTTATAGATTTTCATGTTTTTTAGGATTTTTATGTTTTATGGGATTTTACAACTTTTTGAAATTTTTATGTGATTTTACGGATTTTGAGGGCTTTTATGGTTCATTACGGTATTTAGGGATTTTATCATTATTTGTGTTTCTAGTGATTTTGTGAGTTTATTAGGTTTTTTAGAAAAATAGAGAAATGAATTGGTCACCCAATTCAGGCCCCAAAGAAGTTTATTATATCAAAAGTATTTCAGTGTTTCTTACATTTTTTTTGGGATTTTTAGGGATGATTTAAATTTTTTATGTGGTTTTATTATTTTTAAGGATTTTTAGGGTTTAATAGTTTTATGGTTTTTATGTTTTTTTATATTTTATAGGTTTTTATGGGTTTTGAGCATTTTTTGGTTTTTAAGGGTTTCTATGGGTTTTCAGGGATCTAGGGTTGTTATTTTTTTAGGTATTTTTGTATTTTTTTGGTTTTTTTGTGGTTTTTTGTAATTTTTAAGGGTTTTTTATTTATTTAGGTATTTTTAGGATTTTATAAGGATTTTTGTGTTTTTTGATTATTTTTTTGGTTTCTTGGGATTTGAGGGTGTTTACAGATTTTTGGGGTTTATGGTTTCTAAGAGTTTAATGGTTTTTATGGTTTTTAGGTTTTATGTGTTTTATCATTTTAGTGGTTTTATGGTTTTTTATATCTATTACCATTTTTAGGGGTTTATAAGTTTTTCATAGTTTTTTAAGTTTTTTTGGTTTTTATAGTTTTTTAATGTTTTTAGGATTCTATGATTTTTGGGGGATTTTAGAGTTTTAAGGGCTTTATATTTTTAGAATTTTATTGGTTTTAAGGAGTTTTAGGTTTTTGTTGTTGTCTTAGTGGTTTTCAAGGTTTATAGGATTTTTTACACTTTAGGTATTTTTAGGATTATTTGGTTTTTAGGGATTTTAAAGGGTTTTTTGGGTTTTTAATGTATTTATGGCTTTCAAGGGCTCTTTTGTGTTTTTAGGTTTTAATTGTTTTCTTAGTGTTTTTTGGTTTTTATTTTTTTCAGTATTTTTAGGTATTTTTTAGGCTTTTAATGGTTTTTTAGTGTTTTAAGGGATTTTGATTGATTTTAGGGTTTTTTGCATTATTATGGTTTTTGGGTTTCTATTAATTTTTGGGATTTTATGGTTTTGATTTTTTTTATATTTTTTAAATTTTTTATGATTTTAAAGGGTTTTTAGAGTTTTTTGTGGTTTTTAAGGTTTTTATGTATTTTAGGGTATTTAGGGGTTTTATAGTTTGTATGGTTTTTAGGGGTGTTGGGTGTTTTAGCATTTTTTAGGATTTTATTGGTTTTAAGTGTTTTTAGTTTTTAAGGTTTTCTTTGTGTTTTTAGGGGTTCTAGGGTTTTTTTACATTTTTTAGTATTTTTAGGGATTTTTAGGTTATTTTTGGTTTTTAGGGTTTTTAGTTATTTTGAGGTTTTTAAGGATTTTTATGGTTATTTGGGTTTTCATGGATTTTTGGTGTTTTATGTTATTTTTTAATCAGTTTTTAAGGGTTTTAATGTTTTTGGATTATTTTGATTTTTTAGTCATTTTAAGTGTTTTTAGAGTTGTAAGGGGTGTTAAGGGTTTTAGGGTTTTTAAATGTTTTTAAGTGATATTATAGTTTCTAGGGGTTTTAGAGTTTTAGGGTTTTTAGTGGTTTTAGCATTTTTTTAGGTTTTAAGGGGTTTAATGTATTTTTATTTTTATGATTTTTTATGTTTTTTCATTATTTGTAGGGTTATTCTATGGTTCTAGTGATTTGTAGGGATCGTTAATGACTTTAATGGTATTTTGGTTTTTATAGATTTTGTGTTTTTTTAGGGTTTTTAGCATTTTCTAGATTTTTTGGCGGTTTTAAGTGTTTTTAAATTTTTAAGTATTTCTTGGGGGTGTGAAGGATTTTTAGTGTCTTTATGTTTTTCGGGATTTTTGGGGCTTTTTTAGGATTTTTATTATCTTAATGGTATTTAAGGATTTTAGTTTTTTTGTGTTTTAGGGTTTTTTTTGCTTTTATGGTGTTATAGGTATTTAAAGTTTTCTTATTTTTTTATTGCTTCAATGGGTTATCGTGTTTTAAAAATATTTTAGGGGTCTAAAGGGTTTTTAGAGTTTTTATTGGGTTTTTGGTGTTTCTATGGATTTTTTTTTCAGATTATTAAGGGTATATGGTTTCAAATTGTTTATGGTTCTTAGTTTCTTTTTTGGGGTTTTAATGTGTTTTAAAAAATTTAGGTTTTTTATGGGTTTAATGGTTTTTTATGTTTTAAGGTTTTATTTGGATTTTTCATTGGTTTTAGGTTTTTTTACATTTTAGGGATTTTTAAGGTTTTTTAAATATTTTATGGAATATTTAGGATTTTTATGGGGTTTAGGGTTTTTATGGGGCTTTTGGGTTTTAGCATTTTTATGTTTTTAGGTAATTTAATTGTTTTTTAGGTTTTTATGGTTTATTAGGGTTTCTTAGGATTTTTAGTGGGTTTTTACGTATTTAAAGATTTTAATGGCCTTTTTAGGATTTTTATGGTGTTTTGGGTTCTAGGTACTGTGATTGTTTTAATGAATTTTTAAAGTTTTTATGGTATTTTAGGTTTTTTTGAGTTTTTTTGGTTTTTAGGATCTTAGCATTTTTAATTTTTGTATGGTATTAAAAGGTTTTTTTACATTTTAGTGGTTTTTGGATATATATGGGTTTTTGATGGGTTTTAGGGGTTTTTATGGCATTTGGGGGTCTTTAGGGTTCTTAATGTCTTTTTTTGGTTTTTTGGGTTTTTAGAGTACATTAGTTATTTAGGGGTTTTAACTGTTTTTAGGTTTTTAATATTTTCTAATGGTTTTAATGGTCTTTATGGTTTTTTATGTCTTTACGTATTTTTTTGGTCTTTTTAGTAATTTTATATTTTATAGGGTTTTTTGGGATGTTGATGGTTTTTATTAATTTTATTTTTTTTTGTGTTTTTTAGGGTTTCAAGAATATGTTAGTTTTTTAGTGGTTCTATGTGTTTTTAGGTTTTTATGGTTTTATTGGGTTTTTTTTATCATTTTTAGGGTTTTTTATGTTTTTAAGGATTTTAACGTTTTTTTTGTTTTTTATTGATTTTTAAAGATTTTGAGGGGTTTGATGGGTTTTTAGGGTTTTTAAGGGTTTTTGGGGTTTTTTGGTTTTTTATGCATTTATTACATTTTTTAGGTTAGGGTTTTTTGATATTTTTAACATTTTTAGTTGTTTTTAGGGTTTTTATGGATTTTCTAAGTTTTTATGATTTTTAGTTGTTTTTAGGTTGTTTAGGGATTTTTATGGTTTTATGTTCTTTTAGGATTTTTAGTGTTTTAGGGGTTTTTAGAGCTTTTAGGTTTCTAAGGTTTTTGTAGGGGATTTATGGGTTTTATGGGTTTTTATATTTTTATGGTCTTTAGGTGTCTTAGGGTTTTTAAGGATTTTGAGGGGTTTTAGGGTTTTTAGATTTTTTAGGATTTATAGGGATTTATGTGTTTTAGGGTCATATATATTCTTAGGGGGTTTAAATGTTTTTATGTTTTTAAGGATTTTTAGAGATTTTTTAAAATTTTATGGGTTTTTAGGGTTTTATGAGATTTTGAGGGATTTAGGTGTTTTTTAGTTTTTTAGGGTTTGGTTTTTTTTGAGTATTAGGGTTTTTAGTGTTTTTAATCATTTTTAGTGGTTGAAAAGGTTTTATAGATTAGTTTTATTTTTGGATTTTTATTGGTTTTGGGGTTTTTATGATTTTGTGATTTATTGGTTTTAGTGTTTTTATGTTTTTAAGGTCTTTTATGTGTTTTTAGCATTTTAATTCTTTTTGGTTTTTAGGGGTTTTAATTTTTTTTGTATTTTAAATTTTTATTTGGGTTTTTAGGCTTTTATGGTTTTTGTGGTTTTTTATGTAGTTTTAGGGATTTTATAGTATTTTATTATTTTTTGGGATGTTACAGATTTGAGAGTTTTGAGGGTTTTTAGAGTTTCTAGCTTTTTTAGGTTTTTATATTTTTAGGGGGTTTTATGATTTTTGGGGTTTTATAGTTTTTTGGGGTTTTTAGGGTTTTTTTATTCATTCATTGTTTTTAGTATTTTTAGGTTTTTACTAGTTTTTTGGATTTTTATGGTTTTTATATGATTTCAGGGATTTTTTGTGTTCTTTTAGATTTTACGGTTGCATTTGGATGTTAGGTATTATTAGTTTTTTGGGTTTCTCAGGATTTTATGGGTTTTTATCATTTTTTAGGTTATTTATGTGTCTTATGTGTTTTTACGGTTTTTAGGTTCTCTAAGGGTTTTTAGGGTTTTTAGGGTTTTTATATTTTTATTGATGTTAAGGTATTTTTTATTTTTTTATTGGTTTTGGGATTTTTATGGAATCTGAGGGTTTTATGGAGTTCTGTGGGTTTTTATGTTTTTATGTTTTTAGAGTTTATAGGTTTTTAAGGGTTTTATTAGTTTATAGGTTTTCAAAAATTTCAGATGGTTTTTTGAGTATTTTTATGAATTGAAGGATTTATTGGTATTTTTTTGGTTTTTCAGTTTTTTATGGTTCTAAGGTAATTTTCGGTTTTTAGGGATTTGTGGTTTTATGGTTTTTTGGGTTTTTATTGTTTTTTTTAGTTATTAAAGGTTTTTATTATTTTTTAGAATTTTTTGATGTTCTAGGGGTTTAATGGTTATTATAATATTTAGTGGATTTTAGGGGTTTTAAATATTTAAGGGTGTTTGAGGGTCTTTTAGGATTTTATGGTTCTTAATGTTTTAACGTTTTTAGGGGATTTAAGTGTTTATCTATTTTTAAGGAATTCATTTTTAGGGGTTTTAGTGTTTTTTACATATTTTTGGATTTTTTATGATTTTTCAGACTTTTAGACTTTTTTGGGAATTTTAGGGCTTTTTTGTTTTTTGGGGTTTTATCATTTTCTCGGAATTTTAGGGGTTTTAGGTGTTCTATGTTTTTTATGGTTTTCATATAATTTTTTTGGATTTTTATGTTTTTATGGATTTTAGGGTCTTTAGGAATTTTTGGTTTTTATGGTTTTTAGGGATTTTGAGGGGTTTAGGGGTTTTAAGTTTTTTTACAATTTTTTAATGTTTTTATGTGTTTAATGGGGTTTTAGATTTTTTAGTGCTTTCAGGGTTTTATGGTGTCTTAGGGTTTCTTTAATGTTTTAGGGCGTTTAATGGTTTTTAGGGTCAATTAGTATTTTTTGGGTTTCTATCATTTTTTAGGTATTTTAAGGGTTTTCATTTTTTTGGGTTTTTAAGGTTTTCATTGGGGTTTTATGGATTTTTTAGATATTTGTGATTTTATAGATTTAAATCATTGTTTAGGATTTTATGGGGTTTTAGGGTTTCTTTGGATTTTGAGGGGTTTTGTAGTTTTTTTGTTTTTTAGTGTTATTAGTGTTTTTTTGGGATTTTATCTTTTTGAGGTTTTTTCGGGTTTTAATTATTATTTTTTGTTTTATATTTTTTCCTATGGTTTTCATTTTTTTCAGATATTTTTATGTTTTTAATAATTTTATGATTTTTTTGGATTTTTAATGTCTTTTAGGATTTCTAAGGGTTTTAGGGTTTAAAGGGTTTTATAGATTATTTTGTTTTCTAAGTATTTGATGTGTTTTTTTAGGTTTTAGTTTTTTAGAATTTTTATTGTCTTTTTTAGGGGTTTGAAGGGTTTCATCATTTTTATGGGTTTTAGTGGTTTGAAATTTTTTTAGTTTTTTTTCGTGTCTTATGGGTTCTCAGGGTTTTTAGGTTTTTTATGTTTTTTGTGATTTTAGGGAGTTTTTTTCAAATTTTATGATTTTTAGGGTTTTAGTGATTTTGAGTGTTTTTGGAGTTTTAGGGTTTTTGTGGTTTTTAGCATTTTTTAGTTTTTAATGTTTATTACTTTTTTTATCATTTTTATTTTTTCTTAGTATTTTTCTTATTTCTAAGGTTTTTTACGTTTTTACTTATTTTAAGGGATTTTACGATTTTTATGGGTTTTTAGGGTTTTAGGGATTTTGAGTTTTCATAGCGTTATTAGAGTTTTTATAGATTTTTGGGTTTTATCATTTTCTTGGTTTTTAGTTGTTTTATGTGTTTTTAGAGTTTACGAGTTTCTTATATATATTTAGGGTTTTTAGGAATTTGTAGAGTTTTTTTGGATTTTTAGGGATTTTCTTGGATTTTCATGGCCTTTTAGAGTTTGTAGGGATATTGATGGTTTTTTGGGTCATTAATGTTTATTTGGTTTTTATGGTTTTATTTAATTTTTTTAGGGTTTGAATAGTTTTTTGGATCTTTTTAAATTTTTTAGGGGTCTAAAGGATTTTTAGATATTTTAGTGTGTTTTAGGGTTTTTATATTTTTTAGGTTTTAAGGTTTTTTGGGGGTTTTATGGTTTTTAGAAGTTTTAGGGTTTTGTGGTATATTTAGTTTTTCTTGTTTTTAGTTATATTTTACATTTTTAGTTTTTTAGGTGTTATTATATTATTAAGGTTTTATTATGGGGTTTCAGGGGTTTAGGGATTTTACATTTTTAGCAATTTTTAGGGATTTTATGGATTTTTTTATTATTAGTTTTTAGGGATTTTAAGGGTTTTTAGGATTATTAGGGTTTCTAGGCGTTCTATGATTTTATTTTTAGGGTTTTAAAGTGTTGTTAAATTTTAAAGGCATTGTAATTGTTTTTCAGGATTTTTGGGTTTTTATGTTATATTGTATTTTTTAGGTTTTTCAAATTTTTATGTAATTTTAGGAATTTTTACGGCTTTTATCATTCATTACCGTTTTAGGGAATTTACATTTTTTTGGGTTTCTAGTGTTTTTATGAGTTTATTAGGTGTTTTATGGTTATTTAGTGTTTCTAATACTTTTTATGGGTTTAAAGGGTTTCTAGAGTTTTTGGTGGGTTTTAGTGTTATATATGGTTTTTAGGGGGTTTTATGGTTTTTGATACATTTTTTTTCATTGAAGGGGTTCTTAGGGATTTTTAAATTTTTAGGGTTTTGGGTTTTTAATTATCTTTTCATTTTTCGGATTTCATATGGGATTTCCTAAATTTCAGTGTTTTGAACATTTTTTTGGGATTTTTAGGGATGTCTGAAAATTTTTATGTGGTTTTTTTGTATTTAGGGATTTTAAGGGTTTAGTAGTTTTAGAGTTTTTATGATTTTTTAAATTTTACATGTTTTTATGGGTTTTAGCAATTTTAGGTTTTTAAGTGTTTTTAATGGTTTTCAGGGATCTAAGGTTGTTATGTTTTTAGGTTTTTTTTAGATTTTTTGTTGTTTTTTTGGTATTTTTTGGGATTTTCATGGGTTTTTTGGGTTTATTTATTTATTTAGGGATTTTTGTGGTTTTTAGGATTTTTGTGGTTTTTAGGGATTTTGAGGGTGTTCAGAGATTTTAGGGGTTTTAGGGCTTCTAAAACTTTTAAGGTATTTATGGTTTTTAAGGTATTATGGGATTTTAGGTTTTTAGTGGTTTAAAGGTTTTTTAGAGTTTTTACCATTTTTAGGGGTTTATAAGTTTTTCATAGTTTTTGGGTTTTTTTGTTTTTATAGGTTTTTAATGATTTTAGGATTATATGGTTTTATGGGATTTTACGGTATTTAAGGGATTTTTTAATTTTTAATTTTATTTGTTTTAAGTGGATTTAGGTTTTTATGGTTGTCTTAGTCTTTTTTAGGGTTTATAGTATTTTTTACAATTTATTTATTTTTAGGAATTTTTGGGTTTTAGGAATTTTGAATGGTTTTTTTGGTTTTTACTGTATTTATGGTTTTCTAGGGATCTTTTGTGTTTTTAGGTTTTATGGTTTTCTTATTGTTTTATGGTTTTTATTTTTTCTGGATATTTAGGGGTTTTTAGGCTTCTAATGGGTTTTTAGTGATTTAAAGGGTTTTGATAGGTTTTAGGGTTTTTCGCATTATTATGGTTTTTGGGAATTTAGTATTTTTTCTATTTTATGGTTTAAATATTTTTTATAGTTTTTAAATGTTTTTATTATTTTAAAGGGTTTTCTTAGTTTTTATTGGTTTTTAGGGTTTTTATGTATTTTAATGTTTTTAGGGGTTTTATGGTTTATATGGTTTTTAGGGGGTTTTTTGGGGATTTTAGCATTTTATACCCGTTTATGAGTTTTAAGTGTTTTTATGTTTTTAATGTTTTATTACTGTTTTTAAGGGTTCTAGGGTTTTTTACATTTTTCATTATTTTTATGGCTTTTTTGGTTATTTTTGGTTTTTAGGGTTTTTTGGTATTTTGAGGTTTTTAAGGATTTTTAGGTTTTTTATGGATTTTTGGTGTTTTGGATTATTTTTCATCATTTTTTAAGGGTTTTAATGTTTTTTGTATTTTTTAAAGTTTTTAGTCATTCTATGTTTTTTTAGAGTTGTTAGTAGTTTTTAAGGGTTTGAGGTTTTTTAAATTTTCTTAAGTGATTTTATAGATTATAGGGGTTTTAAGGTTTTTAGGGGTTTTAACATTTTTTAGGATTTTTTGGGTTTTAACTGTATTTTTGTTTTTATGGTTTTTTAAATATTTTCATTATTTGTAGGGTTTTTTATGTTTCTAGGGATTTTAAATGATCATTAAATATTTTAATGGTTTTTTGGTTTTTATGGATTTTGAGGATTTTTAGCATTTTTAGCGTTTTCTAGAATTTTTGTGAGTTTTAATTATTTTTATCTTTTTAAGGATTTATTGGGGGTGTTCAGGGTTTTTAGTTTTTTTACGTTTTTAGGGTTTTTTGTGGGTTTTTTTAGGTTTTTTATTGTTTTTAGGGTATTTAGGGATTTTAGGTTCTTTTTTTTGTTTTTTAGGGGTTCTTGGGTTTTTATGGTATTATAGGTATTTAGAGTTTTCTTATTTTTTTTATTGTTTCAATGGGTTTTTTGTGTTTTGTAAAGATATTAGGGGTCTAAAGGGTTTTTGGAGTTTTTACTGGTTTTTGGTGTTTCTATGGTTTTTTTTAGTTTATTAAGGGTATATGGTTTTAATTTTTAAAAGGTTATTAGTGTCTTTTTTGGTTTTTTATGGGTTTTAGCAATTTAATGTTTTTTGGGGATCTATGGGTTTTTATGTTTTTATTGTTTTATTTAGATTAATCATTGGTTTTATTATTTTTTACATTTTACGTATTTTTAGGGTTTTTTAAAAAAATTTAGGGTTTTGGGATTTTTAGCGGTTTTTAGGGGGTGTAAGGGTTTTAGGGGGCTTTTGGGTTTTTTGCGCTTTTCTGTTTTTAGGTAATTTAAGTGTTTTTTAGGTTTTTAATAGTTTATTAGGGTTTATTAAGGTTCTTAGTAGTTTGTTACATATTTAAAGATTTTAATGTCCTTTTTAGGATTTTTATGTTGTTTTGGGTTCTAGGTATTGTGAGGGTTTTATGGTTTTTTAAAGTTCTTATGTTGTTTTTTTTGAGTTTTTTTTTGTTTTTAGGTTCATAGAGTTTTTTAATTATTTTAAGGGATTAAAAGGTTTTTTAACTTTTAGTAGTTTTATGATTTATATGGGTTTTTTGATGGGTTTTAGCGGTTTTTATGTATTTGGGGGGTCTTGAGGGTTCTTAATGTATTTTTAGGGTTTTTATGGTTTTTAGAGAATATTAGTTATTTAGGGGTTTTAAGTGTTTTTAGGTTTTTAATATTTTATAATGGTTTTAATGGACTTTATGGTTTTTTATGTTTATAGGGATTCTTAGGTCCATTTATTAATTTTATGTTTTATTGGGTTTTTAGTGATGTTGATGGTTTATAGGAATTTTAGGTTTTTAGTGTTTTTTAGGGTTTCAAGAATATGTTAGGTTTTTAGTGGTTTTTAGTGTTTTTAGGTTTTTATGGTTTTCATTGGGGTTTTTATCAGTTTTAGGGGTTTTTATGTTTTTATCGATTTCATGGTATTTTTTTTGTTTTTATGGGTTTTTAGGGATTTTGAGGTGTTTTAGTGGTTTTTTGGGTTTTTTGGTTTTTTAAGAATTTGTTATGTTTTTTGGGTTTTGGGGTTTTAGAGCTTTTTAACATTTTTAGTGGTTTTTGGGGTTTTTATGGATTTTCTATGTTTTTATGATTTTTAGTTGTTTTTAGGGTTGTTTAGGGGTTTTAATGGTTTTATGGGCTTTTAGGTTTTTTTGCAAGGGTTTCATGGGTTTTAAGGATTTTAATATTTTTATGGTCTTTAGGGTTTTCAGGATTTTAAGGATTTCAAGGGGTTTTTAGGGTCTTATTGTTTTTAGGGTTTTTATCTTTTCAGGATTTATAAGGTTTTATGTGTTTTTATGTTCATAAATTATTCATAGTGGATTTAAGTGTTTTTATGTTTTTAAGTATTTTTAGGGATTTTTTATGGTTTTTATGAGTTTTTAGTGTTTTTAGAGATTTTGAGTGTTTCAGGGTATTTTTTAGTTTTTTAGGGTATGTTTTTTTTTGAGTTTTTGGGTTTTTAGTGTTTTTAAAAAAATTTAGGCTTTTAGGGTCTTTATGGTTTTTATGTATTTTTAGGGATTTAATAGTATTTTTTTTTGTTTTATGGTTGTACATATTTTGAGGGTTTTGAGGTTTTTAGAGTTTTTAGTTTTTTATGGTTTTTATAGTTTTTAGTGGGTTTATGATTTTTGGGGTTTTATAGTTTTTTAGGGGTTTTAGGGTTTTTAGTTATTTCATGGTCTTTAGTATTTTCAGGTTTTCACTAATTTTTTGGATTTCTATGGTTTTTATATGGTTTCATGGATATTTAGAGATTGTTTTAGTTTTTATGGTTTCATTTGGATGTTAGGTATATTTTGTTTTTTCGGTTTCTTGGGGTTATCGGGGTTTTTTTCATTTTTAGGTTATTTATGTGTTTTATGTGTTTTTACAATTTTTAGGTTCTCTTAGGTTTTTTAGTGTTTTTTAGAGTTTTTATATTTTTATTGATGTTAAGGTATTTTTTATTTTTTTATGGGTTTTAGGATTTTTAAAGAATTTGAAGGTTTTATGGAGTTTTATGGGTTTTAGTGTTTTTAGGTTTTTTAGAATTTATTGGTTTTTAGGGTATTATGTGTTTATTGGTTTTTAAGGATTTCAAATGGTTTTTTAGTATTGTTATGAATTGAAGGATTTATAGGTATTTTTGGTTTATTAGTTTTTTATGGTTCTAAGGTATTTTTTAGTTTTTAAGGTTCTATAGTTTTTTGGGTCTTGGATAGTTTTTTTTGAGTTATTAATGGTTTTTATGGGTTTTTAGAATTTTTTGATGTACTAGGGGTTTAATGGCTATTATAATTTTTAGTGGATTTTATGGGTTTTTAAGGATTTAAGGGTGTTTTAGTCTCTTTTAGGGTTTTAGTGTTTTTAATGTTTTTACATTTTTTTGGGGGTTTTAAGTGTTTTTTTGTTTTTATGGAATTCATTTTTTGGGGTTTTTAGTGTTTTTTACATATTTATCGATTTTTTATGATTTTAAGGCTTTTAGACTTTTTTGGGAATTTTAGGGCTTTTTTTTGCTTTTTATCATTTTCTTGGAAGTTTAGGGGTTTTAGGTGTTCTATGGTTTATATGGTTTTAATATAATATTTTTGGGATTTTTATATTTTTATGGAATTTAGGATTTTTATTACTTTTATGGTTCTTATGGTTTCTAGGGATTTTGAGAGTTTTTATGGGTTTTACGTTTTTTACAATCTTTTACAGTATTTATGTGTTTTATGGGGTTTTAGAGTTTTTAGTGGTTTTAGGGTTTTATGGGGTCTTTTTGTTTCTTTAATTTTTTTGGGGGGTTTAATGGTTTTTTGTATCATTTATGATTTTTTGAGTTTTTAGCATTTTCAGGTATTTTAAGGGTTTTCATTTTTTTGGAGTTTAAGGTTTTCATAGGGGTTTTATGGATTTTTAGTTATTTAAAATTTTAGATTTTTTAGAAATTTTTAGGATTTTATGGAGTTTTAGGGTTTTTTGGGATTTTGAGGGGTTTTTTGCAGTTTTTTTTGGTTTTTTTAGTGTTTTTAGGGATTTTAGCATTTTTAGGTTTTTCCGGGTTTTAATTATTTTTTTGGTTTTATGGTTTTTTATGGTTTTTATGTTTTTTATATTTTCTTATGTTTTTCGAGATTTTATGGGTTTATTGGATTTTTAATGTCTTTTATAGTTTTCAGGTGTTTTAGGGTTTTATAGTTTATTTTGGTTTTTAAGGATTTGAGGTGTTTTTATGGGTTTTAGTTTTTTTAGAATGTTTATTGTCTTTTTTATGGGTTTGGAGGGTTTTATCATTTTTATGGGTTTTAGTGGTTCAAAGTGTTTTTAGTTTTTTCTGGTGTCTTAAGGGTTCTCAGGGTTTTTTGGTTTTTTAGGTTTTTAGTGATTTTAGGGATTTTTTTAAAAATTTATGATTTTTAGGGTTTTAGTGATTTTGAGAATTTTTTGATTTTTATGGTTTTTATTATTTTTAGCATTTTTTAGGTTTTAGAGGTTTTAACATTTTTTTTATCTTTTTTAGTTTTTTTTAGGATTTTTCATGTTTTTAGGGTTTTTTAAAATTTTAGTTATTTAAAGGGATTTTATGATTTTTATGGGTTTTTAGGGTTTTATGGATTTTGAGTTTTCTTAGGGTTTTTATATATTTTGTCTGGTTTTTAAGGTTTTATAATTTTATAGGTTTTTAGTGGTTTTAAGTGTTTTAAGAGTTTTACAAGTTTCTTAGGGATATTTAGGGTTTTTAGGAATTTGTATATTTTATTGGATTTTTAGGGATTTTCTTGGATTTTCTTGGTCTTTTAGTGTTTGTAGGGATTTTGATGGGTTTTGGGTCATTAGTGATTATATAGGTTTTTATGGTTTTATGGATTTTTTTAGGGTTTTAATAGTTTTTTAGATCTTTTTAAAAAATTTAGGGGTCTAAAGAATTTTTAGATATTTTAGTGGGTTTTAGGGATTTTATATTTTTTAAGGTTTTTATGGTTTTTTGGGTTTTTAGGGTTTTTAGAAGTTTTAGGGTTTTTTTGGTATTTTTAGTTTTTCTTGTTTTTAGTGATGTTTTAAATTTTTAGTGGTTTTAAGTGTTTTTATGTTATTAATGTTTTTTATGGGGTTTCAAGGGTTTAGGGATTTTACATTTTTAGAAATTTTTATGGGTTTGGAAGATTTTTTTCTTATTATTTTTACGGATTTTAAGGGTTTTTTATGGTTTATAGGGTTTTAGGGGATCTATCATTTTATTTTTAGGGGTTTTGAGTGTTTTTTGGTTTTAAAGGCTTTTTTATTGATTTTCAAAGTTTTTAGGGTTTTTATGTTTTATGGGATTTTTTGGGTATTTCAAATTTTTACTTGATTTTAGGTATTTTGAGGGCTTTTAGGGTTCATTACGGTTTTAGGGATTTTACATTTATTTGGGTTTCTAGTCTTTTTATGAGTTTATTAGGTGTTTTAAGGTTATTTAGCGTTTATTTGACTTTTTAGGGGTTTAAAGGGTTTCTGGAGTTTTTTGTGGGTTTAGGGTTTTTATGGGTTTTCAGTGTTATATATGATTTTAGGGGGGTTTATAGTTTTTGATATTTTTTGAGTCTTTTAATGGGTTCTTAGAGCTTTTTAAATTTTTAGGGTTTTGCGTTTTTAATTATTTTTTTGTTTTTTTGGCTTCCATATGGGTTCTCATAGATTTTAGTGTTTTGTATATTTGTTGTGATTTTTAGGGATGTTTGAAATTTTTTATGTGGTTTAATTTTTTAGGGATTTCAAGGGTTTAATAGTTTGAGTATTTATGGTTTTTTAAATTTTACATGTTTTTATGGGTTTTGAGCATTTTTAGGTTTTGAAGGGGTTTTAAGGGGTTTTAAGGGATCTAGGGTAGTTATGTTTTTAGGTTTTATCCAGATTTTTATGGTTCTTGGGTTTTTCTGGGATTTTCAGGGGTTTTTTGTTTTTTTATTTATTTAGGCATATTTTTTATTTTTTTACGATTTTTGGGGGTTTTAGGGATTTTGAGGTCTTTCAGGGATTTTTGGGTTTTTAGGGATTCTAAAAGTTGTAAGGGTTTTATGGTTTTTTAGGTTTTATGGGTTTTTAGTTTTCTAGTGGTTTTAATGTTTTCTAGAGTTTTTACCATTTTTAGTGGTTTAAATGTTTTTTATAGTTTTTCGGTTTTTTGTTTTTTATAGGTTTTTAATGTTTTTAGGATTATATGGTTTTTAGGGGATTTTAGGGTTTTTAAGGGCTTTTATATTTTTTTCATTTTATTGGTTTTAAGTGGATTTTGGTTTTTATGGTTGTCTTAGTGTTTTTCAGGAGTTATAATATTTTTTACAATTTAGGTATTTTGAGGAATTTTTGGGTTTTTAGGGATTTTGAATGTTTTTTGGGTTTTCATTGTATTTATGGTTTTATTGGGCTCATTTGTGTTTTTAGGTTTTATGGTTGTCTTAGTGTTTTATGGTTTTATTTTTTTCGGATTTTTAGAGATTTTTTAGGCTTTTAATGGGCTTTTACTATTTTAAATGATTTTGATACGTTTTGGGGGTTTTCACATTATTATGGTTTTTGGGTTTTTAGTATTTTGTACTATTTTATAGTTTTAATGTTTTTTAAAGTTTTTAATTTTTTTTATGATTTTAAAGGGTTTTCTTAGTTTTTATTGGTTTTTAGGGTTTTTATGTATTTTAAAGTTTTTATGGGTTTTATGGATTGTATGGTTTTTAGGGGTTCTTTGGGGTTTTAGCATTTTTTACACTTTTATGGTTATTAAGTGTTTTTTATTATTTTAATTTTTTCTTATTGTTTATAAAGGTTCTATGGTTTTTTACATTTTTCATTTTTTAGGTCTTTTTGGTTATTTTTGGTTTTTATGGTTTTTAGGTATTTTGAGGTTTTTAAGGATTTTTAGGGTTTTTTGGGTTTTTATGGATTTTTGGTGTTTTAGATTATTTTTTCATCAGTTTTTTATGGTTTTATTGTTTTTTGGATTTTATAATGTTTTTATTCATACTAAGTGTTTTTAGAGTAGTTAGTGGTTTTTAATGGTTTTAGGATTTTTAATTGTTTTTAAGTGATTTTATAGTTTCCCGGGGTTTGGGGGTTTTTTAGGTGTTTCAGCATTTTTTAGGTTTTTTGGGGTTTTAACTATTTTTTGTTTTTTTTTTGGTTTTTTGTGTTTTTTCATTATTTGTTGGGTATTTTATGTTTCTAGGTATTTTTAGGGATCTTTAAATATTTTAATAGTTTTTTTATGGATTTTGAGGGTTTTTATCATTTTTAGCTTTTTCTAGATTTGTTGGGGGTTTTAATTATTTTTATGTTTCTAAGGATTTCTTGGGGGTGTTCAGGGTTTTTAGTGTTTTTATATTTTTAGGTATTTTTGGCGCTTTTTTAGGATTTTTATTGTTTTTAGGGTATTTAAGGATTTTAGGTTTTTTTTTGTGTTTTTAGGTGTTCTTGGATTTTTATGGTATTATAGGTATTTAGGTTTTTTTTTATTTTTTTATTGTTTGAATGGGGTTTTAGTGTTTTTTAAAGATATTAGGGGTCTAAAAGTGTTTTAGAGTTTTTATGAGTTTTTTGGTGTTTCTATGGATTTTGTTCAGTTTATTAAGGTTATATGGTTTTATGTTTTTTAAGGTTCTTAGTGTCTTTTTTGGTTTTTTATGGGTTTTAGAAATTTTAAGTTTTATGTGGATCTATGGGTTTTTATGTTTTTAAGGTTTTATTTGGAGTTTTCATTGGCTTTATTGTTTTTTACATTTTTTGTATTTTTAGGTTTTTTTAAATAATTTAATTTTTTAGGTTTTTTAGCGGGTTTTAGGGGGATTAGGGTTTTTATGGGGCTTTATGGTTTTTAGCATTTTTATGTTTTTAGGAAATTTTAATTTTTTTAAGGTTTTTAACAGGTTATTAGGGTTTCTTAGGGTATTTAGTATTTTTTACGTATTTAAATATTTTAATGTCCTTTTATGATTTTTATGGTGTTTTGGGTTCTCGGTATTGTGAGGGTTTTATGGTTTTTTAAAGTTCTTATGGTGTTTTGTGGGTTTTTTGAGTTTTTTTGGGTTTTTAGGATATTAGAGTTTTTTAATTGTTTTAAGGGATTAAAATGATTTTTTACCTTTTAGTGTTTTTATGATTTATATGGGTTTTTTATGGGTTTTAGGGGTTTTTATGTATTTGGGGTTCATTAGGGTTCTTAATGTCTTTTTAGGGGTTTTATGGTTTTTAGAGTACATTAGTTATTTAGGGGGTTTAAGTGTTTTTAGGTTTTTAATATTTTCTAATGGTTTTAATGGTCATTAGGGTTTTTTATGTTTTTAGGGATTTTTAGGTCTTTTTAGTAATTTTATGTTTTATAGGGTTTTTAGGGATGTTGATGGTTTTTAGAAATTTTTGGGTTTTAGTGTTTTTTAGGGTTTCAATCATATGTTAGGTTTTTACCGGTTTTAAGTGTTTTTAGGATTTTATTGTTTTCTTTGGGGTTTTTATCATTTTTAGGGGTGTTTATGTTTTTATAAATTTCATGGTATTTTTTTTGGTATGGGTTTTTAGGGATTTTGAGGGGTTTTTTGGGTTTTTTGGATATTCTTGGTTTTTTGGGGGTTTTGGGTTTTTAGGTGTTTATTAAGTATTTTGGGTATATGTGTTTTAGATATTTTTGACATTTTTAGTGGTTTTTGGGGATTTTATGGATTTTATAAGTTTTTATGATTTTTAGTGGTTTTTAAGGTTGTTTAGGGGCTTTATAGTTTTAGGGTCTTTTAGTATTTTTAGCGTTTTAATGGTTTTTGGGGTTTTTAGGTTTTTATGATTTTTGTAAGGGTTTTATGGGTTTTTTGTATTTTAATATTTTTTGGATATTTAGGGTTTTTAGGGTGTTTAAGAATTTTGTGGGGTTTTAGGGTTTTTAGGGTATTATTGTTTTTAAGGTCTTATTGTTTTTAGGTTTTTTTAGCTTTTTAGGATTTATAGGGCTTTATTTGTTTTTAGGGCCATAAATTATTCATTGGGGTTTTAAGTGTTTTTTTGTTTTTAAGTATTTTTAGGGATTTTTATGATTTTTACGGGTTTTTAGTGTTTTAGAGATTTTGAGGGTTCTATGGATTTTTTCATTTTTTTGGGTTTGGGTTTTTGTTGAGTTTTAGGGCAAGGAAGGTTCAGGGCCAGGCTATTCCTGACTCCCCCAAAATCTATTCAAAAAAAGACATGAAGATGCTACAGACAAGGGAGGGGAGGGGTTAAATGACCCACACCCAAAAACCCTTTACAAACACACGCTCAAGAACCGAAAAAATGATAAAAAAACACACAAGAAAGAGAAAATTCGAAACATCTCCAACAACATCTCCCATTCAACCAGCAACTAGGAGTAATAAAAGCGCAGCACCTTTAGCATCTCCCATCCCAGCTGCATCCAGCATCCGAAACCACTAGCATCTAACATCACAGAACCACCAGCATCCAACACCATATAACCATCAACATCAGAATCACAAGTCTCACATTCACCAGCATTCAGCGACTCACCACCAAAAAGTGACCGACATACAATCTCACATAAACCAGAAACTAGAACCTTCACACCAAAATGATCTACCACCAATAGCACATAACCATCAGCACCAAAAGCACACAACCACCAGTAACCAGAGTTCACATCCAGACAACTACCATCCTCCTTATTCAAAACAACCAGTAGATAGCACATCCCTACCAAGAAGGTCCACCGCATGCACCACAGAGCCAACAACACCAAATTCCAACCCAAAAGTTTCATCACATTATAGCCAAACAGAAACCAGTCCATAGAAGCGTTGCCAGCAATGAACGTCTTCTTTCCAAGAAGATCAAACAACGACAGCGCGAACCCAATATCATCCATATCTTCCAGCACCTCCTCACCAATAAGATCCATCACCATCAACATATAATAACCAGGACCAAACCCATAACCAGCATCTTTATCGTACCCTAGCCCCACAGCAATCAGTTACCAAGACCACCATTTCTGGGGAAAAAAATTTCCTTCCACACCACACAAACCAAAAATGCCAAGCATCCTATCTCTCACACTAGTACACAATGAAATCCCCAGCAGCATAAAAACATCGATAAAACCAGAACTATCTTAACTGTAGACTCGAGCAGACCCCTAACCAACAGGCATGCCCAGCCTTCATGCCACTCCACAAGCAGAACAAACCGTAGTAGCAGAACAGGCAAAATCCCACCAAACTGTATCAACTGAAAAAAAACAAGCCACCGGTGCACCAGAAAAAAGCAGAAACCAAACCTCAGGGGAGACAACGTACCAGATTCAACGTCCCATCAAGGAAGAAGCCAAGAAGCAAAGCAGCAAGTCAAAGTAAAGCCACCGGAATTTTAGATCTGGACTAAGGTTGACTTCACCGTCAACCTCGTAGACTTTAACTAAACCACTGAGAAACCATCAACGCCACCACCACGGAGCATCAAAGACAACTTCCAAGGAATAGGAAGGTCTAGATCTACCAAATCCGATCCAAAACCTTGCGAAAACCAGACCAAGCCGTCGTCACCATTCCCCATCACAACACATCAGATCCCACCACCATCCAGCATCTTCCTCATCTTCCACCATCGCACCAGGGAAGAAAGCCTCTGAACTCCATCCGCATCACAAATCTTGATCTGGAAGTGATCCATGAAGCTGATGAGAAGGGTTCTGAGAGGGAACCTTGGAAATCGCTTCATCGAGCGAGAGAGCCCAGGAGAGAGTGGCGACATCTTTCCTTTTTTGAGTTTTAGGGTTTTTAGTGTTTTTAAACGTTTTAAGTGGTTGAAATGGTTTTATAGATTTAGTGGTATTTTACGGTTTTTAGGATTTTTAGGGTTTTCATGTTTTTAGTGTTTTATGGGTTTTAGGGGTTTTTAGGTTTTTTATGGTATTTTATTTGTTTTTATCATTTTTATCATTTTTTGTTTTTAGGGGTTTTAATTTTTTTGCATATTATGGTTTTATTTGGGTTTTTAGGCTTTCCAAGGTTTTTTAGGTTTTTTATGTAGTTTTAAGGATATTATAGTATTTTATTCTTTTAATGTTGTAATAGATTTTTAGGGTTTAGGGTTTCTATATTTTTTTATTTTTTAGTTTTTTATAGTTTTTAGGGGTTTTATGATTTTTGGGGTTTTATGGTTTTTGGGGGGTTTTAGGGATTTTTTATTTATTATAGAGTTTATATAAATTTTACCTTTTAACTTGTTTTATGGGTTTCTAGAGTTTTTAAATGTTTTCAAGGATATTTAGTGATTTTTTAGTTTTTATGGTATCTTTTGGTTGTTTGGTTTTTTTAGTTTTTTTGGGTTTTTTGGGTTTTTAGGGGTTTTTTTCATTTTTAGGTTATTTATGGGTTTTATTTTTTTATGGTTTTCAGGTTTTCTTAGGGCTTTTTATGATTTTTAGGGTTTGTATATTTTTAGGGATGTTAAGGGATTTATGATTATTTTTATGGGTTTTAGGGTTTTTAAGGAATTTGATGGTTTAAGGGAGTTTTATGGGTTTTAGTGTTTTTAGGTTTTTTGGAGTTTATAGGTTTTTAGGGTTTTTATATGTTGTTTGGTTCTTAAAGATTTCATATGGTTTTCTCAGGGATTTTATGAATTTAAGGATTTATAGGTATTTTTTTTGTTTATCAATTTTTTATGGTTCTTAGGTGTTTTGAGGTTTTTAGTGTTTGGGGTTTTATGGGTTTTTATAGTTTTTTTGATTTATTATGGGGTTTTATGGTTTTTTTTAATTTTTTTAATGTTCTAGGGGTTTAATGGTTATTATAATTTTTATTGTGTTTTAAGATTTTTAAAATTTTTTAAGAATTTAAGGTGGTTTAAGGACATTTAGGGTTCTAGGGTTTTTAACGTTTTTAGGTTTTTAGGGGTTTTAAGTGTTTTTATGTTTTTAAGAAATTCATTGTTTTTTCAGGGTTTTTAGTGTTTTTACATATTTATGTACATTTTTATGATTTCTAATGCTTTTATTTTTTTCTTGGAAAATTTAGGGTTTTTTTGGTTTTTAGCATTTTCATGGAATTTTAGTGGTTTTATATGTTCTATGGTTTTTATGGTTTTCACAGAATTTTTATAGATTTTTTCGTTTTTATGGATTTTGGGGGATTTTGGACTTTTATTGTTTTTATTTTTTTAGGTATTTTTAGGTTTTTGTGGGTTTTATGTTTTTTTTACAATTTTTTAATGTATTTTAGGTGTTTAATGAGGTTTTAGATTTTTTAGTTATTTTTTAGGTTTATGGGGTCTTAGTTCACTTTAATGTTTTCAGGGGGTGTAATGGTTTTTATGGTCATTTAGGATTTTTTGGGTTTTTAGAGTTTTTAGGTACTTTAAGGGTTTTCATTTTTTTGGATTTATGGTTTTATTAGGGTTTTTATGGTTATTTTGGGTATTTTCGATTTTAAGGATTTTATGGATTTTCTAAATTTTATTGGGTTTTAGGATTTTTAGGGATTTTGAAGGGTTTTTGAAGTTTTATGTTTTTATAGTTTTTTAGTGTTTTTAGGTATTTTATAATTTTTCGGTTTTTAAGGGTTTTGATTATTTTTTTGGTTTTATGGTTTTCTTAGGGTTTTAATGTTTTCTTGATTTTTATTTTGATTTTATCGATTTTAAAGATTTTTTTTTTAATTTTCACTGTTTTATAGGGTTTTCATGGGTTTTAAGGTTTTAAGGGTTTTATAGTTTATTTGGGATTTTAGAGATTTGAGATGTTTTTATGGGTTTTTTTTTACAATTTTTAGTGTCTATTTTAGGGGTTTAATGGGTTTCATATTTTTAGGGGTTTTAGTGGCTTAAAGTGTTTTTGTTTTTTTTTGTATTAAGGGTTATCAGGGTTTTTAGGTTTTTTATGTTTTAGTGATTTTAGGGATTTGTTTTTCGAATTTTACGATTTTTAGGGTTTTAGTGATTTTGAGTGTTTTTTGGGGTCTAGGGTTTTTATGGTTTTTAGAATTTTTTTGGTTTTAGAGGTTATAATATATCTTTTATTTTTTTAGTTTTTTTTTGATTTTTAGTGGGTTTTATGATTTTTTACGATTTTTGGTATTTTTAGGGATTTTATGATTTTTAAGTGTTTTAAGGGTTTTTAGGGATTTTGAGGTTTCTTAGGGTTTTTAGTGTTTTTTGAGTTTTTAGGGTTTTATCATTTTCATGTATTTATTAGTTTTAAGTGTTTTAATGTTTTTACATATTTCATAGTGCTTTTCAATGTTTTTAGAGACTTTTAGAGTTGTTTGGTTTTTTAGGGATTTTCTTGAATGTTTTGGGTTTTTAGGGTTTTTAAGGATTTTGATGGTTTTTTTGGGTTATTAGGTATTATATAGGTTTTTATGGTTTTCTTGAATTTTCTTAGGGTTTGAATGGTTTTTTGGATTTTTTTTAATATTTTTTAGGGTCCTAATGGAATGTTTTTAAGGTTTTAATGTTTTTTGGGGGTTTATGGTTTTTAAGAGTTTTATGGGTTTTACATTATTTTTGGTTTTTTATTTTTAGTGAATTTTTATATTTTTAGTGGTTATAAGTGTTTTTATGTTCTTAATGTTTTATGAAGGGGTTTTAGAGGTTTACGGATTTTACATTTCTATCAATTTTTAGGGATTTTTTAGGATTTTTTTGTGGTTTTAGGGTTTTTACGGATTTTAAGGGTTCTTAGGGTTCTTAGGTTTTTAGGAGTTTTATCCTTTTATTTTATTAGTTTTTTATGTCTTTTACGTTTTAATGGATTTGTTATGGATTTTCAGGTTTTTAGGGTTTTTTTTTGTTTTTTTGGGATTTTAAAGGTTTTTCAAATTTTTATGCGCTTTTAGGGATTTGGGGGGCTTTTAGGGTTCATTACGGTTTTTAGGGATTTTATCAATTTTTGGGTTTCCAGTTTTTTTTTGAGTTTATTTGGTGTTTTAAGGTTATTTAGTGTTTTTAAAAAAAATTAAAAGTTAAAAGGGTTTCTTGAGTTTTTGGTGGGTTTAGGGTTTTTATGGTTTTTAGTGTTATATATGGTTTTAGGGGGTTTTATGGTTTTCTATTTTTTTTGGTCTTTTAATGGGTTCTTAGGGATTTTCACATTTTTTGGGTTTTGGGTTTTGAATTATTATTTTTTCAGCTTTCATAAGGGTTTTCATAGTTTTTAGGGTTTCATACATTTATTGGGATTTTTAGGGCTGTTTGAAAATTTTTATGAGGTTTTTGTTGTTTTGAGGGGTTTCGAGGGTTTAATAGTTTTATAGTTTTTAATTTTTTTAAAATTTTCCATATTTTTATGGGTTTTGAGCATTTTTAGTTTTGTAAGGGTTTTTATGAGTTTTCAGGGATTTGGGGTTGTTATGATTTTAGGTATTTTTAGGGTTTTCAGAATTTTTATGGTTCTTTGGGTTTTTTGGGATTTTCAGGGTTTTTCGGTTTTCTATTTATTTAGGTATTTTTAGTCCTTTATAAGGATTTTTGGTGATTTTTGGGGTTTTTGGGGGTTTTTACTGATTTTGAGGGTGTTTAGGGATTTTAGTGGTTTTAGGGTTTTTAGGGGTTGTATGGTTTTTATCATTTTTTATGTTTTGTGGGTTTTTTATGTTTTTAGTGGTTTTAAGGTTTTTAGAGTTTTTACCTTTTTTAGGGGTTTATAATTTTTTCTTTGTTTTTTGGATTTTTTTTTGTTTTTGTAGGTTTTTAATATTTTTTTGGTTCCATGGTTTTAGGGGTTTTGAGGATTTTTAAGGGATTTTATATTTATATAATTTTATGGTTTTAAATTTTTTTTAGGTTTTTAAGTTTGTCTTAGTGTTTATAAGGGTTTATAGGATTTTTTACAATTTAGGTAATTTTTAGATTTTTTGGGTTTTTAGGTATTTTGATGGGTTTTTTGGTTTTTACTATATTTATTGTCTTCTAGGGATATTTTATGTTTTTAGGTTTTTATTGCTTTCTTAGTATTTTATAGTTTTTATGTTTTTAGGATATTTAGAGATTTTTTAAGCTTTTAATGGGATTTCAGTGTTTTAAAGGGTTTTGATGGGTTTTAGTGTATTTCGTGTTATTATGATTTTTTGGGTTTTTTGGAATTTTTGGGATTTTATGGTTTTAATGTTTTTTATATTTTTTTAATGTTTTTAAGAGTTTAAAGGGTTTTTAGAGCTTTTGTGGTTTTTAGGGTTTTTATATATTTTATGTTTTTATGGGTTTTATTGTTTGAATGGTTTATAGGGGTAGGGGGTTGCATTTCTTAGGATTTTATGGGTTTTAAGTGTTTTTATGTTTTTAAAGTTTTCTTACTGTTTTTAGGGGTTCTAGGGTTTTAAAAAAATTTAGTATATTTAGGACTTTTAAGATTTTTTTTTGTTTTTTGTGATTTTAAGTATTTTTAGGTTTTTAATGATTTTTAGGGTTATTTGGGTTTTCATGGATTTTTTGTGTTTTAGATTATTTTTTCTTCTATTTTTAACTGTTTTAATGTATTTGTATTTCTTAATGTTTTTAGTCATTCTATGTGTTTTTAGTGATGTTATTGGTTTTTAATGGTTTTAGGGTTTTTAAATGTTTTTAAGTGATTTTATATTTTCTAGGTGTCTTAGGGTTTTAGGGTTTTCTTAGGGTGTTTAGGATTTTTTAGGAATTTAAGGGGTTTAAGTGTTTTTTGGTTTTTATGATTTTTTATGTTTTTTCGTTATTTTTAGGGTTTTTTTGTTTCTATGGATTTGTATGGATCTTTAAATATTTTAATGTTTTTTAGGGATTCTTATGGTTTTTAGGGTTTTTATCATTTTCTCGATTTTTTAGGGGTTTTAAGTGTTTTATCATTTTATGGATTTCTAGGGGTGTTCAGGGTTTTTTGTGTTTTCACATTTTTAAGGATTTTTGGGGTTTTTTAGTATTTTTATTGTTTTTATGGTATTTAAGGATTTTAGTGTTTTTTTGAGTTTTTAGGGGATTTTGGGTTTTTATGGTATTATAGGTATTTAGGGGTTTTTTATTTTTTTTATTGTTTCAATGGGTCTTTAGTGTTTTGTAATGATTTACGGGTCTAAATGGTTTCCGAGTTTTTACTATTTTTTTTGGTTTTTATATGAATTTTTAGTTTTTTGTTTATTAAGTGTATATAGTTTTATGTTTGTAATTGTTTTAGTGTTTTTTGTTGGGTTTTTATGGGTTTTATCATTTTTAGGTTTTTAGGGGTACTATGGGTTTTTATGTTTTTTAATTTTTTTTGGATTTTTCATTGGTTTTAGGGTATTTTAAATTTTATGGATATTTAGGTTTTTTTAACATATTTTTATGGTTTTTAGTATTTTTAGGGATTTTTAGGGTGTTTATGGTTTTTATGGGGTTTTTAACATTTTTATGTTTTTAGGGGTTTGAAGTGTTTTTAGGTTTTTAATGGTTTTTTATGGTTTCATAGAGTTTTTATTGATTTTTTTACAAGTTTAAATATTTTAATGGCCATTTTAAAATTTTTGATGGTATTTTGGGTTCTTGGTATTGAGAGGTTTTTACAGTTTTTAGAGTTTTTATGGGCTTTTAGGTTTTTTTGAGTTTTTTTTTTATTTTTAGGTTTTAGAGTTTTTTAATGGTTTTATTGGATTAAAAGGTTTTTATGCCTTTTATTGGTTTTAGGATTTATATGGGTTTTTTGGGGTTTTAGGAATTATTATGATATTTGGGAGTCTTTATGTGTTTTAAGGTCTTTTTACTGTTTGTATGGGTTTTATAGTACTTTAGTTATTTTGGGGTTTTACTTGTTTTTATGTTTTTAATATTTTCTAATTGTTTTAATAGTATTTCTTGTTTTTTATGTTTTAGGGATTCTCAGGTCTTTTATGTAATTTATTGTTTTTATAGGGTTTTCCTTGATGTTGATGATTTTTGTGAATTTTAGTGTTTTTGTCTTTTTAGGGTTTTTAACGTATGTTAATTTTTAGTGGTTTTATGTGTTTTTAGGATTTTATGGTTTTGTTTGGGGTTTTCAGCATTTTTAGTTGTTTTTATGTATTTATGGATTTTTAGGTATTTTTTAGTTTTTATGGGTTTTTAGGGATGCTGAAGTGTTTTAGGGGTTTTTAGGGTTTTAGGGGTTTTTTGGGGTTTTTTTAGTCATTTATTATGTTTTTTGGGGTTTAGGGTTTTTAGATATTTTAATGCTTTTTAGTGGTTTTTAGGGTTTTTAAGGGTTTTCTGGGTTTTTATGATTTTTAGTTGTTATTATGTTTTTAGGGGTTTTATGGTTTTAGGGTCCTTTAGGTTTTTTAGTGTTTTAGGGGTTTGTATGGTTTTTAGTTTTTATGGTTTTCTTAGAGGTTTTATGGGTTTTAGGGATTTTTATATTTTTAAGGGACATTAGGGTTTATAGGTTTTTTAATGATTTTTAGGGGTTTTGGGGTTTTATGGGTCTTATAGTTTTTAGGGTTTTTAGATTTTTAGGAATTTTGGGGCCTTATGTGTTTTTAGGGTCATAAAGTATTCATCGGGTTTTAAGGATTTTTATGTTTTTAAGGTTTTTTAGTTTTGTTTAATGATTTTTATGTGTTTTTTTTTTGTGTTTTTAGACTTTCAGGGTATTAGGGGTTTTTTGGTTTTTTGGGGATTGTGATTTTTTTATTTTTAGGGTTGTTAGAGTTTTTAAACGTTTTTAGTGGTATAAAGGGTTTTGGAGATTTTTTTTTGTATTTTTGGGGTTTTATGGGTTTTAGAGTTTTTATGTTTTTAGGTTTTTATTGTTTTTAGGGGTTTTAAGGTTTTTTATAGTCTCTTATGTGTTTTTAACATTTTAAACATTTTTGGTTTTTAGGGGTTTTCATTTTTTTTGGATTTAAAGGTTTTATTTGGGTTTTTAGGATTTTATGTTTTTTATTTAGTTTTAGGGATTTTATAGTATTTTATTGTTTTTAAGGTTGTTATATATTTTGAGGGTTTTTAGAGTGTTTTGTTTTTTAAGTTTTTATAGGTTTTAAGGGTTTTTATGATTTTTGGGGTTTTTTGGTTTTTTGGGGGGTTTAGGGTTTTTTGTTCTTTTTGGGTTTTTAGTATTTTTATGTTTTTTCTAGTATTATGGGTTTCAATGGTTTTTATATGATTTCAGGAATTTTTAGTTATTTTTTGTAGTTTTTTATGGTTGTTTTTGGTTGTTATGTATTTTTACTTTTTTGGGGTTTTTTTGGGATTTTAGGGGTTTTTTCATTTTTAGTTTATATTTGGGTTTTATGTGTTTTTACGGTTTTTAGGTTTTCTTAGGGTTTTTATGGTTTTTCATGTTTTTATATTTTTAGTAATGTTATGGTATTTTTGAGTATTTTTATGTGGTTTATGGTTTTTAAGTAATTTGAGTGTTTTAGGGAGTTTTATAGGTTTTAGTGTTTTTAGGTTTTTTATAGTTTATAGGTTTTTAGGGGTTTTATGAGTTTTTATGTTTTTAAGGATTTCATATGGTTTTTTAAGGGTTTCATGAATTTAAGGATTTATAGTGAATTTTATTGATTTTTTTGTTTTTTAGGGTTCTTACGTATTTTTGGGTTTTTTGGATTTTAGTGTGTTATTTTTTTTCGAGTATTTATATTTTTTCGAGTTATTAAAGTTCTTTACGATTTTTAGAGTTTTTTTTAATGTTCTAGGGGTTTGATGGTTATTATAATTTTTATTGGGCTTTAAGGTTTTTTGTATTTTTTAAGGATTTAAGGGGGTTTTAGGTCTTTTAATGTTTTTATGTTTTTATGGGTATTAACTTTTTTTTGTTTTTAAGGAATTAATTGTTTTTAGGGTTTTTAGTGTTTTTTTACATATTTAGGGGGTTTTAGGATTTTTAAGGCTTTTAGACTTTTTTGGGAATTTAAGGGATTTTTATTGGATTTTATCATTTTCTTGGCATTTTAGGGGTTTTATGTGTCCTATGGTATTAAGGTTTTCATTTAATTTTTATGGATTTTTATGTTTTTATGGATTTTAGGGTTTTTTATGACATATATTTTTTACGGTTTTTAGGGATTTGGAGGTTTTTTAGGGGTTTTAGATTTTTTTTACAATTTTTTAACGTTTTTAGGTGTTTAATGGGGTTTTAGAGTTTTTAATGGTTTTAGGGTTTTATGGGGTCTTATGGTTTCTTTAATGTTTTAGAGGTTTTAATGGGTTTTATGGTCATTTAGGAGTTTTGGGGGTTTTAGCATTTTTAGGAATTTTAGGGGTTTTCATTTTTTTGGTTTTTAAGGTTTTCATAGGGTTTTTATCGATTTATTGGGTATTTACAATTCTAATAATTTTAGGGATTTACATTATTTTATGGGTTTTAGGGATTTTATGGATTTTGAGGGTTTTTTTTAGTTTTATGGTTTTTAGTGTTGTAGGTGTTTTTAGGGATTTTAAAAATTTTAGGTTTTGAGGGGTTTTAATTATTTTATAGGTTTTATAGTTTTCCTAGGGTTTTCATGTTTTTTTTATTTTTGTATGTTTTTAACGATTTTAAGGATTTTTTGGATTTTTAATTTTTTTCAAGTTTTCAAGGGTTTTAGGTTTTTAAGGGTTTTATATTTTATTTGGGTTTTTAAGGATTTTAGGTGTTTTTATGGGATTTAGTTTTTTTAGAATTTTTAGTGTCTATTTTAGGGGTTTTAAGGGTTTTATCATTTTTATGGATTAGTTATCTAAAGTGTTTTTAGTTTCTTTGTGGTTTCATAAGGGTACGTAGGGTTTTAGGTTTTTTATGTTTCTAGTCATTTTAGGTATTTTTTTCAATTTTTTTTTGATTTTTAGGGTTTTAGTGCTTTTGAATAATTTTTTGGGTTTTAGGGTCATTACGACTTTTTTATTTTTTTAGGTTTTAGAGGTTTTAATTCTTTTATGATTGTTAGTTTTTCTAATGATTTTCATGGTTTTTTTTGGGTTTTTTACATTTTTTCATTTTTAGGGATTTTATGATTTTTGTGGTTTTTTAGTTTTTTTAGGGATTTTGAGGTTTCTTAGGTTTTTAGAGCTTTTTTTGGTTTTTATGGTTTTATCTCTTTTTAGTTTTTTTTCGATTTAATTGTTTTTAGGGTTTTACGGTTTTCTTAGGGCTAGTTAGGTTTTTTAAGGATTTTTAGAGTTTTATGGATTTTTAGGGATTTTCTTTAATTTTTTTGGGTTTTTTAGGGTTTGAAGGGATTTTGATGGGTTTTTGTTTTATTGGGGTTTATATGTATTTTTATGGTTTTCTTGATTTTTTTAGGGTTTGAATGATTCTGTAGAATTTTTTATTATTTAGGGGTCAAAAGGTTTTTTAGTTATTTTAGTGGGTTTTTAGGGTTTTTATGTTTTTTTAGGGTTTTTAAGTTTTTTAGGGGTTGTACGATTTTTAGGACTTTTAGGGTTTTACGGTATTTTTAGTCTTTTTTTGTGATTTTTTATATTCTTAGTGTTTTTAAGTGTTTTTATGTTATTAAGGTTTTATTATGGGATTTTAGGGGTTTATGTATTTTACATTTTTAGCAATTTTTAGGTATTTTTTTTGTGCTTTTACAGATTTTAAGGGATTTTAGGGTTCATTACGATTTTTATGGATTATATTATTTTTTTACAGTGTTTTTATGAGTTTATTAGGTTTTTTAATATTATTTTGTGTTTCTAAAACTTTTTAGGTGTTTAAATGGTTTCTTTAGTTTTTGGTGGTTTAGGGTTTTTATGGGATTTTTGTGTTATATATGGTTTTAGGGGTTTTTATGGTTTTTAATATATATATATATATATTTTCTTTTAAGGGGTTCTCAGAGATTTTCACATTTTTAGGGTTTTGGGGTTTTAATTATTTTTATGGTTTTATCTTTCATAAGGGTATTCATAATTTTCAATGATTCTAACATTTTTTGGGATTTTTAGGGCTGTTCGAAAATTTTCATGTTGTTTTATTGTTTTTAGGGATTTTGATGTTTTAATAGTTCTATAGTTTATAAGGTTTTTTAAATTTTACATGTTTTTATGGGTTTTGAGAATTTTTAGGTTTTTAAGGGTTTATTGGGGTTTTCAGGGATTTAGGGTTGTTATGTTTTTAGGGATTTTTAGGATTTTTATGTTTTTTTTTTGTATTTTTGTATTTTTTTTATGTATTTCTAGTCCTTTATAAAGAATTTTGTGGTTTTTTGAGGTTTTTTTGGGGGTTTTAGGTATTTTGAGTTTGTTTAGGGATTTTTAGGATTTTCAGGTTTTTAGGGGGTTTAGGGTTTTTATGGTTCTTTAGGTTTTATGGGGTTTTTTAGCTTTCTAGTGGTTTATGGTTTTTTATAGTTTTTACCTTTTTTATAAGTTTATAATTTTTTCATAGATTTTTGGGTTTTTTTATTTTTTTGGTTTTTTTGGTTTTTATAATATTTTAATGTTTTTAGGATTCTATGTTTTTAGGGTTTTTTATGTGTTTTAAGGGTTTTTATATTTTTATAATTTTATAGTTTTAAACTATTTTTTGGTTTTTAAGGTTGTATTAGTGTTTTTAGGGTTTATAGTATTTGTTCCACAATAGGTATTTTTAAGATTTTTTTGTGTTTTTTATGGATTTTGAAGGGTTTTTTGGTTTTTACTCTATTTATGGTTTTCTAGGTCTCTTTTGTGTTTTTTGGTTTTTATGGTTTTCTTAGTGTTTTAAGGGTTTTTTCAAGATTTTTTGGGATTTTTTGTTCTTTTAATGGGTATTTAGTGTTTTACAAAATTTTCATTTATTTTAGGGGTTTTCAAATTACTATAGTTTTTTGGGTTTTTTTGGATTTTATGGGATTTTATGGTTTTAATTTTTTTATAGTTTTTTAATGATTTTATGATTTTAATGGTTAATTATAGTTTTTAGTGGTTTTCTATGGATTTTATATATATTATGGTTTTTAGTGGTTTTATGGTCTGTCTGGTTTTTAGGGTGTTTTGGGGGTTTTATAATTTCTTAGTATTTTATGGGTTTTAAGTGTTTTTTGGTTTTTATGGTTTTCATATTGTTTTTTTGGGTTTTAGGGTTTTTTACATTTTTCGGTGTTTTTAGGGATTTTTTGGATTTTATTGGTTTTTTGGGTTTTTAGGTATTTTGATGTTTTTAAGGATTTTTAGGGTTATTTGGGTTTTCATGAATTTTTGGTGTTTTAGGTAATTTTTTCTTCAGTTTTTAAGGGTTTTAATGTTTTTTAGATTTTTTTAATGTTTTTAGTCATCCTAAGTGTTTTTTGAGTTGTTAGTGGGGTTTAAGGGTTATATGGGTTTAAAGTGTTTTTAAGTTCTTTTATAGTTTCCAGGGGTTTAGGTTTTTAGGGTTTTTTATGGTTTTTAGCATTTTTTATGTATTTAGGGGGTTTAACGGTATTTAGGTTTTTATGGTATTTTATGTTTTCTCATTATTTTTAGGTTTTTTTATGTTTCTAGGGATTTTTAGGGCTCTTTAAATATTTTAATGGTTTTTTAGTTTTTATGTATTTTGAGGGTTTTTAGCATTTTTAGCATTTTCTAGATTTTTGGGGGGTTTTAAGTGTTTTTTTGGTTTTAAGGATTTCTTAGGGGTGTTCATGGTTTTTAGTGTTTTTTTGTTTTTTGGGTTGTTTTGGGGCTTCTTTATGATTTTTATTGTTTTTAGGTTATTTAAGGATTTTAGTTATTTTGTGTTTTTAGGGGTTTTTGGGTTTTATGGTATTATAGGTATTTATTGTTTACCATTATTGTTTGAATGGGTATTGAGTGTTTTGCAATGATTTTAGAATTATAAATGGATTTCAGATTTTTTACTAGTTTTTTGGTGTTTCTATGGATTTTTTGTTTTTTGTTTATTAAGGGTATATAGTTATATGTCTTTAAGGTTTTAGTGTCTTTTTTTGGTTTTATGGGTTTTTGCTTTTTTTGGTTTTTTAGGGGTTCTATGGATTTTTATGTTTTAAGTTTTTGTTTGGATTTTTCATTGTTTTTAGGGTTTTTTACATTTTATGGATTTTTCCAGTTTTTTTAAATAGTTTTATGTTTTTCGTATTTTTAGCGATTTTATGGGGTTTATGGTTTTTATGAGGTTTTAGGGTTTTTAGCATTTTTATGCTTTTAGGGATTTTATTTTGTTTAGGTTTTTCATGGTTTATTGGGGTTTCTCAGGGTTTTTAGTGACTTTTAATGTATTTAAAGGTTTAAATATCCTTTTTAGTATTTTTATAGTGTTTTGGGTTCTAGGTATTGTGAGGGTTTTACAATTTTTTAGTGTTCTTATGGTTTTTAGGTTTCTTTTAGTTTTTTTTCATTGTTTTATTTTTTGAGTTTTTTAATGGTTTTAGGGGATTAAAAGGTTTTTATACCTTTTAGTGGTTTTCAGATTTATATGTTTTTTCGATGGGTTTTAGGGTTTTTTGGTATTTGGATGTCTTTAGGGGTTTTAAGGTCTTTTTAGGGTTTTTAGGTTTTTAATATTTTCTAATGGTCTTAATTGTCTTTATGGTTGTTTATGTTTTTTTGGAATATTTAGGTCTTTTATGTAATTTTTTGTTTTTATAGGGTTTTTTGTGATATTGATGGTTTTTAATAATTTTGGGGTTTTAGTTTTTTTAGGGTTTCTAGCATATGTTAGGTTTTTAGTGGTTTTAAGTGTTTTTATGTTTTTTATGGTTTTGTTTGGGGATTTCATCATTTTTAGGAGTTTTTAGGTTTTTATGGATTTTTGGAAGTTTTTATTTTTTATGGGTTTTTAGGGATTTTGATGGCTTT
This sequence comes from Viscum album, assembly GCA_963277665.1. Classification (NCBI taxonomy): domain Eukaryota; kingdom Viridiplantae; phylum Streptophyta; class Magnoliopsida; order Santalales; family Viscaceae; genus Viscum; species Viscum album. Next base: position 111,382,918 of record OY728127.1, read on the forward strand.
TAGGGGTTTTTAGGGGTTGGGGGGAGTTATGCGTTTATTAAGTTTTTGGGGATTAGATTTCTTAGAGATATTTAAAAAATATAGTGGGTTTTTTGGTTTTTATGGATTTTTGGGTTTTTATGATTTTTAGTTATTTTTATGGATGTTTAGTTGTTTTTATGGTGTTAGGGTCTTTTACGTTTTTTAGCTTTTTTAAGGGTTTTTAGGGTTTTTAGGTTTTTAAGGTTTTATGAGGGGTTTTTATATTTTTTAGGGATATTTATGGTTTTAAGCGCATTTAATGATTCTGAGGGGTCATAGGGTTTTTTGGGTCCTATGGTTTTTAGGGTTTTAGCATTTTAGGATTTTTAAGTCTTTATTTGTTTTTAGGGTAATAAAATATTCTTAGGGGTATTAAGGTTTTTTAAGTATTTTTAGAAATTTTTATGATTTTTATGGGTATTATTGTTTTTTAGATTTTTAGGATTTGAGGTGTTTTTTGGTTTTTTGGGATTTGGGTTTTTTTTTGAGTTTTAGGGTTTCTAGTGTTTTTAAACTTTTTTAGTGGTTTAAAGAGTTTTATGGATTTATTGGTATTTAGGGTTTTTTATGGGTTTTAGGGTTTTTATTATTTTAGGGTTTTATGTTTATTAGGTATTTTTTGGTTTTTTGTGGTCTTTTATGTGTTTTTAGAATTTTAATTTTTTTTTGTTTTTTAAGGGTTTTTTTTGATTTTAAGGTTTTATTTGGGTTTTTAGGATTTTTAGGATTTAAAATTTTATACGTATTTTTAGGGATTTTATAGAATTTTATTGTTTATAGGGTTTTTACCGATTTTGAGGGATTTTAGGGTTTTTAGAATTATTTAGTTTTTTTTGTTTTTAACTATTTTTAAAGTTTTCCTCAGTTATCTCATCTTTTTTTGGATTTATTATGTTTTTATGGATTTTAGTTCTTTTTAGTATTTTTATGATTTTTATTATTTTTAGGGATTTTGAGGGTATGTTTTGGATTCTTATCATTTTTAGTTTTTTAGGGTTTTTAATTGTTATTAGGTTTTTTGGTTTTCTAAAGTCTTTTTAGAGGTTTTAGGGGTTTTAACATTGTTATGGAATTTTATAGATTTTAAGATATATTTATATATATATATTGGGTTTCAGGGAATTTTGAGGATTTTAAGGGTTTTGTGGTTTTTTTTGTTTTTATGGTATTTATTGTTTTTAGAGTTTTTAGGGGTTTTAGGGTATTTAATGTTTTTTGATTTTTGTATGGTTTTTTGGGTTATTTGGTTTTTTGGGCTTTTGGGTTTTTGGGGTTTTTAAAATATTTTGGTTTTGGGATTTTGTTAGTTTTAGGTTTTTATATTCTCCTTAGTGGTTTTCAGGGTTTCTAATGTTTTTTGAGTTTTCATGTATTTTTTAGGATTTTTTATGGTTTTTTGGGAATTTGAAGGGTTTTTAGGGATTTTATGTATTTTTAGGGTTTTAGATTTTTTTTGTTTTTAGGGGTTTTAATTATTTTTGGTTTTTAAGGTCTTCCTTATGATTTTCATGGTTTTTAGGTTAGTTTTATATTTTTATGGATTTTTAGGGCCTTTTCGGATAGTAATTATTTTTATGGTTTTTATGGATTATTAAGGGTTTAGGGATTTTAGGGTTTCTACGAGTTTTTTGGTTTCTTTGTGTTTTTAGTGTTTCTTGAGATTTTCAGGGTTTTTAATATTTTTAATGTATTTTAACATTTTTATGGGTTTGAAGAGTTTTTATAGTTTTTACTATTTTAAGGGTTTCTATTGGGTTTTATGGTTTTCAATTGTTTCTATGGGTTTTTAGGGTTTTAGGGGTTTTAGAGTTTTTTAGTGTTTTACTTTTTTTGGTTTTTAAGAGTTTTATGTGTTTTAGGTAATTAATGTTATCTTTTTTATTTTAATGATTTTTTGTGTTTTAATGTTTTTTGGGTCTTTAAGTCATTTTTACTTTGATGGTTTTTGAGGATTTTTAGAGTATTAATGTTTTTTTGGGTATTTTAAGTTTTAATGTTTTTTAGGGGGGTTATCATTTGTTTATGTTTTTAGTGTTTTTATGTTTTAAGGGTTTTATTACGTTTTTTAGAGTATTTAGGGTTTTTATGTTTTAAGGTTTTCAAAAGAGGTATTGAAGTTTTCATTTTTTTGATTGTTTTTAGGGATTTTGAGGGTTTTAGTGGTTTTTAGGGTTTTTAGGGTTTTTAACATTTTTTCGGTTTTCAGGGGTTCTATGGGTCTTTATTATAGTAATGTTTCATTAGGGGTTTTAGGGTTTTATTGGTTTTTTTAGTTTTGGGAGTTTTTTAGTTTTTAGGGTTTTATATTTTTCTAACGATTTTATGGGTTTAAATGATTATTAGAGTTTTACTAGGTTAAGGGTTTGTATGGATTTTTAGGGTTTTTATGGTTTGGGGTTTTTTAAATTTTTTACAGGTTTTATGGTTTATAGGGTTTTGGATTTTTTTTGCTTTTTAGTGGTTTTATGTTTTTTAGGTTTTTAGAGTTTTATTAGTCTTTAGAGGTTTTTATGGTTTTTATGTTAATATGGTTTTTTTAATTTTTTAGGATCCTAATAGTATTTTTGGAATTTCAAGGATTTTGAGGGTTTTCGCAGTTATAGGGTTTTTTGGTTTTTTGGGGTGTTAGGTGTTTAAAGGGTTTTTAGTGTTTTTTTATATTTTTAATTAGGGGTTTACTGTTTTTTAGAGTTTTCAGTGGTTTTATGGTTAGTATGGGTTTTGAGGTTTGAAATATTTTAGGTGAATTTATTGTTTTTATTGCTTTTTGGGGATATATATGCTTTTTTAGGGGTTTTAGAAATTTTAGGTTTTTTGAGGGTTTATGTTTTTATAGGTTTTTAAGGTTATAATAGTGTTTTTTGAAGGTTTTTAGGGTTTATTACACGTTTATATATTTTTAGGAATTTTTATGGATTTATAATGTATTTAGGCATTTACAGATTCTAAAGGTTTTAGATTTTTTAGGTTTTTCGGTGTTATAAGTGCTTTAATGTTTTTTTTCTTCGGGTATTCAGGATTTTTTTGGTATTTAACGTTTTTAGTATTTTTAGTGATTTTAGAATTTTTATGTGTTTTTAGGATTTTTATTGATTTTTAGGGTTTAAGGGTTTTTAGCATTTTTTGGGTTTTTAGGGGTTTTAAGTATTTTTAGGTTTTGAAGATTTTTTAGGGTTTTTGAAATCTTTTAGGTTTTTTTATATTTTTTTGGGATTTTTAGGGATTTTATGATTTTTATGGTTTCTTCAAGTTTTTTGGGATTTTTATGCTTCTTATGGTTTTAGGGTTTTTATAAATTTTTTGGGGTTCGAGGTGTTTTTTGAGTTTTTAGGGTTTTATGTATTTTAATAATTTTTTGTTTTTTAGGGGTTTAAAGGTGTTTTACGGGTTTAAATTAATTTTAATATTTTTAATGGTTATAGGGTTTTTGATGGTTTTGAAATTTTTTAATGTTTTATGTGGTTTATATGGTTTTTTGGGATTTTGAGGGTTTTTAATGTTCTTTTAGGAGTTTATATATGTTGTGGTGTTTTTTATTTTTTTAGGAATTTTATGTGTTTTTAGGGTTTTAATGATTTCTTACTAGTTTTTCTATTTTAAGGGGTATTTTGGGTTTTAGATATTTTTATGATTTTTATTGGTTTTTATATATTATTGTGGTTTTTATGATTTTATGGTTTTTTAGGGTTTGTTTCATTTTTTATGGTTTTGGTGTTTTGTGTTTTTTTAGGTTTTTAATTTTTTTATTCTGGCATTCAAGGTCTTTAGTGTTTTCTATGTTTTTAGGGATATTTGGGATTTTAAGGATTTTTATTACTTTTATGGGGTCTTTGGGATTTTTAGTGTTTTATGGGTCTTCGAGTTTTTAGGGTTTTTATAGTCATTTATGGTATTTAGAGGTTTTATGTGTTTTTATGTTTTTAGGGTTTTCTTAGGTTTTTTACTATATTGGGGATTTTTAGATATTATTTTGAATTATATGGATTTTTATGATTTTTTGGGGTTTTAGGGTTTTTATGGTTTTTTGGGTTTTTTGGGTTTTTTGTGTTTTTAAAGGATTTATGCCTTTTATAATAATTTTAAATATTTTTAGGGGTTTAATGGTTTTTCATAGTTTTTAGTAGGTTATTATAGATTTTATGTGTTTTTCTTATTTTAATATTTTAGAGTTTTTATGGTTTCTAGGTTTTTTGAGGTGTTTTAGGGTTTTATGTTTTTATATATTTTTTTGGTTTCTAGGTGTTTAAAGAGTTTTTAAAATTTTAATTTTTTTAGGAGTTTTCAGGGTTCTTATGGTTTTTAATTTTTAGGGATTTTTAGATCTTTATTGGATTTTATGGTTCTTAGGTTTTGTATGTATTTTGAGTGTTTTTAGGGGGTTTTAGGGTTTTAAGGGTCTTTCCAGGTTATTAGGGGTTTTATGTTTTCTGGAGTTTTATGTGTTTTTATTATTTTACAATTTTCTTAGTGATTTTCAGAGTTTTAAAGATTTTTCTAATTTTTAGAGGTTTTTAGGGCGTTTAGGATTTTTATTGTTTTCGGATTTTTTGGGATATTGAGGGGTTTTATGGTTTTTAGAGTTTTTATTGGTTTTTGGGGTTCTTTGGTTTTTTTATCTTTTAGGTTTTTTATGTTTTTTAGTGTTTTTAAACATTTTTATGGGTTTAAAGGTTTATTAGAGTTTTTTTCTGTTTTCTCGGGTTTTGATGGGTTTTTAAGGTTTTAAGGGTTTTCTGGTTGTTTAGGATTTTAGTGGTTTTTTATTATTATTTTTAGAATTTTTAGGTTTTTAGGGGTTTTAAATATTATTTAGTTTTTATGAGTTTTTTAGGTGTCATCAGGGATTATCAGGTTTTTATGTTTTTAAATATTTTTTGGGAATTGTTTGGATTTTTATGGTTTTTAGGGTTTTAAATATTTTAAGGTTTTAAGGTTTTTTATGGTTTTTAGTGTTTTTAGGGATTTTACGGGTTTTTAGGCATTTTATTTGTTTTTATCATTTTAATGTATTTTTTGTGTTTTTTACGGTTTTCAAGGTTTTTAATGTTTTTAGGCATTTTTAGAGATTTTTTTTGGATTCTTAGGGTTGTAGGGGATTTTAGGGTTTTTTAGGGGATTAGGGTTTTAGGTTTTTTATTGTTTTTTGGGGTGTCAGATGTTAATTTTTCATCTTTTAGGATTTTAAAGGGGTTTTAGAGTTTTTTTAACATTTTTAGGGGTTTAAAGAGTATTTAATGGTTTATGGTTCTCTTTGGGGTTTTCTGGGTTTTTCTGATTTTTATATTTTTCAGGATTTTTAGGGATTTGTATGATGTTTTTTAGTTTTTATAGGTTTTGGTGGTTTTTAGGTGTTGGGGGGTGGGGGTTAGATTTTTGGGTTTCTAGGGGTTTAACGGGTTTTTAGATTTTCTTCATTTTTTCACGGTTTAATGGGGGTTTAGTGTTTTTAGAGGGGTTTTAAGGTTTTAGGGTTTCTGTGTTATTTTATGATTTTTAAAGGTTTTCACATTTTTACGGTTTTAAGGTAATTTTGTGTATTTAGGTTTTTATGGTTTTCATAGTGTTTTTCATATTTTTATAATTTTTTTTCATTTCTATTGATTTTAAGTAATTTTCAGGTATTTTTATAATTTTTTATGGTTTTTATGTTTTTTGATGATTTGATGGGTTTTTATGATTTTTAGTGTTTTTTATGGGTTTGGTTTTTTAGGTTTTTTGGTGTTTTAAGTGTTTTTATGGTTTTAATATTTTCTTGGGTGGTTTCAAGCGTTTTAGGGGTTTTTATGTTTTTATGTATTTTTAGGGATTTTTAGTATTTTTATTATTTTTAGTTTTTTTGGGGATTTTTTGGGGTTTTATGGTTTTTTAGGGTTTTAAGGTTTTTATGGTGTTTGGGGGTTTTATTGAGTTTTTTAGGGGTTTTAATATTTTTTTTATTGTTTTTATCATTTTTAGTATTTAATGGTTTTTAGAGTTTTATATTTTTTTTGTAGATTTCTAGGATTTTAATGTTTTTAAAGGTTTTTTCGGGTTTTATGATATTTGGGGTTTTAGGGACATTGAGGTTTTTCTAGTGTTTTCAGCATTTTTAGGTTTTTTTGTTTTTTTATGTTGGTAATGTTTTCATACAGTTTTAAATGTTTCCAGCGTTTTTATTTTTAGGTATTTTTATGGAATTTTAGGAATATTATAGGTTATTATAATTTGTATGGATTTTGATGGCTTGTTGATTTTTTGGTTTTTATGCTTTTTTAGGTTTTTTAATATTTTTCCATATTTGATGGGTTTTAAGTGTTTTTAGGTTTTAGGTTATTCTTAGTGTTTTTCTGGATTTTCAATATTTTTTGGTTTGTTAGAGTTTTTTTTTGTTTTTTTAGGTTTTTTATGGTTTTAGTGTTTTTACAGTTTTTTACGTGTTTTAGATTTTTTAGGATTTTTTGTTTTTTTGGTTTTTCAGTTTTTAGGGTTTTTTATTTTTAGGGTTTTAAGGGTTTTTAAATTGGTTAATTCTTTTAAGGGTGTAATTTATTTTGATAGTTTTTTGTATTTTTATGGTTTTTATGGGTTTTAGGGTTTTTAAGGTTTTTAGGGTTTTTATAGTTTTAGTGGGTTTTGGTTTTTTGGGTCTTTTTATTTTTTTTATTGGGTTTTTAGCATTTTTAGGTTTTCAGGGGTTTTAAGAATTTTTAGGTTTTATGGTTTTCTTAAAGATTTTTATGGATTTTATGTTTTCAGTAATTTTAGGGATTTTAAAGGATTTTTATGGGGGGGTTTTAGGGATTTTGTGGGGTTTTAGTGTTTTTAGGGTTTTTAGGGTTTTAATAATTTTTTATGTTTTGAAGGGGGTCTATGTTTTATTTGTTTTTTCAGGTTAGGACGTTTAGGGTTCTTCGGTATTTTCACATTTTTATAGATTTTTAGGGATTTTTTAGTATTTTTACAGATTTTCATATATTTATGGATTTCAATGTTTTTAGTTTTTTTATGGTTTTATGGGGTTTTACGGGGTATTTTAATTTTTTAGGAGTTTTAAATTTTTTTGAGTATTTTTAAAGTGTTTACGGTTTCATGGGGTTTTAGATTGTATTGTGTGTTTTTTTGAGTTTGATGTGTTTTAATTTTTTTGTTCTTTTATGGGTTTTTATTGTCTGAAGGAATTTTTTTGGGGTTTAGGGTATTTTACCCTTTTAGGGGTTTTAGGGTGGTTTAGGGTTTTTAGTGTTTTTGTGTATTTTTAGTTTTTTAAGGGTTTTATTTAGATTTTAAGGGATTATATGGTTTTTTAAATGTTTATATATTTTTCATTTTTTTGGATTTTGATGTTTTTGGGTTGTTTATAGATTTTGAGGGGATTTATGGTTTTTAGGGTTTTTAGGGGTCTTAGAATTTTTTTTCTTAAGGTTTTTATGTGTTTTAACCTTTTTAGGGATTTTCAGCACTTTTTAGGATTTATGGGATTTAATGTTTTTAGGGTTTTGTGTGTTTTAGGGTTTTTAGGGTTTTAGGTTTATTATTATTTTTTGGGGGGTTTAAGGTATTTTGAGTTTTTTAGAGTTTTAATGTTTTTTAGAGTTTGTTAAAATTTTAGTGGTATAAAGGGATTTGTAGTTTTTAGTGGAATTTTAGGGTTTTTATGCATTTTTATGGTTTTTTATTTTTAAGTGAGTTTTATTGTTTTTAAGGGTTTTTAGGGTTTTAGTGTCTTTTAGCGGTTTTTTGGGTCTCTACGATTTTTACTGGTTTTTATGGATTTTAGGGATTCTAATTATTTTTTAGGTTTTTATGTTTTTAGGGTTATTCAAGGTTTTTATAGTTTTTTAAATTTTTAGGATTTTTTTTGGATTTTCTAGAATATTTATTTGTTTTGGTGTTTTTTTGGGATTTTTTGTGTTTTTATAAACTTTTTAATTTTTAGGGTTTTTTAGGATTTTTCTCATTTTTTGGTTTTTAGGGGATTAACGTGTTTTTATGTTTTTATTTTTTTATTTAGTTTTTAGGGTGTTTATGTTTTTTTACATTTTAAGGTATTTTCACAGATTTTTCTAGGTTTTTTATGGATTTTTTGTGTTTTTAGATATTTCGAAGGGTTTTAGGGTTTTTAGGGTTTTTAGGATTTTCTGGTTTTTTGGGATTTTGTTGTTTTGTGGAATTTTTTGGGTTTTTAGTGTTTAGAGTATTTAATATTTTAGGGGTTTAAAGGGTTTTATGATTTTTTACTGAGTTTTTCATTTATTTATTAGGTTTTATGAGTATTTAAAGGTTTTATCAGTTTTATGGTTCTTAGGGGTTTTCAGGGTTTTTGAGTCTTTATGGTTTTACCATTATTTATATTTTTTATTTTTTTAAGGGTTTTAGGTTCTAAATGTTTTATTAGGGTTTCTAGGGTTTAGGGGATTCTAAATTATTAGATATTTTTATGGATTTTTATGATTTTTTAGAGATTCTTATGTTTTTTTGGAATTTATATGGTATTCAGGGTTTTTATGGTTAGTTTTTTTTGGATTTTAAGGATTTTTTTAGTTTTAATGGTTATTGAGGTTTTTATACTTTTTAAACAAATTTAGAGGTTTAAAGAGTTTTTATAGTTTTTAGTTGGTTTGAGGGGTTTCTAGGGATTTTAGGGATTTTAAAGGTATTAGAGTTTTGTATTATTTTTAAAGGTTTTGATATTTTTAGGATTCATTTGAGGTTTTAATTGTTATAATTGTTTTTTGGATTTTTAGGGTTTTATGGTTTTTAAATTTTTTTTTTTGGATTTTCTAGAATATTTTATTGATTTTTATTGATTTTTTTTTATTTTTGTGGTTTTTATGGTTGTTATGGTTTTAAGTGGTTTTAGGGTTTTTAAGATTTTTTGGATTTTTAGCGGTTTTAAGTATTTTTATGTTTTTAAAATTTTATTAGGTATTTTAGTGTTTTTTGGATTTTTATGTTTTTAAAGTTTTTTAGTGATTTGTATGGATTTTATTGGTTTTTAGGTTTTTTTACAGATTTTGAAAGGTTTTTGGGTTTTTGGGTTTACTAATTTTTGGGTGTTTTGTTTTGAAATTTTTAGGGTTTTTAATGTTCTTATATTTTTTTATGTTTTAGGGGATCAAATTTTTTTGTTGTTTTTGGGGTTTTATGTGTTTTTAGGGGTTTTAGGGGTTTTATGGGTTTTATGGTTTTAGGGTGTTTTAAGGGGTTTTAGGATTTCTATCTTTTTTATTTTTATACGTTTTAAGTTTTTTATGGTTTTAATGTTTTCTTAGGGTTATTCGGGTATTTAGGGTATTTTATTTTTTTCGTTATATTTAGGTATTTTATTTGGAATTTTATTCATTTTATGGTTTTATGGGGTTTTATGGGTTTAGGGTTTTGGCGATTTTATGGTTTTAATCCTTTTTTGGATTTTTTGGGTTTTAATGTTTTTAAGGCTTTTATTACTTTCTTAGGATTTTCTATGATTTTGAGGGTTTTATATAATTTTTGGGTTATTTGGGATTTTATAAGATTTTTATGGTTTTTAGGTATTTTGAGGGTTTTTAGGGTTTTTGTTGTTTTTTGGAGTTTTATGGGTTTTTTATGTTTTTTAGGGTTTTCAATGTTTTTAGTGTTTTTTTTATTTTTAGGGGTTTAAAGGGTTTTTAGAGTTTTTATTGGGTTTTTTTTTTATGGGTTTTAGTGATTTTATGGTTTTTAGGGATTTTATGGTTTTAGACGGTTTTTTGGGTTTTAGGTTTTTTATTGGTTTTTATGGTTTTTAGTGTTTTTTGGTTTTTATAAGTTTTAATTGTTTCTTTATAACTTTATGGTTTTATTTGGTTTTTTAGGGGTTTTATGGTTTTTCATTTTGAGGGATTTTTAGGGTTATTGGGATTTTTATGCATTTTAGGGTTTTCAAGGATTTTGAGGGTTTGGGGGGGTTGGTGTTTTAGGGTTTTTAGGTATTTTATGGGTTTTAATGTTATTATGTGTTTATTTTTTTCTATGTTTTTATGTTTTTTATGTTTTTAGATATTTTCCAAGATTTTTTATGATTTTTTCGAGTTTTTAGGGTTTTTAAGTAATTTTAGGGGTTTTTTAGGGTCTTATGTTTTTTTTTGGTTTTTAATTTTTTTAGTGGTTTTGTGGTTTTTTAAATTTTTATTGTATTTTGGGGTTTAATGGATTTTTAGAGTTTTTGTGATTTTTAGGGTTTTTAGGGTTTTTAGGGTTTATAATGTTTTTTGGTTTTTTATGGTCTTTTGAGGTTTTTTAGGGTTTTTAATGTCTTTTTCATTTCAGGGGTTTTAGGTGTTTTAGGGTTTTACAACTTTCTTATGGGTTTACTAGGTTTTTAGGTATTCTTATTTTTTGGGTGATTTTTATTCGTTTTTTAGGATTTTTATAGTTTTATGGTTTTTAGGGTTTTAAGAGTTTTTTAGGGTTTTAAAATTTTAAGTATTTTTATGGTATTTAATTTTTTATTATTTATTTTGTATTTTTAGGGTATACTTTTTAGCGGTTTTATGGATTTTTACGGTTTTTAGGGGTTTTAACGTTTTATGGTCTTTTGGGTTTTTGCATTTTTTTAGTTCTTTAGGGTCTTAAGGTTTTTTAGATTTTTTAATCATTTTGGGGTTTAATGGGATTTTAAAGTTTTTAGTGTTCTTAGGGTGTCTATTGGTTTTTTGGTTTTTTATATTTTTTTTAGTTTTTATGTTTTTATAGATTTTAGGGTTTTTAGGGTTTTTAGGATTATTATGTTTTTATAGGTTTTAATTGTGTTTCCATTGTTATATTTTTCTTAATGTTTTTATAGGTTTTAGGGTTGTTTGTGATTTTTTGGGATTTTATTGATTTTATGGTTTTTAGGTATTCTAGGTGTTTTGAAGGTTTTTAGGATTCTTAGGGTTATAGGAGTTTATGGTTTTATCATTTTTTATGTTTTTATAGGTTTTAAGTGTTTTTAATTTTTTAAGGTCTGGTTAGTTTTTTAGGATTTTTTGAGTTTTAGGGTTTCTTAGAGTTTTTAGTTTTTTTTGGTTTTTAGAGTTTTTAATGATTTTGAGGGTTTTTAGGGGTTTATGGTTTTCTTTGCGGTTTTAGGGTTTTTTGAGTTTTTTAGGGTTTTCTATTTTTCTTATCATTTTTATGGATTTAAATGTTATTTAGAGTTTTTAGTGGTTTTTAAGGTTTTAAGGATTTTAGGTGTTTGTAGGGTCCTGAAAAATCCGCAAAGGAGAAAAATGATCCCCTTTAAATCAAGGGAGGTTCTACCCAATTTCCCCTCAAAAGGGATGGAAAAATGTGGACAATACTCAAGGATGGCGAAGGAGGAACCGGTCCGCGGACCGGTCTAATGTTAATGACGCACGGCCGGTTCTGCGAAGCGTCCCTCCTCTGCGGACCGTTGTCATTCGTGGAATGGAGGTGGAGACCCTCCGCGGGCGCGATGCAGGGAGGGCGCCAATCCGGTTCACCGACATGAACCGCCCCAGCTGCGAGCTGTGTCAGCCAGCCTAAATCGCCTCTGTTGTCGTTCACAAAATGGAGGCAGAACCCTCCACGACCGCGAAGCGCTCCCCTCGTTCGGTTCGTCGGGAGGGGAAGAAGCGCTCAATACCCACCATGAATTACAAATTGACCAAGTCAGCCGTAAACTGGGTATTCGGTCATGGGCCTTCGCAAAAGGTGTCGAGTGACCGTAGATACATCTCTTTCCCTACTCTATAAAAGGAGACCGAGGGGGGGAAGGAGAGGAGGATTTTTGGGGGGATTCAGAAGGAGGACGGAAAGGAGATCGATCAGATTCTGGTGGAAGGATTTCAAAAGAAGGCTCAGGACATCGAAAGTTCCAGTTTGCGAACCAGAGAAGGTATGAAACTGGGAAAAAACTAATAAGGAACCGAAAACACATAATAATTTGGTGAACCATGAACTCAAAATAACATAAAAAGAGAAGACCGCAAACCATAGCCCCTCCACAGATGCACTCCCCGCAGACCAGGGAGTTGATGCCTCTTTTTCGATCCGTCGCGCCACGTAGAACCCTCCTATGCGGGCGACGCCCCGACCGACGAGCCTCCGGCCGGCGCCGCCCTTGGCCACCACTGCCTGCATGGAACCCTCCGCGGACCACCCTGGTTCATGGATCGAACCTAGAGCCACGAACCATCTTGGTTCGTGGGATGCCAATCAGTCTGCGGACCCTCCTGGTTTGTGGATAGCCAGTCAATCCGTGGACCCTCCTGGTTCACGGATGTCCTCTCAGTCCGCGGACCACCTAGTTCGCAGACGACCCCTCCAGCTGCGTAGCACTTCCCTACGCGAAGGGAACCAAAATCTTCAGAGTTCCCATTCCCCGAGCCACATAAGATCCTCCCGATCCGGCCTGATTCCCAGTGAGTCCCTCATTAGCCTACTCATCGGGCCCGAGCTGAGGCCTCCACCAGAGCCACCAGATCCATGTGGTGTAACCCTCAGGCGCACCGGCGTGCTATTTGAGTTCACATACCCATGGTAAACAGTTGAAAAGGGGTCGCCCCGACCCTTCAGCAGATTCCTAAACCTTGCCTGGGTTCACATTCCCACAGTAATGCGGCGTCTGAGCCCGAGAACCCCCTTCCTGGCTCTACTCTCCAGGATGGGGGGCTGCACGCTTCGGCGGTCGGGCACTTCTCCCCTTCTCAGAGAGGGGGTGGCGTACCCATTAGAAGGCAGTTGTCCCCATGCACCTCGGTACTTCCTCGGGTACTTCCCCAAGGAAGAGGAGAGCTGACAGGCACAGGAGCACCCCTTTCCCTCTCCCACTGCGCTTTGTCTCCATGGGCGTCCATCCCGGAGTAAGCCCCGACTTTATGAGCTGCCCTATGCGTAAGCCCCACTCCACTTCTCTCGGACGCACTTTTCGCGACGTGGTCCTCTGGTCCCTGCTACCTCTTGTTTCTCACACCGAGCATGACTCACATGGTCTTAGAGTAAGTATCGACCATGAAATACTTTTATGGGCCTCCATAGAGTGTAAGCCCCAATCCATCACCCTGGGCCTCCTCAGAGTGTAAGCCCCAATCCATCACCCTGGGCCTCCTCAGAGTGTAAGCCCCAATCTATCGCTCTGGTCCTCCTCAGAGTGTAAGCCCCAATCCACACCATGGGCCTCCAAAGAGTGTAAGCCGTAATCCATCACCCTGGGACTCCTCAGAGTGTAAGCCCCAATCCATCACCCTGGGCCTCCTCAGAGTGTAAGCCCCAATCCATCACCATGGGATACCTCATAGTGTAAGTCCCAATACAATATGAACTATGTGGACTTTGATCTCTACCTCCTAGGCAGGGTACGTAGGAAGCCTCCAAGAGGTTCAAGCCCGACCACCTTTGGACCCACGGGTCCACATTCACGTTGGATCTCTGACACTCCCATTTGAACTACATGGAATTTGATCCCTACTTCCTAGGCACGGTACGTAGGAAGCCACCATGAGGTTCAAGCCCAACAACCTGTCAATCTAACTATCCTCTCATCGGTTCACCGAGCTGCTCCTAGAACCGTCTCAATGAGTCTAGACTCATCGGGGTCATTAATCCAATGAGGGATGGTAAACCTCGGGTATAAATGATTCTGAACCCCTACATTCCACTGACCATTTCCCCCCAGGGTTAAATATGTGGATACTATGTTTCGGTATAAACCAAACATTCGCGAACATATGAATATGTCTTAAATCTATAAGAGATTCCTAGAATAGGCAATAATTTCCCCCAAAAGGGTGCGATGAGCCCGACCTCCCATCCTCTCAACCAATGTGAGTTCTTAAGCGTCACAGGTCAGACCATCTGGAAAACACCTGCCTTTGGAAAGCAGGTCCATCCATCATCGGATACGGAGCCGTTGGGTGTTTCGAGGCCGAAACCATGAAACCAAAATGGTGAACTCGATGTGAATCTTTAACCAATCATGAAATATTTAACTTAATCCCACCTTGTTCCCCCTTTTACTCACAAGGAGGGCCAAGAAACGTCATTGACTACGCATGGGATCCTGAGATGCTTCTTTTTCAGGTTTTCTATTTGTATTTGTTAAATTGTTTTACAGGTACTACACATAACACCCTTCGATCCAATGGCATCCCGAAGGAACTCACAAGCGTGTGATTCCAACAATGCAATGACCAAAAGTCCTCACCTACATAAGACCCCATCACCCACCCAGCGTCTTCAATGCTGGGTCTCAGACGTGCTGATCTGAGAGTACCACGTGAACAGTACTCTCCCAACGGTGTAGGCAGCCATGCATGCCCTCCAATCCGCCAGAACTCGCCGGTCGCCTGCCCAACAGCAGTCGCAAAGGCCGATCCAGATAGCCCATGTTGTTGTCTCCAACCATTTCGGGAGTCTATCCCCGGAACGGGACAATGCGTACCTCCCTTATCTCAGGGAGGCGGATGAGGTCGACGCTGAGGAATTCATCCCTACCGAATGGGGGGTTCTAGTCCAAGGCCCCCTCTGGCAGACGTCATCATAGTCACGTTGTGATTCAATGTCCTCGCGTCGAGGAATATGTATCCTAGAGGATTCAGGCCCACGCTCCCCGAGCTACAGCCCCTCGGAACGCCCGATGAGTGCGGCAGACGTACAATCATGGACCGGTCATCACCCTGGTCCCTGAGGAGGAGCTCCGCTGACCAGCCACGGAGACATACCACAAACAGGCACCTACACCTGTTTTCTCCTCCCGATCCCGCCATCCAGACATGGATGCATCATACAAGCCAGCGTGCATCCCCGCCGAGCTCCATCAAGCTCGTCGCTCACATAGGATGGCCCTTACGAGGAAGGCACCTCTCCCTACCCAGGGTCGTGAAGCCCACCAACCTGATGTGGTGGTGACCCGGTGCCTGCAGGACAAGCTCCTGGCGGTTTGTTCTGATGCTCGCCATCCTGATATGGCGGCGATTAAAAAATCCCGCCACCCAGATGTGGCAGCACATCATAAGCGGGCACGTCTCCCCGCCAACAAAGGCCACCGACTCGATATGATGGGAAACCAATATATGCAGGACCAGCTCCCTATGCATGCATGTAAAGTCTGACATCCCGATGTGGCAGAAAATGGAGAGATAAACCGGCGTATCCCGGTATAAGGGCAGATTCGTTCACCTGCCTCGACACAGGATAATTGTCAGTACCCACTGACCATCGGAGGACTGGATCAGGATATTCCTACACTGATATCAGAATGGGCCTTCATACCTATTCTACCCAAAGATGTCTCTCTACATATCGTGTCAATGATGGAGGAGCAAGTATCGATCCCAGATCATATCTTGCAGACTTTCCAGAATGTAATTGCATCAGCGGAAATAACAAGGACTCAGGCTCGTGAGCCCATCTCCCCAATTAAGGAAACTCATCTAAGAGATGAGGTAGCCGGCTCGGAGCAGATCTGCATCCCTTATTCTGCCCAGGAGGTTCTCCGGCCATATTCCGCAACGCAAGGGCAACCGGATTGAGCATCTTCACTCGTTCCAACTGGGGGACACCTTTCCATCATGGTGGATGCTCCAGAGCAGGCATATATCCCTAATAAATGTCAATATGTTCGTCGGTGTATCCCGGCAGCATCATGGGACCCAATTAGACAAGGACCCAAAGGTGAAGGTCGTTGTCAACAGCAGGCAGTCCCTATTGCCCACAAAAGAGCACCCCGAACGCGCCAAAGGTAGCTGGAAAATAAAGGTGGGTTCATGACTCCGCTCTGTTGGAAGATGGGGTTCCCAACGCCACTAAGAACACATTACAGGCTCAGAACCCTGCCCACCCTTTACCATATTATGGGAGTGTCAGTAGCAGTTGCGAAGGTCCTCCCTGTAATGTTTCCACCAGCAGCTCTGAAGGTCCTCCCCAGAGCACCTGTGGGGGCCTCCCCCACGGGCGTATAACGATCGATCATGAGAGCTCCTCTTTTGATGCGAGTCATGGAAACCCTCCACCTGTCCAGAATATCGAGCAACAAAAAGGTCCTCCACTTGTTGTGGTCCACCCTGAAGGTCCTCCCCAGGGTATACACTACAATCACTCTCTATGTAGTGGGACCACAGATTATGATAGTAGTCCTCGCTATCATAATCGCAACTACAGAGGCCCTCCCCATAGTGACGTCCCATCATGACACGAAGGCCCTCCCCTTGTCACGGCCTACCCTGAAGGTCCTCCTCAGGGGTTACGCTGCAACGACACTCCGCGTAGCCAGGCATCAGATCACGGTGGTAGTCCTCGCCAAATTGGTAATGGAGGTCCTCCACATAGAGATGTTGAGAAATGAGAACGCCCTCCCCTCATTGCAGTGCATTCTAGAGGACCTCCCCAGGATGTATCTCACAGATATTCTCCCTACGGAAACAGTAATGGTAGTCCTTTCCATTGCTGCAGCTCTGATGGTAGTCCTCGCCACCGCAGCTGCCATTGTGAAGGCCCTCCCCGCATTGGCCCCAAGCAACAAGAAGGTCCCCCCCCCTTATCATGGGGTGTCCTGAAGTTCCTCCCTAGGATGCACGTCGAACGTCAATCCATGATGGTCATCCTCACCATGATGGAAGTTGTTGCGAAGGTCCTCCCCATAACAATGCTACGCAGCCAGAAGGTCCTCCCCTTGCTGGAACACACCTTGGAGGTCCTCCCCAGGGTGTGCACTGCAAAATTCCGATATGCAGTGAAGCATCAAGCACTAATGGTAGTCTTAACCATTACAGCCATCATTGTGGAGGTCCTCCCTGCTATGAAATATCATATCGACAGGAAGGTCCTCCTCCTGCTGAATCAAGCATCGAAAATCCCTCATATGTCGAGGCACTCAGAAGGATAGGATCAAGCATGTCAGATTCCCAGTTAGTGACCGAAGACATCCTTCTTCAATCGGGAGACGGTCCAGGGTCGCGTTCATCCTCTGAACCACCTCAGAATCACCCACAGAATGATTCATCACCTACCAGTCCCACTGCCTCCGACCACATTGGCACCGAGCGTCTGAGTTGGGCCAACCAGGTAGAGGAGTCACTAGCAGAGGTATATGCCGATATGATGCACCTGAGGAAATGATTGGCCAGGGATGATATACCAGTTATTTTTTGGCCTACGGCCACCTCTTAGTTCGACATACCCAGAGAGTTGTCGGAAGAATGCATGCATGACATCCACCATAATATATGGATAGCACCCCGCCGACTGAAATCAAGCTTCCTACCCTACGATGGGTATGTAGACCATGTCAAGAGGATAGGAGACCTCCTGCGTCACATCAACCTGGAAGCTCTTCCTTCAGCACGACAAAAGCGACCTGAGAGGTGCAAAGGAAACATGGAGATAGCCTGCCTCTGTGCGCTGCACCAGCTGCACTGCCTCATCAGTGACACTCCGACGGGAGTCCATATCAGAGTATAGGGAGAACATGGAGATCTGAATTTCACTCCGCTCCCCGCCCATAAGAACCCGTTTGGCATGGTGTCTTCCAACGTCATCACGTCAAGACGGCAATCGAGTGGTCTCCCTATTCAGGAAAGGCAACACACCCAACGGAGTCAGGCCTTGAGTAAGTCCCAGAACCGTCAAGACCGAAAAGAACGATCCATTCAAGAACTCCTGAATCAGGCCACCGAGAGCATACAACAGGCCTCTCACCTAAGAGAGGCCAATCAACGATCTTTTCCTGCCTCCCTAGAAGGGATTGATCCATGGGTGAATTCGGCACCAAATCTGGTTCACACCGAAATGGGGGCATGCAAGATCAAGCGGGTAGTGATAGCCGCAACCATTGCCACAATCCAGCATCAACCCTAGCCTGCAGGGCTGGGTAAATTTTTCACAACAAATGCCACCGTAAGACCAATAAAATTGGGAAGAGACTCAATGTATAAGGAACGTAGCCAACCCCAGCCCTCAGGGCTGGGGGAATTATTACCCCCTCAACAACAACCTCCCCCACGAGAGTCAGTATTCTCTCATCTAGGGAGGAAAATCAAAAGAGGAGGTTCCCGTCCTATCCAGTCATTTGAATCATCATCCCCTCTGAGAGAATGGTGCACCGTAAGGTCGCATCAAAGAACTCTCCACTTCACTCTTCGTTAAGAAGTCCGAAGGCAATCCCAGGTCACGAATGGGAAGGCTAGCCGAAGACGCGGGAGATCCTCTTCCTATTTGGAAGATGAAATCTCCTCCACCCCGTGATATGTATCTATCAACGTCATAGAGGTTAACCCCACGGGTGACACCAGAGATGATGCAAATCAGGAGGGATCGGGAGATGATAGTTCCAGTCAGGATGTGACTGACAACGAACCACCAGGTGTGCACACCCGGAACCAAAGGGCCACCCTAAATATGGCCATCCATCCAGCCAACCCTCCTCTTCCTACCCTGAGAGCTTCCAACAAGGATAAGAACAACAGATTGGTTACCCTTAACCCGCCTCCTTCTCTCGACAAAGATGAGCCACTCACGCTCGAAGAGATATTCGCTCGACAGGAAGAGGAGATGAAGGAATTGAGGCGGCTTAATGCCGAGCTACTCCAGAGGAACCGCCTTATAGAAAGTGCGTCCCAGGAGGAGCCACAACATGCACTCCCAACAAGTGCACCTCAAAGACTAAGGTTTTCCCCAGCAAATGAAATATGGTTAGGGATCTCGTCCAAAGAGGCACCCTCCCATCCAACTACCTAAACGTAGATTCAGATTAATACCACGACTTCCCTCCACTAGAAAGAAACCAGATAAAGTATGCAAGAACCATCCGAAGGTGCCACAAATGGCACATGCACCCCTATTTCTGGAAAATCTGGATCCTCAGGAAATGCCTCGGGCTACGCCTGCCCAGTACCGGGCCCAACAGGATTTAAACCAGGGTTTCACCAACACCATCGAGGCACTAACTGCTCGATTGGAAGTGATGGAAGGTAGACGCACTCTGATACAGCCAGAGTGGAAACCCTACCCAGATTTGGTGAGCAACACACCACCTCCACCCAATGTTGGGAGCCCTGTATTCCATATCTTCAATGGATCAGCTGATCTGGAACAACATTTGATGCACCAGGCATCCTATTGCAACCCTATGATGGGAACTCTGGAGCAACAAGAATCAGTAAAAATCAGATGCTTCATACGGACCTTGCAAGGATCTTCCTTCGTCTGGTATACGAGTCTGCCAGCCTAGTAAATAATGAGCTGGGAAGGCCTTTGGCAGCTGTTCCTGGTCCACTTTAGCTCAACGTTTCCTAAAACAACGGTCATCGATCTCATGAACTGCAAGTAGAGGGAGAATGAGAGCATCTCAGATTTCATATCCAGATGGAAAGGTATGACCTATTCCCTGAACAGGCCAACGCCTCAAGATGAGATGCTAGACATATGCATCGATAATCTTTGAGATAAGCTGCGAACACCGCTCATACCAGTGGAGTGCACCACTGGCTTCCGTTATCTCTCGGCCATTGCCCAGAGAATTGAGGACTCCCGGTAGTGGACAAATTAGATGTCTCTAATAGCCTCTCAGGATCCTGCAAAAAGAGCCCCTAAGCTGAAGCATCTGCTGTCTCACTCAAGTCGAGCCCTATGCCCGCTCCACCGCTCATGCCTCCACCAAATCGTCAAGGGCCTCATGCATATCAGCGGCCACCTCCGCCTAAATGGGACGATCAGCAAGGACTAAAGCAGAACTAGTTTGAGGAACGAAGACAAAAAGTATACTCGTTCCGGGACGATCAAGTCCACGACTACTTCATTGTGGCCATGAACTGCAAATTCCTCCGCCTCCCGGAGCCGAGGAAACCTGAAGAGGTCGGCCACGATGAAAGGTCAGATTACTGCTCCTACCATCAGTTGTTGGGGCATAGTATCCAAGAATGCTTCATCTTCAAAGACCTCCTACAGAATATGGTAGACTCTGGACAGGTCGAGCTGGGATCACCGCCAGCACATGTGGCATGTATCTCTACCACCGACTCTGACAAAGAGGAGGGGTGGAAGAAAGTCACCCGCAAGTAGGGGAAAAAATTTGACAACTGGATGACTCAGAAGACTATCAACTGAGACCAGGGCATACTCTGAGCTCAACTACAACAGCCGGTGTTTCCACCAACAGCCCCTAAAGCCACTGATCCAACAAAATTGACCTCACAACCCTCCACGATCTTTTCATCCAGGCGTTATTGAAGGAGGAAACAATCTCAAGAGGAGAAGTCTGCGATGGGGCCAAAGTTAGTCCTAACCCTGGCAGATTATATGCCCTCGAATTTGGTGCCACGGGCACCGACCCTCCAAATGGCACTATCAGGGACAACTGACCAGGATGACCTGTCAGAGGATGAAGAGCCAATCTTTGGTTCTATTAACTTCATCCATCTTATAAAATCATTCCCTGAAGAATGTTATGGTTACGAACCTGAGTTCCCTACATGAGGAGCCAGGAGGAGGAATCGCAGAGGTAGGGGGTACAAGGGGATGTGTGGTCACGGCTGAAACCAACCCTACTGTTGGACCCCAGCCCAAACCGTTAGTATCACGGAGACCCGTGGGAGAGCCCTTCAATGGACTCAGCAGGAGAAATAATGCCCCTCCACCTCCACAAGCAGCCACTCTGGCCCTGTTGTTCTACGATACCCACCAGAGGAGGAACAAGTGTCTGGACGCCTAGTGGGCACAAACAGACCGGCCAGGCCATGTCCTCAAAACGCCGGAATTCCATCAATATCCGTCCTCACGGCAGGTCCCTCATTGTCAAATGATCCATCCCCTAAAGCACCTGCTAATACTCTCCCGCCAACGGAGAAGAGTTGGCCCCTGGAGCAGAAATACGATATCCTTAAGCAGCTGGCATCAGTACCAGCCATGTTGTCAATACTTGATGCCCTAAGTCTATCAGCAAACCTCAGGGAGGCGCTTATAGAAGCTTTGATAATCCCCCAGGAGTTTCAAGCCGAGTTAGCTACCGCCAAAATTTACCGGATGGAGACTAACCCAGCTGAATGCAATTCGGTGATTTCCTTCACCGATCAGGATGAAGATTCCATCATGCAAGGACACATTAGACCACTATATGTGTCCAACACACTGAATGATATTAAGATCCAGAAATTCTTTATAGAAAATGTATTTGGAGTTAACCTCCTTCCCCTACGGACACTCTGTAAGTTGGGCTACAGTGAGGATGACCTAATTCCCTCGGCGACAACTCTGTTGGGTTACGAAAAAAGTGAGCATAAACCAATGGGAAAAATTATGCTAATGACCCGTTTTGGTGACCTGGTAGCCTACACGGAATTCATGGGGGTCCAGTAGAGCACAACATTCAATGACCTTTTGGGAAGGTCGTGGATCCATAAGCACATGGTCGTTCCTTCATCCTACCACCAGTGTATCAAGTACTGTGTCAATGGACAAAGTAGAACATTGCACACCGACAAGGTCCCTTACGAGCTCTACAACTCACATTACATTGACGCCGGGTTATGTGAGAAAAAGATAAAGAAGCCTTTGGTCGATGGTGTCGAATGGATCCCCACTCCAAATGGCCTAGAAATGGTTCCTAATGACCCCCTCAAGCATCTTGGAAGAGATTATGTCATTCCCATCAACCATGTTGAGAGTAGGAGTTCAAGTATGGACACACACTCAGATGTCCTTATAACTTCATCCATGATGGCTGAGCACGAAAATGCAGAAATGTCCGCCAACCCTCGATTTGAGGATGAATACTCAAGCGGGGATGCCCACGATACCTCTCCCTAAAACCCTCAAAGGCTCAGACCGGAATCTCTCCCCCCTTCAGATAAAGAAATTGAGGACTTGGGAGAAGAAGAGGGGGAAGATCTCAGGGATGCACCTCCTGCATTTGAGGATGGTATCTCCACTATGGTAGATGAGCTAAGGGAAATAAACCTGCGTATCGAGGAAGATCTGAGGCCAACTCTCATTAGTGAAGCCATATATCTCGAGGAGCACAAGGTATATACCTCTTTCTTGAGGAAACATTAGGATGTTTTTGCCTGGAATTACACAGAAATGTCGGGACTCAATCCCTAAGTGGCGATGCATCACCTGGGTCTTCCAGAAGACCACCGGGGCTATTAACAGGCCGCCAGAAGGACGCATCCCTCACATGCCGCAAAAATAGAGGCTGAAGTCGATAATATCATTAAAGAAGGCTTCATTTGGGAGGTCCAGTACCCCATTTGGTTGGCCAACATCATCCCTGTCAAGAAAAATAATGGACAAATCTGTGTCTGT
The DNA here is from genome assembly GCA_963277665.1 of Viscum album. Lineage (NCBI taxonomy): Eukaryota > Viridiplantae > Streptophyta > Magnoliopsida > Santalales > Viscaceae > Viscum > Viscum album. The sequence goes on from OY728127.1 coordinate 111,405,178, forward strand.
AATGAATTCAGAGATATCAATCGGCATTATCCTAAAGATGATTTCCCAGTCCCGATCACCAAATTATTAATTGATGCGGTGACCGGGTATGAGGTTCTATCCTTCATGGATGACTATTCTAGATATAATCAAATTAGGATTGCCTAAGAAGATGAATAATCCACTGCCTTCAGGTCCCCTCAAGGGGTATTCTATTATAGGGTCATGCCCTTTGGTCTCAAGAACGCCGATGCCACATATCAGCATTACATGCATCCGATCTTTAAATTGTTCCTGGGGAAATTCATTGAATGTTAGGTGGATGAACCGATGGTCAAGTCTAGATAGCACTCGGATCACCTATCAGATCTTGACACCATATTCAACAAATTCCTATAGCATAGATTGAAGATGAACCCCTTGAAATGAACCTTTGGGGTTACCTCAGGGAAATTCCCTAGCTTCGTCGTACGTCATCATGGCATCAAAGTCGACCATGAGAAGACAAAGGCTATACTTGGATTACCACCTCCCCGAAATTTCACCATGTTGAGGGTATTCCAAGCACACCTAGCCTATTTTAGGTGGTTCATATCCAACCTGGCAGGAAAATATTTTTCGTTCACCAGGTTAATGAAGAAGGGGGTCACGTACCAATGGACGGATGACTGCCAAGTGGCATTCAACAACTTGAAGAAGTGAATCTTAAGACCACCAGTGCTCATGACCCTGGTTGAAGGAAGACCTATCATCTTGTACGTGATATCCCTAGAGCGATCACTAGGAGCCTTCCTTGGACAAAAGAATGATGCAGATAGTGAAAACAGTCACCATTACCTCAGTCGAACCATGATTGATGCTGAGACTCGATACTCAAATATCGAGAAGAGTTATTTGGCCTTGGTCTTCATGGTTCAAAAGTTGCGACATTATCTACAGCATCATGTGGTCCATTTGATCTCACGGAGTAACCCGTTCAAGTATATCCTCAGCCACCCGAAGCTAACCGGACGCCTATCCCGATGGGTGGTCATCTTGCAACAGTTTTACATCTAGTTTGTGCCTCAGAAAGCCATCAAGGGTCAGGCATTAACAGAATTTCTGGAAGAGCACCCTTCGACATGGACCACTGCACCAGACGCTGAGTTACCTAATGAAGACATCTTCTCGATTCAAGAGGAGTACCCAGCATGGGAAATGTACTTCGACGACGCATCCCGAAGCCCAACCGGGAAGAGGATGAAGGATCCCAGATTCAACAAAGTGGGTTTGGGAATAATTATCGTGTCCCCAGAAAAGGAAGTCTTGCCATATTCCTTCCTCCTATCAGAAGGATGTATGAACAATGAAGCGGAATATTAAGCTCTCATTGCAGGCCTGGAACTCGCACTCGAGGCACAAGTAAAACACCTTAAGGTAAAAGGTGACTCAGAACTGGTCACCCTGAAATTCCATGGTGACTATGATATTAAAAAGGAGGATCTGATCCCCCTGTTTGACCATGTCTGAGGGTTAATGGCGGAATTCTCCATAGAACCAATATTGACCTATATTCCCTGGTCCCAGAACGCTCAGGCTGAGGCATTAGCCAAAGCGGCCACATCCCTAGCTAACCCATGCCGGGATGAAACGATTATTAGTATTTCTCACTGTCAAATGGTATTGCCATTTTTTCAGACCAAGGTGGAAGAAATACACGGAGTCAGTCCTATCCCCGAGCCATATGCTCCTACCACCAGCTGGATGACCCCCATTGAAAACTACCTTCAACGGGGAGAACTTCCATCAGACAGGGATGGATGAGAGTAAATACGGAGAAGGGCAATCAACTTTGTCCTATATGGTGGCACGGGTCAGTAAGAGGTCCTCTACAAATGAGGCCTCGATGGATTTCTCCTCAGATGCATTGATGGAGAAGAAACTGATGTCTTAATTAATTAAGTACATACCAGAGCGTGTGGAGCACATCAACCGGGGACCAATATTTCCCATCAGGTTCGAAGGCTTGGATACTACTGGCTCATAGTGGCACGAGACTATGAGAATTTTACCTCAAAATGCCACTCATGCCAGATTCATGCCAACTTCATAAACCAACCCCCGGAGTTACTTCATCAAGACAAGTACTCATGGTCGTTTTCTATTTGGGGGATGGACGTCGTGGGACCATATCCTCCCGCCACGGCCAAACAGCTAAAGTATATCCTCATGACAACCGAATTCTTTTCCAAATGGGCAGAATCCATACCCCTCAAGGAAGTCAGGGAAAGAAATATTGTCAGCTTTGTGAAGACCAATATCATCACCAGATTCGGTGTCCCTCATACCATACTGATGGACAGTGACACCAACTTCTACTCTACGTAATTGGAGAAACTATGCCATGAGTATGGTATCAAGGCTCACCACTCATGCCGCTACCATGCAGTAGCCAATGGACAGATAGAGGAATTCAACAATACCATGTCCAACAACCTCTAGAAAATAGTGGACAAAGACAAGATTTCATGGCCGAATAAACTCCTCCATGCATTGTGGGCTTATCGAACCACAACCTGCACCGCTACTCAGGCCACCCCGTACTCATTGGTGTATGACATAGAGGCAGTCTTTCCCATTGAACTCCAACTTCCCTCACTCCGTGTTTCCATATTTGATCAATTATCCAATGAAGAGAAGTCAAAAAAGCGGCAAGGTGAATTAGAACAGCTAGATGAGAAGCGGCTGCATACTTTGCACCATCTGGAAGTCTACCAGAATAAGATTGCACGAGCCTTCAATAAAAAGGTCTGTCTCTGGTCTTTCTTGGAAGGAGAATTGGTATTGGTCCTCCGGACCCCAATGATACCTGGAAAGAAGCCTCCAATGCTGGAACCCAAGTGGGAGGGACCATACGTTGTACACAAGGTCTACTCCAATGGAGCATATAACCTGATCTCCATAGACGGGCAAGTCACCACGGCTCCTACAAATGCGAGATTCCTGAAGAAGTATTTCTCATAATAACTAATGGTGTACTATTCATTGTCCTCACCGCATGACGTTAAAATGCATGGAGTTCGTCCGAGCTACATGACGTTAAACTACCAAGAACCCAATGGTCTAAACTCTATGACCCTAAACTAAGAGTATTCCTTCCTCACAAATTGATTTTAAACTGCACGGAATCCAATAATACCCCTCGTCCTTACCGCAAGACGTTAAATTGCACGGACTTCGTCCTGACCGCATGACGTTAAACTGTACGGACTTTGTCCTCACCACATGACATTAAACTGAACATATTTCAAAGAACTACATACGGATTGATTCCTGCCCCCGCCGGATACGTAGTGATGCCAGGATCCCCTATCCTGGCCTAGCCACTCCCAAATAAAAGTTAAAAATGCCTCTTTCCCCCGTGTACGGACCAGACCTGCACGGGGGGCATTCCTCATCCTCACCGCATGATGTTAAACTGCACGGATTTCAGAGAACTATGTATGGCTTGATTCCTACCCCCGCAGGATACACAGTGATGCCGGGATCCCATATCCTGGCCCAACCACTCCCAAATAAAAGTTAAAAATGTCGTTTCCCCTCTGTATGGACCAGACCTACACGGGGTGTGTATCTCGTCCTCACTGCACGACGTTAAACTACACGTACAAGAAGTTTTAACAATTCCCCTCTCCCCCCGTGTATAGACCAGACCTGCACAGGTTGTAATTATTTCAGAGAACTACATACAGCTTGATTCCTACCCTCACAGGATACGTAGTGATGCTAGGGTTCCCCATTCTAGCCCAGCCACCTCCAAATGAAATAAAATAGAAGTTAGACGATGTCCCCTTCCCCCGTGTATGGACCAGCTCTGCACGGGGTGTACTTCTTCTAGAGAACTATGTACGGATTGATTCCTGCCCTCGCAGGATATGTAGTGACACCAGCGTTCCCTGTCCTGGCCCATCCCCTAAATAAAAGATGAAAATTCCCTTTCCCCCTGTCTAAAAACCAAACCAGAATGAGGGGGACTCCTCGTTCTTACCGCCTGACGTAAAACTGCATGGATAGAAAGATTTAAAAATTCTCTCGTTTCCCCCGTGTACGGACCCGACACGCACAGGGTGTACTTTGCATCCTTGCTGCACGGCGTTAAAATGCATGGACTTCATCCTTACCGCATGACGTTAAACTACACGGACTTCGTCGTGACCCACCCAAGACACATGGAGATACGAGATGAAGATACTTCTTGCACATTTAGATACATCCTCTCCATACATCAGACTCCACGACCCGGATAATTATGGATCTTCATAACCATTCATGGCTATCGGAAGTGGAAAGTCATCGACCCATGGACACCTTTTCATGACTATGCATACCATACCCTCAGCGGCTCTGCATAATGATAGCCCCTGGATCATCTACCAAAGGCATGATTTCCATAGGTGACACTCTTCCTAGCTCCGTATGCTTACCGGCCTCAGGGCCCCCATACCATACCTCCAGATCCAGATGTTTATGGCGAAGTGGTTTACAAGTTCATTCCACTTTTCACATCCAGGTGTCGCCAGGGTATCCCTATCTAGCTAGCCTATGTGTCTACCAGTGGATCAAGTAGCGACCTGCATCAACGAACATCAAGCCCGGACTAGGCTACTATGACTCAATGAACAATTGCAGTGAAGATTTTTCTTGTATACTTGGACACCATTATCCCAACGTACCAAACTCTGCACTATGATTGACCACAGATCCTCATAATAATTCACGACCATCGGAAGTAGAAAGTCATCGACCCGGGGAAACCTTTGTACGACTATGCATATCATGCCCTCAGCAGCTCTGCATAATGATAACCCATGACTCGTCCATAAAAGGCAAGATTTTCTTGTGTGGTACTCTTCCTAGCTCTGTATGCTTACCGGCCTCAGAGCCCCCACACCACTCCTCCTGATCCGGGAAAACTCAAAGTTGAAGTTTACGACCCTCATCCTCCACTTTGTTCCAAGTATATCAGAGCATGTTGACCCAGTTATCCTTCGAGTTACTACAACAATAGTCACCCAATGGTCTGAGCTCTATGACCGCTAAACTAGGAGTACCTCTTCCTTACTGCACGACGCTAAACTACATGGAGTAAAGGTACACCCTTGTATGCAAAATCAATCAGCACAGGGAGCTCTCCAAGCTTTAACAGCAACCAGGGATGAGTACGTCCGACATGTTCAGACATTTCCTTCCCCGATGACAGACTTTGTGGCCCGAATAATTGTGGATCTTCATAACCATTCATGGCCATCGTAAGTGGAAATTCATCGACCCAGAGACACCTTTGCATGACTATGCATACCATGACCTCAACGACTCTGCATATTGATATCCCCTGGCCCGTCTACCAAAGGCATGATTTCCCCAGGTGATACTCTTCCTAGATCCGTACGCTTACTGGCCTCAGAGCCTCCATGTCATCTCTCCTGTTCCAGGAATCCCCAAAACCATGATTTACACCATCAACCCCCTCCAAATCTTGGATATGACAGGGTACTCGGGCCCGGTTACATTCTAATCAAGAGCGGCCTTTTTAACTACGTCCTTGCCGCATTACGTCAAACGGCACGGATTACATCTTGGCCACTTGGCATAAGGCTGCAAAGACCAAGTATTAAAAATCCAGGGGGATGCCTCCAACAAAAAGAATTTTCATTGGTTTAATAATGCTCCTCGTCCTAACCACACTATGTTAAACTGCATGGTCAATCGTACTTTCTGCACGATATTAAACTGCACAACATTGGAAAAGGAAAGAAAAATTCCGCTTGTCCTCACTGCATAATGTTAAACTGCACAACATCCTTTAATAATGCACTTCGTCTTTACCGCACGACACTAAACTGCATGGTCAAACCCTTCATAGGTTTAGTAAGTAAAAAGGATTTTCTATGTCCTTCAGTGCACGGGTCAGACCGGCACAAGCCACCGTCTCACACCCGTGTGAGAAGGGATTACTTCACCCATTCTTGGGAAGTTTAGTCTAGATGTTTTCCCCGTATCCAGGAACCCTTTCATTATGAACCATACTCTATACTCAGAAAAAGCCGGACTCTCATAAGCCACCCCTGGTGGTCCCAAATCCCAACTTCCCTGAAGTTGCTTGGCTATTGGGGGAATACAATCATTGACCTAAGGACACCTTTGCATGAATATGCATACCATTCCCTTAGTGGCTCTGCCTATTGATTTCCCTTGGCTCGTCTACCAAAGGCAGGATTTTTTAGGCAATGCTTCTCTCTATATGCCTCTTGGACTCCGAGCCCTTATTCCTGTCTCGAGATTCGAAAACCCTCTGAGTTACAGTTTACCAACCTCTTTCACAACCCTTCCTGAATATGGTGGAACATCTCTGACAAGATTTCCAAGGACCCGGAGAAGTTGTTCCATTCTAGATGATGTCCCAGCTACATGAATTTAAACTACGCCAAACCCCAACCATCCTTTATGCTAGATAAATGCATAGGACAGGAACCTTACTTCCACACACCTAAGTGATACAGATGTTCTCAAAAACCTTTAGATGTCACATACCCTTTCCAAGCCACCCCCGGTGGTTTTCATCATTCTCCAAGACACCCATGGTGGTTTCCATAATCCGGACTTTCATAAAGTCCTATGGCCATCAGAAATGGAGAGCCATTGACTTAAGGACACCTTTTCATGACTATCCATACCATGCCCTCAGTGGATCTACATATTGATCTCCCCTGGCATCTCTACCAAAGGAAATATTTTCTTAGGTTATGCTCCTCTTACCTCTGTACGCCGACGCGGCTCCCATGACTTGAGACATGCCCTGCATGTTATTAAAATTTAAACATGTTTCCCCCCATGTGTGTCTGAAGAGTATTGATACATCTTTTAATCAGATAAACCCCATTGGGGCCCTTGACCCACCATATTTCGTCAAAGATGTTTGACTTAAAACATCATTAATGATAGTCTTGACGGCGGGACTTTAAACCACCCAAGAAAGGAGTCACAAATCCTATTAGCCTGAAAACCCGAAAAGGGGCCTAAGAAAAATTCGGGGCATACCTGCTAGGTCCACACTAAATGGGCCCAGGAAAAATTAGGGCATTAAAAGAAATGACAAAAAGTTTGAGGGGTTTTCCTATAAAATCCTAGCAATAGTCGAACTATGCTCGCTGGACCCCATAGTCTAGGAAAAAGTTAGATCCTGTTTTCCTGAGTTATGATTAATCTTGATTCAGTGAATTGTTATTTACACAACAATTTTTCTAAGTAACAATCAAATTTCACAGCAAAACGTGATCAACAGAGACTATTCTTTGTTCGAAAAAAAAGGGAGGACGTCCACAAGTTGGGGTCTCCCCCTCACAAAAAAAGGTGGGGAGAGGGTTAAGTAAAATAGAGAGTACAAGAGTGGCTCTGATAGTCATAAAGGATCCTGACTCTCTCTCTCCACCAGATCAGCAACCGTGCGGCGGAGGTCATTGCAAGACCGTTCCAACATGGCCTTCTACCTGGCTTCAACCTTAGCCACCGGAAGAGTACGTTCCACTATTATTTGGAGATCACTGATTCCTTTTTTGGTGGCTTTGAGATGACCGATCACAGCTGACAACAGATTCTTCAACATCGCTACCCATTCTTCACATTCATGGAACTCGGAGGATAGGACGTACGCCTGATCTCGAGAGGTCACCTCTTGTGCTATCAGCTGACGGTGCTATATCGTGGCTTCCTCTAGGGCTCAGGTCCCGCAATGAGTAGCAGAAAAGTAAGCAAGATTTCATTTACTATTGGAAGCTTCCTCAAGATCCATGACAACATGGAAATCAAGATAATAGAAGTATCGATAGTCAAATCCACTCGACCCCAAACCCAGGAAGAGCTGTCAAAGAGGTTTGGTCTTAGTTTCCATCTCAGTAAGAAGAGTTTCGGCAACGATCTTGAAAATCCGAGGTTAGGCCCACCTGCGCACTGCCCGGTGGTCCGCCATGACACAAGGATCTTTGGTATCCTTTCCAGATGGCATGGGAATGAAATCCGACATTGCAACCAGTGTAGACATGTGCTCGCTAGAAGTTGGTTCCGGAGCTGGAAAGTCTGGAACCTCTAAACCAGGTTCAGGCTTGGGGATCAAGTTTCTAAGCCTGGTATCAACTGGAAAAACTTCCGAGATTGTCTTGCTGGGACCTGAAACCATAGGTTCGTCCTCATCCACATCCAACAAGGATGAACCCATATGAACTTCATCCAACATAGGACTGGGAGAGGAAAATCCCCTGAGCCGCTTTGATCGACGAGCCATCATTCGATCCTCCCTTAGAGATGATGAGGAAGGTGTGGTGGGAGCAACAACTGCAATACCTCCTGATTTGGGAACCTACCAAACAGCCTTCCCTAGGATCCCATCGGGATAGTATTTTTCCCACGCCTTTTCATACTCCAGGGAAAGGCCGACGGCCACCCCAACGACAGGCATGGGAATGCTCGCATCAGATCCATCCCGCATCAGCATCAACCACCATTGACATATTATGGACGAGTGCAGTCCTTGAGCCCGAGGAGGGGGAAGGGAATCTTGGACTTGCATAAACCCAAACTGATGAGAAAAACGATACGGGACATACAGCTCACACAGAGAAACACCGTCGATCCACGTAGACAGAAATCCATCCCGTAAAGAGATTGTGTAAGAACGCTCCTCCAGTCTCCCCTTGTGTTTTTCAACTATGACTCCAGAATGGGTGGGGTAGGGAGTTAAAGAAAATTGGGAAAAGTCACTCAAAAGCTCGAGAACTTCACTAGGTATGAGGGATTTCAAGAGAACTCTAGCTATATTAAGTAGTGTAGGCCGAAAAGTAGGAAGCGGGATGACCGTGTTGTGAAGATACTCATAAAAGTGATAATGATCTGCTACCTAGCCACACAAAAATTGAAATGGCCCACTTAGACAGATGGGTGAACTGCCCTTATACATGTGACCCAGAAGTTCATAAATACGAGTCAATGTGGGCACGACCAGATTCACCAGGCGGCCCTCTGCCAACTCAACTGCCATCATCAGGGTGCAAGCCCTGACACCAGGATTAATATCCCGAGAAGGGAATAGCCACCCGCTCAGGAACATAACAATCAAACCCGCCATCCGGAGCATAGGTGACACACCAGGGCGCACCTCATAACCCTATGAAAGGTTGTCACCCGCCTCCAGAACTGCCCAGTAGGAACCTGGGGAGGTTCGTGAATATTGAAAAGGATGAGTCCTGGGGCGCTTGATCTTCGGCACGGGACCAGTGGTATTCAGAAATAACCCTATCTAGGTACTATAGGGAATAAGAGAGTGGGAACGCAATGCCTGACCCAGTGATGGCTTCACCATAACCAGCAGATCCCTGGCCAACGAAGGCACTCGTTTGACATCGTCCCATGTGTCAGGAGCAGGAAAAAATTCGTCATAAATTTGACTGATAATCAGGAGTCCTTCCAAGTGATGGATATCCCACAGACTAATGCTAACTTCACCATGGGAAAGTTGGAAAGTATTAGTGCTTGAACACCATCGACTGAGTAGGTCTGGCAGGACCAAGGATGGTGGGTAAATAGAAAATTCAGAAGCCCACACTGCGGAGTATAAATTGACCGCTTCCAGGGGTTTGGGAGACTCCCTGCAGTGATGATTGACCGAGAAAGCCCAGGCCCAGTCATTTGGGAAGAGCCCTCCATAATGAAGATCCCACCTAGGAATCCACCCCGCATCAGGATCTACTCGAGCAAGGTTGATAACAGAAGGGTAACTCTTAAAGACAGCTTCCTGAGAAATGATTTAGGTGTGCTGATCTATTTGGGTCTAAATAGAGCCTCTCAAAATGAAGGAATATTTCTAGTCAGAGTCGGAAACTATCTCCCCTGATTGGGTAAGGTTCGCCTGAATAAACTGGGAGGTTGCTTCAAAGAAAGCACAAGGAAGACCTGAGAAAGTGGGGGAATAGGGACATCGTCTTGAAGACCGAATCCACAAAGCGAAATCCAATTTGATAGTGGATAATCCAGGAACTCAGGAGGTAGAAAGACTTTCAAGACACCATCGTCAGGAATGATGGACTTGCTAGGGTCCCCTTGGATGTTCTCTGCTCTGCGAATCATCGCTAAAATTCTCCCTGAACGAATTGGGAGAGGCTTTGCAGCAGGCCTCGGTGCAGAACGAGGGGGAACTATATTTTCTCCCTACACAATGAAATCCAACAAATGGTTTGTACAAAAATAATGAGGCTTGGACAAAACACCAAATATATGACTGAGGATCAGTTGAGGAGCCTTCATAAGCAAAGCCCGTGAGGAGGCCTCGAAGGATGGTTCATGATAAAAACATCCCGCAAAATAGCCCTTCAGGAAAGCAGTCCGCAAAACCATGGCCCACGGAGCGTTGGCCAGGAAACCATGGACCAGGTTGCTCCGCGGAATTTAAATCCTGAGTTTTAAGAGGTTAAGATCGGAAAACATAGAAACTTTTAAAGTTCAGTAGATTTTAAAACCACGGAACATCGAAACCGCGGAGCATCGAAACCGCAGAGTACCAAAACCGAGAAGCCCCAAAACTGTGAAGCGAGTTCCTACGTGGCCCATCATGACTTAATTTTTAATTAGTTAAAAGTGTTGGTTCATGGATGGGATGTTCATCCATGGATGAAGAATGGTGCAAATGAGAAATGGTTCGCGGAAGTAGCAGTCAGTTCACAAATGCAGTGCTTCGTGAAGGAACAAGCCCACGGAGGCAGAAAAGTGAAAAAAACTCTGGTTTCACAATGAATCTGGTAAAGAACAAATGAAGGGGCCCCCTTATTTATAGGCGTGGTCCCCTATCGGGTCCACCTCTATACTGCGAACCGCCTGAGTTTCAGGACCACTCTGCATCAGAATATCCTCCTCTTCATTCCAATCAGACCCCATTCCGATGGGGGCATTTATAGGGTCCTAAAAAATCTTCAAGGGAGAACGATGATCCCCTTTAACTCAAGGGAGGTTTTTCCCAATTTCCACTCAAAAGGGATGGGAAAATGTGGAAAATACTCAAGGATGGCGAAGGAGGAACCGGTCCACGGACTGGTCTAATGTTAATGACGCACGAACGGTTCCGCGAATCATCCCTCCTCCGCGGACCATTGTCGTTCGCGGAATGGAGGCGAAGACCCTCCATGGGTGCGAAGTAGGGTGGGTGCCAATACGGTTCACTGACATGAACCGCCCTAGCCACGATTCGTGTCATCCGGCCTGAACCGCCTCCATTGTCATTCGAGAAATGGATGTGGAACACTCCGCAGCCGCGAAGCGCTCCCCTCATTCAATTCGCGGGGAGGGGGAGAAGCGCTCCATACCCCCCCCCCCCATGAATTATAGTTTGAACAGGTTAGCCGTAAATTGGGTATTCGGTCATGGACCTCTGCAAAAGGTTCCGCGTGACCACATATACATCTCTTTCCCCACTCTATAAAAGGAGACCGAGGGGGGTGGGGGAAGGAGAGGAGTATTTTGGGGGGATTCGGAAGGAGGACGAAAAGAAGATCGATCATATTTGTGTGGAAGGATTTCGAAGGAAGGATTAGGACTTCAAAAGTTCCAGTTCGCGAACCAGAGCAGGTATAAACCTGGGAACGAACTAATAAGGAACCGAAAATGCATAATAATTTGGTGAACCGCGAACTCAAAATAACATAAAAATAGAATACCACAAACCATATCCCCTTAGTAGATGCACTCCCTGCGGACCAAGGAGTTTATGCCTCTTTTCTGATCCGTTGCGCCACATAGCACCCTCCTACGCAGGTGAAGCCCCGACCGACGAGCCTCCAGTCGGTGCCCCCCTTGGCCGCCGCTGCCTGCATGGAACCCTCCGCGGACCACCCTGGTTTGCGGATCGAACCCGGAGCCGCGAACCACCTTGGTTCACCGGAGGCCAATCAGTCTGCAGACCCTCCTGGTTCGCGGACGACCTGTCTGTCTGCGAACCCTCCTGGTTCGCTGACGGCCTCTTAGTCTGCGGACCACACTAGTTCGCGAATGGCCCCTCCAGCCGCGTATCAGTTCCCAACACGAAGGGCACCAAAACCTTTGGAGTTCCCATTCCCCAAGCCACATAATATCCTCCCGATCTGTCCTGATTCCTCGTGAGTCCCTCATTGGCCTACTCATCGGACCCGAGCTGAGGCCTCCACCAGAGCCACCGAATCTGTGTGGTGTAACCCTCAGGCGCACCAGTGCGCCATTTGAGTTCACATACCAATGGTAAATAGGGGGACAGGGGTTTCGCTGACCCTTGAGCAGATTCTCGAAGCATACGTGGGTTCACATTCCCACGGTAATGCGGGGTCTGATCCTGAGAACCCCCTTCCTGCCTCTACTCGCAAGGATGGGGGGCTGCACGCTTCGGTGGTTGGGAACTTCTCCCCTTATCAGAGAGGGAGCGGTGTACCCATCAGAAGTTAGCCGTCCCCATGCACCTCGGTACATCCCTGGGGAATAGGAGAGGTGATAGGCATAGGAGCACCTCTTTCCCTCTCCCGCTACACTTTGTCTCCATGGGCGTCTATCCCGGAGTAAGCCCTGACTTTATGGGCCGCCCTATGTGTATACCCCACTCAACTTCTCACGGACACACCTTTCGCAACATGATCCTCTGGTCCCTGCTGCCTGATGTGGCCTTATTTTTACTCAGTTTGCCACATCTTTTAATTACATTTTATACAATTTATTTAACTATTTTAACAATTTTAAATAAATAAATGCACTTTTGTATTTTTATAAATAAATTTATCAATTATTCACTTTTTATAACATTTTATTTAATTATTGAACAATAAATAGTTAATTTATACCTTCTTTGTTTTTAATGTAATTAATTTTCAATTTGTTTATTTAATCTTTATTTGTTTATTTTATTTAATTTTTCATTGTTAATAATTATTGTGTTTGATAATTAATTTACTTTTAATTTTTATGTTTATATAATTTAGTCGCGGCTTTCCAGACGACCGGTAGCTAAGCTACCGATAGTAGGGGTCCTTTTTCTCTATCGGTAGGCAGGTTACCAGTGTTGTTTATCAGCGACCATTCTCACCGATACTCTTTCCTACCGGTAGCTCTTTTTTATATATTATCGGTAGACTTTGATTTCTACCAGTGAGCCCTTCAATTTTATTAACAACAGTGAGTTTTTAGTTGGTTAAATTCGGCTTGGCTTCTTAATAAGTTAATTTCTATTTAAACAATTATTTAATCCACATAATTATAATTAATTAACTTAGACTTTGTTTTTATAATTAGTCTTTTATTTTAGTTACATTAGAATAGTGTTGAAAAGTTATTTTATGTGTTTTGTCATCCTGCAAATTAGTTATGTAAATAATTAGTGTTTTACATTAAATTAAGTTGTTCGCCCTTAATTTTATGTGTAAAATAATTAATTAATTAATTAATTAAGTGTTTTCAAACATTAATTATATTATTTTATGTACGCAAATTGGGTTTTAATTCATTTTTATTTTGTTTTAGTCTATCGGTAAGGTAGACGAGCACTTGTGGTCACCGAGGCTTTTTATTTCTATTTATTGCTATCCTTTAATTAATTTATATAGTTAATTTAATTTAATTCTTTTATTAGTTTAGTTTAAAATTTTATTTTGTGTACAATTTTAGTGTTGCTAATTAACTATTTTAATGTGTTTAAGGTTGAATAATAATTCTGTTATTAATTAATGGTATTTATCATTACATTAATTAATTATTTCAATTATTTTCATTTAATTTATTGTAGTTTTAATTCTATTTTATTTTAGAAAACTATTATTTTATGTACTTACGGTGGACTTTTATTTATTTATTTATTTTTTCTTCTATCGGTAGCTTTAGCTAATGATACTCCTTACCGATATCTGCCTTCTTCTCTCCCCTGTTCAGCTACCGATGCATTTTATTATCCTCACATATATTTTATTTATTTTTTTCTTCTATTGATAGCTGTTGATACCCCTCATACACCTCTAGCTACCGATACCCTCTATTGGTAGTTCTTTTTCTACCCCTGTTCTCACTGTTACCATTTCCACTCAAACCTCACTGTTACCTCCCTTTTTCTCCTTTTATCGGTAGCTGCCCTCACCGATATTTGCTTGTTTTTTTATTTTTTCATCTATCGGTAGCTACAGCCACTGATACCCTTCCTCACCGATACCCACTTTTTCACCCATGCCTCGTCTACGCTCTTAATGCGCAGGCCATCTGAACCGCCACAGTGAAGGAGCACTAAGGCTGGATGGAAGTGCGCTTCTACAGGAGATGTCGCACCGCCAAGGTCCACGCTGCTGGAGTGAAGGAGGCCCGCTGCGCTGCTTGAGGGGAGCTTCCACACTACGTTGCTGGAAGAGAGGAGGCCCTGCTTCACGCCGCAATGGGGATGTCGCGGGAGCTGTTGCGCTAGGGTCAGATGGTAGAGCCAAAGCCACTACTGGTTGAGGCCGGGAGCAGTGCTGAAGCGAGGAACCACCGGATCGCTGCTGTCCGTGGGCTGCGCCGGAGCCACGGGATGTTGTGCGCCGCTGTTGGTGAATCCTGAAGTCGTCGCACCTCATGTCGCACTGGTTGGAGTCTGCCGCCGTTGGAAGTGCTCCGCGCTGCAGCCTTCGTGAAGCTATTGCCGCGCTGCTATTGTGCAAAGGGGAAGCCGCACCAGACCTCCCCCTCCTTGCTGTGCATCGTGGAGAATGGGGGAGAAGAAGATAGATAAAAATATAATAATGTATAATAATTGTAAAGAAAAACAAAAAGAAAAAAAGTGAAGTAAAAAGAAAGTAAATCATAAAGCAACCATTTTAAGTCAAAAGTATAATAAAATATATTTAAGTTATAATTTAAACAATTGTAATTTTAGTAGATATTTTTTTTAAATTAAAATTATAAACTAAATTAATAATAAAATTAAATAATAAATTAATACACAATTAATAGTATAAATATATAATTAAGAATATTTATAAATAAACTATAAAATATACTTGTTAGCTTAAACATAATTAGAACATAAATTTTAATTCTAATTACTTAATTAAAATTAAGTAAATAATTAATTTATCTAACAACATAATTTCTTTAATAGTAATAATTAAATCTTAAATATTAACTTATTTATTTATTTATTTATATTGTAATTTTTAATAACTTAGTTAAAAATAATAAAATTAACAACTTAGTAATTATTTTATTAACATAATTAAATTAATAACACTTTAATAACTTATTTTTTATCATAGTCAATAATTGTATAAATAATTTAAAACGAAAATAATTATCAAATAACTTAAGATAACTTGGAATGAGTAATATAACAATTTACATTAAAATAATTATTTTTATTTACATATCATTTATTTATTTTTCTATTCTATTCTATTTGCAGGTTCATTCAAGAGACTAGTTTGCGTCCAGGTGCTTGTAACTAACTCAGAGGAAGTTAGTTACGAGGGAAAAACTCGCGTGACGTGCTTGTCGCGAAAAAACGCACATTTTGCAGTGCCTGGGTAAAGAACTTTTGAAGTCGGTGGAAGATGTGGCGGTGACATGCAATGGATGTTAGAGAGTACTTAAGCAGAACAAGCAGCATTTTTTAGTGATCGAGAGATTGATTGACGGAGGCATTCATACACTTACCCAAGGAGAGACGATGCTAAGCAGTGCAGGAACTTAGGAGCAGAGCATTCTTAGGGAGTTTCTTCTCTCTCGCGATTTAAACTTTTGTACTCTGTTTCTATAATTCTTCCTATTCTTCTATGATAATTAATAGTATAGTTAGCTAAGTCTTGAGTTCGGGGAGAGTTCTATCTCTACTGGTATCTTTTTCATCCTTCTCATTAATCAATTCTTCTATGGTTATAATTGATCAGTGATATCAAATATAATTTCATTTATCTGCTTCGTACCACTAGAACTGAAATATTCTAGACTCTGTAGTCATTCGGCGAGTTTGGTTATAGAGTTATCTTTTTAGTAAACAAATCATAATGAAAACTTCAATACCCACGGCGAGTGTGTACTGTCGACTTTTTAAATCATTTTTATGAAGTTGTACTTCTTTAGAGTGGCAAACTCAAAGTGTACAATTTCTGTGACTTAACTCCTGGTGAGGGAGCTAATTCACCTTATTTCAGTGGTACGAAGTAGTAATTTTACATGATAAGGAAAATCAATTCAAACCAGTAGACTATGGAAATCCCTGAGCATTCTTTACTATTGTCTTTTACCGACATTTATCTCCTTTGTTGCACCTTGTTTTCCAACTGTACTCTGTTTTAGTATAGATAGAACAAATTTACAATAGAAGTGTATTTTCAATTTACAGTAAAAAAATCATTAAAAAAATTAAAAGATATAAAAATATAAAAAGTGAAAATTAGAAAAAAAACACTCTGTTGCTGACAACAGTAGAGTTTTCTAGGTTTTTAGTTTAGTAGTGGCCAATTTTACCTTCCCTGTGGGTTCGAACCTACTTTCCACATATACAGTAGTTAGTAGGAATATAAATTTTAAACTTTGACCGACTTCAATGATAGTTTAGGTCACTGCCTCTTGTTTCTCATACCGAGCATGACTCATGTGGGCTTAGAGTAAGCATCAACCATGACATCCTTTTATGGGCCTCCTCAGAGTGTAAGCCCCAATCCATCACCCTGGGCCTCCTCAGAGAGTAAGCCCCAATCCATCACCCTGGGCCTCCTCAGTGTGTAAGCCCCAATGCGTCGCCCTGGGCCTCGTCAGAGTGTAATCCCCAGTCCACACCATTGGCCTCCTCAGAGTGTAAGCCCTAATCAATCACCTTGGGCCTCCTCAAAGTCTAACCCCAATCCATCACCCTGGGCCTCCTCAAAGTGTAAGCCCCAATCCATCACCCTGGGCTACCTCAGAGTGTATGTCCCAAGTAAATGTGAACTATGTGGACTTTGATCCCTACCTCCTAGGTAGGGTACGTAGGAAGCCTCCAAGAGGTTCAAGCCCAACCACCTTCGGACCCTTGGGTCCACATTCACGTCAGTTCTCTGACACTCCCATTCGAACTATGTGGACTTTGATCCATTCCTCCTAGGAATGGTACATAGGAAGCCTCCATGAGGTTCAAGCCCAACAATAGGTCGATCTGACTATCCTCACATTGGTTCACCGAGTTGCTCCTAGAACTGTCTCAATGAGTCCAGACTCCTCAGGGTCATTAATCCAACAAGGGATGGTAAACCTCGGGCATTATTGATTTTGAACCCCTGCATTCAACTGACCATTTCCCACCAGGGTTAAATCTGTGGATACTATGTTTGGGCATAAATCAAAGATTCTCGAACATATGAATACATCTTAAATCTATAAGAGAGTCCCGGAACATGCAATAATTCCCACCAAATGGGTGTGATGAGCCCGACTTCCCATCCTCTCGACTAATGTGAGTTCTTAAGCATCACTGGTCAGACCATCCGGCGAACGCCTGCCTTTAGAAATAAGGTCCATCCATCATCGGATATGGAGCCGTTGGGTGTTTCATGGGTGAAACCACGAAAAAATGTTTTTTTGGGGGTTTTAAGGGTTTTTATAGGTTTTAAATTTTTTTATATTTTTATATTTTTCTTTTTTATTTTATATTATTTAAGGTTTTTATATTTTTAAGTACTTTAATTTTTTTGGATTTTTATGTTTTTAGGTGTTTTAAGTGTTTTCATAGTTTTTAATGTTTTCATTCAGGTTTACTTTTTTTAGGTTTTTAATGTTTTCTTTTAGTATTTTTAGTTTATTTTAAATTTTACATATTTTAGGGATTTTTGGATTTTTTTGATGTTTTGTGGTTTTTAGATATTTTGAGGGGTTTTAAGGGTTTTTATGGGTCGGGGTGGTTGTGGTTTTTGGGGTTTTAGAGTTTTTGCAGTTTTTTCTTAAATTTTAAGGGGTTTTTAATCTTAGAGGCATTCGGTCATAATCCAACGCATGGTAGCTTCGAGCCACTGGCTTTTCAACCAAGAACGATTTTTAATGTTTTTAAGCATTTAAAGGGGTTTTTAGATATTTTAGTGGTTTTTAGTGATTTTATGGGTTTGTATGGGTTTGTATGGGTTTTATGGTTTTTTTATGGTTTTTAGGGTTTAAAGAGGTTTTTAGGGTCTTTAGGGTCATTCAAGGGTTTTTATGGGTCTTAGAATTTTTAGATTTTTGGGGTTTTTATGTGTGTTTATGTTTTCATGTTTTCTTATGGGTTTTAAGGTTTTAAGTATTTTTACATTTTTAAGGATTTTTTGTTCATTTTTTATTTTTTATTGTTTTTATTTTTTTTTATGGATTTTGAGGGTTTTAGTGTTTTTAAAGGTTTTTTAGATGTTTTATAATTTTTAGGGTTTTAGGGGTTGACGTGTTTATAGGTTTTTAAGGTTTTCTTAGATTTTTTTATTGTTTTAGGGGTTTTAAAATTTTTATTGATTTTTAGAGAATGTGTAGTATTTTTATGGTTGTTTTGGGTTTTTTAGGATTTAGAGATTTTTTAGTCATTTTTTGAGTTTTTATGGGTTTTTATGTTTTTTTAGTTTTCTAATTTATCTAATAGTTTTTTGTGTTTTTATCATTTTTTGGGGTTCAAAGAGTTTTTAGAGGGTTTAAGGGGTTTTTATGCTTTTATGGGTTTTTAGGTGTGTTCTATATTTTTAGGTTTATTATGGTTGTTAAGGGATTTAGGGGTTTTAGGTTCATTTTATTATTTTTAGGGTTTTTGCGTTTTTAGGGATTTTAGGGTTTTTAAATGTTCGTTTGGTTTTAATGTTTTTTTGGATTTTTCATGGTTTTTATTTTTTATTTTTACTTTTATTTTTAGGTATTTTTTATGATTTTTAGGTTTTTGTAGGGTTTTGACAGATTTTGAGGGTTTTAGGGTTTTTTGGATTTTAGGGATATAAGTATTTCTTTAGGTTTTTAGGGGTTTTTTATGTTTTTTTACATTTTTACGGATTTTAGTGATATTTAATTATTTTTTTAAACTTTTAGGGTTTTCATAGTTTTGGGGGTTCAATGGTTATAGGTTATCTAGAGGTTTTATTTTTTTATGGGGTTTAGGGTTTTCTAGGGTTTCATAGGTTATTAATTATTTTTAGAAATTTTAATGGTGTAATGGGTTTTTAGAGTTTCTATATTTTTTATGAGTTTCTAGGGATGTGTTTTTTATTTTTTGGGGGTTTTAAGGTCTTTATGATTTTTAGTTTTTAGGTTTTTATTGTTTTTATGTGTTCTTGGGTTTTTAAGGTTTTCTTAGGGTTTTTGGGGTTTTAACATTTTTATGGTTTAGGGATTTTTATAGATTTTTAGTATTTTTATGGCCTTTAGGATTCTTATATATTTTGGGGGGTTTTATGATTTCAAATAATTTTATCCTTTTTTAGGTTTTTTGGAGGATTTTATGTGTTTTTAGGATTTTATGGTTTTCTTAATGGATTTCTAGGTTATTAGGATTTTTTTTATTTTTATGTATTTTTGGGATTTATTAGGATAATTATGGTTTTAGGTTTTTTAGGTTTTTTGAGTGTTTTTATAGTTTTTGGGGTTTTAGGTTTTCTATGGTTTATTGTGGGTTTTGGGGTTATATTTAATTTTATAGTGTTTTAAGGTTTTTTGAGTTTTTAAAGGTATTAAAAATTTTAGGGCTTTTTGATTCTTATTGATTTTTTGGCATTTTTATAGGTTTTAGGGGTTTTTATTGTTTTTGGGGTTGTTCTGGTTTTTAGGGTGTTTATTGGTGTATGGTTTTAATGTTTTAGGGATTTTATATGTGTTATTGGTTTTTTTGTTTTTAATGTATTTTTAAGGTTTTAGGTTTTTTCATTTTTAGGAATTTTTATGCATTTTTTATCATTTTTATGGATAATATGGTTTTTAGCGATTTGAGTGTTATTAATGTTTTTTGGGTTTTTACCATTCCTATGTTTTTTAGGGATTTTAAATGTTTTTAGGTTTTTATGGTTTTCTTAGGGATTTTCATGGTTTTAATTTTTTTACATTTATAGTGATTTTTATGGATTTTTAGATTTTTTATAGTTTTTATGGTTTTTAGAAAGTTTGAGGGTCTTAAGGGTTTTATGGTTATTATGGTTTTTTAATTTTTAGGAGGGTATGTTTGTTATTTTTATTAAGTATTTCTAGAGTTATTCAACATTTTTATTGGTTTTAAGTGCTTTTACAGTTTTTTTTGTGTTTTTAGGGATTTTTGGGTTTATGGTTTTTATGGGTTTTAATGGTGTTTATTGGTTTTATGAATTTTTAGGGTCTCATAGAGTTTTTAGGGTTTCTATATTATTTATGTTTTTAGGGTGTTAAACGGGTTTTACAGTTGTCTTAGAGTTTTTCTTTTTTAAAAAAATTATTATTTTTTTGGGATTTTTGGGATATTTAGTATTTTTATGGTTTTTAGGAATTTACAGATTTTGGGAGTTTTTAGGGGTTTTTAACATTTTTAGGATTCTAAGGGGTTTTAAGTGTTTTTTAATTTTTATGGTTTTCTTTGGGTTTTTTCTTAGTTTGTAGTTTTTTAACATTTTAGTTATTTTTATAGAATTTTTATATTTTATGGTTTTCAGGGTTTTTATGGGTTTTGAGGGGTTTATGGGTGTTAGAGGTTTTAGGGTTTTTTTATTTTAGGTGTTGTAGGGTTTTTTTGAGTTTTTAGTGTTTATTTTTTTTTACATTTTATAACATTTTTAGTGGATTATTGGGTTTTTAGATATTTTATTTATTTTTATCGTATTTTATTAATATTTTAGGTGTTCTTTTTTTTTGTGGATTTATTTGTTTTAGGGGATTTAGGGGTTTTAGGGTTTTTAGTGTTTTTAGGTTTTAAAGGGTTTTAACTATTTTATGGTTTTTAATGTTTGGTTAGTATTTTCAAGGTTTTTAATGTTTTTACATTTTAGTGATTTTTATGATTTTTTTTGGTTTTATATGGTTTTTTTGGATTTTAATGATTTTTATGGTTTATTATTATTATTTTTGGTTTTTTAGGTATTTTTTGAATTTTTTTCATTTTTAGGGGTTTTATTGTTTTCTAGATTTCAATGGTTTCTTAGATGTTTTTAGGGTTTATGGGGTGACTTTTGTATTTAATAATTTTTATTGATTTTCAGGTCTTTTATGGGTTTTTTTTTTGTTTTTATAGGTTTTTAATATTTTTTTTGGGGTTTTTGGGTTGGAGGGGTTTTGAGGGTTTTTTTTGAATTTTTAACGGTTTTTTGGTATTGCTGAGTTTTTATAGTTTTTAAGGGTCTATTTAGAAATTTTCGTGGTTTTTATGGGTTTCTAGGGGTTTTAAGGTTTATAGTGGGGGTTTTATGGTTTTAAGGGTTTTAGTGGGGTTTAAGGTTTTTATTGTTTTTAATTTCTTTAGATGTTTTTTGTGTTTTTAGTTTTTTAAAGTTTTCTTATGGGTTTTCATGGATTTCATGGGTTTTTAAGTTTAGGTTTTTTTTAAATTTTATGTATATTTAGGGATTTTTATGAATTTCTAAGGGTTTTAAGGATTTTGTGGGTGTTTATGGTTTTTTTAGTTATTACGGTTTTTTGTGGTTTTTGGGTATTTTGAGTTTTTTAGGGGTTTATGTTTTTTAGAGTTTTCTGATGCACATAGGGGGTTAAATGGTTTTTTTGAATTTTTAGTGGGTTTTTAGGGGTTTTATGTGTTTTTGGTGTTTTTGGTATTTTAGGGGTTTTATGGTTATTAGGATTTTTAAGGTTTTGTGGGGTTTTATAGGGTTTTTATTTTTTAGGTTTTTTAGAGTTTTAAATTGTTTGCAGGTTTTTATGGTTTTCTTTTGGTTTTTCTGGATTTTAGAATTATTTAGATTTTTACGTATTTTTTTCTTTCTTAGGATTTTTATTAGTTTTTATGGTTTTTACAGATTTTGAGCTTTTTAAGTGGTTATATTATTTTTTATGTTTTTATTGGATTGAATTGTTTTTATGTTTTTAATGTTTTAATTGGCAGTTCATCATTTTTAGGGGTTTATATGTTTTTGGTTTTTTAGGATTTTTATAGTTTTCATGGGCTTTTTTAATTTTTATGATTTTTAGGGTTGTTTAGAATTTTTGGGTTTTTATGGGTTTTAAGGTTTTTTAGTTTTTTATTAGTTTTTAGTGGTTTTATGTTTTTTATAGTTTTTAATGCTTTTAAAGGCTTAATGGGGGTTTGAGTTTTTAGTTGTTTTTAGGGTTTTTGGGGGTTTTAAAGGTTTTAAGGGTTTTTTGGGTTTTAGTGGGTTTTAGGGTGATTTGAGTCTTTTGGGGTTTTAGTATTTTTTTGTTTTTTCAGGGGTTTTTTAAGGTTTTCATTGGGGTTTTTATGGTTTTTAGTAGTTGTTATGTTTATTGGAATTTTTGGTCACTTTTAATATATTTATTTTTATATATTTTTTGAAGGATTTTGAGGTTATCGGGTTTTAAGGATTTTTTGTATTTCTAATATTTTTTTTGGTTTTTAGGGGTTTATAATTTTCTTTTGGTTTTTATGTTTTTCTTTGAGTGTTTTGGGTTTTTTGGGGTTATTTAATTTTTTAAATATTTTTAGGGATTTTATTAGATTTTTATGGTTTTTGGGGTTTTGATGGGTTTTAGGCTCTTTTAGGGTTTTATGGGTATTATTGGGTTTTTAGGGGTTTTAGGTTTTTTAGATTTTATAAATGTTTTTAGGGTTTAAAAGTTTTTTTAGTTATTTTAGTGGGTATTTTTGGTTTTTTATGTTTTTAGGGGTTTTTAGTTTTTTTAGTGATTGTATGGTTTTAGGGTTTTTGGGGTCTCTTTAGGGGTTTACGGTATTTAGTGTTTTTTATGGTTTTTATGGGTTTTATGTTTTTTTTTGGTTTTAAATGTTATCTTAGTGGTTTGAAGGTGGGTTGGGAATTTGAGAAATTTTAGTATTTTATAAATATTTAGGGTTTTTATGGATTTTTAGGGGTTTAGGGTTTTTTAATGTTTATAGTGTGTGTTTGGTTTCTATAGGATTTATGTGTTTTTAGGTTTTCTATTTTTTCTAAGGGTTTCTTTGGGTTTCTTGGTTTTTTTATGTTTTCGGGATATTTGGTATTTTTTTAGTCTTACGGTCTTTACTATTTTTAGGTTTTTTGTGTATTTTTGGGTTTTAATGTTTTTAGAGTTTTTATTTTTTTTACGAGTTTTAAGTGTTTGGCGTTTAATTTCTTTTAGGGTTTTTATTTGATTTTCAGGTATTTTAAATTTTAGCTGGTTTGTTTGGGTGTTAAGTGTTTTTTAGGGTTTTAGAATCTTTTATTATTATTAGGGGTTTTAGTTTATTTTAGGTATTCATGGGTTTAAAATGATTTGTGTTTTTATGATTTTCTTTGGGTTTTTAAGTTTTTTTGGGGTTTTACATTTTTAGGAATTTTTAGGTCATTTTAATGATTTTTAAGGGTTTTTCGTGTTTTTAGTTATTTGGACGGTTTTCTATTTTTTAGGGTTCTAGGGTTTTTATGGTTTTTATGGTTTTATTAGGTGTTTTCATGTATTTATGGTTTTTTTTATATTTTGGGATTTTTAGATATTTTTAGGATATTTCTGGTTTTTTTATATTGGTGATTTTATAGGTTTTTAAGGGTTTTATCATTTTTAGTGTTTTTTTGTTTTCTTGGGTTAATTTTTTTTTGATTTTATCATTTTAGGGATTAAATGTTTTTTAGATTTTTTAGTGGGTTTATAGTGGTTTTATTTTTTTAATGGGGTTTTATGGTTTTAGTGTTTTTATGGTTCTTATCATTTTTAGGGAATTTTAATGTTTTTAGGGTTTTTAGTGTTTTTATGTTTTGGGTGGTTCAAGTGTTTTTAGGTTTTTATAGTCTTATTTGATTTTTTATTGTTTTAGGGGTTTTTACTGTTTTGTGGATTATTTAGGGATTTTTATCTTATTTCTTGTTTTCTCTTATTTAGGTGTATTTTTAGGGGTTTTAGGTTATTTTTAATATTTTAGGGGTTTTAGACTTTTTTTACTTTTAGGGTAGGGGTTTTAAGTGTTTTTATGTTTCAAGGCATTCTTAATTTTTTTCCGGTTTTTTAGGTTTTATCACAATTTTAGGGGTTTTAAAGATTCTTTTGGAATTTTATGTCTTTTAAGGATTTTGAAGGATTTTTTGGGGGTTTTAGGATTTTTTGTGTTTTTTGGGTTTTCAGTGTTTTTTTAGTCGTTAGTGTTTTTTTGATTTTTTAGGTATTTTACAGTTTAACAAGTTTTTTAAAAAAATAATGGTTTAACTGGTTTTTAGAGTTTTTAGTGGGTTTTAGGGGGTTATGGGATTTTAGGGTTTTATGTTCTTAAGGGAATTATGGGTTTTATGGGTTTTTAGGGTTTTTTTGAGTTTTTAGCATTTTTAGGTTTTTGGGAGTTAAACGTGTTTCTCTATTTTATATATTTTTTATTTTTTGTGTTTTTGGGGATTTTATTATTTAGGTATTTTTAGGAATTTTGTTGGATTTTTATGTTTTTCAGATTTTTAGGGATTTTGAGAGTTTTTAGGGTTTGTTATGGTTTTTAATATTTTTTAGGATTTTCATCATTTTTTGGGTTTTTAAGTGTTTATTGGGATTTAATGTTATTTTGGGTTATTTAGGGTTTTTTGTGCATTTTATATATTTTTTGAGATTTTTTTGTAATTTTTATAAAATTTTCATTGTTTTGAGTGGTTTTAGGGATTTTATATATTTTTAGGGGTTTTAGGGGTTTTATGGATTTTACTAGTTCTTTGGGTTTTTAAAACATTTTATTTTTTTAGTATTTTAGGGGTTTTTAGAGATTTTAACATTTCTAGGGGTTCAATGCGTTTTTATATTTTTTAGTGGTATTAGTGCTTTAGGGTATTTTTTGTTTTTTATGTTTTTATGGGTTTTTATGGTATTTAGGGTTCTTTAGGGATTTTGGCATTATTAGGTTTTTAGGTGTTTTTAGTATTCTAGGGTTTTAAATGTTTTATAAGGTTTATTAGGGTTATTAGGTTTTTATGTTTTTAGGGATTATTATTGTATTATTAGGATTTATATAGTTTTTTTTATCATTTTAGGTATTTTGAGGGGTTTTATGTTTTTTAGGGTTTTATGGCTTTTTTAACATTTTTTTTGTTTTTAGGGTTTATTCGATTTTTTAGGTCTTTATGGATTTCTTAAATTTCTTTAGGGTCTTTATGGTTTTTTATGTTATAGGTATTTTTAGGGATTTTTAGGCTGTTTAAAGTTTTTAGGGATTTTAGTGTTTTGAGGGGTTTTAAGGGATATTTGGGTTTTTGGTGTTTTTTTATTATTTGGGGGTTTTTTATAGTTTTAGAGTTTTGAAGGGTATTTATGGGTTTTAGAGTTTCTAATTTTTTTATGGGTTTAAAGGAATTTTCAACATTTTATTGGTTATTATGATTTCTTTAGTATTTAGCTTTTTTTTAGTTTTTAGAGGTTTTACGGTCTTTTCGGACATTTGGGTTATTATCATTTTTATGTTTTTGGGGTTTTAGGTGTTTTTAGGATTTTAAATTTTTTCTTATGGTATTTAAGGTATTCTAAATTTTTTTATATTTTTAGGGATTTGTAAATAATTTTATGAATTTTATGTTTGTATGGTTTTTCGGGATGTTAATTGTTTTTTTTGTTTTAATTGTTTTTAGGGTTTTTACTATTTTTGGATTTTAGGGTGTTTATGTGTATTTAGAATTTTAAGGTTTTATTTTGGTATTTCAGGTTTTTTTCTATTTTTTATGATTTACGTGTTTTTTAGGGATTGTTTATGATTTTAATTCTTTTTTATAGTTTTTAGGGATTTTAAGGGTTATTAGGGTTTTTTTATTTAATGGTTTCTATGGGTTTTTGGTTTTTTGAGTTTTTTTGGGGTTTATGGATTTCCATAATTTTTTAGAATTTTTTGGGTGTTAATGGTTTTTAGTATTTTTAGGGTTTTTATGATTTTTAAGGTTTTTATAGTTTTTTAGGTTTTAATATTTTTTAGGTTATTTATGGGTTTTAAGTGTTTATTGGTTTTTAAGCTTTTCATAGAGTATTTCAGGATTTTATGGTTTTTATGTTTTTTTGGTTTTTAGTGCTTTTTTAGGATTTTTATGGTTGTTTAGGTTTTTTAGGGTTTTGAGGTTTTTGATGGTTTTTAGGGTTTTTAGGTTTTTAGGATATTTTGAGTTCTTAGGTTTTAAGTGTTTTATATTTTTTAGGGTTTTAAGGTTCACTTAATGTTTATCAACGATTTTAGGGGTTTTTACATTTTTAACGATTATAAGGGTTTTTTAGGATTTTGATGTTTTTTTGGGGTTTTTTAATAACATTGAGGGTTTTAAAGGGGTTTTTAGGGTTCTTATGTTTCTTGGGGTTTTATATTTTTTTTGAGTTTTTAAGTGATATTAATATTTTCTGGTTTTTTTTAATGTTTTTAGGTGTTTAAAGGGTTTTAAGATTTTTCAGTGGATTTAACAATTTTTAGTTGTTTTTATGGTTTTTAAAATTATTTAGGTGTTTTTATTTTCATTCAGGGCATTACAGTAATTTTAGGGTTTTTTGGGTTTTTATCTTTTTAGGATTTTAAGGAATTTATGGGGTTTATTTATTTATGGTTTCATTAGGGTTTTTCATGGTTTTTTGGGATTTTCATGGTTTTTAGGTATTTATAGTGATTTTTTGGGTTTTTTAGGTTTTTTAGTTTTTTATGGAATTTCAGGTGTTTTATGATTTTTTTGGTTTTAAGGGTTTTTAGTTTATGTATCATTTTTATGTTTTTAGTTGTTTTAAGTGTCCTTATATTTTTATGTTTTCCATATGGATTTTTACTGTTTTTATGGTTTTTATTTTTTATGTGATTTCTAGGGTTTTTAGGATTTTATGGTTTTTTAATGTTTTTATGGATTTTGAGGGTTTTTAGGGTTCTAAGGGAATTATAGTATTTTCAGGTTATTAGGATCTTTTCTGAGTTTCTAAGGGTTTTATAGTGTATTAAGGTTTTTAACACTTTTAGGTGTTTCAAGGGTTCTTATAGTTTTTCAATTTTTTATGGTTTTAAGGGTTTTATGGGATTTTTAAGGGGTTTTGGGTTTTTTATGTTTTTATGGGTTTTTAGATATTTTTCTTATTTTTAAGGTTTGTTTTCATTTTTAGGTTTTTTAGGGTTTTAGGTGTTTTATATATTTATGGTTTACTTAGTGGTTTTTACATTTTTTAATATTTTTACTTTTTTAGGAATTTTTTGTCCTTCATGATTTTATTTATTTTTTGATGGTTTAATGTATTTTGAGCAGTTTGGAGGTTGAGATTATTTATGGTTTTATATGGATTTTTTAGATTTTTATGTTTTTATTTTGAGTTTTTAAGGATTTTAATAGCTCTTATATTTTTTAATGTTTTAGGAGTTTAAAGGGTCTTTCGTGTTTTAGGTTGTTTTTAGTATTTTGAAGGGTTTTTATGATTTCTTATGTTTTAGGGGTTTATGGTTTATAGTGGTTTATGGTTTTTAGAGACTTTTTATATGTTTTAGGGGTTTTAACATTTTTAGGGCTTTCATGGGTTTTATGTGTTTTTAGGACTTTATGGTTTTCTTAAGTTATTTCTATGATTTTATGGTTTTTGTCATATTTGGTAATTTTATGTCTTTTTAGGATTTATTTGGGTTTTTGCGATTATAGGTATTTTGAGGTATTTATGGTATTTATGTTTTTTTGGGTTTTTAACATTTTTTTTATCTGGGTGTATTAACAGTTTTTAGGTTTTTAATGTTTTTTTGGGTGGTCATGGTTTTTAGGATTATTTCAGTTTTAAGGGATATTTAAGGTTTTTTAGGATATTTGTGGTTTTTAGGGTTTAATTTATTTTTATTCTTTATGGGTTTTTTTGTATTTTTGGGTTTTATAGTTTTTTATGTTTTTTGGGATTTGTATGTCTCCTTTAGGATTTTTATGGGTTTTAGGGGTTTTAAGTGTTTTTTGGGTTTTAAGGTTTTCTTAGGGGTTTTTAGGGATTTTAAGTTTTTTACATTTTAGGCATTTTTAAGGATTTTAATTTTTTGTAGTTTTTTTTTTCATTTTTGGGGATTTTTATGATATTTAGGATTTTTAAGGTTTAAGGGTTTTTTAGATTTTTAGGGGTTTTTTGGGTTTTTTGGTTTGAGGGGTTTTTCATAAATTTTTTTAGTTTTTACTGTTTTTAGAATTTTTTGTTATTTTTTTGTGTTTAAAAAATTTAATAGTTTTTAGTGGATAGGGATTTTTAGGGGTTTTTAAGGATTTTACAGTTTTCAGGTGTTTTTTTGTTTTTAGGGGTTATTTTGTTTTTTATCTTTATTTATATTTTTAGGGGTTTTAAGTGTTTTTAGGGTTTCCTGTTTTTTTTTGATTTTTTAGGTGTTTTCATATTTTTTACATTTTTAGAGATTTTTTGGGTTTTAAGGGATTTTGATGGATTTTAGTGTTTTTAGTATTTTTATCATTTCTACAGTTTTTAGGGGTTCTTAGTGTTTTTCATTTTCAATGGTATTTATAGATTTTGTTTACGTTTTAGGGTTTTTTATGTTATCGGTTATTTTTTATGATTTTTACGGTTTTTAAGGATTTTGATGGTTTTTAAGGATTTTAATGTTTTTATAGTTTTTAGGGTTTTTTAGATTTTTAGTGTTTCTAATTATTTTAAGATTTAAAGGGTTTTTAGAGTTAAAAAATATCAGTGTTTTAATGGTTTTTAGATTTTTTAGCAGTTTCTTAGGGTTTTGAAGGGATTGATCATTTTTATGGTTTTTTGGGGGTTTTATGGATTTTTTGGGGTTTTAGGATTTTTAGAGTCATTTTAGGTTTTATTATTTTTTATATTTTTTCTAGTTTTAAATTTATTTAGGATTTTATGTTTTTCATAGGAATTTCCTTTGTTTTAGGGTCTTTTACATTTCTAGGGATTTTGTATTCTTTTATGATTTTCCTAATTTTAGGTATTTTGAGGAGG
The DNA here is from genome assembly GCA_963277665.1 of Viscum album. NCBI lineage: Eukaryota > Viridiplantae > Streptophyta > Magnoliopsida > Santalales > Viscaceae > Viscum > Viscum album. Next base: position 111,434,191 of record OY728127.1, read on the forward strand.
TTTTAGGTTTTTTATTATTTTGTTGTTTTTTAGGTTTTTAGGATTTTAATGTGTGTTTTTATTTTAAAGGTTCTCTCAAGGTTTTTCAGGGGGTTTAGGGGTTTTATATGTTTGTCAATATTATAGGATTTTATAGGATTTTTATGGGTTTTGGAGTTCTAAGGTCTATTAGGGGCTTTATAGTATGTTTTGGTTTTTAGATGATTTTTGAGTATTTTAGGGGTTTAAGGGTTTTAAATATTTTTTAAAAAATTTAATTATTTAAAAAAAATTTAGGGTTATTAGTGTGTTTTAGGGTTTTTAGTGTTTTTATGGGTTTTTGGGGTTTCTACAATTTTGAGGTTTTTAGTGGTTCTATGTGTTTTTAGGATTTTAATGTTTTTTTATAGTTTTTTTTGGGTTTTAAAATTTTTATGGATTTTAGTTGTTTTATAGAATATTTATTTTTTTGGGGTTTTTATGGATTTTAAGGTTTTTTTATTTTTTAGGGATTTTTTGGGTTTTTTCATTTTTTAGGTTTTTAAGGTTTTTAAGGGTTTTTAGGTATTAAATTTTTCTTGAGGGTTTTCAAGGTTTTTGGATTTTTTATTTTTTATGTGTTTTTTAGTTGTTATGGTTTTTTTAGTTTTTCATGTTTTGTAGTATTTTTTTAGTTTATGGGCTTTGAATTATTTATAGGAATTTTTTAAAGTTATTATGAGTTTAAAAGGTTTTTAGAGTATTAGTTCATTTTTAGGGTGTAGGTTATTTTTAGGATTTTAGTATTTTTAGATTTTTTTAGTTTTTAGGGTTTTTACGTGTTTTTAGGTTTCTATGGTTTTCTTATGGGGTTTTCAATGTTTTTTTGTTTTTATGTATTTATCTACTTTAGGGATTTTTTCCGTTTTTTATTTTTTTGTGGTTTTTTGGTATTCGGATTTTATTTAGGGTTTTTAGGGTTTTATAGGGTTTTTAACATCTTTCAGTTTTTTAGGGGTCTTAACTGTAATTAGGTTTTTATGGTTATTGTTTTTTCTGATTTTTTAGGTTTTTAACTTTTTAATGGTTTTATTGTTTTTAGTTTTATTTTTAAGGTTTTTGAAGCATTTTAAAATTTTTAGGGATTTATCATGTTCTTAGAGTTTTTTCAGTTTTCAGGAGTTTTATGGGTGTTTAGAGATTTTTATGGTTTTATGGGTTTTTATGATTTTTACATGTTTTTAGAGTTTTTAGGGGTTTTATAGGGTTTTAGGGTCTTTACAGTTTTTATAGTTTTAAAGGTTTTAAATGTTTTTTTACAATATTCATAGGGGTTTTCAAGGGTTTTAGGGGGTTTTACAATTTAAGGGATTATTTAGGTTTTTTTTGGATTTTATGGGTTTTTTGTATGTTTAGATATTTTGAGGCAATTTGGGTTTTTAACAGTTTTAGGGATTTTAGCGGTTTTATTGGTTTTACGGGTTTTAACTGTTTTTTAGTTCTAAATGTCTTGTTTTAGAATTTTAGTATTGTTAAGGGTTTTCACCTCATTGGTGTTTTTTAGGGTTTTCCATTTTATTGTGGTTTTTTATTTTTTTAGAATTTTATAGGGGTTTTAGGGTTTTAGGTATTTTGAGGGTTTTTTGAGATTTCCTTATTTTTTTGGATTTTTTGGGTTTTAGGGTTTTATATTTATAGGGTTTTATGGTTTTCAGGGTTTTTAATGTTTTTAGTTTTTAGTGTTTTTAGTGGGGTTTTAGTGTTTTTCTAGGTTTTTTGTATATTTTCTGGGTTTTTAGGGTTCTTTATGGTCATTAATAGCATTTATGCTTCTAGGTATTTTTTAGGGTCTTTTTAGGAGTTTTAAGGGTTTTTAATTTTTTTTGGGTTTTAGGGGTTTTATGTGTTATTACTCTTTTTCCATGGTATTTATAGGATATTTCAATATTTGGTGGGTTTTATATATATTTTTGGGACTTTTAGGGACTTTTTAGGATTTTTATTTTTTTAGGTTTCTTATGTATTTTGATGGTTTTTATGTTTTTTAGCAATATTTTGTTTTTTTATGTGTTTCAAGTGTTTTTATGTTTTTAATGTTTTTAATGTTTTCTTTGGTTTTTTAGAGTTTTAGGGTTTTTTAAATTTTATGAAATTTTATGTATTTTTAGAATATTTATGTTTCTTAGGGTTTTTAGGGATTTTAAATATTTTCAGTGTTTTTAGGGTTTTTATGGATTTTTATTTTTTTATGGTTTATTTGAGTTTTTTCATGTTTTTTATTATTGTTAGTGTTTTTTATCATTTTTAGTTGTTTGATGAATTTTAAGAGTTTTCTCGGTTTTATTCTGTTTTAAGTTTTTGATGGTTTTTAGTGATTTTATGGTTATTAGGTTTTTGGGTCTTTTAGGGTTATATATTTTTAAGGTTTTTATTGTTTTTATGTTCGTAAAGGTTTTAAGTGTTTTTTGGTTTTTAATATTTTCCTAGGGGTTTTCCATTTTTTTGGGATTATGTTTTTCAGGATTTTTTGAAATTTATTTAGGTTTTTATGGGTTTTGAGAGTGTTTATGAATTTTAAGGGTTTTAGGGTTTTATATGTTTTGGGGATTTTTAGGGTGTTTTTTATTACTTAGGATTTTATGGATTTTATGTGTTTTCAGGTTTTATGTTTTCGTAGGTATTTTTAGGATTTATAGGGTATTTTGAGTTTTAGATTTTTTAGGGTTTCTAGGGTTATCTAGGGTTATTAGCATTTTTTTTGTTTTCGGGTTTTTAATGTTTTTTATAGTTTTTTCACATTTTTATGGTTATAAATAGTTTTTAGAGTTTTTATAAGTTTTATGATTTTTATCGGTTTTAGGGTTTGTTTTTGGTTTTTAGGGGTCTTTATGGTTTTTAGGGGTATTGTGGTCTTTTTTGGGTTTTTATTGTATTTAGTGATTTTTATGTTTTTAGGGGTTTTATATGTTTTTAGGTTATAAGGTTTTCCTATGTTTTGAATTTTTTTATATTTTTTATGTTTTTAGGGATTTTTAAGGTTTTTTATTTCCTTTTTTGGGTTTTAGGGATTTTGAGGGGTTTTAGGGATTTTTAGGGTTTTTAGCGTTTTTAGATTTTATAAGGGGTTTTATGTGTTTTTAGGTTTGTAAGGTTTTATTTTTTGTTTTCTATTTTTTGGGGATTTGTAATGATTTTTAGGAATTTTAAAGGTCTTTACGGATTTTGATGGTTTTGGGAGATTTTAGGGTTTTATGGGGTTTGGTATTTAAGTTTTTCTGTTTTTTAGGATTTTAATGGTTTTCAAGAGTTATTTAATGTTTTGGGGGTTTAAAGGGTTTTTAATTTTCTTATTTTTTTTATGGTTTTTATGGATTTTTATGGTTTATGACGGTTTTAGGGGTTTTACGGTTTTTAGGGAATTTAGGGTCATTTTGAATATTTAGTGATTTTTGTGTTTTTTATGATTTTTTGTGTTATTAATTGTTTTCTATTTTTAATTTTTTTTACATTTTTTATGTATTTTAGGGTTTTTTATGTTTATAGGGATTTTTGAGCCTTTTGGGATATTTACGGGATTTTTGGGTTTCGGGGATTTTGATGGTTTTTATCGTCTTTAGGATTTTTATGTTTTGAGGGGTTTTATGTGTTTTTAGGTTTATAAGGATTTATTAGGGGTTTTTATGGGTTGTAGTGTTTTTTATGTTTTTATGGAATTTTATTGCTTTTTATGATTTAAATCATTTTTAGGGTTATTTTTGTATTTTGGGGGGTTTTAGGGGAATTTTTGGTTTTTTTGTTGTTTTAGGGTTTTTAATTTTTTTATAGTTTTTTAACTTTATCAGGGTTTATATGGTTTTTAGATTTTTTTATGGTTTGTAGGGTTTTTTGGGTTTTAATGTTTTTTGGGTTTTTATAGTTTTTATGGGTTTTATGGTTTTTTTCATATTTTTAAGTATTTAAGCATTTTTAATGTTAATAGGGTTTAAAGTGTTTTAGGTTTTTATGGTTCTTATAGTTTTTTTTAGTTTTTTTAGGTTTTTAATGTTTTTAGAGATTTCTAAAGATTTTTAGGGTTTTAGGGATTTTGAGGGGTTTTATGGTTTTAAAATATTTTTTAGGGTTTTTTATAGTTTTTAGTGTTTCTTAGTTTTTTAGGGGTTTTAAGTGTTTTTAGGTTTTTAAGGTTTCCTTCGGGTTTTCAGGGTATTTTTGGTATTTTTATGTTTTTGGGTATTTTTAGAGTTTTTATGATTTTCATGATTTTATGTGTTTTTTGGATTTTGAGGGGATTTTGGTTTTTTAGGATTTTAAGGGTTTTATGTTTTTTTTTGAGTTTTTAAGGGATTTTTGTGTTTTGGGTGGTTTTAGGTTCTTTAGAGTTTTTTACTCTTTTAAAGGGTTTAAAGTATTTTCGAGGTTTCTATGGTAACCAAGGGATTTATGGGTTTTAGGGAGTTTTAATATTTAAAGGGGTTTTTATGGATTTTATGGGATTTTAGGGTCCTTTTTGGTTGTTTAGAGTTTTATCATTTTTCTGGTTTTGGGTGGTTTTAATTGTTTTTAAATTTTTAGGTTTTTAGGGATTTTTAGGGTTTCATGAATTTCTTACATTTTCAGGTCTTTTACATCTTTTTTTTGGGATTTGTATGGGGTTTTAGGGATTTTTAATGTTTTATTTTTCTTATTGTTTTAGAGTTTTTAATGATTTTTAGGGTGTTATGTTTTCATGTTTTTCTAAGTGGTTTTTAGTTTCTTAGGGTAATTTATGTTTATATGGATTTTAGGAATTTTTAAGGATCTTTATATTTTTTTCATTTCATTTAGATTTTAGTGGTTTTTAGGGTTCTTTAGTGGTTGTATATTTTTATGGTTTTTTAAGATAATTTTGGATTTTTATAGTAATTGATGTTTTTTAGTTTTTTTAACATTTGTAGTGACTTAATTTGTTTTTACAGTTTTTAGTGGTGTAAATGGTTTTAATAGGTTTTTAATTTTTTTTATGGATTTAGAATTTTTTAGGGGGTCTTAGTGTTTTTTGGTAACTTTCGTGTCTTTATCATTTTTTAGTTTTTTAGGGTTTTAGTGGTTTAAAGTTTTTTTGGTATTTTATGTTTTCATAGGGGGGTTCAAGGTTCTTGACGATTTTAGGAATTTTTTGTGATGTTTAGGATGTATATGGTTATTAGGGTTTCCAAAATTTTGAGGGATGTTATAGTTTTTACGGTTTTAAGGACTTTAATGATTTTTAGTGTGTTTAGGGGTTTTGATTGAATTTTTTGGGTTTTTTATGGTTTTATGGTTTTTATTTTTGGTGTTTTTTGAGTTTTTTAGGAATTTAACTATTTTTTTTGAATTTTTAGTGTTTTTAGGGGTTTTAGGGGTTTTATGTTTTTTAATGATGTTTACGGTTTTAGGGGTTTTTATTTTTTAATAGTTTTAGGGTTTTGATGTATTTTTAGTTTATTTAGGTTTTATTAGGATTTACATTTTTTAGGTTTTCATGGTGTTATTAGGGGTTTTTAGGTTTTTTTACATTTTTATAGATTTTTAGCTGTTTTTTTAGGTTTTAATGGGTTTTTATTGTATTTAGGGATTTTGAGAGTTTAAGGTTTTTAGGGGTGTTATGGTTTTTTATATTTTTAGAATTTTGTTGAGTTTTAGGTTTTAAAATCTATTTTAGAGTTTTTTATTTTTTATAGGATTAAATGGTTTTAGCTTTCTTTTTGGAATTTTAGTGTTTTTGTTGGTTTTTTAGGATTTTTATGGGTTTTTTTCATTTTATGTGTTTTAGGGTCTTTAGGGTTATTTTGGGTTTTTATCATTTTTTTATGGTTTTCAAGTGTTTTTAGAGTTTTAATGTTTTATTTGTGGTTTTATGGGGTTTTACATTTTTATTAATTTTTATGGAATTTTATTGTTTTTATTGTTTTTAGGTTGTTTATTTAATTTGTAAGTTTTTAGTGTTTTTAGGGTTTTTGGAATTTTTAATGGTTTTAGTGTTTTTATGTTTTTTAGTGGTTATAAATTTTTTCATGTTTTTATGGTTTTCTAAGGGGTTTCCAGGGTTTTTAGGGGTCTTGACATTTTTAGAGATTTCTAGGTATTTTTAAATATTTTTCTAATTTTAAAAGGTTTTTATGAATTTTCAGTGGTTTAGGGGTTTTTAGTATTTTTATTTGGGGGGGTTTGGGTTTGTTTTGAGTTTTTAGGGTGTTAATGTTTTTTAGAGTTTTTTAACTTTTTTGGGGGTTTAAAGCTTTTCAGATTTTTTAGTGGTGTTTTAGGGATTTTATGGGTTGTTAGGATCTTTACTGGTTAGTATTTTTTTAGGGTATTCATACAATTTTTATGGTTTTAAGGGTTTTATGATTTTTAGGTTTTTTATAGGTTTTATGTTTTATTGGTTTTTAAGGTTTGTTAGGGTTTCAAGGTTTATAGGATTTTTTATATTTTTATGGATTTTATGATATTTTTTATTTTTATGGTTTCTAGGTTTTTGGGTATTTTGAGGGTTTTTAGGGTTTTTTAGGTCTTTCCGTATTTTAGGGTTTTTATATTTTTTTTGGGATTTTAGGGGTATTAATTGTTTTTTGAATTTTAATGTTTTCTAAGTGTTTACGAGGTTTGTTAAGAGTTTATTTACAGTTTCTGTATTTTTGTGTATTTTTAATGAATTTTATGGCTTTTAGGGATTTTAGGGACTTTAATGGTTTTGTGGAGTTTTTATTTTTTTAGGGTTTTGTGACTCTTCTCTGTTTTAGGTTTTTTTGAGTATTTTAGTTATTTTAAAATTTTTATAGTTTTTCATTTTTAGGGATTTAAAGGGTTTTTCTTGTTTTTAGTGGTTTTTAGCGTTTTTTATATTTCTTTAATGTTTTAGGGGTTTATGGTTTTTTTCGGGTTTTTAGGGTTTTATGGCCTTTTAGGGATTTTATGTTTTTTAGATTTTTTTTGGTTTTTAGGAGTTTTATGAGTTTTTAGTTTTTATGTTTTTATATGGGATGTCATGGTTTTAGAGTTTTTTATATTTTTAGGAGTTTTTATTGATTTTAAAGGAATTTAAGGATTTTAGGTTGTTTAGGGATTTTGAGTGTTTTTAGGTTTTTTTATGTTTTTAGGGTTTTTATGTGTTTTAGGGTTTTTTATTTTTTAGGGGTATTAAGTGTTCTTTGGTTTTTTAGGTTTTCTTAGGGGTTTGAAGTTTTTTATATTTTTTACACATTTAGATATTTTAGGGTTTTATGGTTTGTTTTTTAGGGTATTAATGGTTTGGTGGGTTTCATGCTTTTTTAGTATTTTTATGGGTTTTATCAGTTTTTTGGGTTTTATGTTTTTTTATTTTTTACGGTTTGTAGGGTTTTTTTTATCATTTTTAGGGTTTAAAATTGGTTTTAGTGTTTTTATTTATATTTTTGGGTTTTTTTGGATTTTTAGAGTATTTATACTTTTTAGGAGTTTTATGGAAATTGTGGTTTTTATTGGGTTTTAGTGTTTTTTAGGTTTTTGGATCTTTTTTGTCTTTTATGGGGTTTAAGTGTTTTTAGGTTTTAAGGTTTTCTTAGGGGTTTTCATGTATTTTAGGGGTTTTATCTTTTAAGTTTGGTTTAGTTATTATTTAGTATATTTAAAATTTTTAGACTTTTTTATGTATTTTAAGTGTTTTTAGTGTTTTTATGGTCTTTTTCCTTTTAGGTTTTTTGAGATTTTGTTTTGGGTTTCAGTGTTTTTAATGTTTTAAGGGATAAAAATAATTTTATAGTTTTTAGTTTATTTTAGTTATTTTTTGGGTTTTTTCAGGGGTATCAAGGTTTTTAAAGCTATTAATGGTTTTAGGGGGTTTTAGGGGTTTTAGGGTATTTTAGTGTTCCTTTCAATTTTTTAGGAGTTTTGGGTTTTTAGTGTTTTTGGGTTTTTATAGTTTTAATATGTTTTTCAAGGTTTTTAGGGTTTATAATTTCTAGGTATTTTTAGTGAGTTTTTTGGATTTTTATTGGTTTTTATGGTTTATTTGGATTTTGAAGGATTTATGGTTTTTTTAGATTAGGATTTTTTTGGGTTATAAGCGTTGTTTTTATTTTTTCTGGATCTAAAAAAAATTAGTGTTTTTAGGTGTTTAAAAAGTTTTTTAATATTTTAGTGGTTTAATAGGGTTTTTATGTGGCCTTTTTCATTTTTTATGGGTTTTAGTAGTTTTTATTGTTTTTATGGATTTTATGGTTTTTAAGGTGTTTTAGGGTTTTTTCACTTTTTTGGGTTTTTTAGGGGTTTTACAATTTTTTATTTTTCTAATGTTTTTTTGGATTTATAAGGTTTTTAGTGTTTTTTACATTTTTATGGACTTCAAGGATTTTAGGGTTTTAGGGGATTTAGGGTTTTTTTGTTTCTTGGGTTTTTAGGTTTTAGGGATTTTTAGTTGTTTATGGTTTTAAGGTGTTCTTATAAATTTGTAAGGTTTTTATATTTTTATGTTTTTAGAGGTTTTAATGTAATTTTTAGGATTTTTAATGCTTTAAGGGTTTTTTCAAATTTTGAGTTTTTTAGGGTTTTTTATGGGTTTTATGATTTTTTTAGGTTTTTGCGTCTTTTTTTGTTTTGTTGGGGTTTTAAGGGTTTTTAGTTGTTTTTAATGTTTTTGTGGGTTTAAAGGGTTCATAGAATTTTTAGTTATTTTTAGGGTTTTTAGTGGGTTTCTATTGGATTTTAGAGTTTTTTAATGTTTTTGGGGTTTTATGGTTTTTAAGGTTTTTAGGGGGTTTTAGGGGTTTATCATTTTTTTAGGTTTTTTAGGGGACTCATGAATTTTTATGTTTTTAATGTTTTTAGGGGTTTCGAGGGTGTTTCAATTTTTATGGATCTTTAAGGAATTTTATATTTTTTTTATTGTTTTAGGGGTTTTTATGTATTTGGCTGTGCGGGGGTTTGGGATTTTTATGGTTTTAGGATTCTACTATTTTTGGGTTTTTAGTGTTTTTGAGTTTTTGGGGTTTAAAAGGTTTTTTACAGTTTTCTAAAATTTATACCAGTTTAAATGAGATTTAGTGTTTCTAGTGTGCATTTAGTTTTTAATGTGTTTCTAGGGTTTTATTGTTTTTTGGAGTTTTAGGGTAATCATGATTTTTAGGGTTTTTTAGTTTTTAGGGGTTTTATTTGTTTTAATGTTTTTCAGGTTTTTTTTTGTTTTAATGGTTTTATGGTTTTTTAATTTTTAGATTTTTAATGGTTTATTAAGGTTTTTATGGGTTTTAGGTTTTTAGGGATCTTGAGGGTTTTTATAATTTTATTGTTTTTATGGTTTTGTCTATTTTTTGGGTTTTTATGTGTTTTTTATTATTTTATGTTTTTAAGGCTTTTTAATGATTTTAATATTTTTTGGGTTTTAAAGGGTTTTTAGATATTTTAGTGGTTTTAATGGTTTTTATAAATTTTAAGGGTTTTTAATGTTTTTTTGGGTTTTATGGTTTTCATGGTTTTTAGTGGTTTTTAGTGGTTTTTAGTGGTTTGTATTGGTTTTTGGGTTTTTAGGGTATTTAGGGTTTTATGATTTTTATTAGTTTTAAGTGTTTTTAGGTTTTTAAAGTTTTATTTGAGGTTTTCAATTTTTTTATGTTTTTCGTGATATTTAGGGAATTTTTATTATTATTATAGACTTTATGGTTTTATAGATTTTTGGGGTTTTAGGTTTTTTTGAGTTTTTCAGGTTTTAATGTTTTACTTGTGTTTTTTGGGGTTTTTTCTAATCTTTTTAATTTTTTTAAGTGTTTTAGAGTTTTATTATCTTTTGTAGGGGTTTAAAATGTTTTTAGTTTTTTAGTAATTTTTGGGGTTTTAATAGTTTTTCGGGGATTTTATGGTTTTCATGGTGTTATAAGGTTTTTTGTGTCTTTTTTGGGTTTTCTTTTTTACTTTTTTAGTTTTTTATTAGTTTTATGTGTTTATAGGTTTTTAGGGTTTTCTTAAAGTTTTTCATGGATTATATGGGTATTATATTTTTAGGGATTTTTAGGTAATTTTATGTTATTTATGATTTTTAGGCTTTTTAGGTGTTCATATGGTTTTTAGGGGGTTTTTAGGATTTTTTGTGGTTTTTAAGATTTTATCATGTTTATGGTTTTAGTGGTTTGAAGTGTTTTAGGGTTTTTTTGTTTTTCTTATGGGTATTCATGTTTTTTTGATACTTTTTATGATTTAGTGGTTTTTAGGGATTTTTTATTGCTCTTATGGTTTGTAAGGACTTTGAGGGGTTTTTAAGGTTTTTAGGATTTCTAATTTCTTTTATGGTTTTTTGTGTTTTAATGGTTGTTATAGTTTTTAGGTGCTTTAAGGTTTTTTTTTTTAATTTTTAGGTTTTAAAGCGTTTTTATAGTTTTTTGGTGGGTGTAGGGATTTATGTTTTTTAATGGGGTGTTATTGTTTTAGGGGTTCGTATTATTTTTAGGATGATTTATGGTTTTAGGGTCTTTTTAGAGGTTTTTTGGGTTCTAATCCTTTTCAGGTTTTTAGGGCTTTAAAGTGTCTTTTGGTTTATAATGTTTTCATAGGGTACTTTTACTATTTTTTTAATTTTAAATATTTTTAGCAATTTTTAATGATTTTTATGATTTTAGGATTTTTTTGGTATTTTAAGGGTTTTTGTGGTTTTTGTGGTTTTTTGGGTTTTATCAATATTTTTTGGTTTATAGTGGTTTTAAGTGTTTTTAGGTTTTAAGGTTGTCTTAGAGGGTGTTATGTTTTTAAGGTTTTTTTACATTTAAGGGGATTTTAGGTATTTTTTGGGTTTTTTTTATTTTTAGAGTTTTATTTCTTTTAGGGTTTTTTGGTTTTTTGTGTTTTTTGAATTTTTATTTGATTTAAGGTGTTTTATAATTTTTAAATTTTTATGGTTTTAAAAGGTTTTTAGTGGGTTTTTAGGGTTTTCTGGATTTTTAGTGTTTTATGGTTTCTAGGGGTTTTATGGTTTTTATAGTTTTAAGGGTTTTATAGTTTTTAGGATCTTTTTCATTTTTATTTTTTTAGGTGATTAAAGTGTTATTTTTATTCTTAATGTTTTATTAGTGTTTTTTAGGTTTTTTTAATTTAGCTATTTTTCAGGGTTTATTTGGATTTTTATGGTTTTTAGGGTTTTTAGGGTTTTTAGAGATTTTGATGGTTTTTAGGAGTTTTTAGGATTTTTATTGTTTTTTGTATTCTAGGGTTTTTCTAGCCTTTTATGGGTTGAAGCTTGTTATAATTTTGGAAAATATTAGGGGTATAAATGGCTTTTATAGTTTTCCGTGGCCATTAGGGTTTTTCTAAGATTTTAGGGGTATTTATGATTTTTTGGTGTTGTTGTTATTTTTATGGTTTTATGGGATTTAAGGTCTTTAGGGTTTTAGGGTCGTTAGTGTTTTTAGTTTTTTAGGGGTTTTAATAATTTTTATTTTTTAAGGTTTTATGATGATTTTTTCAGTGTTTTTTGGATTTTTTACATTTTTTGGGATTTTTTAGAATTCTTAGGATTCCTATGTTTTTAGGGTTTTTGGTATTTTGATAGGTTTTGGGGTTTTTTAAGATTTTTAGTTGTTTTAAGGTTTTTTAGGAACTACTTGAAAAATTCTGTATATCCACTGACCTCTATCGACGGTTTAAAAAGACAATGTCTATAGAAAAAAATAGCCACAATTTAATAAAAATAGTGGCTATATATTTCCTAAAGCCATGGGAAAAGAATCTAGTGGCAACAGGGTACCAATTTTCCACCTCTATATGAAACTCCTCTACCATTTTATTCCACCTCACTGATCATCTCTTACCTCTTTGCAATCCCTTCTTCCTTCCAAATCTTCATCCAACCTATCCCAAATCCTCACCAACTCATTCATTCTGTCCTCACACATTCCTCCTCTTCTACATCCAATTATTCATGAATTATTTCTCTATTCAGTGCATTGTTTAGTAAAACCTTATTCATTCCAAGAGTAGACCATGCACGAGTGATTAAGTCAAATCATCCTCTATTTAGTGCATCGTCTGAACCCTTTTCCTTCTAAGATTAGACCGCGCAAGAGTGATGTAGCCGAGGCCTTCCACAGGCGGAACCTATATTGGTCGACCCCTTTCTTTTTTGAGAACCATACTCCTCCCACTCATCATAGTGATCTTATACTTTCTTCCACATGATTATGTCACAACACCCTAATTTTTATTGAAGGATAATCACAAGTTATATTAAGTTTTAATTTGTTCATGGTCATAGTTACTTCACTAAATTTGTTCTCATTCATGGGAGAGTAAAAATACTAAATATATTAATTAAATTTACTATGAAATGCATAAATAAATATTTAATGTGCGTCTGCTGAATTATTTTAGATAAATATAAACTTTATCCACAATCTTAACCAAATCAATTAAATTTTATCGATGATAGTATGTTGCGAAACTTTTTTATAATCAATTAGTCAATAGACCAACCTATAAGTGTTAAAGGATCTATGATAAATAATTAACCAATTCATTATTACACTAATTTTAATAGATTAATATTATATGATCATGAATATATTTTTATTAATCTCTCAATAAACATGAAATTTCATTTTAAAATTAATTTTAATTCACATTCATCAACATATTATCTTTTTGTTTTATCTTTTTTCTTAGTTCTTTTTTAAAGGGTAAATTTATGTTTTTGTCATAGTCTATCATTTTACCCTCATTTTTAAGTATTATTCATTATTTTAAAATTTTATGGTTGTTTGGAGTTAACATTGATCTCACCCCATGTAGAGGATCTACACGATTAGGGGATAACATTAAGACCTACAATTTAGTGAAAATATTGAATAAGTATTGGGGTAAAATCTTAATATAATTTTCTTCTATATAGGAAAATTTACAAGGGATTATGAAGAAAATTTCATGAACCCCATACTAATATCTTATATCATTTATCTAATTTTTAATTTCTGTAATTTTCTACTTTTGGTTGTGTAAATTTTTAATTCTATTGATATACTATCTAAAATTTAAGAATTTTATTTTTAATGTGTGAGTTTTATTCTAATTATATTTATATGGAATTTTCCATGAACTTATAAAACCTTTAGTTCACCCAATACATTAATATATCCACTAGGATAAAAATTAGTTTTATTGTGGTTATGAAACTATATTGAATATTGTTTATTATGAATACCATAGCATATTTGAGAGAAAAAAAATTGATTTATGATTTTTAATAAAGAATGTACAAGTTTTATTTTCTTTCTAAATTTATTTAGTTTGTTTTCTGTATGGTTTCATGCAAATTATGTAGGAAGGTTAAAATTTTGAGGCATTAATATATTTCCCCAGATAAATGGGGGGTTATGAAATATAATAAAGTGGTTAGACTAAACTTCCTATAATTTTTAGAATTTCGTATACTCTTTCAGCTTTTCCTTATAATAATGTGCCTTCCTTAGCATCACATACACTATTTCTCTCTGTTTTTTCAAACTGACCTTTAATAGATTCCATATTATTTGTTTTCATATTATAATAGAATCTATAAAGTGTGACATGCATGTTGAGGTATGTTTTCTTCCAATCACCCTCCATATGAATACTACAACATGGAAATTATGAAATCCATTCATTTATTAAGATATTATATTTCATATATTATATTTATTAATTTATTTATCATTTTAGATATACATAATACACTTTGTTTATTTTGTATTTTAAAATATTAGTTTCCCTAGAATGAGATACACATTTTATTATATGTTATTGGACATGTATACAAATATGAAGATATCTTGTCATGTGTTACTCACTAATCAAAGAACTGATTAATAATTATTTTCTTATTAATTTAATTTATATTCAATATTTTTTCTACTATTCAATCCAATTAGTTTTTAGGTTCATATTTTATAATTATTTATACAGTACTAAGTGTTAAAAATTGAATTATTTCCTTGCATAGACCCCATCCAAAAAAATTATTAACTCATGTATATGTTTTAAAAAAACATATAAAACGGTTGACATAACTTTCTATAATCATAGACATTATTACAATATTTAATCCTTTATCTACAATATTGAATCTTCCTCAGCATCACTGGTATGATGTCTCTCCTTTTATTTTCTACTTCACAGTTGAGAAGCACTAATCTCTCTAAGTCATGTCTCTAAATTCCAATCCATTCCCTATCTATGATCTTCCTCTTGATTCTCATCCATTTATCTACATTCTACTTTCTATAGTTCTTTCAAATGGACCATCTATAAATTCCATGTTTTCTGATTTCATATAACAACTAAATCCATATAGCGTGATAAGTTTGATTATGTATGTTTTTGTGCAACCACTATCAATATTTATATTAAAATGAAAAAGTTATGAAATTTTTTATTTCACAATATGTTTGATTTCATATATTAAATTTATTAATTTATTTATAATTTCAGATTTTTAACATTCCATCAAGAGATTTATTTTTTGTTTTATATTCAATACACCATACATCTATTTATTTTACAGTTAAAAATTTGAATTTCCTTGTCATGAGATACAATGTCCCTAAAGATGTTATTAGACAGTTTTTGAAACATTAAGATAATCTTTCATGTTTTTATCAATGTTCAAATCACTTATTTATAATTACATGTTTATTAATTCACTATATAATAAAAATTTTACTATGGTTTATATTGATGAGTTTTTATTTTTGGATTTTAGAATTATTTATAATAGAATAGGAACTAAAAAATGAAATTGAAATATTTCCTTTCATAAACCCAATCTCATAAACACAATAACAAATCCTTTTTGGTCATTAACATGTTCTTTTGGTAGGCATTGGACACCATTAAGCAATAATCATTTTCTTTTGGCATCCATTTTATTTAAATCCATATTCACTACCTAAATTTTCATTATTTCGTTGAATACAATACCAAATGTTTTTTGGTCATGTACCATGAATTTTTTCTGAAACAGTTATAGAAACATCTGAAGTTAGCTTCAACTATTAAGACCAAGATTACAATTGATTTAATATTTATTAATTTTATAACATATTATATGATTACATTGTTGGATATCATAAATACTTTCATAATGTATTTTTTATTGTATTTATTCATTTAATATTTTGATAATGAAATCATAATCATGGATTTAATTTCTTACTACATCCCATTCTTATTGTAATGTTCAATTTTTAATGACAGGATTCTACGGTTAAATTCCATTATTAATAAATAATAAACCTTATGAATCTGGTGTTATATAATCAAATTTATCTCAATTTTCACCAATATATATGATCTTTCTTTTCATTTCATTTCCCTTTACATGATGTCTTAATAACATTATGCAGTTGTTGAGTCCCGAACATCCAAACATTATAGAATTCTATAAAAAATAATAATATTTTATTCTACTAAGATGCATATAAATATATATAAGCTTTCATTATAAATAATTTTATCTTAGGAGGGGAATATTTGTCACAAATTTATACTTCTATGTTAATTTTTTTCTATATATAGTATATTAATTATTTTTATGCTCCCCCCTCAACTTTTTTGCAGTTTTCTATTGAATTTTTTTATGATTAGATTACCTAACGTCCTAAATATTATAACAATTTACTTGTGTTATAATATATTTTCTGGATGTGTGATCTTGAAAATTAATATTTCATTTACCATTTTGTTCATTTTTATGTGTATCCCCAAATAATTTATGCCATATTTAGATCCTAGGATGAAACACATCACAAAAATATTCTTTGTGTACGAAAGAGAAGACCATATTTCATTCATAAGTGCGGTGTTATATTAAAATATCCATGACAAGTATCATTTTTAATATCATACATTGAAATATGTTTGTATTTTTATTTCATGATCCCTAATAAAACATTATATTTGAAGTGACAAAAATAAATCTTTCCAAATATCTTTTATGAGTTATATTAATGAATAAGCTGCTTCGATATGATTTTACAAACCAAAGCATCCAAATAAACAACCCCAACATCTATACCTGCATTCTCCAGGATAAAAAAAATTTTTATATGAATTTTTTTAATGTAAGTAATGTTTCATATACACGAATAAGATCCTTGTATATTATTATAAATGAATTTCCAAAGAAACATACCCAACATCTATACTAGTAATTATGAGAACTCCACTTCCCACATCTTAATATCATATATGAAGACAATATTATCTTATTCTAGTAAGTGAAATCTTACGTCAACATCTTATATTTTATAGATTTCTAAAAATTAATACAAAATCGATTTAATTATTAGATGGATTTGTTTTTCCCCTATTTGTGTCTATATTGTGAGTCTTTCCAAAAACTGTTTATAGATTGAATTATATTCATCAATGTCTTGAATTTAAAATTATTTCTATTACTTTCATGCATATAAAATAAACAATTACATTGTATAAAGATTAGTTTAATCACAATAAACTATTATACTAAATAATGAGTAACTAAATCACCTATTTAGTAAATAAATGTGTAACCATCTATAATATAATTACTAAATTCATAACTGATTACTTACCATGAATGTGCATAACTGAGTAACAGAATAAATAAACGAGTTGTTGAATTTATAACTAAAAAGGAAACTTAGATAAGTCATTATTGAAATGTTAATCACAATGTAATATAATGCATTCCACATTATCTAATAATGGGCATTATACATTAGAAATCTCCACAATTAAATGTGTAATAGTTTGTTATAAGGAATAAGTTTAGGATTAAATTTGGTATGTGTTACTGTATATAGTTTCTATCATAATTTACATCATTCATCGTTTGATATAATAATATTCTAATTATAAATTTTTTTTAGTACTTAATTATGTTGATTTTTAATGTATACATATTCTCTGATAATTTAAATATTTTTTAGAAAATTCATATCATTAATTATTTTATTATTCATCTTCTTAAACAATTTTTCTTAATAAGTTATATTAAACAATACTGTATAATGTTTCACTAATAAACTATATTAATGTATATAGATTAATTGAATATGTTTATTAATGTATATAGTATCTCTGATATTCGATAATCATAAATTATTTTTATTTTGTTTTATAGTTTTCCCATGTTATTGAATTTCAATTTCAATTCGTACTCTCATCATTGGAATCAACAATTTATATTTCTAATGTTCTGAGCTCTTTCTTGGTTTCTGTTTTCTATAATTCTATTATATTGGTTTCTATGTTTTGTTATAGTAATGGTGTATTTCTAGAATTTATTTCAAGTCTAAACTGTAGTAAATCTATAAAATGAATGGTGCCCTTCCTAAATTATTTTCACTCAGTAGTGAACGCTTCTTGAATTATTTTCATGTCTGAACTAAAATGAATCTAGAAAATAAATATAGCTTTTCTTTCTTCAATTTTACTGAGTAATCATGATATATCATAATATTAGCATCATATGTTTTATTAGTTAAAATTTTATGTATGTGATTTTTGGCTATTATAGTTTTGGTAATATCCACGTGTTTCTTTGGTTTTTTATTTTCTATTATACTTTTTTGGGTCCACTCATTCAAGAATATTCATGTGATTTTTTATGGAAGCTACCAGGGAGGATATGAGTTTTAAAATTCTATAGTGTGTTGTTTTTGTTTCTTGAATCTAGAGGCTATATCCATGGTCATAAATAGAGAAAGTATACTGAGTGCTATGGTTTGATCCATATCTATTATCTGATTACCATGACTAAAAATCCATGAGACAAGTCTATGTTGTAGAGGATATATGTACAATTTATAAAAGTGGTAATATGAATATTGACACAGTTCAAACAAATTATAATTTTATATTCCCACAATTAAAAACCATGGATTTATGTCTGAGTGCCAGTTTTTATAGCCTTGGTTTGTAGTAGACTTATTTCCAGGGTTGAAAGAAAGTATACAGGTTTATTTCCATGATTCAAACAATAAAAATTGGTCAATTTACATGGTTACAAATAGTAGATATAGTCTTTACCATATATCCATGCTAATAAGAGCCACGACCAGTTAAAATGTGGATTTTAACTATACCCAAGAATTTCATGTCTATAGGTATGGTTAAAAGCCCTGGATATAGCCTAGTTTTTTAATAATTAAGGGTCTCTAATTTTTTTAGGTTTTTATGTTTTTTAAGGACTTTTACAAATTTTATGTGTTTTTATATTTTTCTGGATTTTTAGGGATTTTTAGTATTTTATGGATTTTAGGTATTTTTTGTATTTTGATGGGGTTTTGGGGTTTTCGGTGTTTTTTTTGTGTTTTAGGGTTTTTAGGGGTTTTTTGGGTTTTTTATGGTTTTTATATTTTTTTTAATGACTTTTCAGTGTTTTACGGGTTTTTTGATATTTTTATGGGATTGGGGGTTTTATGGTTTTTAAGGGATTTATGTTTTTAGGGGGTTTATGGTTTTTTAGTTATTTTAGAGATTTTTAGGTTTTTTTGGGTTTTAATTGTTTTTAGGTTTTAAGGTTTTATTAAAATTTTAAAAATTATTTGGTATTTTTAGATATTCTTTACGATTTTTATAAATTTTTATGGATTTTTAAAATTTGATGTTTTTATAGTTTTTATGGTTTTAATGGTTTTTAGGGTTTTTAGGGTTTTATGGTTATAGGGTATTTAGGGTATGTTATATTTTTTCCATTTTTGGGGTTTTTATGGGTTTTATGTGTTTTTATTCTTCATGTTTTTATTATGGGGTTATAATGTTTTAGGGTTTTTAATTTTTTGATATATTTTTACATTATTATGGATATTTTTTATTTTTTAGCATTTTTGGGATTTTTAGGGTCTTATGTATTTTTTAGGGTTTCATGGTTTTTGGGGGTTTTAGGGTTTTTTTTGATGTTTTAGGATTGTTAATGTTTTTAGAGTTTTAATATTCATAGAGTATTTTAACAATTTTTGGGTTTAAAATGTATTTATAGTTTTAGTGGGGTTTTTGGATTTTATTGGGTTATAGGATTTTTAGGGGGTATTTGGGTATGTTTACAGGTTTTTATGGAATTTAGAGTTATTTTTTATGGGTTTTATGTGTTTTTTGGTTTTTATGGTTTTCTTATGGTTTTTTGAGTATTTAGTTGTTTTAAATATTTATGAATTTTTATGGATTTTTTGTATTTTATGGTTTTTTTGGGTTTTATATATTTTGAGTGTTTTAGGGTTTTTTGGGTATTTATTATTTTTAGGGGTTTTAATAATTTTTAGGTTTTTAAGGTTTTGTTAGGGGTTTTTTAGGGGTTTTAATGTTTTTTATGTTTTTAGAGAATTTTAGGGATTTTAGAATTTTAATTGTTTTAGGTTTTTTAGGGATTCTGTGTTGTATTAGGGTTTTGGGAGTTTTAGGGGTTTTATGCTCTTTTGTATTTTTAGGGGGTTTGTGTTTTTTTCATATTTTAATGGTTTTTATAGTTCTTTTAATATTTTTTATGGAAAAATAGTTTCTTTAGACATTTTCATTATTTATGTTTTTATGGATTTTTAGGGTTTCTTATTGGTTTTATGGTTATTTTGGGGTTTGAAGTGTTTTAATGATTTTGGGGGGTTTTATGGTATTTTAGTTTTTTTTATGATTCATAAGTCTTTTAAGTACTTTGGGTTTTAAGGTTTTATTAGAGGTTTTTCTGGATTTTTAGTGTTTTTTATGTTTTTATATATTTTTACGTCTCTTCTAGTATTTTAATAGTTTAAGGGTTTTTTATTTTGGTTGTTTTGGTTTTTAGGGGTTCTAGGGTTTTTATGGTTTTTATTATTTTAGGGGTTTTAAAATGTCTTTAGTTTTTAACGATTTCTTAGTGGTTTTTAAGGTTTATATTGTATTTTACGTATTCAGCTATTTTTAGGGATATTTTTATGAATTTAGGGTTTTAGGGTTTTTTAGGATTTTCATAATTTTTAGGTTTTCAGTGTATTTGTAGTTTTTATGGTTTTGAGTTTTAAGAATTTTTTTATTTTTTTTAAATTTTAAGGTTTTTTAGAGTTTTTAACATTTTTAGGGGTTTAAAAAATTTTAATAGTTTTTTAGTGGGGTTTCAGTTTTCTTATGGAGTTTTAGGATTTTTAGAATTTTTGGTGTTTTAGGTTTTTATGGTTGTTATGGGTTTTATGGTTTTTTAGAGGTTTTAGAATTTTTTTTATGTTTTTAGTGGTTTTATAGATTTTTGTGTTTTATAGTTTTATTAGGGGATTTTTATTTGCATTTTTAATTTTAATGGTAATTTAGGTCTATTTTCTTATTTTTAGGGTTTTTTTGGGTTTTAAGGGATTTTGGTGGTTTTATGGTTTTTTATGGTTTCTATGATTTTTTAAGTTTTTTAGGGTTCAGAATATTTTAGTGTTTTTAATTTTTTAGGGATTTCAAAGGTTTCTAGACTTTTATTGGGATTTTAGTGATTTTATGGGTTTTTAGGGTAATTTTTTGATTTTGGGGTTTTTTCGTTTTAATGGTTTTCAGTGGTTTTTAGGATTTTCTAGGTTTTAGGGGTTTTAAGTGATTTGAGGTTTTTATGGTATTATTAGGGGTTTTTAGGGATTTTAGGGGGTTTCTCGTTATTTATGGATATTTAATTTTTTTAATATTTTAATGGATTTTAATGTTTTAATTAATTTTTAGGGATCTAGGTTTTTTAATGGGTTTTTTTGGATTTTTAGTGTTTTTAGTGTTTTTATGTTATTTGGGTCTTTTAAGTGTTTTAGATTTTGAATGTTTTCTTTGTGGTTTTCAGGGTTTTTAAAATTTTTTGGATTCTCGATTATTTATTATTTTTTATGGAATTTTAGTGTTTTTAGTGGTTTTGGGCGTTTTTGGTTTTTAGGGTTTTATGGTAATTTTTGGCTTTTAGGGTTTTTTTTTGAATTTTTTCGAGTTTTTAAAGGTTTTATAAATTTTTAAGGTTTTTTGGGGTATAAGTGGTTTTAGATTTTTTTGTGGGCTTTTAGGCTTTGGGGTGGTGTATTTTTATGGTATTTAGGGGTTTATGGATTTTATGGATTTTGGGTTTTTTGGGTTTTTAGGGTTTGTAGCAATTTTTAGGTTTTTAGGGGTTTTATGTATTATTTGGTTTTTACGGTTTTCTCAGGGGTTTTCAAGGATTTTAGGTGTTTATATGATTTATGGGATTTTTAGGTATTTTTTTGGATTTTAATTGTTTTTAGGGTTTTAGGGATATTGATATTTTTATATGTTTTTATGGGTTTTATGGGTTTTTTTATGTTTTAGGGTTTTTTTAGTTTTTTTGGTGATTTAGATTTTTTTAATGTTTTTAGCGGTTTAATGGGTTCTAGAGCTTTTAAGGGATTTTATTGGTTTTAGGGGTCCTCATGGGTTTTAGGTTTTATAGGGATTTTAGGGGTTTTAGGGGTTTTTATAATTTTTTTAGTGGTTTGAAGTGTTTATAGGTTTTAAGGTTTTATTAGGGGTTATTTTGGATTTTTATGGATTTTTTTTCTTTTTTAGAGATTTTTTCGGGGGTTTTAGAATTTTTATGGTTGTTAGGGTGTCTAGGTATTTTGAGGGGTTTGGTGGGTTTTATGTATTTTTTTTGTTTTTATGAGTTTTGGTTTTGATTTTTAGGGTTCTTTTTGTGTTTTTTTTTGTTTTTCAAGGTTTTCTATATTTTTTTTAACTTTTTTGGGGTTTGAAGGATTTTTTGAGTTTTTAATGGGTTTTTACGTTTTTATGGGTGATTTTGGTTTTAATGGGTTTTATTATTTTTAAGGGTTTTATGGTTTTAGATTTTTTAGGTATTTTTAGGATTTTAGGGTTTTTAGTATTTTGTGATTTTTTAGGGATTTTATGTGCTTTTTAGGTTTTTGTGGTATTCTTATGATTTTTTAGTTTTTTGATGATTTTTTTAAGGTATTTTCAGGTATTTTTTATGATTTTTATGATTTTTAGGGATTTTATGTATTTTGAGGTTTTTTGATTGTTTTTTTATGTTTTTTATGGTTATTATTGTTTTTTGGGTTTCCATGTTTTTAGAGGTTTTTTATGTTTTTAGGGTTTAAAGGGTTAAAAACATTAGTGGTTTTTCAGAGGTTTTATAGTTTTTTAGGTTTTTTAAATGATTTACAGTTTTTATAGTTTTTAATGGTTTTAGGGTCTAAAATTTTTATCATTTTTATGTTTATTATGGTTTTTAAGTGTTTTTAGGTTTTTAATGTTTCTTAGGGTTTTTCATATTGTTAGTGTATTTTTTTAAGTAATTTTTAGGGATATTTTAGATTTTTATGGGTTTTAAGGGTTTTAAGGCCCTTGAGGGTTTAGGGTTTGTTTGGGTTTTAGGTTTTTTGGGATCTTTATTTTCATTTTATTAGTTTTTATTATTTTAAGTGTTTTTTATTTTTATGGGTTTCTTACAAGTTTTTAGTGTTTGCATGGTTTTTAACGCCATTAGGTATTTTGAGATATTTTAAGGATTGTTTTGTCTTTCCATGTTTATAGAGATTTTAAGGGGTGTTTTTCATTTCAGGGTTTTTGGTTTATTATGGTTTTTTTAGGTTTTTTGATTTCTATAGGCATTAAGAGGTTTTCTTAGAGTTTTTGAATGTTTTATGGGTTTAATATTTTTCTGAATTTCTAGATATATTTAGAGTTTTTATGGTGTATTGGGTTTTAAGGTATTTAGGGGTTTTATAGTTTTTTGGTGTTTTGGGAGGTTTTTAAATTTTTTTAGAGTTTCTAGGTTTTTTGTGGGTTTTAGGGTATTTAGGGATTTTGAGGGTTTTACGGTTATTTTGGTGTTTTAGTGGGAATTTTTTTGTTTTTATGGGTTTTAAGGGTTTTTATATATTTTAAACATTTTTAGGGGTTCTGGGGTTAATTTTATAGTGGTTTTTAGGAATTTTATGTGTTTTTTAGGGTTTCTTGATGTTTTTAGGGGTTCTTATGGTTTTTAGGGTATTTAGAGTTTTTAGTCTTGTTATCATTTTAAATTTTTTTGGGGTTTTAATTGTTTTTATATTTTTAAATTTTTCCTAGGGTTGTTCTGGTTTTTTGGTTTTTTATGTTTCTATGATCTTTTAGGATTTTAATTATTTTTAGATTTTTTTCTCTATTTGACGGGTTTTAGGTTTATTTATGGTTTTAGAGTTTTTATCGTTTTTTGGGTTTTAAAGAATTTTTGAGTTTTTTTGTTTTTTAAAGGGTTTTTAGAGTTTTTTTTTGATATTTTTAGTTTTTTTATAATTTGTTTATTGTTTTTATTGGTTTTTAGGATTTTTATCAGTAGTAGGAGGTTTTTTGGGGTTTTTTGGTGGGTTTTAGGGTTTTTTGGGTGTTTTTAGGGTTTTAGGGGTTTTTAGCATTTTTAGGATTCTTATGTGTTTTATGTTTTTTTGGTTTTTATGGTTTTCTTAAGAGTTTTTCAGGGTTTTTAATGTTTTTATGAATTTTAATGAAATTTTTAGGATTTTTACGGTTTTTAGGGTTGTTTAGGATTTTTTGAAGGTTTTTCTTATTTTTTAGGGTTTTGTGATTTTTATGGTTTGTTTTGAAAATTTAGGTTTTTAGGGGTTTCAAATGATTTTTTATGATTTTCATATGAGTTTTCATTGTTTTTATCTTTTTACATTTTTTGGGATTATTTGGAATTTTTTATGATATTTATGATTTATATAGATTTTTGGGATTATGTGGGTTGTTTGGGGTTTTTAAGGTTTTTATGGTTTTTTTTGTTTTTAATTGGGTTTTTTGTGGTTTTTTTGCTTTTTAAAGGATTTTAAGATTATTTTAAACATTTTTAGTCATTTAATGGAGTTTTAGAGTTTGTAGTGGTTTTATTGTTTTAATTGTTTTTTAATATTTTTATGTGTTTTTATGATATTTAGGGGTTTTCAAGGTATTAAGGGTTTCTGGTGTTTTTATGGTTTTTATGACTTTAAGGAGTTTTTAATTTTTTTAAAATATTTCTTCATGTTTTCACGGTTTTTAGGGGTTATTATGTTCCTATGGATTTTTTGGATTTTTTGGATTTTTGTTTGGATTTTTGAGGGTTTTAGGGTTTATAGGGGTTTTAGGGTTTTTTAGGTTTTTAGGGGTTTCAACTATTTTAGGGTTTAGGGTTTTCATCTGGGATTTCCTAGAATTTTGGGGGTTTTGTGTTTTTATGTTTTTTAGGGATTTTGTCATATTTTTTGGGTTATTTAGGTTTTCTGGGATATTGAGGGATTTAGGGGTTCCTTTGGTTTTTAGGCATTTTAAGTATTTTTAGAGTTTTTTAATGTTCTTTGGAGTTTAATGGGGTTTTATATTTTTCTATGGATTACATGGTTTTTATGGGGTTTTAAGTATTTTAGGGGTTTTATGGTTTTTAGGTGTATTAAGGGTTTTCAATGTCTTCTAGGGATTCTTTGGGTTTCAATTTTTTTTTCTTTTGTATCTATTTGAAGATTTTTTAGCTTTTTTATATTTTATTCTAGTTTTCTGGGATTTTAGGGATTTTATATTTTTAGGGATTTTTAGGGATTTTTAGGAATTTTATGGGTTTTTACGGTTTTTTGGAATTTTTTTTGTTTTAGGGTTTTATAAGTGTTTATGGGGTTTCTAAGGTTTTAATTATTTTATGTTTTTAGGGATTTTAAGTTTATTTGGGTTTCTATGATTTTTATAGGGTCTCAAAGTGTTTTCACCGATTTTTATATTTTAGGGATTTTCCATTCTTTTTTATGATTTTTATGTGTCTTTAGGGTTTTTAGGGATTTTGAGTGTTTTTAGGGTTTTATGGTTTTTAGAGCTTTTATAGTTTCTTGGTTTTTAGGTTTTTATTTTGAGTTTTTAATTATTATGTATTTTTCGAGTTTTTAATGTTTTTATGGGTATAAAATGGTTTTTAGAGTTTTTAGTGGGTTTTTGTTTTTTATGGGTATTTGGTTTTCTCAAGGTTTTATCAGGGTTTTATGGTTTTTTGGGTTTGAGCGTCTTTTTATTATTTTTAGAGTTTTTATCATTTTTTTAGATTCTTAGGTGTTTAAAGTATTTTTAGGTTTTTATGGTTTTCTAGGGGGTTTTTAGGAGTTTTAGTGTTTCTTACATTTTTGGTAATTATTATGAATTGTCATGATTTTTATAGATTTTTATCATTTTTACAAATTTGGGGGTTTTTTAATGGTTTAGGTTGTTTAGTGTTTAAGGGGTTTTATCATTTTTAGGGGTCTTGAGTGTTTTTAGGTTTTTATGGTTTTCTTAGGGTTTTAAATGTTTTTAGGGTTTTAATGTTTTTAGGTATTTTTTTGGATTTTCATGTTTTTATGGGTTTTGGGGATTTTGAGGGTTTTGGGGATTTTAGGGTTCTTAGGGATTTTATTGTTTTTCCGGTTTTTATTGTTTTTTTCGAATTTTTATTTGTTTTAATATTTTTTAGAGTTATATATTAATTTTAGAGGATGAAATATTTTTATAGTTTTTAGTTGGGTTTTTGGGTTTTCTAGGGTATTTATGGTATTAAGGGTTTTAGGGTTTTTTTGGTTTTTTTGGGTTTTATGCGTTTTTTTTTGTTTTAGAGGTTTTAAGTGTTTTTAGGTTTTTAATGTTTTTATATGATTTTTCATGGTTTTTAGGGTTTTTTTACATATTTATATATTTTTTGGAATTTTTTAGGGTTTTTATGGTTTTGTGGAGTTTTACGAATTTTTTGGAGTTTTAGGGGTTTTAGGGTTTTTATTTTCCTTACGGTTTTTACGGTTTTATGTTTATCATAATTTTAAGGGGTGTTAAGGAATATTATTGATTTTTAATGTTTTAAGAGTTTAATGTGTTTTTATATTTTTCAGTGATTTTTATGGGTTTTATGGATTTTTAGGTTTTTTATGGGTTTTAGGAATTTTTTATGGTTTTTAAGGCTTTAGGGTTTATTTGGTTTTTTCAATTTTAGGTTTTTAGGGGTTTTAATTATTTTTTGGATTTTACGGTTTTCTTAGGGATTTTTAGGGCTTTTAAGGTTTTTTTAAATTTTTGATGTTTTAAGGAATTTTTTATTTTTTTATGTTTTTTATTATTTTTTAGTGATATTGAGGGTTTTTTGGGTTCATGGGTTTATAAGGTTTTATGGTCTTTTATGTTTTTTTGGGTTTTATGGTTATTTAGATTTTTTATTAGTTTTAGGGGATTAAATTATTTTAGATCTTTTGTGGTTATTAGGGTTTTAAGTTATTTTTATAATTTTTTAATGTTTTTAGTAGTTTTTATGCTTTTTAATAATTTTTGTAGAATTTTTAGGGTTTTAGTGTTTTTAAGTATTTTTAGTGGTTTTACATGTTTTTAAGGTGTTTTATGTTTTTAGGGGGTTTTACATTGTCAGGTATTTTTTTGGGGTGTTTACATTTTTTATTACCTTTTAGGGTTTATAGAGATTTTTAGGGTTTTTACGGGTTTTTAGGATTTTTAGGGTTTTTAGAGTTATTAGGGGTTTTTATGTTTTCAATTATTTTTAGGGATTTTTATATTTTTATAGTTTAAAGGGTTTTTATGTATTTTTATGGTTTATGGGTTTTATGGGTTTTATAGCTTTTTGGCTTTTTATGTTTTTTTAGATTTTATTGTTTTAAATGGTTTTTAGTTTTTTTAATCATTCGAGTATTTTTAATGGGTTTTTATAGTTTTTAGTGGATTTTTAGGGTTTTATGGGTTTTGTTTTTTCATTTTTATGGATTTTATGAGGTTTTAGGGTTCTAGTCAAGGAAGATGTGAGGGTATGACTATTCTTAGCCCCCCTCCAAATTTATTAGAAAGAAAAAAAGAGACACAACAGACAAGGGAGGGGAGGGGTCAAACGACCCACACCCAAAAACCCTTTACCACCCAAGACGCAAAAGACCCCCAAAAAAGAAAAATGAAAAAAGAAAAAACACACAAATCCAAGAAGCCACCACCATCATCCAACATCAACCAGCATCCAGCAGCTTATAACTAACCAATGACCAGCATCCAAAATCAAAATATCCAGCACCCAGCACCTGCAACACCTCCCAGCTAAGTAGAAACCAACATCCAGCAACATGATTTCTAGCATCCATTGGCTTCTCTCTAAGCGAGTTCCCCACCTTCAACACAGCACCACCAGCGCCAGAAGAAGCAGCGAGAACATCACATCTCAGCCAAGCAGTAGCCAGCATCCAACCCATTAGATTCTGACAGCCAGTACCTCTTTCAACGGTTCCCAGCGAAGTAGAAAATGGTACCCAGCAGCACCAGATCCAGCGACCAGCAACATCAAACCGCCAACACCATCGGACCACCAGTAACATTGAACCACCAGCCACAAAACGCCAAACTCAACATCATCCAGCACCACCACGCTAGGCGGGTCCATCACCAGCCGCATAGGACCACCAACACCAGAAACAAAACCATCATCTTCATCACAACTCATCCAAGTAACAACCAAAATTCCGGCATATTGCACACATCCGCATAGCCATGGGCATAAAACCACCAGAATCTAAGAAAAGAACCAGTCCACAGCCCAAACAGTCCTTCCAGCAACCTAGAAACCACAATGCATAACCAGCACGCAACGCCTCATATCATCCCCATCAAAAAGAAACAGGCTACTTTAGAACCACCAGAAATCATAGACCAAAACCAGATCACAGAAAAACACAAGCAGACCAGGAGCAACAACATGAATCAAAGATATGGCTGAGGAACAAACCTGGATCTTCGGCGCATACCAAAAACTGATCTGCATATTCTGCATAATCCGCTGCCAAGCTGAACTCATCTGCACCTTCTTGCCATGACTTCTCAAAAACAACCCGATTTGAGGCACCATCGTAGCGTACTGAAACCTCAAATCAGGAATCACCCAACGAAGCTAGAAACTGTGACTACAGAAACTGCAACATCGATGAGGCCCCCGACTTTGCTAATCTTCATGAGGGAACCCTAGATCTTTGAAGTCAACCCCAAACTGCGGCTGATTTCTAGAATGGTATCCGAGCACAAAGGAGACATCTACTTCGCCGCAAGCCAGATCGGACCGATCTAATACCACAACAGCCTGCACAAAAATCAAAACTGATAAACCCAGGCGCACCAGCAGAAAATTCCTTCCAAAGCCAAGATCCAGAGTGAGGAACAGGGAGAGAGAAGCAGCCGAAGACCGAACGCCATCACCATCTTGAGTCTGAAGAGTGCGGTCAGATAAACCCGTTGCCGATGAAGCAAGAATCCACCGCCAAGATCCTGAGAAGAAATCCGGGGAAGACCTAGGAGAAGCGTCGAGTGAGAGAGAGATCCGCATGAGTGTGCCACCATCTTTAGGGTTTTAGGGTTTTTAGGGATTTTACAATTCTTAAATTTTTAGGGGTTTTATACTTTTTTGATTTTTTAGGTTTTCATAGGGGGTTTCATGAAGTTTAGGGTTTTTATATTTTTAGGTATATTTAGGGATTTAAGGATTTTAATGGGTTTTAATAGTTTTATAGAATTTTGAGTGTTTTTAAGTCTCTTTGAAGTTTTAGATTTTATTTTCTTAGGGGTTTTAAGTGTTTTCGGTTATTTAAGATTTTTTTAGGGGTTTTCAAGATTTAAAGGTATTTTTAGGGTTTTGTTAGGATTTTTATGGTTTTTCAGGTGTTTTAGGAATTTTGATGGATTTTAGGGTCTTTTATGGTTTTGGTGTTTTTATGTTTCTTCGGGTTTAGGGGTTTCTTTAGTTTTTGGTTTTTATGGATTTTTAATATTTTTAATGATTTTAGGGGATTATTTGGATTTTAATTTTTTTTTACTTTTTGGGTTTTTAGGGTTTTTTACGGGTTTAAGGGGTCTTTTGGTTTTTATGGGTTTTAGGGTTTTTAGGGTTTTAGTGGTTTTAGTGTTTTCTTGGGTTTTATATGTTTTTTGGTTTTAAGTATTTCATATGGTTTTTCTAGGTTTTTACGGTTTTTTACTTTTTTAGGGTTCATTAATAATTTTTAGGATTCTTATCTTTTTTAGGGTTTTTAGAAATATTGAGGGTTTTAGAGTGTTTTTGGTTTTTATGTATTTTATTGTTTTTTAATGTTTTGAGTGTTTTATGGATTTATTGTTTTGAAAGGTACTTTTAGTGTTTTTACACTTTTTTAGGGATTTTAGGGAATTTTGAGTATTTTATTGGTTTTTTAGATTTTTAGGTATTTGAAGTGGTTTTTTGGATTTTTTTGGTTTTTAGAGTTTTTTTTGAATTTTTTGGGTTATTACGTTTTATAGAGATTTTTATATAGTTTTAAATGTTTTAAATGGTTTTTAGAGTTTTTATAGTTTTTAGAGTTTCTATGTGGTTTTTTTAGTTTTTAGGTGTTTTTTTGTTTTATTGGTTTTTATGGTTTTCAGACTTTACGGCTTTTTTATTTTAAAATTATATGTGTTTAAGGGTTTTATGTTTTTTTAGGATTTTAAGGTTATCTTATTATTTTTATGGTTTTTAGCTTGTTTTACATTTTTACAGGTGTTTAGAGATTTTTAGGATTTTGTAGTTTATTGTGTTTCTAGGAATTTGAAGGTGTTTTAGTGGGTTTTAGGGTCTTCAGGGCTTTTCAGGTTGTTTTGGGGTTTTAGGATTTTTTGAGTTTTTAGGGCTTTTATGTTTTTTAGATTTTTTTACGGTTTTAAGGGTTTAAAGGGATTTTATAATTTTATTGGGTTTTAGGGTTTTTATGTGGTTTTGGGCGGTTTTGAGGTTTTAATAGTTTTTATGGTTTTTAGGGTTGTCAAGGATCATAAGAGGATTTAACTTTTTAGTTTTTAGGTGTTTTTAGTGTTTTTATGTTTTTATATTTTTCTTTAGGTTTTTCATGTTCTTAAAGTTTTTTATTTTTTTGGGGTATTTTTATGTTTGTTTATGTTTTTTTTTTATTTTTTTTTATTTTTAGATATTTTTGTAGTTTTTAGGGTTTTTAGTTTGTTTAAAGTATTTATGTTTTTATGGGTTTTAAGTGTTTTTATAATTTTAAGGTTTTCTAATGGTGTTTTATGTTTTTTATGGGTTTTTATTCTTCTAGTTATTTTTAGGTATTTTTAATGATATTTGTTTTTTTCAGGGTTGTAAGGTAATTTGATGTTTTATGGGTGTTTATGTATTTTTTGAGTTTTTGCGGTTTTTTATAATTATTTAGGGTTTATAGATTTTTAGAATTTTGTATCATTTTAAATAGGTTTATTAGATTTTATATTTTTTCATGGTTCTTAGGGTTTTTATGGGTTTTGGAGATTTTATGGTTTTTAGGTGTTTCAGGGTTCTAGGGTTCTTAGGATTTTATGGGTTTTTAGAATTTTAAGTGGTTTTTATATTTTTTAGGCATTTTAAGTGATTCTAAAATTTTATAATTTTCTTAGGGGTTTTCATGGTTTTTAGGGTTTTTACCTTTAATGGATTTTTAGGGTTTTTTAGGATTTTTATTGAGTTTTATGGTTTCTACTAACTTTTTTATATTTTTTTCATTTTTATAGTCTTTAGGGGTTTTGTGTGTTTTTAGGTTTTTAAGCATCTCTTAGAGGTTTTCAGGGTTGTTAGTGGTTTTTATATATATTTTTTAATTTTTAGGGTTTTTTAGGATTTTATTGGGTTTTTTTGGTTTTTTAGTGTTTTTAGGGTTTTTAGTTATTTTAGGGTGTTTGTTGTTTTTTTTTGCGTTTTTATGGTTTTTTAGTTTATTAGTTTGGTAAGGATTTTTAGATTTTTTAATGTTTTAGTTTTTAAAAGGTTTTACGATTTTTAGTTGTTTTTAGGGTTTTGTATGGGTTTTAGGGGTTTTAAGGTTTTAATTATTTTTTATTTTGAATGGGTTTTATGGGATTTTTAGGGATTTTGTTTTCTTATGGTTTTTTATTGTTTTTATTTTTTTATGTTTTAAGTATTTTTAAGGATTTTTTGGATTTTTATGGTGTTTAAGGATTTCATGTATTTTTAGGGTTTTAGGTTTTGTAGTGTTTTTAAGTTCTTTAGGGTTATTATTTATTTTTATTTCTTAACTTTTTTTATTAGGGTTTTTAATGTTTTTATGGTGTTTATATTTTTAGGGTTTATTTGGGTTTTTTGGATTATTTTGTTTTTTTATGGTTTTTTGTATTTTGATGGTTTTTATGGATTTGGGGGTTTTAGGTTTTTATTTTATTTTGTAGGGGTTTAATATTTTTTTAACTCTTTGAGGAGTTTAAATAGTTTGTTTTTGTTTTTGTGTGTTTTAGGGATCTTATGGTTTTTAGGGTTTTTAAGGTTTTAGTTGTATTATGGATTTTAGGGAATTAGGTTTTTTGGGGTTTTAGGTTGTTTTTCATTTTTTAGTTTTTAGGGATTTTAATTATTTTTATATTTTTATGGTTTTCGTAGTGGTTTTTGGTATTTCTAAGGATTTTGAGGGATTTTATGAGTTTGTATGGTTTTTAGGGGTTTTATGTTTTTTAGTGTTTTTGGGTTTTTTTAGTTTTTATGGTTTAAATGGGTTTT
The DNA here is from genome assembly GCA_963277665.1 of Viscum album. NCBI lineage: Eukaryota > Viridiplantae > Streptophyta > Magnoliopsida > Santalales > Viscaceae > Viscum > Viscum album. The sequence continues at coordinate 111,465,617 of OY728127.1, forward strand.
TAGAGTTTCTAACATTTTAAGAAGTTAAATCAGCTTTGGTATTCTTCCTGGGTTTTTAGGTTTTTATGTGTGTTAAGGGTTTTGAAGGTGTTTATTGTTTTTATGGTTTTAGGTTTTTTAGGGTGTTTAGATTTTTTGGGGGGTTTTATGTTTCCTTGTATATTTAAGGTTTTCAGAGTGGTTTTCAGAGTTTTAGGGTTTTTACATTTTATGTATTTTTTAGGTTTTTTTAATATTTTTATTGTTTTTTGGTTTTTAGGTATTATGGGGGACTTAGGGTATTTTCCTTTTTTTAGTTTTATAATTATTTAGGTTTTTTTGGTGTTTTAATTGTTTTTAAATTTTTATGTTTTTCTTATTGGTTTTCAAGGTTTCATGGGTTTTATGTTTTTAAGGATTTTAATGTATTTTTTAGAATTTTTATGGTTTTAGGGATTTGCATGGGTTTCTTGGTTTTTAGGGTTTTTAGGGTATTTATGGTTTTTTGGGGTTTAACGGGTTTTTTTTGTTTTTTGGGTGTTTATGGGTTTTTTAAGTTTTCTTAAATTTTTGGGTGTTTAACGGTTTTGAAGAATTTTTAATAGGTTACAAATGGTCATATGGGGTTTAGGGTTTTTATGTGTTTTAGCGATTTTAATGTTTTTAGGGCTTTTTAGGTTTGTAGCGTATTTTATGTGTTTAGTTGCTTTATGTTTTTTAGATTTTTGAGTTATTCTTATAGTTTTCTAGGTTCTTAGGATTTTTTTATTTTTTCTATATTTTTTGGTCCTTTATAAGAATTTTACAGTTTATAAGGTTTTTAGGGATGTTGAGGGTTTTAGGGTGTTTATGATTTTGATGGTTATTATGGATTTTTGGGGGTTATGGATTTTCTCAGTTTTTAGGGTTTTTCATGGTTTTAGGGGTATTTATGTTTTTAAGGGTTTAATTGGATTTTAGCAATTTTAGTGAATTTTTATGTTTAATGGGCTTTTAGGGGTTTTAATGGGTTTAAGGGGAGTTTGTTTTTTAGGGATTTTTAGGATCTTTTTAGGTTTTATAGGTTTCTAGTGTTTTTATATTACTTTTTTTATTTTATGTTCTTTAGGTTTTTATGGTTTTATTCAGGGTTTTAAAGGTTTTTAGGGTTTTTTATGTTTTCAGGTATTTTTAGGACATTTATGTTTTTTAGATTGTATAGGTAATTTGAGGCTTTTATGGTTTTGGGGAATTTATGGTGTTTTATAATTTTTATGTTTTCATGATTTTTAAGTGTTTTTAGTTTTTTAATGTTTTCTTAGGGGTTTTCAGGGTTTTTAGGGGTTTAAATGTTTTTAGGGATTTTTATGGATTTTTTAGTTGTTTATGGGTTTTTATGGTCCTAGGGTTTTTTATGGTTTTTAGGGTTTATGAGTTTTTATGATTTTTCTTCGTTTTAGGGGTTTTGAGTATATTAGGGTTTTATTGGTTTTTATAGTTCTATAAATATTTAGGGGGTTAATGGTTTTTTTAATTTTTAATGTTTTAAGGGGTTTTTAAGGTTTTTTTTGGATTTTTTGGTTTGTCGGGTTTTTATGATTTTTAGGGTTCTTGATGGTTTTTATCATTTTAAATTATTTAAGGGGTTTTATGTTTTTTTTATATTTCTGTAGGCATTTTCATTATTTTTTGGGTTTTTTATGTGTGTTTTAATTTTCTAGATGTTTTTAGGGATTTATTGATTTTGAGGGGTTTTAGGGGTTTTAAGGTTTTATATGTTTTTAGAGTTTTTAACATTTTTTTGGGGTTGAAGGGTTTTTAGATTTTTTGTGGTTTAGGGATTTTATGGGTTGTAGGCTATCTTATGGGGTTTTATTATTTTTTGGGTTCTTAGGGGTTTTACTATTTTTATGGTTTTTAGGGGATTTAATTATTTCTAAATTTTTAAGAGTTTTAGGGATTTTCATTATTTTTATGGGTTTTTACATTTTTTGGGACTATTTGGTATTATTTGGTAGTTTATTTTTTTAGTTTTTTATCTTTTAGGGTTTTTTGGATTTTTATGATTCTTAGGGTTATTTAGTGTTTTTAGTGTTTTGGGGTTATTTACAGATTTTAATATTTATTAGAGTTTTTTTAACATTTTTTTGGGTTTAATGGTTTTGTAGTGTTTTTTGTGGGTTTTGGGTATTTTAGGGTGTTTTAAGGATATTAGGGGTGTGTGATTTTTAGGGGTTTTGGGGGGGTTTCAGTGTCTTTTAGGGTCTATAGATTTAAGCATTTTTCATTTTGTAGGTGTTTATGTGTTTTTTTCCTTTTAAGGTTTTTTCTTGATTTTAAGAATCTTAATGTTTTTTGGTGTTTAGGGTTTGTTAGAGATTGTTTCAGATTTTATGGTTTTTTAGGGATTTTGATTGTTTTTATGGCTTTTTAGGGTATTAGGGTTTTAGTGGTTTAATCCTTTTTTAGTGTTTTACGTTTTTTAGTGTTTTAATATTTTCATAGGGGTTTAATTATGTTTAGGGTATTTTACATTTTTAGGGATTTTTAGGGATTTTTTTATTTTTATGGTTTTTTTGTTTTTAGGGGTTTTTTGGGGTTTTAGGGGTTTATTTTTTGTTTTCTTAGGTTTTTAGAGTTTTTTATATTTTTAGGTATATTATGTTTCTTTATTGTTTTTTATATTATTAGGGGTTTAGTGTTTTTTTATAGTTTTTAGTGTGTTTTAGAGTTTTTAAACATTTTTATATTTTTTAATGGTTTTTAGGTGTTTTATGTTTTTAGTGTTTTTTTCCATTTTTTAGGTTATTTGGGTTTTTATATTTTTCAGGGTTTTAGGATTTTCATAGGGGTTTTTTATATTTTTATGTTTTTAGGTATCTTATATGATTTTTATGTTTTTTTATTTTTTATGGTTTTAGGGATTTTGAGGGGTTTTCGGGTTTTTTGGGTTTTTAGTATTTTAGTTCATTTATAGTTATTTTTTGATTTTTTTTGTGTTTTTTAGGATTTTTATGAGCTTTATAGTTCTGAACTTCATAGGTGATTTAATGGATTTTTATTTTTTTAGTGGTTTCTAGGGGTTTTTTTGGTTTTAGGGGAACTATGTGGTTCATGGTCTTTTAGGTTTTTTTTATAATTTGTTGCTTTTTTATGTTTTTTTAGGTTTTTATACATTTGAAATGGGTTTTCTCGGTTTTTAGGAATTTTTATGTTTTAGATATGTTTAGGGATTTTTTAGGATTTTAGGGTTTTTAGTGTTTTTAGGGAATTTTGTGGTTATGTGATTTTTAGGTTTTTAGGATTTTTAGATTTTTTTGGTTTTTTAGGGTTTTTTTTAAATATTTAAAGATTTAAAAAAATAGTTTTAAAGGGTTTTTAGAGTATAAGTGGGTTTTAATAATTTTTTAAGGGTTTTAAATTTTTTAGGGGGTTATATTATTTTTAGAGGTTTTGGGGTGTATTTAAGGCATTTTTAGGGGTTTTAGAATTTTTTAGGTTTTAGGGGTTTTTAATATTTAAGGGTTTTTAATGTTTCTTCTAGGTATTCTAGGTTTTTATATTATTTTTATATTTTTAGTAATTTTTAGGGCCTTATAAATATTTTTATGGGTTTTTATGTTTTTTGGGGATTTTGATATATTTGTACATTTTTAGGGATTTTATGGTTTTTAAGGTTGTTTAGGATTTTTGTGGCTTTAATTGTTTTAATATTTTTAATGTTTTCTTAGTTTTTTTTTGTATTTCAATGATTTTTATATGTTTAGATTTTTTTAAGGATTTTTTACATTTTTATGGTTTTTTAGGGATTTTGAGGGGTTTTAAGGTATTATAGTTTTTTGGGTTTTAGGATTTTTTTTATTTTTTAAGAGGTATTACATTTTTTGACCGTTTTCATATTTTTTAGGGTTTAAAGTGTTTTTAGAGTTTTTAGTGGGTTATAGGGTTTGATAGATATTTACAGGTATTTATGGTTTTATGTTTTTTAATAGTTTCTAGGGTTGTAGGGCTTATTTAATTTTATCATTTTTTAGTTTTTCAGGGGTTTTAAGTGTTTTTAGCTTTATAAGGTTTTCTCTAGGTTTTTAGGGATTTTAGGGGTTTTAATTTTTTTAGGGATTTCAAAATCTTTTTAATATCATTAATTTTTTAATGGTCTTTAGGGATTTTTAGGGGTTTTAGGATTTTTAAAGCTTCTTTGTTTAGGGTTTTTATTATTTTTTAGTGGTTTATGGTATTTCAATATTTTAACTTTTTTAGTGTTTTAATGGGTTCCTCGGATTTTTAGTAAATTTTAATTTTTTTATGGGTTTTAGGGTATATAAGTTTTTTTGGGGTTTTTTTGAATTTTCTTTGGGGGGGGGTTAGGGGTTTTAGGGTCTTTATATGATTTTTAAGGGTATTAGTGTTTTTTAGGTTTTTAACAGTTTAATGTTTTTTAGGTTTTTAAGATTATATTAGGGGTTTTTAGGGTTCATTTTTTTATTGATTTTTGTATTTTAAGACTTCTCATAATTGTTATGGTTTTTAGATATTTTGTGGTTTTTAAGGTTGTTTTGGGTTTTAACCGTTTTCCAGGTTTTTAGGGGTTTTATTGGTTTTATATTTTTAAGGTTTTCTTATGTTTTTAAAAGGTTTTTATGGTTTTTATATTTTTTTATGTTTTTTGGGATTTTTATGATTCTTAAATTTTTTGGGGGGGATTTTAGTGATTTAGGGGGATTTTAGGGTTTTCCAGGGGTTTTATGAATTTTTTGGGGTTTTAGCATTTTTTACAGGTTTTAGGGGTTTTAAGTGTTTTCAAGTTTTTAAGGTTATCTTAGGTTTATTCAAAGTTTTTAGTTTTTTATTGTTCTTATGGATTTTTAGGTATTTTTTTAATTTTTATGGGTTTTAGGGTTTTTTGTTTTTATGGTTTTTTTATTTTAGGGTTTCTTTAGTTTTTTAGGGTTTTAAGCTTTTTAAGATATTTTTTTTATTTTTAGTGGTTTAAAGTATTTTTAGATTTTTAGTGGATTTCTTGGTTTTTACTGGTTTAAATGTTTTTAGGGGTTTTATGGTTTTTAGGGGTTTTTTGGTTTTTTGGTTTTTCGGTTTTTGGGTTATTGGGTTTTTAGGGTTTTTAGAGTTTTTTAGGTTTTTAGGGGTTCTAATCATTTATAGGCTTCTGTGGATTTCCTTGGTTTTCTAGGGTTTTTTAGTGTTTTTATATTTTTATGAATTTTTAAGGTTTTTTAATATTCTTTTGGGGTTTTAGTTATTTTAAGGCTTTTGAGGGGTTTCTAGATTTTTAAGGGTTTTTTGGTTTTTTTGGTTTTTTTTGGATTTTAGGGATTTTTTAGAGTCTTTTGAGGCCTTAAGGTTTCTTAGACCTTTTATTCATTTTAGGGGTTTAAAAGGACAATATTGTTTTTAGTGGGGATTTATGGTCTTTATGAGTTTTAGTTTTTTTATAGCTTTTAAGGGTTTTATGTGTTTTAAGGAATTTTAGTGTTTTTATGGGGTTTTTATGGTTTTTATGGTTTTTTATGGTTTTTATCATTTTTAGTTTTTGATTGGTTTTATGTTTTTTAAGGTTTTTAAGGGTTTTAAATGGTTGTTAGGATCTTATAGAGTTTTTATGGTTGTTAGAGTTTTTGGATTTTTAGGAATTTCTCAGGTTTTGTAGATTCTGTTTTATTTTCATGGGTTTTAAAGAGTTTCAGGCATATTAGAATTTTTGGGTTTTTAAAATTTCATAAATTTTAGGAGTTTTATTTTTTAGGGTAGTATGGTTTTCTTATGAGTTCACAGTGTTTTTAGGGTTTTATGTTTTTATGTATTTTTAGTGATTCTTAAGTATTTTTACCATATCATAGGGGTTTGAGTGATTTTGTGTGCTTTTTGGGGATTTTTAGCATTTTTGATTTTTAGGGGTTTTAGGGTTTTTTAGTGTTTTATGGTTTTTTGAGTTTTTTAATATTTTTTGTCTTTAAAATATTTTTATATTTTTTAGTTGTTTTAGGGTCATTTATGGGGTTTTACAAGTTTTTATGGTTTATGTTATTTTTAATGTTTTTAGGATTTTTATGGGTTTTCTTGTTTTTTAGGGTTTTAGAATTTTTAGGTTTCTGAGGTTTTATGTTTTTCTAGGTTTTTAATGTTTTTAAAGGGGTTTTTTGGGTATTTAGTTTTTTAAGTATTTTAGTATTTTTTGGGATATTTTAGGATTTTTATGGTTTAAAGGGATTTTAGGGATTTTATGGGTTCTTAAGGTTTTTCATGGTTTTATGGATTTTAGGGAGGTTTGGTTTTTAGGGTTTTTTTGATTTTTTAGGTATTATATAGGGGTTTAAAGATGTTTTAGAGTTTTTATTGGATTTAGGGATTCTATTGGTTTTTAGTGTTTTATGGTTTTTAAGTGTTTTTAGGATTTTTGAGTTTATTGTGTTTTTTGATTTCATAGAATTTTTTAGGTTTTTAGGGGTTTTAAGTGTTATAAGTTATTTTAGGTTTTATTAGAGTTTTTAGGTTTTTTTGTGTTTTTTTTTAAATTTTAGTGCTATTTTGGGATTTTATGATCATTATTGGTTTTTAGGGATTTTGAGTTTTTTATGAGTTTTTAGCAGTTTATGGTTTTTATAATTTTTATGGTTTATTTGGGTTTTATGGTTTTTTTAGTATTTTAGGGTTCATATGGTTTATTATTATTTTTAAATATTTTTATGGCTTTCAATGTTTTTAGAGTTGTTAGTTGTTTTTAGGGCTTTTATGGGAAAGGAAGATGCGAGGGTCAGGCTATTTCTGACCCCCACCCCAAATTTATTATAGAAAAGACGCGGCAGACAGGGGAGGAGACGGGTCAAACGACCTACACCCAAAAACCCTTTACAATCCCAAACCCAAGAAACATCAAAAAGAAAGACCAAAAAGCATAGAAATACAAACAAATAAGAAAAACAAAATTGTACCCAATATCACTTCCTATCTAATCAGTCAACTAGCATCCATCATCACCAAAACTGCCAATCAGCAACAATCATCCAGCAGCACCAACACAATCTTCAGAAATTCCATCAACCCATCTTTAGCACCACAATGTCACAACCACCAACCTCCAGCAGCCCCAAGCCAAACACCATCATAGCATTAACCATCAAGAAGCCGCATCTTCTAGCAATCCGTGGATGAAAACCAGCAGCGACCACCACAAAAAACACAAATCACAACATAATACCAATAGCAAGGGAACAACAGCGTAGGAAAACAGAAATAGAAGAACATCGGGCCTCCCCCCTCCAGGCCATAGGAGTCGACCCCGAGAAGACTGAAGCAAACTCGAACCGTCGTCGGGTCGAGAACGGGGAGCGACAGGGCCAACACCAAACCAATGCCACAACCAGAACCTAAAGTCCAGTAGGGGCCAACCGTAGCCGAAAAAAATCAACCCAGAGGAAGAGACGAGAACGCGAAATCTGAAATGAGATCCTGAGGATAGGGGAACACCAAATCAGACACCAGGAATGCCAACCCCAACGCCATGCTCTCGAAGCCACAAAAAAACACCAGATCACGATAGGAAGACACTAATATGGAAACCCAGATCTGGACCACATAGAGACGATTCCAACCGATGCCAGACATGGATCCCAAAGCCAGAAGAGTCAGGGTCACCATTGCGTGAACCATATCCAGCAGCGAGCGATCTGAAGCAGAAGCAAGATTTCGAAGCTGCAAGGCATGACGAAGCTACCACTGGGTAAAAAATGAATCCATCACACAAGAGAGAAACCTCCATCAACGCTGGTCCAAGATGAAATCGTGGTCATCGAGGCCGAACCACACTGGAGGGGAAAGGAGGAAGAACCGAAGGGGAGCCCTAGTGACGCAAGGGGAGGAGAAGAGATGCCACTCCCATGCCTTCTTCTTTGGGTTTCTTCCCTTTAGGGTTTTTATGGGGTTTTATAGTTTTTTAATGTTTTTTGGCGGTTTTATAGGTTTTTTTGGTTTTTAGTGATTTTAGATTCTTTTTAGGGCATTAGACTTTTTATGTTTTTTGGGATGTTATCTAATTTTAGGTTTTAAGGTTTTATTTTGATTTTTCAATGTTAATAGAATTTTTATGTTTTTATGGATTTATGAATTTTTAATATTTTTATGGTTTTTTTTTTGTTTTTAGGGATTTTGATGGTATTTTAGGTTTTTTAGGATTCCTAGTGTTTTATGGTTTCTAGAGTTTTGTAGATTTTTATATGTTTTAAGTGTTTATATCTTCTATGGTTTTTTAAGGGTATGTCCTTGGTTTTATGGTTTTTAATATTTTTTTGGGATTTTTAGGGCTTTATGTTTTTTTATGGTCTTTATGGATTTTGAGGGTTTAAGGTCATTATGATTTTTTTGGTTTTAAGGTATTAATAAAATTTTAGGGTTTTATAGGTTTTTAGAGTTTCTTTACATTTTTTTGGTGTTTAAATATTTTTTAGAATTTTTAGCGGGTTTAGGGTTTTATTAGTTTTTAGGGGTTTTAAGGTATTTATATGATTTTATAATTTTTAGGGGAGTAAGTGGTTTTAGGGATTTTTTGGGGTTATAGTTTGTTTTAGTGTTTTTATGGTTTTATGGTTTTTAGGATTTTTCTAACTTTTTAGGTTTTTTATGTTTTTGAGGTATTTTTACAGATTTTTTAGGTTTTTATAGTCTTTGAGGGTTTTTAGGTATTTTGAGATTTTTAAGGTTTTTTTGGGTTTTTATGTTGTTATTTCCATATTTTAGTGGTTTTTTGAGTTTTCAGGGGTTATATGTTTTTTAAATTTTATAATGATTTTAGGGGATTAAAGGGTTTTTTATTATTTTTAGTTCTTTTTAGGGTTTAATATGGTTTTTAGGGTTTTAATTATTTTTTGGGGTTTTATGGGTTTTAGTGGATTTTGGTGGTATATAGTCATTTTAGGTTATTTTAGGGTTTTTTATAATTTTTTAGGTTTCTTATGGGTTTTAAGTTTTTCAATAATTTAATATTTTCTTTGGTTTTTTCATGGTTTTTAGGGTTTTAAATATTTTAGTTATTTTTACAGATTTTTGAAAAATTAATTGTTTTTATGGATTTTAGGGACTTTTAGGATTTTTAGAGTCTGTAAGGCTTTCTGTTTTTTTTTTATTTAGCATTTTTGAAGGTTTTTTATGAGTTTTAAGTGTTTTTAGGTTTATATCATTTTCTTAGGGGTTTTATATATTTTTAGGGGTCTTATGGTTTTAGGGATTTTTAGATCTATTTAGAATATTGTGGTTTTATGGTTTTTAGGTATTTTGAGGGATTTTATGGGGTTTTAGGGTTTTTATGGGTTTTTAGGGTTTTAGGGAAAGGAATGTGCAAGGACAGTCTATCCCTTACCCCCTAGATATATAGAGAAGAGAAAAAAAGTAGCAGACAAGGGAGGGGTGTGGTCAAAAAACCCACACCCAAATCCCCTACAACCCCTCAAAAAAGTCCAAAATCCCAGGAAGCAAAATGAGAGACAACTACGGAACAAAATCACCATCCCCAAAGGGATATCCATCAACACCATAGCCCAAGGAAGCATCCGAGTCCACCAAATCCCATTAGAGGATTCATACTGCTTGAGGAAGGATGCAAAATACTTCCTGAGTTCCACATCCAGTTTCACATTAGAAGCCCCATCTTCACTACCATGTACATTTCCCTTACATTTACAAGTCTTGGAGAAATCCCTAGTATCCATCGACCTATGCACGGAGGTATAGTCCCTTCCAGCCCTCTGTTTCACTAGAGGGTCGCTCTTCGTCTTTCTCTTCCTTTGATCAGAGGCATCATGCGCCACCATGTCTCCCTACTTTCTACATTCAGGATCTGAATACGGCCTTCTCTTATGCTTTCCACCAGATGAATCAGAGAGACCCATCGTCTCATGCGCCTTCTTGATCCTATTCTGGCTGGCATACATGAGATCATCACGGTCTCCAAGGATTTCTCCAAGCCTTATGTGTTCATCATTCTCATCTCCAAGGAAGATCACCAGCTATATATCCAGCTTATGGAAGATATCATAAATATTTTTATCATGTGGTATTTTTGAACAATCCATCATAATCGGGTCAGACAATTCAACACAGGGGGCAGCTTCTCGAACAAAAAAAGAGCCGACCTCTTGTCCGGCTGCACATCACTCTATTCAGGCACGTCCAACAGTACATGCTCTTGGGGGGGGGCACAGTAGGAAGGTGATCCACTTCCAAGGCCAAGGAACCAACAAAAGGAGAAGGAAAGTTTTCATCCTGGGGGACATCAGCAGCTTCCACCTACTGCAACACCAGCCTCCCTTGACCCCTTTCTTCAGTACCTATAGAATCCAAATGATATAGACCATTGTACCGATTCAAGAATAAAGCCAGCTCATGGCAGCATCCAACATCCACTTAAGGTCTTGACAAAGGTACCCTCTCCATCCCAAGACATACATGCATTAGGGATTTTGTAAATTTTTGGGGTTTTTATGTTTTTCGTGTTTTTTAACATTTTCAGGGGTTTAATGAGCTTTTACAAATTTTAGTGGTTTTTTAGGGTTTCATGTGTTTTTAGGTTTTCTAATGTTTTTAGGGGTTTTTATTTTTTTTAAGGTTTTAGGGACTTTTTAGGGTTTTTTATCATTTTAACATGTTTTAGGGAGTTTACGTTTTAATAGAATTTTATGGTTTTTAGTATTTTTTAGGATTTTTACGGTTTTTTACTTTTTTATGGATTTTTATGGATTTTTAATGATTTTAATAGTTTTTAGGGTTTTTGATGTCTTTTTATTTCTTTTAGGGTTTTAGTGGTATTTTTGGGTTTTAGGGGTTTTGGGTCTTTTAGGGGTTCAAAGGATTTTTAGAGTTTTTAGTGGTATAAATGATTTTATGGTGGTTTAGGGTTTTTAAAGATGTAATGGGTTTTTATGCTTTGGTGGGTTTTAGGTTCGTTTTAGCATTTTTGGGATTTTTAGCATCCTTAGGTTTTTAGAGGTTTTAATTATATTTCGGTTTTGATGTTTTTATATGGTTTTTCAGGGTTTTATTTTTATATATTTTTTTGGATATTTAGAGATTTTTTAGGATTTTTATGGTTTTTAGGTTTTTCTGCGATTTTTAAGGATTTAATGGGTTTTGGGATTTTAGGGGTTTTAGGGCATTTAGTTTTTGTAGGGTTTTTACTGGTTTTTGTGTTTTTATTTTCATAAGGTTTTCTTTTTTTATCATATATTTTAGGGGATTTCAGGTTTTTAGTGATTTTTAGGGACTTTTAAGGGATTTATGGATTTTTTGGGGTTTTTGTGATTTTAATGGGTTTTACGATTTTTTTTTGAGTTGATGGGGATTTATGGTATTTTTTAGTTTTTAATGTTTTTTAGTTTTTTAAATTTTTTTATGGTTTTTTTGATTTTGTTAATATTTTTAAGAGTTTAAATGGTTTTTAGAGTTTTAGGTGGTTTTTATGGGTTTTTACTGTTATTTATGGTTTCTAGGGGGTTTTATGTTTTTTAGGGTTTTGAGGGTTTTTATGGGTTTATGTGTTTTTTATGTTTTAAGGTGTTTTTATTTTCTTACTATTTTAGGTATTTTATTGTATTTATGGTATTTTTATGTTTTTAGGTAAATTCACGTATTTTTTACAATTTTTGTGGTGTTTATGGGCTTTTAGGGATTTTGAGGGTTTTAGGGTTGTTATGGTTTTTAGGGGTTGTATTTATTTTCAATGTTTTTAACCATTTTGAGGTTTAATTCGCTTCAAGATTTTTTAGTGGTTTGTTCTATTTTTATTGGATTTTAATCATTTTTATGGTTTTTAGGGGTGTAGGGGTTTTTTAGAGTTTTAGGGTATTTAGGGTATTTTTAGGATTTTTAGGGTATTTAGAGATTTTAGGATTTTTATATTTTTTAGTGTTTTACGTGCATTTGGATTTTAAGGTTTTCTTAGTTTTTTTCTTAGTTTTTACAATTTGGGGATTTTTAGGGATTGTAGGGATTTTTTTATTTTTATAGGTTTTTTGTTATTTTTGGATTTTGATAGGTTTTAGGGTTTTTTATGGGTTTTAGGGTTTTTAAGTTTTTTATCATTTTTTAGGTTTTTTTCGTTTTAATTGATTTTATGTTTTTAATATTTTCTTTGGGATTTTCAGGGTGTTCGTGGTTTTTTACATTTTTATGTATTTTTTTGACATTTTTTATATTTTTTGGTTTACAGGGTTTGGGTTATTTTCATGTCTTTTAGGGTTTTATGTTTTTTTGTTGTTTAGGGTTTTTTAGTGTTTTAGTGGTTTAAGGTTTTTATTTTTTTTACCATTTATAGGTTTTTATAGGGTTTTTAGAGTTTTTAGGGGTTTTATGGGTTTTAGGAATTTTATGTTTTTTAGGTGTTTTATGGTTTTTAGGGTATCTATGGTTTTTAGGGAATTGGGGGGGGGGGGTTACAATTTTAGGTTTTTTAGGGCTTTTAAGTGTTTCTAGGATTTTATGGTTTTCTTAGTGTTTTTAGGGGTTTTAGGGTTTGTTATGTTTTAGGGATTTTTAAAGATTTTTATTGTTTTTTATGTTATTTATGGTTTTTAATGATTTTGAAGTTTTTTTAGTTTTTTGGGTTTTTTGGTGTTTTTTTGAGTATTTAGTGGTTTAAATGTTTTTTAGATTTTTTAGAATTATAAGGGGTTTAAAGGGGTTTCATAGTTTTTTTTGGTTTTAGGGTTTTTATGGGGTTTTAAGGTTTTTAAGGTATTTAGGGGTTTTGGGCTTTTAAGGGTTTCATAGTGTTCTGGGCGTCCTTTTAGGTGTTTTAGGATTTTTTTTTGTTTTTGCGAATTTTAGGTGTTTATGTGTTTTTACATTTTTAAGGTTTTCTTAGGGTGATTCATGATTTTTTATAGTTTTTTTTTTGTTTTTTTTATTTTTAGGATTTATTTCGGATTTTTATGATTTTTATGTGGTTTTAGGGATTTTAAGGGTTTTAAGTTTTTTTTACATTTTGTAGGGTTTTTAGGATTTTAATCATTTTTAGGTTTTTAGGGGTTTTATGTGTTTTTTGGTTTTTAATGATTTCTATGTCTTCTCAAGGTTTTTAGGTTTTTCTATGTTTTTATTGATTTCTGAAGACACTTTTTATGATTTTATCATTTCATAGGAATTTTTAGGGGTTTTATGTGTTTTAGGTATTTAATGTTTTCATAGTGGATTTAGGGTTTTTAGAGGTTTTTACTTTTTTTGGTATTTTTACGGTATTTTTAGGGTTTTTATGTGTTTTTGGGGTTTTATAGATTTTTATGGGTTTTACAGTTTTTATGATTTTTTATGTTTTTTTTTATATTTTTAGGTATTTTTTTAGAATTTTTAGGATATTTATGATTTTTATGGGTATTAGGATTTTTATGGACTTTGAGGGGATTTAGGGTTTTAAAGATTTTGGGGTTATTATAGTTGTTTGGGTTTTTTGTTTTTTTTATAGTTTTTCAGTATTTTCAAGTTTTTATTGTTTTTAGTGGATTTAAGGGGTTTTTATATTTTTTAGTGTTTTTATGGTTTTATGGTTTCTTGGATTTTTATGTTTTAGGGGGTTTATGGTTTTTAGAGTTTTTTGGTTTTTAACATTTGTTTTGGTTTTTAGGGGTTTTAAGTGTTTATATGTTTTTATTGTTTTCTTAGGGTATTTTATGAATTTATTATTTTATGTATTTTTAGGGGTTTTAAGTATTCATATGTTTTTAGTTTTTTAGGTATTTTGAAGGTTTTCATGGTTTTCATGGTTTTTAGAGTTTTATAGTTTTTTGGATTTTAGGATTTTTTGATTATTTTAGGATTTTTAATTTAATAGAGATTTTAAAAATTTGGGGTTTAAAGTATATGTACAGTTATTATTTGGTTTTTAAGGATTTTTTTTTTGGTTTTTATGATTTTTTTAAGGATTTGGGGTTTTTTATGTAATTTGAGGATTTTGGGGTTTTTAGTATCTTTTTAGGGGATTTTGGGTTTTTAAAATTTTTTGCATTATTTTAGATTTTTAACTATTTAGATTTTTAAGGGTATCTTAGTGTTTTTCACGGGTTTTAGGGATTTTAATGTGTTTTTTTATTTTATGGATTTTAGGGATTTTTTTGTGTTTTAGGGTTTTTTGGTTTATTAAAATTTTTGGGTTTTTTTCATTTTTAGTTTTTTAATGGTTTGAAGTGTTTTTATTATTTTTTATTTTTTCTTAGTGTTTTTTCTAGATTTTTGGGATTTTGTACATTTTTATTGATTTTTAGGGACTTTTTAGGGTTTTTTATGTTTTTTATTTTTTAGGATTTTTAGGCTTTTTATTTTTAAGGGTTTTTTATGAATTTTTAGTGTTTTAGGGTTGTATGCGGTTTTGGGGGTTTGAGGGTATTTTTTTGAGTTTTTTAAGGTTTTAAGGCAATTTTGAGTTTTTTGAAATTTTAGGGTTTTAAAGGGTTTTTAGTGCGTTTTGTTATTTTTAGGGGTCTTATGGGTTTTTTGGGTTTTATTGTTTTTATGGGTTTTATGGTTTTTTAAGATTTAATGGTTTTAATAATTTTTATGATTTAAGGGGTTTTAATTATTTTTTAGAGTTCAATTATTTAATAAGGATTTTTAAGGATTTTATTGGTTTTTATGTTTTTAGGTAATTTTAGTGCTATGTAGGTTTTTAATGCTTTTTTTGTGTTTTTAGGTACTATTAGGGGTTTTAGGGTTTTTAGTGTGTTCAAGGTATTTATGTTTTTTGTGCTTTTATGTTTTTAGTAATTTTATATTCTTTAGGATTTTTAACTATTTTTAGGTTTTTTAGGCTTTATAATGTTTTTCAAGGTTTTTAAGGTTTTTATATTTTTAGGATTATTTAGGATTTTTTTTTAGAAATTTTATTATTATTTGGGGTTTGGGAGATTTTTAGGGTTTTTTCATTTTTAGGGCATTTAGGGCATTTTTGGTTTTTGGGGTTTTCAAGGTTTCTTTGATTTTTCTTAGTTTGAGGGGTTTAAAGGGTTTTTAAGAGATTTTGTGGTTTTATGGGATTTTAGTGATTTTAATGGTTTTTAGTAGTTTATATGGTTTGGGGGGTTAGTGTTTTTAGGGGGTTTTACATTTTTTTTGGTTTTTAGGGGTTTTAAGTGTTTTATGTTTTTATGGTTTTCTTATGGGTTTTTTTGTTTTTTTGGTTTTTCATATTTTTTTATATTATTTTGGATATTTTAGGGATTTTTATATTTTTTATAGTTTTCAGGATTTTTGAGGGTCTTTAGGGTTTTTATGGGTTTTAGAATATTTATGGGTTTTTTGGGTATTTGGTTTTTTTTAGATTTTTAGTGTTTATGTGTTTTTTAGAATTTTTAGAATTTTTAGGTTTTTAAACAGTTTTTAGAGTTTTGGTTTGTTTTTATAGTTTTTTTCTCTTTATGGGGTTTTATGGTCTTTAGGGTTTTTAGGGACTTTTTAGAGGTTTCAGGTTTTTTTGTTTTATAAGTTTTATAAGTTTTTTAAGTGATTCAACACTTTTTAAGATATTATGGTTTTTACGGTTTTTAGGGTTTTTATGGTTTATATGATTATATATATATATATGTCTTTTAATTATTTTTATTAGTTTTTAGGGTTTTTAGGGATTTGCAGGTTTTTAGGGTTATTTTCAATTTTTGGGGTTTTAGGGGTTTTTAGTGTTCTTAGGTTTTTAATTTTTTCTTAGTGTTTTTAGTGTTTTTTATGTTTTTAGGGATTTTTCTGTATTTTTCAGGATTTTAATAATTTTATTTTTTCAGGGACCTGTAGAGTTTTAAGGGTTATTAAGATTTTTAAGGTTTTTTTGTAAGGTTTTCATTATAGTTTTTAATGGTTTTCAGGTTTTTTTATAGTTTTTAAATTTTTTGAGGGTTTAAAATATTTTTTTGGGGTTTTAGTGGATTTTCATAGTTTTTCGTAGTTTTTATGCTTTTTAGTGATTTTATGGTTTTTAGGGGTCTTATTTATTATAGATTATTATAAGGGTTTTAGGGGTTTTAGTGTTTTATGTTTTTATGGGGTTTAAATGTATTTATGATTTTAGCATTTTCTTATGGATTTTTAGGGTTTTATGAGTTTTTATATTTTTAGGTATTTTTCTTGATTTTGTTTATTTTAATAGTGTTTTATCATTTTCTGGGATTTTTGAGGGTTTTAATGTTTTTTATGGGTTTTTTGGTTTTTTGGGGTGTTTTGGCTTTTTTGATTTTTTTTAGGGGCATATTGTTTTTTCTAGTTTTTTTACATTTTAGGGTGTTAATGTGTTCTTAGAGTTTTTAGTGTATTTTTATGGTATTTATTAGGTTTGATGTTTTTAATGTTTTTTATATTTTTATTGTTTTTATGGGTTTTGTGGTTTTATGGGTTTAAAATAATTTTTAGGGGTTTTATTATTTTTATGTTTTTGGGGATTTTTTTTGGATTTTATCGATTTTTATAGTTTTTAGGAGTTTTTAGGGGTTTTAGGTATTTTTAGGGGGTTTTTTTAGATTTTTATCATTTTTAGGTTTTTAGGGGATCTATGTGTTTTTATGATTCTATTTTTTTCTAAGGTATTTTCATGGTTTTTACGTTTTTATGTATTTTAATGGAATTTTTAAGATTTTTATGGGTTTATAGGGTTTTTGTGGATTTTGAGGGTTTTAGGGGTTTTATGGATTTATGGTTTTTTGGGGGTTTTAGGGTTCTAATGTTTTTAAAATTTATTATTTTTTTTGGGTTTTAGAGGGTTTATAGAGTTTTTAGAAGTTTTTATGGTTTTCTATTTTTTTAGGGGTTTTTATTTTTTGGAATGTTTTGGGGTTTAATGGGTTATTATGTTTTTAGTGATTTTTGGATCTTTAGGGAAAGGAAGATGCGAGGGTCAGGCTATTCCCGTCCCCCTCAAATTTTATTAGAGAAAAAAGACACTGCAGAAAAGAAAGGGGAGGGGTCAAACGACCTGCACCCAGAAACACTTTACAAACACAACCCCAGGGGTTTAAGGGTTTTAAGGTTATTTTTTCATTTCTAAGGGATTTGATGGATTTTTAGAATTTTTTTGATTATAATGGTTTTTATGGATTTGGAGGGGTTTTATGTGGTTTTTTTGGTTTTTGGGTTTCTTAGATTTTGGGGTTTGTAAGGTTTTTTAAAGTTATTTATCTTTTTGAGGGTTTTGAAGGGTTTTTAGAATTGCCAGTTTTTTTAGATTTTTCAGGTTTTTTAGGGTCACAAAAGGTTTTTAGGGGTTTTAAATGGATTTTATTGGTTTTTAGGATTTTTAGTTTCTTTTTTGGGTTTTAGGGTTTGTATCGTTTTTTATGATTTGGGAGGTTTTAATTGTTTTTAGGGTTTAATAGTTTTCATTTGATTTTTCGGGGTTTTAGGGTTGTTTATATTTTAAGGGATTTTATGGATTTTAGAATTTTTATGGGTTTCTAGTGTTTTTAGGGATTTTTAGAGGTTTTATGGTTTTTTAAGGTTACTCACATTTATTATGTTTGTAGGGGATTTAAGTGTTTTTTAGTTTTTATGCTTTTATTTGATATATTTAGGGTTTTTAGGGTTTTTACGAGGGTTTTTGGGGTTGATGGTTTTTACGAGTTTTTTAGAGTTTGTGGTTTTTTAGAGTTTCTAAAATTTTTAGGGGTTTAAAAGGTTTTATAATTTTTAGTGGTTTCATGGGTTTTTATTGAATTTTAGGGTTTCATAAGGTTTTTAGGGGTTTTAAGGGATTTTAGGGTTTTGAGGGGTTTTAGGCTTTTTACGGTGTTTAATGGTTTTTAGAATTTTTTAGGTGTTTTATGTTTTTACAAGTATGTTATGGATTTTTTAGTGTTTTTAGTGTTTTTTTGTGTTTAAAAGATTTTGAGGGTTTTTATATATTTTCTTCAAATTTATAGTAGTTTAGGGATTTTTATGGTTTTAGGTGTTTATGGTTTTTAAGGTTTTATGATTTTTTGGGGTTTTAGGAGTTTTTAAGTTATTTATTTTTATTATGTTTTTTTGGAGTTTTAAAAATTTTCAAGGGTTTAAATGGTTTTTATATGATTTAGTTTTTATTAGGTTTCTATGGGAGTTTAGGAATTCTGAATATTTTTTGTGGTTTTTATGGTTTTTATGGATTTTATGGTCTTTAGGGTTTTATAGTGTTTTTATATTTTTTAGGTTTTTAGGGACTATAAGTGTATTTATATTTTTTTTAAGTTTTTAATTGGGGTTACAAGGTTCATATGGGTTTTTTATGTTTTCGGGCTTTTATGGAATTTTGGGATATTAGGATTTTTAGGGATTTTGAGGGGATTTTTTTTTTTGGATTTTTTGTGTTTTTTTTGTTTTTTTTATATTTCATTATCTTTTTTTTAAAAAAAATAGTGTTTTTAGTGGTTATTAGTATATTTATAGTTTTGGGCAGTTTTTATAGTTTTACGGGGTTTTAGGATTTTTATGGTCATTTAGGGATTATTATGGTTTTTAGTTTTTTTCTCGGTTTTAAGTATTTTTTGTTTTCTTAATGTTTTGTAAGTGATTTTATGTTTTTTATTATTTTAAGATTTTTTCGGGATTTTTTTATGATTTTTTTACTGTTTTTAGGGAATATGATGATTTTTAGGGTTTTTTGGGATTTAGAGGTTTTATGGTTTTTCAGGGATTTAAGTGTTTTTGGTTTTTTAATGTATTTTAAATGTATTTTAGGGTTATTTGGGTTTTTTAAATTTTTTTAGTATTATAAGGTATTTTTTAGGATTTTTATGGGGTTTTAAAGATTTTAGGGATTTTGAGAGTTTTAGCGTTTTTTATGTTATCTGTGGTTTTCTAGGGTTTTTAGACTTTTTTGTGTTTTTGGGGCCTTAAGATTTTTTAAATTTAATTAATGTTTTTAAGAATTTAAAGGGTTTTTATAGTGTTAGTATTTTTTCAGAGTTTTTATTGGTTTTTAGGGATTCTAGGTATTTTAGGGATACTTTGATGTTTTAGGAAAGAGGTTTGGCGAAAGTGAGATTTCCAGACACCCTGGTGTTGGTTGTTCTTTCTAGTGTTTTCATTCCCAATTTCCTCCATTTCATGTTTGGATTTCTTCATGTCTCTTCACAGGGTTCTTCCTTGGCCGCCTCACCTTTCTCTGACCTATCATTCCACTGCTCCTCTCTAGGTTGGATTTGGAGCGATGGATACACAGGGGTTTTGGGCCTTACAATTAGGTGGTTGTAGAGTCCCCCAGGTCGTTCATCTTTAACTTTCTTTCTTTTCAAGTTTCTTTCCCATGATCCTCTTGTTTATGTTTTATTTATGGTTACATCCTTGAAAAAGTTTTCTCTTTTTTTATTCTGTGATGGTGGTCTATGATCTATGACGGTGGTTTTGTTCTTGTTTGTTGGTTGTTGGTGGAGAGAAGATGTGTCAGTGGTGGGGGTTTGATGTTGTTGATGGATTTGGTGCTTTTTGTGGATGTTTGAACAATGATGACGATGTGGTGGTGGATCAGAGTCTAAGAGGATGTTTGGTGATGGCGGTGAATGTCGGAGAAGTGGTCGCTGGTGACGACTCATTGATGATGATGTTGATGGTGATAGAATGAGGTGACTACCACGATGATGGGAAAACTATAAGATTGAAATGTGATGATTACAGTGAAGTACTTGGAGGTCGATTTCTCTGATGATGATGGATGGTGGTTGGCATTTATGTGGTCCATTAAGCGGGTTGGTGGCACATTTTCTTCATTCAACAGTATTTTTAGGATTTTCATTGATGATAGTTTCATTTGTGTTTGGAAATTTGTTAATATGTGCACAATCAAGGGGGGCGCTGGAGTGTCAAGGGGGCGCGCTAGAGTGTCAAGGGGGTGCACTGGGGTGTCAAAATTGGTGTGCGGGGTGTCAAGGGGGCATGTGGGTCTTAAGTTGAGGTTAATATATGTGTCAAGGGGGAACATGAGGGTGTCAAGTGGCACGTTGGGGTGTCAATAGGGGCGTGCAAGGGTGTTTGGTGGTGTCAATCTGTGTCAAAGGAGCGTGATGGGGTGTCAACAGGGGTGCACGGGGTGTCAAGGGGGCACGTGGGTGGTGCACTGGGGTATCAAGGGGGGCGCGATGGGGTGTCAAGTGGTGTGATGGGGTGTCAAGGTGGATCACTGGGGTGTTAAGTGGTGTGTTGGGGTGTCAACAGGGGTGCACGGGGGTGTCAAGTGGCGCGAGGGTGTCAAGGGCATGTCAATATGTGTGTCAAGTGTTTTTATGTTTGTAGGGTTTTTTATGGGCTTTAAGAGGATTTTGGTTTTTATGGTTTTCATTGGGGTCTTCGGGGGCTTTACGGTTCTTTACATCATAAATGATTTTTAGGTATTTTATAGGATTTTTTTGGTTTTTTGGGTTTTTTGGTTTTTTAGGTATTAGCGGTCTAAAGTGTTTTTAGAGTATTTAGTGGTGTTTTTGGGTTTTCACGGGTTTTTATGGTTTTTAAGGTTTTTATGGGGTGTTTGGGTTTTATGGTTTTCAGCATTTTTAGGTTTTCATGGGATTTTTATTGTTTTTAGTTTTTTAATGTTTTATTTGGGGTAATAAGGGGTTTTAGGGATTTTTACATTATTTTTAATTCTTATTGAAATTTTAATATTTTATGGTTTTAGGGATTTTGAGGGTTTTTAGCATATTTTAGGGGTTTTGTGTTTTAGGGGTTTTAAGGGTTTTTAGAGTTTCTAACATTTTAGGGGTTCAAAGTGTTTTTAAATTTTTAGTGGATTTTAGGGTTATTATGGGTTTCACAGGTTTTTAAATGTTTTTATGGGTTTTATAGATTTACGGTTTTTATAGTTTTAAGTTTTTTTTTTGTTTTTTGTTTTTTGGGTTTCTAGGGTTTTCTAGTGTTTTAAGGGTTTTAAAGATTTCTAAGGGTTTTTTGGGTTTTTTAGGTTTTATACATTTTTAGTTATTATATGGTTTGTTTAGTATTTTATGGTTTTTAGGGTATTTAGGGATTTTGAGGGATTTAAAGTTTTTTATGTTTCTTATGTTTTTTTCGGATTTTTGAGCTTTTTTTAGTTTTTTTGGGTTTAAAAGTTTTCTTAGAGTTTCTCAATGTTATTAGGGGTTTAAAGGTTTTTTTATAGTTTTTAGTGGATTTTAGGGTTTTATGGGTTTTTTAGGTTTTAATGGGGTTTATGGTTTTTCGGTGTTTTTCAGTTTTTAGTGTCATTTATATTTTTTAGTGTTTTTAACATTTTTTGGTTTTTAGGGGTTTAAAGTGTTTTAGGTTTTTATGTTTTTCTTAGTGGTATTTAGGTTTTTTCATTTTTTTCATAATTTTATGGATTTTTTAGGTTTTTATGGATTTTGAGGGTTTTTAGGGTTTTTAGGGTCTAGGATTTTTGTGTTTTTAAAGTTTTTGGGATTCAATGGGTTTTATTCATTTTTTTGGTTTTTGATATTTTATTAGCGGTTTTCATGGTGTTTTGTGTTTTTTACATTTTAGGGATTTTTATAGATTTTTTAGGATATTTTTTTGTTTTTAGGGTTTTTTTAGATTTTGACGGTTTTCTTAGTTTTTTGAGGTTTTTTATGTTTTTAGGGTTTTTTAACATTACTAGTGGTGTAAAGGGTTTTTAGAGTTTTTTTTTATTTTAAAATTTTTATGGCATTTTGAGGTTTTGGAATTTTTAGTGGTTTTTATGGTTTTAGGGGGTTTAGGGTTTTTAGGGTCTTTATAGGGGGGTTTTATGGATTTATAATTTTTTAGGTTTTTAGGCATTTTGTGTGTATTTAAGTTCTTATTTTGTCTTAGAGTTTTTCATGGTTTCTAGTTTTTTGAGGGATTTTTAGGGATTTTTTAGGATTTTATGGTTTTTAGGACTTTTCAGAAACTTGAGGTTTTTTTGGTTTTTAGCAGTTTTATATTTTTTAGTGGTTTTAAGTGTCATTAGGTTTTTAACATTTTATGGGGGTTTTGAAAGTTTTTTGGTGTTTTTACATTTTTTTATTTGACTTTTTTGGATTTTTATGGTTTTTAGGGTTTTTATGGATTTTTAGGGTTTTATCATTTTTTGGGTTATTAGGATTTTTAATATTTTTTGGGGTTTTCTGGTTTTTAAATGTTTTGTATGATTTTTATGTTTTATTGGAGTTTTTAATGTTTTTAGGGTTTTAAAGGATATTTATAATTTTAAATATTTTTTTGAGTTTTAGGGTTTTTTAAAGCCTTTTAGGGTTTTGTAAGGGTTTTAGAGTTTTTATGGGTTTTAGGGGTTGTTAGGTTTTAAGGGGTATTAGGTGTTTTAGTTTTTAAGGTTTTCTTTCGGGGTTTTCTAGTTTTTTGGGGTTTTTATGTTTTAAGGGATTTTTATTTTTTAGTATTTTTGGTAGTTTTTGAGGTATTTAATGGATTTTTTTTGGTTTTTATGGTTTTATAGTTATATTGGGTTTTAATGGTTTTTTTAGTTTTTAGGGTTTTGATGTTTTTTTAGAATTTTTTAATATTTTGAAGGTCTAATGGTTTTTTTTGAATTTTTATTGGTTTTAATTGTTTTTATGTCTTTTTAGTGTTTTTAGGGTATTTAGTGGTGTTTTTTAGATGGTTTTTTTGGTTTTTATCATTTGTAGGTTTTTTAGAATTTTTAGGTTTTTTTTGTATTTATTGGGTTTTTTATGTTTTTAAGGGGATTTTACATTTTTATGGATTTTAGGTATTTTTAATGTATTTAGTGTATTTAGGGATTTTGAGTGTTTTGGGGGGTTTTAGGGTTTCAATAGTTTTTTAATATTTTTAGGGGTTTAAAGGGTGGTAGAGTTTTTAGTAGTTTTTAGTGTTTTATGGGGTTTTTATGGTTTTTAGGGGTTGTTGGATCCTTTAGGGTTTTTTTAGTTTTTATAGTTCTTTTAGGTTATATTGGTGTTTTTAGGTTTTTATAGGTTTCATAAGGTTTTTGTGGGTTTTTAGGATTTTTTATGTTAATATATATTTTTAGTTTTCTTTTATGATTTTTATGGTTATTTATGGTTTTTAGTGATTTTGAGGGTTTTGGGTTTCTTTAGGGTTTTTGGTGTTTTTTTGGATTTTAGGGGCCTTAACTATATTTAGGTTTTTCAAGTATTCTTAGGGGTTTTTATGGATTTTTGGGTTTTTATATTTTTAATTATTTTTAGGGAGTTTTAGGATGATTATGGTTTGTAGGGGTTTTATGGATTTTGATGGGTTTTAGGGTTTTTAGGGGGGTTTTTGTTTTTTTTTGAGTTTTTTAGATTTTTTAGGATTTATTATTTTTATATTTATTCATTGTCTTTATGTGTTTAAAGGGTTTTTACAGTTTTATTGGTTTTATGGGTTTTATAGTTTTTAGGGTTTTTACTAGTTTTAGTGGTTTTTATGTTTTTATGGCTTTTAGGTTTTTAGGTCCTTTTGGATTTTTAAGGTTTTATGTGTTTCTTATGAGCTTTAAGTTTTTTTAGATTTTTAATGTTTTCTTAGGGTTTTCAGGGATTTGAAAATTTTTACCTTTTTATGTATTTTTAAATTGTATTAATTATGTTTATGGATTTTTAGGGGGTTTAGTTCTTTTGAGGGTATTTAGCGGTATTCAGGGTTTTATGGATTTTTAGTGGTTTTAGAGTTCTTGTGTTTTTAGTTGTTTTAATTATTTTTAGTTTTTAAATTTTTTTTAGGGTCTTTCAGAGTTTTTAGGTTTTCTTATTTTTTTGGGTTTATTTAGCTTTTATGGTTATAATGGTTTTTAGTGATTTTGAGGGTTTTTTGGGTTTTATGGATTTTGGGAGATTTTATACGGATTTTTTTTTTTTTTTTTTTTTAATGTATTTGGGGTGTGAAGGGGTTTTATAATTTTTAGTGGGTTTTATGGTTTTTCTAGGTTTCTATGGGTTTTTAAATTTTTAGGGGTTTTATTATTTTAATTGTTTTTAGGGAATTGAGCACATATTAGGGATTTTAGTGTTCTTAATATTTTTTCTAGGTTCCATGTGTTTTATGTTTTTTATGATTTTCTTATGGGTTTTCAGAGTTTTTAGCAGTTTTTACATTTTTAGCATTCTTAGGGATATTTTAGGATTTTTATAATTTTTTTTTGTATTTTGAGGGATTTTATGGTTCTTACGATTTTTTGGGGTTTTAAGGGTTTTATGGTATTTTAGGGTTTTGTTGTTTTTTTTTGTTTTTGGGGGTTTTAAGTGTTTTTAGGTTGTAATGTTTTCTTATAGTTTTCTAAGGTTTTTACATTTTCAGGTATTTTTAGGATTTTTTAGGATTTTTAATGTTTCATAGTTATTTTACGGATATTGTCAGTTTTTATGGTTTTTATGGTTTTATTGTTTTTTGGGCTTTAGGGGTTTTTTGAGTTTATAGTTTTTTATGTTTTTTGAGTTTTTATTGTTTTAATTAGTTTAAAGGGGTTTTAAAGTTTTTAGGTGGTTTAGGGTTTTTATGGGTCTTTACCCTTTTATGGTTTTTTTGGTTTTGGGTGGTTTTAGGGTTTTATAGTTTTTTAGCATTTTTAGGTTTTTAGTGTTTTTTAGGATTTTATGGGTTTTAAATGTTTTTAGGTTATTAATGATTTCTTAGTGTTTCTCCGGGGTTTTAAGGTTTTTTACAATTTTATGGATTTTTAATGAATTTTTTTGTTTTTAGTGTTTTTAGGGATTTTGAGGGTTTTAGAGTTCTCAGGGTTTTAGGGTTTATTATGGTTTTAAGCGTTTTTAGATTTTTTAGTAGTTTTAAGTCTTTTTATATTTTTATGGCTTCCTTTTCAAAAATAAGGTACATGGACAAGCATTCTTGGCCCCCCAAAATTTCATAAAAAAGTATAGGCAGAACAAAGAAAAAAGAGTCGTGGCCAAAATGACCCAATGCATGAAGATAAATGTCAAAAGGATCAATAGAACCATCGTAATAAACATTAGAGCTTTTTCTAGTGTCCATCGACTCCCATCCAAACTCCAAGTCCTCTTGATACTCAAATAGTTTCAGATACATGTCCTTGTGTCTCTGTTTCTCCTTTGTACACTGTGATCGAGAAGAAAACAAATCAGTATTCCCTCACTTGATATCATTAGCATTATGTTTGATGGCCTTTGTAGAGGCCCTAGTATCCATGGGCTTCGAAAAAGTTGAGAAGTCATTCCTTGGAATCCTCTTAGGGATACCAGAGATGAAACACTCAGGCACATTCTCCTTACCATGAAAAATTCCATCATTGTCCACGCTTAATGCCCCATTTTTGCTACCACCATCCTTGTTCTCATCCTTAGAAACATTCTACAATCATTTTTGCGACAACACATTGACGTCCCCTAGGGCCATATCTCCTAGAACTAGAAAAAGAGGGTTTTCCAGAGGAACTCCTTCATGAACCACTGAGACCCCGTGTTTCCTGATTTTCCATGTCATCAAATGAATAATGGTCGACTTTCCTGTGGTCCTTTAGGCTGTCCTCATACCCAAAACATTCATCATTCCCATCAGATGTAAGCTCAATCGATGGCATTCCGTGATCTATGAAGGTGATTCTGTTATCATGTTTTCATTGTTTGTGGCGAGAATATGTGTTAGTGGTGGTGGTTTGGAATTATTGATGTCTTTGATATTCTGTGTGGATGTTTGAATAATGATGAAAATTTGGTTGCGGAACACAATCTATGAGGATGTTCGGTGCTGGTGGTGAATCTCGAAGAAGTGGTCACCAGTGATGACTCATTGATGAAGATGTGGATGGTAATTGAACAAGGTGATGGTCATGATGATGGAAAAAGAATAAGGTTTTCATGTGATGATTAAAGTGATGTATTGGGTGGTGCATTTCTCTGATGGTGATGGGGTGCACGAAGTAGGTTGACAACATAGTTTCTTCATTCAGTTGGATTTGCAGGATTTTCCTTGATGATTGTTTCATTTGAGTTTTGAAATAGGTGCATATGTGCATGGAGAATTTCCGGATATTTTTTTTAATTTGGAACTCTATAATGTTTTTTTTGGTGGTGTGACTTGATTATAGAGGTAGTTTTATAGGTTCCCACATACCCTCAAAGTGGATTTCTGGTAAAATAAAAAACATTAATTGTGTTTAAATGTTTATATTTTTAAGGTTTTCATATGGATTTTTAGGGTTTTAGGGTTTTTTTATATTTTAAGAATTTTTTTGTCTTTTTTAGTATTTCTATGATGTTTAGTGTTATAAGGTATTTTGAAGGTTTTATGGGTTTATGGTTTTAATGAATTTTAGGGTTTTTTTATTTTATTAAGGGTTTTATGTGTGTTTTAGTTTTTATGGTTTTCATAGGATTATTTTGGGTTTTGGTAGTTTCTAATATTTTTAGGGATTTTATGAAATTTTAATGATTTTAATGATTTTTAGGTCCTTTACTAATTTTGTGGGTTTTAGATGTTTTATTTTATTTTTTTGGGTTTTAGGGTTTTGTTGAGTTTTTTAGGGTTTTATGGTTTTTTATATATTTTTTAATATTTTTAGGGGTTTAAAGGTTTTTAGTGTTTTTAGGGGGTTTTAGGGTTTTTATGAAATTTTAGGGTTTTACAGTCTTTATGGGTTATATTTTGTGAGTGGTTTTAATGGTTTTTATAAATTTTTAGTTTTTTAAGGGTTTTATGTGTTTTTAGGTTTTTAATGTTTTCTTAGGGGTTTTCATGGTTTTTAGGGTTCTTTATGTTTTTGGAGATTTTTATGCTTTTTGATGATTTTATAGTTTTTAGTATTTTTTGGGATTTTCAATGGTTTTAAGGTGTTTAGGGTTTTTAGGGTTTATGGTTTTTTTGGGGTATTAGTGTATTTTTGGGATTTTATGGTTGTACGGGTTTTTAGTGTTTTTAACATTTTCAAGGTCTTAAAGGTTATTTAGATTTTTTTAGTGTTTTTTTATCCTTTTATGGGTTTGAAATATTTTTTAAAGTTATTAAGGTATTATAGTTTTTAGGTGATATTAGGTATTTGAGGGTTGTTTTCGTTTTTTTGGTTTTAAGGGGTTATTAGTTTTATTTGGTTTTAAGATTTTCTAAGGGGTTTTCAGGGTTTTTAGTTTCTTTTTTGTATTTAGGAATTTTTAGGGATTTTTATGGATTGTTGGTATTTTCAGGGGTTTTAGGGATTTTTACTGTTCGAATGTTTTTTTGGATTTTTAATGTTTTTAGGGTTTTCACGTGTTTTAATTGTATGTAGATTTTTCAGGTTTTCTTAGGATTTTTTTATGATTTTTGGGTTTTACATTATGAGGTATTTTTAGGAATTTGTATAATTTTTATGGTTTTTAGGGGTTTTAAGGATTCTATGGGTTTTAAGTATTTTCTAGGGGTTTTATAGTTTTTATGGGTTTTAAGGGATTTTAGAGGTTTTATTATTTTATAGGGTTTAAGAGGATTTTAAATGTTTTTTAATCATTTTTAGGATTTTTATGATTTTTTATAGTTTTTATTGGTTTTTATTGTTTTTTTGGTTTTTAGGATTTTTTAATGGGTTTAGGGGATTTATAGTTTTTAGGGGTTTAGTTTTTTTAGAGTTGTAGTGTTTTTATGGGTTTCAGTGCTTTATTATTTTTATCCTTTTCTTAGGGTTTTAAGGACTTTTCTATTTTTCAGGATTTGTCGTGATTTTAATTTTTATTTTGGGTTTTTATGGATTTTGTTGATTTTTAAAGTTTTATGGATTTATGGTATTTTATTAGTATTCAGGGTTTTAAAAAAAAATTTATGGTTATAAGAGTTTTTATTGTTTTTTAATGTTTTTTGGGGTTTAAAGTGATTTACATGTTTTTGTGGTTTTTAGAGATTATATGGTTTTTTTGGTTTTGGAAGGTTTAATGGGTTTTATGGGATTTATAGGTTTAGGAATTTAGTGTTTTTAGGTTTTCTAGGAGTTTAAAACATTTGTTTTTTTTAGTTTTTGCTTAGGTTTTATCTAGTTTTTTAGAGTTGTTTATGTTTTTACATATTTTTAGGATTTTTTTTGGATTTTAATGGGTTTTTAAGGATTTTAGGTATTTATAGGGTTTTTATGGGTTTTTGGTTTTATATGGGATTTTTGGGTTTTAATGTTTTTTTGGAGTTTTTAGGAGTTTTAATATTTTTCAGATATTTTTGACATTTTTATGGATTTAAATGGTTTTATAGTTTTTTGTGGTTTTTTGGGTTTTTATATTTTTAGTGTTTTATGGTTTTTACTTGTTTCTAATATTTTCAGGGTTTTTTGTGTTTTTAAGGGTTTTATCATGTTTATATTTTTAAGGGATTTAATTGTTTTTCATTTTATTATGCTTTCTTAGAGTGTTTTATGGGTTTTAGGGTTTTTATGTTTTTAAAGATTATAGGGATTTTTTATGATTTTTTTTGGTTTTTAGGTTTTTATGAATATTGAGGGGGCTTAGAGATTTTAAGTATTTATGGTATTTTCAGGTTTTAGGGTTTTTAGCATTATATTTTTCAATGCATTTTAGTGTTTTTAATATTTTTAGGGGTTTCAAGTGTTTTTAGAGTTTTTAGTTTTTTTAGCATTTTTATATTGTTTTCGGATTTTTATTATATTTAGAGTATTTAGGAGTTTTAGGGTGTTTATGTTTTTAGTGTTTTTACGGTTTTTATGATTTTTAAGAGTATTTGGGTTTTTATGGTTTTCATTATGGTCTTCAAGGGTTTTATTTTTTTTAAGTCATTATTGATTTTTAGGGATTTTATAGGATTTTTTCAGTTTTAGGGTATTTATAGATTTTGAGGACTTTATGGTTTTTAGGGTTTTATAAGTTTTTGGTTTATAGGGTTTGTTTTGTTTTTTGATGTTTTAGGGGTATAACAGGGTTTTAGGGTATTTTGTGGGTTTTTAGGGTTTTTAGGGTTTTTGGGGTTTTTTAAGGTTTTGAGGGATTTTTTTGTGTTTTAGGGTTTTTAGCATTTTTAGGTTTTCTTGGGATTTTAATTTTTGTAGATTTTCAAGGTTTTCTTAGGGGTTTTCAGGGTTTTTAGGTTTTTTACATTCTAAATTATTTTATCGTTCCTTAATAATTTTTATGGTTTTTAGGGTTTTTAGGAAGTTTGAGGGCTTTAGGGTTTTTTAGGGTTCTTAGGGGGGTTGGTTTTTAGAGTTTTTTTTTGAGTTTTTCTGGGTTTAAAATGTTTTTTAGAGTTTTTTAACATTTTTATGGGGTTAAGGGTTGTTATATTTTTTAGGGGATTTTTGTGTTTAATGGGTTTTATTTCGGTTTTAAGGAGTTTTATGGTTTTTAGTGTCAATTTAGTGTCTTTTATATTTTTTATTATTTTTAGAATTTTTTTTTTGTTTTTAGGGGTTTTATGTGTTTCAGGTTTTTATGGTTTTCTTAGTGTCTTTTAGGGTTTTTTATTTTTTTGAGAATTTTTTGGCATTTTTATTTATTTATTAATTTTTAGGGGGTTTAGGGTTTTTAGGTTCTATATGGGTTTTAGGTTTTTTAGATTTTTTTGCTTTTAATGGGTTTTATTCATTTTTAGGTTTTAAAGGTTTTATTAGGGGTTTTAAAGGTTTTTTGGGGTTTTTTACATTTTGAAATAATTTTGTAATTTTTTTTGATTTTTATGGTTTTTAGGTGTTTAGAGATTTTGATGTTTTTTAGATTTTTTTTGGTGTTTCTTGGGATTTTTTTAGGGTCTTTTAACATTATTAGGGGTTTAAAGGGTATATATATTTTTTTTTGGGTTTTTACATTTTTTTGGGGTTCTTTATGTTTTTTAGGTTTTTAAGGGTTTATATGGTTTTATGGGGTTTAGGGGTTTTAGGGTCTTTATAGCGGTTTTTAGGGTTTTTATCATTTTTTAGATTTTTAGGGGTTTTATGTGTATTTAGGTTTTTATGGTTTTCTTATTGTTTTTCATGGTTTTTAGGGGTATTTATTTTTTAAATAATTTAATTTATTTTTTAGCATTTTATGGGTTTTGGGAATTTTAGAGAATTTGTGGGGGTTTTTTTAGGGTTTTTAGAGTTTTTATGTTTTTAAGGTTTTTAAGTGTCAGTAGGTTTGTAACGTTTTATAGAGGGTTTGAAGGTTTTTGGGGGATTTTTTATGTTTTTTGGCTTTTATTGGTCTGTTTTTGGATTTTTATGGTCTTATATTTTTTACAGATTTTTGGGGTTTTAGGGGTTTTAGGGTTTTTATTATTTTTTGGGGTTTTATGTTTTTTCAATGTTTTTTACAATTTTTATGTTTATTAGAGTTTTTAGTGTTTTTAAGGGTTTAAATGAAACTAAGAATTTTTAGTGGTTTTTTGGGTTATAGGGATCTTAAGGTTTTTATGTTTTTTAAGGGTTTATGGTTTTTAGGGGTTTTAGATATTTTTAGGATAATAAGGGTTTTAGGTGTTTTATGTTTTAAGGTTTTTGTTGGTATTTTCTTATTTTTTGGGTTTTTATGTTTTTATGGACTCTTAATATTTAGGTTTTTTATAGTTTTAAGGGATTTTATGGGTTTTTAGTGTTTTATGGTAATCTTAGGTTCTTAGGGTTTTTAGGGTTTAGAGTCTTTTTTTAGAGTTTTTAGGGTTTTTTTATTTTTATGTTTCTTATGGGTTCTAAGTGTTTTTATATTTTTTAATATTTTCATAGGGGTTTCATGGTTTTAGGGTTTTAAAAATTTTATTAATTTTAGGGATTTTTGAGGATTTTTATACTTTTTTATGATTTTTAGAGATTTTGAGGTTTTTGAGTATTTTAGGGGTTTTAAGGGTTTTATAATTTTTAGGTTTTTTATGGATTTTAAGATTTTTTTTGCATTTATGGTTTTCTTAAGAATTTTCATTGTTTTTAGAAATTTTTGGGTTTTGGGGTTTTGGGTTTTATTGAATTTTTTGGGGTTTTAAGGTTTTTTGACATTTTAAACATTTTAAGGGGTTAAATGGATTATAGAGTTTTATTTTATGGTTTCTATTGGTTTTTATGGTTTCTTAGGATTTTAATAGTTTTCTGGTTTATGGGTTTTTGTGGTTTTTTAGGGTTTTCGCAGTTTTTAGGCTTTTAGTGGTTTTATTTGTTTTTAGGTTTTTATGGTTTACTCAGGGTTTTTTATGGTTTTTAATGTTTTTAAATTTTTAGGGATTTTAGTTATTTTTTTTATTTTTTTGTTTTTTAGAATTTTGAGGGTTTTTAGGGTTTTTAGGGGTTTTAGGATTTTTTGGATTTGGGGGGGGGGGGGGTTTAGGGGTTTTTTTGAGTTTTTAGTGTTTTATAAGTTTTTATATTTTTGTTACATTTTTTAAGGATTAAAGGTTTTTGGAGTATTTTGTGATTTTTATGGTTTTTATGTGTTTTTAGGGGTTTTGAGGTTTTTATGGGGGTTTATGGTTTTTAGGGGTTTTTATAGTTTTAAGGGTGTTTTAAAGGGTTTCCTCATTTTTTAGGTTTTTAGGGGTCTTATTTGTTTTATTTATTTAAGGTTTTCATAGATTATTTTAGAATTTTAAGGGTTTTATGGTTCTTTTATATTATTAGGGATTTTAGGAACTTTATGGATATTTAGGGTTTCGAGGGTTTTTATTGTTTTTAGCATTTTTAGGTTTTTTGGTGTAGGAAATGTGATTAATTTTTTAAAGGTTTATTTTGGGGTTTTAATGGTTTTTAAGGTTTTTACATTCTTATGGTTATTTAAGGATATTTATGATTTATATGGTTTTTAAGGATTTTAATGGTTTTTAGGGTTTAGGGTTTTCTGAGTTTAAAGGGTATTTGTTATTTTTTATGGGTTTTAAGGTTTTTTTGAGTCACTAACATTTTTATAGGTTTAATGTGTTTTTTGATTATTTAGTAGGTTTTTATTGATTTTTTGGGGTTTTAAGGTCTTTTAATGTTTTTTGTGATTTTTATAGATTTTATGGGTATAACAGGTTTTATGGAGTTTTTTGGGTTTCTACAATTTTTAGGCTTTTAGAGTTTTTATGTGTGTTTGTTTTTAAGTATTTCATAGTAATTTTCACGATTTTTACATTCTGAGAGGTTTTATGGAAAATTTTATGTTTTTATGATTTTAGGGGGTTTAGGGTTTTATGGTTATTTTTTGTTTTTAGGGATTTTTATAGATTTTTAGGTTTTTTATGATTTTTTAGGGTTTTAGGGATTCTTATTATTTTATTATTTTTGTGTTTTTAGTGTTTTTATTTTTTTAAGGTTATTTCTATTATTTTAGAATTTATGATTTTTAGTGTTCTTTTACATTTTTACATATTTAATGGTTTTTTAGTGTTTCTTGTGGTTTTTAGGGTTTTATGGCATTAAATGTTTTTAGTGGTTTTATGGTTTTTATGTTTTTTACGGTTTTTAGTGTCTTTATGGTGATTTTGTGTTTTTTTTAATTTTAGGGTTTTAGACGTTTAACTTTTTTATGTTTCAAAGGTTTTCATAGGGGTTTTCAGGTATTTAGAATTTATCCCTTCTTTGGGTTCTTAGTAATTTGTTTTATTTTTTCTGGTTTTTTGATTTTTCAAGGATTTTGAGGGTTTATGATTTTTTAGGGTTTTAGGGTTTTTAGGTTTTTTAAGTTTTTTTTGTTTTAGGGTTTTTTATTTTTCATGGGTTCTAATTTTTTTCTAGTTTTCAAATGTTTTTATGGGTTTAAATGGTTTTTATATATTTTAGTGGTTTTCATGTTTTTTCTCTAATGGGTTTTTATGTCTTTTTTTATTTTACGGTTTTTATGTTTTCTAGGGTTTTTAGAGTTTTTAAGGTTTTTATGGTTTTTAAATGTTTTTATTTTTTTATTTTTAGGGGTTTTATGTGTTTTTATGGTTTTTGGGGATTATTAGAGGGTTATTTGGGATTTTAATTAGTTTTTAGAGTTTTAGGAATTTTATGGGTTTTTAGGATTTTTTAAGGTGATTTTGGTTTTTTGGTTTTTTATGTTTAAGGTTTTTTTAGGATATTTTTGGTTTTTAGAGTTTTGTTAACGTTTTAGGGTTCTAAAGGGTTTTTAGAATTTGTGGTTGTTTTATGGTTCTCATGGGTTGTTAGTGTGTTTTAAGGTTTTTAGGGGTCTTATGGTTTTAAGGTCTTTTAGGGTTTTATTTTTTTTAGTTTTTAGGGGTTTTAAGTGTTCTAAGGTTGTAAGGAATTCTTAAGGGCTTTCAAGGATTTAGAATTTTTTTATGTTTTTTTTATTTTTAGGAAATTCATAGTCTTTTTAGTGTTTTTTGGGTTTTTAGGGGTTTTTATAGTTTTTAGCTTTTTTTAGGTTTTATTGGGTTTTTAAGTTTTTTTAGTTTTTGTGTTTTCGTTATGATTTTTCAAGGTTTTTTGGTTGTTTTAAATTTTTAGAGATTTTTAGTGCTTTTTTATTATTTCTATGGAGTTTTGGGATTTTAGGTCTTTTTTTAGTGTTTTTCAGTGTTTTAGGTTTTTTTTGTTTTTTGTGTTTTTAGGTTTTTTTGAGTTTTTTAGGTTTTAATGGTTTTTTTTAGATTTTTAACATTTTTAGTCGTGTAATTGGTTTTTAGGGTTTTAAGTGTTTTTTTGGGTTTTTAGGATTTTTAAGGGTTGTAGGTGCTCTTATGGGTGTTCTAGGTTTTTAGGGATAAGGGACTTTTATGGTTTTAGGGTTTGTAGCATTTTTTTATTTTTTATAGGTTTTATGTTTTTTTTCCTTTAAGGGTTTCATAGGGTTTTCAAGGTTTTTCGTGTTTTCTAAATTTTTATAAATTTATGGGTTGTAGGATTTTTAAGGGTTTTTAGGGTTTTTAGCGGTTTTAGGGATTTTTAGAGTTTTTAGTGATTTTTTAATTTTTAATAGTTTTAGGGTTTTTAACATATTTTAGGTTCATTAGGGTCTTAATGTGTTTTTAGTGTTTTATGGGTTTCTTATGGTTTTTATGGTTTTATACATTTTAAGTGATTCTTATGTTTTTTTAGGTTTTTATGGATTTTCATGGGTTTTAAGGATTTTGGTGTTTTTTAGGAGTTTTTTATGGTTTTTTGGGTTTTTAGGGATTTTAGGTGGTTTTAGTGTTTTATGGTTTTTTAATTTTTTTTCTTTGGGGTATTCAGTGGTTTTTATTTTTTTATTGTTTTTTTTAAATTACGTTTTTTATTATTTTACTTGTTTTTTAATGATTTTGATGCGTTTAAGGGTTTTTTGGGTTTTTTTGTATTTTTGGGATTTAGGATTTTATTGAATTTGTTCGGGTTTTTAGTGTTTTTAAAAATTATTAGGCATTTAAATGGTGTTTATAGTTTTTAGTGGTTTCTTGAGTATTTAGTTTTTTAAGGTTTTTATGGGGTTTATGGTTTTTAGGGTTTTTTAGGGTTTTAAATTTTTAAGCATTTTTGGTTTTTATTGGTTTTTTATATGGTTATTATGGATTTTGATGGTTTTTAGGTTTTTAGGTTTTTTGTGAGTTTTAATGATTTTTATGGTTTTTAGGGTGTTTAATGATATTGAGGGTTTATAGAGGTATTTTGGGTCTTTAGGGTTTGTATGGGTTTTTAGGATTTTTTGAGTATTTATGATTTTTTAGGTTTTATAGAGTTTTTTAACATTCTTAGGGGTTTAAAGGGTTTTTAGATATTTATGTGGATTTTAGGTTTTTATGTGTAGTAGGGTTTTATAGTTTTTATGTTTTTATGGTTTTAATGGTTTTTATGGTTATGGTTTTTATTTTTTTAGGTTTTTAAGGTTTTCTTTAGAATTTTCGGGTTTTTATATTTTTAATGATTTGTATGGTTTTATAGTATTTTAATAGGTTTTTAAGGTTTTTTTGAGATTTTAAGGGTTTTAGGGTTTTAGGGATTTTTTTTGGTTTTTTTGGGTTTTTTTATTTTTTTAGGGTTTTAATGATTTATAGATTTTTTTTATCATTTTTAGGGAAAGGAAGGCTCAGGGTCAGGTTATTCCGGACCACCCCCAAAATTTATTATAAAAGGACACAAAAACATTGTAGACAAGGGTGGGGGTGGGTTCAATCAACCCACACACAAAAACCCTTAACAAACACACACACAAGCCCAAAAAAGAAAAAAAAAGAAAGAAAAAGACTCAAAAAAAAAGACACAACAGCAACATCATCACGTCACATCCAGCCAATACCAACATCCAGCAACACCACATCCAATCATCACAGCTACACAACAGCAGCAACACGTCCAAACCAACCAGCCCCAGCAACCAACAACACCAAATCCAACATCACATCCAATCACAACCAGAAGCATCAAACCACAATACAAGCCCCGAAACCAGACATGGCCATCATCACCTCCCAGCAAACAACGACCAGGAACAAGCAGCACAACATCAAACTCATCCGTAGCAGCAGCGAGTAACCAAACAACCACAAGCATCGGCTCTAAATTAGCATTAAACAACCAGAAAAAAATGCAGCCTTTCCCCAAACAGCTTCCATTGACACCCTTTTCTTCTACCAGCATGTACTCCCCAGGAGGATCCACTGCCAGTAGTACAGGACCATTAGCACGAAATTTATCTGCTTCCCTACATCCCAGTCCAGCAACGAACATCACCCAGCACCAAAGAAACATCCATCCAACATTTCCCTTCAGGCCTTGTGAACAAGAAGTAGCAAAATGCCTATCTCCTTCATCAACACACACCAAAAGCCACAACAGCAACAACAGAATCGAAAAAACCTGCATCTTCATAGCACATCGTTGACCATCAAATCGAAGAGCCCACACCACAGGGAGACCGATGAAAAGCCTTCCAAAACCAGCATCCTCCTTTGCAAAACCAAACAACCACCAAATCACTCCATACCTCAGATCAGCGAGCATCCGCATCACTGAAGACCAAGATAAAGAAAGCATCACATCGCACCACTGCCGAAAACAGACTCCGCAGAAGCCAAACCCCCAGGAAGAATCCACCAAAGAAGACTGAACTCCAACTGTCCAAGAGCCCCTTTTTTCCAATGAATCCCTCGCCGCCTGTGGTCGGGCCACTGCAACCATTCCCACAGAGGTCCTTGACCCCGTTGACCCATCTTCAAACACATCATAACTACAAACACATCCCTGATATAGGGTTGAAAACCAGCATCGACCAAATCTCGAAGCCCGATCCAGATCCACATAGGCTTTTTATTTTAAATGATTTTTAGGGATCTTTATATTTTTATGGTTTCTTTAGGATTTTATGGATTTTCAGGGGTTTAGTGTTCTTTAGGTTTTTTTTGCTTTTATGGTTTTTTGGATTTCTAGTGTTCTGTATAGTATTTTACATTTTTAAGGTATTTTTGAATTTTTTATTGTATTTAGGGGTTTAATGGGTTTTTAGAGTTTTTAGTGGTTTTATGGGTTTTTAGAGTTTTCACATCTTATAATTTTAAGGGGTTTTAGGGTTTTTAGAGGATTCTAAGGATTACTTATCAATTTGAAGAATTTTAGAGTTTTTAACATTTTTAATGATTTTTTTGTGATTTTTAAA
Organism: Viscum album; assembly: GCA_963277665.1. Classification (NCBI taxonomy): domain Eukaryota; kingdom Viridiplantae; phylum Streptophyta; class Magnoliopsida; order Santalales; family Viscaceae; genus Viscum; species Viscum album. The sequence goes on from OY728127.1 coordinate 111,501,958, forward strand.
ATTTTTATAGATTTCTTTTTTTTTATATTTTTTTTGGAGTTTTAGGGTTTTTATAGTTTTCATGGTTTTTTGGGGTTTAGGGATTTTTTTCATTTTTAGGGTATTAATGTTTTCAATCATTTTTTATCATTTTTATGGGTTTGAATGGTTTTAGAGGTTTTATAGGTATTTTATAGTTTATCATGAGTACTTATAGTTTTAAGGGTTTTAGGGGGTTTTATAGGTTTAGTGTTTTCATCTTTTTTATCCCATTTAGGGGTTTATAACTTTTTTTTTGTTTTTCATGCTTTTCTTAATATTTTTATGTATTTTCCATGATTTTTATAATTTTTAGGTCTTTAGGGTTTTAAATGATTTTGATAATCTTTTGGTATTTTTAGATTTTTTGGTTTATTATCATTCTTAATGTTTTTTATAGTTTTTTGGGATATTATATGTTTTTTTGTTTTTATGATTTTCATACGGTTTTTTTAAGGTTTTAGGGTTTCAATAATTTTTATATTTTTTAGAGATTTCCTGATTTTTATGGTTTTAGTTTTTTTTTTGGGGATTTTGAGGTTTTATGTTTTTTAGAGGTTTTATGGTTTTTTAGAGTTTTTTAATGTTTTTAGGGATTTAAAGGGTTTTTATAGTTTTTAGTGGGTTTTAATATTTTTAAGGTATTTCGGTATCTTTGTGGTGTGTTGGGGTTTTTAGTTGTTTTAGGGTCTTTTAGGATTTTAGGTCATTTTTTGTATATTTATTGTTTTAGGTTTTATATGGTTTTTAGGGTTTTATGGATTTAGGGTTTTTAGTGATTTAGGGGTTTTATGTGTTTTTAATTTTTTAAGGAATTAATTGGTGGTTTTATGGCTTTTATTTATTTTGTGATTTTTAGCGCTTTATTAGGATTTTTATAGTCTTTTAGGTATTCAGAGATTTTTTTTTGGTATTTTTGTTTTTGGTTTTTAGGTTTTTTATGGTTTTTTTTGGGGTTTTTGGGTTATTTTGAGTTTTTATGTGTTTAAATTGTATTTTTGAGTGTATAAAAGTTTAGGAGTTTAAAGTGGTTTTATAGTTTTTATTTGTCTTTTAAAAATTTTATGGGCTTCGAGTGTTATTAAATTTTGGAGGGGGGTTTTATGATTTTATTGGTTTTTATGGAGTTTATATGTTTTTATGGTTTTTTAATTTTTTTTGTTTTAAGGGGTTTTAACTATTTTTTGGTTTAAATTTTTTTCTTAGGGGATTCAAAGTTTTTTGTGTTGTTTCTTTTATTAGAAATTTTATGGATTTTTATGAATTTTATGGTGCTTTGGGGGTTTAGGTATTTTTAGGGAGTTTATGGTTTTCTAAATATTTACGTTTTTATGGTTTTTTGGTTTTTATTTTTTTTGAGTTTTTATGGTTTTTAGAATTTTTAAATTCTTTTACTATATTTAGGTTAAAGAGTTTTTAGAGTATTTTAGAAATTTTTTAGGTTTTTGTCGGTTTTTATGGGTTTTTAGGCTTTTTGGGGGTTTTAGGGTTTTTAGGGTTTCTTGTGTTTTTTAGGATTTTATAGTTTTTAAGGATTGTTGTGTTTTTAAGGGTTTTAGGGGTTTAGTGTTTTCTTAGGATTTTAAGTTTTTCTTGGGGGATTTCATGGTTCATTAGTTTTTTAATGTTTTTTGGTATTTTCTGAAGTTTTAGGATTTTTATGGGTTCGTTGGGGCAGGGGTTGGATTTTAAGTGGTTTTATGGTATTTATTATTATTTTGGGCTTTTAGGGTTTTTTAGATTTTTCATGTTTTTAAGGTTTTGAAACATTTTTGACGTTTTTAGGGGTTTAAAGTGTGCTTAAAGTTTTAATTGGGTTAAGTATTTTTATAGGGTTTTAAGGTTTTTAATTATTTTAGTGGTTTCTATTGATTTTATCATTTTTTGGTTTCCATTAGTTTAAAGTGTTTTTAGGATTTTAATGTTTTCTTAGAGTTTTTAGGGGTTTTTATGTTTTTATGTTTTGAGATATTTTTAGTGATTTTTTAGGATTTTAATAGTTTTTATGGTTTTTAGGTATTTTTTATTTTTGAGTTATTTTTTGGGTTTGAATGGTTTTTAGGTTTCATAGTGTTTTTTTATGTTTTTAGGGGATTTAAATATTTTAGGTTTTTAATGTTTTCATAGGGGTTTTTAGGTTTTCTAGGTATTTTACATTTTAATGGATTTTTGGAAATTTTTTTGTTTTTTTTGTTTTTAGGTGTTCTATTCATTTTTATGGAATTTTGGGATTTTTACAGATTTTAGGGTTTTATAATTTTTTAGGTTTTTAGGGTTTTTTTAAATTAATGTTTTTATGAATTTTTATATTTTCTTAATGATTTTTCAAGTTTAATCGGTTATCCTAGTTTTTAGTGTATTTTTAGTGATTTGATAAGATTTTAGGGTTTTATTGTTTTAGGGGTATGAGGATTTTTAGGGTATTTTAATGCATTTATAATTTTTTAGGTTTTTAGGGGTTTTAGTGTTTTTATCTTTTTAAAGTTTTCTTAGGGTTTTTTACGGGGTTTTTTATTTTTATGAATTTTAGTTAATTTTTAGGATTTTTATTGCTTTTTAGTATTTTAAGTGGTTTTGATGGGGCTTTAGGGTTTTTAGGGTTTTTTGTGTTTTTAGGCTTTTACCATTTTTTTTAGGTCTTCATGGTTTTCTTTGGGTTTATCTGTTTTTCAGGTTTTTTTACCCTGGTATGGATTTTTAGGGAATTTTTATGAATTTTATTTCTTTTTAGGGTTTTTATTTATATTGGCGGTTTTAGGATTTTTTAGGGTTTTTGATATTTTTATAGCTTTTTTTTGGTTTTATGGTTTTTTGGTTTTTTGAGTTTTGAGGGGTTTTAATGATATTCAAATTTTTTAATGTTTTAAGGTGTTTAATGGGTTTTTAGAGTTATTAGTTGTTTTTGGGTTTTTTGGGTTTTTTTGGGTTTTTTAGTTTTTAAGGGTTTATGGATTCATATAGTTTTAGGGTTTTTAGGGTCTTTTAGGGTTTCTATAATTTTCATATGATTTTTATGGTTTTTATGTTTTTTATTTTTATCATGTTTTCATAGGGTTTTAGGGTTTTTCTAATTTTTTTGGAATTTTTTTATTTTTAGGATTTTTATGGTTTTTAGGGTTTTTTGGGAATTTGATGGTTTTTGGGGGTTTTGGATTTTTTTTAAGTTTCAACATTATTTTTGTTTTTGGGATTTTAGGTGTTTTTAGGTTACTAAAGTTTTCTTAGTGGTATGTAATGTTTTTATATTTTTAACATTTTTATAGATTTCTAGGGGTTTTTTTGGATTTTTAAGAGTTTTAGGGTTTTATGAATTTTAAGGGTCTAGGTTTTTTCAATGGTTTTAGGTGGTTTTATCATTTTTTATCATTTTTGTGGCTTTTAGGAGTTTTTAGTGATATTAGGTTTTATGTTTTTTATGATTTTTTAGTGTTGGTTGGGTTTTTTGTGTTTTTAGGGATTTCAGTGGGTTTTATGTATTTTTATTGTTTTTATGTTTTTATGGATTCTGAGTGTTTTTAGGGTTTTATGGATTAAAATGTTTTTAGTGGTTTTATGATTTTTATGTTTTTTACGGTTTTTAGTGTCTTCATAGTGATTTTGTGTTTTTTGAAATTTTAGTGGTTTAGGTGTTTTAACTTTTTTATGTTTCAAAGTTTTTCATAGGGGTTTTCATGTATTTAGAATTTATCCCTTCTTAGGGTTCTTAAGATTTTTTTTTATTTTTGCTGGATTTTTTGAGTTTTCAAGAATTTTGAGGATTTATGATTTTTTTGGGTTTTTTGGGTTTTTTGGTTTTTTTGGTTTTTTTTGTTTTAGGGTTTTTTAGTTTACATGGGTTCTAATTTTTTTTAGAGTTTTAATATGTTTTTATGGGTTTAAATGGTTTTTATATATTTAAGTGGTTTTCTTGTTTTTTCTCTAATGGGGTTTTATGTCTTTTTTTGTTTTACTGTTTTTATGTTTTCTAGGTTTTATAGAGTTTTTAAGGTTTTTATGGGTTTTAAATGTTTTTTTTGTTTTAGGGGTTTTCTGTGTTTTTAGGGTTTTTTTAAGGATTATTAGAGGGTTATTTAGATTTTTAATTATTTTTTAGTGTTTTAGGTATTTTAAGGGTTTTTAGGATTTTTTAAGGTGTTTGTTGTTTTTTGGTTTTTTATTTTTAAGGTTTTTTTATTTTTAGGATATATTTAGTTTTTTAGAGTTTTGTTAACATTTTACGGTTCTAAAGGATTTTTAGAATTTTTGGTTGTTTTATGGTTCTCATGGGTTGTTAGTGTGTTTTATGGTTTTTAGGGGTTTTATGGTTTTATGGCCTTTTAGGGTTTTCTTTTTTTAGTTTTAAGGGGTTTTAATTGTTCTAAGGTTTTAAGGGATTCTTAGGGGTTTTCAAAGATTTAGTATTTTTTTATGTTTTATGTATTTTTAGGACATTCATAGGATTTTTAGTGTTTTTTGGGTTTTATGGGTTTTTATGGTATTTAGCTTCTTTCAGGTTTTATTGGGGTTTTTAGTGTTTTTTGTTTTTTTTTGTTTCGTTATGATTTATCAAGGTTTTTAGGTTGTTTTAAATTTTTAGAGATTTTTAGTGCATTTTTATTATTTCTATGGTGTTTGGGGATTTTAGGTCTTCTATTTTTTTAGTGTTTTTTAGTGTTTTAGTTTTCTTTTTGTTTTTTGGGCTTTTATGTTTTTTTGAGTTTTTTTAGGTTTTAATGGTTTTTGTGAGATTTTTAACATTTTTAGTAGTGTAATTGGTTTTTAGGGGTTTTAGTATTTTTTTTTTGTTTTTGGGTTTTTTGGATTTGTACGGGTTATAGGTGCTCTTGTGGGTGTTATAGGGTTTTAGGGATAAGGGCCTTTCAAGGTTTTAGGTTTTGTAGCATTTTTTATTTTTTTAGTGGTTTTATGTTTTTTTTCCTTTAAGGGTTTATTAGGGTTTTCAAGGTTTTTAGTGTTTTCTACATTTTTATAAATTTAGGGGTTGTAGGATTTTTAAGGGTTTTTAGGGTTTTTAGGGATTTTAGGGAATTTTAGGGTTTTTAGTGATTTTAGTATTTTTAATAGTTTTAGGGTTTTTAACATATTTTAGGTTCATAATGGTCTTAATGTGTTTTTAGTATTTTACAGGTTTCTTATGTTTTTATGGTTTTATACATTTTAGGTGATTCTTATGATTTTTTAGGTTTTTATGGATTTTCATGGTTTTTAAGGATTTTTGTGTTTTTAGGAGTTTTATGGTTTTTAGAGTTTTTAGGGATTTTAGGGTGTTTTAGTGTTTTATGGTTTTTAATTTTTTTGGGGTATTCAGTGGTTTCAGTGTTGTTTATTTTTTTATGGTTTTTTTAAAAAAAATTAGGTTTTTTATTATTTTTTTTTGTTTTTATGATTTTGATGTGTTTTAGTGTTTTTTGGGTTTTTATTTTTATTTTTGGTATTTAGGATTTTATTGAGTTTGTTCGAATTTTTAGTGTTTTTAAAAATTATTAGGAGTTTAAAGGGTGTTTAGAGTTTTTAGTGGTTTCTAGAGTATTTAGGTTTTTACGGTTTTTATGGGGTTTATGGTTTTTAGGGTTTTTTAGTGTTTTAAATTTTTGAGCATTTTTTGGTATTTATTGGATTTTTATAGGGTTATTATGGGTTGTGATGGTTTTTAGGTTTTTAGGTTTTTATTTAATTTTAATGATTTTTATGGTTTTTAGGGTGTTTAAGGATTTTGATGGTTTATATGGGTATTTTGGGTCTTTAGGGTTTTTATGGGTATTTATGATTTTTTGAGTTTTAAGGATTTTTTAGGTTTTATAGAGTTTTTTAACATTTTTAGGGGTTTAAAGGGTTTTTAGATATTTCATTGGATTTTAGGTTTTTAGTTGTTATAGGGTTCTATGGTTTTTATGGTTTTAATGGTTTTTATGGATTTTTAATTTTTTTAGGTTTTTAAGGTTTTCTTTAGAGTTTTTGGGGTTTTTACATTTTTAATGATGTTTACGGTTTTCTAGTATTTTAATAGGGTTTTAAGGTTTTCTGAGATTTTAAGTTTTTTATAGTTTTAGGGAATTTTTCGGTTTTTTGGGTTTTTAATTTTTTTGGGTTTTAAGGATTTATAGATTTTTTTTATAATTTTTAGGGAAAGGAAGGCTCGGGGCCAGGCTATTCATGACCGCCCCCAAAATTTATTATAAAAGGACTCATAGACACTACAGACAAGGGAGGGGCGGGGTCAATCAACCCACACCCAAAAACCCTTAAAAACACACACACAAGCCCAAAAAAGAAAACAAAGAAAGAAAAGGACAAAAAAACCAGACACAACAGCCACAACATCACGTCACATCCAACCAATACCAGCATCCAACAGCACCACAACCAATCATCACAGCTACACAGCAGCAGCAACACATCCAAACCAACCATCCCTAGCAACCAACAGCACGAAATCCAACATTACATTCAATCACAACCAGCAGCATCAAACCACAACACAAGCACCACAACCAAATGCGGCCATCATCACCTCCCAGCAAACAACGACCAGCAATAAGCAGCCCAACATCAAACTCATCCGCAGCAGCAGCGAGTAACCAAACAACAACAAGCATCAGCTCCCAATTAGCATTTATCTACCAGCAAAAAATGAAGCCTTTCCCCAACCAGCCTCCATTCACACCCTTTTCGTCTACCAGCATGTCCTCCCTAGGAGGATCCAATGCCAGTAATACAAGATCATCAACATGAAATTTATCTGCTTCCCCATATCCCAGTCTAGCAATGAACATCAATCAGCACTAAAGAAACAGCCAGCCAACATTTCCCTTCATGCCTTGTGAACAAGCAGTAAAAAAATTCTTATCTCCCTCATCAACACACACCAAAAGCCACAAAAAAACAACAGAATCGAACAAACCTGCATCTTCATAGCACATCATTGACCAGAAAATCGAAGAGCCCGCACCACAGGTAGACTGATTAAAAGCCTTCCAAAACCAGCATCCTCCATCACAAAACCAAACAGCCACCAAAGCACTCCAGACCTCATATTTTCAAGCATCCACATCACCGAAGATCAAGAGAAAGAAAGCATCACGCCGCCCCACTGCCGAAAATAGACTTTGCGGAAGCCAAACCCCCAGGAGGAAGCCGCCGAAGAAGACTAAACCCCAACCGTCCAAGAGCCCCTGCATGCCAATGAAGCCCTCGCCACCTTCGGCCGGGCCACAACAACCATTCCCACAGAGGTCCTTGACCCCGTTGACCCATATTCAGACACATCAGAACTACAAACATGCCCCTGATCTGGGGTTGAAAATCATCATCGTCCAAATCTCGAAGCACGACCCAGATCCACATAGGCTTTTTGTTTTAAATTATTTTTACGGATCTTTATATTTTTTGGTTTCTTTGGGTTTTCATGGAATTTAAGGGGTTTAGGGTTCTTTAGTTTTTTTGCGGTTTTATGGTTTTTTTTATTTATAGTGATTTATATAGTATTTTACATTTTTAATGTATTTTAGAATTTTTAATGTTTTTAGGGGTTTAATGGGTTTTTAGAGTGTTTAGTGGTTTTATGGGTTTTTAGAGATTTCTCATCTTATAATCTTAAGTGTTTTTGTGGTGTTTATAGGATTGTAAGGATTGCTTATCAATTTGAAGTGATTTATAGTTTTTAACAATTTTAAGGATTTTTTTTGTGATTTTTAGAATTTTTATAGGTTTCTTGGTATTTATTGTTTTTTTTTGGGATTTTAGGGTTTTTATGGTTTTCATGGTTTTTGGGGTTTAGGGATTTTTTTCATTTTTAGGGTTTTAATGTTTTCAATCATTTTTATCATTTTTATGGGTTTGAATGGTTTTTATAGGTTTTATAGGTATTTTATAGTTTATCATGAGTACTTATAGTTTTAAGGCTTTTAGGGGTTTTCATAGGTTTAGGATTTTCATCCTTTTTATCCCATTTAGGGGTTTCTAATTGTTTTTTTGGTTTTCATGGTTTTCTTAATATTTTTATGTATTTTCCAAGATTTTTATAATTTTTAGTCATTTAGTGTTTTAAATGATTTTGACCATCTTTTTGTATTTTATATTTTTTTGGTTTATTAGCATTCTTAATGTTTTATATATTTTTTTGGGATATTATATGTTTTTTTATGATTTTCATATAGTTTTTTAAGGTTTTAGGGTTTCAAAATTTTTAATATTTTTTAGGGATTTCCTGATTTTTATGGTTTTAGTTTTTTTTGGGATTTTGAGGTTTTATGGTTTTTAGGGGTTTTATGGTTTTTTAGAGTTTTTTTAACGTTTTTAGGGATTTAAAGGGTTTTTATAGTTTTTAGTGGGTTTTATGATTTTTAAGGTTTTTAGGTATCATTGTGGTGTGTTGGGGTTTTTAGGTGTTTTAGAGTCTTTTAAGATTTTCAGTCATTTTTTGTATTTTTATTGTTTTAGGGTTTATATGGTTTTTAGGGTTTTATGGATTTAGGGTTTGTAGTGTTTTAGGTGTTTTATGTGTTTTTAATTTTTTAAGGATTTAATTGGTGGTTTTAGTTTTTTTATGTATTTTGTGAGTTTTAGCGCTTTATTTGGATTTTTATAGTCTTTTAAGGATTCAGATATTTTTTTTGGTTTTTTTGTGTTTCGGGTTTTTAGGTTTTTTATGATTTTTTGGGGGATTTAGGGTTTTTCTGAGTTTTTAAGTGTTTAAATTATTTTTTAGAGTTTTAAAAATGTTAGGGGTTTAAAGTGGTTTTATAGTTTTTAGTTGTCTTTTAAAACATTTATGGGCTTCTAGTGTTCTTAAATTTATGAGGGGGTTTTATGATTTTTTTGGTTTTTATGGATTTTATATGTTTTCTTATGGTTTTTTAATTATTTTGTTTTAAGGGGTTTTAACTATTTTTAGGTTTAAATGGTTTTTTTAGGGGATTCAAAAAATTTTGTGTTGTTTCTTTTTTTAGTAATTTTAGGGACTTTTTATGAATTTTTTGGTGTTTTGGGGTTTAGGGATTTTGAGGGAGTTTATGGTTTTCTAAATCTTTTTGTTTTTTAGGGTTTTTGGGTTTTTATGGTTTTTAGAGTTTTTATGTTTTTTAGGATTTTTTAGATTCTTTTACTATATTTAGGGGTTTAAAGGGTTTTTACAGTATTTTAGAAACCTTTTAGGTTTTGGTCAGTATTTATGGTTTTTTAGGGGTTCAATGGTTTTTAGGGTTTCTATGGTTTTTTAAGATTTTATAGTTTTTAAGGATTGTTGCCTTTTTAGGGGTTTTAGGGCTTTAATGTTTTCTTAGGATTTTATGGATTTATTGGGGGTTTTCACGGTTCATTAGTTTTTTAATTTTTTAGGTATTTTTTGGAGTTTTAGGATTTTTATGGGTCCTTTGTGGGGGGTTGGATTTTGAGGGGTTTTAGGGTTTTTATTATTTTCTTGGGTTTTTAGGGTTTTTTTAGTTTTTTCATATTTTTAAGGTTTTTAAACATTTTGGACATTTATAGGGGTTGAAAGTGTGTTTAAAGTTTTAATTGGGTTAAGTGTTTTTATTGGGTTTTAGGGTTTTTAATTGTTTTAGTGGTTTTTATGGTTTTTATCAATTTTTGGTTTCCATTAGTTTAAGGTGATTTTAGGCTTTTAAGGTTTTCTTGGAGTTATTTAGGGGTTTTTATGTTTTTTATGTTTTGAGATAATTTTAGTGATTTTTTAGGATTTTAATGGTTTTTATGGTTTTTAGGTATTTTTTGTTTTTGAGGTATTTTTAGGGTTTGTATGGTTTTTAGGTTTCATAGTGTTTTTTATGTTTTTAGGGGATTTAAATATTTTAGGTTTTTAATGTTTTCATAGGGGTTTTCAGGTTTTTTAGGTTTTTTACATTTTAATTGATTTTTGTAAATTTTTATGATTTTTTTGTTTTTAGGGGTTCTATTCATTTTTATGGAATTTTGGGATTTTTACGGATTTTAGGGTTTTATCATTTTTTAGGTTTTTAGGGTTTTTTTAGAATTCGGGTTTTTATGAATTTTTATATTTTCTAAATTATTTTTCAAGTTTAATCGGTTATCCTAGTTTTTAGTTTATTTTATGTGTTTTGATTAGATTTTAGGGTTTTATTGTTTTAGTGGTTTGAGGATTTTTAGGGTATTTTAATGCATTTAGCATTTTTTTAGGTTTTTAGGGGTTTTAGAGTTTTTACCTTTTTAATGTTTTCTTAGGGGTTTTTAAGGGTTTTTTTCATTTTTATGCATTTTAGGAAATTTTTAGGATTTTTATTGGTTTTTAGTGTTTTTAGTGGTTTTGATGGGGCTTTAGGGTTTTTTAGTGTTTTTTTGTTTTTAGGATTGTACCGGTTTTAAGTGTTTTTAGGGCTTCATGGTTTTCTTGGTTTTATCTATTTTTTAGGTTTTTTTACCCTGGTAGGGATTTTTAGGGAATTTTTATGAATTTTCTTACTTTTTAGGGTTTTTATTTATATTGGCAGTTTTAGGTTTTTTTTAGAGTTTTTGATATTTTTATAATTTTTTGGGATTTTTGGTTTTTTGAGTTTTGAGGGGTTTTAATGATTTTCAATGTTTTTAGTATTTTTAGGTGTTTAATGGGTTCTTAGAGTTATTAGTTGTTTTAGGATTTTTTGGCTTTTTTGGTTTTTAAGGGTTTTATGGATTCATATGGTTTTAGGGTTTTTAGGTTATTTTAGGGTTTTTATCATTTTCATATGATTTTTATGGTTTTTATGTGTTTTTAGTTTTATCATATTTTAATAAAGTTTTAGTTTTTTTCTAATTTTTGTCGATTTTTTTTATTTTTAGGATTTTTTTCGTTTTTTTGGGTTTTTAGGTATTTTTATGGTTTTTGGGGGTTTTGGGGTTTTTTGGAAGTTTAAGCATTATTTAAGTTTTCTGGGATTATAGATGTTTTAGGTTATTAATGTTTTCTTAGTGGTATGTAAGGTTTTTATATTTTTTACATTTATATAGATTTCTAGGGTTTTTTTGGATTTTTAGGAGTTTTTGGGTTTTAGGTATTTTAACGGTTTAGGTTTTTCAAGGGTTTTAGGTGGTTTTATCATTTTTAGCATTTTTATGGATTTTAGGAGTTTTTAGTGATTTTAGGTTTTAAGGTTTTTTAGGATTTTTTTATGTTGGTTGGGTTTTTAAATTTTTAGGGATTTTAGTGGTTTTTAAGTATTTTTATTGTTTTTAGGTTTTTAGGGATTCTGAGTGTTTTTTGGGTTTTATGGAGTTAAATTTTTTTAGTGGTTTTATGGTTTTTATGTTTTTTACAGTTTTTAGTATCTTTATGGTGATTTTATTTTTTTGAAATTTTAGGGTTTTAGGGGTTTTACCTTTTTTAGGTTTTGAAGGTTTTCATAGCAGTTTTCAGGTATTTATAATTTTTCCCTTCTTAGGGTTCATAGGAATATTTTTTATTTTTGCTTGATTTTTTGAGTTTTCAAGGATTTTGAGGGTTTATGATTTTTAAGCGTTTTTAGGGTTTTTAGGTTTTTTAGGATATTTTTGTTTTAGGGTTTTTTAGTTTACATGGGTTCCAATTTTTTTTTGAGTTTTCAAATGTTTTTATGGGTTTAAATGGTTTTTATATATTTTAGTGGTTTTCATGTTTTTTATCTAATGGGTTTTTATGTCTTTTTTTATTTTAATGTTTTTATGTTTTCTAAGGTTTTTAGAGTTTTTATGGTTTTTATGGGTTTTAACTGTTTTTATTTTTTTCATTTTAGGGGTTTTCTGTGTTTTTAGGGTTTTTTAGGGATTGTTATAGGGTTATTTAGTATTTTAATTAGTTTTTAGAGTATTGGGTATTTTAAGGGTTTTTGGGATTTTTTTAAGGTGTTTGGGGTTTTTTGGTTTTTTATGTTTAATTTTTTTTAATTTTAGGATATTTTTGGTTTTTTAGAGTTCTATTAACATTTTAGGGTTCTGAACGGTTTTTAGCATTTTTGGTTGTTTTATGGTTTTCATGGGTTATTAGTGTGTTTTATGGTTTTTAGGGGTTTTATGATTTTAAGGTCTTTTAGGGTTTTCTTTTTTTAGTTTTTAGGGGTTTTAAGTGTTCTATGGTTTTAAGGCATTGTTAGGGGTTTTCAAGGATTTAGGATTTTTTTATGTTTTATGGATTTTTAGGACATTCATAGGATTTTTAGTGTTTTTTGGGTTTTTAGGGGTTTTGTGGTTTTTATCTTTTTTATGTTTTATTGGGTTTTTAAGTGTTTTTAGTTTTTTGTGGTTTCGTTATGATTTTTCAAGGTTTTTAGGTTGTTTTAAATTTTTATAGATTTTTAGTGAAGTATTATTATTTCTATGGTGTTTTGGGTTTTTAGTTCTTTTATTTTTTTAGTGTTTTTCAGTGTTTTAGGTTTTTTTTGTTTTTTGGGTTTTTTGGGTTTTTTTGATTTGTTTAGGTTTTAATGGTTTTTTTGAGATTTTTAACATTTTTAGTAGTGTAATTGGTTTTTATCATTTTTAGTGTTTTTTTTTGTTTTTGGGCTTTTTTTATTTTTAACTGTTGTAGGTGCTATAGTGGGTGTTACAGGTTTTTAGGGATAAGGGCCTTTTAGGGTTTGTAGCATTTTTTATTTTTTAGAAGTTTTATTTTTTTTCCATTAAGGGTTTCTTAGTGTTTTCAAGGTTTTTAGTGTTTTCTACATTTTTATAAATTTAGGGGGTCGTAAGATTTTTAAGGGTTTTAAGGGTTTTTAGGGGTTTTAGGGATTTTTAGGGTTTTTAGTGATTTTAGGATTTTTAATAGTTTTAGGGTTTTTAATATATTTCTTGTTCATTAGGGTCTTAATGTGTTTTTAGTGTTTTACAGGTTTCTTATGGTTTTTATGGTTTTATACATTTTATGTGATTCTTATGATTTTTACGCTTCTATGGATTTTCATGGTTTTTAAGGATTTTGGTGTTTTTAGGAGTTTTTATGGTTTTTAGAGTTTTTAGGGATTTTAGGGGTTTTAGTGTTTTATGGTTTTTAATTTTTTTTTCTTTGGGGTATTCCTTGGTTTTAGTGTTTTTTTCAAATTTAGGGTTTTTATTATTTTTCTGGGATTTTAATGATTTTGATGCATTTTAGGATTTTTGGGTTTTTTAGTATTTTTGGGATTCAGGATTTTATTGGGTTTGTTTGGGTTTTTAGTGTTTTTTTAAAAAAATAGGTGTTTTAAATTTTTGAGCATTTTTTGGGTTTTATTGGTTTTTTAATACGGTTATTATAGGTTTTGATGGTTTTTAGGTTTTTAGGTTTTAGTGAATTTTAATGGTTTTTATGGTTTTTAGGGTGTTTAAGGATTTTGAGGGTTTATAGGGGTATTTTAGGTCTTTAGGGTTTGTATTGGTTTTTAGGATTATTTGAGTTTTTAGGATTTTGTAGGTTTTATAGAGTTTTTTAACATTCTTAGGGGTTTAAAGGGTTTTTAGATATTTCAGTGGATTTTTTGTTTTTATGTGTATTAGGGTTTTATGGTTTTTATCGTTTTTATGGTTTTTATGGTTTTTATGGTTTTTTATTTATTTTTAGGTTTTTAAGGTTTTCTTTAGAATATTTGGGTTTTTTACATTTTAATGATTTTTACAGTTTTCTAGTATTTTAATAGGTTTTTAAGGTTTTTTTTGAGATTTAAAGGGTTTTAGGGTTTTAGGTATTTCTTCGGTTTTTTGGGTTTATTATTTTTTAGGGTTTTAAGGATTTATAGATTTTTTTTTTCAATTTTAGGGCAAGGAAGGATCGGGGCCAGGCTATTCCTGACCGCCCCCAAAATTTATTATAAAAGGACCCAAAGACACTGCAGAAAAGGGAGGGGTGGGGTTAATCAACCCATACCCAAAAACCCTTAACAAACGCACACAAAATCCCAAAAAAAAAAACAAAGAAAGAAAAAGACTCAAAAACTAGACACAATGGCAACATCATCATGTCACATCCAGCCAATACCAGCATCCAGCAGCACCACATCCAATCATCACAGCCACACAGCAGCAGAAACACTTCCAAACCAACTAGCCCCATCAACCAATAACCCCAAATCCAACATCACAGCCAATCACAACTAGCAGCATCAAACCACAACACAAGCACCGCAACCAAACACAACCATCATCACCTCTCAGCAAACAGCGACCGGCAACAAGTAGCACAACATCAAACTCATCTGCAGCAGCAGTGAGTAATCAAACAACCACAAGCATCAACTCCCAATTAGCATTCCACAATCAGCAAAAAATGTCGCCTTTCCCCAACCATCCTCCATTCACACCCTTTCCGTCTACCAGCATGTCCTTCCCAGGAGGATCCACTGCCAGTAATATAGGACCATCAGCACGAAATTTATCTGCTTCCCCACATCCCAGTCCAGCAACGAACATCAACCAGCACCAAAGAAACAGCCAGCCAACATTTCCCTTCATGTCTTGTGAACAAGAAGCAGCAAAATGCCTATCTCCCTCATCAACACACACCAAAATCCACAACAGCAAAAACATAGTCGAACAAACCTACGTCTTCATAGCACATCGTTGACCAGGAAATTGAAGAGCCCGCACCACAGGTAGACCGATGAAAAGCCTTCCAAAACTAGCATCCTCTATCCTAAAACCAAACAACCACCAAAGCACTACAGACCTCAGATCTGCGAGCATCCGCATCACTAAAGACCAAGAGAAAGAGAGCATCACGCCACCTCACTGTCGAAAATAGACTTCGCGGAAGCTAAACCCCTTGGAGGAAGCCACTGAAGAAGAATGAACTGCAACCGTCCAAGAGCCCATGCCTGCCAATAAAGCCCTTGCCGCCTTCGGCCGGGCCACTGCAACCATTCCCGCAGAGGTCCTTGACCCCGTTGACCCATCTTCAGACACATCATAACTACAAAAATTCCCCCGATATGGGGTTGAAAACCAGCATCGACCAAATATTGAAGCCTGATCCGGATCCACATAGGCGTTTTGTTTCAAATTATTTTTAGGGTTCTTTATATTTTTATGGTTTCTTTGGGTTTTTATAGATTTTAAGGGGTTTAGGGTTCTTTAGGTTTTTTTCGATTTTATGGTTTTTTGGATTTATAGTGTTTTATATAGTATTTTACGTTTTTCTAGTATTTTAGAATGTTTTAATGTTTTTATAGGTTTAATGGGTTTTTAGAATTTTTAGTGGTTTATGGGTTTTTAGAGTTTTCTCATCTTATAATTTTAAGGGTTTTTAGGGTGTTTATAGGATTTTATGTATTACATATCAATTTGAAGCGTTTTAGAGTTTTTAACATTTTTAAGGATTTTTTTGTGATTTTTATAATTTTTATAGTTTTCGTGGTTTTTATAGTTTTTTTGGGGGTTTTAGGGTTTTTATGGTTTTTATGGTTTATTGGGGTTCAGGGATTTTTTGCGTTTTTAGGGTTTTAATGTTTTCAATAATTTTTTATCATTTTTATGGGTTAGAATGGTTTTTAGAGGTTTTATAGGTAATTTATAGTATATCATGAGTACTTATAGTTTTAAGGGTTTTAGGGGTTTTTATAGGTTTAGGGTTTTCATCTTTTTTATCCCATTTAGGGGTTTCTATCTTTTTTTTTTGATTTCATGGTTTACTTAATATTTTTATGGATTTTCCAAGATTGTTATAATTTTTAGGTTTTTAGTGTTTTAAATGATTTTGACCATCTATTTGGATTCTTAGATTTTTTTGGTTTATTAGCATTCTTGATGTTTTTTATATTTTTTTGATATTATATTTTTTTTTAGTTTTTATGATTTTCATATGGTTTTTTAAGGATTTAGGGTTTCAACATTTTTATTATTTTTTTGGGATTTCCTAATTTTTATGGTTTTAGTTTTTTTTTGGATTTTGAGGTTTTATGGTTTTTAGGGGTTTTGTGGTTTTTTAGAGTTTTTTAACGTTTTTAGGGATTTAAAGGGATTTTATAGTTTTTAGGGGGTTTTATGATTTTTAAGGTTTTAAGGTATCTTTGTGGGGTGTTGGGGTTTTTAGGTGACTTAGGGTCTTTTATGATTTTAGGTCATTTTTTGTATTTTATTTTTTTAGGTTTTATATGGTTTTTAGGGTTTTATGGATTTAGGGCCTTTAGTGTTTTAGGGGTTTTATGTGTTTTTAATTTTTTAAGGACTTAATTGGGGGTTTTAGGGGTTTTTTTTATTTTGTGATTTTCAGTGCTTTATTTGGATATATATTGTCTTTTTAGGATTCGGAGATTTTTTTTGGGTTTTTTTTTGTGTTTTGGATTTTTAGGTTTCTTATGGTTTGTTTGGGGTTTTAGGGGTTTTTTTTTAGATTTTTAGTGTTTAAATTTTTTTTTGAGTTTTTAAAATTTTAGGGGTTTAAAGTGGATTTATAGTTTTTAGTTATCTTTTAGAAATTTTATGGGCTTCTTATGTTCTTAAATTTTTGAGGTGGTTTTATGATTTTATTGGTTTTTATAGAGTGTATATGTTTTTTATGGTTTTTTAATTTTTTTTGTTCTAAGGGGTTTTAACTGTTTTTAGGTTTAAATGGTTTTTTTAGGGGATCCAAATTTTTTTTTGTTGTTTCTTTTTTTAGAAATTTTAGGGACTTTTTATGAATTTTATGGTGTTTTGTGGGTTTAGGGATTTTAAATGAGTTTATGGTTTTCTAAATCTTTAGGTTTTTTTATGGTTTTTGGGTTTTTATTGTTTTTTGAGTTGTAATGTTTTTAGGATTTTTAGATTCTTTTACTATATTTAGGGGTTTAAAGGGGTTTTAGAGTATTTTAGAAACCTTTTAGGTTTTTTCAGTTTTCATGGTTTTTTAGGATTTTTATGGGTTTTATGGTTTTTAGGGTTTCTAGGGTTTTTTAGTATTTTATAGTTTTTAAGGATTGTTGCATTTTTTGGCATTTTAGGGGTTTAATGTTTTCTTATGATTTTAAGGTTTTCTTGGGGTTTTTCATGGTTCATTAGTTTTTTAATGTTTTTGGGTATTTTTTGGAGTTTTTGTATTTTTATGGGTCCTTTGGGGGGGTTGGATTTTGAGGGGTTTTAGGGTTTTTATTATTATTTTGGGATTTTAGGGTTTTTTAGTTTTTTCGTGGTTTTATGGTTTTTAAACATTTTGGACGTTTTTAGTGGTTTAAAGTGTGTTTAAATTTTTAATTGGGTTAAGTGTTCTTATGGGGTTTTAGTGTTTTTAATTGTTTTAGTGGTTTTTATGGATTTTATCATTTTTCAGTTTCCATTAGTTTAAAGTGTTTTTAGGATTTTAAGGTTTTCTTAGAGTTTTTTAGGGGTTTTTATGTTTTTTATGTTTTGAGATATTTTTAGTGTATTTTTAGGATTTTAATAGTTTTTATGGTTTTTAGGTATTTTTTGTTTTTTAGGTATTTTTAGGTTTTGTATGGTTTTTAGGTTTCATAGTGTTTTTTTATGTTTTTAGGGGATTTAAATATTTTAGGCTTTTAATGTTTTCATAGGGGTTTTCAGGTGTTTTAAGTTTTTTCAATTTTAATGGATTTTTGGAATTTTTTATGATTTTTTTTGTGGGTTCTAGTAATTTTTATGGAATTTTGGGATTTTTATTGATTTTAGGGTTTTATCATTTTTTAGGTTTTTAGGGTTTTTTTAGAATTATATTTTTTATAAATTTTTATATTTTATAAATGATTTTTCAAGTTTAATCGGTTATCCTAGTTTTCAGTGAATTTTTAGTGTTTTGATTAGATTATTGTGTTTTATTGTTTTAGGGGTATGAGTATTTTTAGGGTATTTTAAGGCATTTATCATGTTTTAGGTTATTAGGGGTTTTAGTGTTTTTGTATTTTTAATGTTTTCTTAGGGGTTTTCAGGGTTTTTCATTTTTATGGGTTTTAGGAAATTTTTAGGATTTTTTATGGTTTTTAGTGTTTTTAGTGGTTTTGATGGGCCTTTAGGGTTTTTTAGGGTTTTTTGTGTTTTTAGGATTTTACAGGTTTTATGTTTTTTTATGTATTCATGGTTTTCTTTGGTTTTATCCATTTTTTTAGGTTTTTTTACCCTGGTAGGGATTTTTAGGGAATTTTTATGAATTTTATTAATTTTTAGGGTTTTTATTTATATTGGTTTTTTTTTGGGTTTCTTAGAGTTTTTGATATTTTTATAGTTTTTGGGATTTTTGGTTTTTTATGTTTTGAGGGGTTTTAATTATTTTCAATGTTTTTAATGTTTTTAGGTGTTTAATGGGTTTTTAGAGTTATTAGTTGTTTTAGGGTTTTTTGGGTTTTTTTGGTTTTTAAGGGTTTTATAGATTCATATGGTTTTAGGGTTTTTAGGGTATTTTAGGGTTTTTATCATATTTATATGGTTTTTATGGTTTTTATGTGTTTTTATTTTTATCTTGTTCTCATAGGGTTTTTGGGTTTCTCTAATTTTTGTGGATTTTTTTTTATTTTTAGGATTTTTATGGTTTTTAGGGTTTTTAGGTATTTTGATTGTTTTTGGGGGTTTTTCGGTTTTTTGGAAGTTTTAGCATTATTTACGTTTTTGTGATTTTAGGTGTTTTTAGGTTATTAATGTTTTCTTAGTGGTATGTAAGGTTTTTATATTTTTTTCATTTTTAAAGATTTCTAGGTTTTTTTGGATTTTTAGGAGTTTTAGGGATTTTAAGGGTTTAGGTTTTCTCAAGGGTTTTTGGTGGTTTTATCATTTTGAGTACTTTTATGCCTTTTAGGAGTTTTTAGTAATTTTAGGTTTTAAGGTTTTTTATGATTTTTTAGTGTTGGTTGGGTTTTTTAAGTTTTTAGGGATTTTAGCAATTTTTTATTATTTTTATGGTCTTTACGTTTTTTGGGATTTTGAGTGTTTTTTGGGTTTTGGGGATTTTATGGTTTTTTAGTTTTTTTAGGTTTTTACAGTTTTTAGAGTTTTTTAACATTTTTACGGGTTTAAAATGGTTTTATAGTTTTTAGTTGGTTTTTAGGTTTTAATAGAGTTTTTGGGTGTTTTAGGGTTTATAGTGTTTTTATAGAGTTTTAGTTATTTTAGGGTTTTTAGTGTCTTTTAGTTTTTTTATCATTTTAATGTTTTTACGGGTGTTAAGTGTATTTAGTTTTGTAAGGGTTTCTTATGGGTTTGTAGGGTTTTTAGGGTTTTTAGTGTGTTTAGGGTTTTTATTGTTTTTAGGGTCATTTATAGTTTTAAAGATTTTAATATATTATTTGTTTTTATGGTTTCTAGGTTTTTATGGTTTTTAGTATTTCTAGGATTTTTAGGGATTTGAATTATTTTTAGGTTTTCTTGGTTTTCTTTGGGTATTTTGGGGTTTTTAGGGGTTTTATGTTTTTAGGGATTTTTAGGTATTCTTGTGATTTTTATAGTTTTTATATTTTTATGTATTTTGAGGGGTTTTATAGTTTCTTAGGGTTTTTATGGATTTTATGGTTTTTTTGGGGGGGTTATGGTTTTTTTTTGAGTTTATTAGGTTTTATAATAATAATAGATGTATTTTTTACTTTTACAGTGGTTTAAAGTGTTTTTTATAGTTTTTAGTTGTTATAGGTTTTTTATGAATTTTTATCGTTTTAAGGTATTTAGTTGTCTTCATGATATTAGGGGTTTTTAGTCTTTTTTTCCTTTCAGGTTTTTTAGTATTTTAAGGTTTTTTGGATTTTTAAGTGTTTTTATTTTTTTAAGGTTTTCTTATAATTTTTAGGTGTTTTTACATTTTTGGGTATTTTGAGTTATTTTTAGGATTTTTTTGGTAGTTTAGAGTTTTTATCAATTTTTTGGGGTTTTAGGGTTTTTCCAGTTTTTAGGGTTTTTAGGGTTTTTTTATCATTTTTTAGGTTTTTAAGGGTTTTAATTTTTTTAGTTTTTATGGTTTTTAGAGGTTTTTAGGATTTTTATGATTTTTTTTGGATTTTAAGGATTTTAGGATTTTTATGGATTTTAGGTTTTTACGTATTTTGAGGGGTTTTTTAGGGTTTTGTAGGGTTTTTACTGTTTTTAGTTAACTTATCACTTTTCTTCAGTTTTTTTGGTGTTTTAATATTTTATTTTTTGGAGGTTTCCTTAGGTATTTTTATGATTTTCAAGGTTTTTTATGTTTTTAGGGATTTTTAGGGATTTTTAGTATTTTTATAGGTTTTTAATGTTTTCAAGGATTTTATTGGCATTTAGGGGTTTTTACAGATTTTATATTTTTTTTCTATTTGGGGTTTTTTTTATTTTCTTATGGTTTAAAAGGTTTTTTAGAGTTTTTTAACGTTTTAGGTTCTTAATGTGTTCTCAATTTTTTTGTTTTTTATGGGTTTTATGGGTGTTAGGGTTTTTTATATTGTAAGGGGTTTCATGGTTTTTCTGGGGTTTAGGGTTTTTATGATATTTTAATTTTTTAGCATATTTTTGATTTTTGGGTATTTAAGAATTTTAGGTTTTTATCCTTTTCTTAGGGGTTTTCATGGTTTTTAGGGTTCTTTAATTTTTTTTGATTTCAATGGTTTGTTAGGATTTTTATGGATTTTAGGGATTTTAGGGAAGTAGAAGGTTTTCAGTAATTTTAGGGTTTTCAATGATATTTAGGGTTTTTAGCATTTTTAGGTTTTGGGGGGGGGGTTTAATTTTTTTTAGGTTTTACGGTTTTCTTTGAGTTTTTCGGGATTTTTAGGAGTTTTTTTGCTTTTCCGGTTATTTGGGGATTTTTAGGGCTTTTATGGGGTTTTAGGGGTTATAAGGATTTGAGTTGTTTTTGCATTTTATAGAGTTTTTAGTGTTTTTAACGTTTCTTAGGTTTTTAGGTGTTTTATGTTTTTTATGTTTTTAAGGATTTCATAGGGGTTTCAAGGGATTTAGAGTTTTTACATTTTTAGGGATTTATTGTGATTTTTAAGATTTTTATGGGTTTTTATGGTTTTTATGGTTTTTTTTTTTGAGTTTTTTGTGCTTTAAATTTTTTTAAAGTTTTTTTAATGTTTTTAGGCGTATCAATAGGTTTTAGAGTATTTAGTGGTTTTTATGCGATTTTATGGGTCTTATGGTTTTTTGGATTTTTAAGGTCATTTAAGGGGTTATTAGGATTTTTAGTATTTTTAGGGTTTTTAACTATTTTTAGGTTTCTAATGTTTTCATAGGGTTTTCAGGTAATTTTATGGGTTTTTATGTTTTTAGGGATTTATTAGGTTTTTGTGGGTTTTGGTTATTTTTAGGGATTTTAGGGGTTTTATGTGTTTGTGGGGTTTTATGGTTTTTTTGGTTTTTTGGGTTTTTATGGGTTTTTTGAGATTTTAGGATTTATTGGTTTTTAGAGTTTTTAAATTTTTAAGGGTTTGAAGGTTTTTTTAAGTTTTTAGTGGTTTTTAGGGTTTTTTATATTTATTAGGGGTTTTACGGATTTTTGGACTTTGTAGGGGTGTTAGGGTTTTTAGCGATTTTAGGTTTTTAGGGGCTTTAAATTTTGTTGGGTTTTAATGTTTTCTTATGGTTTTTCTGTGTTTTAGGGTTTTTTAGGCATTTTTAGGGATTTTTTATGATTTTTATGTTTTTAGGGTTTTATGTATATTTGGGAGTTTTTAATTTTTTGGGGGTTTTAGGAGTTTTTTTGGGGTTTTTTAGGTTTAGGATTTTTTTTGAGTTTTTAGGGATCAAAATGATTTTTAGTGTTTTTCGCGTATTTTTAGGGTTTTTATAGATCTTAATGGTTTTTAATGTTTTTATGAGTTTTATGGTTTTAGGGTTTTAGGGTTTTTATGGTTTTGTGTTTTTTTAGGTTTTTTAGTATTTTTACGTCTTTTATTGTATTAGGTGTTTAATGTTTTCTTAGGGTTTTTCAAGGTTTTCAAGATTTTTTACGTTTTTGGGGATTTTAGGTAATTTTTACTGTTTTTATGGGGAATTATGTAATTTATGGATTTTGAAGGGTTTAATGGGTTTTTGGGGTATTTTCTGGCGTTTTAGGGTTATTTTGAGTTTTTAGGGTTTTTTAGGTTTTTAGAATTTGATATCGTTTTTTGGATCTGAATGGGTTTTTAGAGTTTTTAGTAGTTCTTTGGGGATTAGGCTTATTTCTTTTTTTAGGGGTTTTATGGGTTTTTTGTGTTTATGGTTTTTAGAGTTTTTATAAAATTTTTGGTTTTTATTTGTTTTATGTTTTTTTAGTTTTTAATGTTTTCTACAGGTTTTTATGGGTTTGAATGATTTTTTTTTATGTTTGAGAGGTTTTTAATTATTTTTTTAGTTTTTTATGTGTTTTTAGGGTTTCATGGATTCGAGGGGTTTTTTAGTATTTTAAGTGTTTTAGGGTGTTTTTTAGTTTTTTGGGTTTTCTATGCTTTTTAGGGTTTTAAGGTATTAAGATTTGTTTTAGTGTTCTTAGGGGTTTAAAGTGCTTTAAGAGTTTTTAGTGGGTTTTTAAGAAATTTTGGGGGGTTTGGGGGTTTTTAATGTTTTTATGGGTTTAGAGGTTTTATCGTTTTTAGGGTCTTTTTAGGATGTTAGGGTTATTATATTTTTTAGGTTTTTATTGTTTTTATGTTTTTTTAGGTTTTAAAGGTTTTCTTAGGGGTTTTCAAGTTTTTTAGGGTTTGTTGAATCCTTAAAATGTGTCTCATGCACTTTTCTGTAGAATTGAAGTTGTTAACCTATGTAAGACACCAAATGTTTTGTTTGAGAAGAAATGCATATGTAAGCTAGAAGAAGGAGTAGAATAGATTTTCATGTGATGAGACCCAAAACATCATCGACCACGCTCGAAAAGATAGCACTGAGACTCCCAATTTTTCATGGGGTTCAGTGATATAAGTGATGGGACCAGTCTGAATGGCTAGGAATGAAGACCCAAAATGATCCCAAGAAGGAAACCTGCACATACCACCTATGCACCTGAGAATGCACAACCCCCCCCCCTATGTAGGAAACCTGTGCCGGGTACCTGCATCATGGACTTACACCACCAAACTCATTCAACCAGGGTATCTTATTTTCCTATAAATTGGACCCATGGGTTCCACATTAGAAGAATTGAAAAACCATAAGAACCCATGAAACACCCATTGTGCAATGCATTTCCCCATTTCCCCTGAAATTTCTCACATAGCTCACAAAAACGTGAGAGAATAGATAATTGAATAAGATAAGAAAATTCCAATTTCCGTCAAGGCCTAAAAACATAAGACTCATGTATGAGGAACATTTTTCCCTGAGGAGAAACCACCTACGTGAGGTCCCTCTCCCTCATTAGGGACCTATGTGAGTCCCTTATAGGGACACCTCAGGAGACCCATGGTGCCTTGGATAAATCCTTACCTGAGTGTTTTCGCCTCAGTTGAATAATAACTAAGGAATATCTAGATCATCCAGACCTATACCACCTATGTGAATCCCTTTCAGTTCTGCCTAGTCCTTATGCGGCACACCTATGTGACACACCTACATGACATACTAACATCAGGCATACCTCCCAAGCCATATGCCTAAGACCTATATGATCCATCCTTTGATCCCTTCTTCTAGCAATCCATGGTAGGGTTTTGCTTCCCTTTGCCTCCTTATCTAAATGGTATCAAGATGAAACCTCTAACATGACCTCTAGACTTATAATGCCATAGGAAAAGGCACACCAACATGTATCCCATTTGGATTTGGATTTATACTTTAATAGGTTTCCCTCACTAGCCCTACTAAATAGTTTGGATCCTTGGGGATCATGTGGATTTTCATATCTATGGTCAAAAGGACCCATACCATAGGGATAATATCAAGGAATTCCCAATCCTAGAGATTAGGGTTGGGACCATATCCTTCCCTTCTCATATATAATATTTGGATCCTCTGGTTCCAAGTAGGGGGGGTGAGGATTACACTTGTGTTTCCTTTTGACATGGAATGACATCCTCCCTCTTCATTGTAAAACCGATAGTAGGGAATCCCTCCTGGAGTAATCCCCTATACATTCTTATAAGAGGTTATCAGTTTTTCTCCTCTCTACCTCCATGTCCTTACACTTCATTCCATCCTTGAAATGAAGTGTAGAGAAGGAAGTTCTGTAATCCCTAACACTTCCACCGTCACCTAGTCCACTTCCACCAGTGGAGGAAGAGAACTGTGTGGTTTTTTTAATCTTCTACTTCCTCTTGTTTCTCACATCGATCATGACCCATGTGGGATTATATGATAGTGGTGATCATGACTCCCACAAAATCCATACAACAGAATGAACTATGAAACCTCTGATTCCTACCATAACAAGGATACGTGGGACACATACCTAAGGCCCGAGCTCAATGGGAACCCTTCTTAAGAGTAACCACAAACCAAAACCTCCAATTTCCAAGGCATCATCTTTAAGAGTAATCCCTGAGATTTATCCTCTAGGAATCCTCCTTAGGATTAATCTCCAAAACAATCCTAAAAACCACTATGAGTTAAGACATTTTTCAAGGTATAATTATAGGTCATCCTATTCAAGAATAATCTGAAACTTAATCCACTCAAAGGTCCATACTCCCCTATGAGATAAACCTTTGAGAGTCTCCATAGGTGGGGTTCCTCATAATTGAAATATATGGGCTTTAATTCCCTTTCAAATGGGATATGTAGGAAGCCTCCATGAGGTCCAAACCCAACACCCAAACGAACCCTATTTTCTCCATTCCATATTCCCCTTAGGGTTTAATTCAACCTGTAAATTCGCATCTCTCTCGGGATCTTTAGGCTGCTTCGGCATAAATCCCACACCAAACTTTGACTAGGAACCCCTCACCTAGATATCCTTGCCACATGATGTTAAACTGTAAGTATGGGTCCTTATAACATGACCTTATAATGTATTATGTGACCCATTATGCGACACTGAACTATTTGGGTTCGGATTACATTCATAAGGATATGTAGGAAACCCATCTGTGGGTCAGATCCTAACATAAAAACAAATACCATCTCCCTAGATGATGATAAAATCTAATGTGAACTTCATCTCCCTTTATGACAACAAACTCCAGAGTTCCCCACTTTGTGGCTATAAAACTAGCATCGTTATAATAATGAAAAAATAATATCTAATTAGTATATAAGAGGATACCATTGATGTAAAACCTCATATACATACATATATCTCCATTAATTAAGAACCTCTAATACATAAATATGATTCTACGATCTATACATGCAAATAATTAATTTTTAACTCTTGTTTGGCCTATATCATAGTTGTGAATTAATGAAAGATTCATGAACGTATCTTAAATATATAACTGGATCTCGGATTAGGCAATAATTCCCCCCAAAATTGTGCGATGAGCCCGACCTCCCATCTCCTCGACCAATGTGAGTTCTTAAGAAATGTTGGTCAAAATACCTAGTGTGAACATGATTTTGGAAATTAGGTTCCATCAGATATAGAACCATTTGGTGTTTTTAGTTCCAAGAAACCAACAATTGGAAACTGTTCGGTAATAGAAAATTTTAGTGAGGTGAGAATTTTGAGGGAAACAAAAATTGTGAACCCAATGTGAATCCTTAACCAATATGATTATGTCACCAATTTGTTACAGCCCCCTAAAAGGGAATGAGGGTCAAGAAAGGAAATCAATCATTCAAGTATTTTATATGATTCATTGATAGGGTTTTCTCATTTGTCTTTGTTCTCAAGAACCCCATTTCATTACTCCCTTCAAAACTATGGTCTCCTCAGAGTTTTCACCAATTAAAACCCTAACTACTACCCAGAATGGATCTTCATATGCATGATGGATTTCATCACAAACCTAGCATATTCAACATTATATATAAAATTAATCTTTCCAAGAATATCATCAAAATGATATAATTTAGACCTTGGAGACTGCTCGACAAGCCCTCCATCTCAACCAGCACCACCGATCATCCAATTAGTGACGAACAGTGATCTTGAAGCAAATGGTTTCAGTAGTAATATTCAAAACATTTTGGGGAATATACATAGAAAGTGACAACCATTCCCTCCCTTATCTTAGGGATGTAGATCAAGATTCTGCAAATGACCTCACCCAGAAGTCAAAGGGGTCATTCTTAGGGGAACCTTCCAACAATTATCGCTACCAACCCCATGCGATAGTAACCCATCAATATGATGATAGTTTTTTACTCAGCTGACCGGCCCAGTTCCTTCAGACATGGGTATGGAAGACGAACTTTAAGGGATGAAAACTGGGAAAAATGGAGTAGGGTTTCACCTCTTCCCCCTCTAGAGATTCCCACCAACCCAGTTTGGCGAAAAATAGCAAGTACCAACATACACCCATTTCCCTTTATTCCGCTATCTAGTAGGCTCACATTGATGCATCAAAGGAAACCTACCACTCAAATATAGAGGATTACTATAAGTTGGAACATAAACCTACCTACATCCATCAAGCCTATCTGTAGAATCATCTTGTAGAATCCAGAGAAGTCGGTCCGAATGTCCTGATGGAAATTAGTGGGAAGACTCAATTATCTGCCCCCAAACACGAGTACCGTAAGTTTCCACTTGTAGGAAAGGGAGTAAAGGAGTAGGCATGTACACATACTCTATATATCGAATGGGTGTATATCCCCATTCTAGTCATTTAAGTCACCAATATTATTAGGTAAATGGTGAAATGTAAGATGAAAATCCATTACCATAACCTACAGACTAGCCAAGATATCATAATGGCCACGACAGTAGTGCTTGAGGGATGGACACATAACTCTATCCCCATAAATCGGTTGGCTCATTATAATAACACCCCATAGAAGATACATACCTCCACTTTTATCCAGGAGGGTAATAGGGAAAAATCCCCCATTTTATGTGTTTTAGTTTTTTAATAATTTTTAAAAAAATTAGGGGTTTAATTGGATTTTATAATCTTTAGTGGTCTTTATGGTTTTTGTGGGTTATAGGGGTTTTAAAAGATTTTATTGTTTTTTAGGTATTTAAGGTTTTAGGGCCTTTCTTTTTTTAGTGATTTATATTGTTTTTAGAATTTATATGGTTATTTTGTGATTCTTATTGTTTTTTATAATATTTACAGTTATTTAGGGATTTTGACAATTTTTTAGGCTTTTAGAGTTTTTTAGAGGTTTTAGTGTTATTACTATTATTTTGGGGTTAAATTTTTTTTTAGTTTTTTAAGGTTTTCTCTGGGTTTTTATGTTTTTTTGTGGTTTTTTATGTTTTTAGGAATTTTTAGCGATTATTTTTGGATTTTTATGGGTTTTTGGGTTTTTTTAGTCATGAGGGGTTTTAGGGTTTTTTTAGTTTTTTATCATTTTTATGGTTTCAACAGGTTTTTAGAGTTTTTCGTAGTTTTTAGTGTTTATATGGGGTTTTAGGATTTTTTAGTTTTTTAGGGGTTTTATGGTTTTTAGTGGTGTTATGGTCTTTTAGGGTCTTTTAGTCTTTTAGTCTTTTAGTGTCTTTTAGATTTTAGGGGTTTCAAAATTTTTATGGTTTTATGATTTTATCATTGATTTTTAGGGTTTTAGGGTGTTTTAGGTTTTTCGGTATTTTTGTAGATATTTATGTTTTTTTTTGGTTTTAGGAATTATATGGATTTTGAGGGTTTTATGATTTTTATGGTTTTTAGGGTTTTTAGCGCTTTTTTTATTTTTTATCGGTTTTTAAGGGTTTTAAGTGTTTGTAATTTTTTAATGATTTCTTTATGGTTTTCAAGTGTTTAATGGGCTTTTTATGTTTTTAGGTAATTTTTGGTAATTTTAGGATTCATATGAGTTTTTAGTGATTTTATGAATTTTGGGGGGGTTTAGGGTTTTTATGGTTTTTTATGGTTTTTATGGGTTTTTGGGTTATTAAAGTTTTTTAGTTTTTTTATTTTTAATGTTTTTAGATTTTTTATAACTTTTGGTGGATTAAATGGTTTCTAGTGTTTTTAGTAGTTTTAGGTTTTTATAGGTTTTTATTTTTTCTAAAGTGTTTAGGTTTTTTTGTTATATGGGGTTTTAAGGTTTTTATTCTCTTTTAGTGGGTTTTAGATTGTTCAAAAAATTTAAGGGTTTTTAGAGGTTTATGTGTTTTTACGATTTTTCTTGTTTTATTAGATTCTTCATGAGTTTTAATTTTTTTAAATTTTAGGTATTTTTATGGATTTTTATAATGTTTTTTAGTTTTCTAAGATTTTTTGTGATTTTGAGGTTTTTTTGGGTTTGATTTTTTTTCACGTTTTTAGGGGTTTTATGTATTTTTAGATTTTTAAGGGTTTCATAGGGGTTTTTATGATTTCTAGGGTATTTTAAATTTTTAGATATTTTTAGGAAATATTAAGGATTTTATGGGGTTTAATGTTTTTTAGGGTTTTGAGGGGTTTTTTTGGTTTTTAGGGTTTTTAAGGTTTTTGGGTAATAAGGGATTTTTTGGTTTTTCAGGATTTTAGTGTTTTTAACACTTTCGGTGTCTAATGGGTTTTTAGATTTTTTAGTGTCTTTTATTATTTTTATGGGTTTTAGTATTTTTATGGGTTTCATGGATTTTTATGGATTTAGGTGTTTTAGTGCTTTTTATGTTTTTATTTTTTTATGGGTTCTAAGTATTTTTGGTTTTTAAGTATTTCCACGGGTTTTTAGGGTTTCTCAAATTTTTTGGAATATTTAGGTTTTCTTTAATATTTTATGGGGTTTCAGTAGTTTTAAGGAGTTTTCTAGTTTTTATGGCTTTTATGATTTTTAAGGTTTTATCATTTTTAGGTTTTTTTGGGTTTTAAGTGTTATGGGGTTTTTATAGTTTTTATATTTTTTTGGATTTTAGGGATTTTAAAAAAATTGTTATTTTTAGGGATTTATGATTATTTTTATGGATTTTTAGGGTTTTTATGGATTTTATGTTTTTTAAGGATTTTCATGGTTTTTTGGGGTTTTTTGGGTTTTTCTAATTTTTAGAGTTTTTATGTTATTTTAGAGTTTTTAAACATTTTTTATCAGATTAAAGGGTTTTTATAGTTATCTGTTGGTGTTTATGGTTTTTATATGTTTTTTTGTGTTTATGGTGTTAATGGGTTTTATGGTTTTTAGGGTTTGTAGAGTTTTTTTGGGATATTATTTTTATTTTAAATTTCATAAGTGTTTTCATTTGTTAAGGTTCTCTTAGGATTTTTTTATGTTTTAATGGTTTTTATGTTTTTAGGTATTTTTAGGGATTTTTAAGATTTTTATATTTTTAGGGATTTATAGGGTTTTTGGTGTTTTGGGGGGTTTTATAGGCATTAGAATTATTAAAATTTTAGGAGTTTTATGCTTTTTGTTTTTAATTATTTTTTATGATTTTTTAGAGTTTTTAGTTTTTTTACAATTTTAGGGATTTTAGGGATTTTTTATGATTTTTATGGTTTTTAGAGTTTTTAGGGATTTGTGAGCTCTTAGTGTTTTTAAGGGTTTATGTTTTTCTTGGGTTTTTATGGTTTTCTTAGTTTTTATGTATTTTATGCATTTTTAGAATTTTTTAATGATTTTTTTGAAATTTAAAGGGTTTTTAGATATTTTAAGTGTTATTATTTTTTAGGGGTTTTTATGGTTTTAGGGGTTTTTATAGTTTCTAGATTCCTTTAAGGGTTTTTATGGTTTTGAGTTTTTGAGGGTTTTTATGGATTTTATCATTTTTTAGGGTTTTAGGTTTTTTAACATTTTTAGGGTTTTTATTGACTTTTTATGATTTTTATAGTTTTTTGTGATTTGAAGTTTTTTGGAGTTTCTTAGGGTTTTTGGGGCTGTTGGTGGTTTTAGAATTTTTTGGATTTGTATAGATTTTATGTGTTTGTAGTTTTTTAAGTTTTTCTTGGGGTTTTAGGTTTTTTAAGTATTTTTTAGGATTTTTAGGATATTTATTGGTTTTTTGGGTTTTTTTAGGATTTAGGGGGTGGGTTTGGGGTTTTATGTTTTTTGGTATATATTTTTTTTCAACGTATTTTTCTTTTTTTATTACATTTAAGTTTTTGAGTGTCTTTTGACATATTTAGTGATTTAAAAGTTTTTTAGAGTTATTGTTGGTTTTTTAGGGTTTTTAGGGGTTTTTACATATTTTAAGGTTTTTAGGGGTTTTATAGTTTTTATGGGTTTTGCAGTTTTAAGGTTTATTTTCTTTTTTAGGTTCTATAGCGGTTTTAGGTGTTTTTAGGTTTTTAAGGTTATCTTAGTGGTTTTCAAGGAATTAGGGTTACTTACATTTTTATGAATTTTTAGGATTTTTATGGGTTTTAGGGTTTGTAAGGATTTGGAGGGGTTTATAAGTTTTAGTGTTTATGAACTTTTAGGGGTTTTATTATTTTCATGTTTATTAGTTATTTCATGTGATTTTAGGTTTTTAAGGTTTTCATAATGTTTTTCATGGGTTTTTACATTTTTTTTGTATATTTATATATTTTTTACAATTTTTATGGTTTTTATGGTTTTAGGAATTTTGAGGATTTTTTAGGGTTTTTTGTTTTTTTTGTTTTTGGGGTTTTTTGAGTTTTTTAGTGTTTTAATCATTTTTAGTGTTTTTAATAATTTTATGGGTTTAAAGGGTTCTTTGAGTTTTTATTGGTGTTTGGGTGTATATGTTGTATTAGAGATTTTAATTATTTAATTTTTTTATGGTTTTAGGGGTTTATAGTGTCTTTTAGGGTTTTTTGGATTTTTGATTTTTAAGGGGTTTAATTTTTTTATTGTTTAATGGTTTTGTTAGGGTATTTTATGGTTTTGGGGGGTGTTTTTTATGTTTTAATGGTAAAGAATCAATACATCCTATTTCATCCAATTAGTGAGTGGGATGTGTTTGTTTCTCTATCTCTCAACTCGAAAGGAGTAGGTTTGATAAATGATCTACGAGTTTCTAAGGTTGGGCCTAGATGTTATCTTAATGTTACTCCTTCATTCTATTCTCATCACCAGACATCTTTCAAAAAAATTGAGTATGAGAAGGAGTAGTGCACTTGGAGAGAACAATATAAGGATAGAGTTCTTTTCTGCATTCAGGGAGAATGAATCACTCCCAAAAAGGAATCGATTGATTCGTGGAAATAAGTGTAATGATTTACTTCACGGATGAGGTCTTTAGTTAAATTAAAGGATGTATCGGCTATTCCAGGAAAATAAGAAGCAACATCTTATGGATTTTATGGTTTTTTATGTTTCTGGGAATTCATAGGGACTTTTTT
Source organism: Viscum album (assembly GCA_963277665.1). Lineage (NCBI taxonomy): Eukaryota > Viridiplantae > Streptophyta > Magnoliopsida > Santalales > Viscaceae > Viscum > Viscum album. The sequence continues at coordinate 111,533,055 of OY728127.1, forward strand.
GGATTTTTATGGTTTCTAGGGAATTAGAGAGTATTTGGAGTTTTTTAATATTTTTGTGATTTTTTTGTTTTTTTGTGTTTTGAGGGCTTTTGAGTATTTCAGTTTATTAATGTTTTCAATGATTTTAGGGATTTAATGTGGTTTTAGATTTTTAAAATGGTTTTTAGGGTTTTTAGGGTTTTTAAGGTTTTGTGGGATTTTATTGTTTTAATTATTTTCAGGGGTTTTATGATTTTTTAGGTTTTTAATGATTCTTAGGTTTTTTCATGGTTATAGGTTTTTTAAATTTTTATATATTTATAAGAAATTTTTTTATTTTCATGGTTTTAAGGGTTTTTGGGTATTTTGAAGTATTTAGGGGTTTTATGTTTTTTTTAGATTTTAGGGTTTTAATGGTTTTTTGGATTTTTTAACGTTATTATGTGTTTAAATGTTTTTAGTGTTTTGGTTGGATTAGGATTTTTATGGGGTTTTAGGGTTTTGAGGATTATAGGGGTTTAGGGTTCTCAGCTTTTAGGGTCTTCTAGGATTATTAGTGTTTTTAGTGTTTTATTATTTTTATGGGTTTTATGTATTTTTAGGATTGTATGGTTTTCATTGGGGTTTTCAAGGTTTTTAGTATTTTTTAAATTTTTAGAGATTATCATGGATTTTTAAGATAAATATGTGTTTTTCGGGTTTTTAGGTATTTTGAGGGTTTTACGAATTTAAGGGTTTTATGGTGTTTTAGGATTTTTTGAGGTTTTTAGGGGGTTCAAGGTTTTTTTGAATTATAAATTTTTGTTGGGTTTTTAAAGGGTTTTTAGAGTTTTTAGAGGTTTTATGGGTCTTTTGGAAATTTTGGGTTTCTAATGATTTTTAGGGGTTTTTACAATTTTAGGGTTTTTATGGTTTTTATGGTTTTTTAGAGTTTCTATCATTTTTAGGTTTTTTGGGTGTTTTAAGTGTTTCTAGTTTTTTAATTTTTTTCTTACGGGATTTTATGATTTTCAATGTTTTTACATTTTTAAGGATTTTTAGTGCTTCTTAATATTTTTATGGGGGTTTTAGTGTTTCTATAGATTTTAATGGATTTTGAGGTTTTATAGAGTTTTATGGTTTTTTTTATTTTTTATGTTTTTAGGGGCTTAATGTGTTTTAAATTTTCAAACTTTTCTTAATACTTTTCAAACTTTTAAGTTTTTTAGGTTTTTAGGGAATTTTGGGATTTTTTAGAATTTTTATGTGTTTTTAGGGTTTTTTATTGTTTTTATTATTTTATGTTTTTTGGAGTTTTATGATTTTTTTGGGTTTTAGGGATTTTTTGAGTTTTTATGGTTTTTATTGTTTTTACAGTTTTTTAAACGTTTTTAGGTGATTAAAGGGTTTTTAGAGATTTTAGTGGTTTTGGTGTCTTATGGGATTTAGTGTTATAAAATTGTTTTAGGGGTTTTAATGGTTTTTATTATTTTTTATGTTTTAGGGGTTTTAAACGCTTATATCTTTTTGAGGTTTTCTAATGGATTTTTAGGTTTTTTTACATTTTTATGGATTATTTGACTGTTTATATATTTTATAGTGATTTATGATTTTCACACAATTTTATGTTTTTTAGGGTTTTCTAGGGTTTTTAATGTTTTTATGATATTTAGGTTATTAGGGTGTTTTTTTTTTGAGTTTTTAGGGGTTTTATGGTTTTTTAGAGTTTTTAACGGTTTTAGTGGTTTCAAGGGGTTTTAGAGTTTTTAGTGGGTTTTTAGGGTTATATGGGTTTTTGGGGTTTTTAAAAGTTTTCATGGGGTACTATGGTTTTTATGGGTTTTATTATTTTACTGTTTTTTAGGTTTCTTTGGGGATATATGTGTTTTAGGTTTTTATAGTTCTCTTAATGTTTTCAAGGTTTTTTTGGTTTTTAGGTATTTTGGAAAAATTTTACCATTTTTATTATTTTTTAGGGTTTTTAGGTATTTTTAGGGGCTTTAAAATTTTAGGGGTTTGGGGGGGGGGGGGGGGTTAGGGGCTTTTATATTTTTAGGATTTTATGGGATTAATGTGTTTTTTTATTTTCAAGGGGTTTTAGGGTTTTTTTGTTTTTTTTTTGTTTTTAGGGATTTTTAAGGATTTTTTTTGAATTTCTATGGCTTTTAGGGTTTTTAGATATTTATAGGGGTTTTTTGAGTTTAAGAGGTTTTTTATTTTTTGGGTTTTATATTTTTTAACGTTTTAAGGGTTTAATGGGTTTTTAGAGTTTTTAGTGTTTTTAGGTTTTATGGGTTTTTACGTTTTTACTTTTTTTAGTGGTTTTTTTATTCTTAGGGGATTCTATAGTTTTTTTTGTTTTTCATAGGTTATAATTGTTGTAGGGATTTTAGTTTTTCTTTTGCATTTCAAGGGTTCTTGGGTTTTTTAAATATTTTAGGGAATTTAAGGGTTTTTAGGATTTTTATGGTGTTTTAGAGTTTTTATTGGTTTTTAGTTTTTAGTTTAGATTTTTTTAAGGTTTTATTAGGGTTTTCAAGTCTTTTAGGGTTTTAGGGTTTTTTAATTTTACAGGGATTCTTAGTGATTTTTTAGATTTTTTATTTTTTAGGGTTTTTAGGGAATTTGAGGGTTGTTAGGGTTTTTTGGGTTATGTGTATTTTTTTGGGTTTTTTCAGTTTTTAGAGTCAATGAATGTTTTAGTGGGTTTAAGGTTTTTACAGTTTTTAACATTTTTTAGGTTTAAAGGGTTTTTGAGTACTTTTTGGATTTTAGTGTTTTAGGGGGGTTTATGTTTTTCTTAAGGGTTTTAGGGTTTTTATCGTGTTTAGGGGCTTGGGTTTTTTAGGTATTTAGGTTTTTTTTCAATTTTTAGTGTTTTAGGTTGTTAAAGTGGTTTATTTTTCTTTAGAGTTTTTTTGATTTTTTATGATTTTGTAGTGATTAGGGTTTTTTTATATTTTTATGGATTTTTTAGGCTTTAAGGATTTTTTCGGTTTTTAGGGATTTTAGGGATTTTAAGGGTTTTAGTGGTTCTTATGGTTTTTAGGTTTTTTTGGGTTTTAAGGGTATTTTGGATTTTTTTTAATTTCTTTATTTTTTACGGTTTTCATGGTTTTAAGAGTTTTTAATTTTCTTACGCTTTTAATGGGTTTTTAGTGTTTTTAGTTGGATATTTGGGGTTTTTTGCGATTCTATGATTTTTAGGGGTTTCCTGGGTTTTAGTTGATTTTATAATTTTATGGTTTTTAGGGTTTCTATTTTTGTCTTGTTTTTAGGGGCCTTTAGTGTTTTTAGGTTTTTAACATTTTCGTAGGGGTTTAAAGATTTTAGGGTTTTTTTCATTTTAAGATATTTTTATTTCCTTTTTTGATATTTATGTGTTTTTACTGTTTTTATGGATTTCGAGTGTTCTTAGTTATTATTAGATTTTTAAGAGTTTTTTAGGGTTGTTATGGTTTTTTGGTTTTTAGGTGTTTTATGTGTTTTATGTGTTTTATTGTTTTCTATGGATTTTAGTGGTTTAATTGTTTTTGATGTTTTTTGGGTTTTTATGGATTTTTTATATTTATGTGTTTTCAAGTATTTTGAGGGTTTTTAGGTATTTTTAGGGGTTTACGGTATTTTTGCGGTTTTAGGGTTTTTTGAGTTTTTTATGTTTTTTATTTTTGTTAGAGTTTTTAAAATTTTTATGGGGATTAAAGTGTATTTATTTTTTTCTATAGTTTTAGGGTTTTTATGGGTTTTAGGGTGTTTAACATATAGGGTTTTTATGGTTATTGGGGTTTTCAAGGTGTTTTAGGGGTATTTTTCATTTTTATGTTTTTAGGGGTTTTATGAGTTTTAAAATTTTAACGTTTTCTTAAGGATTTTCATTTTTTGTATTTTTAAATTTTTATATATATTTAGGGTTTTTTAGAATTTTTATGGGTTTTTTTTTGGTTTTTATGGTTTTTATTAATTTTTAGGGTTTTTATCTTTTTTATATTTTTTATATTTTTTTGGGTTTTTGGTGTTTTTACTTTTTTAAGGTTTTACTAGGGGTTTTCATAGTTTTTAGGGTTTGTATATTTCTTGTAAATTTTAGTACCTTTTTTGATTTTTGTGGTTTTTTGTGGTTTTTAGGATTATTTAGTGTTTTAAGGTATATTAGAGATTTAAAAATAATTACTAGTTTGATATATTTTTACTGTTTTTAGTGGGTTTTTAGGGTTTTATGGGTGTTATGTTTTTTATGGTTTTTAAGGGTGTTTATGGGTTTTAGGTTTTTTTAGGGGTTTTAGTGTATTTTTAGGATTTTTAGTGGTTTTATGTAATTTTTATTGGTGTATTAGGGCATTTCATGGGTTTTAATGGATTTCACATTTTTTGGGATATCAAGGGTTTTTTAGAATTATTACTGTTCATTGGGGTTTAGGTATTTTGAGGGTTTCTAGGGAGTTTTAGGGTTTTTATTATTTTTAGGTTTTATCATTTTTAGGTTTTTAGGGGTATTAAGGGTTTTTAGGTTTTAAGGTTTTTATAAGGTTTATATGATTATAAGGGATTTTCACATATTCCGGGATTTTTATGGATATCCTAAAATTTTATGGTTTTTAGGGTTTTTAGGGATTTGGGGGGTTTTAGTATTTTTAGGGGTTTTGTGTTCTTTTTTTGTTTTATTTTTTTTTCCTTTTTTATGGGTTTTAATGTTTTTTAGAATATGTTTAAATTTTTATGGTTTTAATGATTTTTTATCGTTTTTAGTGGGTTTTAAGGTTTAATGGTTATTTCAGGGTTTAGGGGTTTTTATTTTTTAGAAGTTTTTTTGTATTTTAGGGTCTTTTATTGTTTTTTAAACATTTTTTATGTTTTTAGGAATTTAATATGTGTTTAGGTTTTTATATTTTTCTTAGTATTTTTTAGTGCTTTTGGGTTTGATTCCTTTTTAGGGATTTATTGGGATTTTAGGGATTTTACAGATGTTGAGGGTTTTCCTGATTTTTAGGGGTTTAAGGTTTTTTAGGAGTTTTAGTGTTTTTAGAGATTTTAGGGGTTTTAAGTGTCTTTAGGTTTTTAAAATTGTATTATCAGTATTAATGGTTTTTAGGTTTTTTTACATTTTTTGGTATTTTAGGGATTCTTTACGATTTTTATAGAAATTTAGGGTTGTTAGGGGTTTTTATGGTTTAAGGGAAAAGAAGTCGTGGACCAAGCGGAGAGCTTGGTGCCTCAATTTATAAAAAAAAGGGAAGTACAAAACATTACAGGGGGGACTTGTACATTCGGGTGCGGGTAGTTCCCTTCATGTCAGAGTCTACATGAGACACGCAAAAAGAAGGAGAAATGAATGACCACCGTGAGCAGCATTCTTCAATATCCATCTTGGAAAGAACATTAGCCACCATATTGACCTCCCTATATGCATGAGTGATCTTGAGGCTTAGATTCTTGGGTAAGATAAGGCATTCAATCCATTGGGGTAGGAGCCACCATGGAACCTTACTTGAGTTTTGTCGGAGAGCCTCCACTGCAAGCATCAAGTCAGATTCGATCCATAGATGCATCCACCCAAATTTATTTGTAAAACGAACAGCCTAGATAATAGCCCAAAGCTCTCCCTCACAGGTGCAACCATTCCCAATTTAATGATAGAAAATTCCCTTGATAAAACCTCGATAGGTACGGAAAACACCACCACAACCTGAAGGGCCTGGTGAACCTGCTGCCACACCATCAACATTAACTTTGATCCATGACGGGATTGGTGGAATCCATCTAATGTACTTCATCAACATTGGTTTTTTGCACCTTCCAGGAACACCAAGAGTGTGGAGTGTAACAAGGTAATTGAAGTAGTTGTTCATCGTACCTGATTGAATACACCCAGCCATTAGAACAACACTGTGCATGGAAATAATACCCTCATTTGTGGAGCATGATTTATTCCGAAACATAGAAGAATTCCTCACAGACCATAGGAAGGAAACAATTGCTGCAGATGCAGCAAGAAGGAGGTTGTGAAGCTGCTCACTGCAGATGAAGTCTGTAATAAATATCATCCTTTGGGAAAAGGTTCTAGGGTTAAAAGGAGACCAAAGACGTCTTGAATGTAATTCCATAGTCTATGCGCAAGATTTCATTCAACAAAAAGGTTTTATACACTTTCAGAACCTCGTAAACAGAAGTTTTACGCTGAAATAATCTACCATCCAGCTTTTTGCAACTGACCATGCATAGGCAGCCTATTTCTCCAAATCTTCCAAAGGAGAAGGAAGTGTCTAGGGGAATGAATTGACACTTATATTTCAGAAGCTATGGGGGGGGGGGTCCAGGCCTTTCCGAAATTTGTACTTGTAGAACTCCCTTGTAGTGAGCTGACTGATCAGATTCGGCTTCTATATGAGAGTATCAGAATCAATGTAACTGTAACGGTGAATCTGGGAAATTATGTGTAGTGGTAGGAGTCCATCCAGCTCCATCAGCCTGGCATTGAAATCATTGATAGACATGTGTTTTAGACCCTGGGGTACCTGCATGATTTCCTGTAGAGGACAGTCGATCCATGGGGTGAGCCAACAGTTCATATTAGAGTGACTTGAAACATCCCAAATAGATTGGGAGATAATGTCCTGATATGAGGATTTAATTGTGGTCCAGACAGAGGAGAGAATGTAACCAGTGTAGACATTGCACAAAGGAGTAGTAAATCTTTCTTTATAAAAATCCAGCTCACCTTCCTTGTGTGTGAAGAGGTTCCAGGGGAATTTGGCCAGCAAGGCCTCATTAAAAACCCTGAGATCCTTAATTACAAGACCACCCATTTCAATGGGTTTAATGCATTCCTTCCATGAAACAGTTACCAATTTCTTTTCATTAATGCATCCTGTCCAAGAGAAGTTCCAAATATTGGCTTGAAGAGACTTGATCAGACTTACTGTCCATCTATATACAGAGAAGACATGAACAAAAATTGAGGTGATGACAGAATTGATAAGGCATACTCTGCCTGCTTGGGACAGGGACCTTTCCTTCCATTTAGCCAGCTACTGTGTGATGTTAACAGAGATTATTTCCAAGTGTAAACGCTTTACCGTTCCCCAAAAGAGGGGGCCCCAAGGTAATTGAAAGGCAGGGATCCTTTTTTTACACCAAGACATCTAATGATTCTGTTTTTCCGCACAAAGGATCTCCCTTTCCCAAACACAATAGATGATTTACTCCAACTGATGGCCTATCCAGAAGCATCATCGTAATGATTACTGATTTTACGAATAGAAGATATAGTTTTCATATTAGCCTGACCAAATAGAAGAATATAATTGGCATAAAAAGATGTGAGGGCACAAAAGGGTCCTTCCCAGCTTTGATAGGACAATAAAAGCCATCCATCATTGCATTGATAATAAATTGACACAGATAATATTCCACAAGTGTAAAGAGAATCCCAGAGAGTGGATCTCCCTGTATGACCCCTTGTGAACATTGAAAGAAACCTTTTGGTGCCCCATTAACCAAAACAGAGATTTTGGCACTCTCCAAAATGGAAGAAACTATACTGATAAACTTGGCTGAAAACCCATACATGCTCAAAACCTTGAAAATAAATTGCCACTAAATGGTATAAAAGGCTTTGGATATGTCCAATTTTAAAGCAAAGGTCCCATGTTTGGATTCTTTCCTCATGATATTCACTCCTTTAGAGGCCATATATAAACAATTTTGGATGCTTCGCCCAGGAACGAAGCCAAATTGATTGGGTGTGATGATGGTACCAACAAACTTCCCCAACGTAGTGACGATGATTTTAATAACAATATTTTGGATGGTGTTTCCAATGGAAATTGGTCGAAAGTCACCAATATCAATAGCAGCTTATTTTTTGGGAAGCAGATCAATGAAATTGGAGTTGGCTCCAAAAGGAATTGATCCTGAGAGAAATAACTCCCTGACATCATTGGTAATTTCTGTATGAATGATATCCCAAGAGAAAATGAATAATTTTTTGGTAAATCCATCCGGTCCCGAGGCACTTTATGGATTGAGTGAGAAAAGACAAGACTTAACTTCATCCTCAAGAGGGGGAGAGGTCAGATCATTATTCTGTGAGTCACTCACACACTTCTCAATACATTCAAAAATAAAGGAAGAAGGGGGGTGCTATCATCATTATAGAGAGATTTAAAATGATCAACAACAACATCAGAGAGCTCTTTCTCCTCAACCAAGGTTGTTCCATTGATTTAGATACAATTAGGTCCTTTACAAACCCTTTTCTCCCACTGCAAGTGCTGAAAGAACTTTTAGTTTCTATCACTATCCTTGATCCATCGTACATTGAACAGATTTTTTTCCAGATTTTCTTTAAGAGCAAGAAGATCATAAAGTTTTTTGTGAAACACAAGTTCCTCACAAGTATGAACATCCCCTTGTTGGTTTTTTTCTTAGAAAGACCCAAATTAAAATTCTGCATCCTTAACCTCATCATCAACTCTAGAGAAAGATAGCTTACTCCAAAATTTTTGAAGGATTTTGATTCTCTTAAGATTTGAGGCAACCAAAAAATAAGGTCTACCATGAAATGTGGAGTTCCATCCATCAAGAACAACTTCTCGGCATCCTGGAATTCAAAGCCAGGAATTGTTGAACTTAAAGGGTAAGGGAGTGAGTCTCTTGTTGTCCTCCCGAATAGAGACTACAATGGGATTATGATCAGAGCTAAATTTGAGAAGAGTAAATCTTGAGATGTCCAATGTAGCACGAGTATCATTGACATGCATAAAGAACCTATCAATTTTACTAGATTTCCTCCCATTGAAAGTGAAACTTCCCCAAGTGAATTTGGAGCTCACCATAGGGACTTCAATGAGGTTGCATTGATCCACGTAGCACTGAAAGTCATGAGTAGCAGTATGGGAAAAATGAGGGCCAATTTTTTCATCTGGACACAGAACAACATTGAAGTATCTAGTGATGGCCCAGTTATGATTCATATTCTCACTAAGATCATATAACTCATCCCAAAGATCTCTTCTTCTGATATAAGAGCAGTTGGCATAAACAAAAGAGAAGAAGAAAGGAATATCCTGCAACCGGGTGTGAACTGAAATTACTTGATGAAAAATATCAAAAGACTCAAGTTTAAAGTCATTGTGTCGAAAAACCCATAATGTTTCAAGGTTACCAGCATCTCTGTTGTGAGCAATAAACAAGTATCCAAGTGAGTCCCAGTTGAAACCCTTCCAGTTATCAAAATTAATAAGAGGCTCATCAATAGCCACAAGTGAAGGCTTGTTGGTAGTAAGAAAATGTCTAAGGGATACTACAGTGGGAGAATTCCCAATCCCCTGACAATTCCAAAAAAAATCAACTTCATTGATTAAGATTTGTGTTGCCTATCTGGAGAGACAGGCCTTGTGTATTCTTGGAAGAGGCTCCTTTACACTTTTCTCCCTGCTTGGGAGGTCTTCCAGGAGGTTTATTGATGACATGATCAATTCTTGGCACCTCATGAGTAGAGTCCATAGGAGTCACTTCGGACTTTACATCTACATCTTGACTGTCATATTCTTGATCAACCCAGAGTTTCCCAGATATGGGGGAGAAGGTATTAGTAACACAAATCCCCTCATTGTGTGGAACTCCACTGAATTTGTCTTTGGTGGTAGTTACTACAGGAACAGGGGTGAAAGATTTATGATTGATCATGGGCCTTCCAACAATATGCATTTAAATAGTATCTACAAGAACAGGTGCATCAGACTGAGCAGATGCATCATGCAATCTGCTGGGTGAAGGTTGTTCAGAAACACGAGACACTGAAGCAAGGACACCAGTTTGTACAGCAGGAAGTGAAGCAATCTCTGGAGGGTCCCCAAGAGAAAGAGCACTTGTAGTGTCCTTAACATTCTCAATAGGAGCAACCGCTTTGTGAGCATCAGGATGAGATAGAGGCCTTCCTACATCATGCACATTGACCGTTTCTGCAAGAGTATTTTGAAAAGGCTGAGTAGGTGCATCATGGACACTGTTGGAAGTTGCAAGATTAGATGCATCAGGCTGGGAAAATGAAAATTTCTCAAAATGAGACATATTAATCACTGGAGAGGCCCCAGGAGATGGAGAAGCAATATCTGAAGGAGACCCAATGGAAGGATCATCTGTAGTATCCTTAACTTGCTCAATAGGAGCCACTGATTTGTGAGCATCAGGATGAGACAAAGGCCTTCCTGCATCATGTACTTTGATTTTATCTGTAAGAGTAGGTTGATTAGGCTGGGAAGATGCATCATGCACACTTCTGGCAGTTTCATGATTAGGAGCATTAGGCTGAGAAAGTGAAATTTTCTCAACAAGAGATGCATTAATCACTAGAGAGGCCCCAAGAGATGAAACGACAAGTTTCTCTACATGAGAATCTTGCACAACATTATGATCATTAGGATCCTTGGCCAGGACTAATGCAATGGGATCACATACCTTCTCAGGTTTCACAACAGATTGATCTGGGACTCTGCTTGTCCCTGTGTTGTTGTTTCCATCACCTTGTAGAGGAAGGGTATTAACTTGCAGAGGGAGAGTATTTGCATCTTTCTGGGTCATTTCTTTCTTTTTAGAATCTTGGCATGAACTTTCCTCATGAACTCACACCTTACAAGTGTTACAGGTCTTTAGTCTCCTACATTAATTGATAGAGTGACCAAGAAAGAGACAATTATTACAGAACTTGGGTATTCTTTCATACTGTATTTCCAGCATGATACTGTCATCCAGTGTGTTTAGCACCACTTCTTCGACAAAAGTGCTATCCATGTCAACTTCAACAAGAAATCTACCATAGTGCCCAAATCTTGGATTTTCTGTTTCCCTATCAATACGGATGGGAAAGCCAACCGAGGAAGCCATGTACCACAGAATTTGAGGATGCCAATATAACCAATTCATTTTGTAGATATGGATCCAAACATGAGAAAAAGTGTTCTTGACACTTGTTATATCAAAATTATGGTCCCATTCTTGAATTCATAGTAGACCAGGCTTAAGAGAAAGTGATCCAAAACTCCAGGCATGTTGTTTATGCTCATCAGAGGGAAAACAATGTGATAAAAACCACGGACCATGGCTGTCATTTTCCAGTCCGAGAAACCCCAAATTTCCGCAACTCGCTTGACAATTTTGGCAAATCTATATAACTTTTACTCCTTGGGTATGACCACATGAGAAATGATCGAAAATTTATAGAGGTTAATTCTCTCCTCAATTGCTTCCCAATTGGCAGATACATGAGCTCTTTTCCCTTTTTTAATAACACACCCAGGGGAGGGGTGCTGAAGTCATAGAAAGAAGAAGAAGCCATAGATTTGACAACCTCAGCAAAATTCTTCTTCGACACATCCATAGGTGAAGCCGATGGTTGACCAGGTTTTGCAACATGGGGATTGCAAAATTGAAAAAGGAAATTATGCCCAATAAGTTCAGATTCGGGTTTCTTCACAGGGTCAGTTACGTCCCAATTTTTGGGAGCCGACATATGTCGAGGTTCCACAAAATTGCTCGATCCCCCTATTGGCTCAGCCATCCTTAGGGTTTTTATCTTATGGTTTTAGGGGTTTATAAGGTTTTTTGGTTTTTTGAGTATTTATGATTTTTTGTTGTTTTGGAGGTTTTATGTTTTTATAGAGTTTTGTAACATTTTTGGGGCTTTAATGGGTTTTTAGAGTTTTATGTGTTTTTTTTGGGGTTTTATGTGTTTTTTAGCTTTTAATTTATTTTGGAATTTTTTATTTTTTTAAGATTTTTAAGGTTATTTCGCATTTTTAAGGTTTTTATCATTTTTAGGTTGTGTTGGGGTTTTATGTTTTAATATTTTTCTCATGTTTTTTCTCGTTTTTAGAGTTTTTTTATGAATTTTGTGATTTTTAGGACTTTTATAATGTTTTTATTTGTTTTGATAAGTTTTAGTTTTTGGGTTTTAGTTTTTTTAGTTTTTTTTGTGTTTTAGTGGGTTTTTGAGTTATGTAGAGTTTTTAAGGATTCTCAATGTCTTTTATATTTTTATTGGTATAAATGGTTTTTAATGTTTTTAGTGGGTTTTTAAGGTTTTATGAGTTTTTCATGTTTTTATGTTTTTTTTGGATTTTTATTGGTTTTAGGGGTTGTTAGGGTTTTAGGGTCTTTTATAGTCTTTATGGTTTTTAGCATTTTTATTATTTTTAGGGATCTTAAGTGACTTTATGTTTCTAAGGTATTATTAGGGTTTGTTATCATTTTTTACTTTTTAATTGATTTTATTTATTTTTTAGTATTTTTATGAACTTATAGGATTCTGAGATATTTTTTGGTTTTAATGTTTTTTTGTGTTTCTTTTGGGGGTATTCTGATTTTTTAGGGGTTTAAAAGTTTTATTGATTATTTTTAACTTTTTTTGGGATTTAAAAAATTTATAGAGTTTTGAGTGATTTTTATGGTTTATATACGTTTTTAGAAATTCTTAATATTTCTATGGGTTTTATGGTTTTTAGGTTTTTAATATTTTTAGCATTATTTTCGATTTTTATGAGTTTTAAGTGTTTTTATATTTCTTAAGGTTTCTTCGTTATTTTCAAGGTTTTAAAATTTTTAAGGATTTTGGGGGTTGTTTTTAAAATTTTATGGTTTGGGGGTTTTTTGGGATTTTGATGGGTTTTAGGGTTTTTTGGGATTTTATGTTTTTTATCTTTTTATGGTTTTTATGGGTATTAAGTTTTTTTAGGCTTTCTAGGGGTTTTTGGAGAGTTTTAGTGGTTTTTACACTTTTTGGTATTTGTAGGTATTTTTTTAGGGTTTTAGGGTTTTTTTTAGTTTTTAAGGATTTTGGGGGGTTTTATGGATTTTATTAGTTTTTTTGGTTTTTATGGTTTTTTTTTTATGTTTTTTATTATTTATTATAAATTTTTAATGTTTTTAGGGGTTTAAAGTGTTTTTAGAGTTTTGAGTAGGTGTTTAAGGTTTTTATGGGTTTGTTTTGGTTTTTATGGTTTTTAGGTGTTTTTATTGTTTGTAGTGTTTTTATGGTTTTTATGGGTTTTAGGGGTTTTAGAATATTTTTAGTTTTTTTGGGTTTTAATTTTTTTTAGGTTTTTACATTTTTCTTGTGGTTCTTCAATGTTTTTAGGGTTTTTATATTTTCAGGGATTTTTATAACTTTTCTTTTGATTTTATGGGTTTTAGAGGTTTTATATTTTTTTTTATTTGGTTTAGGGTTTTTATTTTTTTTGGTTTTCTAGGGTTTTTAATGTTTTTGGGTTTTTTAATTTTTTATGAATTTTTTATCCTTTTTAGAGGTTTAAAGGTTTTTTGGAGTTTTAGTTGTATTTTAGGGTTTTTATTGGTTTTTTAGATTTCATGGTTATTATGTGTTTAATGGTTTATAAGGTTTTGGGGGTATCTTAGGGTTGATAGGGTTTTATAATTTTTTGGTTTTTAATGGGGTTTAAGTGTTTTATAGTTTTTAAGGCTTTTTAAGGGGTCTTTAGATTTTTTAGACATTTTTTTGTTTTTTGGATATTTAGGGGTTTTTAGATTTTTTATGAGATTTAGGGATTTTAGGGGTGTTTTGGGTTCATAGGGGTTTGGGGGGGTTAAGAGTTTTTTTATTGGTTTTTAGGGTTTTCTATGTTTTTAGTGTTTTTAAGGTTTTTTATAGTTTTCAATCATTTTTACAGGTTTAAAGGGTTTATAGAGTATTTAGTTGTCTGTAGGTTTTTAGGAATATTATGGGGTTTTAATGTTATTAGGGGATCGTTTATGGGTTTTTGTGTTATAGGGTTTTTAGGTGTTTTAGTGTTTCTATTGTATTTAGTCTTTTCGTATTTTTAATTTTTTTTTGTTTTTAAGGGGTTCTTATGGTTTTCAAGGGTTTTAGGTTTCATTTTTTATATTTATTTTTAGGGATTTTTTGGATTTTTATGGTTTTTAGAGATTTTAGGGATTTTGAGGGGTTTTAAAATTTTTAGGGGTTTAGGGTTTTTATTTTTAGGTTTTTTAGAGTTTTTAACATTTTAGTGGTATAAAGGGTTTTAGTGTTTTAGTGGTTTTTAGGGTTTTAATGTTATTTAGGGTTTTTATGGTTTTTATGGGTGTTTATGGTTTTTAGTGGTTTTATGGTTTTTAGGGTTTTTAGAATTTTCAATGTTTTTAGTGGGTTTATGTGTTTTTGGTTTTTAAGTTTTTCTTAGGGGTTTTCTTTATTTTTATGGTTTTTTATGTTTTTAGGTATTTTTAGGAAATTTTTATGGTGTTTATAGTTTTTAGGGGTTTTAGGGATTAATAGGGATATTCAGGGTGTTTTGGGTTTTTATGGGTTTTTTGAACATTTAGGGTTTTTCAGTTTATTAGGGTTTTTATGGTTTTTAGAGTTTTTAACTTTTTTAGGGGTTTAAATTGTTTTGATAGTTTTTAGTGGGTTTATAGTATTTTTAATGTTCTTTATGGTGTTTACCAATTTAATAGGTATTAAGGTTTTTAGGGTTTTATGGTTTTTTGGGTTTTTAGGGGTTTAACATTTTTTTTGTTTTTAGAGGTATTAAGTGTTCTTGGGGATTATGGTTTTCTAAGGATTTTTCCAAGTTTTTATATTTTTTTCATTTTTAGGGATGTTTTGGTATTTTTAGGATTTTTATCATTCTTTATATTTTATGGAAGTTTAGGGTTTCTAGGGTTTTATGGGTTTTTATGGTTTTTAGGGGTTTTGATATTTTAGGATTCTAAGGTATTTTAGAGTTTTTTAATGTTTTTAGGGATTTAAATTTGTTTTGAGTTTTAAGTTATTTTATGGTTTTTTGGTTTTTAGGGAAAGGATGGTGTGAGGCCAGGCCATCCCTGACCCCCCAAATATATAAAGCAAAGAAAAAAAAAAGCAAAAGACAAGGGAGGGGTGGGGTCAAACAACCCACACCCAAAGCCTCGATAACCCAACAAAAGAGGTCCAAAAGCCCAAGAAGAAAAAGGAGAGACAACTAGGGAACAAAATCACCATCCCCAAAGGGATATCCATCAGCTCCATAGCCCGAGGAAGCATTCGAGTCCACCGAATCCCATTCAGATGATTCATACTGCTTGAGGGAGGTTGCACAACACTTCTTGAGTTCCACATCCGGTTTCACATTAGTAGCATGATCTTCCCTGCCATGTGCATTGCTCTAACCTTTACTGGTCTTGGAGGAAGCCCTAGTATCCATCATCCTTGGTAGGGAGGAGTAGTCCCTCCTAGCCCTCTGTTTCACTGGAGGGTCGCTATTCATCTTTCTCTTCCTATCACGTGCAACCATGTCTCCCTGCTTACTGCATTCAGGATCACACCAAGGCCTTCTATTTTTCTTTCCACCAAATTAATTAGAGAGACCCATCATCTATTGTGCCTTCTTGATCCTATTTAGGATGGCATACATGAGATCATCATGATCTCAAAGGATTTATCCAAGCCTTATGTGTTTATCATTCTCATCTCCAAGGAAGATCACCAGCTGCAGATCTGGCTTGTGGAAGATATCATGAATATGCTGCCCAAGAGGTATTTTCGAACAGTTCAACATAATAGAGTCATACAATTCAACACGGGGGGGTAGCTTCTCTAACAGAACAAGAGTTGAGCTCTTGTCAGACTGCTCAACACTCTGTTCAGGTACGTGAAGCAAAAAATTCTCCCGAGGTGGCATAGTGGGAAGGTGATCCACATCCAAGGCCTAGGAACCAACAAAAGGGGAAGGTAGGTCTGCATCCTGAAGGACATCCTGGAGGACATCAGTAGCTTCCACATCCTGCAGCACCAGCCTCCCCTGACCCCTTTCTTTAGTACCCATATAATCGAGATGATACAGACCATTGAACTAATTCGAGAATAAAGCCAGCTCATGGAAACATCTAACATCCACTGAAGGGCTTGACAAAGGCACCCTCTCCATCCCAAAATAGACTGTCATTGGGGCCAAGCACATTCCCCTACTAGGATCAGGCTGTAAGGCAACATCCTTAGCTCCTCTAGGAATTAAATCTCCCAATTCAGAAGAGGTGTCTACCCCTAGGTCCAAATCACCCCTCACCCGTGAAAAGATTCTCTTAACTGATACAGGCTCCCCAGAAGTAAACCCAGCGGCAATCCGGGGGGGGGATGATCTCTCATCCTCCATCTTTTCATTTCTCCGAGCATCCATCAGAAGATCCCCAGGGGTGTTATTCCTTGCCTCCATATCCCTTGTTGATCTAACCATCAAGGAGATGAGCTCCTTTCCAAATCTATCCATCACTCCATCCCTATGACTATAATCCCTTTTCAAATGACGAAGAGAAAAGCACGAGACGCAGTAACTCGCCCATGATTCAAAAACCACTGAATGCTTCCAATGAATCTATTCACTAATTTCAATCTAGAAAAAGTCAACAAATTCCTTCGAGACATCAATCTCAACACAAACCCTCAGGGAAACCGGGTGACAGAGGGCCCTGGTCTGACTATCCACACACAGAAACCGTCCAACCAAATTTTCTAGAATAGAAATAATGGACAAGTTTTGGAAGGGAAGAGGGAGTTCATGGAACCTTACCCATATTTCCATCATAGGGGAGTCACGGTTCAAATGGAATTCAAAAATACACATGAAAAGGGAGAAGCGAGCAACATCACACCTATGAGGAGCTGAAGACCAGCCACAGATAAGGTTCTCCTCTAATGAGAACCGAATAAAAATGTGGCTGGAGTCAACCAAACCGATAGTGGCATGGTCCCTCAGAACCCAATGCTCGAACACAAACTTGTCAATAACATCAACCGAGGGACGCCAGCTCGAGAACTTGGAAACTAGGGTCAGGCTATGAAGGGTTAGAGGCCTTGTTGAACTCTGTAATCAATAGGGGTGCTTCGACATCCCTTCGTGCAATCTCGGCACCTTAGGTTAGAGACCAATTTGTTTAGTTTTTTTGCAATTTTGTGAATTACAAAGGGTTTTAGGAGTATATGGTTTTAGGGTTTTTAGGTTTTTTGAGGGTTTTTGGGGTTTTATGGGATTTTAGGTTTTTAGAATTTTTAATTTTTTCAAGGTTGAAAGTGTTTTGAGGTTTTCTTAAGGTTTTTTATAGTTTTTAGTGTTTTTTTATGTTTTTCTGTATTTTTAAGGATTTTTTGGATTTTAATGGGGTTTGAGGGATTTTTTTGTTTTAAATGGTTTTTAGGGTTTATAAGGTTTGGGGGGGTTTAGTTTTTAGGGTTTTAATGTTTTTTAATGTTTTTAAAATTTTTATGGTTATAAATTGGTTTTAGTGATTTTATTAGTTTCTAGGTTTTTGAGGGGTTTTAGGGTTTTTTATAATTTTAGAGGTTTTATGGTTTTTAGGGTTTTATGGGTTTTTAGGGTTTCAGGGTTTTTAGGGGGTTTCACCATTCATAGGTTTTCATGTTTTTCATAGGATCTTTCAAGGATTTCATGCTTTTAATGTTTTTTGGTATTTTTTGTGATTTTTTACTATTTTTAGGGTTTTAGGGTTTTGAGGATTTTGAGGGATTTTAGGGGAATTAGGGAATTTCAGATTTTTAGAGGTTTTAGATTTTTTTATTATTTTTAGCATTTTTTGGTTTTTAAGTTTTTATAGGTTCTATGTGTTTTTAGGTTTTTATTGTTTTCTTTTGATTTTCCAATGAATTTTGGGTTTTTTTAATTATTTTGGGATTTTTAGGGATTTTTCATCTTTTTAGGCTTTTTTGGTTTTTATGGATTTGAGGTTTTTTATGGTTTTTAGGGGTATTATCTTTTTTATGTTTTCTAGTGGTTTCATGTTTTTTAGGTAATTATGGTTTTCATAGATTTTTTAGTGTTTTAAGTGTTTTTGTTGTTTTTTGTTATTTTTTAGGATTTTATGTTTTTCTTGTTATTAGATATTTTGATGGTTTTTAGTGTTTTAACAATATTTATGGATATTTATGGGTTTTGTGGGGTTCTATGGGTTTTTTTGATTTTTTTTATTGTTTTATGGTTTTTTAGAGTTTTTAATGTTTTTATGGGATTATAGGGTTTTTATATTTTTTTTACTAGGTTTACAGGTTTTATGGGTTTTTAGTGTTTTGATTGTTTTTAGGGGTTTTAGGGTTTTATAGGTTTTTAGGGTTCTTGGGTCATTTTTGGTGGGTTTATCATTCTTATAGGATTTTTGGGGTTTAAAGTGTTTAATGATATTATGGGTTTTAGGGGTTTTAGGGGGTTTCTGGGTTTTTCGGTTTTTTTGTTCATAATGGATTTTAGGGTTTATAAATATTTTTATTGATGTTTATGATTTCTAGGGATTTTGAGGGTTCTTAGGGTTTTTACAGTTTCAGAGGTTTTAGGGGTTTTTTGTGATTTTAGGTTTTTTGGGGTTTATGTTTTTTATAGTTTTTATGTTTTTCCTGTGGTTTTTTATGATTTTAATGGTTTTTTAATTTTCAAGGAATTTTTAGGGTATTTTTAGGTTTTTTGAGGTTTTTTCATTTTTATGGTTTTTGGGTTTTGGGGGTTTTTAGGGTTTTATCATCTTTTGAGTTTTAGGATATTTTTAACTTTTTAGGGTTTTAAGGGTTTTAGAGTTTTTTTTTGAAATATTCAATGGTTTAAATAGGTTTTAGATTTCTTTTATCAGGTTTTAATGGTTTTTATATATTTTTAAGGTTTTTTATTGCTGATAGGGGTTTCAATGGTTTTTAGGGTTTTTAGGGTATTTTACGTTTTTAGGGGGTTTAATTATTAATAGATCTTAAGGTTTTCTTTGAGGTTTTAGTATTTATATGGGGTTTTATGATTTTAGTTATTTTATGGATTTTTTGGATTTTTATGTTTTTAGGTATTTTGTTGTTTTTAGGGTATTTATGGTTTTTAGTGTTTTTTTGCTGTTTTTTAATTTTTTGGGGGGTTTATGTGTTTTTTGGTTTTTAGGGTTTTATTATAGAATTTAATTTTTTTTAGGGGTTTTAAAATTTTTAGGTATATCTAGGTATTTTCTAGGATATTTATGGCTTTATAGGGTTTTTATGGATTTTGAAGGTTTTAGGGGATTTGTGGTTTTAGGGTTTTCAATGTTTTTTAGGATCGTTAAACATTTTTAGGGTGTGAGATTTTATAGTTTTTAGTGGTCTTTAGGTTTCTTAAGGATTATTGGGGTTTTACGGGTTTTAAGAGTTTTATGGTTTTAGGGATATTTTAGGATTTATTATGAAATTTATCATTTTTAGTTTTTTGGGGTTTTATGTGTTTTTAGGATTTTTATGTTTTTAAGGGGTTTTAAATTTTTTTAATGTTTTAATATTTTTAGGGGATTTTTGGCATTTTTTTGGATGTTTATGGTTTTTATGGTTTTTAAGGATTTTTAGGGTTTTATGGTTTGTTGGGGTTTTCAGGGTCTTTGGGATTCTAGTAGTTATTATATTTTTATGGGTTTTATGTGATCTTTGTTTTCTAGTTTTTCTTGGGAATTTCCTAGTTTTTTAGGGTTTCTTATGTTTTTACGGATTTTTAGGGATTTTTTAATATTTTGATGGGGTTTTTTGGGTAATTTAAGATTTTGAGGGTTTTAGGGGTTTAATGTTATTATGGTTTTTTGGGTTTTGGTGTTTTGTTTTGAGTTTTATATGGTTTTTATCAATTTTTTGAGTTTTTAATGTTTCTATGGGAATAAAGGTTTTTTATATTTTATATTTGGTTTTATGAATTTTATGTGTTTTTAGTGTTTTTTATGGTTTTAGGGTTCATAAGTTTTTTTGGTTTTTAAGAGTTTTTATGTTTTTTCGGGTTTATGTTTTTTATATTATTAAGTTCTCCTTCTGAATTTTCGTGTTTTTCATGTGTTTTTACTATTTTAGAGATTTGTTTTTTGGTATTCTTGATTTTCATGGTTAGTTATATTTTTAAGGTTTTTATGGTTTTATGGGTTTTTAGGGTTTTTAGAGTTTTTAGGTTATTTGGTGGTTTTATTTGTTTTTTGGTTTTTATGGATTTCCAAGTGTCTTTTAGCAGTTCTAGAGTTTTTTTATATTTTTAAGAATCTTCATGGTTGTTTTTGGATATTTATATTTTTTGGGTATTTTTGGATTTTAAGGTGTTTAGGGTGTTTTAGGGTCTTTGGGGTGTGTGTGGTTATTTTGGATTTTAGGCTTGTTTATGTGTTTTAAAATTTTAAGGTTCTTTAGAGTTAATATTTTTAGGGGATTAATGTGTTCATTGAATTTTTATTCATGTTATGGATTTTTCAATGTTTGAGGGGCGCTTTGTGGTTTTTAGAGGGGTTTCATGTTTTAGGGAATATTGATGGTTTTTAATGGTTTTTAACATTTTTAGGGTTTTTAGTGGTTTTAATTATTTTTAGGTTTTCATGGTCATATTATGGTTTTTAGGGGTTTTAGGTATTATTATGATTTTATAAAATTTAAGGGGTTTTTAGTATTTATATAGTTTTTAGGGTATTTAGAGATTTATATGTTTTTAGGGGTTTATCGGGATCTTAAGGTTTTTAATGTTTTTATGTTTTTAGGGGTTTTAAGTGTTTTTAGGTTTTTACGGTTTTTGTATTGTTTTTCATGGTTTTTATGGTTTTTTGTGCTATTAGGTATTTGTTTGGGGTTTTAATATTTTTATTGGTTCTTAGGGGTTTGAGATATTTTGATGGGGTTTTGTGTTTTAGTGTTTTTATGGTATTGTTTTTTGGTTTTTAGGGGGTTTTTTTATATTTTAGAGAAATCCATGTTTTTTAGAGTTTTTTAACATTTTAATGGATTTAAACAATTTTTTTTATTTTTTTAAGCAGGTTTATGGGGTTTTATGGGTTTTAGGGTTTTTATGTTTTTTATGGGTTTTCTATGATTATAGGGGTTTTAGTACTTTTAGGGTCATATTAGGGTTTTTGGTGATTTTTTAGGTATTTTGGGGTTTTAAGTGTTTTTTGGTTTTTTGTGTTTTATTATAGGTGTTTAGAGGTTTTTGTGTTTTTTATGTGTTTTGAGTTTTTTAGGTTTTCTAGTGTTGATGATATTTTTTGCTGGTTTTTAGTTTTTTTAAATATTTATGGTTTTCTCAGGGGGGGGGGTTAGGGATTTTATGGGGTTTTAATTTTTAGTGATATTAGAGGATTTTTTATTGTTATAAGGTTTTATGGTGTTTAAGGATTTTAGGGGTTTTATGGATTTTATAGTTTTATGGGTTTTTTGGGTTTTGGGTTTATTTTTATCTTTTCCGGTTTTTTAGGATTTTTGTGGATTTTTTATTGTTTTAGTGGTTCATTTTTTTTATAGTTATTGGTTTACTTTGGGTATCTTATTGTATTCTATGGGTTTTTATAGATTTTAGATTTTTTTGTTTGTAGAGGTTTTTGGGTTTTTAGGGTTTTTATGGTTTTTTGGGTTTTTACCATTTTTGGTATTTTTAGGTGTTTTAAGTGTTTTATAGTTTTTATGGTTTTCTTAGGGGATTTCAAGGTTTTAGGGGTTTTTATGTTTTTAGGGATTTTATTCTTTTTTAATGTTTTTTATGGGTTTTTATTATTTTTAAGGACTCGAGGTTTTTTAGGGTTTTTAGGGATTTATAGAGTTTTTATGGTTCTTAGGAATTCTATAATTTTTTATGTTATTTACAGTTTTAAATGCATTTAGGTTTTATGATTTCCTTATGGGTTTAAGGTCTTTTAGGGTTTTTTTATTTTCTGACATTTTTTTCTTTTTTATGATTTTTATTGTCTTAGGGATTTTGAGGGTTTTATGGTTTTTAGGGGTTTTTGTGTTTCTTTTTGGATTTTCTATTTTTTAAATTTTTTACCGGTTTAAAGGGATTTTACAGTTTTTTTGTTTTTCATAATTTTTATAAGTTTTAGATTTTTTATGGTTATTATGGGTTTATTTTTTTAGAGGTTTATAGTTTTTATGGTATTTTTTTTGGGTTTTTAGGGCTTTAAATGATTTATTTAGGTTTTATGGGTTTTAAGACTTTTTAGAATTTTAATTTTTTGTTAGGGGTTTTTAGGATTTTATGTTTTTTTACATTTTTAAAGATTTTTTTATATTTTTATGATTTTTACGATTTCACAAATTTGTACTGTTTTTAGGGTTTTATGGATTCTAGGGTTTTCTTTGTTTTTTAGGTTTCTTATGTATTTTTAGGTTTTTTTATATTTAATGTTTTCTTATAAAATTTAATGTTTTTAGTGTTTTTTACTTTTTTAGGGATTTTTAATACTTTTTGGTTTTTAGGGTTTTTTGTGGTTTTAATTGTTTTTAGGGTTTTGAGGGACATTCAGGGGTTTATAATTTTTTGGGATTTGAAGGAATTTTTTAGTTTTTTAGGGTTATAATGTTTTTAGTGTTTTTTAATTTTTTATGGGTTTTAAGGTTCTTTATAGTTTTTAGTGGATTTTAGGTTTTAGGGGATTTTAGGGGTATTCATGGTTTTCATGGGTTTTTTGTGTTTTATGGATTTTATAGTTTTCGGGGTCATTTTATTTCCTTATGGTTTTTAGTTTTTTTAGGTTTTTTTGGAACTGAAAAAAAAATATCAAATGAATTTCCATTTTTATATATTTTAGGAGTTTTATTATTTTTTTTATGGTTTTATTTGTGCTTATTAGGTTTTTTAGTTCTTTTACATTTTTTGTTATTTGAAGTGTTTTTTAGGATTTCTATAGTTTTTAGGGGTTTTAGGTATTATTAGGGTTCTTATAGTTTCTACCTTTTTAGGTTTTCTGTTGGTTTTATGTTTTTTTTTGGTTTTAAGGTTTTCTCGGAGATTTTTAGGGATTTAATGGTTTATTATTTTTTTTGTGATTTCAAAACATTTACAGGTTTTTATGGGCCTTTTTTATTCATATATATTTTTTGGGGTTTATGGTTTTTAGGCGTTTTAGTGTTTTTATGGGGTTTTATGGATTTTTTTGGATTTTAAGTTTTTAATGGTTTTTATGGGTATCTAGAGTTTTAGGGTTTTTTTGGGGGTTTTAGGATTTTTAGCATTTTTTAGGGTTTTAATGGTTTAATGGGTTTTTAGGGTTTTAAGTTTTATTTAGGTTTTTTTCAATTTTTTTAGGGATTTTTTTGTTTTTTGATATTTTATGTATTTTTTATGTTTATATGTGTTTATAGGGTTTTTAGTGATTATGAGTGTTTTTAGGGTATTTTAGGATTTTTTGGGTTTATAGTGTTTTTAGGTTTTTATGGGATTTAAATGTATTTATCATTTAAGTATTTCTTATGAGTTTTGATGGATTTTTAGGTTCTTAGGAATATTTAGGGTTTTTAGGTTTTTATGGGGTTTTAGGGTTTTTATAGATGTTGAGGGTTTTAGGGATTTTTTGGTTTGTATTTTTTTTTGTTTTTAGTAGTTATTTAGTTTTTCAGTTTTTTAGTGTTTTTAATGGGTTCTATAATTCTTAACTCATTTTGGGGTTTAAATTTTGGTAAGAGTTTTAGTGAGTTTAAAGTGTTTTTATGAGTTTTAGAGTTTTTTATGGTTTTTAGTTGTTTTTTGGTTTTTTGGTTCTTTTTTGTTTTTAGGGATTTTATTGTTTTACTGTTTATAAGGTTTTAAATTGTTTATTTTTTTTCTTAGGTTTTTCTTTGGTTTTTAGGTTTTTCACATTTTTAGGGTTTTTACCACCTTTTAGGATTTTAATGGTTTTACTGATTTTTTTGGGATTTTGAGGGTGTTTTTGTTTTAAATGATTTTTAGGGTTTTATGGGTTTTATCATTTTTAGTATTTTTATGGGATTGTAGTGTTTTTATCCTTTTAAAAAAATTTAGTGTTTATTATATTTTCTAGAGCTTTTTTCATTGTTAGGGATTTTTGGGCTTGTAGAATGCTTAGGGTTTTTAGGGTTTTTAGATATTTTGAGGGTTCTTTCGGGTTTTAGGGATTTTAGTATTTTCTTTTGGGTTTTTAGGTTTTTTTTAGTTTTTAAGGTTTTAATGATTATTAGTGTTTTTAACATTTTAGGGGTTTTAAGGGTATTTAAGTGATTTTAGTGGTTTTTAGGATTTTTATGGGGTTTTAGGTTTTTCTATAATTTTTAGGGGTTTTATGGATTTATGCTTTTTAGGGTTTTTTGGGTGGTTATCATTTTTTTAATATTTTTTTCATTTTAATTTTTTTAGGGTTTTAGGGTTTTCTTAGGTGTTTTTTGTGTTTTTATAGTTTTTTTAATTTTTTGGGATTTTAGGGGTTTTTAGTATTTTTATGGGGTTTTATGGTTTTTAGGTCTGTTGAGGTTTGTTATGGGGTTTAATTGTTTTTTGAGATATTAGTGTTCTTATCATATTTTAGGTTTTTAGGGATTTTAGGTATTTTTAGGTTTCTATGGTTATCCTAGTGGGTTTCATGGTTTTTATGGTTTATACATTTTTAGGTATTTTTAAGACTCATAGGGTTTTTATGATTTTTGTTGGTTTTATTTATGTTGTGGGGTTTTTGGGTATTTTAGGGTTTTTAGAATTTTTATGTTTTTTTTGGTGTTTAGGTATTTTTGGTTTTTTAGTGCTTTTAAAGAGTTTAAATTTTCTAATGTTTTTATATTTTTAAAGGTATTATAATTGGGTTTTATAAGTTTTTAGTATTTTAAAGGTTTTTAGCAGTTTTTATGGTTTTTAGAGAGTTTTAGGGGTTTTATCGTGTTTTTAATATTGTTTATGGTTTCTATCATTTTAGGAAAGGAAGATGCGAGGGTCAGGCTATTCCTGACCCCCCCCCCCAAAATTTATTAAGAAGAAAAAAAGACACAACAGACAAGGGAGGGGAGGGATCAAATGACCCACACCCAAAAACCCTTCACAGCAAAAGATCCAAAAAAAGAAAAATCAAAAAAGAAAACAAAACCAGAGAAAAAGACACAAAACAAAACACGACAGCATCGTCCACACCTCTTGTCCAGCCAATACCAGCATCCAGCACCATTACCAAACATCGCAGCCAAGCAGAAGAGATAACACGTCCAAACCAACCAGCCCCAGCCGCATCCACACATCTTGTCCATCCGACACCAGCATCCAGCACCAAAACCAAATATCACAGCCTTGCAGTAGAAACAGCACGTCCAATCTGACTAGCGCCATCAACCAACAACCCCAGCTCCAACATCACATCCAATCACAACCTGCAACATCAAACCACAACAGAAACCATAGACCACAACAGCCATCATCATCTTCCAGTAATCAGCAACCAACAACCATCTGTCATCAATGCCACTCCACCGCGATATGCCCCTGACCCCGGACGCTACCACCAGCACCATCTCAAAGCTTCCACAAACACCAGCATACCAGACCAAAGTTGGGTCCGATACTTTTGGAAGGGCGGCCAGAGCAGCGGTGGGTGTTCGAGTCAATGACACACCATCCGGGAGAGCAGCCTCATCATACAACCAACCCATCAGACAGGACCAGCAGCAAACCATCCAGTCACAACAACCACAGCAAGCAACGACATAAACCATCAGCACTAGGTCAAAAGCATCACCTCTCATCCAAGCAGCATTCCGGTAGCCACCAATACACAACATTCTCATACAAACACATTTCCTCAAAAACAAAACCCGCAGCTCGCCAAGGATCACACCCAGAATCCAGTGACCAAGCAGTGACAACAGCACAATACCAAACCAGCCACAATTCAAGAACACACAGACCAGCATAACACAAATATCACAGCATAGTATAGTCATACCTTCATCAACGGCAAGATCCAAGAACAGAAAAATGGAACCAGAGAAGCAAACCTACATCTTCACACTTACCAGCCGCCAACCCGTAGCCGTAGTGAGCATCAAAGACCTTATTCCTTCACAAAAACAGTCACACCATCGAGAAGCATCTAGCCTCAGCTCATTGATGCCAAATCCCACCGCATCGTGGAACCTCAAGAGACACTCAAGATCGAAAATCACAGATGAGGCGCAAGGCTTCACCTTTGGAAGAGCCAATTTCATATCAGCCAAAACCAAGGAAAGTCGTCACCAGATCCAATCCAAGTCAACATCGCTCTTATCAGATCTGCCCAGAGACCATGCAGATCTGAGAAGGGGAATCCCGAATAAGCCTTTGGACGTAGAGACAAGATATTCTATCCATACATCTAGATCTTCCCAACTTGAAGCAGAACAAGAAGCAGAACATATGAATCCATGAAAATAAATACCACCATATACCGATGCCATCGAGAGCTTCCAAAACCCATCGCCGTCAAGAATCAACAACGCACGCCAAAGAAAGATGGAACTGACCATCCAATCTACGTCACGAACAGACCGCAAGACAAAACCGCCGTGAAAAGATGCTGGAAATTGCGTCGTCGAGAGAGGGAGCCCAGGCGAGATCCCAGGCGAGAGCGGTGGCATCCTCCCTCTATCATTTTAGGGTTTTAGGGGTTTTATGTGTTTTTAGGTTTTTATGGGTTTTTTTCATTTTTTGGGTTTTTATGTGTTCATTTATTTTTACATATTTTTTATAGTTTTTATGGTTTTTAATAATTTTGAGAGATTTTAAGGATTTTTAGGGTTTTTAGGGTTTTAGGGGTTTTAGAATTTTTTATGTTTTTAAGGGTTTTAAGTGTTTTACGTTTTTATGTTTTTATTAGGACCTTTTTTATGGTTTTAGTGTTATTTTTTATTTTAGGTATTTTTATAGAGTTTTAGGATTTTTATGGTTTTTAGGATATTTAGGGATTTTCGGGGTTTTTAATGTATTATTGTGCTTTTAGGTTTTTTTAGGATTTTTTGTCTTTTTAGGGTATTTTGAGTTTTTTGTGTTATTAATGTTTTAAGTGTTTTTAATTTTTTAGGTGTTTAAAGGGTTTTAGAGTTTTTAATTTTTATTATTTTTTGTTTTTTATGGTTTTTAATGTTTTTAGGGGACTTTATGGTTTGGGGGGTTATAATTTTAGGGTATTTTTAGCTGTTTTTAGGGGTTTTAACATTTTTAGTTTTTAGGGAATTGATGTTAATATAGTTTTTAAGGTTTTCTTAGTTATTTTCTAGGTTTTTATTATTTTTATGTTTTTTGGGTTTTAGGAAATTTTTAGGACTTTTATGTGGTTTTTAGGCTTTTTAATGATTTTGAGTTTTTAGGGATTTTTACATTTTTTGGGGATTTTTATGGTTTTTACTGTTTTTTGGGATTGAAATTTTTTTGTTATTAAGTATTTATTAGGTTTTTTATGTTTTTTGGGTATTTAGTGTTTTTTTACAATTTATGGGATTTTAGGATTTTTGTGTATTTAGGGTGTTAGTGGATTTTAGGGTTTTTAGGGGTCTAATGGGTTTTTTTGGACTATACTGTTTTTAGGAATTTTAGGGGTTTAAATTGTTTTTATGTTTTTAAGGTTTTGTTTGTGTTTTTCAAGGTTTTAAAGGTTTTTTGTTTTTATTTATTTTAGGTTTTATTTGAATTATTATGGTTTTTACAGTTTTTAGGGATTTTGAGAGTTTTTAGTGTTTTTTGGAGTTTTTTATATTTTTAACGTTTTTTGGTTTTTTAGGGTTTTATGTTTTTTTATGATTTTTTTGTTTTCTTATAGGTATTTTCGGTTTTTAGGTTTTTTTCATTTTTTGTTATTTTTATTACTTTTTAATGATTTTTATGGGTTATTGTGTTTTTATGGATTTTAATGGTTTTTAGTGTATTTTATGTTTATTAGGGTTTTTTGTGTATTTGTTGGGATTCATGTTTTTTTTGTGGTTGTACGGTCATTAGAGTTTTTTTAACATTTTTAGAGGTTTGAAGTGTTTTAATAATTTATAGTCAATTTTGGGATTTTTATGGGTTTTAGGTTATTTAAGGTTTTTAGTCAGGTTTGGTTTTAGGGAGTTTTATGATTTTAGGGTTTTTTAATGGTTTTTATGATTTTAGGGTATTTTTAGTCAGGTTTGGTTTTAAGGGTTTTTATCATTTATGAGGTTTTTTGTAAGTTTTATGTGTTTTTATGTTTTTATGTTTTCCAAATGGTACTTCTTGGTTTTTTTAGTTTATTTTGATTTCATCGATTTTTTGGCCTTTTTATGATTTTTTAAACTTTTGTTGTTTTTAAGGATTTTGAGGGTTTATGGTTATTTAAAGCTTTCTAGGGGGTATATGTTTTTTGAGTTGTTAGGGTTTTTAATGTTTCTATGTAATTTTTACATTTTTTGGATCAAATGGTTTTTATAGTTTTTAGTGTGTTTTTGGATTTCTATGGGTTTCTATAGGTTTTTGTTTTTTAGGTTTTATGGGTTTTAGGGGTTTTTTTGGGTGTTTATAATTTTTTAATCCTCACGGGTTGAAGTTTTTTTATGATTTTATGGTTTTCATAAGGGTTTTCAAGGTTTTAGGGGTTTTATTTTTTTAATTATTTTTTTGAATTTTTATGGTTTTTAGGGATTTTAGTGATTTTAAAGTGATTTAGGGAATTTTATGGTTTTTAAGGGGATTTATGGATTTTAGTGTTATAATGTTTTTAGGTTTTTAGGTGATTTTTATGTTTTCAATGGGGTTTTCATGATTTTTTTTATTTTTTAAATTTTTAGAGATTTTTGGGTTTTAAAGATTTTTATGGCTTTTCAGGTTTTTAAGGTATTTTTAGGGTTTTAAGGGGTTTTAGTGTTTTTATGTTGTTTTTGTTTTTAGGTATTGTTGATATTTTTAGGGGTTTTATTTTTTTAGTGTTTTTAATTTTTTAAGGTGTTTAATGGTTTTTTGAGTTTTTAGTGGTTTTTTGTTTTATTGCGTTTTTTGTGTTTTTTTATGTTTTTAGGAGCTTTTTTCTTTTTCGGGACTTTAGGGTCTTTTAGTGCTTTTACGGTTTTAATGGATTTTTAGGTTTTTAGGGATTAAGTGTTTTTTTATTTCATGGTTTTCTTAGGGTTTTTCTAGGATTCAATGTTTTCTCACATTCTAGGTATTTATAAATATTTTATTTTTTTTATGTGTTATTAGGTGTTTTAGGGATTTTGCGGGGTTTAGGGTTTCTCGGGTCTTTTTTGGTTTTTTACGGATTTTTTATTTTTAGGTTTTTATGGATTTTATGTATTTTTATTGTTTTATGGTTTTCTTATGATTTTTGGATTTTTAGAGTTTTTTATGTTTTAAGGTATTTTGGGGTATTTTTTAGGATTTTGAAGGTTTTTTTGTGATTTAAGGGATTTTAAATGGTTTTACGGTATTATGGTTTTTTTTTT
Organism: Viscum album; assembly: GCA_963277665.1. Lineage (NCBI taxonomy): Eukaryota > Viridiplantae > Streptophyta > Magnoliopsida > Santalales > Viscaceae > Viscum > Viscum album. Next base: position 111,562,171 of record OY728127.1, read on the forward strand.
GGTTTTTTAAGGTTATTTTAGTTTTTATTTTCTATAAGGATTTAAAAAATAATAATATTTTTAAGAATTTAAAGTATTTTTTTATATTTTTTAATGGGTATTAGTGTTTATGGGAATATAAGTTTTTATATTTTTTAGATGTTTTATGGTTTTAGGTTTTTCCTGGATTTTAGGGTTTTTAGAAATTTGTAGGATAATAGGAAATTTATGTGTTTTTAGGTTTTTATGGTTTTCATAAGATATTTTATGGTTTTTTTTATTTTTTCTATTTTTATGGTTTTTAGTTTTTTTTAGGATTTTTACAGTTTTTAGGGTTTATAGGGATTTGATGATTTTGGGGGATTTTTTTTGTCTTTTTAGTGTTTTAGTGTTTTTATATCTTTTGGTGTTGTAACTATTTTTATGTTTTCATGGTTTTGTTTGGGTCTTTTAAGGTTTTAAGGGTTTTATGTTTCTAAGGATTTTAGGGCCTCGTTAAGATTTTTATGGGTTTTTAGGAATTTTGAGGGGCTTTAGGGTATTTTACGGGTTTTACGGTTTTTATGGTTATTTTAGGTTTTTAGGGTTTTTAGGGTATTTAATGCTTTTATTGTTTTTATATTTTTTTAATGTTTTTAGGGTTTTACATGGTTTTTATATTTTTTAGTGGGGTTTTTTGGTTTTTATGTTTTTTCAAGGTTTTTTAAGTTTATTATGGGTATATATGGTTTTTTGGGTTTCTGGGTGTTATATGGGTGTTATCATTATTTGGGTTTTATAGGGATTAATTTTTTTTAGAGTTTTTAGGGTTTCTTAAGGATTCTAAAGGGTTTTAGGGGTTTCTAGATTTTTAAGTGTTCTAATGATTTATAGGATTGTTAAGGTTTTTAGTGATTTTGTGGGGTTTTAGCGTTTTTAGGTTTTCAATGTATTGGGGGGTTTATGGATTTATATTTTTTGGGTTATAATGTTTTCATAGGTTTTTCAAGGTGGTTAGGGTTTTTAAAATTTTCATGGATTTTTTCATTTATTTTTATGATTTTAATGGTTTTTAGTGTTTTATGGTTTTATGATTTTTTTTTGGTTTTTATGGTTTTTTTATATTTTTAGTGTTCTATGGGTTTGCATATTTTTTAATATTTTTAGACTTTTAAAGGATTTTTAATGTTTTTAGTGGGTATTAGGTTTTTTATGGGTTTTAGGGGCTTTATGGGTTTGGGGGGATTTTAGTGTTTTTAAGTGTTTTTGAGTTTTAAGATTCTTTTATGGGTTTTATGATTTTTTGCATTTTTTTATGGTTTTAAGTGTTTTTTGGTTTTTTTGATTTTCATAGGGGTTTTCATGGTCTTTACGATATTAATTTGTTGTGTTATTTTTATGTATTTTTATTTTTTTCAAGGATTTTTATTATTTTTGGGGGTTTTTAGGATTTTTAGGGTTTTTAAAGTTTTTTTGTTTTTTTGTACTTTTTCTAAGTTTTTCTATGTTTTAAGGTTTTTTAAAGTTTTTAACAGTTTTAGGGGTTATAATTATTTTAGTGGTTATAGGTTTTTTATGGGTTTTTAGGATTTTAGAGGATTTTTATGTTTTTTGGGGTTTAGGCCTTTATAGTGTTTTAGTGATTTTTGTGTTTTTAGGGGTTTAAGCTATTTTTATTTTTTTATAGTTTTCTTATTGATTTTTAGGGTTTTAGGGTTTTTTTATATTTTTTGGGTTTTTAAGTAATTTTTTAGTCTGTTTAATTTTTTATAGTTCTTAGGGATTTTGAGTGTTTTTATGGGTTTTATGATTTTACAAGTTTTCATAGTTTTTTCATATTTTTAATGTTTTTAGGGAGGTTTAGTGTTTTTAGGATTTAATGATTTCTTTGTGGTTTTTAAGGCTTATAGGGGTTTTCTAAGTTTTTATGTATTTTTATGGATTTTTTCGGTTTTTTCTATTTTTGTAGTATTTTTTTTGTATTTTGATGGGTTTAGGGGTTTTATGTGTTTTTCTTTGTGTTTTTAGGGGTTTTGTTTTGTGTTTTCAGGGGTTTTGTAGTTTTTATAGATTTTTAACATTTTTAGGGATTTAAAGTGGTTTTATATTTTTTTGTTTTAGGGTTCTATGGTTGTTTATAGTTTTCTCTTTGTTATAGGGATTTTATGGTTTTTTGCGGTTTTAGGTTTTTAGGATAATTTTCATGTTTTAATGGTTTTATCATTTTATAGGGTTTTTAGTGGTTTTAAATTTTTTTAGGATTTTAATGTTTTTAGGGGTTTTCTAGGTTTTCAGAGTTGTTTATGTTATTAGGGATTATTAGTGTTTTATAAGAAATTTTATTTTTTTAGGGTTCCAAGGATTTTGAGGGTTTTTAGGGGTTTTATAGGTTTTTTGTTTTTAGGGTTTTAGGGGTTTTAGGGCAGAGGACGGTTCGGGGCCAGGCTATTCCTACCCCCCCCCCCCCAAATTATATTATAAAAAAGACGCGGCAGGCAAGCGAGGGGAGGGGTAAAATGGCCCACACCCAAAAACCCTTAACGACCCCACAAAAATAAAGATCAAGAAAGAAACAGAAAAGGTCCAAAAGAAAAGACACACACAAAAGAGCGCGTCAGTCAATATCACCACTGAAGTCATCCAGCTCCACATCGCGGCAACTGAAGCTCGCACCAAGGTCAGCGCCCACACCAGTAAAGTAGAAGTCTGATTCAGCACCCATATCCATAGAATCCCATCCCGACTCGTACTCCTCCTGCATTCCGAGCATCGAAAAAAGCTTCTCTCTGGCCCTCTTCTACTCAGCAGTTTGTGAAGTACGCTCTCACGAATTGAATTTGAGTTTTAGCTTGACCTTCTTGAAGGTGGCCTGGGTCGCTATAGGTCGCGGGAGAGTAGAGTAATCCTTTCGCGGCCTATGCTTCGGTGGAGCAGAGATAGAACCACCCTCATGCACTGTTTCCTTACGTATTACTCCATCACTAGCTGGAATTGAGACTTTTTTGCGCACTTTTTTTTCTGCCAGACCTAGAAATTTTAGCACCCCCTTCTAAAAGCTTGTTCTTTTCCTCATTCTACCTAGCCATAGCAGCATTTATCCTACGGTCATCCTCAAGAAATCTCTCTCTGAGTCTCTTAGCTTCCCCCAAAAGGGGAAACCTTTCCCATTCAACCATCATCATATCATGCAGCAGCACGCAATGTTATTCAGCAAATGGGGCACCAAAAACAACCATGGATCTTTGTAGGTTTGGGGTCATATCGCCTGAAACAGTAGTGAGTCGTGGTGGGGAAGATTTTGTTGGGTCCACACTAGGAGCACACGGCAGGTCCTCCACTCCACTGGTCCCTTCCGCAATTGGAGGTGAGCCTGCCTCCAAGAGAGTACTCCCCACATCATCACACCCCACAAGCACCAGGGGCATCGCGCCAATCGGTGCGTCAAACCCTAGGACTCCAGGACTACCCTTTTAACACAAACCAGTCCGTATCATCCAAAGACATTTTCCACTCATCCTCAGCTCACACACCTTGCGCATCTATATCCCCTTTCGCAATCTAACCCACCAACACATCATCATCTGCCTGCTTAGCCGAGGCTAAATCCTGAAACCTGTTATAAAGAGCCACAACATACCCCTCCGGGAGTCTTCTACTACTAGCACCCCCACTAATCATCTTGCAGACCATATCCTCTTCTCCCAGTGTTGGCTCTAGGGATGGGGCACCAACTGGTTATTCCAATGCCCCTCTTCCATCGCGGACGCTTTCCCTTTGTCCAACTGTCTCCCCGAAACTTCACCAATCGGAAGACAACTTCAGCACGGGGCTGCTCCTCCCCTTCAGCCATTAGCACTGCCTCAGCAATGGCAGCTCCTGAAAAACAAGAATCTCCATCTAGGATGATTCTAAAACCACCTGAGTCTGTCAAAGAAACTTCCAGATCAGTCCCAGGAATATAGTCTATCAAATGGGAAACTTTCGCAACAAGAGGATGGGGTGAGGTCTCGGTCACCCTCTTGTCTCCCATCGCCTCCACCTGAGTGTGGGTGGTCTCCCTAGGACTCATCTAAACTAGAGATGAACCAATCCTACCAGGGAAAATGCATCCTCCAAACTAAGAATTATGCCCAAATCACCAATAGTTAGAATAGAAGACCAGTCATGACTCAAAAATGACTAGTTTCCTCCACCAGAGCTCCTCTCCTATAGAAGCCCAGACAGCATCTACCGGATCTTTTGAAGCATCAACCTCAACAAAGGCCCTTGGAAAAATGGGGTGGAAAAGGGCCCTAGTCCTACTATCCACAAAAAGGAACCTCCCCACCAGATTTTCAAGCATCGAAAGAATAGATAAATTCTGAAAGGGAAGGGGTAGTTCGGGAAATATAACCCAAGTCGCGACCATAGGAGAGTCCCACTTTAAATGAAATTCAAAGATCTACTGAAAAAGATAGAACTGAGCGCCATTACATATCTGGGGAGCCATAGACCAGGCCATAACCAGATCCTCCTCAGAAGCAAAGCAGATCATAATGTGGGAGCTATCGACCAGACCCACCGTCGCAGAATCCCTAAGCTTTCAGAAATAAGAGACAAACCTGTCAAAAGAGGCCACCAGGGGATTCCACATCGGGAACCTTGCAACTAGAGTCAGGCGGTGCAGATCCAAGGCGTCAGTGAACTCTCTAATCGAGAGTTGAAGATGCAGACTTCCTTTAAAGAGCTATGGAACCTTTGGAAAAATCACTGTTTCGATGAAAGAGGTCAGAAAATCTGGGAAAGAAAAAGCTGAGGAAGGGATATCCTCAGAGGGAGGTCCTCCCCCACAGAGAGGGGGGGAGGGGCTTCGATTTCCATCGTCTTCATCCAGGAAGGGAGGGGAAGACTCCATTGCGAGAGTTATGGGTTTTAGGTGTTTCTAGGTTTCTAAGGTTTTCTATTGGGTTTTCAGGGATTTTAGTGTTTTTACTATTTTAAGGATTTTTTTGGATTTTTTAGATTATTTATGGGTTTTGTAGTTTCTTGGACTTTGAGGGGGTGTAGGTTTTTTATGGTTTTAGGGTTATTATGAGGTTTATGGGTTTTATGTTTGTATTGAGTTTTTTAGGGTTTTGAGGGTATTTGGAGTTTTTAACCTTTTTAAGGGATTAAATTGTTTTTATTGTTTTTAGTGGGTTTTTAGAGTTTTTATGGGATTTTAGGGGTTTTAAGATTTTTATATGTTTCTATGATTTTTATGGTATATAAGATTGTTAGTGTTTTTTATGGTTTTTTGTGTTTTTTTTGGATTTTGAGAGGTTATAAGGGTTTTTTTTGTTTTTGATGTTTTTCTTAGGTGTTTTCATGTTTTTAGGGTCTTTATAACATTTTAGGCATTTTTAGGACTATTTAGTGTTTTTTATCATTATATGGGTTTTAAGGATATTCAGGTATTTATTTTTTTTAGGTTTTAGGTTTTGTTTGAGTTTTTATGGGTTTTATGGTTTTAAGGAATTTCATTAAACATTTTCAGAATTAATGGTGTTTTCGAGTTTTAAGTTGTTTTAGGGTTTTTGGGGTTTTGGGGTTTTTGTGGTTTTCGATTGGTTTTTATGGTTTGTGGGATCTGAGGGTTTTTAGGGTGTCTATGGTTTTTAGGGTCTTCAAGGTTTTTATGTTTTTCTAGGTGATTGAAATGTTTTAAGTTTATATGGTTTTGTTAGTGGTGTTCATCATTTTTATGATATTTTATGTTTTTATGTATTTTTATTGACTTTGAGATTTTTTTCAGTGTTTTTTGATTTTGAGTGTTTTTAGAGTTTTTATGGTTTTTAGTGTTTTCTCAGATATTATAGTTTTTATATTTTTTAAGAATCTTAACTGTTGTTCTGTTTTCTGTATTTTCTTTGGGGTATTTAAGGTATCCTTATGTTTTCCAGGGTTTTTAATGCACTTTAGGATTTTTTTGAGATTTTAACGGTTTTAGGGTTTTATGAAATTTAAGGTTTTTATGGTTTTAATAGTTTTTGATTTTTTAGAGGTCTAATGATTTTTTATAATTTTCAGTGGTTTTTAGGGTGTTTATAGGTTTTTAGGGTTTTTCTATTTTTTAAGGGTTTTATGTTTTTTGCGGATTTTAGGGTTTTTAAGTTCTTTTTAGGGATTCTATGGTTTTAAGGTTTTTTAGTTTTTCCTGGTGTTTTAAATATTTTTTTTATTTTTACCGTTTTCTTAGGTGGTTTCAAGGTTTATGTGTCTTTTATTTTTTGGGGGATTTGTTGGTTTTTTACAGATATTTATGGAATTTTAGGGTTTTAGGGATTTTTTGGGTTTTAGGGTTTTTAACATATTTAGGGGGTTTATGGTTTTTAGTTTTTTAACACATTATTTGGTTATTTCATGGTATTTATGGGTTTTTATATTTTTAAGGATTAATATGGATTCTATATGAATTTTATTGTTTTTATGAGTTTTATTGATTTGAGGGTTTTAAATTTTTAGGGGTTTTAGTTTTTTTTAGATTTTTAGGGTATTACTTTTTTCATAGGTTTTTAAACTTTTTAGTTGTTTATTAGGTTTTAAGACTTTTATTCAGTTTTTAGGGTTTTTATGGGTCTTTATGTTTTTAGTGGTTTTTGGTTATTTATTATATTTTAAGGGTATTTATCATTTTTATAGTCTTATAAGTTTTTAGAGTTTTTAGGTTTTTATTGTTTTCTTATGGGAATTCAAGATTTTAGGGTTTCTTATGAATTTAGGGATTTTATGTCCATTTTAGGATTTTTATGTTTCTAGAGGTTTTAGGTATTTGGATAGTTTTTAGTGGTTTTATAGTTTTTATTTTTTTTAGGGGTTTTAAGAATTTTTTAGTTTTTAAGGCTTTCTTTGGGGTTTTTAGGTTTTTTAGGGATTTTTGTTTTTAAGTATTTTCTATTATTTTTATGATTTGTATGGGTTTTTAGGGTTTTTAGAGATTTTTTGAGTTTATAGGTTTTATATTTTTTATAAGTTTTTTTGGTTTTCATATAAGTTCGTCCAATTATTAGTATTTTGAATGTTTTTCTAGTTTTTTAACATTTCATGGTTTTAAATGGGTTTAGATTCTTTAGTGGGGTTTTAGGGTTTTATGTAATTTTTTTGGGATTTTATGTTTTTAGTGGTTTTATGGTTTTTAGGGATTCTTTATTTTTTTAATCATTATTTTGGTTTTTAGGTGTATTAAGTGTTTTTAGTTTTTCAATGTTTTCATAAGGGTTTGCGGGATTTTATATTTTTTTATTTTGAATAATTTTATGTATTTTTGAAAAAAAAATATTATTTATAATATTTTTTGAGATTTTAAGGAGTTTCAGAGTTTTTTGGGTTTTGGAATTTTTTATGTTGTTAAGGGTTTTTAGTGTTTTTAGGTTTCTAAGGATTTATTATAGATTTTAATGGTTTTTATTTTTTTAGGGTTTTTATTTTTTTTTTGGGTTTCATGGGTTTTTTTGAGTTTTTCTCAGTTTTATGGTTTTTCTAGAGTTTTCTAATTTTTAATGGGTTTAATGGTTTTTAATAGTCTTTTTTGATTTTATGGTTTTTTAGGGTCTTAGGGATTTCAATGGTTTTATGGGTTTTCTTTTATAAATTTTATGTTTTTTGGGGTTTTAAACTCTTTTAGGTTTTTATGTTTTTATGGGGGTTTCCACTATTTTTATGGTTTTCGATGTTTTTATGGATTTTTAGGGGTTTTAAGGATTTTTAAAAAAAATTATGCCTTTAGGTTTTTTGGATTTTAGGATTTTTAGGGGATTTAGGGTTTTAATGGAGTTATAGGGTTTATCTTTTTATTTTATTTTTAGGGGTTTTATGTTTTTTTGGGGTTTTAATGTTTTATCAGTTTATTTTCGGGTCTTTAGGTTTTTAAGTATTTAGGGATTTTTAGGGAATTTTAAGGATTTTTTATGGTTTCATAGAGTTTTTAAAAAAATTTAATGGGTTTTGAGATTTTTTTGGTTTTTTTATGGATTTTATATTTTTTAGTGTTTTTAAACATTTTTAGGGATTCAAATGTGTTTTTAGTATTTCATTGGTTTTAGTGTTTTTATAGGCCTTTAGGGGTTTTTATGTGTTTTCAGGGTTTTTAGTTTTTTAAGGGTTTTTATTATTTTTATGTTTCTAAGGGTTGTATTTGTTTTTTAGTTTTTAAGGATTTCTTAAGGTTTTTAGTGTTTTTTGGATATTTTAATTTCTGATGATTTTAGCTATTTTTTATGGATTTGTATGGGTTTTAGGTATTTTAAGGGTTTTAGGGGTTTTAGGGTTTTTAGGGATTTTAGGGTTTTATGGTTTTATAGTGTTTTTAGGGTTTTATTTAGTTTTTAATGGTTGTGAAGGATTATTAGTGTATTTTAATTTTTAAATATGTTTAAAGGGGTCTTAAATTTTTTATTTGCTTTTATGGTTTTTATATTTTTTAGCAGTTTTTACATTTTAAGGGGTTTTATAGTGATTTTGTGTTTTTAAGGGGTTTAGGTATTTTTTTGATTTTTAGATTTTTTTATTTTTTTTATTTATTTTATGTTTTTTTAGGTTTCTACAGGTTTCTTCGAGGGTTTTATGCATTTTTTGGTATTTTACATTTTTTGGGATTTTTTGGGATTTTCCATGAATTTTTTGGGTTTTGGGTTTTTAATAACTTTTAGGGTTTTGAGAATCTGTAATGTTTTGGGGGTTTTATAATTTCATGTATTTTCATTGAGTTTTTTATGGGTTAAAAGTTTATTTATATTTTTTTAATGTGGTTAGGTTTTTAAAGAGTTCTAAGTACTTTTAGTGCCTCTTAGTGTTTTTTGGGGGTTTTTTGGTTTTTAAGGGTTTTAGGAGGGTTTATGGTTTTTAGGGTATTTACGGTTTTTGGGTTTTATTGGGTTTTATCCTTTTTAAAGTTTTTAGTATTTTTAAGTGTTTTTATGTTTTTATGTTTTTCTTTGGGGTTTTCCGGATTTTTAATGTTTTTACGTGTTTAGAAATTTTTTTGTATTTTATGATTTAATTGTTTTAGGGTTTTAAGAATTTTTGATAGGTTTAGGGTTTTTAATATTTTTGAGGTTTTTACAGTTTTAGGATTTTTAGGGTATTTTGATTTTTCTATTGTTTTTAAATTTTTGAGTATTTTAATGTTTTTAGGGGTTTATAGGGTTTTCATAGTTTTTATTATTTTTAGGATTTTTATGGGTTTTTGGGTTTTTGGGTTATAATGATTTTATTGGGTTTTATGGGCTTTAATGGTTTCTAGGGGTTTTAGGGTTTTTAGGGCCTTCGTTGACTTTATTGGGCTTTTAGTATTTTTTAGGTTTTAGGGGGTCTTAGGGTTTTTTGGGGTTTTATCTTTTTATGTTTTTAGGGATTTTTAGAATTTTAAAATATTTTTAGGGATTTTTGGGATTTCAAGGGGTTGAAAAGTTTTCGGTTTTCAGGGGGTTTATGAATTTTATAATTTTTGTGGGATTTGTGGGTTTTAAGTTTTTTTCGGTTTTTGTGGGTTTGTTAGGGGATTTAATGATTTTTAGTGGTTTTTAGGTTTTTAGGGATTTGTTGGGATTTTTTGAATTTAAATTTTCTTTTATGGTTTCTAAATATATTTAAGGGTTTTAGGGTTTTAAATGGTATTAAGGTTTCTTTTGGTATTTTCAGTTGTATAGTTTTATTAGTTTTTAGAATTTTTATGGTTTTATAGTTTTTAACGTTTTAGTGGATTTAAGGGTTTTAAGTGTGTCTATTGATTTTCATGTTTTTATGCGTTTTTAATGGGTTTTATTGTATTTAGAGATTTTGTGGGATTTAGGGTTCTTCGGATATTTAAGTGACTTAACTATTTTAAGGTATTTAAGTGTTTTTAGGTTTTTATAATTTTCTTTGAATTTTTAGAAATTTTTTCTGAATTTTTATGTTTTAGGGATTTTTCTTGATTTTTTAGGATTTTTATCATTTTTATGGTTTTTAGAGATTTTTAGGAGTTTCTTATATTTATTAGGGATTTTTATATTTTATTTATCCTTTTTTGGTTTTAAGTGTTGTTAGGTTGTTAAGGACAACTAAGGTTTTTTAGGGTTTTAGGTTTTTTTCTATTTTGAGGGATTTTTTTTGGACTTTCATTGTTTTTAGGGTTTTGGGGAATTTGATATTTTTATGGGGTTCTAGGTTTTTTTGATTTTTTAAGGATTTTAGATGTTTTATAGACTTTAACCTTTTTAGGTGTATAAAGGGGTTTTAAAGTTTTTTTAGTGTTTTAATGGTCTTTATGGGTTCTAAGGGGTTTTTAAGAATTTATGAGTTTTTTAGGTTTTGAGGGGTTTATGGATTTTTTTGTTTTTATATTTTTTTAGGTTTTTTGTGGTTTTATGTGTTTAGGATTTTAAGGGATTATTAGGGTTTCTAATGGTTTTTTATGTTTTCACTGATTTTAAGGACTTTTTTTTGTATTTTTAGGATTTTTTAAGAGTTTATGTATTATTTAGGGGTTTTACGGTTTTTAGGGTTTAAGGGTTTTTTGACTTTTTGATTTTAAGGTATTTTTTGAGTTTTATAGGGTTTTAAGATTTTTAGTGTTTTTATCATTTTTATGGGTTTAAAGGTTTTTTGGATTTTTAGTCGGTTTTTAGGGTTTTTATTTGTTTTCAATGTTTTTAATATTTTAAGTGTTTTTATTGATTTTAGGGTTTTTAATGTTTATATGATTTTTTCGATTTTTAACATTTTTTGGGATTTTAGGGGTTTTAATTGTTTTTATGTTTTTTTGGTTTTCTTTGGGTTATTAAGTTTTTTACGGTTTCTATGATTTAAGGTAATTTAGTAAATTTTTAGAATATTTTTTCTTTTTGTGGTTTTTAGGGATTTGAGGGTTTTATTATTTTTTAGAGTTTTTTGGTTTTTTGATATTTTTTGTTGTTTTATAATTTATAGAGATTTCTAATGTTTTTATGGTTTTAGAGAGTTTTATATTTTTTTCAGTGGATTTTATGGTTTTTATGTAGTTTTATGTTTTTTAACATTTTTGGGTTTTATGGTTTTTAAGGTTTTTGGGTTTTTTATTATTTTTGGCGTTTTAGGGTTTTTAGTGGTTTAAAGTGTTTTTAAGATTTTAATTTTTTCTTAGTGTTCTTCAAGGTTTTAGTTTTTTTTTCATTTTTTGGGATTTTAGGTATCTTTTAATATTTTTATTGTTTTTAGAGGTTTTAGGGATTTTGAGTGTTCTTAATGTTTTTTAGGGACTTGATAGTTTTTATGGGTTTTTCTGGTTTTAGATTTTTTTATTTGTTATTGTTTTTTATTCTTTTATGGGTTTTTGAAACTTTTTCCAGGATTAAATGGGTTTTATTGTTTTTATTGGGTTTTTTAGGGTTCTTTGGGGTTTAAGGGTTTTGAAGGGTTTTTGGGGCTATTATGGGTTTTAAAGTATTTTAGGGTTTTGGGTTTTTAGGAGTTTTAGGGGTTTTAGTGTTGTTTATATTTTTTTGGATTTTTAGAGTTTTTAGGTTTTTAAGGATTTCACATGTGTTTTCAGGGTTTTTTATGTTTTTTATGTTTTTAAAAATTTTATTGGTTTTTTGAAATTTTTGGTATAAGGTTTTTAATGAATTTTAGGGTTTTAGGGTTTTTAGGGGTTTTGGTATATTTTTTGGTTTTTAGCGGTTTTATGTGTTTTTGGGTTTTTTAGGTTTTTATATTTTTTTATGTTATAAGGGATTTAGGGGATATTTATAGATTTTGTAGATATTTAAAGATTTTAGGTTTTTATGTTTTTAGGGATTTTATAGTTTTTTGGGGGTTTTAGGGTTTTTTGAGTTTATTTAGAAATTTAAAGTTCATTCAGATTTTTTAAACATTTTTAGGGCTTTAAAGGGTTATTAGAGTTTTTAGAGTTTTTTTGTTTTTTATATTTTAAGGAGGTTTTATAATATTAGGCGTTTTTGGGGGTTTTAGGGTCTTTTAGGATCTTTAGGGTTTTAGAATATTTAGGATTTTTTGTGGTTAATTATGGATTAATATTTTTAATAATTGCTTACAGGATTTCAAGGTATTAGTATTTTCTATATTTTTAGGGATTTTTATGGGCTGGGGGTTGTAATTTTATGAGTTTTAGGGTTTTTAGTGAGTTTTAGGGGGTTTTGAGTTTATTAGGGTTTTTATAAATTCATAAGTTTCTATAGGATTGAAGTGTTTCGTGGTTTTTATGGTTTTCTTTGTAATTTTATGGGTTTTAGAGTTTTTATGTTTTTAGGTATTTTATAGATTTTTTATTTATTTTTAAATATTTTTATGGTTTTTATGATTTTTATGGATTTTTTGCATTTTTATGTTTTTTAGTATTTTTAGGGGTCTTAGAGTCTTTTTCTATGTTTTTTGGGGTTTTAAGTTTTTTTGGAGTATAATAAGGTTTGAAGGGGTTTGAAGTGAGTTTAGGGTTTTTTGGGTGTTTAGGGTATTTATGGCTTTTTAGTGTATTTTATTTTTTTCGAAATTTTTTATAGTTTATTGGGTATTTAGAGTTTTTAGGGGTGTTTTAGAATTTTTTGGGTTTTTAGTGGTTCTACATTTTCTTTAGGTTTTATGGTTTTCTATGTTTTTAGGTAATTTTACATTTTTATGGTTTTTTGGGAAATTTATGGTTATTTATTATTTTTAGGTTTTTTAGGGATTTTGAAGGTTTTTGACAATTTTTTGGGGTCTTCGGGTTTTTTTAATTTTCTTGGCTGTTTAAGGTTTTTTATTTTTTTATATTTTTTGGGGTTTAATGAATTTTTTATATTTTCTGTGGTTTTTCAATGTTTAAATGGGGTCTTAGATTTTTTTCTGTTTTTTATGGGTTTTTTGGTTTTTAGTGTTTTGGGGGGGTTTTTTGGATTTTTATGGTTTTTTGTGTTTTTAGGATTTTAAGGTTTTCATAGTGGTTTTTATGGTTTTTAGTGGTTTTTAAATTTTTAAGTACTTATAGTGCTACATTGGTATTTTTTTAGATTTTTATGGTTTTTAAATATTTAGGGGTCTTTTGGGATTTTAGGGTTTGATGGTTTTTTCTAGTTTTTATGGTTTTTTTGGTTTTTTTGTTTTTTGATTTTTTATGGGTTTTAGAGTTATTTATGGAATAAAGGGTTTTTATAGTTTTATTGGGTTTTTAAGGTTTTTAGTATTTTAGGGGGATTTTAGTTTTTAAGAGTTTTATGGTTTTAGGGTCTTTTACAGTTTTTAGGGTTTTTAGAGTTTTATATGATTTTGGGGGATTTTTTTAAGGTTTTTAAAGGTTTTTTGGGTTTTTTAGAGATTTTTTAGTGTTTATGGTTATTTAGAGATTTTTTTTGGTATTTTTATGGTTTTTATGGTGTTGAGGGGGTTTTAGGGATTTCAATGATTTTTACAGTTTTTAGTGTTTATAAGGGTTTTTAGAGTTTCTATGATTTTTAGTAGTTCAATATATTTTATGATTTTATTATTTTTTTAGGATTTTTCATGGTTTTCATAATTTTTTTAGGATTATATAGATTTATAAGGATTTTTTAATATTTTCAATGGTTTTTTTGGTTTTTTTGGATTTTGAGGGTTTTAGGGTTTTTAGTGTTTTTATGGTTTTTATGGTTTTTTTGAGGGATTTAGAGTTTTTTAGGATTTTTTCAGTTTTTTAGTGTTTTTTGGTGTTTTTTCAATGTTTGAGGGTTTTTTATAGATTTTGGTGATTATGGGTTTTTATTTTTTTTAATATTTTTAGGGTTTTCTATTTTTTAGGGTTTTTAGGTGTCTTAGTCTTTTTGGGGGATTAAGTGTTTCAAGCTTAACAGTTTTATTAAAGTTTTTTCAAGGATTTTTTGGGTTTTTTATTTTTTTTATATTTATAGGGTTCTTTTTAGTTTTTTATGTGTTTTATGGGCTTTAGAGAATTTATGTTTTTTTGGGGTTTTAGGGGTTTGAAAGTTTTTTTTACGGTTTTAAGCGTCTTTATGGGTTTTAAGTTTTTTATGTTTTTAAGTTTTTCATAGGAGGTTTTGTGGATTTTAATGTTTTTTTATGTTTTAAGGGAGTTTTAATTTCTTTTTTAATTTTTATGTTTTTTATGCTTTAAGGACTTTTTCAGTTTTTAGGGGTTGTAAGGTGTTTTAGGGTTTTTAATTTTTTTATAGGTTTTAAGGATTTTTAGTTTTTTTAGTGGTCATTTTAGCATTTTACAGGTTATTATATGTTTTAGAGACTTTAGGGGTTTTACTATTTTTTGAATTTTTTAGGGTTTTTAGGGGTTTTAATTGATTTTATGTTCTTACATTTTTAGGGGTTTTTTGAGGTTTTGACTTTTTTAGGGATTTTTAGTGTTTTTTAGGATTCTTATTATATGTTTATGTTTTTATGTTTTTTATGGTTTATAGAATTTTGTGGTTTTTAGGGTTTTTAAGGTTTTTATCATATTTAGAATTTTTATGATTTCATGGTTTTTAACAATTTTAATGTTTTTAATGTTTTCATAATGGTCCTCATGTTTTTTATTTTTTTCTAAAATTAATAATAATTAGGGATTATTAGGATTTTTTGGGTTTTTAAGGATTTTGAGGGTTTTTAGTGGGTTTTTCGTTTTTTGTGATTTTTGGTTGTTTTGAGTTTTATAGGGTTTCATGGTTTTTTAGAGTTTTTTAATATTTTATCAGTTTAAAGGGTATTTAAATATTTTACTTATTTTTTGGTTTTGATGTGTTTTTTGTTTTTTTAATGTTCTTTGGCGTTTTTTAAATTTTAGGGATTTTAGGGTCTTTTTAGGTGTTTTTAGGAGTTTTTGTCCTTTTTAGGTTTTTTTTGAAGTTTTAATTATTTTGAGGTTTTTAACAATTTATTAGGTTTTTCTTTTTTTAATGTTTTTAAAATTTTTAGGGATATTTATGTATTTTATAGAATTTTTAAGGTTTGTAGGGTTTTGCGATTTTTATCGGTTTTTGGGTTTTATGGATTTCTATGATTTTTATGTGTTTTATGGTTTCTAGGTTTTTTATGGTTTTTTGGGTTTTATGTTTTTTATCAGTTTATTGGGTTTTGGAGGTTTTTTAGATTTTTCTAACATTTTTTGGGGTTAAAGTGTTTTTATTGTTTTTAATGGGGTTATATGTTTTTTATGGGGTTTTAATCGTTTTTTAGGGGTTTATGGCTTTTGGGGTCTTTAGAGTTTTCAGTGACTTTTGTATTTTTAGCATTTTTATGTTTTTGGGATTTTATGTGTTTTAAGGTTTTTAAGGATTTGAATGGGGTTCTTCAATGTTTTTAGGGTTTTTTATGTTCTTAATGACTTTTTGGGTATTAAAGGATTTTTATAGTTATCTAGGGATTTTCAGTATTTTGAGTGATTTGTGGGTTTTTAGGGTTTTAATTTTGTTTATATTTTTTCTATTTTTTGGGTTTCATTGAGTGTTTAGGTGTTTAAAAAATGTTTAGATTTTTTAAATATTTTTAGTGGTTTAATGGGACTTCATAGTTCTTAGTTGGTTTTAGGGTATTTATAAGTTTTTAGGGGTTTTAAGGTTTTGGGTAGTTTTATTATTTTATGATTTTTTGGGAGTTTTTATAGTTTTTATCATTTTTTGGTTTCTTATAGATTTTAAATGTTTTTAATGTTTTCTCAAGGGTTTTCAGACTTTTATGGTTTTTTATCTTTTTTAGTGATTTTAGAAATTTTTTAAAATGTTATGTATTTATTGTGGTTTATATATTTTGAGGTTTTTAGGGGCTTAAAGGTCTTCAGGGGTTTTAGTGTTTTTTAGAATTTTAGCGGTTTTATATTTTTTTGGATTTCAAGGTTTTCTTTGGTGTTTTTGGGGTTTTTGGGTATTTATGTTTTTAGGTTTTTTTAGGGATTTTTTGTATTTTTTAGTTTTTTAGGGTTTTTAGGGATTTTGATGGATCTTGAGGGATTTTAGGGTTTTTATAGTTTTTTTGGGGTTTTGTGAATTTTTTTAGTTTTATAAAGGGTTTTTAGTGTTTTTTATAAAATTTAAGGGATTAAGGGGTTTTTATATATTATAGTTGTTTTTATAGTTTGTATTGATTTTTTGTGATTTTATTATTTTAGTTGATTTTATGGTTTTATGGATTTTGGGGTTTTAGGGATTTTAGGTTTTCTAGGGGATTTCATTTTTTAGTTTTATTATATTTTATTATGGTTTTCAATGTTTTAATGGTTTTTAGGTTTTTAGAGATTTTTAGTGTTTTTTAGAATTTTTATAGTTTTTTTGGGTTTTTCGGCTCTTTAAGAGTTTTTAGGGGTTATATGGTTTTATAGATATTTTTAACAATTTTAGGTGCTTGAAATTTTTTTAGATTTTTTAGATTTTTTAGCGGTTTTTTGGTTTTTTTGTATTTTTTGGGTTTTTTATTGTTTTTATGGTTTTTATGGTTTTTAAGTGGTTTAGAGTTATAATAGTTTTTATTTTTGTTTAGTGATTTTTGGTTTTTAATTTTATTTAGGGGTTTTAGAAGTTTTTAGGTTTTTGTCATTTTCTTATATTTTTTCAACGTTTTAATGGTTTTTATGTCTTTAGGTATTTTTAAATATTTTTTAGTATTTTTATGGTTTTTAGTGCTTTAGTGGTTTGGGAGTTTTTTAAAAAATTTAGAAATATATAGTGTTTTTAACTTTTTTATTTTTTTTCAATGTTTTAGGGTTTCAAAATATTTAATTTTATTTTAGGGGTTTTCATAGATTTTAGGTGGTTTTACATTTTTAGGGATTTATTGGTATTTTTAAGATTTTTATGTATTTTAAAGTTTTTTAGGATTTCGAGGTTTTTTATGGCTTTTTACGGTTTTAGGGTTTTTTTAGGTTTTATGGTTTTAAAGTATGTTAGTGTTTTTAACGTTTTTATTAGTTTAAAATGGTTTCTAGATATTTGAGTGGTTTTTTAGGGTTTGTATGTTTTTTTGGGGTTTTAAGGTTTTTAGGGGTTTTAGTGTTTTTTTGAGATTTTTAGTGTTTTAATGTTTTAGTGGGTTTTAACATTTTTAGGGATTTAATATGTTTTTATAGTTTTTATAGTTTTTAACTTTTTAGGGTTTTTATGGATCATTATGTTTTTCTAGGTTTTAGGTTATTTATTTTCTTTTTAGAGTTTGTATCATTTGTTAGGGTTTTAGCATTTTTAAGTGTTTTTTGTTTTTATGTTTTTCTTAGGTTTTTTCATGGTTTTTAGGGGTTTTTTTAGGTATTTTTTATTTTTAGTATTTGTATGGGTCTTTAGGGGTTTTCTAGAGTTTTTTAATTTCTAGCATTTTTGGGTTTTTATAAATTTTTTGGGGATTTTATGGGTTCGTCGAGTTTTTAGGTTTTAAATTTTTTTTACAGTTTTTTTAACTTTTTTAGTGGTTTAAATAGGTTTAGAGTCTTTAGTGGTGTTTTATGGTTTTTTTTATTTTTATAGGATTTTATGATTTTATATTTTTTATAGTTATTAGGGGTTTAAGGATTATTGATTGTTTTTATCATTTTTTATGTTTTTAGGATATTAAGTGTTTTTTGATTTTTAATGTTTTCTTAAGGGTTTCCAAGGTATTTGTATATTTTTATGTTTTGAGGGAATTTAGGTCTATTTGAATTTTTTTATTGGTTTTAGGGATTTGGAGGAGTTTTATGGTTTTTTTGGGTTTTTAGTGTCTTTTTCATTTTTTAGGTTATTAGGGGTTTTAAGTGTTTTTATTTTTTAAAGGATTTATTTGGGGTTTTAAAGGATTTATTTGGGGTTTTCATGGTTTTTATATTTTTAAATTTTCTATGGGTTTCTGGGTCTCTTTGAGGGTGTTTTTAGTTTTTATGGGTTTTATGGTTCTTTATAGTTTTCTAATTTTTAAGGAGTTCAATGGTTTTTTAGAGTTTTTAGTGATTTTAAGGGGTTTTATGAGTATTAGAGAATTAAATGGTTTTGGGGTTTTTAGGATTTTTATGATTTTTTGTTTTTAGGGTTTTATAGAGTTTTTAAAATTTTATATGTTTTTATGGGTTTAAAGTGTTTTTATATTTTTATGTTTTTTATGGGTTTTCATAGTTTTTTGGATTTTTTAGGTTTTTATGGATTTTCATTTATTTTTTTCATATTTTTATGGCTTTTAGGATTTTAATTGATTTTGATTGTTTTTATGGTTTCTGGGTCTATGAACCTTTTTTCAGTTGTTCAGGGGTTTTATGGTTTTTATAGTTTTTTAATATTTAAATGGTTTTCAGATATGAAGTTTTTTTTTGAGTTTTTTGGTGTTTTAGGTGGTTTAATGTTCTAGGGGTTTAATGTGTTTTAGTGTTTTTAGGGTTTTTAAGTTTTTCTATGTTTTTTGGGGTTTTAAATGTTTTTAGGTTATAATTTGTAAGGTTTTTCATTTTTTATGGTTTTTAGGTTATTTGGGATATTTAGGGGTTTTATTATTTTTAGTTTTTAGAGTTTTTTTAGGGTATTTCAGGGTCTTTAGGTTTTTAAATTTTTATTGATTTTTAGGGATTTTTATGTTTTCTTAGGGTTTTTAGAAAATTTAATAGGTTTAGTGTGTTTTTTTTATTTGAGTTGTTTAGGGTTTTTAGTTTTTTTCGAGTTTTTTAACATTTCTAGGATTTTAATGGTGTTTTTTAGTTTTTATTGAGTTTTATGGTTTTTATGGTCCATTTAAGATTTTTAGGTTTTTAACGGTTTTTATGGATTTTAGGTGTTTTATAATTTTTTAGGTTTTTTAGGGGTTGTAAGTGTTTTTAGGTTTTTAAGGATTTATTAGGGTTTTTAGGGGTTTTAGGGTTTTTTACTTTTTTGGTATTTTGGGGATTTTTTAGTATTTTTATGGTTATTAGGGGTTTTAGGGGTTTTAAGGGTTTTATTATTTTAATGTTTTTTAGGTTTTATGGTTTTATAGTGTTTTTAGGGTTTTATTTTGTTTTGTGGCTATGAAGGTTTTTAGTGTATTTTAATTTTTAAATTGGTTTAAATGGGTCTTATTGTTTTTATTTTCTTTTTAGGGATTTTAAATTTTTATCGGTTTTTATGTTATTAAGTTTTTTATGGTATATTTGGGTTTTTAGCTTTTTCAATTATTTTTTAAGTTTTTATATTTTTTTTGGATTTTAGGAGTTTTATGTGTTTTTAGGTTTCTACAAGTTTCTTAGTTGGTTTTATGGATTATTGCGCCTTTTAGGTTTTGGGGGTTTTTTAGGAATTTTTCATTATTTTTATGGGGTTTTAACAATTTTTAGGGTTATGAAAACATTTATGGTTTTTGGGGTTTATATATATATTTTTATTTTCATTGAGTTCTTATTGGGTTCAAATTTTTTGTAGAGTTTTTCAATATTTTTAGGGCTTTAATGATTTCATATTTCTTTTAGTGGTTTTTAGGATTTTAAGGGGTTTTGGGATATTTATGGGTTTTAGGAGTTTATGGGTTTTACGGTTTTTAGGGTTTTTTAATATTTTTTTTTGCATTTTTAGGTTTTTAGGATTTTTAAGTGTTTTTATGTTTTTATTTTTTTATATGGGGATTTCAGGATTTTAGGTTTCTTATATTTTTAGGAATTTTTAGGGGTTTTTTTGGACTTTATGGTTTTTTTGGTTTTTAAAGATTTTGAGAGGTTTTAGGGTTTTTAAGTGTTTTTTATGGTTTTAGAGTTTTTGGGTTTTTTCAAATTTCTATAGTTTTTAATTTTTTTAGAATCATTTATTGTTTTTATGGCTTAAAGTGGTTTTCATAGTTTTATTTTTTTCTTGGTTTTTTTGGGTTTCTGGGGATTTTATGGGTTTTAATGGTTTTTAGGGGTTTTAGGGTTTGTAGGGCCTTCTTTGGATTTATAGGGTTTTTTTATTTTTTTGTTTTTTACTATTTTCTTAGGGCTTTTTGAGTTTTTAGGGATTTGTGTTTTTATGTTTTTTAGAATTTTTTAGATTTTAACGTATTTTTTAGGGGTTTTAGGGATTTCGAGCATTTCTTGATTTTTAGTCTTTTAAGGTGTTAATGAATTTTATCACTTTCATGGGGTTTATGGGTATTAATTGTTTTAAGGTTTTTGTTATTTTCTTAAGGGATTTAGGGTTTTTAATGTTTTTACATTTTTAGGGATTTTTTGGGATTTTATTAATTTCAATTTTTTACAGCTCTTAAATATTTTATGGGTTATAGGGTTTTAACGGGTATTAAGGTATTGTATTTTATTTTTTCTTTTGTGGTTTTTCTATTTTTTATAATTTTTATTTTTTTTAGAGTTTTTAATATTTTGGGGGTTTTATGGGTTTTAAGTGTGTCTATTGGTTTTTTGGTTTTAATTGGTTTTTAATGGGATTTATGGTTTCTACTAATATTATGGGTTTTAATATTATTAGGATTTTTAACAGTATTAGTGTTTTTATTGTTTTTTAGTTTTTTCAGTGTTTTAGTGTTTTTTTTTAGTTTTTTTCAAGGTTTTTATGGGTTTTTATGTTTATGGTATTTTTCAAGATTTTTCAAGAATTTTTTTCTAGGTTTTTTATTGATTTTTAGGAGTTTTATAGTTTTTTTTGCTTTTTCGCATTTTGTTGGTTTTTAGGGGATTTAAGTGTTTTTAGATTTTTAAGGATTACATGTGGTTTTTTAAGCATTGAGGATTTTATATTTTAAGTGATTTTTAGGATTTTCATTGTTATTAGGGTGTTAGGGAATTTGTGGTTTTTATAGGTTTTTTGGTTTTTTTGAGTTTTTAATTATTTAAGGTTTTTATAGGTTTTTTATTTTTAGGTGTATAAAGGGGTTTAATGTTTTTTTAGTGTTTTTGTGGTTTTAACGTGTTCTAGAGTTTTTTATGGTTTTAAGAGATTTTAGGGTTTTAAGGGGTTTTTTTGGTTTTATGGGGTTTTTATATTTTTTTGGTTTTTTAGGGATTTTATGATTCTTAGGTTTTTAAGGGTTTCTTAGGGGTTTTTAGATTTTTATTTTTTTATTATTTTTTGTAATTTTTTTATTTTTTAGAGTTTTATATATTCTTTAGGGTTTTTTTTTCATTTTCAGGGATTAACAGTTTTGTGGTTTTGGGGGGTTTTAGTTTTTTTGAGTTTTTAGGGTTTTCGGTTTTTAGGGTTTTTTAAACATTTTTAGAGGTTTAAAGGTTTTTTGGATTTTTAGTGGGTTTTTAGGGTTTTTATTTTTGTTTAGTTTTTATGGTTTTTGGGGTGTTTATTTATTTTAGGGTTTTTATTATTTTTTGGTTTTTTTGGATTCTTAGAATTTTTTTAGGATTTTGATTTTTTATGCTTATTTTGTTTTATTAGGGTTATTCAATGTTTTAGGGTTTTTATGTTTTAATGGAATTTAGTAATTTTTTATTATTTTTATGGTTTTTAGGGTTTTTAAGTATTTTTAGGGTTTTATTATTTTTTAGGTTTTTATGGTTTATTTTGTTTGATTTTTTTAGTGTTTTTAAATGTTTTAGAGCATTTACGGTTTTTAGGGGTTTAAAGTGTTTTTAGATTTTTTGGTTGTTTTATTTGTTTTTATGGGGTTTTAGGGGTTTTTAATGTTTTTAGGGGTTTTATGGATTTTTGGGTTTTAGTTTTTTTTTATGGTTTTTTGCATTTTGGGTTTTTAATGGTTTTTAGATTTTTTTTTATTTTTTAGTGTTTTCTTATGGGTTTTTTTATTTTTGGATTTTTTTTAGGTAATTTTAGGGATATTTTATGAATATTATGGTTTTTAGGGGTTTTAGAGTTTTTGAGTGTCCTTATTTTTTTAGGTATTTGAGAGTTTTTATAGTTTTTTGGGGATTTGGTATTTTTCAGTTTTTAGGGTTTTGATTCTTTTTTTTTTTTTTTTTTGATCGTTTTTTTGGGTTTTAATGGATTTTTTAGTTTTTGGTGGGTTTTTTTGGGTTTTATGGGGTTTAAGGGTTTTAAAGGTTTTTTGGGGGGGTTTTATGGTTTTTAATGTAGTTTAGGGTTTAGGGGGTTTTTAGGGGGTGCTAGGGTTTTTAGTGTTTTTTTTCTTTTAAAGGGTTTTTTAATATTTTAGGGTTTTAAGGATTTCATAGGGGTTTTTAGGGTTTTGAGTTTTTTTTGTTTCTACGGATTTATTTATTTTTTGAATTTTTTGGTTTTAGTGTTTTAAGGAATTTGGGGGTTTTAGGAGTTTTCATATTTTTTACTTTTTTAGGGGTTATATGCATTTTTTTGGGTTTTAAGTTTTCTTCAGGGTTTTCAAGTATTTAGAGTTTTTATGTTCTTAGGGATATTGGGGATTTATGGATATTTATGGTTTTTTGGGTCTTTAGGTATTTTTAGTGTTTTTTTGTTTTTATGATTTATAGGGATTTTATATTTTGTTGGGTTTTTAGGGTTTTTTGTGTTTTTTAAGAATTTTAAGGTTTTTAGATTTTTTTAACTTTTTTCGGGGTTTAAAGGGTTATTATAGTTTTTAGGGTTTTAGGGTTTTTAATATTTTTCTGGAGTTTTTTTATATTTGGGGTTTTTTGAATTTATTATGGTGTTTAAGGAACTTTAGGGATTTAGAATTTTTAGGATTTTTAAGGGTTTAAGGTGGTTTTATATTTATAATGTTTTCTTACGGGTTTTCAAGGTTTTATTATTTTCTATGTTTTTTGGGATTTTTAGGGGGGTTTTGAATTTTATGGTTTTTAGATTTTTTAGCAGCTTTGCGGATTTTATGGTGTTTTAAGGTATTTATAAATTCTTATGTTTCTATACATTTGAAGTGTTTTGTGGTTTTGAAGGATTCAATAGCTATTTTTATGGTTTTTATGATTTTTCACATTCTTAGGAATTTTTATATATATTTTAGTGATTTTTAAATTTTTTTATAGTTTTTATGGATTTTTATTATTTTTATGGGTTTTGTAGTTTTTTTAGGGGTTGTGGGTTATTTTAATGAGTTTTTTGGGTTTTTATGTTTTTAGGGTAATATAATATTTTAAGGGGTTTAAGGGTTTTTGGGGGGTTTTTTAGAGTTTTTAGGGGTTTAGTGTTTATAAAAATTTTTGGTATTTTTTACTGTTTATTGGATTTTTAGTGTTTTAGGGGTTTTTAGTGTTTTTACTATTTTTTTGGGTTTTTAGATGTTTTAAGTGTTCATTAGTTTTTATGGTTTTCTAAGGTTTTTAGGGTATTTTTATGTTTTTTGTGATTTTTAGGTCTTTTTAAGGATTTTTATTATTTTTTGGGGTTTTTTGGAATTTTTAATGTCTTTGCCAATTTTTTGGGGGTTTTAGGATTTTTTTTAGTTTTCTTTGGTTTTTATGGTTTTTATATTTTTTTAATGTTTTTAGGGGTCTAAAGGGTTTTTATAGTTTGGGTAGATCTTTTATGTTCAAATTTTGTTTTAGATATTCCTATGATTTTTATTGGTTTAAATGGTTTTTAGTGTTCTTATGGTTTTTATGGACTTCTATGTTTTTTGTGTTTTTTGGGTTTTAAGGTTTTCATAGTGGGTTTGAATGTTTTAGTGGTTTTTAAAATTTTTAGTACTTTTAGGAATTCTTTGGGATTTTTATGGTTCTTTATGGTTTATAAATATTTTGAGGGTTTTTATGTATTTTTAGTGATTTAAGGGTTTTTATAGTTTTTATGGTTTTTATTGTTTTTTTTTGGGGGGGTTTTATGGTTTTTACAGTTATTTAAGGCTTAAAGGGTTTTTAGTGTTTTTATTGGTTTTTTGGGTTTTTTGGGTTTTTTGGGTTTTTATCCTTTTTAGGGGTTTTTAGGGTCTTTTAGGGTTATTTATTGTTTTCATCATTTTCTATGATTTTTGGGGATTTTTTTATGGTTTTTATGGTTTTTAAATGTTTTCAGGGTCCTTAATGGATTTTTTTTATTGGATATTTGGGATTTTTTTTATTTTTATGGTTTTTTATAGGGCTTAGGGATTTTTATGTATTTTAGGGGTTTTTAGGGTTTTTAGTGTTTCTAAGGGTTTTTAGCATTTTGAGGATTTTTTTAGGGGTTTAAAGTGATTTAGGTTTTTATTGTTTTCTTAGGATTTGTCATGGTTTTTTCGGTTTTTTATTTTTTTACAGATTTATCAAGATTTTTTTAGTATTTTCATACTTTTTTATTTTTTTTTTGGGATTTTGAAGGGTTTTAGTGTTTTGATGGTTTTTTGGGTTATTTTTATTTTTTTAGGATTTTTTCAATTTTCTAGAGTTTTTTCAATTTTCTAGAGTTATTTAATGTTTTCAAGGGTTTAATGGGTTTTTATAGTTTTTGCTGCTTTATGGTTTTTTATTGTTCTCTAATATGTTCAGGGGGTTTTCATTTTTTAGGGTTGTAGGGGTTTTAACCTTTTAGGGGTTTTAATCATTTTAGGATTTATAGATTTATTAGGGGTTTTCAGGGTTTTTTTAATGTTTATATGTATTTTTAGGGTTCTTTTCAGTTTTTTAGGGGATTTAGGGAATTTGATGTTTTTTGAGATTTTAGGGTTTTAAAGGTTTTTTTGTGGTTTCAATAATTGTTTGGGGTTTTTGGTTTTTTTTATGTTTTTAATGATTTCATTGGGGTTATGGGGGATTTTAATGTTTTTTATGTTTTTAGGGTTTTTTAGTTTTTTTTTTATGGTTTTTTATGTTTTAAGGGGTTTTGTGGATTTTAGGGTTTTTAGGATTTTTTTCTCTTCTAGGGGTTTTTTTCAGTTTTTAGCAATTTTGAGGTGTTTTAGAATTTTTAATGTTGTTAGAGGTCTAAATGATTTTTAGTTCCTTAGTGGTATTTTGGGGTTTTATAGTTTATTAGGGTTGTTAGGGAATTTTAAGGGTTTTATTGTTTTTGGATTCTTTTACGTTTGTAGGGGTTTAAATTGATTTTATGTTTTTACATTACTATTTGGTGTTTTTAGGGGTTTTTTCATTTTTAGTGATTTTTAGTGTTTCCTTAGTATTTTTACTATATTTCTAGGTTTTTATGTATTTTTATGGTTTTTAGTGCTTTTATGGTTTTTAGTGCTTTTATGGTTTTTAGTGCTTTTATGGTTTTTAGTGCTTTTATGGTTTTTAGGGTTTTTAGGATTTTTATCATTTTTTGTATTTTTTGTTTTTAGGGGTTCTAACTATTTTTATGTTTTTAATGATTTCTTAATGGTTCTCAAGGTTTTATGGTTTTCTACAACACTATAAATGTTATGTTATTTTTAGTTTTTTTAAATATTTTGAGCGTTTTGTGATGTTTTTTAGGTTTTTTTGGTGTTTTTTGGTTTTTCTGAGTTTTCTAGGATTTTAAGGTTTTTAGAGTTTTTTAATATTTTAGGGGTTTAAAGGGTCATTAATATTTTTAATGGTTTTTGGTTTCTGATTTGTTTTATGATTTTTTAATGTCCTTATGTGTTTTTGGGATTTTAGGGGTTTAGGGATTTTTAGTTGTTTTAGGGTTTTTAGTGTCTTACATGTTTTTTAGAATTTTTAAATTTTTATAGATTTTTAAAGTTTTCTTAGGGTTTTTCTATTTTTAGGGTTTTTATGTTTTTATATATATTTTTGTATTTTTTAGGTTTTTAAAGGTTTTAGGTTTTAGGTATTTTAAGGGGTTTTGGGTTTTTAAGGTTTCTCAGGTTTTTATGGTTTTAGGGTTTCTAGGGTTTTTTTGGTTTTTTTGGGATTTAAGATTATTTTTATAGGGTTTTGAATCTTTTTTATATTTTTTAACATTTCATTTTGGTTTTAAAGTGTTTTCCTAGTATTTCTTGGGGTTTTAGAGTTTTTATGGGTTTTATAGTTTTTTGGGGTTTTATGTGTTTTATTGTTTTTAAGGATTTCAATGGCGGTTGTCAAGGTTTTTAGGGTTTCTTTTGTTTTTAATGATTTTATCGGATTTTATGATTTTTATTTTTTTCTTGGTATTTTTAGTATTTTAAGGGTTTTGTGGGTTTTTAGGGTTTTTATAATTTTTTGGGGGGTTTTGGGTTTCTTTGAGTGTTTAGGGTTTTTAAATTTTTTAGATTTTTTAACGATTTTAGGGGTTTAATGGGGTTTCATAGATCTTAGTTGATTTTAGGGTATTTAGAGGTTTTATGGTTTTTATGGTTTTTATGGGCTTTTATGGTTTTAAGGGATATTTTGATTTTTGATGGTTTTTTAAGGTTTTTTTGGTTTCTTATGGGGTTTAAGGGTGTTTAATGTTATCAATTTTTTCTTATTATTTTCTAAGGTTTTAGGGTTTTCTATGTTTTCAGTGATTTTATGTATTTTTAAAATTTCATGTATTTCATGAGGTTTATATATTTTTAGGGTTTTAGGGATTTACTGCTTTTATGGTTTATAGAGTCTTTTAGTATTTTACAGGTTTTATGTTCTTTTGGGTTTTAAGGTTTTCCTTGCTGCTTTCTGGGGATTTAGGTTTTTATATATTTTAGGTATTTTTTGATATTTATGTTTTTTATGGGTTTTTAGGGATTTAAATGGATTGTTGGGTTTTCATGCGGTTTTTGGGTATTTTTATTTTTTAGTGTTTTAAAGGGTTTTAAAGTTTTTTAATAATTTTAAAGGATTGAAGGGTTTATATATATATTTTAGTGGTTTTTACATTTTTTATTTATTTTTTGGTTTTTTAAGGTTTTAGTGGATTTTATGTTTTTTGGTATTTTGGGTATTTTGGGTTATTAGGTTTTTGGGGGGCATTTAGTTTTTTGGTTTATAAGGTTTTTTAGGGGTTTTCAAGGTTTTAATGGTTTTTAGGTTTTTAAGGATTTTCAGTTTATCAGTGTTTGTTAGGATTTTTATGATTTTTTTTTGGGTTTTGGGGTTTTTCATGAGTTTTTAGTGTTTTTATGATTTTCTTAAAAAAATAACAATTTTTGGGTGTTTAATGGTCTTTAGAGTTTTTAATGGTTTTTAGTCATTTTTAAGGGTTTTTTGGTTTTTTGGGTTTTTTAATGTTTTTAGGGAGTTTTATGGTTTTTGGGGTGTTTATAGTTTTTATATATTTTAATAGTTGTTTATTATTTTTAGGGTTTTTAATGTTTTTAAGGGTATTATGTGTTTTTAGGTTTTTAACATTTTCTTATGGTTTTTCAGGATTTTCAAGGTTTTTATGTTTTTTCGTATTTCTAGGATTTTTATGGATTTTAGTGTTTTAGAGGTTTTGGGTTTTTTTACATTTTATAGGATTTTTTATGCTTTTTAACATTTTTAGTTTTTAGGGGTTTTAGTGTTTTTCTATTTTTAAGGTTATCTTAGGGGTTTTTGGAGTATTTAGGGGTTTTTATGTTTTTATGGAATTTTTTAGGATTTTTAGGGGTTTTAATGTTTTTAAGGATTTTGATGGTTTTTATAGGTTTTTTGGATTTTTGGGGTTTTTTTAGGTTTTATGGTTTTTAATGTTTTTAGTTTTTTTAAATTTTTTATGGGTTTATAAGGGGTTTTAGAGATTTTGGTGGTTTTTTAGGTTTTTTATGTTTTTTTGGATTTTTAGGATTCTAGGAGTATCCATTGAATTTATGGTGTTCTGGGTTTTAATGGGTTTTAGGGGTTTCTAGTGCCTTTTAGGGATTTTTATGATTTTTTGGGCTTTTAGGTTTTTAGTGATTTTTAGGAATTTTTGGGGTTTGAAGGTTCTAATAGTTTTATTTGGTTTTATAGTATTTTAGTTTTTAGGTATTTGATGGTTTCTTAGTGTTTTTAATGTTTTTAGGGGATTAAATGGGTTATTGTGTTTTAGTGATTTTTTTAGGATTTTAGGGATTTTTAGGTTTTTTATGTCTTAGGGGTTTTATGGTTTTTAGTGTTTTTAGGATTTTTATGGGTTTTATGGGTTTTATGGGTTTTATAATTTCATTATGTTTCTATGGGTTTAAAGTGATTTTTAGTTTTTTAAGTTTTTCTTATGGTTCTTCATGGATTTCACATTTTTAAGGATTTTTACAGCTTCTTTATTTTTATGGGTTTTATGGGTTTTATGGGTTTTATGGTTTTATGGTTTTTTATGGTTTTAATGGTTTTTAGGTTTTTAGGGATTTTTAAATTTTCTAGGGATTTTATGGTTTTATGGTTTTTAGGGTTTTTAGTTTTTTATGGTTTTTTCATTTTTATAGGTCTTTTATGTTTTTTTAGAGTTCCTAATATTTTTGGGGTTTAATGGGTTTTAAAGGTTTTTATTAATTTTAGGGTTTTATGGGATTTAAGATTTTTAAGGATTTTATGGGTTTATGGATTTTAATATTTTAGTGTTTTTATGATTTTTAGGGATTTTAGCATTTTTATGGTTGTTATAGGATTTAATTTTTTTACATTTTTATTTCTTTCTTAAGGATTTTAATATTTTTTCTATTTTAAAATTTTTTGGTATTTTTATGGATTTTTAATGATTTTATGGGTTTTTGGGGTTTTATGTATTTTATGGTATTTCAGTGTTTACTGTGGTTTCTAGGGTATTTATGGTTTTTAGGGTGTTTATGGTATTTATGTTTTTTCGGGTTTTTAGGGATTTTTGAGTTCTTTAGGGGTCTTAAGGTTTTTTAGAGTTTTTAAAATTTCATGGGTTTAAAGGGTTTTTATAGTTTTTAGTATTTTTCAGGTTTTTATATTATTTTATGGTTTCTAGGGTTTTATGGTTATTAATGAATTTTTGGGTTTTTATGGTCTGTTCGAGTTTTTAGGGTTTTTATTATTTTATAGGTTTTCTAGGGGTTATAAGGGTTTTTATGTTTTTCAGTTTTTCTTAGGGGTTTTAATGGTTTTTATTGTTTTTATGTTTTTAATTATTATTATAAATTATTTATAATATTTATTTTTTTAGAGTTTTTAGGGATTGTGAGGGTTTTTAGGGGGTGTTAGGGCTTTTATGGTTTTTTGGGTTTTAGAATTTTTTCAGTTTTAAGGGGTTTTAAGTGGTTTATGTTATTAAGGTTTTCATATGGTTTTTAGGGGTTTTTAGTTTTTTATAATTTTAGGTATTTTTTAGTGATTTTTATTGATTTATTTAATTTATTAGGTTTTTATATATTTTGATGGTTATTATTATTTTTATGGTTTTATGGATTTTCATCCTTATTTAGGGTTTTTTGGTTTATTTTGGATATTTTTAGTATTTTTAAGGTTTTTTGGAATTTTTTTCTTTTTTGGGGTTTTACAGGGTTTTATAATTTTAGTGCTTTTAAATATTTTTTGGGTTTTAGTGTTTTTAACAATTTAAGGGGGGTTTCAATTTTTTAGGAT
Source organism: Viscum album (assembly GCA_963277665.1). NCBI lineage: Eukaryota > Viridiplantae > Streptophyta > Magnoliopsida > Santalales > Viscaceae > Viscum > Viscum album. The sequence continues at coordinate 111,591,260 of OY728127.1, forward strand.
TTCAGTGTTTTTTATTTTTTAGGGGGTTTATGTGTTTTTAGGTTTTATGGTTTTCTTAGGGGATTTTCATTGTTTTTGGGGTTCTTTATTTTTTTAGTGATTTCAGCGATTTTTTAGGATTTTCTTGTTTCAAGATAGTTTAGAGATTTTGAGAGTTTTTATAGTTATTAAACGTTTTTAGTGTTTCCATGGGTTTTTGGGTTTTTTTTGTTTTTAAGGGTTTTATGTTTCCTATAGTTTTTAATGATTTTGGTGTTTTAAGGGTTTTATACTTTTTATTGGGTTTTAGGTTTTTAAAGGTTTTATAGGTTTTTATGGTTTTTAAGGGTATTTATGGAATTTAGGGACTTTTAGGTTTTTAGGGTTTTTAGTGTTTTTTAGTAGTTTTAAGTGGTTTTAGGTTTTTAAGATTTTCTTTGGGTTTTACAAGGTGTTTAAGGTTTTTCAATGTTTTTAGAGATTTTAAGGGATTTTTATTATTTTTAATGTGATTATGGTTTTTAAGAATTATATGGGATTTAGGATTTTTTAGGGGTTTAGTTATTTTTACGGGTTTTAGCATTTTTAGGGTTTTTATTAGTTTTATGTGTTTTAAGGATTTTATTCTTTTCCTAAGGATATTGGAGTTTAGGGGTTTTTTTATTTTATAGGGGTTTTTAGGTCTTTTTCGGATTTTCATGTTTTTTAGTGTTTTTTGGGATTTTGAGATGTTTTAGGGTTTTTTGAGTTTTTTAGAGATTTTAATGTTCTTAGAGTTTTTTTTCATTTATAGGGGTTTAATGGGGTTTTATTGTTTATTGTGGTTTTTAGGTTTTTTTATGTTATTAGGGTTTTAATGGGTTTTTAGAGTTTTTAGTGGGTTTGTAGGGTTTTTAAGTTTTTTGGGGTTTTTGGGTTTTTGGGGGGTATTAGGGTTTTTAGTGTTTTTAGGGTTTTTCACATTTTTAGGTTCTTAGGGGTTTTAAGTGTTTTTAGGTTTTTAAGATTTTATTGTGTTTTTCAGGGTTTTTAGGGGTTTTTACATTTTTACGGATTTTTAGGGATTTTTTTGGATTTTATGGTTATTTATGATTTTTTTGGGATTTTGAGGGTTTATAGGGATTTTTAGGGATTTTAGGATTTTAATGGTTTTTTGGGGGGTTTGAGTTTTTATTGTTGTAAGTGTTTTTTTCCAATTTTTATCATTTTTAGAGGTTTAATGGGATTTTACTATTTTTAGTGGTTTTAGGTTTTTAGTGGTTTTATAAGGATTTTTGGTTTTTTTGTTTTATTGGTTTTGAAGTTTTTTTGTGTTTTTATGTTTTTTAGGGGTTCTAATTTTTTTTGGTTTTTATGGTTTTCTTATAGTTTTTCATGGTTTTTAGGTTTTTATGTATTTTAGGTTTTTAAATATTTTTATTGTTTTATTATTTTTAAAATATTGTGAAGTTTAGGGTTTTTTGGGGATTTAGGGTTTTTTTAATTTTTTTGGGGTTTTAAGGTTTTCTGAGTTTATTATGGTTTTTATTATTTTTTAAATTTTTTAAAACATTTTTAGGGATTTAAATTGTTTTTAGAGTTTTAGTTATTTTATAGGGTTACTATGGGCTTTCTGGGTTTTTATGTTTTAAAGGGGTTTTAGGGGTTTGTAGGTATTTTAGGGCTTTTATGGTTTTTATGGAATTTAGTGATTTTAGGGGTTTTTATGTTTTTTTTACGTTTTTTAACATTTTAGGGTTTTTAGTGGATTTTTATGTTCTTCATAGTGAATTTTCATTTTTTTTAATGGTTTTTTATATTTTTAGGGGTTTAGGAATTTTAGGATTTTAAAGAATGTTAGGTGTTTTTAGGTTTTTAGGAATGCTGTAGATTTTTGATTTTTAGGGTTTTTTGGGGTTAATTTATTTTTCTTTGTTTTTATGTTTTTTTTTAGTTTTTTCAGGGTTTTTAGAATTTTAAGAGTTTTTTATGTATTTAGGGGTTTAATGTTTTTTTATATATTTGGTGGGTTTTTAGTTTTTTATGGGTTTTTAAGGTTTTAGGGATTTTATGGTTTTATGGGGTTTAACAGTTTTTAAGGGTTTTTAGGGTTTTTAGTATTTCTTGGGTTTTTATGGTTTTTAAGTGTTTTAATTTATTAATATATTTTTATGGGTTTTAGGATTTTTATGTTTTTTATGATTTTAGGTATTTTTGGAGATTTTTTAGAATTTTAAGGGTTTTAGGGATTTTGAGTGTTTTTAGAGTTTTTACGGTTCTATGAATTTTAATGTTTTTCCTCATTTTTTGGATTTTTTGTTTTTTTAGTGTGTCTATGTTTTCTATTGGTTTCTAAGGGATTTTCATGGCTTTATAATTTTTTTCTTTTTTAGAAATTTTAAAGTATATTTTCGATTTTTATGGTTTTTAGTTTATTTCGGGATTTTTTGGTTTTTATGGGATTTTAGGATGCTGATGGTTTTATGGGTTTTAGTTTCATTTAGTTTTTCTGGGTTTTATGGTTTTTTAATAATTTTTTTTGTTTTTAGGGGTTTATAGTGTTTTTTTTAACAGTTTTAGGGTTTTTATTGGTTTTCAAGGATTGTAATGTTTTATGGGATTTTTGGTTTCTAGGGGTTTTATGGTTTTGTGTTCTATCTATGGTTTTAAGGGGTTTTAGAATTTTTTAGGATTTCATGGGTTTTATGTCTTGTTAGGTTTTTAAGGTTTTCCATGTTTTTTATGGTTTTTATGTTCTTTTGGTCCATTTTGGTTTTTATGGTTTTTAGTGTTTTTATATTTTTAGGTGTTTTAGTGTTTTTAGGATTAATGGTTTTCTTAGGGGTTTTTAGGGCTTTTACATTTTTTGTATTTTTAGGGAATTTTATGATTTTTATAGTGATTTATAGTTTTTTTGGATTTTGAGGGGTTGTTTTTTAGGGTTTTATGGTTTTTATTGTTTTTTTGGGTTTTTAGGGTGGTTTAGTTTTTTGATTTTAAGGGTTTTTAGAGTTTTGAAAATATTTTTACTGTTTTAAAGGGTTTTTAGGGTTTTCCGTGGTTTTTAGAGTTTTTATTGGTTTTAGGGTTTATAAATTTTTGGGGTTTCTATGTTTTTGGGGGCTTTTAGAGTTCTTTAGTTTTTTCATTGTTTTATAAAGGTTTTGAGGGTTTTAGAGTTTTATGGTTTTTTATGTTAATAAGTATTTTAGAATTTTTTAGGATTTATATAGTTTTAATGGATTTTGAGAGTTTTTACTATCTTTAGGGTTTTTATGTTTTTTTTGGTTTAGTGGTTTTATGGTTTTTAGGAGTTTTCAGGGTTTTAGGTTTTTAAAGTTTTTTTTGGTTTTTAATGTTTTCATAGGTATTTTATAGGTTTTTAGGGGTTTTTATGTTTTGAGGGATTCTTAGGCCTTTTTTAGGATTTTATGTGTCTTTGGGGTTTTTAGGGATTTTGAATGATTTTAGGGTTTTTAGGGTTTTTATGATTTTCTGTGTTGTTATGGTTTTTTGGATTTTTTAGGGTTTTTATAGTTTTTGAGTGGTTTTTATGGTTTTATGGGGTTTTAAGGGGTTCTAGGGTCATATATGATTTTTAGGGTTTTAGTATTTTTGGGGTTTTATGGATTTTAAGTGTTTTTTGGTTTTTAATGCTTTGTTCAGTTTTTTCTTGATTTTTCTGGGTTTTCACATTTATAGTGATTTTTAGAGATTTATTAGCATTTTTATGGGTTTTTGGTGTTTTTTTTTTGCATTTTTTAGGGTTTTAGGGGTTTTATGGTTTTTTGTGTTTTTCTTTTTTTTGGTCTTTTATGTGTTTTTAATTTTTTTAATGATTTCTTCGGGGTTTTCAGTGTTTTTAAGTTTTTTTTAATATTTATTAATTTTTAGGGCATTTTTATGATTTTGATGGGTTTTTGGGTTTTTGGGTTTTAGGGTTTTAGGGTTTTAGGGAATTTGAAGGGGGGGTTAGGGTGTTTAGGGTTTATTCGGTGTTTTTATTGTTTTTGTGAGTTTTTAGGGGTTTAATATTTTTTGAGTTTTTTAACATTTTTAGGGGTTTGAGTTGTTTTTAGAGGTTTTAGTTTCTTTTTAGCGGTTTAATGGGATGTTAGGGTTTTTAATGTTTTTTAATTTTTTGTCGGTTTTAGGATTTATAGGGTTTTTATAATGGGTTTTTTTATAGTTTCTATCATTTTTTAGGTTTTTTTATGTTTTAAATGTTTTTTGGTTTTCAACATTTTCTTTGGGTTTTAAGGGTTATTTACATTTTTATATATTTTTAGTGATTTTTAGTATTTTTATAGTTCTTTTATTTTTAGTGATTTTCAGGTGTTTTAAGGGATTTATGGTTTTTAGAAGTTTTAGAGTTTTTAGGGGTTTTAATTGTTTTTTGGTTTTTAAGGATTTTAAGGGATTTTAAGGATTTAGAGTTTTTATATTTTTGGGATTTTAGGGTTTTTTAGGATTTGTGTGGGTGTGTATGTTTTTAAGGATATTTTGGGTATTTTGGGGTTTTAGAGTTTTCATTGATTTTTGGGTGTTTATGGTTTTTTTTATTTTTTTTGTGTTTTAAATGTTTTTAAGAGGTTTTAACGTTTCTGGGGGTTGAATGGGATTTTTTTAGTTTTTATTTGTTTTTTGGGATTTTATGAGTTCTTAGGTTTTTATAGTTTTTTGGGGGTTTTATGTTTTTTGGGTTTTTTAGGGACTTTAGTATTTTTTTAGTTTTTAGTTGTTTTAAGTGTTTTTAATATTTTAGGGTTTTCTCTTGGGTTTCCAAAGTTTTTAGTGTTTTCTCATTTTTATGGGTTTTTAAGTATTTTTTTATGAATTATATGTTATTAGGGTTTTGGGGATTTTCAAGGGTTTTAGGGTGTTTAGGTTTTTATGATTTTTTGGGTTTTTAGTGTTTTCTTGAGTTTTAGGGGGTTTTAGGATTTTATATATTTTTATGATTTTTAGCGGTTTAAATGGTATTTATATATTTTTTTTGATTTTTGGTTTTTTATTGGTTTTTATGGGTTTTAGGATTTTTAGGGGGTTTATGGTTTTTAGGTGGTTTAGTGATTTTACGGTCTTTAGAGTTTCTTGGTTTTTTAGTGTGTTTTTGTTTTTCAAGGATTTCTAGTTATTTTGGTTGTTAAGGGTTTCATTGGGTTTTTTATTTTTATTATGTTTCTCGGTATTGTTAGTTAATTTTTTAGATTTTAATGGGTATTTTTTGTTTTTAAGGATTTTGAGGGGTTTTAATGGTTTTTAGGTTTTTTAGTATTTTTAGTTTTTTAGGGGTCTAAAGTGTTTTAATGGTTTAAAGGATTTAATAGGGGTTTTCAAGGTTTTCTAGGGTTTCTTTTGTTTTTGGGATTTTGGGGACGTCTATGAAATTTTTTTATTTTATGGTTTTTAGGGATTTGAGGGTTTTGGGATTTTTTAGGGTTTTTAGGGTTTTTATGGTATTTTGGGGTTTTATGGGGTTTTTTTTATTTTTTAGGGTATTAATGTTTTTTACTATTTTTTGTGTTTTATGGGTTTTAATAGTTTTCATACCTTTTTGTGGTTTTGGGTTTTATATCAATTTTTAGGGATTTTTAAATTTTTTTAGGATTTTAATTATTTTTCAAGGTGTTAGGGATTTTGAGGGTTTTATGGGTTTTTTACAGATTTTTTGGTTTTTTATTGTTTTTTGGATTTTTAGTGTTTTTTTCTTTTTATGGATTTGATGTTTTTTTCAGTTTTAAATTTTTATTTTCATTTAAATAGTTTTATAGTTTTTAGTGGTTTTATGGGTTGTTAGTTTTTTTATAGTTTTTAGGGGTTTATGGTTTTTAGGGGTTTAGAAGTTTATTTTTTTAGGGGTTTTAGGGTTTTTAGTGTTCTTTTAGGTTTTTTGGAGTTTTAAGAGTTTTTAGGATTTTGTAGTTTTATTAGGGGTTTTCAGGAGTTTTTTATGTTTTTAGGTATTTTTTAGATTTTTTATTATTTTTAGGGTTTTCAGTGATTTTGAGGGGGTTTGGGGTTTTTAGGGTTTTTAGAATTTTTTTTATCATTAGGTTTTTATGTATTTTTGGTCATTAAGTTTTTCTTGGGATTTTTAGGGTTTTTATTTTTTTGAATAATTTTAGGGATTTTTTAGTATTTTAATTTTTTTTACAATTTTAATTGTTTTTTACAATTTTTAGGGAATTTTAGGTGTTTTAGGGTATATGAGGTTTTATTTTTTCTTTTTTATATTCTTAGTTTTTTATTTTTAGGTTTTAAGTGGGTTTTTATATTTTTTATCATTTTTAGGAGTTTGAATGTGTTTTAGTGTTTTTAGTTATTTTCATGGTTTTTATTGATTTTTTGAATTTTTTATGGGTTTTCAAGTATTTTTAGGGTTTTTAAGGGTTTTTAAGGGTTTTTCATCTTTTCCTTTTTAGGGGCTTTAACAATTTTTTTGGTTTTAAGGTTTTCATAAGTTTTTTCATTATTTTTATTATTTTTTACATTTTATGGATTTTTAGGGATTTTGTAGTATGTTTATGGGTTTTTAGGGTTTTCTGAATATTGAGGGATTTTAGGGTTTTTAGTGTTTTACTGTTTTTAGTTTTTTTTTTTTGAGTTTTTCAGGGTTTCATAGTTTTTTATTGTTTTTATCTTATTGTTTTGTTGAACGATTGTTTATTATTTTTAATTATTTTATGGGTTTTTAGGGGTTTTTTAGGTTTTAAGTGTTTTTTGGTTTTTTGGGTTTTTATGGGTTTTTTGTGTTTTTGTGTTTTTAGTTTTTTAGGGATTTTAAGTGAGTTTAATTTTTTATGTTTTCTTAGTATTTTTCATGGTTTTTCAAGATTTTATGTTTTATTTTTTTACTGATTTTTTAGGATTTTTGTGTGTTTTTTGGGTTTTAAGGGGTTTTATGTTTTTAGGGTTTTCAAGGAATTTGTTTTTTTCGGTTTTAAAGGTTTTTCAGTTTTTTTGGGCTTTCAATGTTTTTTATATTTTTTTTATGGTTTCACAGGTTGATTTTTTTTTGATTTTTTAGAGCGTTTTTAGGGTTTTAGGGTATTTTAGTGTTTTTTAGGGTTTTTAGTGTTTCTTGGTTTTTAGGGGTTTAGAGTGACTTTTGTTTTTTAATGATTTCTTAGGGGCTTTAAGGATTTTAGGAAGTTATTCATTTTGAGGTATTTTTGGTATATTTTAAAGATTTTTAGGGTTTTTTAGATTTTCAGGCGTTTAGGATTTTTACGGGTTTTAGGGTTTTTAGCATTTTTTTGGTTTTTTGGGGTTTTATTTGTTTTTCAGTTTCGAATGTTTTCTTTGGGGTTTTTAGGGTTCATAGGGGATTTTACATTTTTAGGCATTTTAATGATTTTTTTTGATTCGTATTGTTTTGGGGTTATTAGGAATTTTGTGGCGATTTATGGTTTTCTTGGGTATTTAAGGGTTTTTTTGAGTTTTTTAGGGTTTTATGGTTTTTAGAGTTTTTAACATTTTAGGGGTTTAAAGGTTTTTTTAGTGATTTTTGGGATATTAGGTTTTTTATGGGGTTTTAGGGTTTTTACATTTTGGTGGTTTTTATGGTTTTTAGGGGGTTTTACTCTTTTTTAAGGTCATCTGTATTTTAGGGTTTTTAATTTTTTATAATTCTAATTATTTTTTGTGTTTTTAAATTTTTGTAAGTATTTTCATGTATTAGGGGATTTTAATTGATTCTTTTATTATTTTTATTTTTAGGGTTTTTTGATATTTTTTTGGGTTTTTGATTTCATGGTGTTTATTTTTTGGGGGTTTTTATGGTTTTATTGAGTTTTTAGTGGTTTTAAGGTTTTTTGAGTATTTAAAGAAATTTTGGGGTTTTAATGGTTTTTTGGGTTCTTATAAGGTGTGTAGTGTTTTTATGGGTTGTATGGGTTTTATGTATTTAGGGGGTTTTATAGTTTTTAGGGGGTTTAGGGTCATTTTAGTAGTTTTTAGGTGTTTCAACATTTTTTTATATTTTTATGGATTTTAATAATTTTTTGGTTTTTAATGAATTATTATTATTTTTCAAGGTTTTTAGTGTTTTTAGTTTTTTATTGATTTTTAGGGATTTTTTAGGATTTTTATGGTTTTTAGGGGTTTTAGGGAATGGGAGTGCTTTTAAGGGTATTTAGTGTTTGAATGATTTTATGTTTTTACATTATTTTATGTTTTAGAGGTTTAATGATTTTTAATGTTTTAATGTTTTATTAAGGGTTTTAGGGCTTCATAGGGTTTTTTATGTTTTTAGGTTTTTAGGGATTTTAATGGGTTTTCCGTTTTTTAGGGTTCTTTGTGACTTTAATGTTTTTTAGGGTTATTAGGGTTTTATGGTTTTGGGGGTTTATAGTTTTCTTGAGTTTTTTATATTTTTAATGTTTTCAGACATTATAATGTGTTAAGAGTTTTAATGAGTTTTCAGAGTTTTTTTGTGATTTTGGGGTTTTTATTTGTTTTTATGGTTTTTAAGGTTTTTATGGGTTTTTATGGTTTTTAGGGTATATATTGGTTTATAGATTTTAGCCTTATAGGGTTTTATGAGTTTGGAGTGTTTTTAGGTTTTGAAAGTTTTCTAAATGTTTTAAGGGTGTTATGGGCTTTATGCTTTTAGGTATTTTTATATATTTTTTTTATTTTAATTGTTTTTACGATTTTTAGGATTTTGAGGTGTTTTCAGGTTTTTAGGATTTTTCTTATTTTTTGGGTTTTTAGTGGGGGGGGGGGTTGTAGGGTTTTCAAGGTTGTTAAGACTTATCAACATTTTTATGTGTTTGAAGATTTTTTGGGTGTTTTAGTGGGGTTTTAGGGTTTTCACGGGATTTAGGGTTATTAAGTGTTTTAGGGGTTTTAGGGGTTTTAGGTTTTTCCAAATTTTTTATTTTTTAGGGATTTAAGGTGTTTTTAGGTTTTTAAGGTTTTATTTTGGTTTTTATGGGTTTTAGGGATTTTTTGGATTTTTATGTTTTTAGAGTTTTTTGGGATTTTGAGGGTTTTTAGGGATTGTTTGGGTTTTAGGTTTAATTTTTATTTTCTAGGGGTATTAATGTTTTTTATATTTTTAATGTTTTTAAGGGTTTAATTGGTTTTTATATCTTTTAGAGGGTTTTATGGGATTTTACAGCTTTTAAGGTTTTTAGGGGTTCTCTTGGTTTTTATGGATTTTTAGGGTTTTAGCATATTTTTTAGGGTTTTAAGTGTTATTTACATTTTTAGGAGTTTTATGTGTTTTAGATTTTTCTGTTTTTCTTATAATATTTTGGGGTTAATAGTATTTTTTATGTTTTTAGAGAATTTTGGGGATTTTTTAGAATATTTCTGGTTTTACAGTTTTTAGATATTTTTTTGGGTTTTTAGTGTTTTTGAGGGTTTTTAGGGATTTTGATTGGTTTTAAGGATTTTTCAGAGTTTTTGAGTTTTTTTTGTTCATATATTTTTTTAGTTTTTAGGGTTTTAAAGTATTTTTAGAGTTTTTTTATCATTTTTATGAGTATAAATGGTTTTATGTGTTCTTATTGTTTTTTATAGGTTTTGGGGGTTTTTAAATTTTTTAGAGGTTTTTTGTTTTTTAGGGGTTTGAGGTGTCTTTTTAGGCTTTTTGTATTGTTAGGGTCTTTAGGTATTTTTGCATTGTTAGGGTCATTAGGGGTTTAGTTATTGTTTTTTAAGGTTTTCATAAGGTTTTCATGGGTTTCTAGGGTTTTTATGTTTTAAGGATTTTTGGGACTTTTTAGGATTTATTGGGTTTTAAAGGATTTTGATGGATTTTGAGGTTTTTAGGGTTTTAGATTTTTTATGGTTTTTAACGCCTTTAGTTTTTTAGGGGTTTGATGTATTTTATGTTTTAATGGTTTTCTTAGGGGACTTCAAGGTTGAAGGTTTTTTTAGGATTTAAGGAGTTTTAGGGGTTATTATAATATTTTATGGATTTAGGGTATTTAGGGATTTTGAGGGGTTTTAGTGTTTTTAGGTTTTGTAGGGTTTTATGGTTTATTTTGGTTTTAGGGTTTTTTCAGTTTTTTAGGATATTTATCGTTTGTATAGTTTTTTAACATTTTTTGGAGTATAAAGGGTGTTCATTGTTTTTAGTGGTTTCAGGGTTTGTATGGGGTTTTAGGGTTTTTAATGTTTTTAGGGATTTTAAATATTTATAGGGTTCCGGTTGCTTTTATGTTTTTTAGGGTGATTGAAATTTCATAGTTTTTAGGGGTTTTAAGTGTTTTATGTTTTTAATGTTTTCTTATGTTTTAAGCATTTTTAGGGATTTTATGGTTTCTTTTGTTTTTTATGGTTTTAAATTTTTTTAGGTTTTTGGGGGTTTTAATTATTTTTAGGTTTTAATGGTTTTCTTAATGTTTTTTCAGTATGCTTTTAGATAATTTTAGGAATTTGGATGTTTTTTATTGTTTTTTTAGTTTTTAGGGATTTTGAAGGTTTGTAGGGTTTTATGGTTTTGAAATTTTTTGGTTTTTTGGGTTTTGGTGGATATTATTGAGTTTTTAGGGTTTTTTTGAAGTTTTTAGAGTTTTATAACAATTTTTGGTATTTAACGGGTTTTTAGAGTTTTAGTTGTTTTAGGGTGTTTTACATTTTTATGGTTTTAATGGTTTATAGGATTTTGAGAGGTTTTTGGGGTTTTTTTTACTTTTAACATATTTTAGGTTTTTAGTGGTTTTTAGTGGTTTTAGTCTTCTATGGGTTCTTTATGGGTTTTCAAGGGTTTTTAGGGTTTTTTATGTTTTTAAATTTTTTTAGGAATTTGTATGATTTCTATGTTTTTTGGGGGGGTTTAGTGATTTTGACGGGTTTTAGGGTTCTTTATGGTTTTTATGGTTTTTAGGGGTTTATGGTATTTAGTGGTTTTGAGTGTATTTAGGTTTTTAAGGTTTTCTTATGGTTTTTTAAGGTTTCTAGGTTTTTTATGTTTTTAGGGATTTATAGGGCCTTTTATGATTTTGACGGGTTTTGAGGGGTTTTAGGTATTTTCAATGTTTTTATGGTTTTTAGGTTTTTTAGGTTTTATAGGGCTTTAATTGATTTTGGGGCGTTTTATGATTTTTTTGAGTTTTTTCCGTTTTATAGAGTTTTCTAGAGTATTTTATCTTTTTAGGTGCATAAAGGGTTTTTAGAGTTTTTGGTGTTTTTAGGGGTTTTAGGATTTTTCAGGGTTTTGGAGATTTTATAATTTTTAGGTGTTTTAAGGAATTTGAAGGGCTTTTAGGTTTTTTATCATTTTTTGGTTTTTAGTGTTTTTTATGTTTTAGGGATTTTAAGGGATTTTATATGATTTTTATGGATTTTTAGGATTTTTAAGGATTTTGAGCGGTGGTATGGATTTTTAATGTTTAAAGGGTTTTTATTATTTTTGGGGTTTTAATATTTTTTATTTTTTTCAGGTTCTCTTATCATTTTCAGAGTTCTAGGGTTTTTTACATTTTTAGGGATTTTTATTTCCTTTTTAAGATTTTTATGGTTTTTAGGCTTTTTAGGTATTTTGAGGGTTTTATGGTTTTAATATTTTTTGATTTTTTTATAAGAATTAGTTTTTTTTGGTTTTTCATATTTTTATTTGGGTTTCCTAGGTTTTTATGGATTTTTTGGTTTTTAGGAATTTTTAATGAATTTTTAGGTTTTTTATTGTTTTTTTGGTTTAAGTGATTTTGAATGGTTTTTGGGTTTTTATGGTGATTATGTATTTGGGGGGGGTTTGGGATCTTTGTGTTATTATGGTCATTATATTTTTTATGTTTTTTACATTATTTTTAGTATTTAAAGGGTATTTAGAGTTTTTAGTGTTTTTGGGTTCTATCTATTTTTAGTATTGTTTATGTTTTTGTGGTTTTCTATGGTTTTAAATAATTTTGAGGATTTTTATAATTTTTTACGATTTTAGGTATTTTATGTATTTCATGGTTTTTAATATTTTCTTAAGGGTTTTCTAGATTTTTTATTATTTTTATGTATTTTTAGAGATTTTTTGGATTTTTATGGTTTTTAGTGATTTTGAGGGGTTTTATAGTTTTTCTAAGGGAATTATGGTTTTGTATGGTTTTTAGGGTCTTTTTTAGTTTTTTGGGATTTTAATGGTTTTATGAGATTTTTTAATGTTTTTATGGGTTTAAAGGATTTTTAGAGTTTTTAGTGGTTTTTAGGGATTTTATGGGTTTTATGGTTTTAGGGGTTTTTTGGTTTTTTTCATTTTTTAGTGTTCTTCTAGTTTTTTTGGGGTTTTAAGTTTATTTAGTTTTTTTTATTTTTTAGGGTTTTACGGTTTTATGGTTTTTAATTTTGTAGGTATTTTTATGATTTTATTGATTTTTATGGATTTTAGGGATTTTTAAGGTCTTTATATTTTTTGGGAATTTAGTGAATTTATTGTTTTTTGGGTATTAGGTCTTTTGTTTTTTGTTTTTGGTTTTTTTAGGGTTTTTCTGGTTTCTTTATTTTTCTAAAAACAATTAGGGGTTTAAAGGGATTTTAGTATTTTTATGTGTCTTTATGGGTTTTATGAGGTTTTTATAGTTTTTATGGGTTTTAAGGGTTTAAATGGTTTTTAGGGTTTTAGGGTTTTTATCATTTTTAAGGTTTTTAGGGGTTTTAAGTGTTTTTAGGTTTCTAATTATTTCTTTGGGTTTTCAATGGTTTTTGGATTTTATGATTTTAGTGATTTTTAGTGATTTTTTTTTGATTTTATGGTATTTTCAGCGTTTTTAGGCTTTATATGGGAATTTAGTGTTTTTTAGATTTTATTGGGGGTTTTGTTTTTTTTATTTTTTATTTTAATGTTTTTATATTTTTTTTATCCTTTTTAGGGTTTTAAAGGATTTTTTGAGTTTATAGTGGTTTTTTGTGTTTTTTGGTCTTTTTTGTTTTTTTAAGGGTTTTAGGGGTTTATGGTTTTTATGTGTTTCGGGTTTTTTTAGGGTTTCTAGTGTTTTTAGGATTTTTAGCGGTGTAAATTGTTTTTTATATTTATGGTTTTCTTAGGGTTTGTCAGGGTTTTTATATTTTTATTTATTTTTTGGGATGTTTTAGGATTTTATGGATTTTAAATTATTTTTAGAATTTTGGTGTTTTTTTTGGTTTTTATGGTTCTTTGGTATTTTATGGTTTTTTAGTTTTATAGATTTATTATGTGTTTTTATGTTTTTCTTATGTTTTTAGGGTTTTATGGAGTTTTATTGTTTTTAGAGGGTTTTGGGGGTTTTTTATGGGTTTTTAGTGTTTTTATGGTAATTAGGGGTTTTATGATTTTTGGTGGGGTTTTGGAATTTTTTGTCTTTCAGGGGTTTTAATGGGTTTTATCCTTCTATATATTTAGTTTTTTTAATTATATTTTTTATTTTAAATTTTTATTACCGTTTTGTGTCTTTCAGGGGTTTTAGGGCCTTTTAATTTTTTGGGGATTCTTTAACTTTTATGGATTTTGAAAATTTTCAGAGTTTTGGGGTTTAGGGTTTTTAGGGATTTTAGGGTTTATTATGGGTTTTATTGATTTTAGGTTTTATGGTTTTCTAAGGGTTTATAGGGGTTTTTGGTTTTTTAGGGTTCTAGTGGTTTTAGAGATTATTTTGGGTTTTTTGGCTTTTATGATTTTAAGGGGTTTAGGGTTTTTTTGGTTTTTTTAGGATTTTTTTTGGTTTTTATGGTTTTAAATTTTTTGGATTGGTAATGGGTTTTTAAAATATTTAGTGGAATTTTATGGATTTTTTTGTTTTGGGGGGTTCAATGTTTTTTTATGGATTTTATGGGTTTATAGGGTTCCTAGGTTCTTTTATGGTTTTAGGTTTTTTATTTTTTCTATTTATTTTGAAGGTTTAATTTTTTTTTAGTTTTTAAGGTCTCTAAGGATTTTTCTTAGTGTTTAGGGTTTCTGAAATTTTTATCGATTTTTAAGATCTTTCTTGTATTTTAGTATGGTTTTTGGGGTTTTATGTATTTTTAGGGTTTTTAGGTTTTTTAGGGTTTTTAGCGCGTTTGTGGGTTTTTAGGGATTTTAAGTGATTTTAGGTTTTTTAGGTTCTCTTATGTTTTTTCAGGTTTATTATGGTTTTTTATGTGTTAATTGATTATTAGGGATATTTTAGGATTTTAATGGGTTTTAGTGTGTTTATGGATTTTTAGGGGATTTATGGTTTTGTAGGGTTTTTTCGGGCATCATGGATGCCTTTGGGTTTTTAATGTTTCTATAAGGTTTTTGTGGTTTTAATGGTTTTATAGATATTTTCACTGTTTTTAGGGTTTTAAAGGGGTTTTAAGAGTTTTATTGGGTTTTTTAGGGTCATTAGGGTTTCATAGGGGTTTTAAGGTATTTAGGGGTTTTTAGGGTTTTTAGGGTTTTGTAGGAATTTTATCTATTTTAGGTGTTTTGGGTTTTTTAGGGATTTTAGGGGTTTAAAGTGGTTTTTGGTTTTTATGGTTTTCATATAATTTTTAGGTGTTTTCAGGGTTTTTATATTTTTAGGGACTTTTTGGGATTTTTAAGATTTTAATGGGGGTTTTTAAAGTTTTATGGATTTTGATAGTTTTAAGGGGTGTTTTTTGGGTTTTTATGGTTTTTATGATTATTTTGGGTTTAAGTGTGTTATTTGGGTTATTTAGAGTTTTTAAGGGTTTTAGATGGTTTTAATGTTTTTAGGGGATTAAAGGTATTTTATAGTTCTTTTTGGGTTTTAGGGTTTTTATAGGTTTTTTAGGGAATTTTAATTTTTTTGGGTGTTTTATTGTTTTTATGGTTTTTTACATTTTAGGATCTTTTAGAGTTTTTAGTGTGTTTTGGGGTTTTAATATTTTTTATTTTCATAGGTTTTTAGTGGATTTAAATATTTTTAGATTTTTAAGGTTTTCTTAGGGTTTTTATAGGATTTTAACATTTTTTATGTTTTTAGGGATTTTTTAGGATTTATATAATTTTTAGGGTTTTATGGATATTGATGGTTTTTAGGGGTTTTTTTTTGGGTTTTAGTGTTTTTTAGGATTTTAGGGGTTTTACGTGTTTTATAGTTTTCTAAGGGTTTTTAGGGTTTAGAAGGTTTTACGATTTTAAGTATTTTTAGGGATTTTTATGGTTTTATGGTTTTCTTCGTTTTTTGAGATTTTGGGGATTTTTAGTGTTTTTAAGGTTTTTGGGGTTTTGGGTTTTGGGGATTTTAGGGGGCTTTCTTGTTTTTTAGGGTTTTTTAGGATATTAAGAGTTTTTTTATATTTTTAGGGGTCAGAATATTTTTAGAGTTTTTAGTAGTTTTCTAGTGTTTTATGGGTTTTAGGGGTTTAATGGTTTTTAGGGGTTTCTATGGGTTTGAAGGTTTTTGGGGTTTGTTGGGTTTTTATGTTTTTTTTGATATTTTGGTAGTTTTATGTTTTTTAAGAATTTTAATGATTTCATAAGGGATTTCATTGTTTTGTTTGTTTTCTTTGTTATTATAGATTTTAGGGATATCTTATAATTTTAATGTTTTTTAGGATTTTTAAGTATTTTAAATAATTTTATGGGTTTTATTTTTTGTAGATTTTAAGGGATTATTTTAGTTTTTTATGGGTTTTAATTTTTTTAGAGATTTTAACATTTTCTTGGGTTTAAAAGGTTTTAAGAAGTTTTAGTGCATTTTTAAGGGTTTTATTTTTTTAGGGTTTTTATGGTCTTTAGGGGTTTTTATGTTTTTTAGTATCTTGGAGGATTTAGGGGTTTTAATGTTTTTATAATATTTTAGGTGTTTATGGGTTTAAATTTTTTTTATGGTTTTACAATTTTCTTATATTTTTTCATGGTTTTAGGGTTTTTAATGTTTCTAATATTTTTATTTCTTTTTTCAAGGATTTTTATGATTTTTAGGGCAATTTGATAATTTAAGAAATTTTAGGGTCACATATTGTATTTAAGGGTTTGATTTTTTTTGGGGGGGGGGGTTAGAGTTTATTTGTGTTTTATAGAGGTTTTAAATTTTCCAAGAGTTTTTTAACATTTTTATGGGTCTAATTAAATTTTAGAGTTTTTATTGGGTTTTTAGGGTTTGGGGTTTTTTTAAATTTTTTATGGGGTTCTTATACTTTTTAGGATATTTTAGAATTTTTTGGAATTTTTATATTTTTGGGGGTTTAAAGTGTTTTTAGATTTTTACAGTTTTCTTAGGGCTTTTCAGGGTTTTAGGTTTTTTACATTTTTTTGGAATTTTAGTGAATTTTTGGATTTTTATGTTTTTTACAGATTTTCGGTATTTTTAGGTGTTTTTTGGGTTTTTAGGGGTTTTTTTGGATTTTGGGGGTTTTTTTATGCTTTTAGGGATTTTATTATTTTTTGGGTTTTTTATTTTTTTCGAGGTTTAAATATGTTTTAGTGTTTTTAATTATTTTTAGGGTTTTTTTTGTTTTTTAGGGTTTTTTTTGTTTTTTGGAGTTTTATTGTTTTTAGGGGTTTTCAAATTTTAGTGTCTTTTTAGGATTTTTAGAGTTTTTAGTGTTTTTTAGGTTTATAGGGGTTTTATATGTTTTTATGTTTTTATGTTTTTCATTGGATTGTTCAAGGTTTTATAATTTCTTATATTTTTTGTGATTTATTTTCATTTTTAGTATTTTTATGTTTTTTAGGTATTTCAAAAAAAATTAGGGGGGGCTTTGGGTTTTTAGGGGTTTTAACATTTTTTTAATTTTTTTTGGTTTTAAGTATTTATATGTTTTTACGGGTTTCAGAGGGGTCTTTTCTTGGTTTTTTATTTTTAGGGAAATTTAGGTATTTTTAAGGGATTTTAATGGTTTTTATGGTTTTTAGGGATTTTTTGGGGTTTTCAATTTTTTAGGGTTCTAAGGTTTTTTAGTTTTTTAAATTTTTTAGGGGGTTTATGGTATTTTTATAGGGTTTTAAGGTTTCTATAAGTTTTAGGTTTTTTGGGGTTTTATGTGTTTTTTGATTTCTAAGGTTTTATTAGGGTTTTTCTAGGTGTTTTACTTTTTTCTGGATTTTAGGGATTTTTTATGGGTTTTAGGGTTTTATAGATTTTGAGGGTATTTAATGGTATTTAAGGTTTTTATTGTTTTTACTATTTTGATGGTTTTTAGGGGTTTTATGTGTTTCTAGATTTATTAGATTTTCTTTGGGTTTTTTAGGGTTATTATATATTTTTTACATTTCCTTGAATTTATAGGGATTTTTTAGGATTTTTATGGATTTTTTGTGATTATCAGGGTTTTCAGGTTTTTAGGGGTTTTAGAGTTTTTATGGTTTTTAGGGGGTTTTTTTTAGGGTTTTAAAAAATCTTTAGATATTTTTTACCATTTTTAGGGGTTTAAAGGGTTTTATAGTAATTTTGGTATTAGGGTTTTAGGGCTTTTGATGGTTTCTAGGATTTTTTTATGGTTTATAGGATTTTTATGGGTCTTAAGTTTTTGGTTTTTTTTATTTTATTTATTTTTTTAATCACTTTTTCTTTTTATTTTTCCTTAGGATCCTTTAAGATTTTTGGGGGATTTGGGTTTTAATGGAATTTTGTGGATTTTAAAATATTTTTATTATTTTAAGGTTTTTTCGGGATTTTGAGTGTTTTTAGGGTTTAATTTTTATCTGGTTCTTTCAGGTTTTCAGGTTTTTTATGTTTTTTATGGTTTAATGGTTTCTTATATTTTTTTAACATTTTTAGTAGTTGAAAGCGTTTTAGAGTTTTTAGTGGGTTTTTTGGATTTTTATGGGTTTTTAGTGTTTTTTAATGTTTTTTGGGGTTGTTATGGGGATTTTGAGTTTTCATGTTAATTTGGATCTTTTAAGGGTTTTAGTGATTTTTAGGTATATTGGTTTTGACCGTTTAATGGTTTTAAATGTTTTCTTAAAGGTTTTAATTATGTTATGGTTATATTAGAGATTTTTATGGAATTTTAGGATGTTTATTTTTTTCATATTTTTTTGGGATTTTGAGTGCTTTTAGGGTTTTTAGTGTTTTTAGCATTTTTATGTTTTAGGGGTTTAAAGTTTTTTAGGTTTTTATGGTTTTCTTATTATTTTTCATGTTTATTAGCGTCTTTTGGTTTTTTAGGGATTTTTATGGATTCATGTGGTTTTTAGGGGTTTTTGATATTTTTAAAATTTTTATGGGTTTAATGAGTTCTTATATATTTTAGTGTTTTTTAGGGTTTTTGTCTTGTTTTTTGATTTTTATGGTTTTTAGGGTATTTGTGGGTTTTAGTGTTTTAGTAATTTTTTTATTTCTTTATATTTTTTTGGGATTTTGAAATTTTAGGTTTTTGATGTTCTCTTAGGGGATTTCACTATTTTATATTTTTTCATTTTGTGGGATTTTATTTCTTTTTATATATTTTTTGGTTATTTATTTTTTAATGGATTTTGGGGTTTTTGGGTTTTTTGGGTTTTTTAATGTTTTTATGGTTTTTTGGGTTTTAGGGTTTTCTTTGAGTTTTATGGGGTTTTAAGTGTCATTAGTTTTTTAACTTTTAGATATTTAAAATGGGGTTTTAGAGTTTTAGAGGTCTTTGTAATTTTTAGGTTTTAAGGGATTATATGGTTTTAGGGTATTTTATGGTTTTTATATTTTTTTATATTTTCTTAGAGTGTTAAGTTTTTTTTAGTTTTCAAGGATTTCATAGGCTTTTCATGGGTTTTAGGGTTCTTTATATTTTTTGGGATTTTTAGTGATTTTTAGGATCATTTTGATTTTTATGGATTAGATATTTTTAGGGTTTGTAGGAGTTTTAGGGGTTTTTTTGGTTTTTAGGATTTTTGTGAGTTTTTCGGGTATTAATTATTTCTTAGAGTTTTTTAATGTTTTTAGATATTTGAAGTGTTTTTATAGTTTTTAGTGGTTTTATATTTTTTGGGGGTTTTGGGGGGTTTTAATTTTTTTAGGGGTTTTAGGTTTTTTGGGGGTTTTAGGGATTTTAGTGCTTCTAGTTTACTCGGGAATTTAAATAATTTTTAGGTCTTTATGATTTTATTAGGGGTTTTCTATGTTTTTAGGGTGTTCATGTTTTTATCAATTTTGGACTATGTTTTATTTTAATTTTTTATAGTTTTTAGGGATTTTCAGGGTTTTCAGTTTTTTGGGTTTTTATGGATTTTGTGGGTTTTTTGGATTCTTTAATTTTTTAATTTTTATTGTTTTTAGATATTTTCTTACATTTTTAGGGGTTTAAAGGGTTTTTAGATTTTTTTATTAGGTTTATTGGTTTTTAATTTATTAATGTTTTAAGGGTTTTTATTATTTTTAGGGTTTTTAGGGTTTTTGGGGTTTTCGGGTTTTTAGCTTTTTTTATTTTTTTAATGGGTTTAAGTGTTTTTAAGTTTTTAGGATTTCTTAGTGTTTTTTATGTTTTTAGGATTTTTTATGCATTAAGGTAATTTTATGGTTTTCTGAATTTTTATAGTTTCGGACGGTTTTTGGAATTTTGAGAGATTTTAGGGTTTTTGGTTTTTTGGGTTTTAGGTTTTTTTGATTTTTTCAGGGATTTATGGATTTTTATACTTTTTATCATTTTTAGGGTTTAAAATGTTATTTATATTTTTAAGGGGTTTTTATGTGGTTTATAGGTTCTTATGGGTTTAAAGTTTTTTAATGGTTTTTATGGATTTTAAATGGTTTTAGGGTTTTTAGGGTCTTTTAGTGTTTTTTATGGTTTATAGTGTTTTTAGGTTTTTTAGTGGTTTTAAGTGTTTTTGAGTTTTTATGGTTTTCCAAAGTTTTTTCAAGTGGTTTTTAGGCTTTAATGTTCTTCGTGATTTTTTTTCTTTTAGTATTTTTAGGATTTTTAGTTTTTTTAATGTTTTTAGGGGTATCAAGGGTTTTTGATTTTTATGGTTTCTTTGCATTTTTATGATTTTTTTCTCTTTTAAGTGCTTTATGGATTTTATAAGATTTGTATAGTTTTTAGGGTTTTAGGAATTTTGAGTGTTTCTAGAGGATTTTAGGGTTTAATGAATTTTTTGGGTTTTTATGTTTTTTAGGTTTTCGATGGTTTTTAGAATGTTTTTTATGTTATAATGGTTTTTTGAGTTTCTAGTGGTGTTTTATGTGATTTTACACTTTTAAGGGATTTTTTGGTTTTTAGGGGTGTTGGGTTTTACGAACTTTTATGGTTTTTAGAATTATTAGGTTTTCTGGGTTTTAGTGTTTTTCAGATTTTATGGTTTTATTAGTGGCTTTCAAGGGTTATAGGGTTTTTATGTTTTTTGGTAATTTATATATTTTAGGGTTTTTATGGTTTTTTTTGTTTTCAGGTATTTTGAGGGGATTTGGGGGTTTTGGGATTTTGGGGGGTTTTGGGTTTTTAGAATTTTTTATTTTTTTAATGGTTTTATGCGGTTTTAGGTTTTTAAATTATTATTAGGTTTTTAAATTATTATTATGTTTTTTAAGGGTTTAAAGTTTTTTACATCTTTATGGATATTTAGGGATTTTTTTGGATTTTTATGGTTTTTAGGGGTTGTATAGTTTGTTGGGTTCTTAGGGTTTTTCTGAGTTTATAAGGATTTTAATGTTTTTATATTTTTTAACATCCCTAGGATTTAAAGTATTTTTTATTGTATTTAGGGATTTTTTTGTGTCTTTTGGGTTTGTAATGTTTTTATTGGTTTTATGGTTTTTAGGTTTTCTTAGGTTTTTTAATTATTTTTACTTTTTATTTTTTTCTTAAGGGTTTTTAGGGTTTTCAGAGTTTTTTATGTTTTTTGGGATTTTTAGGTCTTTTTATGATTTTTTTAGGGATTTTAGGGATTATATAGATTTTGAGGGTTTTGGTATTTTATGATTTTTATGATTTTTTGGTTTTTAGGGTTATTTTAGTATTTTAGGGTTTTAAGTTTTTTTTTGATTTTTTAGTGGTTTAAAATATTTTAAGAGTTTTTAGTGGTTTTAATTGATTTTGATGTTTTTTATTTTTTTTAATATTTTTAGGGGTTTTATGGTTTTTATGGTTTTTAGGGGTTTTATGTTTTTTATGTTTTTAGCATCTTTAGTTTTTTAGGTATTTTATGTGTTTTTTGGTTTTTTTGGTTTTCATAGAATTTTGCAGGGTTTCGTACATTTTTTTATGTTTTTAGAGGTTTTTAGTGGTTTTTTAGGATTTTAATGGTTTTTAGTTTTTTAGTTATTTTGAGGGTTTTTAGGGTTTTCTAGGGTTGTTAGTTTTTATAGGTTTTTAAAAATTTAGTGTATTTTTTAGTTTTTTACGGTTTAAGGGTTTTTTTTTTGAATTTTTTTAATGTTTTTACCAGTTTGAAGGATTTTTTAGATTTTTTATTTATTTTATGTGTTTTCATGGTTTTTTCGATTTTTTTATGCTTTTATGGTTTTTATGGTATTTAGGTTTATTTAGGGATTTTAGAATTTTTAGGTTTTTAGAGGTTTAAAATGCTTTTTTTTTATTTTAATATTTTTGTTCTTTTCAATGTTTTGAGAGTTTTTACATTTTAGGAATTTTTATATATTTTTTAGGATTGTTATATTCTTTTGGGTTTTTATGTATTTTCATGGTTTTTAGGGTTTCTTATTGTTTTTATATTATTTTGGGTTTTTAGGGTTTTTGGATTTTATTACTGGTTTTAAGGTTTTTTGGCCTTTTTAAACGTTTATATGGGTCTAGATGTTTCATAGAGATTTTAGTTATTTTTATGGTTTTTTGGGTTTTATGGTTTTAATTTTTTTTTATTTTCTAAGTGTTTTAACTATTTTTAGGATTTTAATGTTTTCTAATGGGTTTTTAGGGTTTTTTCAGATTTTTAAGGGTTTTACATATTTAGTTATTTTTGAAATTTTTAGTATTTTAAATGGTTTTTATGGTTTTTTGGGATATTAAGGGATTTAGTGATTTTAGGGATTTCATGGTTTTCAATGTTTTTGTGTTTATTATGTTTTTAAGGGTTTTATATTTTTTAGTTTTTTAATGTTTTTTATGGTTTTTCATTGTT
This sequence comes from Viscum album, assembly GCA_963277665.1. Lineage (NCBI taxonomy): Eukaryota > Viridiplantae > Streptophyta > Magnoliopsida > Santalales > Viscaceae > Viscum > Viscum album. The sequence goes on from OY728127.1 coordinate 111,613,125, forward strand.
TTTAGAGGTTTTTATACTTTCAGGGATTTTTAAGGATTTTTTTATTTTTATGGATCTTATGGTTTTAGGGACTTTTTGGATTTTTAGGGTTCCTCATCTTTTGTTGTTTTTTTGGTTTTTAGGATCTTTATGGTTTTTTTTATAATACTTTTATGTATTTAAAGAGTTATTAGTGTTTTTATTGGGGTTTAGGGTTTTTAGAGTTGTTATAGTTTTACGTATTTTTATGGTTTTAGGGGTGTTGAGGAAATTTTGGGTCTTCTATGGGTTTTAGGGTTTTTATGGTTTTTAGGGTTTTAGTGGTTTTAAGTGATTTGGGTTTTAAATGTTTTTTTATTTTATTCCAGTTTTTAGGGGTCTTTACGTTTTTAGGGATTTTCTTGGATTTTTTAGGATTTTTTGGGATCATAAGGTTTTTATTGATTTTGAGGGGGTTTTTTGGGGTTTTCGCTTTTTTTAGGTTTTTTGGGGTGTTATGTATTTTTAGCTTTCTAAGGTTTTATTAGGGGTTTTAATGTTTTCTAGGGTTTTTTTATTTTTTGGGATTTTATGATATTTTTATTATTTTATGGTTTTTAGTATTTTTATTGTTTTTCAATGTTTTAGGGTTTTTTTAGTATTTTAGAGATTTTAATGTTTTTATATTTTTTAAATATTTTAGGGTTTCAATGTTTTTTTAGAGTATTTTGTCGGTTTTTAGTGTTTTTATAGGTGTTCAGGTTTTTAAGGTTTTATGTGTTTTATGGTTTTTAGGGTTGTTTGGGTTTTTTTGGGTTTTTGGGGTTTTGGGGTTTTTAGCATCTTTTCAATGGTTAAATTATTTTTAGTTTTTAATGTTTTCATTGGGGTTTTCAGTGATTTTATGGTATTATTTTATTTTTAAGTACTTTTATTGAATTTTTAGTGTCATTAGGGTTCTTGGGTTTTTTAGGGGTTTTAGAGATTTTGAGGGGTTTTGAGGGTTTCTAGGGTTTGAGGGGTTTTTTGGTTTTTTGGGTATTAGGGTTTTTTTGGATTTTTATGGATTTAATGGTTTTTAAGTCTTTTAATGTTTTTAGGTGTTTAAATTGTTTTTAGGTGTTTAAATGTTTTTTATATTTTCTATTGGTTTAATGGTTTTTATTGGTTTATAATTTTTTTAGGAGTTTTTGTGTTTTTTAGTTTTTTTTTGTGTTTTTTTGCGTTTTTTGGGTTTTAGAATTTTTTTGGTTTTAAGGGGTTTTATGTGTTTTTAGGATTTTTAGGTTCTCTTATTGGTTTTCAGGGATTTATAATTTTCTGTATTTTTATTGACATATAGGTTTTATTTTATATTTTTATTTTTTTTAGTCATTTTGAGGGTTTTAGGGGTTTTTATGTTTTTCAGGGTTTTTATGGTTTTTCAGGGTTTTCAGTTTTCTTGAGATTTTAGAATTTTAATTTTTTTTATAGTTTTTAACATTTTAATGGGTTTAAATGTTTTAATAGTTTTTAGGGGGGTTTAAGGTTTTTATGGACTTTTATGTGTTTATGGTTTTTAGTGGGCTTTTATGGTTTTTAAGGTTTTTACCGGTTTTAGGGTATTTTAAAGAAATTTAAAGGGGTTTTGCATTTTTTAGTGGTTTTAATTGTCTCTAGGGATTTAAGGTTTTTTATAAGTTTTCATGGATTTAGTTTTTTTATGTTTCTTTTTTTTTAGGGATTTTAGGATTTTTAGGGATTTTCGGGAGTTTAAGGGTTATTTCATGTTTTCATTTTTTATGCAGTTTTTAGAGTTTATAGGGGTTTAGTTTATTTGAGTGTTATTAGTTTTTTAAGGTTTTCTTATGGTTTTTCAGGTATTTAGGGTTTTTAGGGTTTTCTATGCTTTTAGGGTTTTTACGGTTTTTACGGTTTTTTTGGTTTTTAAGGGTTTTTTATTTTTTGTGGGGTTTAAAGGGTTTTTTGAGTTTTTTAATGTTTTAGGAGTTTAAAGGGGTTTCAATGTTTTTAGTGGTCTTAGGGTTTTGCAGGGTTTTATGGTGTTATGGTATATTTAGGGGTTTTAGTGTTTTTATGTTTTTAGTGCTTTTAAGAGTTTTTAGGTATTTAATGTTTTCTTAGTGAATTTTCATGGTTTTTATGTTTTTAGGGATTTTTTCGACATTTGTAGTATTTTTTGGGATTTTTAGGATTTTTTTGGTTTTTAGGAATTTTTTGGATTTTGCGTGTTTTTAATATTTTTTAGTGTTTTTAGCATTTTTAGGATTTTAGGAGTTTTTTGTGCTTTTATGTTCTTATCGTTTTCTTATGGTTTTTTCGAGGTTTTAGGGGTTATAACATGTTTAGGGATTTTTATGGGGGGTTTTAGGATTTTCTTTTTCCTTTTGATTTTTTTGGGTTTTAAGGGATTTTTATATTTTTGTGGTATTTTGGGTTTTAGGGTTTTATTATTTTTTTATGTTTTAGGGTTTTTCAATTTTTCTAGGTTTTAAAGATTTCTTGATATGTTTTGAATTTTTTATGTGTTTAAATGTTTTTTAGAGTTTTTATTTGTATTTTTGTGTTTTAATGGGTTTTAGTCTTTTAATTTTTTTTAGGGTTTTTATGGTTTTTAGGGTTCTTAAGGATTTTTAGGGATTTATATAGATTTTGGGTTTTTATGGGTTTTATGTTTTTTTACATTTTTATGGTTTTCGTCTGGATTTTACAGTTTTATGGGTTTTTACATTTTTATGTATTTTGGGATTATTTTTATAATTTTATGCTTTTTAGGGATATTTATGGATTATGATACTCTTTAGGGTTTTTAGTGTCTTTATGGTGTTTTTTTATGTTTTAGGGTTTTTTGAGTTTGTAATGGTTTAATTGTTTTTCTTTTTTCAAATATTTTTTGGGATTTAAAGGGGTTTTAGAGTTTTTAGTTGTTTATAATTTTTATGGTTTTAGTGTTTTTATTTTGGGGGGGGGGGTTAGAATTTTTTGGGGTTTTTGGGTTTCCAAGGTAATTTTATGGTTTTTAGGGTTTTATCGTTTTTCTATGTTTCTTATGATTCTAAAGTGTTATTCGGTTTTTAAGGTTTTCATAAAGTTTTTTCATGGTTTTTTAGAGTTTTTTAATTTTTCAGGATTTTAAGTATTTTTATGGATTTCAGGGTTTTATGGATTTTGAGTGTTTTTAAGGATTTTTATTGGTTTTATAGGTTTTTAAGGGTTAAAGTGTTGTTTTGGTTTTTATGGGTTTTAAGTGTTTTTAAGTCATTAAGATTTTATTAAGGGTTTTCATGGTTTTTAGGAGTTATTTAATTTTTAGGTAATTTTGGGAAATTTTTTATGATTATTATGGGTTTTGATAGATTTTAGATATTTTAAGGTGTTTTTTGTGTATTTGGGGTTTTTTTGTTTTTTTTAGGCTTTTCTTGAGTTTTTATGGTTTTTAAAGGGTTTTTAGAGTTTTTAACATATTCAGGGGTTTAAGTGTTTTTAGAGTTTTTAGTGGTTTTATGGATTTCATGAGTTTTAGGGTATTTTATGGGTTTAGGGGGTTTTATTATTTTAAGGGTTTTTAGGGTTTTTAGGGTCTCTTTGGGTTTTTATGGGGGGTTTAGCATTTTTTAGGTTTCTAGGGGTTTTAAGTGTTTTTAGGTTATTAAGGTCTTCTTAGGGGATTTTAGGGTTTTCAGGGTTTTCTACATTTTTAGGGACTTTTAAGATTTGAATGGTTTTTCTTGGGATTCTGAGTGTTTTAGGGTTTTAGGGGTTTTAAGTGTTTCTAGGTTTTTATATTTTTCGTACTGTTTTTTAGGTTTTTATGGTTTTTTACATTTTAAGGGATATTTAGGGCCTTTTATGAATTTTAAATTTTTTTAAGGTTTTTGGATATTTTGAAGGTTTTATAGTTGCTTTATAGGTCTTATGGGTATTATTGTTTTTTCTGGTTTTTATGGTCTTTGATTTTTTAGGGTTTTTAATTTTTTTTAATAGGTTTTAGTGTTTTTCATGTTTTAAATGGGTTTTAGATTTTTCAGTGGGTTTTAAGGGTTTTTATGGGGTTTAATGTTTATTATATTTTTTGTTATTTTTATAGGTTTTAGGGTCTTTCTGGTATGTTACAGTTTTCAAGATTTTTTAAGGGTTTTTTGGTTTTTAATGTTTTCTTAGGGGTTTTCATAATTTTAGGGGTTTTATTTTTTATGGATTTTAAGCTCCAATTAGGATTTTTTTAGTCTTTTTAAGTATTATAGGGGTTTTTAGGTTGGTATGCTTTTAGGGTGCTTACCATTTTTAGGGTTTTAGGGGTTTTATTTGTTTTAAGGTATTTATGTTTTTCATAGTGGTATTAATTTTCTTTTGGGTTTACATTTTTAATTATTTTTTGGTATTTTTTAATGTTTTTTGGGTTTATATAGGTTTTAGAGATTTTGGTAGTTGTTTAGGATTTTTGAAATTTTTTGTTATTTTTATGATTTTTTATATTTTTTATGTATTTTAAGTGTTTTAGGTTTTAATGTTTTTCTTACTATTATTAGGGTTTTTAATTATTTTTATATTTTTAGGGATATTTATGGCTTTGTAAATTTTTAATAGTTTTTATCATCTTTAGGGATTTTGAGGGTTTTATAGTTTTTATGATTTTTTAGTGTTTTTTTTAGTTTTGAAGGGTTTTTATGGATTTTAGAGTTTATTAGTTTTTTAGGGGTTTCAAGTGTTTTTATAGATTTTAGTGGGTTTTAGGTTTTTATGGGGCTTGTAGGGTTTTAACGCTTTTGGGGTTCTATAGCTTTTAGGGTGTTTATCTTTTTTAGTAATTTTAGGTTTTTAGATATTTTAAACCTTTTTTAGGTTTTATGTTTTTTTTAGGTTTTTAAGGATTTATTTGAGTTTTTCATAGTTTTTAGGTTTTTTATTATTTTAGGAATTTATTTGATTTTTTTGGGGTTTTTGGGTTTTATGGTTTTTGAGGGTTTTTAGGATTTTATGGTTTTTTAATGTTTTAAGTGTTTTATTGTTTTTTAACATTTTTAGAGCAGAAGAAGTTCAGGACTAGGCAAGCCTATCCCCCAAAATATCAAAGGAAAAACGAGTACAAGATCAGGGTAGGGACAGAGTCAATCGACCCATACCCAAAAACAATCCCCAAAAGGAAAACAAAACAAAAAGAAAACAAAGAAACCGGAAAAGACACAGTAGACCGAAAAACCCAGTACCGCATCACGCTTCTTCATATCCATAGGGATCCCCGTCTACACCATACCCATAGGAGGTATCCGAGTCCACCGTCTCCCATTCATATGACTCATACTACTTGAGGAATTTAGTACAATACCTCCTGAGTCGCTTCTTCTCTAGCTTCCTATCCGATCAATCCTTGGCAAGAGCATCCTCCACAGCTTTGGAAGCTTTCGAAGAGGCCCTTGTATCCATTGGTTTTGGAAGGGAGGTATAGTCTCTCCTTGACCTCCTCTTGGCAGGGGAAGCACTCCCCCTTCTCCTACTGTGGAGGACATCATTAGCACTCACCACCTTGGGGCTCCCCTCCTACCTGGAACCAACAGCCGCGGGATCAGACCCTCATAGATTTAGGGGGTTTGAGTCAGGATGGACTGATCCATCCATCAAGGTCCTCCTCCTCTAATTCATGGGCCTATTTGAATCAATGAATTCATTATGGTCTCCAATGAAAAAATCATATTTGACATCTTCATCAATGTTATCCCAGTCAAACATCACCTTCAGTTTAGTCTACTGTAGAATCTCTCATCGGTGTTGCTCAAAGGGGATTTGAGAAATGTCCAGCATGATTATGTCAGCAAGTTCAACACTAATAGGGAGCTTTTAAAAGTCCACAAGCTCCATTACCAAACTATGTTGCACCACAGTCTTCCTAGCAGCACAAGGGGTCACATCACGCAGCTTTTGTTCCAGAAAATGATCAGATGGGGTGGCCTTGGAACCACCTAAACCATCACTCAGGGTATTTAAGGCCATTTCTTCTAAGTTTATGTCAGATACCTACCGCTACTCATCATCCTGAGCATCAACAAGTGACTCCGGACACTCCCCCTCCGCTGGGTCAAGCACTTCAAATGGATTAGAAGTGAGAACCGGGTCTTGTTCTAACTCCTGACCATTTTCCTCGGCAGAAGCAACATTTGTCACCAACCCCTCCATCGTCATCTCCTCAGAACCTAGACTGGGAAGGTCATTGCACACCCCACTTGGAACCATCTGCAAACATTCATCAGCAGCCATATCATTCTTAGGAACCTCCTATACCACCCCACTTGAGGAAGGGGTAGCACCTTCCCGTCCTAAATCATCCTTAAATCGCTTGAAACAGTCCTTTACCAAGACCCCTGGGTGAAGATCCCCCTCATTCTTATTGGGTCATAGTCCATCCCCACGGTCAGAAGCTAGGCCCATCCTTCTAGGGGTGTCACAGACATCACTCTCAGAAACCTAGTGATCACTGCCCCCACGATGGAACACCTGTTTCACATGACCAATAGTCAGAAAAGATTCACAGTAATTCACCTAGGATTCGAAAACTACAGGTTGCTTCCACCGCATCTCTTCACCAATCTCAATCCAGACAAAATAAACTGGTTTCTTGGGGACATCAACCTCAATACAGACTCTTAGAGCAACCAGATGACAGAGGACTCTCATTCGGCTATCCACACACAGAAATCTTCCAACTAAATTTCCCAGCATTGTAATAATTGACAAATTTTGGAAGGAAAGATTGAGTTCAAGGAATCGTACCCAAATGTATACCAAATGAAAGTCCCAATGTAAATGAAGATCAAATATCTACCTGAAGAGAGAAAATTTTACACTTTCACATCTGTGAGGGGCACCAGACCAGGCCTAGATAAGGTCCTCCTCAGAAGCAAAGTGGATCAAACTTTGGTAGGCATCAACCAAGCCCACTGTCACCCTATCCTGTAAATCCCAATGTTCGAACACAAATCTATCAAAAACATATACCAGGGGTGCTAGTTAGAGAAACAATCCACCAGAGAAAAATTATGAAAATCCGAAGCCTCGTTGAACTCTGAAATTGACAACTGCAGCTTGGGATGACCTTCAAACAGACCTGAAGCCTTAGGGATGAGATTAATACGCAAAAAATAAGGGAGAGAATCAGGATCCTAGAAAGGAATATAGATTCTGATTGCATCAAGAACTGACGAGGAACCCTCTCCCTCATGGGGGGATTCCATGTCGCGGAGGCCAGTATTGTCTTCAATCCGGAAGAGGAAGTTCACTATCATGGAGCAGAGCGGGAGAGAGCAAATCAACCATCTTCTTTGGTTTTTTTTAACATTTTTAGGGATTTAAATTGCGTTATGAGTTTTTAGGGGTTTTTATGGGTTTTATGGATATTTATAATTTTTATGGTTTTTACATGTTTTTATGGTTTAAGGTATATTTTGGTTTTAAGGGTTTTTAAATATTTTTATTGTTTTTTTGGTTTGTAGTAGTTTCAAGTGTTTTTAGGTTTTTAAGGTTTTCTTAGGGGTTTTTAGGTTTTTTAGGTTTTTCAATGTTTATATGGATTTTTCTAGTATTTTTATACTTTTATGGTTTTTAGGGATTTTTAGAGTTGTAGGGTTTTAAATGGTTTTATAGGGGTTTTTAGGTTTTTTGGGGTTTTAGGGTTTTTTGGAGTTTTTGGGGGTTTTAAACTTTCTTAAATTTTTTAAACATTTTTAGGTATTTAATGTTTTTTTATGATTTATGGTTTTCTTAGGATTTTTAGTTGTTTTAATATTGTTTTATAAATTTAGGTATTTTTTACAGCTTTTAATGAATTTTATAGTTTGTAGGGTATTAGTGATTTTGAGGGGGTGCATTTTTTTAGAGGTTTAGGGTTTTAATATCTTTTAGTGTCATTTTTTGTAGGGGTTTTAATTAGTTTTATGTTTTTAATGATTTCTTGGGGTGTTTTTGTGTTTTTCACTTTTCTATGTATTTTTTACAATTTTTATAGTTTTTAGGGTTTTTTTATATTTTGAGGGGGTTTATGGTTTTTTTGGATTTTAAATATTTTTTGGGTATTTTGGAGGTTTTAGGGTTTTTTTAGTTTTTATTGTTTTAAGGATTTTTTTAGTTTTCAAAAATTATGGGGTTTAAAGTGATTTTATTGTTTTAAGTGGGTTTTATGGGTTTTATGGTCTTTTTAGGTTTTTTGAATTTTTTAGGTTCTTAAGGTTTTCTTATGGGATTTCAGGGTTTTAGGGATATTTATGTTTAATATATTTTGAATGATTTTTAATAATTTCTATGGTCTTTAGGGATTTTAGGTATTTTGAGGGTTTAAAATTTTTTTCGATTTTTATGGGTTTTAGTGTTTTTAGGGTTTTTAGGTGTTTTATGTGTTTTTTGGTTTTTTTGGTTTTCCAATGTTTTTCAAGGATTTTTTACATTTTTCAGGAATTTTAGGGCTTTTTTGTTTTTATGGTTTTTAGGGTTTTTTGAGATTTTATGGGTTTTTGGGGATTTAGGTTTTTTTGAGTTGTTTGGGGTGTTATGGGATTTTAGATTTTTTATGGGTTTTAGTGTTTTTAATGTTTTTATGGTTTTTATGGTGTGAGGTTTTTTAGTGTTTTCTATGGTTTTTAGGGTTTTTAACATTTTTTAGTTTATTTTGGGGTTTTATGTTTTTTAAGGTTTTTAAGGTTTTCATTGGTGTTTTAAGGATTGTTTGGGATTTTAATTTTTTTATATATTTTAAAATAATTTTTATTATTTTTATGTTTTTTGGGTTTTTAGTGATTTTAAGGGGTTTTAGGGTTTTTCAGGGATTTTAGGGGTTTTATGGTTTTTTTTGGATTTTAGTGTTTTCTAATGATTTTTCGAGTTTTTATGTTTTTTTGAGTTTTTTAAAAAAAATTAGGGGTTTAAATGGTTTTTTAGTGTTTTAGTGGGTTTTTAGGGTTTTTATGGTCTTTTAGGTGTTTTCAATGTTTATAGGGGTTTAATAATTTTTAGGTTTTTTGGATTTTTAGGGGTTAAGAGTTTTATGTTTTTGAGGGTGTGAAGTGTTTTTAGGAATTTATAGTTTTCATTGTGTTATTAGGGTTTTTATGGTTTTTTCATTTTTATGGATTTTTAGGGATTTCATATGATTTTATGGTTTTTTGGTTTTTAGTGATTTTTTGGTTTTTTATTGTTTTTAGGGGATTTAGTGGTTTTATAGTTGTTTTGGGAGTTTAGGTTGTTTAGGGTTTTTTGATTTTTTTTTAGTGTTTTAATTTTTTTAGGGTCTTCCATCATTTTTAGGGGATTAAATGGTTTTTATAGTTTTTAGTGGTTGTAAGGGTTTCTAGGGTTTTAGCGTTTTTACAGATTTTACGGGTTTTAGGGTTTTTAGGCTTTTAAGGTATTTTTAAGTGGTTTTATGGTTTTTATTGTTCTTGGGGTTTTATGGGTTTTTAGTGTTTCTATGTTTTTAAGGTTATATTTTGCTGTTTTCAGGGGATTTTTTATTATTTCTGTTTTTCGAGATTTTTAGGGATTTTTTAGGGTTTTTATGGGGTTTTGGGTTTTTAGTTTTTTTAGGATTTTGATGTTTTGTTATGGATTTTAGGGGTTTTAGGGTTTTTATCACTTTTAGGTTGTTTAATTATTTTGACATTCGTAATGTTTACATAGGGAATTTTAATGTTTTTTTTTGGTTTTTACATTCCTAGAGATATTTTTTCTTTTTTGGATTTTTATGGTTTTTAGTGGTCTTTAGGATTTTGTTGGTTTTCATGGTTTATTATAATTTTTAGGGATTTTATAGATTTTATATTTTTTTAGAGTTTTTTTTATTTTTTTAGGGTTTTCAATATTTTTTAGACTGTTTAATGTTTTTGGTTTTTAACGTGTTTTTAGAGTTTTTGAATATTTTTATCATTTTTTTTTGTTTTTAGGGATTTCAAGGTGTATAGGGGTTTTTTGTTTTTAGGGGTTTTTTTTGGGGGGGGGGGTTATGGGTTTTGATGTTATTATTATTATTATTATCTTTTAGAGTTTTTAGAGTTTTTTAGTTATTTTTTGTTTTAATTGTTTTTAGGTTTTTAAGGATTTCTTAGGTTTTTTTAGGATTCCTAGTTTTTTCAGGATTTTAGGGATTTTATGGAATTGTATAGTTTTATGTATTTGTGGATTTTTAGAGAGTTATGGATTTCTAGTACTTTTAAGGATTTTATGGGCTTGTGATTTTTTAGGGTTTTTTAGGGTTTTATGTGTTTTTTGGTTTTAAGGTTTTGTTGGGGGGTTTTAAAGTTTTTTATGGTTTTTTAGGTTGTTTGATATTTTTAGAGATTTTGATGATTTTTTAGGGTTTTAAGGGATTTTTAAGGGTTTAGTGATTTTATGGTTTTCTTAGTTTTTTGGGAGGTTTTAAGGTTTTTTAGAGTTTTTAAACCTTTTTAGGGGTTTAAAGTGATTTTCTAGTTTTTAGAGTTTTTTAGGGTTTTATTTGGTTTTTATTTATTTTAGTATTTTTATGGGTTTATATGGTTTAATGGATTTGTAGGGTTCTTAATATTTTCAAGGTTTTTAGCATTTTTTTATGGATTTTAAGAATTTTTAGAGTTCTATTTTTTTATTAAGGTTTCATAGGGTTTCTATGAGTTTTCATGATTGTAGGTATTTTTATGGATTTTTTATGGATTTTTAGGGGTTTTAGAGATTTTTGAGGGTTTTTTAGAGGTTTTAGAATTTTTAAAGGATTTTAGGATTTTTAAGGTTTTTTGGTTTTTAGGGGTTTGTTGATTTTTTTTGGTTTTATCATAATTATATATTTTTAAAATTTTTATGGGTTTCAAGGTTTTATTGTTTTTCATTGGTATTTTAGGTTTTTTTAGGTTTTTTTAGGTTTTTTATTGCTTTTCAGAGGCTTTATGGCTTTAAGGGGTATTAGGGTTTTATAGTTTTTTTTATATTTTGTATAATTTTTTATGTTTTTAGTGGATTTATGTGTTTTTAGGTTGGTTTCATGGGTTTGTACATGTTTTTAGTTGTTCTTAAATTTTAAATTATTTTTAGATATTTTTTAGTATTTTTGTTTTTAGGGTTTTTAGGGATTTTTAAGGTTTTTAGTGCTTTTAGGGTTTTAGGGGTTTTATGGTTATTTTTTTTATTTTTGTGATTTTATATTTTATATTTTGTTTTTAGTGTTTTAAAGTATTTCTATTGTTTTTAATGTTTTAAATGGTTTATAGGGTTTTTTGATTTTTTAGTAGTTTTTATGTTTTTATGGTTTTTTATAGTTTTTAACGTTTTTAGGTGTTTTCTAGTTTTTAGGGGTGTTCAGGGGGATTAGGGTATTTTTATGGTTTTTTAAGGTTTTTAGTGTTTTTTAGTATTTTTAGTGGTTTAGGTGTTTCTAGGTTTTTAAGGTTTTCTTTGGGTAATTTATGATTTTTTTTGGGTATTTATGTTTTTTTATATTTTTTATCTCTTTATAAAGATTTTCATGATTTCATAGAGATTTTGAGGGTTTTATGGTTTTATGTTTTTTAGTATTTTTATGGATTTTACTATTTTTAGTATTTTATGGGGTTTAAGTGTTTTTATGTTTTTAAGGTCTTCTTTGGGGTTTTCATGGTTTTAAGGGTTTTTTCATTTTTAGAGATTTTTATGGTTTTTTCATTAATATATGGTTTTAGGGTTTTTGTGGATTTTGAAGGTTATTATGGTTTCTAGATTTTTTAGGGTTTATATGTTTTTTGGGTTTTAAGGTTTTTTTGGTTTTTAAGGGTTTTTAGAGTTTCTAATGTTTTTATTGGTTTATTGGGTTTTAAAGTATTTAGAGTTATTATAGGGTTTTATTTATCTTTATTATTTTATGGGTTTTATGTTTTTATGGGTTTTAGGGTCTATATGGTCTTTTAAGGTGATTTATGGTTTCAAGAATCATTTAAGTTTATATGGATTTTAAGTGTTTATTAGTTTTAAATGTCTTCTAAGGGTTTTAAGGGTTTTAATGTTTTTTTATGTTTCCAGGGATTTTTTTTATTTTCATAGATTTTTTAGTTTTTAGGTCCATTTTTATGTTTATATGAGTTTTTAGTGTTTTTAGGTTCTAAAGTCATCATTGGGATTTTCAGGGGTTTTAGGGTTTTTAGGTTATTAGGGATTTTTAGAGCATTTTTCAGATTCTTATAGCTGTTTATTTCTTTATATATTTTTTTTAAAAATTATGGTAATTTAAGGTTTCTGTGTTTTATGGGATTTTAGGGTTTTTTTGAGTTTTTAGGGTATTAAGGGTATTAAGAGTTTTTAACATTTTTAGGGGTATAAAGGGTATTTTAGTGTTTTTAGTTTTTTAGGTATTTTATGGATTTTTTTAATTTTTTAATGGGTTTGGACTTTTTTATGGTTTTTAGTGTCTTTTTGGAGGTTTTTTGGGTTTTTAATGTTTTTACAGTGTTTTAGGGGACTATATGTGTTTTTAGGTTTTTAAAGTTTTCTTTGGTTTTTTTAGGGTTTTTGGGGTTTTTATATATTTGGATAATTTAGGGTTTTTAGGATTTTTATTAGTTTTTATGTTTTTTAGGAATTTTGGGGTTTTTTATGTTTATATAGTTTTAATGTTTTTATGTTTCTTCGGGTTTTAAGTGCTTTTACGTTTTTAAGGATTTCTTCGGGTTTTTACAAGATTGTTAGTTTTTTTTAATATTTAGGGATAATTAGGAATTTTTTAGGATTTTTATGATTTTAGATTTTTAGTAATATTGAGGGTTTTAGGTTTTTAAGTTTTTTTATGGTTTTTTGGGTTTTTTTAGTTTTTTAAGGTTTTTAGAGTTTTTTTACATTTTTAGTTGTTTAAAGGGTTTTTAGAGTTTTTAGTGTTTTTTGGGTTTTTTTGAGTTTTTATGATTTTAATGGTTTTTATGGGTTTTATGGATTCTAGGGGGTTTAGAGTATTTAAGGTCTTTAAAGGTTTTTAGGGGTTTCAATGTTTTTAACTTTAATTATGGTTTTAAGTGATTTTAGTTTTTTATGGTTTTTATAGGATTTTCAGGATTTCTATGGTTTTTCATGTTTTTTGGGATTTTTTATTTTTTCAATTTTTATCTTTTTCTCATTTTTGTAGGGGATTTAGGGCTTTTATGTTTTTTTAGGGTTCAATTATTTTCAATTTTTTAAGGGTTTTAAGTGTTTTTTATGGTTTTCATGGTTTTCGGGTAGTTACATTTTTATGGATTTTTAGGTCTACTATAGGATTTTGTAGTTTTTAGGGATATTAGGGATTTTGAGGGGTTTTAGGTTTTTTAGGTTTATAGGTGCTTTATGAGTTTTTAGGGGGATTTAATGTTTTTAGGAGATTCACGGTTTTTATGGGGGTTTAGGGTATTTAGGGTCTTTTAGGGTTTTATGGTTTTTATCATTTATTATGTTTTTAGGGGTTTAAAGTGATTTTACGTTTTTATGGTTTTGATATAGTTTTTATAGTTTCATTAGTTTTTTAAATTTTTTGGGATTTCATTCATCTTAGGGGATTTTTGGGGGTTTTTTTTGTTTTTTTGGGTTTTTTGGGTTTTTTTGGGTTTTTTGGGTTTTTTAGGGTTTTAGGGTCGTTGGGATTTTTAGCATTTTTAGGTTTTTCAGGTGTTTTAAGTCTTTCTATGTTTTAAGGGTTTATTAAAGATTTTTAGGATTTTTAGGGTTTTTACATGTTTAGGTATTTTTTGGATTTTTAAAAAATTTAATTGTTTTAGGGGTTTTAGGTGTTTTGAGAGTTTTAGGGGTTTTTCATGTTTTAGTGGTTTTTTGGGTTTTAAGGTTTTTTTAATTTTTTTTGGTTTTAAATTTTTTTCATATTTTTAATCATTTAAATAGGTTTAAAGGGTTTTTAGTGGGTTTTTATTTTTTTTATATGTTTTTAGGTGTTTTATGGTTTGTAGGGGTTTTATGATTTTTAGGTGTCCTTGGGTCTATTATGGTTTTTTAGGTTTTTAGCATTTTTTAGGTTTTTAGGGGTTTTAGGTGATTTTCGTATTTTATGGTTTTTATAGGGTTTTTCGTGGTTTTAAGGGGTTTTTTTCTTTTAGGTTTTTTAGGAATTTTTTTATTATTTTTATGGGGTATTAGGGTTTTCTTATATTTTGGTATTTTAAGTGTTTTAGTGGGGTTTTTTGGATTTTTAAGGGTTTTAGTGTTTTTTCTAATTTTTTAGGTTTTTAGGGGGTTTAGGTGTGTTTTGTTTTTTACGGTTTTCTTAGGGGTTTTAAGTAGTATTTTGTTTTTATGTTTTTTCAGATAATTATATCTTTTTTTGGTTTCTAATGCTTTTTTATTTGTTTCTGGAGATTTTTTTGGATTTTTATGGTTTTTATGATTTTTATGTGGTTTATGTCTTTTATGGTGTTAGTTTTTTTTAGTTTTTTTATGGATTTAAATACGTTTTAGAATATTTTAAAATTTTGGGGGTTTAAATGGTTTTTTATTTTTTAGTGGTGTTTCGAGTTTTTTTTTGATTTTTATATTTTTAACTTTCATTAATAGTATTTATTATTTTTAGGTTTTTAAGGGTTTTTGTGGATTTTCGTGTTTCTTATATCTTTTAGGGGTTTTTTGTGTATTTATGTTTTTAAGGTTTTCTTTGGGGTTTTCTGGGTTTCATGGGGTTTTTACGTTTTTAGGGATTTTTAGGGCCCTTTAGGATTTTTTTTTCTATTTTTAGGGTTTTAGGTATTATTGGTGGTGATTAAGTTTTTTTTTTGGTTTTAGGGATTTCTTGAGTTTCTAGGGTTTTCAGGTTTTTCATGTTTTTGGGGGTTTAAAGAGGTTTTAGTGTTTTTTGGGTTTTTTGGGTTTTAAGTTTTCTTACAGTTATTATGATTTTTATGGGCTGTTATGTTTTTTTAGGTTCAATTTAGGGTTTTTTTATTTTTTGGATTTTTAGGGTACTTAAGTGTTTTTAGGTTTTGCTAGTTTTCTTAGGGATTTTTGTGGATTTTATGGTTTTTATCTATTTGTGGTATTTTTTGAATTTTAATGATTTTTATGGGGTTTTAGGGGTTTTAGAGATTTTAAGGGTTTTAGGGTTTTTAGGGTTTTTAGGGTTTTTAGTGTTTTAGGGTTTTTAGTGTTTTTAGAATTATTTATGTTTTATAGGGATTTTAAGTGGTTTTATGTTTTTTTAAGTTTTTCATTTGGTTCTTCAGGTTTTTTTAGAGTTTTTTACATTTTTAAGTATTTTTTGGATTCTTTTTTTTTTGATTTTTTAGGGAATTTGAGGGTAGTAGGTGTTTTATGGTTTTTAATATTTTTAGATGTTTAAATTTTTTTTACTATTTTTAGTGGTTTTCTGTGTTTTTTAATAGTTTTTTGTTTTTTGTGGTTTCAGGTCGTTTTTATGGGTTTTTTGGGATTTTAATGGTTTTTAGCATCCATTTAGGGTTTTTTGGGTTTTTTGTATTACCTGGGATTTTAGAGGTTTTGTGGGTTTTTAGGGTTTTATGTTTTTATTAGGGGTTTTCAGGGGTTTTATGATTTTTTTGATTTTTATGAATGATTATTTTTTTAGGGATTTTAGGGATTTTAATGGGTTTGGGGCAAGGAAGATGTGAGGGTCGGGCTATTCCTGTCCCCCCCAAATTTGTTAGAAAGAAAAAAAGAAAACACAGCATACAAGGGAGGGGAGGGGTCAAATGACCCACACCCAAAAAAACCCCTTACAAACCATTCCAAAAAAAGGAAAACAAAGAAAGAAATAGACTCAAAAAAAGACACATCAGAAGCATCATCATATCACATCCAGTGAGTACCAGCATCTAGCAGTACCACATTTAATCATCACAACAGCAGCAACGCATCCAAACCAACCAGCCCCAGCAACCAACTGCACCAAATCTGACATCACAGCCAATCACAAACAGCAGCATCAAACCACAGCACAAGCACCACAACCAAATATAGCCATATTCACCTCCTACCCAATAGACACCAGAAACACACAGAACAACATTCAGAACACTCAACAGAACAAAAATCCCGCACCCATATCTATTCAAAACCAAACCAGCACCACAGCCATCAACCTCCATCTCATCTTGCCTCAAATCCAGCTTCAGCAACGACTCACAACCAAAACAAAAACAGCTCAAGAGACCACATTACACCATAGTAGCCAGGACACAACTCAACTTGACCAGAACTTCATCAGCAACATAAACCAAAGCCGAAACTATGGAACCAGAAGCACAAACCTGCACCTTTACTTTCCGCAGCCACCAGAACCCGTCAAAAAGCCAAAAGATCCAACAAATCCCTCCATAACTCAGATCTGGAAAACCAAATCCAATCATGGATGTGGTCATTTCACTTCCAGAACATTGCGGATCCCACTTCACCCACCATTCAGCATCACAAATCCAGAGAGGCCAGGCCACCGTTAAGTGTTTTAATGGTTTTTTAGGTTTTTTAGGTATTTTGGGATTTCAATATTTTTTTACGTTTTTTGTGGGTTTATGTTTTTAGTTGTTTTATGGATTTTTTAGGGTTTTTTACATTTTTATGTATTTTTATGGTTTTTTAGTATTTCTGTTTTTTTAGGGATTCCCATGATTTTTAGATTTTTTGGGGTTTTTAGGTTTTATCATTTTTAGCGTTCTTTTGGATTTTAGGGGTTTTAAGTGTTTTTAGAGTTGTATGGTTTTATTAGGTTTTGTGGAGTATTTATGGATTTTTACATTTTTAGGGTTTTTTGGGTTGTCTTTAGTATTCTTATGGATTTGTATGGATTTCAGGAACTTTGAGGGGTTTTAGGGTTTTTATTTGATTTTATGGTTTTTTTGTGATTTTTTGATTTTTTTTCATTTTCAAGAGGTTTGTATGTTTGTCTTATTTATTTTTTATTATTTTTATTATTTTTATGTTTTTTAAGTATTTTGAGGGTGTTTAGGGTTTTTATCATTTTTTGGGGTTTTAGGGTTTTTATATTTTTTATTGGTTTTTCAGGATTAACGTTTTTATTGTTTTTTATTTTTTTTGAAGTTTTATTGTTTTTAAGGGTTTTAGGGGTTTTAGGGTTTTTATTATTCTTTAGGTTTTTACAGGTTCAAATTTTTTTTATTTTTTTAGGGTTTTCTTATGGGTTTTCAGGTTTTTTTATGTTTTTAGCGATCTTTATAGATTATTTAGCTATTTTACATGTTTTAGGGTTTTTACTGGTTTTGAGTTTTTTTAGTGTTTTCGAATTTTATTTTTTTTATCGTTTTTGGGTTTGTAGGAGTTTTAAGTGTGTTTAGATTTTTAATTTTTTATTTTACATTGTCCTATTTTTAATGGTTTTTATTTTTTTAGTGTTTTTAAGGGTTTTTATGTTTATAGGGAATTTTAGAGAATTTATTAGGTTTTTTATTATTTTTATAGATTTTTTGGATTTTTTGTTTTATATGTTTTTAATAGATTTTATTTTTTTTCCTTTTTAGGGGTTTTTTGAATTGTATAGGGTTTTAATTGTTTTGCATTTTTTTAATGGTTTTAGGGTTCTAATTGGTTTTTTTAGTTTTTAGCGGTTTTTAGCATTTTTATGGGGTTTTAGTGTTTTTTATCTTTTTAGGGGATTGTATGATTTATAGGGTATTTCAAGGTCTTTTATGGTTTTTAGGTTTTTAGGGATTTTAAGTGTTTTTAGGTTTTTAATATTTTCAAAGGGGTTTTAAAGGTTTTTTATTTTTTAGGGATTTTT
Source organism: Viscum album (assembly GCA_963277665.1). Lineage (NCBI taxonomy): Eukaryota > Viridiplantae > Streptophyta > Magnoliopsida > Santalales > Viscaceae > Viscum > Viscum album. The sequence continues at coordinate 111,630,781 of OY728127.1, forward strand.
TAGGAATTGTATGTGTTTTTAGGTTTTTAGGGATTTTAATGGTTTTTATGGTTTTTAGAATTTCTTATATTTAGTTTTATTATATTTTTTTGGGTTTCAACGTTTTCATAGGATTTTTCAAGTATTTTTATGTTTTTAGGTATTTTTAGGGATTTTACATTTTTTATAGGTTTTAGGGATTTTCGGGTTTTTATGGTTAATTTTTTGGTTTTTATGATTTTTTTCGAGTTTTTAGGATTTTAAGGGGTTTTAGAGTTCTTTAACATTTTTAGGGGTTTAAAGTATTTTTAGAATTTTTAATGGATTAGGGTTTTTATTGTTTTTTAGGGTTTTTCAATGTTTTTAGGGTTTTTTAAAGATTGTAGCAGTGTTTAGGGTTTGTAAGGTTTTTAGCATTTTCTTAGGTTTCTTCGAGGTTATAAGTGTTTTTAGGTTTTATGGTTTTCTATATGTTTTTTTGGGTTTTTATGGTTTCTTACATTTTTAAGGATATTTTAGGGATTTGAAGGATTTGAAGGATTTTTATGGTTTTAGGGATTTTAGGGAGATTGATGGTTTTGAGGGGTTTTAGTGTTTTTAGTGTTTTTATGGTTATTATGTTTTCTTTGGAGTTTTGGGGGTTTTTTATTTTTTATTGTTTTTATGCTTTTTCATAGATTTTTAATTTTTTTTAGGGTATAAATGGTTTTTTGTGTTTTTAGTGGGTTTTAGGGTTTTTAAGTGTTTTTATGGATTTTATGGTTTTGGAGTTCTAACATTTTTAGGGGTTTTAACATTTTTAGGGGTTTTAGGGTTTTAGGGTCTTTTATGGGTCTGTATAGTTTTTAGTGTTTTTAGTTGTTTTGGGTTTTAGAGTATTTTTTAGGTTTTTAATGTTTTCTTAAGGTTTTCAGGGTTTTTATGTTTATTTATTTATTTTTGGTATTTTTAGAGTTTTTTTAAGATTATTATGGGGTTTTTAAGTTATTAGTGATTATTTTGGGTTTTAGGGTTTTAATAATTTTATAGGTAATTTAGTTTTTTTATGTTTTTTTATTTTTTTAATAATTTCTTACGGTTTTTAGGTTTTTTAAAAATTGTAGATATTTTTAGGGATTTTATGATTTTTATGGTTTTTAATTGTTTTTAGGGATTTTGAATATTTTTAGGGTTTTTTATGGTTTTTAGGATTTTTATTATTTTTTTCGTGTTTTATGTATTTTCTTTTTTAAGGGTTTAAAGGTTTTTAGATTTTTTTAGCATTTTTAGGGGTTTAAAGGGTTTTAAAAGTGTTTATTGTTTTTTAGGGGTTTTATGGGTTTTTTTATTTTTAAGGCTCTTAGGGATTTTATGATTTTTTTGGGTTTTACGGTTTGTAGGGCCTTTTAGGGTTATTATTATTTTTAGGGTTTTTATATTTTTTGTGGTTTAATGTATTTTTATGTATTTCTTTTTTCCTTATGGTGTTTTAGGATTTTAAGGGTTTTTATGTTGTTTCCCTTAGATTTTGCACCCCGTAACAGTTCCAAACAGTTTCCAGAGGGTTTGTTCATGGAACCAAAAACACCCAATGGTTCTATATCTGAACGGAACTTCTTTGCAAAGTCAGACACTCTTTAGGTGTTTTGACTAACATAGCTTAATAACACACATTGGTGGAGAATATGGGAGGTCAGGCTCACCACAACCTTTTGGGGGGAATTGTTTCCTACGATGGGACTCTCTTATAGATTTAAGATATATTCATGAATCTATATATAATTCCCAATTATGATGTGGGTCATCACAAGGTTAGAAATAATGTATTAGCATGCAGATATTTTAGAATCATATGTATCTATATGAGGTTCTTCATCAATAGAGATATCAGTATGTATCTGAGGTTCTCCATTGATTGTATCCTTTTATATACTACTTAGAGATTCTATGGTCATTGTTATGATGATGCACACTACATGGGGTACTCTGGAGTTTATTGCCATCTAGGGAGATGAAAATTCACTCTAGAATTTATCATCATCTAAGGAGATTATATTTGTTTTTATGTTTGGATCAAACCCATAGATGGGTTTCCTACATATCCTTATGAAAGGAATCATAACCCATGTAGTTCATTTCTACTTAATGGGGCACATAATACCTTTTATGGTCATGTGATGAGTACCCAATGGTATAGTTTAACGTCATGTGGCAAGGGCCTTTTGGTAGAAGCTAGTTAGTCAAGGTATAGTGTGGGACTTATGCCGAAATAGACCAAGGAACCTAGAAGGGATATGATTTTCCATGATGAATTAGGCACTGCTTGGAATATCGACCAAAAGAATATGGTTAATTTAGGTGTTGGGTTGGAACCTCATTGATGCTTCATATGTATCCCATTTGGATAGAAATAAAATCTCATGTAGTTTGGTGAGTCTCGTAGGGTATTATAGCCCTTTAAAAGGATTAAAATGGGGCTTATTGTTGAAGAGGATTCCCTATAGAAGGACCCATGAGTGATGTATTATCTCATGGTGATTTGGAGGCTTATTTGGGGCTTACACATAAGGAATAAATCCATATGATGGATTGTGAAGATTACTCCTAAGGAGGATGACCTGATTAATTAGGGGTTATTATTTTGGATAACGTATGAGGAGGATGTACCCTTTGCTTGGGCCTTAGGTAGGTGTCCTATATATCCTGCTTATATATTGAATCAAAGTTATCATATTTAAATATTTCAATTGGATTGTGTGGGTTTCAAAATATTTACTAACTTCTAATCCAATGTGATTCATGCTCAGTGTTAGAAACAAGAGGAAATGGAAGATTTAACAAACCACACAATTTTCTTTTGTCTGCAGGTGGACATGGATGGAAATTCTATGGGATTACTCCTAAGGAAGATTCCCATTTGAGGTTTTGTTGGGGTTAATCATAAGAGGATTCCCATGTACCTGTTTGATCTTACTCCTAAGGAGGATGACTGTTGGGTTTTGGTTAGGGATTACTCATAAGAAGGATTCCCATTGGAGGTTTGGTTGGGGCTTTTTCATAAGGAGGATTCCCAAGTATAATTTGAGAATAACTCCTAAGGAGGATTTCCATTTGAGGTTTGGTTAGGGATTACTCCAAAGGAGGATTCCCATGTACTATTTGAGGCTTATTCCAAAGGAGGATGCCCATTGGGTTCAATATGGAATAGAAGTCATGTGATAAGGTTTCATGAGTTTCTTTAGGAGTTTATTGACTCATGTTACTCAAGGAATCGATGAGGATAATCTCAACTCAAAACATGAGAAAAAAATCAAGAAGAGTATGCCAACTAATAGAATTTTTATGGAGTGTGGAGGATTGTCTCAATTCATGGTATTACAAGGATAGATGTTATTGCCGTATAAGGTGTAGCCCAAAAAATCATCGACCGAACCCTAAACTTTCACATTGCAAGTCACCATTTGTCATTGGGTTCAATGAATGCAGCAAAGGGATAGGCCTAGAGGGTCAGGACCATAGAAGGGCGATGAGGCCAAACAGGTGTCTGGGGGCGCAACCGTCGTGGTATGGACTCGTAGGTTCACCTAGTTGGATCACTGAGGTTCGTTGCACAAGTAGGTCATGTATATGGGTCTCGTTGGTGGGTCATGCTGGTGGGTCACCCAGGTATGGGTCACCAATGTGCTAGGTAGGGGTACTTTCACTAGTGAGTGATGGCTATAATAGGTCTCCCAAATAGTGATAGACGACTTGGTCAAAGGGAATGCATGGCCAAACCCCTCTCTTTAATTCTTTATCTACGATTTTCTCTATTCTTCCAAAATTTGAGGCAAAGGGGTGTATTTATACAACCTCGTGGACCTATGCAGATGGGCCAATGAAAATGGCCCAATGCCGATGGGAAACATGGATGGGCCTGCATGGATGGTACTACTCTAATGAGCCTCTGAGGATGGCTTGCACAGATGGGCTTGCGTGGATGCTTTGTACTGTGACATAGACACCTCTATAAATTTTTTCTATCTCTCAAGTGTCATAATGTTTAATCTATATGTATATTTGGGATATGTGACCAATCAAATAGAATAACTATAATATATCTATGCTTCTTGATAAGTGGAATACACCAAATATTCTCGAAGGAAACAAGAAAATTTCATTTTGATGCATTAACACCTTTTTATCATCAGTATTGGAAATCCACTACTAACTCCTGAAGTGTGGATCTTTCGAATTGTCCCCCGTTATGAATAAATCTTGTGGAACATGGAAATACCACATGCATGTTGTTATGGAATAGAGACACATCTCTACTCAAAATTCATATTTGTTATCAAAGTGGGGGTCACATTATGAATTCCGCAGCAAAGTGTGCGAAACACATTTTTTGATGTCAACATACATTTTTAGGGTTTTTAGGGAAGTTTTAGGTTTTATCAAGGTTTTTAGGGTTTTAGGTATTTTTTATGGGTGTAGGGGGTTATTAGGGTTTTATGGGTTTTATCAGTTCTACGTTTTTAGGGTTTTTATGTGTTTTTAGGTTTTTATGGTTTTCTAAGGAGTTCTTTGGGTTTTATTTTTTATAAATATTTTAGTGATTTTTATGGATTTTTTCGATTATTATGGGTTTTTAGGGGTTTTAGGACATTTGAAGAGTTTAGGGTTTTTATGGAATTTTGTTGTTTTTCATTTTTAATAGTATTTTAAGATTTTTAGAGTTTTTTAAAAAATTGAAGTTTTTTAACATTTTCATGGGTTTAAGTGGTTTTTAGAGTTTTAATATTTTTAGGGGTTTTATGGGGTTTTTATGGTTTTGGAGTTTTTAATGCTTTTAGGGATTTTATGGATTTTAGGGGTTCTAAGTGTTTCACTGTTTTTTAGGTGTTTTAGGTGTTTAGATTTTTTTATAGGTTTTTAGGTTTTCTTAGGCCTTTTAAGGGGTTTTTGGGTTTTTTACATTTTAAGATATTTTTGGTCATTTAGGATTTTTTTTAGGTTTTTTAGGGATTTTGAGGGGTTCTATCATTTTAAGAGTTTTGGGATTTTATAGTTTTTTGGGTTTTGTTGGTTTTTTTTGAGTTTTTTTGGGTTTTATTATTTTTTATTTTTTTAATGTTTTTAGTGGATTGAATGGTTTTTAGAGTTTTTTTGTGGTTTTTAGGGGTTTTATAGATTTTATGTTTTTAGGGGTTTTCTGGTTTTAGGGGTATTAGGGGTTTTTAGAACATTTATTTTTTTAGGTGTTTTTGTATTTTTAGGTTTTTAGGGGTTTTAAGTGTTTTTAGGATTCTAATTATTTCATTGTATTTTTATGGTTTTTATAATTTTTTAAATTTTTATTTGTTTTTACTGAATTTTAGGTTTTTTTATGGTTTTTAGGGTTTTAAGGATTTTCTGGGGTTTTAGGGTTTTTATGGATTTTTATCATATTTTATTTTTAGTGGTTTTTTAGGTATGTATGGTTTTTTATGGCCATTCAGTGTTTTTTGGGATTTTTATGTTTTTAGTGATTTTTGGGACTTTTTGAGGTTTTTATTGTTTATATGAGTTTTTTTGTTTTTTTATTTTAGAGTTTTTAACAATTTTTGGTCTATTACGGTTTTGTAGATTTTTTTTTAGTTTTTATTTTATTATGGTTTTGGGTTTTTTTCAATTTCTTTTAGGGTTTTTAGGATTTTTAGCATTTTTTGGGTTTTTTGGTTTTTAGGGTTTTTAGGGGTTTTAAGTGTTTTTGGGTTTTAAGGTTTTCTTATGGGTTTTCAAGTTCATTATGTATTTTTACATTTATAGGTATTTTTAGGGTGTTTTATAATTTTTAGGGTTTCTTTGGATTGTAAGTGATTTTTAGGGGATTTAGTTTTTTTTGGGTTTTTAATTTTTATCATTATCTACTTTTAGGTTTTTAATTTATTATTAAAAAATTTATAGGTTTAAAGGGTTTTTATAGTTTTTGGTGTTTTTGGGTTTTTATGGTTTTTATGGTTTTTAGTGGTTTTTTGGTTTTTTGGTGTTTTTAGGGAATCTAGGGGTTTTAAAATCTTTTTATGATTTTTAGTGTTTTTAGGTTTTTATTAGTTTTAAGTGTGTTTAGGTTATTATTTTTTTATGTTTTTCATTGTGGTTTTAGGTTTTTTAGTGTATTTATGGTTTTAATGTTTTTTTATGGATTTTATGGTTTTTAAGTGTTCTGAGGTTTTTTATGTTTTCTTAGGTTTTCATGCTTTTTAGGGTTTTTAGGTTATTAAGGGTTTTTATAGATTTTTTGGGTTCGATATAGGGTTTTAGGGTTTTTAGTAATTTGGGGGGTTTAAAAGTTCTTAGTGATTTTATGGTTATTTTAGTTTTTTGGGTTTTTTGTGTCGTTTTGAGTTTTCTAGGGGTTTTTATTTTTTTAATTTTTTTAAATTTTTTTTTGGTTTAATAGGGTTTTAGTGTTTTTAGTGGTTTTTAGGGTTTTTATGGGTTTTATGGTTTTTAAGGATTTTAATGGTTTTTATGGGTTTTGGGGTTTTTTGGGTTTTATGGTTTTTTAGGGTTTTAGGTTTTTTATTGGTTTTTATGTTTTTTAGAATTTTTTATGAATTTTATGGGTTTTATGTGTTTTTAGGAATCTATAGTATTCTAAAGGTTTTAAAATGTTTTGGTTTTTTCTGTTTTTAGGAATTTTTTTTGGATTTTTAAATATTTTTATGGTTTTTAGGTTTTTAAGGTTTTTTAGGGTATTAGAATTTTTTGTTTTTAGGGTTTATTATGAGTTTTTTTATCAATTTTACTGTTTTTAGTGTTTTTAACTTTTTTAGATATTTAAATGGTTTCAATAGTTTTAGTATGTTTTTAGGGATTTTATGGGTTTTTATTTTTTTAAGGTTTTCATGGGTTTTATGGTTTTCTAATGGATTTATGGTTTTTAGGGTTTTTTAGGGTATTTTAACGTTTTTAATGCTTTTAGGTTTCATAGGGGTTTTAAGTGTTTCACTATTTTTATGGTATTCTTATGGGTATTTGTGTTTCAAATATTTTTTATGTTTTTTTGGGATTTTTAGGGATTTTTATGGTTTTTAGGGTTTTTTTGGATTTTAGGCTTTCTAGGGTTTTTTAGGGTATTTTGAGTTTTTTGGGGGTTTTAGCAGTTTTAAGTGTTTTTCTGTTTATAAGGTTATTTTTGGGTTTTTAAATCTTTTTATGTGTTTAGGGATTTTTATATTTTTATTTATTTTAGGGTTTTATGGATTTTTATGATTTTTGGTGGTTTCCTTGTTTCTTTCTTTCTTGGTGGATTTAGGGTTTCTTTAGTTTTTAATGGTTTTATGGTTTTTTAGTGTTTTAAACAATTTTAGGAGTCTAAAGTTATTTTAGAGTTTTTCTTGGGTTTTTTTATTTTTTATGGGTTCTTCGGGTTTAAATGTATTTAGGGTTTTTTTGGGTTTTATGTTTTTTTATGTATTTTAGAGTTTTTTGAGGTTTTAAGTGTTTTTTAGGTTTTTTAGGTTTTCATAGTGGTGTTTAGGGTTTTTAAGTGTTTTTACATTTTCAGGAATTTGTAAGGATTTTATTCTAAAATTTATCATTTTTAGGGTATTTAGGGATTTTGGGCATTTTAGAGGTTTAAATTTTTTTATGTTTTTTTGGGGTTTTATCGTTTTTATGGTTTTCTAGAGTTTTTAAACTTTATTTGAGATTTAATGTTTTTAGAGGTTTTTTTCAGTTTAGGGTTTTAAGGGTTTTATATAGACTATAGTGGTTTTATGGTTTTTGGGGGTTTTAGGGTTTTCTTCGTGCATTTACAGTTTTTAGAATTTTTCTATTTTTTATGGATTTTCAATGTTTTTAGGTTTTTATAGATATATTTTGGGTCATTTAGGTTTTTATATTTTTTTATATATTTGGTATTTTTTGGACATTTTTTGATTTTTATGTTTTTTAGAGTTTTTAGGGATATCGATGGTTTTTAGGGTTTTTAGGGGGGTTCCCTTTTTTTGGGGGGTTTAAAGCGTTTTTAGGTTTTGATGGTTTTATTAGGGGGTTTTAGGGTTTCTAGGTTTTCTAGGTTTTTATGGATTTTTAGAAATTTTTATGATTTTTATGGTTTTAAGGGTTTTAGGGATTTTTAAAGGTTTTTGGGTTTTAGAGGTTTTTAGGCTTTTTATGTTTTTTCACTTTTTAGGGGTTTTTATGTTTTTAGGGGTTTCATGTTTTCTAGGGGTTTTAGGGTTTTAGGGTCTTTTAGGGTATTAGCATTTTTTATGTTTTTTGGGGATTTGAAGGTTTTTATGTTTTAAGGGTTTCATAGGGGTTTTCAAAGGGTTTTATGTTTTTTGTGATTTATCAGGATTTTTAGGGATTTTGTGGGGTTTATGGTTATTAGGGTTTTTGAGGGGTTTAGGGTTTTTGTGGGTATTTAGTGTTTCTTAGAGTTTTTGGTTAAATGGTTTTTGGTTTGTTTTAGATTTTTATGAGCTTTCAGTATTTTTTGATTTTTGTGGTTTTATTAGGGTTTTTTCATGTTTTTTGGATGTTATACATTTTCTATAATATTAATAGATTTTATTATATTTTTTGTTTTTAGGATTTTTAGTGGTTTCAATAGTTTTTATGGTTTTAAGGTTTTTAGTTTTTTTTGTTCATTTTTTAGGGATTTAAGGTTTTTTGAGTTTTTTATATTTTTAGGGGTTTAAAGTGATTTTTAGAGTTTTAGTGGTTTTATGGTTTTATAAATTTTTATGATTTTTTATTCTTTATTATTTCTGAGGTTTCTGTGGTTTATATGTGTTTTTATGGGTTTTAAGGGGTTTTTTAACTTTTTTATATCTTTTTGGGTTTTAATTGATTATATGTTTTTAAGGTTTTATTAAGGGTTTTTAGGGTTTTTAGGGTTTTTTATTTTTTTACAGATTTTGAGGGCCTTTTATCATTTTGTTTTTGTTTTTAGGGATTTTGAAAGCTTTATGATTTTTTAGGGATTTTATGGTTATTGGGTTTTTTACAATTTTTAGGGTTTTTATGGGTTTTAAGTGTGTTTATATCATTAATGATTTTTTTGGGGTTTCAAGATTTCTAGGTTTTTTGACATTTTTATGATTTTTATGGATTTTTAGGGATTTTTATGATTTTTATGATTTTTATTGTTTTTAGTGATCATGATTATTTTTAGATTTTATTGGATTTTTTGGAATTTTAAGATGTTTAGGTTTATTAGTGTTGTTTTGGTTTTAGTGTTTTTTTAGTTTTTTGGGATTTTATGTATTTTTCTATCTTTCTACCATTTTTGGGGTTTAAAAGGTTTTTATAATTTTTAGCAGTTTTGGGGGGGTTTAGTGGGTTTTATGGTTTTTAGAGGTTTTATGGTTTTTAGGGTTTTTCTGTTTTTTAATGATTTTAGAATTTTGGAGTGTTTTTAGGGGCTTTATTTGTTTTTAGGCTTTTAAGGTTTTTAGGGTATTTCACGGTTTTTATTGTTTTTTTATATTTTATGTATTTTTGAGATTTTTTGGTTTTTTAACTTTTTTAGGGTTTTAGGGATTTTTCTTATTTTTAGGGGTTTAATGTTTTTTATCGTTGCTATGGGAATTTTAGTTTTTAGGGGGATTTTTTGAGTTTTTTAGTGTTTTTAAGGTCTTTTTTGAGTTTTTATGGAATTTAGGGGTTTAAAGGGTTTTTAGAGTTTTCAGTGTTTTCTGGGATTTTTGAGTCACTTAGGGTTTTGGGGATTTTACTTTTTTTTGGTTTTAGGGGTTTTATGTGTTTTTTGGTTTTTATGGTTTTTTTTGGGTCTTCAGGGTTATAGGGATTTCGTGTTTAAAGGTATTTTTATGGATTTGTTTTGTATATTTATGGTTTTATATGATTTTTTGGGATATTTAGGTGTTTTAGGCATTTTTATTGTTTTTAGGGTTTTTAGCGCCTTTAGGTTTTTAGTATTTTTAGGTTTTCAAGGTTTTCTGAGGGGATTTTAGTTTTTTATGTTTTTTACTTTTTTTAGTTATTTTTAAGGATATGTATAGTTTTTAGGGTTATTAGGGATTTTGAGGGGTTTTCGTGTTTTTTAGGGTTTTAATGGTTTTCTGTATTTTTCGGTGTTTTTTTGAGTTTTTTAAGGATTTTATGGTTTTTGGAGTTTTTAATGTTTTTAGGGTTTTAAATTGTTTTTAGATTTTATTTTTGGTTTTTAGTGTTTTTGGGTTTTGGAATGATTTTTGGGGATTTGTGGATTTTAGGTGTTTTAGGGGTTTCTATAGTTTTTAGGGTTCTTGGCGTTTTTAGGTTTTAAAGGTTTTTAGGGGTTTTAAGGGTTTTTAACGTTTCATAAATTTTAGGAATTTTTTTGTCTTTTAGGATTTTCAGTTGGGTTTTATGGTTTTATGGTCTTAGAGGTGTTTTAGGGTTTATGTTTTTTTGTCATTTTAGAGGGGTTTTTATTTTTAATGAGGATTAATGTTTTTTTGAGTTTTTGTGGTTTGGATTTTTATGAGTTTTTCAGGTTCTTCTTTTGGGTGTTTTAAGGTTTTTGGGTGGTTTTAGTTCCTTTTTATGGTTTTATGTTTTACGGTGTTTTTAGGGACTTTTAGGATATTTTTGGTTTTTAGGGATTTTGATGGTTTTTAGGGTTTTAGGGTTTTAGGGTTTCTAGGGGTTTTTTTTAGAATTTTTTCAGTTTTGAGGGTTTTTGGGTATTTTTATAGAATTTTATCATTGATTGGGGTTTAAAGGGTTTTTAGGTTTTTAGTGGTTTTAGAGTTTTTATGGGTTTTATGAATTTTTTATGGTTTTTAGAAGTTTTAATGGTTTTTATGGGTTTTGAGTTGTTTAGGTTTTAATCGTTTCTTTGGGGTTTTTAGGGGTTTTATGGTTTTTTATGGCATTTAATATTTTTAGGGTTTTTTACGATTTTATGTTTTTATGGATTTTAGGGATTTGAAGGGTTTTGGGGGTTTTGGGGGGTTTATTTTTTTTCAGGTATTTTTGGATTTTTTTTAGTTTTTTTAATTTTTATTAGATTTTTTAATGTTTTAATGGGTTTAAAGTATTTTTATAGTTTTTAATTATTCACTAATAAAAAATAGGCCTTTTAAAGTGCTAGAAATAGCCTTTATCAACACTAGAAAAGCGTTGACTACCTGAGAGAGATTAAAATCTCTAGTCTTTTATTAGTGATAAAAAAGTGCAGATAAAGGGACTTTTGGTCACTCTTATAGAAGTGCTGATAAAGTGTACCTTTATAAGTTCTTTTAAAATTATAGAAAAATGTGACCTTTATCAGTGCTTTTAAAAGCATTGATAAAGGGATATACTACAGTCTGCTGCAACAACACACTACAGTACCAGTGCACTGTTCCATAACAACATACCATGGCAACATAAACACACAAGATATCAACAAAAAAATTCCCAATAAATAATTTAAATGAAAATAAATTTACAACACAAATACAAGAAAAAAACTATATTATAGATATTTCAAACATTTGTTTATAAAATTACATAAATAAAAATTATTACAAACATTCAAAAACCTCAGTGTTCCTTTGTCTTTTAATCCTGGCCCCAACTCATGCTATTTCTGAACAAACCACCCATTCTCTAACATATGAACACACCTCGTTAAGAAGAAAATTCTTATGTTAGTAATAATATAAAGAAATACATTAACAAAAATTGTTAATTTTACTAAAATTGATCATACTTTTACTAAAATTGATGTCAATTTTAAGTAAAAGGACACACTTAAAGTCTCACGGGTCACACTATTCTTTAGATTGTGGTGTGGATGATTCCAACGCATATCAAATGACTTTTGGACCATTTTCCTGAATTATCAAAACAATATGAATGCATTTTCTTGGTTTTAAGTACATCATTGGTCTTTTTTACTAAAATCTCTTTTTAAATTGGAAACATGCACTTTTGACTCATTCCCATCATATCATGTATCTATTTGATGTGAAATTGATTCCTACCCATCAAAAATGACTCATGATTCATTTTCCTAAATTATCAAGAAAATATTAGCATGTTAGATTGGTTTTTAGTGAGTGAAATTTTTTGAACTAAAATGTCAATTTTAAACTGATAACAGCCACATTAAGTCATACTAGTTACATTATGTGTTGGATTGAGTTGCGGCTGATTCCTACATTTCATCGATGACTTATGGATCATTTTTGTAAAGTATCAAAACAATATGAATGTGTTTTCTCTATTTTGAGTTGGTCAGTTGTCCATTATACAAAAAATGATGTCAATATAAATTAAAAATACACACTTTGATTCATACTGGTCACATCATTAGTCGGATTGAGTATGTATGATTCCTACACGTCTTAAATGACTTATGGATCATTTTCCTAAAGTATAAACATAAATCAAATGTGTTTTGTTAGTTTTGACTATGTCAATTGTCTTTTTCTTAAATTTTATTTCAAACTAGAAACATGCACTATGACACAATCTGATCACATCATGTATCAGATTGATATAAGACCAATTCCTATACATCAAAAATAAATTATGATTTTTTTCTAAATTATCAAGAATACTCTAGTGTGTTTGTTTTATTTTCATTGAGTGACACTTTTCTAACTAAAATGTTGATTTTAAATATATAACAGTGACTTTGAGTCATACTAGAAACATCATGTATCATATTGAGGTGTGGAAATCCCTACACATCAAAAATTTCTTATGGGTTATTTTCATAAAGTATCAAAACAATTTTAATGTTTTTTCTTGATAATGAGTAGTTCAGTTGTATATTTAACTAAAATTGATGCCAAATTTAAATAAAAATACGCACTTGGATTCATATTGGTCACACCGTGTGCAGTATTGAGGTGTGGATGATTCCTATATGTCTCAATTTACTTGAGGATCATTTTCATGAAATATAAAAACAATATGAATGTGTTTTATCGGTTTTGAGTACGTCAATTGTCTTTTTTTACTAAAATTTCATATTAAACTAGAAACAAACAATTTTCACTCATTCCGATCACATCATACATAGGTTTGATTTCAAAATGATTTCTACAAATAATAAATTAATTTTGGATCATTTTCAAAAATTATAAATAAAATATGAGTGTGTTTTATTGGTTTTTAGTGAGTGACAATTTTTGAACTAAAATTTTGGTTTTAAACTGATAACAGACATTGTTCCACCTCCAAGGTGGCATGTTTTGGGTGGTGCGAAAATGGTCTGATGAGGATTATCACCCATCAAATTTTTTATAGAGACAGTTTTCTATAAAACTTACCATTTATTTTGTTTCAACCTATTTGGCGTCATTTTCCTTTAATGGGAGGTTGTATTAACCCAGCAGGGACTGGGCAATTCACCCCTTTCACATTGCGAAGCAGGTTCCATAGTCGGATGATCCCAGCGAGAAATTTCATGGTGTCTAGTACCTGTGAAATCGGTCCTCCTTGGATATAACTTCCTAAGATGGTCTCTAACAGGTTTATTCATGGAGTCAGGAACACCCAACAGCCCTAGTATCCATGATTCATGGACCTGCTTTCCAAATACAGGCGCTCGTTGATTGATGATTCTGCCAACGACACTTAAGGACTCCATTGGTCGATAGGATGGGAAGGAAGGGTCACTGTAGCCTTTTGAGTGAGGACTATTTTCTGTTTCGGGACTCTCTTATTGATCTAAGTCATGTTCATATGTTTGTGAATTCTTGGTTCATTCCCAAAGAGTGTGTCTACATGCTACCCTTGGTTTTCTGGATCATCATAGGCATGTATATATTTGATGATATAAAGGTACTGGTGCCTTGATCTACATAATAAGGCGCTCTGGAGTGTATTGTCATCCAGGGGGAATGGAAGGTGACTTGATGTTGGGATCAGACCTATAGGATGGGTTTCATATGTATACTCGATAGAAGAATCAGAACCCACATAATTGGGATTGTGTGGGGATTATGCATGGGATCATCCCATTTTATAGACATGATTGGGTGGACCATTTTGGATGGGAACCCTTTTGAGATCAGGCCTTCTAGTAGGCATCCTAGGTATCCCGATTTGATCAGGAATTAGAGTTATCTTAGCTTAGATGGTGTGGATGTTGTAATCTCCACAAACCTATATGCCCATATGAGTCATGCTTGGTGTGAGAAAAAAGATGATGTGAGAGATTCAACCAACCACCTGCTTCCTCTCCTATTGGTGGGAGAGTTCAAGACTACGGTAGAAGGGGTTGGGTTGATGGTGGGCGAGGGTGCAGAGCGATGAACCTTTCAATGTAAAATGACATTAATGGTCATGCGGCCTGACCTCGGAAGACTGGGGACTTACCTCTGTGGGATGGCCCATGAACATCTTATAAGGTATACTATAGTTTAAATTCTAATATCTTGGACAAAATAATCACAGTATAATGTCTTGTTGATAGGAATATTCTGGGTCTTGTAGTGTAGGTTCATACGATGAGGACCACATTCTATAGAAACTGTGATTATCTAGAGGAAAATCATGTTTGGATATTCTGATGTGCCTCGAACAAGAGAGGGGAGGAACTTGAAAACTATGATTTTGTAGGATCACAGATCATGAGAAATGATATAAGGAATAGAAGCCATTGAGGCGTACTGAGGTAGGAAAGGACTCTCCTAAGTATGAATTTTCCTCTTGTTGACTGGCCATTTTTTGGGCAACATATGCAGCGCCACCGGGGCATAATGTGCATAGTCAAGAAGCGGTATCCTCAATACAGTGGCCTTACTTTTCTGATGGTTGGGGATGTGTATAAAGATCCAAAATCACCCTGTATACTACAGTTTAAAGTCATATATCTAGGACGATAATTAACAAGAGGATAATCATTTTGGGATGTTCTAACATGCCTCGAGCATAAGAGGGAAGGAACATGCAAACCATGATTCTGGAGGATCTAAAATCAGGAGAAATTATATGAGGCATGGAATCCATTGAGGTGTACATAGGTAGTAAAGGAATCTCCTGAAGACAAATTTTCCTTTGGTTAATGGATTTTTTTGTGGGCAATATATGTAGAGCCACTGAGGTGTGATGTGAACAGTCAAACAAATGTTCCTGTAGGACATTGTCCTTCTGCTTCTAATGGCTGGGAAGGTTTATAAAGATCCAAAACCACCTGTTATACTATATTTTAAAGTCATATAGCTTGGATTATGACATCACTGTTTAATGTCATGTTTTCGGGACTAGTACCATACAGTTTGATGTCATGTGGTTAGGACGATAACTCATAGTTTAAGGTCATGGAGTTTGGATTTCTAATTAAAGAAACCCATGATTAGCTTTAGGATAATCGGGCTGGAATTTTTTGACATGCCTTGAACATGAGAGGGAAGGAATGTGTAAACCATGACTTTAGGAATTTTTTAATTAAGATAAATGATATGGGACATGGAATCCATTAAGGCATACAATGGTAGGAAAGGACTCTCTGGAGGAATAATTTTTCTCTGGATGATGGAAATTTTTGTGGGCAACATATGCAGAGCCACTAGGGCATGATGTTCATAGGAAAGCAGAGGTGTCCTCAAGATACTGGCCTTTCTCTTCTATTGGACATGGAGTTTTATGGGGATCCAGAATCACTAGAGACATAGAGTTTTATGGATAGAAATGATGTGTTCGGTCATTTAAGAAACATTCCATCTATGATTGTTCATAGAGTTCTGGGTCAACCTAGCATAGGAGACGGATGATAGGTTTTTCAAGAGGTGCATGATGAATTTCTCTTCTCATGGCATTTAAGGGATGACTGTTTGGGTAGAAGCATCCACATAAGAGCTTACCACAAACTGTCTATTCACGAAGGATGTTGTTTGTGAATGAGTTGGCTGTGTATGATGGTATGTGGAAGAGCTAGCCTCCAAGGACCGTCCGCGTATTAGGTTCCGTACATGGGATTCTGCATACTGTCTTCCACATATGGTAATATGCATACTATCTTCTGAATATGGTCATCCAAAAACCATTTTTATTATATATTTTTATTGGTTCTATGTTTGGATATGGGGGGTCTTTTGAATACGGTTCACAGGGAGGACCTTCTCGAACTTCTTTCTACATATGGGTTCATGGGATGGGTTCTGTGAACTGATTATTGTTTCTGGGATGGAATCTGTGAACTGCTTCAGATACGGGATGGAGTCCCACGAATTACTTTGGGTGTGGGAGAAATTTCTCCCGCACCCTCTATGTTCTTCATCCCCTTTTCACCCATCCCAGACCTCTCTCCCCTATCTTCTTCCACTCTTTATGTTCTCCTTTTAAATATTACTGAGGAAAATCATATCTATGGGCATGTGACACCATTTTCAAAATCCCATGAATAGATATCTTGACCCACAGAAGACTCAATAAATAGGTTTTTCCAGAGATATTGTACGTCATTGGATTCTTCTCATCTATGAGCCACATCATTCGCGGGGGTGGTGTGTAGGGCGTACCACTGTTAGAATATCACTAGAAAAAATAGTTCACAAATACTTCAGTTAGCTGGAGGAAATTCACTATGAACAGCTTTGTTTGCTGGCCAATGCCATGTGGGCCAGCACATCATAGGCCTTCCGCATACAGGTGGTTCACATCTTATGCATTCCACAAACCTTTCCTAGTAATTAGTATGTGTTCGGGCCAATTTCTTTTTCAAAATTTTATTTCTTTACTTTTCTCCTCATATTTTCAATGAAACATGCATCCATATTCTTTACCAAACTTTTGGGAGTATTTTCCTTCCCTTTTCTGAATTTACAAGACCCTATAGACACATTAAGGCATACCAGGAACATTGTGTATTAGATTGAGGGGAGGATGATTCCTACACATTAAAAAAGACTTATGAATCATTTTCATAAAGTATCAAAACAATCTCAAAATGTTTGATTGGTTTTTATTATATGAGTTTTCTATTTTACAAAAATTAATGTCATTTTTAAATATAAAGAATTAATTGGAGTCATACCGGTCACACCATGGAGGGAAAATGATGGAACGTCATAAATGAAACACTACAGGGGTGAAAATGTTTTGAGGGAGAAGAATTTTGTATAAGTTTTGGTTCAGAAAGGCATGAATGATGGACAGACCATCTCAAATCGAATAAAAGAATCCACATGTATAAGAAAACAATTATTATGTGAGTAATACTAAAAATAATTAAATTAAACATAAATATGACCCATACATTAATTATATAAACAATTATTTTACTCTGAAAACATCAAGATTACCTCTGTGATTGAGTAGAGAAATCATTGTTTCTCTTCCTCCAAAGGTAAGACAGGTGGACATGAATATTCTTAAATAAAAAAACTCTCTATGGAATAATTAAAATTAAATCAATGTTCCGTTATAAAATATTTCATTAAAATAGATAAATCATATCATAACAATACCTTTAAATCTTTCCAAATGGTTCCCTTCATTACAGTTTGTTCTTCAGAGGGATTGGTAACATCATCATCTGCAGAAGAAATTGTATGCATGAGTAGAAAAAAAAATTATTTAGATTTTGTTAATGAATAAGAGAGAATATAATATTATGATGAAAAGCAAATTATATTAAAAAATAATTTTACCTTCTCATTGAAGTCCCTTTCTTTTTTAAATGTTTCGGGGATTTGTTTCCTCTATCGAGAAACCAAGTCCCCTCTTTGTGGTCCCATTTAATGTACAAGAAATTTTCTAGATTTAGACCAACATGAAGTGGTTGTGATCACCCAATAGAAGGTTCACCCTTGACTGAATTTTCATCTGACCCAACATTGTTTTAGTCACTAGCAGGACAATCGACCAATTATTGTTTTTTGGATTAGATTCATAAAATACTTGCACTACATGTCATGTCATTATGAATAGCTAATCATTTTACCCTTTCATTCTGAAATTCACCATCACAAAGGCCATTTCATCAATATTCACTACAATTATATTTTCAACACATTTGAAATGGAAAATCGGTACTTGAAATGTTTTTTAATCCAACATGTAAATCTTTTTTATAATTCCAAAATATGATATATTTTCATAAATTTGATTTCTGTATTTGGAAATAGATATGTATATCACTTTATCCACAAGTATAACACCATTTCTTTATCATACTATATTCATCATGTTCTTTTTTATATAACTTATAACCATTGATTACAAAACTAGTGTAAGATATAACATTTGAATTTGGTCCTCTCGATAGCCATTGAAGTCATTCAGTAATTGAATTCATATTTTGAGATAACTCCTTTTAAATTTGATCTCGGAACCATCCTATAAACTCTTGGTTATATGTATTTGATATTCATCTTTTATACCTTGATGGATTCAAATATCTATGAATTTCATTGTGAGATTCAATTTATGGAACAACATCTTCACTATTATGTAAAATTTAATGGTGTGATTTCACCAGTTCTATCAAGGTAATTGTAACAACTTCTCTTTCGGAAACACCTTCTCCCATAATTCGTTTATTGTGAAGAGACTTTGGGAGAATGATGATGTCAAAATATGATAGGTAATCGGTAAGTAATTCAATAGATTATTTAATAATATATCATTATATGATACAACCTTCTGGCTAACTTTGATTCTTAATATGCCCTTTCAAAATCTTCATATATTGTTCAATGGGGTAAATCCATCTGTAATGGATCAGACCACATAGTTGAACCTATCAAGCCAAGTAAACCATCAGGTGGAAAATTATATTAAATAATGGTGGTGGAAATAACATCTCTAATTAAAATAATATGACTATAACCTCCTTATTCATGATAGGAAACATCACTAGTTCTAAATATTTAATACATAGGGATTTGATAAATAAGAAGATTTTGGTTAATTTATGTCGTACATTTTGAGGTAGAATGCATGGGAAATAAACATGTGTTAAATCATGCAACAAAAGATGAAAGATGTGTGATTTTAGTACTTGTAACTTCAAATAAAGCATTAACAGGACATTTCTTGATATTTTATGAATTCCCTTGTATAACTTTTACACAATTAAGGAAAAGTAAAAATTACAAATTTTCCTATCTAGATAGAGTGTAAGTTTCTAGAGGAATAAAATTCTTCCTTTTTCCCTTCACCGGTACCAACTCTTCCCGTATCCCTATTTCTATTAATTCCAACCTAGCCTTGAGGTCTCCTTTTTTAGTAACATTTAGTAACGTTCTAATAACACTATAAAATAATTTTTTTTATAAATCCATGACATCAATAAAATGTATGACATAAAAACAATTCCAATATAGTAATTGAAAGAAAAATGATCACTTCTTCCAGCATGATTTTTTAAGGTTTTTCAAAAATGGTTTACCGAAAATAATTTCAATGACTTTTACTTTATTGTACAGTTGATAGCGCATTATTGGAGATATTTTTTGAACCTTGTTTGATATTCCCATACAATGTTGTCATCTAAGATCTATATTTATATAATTGAGGTAAAAATATCTGATGTCCTAAAAACACTATCTTCGAGGAATGTTTAAATTGAACTGAGTATGTGCATTTTTTTAAAATGGGACACCCCAACATTCCATTAATGTTATAGACTGATAAATTTCTATAAATAGGAAAGTCATTTATCGTTTCATACAACATGGAACTCAATGTGAATTCTTCATTTCTATGAAAATTATACATTGTAAAATTTATATCCCATCAATTTCAGATCTTCAATAAATGGATTCAAATCAACATCAATATCACTACTAGGATGATTTGGTCTATATATAAGCATAGAAAACATAATGTATTTGTGCTTCATGCATAACCATGAAGGAAAGTTCCAATTCACCAATATGACATGCCATGTACTATTTTTACTACTTTTTATACCAAATGGATTTATTCTGTTTGTAGATAACACAAGATGAAATTTTCTTAGCTCATTTCCAAATTCAATATTCTCTTAATCAATTTTCTTCCACTAAGGGGAATATGGTAGATGGTGTAGGTTCCTATCATTAATTCTTGTATCTTTATGGCGTGTCAATTGTCTCACAGTTTCTTGATACCCTTATAGTCTTTTAAACTATGTAATGATAGAAAAGTACCATAAAGATTTTTAAGGACTTGATTAATTTTTCTTTTAACGATCTATACCACACTTAGGGTATTTTACGATCGATTCATGGTCCTTGAGAAACAATATGAAATCATTTGGACAAGTATGAACTTTTTTAGAGATTGTGACCATTGAAGGTAAAACTAATTTAGCATCATATGTTCAACATGGTAGTTCATTTTCTTCTAGTATCCTATCATTCAGGAGACTAAAAAGATATGTAAAGCTTGTGTCACTCCATCTACTTCTAGAATTAAAATTTTATAACTGCAATAAAGAGGAAAATGTTATGTATTTAGTATAACCGGTACATAGTGGTTTCTTGTAAAATCTATTTAAATCCTCAAAAAACTTTGGAAAATCAAAAAGGTAATCTTTAATTTTCATTTTCATTTATTCAATGAAATTTCTATCATCATTTACACTAGTATTAATATCAAATTACCCATAAATTGTATAATCATCATAATCAGTGTCCACATTCAGTTTTCCATTTTTTAGTCCAACATTTATAGCTATGATCTATTCTGTGACATATAAAATGGTCTTTCTACTCCTTAGGAATAATTTTTCATGAATAACAACAACGTATAAAATAACATTGGATTTGAGAAGGGTTGTATACATGCCATATTTCAAACTTTATGAAATATTTAACTCTATATTCAGTATATTTTGTGAAAATATTAGAATGAATTCATTTTTGATTTATATCCATCCTATTGGATTTATAAATGATTAATGTTTTACAAAAAATAAATAAATTCTCATAATATATTAATTATCATGGGTGAATGTTCTAGATAATTATTATAAGGGAAACACGCCATTTGATTGTTTCAAATAATTTTAGAATGTTGAAGAAAATGGATAATTGAATTTAAGAAAAGAATTAATCTACTATGCCAGGTGGTATCCTAGTAATTCATTTAACAGTGAAAGTTATAGACAACTCATCCTCATCAACACATATCCCATAAATTTATCATTTAATTTTGTTGATTGATACATCATTCATATCTTGTAGACATGCAACTATGTTTCTTGAAATAATCTAAGAAATAGTCATAAATGGGATGACTAATTATCAATGTAGTATAAGAAACATAAAAGAGACAGTGATTGAATTTCAAGAAAATTTTTATAACAATTATTTTTCAAGAGATGATGTTGATGAGGATGACATTTGTCTATAAAAGAGATTGGGGATGAGTCTCAAGAAAAAAATTGCAATAATAATTATTGTTTAACATAGATCAAGTCTTTATTAAATCCCCTAACCAAATGAAAATATAATATAGGCCATTAATGAGTAATAAGAAATAAAAATATGATAAAAATATTAATAAAATCTCATTCAATCAACTTGAAGATATAAAAATTTATTTATAAAACATTTTAATAAATAAAGAGTTATTTCATATACATGGATAGTAATTAGAGATTCCTAATGGTGGAACCAATACATGTAGACCTAAAATTAAGAATAACTAAAAATAATTTCGAATATATAAAGTTTTATAACTTCCATTATATTTTTTGGAAAAAGTGATGTAGTAATCCACGATCTTATTACATTTAAAATTAACGGTATATCAAATATTTATAAACATATCAAGACTCTTGGGATGTCATATCACCACACTAACCCATATAAAGGAATCTAGGGAGTCTTTCACCTTAGATCTACCCATTTGAAGGATTATAGGGAGGCCATATAAAACACATTGACCCATCCTTGAGATTCTAGGGTGTTCCTTAAAGTAGGTGGAAACAATCAATAATACACATCAATAAGATATATTACAAACAATGGAGAAAAACACACCAACACATGAAACATCTATCCCATATTCATTTAAACATATATATATATATAATGAAATTTATAATACACATAATTGAAAAACAAATGCACATTTAAACAAAATGTTTAATGAAAATTAATATAATCCCTCCCTAATTTATAAATCTAGAACCATAATTTGTGAATAAATAATTATAAAATCACCCTTACATTATAAGTTCTAAAAATTCATATAAATAGATTAAAAGATATATATTGACACACACATATATATATATATAATTATAAAATAAACTTAAATTTATAAAAATATATGTAACCCTTACACCAGAATATCACAACTTAGTAAAATAAATACAACCCTACACTAATTTTGAAAATAGGGAGCCATTTAAAATAAAAAACAATATGGTATCACCCTTACTAATATTTTATTTTAAAATAAAACAACACAATTTTTATAAAATTATTTTTCAAGGAAAAACTGTTACACTAAAATATTAAAATAGAATTTAAATAAATAAATTCCCTTACATGAATTTCATAAAATCATCTTCTTTAGCTCCATTGCACTATCATCATATAGATAATTAGTTTTATAAATAAACTTTCTCATTCATTTAATGGTTTTAAATAAAAAATCATTGATTATTTATATAGTGGAATAAATATTTATTTAATTTGGTTATCTACGGACCAGGGGTGATTCTCTACGAATTAAAAACAGCGAAAAAATTAATCTTTTGAAGAAGATTGGGGTATATATATAGACATTGAAACAAATTTATTCAAAAAATAATAATTTAAAAAGACCAAAATAGGATATTCAAATTAGTATTAAACGAAACAACGGATCAAAAAACAAAAGAATAAAAGTATACAATGACCAGATCACAAATAATTGATGACATCGTTGAAGAGGAAATCAAAAATGAAATGAAAAATACAAAAAGAAAATCATAACCTAAAAATGAAAACTGTGGCCTAAAACACTTGGATGAATAAAATCAGAGGTACTCATATCCATATCTCAGTGTTTTCTTATAAAATCCTAACTACAAGTGAACATAGGATGCTAGATGATGTCTGAGCAACTGGAGGTAGTGGGTTTGTGTGATATGATTAGGTTTGCATGGTTTGAGCTTCGATTCACCAAGGAGAGTTAGTAGTGGGTATATTATGCATAAAGCTTCTAGTTTCATGATGGGTTCTCAATTGTTTAGGTTTTTTTAAATAGATTGGGATGTATTTATCAGTGATTTCAAAAAATTGCATATAAAGAGTCAATTTATCAAATATTAAGTAATAAGAGATGATAAAAGTAATATTTATTATAACTTTTTTAGAGCTGATAAGGTTGGTATTTATCAGTACAAAATTTTTAGTGCTGCTAAATATTGTAGGTTCCAGGCTTAGAGGAAGTGTGGGATGGATGGTTCCAAACTTTTCTTTTTCCGTTATTGATAATCAATCTGAGGTATATTCTAATAAAGAATGTCATGACCAAAGGAATTGAATCAAAGAATATGAAAGGAATAGAAAACCCCAAATCAAGAGAGAGTATATCAATAAATTTTTTTATGATTAATTTAATTAAATAATAATTACCTTCAAGGTTATTATATCTTCATTGATGTGTTTGGACAAATATATGCAGTGCACCACCATTATGTTGTAGAATCCAAATGTAGGATTCCTCAAGAAGTTATCGACATGTGTTCTACATATCTTCGGACGTCGTAGAAGGTGTCTCTAGGTGCTAGCTCAAAATATCATTTCACTTTAAATGCCCTCCTTTAATTGCCTCAAGAGCCACTTTCAAATAATCCTCCTTGATTTGGTGGAGGAGTATCTCTCTCATTCTTGATAGCATTCTTGGAGGGGGTTTAACTCTCTAGGATTGTGAAATTTTCTCCAATTCATTGTGCATAAATATTTTTTGGTCTTTACCTTGGCTAATGAGAGAATAATATAACTAGGAATTTATTTCACTAGGGTGATAATAAAATAATTTTCACTAGTGCCTTTAACTATTTCATTAATCTTAAAGAAACCCCCACTTCAAATAGTAACAACAATATTATTATTTCCTGACGTTCACTTAAATTGCTAGTTATAATTAATTATTATTTAATCAAATAATATTTAATATTATTATTTATCACTGGACCCTTAAACATGGTCTCCCAATCCTACTCAATATTTATCATGCCTTGAATAATGTCTATTTGTTTATTAAATAAATATTAATGTGCTATTTTTTTATAAATATATTAATAATATAATCACAAAATATCAAATAAATATTTGTTAATTATTACGCCCAAAAAATATTCTCTTGAATAACTAGTGATAGAATAAATGTGATCAAACATACATGAATAATTATTAAACCACATCTGAGAATAATATTTATTCAACTTGTTAAATAATAAATTATTTAACTAAGATATTGGATAAACTTAGTGTGTGACCCTCTAGGACACTTTCTTAGTGGAATTAGGTAGAGCATCCTAAAGTTTGAGGTTAGCATCTAGAAACATGCCTAGGAACCCAATGAGAAAAATGTTAATTCTACAATGATATGTCACCTCATACGAGTTATTATTGTGTAATATAATCCATTTATCATAATATCTCTAATCGAGCAGGTTGTGTTCTAGTGCCATCAACCAATACGCTTGATATCTCTTTCTTTGAAATTTTGGAAAAAGAACATGCCTACTGATCACCTAGTCCATGGATTTATTTAGTGTATACCATTTCCATCAAAGGGTCTCAAATATTATCATTTTATAAAGAACATAAGGGATAAATCCTTTCTCTCATTATTCATTATTGCAATATTATGCACGACGCACCCATAATATCCTACCTCACCATGAACATCTGTGATCACTATTTTTATCAATGCATCTAAGTTCATGACCCATACTATTAATTAATAATAATCTTAATGTCTAAGGACCAATACACACATACAAAAATAGGAACATCTAATGACACATAGAAATGTGGATTTCCTATTGGGGGTCTTGTTCTCATAATATTCACCTATACATTACTAAGGGAATACTACATGAGAAGGTTCCTCAAATCCCTATGATTGTCCACCCCTGATAGCTTGTATCATTTCTGTCCCTTAAATTTTATCATCTAGCTATATAACATTTATTCTAGAATAGTGTCATAACACTTTCGGGTTCTCATCATACTAGGGATCTTCTATGACCTTTTAGTATGATAGATAATCTTAGGACATTATCATATACAATGTTATGCCAAATAATAATCATGTTGTTATAAGGAATTTATTAATATTAGAAACCCTAGATATAAGTTATCATAAAGTAAAAAATAAGTTGTTTCTAGGGCACCAACTCAAACAGACTCCCACTTACACTAGATCCAACTACTAACGACCTCCAATCCGCTAGTAAGAACATGAAACATATTCTTATTATGGGATAGGCCTTTAGTCAATGGGTTTACTATATTCTATTCTATGGATACTCTTATCACTAAAAAATCAACCCTTTGATAAAATTCCCTCAATAAGAGATACTTCCATAGTATGTGCTTTTTCTACTAATGTGACCTTAGATCTATTATAAGATCCACCGCTGAAGTATTATCCCAATAAAATGTGATAGGGTTTTAATGCTAGGTACCACATCAATATTTTGGAAAAAGTCCAGAATCTAGATGTCTTCCATGGCTACATCAAAAGACGCTATGTACTCAGACTCCACTATAGAATCAGCTACAACTGGCTTTTTTGAACTCTTCCATATCACATCTCCTCTGTTGAGACAAAAATCATATCTTGATGGTGACTTCAGATCATTATGATCTTTCTAAAAACTAGTATTGTAATTCCCTCTAGTGGCAAGCTCCTTGTCTCCTCCATACACCAATAACTTATACTTTATTATTCTCAGATACTTAAAGATATCCTTCACAATAGTCTGATTTTGTCCTCCTAGATCTACTTGATATCTACCAACCATTATAAATTAATAGAAAAAATATATTATTGTACATAACATGGAATACATGATTGATACTATCATCAAAGTGTGTGGGATCTTACTCATTCTATATTTCTATTGTTGTTTCTATGGATGAATTTTCTTAGAAATATGTAAACCATGTGACACTGGAACCAATTCCCTCTTGGATTATTCCATACTAAATCTATTTAGTATCTGGTCAATATATGTATTATTTCTTATTCCATGTAGCCTATCGGATATAACATGAATGATTTGTATCATAAAGGTTAGACATAATATTATAAGAATAAATTTCCTCATGTTGATTAAATAACTTATTGGACATGGATGATAGCATGAAGCACTGAACATCTGTAGCATCATTCAAATTTTTCTCATACAGAGAGGGATCTTCATCACTCACATCATTTCCAAGAATAACTCTTAAAGGTTCCTACAACACATATAGTTTCCTTTCATGGATAAGGATGACCCATATGTGCCTTTTCCACTGATGTAAATTAGTTCCACTGAGAAGGTTTTCCTTATTGAGTATAGATCACAATGATATAATTTATTTCATTTTTTGAGTTGATTATACAAATAGGTTGAGAATAATTTTAGTACTTTATTTTTAGAAATTTAGATAAATAAATAAATAATATATTTATTAGTCTCCCATTATTTTATCTAATCCCAATATCCCTCACCATTGGCTTTGTAATATCCTATTTCTTGGATATTATAGTGGAAAGGTTCCATATTCCACTCTCATTACCAAAAAATTTGATGGTCAAGAAACTATAATGGTTTTAGGTAGGCATTCCAAATTCCAACTACATTAACTCATTGTTCGTTGATCTGTTGAGTGGACTCCCCAATCTAAAAATCATTAATTTATATTTCATTTACCTTTTTCACTCAATTGCACCAACTCCTGCTTTGGTATCCAACCTTTTTTGTTAACTAAGTTAAGTCAACCCAACATGTCAAATTAAATATCAAAAATAATTGAAAGCACCCCAAAATTGTCTGGTCAATCACCTTGAATTATGGTTCAATTATAACTGAAGTAATGCAATGCTATTCTAACTTAACATTTTATTGAGGGATTTTAT
Organism: Viscum album; assembly: GCA_963277665.1. Classification (NCBI taxonomy): domain Eukaryota; kingdom Viridiplantae; phylum Streptophyta; class Magnoliopsida; order Santalales; family Viscaceae; genus Viscum; species Viscum album. Next base: position 111,657,730 of record OY728127.1, read on the forward strand.
CCATTATACAAAAAATTCCAATTATTATCTTTTAACCTGATTTTTAATATTAACTGGTATTACTTGAGTGATTAACCATGTATTTAGACAATATTTACACATAATCCAATTTATTTTAGTTCTATATTTTCATGGTTTTTAATTCATTAATTATGTGATCGCGACAAAACATCCATAATGAATAACCATGAAATCTAAAAGAAATAAAATAAAGGGTATGATCATGATCTGGTTATAATGGTTTTCTTTTTTAGTAGTTGATAAACTAACTAATGACCTATGGTAGAAACACCTTGAACCATTTAAGGTTTGTATTTATAGCTTTCCACCTTTCCAACTTTTTATCTCCTTGGATTGGTTTTTCCTCGACTCCTAACTTGAACCACCTACACTATCTTGGGAGCTCCATCCATTATATATGCTTTTAATCACATGTAAGTGAGGGGTAAAAGTAGGTTTACATTAAAGAAACCATGGGAAAGAAATTTCTACATATTGATGATGAGAGAAGGCACGTAGGTCAACAATTTAATTTAATAATAAATTAAATGGAAAAAATCACATGAAAAGGTTTGGTCTAGCACATGATCAACCACATGAATGCAACTGATTATGCATTTAATAACACAAGTATTCAATTATTTAATCATACTTATTTAAGATAAATCTCACATTAATCGATTAATTATTATCGTTAATTAATCAATACTTTTATCTTAAACCATTTATAAATTTCATTGAGATTATCATACATTTTAATTTCAAACAATTTAATAAATTCATTTAAAATTAACAGTGTACATAACTTTTGCCTTAGAGGTAACCTCTTGAATACCCATCTAAAACTACCCAACATGTATTATACTTATATACACATTATTCTTTGTTACATATAGCATTCACATAGAATAATAATTGTAATACAACTCATAGATGATATAAAGATCCTGAATATTATGCAGATGTTAATAAAACACAAACACACACACACACACACACACATATATATATATATATATATATATATATCAAATCCTATCAAATGGAGTGTCCCAGCTTTACACCCACCCCTATGTACATGTATCAAGGGTTAAATAAAATAATTAATTTTAAATTTTATTAACTGGTAAACATACACGACATGTAGATCTGATCTACACGGCATGTAAATTATTCATCGTGTATTCAAAGTACATGCCTAGGGACTCGGCATGTGTGGCGTACTTTGGAGATCTTGGATTATATGGTGTATCCAGGGGGCCACACTCCATTTTGACTCTGTGTTACATGGTCAATGGTCGTGTAGGAAGAGTATGGAATGCATAGCCCACCCCTAACCCAAAGGTAGTACAAACCATGTCCATTGGGCCACATGGCATGTAGTCTGGCTGACCATACACCAGTATGTCCTAGTCAACACTTGGTGTAATAATTAACTACACCACATGTCATTAATGCACATAAGTTGATTAATTTCTGAATTAACTCAAGGTACATTGGACATGAGTACATGGTGTGTAATTTCAACTACATGGCATGTACTCCTATGTTATCTCTTCAGAATCCCTGGAACCACCAGATGATTTATTAGTTTTTATTTTAATCATAAAATTAATCATTTCTCTTAGATCTGTGAGAAATTATGGAGTAAGAAATTGATCTCTCAATTAATATTTAATGAATGGTTAACAAGAATAGAAAAAATAAATTATAAATTCATAAATTATCAACGAAACTAAATAATTATAAACAATGATGTGACCAATATAATACCACTTGTAGGTTTTGGGCGCATTAGAAGTATTAGAGGGATGATTCCCAACTTTTATTTTTTCCATTCTTGATAATCAATCTGATTTCTATTCTGAAAACGAACGTCATGACCAATAGAATTGAATTAATGAACAATAAAGAGATATAAAACTTAGAACAAATAGATATTAGATCAACACATATTGTTTATAATTAATTTAATTAAATAATAATTACCTCCAAGGTTATTTATTCTTCATTGATGTTTTCGGCCGTAGATCTATAGTGAATCATCGTTATGTTGTATAATCCAATTGTTGGATTTATCTAGAGGCAATCCACACATGTTCCATGTATCTTAAGATGTCGTCAAAGGATTCTTCGAGTGATATGATGGAAGATCCTAGCGCTTGTGATTTCCACCTTCAATCACCTTGAGAGCTGCTTCCAAAGCGTTCTCCCTGATCCAGTGGAGAAGGATCTCTCTTGTTCGTGAGAGTGTTCTTGGAGAGGGATGAACTCTCTAGGCTTCAGATATTTTCTCCAATTAGTTGGGAATAATTATTTGCTTGTCTTACCCTTGCCTAAAGATAGAATAATATAACTGGGCATTTATTTCACAAGGGTAATAATAAAATAATTTTCACAAGTGCCTTTAATTATTTCATTAATCCTAGAAAAACCCCCATGTCAAATAATAACAACAATATTATTACTTCCTAATATGTGTTTAACTTGTGAGTTATAATTTCATATTATTTAATCAAATAATATTCAATATTATTATTTATCATTGGACCCTTAAACATGGTCTACCATTCCTCCAAAATATTTATTATGCCTTTAATAATGACTATTTATTTATTAAATAAATATCACTACATTATTCATTAAAAAATAAATAAATATTATATTCACCAAAGAGAAAATAAATATTTATTAATTATTTTTCCAATAATATATTCTCTCGAATAACTAGTAATAGAAAGAATGTGATCATGCATACATGAATAATTATTAAACTACGATATGGAATAATGTTTATTAAATTTGTTAAATAATAAATTACTTAACTGAGATACTGGATACACTTAGTGAGTGACCCTCTAGTCCTCTTTCTTAGTGGAATTAGGTGGAGCAGCATAAAGTCCAAGGTTAACATCTAGCAAGAAGCCAAATCACCTGTAGAGAAAGAAGTTAATACCACAATGACATGTCACCTCATATGAATGATTACCATGTAATATAACACATTTATCACAATATCTCGAATTGTGTATGTTTCATTCCAATTCCATCAACCTATATGCTCAATATCTCTTCCTTTGACTTTTCATAAACAAAACATGCCTATTGATCACCATGGCCATGGATTTACTCAGGCTATATCATTTCCATCAAAGGTCCTGAGATATTATCTTCCATTAATGAATAGAAGTGATAAATCCTTTGTTGAATTATTCATTTATGCAATATAACTCATGACACACCCAACATATCCTACCTCACTGCAAACATCTGTCATCACAGTTTTTGTCAATACATCAAAGTGTGCAACTCATAATACTCATTAATAATAATATTAATGTCAAAGGACCAATACACACATCCATAGATAGGAACATCCAATGACACATAGAAATGAGTATTTCCTACTAGCAGGTCTTGTTCTCATAATATTCTCCTTGACAGTAATAAGGGCACACAACATGGGAAGGTGCCACAAAGTCCTATGAGTCTCCACCCCTGATAACCTGTATCATTTGTGCCCATAAAATGATATCATCCATCTGTAGAACATATATTCAAGAACAGTGTCATAGCACTCCCAGGTGCTCATCATAGTAGGGATTCTCTATGACCTTTTAGTGAGACTGTTACTCTTAGTACATTATCACATACAGAGTTATGCAGAAGAGCAATCAGGACCTGATAAAGAATTTTATTAATATTCAAAACCTTTTATATAAGTTACCATGAAGTATGAAAGATGTTGGTTAAAGGGAACCAACTCCAAAAAATATTGATTTTATCAGTTTTTTTAGCACTACTAAATCCTCATCTTTATCAGTGCTAAAAATGTTAATAATGATTTCTTCTATCACCGCCTATTAGTTAAGCAATGATAAAGGATTTATAACTGTAATTATAAACAAAAAAATTATATATATATATATATATAATTAATATATATAAATATTAATATAGTAAATATATTCTTTATTTAAATATATTTATTATAACCGTATAATTATTTAAATATATAATTCTTTGTTAATAATTATATAAATATTTTTAAAAAATAATATTTATATCATTATATATATTTATATAATTACATTTATATAATAAATATATATAAATATAAATATAGAAAATATATTCATTATTTAAGTAAATTTATATTAAATTTAAAAATTATTTAAATATATATAATTATTTAAATATGTAAAATTATTTATTTATAAATATATAAATAATTTTAAATTTTTTATTTATTTATAATTATAAATATATAATTTTATAAATACAGTATGTACTTTTAGAAATATATTTATTTATAAATATATTTATTTATAAATATTTTTTTACAAATATTTTTTTAACATTATTATTGAATATCTAAATTTAAGTGCATGTTAAAAATGAGTGAAATTGAATAAATTAAAAATAAGTACACTAACAATATTGAAAAAATTGATATGTTTTGTGTTTGTGAATTTTATATAAAAAATCATTAGTTACGTATATTTGAAATCAATATAACACACATTTTATCTATGTTAAATTGAAAAATAAAACAACATTTAATTATATGTCCATTACTCTATGCAATTAGTCAGTATTTTTAATTCATATTAATTTTTAATCATAAACCATTTCTATACTAAATATATGACTATTTAATGTAAAGGGAATAAATATTTTATAATACATAAAAATATTTATATATATTTATATATATATTTATATATTTAATATATATTATTTATCAATATTTTTAACAATCATCTAATTAATAAATCTTTTAATATTTTTCTTAATTTACATATTTTTTATTTTAATATATTTAATTTTTATTTCTTGTATATCTATGTATTTAATACATACTATTTATTAATATTTATAATTTATATATAGTACAATCAATTTATGTATTTTTATCAATAATTATTTAATTAATAAATTTTTTTGTATTTTTTTAATAAAATCAATTTTTTTATAATTACTTCATTTTATTTATTAAAACCATTATCAGTGCTAAAAAATAACTGATAAAGGAATCCATTTTGAGTGCTAAAAATACATCACTGGTAAAAGATACACTTTATCAATGCTAAAAATAACGCGCTGATAAAGGGCACCCTTTATTAGTGGTACAAATAAAATGCTAATAAATGGTACCCTTTATTAGTGATAAAAAAAGCACTGATAAAGGTCCATATTTATTAGTACTAAAAACAATGCATTGAAAATCGTTAGCTTTATCATTGCTTTCTTTAGTGTTGATAAAGATAACATTTATCAGCACTTTTTTCTTGTACTGATAAATACCATAATTGTTAAAGGAATTTTAGTAGTAGTGATTTTTTAGGATTTTTATGGTTCTTACGGTTTTTATGATTTTTTAGGGGTTTTATGGTTTTCAGTTGATCATAGGGTTTTTTCGGATCTTTTTAGGGTTTTTAAAATTTTTAGGTTTTTTAAGTGTTTTATATATTTTTTTGGTTTTTATGGTTTTTATAGGGTCTTTAAGTGTTTTAGTGGTTTTTATGTTTTTGGTTATTTCTTGTCTTTTTTAGGATTTTATGTGTTTTCATTGTTTTTAGGGATTTTGAAGGGTTTTTGTAGTTTTAGTGGTTTTAGGGTTTTATGGTATGTAGCGTTTTTATGTTTTAGATGTTTCAAGTGTTTTTTATGTTTTTTTTGGTTTCCTTATGAATTTTTAGGGTTTTTAGTGGTTTTTTTTTGTATTTTTAGGGAGGTTTTAAGATTTTTATGTTTTTTTAGGTTTTTAGGGATTTTGAGGGGTTTTAGTGTTTTTTATTTTTTAGGATTTTTATGGTATTTAATGGTTTTATGGATTTTTAGTGTCTGATAATTTTTAGGGGTTTGGGGGTTTTTTTATTTTAGCATTTTTAGGTTTTTTAAGCATTTTAAGTGTTTCTAGGGTTTGTAGGTTTTTTTGGGTTTAGGGTTTTTTTATGTTTTTATTGTTTTCAGTAATTTTTATAATTTTTAGGGTTTTTAGGGTTTTTATGGATTTTAGGGGTTTTTTGGTTTTTTGGGGTTTTATATTTTTAGGGTTTTTTAGGTTTTTAGGGATTTTTGAGTTTTTTATGATTTTTAATGTTTTTAGAGATTTTTAAAATATTTTAGGGGATGATAATATTTTTAGGTTTTTTGTTTTTTTTTATGTTTTCATGGGTTTTTAGGAGTTTTTACAGTTTTTTGGCATTTTTTATGGTTTTTATGGGTTTTATAGTTATTCAGGTACTTTTTATGTTTTCTAGGGTTTTGATTTTTTTAGGATTTTTGTGGTTATAAGTGTTTTTATGTTTTTATGGTTTTCCTATGGGCAAGGAAGGCTCGGGTCCAGGCTATTCCTGGGACCCCCAAAAAATTTATTAAAAGTAAAGACACAGACCCTGAAGACAAGGGAGGGGATGGATCCACCGATCCACACCCAAAATCCCTTACGACCTCAGCCCAAAGGCCAGAGAAAGAGAGGAAGAAAAGAAAAAGCAAAAACAAACAAGTCAAAAGGTTCCAAAGGAAAAGCACACAGGGGGAGGATCAGTCAACATTGCCACCAAAATCCTCCAGCTCCGCACCTCGGAACTCCATGCCCACACCAAAGCCATCCCCCACATCAGCAAAACTGAAATCTGACTCAGCACCCATGTCCATTGAGTCCCATCCAGACTCAAAATCCTCTTGCATGCCAAGCCTGGATAGTAGCTTCATCCTAGCCTTCTCTTGCTCTGTAGAAATTGAAGGCCTCTTTCGCTTATTCACCTTTAGATTAATTATTATAGATCATGAAGAGGCCCTAGTTTCCATGGGACGTGGGAGTGCAGAGTAATCCTTCCTCCATCTTCGTCTCGGAGGGGAAAAAGTGGATCCAGCTACAACACCCGCCTTCGCACAAGCAACACCATCACTTACTGTCGATGTTGCCTTCCCTTTCTTACAGTCTTTCCCAGGAGTTTTAGCGCCTCTTTCCTCCATTGGCCTGGTGATAGTAGCATTTATCCGGCGATCAGCCTCATAAAACCTCTCCCCGAGCCTCTTAGCTTCATCCTCAAGCGAGAACCTTTCCCGTTTTAACCCACACCATCTCATGCATCTGCACACAAAATTCTTCAGTATAGGGGACACCATGAAGGACCATAGCCCTCTACAGGTCCATGGCACCAGCATAACCAGAATTTCCCGGCATAGAGCTAAGTTAGCCACTGGGAGGATCCTCAGAACCACTTGTGCTGTTAGAGGGAGGAGATAACCCAGGCCCCATGTCAGGTCCCCCCATGCCTGGGAAACCAGAAAGAACCAGAGGGGAATCACGCCAGTTGTGTGGACCCATGAGTATCCAGGTTTCTTCATCCACTATAGACCTTTCCTCAGCTGGAGACAAGCTCCACTCATCTCCAGTCCTCGGGCCCTGAGCAACTACTGCCTCCTTCACGACATCTGCCACCCGCACATCCCCCTCGGCAGGCTCAGTCAAGACTGCAGCCTTCAAGCCAGCTATATCATCTCATTCCAGATCCAGAGCACAGGCCTCCTCCATATTTTCTTCCCCGATTCCCATCACTGCAACCTTACCTAAATCTGTCTATCTCTTAAGGGATTCACCATACCCGTGGACACCTTTAGCAGAAGCCCGGTTATCCCTCTCATCCAACATCACTTCCTCCTTGTTAGCATTCCCTGAAACACCAGCACCTCCAGTCAGACTCACAATGAAACCACCAGAATCCATCAGGGCCACCTCTAAGTCACTTCCATCCAGCAAAGCAGACGAGCAGGGAAAATCAGCATTCAGAGGTTGGGAGGAAGCTACCCACTTTTTCCCCTTCACCTCCACCAGAGGGAGGGTAATCTCACCAGAAGACATGCGAGCCAGAGAGCCACCACCCCTGACAGTGCCAGAGCAGCCTCCAGAGTGATCACTGTGCCCAAAACTCCAGCAATATTTTTCTTATGGGTTTTCAACATTTTTAAATTTTTTATGTTTTTTGGAATTTTTAGGGATTTTTTAATATTTTTATGGTTCTTCTTGGGTTTTAGGGATTTTGAGGGGTTTTATGGTTATTAAGGGTTTTTAATTTTTTTTTTCATTTTTTATGTTTTGAGGGTTTTATGTGTTTTTATATTTATAATGTTTTTATAGGGGTTTTTAGGGTATTTAGGGTTTTTATGTTTTTAGGGATTTTCATTTTTTTATATTTATGGGTTTTTAGGTTTTTTGGGATTTTGAAGGTTGTATGTTTTTTTGGAGATTATGGTTTTTGGGTTTTAATGTTTTTTTTTTGAGTTTTTAGGATTTTAAAGGGTTTATAATGTTTTTAATATTATTAGGAGTTTAAAGGGTTTTTATGGTCTTATTTGGTTTTAGATTTTTTATGTGTTATTAATGATTTTATGTATTTTAGAGGTTTTTATGATTTTTTTGTGTTTTTATAGTATTAAGGTCTTTTATGGTTTCTAGGTTTATTTGGTTCTTTTAGGTGTTTTATATTTTTTAGCAATTTTAGGTATTTAGTATTTTTAATAGTTTCTATGTTTTTAAGTATTTCTGAGGGGTTTTAAGGGTTTTTACATTTTTAAGGATTTTTATGGTATCTTTACAATTATATTTTGTTTTTAGTGATTTTAGATATTTTAATGGATTTTAGGGTTTTAGTGGTTTTATAGTTTTTATGATTTTAGACTTGTTTTTATTTTTTTTATAAGTTTTACGCGTTTTTTGGTCTTTGCGTTTTTCTTAGGGGTTTTAGGGTATTTTATGTTTTTAGGATTTTTTGGGTGTTTTTAGAATTTTTACAGTTTTTAGGGATTTAGGGATTTTGAGGGTTTTAGTTTTTTTGGGGTTTTATGGTTATTTTGGTTTTTTGGGCCGTTATTTTTTAGTGGGATGTTTTGGTTTTTTAGTTTTTTCTTGTTTTTTTGGGTTTTTTCTCTTTTAATAGTTTTTTATCATTTTAGTAATTTATAGGGGTCTTTGAGTTTTTAGTGGTTTATTTATTTTATGGATTTATATAGTTTCAATGTTTTCAGTGGTTTTTATGGTTTCTTAGGTTTTTAGGGTTTTTAGGGTTTTTTCTTGGATTTTTATTATTTTTTGGGTTTAAATAGTTTTAATTTTTTTTAGGTTTTTATGTGTTTCATAAGAGTTTTTAGGGTTTTTTGGGGGGTTTACATTTTTAATTTTTTTTTAGTATTTTAATGGTTTTAGGGTTATGGATATTTAGGATTTATAGGGTTTTAGTGGTTTATGGTTATTTTTGGGATTGTAGGGTTTTTTGAGTGTTTAGGGTTTTTATATTTTTTTTATATTTTTAATGGTTTTAGGGGTTTAAATAGGTTTTATAGGTTTTTGTGTTCTTTAGGGTTTTATGAGGATGGTTTTTAGGGTTTTTAGGGGTTTTAGGGGTTTTAAGGGTTTTAGGAGTTTTATTACTTTAGGTCCTTTTAGGGTTTTTAACATTTTTAGGAAATTTGGGTTTTAATGTTTTTTAAGTTTTTAATGATTTCCTTGTAGTTTCAGGGTTTCTAGGGTTTTTTCATTTTTGGTATTTTTAGGGGGTTTTTTATGATTTTTATGTGTTTTTATTTTTTTCTGGAATTTTCATAGTTTTTAGGGGTTTTCAAGTTCATTATGGCCTTTCTGTTTTAATTGATTTTTAAAATTTATAGGTGTTTTAGTTTTTTTAGTTTGTTAGGGTTTTCATAGGGTTTTTAAAGAATTTTTAGGGTTTTTTACATTTTAGGGACTTTTTTTGGATTTTATTGGTTTTTTATTATTTTTTGGGGTTGTAGAGATTTTGATATTGTTTTTGTCCTTTTAGGGTTTTTAAGGACTTTTTGTTTTTTTGTGGTTTAAAGATTCTTTTTACAGTTTGGAGGTTTCTTAGAGGTTTTTAAAATTTTTATTAGATTAAAGGGTTTAGAAATATTTTAGTAGTTTTTTATTTTTTTATGGGTTTTAGGGTTTTTAAGATGTTTTTGTGTTTTAGGGTTTTTTGGGTTTTTTGGTTATTAGGGTTTTTTAACATTTTTATTTTTTTAGGTTTTTAGGGGATTTAAGTGTTTTTATGGTTTTATGATTTTCATAGGGGTTTTTAAGGTTTTCTGGGTTTTATGTTTTTACCAATTTTTGGGACTTTTGTTTTGGATTTTCATGGTTTTTTAGTGTTTTGGAGTATTTTGATGGTTGTAAGGGTTTTTAGGGGTTTAATGTTTTTTGTTGTGGTCGTATGGGTTTTTTGAGTTTTTTATATTTTTAAGGTTTTTTATAAATTTTAAATTTGTTAAGGGTTTGAAGGTTCTCTGGGTAATCAGTGGGATTTTAGGGTGTCTATACGTTCTAATGTGTTTTTGAGGTTTTTAGTGTTTTTATGGTTTTTAGTGTTTTTATGTTTTTTGGGGTTTTTTGGTTTTTATGGTCATTTTTTTGTTTTTTAGGGTGTTAGGGTTTTTTATATTTCTAGGGTTTTAAGCGTTTTTAGGTTTTTATGGTTTTCTTAGGTATTTTCAAGGTTTTATTATTTTTACATTTTTAGTGTTTTTTAGGTATTTTTTGGATTTTTAGGGTTTTTATGGTTTTTATGGTTTTAGGGATTTTGATGTGTTTTAGGGTTTTAGGAATTTAAGTGTTTTTTATTTTTAGTGAGATTATGTTTTTTAGGTTTTAATGGTTTTCTTAGGTATTTTTAAGGTATTTAGGGTTTTTTCATTTTTAGGGATTTTTAGTGATTTTTATATATTATGGATTTTGGGATTTCTAGGGAATTTGAGGGGTTTTTTGGTTTTTTAGTGTTTTTAGGTTTTTATGGATTTTGGGTTTTAGTATTTTTTGAATTCTTTTGGTTTTTTAAAGTTTTCTATATTTTTCTTACATTTATATGGGTTTTAATGGGATTTAAACTTTTTAGTGGGTTTTAAGGTTTTCATGGGTTTTAGGGGCTGTTTTAGGATTTTTATGGATTATAGTGGTGTTTGGGGATTTTTAGGGTTTTTATAAATTTTTTATGTTTTTAGGGGTTTTAAATGTTTTTAAGTATTTAATATTCTCTTGGGTTTTTGAGTATTTCTTATTTTTTTAGGTATTTTTAGGTATTTTTATTTATTTTTTGGTTTCAGGTTTTTTGCGGATTTTGGGGGTTTTATGGTTTTGTAGGGTTTTTTGGGTTTTTATTGTTTTTTTAGTTTTCAGGGGTTTTAGGTTTTTTTAGGTTTTTTCGATTTTCTTTGGGGTTTTAATCGTTTTTAGATTCTCTTTATGTTTTTAGGTATTTTTAATGTTTTTTAGGATTTTTATAGTTTTTTCGGGATTTTAGGGATTTTGCAGGGTTTTTCGGGGTTTTGGGGTCTTTTTGGGTTTTAGAATTATATGTTTTTTTTTAGTTTTTAAGGTTTTTTTTATTTTTAATGTTTTTTAGGGGTTTTTATAGTTTTTAAAATTTTCTAGGTTTTAATTGGTTTTTAGAGTTTTTAGTGGTTTCTTTGGTTTTAAGGGTTTTCTAGTTTTCTGGTGTTTTTATTTTCTTTTTAGGGGTTTTTAGGTTTTGAGGTTTTTTGAGGTTTTAAGTGTCTAGGTTTTTATGTCTTTCTTATGGTTTTTCACGATTTTAGTTTTTTATTGTTTTTAGGGATTTTAGGGGTTTTAGAGTGTTTTTGGATTTTCAAGGGTTTTGTGGGGTTTTGTGGGGGTTTGTGGCATGTTTTAGAGGTTTTAGGTTTTTTTAGGATATTAGTGTTTTGTAGGTTATTATAGTTATTATGTGTTTTATATTTTTATGGGGTTTTATGGTTTTTTAGGGTTTTCTACGTTTTATGGGACATTATGGATTTTTTTAGGATTTTTATGGGTTTCCGGGTTTTTATGGATTATGAGGGTCTTTATTTTTTCTAAGGGTTTTAGGGTTTTAAGATATATTTAGAGGTTTTTATGGCATTTTAGGGTTTTTTGGTTTTTTTCAGTTTTTAGTGTTTTTAAAATTATTCATAGTTTTTTAACATCTTGATGGTTTTAAAGGGTCATAGTGGTTTCTCTCAGTTTTAAATGGTTTTAAGAGTTTTTTATGTTTCTAGTTCTTTATAGTTTTTATGGATTTAAAGTGTTTTTAGGATTTTTAGCCGTTTAGGGTTTTTAGGGATTTTATGTTTTTTAGTTTTTTATTCCTTTTATGGTTTGTCAGGGTTTTTATATTTTTTTATATTTTGAGTTTTTTTAGTATTTTATGAATATAAAGTTTTTAGGTAATTTGAATGGTTTTCAAGTTTTTAAGGGTTTTAAGTGTTTTATATTTTTTTCGGTTTTTAGGGTTTTTTTAACCTTTTATGGTTTTAATGGGTATTCTGAGTTTTTTATGTTTTTAGGGGTTTAAATGTGTTTTATTGTTTTTAGTTATTTTTTGTGTTTTTATATTTTTCTATTTTACTTATGGGTTTAATGGTTTTAATAGGTTTTAGGGAGTTTTAGGTTTTAGCGTTTTTAGTCATTTTAGGGGTTTTTATTGTTTTTAGTTTTTTAGAGTTTTCTTGAGGGTTTTCATATTTTTTAGGGTTTTTAAAATTTTTAGGGATTTTTAGGACTTTTAATGTTTTATGGTTTTTAGGGATTTTGAGGGATTTTGAGGTTATTTAGTGGTTTTATGGTGTTTAGTGTTTCTAGGTTTTTAGGGTTTTTAAGTGTTTCTGGGGTTTTAAGGTTTTAATATGGGTATTCACGGTTTTAAAGATTTTTCTAGGGATTATTAGGAATATTAATGATTTTTTTGGTTTTATAGGTTTTTAGGGATTTGGGAGTTTTTTAGGGTTTTTAGTTTTTTATGTTTTTTATGGTTCTTTGGGGTTTGAGGGGTTTTTCAGTTTTTAAGGATTTTTAGTGTTTTTAACGTTTTTAGGTCTTTAAAGGGATTTTAGAGTTTTTATTGGTTTTAGAGTTTTTATAGGTTTTTTGGGTTTTTAATATATTTATGGGTTTTTATATTTTTTAGGATTTTTATGGTTTTTAGGGTTTTTAATGTTTGTTAGGTTTTTTGGGATTTAAGTGTTTTTATGTTTTTAAGGTTTTCTTAGGATTTTTTAGGGTTTTTTATGTTATTAGATATTTTTAGTGATTTTTTTTGATTTTTATGTTTTTTTAGGATTTTTTATGAATTTGAGGGTTTTAAGGTGTTTTTAAGGGTTTTAGGGTATTTATAGTTTTTTGTGGTTTTAGGGGTTTTTTATTTTTTTTTACGGTTTTAATGTTTTTAGACTATTTTAACATTTTAATTGGTATAAAGTATTTTTAAAAATTTATTGTTTGAGGGTTTTATGGGTTTTAAGGATTTTAGTTGTTTTTAATATTTTTATAGGTAATTATGGTTTTTAGGGTGTTATTTGGTTATTTAGAGTTTTTTGGGGTTTCTCGAATTTTTATGTATTTTTTGGCTTTTATGGTTTTCCTAGGGGTTTTAGGGGTTTTGGTTTTTTTATATTTTTAGGTATTTTTAATACTTTTATGGGTTTTTAGGGTTTTAGGGATTTTAAGGGATTTAGGGTTTCTAGTTTTTTTAGTGTTTTTATGTTTTTATGGGTTTGAAGTGTTTTTAAATTTTTAATGATTTCTTTTGGGTTTTCACGATTTTTAGGTTTTTATAGTTTTTTAGTATTTTATCGATTTTTCAGGATTTTTATGGGTTTTTAGTGTTTTGGGGATTTTTATTATTTTAGAGTTTTTTGGGTTTTTATGGTTTTTTGGTTTTTGGGGGTTTAGATTTTTTAGATTTTAATTGGGTTTTGAAGATTTTTTAGAGTTTTTTAATGTTTTATGGGTATAATGGGTTTTATGAGTTTTAGGATATTCTAGGGATTTATGGTTTTTTTGGGTTTTAGTGTTTTTAACATTTTGTAGGTTTTTAGGGGTTTTATATGTTTTTATGTTTTTGTGGTTTTCTTAGGGATTTTTAGGGTTGTTAGGGTATTTTATGCTTTAGGGGTTTTTTTGGACTTTTATGGGTTTTAGTTGAATTTAGGGATTTTGAGGGGTTTTAGGATCTTTTATGGGTTTTATGTTTTTTTAGGTTTTTTGGGGTTTTTAAGTGTTTTTTGGGTTTTAAGGTTTTCTTAGTGTTTTTTGGTGTTTTAGGGTTTTTTTGTATTTCTTGGTATTTAAAAAATATTTATTTTAGGTTTTTTGGGATTTTGTGGGTTTTAAGGGTTTTTTTGGTTTTTATAGTTTTTTAATGTTTTTAACGGTCGAATGAGTTTTTATAATTTTTAGTATATCTAAGGGTTTTAAGAATTTATAGGGCTCTTTTTGGGTTTTCGGGGGTTTTATGGTTTTTAGGGGTGTTAGCATATTTTTAGGGGGTTTTAGGACTTTAATGTTTTAAGGTTTTTAAGGATTTTTATGTATTTATAGTTTTCCTTGGGTTTTTCAGGGTTGTTTGGTTTTTTAGATTTTGAGGTAATTTTATGGATTTTTAGTATTTTTAATTCTTTGTAGGGTTTTTGGTATTTTGGGTACTTTCTTGGGTTTTAGGGTTTTAGGGGTTTTTTTAAACATTATAATAATTTTTTATGGTTTAAATATTTTATAGTTTCTTAATGTTTTCTTTTTGTTTAGTAAGATTGTTAGTTTTTTTATGTTTTTAGACAATTCTGGGGATTTTTTTAGGTTTTTTTACTTTTTTAGGGTTTTAGGAATTTTAATAGTTTTATGAATTTTATGGTTTTTATTATGTTTTGGGGTTTTAGGGGGTTTTGAGTTCTTATGGGTTTTAAGGTTTTTAGATTTTTTTAATGTTTTTAGGATTCTAAAGTGATTTTTTATTTTTAGTGGGTTTTAAGAGTTTTTATGCATTTTATTGTTTTAAATGTTTTTAGTGATTTTTATTGGATTTTTTGAGCTTTTAGGGTATTCTTAGTGTTTTTTAGATTTTTAGTGTTTTTAGGTTTTTTGTTTTCCTAATGGATTTATAAGCTTTTATGTTTTTAGGAATTTTTAGGGATTTTTGGATTTTTATACTTTTTAGCGGTTTTAGTTAATTTGAGGTTTTTTATGGGTTTTTAGGGTTTTTATGGTTTTTAGGGATTTTAAAAATGTTAGATTTTTTAGGGTTTTAGGAATTTTAATAGTTTTATGAATTTTATGGTTTTTATGATGTTTTGGGGTTTTAGGGGGTTTTTGAGTTCTTATGGGTTTTAAGGTTTTTAGAGTTTTTTAATGTTTTTAGGATTCTAAAGTGTTTTTTTATTTTTAGTGGGTTTTAAGAGTTTTTATGCATTTTATGGTTTTAAATGTTTTTAGTGGTTTTTATTGGATTTTTTGAGCTTTTAGGGTATTCTTAGTGTTTTTTATATTTTTAGTGTTTTTAGGTTTTTTGTTTTCCTAATGGATTTATAAGTTTTTCTATTTTTAGGAATTTTTAGGGATTTTTGGATTTTTATACTTTTTAGAGGTTTTAGTTAATTTGAGGTTTTTTATGGGTTTTTAGGGTTTTTATGGTTTTTAGGGATTTTAAAAATGTTAGATTTTTTAGGGTTTTAGTGGTTTTATATTCTTTTAGGTTTTTAAGAGTTTCTTAGGGGTTTTCAGGGTATTTTGGGTTTTTATGTTTTTGTGGAATTTTTGGGTTTTTTTAGGAATTTTATGGGATTTACGGGTTTTTAGGGATTTATAATAATTTAGGGGTTTCTAGGGTTTTATGGTTTATAAGTTGTTTAAGGTATTTATGGTTTTTAAGGTCATTAAAGTTTTATGGATTTAAAGGGTTTTTAGAGTTTATACCTTTTTTGAGGGTTTTTCTGTGTTTTTTGATTTTTTATGGTTTTGAGGGGAGTGTAGGATTTGTAGGGGGTTTTGGTTTTTTACATTTTTTAGGTTTTTAGGGGTTTTATGTTATTTTTGTATTTAATGTTTTCTTAGGATTTTTTAAGGTTTTTATGGTTTTTTGTGTTTTTATTTATTTTTTTTGTATTTTTTTGCAATTTAGTTTTTTTGTTGATTTTAGACTTTTTTTATCATTTTTAGAGGATTAATGGGTTATTAGTGTTTTTAGTGGTTTTTTACTGTTCTAATGGATTTTATTTTATTTTTTATGTTTTTAGGGCAAGGAAGGTTCGGGTCCAGGCTATTCCTAGAACACCCCAAAATTTATTAAAAGAAAAGACACAAAGACACTGCAGACCAGGGAGGGGAGGGATCCACCAATCCACACCCAAAGCCCCTTACGACCTCAACCCGAAGGCCACAAAAAGAAAGACAGAAAAAAAAAGCAAGAACAACAAGTCAAGAAAGTCCAAAAGGGAAGGCACACAAGGGGAGGATCAGTCAACATCACCACCAAAATCATCCAGCTCCGCACCACGATACCCCATGCCCACACCAAAGCCATCACCCACATCAGCAAGACTAAAATCTGACTCACCCATGTCTGTTGAGTCCCATCCAGACTCAAAATCCACTTGCATGCCAAGCATAGATAGAATCTTCAACCTAGACTTCTCTTGCTCAGCAGAAATTGAGAGCCGCTCTCACTTATTCACCTTTAGCTTAAGTCTGATAGCTCGTGAAGATGCCCTAGTTGCCATGGGATGTGGGAGGGCAGAATAGTCCCTCCTCTATCTTCGCCTCGGAGGGGCGGAAGTGGATCAGGCTTCAACACCTGACTTCACACAAGTGACACCATCACTGACAGCCAGTGGTGCCTTCCCCTTCTTACATTCTGACCTAGGAGTTTCAGCACCTCCTCTGGTTCTTTCCTCCTTTGACCTGACCATGGTAGCGTTTATCCAGCGATCAGCCTCAGAAAACCTCTCCCCTAGCCTCTCAGCTTCACCCTCCAGCGGGAACCTTTCCCATTCAATCCACACCATCTCATGCAGCTGCACAAAATAATATTCAGCAGAGGAAACACCATGAAGGACCATAGCCCTCTGCAGGTCCATGGACAGATCACCATTGTCGCCAGCATTCACTGATAGAGGGATCAAAACTGGAAACTGGGAATATCCTCAGCACTGCTAGTGCTGTCTGAGGGTGGGGATGGCCCAGGACCCATGTTAGGTCCCCCCACGCTAGGACACCCGGACAGAACTAGAGGGTCACCACGCCAATTCGCATAATGCACCCTGGGGATCCAGGTCTCCTATTCCACCATAGACCTTTCCTCAGCTGAAGACAGGCTCCACTCATCCCCAGACCTCGGGCCCTGAGCAACCACTACCTCCTTCACGACATATGTCACTAGCACATCCACCACAGCCGGCTCATCCAAGGCTGTAACCTGGGAGTTTTTTGGAGCACTCACAACAACTTCAACTACTGGAAAGGATCCATCAGTGCTCTCATTAACCTTCAATCCATCTATATCAGCTCGTCCCAGTTCTAGAGTATAGGGATCCTCCATATTTCCTTTCCAGACGCCCATCACAACAGCCTTCTCTAAATCTACCTGCCTCCTAGGGGAGTCACCACACCCATGAACGCCTTCAGCAGAAACCCGATCATCCCTCTCATCCAGTAGCACTTCCTCCTCATCAGCATCTCTCGAAACACCATCACCTCCAGCCATACTTACAATGATGCCACCCGAATCTATCAGGTCAACCTCTAAATCACTTCCATCCAGCAAAGTAGATGAGCAAGGAACATCAGCAACCAAAGTTTTGGAGGATAAAGGCTCATCCACCCCCTTTGTCCCCTTCACCTCCACCAGAGGGAGGATGATCTCACTAGGAGACATGAGATCTAGAGAACCACCACCCCTAATAGGACCAGGGCATCCTCCAAAATCACTATGCCCAAAGCTCCAACAAGAAGAGTAGAACACCGGCCATTGCTCAACGATAACAGGCTATCTCCATCTGAGTTCTTCCCCCACTACAATCCAGATAGCATCCATAGGAGTCTTCGAAGCATCGACTTCAACAAAGGCCCTTGGTGAAACCGGATGGAAAAGGGCCCTAGTTCTACTATCCACAAAAAGGAACCTCCCCACCAAATTCCCAAGCATAGAAATAAATGAGATATTTTGAAAGGTAAGTGGAAGCTCAAGAAATATCACATAGGTAGCAGTAATTGGGGAACTCCACTTCATATGAAAGTCAAAGCTCCACCGAAAGAGGGAGAAATAAGCACTATTGCACGACCGAGGAGCTTATGACCAGGCAAGGACTAGGTCTTCCTCCAAGGCCAAGAGAATCATGATGTGGGATCTATCGATCAGACCCACAGTCGCCCTAGCCCTAAGATTCCAGAAAATCCGAAACGAACCTATCAAAAGTGACCACTGGGGGTCACCGCATCAGAAAGCTTGAAACCAGAGTCAGGCGGTGCAGGTCTGAAGCCTCAGTGAACTCCTGAATCGAGAGGGGAAGCTGCGGACAACCTTCGAAGAGCTTCGGAACCTTTGGCCAGAGCACCGTTTTCGGGTCCTCTTGGGGTTTTTAGGGATTTTAATGTTTTTTTGGGTTTTAAGGGTTTTTGTTGTTTCTATTTATTTAATGTTTTCTTTGTGTTATACATGGGTTTTGGGGTTTTTTATATTTTTCTGGATTTTAAGGATTTTTTATGATTCTTAAGGTATTTTAGGTTTTTTTTGGGATTCAGAGTTATCTCAAGGGGTTTTAGTGTTTTTTGGGCTTTTAGGGGGGGTTTTATGGTTTTTAGGGATTTAATTGTTATTATTTTATTTATTTATTTTTTATTTTTATGTTTTTTGGGGTTTTTTATGTCTTATGGATTTTAAGGGATTTTTTTGGATTTTTATGATTTTTATGTATTTTAGGGATTTTGAATGTTTTTTGGTTTTTTGGGGTTTTACAGCATTTTAGATTTTAGGGTTTTTATGGTATTTATATTTTTCTAAAATTTTAAGGGGTATAAATTGTTTTTTGAGTTTTTAGCTGGTTTTTAGTGTTTTAATGGGTCTTTACAGTTTTTAAGGTATTTAGAGGTGTTT
Organism: Viscum album; assembly: GCA_963277665.1. NCBI lineage: Eukaryota > Viridiplantae > Streptophyta > Magnoliopsida > Santalales > Viscaceae > Viscum > Viscum album. Next base: position 111,676,665 of record OY728127.1, read on the forward strand.
ATGTTTTTTAGGGTTTTGGATTTTTTTGGGTTTTTAAGGGTTTTAAGTGCCTTTATGTTTTTATGGATTTCTTATGGTTTTATGGGTTTTTAATGTTTTATGGATATTTAGAGATCTTTTTTATTTTAATATTTTTTATGGGTTGTAGTTATTTTGAGATTTTTTATGGTTCTTAGGGTTTTTTAATTTTTGTTGGATTAAGGGTTTTTCAGGGGTTTATTTTGGTTTTTTATATTTTTTTAATATTTTTAGGGGTTTAAAGGGTTTTTATAGTTTTTAGTGGGTTTAAGTGTTTTATGGGTTTTTAATGTTTTTAAGTTCTTATTGGTTTCATGGTTTTTAAGGGGTTTTAGGGACTTTTAGGATTTTTAGTTTTTTATGGGTTTTTAGTGTTTCTATGTTTTTAAGGTTCTGTTAAGGGCTTTTAGAGTTTTAGTTTGTTTTTATTTTTATTTATTTTTAGAGATTTTTATGATTTTTATGGTGTTTAAAGGTTTTAGGGATTTTCAGAGTTTTTAGATGTTTCGGGTGTTTTTATGGTTTTTAGCATTTTTAGGTTATAAAGATTTTTTTTCGTATTTTAGGATATTTATGCAATTCTTACAATTTATCAGGGTTTTGTGTTTTTTACGTTTTTAGTGATTTTAGGGCTTTTTAGTATTTTTATGATTTTCGGAATTTTAAGGGTCTTTTTAGGTTTTTAGGTTTTTGTTTGATTTTTTATGGTTTTAAAGGTTTTTAGAGTTTTTAACATTTTTTGGGGTTTAATGGGGCTTTAGAGTCTTTATTCATTTTATGGTTTTTTGGGTTTTTTGGGTTTTTAAGAGGTTTTTTAGGGTTTTTATGGGATTTTAGGGTGCTTTATGATTTTTAGGGGTTTATAAATTTTTAGGTTTTCAAGGGCTTTAAGTGTTTTTAGGGATTCAAATTTTTCTTATAAGTTTTTATGGTTTTTTAGATTTTTTTACATTTTATGTATTTTTAGTTCATTTTTTGGGTTTTTATGTTTTATAGGGACATTATGGATTTTGAGGGTTTTTATGCTTTTTAGTATTTCTTAGTGTTTTATATTTTTAGTGGTTTTAGGTGTGTTAAGTGTTTTTATAGTTTTTAAGGTTTTCTTAAGGGTATTTTTATTTTTAGTGATTTTTTATCTTTTTTCATTATTTTTTGGGTTTTTTTAGGATTTTTATTTGTTTTTTAGAGTTTATTGTGATTTTTAGGGTTTTTTGGATTTTTATAGATTTAGTGGGGTTTTAGGGTTTTTATGAGTTTTTAGGGATTCATATGGTTTTCAATAATTTTAATATTTTTAGGTTTTTTAGGGTATTATATGGTTTTTTAAGGGTTTTTAGTATTTTTAGGGATTTCGAAGTTTTTTGGTTTTTAAGGTTTTTAGGGTTTTTTGACCTTTGTAGGGATTTAATATTTTTTAGTGTTTTTAATGTTTTCAGCGGTTGAGTGGGTTTTTAGGTTTTTTATGGATTTTAGTAGGTTTTAGAGGTTTTTTTTGTTTTTTGGGTTTTTAGGTGTTTTAGGTGTTTTCTGGTTTTTACTGGTTTTAGGGGTTTTAGGGTTTAAATGGTATTTTTATAGTTTTTAGTGTTTTTCGGTTTTCTAAGGGTTTAAGTGCTTTTAGGATTTTAATTTTTTCTTCACTTTTTTAGGTTTTTTTCTGGTTTTTCCATTTTGAAGTTTTTTCATGGCCATTTTTGGATTTTTATGGAATTTAGGGGTGTTTTAGGATTTTAAGGGTTTTTACGGTTTTTAGGTATTTTATGATTTCTAGCGTTTTCTATTTTTTTAGGGATTTTAATTGTTTGTAGTTTTTCAGGGTTTTCATTTGTTTTTTCATGGTTTCATACTTTTTTTATGTTTTAAGGGTTTTTTTGGTATTCTGGGAAATTTTTGGGGTGTTGGGTGTTTAAGTGATTTTGTTGGTTTTTAAGATTTTTAGGGTTTTTTAGTTTTATGGTTTTTTTGGTTTAGGGTTTTTTTTAGTTTTTTAGTATTTCAAAAAAAAAAATAATTATTTAGTGTTTTAATTGGTTTAGTGGTACTATAGAGTTTTATAGTGTTTTATGGAGATTTTAGGGGTTTTTAAGTGTTTTTTTTTGTTTTTAAATGTTTTATGAATTTTAGGGGGTTTTTCTATTTTAAGGACTTTTAGATTTTTTAACATTTAAATAGTTTTTAGGTTTTTAAGGGTTTTATGTTTTTTATATTTTTCAGGTTTTCTTTGGATTTTATAGGTTTTTAGGTGTTTTGACATTTTTTTGAATTTTTAGTGATGTTTTAGGATTTTTATGGTTCTTTTCATTTTTAAAAATTTTGAGGCTTTTTAGGGTTTTATGATTTATTGGTTTTTATGTTTTTTTATTTTTTAGGGTTTTTATGGTTTTTAGAGTTATTTAACATTTTTAATGGTTTTAAGGGTTTTTTAGAGGTTTTAGTTTGTTTTATGGTTCTATATTTTTTTAGAGTCTTTTATGGTTTTTTGTGTTTTTTATTATTTTTAGGTTTTTATAGATTTTAAGGTCTATTTAGGGGTTTTTTCATGTTTTTATCGTTTTTTTACATTTTTTGGGTATTAATTGATTTTAGTTCTTTAAGTTTTTCTTGTTGTTTTCCAGGTTTTTTAGGTTTTTTATATTTTTCTAGATTTTTAGGGATTTTTATTTTATTAGGGTTTTTATGGATTTTTGATAGTTTTCTGTGTTTTTAGAGTTTTTTGGGTTTTATGGTTTTTTGGGGGGTTTGGTTTTTTTGAGTTTTTCAATGTTTTTATTGTTTTTTATATATTTTTCAACATTTTTATAGGTTTAAAGTGTTTTTAGTGGGTTTTAAGTGTTTTATGGGTATTTACATTTTCTAAGGTTTTTAGTAGTTTTATGGTTTTAGGGGTTTTAGGGATATTTTCATCTTTATAAGGGTTTATTAGTTCTAATATTTTTTTTAGGTTTTTTAGGGGTTTTTTTTAGAGTCTTTTATGGTTTGGTTTTTTTGATCGCTCCAACTCCCCTGTCTGCGTCGGGATGCTGTGGGAGACAACTGAAGCTCTAATCTCTCACCTGAGTCCCTGCTCAAAGGTATAGGCCCTGAAGAATGGGTCTCGTACCATATTGGTGGAGTATCACGAGAGGTCGGTGAACCTCGCTAAGTATTGCTCCACCGTCATGCTACCCTGCTAAAGATGTAGTATCTCTTATATACGCACCACTCGAAGGGTGGCTGGTACAAACTCTGCCTGAAACAGGCTCTCAAAATCTGCCCATAGAAGTGTCGCCTCATCCTGCATCTGGAGCATCAGGCTTCACCATCTGCCTATTGCTACCTGAAGGAGGCTGGCAGCAACGATAACCACAAAGTCTGCTCATGTCCCTACTAGCCTGAAGACTCTCACCACAGCCTCCAGGCAATCCTCAACCACCTGTGGGTCGATATTTACTCAGAACCTGGGTGGCATCTGGCGTTGTAACTCATAAAGCGTGCTCAAGTGGCATGCATCGCCTGCTGTTGGTGCTGGTGGCATCAGTGGACGAATGGGTGGTAGTACCGCTGGTGCCTTCGCTGGTGCCTCAACTGGATGAGGGCCCTATACTGAGGTCTCATCGCTCAGCGACCTATCAGTATGTACAACTCTCGGGGCTCTAGCTAGTCGTCCCTGGGGATGCATCCTGAAAAAAACAGATGTGAAATGGTCAAAGTCTATACCTGGTGAGCTGACTGGGTTTGAGCCAACTTAAAGGAGGCTTTTGAAAACACACACGCAATCAGTGATTTCAAGCACTGAGTCGGAAATCAGAAGTCAGGGTCCTGGTGTATGGATACACCGGCCACCCGTACTAACACTAGACTCCCTGAACTGAAAACCACACTTAGTACCCTCAACATTATTGCTTCACAGAAAAGAAATATCAGAGTCCTAAGTTCTGTGGCAGAATCGATTTCCTCTGATGCCAATTTGTCACGACCCGTCCCCCAGGGCCCGTATCGTGACTACCCCAAGCCCTCCTTCCATAGGCCAGGGGCTGGCAACTAGCACCGAAGGCGTAATTCCCTATAAATGGGAAGGCATTTCCTTTATAAAACGTAAACACACACACACAACCAGAGAAAAAGCGGAAGCAAACACTATGTAAGCAGTAAAACAAGTGTGCTGAAAGTACAAAGGGGCTGGAAATACAAGCCCAACAGAAAGGTATAGCTACAACTGAAATAAAGTACCACTGAAAATACAAATAGCAGAATGGTGAAGCAGCTTCTGGATCGTCCTCCGGGTTCCTACCTAAAGGGTAGTTATAGATGTCCTCCTCAGCACTCTGTGTCTATCGGTCTGATCTATGTGTCTTCATTCCAAGTGTCCACCTCTGGGCATAGCCCGTGCATGGGTGAGTATAACGATACTCAATAGGGAACCTGAGACCCTCAAGGTCTCACTAAATCCAATAAGGATAAACCAAAAAGAAATATCTCAATAGATAACCTTTACTTAGGTATATTACCATACATATACCAAATTTATCAAGTAACCCATCTCAATCATGAGGAAAACACAAAGGTCATTGACTCAGCTCAAACCAAGATTTTCATTCACGATGTCAAAACCACGGCTGCTGGAGAACTCCTCCTCTATCGAGTACAGTAGTCTTGTCATGACTTCGAGGTTTTACTCACTAACATTAGACTGCTGAGTTACTCCTCCTGTCGGGTACCACGGGTCTGCCACCCCAACACAGTAGTGCACCTCGCCATGGGTCTGCCGCCCCAAAACAGTAGCGCACCCCCTAATAGCCTACAGAGGTACTCCTCCTGTCGAGTATCACGGGTCTGCCACCCCAACACAGTAGCGCTCCTTCACCATGGGTCTTCCACCCCAATACAGTAGTTCTCCCCATTGGGCTAGTCAAGTCAATCTTAAATGAATCGGACAAGCAGTCATCAGGTCTCAGCCAGCTACAAGGTCTTCGTACTATGTACCCTCGTCTCTGGGAGGATCTGCTCCACGAGCTTCTGGTCAATACTTAAAAATGTCACATAATCTCACTTGGAAGTATTTCATGGGATCTCCTCGTCATATGGGTCTCAACGTAACAGACGGCGCGTCAATCGGACGTCTGGTCGGTGAGTTATTAGCAATTCTGTTCGAGGGGCCCAGTTGGATTTCGGGTTCAATCCAACCCGGACATACTCAAACAACATCCAAATCTTCTGTGGAGTATTCCAAAAGGTCCTTATCACCAAGAGGAATCCAACGTAGTCGACGGCACGTCAATCGGACATCCGGTCCTTATGTTATAAGTGTTTCTATTCCGAGGGCCCGGTTCGTTTCGGTTTCAAACCAACCCAGCCGTTTTTACAAAGTTGTCCAAAACTCAGATAGAGTATTGAAAAATGACCTCCTTGTCGTGAGGGTCACAGTTCCGCAGATGGCACGTTTATCGGACGCACGGTCATGAATTTATTCACATTTAAGCATATGGGCTCGGCCCGTTAGGCCCAGTGGGATGGCGGGTTCGGCCGATCTGGTTCGGTGGGCCCGACCCGACATGGGGTGTCGGCTTGGCCTAAAGAAATGTGACCCGGCCTTGTGGTAGGCACGGCCCAGCCCGAAGGCAGGTGTGGCCCGGCCGGCCGTGGCTCGGCCGGTTGGTCGAGCGGTCCATGGAGGGGGGCACGGCCCCCCGGCTTCCCGAACCGGCGGCGCCAAGCAGTGCCGCCCTCCTTAACCGGTCGGCCAACCTTCTTGGTGCAAGCAACCCGCATGGGCGGGCCACGGTTTTTCCGGCACAGATCCCTCCTGGCTTCGTGGATCTCCTCCACCCAACCGACCGGTTCTTCTGCCAAAGCGGCCCGTGGAATGCGGGCCACAGTTCGTCCACAGCGCGGCGCCGCGATCTCTTCGGTCCGACCAACTTTAGTCGGCCAGTTCTTTGTCAGTCGAGCGGCCTGCGGTTGCAGGCCCCAGTTCCTCTACACGCGACCAGTGCACGGTCGTCGCCTTCAATCATAGCCGCCATCCTTTCCATCACTGTCGTCATCGAAAAAGAACAAGGTTCAACGGAGGGTTGTCGGGCCATGTTTGTTCTGCCCACACCCTCCGCATTAAGCAGTAAAATATATACAAGGATGTTCACTTGTATAAAACAAGAATGATGGAATAATTTATTTAAAATAAATTAAACAAACCCCCTACCTAGGAAAAATTCGCGATAGCCGTGCGTTGTGGATGACAGTGTCGATTCCGTTATCGTTGGAGTGCACCCGAAGAAGAAGTGGTGTCTCCTCTCTTGTTGTGGAGAAAAAAAAGGAGTGTCGTCATTGGCATTCATGTTCTTCGAATCGTAGAGTGTTCTTCATCGAGGAAGAAAACAATTCTTCATTGAGGAAGTGGGATACTTTTCTCTCTTTCTCAAGAGCTCTCTCCCAACTCTCTTTAACACAACTAATGCCCCAAAATAAAATAATATGCTAAGGATATTATTTTATTAACATATGCAATTAAAAATTAAAACCACTTTGATTAATTAATTTTAGGATTGAATTTGTTAATTAAAGTGTTGGAATAAATTAATGGGAGATGAGAAGGTGAAGAGATCTCATAAATATTGGGAGAGTTGTCAAATTAAACAAGGGGGTTTAATGGGGGTTTATGAGAGTTATGGGGAGTTCAAGAGTTTAGGTCACGTGTGAGCCCCACCCCACAAATATCCTCTCATTGGAGGTTATGTGGGTGTGGACCCCACATCTAACTCCCCTTGGGCTGAAATAACAACCATCATTAAAATAAAATTGTGCTCCACCAATTTTATTAATTTTATTCTAATTCCCTAAATATTAATTCTCAACCCGCTTAAAATGCAACTGCAGTAATGGTGTCCTTAAGAAATTACCAGCACTGCGAGTTCATCAGTGCCCTCAAATTTTAATTCTGATCACCAGTTCAAAAGATAGAATAACCCGATCATTCGTTCACTGAACGTACCCGAGCGAAACTTTAGAAAATTTTTCTAGGCACATCGGGCCTCGGAATCCGGTGCCATCAGAAACTACGTACACGTAAAATTACAAAGTATTTAAGAAAAAACTTTCCTTGAAATTTCAAGGTATTTACAAGTATTTTATAATTTTTTATATTTTAAAGGTTTTATTTTTTTTCTGGGTTTTAGGGTATTTTACGATTTGGGTACTTTTACTGTTTTTTATGATTTTTATGGAATTTTAGGGGTTTTCATTATTTTGAGGTATTTAGGTTTTTATGTTGTTTTATGGTTTTTAGAATTTATTAGGTTTTATAGGGGTTTCAATTGTTTTTTGTGTTTCAAGGTTTAATTAGGGGTTTTTAGGGTTTTTAAGGCTTTTTATGTTTATATGTATTTTAAGGGATTTTTTGGATTTTGGTGTTTTTTTTGGTTTTTTTGTTTTTTGGTTTTTTTGTTCTATATTTTATATTTTTATTTTTTTTATGGTTTTTAAGATTTTTTTAATGTTTTTAGGTATTTAAAAGGAATTTTAGAATTTTTAGTGTATTTTTGGGTTTTATGTGATGTTAGTATTTTTTATGGTTTTATGTTTTATATAGTGTTTATGTGTTTACGTGTTTTAGGTTTTTTGGGGGGTTTTTTATTTTTATTGTTTTTTTATTTTTTTTTGGGGGTTTAAATTATTTTTAGGTTTTTAAATTTTTCCTTGGAATTTTCAAGATTTTAGGGTTTTTTATATATTTTGGTATTTTTAGTCCTTTTCTTGTATTTTTAGGGGGTTTTAGGGTTTTAAGGTTTTAGATATTTTTATTTTTTAATGTTCTATATGGTATTTCTAATTTTTCAGAGGTTTTATGTGTTTTTATCAATTTATGGTCTTCATTGGTGTTTTTAGGGTTTTTTATGTTTTAGTGATTTTTAGAATTTTTTTGGATATTTATAGATTTTCGGGATTTTGATGAATTTATGGGTTTTGGGGGTTTTTGGGAGCTTGAGGGTTTGGGGGGTTAGAGTGATTAATTTACTTTTTATGGGTTTTATGACTTTTTATAGTTTTTTTAACATTTACGGGTTCATAGAGTTATAGTGTTTTTAGTTGTTTTTAGGGGGGTTTATGAATTATAAGGTTTTTATGTTTATATTTTTTTTAGTGGTTTAGGGTTTTTATGGATTTTAGGGTTCTATAAATTTCATGGTTTGGGTGGTTTAAGTTATTTAAGGTTTTTATATTTTTCTTTGGGGTTTTCATGGTTTTGAGGGTTTTGTATATTTTTTTGAATTTTTAAGGATTTTTTAGGAATTTTATGGTTTTTAGGGTTTTTAGGGATTTTGAGGTTTTTTGGGTATTTTTGGGTTTTCATGGTTTTATGGTTCTCTTTAGGTTTTTAGTGTTTTTTAGTTTTTTAGGGTTTTTATGTTTTTTAGAGATTATTAACATTTTTAGGGGTTTATAAGGTTTTTAGGGGTTTTATTGGTTTTTTGGGGTTTTAACGTTTTTATGGGTTTTATAGTTTTTATTTTTATTCTGTTTTTTTGGGTTTTTAGAATGTTTTATGATTTTGATGGGTATTATATGTTTTTAGGGTTCTATGTTTTTCTTTTGGGTTTAGGTATTTTAATTGTTTCTTGAATTTTTTGACATTTTTAGGTATTTCTTTATGATTATTATATTTTTTGGGTTTTTTTGGTTTTCTTGGTTTTTTTGGTTTTTTGGGTTTTGGGGGTTTTTAGTTTTATGGTTTTCATATTTATTAAAATTTTAACATTTTTAGGGGATTAAAGGTTTTTTGATTTTTTTTGGGTTTTTTATTGTTTTTATCGACTTTTAGGGGCTTTATGGTTTCTTGGGATTTTTATGATTTTGGGGGGGGGGGGTTAAGGGGGTTTAGGGTCTTTTAGGGTTTTTAATGTTTTTATCATTTTGAGGGTTTTTAGAGGTTTTAATTTCTTTTAGGGTTTTAAAGTTTTCTTATGGTCTTTATGGTTTTTAAGGTTTTTAGTGTTTTTGTGTTTTTAATGAATTTAGATCTTTTTTTGGATTTTTATATGGTTTAGGGTTTTTAGACATTTTGAGGGGTTTTATGTGTTTTTAGGGTTTTTAGCATTTTTTAGGTTTTTAGGGATTTTATGTGTTTTTAGGTTTTTAGGTCTATCTTAGGGATTTTTAGTGTTTTTAGGGACTTTAAATTTTTTAAGGATTTTTTTAGATTTATGGAATTTTTATGGTTTATTAGGGTTTTTAGGGATTTTGAGGATTTTAGGGTTTTTAGAGATTTTATGGTTTTTTTAGGTTTTAGGGTTTTTTTCCTATGGGTAATTAAGGTTCTTTTTAGATATTTTTAATTTTTTAGGGTTGTAAAGTATTTTTAAAGTTTTTAGTTATTTTGGGGTCTTATGGGTTTTTAAGGGTTTTAAGGTTTCTAGGGGTTTTAGGGTTTTAAGGTTTTGGGTACTTTTATGGTTTTTAGGCTTTCTAGCATTTTTCATTTTAGTGGTTTTAAGTGTTATTAGTTTTTTAATGTTATCATAATGTTTTTCAGGGTATTAGGGTTTTTTATTTTTTATGGTATTTTAAATGATTTTATTACATTATTATGGGTTTCATCATGTTTTTAAGGATTTTGAGGGTTTTATTTTTTTTAGGTTTTTAGGGTTTTCATCATTGTTTAGTATTTTTATGAATTTTATGTGCTTTTAGGTTTTATGGGGTTCTTAGGTTTTTATTGGTTTTTAATGTTGTTTACATTTTTTGGGGATTTTCAGGGTTTTTAATGATTTTCTTGGGTTTTCGGTATTTTAGGTATTTTAGGGGTTTTTTTGGTTTTTTGGGGTTCTAGTTGTTTTAATGTTTTTTATAATTTTTAAGGGTTTTGGGGTTTTGAATGGGTTTTAGCGTGTTTAGTGGTTTTTTTGGTTTTAAGGTGTTTTTTTTGTTTTTTAGGATTTTAGGATTTTTATAGTTTTTTCACTTTTAGGGTTTTAGACTATTTTTACTCTTTTTAGTGTTTTAATAAAAAAAATTATTTTTAGTGGTTTTAAATGTTTTTAGGTTTTTATGGTTTTCTTATAGTTTTTTTGTGTTCTAGGGGTTTTTACATGTGTAGGGTTCTTTGGTATTTTTTAAGGTTTTTATCATTATTATGGTTTTTAGGGATTTTGATGGTTTTTTTGTTTTAGGTGTTTTAGGGTTTTTATAATTTTTTGGTTTTTTAGGGGTCTTAAGTGCTTTTAGGTTTTTTGGGTTTTATTAGGGCTTGTTAGGGAGATTAGTGTTTATATATTTTTATGGATTTTTAGGGCATTTAGGATTTTTTGGTTTCTAAGGAATTTTAGGTACTCAGAAGGTTTTAATGGGTTTCATGAGTTTTTTGGGGGTTTTAGGGTTTTTTGTTTAAATTTTTTTATTTGGTTAACATTTTTAGGGGTTTAAAGCATTTTTTGAATTTTTAGTGGGTTTTTATTATTTTTATGGGGTTTTAGGTTTTTAAAGATTTTAGGTGATTTTATGATTTTTATAGTTTTTTTTGTTTTTTGAGTTTTTTAGTTATTTTTATAATTTGTAGTGTTCTTAAGTTATTTTAGATTTTTAATGTTTTTTTGGGTTTTTTGGTGTTTTTGGTGGTTTTTATGTTTTTAGGGGTATTTAAGGATTTTTAAGATATTATATGGTTTTTAGGGTGTTCAAGGATGTTGAGGGTTTTATGGTTTTTTTGGGTTTTAGGGTTTTATAGTGTTTATGGGTTTCATGATTTTTAGTGTTTCTTAAAAAATTTCGGGGTTTAATGTGTTTTTAGGGTTTTTGTATTTTCAGTTTTTTATGGTTTTTTTGGTTTTTTTGGGATTTTATGGTTTTTAAAGGTTTTTAATATTTTGAGGTCCTTTTAATGATTTTTTGGGGTTTTATAATTTTGTTGTTTATTATGGTATTGATGTGTTTTTAGGTTGTTAAGGTTTTCATAGGGGTTTTTAGGGTATTTTCGGTTTTACATTTTTATGGATTTTTAGGATTTATATGGTTTTTAGGGTTTTTGAGGTTTTAAGTGGTTTTATAGGTTTTTTGGTGTTTTGGGTTATTATTATTTTTTAGGTTTTTTAGTCCTTTTAAAAGTTTTTTCGGATTTAAGGTTTTCTAATGAGTTTTTCAGAGTTTTAGTAATTTTTTCGTTTTTAGAGATTTTTATTTTTTTAATGATTTTTATGGGATTTAAGAATTTTTAGGGGTTTAGGGGTTTTTTTGGGTTTTAAGGATTTTAAGGTTGTTATATATATATATATATATATTGATTTTTTATTATTTTAGGATTTTAATGGTTTTTTATAGTTTTTTTAACATTTTTAGGGTTATAAAGGGTTTTTAATGTTTTTTGTGGTTTTAGGGTTTTTATGTGTCTCTAGGGTTTTTATGGTATATATTGGTTTTATAGTTTTTAGGTTTATAAGGTTTGTTTTGGATTTTTATTGTTATTATTTTTTCAGGTTTTCTTGGAATTTTATATTTTTTCAGTTTTTTTAGGTTTCCTTATAGTTTTTAGGGTTATTTTCATTTTTAATGATTTTTTTTATTATTTTTATGGGTTTTTAGTGTTTTTAGGGATTTTGTGGGTTTATAGGATTTTTTAGGGTTTTTAGGTTTTTTAGATTCTTAGGGATTTTTAGGTTTTTTAAGGGTTTAAGTGTTTTTGGGTTTTTAAGAATTTCTTATTGTTTTTTTGAGTTTTATAGTTTTTTTTGTTTTTTATTAATTTTATTGAGTTTTAAAATTTTTATTGTTTTTTTTGTTTTATGGATTTTGAGGGGTTTTACGGTGCTTAAGGATTTTAGGTTTTTCATGGTTTTTGGGGGTTTTAGGGATTTTTTTAGTTTGTTAGGGTTTATAAATTTTTTAGAGTTTTTATTATTTTTATATGTTTAAAGGGTTTTTAGAGTTTTAGAGTTTTTTAGGGTTTTTAGTGGTTTTTAGGGTTTTTAAGTATTTTAGGGGTTTTATGGTTTTAAGGGATTTTAGGGCATTTTAGTTCTTTTTAGGTTTTTTTAGGGGTTGTCCTGGATTGTAGGGTTTTTAGGGTTTTTTACATTTTAAGGGATTTTAGGGTTTTTTAGTATTTTTATGATTCTTTAGGGGGTTTGGGGAATTTGAGTGTTTTTTGGGTTTTTTAGGGTTTTGGAATATTTAGCCTTTAAGGGGATTCAATTATTTTACATATTAAGGTTTTCTTTGTGATTTTCATGAATTTTATGGGTTTTTTACATTTTTAGGGATTTTAGGGCTTTTTTATTATTTGTATGTTTTTATGGTTTTTAGGGATTTTGAGGGTTTTTTGGGTTTTCTGGTTTTGGGGTTTTTTTTGTTTTTAGGGGTTTATTTTTTTAGTGTTTTTTAATTTTTTTAGCAGTTTAAGTTGTTTTTATTGGTTTTTAATATATTTTTTCATATTTAAGGATTTTAGAGTTTTTAAAGTTTTTAGGGGATTTATAGTTTTTCATGTTTTTAGGGTACATAATGTTTTAGGTTTTAGGGGTTTAAATATTTTTTGGATATATAGTTTTCTTAGGGTTTTTAGAGGATTAGGATTTTTTTATGTTTTTGGGGATTTTTCGGGATTTTCTACAATTTTTATGGTTTTAGGGTTTCATTGATTTTGAGTTTTTAGGGTTTTTATGGTTTGTGTATTTTTAGGTGTTTTATGGTTTTAAGTATTCTTAGGTTTTAATATTTTTTAGGGGTTTTCATGGTTTTTAGTGGTTTTTACGATTTTAGGGATTTGGGGGATTTTTATAATTTTTATGGGTTTTTAGGGATTTAAAGTATTTAAGGTGTTTTCGGTGTTTTATGGTTTTTATGATTGTTTGAGATTTTAGGGGTTTTGGGGGTTTTATATTTTTAAACATATTTAGGGTTTTAATGGATTTTTAGAGTTTTAGTGGGTTTTTTGGTTTTTAGGGGGTTTATATTTTTTTAGGGTTTCAGTTTTTCTTTGGGTTTTAGGGTTTTAATTTTTTCTGTTTTTAGAGGTTTTAACATTTTTAGGTTTATAAGGTTTTCTTAGGGGTTTTCATTGTTTTTATGGGTTTTTAAAATTTTTAGGTATTTTTAAGGTTTTTGAGTATTTTTATTAATTATAGAGTTTTTATGGATTTAGAGGGGTTTTAGGGTTTTTAGAGGTTTAAAAGATTTTTTGTTTTTCATTTTAGAGTTTTAGGGTTTTTTAATTTAAGGGTTTTTAAGTTATTTTAGAGTTTATAACGTTTTAATGTGTTTAAAAGGGTCTTTATTGTTTGTAATGGGTTTTAGTGTTTTTATGGGGTTTGGGTTATTTTAGGTTTTCAGGTGTTTTATGTGTTTCATGTGTTTTTATGGTTTCTATGGTCTTTTAAGTATTTTAGGGTCCTAGTATTTTTTATGTTTTAGGGATTTCATGTGTTTTTATGTTTTTAATTTTTTCTTATGATTTTAATGGTTTTAGGGGTTTCTACATTTTTAAGATTTTAGGGATTTCTGGATTTTTATGTTTTTTAGGGTTTTTAAAAAATTTCATGGTTTTATGGGTTTTGGGTTGTTTTGAGTTTTTTGGGTTTTTAGCTTTTTTCTTTAGGGGTTTTCGGTATTTTTATGTTTTTACTACATTATTAGGTGTTTTTAGGTATTTTTGGGTTTTTTACATTTTATGTATTTTTTGGGATTTTTTGGGTTCTTATGGTTTTCATGGATTTTAGAGATCTTAAGGGTTGTTGGGTTTTTATAGTTTTTTGGGGGTTATAGGGATTTTTTGTGATTTTTATTGTTCTAATGGGTTTTTATATTTTTTTAACATTTTAAAGGGTTTGAAGGGTTTTTATATATTTTTGTGGTTTTTATGGGTTTTCATTATTTTTAACATTTTAGGGGTTTTATGGTTTTTTAAGGGGATTAGGGGATTTCTAGTATTTTTATAGTTTTAACAACTTTTATATTTTTAGGTTTTTATTTGTGTTTTTTGGGATTTTAGAGTTTTTAAGTTTTTTTAGGAATTTTATTATTTTTTAGGGTTATTAGAGAATTTGAGGGGTTTTATGGGTTTTTAGGGTTTTAATTTCTTTTTTTATTTTTTTCTTTTTTATCATGATTATGTTATTAGGGGTTTTAAGTGTTATTAGGTTTTAATTAGTTTCTTAGGTTTTTAAACATTTTTTGGTTTTCTTATGTTTTTAGGTTTTTTAGGGATTTTCTATTATTTTTATGGTTTTTTGGGTTTATAAAGATTTTGAGGGATTTTTGTTTTTTAGTGTTTTTTGGATTTTTATCGATTTTTTGTCTTTTAATGTTTTTTAGGTTTTTAGGGTTTTTAAGGTTCTTACAGTTTTTAACATTTTTATTTGATGAAATGGTTTTTAGATTTTTATTTTTAGGGGTTTTATGGGTTTTTAGATTTTTTATATTTTATATGGTTTTTAGTGTTTTTTGGGGTTTTAGTGTTTTCATTGTTTTTTAGGTTTTACGGGTTTAAAGTATTTTTTGGTTTTAAGGTATTCTTATGTTTCTTCAGGGATTTTATGGGTTTCTATGTTTTTTTTTCAATTATTAGGTATTTTTTGATATTTTTATGGTTTTTTGGGTTTTTTGGAATTTTGGATGGATTTAGGGTTTTTATAGTTTTTTTTGGGTTTTTTGATTTTTTTTAGGTATTTAATGGTTTTTATAGTTTTTAACTTTTTTAGGGGTGATAAGGGTTTTTATAGTTTATATTTTTTTAAGGGTTTTTATGTGTTTTTATGGTTTTTATGATTTTTAGGGGTTTTATGGTTTTTAGTTTCTTAAGAGGGTTTTAATGTATTTTAAGGATTTTTAGGGTTTTTAGTGTTTTTTAGGTCATTGAGGCTTTATGTGTTTCTAGGTTTTTAATATTTTCCTAGGGATTTCACATTTTTTAGGGTTTTTTCATTTATATGTATTTTTATGTATTTTGTGAATTTTATGAGGTTTTATGGGTTTTAGGGGTTTTGAAGACTTTAGGGGTTTTTAGGATTTTTAGGGTTTATTTGGTTTTTTAGAATTTTATATGTTTTTTAGGTTTTTATGCTCTTTTAGGTTTTTGAAGTTTTTAGGGGTTTTCAGTGTTTTTTGGGATTTTTTATTTTTATGAGTTTACTAGTTTTTTGGATTTCTAAGGTTTATATTTTGTTTTTTAGGATTTGGAGGGGTTCTTATGATTTTTAGGGTTGTTATGGTTTTTTGGTTTTTTTAGTTTATATGGTTTTTAAGGTTTTTAGAGTTTTTTAATGTTTTAGGGTTTTAATGTGTTTTTAGAGTTTTTAGTTCTTAATTAGTATTTATGTGTTTCATGGTTTTTACATTTTTTGGGGGGTTTATAGTTTTTAGGGGTTTTAGGGTCCTTTTACGGTTTTTAGGGGTTTTGGCATTTTTAGGTTTTTTAGGGGTTTTAAGTGATTTTAGTTTTTTATGGTTTTCTTTGTGTCTTTCTCGGTTTTAGTGGTTTTTATGTTTCTAGGGATTTTTAGGGATTTTTATGATTTTTATGGTTTTTAGGAATTTTAGGAATTTTGAGGGTTTTTATGGTTTTTTAGATATTTTAGGGTTTATTAGCATTTTCAGTTTTCTAAAAAACTTTAGTTATTTTAATTTTTTACCTTTATTAGTTTTTCATAGTGGTTTTCATGTTTCTTTGGGTTTTTTACTTTTGTGGGGATTTTATGGTTTTTTTAGGATTTTTATGGGCTTTTAGGGTTTTTAGGGATTTAGAGGCTTTTTTTTTGTTTTTATGGGTTTTATAGTTTATTGGGTTCTTTGGGTTTTAGGGTGTTTATGGGGTTTTAAGTTTTTTGGGGGTTATTTTATGGTTTTAGGGATATTTAGGGTTTTATGGTCATTTAGTGTTTTTAGCATTTAAGGTTTAAAGGGGTTTAATGTGTTTTTATATTTTAAAGTTTTTCTTATGTATTTTCAATGTTTTTAGGGTTTTTTACACTTTTTTGGTATTTTTATGGATTTTTAGTATTTTATGGATTTTTGGGTTTTTATGGATGTTGAAAGTTAATAGGTATATTTAGGAGTTTTAGAGTTTCATAGAGTTTTTCATGTTTTTCAAATTTTTAATTTTTTTTAATTTTTTTATGTTTTTAAGGTTTTTTATAGGTTTCTAGTGTTTAAGGTCTATAAATTTTTAGGGATTTTTGGGGATTATATATTATTTTAGGGTTTTTAGGGTTTTTATGGATTTTTTGGGGTTTTATGGTTTTATGGTTTTTTTGCTTTTTTGGGGTTTTTTGTATTTTGGGTTTTAAGGTTTTTTTGACTTTTTAATGTCTTTATGGATTTAAATGGGGTTTGGGGTTTTTAATTATTTTTATAGTTTTATGGGTTTTAGGATTTTTTATGATTATTAGGTTTTTTTTGGGTTTTTAGGATTTTTTAGTATTTTGATGGGTTTTTACTTTTTTAGATTTTTATTCAATTTAAAAAAAATATGATTTTATGTTTTCCTAATGGTTTTTAGGGTTTAGATGGTTTTTTACACATTTTTGGAATTTTAGGGATTTTTTATGATTTTTATATTTTTTTAGGTTTCTAGAGATTTTGAGGGTTTTATTTTTTTCTAGGGTTTTTAGGGTTTTAGTGGGTTTTTATGTTTTTTTTTGAGTTTTTAGCGTTTTTAAAATTTTTTAGATTTTTTAATGTTTTTAGGGGTTTAAAGGGTTTTATGTGTTTTTATTATTTTTATTATGTTTTGTGTTTTTTTCTGTTTTTTGTGTTTTATGTTTTTTTGGTGTTTTTAGAGTTTTTTGGTCTTTTTACAATTTTTTAGATTTTTAAGAGTCTAAGTGTTTTTTTTGTAAGTTTTTTATATGATTTTAGGGTTTTTAAGGTACTCATTGGGTTTTAAATTTTTAGGGGTTTTTAGGTTTTTAGGTTTTTAAGGTTCTCATAGTGTTTTTAGGATTTTATATTTTTTACATCTTTAGTGATTTTGGTGTTTTCTAATTATTTTTTTCATTTTTATTTTTATTAATGACAATGATGGTTTTTAGTGGTTTTTTTATTTTATGGGATTTAAGGGTTTTCATATTTTCAAAAAAAAATAGTGTTTTAAAGGGTTTTTAATTTTTTTAGTTGTTTTTAGGGTTTAATGGGTTTTTGGGTTTTTGGGGTTTTTAATGATTTCAAGGCTTTTATAGTTTTTATTGGTGTTATTCCTTTTAGGATTTTTAGTTTTTTTTTATAAGTTTAATGTGCTTTTAGGTTTTTATTTTTCTCTTAAAGGTTTTTAGGGTTTTTAGGGGTTTTTACATTTTTAGGGTTTTTGGATTTTTTAGGGTTTTTATGGATTTTTAGGGGTTTTAATATTTTCAGTGTTGTTTGGATTTTTTATGGGTTTTATAGTTTTTTTGTTTTTTTTATTTAAATGTTTTTTTCTTTTTGGGTGGCTTTTATGGTTTTTATGGGTGTTTATAGGTTTGTATGTTTTAGTTGTTTTTAGGTGTTTTAGGGTCTTTAATTTTTTTTTAGGATTTTTAGGATTTTTAGTTTTTTTAGTTTTTTTAATTATTTTTATGGTTTTATGGTTTTCTATAGTTTTTTAGGGTTTTAGGGTTTTTTAGGTTTCTAGGTATTTTTACGGATTTTAGTGATTTTTATTGGTTTTAGGGTTTATATGGATTTTGACGATTTTTAGGGAATTTTGGAGTTTTTATAATTTTTAACGTTTTTAGGGGTTTTGTGTGAATTCAGGTATTTAATGTTTTATTAAGGGGTTTTGGGAATTTTTTTAATGTTTTAGAGATTTTTAATATTTTATGGTTTTTATGGGTGTGGGGATTTAGAGGGTTTTTAGGTTTTTAAGAGTTTTTTGAGTTTTTAGGGGTTTTAAGGTTTTTTCGAGTTTTTTTGGGTTTTTTGGGGGTTGATGTGTTTTTATATTTTTAGTATTATTTAGTGTTTTTAATGTTTTTAGGGTCGTTTGGGTTTTTTAGAGTTTTTACATTTTTAGTATTTTTTACGGATTTTTTAGGATTTTCATGGTTTTTAGGGATTTTATTGATTTTGACTGTTTTTAGGGATTTTTAGGCGTGTTATGGTTTTTAAGGTTTTTTTTGAGTCTTTAAGGGTCTTTAATTTTTTATAGTTTTTATTTTTTTGGTTTAAAGGTTTTTTATATTTTTAGGGATTTTTAAGGTTTTATGGGGGTTTGTATTTATTATGGTTTTGGGGGGTTTATGGCTTTTAACATGGTTTAGGGTATTTGGGTATTTTATGGTTTTTAGGCTCTTTACAATTTTTTTTATTTTTAGGGGTTTTGATTTTTATTGGTTTTTAATTTTTGCTTAGGTTTTTTCATGGTTTTAAAGGTTTTTTACAGTTTTAGGGTTTTTTAGATTTTTTAGGATTTTTTGGGTTTTGGAGCTTCTAAATATCGTAAGTATTTTTCAAGTTTTTTAGTGTTTTATTATTATTGGGGGTTTTGGATATTTTTATTTTTTTATGATTCTGTGATTTTTTAGAGTTTTTAATGTTTATAGGGTTTTATAGGGTTTCTAGAGGTTATATGGGTTTTAGGCTAATTTTAGTTTTTTAAGGGGTTTTAAGGTTCATAGGGGTTTATGGTTTTTAAGGACTTTTGGGATTTATGGTTTTTATCATTTTTAATAGTTTTGGGGGATTTAAGTATTTTTATACTTTTAATTTTTTCTTAGGGTTTTTCAGGTTTTTTAGGGTCTTTACAGTTTTTGGGGTTTTAGTGATTTTTAAGGATTTTTATAGGATTTTTTTTTGTTTTTAAGGTTTTTAGAGATTTTTAGGGTTTTTTTGTTTTTTATTTTTTTTAGTTTTTATGGTTTTTTAAGTTATTAGGGTTTTTATGTTGGTTATAGTTTTCTTTGGTTTTAGGGGTTTAAAGGGTTTTTAGATTTTTAGTGAATTTTAGGTTTTTATATGTTTTTAGGGTTTTTATGGTTTTTAGAGGTTTTAGGATTTTTACTATTTTTAGGACTTTTGGAGATTTTAGTTTTTTAGGGGTTTCATGTGTTTTTAGGCTATTAATATTTTCATAGGGATATTTATGTTTTATAGGGATTTTCACATTTTTTGGGACTTTTAGGGATTTTTTAGATTTTTATTATTTTTAAAGTTTTAAGGATTTTGAGGGATTATAGGGTTTTTTCGAGTTTTTTTGGTTTTTTGAGTTCTTGTTCTTGTTGTTTTATTTTTTATTTTTTATTTTTTAAGAATTTTAATGTTTTTTAACTTTTTTAGGGACTTAATGGGTTTTTATAGTTTTTATGTATTTTTTGGGTTTTTATGGGTTTTTAAGGTTTTTGGGGTTTTGTAGATTTTATAATTTTTCATTTCTTAGGGGTGTTATAGTTTTTTGGTTTTTAAGGTTTCTTATGGTTTTTCATGGTTTTAGAGTTTTTAATATTTTAGTGATTTTTAGGGGATTTTTATGGATTTTTAGGGTTTTTTTGAATTTTGAGGGATTTATGGGTTTTACAGTTTTTAGGGTTTTTTGTGTTTTATCATTTATAAGGGTTTTAGGGGTTTCAATTATTTTTAGGTATTTAAGGATTAATTTGTTGTTTTTAGGGATTTTTATATTTTTAGATATTTTAATGGAATTATAGGATTTTGACGGATTTTTAGGGTTTTTGAGGGTTTTACGGTTTTTTTTGGGTTTTCAGGGAATTCCTTGAGTTTTAAGGGTTTTATGGTTTTTAGAGTTTTTTTAACATTGTAAGGCTTGTAAAGGTTTTTTAGAGTTTTTAGTGGGTTCTTAGGGTATTTCTGTGGTTTTAGTATTTTGTAGGGTTTTAGGTTTTTTATTATGTTTATATGTTTTAGGGTCTTTATAGGGTTATTTGGATTTTTAGTGTTTTTTTGGTTTTTAAGAGTTTAATGTTTTTTTGGTTTTTATGGTTTTCTTTGGGGTTTTCAGGGTTTAATGGGGTTTTTATATTTCTAGGGATTTTAGGCCATTTTTAATATTTTATCGGTTTTTAGGGGGTTTTAGGGGTTTTCATGATTTTATGGATTTTTTGGATTTTTTGGTTTTATGGTTTTTTTAGCTCTTAAGGGTTTTTAATGTTTTTTATTTTTTTAACTTTTTTGGGGGATTAAAGAGTTTTTATGGTTTTTTGGGATTTTTTAGGGGTTTTTGGGGTTTTTGGTATTTTAATATTTTAGGCGTTTTTATAGTTTTTAGGATTTATACGGTCATTTATTTTAAAGGGGTTTTATGTGTTTTTAGGTATTTATGGTCTTCATGGGGATTTTTTGTTTTTTTTTGAGATTTTCTGTTTTAGTGAATTTTTGATCATTTTTAGGATTTTTATTGATTTTACAGATTTTGAGGGATTTATGGTTTTTTGGTTTTTTGGGTATTTGAGGGGTTTTATTGGGGTGTTAGAGTATTTTTTTGAGTTTCTAGGGTTTTTAAGCCTTTTTAGAGTTTTTTAAACTTTTAGGGAATCATAGGGTTTTAGAGTTTTTAGTGGTTTTTATGGATTTTAATAGTTTTAGGGTTTATATGGTTTTTATTCTATTTATGGATTTTTATGTTTTTTTTTGGGTTTAGAATTTTTTAGTATTTTTTTGTGTTTTAAGTGTTTTAAGGTTTTTATGGTTTTCAAATTTTTCAGAGGTTTTCATGTTTTTAGGGATTTTTTGTGATTTTTTATGATTTTTATGGTTTTTAGGGTTTTAAGGGGATTTAATGACTTTGAGGGCTTTAGGTTTTTTATCTTTTCAGGGTTTTATGGTTTTCTACAGTTTTAGGTGTTTTTTTATTTTTTATGGTTTTTATTTTGTTTGGGGATTTTTAACATTTTTAGGGTTTTGAGGGATTTATGGGTTTTATTGGGTTTTTAGGGGTTTTAAGGATTTTAGGGGTTTATGGTTGTTATGATTTTTTTTTGTTTTGGGTTTTTATAATTTTTATGTTTTTTATGGCTTTTGTGTGTTTTTAGGGTTTTAATATTTTCTTATGTGTTTTAAGTATTTTTATGGATTCTTTAATTTTAGGTATTTTTTGGTATTTTTAGGATTTTTATGGTTCTTTTGTGTTTTATGGTTGATTTGGGGTTTTTTAGTTTTTTAGGGTTTTATGTTTTTAAGAGTATTATAATGTTTTTTGACGTTTAATCATTTCTAAAGTTTTAGTGGATTTTTAGGGTATTTATCATTTTTAGGGGTTTTAGGTTTTTTATTGTTTTTTATGGTTTTTATGGTTTTAAGGTCTTTTAAGGGTTTTTTTAAGGTTTCTATATTTTCGAGGATTTTTATAGGTTTTATGTATTTTTAGTGTTTAAAATTATTCTTAATATTTTCAGGGTTTTTAGTTTTCTTCCATTTTTAAAGAATTTTAGATTTTTTTAGGATTTTTATACTTTGTAGTGTTTTTTGGGATTTTAATGGTTTTTAGGGGTTATAAGGTTTTTATCATTTTTAGGTTTCTTGGTAAATTAATGGGTTTTAGTTTTTTATGGTTTTCTAAAGGTTTTTCATTGTTTTTTGGGTTTTGTAATTTTTATGGTTTTTTAGGGATTTATTTGATCTCTATGGTTCTTTAGGGATATTGTAGTTTTTAGGGTTTTGGTTTTTTAGAGATTTTATGGATTTTATGGGTTTTTAGGATTTTAGAGTTTTTGTGTTTTTTGAAATGTTAAGGTTTTATATAGAATTCTAAAAATTGTATGGGTTTTAAGGGGTTTTAGAGATTTTATTTGATTTTAGGTTTTTTAGGGTTTTAGTGATTTTAATGTTTTTACGGGGTTTTAAGGTTTTTGGGTTTTTGGGGTTTTTTAGGGTTTTTATGGATTTTTAACGTTTTTGTATTTTTTTAGTGGTTTTTAGGGTTTTTAGGTTTTTATGGTTTTCTTAATTATTTTCAATCATTTTATGGTCTTTATATTTTTATGGATTTTTAATGTTTTTTCAATTTTTATGGTTTTTTTAGTTTTTTAGTGACATTAAGGGTTTCGGGGTTTTTTGGGTTTTTAATGTTTTTGAGGTTTTATTACTTTTTTAGTATTTTTATGATTTTTAACTGGTTATGGGTTTTTATTGTTTTCTTAGGGTTTTTTATGGTTTTTAAATTTTTTACATTTTTATAGATTTTCATGACTTTTTATTTTATTTGTGGTTTTTAGGGATTTTTTGTATTTTGAGGGGTTTTTTGGTTTTTTGTTATTAATGGTTTTTAGGGCTTTTGAATTTTTTTTATGTTTTTAATTTTTTGGGGTTTAAAGGTGTTTTATAATTTTTAGTGGGTTTTTTGGGTTTTATTGGGTTTTATGGTATTTCAAACTTTTTGGGGTTTTTATAGTTTTTTGGGGGTTTTAGTGTATTTTTAGTGTTTTTTGAGTTTTAAACTTTTTTATATTTTTAGGGGTGTTAAGTGTTTTAGGGGTTTAAGGTTTTCTTTGGGGTTTTCTGTTTTTTAGGGTTTTTTACATTTTTAGGGATTTTTGTGATTTTTTAAGATTTTTATGGTGTTTATGGTTTTTAGGTACATTGATGGGTTTTTATGATTTTATGGGTTTTAATATTTTTATCATTTTTGAGGGGTTTTAAGTGTTTTTTATTTTTTTTATCTTAGGCTTTGTCAAGGTGATTCTGGTTTTTCTATTATTTTTTTGGGATTTTGATGGATTTCTAGGAATTTTTTTGCATCATAGGAACTTTATGAATTTTGAGGGTTTTATGTTTTTAGGGGTTTGGGGTTTTTTATATTTTTTTGGGTTCTAATGGTTTTTTATATTTTTTAATGTTTATATGAGTTTAAAGGTTTTTTTAGTTTTTATTGGGTTTTTAGTGTTTTATGGGTTTTAGGATTTTTAAATGTTTTAAGGGCGTTAATTATTTTTAGGGTTTTTTGGTTTTTTGGTTTTTTGGGTTTTTAGCATTTTTTAAAATTTTTTGGGTTCTTATGTGTTACTAGGTTTTTATGTTTTTCATAGGGTTTTCAGGGTTTTTAGGTATTTTTATGTTTTAGGGATTTTTATATATTTTTAGTATTTTTATGCCTTTTGGGTTTTTATGTATTTTGATGGTTTTTAGTGGTTTAAGGGGTTTTAAGGTTTTTTATGTTTTTAGGATTTTCAGTTTTTTAGGGTTTTCAAAATAATTTAGAGTTTGATGTGTTTTTAGGGTTTTTTATGGTTTTATGGGCTTTATGGTTTTTAGAGGATTGTAGGGTTTTATGGGTATTTAGTGTTTTTTGGAATTTTTGGGGGTTTTGAGGGGTTTTATCACTTTGTGGGGTTTTTAGGGTTTGAAGTGTTTTTAGGTTTTTATGGTTTTCTTAGGGGTTTTAGGGTATTTTTGGTTTTTATGTTTTTATGAAATTTTAGTATTTTTATGGTTTTTAGATATTTTGAGATTTTTGTGGGTTTTTAGGTTTTTTAGGGGTTTTTAGAATTTTTTTGGTTTTGGGGGTTTTAGGATTTTTTAGGATTTTGATTTTTTCTAATCGTTTTTAGGGCAAGGAAGATGTGAGGGTCGGGCTATTCCCCCCCCCCCCCAAATTTTTTATAAAGAAAAAAAAGAGACACAACAGACAAGGGTGGGGAGGGGTCAATCAACCCACACCCAAAAACCCCTTACAACCCAAGACACAAAAGACCCCAAAAAAATGAAAGATAAAAAAAGACAAAAAACACACCAGACCAAACACAATATCAGCTTCAGAATCACTAACATCATCATCTAGAACCTCTTTGTCATGAAGATTCCCCACCAGTATCACAGAACCACCAACTTCATCACCAACCAAAAAGCACCCAATAGCACCATTTCATCAGCCAACTCCACTTTTCCAAATATATCCAACACCAGAATCATAGAACCACATCCCTTCCGCACCTCCCAGCTAAGAAGTAACTAGATTCCCGCAAAACATCTTCCAGCACCCAGAAAATTCCCACAAAAATGACTTAAAGCCAACAATATCAATCCACCAGCACCAAAATCACCAGCCTCCACAACAGCCAACACCTCCACACCAGTCAGATCCATAGCCAGCAGCACAGAACCATCCGCATCAGAAGCAAAACTAACATCATCACATTCCAGCCAAAAAATAACCAAAGTTCCATCATCCCGCACCCAGTAGCACAACTAGGGGCAAAGAGCTGCCATCATCCAAGACAAGAGCCAGTCCACAACCCAAACAGCCCTTCCAGCAACCCAGAAACCGCAACACATAGCAATCACACAATACCTCATACCAATCCCAGCAAACATTACCAACATCAACCCACAACCAAACCATATATCATCACAGTAGATCTATCCAAATCCTTCCGCAATATGAACAGGACCAAAAAGACCGCTTTGGCACCACAGGAAATCATAGATCAAAACCAGACCGCAGCAATGCACACACAGGCCAGAAGTAGCAGCAAGATTCAAGAACATGACCGAGGAACAAACTTGAGGCCCCCGTGCAGCTCTAATCATTTTTAGGGGTTTTAAAGTTTTTTCATTATTATTGATTTTTAGGATTTTTACGTTTTTTATGGTTTTTCATCATTTTGAGGGGTTTTAGGGTTTGTAAGGTTTTCATATTTTTTTGGGTTATTATAATTTTATGTGTTTTTAGGGTTTTTATGGTTTTTTATAATTTTTTTAACATTTTTAGGGGTATAAAGGGTTTTAGAGTTTTTATTATTTTTAGGGGGTGTATGCATTTTTATGGTTTTTAGGGGCTTTATAATTTTTATGGGTTTATGTTTTTAGTGTCTTTTTATATATTTTTAGTGTTATTAGTGTTTATTATTTTTTATAGGAGTTTTATATTTTTGAAGGTTTTTATTTTTTTCTTAATGTTTTTAGGCTTTTTTACACTTCAAAGGATTTTTTGGGATTTTTAGTATTTTTATGGTTTTTTATGTTTTTACAGTTTTTTGGGTTTTTGGGATTTTTTAGGTTTTTTAGAGTTGTTATGGTTTTTTAGGGAGTTTATTTTTTTAGGGGTTTAAGTGTCTTTATGTTTTTAAGTATTTTTTATATTTTTTCTATTTTAAAGGGTTTCTAATGTTTTTTTGAGATTTTTATATATTTTTCAATTTTTATGGTTTTAGGGTTTTTAGGGGGCTTTTTTGGATTTTGAGGTGTTTTTTGGGGTTTTCAAGATTTTTTTGGGGGATTTAGGGCTTTTTTGAATGTTTAGGGTTCTTAACGTTTTTAGTGCTTTTATCATTCTTAAATTTTTCTATGGATTTTATATTTTTTAGTTATTTTTGGTGTTCTATGGGTTTTAAGGGTTTCTATGGTTTTAGGAATTGTCATGGGTTTTATGGGATTTTATGATATTGTAGGGATATTCTAGGTTTTTCACATTCATTATGTTTTTAAGGGTTTGAAGTTTTTTTTGGTTTTCTATGTTTTCTTAAGAGATTGTATGGTTTTGGGGGTTTGTAAGATTTTAAGGTGTTTTTAGGGATTATTTAGTATTTTTATGATTTTATGGTTTTAAGGGAATATCGGGGGGTTAGGGTTTTTTAGTGTTTTTTCTTTTTTAGTATTTTTAGGGTCCTTAATTATTTTAGGGTTTAACGGTTTTTTTAATGGTTTTTAGGGGTTTTTTAGTTTTTTAGGTATTTTTAGGGCTTTTTAGTAATTTTATTGTTTTTAGGGTTTTAGGGATATTGGGGGTATTTATGGTTTTTAGGGTTTATGGTATTTTTAGGGTTTTAGGGGGTTTTTTTGAGTTTTTAGGGGTTTTATTTTTTTTAGTGTTTTTAATTTTTGTAGTGATTTTAGTGGTTTTTAGTGTTTTTAATTATTTTTAGGGTTTTTAAGGATTTTAGATTTTTTATGGTTTTTAGGGGTGTTTAAGAGTTTTTTTTCCTTTTATGGTTTTTAGGTTACTTAGTATTTTTATGTTTTATAGGTTTAAAATGTTTTTAGGATTTATGGTTTTCTTAGGGCTTTAGGATTTTTTTACGTTTTTAGATAATATTGTGATTTTTTAGTATTTTATGGTTTTTTGGGTTTTTAGGGATTTTGAGAGTAATTATGGTTTTTAGGGATTTTAGTGGTTTTACAGTTTTTTAGTTTTTTAGGGGTTTTATGTATTTTTATGTTTTTAATTTTATCTTAGGGGTTTTCAGGGTTTTGGGTTTTTTATGTTTTTATGGATTTTTAGGGGTTTTTTTGAATTTTCAAGGGTTTTTTGGGGATTTGAAGAATTTTTAGGGGTATTAGTGGTTCTTATTCTTTTTATGGGTTTTTTTTAGATTTTAGGGATTTTAGGGATTTTAGTGATTTTAACATTTTAGGGTTTTAAATGATTTTTGAGTTGTAGTAGATTTTTTTGTGTGTTTTATGTGTTTTTGATTTTTTTGGGTTATAGTGGTTTTTTGGGTTTGTTTGATTTTATGGTTTTTAATATTTTTTTGAGATTTTTAATATTTACAGTTTCTAAGTTTTTATTTGGCATTTTAATTGTTTTTTATGGTTTTTTACATTTTGAGGGATTTTTAGGGATTTTTTTAGTATTTTATGGTTTATATAGTTTTTATGGATTTAGAGGGTTTTTAGGGGTTTTACATATTTTATATTTTTTTGTTTTAGGATTTTTTAATTTTTAGGGTTTTTAAGTTTTTTTAGAGTTTATATCATTTTTATGGGTTTAAAATTGTTTTTAGAGTTTATAGTGGGTTTTAGTGTTTTTATGGGGTTTTTGGTTTATTTTAGATTTTTAGGGATTTTATGGTTTGGAGTTTTTTTTATGGTTTCGTGGGACTTTTAGGGATTTTTAGGATTTGTATAATTTTTCAATTTTTTGGGATTTCAATTGATTTTAGATTTTTAAGGTTTTAATAGGGTTTTTTAATGTTTTATGGTTTATTATGTTTTATGATTTTATGTATTTTTTGGATCTTTATGTTTTTTAGGTATTTTAGGATTTTATAGGGGGTTTAGGTTTTTTTTTCGAGTTTTTATCATTTTTGGGAGTTTTAGGGGTTTTACGTGTTTTTGGGTTTTAAGGTTTTCTTAGGGGTTTTCAGAGATTTTTGGGTTTTTACTTGTTATGTATTTTTAGGGATTTTTTTGATTTTTATGGTTTTTTAAAGGTTTTAAGTATTTTGATGGTTTTTAGGAGTTCTTTGGTTTTTTGGATTTTTAGGGTTTTTGTTTTTTTATTATTCTAACAGGATTTAAGATTTTTTAACATTTTAAGGCATATAAAGGTTTTTTTATAGATTTTCGTGATTTTTAGGGTATTTTTGGGTTTTAGTTTTTTTAATGATTTTAGGTGTTTTATGGGTTTTATGGGGTTTTAGGGTCTTTTTAGGGTTCTTACCATTTTTTATGTTTTTATGTTTTTTATAGAATATTTCAAGGTTTTGTGTTTTTAAAGTTTTTTTACATTTTTATGCATTTTAGAGTTTCTAGGACTTTTATGGTTTTTTAGGGTTCTTAGAGATTTTGATTGGCTTTATGGTTTTTTAGGTTTTTTTATGTTTTTAGGGTTTTTATAATTATTAAGTTTATAGGGGTTTTAAGTGTTATTAGGTTTTTAAAGTTTTCTTCAGGTTTTTATTGTTTTAAGTGTTTCTTATGTTTTTAGGGGATTTAGGGGCTTTCAAATATTTTTATGGGTTTTTGGGTTTTTAGTGGTTTTTAGGGCTTTTAGTTATTTAGGGATTTTTGAATTCTTATGTATTTTTAGCATTTATCATTTTTTATTTTTTTAGGTTTTTTATGGTTTTTATATGTTATTAATGTTTTTAATGGTTTTAATGATTTTGATCATTTCTAGTATTTTTTAGGGGTATTATGGGTTTTCAGAGCTTTTATGGTTTTTAGGGGTCTTTAGTGTTTTTAGGGGTTTTCGGGTTTTATAGTTTTTATGTTTTTATTTGTTTTATTTTTTTTAAGTTTTAAGTTTTTATTATGTTTTTTAGGGTGTTATGGTTTTCTTGTTTTTTTTTGGAATTTTAGAGATTTTTTATGATTTTTATGGATTTTTTGAATTTTTTGGGTTTTTAGGAGTTTTGATGGTTTTAGGGTTTTTATATTTTTTTTATATTTTTAGGTGTTCTTTTAATTTTTAGGGTATTTAAGGTTGTTAGAGTTTTTAAATTTTTTAGGGGTGCTAATGGTTTTTAGAGTTTTATGTAGTTTTTTATTTTTTATATGTGTTTTTATAGTTTTTAAGGTATTAGGGGTTTGGGGGTTTTATGGTATTTTAATGGATTTAATGGTTTTTATTATTTTTTAGGTGTTTGGGGGTTTTATGTGTTCTTAGTTTTTTAATATTTTCTGTGAGATTTCATAATTTTTAGTGTTTTTACATTATTAGGGATCATTAAGGATTTTTAGGATATTTATGGTTTTAGGGATTTTGATAGTTTTTTGGGGATTTTAGGATTCTTAGGTTTTATTAGTGTTTTTATCATTATAACAGTTTTTAGGTATTTTAATTGTTTTTTGGTTTTTAATGTTTTATAAGTGTTTTTCAAGGTTTTTTGGGTTTTCTCATTTTCATCGGATTTAGTGATTTTTAGGAGTTATGTTGTTTATAAGGGGTTTTTAGGTTTTTACGGTTTTGGTTTTTAGGGTTTTTTTTGGGTTTTTGACGTTTTTATGAATTTTAAGGGTTTTTAGAGTTTTTTTAACATTTTAAGGGGTTTAAAAGTTTTTTGGAGTTTTTTTAAATAAAATATGTGGTTTTGTGGTTTTTTATGCTTGTTAGGGGGTTTTGGTTTTTGGGGGTTTGGGGTCTCTAGTTTTTTTAGGGGTTTTTAGGGTTTTGGTATTTTTAGGTTATTTATGGGTTTTAAGTGTTTTTAATTTTTTTATGGTTTTCTTTGGGGTTTTCATGGTTTTTAGGGGTTTTTATGTTTTTAGGGATTTTTAGTGATTTTTTAGGAATTTTATGGTTTTAGGGTTTTTTAGATATTTTTTACGTTTTTATGGGATTTTAGATATTTTATGGTTTGTGGGGATTTTTATTTTGTGAGGGTTTTTAGTTTGTTTATTTTTTAGGTGTTTTAATCGTTTTTAGTTTTGTAAGGGTTTTTAGGGGTTTTCAGGGTTTTTAGTGGTTTTATGTTTTTATGGATTTTTTTGGGTTTTTTAAGATTTTTATGGATTCTTAGGGTTTTTAGGGATTTAGAGGGGTTTTTTGTTTTTTGGTTTTTGTGGTTTTATTGCGTTTTACGGGTTAATTTAGTGTTTTTAAGATTTTTTAGAGGTTTTTAACATTTTAGGGATTTAAATGGTTTTTAGAGTTTTAATGGTTTTTAGGGTTTCTATGGGGTTTTAGTGCTTTTAGGGGTGTTTATGGGTTTTAGTGGTTTTTAGGGTTTTGTGGGTCTTTTAGAGTTTTATTGTTTAATGTTTTTTAGGTGTTTTATGTGTTTTTCTGTTTTTATGTTATTCTTAGGAATTTTCTAGCCTGTTATGGTTGTTAATGTTTTTTTGGGATTTTAGGGATTTTTTGTATTTTTTATGGGTCTTAGTGTTTTTATGGATGTTTAATATTATTAGGTATTTTAAGGGGTTATGTATTATTATTATATTTTTTATTTTTATTAGTTTTTAAGCGGTTTTAATTAATTTTATGTTTTTAAGGTTTCTTAAGGGTTTTTAGGGTTTTTAGGATTTTTTATATTTTTAGGGATTTTTAGGTAATTTTTAAAAAATTTATTTTATTTTATGGTCTTTATATATTTTGAGGGGTTTTTTAGGGTTTTATGGTTTTGGGGGGGGGTTAGTTTTTAGGGTTTTGTGATTTTTTAGAGTTTTTTAACATTTTTATGGGTTAAATTTTTTTTTAGGGTTTTTAGTGAGTTTTAGTGTTTTATGGGTTTTAGTATTTTTAAATTTTGTTAGGGGCTTATGGGTTTTTTTTTATTTTCAGATTTTTTTGTGTTTTGAGGGTTTTTTTGTTTTTAGGCATTTTATGGGTTTTTAAGGTTCTATGTTTTCTTAGGGGTTTTCAGGGTTTAGATGAGTTTTATGTTTCCAGGTATTATTATGTTTTTTATTTTCTTTTAGGGTTTAAGGGGTTTTAAGGTTCTTAATTTTTTTTATTATTTTAAGTGTTTTATGGTTTTTTTTTGTTTTTATAGTTTTTTGAGTTTTTACTGTCTTCCAGGTTATTAATATATGTTAACTTTTTTAGGATTTTAATGTGTTTTTAGTGTTTTTAGTTTTTTTTTTGATATTTTTTAATGTTTTGGTGGTTTTATAGTGTCTAGGGGTTTTTAGGGGTTTTAGTGTCTTTTAGGGTTTTTTGGGTTTTAGCGGTTTTATGTTTTTTAGGATTTTATGTGTTTTTTTGTTAGGTTTTCATAGGGTTTTAAGGTTTTTTAGAGTTTATTTTTTTCATCAATTTTTTAGGTATTTTTTTGAAATTTTTATAGTGTTTAGGAGTTTTAGTGATTTTGATGGTTTTTAGGGTTTTTAGGTTTTTCAGGATTTTTAGGGGGTTTTAGGTTTTTAGGGGTTTTATGTGTTTTTATGATTTTAAGGTTTTATTAGAGTTTATTATGGTTTTTAGATTTTTTATGTTTTTAGTGAATGTGTGGCTGTTTATTATTATTATGGTTTTTAGGGTTTTTAGGGATTTTGATGGGTTTTAGGGTTTTTTTCAATTTTAGGGGTTTTAATGTTTCTCATATTTTTTAAAACATTTTTAAGGGATTGATGTTTTTTTAGTGTTTTTAGTGGTTATTGAGGGTTGTGGGTTTTTAGGATTTTTTTAATGTTTTTGGGTATTTTAGGGTCATTATGGTTTTAGGGTTTTTATGTTTTTTAGGGTTTTTTTATAGTTGTTTGTGTTTTTATGTTTTTTAGGTGTTTTAAGGTTTTATTAATGTGTTTTAATATTTTTAGTGTTTTTTACCTTCCTAGGGATTTTTTTTGGAATTTTTATGGTTTTTTTTGTTTTTTTATGGGTTTTAAGATTTTCAGGGTTTTTTTGGTTTTTTGGATTTTTTATTGGTTTTAACAGTTTTTTAGTTTTTTTATGTTTTTAGTTCTATGAAGGGTTTTTGAATTTTTTTCTGGTTGTTTATAGTTTTAAGTATGTTTATTATTTTTTATATTTTGGGGGGTTTTAGGATTCTTATGGTCTTTATAGGGATTTTTATTAATTTTGACATTTTTACGTTTTTAGTAGTTTTACCTTTCTTAAGGGTTTTAAGGATTTCTTAGGGGTTTTCAAGGTTTTTAGGGATTTTTACATTTTTATGTAATTTTAATGTTTTTTAGGATTTTTTTTTTGGTTTTAGGGGTTTTAGTTATATTGAGGGTTTTTAGGTTTTGGGGGGTTTTAGGGATTTTTTTGGGTTTTATTGATTTTTAGGTTTTTAGGGGTTTTAAGTGTTTTAAGGTTTTTAAGGTTTTCATAAGGGTTTTCATGATTTTTCATTCATTTTAGGAACTTTTTAATATTTTTATTGTTTTTTATGGGTTTAGGGATTTATAGGGTTTTTTTATTTTTAGGGGTTTTTTGGGTTTTTTTTGGGTTTTATCATTTATTTGAGCTTTTATTACTTTTAAGGTTTTTTTAGAGTTTCTAATGTTTTTTTGTGTTTGAAGTGTTTTTAGAGTTTTTAGTTCTTTTAGTTTTTTATCGGTTTATAGGGTTCCATGGCCTTTAGGGGTTTTTGGGAACTTAGTGGTTTTGAGAGTTATTATGGTATTTTAAGGGTATTTAGGTTTTTATGGTTTTTTAGGTATTAATGTTTTAAGAGTTAGTAGTTTTTTAAGGTTTCTTAGGTTATTTCAGGGTTTTAAAGGTTTTTATGTTTTAAGGTATTTTTATGTATTTTTTATCTTTATGGGTTTGAAAGGTCTTTAGGGATTTTTGAGTATTTTTAGGGGTTTGGGGTTTTTTGGGTATTTAGTGTTTTTTAGGTTTTGTATGGATTTTAGGTGTTTTTAGGATTTTATGGGTTTCCTAGTGTTTTAGGGGTTTTATGTTTTTAGTGATTTTTAGGATTTTGAGGAATTTTATGATTTTTTAGGGTTTTTAGAGAATTTTATGGGTTTTAGAGATTTTTAGGGTTTTTATGGGGTTTTTGGTTTTTAGGGATTTTTATGTTTTTTGGTTTTTTATGGTTTTTAATTGAGTTTTTTGGTTTTAAATGTTCTTTAGAGTGCTTCTTTTTTTGGGGTTTGAAATTTTTTTATAGTTTTTAGTTTTTTTAGGGTTTTATGGGGTTTTAGAGTTTTCTAATGTTTTTATGGGTTCTAAGGTTGTAAGTTATTTTTAGGGGTTTTATGGTTTTGGATTTTTTAGGTTTTTTGGGGTTTTAAGTGTTTTTTTGGTTATTAAGATTTTACTATGAGTTTTGAGGTTTTTTAGTGTTACTTATGTTTTTTTAGATTTTTAAGGAATTTTTATGTGTTTGATAATTTTTAGGATTTTTATGTCTTGGTAAGGGTGTTAAGGCTATTTAGGGTTTTCAGGGTTTTTAAGGGTTTTTAGCATTTTTATGTTTTCATAGGTTTTAACTGATTTTAGGGTTTTAAGTATTCCTTAGTTTTTTTTAGAGTTTGTAGGGTTTTTTATGTTTTTTTGATTTTTAAGGATTTTGTTGGATTTTTATGGATTTAGGTATTTTAAGTGTTTTTATGGTTTTTATGGTTTTTGGGTTGTTTGGGTTTTTTGGTTTTTTAGAGTTTTTTATGGATTCCTAGAGTCTTTTAACAATTTTTGGAGTTTTAAACATTGCATATTTTTTATTGGTTCTTAGTTTCTTTATGGATTTTTTTATTTTTTGATGATTTTTGTGGTTTTCAAGTTTTTATGATTTGATCATTTTTTGGGGTTTTAGGGTTTTACCATTTGTTAGGTTTTGGGGGGGTTTAATTTTGTTTTCATTTTTATGGTTTTTTAGGGGTTTTCAAGGATTTTATTGATTTTAAGGTATTTTTGGATCTTTATGGTCTTTATAGTTTTTATGGAATTTGAGTGTTTAAAGGTTTGTTTAGGTTTTTTAGTCTTTTTATGGGTTTTCTTGGGTTTTTGGTTTTTTTAGTTTTAAAGTGTTTCAAATTTGTTTAGTGTTTTTAACATTTTTGACGGGGATAAATGGTTTTTATAGTATTTGTTATTTTAAGGGGTTTTTAGGGTTTTTAGGGGTTTTTAATGTATTTAGGGTTTTTATGAATTTTAGGTGGTTTTAAGGGAATTTAAAGGGTTTTAGGGTTTTTATTTTTTCTAGTTTTTTTCTTATTTTAAATGGTTTTAGTTTTTTATGTTTTCCATATGGTTTTTAAGGTTATATTCATTTTTAGGGTTTTGATGGATTTTTTAGGATTTTTATGGTTTTTTTATTTTTAATGGATTTTGAGGGGTTTAGGTTTTTTTAGATTTTTTTATGGTAGTTGAGGGTTATATTGTTTTTTATATTTTTAGGGGTTTTAATTTTATTTATGTTTTTACGGGTTTCTTATAATTTTTAACAGTTTTTATGTGTTTTGGGATTTTAATGATTTTTTTTGGATTTTTAATGATTTTTCGGGTTTTATGGATTTTTAGGATTCTTATAATTTTTTGTTTTTAAGGTTTTTGTTGTTTTTTTGTTGTTTTAAGGTTTTTTGAGTTTTTTAGGGTTTTTAGATATTTTGTAAATATTTTATAGGTTATGGTTTTTAAGATTTTTTTCATTGTTTTTAGGGGTTTTACTTGTTTTTAGGGGTTTTATGTTTTTAGGGGTTTTATAGTTTTTTGGTGTTTTAGGGTCAATTAAGGGTTTTATCATTTTTTGAGTTTTTATAGGTCAAATTGTTTTTATTTTTTTTAGTTTTTAGGTTTTTTATGGGTTTTAATAGTTTTAAAAAAATTATGGTTTTTAATGTTATTTATGTTTTTAGTGATTTTTTTTGTTTTTATGGGTTTTTATGGTTTTTAATGTTTTTAGGGACTTGATGGAATTTTAGGGGTTTTAGGGTATTCAAAAAAAACATATTGTTTTTATGTTTTTTTATTATTATTAAACTTTTATAAGATTTATTCAGGGTTTTAGGGCTTTTATGAATTTAGTTATTTTTAGGGCTTGTTTATAAATTTTAGGCGTTTTTTGGATTTTAGTGTTTTTTGGGTTTTTTAATGGGTATTTTTTTGGGTGTTTTATTTTATTATGTTTTTTAGTATTTTGGGTTTTTATATGTTTTTATGGTTTTCTTTGGGTGATTTTTGTTTTTTAGTAATTTTTATGTTTTTACGGATTTTTGGGAATTTTAGGATTTTTTGTGGGTTTTAGGGTTTTTATGGATTTTAAGGGTTTTTATGATTTTTTGAATTTTTTTGAGTTTTTTATGGTTGTTCTGGTTTTTATAGTTTTTTAGATTTTTTAGGTTTTAAAGAGATTTTATATTTTTAGTGGTTTTATGGTTTTTAGGGATTTTCAATATTTTTAATGGTTTTATGGTTTTTATTTTTTATGGGTTTTAAGTTTTCCTGGATTTTAATGTTTTCTTATAAGTCTTCATGTTTTAGGGTTTTTTTCATTTTTAAATATTTTTTAGGATTCTTTTTTGATTTTTATGGTATTTAGGGTTTTAAGAGATTTTTTGGGTTTTTAGGGTTTGGGGGGGTTTAATATTTTTATGTTTTTTTGGAGTTTTAGGAGTATTTTGTGTTTTGTATGGTTTTTATGATTTTTTGAGCTTTTTGATGTTTTTATGGTTTTAAAGATGTTTTAGATTTGTAATTTCATTTTTTTATTTTTATCAGTTTTTAGGGGTTTTAATGTTTTAGAGTTTTTTAGTGGGTTTTCTGGTTTTTAGGGTATTTAGGGATTTTTTAGGGTTCTAGGGGTTTTTGTATGTTTTAAGTTTTTATGGGTTTTTATAGTTTTAGTGTTTTTATGGAATTTTTAGGGTTTTTATGTGTTTTATGGTTCTTTACATTTTTAAGTATTTTTTTGGGATTTTTTGGATTTTTATGTTTTTTAGTTTTTTGGGGGGATTTTTTTGGGTTTTAGAGATTTTTTTGGTTCATAGGGTTTCTATGGGGTTTTGGGGGGATTAAATTTCCTTTTTTTAAGGGTTTTAAAATTATTTAGAGTTTTTTAAATTTTTAGGGGTTTAAATGGTTTTAAGAGTTTTTAGTGGTTTTAGGGTTTATGGGGTTCTAGGTTTTTTATGATTTTAAGGTGTTTTATGGGTTTTGGCGGTTTTGCGTTTTTAGGGTCTTTTACGGGTTTTAGAGTTTTTAGAAATTTTATTCTATTAATGGGTTGCAATAGTTTTAGGTTTTTAATTATTTTCTTAGTTTTTTTCATTGTTTTAGGGATATTTACATTTTTATTATTTTTTTGATTTTTTTATTTCAAGGATTTTTATTATTTTTAGGGAGTTTTAGGGTTTTATGGGTTTTATGAGTTTTTATGTTTTCATTAATTTTTAGGTTATTAGGAGTTTTAATTTTTTTTTATAATTTTAAGGTTTCCTCATGTATTTTAATGGTTTTTATGTTTTTTTATATTTTTTGGGATTTTTACGGTTTTTTATAGTTTTTTCGGATTTTTAGGTTTTTTAGGAATTATATGTGTGTCTAGGGTTTTTAATGGTTTTTATATTTTTTGATTGATTTAGGTTTTCTTATTATTTTTTCATTTTTTTAGTTTTTTAGGTGTTTTAAGTGTTTTTTGGAATTTAGGGATTACATATGGTTTTTTGGTGTTTTTACATTTTTAAGGATTTTAGGGAGTTTTTGTGATTTTTGTGTGTTTTAGGGGTTTTAGGGATTTTTTGGTTTTATGGTTTTTAGGGTTTTAGGGTTTTTATGGTTTTTTGGGGGTTTATGGTCTTTTTTATGTTTTATAGTGTTTAGTGTTTTTAATGTTATTAGGGTTTTAAATAGTGTATTGATTTTTTAGTGGGTTTCATGGATTTCATGGGTATTTAGGGTTTTTAATGTTTCAGGGGGTTCATTATTGTTTTTAGGATTTTTGGGACATTTAGAGTTTGTATCATTTTTAAGGTTTTTATGGGTTTTAATTGTTTTTATGTTTTTATGGTTTTATGGTCTTTATAGAGATTTCAAGGTTTTAAGGTATTTTATGTTTTAGGGATTTTTATGCTTTTAAGGATTTTTATTGTTTTTTAGGGTTTTAGGGATTTTGGGGATTTTGGGGTTTTTAGTGTTTAGTGTTTTTAACTTTATTTGATTTTTTAGGGAGTTTAAGGGCTTTTGGATTTTAATTTTTTCTTATGGGTTTTCATGGTATTTGATATTTTTTAAGTTTTTAGGTATTTTTAGTGATTTTTTAGGATTTTCATGACTTTTTAGGGTTTTTGGGATTTTTAGGGTTGTTAGGGATTTTTAGGGTTTTTATGGTTTTGTACGGATTTTAGGGTTTTTCTAGTTTTTTGTGTCTTTTATTTTTTTTGAGTGTTTAAAGGTTTTATATTTTTTATTTTTTTAATGGGTTTTTAGAGTTTTTAGTATCTTTTTGGGGTTTTAATGTTTTTAGGGGATTTTATAGATTTTTTGGTTCTTATTGTTTTTAGGGTTTTTAGGATTTTTACCATTTTTTCGTTTTTAAGGATTTTATGTGTATTTTTTTGAACTTTTTCTTAAGGTTTTCATGGTTTTTATGGTTTTTTACATTTCTTGGGATATTTAGGTCTTTTTAGGATTTTTATGGTTTTTAGTGTTTTCAAGGATTTTGAGAGGGGTTTTGGGTTTTTAGTCTCTATTTTGTTTCAAGGGGTTTTTTGAGTTTTTTACATTTTAAAGGTTTAATGTGATTTTATAGTTTTTAGTTATTTTGGGTTTTTTAGGTTTCTAATGGATTAAGGGGTTTTTATGTGTTTTTAGGGAATCTAATGTTTATTATTATTTTTAGTGGTACTATTATTTTTTACATTTTAGGGGTTTTTAGTGTTTTTGGTTTTGTAAGGTTTTATTAGGGGTTTTTTGGGTTGTTATAATTTTGAAATTTTTAGTTATTTTAGGTCTTTATATGAATTTTGGATTTCTTTTTGGGTTTTTAGTGATTTTTAGGGGTTTCTTGGTTTTATCGGTTTTATGGTTTTTATTATTTTCATAGGGTTTTTTGGGTTTTTATCATTTAATGGATTTTGAGGGATTTTTTAGTATTATTATGGTTTTTAGGAATTAAAGTGGGTTTAGGGATCTTATGGTTTTTGGGGGTTTAGAATTTTTTTTAGTTTTTTTAGGGTTTTAAGGGTTTTAAACATTTTCAACATTTTAGGGGTTTAATAGGTTTCTAGAATTTTATCAATTTTTTTAGGGTTTTACCATTTTTTAGGGTTTTAGAAGTTTTTTTATGTTCCTTTTATGTTTTTTATGGTTTTTAGAGCTTTTAGGTTTTTAAGGTTTATTAGGGGGTTTCTTGGTTTTTAGTTTTTTTTTTACCATTTTAGGGAAATTTAGTGTTTTTAGTAGCTTTATTATTTTTATGAGTTTAGGTATTTTAAGGGATATATGGTATTTTAGGGAATTTTGGGTTTTTGGGGTTTTTACAATTTTTTAGGTTTTTAGGGTTGTTATGTGTTTTTAGGTTTTTATGGTTTTCTTAGTGTTTTAGGGTTTTTATTATTTTTTTATGTTTTTATTATTTTTAAATATTTTTAAGGATTAAATTGTTTTTAAGGATTTATGGGTGGTATGTATTTTTTACAGTTTAGGGTTTTAAATGGGTTTTATAGTTTTTTATTATTTTTAGCGGTTTTATGGGATTTACAGGTTTTTATGGTTTTTAGGGTTTTTTTGGTTTTGGGGTTTTTTTGATTATTTTATGTTTTTAATTTTTTTAGGTTTTGATGGGTTTTAAGTGTTTTTAGGTTTTTTAAGGTTTTCATAGGGTTTTGTAAGGTTTTTAGGGTTTTTTATATTTTTTAGGTTGTTTTATTGATTATTTAGTATTTTAATGGTTTTTAGGGTTATTATAGATTTTGTTGGGTTTTAGGGTCTTTAGGTATTTTGGGAGTTTTTTATGGGTTTTAAGGTTTTTTTATTTTATTAATGTTTTTAGTGGTTTAAAGGGTTTTTATTTTTATTTTTTTATTTTTACGGTTTTTATGGGTTTTTAGTGTTTTTAAAGGTTTTTATGGGTTTATGGGTTTTATAGATTTTTAGGGTTCTTATAATCTTTTTATGGGTTGTTAGGGTTTTTTCGTGTGTTTTATGTTTTTAGGTATTTTAATTTTTTTTAGTTTTTTAAGGTTTTCTTAAATGGTTTTTATAGTCTTTAGGGTTTTTTACATTTTTAGGAAATTTAAGGGATTTCTTAGGGTTTTATGTGTTTTTAGTGTTTTAAGGGATTTTAATGGATTTTAGGGTCTTTAGGGGTTTATGATTTTTTATGGTGATTAAAATTTTTTAGTTTGTTAAGGGTTTAGGTTTTTTAGGTTTTTATGAATCTCTTAGGGGGTTTTAATGTTTTTAGGTGTTTTTATGTTATTAAGGATTCTTAGGATTTTTATCATTTTTTGGGTTTTAGGGAGTTTAAAGCTTTTTACGGTTTTTTTATAATGTTAGAAAACTCTAAAAAATATTTAAAATCCTATGAAACTAAAAATATATCTAAAACCCCAAAAAACCAAAAATCACTATAACCCCTAAAAACCATAATACCCCCCAAAATTCCCAAAACCATAAAAAATAATGAATATCTTAAAATTATGTAAATATACCAAAAAATAAAAACCCTAAAAATTAATTAGAAAATATAAGAATCCTAAAAAATAGTAAAATCCCTATAAATAAAAAAATTATAAAAACCCTAAAATGCATTAGTATCCTTCAAACCATTAAAATCACCCAAACCCCTTTAAATCCCATAAAAACGTAAAACCCAATAAAAAATCTAAAAACCCTTTAAACCCCTAAAAAGTTAACAAACTCTAAAAACAATTAAAACCCCAAAAAATAAAAATAAAAACTCAAAAACCCTAAATAAACCCAAAAACCCAAAAAAACCCTAAACCCAAAAAACCCCTAAAACCATAAATACCCTAAATCCAATAAAACACATAAAACCCTAAAACCCACTAAAAACTCTAAAACCCCTTTAATCCTTTAAAATCATTAAAAAGGTCTAAAAAAGATTTAAAACAGTAAAAAACTCAAAAAAAACCCCAAATAAACCATAAAAAAACCTAAAAAACTTAAAAACCCATAAAACCCATCAATTCCCAAGCAATCCTAAAGATATATAAAATTCCTAAAAAATATCTAAAATCCAAAAAAATATAAAAACCATGAAAACCCTAATAACCCCTAAGAATCTCTTAAAAACTTTAAAACACTTAGTACCACTAAAACCTTATAAAAAATTAAAAACCCAAAAAACACTAAAATCCCTCAAATCACTTAAAATCCCTAAAACCCCTAAAAACTATAAAAATACAAAAAACTAAAAAACCCTAAAAATGAAAATAACCATAAAAACTCTAAAAACATACAAATATAAAAATTCTTAAAACTACTGAAACCCAAAAAAAAAGCTAAAAACCATAAAACAGTAAAAATATCCTAAAAATATTGAAAACACCTAAAACCCATAAGAAGAGGATGGAGGCTGAATCCCCAGGTGGCTCTCACGCACGGGTTCCTCTTCACGACCTCGCCTCACGCTTTTTCTACTCCGGCGTGGTCGTTCCTTCTCTATGGTGATGGTATCTTTGGCGTCGGTCTCCACAGCACTGTTTCTTCCTCTGGTGGTGTGCTTGATGGCTTTGGTCGAAGGATGCTTTCTCTGATGGAAGGGTCAGACCTGGGTTCCCTGACTTGCAGCGTTGTAGATTCTTAGAGGCATGGATTGGCTATGGCCCATCCTCGGTGCAGCGTTACAGGACAATGGTGGTGCCGTTCAGATCTGGGACTCCCACCGTGCGGCGCTTCAGTTCCATGGAGGTGCCGGTTAGATCTGGGCGATACGTTAAGTGGATTTGCAGATCTCAGTATCTTTTCCACTGTGAGGAGTGTTCTAGGTGGTGTTGGTCTCCGGCGGCCTCCTTAGGCTTCTTGGCAGTAGGGTTCTCCCATTTTCCTCAGCGGTTTGGTCTTCGCCGAACGGCAGCCTGACCTCTCTGGATCTGTGATGCTGAATGGTGGGTGCGGCAGGATCCGCGATGTTGTGGAAGTGACATGCCCGCATCCATTCTTGGATCTGGTTTTCCAGATCTGAGTCTGGGAGGTATTTGCTGTATCTCTTGGCTTTTTGACGGGTTCTGGTGGCTACATAAAGTGAAGGTGTAGGTTTGATCTTCTGGTTCCTTAGTTTCGACTTTGGTTTATGTTGCTGATGAAGTTCTGGTCAAGTTGAGTTGTGTCTTGGCTGCTATAGTGGAATGTGGTCTCTTGAGCTGTTACTGGTTTGGTTGTGAGTTGTTGCTAAAGCTGGATTTGAGGTGAGATGGGATGGAGGTTGATAGCTGTGGCGCTGCTTTGGTTTTGAATAGCTATGGGTGCGGGATTTTTGTTCTGTTGAGTGTGCTGGATGTTGTCCTGTTTGTTGCTGGTTACAGTTGAGTAGGAGGTGAAGATGGATGTGTTTGGTTGCGGTGCTTGTGATATGGTTTTATGCTGTTATTTGTGATTGGATGTGATGTCGGATTTGGTGTTGTTGGTTGCTGGGGCTAGTTGGTTTGGATGCGTTGCTGCTGCTGTGTTGCTGTGATGATTGAATGTGGTGCTACTGGATGTTGGTACTGGCTGGATGTGACGTGATGAGGTCGTTGTTGTGTCTGTTTCTGAGTCTATTTCTTTCTTTTTTTTCCTTTTTTTGGTGTGGTTTGTAAGGGGTTTTTTGGGCGTGGGTCGTTTGACCCCTCCCCTCCCGTGTCTACTGTGTTTTCTTTTTTTCTTTATAATAAATTTGGGGGGGCCAGGAATAGCCTGACCCTTGCATCTTCCTTGCCCTAAAACCCTTAAAAACTGGTAAAAATTTTAAAAGAACTAAAACCCCATAAAACATCTAAAAACATTAAAAACTATAATTTTTTTAAACTAAACATGTTAAAAAAACTCTAAAATTCACTTAAAAACGTAAAAACTCAAATAAAAAGTTCATAAAACCACAAAAAAATAAAAACACAAAATACTCATAAAATTCCCAAAAACCCTAAAATCCATAAAAATCCTAAAAATCTCTAAAAATCACTAAAAATGTAAAAAATAATAAAAACCCAGACCAAACCTTTTTTAAAACAAAAAAACCTAAAAACACAAAAAAACACCTAAAAATGAACAAAAAATCTCAAAAAATATAAAAAATACAAAAAACCTAAAGACCCAAAAAACCTTTAAATATGTAAAAAACCTAAAAAGGATAAAACCCAAAAAAACCCAAAATACCCTCGAACAATAAAAATATGTAGAAACAATAAAAATCAATAAAAACATAAAAAACCAAAAAATCAACTAAAAATATAAAAACCCTTGAAACCCAATAAATTTTAAGACTCAAAAAACATAAAATCCTAAATAACTAAAAAATCCTAAAAACCCACAAATAATAAAAACTATAAAACCCCTAAAAACCCACAAAATCCCTAAAAACTCTAATAAACCTAAAAATAATAAAAAATCCATAAACATCCCAAAAAAATAAAAACCCTTAAAACATAAGAAAACATAAGAAAATTAATACCCCTAAAAAACCTAAAAAATTATAAAAACCATATATAACCCTAAAAACCATAAAACCCCCTAAAAGCACTAAAAACAATAAGACCTCATAACAACAAAAAAACTAAAAACTAGAAAAACCCTTTAATGCCCAAAAAACACATAAATCCTAAAAACCCTAAAAACCTTTAAACACCTTAAATACCCATAAAATCCATAAAAACCATAAAAACCCATAAATATCCTAAAAACGCCATGAAACACCTAAAAAGCATAAAAATCATAAACATAATTTAAAATCCTAGAAAATACCAAAGAAAACCTTAAAAACCTAACAATGAAAACCCCTGAAAACCTAAAAATGCTAAAAATCCTAAAACCCTAAAAACCATAAAAACGGAAAACCTTAAAAATAAAAAAAAACCTGAAAAACCCCTAAAACTAATAAAATCACTAAAATCCCACTTAAAACCATTTAATCTCTTAAAAATGATAAAAATGCTAAAAACCCTAAATACTCAAAAAAAAAACACAAAAATCTAAAAAAAATAAAATATTGAAAACCCTAAAAACCATTAAAATTTTCTAACACCCCTAAAACCATAAATATCCTAAAAATGAACTAATAATCACTCAAAATGTAAAAAACCTTAAAAAACTAGAAAACCAATAAGAAAACCCTATAAAACTAAAAATACATGAACCATATAAAACCATTCAAAACTATAAAAACCCTTAAACCCCATAAAATCTCAATAAAACCCTATAAAAATAATAACCCATAAAACCCTAAAAACAATAGACAACCCTAAAACCCCTAAAAATCCCAAAAGAACCTAAAACCCATTAAAAATCATAAAAAGCCCCTAAAAATTTCTAAAAACATAAAAAACCCTAAAAACATGGGAAACCCCTAATAATACTTAAAAAGCCTGAAAAATATTAAGAGAACCATATAACCTATAAAATTATAAAATCCCTAAAAACCCCTAATAATCCTAGAAACCCTAAAAATACCTAAAAACCATGAAAAACCATAAAAATCATTAAAAATAATTAATTATCTCTAAAAGAATAAAAATCCTTATAAACCTGTAAAACCCTAAGAAATACATAAAAACCATACAACACATAAAACTCCTAAAATACTTAAAACTACTAAAGGCGCAAAAACCCTAAAAAGACCATAGAACCACTATAAACCCTATAAACCTCTAAAAATCACAAAACACCTAAAAATATTAAAAACCTAAATACTCCACTAAAAAATATAAAACCCTTTAAAACCCTAAAAATATTAAAAAAACACTTAAAACCTCAATAACCCCTAAAAAATAAAAAACTCTAAAAACCCCCAAAAACATAAAATCCCTAAAAACCCTAGAGACATAAAAATCCCATAAAAACCTAAATAACATAAAATTCCTAAAAATGAACTAAAAATCCCTAAAATGTAAAAAAACCTGAAGTCCCAAAAAACCTTGAACCCCATAAAAACCTAAAAATGCTAAAAACCCAATAAACTTAAAAGACCCTAAAACACTAAAAAACAAGTAAAAAACATAAAAACTCCTAAAAACATAGAAAAAAACAAAAAATCAAAAAATATATAAAATCTCTTTAAACCAAAAAAATGTTAAAAAGATAAAAAAAACATAAAATCCTAAAAAATTCAAAAAACCCCAAAAAACCATAAAAACCAAAAAACCCTTAAAAACACACGAAATCCCAAAAAACCCCTAAAAACAAAAAATATAAAAAATACCTAAACAACCCAAAAAATTAAAAAAACACTTAAAACATAAGAAAATTTAAAAAAAATTATAATCCCTAAAAAACCTAAAAAGGTTAAAAACACCAAATAACACTAAAAACCATAAAAACCCCTAAAAACTTAGAGCCAATAAAACCCCATAAAGAAAAAAACAACTAAAAACAATAAAACCCCTTTAAGGCCCTAAAAACATAAAAAACCCAAAAACCTAAAAACCTTTAATCACCTTAAATAACCATAAAAACCATAAAAACCCATAAAAATAAAAAAACTCCCTAACAAACCAAAAAGCATAAATCCTA
The DNA here is from genome assembly GCA_963277665.1 of Viscum album. Taxonomy (NCBI): domain Eukaryota; kingdom Viridiplantae; phylum Streptophyta; class Magnoliopsida; order Santalales; family Viscaceae; genus Viscum; species Viscum album. The sequence continues at coordinate 111,720,286 of OY728127.1, forward strand.
AAAATATATAAAATCCCTAAAAATACATAAGAAATACTTAAAAACCTAATAATGAAAAAACATCTAAAAACCTAAGAAAAGCTAAAAAACCAAAACCCCTAAATACCCTAAAAACATTAAAAACCCCAAAAACACATAAAATCAGTAAATACCACACAAAGCCATTTAATATCCTTAAAACGTTAAAAATGCTAAAAACCCTAAAAAACTAAGAAACACTAAAATCCAAAAAGGATTAAAACACTGAAAACCCTAAAAACCATAAAAATAAACAAAATCCCTAACACCCCTTAGAACCATAAATATACTAAAAATTCCAAAAAATCACTCAAAATATAAATAACCATAAAAACCTGAAAAACCATAAGAAAACCATAAAAAACTAAAAATACTTAAACCCTATAAAAACAATGAAAACTCTAAAACCCCTAAAAATCATAAAAATCTTAATAAAATCCAAAAAACAAAAAAAAAATCAAAAAACCTTAAAAACAATAGACAAACCTAAAACCCCTCAAAATCCGTAAAAACCATTAATCCCATTAAAATTCATAAAATCCCCTATAAATTGATAAAAACATAGAAAATACTAAAAACATGGAAAACCCCTAATAAAACCTAAAACCCCTAAAAACATAAGATAAATACATATCCTATAAAATTATAAAATCCCTATAAATCCCTAATTACCCTAAAATATTTGGGTTTGTTGGTTTTTGGTTTGTTAATGGTTTTTGGGTGTGGGTCGATTGACCCCTCCCCTCCATTTTCTGCTGTTTCATTTTTCATAATAATAAATTTTGGGGGGGTCGGGAATAGCCTGACCCCACACCTCTTCAGCCCTAATTATCATAAAAAAACCTAAAAACCCTAAAAACCATAAAAACCATAGAAATAATTAAAAATACATAAAAGAATAAAAAATCCTTATAACCATGGAAAACCCCAAGAAATACATAAAAACCATAAAACACATAAAAATCCTAAAATACCTAAAATGGCTAAGAAAACTAAAAACCCTTAAAGGACCATAAAACCATTATATACCCTATAAACCACTAAAAATCATCAAATAAATAAAAATATTAAAAACCTAATAACTCCACTAAAAACTCTAAAAACCATTAAAACCCAAAAAACGTAAAAAAAACACTTAAAAACTCAATAAACCCTAAAAAATAAAAAACTATAAAAACCCAAAAAACCAAAAAAATCCTAAAACCCTAAAGTCATCAAAATCCCTAAAAATATAAATACCATAAAACTACTAAAAATAAACTAAAAATCCCAAAAAAATAAAAAATACAAAAAACCTGCAGACACAAAAAAAACCATGAAACCCCTAAAAACCTAAAAATGCTAAAACCCCAAAAAACCAAAAAGTCCCTCAAACTCTAAAAACAAGTAAAAATAATAAAATCCCTTAAAAACATAAAAACCCAAAAATCAACTAAAAAAACCCTTTAATCCCAAAAAATGTTAAAAAACTGAGAAAAACATAAAATACTAACAAACACAAAAAAAACCCTAAAACCACAAAAAAACCATAAAAACCGTAAAACCCATAAAACCCCACAAAATACCTAAAATCCATAATAACCATAAAAATAATAAAAAAACATAAATATACAAAAAAATAAAAACCCATAAAAAACTTACAAAAACCTAAAGAAATTTAAAATCCCTAAAAAACATAAAAAAATAGTAAAAACCGTAAATAACCCTAAAAACCATAAAACCCCTAAAATCCTTAAAACAATAAAACCCCATAAAATAAAATAAAAACAATTAAAAACTATAAAAACCTTTTATATCCCTAAAAACACAAAAAAAAACCCAAAAACCCTAAAAACCTTAAACCCCATAAATGCCCATAAAATCCATAAAAACCCATAAAAATCATAAAAAGTCCCTAAAATCTGTAAAAACATAAAAAAACCTAAAAACCCTAAGAACCCCTAAAAACCATTTAAAACATAAAAACACTTACAACCACTAAGAAACCAAAAAAACGTTAAAACCCATAAAAACAAAAAAACCATAAAAACCATAAAAACAAAAAAAATTCCATAAAACCCCAAAAAACCCTAAAAATCCTAAAAAACACTAAATATCCCAAAAAATGTAAAAACACCATAAATGCCTAAAAACCCATAAGAAGAGCTTAAAACCCTTAAAAAACATTAAACTCCTAAAACTTTAAAAATGATAAAACCCCTAGAAAGCCCTAAAACACACTAAAAACCATAAAACCCTAAAACAACTAAAAACCTTAAAGACCCTAAAAACTCACAAAACTCATAAATAACATAAAAAAGCTCTAAAAACCCTATAAACCCATAAAAATATTAAAAAACCACAAAAAAATTAAAATCCCTTAACATAAAAACCCAAAAAAACCTAAAAAACAATAAAATCCCAAAATACCCCTAAAACCCCTCAATATCCATAAAGACCAAAAAAACCCTAAAAATCCTATAAAAATTCCTAAAATAACTAAAAAGTAAAAATCCCTTGAAACCCCTAAAAACTATAAGAAAAATGTAATTTATAAAGACACTTCAAACCTCTGAAAAACCTACAAACACTGAGAACACCAAAAATCCTAAAGAATAATAAAAACCTCCAAATACTAAAAGCACAAAAAACCATAAAAATCCTTAAAGCCCTCAAAAATATCTCAAAATTATAAAACCCTCAAATTTATGAAAACCTAAGAAAAACTAAAAAAACTAAAAACCACTAAAACCACTAAAAACTATAAAATTCCTTTAAAACACGATATAGGTTAAAAACCTCTAAAAACCTCAAAAAATCAAAAAAAACTCTAAAATACCCAGAAAATTCAAAAAACCCAAAAAAACAAAAAACACTAAAAACATAAAAACCCTCAAAATCCCTAAAAACTAAAAAAAACCCTAAAAAATATGAAAACCAAAACGAAAACATTAAGAAAAAAAATAAAAACTGTAAAAACATAAAACCTAAAAAATGATAAGAACCCTAAAAACCATAAAACCCCAAAAAATTCCTAAGAACACTAAGAACCAAAAAATCCACTATAAACTATAAAAACACTAAAAAATAATAAGAACCCCAAATATCCACTAAAAACTATAAAAACCATTTAAACCCCTAAAAACTATAAAAAATGAAAATATATAAAAAACAAACTCAAAGAAATACCGTAAAAACCCAAAAACCATAAAAACCCCCAAAACCTCTAAAAACCTTAAAAACCCTAAAAACCCAAAAATTCATAAAAAACTCTGAAATCCAATAAAAATCCTAAAAAATACATAAAAATACCTAATAATGTAAAAAAACTAAAACCCCTAAAAATCCCTAAGAAAAATATAAAAACATAAACACTTAAAACCCCCCAAAAACCTAAAAATGCAAAATACCCTGAAACATAAAAACCATGAAAATACTAAAATAATAAAATCCCCTAAAACCCATCGAAACACTAAAAACACTAAAAACTATATAGACCAATTAAATCCTTAAAATGGTTTAAAAAATCTCTAAAAACCCTTAATACCCCTAAAAATCAAGAAAACCCAAAAAAATACAAAAAAACGAAAATAACCCTAAAAACCCTAAAACCCATTAAAACCCCTAAAAACCCTAAAACCCTAAAACCCTTAAAAATTAGAAAAATCCATAAACCATAAAAAACATAAAACCCTTAAAACCCCAATAAAAATAATAAAAACCTAAAAACACTTAAAACCCCTAATAAACATAAAAACGCTAAAAACCCCTGAAGCCCTAAAAACCCTAAAACCCTAAACACCCTTTAAAATCCCTAAAAACCCTAAAACCCATAAAAACACTTATGAAAACCTTAAAAACCTAAAAGCAAATAAAATCCCTAAAACCCTTTAAAAGACCCTATAATCCCCTAAAAATAAAAAAACTCCTAAAAAGATGAAAAACCCTTAAAATTCCATAAAACCATAAATTCCCACAAAAAACCCTTTAAATTAGTATATACGTTAAAGAATATAAAAACATTAAAACACCTACAAATTTCAAAAAACCCTTAAACTTTAAAAAAAACATAAAACCAGTAAAAACCCTAAAACCCCTCAAAATCCCTAAAAACCCCAAACAATCCATAAAAACCTAAAAATCCCTAAAATTCACTAAAAATGTGAAAACCCCTTATAAAACCTTAAGAACCTAAAAAACATAAACGCCCAAAAACCCTAAAATATCTCTCAAAATCAATAAAATACCTAAAAATCCATAAAATCCCTAAATCCATAAAAATCCATTAATCTAAAAAATCCTAAAATCTCTAAAAACCCTGAAAACAATAAAAACTAAAATACCCGAAAACCGTCAAAATACTTAAAAAATATAAAACCCCACAAAATTCCCCAAAATATCTAAAAACCCACTAAAATGGAAAAACCATGAATACCTTTAATAAAATATAAGAAAACTATAAAAATTTAAAAACACTTAGAACCACTAAAAAACAAAAAAAATGTTAAAATCCATAAAATACCCGAAGAAGATAGTAAAAACAATAAAACACCTAAAACCCATAAAAATCTATAAAAACCCTAAAAAATTAACACTCTAAAAATCCATTAAAACCCTAAAATGTAAAAATACATTAAAAACCCTTAAAACCTCAAAAAAACTCAAAAAAACTAAAGACCATAAAAACCCTAAAACCCCTTAAAAACCCTCAAAATCCTTAAAAACATAAAAACAATAAAATTCGTAAAAAATCCCCCTCAAATCTCTGAAAACATAAAAACCCTAAAACGCCTAAGAACCCCAATGAAAATATTAAAAATTTAAAGCACGTAAAACCCCTAAAAACCTAAAAAATTCTAAAAACCCTAAAACCCCTAAAAACACTAAAACCGATAGAACCCTAAAAAACATTAAAAAACTGAAAAACCAAAAAACCAAAAAAATCATAAAATGTACTAAAAACTCTTTAAATCTTAACAAATGTTAAAAAACTATAAAAACCATAAAAAAACCTAAAATACTTAAAAAACCCTAAAACCCCAAAAAAATAACTTTCCCCCAAACTCTATAAAATGGTAAAAACCCTCTAATTCCAAAAAACAAAGAAAAAATCCATAAAATTCAAATAAAAACCAAAAAAAAACCTTTAAACCCCTAAAAACATTAAAAAATATAAAAAACTTAAAACCCATAACAAATAATAAATAAATAAATAACCAAAAAACCATCAAAATCCATAAAAACATTCCAACAAAATTAAAAAACTAAATACACCAAAAAACCCTAAAAAAAATCTAATTTCCTTGAAAATAGTAAGAAAATCATAAATGCATAAAATTCCTAAAAAATTCTAAAAATCATAAAACCCATAAAAACCTAAATATACCAAAATGCCCTAAAAACCATAAAAACATAAAAAAACTAAAAACACATGAAAACCCATATAAAATACACTATAACCTAAACACACATAAAACCAATAAAATACAACAAATGATAAAAAACATAAAAACCCAAAAATACCTTAAATACACTAAACCCTTCTATAAACCATAAAAACCCCTAAAACATTAAATACCTACTAAAAACACTAAAAACCATTTAACCCCCTAAAAACATTAAAAAGTATAAAAAACCTTAAAACCCCTAGAAAAAAACACCCCTAAAAACAGAAAAACAAATTATAGAAACACTTAAAAAACAAAAAACCCTGAAAGCCCTAAAAACCAAAAAAATAAAAAATCACTAATAATCCATAAAAATGAAAAAAAAAACCAAAAAACTCTAAAAAAACTTTGAAACCCTTAATAACCTAAAACCCTATAAATCCCATAAAACACCTAAAAATTTTAATAACCCTAAAAATCCCATAAACCCCCAAAAAACCCATATTACCCTTAATAACCATTAAACCCCTAAACCCCCTAAAAACCCTAAAACCCACTAAAAACCACTTTAAACTCATAAAATGTTAACAAACTCAAAAAACCTTAAATAACTAAAAAAATTAAAAACCCAAAAAACCATAAAAATTATAAAACCCAAAAAAATCAAACAAAACCCTAAAAACCTTCAAAATCCCTAAAAAGATAAAAACCATAATATCCTATAAAAGCACTAAAAATACCTAAAAATTTAAAAACCCCATAAATCCCTATAAAACCCTAAGAAAACCTTTAAAAGATAAAAATGCTAAAAACAATAAAAAATATAAAAACCTCATAACCCTCAAAATCTCTTAAAAACCCTAAAAACTTGTAAAAATAAAAAAAATTACCTAAAAACTATAAAAAAAACTAAAATCCTCTAAAACCCATAATAATACCATGAAAAAGAAAAAACACTTAAAACCCCTAAATAAATAAAAAATACTAAAATCCCTAAAACATTAAAAATATCCTAAATAACTCTAAAAACCGTAAAAACCATAAAACCCTAAAAACCAACTAAAAACTACAAATACCATTTAAACCCCTTAAAATATTAAAAAACTCTAAAAAATCTAGAACCTTAAAAAATACAAAACAAATCATAAGACCCCAAAAACCCAAAAAACCCTATATAATCCTAACAGGCCTCAAAATATGCAAAAACCCTAAAAACCCATTAAAATAATAAAAAACCATATAAATACCTAAAAACATAAAAAACAATAAAAAATTGAAAACCCATAAGAAAACCATAGAATCCTAAAAACAATTAAAAACACTAAAAACCTAAAAATGAAAAAATGACTAAAAACACTAAAAACTCTAAAACCCATAAAAATCACTAAAAACATTAAAATAAAATAAAAAATCTAAAAAAAATAAAAAATATAAAAACCTCTTTAATCCCATAAAAATGTTGAAAACTCTAATAATATTAAAACCTAAAAAACAAAAAAAAACCCTAAAAACCCTAAAACACTAAAAATCTAAAAAATCTTAAAAATATAAAAATCATTAGACAAAAAATACTAATAGTTACCTATGAATACCTAAAAAAATAAAAACACATTATACCATGAAAACCACTAAGAAAACGACCAACACCTAAAAACACTTAAATCCCTAAAATATCCTAAAATATCTAAAAACCCAAAAAACCATAAAGCACATAAATCCATAAACCACCTAAACCATAAAACCCCAAAAAAACATTAAAAACCCTTAAACCCCATAAAAAACATAAAAATAACTAAAAAAATTAAAAACCCTTTAAACCCCTAAAAACGTTAAAAACTATAAAAAAACATTTAAACCATTAAAAACTCATGAAAACACTAAAACCCTCTAAAATCCAAAAAACCCTCAAAATCCCTACAAACCATAAAAACCATAAAAATTAATTAAAGATCCTTTAAAATACCTAAAAACTTTGTGAAACCCTGAAAACCCTTAAAAACCTTAAAACCCTAAAAGCACTTAAAATCCCTAAAACCCTAAAAATGCTAAAATCCCAAAGAACCTAAAACCCTAAAAACCATAAAACCCCAAAAAACCTTAAAACACCATTAAAATACATAAAAGAACAAAAAAAACCCTAAAAACTATAAAAACTCCTTAAAACCTAAAAACATTAAAAAACATGAAAACCCCAAAAACACTAAATACCCAAAAAACTATAAAAACCAAAAAAACCCCTAAAATACCTAAACACACTAAAAACACTTAAAATCACTAAAAACAGTAAAACCCCTAAAAATCCCTAAAAACCCTAAAAATGTAATACAACCTATAAACCCTGAAAACCCTTGAGAATACCTTAAAAACCAAGAATTACTTGAAAAACATAAAAACCTAAAAATCTCAAAAAAAAACCTTAAAATCCCTAAAAACCCAAAAAACAATAAAACCCCTAAAAATAATAAAAGGAACTAAAAACTATAAAACCCATTTATGCCCCTAAAAACATTAAAAATACCTAGAAAACCTTAAAATACCTAAAAACTTAACAAACCTTAAACACCTAAAAAACAAAAAAGCCACCTAAAATCCCTCAATGACCCTAAAACCATAAAAAACCTAAAAATACTAAAAATCCCCTAAAAATTCCTAAAAATGTAAGAAAACCTAAAAACCCTAAAGAACACTAAGAAGACCATAAAAACTTATAAACACTTAAAACCCCTAAAACCTAAAAAATGCTAAAAACGCAAAAAAACCCTAAACAAATAAAAAACCCATAAAACCAAAAAAAACACAAAAAAACTCTTAAAACCATTAAAACACCTTAAATTATTAAAAAATATAAATAACCATTAAAACCCAAAAAATACTAAACAAACCAACCATAAAAACAAAAAACCCATAAAAACCCTCAAAATCCATAAAAACCCTAAAAACTATAAAAACACTAAAAACCCTAAAATACCTAAAAACCATAAAAATCCTTAAAATCCATAAAAACCCAAAAAAAATATAAAACCCCCATAAATCCCTGAAAAACCTAAGAAAACCTAAAAATACAAAATCAATTAAAACCCTGAAAAATATTTAAAAACACAAAAAATCATAAAACAATAAAAACTGAAAAAAAAACATTAAAACCCCAAAAAACTAAAAAAACCGTAAATCCCTAATGAACCAAAAAATACCTAAAAACATAAAACCCATAAAATCCTTAAAACCCCTTAAAAGTCCATAAAAAGGAAAAAACCAAAAAAAACATTGAAAAACCCCCAACAAAACCTAATAAACGTAAAAACACTTAAACCCCCTAAAACCCTAAAAATTGTAAAACCCAAAAAAAACCTAAAAACCTCAAATCCCATAAAATCCATAAAAACCCCTAAAAACAATAAATTTCTAAAAAATCCAAAAAAATCCCTAAAAACATAAAAAACCCTAAAAACCTTGAAAACCCCTAAGAAAATATTAAAATCCTAAAAACATTTAAAACCCCTAAAACCCTAAAAACCATAAATCCCTAAAAAATATAACAACCCCAATAAATCACCCCAAAACAACTAAATTCTCTAAAAGTTAATTAAACCCCTAAAACATTAAAAAACTCTAAAAACTTTTTAAAAACCTACAAAATCAAAAAAAACCCTTAAAACCATAAAAACCATAAAAATAATAATACCTCTAAAACAACTAAAAATCCTCAATGTCCATAAAATCCCTAATATCTATAAAATCTAAAATAAATCCCTAGTAATCCTAAAAAACATAAAAACCCCTAAAACCATAACAAACCCTATGAAAAAAATAAAAACATAAAAAACATATAAAATCCAAAAACCACTTAAAATAAAAAAAAATTCCTAAAAATCATAAAACCAATAAGATTCTTAAAATCCCTAAAACCCACGAAAAATTCTAATAACTCATTAAACTGTAGAAAATGTTTAAAAAACTCAAAAAAACATAAAAACCCTAAAAACTCAAAATATACCAAAAAACCAAAAAGAAACTAAAAAACCATAAAATCACTATGAACTCTCAAAATCCCTGAAACCCTAAAAACAATAAAAATATTAAAAATTCCCTAAAAATACCTAAACACCTAAAACCTTGAGAATCCATAAAAAACCAAAATACCCAAAAAAAATAACAAATAAAGAGGCTAAAAATTTCTAAAACCCCAAAAACCAAAAAGACCCTAAAAACCATCAAAATTACTAAAAGACCCTAAAAACAATAATTATTATATAAAATTTCTAAAAATTCTTAAAAATAAAAAAAAACCTCTAAAATCCAGAAAAATCCAAATAAAAACATAAAAACCTAAAAACACTTAAAACCCAAAAAACATAAAAATACTAAAACCCATAAAACCCCAAAAGACCTTAAAACCCCAAAACCCCCCTAAAAACCATAAAAAACTAAAAACCCATAAATACTCTGAAAAATTTCTAAACCCCTAAAAATAATATAAATCTCTAAAAATCATTTAAAACCCAAAAAAATAAAAAAAACACTAAATTCCAAAAAAAACCATAAAACCCTCAAAATCCTTAAAAACCAAAAAAAATCATTAAAATCCTAAAAAATCCATAACAATCACTATAATTATAAAAAACCCAAAAAACATTCAAAAACCAAAGAATGGTTTAAAAACTAAAAAACTAAACCCTTAAAAAACCAAAAAAACAAATAACCAAAAAAAATCATTATAAACTCTAAAACCTAAAATACCCCTAAAAACCATAAAAACCCATAAAACCCCCAAAAACTAATAAAGAATATGAAAACCCTTTTAAACCCCTTAAAACATTTAAAATCTCTAAAACACCTTAAATAGACTAAAAACTCAAAAAATCCTGTATAAAAAATAACCAAAAAAACGTAAAAACCCTCAAATCCGTAATATCCCTAAAGACCATAAAATCCTAAAAAATCCAAAAAACTGTAAAAACATAAAAAACCCAAAAAACACTGAAAAAACCTTAAGAAAACATTAAAAATATAAAAAAATACCTAAAAAACCTAAATATGATAAATCTCTAAAAAACCTAAAAAACTGTAAATCCCATCAAAATCCTTAAAAATTATAAAAATCTTAAGAACCCCTTAAAATCCCTAAAAAATTAAAAAACATTAAAAACACAAAAAATTAAAAAAAATCTTAAAAACCTAAAAATACTTAAAGCCAATAAGAACCCTAAAAATACTAGAAACCAAAAAACTCCCTAAAAAGCCCCTAAAACCTCTAAAAACTATAAAAACCCATTAAAACATTGAAAATCCTAAAAACTGACGAAAAAAAACCCAAAAAAACTCAAAAAATTAAAAGCCCTTTAAACCCATAAAATTTTAAAATACTCTAGAAAAACCTTAAAATTATGAAAATACCAAAACCCCCAAAAAACATATAAACATTAAAAACCCTAAAACCCCTCAAAATCCATAAAAACCCATAAAAATTCATAAAAATCGATAATAATCCCTAAAAACATAAAAACCCAATAAAATCAAAAAAACACTAAGAAAACATTAAAGACATAATAATACATAAAACCTATAAAAACCTAAATATGTTAAAACACCTAAAAACCCCTAAATCCTCTATAAATTCCATAAGCCCGTAAAATCCTAAAAAATCACTCAAAATCTCAAAAAAACCTAAAAATGTAAAGTACTCTGAAAACCCTAAAACTCATAGGAAACCCATAAAAACTAAAAACACTTTAAACCCCTAAAACCCTAAAAACTCTAAAAGACCCTAAAACCAATAAAAACTATAACACTCCTAAAACCTATAAAACCCCTCAAAACCCATAAAAACCAAAAAAACCCACTAAAGACTCAAAAAACATTTAAGCCCCTAAAATTTTAAAAAAATATTCCACTAGTAATCACCCTAAAAATTTGAAAAAACCCCTGAAATTCAAAAAACCCATTAAAAGACCTAAAACACTCAAAATCCATAAAAACACTAAAACAACGTAAAAACCATAAAAAATTCCTAAAAACCACAAAAAATGTTAAAATCCCTAAAAACCATGAAAATCCCAATGAAAATCATAAAAACCTAAAAAAACTTAAAACCCCTTAAAACCTAAAAACCCATAAAACCCATAAAACCCATAAAATACTTAAAAACCATAAATACCTCTAAACCATTTAAAATAATAAAAAACATAACAAATCTAAATACCCAATATAAATGTTAAAAACCCTTTAAAACCCTAAAATCATTAAAAAAATTAAAAAAAAACTTTAAAACCCTAAAACACTCAAAATAAATCTAAACCCCAAAAAACCATAAAAACCCTGATAATCCCTAAATACCCTCAAAATTAATAAAACCCCCAAAAGCATAAAAATCCTAATATCCATGAAATACCTAGAAACATAAAATCCATAAAACACTAAAAACCCATAAGCAAACCATAAAAACATAAAAAAACATAAAACCCCTAAAAACATTAAAATGATAAATACCCTAAAACCCATAAAACACTTAAAATCCCTCAAAATCTCAAAAACCCTAATAACCAAAAAATTATAAGAAATCCCTAAATATCACTAAAAACATAAAAAACACACAAAAAAATAAAAAACCCTAGCAACTCCATAAAAACGTTAAAATAATATAAATTCCTACAAACCTAAAAAACACTAAAAAGAACCTAAACCCAACAAACCCCTACAACCCTTAAAAACCCCTAAAAACATTAAAACCCCTAAAACCCCATAAAAACCTTAAAAACCTCTAATAACTCATAAAACTCCTTAAACTCCTAAAAATTTTAAAAAAACTAAAAACCTTTACAATGATAAAAAAACTCAAAAACCCCAAAAACTCTAAAATAAAATATATACCCTAAAAACTCTAAGAACCCTAAAAACCATAAAAACCATCAAAATCATAAAAATCCATAAAAAACCTTAAATATGAAAAAAAAAATTAAAATAGGGAAAACCCTATGAAAACCTTAAAAACCCAAAAACACTTAAAACCAACAAAAACACAAAAAATACTAAATGCACTGAAGATCCTAAAAAATTTAAAACCTTAAACCCCAAAAATTTAAAAATCCCCTAAAAACTCATAGAAAACATAAAAACCCCCTAATGACTCAAAAAAAATTTAAACCCCTAAAAATATTGAAAAATTCTAAAACCCCCAAAATTGAAAGAAACCTCAGAAACCTTGAAAACCTATAAAACACATAAAAACCCTCAAAATAATAAATAACCTCAAAATAAATAAAAATACTAAAAAATTCCTAAGAATACCAAAAAAAATAAAACCCCTAAAAACATAGAAAAGACAGAATAAAACCATAAAAACATAAAAATAGTTAAAACCCCTAAAAATATAAAAATACTAAAAACAATAAAAAACTGAATAAACCTAAAAAACATAAAACCCCTAAAACATATAAAATGGACTAAATTCCATAAAAACCCTAAAAACTCCGAAAAACTATAAGAAACCCATAAAACCCCAGAAACAAATAAAATACTTAAAAACCTAAGAAATAATAAAACCCCTAAAACAATAAAAACCCTAAAACACTAAAAACTATAAAACCCCTAAAAATTTAAGAAACCCTAAAAATGAAAAAAAAAATCCCTAAAAATCCACTTTAAACCACTAAAAATATAAAAAACTCTAAAAACCATAAATACTGTAATAACTAAAAAACCATAAAAACATAAATACCCTAAAAACTGAAAAGTCCATCAAACCCTCAAAATCCCTAAAACCTCTAAAACCATATAAATAATAAAAAATACACAAATATTCCTAAAAACATAAAAAACATCCCAAAACCCTGAAAATTTATTAGAAAATCATAATAACATAAACACCCTTAAAACCTAAAAAGCTGAATATTCTAAAAGATAAAAAACCCAAAAAACCCTAAAAATATTAAAATCCATCATAATCCCCAAAAAACCTAAAAACCCATAAAAATCATAAAAATCCCTAAAATCCATAAAAATTCCAAAAAATTAAAACCCTAAAAATTAAAAAGAAAACCTTAAAAATTAAAAAAAACATAAACCTCCTAAAAACCATAAAAACCATAAAAACACTAAAACCCATATAAGACACTAAAACACCCTTAAAACTAGAAAACCCCTAAAAACCTTAAAAACCACAAAAACCCCTAAAAATAACTAAAAACACCCTTTAAATCCCTGAATACATTAATCTGCTGTAGCCAGCCCGCTCTGGCCTTGTTGTGATCTAGTCCTTCTGGCGATAAATGGCTTCTCAGCTGGATTTTCTAGTTCAATGTTCTTGTTTTACAGTTTTCGCTGCTTTGTGATTATGGCTGGTATGGATGCGAACCATTTATGGTGTTGGTTATTGAATTTGATGTGTGCTGGGGTGAGATGCTTTTTGTGTGTTGCTGATTGTTTACAAGGCGTGAATGGTTTTGGTGCGTTTTGGAAAATATGGTGTTGGTTGCTGCTTTCTGGTGAGCTGGGATGTGATGAAGATGTTTTTTCTAATCTTGGGTGCTGGTTGCCGTCTGTTGTTGGTTGTTGTGTTGTTGGATGTACTTCTACGTGCGGCATGGTGGAAGCTACTAGGATAAGTGGTCTCAAATGCTAGAAGGGTTATTTGATTTGGTCTGTTTTGGATGTGGTTAGTTTTTCCCCTGGCTACTATTGGGTGCAATTTTCTTGGCTGAGCTATGGTAAAGGTGGAAAGCTTCTAGTTGTTGGTTTGCTTGGGTATGATGGTTGGATGCTATTTGGCTGGAATGTGATGATGTTTGCAGGTTGGAATGTGGTTATATTGGCTTTGTGCTTCTTGTAGTTGACCTTCTTAGTGAGGAGGTGCTGGATGTTGGATCTTGCGATAATGGATGATGGTTGTTGTATGGAATTGAACTCTGGTTGTTGGCTCTTGTGTGATTCTGGTGTTGATGGTTATGTGCTGCTGTTGGTGGCTCGTTTTGGTGAGAAGGTGTTGTATGTTGGTATATGTGAGGTTGGAAGCTGGTCATTCCTTAGTAGTGAGCTGCTGGATGCTGGATTCTACTAGATGATGGTGATGGTTGCTGCTTGGACCTGGGTGTGCTTGTTTGGTTTTTCTTTTCTTTCTTGATTTTTCTTTTTTTGGCATGGGTTGTAGGGGGTTTTTGGGTGTGGGTCTTTTGACCCCTCCCCTCCCTTGTCTGCAGTTTCTTCGTGTCTTTTTTCTAATAAATTTTGTGGGGAGTCAGGAATAGCCTGGCCCCGAACCTTCCATGCCCTAAAGAACCCTAAGAAAAACTTAAAAACATAAAAAAAACCTTAAAACCCCTAAAAAGCTAAAAATTCTAAAAACACTAAAACCTTAAAACCATAAAATCCTTATGATCCCTAAAAACCCTAAATATCATAAAAACCATTAAAATCAATAAAAATGTAAAAAACCATAAAACCCTAAGAAAAACATAAAATCCTAAAAATACCTAAAACCCCTAAACTCCTAAAAAACAATGAAACCCTAAAATACCCTAAAACCCTTAAAGTGCCCGAAAAACATAAAAAACCCAAAGTAATTAAAACCAATATAAACTTATAAAACCCAAAAAACCCACTAAAAACTTTGAAACCCATTTAAGACTCTAAAAATGTTAAAAAACTCTAAACACATGGTGGAGGATCCGAGGCGGTTTATGCCAGATACAGCCTCTCTTCTGGCCCGATCTGTGATGGTTTACAGAAAAGGTGGAGGTTCACGATGCAACATGGTGGAATTTTCTCAGAAAATCCGACAGGGGTGGATTGGTCTGGAAGTTAGACACGGTGAGGATATTTTCTGCTTGTGCTGCCGATATAGGTCTGTTCTCATGTTCTGCGATGGGTTTCTTGGATTTTTATATGTCGTATTGGTGGTTCTGTGCTCTAACATTCCTTGAAGGATTGAAAATCTGGTTTCATCGGACTGCTTTACTGGTATTTATCCTTTTCTATGGTTCCTGTTTGTCTTCGGTTTGTTCAATTGCTTGTGCTCTGGTCGTGGTGGTTGTGGATGTGAGTTTCTGATGGTGCTGGATGCTGGTTTAGAGGTGAGGGGCTACTTGGTTTCGGGTATGAATATAGTGGTTTGGGTGATGCGGTATGGTCTGAGGTACAGAAGCTGGTGGTCCTGTTTTTCTACTGCTAGGTGCTGGTCAAGTGCTGCTTGTTGTCTGACTGGTCGGATGTGTGCTAGCCTTTGGAATCTGAGTTGCTGGATGGATGATTGGATGGATTGTGAGGATACTGATGTTTATGCTTGGTTGGGTGATGTTGGTTGCTGGATTATGAGCTATGACATGCTGGAAGATGTCTGATTTGGTATTAGTGGATGTTTATGGATGTCTGCCTTGGTCATCTTTTGTGTGTTTTTGGTACTGGTGCTGGATGTTGGTGTTGGCTGGTCTGGTTGTGTGGATGCTGCTGGATGCTGGTGTTGGCTGGTCTGGTTGTGTGGATGCTGCTGCCATGTTTGGTATTGGTGATGGATGCTGGTGTTGGCTGGACAAGATGTGTGGAAGCTGCTGTTGTGTTTTATTTTGTGTCATTTTCTCTGTCTTTGTTTTCTTTTTTGATTTTTCTTGTTTTGGGTCTTTTACTGTGAAGGGTTTTTGGGTGTGGGTCGTTTGACCACTCCCCTCCCTTGTCTGCTGTGTCTTTTTTCTTTTTAATAAATTTGGGGGGGCCGGGAATAGCCCGACCCTCGCGTCTTCCTTGCCCTAAAAAGACCTTAAAACCTAAAACCCCCTAAAATTAAAATCCTCTAAAATCATTAAAAACCCATGAAACTCCATAAAAAAAACCATTAAAAATATAAAAACCCATTAAATCTATAGAAACATTAAAAACTTTAGAAAACATAAAAACCCAAAAAAATAAAAAAAAAATCCTTAAACCCATAAAAACCCTAAAAGCACTAAAAACCCTAGAAACCCTCTAAATTTTTAGAACCCACAAAAAATTATATAAAATCCAGAAAAATATTTAAAAACATAAAAACCCCTAAAAATTTGAAAAAAATATGAAAACAATAATAACCAAAAAACATAAAACCAATAAAAACATAAAATGTTAAAAACCCTAAAAACCCAAAAATGGCTCAATAACAACTAAGAACCTTAAAACCCATATGAAAATTAAAAACTCGAAAAGAACCATAAAAAAATATAAACCACTAAAAATAGTAAAACCCAAAAAAACAAAAACCATAAAAAACCATAAAGTTCACCAAAAATCCTAAAACCCTAAAAACCCATAAAAACCTAAAAAATTTGTAAAAATCCCTAAAAACATTAAAAACACTAAAAAAACCGAAAACCCATAAGAAACAATATTACTGAAGAACACTTAATTCCCCACAAGAACATTAAAAATACTGAAAACCCTAAAAACATAAAAACACTTAAAACCCCTAAAAACCTTAAAAAAGTTAAACACATTAAAAAAATACCAAAACCCCTAAAACCCCCAAAATTATTACAAAATCATAGAAACCCATAAAAATCTAATAAGCCACTAAAAACTCTAAAAAACATTAGACCCATAAAATGATAAAATTATAAAAAAACTTGAAAACCTAAAAAATAAAAAAAAACAAAAATCTCAAATAAACATAAAAAATCTAAACACCCGTAAAAACCTAGAAAACCCTCAAAATATCTGATAACCCTAAAAACCATAGAAATACTAAAAAACACTAAAAATAACTAAAAATATAAACACCCTAAAAAATTAAAATCATCTAAGAAAACCTTAATTTCTTAAAAACACATAAAATCCATAAAAGCCTAAAAAATGTAAAAAAGCCTAAAACCATAAAAACTCTAAAACCCTCAAAATCCCTAAAAACCCTAAAAATCCCAAAAAAAACCTATAAAAATCCATAAAAACTTGTAAACACCTAATAAACAGGATAAATCCTATGAAATTCTTAAAAACATAAGAAAACTCAAAACCCCTAAAAACCTAAAAAACGATCAAACCCAAAATACGCTCAAAATCATGAAAACCTGTAAGAAAAAATACTAAAAAATCTATAAAATCATTAAAAACATTAAAAAAACTAAACCCCCTTAAATCCTCTAAGAGAACATTAAAAACCATAAAACACATAAAACCCAAACAAAACCTAAAAAGTGTGAAAACCATTAAAACCTAAAAACCATAAAAATCATAAAACCCCTAAAAACATAAAAATCCCTAAAAGAAATAAAAACCTATAAAGACCCTTTAAACTAATAAAATAATTTAATAACTCTAAAAAATCTAAAAAACCTTTAAAAACTAAAAAATATATCTAAAAACCCAAATCCACAAAAATCCTAAAAACCATAAAACCAATCCAAATCCCTAAACCTCCTAAAACTCGTAAAATTAACAAAATACCTAAAAATCCCTAAAAATTTAAAAAACATTAAAACCCTAAAAACTCCTATTAAAATATTAAAATCTAAAAAAAATAAAAACCCCTAGAAATCCTAATATTTTCTAACAACCCAAAAAACCCAAAAAACCTTAATCATCCCAAAAAGCTCTAAAAACCCACAAAAATCCTAAAAATACCTAAAAATACCTAAAAAGTAAAAACTAAAAAACCCCTAAAACTAAAAGAATACATCAAAATCTAATAACACTTAAAACCCCTAAAATTAAACAAAATAAAAAAATCATAAATCCCCAAAAAACTTTAAAACACCTCAAAATCCCTAAAAACACTAAAAACCCATAAAAATATTAAAATATTACTACAAATCTCTAAAACATAAAAAACCACTAAAAACATGAAAAAACATAAGAGACCTTAAAAACCTAAAAACACATAAATTCCCAAAAAACGAAAAAAAAAATCTAAAATCCCTGAAAACCATAATAAAATCCAAAAGGCCTTAAAATCACTTTAAAACCAAAAACCCATAAAAATATAAATTCCTTAAAAATCCATAGAAAAACTAAAAAACCACTAAAAATGCTAAAAACTTTTAAACCCTAAAATTTATAAAACTATAAAAACCATAAAACTGTTAAAAACTAACCAACCCCTAAAACTCAAAAAACCCCAAATTACCTAAAAAATACTAAAATCATCAAAATCCCTAAAAATCCTAAAAACCCAAAACATACAAAAAATCTTTAAAAACTTAAAAAACCCTAAAACCCCAAAAATTATAAAACTAGTAAAAATTCTAAAAGACTCTAACATCCTTAAAAACACCTAAACCAAAAAACCCTTAAAACATTAAAAATCCTGAAACCCTCATAAAAATCTTAAAAACCTATTAAAAACTATAATACGCCATTAAACCCATTAAAATGATAAAAACTATAAAAACCATTAAGACACTGAAAAACTAAAAAAACCCTAAAACACAAAAATTAACCAAAAAACGAATAAACCCACTAAAAAATACTATGAACCATAAAAATCCCTAAAAACCCCAATACCCAAAAAAATCCTAAAAATAACTTAAAATGTAAAAAATGAAAAAAATTCCAGAAAACGCTAAGAATGCCCAAAAAATTTAATAAAACATTAAACCCCTAAAAACATAAAAATACTAAAAACCATAAAACCCATAAAAAGAATAAAAAACATAAAAACCCTTAAAAAGTGTTAAGAACTCTCAAAAACATTAAAACCTTAAAAAGAAAAAAAAATACCCCTAATAACCCAAAAATACCCTAAAACAACTAAAAACCCATAAAATGATCAAAATATTTAAAAATCCCAAAAAACGTAAGAAAATAAAAAATTCCAAAAAATCCCTAAATTTGTAAAAAAACCTTAGAAGCCCATAAAAACACTAAGAAACACTTAAAAACCTATGAAAATATAAAAAACTAAAACCCTAAAAATGAAAAAAAAAACCTAATAACCCTAAAACCCTTAAAATACCAAAACCTCTTAAAATTAAAAAACCCTAAAAATCACTAAAAACCCCTAAAACATAGAAAAACATAACCCTTAAAAATACATAAGAAAACATTAAAAACCTAAAAACAGATAAAGCCACTAAAAACCTAAAAATTTGTAACACCCCTAAAAACCCAAAAAAGACACCAAAACCCCTAAAACACCCTAAAAACCTTAAAACCCCTAAAAACAAATAAAATACTTAAATTCCACTAAAAACTATAAAAATGATTTAAACCTGAAAAAACATTAGAAAACTCTAAAAATACAAAAAAAACTCAAAAAACACTACAAACCCAAAAAAACCATAAAACCCCTAAACACCCAAAAAACCTAAAAATCATTAAATACCCTAGACACCATTAAAATCCTAAAAATTCCCTAAAATCCCTAAAAATGTAAAAACACATAAAAACCCTGAAAACCCATAAGAAATACTTTGAAACCTAAAAACACTTAAACTATTAAAAAACATAAAAATCCCTTAAAACCATAAAACCGCTAAGAACATTAAAATCCCTAAAACATATAAAAACACTATGAACTACTAAAAATTTAAAACCCCATAAAAATGTGAAAAAAACTAAAAACAAATTAAAACCCCAAAAAATTTAAAAAAATATCAAAAAACCTAGAAAAATAAATTCCATAAAAACATCGTAATCCATAAACACCCTAAAAACCAAAAAATCCTTAAAAAACACTAACAATCCCTAAAAATAGAAAAAACCCCAAAAGACCCTAAAAATAATAATAATACCTTAATAACCTAAAAACACATAAAATCCCAAGAAACCTAAAACCCACAAATACCCTGAAAACATAAAAAATACCTAAAACCCCTAAAAACCATAAAGATCCTTAAAAACCCCTTAAAATCATTAAAAACATAAAAATCCCTAAAAACCTTAAAAGTCCCTAAGAAAACCATAAAAATATAAAAGACATAAAACCCTAAAAACCTAAAAAATCTAAAAAAACCTAAAACCCATTTAAACCCCTAAAAATGTTAAAAACTCAAAAAAACCCTAAAAACTTAAAAACTACAATATGAAACCTAAAACCACATGAAAACCCTAAAAACCCTCAAAATACCTAAAAACCATAAAAACCATAAAAATACTAAAAAGGATTTAATAATAAGAAAAAAATCCTGAAAACCATGAAAACTACTAAGAAAACCTTAAACCCCCAAACAACAAAAAACTCGTAAAAAACCGAAAAAATAGTAAAAACCCTAAAAACCATAAAAACCTAAAAAACCAAAATACCATAAACCCTATAAAAACATAAAAAAAATACTTAAAGAATATAAAAACACTAAAAACCACTAAAAATTATAAAACCCATTTAAACCACTAAAAATGTTAAATAAACTATAAAAATGATAAAAACACTAAAAACTCAAAAAATAACTAGAAATGAAAAAAAATCATAAAACCCCTAAAAACCATCAAAATCCTTAGAAACCAAAAAATCCTATTGAATCCAAAAAATCTCTAAAAATGTTAAAAGGTTTAAAAACCTATAAGAAACCAAAGAAACACCTAAAAACCAAAATACACATTAAACCCCTAAAAACCTAAAAACAGTAAAACCCCTAAAAACCATAAAACCCCAAAAAACCCATTAAACCCCAAAAAACCATAAAACCCCCTAAAAACACAAAAAACACTAAGAACCCACTAAAACTCTAAAACCCATTTAAACCTATAAAGTTTAAAAAAAACTCTAAAAACCATAAAACCCCTATAAAAACTCTAAAAACCCAAAAAAAATAATAAAACCCTTAAAACCACTCAAAATACATAAAACCCCTAAAACACCAAAAAAATCATAACCCCCCCCCCCCCTAAAATCACAATAATATTTAAAAACACTAAAATCCTTGAAAACTTCTTAGAAAAAATTAAAAAACTAAAGATATATAAAACACCTAAAACCATAAAAACCCTGAAAACCCGAGAAACCCCAAAACCCCAAATATTCCCTAAACAACCTAAAACCCATAAAGTTTCTAAAAATAACAAAAAAGGTAAAAATCACAAAAAACCTTGAAAACCCCAAATAAAAACTAAAAAAAATCAAAAAATAGTTATGACCTCTAAAAACATAAAAAAAAATTATAAAAAACCTAAAAACCCATAAAAAAACTCTAAAACCATAATAATCCCTAAAAACCATAAAAACCCCAAAAAACATAAAGACACGTAAAAGCCCCTAAAACCCTAAAAAACACTTAATACTCTAAAAACCCATTAAAACCCTAAAAATATTATCAAACTCTGAAAATCTAGTAAATCCTAAAAAATCTCAAAAAAACCCATAAAAACTAAAAATCCATAAAAACCTTCAAGCCCTCACAATACCTAACAACCCAAAAACCCATAAAAATACTAAAAATCCCTAAAAATTACAAAAAAAATGTAAAAACCCCTAAAAATTGTGAAAACCCTAACAAAACCTTAAAAACCTAAAAATAATTAAAACCCGTAATAACCTAAAAATGATAAAACCCATTAAAAACACTAAAAACACAAAAAACATTAAATCCCAAAACCCCATAAAAGTAGTAAAAATCGCTAAAAATATAAAACACTTTAATCCCTTAAAGGAATTAAAAACTCTAAAAAACCTTAAAAACCCTAAAACTCAAAAAAAAACATAAACCTGCCAAAAAACATAAAAACCCTAAAAATAATCAAAATACCTAAAACCTTAAAAATCCATGAAAATTCTAAAAAATCCCTAAAAATTTATAAAAACATAAAAAACCCCTAAACTCCCCTAAAACCCTTAAGAAACCATTAAAAACCTAATATCACTTAAAACCCCTGAAAACCCTAATAACACAAAAAAAACACCAAAAAACACAAAACCCTAAAAAACAATAAAAACCCTAAAAATACCTAAAAACCCTAAAAACCATAAAAAACATAATAATTCCATAAAAAACCTAAAAACATAAGAAACCATAAAACCCTAAAAGACCCTATGAAGATAATAAAAACATAAAAACACTTAAACTCCATAAAAATCTAAAAAAATATAAAAAACACAAAAAACACTAAAAATCCTTAAAAACCTGAAACCCCCTTAAAACCATAAAACCATAAAAACTTTAAAAACCTAAAAACTGATAAAACCCTTAAAGACCAATAAACAAATATAAACCCCTAATAATGTGAAAAACACTAAAAATCATTTAAAAACTAAAAAACTAAAAAAACTCTAAAATCCCTAAAAATACCAAAAACCATAAACCCCTAAAATCCCAAATAACCCTAAAACCATAAAATTCATAAAATCCCAAAAAATACATAAAAACATAAAAACAAATTAAAACCCTAAAAAAACCAAATAAAACCTTAAAAACCTAAAAACATATAAAACCACTAAAAACTAAAAAATGAAAAAACCATAAAACACCTAGAAACATTAAAAACACCTAAAATCCATGGAAATATTATAAAACCCTTTTAACACCTAATAACATTAAAAATCATTGAAAAACCTTGAAAATCCTTGAAAATCCTAAAAACTCAAAAAAACCCTAAACCCCCTGTTAAACCATAAAAACCGAAAATTTCTAAAAACCTGAAAAACCCTTAAAAATAAAAAAAATTCTATAAAAATACCAAAAATGTAAAAACACCCCAAAAACCAAAAAGAAAACATTAAAAAACTAAAAAATCATAAAAACCCAAGAAACCTAAAAAATGTTAAAATCCCTAAAAATCCAAAACCCCTCAAAAAACCCTAACACCCCCAAAAAAATCCCTAAAACCATAAAAAACAATAAATATCATAGAAATCCTTAAATACATAAAAAACTAAAATACCTGAAAACCCCCAATAAAAAAACCTAAAAAATTCTAAAAAACTATTAAATCTCTAAAAGACCCTAAAAACCCTAAAACCACTAAAACACATAAAACCCCAAAAACCATAAAAAAACAAAAAAAATCCATAAAACCACTAAAACCCACTAAAAACTCTTAAAACGTTCAAAACCCAAAAAAATGTTAAAAACTATAAAAATATTAAAATTACTAAAAACAAAAAAAAACCTAAAAATACCTTTAAACCCATAAAATTCATAAAAACATAAACAAATCCCAAAAAAAACATAAAAATCTATAAAAACCCTAAAAATCATAAGAAAACCTTAAAACCTAAAATCACTTAAAACCCCAAAAAACATAAAAAGAACTAAACCCCCTAAAAACCCCTAAAGGCCCAAAAACCATAAAACCCTAAAAATTATAAAAACCACTAAAAAATATAAAGACCCATTAAAAATCTAATACATTAAAAACTGTAAAAACCCTAAAAATCTCTCAATACGAAAAAACACAAATATACATAAACCCCCTAAATATTTTAAAAAACCCTAAAACCCCTCGAAATCCCTAAAACCCCAAAAAACATAAAAATCCTTAAAATCACTAAAACGTAAAAACCCTAAAAACCCCTAAGAAAACCTTAATAACCGAAAAAAATTAAAACCCATAAGAAACCTCTAAAACACTAAAAAACTAAAATAATCCCAAAAATACACCCAAAACTCTAGAAGAATATAAAAACCATAAAACCACTTAAAATCATAAAAACCAATAAAACCCAAAAAACCACTAAAACACTAAAAACTCTTTAAATCCATAAAAATAATAAAAAACCCAAAAAACATTTAAAATCCTAAAAGCTCAAAAAAACCAAAAAATATAAAAAACATTAAAAAACAAAAAACCTTAAAAAACTAAAACCCCACTGAATCCATAAAAACCCAAAAAAAAACATAAAAATACTAAAAAACAAAAAAAAAATCCCTAAAATGTAAAAGAACCTAAAAACCTGAAACACCGCTAAAAACCCATAAAAAACTAAAAAAAATAAAACCCCTAAAATATTAAAAACACTAAAATCCCTAAAAACCCCTTAAAACCATAAAAAAACCCACGAAACCCCATCTAATAAAAAAACTGAAAACCCCCCAAAATACACAAATATCCTAAAAAAAACAAAAACCCTAAAACCCTTAAAAACAACAAAAGCCTTAAAACCCCTAAAAACCCAAATTTATAACCCTAAAAATCATAAAATGACTAATAAATTTGTAAAAATACCTAAAAACATAAAATAATCTAACAACCAAAAAACCCCTTAAGAATACCATAGAAAACTAAAACAATGTAAAACCCCTAAAAACCCTAAAAACACTAAAAACCCTAAAAACCATCAAAGTATATAAAGACCTTAAGAACCATAAAATACTAAAAAATCTAAAAATTCCTAAAAAATTAAAAAATCCTAAAAACCCTGAAATCCACTAAAAATTTAATAACATTAGAATACCTATAATCTCTATAAACATAAATACGCTAAAAAAATTAAAAACTGTAAAATACCCTTAAAAACCTTAAAATCCCCTAATAACAATAAGAACACCTAAAAACCTTATAAAACCCAAAAAATCCATAAATCCCTACAAACCCACTAAATACTATGAAAACTATTTATAACCCTATAAAATTTAAATAACTTTGAAAACCATACACCCTAAAAATCTCAGATAAATATAAAAACTTCAAAAAAAAAACCCTAAAAAACATAAAACTGGTAAAAAACCAAAAAATATTAAAAAACTTGTGAAGACTCTAAAAACCATAAAACCCATAAAATTCCTAAAAAATCCTTTAAAAACCCTAAATCCCATAAATCCACTAAAAACACTAAAAATCCGCAAACCCCTAAAAACATTAAAAACACAAAAAATAATAGAATAAATAAAAACTCAAAAAAAATAATAAAACCCTCAAAATACCTAAAAACACTAAAAACCATAAAATGATGAAAATACATAAGAAAACCTTGAAAACCTAGAAACACATAAAATCCCTAGAAGTCCTGAAAAACGCTAAATACCCTAAATACCCTAAAAACCCTAAAATCCAAAAAACACCCTAAAATAATAAAAACAATAATTACCCATAAAAACACTAAAAATCACTAAAAACATATATAAACCCTTTAAGACCCTAAAAACATTAAAAAATATAAAAATCACAAAAACCCAAAAAAATAAAAATAAAAATCAAATGTCCAAAAAATCGTAAAAACTATAAAACCACAAAAAACACCTCAGAATTCCTAAAAACACTAAACCCCATAAAAATCATAAAAAATTACAAAAAATACCTTAAACAATAAAAAACCATAAAAACCTTAAAAACCACTAATAATAACTTAAATACCTAAAAACACTTAAACCTGTAAAACCCTAAAAACACTAAAACCCCTAAAACCCTAAAAACCATTGAAAATCCCTAAAACCCCGTAAAATCCTTAAAATCACAAAAAAAATCCCAAAAATGTAATAACCCTTAAAACCCTTGAAAACCCCTAATAAATCTTCAAAATCCTTAAATCACATAAATCCTCTAAAAACCTATCAAATGCTAAAAAAGTCCTTAAAACCCTAAAAACATAAAACCCTTAAAACCCATAAAAAATAATAATAACCAATAAAAACACTAAAAACCCACTAACAACACTAAAAACACTTTAAACCCCAAAATTATTATAAAAACTCTAAATAAAATAAAACCATAAAAACCCAAAAAACCATAAAATGCTAAAATACATTAAAACCCTTAAAATCCCTAAAAATTCTAAAAAGAATCTCTAAAAATACATAAAAATTTAAAAAACTATTAAAACCTGAAAACCCCCTAAGAAAACAATAATAACTAAAAATAGAAAAAACCCCAAAAACAGAAAAATACTAAAAACACATAAAAACGCTAAAAACCCTAAATCCATAATAACCCATAAAAATATTAAAATACCGAAAGAAACATTAAAACCCTAAAATCAGTAAAAACTCTAAAACTATTTAGACCCTCAAAAAGGATAAAAACTCTATAAAATATTAAAACCCATAAAAATAAAAAAACCCCCAAAAATCAAAAAAATTAATAAAATACCAATATACTCGAAAAACCCTTAAAACTCAAAATCCATAAAAACACTAAAATACCATAAAATACCCAAAAAAACAATAAAAATCTATAAAAATAGAAAAACCATAAAAACCTAGGAAAATACCAAAGAAAACATTAAAAACCTAAAAACACATAAAACTACTAAAAACCTAAAAACTCTAGAAAACGTAAAATCCCATAAAACTCTCAAAATTCATAAAAACAGCAAAACCCCATAAAAATACAAAAAATATTTTACTAAAAATACTTATAACTTAAAACCCTAAGACCCTCAAAAACCCTAAGAAAACTTTAGAACCATTAAAACACTTAAAGAACCTAAAAACCTATAATGTTGGTGGCGATGTTGACTGATCCTCCCCTTGTGTGCTTTTCCTTTTGAAGTTTTTGACTTGTTTGTTTTTGCATTTTTCTTTTCTTCCTCTCTTTCTGTGGCCTTCAGGCTGAGGTCGTAAGGGGTTTTGGGTGTGGATCAGTGGATCCCTCCCCTCCCTTGTCTGTAGTGTCTATGTCTTTTCTTTTAATAAAATTTGGGGGGTCCCACGAATAGCCTGGACCTAAGCCTTCCTTGACCTAAAAGACAGTAAAAACCCTAAAAACCACTAAAAACCATATAAACCCCTAAAAACCATAAAAACACTAAAATTTCATAAAAAAACATAAAAACCACTAAGAAAATATATAAATCCTTTAAAACATGAAAAATGTTTAAATCTTAATAAACCCTTCAATAACCGAAACAAACTCAATAAAATCCTAAAAACCAAAAAACAAACAAAAAGAAACCCCTAAAACCCAAAAATAATCCAATTAAATCCTTAAAACCTTAAAAACTTTTAAAATACTTAAAATCAAAAAAAAACTTAAAACCATAAAAACCCCTATGAAAAAATTAAAAACCTACAAATACATAAAAGGTTTTGAAAACCTAGAAAATGATAAGAACGCTAACAACCATAAAACCCCCAAGAAACCCCCAAATAATCATAAAAACTCATAAAAGATATAAAACACACTAACAAATCTAAAAAACCATTATACCCCAAAAAATGTAAACAAAACTCTAAAAACCCTTAAATCCCTCAAAAACTAAAAAATCCCTATAAACCCTAAAAACCTCAAAATCCATAAAACCCATAAAAACCCCTCATAAAGCCCTAAAAATTCCCAAAACATAAGAAACCATAACACCCTAAAAAACCCAAAGATAACCATAAAAAAATAAAAACTCTTAAAACCACTAATAATAAAAAAACGTTGAAGACTATAAAAAACACTAAAACTCTAAAAACCATCAAAATTATTAAAAACCCAAAAAACCATAAAAAATACTAAAATTCCCTAAAAAAGTAAAAAACTCTAAAATCAATAACAACCCTATGAAAACCTTAAAACACCAAGAATACTTTAAACCCCGGAAAATCCAAAAATAATTAAATACCTAAAATATATAACAATAAATAAAAAACTAAAAACCCATAATACCCTAAAAAAGATCAAAAATCTAAAACCCCTTAAACCCCTAAAAACATAATAAATTCTAAAAACAATTATAAACCACAAAAAAATCAACCCCCCCCCCCCAAAACCCTCAGAAAAACAATGAAAACCCTAAAACCTATAAAAACCATAAAACACCTCAAAATCCTAAAAAACATAAAAATACCATAAAAATACTTTAAATGCATAAAATCCTCAAAAATATAAAAAACTTTAAAAACATGAAAAAAAATAAGAAAACATTACAAAATCGAAAAACAATTAAAACCCCAAAAATGTAAAAACTACTACAACCCTTGAAAACTTTTAAAAACACTAAAAACTTGAAAACCCCTAAAACCCTGAAATACCCACAAACCCCATACAAATAGTAAAAACAAACTAAAAACTATTTAAACCCCAAGAAATGATAAAAACTATAAAATCCATTAAAACACTAAAAAAATAAAAAAAACAATAAAATTATTGAAAACCTTAAAAACCAAAAAAAACCCTAACACCCAAAATCACTAAAAAACATAAAAACCATAAATATCCTAAAAAGATATAAAACCCTAAAAACATAAAACCCCCCCAAATACCCTAAAAACTAAAAGAAAACATTAAAACTTAAAAAATAGTAAAATGATGAAAACCATAAAAATCTATAAATACAAAAAAAAACTATAAAACCGTAAATACCTAAAATATCAAAAAAACATGAAAAAATCTAAAAATACCATAAAATTCCAAAGAAAGTTAAAAACATGAACTGTGTTTAAAACCCATATAAAAACTATAAAACATAAAAACACTCAAAAATTATAAAAATATTAAAATAACTAAAAACCCAAAAAGGTCCCAAAGATACCCTAAAACCCTAAAAGCCTTCAAAAATGAAAAACACCTAAAAGCCTTAAAAACTGCTAAAACCCCATAAAAACCCTAAAACCATGAAAACTCTAAAAAATATTTAAACCAATTAAAAAGTTAAAAATAGTAAAAATTCGTAAAACCCCTAAAAGATAAAAAATCATAAAAACCTAAAAAACCAAAAAAACCCTAAAATCCTAAAAAACCCTAAAATCCATCAAAATTCCTAAAACCCCTAAAATAATAAAAATCCAAAATAATCCTTAAAAAATTTTAAAACATAGAAAACCTTAAAAATCAATAAAATATCTTATATAACCTTCAAAACCTAAAAACACTTAAACCCCTAATAAACCTTAAAATACCAATAACCCTAAATGACCCTAAAAGGCCATTAAAATATAAAACCCTCTAAAAACAATAAAAACCCTAAAAACCAATAAAACACCTAAAAACCTCTAAAATCTCTAAAAACTCATTAATCCTCTAAAAACAATAAAAATACTAAAAATACTTAAATTCCATAAAACTTACAAAACCCATAAAAACCCAAAAAATGAAAAAAAAAACAAAACCCTCAAAATAATTAGAAACCCTAAACCCCATAAAAATCCTAAAAATCCAAAAAACCATAAAAACATAAAAACACCTACAAAAAATAAGAAAACATTAAAAAACTAAAACAAATTAAAACATTTAAAACCCTCAAAAGTGATAAAAACCTTGAAAACCCCTAAAAACATAAAAACCCGAAAATCCCTAAACATCCCTAAAAACTCTAAAATCTTAAAAAAAATTAAAAACCTATAAAAATTCAAAAAAAGTAAAAAAATCGTAAAAACCACAAAGAATCCTAATAAAACCTTAAAAACATAAAAACACTAAAAATACCTAAAAATGTAAAAAATTATAGAACTCCTAAAACCCCAAAAAAGACCGTGAAATCCTCAAAAACCAATAAAAACCCCTAAAAGCCTTTAAACCCCCTAAGTATACATAAAAACATAAATTCCCTTTAAACCCCAAAAAAATTAACAAACTCAAAAAAAACCATTAAACCCCAAAAAATACAAAAAAAAAGCTAAAATCTAAAACACCACAGGAATACTCTAGAAACCCTTAAAAACTCTAAAACCCTTAAAATCCCTGAAAACCCTAAAAACCTAAAAATGCAAAAAATCATTAAATATTTATAAAAACATAAAAACCTTTAGAAACCCTGAAAACCCCCTAAAACATTAATAACCTAAAAAAATTAAAACCCATAAAAACCAAAAAAAATTAAAAACTCAAAAAACAAAAAACAATATTAAGTACCTTCAAAATCACTAAAATTCAAAAAAAAAACCTAAAAACCCCAAAAAATACTAAAAACCCTAAAAATATGTAAAACCTAAAAACCCATAAAAACCTGAAAACCCAAAGAAAATCTTAAAAAACAAAATACACTTAAAATCCATAAAAACAAAAAAATTCTAAAACCCTAAAAAACCTAAAAATTCCTAAAACCCTTAAAACTCAAAAAACCACAAAACCCCTTTAAGCTCATTAAACCAATAAAATCCATAAAAACATCTAAAAACTCTAAAAACCTATTAAACCAAAAAAAATTCTCAATGAATAAAAAAAATAAAACCTAAAAACTAAAGAAACCCTAAAAGAACCATAAAAACCAAAAAAAATCCAAAAACCCCCAAAACCCCTCAAAATACCTCAAAATACAAAAAACCATAAAAATCCTACAAAATACATAAAAAATAAAAAAAAACACAAAACCCCCAAAACACCTGAAAACCCTAATAAAACAATAAAACCCTAAAGACAATTAAAACCACTAAAAAACCAAAAAATTCTAAAAACCATAAAAAATAAATAAAGCCTAGAGAAAAACACTCAAAGTCCCTATAATCCCTAAAAATAATAAAATTCCTAAAAATCTCTAAAAATCTTAAAAACAACAAAAACCCTAAAACCCTTGAATAACCCTAATAAATCCTTAAAATCCAAAATGGGCATAAAACCCCTAAAAGTGGCTAAAAATACTAAAACCCTTAGAAACCCTAAGAATACCCTAAAACTCCTAAAAATCAATCAAAATCATAATAAACCCCTAGAAACCATAAAACCCAAAAAACTCTAAAACCAATAAAAACTATAAAAACCATTTATAACCCTAAAATATTCAAAACTATAAAAAAATATTAAAAACCCAAAAAAAATATAGCACTAAAAATTGAAAAAACATAAAAACCCTAAAAAGTCAAAAAAAAATCCTAAAAACCCAAAAAACCGCGAAAAACCTAAAAACCCTAAAAAAATAAAACCCTCAAAATTTCTAAAAACCATTACATACTAAAAATGCTAAAAATTACTACAAAAAAACCCTGAAAACCTTCAAAACACCAAATAAAACCTTAAAAATATAAAAATAATTAAAAACCCTAAAAAATGCTAAAAACCATAAAAAATACATTAAACACCTAAAAACCCTAAAAACCAAAAAAACCCTTAAAACCTAGAAAACCATAAAAATGCATTAAAATATTAAAGACAACTAAATACTCTAAAACCCTATGAACCCCAAAAAAATTTAAAAATGCTAAAAACATTAAAAAAACCTAAAAAATCAAATAAAAACCCCCAGAAAAATTTCTAATAAAACCTCTAAAACCTAAAAACATTTCACACCACTAAAAACATAAAAACTCTAAAAACCCTAAAAACCCCTAAAATCCATAAAAATTAATAGAAACATTATTAAACCCAAAAAAATCTAAAAAACACTGAAAAACATATAACATAAAAAACCCTGAAAACCCCTAAGAAAACCTTAAAACCATAAAACACTTAAAACCCCTAAAAAAATAAAAATGATATAAACCCTAAAAACATTAAAAAATAACCTAAAAACCTAAAATCCTATAAAAACATAAAACCCATAAATCCTTAAAAACCCTAAAACCATAAAAATCCTAAAAACCACTAAAAACACCAAAAAACACTTAAAACCCCAAATAAGGTTTAAAAAAAATATAAAAACACTTAGTTCCCTAAAAACTAAAAAAATGTAAAAACCCAAAAAACCATAGAAACCATAAAACCCAAAAAAAAACCATAAAACCCCCAAAACCCTAAAATCATAAAATTCATAGAAAATCATTAAAATCCATAAAAAGGTAAAAACCCCAAAACCCACTAAAACATAAAAAAAAAGCTAAAAACCCTTAAAAACACTAAAGCCCATTAAACCCCTAAAAACCTATAAAATCTGAAAAACCCACAAACTCCCAAAAATAACTAAAAAAACTAAAAACCCTTTAAACATTAAAAATCTATAAAAACCTTAAAACCCTTAAAAAACCCCCAAAAAAACCAAAACACCACAAATATCCTAAAAAACTAAAAACACTCAAAATCCCTAAAACCCCTGAAAACCATAGAAATCCTAAAAAACACTAAAAATAATTCAAAACATAAAAACATTAAAACCCTAAAAATCCCTAATAAAAACATAAAAACCTAAAAAAACTTTAAAAACATAAAATATATAAAATGATAAGAACCCTAAAAACCCTAAAACCCTCAAAATCCTTTAAAACCCTAAAAATCCTAACAAGACCCTAAAAATAAATAAAATTTAAAAGACAATAAAAACCTTGAAAACTCATAAAAAACCTAAAAACCTAAAACGATTTAAACCCCTAAAACCCTAAAAATGTTAGAAACCCTAAAAACCCTAAAAGGCCATAAAACCATAAAACCCCTAAAAACATGAAAAATTTTAAATACCCTAAATCCCTAAAATTATATAAAATCGTAAAACCCCTAAAAACCATAAAACCCCTAAAAACCTTAAAAACTCTAACAAAAGATAAAAAATATTAAAACCACTAAAAAATTCTAAAACCCATTCAAACCCCAAAAATTTTTACAAAAACTAAAAATTGTCAAAAACAAAAAAACAAGAAAACCATAAATATAAAAAAAACAAAAAACCCTATAAACTTCTAAAACCTAGAAAAATCTATAAAACCCTCAAAACTATAAAAAGATTAGAAATCCATAAAAATATAAAAAACATGAAAACCACTAAGAAAAACATAAGACCCTATAAATAATAATAAATAATAAATAACCTTCAAAAATCTATGAACCCTAAAAACCCTAAAAACAATAAAAACAATAAAAACCCCAAAAAAATCCACAAAACCCTTTCTACTCCAAAAATATAAAAAAAACTCTAAAACCCCTTAAAAACTCAAAAACATAAAAAAAACCTAAACAACCCTAGACCCCCTAAGAACCAAAAAATCCATAAAAATCATTAAAAACCCTAATAAATCCATAAAAATCCCTAAAAACAAAAAAAACCCATAACACCTTGAAACCCCTAGGAAAACCTTTATAATCTAAAAATTATTTAAACCCCTAAAAACAAAAAAAACACTGAAGACCTAAAAACCCCTAAAATGCTACAAACCCTAAAACCCCTCAAAATCCCTAAAAACCAAAAAACCCATAAAAATACAGAAAAGAACTAAAATTCACTTAAACATAAAAACTCTAAAAACCAAAAGAAAACCTTAAACCCCAAAAGAAAACATTAAAACAACATAAAATGACTTGAAACCCCAAAAAAATGTTAAAACCTTAAAAGGAATCCCTCCTATAACCCTTCTCGGTGGCTTCTCTGCTCCTTTCAAGAACTTACGGTGTGATGCAGATACAGATTTTGGCGTTGGGGATTCTTTCCGGCGTAGATCTATGCTCTCAGTCTCTTTTAAGCGGCTCATGGATCATGCACTTCAGAGCTACAGAGGTATGGATGAAGCAGTTTTTGTATGGCTGGAGGCGCGTTTACAGGCATCGGGGACTCTCTTTGATAGATCTGGGTTCTGGTGGTGTTCCTTGTTCCTTGTTGGCTTTGTTTTGGATGTATTCTTGCAGCGGTGTGGTGCGGGCATGACAGATCAGGAATCTGTTTCTTGGGTCGCAAGATCCTTGGTTCTGACGATGTCGATCCTCAATCGAGGAGGCAAGAAGTTTTCAATGGGTTTCTCCAGCTTAAAGGCAAAAGGCATCGAAGACTTTTTCTACGTTCAACTCTTTGATTCTTGGTTCCGCGTTGGAGAAGGTTTGTATCATTTTTTTTAAGTCGATCCATTACTCGGTTCATGAAGCTGATGCGGTTGCGTGCTCTTCCTAATCTCTCAGATTCGTCTCTGCTCCATGTTGTTGACGCTAGATCTGGCCGGACCTTTTGGCATTCCATGTCCTTCTATTTCCTGATTGTGATAGTGGTTATGAATCATCTGGTTTTGCTGAAATGGAATAGACGAGTATTGATGTGTTCTTGATGGTGGTATACGCCTAATTTTGATATGAGGAGTGGAATGTTGGATGTGGTTCGGTCTAATAGCCTCGACGGTCTGGTTGTTACCTATAGTTTTCTGTGCAATGGTTGGTTCGGCTGTGTTTTTTTGCAGGTGTTAGTCTTTGTTTATGTATGCTGGTGCCTGGTGAGGGTTTTTTTTCTGCTGCGTGGTGGCGAAGATGGCTTGGTTTTGGTTCGATGCGTATGTTGGATATGGGTTCTGCTGAGTGGTTCTGTACTGATGGCGGTGGATCTTCTTGGTGAGAAGGTGCTGGATGCTGGTCTGTGTAATCTTGGATGCTGGTATATGGTTGGTTGTGAGATGCTGGTTGCTGGTGACTGCTGGATGATGGATCTTCTTATGGAAGATCTTCTTGGTGAGAAGGTGTTGGTTGCTGGAACTTGTGAGATTGGACGTTGGTCGCTGCTTGGCTGTGAGCTGTGGATGCTGGTTTCTGCATGGTTGGGAGGTGATAAAGGGGTGATGGTGCTGCCGACTGCTGGAATTGGCTAAGAGGGTGCTGAAGCTGTTTTGGTTTGGTGTTGTGTCTTTTTTCTTTTGATCTTCCTTTTTTGCGGTCTTTGTGTGTGTTTGTTAAGGGCGTTTGGGTGTGGGTTGATTGACCCCACCCCTCCCTTGTCTGCAGTGTCTTTGTGTCTTTTTTCTAATAAATTTTTGGGGGTGTTAGGAATATCCTGGCCTCGATCCTTCCTTGCCCATAAAAACTTGAAAACCCATAAAAACCATAAAAACCCTAAAAGTAGTTAAAAAATCTAAAAACCCTTTAAATCCCTAAAATATAAAAAACTCTAAAAACAATTAAAAACCATAAAAAAATCCAAAGTAACCCTAAAACCCCAAAAACCCATAAAACCCTTAAAAACATTAAAACCCCAAAAAATCCCAAAAACCCCTAAAACGCCCTAAAAATCCTTTAAAAACCCTAAAATCCATAAAAACTTAAAATAACCTAAAACTCTTAAAATACTAAGAAAACATTTAAAACCTAAAAACAATTAAAACCCAAAAAACATAAAAATTTCTAAAAACCAAAAAAACATTAAAAAGATAGTAAAATCCCTAAATCCCCTAAAAAATAAAAACCCATAAAACCATTAAAAACCATAAACCCCAAAAAACCATAAAAAACTATAAACTCAATAAACCCTTAAAATGTAAAAAACTCAAAAAACACATAAAAACATAAAAAACTAAAAAACCCCTAATGTTCTGGAAAACTATAGAAACCATAAAAAACCCTAACAACATTGAAAAATCAATAAAAACCATAAAAATCCTAAAAATCATAAAAACATAAAACCCCTAAAAACACTAAAAACCCTAAGAAAACCTTAAAATATAAAAAACAGTAAAAACCCAAAAAAAACCTAAAACCCCCAAAGACATAAAACCCCTAAAACCCTAAAATCTATAAATACTTTAAAATCCATAAAAATTATAAAAATGCAATGAAATTTCATAAAAAGGTAAAAATAAAAAAATGTTTCAAACCCATAAGAAAACCGAAAACCCCTAAAAAACATAAAACATTTAAATATCCAAAAAATACTAAAAACCCTAAAAGACCCCAAAGATACCCTGAAACCCTAAAAATCCCAAAAAATATAAAAACTATTAAAAAAACCCTAAAACCCTATAAAAACCACTAAAACTCATAAAAACCCTTTGAACCCATAAATAGTTATAAAACTCTAGAAATCCTTAAAACCCCTAAAAATAAAAAAACCATAAAAACCCAAAAAAAACCATAAAAACTATAAAAATACAAAAAAACCCAAAGATTCCATCAAAATTACTAAAACCCCTAAAATAATAAAAATCATAAAAAATCCCTAAAAATTCTTAAAATGTAAAATAACTTTAAAATATAAAAAATACCTATGATAACCAAAAAACCCCAAAAACAGTTAAACACAAAAAAAGTTAAAAAATCTATAAAACCCCAAATGACCCTAAAAATATACAAAAAACCCTAAAACCCCTAAAAACCATAAAAACCCCTAAAACCAATAAAACACACTAAAAACTCAAAAACACCTTTAATCCGATAAAAATGTTAAAAACACAAAACAAAACACTTAAAACTCCCAAAAACTAAAAAGAACCATGAAAACCCCAAAAATGAAAAAAAAAACACTGAAACCCACAAAACCCCTAGAAACCCAAAACACCATAAAAATCCTAAAAAATCCCTAAAACCCAAAAAAAAATAAAAACCCCCAAAACCCCTATGAAATAATTAAAAACCTAAAACACCTTAAAACCCATAAAACGCTATAAAATTATAAAACCCCTAAAAAACCTAAAAGCCTTCAAAAATCCTAAGACCCCTAGAAACCCTAAAAATCAATAAAAATCCCAAAAACATAAAAAACCCCATAAAACCCCAAATACCCCTAATAAAACCTTAAATACATAAAATTACATAAACCCTCTAAAAAATAAAAAAATCTAGAACCCCTAAAATCCTTAAAAATAATAGCAAAATTTCCCAAACCCATAAAACCCCCTAAAATCCTTTAAACCCCTTAAAACACTAAAAACCCTTTAAACCCCCAAAAACATTAACAAACTCTAAAAAACCTTAAAACTCGTAAAAAATAAAAAAAAACCCTAAAATCCAAAAATCCCTTGAATAATCTAAAAACACAAAAAACCCTCTAAAATCATCATAATCCGTGAAAACCTTGAAAACCCAAAAAGACCAAAAAATCCCTAAAATTCCATAAAACCATAAAAACACCTAAAAACCATAAAATTAACTAATAAAACATTAATAATGTAAGAATAATTAAAACCCATAAAAACATAAAAAAAGGATAAAAACCCTAAAATCCATAAAATTCTTAAAAACCCTAAAAATACTGAAAACCCCCTAGAAAACCCAAAAAATATGTAAAACTTAAAACTTCCTAAAGACCTGAAAACCCTAATCAATCCTTAAAACCCCAAATACACATAAAACCACCAAAAACATAAGAAATTATAAAACCCTAAAAATCCCTAAAACCCCTTAAAACCCAATAAACAACAAAAAACCCTTAAAACCACTAGAAACTCTAAAAACCCATTAATTCCATTAAAATTATTAAAAACTCTAAAAAACTTTTAAACCATAAAAACTAAAAAAACCATAAAACCCCAAAAGAACCATAAAATACAATACCCCAAAAAAATCCAGAAGTCTCAAAATCCCTCAAAACCCTAAGACCCATAAAAATCCTAAATAATACATAAAAACGCTAAAAGACCCAAAACCCCAAAAAACACTAGAAACCCTCTAATAAAACCATAAAAATGTAAAAACAATTAAAAACACAAAAAATTATAAAAACCTTAAAAAACCAAAACAAAACCCTAAAAACCCAAAAAAATTAATTTTTCTATAATCCCTAAAACCCATTAAAATCCTAAAAACATAAAACACCCAAAAACCCCTGAAAATGCCTAATAAATCCTTACACTCCTAAACCCATGTAAGGAACCTAAAAATACCTAAAAATGAATAAAAACACTTAGAACCCCAAAACAATACCCTAAAACCGCTAAAAACAATAAAAACCATAAAACACCTAAAACTACTTAAAACTCTAAAAATCATTTAAACCCTAAAAAATGTTCAAAACTCTAAAAAAACATAAAAAACTAAAAAACTAAAAAATTTCTAAAAACTAGAAAAATAAAAAAAACCCCTAAAAACTAAAAAAACCCAAAAAACCCCCATAAAAACCTAAAACCCCTAAAACTAATAAAACCATCAAAATCCTTGAAAACACTAAAAATAATAAAAATAATAAAAATACTAAAAATTTCTAAAAAATAAGGAATCCTTGAAAACCCTGAAACCCCCTAAGAAAACCTTAGAAACCTAAAAACAGTAAGAATGACTAAAAACCTAAAAATGATAAAAACTATAAAAATACCTAAATCTGGCGCACAACGTTGCAGTTTCATGGTGGATTGGTCCAGATCTGGTCTCTCCTTCGTGTTTTTTAGATCTGTGGATGAGTTTCTTAGATCTAGACCTTTTGGCTTGCGGCTTTAAAGATCCATGGAGGAGTGTGTTTTTTATTGATGGATTCTTTGGAGGCCTCGTCTTCTCCGAACGAATGCTTTACTTGGGTCTTTGGTATTGGTTTGTTTCATGGGTTGGATGTTGTGGTGGTGAGGATTGGATTTGGTTGTTCTTAAAGATGTGCAGAGAGCTGAAGTTTTGGCTTGGATTGGTTTGTTGGGTGATGGGGCAGCTTTCCCAGACCGTCTCGCAGTTCTCTTTGGAGCGAAGAGGCAGCAGATGCAAGTTCTTGCTCAATATGGCTCCTCAGCTTCACCTTCATTTATAGATGTAGGTTTGTTTAAATGGAGATTTGATCTGGTTCTGTTGGTGTTTTCTATATTTCTTATGGTGCCAAACAGTTTCATTGGTACAGTTTTTCTTGCTGAATGTGCTAGTTGTAGTTCTGTTCATTTTAAGAGTTGCTGCTTATTGGTTCTGGCTAGTTTGCTAATGAGTTATTATGGTTACTGTCTCTTGGGATTAATGAGAGATGATGGGCAATGTTTGATGATGAATTGTTATTAATGGGCTACTGAAGTGGATGTTTGGATCTCCAAGGGTTGTGTAGAGCTAGTTGTGGCTACTTGTTCACAAGGTGCAGGAGGTGATGTTGGTTGTCGGAGCCTATGGTGTTGGTGGATGCTTATTGTTGGGATAGGATTTGATGAAGCTAATGCATGGGGGCCTTGTACTGGTGGATCTGCATTGCTGGCGGTGAATCTCCTTTGTGAGGAGGTGAGGTGGTGAGGAGGTTCTAGATGCTGGAAATGGTGTGACTGGATGCTGTTTGCTAGAATATGAGAAGCGGTATGTTAAGAGACGTCTATTTAGGGAGTACTGGATGCTAGAATTTGAGCTACTGGATATTGTTTGCTTCTTGGCTGGGAGGAATACCCTTGCCCTGGAAAGTGCTGAAGTAGATTTTTATGCTGAAGGTGATGGATGATGGAGTTTGCGGTGTGAGATTCTAGTTGCCAATTGGATGGGAGATGTTGATGGATATGATTATGGATGTCTGCTTGGTTTAATTTTGTGTGTGTGTTTTTCAGTCTTGGGTTTTTGTGGGTTTGGGGTTGTTAATGGTTTTTGGGTGTGGGTGGTTTGACCCCTCCCCTTCCTTCTCTGCTTGGTTGTTTTTTGGTGTCTTCTTTTTCTTTATATATTTTAGGGGGACCAGGAATAGCCTGGCCCCGCATATTCCTTTCCTAAAAACTATAAAAACACTTAGAATGTCAAAAACCCTAAAAACACATAAAAATCCTAAAGACAACTAAATACTATAAAACCCTATGAATCCCAAAAAATGATAAAAAACTATAAATACCTAAAAACCCATAAAAACTCCAAAAAACCCATGAGAAACATTAAGAAAACATTAAAAAAATAAAAACACTTAAAACCACTAAAAACCTAAAAGCCCTCAAAATTCCTAAAAACATTAAAAACCAATAAAAATTAAAAAAATCCTTAAAAATACCCATAATATAAAAAACCCCAAAAATCATCGAAAACCCTATTAAATAATTAAAAACTTAAAAACACTTAAAATACTTAAAATACTAAAAAAAATATAAACCCTAAGAACATAAAAATACCCTCAAAACAAAAAATTCTCTAAAAAACATAAAACCTATAAAAACATTAAAAAAAATAAAACCCCTAAAAACTTTAACAAACAGTAAAAACTCAAAAATTCATTCAAACCCCTAAATGTGTTTTAAAAAATCTATAAAACCTTAACGTCCTAAAAACTCAAAAAATGTAAAACCTGAACAAACCATAAAAACCCTAAAACCCATAAAACCCTAAAACCCTAAAACTAAAAAAAATATTAAAATTTATTAACAATTCCTAAAAAGGTGAAAACATTGAAAACCCCATAAAAACCTAAAAATTTTTAAAACCCCTAAAAACCCCTAAAACTCCTAAAAAGAACTAAAAACACTAAAAACAATTTCAAACAAAAAAGATTAAAAAATCAAAAAAAACCTTAAAAACATAAAAACTCAAAAAAACCCTAAAATCACAAAAGAACCTTAAACCCATAAAAGACACTAAAAACTCTCAAAATTACTAAAACACTTGAAAACCATAAAAAATCTTAAAACCCTAAAAATACATCAAAATAGAAAAACCCCTAAATACCCTAAAAACTCCTAAGAAAAACATAAAAACCTAAAAACACTTAAAACACATAAAAAATATATAAAATTCTTAGAACCCTAATAACCCTGAAAATCATTAAAACCCAAAAAAATACTCAAAATTCACTAAAAATACATTATAATTTAAAAACCCATAAATATCATGAAAACCCCTAAGAAAACCTTAAAAACCTAAAAACACTTAAAACCCCTAAAACCCAAAAAATTAAAAAAAACCATAAAAGAATTTAAAAATCCTAAAAACACCTAAAAACAATATAAACCCCTAAAAACCATAGAAATAATAACAACACATAAAAACATAAAAACAACTAAAAATATAAAACCCATTTAAACCCTAAAAAATAAAAATAAAAATCTAAAAACCCGTCAAAAACCTAAAAAAACTCAAGAAATACCTTGAAACCCAAAAAACCCTTAAAACTCTGTAAAATCCCTAAAACCATAGAAACTATAAAAATCATAAAAATCCCTAAAAATCCCTAAAAAAAACACCTAAAAGCCTAAAAACCCCAATGAAAACCTTAAAAAACTATAAATACTTAAAAATATTTAAAAAACCCTAAAAAAGATAAGAACCAAAAAAGACAAAAACCATAAAACTCATAAAACAAACCAAAACCCCCAAAAACTATAAAAACCCTAAAAACACAAAAAATCCCTAAAACACACTAAAACTCTAAAAACCCTCCATACCCCTAAAAATGTAAAAAACTCTAAAACCCCGCAAAACCCCTAAAAAACTAACAAATCTATAAAAACCCTACAAACCCTCAAAATTTCTAAAAACCATAAAAACCCAAATAAATCCATAAAAATACCTGAAAACATAAAAAACCATAACACCCTAAAAACCCCTAAGAAAACCAAAAAAACCAAAAAAAAATTAAGACCCCTAAAAACCAAACAAAAACACTAAAGACCATAAAAAACCCAAAAACCCTAAAAACTAAAACAAACACCTCAAAATCCCTAAAAACCCAAAAAATCTTTAAAAAAATATGAAGCCAAAAACTTCCCTAAAAATGTTAAAAACTCTAAAAAACCAAGATAAAACCCAAATAAAACATTAAAAACATAAAAATCCTATAAACCCCTAAAACCTAAAAAATAATTAAAACCCTAAAAAGTGCCTAAAATCCTAAAAAACCCTAAAACCCATAAAAACCCAAAAAAATAGAAAAAAAAATATAAAAACATTTTAATCCCCTAAAATCATAAAAAACTCAAAAAACAATCTAAAACCATTAAAAATTAAATAATAACTCAAAAACCGCAAAAAAAAATCATTAAAACCATAAAACCCCTAAAACCCCTCAAAATCCTAAAAAAACCCTAAAAACCAATAAAAATCTTTAATAATCCCTAAAATATCTAAAGACAAAGAAAAATCTGAAAACCCCAAAAAACAGTAAGAAAACATTAAGAAGCTAAAAACACTTAACACCACAAAAACATAAAAACCACTAAAAACCCTAAAAA
This sequence comes from Viscum album, assembly GCA_963277665.1. Taxonomy (NCBI): domain Eukaryota; kingdom Viridiplantae; phylum Streptophyta; class Magnoliopsida; order Santalales; family Viscaceae; genus Viscum; species Viscum album. The sequence goes on from OY728127.1 coordinate 111,762,050, forward strand.
CCATTTAAAAGACACTAAAAACCATAAAATCCCTAAAAATAAATACCCTTAAAACCCAAAAAACCCATAAACCCAATAAAAATTTTTAAAACAATCTAAAAACTCTTTAAACCCTAAAAAATTTATATACACTAAAAACCATCAAAACCTAAAAAACTCAAAAAACCCTAAAATTCCAGAAAACTATAAAAACCATAAAGACCATAAAATCCCAAAGAAGAACAAAAAATCCCTAAAACCCCTAAAAACCTTAAAAATCCTAAAAATACATAAAAATACCTAAAAAAATTAAAAATCTCTAAAAACCCTAAGAAAACCATAAAACCTAAAACACAGTAAAAACCCTAAAAACCCTAGAAAACCTAAAAAACAATAAAACCCATAAAATCCCTAAAAACTCTAAAACCCCATTAAATTCAAATAATTCCCTAAATTTCACAAAAAAGGTAAAAAACACTAAAAAAATTTAAAACCACTAAGAAAACCTTAAAAAACTAAAAATAATTAAAAACTATAAAAATATTAAAAACATTGAAAGCCCTAAAATATCTCAAAGAGACCATAAAACCCAAAAAAATCCCTAAAAACTAAAAACACCAAAAAATATAAAAAACCCCTAAAACTCTATAAAACACTAAAAACCAATAAAACTCTAAAAACCATTTAAACCCCTAAAAGGTTAAGAAACACTGAAAATATTAAAACCCATAAAAACTAAAAAAAATAACCCAAAAAACCAAAAAACCCCTAAAAATCCAAACAAAACCATAAAATCCATTAATATTCTTAAAACCCCTAAAACCATAAAAGTAATATAAATCCCAAAAAATACTTAAAATATAAAAAACATTTAAAATCATGAAAATCCATAAGATAATGTTAAAAAAACCAAAAACACTTAAACACCTAAAACCATAAAATCCTGAATTCCTAAAAGACACAAAAACCCATAAAAACATACAAAATACATAAGAACCCTAAAACACATAAAACCCACTAACTAATATAAAAACCCTTTAAACCCGTAAAAGTGTTAAAAATTATAAAAATAATTAAGACCCATAAAAACTCAGAAAAGCACTAAAACCCCAAAAAATGAAACAAACCCAAAAACCCCTAGAAACCCTAAACACCATAAAAATATTAAAAATTACATAAAACCCTAAAAATATAAAAACCCCTAAAACCCTATAAAAACATTAAAAGCCTAAAAAAATTGAAAACCATAAAAACCTCAAAATTAAAAATACCCTAAAAACCCTTAAAAATGCAAAAACCCTAAACACCCTCAAAGTCACTAAAAATCCTAAAACCCTTTACAATACCTAAAAATAAATAAAAATCCCTAAAAATTAAAAAAAAACATAAAAAACCCTGAATACCCCTAACAAAACCATAAAACCTTAAAACATTTAAAACACCTAAAAACCTAAAAAATGTTGGAACCCCCAAAAAAACCCTAAAAGACCCTGAAAACCCCTCAAAACTATAAAAATCCTAAAAGCCTTTAAAACCCATAAAACATATAAAAAATATAAAAACCCATTAAACCCTTAAAAATATTAACAGACTCTAAGAAACATTAACACCTACAATGAGAAAAAAAATCATAAAATCTGAAAAAACCATGAATACTCTACAAACCCAAAAAACTCAAAACCCCTCAAAATCCTTGAAAACCAAAAAAAACGCACAAAATAAAAAATCCTTAATCCATAAATACATAAAAACACCTAAAAACATGAAAACACATAATAAAACCTTAATAACATAAAAAAATTAAAACCCATAAAAACCTAAAAAAATTAAATACCCTAAAAACCCTAAAATTCCTAAAAACCTTAAAAATCCATAAAAACCTCAAAAACCCCAAAAAAATCCTTAAAACATAATAAATATGAAAATATAAAAACCCTAAAAACATTATAACCCTAAAAAACCGTCAAAACCTAAAAACACATAAAATGCCTAAAAAACTAAAAAACCCTTAAAATCCTAAAAATCCCTTAAAACCCCTAAAAACCAAAAAACACAAAAAAACCTTAAAACCCCTAAAATTCTAAAAATCCCTAAAACCCACTAAAAACACCAAAACCCCATTAATACCCTAAAACTTCCAAAAAATCTAAAAAACAATTAAACTCAAAAAACTAAAAAAACACTAAAAACCCTAAAGAACCATAAAAAACAAAAAAAAAAACACAAATCCCCCAAAACCCCCTTAAAATCCCTCAAATCCCTAAAATCCATAAAAAACCTGAAAAATAAATAAAAACTTATAATAAAACAAATCGTCCAAAATAGCTGAAACCCCATAATAAAACAAAAAAAACCTAAAAACAATCAAAACCACTAACAACCAAAAGGTGATAAAAAAACATAATAACCCAAAAACACTAGAAGTCCCTATAATTCCTAAAACCCCTAAAAATACAAAAAAGGTATAAAAATCCATAAATATATAAAAATCTCTAAAAACCCTGAAAATCATAATAAAACTGTAAAAGCCAAAACAAACTTAAAACCTCTAAAAATACAAAAAACTACTAATAACCCTTATAAACCCTGAAACACCCAAACCCATGAAAATATAAAAACCCTAAAAACATGATAACCCTAAAAACCGTCAAAACCTAAAAACACATAAAACGCCTAAAAAACTAAAAAACCCTTAAAACCCTAAAAATCCCTTAAAACCCCAAAAAACCAAAAAACACAAAAAAAACCTTAAAACCCTTAAAACCCTAAAAATCCCTAAAACCCACTAAAAACACCAAAACCCCATTAATACCCTAAAAATTCCAAAAACTCTAAAAACAATTAAACTCAAAAAACTAAAAAACACTAAAAACCCTAAATAACCATAAAAAACAAGAAACCAAAAATCCCCCAACTCCCTTAAAATCTCTCAAAGTCCTAAAATCCATAAAAAACCTAAAAAATAAATAAAAACTTATAATAACACAAACCATCCAAAATAGCTGAAACCCCATAATAAAACCAAAAAACCTAAAAACAATCAAAACCACTAACAACCAAAAGGTGATAAAAAACATAATAACCCAAAAACACTAGAAGTCCCTATAATTCCTAAAACCCCTAAAAATCCAAAAAAGGTATAAAAATCCATAAATATATAAAAATCTCTAAAAACCCTGAAAATCATAATAAAACTGTAAAATCCAAAACAAACTTAAAACCTCTAAAAATAAAAAAAACTACTAATAATCCTTATAAACCCTAAAAAACCCAAACCCCCTAAAAATCACTAAAATCCATAAAAACTCCTAGAATCCATAAAACCATTAGAAACCACTAAAGACACTAAAAACATTTTAAACCCCTAAAATTCTCAAAACTTTAAAAACCCAAAAAACCTAAAAAAATGCTAAAAACCAAATAAATATAAAAACCCTAAAAAACTCAAAAAAATAAACCCCCAAAAAACCTATAAAATACCTATAAACCCTAAAAACAATAAAACCCTCAAAATCCCTAAAAACCATGAAAACCATAAAAATACTAAAAACCCTAAAAATTCCTAAAAACCAAAGAAACCCTAAAACCATGAATACTGCTAAGAAAACCTAAAAAACATAAAAACACATAAAAAACCTAAAAAACATAAAAATACTAAAAAACCAATAAAATACCTAAGAACATTGAAACCCCTAAAAACCAAAAAAACCCTTCGGATCTTAAAACCCATAGAAACATATAAAAGTTACTAAAGATAACTAAAAACTCTATAACCCTATGAACTAAAAAAAATGTTTTAAAACTCTTAAAATCATAAAACTGCTAAAAAATCAAAAAATCCTAAAATTAAAAACCCACAAAATTCCACAAACCCCTAAAAAGCCCGGAAACCCTCAAAATTCCCAAAAAAACCTAAAAACTATAAATATCCTAAAAATGTCATAAAAATATTTAAAATTATGAGAACACTAAAATACCATAAAAACCATAAGAAACCCTTAAAAACCATTAAAAAATTAAAACCTAAAAAATACTAAAAAGCCTAGAAAATCCTAAAACCCTAAAAAAACCCATAAAAATGATCAAAATTCCTAAGAACTATAAAAACCTATAAAATCCTAAAAAAATAAAATTCCTAAAGGCATAAAAAAATAATAAAACCTTGAAAAACCCTAATAAAACCTTAAAAAAGCACTTAAAACACCTAAAACCCATAAAAATTCTAAAAATCCTAAAAAATGTTAAAAGAACCTACAAACCCTCAAAACCCTAAAACCACTAAAAACAATAAAAAATATAAATCCCTTTAAAAAATATAAAACAGCATAATAATCCTAAAAAATAAAAAATCCCTAAAACCCAAACACAACCCACCAAAACCCTAAAAACCCGAAAATTCACTAAAATCCCGAAAAATCCCTAAAAACCCTAAAACCCATTAAAATTCTAAAAAATTCCTAGATATCCCTAAAATAATAAAAAACAATAAAACCCTGAAAACACTTAAGAAAGACTTAAAAATATAAAAAACACTTAAAACCCCAACAAAACCTAAAAAATGATGAAAACCCTAAAAATCATAAAACCTGTAAAACCATAAAACCCCTAAAACCCTTAAAAACCCTAAAAACACAAGAAACCCCTAAAACTAGCTAAAAACTCAAAAAACTTTTAAACCCCTAAGCATCAGCTTGCTTTTCTCTCGAGGTGAGTTTTCTCTGGATCGATGGTGCCTGCGCAAGTCTGCAACTTCGGATGAAGGCTTCTTCCAATTTCAATCAAGCTAGTTCTGGTCTCTCTGGATTTAGGCATTATAGAGATTTTGTGGGGTGGACCGGTCTTTCCGTTGGGTGACCCATGGAGGAGGTGGTTGGTTTTGGTATTCTCGGTGTACGACTGGTCTTTTGGTGCAGCTTTGGACCCTTCTTCATGCAAAGCTGCAGTTCTTTGGAGGATACGACAGGAGTTGGTTTCCCCTTCGTTCGGTGTTGCAAATCCATGGATGAGTGGACAAGATCTGTTCTACGTGATTTTCTTGGCACTGGATCTAGATATGTTCATAGTGTTTGCAGATCCGTGGTAGGATCACTTAGATCTAGAGTCTTCAATGTGCATCGCACAGATCCAGGGATGAGCGGGTCAGATTTTGGTGTTCCAGTTCGTTGTGATGGACTTCAGTGGTGCTTCTCAGACTCACGGTAGCAGGTTCTCTTCGGCTTCTTCAGAAAATCTGTTATGTCGTCTTTGGAGTGGGTTTGTTCTTTATTTTTTTCTCTTCTCCTGGTTTCCTGGTGGCTCGTGGTTTAGATGCACTACTATTTTTTGGGTGCATGATTGATTTGTTGTAATGGTTCGCTTGGCTGGTGGACTATTTCTCTAGTGGGGATCTTCATCTAGTTGGAGATACTCTATTCGAATTTATGGCCGAGGTGGTTCTGGTTTTTTCGTTTTTTTTTATGCTGTTGTGGCTTTTGGTGTGTGCTGATAAGGGAAGTAGGCATTTTGATGATGCTTTCTCACGATGCATTGAAGGAAATGTTGGCAGGCTGGAACTCTGGTGCAGGATGATGTTCGTGGCTGGACTGGTGGTTGCTGGATGGTGTGAGTTGCTGAAGGCTGACTGGTTTGAAGGTGATTGTTACTGTTGGTGCCTGGAAAGGGGTGTTCCTTTTCCCCGAAGTGATGAAGGGAGGTGTTGGCTACTGATCTTTGTGAATAAGGAGGATGTTTTTGGTCTGGATGTGAACTCTGGTTACCGGTGGCTGTGTGATTTTGGTGTTGATGGTTATGTGCTGTTGGTGGTAGCTCATTTTGGTGTGAAGGTGTTGGTTTCTGGTTTCTGTAAGATTGGATGTTGGTAACTGTTTGGTGGTGAGCCGCTGAATGCTAGTGACGGTGAGTGTTGTGATTCTCATGTTGATGGTTATATGGTGTTGGAATTTGCTGGTTCTGTGAGGTTGGATGTTGGATGCTGCTGGGATGGGAGATGTTGAATGTGCTGCGCTTGTGTTACCGCGGGTTGTTGATTGGCTGGGAGCTGCTGTCGGAGATGTTTCGGTCTTTCTTTTTCTTGTGTGTTTTTTATCTTTCTTTTTTTTCTGTTCTTGAGTGTGTGTCTGTAAAGGGTTTTTGGGTGTGGGTCATTTGACCCTTCCCCTCCCTTGTTTGCAGCGTCTTCGTGTCTTTTTTCTAATAAATTTTGGGGGAGTTAGGAATAGCCTGGCCCCGAACCTTCCTTGCCCTAAAAACGTTAAAAACCACTAAAAACCCTTAAAACCCTTAAAAAATGAAAAAAACCTTAAAACCCAAAAAATAGAAAAACCCCTAGAAACCATAAAAACCATTAAAATCCATAAAAACTCTAAAAATCCTTAAAATACTACAAATTCCTAAAAATATATAAAAATATAAAAAAACCTAAAAAACCTACAAAAATTCTAAAAACTAAAAACATTTAAAATGCCTAAAAACCTAAAAAATGATAAAACCCTAAAAAATCTAAATACCCTAAAAACCTAAAAACCATAAAAATCCGAAAAAACACTAAAAACCCACAAAATCCTTAACACGCCCTAAAAACACCAATAAATGTAAATAATCTTAAAACCCCAAAGATGTAAATATTCCTAAAAACCCTAAAAACCATAAAAAAACATAAAAAAAATTCAAACCCCTAAAAACAATAAAAACCCTTAAAATAATAGAAAAACCCAAAATCTCATAAAAACCCCAAAAAAACACTAAAATCCAAAAGAAACCTTCAAACCACAAAAAATGTTACAAAAATATAAAATTCATAAAACCCCCCCAAAAACACCTAAAACATATAAAACAATAGAACATTTAAAAACCCTCAAAATCAAAAAAGTTACCGAATGACCCTAATAATCCTAAAAAACCTTAAATCACTAAAAACATTAAAAAAATATAAAAACCCTAAAATTCCCTGAGAAAACCTTAAAAAATATTAAACCCCCTAAAACGAAAAAACTCTTAAAAATATAAAAAACCATAAAAAACTCTAAAAACCTCAAAATCCCAAAAAATGTAAACAACCCTAAAACCATAAAAACCTAAAAACACTTAAACCCTTAAAACCCTAAAAATCGTAAAAACACTAGAAACCTTTAAATAACCCAAAAATCACAATAAAAACCCCTAAAACCAATATAAACACAAAAAACCATAAAAACACTAAAAACCCATAAAAACCATAAAACCCCAAAAAACATGAAAACCCCCTAAAAACCCTCAAAATCTCTAAAAACACAAAAAAGCTGTTAATTCACTAAAAACCACAAAAAAACATAAAAAAACCTAAAACCCCTAAAACCACAAAGAAAAACTTAAAAACCTAAAAACATTTAAAAACCATAAATATCCTAAAATACTAAAAACCTTAAAAGGAAAAAACACTAAAAACCCTAAAAAAATAAAAATCCCTAAAAAATGTAAAAAACCATAATTATCTTAATAATTATCTAAAATTATATAAAAATGTAAAAAACTATAAAACCCCTAAAAAGCCCCAAGATAACCTTAAAAGCCTAAAACACTAAAAATACCTAAAAACCTTAAAATTCTAAAACCCTAAAACCCCAAAAAATACCCTAAAAGCCCTGAACACCTTTCAAACCCATAAAACCACTTAAAATTTTAAAACCCCTAAAACCCCATAAATTCATTAAACCCAACTAAACACCCTAAAACCCCTTTAAGCCTCTAAAAATGATAAAAAACAATAAATACTTTAAAAACTAAAAAATAACAATAAATATCCAGAAAAACTATAAAACCCTAAAAATCCCTAAAAACCCTAAAACCCGTAAAAATAATAAAAAATTCCCTATAAATAAATGAATACATAAAAACCATATTACCCCTAAAAACCCAAAAGATAAGAAAAATATAAAAACCGAAAAACATTAAAAACCCAAAAACAGAAAACCCCAAAATATAAAAAAAAAACCCAAAAAAAATAAAACCCCATAAAACTGAAAAACACTAAAAACCCTAAAAAGATAATAAAACCCCTAAAACCCTCTAGAAAATGTCTTCATTCTCTCCTGGTCTCTCTCTCCCAATGTGGTGTTCTCCAAGGTTTTCTCATAGATTCCTTCTTGGTGGCTTCGTTGATCACTTTCATCTCGTTCCTTTTGTTGCAGATGGAGTTTTGTGTAAGCGGTTTTCTTCTCCGGAGCGCTTGTGGGAGACAAGGTTCGAGTTCTCTGGCGACGGGATATGTCGGCTCCGTTCAGGCTTGGGCGGTGATAGTTTTCTCAGGATTTGGCAGCTTTGTGTCTCAGCTTTGACAGATCTGACTCCTTGGGTGTGCCTCCTTTAGTGTGATGTGAGGCCATGGCGGTTTTCTGGACCAATGGCAAAGTCAACACTGGACCTAGATTTGTGGTGGCTTTCTTGGATTCACGGTGGTGTTAGGAATGTGCAACGGGAACCTCGGCTTCTCGGTGGTGTGAATGGCTAGACCTCCTAGCCATCAAAGATGAGGTACCTTCCATATCTGGTTTTGGGAAGGTTTTGTTGGTTGTTCTGGCTTCACGACGGTACAAGATGGAAGCAGAGGGTGATGTCTTGGAATGTTGATGGAATGCTCTGTCATAGTTATTTTATGTGGTGCTCTGATTTGGTTTCGATGCTGTTCTGTGGGTCCCTGAGATGCAGAATTGAGCTCTATGGTTGGATGAATTTTTTGTCTGTGTTGTATGGATTTGTCTATGCTGCTAGGTGTGGAATGTTGTGTGCTGAACAGCCAGGAGGTGTTGGTCGTTGGTTTTTTAGCTGCTGGGTGTCATTTACTACTTCACTGGGTACTGTTGAAATTGATGCTGGCTGTCGGAAGATTATGGACTGGGTTTTGGCTACTGCTCAGCTGAGATGTGTTGAAGATGATGCTTATGCCTCTAGTGATGGTGGGTGGTTTGACTATGATTCGATACTAATGTGGTTTGCTAGTCCTAGTTTGGGGTTTTGTTTTATGCTTTGTGGTTTCTGGATGGTTGGTAGGGATGTTTAGATTGGTTTGTTTTGGTTGGTTATTCTCCTTACTGTGGATGGGTGTGATATGCTGGAATTTTGGTTTCTACTTGTCTGGGATGTGGTCATGGGAAATATGATGGTTGTTGGTTTGCTTTGGTATGATGGATGGCTGCTGTTTGGCTAGAATGTGATGATGTTTGTGGGATGGAATTTGGTGCTATTGGATCTGTGCTGCTTGCGGTGGACCTTATTGGTGAGGAGGTGCTGGATGCTGGTTCTTACGAGAATGGATGATGGTTGGTGTATGGAAGTGAACTCTGGTTGTTGGCTCTTGTGTGATTCTGCTGATGGTTATGTGCTACTGGTGATGGCTCATTTTGGTGAGGAGGTGCTGGATGCTGGTGTATGTGTGGTTGGAAGCTGGTCATTTCTTGGTAGTGAGCTACTGGATGCTGGATGTTGTTGGATGATGGTGATGGTTGCTGCTTGGGCCTGGGTGTTCTTGTTTGGGTTTTCTTCTCTTTTTTGATTTTTCTTTTTTTTTGGTGTGGGTTGTAAGGGGTTTTCGGGTGTGGGTCATTTGGCCTCTCCTCTCCCTTGTCTGTTGTGTCTCTTTTTTTCTTTCTAATAAATTTGGGGGGGGGGGGCAGGAATAGCCCGACCCTCGCATCTTCCTTGCCCTAAAACCCTCTAAAAAATAAAAACCCATAAAACCCTAAAAACGCCTTAAAACACATAAAAACACACTAAATACAATAAAAACAATCTAAACCACTAACACACAAAAAAACTCTAAAATCCTTAAAACTATAAAAAACATAAAAACCCAAAAACCACAAAAGACCATAAAAACCTTAAAACCCCCCAAATCCATAAAAACAACAAAACACAAAAAAAATCCAAAAAATCCATAAAAAACCTTAAAAAACTAAAAACCCATTAAAACATGAAAACCCCCAAATAAAACCTTAAAACCTAAAAAACAATTTATACCCCAAAAACCTAAAAATGTTAAAAACCTAAAACACCCCCCCCCCCCCCACCAACTGTAAAACTTGTCAAAACACCTAATAATCCTTAAAAACATAAAAATCCTAAAATCCCTAAAATCCCTAAAAAAATTAAGCCATATAAACACTGAAAGAACATTAAGAAAAGAATAAAAACCTAAAAAGACTTAAAATTCCTAAAAAAATAATAAATGCTAAAAACCATAAAAAACCCCAAAACCCCTAAAAACACTAAAAACCATAATAATCCTTAAAACCCCCTAAAAATCCCTAAAAAATAAAAAACCCTAAAAACCCAAAAGAAAACCTTAAAAACATAAAAACACTTAAAAATGTCAAAAGACATATAAAATTATAAAAACCCTTAAAATCTCTAAAATTCATAAAAATCATAAAACCCCTTAAAATCATTAAAGACAAAAAAACTCATACAAATCATAAAAATAACTAAAAAATAATAACCACTTTAAATATATAAAAATGTGAAACACTCTAAAAACACATTAAAAATCTAAAATATCAAAAAAAACATAAAAACCAAAAAATCCCTAGAAAACCTAAAAACCATAAAGACCCTCAAAATAAATAAAATCAATAGGAATGAAAAATACCCAAAAAATGTTAAGAAAACTCTAAAAACCATAAAAAATAGCTCAAAAAACACTAAAACCCCCCAAAAAAATTAAAACACCGAAAAACATATATAAATATTTAAAACCCTCAAAATACCTAAAAATTATAAAAACTATTAAAATCCTAAAAAATCCATCAAAATCCATAAAAACAAAAAAAAAGCCTCTAAAAACCCTAAAAACAATAAGAAATCATTAAAACCAAATAAACACTTAAAACCCCTTAAAACCCCAAAAATGATAAAAACTATAAAAAACCGAAAAACCAAAAAACAATAAAACCATAAATAAATTAATAACCTAAAAATATCATAAAAATAATAAAACCCATAAAAATATAAAAACCCTTTAAAAACCCTCAAAAATCAAAAAAAAACAAAAACCTTAAAAACACTAAAAACCCAAAAATCCCTCTAAATCTCTAAAAACCATAAAAACCATAAAAACCATAAAATACTAAAAATATATATAGAAATCCCAAATAACATTAACACACTAACGAACCAGAAATACCCTAAAAACTATACAAACATAAAAACACTTAAAACCCCTAAAATATAAAAGTCTAAAACCCATAAAAAACCTAAAACACATAAAAATCATAAAAAACCTAAAACATAAAAAACCCTAAAAACCTTTAAAACCCCAAAGGAAACCTTAAAATCCTAAAGACACTTAAAACCCCTAAAAACTTTAATAGAACTAAAAATCCTTAAAAACAGTAAAAGACCCTAAACATCCCTAAAACCCCTAAATACCCCAAACACCAAAAAACCCTAAAAACCCATAAAACCCCTAAAACAACTAAAAAATATTAAATTAATTTGAACGCCCAAAAATTTAGAAAAAAATTAAAATCCTTAAAACCCCTAAAAATACCCTAAAATACCAAAAACCCATCAAAACACTAAAACCCTTTAAAAACCTAAAAACCCTAAAACCCCTATAACCCTTGAAAACCATAAAATACTAAAAAAATCTACAAATATTTAAAAAAAAGAACCCCTAAAAAAACAAAACCTCAGAAAACCATAAAAACCTAAAAACACTTAAAACCCCTGAAAACATAAAAAATTGCTAAAAAATCTTTTGCGTTTTGGGTTGTAAGGGGTTTTTGGGTGTGGTTCATTTGACCCCTCCCCTCCCTTGTCTGCGGTGTCTCTTCTTTTCTTTCTAATAAATTTGGGGGGGTAATAGTCTGACCCTCTCATCTTCCTTGCCCTAAAACCACTAAAGACTCTAAAAAATATTTAAACCCCTAAAAACGTTAAAATCATCTATAAAAGAATTAAACCCTGAAAATCAAAAAATCCTAAAAAATAAAAAATACCAAACAAACCATGAAAACCATAAAACCCCTAAAACCATCAAAATCCCAAAACCCCCAAAACCATAAAAATATTAAAAATAACATAAAATCCCTAAAAACATAAAAAAAACCAAAAAACCCCTAAGAAATACTTAAAAACCGAAAAACATAAACCCCTAAAAACCTCAAAAAGGATAAAAATCATAAAAAACAAAAAAACATTAAAAACCCTAAAAATGAATAAATATCCTAAAACCACTAAAAATCTGAAAAAAAAGACTGAAAAATCAATAAAATCATAAAAACCCCTAAAACACTGAAAACCCCTAGGAAAACCATAAAAACCAAAAAACCCTTAAAACCCCAAAAACCCAACAAAACTCTAAAATCCCTAAAAAGAATATGAAAACCCAAAAAACTCTAAAAACCCCACAAAACATAAAAACATAAAACCCTAAAAACCCACTAAAACGCTAAAAATATTTAAAACCCTATAATTGTTAAAGAACTCAAAAAACAAAAAACCCTAAAAACTCCAAAAAAATCCCAAAAATCCAAAAAAACATAAAAACCCAAAAAACACTAAAAGAACCTAATACCCTCAAAATCACTAAAAACCCTAAAAACCATAATATCATTAAAAATACCAAAATATGCCTAAATACATAAAAACCCTTAAAACCAATTAAAATCATAAGAAAACCTTAAAACCCTAAAAACACTGAAAACCTCTAAAAATATAAAAACTGAAAACACTTAATACCGTAAAAACTATAAAAACACCTAAAACCTTAAAACCCATAAAGTCACACTAAATACTCTAGGAAACCTTAAAACCCCTATGAACTTTAAAAAACTCTAAATAACCTTAAAAATAATTACAAACTAAAAAAACCATAATAATCCAAAAAACCAAAAAAACCCAAAAACCCCAAAAAAACATAAAAATCTATAAAACCCATAAAAACCACAATTATTCTAAAAATTTATAAAAATACCTAAAAATATAAAAAACACTAAAATTCATAAAACACCAATGAAATATGTATAATCCAAAAAACAAATAAAACACCATAAAAACCAAAAAAAATTCTCAAACCCATAAAAAACTTAAAAAACCCTAAAACCCCTTAAGATTCCTAAAATATCAAATGACTATAAAAGTCCTAAAAATCCTTAAAATATATAAGAAAACCTAAAAACCCTGAAAACCCCTCAGAATACCTTAAAAATCAAGAAACTTTTAAAACACCAAAAAACTTGAAAAATGATAAAAACCCTAAAAAGACCCTAAAACCCCATAAAAACCATGAAATCCTCTAAAAACATAAAACCCCTAAAACCCATAAAAATCCCAGAAACATATGAAAACTCTAAACCCCCTTTGAAACTGAAACATATTAAAAACTCTAAAAACCCTTTAAATCCCTAAAAGAATAAAAAAATACCAAAATACTCAAAATAATAATAATAATAACTTTAAAAAGTCTAAAAACACATCAAACCATGAAAATCCATAAAACCATAAAAACATAAAATTTCTAAATAACCCTAAAAATATAAAAACCATATAAACCCTAAAAACCCCTAATAAAAACCTATAAACCAAAAAATGACTAAACCCCTAAAAACCTAAAAAACTAAAAAAAACTCAAAAAAGAACCCCTTCAAAATCCCTAAAAACAAAAAAAACCCAAAAAATTACTAAAAAATCCAAAAAAAATCCCTAAAACATAAAAAACCCTAATCTCCTAAAAACCCCTAAGAAAATAATAAAAAAAAATATAAACACTTAAAACCCCAAAAAACCTCAAAAACACAAAAAGAAATCACTTAAAAAGATTATAAAAACCCTAAAACCCCTAAAAACCATAAAACTACTATGAATATTTAAAACCCTAAGAACTGAATGAAAACTCTAAAAACCCTTTAAAGCCCTAAATTTTTTTAAAAAACTCTAAAAATATAAAAACCTTTGAAAACCTAAAAATGCTAAACCCCCTCAAAATCCTAAAATCCACCAAAAACCATTAAAATACTAAAAAAATCCCTAAAAATCCTTAAAAATGTAAAAAAAATGTAAAAATCCCCTGAAAATCCTATGAAACCCTTAAAAACAAATACACACATAAAAACTTAAAATAACTAAAAACACTAAAATTCTAAAACACCCTAAAACCCTTAAAATCAATAAAACCCATAAAAATGGTAAAAACCCCAAAAACTCATACCTTGGTTGGATTGGTTCAAGGGTTTTGGAGTGTTCTTTTTGTTAAACTTTGTTAGTCCTTTCATGCATGGGTGGTGGTGCTTGTGGCTTGGTCAAGGTTCTGGTTTTAGGGTTTTGTTAGTGTGTTGGTCAAGAAGTTTTGTCTTGGTGGTGATGTTGTGAATAGTTGGTTAAGGGATGTGAGGTTTGATGTTTATTCATATTTGGTTAGAGATGGTATCACTTTCACAGTGCTCAAAGAAGGATTTCATCTATCAATTTTGGGTCTTTGGTTATGGGTGGTTTGGTGTGTGTGTGTGGGTGGGTGGTGGTACGTGAATGTGCACATGGGTGTTGATTGTGGTGCATTCCTATGTGTGTCTGTAGGTATGAATATGTTTCATGTAACTATTTTTCTAGATTCTCCTTTCTATGGGTTGTAGTACCTCAGTTTTCCCATTGTCTTAATGCTTGAGAGTTGAATTGGTTTCTTCTGTTGGTTCAGTTGAGGTGTGTGTGCTTGTATTTATTGGTTTCCAGACATTATTTATGTCGGACTCATGCATTGATGGTTGTTTGTGCCTATTTCTACTGTTTTTCCATTTTTTCTTGGTGGGATTCATGTTGTACCATCATTGTGGTGGTGTTCTCCAGTATTCTGGTTGCTGACTGTCGAGGCTTTTCATATTTATTAGGGTGTTTATGTTTCTTGTTCACTTGGTTATTCTTGGGTACTTTCTTTAGTGTACTAGGTTTGAGTTGATCTTATAACCTTTTTCATGTAGCAACCATCATTTTTCAACATTGTGTGATCTATTTCTAATTCATTTATTTTTGTATAATTATTATTTTTTCCATGAGAAAACACCTATAAACACATAAAAACCCTAGAAAACCCCTAAAAATAAAAAACCATTTAAACACATAAAAACATTAAAAAATACTAAAAAACCTCAAAACCACTAACAAACACATAAAAAGCCCAAAAACCCAAAAAACCATAAATACCCTAAAAATCTAAAAACCCCTCAGAATCCTTACAAACCTTAAAAAACATAAAAATATTAAGAAATCCCTAAAATTCCCTAAAAACATAAATACCCTAAAATCCTTTTATAAAACCATAAAACCTAAAAACACTTATAACCCCTAAAAACCAAAAAATATTAAAAACCCTAAAAATACTCTAAAAACAAAGAAAATTCTTCAAAATCCCTAAAAACACTAAAAAAATAAAAATCCCTAAAAATCCCTAAAAATACATAAAAACTAAAAAACCTAAAAACCCTTAAAACCCCTAAGAAAATAGTAAATGCCTAATATCATTTCAAACATCTAAAAACCTAAATAAGATAAAAACCTTAAAAAACCTTAAAAAACATAAAACCCCCTAAAAACCATAATATCCCATAAAAATTATAAAACCCACTAAAAACTATAAAAACCCCTTTAAACCCCAAAAAATGTAAAAACTATAAAAACCTTTAAACCCCTAAAACTCAAAAAAAAACAATAAAAACCCAATAAAACTAATAAAACCCCTAAAGAAGTCAAAACCTTCAAATTCCCCAAAAAACAAAAAACTCCAAAAAAAATAAAAAATCAAAAAAAATACCTAAAAATGTAAAAAACCCTAAATACCTTAAAAACTAATAAATTCATAAAAATCTATCAAAACATAAAATCCCTAAAAACTAAAAAATCTTAAAAACACTAAAGACCCTCAAAAACCCAAAAAAAACACTACAAACCATAAAAACCATAAATATTCTATAAAATCCAAAACAATTCCTAAAAAATAAAAAACCATACATTCCATGAAAAAATATAAGAAAGCCTTAAAAATTAAAAAAAACATAAAACCCCTGAAATTGTTAAAACCCCTAAAAAGCTTACAAAGACCCTAAAAACCCCTAAAACCATAAAAACCCAAAAAACCCTTCAAAAACCATAAAAACCCTAAAAATCAAAAAATAATAATAATAACCCCCTAATCCCCTAAAAACGTTAAAAAATTTCAAAAATAGTAAAACCCCTAAAATTCAAAAAAAAACCCAAAAACCCCAAAAACCCTATAAATCCCAAAAAAATCCTCAAAATACCATGAAACCCAAAAAATAAAAAAAATCATAAAAATAACTAAAAATTATTTAAAAACATAAAAACACATAAAACCAATAAAAACATAAAAAATGCTAAAAACCCAAAAAAAATCTTAAAACCTCTAAAAACAATAAAAACCCTGAAAATATTTATAACCCTAAAAAACCCTAAACACAATAAAAACTTTAAACCACCTTTAAACTCTTAAAAACATTAAAAACTCAAAAAAACCATTAAACACTTAAAAAAACAAAAAAAATAGAAATCATAAAACCCCACAAAATCCTTAAAAATCCTAAAATCCCCTAAAAATCAAAAAAAAAACCCTAAATATCAAAAAAATGTAAACAACCATAAAAACACCAAAAAATCCTAGGAAAAAATTAAAAACATAAAAACATTAAAATACTCATAAAACCTAAAAACAATGAAAACCCTAAATACCCTCAAAATCTCTAAAACTCTAAAAACCCATAAAATTATTAAAACCAACAAGATATCACATGAAATGTTAAAAAACCTAAAAACTATAAAACCCCTTAATAAAACCTTAAAAACCTAAGAATATTTAAAACACCTAAAAATCTAAAGATACTAAAACCATAAAAACCCTAAAAGACCCTACAAAACCCTAAAAACAATAAAAATCACTAAAAATTTACAAACCCCTAAAAACTCATAAAACGCTGAAAATAACTAAAACTATATAAACCTTTAAACCATTAAAAATGATTAAAATCCATAAAACCCTATAAAAATAAAAAACACCTAAAAACACACACAAAAAACCTAAAACCCTCCTCAAAACCCTAAAAATCAATAAAAACCCGAAAAATCTAAAAAAGCCCTAAAAATACAAACAATTGTCAAAACCCTAAAACCCTTGTAAACCATACAAAATCCTAAAAACCTAAATACACTTAAAACCCCTTAAATAACAAAAAACCCTAAAAACTCAAAAAATAACCTAAAAATCCTAAAATGATAAAAATACATAAAAACCAATAAAAAACCTAAAACCCTAAAAATTTAAGCACCATAAAAACCCAAAAAATCCCTAATAAATCCTTCAAAACATAAAAAAAATTAAAACCCATAAAAATCAGAAAAATGATAAAACCCGTAAATAACCCTAATAACAACAAAAAACCCATAAAAACATTAAAAACCCTAAAAACACATAAATACCCTAAACACCCTCTAAAACTCTAAAAATTATTGAAACCCCTAAAAACATTAAAAAAATATAAAAAACCTTAAAACCCCTAAAAACTCCAAAAACCTCTAAAAACACAAGAAACCCATAAAAACACTAAAAACCCTCAAATTCTCTAAAAACATTAAAACCCATAATAAACCTAAAAAATATTTAAAATCTCATATAAACAAAAAAAACCCTAAGAAAACCTTAAAAACATAAACATAATTAAAACCCCTAAAAATGCTAAAAACACTAAAATCCCTAAAATATCCAAAAAAACCCTAAACCCCCTCAAAATCCCTAAAACACCTAAAAACTGAAAAACCCCTAAAAATTCATATAAATCCTTATAAACATTGAAAATAAAAAACCCCTAGAAACCCCTAAGTAAATCCTAAAAACCAAAAACACATAAAATCTCTAAAAACCTAATGATTACTAAAACCCTAAAAACCATAAAAACCTAAATAGACCCTAAATAACCTAAAAACCATAAAACCCATAAAAACCCCTAAAATGTTAAAAATATATAAAACCCATGAAAATCACAAAAACCTCTAAAAACCCTTTAAACCTCTAAAACGTTAAAAACTCTAAAATCATTAAAACCCATGAAAAATCAAAAAACCCCTAGAAAACTAAAAAATCATTAAAAACCAAAAAACAACTACAAACCCTCAAAATAACTAAAACCCCTAAAGATAATAAAATCCTAAAAACCCTAAAATCCGTAAAAACATAAAAATGCTAAAAACCTTGAAAGCCTATAAGAAAACCCTAAAAACCTAAAAACACTTTAATCCTCGAAAAAATTGAAATAGTTAAAAACCCTAAAAACCCTAGGAACACTAAAAACAATAAATACCCTTAAAAACATTAAAACCTGTAAAAAACATAAATCCCCACTAAAAACTATAAAAAACCTTAAAACTAGTAAAAACTCAAGAAAACACAATAAACAGTAAAAACCCTAAAACCCTAAAAATCCTCAAAAAACCAAAAAAACCCTAAAAAGCCATGAATATCCGAAAATATACCAAAAAATACCACCAACCTTAAAAACACTAAAAACATGAAAAACCCTAAGAAAAAATTAAATCCCTAAAAACAATTAAAACATATAAAAACCTACAAAACACTAAAACCCCTAAAAATACCTAAAAATCACTAGAAACCCATAAATACACTAAAACCCATAAAAATCCTAAAAAATCACTAAAATCCCTAAAAATATAAAAACCCCTAAAACCATAAAAATGAAAAAAAAACAAATAAATACCCTAATAACATAAAAACCCCTAAAATCTATAAAAGACCCTAAAACCCCTAAAAATCATTAGAAACCTTATAAACTGTAAAAACCCTAAAAACCCATAAAACCATAAAAACAAAAAAAATACAAAACCCCATTATACCCCTAAAATATTAGAAACTCTAAAAACCATTAAAATCCCTAAAACTAGAAAAATAATAAAAATACAAAAAACCATAAAACCCGATAAACTTAAAAAACCCTCAAAATTCCTAAAAATGATAAATACCCATAAAAATTCTAAAGAATCTCCAAACATCCCTAAAATGTAAAAACCCCTAAAACCCATAAAAACATTGAGAAATGATAAAAAACATAAAACCACCTCTAACAAATAAACCACTAAAAATGAAAAAAAATACTCTAAAAACTCGAAAAACACTAAAAACACTCAACATCCCTAAAACACTAACAAAACATAAAAATCCTTGAAACCCGCAAAAAATCCCTAAAAACATAAAAACCCCCTAAAATCCAAATGATAACATTGAAAACCTAAAATACATAAAACCCTTAAAAAACCAATAAAACTCTAAAAACCCTAAAACCCCTAAAAGACCCTAAAACCCCTAAAAACCATTGAAACTCCTAAAATCCTTAAAAACCCATAAAACCTATAAACCCCTAAAACCCCACTAAAACCCTAAAAACATATTAAAACCCCAAAAACATTAAAAAAAATAGTAAAAAATTAAAAGCCCAAAAAAAGCTCGAAAAAACCAAAAACCCTCAAAATCTAAAATAACCCTAATAGCCATAAAAATATCTAAAACGCATAAAAATGTAAAAACCCCTTAACCCCTAAAAATACTAAGGAAACACTAAAAACCTAAAAACACTTAAAACCCCTAAAACCCTAAAAACACTAAATTCATATAAAACTATGAAACCCCTAAATACAATCAAAATCCCTAAAAATTCAAAAAACACACAAGAATCCTAAAATCCCATAAAAATGAAAAAAAACCCTAAAAATATAGAAAAACCATAATAAAACCTCAAAATACTAAAAAAAATTAAAACCCCTATAAACCTAAAAATGACAAAAATACTAAAAAGACCCTAAAACCCATAAAACCCTAAAAAATTCAAAACACTAATTTTTCATATGTTATAAGTTGTATTGGGAACACCAAATGAATTAAATTCATTAGTATCAAATCCCAAACACAAATTTCTAAGATTTTAAGAGAAATTTGGATATAAATAATCAAAGTATTTCAATACTTTATAATATTTTGGATATCATATTACTCTATCATTATTTTTCTCCAAAGCATGCCACTTTATTTTCTCTACCATTTTAGAAGACATGAGCAATCATTGTAATCTGGATTTTGAGGTAAAGTAACATAAAATCTTTATAGTAGTTTTATTTATCTTTTTCTGCATGGAATATTCATTCTTAATTTCATCATGATTCATTGATTTTCATCTGGAAGTATAAAATCTATTACACTTTTATCTATCTTAATATTCTATCAAATACAAAATGCAGTCATTGGTACATTCATATACATATATCAATATAATTGATACAATGTTTCTTAACAAATTTATTCATCTCATAAAATTATTAAGGATTCTAAGCTTGAACAAATTTATTATATAAGAAATGTGATATAATCGACATTAATTTATCTATAAATACATATAATTTCTTAATATGGTAAAACCTTAGTATAAAGGAAAATTCTTTCTATTTAATATATCTTTCTTACAACTCTTTATTTCCATCTTATAATTATTCATAAAACTCGTTTTATTACTTAGTTACCTTCTATCTTTTACTAATTTTTGGAAAATAAAATAGTGACTTTGGTTATATTCCATAATATTTATCATTCTATATATCATGGAAAACATCATTATTTAGGTTGTGAATTTTATTATCCACATTCAAGGTAGTAGGTTTTTCATTTTGATAATGGTCACATGTTAAACTATCTATAATGTCTAATTCCCCATGTCAAACCCATCTCACATATCATGCTGGAAAATATTTTAATATTATCTTCTCATAAACAACATGTATTTTAAACCGTCGTCTGGAATTATAATCAGGATATGAACATTTTATTATTCCATATATGTATTGATTTGAAATTTAAAAATAGAAAAATTATTATAACCCCTTGACATATTGAGTTGTATTTAAGGGTAATTTAATCCAAATCTTATCCACTTTATTCTATAAATAAATAATTTTATAAACAATATAAATATCATTAATCAAAAAATCATGTTAAAATAAAACAAAATATTTATGGAATAATAAAACATTAATATCATAAAAATATTAGCATTTGTAAAATTTGACTAAGAAAAAATCATCAAAAACAATATAACTAGTATACCACTTCTCTGTTCATATGGGATCCCATAGATAAAAAAAATATACACCCATTATAGATGCAAAAATTTATATAGAGATAAATTATAATTCAACTGCATATATCAATTTGGAGAATTATATAAAAATGTTATAATTTTCAAAATTTTATACATATCCTAAACTGTAATAATTAAGAAATGATGTATATATGACATGTATATACAGAATTATATTAAATGAATACATTTTTATAATTTCATACATTTAATTTTTAATTTTAAAAAAATAGAAAAATTATTATAAACAGATTTTAAGAAACACATATAGTAAATAAAAAAACACAAACAAAGGGTTAATAATTATGGAAAATGGAAAGAGTAGCTTAACTTAGTAAGAATTGAAACATATAATATATTTACCAATCAATAACATTCTGAAATTGAATTTATAGATGAAAAATAATGACCAAAATAAAAGATATGAATAAAATCACACTAAATAATTAAAAATTGATATTAGACAAATAAATTGTTTTCTTAACCAATTTTCATAACATATTTAATTATTTTAAACCATAATAATCTATAAAAACATATTTTTCATTCTATAAAAGTAAAATAATATACCAAAAAAATTATTAATCAATATTATGATAATATAATCAGGAATCACCAATTTATAAATATAAAAATAAAAATTTAAGAATATGTATGGAAATATAATGATAAAAATATGTTTAATAATATTTCATAGAAAATAAAATTAACACAATTAATATATAAACCAATATAAAAATAAATTATTAGCATACTATCCATGTTTCCATTTCTTATTTTCAATGAATTATTAATTCCCCTATAAAATAATTTAATCAAATTTATAAGGCCTATTAATATGATTAGTACTTCTTATCTAGGCCCTATGGATACTAGGTTTGTCACTGTATAAAATTGGAAGAGGGTGAGGTGAAAAAAATCAACAAAATGTAAGAAATATTATGAATAAGTAATACGATATATACACAATGGTCCAAAGTCATCCAAACGACCTATTAATGAACTAGAATTACCAATATAAAAATATTTTGGGTCACCTAAATAGTCAAAGAGGGGGAAAAATGTATAATTTTTTAGTGGTAAGTCCTAGGTGAATGCATATAGATAGGCCCTGTTCATTTTCCATGATATCCCACTAGTTTTTTAAAATGACTCCAATCAAACACTACCCTCTATGTGGAACTGACACCCATAATCCAATAATATACCCATACCAATATAATATCCAAAATTACTTGCACAAATACAATAGTAGATTATACATGATGTCAATATATCATACACAATAGGATAACACCATCATACCTTAATTACCATTCATAAACCAGGATGTATGAAATAATATTATATGTTCTTATACACATTGGAAATAAAAAAAAATATAAAAAATTATAAACACAACAACACACATTGAAAATTAGCCCTATAAAAACCCAGAAATGTTCATGATATGTTTTCCTTAATATATTTTTTATGATAGGGGAGTGTTTCATTGGATATTCTTCACAAGGGGAGGATCTATATGAGGATTTATTATAAGGGGGTCTATGAAGGCTCCTCGTAAGGATGTTATGTAGGGGAGGAGGTGTTGAAGGCTCACTGTGAGGAGAGGATGAAAGGGGGCATCAGGTTTGGGATTCAACCAAGAGTGGAGGAAGAAAGGTCCCAAAAATATTTATCTGTCAATTAATTATGTTGGTTATTTAAATAACCATTTCCAAATATATATTTTGTGGAGGTTTTATAAAAAACTACTGATAATAAATTGTTAGCGGTGGTCTAAATGTAACCACCTCTTGTTAATTGATATATGTTCTATTTTCTTTGATTCGAAACAATTATATAAAACCAACTCTAATAAACTACCTCTAATTTTTGTTTTTTTATATTTATAGTAGATCGTGATGATAAATATATCAATCTTCTCATATTTTTACTTATATTTGGTTTTATTTACTTTGTTATCTTCCTAATTATGATTCATTTATCTATCATGTAATGTATTACCATATATTATATTATAATAGTATTTTTTTAATAGAAAAAGAAATTATTCATTCTAGTTTTTTAATTTATGCACAACAAGCTATCTAATGCATGAGATTTTTTAAAATGGAAATTCACACTAAAAATTTTAGGTGTTATAACTGCCATGGAAAATTTTTCATCAGGCCTATATTTTTCCCCAAAAAACATTGATGTTAAGGTTTCATGTTAATGGCATCAACTTAAAAATAATATATATATACTTTTCTAAATATATATTAATTTTAATAATAATAATATTATTATTATTATTATTCAAACTCCCCTAAAATTCCTTAAATATTCTCATGTTGTTAGAAAATTCTCAAAATTTCACTAAAATAAAAACTCCATGCTCTAAATTCAATAATGTAATCCATTTTAAAATTGGATACTTCATCGAGTAGTAATATTTCCATTTTATTCATTTTTAATTAAAAATTAAATCCTAATATATTCCCATAAAAATTTCACACAAATATTATTTTAGTGTTTTTTGTCATTTTTTCATTTTAAATCACTATAGAACCCAATCAAAACAACTATAAGGAAAATCATCAAACTTATGTTAGAGTACTTATTAAAGAAAAACATGGGAAATTAGATTCTTCCCACCTTTAAATAATTTTATCCTAGTAAATAAATATATAATAAAAAAATTAAATCATTTGTATCTATACCTCAAGTGAGAATATGTGGATAAAAATAACAAATATGATCCTCTATTTCCAAGGTTATCTCCTCTACTCATCTGTGACTCTATAACAATATGACCAAGAAAATAATCTGTCCCTATAACACATGATCTAAATGATCCAAAATCTGAATAATATTATATATAAAAGTGGAATTCTACTCAAAATCCAATTCTCCATAAGCTATAATATATTGAAAATCATAAATATATCTCTATAGCTATGAAAGTACTCCCTTGAGTTTATGTGGTAATCTTAAATGATAGGCCACATGTATAACCCTCTATAGAATATCAATAGGACTCGCATACCTAAAGTAAGTTATTTTCCTATTTCTAAACCTCTATTATTATCTACGTGGAGAAACATTAAAAAAGTCATGGTCACCCACCTTAAAGTATACTAACCCCCTTCTATAATAAACATGTGATTTTAACCTACTTTGATCTATCATCATGCACTCCTTAATCAATTAAACCTTCTCTGTCATTCTTTGAACATATATATTACCAAAAATAGTTAACTCTCCATCCTCAAACAAGCACAAGGTAGATCTAAATGTCATATTTTATAAATCTTTATAAGGTTTCATACAACAATATAGTGATAACTATTATTATATAAAAACTCCACTAAGGGAAAGTAGTCTGAACACACACTTAAAAAATCCAAAACAAATTCCCTTGGCATGTACTCTAAAATCTAAATAATCCTCCCCGCATGGTCATTTTTTCTAGGTATGGAAAGATATAATTAGACAAAGAAGTGTTCCAAATTCTTGATTCAATCCATAACATAGTATTAATGTAAATAAAGAATCATGATTGTATAATATCCTTAATAGTACATCATGAAGCTTTACTATCTCGTGAACATATAATATATCTAGACAATCTTGTTGTTTTTTTATAATAGGAAATAAATGGCTATAATTCATCATTTTATCCACAATAACCAAAATTTTGTATAAAAGCCTTGTTGTATATTGAAAACTAGTAAAATAATCCAGTAATATATCATTTCAAATTCACTATGTAATACTAATTGGATACATAAATTCAACCATAACATGATGCTTCACCTTTACTTAATGATATGTAAGGCATCATAATACAAAATACATCACATAACATCTCATTACTAACCAAAAAAACTATATCCTAAGATCCTGAGACATTTTAACCATCCCATGATAAACTACTAATGTGGAATACTGAAACTCTCACAACACTTCTTTCCTCAAAATCTGAGGAATAACCTATATCCCTTGAAAGAGTACCTGATACTCCCCACCTTTCAACCAACACTCTAGTGAATCTCCATGAATGATAAGATCATGAGACACATTGAACCTATAATCAACCAAATATTCATCAATAAACCATTTAATATGATTATAAATCACTATCATCTAGAGTAGATATCCCTATACATTTACCACACAAACATAAAGATGCAAAGTAACTAACTTCTCTATAGTTTTCCACTCATCTCGAGCATCCCAAACAATATCATTGTAAGAATTCCTACTCAAATTATATTTCATGGAGTTAAATTTTACTATATTATAAGATATTTATAAATTTTAAAATTATATAAACCACACCCAATGATGTTTCCATAAATTAAAGTCTCTCTAATAAAATATATGTTAAAAACTTTTCTGGTAAGCGAGCACCACAAATCATTATCTAAGAAATTTATTTATTTAAAATCTTAATATGAATAAAAACATTGGTAACTTCAAATAATACATTTACTAGTTTCATTAATGAGTCTTCAATTTATGTGAAACATAAACAATAACCACATGATCTGAAATTTCTATATAAGCAAGTCCTAAATGAGAACCATCTTAACATACCTCATAAGGTATCCCCTAATATAGAAATATTATAAAAAGTGAAATTTTTAACTTTAATTTTATAATATTTAAGGCTATATAACATTCTATTATCTAAATAAAATATTTATATGTATTTGTTAATGTAAAAAAATGAGTGATTGTCCTGGAAAAATATAGGATACATTGATGATAATAACCAATCAATAATAAGAAACTCTTGACATTTAATATTCTCTATAGTGGATCCTATTCCAATACTACCTATAAATTCACTAAGTTAATTTATAATCCTTCCTCCAGTACAAAATGACCCATGGAATGAATATATTTAATCCAAAAATGACATTTTGACAACTTCCCATAAAGTTGATGTTCCCTAAAAATCACTAACATCCCTCACAAATAATATTCATGCTACTTTTTATCTCATGAGTAACCCCAAATATTATTAAAAAAATATAACTATAAATATATTTAGGTAAGTCTTAGAAACTACATTCATGAAACTCAATAACACTTTTGGGGTATTCATCACCGAAAATTCAACAATAGAAAAATTATAATTCCTATATCTATGATAGAAATATATATTCTGAATATCATTCTATCAAACTCACAACTTATGATACCTTGAACTAAGATCAATATTAGATAATACTCAAGAACCTTTAATATGATCAAATAATTACCCAATTTGAGGTTTTAAGTACTTTTTATTTATGGTCACCTAGTTCAACTAATAGTAATCAATACAGAGTCCTGAACTCCCATAATCTTTCATTATAAATAATATAGAAGCATCCCATGGTGAGTTACCATGTATTATGAATCCCCTATAAGTAAAATAATCCACCTTCACCCTCACATGGATCTCACAGGGTTCCATATCATAGGTTGACATAGAAATGGAAATTTCTCTCTAAACAAGGTCGATGTTGAACTCTATCCTCCACTAAAGTGGTAAAATAACTAAAAACTTGGTAAATACATCAATATACACTCTAAATAATATAATAATATCTTAGGAATATATTTTTAAGAAAAATAATAATATATTATCCAACAAAATTGTGATAGTATATCTTTATTGAAGACTCATCTCAAAGAAAATGTCTCTATCTCTAGTATGAATTTTATGATCTCCATTAGAACTGGTGTAAGTGAATATTCATAAAAAATAAATCCGCACAATAATATAAGGATTATAATGAATTAATGTTAGGAATTTAATCATATTACTAAGTTTCTAATAGAATGATATCCCATGTCATCCTATTATAATCAATAATTAGGAAATAGTTTTATAAAACCTCTATTAAGATCTATCTCTTTTAAGCTTGTGTTAATGTTGGAGTTTTTCCCTAGAACCAACTACTTTGATCATTATATTTCCATAATATTCATAGTATTGAATATTAATTAATTTTTTATTACATGAAGATCATTCTTCTACATGAAATTTATGTGATAATGTCCTTGGGGTACTAATAGCACGAAAGGGTCTTATCATTTTACTGCTATGATGAAAACCTATAAGTGCTATGACAATATTCTTAAATATATATTACATATACAGATAATATCATTTTATAGGAAACAAATATCAAGTGTCAAGACTCATAGGACTTTGATACACTTTCTCATGTTGTACTCCCTTAGTAATATTCTGAGCACGAGATTATGATAATATGACTCAACAGTATGAAATCTAAATTTATATATATCATTTCATGTTATTCTATAAAAATGTGTGTAATTATCCTTATCATTTAACAGTATTATTAATATATATTATTATCCATGAAATATGATGTATTTATGGAATTCATGATAGGATATGATTGTTGTGATGCAGAATACAGTCGATGAGTCACAAGTAACATTTCATTAATGAATAATGTGAGAAAGGATTTGTCCCTTATATTATTTAATAGAATTTGATATCTTAGGTACATTGGTGGAAAGGGAACTGCCTAATTATGTCATTTTCCATGGCATTGAGCTTTAAATTTCATTTTTAGAAATTCAAATAAAGAGACATCAAGCACATAGGTTTATGAAACCAACATGCAACTATCCTGATTAGAGATATCATGATAAAGGGATTATATTACATAGTTTATATTGATATGTGGTTATTATCATTCTGACATTTAACTTCTTCATATATTCATTCCCTAGTGTGATTCTAGACACTAACTTGGGACCATAGGTGATTATGCCTAATGCCATTGAGAAATGAGCCAAGTGGGTCACACACTAAGTGTATTTAAAACCTTAGTTCAATTATATTTTAATTTAAAATGATTGGATAATTATTATTCCAAAACATAGTTTAATAATCATTTTTGGTTAGTTGATCATATATATTTATTCACTAGTAATTCAAGATAATGTTATGTGATTTGAATATTAATAAATATTAACTTTTCAATGTAATTATTAATTACATGAATATTTAATATTTATTTTTTTTGATTTATTTGTAAGGTAAAAAATATTTATTTATTTAGTTAAATGAATATTTAATAAATATTTATTTATTATATGTATGAATATAATATTTACTTTATTTACATATTAATAATGTAGTGATATTTATTTATAAAATAAATGTTCATTACTCAAGGATTGATAAATACCAAGGATGATGGATAAAATGAGTTTAATGGTACAATTAGAAATGATAAATTAAAAAATATTTAAATTAATATTAAATAATTTATTTAATAAATTTTATTTATTTATACACATGTGTTACATATGATAATAAAATAATTATATTTTTTATATTTTATTTAAAATGGGATTTTCTATGGAATAAGGGATTTGATGGGGGCCTGTATGAAATTACCAAACACAATCTAGCTTTATAAATAACTTGTTATATCTCTTTCCAGGGATAGCTGTTCATTATGCACAAAAAAATATAAGAGAGAATTCTATCAAGAAAAGAGAGTAATCCTCCTCCACATTCTCTATACTAGAGAAAAATAGAGTGATTCCTTCTCACCTTGAATGATGAAATTGTAGTCAATATTGATTGAAAAAAGTGTTAAAACATATGTTATAGCACCCAAATAATTCCACATTGATGATCAGATGTTTTGTAGAGCATGTGTGGATAATTTGTATATAAATTATATCATTATATACTCTCACTACAATGATGGTAAAACATAAAGTGGTCTACTGATTAATCAATGAGGAAGGAAATTCAACGTACGATATTTATTTATTTAAAAAATAATTATTATAAATTATACGTGAACAGTTCCCCTATGCTTGGTTATGAAATTTCTATTAATTGGTATATTATTTAATTTCGTTGTTCAAAATGTAATTTATCATGAAAATCTTGAAAATATGAATGATTATTAAAAATATGAGTTGTAAACTACCCAATAGGTACATATTCTATGTCCAAAACCTTGTAGTGGTATTAAAACTGTCACATAATTAATTTTCAATTATTTATTTATCATTGATTGAGAATATGAATTTGTTTTTAGTTTTATTTCTATTTTATTTATTTTTTAGTTATGAACATATATTTCTTCTCATTCCTGCTTCATTCTCACTTATATAACCAAGAAAAGGTTAAACTAAAATGAAGAACATTAGAAGATTCCATCAGGAGATACCGATGGTTCTTGATTGATAAAAAAGAGTACATGGTATGTATCTCGAATGAACATTCCATGTAATCAAGTTCAATGCATCAGGATGATTGGAATTAAAATAAGGACATCACACATTAACTACACATAGAGTGAAATTAATACATTTCATGTATTGACTAGGACGGATGAGCATAGAGTTTACTAGATTAGTGAGACCATGTAACTTGCTTACAAGCCTTGTAGTCTATGTGATTTCCCAGTGGAAAACACAAGAGGTATGATCCATGTTGTGTATTTACTACATTACATACGCACTAAAAAACTATGTAACTTCAAGTTCACACAATGTGTATCTAGTATACACACTGTGTACTGTGCGTATGTCTATGGTTGAAAAACACATACAGTCCCTAGTCATGTGTCATAGACATGGGTAAAAGAGATTACACACAATGTATCCCAAGTACACACCATGTATTCTACTATACCTCATTTTAATAATGTAAGAGACAAAAATTAAGAATATAACTAAACCTATTTACATGTGTTCCATGAGTCCTTTATTTGACAGTACAAGACATGATATTGGATTTTTAATTATATATTTAGTTAATTTTCTAGCTAAATTATTAAGTACAATGTGTGTATGGTATTTACTTATAGTTAACTCCATATGCATTAATAACATCAAATGATGCACAATTTACATAGGATCTTGTGTCATTTAGTATCAATTTAAGACCTTGTAATTATGGGCCTCAAAATATATACTGGTCACCATGGGAATACATAGTACAAGGACCATACTGGGTATTTTAGATAGGTACATGCCATTTCCTCCAAGTATTAATGTGTACTTTATTATTTATAATTAAAATTAATTATTTCAATTATTATAAAAATATGAATTATGGAAATTTCAGGATATATTTGAATTAATTAAGGTAAATTGAAATAATTGATTAATATGATTATTAATCAGATTAATTTGTGGACTTTTATCTTAATTAAAGAATTAATTTAAGTGAATTATAGGTATATTGAAAAATGTATATTGGTTTTTTGAGTGAGGATTATCATGTGGTTATACCAAAACCATAAATGTGATTGGTTAAATTTTAATTTATTATTATTATTCAGTTAAATTGATAGCTTGTGCATCATCCTCTCATCTTATTATATAAGGTCCTATGTGTGTATAATTTATTTTATAAAAACCCCTAAATAAATACTTTGGTTCCCATCACTTGGGTTTTGGAAATTATTATTTAATGGATGGAGATCCTGGGAGAGTGTAGGTGGTTTGAGTTTGGAGCTAAGTTGAAACTGATCCAAGATATTCATAGGAGGATATGTGGAATTATATATATACAACTAATTATGGTTTAAATAGTTATTCCCCTAGTGTATGAGTCGGTTTATCATCTTCTAGATTAACCTACTATTAGATAAAGCTAGTGATCATACTGTTTTATTTATTTATTTATATCATTTTCATGGTTAGTAATTTATTTGAGTGGATGGATTGCACATTAACTAAATTAATTAACAAATCATGCAATATGAAATTAAATAATTGGTTTATTCACAATTATCAAGACATGATTAATACCTTATGTAAATCAAATTAATATTAACAAGAATGTAATGAAGAAAAAGTAGGATATTTAGGCATAAAAATATAAAATACCTCAAAATTAAATATTATGTTAATATATACTTCCACTACTTGGGTTGAAATAAAACCTTAGTTAAAATTTATTGAACAACCTCCTTTGGTGTGATTTAAATTATTGGGTAATTTATAACTTGATTTTTTTTATTGAATTAACCTTGTTTGAATTAAGGTTCGATGAACTCTAATTCACATTGTACAACCAGTATCCAAGAGTTGAGGAAATCCTTATCCATGTATTCAGGGTTGGGTAATCCACTTAATGGATTAAGAAGATATGAGTTAATGAAATTGGAATTTTATGCCAAATTAAATTCTTTTAAATATCTTGTGAGGCCCCATATGGGTTATAAGAAGAGTAATATGGATCCTTACCATTATAATATCCACACTAAAGGATATTATGAGACCAATGGTAAGGGATATTAAGTCTGGATAAAAATAATGGGAGAGAAATAAATAAAAATTTATTACATCACATATTTGGTAATTAAGATAAAGCATAAAATTTATCTTTAATTAATAATGAGTATAGAAAGTGAAATCATCATATCCCTACTATATTACAAGAAAAAATTCATGTCCTCACTGAAAAATATTTTAATGTGTGGTATAATTGTTTTATAAAGTGGATTAATATAAGAAAATTTCAAATATATATTGATATTTTCTACACTTGTTTAAGAAATTATACAAATTAAGAGTAGGAGAGAAGGATAACTACAAGAGGTACATGGGGATGCTTCAATTTTCCATTTCATCAGAGTATTAGTTATGTTAGGAGAATTGATAATGAAACAAAATGACATGAATTCCTATACAATGATATCTCATCCTCATAAATCTTGATAAGGAGAAAAAATGGATTTAGATAAATGATATTGTCACCATACAATAGTATTGGAAACCATAAGTGATACTTACCAATTGGTCTTTTATTCAATATACTAATGTACATTGACTAGTTAGAAAATTTTGGGCTTCCATATAGATAATAAACTATCCATTAATCTCATATTATCACTATTTCTTTCTAGGTTTTCCATATTTATCAAGAATTATGAGATGAACTGATCAGGAATTTTTTAATGTTTCTTCATTAGGTAAATAAGATTTGGAGGGAACTTAGTACCACAATACTTATGTTGAAAAACTTGAATGGAAAGGTTTAAAATTCCATGTATAATTTATAGAAAATGGTGCATTTTCAACTTTATTCAAAGAAAACAAGTTCTAAAGGTGGTATGATAAAAAAGAGTAAATTTTATTCACATTTGGATAGAAATATTATTTGAAAGGAAATAAAAAACCTAAAGAACAAGAAAAAATCTATAGAATGTACTTTAAAAATATAGTCATCATATTATGTAATGTATCAATCTTACTTCTTGGGTATTTAAAACATTTTTATTATAATACAAGAACCAAATATGTAAGATATATTCTCTCAATGGTCTATAAAGGGTAATTACTATGTCATCAGTTAGAATCACAAAGTAACATTACTAGAAGTAAAGAGTATTATCACAGTGGATGAGAAGGGGTAGTTCCAATGTTAGTAGTGAGAAACGCATGAATTCTTAGTTAGGGTGTTGTCATCCAATAATTTAAAAATGGTGATTCCTATATAAATGGTGAGAAATACATGAATTTCAATTTCCCAGTAGATAAATTCTACTTGAACCAGACTATATATTAAGAATTACCTACACATTTATCTTAGTGTTTTTTATACATAATGATACATTATTTATTTTGAAATTAATGTTGATATGGCACACTACACTTAAATATTTTAATAAAATAAGAATCATAAAACAAACTTCATCTGTAATAAATCATAAATATAATTATAAAACTCATACCCATTTATGTAAAGATAATTCTTAATTGTTGGGCAAAAATCCCTCAAGGTAACATTGCAGTATTTTTGGGTTGATTGTGTTTGTTGACAAAGCAAGTTTCCATGGAGAATTGTCGAGTTCCCGAGAAGTTGTTGACATTACATGTTGACAAAGAACTATGACAAAGGAAAGGACGATCTGGAGGCTGTACAAAAGAGCAGTACAAGGTGGCGCCATTTCCCAGTGTTTTCCAAAATTATGGGCCTGAAAATCGCCAATGGAAAATGGAGTGATATGTTGTTGGCAAAGGTTGAGGAGAGAGAAATGAAGGAGGTGCGCGGAAACATTAAGCGTGGCGCGCAAAATTAGTGGGTTTCGCGAAATCTTGAAGTGTGGCGCGCAAAACAGCGGGTTGCGCAAAATTGTATTTCGCGCAAAAGATGTTTCAAGGCCGAAAGCTTGAAAATCGGTAAAGGCATGAGGCGCGCGAAATTTTGGAGGCGTGCGCGAAAAATTGAAGTAACGCGTGAAATAGTGGATGAAGTATTTCGCGCAAAAGATGTTTCGAGGTACGAAGCTCGGAAAATGGCAAAGGCATGAGGTGCGCGAAATTATGGAGCAGTGCGCGGAAAATGGTTGTGCGCGGAAGATTTGTATTTCGCGATCAAAGCGGATTATGCGCTCAAGGAGGGTTTTTCGCGCGGGGTCGATTTTGCCTATAAATATGAAGTGACCCTCCTCCATTATATAGAGTTCAAGACATAGAAAATACCCGAGCTCTGGTGCGCGAAATTGAAGTTAGAAAGGGTGTTGCGCGAAAACTTAAAGTTTGCGGTTTGCGCGTAAAGTCAGATTGCGCGAAAAGCAAAGGCTGCGCAGAAAGTTGGTGATTGGCGCGTAAAAGGAAGATTGTGCGAAAAGTGGATTTCGCGCAAAGGAAGTGAATTGCGCGCAAGGCAGTTTCTAGTCTGCAGGTAATATTTGGAGGTTGCGCGAAAAAGGAATTTCGCGCAAATCATAGAAATTGCGCGCAAGACACCGTAAGGGTTGCGCGTAAAAATTGAGGTTGCCCGGTACATCCGGTGAAAAGTGATATTCATCTGCGGGTGAAAGTTGGACTTCAACAGAGCATCTACATACAGAGGAAGATGCATTCCTTCATGAAAATGAAGAGACCTACAGGTCTATAAACTGTGAGTGAATCCCTTCTGGAGCAGTGAGCTTAGGAAGAGGAAAAGGTGATCCTCTCCACCGGCAGTGAGCCAGAGAGAGAGAAACAGGGAGTGACCCTTGGTAAAGCAGTGAGCTGACCCTAAACCTTGTAAAGGCAGTGAGCCTGGGCATAGAAGTGATCTAGCCCGAACATTGTAATCCACAGCTAGTGAAGACTAGTGGAATTTGGTACGAACCGGCAACTTGTCGGCGTATGCTCCTTGGACGTAGCCCTTAGCGGTGAACCAAGTAAAAATCTTTGTGTCTACCTACTTAATCCCCTGCATTGCATTCAAAGCATCATTATCACGTAAAGGAGACAATTGATCACAGTAACCACACAGATCACAGTAACCACACAAGTGCAAACAAAGTGACCCTTGTAACAAAGAGGTCAAGATCCAGTGGGGCAGAAAGAACTTTGAAAAAGAATATCCATACCCTGATTCACCCCCACCCCCCTCAGGGTATATAGGCCCCTATTAGTCCTAACAATTGGTATCAGAGGGAAGGTTGATTTTATCAGATTTGTTTGCTTGGACTTGGTGTAGTCTTTCTGTGTAGTTGAAGATATTGTTTTAACTTATCTCGGTCTACCATGGGGAAAATAAAATCTTCAAAGAAGAATCAGAAGTCAGGTGGTATCCCTCAGTGTGGAAGTGTTTTTGGAAAAAGTGTGATTCAACTAAAAGAATCAAATAGCTTACTAAAGGAATCATGTAGTGAACAGAAAAATGATTTGGATAAATCATACAACAAAAATACTTACTGATTCAAAGATGTTGACGGAATGAGTGAAGAACCTGACTTTCCAAGTGACGTTGGAACCACTGACGATGAAGAAGAAGAAATTGAAGGAAGAATTGATATGCGAGCTGAGTTGGAGGCTGCTCTTGAAGAGATAGATGTTTGGAGGGCCAAAACCAAGAAAGCTAACAAAATTGTTCGCGATGCAAAACTCTATATGCAGCAGCAGGAAGAAGAGAAATCTGAGATGATGGAAGAAATTGAGAAACTAAACTTATCAACATCAGAGAACTCAGAATCCGTTAGTAAGTATAAGCTGAAGGTTGAAGAACAGAAAAGAGAGATTGATGGCCTAAACAAAAAGGTGGAAGTTGTCCATGGGACTAAAGAATTGGATCAGAAATCCACTGAAGAAATTAAATCTAAAGGCATACAGATCCATGCTCTGGAAACTGAGGTCAACAAGCTAAGAGGCTTAAATCAAAGGCTTATTGATATAGTTACTGACCTAACAAAGAAGAATGATTCTCAAGGTGAGGAACTACAGAAGCTGGCTAAAGGAAAAGGAAAACAAAAGGCTGGTAAGTGTGAAGAGAATCAAGAGTCCGATGAAGTTCGGAATCTGAAAGCCAAGAATGATGATCTAGCTACACAACTGTCTGAGTTAGTTCAGAAGAATCAAAGACTACAACAAGAGAATGCATGTTGCTCCGATTATCTTTCTCAAGAAAAATTGAAAGTAAAAGAGCAAAATGACGTGGTTAGTAAGCTGAAGCATGAACTGGAAGATGAGATGAGTTGTGGAAAGAATCTCAGAAAAGAACTTGATGGTCAACTTGTATCAAGAGATTTGAAGATTCAAAAGTTGGAAGAAGAGCTACAATCAGTCAAGAAGGAAATGGAGAAGTCTAAATCCAAAGATAAGCCCAAGTTGAAGGATGCACTGCACTTATTATTTGATCATCCTTCGGCAGGTGATGATAAAATGAAGTCCAAATATGATGCATCAGAGGAGAAGCATGAAAGGATTGTATCTTCCCAAAGTTCAACCTTTTTGGGAAAATATGGAATTGGATATGATAATTCCACTCCTATGGATGATAAGAAAAATGAAGTGAAAAATTCCAAGGGTAAGAAAAATCCTGTAGGTGCTGGAGATAGGCCTATGAGGATAGTTTCAAGGAGTGATGATATGTGCTATTTCTGCGGAGTCCATGGCCACACATCAAGCTTCGGTACAGAGGCTCTGGAGTACATTTCAGGCTGTGAAAAGAGAAACATTAATAAATCTGAGAACAGGAAGAAGCATCATGAGAAATTAGAAAGAAGAGCTTCTCAGAGGAAAGCATACATTAGATTCTATTACTGCGGAATAATGGGACACACCATGAGCATGTGTCAGGAAGCTCAGGAGAACAATATCAGAGGAAGAACTCAAGGTGCATCAACATCTCAGCAGAGAGATGATAAAATGAGGTATGCCTTTGAGGGAAAATGTTTTATATGTTCTCACTATGGGCACATGGCGAGACATTGCAGTAAGAAGAAAGCCGGAAAGGGAAAGGAACAAGAAAAGAGATCTCCACCACAGGAAGTGTACAAGAAAGAAGCATGTACTGGGAGACAAAGTGGTAAGGAGAATAATAGGCTTCGAGCCTCGGGGAAATCACATGTAGCTGAACGAAAGGTGTATCAGTCACCTCCTCTGTCATACTCACAACAGCTCTCAAGGAGAGAATGTGAGCAAACCTGGAAGATTAAGGGGAGATCTACTCCAGCGGTCATAAAGAAGAATGGACGTTCAATGGAGGACCCACCACCAATTAAAAATAGGGTGGTGACCCATAAATCTGATAAAAGGCAGATAAGAAAAGAATGCATCGAAAAATCCACATGTCGTGTTTCTCAGTGAGAAGTGAAGGAAAGAGGAAGACCCCAAAAATGGGAGAAGAAGAAATGGATGATGCCAAATAGAGAGGTTTCTACTCAGAGAAATAATCAAGGAAAGTGGAACTTTGGTAGAACCTCAAAGAAGGAAATGTGTACCAGTGGGCTTATACCTCAAGCGGTGAGAAAGACTGAGCCTACCAAATCTACATATCAGAAAAAGGCTCAGAATGTAGGCAATGAATGCCTAGTCATATGGCTAGAACAATTGAAGTTGGCTAGGCAATTGGAGGAAGCAAGAAAGGAGTGTGATGCTCTCCAAGAAAGAATCAAAGGGTTGACCCATCAGGATCAACCACAATCCTCATCTTGAGGAGTCCAGAAGATACCCCTCTCCCTATATATTTAAATGCTATTAACTGATGATTCATGTGTTTCAGGTTTTAGGGAGATACGATCCATGGGGTAGTGGCATCTAAGGATGCGAAGTGGAGAAGTGATTTGCTCTAGAATTTAAATTCATTCAAATCAGGTACTAGAGTTGATGAAGAAAGGGAGCAACAGAGCACAATAGGAAGTGATTATGTTATTAACTTTATCTCTTGTTTCCTACACCGAGTTTCAACTCCGTAGGCTTAGAGATTTTGTTAATGGCTCAAATTTGAGTGGAAGATGAGAACAAATGATGCAGGAGGAAAAGACGTGTTTTGGGTCTAAACTGTTGGGCCTAACAACTGGAATAGTTTCATAACACAGGGGGAGCATTCTATATCCAATTCAGATTCAAGAGCTATCAATGCAATAATTGGATGACTCGGCTCAGGTGTTTCCTATTGAGGGAAGAAAGACACACAGGGAGAAGCAACAATAACAATGCATTTCATGCTTATCTATTTGCTCTAACAATATGGTATCAGCTGACTGTTTTCAGGATACCAAGAAGCTGCAAGAGAAAATCAAAGGCGTCTCAACAAAAATTTGAGAAACCTAGCTGAAAGAAATGAACACTGAAAAATGAGTCAGTGAACAACTTCCTGATGGAAGTATTGAGGAAGAAAGAAACATAGGGAGATCAGAAGTGGCTTATGCTGATTCAGAAGAAGACACCAATGATGAACATGAAAGTGTCTAGTTTGTGAGTACAAGGAAGTAAAAATCCTCATCTGCACAACAGTCAAAGAGTTGAGCTGAAATTGACATGCAGAATATCATTGGTGATTAGTTATCTCTAGCTTAGACAAGGAGAATGAAATCACTGCAGAAAACATCTTTTATATCTCAGGTTGAGCCGAAATGCTTTGCTGATGCAACTGAAGATGAAAACTGGGATCATACCATGGATGAAGAGATAGATCAGACTTGAGAAGAATCAGACGTGGGAGATTGTTTCGAGGCTAGATGATAAAAATGTCATCAAGAAAAAATGGGTCTATCAAGACAAGATGAATGAATATGGCATGATGATTCGGAACAAAGCGCGACTGATGTGCAAAGGAGACTCCCAGATAAAGAGTAATCAAAGGATGATGAGGATGGCAAGGCAGTTAATATCACAGAATACAGGCAAATCATTGGAAGTCTGTTGTACTTAACCGCAACAAGGCCTGATATTGTTTTCGCCACATGCCAAGCAGCGAGATATCAGAGTAATCCCAAGGGAAGTCACATGCTTGCAGTGAAAAGAATACTTCGGTATATCAAGGGCACGGTGGACTTCGGCTTGACATACAACGACAAATCTCAGACAGAGTTATTGGGATATACTGATGCAGACTGGGCCGGTTCAGCAGATGATAGAAAATCAACATCAGGTGGTGCTTTCTATCTTGGTGGATTGTGTATTTCTTGGCTAAGCAAGAAACAAGATTGCATTTCATTGAGCACCGCAGAAGCTGAGTATATTGTGGCCCCTCAAGCATGCACACAGTTATTGTGGATGAAGCAGCAGCTTGAAGATATGGGAGTTGAAGTGAAGTCTCCGATCGGAATCCAGTGCGATAACTCAAGTGCTAAAAATCTCAGCAAAAATCCCATCCATCACTTTAGGACAAATCCCATTGAGATAAAGTATCATTTTATCAAGGAGAAGGTTGAGCAGGGAATCGTGAAGTTGGAGTATGTGCCTACAGAGCTACAGGTTGCAGACATTCTGACAAAGGCCTTACCCAAGGAAGCTTTTGAGAGGCATCGACTGGCTCTAGGAGTTCAGTCGACTCCCCGCACTTGAAATAGTGTGGATGTGGGTCCCCCACCCCCCCTCTCCCCGAGGTATGATGTGTTTTCCCTACTGTGCTAATGTGTTCTCTACTATGTTATAGACTACAAAGGCGTGACCTTTGGGTTCATTGACAGAGGGGGAGAAAAGTGTTTGATAATGGGGGAGAAAATAGTGGTTGTTCAAGGGGGAGACAGTGCGAAGATTTGATAAATCATTTTTGATACGGGGAGAAGCTGACAGGTGGAGCAGCCAGAAAGGGGGAGTAATGAGAAAGGGGGAGATTACTAAATCTGACGATGCTAGAAGTGATCGATCATATCATAGAAATCACGACAGCTAAGGATCGTGATAAAAGCAGAATAGTGGTGTTGGAATGGTGTGAGACGGTGTCCAGCTATAAACTTAAGAATTCACCAATTGGTATCAGTGTGGTTCAACAACTAGTTTTATTTTA
Organism: Viscum album; assembly: GCA_963277665.1. Classification (NCBI taxonomy): domain Eukaryota; kingdom Viridiplantae; phylum Streptophyta; class Magnoliopsida; order Santalales; family Viscaceae; genus Viscum; species Viscum album. Next base: position 111,801,419 of record OY728127.1, read on the forward strand.
AGAATTGGTATCAGGGTGGAATCGACAATTGGGGTCTGACATGAAGTGATTCATTGATGAACTTTTCATACTACTCTTGTTTCTCACGCCGAGCATTGCTCATGTGGGCTTAGAGTACGTGTTAAGTGAATCCTTGAACTCTATCATAATCGCAAGAGGCGAATGGTGGTAGCAGCTGGAAGAAGACTCAGTGAGGTATCAAAGTGTAGAAAATATTTCTGAGTAGAGTTGTGGAGAGTTGTCAACAAACCCAAAGGGGGAGATTGTTGGGCAAAAATCCCTCAAGGTAACATTGCAGTATTTTTGGGTTGATTGTGTTTGTTGACAAAGCAGGTTTCCATGGAGAATTGTCAAGTTCCCGAGAAGTTGTTGACATTACATGTTGACAAAGAACTATGACAAAGGAAAGGACGATCTGGAGGCTGTACAAAAGAGCAGTACAAGGTGGCGCCATTTCCCAGTGTTTTCCAAAATTATGGGCCTGAAAATCGCCAATGGAAAATGGAGTGATATGTTGTTGGCAAAGGTTTAGGAGAGAGAAATGAAGGAGGTGCGTGGAAACATTAAGCGTGGCGCGCAAAATTAGCGGGTTGCGCGAAATCTTGAAGTGTGGCACGCAAAACAGCGGGTTGCGCAAAATTGTATTTCGCGCAAAAGATGTTTCAAGGCCGAAAGCTTGAAAATCGGTAAAGGCATGAGGCGCGCGAAATTTTGGAGGCGTGCGCGAAAAATTGAAGTAACGCGCGAAATAGTGGATGAAGTATTTTGCGCAAAAGATGTTTCGAGGTCCGAAGCTCGGAAAATGGCAAAGGCATGAGGTGCGCGAAATTATGGAGCAGTGCGCGGAAAATGGTTGTGCGCGGAAGATTTGTATTTCACGATCAAAGCGGATTACGCGCTCAAGGAGGGTTTTTCGCGCGGGGTCGATTTTGCCTATAAATATGAAGTGACCCTCCTCCATTATACAGAGTTCAAGACATAGAAAATACCTGAGCTCTGGTGCGCGAAATTGAAGTTAGAAAGGGTGTTGCGCGAAACCTTAAAGTTTGCAGTTTGCGCATAAAGTCAGATTGCGCGAAAAGCAAAGGCTGCGCAGAAAGTTGGTGATTGGCGCGTAAAAGGAAGATTGCGCGAAAAGTGGATTTCGCGCAAAGGAAGTGAATTGCGTGCAAGGCAGTTTCTAGTCTGCGCGTAATATTTGGAGGTTGCGCGAAAAAGGAATTTCGTGCAAATCATAGAAATTGCGCGCAAGACACCGTAAGGGTTGCGCGTAAAAATTGAGGTTGCCCGGTACATCCGGTGCAAAGTGAGATTCATCTGCGGGTGAAAGTTGGACTTCAACAGAGCATCTACATACAGAGGAAGATGCATTCCTTCATGAAAATGAAGAGACCTACAGGTCTATAAACTGTGAGTGAATCCCTTCTGGAGCAGTGAGCTTAGGAAGAGGAAAAGGTGATCCTCTCCACTGGCAGTGAGCCAGAGAGAGAGAAACAGGGAGTGACCCTTGGGAAAGCAGTGAGCTGACCCTAAACCTTGTAAAGGCAGTGAGCCTGGGCATAGAAGTGTTCTAGCCCGAACATTGTAATCCACAGCTAGTGAAGACTAGTGGAATTTGGTACGAACCGGCAACTTGTCGGCGTATGCTCCTTGGACGTAGCCCTTAGCGGTGAACCAAGTAAAAATCTCTGTGTCTGCCTGCTTACTCCCCTGCATTGCATTCAAAGCATCATCATCAGGTAAAGGAGACAATTGATCACAGTAACCACACAGATCACAGTAACCACACAAGTGCAAACAAAGTGACCCTTGTAACAAAGAGGTCAAGATCCAGTGGGGCAGAAAGAACTTTGAAAAAGAATATCCATACCCTGATTCACCCCCCCCCCTCTCAGGGTATATAGGCCCCTATTAGTCCTAACATTAATCAAGTAAAATAATAAGTTTTTATTTATATACCAAGTATGATATTTATAATCATTAGTGCTAAAATATCATAAGTATATTACATACTTATGTTTTAAACTAAGACTACTATAAATAAAGGTATATATTAATGTTTTAAAAGTTATTTTAGCTACATGGTGTAAACTACTCCAAGGTGAATCTAGAATTAAATTTATATACTTTATCAAATTCCTTTATGAAACTTTAGGAATGATATATAAAAGTAATGATTGTACTCGGTAAAGGATATAGGACCCTATGGGTTGATTTTTTGGATTATATCTTAACCATGTATTCATTAATCTGTCAATGTAGAGTGGTGGTCATCCTAGACTCACATAATCCTTATTTAAATCATTTTTATGGTGATAATATAAGGTAATATTGATACATAGTCTTGTATACATATGGATTTCTTTCTTGATTCTTTTCTCGGTGTGTTTTTAAAATAATAGTGTAGAAAACTAACCATATGCCAACTGTATAGACAAATGGATATCATATATATTATGATATGATGTAATGACATAATATAATATCATTGAGAATTATTGTGAGATCCATTTTTAAATCTGGTGAAATATTCAAATGTATATCAGGAAAACACAAGGTGTATCTTAGTTAATTATCTTATAGCTAATATGATATTTACATCCCCAATATAGAAATGTATTAATAATACCAACCATATTTTTATGTCGTATACATATCTCTTTTGAGATAGTGGGAATATGTAAGACTTCAGTTGAATCTTGGCTCCAGATGCACGTATTTTCATAAGAACAATTAAAACCCCGCAAGTATTAGTTTGAATAATTATTCTATAGATGCATACTATGAAGGTTTTTCGAAACCCTAGTGATGATTTTATTCACCATAGTGGTTGACATATAATAAATATTATAGATAGAAGTAATATGTAACTAGATATGATTGAAAAGTTATTATGAATTAAAAAATGGATTCCTTGTACTAAAAATTCATACTATATTTTTGTGGTCAATATAAATATGATTGTGTGTATTCAATAAAAAAATACATGGATGATACATGAAGGGTATCAATAAGGCTACATTCGTTATCCTAGGCCATCATGCTTTATCCCATTTGAATTTTACTTATCATAACTATTATGATCATAATATTAGGAATTGAGTATCAAGGACACCTCCCTTGGTGGTAACTGTATGTAACATGTTTATATGATGTGACCAAAAAGGTTTGTTTAATTAAAGAATAATAATATAGAATTAAATATTCAAGGATCCAGTTATGGGATTAAATAAGAATAATGACCTTAAAACATTCATTTGAACCAAATTTGTCCCTAGGTGTCTACAAAAGGTTTGTGGGAGTACTATAATTTTCAAAGACAAGTATATTTTCAATACATGGAACACAAATAATTAGTCTTATAGTTGTATATGACTAAATAATTTCTCCAAAAATGACTAAAGTATCAACCAGATTTATATGGAACAAGATCTACTAGTTTATAATGAGGGTTTACTAAATCTAAGTCTTAGTACATAGTTGAAATGGTATTGAATGATACAAGATAGAATAATATAAATGAATTATTTCATTTTCACATAGTATTCTTGTGATTCATGGACTAGATAATCCTAAGAATATTTTGAAATCTATTTCTCATACCATGAGAGGAAAAAAGTTTTATTTTTCCAATATATAAAGAATAGATTCCAAATATCAATTGATACCAGGATAAATTCATAGGTTCGCAATCATAACTATCCAACAATGCTTAAGAAAGAAAAATTGGATGAGTTTTTGATAATTGGAGAAATGAGAATACATGTTTTTTAGTGAATAGAAAACTAGTCTTCTTCAGATAATTTGATCCAATATCATAGAAAGGGTAAGGTAATATATAGGGGTAAATCTTGTTAATGCTATCATATTTCATATTTATAATCGACTGATTATGTTGTGGGTTTTATTTCAGATTAAGAAACAAGTTCATAAATGATTTGTTCAATATTTTGGAAGTTGTAATAAGGTAGTACGATTCAATCATATCATGCTGAATTTCACTATGGTATTATAGAATATTTCATGGATAACAGAGAAAAAATATGAATATACTCATTGATATCATCTCTTAATGAATTTTCTCACAGATAAAATGTTATAGTATATATATTATCCACATATAGTGTTGTGGGATTAGTATCTAAAACCATGCCTAAGTAGAAGCATGTTTAACATTTTGGACTAATTAGTAGAGTGCTAGTAGTTGAGTCTAGTGAAAGTAGATTTTATTAGGTTTGGATCCCAAGAACCAACTAATTTGATCATTAGATTATGAGAATATTCAAAGTATTAAACATTAATTAATTACTAATCACATGATGATATTTATTTTAAATGACTTCTATGTGATAATTTCCTTATATTATTAGTCTCATGAAAGATTCATAATAGTTACCTGATATGATGAGAACATAGAAGTTATATAATAATATTCTTAAAAATATATATTCTATAGCTAGATGATTTGATTTTATAGGATAGAAATGATACATTATATTATGGGTGGAGACTCATGGGACTTTGGGACACTTTATCTTTGTGTATTCCCTTGGTAATCTTCAAGGAAGAAGATTATGAGAACATGACTCGCCAGTAGGAAATCCACAATTATACATGTTATTGGATGTTCCTATATACGAACATGTGTAATGATATATATACTTTGATATTATTATTAATTAATATTATGAGTCACATACTATTCGGTCCACTAGGCTAGATACCTTGAGAGGGGGTGAATTAGGGTATGATAGATTAAAACAACTACCCATTCTAATCTTTTTTTGTTGTTAGACAAAACCCTATTCTCTCTTCTTCCCATTTTAGAGTATGAATAAACCTTAAAGCATGCATAGGACACATCAATTTTTACTTGGTTCACCCTCACTGGGCTACGTCCAAGGAGCATACACCGGCAGTGTGCCAATTTACCAATTCCACTATAAGTGCCCTGCTGTTTAGAAGTTTGAAACGGACTCACTATCCCTTCTGGTTTACAAACACACACAATTTGAGAACTCACTGCTCTCTCAATTGAAGTGATCTCACTGCTTCTTCAGAATATCCACTCATAGTTTATATACTTGTAGGTCTCTTTATTATCACTAATGAATACATCCTCCACTATATGTAGATGCTCTATTGAAGTCAAAATTTCATCCACTGATGAATACACCTTTGCCACTAAACAATAGGCAACACACTTTGGAAACACATTTGCAAAGAACCCTACTTTGCAAAGCTCCCAATTTCGTGAAGCTCAAACAAGCCTTAGTGAAGCTCCTGCCTTTTTGCGAAGCACACACCTTCGTAGAGCTACTACCTTGAGGAGCACACTACTTTCACGAAGCTCAGACCATCACAAGATCAATCCTTCACAAAGATTAGGCCTTCACAGAGCTCAAGTCATCACAGAGAAACTTTCTTCGCGAAGCCCACTGAGCCAACGCGAAGCACCCAACATTCGTGGAGCTAGAATAGTTGCTGCAAAGATTCTTCCTTTAGCGAAGCACACTGCCTTCGTGAACTACATTTGTGAGCCGAGAGCAAAATATTTTATTCAAAAACTCTCTACTTCCCCCGAGGGGGTCGAGGTTTATTTATAGGTGATTCCATCGACTCTCAAACCTTCCATACGAAGTCAACCCCACGTCATCTCAAATTGTGAAGCTCTGAAGTTCCTATCAAAATTCTCTCAAAATTGTGAAGCACCACAGAAATTTTCTAATCGTGAAGCTCGTCATAATCACGAAGCATTCTGTCAATTACTTTGCGTTGTTGCCGCAAAGCTCCCTCACATTTCCCTTCAACACTGTCATTCGTAAATCTCGTCGTAACCGTGAAGAATCACCGTCAACATTCTTATAGTCTTTTCAAAATACAAACCATGAAGCCTATCTTCACAAAACTCATGCTTTTCCATATTTTGATGAGATCTTCATGGAAATCCATATTTCATAATACTCACCAAAATCCAAATTTTGTACCCAAAAAATTTGGCAAACACTAGAAAACAGTGCCACCTTATATCTATTCTTTTATACCGCCTCCAGATCTTCCATTCCTTTGTCGTGTTTCTTTGTCAACATGGATTGTCAACAACAACTCTAGAACTTGAAAATTCACCATAGAAACATGCTTTTTCAACAAACACAATCAACCTAAAAATGCTGCAATGTTACCTTGAGGTATTTTTCCCCAATAATCTCCCCCTTTGGGTTTGTTGAAAAATCTTCTCAAAATTATTTTCTACATGTTGATACCTCACTGAGTCTCTTTCCATCATTAACCATCCTTCGACTCTTGCGATTCAGATAGCGACCAAAGATTCACTCACCACATACTCTAAGTCCACATGAGCAATGATCAGTGTGAGAAACAAGAGTATTATGAAAATTTCATCAATGAATCACTTCATTTCAGACACCATCCGTTGACACCAAATTGATACCAATTTTTGATCGTTGGAACCCTTCTCAAACCATTCCAATATCACTCTTCTGCTTTTATCACGATCATTATCTATCGTGATATCTAATCTTTTATCGATCACTTCTAGCATCGTCAGATTTAAAACTGTCCCCCTTTCTCATTTCTCTCCCCCTATCTCACTGCTCCACCTGTCAGCTTCTCCCTGTGTCTTTGAAAAAGACATTTTCTCCCTTCCTTAGCCACAAAAGACATTTTCTCCCTTCCTTAGCCACAGTTTCTCCCACTTTAAGAGTCACTATTTCTCCCCCTTTTTAAATGAACCCAAAGGTCACTCCTTTGTGGTCATCAACATTAGAAGGAACACAGATTAGTGCATTAGGGAAAAATACACCATACCTCGAGGAGAGGGGAGTTTCCACAACCACACTTTTCAAGTGTGGGGATTCGACTGAACTCTCAGGGCCAGTCGATGCCTCTCAAAATCTTCCTTGGGTAAGGCCTTTGTCAGGATGTCGGCAACCTGTAGCTTTGTAGGCATATACTTCAACTTCATGATTCCCTACTCAACCTTCTCCTTGATAAATTTATACTTTATCTCAATGTGCTTTGTCCTGGAGTGATGGATGGGATTTTTGCTAAGATTTATATCACTTGAGTTATCGCACTGGATTATGATCATAGACTTCACTTCAATGCCCATATCATCAAGATGATGCTTCATCCATAATAAATATGTGCAAGCTTGAGTGGCGGCAATATACTCAGCTTCTGCGGTGCTCAATGAAATGCAATCTTGCTTATTGATTATCCAATAAATACATAAGTCACCAAGATAGAATGAACCTCCAGACGTTGATTTCCTATTATCCACTGAACTGGCCCAATCTACATCAGTATATCCCAATAACTCTGACTAAGATTTGTCACTATATATAAAACCAAAATATATTGTTCCCTTGATATACCGAAGTACTCTTTTCACTGTAGTCATGTGGTTTTCCTTAGGATTACTCTGATATCTTGTTTCTTGGCATGTGGAAAACACAATGTCAGTCCTTATCGCAGTCAGGTATAACAAACTTCCAATGATTTGCCTGTATTATATTATATTAACTATCTTTCCATTTTCATATTTTGATAATTTTATCTGGGTAGAAACTGGAGTCTTCATCTCCTTGGAATTTTCCATTCCAAATATTCTCATAACATCCTTATCATATCTGGATTGAGAAATGAATGTGTCATTCCTTCCTTGTGTCACCTGTAGAGCAAGAAAAAATGTCAAATCTCTAATCATTTACATTTCGAACTCAATTTTCATGAATTTTTAAAACTATCTACACTGAGATTCATCTGATCCACAAAATATTATGTCATCGACATAAACCAGAACCATCATACTTTGATTACTGTTGTTGTTGAAATAGATATTGTAATCAACTCCACCTCGCTGGAAACCAAGCTTCTTCAAATATTGATCAAGCCTTGAGTACCATTCTCTAGGATCTTGTTTCAGGCCATACAATGCCTCCTTTAGTCTAAAAACCTTTTCCTCATACTCATGAATGAGAAAACCATTCGGCTACTCAATATACACTTCTTCCTCTAGAACTCCATTCAAAAATACAGATTTGATATACATTTGAAAAACTTTTAACTTCTATTGCACTGCAACGGCTATGAATAATCTGATTGTTTCCAGCCTTACAACCAGTGCAAATGTCTCATCAACATCAATTCCCTCTATCTGGGAGTATCCTTTGAACACTAGTCATTCTTTTTTTTGAATCAATGTTCCATCTTCATTTAACTTGTTGCAAAAGACCCATTTAGTCCCGATGATATTCTTATCATCTAGCCTCAAAACAATCTCCCATGTCTGATTCTTTTCTGAATCAGCATCATCCACTTCTGCTCCCCCTTTTTTTCTTTCCTCCTCATCACATTCATCAAGAAATTGTTCATTGTTTCATTGTTCAGTGGAATCATTTCTCTAAGCTACTTTTCTTAGATTATTATTGAAATAGGGTTGACATTCTCTCTCAGCTTCTTAGTATCTTGAAAATAGTCAGTTGATAGCATATTGTTAGAATAAAATATATGATTATGAAATACATGAATTTTTCTGCCTCTCCCACAATATGTATTCTTGATCAGAAACACTCATCCTTTATATCCCATTAATATCTTTCATATGATTAGGAGATAGAGATATCCCCCTATGTTACGCAACACTTCCTATGTTTAGGCCGATATACATTATTCTTCTATTGCATAATTGATCCATTAACAAAATCTCTAAGCCTACTGAGTAGAAACTCAGTGTAGGAAACAAGAGAAAAACTTAATAACACAATCACTTCCTATTGCGCTCTGTGGATCCCTTTCTTCTTCAACTCTAGTACCTAATTTGAGTCAATTGAAACTCTAAAGCATATCACATTGCCACTGTACATATTTAGATGCCACTTCCCCTTGGATTGTATCTCCTTAAAATGTGAAACACATGAATCATCAGTTAATATAATTTATATACATAGGGAGAGGGGTACTTCTAGTATCCTCAAGAAGAGGATTGTGGTTGATCTTGATGATTCAACTCTTTGATTATTTCTTGCAAAGCATGACACTCATTCCTTGCTTCTTCTAGCTGCCTAGACAACTTTAACTGCTCTATCCATATGACTAAGCATTCATTACCCACATGTTGAGTCTTTATATGATATATAGATTCTGCAGGCCTGGTATTTCTCATCATTTGGGGTTTAAACCCACTAGTACACATTTCCTTCTTTGATGTTCCACCAAAATTCCATTTCCCTTGATTCCTTCTCTGGGTAGGAATATCCCTACTTGTCATATTCCCTTTCTTCTTCCACCATTGCAGGTGTCTTTCTCTTTCCTCCACTTCTCACTGAGGAACACAACATGTGGATTTTTCAATGCATTCTTTTTTCATCTTTCTTTTATTAGATATCTGAGTCACCACACTATTTTTCACTGGTGGTGAATTCTCCACTGAATGTGAATTCTTCTTTATCATAGCTGTAGTAGATCTCCTCTTAATCTTCCAGGTTTGTTCACATTCTCTCCACAATGGTTGTTTAGAATGTGACAGAGAAGGTGATTGATACACCTTTAGTTTATCTCCTTTTGATTCCCCTGAGGTAGTAAACCTGTTTTTCAATCTACCACATTCTCTTCCAGTGTAGGATTTATCATTATACACCACTAGATTTGTGAATCTCCTCTCGAGTTCCTTTTCCTTTCCCTCTTTCTTCTTGTTGCAATGTCTTGCCAAATGACCATAATCAGAACACATAAAACATTTTCCATGAAAGGCATACTTCATTTCAACATTTCTCTGTCGATATGTTGATTCAGCTTGAGTTCTTCCTCTGACATTGAGCTCCAGAGCTTCCTGACACATACTCATGGTTTGTCCCATTCTTACACAGTAATAGCATCTAATAAATGCTTTCTTATGAGAGACTCTTCTTTCTGATTTCTCATAACACTTCTTTTTATTCTCATATTTAGTAATGTTTCTATTTTCACAGCCCGAAATGTATTCTTGAGCCTCTGAACAAAATCTTGATGTGTGGCTATAAATCCCATAGAAATAGAACATGTCATCACTACTTCTTGTAACTGACCTCTTAGGCTTGTCTCCAGCACCTACAGGATTTCCTCTACTTATGGATCTATTCAAAGCTCTATTTTTGTCATGCACGGGAGGGAATTAATCAAATCCAATACCAGATTTTTCCAAATTGTATGGTCTTTGAGCTGAGAAAATTTTTTCTTGTCTCTTTTCAAAAATAGATAATTTGATTTTCATTTCATCATCTCCTGCTGAAGGATAATCAAATAGTAAGTGCAAGTCATCCTTCATTTTAGGCTTTCCTCTAGCATTGGATTTCTCCACTTCCTTATTCACTGATTCTAGCTCTTATTCCAACTTTTGAATCTTCATATCCCTTGATTCAATTTGGGCATTGATTTCTCTTCTGAGATTATTTCCAAAACTCATCTCATCTTCTAGTTCTCGTGTGAGATTTTCTAACATGTCACTTTGCTCCTTTACTTTCAATTTTTTCTGAGAAACAGATTCAGAGATAGATACATTCTCTTGTTGTATCCTTTTATTCTTCTAAACATTTTCAGAAAACTATGTAGCTAGATCATCATTTCTAGCTTTCAAATTCTGAACTTCATCTGACTTTTGATTCTCTTCATAATAATCAGCCTTTTGTTTTCCTTTCATTCTAGCCATATTTTTTAGTTCTTCACCTTGAGAATCATTATTCTCCCTTAGGTCAGTATCCACATCAATAAGCCTTTGATTTAATCCTCTTAGCTTGTTGACCTCAATTTCTAATACTTGGATCCGGATATCTTTAGATTTAACTTCTTCATCCAATTTCTGATCTAATTTATTTGTCATGTTGACAACATCTACTAGTTGACTCTTTCTTGAAACTTCTTCATCATCAGTTGTTTCAGTATCACATTGAAGTTCAAGTACATCACTCATTCCTATATCATGATTGAGTGAATCAATATTTTCCCTATCAGATTCATCCAGGACTTACTTCAGTAATTTGTTTGATTCTTTTAGTTGAATCACACTTTTTCCATAAACACTTCCACATTGAGGAATATCACATGGCATCTGATTCTTCTTTGATGTCTTTCTCTTTTCCATGACACACTAAGATAAGAGTAGACTGAATATTTAACCTGATAAATCGACTGAACCAAGTCAGAGAAAACAATTCTGATAAAAGAAACCTCGCTCTAATACCAATTGTTAGGTCCACTAGGCTAGATACCTTGATAAGGGGGTGAATCATGGTATGACAGATTAAAACAACTGCCCCTTCTAATCTAGTTTTACTGTTAGACAAAACCCTCTTCTCTCTCCTTCCCATTGTAGAGTATGAATAAACCTTAAATCATGCACAAGACATAGTAATTTTTACTTGGTTCACCCTCACTGGGCTACATCCAAGGAGCATACAACGGCAGTGTGCTGATGTACCAATTCCACTATAAGTGCACTACTATTTACAAGTTTGAAGCGGACTCACTGTCTCTCCTGGTTTACAACCACTCACAATTTTAGAACTCACTGCTCTCTCAACTAAAGTGTATTCACTTCTTCTTCATAAGATCCACTCACAATTTATAGACCTGTAGGTCTCTTCATTATCACTAATGAATGCATCCTTCACTATATGTAGATGCTCTATTGAAGTCCAAATTTTATCCACTGATGAATACCCCTTTTCCACTGAACACCAGGTAACACAATTTGGAAACACCTTCGCAAAGAACCCTACTTCACAAAGCTCCTAATTTCATGAAGCTCAAACAAGCCTTCACGAAGATCGTGTCTTTTCGTGAAGCACACACCTTCGTAGAGCTCCTACCTCACGAAACACACTGCTTTCATGAATCTCATACCATTGTAAATCTTAGGCCGTCGTGGAGCTCAAGTCATTTTAGAGCAACTTTCCTTGCGAAGCTCACTGATCCAATGTGAATCACCCAACTTTCACGGAGCTAGAATAGCCACCTCAAAGTTCCTTCCTTTCACAAAGCACACTACCTTCGTGAAATACCTTCACGAGCCGAGAGAAAAATATTTTCTTCGAAAACTCTCTACTTATCCTGAGGGGGTCGAGGTCTATTTATAGCCGATTCCACTAACCCTCGACCCTTCCACGCGAAGTCAACACCACATCAGCTCAAATTGCAAATCTTCGAAGTTCCCATCAAAATTCTCTCAAAATTGCGAAGCACCACGTCAATTTTCCGATCGTGAAGCTCGTCGTAATCACGGAGCATTCCATCAATTACTTCACACCACCACCACAAATCTCCCTCACATTTCCCTTCAACATTGTCGTTAGTGAAGCTCATTGTAATTGTGAAGCATCACCATCAACATTCTTCGGGTCTTCTCGAAATCCAAACCATGAATCCTATCTTCGCGAAACTCGTGACTTTTCCATATTTTGATGAGATCTTCAAGGAAATCCATATTTCACAATTCTCACTAAAATCCAAATTTTGGACCCCAAAAATTTGGAAAACACTGGAAAATGGTGCCACATTGTACTTGTTCTTTTATAACACCTCCAGATTGTCCATTCCTTTATCATGGTTCTTTGTCAACGTGGATTGTCAACAACATCTCTGGAACTTGACAATTCACCAAGGAAACCTACTTTTTCAACAAACACAATCAACCCAAAAATGTTGCAATGTTACCTTGAGGGATTTTTGGCCAACACATACATTGATTTATTGAAGAAAACTATGATGACATATTCTCATAATGACATAGGATATGTCAGGTGAATCACAAGTAATATTCCATTAACAAATAATGTGATAAAGTATTTTTCACTTCTATCCTTTAATATAAGCTAATATATTAGTTCCTTTAATGGAAATGGAAAATTCTAATTATGTTCACAGATATATTTTTCTATTGGAAAGTACATTTCTTTAATTTCAAAGAAAGAGATATCGAAAAAATAGGTTGATGACACCAGCATTCACCCTTCTTGATTAGAGATATCACAATAAATGGATTATATCACATAGTGTATGTCTGTATATGGTTGTTTTCATTGAGGTATTTAACTTCATTATTTATGGATTCCTTGGTGTATTTCTAGATGTTAACCTTGGACTTTATGTGATTCTACATAATTCCATTGCGAATATAGCCTAGTGGGTCACACACTAAGTATAAATAAAACCTTATTCAAATTCTAATTTATTTAAACATGATTGGATAAATATTATTCTCATACACGGTTAAATGATTATTCATGTTTAGTTGATCAGATATATTTAGTCACTAGTTATTTGAGATAATATTAAGTAAGTTGAATATGAATAAATATTAATTTCTCAAGTAAATTATTAATATTATGAAAATATAATATTTATTTATTCTAGTTTATTTTAAATTTAAATAATATTTATATATTTATTTGGATAAATGAATATTTAATAATTATTTATTCACTGGTTTTGTAAATATAATATTTATTTTGTTTAATGGTGAATAATATAGTAATATTTATTTAACAAATAAATGGTCATTATTCATGGTTTGGTAAATACCAAAGAGGATAGACGAATCATGTTTAATGGTATGGTTGGAAATGATTTATTAGATATTATTAAAATAAATTTTAATTTATTTATTTATCCATAGGTGTTGTTCATGTCAAGTAAATAAGAATATAATTTATATTTTATTGAACATGGATCTCTCAATGGAATAAGGGATTAGTTAAGGCCCAATGTAAAATTACCAACCCTAACCCGACATTATAAATACCTAATTATATCACTTTTTAGGGTTAGTTATTCTTTGGGCATAATAAAAACAAGATAAAATTCTCTTAAGACCATAGAAATATCTTAATAATACTCTAAAGAATATACAGTAATCCAGTTCTACCATCTCAAGATTATAAAGAAGTATAGTGATGCCTTATCATCTCAAAGGATACTATATATGATCAATGATGATCAACGTACACATTATAACATCTATGAGATCACACTGACAATTCAATTAAAATGATCAAAGGTTTATATAGAATGTGTGGATCATATCTAGAGGGATTTTATCCTTGATCCTCTCACCATAATGGTGGTGTACCAAGAAGGGGTTAACTAATTCATCATCAAAGAAAGATATTCAACATAAGGTATTCATTTATGAAAATAAATTATTTATAAATTATGTGTGAAAATTTCCTCTTTCTTTTGTTTTAGAATTTATTTAAATTAATCTATGATTTATTTTTAGTTATAATCACATTATTCATCATTTAAATCTCAAAAATAACAATGATTATGAAAAAAAAGTTGGAAACTTCCTAATAGGTGCATCCACTGCACCTGACACCTTCATTCAATAGGTTTAGTAGCCTCTCTATCCTAATAACAGAATGGTTGAGATATCTTATGTGACTCATGGTGATAAATGAATATAAATATCTTGAATATATTAAGATAGATATTGAAAACCAATTTTTTAATACACAGATATTACATAATTTTTATAAATATCAATTATATTACATAAAATCATGCCTGAGGACTATAATAGATTATTTCCTTTTGAAACATGAACATTGGTCCATAAGTGAGCTACATCATCGCCCACTAGGTTCTTCACAACTATCACCCTTATTATACATATCATATATAATACATATCTTCATAACCTGAGGAAGGAAAACATAAGAAATAGTGAGCTTAGATGCTCAGTAAGGGTAAACAAGGGAGGTATGTAAGCATAACATGAACATAATGGTATTTGAACATGATAATAACATTTGGAAACCATACCCTGTATATCAACGATCATAATAATGAGTCATGAAATAAATATTGGCAGTTCATAAGACATTAATCATAAGGGAATAAAATAAAATGATCCATGAGAACATAAAATTGGAATACGGTATGGAATTTCTTTTATTCACATAATCAAAGAAAATAATTTCCATATTAGTTAAGGATTATTTCCATGACCATTATATCAGACAAAGTTCTTAACTGAACTGGGTTCACTCCACATTCTAGCCTTGTCTTACTGAAATGGGTTCACTCCCAATTCCATTCCTATATCACTGAATTGGGTTCACTCCCCATTCATGTCCTCTCTTAATTATTTGGGTTCACTCACTATTCTAGCCATATCTATCTCATGAGATATAAATATTTAACAAATTCAATGGAGGGAGATATGGTCCCAAAAGTCACATAATAAAATCATACATATGTGTGCCAAAATATAATTAAAATTCATCATATCATAACACTTTAAATGAAGTGGGTATCATAAACATGTATTCATATCATAATATATGAAAAATATACTGTTTTCATAATCCTTTCATCATAGAAAAACTTGTGAAAAGAAGCAGGTGACAAAACATTTCCTCACGGAATAACCTGCAAAAGAGAAAGGGGTTTCATAAACATCATTACATCCAAACATAGACCATTTATAAAAAATATGAATGGTATCCTTGTATCACATCTCCAATAATACATAGGTAACACCAATTTATTTCGTCTTATATAGATAATAATTTTAAAATATCATTTAAAACATTTCTTGAGGAAAATATCCCTTGCATTTTAAAAAATTATTTTTAAAACATTAAAAATTTAAAAAAAAAATCTTTGAAAATATCCTTGAAAATTTATAAATTAATTTTATATTAAATTATTGGTCATGACATCAATAAATTACATTGAACTCGTACATGTTAAAACAAATATCTGTTTCAAATTTTCGATAAAATCCAAAGAGACATTGTTTTGGAAAACAACATGAATATTAATTTCAAAAAAATTATATAAAAGTAATACAAGGGTAAAAATTTCATTTAAAAATCATGAAATAAACAAAACTTTTTTTAAAACTTTTTTATAAAACACATTTTTTGAATAAAACAAATTTCTAACCAAAGAGAGAAATAAAGCCAGATTTTCTTAAAAATGTATTTCTTAATATTTATGAGTAAAACGGAGTGAAAATGGTACAATTAAGTGAATATATAATTAATAACCATATAAGTATAAAATTAATGAAATTTATTGAAATTTATATCATCATAATTCTACATTGGAGACTTAATCATAACAATCCCAATAAATTATGAGATTGTAACATAAAATCTTTACCACTTTAGTAACATTGATTCATAAGCCCGTGAGGGAATAACATAAAATACAACATAAAATATCATTATGATGAATAAACTCATGAAATTAAATTTAAAAGGGCCTGAATATACACCTCGTGGAAGAATATAGGTTCAAAACATAACATACATCCCAAAGAAGGAAAATTAAGACAAAAATCCATTATCACTATTGTAATATTATGAGTCATAATCCCAAATAATGAATAAAATAAAATTAACATTTAAATATCATTAAACTAATGGTATTAATGATATAACATGTCAAATTGGAAGTATATAACCCACACAAAAGAAATTAGTGGTGAATTTTCTTATGTATCCCAAAACTAAAAGAGAGACTAGAAATCCCTTACCTTAAGTCTTGAATTCTGTCACACATGGTCAAACCTACAATATAATTAATTTAAATTTATTATAAATATATTATAGAACTATATTAGTTAATATAATACCATATATGTTTTTATTATTACCTTTTATTACCCATTTAATAACAATTACATGTTAAAGTTGTGTTTCACGTAATAACTGCTTTTTCATATATGTTTGGATTTTTTATATTGTTGGTCCTATTACTTTGATCATGGTTCCATAATCAATAAAATTATAAAAATTATATAAATATCATAAAATTTCAGTATATATGTATTTATATTAATCCATAATATTTAGTGATTAGAAATGAAATACATTATTCATGGAGACGGAAGGCTGCACATACGCATGAAATTTATTTTTTATTTTCAGGTTGGATTTTCAGAAAGAAAATTAAATGATATATATTATCATTTCAGGTTTATTTTTTTCATATATATCATAAATATTTATTAAACTCATCCTTAATATATTCCATGTAAAGTGTGAATGAATCACATCGCTTCGCGAAGCGATTGTTCGTTGTACACATGAGCGATGCTATCATATTCCCTCAAAATGGAAAACATGAATGTATGTTTGATATAAAAATTAACCAATAATAAAAACATTATAAATATCATATATATCATATATATATATATTATAAATACATCATTATTACCAGCCTTGATAGGTGGTAAAGTAAAAATGAATGACATCGGTTTGTGAGGCGGTAGTCTGTCGTACACACGAACAATTATTTCATAACCCATTTTATGGTTGTAGGTCATTAATATAAAATAAAAAAATTATATTATATTTAATATACTAAGGATAATATATAATAATGGTATGATTATAATTTAAGGTGGTGGAGGATGGAATAAAACAAAAAATCCTCATTGATGAACATTACCTCTTTTTCGGGTATCCTCCTTGGGTTTTCACTAAAATCCTTCCTTGGATAGATTTATATCCAAAAAAGGATTATAGAATTAGGGTATAGAAATTGGGAATTAATTTGGTTAATTATTGGATGATACAAATAGGTTTTAAGGTGTTAATAAGAGAGTACAGGGGGTGACCTTTTTCAAGTGGGGGAGAGGATATACTTGGTATTTTTTAAAATAATTATGTGATCCCACATTTTTTAAATGTAACAAGGGTCCATAATGGATAAAATTATAATATTAGTCATTATAAGGATGAAATATTTCCATAAATTATATTTTATACATGTTTATAGGAAATTTTAACCCTTATCCTTTTTGTTTAATCCCACGGTAAAGTCATTTTTACCTTAACTGTGGAAAATAAATTTTTTTTACATTCACTATTAATTTTGGTAAAATATAAGTTGAAATTATAAGACAATATAAATTATTATTATTACAAATATTTAATATATTTTCCAAATTAAATTCACATAATTGGAATATTTTAATTTAAAATTAATCCTGCAGACGTGATGAGAAAGCGGGTTTTTAAAGAGAAAATGTTTAAAAGTATACAAAGTTTTTATATAAAAATTCAATATGAAATTAATTATAATAACTTAAATTGGATAAATGGATTTTTAATATATCTTATTTTATTTATCTAATTTTATTTTAAAATATAATATAACTTTAAATATAAATTAAATAAAAAGTTTATTTCAATTAAAATTCAGTATTTTTCACTATTCATCAAAAAATGATACTATTCTGAAAAATACCAAAAATTAAACATAATATAATCTTGAAATTATGAATTAAAAAATTATGTTTATTTTATAAAATTAATTTTCTAAAATTTCCAAAAAATAATTTTATTATTGTTCATAAAAATTCATAAAACACATTTATTTAGAAAATAATATTTTTGAATCATATAAAAACTTTATCAAATTTTTTTTATTTTATTATCAATATGTTTTCATTATATAAAAAACTATAATTAATATTTAAAAATTATTTATTACTAATCATATCACTAATTTTAATAGCTATTTTATAACATTCTTGTTTAATTAACTGTATTAGTAATATATCATTGTTTTGTTAAAAAACAGTGTTGTGTCAAATGTAAGATAAGCCAGTGTTGTGTATAGTAAAAGATTAAATTGTTATTGTGTATAATATAAGATAAAATTTGTGTTTCATGTAATGAAATATTAAATTAGTATTGTGTATAACGCAAGTAAATACATAAATTTAATTTAATCAAAAAATAAATTCATAAAAACTTGGGTTGTTACACTCTACCCCCATTAAAATGGATTTTACCTCAAAATTCATCATTATAATACAAAAAATGAGGATAATTATATCTCATATTATCATCATGTTCCCACATAGCTTCCTCAAACTGGTGGTTTTTCCATAAAAATTTGACCGGTTGAGTGATCTTGTTTCATATAACTTTCATTATATGATCGAGGATATCCATTAGTTGTTCCTCATAAGAAATATATTTCTCCAGTGGTATGACCTCTGATTTCCTTACATATGAAGGGCCAAATACGTACTTACTCCATAGAGATACATGTAAAATGTCATGGAATTTATAGAGGTTTAGTATAATTTCCAACAAATAGGCTACCATCATGATACAATCAATAATTTCAAATGAATCGATATACCTATGGAATAGTTTTCTTTTATTCCCAAATCTCATAACATTATTCCATGTAGAAATTCATAGAAACACCATTTAACCAAATTCAAATTTAGGATCATATTGGTGATTGTCAACATAATTTTTTTCCAACTCTGAGTTGCCTTTATGTGTTTTTGTATGGCCTTAACCATCTCATCCATTTCTTCATCTATCTTAGGTCCCAATATCTTTAATTCTCCAACATCATTCTAACACATCATAACTCTGCATTTCTTTCCATTTAGTACTTCATAATGAGACATATTAATTCTTGAGTGAAATTTATTTTTGTTAGAATAATAAACTAGAGGAAGGTGTTGATCTCAAACACCTTTGAAATCCAAAGAACAAGATCTCAACATATCATCCAGGGTTTTAATTGTTATTTCAGAATGACCATATGTATGAGGATGATACAAAGTGTTAAACATCCACTCCATATCAAGAGTGTTGGCCCATAGGAGATTGTTTTCCACCATTTCTATTTTTATTAATCACAAATCATGTCAAATATTATTAATAATTTATAATCATTTAAATAATGTTTATTTAAGTTTAAATATGTGTAATTATGATTATCTATGATCACATATAAGTTGAACACATTTTGATAATATTTATGTTGTAAGATAGTCCAAATAGAAATATTTCCTAAGTATGAGAAGCTGACACCGACAGACAATTGATTCATCGATGCTGAAAAAATAAGTCTGACTCAACAATGATGACAGAACAAAGGACTCATCAATACCAACAAACAAAATATCTCACTGATAGTTCAAACGAGTCATCGACGGTTCAATTGTCTCGCTGGTAGAAGGACTGACCTACCGACACATGGTGCTATCGACACATGGTGTTATTGACACATGGACTCACCGATGCACGGATAGACCGGTAGAAGGAGACATTGATATAATGAGACACTGATACCAATAGAAGAACTCACTGATGTAATGAGTCACCGATTCATTATTCACCGACAAAGGATTCACCAATTTAATATTTAAATTTCCTTTTATTTCATAATATTTCTAACAGTCACATTTTGAGTGTTTTAATGTGACTGATTAAATTAATACTTTTTGTAGAAATCTTTAATGAGGATGTCATAAGTATGAGGTAAAAAACCTACCTCAAACATGCACATTTTCAAACTGTATAATATAAAATAGGAAATTTCTCAAGCTGAAAACATATACAAAGATACACGTAGAAACAGTAGAAAACCCACACAAGAAACATACAAAAAAGGAAGAACACACAAGGATCTCTTCATTCCTACTTACTACGAACCAGAGAACTGTTGTCCACCAAATTTTCAGCATCTCTGTAGAATTCAACTGATCCTAAGTAGAAGAACATCTCATCTTCCTAGAAGACTAAACACAGTGCTCCACAACACACTATTTCAGTGTCTTCTTCTAGAAGAGTACTCCAGCTTCAACTCTGATATATCAAAGAGTCCAGAGCTGAACTTCATAAAACACAGAGCTTTATAAACCTTATCTAATATTTATTTCTATATTGTATTCCTTTTTATTTCATTTTTGAGTAGTGTGTGCATCTATCTGTAAAACACACACTGTCTCATGTACTAAACTAAAGGAGATTTTATATCCCCACACAAATATCTTTTTACACTTTTTATCCCATGAATAACTATGGTAGAGGTCTTGTGTGACCTGGTTGTATTTTTTTCCCATGTATAATTGTGGTAGAGGTTAGGTGACCTCTATAGTTATAAACTGTTGTGTAAACCCCGATACATTATTTGGATAAAAAACTTTATCTATATAGACTTCTTGGTGGCATGTGATCACCAAATGGAGAGGGCCAAGTCTCATATTAAGACTAAACCTCTTGTTTTATATCTTATATGTTTTCAAATTTAGTTTTCTCTATTTTTTACCTGTATTTCTAAAAACTGAATTTCACTTTGATAGTTAGTCTTGGATAGTGTTTATAACTATTTTATCTTAATAGATTAGTTTCAAAAGTTATTTTAATATCTCATATTTTTATAACTAAGAAATAATCAATCTTCTGATAAATTAGTTTAATATTTAGACTATTATAAATTCACAATTTTGATTAACTGGCCTATTAAGTTTTGAATTGGGGGAATCTTTTAAATAAACTTTTAAACAGAAATTTTTATAGGAACTCAATTCACCCCTCTTGAGTTTCCTACTCCAACCAACATTTGGTATTAGAGGAAAGTTCTTTAAAATATTTTTCAAATATCCCCAACTGTGATTTAGTTGTGTTTTAAATATATCACAATTTTTATTACTTCTAAATTTTTAGATATTTAAAAATATTTTCTTTTGTATGGGTAATAGATTTGTAGGCTTTTCTACAAACATACCTCCCTACTTTAATGGAACAAACTATTTACAATGTAATATTAAGATGAAAATGTATTTAGAAAGTATGGGCTTTGATATTTGGACAGTTGTAGAAGATAAATATGAAATACTATAAACTACTAAGAATATCTGGAGTGATTCCACAAAGACTGGTTATAATAAAAATTGAAAAGATATGAATGCTCTATTTTGTGAACTATGATATGAAGAATTTAATAGAATATTTTTTCTTGTACATCTGCCTATGAAATTTGGGACACTTTAGCTATTTCACATGAAGGAACTTCTAATGTTAAATAAATGAGACTTAATACTTATACTATTAAGTATGATAATTTTAAGATGAAGCCAAATGAGCCTATTTCTGACATGTATCTTAGGTTTAATAAAATTTTGAACACCATGATCTCTCGGGGAAGAGCTGTTACAGCCAAGGAGAAAATCATGAGAATACTCAAATTTTTACTCAATAGATGGAGAGGGACTTCTATATCAATAAGAGAATCCTATTACCTCAACAATTTTCTAGTAAATGAGTTTATAGGAAAGTTTATGATGTATGAGTAAAAACTAAAAGTAAACAAATAAGATGATGATGAACCCAAAAGAAAATCTATTGCTTTCAAATCAACTACATCCAAATAGAAGGAAAAATCTCAAGATGAAACTTAAAGTTCAAGTGATGAATAATCATTAATAGATAGTGATGATGAGATGGATCAGACATCCAGAAGGTTTAAGAAATTTTATAGAAAGAATAAATTCTTCAGAAATCCCAACTAAAAAGGTAAATATGACCATAAGGTCTATTGGAAAAAGGATTGGAAAAGAAGTGACACTTCAAATGAAATCGTCTATTATGAGTGGAAAATAAAGGGACATGTAAAGGATGATTTTCCCAAGATAAAGTACAAGAAGAAGTATTATGATAAGTTCAAAAAGTATAAAAATCCTATAAAGGAAACTTTTAGTGCTTCTGAGGATAGCTCAAGTCACTCAGAATCCTATCATGATGAAAAGGCTAATAAGGAAAATATTTGTTTTATGACAAACAAATCTAAGGTAACACTAAACTTTTCTAAACATAATTCTTATTATTTTGGCGATAAAAGTGATCCTGATAACATTAAAAATGAGGAAATGTTTGAATATTTTAAAATTATAGAGGACACTTGTAATGAAATAAAAGATAAATAAAAATATTTAAAGAAACAACATACTTTTATTGCTAATGTTAAATCTAAACTTATTATAGAAAAGGAGAAATGATCAACTTCTTAAGTAAAACAATGAGCTTAAATTTTCAAATGAGTAAGTGAAAAGGGATTTAGAAAAGTTTACCAATGGAAAATATATCTTGGTTCAAATGATTAGTAAAAAATTAGCTCCTAAATATAATACTGGAATAGGATACCAACCAAGAAAGAGGAAAATAACTAAAACTCATTTTGTATCAAAATCTAGAAAATTCAGTTTTATGCATAGTTCTGGAAAATTTTCTACAAGTTCCAGCCAAGAAACATCTTATACTATTTCAAGTTTTTCTATAACAAATAAAGTATATTTCTCAAATAATTTACATGCTGCTTATAGAAAACCCATTAAAAAAATGTGAGTTCCCAAAGTTCTTATTACTAATATTACTAGACCCAAACAAATCTGGGTACCAAAATCTTTTCTTGTCTAATTTGTCTATAGGAAAGCTATTTAAATAGCTCCTATAGAAGTCTATGGTATTTAGATAGTGGATGTTCAAGACACATGATATGATATTACTCATGATTCAAGAATCTGATAAATATTAATGGTGGACATGTCCCTTTGGTGACAATGTAAAAGGAAAAATCATTGGTCTTTGCCAGATTAGTAACTCTAAATCAGTTTTAATTTCTAAAGTACTTTTTGTTAATGGATTAAAATACAACCTACTTTGTTTATATCTGTTATATGATCATGGTTTTAATGTTAAATTTAAGGATGATGCATGCAATGTTTTTATTTCTAAAAATGAGTTAGTATTTTTTGCTTTTAGAAATGAAAATGTTTATACTGTTGATTTAGATTCTTTAATTTCTCAAAATGTTTCTTATTTAAATAATTTTCATAGAGAATATTGTATTTGGCATAGAAGATTAGTAACCTATAATATACACTCACTTAGAAAGATTAATAGAAAAGTATTAGTTAAGGATCTACCCAAACTTGAGGTTCCAAATGAAAAAGTCTGTAATCCTTGTTAAAAAGGTAAAAAACATAAAATATATTTCAAACCAAAGAATGAAGTTTCAACTTCTCAAACTCTTAATTTGGTTCACATGGATCTATTTGGAACTTCTAGAGTTTTAAGTCTAAGTTGGAAGCACTATGTCTATGTTCTTGTAGATGACAACTCTAGATATACTTGGACCTTATTCTTGGATCATAAAAGTGAATCTTGTTCTCATTTCACCAAGTATGCTAGGACTATAGAAAATCTTAGTGGTCTTAGAATTAAAACCCTAATAAGTGACCATGGATGTGAGTTTAAGAACCAAGTGTTTGAATCCTTTTTCTCACAAAATTTCTATAGTCATGACTTCTCTACTCATAGGACACCCCATAAAAATGGGGTTGTAGAAAGAAAAGATAGAACCCTACAAGAAATTTCTAGAACTATGCTTAGTGAGTATGACCTACCTATATACTTTTGGGCAGAATCTATCAATACAGTATGTTATATAATCAATAGAGTCTTGATTAGACCTATCCTTAATAGAACTTCTTATGAGTTGTAAAATAATAGAAACCCCAAGGTTAACTACTTCAAAGTTTTTGGTTTCAAAGTCTATATTCTTAACAATAAGGATAATCTGGAAAACAATTCCTCCAAGAGTGAAAAAGTAGTTTTCCTAGGTTATTCAATTTCAAGTAAATCCAATAGAGTCTTTAACAATAGAACCAAATGTGTGGATGAATATATACATGTCAAGTTTGATGAGACATATCCACATGAGTCAAAGACCTCTCTAGAAAATCTTGTGGATGATATGTCAAATTTGGACATCAATACTAAATCTTATGACCATCTTGTTAAGGAATATGTTAAAACTTCCAGTTCTGTAAATTCTCTAGTCTCTATTAATGATGAACCTGAACCTGTAAAAGAAACTAAAGTGACTATCCCTTCTTTTTCTAGACCTATTAAAACTCTCAAGAACCATATTTTAGATGTTATAGTTGGATATTTATACAAAGGAACTCAGAATAGAGATTATATCAAAAATTAGGTTGAAAGTCAAGCTTTTTTTCATAGATTGAACCTAAGAACATAAATGATTATATAAATGATTAATTTTGGGTGATTACTATACAAGAAGAGTTAAATTGGTTTGAAAGAAACAAAGTCTGGAAACTTGCAGATAGACCCAAAGACACCTTGACTATAGGCACTAAATGGGTGTTTAGGAATAAAGTAGATGAATCTGGTAATATAGTTAGAAACAAAACTAGATTGTTTGCACAAGGTTATAGACAATAAGAAGGGATTGATTATGAGGAAACCTTTTCACTAATATATATATTTGATTCCATTAGAATCTTGTTTGCCTATGCAGCACATCTAGATTTCAAACATTATCAAATGGATGTCAAGAGTGAATTAGTAAATGGTTATATAATTGAGGATGTTTTTTTAACATCCCCCTGGTTTTAAAAGTCCCCACTTTCCAAATCATTTTTTAAATTAACTAAATATTTATATGGTTTAAAGAAAACTCTAAGATCTTGTTATGATAGGCTCAACACTTTTCTTATTTCTAAAGTTTTTAAAAAAGATATTTCTAATCCTACCTTTTTTATAAAACGAATTTCCAAATATGTTTTAGTAGTACAAATCAATGTAGATGATATTATTTTTAGATCCTCTAAAAATTATTTATGTGTTGATTTTTCAAAGATTATGAAAAGTGAATTTGAGATGAGTTTGATGGGGGGACTCAAATTATTTCTCGGATTTCAAATATTTCAAAATAAATAAGGTATTGTTTTGAATCAAAGTAAATACAATAAGGATATTTTAAGAAGATTTGGATTTAAAAGCACTAAGAGTAGTGACACTCCAATGTGTACCACTTGTAATTTAGACCTTGATAAAGATGGTAAATTTGTTGATCAAACCACTTATAAAGGAATGATTGGGAGTTTACTCTATTTAACTTATAGTAGGCCAAATATTATGTTTAGTGTGTACATGTGTGCAAATTTTCAAGAAAACCCAAAAGAATCTCATTTAAATGATATCAAAAGAATTTTTAAATACCTCAAATATACAACCAATTTAGGACTATTATATCCTAGAGGACAAACTTTTGATTTGGTGAGTTATTCAGATGCTGAATTTGATAGCTGAAAGCTATAAAGAAAGAGAACCTCTGGAACATGTCACTTTTTAGGAAAGTCTCTAGTCTCATGGTGTTGTAAGGAACATTTTTTTTCATTATCTACTACTAAAGATGAATACATATCCACTGGTAGTTGTTGTGCACAAATTTTGTGGATGAAACATAAATTACTAGACTATGGATATCAATTCAGACATGTCCCTATAAATTGTGATAACACAAGTGCTATTAATATTTCTAAGAATAATTTTTCACATTCTAGGACAAAACACATTGATGTAAGACATCACTTTTTGAGAGACCATTATCAAAAAGGTGATATAACTTAATAATTCATTGGCACTGAACATCATCTTACTAACATTTTCACTAAGCCATTGGACACTAAAAGAATGAACTACATTAGACATGAGTTAGGAATGATCAATATATAGGACCTTTTGTTGTTATTCCTTTGATAATTTTAAGTGAATTTTTCATACCAACACTAGAAAAGTCAAAAAAATAATGTCATGTCAACACTGATAGTATAAATCTAACAATTTCATGTTGACACTGATAACTTTTTCATACTAATTCTATGTCATGCCAACACAGTTGTCATGCTGAAACCAACGCCTTGTCATGCCGACACCGTTAGTGTTATGAAAAATCTATCATGCTAAAACCAATGAATCATTGTTTTTATCTGTTTTATGTTTTTACCAAAACGATTATATT
This sequence comes from Viscum album, assembly GCA_963277665.1. Classification (NCBI taxonomy): domain Eukaryota; kingdom Viridiplantae; phylum Streptophyta; class Magnoliopsida; order Santalales; family Viscaceae; genus Viscum; species Viscum album. The sequence continues at coordinate 111,828,077 of OY728127.1, forward strand.
TAATTTATTTTTTTGAACCCGGTTCATGATTTTGTGATCTCAAATGCCTTAAATGATATAATTTGAGTCTATCCACTCTAATCCTTTACCCTTACACTTACTTGGTCATTTATCTCTCTCTAACCTCAACCCTTCACCTCCTGACCTTCAACTGAACAGTAATAATGGTGTGTGTGAAGTGTGTTATGGATGGTGGTTTAGGCAATGAGTCTCATGTTGCTAACAAACAAAAATGGGGGTCTTCGGGGCTTGTGAATCATGTGCTTGCAATCTGAGTGGTTGCACCAGAAAAGGAAGTGTTAGATGAGTGGTTGTTGGAAATAAAATCCTTAATGTTGAAGGTGTTGTATGATCAAGAATGGATTGAGTGGTTTTCAGACAATGAAAGACCTTTCAAACCAAAGTTAGTTCATGATTATTACATTAATGTGTAGTTTCTTCTAAAAGGAAGTGAAGTTTCTTAGATCAAGTTAGTTGTTAAAGAAAATAGGGTCTCTTTTTCATCTATACAGTGGGATGAATGTCTTAAGTTACCCCATGAGGGTGTGTTTTATAACTATCAAGGTAGTTCTCCACCTAAGAGTGACTTTTTATACTTTGATATAGATCTCAAGGAGCTTACTGACAATGACAAGCATAAGAGGCCTATTGCTACAGTGCTAGATGGGGAGTGCATAATTCTGTAAAAATTCATTCAGCACCAAATCTATCCTAGGAAAGGGGACTTTTCCTCATTAAAATATCAAGATTTATATTTGGTGTACCTATTGAGGAAAGGTATTAAGGTAAATATATGTAGATACCTTAGTGTTCACATAAGTGAAATTATCAAGCCTTCTTGAAATGAGAACTCTTTATTTTACACTAGGATGATCTCATCCATGTTGAAATAGAAGGGATGTGTTAATGATGCTAATAATATTGTTTCTAAGTGCAGTGGGATATTCCTAAGAAAATAAATATGTAAAAAAGATGAAAATCAATTTGAACACATGGAAGAAATAATGGGTTGGGGATGAGGAGAAATTATATAATAAGCTCAACCCAGTGGACCACCTTATTAGGCTAAGGAATGTGGTGGATCCGGGACTTGGAACAGATACTGAAGTTTATTACTCTTAAAATGAGGAAGAAGATCATGCCATACTAGTAAAAGATCAAGGGTCACCTATCGATGATAGGAGTGATCCTGACACCACAGGAGAACCAAAAGGTTTTTCTTTTGGACCTCCAAGTCCACCACTTTCTTTACCCTCATATTAACCCACTCTTGCCACTAATGGAGATGATGAGACAAAAGTATCAGGTAGTGTAGAGTATGTTAGAAAGTCTGGTATCTCTGAAGATGAATCATAAGAAGAAGAATATGATGACATAGAAGAAGAAGAAGCTATTAGGGATGAAAGTAATAGTGGCAGTTAAAGTGTTTTTGGTTCAGGTAGTGAAAGAGGTGATGATGAGAATGCTAATAGAAGTGGAAGTGAAGAGAATAGATAATATGATGATGATAAAGGCAATGAAGGTAGTGGTGAGGGTGATGAAAGTGATAGAAACCATCATGAGTATGATCAAGGTGTAGATGTAGAGGTGGTTGATTCTCTGATCTAGAAAGTTATTATAGAACCTTATATAGTTGTTGTTAAAGAAAGAAGAGTAGTTGAAACTCAAAGATAAGTGGAAGCTCAAGTGATCCCTGCACCTCAATTAGTGTATGAAATAAGGAGACCACATGTTAAGGGTAATCCACTAGTGAGTAGAGAACAGATTTATGGAGAGCTTCAAGATATAAGAGCTCAAGTTTAGGAGGAGCCTCAAGCTGAAATATTGAGACTTGACACTATCACCTCTTTGAATGATGATGTTATGCCTGAATGGGCAAGAAATACTAGATATGTAGAACATGGATTGGACTATGAAGACTCATATGATGAGGTGTTTGTACATATTTCTAAAGAATCAGTTGTTGAGACCCTTCCTAGTGACTATGTCACTAGATTAGATTTTGAGAAGTTAAAGGATGAAATTTTTTCAACTGTGATAGTATCAGTTCAATCTCAGATGGTCCATGAGATTAAACAAGATATAATGGAAAACACTCAGCTGAGTAATGAATTATACTCTCTTAAATATCCAATAGAAGATATGAAGTAGTCTATGCAAGCTGCTCCTATTCCAGTTCATATAGTTGGTGTTAATGAGGCTAATGTAGTTAAAGTTTCAAAGAATTTTATAGTCAAGATTCAACCAAACTTAATCACAATGACTGAAATAATTGTTAAAAACACCACCAAGCTAATAAAAGAAATAATTGGGCTTGTCTCTGCAATAAATCATTCGACCTATGAGTATAAAGGTTGTCTAGAGATAATTCTTAAAGATTTTAAGACTCATATCTAAGCTCCTAGTATTCCTTATACATCTGGTCAGACATCTCAGGACTTGGACATTGAGGTAGTTAGAAATGTTCTTAGGGAAGAGCTTCAAGCTTTGTTTGGTGCTTCTAGATTGTACAGAATTGCAAAAATTGAGAATAATAGTGACTATGTTCATGATATGGTTAGGATATATTTCAAAATTTTTGAGACTTCTGATGCTCATATTACAGAGAAGTTGTATTGTTATTTCAAGAAGATTATTACCAAGCATCAGTTGACAATCCTTTTTAAATATTTGACAGAAAATTTTACATTATCTCCAGTGAAAAAATCTTTGTAAGGATCGAGTTCAATTATTTAAGGACTTCACACCTCTTCTTAAAAAGTTCATAGAGAATAAATATGATTTTGATAAATCTATGAAGTATGGTGGTGAAATAATTGAGGATTTCATCAAGTTGTTGAAGCCATACCTTCATGTGCAGATTAAATCAATTGTGGTGCTTACTATTGCACCTATTGGACCTTCTAGATCAGTTCCTCCACCTTAGATGATAGTTGGTTAGGATTTCAGTCAGATTTTGGCCAGTTATCACAGTGCAGGATCAACTTCATGTTTTTTCACAACACAAGCCTATCCTTTCCCCTATTATTCTAGAAGGAGTGATCCTACCTCCTCTAGAGATCCATTCAAACCCTCCTACTGCTCAGCCTCCACCTTCTGTTGGACCTTTGATTGATCCCTTACTAAAAGGGAAATCCACTCTTGGCCCTAAGAAGTAGGGTGGATGACTTTTGATAGGGCTGGTGTATTATACTTTTTTTGTCTTTCACTGACTATTGTAATACCTTGTACTTCACTATTTAATGAAATTTAGTGCTCTTTCCTTTCATTTATTTGTTTTATATCTATTATTCTCTGATACATCTTATTCCTTTGATACATATTTCCTTCTTGATTATTCCTTTGATTCCATTTCATTGTTGATTTTATCATTTGATAACCTTGCATTTTTTTGATAATCCCAAAAGGGGGAGAATAGTTTGTCATTTTACTTATTTATTTTACCTTTGATACCACTCTTATTAATTTTATTTTCCTTACCTCTGATCACATATGGTAAAAAAGGCATTAGTATTTTATACCATTATTTTGTTTCCTTTGATACCATTACTATTTTTTTTACCTCTAAACCTTATCTATATATTGATAAAATTCATCAGTAATGGGAGATCATAAGTATAATGATTATATTACACATCAAATTATTGTACTTTATAATGTCATGATTTGTGATCATCAAAAAGGGGGAGATTATTGGCCCATAGAAGATTGTTGGTCACCTTCTCTAGTTTTAATAATCATAAATCATGTGAAATATTAATCATGTGTAATAATTTAAATCATGTTTAAGTTTCAATATGTTTAATTATGATTATCTATAATCACATATAAGTTTAACACATTCTGATAATATTTATGTTGTAAGACAGTCCAAACAAAAATATTTCCTAACTGTGAGAAGCTGACACCGACAGACAATTGAGTCACCAATGTCGAGAGAATAATTCTGACTCACTAATGCTGATAATACAAAGGACTCACTGATACCAATAGAAAAAATGTATCATCGATAGTTTAAACGAGTCACCAACAGTTCAATTATATCACTGATAGAAGGACTAACCTACCGACACATGGTGCTACCGGCACATGGTGCTATCGACGCATGGACTCATCGACACAAAGACAGACCGAAAGAAGGAGACATTGATACTAATAGAATTACTCACCGATGGAATGAGTAATTGATGCATTATTCACCAAAAAAGAGTCCTCGATAGACTGTTTAAATTTCCTTTTATTTAATTCTATTTCTAACAGTCACATTTTGAGTGATTCAATGTGACTGGTTAATTTAATGCTTTTTGCAGACATCTTTAATGAGGATTTCAGAAGTATAAGGTACAACACCTAACTCAAACATGCACATTGTCAGGATGTAGAATATAAAAGATTAAACCTCTCAAGCTAAAAACATATTCAAATATACACATAGACATAGTAGCAGACCCACACAAGAAACATACAGAAAGGATGAACACGTGAGGAACTCTTCATTCCTGCTTGTTTTAAACCAGATAACTATTTTCCACCAAAGTTCTAGCATCTCTGGAGAATTCAACTGAACCTGATGAGAAGAACATCTCATCTTCCTGGAAGATAGAACATAGTGCTCCATGAAACTTTGTTTTAGTGTCTTCTTCCAGAAAAGGACTCTAACTTCAACTCTAACACATAAACGAGTCCAGATATGAACTACATAACACATAGATCTTTCTAAACCCTATCTAATATTTATTGATCTGTTGTGTGCCTTTTTATTACATTTTTTATTAGTTTGTGAATCTGTCTATAAAACACACACTGTCTCTTGCACTGAACTAGAGGATACTAGATATCCTTACACAATTATCTTTTTACACTTGTTTATCCCAAAAAGAACTGTGGTAGAGGTCATATGTGGCTTGGTTTTATTTTGATCCCATGTAGAACTGTGGTAGAGGTTAGGTGACCTGGATAGATGTAAAATGTTGTGTAAACCCCGATCCAGGGTGTGGATCAAAACCTTTATCTATATAGACTGATTGGTGGAAGGTGATCACAAAGTGGAGAGGACTAAGTCTCATCTTGATACTGAACCTCTTGTTTTATATCTGCTGTGTTTTTAAATTTATTTTTCCCTGTTTTTTACCTATATTTCAGAAAACTGAATTTCACATTGATAGTTATTCTTGGCTATGTTTTATAACTATTTTGGATTATTATATTAGTTTCAAAAGTTGTATCAATATCTCATATTGTTACAACTGAGAAATAATCAATCTTCTATGAAATTAGTTAAACAGTCATACTATTATAAATTCACTACTTTGATTAACTGTCCTATTAAGTTTTAAATAGGGGGAATCTTTTAAATAAAATTTTTAAAAAAATTTTTTATAAGAACTCAATTCACCCCCCTCATGAGTGTCCTAATCCGAACAACAAATAGCTTATGGAAGAATTTTCCAAAACATTGAGGTAAACCTTGGATCCCAATTAGATGTAATGGAATGTGGTACTCTATGAAACCTTACCACTTCCTTAATGTATATCATGGAAATCTAATCTAGAGGTAAGTATTCTCTGATAGTGATGAAGTTTTCTAACATAGTAAGTCAATTGAATATAACCCTTATATAATTATACCCTTTAAAATTTTGGGGGTGTCCAATAACAAAATCCATGGTGAATGTCTCTCATTTCCATTTTGGTATGGGTAATGGATGCACCATCCACTTAGACTTTTTTATTTCATTCATGACTTGTTGAAAAACCAAGAAATGAGATAAAAACTCTATGAGATCTCTCTTTATGTCATCCCATAAGAAGTATTCTTTCAAATATCTATACATATTTTTACTTCTAGGATAAATAGAGAATGAATAATTATGATATTCCTCTAAAAACTCCTTCTTCAAGTCCGGTATGGGAGAAACACATACAAGATTCCTAAACCTTATCATTATTCATGATAAAGGTTAAACATTGGAACATTTATAACCTTCTTTTGTAGTTCTATATCTTCCCTTTTCACCTCTATAATATTCATGTGGATAGATGGTTCGACATTAAATTCAATAAGATAAGATTTTTTCAATCCATTTAGGATCTCCAGATCAATCCTTTGAAAATCATGAAATATTAGATCTTTTATGATCCTCATCATGGATAAGCTAAAATGATCCTTCTGACTCAAAGCATTGGCCGCCTTGTTTACTTTCCTAGGGTGGTAATGTGTTGAGTTGACATAATATTTAATCATCTATAACTATATTCTTTATCATATATTCATCTCCTTATGGATGAATATATAATTTAAAATTTTATGATTGGTATATATATCACACTTTTGACCAAAAAAATGCCTCCATTTTTTCAATGTAATAATTACTACAGCTAAGTCCAAATCATGAGTTGGGTAATTTTTCTCATGAACCTTCAATTTTCATGAGGTATAATCCATAATATTTTGATTATGAATAATAACACATCCCAATCCATTATTGGATACATAACTATAGATTACAAACCCTCATCCACTACAAGGTAATATAAGAACATGTGCGCTAACTAATCTTATCTTTAGTTCCCTGAAATTTTCCTCACATTAATCTATTTAGATGAACTTTTATCCTTTTATAGTTAAATTGGTCATAGGATTAGATAGTCCTGATAATTTCTCAAAAAACAATTGATAAATTTAATTTCCTGGACCCGGATTCCACTATAAGGTTCCTCGATCCTAGTGGGTCACATGGCCTTAAGCGCATATCCCTAAACACCAGAGGCTACTGACAAGAAACGATTACCTAAGTGTGTCTATGGGGATACTATTCCCTCATTATTAGAGTGTATCATAATATAATATGAATAGCAGATACAAGTAGAGGAATCAGTAAAAAATATAATATAATTAAATAGTGGAAAACTGATGGTATAAACAAATCCAGAAGTCACGTTAGGAAAAAAATTATGATACATTTCACATGTTTATAATAAACCTCTAAAAAAGGTCCAAAACATACATATACAATACATGTCTCAAAAGTACACAAAATCCAAAATAATATCAGAAGCATCATAAGCCTCAGATTGGTCCCTTTCTCTCTTACTCCAAAGTAGTATATCAAGTAACTATATTATGGTTCTTGACCTTATCATTACCTTAAATCATATAATCTTTTTGGGTACAAAAACATGACCTAAATAGTGTGTGAGACTAATCCCAGTAGGAAACCACCCAAGGTCTATTCCAATCAATTAGCGAGTAAATCAATAAACAAGTAGAACTCAAAAGTAAACATCCTTTATATGAAGGTAATCATTTAATATCTAATTCAATTAATTCAAATATATTGAATTGATAACTCTGTAGATCTGGCTCAAGCCCGAAATCCCCTGTGTAACTGGAAGCACACAAGATTCCTCATAAGGCCATCTAAACAGTGCAAGTGAAGACTAACTCTAAGCTCTTGCATCTAATTGAAGGCGCATCATATAATATATTTCATTCATTTATTCATTTAGAACCTGAGTCCTTACTTAACATCCCTAAGTTGGAATTCAAGTATCACTCTACGTGTAATAAACCAACACCCTATGATCTCGTACCTAGAGAATCCATCAAGAACCCACTATCTCTCTAGGTGAGTTATAAATTCTATGTCATATGTGTTCATCCTTAATAGTCCTCTAAGGAACCCCAAGTATCACTCATGACATATGATCAATTCCCCTTTGAGTCTATCCTTGTTAATCCATTCAGATTCTAAGTATCACTCAGAATATAATTCAAGTCTCAATGAGTCCATCCATGGAATCTCTCATTTGTATTCATTTATAACTCATGACAATATCACATTAACTATTGATTCCATCCAAGGAACTCTTAGGAGAGTTCATGTATCACTCAAGGTATAAAGTCCAATAGTCACATGAGTTTATCCATGGAATTCTAATTTTTATCCATGTATCACCCAATGTTATTTATCATTTAAATAATTCCAATTAATTTAAACAATTCATTAAACATTATAAGGTCAAAACCAAAGGAATTTAATATAACTCACCTTAAATGGGTGACTTAAGAAAGGACCAACCTCAAAGGCTTGGCCTTTTATTTACTCATGTGGGAATATTTCACATAACAAGAATCACATGAATAAAAAAAATAATACAAGGCTTTAACATAATTTAAATCATGTGGTAATAACATAATAAAGAGCCTCCCATGCTTAATTAATCTATCACACAGCATGGTCTCAATATAACTCACAAGGGCTAGCAATTCACAGGCCATTCAAATAATCACATGTTCATATTAAATATGGAAAGACTAAAAAGCCTATCAATATATAAAATGGATTATTTTTCATATAATTCACATGGGTGAATCAAAAATTAGAATAATTCAATCCAATTTAACCAATTCAAGTCATGAACTACAATTTACTCACATGGGCAAGGTAATTCATGACAAGCATGCGTAAACAAGAAATGGCATTCATAGGTCAAGGGGAAACTCAACCATTCCATACCCTTCAACCAATTCAATTAAAATTAATCAAAATTTCAATTCCATTTATAAAAAATTTCATTTTTAACAACCCATGAAAGGGATAAAGGAAAACCTCAAGGGTGTCCAAGGAATAAATCCAAAAAAGGACCATTCAAGGAAACTCACCCATGGGGTGGTCCTTATTCAAGTTACAAAACCTATAACATGCATAAACATTCCTATTTAATTTAATAGGGCATACCTAACAATTATAGGATTTAAATTGAATTTAGGTTACACCCATAAATTGGGTGCGTAGCATGCCAACACATATGAACAATTCGATATTTAATGAAAAGCACATGAACACCTATCGTAGGCTCATGCTAGATAGATCATCTAGTATCAAGTTCTGATTCATCCTGGTTTGTAAGAAATCTAAATAATGAAATAAGAACAAGAAATTAGGGCATATGAGCCTAAATCCAAATATCACAGTCGATATCCAAAAGAATCGAGAATGCATAAAAAGTAAGTAAGGTCATACTATTATAGATCTAATGAGACAGACGACGCTCAAATTGGAGTTTGGAATGATATGGGATCTAAAATCCATGATTGGGAAAGTTTTAGAGCTTCCCTAAGTTCCCTTTGTTGTGCATGTGGGAAATAAATCTAATTTAGGTTTTAAAAGAATTTTTAATTTAATTAAAAATAATAAAATTTCCAACATAGTAGGGCTCACAAAGTTTAACTGCATGGTTTGTCAAACCGTGTGGAAACTATGCACATCTTCTTATAGGCCTAGGACATAGCACACTGTTACCCTGCATGGTTTATAAACCATGAAAAAACCATTCAAATACCCTATGTAAAAGTTGGCTAAAAACTAAAAACCTTTTGCATGGCTATGAAACTCCTCTCACATGGTTTAACCAAACCGTGCAGCTAGTATTCCCCCACTACCTAACCTTTAACAGATTATTCAAACCATACGGCCTGCCTTGTATGATATTAAATAATCGTGTGGTAGGATAAAAACACCCAAAAATCTTGTTCTAGGTTCCGAACAATCCCCATACACCTTCAAAATCTCTATGAATTAAACAGGCATCAACCATAGGCCATGTTTAAGAATTTAAACTGAGAATTGACAGAAAACACATGATCCATACCTCAAAGAAGAATAGGGTTCTTACAAACTTCCCCTTTAAATCATTTCGTCATAGAATTTCCCTCTCAAGGGTGATCAATAATGTCATAGAACAACTTTATTCACTGCAATCGTACATCGGTCTCCCTCTCCCAGGTCTCTTCCTCTACTCGGTCGTGCTGCCATAGCACTGTGTACTAAAGGAACAGACCAGACTCGGAGAACCTTTGAGCTATGATCAATAATTCATATAGGATTCTCCTTAAAGGATTCACCTACCTGTAAATCAATATCCTTGGGTTGAAAGGCATGAGATATATATAAATAGTAATTTTAAAGCTGAGAAACATTGAAGTCTTCATGTATAGACCAGTACCTCTAAGGTAACTACAACTGATATCCTACCGGCCCGACTCTCTCTAGAATCTCAAATGGCCCGATGTATCTTGGAGAAATATTACCCTGTCTCTTAATACTCTTGTGTCCCATCCTTGGTGAAAAAAATATGAAAAACCAATCCCCAAACTCAAACTATAGAGTTAATTTATAGTGATCGACATAAGATTTCTTACAAGACTATATAGTATCCATCCACTTCTGAATCTACTTCACCATTTATGTGGTCTGCTAGACAAGACGGGGTCCCAGCATAGTTGTGTCTCCTACCTCCAGCCAATATAGGGGTGATCAGCATGGCCTATCATACAAAGTCTCATATGGTGCCATATGAATAGTATCCTAGAAGCTATTGTTGTAGCCCAAATAAACCAAGGGTATATGCCTCTCCTAAGATCCCCCAAAATCTAGGTGGCATGCTTGCATCATGTTCTCAGGAACCAGAATTGTGTCCTCTGAATAGCTATCTGTTTGTGGGTGGTATGTCATGCTTAGAAGCACCTAAGTACCCAATGCCCTTTATATCCCTTTCCAGAATCGATAAGTAAACCGTGAATCCCTATTTGAAATGATAAAATGTGGGACCCCATGGATTTATACTATCCCATGGATATAAAACCTCCCAATATCATCAACACTAAAGTTTTCCTTGATCAGAAAGAAATGAGAAACCTTCATGAGCCTTCCAACAACAACCCATACAACATCATTACCTCAAGGAGAGATTAGTAAACTTGTTAATAAATCCATCATTACATCATTACATTTCTACTCCGGAATGGGTAGATATTTTAAAATTATGATTTTTAGCTGGTGTTCCACCTTCACCTACTAAAATTTTGAAAATATCATAAAAAAACTAGCTACATATCTTTTAATAACTAGCCAATAATACTGATAATGTAAATCATGATTCATCTTGGTGACACTAGGATTCACTTCCCAAGCTGAAGCAATAAAATACCACATCATCTCCTCATGCATGTATGAAGAGACCCACACAAGACCATGTACTTGTAGGATCTCATTCTTACCTATGGTTCATCCGGGAGGAGGGTCCTCACCTTCAACACTCTCCCATAGAACTAGGTCTTCAAAGTCTGATATATGCCTCATCCTCACTCTATATAGAAGTGTAGAGATAATAGCTAAATAAGAAAGTTACATCTTCCCCTGACTGTCATGCACCTCTAACTACATCTTAGTGAACAATGCCATAAGCTTCCAATCGCCACTAGCTTGTTGTACTGCCTATATCTGAGTCCTCTTATTAAGTGCATCGACCACTGAATTTCCATTACCATGTGTATAAGAAATCTCAAAGTCAAAATATTGTAGGTACTCAACCTACATTTATTGTATCAAGTTCGGATCATGCTGGGTAAATATGTACTTGAGGATTTTGCGGTCCACATACACCACAAAATTTTTTTCCAGTATGTAATGTATCCAATAGTGCAATGCATGAACAACTACAACTAACTTAAGATCATGTATCGGGTAGTTCCTCTCATGTGTCCTCAACTTCCGAGACCTATACCAAATGACTTGATCCCCCTACATAAGAACTAATCCCAGCCCGATACGTGATGTGCCACAGTACACATTGTAACTTCTTGCTGGCTCTAGAAAAATCAGTATCAGTGCTGAAGTTAATTTCCCTTTTAGATCATGAATGGTCGTATCACAGGAATATGACCATAAATACTTCAAACCCTTCTTATTCAGGCCCATCAGTGGCGCTTATAAGTGTGAGATTTCCTATATGAATCATCACTAGTAACAAACCATTCCAAAGAAACTCTACACCTCAAAGACATTCATGGGATGCTCCCAAGAAACTACAACTCTCACCTTCTCTAGTGTAATAACCCGAATTCGGAGCCCCTCCACTGGTGCCCCGTACCCAGTTTTCCACATGACCTAAAGCACATTTCCCCAAACGCCAGAGGCTGCCGACTAGCAGTGAGGGCCTTGGTAAGTTATTGGGGAAACTATGCCCTCATTTGGTAAGGTATACAAGGTAAGGAAAACAACAGTCAATAGAGGAATCAGTAACAACATACATAATTGTAACCAAACAGCGGAAGAATAAATATTTATCAATGATGATAATGATGCAGCAGGTACAAGTATCTAAGGAAAGAAGCAAACACAACAACGTGTTGAAATACAACTGAACACAAAGTACTAAAGCAACATCAACTCCAGCAGCATCGCAAGCCGTAGCTTGGTCCCATGCTCTCCAGCTCCATAGTAAGTCAAACACCTGAAGTAGAAGGGTGCTTGACCTTATCTATACCTGCAACAATATAGTCTAATTGGGCCCAAAAGCATGGCCCAAACAGGGTGTGAGACATGGTCCCGGTAGGCAACCACCCAAATATTTATGCCTAATAGTCAATGAATACATGGAAAGTACAGGAACAGTAAGAAGGAAAAACACAGCAGCTAAAATCCACAGTTCTAGCATATAAAGTACACAAGTAAACAACAAAAAACATGTAGAAAACAGGTAATCCTCTGGGTATCTCTCACAGCCTAACCCCTATGGTTCAACCTACAAGTACTAGCAACCCTCTAGGAGGCACACACAGTCTCACCCCTCTGGTTCAGCTAAGAGTAGACTTTATGAGGAAGAACTCACCGTCAATTCCCCCTATAGTATTGTATCATACTAAAAACTCTCTAAGGAAGCACTCAACTTCTCATTCCCCCTGTGGCCCGCGTCGAGGAACTGCAGACTCTTTGAGGAAGCACTCATCGTCAATTCCTCATATGGTCTCTCATTGTATTAAAAGACACTCTGGAGAAGCCCTTATGTCCATTATCCCTATGGTCTACTACACTAGGTTCTCATAGTCCTGTGTTAAATAAACATGCATAACTCGCGTGTATCGCCCAAATAAACCTCAAAAACTACTTAGCTATCATTCTAGGGCTCAACAGAAAAATAGCGCAACAGTTCCACTATCCTACAACTAGGCATGGAAACTGGAATAACGCCTAATAGGCAAAGAAAATATGGAAAACATCTAGAGTACAGCAAAAACTACTCTATTCACAAGGGTAAACCTATACTATAGAAATCAAGAAAGCAGGCAATCAATCAAGGGAAAAATAGGGAAATGAACAATTCTCGTTCAAGGGAATTGGCAAAATTGCACAAAATATTCAAATACTTTCTACAGAAAGGAACAAACCACCTACCTCGATCCTAGGAGATCAATATACGTGAACAACAAAGACATATTCTCCTTAGAATTTTGTAGATCTGAGAAAATGTATGAAACACATAAACCACACTAACTTGAGAGAGAGGAGGGATTGGAAAACAAGGCTCAAGCAGAAGGGATAACTTACCGATGTGATTCCAATGCAATCAACAGTGCTCAAATCGAAGAACGGACGAAGAGGCAGGGGCTTGTCAAAGATTCACGGATCCTCGGTGCTCTTGGACGAACGGATCCTAGAAGAAGACCTTTATGTGCGTCAGGCGTGACCCTGGTCTATTTAATGGGAAAAAAAGTACATGGAATGTAATTTTATAGTACACAACGTGTAATAGGTTTTCCGTACTCCGCTAAAAATGGCCTCCACATCATCCCTACACACCGTGTGTGTGGCCCGAACATGGCCAGCACACAGCTTTTAGCGGGAAAAGAGTACATGGCGTGTACTCATAAAGTACACAGCGTGTACTTCTAAAATTTCCAGAAACTCCATTTTTCTCAAAAACTCCCGAAAAAGGAAAGGCGTACCTGAAACGAAGATTCGGGTTCTTACAAACTTCCCCCCTTAAAGAAATTTGTCCCCGAATTTCCCTAGCGAGGCGTAGAAAAAGAACCCCCGAACAGCTCCGGCCACTGCGATCGTACATCAGCCTCCCTCTTCCAGGTCTCATCCTGTACTCGCTCATGCTGCCATATCACCCGTACAATAGGGACAGACCGCCCATGGAGAAACTTCATACTGCGATCAACAATCCGGATGGGATGCTCCTTAAACGATGCATCTGCTTCGAGCTCAACCTCCTCGGACAGAAAGACATGAGATGGGTCTGAAAAGTAACGTCAGAGCTGAGAGACGTGGAAGACGTCGTGCATGGATCGATACCTCTGGGGTAGCTACAACCGATAGGCGACCGACCCAACTCTCTCCAAAACCTCAAAAGGCCTGACGTACCGCGGTGAAAGATTACCCTGCCTATGAATCCTCTTGTGTCCCAACCTCGGTGCGACACACAGGAAAACATGATCCCTGACCTCAAACTCTACAGGTCATCTCCACTGATCAGCATAAGAATTCGGTCGAGACTGTGTTGTAGCCATCCTCTTCTGAATCAGCTCATCTCTATCTGCTCTGAAGTCTCCTGAACAAGACGAGGTCCCAGCAAAGATGCCTCTCCTACCTCCAGCCAGTATAAGGGTGATCAGCATGGCCTACCATACAAGGCCTAGTATGGTGCCATCTGAATGGTCACCTGGAAATTGTTGTTGTAGGCGAACTCCACAAGAGGGACATGCTTCTCCCAAGAACCACCAAAGTCTAGGATGCAAGCTTGGAGAATATCCTCAAGCACCTGGATTGTGTGCTCGGAATGGCCATCAGTCTGGGGATGGTATGATGTACTCAAAAGTACCTGTGTACCCAAGGCCTTCTGAAGTCCTTGCCAGAACCAAGAGGTGAAGCGTGCATCCCTGTCTGAAACAATAAAGTGTGGAAATCCATGAAGACGAATGATCTCTTTGATGTAAATTCATCCCAGATCATCGACACTGAAGGTCTCCTTGATCGGCAAGAAGTGAGAAACCTTCATGTGCCTGTCGACGAAAACCCAAACAACATCGTTCCCCCGAGGCGACCTCGACAACCCGGTCACGAAGTCCATTGCAACATCGTTCCACTTACACTCCGGAATGGGTAACTACTGTAAAAGTCAGGCTGGTCACTGATGCTCCGCCTTCACCTGCTGACAAGTAGAGCATCTCATGAAAAAATCAACAACATCCATCTTCATACTTGGCCACCAGTACTGGTGATGAAGATCCTGATACATCTTGGTGATGCCAGGATGGACTGCCCAAACTGAGGAATGAAAATCCCACATCAGCTCCTCATGTAAATCTACTGGAACCCATATGCATCCCTAGAAACGCAAGATCTCATCCTCGCCCACTATCCATCTAGGAAGAGGGCCCTCTCCTGACACACTCTCTCGCAGGACTAAGCCTTCTGATTTTGATAGCTGCCTCATCCGTACCTGATCAAGTAGTGTAGAGGTAACAGCTACAGAAGATAGGAAGGTCTGTCTCTGTCTGTCGTGTACCTCCAGATGCATCTCAGAGAACAGATCCATAAGCTGCCACTCACTGCTGGCCTCCTAAACTACCTGAAACTGAGTTCTCCTTCTCAACGCATCTGCCACCATGTTTCCCTTTCCCGGCGTATAAGCAAGCTCGAAATCAAAAGACTGAAGATACTTGACCCACCTGAGCTGCCTCAGATTCAAATCATGCTGAGTGAAGATATAATTGAGACTCTTATGGTCGGTAAAGACCACAAAGTTCTCTCCCAGAAGATAGTGTCTCCAATAGCGTAAGTCATGAACAATAGCTGCCAACTCCAGATTGTGCGTAGGGTAATTCCTCTCATGTGGCCTCAACTGCCGAGACCCGTACGCAGCGACTCTATCTCCCTACATAAGCACAACGCCTATTCTAATACCTGAAGCATCAAAAAAGACAGTATAGCTCTTGCCTGGATCTGGCAAGACTAGTATCGGTGCCGATGTCAATCTTCCCTTCAGCTCTTGAAAGGCTGACTCACAAGAATCTGACCATAAGAACTTTTCCCCCTTCTTGGTCAGACCTTTCAATGGTTCTTCTAGGCGTGAGAAGTCCTGAATAAAGCGTTAGTAGTATCCATCCATCTCTAGGAAACTCTGTACCTCAAAAATGTTCTTCGGCTGCTCCCAGGAGACTATAGCTCTCACTTTCTCTGGGTACACAGATACTCCTGCCTCTGAGATGACGTGACCCAAGAAGTGAATTTGTTCCATCCAAAAGTGGCACTTTGAGAGTTTAGCATAGAGTCGATGCTCTCTCAGTGTACTCAAAACGATCTCAAGATGTGTGGCATGGTCATGTCGATTGTGAGAGTACACTAAGATATCGTCCACAAAGACCACGACGAAGGAGTCCAAGTAAGGATGAAACACTCGGTTCATCAGTTCCATGAAAACTGCAGGTGCGTTCGTGAGACCGAACGGCATGACTGTATACTCGTATAGACCATACCTTCTCCTGAAGTCTATCAGAGGTATATGTGATGGTATAACGTGCAAATAATGATAACCGGACCTCAATTCGATATTCAAGAACACCTGGTCTCCTTGAAGATGATCAAAGAGGTCATAGATCCTCGGTAAGGGATATCTGTTCTTGACCGTCAACTGGTTCAGCTTCTGATAATCCAAACAAAGCCGAAGGGTACCATCTTCCTTCTTCACAAATAGGATAGACGAACCCCAAGGAGAAGTAATGGGTTGGATGAAACCCTTTTCATGCAACTCCTCCAACTACTTCTTGATCTCCTACAACTCAGGTGTAGCCATCCTATAAGGAGGAATGGACATCTGTGCTGCTCCTGGCATGAGATCAATAGAAAATTCTACCTCACACTATGGAGGAAAACCCAAAAAGTTCTTTAAAAAGACGTCCCTGAAATGATCCACCACTAGAGGAAAGTCCAAATGCGAAGTCCCCTGATCATCCAGATAAAGACTAGCAATTTGGGTTGTCACCCTTCCTAGCCCATGATTCTCGAGTCCTGCTCGACTCGCCTGAACATCCCATTCGCCTCTATGAAGAAAAGATTCACCCTCTAGTGAAACAAAACTCACTCTGTGGAAATAACAGTCGACGAATTCCTAGAAGGGAACCAACCAATCCATCTCGAGGATGAAATCATAGCCTGTCATCTCTAGGACATAGAGATCCCATAAGAAATGATACCCTACAACCTCGAGAGGGAACTATCTACACTGGCGTACACTAGATGTCCTCGTCCCCAAAGGCGTGTCTAGTGTCAAAAAGTCGGCAGAAGAAAAGACACAGAGCCCAAGGCTCTCCACAATGGCAACAGAGATGAAGCTATGCGTATCACTAGTATCGAAAAGAGCTGAAGATAAAACTGAGGCTACTAAAATTATACCTCGAACTGTAGAAGGTCTGGGATCCTGCTCGTGATAGGTCTGTTCCACCGCAATGTTTTAGCCTGCCCCGTGGCCCTGTGACCCTGCGTGAACACTCTGAGTAGAAAATCCATGTTGGTTCTGAAGGACCAGTGACTGACTACCATGGCCTCGACCTCCACCTCGGCCTGAACGGCCAGAAGAACTCCAGTTCCCCGGCGAGTGTGAAACTGGTGGTGCTTCTCCTGAACGATGAGTCATGGAAGAACCCCTATCACCAGAAACTGGTGATAAAACCTGGTAGAAATGATGAAGGTGACCCATCTTGCCGTAGGATCGAAACTCCATTGGGTCACTCTGGAACTGCGGCCTCGTGTGCCCTAACCGACCACACTGGTAGAATATCACCTGGCTATCTGACGATGCATCTCGCTTCATCGGATCACCGCTCGTAGACTCCCTACGGTGCTTCTTGCTATCATCTGGAGGAATACTAGCTCTGGAATCAGAACCGCCCTAGCCCGCAGCTCCAAAGTCTCTCAGATTGCGCTCCGCAATCAGTGCCTAGTTGATGATGGAAGTGATGGAAGTCAACTGGAAGAGATTCACTTGTGAGCGGATCTCCCGCCTGAGACCATCCTCAAAATTCCTTGCCAAGAACACCCCACTTCCATCCCTAAGGGGTGTGAAATGTTGCAGCTCGGTGAAACTAGAGTAGTACTCCATAATAGATAGATTAACCTGCTTTAGACTCATGAACTCCCGGGCTCGATCGGCCCTTAGGGTTTCTGGGTAGAAGTAGTCGTAGAACACGTGCTGGAACTCCTCCTAATCCATAACCTGCTGATGACCCGCCTGTGAGATCACGTCCCACCACCTCTTGGCAGAGTCTAGGAGCATGTAGGTAGCGATCTTGACTCGCCTCTCTCGAGGCATCTCCAGATGTTCGAAGATGATCAACATGGCTTCCAGCCATGTCTCTGCAGCCTGAGGTCCTCCTTCCCCCAAGAAAGTGGGAGGATGCTGCTGTAGGAAAACCCGCGTCAAGTCTTCCATAGTCGTGTTAGGAGGTGGTGCTCCCTGAAAGGTCTGAAACATCCTCATGAAACCTTCCCTGAACTATGCATCAGTGCCTGCAACTGGTATGACAGCTAGTGCCAAGGCTGGCCCAACTGGAGGATCGGCAGGAAGTCCCTGATCAGACATATCTGGTGCCTGATCACTGCCTGAAAACTAACGTACAATCGGAGGATGTCTCGGAGGCATAGCTATGAAATATCAAAATATAACTTAGATTAGGAAAACAGGGATAGAGAACCAAGGAGTACAAAATTAAAATAGGAGAAAAAAACACACAAGATTTACAAAATAAGACTACACGGCATGTATAAATTCTACACAGCGTGTAATTAACTTTGTTTCCCTACCCGTGTCTCCTTGCACAGATAACCCACACGATCTTCCTAAACTGAGACTACATGGCATGTTCCTGGTGGACACGGCATGTAGGAGACATGGTTTCAAAGACTCATGTTGTTGGCTACACATCCGGCTACACGACATGTATCTAGTGTACACGGTGTGTTCTTGGAGATTTTCACAACCCGTTTTTCTGCTCACACAGTCAGGGACACGGTTTAAAAACTACACGGCATGTAGTTAAAAAGTACACATTGTGTATTCTGGGTTTTTCTAGGCAGTAGCTCAAAAACTGCACAGAAGCCCAAAAAACACATAAAACAAGTCAAAGAGGTGCCAAATTCTGATTCGTGAGGGCCCATACTCCCCATGAATCAAAACTTGGCGTTCATTTAAGAAAATTAGAATACAAACAATCCTATAACAAGGCATAAGAGATTCTATCAAGCATCTATCACAACAGCATGCATAATCTACACAAATTCTATCACAACAACATGCAATCGCTAATGCACCCTAGATGGCATGACAAGAGTGCATGGCATGTGATTTCTACAAGTGCCTATATAATGCATGAGATGGAATACCCTCATCTCATCGGGTTGTGAAAGAAATAGAACCATAATAGTCAATACAATAACAACACAAAGCATGTGAATTACTCTAGGTGAAATCATATCAACCGTAAAATCTCAAAACCAGCAACTACAATTGACAAGGTAGTATGGCTTTTCCCTGTACACGGGTTAGCTACTCCCGAGCACAGCTTAATACCAAGTACTGAATCCATCATATCCCTAGATAAAGGACCCAAACAGTAATTCAAGATAAAAGAAACACCTCTGATACCACTTTGTAATGACCCGAATCCAGAGCCCCTCCACTGGTGCCCCATACCCAGTTCGCCACATGACCTCAAGTGCATTTCCCCAAACGCCAGAGGTTGCCGACTAGCAGCGAGGGCCTTGGTAAGTTATTGGGGAAACTATGCCCTCATTTGGTAAGGTATAAAAGGTAAGGAAAACAATAGTCAATAGCGGAAGCAGTAACAACATACATAACTATAACCAAACAATGGAAGAATAAATATGTAGCAATGATGATAATGATGCAGCAGGTACAATTATCTAAGGAAAGTAGCAAACACAACAACGTACTGAAATACAACTGAACACAAAGTACTAAAGCAACAACAACTCCAGTAGCATCACAAGCTATATCTTGGTCTCATGCTCTCCAGCTCCACAGCAAGTCAAACACCTGAAGTAGAAGGGCGCTTGCCCTTATCTATACCTGCAACAACATAGTCTACTTGGACCCAAAAGCATGGCCCAAACATGGTGTGATACAAGGTCCCAATAGGCAACCACCCAAAGATATGTGCCTAACAGTCAATGAATACATGGCAAGTAAAGTACAGGAACAGTAAGCAGTAAAAACACTACAACTACAATCCACAGTTCTAGCATATAAAGTGCACAAGTAAACAACCAAAAACAAGTAGAAAACAGGTAATCCTCTAGGTATCTCTCACAGCCTAACCCCTATGGTTCAACCTAAAAGTACAAGCAACCCTCTAGGAGTCACACACAGTCTCACCCCTCTGGTTCAGCTAAGAGTAGACTTTCTGAGGAAGCACTCACCGTCAATTACCCCTATAGTCTCGTATCGTACTAAAGTCTCTCTGAAGAAGCACTCAACGTCTCATTCCCCCTGTGGCCTGTGCCAAGGAACTACAGACTCTATGAGGAAGCACTCATCGTCAATTCCTATTGTGGTCTCGCATCATATTAAAAGACACTCTGGAGAATCCCTTACGTCCATTCTCCCTATGGTCTACTACACTAGGTTCTCACAGTCCTGTGTGAAATAAACATGCATAACGCACGTGTATCACCCAAATAAACTTCAATAACTACTTGGATATCATTCTAGGGCTCAGCATCAAAACAAAACAACAGTTCCACTATCCTACAACTAGGCATGGAAACTGGCATAATGCCTAACAGGAAAAGCAAGTATGGAAAACATCCAGAGTACAGCAAAAACTACTCTATTCACAAGGGTAAACCTCTAATATAGAAATCAAGCAAGAAGCCAATCAATCAAGGGAAAAATAGGAAAATGCACAATTCTCATTCAAGGGAATTGGCGAAATTGCACAAAATATTCAAAGACTTTCTACAAAAAGGCACAAACCACCTACCTCGATCCTAGGAGATCGATATACATGAACAACGATGACAGATTTTCCTTAGAACGTCATAGATATGAGAAAACGTCTGAAACACATAAACCATGATAACTTGAGAAAGAGGAGGGATTGGAAAACAAGGCTCAAGAAGAAGGTAAAAAATACTACTGCGATTCCAACGCAATCAATGGTGCTCGAATCGGATAACGGACGGAGAGGCAGGGGCTCATCGAAGATTCGCAGATCCTCGATGCTCTTGGATGAATGAATCCTAGAAGAAGACCTTTCTGTGCATTAGGTGCGACCCCGGTCCGTTTAATGAAAAAAATAAAGTACATGGTGTGTACTTTTAGAGTACACGGCGTGTACTAGGTTTTCCGTTCTCCACTAGAAACGGCCTCCACATCATCCCTACACACCGTGTGTGTGGCCCGGGCATGACCAGCACATGGCTTTGAGCGGGAAAAGAGTACACGGCATGTACTCATAAATTACACGGCATGTACTTCGAAAATTTTCAGAAACTCCATTTTTCTCAAAAACTCCCAAAAAAGGAAAGGCGTACTTGAAATGAAGATCCAGGTTCTTACATCTAGGTCCATTGATACTCCTCTATCTAAGATGATGTGACCCAGGAAGTGAATCTGATCCATCTAGAAGTGGCACTTTGTGAGCTTAGCATATAGCTGATACTCACTTAGTGTATTCAAAATGATCTCAATGTGGGTGACATGGTCATGTCAAGTATGAGAATACACCAATATATCATTCACAAAAACCACTAAAAACGAATCAAGATAAGGGTAGAACACTCGGTTCATCAGTTCCATGAAGACTGTTGGAATTTTTTTGAGACTGAATCACATAACCAAATACTCATATATACTATACCTACTTTGAATGGTTGTGTGAGGTATATTTTATGGTTTAACATGCACCTCATGGAAACCAGATCTCAAATCAATCTTTGAGAGGACCTCAGTTCCAAGGAGATGTTTGAAGAGATCATCTATCTATGGTAGAGGATACTGGTTTTTAACCAGAAACTAGTTCAACATCTGGTAATCCACCCATAGCCCAAGGGTATTGTCTTCCACTTTCAAAAAAAGGGATGAAAAACCCCATGGAGAAGAACTGTGTCTAATGAAACTCTTTGTCTCTAAATCCTCTAGCTACCTCTTGAGCTCTTGCATCTCAATATTAGTCATCCTATAAAGAGGAATGGATAAAGTTGCAGTTCCTGTAACTAGCTCGATAGAGAACTCTACCTCTATCACTAGATGTAATCATGATAACTCATCTTAGAAGACATCCCTAAAATGATCAACCCTTGAAGGGAATCTGATTGACATGTTCCCTGATCATCCATATATTAACTCACAATCTGGGCCATCATCCAACCCCAACCATAATGATGTGGTTCAGATTGACTAGCATGGACATCCCATTCACCCTTGTGAGTAAACTCTCTTACCTATGGTGATGTAAAAGTCACCCTATAGAGATATTATTCAAAAAAATCATGATAATCTATGGGCCAATTAGTGATTCATTTCACCGAATGTATATTATTAGTGTCCCAAATTATTTTAACCCTAACAAGTATAGCACCAGTAAGGGGTTGATCCACAGGAAAAAAGGAGTTATTTTTATCTTGTTTAATTTAGTTTGTATTTTTTTTAATGAAGTTTACTGAATTTAAAGTCGATTTTTGTTGTTTGGATAAAAAGAACAATTGGTTCTAAGTTTATTTTAACAAAGTGATTAACAGAATAAAAGTAAAATACAAGAATATTGATTTTGATAAAGATAAAGAGAGACGTGCATTGGGGTTATGGGTTAATGAGAAGTTTTTTATTAAATAAAATTTCTTATGAGGTTGTGTTTTTCATGATACCCCAATAATCTGGGTTTAATTTATAATAACGTTTCCTTGGTTCAGTAAACTTTATATTTAGAGATGAAGTGACTAACTCCTTGGTCCGGTAGCTAGTATTTAACATATCTTTATTTGGATTAGTCCATTTTGAGTCGAAAAATACTTCCAATGGTCATGAAATTATTTTTCGGTATTCTTTTTTTGAATCCCTAAAAATTCTGCCCTTGGTCTGGTGTAGAATTTTCATTGATAATATGAAGTTATTTATGAAGAATAAGAAGAGTTTAATAGAACAAACATATTCATAGCAACTAATTTAAATTACAACTCATCATTTCCCACAACCCCAACACACTGGGTTTTTAGTTAAACATGGAGGTAAAGATAAATACAAGACTCTTGATACTTGATGTGATCATACTTGAAACTTCGAGGTGGAAATGATTCTTCGGTAGATGGTGGAATGATAGTATTATGACGGCAGAGCGTATCTTCTTCAGAACTTCAACCCTTTTCTCCACACAATAATAACAACACCCTCTCTCATTCTCTTTTTCTCCTCCTTTTCCGGAGGCAAAGGCCTCCTTTTATAGAAAAAATAATTACACGGCATGTGGACAAAGTACACATCGTGTACTTTTGTCAACGTGTTTTTTCCTCTATTTTCTCTGCTGTTAGGTGGCCTAACACACCATCATTGACTTGGAACATGGCTCCGCCTGGTAGGTGAATGTACACGACGTGTAGTGCCTCCATACACGGTGTGTATTCTATTCTTTCAGTCACCAACCACTTCTAGAAATGTATACACGGTGTTTATTAGTATAATATGGCGTGTACCCTTCAGCCGGCCACATGGGTGTGTAGACTCTTCTCGTCCACCTACTGCTTCTATAATGGTATACACGGCGTGTATATTTTGAACATGGCATGTACCAACTTCTGGTTTCTTAGTCATGTACTTGTCCTGGTCAACCTGTGTCTGAGCTTGAATGTACATGGCGTGTATATAAGTACACGCCGTGTAGTTGTAAATTTTTGCTCAATTCTTCACCGTTTTGTGTATTTGGCCATAAATCTTTTGAAAATTAACAAGATCACCAAAATAAAAGTATTTGTTCCCTAAGAAGTAGGTAATTTCTAAAAACTTGTTTTTATTTTTCAATAGAGTATATGAAAATGTATACACAAATTGGGTGCATCAAACTCCCCCATACTTAGCCATTTTCTTGCCCTTAAGAAAATCTCAACATCTAATTAAAAGAGTCTATATTTTAAAATGAAGGAATTCGGTTAATCATAAATGTAAATAATAAGTTATAGGATAAAATTTTCAAAAAAAAATACAAAATAGTTTCAATCCATGAGATATTCTAATCATGCCTCGTATATAATTCAATTAACTACTTTCATCCTCTTTTAACACATGTTTAAACCTCCTAAAAATAAACAAGCCATTTGATGATTTACCTCACCAAAAATATTCTCAACACTCAAGATTTTTTTAATCAAAGTTTTGATCAATCAAAGATATATACACTATATCCATAGGTTTTCAAGAAATCTAGTTCTCCACTTCAGAAAAATTGACTTACAAAAATCATGATGGTTTTCAATAAGGATCAGATGTTTCTGTGGATAAGAGTTGGTAGGTAAAGAGGTTAAAATAACTCTGAGGCTTGAAAGAGGAGTCTAAATTCTTTAAATAATAATGCATGATATTCAAAATTAAGCTCAATGTAAAAACGTCCTCAACAAGCTCAAATGATCTCACTGTCTCCTTTAGTTGAGTAGGTAGGGTTCACAAACCAACAAGTGAGTATAAGGTCCCTTTGTTTGTACTTTTTTTTCTTTTTTTTTCCTTTTTTTAGTAAACAAAGGGGACCTTTCATAATTTCCATGAATAGAGTTTTGGAACCCTTTTTTCCCTGAATGATCAAGAGGCTTTCCCCTATACTTAATTTCTTGACAATTCATGAAATTATGCCATGTGTTTCCAATCCCTTCTTTTGTGCTCAAATGAATAATCATGAAAAATTATAAAATAATTAGGGTAGGAAGGGAAATAATCTTGTATTATGGCTTTCTATAAATGCTATTCATGGTCTCTAAGGGATTAATGAAGATAATATGTAGGGTAAGTCTCAAGATAAAGAGGTTTAAACAATCTAATGCCTCAATCATTTTAATGTAACTCAAAAATTCCTCATATTTTGAAAAGAAAACTTGCAAATTCTGGTAGTTATGTATATTCTAAGAATCTATCAAGAAAGAGGGTATTAGAAAGAATATGAAAAAGGGTTTAGAATACCTCTCGGGAGTGGGAAAAACAAATAAAGAGACAATCAGTTCATGACTTGCAAATAATTGGTTAGTCCGATCGATGTAATTATCCAAGGATTACAAGTTGCAATTTAAATTATATCAGCAATCATTTTAAAACACTTAAGAACCAAAATGAACATAAATTTTTTTAAAATTTCCCACTTTTAGCTTATTATTTAAAAATATGATTAATGAAAAATGTCCTCACATATTAAAATATATCTTCTAATAATGATGTCTTATATAATCTGAAAAGAGAAAAGACTAAAGAGGTCGATAGATTCCCCCCCATACTTAAAACCACACATGGTCCACAAAGTGCCCAAAAAGAGGAACAAGGAAAGGTGGGGACACAATAGTGGACCAGACCAAAGGGAAGTGAGGAAAGAAATAAACTAAGAAAGAGAAGTAAACAATGGAAAAAATAATACTCCCCTCCTGTTTAGGCATATAAAAATGGAATGTGATGAAATAGTACAGCCCAAAATGTGTCAGAGTACCTGTGAGGGGGGGAGAAAGAGAACAATGCAATCATCCATAATAAACACAGGCATAGGATATCACAAAAATATATATACAATGAAAAACATGTGTCCAAAAACCAGTCATGGGGTCGCCTCAGAAGAGGCATCATCCAGTATAGAACCATCCGGAAGATAAGGCTCAAGAGCAGTGGAAACTGGAGGCCCAGAATCTGCACCTGGAAGGGAAGCTATAAAAGTAGGAGCTGCAGGTACTGGACTCGGTATAGGAAGCTCGACATCCCCATGGACTGGCATCAGCGGTGGCAGCAGTAGTAGCAGCAACGAGGCCCATAGTAGATAGGATAATGGAATCCATGGCCATCATAGGAAAGGGAGGTGGAGCAGTAGTATAAGGTCTAGGAATCGAGGCAGAGGTAGGTGGCAGGGGCAATGGAATACCAAGATGATGAAGAATAAGCCCCAATATCTGCTCTAGGCGGTCCTGGTGACTGTCGATACAAACCAAATGTTTCTCCATCATATCGAGGCAGAGGGAAATGGAAAGACCAACTGAGGGTGCTGGGGTAGGTGGGGTAGGTGGTGGTATAGAACAAGGAAGGCTAGAAGAATTGGGTCAGTAGAAGGGGGTGGGGTGGGGAAGCTGGAGGAGTGGGGAAGGAGGGGGTGGTGTATCGGCGAGTGCAGGAGGGTCAGCAGGTGGGCGGGGTAGATCCTGGGCAAGGACGTAGGTACCCCCTGCTTCCGGAACAATCTCATGCAAATAATCATGAGATAGTCCATCCACTGGGGTGAACCTAACAGGTCATGGGGTAGGGAAGGCTCAAAGACCCCGAGGTGATGAGCAAGGCGGGTGGCGTAAAACCCGCCGTTCAGGTTTCCCTGACGGTCGGTAAACATGGCATAGATTTAGGAGGCGTCAAGGTAAGGGAAATTTAGGTAGTCCTACCAGATGACACTGGTAAGGAGATCCATGTCACGACTGGTCATGACCCCCATATTCTCATAGCAAGGGAAAAGGATGGCGCTAAAGCACCGATGGGTAAAATGGAGGATGGGGTCAGTGATAAGGGTACTCTTTTATGAGGTAGGGTTATAGTGGTGGTCTGGCCCAGCAATCTCATGCCACATAGCAACGAGCTCAGAGTGCTCAGGCCTGTTCAGGGTAGAAACAGGGGGTGGGGTGATGGGATGGGGGTAGAAACTACACCCTCGTCCGAACTTGGTCATGGTGAAGGAAAAGCGTCAGCCTCCCAGCCGGAACTGAACCACAGGTACCGCATCACCAGGTGTCTCCCGGTACTCAGCTCCATCAAACTCGAATGAGGTAGCGAACTCCAAAAATAAATTGCGGAATATAGGAGTGTTGACCTGGAAAATAGCAATTAGTGAAGTTTGTCCAAGGAGATCCTCTAACTCTCCCCAGATGCCTAGCTGTTGAGGAATGATGTTGTCGAGGTAACAGCCACTCAATAGAATCAGATGGAGAGAGAAGCACCAGATCCTGTCATGTTCCAAGTCAGTGACTGGGAACACCATGCATGGGTAGGGAACACTTGCAGGTCCCGGCCCAGGTGGAGGTGCAGCAGCAGGAGCTATCTCTAGGGGTGGGATCCACTGAAGTAGACGGAGGCCCGCTGGATGAATCGTGCGAAGAGGGGCCAGCTGCGAAGGAGGAGACCTCATGTGGAGTATCAGCTGGGAGGGAAGGAATTATGGTGCTTGGACCATCCTTGGCGGAGGGAGTGAGGGGTGGAAGGGTGGCCAACAGAGGGAGATCGTATACCGGAGTATCTGGGTCAGGCTGTGTCGTAGGTCGGAGTCGTATCCAATGATAAATGGGCCACTCTCCCTCAGTGGCAGAGGCGGGTCGCTTCCCATGGGAAAGATTTGGTCTTCCATAACCTGAAAGAAAAAGGAAATCTGAACAAAAGAAAAATAAAATAAAATAAAACAAAGAAAATTTGAGAAAACTAAAAAATAAAAGTACATGGCGTGTACATCCAGAGTACACGGCATGTAGTAAAACCTGTATAACATCCCGTGTTCTCTGGATAAACATGCCGAGGGAGAATAAGGTAGACCGGGAAAGGATACACAGCATGTATCGAACATACATGCCATGTTCATGCAAAGTGGACATGGTCGTGTATCAGAAAAGACATGGCCATGATTTTAACAGTTCTAATAGTAAATTTCACGTCGTGTACAGATCGGACACGGCGTGTTATTAACCAGAGGAACATGGCTATGTGGGGGGCTAGAAATGGGCTAGCCGAAAGAAATGTAAGACATGGTGTGTACCGAATATACACACTGTGTACATGAACATGGGGTGTGTGGCCATGTGAAGTGTTACACACAGATGGTCCAAAAGAAATGTCATACACGGAGTGTACTGAACACACATGTCGTGTTGATGAAAATGGTGTATGAGTCTATGTGCAAAAAGAGACTCAGGCATGATGGGGAAAGTTACACGGTGTGTACCAAACATACACACCGGGTATATTTCAATTACGAAGCATTTTGTGTGTGGCCGTGTACACAAGTACACGGCGTGTGTTCTTCATATCGTGGTCGTGTACCGCAGAAGCTGAATGGTCGGTTGATCCCGAAATCACCCTAAACACTTCTAATACTTAAAAGAGAGGGTGTAGAAGGGCATACCTGGATTAAGGATCGCAATGCAAGAGAAATTAGAACCCAAAACGAATGAAATCGGTGGATTTGAGCTAGGGGGTTCAGGTGTCATATGGGGGAAGAAAACGGGAAGAAGAGGGGACTCTGCACAACACGGCTTGAAGCTAGGTGGTCGCGGCTTATATAGCCGAGGTACATGGCATGTGCCGCCAGACTACACGCCGTGTATCTCAAAAAACAATTAAACACATATATATATATATATATATATAATTATTATAGTAAACTATATAATAATTAATATTAATTAAAAATAATAAAAATGGATATATATATATATATAATTTAAAAATAAAACTATACACGTAATTTAGTGGGAAAATACATGATTTGTGTTTAAAAATTGGAAAAGGAGAAGTACAACCTTTGGTTCAGTGCTTGAGGCGAGGTTCGAACCGGTGATCGGCCGTTCCGAATGGAAGTCCTCAACCACTGGAGTGAAGGTTGTACTGCTACCCTTATTTATTATTTATATATAGTTAATGTATACGGTCTATACTACATGGGAAGAAAGAAATGCACGGCGTGTGGTTTTTAATTATATAAGAAGGGGATGAAGCAGGGAGATTAGCCGAGGTTGAACTCGGATCTTTTGGATCCAGGGACGAGACTTTTCCAATCTACCAACTTCATCTGCATGAATTACTTTATATAGAAAAGGTTTAAATTTATTAAGGAAAAATATGGCACACACGACGTATATCGAAATACATGTTGTGTGGTTTTATTAAAAGGGTAAATGATAGAAATGGGGCGGTTGTCAGGATTCGAACCTGGGTCTTTTAGAGATGGGTTATGATCTTGGCCAACCGATCCATCCCCACCATGGTTTTTCTTATAAGATAATATATATATATATATATATATATTAAATTTACTACACATGCCTGTAAGAAAATATAAAAAGGAGGAACCCCATGCCGAAGGTAGGTCGGGAGGATTCGAACCGGTGAAGGCTCGGATAAACTCCAGTGACCTTACCATCGGCACTGGCATCATCCCTGTTTATTTATTAGTTAAACTATATATTTATAATAGTTAGAAAAATTAAAAGGGAAACATACACGTCGTGTATATAGGTGGTACACAGTGTGTATCCTCTAGGTTGCCTCCCAGAATGCGCCTTTATTTTAGGTCATTGGCTCGACCTGCTTACTTGTGCTTACCTGAGCTGGATGGTGGACAATGTTACCACCATGTTGTCTATGTGATGGTAAGCCATCAACCATTTCCTTTTCACCTTGAATGGTTGACCATCCTCTCTAGAAATTTCCACCGCTCTATGAGGGAATACTCATATATCTTGGAATGGTCCCAACCATTGTGACTTTAACTTCCCTGGGAATAAGTGAAGACAAGAGATAAAGAGAAGTACCTAATCACCGGGTTGGAAAGATTATTATGAAATCATCCAGTCATGAATTGCTCTTGTCTGCTCTTTGTATAGCCTGGCATTCTCGTATTCCTCTAATCTGATTTCATCAAGTTCTGACAGTTGGAACTTCCACTTTTCTTCAGCTGCCTTTAAATCAAAGTTCAGGGCCTTGACGGCCCATTAGGCTTTGTGTTCCAATTCCAATGGCAGATAGAAGGGCTTTCCATAGATGAGGCGGAATGGGGACATTCCCAGTGGTGTTTTGAAAGTAGCCTGATATGCCCACAAAGCATCATCTAACTTCTTGGACCAGTCTTTCCTTGAAGTATTCACTATTTTCTCCAGGATCTGCTTGAGTTCATGATTGGAGAGTTCCACTTATCTACTGGACTGGGGATGATATGGTGTCCCCATCTGATTCTTTACTCCATACTTCATCATGATTCCTCTCATCAGTGTGTTGTTGAAGTGGATCCCTCTATCGCTGATCAGTATTCGCGGAACTCCAAACCTGTTAAAAATATTTTTCTTTAAAAAGATCATGACTACTTTGGTTGTGTCATGTGATGTAGCAGTGGATTCCACCCATTTGGAGACGTAGTTGATGCAGACAAGGATGTAAGTGTTCCCAAAAGATGGGGGAAAGGGACCCATGAAATCTATGCCCCAGACGTCAAAAATCTCGACCTCTAGGATTGGGTGTTGGGGTATCTTAGCTCTACGTCCCACATTACCGGTGCTCTGGCACCGATCGCAACTAGAAACAAAGTCTTAATCATCTTTATGCATGGTGGGACAGAAAAATACAGACTGCAAGATCTTCACTATTATATGGTCAGGTTCATGATGTCCGCCAACTGGTGAGGCACGACAGAACTCTAGGACATCGTGAACTTTATTCTCTGGGATGAAACGGAAGATCACTACATTTTCATAGGATCGGAATAGTAGAGGATCCTCCCATAAGTACCTTTTCACATCAGAGAAAAATCTCTTCCTTTGCTGGAAGGAGAGGTCGAGGTGAATGAAACCTATAACCAGAAAATTAGCGATATCAGTGTACCTTGGTCTAGGTGTTTAGTTAACTGAAAATAGGTGCTCATCAGGGAAATCCTCCTTGATCTCCTGATCTTTCTCCTTCTCTAAATGAGGCAACTCAAGGTGAGAGAGATGGCCAGCAACAACGTTCTCACTCCCCTTCTTATCTCGGATCTCCAAATCAAATTCTTGTAAGAGGAGTACCTAGAGGATCAGTCAGGGCTTTGCATCTTTCTTGTTTAGTAGGTACTTTAGCGCTGCATGGTCAGTATAAACAATAACTGTAAACAACACTAAGTAAGAACAGAACCTGTCAAATGTAAAAACCACTGCAAGCATCTCCTTCTCTGTGGTGTTGTAGTTGATTTGTGCCTCGTTAAGTGTCATGTTGGAATAATATATAGGTTGGAAAATCTGATCAAGACATTGGCCCAAGACTGCTCCCACTGCGTAGTCACTGGCATCGCACATCACCTCAAATTGTTCCTCCCAGTTGGGAGAAATCATAACTGGAGCTTCCACCAGGCGCTGCTTCAGATGCTCAAAAGCTCTGGCGCATGTCTCATTGAACTCAAATATGGCATCCTTGGTCAGAATATTGGTCAGTGGTTGGGCTATTTTGTAGAAGTCGCGGACAAACCACCTGTGAAAAACCTGCATGCCCCAGGAAGCTATGGATGGCTTTGACAGAAGTCAGAATCGGTAGTCTTGAAATGGCTTCTATCTTCGTCGGGTCCACCTCTATACCCTTTGATAAGATTTCATGGCTGAGGATGATACCACTTTGCACCATGAAATGACACTTTTACCAGTTCAAAACTAGGTTAGTATTCTCGCATCATTCCAAAACTAGCTCCAGGTGCCGTAAAAAAGTGGTGAATGATTTCCCGTAAACAGAAAAAATCATCCATGAATACCTCGAGGATCTATTCTACCATGTTATGGAAGATCGCCAGCATACAACACTGGAAGGTGGTGGGGGCATTGCACATGCCAAATGTAACACCCCAGGTAAATAAAGAATATGACATTTTCATATTTATCCATATTTGTGAATAAAGTATTAATATTACTTTAAAGGTTTGCTATGCTCGATGGCGTACCCAACACGCAACAACGAGTTTCTTGGGAATCTTACGTTGCACTCTAATAATAAAATAATATTATTGTAAATGGTAGTTAACATGAAGCCGTTGTATTGGCTGTAATGGATAGAAATAACTAAAATATGATTATATATGTTTTTAAATGTTTTTACATTTATCCAATAAAAAATAAATGCTTAAAATATGGAAAGAATTCGATTTTAGACGTATATGCCCTGGTTTTCACTAAAGGGTCACTTATCGCCTTTTGATGGCGAATCGTCATTAAATATAGTTTTCTTCACTCTTAAACATTATTTTGGACCAAATAAAACTCTTATTAAGAATCGGGACATCAAAATTTTGTGTAAATTTTTGGTATCTTTCCGATAAAGTTCATTTTTTTAATGAATAGTGTAAAATGTTGTATTTTAATTCAAAACCTCTTTTTAATATAATTTATTTATATGATTAGATTATCTTTTGAATTGGTTTTAAAGTGAAATTAGAATATATTTTTACCATTAAATCCAATAGTGGTCGTTGGAATTAATTTCACTTTGAAATCGGACTTAAACTAGTGTCAATCTTTTGATACTTATTGTTTCATAAAAACACGCTATTTGCTCTGATAACGGGAATTAATTATTAAATTAATTAATGTGACTTATATGTTTTGAATTTTGTAAAATAGAATTCATTTTTGAATTCGGAATATCAAATATAGCTTAGGTTGAATTTTTGCGATTTTTCTGAAAAACATCAATTTTTGATGAATAGTGACACCACTAAGTGGTACTTATAAAAACTGATTTTTCCGTTTAAATGAAATTTTGTCATCTTTGTGTTTTGAATTTCAAAAATCCGACATACATGGTCTTCATTAAGAAGTAAAATGTGGTTCAATGGGATAAAAATAATGTTTTGGTGAATAGTAACTTATTAAGTTTTTAATCGCGATTAGAGGTAATTAGTGTAGTTTAAGGTAAAAATAATGTCTTAATAATATTAAATGAACTTGAAACATGTACTAACCTCATTTGATGTGTAATGGCCAACCAATACAAGCCACGGGTCAACTTGGGGACCCCATGGAGCCACTTTTTTTGGGAAATGACATAAATAACTTTTTATTTAATGTTAAAGTAAAAATGACACAAACATCATATGTTTTACGAAAAAAAAATTTACATGGGGTTATAAAGATCAGATTTTTGATTATAAATAGTCATTGGAAAGATAAAAATATTTCCTACATCATAGTATTTTTTTTATAATTTTTAGACACTAAATAAATTAAATTATTTATGACATCATGATGATGCAGCGATGACCTCATTATTTAACGATTTAAATAAAATGGAAAGATAATGTAAAATATATGAACTAAACATGTCCAAAAATTATTTGATGGGTGGATTTCAAACCCTTAACACCTTATCCACGAATTATATCAATGTGGGACCTTTTAAAACCGAAACACATTTTCAAATAAAGTAATATTTCTTACTTTCCAAAAGTGCCCCTCCCCTCCTCTTATAAAAGGCCCCCACCTCTACCTCATTTCACACACTCCTCAAGCATTTGGCTCGGCCAACCCCTGCCCATTTACTCTCTCCACATCCCTCTCCTCATCCTAGAGAATTCACTTTGGGCAGAATCCTTTCAAAGGAAGCCTTTAGGATCAAATCAAAAGGAGTTACACTTTTAAAGGTAATTCATTCTCTCATGTTCATTTGTTTTTTGTAACAACACCATTATCTTCAATATACTAGGATGTTGTTATGAGATTTATTCGAGCTACACTCTCACACAACTACATCAAATGGTTAAAGAACATACGGTTTCCGTGGATGGCGAAATTCTGCCTCCCGAAACGATGAATGTTCAATACTCATTTAACACATTCAAAGGTGGACATTATGATGTCACTATTTTTATATATGATATATAATATGTTTATGTTTTACTTATGCTTCTGTATTTTTAATTTGTGTCTTACCTTTATGGCTTCCATTATGGGTATACGCGATATCTTCATTTTAGGAAGTGCGGACTACCGCCCCCTCAAAGTGATGTGATTCGTTAATGCCATACGTGGGACGTATAAAGGATAGATTTAATGTTATTATATATGATGTTATACTGGAATTATTATATACCTCTATATAATTATTATTTCTTTCCATTAAAGTATGAGATAGAAATTAAAGTAGCGTTCATGCGTACGTACGGCTTACCGTCTCCATGAACGGTGCATTTCATTTCTTATCCCCAAATGTAATGTACTATTATAAGTACATGTATATAATGGATATATATGATGAATGATACATCTAAATGATGAATATAATTTTGTAATTAAAATATACATACCTCTCATTTAG
Source organism: Viscum album (assembly GCA_963277665.1). Classification (NCBI taxonomy): domain Eukaryota; kingdom Viridiplantae; phylum Streptophyta; class Magnoliopsida; order Santalales; family Viscaceae; genus Viscum; species Viscum album. The sequence goes on from OY728127.1 coordinate 111,862,187, forward strand.
TTTTAATTCCATTAATATGACAAAGAAATTAAAGTAGCGTTCATGCGTACGTACGGCTTACCGTCTCCATAAACGGTGCATTTCATTTCTTACCTCTAAATGATTATGTAATATTATAAATACATGTATATGCTGGATATATATGATATATATGATATCCAAATCAGGAATGTCATTCTGGATATAAAGAACCTTTGACCACACGAACAACATGTAATTGTAAGAAGTCCACTTTCGACTTAAGAACCAAATATCGACAAAACAATCATTATTAACTTAATGATTACATAATGTTTATAACATGTAAATAAGTGACATAAAAGGAATAATAAGCTTTAAAAAGGTTCTTAATCAAGTATAAATTAACTCAAGTTTATTATTCAGGAGATTAAAGAACGATCGAGTCAAGTCGGACCCGAGGTAAGGGATCCTACTCCTCTCTTTCTTTTTAAGTACACACTTTTATGTAATTCCTTTTAAAGCTCATATTTCTTGTTATTGGGATGATATTTTATATTAAATTTACTGTAATTATTATTTTAATGTGATGAGATACCCTATTCTCTCTCATCAATCCATTTTGGAAGTTTTAAGTGGCGCCGATAGGCTGCCGAATTTTCGTAAGAGATCTAACCTCTCTCTTTCTCTTTAAGTACTCCCCTTTATGTCACTTCTTTTAAGATCATATTTGTTATTATGGGGGATGTTATTTCATATTCCTCTTGATGTACATTTTGTTGTAATGTGATGAGATACCCTATTTGATCTCATCAATCCATTTTTGGAAGTTTTAAGTGGCGCCTTTAGGCTGCCTAGTTTTCGTAAGAGATTTTTCATCTCACTTTCATTCCTGTGAGATTTATGCTACATTTGCCACAATTTACTTTGAGTGGTGTATGTACTGAAATTATTCTACTCTTTGTGTAATATACTTTCCTTTATGAGTATTTACATCAATGATTTATTGTCCTTCATTCATGGGGTGTATGTTTTGAAAGATACCCAAGTCGGTAAGGGAACCTTTCACCCTCCTCTTTTTAAAAGACTTCTTTGTTGGGTCTTTTAATTTACATATTGTTATGTTGGGATATGTTCTAATATATCCTTATTGATGTAAATTTTATGTCCAAGTGATGAGATACACTTTTTTATCTCTCATCAACTCATTTTGATGTGATTCCGTTAGGCTGTCAAGGGAACTTTTTAACCCAATTTCGATTTCTTTGGGTTCAACATGTAGTCATTGAATATGTCATACATTGAATATGTTTGAATGACCTATTATTGTTTTACACTTAATATCCACTTATATTGGGTGTATTTATATTTGTCACACATATTTTTGAGATTGATTTGTCCTTAATTTAAGGATACCTTCTTTATAAGGGATTTCATCACATTTGACATTTCTATTGAGTGTTTAGTGTTGTTATGCACCAATTCACTATTATATGGTGTATATACTGTCCTTTGGAGTATTATATCATGAATCCATTTATTCTCATGATATTATAAAGTTCTGACAAAATGTTATTCCTCAATTATTGTATTCAAGTGTCTCAAATTTTGGTAAAACCACTTTAACCAAAATATCGCTTTAAATGTTTTAATTATTTGTTATTATTAATATCCATGTTTTCAAAATGGTTTTAAGGATTTATTTATATGGATATTAATGGTTTAAAATTTTAAGTTTCAAGGTGGTATGGGACTTCGTCTCAATCTCCTTTCATTGAGGCATATTTTATTTATACGGTGTATAAACCCCTTTGACTTTTACGTTTATTCAAAAGGAATCTTTTTTATACGAAGCATTTACTAAATGACAAAAGGGAATGTTTTTGTCGTACGTATGCGGCGACAACGACTTCTCCGCCGTCGTGACCGTTATTTGAGTTTCGGCTTCCTCTACAATCCATACCTTCTTTTTAAAAGAAAAATAAATAACATGTTTTACTTTTCTTTTATTTTGGTATTGAAAATGGTTTTCACAACGTTTTTTGTGTTGTATTGATATCTTGTGATTGAAATGTGGAAATGTTATGTTTCCTTTATGCATGTTTTATGTGATACGATTATGTTATGGTTCTTGGGCATTATTATGAAGACGGGTGGTTCCGTGATAAACTAAGGGTGGGTGAGCCCGATATAGCTCTCCAATGCATTGGGTAACGCGAAGGAGTGAAACGTTAAGGTTTCTCCGAAGAGATTTTAGGGAATATACTATGATGGGTATTCCAAACGTAACCAAGAGGGTTACTCCCTACGTAAGAATGTTATGAATGCCTCAAGTTACCTTTATGTCTTATGTTTTCTATGATTTATTCATGGTTTGATGAGGTATGTTAAAGTGCCTATGTTTTGTGGGTAAAGTATGATTTCATTATTATATATATATGAACTCATGTTTCCTTTCCATATTTTTATAACCCTTACTGAGCTTTTTATGCTCATACCAAGTTTTTGAAATGTTTTTCACAGGTCAAGGGAGAGGTACATGATGTGATGATAGTGTCAAGGATGTGTCAAGAAAGAATCCATGTTTTATTTTCAATATGTTTCCGTTGATGGGAAGAATGAATACTGTCTTTTATGTAACCACTTTGTTTAAATGTGGAATGTAATGAAAGTTTCATGATCTAATTCTCTAAAACTCTAAACATGAAAAGATCCTCAATTTGTAATCTTGTAATAACTCAAGATTAAGTAAGGTTTAAGGCTGGGGCCTTATAGTTGGTATCAAAGGGAGGTTTAGATAACTTTAGAGTTTAGGGTATTCTCTAAGAACAAGTGACATTACCATAATGGTTAGGATTTCAGAAAGAGTCCTAGTTTTAGATAAAGTGAATGAGTAAGTATATCTTAGTGTTTATCTTACTCATTAGTACATGATGGTTATGTTGATATACTCACACTGACCTTTTTGGTTTTAGTAAATGGCTGGATCTAGCAGGCACCAAAGTGACAATGGGTTTGAAGGAAACTGTGGTGGTTCTCTGATTAAGAGACTGGATGAGATGGGGGATTCAATGAGGAATCTCATGGTTGTTCTAAACCAACTATCAAGGAGTCATGATCAACCACTTCAACCTTGGTGAGTTCTCTAATGCATCATGTACGAGATGGCCAACTCGATGTGGAAATTCAGGTAATAATTTTTAAGGTAACCATTAGGGTTTATATGATCCTTACTTTTGAGGTAATTATGGGTTATTATATGTTATGATGGAAAATGAAAGGCATGAGTTAAACTTGAGGTTAAAATGTGTTATGATCATCTGTGAAGATTTTATCTCATTTTGGGGAATATTTTAAGAATTATATAGTTTTGGAAAAAGGACAACACGCAGACCATGTGACTACCCGTCGCGTCGGACAAAGCTGCGAGAATCGAACCCACAACCAAAGTGCGACTGGTATTTATCGCCTACCACTGGACTACGTGAAGTCCCTGGTTAGTTTGACCGATTATTTTTAGTTATATGATTTTATGAATTAAGAGCAATTTTATTTTGGGTTATTTATGAAAATGATTAACCTATCATGGAGGATATGTGATTAGGTTAATTACTTTTCAATACGAGACTTTAGGAGCAACTGCTGTTGTTTGGAGATAAATGTTACGATTTAACTTGGAAGACTATGTGACTAAATCCTTCAAATATTTGGGTTTCAATATTATATTGGTTTACTTTGAAGAATTTTATGGACAAATTGATTATAGGATGGCCCTCGTTGTACTTTGGGTTTTGTTGGACAAATTTTGGAGATTAAGAATAGATTTTATTTTTATAAAGGGTTATCCTTTTCTGGATTATCTGATCTTGTACTAACCTTTTTGTTTTTGGTTTTGGTTAAAGCCTAAAGACATGGGATGTATATAGTTCTCTTTTGTGGATTAGGTGATTCTCTAGAAGTTGATTATAGTACTCTTAATGCGAACAAGTCTCCCTAAATACTCGCCTTTTGGAAAAAATATGAGTTTGATTAAGGAATCTAGTAAAAGTTGAAAGTCAACATGATAAGTGATTATGTTTCCTTATGAATAAATTCCTCAATAAAAAGTAACTTAAAACAAAAATGTTGTCTATTAACTTTTCCTACTGGGGAACCCAACACCGTTTAACCCATCACAAGTTTGTGATTTTCTTGTGGTTAACTTTCTCCTAAACATGTTTTCTATCACTCTCCCTCAAGAACATGACCCTTTTCTTTTTCTTCCATGTCCATGTTTTTCTACATGGAATCCTAGCATGGGTTAACTCGGGTGACCTCTGTACTTATCTTCCTTTATTTTAAAATGATTGTTTTACCGACTCTTGTTCCGATGTGGGACGTTCAAGGATGTTTCCAAGCTCAATTTTAAAAATTGCGAGGATGCAATTCCCAAAAGGGGGGAAGGATGTAACACCCCAGGTAAATAAAGAATATGACATTTTCATATTTATCCATATTTGTGAATAAAGTATTAATATTACTTTAAAGGGTTTCTATGCTCGATGGCGTACCCAACACGCAACAACGAGTTTCTTGGGAATCTTATGTTGCACTCTAATAATAAAATAATATTATTTTAAATGGTAGTTAACATGTAGCCGTTGTATTGGCGGTAATGGATAGAAATAACTAAAATATGATTATATATGTTTTTAAATGTTTTTACATTTATCCAATAAAAAATAAAGGCTTAAAATACGGAAAGAATTCGATTTTAGGCGTATATGCCCTGGTTTTCACTAAAGGGTCACTTATCGCCTTTTGATGGTGAACCTTCATTAAATATACTTTTGTTCACTCTTAAACATTATTTTGGACCAAATAAAACTCTTATTAAGAATCGGGACATCAAAATTTACTTTGTGTAAATTTTTGGTATCTTTCCGATAAAGTTCATTTTTTAATGAATAGTGTAAAATGTTGTATTTTAATTCAAAACCTCTTTTTAATCTAATTTATTTATATGATTAGATTATCTTTTGAATTGGTTTTAAATTTAAATTAGAATATATTTTTATAATTAAATCCAATAGTGTTCGTTGGAATTAATTTCACTTTGAAATCGGACTTAAACTAGTGTCAATCTTTTGATACTTATTGTTTCATAAAAACACGCTATTTGCTCTGACAACGGGAATTAATTATTAAATTAATTAATGTGACTTATATGTTTTGAATTTTGTAAAATAGAATTCATTTTTGAATTCGGAATATCAAATATAGCTTAGGGTGAATTTTTGGGATTTTTCTGAAAAACATCAATTTTTGATGAATAGTGACACCACTAAGTGGTACTTATAAAAACTGATTTTTCCGTTTAAATGAAATTTTGTCATCTTTGTGTTTTGAATTTCAAAAATCCGACATACATGGTCTTCATTAAGAAGTAAAATGTGGTTCAATGGGATAAAAATAATGTTTTGGTGAATAGTAACTTATTAAGTTTTTAATCGCGATTAGAGGTAATTAGTGTAGTTTAAGGTAAAAATAATGTTTTAATAATATTAAATGAACTTGACACATGTACTAACCTCATTTTATGTGTAATGGCCGACCCATACAAGCCACGGGTCAACTTGGGGACCCCATGGAGCCACTTTTGTTGGGAAATGACATAAATAACTTTTTATTTAATGTTAAAGTAAAAATGACACAAACATCATATGTTTTACGAAAAAAAATTTTACATGGGGTTATAAAGATCAGATTTTTGATTATAAATATTCATTGGAAAGCTAAAAATATTTCCTACATCATAGTATTTTTTTATAATTTTTAGACACTAAATAAATTAAATTATTTATGACATCATGATGATGCAGCGATGACCTCATTATTTAACGATTTAAATAAAATGGAAAGATAATGTAAAATCTATGAACTACACATGTCCAAAACTTATTGGATGGGTGGATTTCAAACCCTTAACACCTTATCCACGAATTATATCAATGTGGGACCTTTTAAAACCGAAACACATTTTCAAATAAAGTAATATTTCTTACTTTCCAAAAGTGCCCTTCCCCTCCTCTTATAAAAGGCCCCCACCTCTACCTCATTTCACACACTCCTCAAGCCTTTGGCTCGGCCAACCCCTGCCCATTTACTCTCTCCACATCCCTTTCCTCATCCTAGAGAATTCACTTTGGGCAGAATCCTTTCAAAGGAAGCCTTTAGGCTCAAATCAAAAGGAGTTACACTTTTAAAGGTAATTCATTCTCTCATGTTCATTTGTTTTTTGTAACAACACCATTATCTTCAATATACTAGGATGTTGTTATGAGATTTATTCGAGCTACACTCTCACACAACTACATCAAATGGTTAAAGAACATACGGTTTCCGTGGATGGCGAAATTCTTCCTCCCGAAACGATGATTGTTCAATACTCATTTAACACATTCAAAGGTGGACATTATGATGTCACTATTTTTATATATGATATATAATATGTTTATGTTTTACTTATGCTTCTGTATTTTTAATTTGTGTCTTACCTTTATGCCTTCCATTATGGGTATACGCGATATCTTCATTTTAGGAAGTGCGGACTACCGCCCCCTCAAAGTGATGTGATTCGTTAATGCCATATGTGGGACGTATAAAGGATGGATTTAATGTTATTATATATGATGTTATACTGGAATTATTATATACCTCTATATCATTATTATTTCTTTCCATTAAAGTATGAGATAGAAATGAAAGTAGCGTTCATGCGTACGTACGGCTTACCGTCTCCATGAACGGTGCATTTCATTTCTTATCCCCAAATGTAATGTATTATTATAAGTACATGTATATAATGGATATATATGATGAATGATACATCTAAATGATGAATATAATTTTTTAATTAAAATATACATACCTCTCATTTAGTTTTAATTCCATTAATATGACAAAGAAATTAAAGTAGCGTTCATGCGTACGTACGGCTTACCGTCTCCATGAACGGTGCATTTCATTTCTTACCTCTAAATGATTATGTAATATTATAAATACATGTATATGCTGGATATATATGATATATATGATATCCAAATCAGGAATGTCATTCTGGATATAAAGAACCTTTGACCACACGAACAACATGTAATTGTAAGAAGTCCACTTTCGACTTAAGAACCAAATATCGACAAAACAATCATTATTAACTTAACGATTACATAATGTTTATAACATGTAAATAAGTGATATAAAAGGAATAATAAGCTTTAAAAAGGTTCTTAATCAAGTAGAAATTAACTCAAGTTTATTATTCAGGAGATTAAAGAACGATCGACTCAAGTCGGACCCGAGGTAAGGGATCCTACTCCTCTCTTTCTTTTTAAGTACACACTTTTATGTCATTCCTTTTAAAGCTCATCTTTCTTGTTATTGGGATGATATTTTATATTACATTAACTGTAATTATTATTTTCATGTGATGAGATACCCTATTCTCTCTCATCAATCCATTTTGGAAGTTTTAAGTGGCGCCGATAGGCTGCCGAATTTTCGTAAGAGATCTAACCTCTCTCTTTCTCTTTAAGTACTCCCCTTTATGTCACTTCTTTTAAGCTCCTATTTGTTATGATGGGGGATTTTCTTTAATATTCCTCTTGATGTACATTTTGTTGTAATGTGATGAGATACCCTATTTGATCTCATCAATCCATTTTTGGAAGTTTTAAGTGGCGCCTTTAGGCTGCCTAGTTTTCGTAAGAGATTTTTCATCTCACTTTCATTCCTGTGAGATTTATGCTACATTTGCCACAATTTCCTTTGAGTGGTGTATGTACTGAAATTATTCTACTCTTTGTGTAATATACTTTCCTTTATGATTATTTACATCAATGATTTATTGTCCTTCATTCATGGGGTGTATGTTTTGAAAGATACCCAAGTCGGTAAGGGAACCTTTCACCGTCCTCTTTTTAAAAGACTTCTTTGTTGGGTCTTTTAATTTACATATTGTTATGTTGGTATATGTTATCATATATCCTTATTGATGTAAATTTTATGTCCAAGTGATGAGATACACTTTTTTATCTCTCATCAACTCATTTTGATGTGATTCCGTTAGGCTGTCAAGGGAACTTTTTAACCCAATTTCGATTTCTTTGGGTTCAACATGTAGTCATTGAATATGTCATACATTGAATATGTGTGAATGACCTATTATTGTTTTACACTTAATATCCACTTATATTGGGTGTATTTATATTTGTCACACATATTTTTGAGATTGATTTGTCCTTAATTTAAGGATACCTTCTTTATAAGGGATTTCATCACATTTGACATTTCTATTGAGTGTTCATTGTTGTTATGCACAAATTCACTATTATATGGTGTATATACTGTCCTTTGGAGTATTATATCATGAATCCATTTATTATCATGATATTATAAAGTTCTGACTAAATGTTATTCCTCAATTATTGTATTCAAGTGTCTCTAATTTTGGTAAAACCCCTTTAACCAAAATATCGCTTTAAATGTTTTAATTATTTGTTCTTATTAATATCCATGTTTTCAAAATGGTTTTAAGGATTTATTTATATGGATATTAATGGTTTAAAATTTTAAGTTTCAAGGTGGTATGGGACTTCGTCTCAATCTCCTTTCATTGAGGCATATTTTATTTATACGGTGTATAAACCCCTTTGACTTTTACGTTTATTCAAAAGGAATCTTTTTTATACGAAGTGTTTACTAAATGACAAAAGGGAATGTTTTTGTCGTACGTATGCGGCGACAACGACTTCTCCGCCGTCGTGACCGTTATTTGAGTTTCGGCTTCCTCTACAATCCATACCTTCTTTTTAAAAGAAAAATAAATACCATGTTTTACTTTTCTTTTATTTTGGTATTGAAAATGGTTTTCACAACGTTTTTTGTGTTGTATTGATATCTTGTGATTGAAATGTGGAAATATTTTGTTTCCTTTATGCATGTTTTATGTGATACGATTATGTTATGGTTCTTGGGCATTATTATGAAGACGGGTGGTTCCGTGATAAACTAAGGGCGGGTGAGCCCGATATAGCTCTCCAATGCATTGGGTAACGCGAAGGAGTGAAACGTTAAGGTTTCTCCGAAGAGATTTTAGGGAATATACTGTGATGGGTATTCCAAATGTAACCAAGAGGGTTACTCCCTACGTAAGAATGTTATGAATGCCTCAAGTTACCTTTATGTCTTATGTTTTCTATGATTTATTCATGGTTTGATGAGGTATGTTAAAGTGCCTATGTTTTATGGGTAAAGTATTATTTCATTATTATATATATATGAACTCATGTTTCCTTTCCATATTTTTATAACCCTTACTGAGCTTTTTATGCTCATCCCAAGTTTTTGAAATGTTTTTCACAGGTCAAGGGAGAGGTACATGATGTGATGATAGTGTCAAGGATGTGTCAAGAAAGAATCCATGTTTCATTTTCAATATGTTTCCGTTGATGGGAAGAATGAATACTGTCTTTTATGTAACCACTTTGTTTAAATGTGGAATGTAATGAAAGTTTCATGATCTAATTCTCTAAAACTCTAAACCTGAAAAGATCCTCAATTTGTAATCTTGTAATAACTCAATATTAAGTAAGGTTTAAGGCTGGGGCCTTATAGTTGGTATCAAAGGGAGGTTTAGATAACTTTAGAGTTTAGGGTATTCTCTAAGCATAAGTGACATTACCATAATGGTTAGGATTTCAGAAAGAGTCCTAGTTTTAGATAAAGTGAATGAGTAAGTATATCTTAGTGTTTATCTTACTCATTAGTACATGATGGTTATGTTGATATACTCACACTGACCTTTTTGGTTTTAGTAAATGGTTGGATCTAGCAGGCACCAAAGTGACAATGAGTTTGAAGGAAACTGTGGTGGTTCTCTGATTAAGAGACTGGATGAGATGGGGGATTCAATGAGGAATCTCATGGTTGTTCTAAACCAACTATCAAGGATTCATGATCAACCACTTAAACCTTGGTGAGTTCTCTAATGCATCATGTACGAGATGGACAACTCGATGTGGAAATTCAGGTAATAATTATTAAGGTAACCATTAGGGTTTATATGATCCTTACTTTTGAGGTAATTATGGGTTATTATATGTTATGATGGAAAATGAAAGGCATGAGATAAACTTGAGGTTAAAATGTGTTATGATCATCTGTGAAGATTTTATCTCATTTTGGGGAATGTTTTAAGAATTATATAGTTTTGGAAAAAGGACAACACGCAGACCATGTGACTACCCGTCGCGTCGGACAAAGCTGCGAGAATCGAACCCACAACCAAAGTGTGACTGGTATTTATCGCCTACCACTGGACTACATGAAGTCCCTGGTTAGTTTGACCTATTCTTTTTTGTTATATGATTTTATGAATTAAGAGCAAGTTGATTTTGGGTTATTTATGAAAATGATTAACCTATCATGGAGGATATGTGATTAGGTTAATTACTTTTCAATACGAGACTTTAGGAGCAACTGCTGTTTTTTGGAGATAAATGTTACGATTTAACTTGGAAGACTATGTGACTAAATCCTTCAAATATTTGGGTTTCAATCTTATATTGGTTTACTTTGAAGAATTTTATGGACAAATTGATTATAGAATGGCCCTCATTGTACTTTGGGTTTTGTTGGACAAATTTTGGAGATTAAGAATAGATTTTATTTTTATAAAGGGTTATCCTTTTCTGGATTATCTGATCTTGTACTAACCTTTTTGTTTTTGGTTTTGGTTAAAGCCTAAAGACATTGGATGTATATAGTTCTCTTTTTTGGATTAGGTGATTCTCTAGAAGTTGATTATAGTACTCTTAATGCGAACAAGTCTCCCTAAATACTCGTCTTTTGGAAAAAATATGAGTTTGATTAAGGAATCTAGTAAAAGTTGAAAGTCAACATGATAAGTGATTATGTTTCCTTATGAATAAATTCCTCAATAAAAAGTAACTTAAAACAAAAATGTTGTCTATTAACTTTTCCTACTGGGGAACCCAACACCGTTTAACCCATCACAAGTTTGTGATTTTCTTGTGGTTAACTTTCTCCTAAACATGTTTTCTATCACTCTCCCTCAAGAACATGACCCTTTGCTTTTTCTTCCATGTCCATGTTTTTCTACATGGAATCCTAGCATGGGTTAACTCGGGTGACCTCTGTACTTATCTTCCTTTATTTTAAAATGATTGTTTTACCAACTCTTGTTCCGATGTGGGATGTTCAAGGATGTTTCCAAGCTCAATTTTAAAAATTGCGAGGATGCAATTCCCAAAAGGGGGGAAGGATGTAACATCCCAGGTAAATAAAGAATATGACATTTTCATATTTATCCATATTTGTGAATAAATTATTAATGTTAATTTAAAGGGTTGCTATGCTCGATGGCGTACCCAACACGCAACAACGAGTTTCTTGGGAATCTTATGTTGCACTCTAATAATAAAATAATATTATTTTAAATGGTAGTTAACATGTAGCCGTTGTATTGGCGGTAATGGATAGAAATAACTAAAATATGATTATATATGTTTTTAAATGTTTTTACATTTATCCAATAAAAAATAAAGGCTTAAAATACGGAAAGAATTCGATTTTAGGCGTATATGCCCTGGTTTTCACTAAAGGGTCACTTATCGCCTTCTGATGGCGAACCATCATTAAATATACTTTTGTTCACTCTTAAACATTATTTTGGACCAAATAAAACTCTTATTAATAATCGGGACATCAAAATTTACTTTGTGTAAATTTTTGGTATCTTTCCGATAAAGTTCATTTTTTAAATGAATAGTGTAAAATGTTGTATTTTAATTCAAAACCTCTTTTTAATCTAATTTATTTATATGATTAGATTATCTTTTGAATTGGTTTTAAAGTTAAATTAGAATATATTTTTATAATTAAATCCAATAGTGTTCGTTGGAATTAATTTCACTTTGAAATCGGACTTAAACTAGTGTCAATCTTTTGATACTTATTGTTTCATAAAAACACGCTATTTGCTCTGACAGCGGGAATTAATTATTAAATTAATTAATGTGACTTATATGTCTTGAATTTTGTAAAATAGACTTCATTTTTGAATTCGGAATATCAAATATAGCTTAGGGTGAATTTTTGGGATTTTTCTGAAAAACATCAATTTTTGATGAATAGTGACACCACTAAATGGTACTTATAAAAACTGATTTTTCCGTTTAAATGAAATTTTGTAATCTTTGTGTTTTGAATTTCAAAAATCTGACATACATGGTTTTCATTAAGAAGTAAAATGTGGTTCAATGGGATAAAAATAATTTTTTGGTGAATAGTAACTTATTAAGTTTTTAATCGCGATTAGAGGTAATTAGTGTAGTTTAAGGTAAAAATAATGTTTTAATAATATGAAATGAACTTGACACATGTACTAACCTCATTGTATGTGTAATGACCGACCAAGACAAGCCATGGGTCAACTTGGGGACCCCATGGAGCCACTTTTGTTGGGAAATGACATAAATAACTTTTTATTTAATGTTAAAGTAAAAATGACACAAACATCATATGTTTTACGAAAACAATTTTTACATGGGGTTATAAAGATTATATTTTTGATTATAAATAGTCATTGGAAAGATAAAAAGATTTAATACATCATAGTATTTTTTTTATAATTTTTAGACACTAAATAAATTAAATTATTTATGACATCATGATGATACAGCGATGACCTCATTATTTAACGATTTAAATAAAATGGAAAGATAATGTAAAATCTATGAACTAAACATGTCCAAAACTTATTGGATGGGTGTATTTATAACCCTTAACACCTTATCCACGAATTATATCAATGTGGGACCTTTTAAAACCGAAACACATTTTCAAATAAAGTAATATTTCTTACTTTCCAAAAGTGCCCCTTTCCTCCTCTTATAAAAGGCCCCCACCTCTACCTCATTTCACACACTCCTCAAGCCTTTGGCTCAGCCAACCCCGGCCCATTTACTCTCTCCACATCCCTCTCCTCATCCTAGAGAATTCCCTTTGGGAATAATCCTTTCAAAGGAAGCCTTTAGTCTCAAATCAAAAGGAGTTACACTTTTAAAGGTAATTCATTCTCTCATGTTCATTTGTTTTATTTTTCTTCTCCAACCCCCTAAACTCTTTTTATTTACTTATTTTGTAACAAAAACAGTATATTCAATATACTAGGATGTTGTTATGATATTTATTCGAGCTACACTCTCACACAACTACATCAAATGGTTAAAGAACATACGGTTTCCATGGATGGCGAAATTCTGCCTCCCGAAACGATGATTGTTCAATACTCATTTAACACATTTAAAGGTGGCCATTATGATGTCACTATTTTTATATATGATATATAATATGTTTATGTTTTACTTATTCTTCTGTATTTTTCATTTGTGTCTTACCTTTATAGCTTCCATTATGGGTATACGCGATATCTTCATTTTAGGAAGTGCGGACTACTGCCCCCTCAAAGTGATGTGATTCGTTAATGACATACGTGGGACATATAAAGGATGGATTTAATGTTATTATATATGATGTTATACTGGAATTATTATATACCTCTATATAATTATTATTTCTTTCCATTAAAGTATGAGATAGAAATGAAAGTAGCGTTCATGCGTACGTACGGCTTACCGTCTCCATGAACGGTGCATTTCATTTCTTATCCCCAAATGTATTGTACTATTATAAGTACATGTATATAATGGATATATATGATAAATGATACATCTAAATGATGAATATAATTCTGTAATTAAAATATACATACCTCTCATTTAGTTTTAATTCCATTAATATGACAAAGAAATGAAAGTAGCGTTCATGCGTACGTACGGCTTACCGTCTCCATGAACGGTGCATTTCATTTCTTACCTCTAAATGATAATGTAATATTATAAATACATGTATATTCTGGATATATATGATATATATGATATCCAAATCGGGAATGTCATTCTGGATATAAAGAACCTTTGACCACACGAACAACATATAATTGTAAGAAGTCCACTTTCGACTTAAGAACCAAATATCGACAAAACAATCATTATTAACTTAATGATTACATAATGTTTATAACATGGAAATAAGTGATATAAAAGGAATAATAAGATTTAAAAAGGTTCTTAATCAAGTATAAATTAACTCAAGTTTATTATTCAGGATATTAAAGAACGATCGAGTCAAGTCGGACCCGAGGTAAGGGATCCTACTCCTCTCTTTCTTTTTAAGTACACACTTTTATGTCATTCCTTTTAAAGCTCATCTTTCTTGTTATTGGGATGATATATTACATTAACTGTAATTATTATGTTCATGTGATGAGACACCCTATTCTCTCTCATCAATCCATTTTGGAAGTTTTAAGTGGCACCGATAGGCTGCCGAATTTTCGTAAGAGATCTAACCTCTCTCTTTCTCTTTAAGTACTCCCCTTTATGTCACTTATTTTAAGCTCTTATTTGTTATGATGGGGGATGTTCTTTCATATTACTCTTGCTTTACATTTTTTTGTAATGTGATGAGATACCCTATTTGATCTCATCAATCCATTTTTGGAAGTTTTAAGTGGCTCCTTTAGGCTGCCTAGTTTTCGTAAGATATTTTTAATCTCACTTTCATTCCTATGAGATTTATGATACATTTGCCACAATTTCCTTTGAGTGGTGTATGTACTGAAATTATTCTACTCTTTTTGTAATATACTTTCCTTTATGATTATTTACATCAATGATTTATTGTCCTTCATTCATGGGGTGTATGTTTTGAAAGATACCCAAGTCGGTAAGGGAACCTTTCACCCTCCTCTTTTTAAAAGACTTCTTTGTTGGGTCTTTTAATTTAAATATTGTTATGTTGGGATATGTTCTCATATATCCTTATTGATGTAAATTTTATGTCCAAGTTATGAGATACACTTTTTTATCCCTCATCAACTCATTTTGATGTGATGTCGTTAGGCTGTCAAGGGAACTTTTTAACCCAATTTCGATTTCTTTGGGTTCAACATGTAGTCATTGAATATGTCATCCATTGAATATGTGTGAATGTCCTTTTATTGTTTTACACTTAATATCCACTTATATTGGGTGTATTTATATTTTTCACACATATTTTTGAGATTGATTTGTCCTTAATTTAAGGATACCTTCTTTATAAGGGATTTCATCACATTTGACATTTCTATTGAGTGTTCATTGTTGTTATGCACCAATTAACTCTTATATGGTGTATATACTGTCCTTTGGAGTATTATATCATGAATCCATTTATTCTCATGATATTATAAAGTTCTGGCTAAATGTTATTCCTCAATTATTGTATTCAAGTGTCTCTAATTTTGGTAAAACCCCTTTAACCAAAATATCGCTTTAAATGTTTTAATTATTTGTTCTTATTAATATCCATGTTTTCAAAATGGTTTTAAGGATTTATTTATATGGATATTAATGGTTTAAAATTTTAAGTTTCAAGGTGGTATGGGACTTCGTCTCAATTTACTTTCATTGAGGCATATTTTATTTATACGGTGTATAAACCCCTTTGACTTTTACGTTTATTCAAAAGGTATCTTTTTTATACGAAGCGTTTACTAAATGACAAAAGGGAATGTTTTTGTCATACGTATGCGGTGACAACGACTTCTCCGTCGTCGTGACCGTTATTTGAGTTTCGGCTTCCTCTACAAGCCATACCTTCTTTTTAAAAGAAAAATAAATACCATGTTTTACTTTTCTTTTATTTTGGTATTGAAAATGGTTTTCACAATGTTTTTTGTGTTGTATTGATATCTTTTGATTGAAATGTGGAAATGTTATGTTTCCTTTATGCATGTTTTATGTGATACGATTATGTTATGGTTCTTAGGCATTATTATGAAGACGGGTGGTTCCATGATAAACTAAGGGCGGGTGAGCCCGATATAGCTCTCCAATGCATTGGGTAACGCGAAGGAGTGAAACGTTAAGGTTTCTCCGAAGAGATTTTAGGGAATATATTGTGATGGGTATTCCAAACGTAACCAAGAAGGTTACTCCCTACGTAAGAATGTTATGAATGCCTCAAGTTACCTTTATGTCTTATGTTTTCTATGATTTATTCATGGTTTGATGAGGTATGTTAAAGTGCCTATGTTTTATGGGTAAAGTATGATTTCATTCTTATGTATATATGAACTCATGTTTCCTTTCCATATTTTTATAACCCTTACTAAGCTTTTTATGCTCATCCCAAGTTTTTGAAATGTTTTTCACAGGTCAAGGGAGAGGTACATGATGTGATGATAGTGTCAAGGATGTGTCAAGAAAGAATCCATGTTTTATTTTCAATATGTTTCCGTTGATGGGAAGAATGAATATTTTCTTTTATGTAACCACTTTGTTTAAATGTGGAATGTAATGAAAGTTTCATGATCTAATTCTCTAAAACTCTAAACCTGAAAAGATCCTCAATGTGTAATCTTGTAATAACTCGAGATTAAGTAAGGTTTAAGGTTGGGGCCTTATACCAAAAGACACCCTTCGGTAAGAAAACATACTGTAGGGGAAAGTGAATGTGCTCTTTTCTTGATCTTCTGGAGAAATGGAAATTTGGTTATACCCTAAATAACTATCTAGGAAGCAATAGAAGTTTTGACCTGCTAGTCTCTCTAGAATTTGATCCATGAATGGCAGGGGGAAATAATCCTTCCTTGTGGCATCGTTTAATTTTCGGTAATCCACACAGACTCTCCAGCCCATGACAGTGCGTGTAGGGATGAGATCGTTCTTTTCATTTGAAATCACAGTGATACCCCTCTTTTTGGGTACCACCTAGAGGGGACTCACCCATGGACTATCTGAGATGGGATAGATGATTCCTACATCCAACAATTTAATCACCTTATTTTTTACAACTTCCTTCATGGGGGGATTCAGGCGCCGATGTGGTTGCCAATATTGCTTGGCACCTTCTTCAAGTATCACCTTATGGGTGAAAATGGTAGGGATGATGCCCTTAAAATCAGTGACTGTCCACCCAATAGTGTGCTTCTACTATTTTAGGACCTGTAGAAGTGCATCTTCTTGATCCTGTGACATTTCTGCGTTAAGTATGATAGGAAAAGATTGATTTGATCATAAATACCCATAATTTAGAGAAGATGTAAGAGGCTTCAGTTCGAGTTCAGGTGCCTTCAAAATCGAAGGTACAAGTGGTTGCACCTTTTCCTGTTCCACACTATTAGGAACAACTATATGTTGCCATAGTGGCCACCCTGGCCTTCTAGGAATTGCAAATATTCTAGTGCTTCTTTATCTGGAATGTCTAGAATAATAAAGTTATATGAAGTAAAAGAACATACCATATCATCCCCTTTTTTTCTTAAACGTTCATCCATGGTGGTTATAGCATAACAATCCTCATGTTCAGACAATGATACATGTTTGACAGCCTTGAGGACATTGTAGGAGATGCTTTCATCTCCTACCTGAAAAATAATCTCTCCTTGGTGCACATCGATTAGTACCTTCCCAGTTTCCAATAAAGGTCTTCCAAGTATGAGAGGTGCCTCCTAGTCATCCTCCATGTCGAGGATGATGAAATCAATGGGGAGGATAAGCCTACCCACTTTGACGAGCATGTCCTCTAGTAGTCCCTTCGGATGTTTGATGGATTGATCAGCAAGTCAAAGGGATACTTGGGTAGGCTTCAAGTCATTGAGCTCTAGCTTCTTGAAAACTTCAAGGGGCATGAGGTTCATGCTAGAACCTAAATCGTAGAGGGCCTTCCCAAACTCGCATGGTCCAATGGTATAGGGAATTGTAAATCTACCTAGATCATGGAGTTTGGGAGTAATTAAATGTTGGATGACTGCAGAACACTCCTTGGTTAGGGCAATGGTACCCAGATCCTCCATTTTTCTTCTATTGGAGACTATTTCCTTCATGAATTTGGCATAAGTGGGCATCTGCATCAGTGCCTCTGCAAATGGAATATTTATTTGTATCTTTTTAAATGAGTCCATGAATTTGCTGAACTGGTGGTCCAGCTTTCTCTACTTCAATCTCTCTGGGAAGGGTAAGGCAGGTTCAAAGGGTTTGACAACTTCCTTCCCTTTATTCTGAGAAGCCTCCTTCTGTGGGATTTTGGATGAGGAGGGGTTGGTAATGGTACCTTCTTCATCAACAGGGGGTGTGGATGCACCTGTTTGTGATGGTTGGTTATATTGGAGCTATTTTCCACTTCGGATCATGACAGCATGGGCTTCCTCCCTTGGATTCTTCTCTATGTTTCCCGATAGAGTACTGGGTTGCCTTCCCGAGAGTTGGGTTGCCAATTGGCCAATTTAGTTATCTAGGCCTCTAATTGAAGTCTCTTGATTTTGGAACCTAGTATTAGTAGTAGATATGAATTTGGTCATAAGATCCTCTAAACTTGAGGTGTTCTCCTGGTGAGGTGGTTGTTGAGCTGGTGGAGGTGGTGGATACTATGGGTGTTGTGGGTGAGGGTTCTAATACCCTTGTCGTTGATAAGGGCCCTGTTGGGGCAGTTGCTGCCTCTGGTATTGGTTCTGATAAGAAGGCTGGTTGTAGCCAGGTGGTAGCTGGGGTGGAGGATTTTCCTATTGTTGGCCCCAGCCTGTATTTTTTTGATCACGCCATGCCAGGTTCCGGTACTACTGGTACTGGTTTAGCCCTCTATTTTGTGCAACATAACTTACATCTCTTTTCGATGGGACTCTATTAGAACTGGGGTATTCTCCCATGATGTGGTTATTGCCACATTTGCTACACGTTGCATGATTTGCCGCATGTACTTGGGAGGTGACCTTCAGATTGAGCACGTAGATCTTCTTGGACACAGTGTCTAACTGGGCAGCTAGCATGGTAGTTGCATCAATGTTATGCACACCTCGTTTCTATGTTCCTTGCTCATAATTCCACTGGAAGCTGTTGGTAGACATGTCCTCCAGTAGTTCGAAGAGTTCTTCGGGGGAATTCCTCATTACCATACCTCCAACAGCAGCATCCACCATGAACTTGGTACTAGTTTTCAACCCTCTGTAGAAGGTTTTTAATTTCATAAAAAGTGGAAGTCTGTGGTTTGGGAATTTTCACAACATCTCCTTGAAGCACTCTCATGATTCGTATAATGATTCCACGTCATGCTGTTTGAAGTTGTGGATCTCATTCTACAACATCACCGTCTTCGAGGGTGGGAAATATTTGGATAGGAATGTCTGGGCTAGCTCCTCCCAGGTAAGGATGGATCGTTGAGGCAAGCCTTTAATCCAGTCTTTCACCTTATCCATTAGAGAGAAGGGGAAAAGGCGAAGATAGATGGTGTCGGTGGACCCTCTATGGTAGTGGAACGTGTCTCATACCTCCAGAAAATTGGAGAGATGGGCTTGGGATCCTCGTTGGGCAGGCCACTGAATTGAATAGTGTTCTAGATCAACTACATGATGGAGGGCTTGATCTCGAAGTGTTTATCCTGCACCGGTGGATGGACGATGCCTATATCAGCTCCGTGGATTGATGGAAGGCCGTACTCCATGAGAGTACGGCATGGAGGTGGCTGATGAGGAAGGGGAACTGGCATGAATTGTTAATCATGAGGGGCGTACAATGGCCCCTGACCTTGGTTGAAATATGGAATCCACTCTGGTTGGAATTGTTGAATCTACTGCAGATGGTATTCTAGAACTTTTGGAGCTTAATGGTTCTAGTTGTCATCCGGACCTAACTGTTGTCTATCTCCTTGGATAACAGCTGGATTTCCTTCCTCTTTCGGCATCATTGGAGTGGTTTGGTTGTGTTCGGCCATTAGTGCTCATTGGCACCTAAAAATGTCTGTTCGATCTCTAGGTCAGTTGGGAAAAACCCTGATGACTTAGTGTTCTTGGAATGCGTGAGGTGACCACTCATACACTTAAAGGCCTGCACAAAACAAAACAAACCACCAAGCATAAATGAGGAAAAAGAAAGATAAAAAATGAGAATAGAAAAGAAATTTTTGTGAATTTATGATTTTTATTTTCACTAAAATTTGATACAAATTTAATTAAAACAAGGATAAAATTAACTCTATGATCCCCAGCAACGGCTCCAAAATTTTGCGAGTCATTTCACTAAAGGTATATTATTAGTGTCCCAAATTATTTTAACCCTAACAAGTATAGCACCAGTAAGGGTTCAATCCATAGGGGAAAAGGAGTTATTTTTATCTTGTTTAACTTAGTTTTTATTTTTGTTTTAATTAAGTTTTCTGAATTTAAAGTCAATTTTTGTTATTTGGATAAAAAGAACAATTGGTTCTAAGATTCTTTTAACAAAGTGCTTAACAGAATAAAAGAAAAATATAAGAAAATTGATTTTGATAAATATAAAGAGAGACGTGCATTGGGGTTATGGGTTAATGAGAAGTTTTTTATTAAATCAAATTGCTTATGAGGTTGTGTTGTTCATGATAACCCAACACTCTGGGTTTAATTTGTAATAACTTTTCCTTGGTCTAGTAAACTTTATATTTAGAGCTGAAGTGACTAACTCCTTGGTCCAGTAGTTAGTATTTAACAGATATTTATTTGGATTAGTCCATTTTGAGTCGACAAATACTTCCAATGGTCATGAAATTATTCATCGTTATTCTTCTTTTGAATCCCTGAAAATTATGCCCTTGGTCTGGTACAGAATTTTCAGTGATAATATGAAGTGATTTAAGAAGAATAATAAGAGTTTAATATAACAAACACATTCATAGTAACTAATTTAAATTACAACTCATCATTTCCCACAACCCCAACTAACTGGGTGTTTAGTTACACATGGAGGTAAAGATAAACACAAGACTCTTGATACCTGATGTGATCATACTTGAAACTTTGAGGTGGAAATGATTCTTCGGTAGATTCTAGAATGACGGTAGTATGATGGAAGAGTGTCTCTCCTTCAGAACTTCAACCCTTTTCTCCACACAATAATAACAACACCCTCTCTCCTTCTCTTTTTCTCTTCCCTGTCTGGAGGAAAAGGCCTCCTTTTATATAAAAAATAAGTACATGGCGTGTGGAAAAATTATACGTCGTGTAATTTTTTCAATGAATTTTTGCCTCTTTTTTCTCTACTGGTAGGAAGCTTAACACACTATCATTGACTTGGAACATGGTGTCGCCTGGTAGGTGAATGTACACGGCGTGTAGCACCACCATGCATGGTGTGTAGTCTCTTATTTCGGTCACCAACCACTTCTATAAATGTATACACGGCGTGTATCAGTAGAACACGTTGTATACCCTTCAGCCAGCCACATGGGCATGTAGAATCTTCTTGTCCACCAACTGCTTTTAGAATGGTATACACAACATGTATATTTTGAACACGGTGTGTACCGGATTCTGGTTACTTGGGCATGTACTTATCCTAGTCAACCCATGTCTGAGATTGAATTTACACGGCGTGTGTATAAGTACACGCCGTGTAGTTGTAAATTTTTGCTCAGTTCTTCCCCATTTTGTGTATTTGTCCATAAATCTCCTGGAAATGAACAAGATAACCAAAATCAAAGTATTTGTTCCCTAAGCAGTAGGTAATTTCTGAAAACTTGTTCTTATTTTTCAATAGAGTATATGAAAATGTATACACAAATCAGGTGCACCACCAATCTATCCCAAGTATGATGTCAAATCCTATCATCTCAAGGATATAAATGCTCTAAAGGAATTGACACCCACCAATCTCAAGGGGTAAATCTCTTAACTGGCATACACCCTCCATTATGATCCCCAACAGAGTGTCTAGTGTCAGAACTCCCTTAGAAAAATAGAAACTAAGTTTAAGGCTCTCCACAATGAAAACAGATATAAAACTATGATAAGACCCTATATCAAAAAGTGCATAAGCTAAAGTAGAGGCTACTAGGATAGTATCTCTGACAGTAGAAGGTCTAGGATCCTGCTCCTACCGGGTCTATGGAACTGCGTATACATGACTTAAACTGTGGCCCTATGATACTGGTTGGCTACCCTGATCAGATCCACCCTTCTCTCACTGAAAAACCGGTGTCTGGCTACCATGACCATGACCACCACCTTATCCTGATCAACCAGTTATTTTTCAACTTCCTTCTTGATGAGAAGTTGTTGACCCTTATCCTAAATGTGGAGTCAGTGCAGACCCTCTCTCACTAGATACTAGTGGAAACATTATACAAAAGCATTGAAGATAACCCATATTTCCATAGGAACGCCACTCAACTAGGTCCCTCATACATTCTGGCCTCGTGTGTCCTAGCCTACTGCACTATTAGAACCATAGTTGGCTACCTAAAGAGATGTTATGCTACTTGTATCACCAAATGGAAGCTTCATACAAACCTTCCTACTATAGTTTGATGTAGTACCAGACCTAGGTGTTGAATTTCCCTGGCTTACACCCACAAATACCACTAGGTTATGCTATATGACCAGTTTTTGATTCACTATTCTAGTTACAGTAGTTAGTTGGAATCCATTTACCTATGATTAGATTTCAAACCTGATACCATCCTTGAATTACCTAGCTTTAGACATATTTTCACCCATCGTAATAGGTGAAAATTGCTGAATATCATTAAAATAGTATGAGTAATCCATAACTGATAGGGAACCCTGCTATAAATGCATAAACTCACAAACTTTATCAGCCCTCAACATCTTGGTATGGAAGTATTCATAGAAGGCCATATGAAAATATCTCCAAGCTATATCTCGATTAAGTTATGTCTAAGGGATAATATCCCACCATCTCTTGGCAGAGTCACATAGAATATATGTTTCAAAATTGACCCTCTTCTCTGGAGGTGTCTCAAGATACTCAATGATTGATAGCATGGACTCTAGCCATGACGTTGCAGTTTATGGTCTTCCATACTCTGAAAAAAGTGTGTGGATGATGCTTCTATAAAACTCGCATTATCTCATCCATAGATGTGGTAGGTTTTGGTGCTACATTAAAGGTCTACATGAATTAAGTAAATTTTTCACGGAACTATGCCTCAACACCTATTTCTAGTATAGAAACTGGTTCCTCATCTGAAAAAACTCGAGGATCCACTGGTAGCCCATGGACCACTACCTCCAAAGTGTGATCATCACCACCCTTCATGCATACAACTGGAGGTCTTCATGGTGGAATGGTTTTACAATGCCAAACACACACCTCATTTCATGATTGTTAAAGAGTTCACAGTTCAAAAGTGAAAAAATATAGATAGGATGGTTACAAGACTTTTTATGAGATTACACCTCTCTTCATTCCCAATGGCAGGTCTAGGTGTCTAATAGATCACATAAGAGCGAGAGACACTACCGAAATCCCACTACTAAGGTTGGGTTTGGTCAAGTTCTCTGCTAAGCCATTTCAGTTTCACTTTCTTTCATATTTATTTCATTTCAAACTGAGTTAATATTCAAATTCCTTGAATTGATACTCATTTCATGTTTACTAAATCCCTTTTATAAGGTTAAATCATTAGTGTGCCAAATTCTGATCCATTGGGGCACATACTCCCCAAGGATCAAAGCTTGGTGCCCACCTATGGCACACCACAACACATTACACTTTAAGGTTGAACCATGATCTGTCGAATTTTGATCCAAAAGGGAAAATATGCCTTAGGAACCAAAGAACAGAGTCAATCTATTTCACACCATAACATATCTCATATACCTAACATAATAGTAGAAATATATTTCATGACCTGACTCAAGCTCGGGCTTGAGTCGCAACTACCCCAAGCCTGCCTCTATAGGCCAGGGGGTGGCGACAAGCACTAAAGGCATAAATAACTTGGGGAGGCCTTTTCCTAAGAACATGTACACACACACACAACCAGCTTGATGAAAAAGTGTAGAGGTAATAAATAAAATATGCCACACTGCTATAAATAAACCAAACATGCCTGGACCTCTAAATAGTATGAAGTATGGTAGTGTAAAATGAAAAGAATAGGGGAAAAATACACACCCAACCAAAAATGTTTCCCAACTTGACAAAACTGGAAAATTAAAACAATTGAGAGATCCCAACTCTTGAATCCCAAGTTATGACCACTATACATTGTCTAAGTAGTTTGTATCTCTAAGATCCTCTAAATTAATGATCGACCTGTCCGCCATCTATAAAAGACATGACATGTGTTGGAAAAATCCCATGTAGTGTTGAGTATATACATACCCAGTGGAACACCATGAAAAGGGAGGGGAGAAGTCATAGAAAAAATTGAATAAGAAAACCGTAGATAGAATAGGGTACAGTGAAAATAGTATAGTTCAACCCAATAAGAGAGTGAAAATAAACTCATAAAAACACAAGGAGCTCAAAATGGTGATATGATGAACTTCTCTTCGAGTATTCTATACCTATATATGGAGAGTAAACTTATCCAACCATGAAAATATAGACACAGAAATATTGTTTCATACCCCGCACATCTTCGCCTTTCCTTCAAGGAGAGTAACCAAAACCTAAGGATCGGGTACTGAGAAAGTTATATATATATACTAGTTAAACAATCCCAAATAAGGGAGTAAGGGTATCTATATCTTACAGATCATACCAAGAAGAAGATTCACCAATATTTCCAAGTTAAGTCCATATATGATGCCCAACACCTTATGCGTCTTCCCATGACACATAAGTCAAATGGACTCAATCATCACACCTTGATACTATCCAGTTTGGACAGAACTGAATCTCCCACATGGTTTTAAGTCGCTTCACAAGAACATGTCTTGGTGGGGAAAGTGTCCCTCTTTCCTGTGAGTCTAAAGTTACACCAAACTACGCCTCATCACTCTGTTGTATAGTTGAGGGGTCACCAATTTTAGGAAAGGATCATGTTCCCTAGTAAAAAAGGAGGGTCATACTCTAGTATTCATCGAGGAAAACCACTACCCAGCCCAGTAGGAGGGTACCACTTGGGAAGGTCACCGAGGAATTCCACTACCCAGTCCTACTGGAGGGTAATCCTGATGAGTCTTTAGGATAACACCACTACCCAGCCTAGCTGGAGGGTTATGCTTGGAAGATATCATCAGTGAAATACACTAACCAGGATAGCTGGCGGGTAAGCCCAAAATGTTGAGGAACTCTACTGCCTAGTCCTACTAGAGGGTAACTCAAAAAGATCATCATGGAATGCCACTGCCCAGCCCAAATATAGGGTATGGTTGGTACTACTCTGGTGATTCTGTATGATCGTTTCCATCATCAAGTGTCGCATCAGTGTGTGCCAAACCCAAAACATTTCACATCATATCTCGAAATCTACTTTTGATGGCACCGTCACATTTTATGTGGAAAAAAACTCAGGATAGGAATCTCACGTGACAAATTCCGAGTTCAAATGAAGGAGATACAAATGCTTTAATATCATTTGGAAGAGATCTTGTAGTACACGGTGTGTGAGGGGCCTACGCGGCGTGTGGTCCCTCTTAACTACCTACCCATGTATCTGGTGGGTACACGGGTCACATATATGTCATTTTATATGTTTTGTAGGTGTAATACATGGTGTTTCCCACTTATTTAGGGACCGTACCATGTCATATGGTTGTATCCATGTACTCGGACCCCATGTCTATGTACTATGGTACACGACATATGGGATCACATGGGATGATGACCGTATGGCCAACCCATGTTTGTGTACTTTGTACATGGTGTGTCTATGGCCATGTAGTCCATCACATAGATTAGTCACATGAGAAGGTGTTACGCATTGTGTAAAGTATGTACACACCATTCCGTCCTTATGGGTTCCCAAACCTTAGTGTCGTCGCTGGAAAGGGGCTACACGCTGTGTGTTATTCATTGAACACAACATGTAGTTGGGATTTCAACCAAAAGATCATATTTCCTAGATCTATTTTTGTGCTTCAAATCAAGCCCCACCACCATAGATCGCACCTTGGTTCCTCTAGAATCTCATAGATCTGTCTAGGATTCACACTTGTTGACCATCATTCATCGGGAATCGGCCATCGTTCGACACGTGGGTTTTCTTCTTTGTTCTTCACGTCACCATGTCTTTACTCAGTTATGATCTGGTCTCAAACCATAGTATTCTCTATATATTCATCATGATGATTATAGATCTATGCTCTTCTCAAAGAATCATTGATTTTTCGTCGATCCACCACAAATCCAAGCACCCGACCAAGCTCGGGTTGCCTGGCTATAATCGAACTGAGAACCGCAGGGTTCTATTGGAAAAGAACTTGAATAACATGGGAAAAAAAGCACAAGAACAAAGTTTTATGATCGTTTTATATTAATTATTGGCCAACCATCAAGATCATTCAATATGTATTAGAAATAAATAGATAAACAAAAGATAAAAAATTTCATTTCAATCCTTTAGAACATGTAAAGGGGGAACATATTGAATAAAGAAGTTAAAAATATACTCAAATGTTTAATATAAGGCATAAAAATCACCAAATACAAGTCCTACCTGTTGTTAGGATTGTTCACTAGTGAATAACACACCTATTCAATGATTGGAAGAAGTTGGTGCATCCGTTGCGCTTTGATCCGCCTTGATCCATAGGTTTATTATTCATCACCAACAAAGGAGGGGGGGAGCTCTCACTGACATATGGGATAATTATGAGCCAACCATGGCCAAATCCCTCTAAATACCTATTTATAAATCTTCAATTAGGTAAATGTTTAATTATTAAATATATTAATTAATTATATATTTAACTTAAATGCACCACTAATGAGCAAGGAATATGGTCATTCCATGCCAACTCATTTTTTGTCACATAGGATAAGCACCACATTCTGAACCCAACTGTGGTCTCAGATTTCTAATATAATTAACCATTTAAGAGTTATCCCATTTTATTTAATTAACTTCCTACACACAATATATTTAATATTTTTATAAAATTAATTTTGGGCACACTAGGATTCATAATCACACGCCATCTCAACACATAACTCTAGAAATATATTTAGAAATATTTCAAATTCACACAAGATAAAAAATAGAATATCTACATCATTCCCTCCTTCAATATTTTCATCCTCTAAAAAAATAAGAAAAAAACTCAGGATATTGAGCCCGCATCTGAATATTCCTCTCCCAGGAACTCTCCTACATGTTTCCATACTACCACAACATGAAAACCAAATGGACGGTCCATCCTCACATGGTCTTCTCCTATCAGTCCTTGATCACCACCAGGTGATCTAAAAATGCAGCTCCATCCTCGATGTCCAACTCTCCTCGGTTAATAACATGTATAGGGTCATGAACGTATTTCCTCAACTATGACACCTGGAAGTCATTGTGCACCCTCTCCAGCATTGGGGGTAGGACGAGGCGGTAGGAAAACTCACCAACCCTATGCCTGATCTCAAACGTCCTGATAAACCTCGAGGATAGCTTGCCTCCATGGTTGAACCTCTTCATTACACATCATGGGGATAATCGAAAGAAAAAATGGTCTCCCTACTTGAAATACAAGGGCCTATAATAAAAATATACCTGGGATTTCTATCTACTTTGGTCCACCTTTATTCATTCATGGATGACCTGCACTTTATCCATTATCACCTGACCAAGTTTGGGCCTATAAGATTTGACTATCCAATCTCCATTCAGCACAAGTTTGGCCTGCATGTTCTCCCATATAGGTCCTTAAAATGTTCCATGTTGATGGTACAGTGGTATATGTAGTTGTACGAAAACTCTACTGAGGGAAAGTGATCCTCCAAACTCTGGACAAAATCCAACACATAAGCCCTCAGCATATCCTCTAGAACCTAGATAGTGTGCTCACTCTACCCATCGGTCAGGGGTGAAAGGATATACTCATTCGTAGTTGGGTCCAAAATACCTCCTACCGGCCTCTCCATAATCATGACGTAAACTGAACATCACGATCAGAGACAATCATCGAGGGTACCCCATGGAGGCTAATGATCTTCTGTATATACAACTATCCCAAACTCTCCATCTAACTCTACTCCCTGATAGCAATGAAGTGCACCGAATTCATGAGTCATTCCACTATCATCTAGATAGTTTCATGGACCTTCTCTATGTGTGTAAGATATGTAATGAAGTCCATGGATATGCCATCCTATTTTCACTATGGGATATTAAGGGGTTGCAACAAACCTACCGGGACTTGGTGCTCATATTTCACCTACTGACAGGTGAGGTACCATGTGAAGAACTAAACTATTCATTATCTCATTCTAGAACATCAATACTTCCATTTATGGTCTCTATACATCTTCCCCACACCGAGATGTAAAACTAAGGGAGAAGTGTGGAATTCTCACATAACCTCTTTCTGTATAGTGACTGGAACCACGGTTCACCCCTGGAATAAGATCTTGTGATTCCCTCATTCAGAATAACTATCTGGTGTGTCTCTTGTAGATATCTAATCACACAGAACCTCACAGTCGATATATCCCAAATGAGACTCTCTCACATGCTCAAGGAGTGAAGGATTCAACACCATCGACTGAAGAAATGTTGTAACCTCCCAATCCACTAGGTCCAGCTTCAGGGAAGCTAACTGCTCTGAATCTTCTTACACTAAGAGAGATTGAGACTTAATTCTAAGGGAATATTCTACCATGTTGGCCTTTCCTAGAGTATATATAATATTGAAGTTATAGTCCTGCATGAACGCTAACCAAAGTCACTATCTCAAGTTCACGTCTCTCTGAGTAAAGACGTACTTGAGACTCTGGTGGTCTGAGTATACCATAAAGCACTCTCCCAGAAGTTAGTGTCTCCACATACTCAGGAATAGGACTACTGTTGCCAACTCTAGGTCATGAGTCACATAGTTCTACTCATGGGGTCTCAACTACCTCGACCCATATGTGATGACTGATTGTTGTTTCATCAACACACAGCCTAGCCTTTCTCCTGAGGAATCACCATACACTACAAAATCAATGCCTTCCTCTAGTAGTCTCAATATTGGAGCACTTTTAAACCTCTTCCTCAACTCCTCAAAGGCCCTCTAGTACTACTCATACTAGGTAAATGGTTATCCCTTCTACGTTAGGTTGGTCAAAGGGGATGAGATTCTGGAGAAGTCTACTATAAATCTCCTATACTACCCTACCATGATAAAGAATCTATGCACCTATAAAACATTTTTGGGTGGCTCCCAAGAAATAACTACTTTGATCTTTTTTGGATCAATAGATAAACCTTGTCCAGAAATGACATGCCCCAGAAAGTTAACCTCCTATATTCAGAACTAAGATTTCAAGAGCTTTTCATAAATATGGTGATCTCAAATTAAATCAAGAACCATCCTCAGGTGCTCTGTATGTTACTACTCTGTTGCAGAGTATACAAGTATGTCATCGATTAAGACAACAAAAAAATGATCCAAGTATGGCTGAAAAATCAGGTTCATCAAATACAAAAAAGATAGTGGGGGGATTTTTCACAACAAAGGGCATCACTAGAAACTCATAGTGTTTGTAGAGATATAGGAATGCCAACATTAAAATATTTGCCTCGTGAACCCACAAATGGTGGTAGATGGACCTGAGATCTATCTTTGAGAACCATCTCACACCTTGAAACTGATGAAAGGGGTCATCAATCCTCAACAATGGTTACTTTTTCTTTATTGTGACCTAGTTCGGGTGATGATAATCTATGTAAAGTTGAAATCACCCATCTTCTTTCATCACAAACAAAACTGGATCTTCTTAGGGGGCACAATGGGTCTGATGAAACCTTTCTCATGAAGGTCCTCCAACTATAACCATATCTCCCAGAGCTCGTTAGTTTCCATCCAATATATCACAGAAGATATTAGGGGAGTCCCACGATGAAATTATATGAAAAACTCCATCTATCGCCTCAGAGGTAGTCTTGAAACATCTTCTGGGAAGACATCTGTATGGTCCTCCAAAACTAAAGAAACCCAGATTCCTAAAGAGTATAATGCACCAAGGGTTACTCTTTCTAATTGATTGGTAATAGGATACAACCACTTGCTTACAGAACTCGCTTGTCCTACTACCAAGTCTCTCTTGCCAAAAAAGGAGAACCTCATCCCATCAGTGTGTAGGCATCTGACTAGTCTATATTGATTGTATATCTGGGCTCAAACCATGGAAAGATGATCCATTCCCAAGATTACGTCATAGGATTCCATTATTATGACCAAAACGTCCCACATGAACCTCTCTCCTCCAAGCGATATCTTGCACTACCGGTAGATGAATAACATAGTAGAAGTGTTAATTGTTGGAACCTCAAGAAAAAGGTGTTATGCTAGTGTCTTTACTGGGTTCTCCAACTGTTGGGACCAAGTTGGATGGAGAAAGAAGTTTGAAGAGATAGATTTTGCAGAGTGTTGTCTTTTGTTGTCAAAGAAGATAAATCAATTCACTTTGTAAAGGACTTGAAACCAGATGGTGATTTGCTGATATGTATTTCACAAATATCACAAGTTTGGAGAACTTGTGATGCAAGCCTCATGAAGGAAAGGGGGATAAATGATAATGCCAGTCATATACATTTTTGATTGGAAGGAATAATGCTACTGGAAGATAGTGATCCTTTAGTACTTCCCACTGTAATTATAAAGATGCTAAATCTGGTCTATCAAATGATTTATATCATGATAGTAGAGTTTGTGATGAAAGCTGAAGAATGGTTATGAGAAGAAGTTAAGAGAGAAATGACAAAGGAATAGACAATCTGGAGGCGGCACAAAAAATAGTTTAAGGTGGCGTCGTTTTCCTGTGTTTACCAAATTTTAGGGCCTAAAAATCAGGAGATGAAGAAATGTGTTTTTGGAAATGGATGTTGCACACAAGATTGAAGATGGTTTAGATTTTTTAGTACAAGGCATGATTCAAGGTCAGAACATCAAAAAATAGCAAAGGCATGCAGTGCATGAAAAAAATGACGATTGTGCGAAATAGTAGCAGGATATGCGAAAAATCAGTGGGATGCGTGAAAAAATAAAGGTCGTGCAAAATATATGCGGTATGTGCAAAATATCAGTGGGCTGCGCAAAAAATAAAGGTTGCTAGAAATATTGGCGTGGTGCGCAAAATAGAGGAATGAAGTTTTTTGTGAAAAAGGTGTTTCGAGATCAAAATCTCGAAAATTGGCAAAGGCATGAGGTGCGCGAAAAATAAGAGCATTGCCCGAAATCTGATATTGCGTGAAATAATTGTTACGTGCCTAAAATGGGTTTTTATGCGCGGATTAGTGTTTTTCACGTGGGGTCAAAAATGCCTATAAATATGAGGTGAACCCCTCTCATTTAAGGTGTCTCGACACTTAGAAGAAATTTTGAGCTCTAGTGTGCATAAAATTTTATGCTAAGTGAGTTGTGCGAAAAGAAGAAGGATGCGCGAAAAAGTGGGAAGCTGCGCGAAAAGTGGAAAGCTGCACGAAAAAGGAAGTTGCGTGAAAAAGGTTTTTTCGTGCCAAAAGGGAATTTTTACACGCAATCCATTTTAATCGCGCATAAGAAACCCTAAAGGTTGTGCGAAAAATTTGGGGTCTTTACACATATTCAGTTGTGCATATGAGAGTTCTTACCAGCTTCGGGGTAGGAAAGTGAAGATTTGTACTTCAGAGAATACAACTGTTCAATTGTAAAGGAGCACTAAAATACTATAATTCCCTATTTGTGCTAAGAGGGTGCACACGCGCTTGCGGATTGTTTTCTAAGTGCTACACGAGTGTGAGGGTATATCCTACTCATTGTATTCCACATCAAAGGATTGTTTTCTAGTGGATTGTGTGGTAATGGATTGTTTTCGTACCATACCAAGGACGTAGCTACTCTTGTTGAGTAGTGAACCTTGTAAATATTGTGTTCATGTGGTTGTGTGTGTTCAGAAGGGAAGAAAATCTTTAACCAGAGGTGAAGGTCATTTCAAAAAGAGGTAAACATAAAAAGAAAAATATATCACTGATTCACCCCTCCCCCTCTCAGTGATACTTGAATCCTAACCGGGAACTTCACAAATTCCTAACTAAGAGTCGAGAGACAAAATAATGACTAGAACATGTGTTACTAATACTGAGGAAAGACTAGAATAAACACAGATCATACCTTGAATTATCTCATCCGCTATAGGATCATAAACATCCAAATAATCTAGTAGTCTATGACCCCAAATTCCAGCTCCCTGAGCCTGACTTGGGCCTCTTGGTGGTGGTGGTGGAAGAAACTCATATCAATGTCTCCCACCTGAAGATCCTAATACTACTCTTCTAGCTCTGCCTCACTTGGGATGCTTGGGAGATCCCTGATCATGGCTTTATCTCTACCATGTTCATCCATCAACTATCTACCTAGGATGCTCATCATTTCTGGTTAGGTAGTCCCAAGAAATATGACCTCGCCCATCACAAGAATAGAACCATCCCTCCCTGGCCTGTCCTGGTTCTTTGGTCTATCCCTGCACTGCATGACCATGTCCCTTAGCACACTCATAGAAGGGCCTCCTGTTCCAAGATATCTGGCGCCTTCCTACTACTTTTGATGACTCATCCCTATTATACCCACTTCCCACTCCAGCTATCTAGTGTCCCTCTTGAAAAAAACTCTATGTCACAAGTGCCTTCTCCAACACCCTAGCATAGGTGGGGGTGCATAAGGACACTACACTACCTTAGATATCTATGTAAATCCCCTGCTCAAATGTCTGTTCTTGGAAGTAGCTATATATAATCATTTAAAGAGAGTACCATGTACAGTCTGTGAACCTAGTAGTGTAATATTCCACTAACATCCCTCCCTACTGAATCTCCAAAAGAACCTTAATCCAAATAGAGCATAAGTAAGAGAGGTATTACTCCTCACAAAAAAATATTTTAGAAGTCATCCCATGAGAGTTCTGACACATCATGCATCTGGGTAACCAGACTCCACCAATTCCTAGATGCTCCATGGAAAATACTAGATACCAAATAGACCATCTAATTCACCGATGTCTTGATAAGATTAAATATATGGATCACTGTCTCTATCTAATCCATAGACACATGGGGATCTGGCTCGTCACGAAACCTCAGCAGTCTCTATCGCTGGAACTCACGGAGTGTGGTGAGCCTACACACATCCTCAACCTACTCTACTAGGACTATCTTCTACTCAACAAGTGTAGGTTCTACTACCTTTCCACCTAGAAGAAGTGGATCCCGAGATGGACCCTAAACTGAATGCTCATCTCTCATAGGGTCGTTATCACAAATCAGTGCCGGTATCCTAGCTGGTTGTTATCGCAAAGGCATCCTGAAAGTTATCAAGGTGTACCATGGTCAGATGAGAATATATATATAAACAAAAATGGGGATATGAATCAAGAAGAATTATTAAAGACTCGATAATATATGATGTATATGCCATTTATCCGTAAAAAAAATTCTTAGAATTAGGAGTCGACAAGTAGGTAGTTAGGGTCTCGTTGAATGGATATGTCGGCCGTCGCACTATCACTAAACTCCCTAGCCTGATATCTGCACTTGATAAAATTTGAAATTGTTGACCTAAACCCAACCAAAACCTTTTTAAGGGAACATTTTAACAACATCATAAGGGTCAAACCACCTATCATGCCAATCTATCATGACCTGACCCAATCCGGGGCTCAATCCACAACTACCCCAGGCCCACCCCCATAGACCAGGGGGAAAAAAGCACCAAAGACATAACTAACTTGGGGAGGCCTTAGAATAAGAACCAACACACATATCCAACTCGATGAAAAAGTGCAGAGAGAATGAAATAAAAGATTCCACACTACTATATATAAATGAAACATGCATGGACTTCTAAAAAACATGAAGTAAGATAGTTTAAACTAAATAGAAAATGGAAAAAATACATGCCTAACTACAAATCACTACTACAAAAACGGTCTTTATCAGCTCTCAAAACGAGATTTATCAGCGTTGTAAAGCTCGGCGCTGATAAAGGGGGGTACCCTTTATCAGCGCTAAAAAAGCACTGAAAAATGAACCCTTTATCAGCGCTAAAAAGGCGCTGATAAAGGTGGACTTTATCAGTGCTAAAAGAGCACAGATAAAACAACCCTTTATCAGCGCTAAAAGTGCGCTGATAAATGTGTGTTTTATCATCCCTTCTTTAGCGCTGATAAAGTTGTAGTTTATCAGCAAATATTTGGTGCTGATAAAAGCTACATTTATCAATTCTAAAAAAGCGCTGATAAATGCCATGTTTGTTGCTATGAAAAAATATGCAGCAGCACACCTGAACACCTGCAAAAAAAATCATCATCTCAATAAGATAATTAGAGCAAGTATACCCATGAAAAATTAACACATAAATCATAATATAATTAGACCAAGTATACCCATACAACAAGTATACCAATACACCATTAACACATAATTCATAAGTTAATTAAGTACATAAAGAATTCAATTCAAAATTAAGGGGGTTGGGGGGTTGTTCAAGGGTTTGGGGTGGCTGTCCAAGGGGGGGTAGGGGGTGTCTGGGGGGATGGGGGTGTCTGGGGGGGGGCTTTCCAGGGGGTGGGCTGGTGTCCAGGGTGTCGGGGGGACTTTACAGGGGTGGGGGTGTCCAGAGGGGTGGGGGTGTCCAGGGGGTGGGTTGGTGTCCAGGGGGTGGGGGCGGTCTAGGGGGTTGGTGGGGTTGACTCGTACACGTCACAAAGGACCCATGGATCATTATTATAAAATATCAACACAATCCAAATGTGTTTGGTCAGATTTCCATAGGTCATTTGTTGTTTTCACTTAAAATTGTGTCCATTTTAAACCAAAGAGAGACCCTTTGAGTGATATCGGCCACAACGTGCCTCGGATTGAGGCAGAGATGACTCGTACACATCAAAAAGGACCCGTTTATCGTTCTCAAAAAGGAGAAATACAATATGAATGGTTTTGTTCAGATTTCCATAGGTCAGTTGTTGTTTTCACTAAAAAGTTTGCCCATTTTAAACAAAAGGGATACCATTTGAGTGGTACCGGCCACACCATGCCTTGTATTGAGGTAGGGTTGACTCATTCACTTCACAAAGGACCCATGGATCGTTCTTATAAAAGATCTAGATAATCTGAATTCGTTTGGTTGGATTTCTGTAGGTCAGTTGTTGTTTTCACTTAAAATTGTGTCCATTTTAAACCAAAGTGAGACTCTTTGAGTTCTACCGGCCACACCGTGTCTCATATTGAAGAGGGGATGACTCATACAAGTCAAAAAGGACCCATGGATCATTATCCTAAAGGATCGATACAATCCGAATGTTTTTGGTCGGATTTCTGTAGGTCAGTTGTTGTTTTCACTTAAAATTGTGTCCATTTTAAACAATATAGATACCCTTTGAGTGATATCGGCCACAACGTGCCTCATATTGAGGTAGGGATGACTTGTAAACGTCACAAAGGACCTATGGATTGTTCTCTTAAAGGATCGACACAATCCTAATGCGTTTTGTTGGATTTCCGTAGGTCAGTTGTTGTTTTCAATTAAAATTGTGTCCATTTTAAACCAAAGAGAGACCCTTTGAGTGATAGCGGTCACACCATGCCTCGGATTGAGGTCGGGATGACTTGTACACGTCAAAAATGACTCTTGGATTGTTCTCCTAAAAGATAAACACAATCTGAATGGGTTTGGTCATATTTACATAGGTCAGTTGTTGTTTTAACTTAAAATTGTGTCCATTTTAAACAAAATAGAGACCCTTTGAGTGATACCATCCACAATATGCCTCGGATTGAGGTAGGGATGACTCATACACGTCACAAAGGACTCATGGATAATTCTACAAAATGATAAACACAATCTGAATGGGTTTGGTCAGATTTACGTAGGTCAGTTGTTGTTTTCACTAAAAATTTTGTCCATTTTAAACAAAATAGAGAAACTTTGAGTGATACTGGCCACACTGTGCCTCGGATTGAGGCTGGGTTTACTCTTACACATCAAAAAGGACCCCTGGATCGTTATTCTAAAATATCAAGACAATCCGAATGCATTTTTTTGGATTTCCGTAGGTCAGATTTTGTTTTCACTTAAAATTGTGTCCATTTTAAAGCAAAGTGAGACTCTTTGAATGCTACCAGCCACACCATGCCTTATATTGAAGCAAAGATGACTCTTACATGTCAAAAAGGACCCTTGGATCGATCTAATAAAGTATCAATACAATCATAATGTGTTTGGTCGGATTTCTGTAGGCCAGTTGTTGTTTTCACTTAAAATTGTGTCCATTCTAAACAAAATAGAGACCCTTTGAGTGATAACTGCCCCACCGTGCCTCGGATTGAGTCAGGAATGACTCTTACACATCAAAAAGGACTCGTGTATCATTATCCTAAAGTATAAACACAATCCTAATGGGTGTGGTCAGATTTCCGTAGGTCATTTGTTGTTTTCACTTAAAATTATGTCCATTTTAAACAAAATAGAGACCCTTTGAGTGATACCGGCCACACTGTGCCTTTTATTGAGGAGGGGTTGACTCTTACACATCAAAAAGGACCCATGGATCATTCTTATAAAATATCAAGACAATAAAAATGCGTTTGATCATATTTTCGTAAGTCAGTTGTTGTTTTCACTTAAAATTGTGTCCATTTTAAATCAAAGAGAGACCCTTTGAGTGCTACCGGCCACACCATGCGTCGTATTGAGGTGGGGTTGACTATTACACATCAAAAAGGACCCTTGGATAGTTATAATAAAATATAAAGGAAATCCAAATGCGTTTGGTCAAATTTCTGTAGGTCAGTTGTTGTTTTCACTTAAAATTGTGTACATTTTAAACAAAATAGAGACCCTTTGAGTGGTACCGGCCATAAAGTGCCTCATATTGAGGCGGGGTTGACTCTTACATGTCACCAAGGACCCTTGGATAGTTCTTATAAAATATCAAGGCAATCTGAATGGGTTTGGTCAGATTTCTGTAGGTCAGTTGTAGTTTTCACTTAAAATTGTTTACATTTTAAACAAAAGAGAGACCCTTTGAGTGATAGCGGTCACACCGTGCCTCAGATTGAGGTGAGGTTGACTCTTACACATCACCAAGAACTCTTGGATAGTTCTTATAAAAGATCAAGGCAATACTAATGTGTTTGTTCTTATTATCATTGGTCAGTTTTTGTTTTCAAGTAAAATTATGTCCATTTTAAACAAAAGAGAGACCCTTTGAGTGATAGCGGTCACACCATGCCTTGGATTGAGGCGGGGTGGACTCATACACGTCACAAAGGACCCGTGGATCATTCTACTAAAGGATCAACACAATCTGAATGGGTTTGGTTGTATTTTCATAGCTCAGTTGTTGTATTCACTTAAAATTGTTTACATTTTAAACAAAAGAGAGACCCTTTGAGTGATAGCGGTCACACCGTGCCTCGGATTGAGGAAAGTTTGAATCTTACATGTCACCAAGAACCCTTGTACCATTCTTATATAATATCAAGGTAATCATAATGCGTTCTTTCAGATTTTCATAGGTCAGTTTTTGTTTTCAATTAAAATTTTGTCCATTTTAAACAAAAGAGAGACCCTTTGAGTGATAGCAATCACACCATGCCTTGGATTGAGTCGGAGTTGACTCTTACATGTCAAAAAGGACTCGTGGATCATTCTACTAAAGGATCAACACAATCCAAATGGGTTTGGTCAGATTTCCATAGGTTAGTTGTTGTTTTCATTTAAAAATGTTTACATTTTAAACAAAAGAGGGACCCTTTGAGTGATAGCGGTCACACCGTGCCTCAGATTGAGGCGGGTTTGACCGTACACATCACAAAGAACCCTTGGATCTTTCTTATAAAAGATAAAGGAAATTATAATGTGTTTGGTCAGATTTTTGTAGGTTAGTTGTTGTTTTCAATTAAAATTGTGTCCATTTTAAACAAAAGAGAGACCCTTTTAGTGATAGCGGTCACACCGTGCCTCGGATTGAGGCGGGGTTGACTCTTACACGTCACAAAGGACCCGTAGATCATTATCCTAAAGGATCAACACAATCTGAATGGTTTTGGTCAGAATTTTGTAAGTCAGTTGTTGTTTTCACTTAAAATTGTTTACATTTTAAACAAAAGAGAGACCCTTTGAGTGATAGCGGTCACACCGTACCTCGGATTAAGGCGGGGTTGACTCGTACATGTCAAAAAGGACTCTTGGATTGTTCTTATAAAAGATCAAGGAAATCTGAATTATTTTATTTGGATTTTCATGGGTCAGTTGTTGTTTTCACTTAAAATTGTTTACATTTTAAACAAAATAGAGACCCTTTGAGTGGTACCAACCACAACGTGCCTCGAATGGAGGTGGGGTTGACTCATACACATCACAAAGGACCCATGTATATTTCTTATAAAAGATCAACACAATCCGAATGCATTTGGTTGGATTTCTGTAGGTTAGTTGTTGTTTTCAATTAAAATTGTGTCCATTTTAAACAAAATAGAAACCCTTTGAGCGGTACCAGCCACACCGTGCCTCGGATTGAGGCGGGGATGAATCATACACATCAAAAGTGACCCGTGTATCATTATACTAAAGTATCAACACAATCTAAATGGGTTTGGTCGGATTTCCGTAGGTCATTTGTTGTTTTCACTTAAAATTGTTTACATTTTAAACAAAATAGAGACCCTTTGAGTGGTACCGGCCACACTGTGCCTTGGATTGGGGCGGGGTTGACTCGTACAAATCACCAAGGACCCTTTTATAGTTCTTATAAAAGATCAAGACAATCTGAATGAGTTTGGTTGGATTTCTGTATGTCAGTTGTTGTTTTCACTTAAAATTGTGTACATTTTAAACAAAATTGAGACCCTTTGAGTGGTTCAGCATTCTTGCATGTTGCTGGTGCATATCATCTGTTAAAATGGGAAAATGACTCATTGGAGATAGGATGTTTTATTTAATAACAATTACAATTTTCCTACAAACATTTACATACAACAATGTTTCATATTTTTATCCCCTTAACCCCTCTCAAAAATGACCACCAATTGTACATGTCCTCAAGTTAGATCTTCGTTGTATTTGTGTAAAATCTGCCATCAGGTATGCAGCCCACTCGTTTCTGAACACATCTATATCGTCTTGTGAGTATGAGGCTTTTCGGCAGTCAGAGTAGTACTGCAAAATATAAAAAAAAAGAATTAATAAATAAATTAAAGGAACTAGTAGTTTTTTTTTAGAATACCTCTTTAGGGATCCTAGTTTATTGATGAAAAAAGATCTCTTTAATAAATTTACAAACATAATAACTACAATCATTATCGTTTTTTTGTTTTGGAAACTGCAAAAAAATTGATCATTATGAGAATAAGTAACTTGTGTTGAGATGTGTTTGGAAAGTGAAATTTTATTATATATACCCTGATATTTGTCCAGACGTAGTACTTGCTCTCCTCCTTATGCTTAGACCCTATCCTCATTCATTTTAATAGACGATAATGATACACCTACCTATCATAACAGAATGCTCAGTAAAAGATAATATAAATTATATTACTTGATTTTTATACCTAAAACATAAGATTTAGTGTCTTACAGATTCACAAACTTCATCATGTGTGGTCAGTTTGATGGATATCCTTGATTTGAATCTAGAAAATAAATCTTTGGAGTATCCAAGTTCACTGCAATTAGCAACCAATGTTTCCTAAAAACACAAAAAGGAATAAGTAATAAAAGAAGTGAAAATATAATTGATATGCTTTAATCATAGAATTTACCCCTACATGGTTGGTATTAGGAAGAGCCTTTCATCTGTAATCTTCCTTTCAAATGTTTTCAGCAAGCCATTCACTATTGCATCCCTTTTTGATGGCTTTAATTTTGTTAGGTGTGTTGATGTGGTATGAGTACTAACGAGTCCAAATCTTGGCTCATGAGAAAATTCCTTCAACTGTTTTTCATAAATGTGTTTGTCAACAATATAAAATGCATTTAGTCATAATTTTCACATTAGATCAGCTTTTAGAAAATCAATTCATGGAAACATACCTCATATATACATTTACAAATCCGATGCCTAGCCAACCGTTTTCAAGGATCTCATTTACATTTTCAGCAGCAACGAAATCTTGACTTTCCTCTCTGTATATATTCTCTTCGAAAACCACTATATAACTATTACCAACTTTTAGCTTCGTATCCACATGAGTCTTCAATACTAGTAAATCTGGATAGAGAACAGGTGGTGTTATTGTGCTTTCAGTAGCTCCTTGGGATCGGTTGGTCGATTATTTAGATGGTTTTGAGCCGATGTTTGTCACCCCCTTACCTTTCTCCGTCTATAACAATAATCATTGGTTCATACCCTTTTTCATTAATTGTTAAAGGTTTAGCTTGAAAAAAAAGGAAATAAATACCTCTTTTTCTGCATGTACTCTTACAAGTTGTGACGGCCATGCAATGAATGTCCTAATAGCCTTTTCAACCGTATGAATTTCATCGTCAACAAGTGGAATAGGTAGCTCTGCATTTGGCTCATGAGCTACAGTAATCGTCACTTTTAGATGATCTTTTGGAAGTGGTCTATTATGCAGTGTGGCATCTGGGATATTGAACATTATAGACCTCACTACAAGGTGATAGGTGGGTGTTGACAGATATAAATCACAATCATTATCACCCTGTAGAAGATCAGCACTGAAAAATTATCACCATTGGACACCTTGGTAGTGATGAATTGATTTTAATCTTGAACAGTCTCAAAAACATATTTATTGTGCCAAAATACCCATTTGTGTATGTTTGAGGGGTCATAGTGTATAAATCCATGCAACTTAATCTTCCAGGATAATTCTATGATTATTATAGGGTTTTTTGTGTTATTGGACAACAACAACAATGACATTAATCTTTTTGATTTCTATAGTGAGGAAGTCCAATTTAACATGGGCACTAAGACAATGAGCATTACATATGAAGATAATAATGATGGGTAGGACAGGGCAATGGCATTGGATCTAGATCTAGTAGCCTTATTGAAGTGGGAGGATGATCTCTCATTGAGGTCCCTTGATTTTGAACATGTTTATAATCCCTTCTGGTTGGTAAGCTTCATATGAGTGGGAGATGAGGATCCAAAGGGGCAGGGGAAGGATGGGTAATGAAACTTGGGGGCTGGTGAGGGATTTCTCTCTAGATCAATAAGTATTTTGAGCTGGATGATAGGCTCAGATCCAAGGGAGACAGAACAAACACTGCTAGGAAGGGGCCTGGCCACTACAGAGAATCAGTCAGTAACCTCATCGAGGGAGAAGGACAGAGATAGAGGTAGGGTTGGCAAGTCTATAAATCTTGGTGGTTTGGGCATCATGCCATATAAGTTCAATTCCAGACAAAGTCACTTAGATAGCATGAAGGAAATAAGGTGGGAACCCCTCGAAGAAAATAGGGTTCAAGCATTGGATGACCTAGAAATGCATCAGAACCGAGTGGTGTTGTCCTTAAAGAAAAATGTTATCCTTCATTCCTTACTTTACGGTGAAATGGTGTTGGATCTAAGGGAATTGATGATACCTAGGAGGAATCTAGTGAAACTGGAAACCAAGTGTGAAGGACCTTAAATTTTTCATAAACTTCACTCTGATAGTGTAAACTCATTGATCGCCATTAATGATGAGCATATCAATCTTTCCACCAATACTAGGTTTCTCAAGAGATATTTTACATGAATAAACCATCCCTTTTAAAGAAAATCAACCCATGTCGAACATTCCCCAAAGATTCCACATTTTGATTTAAAGTAAAAAAACTATACTAATAGAAAATCCTAGAATAATGGAGTAATGATAAAAGAAAAAATAAATATTTCATAGCCACATATGTTCAAATAGTATGTGAAATTATAAAAAATACCCCATAAAACACCACTAAATTCAATTTTCAAACAAAAATATGCTATTGAATCATGCCTCAAATCATGATGATACTCGTGCCTTAATACCTGCATCGTGATGCGCCTGATCAACATCATCATCAACAAATTCACTAATAATATAACAAACTAGAATTCATCACCTTAGGAACCTCATCACCCATTTCCAACCCAACATAACCTAATAATATAATTAAATCATAGCATATATATTCTATAATTCAAACCAAACCTTCTCATAAAGGTGATTTTTGGAAGAATTTATATAACATATCCATCCATACCACCATCAAATTGAATGGTTTCTAGGATATAGAATAAACAAATACCAAATCACCTAAAAACCCGTTGTAGTCATTAGAAAAAAGGTGATACCTTAGGATTAATAGAAATATATTGGATGATCACCCCCAAGAACCCCATAACAATATGTAGAAAGAACACTCATGAATCTACGATGAAGCAGAATCATCACCATCGGAGGAAATGAAACCTAGGGATGAAATAATTCAACACAAAATCCACTAGAACACCATTGATGGGAAAGCCTTACATCCCAAAACTCCAATTACAAATGTTTTAATAGTGTGATATGATTTATAGAATAATAGTTCTAGAACCATTAGAAGAAGTTGGACCAAACTCGAGCTTCGATAGGGGGAATTACCCTAGAGACAAACA
This sequence comes from Viscum album, assembly GCA_963277665.1. Taxonomy (NCBI): domain Eukaryota; kingdom Viridiplantae; phylum Streptophyta; class Magnoliopsida; order Santalales; family Viscaceae; genus Viscum; species Viscum album. The sequence continues at coordinate 111,904,789 of OY728127.1, forward strand.
TGAAGAAGAAAAGGATGAATCATGTAGCCTACAATCATAAAAATCTCAAATATTCATTAAATATATCATGCCAAATCAACATATGGTTATGTGTGATGGGAGAGGAGAAAAATATTAAAAAATGATTTGGAAAACATGCCTTGAAGGGAGGTCCAGCAAACCGAAGCTCGAGGACGTTGCGGGCGGCGGTGGTCCGGAAAACTGAAGCTCAAGGTTGGTGGAGGTCTGGCAATGCGAACTCAGCGGGTGGCAGAGGTCTGGCAATGAGAAGCGAGGGCGGTGGAGGTCCGGCAACACAAACTCAGCGGGCGACGGAGGGGAGTCGTAGGGTTCCAGTACCGCGAGAGCTTTGGTCGCGATAAAATGAGGGCACTGTGCAACCGACTTTATAAAAAAATAGACTAAGGTTTTATCAGTGCTTTTTTAGCACTGATAATGGTCCTCTTTATCAGTGCTAAAAAGGCTCTAATAAATACTTCCTGTATCAGCACTAAAATTTTAGCGCTGATAAAGGTTACCCTGTATCAGTGCTAAAATTTTAGCGCTGATGAAGGGATTCTTTATCAGCGCTTTTCTAGCGATGATAGAGGGAGTCTTTATCAGTGCTTTTCTAGCCCTGATAAAGAGGCCCTCTATCAGCGCTACAAAGAACTGATAAAGAATCCCTTCATCAGCGCTAAAATTTTAGCACTGATACAGGAAGGCTTTATCAGTGGTTTTGCTTAGCACTGATATAAGGGGGTGCTTCCCTTGACCATTTTTATAGTATTGAATGTGTCCCAACCTAAAAAAATGGAAAAGTATAACAACTAAGAAATCCCAACACCTGAATCCCGAGCCATGACCACCGTATAGAGTCCAAGAAGTCTGTATCCCTAAGTTCTTATGAAGTCATGGTCAGCCTGACCACCATATAAAATAGACATGACATGTGTTGGGAAAAGGCTATGTGGAGGTGAGTATATACATACCCAGTAGAACACCTCAAAAAGGGAGGGGGTCAATAAGAGATACAACTGTAGAGGAAATTAGTAGATAGAACAATGTACAGTGAAAATATTACAACTCAACCCAGTAAGAGAGTGAAAGTAAGCTTGTTCAAACACAAGAATATCAAAACAAAGAGAATATGAACTTATTGTTGAGTCTTCACTACCTATAGATGAAGATTAGACTCATCCAAACATGAAAATATTGATATGGAAAGAAAGTAACATACCTTACGCGTCTTTGCCACTTCTGGAAGGAGAGTAACCAAAACCCAGGGAGTGGGTACTAAGAAGGATATATATATATATATATATATATATATATATATTAGTAAAATAACCACAAATGAGGGAGTAAGGGGATCTCCATATCATGTCCCTATTTCCTATGAGTCCAAATGTATTCCAAAACATGCCTTATAACTGTGTTTCACAGTTGAGGGGTCACCAATTTTATGAAAGGATCTCGTGCCTTGGTATGACAGGAGGGTCTAACTATGGTAGTCACTGAGGAACCCTGCTACCAATCCTAGCATGAGGGTACCACTTAGGAAGTTCACTAGGGGAAACCATATCCCAGTTCTACTAGAGGGTAAGCCTGATGATTTTTTAAGGAAACACCACTTCCCAACCCATTTGGAGTGTTACACCTAGAAGATATCATCGGGGAACATCACTGCCCAACTTAGCTGGAGGGTAAGCCCTGAACATTGAGGAACTCCACTTCCTTATATTACTAGAGGGTAACTAGAAAATATCATCATGGAACATCACTACCCAACCCAGCTATAGGGTAAGACTAGTACTGCTCTGGTAATTATTTATGAACATTTTTGTCATTAGGTGTCATCTCAGTACATTCCAAACTCATAACATTTTACATCATATCTCAAAATCCTCTTCTTAGGTAACCATCACATTTTACATGAAAAACACTCAGGATAGGCATCTTGTGGGGAAATATCTGAGTTCAAACTAAGGATATATGAACATTTGATGATTTCTCAGAAGAGATCAAGTAGTACATGGCCTGTGAGAGGCCCACATGGTGTGTGGTCCCTCTTCACTACCTGGTCATGTATCTAGTCAGTAAAAAAGTCCCATCAGTGTATGTCTACACACCGTGTAAGTGGAATACACATCGTGTCCCACATTCTTGGGGACCGGGCCATGTCCTGTGGCTATTTCCATGCACTAGGACCCCATTTCTGTGTGCTTTGATACATGTTGTATGGGTTCACATGGGATGTTTCCCGTGTTTTCAACCCATTTCCATGTACTTTGTACATGGTTTGTCTCTATCCATGTATTTTATCACATGGATTAGTCACATGAGAAGGTGATAGATGACATGTCAAGGAAGTACACATTATTCCATCCTTATGGGTTCCCTAACCCTAGTGCCTCCACTGGAAAGGGGATACACACTATGTGTTCTTCATTGAACTTCTCCAATATAGTCTGATCCATTCACTGCTACCATCATCACATGATCCTCTCACTATTCCAATTCCAAATATATGATATTGAATCGTTTCTCCATGAAATGGGTGCACAACATTCGATTTTCTGTTATATATCAAACCATAGTCTAAAGGAAATTGCCTGTGACAAATGAAGAAATGTGGAAGAAATCCATAATCACAAACACAAGGAATGAATCTTGGAAAATTTTTGTGTTTAACTTGATAAATTTCCTTTAGAGAAATTAATTAAGAGATAAAAAATTAATTAAAAATAAATTCCCCAAAAAGGATCCCTATAGATAACCCATCCCAAAAAATAGTTGATCCTCAAATCAATTAGTCAGTCAATTGATTCAAGTTCATCATAAAAATAGAAAATAGGGAAAAATCCAATCAAACAAATGTTTTACCTAAATATGGATTGATCGCTAATGAATAATGATATTGGGTCATTGTTGTTGGAAATATCTCTAAATCCCATTGCACAACAATCACCGATCTGTGATTTCATTGATGTTTGTCTAAGAAATATCCTTCAACACTCTCTTCAAAGGTTCTCCAAAGGCTTTAGGGTTATGTGGATAACCCTAAGGATTTTTCATAACCATATACTTATAGAATAATTTTGTTCATTGTGTCAAAGAATGAAATAAAATAATTTATTTAATTATTTTATTCATTTTATTCATTTTATGTCTGCAATGAATTTTTCACAAACATCCCACACCGACAAAGGTTATGCCCCACATAGGGTAAAACCCATGCTCTAAAATAAATGGTTCCCTTGGATTTTTGATCCTATCTTCCATTTATAAGTTATTCCACATTTTTAGAAAAACTGCACATGCACGATATTTAATATATTTAACATATTTTAAATATTTATTTTGGGCACATCGGACCTCAAAATTGTATTTCGTATCAGTGAATTGTCTCTAAAATAATCCATAAAATATCCAAAAATAATAAATGGAAACTTTGAGTCATTAGAAGCTTGAATCAAAGAGAAATAATGTATGAGTAAATATTCCTAATAATGAGGTAGGTAGGTAGTGTATAATTTTTCCCTCAAAGTCTCATCATTTATGAATTTATTATATTGTGCCACATGTTGGGATTTTCGTGTGTTTCCCCTAGAATGTGTAAATCCTTAAATAAATTGTCTAAACCATGAACAAGACCCATAATTAGACCCATTGACTTTGTTGGAGGGTTCTGACCTCAGATTGGACCAACCATCTGGGATTTTCCTATCATTTACCCTCATTGGTCATTTCTTGTAATTGACCAAAACACCATTTAGGTGTGTTTGGTTTGACTCTTAAAAAGGGATTTTGTTAAATGATAACAAGTGAATTGATTAAATTTTAATAAGTAATGTATAATTACTTATCCCTTCATCACTTGGGAGTGAGATGACTAGTGAAATGTAATTATTATACAAATGGCATGGAGAGTTATCTGCCCATTATTGAATCATCAGATTATTGAGCATTCCTCATGAATAAACCACCTCATAGTTGTGTTGATCACACCACTTACTAGTGATATGTTGTAATTAAATTAAATGGATTGAAAAAGGATATGAATGTATCATTTTCCCCTTTATGACATGTAAGTGAATTTATTAATAGTATGAATAACTCATTTAACCCTTATTCATTGTTAAATGAAAGGGTAAATGGATTGAACTAAATAGAAATTAAAGATTGAAAATAATATTTCTCATGGACTATATTTAATTATTAAATGAAACATTCCTATGAAATGATATTACGCCTCGAGCAATACTTGTACTCCAAATGTAGTGCCTTGGATAGTCTCATAAGGTACTTTGAATTTAATGATTTATAAATGGTTAAGTGACATTGGATATAACACTCACATGTAGAAAATTGGGTTATTTCCATAGACTTATAGCCACGGTTTTCAAAACTATGGCTATAGGCCATTTTTTCAAGGGCTATAGACATGGTTTTACTAAAACCGTGGATATAGGTCTCTCGCCCTTATGCGGGAGAAAAATTTTACCATGGAAAATAGAGAAGGAAGCTCTATTTACATGGTTTTTATGCTATTGTCATGTTTTTTAATAATATATATAACATATTATATACATATATACCCAAATATTGGAGTGGTGTAGTGGTTATGTGGACGAATCCTATGGGTGAGGTATAGATATTGAATTCGGCTGGTGAGATATTATTTTAAGGCTATTACCATGGTTTTCTAGGGCTATAGCCACAGTTTTAATCATGGATATAGGTCAACTGCCATAGTTGATAATGATGAGACCTATTTCCATGGTTAAAACCATGGAAATAGGTCAGAACCTATTACCATGGCGATAATTCCCACAGTTGGTAAATACTGTGGTCATAGGCTATGGCCATGGTTTTGGGACCTATTGCCCTGGTTTTCAACCATGGTAATAGGCCAATTTTCTAGTTGTGAATCTAAATCAGTTATTTAAAATTGTTGTAAATGGATCTCCTAATCTTTTATTTGAGATTTTTGGCATGGCGCTCTAAATCATTTATTTGAAATTTTTGTACATGGCTCTCCTCGTTTTTTATTTGAAATTGTTGGACATGGATCTCCTCAACATTTATTATAAGTTGTTAGACATGGTGATCCTTATCATTTATTCAGAATTGTTGGACATGATTCTCTATATCCCCTTGGTTTAGATACTTTTATTTATGCCCTTAGTTAAGCATAAAACACTTATGATATATGGTTTAGACACTTTAGGTTATGCCAAAGCAGGTACAATCGGGCAGGGATTCCATGAGGAGCCTGAGTTTGACATGGTTTATATTTACACTATTGCCTTAAATTTATTATACCTACGCATTGTTCATTTTATATTCACGAAAAATATATTATTAGACATCATTGGTGGTGGGCCACTTAGTTTTACTCACACCTTTTTCAGGTCATGTTTGATACTCGGATAGATCTATTGACTATGGGTTAGTACTTGGATCGTTCTTCTTTACTATTGTATCTTTTGGTCTAGGACATGACAAGGGAGTATCGGCTAAGCATGTACTCGAAGTGACTTCGATAGTCGGAGTCTTTAATTTATTTATTATTTTGTCAGTATAGACCTATCATATGTATTACCTATTGTATATTTACTGCTTTGTATTTATGGCTTGGCTTGTTCATATATGGTTTGATTATTTGAAACTTGCCTTATTGTATATTTATTATTATCAGGATGATTTACTTCTTTTACCCTGGTTATATATTCAACCACTACTTTTCATTATTGTGTTTTCTCAACATTGTTATTATTTCTTACCCCTACTCCACTTTAATAAAGAGGGTATAGTCTCCCCACTGTACCACCATAAACCCTCACTACTAGTCGGTAGCCGCTTGTTCATGAAGATTCTTGCTTGAGGGAATGTGTCCCCTTGGGTCTGGTTACTTTGAGTGAATCAGGACTAGTTGATCACAAAGTGGTATCAAAGACATTACTTTTTTATTGTATTACAATTGGGGTCGATAGACAGGAGACTATAAATTTATCAGCACTTGGTAAAGAGCTCATGTCTAGGAATGACTAACCCATGCATGGGGGAAATATCAAGTTACCAGGGATGTGACTATTTTTCATTCTATTGTTATTATATTTGATTATCATTTCAGATTGATTGATTTTTTTTTACATTTCCACTGGTTGTTGATTTATGGTATTTATCTCTTATCCTCATATTATAAGAAAATAGGTGTGTTAATGCATCATTTCAGGTACATAGGATTCACATGTCATTATCATGCTTATTTTTATACCATTCTTGTGTGATTATGTTCCATGTTTATATATATACCATGCTAGTTTGATTATTTATCATTCTTATCAGTATACCATGATTGTGTAATTTCCTTACTTTTATACTTGTATTTTCTAAGAATTTGATAAATTTCCTGGTTATAGTTATGGCTTAGGGTGAGTTAAATAAAGTATCTAAATCAACCTAAATGGTGTTTTCCATATAGCTCAATGGGGGAATTATTTAATTAGTCTGAAATTAATTAAATAAAGGATTTTTTTTGAAATAGATAATGAATTATCCTAAATAAAAAATTTAAATGTAAAGGAATTGGATTTTTTGACAAATCCAAATCATTGATTATGGATTTTGGTTAAATGATCTTACTAGTTGTAACTTATAGAGTGGTTGCCTCCATAACTTGATAATGAAAACCCACCTCACTAAATCCTTATATGCTTCATTTAATCCTTATCAGTTAACCATAAAATTATATGTTTTATAAAAATTTCATTAAAGGTTAAAGTAATTAGAAGCTTATTTTTCTTATTCAGTTAAATTACTTAGTGATGGATGTCAGTTAAATAATGTGTTAATTTCAACTTATAGAGGCTAGTAGCTTTATAACTTGGGAATTACAACCCACATAACTGAATCCCTAAATAAAATACTTGAGATAATTAGGTTAATCTTTTTTCATGTTTCTTAAATGAGATAAACCCACTAGAGGTGTTTTAAATTTTGAATAAAATAACTGATATTGGGGTTCACTTAAATGGGATTCCAATTGTAATTTTAAGAATATCAAATCCATAAATTGGGAATGAATACCCATATAAATAGACCCAGGTTGGCATGAATTGACCCTCATAGATCAACTCTATCATTATATTCCTTGGTATTTAAACCCTCGAATGTATTTTTATGGTAAATAGGGATGGTTATTTAAAGTTTTATCAACCACTCATATGGTGTTTCGTATAAATGTATGGTGGAATCTTACTTGACAAATCCCCTTAAATTGACAAAATACCTTTTATTTGTTTTTTAGATTTATTGATATGAGGATTTAGTTAATTAAAATTCCAGTTACAACCTAAAGGGTATTTTACTCTATATCTTGAAATTGACATTTTCTTTAACTGATCCCTGTTGTGAGAACTTATAACTAGATAATGGTTTAAAATAAAATAATGAGATAATTATCCTATAATTCTATGAGATTACATCTAAATAGAGTTCCAAGTATAACTTCTCTATCACTGGTACTTTAAAATTCATATATATGAGCCTCTTAAATGTTATAATAAATGTGAAGTTGTAAAATGTCTTAAATAAAACCTTTCAGTGTTGTTCTTAACATGGACCCTAGTGTGAGGGTTAGTTTTAATGTTTCCTAGAGAAGTTACCTTAAATGATAACATGGATATTTCTATGGTTTTCAATGGAATTCTTCTATTTCATTAGACCTAATGGTTAGTTGATAGATCCTAGTGAACTTTTAAGCATGAATCTAGTTTTAAAGTTGATGCCTTGTAGGAATGGGGTTATCTATTTTTGGTAGTACCCTTGGATATGTGAAGCTGGTAGAATTTTGTACCGAGTTCTTAAGCATGGTAAGTGTTTTCCTTCTGACAGTTCGAGTTGGATAGGATGTTTAGTTGATGAAATGACACCCCTAGGTATGTGGTTAGTTGTTTGGTAAGTTTAAACTCGAGGGGGGTATTACCATATATAGATAACCAGTGAGTGTCATCTCCTTATCCATTTTACATTGTAATTGTGATGCTCTAGGGATCACTCCCATATGAGGATTCTCAGAGAGGATTAGGACATGGTAGGTTGATGCTTGTCATGTGATGTTTCTAGGACATGTTGTCAGGTTTTGACCATTGTGGATCAATGATCTATTGAACCCCCTTAAGTTTTATCTCTTTAGAGAGAGATTTTCGGTGCATTAGATGACATGTAATAGAGTCCCTTAAGTAGGATGTGGTTCTCATGTAAGAGACCTTAGGGTTAGGTGGACATACATAGTGGACCTATTTTAATACTTGATCAGTAGGGAAAAGTGGAAGACCTATAAGCCCTTAGTTATGAATCAAACCTTAGTAAAGTGATATTTGGTTTAATCGAGAGAAACCTATGAGATATTTTGTCCTTGGTTTATGAATTCCTTTAGGGGTGGTGAGATTGTTTGCATGATCATTTCAAGATTGATACATCAAAGGTGATTGTGTTTTTTGTTATAGGCATGATGATGCCTTTGGTTTTGTAGGAAGCATTTGGAGTGTTGGGTATTGTAACTAGATTAAATGGGAAGGATTTTTCTAGTGCTTGGCCCTGTTGACCGGTGGTTTTGGAGTTGACATTTTAATTTTGGAAATAACACCACATGACGGGCGGTCGTTAATGAATTATGAAATAGGTGGGTACCTAATTTTGAAGAGGTATTCTAGGGGGGATTTTGATGTGTAAGAAAAATAATGTTTTATATAGCATTAATAGATTGGACTTATTGATGGATAACAGATAGGATCATGATTTGGGTCTTGAATCGGGTGGTATTAGAGTATACACCAACTATGTATGGAAAGTTTAGTTCATTCTAATTGTGTGTGGGAAAAGTTTGATGTGGAATGTAGTGAGCGGATGGGTACATGATTAGGATTGAAGATTTTAAATAGTATTATACAAGCATTGAGAACTAAATATTTAGGTAAATTATGGTAAGTGCCTTTGATAAGGGATATCTTGGAAGTAAACCATGTGTTGTGAGATGGTTGACCCATGAGTGGACCTTGAAACACATTGTTGGGAGATGTGGTGTTAGGGGTTGGTTAAGGAAAGTATAGTCTAGTTTGATGTGATCATGGAATGAGTAGATTGATATACTCCTATATAAGGAACCTTAGTATACTACCAGTCTAGTGACAATCATTCCCAATATCTTGACATCTTCTTAAGTACGCTAAGAGAGCATCGACTATATGGTGATCTATCTAAAATATTTTCTGGTGTAACAAAAGGAATCATTGGGAGTTGTGCTCAAGGAGTAGTATAAGGTAAACTATATAGTAGGGATTACACCATTGATTGTTTGAGAGTGGTGATGTAACTACCTAGGTACTTAGAGAATATTTTTTTCATTCTATAATTAAATAGTTAAATTCATTATAAATGTATAATGAAATAAGTGGTATTTATTGAAATTAAGGAATCTATACTAATGGAATAGTAACTTGACCATTTGAATAGTAATGTGACCATTAGGAATAGTAATTTGGATAATAGAATAGTAAACTCACCTATGAAAGTATAAATAAAATTTATATATCTTATAAATGAAAATATGATATATTTATATCATGATATAAGTAAATAATTTTTATCAAAATGATAAATTAATTGTTGGTATTTTTGTAAATGTAAATTTTTATTTTCAATTTTATAATTAATATAATTATTTAAAAGAAAATTTATTTACATAAAATATATTCATAAATTAATATTTTATTGTTTTGAAATTATAAGATAATTTCATAATACCTTAATTAATTTTTCAAAGCTTCATAAAATTGATTATAACAGTAAAATCAGTATTTTTTTAATAAATTAAGATTTTAATTAAAAATTAAATTTCACAAATTTATAAAATTATTTTCAAAAAATGGAGTCCTTTTTCGAATTTTACATGCCAAAAATAATTCAGGTTGAATTTTTGGGATTTCTCTAAAAAAGTTGATTTTTGTGAAGAGTGAAATGTGTTAATTTATGGTATTTAGCATTATAAGTAAATGAATGAATTATTGAGTCATGCTTGATATATGTGTAAGAACCTGGTTTTTTAATCAGGTATAATTCTATTTTATGGACCTAATATAGATTCCATATGAGTTAGTAGAGTACTTGGCAGTGTCTGGGGTTTGTTTGGAGCCCAGAACCCGGCTTTTTGGGAGAAAATGGCTTGTCACATAGTTAGAATAAATTGTGTGAGGTAGGCCGCAAGATTTGTTTAGATCATGCAAGGATGAACAGTGGACTGGAATAAGTTCCATGGTTTGATCTAATAGTGTGATTTGGTTCACACGACCGTGCGAAAAACTACAGACAATTACATAGGCATTTCACATGTTTGGGACACAATTCCCCAACTGTGCATCCTAACTGTGTGGTATGCCACTTTCAACAACTGCTCATGCATGATTTCCACATGGTTTGGCCAAACTGCGTGAAGGAAAATTTTGGGTTAAATGATGATTTTTACCTTAAATGAAATGTTAAATTAAAAATCACATTCCTCCTTCTTTTCCAGTGGAAACCCCCCTCCCATCTCACTGTTATTGAGGTTTTGGAATCCAATTCTTATATTAGAGATCTACCATCTGTCCATGGTCTAATTATATCACCTTTAATATCATTGGACTCATGTTGGTATATTCTCAATTCATTTTTAAACATACATCGTTCTTCTTTCTATCAACGATGCTATTTGGATTTAGGCTCATATTCCCCAATTTTATGGAATTGATCCGTTCTTCAAATCTACTCTAATCCAAGCTGAATTAAAGGCTAATACTGGATGAGGAGATTCATATGAGCCTAAGGTAAGTGTTATATAACTCATTTCTCAATTTTTTTTGTTTTGTAAATCATTGTGTCGTCATGCCAATTTTATCAGGTGTCATTTATCGAATTAATATGTCATGATTACAGTCATTGGGATTGTGTACCATGAACCTTGACATATATTTAATTCATTGTTGTTTCTTAATTTTACAAATCCAACAATCCCATGTAGGTTGATATTCCATATTTGGGTTTTTAGTGTTTTAACACCTTCGAGCCATCATTCGGATGTGTTCAAGATTGAAAAACTCTGATGGTGAGCCTCCTTGCATTAATTGGCTATTTAATTTATTAATGGATAGTACCATGATCCCTTCCACTTGAAATGTCTAAGTTAAGTTATTTAAATTGATTAATGATAAATGAATTGGAAAGTATATGGTATGAATATGAATTTCACTGGTTATATTAAATGAAATGCATATGGTTTCTTGCCCTTAACATAACCTTTTCATGTTATGAAAGGTAAAGGATAGAAACAAGTAATTAAATATGTAATGAATCAAATGGTTGCAAGTACCTTGGGACTTGTCACAATAATGAAAGGAAAGGCTTGAAACATCACCTCCCTAAATAACTTGTCTTTGTAAAATGGAATAGAATATATTGGTTTCATGTCGTAGCACCCTTTTCCACTCATGGTGGAAGACAAAAGATTGAACCAAGTTAAAAGTTAATTGATTAAATTAATTAATGAGATGGTTTAATGCCCTTATCCTTCTCACTCTAATGAAAGGAAAGTCTTGAACCAATTGAATTATCTAATGTATTAATCACCATTTGGCCTAATTAATTACATGAATTAAATATAAGGTGTCTAATTTTTCATAGGGACCTTTACATCATTATATTAAGGGAATAACTTGAGTTAGCATTTGGATTCATGAGGGAATACCTTGAGAAATCAAGGATGCCATTCCTATTCAAGGATGTAGGTTTCCTTGGTTAAACCCACTTTGGAACTTGATCCTCATCTATTAGTGGATTCCTAGTATGAAACCACAGAATCTCTCCTTCACTATTATAGGATGCCTCAGATGAAATCCTTGGACATACTATGGCTTATATAGGCATGAGGTTCCTTGGTTATATTCATAGTCCTAGCCATAGATTATCTTGTTTTACCATGGATATATTCCTTGGACTCGGTTAGATCATGATATTGAGGAATATCATGGATGTTTCTCCTTGGATTACACTCTTACCCTTAGCCAGACTATGGTTACTACTGATTTGGTGACCCTTGAGGTCTAGGTTTCCTTGGTTACTTCCTTGGAACCTTTCTTTATAATTATCATTATAGGTTGCCTTGGTGTTTACCTTGGAACCACTCATTATTATAATCATTTTGGTTTCTTGGTTACATCTTGGAACCACTACTATTACTATCACAAGGTGATGTTAGTGTTGGCTATGCCTGAAGTAACCTATTGATATAAAATGAAATTTAATTAATTAATACAATGGTTGCATGTTTAGACACTAGTCGATGGATTATGTAGGTACTTGGGTAATAAAATTTATTGTAATACTTTACTATTATATATACATGCTTGCACACTTTTAGTTTATATTACACAGGCAGGATGGTATAGACACTATTGGTGGTAACCTACTAGGATTTATCTGACACCCTATCTGGGATCCTCTGGTACTCGGACAGACTATATGTATATAAGGTGGAGATATTGCATTCCTTTATTGGTCGACATAAATTAAATTGAAGGAAATCAAAGGAAATGAAGAAGAGAAAATAAGAATTTTTTTAAAAGATGGTGTTTTGTTTATGATAGAAAGAAAGGTAATTTAATATAATTAAAATATTAACATAGAAATAGAAAATAGGTTTTAATTAATAAAAATGTTTACTAAATATTATTATACTATTGTAAAATTAAAAAGTTCATAAAATATATTTTTTCATGGGAGGAAATAGATTCCTCTATAAGATGGTTGGGCTGGAAAAATGTCAATAGACCCATCACCCCCACCCCTCTGGGAAGAAGTGACCAAACAAGACTTTTAATGAAGAACCCGAATTGATATCTCTCTCCCTCTACTTGTTTATGGTAGTTATTTAACTAGAGTTTCAATAGTAGAGAGCATGCCTGAAGTAAGGAAGGTTGTGAATTTGAAAGGACACATTGAGTTTTCTACAGATGTCTCATTTTCTCCCACAACTAATCATTTAGCAACTACTTCAGCAGATTGAACTACCCATTTGTGGAATACATAAGGGATGATCCTGAAGACATTTCAGGTCCATCTGTATTGTCTTTCTCAGATTGCATTCCACCCATTTGGAATGTACTTAGCCACGACTATCTTTGACAAGACCTGGAGATTGTGGGATGCTGAGTTGGGTTTGGAGTTGTTCCTTTAGGAAGGTCATAGTAGAAGTTTTTATGGGATTTATTTTCACTAAGATGGATCTTTGTTGGCTTCTTGTGGGCTCAATGTGCTTTCTCGTGTATGGGATCTTCGATCCAGGAGAAGCATCCTTTCCCTTGAAGGTCACATTAAGCCTATGAGACTCAAAAGCTCATTTTTTTTCTTTTAGGCTATATTTGGTATGATGAAATAACTATCTGAGAAATGAAATGAGTAAGTAACAGTTAGAAATCATTGGCTCCATTGAGGGAATCAAAATTCATTCCGACTTGGACGAAATTTTTTTTTCTTTCATGAAAAAAAAATTATGCACAAATTGTCTTATTTTATGTATTATTTTCTATAACACCCTTTAGAAATGGAAAAATAATTTGATTAAAAAATCAACAACTGACTCACAAGTCCTTTTCTTATTCTCCTTTTCTTGTTCCTTTTTTTCATCAGAAATGTTTCCCTGGCACTGAACATATCCTTAGTTTTTGTTTAGTCTAAGAAAAATTATATAACCAATTGATTTATTTGAATTAGGTTCTTGGTGTCATCTTTTCGCTGAATGGTTATCATTTAGCGACTGGAGGTGAAGATTACACTTGTAAAATTTGGTATTTAAGAAAGAAAAGATCGATGTGCACAATACCGGCTCATTCTAACCTAATTTCTCAAATAAAGTTTGAGCCTCAAGAAGGATATTTTCTGGTAACTACTTCTTATGATATGACTACAAAGGTGTGATCTTCTTCGATGCCTGCCATTTCCTGTTAAAATATAAAGGGTGAGTTTAGTTATGGAAAACATTTTCTGTTTTCATTTTCTAAATATGTAGCATAAAAATAATTTTTTTTAACTATTTTTTCCATTTTTTTTATAACAACGTTTTTCATTTTCATAATCTAATACATTTATAATATATTTTTGAAAAAATGAAAACATGAAACATTTTCCATAACCGAACACAGTATAAGTGTCTTAAATTTATTTTTTAATGTTTTTTCATATATTTTTTTGTTTTACATTTGTATCAGGTGTGGTTTGGTAGAGATTTTAAGTCTATCAAGACATTATCTACACATGAAGCTAAAGTCACATCTTTGGATGTGATTGGAGGTGATCATGTTGATTTGAAAGGAATTTTCTAGCTATCTAGTCTTATAATTTGAATGTTTAATTTGATGTTGTGTCTATATTGTATAATGGGTCACCCATCAGCCTAATCCTGACTCTGATGTTTGGGCATGGGCCTCTGCCTAGCCACTGTGCAGGCTACCTGACTTGGATCACACAGCGGCTGAGGCAGTCAATGGGCAGGGCCACTGCCATACCTACTGACCCAATGGAAATGTGAAGAAATAATAAGGTTTCATTTGATTTTGAAAAACATATTTAATTTTCATTTACCAAAAAAATATTAGAAAATACTTTTGAGAGAGTTGAAAATAACAAAAAAATACAAGCACCGGATTTAACCATCCAAACATTTTCATTTTTTTGAAAACATGAAAATAGATTTTCCTTTTTCTATAAAGATATTTTATTTTTATTTTAATTGTCTAAAAAATAAATTTCATTTACATGATCTAATACATTTATGATATATTTTTAGAAAATGAAAACATGAACTATATATTTTTCAAAACCAAACCCAGTCTAATTTGGTTTGTCTTTTCTAACAGATGGGCATTGCGTCGCGACTCGCATGACTGAACGATCAAGATATGGTTGAGTTGTGATGCCAGGAAGGAGTAAAAGGCCGTGGACATGGACTGATTTTGTCTTTGAATATTTTTTATTTAATCTCTTCAGTTGGGTTATTGTAATATGTTTTTTTAAAAACATAATGTTAAAAACAATTAATAAAATTTTGGAAAAAAATATGGTTTTTGTTTCTGAAAGATCATTTTTTAAAATTTTAGGTAAATTTTTCAAGATTTTTTTAGAGTATAATTTGAAATTAAAAATAATTTTCATAATAATTTTCAGGTATTGATAAAAAAACTATTTTTAATGCTTTCAAAAAAATCGAATCTTGTTATTATATCACAAGCACAATTTTTTCCTCTTAAAATTACTTTTTAAAATAAAATTTTAAATCATTTCAAAACTACTTCTTTTTGTGTTATAGTTGATTGATTGAATTAAATTAATAATTTTGAAATAAAAATATTTATAAATAATAAAATAAATATCCTTTCATAATCACATAAGTAATTTTTTTATAAAATTATCTATAATTTCAGTTTCAGTCACTTGCTAATTAGATTTTATTATATCATTTTGTATTAGTTTCTATTTTTTCATTTAATATTTTGTTAATTACACTAATATTATCTTATATTGTTGCATTGCAGTCTCCTTGATTTTGGATTGATTCATCTCAACATCAGTGGGGGCCTATAACTGATACCATCCTGGACAAACTCTATATTTTCTAGATTTGTTTATAGGGGTGTGTTATTGTAATCAAACAGATCAAAACTGACTGAAACTAATTGACTTAAACTAGTTAAATTTGATTTAAATTGTTCAATGTGTTCAAATAATTGACACAAACTTCATCTTATTCAAGAGATTTGATTGTCATGAAATATGCATCAATGCTTCTTTTCACTCTATATTTATCTTCACATATTTATTGGCTCATTCTTCCTTCTTAAATCCTCAACATGATCATGTGGATTTCTATTTTTGAATTTGAAAATTCTTAATTCTCATTGGTCTTTACTCTTCATGATTCCCCATTTTCTTCTAATCAAAAATAATGCGAGAATAATGTAGTATATTTCTCAAAATAAGGAAAAAAATCCTCCTTTAAAACTGTATTAATCTCATTCAGTTTTTTTATTAATTCTTCCATGATCTCTTATTTAATTATCTCATACAACCAACTTCTTTACTCAATTAAAAAATTGAACATTTTCATGAAAGTATCACTTACATGATTTCTGGTTCACCTCCAGGGGCATAGCTTAGTGGTTACACCTTTGAGAGGTCTCACGGGAGGTCATATTTTTGAGTCTCTCTGAGTACTTGTAGGTATCGTAGATTTTCTTTGTTTCTTTGTATCCCCTTCCCCCAAACTGTTGTAATATCACTTACGTGATATTTGGTTAGTATTATGTAACATTATAATCACATTTGTGAGCTCAATCTACTCTTATATGGAATTTGGATCCTATGGTTTACTCATACACAGACTTTGAATTAATCATACATGTGATTCAAGTTTCTAGAATATTCTTATGTGAACTTAGATTATTCATACATAGCCTTTTAAATCACTGAGTTACTCGTATATATTATCCATATTACTCATACATGACCTTTGTAACTTCAGAGTTATTCTCATGCCAGTAAAACACACCTCTATCTACTTACGTAGCTATTTGATCTCCAGAATTAATCATACATAGCTGTTATAATTTCCAGAACTCATCTTCTCAGCAACTTTAAACTTCACCATTCTTCTTAAATCATCTCAAAATAACTTTAACCATTTCAATCCAACTCAAAAACATTCTCGGTTAATTTCCAATGCTTCTAAAATGATGTTGAAAATAAATACAACCATCCTCCAATATTTCTATGAGTTTTTTAATCCACCTCTTTGGATTTGTCATCA
Source organism: Viscum album (assembly GCA_963277665.1). NCBI lineage: Eukaryota > Viridiplantae > Streptophyta > Magnoliopsida > Santalales > Viscaceae > Viscum > Viscum album. Next base: position 111,921,668 of record OY728127.1, read on the forward strand.
GCTCCAATAACTCACATTAGTTCAGTCTTCTCTCAAAAATAAATATCCTAACACTACACTATTGGATAAAGTAATGTTTTTGGGATAATTTATCCCTATATGAAAAAAAATTTCTGGTGTGTGAACTTGATATTCTCCTCGTTAATCAACTCTAAAAAATTCTTCCCCTTTAAACAACAAAACAAACTTTGGGTTCCTCAAAACATATGTTACATGAGGTGTGTATCTTTCCCCCACCTTTGACAAAATAATTTGAATAATTGTGTGCTCAATCCAAAATATTTGTGAGGTAAATATCGAACATTAATTTTTAACCTTAACTCTTCAAATATGTCCCTTGGAACTACCTTTGCAACATGGTTATTAATGGTGAGCCATCGTGTTATAGTTAGAACTAGGAAATGTTGCGTTGCGCCATGGAAAAGCCATGGATCATTTGGGATGATGCACATGATGGAGCGCTATAGCGCATAGTAGCATTGCGCACGCCACTACACCATCCTTTTTTATTTACATTTTTTTAAAACTTACAACTATACCTATTTCAAACCCAATAGTGACACACCCCCTTTCTCCTGACGATATGCATGCAACAAACCCTTGGAATCTTCTTGCAATCACAGTGACTTGGTCACACCGCGTCTCAGCATTGTAGATTCCCTTCGAGTGCCCACATCTTCTAGGATTTTCTTTGAGCGCTATGTCCCAGCCACCAGCTTATCTAGGGTAGGCAGCCCTCTCTATGCGACCCTATTTGGGCAGTGTCCCACCCACCACCTCGTCCTACCCACCCATTATCCATGACCCCCTTTCTAATTTTTATTTTTCTGTTTTTTTATTTTTCGTTCCATTTTAGTTAATTTTTTTCATTTTCTTTATTTAATTGAATTTTATTATGATACATATTTATTTTAATTATGTAAATATTTGGTTTATATTTATTATTTTATTCTATGTTTGGGTTTTCTAGAATTTATTTTGAATGGATGTTGTATTCATATTGATTGTGTGTGTGTGTTATGAGATTTATGGTTTTGAATATTTAATTATTTTTTTTGTATATTTCAATAATTGTGATTTATTTATGGTTTTATTTGAACTCATACTTTATGTGTGTCATTATTAACTTCATTTTACTCTTGATATATGGAATGTAAATTATTGAAATAAATATTTTATATTTATATATAGGTTTTCTTAACTTATTATTTGTCACTGTTGATATATGCATATATGTTTTTTTGTCACAAGTTAATATTATCACACAATATACTTTTACATCGAGGCCCTCACCGCTATTGCGCGCCATACACCCTAAATAACCATGATTTGTAAAAATATCTACATTTTGATCTAGTGTGGAAATATATTTTAGTCTCACATCCTCATTTACAACTTTCTCTATGAAGAAATGATATTTAATATCAATATATTTAGACCTTGAGTGATCCATTGGTTTCTTTGATAAATTTATGAAACTTTGATTATCATAACCAATTCTCAATGATTTTCAACCTTAACCTTTAAATGTTTTAGCTTCTCTCTCATCCAAATCATTTGTGGGCATGCTTGTGCAACAACCACATACTCATCCACTTTAGTGCTAAGAGTAACTAGATTTTATTTCCAAATCTGACAACTTTCTTTCAAAAAGAAATATACCACTTGATATTTACTTTTTTATCATTCACATTTCCAGTCCAATCAGTATTAGTATATCCAAAAAGCTTCAACTCCTCACATTTTTATACACCAAGCCATGACTTATTGTATCCTTGGTGTATCAGAGTATCCTTTTGGTGGCTTTCACGTGTGATTCTTTTGTTCCACTTTGAAATCTCACACACAAAGTTACTGGATAGACTACCATGTCTAGATGTTGGGAGATATATCATACTTCCAATTATCTTTCTAAACTCTTTTTGGGTCACACTTTACCCTGAAATATCCTTGCTCAACTTCATAACCTTTATGGGTGTGGATAATTCTTTAAAGTGTCCCATGTTAAAAAATTTCAATAGTTTTTTTCTTGAGATAAGAAACTAAATTTCTATTTTTTTCATAATTTTTAATCCTAGAAAAAAATATCATCTCTCCACACATAGACATATAAAAATGAAAATTCATTTCAAATTCCTCACAGGCATGTTGATGTGCCCAAGAATATTATGTACCATTGATAAGGGAAGTTGAATTAGTAGTAATTTTATAATTTCTTCTTTTAAAATTAATCTCCACAACTTGTTATAGTCTCAATCCACTCAAAATTTATATCTCACCCTCATTGTATACATCAAAAATATAAATTAACACAAGGCACATGATATTTTTATAAGTTCGCTCACAATGTGGGTGATTGTGTCTTTGATATATTTGGGTTGAGTTTGAGACATAGATTTTCCACCAATTAATAAAGATTACAAGTGATGTGAGAATTTATCATCCTTTACCCGATAGTGTTTCCCAAAACTTATGTCTCTCTAAAATTCATTATACTGGTTCCCACTAGTTTACAAACTTACCACAAAATGAAATGAGAAAGATCATCCTTTTCTTAAAGTTTCTTCAACAACTAATAATCTTACTATAAGACTTCAAAATAATCAGAATCATCAACTCATGATATTATTGAGGGTAATGTCTCCCATATGTGTGTATGATTCCCTTTTCTCTAGTAGAGAACTTGTGACCTATTGAAGGTGGGTTTTGGGAGAATGTTGTAGCGAGGTACCCTTCGTTATGTGTGTGTGTGTGTGTGTGTTTTCTTATGATGTTACCATATTCTATACATTGAGTGAGCCTCATTGAGGTTGGGAAATTAGTCTACCTAATTAATTGATGAGTTGTTTTTTTACTATCTTGATTTTTTATCAAAACCTTTTTTGGTTTGGGGGAAGTAGTTTCTATTTATTTATGAATTCTATAACTCTTCTCTCGGGCCTGATTTAGTAAAGATTTGTCCTGGGGGAATGGGTCCTTTTATGTTTTCTTTAATTTTTTCTTTATCTCTTCTCTTTTGCATAATGTTGAGGAATTTTAGCCTGGGTAAGAAAATACTATATGGCTTCTTCTTTAATTTTATACTTGGTATTAGATTATTTTACTCTATTATGAATTAAATTCTTTATATTGTATTTTGTACAAGTGATTGTTTGTGATGTGTCATTGATTTTTTGTGCTTGTATTTCTGGATGAATTTTTCTTGTGCTGATAATGTATGTTATATTCCTTTACATATAGGGGGTTCACTTCCCCAGTCATTAATGATATTTTTTAAAGTCAATCGAGTGAGTTAGAACCACCCAAAATAGATAATATCATGGTGTGGTGGATGAGTTTCCTTGATTTGTATATTCGTGAAAATTTTGTTCATGATGATTATTGGTTGAGGAATAATATTAATTGATTAATGACTGACTAATAATTAATATTGGATATTGATGATTGTATGCTTATTTGGTATCTATACCTTATCAATGACAACTGAGTGTTTTGTGCGACGTTATCTGCAGACAAGTTTAAGGCTAGGTAGTTTCCCCTAGAATGATTCTTTGATACTTATATCATTATATTTTGTAATTTTTTATGCTCTATCTAAGTCGGTTGGGGCGGTCAATGCCCATATTGGACTTGGTTTCTAGGTGTTTCTTAACATCTAGGTCATCGAGAGAACAAATGATTGACTACCCTTACCCCATTCCCTCCACTGGGAATACTACATATGCAAACATACCTAGGTTGTGGTGGTTTACTATTATAGGTAATGTTTACATACAGGTATTGATAGCTTTGGGTTGCATTGTAATTGTATATGCGGTCTATGGAAGATTTTGGTTATAATATATACTTGTACTCAGTTATAATGACTACAACTATTACAAGTTTATTGTTGTATGAGTTGTAATGACTTTAGGTATAGTGCAAGGTATGTAGGTTGTGGTTGCTTCTAGACTTATGACCTGGTTATGAGATATGATGGCTAGTTTCATGAGGTGTTGAGAGATAATGATGTGATTATGAGGGGATGTATGGGATGTAGGGTATGATGATGATGATGATGATTATGATGATGTGATTATCTAGTTGGTTAGGACAAATTAGGAGGATATGAGATCACCATGACTAGAGCCATTGAGGTTTAGGGTGATTGGATCAGTAGGAATATGGTAGCAAAGTACCCTTATTATATATATGATTGATATAGTGTTATTGTATTTTTTTCATTATTTTGTGAACGTTATGGAATTAGTTTACCAGATTAGGTGACAAATTGATTTCATTTATTTACTCATCGGGCTTTAGTATGCTTCTTTTACATTTTACACGATATTTTTCAGAGAGGATTGTATTGAGTATACATATACGTATATATAAACTATTTTTCAGGTCCATCAGAGCTTGTTGAAGATTTAGTTGGGTGTTACTAGTTTTAGGAGTTGTTTAGAAGCTGTTGGAGCTTCCTGGTCACCGCCAATATTTTACTTTAATATTTTAGTTGTTGCAGTTGTATCAGTCTTGTATGTCATTTCATTTATGTATTGGTTTTATCATTCTTTATCCAGATTATTATGCTATGGACTTGGTTGGTGTATTTCATCTTTTTTTTAATGGTTGAGGGTAAATTCCTCTTTATTGAACATAAAAAATAAATAACCTCTTTTAGCATTGTGAAAGAGGGAACCCATTAAAAGAAGAGGGAAATACCTTAAATAAAAAAAATAAACAAAGGTCAAAAATATCCAACAAGTCCAAAAGAAACAAACATCCAATAAGGTACCAGAAAATATCATCACCCCACTCACCAAACAACACACCAGTGAGATCAATCAAAATAGTGCATCACTCCCTCCGCCAAGAATTTTCACCATGCTAGTGGAACAACGTGGCAGAGCACCTCTCCAACCAACATAGAAATTTGGAGGAGAGCCGGATGAAAGGTGTCAGCACACCTTTCTCTCTTTCGATCCACCCAACCAACAAAGCATGAAATGAACTCTCAATAATTTCAACCTAATGCAATGCAAAATAATATTGAAAAATACTAAACAACTTTCACGGAAAGGTACCCATCTTATCACTTGTCTCTAAACTTATATTGAGGGAAATTTATCTCATCTATGTGTGCTTATATCCTTAGTTCTAGTTTACAACCCATGGATTATTGGAGGTTGGAGGATCACTACCCATTATCATTACCGACTTAGGAGGGGTTCTGGTGGGGGTGGGTCATGACATCCTGATCCTCATATGATAGAGATTTGGATAGAGTTCGAGACTCGTGTTTTTTTCTGGTTCAGACTCTCACTAACTAGATGGATAATCATGTTTTGAGCTCCCTATACGATATAGTGAGATAATAGTGGACAACGTTTTTCTCAAAATCACATGGGGATGCTTTACCATGGTTGAAATTTTATCCATTTTTAGGTATGTAGTTTTATCTGAGGAAGTTAGGCCCTCCGTAGGGTAGTAGAACCATGTCCAAGTATCTATCAAGTCTCTCAAACCTCATGATGTGTTCCCTAGAAATGCTACACAATGTAATTTTTGGATCCTATGTGGTTCAGGTGGAGACTCTTGAGAAAGGGTTCTTGGAAGTGATACACCATGGCTATTGGAGTGGGTTAGCATTTCACATGATGAGATATGGATCAGTGTTGTGGAAAAACCCCCATGTCGAACATAACGTTGAGATCATAGGCCTCCCTATTGTAGGCATAATTTTCTACTAGGGAGTTGTTTGGTGGAAGATCGGGTGGTGTAGGATCAGATGGAGATGGATGATGATTTGATCCCCTCACATCGTCACCACCTTCAGTTAGTTCTTAGAAAATGTGGAGTGATGACAGTCGGACCTATGTGAAGATATGTGTGATGGGTGACTATGGTAAGATGCTAATGAGTGCATATAAAAGTGAGATTCATGTACCCTATTCATGGACCCTCATTCTAGATGGAACAGACGTGAGTTATTCTTCTTGCATCATATGTTTGAGAGTTGTATATTCTAATAGAACTTCTATCCAATCCCTTGTCAGCTAGAGAACTTCAACTGATGGTGATCATCTTTCACTCATCCCCTTGGGTAAAGTGAGTTGATCCATAGTGGATAAAGAGTTCTTTCATGAGTTCCTTCATAGCAGATATGAGATCCATTAATACCTACCTCAGTATGAATTGGATACCAATGCTAATACTGCATGGTGATACACAGTTGAGTAAGTGGGGTGAGGTCCACCCCCAACATTGAGTGATATCCCCTCAGGTTTGTAAATCTGACCCAGCCCTCTTAAAGTTGAAGTTCAATACCCGTCAGATGGTAAGTGTGGATTTATGCGCTAAGTATAAGGATGATAATTCCCTTCCTGTGAATGTGGAGTATGTGTGAATGTTTTCTAAGGGTGACCCATGGTTATCCCTCGTGGGAAACTGATTTATGCATTGAATTTCATGATGGATTAACATGTTTCCAGGTAGAATTATGAACACCCTTGTGATTTTCATGGAGCATATGGGTTAAATACTTTCTTGTGTTGGTTCATAGAGGAGCTTGTTATGCATTCAGGGAGTTTCCCCGGTCTTACCATGAGTGTATCAGTTGTGTAGTAACCTATCATAGCATGATTCTTAGATTCATTAAATAGTGTTTGGACCTTATAAAGTTGAACTATAGAGAATGATGAGATTAGAGTCGCATGATAGTGGAATTTTAGTTGATACTTATAGTAGAGGAATCAATGTTTGGATGATGGAGGAGGCACATGAGAATCTAACTTTAGAGTGGTTGATTCTTTCATGCAGAGGGAGATGTTTCTCGCCTTTGATTGATGGTGGTAGTCCCACAATCTTACATTGTTTGAGAGAGGTCCCCAATGATGATGTCAACTTAATGGTCTCATGTGACATGACGTTCTTAGACAATGAACTGAAAGAGTTTTCAAGAAGGTGGGGAGCATTTCAACCACTTCCTCAGGTGGATAATGGTTTTCTCTTAGTGTTTGTATTAAATATCAGAATGTACATCATGAGTGGAGACCACTTCAGTGGAGATCTACCCTCATCTTGGTAAGTCCAATGGACCTTTTTGGATGTTCCCATCACATGAAAACTCATGTTATACGATGTGGGAGGATGTCGTTTTAGGATATTATAATTTTTGATTAATCTATATTGGCTGGTGTTTTCTTGGGGTTTGAAGTTGATAGAGAAAGGTCATTTGAACGACCAGGACCATCCACTTAATATTATGGTGGATTGGGCCACCTGAAGGGTAATGCTGTGGTGTTGAGAAATTCGATGAGGTTGGAGATGTTCCTGATGTGTTCGTTAGTAGATTTCATGACTGAGCGATGAAAACACAACCAATATGTCTCTGGTAATCGATGCAAACATGTTGTAGATCAAGATGAAGATAGAGGATTCCCATATATGTCTGTAAAGAGGTTTAGAATGAAATCCCATGTTGGATTTGTGCTACAAGATAGTGATATCGGTGCTTGTTCCTTGCTGACAGGTGATGACAGAGAAGTTTATGTGGGTCCACAGGAGCATACTTCCTTATAACACTTTTGGTGTCAGTGTGATTTTTTTTAAGTTCTCAATGGTGGAGTGCAGCATAGATGAGTTGTGCACATACAACAACCAATGATAATTCTATTTAAAGGTTGGGAGCAAATAACTCCCACTAATGATAACCTTGTCAATGAACCATTTTGAGATGGATGTTGGTGGTTCATGGATTTGCTTTGTCACTTATGGTGGGGTGACCTTCATATGAGAAAATGTTTTGGGTGTTGAGGCATAACTAGACTCACATATAGTGAATGTATGATTCCATTAAATTCTTTCTTTGATATGAGTTGGAGATGATGAATTAGGTGATGATAGAGGACGTTCCCTTCTTGGTTGGTCATGTACTAAGTTCATTTAAATCTCAAACCTCTAAAGATAAAGGAAGTGTGTTTAAAGGTTGGGTTTTTTTCCAAGTGAGGTTCTTCTATGAGCTTCCTTTTTTAGTAGCCTTGGTCATTTCCTTTTTGGGGATGAAAAGGTTTAAAGGTGAGGAAGATTTAGTGGCCCTGATTTTGTGATCTAAACCTTTAAAATATTTCAAATAGTATTTCAGAGATGGGTCATTGTTCCTTTTTCAAGTTTTGAGCATCACAGAGCCTCGATAAAAATATATTAAAAAATATTTTTTTAGTCTCCTCATGTGTGTCATAATTTATTGGAATTTCCTCTCAAATGAGACCCAATATGAGAAATATGAGATCCCAGTTGCATCTGGAATGAAGGTCTCACCCTAGATACAATATAACCTTTGTTCACACTGGGTTCCTTGAGAGTGGATCGTTAGAGTGGAATTAGTTAATTAAATTAATTGAGTGAATTAGTTAATTAACTTATTAATTGATTAATCTCTAGAAACCATAAAACACACTATATAAGTATCTCAAACCTCTCTTTCTAGGGTTAGTTTCCATAAACCCTAGATCGAGAGAGGGAGAAAGAGGGAGAGGAGGGGATCCATCAATAATGAGAATGGACCAACCTCAAATTGAAGGAATGGGGTTAGATCTGTGATGACATTGATGACCAGATCACGTGGCAACGATGAATGGAACCATTACATCAATGATAGATTAAAACGATGGTCATTGTGCCTTGCAACTGGGCATGCTATTTCGAATTACTGCTCTGTTCTTTGTTATTCATGAAAGATTCATTCCGCTGAACCTATTCATGGTTTTTGGAACCCTACTTTCAGAATTTTAATCCTGATTCTTCATTATCTAATGCACATGCTTCAAAATACCTAAGTTGGTGATTTTTAATCCTAACTTTGTTCCTTGTGATTGCACATTCTTAATGGAAATACGAAAACAATTCCCTGTCCTTAGATTGAACCCCCACATGATAAATATTGGGTTAAGATTTTTATTTTAATTTTTGTTGGTTGTTTAGGTAAAAATGGTAAACTAAGGTGGTGGTGCAGTAGAGTTGAGGTGGTCGGCCACAATAGTGTCCAATGATGGTGTGGGGAAGTCCACCACAGTAATCACCTGTGACGGTGTCAACGGATCAGATTTGTGATGTGAGATCATGGTGCGGTGGATAAAAGCTACGACATGAGGGTATGATAGGCACATCCGGGGGACACAACATGCCACAAAGGGAGGAAGCCTACAGGTTTTTGCTGTATAGGGCCTGCCATCAAACTCCCCCGCCGACCACGAGCTAGGCCGACACTGACTCTAGACCGGGAAGCATGTGAGCTCAATCTTCTAGGTTTCTCAACACGCCAGGTCAAGTGGGACCAACCTAGTTGTCCTCAATGACCGGTCTAGGATCCAACCTACAATGAGAACTGGGATGGGTGGGAAAGTCGGGTTGGGTTCTCCTAACCCGACCCAGGTAACATATTGTAGAACACATGCCAAGGGAACCCCCATTAATAGTGTGCCACATGGAACACCCATAGGCTACCACATGGCCCAGAATTTTTCCTAAGCTGATTTTTTTTTCAACTTTCTCATTGTATGTTAGTTTCAAGAAAATAAATAGCATATGCTGAGTATTTTTCATGTAGATTATAATGGAGAGGTCTGTTTGGTAATCCAAATATGTTTACATAGTGATATAAGTAATTTTAGGATTTAGCTCTATAGAGATCCTACAGAAAGGATCAGACATGGAGATCATAGCATTCACAGGCTAGGTACTACCTTGTTTTCTATGTGTTACTCAACAAGGTTCAAGTCCCCCATGTTACTAATAGAGTTTGGTACTCCCTTGTCTGCTTGGGGTACAAGTTCTCTAACAATGGGGGTTAGGTCCTCCCTCATTTGTTGTGTGATTCTCATGGTGAAGATTCTCTACCTAGAGTTAGGTACCCCCTTATTTTTCATGTGCTACCCAACAAGGTGTGGGTCCTATGCTATAGTTTTTATGAGGCAGTGTGGGTTTTCTCAAACCTGGGTGGTATTCTAATGTCCCGATCCGGTTCACTCTATAGTAACCAGACCAATTCTCCACATGACCTCAAGCACACCTCCCCATATGATAGAGGCTTCCAACTGGTATTAAGGGTCTAAGGTGAAACCATGGAGAGAAAATAACCTCATATTAAAGTAACAAAAATAGAAAATAACCAAGCAACATTAACAATAATAATCACTAGGTCATTCATAACAAATAAAAAAGAATAATGCTATAAAAAATGTATTTCAGAAGCACACAGTCATACATCTCAACTGATCTCCCACCTAGAAGATCACATATACAAAATAAATAAAATAAATAAATACAATGAGGCTTTTCTACCATCCATGAGCCACATTCCATCCATCTTCTTAATCCATCCAAGCTATCCTTTTCAATCATGAAACATTGAGCCTTTGACCAACCTAAACCCACACACAATGAGGTTTTATAAGGTACCAAAGTGTCATGTCCATCTGAGTAGGGTGTGAAAACCATGAATGATATCCTTAACATAACTAGAAAAGTAGTGTATGAACATGTGATATGATCATCTGAATAAATAAAACACAAAAAAAACATTTTTGATCCTCAGTTCTAAGATGACACCTGAGATTGAATATACCTACTTTTACCAGTGTAGGAGTGACTATGGTCATAATACCATCATTTGGAACCCATGGTCATACACACTCTCTACTAGGAACCATAAGAAACCTCATCTGAAACTCGTGGGTGTGACTCTCCCTTGTTGGGAAATAGATCATTATGAACTCAGGGACAGACTATTCCCATCAGGAAACAAGTAACCTAATCAAGAAACTCATGGGGTGTGACTCTTTAGTAAGAAATAGATCATCCAAAACATAAGGGGAAGACTCTCCCTACCGAGAATCAGGTAAACTCATTTGGAAACTTAGGGGTGTGACTCTCCCTTTCCAAGAAATAGATTATTCGGTATCCAAGGGCAGAATCACCCCGTGAGGAAACACATCCCACACTAGGGGAATACTCTATCCCTAGGACCATCACACAACACATGTAGAACGAGCATTACAACCCATCCATAAGCTCCCCAAAACCATGCTAGGTTGTCCTCATTGACCTTCAAGTTCTAAGGTGGCATTTTAAATAAACTCCACATGTATCCCTGCATAACCCCTCTCTAGGGTGAACATAGCACTGAGGCACCCACCAAGGCCCCCAAGGTCATAGTATAGTTAAAAAACCCTATCTAGGATCCTTGATCTCACTATCACCTCTCTATCCAAGCCCATTAATCAGAGGTAATAATGACCCTCATCATCACTATACCCATATTTCGACCTAATCAGCTGCGTAGGTAGAGCCACACCAACATCACTCTAAGGAGATGAAATGATGCTCATCTCTCTTCCCAAGTTATCCTAGGTTAGTCCTCTCACCAAACCTATCCATAGTCTTACTTAGGGTATACCCACCCGGTTACTCACAAACTAGTGGGGGAGGACTAGTCACCCCACTTTATAATCAACTACCCCAAAGGTTCTAAGGCATCTCACAACCCCATCATGGCTAACTCAGCCAATCATGTTTAGTCCATCACTCACCCATACTTAAAAGAACTAAGGGAACCTATACCAAGATCCTCTATTTTTATTCATTTCATTTAATTCATATCCCTATGGGGTCCATATATCTCAAGGAATTCATTTTAATGATCAAGCCCTCAACCATCAATGAACGATGTACCAAGTTAGTGTTCAAGGCTCCGATATGGCCCTTGATAGTTGTGACTATCCATAAAAATTTTATTTTAAATAAACAACTCATTTAAATAAAATTTTTATCAACCATAGTGGTGAGACCACATATCACATGTATACGACACCATGAATATACCAAAGGGAGATGTTCAAGGGACCACCTACCTTATATGGAGTTATCCCCTTTTATCAAAGATCAACCATCCTTTCCAAAGATCATCCAAAATTATTCAACCATCATTCATCCACATGAGGCCCTATCTAAATCCATAACATCAAAATAATTAATTATAAAAATTTAAAATTAATTATTCAATTTAATTTAATTTGGCATAATTTCTTAAAAACTCACCAAGCCACATCTTCTCGTTGAAACTTCAAGCAATGGGTTATGGTCTACTCTTGACATAAACCTGGACCTAAGTCATATAAAATACCTAAATTTTTTTACTAATTCAATGACCATTTTTTCCAATTTTAGTAAAAACCCTAAATAAATTCATCGGGCGACATACCTTCATCGAAGCAGCGAGTAATGGTGAGTGATCATCCTTTCAGGATGTGATATAGCCACGGTGAGTAAAATCTCCATCATATTAGATGATTTACACTATGATCTGGTGGAAATCATCACCAAAACCCTATCAGAATTGCATTGAAACCATAGGGTTATAATGAGAAATAAGAGCTAAGGAAGAAACATAATATCTTATCTTAAATTGTCATCAAAACCCACTCAGAACCTCCCCGTGCCATGGGGAATGAAGGATGGAAGGTAGGAGAGGAGAGGTCTGCCAAAATGGCTTCCTCCCATCTCCCTTGTCCCTCGAAATTTGAAGGCCTCGATGATTAAAATATGGAACTTCCCCCACTTAAGAAAACACCCCCAAGTGCTAGTCACAGTGCGATGCACCCCTTCATCTGAAAAGGTTTCTGCATGACCCTCCTAGCCGCAATGTGGTGACCCAAGGTAGAGGGCTTGGACCTCGTCCTTCCTTCATCATAGTGTGATGCCTCCCTTCATGGCACAACCTACTTAATAAGGTTTATCTACCTAATTCATAAGGTTCATGGCTATGACGTGACCACTTACTTTGCATTGTGACCATTTATTAAGGTTCATCCCTTTTCCAAAAATTTAAAAAACTCATCGCAACATGACACTCCCCTTCACAGTGTGATTTGTATCTCATGGAAATCTCCAAACTTGGACACATTCCCATTTCGACTTGTTGTTAGCTACAAAAAATTCCAACCAAGGGGTAACCCTGACCCACTCTGAAGCTCACTCAAGCACCTGAATTGCCTCTCTAACCTCGATCCACATTTGAAAAAATCTCCTTAAGATGTCCCAGCACTCAAAATTCCAATCTGAATCAATATTCTCAAAATGACCCATACTTCGTAACAATGAATTCAAATTCCCTATGAAATTCACAAATTGTAAAGATATGAGTCTTTAAAACCTCCCTACCATAGCACTTCTCATCCTTGAGAAGCCTCGATGGTCTTGCGGCCATTAATCTTGGCCTAACCTAGTAATTAATTCATAATCAACTCATTGTGTTCTACCTCAGAACTCCAAACGAGCTTCCTCTACACAACTCCAAACATGAGGCACACTATTCATCAATAACCGATCCACTGCTCACCACCACCATAGAATCACCGAGATAACACTTAACCACACCCTTCTACCCCACAACATGATGTTTTAATCAACCAATTCATCCCCAAGATCATGGTGATCCCCACAATAAGTCTTAGTTCATAAGGTTCGATTCCTAATCCTTGGTGTTTCCCACCATCGAAATCACCCACTAAACGCATTCCCAATGATCCATTGACCCACTTGGTGCGGTTTCCATGCCACTACACACAATCTCACATAAAAGCACCAGTTTTTCCTCTTCTAGTTGACCTTTCTGAAAAATAATCAGCTCACCCACTAACATGTTGTCCCATCACTCAATCTCAATGCCTAAATCCTATAAGGCATCAAAATATTGTCTAAAACTTACATCAAAGTCCAAACTTGACACCCAGTGTAATTATATGGTTGTATTTTTAAACAACCAAACAATTTTTCCCACTCTATCCCTGAGAACCAACACATCGTTGATCCGACTCACCCTCAAATTTTTGTAAAAGTAGGTACCCTAGACCTAACTTGAACAGTACTTTTGATTTTTATATTGTGTATACAGTTAAATATACATGATGTTTACTTACCATTATATTTTAGATATTTTTGAATCTAATATTTAATTATAATATCCATAGATTAATTTTCATATCAAAATTTTATAGAAGATCCCAGACTATAATGAGAACCTCGAGATACTATGACATTAATCTTAAACAAAGGTATTATGGTCTAAATACATCTTACTGACTGGACACAGTAGATTTTTGACTATCAGGTGCTGGATTCTCATAATTATTTAGACTTCTTCTCATAAATTTTTCACTTGGTAATCTCTAGTAGTGGGATTATGAGGACAAACCCATCAGCAGGAACACCACATGTTTCAGGTGTCATTGGTTGTTCATATCTACTGACATATGTATTGGTCTCCTGACTTGAGATCATTACCAGTGTATTCCATTTGATTTCATACTTTGATGTAAGGAAAAAACCATGATAATGAAATCATGATGAGGTATCTTGTGTTGGGTGTGCCATTGGTGGTATGACATTGGTTAAATGGTTAAGAAATGATTTTTCACTTCCAAGTTAAGGAAGTAATATATATCAGACCTGGTTGATCAAGATGGTAATACCTTCCTAATTATTTGGCCAAAATAGTCAAAAGATAAATCCATCCAATTATGTTAATAAATAATAAATCAAGAAAAGGGTAATGACACAAGTGTGTGTCCTGCTTTATGAGATATTTAAAGACAAAGAGATTATAGTACACAGTGTGTGTCCGTAGGTTAGTTGTCATTGCTATGAAAAATATTTATCTATTTAGAGGATATGATGGGTTACTGGACTCCACTATTGGTATATGGATTTTATTCACTTATATCATGATTAGTTCCTAGAGGGTCACACATAAAAGCGTATTCAACAATCCACCATATTTAGTTGAATAGGTATATTGGACATGGTGGGCCCCACTATGAGTTCCGATTGTTTTCCAAGTTATTGATCACCGATAAATAAATAAATCCATATTATTCAAGTTATGAATAATTGGGTTGAATTTATTTAAAGTTTTTACAAGTTAAGTAAATACGAGAAAATATTAATCGAACAAATATTATTTTAATATTCCAGGTTTTTTTAATATTAGGAAGAAACTAAGAGTCAAGTTAATGAATTGAGTTTATCACATAATATATTTCAAATATATTATAGGTATGTGATAAGATAATAAATAATATTTATGGCACATTTTAGTTCATCTTAATTATTATTTAGTGGATATTAATTTTCTGGGGGTCGGGGAACCCTACTAGGTATTTTGAATATCCACTATAAATAGAGAGAGACTCTTTCACAATGATGATGATTCACGGTGAGAATTTCCAGATCCTCTCTCATCTCTCGATTACTATAAATAGAAGCTCTTGAATCATACAATTAGATCAAGTTCTCCCTCACGCATCGAAGGCACATCGATGCGGTGATTGTCGATACGTCGAAGACATCATCAGATCTATGCACTAGCACCCAGAATTTGATGATTGATGCTCCAATGGATTTTCAAGAACGTGTGGATGATATAGAGATATTTGGATTCAGATATTTCATGCAAAAATCATTAGCGACAAGAATATTTCGAGCAAAACTTCATATCAAAAAGTTATGTTTTTTGGTTTTAATTTATGTGTTATTTCAATTTACACGAGATCCCTGGACCATACCAGGGCTCGGATCGTCGGAGGTGACAAGTTCTGTCACTCCAACGATGAAAAAGAATTACAATCCTCAGTCCACCAGCTTCTTCTATGACCCTGGTACCTTCAATTGGTATCAGAGTAGTCATGTAAATTTTTAGAGCATGTAAAAATTAAGCTTCTTTAAATTTAAGTATAGGATATTAAATTGGTCTCAACGGAATCGATCGCACGTCAATAAAATTTCGAACAAGCAATTTATACCCTTTAAAAATTCTTAATATGAATTTATATTACGGTTTATGGGTATTAAGTTTTACTGCTAGAGGTTGATTCCAGCTAACCAAAACAATTCTGACTAGACTCCATGGTAGGAATAGTTTTTTCTGGTTAAATAATTTTCACCATTTTTATAGAAATTATATAATTATTATAATTTTGGTAATAATTTTATAATTTTATCATTTTATTTTAATAATAAGTTTTATTATTATAATTAAAGGCTAATATTTTAGCCTTTGGAAATTTTTGGAATGTGGCCAATTAATTGATGGGAGGACTAAGGTTTTTTTGTTTAACTTAAGTGGGTGAATTCCTTTTTGGTCTTTAAAGAAAAAAAAGAGGCATTTGAAAATTTTGTTGAGGGTGACCCTCTCACCTATCAACCACATGGGTTGACCCCATGGTTAGGCGCCTTCCCCACCCGGCAGCACCCATCCCAGCCGATCAGACCACCTTGGTGCGTCTATCGTAGGGATGCCTCCCACCGGCATCTCCCTCCTCACCTGGTACCGCCTAGCCTCACCATGACTACCCCCTCCATCGGCCTCTTATGCAGGGGCTCGATTAGATTCCTCCTTCCAGATCCCACCTTTCCAGACTGCCATGAAGGACCACCGCCCTTCATCTCGCAGTGCCTCCATGTCGAACTTGGCCTCCTCGTTCATGCAACCCTCTTCTACGAGATCCCTCCTCAAATATGGAGCAACACCTTTCATAAGAAGCCGGTGTCGGGCCACTATTTTCCTGTGTGAACATGTCGTGGCTATCTCTGCGGGTCGAGATCCCACATCATCCAGTTGTAAGTTTCGCTATCTCCCTCCTTCCGAGCTGACCTCCCGCGGCAGTATCGTTCACTACCCCCTTTTCTGACCAGATAGATCTTGTCCACCAATGGTTTTTCCCTCTACTGTGACGTGCCAGATACTACTTCTGACCACCACTCCTCCCCAACTAGTTAGCCCTCATGTCTGAAGGCACATCCTCCAGCCCATGCGGTGTCTACTCCTCAGAATCCCTAACCACCATAGAAGAACTATAAGTTATCCCTTGAGTAGTCACTGATAGAATTGTGTCCAAATCCATCCCAGATGTAACTCTATCGGGTTCTAGTGGATCATTTTTTCCTCAAGACAAACCCAGACAAATCTTCCCAACCCAGATCAGGTCTGAGCGGACCTGTCTAACCAAGAATAGCCTAGCATGAACTTTTCACAGCCTGGAATGAGCCTTCATGGGTTCATCCTGACCCGCACAGGCCCTACGCCAAGTTTCGAGGGCCAAGATAAATTAAATTAATACAATTAATTAATTTAATTTCAGAATTAAATTAAATTAATTATAATATTAATTTATGGTTTTAAAATAATAATTTTAATACCCAGGGTAAATTAATTTAATTTTGGTTTTAAATAAAATTAATTAATTAATTTGTTTTTTGGAATTATAATTAAATTAATAGTTGACCAAAAAATAATTAAATGGTTTGAATTTAATTAATTCATTTAATTGAATTAAAATACCATCATACTTTATTTAATTCAATTTTATTTTATCGCATTTAAATTTATACCGACCAATCTTGAGGAATGACTTGACCAATGTATGTCTGTATTTATTTAATTGATTATTTTAATTATGTGTGATGATTGTAATTAATTAATTAATATGGTCTGCACATCTTCTTTTATTTTTGGTCAATTTTTATAAGGACTTGTGCGTCGAAATTCATCAGATGTACCTTGCACCCCTAGTCCTCCTCACCTACGCGTAAGTATTTTTGTACAATTTGGATGAAGATGGTATATGGTGTGGACCCCACCAAGATGAGGTGGTACGCCTTGACGAAGATTATGCATGATTTGGACCCTACCAAGATGAGGTGTCACTCCAGACTAGTAGTGGACATACCAGGTATGATGCCCCTAGATTGTGGTTGGTCCATTGAATTTAAATAGATCAACCAATATTAGATGCTCAAGACTAGTCGGGTAGTAGATTTCCTTTATGCATTTATTTATTATTTTATGCATTTTATAACAGTGGTAAAATACATAAAATAATAAATAATTAAATGCATAAAGATGCAATAAATGTTTTTTCTATTAATGTTTAGTTGTGATCATGACAACATATTATGAACAGGATTAATATAAATGGATTTCATTAATCGATATAACAATAAAAAACCTCACAGAAATATTAAGTCATAAGTGCCTTCCACCATTCAAATTTGGATAAAATTGTGTGTTTGGGGTCCTTGTCAGCCAAAGTTGAGGGTGCCTCTTACTACCGGGGTGTTCTTATGAGAGTGGTGAGTTTACTTAACTAAAGTGGTAGTAAGGATTGGCCAAATCTAACATGTTATCATTTTATAGGAAAGTCTTGAGTAAATCAAGTTATGATTTTTTGAAGTTGAGACTTCACTCAACAAATCAAGGAACTGCGAGTTAATGCGGTTGACCAGTCAAACGCCTACCTTGAACCCTCCGAGTAGTGTCACAGCCAAATATTATAGACTACGAGGGGAGGTTCAAGGATCATTTCCATTATAATACTCAAACAAAAGAGTATTATGATTCTAGAATAGAGGGTCCCTAGAATTCGATAAAATAGTGGGATACATTTAATGATATAATTAATCAATAATGTCTATTAAGAAATGTCAAACGGATCCTTAGTTAGAATGTGCAATAAGAATGGTAATATTCGTATAGAAAAAAAAATATGATGTTGAGTAATTTTCAAACGTCACGAAGTAGTAGGACTCACCTAGATGAACAATGAATGTGAGGGTTTGACAAGGAGTGGTTATCATTTTGAAAGCCATTATAGACAAGGGTTGATGAAGTTGAGAGGGTTTGAGAGGGAGAGATCATCATTGATTCTATTGGGATTTGAAATTACTTGGTGGAAAACAAACTAACAGGTCTACTAATGAAACAAAACTTAGGAAGTGATGAACCGCAATTCTTTAAATTAGTTTTTATGAATAGGTGATGATGAATGGGGATGCATCAGATGATTTTTGATGATCCAATAATGATGAATGAGGAGCTGATGTGCTAAAACTCCTTGATCTTGAATTTTCAAGGGTTCTTGGGTATCAAATTTGGGTGGGAAGAATTTTATGGTGGATGGAATCAAGGTGCCCCAATTTTTTACTTACAAAATTCATGAAAGTACTAAAACATCACATGTTATACAAATATAATATTTAAAAAATCACACTCATATATTCATATTTTAGTTCGATATGTAAATGGATATTTTTCTTAAAATGAAAAAATGATCTGTTAATACTAAATAATTAAAAATGATGTGTGGAAACAAATATATAAGCACATATTCATCAATAAAGATATTTGGAAATGTTGTGTTAATAAGAACATATTGAATTAAAAAATATATAAACACTTATTTCATCAACAAATATATTTTTATTGGTAATATTTATTAATAAAAATATATTTATTTGTTTTTAAACAAGTTGTAGGTATTAATATGATGAATCAACAAATTTTGATGTTGGTAAAATATATGTTGGTATTAATAAATTAATATCAACGGATATGAGTGTCAGTAAAAAAAATTGTTAGTACCAAAAATTACTACCAATAAAACATAATATTTGTTGGAATTACTAATTTTTACTAACATGTACATTATATGTCCCTATTTTTTTGTTGGTATGAGTATTTTTTTGAAGTGTCTGGATTAAATTACACTAAATTTGTGATGTTTTAATCATTGGAATATTCCCCAAGAAACATCTCATTGAAAATACCTTTAGATATTCAAATCTATAAAACTTATAATTTTCTCCTAGAATTTCATCAAAATTTATCTATGTTTGAAACTGACTGTATGATGAAACTACAAAGGGATTGACCACAAGATGAAAACCAATCAACCATGCCTATCTAATTGAATATGAGTATCGACCACATGTATAAGCCATTCTATTGTGTTTGTCTGACTGATCATGAGGATCGACTGCATATACAATCGAATAACCGTATGGATTGACTGTGTGAATTGGATCGACTGTACTTCTTATTTTGGGTCAACTACATGAACAACTAAAATCTACTATGGAGAAATAAACCACAAATAAAATTCTATATTGACTATATAAACTACTTCAATTGACTGTGTTCCATTCAATGACCATGCATTTGTCTCAGTTTGGAAATTCCAGACTTGCTTCAATTAGAACCAGAGCCACCTCACAACATCTTCGTCCTTCCTCAATCAGCTTAAAACCAATTCCAATATGTTATAGAAAATTTATTTATATCCACAAAAACTTTCCTTTAATTTTTATTTAAGAACAACTCAACAACCATCACATTTTAAATATCATTTATGTGTTGTCAACAAAAGAAAACATACCAAACATATCCACTCCATCTTCTTAACACTACTTCTTCAAGTTTGGGATCAACATTAATCCTCCCTATAAATTCATCCTTAGTATCTCTGATCAAGGTAATTTGTTTTTGGTGTCAAAAACCCTATAGGGGATTGGATATCTGAGTTTATTAAGGAGATGGAGAATAATTCTTGTGAAGTAGAGGTGAATTGTAAGGCAATGACGAATAGATCTCAAGGTAGGGTCTTATTATTTTTCTTTCACTACTTCCTTATGTGAACTCAATTCCAAACCTTGTTCTTGAATTATTTGATCATCCCATAAATTACCATAAGCATGTTCTATATTTTTTTATTTTGAATTATTTTTTATGCAACGATCATCGAAGGTGAATGTTTGTGGATCAAAGACCGAGTGGTAGGAACTACTAACCACCAACCCTCCCCCTCTTCTTGGGTCATACACCCGGTGTGGTACCAGACCACTGTCTAGCTTGATCCAGTGGTTACATGCATGTGGCAATCGTGACTCCCTGACTTCTTTATATCCCTTTCCCATTCCCCTCCCCCATCTCTTTTTATTAGGAAACAAGCCATTGGACCTCGTAGTGGCTCATGATAATTGAGTGGTGCATGATGTAGGTGAATAGTGAGGTGGCACAAACCCTAATCATACAATAGTGGGGTGGTGCTCAGTGGTACGATCTAG
Organism: Viscum album; assembly: GCA_963277665.1. Classification (NCBI taxonomy): domain Eukaryota; kingdom Viridiplantae; phylum Streptophyta; class Magnoliopsida; order Santalales; family Viscaceae; genus Viscum; species Viscum album. The sequence continues at coordinate 111,942,605 of OY728127.1, forward strand.
GAGGAAAGGCTTTGGTTCAGGTAGTAAGAACTCCATCTTAGGTGGGTGGAAGCTTGAGCTAAGGTAGATGGTGGAGCCATCTGGTTTCTCAGTGGCACATAACATGGGAGGTCAGGTGGTGAGAGATGATGGAGAGGGAAACAGATTTGAAGACTCAATTGTTAGGGTTTCACAAGGAAGAAAATATTAAATTTTTTTTTATCTATCAGATATGATAAGATTCAATGACAGATCCATCACCACATGGTCATGGAGGGGTGACCAGCTAGTAGTTAAGCCTGACCAGTGGGTCAACCTGCCCATCCCTAAGTATAGATATTAATGGAGCAGACCAAACCATCCCATGGGGTGGTCCATGTAGGTTATGGATTTAATAGAATAGACCAGTTAATTCCTCATAGAATATGGGCTGTAAAATAAAGATCTTAACCTTACCTAGATGGGACCCACAGACTTACAGATCGAACCACCAATCTAAAAAAATCTATATAAAAACATTTTATAAAAATATTAAAGAATGATTAAGAATTAAAATTCCATCCCAACATCAAATAGACTAAAAAAATTTCCCACCAAAATTCAAAATTAAAAACAAACCATCCATAAAAATATCCACTCAAGTGACACTAACAAAAAGTGTTTTAACGAATAGGTAAGATAGTCTTCCAAGTCATTTTCATCTAACAGCTCTATTCATGTCACTTAATAAAATCACCAAATAAAATATTATCAAAGTTTAGCACCCAAAATCCCTCGTCTTCCAAGACACTTCCACATAACACCTCCACGTTAAAAAAAGTAATACAATAAGATAAAAAACTGATTTTTATTCAAGGTAATAATGGTGTGGTGATTGAAAACCTAGAAGTTGAACAATAAAACAATAAGTTAATCCATTTGAAAATAATTAAATAATCCATTTATTTTTTGTTGGAACCATGGTAGTTCTATGCAAGAATTGGAATATGGTTTTTGTTTGTTGTAAATTCTCTTTGAAAGTTCAGAATGTTTCCCAGTAAAGTGATCATACAGTTCAAGCAGAAAACCGTATTGAAGGGGGTGTCGTTTCCCAGTGTTTGCCAAATTTTTGGGCCTGAAAATCAAAAAATGAAGACACGAATTGTTGGTAAAAGGAGGTGCGTGCAAAGAGGAAGTGGTGCACAAAAAACATGGGTTGTGCACAAAATATTTGAGTTGTGCATGAAAAATAGCGTGGTGCGTGAAATAGTGGAGCGAGGTTTTTCGTACAAGTAGTGTTTTGAAATTAGAACATCAAAAAATGGAAAAGGCATGGGCTACGTGAAAAACATGGGTTGTGCATGAAATATTTGAGTTGTGCATGAAAAACAGCGTGGTGAACGAAATAGTAGAGTGAGGTTTTTCTTTCAAGTAGTGTTTCGGAATCAGAACATCGAAAAATGGAAAAGGCATGGGTTGTGTGAAAAACATGGAGATGTGCGTGAAAAACAGTACCTATGTGAAATATTACGCACCGAATGAGAGGTTTTTTGCGCCACAGGGGGTTTTGCGCATGGGGGTCAGAGAATCCTATAAATAAGAGGTGACCCCCTTCATTTCTTACAGCTGAAGACTTAGAGAATATTCAAGTACTGATGCATGTAAAAGGTTCGCGTAAAGGTAGTTACGTGAAAAATTCCGAGTTGCGCAAAAAAGGGCCGAGTTGCGTGAAAAATTCTGAGCTGCGCGAGAAATTTCATGTTTCACGAAAAAAGAGAGGTTGCGTGTAAAAAGATGAAGTTGCATGAAATATTTTTTCATGCAAAAAACATGTATAACGCACAAAAGTGAGAACTTGCGTGCAAATGGTGGGTGTTGCGCGAAATCATATGTGTAACATAATTTCACTTTAAGATTATCCATATCAGTGGTTTAGTGTGTTCAAGAGCATCAATTCCGAACTTCAATGCAAGCAGAGTCTCGTGCTAAGCAGAGGCAAATACTTCAATGTGAATCTATTGAAGAGACCTTCATGTCTATAAACTGACTGAGACTTCACCAAAGGCAGTGAGACAGGGGGAGTCAACGAGAGTGACCCAAGGGACGCATTGGGCTATCCCTGAACAGTTGTAAAGGTAGTGAGCCTAGGATAGAGTGACTGTTACTAAACCTTTTTAATCCACAACTAGTGAAGAATATTAAAATTAGGTATGACCAACAACCTGTCGGTGTATGCTCCTTGGACGTAGCCCTTAGTGGTGAACCAAGTAAAAAGTGTTGTGTCATCTCTTTGCATGTGAATGTTTGATTTATTCTCATATCCATTATATAGGTTAAACTACTTCCTACCAACGTGGGAACAAGATCCATCAGTTTGAAATAAAAATTTGACACCCTGATTCATCCCTCCCCTCTCAGGGTGTCCCGGGGTCCTACATTTTTTAACTTGATGAAGCAGTGAAATTTGACCTCAAAATTCATATCCTACGTAAAAAGGAGAAAAAACTAAAATCTTAGTTATCTACATTTCAGTAATAAATTGGAAGGGAAAGATAGAAAATGAGAATATTATTTAGTGAAAAATGAAACATGAGGTCAAGATAGGGAATATTTATCCTTATGAGCATCTATTATTTTGAGTTACAACAAGGTTAAAATTTAAATAATTCACATAAAATCAACAATCAACTAATGTTTTCATTTTTAAATACATGTAATTATATTGACATGGATTTTTTAAATTGTTTCTATATTTTATTAAAGTCAGTGGATGAAAATTTTATTTTTATATTTCAATAAAATGTATTTTCCTTAATACTTTTCATTACCTATTTTTTTGCTACTAATGTTTGAAAATATGCATCATTTCTAATGTTTATAGGACAATTTATTCTACTTATATAAATTTTTATTTATTAAATTTTTTTACTCATACATAACATTATCCTAAGAATTTTAGTTTATTGAACAGGCTAAGTTTCACCCAAAGTCAGCAATGTTTCAATATTTTAAAATATATATTGGCAGCCTTTATGCTTCATCAGATAAAATCCAATATTATTGAGGGTGGAACTCAAATTTTGACATTATTCACTAGATTTATCTGTATTTCCTCCAATGTAGTTTAAAATTATAAAATATGCTATTTTGTGTCCAAATTTACTAATGTTTTCGCACCAACATTATTTTTTCACATGTTTTGAATTAAAAATATATTTAACATATTAAATTATAAACTTCCAAGTATCAAAATAAAAAATAAAATATATTAATATCAAGAAACTATGAAATATAAACAAAAATATAACTTGAAATTAATAGATTCTAAATCATCATATCCTCTAGAGACATATATACAATTAGAATATTCTTTGGAAACATCGCTATCCTCGATATAATGATAACCATATTCATCTATAATATAATAAAAAGTTTATTAGTAACTATAAAAATGAAAGAACGTTATAATTAATATGTGAAAATTCAAAAAATGGTATATGTATACCTTTTTCAAATGAAAAAAATTCATGTAACCAATTTCTACTACATATGAGAGCTTGAAGATGATTATCAAGAATTTAAGATTGGTACTTGTTAAAAATAAGACCTCTAATTATAAAAGAAGTTTTAGAAGAAACCATTGTAATTGGAATACTTAAAATGTCACATGTCATGTTTGAAAGACCTCAAAAGTAGTGCTTGTGATCTTTCCAATATTAAAGCACATTTATATCTTAAAAATAATTTAATTATAATTTCAACTCATCTAAATAATGTTCTAACTGCAACATTCTAATTTTTGTCACATTTTGGCTCTCATATTGTAGATATACCTATATTAATAAAATAATATCTATGATTAAGAAACAAAAATATATAAAATATTTTAATAACATAATTTAAATAATGCTGACATCAAATAAATCTAAGATAATTATAGATCCTTCCTTGGCATGTTTAGATGAAGATTCAAATTCTTGAACTTGAAAACTACCACTTTCTTTATTTTAAAATATTTTTTTTCATAATTTCCACACAACTTATACAACCACTTCTTCAAATTTTCATCCTTTTTCACAAGTAAAAGGATTGAGTCTTGAATAAAAAACTTTAAAAAATCAATCTTCTTTCTTGGATCAAGAATTTATCCAAGAGCATGAACAACAATCTACTCATTCCAATACTTGTCAAATTTATTTTTCATTATATAATCCATGTCCTTAACAAGACCATATTCACTTGTCATGTTTTCTCTTAATAAAAATAATTTTTTCACACTTTCATGGAGTAAAGATTTGATGTTGGATGAAATTATTCTGATATAAAATTATTCATCATGTAAAATGGATGTAAAAACTCATATATAATTGATTCCCTTATCCAATACCCTTCCAATGGGAAATATTGATATTTATCATCATAAAATAATGATCATAAAAAACTAATTTATGCTTGATAACACTTTCAAACATAATAAAATTTCAATTCCATCTAGTTGTTACATCGAGATGCAATACAATTTTAGTTTTAACATCACCAATATGCTTAACAAACACTTGAAAAGATTTCATCCTAGCTTGAGAATATTTTACATATTTTACACTTTATCAAATTTTAAATAGTGTGTTACTTGATATTTTTAACCTTATTGAACAATAAGGTTTAAGATGTGAGCACAACATCTCACATGAAAAAAAAATCCATCACATAACAAACTATTTTGATTATTAGAATACTGTTTCAAATATTCCTACATGTTATCATTAACTGATGCATTATCTAAGGTAGGAGAGAAATTTTATTTGTTAATACACTAATCTTTAAAAGTAGAAAAAACTTTCTTTTCCAACTCAATTCATGTATAAGGAACATCCATTTTACAAAAACATAAGAACTTTATATTAAATTTACAATTATTATCAATAAAGTGAGCAGTCAAACATATACATCCTTCATTGTTGCAAGTATTCTAAAAATAAAATGTTAAGCATGTTTTTTCAGGGCTACAATCCATTATTTTTTTTAAATTTTCCTTCTCGATAGAATAATAACATCATATGTTCCTGTGCCTCAAGTATACATCTTGACATCAAAGTTAAGAAGCTTCATAAGTTCTCTTATTCTCTTATACTAAACAAAAAGAAATGAGAGATCATACTCTATAATACATATAAAGAGGCATTCACTACTATAATATTAGCCTAAACCAACAGTTTTAAACCATTGGTGTAGGCTAGAAAATCGTTCGTATAGGGTATACCAATGGTTTTCCAAACCTTTGGCTGTTGAGGTGTGGGGATAGCTCTATACCAATGGTTATGGTGTAACTATTGGTATAGGACAATGGAAATTAAAATATCCCAATGGTTTAATGATAACTGTTGGAATAGATATTTACCAATGATTTTATACTATTGGTATATATCTAGCATTCAAAATATACTGACAGTTTATAAACCATTGGTGTAGAGTTTTAACAAAAATTTTATAATAACCGTTGGTATACTTACATTTTTCAAATCTATACCAATGATTTATAAACTGTTAGTATAGTGTTTTATGAATGGTTTAATAAGAACCATTGGTATAGATACGGTTTTCAAATCTATACCAATGGTTTATAAATTGTTGGTATAGATTACTGCAATTCTAACAAGCACTATAAAACATAATACCCTATGTAATTAGAGTAAAAACATATGAAAAATAATGATTAATAAAAAAACACTCATGCAAACAATATAAAATGATGAATACAACACCTAAAAATACAGAATTCAAAAAAACACTCATATAGACAATAAAATGTATAGAATTCAAAAAAATGCTCATGAAATGGATTTTATGGTTGTGTGGTGATTTATTTTGGAATAAAATAAGATAAAAGATATGGAAGAATGTATTCCCTTATTATCCTCTAGGTGTGAGTGAATCATCTTGTGGTTGATTTTGGTGCACTAATTAATGGAGGGGAGTCCACTTCTTAGTTATAAAGGTTACTACTGAGGACTTTCAGTAATATGGAATGTGCTTAAGGTATCCAAGGTAAATGGATAAAGTGGAGGCCACCCAATATGGGGATGAAATTAAATGTGGATGGAACATGCATGTATTGGGGTATGAGAGGGGAAATACTATTCAGATACAATAAGGGATTAGTGATTCTATGTTTTAGTTCCTTCTATAGTCCAGGTAATTATCTTGGAGTAGAATCAAGAACCATGGTTACCGATATCATGTTTTTTAGGATTTATAATATTCCAATTGTGGAAGTGGAATTTGATTCTTCTTTAATAGTAAGGTTCATTCAAGGGAAGGATTTTCCACCATGGGATTTGGGTTATATTGTTAGTAACATCAATTTTTTTCAACCTGGGAATTAAAGGTTGTCACACATGGAGGGAAGACAATTATATAGCTGATGCCTTCATCATAAAATGAATCTTACGACATGAAAATATCATATACACTAGTTTGGGGTCCTTTCCTAATAACCGTATGCTCAAGGTAAAGGGTGATTCCCTTATCCTCCATCATTTATGGAACCTATGTATTTGGGGGTGGGGTACTTTTTATGTTGGTTCATAATAAATAAATAGTGAATTTTCAGTTAGTTTGGAGACCTAAATTATTTATATCACAACAATTTAAATACTCTTCAATAGTTAATTTATAAATCCCAACCTAACATGAACAACATAGGGTGGGTTATACATTGGGTCTTTAATTGTATCCCCTATCATTGTTAATAAAGTACTCTGGGTATTGTGACCTGAAATTTCATAGTCACTTGTCATGTTTTCAATCGTGGATCCACATTTGATAAAATTTCTAATATGAAATATATTATAAATCCTAATTTATAAAAAACATTTATGATCGGTGTATGATATTGAAAATCATTCACATTATTCTTCTATAAATGTTAAATAAGACACTCACATAAGGAAAGAAAACCCATTACTTTGTCAGAAACCCTTGTGTCCAAAATCTCATTCTCAAATAACATAATACCCAAAGCACATTATTATGATAAGGAATGAAATTTAATTAATTATATGATTATGGATGACTCAATAGTATTATAGGAATGATACTATACCACAATGTTATGGAAATTACTCACACTATCATTAAAGAGTCTATAAATCTTGTTATCTTTCATCATACCCTGGGTGATAAATAACTACCTGTAATATAATTCACCTCAACACCTACAATGCACCTCAAAACGACTTAAAATCAGAACATAATCTACTACTTGTAAAATAGAACTACCTGCAATACAACACACCTGATCAAAACATCAAAACATAATTCACCTACAATCAGAACTACCATTAATCAAAACAAAAAAACACTAAATAATGAAACTAACTAACCAATATAATAAAAACACCAACAGAACATCCTCAACCTACAATCAAACCAAGAAACATCCTCAACAAACAAAACCTAAAATGCAACTAATAGAGCATCCTCAAATACCAACAGACCAATACATAAATAATGATAATAGAAAAAATAAATTTATTAATTTAAACATTGATAACAAACATAAAAAATATCACAAATATATTTGGTAACAACAAATCATCAAACATCAAAGGTCATAAATATCAGTCAAAAATGTAATGGATCAATCTGTCCCTCATCACCATCATTATCATTACCATCATCATCAACCCTATCTTCATCCTCATCCATTTCCCCATCGTCATCATCATCATCACCACCATCCTCATCCCCATACTCATCCTCAACATCATCCTCTCCCTCATCCTCTGCCTTGGCCTCGACCTCGATCTCGGCATCATCTTCATCCTTAGCCTCTTCCTCACCACCATCCTCGCCATCATCATCGCTAAGAATGACATCATCATGACCACCACTAGGACTGAAACCTGGTGAACTATATATTGAAGGCATTGACAATATATATTAATTACAAGCCACACTGGTCTTTGGTGAAAGTGATGGACATAAAACTTTCATTAATTTCATAAATTCAGGGTTTTTCCTTTTAACTCATTCTTCCACCAGTGTGACCCTTTTTCGGCTTGTTCTACCCACGACTTAACATTTTCCAACTTGGTGGTACTACAACTAGTACCTAAATATTTCCAATACCGCGTTGGGACTATACTCTTCCCAGGTCAGCAGCATAATCTACCATGATACTCATCTCCCAAAACCTGATGTAAGTGATCATTTGGCCCAAAATTTTCAGGTTCCTGGGCATCAAGGGCCTCCAAAGAAGCCTATGAAAAATATAAATAGATTATTAAGTTACAAAATAGATATTAAAATTTTAAATTAACAAAGTAAAACTTATAATCTTCTATTGTGTTGGTTTGTTAACCGCACTTCCATCTTTTTTTCTTTCTACTCGAGCAAAACAGTTTTGCTCGAGGCACATGTCCTTCAGTATTCAATACATCCCTCTACAATGACATTGAATATAGGAAATAATAATTGAAAATAGGTTACCAATATTTAATTTCATAACTAAAATTACATCAAAACTTTATAATCTAATGAATTATGGAGAAAATAATAGAAAGTTAAAGTGCTAAAGAAAAATTATAAATGATTGTCATACCTATTTCCTCTCATGATCTGACATTGCAGTATACCCCAAAGTGTGGAGGTATTTTTTAGAATAAATGTTTTTTTTATTTTTCCTGGATGATTCCTAAATAAAATTCAATAATACAAAAGATAGTATTAATACAAAACATTAAAATTTTCATTTAAAAACTTCAAATGTGATTAATACCTTAAACTTGGAATTTGTACAATGAGTAATCATTTTCTAATAATGTTCTATCGAAAAATCATCCATAATAGGTACCGCCTCTAACTCTTTGTCAACTCTAACACACCATCTAATATACAAATTGTTCTTATAGGCTCTCCAAATCTCTCCTAATTCCATTAGACGTGTTGGTCGTGTACCCTCACTATTAGGAAAATTAAAACAAAGCTGACACCAAAATATTAATTCCTATAAATAAAAAAATATTAAATTAAATCCAATATATTTTTTACCCATATCTATGCCCAATAATTATCCTTAACTTTATTTGGAAACTATCTCCATGAGAGCGGGCTGATGGGAATGATGTTGGAGTATTTGGAAAGTGTTTCCAAAAAACTCCAACATTGTTGCCCTATTTTTTTGACCATTTGTTTGTATTTGTTATACTCCACCATCAACTATGTGAGGAGGTTCCAAATGATACACATGCATGTATGCTCCCACTTCTTATCAGTAGATGTAGTTTTTATAGAAAAAATATTATATCAATACATGTTATAATGAAAATAAATTATGGTAAAAAATTTGTTAGGGTTCTAAAATATACCTGTGGCAGTCTGATCAATGGGTGTCGTTGGATCTGCAGGTACTGTTTGAACATCACCCTGTATAGGTGCAGTGGGTCCTAGTGTATGCTCTATAGGCATAGACTATGTTAAAGAATTAGTCAAAGATGGAATGTAGAAGCTATGAGAGAAAAAAGTATATGGTAAAGAATGTGTCATGGATGGCTGGACAAATGCATGATATGGATAAGAATTGGTAATCATCATCAAATGCGGTAAAGATGGGTGAGGAGGATCAAATGTAAAGGCTGGTGAAAACATGGTAGGCCTAAATATCTTGTGTGTCCCTAACGACACAATGGGATCAAAATGTGTGGAAGATGTTACATCAATGAGAGGGGAAGGGTCTAATTAGGTATGCTGACTGGAGATCCTAGCTCTCGTACCCCCCTATACCACCAACCTAAGTATTGGGACCACTACTAGGCTGCTCATCAAATAACTAGTTTCTAAGTGGTGGATCCTGCATAAAAGTTTAAAACAAAATTAATCACATGACATTATATGTTTTATATATATATATATATATTTGAAATAAAATACTCACAACATGCACTAATGGAGGAATGCCCATCTCATCCATTCAGGTATTGTTGTCTGTCATCCTTTTTATGCACTGCTCCTCAATAGGTTTCATTTCCTTCATTTGAAAAAAAAATACAAATGTAATTAGAAAAGGATAACTAATGTGTAACCAAGAAAATAAAAAATATGATACATGAATTATTTGTCTTAGGTCATTTAGTTCATATTTTCGATAAGGTAATTTAGCTATTTTTTAGTTAGGTCATTATTTTTATTTATTTTTATTTTCATATCAATAAGTTTAATATGTCCAATTCAATTACTCTTTTTTTATTATAATTTAATTGTTTCAATTGTGTTTGGTTGTGTAGGTTTGAATACAATAAAATTCAATATTAGAAAATGCAACTCAAATAAAACTACAACCAATAAATATTGAAAAATAACATTAAGGTCAAGTCGGATACAAAATATTTGTAATCAATATTAAATCATTTTGAATATTACAAACATTAACAACCCAAGTTGATCTAAACTAAAAGAACTGAGAATATGGATGAATGATTCTATATATTTCCCACAAAAACTTCGGGTTCACAATCAAATCTGACAATTAATCTATTGGAATCATCGTAAGTAATAAATGGATTGGGGAAAATGGTAGTAGGGAAGGTTTCAATTCCATCATCACCATAATAAAAAACATGTCTTGAAATTACTTCAATAATGACACCAAATTTAGGTCGAAGATGGTCTTTGACATAAAAAACATGTTTCATCATTGATGACAATACATATGATTCATCGGTAGCAAGAGTGAGAGTAATATCAATAATTCAAAGTCCATAATTATTAATAAAGGTGAACCGCCTCATCATTTAATCAAACCACTAGAATTTCATCATAGTGAGTTGACCATGAGAGTAATAATCCAAAATTATTATTTGTTCAATGACTCCATAATACACTACATTTTTAAAATGAGTTTTATTATCTGATGCACTAGCATAATAGTTTGTTGTGGTAGTTAACATGACACCATCATGTTGTGTTCTCATGTTCTTTGCTCATTCAATGATAATAAATCTATACCCATTGATCGCAATTTATTTACATTCACGAACCACAGTATTAGAACCAAAATCCAAAGCTCTTATTTCCTCAGAGACAGATTCAGTAGGAAAACTCGATACCAGAAATATAAGTGAATATTAAACTTAATTAAATATTGATTTTATTTATTTATTACAACAGTATTTCTAACTTCAATTTCAACCAAGTATAAAACTATTTGCTATGAAAATTCTATATCCTTATCAAATATAAAGAATGATGCTTTATATTTATCATTTCTTTAATTTACCTGTAGATAAAAATAGAAATAGTTTAATAGATATGTAAACTTAAAAGATATAAGATAAGATATACATGTTCAATTTACTTACTTGATATAGTCATAAAACAAATCACAGTTGAACAACACCTTGTGATGTGCCATCTCCCGCTCTTCAATACTTAATTTCATCAATGTATATTATCCGGGAATTCCTCCTCTTTGAGAAAGTGATGGAAAATGGGTTGAATTTTCTCATACTATTCTTCTTAATTTCTCATTGGTTTGTTCAATCTCATAGTAAGATCAGACAAATACATTGAGAAGAAATCCATACATTCTTGATCCAAGTAACCGTTCACGATAGAACCTTCGAGATGATTCCTATTCCGGATATAATATTTCAATGTGTACATATCTATTTCAATTGGATACATCCAACAAAAAGAAACAGGTCCTCTGAGAAGTATTTCATTTGGAATATGGACAGTTAGATGCAACATGAATGTGAAAAATGGAGGAATTTTTTTCTCTAACTCACACAAAATTAATGGTGTCTCTTCCAATATTTTTTACAAGAAAGACTTGGACAACTTCTTAACACAATGATCTCTAAACAAATGACACAACCGAATAACTAACACCCTTATATTATTGGAAAAAAGATGACGAATTTCTATTAGAATCAACTCATGCATAAGGACATGATAATCATGAGTCTTCAAAGATTTCAGCTTCAACTCTCTTTGGTTTACCGGTTTCGATATATTGCTTGAATATCCATCAGAAACTTTAATAGTCTCTAGTAATTCCAGAAATTAATTCTTTTTTCTGTAGGTTTCATCACATAATAAGCACATAGAAATTTCCATTTATTTTTATTGATACACAAAGGATGAAATTTTAGTCTAATCCACCGAGTCAATCCATTATCTTAAATCATCTTTTGTCTTTCCCTTGACATTTAGAATAATCAACAGTAAAATTTCACATATATTCTTTTCAATGAAAATTCCATCTAAGTAATGACATAACAAATTGGTTGACCAATAAGAAAACTCAAAGAAGATAATCTTATTCTTCCAATTATAATAGGTATCATTACAAACATTCTTCCTCTTTCTAGATTTCATTTGACCATTCCTGAATGAAAAACTGAAATATTTCAATAAATTAAGCACATAATCTCCATACATACGTTGATATTTGGACAAGCATGAATTTTTTTTTTTTGAAAATCTAAGTTCCTTAACTAACTTCCATACCATATAGTGATTTTAGGGAATTTCTACATCATCTGGAAGTAAGTCCTTTAATAAGGTAATAAGGTAATCAATGGTAGTATTAGAAATCCCATACATGGTTTTCCCATGAAATAGCCAGATTAAAAATTACAACTTTTTCATTTTACCACATTGTTGATATATTAGATTCGTGGTGGCATTGTTCAATTTTTTCACCCTATCAACATCATCATTTTCATTAGATGCATCATGTGTGCTCATATCGAAGTCATCTTGGGTCAGCATCCTTTCCTTCTCATGATGATGAATAAATGGAAATTGGTCATATAACAAATTCTTCAATCCAGTCCTCTCATTTGGATCATCAACATTTTGAGATTCCATTTTCTCCCTATTGTGATACCACACATAGTAGTTTTTTTGAAAATCATATTTGGTTATATGGTAGAAAACTTCTTCACAACTCAACCAAGGTCTTCCAGCACAATTATAACATGGGGAGTGTATGTGACCATTATCTGATGCATTTTCAAATGAAAAATCTAAAAATCTCTCCAAATTGTTTTGAAAATCTCTTAAGATCTAATTGGTTTCATATATCCAACTTCTATCCATTCTGTAAAAAAAATTAATAATTCATTTTGTGAAATCAATTCAATAATATTGAAGTTTAATAAAAAATATATTTAAGTAAATGAGAATTTTTTAATTTATATAAAACCATAACTGACACACTACTCTATATGAGAATCATAATATAAAAGACAAAAAAAATACTCTATAGATAGGTTTTGTTAAGTAAATGAGAATTTTTCAACTTAGTTTATTTTTTATCATTACTATATAATTTCTTTTAGTTGGGTTCACTTTAGTTCAAATCTATTTATTTTAGTTCATTTTGATGTAATTTAGTGTTGTTCCAGTCTACTCAAGTCAACTTGGGTCAAATCAAGTCATTTAAATTCAATTCAGTTGGTTTGGTATAGCCTAAGAGTTCATTAGTAGGAGGGTTGGAGTAGTGTGATCTTTTATACTAGTAATAGTATCATATTGTTGAGATACTTCTTCAGCCTATATCCATTGATAAAAAATTCATATGTTTATACTTTTTTAACTATCAAAAAAACACTAAATAGATACCCATTAGTGAAGGTCAATGGGCCTTCCCCTATGGAATGAAGTTCATCATACATTAATTTTAGTCTTGAGTTTCCAAAAAATATATTTTCTCTGGGTTGGAAGTCGCTTTATTGAATCATCAAGTTATGTGCTACTCCTATTCTCTCCATGTAAATTCTAGAATTTATAAATTATTCTCTCTTTATTTTAGTATGTTCTTGAATATATAGTCTTCTTTCATATCTAGCCTTTTCTATATCCATGTTCATCTCTTTAACTTTCTAATAAGATTTATTTTCTATCACTACAAGCATATGATAACTATTCTATTTGATAAATTAGTATGAACTCACTCTATTTGGGGTTTTTTAATCTATTCTATAAACCCAAAGGTGTATTTCAACCTTTTTCTTGTATATTTTATATTTGACTTTACTATATTTTCCAATATTCCTTTAATATCACTTTTAAAAAATCAACTTATTTATTGGATTATGGATGGTAAGGTGTTGATGTATTGTGATAACCTCTATACTTCCATGTTAAATCTTCCAAGAACCTATAGAGAAAGTGGTTTCATCAGTCACTGATGAATTCTTGTAGGATTCTAAATCGTAAAAGATAGTATTACTGAAAAAAGTACAAAAAATAGTGGAATAGTTAATTTTTTTGGCCTTGTATTCCACACATTTTGAACCATAGTCAACAAATAACAATATTTTTGAATATACAAATGACTTGAGAAATAGTTTTATAAATTCTATACCCCATACATCAAATATTTCACAAAAAATCATTGGTCATTGAAGTATTTATTATCTCTTAGATATATTTCTAGTGAATTTTCACTACTCATATTTCTTATAAAACTCAAAATCATCCTTAAAAAGTTTGAGGTAGTATATTCTATATTTAAGGACTTTCCAAGAAGTTCATTGAGGTTCAAAGTAATATCCACAAGAAAAATTATAATAAAATTATAACATGTATTATACCACAATTTTATGGAAACATATGTTGATCATTTGATCATTATAAAACTTCCATATATATGAATGTTACCAAAAATAAAACTATGAAACAATATTTATTATAAAAAATTGTTGTTGGATTAGATGATACAGAACATGAGAGGTTACCCAAAAAATTAACATATCATCATACCATAATACTTATCCTTTAAACAAATATTTTTAATCTTATGGAATTATTTAATTAAATAGTTCCTTGTCTAGAATTTCCACCTCGGTTGTGTGGTGAATCATACAAAAGTGGTCTTCTGCTTGATTTTTATCTCCTCTATTTTATTTTATTTTTAAATAAAACTTCTATAATTGAAAAAAAATTATTACCAAACTGATATTTTATAATGGTTTCTTGATCAAAACAAAAAACAACCCTGTCTTAAAATCAATACAAATGAAAAAAAGGTAAAATAAACAGAGGCATAACATATAACTCAGTTAGAGATTACTGATTTGAAGTATAAGAACAAAAAATGACTTGAATATGTATCCCTTATTGGGAAAAATAGTTTTCACACTGGGAAGAATAAGGGAGCTATTGTTTAGGGAAAATCAAAACACAAAACAAAAAATAAATAAATGCAGAACATTAAAACTAAGTTAGCACTTACATATTTAAATTTATAGAACAAAAAATGGATTGAATCAAGATGGATCGAACGATCGGAAGAAGTTTTGTAGGATGGGGAAGAGGGGATCTCCAATTTAGGGCAACATACAGACAGAGTGGGAAAGTGGAGGCATGCTGTGTATTTGGGGAAATTTTTTCCAACAGTTTTAAAAAAAATTTAGGATAACTCTATAGAAAGGACCCTATCCCAACGGTTTACTCAGACCATTGGGATAGGTTGGTTCTATCCCTATGGTTTTTTGAAACCCTTGGGAAACCAGTCTCTAAACTGGCATATACCAATGGTTTGTAAAAACTGTTGGAATAGGTGTGTTGGTATAGAGTGTTTTTATAGTAGTGATTCTAGAACCATTATTTCATCAATTTTCTAATATTTCAACCTCCATTTATGATCAATAACCATTTTAGACACATCTCTATAACATTTTTCTTCTTACAATTGATCAAATGATGATATAATGTTGAAGTGCTTTATTTTTTTCCCATGAAAACAGATAATTTTCCACATAAATTACATTTGGAATGACTTTTATCAGTTTTTGTGCACCAATTCTAGACATCTGATGTGGTTTATCTAGTATTATTAGGCTCTAAATTAGCATCCATTTTTATTCCACCAATTCTAGAAAACTAATTTTGGTGTTTCGAAATACTTTCCCTATCATTTGGTTGTGATAGAGTATCATCATAATTGCCTCTAATTTCATCTGCAATATCATAATTCATTCTGTAAAAATAAAATAAATACAAATATAATATTATAGCGTGTTATCTGTTCAATTTAAATGCATATATAAAATTAATTTTCATGTTTAAAAATATAAAAAATTCAAGTAGTGAAACATTTTTATGAAAATTGAACTGTGATAAATAAAAAAACAATATACCATAATTACCTTATGGGAGGATGAATAAAAGATATAGGTCAAAATTCTTAAGGTAGTTAGAAATAATGAGAGAAAACCTTGAGATAGATGTCATAAAACTACTATGGAGACAGAAATATACATAATTCTTCACATATTTAGAATTGAAGAACTAAGTGATTGTAAAATTATCATTAAAGTATCACTGGAGTAAGAGATCGAGTAGAGATGAAAACAACTGAGAGAGAAGGCTAATAAAATTAGATCAGAGTATGGAGGGAGATAATCAAAGACTTGAATGGATTAGGGAGAGCTTTAGTTGATGACATCATTTGGTTGAGCATAGAGAGGTTGTTGTATCAATGTCATGTGGTGGAGGGGAGAGGGTTATTGTTGTGTCAGTGAAAGGGGTGAGTAGGACCGGCGTGTTGTTGATGTCTGTTGTGGGGAGGAGAAGGGTGGCCAGTGAATCAATGGGGGGATGGGGATGTGGGGGTGTTCTCTTTGTGGGTATATAGAGGCATGATGTGATATGGGGGGATAAAATAGTGGATAAATTGGAAGGTGCAAGGAAGGGAGTGATTAAATGTGACGGTTGAGTGACTGAGTGAGGGTGGGAGGATTTCGTATTTTTTTATTTTATAATATGAGTGGTGGTAGAGGTCTGTTTTATTTTTTTTATTTTAGGGACATATCATTCATTTATGGTTTTAACAGTGCATGTTAATACCAAGAGTGTTTATCTGTATGGGATGTGGGTTTCACGGACCAGTCCATTTGTGGTCCACATTTATACAGACTTGAATATTCAAAGTCATAGCCCATAAAACTTCAAGGTTTAATGTATTAGTATACATGACTGTAGGTTTTTTTAACACCTATATCCTCAATAATATTATTTTATAACTCACAATTCATGCATGAGTTGACAAAAATGATTGATTGAAAAAAAATCTATATCTATATCTATGTTAGGTGTGAAGTGACTCTTCCCCACATGCTGATATCTCTATTAATAATATATTATACATACTAAAGTTGGGTTCTTCCCAGCACACATGTCACAAATATAGCACTCCATTTCCCTCTTCTGCTACTTTCCTTTCTCATTCGCTCCTTTTTTACCCACCCCTGATCGCGATTTCCCTCCCCTCATATAGGGTTCTCACTCAGCTCCCTCTATCGCTTTCATCTACTCCTCCGACTCCTCCACCTTCGCCTGCACCCTGACCAGCTACTCTAAATCTCACCTCATCCTACTTGTGATTTTCTAAGACTCCTATTAGGGTTCCTGATCTACTTCCCCGACTCCCTTATCCAGTGTTCCACTATCTCCACCTCTGATATCCTCCCTGATATCTCCTTCCAATCGGGTATTAGCATCGTCCTCGACACCTCCTTGCCTCCCTCCCCAACTACCCTTTCCAGTCATCCTCCACCTCTACCAGCACCTCTAATCTCCAACATCTCCTTCCATTGGATTATTAGAATCATCTCCAACACCTCCTCCAAAACTTGTCACCATTTTACTGCCATCCTCAGCGTCAGGTTACTCGGCTACCAAGCTTCTCATCTCGCAGCCTCAGACTCTACATTGCAACCCCTCTTCCATCCCACATCTAATTCGAACATCAGGTATCCAGTTATTTATTCTTAACTCACAGTCTCTAACTATGAATCGTAACCCCTATTCCTTCCCACATCAGATCTGCAGTTCATGTCTATGATTATTTCTTCTCTTCTCTCTTCCTCTACTATGCATCACTTCTCTTATTCCCTCCTGCATTAGCTTCTCAGTTCAGGAATGAGATTAATTACCTATTCCAAATCCTAAATCCTTGCTTCTATAATCCTCGTATCATTTCACTTGTATATTACTTTGAGTTAAAATTTTGTTGTCTAATTTTTCATGTTATGTTTGAAAATAACAAACTTCTACTGTGGTTAGTTTTAGGTCTGTGATTATTTCTTCTCATCTCACTTCAGGAATTTCTTATTCCCTCCCGCATTAGCTTCACACTTCAAGTATGAGATTAATTACATATTCCAAAACCTAAATCCTTTCTTTTGAATTTCTCATATTATTTCACTTCTATATTACTTTGGGTTCAAATTCTGTTGTCTGATATATCATGTTATGTTTGAAAATAATAAACTTCTATTGTGGTTAATTTTAGGTTATTCCTTGCAACTTATTTTGATTTAATTTTAATTATGCATGTTGATATCCATTATAATACATTCATTTGGAATGATTTTTTTTAAATCATTCTAAGTATCCATGATGAATATGTATTTATATTCCTATTTTGGTTTGATTGCATTCATTTTATGTTTTATCTTCCATTTTTTTCTTGTTTCTCAAAATGATTTCACAATAATCATTTAACTGGGAAAATCAGAGATAATTAATTTTCAAGTTCATTTGTCTCATTAATATTCAATTTTATTTTTCTCTTTTAAATGTTATAATAGACATAAAATTAAAATAACCATGATTTCCTGTGGTTATTGACAACTATTTAATACATATTAATGATACATCATTTTTATTTTCTTGATAAATGATGTTCATATAAAGTTGGTAACCCTATTAATATTATCCTTAAAATTCATTAAATGTCTGTTTATTACCAGATTTCATACTAACATAAATGTAAAAACTCTAAAATTTTAGGTACTAATGTTTTTTTTAAACATCGTATCTCTTATCTATGTGCAACAATGGTATAAATAATTTTGCATTTTTTATATATTATATTCACTTTAATGGTCAATGTACATATGATATATGCTTCACAATAATAACATTATAGACTAATTCTTATGGGAATGTATAATGATATGTTTAATATTATTTTCTTTTGATGATAATTTTTTTGAAGGTATCTTAAAACCATTAAATACATGATTTTTTTATTCCAATTATTTTTAAGAAAATCCAATGTTTAATACATAGGTGAATCAATTTTTTTCCATCCAAATTTATATTCAATGAAGTACTCATGAATAGTAAATTGAAGCTAGAATCATGGCGGTTTTTGATGTAGGGAATCTACATATTTTAATTCTTAAACTCAACCATGGTTTTAGGACTTAATTAATTGATCGTGGGATGTTCTGCAAAGTTGTATGATGCAAAGGACAAAAAATAATCTACTAAGGTGTGCGATGAAAAATCCATTTCTTATTATCGTTAGGACAAGCATTGTAGATGTTTTTTTAGATTGCATCAGGCATCTAGTACTAAATTAGAAGGATGGAAGTGTTTTTGTACAATAGTTTTCTGCATAACAGTTCAGGGAAATCATATATTTATGGTTAATTTTATCACTGTGATGATTTGTTTGTCATCCACTCCCTTTTTTACATTTTTTTTAATTTATTAACATGTATCTAACCTTGTGACCCTGGTTTTTTTTTAATTTTTCTTATTTTCAAAGATTTTATCTTCATTGTTGTCAGTTTCCAATTATCTATTCCATGGATATTTGTTTCTCTAAATTATTTTTCCATTATCGGTTACTTATAACAATATATTCATTTTGAAGGATTTTTTCATATTCTTTTAAGTCTCCATAATGAATATGTATTCAGAATTCTATTTTGGTTTGACTGTATTGTGAAATTTTATTTTTTCTCATCATTTAATATTTTTATTCATTTTTATAAGATTGCAGGTTTCTAATATCATTTTCTAATTAAACTTCCAAACAGTTCAAAAGGGAGAATATTTTTTTATGTTATCTCAAGAAGTGAATCTACTTTTATTTGGTTTGAGGTATGAAAAACCATCTTTCCTTGATAATTATTTTTTCTGATATTCATTGATTCTATTAGATATTTTAAATCCATTTCATTTTGATGATATTATCTGGGATCATAGCATATAATAATTTTTTTGTGCACTTTTTTTTTGTAATCTTATTTGTTCTTGTCATTTAATATTTTTATTCGTTTTTTTATATTGTAGGTTTATATTATCGGTTTTTATTTCAATTCTAGACAGCTCAAAAGGGAGAACATTTTTTTGGTCATGTGATCTCAAGAAGTGAATCTACTTCTATTTGGTTTGAGGTATGAAATACTATATTCCTTATAAAATTATTTTATCTATTTTTCATTGTTTCTATTAGATATTTTAAATCCATTTTACTCTGTTGATATTATCTGAGATCATAGCGTATAATAATTTTTTTTGTAATTCTGTTTTTTCTTATCATTTAATATTCTTATTCATTTTTATAGATTGTAGGATTCTATTATTGGTTTCTTATTTCACTTTGAGTCAATTCACAATGGAGGACATTTTTTTGGTCATGTGATCTCAATAATTTAATATAATTATACTTGGTTTCAAGTATGAAAAACTATCTTCCCTCGATAATTATTTTTTATAATTTTCATTGTTTCTATTAGATATTTTAAATCTATTTCATTCCATTGATGTTATATTATATTAGAGAGTACTAAACTTTTTCTGTGCATTTTTGTTGTGTAATTTTATTTTTAATCTTAATATTTTTATTCATTTTTTTAGATCGCAAGTTTTTCAAATTATATATATATATATATATAACGTGCATACACAAATTTTTATGCGAATTTCTATAAAACATATAGATGTAAGTTATTTTTATTTGGAGCTTGAAACTTGGGTGATAATGTGAATTTCAAATTTTTAGTTACACTCAATAACCAAGATATTCAACTACAAACATCTTCTGACCTTGAAGTGAAAAATTGGCTTGTGGAATGATCCAATGATGAAATAGGTCACAAATTATTTCAATACTGTGTTTGGTTTACTGTACAATACCGGAATAATCAATTTTGTTACTATTACTCTATTATATGTCATTATTAGATTGGATTTTCATATTTAAATATTCATTACTATTTATTCATCTTTTTAAATGTTATTGAATCTGCAGATTGAAACTACTAGACAATTTTCAAGATAAAGGCTTATTCCAAGAACATTTTACGATTGATTGACTGTACAACTTCAACTTGATGAAAAACTTCTACAAATATAAACATCATAAATTATGTTTCAATTTTAGACTAAGTTTTTCTCATTATGTATTAAAATTAATCATCTGCACATTTATCATTTTTATTATTACAAAAATTGACCTATATTTTATTTGTCTTTCACTTCGTATTTCATTGCACACATTACTGTTTTCTTGAATGCAGTTGAAATTGAATTGAAATATCCATCCTCAAAAATTATAAATTCCTTTACTTTTAATTTATCCTTTCTTTTTTCAACTATTTTAATGGTGTCTCCATATTTTATCCACACATATTCCATTATTATGAACCACTAATTTGTGATTAAAATATATTCAACATTATTATTTATTCTCAACTTTTACAAATATTATTCTCTTATTAAAAACCCATTAATCCAATACGTCGTGTGTACGCATGGGTGAGTACTAGTTTCCCTCCAAAGCACACTCTTCCTCCACATTTTCCTCTTCTTCGCCTACCTACCACTCCTCTATCTCCCAATAACCACCCATAAAACCCTATCCTCCTCGACTGGTCTATTTCATTCCCAAATCTATTACTCTATTTCTCTGTTTTCTATAACATTTCATCACTAGTCTCCATCTATGTTTCCCTCTGGCCTCTTTTCTTTTTTACGCCCTCTTTGATCAAACCTAGATCTAAACATTCTCAATAGGTTATCTCTGATGGATACCTGATTTTATTCAGTTTATTCTTCCCCCATTGATCATCAATTTCGAGTTTGATTTTATTCCCCTACACATCACATGGAAACAGCTTAATTTTATAACCATAATTTTTTAACACTAATTTCACTCTGCTTATTCGTCAAATAGGACTTTTTTTTGCTCTTATGTTGATGGGTTTTTGTTCTGTTGGTTCTATAGTTACTCTTCAGCTAATGGGTTTTTGTTCATCTTCTCTCCCTCTGCCCACTAAAATATTAAACATCACATACAACACTATAATTTTATCATAATCTTCTTAATCGGCATTAAATGAGATGAATGTTTCAAACAAATACAACCAAGATCAATACATATTCTGTAGTAGTAAGACCTAAAGTATATTATTATGCTCTCCACTCCATTTTTATACATACACCACACATAAGAAATAGTGTCGAGTGAGTTATATCTCACAGAAAATGAAAGTGATTTGAGAAAACCCTTACAAAATCATAAATTGATGGGTTTTAGAGATAAATTTAAAACAAACCCATTCATTACAATTTCTATAAAAATAATTAGATAAATATATATATATATATATATATTTCAAACATAAATTGATAAAACCAAAATCAAATCAAACCCTAACATAAATTGATAGATTTAGAAACAAATTAAAGCTAATCCCTTACCACTTTGAAAACAGTCAAACCATATGCCCCATAAAAGTAATGATCATCAAATAAGATATTGAATGCCATAAAGATAACGATATTCATGATATGGAACATAAATGGGCAGTATATATACACCACACACAATAAATAGTGGTAAGTAAGACATATCTCATGGAAATTAAAATGAGTTTATAAAACCCTTACAAAATCATAAATTGATAGGTTTTGGAGATAAATTTAAAACAAACCCTTTCATTAAAATTTATATAAAAATAATTATATATATGTATATATATATACATATATATATATATATATCTTTATATTTAAAACATAAATTTATAAAACCAAAATCAAATCAAACCCTAACATAAATTGATAGGTTTAGAAACAAATTAAAACTAATCCTTTACCACTTTACAAATAGTCGAACCATATGCCCCATAAAATTAATGACCATCAAATAAGACATTTAATACCATGAAGATAAAATGATTCATTATATGTAACATAAATGGGTAGTATACATACACCACATAGAAGAAATAGTGGTGATTAAGGCATATCTCACGGAAATGAAAGTGAGTTGAGAAAACTCTTACCTCGGGTTCGACTTCCTTAAAATTTGTTCAAGACTTCTGTGTAATGGTTTTAATAGTGTTATTAATTTATTAAATAACTAAACTCATGTTTTTAATACCTTAAATAATCTTATTATAAAATTTTCCTCCCATTTATTAATAATATTTTGTTATTTATATTGTTTCAAGCACGTTTTTTTTCATGGTTTCCAAGGTCAGTTTATTATAATATTCCTTGTAAAAAAGAAATAATAATCCAAAATTGATAACATATATATATATATATGTAATTTTAATCAATTAAATGTGAATTAAAACTTCCCATAATTGTGGTAAAGTGAAATGAAAACTCATCATCCACAAAGGCGGTGAACTGACACACCATGGACGACGATTTCATTATTTAAGAATAAAATAAGAAAATAAGAGATTTTATGATGCATATAACATAAAAATAACAAAATTATAGTATATTTATGATACTTTAGTTTTCATTAATAATTTTATAGGATGTGATAATAAGGTATTAGTGAAAAAGAATTTAAAAGAGAAGAAAAAATAATCTTACCTCTTGAATCTTTTCTCCTTGAGAACCACCTTAGGCTCTTGGAAGTGGTCTTTTTGTGAGAACAGAAGCACTAGAATGTAGAAATGTATGAGGATAATAGAAATTTTTAGAATATAGGTGATAAATAAGGCTAAAGGTGATGAAATATTTTGATGATATGAGCCTCCTTTTATAATCGAGGTGAGGGGAAAATCAGGAATTTCTTGAAATATTAAGATATATTAATTCTAAAATATGGTTAAAGACTTTAAAAAGAGCTATAAATAATATTAAATCGTATTTTATATATAATATTATCATTTTTTCCTTTTTAAATAATTTATTTATTTTTAAATAATTTAATAAATATTTTAATCATGAAAAATAATTTATTTCAAATTAAACTCTATTCATAACCATGAATTTAAACACAACAAACCAAAGTTTAAAATTCAAATGAATTTTTTTATTATATCCTATACATGTCATATTAATCTATATAAATATTAAATTAACTTAAAAATCTCAAATTATATTTATTTTATTATTTTTAATATCATTAATTTGATTTATTTATTAATTAATTAATTACTGCATCGTAATTGTTCAAGACATTGGGGTAATTATTTATTCCCCAAAAATTAAAAATAAACTTTCATGAATAATATAAATTTATTATATTTCAATACACTATATTTTTTTGAAAAACTCTACTATAAATCCATTCGATAAAATATTATACTAATTAAAAACTATAATGTACCAACTTGACTTCCTTTTAATAAAGAAAATTATAAAATGCTTAATGTGATTCATGTGGGTATAATATGTCCCAAATTACAATAAAAATGATATAATGGTCTTAAATTTCTTATAGAAAAAGTTTTATCCAAAATATGGGACATTTAATAATTCTTAAAAGTTTAAATTAAAAATATTTTATTTATTTTTCTTATGCTTGCACAAGTGCTGCATCGGAGTTTCATAAGAATTAATATTAATAATTTCATATATAAAAATTAAAAATAAATTAATTAGGCTCAAAATAAAATTATAGATTCATTCATTATGTATATTCACTCATATACATAACAAGACAACTTCTTAAATTTGTTATTTTGTCTTTTCTTGCCCTACACAAGCATTGTACAAACATTCAAATAATATTAATATTATATAACTATAAAATTTCAAATTAACATCCAAAAACATAAATTATACCTAATAATTAATAAAAAGGTAGTGGAAATAATTTTTAGCTCTTAATTATTATTTTTAAGGAACCAAATTGACTTTGTCAGCGCGGCGCAGGCACTACGTCGACAATGATAATGATTCTTTTATACTTATCAATAAAAATATAATTTATATGTTCTAAATAATTTACATAAAAAATTTATCTTATATCATCATTATTTATTTATTCCATAAGTTTAATAAATTTTATATCATAAATATCTCTTGACGTTGTCATAAAAAAACACCGTATTTTCTTAAAAACTATATTTTTTTACTATTCACTAAAAATTCAACTACTTTAGAAAAATCCCAAAAATTCATCCTAACCTTTTTTCTACATGTATAGTTCAAAAATTAACTCCATTTTATGAAAATAATTTTCTAAATATGAGAAATTATATTATTAATTAAAATCATCATTTAATCGAAAATACCAATGTTAAAATTATAACCGATTTTACGACACTTTGAAAAATTAACTAAGGTATCATTATTTTGTAATCATAATACATTAAAATATTTACTTATGATTCTATTTTATTAAAATAAATTTTCTTTTGAATCATTATATTAATTATAAAATTGTAAATAAACATTTATGTTTTATAAAAATACTAATACTTAATTAATGATTTCTAAAACATTTATTTACTATGATATAATTATATCATACTTTCATTTATAAGATGCCTAAATTTTATTTATACATTAATGGGTGAGGTTACTATTAATTTGGAAAATTTACTATTCATAAGGGTCATATTACTGTTCATAAGGGCAACATTACTATTCAAAAGGGTCAAGTTACTATTTATAAAAAATTAAGTTGTTCTTGTCAGACTCTAAATATCTTACTAGTTTCAACTGAGTATGTATATTTTTTGAAATTAAATTCATGGAAAAATTATGTTTAATGCATATGTTATAACTATCTTGTTTAAATAATTATAATAACAAAGTGTTGTTTCTTAGAGACTTAG
Source organism: Viscum album (assembly GCA_963277665.1). Classification (NCBI taxonomy): domain Eukaryota; kingdom Viridiplantae; phylum Streptophyta; class Magnoliopsida; order Santalales; family Viscaceae; genus Viscum; species Viscum album. The sequence continues at coordinate 111,968,410 of OY728127.1, forward strand.
TGTCGCATGCATTACATTCTATATTAAATTTATTTGTAAATCTTTGGGGTGTTACATGTACCCTCATGGACACACCATGTATGATAACTCTTCATAGACAAGCCAATGTTTGTACACACCCATCCACTTCTTAAGGCCCACACACCATTTACTTCAAGGTGCATGGTGTGCATTGTGCCATATTTAATGTTTTTCATAACTTCTCACCAAGGTGTCTGAAATAGATGCATGAATAATCTATTCTTAGTAATTATATATATATATAATTTGATGGTGTTAGTCTCATCAGTATTAGTTGTTGTTTACAAAGTGTTTTAGGTAGTTTTATATTATTGGCTTCATGAAGATAGTGATGGGATTAGGTGAGATCTCTATAGTAGACATGGGGTCAGTAACCCCCCTAAGACACATTGCTATTAGGAAGATATTCCTTCATATATTTAGTGGATTATGTAACCCCCTATTATAATAGGGTATGGTACCTCTACTTATGACGTAGTTAACCCCCTCTATCGATGCACATCCCACACGATGAGGCATGGGTCCTCCATTGGGGTTGGTAACCCCCTCGACTGGAAAACACTCTTTGGTGGGGCATGGTTCATCCACTACAGTAGAGAGAGATGGAATGGTATGTTGGTGGTAAGGGTAGATGGAGTAAAAATACTCCCTCATGCGGTGGGGTATGGTTCTCTATTCATGGAGCTAATTCTTTCATGTATGTTCGAGTATAGTCACCCATAGAAGATGGTATACCCTCTAACGATATTCACCCATCCAACTTGGAATAAGTTTTCTATTCAGTTTTAGGGTGGTGATGTGGGGGCTCTTGGGTGTGAGATTGTTTGAATATCACATATTCAAAAATATTCTTAGGTTCCTTTGTTATGAGAGCTTTATGGGTCTAGACTTTAGTGGTTTGATGTTTCCACTTATGCCCTAGAACACCACTGAGGTATGACTTGCAGTTGGTCTATAGAATTCAATCTCTCTATGACTCATAGTACCCTGAGTGACCCTAGTTATTAGAGATATTAATCCTTATAGATCTGATCTATAATGATAATAGACTTTCTTATGTTCCTATGTCTCCTTCCTGTAAAGATTTTTTGGGTTCTTATTACCTTTTCTACAATCCCTTCTTTTTTTTAGTTTGAGATGAGTTGATGTTACATATTTTATTTATGTTTTCTGGTTGGTCTATTGGGAATGTTTATATTCACCCCTACATGGGAATTACACCCAAATTTGGAATGTCTATGTAAATGACACACAGTTCATAGGTAGTCTTGGATGTCATAAAGTTAGAGCTTTTTATGTGGATTTGAAGCCTGGTGGTGCATTGTGGTACTTGGTAGTGATAATTATTATTGGTGGATTCTTTTTATGAGTCCATATAGTAAGGATATGATATTCTATTTTATATGCCTAATGTATAGTATAGCATTATCATGTTCATTAATTTTATATCTAGGATACCCACGGGGCATTGTGTTTTATAGTTTTTGTATGAATCCATTGTTGTGAAGTTCAATTTTTTACTTATATTAATGGTTTTTGTTGGTTATTTTCTATATATTATATTTCATTTCTATTCCAAGTTGTTATATGTTAAGGCCTCCCATATATGTTTTTCCTTCTTGGTTATAGTCACCAGTCTCTGGCCTATTTGAGGTGGGATTGGGGTGTCACACTTAGTTTATCATCAACCCAAAAGGGGTCATGAGGGGTCAGGTTATGTCAAAATTGTATCAGAGTAGTTCAAGTCCTAGATATGGATTTTATAGTTAGTATTCCTATAAGTATTAGTTTGGGGATTTAGGGTAGAGTTTTTAAGATGTTTTTAGTTCAATTATTAGAAAAGGGAACCAAATGTTGGTGTGGAAGCTGACGCATCCATTCACCAAGACTTTGATAATCTATTGATTAACTCAAAACTCTAAGGTACCAATTGTGGGGTACAATCATGATGGTACATACATCATTTAGTGACCAGTTATTATTTTTCATGTCCTTCTTATTTTATCTCACCCGGATATGCATTAATCATTATGGGTTCATCCTATATAATGAGGTATTCCACTCATAAATTACCATCTAATATTTATAGGTGGGTTCATGTTGAGCCTATGTCAATTATTAAGTCTCTCACTGTTAACTATTTGAGTGTTGAGGTGATTCTCGCTCAAATTTACCCAAGAGATAAAGGTAAAATGGTCCTCGTAGTTTAGCTTGGGTTATCGAATCCCCAGAGACCTAAGAAGAAACCTATAGAAACGTACATTCTATGGACTATTTTTGGCTATGAAGTGGCCAACTTGGGTTGATTTTAGATGGGTTTAAAGGATCACTAACATATTTAAGTAAATTCTATTTAAAATAATGAGTTGATCCTAGGTTATCGCTCAGGGTGGATTGGACGTATTTCCTTTTTAATGATTTCAATTTCTTATATTTGAGATGTGTTCATTTAAGGAGATAAAACAACATCATCACTTACTGGTTTAATGCCTACACCCTTTAATACTAATCACCTATACACTTGAAGGATCAATGTTTTGAGCACTTCAAGGTAAAGGTTTGTATTATCACTTGAAGTGTGTGGCCTTCAATTCAACAAGGACGATGGAGTTTAAAAATCATCAAATAAAAATCTCAATTAAAGAAGTGATTATACATTAATGAGGTGATAAATAAAATCTAATCCATACCCTTTATACTCCCTTGGATCAACCCATAAGTGGGTTATCCCTCCATTGATCCCATGGTTTCAATGGAAGCGGAAAGTAGACTCCTGAGGGAAGAAATGGAGAAGTAAAAAAATACAATAAAATAACAATCACTCCACCGTTGTGTGATAATCTCACAAGGTTTGGTATGAAAAAGTTTAAAACTTGAACCAAAGGTATAAAAGTGATAAGGAGAAGAACATAATAATAAGAGAAGAAGAACTTTTATTAAGAAACAAGGATTAATTAAAACAACTTACATGTGAAGGAAGAACATTACAAAGAGAAATTGGAAGCATAACATTAAGATGAAAACAAGCTCCCAAGATCTCAAATACTCCACAAACACTGCCTTAAATAGGAATTTTGGAAGCCTTTGGTCGAGCCTCCAATATTACAAAGAATACCACTTGATTATGATAGGCCTAGGGTGGTGGAAAGCTTGTGGAACTTAGACTTTTCCACATTTGACCTGAGGTGGCAGCCATCTTTCATCCACCGAACAGACGCACTTTTATGACCTTCTAGATGGCCAAATCAGAGTGGACCATATAATAATAAAATGTATCCCCATATGTCTCATAACCTCCTGTAAAATTTGGGCCCATTTGGAGTTTTATATTCGGAGATCTGATCAGATTAGTGGGATGTTTTTCTAGGCCGCATAATCTGGCCCAGAATTTTATTTCTAACTTGGGCCACCTAAATGGACACCATGGAGGCCGAATTAGAATTATATCATGAATATTTATTTGTTCCTATACATGTCTTATAGAATCCCACAAAATTTGGGATTCATTGGGCATGTATGTTGAGCCCCACAGTCTCATCAGTGGGATGGTGTCCAATCTGACTTCTCCAGAATTGCTTCCTTTCATCACAAAAATATCCCCATCTTCTTCCATGAATTCTCCATTAATCCCTAAATGAAACCTGTTCATATTTAAGTTTAGATAAATTTCCCAGAAATATAAAATTAAATTATGGATAATTATATTCCTTAAAATCAGATGAATCATTGGGTACTTTAAATGATGTTCAAAAATGTACCACATAATAGTGCATTTTAAGAAGTAATTACAATCATAATGTGAAATGATGTTCAAAGTGTAAAATTCACTAAAATGGTGTTTATGAATAAAAAAGAACATGAATATTATTTATATTAAAAATTAATATTATCCTCATTTAGTGACTAATCACACCCCCGAACTTGAGTTTTGCTAGTCTCGAGCAAAATATATCTCAACAATATGAAATTCGAATTCCCTTTTCCAAAAACATTTTAATACAAAATGATCACCAGAAACCCATATACCAAACAATCATGAAGCCCATAAAAATATTTTAATACAAGATAGTTTCATAAGCAGATCCCAATCCCAAGACCATTCCTTTGTTCAAATTCATTTCCATATTTCATCCAATATCAATTAAGTATGAGGATGTGTTGTGCATCACAATAGACATGGGGGTTCATGTTTATTCAAGGGGAAAATTACGGAAGCACTCGGTGGAATCAAATTTAAATATTAAGATGAGTATTTAAAAAAAATTGTATTATTTTTTTTGTTTTTTGTTTTTTTTTTCAATTTTGTCGTGGTAATTGAAATTTCACTCAAAAGAGTCAACCCCTGTAGCGAGACTTTGCTGATGAGTCCCAGGCTCAAAGACCTTAGGGAACCAAGTGAAGCCCATATACTCGGGCATCATCTCGAGTTAACTCAGTCAAAAATGAATTCAAATTACCATAAATAGAGATAAAATTACAAACTCTGGGCCAGACAACTATGGAGTCACGATCCCCAAGTGCCAAAAGCCACGGATTAGGTCATTTCATTGCTCTACGCGCATTTTTTTTTTTGAATACTCATATTAAACTAAAATGATCACCAAACCTATGCTATTTATTTAGGGGACCCCATGAACTTAAACTAATACCCCACTATCCAAAGGACGCGCATTGTGATTTTTTTTATTTGGATGAAAATATAAATGATGAAATATCACATTGGACAGCCACACATTCCAAAATCAATTCACATGAAATTATAAAAGGATTAAAATCAAAATCAGGGTATGCTAAATTATTTGATATTTAGTTTCAAATTGTGCAATGTGTATTACCATGTTTAAAGTTAAAGTAATTTTTCCTTCCATTTTCACAAAAAAAAATCAAATCATTTATCATTTTTTTGACACAAAAGAATTTTTTATTTTATCTCCCCCCACCCCAACTTAAAATAACACTATCCCCAGTGTTTAAAGAAAAGAAAATTTAGAAGGGAGTAGAGGTAGATAATGAAAGTTCAAAAAGGAAATTGAAAATGAGGGTCATGGAATGAAGTCACCTGGTGGTTGAAGTTTGAAGTTCTTGATGCTCCAATTTAGTCCTTTGATATCCATGTCGCTTGCATAGTTCCCTAGTGGAAAAAGGAAAACAAACAAACAAAACAAAAAAGTATATATATATATATAAGTAAAATATAAATATATATATATAATAAAATAAACTGATGATACATTTTCTTCTTTTTAAATTTCTGGGTAATATATTACTCAAGGATCATACCATGTGACACGGATGAATATGGTTCTCTCCTTTCATACCCATCCATACTCATAATAGAAGAACAGGTCAACAGTTTATTTTTTTAAAATATAAAAATGATTAATTAAAATATAAATTTTATTAAAACAACAAAATGATAGGAAACTTGAAAACCATGGGTTGCCTCCCATGCAGCGCTTTGTTTAACGTCGTTATCCCGATATGAACCTCACAACTTACCTAATACCAATTTTCAACATTTGAAGGACCCAATATTTCACCAATTCTACTAGGTTGATATTGATTCTATGTTTATAATTTTTGTCATGTACAAACCTATGTTCTATAATGAGTGGTAAAATCCAAGGAATATCAGGAATGGTTGATCTAGTTTCTTTTTTAGTCTTTCCAAAGAAATTAAGAATAATTACTTCTTTATTGGTTTCAAGATAAGAAATTGTGAAAATTGGAAGTTTTTGGATATCCTCAATGAATGGAAACTTGAGGGTGGATGGAAAGTCCTTTTTTTCAAGTTCAAGTAGGCTAAAACATTCAAACATAGGTTGGGACTTTGAATTGAACTCAATTTCATTTTCAAAATTGATCAACAGAATTGGTTCCTTTTGAATATAATATTCAACCACCAAATTGGAAAGATCAATTTCAGGAATGGGTATGGACTCAAAGTTTGTGATTTCTCTTAATGGTTCATTGATTTGTGTTTTTGAAAAATCATCAATGGAGTTATATTCATGAGACTCAATCCATGATGTCAAATTTCCCTCTTGTGAATACAAAAAATAAGTTTCCTCTTGATTTAAACACCCATCAACAATTCCATGATCCTCCTCATCTTTCCCAAATCCAAAGGTTTTCTCTTCAGTAAATTCATGAGATGTTTGTGGGAAACTAGAAAATTCACATAAGGTTATGGAAGGGACAGTTTGTGTAGGGATGGTTTCCTCACAATGTTTAATGCTTTGTAGTTCTAACCTCAATTATGAAACCTCAAAATCCATTATCTCCATTTTTTGACACAATTTTTCAAGTAATGGGTGTGAATCAAGATGGTCAAGGTGTTGGGACATATGGTCTATTCCAAGAGTATAATTATGTTGTTGGAATTCTATAGGAGGATGTTCAAATTGGCTTTGTGGGGATTGAAACTCATTATATTTTGGAATTTTTTGTGGAGAATAAGAGTTAAAACATTGTGTCTCAATTTGTTGTTGGTTATCCCACCAGTAGAAACTAGGATGGTCATTGTACATCACACTTGGTGTGGAGTGATCAAAGTAAGGAGAGGTTCCCGATGTTTGGATTTGTTCAAAAGGGTTTTCCATAGGAATGAAATTGGGGATGAGATAAGAGAAGTGGGATGAAAAAAAGGATAATAGTGTCTAAGATAACTTACTTAGGTCCCCAGAAACAGTGCCAAAATTTGATTCTCGCTCAAATTTACCCAAGAGATGAAGGTAAAACAGTCTTCGTAGTTTAGCTTGGGTTATCGAATCCCCAAAGACCTAAGAATAAACCTATAGACACGTACATTCTATGGACTATTTTTGGATATGAAGTGGCCAACTTGGGTTGATTTTAGATGGGTTTAAAGGATCACTAACATATTTAAGTAAATTCTATTTAAAATAATGATTTGATCTTAGGTTATCGCTCGGGGTGGATTGGACGTATTTCCTTTTTAATGATTTCAATTTCTTATATTTGAGATGTGTTCATTTAAGGAGATAAAACAACATCATCACTTACTGTTTTAATGCCTACACCCTTTAATACTAATCACCTATACACTTGAAGGATCAAAGTTTTGAGCACTTCAAGGTAAAGGTTCATTTTAGCACTTGAAGTGTGTGGCCTTAAATTCAACAAGGACGATGGAGTTTAAAAATCATCAAATAAAAATCTCAATTAAAGAAGTGATTATACATTAATTAGGTGATAAATAACATCCAATCCATCCCCTTTCTACTCCCTTGGATCAACCCATAAGTGGGTTATCCCTTCACTGATCCCATGGTTTCAATGGAATCGGAAAGTAGACTCATGAGGGAAGAAATAGAGAAGTAAAAAAACACAATAAAATAATAATCACTCCACCGTTGTGTGATAATCTCACAAGGTTTGGTATGAACAAGTTAACAACATGAACCAATGGTATAAAAGTGATAAGTATAATAACATAATAATAAGAGAAGAAGAACTTTTATTAAGAAACAAGGATGAATTAAAACAACTTACATGTGAAGGAAGAACATTACAAAGAGAAATTGGCAGCAAAACATTAAGATGAAAACAAGCTCCCAAGATCTCAACTCCTCCACCACCACTACCTTAAATAGGAATTTTGGAAGCCTTTGGTCGATACTCCAATAGTAAAAAGCATACCACTTGATTATGGTAGGCCAAGGGTGGTGGAAATCTTGTGGAACTTAGACTTTTCCACATTTGATCCGAGGTGGCAACCAGATTTCATCCACCGAACAGACGCGCTTTTATGACCTTCTAGATGGACGAATCAGAGTGGACCATAAAATAATAAAATGGAGCACAAGATGTATCCTAACCTCATTTGAAATTTGGTCCCATTTGGAGTTGTATATTAGGAGATATTGTCCGATTAGTGCGATGTTTTTCTGGGCCGCATAATCTGGCCCAGAATTTTGTTTCTAACATGGGCCGCCTAAATGGACATCATGGAGGCCGAATTAGAATTGGATCATGCAGAGTTATTTGTTCCTATACATGTCTTCTAGAATCACACAAAATTGGGGATTCATTGTGAATGTATGTTGATCCCCACAGTCTCATCTGTGGGCTGGTTTCCAATCTGACTTCTTCAGAATTGCTTCCTTTCATCACAAAAATATCCCTATCTTCTTCCATGAATTCTCCATTGATCCCTAAATGAAACCTGTTAATATTTAAGTTTAGATCAATTTCCCAAAATATAAAATTAAAATATGGATAATTATATTCATTAAAATCAGATTAATCATTGGGTACTTTAAATGATGTTCAAAAATGTACCACATAATAGTGCATTTTAAGAAGTAATTACAATCATAATGTGAAATGATGTTCAAAGGGTAAAATGCACTAAAATGGTGTTTATGAATAAAAAATAACATGAATATTATGTATATTAACAATGAATATTAGCCTCATTTAGTGACTAATCACACCCCCCATCTTGAGTTTTGCTAGTCCCGAGCAAAATATATCTCAACAATATGAAATTCAAATTCCATTTTCCAAAAACATTTTAATACAAAATGATCACCAGAAACCCATATACCAAACAATCATGAAACCCATAAAAATATTTTAATACAATATAGTTTCATAAGAAGATCTCAATCCCAAGCTCATTCCTTTGTTCAAATTCATTGTCATATTTCATCCAATATCAATTAAGTATGAGGATGTTTTGTGCATCACAATAGACATGGGGGTTCATGTTTATTCAAGGGGAAAATTACAGAAGCGCTCGGTGGAATCACATTTAAATATTAATATGATTATTCAAAAAAAAATTGTATTATTTTTTTTTTTTTGCAATTTTGTCATGGTAATTGAAATTGCACTCAAAAGAGTCAACCCCTGTAGCGAGACTTTTCCGATGACTCCCAGGCTCAAAGACCTTAGGGCACCAAGTGAGTCCCACATACTCGGTCATCATCTAGAGTTAACTCAGTCAAAAAGAAATTCAAATTACCATAAATAGAGATAAAATTACTAACTCTGGGCCAGACAACTATGGAGTCACGATCCCCAAGTGCCGAAAGCCACAGATTAGGTCATTTCATTGCTCTACGCGCAAATTTTTTTTTAAATTTTTTTTGAATACTCATATTAAACTAAAATGATCACCAAACCTATGCTATTTATTTAGGGGACCCCATGAACTTAAACTAATACCCCACTATCCAAAGGACGTGCATTGTGATTTTTTTTTATTTGGATGAAAATATAAACGATGAAATATCACATTGGACAACCACACTTTCCAAAATCAATGCTCATGAAATTATACAAGGACTAAAATCAGAATCAGGGTATGCTAAATTATTTGATATTCAGTTTCAAAGTGTGCAATGTGTATTACCATGTTTAAAGTTAAAGGAATTTTTCCTTCCATTTTCACAATTTTTTTTTCAAATCATTTATCATTTTTTTTGACAGAAAATCATTTTTTATTTTATCTCCCCCCCCCCCAACGTAAAATAACACTATCCCTAGTGTTTAAAGAAAATAAAATTTAGAAGGGAGTAGAGGTAGAGAATGAAAGTTCAAAAAGGAAATTGAAAATGAGGGTCATGGAATAAAGTCACCTGGTGGTTGAAGTTTGAAGTTCTTGCTGCTCCAATTTAGTCCTTTGATATCCATGTCGCTTGCTGAGTTCCCTAGGGGAAAAAGGAAAACAAACAAACAAAACAAAAGATTATATATATATATAAGTAAAATATAAATATATATATATAATAAAATAAATTGATGTTACATTGTCTTCTTTTTAAATTTCTGGGTAAGATATTACTCAAGGATCGCACCACGTGACACGGATGAATATGGTTCTCCCCTTTCATACACATCCATACTCATAATAGAAGAACAGGTCAACAGTTTATTTTTTTTAAATATAAAAATGATTAATTAAAATATAAATTTTATTAAAACAACAAAATGATAGGAAACTTGAAAACCATGGGTTGCCTCCCATGCAGCGCTTTTTTTAACGCTGTTAGCCCGACATGAACCTCACAACTTACCCAATACCAATTTTCAACATTTTAAGGACCCAATATTTCACCAATTCTACTAGGTTGAGATTTATTCTATGTTTATAATTTTTTTCATGTACAAACCTATGTTCTATAATGAGTGGTAAAATCCAAGGAATATCAGGAATGGTTGATCTAGTTTCTTTTTCAGTATTTCCAAATACATTAAGAATAATTAATTATTTATTGGTTTAAAGATAAGAAATTGTGAAAATTGGAAGTTTTTGGCTATCCTCAATGAATGGAAACTTGAGGGTGGATGGAAAGTCCTTTTTTAAAAGTTCAGGTAGGCTAAAACATTCAAACATAGGTTGGGACTTTGAATTGAACTCAGTTTCATTTCCAAAATTGCTCAACAGAATTGGTTCCTTTTGAATATAATATTTAACCACCAAATTGGAAAGATCAATTTCAGGAATGGGTATGGACTCAAAGTTTGTTATTTATCTTAATGGTTTAGTGATTTGTGTTTTTGAAAAATCATCAATGGAGTTATATTCATGAGACTCAATCCATGATGTCAAATTTCCCTCTTGTGAATACAAAAAATAAGTTTCCTCTTGATTTAAACACCCATCAACAATTCCATGATCCTCCTAATCTTCCCCAAATCCAAAGGTTTTCTCTTCAGTAAATTCATGAGAGGTTTGTGGGAAACTAGAAAATTCACATAAGGTTATGGAAGGGACAGTTTTTGTAGGGATGGGTTCCTCACAATGTTTAATGCTTTGTAGTTCTAACCTCAATGATGAAACCTCAAAATTAATTATCTCCATTTATTGAAATAATTTTTCAAGTAATGGGTGTGAATCAAGATGGTCAAGGTGTTGGGACATATGGTCTATTCCAAGAGGATAATTATGTTGTTGGAATTCTATAGGAGGATGTTCAAATTGGCTTTGTGGGGATTGAAACTCATTATATTTTGGAATGTTTTGTGGAGAATAAGAGTAAAAACATTGTGTCTCAGTTGTTTGTTGGTTATCCTGCCAGTAGAAACTAGGATGGTCATTGTACATCACACTTGGTGTGGAGTGATCAAAGTAAGGAGAGGTTCCCGATGTTTGGATTTGTTCAAAAGGGTTTTCCATAGGAATGAAATTGGGGATGAGATAAGAGAAGTGGGATGAAAAAAAGGATAATAGTTTCTAAGATAACTTACTTAGGTCCCTGGCAACGGCGCCAAAATTTGATTCTCACTCAAATTTACCCAATAGATGAAGGTAAAACGGTCCTTGTAGTTTAGCTTGGGTTATCGAATCCCCAGAGACCTAAGAAGAAACCTATAGACATGTACATTCTATGAACTATTTTTGGCTATGAAGTGGCCAAATTGGGTTGATTTTAGATGGGTTTAAAGTATCACTAACATATTTAATTAAATTCTATTTAAAATAATGAGTTGATCTTAGGTTATCGCTCGGGGTGGATTGGACGTATTTCATTTTTAATGATTTCAATTTCTTATATTTGAGATGTGTTCATTTAAGGAGATAAAACAACATCATCACTTACTGGTTTAATGCCTACACCCTTTAATACTAATCACCTATACACTTGAAGGATCAATGTTTTGAGCACTTCAAGGTAAAGGTTTGTATTAGCACTTGAAGTGTGTGGCCTTAAATTCAACAAGGACGATGGAGTTTAAAATCATCAAATAAAAATCTCAATTAAAGAAGTGATTATAAATTAATGAGGTGATAAATAAAATCCAATATAGCCCCTTTCTACTCCCTTGGATCAACCCATAAGTGGGTTAGCCCTCCATTGATCCCATGGTTTCAATGGAAGCGGAAAGTAGACTCATGAGGGAAGAAATGGAGAAGTAAAAAAACACAATAAAATAACAATCACTCCACCGTTGTGTGATAATCTCACAAGGTTTGGTATGAAAAAGTTCACAACTTGAACCAAAGGTATCAAAGTGATAATTAGAAGAACATAATAATAAGATAAGAAGAACTTTTATTAAGAAACAAGGATGAATTAAAACAACTTACATGTGAAGGAAGAACATTACAAAGAGAAATTGGCAGCATAACATTAAGATGAAAAAAAGCTCCCAAGATCTCAACTCCTCCACCACCACTACCTTAAATAGGAATTTTGGAATCCTTTGGTCGAGCCTCCAATATTACAAAGCATCCCACTTGATTATGGTAGGCCTAGGGTGGTGGAAAGCTTGTGGAACTTAGACTTTTCCACATTTGACCCGAGGTGGCATCCAGCTTTCATCCACCGAACAGACGTGCTTTTATGACCTTCTAGATGGCCGAATAAGAGTGGACCATAGAGGAATAAAATGGATCCCCAGATGTCTACTAACCTCCTGTAAAATTTGGTCCCATTTTGAGTTTTATATTCGGAGATATGATCAGATTAGTGGGATGTTTTTCTGGGCCTCATAATATGGACCATAATTTTATTTCTAACTTGGGACGCCTAAATGGACACCATGGAGGCCGAATTAGCATTGTATCATGAAGAGTGATTTGTTTCTATACATGTATTCTAGAATACCAAAAAAATTGGGATTCATTGGGCATGTATGTTGAGCCCCACAGTCTAATCAGTGGGATGGTGTCCAATCTAACTTCTCCATAATTACTTCCTTTCATCACAAAAATATCCCCATCTTCTTCCATGAATTATCCATTGATCCATAAATGAAACATGTTCATATTTAAGTTTAGATCAATTTACCAAAATATAAAATTAAAATATGGATAATTATATTCCTTAAAATCAGATGAATCATTGGGTACTTTAAATGATGTTCAAAAATGTACCACATAATAGTGCATTTTAAGAAGTAATTACAATCATAATGTGAAATGATGTTCAAAGTGTAAAATGCACTAAAATGGTGTTTATGAATAAAAAATAACATTAATATTATGTATATTAACAATTAATATTAGCCTCATTTAGTGACTAATCATGAGGTGATGATTTAGAGGCCATATTTGGATATATCATTTACTTATAAGTGGAGTTATATTCTCTACCATTTATTCTTATGTAGACCATCTCATAAAGTGGATGATAATTCCGATTGATTCAGATGAGACTACCTCTGGTAATTGTACACAATGGGAGTTATAGTAGCTAAGGATTCCCATACTATGAGATGACTCTAATCCTCATGTGGTGTAGGGTTGGTTAGAGTCAGTAAATTTCATATTCATTCTAGTTAGAACACTCATTAACCAAATGGTGATTCATTATTGAGTCCCCTACATAGCGCAACAAGCCATTAATGGATGATTTTTTTCTTGAGATCATGAAAAAACTAATCTATCATGGTTAGAGATTGATCCCTTGATCAAGATATGGTTATATATATAAATTTTGAGGATGGTTATAGTTCAAGAGATATTGGACTATTTTTAAGGAAACATAACTATTTCTGAGTATGCATTAGGGATCATAGATCCCATGAGGTTCTCCCTAAACATAATTCATAGAATATTTTTTTGAGCTCAATGGTATGAGTGAATCTTTTAGAGATATGATTTAGTTTGGGGTTGTTCTCTTATGAACTTATTCCTATTCTATATTCCCTAAGTTTTCATTCATTGCTAATAGTTTCCTAGTAGATATGCACCCCAGTTTTGAGAATAGGCAAGGTTATTTCTTGAGGATAGCCATAGAAACTCTATGGATATACATACATGTTAAATGTAATGAACTAGCCCAAATACCCTAGTACCCTGATAACTGATCTGATCCTGAAATATCTTGAAGGGTGTTATTGATCCCTACGGTTGGTGTCTAGAACCTAGCATCATACAATATAAAAATGGGGAATGAATTTTCCACAAAACAGTAGAAGATAATAGATACATATCAGTATGGTCAAAACTCCTCAAAGATAAAGTACCATAAACTAAATAGGCATATCAAAAACCCAAAAAATAAATTATCAAAGTAGAAAAATTAGACAAGATAAACCTATAATCCCAATAGGCATGTCACTCCAAGCCCAAAATTATCAATATCATCCACCTCGTCTAAGAGGTTCTTTCCCTTTACTTAGACCTGGAAAGAGAAAATCTAAAAACCCCCAAAGGAAAAGGTAGGGTGTATGCTAAAAAACAAAGTAGGGTCTCACCAAGTGTTTCATAATAATATTCCATAATAATAAACAAAATCATGATTTTAGTTTTTATCAAAACGGGCATGGAAGTATATTTTTATATTTAAGAGAAAACATGATTTCATTTAAATTTGATAGAAAAGCATTTCAACATGGCTTAAATAAACATTTTATATAAAATAATTTATATAAATCAATCAGTATGATTAAAATAGTTCTATATCAATGGAATATATATCGAAACAATCACAACAAACACCATGGTCATATAACATATGGTATGATAGTTTATAGTTATAGGATCCTCACACTGCTCAAATCAATTATCATGACTAAACATGTGTGCACACATCCCTTGGGCTTAGGCTGAACAGGACTCATCAATATCCCATTAAGGATAATCAAATAAAACTAGGTTTTTATTAGAGTTTTCATAATTAATCCATTTCTAGGAAATTACCATCCTAAAATGTTTATCCCAAATAACCCACTAACTACCCATGCTTGCATGTACTCAATCAATCAATAGAAAAAGGGGGAAATCATTTTATTTCAAATCATTCATCATTTATAATTCAATTTTCCACTTTTCCTTTTCAAATGCCAATTCACTTTAAAAACCAAAAAATAGGGTTTTCATCAATTCATGTCTTTTTCAAATAAAACCAATCATAGGTTTTTATCAATTCAATTTAAGTTATTTTCTAAAATAAATCCCCAAATCATTTCACAATTTCCATCAATTTCATAACACGCCCCAAATTCTAATTCCATTGGAATTGGGGGGTTTTCTCAAAATCCATAACATATATATTAATATCCCAATTTGAATCAAATTGGGTTTTAAAAAATAAATTGAAGGAAATTTAAATCAAATCAATGATTTAATTATATTAAAAATCTCAAACAGAACCACCTACCTTTAATAATGAAATGAAACACTCAAAATGGAGCTCTCCAATAAAAAACAAAGGAATTAAATATCTAGTAACTCAACCTAGAGTCAAGATTCAACAAAATGAAGTTTAGATCCATAAATACCAAGATCATCTATCAAACTCTAAGGAAGAAAGGGATAGATATGTAAGAGATAAGAATATCACTTACCAATAGAGATACATTGCAACCAACACAATGATCAATCATTGAATAGAAGATCTAAAATGTCCATAGGTCCTCAAAAACACTCAAAATCACCTAATAAAGGCTATGGGTTATGAGAGGGAGGACTATAGGTCAAGAAAAAAAGTAAATCAATCATGAAGTATATTTAAAACTGCTTTCCCTGATAATTACATGGCATGTAACCCTGGTTCATGTCATGTAAATTATTGTATTCCGCATAAACCAAAAAAGGCGTTGCCTTTTATTAAAATTTTATTTTTAGTATTTACATATATTTTAACCTTGAATGATATGTACCCATTTCACAACATCTTCCATGTGATGATTACAGGTCATGTAACCCCATTACATGACGTGTAAATCCCCAACATATTGTAAAAACTACAGGTTTTATACTGAGAATTCCAAAAAATCCTTAACTTCACCATTATGGGTATCCTCAAAATTCCTTCTCTATATTACTCAACCAAATAAAAAGGAAAAAAACAAAGGTTAAAACATAACTTCCTAAAATATAATGAGTCATTACATTAAAAGTACCATTTATACTAAGAACCCTTTTGTCGTATACATAGTGACCTACCAAGTAATTGGTTTTGGTTTATGAGTTAGTTTTATAAGAATAGTTATAGGTAGATGATGCATCAATCCACTATCACCATCACAACCTTTAGATGATTATTATCAAGCATAGAGTACTAGTAGTCAAATATGTGGATTAATGTGTGCAATGGATGTCTATAGTTAGGCATCACTCGGTGTAGTTTGAGGTACAATTTGTGCCCTATTTTCATATACCATCATACTTTTCAATCTAAATGTGATTTATTCTTCCTGGAACATTAGTTCATGAATTTTGGATTCTGATGGAACCCCTAGCCAAACCTTATCGAATAGATAATTCCCGTTAATGGAAATCATCTTTAACACACACACTTTAATGAAGTGAGTTTTTCCTTAGTGGATAAAGAGTTTTTTTATAGGATTTATTCATAGTAGAGATGAGACCCAACTATATAATCCTTGGTATGGATTGGTTCTCAGTTTCTAGTATTTCAAGGTGATATCCAGTTGATAAAATAAGGTATGTTCTACCTTTAGTGGTGAGTAGAACACCCCCGCCCCCTAGGGTATGGAAAGAAGAGACAAACCTTGGGATGTTATATCTTAATTACCCATAAAATGGTAAGTATTTTTAAATCACGGTCAATTGTCACATATCGACTGGTAAAGGTTCCAGTGCTCTGATAATGTGTATAGAAGTACTCATGTCGAATCCTCGACGATGATACTTTTTAGTAACCGATTGTTTTTAGTTTATTGTATTCTGATTGGGGGGTTTCTTTGTAGATATTATGAAATGATTGATTGATTAATATTGATTTAAAAAATTGATAAAGATTGGGGTGAGTTCATTATTAGGGAGTTAAGCTTGTGATATCCTTGAGCTTTGCTTTATATTGCATTTAAATTAACACCCACTTCGCAAGATAACGTTGATTGGAATTCCTAAGTGTTAAGGCTTTAATCCAAGCCTTAACTTAACTTAGGGTTATAATATAAATTAGATATTGTTTATGGTAGTGTATTTATGGTTCCAATAATCCATGGAAACCACAAGTTAAACAAATTATGTCATTAATCCATGACATTCTAAGTTTAACATACACAATGTTAATTTAAATAATATCCATCGAGATAATGATCTCAATAACTTAACATCCCCAAACTATAACTCACTCAAATTGTAGATTTACTCAGACATTGAAATTATTAATAATCTGGTTATAATTATTATGATGATAAATTAATAAGAGAATAAAAATAAAGGGATAATAAAAAGAGTGATGCGTCGAACACACACACAAACGATAATTAGAATTAAAAATAGACTTTCGATTGAATGAGGAATAAAAACAAGGGAAGGGATTTTAACTTGATTTAAACTATTTTAAGAAAATTAGTATTATAATACATAATTTGGATGATAAAAAGAGATATTGGAGAAGAAAATTTCATTAAAATATAATTACAAAAACAAATATTTACAAGATTACAACAAATAAGAACACAAAAGTAAATGAAAACAAAGAGAGGAGGAAAGGTCTGTCAAGTGAAAACTTGAGTATGGAAGGTCCTCCCAATCCCATGGAAAGGATTTGGTCATGCCAATATGTTATCCTCTCTTCTGAAATGACAACCCCCTTGAAGGAGAGGAGGGGGGTGTATTTATATCCCAAGGAAGTGGACTGTTTGCATTCCCAATCTGTCCCTCCACTTGCATCACCATTTTGATAATTCAAACAGCCTAATATTAAGATATTATATAATTACAAGTTGTAGATAAATATATCCTCTATCTACTATGAAAATTTTTAGGCCATTGGACTTAAGTATCCAAAGTTATGGCCGGTTTATTAAACAATGTAAATCTGTCCATTTCACTCCATACTGTTTAGAAATACGAAATGTGAATGGGTTTATCAATAAGAATATGCCTTAAAATATGAATACTTTCTTTAACAAATTCTTCCACCTATATTCCATATTTCACACTGCAAAATCTTAGCTTTATTTGATGATTACATCATGATATATGTTATGAATACTTTACTAATTTTATTTCCCATCCAGAATGGTGGGCTGAGTTTAAATGAATCAATTGGGCCCCTTGTATTTGGATTTGGGCCTTTAAATTTTTATACAAGACTTCTTACATTGTCCCCCGAACCTTTAAGGAGAATTAAGGAATTTTCACTTCTAGATTGAGTCCAGTAATTCAATCTTCATGGTTGGTCCAGTTTCTTCACAGATTCTATAGGCCCTCTTGTGTGGTACATATGGGCCTTCAAATGGAATAATTGGATCATGATACCTTCTAATTAAATGTTTTATATTTAATTAGGAATCCTAAAAACAATAACCACACAATTTTAATTAGTATGGTGAGAGTTATAAATAAAATAGTAAACTGACTCAATTGGACTACTTCTAAAAATTCTCAAAAATTATACTTAGTATTAAAACATTAATATTTCACAAAAATTATGCAAATTTCATATAAAATCAGTAAAGTGAGTATATAATAAGTCATGAAAATATTAATAACATCAACTCCCCCTCACTTAGTCTTGTGCATGTCCTCATGTGCAACAAATATAAAAACATGACAAAAATCATTTTCACTCACCATCAAATATTAAAATTTTGTTTTCCCCAATCAGGGAGGTTTAGACAATATCACTCATCCATATTGAATTCCACAAAAATTTGTTACAGAAACAATTTAAAAAAAACAATTCATTTTTTTCATGCTCAAATTTAGAAATAGAAAATGGTGGCACACAAAACTTACTCCTCCCAAGATGATAAAATTAATTTATGGAGCTTCACTCATTCACTAACAAAAATTGAAAATCATAGACTTTAAAAGAGATATTAGCTTCAACTCCCTATCCAAAGTGCGTAAGAATCAAGAAGTATTTTTAAGGGGGGGTTTTCATGGCTATGGTATGGTAGGAATATAATGTCCAAGAGAGAGAAGAAGAGGGGTAAAACACCAACATGGAAAAAGCAATGCACACATTTTTTTAAATGAGACATGAAATGAAATGGAAACACAGATTTATGAGGGAATGAAAATGTGAAATAAGACCCAAAAGTGGAAGTAAATATGAAGGTAATGACACGATATAATATTTACAAAACACAAAACTTCTCCCAATGACATAAGAATATAATGCAAGTGTTTTTTTTTCTGTTTTTTTCTCTTTTTTTCGAAAGTTGAACTTGAAATAGATCTCACACTCATATCCCAACCCATGATTGATCTCCTTGTGACACTAATTGTAATAGTTATAACAAGATCAAAGGCTGAGAAATAGTGATTTTTGACCTACCCAAGACACAACCCAATTTTTTTGATTTTTTTTTCATTTTTTTACTTATTTTTTTTTTTGAACACTTGTCATTAAAATTTGAACAATATGTCATAAGCATATATACATTCCAAAACCCCACTGAAGGACAACCTATCCCCCACACTAAAATGGATGCTTTCCCTCAATCATATGATAAATCATTTAAAATCAATAAAAGGGTACCCAAACAATGAAATCCATTCCCCCCACATGTAAATTTCAAAAAATTATGCAATGAAAATCCATGTTTATATTGGGTGGGATAAGGTATTGGGATTGTAATGTGGATATCAAAGAAAATTTTTTCATAGGCTCTAATGGGATTTCAAAAGGAGGATTAATGTATGGTTAATGGGAGGCTATTTGGATATTATAATTTGCATGTGGTTCGGAAAATGCCTCTATCATATTAATGCACACTAAAGTAAGAAATTAAGCTATAAGGTCTAAAAACTCAAGATTCATAAATGGGGGTGAAAAAACACTCATTTTGAAAAGATGGCCATAGGTGGTCTTGGAATGAAAGATAATTTTGTTCCTCACGATTTGGGAAAATCATTTTACAGATCAAAAATTGAGCATTAAAAATTGGTTGGTTTTGACACAATATTCTTTATCCAAATTTATAAAGAAACCACAAAATTTTTTAGATGAAACCATGTCTTTTGACTCCCAAAAATGGTTGGAAAAAATTTTAAAATTGGAAGGTGAGTAAGTAGGACTCTTGATTTTTCATGTTATAATTTTTTTTATTTTTTTTAGTTTTTTAGGTTTTTTTAGTTTTTTATAAAGACACACCCGCACAAAAGAAGAAGAGTAAATAAAAAAAATTGAGGAGGAAAGTGGTAAAAAATTAGAAGGAGGGAGTAAGAAGAGAGAGAGATAGAGAGAGGGGTGAGTTAAAGGGAAAGAGGTGCCCCTGGTTTGGATTTGGTGGGTTTCCATCTCCATATAGTGGTGGGTCAACTGCAGAAGTTGGGGATCCGATGGAAGTTAATGTAGTTCCAGGATTGTGTGTCCTCTCATGGTGATGTTTTAACCGATGTCCATTAACCGTGAATGTCATTTTGGAAAACAGGTCGTGGACTTGCACTACACCAAATGGGTAAACATGAGAAACAATAAAAGGACCTCCCCAACGAGAATTAAGCTTACCAAGGTGAATTTGAAATCGAGAATTAAAAATCATTACCTTTTCACCTTTATCAAATACCTTTCGCAGGATGTGTTTGTCATGGAGTGCCTTGGATTTTTCTTTGTACATATTGGAATTCTCATAAGAATCAAGTCGAAGCTCCTCCAGTTCAGCCAATTACAACAATATTTCTTCACCAGATTTTTCACAATCAAAATTATAGGTTTTCACATCCCAAAAAGACTTATGTTGGATTTCAACTAGTAAATGAAATGATTTACCAAAAACTATCCAAAAAGGAGACATCCCAATGGGTTTTTTATAGTCAGTTCGATAATACCAAAGTGTTTCACCAAGTATTTAAGGCCAAACTTTTCTGGTGGGTTTTACAATTCTTTCAAGCACTCTTTTCACTTCTCTATTTGAAAGTTCAGACATGACATTTGTTTGGGGGTGATATGCAGTTGAAGTTTTATGTACAACACCATTCTTTTTTAAAAGATATTCCATGGTTCTATTACAAAAATGGGTTCTTAAGTCACTTATCAAGGCACGTGGTGTGCTAAACCGGTGGAAGATGTGTGTCTTTAGGAACTCACTAACAGTATGTGAATCATCCTTTCTAGTGGGTTTGTCCTCGACCCACCTAGAAACATAATCAACCGCAAGAATAATGTATGAGAATCAATTGGAAGGGGTAATGGTCTCATGAAATCAATGCCCCAAACATCGAAGATCTCACAGAAAATTAAAGGCTTTTGGGGAATTTTATTTCTATTTGAAATTACGCCAAACTTTTGGCAAGTGGGACATGATTGAAAGAACTCATGTGAGTCCTTGAAGAGTGAAGGCCAAAAGAATCCAGAGTCTAGGACCTTTCAGGAGGTCCTTTGTGGTCCAAAATGTCCACCACCAGGCATTGAGTGATAGAATTATAAGATGGAGGAATGTTCATTTTCATCAAAACATCTTTAAAATTACCATGTCTTCCCCAGTTTTCCAAAGTTTATTATATTCCCAAAAATAGAATTGTGAATCACTTTTCAACTTCATTTTTTTTCTTTTGAAAAAATTTCAAGAAAAACACCAGAAACCAAGTAATTTACAATTGGGGCATACCATGGTATTTTTGGAGTGAGAGATGAAAGGTGCTCAGTTGGAAATTCTGGATCAATTATTTCAGAATGATAAGAATTAGAAATTCTACTCAAGTGATCATCCATAGGGTTTTCTTTTCCTGGTCTATCTCTGATTTCAAGGTCATACTCTTGGAGCATTAGGATCCATCTTATTAGCCTTGGTTTGGAATCACTTTTCTTAAGTAAAAACTGTATAGCAGAATGGTCTGTGAAGATGATGATTTTGGAACCTAAGAGATAGGGCTGGAATTTATCTAAGGAAAAAACCACTACTAAAAGTTCCTTTTTAGTCACAGTGTAGTGAGATTGAGTTTCATCTAACATTTTTAAGGCATAATAGATAACATGGGGAATTGTTTTCTCTTATTTGACCAAGAACATCCCCAACAGCTCTATCAGAAGCATCACACATCAACTCAAAGGGTAAGGACCAATCTGGGGGTTAGATTATTGGATCAAATTTAAGAGTAGTTTTGAGTTCAATGAAGGATCTCTTGCAAACCTCATAGAAATGGAAAGTGACATCATTTTGGATCAATAAAGTGAGTGGGAGAGAAATCCTACTGAAGTTATGGATGAATCATCAATAAAAACTAGCATGACCGAGGAATGAATAGATGTCTCGAACAGTAGTGGGTTTAGGAAGTGATTGGATCACTTCAATTTTGGCAGGATCAACTTCAATACCCTATTTTGAAACTATGTGCCCGAGAACAATCCCATTTCCAACCATGAAGTGACATTTTTTAAAATTTAACACAAGGTTACACTTGACACACTTTTGAAGGACTAGAGAGAGAGAATGCAAGCACAATTCAAATGACTCACCATAAATGGTAAAGTCATCCATGAATACTTCCATGCAGTGTTCGATGAATTCATAAAATATACTCATCATACACCTCTGGAATTTGTGGGAGCATTGCAAAGTCCAAAAGGCATTCTCCTATATGCATATGTTCCAAAGGGGCAAATGAAAGTAGTATTTTCTTAGTCCTAAGGTGTGATTGGGATTTGGAAGTAGCCGGTGTATCCATCAAGAAAGCAATAGTGTGACTTTTCGACTAATCGTTCTAGCATTTGATCAAGAAATGGAAGATAGTAGTGATATTTTTGTGTTTCAACATTCAATTTTTGGTAGTCAATACACACACGCCATTTGTTCTTCACTCGGGTTGTGATTACCTCCCCATATTCAGTTGTGACAAAAGTTACACCACCTTTCTTAGGTACAACTTGAATTGGACTAACCCATTCACTATCATAAATTGGGTAGATAATACCAGCTTGAAGAATCTTGGTGATCTCTTCCCTAAATACCTCAAGTATGAGTGTATTGATTCTTATTTGTGGTTGTCTAATTGGTTTGGATGATTCCTCAAGATGGATGTGATGCATGAAAAGAGTAGGGTTGATTACTAGTATGTCATCTAGGGTCCAAACTAAGGCCCTTTTGTTTTTCTCTAACACTTGAACAAGTTTGGACTCCTCGGTTTCGGTAAGTAAAGAAGGGATAATGATAGGATAAGAGTGATCATGGAAAAGGAATGCATATTTTAGGTGTTCAGGAAGAGGTTTCATATCAGTCTCATCTTTAATTTGTGGGTTAGAAAACTCAGGAATAGAGGAAGGGAATTTAGTTTCTTCATATTCATTTTCCTTAATACTTTCCAAAGTGGAGCAGTAGAGATCAGAGTTGATGTGGGATTCAAGAGAGTTTTCAAGTTCTGCTAAATTTATGGAGTCTATGAATGAGAGGTCCACATCAACTTCACCATTTATGAAATGGTTAATCATGGTGCATATTTCACAAGATCCATTATCATTTGAACATGAAGAATATGATGTATTGGGGTTCAATTGATTCTTAGAAGTGTACTCAGAATCATGGATTGAGAATGCAGAGTGATCCTCATATGGGTATCGCATGGCTTGGGAAATGTTGAACTTAACCAGTTGGTCACCAAATTCCATGGATAAGATGATTGAATGGACATTAATCTTAGTTCTAGAAATCATGAGGAATGGTATTCCTATAATTAGGGGAGATCAAGAACAGTTCGTCTCATCTTCCATGTCAAGGACATAGAAATCAGCAGGGAAGAAAAGTCATTCACACGAACAAGGCCATCCTCAATTATTCCCTCAAGACTGGCTGTGTTTTGATTAGCTAATTTAATTACAACACCCATTGGATGTAAGAAACCTAGACTAAGTTTGTAGAAGATGGATTTGGGCATGACATTAATTGAGGGTCCTAGGTCAATGAGTGCATCATCAAAGTTGGAACTTCCAATTTGGCATGGAACCGTAAAGGTCCCTGGATCTTTGCACTTTATGGGAATTGACTATTGGGTGGAAACATTTTCAAAGGTCCTAATTTTCCTCTTATGGGTACAAAAATCCTTGAGAAACTTGGCATACTTAGGAATTTTTTTAATGGCATCTAATAGGGTAATGTTGACTTCAACATTTCTAAACATGTCAATCATTTTAGGATCAGGTTCAAATGACTTATTTGGCTTAGAAATGGATTGAGGAAAATTAATTGGGTTCCTAAGTGGAATGTAAGTAGGTGAGGGAATGGATTTAGATTCCTTTTCAAGTTTCTTTTTCTTTTCATTTTCTAGGTTAACATTTAAGGGGGGTTGGAGGACTTATCTTGAGGCATAGTAATGTTCTTTCCCGATATAAGTGAAATTTCACTTACATTACCCTTAGGGTTGGGTAATGTTTGAGCTGGGATTTGGGAATAATTTTATTGTTGTTGCTGGCTCAAGTGGGATGCAAGTTTACCAATTTATGTTTCAATGTTTTTGAGGCAGGAACAGGTGAAGGAGAAAATATCTTCCACTGCACTTTCCTGTGGTTTCTTAGAATAAGAGTATTGTCTCGGATTGGGATAACCTTGATTTTGGTTCTTGAGAAAGTGATTGTATTGGTTTTGGAATTAGGAAGGCTCACTAGGATAGTGGAATCCAGGAGGAGGATTCTTCCTTTGTTGTTGAGGAATAAAAGGATAAGGTTTTTGGAAGTTACCAACACCTTGACCATATTGAAACTAGTTTGGGTTTTGAGGAGGGAATTGAGAGGGATGAGATATGGGATTACCATACCTTAGGCCTTGGTTATAGAAAGAAGATAAGAGATTAGAGTGAGGTTGGTTGAAGTTTCTAATGAACTGACCCGATTGTTGAGGGTTGGGGTTCCGCTGAGCATATGCTGCATTAAGATCCATTGGTCCAGATGAATCAGATTGATCCTATTGAAGTTATGGAAAGGTTTCTATTGGATGAGTTGGTGAGTTGTAGATTCCATAGTTTTTGACAGTTTCAGGAAACATTGATTGTGGAGAAGATGAGGTTGGGGCTTTAGATGTCATAGCTATTTGTCGCACAAGACTTGTAAGTTCACTCATCCACTCGGTCATCTTGTTCGACACTATGGATTGATTGTCTTGGACTTGTTTTACTTGAGAATGTTCTCGAGTATGGAATTGTTGTGTGTTTGCAGCCATGTTTCTTATAAGATCTCTTACAGTTGTAGGATTTTTATCAACAAGAGCACCTCCACTTGTGGCATAAATGAGAGTTCTATCCATAGCCAATAACCCCTCATAGAAGTATTGGATCAAGAGTTGGTTAGGGATTTGGTGGTGTGGGAAGGTTTCAACAATCTTTTTTAACCTCTCTTGGTATTCATGGAGTGATTAACTTAGGAACTGACATATACCACTTATTTCCTTTCGGATAGAAGCAGTACGAGAAGCAAGAAAGAAGTTCTCTAAGAAGAGTCACTTCATGTCATTCCATGTGGTTATATAATCAGGAGGAAGTTAGTAGAGCAATGACTTAGCAGTGTCATCTAGGGAGAAAGGGAATGCTCGAAGTTTGATTTGTTCCTCATAAACCCCTTGAAGCTTCATGGTAGAGCACACCACTTAGAACTCTTTAAGATGAAGATGTGGATCCTCACCGGCTAGCCCGTAAAAATGAGGGAGAAGATGAATCAAAATCGATTTGAGTTCGAATTCAGCCTATATGTTTGGATATTTAATACCAAGAGGTTAGTAATTCATATCATGGGTATCAAGTTCTTTAATTTTTTGTTCCCTAGGATTGTTCATATCTAATTCAATTGGTTGGACAAGGACTGGTTCTTGAATTATTTGATTATCTTTTATGTTCCTCCTAAGTTGGCGAAGTGTTCACTCAATTTCAGGGTTAAAAAAATCTGAGAGATTTTTTAGGAGGCTATGGGGCATTCAGAAAGATTTTAGAAGAAATAGAAATATGGGTTTTTCTTTGTGTTTTTTTCTTTTATGATTTTTATGAGAAGGCGGGTTTTTCTTTGTGTTTTTTTTCAAATTTTTTTTAAAAATTTTGTTTGTTTTTTTTTTTGTTTTTTTTACAATAACCAAAAACTAAAGACTATTTAATTGAACTATCCCTAGAGATGGAACCATTTTAAAGGGAAACCAATTTTTTCCTATTGACCGGTCAAGGTTCTGGTGCTCTGCTAATGTGTATAGCAACACTCGGGTCGAATCCTCGGTGATGATACTTTTTAATAGCTGATTGTTTTTAGTTGATTGTATTCAGATTGGGGGGTTTCTTTACAGATCTTATGAAATGATTTATTGATTAATATTGATTTAAAAAATTGATAAATATTTTGGTGAGTTCATTATTAGGGAGTTAAGCTTGTGATATCCTTGAGCTTTTCTTTATATTTCATTTAAATTAACACCCACTTCATAAGATAACATTGACTGGAATTCCTAAGTGTTAAGGCTTCAATACAAGCCTTAACTTAACTTAGGGTTCTAATCTCAATTATATCTTGTTTATGGTAGTGTATTTATGGTTCCAATAATCCATGGAAACCATGCGTTCAACAAATTATTTCATTAATCCACGACATTCTAAGTTTAACATACACAATGTTAATTTAAAGAATATCCATCGAGCTAATGCTATCAATCACTTAACATCCCCAAATTATAACTCACCCCAATGTTATATTTACTCATCCATTTAAATGATTAATAATCTGGTTATAATGATTATGAGGATAAATTAATAAGGGAAGAAAAATAAAGGGATAAGAAAAAGAGTGGTGTGTCGAACACACACACAAACGATAATTAGAATTAAAAATAGACTTTCGATTGAATGAGGAAGAAAAATAAGGGAAGGGTTTTTAACTTTATTTAAACTATTTTAAGAACATTAGTATTATACTACATAATTTGGATGATAAAAAGAGATATTTAAGAAGAAACTTTCATTAAAACAGAATTACAAAAACAAAGACTTACAAGATTACAACAAAGAAGAACACAAAAGTAAATGAAAACAAAGAGAGGAGGAAAGGTCTCTTGAGTGAAAACTTGAGTATGGAAGGTCCTCAAAATAACTTTTAAAGTCTTTGTTCATGCCAATATGTTCTCCTCTATTCTGAAATTCCAACCCCCTTGAAGGAGAGGAGGGGGATGTATTTATAGCCCATGGAAGTAGACTGTTTGCATTCCAAATATATCCCTCCACTTGAATCGCAATTTTTATAATTAAGAAAGACTAATATCAAGATATTATATTCTTAAAAGTTTTAGATAAATATATCCTCTGTATACTCTGAAAATTTGGCGGCCATTGGACATAAGGAGCCAATGTTATGGCCAGTTTATTAAACAATGTAAATCTGTCCATTTCACTCCATACTTTTTAGAAGTCCAAAATTTGAATCTGTTTATCAATAGGAATATGTCTTCAAATACGAATACTTTCTTCAACAAAGTCGGCAGCCTATATCTCCTATTTCACACTGAAAAATCTCAGCTTTATTGGATGATTACATCATGAGATATGTCATGAATACTGTACTGATTTTATTTCCCAACCAGAATAGTGGGATGAGGTTAAATGAATAATTTGGGCCCCTTGTATTTGGATTTGGGACATGAAATTTTTATCCAATACTCCTTACATTCTACCCAGAACCTTTGAGTATAATGAATGAATTTTAACTTATATATTGAGCCTATTAATTTAATATGCATGGGTGTTCCAGTTTCTTCACAGATTCTATAGGCCCTCTTATGTGGTCCATATGGGCCTTCAAATGGTATAATTGTCCCATGATCCCTTCTAATGAAATGTTTTATATTGAATTATGAATCCTAAAAAACAATAACCACACAATTTTTATCATTATGGGGAGATTTATAAATAAAATAGTAAACCGAATTAATTGGACTACTTCTAAAAATGATCAAAAACTATACTTAGTATTAAAACATTAATATTTCACACAAATTATGCACATTTCATATAAAATAAGTAAAGGGAGTATATAATAAGTCATTAAAATATTAATAAAATCATATTTCTTTAGATTTTATGAATATAAATGAGGTTTTTCTTTATGTGATTATGAAGGAATGTGTGAATAATTTCGAGAGGGGGACCCATGGTTATCCCTCATTATAAATAAATGTGTGTGTGTGTGCATTAATGTGAATGTGAAATGACTTGTATTTTGGATATAGAATTTAGGTATTATTTTGTAGGAGGTTAAACATATTTTTTGTGTTTATGGGACACATGGACTAAACCTTATATTATACTAGTTCATGGAGGAGTATATTAGGCATTCATGGAATGCCCTTGTCTTACTATAAGAGTACCAACTATAGAATAAAATCTCTTCATGTAATTTTAGGATACATGGAGCTCTATCTCAAAGTTATGTCATTATAGTATATGGAGTAGTGATTTGACCTTATAAATCTTGAATATGTGGTGGTTAGTGAAATCAGAGTGGTGCAACAGTGGTGTGGTGGTTGATGCCCTTAGTAGAAAATCCCATGTTTAGTGGATAGAAGAGGTGCTTGAATAGCTATCCTTGAAGAGGTTAATTGTTGATGAAAAATGGTTTCATTTATCACCTTTAATATATGGTGGTATGCCCATGCCCTTTGAGTGGGATATCCTAGTAGTGGTGATGTTTATTGAGTGGTATTGTGTGATTAGATATTCTTTGGAGATAGACCTTAATGTTTTTTTTCTAAAAGTGGGGAGCATGTCATCCACTTCCCTATGTGAATAGTAGTTTTCCTTAAATATTCATATTTAATATCATGATGGAAATTATCATCGAGGATCACCCTGGTGGAGTGTGATCCTTAGTAGGATATGTCTAGCATAACTTCTAGTCATTCTCAACATGTAGCAATTTTGGATATACAGTGGGGATGTTTGTGTATGATTTGTGGTTTTAGTTGCTCGAGTTTTATCAAGTGTTATACTAGGGTCTGGATCTGATAGAGTAGGTTTATCTGAGCATTCAAAACCATCCACTTCATATTTTTGGATTAATGGGTCAATGATGAGTAGTGGTATGTTGTGGGGTAGTTTGTGGTGGCTATTTTTATTTATAAATGTGCTCATTAGTGTCTTTTGTGAAGGATAGACAATACTACTAGGTTTTTTGGTGATGGATTTGATCTTGTTTGAAGTTAAAGGTGTTAAAGTGAGGTTTCCACTTATTTATGTATGAATATTGAGCAATAAAGGTCATGTTTTTCTTATTAATTATGAAAGAATCATTGGTTTGTACACTTTGTAAATGTAAAATGGATGATAGATAAATTAAGGCCTTAAGATCATGCTACCTTATAGATCTTCTAGAATCAATGCAAAAAAATTATGTTGTGGTTATTGGAAGTGTTTAATATAGATAGATTTTTCCAATGAGATAGTCATCTGGAATTCTTTTAAAGGTGGTGAGTTTAACTCTCCAACATGAGGTATCCTTAACAACAAAATATTACAATATGGATGTCAATGTTTCATGGTTTTGTTTCATCCCATTTAGTTAAATGACCTTTGAGTAAAAAAGTTATTTGGTTTGGAGGGTTGTTGAGGTTCACATGATGTGAACTTATTCCTTTACTGGTGTGTTTCCTCAAAATAAGCTTTATACAATAACTCTTATAATTTAATAGAAGGTATTATGAGTGAAAGAGATCATTTCTTTCCTAGATGGTTGGGTCTTAGGTTTTCTTAGTGCCTGGACCACCAGAGGTGTATTAAGTATGTGTGAGGATGGGTTGTTTCCCCCATAAGAGGTTGTTTAGAAAGTTTCTCAACTTAGTATCTTAGGCTGTTTACTTTTTTAGAATGATATCTTTTAAAGGTGGGGAGTATAAAGTGACCTATATTTTTCCTCAAGTGATACTTGGTTCACTTTTGAGTTTGAATTCTCAGACCACTAAAAGGGGAAAATGTTAATTTGACTATAGTAAATGGCCTCAAAAAAATATTAATATTTTTTTGTTATAAGAATATGGTGTTTTTCCTTTTGTTGGATTTTATTAAATTTATAATTTAATTGTTTTTTGAAGGAAATTAAATATTTATTTAATAAATAAATATTTTTATCATTCATGCATGCATCAATTACCCCTAGAAATAATCTTGAATGAAAATTATGACAACACGGTTGTGTAATGAACCGGATTTCCCCAGGCCATTCCTTTGTAAAAAATCTAGGGCTTGTGGTGTTCTTGGGGGTCGTAGTGGTTTGTTTCGAGAGTTTTTCAAAAATACAGTTTCATCAAAACGGTGTCACTGTGATGGTGGCACGCTGAGATGGTGTCACTGTAACGGTGGCACCATGATGGTGGTAGTGATGCAAAATGAGTTGCGGGCCCGCGGGCTAAGCGGGTTTGGGGCGGGGCGGGGCGGGGTGTGTTTATAAAAAATAACCCACATTTTAATCGGGTTTATATGGACAGCCCGCACTGATAGAAAACTCATGTGGGTAAACCCGCACATATCCGGGCTAACCCGCAGCTTATTTTATTTTATTTTTTATAATAATTATTATAATATTAAATTTTCAAATCTCATTTTATTTCACGAAGAAGACCCACATGGAGAGGAAGACTGCATCCTCTTTTTCCCAACATTGTCGACTCCCAATAACACCTCAAAACAATACTATTGCGCACGCGCTACCTCCTCCTCATATTCATCTCATCATTGTTTTATTTATCAACACCACCAAAGTTTGAAAACTACCCTACCCTCCTCCTCTGCACTGGATCACTACTCACACTGCCACTCTTCTTACCATCGGCCTTTATTCCTTCTGCAGGTCAGGTCGTCCTCCCAGTCATAGTTGTTCTCGTCCCCCTCCTGGTGCACCCAGCCCCCCCCCCAGGCCACTCATCCCCACCCCCCATTCCCGACTCCACCGTTGTTTGTCCCCAGCCCCGAGTCGCTCGCTCGCTGCTCATCCCTCATTTCATCCCCCACCCCTTGTTGTGTCTTCCTTCCCAACTCTCTGCCACCCTGCCCCGGTCCCAACCTCCTCCACGAGTCCATGACCCCTGCCCCACCTTCACACCTCCTCGGCGACAACAACCCACACTACCCCGCCCCGGGCCCGACCTCCTCCGTGAGTCCGCGACCCCAACGAACCCATCCCCACCTTCACGCCACCTCGGTGACGGAAACCCATGCTACCCCGCTCCGGGCCTGACCTTCTGCGTGAGTCCGCAACCCCTGCCCCACCTTCACGCCTCCACGGCGACGATGACCCATGCTACCCCTGCCCATCCCCACCCCCTCTCGCGTTCCTCCTCCACAGACCACCATCTCCACTCTAGTGACTCTACTACCCCCGCACGACCCCCGCCTCCTTTGCCACCCCTTCCTACTCGGCCACCCCTGCCACCCCCCTGCCTGACCCCGACAACCCCTCCCCCGACTCCTTCGTTGTGCGTGACCCCCACCTTCGGTGGATCCTCCTAGACCCCTATATTTTCCACCTCCTCCACCACCCCAGCCTCTAAGACCACAACCCCCCTCTCCGGCGGCTCCTCCCCGACCCCCGACATCGTCGGATCCTCCGCGATCAATCCCCCTCCATCCTCTGCGCGATTGATCTCCAGCCATCCTTCCTCCGTCGGATCCTCTCCACTCTCGGGTACTGCAAACAGAACAGAACATAGGTATGTTTTTTTATTTTTTTATTTATGTTATTTCATAAAAGTATTTTATTTTTTAGTTTTAATTTTTAATATTTTCCACATTTTTATTGTGTTTCTCATAATATTTTAATGTAAGTTTAAAAAATAACATATAACATCAATAAATATTATATCACATAAATCACACCCTTATTTGTTAATTTAAAATCTAATTATTTTTAGAATATATATATACATATATTATTTTGTTATTTATATAGTTATTAACTCTTAATATTATTTTTTATTTTTGAAAAATTGTGATTTTTTTCATAATTTCATTTAAAATGAAATCATTCATTTTTTAATTTTATAAGATTTCATTAGATTATCAGATTTTATCATTTATGTATTTTTATTGAATTATAAATTATTAATTTTTATTGATTAACATTTATGATTGTAAAAATATAATTCTTTTAATGTTTAGTGTATTTTTTAATCACCAATAATTGTATTAAAAAAACTTTATATAAATTATTTGTCTAATATAGATATATGCTGGGATGGTCATTTCTTTGTTGTTTGATCAGGTTTTTTGAATTTTGGACCGTTGGAGCAAGGTGTGATGTCTTAAGTAATTGAAGTCATGTATCTTGGTTTCTCACTTTTTCCTTAAAAGTGTTGCCTTAATAAAAAAGTTAATTTTCAGTCAGGTTGTCTTAAACATGTATCAACTTCAAAATGATGTTGAATTGGAAGAAAATAATGGAATTAATGATAGTAACTCAGTGATACATGATGTGGATAACACTTTCCAATTTAGTCAATACATGGATAAAGATGAAAATAAAAATGATGATGTTCAAGTTATAGCAAAAAGATCAAAAAAGACCACATCTGACGTTTGGAGTTATTTTGAGAAAATGGGTGTAATTGATGAAAAACCTAAAGTTAAGTTTAAAGGATGTGTATTAATATTGGTGGGAGGTGGAAGGAAATATGAAACATCAAAATTTTCTTGTCATATCGAAAAATTCAATGGAATCAAAGTTTTACAAGATCTTAGTGTTCCTTTAATGATCTTGGACCATTCAGGAAAGTTGCAAAATAAAAAGTTTGATTCAAATATTTTTTGAGAAAACATGGAAATTGCCATTATAATACATGAACTTCCATTTAAATTTGTTGAATATGAAGGAGTTAGAGAAGTTTTCAGTTATTTGAATCCAGAAGTGAAGTTTTTTTCTAGAAGTACTGCAAGTTTAGATGTGATAGAAGTATATGATCAACAAAAAAAATTAAAAGATATTTTTTCAAACCTTGGTGGAAGGATATGTCTTACTTATGATTTGTGGATGGATTGTACTAATAAGGGGTATCTTTGTTTGACTTCTCATTATGTTGATTTGGAGTGGCAGTTAAAAAGAAAAATTCTTTCTTTTTTTGACATGCGGCCTCCACATTCTGGTGCTGAATTGGAAAAAAATTAAAAGAAATATTAGTTGATTTGGGCATACAAAAGAAAATTTTCTCTCTCACACTTAACAATGATTCTGCTAATGATATCATGAAAAAAAAGTTGAAAGATCAATTGAATTTGGAAAATAATTTTCTTTGCATGGGCGAATTTTTTCATGTTCGATTTTGTGACCATGTTTTAAACCTTATTGTTCAAGAAGGTCTGAAAGTTATTGATTCTGCATGCCAAAAAAATAGAGAAATCATTTCTTATATTAAAGGTTCTGAGGTTAGAATGATATTCTTTCAAGATTGTGCAAAAAGTGTTTCAGTTGATAGTGGTGTGCTTTTGAGATTAGATGTTCCCACCAGGTGGAATTCTACTTATAAAATGTTAGAAAGTGCATTGAGTTATATACATATCTTCAATAATTTGGATATTTATTATCCAAATTATAAGAATTTTCCTTTAGAATAATAATATAAGAGAGGTGAACTGATTTTCAATTTTTTGAAGCCCTTTTTTGATATGAAAAATTTGATTTCTAGATCCACATATCCTACATCAAATTTATACTTTGGTAAGTTTGTAAAATTGAGAGGTTTTTGTTGCATAATATCAATAATGATGATGATTTCATTAGAACAATTTCATGCCATATGAAGAATAAATTTGATAAATATTGGAGTCATTATAGCATTCTACTTGCAATGGCGGCTGTGTTTGATCCTCATATCAAGGTGACAATGTTAGAATTTAGCTATCAATGTCTTGATTCATGTCATTATCAAGAACAGATTTGTATGGTTAAAAACAAGCTATATCAGCTTTATGAAGAGTATGCAAAGGATTTCCCTTCTATTTCATCAATTGGAACTAATCAAAGGGGTTCATCTTTTTCTTCTCTTAATTCTTAAACATGGGAAAATGTTGATGTAATTGATGTAAGTTCAGTTTCTTGTTATTTAAATCATTATCTATGTATTTCATTTCATTTAATTTAATTTAATTTTTTTTTGTTTATATATATTTTTGTAGACGTGTATTGATCTAAAAAAATAAATTTTGTTGGCCCAAATGATGCAAAATCTCAATTGGATATTTATTTGGAGATGCCATTGGTGGATATGTCAATTTATAGAAATCTAAATGTGCTTGATTGGTGGAAGGATTTGATTAAAATATTTCATATTCTATCACTCATGGCATGTTATTTGTTAATAATTCCTATTACCATGGTGTCCTCAGAGTCCACCTTTAGCATTTTCAGAAGGGTGTTAAATAAATACAGGAGTCATCTTCTACCAAAAAACATTCAAGCATTAATATGTGCTCGGAGTTGGATTCATGGTTTCAAACCTATTGGTAACTTTATCAATATTATATTTTATCATATTATATATATAATAATTATATTAACATTGATTTTCTTACAGGATTAGAGGATGAAAAAGTGGAATTTGTCTTGGAGGAAGATTCTAGTTCTGAAAGTATATATGTGGAAAGCACAAGTACTCCTTTGATTTATTAAATGTATGTCTTCCTAATAATTAATAAAGATACTTTAATTTTATTAATATATTTTCATAAGATTTTTTATCAAAATAAAATTAATCAATAATTTTATTTTTTAATATATTTTTTATTTTATATTTGTTTAAAAGTCTATTTTTAATTGTGTTTTGATGTAGGATTTGGAGGAAGCATTAAAGGAGACAAGGGTGCATGAAATTTTGAAGAAGCATGTGAAATAGATCACCTTGTTCTATATTTTTTGTTTAGTGTTATATTATTTTTAACTTTTATTTTTAAACTTTGGACTTTTTATGCTAATCATGGACAATTTTATAATGAGGTGGAATTTTGAATAGTTATTACAATCATTTTTTAAATTATTTTTTTTTATATTTTCAAGCTTACATTCTTATTCTCATATGATTTCCAGCCATAATTTGACTCATTTTTCATGAGGGATTTTACGAGCCTATTAAAATGTAAAAAATTATAAAAAAAAATATTGAATGTGGGTTGCCCGCGTGCTTTATTGCATCCGCTGTGGGGCGGGAAGGCTTGATAAATCCACCCGTTTTTTATGCGGGCTTTTGCGGGTCGAGCCCGCATGGGCTGGGCCCGCCCCGCCCTGCCCCTCCCATTTCACATTTCTAGATGGTGGCACATCTAAAATTTGGAACTGTAATGGTGGCACACCAAAACAGTGTCCTCATAACGGTGGCACACCGAAATGGTGGCACTATAATGGGGGCACCGTAATGGTGGCACCGGGATAGTGGCACACCAAAATAATGGCACCGTAATGTTGGAACCGTGATGGTAGCACCGTGATGGTGGCACTGTGATGGTGGCATACCAAAATGGTGGCACACCAAATGGTGGCTCACCTTTTTCCAAATTTTTATTTTTCTTAATTTCTCCCAGTTTTTTTAGATCCCCCCTACATTTTATTTGACGTAAATTGGGTTTAAATACTTGCATGGGTCTTTTTAAGGGCGTTTCAAAGGATATTAAGTATATCTTTAATATCCTAATGCTCTAGGGGCTTTGATATATTCAAACTATGTGATATTGACCATGATACCACGTTAATGACTTTTGAAACCATTTATGTTCCATTGATATAGGATATGAATTTTTCTAAAGTGGAGGTCCTCTCTTATCTTTTCTATTGGAGTGCCTAGAGCTCTCCTCTCTAGAAGAGTTGTGTGCCTATGCTAGAGATCATTCTTGTCCAGTTTTCTTGGAGTTTCCTGCTACTCGCGTGATCCCCTATTTTAGCGCAAAGAGGAGTTTTTTTCGCTTATTGTTTCGGGTAGGGATTCTTCTTCCTCTCTTTATTTGTGTATCATGCAGGGTAGTTGTAGTGATGTTTCTTTATGAGAATGGTTGAATACCAATTTAACAAAGATAATGGGAAGTAATAAATGGGGTGTAGGGGAAATATTGATGTTGATGTTGTTTGTTTTAATTGTTATCTTTGTTGAGGATGTGATCTATTGTGGCCGTACGGATTCTAAAAATCATGGTTGTTGGTGGTCTTTTCCTGTACACTGGTGGTGTTCTATATTTTTGTTTTGATGATTTGATAAATGGTTGTAACATGAAATCTGATTAATCACATGTACTTAGTTAAGTGAATGGATTCTGCAGGATCAAACCTATTTTGTGATCACCCCTATTATTCAAAGTGGAATTAAAGAACCCCTATTTCTAAATCTAAATATGTTTGTCCTAATTGTGTGGTTGTGTGATATGTTTGGTTGGGTTTTGTACTTTGTTGGGTGTGGGGGTTGTATGAAGTTATTGTTGGTAACCTTTCTACGGGTATGGGCGGTGGACAGATGGAATGATCTTGTGTTTGGGGGATGGCCTATTTGTGCAACGGGGCTACTCTTTGGTGGTGTTTTGTTGTGGGATTTGTGTATGGGGTGGTACAAGGGGTGTGATAGAATCTCAGGTTGATAGATTGATTGATTGCAGAATGAATGGACTTGTTGTACAGTGGGACTGATTCTGGACAGTGGTTGGGAAGTGGGGTTCCAGGACTGGTTTGTGTCATGACTTCATGTTTATGTGTGTGCTGGGTGTGGTGTTATTGTATAGTGGGGCTACCAGTTCTAGTTAAGAGAGGATGATTGAGCGGGATGACTTTGAAGAATGACATTTGGCAGTGGTTGAACAGGTGTCTAGGAAAAAGGGGGTGTGCAGTGGGACTACGGGTTGGTTGTTCTCTATTGTTTTTATGAATGGGTGTTAAAATGGATTTCCTTACCTTAGTCCCTACTTTCTTATTTTCCTTGGCAGTGTTTAGTGGCCTTTATCCTTCTAAAAATGGTTGTATATGTTGTGTTTTTTAGTTTCCTGGGTAGTTCTAGAATAATTTAAAGTGAACCCCTTAATTAATGAGTGGAAAGTGGTTAAATGAAAGGGGATTAGTTTTGTGTTTTATTATGGTTTTTTGTGTGGTTGTGCATATAGGGGTGGCAGCAAAAGTGGTTCTGTGTGGGCTGGTTGTTTGTTTGAAACTCACAGTTTGGGCTGAATATTTTCTTACAAATATGTATAAATTGTAGTTCCTTATGATTTCTATACGCACCCCACCCTTGTTGAGCACCATGTTCTGAATTCCCCTATTTCATGGGGCAGGGTGTCTTTCCCAAGAGGATGGATGGCTGGTTACTGAATTTCTTCCTCGCACCCTCTTACGGGTTATTACTACTCAAGAATATCTAGGCTGGCTGTAATGGCTTGAGGTTTACTATAGTCTAAGATCCTTCAGGTGGTTTTTGTTGTGGATAAGGATCCTAGGTGTTTTCAGGCTAGGATTTTGTTCCCAGGTGTCTTCTGGATGAGGCTCGGGTGTCTTTGGGCGAGAGGCGTGGTTATTGTGACCTAGGTGTCTATGGGCGGGATGTGTGGTGTGGTTGTGTATCAGGTGTATGTGGGTGGGATTTGTGTGTGGTTTTTGGCCCAGGTGTCTATGGGTAGGTTGTGGTAGTGGGACTTCATTTTGTAATAGTGGTAGAGTCAAGACGTTAGCCGTTAAGAATGAGCAGCTAACCAATGGGAAATTGGCGTGGGGTACCCAAATATTGATGTGCTTATACTACTACTTTACTTGACTTGTGTTATTTGGTGAGTGTTCCTTGGTGAGGTTGGGCTGGTTAGTACTCCTTGGTAGGTTATTTGAGGTTCTACTATTCTCTCATAGGGGAATTAGTATGTTTCCTTCACTTGTTCATGAGTGGCTTTAGTTTTCATACTGGGTATACTTGTATACTCACCATATGATTGTAAAACTATTTTCAGGTTTCTAGGAGAACTTTGAGGATCATGTTGGACTTTACTATCTCGGGCATCGGGATAGTTGTTGTGTTGCTGCTTAGTCTCTTTCTTTTGGTACTTTCTTTGGTGATTTGGTTGTACTTTTGTCATAGTTTACATTTAAATCATGCATGGGTTGGATTTTGGTTTCCTTTATATAAATGTTTGGTGTTTCTTGGGATTTTTACCATCTTATCTCCTGATCCTGTTTTCATTAAAAAAGGTAATGCCTTCTATTTTGTGTGAGATTTGATACCATTGGTGCTAGTCACCACTCCAGGTCTTATTGAAGGCGGGACTCGGGGTTCATTATCTCTCCTTCATCTTGAATAAGAAAGGGCATGGCACTTTGTTGTCCCTTCCCTCATCTTGAGGAAGGTGGTTCATGACAGAATGGTATCATAGGTGATGGTTGAGGTATATGATAGAGTTTAAAGTTTGGAATAGTGAGGATTTCATGGGGTGGTAAGGAAATGGTGTTAAGTAATCTTGGTGTGTGAAATGGGCTAGGGAAGACTGGCTAGGACATGGGATTTTAGGGCCCCCCATGATCCAATGTAAGGACTCCGAACCTACTGAACAGCTAAGTGAGGTTACACTGATTTTAGGGTAGAGACCCTAGGAAAGGTACATACATCATAATGACTTGTGTTCTTGTGTGTCTTGGTCATTTTGGGATTTTAATTTAAATAAAGAGTTGAAAATAAATCTTAAAAGAAAATTCCATACTACCCAGGATTAGGAGTTCCTTGTTTACCCTTTTCAGTTATGGCACTCAAACATCGCCCATGTGTGGTATGGGCAGTTGAGGCCTAGTAGGCTAACTTGGTTGATTAGTGGAGGGTTGATCGAGAGGAGTAAGATTAATTGTGGCAAAAGACCCTTTGTGCTTTCCATCAGCAGACCCTAGGGAAGTATGAAGGCAGCGTTTCAGACTTAGAGATGGAGGGATGGCTTGAGGAGCTGAAAATCACTTTTACCTTGATCTATGCTCTGAGGGAGTACTAGGTTCCTCTGGTAGTGAGCCAAATGTGAGGATTTTCATGTCAGTGGTGGAATATTTACCTCAAGGAGAGGAAGAAGACCGATGTCTCATGGGCTGACTTTGAGAAGGTGTTTCAGGTAGAGTTTCTTTCCTCGACGATGAAGGTTGAGAAGAGGTAGGAGATGCTCTCCCTCTAAGAGGGGTGTGTGTCAATGAGGTAATTGGGGATCAAGTTCAGGGATCTACTACATGTTTCTCTAGATCTATTTATGGATGAGGAGTTAGAGCGAGACACTTGGAGGAGGCACCCTGGCCTTCTCTTGAATATGTCGTCACTCCCTTTATCCTACCGACATACTTAGAATCTCAGAAGAAGGCTGAATTAGTGGATAGGATGCACTCATAGGGAGGTGTTATGTGTAATGTCCCCGACCCTAAAGCCACTAAACCGGTTCTCTGAGTCGGGTCATCACATGACCTCAAGAGCGCCTCCCAGTACGCCAGAGGTTTCCAACTAGTGGTGAGGTTCTAATAAGTCACGTGGGGAGACTATACCCTCTTTACCAGAGTAATCCATAGAATAACACAAATAATGTAACAGAAGCAATATAAAAAAACCAATAAAAATGCATAACCAAACGCTTCCCAAAAGGGTACAACACAAATCAAAATACAAAAATGTCATTCCACACAGTAGTGCAAGTGAATAAAACCCAAAAATAAAACAAATGGACAAAAATCAAAATGGGTCTCGACTCTAAGTCTAGATCCTTCTCCATGTACACCCCAGTCCCAACTCAACATTTTAGTATAGGGCCCTCGTCCCTATCCTGACCTGCAACCAAGAGATCTACTCGGGTACCCAACGACAGCCCGAGAAGGGTGTGAGTACAAAACTCAGTAGGCCACCACCAACAATGTCTACAAAATATCCAGTCCAATCGATAGTGCATGAAAGTACAAAAATAAATGGTAAGTAAACAAGGGACAGTTTGGGTTCCATAAGTTAACAAGTTCATTTAATTTTTTCCTAGCATTTATCCCAATTACATTTCTTATACCATCTTCATTACTTGAACCATTTAATCACATGTTCCCTGGGTTAGACATAAA
The DNA here is from genome assembly GCA_963277665.1 of Viscum album. Classification (NCBI taxonomy): domain Eukaryota; kingdom Viridiplantae; phylum Streptophyta; class Magnoliopsida; order Santalales; family Viscaceae; genus Viscum; species Viscum album. Next base: position 112,008,288 of record OY728127.1, read on the forward strand.
TATCATCTACACAAGGGTGTAAGGAAATCAATCACAATGCATAGGGGAAATAAATCAAACCCCTATCTCACTAGGGATCCTTACATCACATCAACACATTATCCTCACCTTTAAGCCTCAGTTCGAGTGGAATGAAACCATTATGGGAATAGATCCTCCATCCCCTTCCCTAAATCATGCATTTTGGGGTGGAGTTTAGAGCCTCGGTCTAACTCAACCCATGGCCATAGAACCTCAAGTCAATACCCCACACTACCAAGCCATGTGAACATGCTTATTTATCATTCACCACAACCATACCATAACACAACATAACATAATCAATTCCATTGTAAATCATCATTCACAATGCATAGAAAACAACATGGGAATTAATACTATTCCATAACCCATTATCACATTTTCCAATTACAATTCATATCCATTTACCAAATTATCATTCTTGTGCCTTAACCCATTAGGTGTATTCAACAACCCTTATGCCTTATCCAAATTCATCATTTATTATTCATTAACCCATTTATCCCATTTATCATTTCACAATCATTTACCCACTTATTCATTTCAAGTAAAATTATCATATCACATAACACATTTTCTTTTATTGCAATCAACCATTTAGGTGTACCACCTAATCGTAATGTATTGACCCATTCCACAAATTCATCCATTACCTTATTAAATATCATTAACATGTCTCCCCTTCTTCATTTCATTGTCTAATTACAAGTTTACCATTCAATATGCACTAACCCCCTTAGGCATTTCTAACCATAATTCGTTAAACAATTTACATAATCCCATTCGACCCAAATTTCCCGTTTCCATGTCATGACAAACAACCCCTTATGCCTTATCACCCTAGGAATCTCTATTATAATTCCATTTACACTTAATCAACCATTAACACATGTTCTACATGGGTTCCACATTATCACTCGGCAACCCTTCATTTAACCCTACCATTTTATAAGTCTAGAAAAGATAACGCACCCCATGGTTTGACCTTACATGGTCAATCCATCCTCTACGCATCCCGCGGGGATCGTGAGGGTTTCAATTGGTCATTTAGACACCCATTTATATCACACAATTCAATAGAACCAAGAATACAAAAAGGGGAAAACAATAACACCAACTTCCATCCACGAATTCAAAATAAAACTATGGTATAATACTTGTAGACCACCTACCTCGAATCTGATGATGAACACACTTTTAATCATAGTCATAGATCTAGATTCAGACACCCCTTGAAGCCCTAACCTAGGTTCCATTGGAAAACAAAGGTGTTTAGAGCTTTAGAAGAAGATGAGAGAAACCACAAGCCCTAATTCGAAAAATAGAAGGGAGGATAGGATTAGACTTACCCATAGTTTTGATCTGCAACCGACGACGTCTAAAACAGCCAAGAACCGAAGGAGGAACACCTCTTGGAAGCTTGGGTCATCCAAGTTCTTAACTAGGGTTGAGAGGGGAGGAATGGAGGAAAATCCTGAGTTGGGTTTTAAAACCCCAAAGTGGAAATTTTTTAAATTTTATAACTTTTCTGGGTCGCACGGTTTACCAGCACGGTTTGTCAAACTGTGTGCAAACCGTGCAGAAGCTACTGTCCAGAATTACCCCCTTCGCATGGTTTCCTGGGAATTCTACACGGATTTCCAAACCATGCGTAAACCGTGCGTAAGACTCCATTCATGGATTCATGGTTACTTGTGATGCTCCGCACGGTTTTCACTAACCGTGCATAAACCATGCAACATGACCATGAACTCCCTTTTATTCCTCTTTCATGTCCCGAACCCCTAGAACTCCCTCGAGTTTTCACATGAACATGGGAAAACACTTATCTATCCAAAAAAAAGAGGCCAAACCAAAACTTAAACAAAAACATACCTTAAGAATATCTGAGATCTTACAACCTCCCCACCTTATAACGGTTAATCCTTGAGCCACTCTTCCGAGCATCGCCAAACTTCCGTAACAAGAGATCATGTCATAGGGTCTGCGTATCCCTTCCCATCTTACAGTTTCTGGCTACACATCACAAGGCCCACCGAAAACGTATCAAGGGAAGAGACTTTTCCCATAAGTCCTCACCACATGAACCGAAAACTCTTTAAGGTTGCTTCTAGTCCAACCAAACCTAACCACTAGAACTTCACAGAGAAAACATAGACAATAGTTCCTAACTCTCTATACATGGAAACTTCGCACACAGAATCACATCATCCTGGAGGAAACCAACCAGCACCTCATCAGTCTGATCCTCAACACAACTCATTACCCAAATCACTAGAACCATTTTCCTCTATTTTCCAAACTCTAACGGTGATCCAACCCGATATCACCCAAAGGAAAACACACGATACTTCCAACCACATTTTCTAATGATCTCATTCCACAACTATACATCCAACACAACTCAAAACTCTTAGCTACTCAACTAGTTAAAACATTCCCAAGCTCTTTAACAATGCCAAATTACCCTAATGGTGACCACTCGAGTCATTCCAACCCAAAATTATGATCACGTCATCAACCAACCATTTATTCGGTATGGTTCTCTCTACCATTTTCAGTTACTTGGCACCTCCTCCATCAACGAAGGACCACCAGGACTCAACCCAACATTCCCATATCCTAACATGTTCCAACTCATAGTGCCCAAGCATCCATAGTGAATTACCCCACATTCACATCCAACTGCACCATCGAGACCATTCAGAAGGACATTCCTACACTATCCATTCAAGGACTAAGATCAACACGACCTAACTCAAGTACAACTTCATTTAAAAAAAGTCACTTTATGCCACAACATGAAACTATAGGTGGGTCACTCTCACCACACCCATTCAATTTTACCATCTTAGGTCGGACCACACCTAACTGGCTTATCCCAGAACACCCCCCTTCCACTGATGGTATGCTACTCCTTTCTCACCTTCCCAAAGTGCTTACTAACTTGAAGCTTGTAATTATCATCCCACGCAACCACTGAGGTCACTCCCTGAATTCCAGTATAATTCCATAATCATAGAATTACCTCCCTCTATACCATCATCAAGATTCACCCTCATCATCACACCATATGGCATGGCCAAGGATCACTCAACTTCATAAAATTTCAAAACCACTCAATGGAAAAATTACCCGAGTCTAACCCCAATCTTCATTGGAGTTATAGGACCCTGACTTCTCTTGCCAACACTTTTTGTCATAACCAACCACACCCTCCTAAGAATCATCACAGACATCACAAGATTCACTTGGAACCATGCTGAGCTCAATCCAACACTTGTCTCATCAAACACTACATCCAAGTCCCAAATTGCCTCCCTAAGGGACCTAACAAATACCTTACATGTTCCTCATTGGAATCTCGGTGCCACCACATCAACTATATGTTCTCCTCTCCATATCTAGGACTGACTCATCACTCCCCACATTAGGAGTGTTGTTACCACTGCTCTCAAGAAGGATTTCAACCACTGCACCTTATACCCGATTAAAAAATGAACCCCAAACTTAGACATGGCCAACCATATTTCTCCAAAAAAAGAAAACTAATGTCACCCAATGCCCATTTCTGGATTCCATGGATGGAACCCATGATGTTTTCCATCATTCAGTCCATCCTGAGGACCTCACCCAAAACCATAGAGGGTGTGCATTCCATCATCAAGCTCCACACATGTCGTTTCCATGAGTGTAAACTCCGTGATATCCCTCATCCAACCAAACACCTCCATGTCTATTGGCATGAGCCAGAGCTTCTCAACATACCTGGGATGATGTTAAGATGTTGGGCATGCTCGTCACTAGTTGTGGTATGCTAAGAAGTTTTCGAGGAATTCCACCACCAACTTATCCATTTCTGTTGTCAAATTATGGGACACCATGACCTACCAAGGATTTTAGGCCTCCATGTCAAAAGCATTTCATCAACAATTAACCACGACCACTCAGGTGTGATTTCCAACCAATTTCAACCATCGCTCCATAACCAAACCACTAAGTAGTTGTAAACCAATGTTTCACATGGAACTACTTCTACTTCACTGCTCGAATTCTTTCGATGTGTCCCTGACAGCCAAAAATTGTAGCACATGGTATACCACACCATCCAAACCATTAGTCTCCTACAAAACAACCTTAACTTGAATATATCCCATTGCATGATTACTTACCTAACCCCATATCTTGGTTAGGCAGCCTCTTTATATCGCCTAATAGCCAAACCATTCATACAACAAGTTCAGCCATGTGACCACCCTCACATAGGGTGTCACCATCAAGCAAAGGCATATAACCACACTCCATCCACTCTTGCCTTTCTGATTAGAGACAACCTCAAGACCCCTGTTATTCATCATCTGAAAAGGGAGAGTTAGGAATCTATACGATACAACCCTTTAAAACAAACCTTACATCCCATCACAAGCACTAGGGTTCCCTTATGGAAGAACCAAACATAATTTACCATCCTCAAAACTTGCATTAACACCACCTCTGCAGCATCTCTCATGCTTCATATTCCAAGGCTCACACATCACTAGGCTATCCTCCCACGAAGTCACCCTTGATTTCTGAAACTATCAACACGCAACCACCGCTCAATTTACACAACCAACCATCAACCTTTTCACTCCCCCCCCATTAGGTCAAACCTGCACCATGCAATACTCTGTGTCCCACTATCAAGGTTCCAAACATCTACATGTGTAGTGCACACCCAAAAGCACTAGAAACCCCATCTGAACTCTCTCATAGGTCACCCTGAAGTTTGAATGATACCAACTCCCTAGACTGGATTCAAAACCAGAAGAAGCCATTGGTCCTCTCTACAAACCATACTTATCATGACACAGACAAAGCAATGTCCGTGCATGACACTCTCACCCCAGTTCTAATGCGCACTATGCCTAGAACACCAAAAAACCATTTAATCTAGGTCACACACCAAAGGTGTACACATTTGTCGGAACTACAAGCAAACATCCTCTCTGGGAGTTTTCCTCACCCACATTATCGAACCATGAGAGTTTTCCTCACCCACATAACTGAACAACGCCTCGCAACCCCAAGGCCACAACCCCACCAAGGGTTCCCAAAACACACCACCTAGGCCATATCATAACCGGAAAGGATTCATAATCCAAACCCAAAGTCTCAACTAGGGAACTCTCACTACCCCAACCCACACATACAAGGGTCAAAGTGACAACACCAAGGATACCCACCTTTGAACCTAAACATTCTCATTCCAAACTTTTCATTCACTCAACACTTAGAATAATGACCGATAGAATTTAACCATAGATGGAAAGATCCCACACGATCAACCTTAAACAAACCATTCTTCATACTATACCCTAACAGTCAACATCACACTTTCAGCACTAACCTACACCATACCTACCATTGGTCATGTTCAATATGGGGTGAAAAATTTACTTAATCATAAGTCTTTCATCAACACCTCTTCAAACCAATTCTTCTTTTATAACATGATCCCTTCCCCTCAGGAAAATTTCCCATTTCAAATCTTGTTAAAATCATCATTTTAACTCATTTACACATTTCATTAGGAAAGATCTGTTAACAATTTTACCATCATTGTGCACCCCTTTTCTTCTTAGACACCAAAACAACCCTTACAAATTATCATAACACAAAACTTTATCTTAGCAACAACATTTCTTTATACATGATATTCCTTAACTATTCATTTGTGTTCTTTTCATTCACCAACTTTCATCACCATTATTAAGCACCATTTTATTTATATTTATCAAGGAAGTAAAATTCATTCCACTCTCTATGCCCCACACACCCATCCCATGTGTGTGCCTATACTGATGCATGTCACCTATGTCCTTAGGTGCCTAAAATGATGCATTAATGCATATCTTTATGCCATTCTGGCACTGAGAGAAATATCATAAATCAGTCAAATCACACGACATGTGCATCACCCAACGGTGAAATATCATCCAACTATAACAACACATATTAAGAACAATGATTACCACCCAAGGTGACTTGGGTTTTCCCTCATACATGGGTTAACTACTCCCAAGCACGAGATCATTACCAAGGCCCGACACATCCTAATCTCCTTTCTACCATCACCAAATAGTAAGAAGAGAAAATAAATCCTTTGATACCACTTTGTAACATCCCGACCCAAAAGCCACTAAATCAGTGCTCCGATCTGGGTTGTCACATGACCTCAAGAACACCTCCCCGTGCGCTAGAGGTTGCCGACTAGTAGCGAGGGTCTAATAAGTCACGTGGAGAGACTATACCCTCTTTAACAGAGTAAGTCACAGAAGATCACAAAGAATATAATGGAAGAAATATAAAACAACCAATAAACATTCCTAACCAAACGTTTCCCAAATGGGTACAACACAAATCAAAATACAACAATGTCATTCCACACAATAGTGAAAGTGAATAAAACCCAAAAATAAAACAAATGTCCACAACTCCAAATGGGTCCCGACTCAAAGTCTGGATCCTTCTCCATATACACCCCAAGCCCAACTCAACATCTTAGTGTAGGGACCATGCCCTCATCCTGACCTACAACCAAGAGATCTGCTTGGGTACCCAACAGTGACCCGAGTAGGGTGTGAGTACAAAACTCAGTAGGCCGCCACCAACGATATCTACAAAATATCCAGTCTAATAGATAGTTCGTGCAAGTACAAAAATAAATGGTAAGTCAAAAAGGTATAGTTCAGGTTCTATAAGTTAACAAGTTCATTTAATTTATTCCTAGAATTTATCCCAATTAAATTTCTTATACCATATTCATTTCTCAAACCCTTTAATCACATGTTCCCTGGGTTAGGCATAAATATCATATACATAAGGGTCAAAGGCAATCAATCACAATGCATAGGGGAAATAAATCAAACCCCTATCTCATTAGGGATCCACATATCACATCAAAACATTATCCTCACCTCAAATCCTCAGTACGGGTGGAATGAAACCATTAGGGGAATAGAGCCTCTATCCCCTTCCCTAACCCATTCATTTTGGGGTGGAGTTTAGAGTCTCAGTCTAACTCGACCTATGGGCGTAGAACCTCAAGTCAATGCCCCACACTACCAAGCCATATTCACATGCTTATTTATCAATCACCACAACCATACCATAACACAACATAACATAACAAATTCCATTGTAAATCATCATTCACAATGCATAGAAAACAACATGGGAATTGATACTATTTCATAACCAATTATCACATTTTCCAATTACAATTCATATCCATTTAGCCAAATTCCCATTCTCGTGACTTAACCCGTTATGTGTATTTAACAACCCCTATGCCTTATCCAAATTCATCATTTATTATTCATTAACCCATTTATCCCATTTATAATTTCACAAGAATTTACCTACTTATTCATTTCAAGTACAATTCTCATATCACATAACACAATCCCTTTTATTGCAATCAACCATTTAGGTGTACCACCTAATCGTCATGTATTGACCCATTCCACAAATTCATCCATTCCCTTATTAAATCTCATTAACATGTCTCCCCTTCTTCATTACATTTTCCAATTACAAGTTTACCATTCAATATGCACGAACCCCCTTAGGAATTTCTAACCATAATTCGTTAAACAATTGACATAATCCCATTCAACCCAAATTTCCCATTTCCATGTCATGAAAAACAAACCCTTATGAATTATCACCCTAGGAATCTCTATTATCATTCCATTTACACTTAATCAACCATTAACACATGTTCTACATGGGTTCCACACTATCACTTGGCAACCCTTCATTTAACCCTACCATTTTCTAAGTCCGGAAAAGCCGACACACCCCATGGGTGGACCTTACATGGTCAAGCCATCCTCTACGCATCACATGGGGATCGTGATGGTTTCAATTGGTCACTTAGACACCCATTTGTATCACACACTTCAACAGAACCAAGAACACAAAAAGGGGAAAACAAGAACACCAACTTCCATGCACGAATTCAAAATAAAACTATGGGATAATACTTGTAGACCACCTACCTCGAATCCGATGATGAACACACTCTTAATTGTATCCATAGATCCAGATTCAGATGCCCCTTGAAGCCCTAATAAAAAAAAGGGGTTTAGAGCTTCAGAAGAAGATGGGAGAAACCAGAAGCCCTAATTCGGAAAAAGAGAAGGTAGGAGAGGATTAGACTTACCTGTAGATTCAATCTGAAACCAAAGACATCAAAAATGGCCAAGAACCGAAGGAGGATCACCTCTTGGAATCTTAGTTCATCCAAGTTCATCATTAGGGATGACAGGGGAGGAATGGAGGAAAATCCCAAGTTGGGGTTTAAAACCCAGGATTGGTAATTTTTTGTAAATTTTCTAACTTTTCTGGGCCGCACGGTTTACCTGCACAGTTTTCCAAACTATGTGCAAACCATGTGAAAGCTACTGCCCAAAATCTCCCCCTTCGCACAGTTTCCTGGGAAGTCCACACTGTTTTCCAAACCATGCACAAACTATGCGTAAGCCTCTGTCCATGGCTGCACAGTTACCTCGGATGGTCTACACGGTTTGCACTAACCATGCACAAACTATGCAATATGCCCATGGACTCCCTTTTATTTTTCTTTCATGTCCCGAACCCCTATAACTCCCTTAGGTTTTTACATTAACATGGTGAAACACCTATCTAGAAAAAAATAAGAGTCCAAACCAAAACTTAAACAAAAACATACCTTAAGAAGATCCAGGATCTTACATGTCATGAGAGGGGAGCCAGCCGAGTTCGTCGAAGGGGAAGGCAGTCAGTGGTAGGTCTTTGGCATCAGGGCCTTCTAGTTTTTGGCCAATGTAAAGCAGGCCTCAGCATTTCCAGTGGGGCTAGAGGTTGTTCGAGGTACGATCAATCTGTTTAGTACCCTTTCACATGCTTTGTTTGATTCAGGAGCTTTTCACTCCTTTGTTGTGCCTAGTCTATCTCGTGCCTTGGGACTAGACATAGAGATACTTTTTGTACCCCTGGTGTTGAGAATGTCGGTAAAAGGTCAGATTAGTCTGCTTGATGTTTTGGGGATTTAGACTAATGTTTGGGCCACATCAGTCTAGTGGGGATCTTCTTCTACTATAGATGCAACCATACAATGTCATCCTTAGCATCGATTGGTTGTTCTCTGTGTATGCCGTTATTTAATGCTTCTGTAGAAGAGTCATGTTTCTGGATATGGATGGCCAACGTATAGCTTTTTTTGGTGAGATCAGTCATCAGTAGGGAAGCCAGTAGGTGGAGCCTCTTTTTTCTATGTTATACAAGCTGTCAGAGGAGTCGACGAGTGCTGAGATAGTGGAGGCTCCGATAGTTTTCAGGGAGTTCCTGGATGTTTTCCCCAAAGAGGTTGTGAATCTACCCCCTCGACGTGATGTTGAGTTTGGAATATACTTGAAACTCTGTTCCCATCTGATTTCGATGGCTCCCTATCAGATGGTGCCTTATGAGTTTCGGGAGTTGTAGATTCAGGTTGACGACATGATGAAAAAGGGTTTTCTCCGGCCGAGTGTGTCATCATGAGGTGCTCCAGCCTTGTTCACGAAGAATACAAATGGTGGACTGAGGTTGTGCATAGACTATTGGAGACTAAATCAGGTAATGATCAAGAACCATTACCCTCTCTGGAGAATAGATGATCTTTTCGGCCAGTTAAGGAGATCAGTTTGGTTCTCCAAGATCAACCTATGGTCTGGGTATCACTGGTTGAGGGTGAAGGAGGGTGAAATCCTGAAGACTACTTTCAGGTGCAGGTATGGGCACTTAAAGTTCTTATTCATGCCCTTCGGTGTTACGAATTCACCATCCTTGTTCATGGGGCTCATGAACTCTATCTTCTACAAGTTTCTGGACTGGTTTTGTCATCATTTTCATCGATGATATTCTGATTTACTCAAAGTCAAAGGAGGAGCATGCTGAGCGCCTCAGGACAATCTTGGAGGTCCTCCGGCACCACCATCTCTTTGGGAAGTTGTCCAAGATCAAGTTATGGATGCGGGAGGTGCACTTACTTATACATGTGGTGTCTCGACATGGGATAGCAGTGGACCCATCAAAGGTCGAGGCAGTTGTTTCTTGGGAAACACCTAAGAACGTGGCAGAGGTTTGCAACTTACTGGGTCTAGTGGGATATTATTGGAGGTTCATACCTGACTTATATCAAGTTGTGACACCATTGAAATATTTGACCAAAAAATACTAGGCCTTCATATGGAGTGAGCAGTGTCAGGTATCTTTTATCTACCTAAAGGGAAAGCTGGTATGTGCCCCAGTGCTTAGGTTACTAGAGGAAGGGGTGACATTTGAGGTGTTCTATAATGCTTATGGTCTAGGATTGGGATGTGTGCTGATGTATCAGTAGGGAGTGGTCTTTTATGGGTCTAGTCAGTTACATCCACATGAACGTAACTATGCCACCCATGATCTAGAACTTGCAGTGTTCATATTCACACTAAAGTTTTGGTGACATTACCTTATCGAAGAGTGCTTTGTGGTCTTCATAGATCACAAGATCTTGCGGTATATCTTCTCCCAGTGAGACTTGAACTTGTGGCAGTGAAGGTGGATAGATTTTCTCTTGGACTATAACTTTGATATCTCTTACACCTTAGGAAAGGGGAACATCACTATAGGAAAATTCTCCATTTGTGGCGGGTTTTTTTTGGTATAGCGGCAGTTTAAACCGCCGCTATATGCTTCTGCGGTGGTTTCTGAAAACTGCTACTACATTGTGTGTCGGGACACTATTGCCGGCAGTTATATATGTTTCATGGCGGTTTTTATAAACTGTCATAGATAACGCATTTTTCGGCAGTTATGATGCTTTTAGCGGCGGTTTTCCCGGCCAGGGGATTAATTTTTTTAGCAGCGGTTAAAACCACCCCTAAAAAAATGTAAGCCCCTGGCCAGGAAAACCGCCCCTAAAAGCATCATAACCGCAGAAAACTTCACGCGAAAGATGGTCCACTGTAGCGGTGGTTAAAACTGCCATGAAAATTAACACCATAGCGATGGTTATTACCGCCGAGAATAGAAAAATTCTGACATTTAGTGGCGGTTATAACTACCACTAATTGAAAAATGCTGACATATAGCGGTGGTTTAAACCGCCGCTAAAACCACTTTTACAAAAAAAATAGCAGCTTCTGCAACTTCTGTACCAGTTCCCTGAAAAAAAACAATTACAAGAATAATCTAAATCAGACCACTACATGTGAGAAATAACAACCTTTCACACCTATGAATCCAAGTTATAGTCTTACAATTTCGACACAACCAAAACAAACATACATTATCTATTTCATAGGTCTTCTAACTTAATATGAATACTGACACCCAGAAACCTGGTCCAATATCCATCCATGTATCAAATTACCATACATTAGTAGTTGAATAACCAGAACATCTATTTAATATATATCTAATACAAGAATGTTTTACTCTCCCATAGAGTAGATATGTCCATGAATATAGGCTTCTTGTATCAATGTACCAATATAGAACCACAACCATTGTCAGTCTATATTCTTCAAATTTAAAATATCAGATAATCTGTATATTTCACACAATGAAGGTTTGGAATAGAAAATATAATAATGGTGGATTTACACTATATAATTTCAACACCATTGATCCTTTATACTATTATACACAAATCAAAAATTCATCTCAATACTTATATGCATGAGGCCTTTCTTGACGCATTAAAAAATACCCACCCCATGAGCCTCACTTTTGAGACATTAATAATTACGTAATCAACATAACCAGTATTCAAAAAAACAAAAAAAAAACATTGTCACAAGCTTAGTATTAGAGGAAACAACCCAAAATTTAGTGATCACTGTCACTACCATGTTATTTCAGTATTCAATTCCACTACTAATTCTATCCAACTTCATTAGTAGTTTCAAAAAATATATTGGTTTCTAATATTAGATAATTTTTGTATTACCACTGAAGACATCACTAATCAATCCAATCCACTCATATACTTTCTTTCATGAACCTTCACACCTTCATCTAGTACCCAATCATATCCTAAGAGTGATCATTTTTAATGTTCATCAACACTCCACAACATATCTCCATGAAATAAGGAAGGCTAATGTGTCATGGACCCATCACAACGTGCAGGTACCTCATAGCATATTATACCACATACAGTTCTCAAGGGACTAAATATGAATCACTTTCAGAAATCAAAACAAACTATGGATGAATTAAAAGATATCAATATTCATTAACAAGGTCACCATAACATAACACTATGAGTCACAGTACCTATATACAGTTCTCAAGGGACTAAATTGACCCTACCCTCTCCCCTGAACTAAATACCAAAACCACTCAGAGTATTTCTCAACCCATGAACACTGAATTAGCATGACATTCTTCAACCCTTTCATGGTTACCCACATAACCACACTTTTTTGTTATGTATAATAACATAATTAATATATATGAGAAAACACTATATAATATACATACCATGACATTACTCAACCCTTTCATTCCTAATTTTTTCCCTATTCTTCACTATGGTAAAGTTGTTGGAAAGAGAATGGTTGGTTCTATTAATGCTTTGGTAGGGGACTGATGAAGGATGTTTTGTCCTAAATATGCACAACACACTCAAGAAATCAAGATATAAAAGGAAACATCAGAAATCAATAAAATACATAAAAGGAAAAATGACAAATCAAGAAAATGTTAGGTCATGAAAATGTTTGGTGGCAACTATGTGCCACACATGACACATATACAAACCGAAAATGAACACATATCGTCACCCTCTCCACCTCCAACATATCAACAATACAACTAATCACTATCCGATGATGAACACATATCGTCACCCTCTCCACCTCCATCTCCACTTCCGGCTACCACCTGTAAGAACATTATATTTAAAATTAAATAGTGTTGCATATTTATATTTAAACTTAAAACCAATAAAAGATTGAAAACTAAATGATTTTGAATTTTTGTGATTTACCTACTCACCACCAGTCGATATAGTACCACCGGGGGTATATCTGCTCATATGCTGACATATATCAGTCAAATCTTTCTGCAAAGCGGATATGTGATACCCATGCTTCTGAACTATGTTTCGTGGAGAAACAATCTCTTTCTTAGCATCTTCAGGTATGGGCTGAATACAACCAGAAGTAGATGCAGTTATAATCCCCGTTGGCCTTCCAAAAACCTTAGATGGTACGGGTCCTAAACCCAGCATGTGCACTCTACCAGGATGCTCCTTCCCAAGGACTTTAGCAACCGAGTCGTCCTGGGAGACTGAGTAGGACTGCTCAGGATTGGAATCCCATAGTTCTTTAATTTTTACCTATAAATCAAATATCAATATATATTAACATAGTAAAAACTGATAATAAGTTATTATAATGAAAAAATGAGTTCATACCCCAACTTCTTTGGTAGGATCATTAACAAAACTTCCATAATATTTTTTGTGAACATCCAACCACACTTCAGTTCGGGATGCTTCATGCCCTAAACTCTATGACTACATTAAACAAAGATAAATCAACAATTTAATATATTAAATAGATAATATTGTCTTATAAATATTTAAACTAATGAAAAGATTACCAGAGACGATCAGCTTCTAGAAAATATTTTTGACCCCGCAGTGTGAGTGATGACTTGCTTTGCCCAGCTTGATTCATTCTTTCTTAAGAGATCCTGAAATAAATAAAATGCAATTTAATAGTAATGTATTCAATGTCATCTCCTCTTCATATACATGTATAAATGTAAAATGAGGTTAATATAATAATATATATTTAAATACCATCGGCTTCACATCACGATGTCTGTCAAAAAAAACTTTCCACTATTCTTTGGGTACCCCCATTGGGTAGCTTCTCATACATTTGTTGGACGGTCAACGAAGTATCGTTGACATCACCCCACAATATCCATTTGAATTATTTCCATTTCTTTACAAGATTTTTCAATGTCCACTTTCGTGCTATCACATCAGCAACTGTAAAGTGGAAAAACATATGTATACAGAAATTCATTTTGAACATATTAATAACATGACATTCAATTACACATGTATTAAAATTACCTTTATTTAGGAATCAAAAACTTCATTTTTCTAACTTTTAGGCATATGTATCCAATCATCATAAGAAATAGGAAGGGAAATGGGCTCTGCTGCCAGCTGACCTAGAATTTGGCCAAGTAATCCCGCGGCATCATCTGTAGGACCCCATATGAATCGAATGGGACAACTATCTTCTCTCCATTCATATTCCACACATCTGAACTTTTTATATTTTTCTCCACAGTTTCATTTTTTCATCTTTAATGAACAAATAGTTAGTATAAAAAAGTGCAATAAATTTATTTATATTAAAAATTTTACCTATAACAATGACCCTCCAGTATGTCCGTGATGAACTAAAAGTGCCATGCCGCCACCCAAATGATGAGGCTGCTGAAGGGGGGTCGATGACTCAGCTTCTAAAGGGACGCTCACAGAGGGTGTGAGAGATGGTGCAGGGGGAGATGGTGCAGGGGGGTAGGAAGCTGGTGGCTCAGATGCCGTAGGGAGGGAGACAGATTGATCGTCATCTGTCGTAGTAGTGGATGAAACAGTGTATCGCTTCCTCCTTGGCATTCCTGTCATTTAATCAAATAAAATTAAGTTCAGAACATATATTTCAAAAAAAATATGTAGAAAAAAAGTTAAAAATGATAATAGATGCCCAGTACTAACAAACAAAATATACATAACAATGATAATGAATGACTGTATAAATGAAATAAGTGGTTGCTGAATGAATAAATAACTGTACATACACTCATTTTACCCTTCAATCATGTCTGTTTCCTACTCCATTAATTCATCCACTTCATTTATCCTTTCTAGACTAATATTTTCAATATCATGATGGACAAATAATTATACTTCTTGTTATTGATGAGATGCAATTTCATAGGTCAAATCTTCCACTTAATCACCCATATCATACAAATCTCTTTGTATTACATGAGAAACTACACTCCACCCTTCATCCATGTTGGACTCCTCATGTATTAATCATGTTTTAATGATCACAAATCTCATTAATTATCACAAATCTCTTTTACAATCCCAAATATCATTAATGATCACACATATTATTCAATCATGTGTATTTATGTTTCAAATTCACTCATGCTTTATAATGGATAATCTCAATCCAATTTATGCATATTTTGGTTTAAGTTTGAATATTGATTATTTGCCTAAGTACGAGAAACTGTGACCAAGACAATGTGAAGACAAGACACCATGACCGAGACACCGTGAAGACGAGACACTATGACCATGACACCGTGAAGACAAGACACCGTGACAGAGACACCGTGACCAAGACACCGTGACACTCAGACCGTGACTCTCAGACACCGTGACACTCAGACCGTGACACTCAGACACCGTTAAAGAGACATCATTTTCTTAACATACTATGACACCATTTCTTAAACTATTTTGTTGTCTTTCAATTTAATGTTTAATGGTCATATTTGATGCCTTTAATGCATTGACATAATTAATGTTTCTTTGTAGACATAGTAAGAGGTACGAGGCACGAAACACATGGAACCTGTCGGCTAAATCTCATGCATTTGAAGATAAATATTAGAGAGTTCCCAACAACATATGCACGCGATACTGAACAGAAAACAAGCGTGTGATCACGACCATGAAGAAAACTTTTCAAGATTTTCAAAGAAATCATTTTTCACATACATGCAATCTGACTCTGCTGAAGAACATACGAAGTACACTGGAATCTAGAGAACATCTTCACACTATCAAATCTCATGGATAACATAAGCTGAATCGCGACACTCTGTTTTTCAAGTAAAAAACTAGAGAAGGACTCAGAAGAATTTCTGATAAATCAAAGGAGTCCATAACTGCAATTCAAATCACTAGAGCTTTTCTAAACTCATATCTACTCTCTCTTAGTGATTTGTTTACTTAACTTTTGAGTAGTGTGTGTACTCTGTATATTCCACACACACACTGACTCCTGTGCTAAACTGAAGGATTTATAAATCCTTAAAACAAACTATTTATACTCTTTTTACCCACAAAAACTGTGGAAGAGGTCCCTATGTGGCCAGGTTATTGTTTTTTTTTTTACCCACGAAAACTGTGGAAGAGGTCCCTGTGTGACCTGGACAGTCTGTGTACTATTGTTAACCCCGATCTAGGGTGTGGATCAAAGTTTATTTATATAAACTTCTTTGTGGCAGGTGATCACCAAGTGGAGTGGATTAGGTCTTGGATTGAGATTGAACTACTTGTTTCATATCTGCAGTGCCATTTAAATTTAGTCTTCTCTGTTTTACTGCTTTATTGCATAATCCAGAAAACTCTAATTTCACTTTGATAGTTAGTCTTGGAATGAAGTTATAACTGATTTTTCTTAGTAGGATAACTTCAAAAGTAATATTAATAATACATATTAAGATTACTGAGAACTAATCAATATTCTAAGAAGTTGTTTAAATAGTCAAACTCTTATAACAATATAACCTTGATTAACTGGGTTGTATCTAAATTTGGGGAAAACCAATTCTTTTAAATAATATTTTTGTAACAGAAATTTTTATAGTTACTCAATTTACCCCTCCCCTCTTGAGTGAACTACTCCGACCAACATTTGGTATCAGAAGTTGTTTTATTAGGACTCTATGTAATCTTAATCAACTGTGATTGTATTTGTACTTTAAAGATCTGTAAATTTATGTTAATTATAAATTTCTAGCTCTTTTAAAGTAATTTGTTATTTTGGACAATAGATTGGAAGGTGATACAACCAACATACCACCATTCTTTAATGTAACCAACTATGCTCAATGGAAAATTAAAACGAAAATGCATCTAGAGAGTATGAGCTTTGAAATTTGGTCATCCATTATAGATGAATAAAAAATTCATGTGACTGGTAGAATTACATGGGATGAACCTACAAAACTTTCTTACAATAAAAATTGAAAATCCATGAATTCTTTATACTATTCCTTAGGAGATTAAAAATTTAATAGGATTTCTGCCTGTAAAACTACCCATGAAATTTGGGATACCTTGTCTGTCTCACATGAAGGCACGTCTAGTGTAAAGGAAATGAGACTTAATACTTATACTATAAAATATGATAATTTCTAGATGAAACCTGATGAGCCTATTTATGACATGTATCTTAGGTTCAATGAGATTTTCAACACAATGATTTCTCTTGGAAGAGAAGTCACTGCCAAAGAACAGATCATGAGAATTCTTAGGTGTTTACCTGACAGATAGAGGGGAACCTCTGTCTCAATTAGAGAATCATGTGACATCAGAAATATAACTTTAAAAGAACTCATTGGGAAACTGATGATGTATGAGGAAGAGCTGAAAGTCAACAAAGAATATGAGGATGAACCAAAGAGGAAATCTATAGCATTCAAGACCACCTTCTCAAATTACAAAGACAAAGGGAAACTGGAAGCTCTTGTAGAAAGTTCCACCACTGAACAGTCATCGCCTGACAGTGATGAGGAGATGGCTCAACTGGCCAGAAGATTCAAACGATTTTACAAAAAGAATAAATTTTTCAGAAAGCCTAAATTCAAGGGCAAGTATGATCAAAAAGGAAACTAGAAAAAGGACTGTAAAAGAAGTGAAAAAGCTGATGAAATTGTATGCTATGAATGTAAGCGCAAAGGACATATAAAGGTTGACTGTCCAAAGCTCAAATATAAGAAGAAGTATGAGGATAAGGACAATAAGTACAAAAAGTAAATGAAAGAAACTTGGAGTGCCTCTGAGGATAGTTCAAGCGACTCAGAGAAATCACATGATGAACAGGATAACAAATCCAATATGTGTTTTATGAAAAACACATCTGAGGTAACACTGAACTCTTCTATGCATAATTCATACTATTCTGAAGAGTAAAGTGGCTCTAAAAATATGACTAATGAAGAAATGTTTGAATACTGTAACATGCTTGAAGATACATGAAATGAATTAAAAGATAAATATAAATCACTGAAGAAATAGCATTCTCTCACTGCAAATGTTAAGTCTGAACTTACTACTGAAAAGGAGAAAATTTCTCAACTGCTCAAAGAAAACAATGAATTAAAAATGTCTAATGAGAAATTAAAAAGTGACTTAGAAAAGTTTACTAATGGGAAAAATAATCGTACCCAAATGCTAGGAAAACAAATTTCCCCTAAATACAATACTAGCATTGGTTATAAACCTAGTAAAAGAAACCTTAGTAGAAAAAATTTTATTTCAAAGTCTAGGATATATAATTTTGTTCCCAGTTCTGGAAAATACTCATCTAGATCAAGTCATGATACATACTCTACTGTTTCAAATTTTTGTGGACCAAATACAGTTTATTTTTCAAACACTTTACATAATGATTATAGGAAACCTATGAGACAAATATGGGTTCCTAAAGCACTTATTACTAATGTTACTAGAACCAAACAAGTATGGGTACCAAAATCTTTCTTTACTTGATCATGTTATAGGAAAGCTGTTTAAAGATCTCCTGCAAGAATCTATGGTACTTGGACAGTGGGTGTTCAAGGCGCATGATAGGATACTACTCATGCTTCAAGAATATGATAAAAGTAGATGGAGGACATGTCACATTTGGTGACAATGTCAAAGGGAAGATCATTGGCTTAGTCCAGATTGGTAACTCTGATTCGATTTTAATTTCTAAATTACTGTTTGTTAATGGATTAAAATATAATCTGCTTAGTATCTCACAATTATGTGATGATGGATATCATGTTAAATTTGAAAATAATGCCTGTAATGTCTTTAATTTTAAAGATGAATTAGTATTTTCTGCATCAAGGAATGAGAACGTTTATTCTGTTAATTTGGATTCCTTAGCTTCTCAAAATGTTTCATGCTTAAGTGTATTTCATAAAGAATCTTGGCTCTGGCATAGAAGACTAGGACACTGTAATGTTCACTCCCTTAGAAAGCTAACTAGAAAAGGCCTAGTTAAAGACTTACCCAAACTTGAGTTTCCACATGAAAAAGTGTGTAATCCTTGTCAAAAGGGAAAACAACACAAAATCTCTTTCAAACTAAAGAAATAAGTTTCTACTTATCAACCTCTCGAATTGGTTTACATGGATTTTTTTGGACCATCTAGAGTTTCTAGTTTAAATGGGAAGCACTATGTTTATGTTCTGGTAGATGATTTATCTAGATATACCTGGGCCTTTTTCATGGCTCACAAAAGTGAAGCCTGCTCTTATTTTACTAAGTATGTCAAGTCTGTAGAAAACTTTAGTGGCCTTAAAATTAAATCTTTAAGAAGTGATCATGGCTGTGAGTTTTAAAATCAAGAGTTTGAATCCTTTTTCTCACAAAATGGTTATAGTCACAATTTCTCTGCCCCTAGAACACCTCAGCAAAATGGTGTTGTAGAAATAATAAATAGAACCTTGCAAGAAATTTCTAGAACAATGCTTAGTGAATATGACTTACCTATTTACTTTTGGGATGAATCTATCAATACAGCATGCTACATAATCAATAGAGTCTTGATTAGACCAATTCTCAAAAAGACCCCGTATGAACTCTGGAACAATAGGAAGCCTAAGGTTAATTACTTTAGAGTTTTTGGTTGCAAATTCTTTATTCTTAACTCTAAGGATAATCTTGAAAAAATTTCATCCAAAAGTGATGAAGGAATTTTCCTAGGTTACTCAATATTAAGTAAATCTTATAGAGTATTCAATAAAAGAACTAAATGTGTGGAAGAATCTGTTCATATAAAGTTTGATGAAACAGATCCACATGAGCCTAGAACTATCCTAGAAAATCTGGAGGATGATGTATCAAATTTGAAAATCAACTCAAAATCCTCAAATTCCTCTGTGAAAGAATCTGTGAAAACATCCCATTCTGGAAATTCTCTTAAATCGAGTCATAATGAACCAGAATATATTGATGAACCAGAAATCACTAGTCCCTCTTTTTCTAGAAAGGTTAAAACCCTTAAAAACCATCCTTTAGATGTTGTTCTAGGATACTTAGAGAAAGGAACACAAACTAGAGCTTCTCTTAGAAATCAGGTTGAACATCAAGCCTTCTTGCCACAACTTGAACCTAAAAACATTGATGATGCCATCAACAATGAATTTTGGGTAATGACTATGTAAGAAAAACTTAATCAATTTGAAAGAAACAAAGTTTGGAAACTTATTGAAAGACCCGAGGACACTTTCATCATAGGAACTAAATGGGTGTTTAGAAATAAAGTAGATGAAGCTGGAAACATATTTAGGAACAAGGCTAGATTATTTTCTCAAGGCTACAGTCAAGAAGAAGGAATTGAATATGAGGAGACCTTTTCTCCAGTATCCAGACTTGAAGCCATCAGAATCCTACTTTCTTATGCTGCACATCTGAATTTCAAACTATATCAAATGGATGTTAAGAGTGCATTCTTAAATGGGTATATAGCTGAGGATGTCTTTGTTGAAAAACCCCCTGGATTTGCAAATCCTCATTTTTCCAATCATATTTTCAAACTATAAAAATATTTATATGGTTTAAAACAAGCTCCAAGAGCTTGGTATGACAGATTAATTACTTTTCTTATTTCCAAAGGTTCTACAAAAGGAATAGTTGATCCTACTCTCTTTATAAAATGAATTTCTAATGATGTTTTAGTTGTTCAAATCTATGTAGATGATATTATTTTTGGATCTTCAAAAAATTCATTATGTAATGATTTTTCTAAAATGATGCAAAACGAATTTGAAATGAGTTTAATAGGTGAACTAAAATTCTTTCTTAGATTTAAAATCTTTCAAATTAATGATGGAATTGTTTTAACTCAAATTAAATACACTAAAGATCTTATAAAACATTTTGGATTAGATAGCACTAAAAGTAGTGACACTCCCATGAGTACCACCTGTAAGTTGGATCTTAATGAAGATGGAAAATCTGTTGATCAAACCACTTATAGAGGAATGATTGGAAGTTTACTCTACTTAACTGCTAGTCATCCTGAAATTATGTTTAGTGTGTGTATGTGTGCTCGTTTTCAAGAAAATCCTAAAAAATATCATTTAAATGATGTAAAGAGAATTTTCAAATACCTCAAGCATACACCCAATCTATGACTATTTTATCCTAAAGGAAAATCATTTGAACTAGTTAGTTATTCTGATGCTGACTTTGGTGTCTATAAGTTAGATAGAAAGATCACCTCTGGAACATGTCACCTTTTAGACAAGTCGCTAGTATCATGGTGTAGTAAGAAACAGAATTCTGTTGCATTATCTACTGCAGAAGCTGAATACATAGCTGCTGGCAGTTGTTGTGCACAAATTTTGTGGATGAAACACACATTACTAGATTATGGATATCAATTCAGACATGTTTCAATAAATTGTGACAACACAAGTGTTATTAACATCTCAAAAAATTATATTTCACATTCTAGGACAAAACATATTGATGTAAGACATCACTTTTTGAGAGATCGTTATCAAAAAGGTGATATTACTTTGGAATTCATTGGTACTGAATATCAACTTGCTGATATATTCACTAAACCATTAAATTATGAGAGAATAGACTACATCATACATGACCTTGGCATGATAAATCTCAAATATATATCTTACTTGTCTTACTGTTAAACTTTTTACTCTGTTTTACTTTACTGTTTCATGATTACGGTTTGTAAGTTACTGTCTCTCATGTTTAAGGTCTCACCGTTAGGAATTTAAACTTACGGTATAACATTTACTATCTCACCATAACACACACTGAGACGTTAAATCACTGTCTCACCGTGAAAATCATTTATGATTTTCTTTAAACCCATATCATGGTAATTGTTATTCTACCTCTTTTACTTTCCCGCATTTTTTTGTGATGTTTGGCATTCCCAAATGATAAAACAAAGAGTTTCACTCGGTTCTTCACCTGGACTTTCCCCTATTCACTCGATTTGAACCCTTTAAACCCTGTAACCCTCTTTCTCTCTCATGAACTTCAGTAGATTCCAAGAATGAAGTGACCATCGTCATCTACACCTGAGAATCACCGCTCGAAGAAGAAGAATATTACTCCCAAGCTGACACCTGAAGGGCATCTGAATCCGAACCTGGTAAATCGAAGTGTTGTTCCTGAGAAAGAAATTTGCCCCGAATGGCTCTTGTCTATAAAATCTCTAGTCTAGAAAGTTTTAAGAGAACAAGGATGGTTAGAATGGTTCTGAAAGGAGAATAGACCCATTTATCTGAGGTTAGTTGCTTAGTTCTACCAGTATGCACAGTTTTCTTTTGACTCTGGTGACAGTTTTGTTGTGAGGAGATGGATTAATGGCCAAATATGTTCCTTCTCATTGAGGTTATGGGCTGCATGCCTTAGGATACCTCACGAAGGAATTTGTGATGATTATTAGAGAGAACCCCCACCTACAACTAATTTATTTGACCTCGAAGATGCTCTGAAAACCCTAACCGGGAATGGCACCAAGAGAAGGGCCATAGCTGCTAAACTTAATGGGGAAACAAGGTTGTTGTTTAAGTTTGTTCAAAATTTGGTTAGTCCAAGAAAAGGTGACTTTGCTGTATTAAAGTACCAAGATGTGTTCTTGATTCATCTTATGAATAATGGATACAAAATCAACCTGTACAAGTACATCATTCACCATATGTGTGAATTGATCAAGGTTACATCCAAATCCACCTCTCTATTCTACTCTCGGCTGATTTCATCCATGCTTATTGCCAAAGGAGTAGTTGGACCCAATGAAGAAGTACTTATGGACTGTGAATACTGTCTATCTAAACCCATCATCATAAGAATGAAAATAAACTAGAACCCTTGGAAAAAGGAGTGGGTGGAAGACAACGATAAGATTTATGAAAATTTTAATCCTGTGGATTATCCATCAAGGCCGAAGGACATTGCTGATCATGGATTGGAACCAGATGAACTTGGTGAGTATTCAGAAGAAGAGGAAGAAGTTAAAGTACCTCATAGGGAAGAAGTTGTTGTTGAGGAAGAAAGGACTATTGTTTCTCCTGTTGTTCTTAAAAAATAACCTCATTTCCCTAAAGATGATGTCAATCTGGAAATCCAACCTGAGCCTAAAAGAGAATCAATTTTCCCAGAACCTGAGTAGCAGGTCATAGAAGATCTTGTTCTGGAACAACTCCCTATTATAGAAGAAGAAAATCTGGAACAACTCCCAGAGGAACAACCAGTTCTTGAGATAATACCCTCTACTAAAGAGAGGATGGAGATAGCCTTTCAATTGGCTAGGCAAGAGATGATTGAGGAACTTAGAAATGAACCTGTTAATTTATAACTAGCCCCAGAGCCTCTAGATCCTGAAAAGGAAGCATCTGTTGAGGGGGAGGAAACCCAAAATCTTGAGACTGATGAAGCATCACATCCGGCTGAGTCTAGTCTTGTGGACACTCAGTACAAATTCCCTAGATTTTATGATGT
The DNA here is from genome assembly GCA_963277665.1 of Viscum album. Lineage (NCBI taxonomy): Eukaryota > Viridiplantae > Streptophyta > Magnoliopsida > Santalales > Viscaceae > Viscum > Viscum album. Next base: position 112,031,893 of record OY728127.1, read on the forward strand.
GAGTGAATCTCAGCAAGTTACTACCACTGGGCTTGATCTTTCCTCACTATTTCAGTTGAAGTCAGTTTCTATCTTTGTCCCTGAGAAGGAACCAGAACCTGAACCTACCCCTGTACCAATTCCTTCACCTGAACCTTCACCTGAACCTCTACCTGAACAGCTGACCTTTGTCAGTAAGGACGATTTGAAGGTTTTTGGAGACACTATTCTATGTGGAGTTGAGAAACTTTTGAATTCCCAACCTCATGCTATGACAAATATGACTGAGAGAGATGCCTCACTACTTTTTGAGAATATTATCTGGTAGATCCAACCTAAAATGATCCATGAAATTCAAGAAGTTCGAGTTGAAAATAAATTGCTCAGTAGTGAAGTCTCAACCCTGAGAAGCATGGTTGAAGATATGCAGAAAGAATTGCATTCCAGATCAGAACCTGTTGCTACCTCTATAGAACCTTCTGTGTCTCAAATCTCTTGATATATTATGTCTCAGATTCACCCTTACTTGTTATCCTTTGATGAAAAGATTGCAGAAAGGCACAAACAGTTGTTGAAATAAATGAGAGATCTTGTGGTGAACCTAAATAAACTCACTGATGAATACACTGGATATCTTCAAAAGGTACCGAATCAGCTCAAGTCTCTAACCACAGTCGTCAAAGCTTCTCATACCTTTGGTGAATCCTCTACACCTGCCTTGGACAGTTCTTTGCTCATATCTCTAATCCAAGAAGAGATTCAGAATGTTTTAAGTGGCTTCAATGTGACTTATTTATCTGAAGTTATCAAGAACAGTGATAGAGTTCTTGACCTTGTGCAAATTCATTCTAAGATTGTCAATGATTCCCAGCAGGAGATTTCTAAGAAAGTGGATTTCTATTTCAACAGGATTTTCTCCAAGACTGATATGACCAACCACTTCAAATACCTTGTAGAGAATCTGAGAATTCCTCCTGTAACCCAAGACTTCAAAAACCAAGTCCATAATCTAACCGAGTTTACCAGATTGTTGGAAAATTTCATGGAAAACAAATATGACTTTGAAAAGGCCATGCAATATGGTGGAGAAATCATTGCAGACTTCATCAAACTTCTGAGACCGTATCTCCATGTCCAGAGTACAGCAATTGTTGGTTCAGCGGCTGCTCCTCTCAGACCTGGACTACCTACTTTTACCTCTTCCTTACCCTCAACTACCATGTCTGTTGGCCAAGCTCTTAGTCAGATCAGGCCTATCATTCTTTACCAGCAATGACCTCGATCTTCTACTTCTCCTACATTGGCTCCCTCAATCTTTGAAGTTCTCCCTTTACCTTCTCTATCTACAACATCTCTGCCTTCTTCTACATCAACCACTGCCCATATGGATTCCTCTTCTACTGCTGATAAAGGAAAAGAGAAGTCCAATCCCTGAAGCAGACCAGTTCTTACTACTTTTTGATGGGGATGTCATTCATTTTTGTATTTCTACTTTCTGATGTACTACACTCTGCTTATTTTTAATAGAATGTGCACTGTTTTCCCTCTCTTATTTTCACTTTTTGATAATCACAAAAGGGGGAGAAATACATTATATGTTATTTTTATGTTATTTTCTCTATAGTTGCATCTAATTTACACTTTACCTGTGCATGATTTGTGATCATAAAAAAGGGGGATATTGTTGGACTCCTCATGTATTAATCATGTTTTAATGATCACAAATCTCATTAATTATCACAAATATCTTTAATAATCCCAAATCTCATTAATGATCACACATCTTATTCAATCATGTGTATTTATGTTTCAAATTCACTCATGCTTTATAATGGATAAGCTCAATCCAATTTATGCATGTTTTTGTTTAAGTCTGAATACTGATTATTTGCCTAAGTACGAGACACTGTGACCAAGACACCGTGAAGACAAGACACCATGACCGAGACACCATGACCAAGACACTGTGAAGACGAGACATCGTGACCAAGACACCGTGAAGACAAGACACCGTGACTGAGACACCGTGACCAATACACCGTGAAGACAAGACACTATGACACTCAGACCGTGACTCTCAGACACCGTGACACTCAGACGGTGACACTCAGACACCGTGAAAGAGACACCATTCTCTTAACATACTGTGACACCATTTCTTAAACTATTATTTCATCTTTCAATTTAAAGTTTAATGGTCATATTTAATGCCTTTAATGCACTGACATAATTAATGTTTCTTTGTAGACATAGTATGAGGTAAGAGGCACGAAACACATGGAACATGTCAGCTAAATCTCATGTATTAGAAGATAAAGAGTAGAGAGTTCCCAACAACATACGCGCGTGATACTGAACAGAAAACAAGCGTGTGAGCACAACCATGAAGAACAATTTTCAAGATTCTCAAAGAAATCATTTTTCACATACATGCAATCTGACTCTGCTGAAGAACATAAGAAGTACACTAGAATACAGAGAACATCTTCACACTATCAAAGCTCATGGAGAACACAAGATAAATTGTGACACTCTGTTTTTCAAGTCAAAAACCAGAGAAGGACTCAGAAGCATTTTTGCTAAATCGAAGGAGTCCATAACTACAATTCAAATCACTATAGATTTTCTAAACTCATATCTAATCTCTCTTAGTGATTATTTTACTTACCTTTTGATCATTGTGTGTACTCTGTATATTCCACACACACACTGACTCTTGTGCTAAACTGAAGGATTTCTAAATCCTTACACCAAACTATTTATACTCTTGTTTACCCATAAAAACTGTGGAAGAGGTCCCTGTGTGACCTAGTTATTGTTTCTTTTTTTACCCACAAAAACTATGGAAGAGGTCCCTGTGTGACCTGGACAGTCTGTGTACTATTTTTAACCCCGATCTAGGGTGTGGATCAAAGTTTATTTATATAAACTTCTTGGTGTAAAGTGATCACCAAGTAGAGTGGATTAGGTCTCGGCTTGAGACTAAACCACTTGTTTCATATCCACTGTGCCATTTAAATTTAGTATTCTCTGTTTTACTACTTTATTGCATAATCCAGAAAAATATAATTCCACTTTGATAGTTAGTCTTGGAAAGAAGTTATAATTGATATGTATTAGTAGGATAAATTCAAAAGTAATATTAATATTACATATTAATATTACTGAGAACTAATCAATCTTCTAAGAAGTTTTTTAAACAGTCAAACTCTTATAACAGTATAACCTTGATTAACTGGGTTGTATCTAAATTTGGGGAAAACCAATTGTTTTATATAATATTTTTGTAACAGAAATTTTTATAGTCACTCAATTCACCCCTCCCCTCTTGAGTGAACTACTCCGACCAACAATCCAAAATATCATTCACATAATATACCATTTTTTCTTGTGATGATAAGATATATGGATTATGCAGTTCAAGATCACCAACAACCATCAAGCAAGAGAATTTCACAGAAGTAAATTGTAAGGAATATCTTTTAACACCTATGATAATATCGACCCAATTGTATTTGAATAAAACAACTGAAAAATGCCCGTGGTAGTTTAATTCAATAATATCAGTCAGATTTCCATAGTATTCCACTTTAGAAAATGTAAATATACCACTATTCTATGTTTTCAAACCCTCTTCTCGATTGACTGTACGAAATCTAAATCCATTCATGTTGTAAGCGTCGAACTTTCTAACTTGTTTTAGAGGACCTCGAGCAAGAAACTTCAAATCTTATGACACCTCTTCTCAAGTATCAGTATTCATGATATAAAAAAATAAATATACTTTATTATATTTAAAAAATATATGTGTCAAACTAATATCCATATTTATTGTAATATTTATGAACTTACACGCCATGCAAACCATTTTAAAAGCTCTTTATTAACATCTTTCATTATATCTTTCTCACTTCGTGTTTGTCCTCTCATTCGTCTCTTTGTTTGTATCCTCAACTATTCAATAAATGGATCTACAATTTCACTATTTAGAAACACATATCTATGTGCCTGTAATAATTCTAATTCTGTCAGTGTCACATTTGAGGTCCTCCCAACTGATCGACCAATAGCAGGAAATATTTTGGATTTATGATGTATTTGAGATTGAGTTGATGTGTTGTCAACACGTCCAAATCAATTAAATCTTTTCTCAATATCATCTAAGTATCTAGAAAAAAAGTTAAGACACTCCTAAGCCAAATAGCCTTCAGAAATAGAGCCTTCTGGTTGAGATTTATTTCTCAAGTATGATTTCAAATGCCCAAGATATTTTTGAAATAAAATAAACATAATTATGTATTTAATTAAGTGCCAAATTTTTTTTACTTAACTAAAAAACATATAAATAAAGTACCTATAAATTGGATACATCCATTGATAATTAACAGGGCCTCCTAATTTAACTTCCTCAACTAAATGCACAGTTAAATGCATCATTACAGTAAAAAACAATGGAAGAAAGATCATATCCATTGCACAAATGGTCAATACAAACCTCTCCTGGTGGTTTTCAAGATGAAATAGATGTAGAGATTTCTCACATAGTTTTCTGAAAAATGTGTAGAATTGGAGTACAATAGTAGTAATTTTTTCCGGTAATAATGTACGCAATGCCAATGGTGGTAACTGTTGTAACAAAATATGTGAATCGTGAATTTTCAATCCATGTAACTTACAATTCATCAATTCAAAAAACCTCGAGATGTTACTTGAATACCCATTAGATACCTTAACATTCTTTAAAATTTGAAGGAATGTATCTTTATCCCTATTTTTCATTGCAAAAATTATCGTAGGATACTTTTCATTCTCATCTGTCCAGAGATCATGTTTTATGTTCATTACTTGTAAGTATTTTCAAGCATTGAGATGATCCTTCTACTTTCCGAGCTCATTAAGCAATGTTAAAATCAAATTTTCATAGACATTCTTCTCAATATGCATCACATCAAGATTATTCCGCAGCAAATTAAATTCCCAATACAGAAGTTTGAATAATATACTTTTTTTCTTCCATTGTTGCGTTCCAATTTCACTTGACGATGCACTTCGAACCCATTTCCCGCTATCATTCAAATGAAAAACCTTCCCAAATTCTTTTTTAGCATTTCCAAGTTGTGTCAATATTTCAGATCCATTTAACAACTTCGGAGGTGTTCTACGATCAATGAAACCATTAAATTTTGATCTGTTCAGCCGAAATATATGAGATGCATCGAGAAATCTTCGATGGAACAAGAAGCACCATTTTTTACTGTGAGGTAGTTTTTTGGGCTCAAAATCAAAGTTACAAATAATACAAGCCAAACCCGTGTAAGTTTTCCAACTAGATAAATTTCCAAGCTTAGGGAAGTCACTAATTGTCCACATTAAAGCAGCATGCATTTTGAACATTGTCTTAGAAGAAGCATCAAATTTCTCAACACCATTGCTCCATAACTCCTGTAATTATTCAATTAAAGGCTAGAAGTATACATCAATATCATTTCCAAGCATTTTTTTTCCAGGAATAATCATCGAAATGATAAAAGACGTTTGTTTCATACACATCCACGGAGGCAGATTGTAAGGGATCAAAACAACTGGTCAAATGCTATAACTAGTACTCAAAGTCCCAAATGGGTTGAATCTATCAGTAGTCAATCCCAATAGAACATTACTAGAATCAGCTGAGAAATATAGATATAATGAATCAAATTTCTTCCATGATTTTGAATCTCGTTGATGTCTCATTAACCCATCATTGTTATTATCTACAGAATGTCACTTCATGTGTTCAGCAGTTTTCGATGATATGAATAATCTTTGCAATAGAGGCTTTAAAGGAAAGTAACGCAAAACCTTTGCAGGTGTGTTACTTTTCTTCTTCTTCATGAAAGTATGTTTATTCAGACTTCCAATATCACCCATTGATTTCCATCTATAAGAAGAACATTTTTTACAATCCTGTCTTTCTGAATCCTCTCACCAAAAAAGCATACAATCATTAGGACACACATGTATTTTTTTATAATTCAAACCAATCTTGTTAACAACTTTTTTCATATCATAAAAATACTCGGGGATGTTTGCTTCAGGAAATAAATCATGCAAAAATTCCAATATCATGGACATTGCCTTATTTGTAATTCGAAATATAAATTTTATAGGGTACAACTTCAGCATAAAATAAAGTTTTGAATATTTCAAACATCCATTATACAACTCTTGATTTCCATCGTCAACTAAATCATGGAATGCATTTTCCTTAGTGAAGTTTTCTCTTACATTAGTCTCCACAGAATCAAGAGGACGATCCACTGATATGTTACAATCTTGATATGGTTTTCCTACAATCTCAAAAACATCACTTGTCTCATTTCTATTTGTATCACCCTTATCTGGTTGTTCTGATATGTTTTGATGTTGATGGTGGTCTCTTGCAGTGCTGAATGCATCATTTATAAGGTTTTGCATTTCATTTTCCATTGTCGATGAAGTTGGGAGGTCATTCTATGGATTGACATCAGTGCTCAACCTTTCTGTAACATTCGATTCTCTATGCCAAATCCAACGCAAATATTGACCAGGGAATTGCTTCAATATTAAATGTTTATAAACTTTATCTCTCTTCAACCATCTTATAAATTTACATTTAATACATGGACATCTTATTATCCCTTCAATGGATCGATTGGAAATTGTAAAATCTAAAAACTCATTCAAACCCTTAATATACTGAGGTGCATTCCTCGGTAAAGTGATCTAGCTTTTATCCATGTATATCACAATGTGCCTCCACAATCTTAAAAAAAAAATTAAAACACATAACTATTACTAAATAGGGAAAGAGATTCATATATACTAGTTTAAAAAATATATAAATATGTTACATAAGGTTTTCCTATATCAATACATATGGTAAATCACCCACTAGTGGTGTCATATAAATTAGTACCACCACAAAGGATTAGAATTAAATTGGGAGATTAGGGTGAGTGAAAAAGTCCAACCACATTAATCAACTTAATAAAGTTAGAGGTTCCCCTCTCCCATTAAATTAAATAATTCTAACCATTGTTTGAAGTGGCCTAATATTTAGGGGGAGATATGATCCATGGGGTGGATGTGCTAATAAATTACATGTTATTCAGCTAAAGGAAGATCTGATTAAATCTAAAAAATGCATGAAATAAGTGATGTAATAATTATTTCAAGTCTCATTTGATATAAAATATGATCAAAACGTGTCATGGATGATCATGACTCATCAAGTGGTGTTAAGAAACCACTTTTTTTCTTCAAAACTTGATCTAGAAGTTTCATACTGAAGTAAAGTCACTTGTTGAATCTATAATTACATAAAAAATGGATTATTATAGAATAAAAAGAGGTTTATGAGCCTTAATTAAGAGAATAAATGATGTCATGTTGAATTTGGTTTATAACAAGGTATATCAAGCACTAGATTTAGTAGAATTAGACCACTAATAATAAGAAAAATTTAGAGGAGGAAGTAGTTATTCCCTTACTATCATTAGTGTGGTTTCAGTGTGATTGGTAAGTTGTTATTGACATGATGAATCTAATTTTGAAGTTATATTGATATTGTGAAAATTGATTAATGTGGATGATAAAGATACCACTTAAAATTCCATTCCCTATGTATCTCACCCCTACCTAAGGGATACATTTCTGTCAAGGGCCACATTCCCAACTCATAAGGTTTAGAGAACCTATCATTATCCATATAGTCTATATTGATTTCTCATCGAGAAAAGGAACCTAACTTGGTTCCATACTGGGTCATTCATATGTTCTCATAGATTATCATACCATAGATGACCATTACCACACCATCCCATAGCTTCTCCCCTAGACATTTCTTTAGGAGATAATCAATTACCTAAAACAAGACCTTTATAGATAACTTGACCCATAAATACATGATGGACACCCTATTGGGGTTTTAATTTCCCTATTGTTAAGCCTCTCACATATATAACATAGCCATCAATGGTTGTATAATCAATGCATCATACTAAAGGGAATTTTATGAACCCAACATGAATCTCTATCCTCATGTCTCATAATGTAAATAACTCATGGATCCCATTCATGTCACATACCCACCTACATGAAATTTCAATCCACACAACAAATGCATAACCATATCCTATGGTAATATTAGTCATAAACTACCTTGACTATAGAGTTATCCCCTTAAGAAATCTCATTCCATCCTCATCAAATCCATCTCTAGGAACCAAAACCATTTCAATCCCCTAACTCATAAAATTACAACATATATTATAAAGTAATAATAATTAATTAAGAGAATTAATCCATATTAATCCAATTAGTCATACTTTAGGGATAGTTATGTATACTCCCTATAACTTCAAGCAATGGGGTATAGAACAATCTTAGAACACCTCTGAGGTCATTTCCAAACAAAACCCAAATATATGAAGTCAATTCATTAAATTAATTCATCCAAATTTGATTATAAACCAAAATAAATTATGGCAATGACTCAACAATAATGAAACTACATAAAACCTTATGCATTTTTCCTCCACAAGATTCCTCTAACCATTACACACAAAAACATACCTAAATATGATCAAACCACTGGTAGCAGGGGAGGGGAGTCGACCTAGGGTAGGAACTCGACGGGGTCGGGGGAGAAGCCGATGTCGCGGGTGTTGGGGGGAGAAGGGGGGTCAGCAGCGGCCGATGGTGAGGTCACCAGTGGCACGGGAGGGGATCAGAGCTAGGTTTGGGACTCTTCAGGGGGAGAAGAGTCGCGGGGTTGGGGGGAGAAGAGTGTCAGCTTGGGTGGGGGGGAAGTGTCGCCGCTATAAAAAAAAATAAATGGGTTTCACGGCGGTTTTTAATAAACCGCCGCAAAACCTTTTTAACGAAAGGTTTCGTGGAGGTTTTGTAAACCTCTTCTAAAGGTGATTTATGTTGTAGTTCATGGTGGTTAATTCCTTAAGTAGGAAATCATAGAAGTAGGTAGTTCAAGAATCCATGGATGCTTGGAAGGCAATGGAGGATTTGGCTACTTTGAATCTGGATGTGGGAGTGGATGGCAGCATGGGCTATCTATTTCATATGACAATTAAGTCTTCATTAGTTCAATAGGTGGAGGGATCTCAGTGGGGAGACTCAGAGACTGAAGTGATGTGTGATCGCGCTGTCTAGGGTGATGCTCTAGAGGGATGTTCAGAGGATAGTCAAAATCGAATGTTGTTCTATGGGAATCCATTTGTCCTAGTGCAAATTCATTAGGGAGTTCTCCATGAGTTCCATAGATCACCCCTGGCAGTTCATCTAGGAGTTTATAAAATGTACCGAGGCTTGAGGGAATAACTTTGGTGTCTTGGGTTGAAGCAGGCATTTGCAAAGTTTGTGGCAAGGTTCCTAGTGTGTAAATAGGTGAAGCTTGAGCACTATGTTCTAAGAGGTTTGTTGCAACCCTTAAACATTACTGAGTGGAAGTGGGATGACATCTCGATGGATTTCATCACAATATTTCCCAGGAATTAGGGAGGATGTGATGCTCTTTGGGTATTAGTGGATCAGTTGACAAAATCATCTCACTTCTTCATGATCAAGGAGTCAAACATAGTGTATTCCTTAGCATAGAGGTATATGGATGAGGTGGTGTGGATACATGGGTTTCCAAGATCCATTGTCTCAGATTGGGATACACGTTTTACAACGCAAGTCTGGAGGGGGTTTCAGCATGACTTTGGCACTCAGTTACGCCTCAGCACTACTTTCCACCCTCAGATGTATAGACAGACAGAGATGAATAAACAAACATTAGAGGATATGTTACGGATATATGTTCTGGACTTTAGTGGGTCTTGGGTGTGACATTTACCCTTTTTAGAGTTTTCTTACAATAATAGATATCACTCTTCCATTGGTATGGCTCCATTTGAAGCTCTATAATGGGAGGTCATGTCGTTCACCCTTGTTCTAGATAGAAGTTGGGGAGGTATCTATTATGGGTCCAGATGTGGTGCAGAGTACGAAAGAGAAGGTTAAGATTGTCTGTGAGAGGATGAAGGCATTACAGGACCGACATAAGTCATATGTCAATCGTATGAGGAGGCCTTTGGAGTTCGAGGTTGGGGACCATGTATTCTTGAAGGTTTACCCTTGACATGGGAAGAAGAGTTTTGGCAGAGGGAGTAATATTTCTCCCAGGTTCATCATACCTTTTGAGGTAGGTGTTGGGATGAGTTGGTGAGGTAGAATATCAGTCGGCATTTCCACCGTAGTTGGAGAGGATCCACGACGTCTTCCATGTCTCTTAGCTCTATTGGTATCTACATGATAACTCCCACATCATTTACTGAAGAGAGTTGGATATCGAGGATGACATGACATTTGTGGAATAACCAGTAATAATCAAGGATCGTGAGGAGAAGGTGCTTTGTGGATTGACCATTCCTTTGGTTCGTGTGTTATGGAGGCATGGTGGCATCGAGGAGGGTACTTAGGAGCGAAAGGAACATATGCATGCCCAGTACCCAGAATTGTTCTATGTTTTGTTTCCGTGTTTTACTTTTATACTTCATTTTATGATGTAATGCTTGATCTTGTTCGTTATCAGATATGTTGTTCCCTTGTTCTCATTTTTGTGTGGAAAGTCCCGACATGTGGAGATGGGAGGACTTAATCCTTAATCAAGATGCATTAATGTGGATGCGATTAAACCTGTGTGGGTGAGTCAGTGCCACCTAGATCAGATAGTATCTTGACATAGAGGAAAGGATTCCCTAATCCATATGTCAGGGAAGTAGGGCCTTAGTTTTTGTATAGTTGTTCAAAAATAGATATCAAGGAGGTGTTCTTGGATTTTGGGGTTTTCAATCCAGTTTTCAAACAACATAAGGTAGTTTGTCCCTAAAAAGTATCTTACAGGGTGTTTGTTCAGACCCCACTTTTTCTGAGTTTGGTTTTAAATTCTTAGGGATGAGAATAGTTTGAGAGGTATCTAATATAATGACCCATATTTCCCCAGGCCATTCCTTTGTAAAAATTCAGTGCTTTTAGTGTTCTTGGGGGTCATAGTGGTTTGTTTTAGTATTTTTCTAAAAATCCAATTTCACCAAACAGTTTCACCAAAACGGTGGCACTGTGATAGTGGCACACCGAGATAGTGGCACTAAAATAGTGGCACCATGACAGTGTCACACCAACACGATGGAACTGTAACGGTGGCACCGTAATGGTGGTATCGTGACGGTGGCACGCTGAAAAGGTGTCATGCCAAACAGTGGCTCACCCTTTTCTGAATTTCCAGTTTTCCCAGTTTCTCATAGTTTTTCCAGATTCTCCCCCCATGTTTTTTTTGACGTAAACTAAGTTTAAATCCTTGTTTGGGAATTTTTAAGGGAGTTTCAAAGGATATTAAGTATCTCTTTAATATCCTAACACTCTGGGGACTTTGAGATATTCAAACCGTGTGATCTTAACCACAATCCCACATTAATGAATTTTGAAACCATTTTCATTCCATTGATATAGGAGATAACTTTTTCTAAAGTGGAGGTTCTATATTATCTTTTCTCTTGGTGCTCCTAGAGCCCTCCTCTCTAGATGAGTCGTGCACCTGTGATAGAGCCCTATCTTGTCCAGTTTTCTTAGAGTTCCCTACTGCTCACACGATCCCCTATTTTGGTACAAAGAGGAGTTTTGGTCACCTGTTGTTTCAGGTGGGTATTCTTCTGTCTCTATTTGTGTATCATGCAGGGTGGGTTTAATAATGTTTCTTTGTGAGAAAAGATGAATCCCAATTTAAAAAAGATAATAGTAAGTAATAAATGGGGGATATGGGAGATGTTGATGTTGTGTTGTTTGTTTTAAGTATTATATTTATTGAGGATGTGATCTATTGTGACCGTATGGATTTTTAAAATAATGGTCATTGGTGGTCTTTGCTTGCACATTGGTGACATTATATATTTTTTTATAATGCTTTGATAAATGGTTGTAACATGAAATCTACTTAATCACGTATAATTGGTTAAATAAATGGATTCCACAAGATTAAACCTATTATATGATCACCCCTATTATTAAAATTAGAATTAAAGAACCCCTCTTTATAAATTTGAATATGATTTGCCTAATGGTGTGGTTGTGTGTTGTGTTTTGTTGGGTTCTGTACTTCATGGGGGGGTTGTGTGAAGTTGTTTTTGGTAACCTTGTTATGGGTATGATGGGTGGACATAGGGAATGATATTGTGTTTGGGGGATGGCATGTTTGTGCAGTGGGGCTGCTGTTTGGTGGTATTTTTCTATAGGCTTTGTGCATGGGGTGGTACAGGAGGTGTGACAGAATATCAAGTTGAGAGATTGATTGATTGTGGAATGGATGGACTTTTTGTGTAGTGTGACTTCTTATGGGTATTGGTTGGGCAGCAAGACTGCAGGACTGGGTTGTTTCGTGACTTCATGTTTATGGGTGTGATGGGTGTGGTGTTGTTGTGCAGCGAGGATGCTGGTTCTAGTTGGGAGATGATGATTGAGAAGGATAAATTCGAATAATCATATTTGGTAGTGGTTGAATGGGTGTATAGGAAAAAGGGGGTGTGTAGTGGTACTGTAGGTTGGTTTTTCTCTATTGTTTTTATGAATGGGTGTTAAAATTGATTTCCTTACCTTGGTATCTACTTCCTTGTTTTCCTTGGTAGTGTTTAGTGGCCTTTATCCTTCTGAAAATGGTTGCAGATGTTGTGCTTGTTAGTTTCCTAGGTAGTGTTGGAATAAATTAAAGTGAACCCCTTAATTAATGAGTGGAAAGTGGTTAAATTAAAGGGGGTTAGGCTCATGTTTTATTGTGGTTGTTTGTGTGGTTGTGCATATAGGGGTAGTAACATATGTGGTTCTGTGTGGGCTGGTTGTTTATTTGAAACCTGTAGGTTGGGCTGAGTGTTTGGTTACCTATATGTATAGATTTTAGTTCCTTGTGATTTATATATGCACCCCACCCTTATTGAGCACCATGTTCTGAACACCCCTATTTCATGGGGGAGGGTGTCTTTCCCAACATCTCAGTGGGAGTATGGATGGTTAGTTACTAACTTTCTTCCTCGCACCCTCTTCTGGGTTCTTACCGCTCGAGAGTATCCGAGTGGACTATAATGGCTTGAGGTTTACCATAGTCCAAGATCCTTTAGGAAAGTTTTGTTGTGGATGAGGGTCCCAGGAGTTTATGGGCCAGGATTGTTTTCCCAAGTATCTTTGGGATGAGGCCCAGGTGTCTTTGGGTGAGAGGCGTGGTTGTTGTGGCCCAGGTGTCTGCGGGAGGGATGTGTGGTGTGGTTGTGGCTCAGGTGTCTGTGGGTGGGATTTTTGTGTGGTTTGAGGCCTAGGTGTGTGCGGGTAGGTTGTGGCAGTGTGACTGCATTTTGGAAGAGTGGTAGCATCAAGATGTTAGCCGTTAGGAATGAGCAGGTAACCAGTGGGAAAGTGGTGTGGGGTACCCAAATGTTGATGTGATTATAATACTACTTTACTTGACTTAGGTTATTTTGGGAGTGAACCTTTGGTGAGGATGGGGTGGTTAGTAATCATTGGTAGGTTCTTTGAGATTCTATTGTTCTCTCACAGGTACATTAGTATGTTTCCCCCACTTGTGCATGGGTGGATTTAGTTTTCCTACTGGGTATACTTCTATACTCACCTTACGTTTGTAAAACTATTTTCAGGTTTTCAGGAGGACTTTGAGTACCATACTGGACTTTACGAGCTCAAGCGTTGGGATAGTTGTTGTGTTGCTGCTTAGTTTCTTTCTTTTGGTACTTTCTTTGGTTATTTGGTTGTATTTGTGTCATAGTTTACGTTTAAATCGTGCATGGGTTGGATTTTGGTTTCCTTTATATAAATGTTTGGTTTTTCTTGGGATTTTTACCATCTTATCTCCCAATCTTTTTTTCATTAAAAAGGATAATTCCTTCAATTTTGTGTGAGATTAAATACCCTTGGTGTTAGTCGCTACTTCGGGTCCTATTAAAGGTGGGACTCGGGGGCCATTTTCTCTCCTTCATCTTTAAGAAGGAAGGGCATGGTACTTTGTTGTCCCTTCCCTCATCTTGAGGAAGGCAGGTTGTGAGAAGTTGTGTCCAGAACAGGGTATTTTTTCTAGGAAAGTTATAAATTTTTTACTCAAGTATCGATCCATAGACTAAGATTTTCTAGGTATTTATTAAAAACAATGAATCCAACTCTTATTCCATAAAAACAAATTTTTTTTTTATTGAGGATGGTTATGTGGCATTGGGAAATTAAAGGATTTATGTGGAATATTTTAAAGCAAATCACTTATCTTTTTGGGAGGATTAAAGTTGAATTTATGAGGTAAAATCATTATGAGGATTAATAGTGGAGTTATTTAAAGATTTATGGGAGGTTAATACCACCACTAATAACCCATTTTTTTATCATGTCGGGTCTAATTTTTTTAAACATACTATTTTCCTTTAGTGGGAGAAAATTATAGAGAGAATTCATTTCATTCTTCATAATGGTGATGATGGCGAATCAAAGAGAAGGTAGTGGATTCTAGAGAAAAATAGGATGAACTGTGATATGAAAAAAAACACATATTGAAGCTTCGATGATTGTTCCATTGAGGTGGGACTTTTTCTATTTATTTCTATTAATTATATAAGTGGATTGATTCATCTCTTCCCATGATAAAACCACCCAAATTCTATATAGTGATAACTTGATAAAAATACTAGGATGATAATAATTAAATTAATTACTAAAAAAATAGAAATTAATTTAAGGTTATATTCATTGTGAAAATAGAATTATGCTCAATGTATTATCGAGTATTCTTTTTATTTATGGTTTTTTTAATAATGGATTTTTTTATGATTGAAGGTAGTTCATTCTTGGGTTATAAAATGATTATTAATAATATTTTTTGTTGCTATTATTATTATATTTTTGGAATTGGGTTCATTGTGTGACAAATGATGATGAGTGATGGTGATCAAATTCGAGTGATGGTGAATGGTTAATAATGATAATATGATTGATCCTTAAATTATTCTTCTACTACATGTCACATGTATTATTTGAAGAACATGGACATGACTCCTTTTGGGTGGTTATTTATCCCACCAACAACCATCCTTCAATTACTTTATTTTTTCCCCATACATTGATTCACTCATAGTTAATTAGTGAAAAAATAGATAAAAGGCATCATAGATTCAGATAAGTTAACAGATTTTCATGCGGCAATGATGGAACAACATGGACTCTAGAAAGTTTTGGATCCAATATCAACTACCAAAAGGGAGATTCTAATAACTGACAACATCAAAAAGAGTGGTATTTGCATCGAACGATGAATTAGGTGATGATGGATACAGAAACAATGTACGTGGGGGATAAAATCATAAAATAAGGTGAATATAGATGTTTTGTGAAATTACTAACTACATGGAATGTAGTACTCTGGGTTACATGCCATGTATGTAATTATTTTTGTTTACATATCAATATAATTACCACTGATCTAATTATTATCACAAGGTCTCATCAAATAAAATTTGTAAAATCTAGAATGTTTCCTAGTAGCTAACAAGGGTCGTCTCTCAAGGAGTTGGGACTAAGAGCACTCACCATCCTAATGATTTATTATTGTTTTTGTTTACTTTCAATTATTTTTAAAGTGAAAAATAGGGAGATAGATATGTGAAATAGGAAATAAATATAAATATACAAAAAATAATTCAATGCAATAAGTGAAGATGGTTCTAATAATTAATTCCAATGGGGTATATCATTATTTACTTTTGTTTTCAATCACCTAATTCAATGTATAGATTCAACACCATTCACATACTCATACTCCACTATTTTATTTTGTATAAAACCACCAATCTTCTCAAGGTATCCTCAAATAAACCAATAATCCCATTTTTCTCCTCGGTGAATGAGCAAGATCACTCTTCAACTAAGTGGATGGACTTACTCACACACCTAGCAAAAAATACATACCATTCATCCTCTCAAACCACACAAATCCAATAGAATGAATTATTATCTGAATGGAGGGATTATTTTAAGTGAAAATAGTATATAATAGTATCAATATTAATGGAATACAAAGTGATAATCACCTCCTATACATGCCATCTTTTCAATCGTACTAGAATTAGAGAAGAAATAGGTTTGTAGTTACATGCATAAATTCAAGAATGCCTACTATAATTCCCATTGGATCACCCAAAATGGGTTTTTTCTCCATAATTATGGAGTTCGAGACCATTGGATACATCACATGTGTTTAGAATCATGAAGAAATTAGGGGATAGAAGAATCGCATGGAATAAAAATAAAACAAAACATGAATTTGTGTAAAATTACAAAGTCTAAAACTAATCTAGTTGGGTATAAAGGATAATGTTTGAATTATCTCCAATGGGGGAAAGGTAAACTATTTATAATAATTATTTCCACATATTATTCTATTATTCTAAAATTTCGTATCATGAACTACAGTTCCTATTCTTCCTCGGATGAACTCCACATGTCTAGGATGAGGGTGTAGATGGATTCAACTAGGTAGTGGTTGAATATTCTTCTTACTTTGCTTCTTTCCCATGATCCTATTCTTCTTACTTGCTTTATGATCACCATGTGAGTCATTATAGAGAATCATCTCAATTCATCCAAACTAGATAGATGAAAATGATTTTGATTTTAGGTTGAGCTACTCTGATTTTGGAAATTTAGATTTAATCCTTATTAAAACCCTTACATAGCTCCAGATATTTTGGTTTACCTTGAATTAGCTAAGCTATACATGTAGATACCCTTACATTACCTTTAAAAAATTTGTGTGGCCCTTAAATAGTGCATAGAGTGGTTGTATAACCTTTATGTAGTTATTATCTACCTTTGTGTGACTTGGTTTACCCATACATAACCTTTGGAATGTGAAAGTCACTATGAAACAACCTTGACACGGCAAGCTTCTACCTTAACATGGAAATTATGGAGTTCTTACCCTTATGAGTCCTTAAACATGTGTGTTCTACCTTTAAATGAATATTTGGTGTTAAAACTACACTTATTTAGCTTTTGATCACCTTTCCATAGCTTGTGGAACCTTCCCTTCACATTTACATAGCAGAGGAGATGTGGAGGAACCCTTAAGTATCTCTCACTTGTGAATAATATTTTCCTGATGTGAAAACTTATGGTCAGTTTTTATCTCATGTTAGATCCATGGCTCATGGTCATTTCTCTTGTGGTCGATCAAGTTATCGTCTTGTGGTAGTTTTACACAGTTGGTGAAGTTTATTTCTTATGGTAGATTGTATGTGATATCTTGAAGGTGATGTAGCCAATATCATGCCTTGTGGTCAGTTTTTTATATTTTTATCGATTGAATCTAGAGTCTCATATTTGGTTTCAATTACTTAAACTAGACAGTTGAAAACTAAAACTCAATATAGGCTTACTAAAAATTAAAATCATAATTAATTAAAACATTAAAATCCAGAATTAATAATCCTTTAAAATTAAATTCCAAAACTGAATCAAGGTGTAGATTTTCCCTTAAAATCCAAATAATGAATAAAATGGTTAAAACCCATGTTTTGATTCATTTATCAAATAAGTTTATATTTCACAAAAGTAGAAAATATTAATGATTTTCCAAGGTTTTATATTAATTAAGTAGTTAATTATCATTGAAAAGCAATTAAAAAATTGGTAACTTTTGAATCTCATCACTCCCCCACACTTACACTATTTCACTCCCACACAATATAATGAATTCTATTTATTCAAAAATATAGTCTTACCTAGATTCAAATATTCATACCAGAAAAGAAGAAAATCACCAATTCATTAATTTTTTGAATTATCATGCCTTATGTATGAATTAATCTCACCGCCTCACTTTAATTCAAGAAAAAAAATTAATCCAGGAGTGAAACAAATAGATTTAAGTGTAATTAAAATTTTAACAAGTGGAACTTCCATTTATCCCTCTCTCCTAAGTTTCTTAAAGCAAAGTTCAAGTTTACACTTCCTTAATATAACTCAAATGAGTTTTTTATAAGTCAATTGTCCCCTTCTTCATTTATTTTCAAAATTCCCCTCACTTGAATGAATTAGTTTTTTAAAATTAGGAAATTATTAAATTTTTTTCCCATACATGTCTATGAAGAATCACTTATTGTATTTGAAAATGGATTTTATTTACTCACACCCAATGCCTAATGTCTCATAGATTCATTGTGGAATCTAAATTTCCAATTTTAATCCTATTTAAAGAGAATTATTTAAATATCTTTGATTTGGATCCCTAAGGTGACATTTTCACAAAGGAAAATTTACTTTTAATTATGTTTAAAATTACAAGGTTCTCATGTTATAATTTCGATTACATAAATATATTTTTACTCACACTCATTTTCCTAGTTTTAAAACCAAATTTCTAAGAAAATAGAAACCAAATTCAATCAAAAGTAATTTAACTCTCATAATTTAAAAACCAATTAACTCCCTCCACTATAGCATGGAATTTTTCTTATGAATTACAACATTCTGATCAAGTAACCTAATGTAAAAAACACACTAAAAGAAAAAAAATATAAGAAAAGAACTTGAAAATTTTAATTTATTAGAAAAAATTCTAAATAGAATGATTTAAAATTAATATATAAAATAGATTTGAAACCTCCCCCTCACTTATTCAATATTGATCCATTAAAGTTATAGTATATTTCAACCATATTTCAGTGAATAAATATTTTTAAAATGAAAGAAAAAACCTGGTGTTTATTTGTAATGCCCCGACCCCAGTTATCCAGAGTCGGTGAATTATTACATAACATTGGCATGATCACAAAAGATCAAGTCTCGAAAGACTGATTAGTTTGGTAGCCTTGGAATCACTAGATACATTCATATGTCTTACATTACATGATAAAATGAAAAACTACAAAAACATATTGTCTCCATAGAACACACTCATATCCCCTCATATTATCCCTGCAGGTCATTCATAAAATAATTCTTCACATCCTGGGAAAAATAAAACATAGAAAGGGGTGAGCTCGGATGCTCAGTAAGGATAACAATATAGCGGAAACTTTCATAAATAAGCATAAACATTTAAGGCAATGTATAACTAAAACAAAAGCCTTTTAAACTTGAACTTCAGCATAATATGGAAAAAATGAAATGAAATAAATACATTTACTTATTCATATGGATATTCTACTAGTCGAATAATCACATGCAATACCAATAACCACTTTCATAATGATGGAATGCATAATGCCAGACTATCATAACCACGTAGCCAAGGCCTCGTGCCAAGACTACAAATAAGATTTGGTCAAGGCCTTGTACCAATACACTAGTTTGTCTCATGAGACCTACTGATGCATCGAGTAGCTATAGCGGGCTCCACCCATCACTTATTAAGTCCAATGCATTCCTCATATGAATAGGTTTAAACATAATATAAACATTCGTATTAAAACTAGCATATGAAATGTCAATTATTTCTCCATAAACCATGAATGGTATAAAAATAACAAATCCATAGTCAAACATATCACAAAACCTTCAATAAAATATGGAAGTTTTGTATCATAATAAATCAACTTCAAATAAGCTTAAAATCCATCAAAGTATGTTGACATAAATGAAAATTATTTGTAAAACTCTTTGAGAGAAATATCCTTTTATCATGAAAACATTTAAAAGTCACCCAATTTAGAATGGAATATATTTAAAGAATTTTTTTATCAAAGTGTCCCATACCACTTTGAAACTTTTGAAAAGAATTATCATTTCAAAAAATTCATGTCCATATAAATAAATCCTTAAAATCATTTTGAAAACATGGAAATTAATTAAAAAGGTTTAGAAAGATAAATCTTTAAAACATTTAAAATTCTGATATTGATAAAGAGTACTTTTCACAAATCCTTAAAATATTCATTTTGAAATCATTTTTATGAAAATGTACATGGATGATAAAAATGTCCCAGTAAATACTTACACATAAACAATCTCGGATAATAATGAGATTTAGGAATTAAACCTTACCAATTTAGTAACTTATGAAACATATACCCCATGAAATAGGTATCGTACAATGAATATGTAAATACACATAAATTAAAGTGTATTGCACAAATAATACAATTATGGGTAGTACATACACCACACAAAAGGTAATAGTGTCAATATGGCACGAATCTCACGGGAATAAGGAGTGAGATGAAAACCCCTTACCTTGTACTTTTCCTTGGTAGAGGGTAGGTTAACCTCCTGTATATTAGTTAAATCATTGTTATTAAATTATAAAAGAATCATATACATAAATATGATATCATATATGATCTTTTAATATTTCTTTGTTAATAATATTTTAGTATTATCGTCGTTTCGGGTGTTAACTGATTCGTTTTCCTTTATATGATTTGTTACGTAAGCCGTGTTTGTTATGGATAGGTTGTATCTTATTAATATACAGAATTATATCAAGTCCTTAAACATTACTTTTAATCATAAAATTATAATTAGTCTTTAATGTATATGATGGGGAAATGAATCTCATCGCGTTCGTAGAGACGACAATCCGTACGTACGCACGAACGCTACTTCCATTTCATTTTTCATTTTAAAAGGAATCAAAACCAAATGATACATAGGTATATTATTATTCCAGTATAATATAATATCTTATATATATTACTTAAGTTCATTAACAACATCCTTTATACATTCCATGTATGGTATGAACGAGTCATATCACTTTGAGGGGGCGGCAGTCCGCACTTCCTCAAATGAAATTATCGTATATATATACAACATGAAATGAATAATGGTATTCTATAAAATGGAATTACAGAAGATTATATATAAAATAAATATCATTAATATCATATTTAATTATAGTTCCATCATAATGGCCACCATGATACGTGGTAGGAGATAATTGAAAAATCATAGTTTTGTGAGGCGTTTGGTTGTCATCCACAGAAACATTATGTTCTTCACCCATTAGATGGAGGTGTGTGTAAATGTAGTTCAAATAATTCTCATAAAAATATCCTAGTATATTTATTATACTTGTGTTGTTAAAAAAGAAAATAATAAGAAGATTTTAGGGGTTGGAGAAGTAAAATAAAGAAAAGAAGCTAAGAGAAATCGTTACCTTTAATTTGGGTAACTTCCTTTGGTTTGAACCAAAAAGGACTCTTGAAGTGATTTCTGCCTAAGGTAAGGCTTCTAAGAGGATGAGAGGGATGTGAGGAGATTAATTGGGCAGAGGTTGGATGATTCAAAAGGCTTTAGAGGTGTGAGGAATTGGTTATAAGTTGTGTCCTTTTATAAGGGGGAGGAGGGGCTCTTTAAGAAAAACTTAAAGTATTATTTAATAATAAATTCATATTTGGTTTTTAATGGATCCAAAGTGGATTATTAAAATTATAAAGTTGTTATGGGTCAAAAAACACTCAACCAATAGATTTTATACAGGTTTGGGTCACTATAGTAACCTTATCTTTTAGATTTAACTCTAAGTTAAATGGTTTGACATTTACCATGTCTCTTTGTATTTTTATATTATATAGTTAATAAACTTACTATATACATTCAAGAGACCTCCAATTGGTCCATTAATAATAAACCTATCATTATATAAGTCCTTTTCCCGAACTTTATATTTTTTGGAATAGAATATCAATTAATAATATAATATTTTTTTTAAAAACTCTTTTATGTCAATTTTGACACTACTGGGTATTTTGTTTTTGATAATTTCATAACAGCATTATTACTTCTAACAAACTTTATATAACCAATCCTAATATGTCATATTAACCTATAAAATTAGTGGAATTCATAAAAAGTCTCAAATTACATTTATTTTGATATTTATAATATCAATTATTTTAATATTTCATTAATTAGGTAATTACTGCATCACCATTGTGTCATAAATAAATTAAATTATTTAATGTCTAAAAATTATAAATAAAATACCATTATTTAGGAAATTGTTTTATATTTATAATTAATATTTATAATCTAATTTATCTTATTTATAACCCTTTATTAAAAATGTTTTAGTAATTAAACTTTGATTCTAACTCTTTTAACTCTTCTTTGAATTAAATAATAATAAATGTCCTAATCTAATCCATGTGGACCAAAGAGGTTCATATTTTATTCCGAAGGATGTTTTTAGTCGAATTATACTTATCCAATAGAATTAGAACATGTGTTAGGGTAATAATAATATCATTTTTACCCTTAATTACCCTATTTACTTTTTGCGTGGTAAATAAAAGTAAAAAAGTTACTATTCACCAAAAATTATTTATATCTTATTGAACCATATTTTACTACTTGATATTAACCGTGTCTCTCAGATTTTAAAAATTCTACTCATAGAAGCGTTAAAATTAAGTTTTATATGAATTTGCAAATTCTCCTAGGAGATGGGTAAAAGACGGTGAAAAAGTTCAATAAAATTTTTATATGTCTAAAATTATTATAAACTGACTCCAATGAATTACATTGAACTTATATAGGTATTACGTATCTATTTTGACCTAAAATAAATTTAAATAAAATAAATAATTATTTAAATAAAAAGACGGTTTTAACCAATAACTTAGTGTTTTTCGCTATTCATCAAAAATTAAAAGTTTTTAGAAAGATACCAAAAATTCACCCTAAGATAATTTTGATATTCCAAATTCAATAATGAATTATATTGTACCAAATTCAAAACATAGAAGTTTCATTTATTAATTTAAAATTAATTCCCACTGTCAAAACCAAAAGGCTATTTTTAAGAAATAATAACTATAAAAAGTTTGACACTTGTTTATGTCCAATTTCAAAGTGAAATTACTTACAATGAACATAATTGGATTAAATGGTAAAATATAATCTATTTATACTTCCAAACCATTAAAATGTATAATTTAACAATATAAATTCTTTTGATTAAAAAAGTTGTTTTCAGTTAAAATATAGTATTTTTTAATATTCACCCAAATATGAAAGTTATCAGAAAAACACCAAAACCTTATTGAAGCTATATTCTTATGTAACTATTCTAAAGAAGAAGTTTATTTTATAAAATTGAATATATAAAAGTTTCAAATATTGGATTTAAAAAGGCTTCGCCATTAAAAGGCGGTAAAATTGCATTTTTTGAAAAATACTTCTTTTATCTGAAAAAAATGTATTTGTTCTTAAATTATGTACAAGAAACTCATAATATGGATTCTAAAATTATAAGGATAATTTAAAATTTAAAATTCAATTAATACTATTCATAACCACTTTTGAATGGCTACTTTGGTAAGTCGTGGTGCGCTTGAACTCAGTGTTGCATACAACACATGCTATTGTATTATTCAAAGAGAAGCGTACCATAGAAGCTTGGGGTGTTACATTCTCCCCTCCTTCAATAAATTGCGTCCTCGCAATTTGAAATTTTTCTTTGAAAATAAAAGGTTGAAAATAGAAAATACCTTTTTAGAAAACCCACATCAGAAATAGGGTTAATAAAAATATAACTTTAAAAGAAAGAAAGAGAAGTACAAAGGTCACCCGAGATAGCCCATACTAGGATTCTATGAAAACATGGATATGGAGGAGAAAAAAACCATCAAGGTCTGATGGAGAGTTGGAGAAAACAGGATTAGGAGAAAGTTAACTACAAGAAAATCACAAACTTGTGATTGGTTAAACGGTCTTTGATTCCCCAGTAGGAAAAGTTAACCGACAACATTTTTGTTTTAAGTTACCTTTAATAAAGTTGAATAATTTATTTATGAGATTTACTAATAACGTAAGGAAATATACTTACTTTTCATATAGACATTAATTCCTTACTAAATTTTTACCACAAACCCATGTTCCACTCCAAAAGGTAATAGAACTCAAAAATATTCTATTTATACTAACTGTATAGGGTTCTAAAAATAAATTTATAATTCATCTATCAGAACTTAAAAATACTACATTATACACTCCAGGGACTTCACGTAGTCCAGTGGTAGGCGATAAATCCCAATCGAACTATGGTTGTGAGTTTGATTCTCACAGCTTTGTCTGAACGCGACGGGTTGTCACACGGTCTGTGTATTGTCCTTTTTATAAATATCCAAAAATAACCTTAACAATAGTATCCAATGTAAAATATAATCCATTATAACCTTTATAATTATCCAAAATACTTATGTCCAAACTCTCAGTCCAAAATTTATATGGAAGGTAAACATAATGTAGATTCGTTTTACCACGTAATAACATATGAATACCTTCATCGTGTATTCTTTTAAAACACTGAAACATCCTGAATTACCATAAAACCTTATTGATTACATTCATGCTCCCTTATTCCTTATAGAATACTAGGTATACTTCATCCATCCAAAAATGTTTTAAATTCCAAAAATGATGGAACATACAAATCATTAATCAGTTTCAAGGTAGTCAATAATATTCAATATAATTTATCCAAATCAATCATGTATTATTACAAAATAACTACCTCGGTATTAGAACCATATTATGGTTTATCTTTCTCTCAACCATATATTTTCCAAAAATTTAACCTGATATTGAGTCACTTTTATTGGTTCCACGCAATCTCAAGTCCTTAATGAAATAGTACTACAGTACAATCCTTATATACTCCATAATTATTATAACCAGTACAGTGTTGATACAACACTCAAATGACATAATTCCTTAATAACAACATAATAAATTTAATCATTCATCCTCATCTCTGGTAGTATCATAACTTAATCATTATCCAATAGCATCATTTGGGGAATACTCTGATGATTTGGACATTGGTTCGCGTAGTGTCCCAACTCCTTGCAAATGAATCATTGTACATTTGAAACCTTTTTCTTACCCTTGAAGTCACATACATGGTTTCCTTTTTCTCCACACTTATAACAAACTCTCATTCCCTTCGGGAAAGTTCCAGGGTGTTTCTTCCCACAGTTATCACATATGGGAAAATTCTTCTTTTCCCTCTTCCCTTTATCCATCTTTCTCTCTTCCATCCTTTTCTTCTCTTGCTTACCTTTAAAGCCATAGGACTCAGAGAATTATTTACTTATATTTTTAACACATGATACTATTTCTTCATATGTTGATAATACATGGGAGATAATTTCTCTTCTAAATATTGGCTTAATACCATGAAAGATATGATCCTTCTTACTCTTTGGATTATACGTATTGTTGGAGTTCGCATTCCTTCTACTGGGCACCATTTCTATACAATGGAATACACTTGGTCAGTTTATGAATTAAAATTAATAATTCCAAACTTGTAAAATATCTAACATAAATTGAATAGTTTATGGATATAATCCATAATCACAAAAAAAATCTTTTAGGAGGTATATACTCAGAAACCCTTCATAGTGTTTTGTAGAGGAAATGAGAATTATCCTAAGAATATCCCTCGGGAGTGTCGTAACCAAGAGTGCAGTAATGCCCGTTGTCATGCACCAGTTCCCATTCAAGTCTAGCTCAAAGCGGTTTTTTCGGGTTTTACCCCTAGGTACATCTGTGCCAGAGCTGCATCTACCTGCTCGTATCCAGACAAGGATGTATTTCTTGGAAAATTCACAAAATATCTACAGTTCCAAAATTCTAGGAAGTTATTCTATACTAATCTTCAAAGTCAATCTTAGGGTGATGTTTTCTAATCATAGTTTATCTAAATCTAGCTTCCAAGGTTTGTACTAAACTTCCTCTGATACTAACTATAACGCCCCGACCCTAGTTACCCAGAGTCGGTGCATTATTACATAACATTGGCATGATCACAAAAGATCAAGTCTCGAAAGACCAATTAGTTTAGTATCCTTGGAATCACTAGATAAATTCATATGTCTTAAATTACATGATAAAATGAAAAACTACACCAACATATTGTCTCCATAGACCACACTCATATCCCCTCATATTATCCCTTCAGTTCATTCATAAAATACTTCTTCATATCTTGGGAAAAATAAAACATAGAAAGGGGTGATCTTGGATGCTCAGTAAGGATAACAATATAGCGGAAACTTTCATAAATAAGCAAAAACATTTAAGGCAATGTATAACTAAAACAAAAGCCTTTTAAACTTGAACTTCAGCATAATATGGAAAAAATAAAATTAAATAAATCCATTTACTTATTCACGTGGATATTCTACTAGTCTAATAATCACATGCAATATCAATAACCACTTTCATAATGATGGAATGCATAATGTCAGAATATCATAACCACATAGCCAAGGCCTCGTGACAAGACTACAAATAAGATTTTTTCAAGGCCTTGTGCCAAGACACTATTTTGTCTCATGATACCTACCGATGCATCGAGGAGCTATAGCGGGCTCCACCCATCACTTATTAAGTCCAATTCATTCCTCATATGAACAGGTTTGAACATAACATAAACATTCTTATTAAAACTATCACACAAAATGTCAATGCTTTCTCCATAAACCATGAATGGTATAAAAATAACACATCCACAGTCAAACATATCACAAAACCTTTAATAAAATATGGAAGTTTTGTATCATAATAAATCAACTTCAAATAAGCTTAAAATCCATCAAAGGATGTTGACATAGATGAAAATGATTTGTAAAACTCTTTGAGAGAAATATCCCTTTATCATGAAAACATTTAAAAGTCACACAATTTAGAATGGAAGACATTTAAATAAATTTTTGAATCAAAGTGTCCCATACCACTTTGAAACTTTTGAAAATAATTATCATTTCAAAAAATTCATGTCTATATAAATAAATCCTTAAAATCATTTTGAAAACATGGACATTAATTAAAAAGGTTTATAAAGATAAATCTTTAAAACATTTAAAATTATGATCTTGATAAATAGTACTTTTCACAAATCCTTAAAATATTCATTTTGAAATCATTTTTATGAAAATGGACATGGATGATAAAAATGTCCCAGTAAATACTTAGACATAAACTATCTCGGATAATAATGAGATTGAGGAATTAACCATTACCAATTTAGTAACTTACAAAACATACACCCCATGAAAGAGGTATCATAAAATGAATATGTAAATACACATAAATTAAAGTATATTACACAAATAATACAATTATGTTCAGTACATACACCACACAAAAGGTAATAGTGGCAATATGGCACGAATCTCACGGGAATAAGGAGTGAGATGAAAACCCCTTACCTTGTACTTTTCCTTGGTAGATGGTAGGTTAACATCCTGTATAATAGTTAAATCATTTTTATTAAATTATAAAAGAATCATATACATAAATATGATGTCATATATGATCTTTTAATATTTCTTTGTTAATAATATTTTAGTATTATCGTCGTTTTGGGTGTTAACTGATTTGTTTTCCTTTATATGCTTTGTTACGTAAGTCGTGTTTGTTATGGATAGGTTGTATCTTATTCATATCCATAATTATATCAACTCCTTAAAGATAACTATTAATCATCAAATTATAATTATTCTTGAATGGATATGATGGGGAAATGAATCTCATCGCGTTCGTGGAGACGGTAATCTGTATGTACGCACGAACGCTACTTCCATTTCATTTTTCATTTTAAAAGGAATCAAAACCAAATGATGCATATGTATATTATTATTCCAGTATAATATAATATCTTATATATGAAACTTAATTTCATTAACACCATCCTTTATACGTTCCATGTATGGTATGAACGAGTCATATCACTCTGAGGAGGCGGTAGTCCGCACTTCCTCAAATGAAATTATCGTATATATATACAAAATGAAAGGAATAATGGTATGCTATAAAATGGAATTACAGAATCATATATATAAAATAAATATCATAAATATCATATTTAATTATAGTTCCATCATAATGGCCACCATGAGAGGTGGTAGGAGATAATTGAACAATCATCGTTTCGTGAGGTGTTTGGTTTCCATCCACAGAAACATTATGTTCTTCACCCATTAGATGGATGTGTGTGTAAGTGTAGTTCGAATACTTCTCATAACAATATCCTAGTATATTGAGTATACTTGTGTTGTTACAAAATAAAATAATAAGAAGATTTTAGGGGTTTGAGAAGTAAAATAAAAGAAAAGAAGCTAAGAGAAATCGTTACCTTTAATTTGGGCAACTCTCTTTGGTTTGAACCAAAAAGGACTCTTGAAGTACTTTCTGCCTAAGTTAAGGCTTCTAGGAGGAGGATAAGGATGTAGGGATCTTAATTGGGAAGATTTTGGACGATACAAAAGGCTTGAGATGTGTGAGTAATTGGTTATAAGTGGTGTCCTTTTATAAGGGGGAGGAGGGGTTCTTTAGGAAAAACTTAAAATATTATTTTATAATAAATTTATATTCGGTTTCTAATGGCTCCAAAGTGGATTATTAAAATTATAAGGTGGTTATGGGTCAAAAACCACTCAACCAATATATTTTAGACAGGTTTGGGTCACTATAGTAACCTTATCTTTTATATTTAACTCTTGGTTAAATGGTTTGACATTTACCATCTCTCTTTATATTTTTATATTATATAGTTAATAAACTTACTATATACATCCAAGAGACCTACAAGTGGTCCATTAATAATACACCTATCATTATATAAGTCCTTTGGCCGAACCTTAGATTTTTAAGAATAGAATATCAATTAATAATATAATATTTGTTTTAAAAACTCTTTTATGTCAATTTTGACACTATTGGGTATTTTGTTTTTTATAATTTCATAACAGCATTATTACTTCGAAAAAACTTTATATAACCAATCATAATATGTCATATTAACCTAGAAAATTAGTTTAATTCATAAAAAAGTCTCAAATTACATTTATTTTTATATTTATAATATCAATTATTTTAATATTTCATTAATTAGGTAATTACTGCTTCACTATTGTGTCATAAATAAATTAAATTATTTAATGTCTAAAAATTATAAATAAAATACCATTATGTATTAAATCATTTTAGATTTCCAATTAATATTTATAATCTAATATATCTTATGTATTACCCTATATTAAAAATGTTTTAGTAATTAAACTTTGATTTTAACTCTTTTAACTCTTCTTTGAATTAAATAATAATAAATGTCCTAATCTAATAAATGTGGACCAAAGAGGTTCATATTTTATTCCTAAGGTTTTTTTGGTCGAATTATACTTATCCAATAGAATTAGGACATGTGTTAGGGTAATAATAATATCCTTTTTACCCTTAATTACCCTATTTACTTTTTACTGTGGTAAATAAAAGTAAAAAGTTACTATTCACAAAAAAATATTTTTATCTTATTGAAACACATTTTACTCCTTTATATTAACTGTTCCTATAATATTTTTTAAATTCTACACACAAAAGTGTTAAAATTAAGTTTTATGTGAATTTGCAAATTCTCCTAGGAGATGGGTAAAAGACGGTGAAAAGTTCAATAAAATTTTTATATGTCTAAAATTATTATAAACTGACTCCAATTAATTACATTGAACTTGTATAGGTATTAAGTATCTATTTTGACCTAAAATAAATTTAAATAAAATAAATAATTATTTAAATAAAAAGTCAGTTTTAACCAATAACTCAGTGTTTTTCGCTATTCATCAAAAATTAAAAGTTTTCAGAAAAATACCAAAATTCACCCTAAGCTAATTTTGATATTACAAATTCAATAATGAAGTATATTTTACCAAATTCAAAACATATAATTTGTATTTATTAATTTAAAATTAATTCCCACTGTCAAAACCAAAAGGCTATTTTTAAGAAATAATAACTATAAAAAGTTTGACACTTGTTTACGTCCAATTTCAAAGTGAAATTACTTAAAATGGCCATAATTGGATTAAATGGTAAAAATATAATCTATTTATACTTCCAAACCATTAAAATGTATAATTTAACAATATAAATTCTTTTGATTAAAAAAGTTGTTTTCAGTTAAAATATAGTATTGTTCACTATTCACCCAAATATGAAAGTTATCAGAAAAACACCAAAACCTTATTAAAGCTATATTATTATGTCCCGATTCTAAAGAAGAAGTTTATTTTATCAAATTTAATATATAAAAGTTTAAAATATTGTATTTAAAAAGGCTTCACCATTAAAAGGTGGTAAAATTGAATTTTTTTGAAAAATACTTCTTTTATCTGAAAAAAATGTATTTGTTCTTAAATTGTGTCTAAGAAACTCATAATATGGATTCTAAAATTATAAGGATAATATAAAATTTAAAATTCAGTTAATACTATTCATAACCTCTTTTGAACGGCTAGTTTGGTAAGTCGTGGTGTGCTTGAACTCAGTGTTGCCTACAACACACGCTATTCTATTATTCAAAGAGAAGCATACCGTGGAATCTTGGGGTGTTACATTCTCCCCTCCTTCAATAAATTGCGTCCTCGCAATTTAAAATTTTTCTTTGAAAATAAAAGGTTGAAAATAGAAAATACCTTTTTGGAAAACCCACATTAGAAATAGGGTTAATAAAAATATAACTTTAAAAGAAAGAAAGAGAAGTAAAAAGGTCACCCGAGATAGCCCATACTAGGATTCTATGAAAACATGGATATTAAGGAGAAACAAACCATCAAGGTCTGATGGAGAGTTTTAGAAAACAGGATTATGAGAAAATTAACTATAAGAAAATCACAAACTTGTGATTGCTTAAACGGTCTTTGATTCCCCAGTAGGAAAAGTTAACCGACAACGTTTTTTTTAAGTTACCTTTTATAAAGTTGAAGAATTTATTTATGAGATTTACTAAGAATGTAAGGAAATATACTTACTTTTCATATAGACATTCATTCCTTACTAAATTTTTACCACAAACCCATCTTTCACTCCAAAAGGTAATAGAACTCAAAAATATTCTATTTATCCTAACCGTATAGGGTTCCAAAAATAAATTTATAATTAATCTATCAGAAATTAAAAAAACAACATTATATACTCCAGGGACTTCACGTAGTCCAATGGTAGGTGATAAATCCCAATCGCACTATGGTTGTGAGTTCGATTCCCATAGCTTTGTCTGACGTGACGGGTTTTCACATTTTCTGCATGTTTTCCTTTTTATAAATATCCAAAAATAACCTTAACAATAGTATCCAATGTAAAATATATTCCATTATAACCTTTATACTTATCTAAAATACTTTTGTCCAAACTCTCAGTCCAAAATTTATATGTAAGGTAAACATAATGTAGATCCTTTTTACCACATAATAACATATGAATACCTTCATCATGTATTCTTTTAAAACACTGAAACATCCTGAATTACCATAAAACCTTATTGATTAAATTCATGCTCCCTTATTCCTTATAGAATACTGGATATACTTAGTCCATCCAAAAATGTTTTAAATTCCAACAATGATGGAAAATACAAATCATTAATTAGTTTCAAGGTAGTCAAGAATATCCAATATAATTTATCCAAATCAATCATGTATTATTCCAAAATCACTACCTCGGTATCAGAACCATATTATGATTTATCTTTCTCTCAACCATATATTTTCCAAAAATTTAACCTGATATTGAGTCACTTTTCTTGGTTCCACACAATCTCAAGTCCTTAATGAAATAGTACTGCAGTACAATCCTTATATACTCCATAATTATTATAACCAGTATAGCGTTGATACAACACTCAAATGACATAATTCCTTAATAACAACATAAGAAATCTAATCATTCATCCTCATCTGTGGTAGTATCATAATTTGATCATTATCCAATAGCATCATTTAGGGAATACTCTGATGATTTGGACATTGGTTCGCGTAGTGTCCCAACTCCTTACAAATGAAGCATTGTACATTTGAAAACTTTTTCTTACCATTGCAGTCACATACATGGTGTCCTTTTTCTCCACACTTATAAAAAAATCTCATTCCCTTCAGGCAAGTTCCAGGGTGTTTCTTCTCATAGTTATCACATATGAGAAAATTCTTCTTTTCTCTCTTCCCTTTATCCATATTTCTCTCTTCCATCCTTTTCTTCTATTTCTTACCTTCAAAGCCATAGGACTCAGAGAATTATTTACTTATCTTTTTAACACATGATACTATTTCTTCATATGTTGAGAATACATGGGAGACAATTTCTCTTCTAAATGTTGGATTAATACTATGAAAGATATGATCCTTCTTACTCTTTGGATTATACATATTTTTGGAGTTCGCATTCCTTCTACTGGGCATCATTTCTATACAATGTCATACACTAGGTCAGTTTATGAATTGCAATGAATAATTACAAACTTTTAAAATATCTAACGTAAATTTAATAGTTTATAGATATAATCCATAATAACAAAAAAAATTGAGGAGGTATATACTCATAAACCTTTCATAGTGGTTTGTAGAGAAAATGAGAATTATCCTAAGCATATCCCCCGGGAGTGTCATAACCAAGAGTGCAGCAAGACCTGTTGTCGTGCACCATTTCTCGTTCGAGTCTAGCTCAAAGCGGTGTTTTCGGGTTTTACCCCTAGGTACATTTGTGCCAAAGCTTCCTCTACCTGCTCGTATCCAGACAGGGATGTATTTCTTGGAAAACTCACAAAATCTCTACAGTTCCAAAATTCTAGGAAGTTATTCTATAATAATCCTCAAAGTTTATCTTATGGTAATGTTTTCTAATCAGAGTTTATCTAAATATATCTTCCAAATTTTGTACTAAACTTCCTCTGATACCAACTGTAACGCCTCGACCCCAGTTACCCAGAGTCTGTGCATTAGTACATAACATTGGTATGATCACAAAAGATCAAGTCCCGAAATACCGATTAGTTTAGTAGCCTTGGAATCACTCGATATATTCATATGTCTTACATTACATGATAAAATGAAAAACTACAGCAACATATCGTCTCCATAGACCACACTCATATCCCCTCATACTATCCTTGCAGGTCATTCATAAAATACTTCTTCACATCCTGGGAAAAATAAAACATAGAAAGGGGTGAGCTCGGATGCCCATTAAGGATAACAATATAGCGGAAACTTTCATAAATAAGCATAAACATTTAAGGCAATGTATAACTAAAACAAAAGCCTTTTAAACTTGAACTTCAGTATAATATGGCAAAAATAAAATGAAATAAATCCATTTACTTATTCACATGGATATTCTACTAGTCGAATAATCACATGAAATATCAATAACCACTTTCATAATGATGGAATGCATAATGCCAGACTATCATAACCACATAGTCAAGGCCTCGTACCAAGACTACAAATAAGATTTTGTCAAGGCCTTGTGCCAAGACACTAGTTTGTCTCCTGAGACCTACCGATGCATCGAGGAGCTGTAGCGGTCTCCACCCATCACTTATTAAGTCCTATGCATTCCTCATATGAAGAGGTTTGAACATAATATAAACATTTGTATTAAAACTACCATATGAAATGT
Source organism: Viscum album (assembly GCA_963277665.1). Lineage (NCBI taxonomy): Eukaryota > Viridiplantae > Streptophyta > Magnoliopsida > Santalales > Viscaceae > Viscum > Viscum album. The sequence goes on from OY728127.1 coordinate 112,065,388, forward strand.
CAATACTTTCTCCATAAACCATGAATGGTATAAAAATAACACATCCACAGTCAAACATATCACAAAACCTTCAATAAAATATGGAAGTTTTGTATCATAATAAATCAACTTCAAATAAGCTTAAAATCCATCAAAGGATGTTGACATAGATGAAAATGATTTGTAAAACTCTTTGAGAGAAATATCCCTTTATCATGAAAACATTTAAAAGTCACACAATTTAGAATGGAATAAATTTAAAGAAATTTTTGAATCAAAGTGTCCCATACCACTTTGAAACTTTTGAAAAGAATTATCATTTCAAAAAATTCATGTCCATATAAATAAATCCTTAAAATCATTTTGAAAACATGGACATTAATTAAAAATGTTTAGAAAGATAAATCTTTAAAACATTTAAAATTATGATCTTGATAAAGAGTAATTTTCAAAAATCCTTAAAATATTCATTTTGAAATCATTTTTATGAAAATGGACATGGATGATAAAAATGTCCTAGTAAATACTTACACATAAACAATCTCGAATAATAATGAGATTGAGGAATTAACCCTTACCAATTTAGTAACTTACGAAACATACACCCTATGGAAGAGGTATCATACAATGAATATGTAAATACACATAAATTAAATTTTATTACATAAATAATACAATTATGGGCAGTACATACACCACACAAAAGGTATTAGTGGCAATATGGCACGAATCTCACGGGAATAAGAAGTGAGATGAAAACACCTTACCTTGTACTTTTCCTTGGTAGAGGGTATTTTAACCTCCTATATAATAGTTAAATAATTGTTATTAAATTATAAAATAATCATATACATAAATATGATATCATATATGATCTTTTAATATTGCTTTTTTAATAATATTTTAGTATTATCGTCATTTCGGGTGTTAACTGATTTGTTTTCCTTTATATGCTTTGTTACATAAGTCGTGTTTGTTATGGATAGGTTGTATCTTATTCATATCCAGAATTATATCAAGTCCTTAAACCTTAATTTTAATCATCAAATGAGAATTGTTCTTTAATGGATATGATGGGGAAATGAATCTCTTCGCATTCGTGGAGACGGTAATCCGTACGTACGCACTAACGCTACTTCTATTTCATTTTTCATTTTTAAAGGAATCAAAACTAAATTATACATAGGTATATTATTATTCCATTATAATATAATATCTTATATATGTTAATTAATTTCATTAACACCATCCTTTATACATTCCATGTATGGTATGAATGAGTCATATCACTTTGAGGGGGCGGTAGTCCGCACTTCCTCAAATGAAATTATCGTGTATATATATACAACATGAAATGAATAATGGTATGCTATAAAATGGAATTAAAAAATATTATATATAAAATAAATATAATTAATATCATATTTAATTATATTGTCATCATAATGGCCACCATGAGAGGTGGTAGGAGATAATTGAACAATCAACGTTTCGTGAGGCGTTTGGTTTCCATCCACAGAAACATTATGTTCTTCACCCATTAGATGGAGGTGTGTGTAAGTGTAGTTATAATACTTCTCATAACAATATCCTAGTATATTGAGTATACTGGTTTTGTTATAAAAGAAAATAATAATAAGATTTTAGGGGTTGGAGAAGTAAAATAAAAGAAAAGAATCTAAGAGAAATCGTTACCTTTAATTTGGGTAACTCCCTTTGGTTTGAACCAAAAAGGAATATTGAAGTGCTTTCTATCTAAGTTAAGGCTTCTAGGAGGAGGATAAGGATGTAGGGAGCTTAATTGGGCAGATGTTGGACGAGTCAAAAGGCTTGAGAGGTGTGAGGAATTGGTTATAAGTGGTGTCCTTTTATGAGAGGGAGGAGGATCTCTTTAGGAAAAACTTAAAATATTATTTTATAATAAATTAATATTCGGTTTCTAATGGCTCAAAAGTAGATTATTCAAATTCTAAGGTGGGGATGAGTCGAAAACCACCTAATCAATATATTTTAGATAGGTTTGGGTCACTATAGTAACCTTATCTTTTAGATTTAACTCTTAGTTAAATGGTTTGACATTTACCATGTCTCTTTGTATTTTTATATTATATAGTTAATAAACTAACTATATACATTCAAGTGACCTAAAAGTGGTTCATTAATAATACACTTATCATTATATAAGTCCTTTTTCTGAACCTTAGATTTTTAAGAATATAATATCAATTAATAATATAATATTTGTTTTAAAAACTCTTTTATGTCAATTTTGACACTATTGGGTATTTTGTTTTTGATAATTTCATAACAGCATTATTACTTCTAAAAAACTTTATATAACCAATCCTAATATTTCATATTAACCTATAAAATTATTTTAATTCATAAAAATTCTCAAATTACATTTATTTTGATATTTATAATATCAATTATTTTAATATTTCATTAATTAGGTAATTACTGCATCACCATTGTGTCATAAATAAATTAAATTATTTAATGTCTAAAAATTATAAATAAAATACCAATATGTGGGAAATATTTTTATATTTTAATGAATATTTATAATCTAATTTATCTTATTTATAACCCTATATTAAAAATGTTTTAGTAATTAAACTTTGATTTTAACTCTTTTAACTCTTCTTTGAATTAAATAATAATAAATGTCCTAATCTAATCCATGTGGACCAAATAGGTTTATATTTTATTCCAAAGGTTGTTTTTGGTCTAATTATACTTATCCAATAGAATTATTACATGTTTTAGGGTAATAATAATATCATTGTTACCCTTAATTACCCTATTTACTTTTTACCGTGGTAAATAAAAGTAAAAAGTTACTATTCACCAAAATTATTTTTATCTTATTGAACCAAATTTTACTCCTTTATATTAACCGTATCTCTCGGAGTTTCTAAATTCTACTCATAGAATCATTATAATTAAGTTTTATGTGAATTTGAAAATTCTCCTAGGAGATGGGTAAAAGACGGTGAAAAGTTTAATAAAATTTTTATATGTCTAAAATTATTATAAACTGACTCTAATGAATTACATTGAACTTATATAGGTATTACGTGTCTATTTTTACCTAAAATAAATTTAAATAAAATAATTAATTAATTAAATAAAAAGTCGGTTTTAACCAATAACTCAGTGTTTTAGCTATTTATCAAAAATTAAAAAAATTCGGAAAAATACCAAAAATTCACCCTAAGCTAATTTTGATATTCAGAATTAAATAATGAAGTATATTTTACCAAATTCAAAACATACAAGTTGAATTTATTAATTTAAAATTAATTCCCACTGTCAAAACCAAAAGCGTATTTTTAAGAAATAATAACTATAAAAAGTTTGACACTTGTTTATGTCCAATTTCAAAGTAAAATTACTTAAAAGAACCATAATTGGATTAAATGGTAAAAATATAATCTATTTATACTTCCAAACCATTAAAATGTATAATTTAACAATATAAATTCTTTTGATTAAAAAAGTTGTTTTCAGTTAAAATATTGTATTGTTCATTATTCACCCAAATATGAAACTTATCAGAAAAACACAAAAACCTTATTATTGAAGCTATATTATTATGTCCCGATTATAAAGAAGAAGTTTATTTTATCAAATTTAATATATAAAAGTTTCAAATATTGGATTTAAAAAGGCTTCGCCATTAAAATGCGGTAAAATTTCATTTTTTAAAAAATACTTCTTTTATCTGAAAAAAATGTATTTGTTCTTACATTATGTCTAAGAAACTCATAATATGGATTATAAAATTATAAGGATAATATAAAATTTAAAATTCATTTAATATTATTCATAACCACTTTTGAACGGCTAGTTTGGTAAGTCGTGATGCGCTTGAACTTAGTGTTGCGTACAACACACGCTATTGTATTATTCAAAGAGAAGTGAACCCTGGAAGCTTGGGGTGTTACATTACTATCTAGAGGATTTGAGTTAAGATCTCACCTAGTTATTTGTAGAAAACTTTGATCCAGCCACTTAGATTTTTTTCCACTTTTAAACCTACATAAAAATGGAATTAAACATTAGAAATTTTATTCAAAACCAAATAAGATTCAAAAATAAAGAGATATCGAAAATATTCTTGGGTTTGTCCCTCCTAAGACTGGTGGTTGTTTTGACTATCCATAGCTAGAAAATATCTTAGTTAACCACAATATTCTAGAGGATATGGTTTTTGTTATAAAAACCACCATATCCTCTTCCTTCCAAATATTATTAGCTTTCATTATTCTTGTAGTTCTCATTTTACATAGTTCTCCAGGTCTACCCCTCATTAGTATGGTGTAACTAGTAAATTGGGGGTGAAAAGATATGGTATGGGGTCTCCTAGGATACAATTATTGTGGCTTCATCATCTAGTGGTCGCTCTAATAATGATTCTTGAAAATGTCTATATAAGGTAAAGTGAGTAGGTAATTCAAATTGAAAATAATTAACATAGGGTGAGTTTAAATTAGTATTCTACCCCTCATAGTTAGTATCTTGAACTTTTGTTTCTTCTTAAGGATATATTGGGAACTCTTACTCTACTTTTTTTCCCTTCATATAATAGTCAATTTGGAGTTAAGGGAGTATTTAATTCACTATAGGTCACAAAGATTATTTTTATTTTATTTAAATTCTTAGGTGGACATGTGTTCACTGTCCAGGGTCAGTTGTAAACATTTTTATTTAAAATGGTTAGTATCTAGGTCTGATCTATTTTTTCCAACCATTGGAAAGACTTTAAATTCTTCCAGAGTGGATTTCATAAAATTGTCAAATAATTCTTTATCCATATCTATATATTCATACTAAGCATACAATTATTCAAATTTTATCTCTATATACTCTTCTTTGGTGGCTTCCATAGGTTCTTCTTCAATGCCCAGGGCCAAAATCTACTCATCCTGACCTATAAATTCAGCACAGAAGGGACTAGAATTCAATTCAAGTGGTGAAAGAGAAAATGAAAGTGATTGCATTGAAATATCTACTACCTTGAGTGGATCAGCCTCAATCTCTTGAATTTATGCCTCTAGATTATATTCTCCAAGAGAGGACAGTGATTCTACTAGGTTTTCTTCAAAGCCCAAAATCTCTTCTTGTGCATCTACTTCCAAGGCATACTCAAGTAATGTTAAATCTGCATCATTGAAACACAAGGGTTCATATTTCAATTAAATTTAAGAAAATGTAATGCCAATAGAGTTTAAAGTTTGTTATCCCATTTTAAGGTTTCAAATAGTTTCTCATGTTTCTCCTTGAGTGCCTCAAGTAACATCTTACACTACTGGAAATTTGGGCTATAGCGACGGTTCTAAACCGTGGCTATAGGCCTTAAAACCGTGGCTATAGGTTATAGCCACGGTTTCATGAACCGTGGATAGTATTGGCATGGCTATAGGTCTGACCCTATAGCCACGGTTCCAACCGTGGATAAATCCCTATAGCCACGGTTCAAACTATGGCTATAGGATCAGCCCGATAGATGCCAATAAAAGCCACGGTTCCAAACCGTGGCTATAGGGCTTTCCACTACATAAAAAAATCCAACACGGTTGTGATGGATGTTGGGAGGACTACCCCAGCACCCCCCCCCCCCTCCACCCCCTGCTCTTGCACACCTCCCTTCCCCCTCCCCTGCCCTCCCACCTACACACCCCCTCCCCCTGCCCCCCCCCCCCCCCACCTGCACACACCCCTCCCCCTGCCCCAGCACACCCCCTGCCCCCCCCCCCCACCTGCACACCCCCCTGCCCCCCCCCCCACCTGCACACCCCCCTGCCCCCTCTCCCTGCCCCCTGCCCCCCACCTGCACACCCCTCCCCCTGCCCCCCCCCCACCTGCACACCCCCCTGCCCCCTGCCCCAGCACACCCCCTGCCCCCCCCCCCCCCACCTGCACACCCCCTGCCCCCTCTCCCTACCCCCTGCCCCCCACCTGCACACCCCTCCCCCTAACCCCCCACCTGCACACCCCCCTTCCCCCTCTCCCTACCCATGCCCCCCACCTGCACACCCCTCCCCCTGCCCCCCACCTGCACACCCCCTTTCCCCCTCCCTGCCCCCTGCCCCAGCACACCCTCATGCCCCCCCACCTGCACACCCCCCTGCCCCCTCTCCCTGCCCCTGCCCCCCACCTTCACACCCCTCCCCCTGCCCCCCCACCTGCACACCCCTCCCCATTCCCCCACCTGCACACCCCATGCCCCCTCTCCCTGCCCCCTTCCCCCCACCTACACACCCCTCCCCCTGCCCCCCCACCCCACCTGCACACCCCCTGCCCCCTCTCCCTGCCCCCTGCCCCCCACCTGCACACCCCTCCCCCTGACCCCCCACCTTCACACCCCCTGCCCCCTCTCCCTGCCCCCTGCCCCCCACCTGCACACCCCTCCCCCTGACCCCCCACCTTCACACCCCCTGCCCCCTCTCCCTACCCTCTGCCCCCCACCTGCACACCCCTCCCCCTGACCCCCCACCTTCACACCCCCTGCCCCCTCTCCCTGTCCCCTTCCCCAGCACACCCCCCTTCACCCCAACCTGCACACCCCCATGCCCCCTCTCCCTGCCCCCTACCCCCCACTTGCATACCCCTCCCCCTGCCCCCACACCTGCACACCCCCCTGCCCCCTCTCCCTGCCCCCTGCCCCAACACACCCCCCCCACCTGCACACCCCCTGCCCCCTCTCCCTGCCCCCTTCCCCATCACACCCCCCTGCCCCCTGCCCCCCCCCCCCCACCTGCACACCCCCCTGCCCCCTGCCCCCCACCTGCACACCCCTCCCCCTGCCCCCCCACCTGCACACCCCCCACCCCCTCTCCTTGCCCCCTGCCCCAACACACCCCCTTCCCCCCCACCTGCACACCCCCCCTGCCCCCTCTCCCTACCCCCTTCCCCCCACCTGCACACCCCTCCCCCTGCCCCATCACATCCCCTAGTACATCTATAAAAAACCATTTAGATGAGGTTAATAAATTCATGTTAGATTTAGACAATATTAATGTTTATGTAGATGATGAGGATCCAAAAATGATCATATTAATTACTCTTGAAAATAGATATAGAACACTTGTTACGACCATGATGTATGGTTGAGTCTATTTAACATTAGAAGATATCAAATAATCCCATCTGTCTAAGTAATTGCATTGTAGAACAAAAATAAAAGGTGAGGATAAGAGTTTTTCACAAGGGGGAGACCTTAAACTAAAGGTAAGAAAAAAAAATTTAGTAGGGACAAAATTAAGATTAATAAATAACCCAAATCTAGGACAAGATCTATGGATAGAAAAGTAATATATTTTCACTATGGTAAACCTGGGCACATTAAGCCTGAGTATAGGAAACTCATGCGTGAGTTCGAATCCAAACATCCCACTAACCTGTATTTTCTGGTTGATTCAGGCTAGAACATTTGTTTAAATATTGAATGTGTCCATTTATACACTCAATCAAGAGTGGGTCCTAGACTCTAGTTGTTCTTTTCATATTTTCCAAGAGAGAGATTCATTTTTAGAGCTAGTCAAAAAGAGAGAAGTAGATGTATTCTTAGGAAAAAATAATAGGTGCAAGGTTGAGGGAATATGATCCATTATTATAGAGTTAGATAATCAATCCATCATCACCTTACTTAATGTATGGTGGGTCACCATCCTTTAATGAAACATAATATCCTTAGTGCTCCCCACTCCCCTTGCATCCCCCCTCCCCCCTGCAGCCCCCCACCCCCTATAAAGCCCCTGGACAGCCCCCCCCCCCCCCTCCCCCCCCCACTCCCCTTGCAGTAGACAACCCCCCTGCAAATCCCCTCCTAGAAAGACCCCTCCCCCCTGTAAAGCCCTTCCTGGACAGCCCCCCCTTCCTGGACAGCCCCCCCTCCCCCCAAAAAAATATCCCCCACCCTCTCCCCTGCACAGCCCACCCCCCTTGCAGCCCCCTCCCCCCTACAAAGCTTCCCCTGGACAACACCCCTCCCCCCATGTTGGGTTGAGAGGGAACTAGATGTTTGTTGTTGGGATTTGGGTGAGGGTTCTGGTTGTTGGACTTGAGGTTTTTGTTGAGGTGATGTTGGATGGGGTTTGGATACTCTTGTTAGTGCAGGGTTTGGATGTGTGTATGTGGAGTGTCTTGGATCTAGTGAAGTATGATGTTGTGCCTTCCATTTTTATGTCTTTGGTTTCTGGACTCGTGAGGTCGTTGGCTATTGTTTCATGTGGTTGGAGTTGGTTGCGGGTGGCTTTGTGGTACTTGCAGGTGTGTTTTCATGTGTTGTGGGACTCTCTTCTTATCATGCCTTCAGCCAGTTATAGGTAGCCTTGATTTTGTGGTGTTGGGGTCTCTGGACGGAGCTACTGGTGCTGCTATCAATGGGTCTTCTGCAGGGTAGATGGGATGTGTTGGCGGTGCAGCTGTTGTGATGCTTGGGCTGGTTGCTGGCTTCCTTTGTTACTGGTTGTCTTTCCTTCCACTGGTTTCTCGTTGAGGTGTGGAGCATGCTAGTTTTGGAGCAACTTGAAGTGGATTTGATGGTTTTTTGTGGGTTTTTGTGTTTTGTTTTTCTGGTGTTGGTCTCTGATATCTTTGGTTGGGTTCTCATTATAGGTTGTGTCTGGTGCATCTTAGTGTGGCCGACCCATAGATGTGTGTTCTTCTAGTTTGTAAGGGGCTATTGCGGATGAATTCTTCCTCCTTGGTTGTTGTTTTCTTCTTGCAGGTCTTATGGATTCCCTTGTGCTGGATGTAGGCTCGGTTGGAGTGGGATTCCCTTGAATGGTATTTGGTTTAGGCTTGTTGTGAGGCTTGGTCTTTTTTCATGGTTGTCCATTGGGTAGGCTATAGTATTTTGCAATGTTTCTTGTCTGGATATTTTTTTGATGGTTTCTGAGTTGATGGTTTGGATGAGTTTCTCGGTGCAGGTGGTTTATTGATGGGGCATGTGGATGGTGTGTGTCTCTTGGTTAGTGAGGTTGCATGTTGTATTTTTTAGAGTAGGTTTCTAGGATAATTTGGGTTGTGTCTTGCTTCTAGTGTGCCCGTGGATTGGTGGGGTGAAGGGAATAGCGTGCCTACTCTCCTAGGTTTTCTATAGGTTCTTGGGGATTCCTTGGTCATTGATTGGTGGTCGTGCTAGGGCTGGTGTGGGATAAGGTTTCCAGTGGTGCTTGGGTGTTGATGGATGGAGGAGTGGAGTTGGCTAGTTTGAGGTGTAGATTAGGAAGGTTTGGGAGTAGTTTGGTTAGAAGTCTATTGGGTGGGCGTCAGCTAGTTTGCAGGTTTCTTTTCATGGGGCTGGTCTTTGCTGGGTTCGGTGGTCAGGTGTCATGGGTGTGCTAGAGTTGTTCTTTTTTGTCACATGGTGAAAGTTTTTTTCGGTTATTTTTTTGTTTGGTGCGGTGCAGGCTCATATGGACAGGTGTGTGGGAGTGGTTTCTTATAGGTGGTTAGGGGTTGGTCGTTGATTGGGGGGGATTCCAATTTCTTTTCTTGTTGCTACTTTATTGGGATTTGAGTAGAGCTTTCTTGGGTGGTGTTTCATGAGTGAGTGTATGCATCTGTGTGCGTGAGAGTGAGTGGATTGGGTAGTGTCAGTGGTTGGTGGTGTGTTAGAGTGTGCGTTTATTGGTTTGGTTGATATAGATTCTGAGTTTGGCTTTCAGTTTGGTTGGCTTGTTCCTTTTGGGAATATTATTTTCACTTGTAGGTCTTTCTTGCTGGGTTCATGGGTTTTTCTGTCACTACTTTCTATGAGTTCATAGGTGATGTCTCTATAGTGCTCAAGTGCCACTGGATGGGAGGGGGATCCAACCTGTCTCCTGCTAGTTTTGTGTGTGCCCATCTCCTACTGGATGCGATTAATGGTGATGCTAGTTGCCTCTCTTGGAGTATGGAAGGGCTTGGGGCGACTCTTAGATGTTCCCTTATTCCCTAGTTTCTATTACTGGTTCTTGAAGTCTATGAATTCTTGGTTATTTCTTCATGATTTCATGGTTTTGTTACTGTTTTTTTTTTTGCTACATTCGTGGATGTTGCTTTGCCAGTTTGGAAGCGAACCTCACCATCCGGTTTCTATTTGGTTGGACGTCGTAGGGTCTCGTGTTCGCTTATTTTCTTGGTTTCTTGGTGTTTAATGGGCACTTTTCTTGGTTACCATGTCTTGATATGGTTGAGCTATGAATTTGGGTTCTTGGGTCAACTGTTGTTTCACCTTTGAGTGATCTGTTGCAATTCATCTTTTCATTGATATTTATAGTACTATTTTTGCCTTGAAAAAAAACAAAAAAAAACTTACAACTTATAAAAACCCTAAAAAAAATCTAAAAACCATAAAACACCTTAAAATGAAGGTGGAAGGGGGCTAGTGTGGGCTGGATGTGGCTGGAGTAGGGCCAAATCATGGCATTACCGCAGCGTGACCGTGGCGTGAACGCGGCGTGACTGCGGCATGATTGTGGCGTGACCACGGCGTGTTGGCCCAGTCCAGCGACATCCGCGAGGTAGCATCTTCCGGCCAGGAGCAAAGGGAGCGGGAGGAGGCTGGAATGCTGGTGGAAGGGGGCTGGTAGCAGGGCTGGAACGTTGGTGGCAGTGGGATGAAATGAAGGTCGAAGGGGGGTGGTGTGGGCTGGATGTGGCTGGAGCAGGGCCAAATCACGACATTTCTGCGGCGTGACCGTGGCGTGACTGCGGCGTGACCGCGGCGTGACCGTGGAGTGACCGCGGCGTGACCGCGGCGTGACTGCGGCGTGACCGCGGCGTGACCGTGGCGTGACCGCGGCGTGACCGCGGCGTGACCGCGGCGTGACCGTAGCGTGTTGGCCCGGTCCAGCGACATCTGCGGGGCAGCATCTTCCACTTAGTTTCAAATAGGATGATATGGATGGCATGAGAGGATGTTTTCTCAGAATATTTAAAGAAATGAATGCTAATCTGTGATGACTAGAGGATTGGATGACCCCTGATATACCTAATTCAGTGAGGGCTTGAATGCAGGTGGAAGGGGGCTGGTTGCGGGTGGTGGGGGGATAGTGTGGGTTGATTCGAAGGTGGCGGGGGGGCTATTGCGGGATGGAATCCTGGTGGTAGCGGGATGAAATGAAGGTGGAAGGGGGCTGGTGTGGGCTAGATGTGGCTGGAGTAGGTTCAAACCACGGCGTGACTGCGGCGTGACCGCAGCGTGTTGGCTTGGTCCAGCAACATCCGCAGGGCAGCATCTTCCACTTAGTTTCAAATAGGATGATATGGATGACATGAGAGTATGTTTTCTCATAATATTTAAAGAAATGAATGCTAATCTGTGATGACTAGAGGATTGGATGACCCCTGATATACCTAATTCAATGAGGGCTCGAATGCAGGTGGAAGGGGGCTGGATGCAGGTGCTGGAGGGATGGTGCGGGCTGATTCGAAGGTGGCAGGGGGGCTATTGTGGGATGGAATGTTGGTGGCATCGGGATGAAATGAAGGTGGAAGGGGCTAGGTGGGTTGGATGTGGCTGGAGCAGGGCCAAACTGCGGCGTGAATGCGGCGTGACCGCGGCGTGACCGCGGCGTGTTGGCCCCGGTCCAGCGACATCCGCGGGGCAGGCATCTTCCGGCCAGGAGCGAAGGGAGCGGGAGGAGGCTGGAATGCTGGTGGAAGGGGGCTGGTTGCAGGGCTGGAATGTTGGTGGCAGTGGGATGAAATGGAGGTCGAAAGGGGTGGTATGGGCTGTATGTGGCTGGAGCAGGGCCAAATCACAACATTACCGCGGCGTGACTGCGACGTGACCCGCGGCGTGACCGCGGCCAGACCGCGGCCTGAATGCGGTGTGACCGCAGCGTGTTGGCCCGGTCCAGCGACATCCGCGGGGCAGCATCTTCCACTTAGTTTCAAATAGGATGATATGGATGTCATGAGAGGATGTTTTCTCAAAATATTTAACGAAATGAATGCTAATCTGTGATCACTAGAGGATTGTATGACCCCTGATATACCTAATTCGGTGAGGGATTGAATGCAGGTAGAAGGGGGATTGTTGCAGGTGCTGGAGGGATGGTGCGGGCTGATTCGAAGGTGGCAGGGGGGCTGTTGCGGGCTGGAATGCTGGTGGCAGCGGGCTGAAATGAAGGTGGAAGGGGGATGGTGTGGGCTGGATGTGGGCTGGAGCATGGCCAAACCGCGGCGTGACCGCGGTGTGACCACAGCGTTTTGGCCCGGTCCAGGCGACATCCATGGGGCAGCATCTTCCACTTATTTTCAAATAGGATGATATGGATGGCATGAGAGGATGTTTTCTCAGAATATTTAAAAAAATAAATGCCAATCTGTGATGACTATAGGACTGGATGACCCCTGATATACCCAATTCAGTGAGGGCTCGAATGCAGGTGGAAGATGGCTGGTTGCAGGTGTTGGGGGGATGGTGCGGGTTGATTCAAAGGTGGCAAGGGGCTATTGCGGGCTGGAATGCTGGTGGCAGCGGGCTCAAATGAAGGTGGAAGGGGGCTGGTGTGGTCTAGGTGTGACTGGAGCAGGGTCAAACCACGGTGTGACGACGACGTGACCGCGACGTGACCGCGACGTGACCGCGGCCTGACTGCAGCGTGTTGGCCCGGTCCAGCGACATCTGCGAGGTAGCATCTTCCACTTAGTTTCAAATTGATGATATAGATGACATGAGAGGATTGTTTTCTCAGAATATTTAAAGAAATGAATGCTAATCTGTGATGAATAGAGGATTGGATGACCCCTGATATACCTAATTCGGTGAGGGATCGAATGCAGGTGGAAGGGGGCTGGTTGCAGGTGCTGGGGGGATGGTGCGGGCTGATTCGAAGGTGGCAGGGGGGATGTTGCGGGCTGGAATGCTGGTGGTAGCGGGCTCAAATGAAAGTGGAAGGGGGCTGGTGTGAGATAGTTGTGGCTGGAGTAGGGTCAAACCGCGGCGTTACCGCAGCGTGTTGGCCCGGTCCAGTGACATCTGCGAGCAGCATCTTCCACTTTGTTTTAGGATGATATGGATGGCATGAGAGGATGTTTCTCAAAATATTTAAAGAAATGAATGTTAATTTGTGATTACTAGAGGATTGTATGACCCTTGAATATTCTAATTCAGTGAGGGCTCTAATGCAGGTGGAGGGGGCTGGTGCAGGTGCTGGGGGATTAAAATATCACATGCCATGTGACATGGTCACACAACATGGGATCCATCTTAAAGGTCTAACGGCACTTAAAGAGTGTCTTGGTTCAAACAATCGTTTTAATAAAAAGAGGGAAACCTCCTACAGGGATATAAAAAGGGTCAAGTATGATGTGTGCTTTATGACTAACAACGAAATCAAGTATAAGGAAAACATCAATGCAATAATGTTAAGCAAGGTATACCACTGTGAGTTTTCACAGACAGCGCACCTCCGTTGGAGGGGTTTTATTACAAAACCATGAATTATTTGTCAAACAAAACAATTATATTAACTAAAACTTATTCAAGAATTTCAATTTAATATAAACATGCAAAATTAAGGAACCCAAAAATCAAAAAAGCCCTAATTAAAATTGGGCCAAAGAATAAAAATGGAATAAACCTTACCCAAATCTTGAACTCATTGTCTTCGATGGTGGTGGATAGAACCGGTCTTATCATAAGAAACCACCTATAAGAAAATAGTGGGAAAATAAATGAGATATAATAACTTCTTATATATATGTGATCAGTGTGTCAACTATAGATAGAAAAAAAAAAGGACACATTTTACACGCTTTAGGTAATTATACAGATTTTCCAAAGATTAAATCATCTTAAAAATGAAGAAAAATGGATTCTTGAAGATACTAGATTGAACAACCTTCAATTACAGGACATACCTGACTATAGAGACTTTGAGAGAGCTTCCCAAGCAGGATTTTCAGCATGAAAAAATAATAGGGACCATCCTCAATCAGGAACGTTCCTAAAACCGATGAAGAGTGTATCCCTTAACTTATGCAATACCATAAACTACTTGATAACTAGACAATTCATAACTAAATATTAGAATAATACATGAATTATTGAAGAAAGGGACAAAAAAAAAGAGGCATAAACACTTACATAACATTGTTTGGTTACAAGTGTAGAAGTAAAGAAAATAGATGACACGAGAACTCATCCGTCCATTCAGAAAGTTGGATCATTGGCATGAATGATAAACCATCATTATCATCTTCCAGGGCAGCTATCTGTAACAATGCTCAAATGAAACATAAGTTTTCTTCTCCATGTAAAATCACATATATCATGTTTTTTTATGAAAGCTAGTTCTTACATTGGAAAATATGGAACCAATAAATTTCATAGTTGCCAATGTTTTAGGAGGATCATTGTCATCCATACCAAGCAAGGAATTGGATAATGAAATTGTCAAGAGATCAATGTATGCATCAGCAACAACAAAATCATCTAACTTTGCATAAGAATTAGACAAGGAAGAGAAGAAATATGATCTCCCAGAAAAGTCCATTGATGTTACATGAGTTTTCAACTAGTGAGTGGTTGTAATATGTGAGAAGCTACATGGATATGATTTCCAATGTATGGTTTTAAAATAACATGAAAAACTCATTTAACTCTTTGATAATTGAATATGGAAGAAGTATTAGTTGGTGCTTATACATGGAAGTGAAGGATTATTTATATACTAACTCTGAATGTGTGAATATATTATAGAGGAGATCCAAGCCTAGAAATATTGATTTAAATATTGACATATCTAAATATTTTGACACTCTTAGATAGGATTTCACTTTTTAAGTACTTGACAGTTTTGGTTTCTCAACCATATTTATTAAGATTATTCAAGACCTTATCTACAAATCAATACTCTCTTTCATTATTAGTGGGTCTCACAAAAGATACTTCGGTCATACCCAATGGGTGAGATAGGGGATCCTCCCTCAACTTTTTTATTTGTAATTATCAGGGATTAACATATAAAATGCCTCCTAAAAGCTACAGATTATGGGGATTTATCACCAGTTAAGGCCAATAGAAAGATAAGATCACCCTCCCACTTGTTTTATGTTGATGAAATTCTCATTTTTTGTCAAAATGATGACCGATCATTTTCTTTCATCAAGGGGATTTTCGATCATTATGAATCTGTCTCAAGACAAGCCATTAGTTGGAGGAAATCTAAGCTTTATTGTAGCAAGGACATGAATGTTTCCAGCCCCCTGCCCCCCTCCGCCCTGCCCCCTCCGCCCTGCCCCTCCGCCCTGCCCCCTCCGCCCTGCCCCCTCCGCCCTGCCCCTCCGCCCTCCCCCCTCCGCCCTGCCCCCTCCGCCCTCCCCCCTGCCCCCCTGCCCCCTACCCGGCAGACCTGCAGAACTTCCCCCTGCCCTCTGCCCCTTTCCCCTTGCTCCATGATTTGGCAGTTTTCCATGGATTTGTTATTTCTTTTTTGAACTGAAAAGAATGTCCCTATAACCCCCTGCCCCCTAACCCCTGCTCCATGATTTGGTAGTTTTCAATCATCTCCAGCAAAGGCCTACTCTTGGGTTTGTTATTTCTTTTTTGAACTGAAAAAGAATGGCCCCATAACCCCCCTGAACCACCACCACCCCTTCCCATGTACTAGCCTCCCCCCACCAAACCAGTCCCCTACCCCCAAAACCAGTCCCCTCCCCCAAAACCACCCCCGCCCCTAGCATCCACCAGCCCCCCAACCCCCCACCCCTACACCCCCCCCCCCCCTACACCACCCCCAGCCCCCTAGCCTGCACCAGCCCCCAAACCCCCATAGCCTACACCAACCCCCCAACCCCCTGCACCACCCCCACCCCTGTACTAGCCCCCCCCAAACCAGCCCTCCCTAATTAAAAGGAGTTATAATATTCATCTCTTTTTATCCTTATTTCTATAGTAGTGTATCAATAATATATAATTAACCTCCCCATCCCTAAATGGACTATAACTTATAAAGTGGCCAATTTATATAATGTAATCAATAACTAGAGGATAGGTGTGTCCTTTATTTTTCTTCTAAAATGTTCAAAACAACAATTCAACACAGGTATTATTTTATAAATAGAAGATAGAATCATGAATACTTGAATAATACCAATCCCGAAATGTATTACAATAAAATGAAAGAGGATATAAACATTACATATAATAAAACCTCACATAATGAGGAAAAGGAGTCACCTTATGAGGCAAAAAGTGCAGCAAAACTCCATACAGAAAATCTTACTGCAAAATTCACTTTTTTTGCTCTTTTATAATTAGAAGTTCTTCACTTCATAAAAAAAAGTCTTCATATTCCTCTCAGATTAACCTGGAAATCAAGTAAATAATCACTATTCATCCCTCTGTCCAAGTTAATCAAATGTGGATTCAACTAAGCATTATTATATGAAACAGAAATTTAAATCATTCTATCAGATAGGCATTAACAGATAGTCTTCATTAAGAATGTCCTTAAACAAAAGAATGATTCCAAAAGGATGATAAAAGTGTAGCATGCAAAACACCAGTAATTTCTAATTCAATAGGTAGATCTGATGAAGACCTCAAAACATGATTGAAACTAATTTTCAACTCCAATATGGAAATGTAATACAATAGAAAATTAAAAATACTACATTTT
Organism: Viscum album; assembly: GCA_963277665.1. Lineage (NCBI taxonomy): Eukaryota > Viridiplantae > Streptophyta > Magnoliopsida > Santalales > Viscaceae > Viscum > Viscum album. The sequence continues at coordinate 112,081,995 of OY728127.1, forward strand.
ATGGTAAAAATAGATAGGGAACCAATGGTGCATGGAAGGATATAATCATTCATTCTCGTCACACCTATACTAATATAACAATATTAATTTTAAAATAATAAAATAATGAAGGAGTGGAACCACAAGTGAATAGAAGAAATAAAATAAAAGTGAAAAATGATTAATATAATGAAGGGTTCCCTTATATAATTCTCTCATAAATTATATAATAATATCTTAAAAAATAAATTCAACCCCCTAAATAATACCCTGGAATGACCCAAGATCTCAATCCATTCACTCTCTCTTCAGTGTGTTAGGTTATGTAGTGAAAAAAATTATTTTTGATACACAACATTCACCTACCTATGGTAATTCAGAATGCTTAATCACACCTTAATCACTCTACGCTCCCCTGCATCATATTAGAAATGAATGAAAATTGTGGTAGAATTATGTGTAAACCAAATTAATTGAGAAAATTATGATAAAATTTTAAGGCGCATGGATAATAATCTACTACTCATATGGAAATAATCTAATTTCATGAAAATTACACTAGAGAGATGAAAATAAAAATTCATTTAAATCAATGGATTTTGATGGGGGAATGTCTCTCCTTTTAAAGTAAATAATTTTAATCTGTATTTTATTATTATTTTAATTTGTATTACATCTTAACATAAACTTGTTTCACATATATCAAGAAAATAAAATTTGACATAAATCCAGTCATATAACTCTCGATTTAAACTGCAACCATACCTAACTCTTGAAGAGGATTCTTTCCATAGCTGAATTCTCCACCTAATGTTTACAAAGAAAATCTGCCCACTGTGAGAAAATATCTTCTTTAACGGCATCCCTGTTATTCTCGTTCAACTTGAAAATGGATTCCCCTATATGTATCCTTAATTATGCAACTCCAGCAATATCATTGCCTCTTTTAGATATGGGGATAGAAAACAGTACTAGGATATCTGAATTGAGAACACTTGATACTTCTGGAAAGAAATGAGAACTGCACATCTCTATTTTACCAACTTCATCAATGATGAAGAGATCAGTAGTCTAAACACCATCACCAAATAAAACAATTAACTAATCAAAAACCATTATGATATATTATAATTTTGTTTGAGATCAATCTATTTATAAGTGGGTATGGGGTTATTTATCTAATTTCCACATCAAGGTCATCTTCCACGTATTATTTCAGTATCGATAAGAAATATCAATCTCATTATTCATTAGATGGGTTACATGTGTCTATCTATGAGGGTTGTTATGTCTTTATCTAAACTCTTCAATCTCCTATATTTTCTTGACAATCTCCCATAAATAATACAATAATATTTAGGAAAATCATTCCAAGATGTCAAATTTATCTCGTTTGAATATAGAAAATCAGTTTTCTCCAGATTTTAACACCCATCAACAATCTCCACATGTTCTTATGGTTGAATTTCAACATTCCCTAACCGATTCACTCATTATCCAGCTCTGATTTTTTAGTTTCTAATGTTGGTTATTCAGTTTTTTCCTATGATTTTTAAGACTCTAATTGTTTAGGAATCAATGGTTTAGGTTTTAAAATAGTTTTCCCACTCTTGGGAATAGTAACTACATTGAGTTATTCATGATAGGTTTGTGTCTGAAAAGATTCTTCTAAGATATTGAGGAAGGGTATACCTGAGTGGGAATGGATTCCATAACCATTTAAATGTTTTATATATCTAATCTCAATGATTAAAATTTATAATTCATTTTCAATATTTTTTTAAAAAATTATTCTAATAATTTATATGGAAAAGATTGGATTCGATGTTGAGATGGTTGGGATTAAAATTGGCCATGGGTTCGAAAATTTTCCAGATGGTTAGGATTTAGACCATGTATTTGATTGGGTAATTGATTATCTAACCAATTGAATTTAGTATTTTCATTGTACAAGTGATGGAAATTGTTTTATTCATAAATATCTTTATTATTTAGATCATTCTCCTCCATTAATGTTATCTATAGAATAACTTCCTGGATTGATGTAATAGTTGGGATATTATTGATCACTCAAGAAGAACCTTTTATTGTAAAATCTTGCACTTTGGGAGTCTAAAGTGGTGAATAATGATGGTTTCACCACTAACAATAATTTCATAGTAATGTGGAAAATCCCCTATAATGTGATAGATAACAATAATCTCATAAGGTATCTCTTTACTGGATAAATTTTATGCAGAAAAGTTCCCCTCCCCCTAAGTATGAATGATATTTGTGCCTTGATCGATGGGGGGCCTAAACTTCTTGAATATTATAAACTAAATACCAAGGAGAACTTGCATCATCATGTAGGAGTCTTAAAAGAATCTTGGAGTTCTAGTCAACCATAAAAATATTGAGGTTATCTATCATCCAAATTTAAAGGCCGTTGAGTAAAGATATTTTCTCCACCCAAATAGAATTACCTAAACCATAAAAGAAACTATATTCGATAACCATGGATCCCCTAGAATCATGCACAATCCCTCCTCATAACTCCCTATTTACATGACCCATTCACATTATGTTTTAGTCCAACATTGGGGGGTATCCACTTGATCGACCACCCTAGAGGAGCTCTATCATTTGTAATCACATCCCTAGGGATGATCCACTTACTAGTAGCCATTCTCTTTTCAATAGGAAGAAGGGAACCTAGTTTGTCCATGAGAGAGAGCACATGAACATGAATGAATATAGGGAGCTATTATTTCCTTCACGACCCTTGTTCCTTGTCTCCTAAACCACCCAAAACACCACTGAAAACACTATTACATGAAGGTAAACCATATATGAATGTTTCTCAACACTTTGAAATAATGTACACAAAAAGTCATAGATGTATCCCCCCCCTAAAATTTAAATCCCATAAGTTTCCCAACAAGGTCCCAAGCAAATAGAGCCCATTCTACATCAAAAAATATGTTCTATACTAACTCAGATTTTAGCCTCTCACAACACATACATGGTGAGGGTATCTAAATTAATTTTCTATGGATATTAATTTCAGTTGGTATGCCCTTACTACAAAACCTCCAAAAATGTATTTTCAACTTAATTGGGATTCATTTAGACAAGACTTTGCTCACCCACTCATCATGCTCCTGGTTATATCTTAATAACAAGTTAAACTCCAAAGCATTTAATTATCCTAAGGTAAACTTTGAGAATGTGGACATATCCAGTTCATCGATCATATAAATCCTATCATAAAAAATCTTATGATCCTCATCGAGGGATTCTGATATAAACCCAAGGTTTATTATCACATTCCTAGAGAAAATGTGAGGGATTGGGAATCTAGGGATGAAGTGAAAATGAACTAACATGTTTTATTTCTAGTAATTGATATCACACCACCTGCAACCCAACAAACCAATTGTGGGATCCTCTAAGTAATTTTTTTGAATAGCAGGAATGGGAATTGATTTTAGGATGTCTATTTCAATTTTTGGGTATTCCAGATTTTAATCCCCACTGTCAATCATACCTAGAAACTTTTCTAAGTGTGGGATCATACCTAGATAGGGTACCAATGAAATCAACACTAGATAAATGCACCTTATTCATGGATCGATCACATGTATGATCAGGGCCAGCCCTAGGTCAAGCCCCTCAAGCTCCCGGGTTAGGGAAACAAGCAGGCTAGGGGCAACCAGCCACTCCTTTTCTTCGCCTAATTCATCTCCATCTTTGCGTGCCACCCATCCTCCCTGCAATCCCGACAACCCCGACCTCACTGCCATAGACATTGTCAATTCCATGATTTCATCTGAGAGTAACATGATGTTCATCCAGGTCATTGCCTACAACATGTTTGGCCCCTACCACACCTTTGCCTCACTCATCGCTCTTGTTGCGGCTGTCATATACATCACGTCCATTTTCACTGCAACCACTTCCTTCTTGCACGATTCTTCACTAGTTTCACCTGGCCTTGTTTCTTTATTTATTTATTTAGATTTTTTGGCTTAAGAACCTAATTATAGAGGTTGGAACACGCAATATTAGATGGGGATACCCAGAAATGAAGGGGATGACTAAGGTTTCCAGTCTAGGAAATTACTGCTATTGAAGGGGATCATCACCTGGTCTTGATTGTCAATACGCCCATGTAAAACCCCTTTGATTCATTTGAAATCCAGATTATTCGTGCTAATTTTCTAACTAAATGAAAGGGAAACAATTTCAGGACCTACCTTGGGCAATGTCGTTTCCTGGGCCAACCTTGTGTATGATGAAGATCTCGGGAGTTGGGGTGGTCGTGTCGAAGGAGGAGGATCCCAGGAGGTGAGGTGACCGCGTTGGAACCATGCTGGATCCTCGTCGTAGAAGGAGGGTGGCGGGGATGTGGGGTGGTCGCGGAGACTTCAGGAGAGGAGGAGGATCGCGGGGGGGGGGGGGTGGAGGTGGTCGCGTCAGAACCGTGCCGGAGCCACGTCGGAGAAGGAGGGTCACGAGCAGGTGGGGTGGCCATGTTGGAGACGTCGGGAGAGGAGGAGGATAGGGAGTAGGATCGCAGGGCAATGGGGATCGGAAACTCGTGAGGATGGGGGAGGAAAGGGCTCACGTAGGGAGCTAATTCTACAGAGAGCAAAACAGTCATGGGTATAAGTGATATATAGCCACGGTTTGTATTGTCTGTGGTTATAGATCTGTGGTCGTAGGTCCAAATTCTAGTAGTGTTAGAAATGTATGGGAGAGAGGCATTTTCAAGTAGTCCATACACCTATTGGATGTATTCTTGATCAAAGACCATAGTCACTCATTCATCTTCTTTTTATTGTCTTCTTTTCTCTATTAATTCATGTAGAGTGGTGACTATTGTAGCATTTATTTCCTTTAACTCTCTCAGTTCTTCTTGATGTTGTTTCTCATTCAATTGTAGGGCTAGTAACAAAGATTAGTTGATGATACTTTTAATTTCATCCATTGTAGGCTCATATTTATTCTAATATTATTGGGGAATTTGTGGTTGATGTTGATGCTCTTCATGGTGGTGGTGGTGTCTTTCCTCTCACCCTTTGATGTAAAGCAAAGGTTCCTCTTATTCTCCTTGAAAATTATCCCTATAGGACTCCTGTGGGAATGTGAACTAGGTATATATGTGAGGATACATTATAGAATGGTCCCACTTTGATGTTTTTTCTAGATTGGAGGAAATAAAGGAATAAAATAAACAAAAAATAAAGAAAACAAATAAAAATAAAATAACTGAAAAAATTATTTGCAATTGTGCTAAAATAGTGAAAAAAACAACCCAAATCTCCATCAATGGTGACAAGTTTATTTGATACCTCTCATAGGGGCTCGTTAAATAGAATTTTTAAACCCTGGAATGTAGCCTTTTGGATGACCAAGGTCATCTCTCAAGTTGTTAGGCCTAGAAGAACTCACTATGCTAACACTTTATTATTATTTTTGTTTGTTTTAAATTTTCTTAGAAGTAGGAAATAGGGATATTGATATGGGAAATTTTAAACGAAGATGAAAATTCAGAACAAAATGAAATTCAATAGGTGTAGATAGTCTTAAAAATGAATTACAATGGGGTCATTATTTACTTCTATTCTAAATCACCTAATTTAATGAGAAGATTTAATACCATTCACCTATTAATAATCTAGTGTTTCCTTTTGTATGAAACATTTAAAATGATTGAGGTATCCTAAAACAGACTAGTAATCCCATTTTTTCTTCTCGGTAAATGGTAAAGATCACTCCTCAATCGAGTTAATGGTCCTACTCACACACCTAGAAGAAATTGGATACCATTCATTCTATATCAAAACACACAAATCCAATAGTATGAAGTGTGATCTAAATATAGGGATACTTTTAAGTGTAATAAGTAGAGTAGTGAATCAATGTTAAAGGAATATAGAGTGAAAATAAACTCTTTGACACACCATCTTCACTTTCTCACCAAAATCAAATAAGAAATAGATTGGGAGTTGCATGAATAAATTCAAGAAAGACCACTATAATTCCCTAAAAATAACCCATAATGGGTTAGTACTCCATAATAATGTATTTATATATTACTAGGTACATCACAAGGGTTTATAAACATGAATAAATTGTGGAAGAGAAGAATTGAACACCATGTATATCAAATAGAAAATGAATTAGAATTAGAGTGTAAAAATTAAAAAGGATAAACCTAATCTATTTGAGGCCTAAGTTAAAGGTTCAAATACTATCTTACGAGGGGAGTGGAAATTATTTATAATAATTATCTCCCATTATTCTTCCATTATTCTGAAATTCAATGTCGCAAACATGATTTCCCCTTCTTCCTCAGATGAAGTCCACATGTCCAAACTAAGGGTGTATATGGATTCAGCTATGCAGTGCTCAAAAATTATTCTTAATTTGATTCCTTATGATGATATTACTATTCTTCCTTAATTAGTGATCACCACATGTTTCATTGGATATTATCTCACTGATTCAACCAAACTAGATGTATGGAAATGATTTTGATTTTAGGTCGTTCTCCACTTATTTGGGAAATTCAGATTTAATCCTCATTGGTACCCTTATGCCACTCAAAATCTTTGGTCCTACCTTGATGTAGCTAAGGGATGAATTTATGTGACCTTAAATAGGCTTTAAGAAATGTATATAACCCTTAAATAGTGTATGGTGCACTTTTTTTACCTTTATGTAGTGAATCATCTAGCTTTACACAGCTCAGTTCACCCATACATGGCTTTGGAATGTGTGAGTCACCTTGATGCAGCCTTGATGTGGGTGCATTCTACCCTGATGCAATAATCATGGAGAGCTTACCCTTATGAATCCTTTGAGAAGCACAAAATAACCTTACACAAGTGTTTGGTGTTTATATGACCCTTACATTTCTTTTGATCACCTTTTCACAACCTTTGGAACTTTCCCTTCACCTTTATGAAGTAAAGGAGATGTGGAGGTACCCTTACATATATCTCATTTATGTCTGATATTATCCTATTTCATAAACATGTGGTCGATTATTATCTCATGGTCGATCCATTGCACACAGAGTCTTCTCTTATGGTTGATCAAGTTCCATTCTTGTGGTAACTTCACACAGTAGGTGGAGTTTCCTTCTTGTGGTGGGTTGTATGTGGTAGCTTGAAGGTGATGTGATCAATCTCATGGCTTAGTGTTAATTTATTGTGGTTGATTAACTTGTACAATTGAAAATGTAAACTTAGTGTATCCTTATTCAAGATTAAAATCAAAATTAATTAAAACATTAAAATCTATAATTAAAATCCTTTAAAATTAAATTCCAAAATTGAAACAAGGTATGACTTTTCCATTAAAATACAAAGAATAAATAAAACAGTTAAAAACCATGTTTTTAGTTATTTCTAAAATAATTATAGATTTTAAAAAATTAAAAAATAGGAATGATTTACTCATGATTTATATTAATTAGGGGGTTAATTATCATTGAAAATAAATTGAAAAATTAGGAAATTTCAGCTCTAATCAACCACATGGAATGTATCTCTAAGATATGTGTTGTATATTTTAGTTTTTTTGAATCTAGGGTTACACATTATTATAAATATCACATATTGTGTGACCATGGGCCACATGCCATGTATCTTAGGACTACATGCATTGGTGTGTACTCAAGTACATTCCAAGTTGATGCCCTTATCCCACATGTCATGTGGTACAGGGGACACTCTATTTATAGTTGTAGAGATGACTTGGTGTGTGACCAATATAAATGTTGAATAGTTGTGTGGTTACATGCATCATGTATTATAAAGTATATATCATGTACCTTTGTATATGAAATAGACTCCTGTGACGATACATGCCTGATTGGTCTACAGGTCCTACACATTGTGTACCCTTATACACATGCCATATAGGTTTACTCAGCATAGACCAGGAAGTGGTGGTACACATCCATCCTATAGATGAGGCCTGCATATTGTTTACTTCAAAGTACATGGAATTCATTGATATTTCTTTAGCATTTTCCATAACTTATCACCTAGGTATCATAAATGAAAAAATGAATAGTTTATTCTGAGTAATTTTCCGCATATAATGTGATGGTTCTAGTCTCATCATCAATAAGTATTTTTTTCAAGGAATTTTGGGTTGTTCTATATTCTTGGATTTATGGAGATGATGATGGGGATGGGTGATATATTTGGAGCATACATGGAATCAGTAATGTTGATAATCCCACATAAAATCCACACACTGGAAGTTTATCCAACAGAATCACATTGGTAGAATAAGGTTTCAAAAGGAATCCTCTAAATGAAAGTATATAGGAACTTAAAATAAACACTTTTTCCAAATCACCACACTAAGTTTAACTCACTCTAGCCTATTTACTCCAAACTCACACAAAACATTCACATGCAATTATGAAAGTAAATGAAAGAAAGAAAATAACTCAAGTGGTTTTACATGGTTTAGAATTTCATCTTAGGTTCATGGGAAAAACATTTCACACTGTTATTTATCAGAAGTACAGAGTTATAGTCATCATGACTTGGAAGCCATGTAGATAACTAACTCATATTATCACATGAAACATCAACATTTGGTCTAACCCCCTTTTATATAGGGTCCCACCCGGTCATCCGGTTGCACTGACTTTCTACATTTAGGGAGATCTATCCATTGCGTTATGAAACTACTAATTCCATATTTTTTTCTCATTCTAACTTTCAATCATTTATGGGAGAACAGTGCTACATCACATTACTCATTTCCCACAAACTTCATGTTGAGAGTGAATCAAATGTAGACATAACCTCCTTTTGATGATCACAACATATACTAAACTTCTAGTATACTGACCACCATGTTGCATCCATTATAATTTCACATCATCTGAAAACCTTATTATAATCCTATTGAAGAATGTTGTCACTACTCTAATAAGGTTTGAGGTTTGATCCAAAGTTTCTCCTTCTGGTAAACTAACTCTATATCTTAAAGATTTTTCAGAATCCTAATAATATCCCACTTAAATACTATTTCAAGGACCCCACAGTATCCTCCAATACTTTGAAAAACCTCAAAATTCTAACTTTCATTGCATGCAATGCTCCTCCATTTCCTTTCTATTCACCTAAGTCAAACTGAGGCATAATTCTACCTCATACTCTCCTAGACTAAAACATTGGTAAACATATCTTCTGGATTCATTCATCCAACTATCTTTTGTAGTACCATCACTCTATCTTCAAGAAACTTTCAGATGTAATGAAAATTAAGGTTGATGTTCTTCATCCTCAAATAAAACACTATATTTTTGGAAAATCATATTTTAATTTAAGTATCACAGTAGAGAAATTAATTTTCTTATCGACATTTGATCTCCTTGATCAGTGGTTTCAACCATACCAGTTTCTTTCTTGCATATGTTGCCGCCACATACTCTAATTCTGTTATAAAGAGAGAAATCACTAGTTGTAGCCTCATCATCCAACTAATCATGGTTTCACTAAAGATAAATACATATACAGTTATTCTCTTTTGTGAATCCAAATATCCCCAAAATTATGCATCAATATACATAATCAAAGGATCATCATCTCTGGAGGAAAGGGTGTTATCTTCCATTCCTTGAAGATAACTCAAAATCCACTTCATGTATACTCAATGTTATGTCCTCATATTTTCCATGAATCGACTGAAAACTCTCACTACATGGGAATTATCTTATTGAGTGAGCACCATGGCATACATGAGGCTTTCTACCATTGTTGTATATGGTATTCTCACCATGTACTTGGACCCCTTTTCATTCAAAGTGTTTTTCCTTCAAGACTTTGAAGTGTCTAATATGAGGAGTTATAGGTGATGTTATTATTTTAATGCCCATATTACTATTCTTAATAGTTACATTACTATTCCAATGGCCAAGTTACTATTCTATTGGTATAGATTCCTTAATTTCTATAAATAACACTTATTTTATTATGCATTTATAATGAATTTAACTATTTAATAAAAAAAATTATTCTATAAGTACCTAGGTTGTTACATCCCCCCCATTTTTAAATTGCATCCTCACAATTTTATCAACTTATTAAAGAGGTGAGGATACCTTTCCATCATATAATTTTTATATTCTCATGTTGCTTCTTTAGCCATGTGGTTTTTCCAAAAAACCTTAACTTAGTGAATTACCTTGTTCTGCAATACTTGCTCTCTACAGTCAAAAATCTGAACAAGTTTCTCCTTATAAGAAAGGTTCTTTTCTAGATGAACTACTTTAGGGCTCAAAATATGAGATGAATCTGGAACATACTTTATTAACATCAAATTATGAAAAACATTGTGTACCTGGGACAAACTTAGAGGCAAATCTACTTAGTAAGCAACTGATCCAACTTTCTCTGAGATTTCATAGGGTCTAATGAACTAGAGACTCAGCTTCACCTTCTTAGCAAAACGCATCGTACTTTTCCATGAAGAAAATTTGAGAAAGGCATGATCACCTACATCGAAAGAAATATTTTTCCTCTGGTTATCTATATAACTTTTCTACCTAATTTATGTTGTACTCAAGTGTTGCTGAATCAACTAAACTTCCTCTAACATTTCCTCTACCAATTCTAGTCCCATTAACTTTCTTTCACCTACTTCATCTCAAAATGTTTGAGTTTGACATCGCTTTCCATATAATTCTTCAAAAGGCACCTTCTGTATACTATAATAAAAACTGTTATTATAATAAAACTCAACCAAAGAAATATTTTAATCTCAACTTACAAGGAAATCCATTGGACAAGCTCAAATCATATCCTCTGATGTCTGAATTGTTCGCTCTTACTGTCCATCATATTGAGGATGAAAAGCAGTACTGAAATTTAATTCAGTTCCCAATGACTTCTAAAGGTTTCTACAAAAGTTAGAAGTGAACCTGTGATCACAATTAGATACAATAGAGAGAGGAACTCCATGTAACCTGACTATCACTTTTAGGTATAGTCGAGAAATCTAATCTAAATACATAATATCTCTAATAAGAAAAAAATGTGTAGATTTAGTTAGTCAATCAACAATAACCCAAATCACATTGTTACCTTAAGAATTTTTTGGTAATCCCACCATGAAATATATAGATATATTTTTCTATTTCCACATTGGCACTGGAAAAGGTTGAAGCATCGCCTTTGGTAATTTTCATTCTGTTTTTACTTGTTGACTAGTCAAACATCTCATGGTAAAGTTAGCAATATCTCTTTTCACTTTATCCCACTAGTAATACTATTGAAGGTCTTTATACATCTTAGTGCTTCTAGGATGAACTGAAAATAGAGAACTGTGAGCTTCACTTAATAACTCTTTCTTCAAATGTGAATCACAAGGCACACATAGTCTCTTCCCAAATCTCAAAACACAATATTTATCAATGTTAAATTATGTAAACTTACCCTTTTAACCAATTTTAACTTTTTCTATAACTCACAGTCTTCTTTCTGCACTTTCTTAATTCTGTATAATAGAGATGATTGCACTGAAACCTAAAACAAAATAGAGTAATTTCCTAAACCAAAAATATTCAATACAGAATTCATAAAATCATTAACCAAGGGCTCATGGTTAATGATACACGGTGTTTTTAACTCAAGGCATCCACCACTTTGTTTTCTTTTACAGGATAGTAATTGATTGTGAAATCATAGTCCTTTATCAGTTTCATCCATCTTCTCTTCCTCATCTTCAATTAATTATGAGTGAATATATACTTCAAACTTTTATGATAAGTATATATTTCACACTTTGATCTATATAGATGATGTCTCCAAATTTTTAAAGAAAAAAATCATAGCTACTAATTCTAAATCATGTGTGGGATAATTTAACTCATGAGATTTTAGTTTCCATAAATTATAAGCAATTACCTAATCATTATGCATCATAACATAACCAAGTCCCTTTAAATAATCATAACTATAGATGAAAAACTCTCCGTTTTTGGAAGGAAGGTCCAAAACTAGATCATTCACCAATCTTCTTTTAAGATCTTGAAAACAAACATCACATTATTCTTTCCAAATAAATTTTACCCCTTTTCATTTTAACTTAGTTAGTGGGTTAGATAATCGTGTAAAGTTTTTAACAAACCATTAGTAATAGCCTGTTAATCCAAGAAAAATACGAATCTCAATAACATTTGTAGGTCTTGGTCATTCATCAACCACTTTTGTTTTGGTAGGATCAACTGTTATGTCATCCTTATTTACAATATTCCCAAGAAAAGAAATCAGTTTTAACCAAAAATCACATTTTCTAAATTTCCCATGTAACTTATTTTCTTTTAGGGTTTGTATAACTACCCTTAAATATTCTTCATGATCCTTATAAATTTTTGAATAAACTAAAATACCATTAATAAAAACAACAATGTACTTATCCAAATATTCATAGAAGATTCTATTCCTAAGATCCATAAATATAGTAGGAGAATTTTTTAAACTAAAGGGCATAACAACAAACTCATAATGACCATATCTAGTATGGATTGCTATTTTTAGAATGTCATCCTCCTTCACCTTTAACTGATGGTACTTAGATCTCAAGTCAATTATGGAAAAATATTAAGCTCCCTATAGCTGATCCAACAAGTCATCTATATGAGGAAAAGGATATTTATTCTTAACCAATGATTTTATTAAATGATTTATAATCAATAAAAATCATCATAGAACCATCTTTATTTTTAACAAATAAAATAGGATCACCCAAGGTGAATTACTCAGATGAATGAAACCTTTATCTAGCAACTCCTGAAACTACCTTTTCAATTCTAGAAGTTCTACTTGATCTATTCGATAAAGGGTTTTTGAAATAGGTTTAGCATCAGGAACTAAATCAATAATAAAATCAATCTCTCAGTCATGTATAATACTAGTAAACTCATCATTAAAAACATGCAGATACTCATTTACCACTGAAAAATCATTAATTTGAATTTTTCCCTTATTTTCAACAATATATTAAATATAACATTCATTTTCATCTTTTAACAGCTTCTCTGTTTCCCGATATGTTATTAATGGTAAGGGTTAATTCTTGTATACAAAATGAGACTCTTTCTAAAAACAACTTCTTTAGCTCGACAATCAATCTTAGCATGGTAAACAGGAAGTCAATCCATACCTAGAATAACGTCAAATTCTACCAGGGTTAAGACAACAAGGTTTGAAGGTAAATTCTTGTCATAGATATCGACATGAAGTTTTTTATAATTTATTTTTGCCTTAATATTTCCCCCAGGTGTTTTTACTATAAGTTCTTGGTTCATTTATTAAGGTGGAATTTCTGATTTACCAGATAATTTCTCAAATATGAAAGAATGTGTAAACCCCAAATCAAACAAGACATTAGAAAAATCTAAGTAAACTGACAATGTACATGATACCACTTCATTGTATGGCCTAACATCCGCTGAATTAGTTGAAAATGATTTCACCACACCTTTTTTCTTATAGTCTAGTTGTTTCCCATCATTCAGGTTCCTCTTTAGACACTTGTTTTTATAATGACTCGTCTCATTACATTTAAAACATTTGATTTTCTGTATATAATAATTGTTCTTACCACTACCATGATCTTTTTAATTATAATTATGAGCCATATTCCCAAACTTACCACATTGGGAACACTTACCAGACTTCTAAAAACCATTCCCCAGTGTGTTTTTTTACCATAATTATCATAAACTAAAAACTTAATTTTATTACCATCAAACTTCTTTGATTCATTTTTTCCATTTCCTACGATCTTGACCTCTTTTTTTGTTGGTTGTTAAATAACACATGATCATCAACAAACTCTATTTCCACCTTCTCCGCACATCGAACATGTTTTTTGTAAATTTTGAATTCATGAGAATCCAATGCCCTTCGATATTTTGGATTTAATCCTAAGTAAAAATGATTGATTTTAATATTAAGATATCGAATAAAATTTGGAGCATACCTTTCCAATCGAGTGAATTTTTCTTCGTATACAGCTATTGAATCCTCCTTCTGTCTCAATTCTAAGAATTTTTTTTCCATCCTAATTCAAATCTCCCAAGGAAAATATTTCTCAAGGAAAATATTTTTGAATTCATCCCATTACAAAGTATCAATCTCCTCACTATCCATGATATTCTTAACCATCGACCACAACTGATCAGATTTACCTTCAAAATGACTAATAAAAAGACTAACCTTTTGATGGTCTGAACACCCCATGACATCGAAAATATTTTCTAGGGATTTAATCCACCCTTTATCTACCACTCGGTCAGAAGATGCAATAAATGTAGGAGGGTTTTGTCTCATAAAATGTTCCACTACTAACATATCTTTATGAGGTTGATCTAGTTAATATCATGCATGGATGTCACTGTTATTTATAGCCTATGTCCACTGATCCATTACAATCACAAACTACTTAGTTCTAATTCCCACTATTCCAGGTTGTATATTTTGAAGGATATCATCCTCTCAGTGTCTTCCCAATACAGTTTCCCTATTTCTTATATGGAAAATCATTCTGAATAGACATATCTTAGATAAAGAAATATGGTAATATTTAAATTCTATATCATTTTTGTTAGAGTTGGTGTCCTGAGAACCAATTGTTTATACTTTGATTACATGAATGTACACTTATTATATATTGTTCATTATTCTGCATGACTATAATATAATAATGTCCTAGAATATTTGTTGCATTAATAAGGTCATGGCAGATCCCCTCTATGATGATAAACTTGAAATGATATAACAATATTCTTAAATAAAGTTCTACGGTTGGATGACATACTATGATAGGACACTTAGTATATAGACCATAATGTGCGAGTACTCATAAGAAGATGATACTCTCTCTAATGGAGTTCTCACTTGGTAATCTCCAAGATGAGAGATTATGAGAAAAGACCTGCCAGTAGTAATTCTACATGTTTTGGTGTCATCGGACATTGTTATCTATAAGCGTATGTAATGATTCTTAGACTAGAAGATTATCATTAACTCGTTTCATGACTCGCACACTTAGATTTGCTGACGAAAACTGTCACGAAGATAGTTGGCGGGAAGTAGGGTACGTTGGGTGCGTCACAAATGACATGTTGTCAATGGATAAGTTGAGGAAGGATTTTTCCCTTCATATTTATGGAAGTAGATATCTCAGGCCCTTCGATTTGAATAGAACTGTCGCCCAAATTTCATGGCTATGGTGTCACGATGAGTTTATTTCTGGAAGTCAAAGAATGATGGATCAAGCATATAGGTTTATGACACTGCCATGAAACCTGCTTGATGAAATATTGAGATAAAGGGATTAAATTACATGGTAATCATTCGTATGAGGTGACACATCAATGCGGCATCAACTTATTTCTCTTGGGTGCCTTGACCTATTACTTAGATAGTAATCTTGGACTTTAGGCAAGCCCGCCTAATGTTAACGAGAAAGAGGCCTAGAGGGTCACACACTAAGTGTATCCAAGTATCTTAAGTAGAATAAAGATTATTATCGTATGTGGTTTAATAATTATTCAAGGAAGCATAAATCATTTTAATGTTAGAGGAAGAATAAAATGAAAACAATATATACACACCATGTACATTGAATGTACACGCCATGTAGTTTTAATTTTGGAAAGGAAATGAAAAGCGAGTACACATCGTGTATTAATGATTACACGCCGTGTAGTTTTTCCAGTCGGGATTTTGAGGAAATAATATCATTTTATTAAATCATATTTATTGTAATCAGTGTGGGCACATATCAATAAATTAATGATTTGACATGGGGGTTTTCAATAAGAGTTAATGAAATAAATAAAACGTGTAATGAATTTATTTATTGTCATAACTCTATAACCTCAAACCCAATTATAAATATCTTCACAACCCCAACACTTTTCCCTAATCATTGTGCACAACAATTCTGAAGAATTCTCTCAAGGATGAAAGAACTTCTTCATACAAGAACGCTCTCAAGATTGAGAGAGATCCTCCTCCATCGGATCAAGGCGATTTAAGGCGAACAACGTAAGCAAAGGATTATCCACGCTAGCACCTGAAGATTTCTTTGGCGATGTCTAGAGATACGTGGTGCACGTGTGGATCACCACTAAAGGAAGTCTATACTTGGTTTCTGCGACGCAACAACAAATCACATCAGAACATGATCAGATATATCAACGAAGAAAGAACATCATAAAAGGTACTTCTTGTCAATTAATTAAATTAATTATAATCAACCTATGATTATCCTCCTTTGTGGTTCCAGGACTATTCTTATTCTTTGTCTATTTCTATGATTTGATCCATGGAGTCTGACGTTTATTGTTGTATTGATCCCGGATTGATCATTTCTAATGACAAAAAATCAAGCGGGCACATCCACCTACGAGCTTCCACTGTGCCCAGGACCTTCAAGTGGTGTCAGAGTAGTCACAACCTTGATTATAGTTATTTAATTCTCATTGATAATTTACGCATTTATATTTGATTCAATTCAAGATAAATTGTTCTATAAAACTAAATAAACGAGATCTATTCTTCCTCTTTCGTTTCTTGATTCACATCACAAAAACAACCTTTTAATTTTAGTTTTTATTAAAATAAAAACGAGGAACTCATCCGGAGGAGCTGCTCATTTTTTCTATACAACATAGGAATACATGGCATGTAGTGAAATCTATACGCCATGTACTTAGGTTCAACGAACCGGTACTGGTCTACTAAACCACATCGTGTGAATTGAGCATACCTAGGTTTTTTAATACACCATGTTGACCAGAACTGAACGGCACGTGGAAACCAGAATACACAGCGTGTATGTTGAATCAACACGCCATGTAGTCCAATCCAGCCCAGGTGAAATCATGTACAAGGAGAATTCATGTAATCACGTACACGGGATTTCCAGGCCGGTAACCGCGTAACAAGGAAGTACATGTCGTGTTAGATTAATCTACACACTGTGTACTCCAAAATTTCCAAAGTACAAAAAACACGCCAAAGACCCCAACGTGTACTTTGGATAAAGGGTGAAAACAAATACACACCGTGTAATATAGACTACACACCATGTACTTTCCAGAAATGGAATTTCACTAGGTTTCCTCCAAAGTACAAAGACTCGTACAAGGAATATGGATGAGAAGAATCTCAAGGAAATTCATAAAGGAATTTAAGATAAATAATTGATTAATTATAAGATCATAATTAATTTAATTCAAGTGAAACTTATCTTGAATAAAATAATGATTAAAAGAATTTGAATACTAAACATGCATAAATTTCATTGCATGCTATGGATGATCATGAGCTAGACTAAAGACCCTTTGTGTGTGTATGGTTTCATTTAAATTTATTTAATTTAAATTTGTTGGACTATGATCCTTCTTTCAATAAAATGTAGGGTCAGCATGCCCATGGTTTCTGAAATGTAAACCCCATGTAATGGAGGATTTCCCAAGCCAGAGGAGACGGTTCAAAATCCGAAGCTGAGGTGAAACCAACCCAAGAAGATACAAAGGTGGACAGGTGGGAGCTGCAAAACATGAACCATTGGGTTCAAGGTATTTTTCCCTAGGTCAAGGTCAGCTTATCAAAACCACTAGATAAGATAACCAATATAAGCTCATGATCATGCCATCTTATTTTATTTCTGTCTGATTGCATGGTTTATTTATTATGTATGTGTTGTCGCGATCACATAGTTAATGAAATAAAAAAGCATGCAAAGATGGAATAAAATAAAAACCGGACTATGCGTAAACATTATCAGAACATGGTTAATCACTTAAGCAAGCATCACTTAATATTAAAAAGAATTTGATAATGATAAACTATGCATAAAGTATTGAAATACATCAAATACCATATTAATTGAGACCAAGCCTTCCGTTACTTGATTAAGGGCAAGACTCGATAAAACTATGTGTTTGACCAACCCTTGTTGGGACACTTACTTTTATAAAGGAAGTTCTTATGAAAGTTTTGGGTTGACTTAAACATTTTACATCAAGAGGAGTTGCCCTTGCTAGACTTGTTGTAAAATAAAGGCAAGTGTTGAGGAAATACAAGTCATGATTTCAGGATTGGGGAGTCCACTCAACAGATCAAGGAACTGTAATCTCATAGTTGGCAAAGACCTACCTACCTAAATACCTTTAAATAGCTTGACCAACCTTTGTTAGGGTTATGCGAAGGGGAATATGAATCCTTGCCACTAAAATGTCATAGCAACTAGGCATTGCAAGTTCAATGATGGGGGTTGTTGGGACATGATAAAATAGTGGTAGAATTAATAAATTCATTTATTATTTTTCATAAAATGTAATCAAAGGACACTAATAAATCTGCTCTTTTAATTTGTAGAATCAATATGAAAAACTCGTCAACCACATTTTCTCTATGATTAATTCTAGATAAAGACAATATCCTCACCGGTAGTAACTTTCAGGAATGGTTTAGACACCTTCGGGTTATCTTACTCCGTGAATGAAAGTTTTACATGTTGGAGTCCTCACTTCCTGATTCGTCTACCCAAGGGGTGAGTGATGAAGATTTCCTGATCTATGATCAACATTTGAATGATGCACTCGACGTTCAATGTTTGATGATGTCATCAATGTCTAGTGATCTCATGAAGTCTCATGAAGATATAGATGCCTATATCATGCTCGAGAACCTTCATGGTCTATACCAAGAGAGAGAAAGACATGAAAGGTTTGAGATCTCCAAGGATCTATTTCAGAGAAAGCTTAGAGAGGGTTCCCCAGCTAGGCATCATATAGTTAAGCTCATTGTCTACATTGAGCACTTGGAGGTTCTAGGGTTTAAACTCCCCGAAGAACTGGGTGCCAATATCATTCTTGCATCACTCCCCCAGAGATTCTCTAACTTTGTTGTAAATTTCAACATGAACAACATTGAGAAGTCTCTATCTAATCTTCTTATCCTCATTCACCAAGTGGACAATGATATGAAGTGTGAAAAGCCTTCTTTCCTTATGATGAATAAAAGTAAAGAGAAGATGGAGATATTTAAGCCCAAAGCTTCTTCAAGGCATTCCAAGAAAAGGAAGATCAAAGGGGAGGCAAGAGAATATGAGGCTATTTGTTTCACATGTGGCAAGAAGGGCCACTGGAAAAAAAACTACACCCAGCCAAGGAAGCAGGGGGGAAGCTTCAGGTGCGTTTGTTATTGAATGCAATATATCTATTTCTACCAATTGGGTATTATATACTACTTGTGGTACTCACATCTATATCCAAATACAAGAACCAAGTAGATTCATAAAGATTGACCGAGGTGAGGTGGATCTACGAGCAACCAATGGAGCCAGACTCGCTGTTGTAGCTGTCAGAGACTACCACCTCACATTGCCTACTAGGATGGTATTGGTATTAAAAGGATGTTATTATGTACCCTCTGTAACCAAAAACATTATTTCAATATCTAGATTAGATACTAATGGATTCATCTTCAAGTTTGGAAATTAATGTTGCTACTTTTATAAAGATATCATTTGTTTTGGTAGGGCACATTTATATAACGGCCTTTATGTGTTAGACTACACAAACCAAGTAATGGAAATCGATGACAAAGTTAATTCACATGACTCATACCACACCCAAATTTGGCATCACCAGCTAGGTCATGTTAATGAGAAACATTTGACAAAATTACATCAAGATGGGTATGTATATTCTTTCAAACTAAAACCACTTGGTGTATGTCATGCGTGTCTACAAGGAAAAATGACCAAAGCCCCATTTAGTGGGAAAGGTGAAAGGGATAAAGATCTTCTAGAATTAGTTCACACATATATGTGTGGACCATTTCCAGTTGAAGAAAGGGGTGGGTTCTTTTACTTCATAACTTTTACTGATGATTTTAGTAGATATGGATATATTTACTTAATGAGGTATAAGTCATATTATTTTGATCGGTTCAAAGAATACAATAATGAAGTTGAGAACCAGATTGGTAAGAAGATTAAGAAACTCCTCTCAGATAGAGGAGGAGAATATCTTAATCAGGACTTCATTGATTTCTTACAGGAGTTTGGGATTTTATCTCAACTCACTCCTCCTTACACGCCACCCTGTTGGACATGGTGAGATCAATGATGAGTCATGTGAGTCTTCCATTATCCTTTTGGGGATATGCATTACAAAAAGCAGCACACATACTAAACCAAGTACCAAATAAATCAATAAATGGTATTCCATACGAGTTATGGAGTAGACGCAAAGACGTTTTATCAAATTTACATGTGTGGGGTAGTGAAGTATTTGTTAAGGCCTCTTCAGGTAACAAACTTGCACCTCGAGGCACAAAGTGTACCTTTATAGGATAGCCCAAGGAAACAAAGGGATATTACCTATACAACCCCTCAGATAAAAATGTTACAGTGGCAGGACACACCATATTCCTTGAGAGAGAGCACATCGCCAAAAGAGATAGTGGAAGCGAGAAAGACTGCGATGAAGTCGAGGCTCAAGATACACATGTGTTGGTGCAAGAACAGATTCCACAAAGCCCCGTGGAAGAACAATATGTTCCAGAGACACAAGAAATATGTAGGAGCACGAGAGAGGTGAGAGAACCAGAACGATATGGTTTTATTTTCACTGAGGATGGTGACTCATTATTGGTTGACAATGATGATCCTCTTGCCTACAAGGAAGCAGTTGAAGGCACAGACGTTGCCAAGTGGCAAGAATCCATGAATTCTGAAATGGATTCCGTGTACCAAAACCAAGTCTGAATTTTGGTAGATCCTCCAGTTGATGTAAATAATGTTGGTAATAAATGGGTATTCAAGAAGAAACTGAACATGGAGGGAAAAGTCAGCACCTATAAGGCATGATTGGTTGCAAAAGGTTTTAGACAGCATCAAGGAATTGACTATGATGAAACCTTTTCACCGGTTGCGATGCTGAAATCCATCAGAATCCTATTGGCCATTATCGCTTACCATGACTATGAAATTTAGAAAATGGATGTCAAAATAGCATTCCTTAATAGGAACCTCCAGGAAGATGTCTACATGACACAACTTGAAGGGTTTGTGACTCCAAAGGATGCCAACAAGGTATGCAGGTTGCAGAAATCCATTTATGGATTAAATCAAGCATCAAGGTCATGGAACATTCGTTTTGATGAAGCCATAACAGAATTTGGATTTTTTAAGAATGAATGTGATCCTTGTGTCTATAAAAGGTTTAGAGGAAGTGCAATTGTTTTCCTAATAGTATATGTTGATGACATATTACTAATTGGAAACGAAGTACCTATCTTACAGTCAGTTAAGGCATGGTTGGATAAATGCTTCTCTATGAAAGACTTGGGAAAGACAACATATATTCTTGGGATCAAGATCCATCATGATAGATCCAAGAGAATACTGGGCCTGAGTCAAAGTACATACATTGACAAGATACTGAAGAGATTCAATATGGAACAGTCCAAGAGGGGATTGTTGTCAGTGTCACATGGCATTCATCTTTCTAAGAAAACGTGTCCTCAGACACATGAGGAAAGAAAGAAAATGTCAAGAATACCTTACGCATCTGCGATTGGGTCAATCATGTATGTTATTCTATATACAAGGCTAGATGTTGCTTACGCATTAAGTGTGGTAGGCAGATATCAAGCTGATCCAGGAGACCGCCATTGGATGACAGTCAAGACTATACTTAAGTATCTGAGGCAGACTAAGGATATGTTCCTATTTTATAGAGGAGATGAGGAACTAGTCATCAGAGGACATGTAGATGCTAGTTTCCAGACTGATCAAGATGACATAAAGCTGCAGACTGGATACATCTTCAGTTTGAATAGAGGTGCAGTGAGCTGGAAGAGCTCAAAGAAAGGTGTGGTCGCAGATTCTATAGCAGAGTCCGAGTATATCGCAGCTTCTAAGGTAGCTAAAGAAGCAGTATGGATGCGAATCTTCATCCAAGAGCTAGATGTAGTACCTAGCAGTAAATATCCTATCACACTCTATTGTAATAATACTACAGCGGTGGCACTTGCAAAAGAGCCAAGGTCACATCAGCAGAAAAAGCACATACTTTGGAAGTATCATCTTTTGAGGGATTTTTCTTAGAGAGGTGAAGTTGAAGTGAGCAGTATTTCCACAAAAGACAATGTGGTGGACCCCTTGACTAAAGCTTTGACTCAGCAGAAATATGATATCATGTGAGGTCTAGCAGACTAAAAGTCATAGGCAGTTGGCTCTATTCCAAGTGGTAGTTTGTTAGAGTTGGTGTCCTGAGAACCAACTGTTTATACTTTGATTACATGAATGTACACTTATTATATATTTTTCATTGTTCTTCATGACTATAATATAATAATGTCCTAGAATATTTGTTGCATTAATAAGGTCATGACAGATCCCCACTATGATGAGAACCTTGAAATGATATAATAATACTCTTAAATAAAGTTCTATGGTTGGATGCCATACTAGGATAGGACACATAGTATACAGAATGTCATGTGAGAGTACTTATAAGAATATGAGACTCTCTCTCATGGATTTTTCACTTGGTAATCTCCAAGATGAGAGATTATGATAACAGACCCTCCGGTAGTAATTCTACATGTCTTGGTGTCATCAAACATTGCTATCTACGAGTGTGTGTAATGGTCCTTAGACTGGAATATTATCATTAACTCATGTCATGACTCATGCACTTAGATTTTCTAATGAAAATCATCACAAAAACAGTTGGCAGGAAGTAGGGTACGTTGGGTGCATCACGAATGACATGTTGTTGATGGATAAGTCGAGGAAGGATTTTTCCCTTCCATATTTATGAAAGTAGATATCTCGGGTCCTTTGATTGAAATAGAACTGTTGCCCAAATTTCATGGCCATGGTGTCACGATGAGTTTATTTCTGGAAGTCAAAGAATGACGGATCAAGCATATAAGTTTTTGACACTACCATGAAACCTGCTTGATGAGATATTGAGACAAAGGGATTAAATTACACAGTAAGCATTCATATGAGGTGACACGTCAATGCAGCGTCAACTTATTTCTCTTGGGTTCCTTGACTCGTTGCTAGAAAGTAATCTTGGACTTTAGGCAAGCCCACCTAATGCCAACAAGAAAGAGTCCTAGAGGATCACACACTAAGTGTATCCAAGTATCTGAAGTAGAATAAAGATTATTCCCATATGTGGTTTAATAATTATTCAAGGAAGCCTAAATCATTTTAATTTTGGAGGAATAATAAAATGAAAACAAGATATACACGTCGTGTACATTGAATGTACAGGCCCTGTAGTTTTCATTTTGGAAAGTAAATGAAAAATGAGTACACGTCATGTATTAATGATTACACGTCGTGTAGTTTTTCCAGTCAAGATTTTGAAGAAATAATATTTTTTTATTAAATGATATTTATTATAATCAGTGTGGGTGCATGTCAAGGAATTAATTATTCAACATGGGGGTTTTCAATAAGAGTTAATGAAATAAATAAAACGTGTAACGTGTTTATTTATTGTCATAACTCTATAACCTCAAACCCAATTATAAATATCCTCACAACCCCAACAATTTTTCCTAATTGTTGTGCACAAAAATTCTGAAGAATTCTCTCAAGGCCGAAAGAACTTATTCCTCCAAGAACGCTCTCAAGACCGAGAGAGATCCTCCTCCATCGGATCAAGGTGATCTAAGGCAGACAATGCAAGCAAAGGCTTCTCCACACTAGCACCCGGAGATTCCTTTGGCGACGTCCAGAGATATGCGGTGCACTTTTGGATCACCACTAGAGGAAGTCTAAACTTGGCTTCTGCGACGCAACGACAAATCACATCAGAACCTGATCGGAAATATCAACGAAGAAAGAACGCCATAAAAGGTACTTCTTTTCAATTAATTAAATTAATTATAATCAACATGTGATGATCCTCATTTTTGGTTCTAGGACTATTCTTCTTATTTTTCTATTTCTGTGATTCAATCCATGGAGTCTGGCATTTATCATCGTATTGATCCCAGATTGATCATTGCTAATGACAAAAAATCAAGTGCGCACATCCACCTACGATCTTCTGTTGCGCCCAGGACCTTCAATTTCAACTTAACCACAAAGTAAAAAATCATTTATGGGTATTCTATTAACATTATCTTAACCCCTAAATTTATCTAAACTGTGATCTAATACCAAATGTAAGGACTCATCCTTAAACATTATATAATCTAGTTAATTCAACTAGAATTCACTTCCATACATTCCCAAACATATTTTAGGTTTAGATTTTTACATAATTGGGTCATAACCTCATACATAGAAACTCATATATTACAAATTAGATACTTCTCAATATCCATTTTTTCACAATATGAAAATTTTAGAATAAAACATGATTTCTTTCTATAATAAAACTCCATGACTTTAAAATTGAATCATTCCTTTCCTTTGCCCATCCATAAACCCTATAAAAAGAATTTTAAAACTTGTGATGATCAAAAAAAGCTCAGTAAGGGGCATAGAAAAGAATAAAGAAATAGTTATTCTATTAATGAAAACATTTTCACAAATTTATAACTTTTACACATAAAACATAAGCTCTTTTCATACCTTATGAAATCATAAGTTTCTTGTAAAACCATAAAAATCATACATAAATCATAAAAGGTAACATATGGAATCATTTTTATATCACTCTTATATATAAAGTATCTCTCTTGGCTACATAGGGAGTAACAATCATTGTTACACTTGGAATAGCCATCGTGGTTACACTTGGAATAATCATTGCAGTATATTCTCATAATCTCTTAAGAGAAACCTAACTGGTTAAATCTGCCCCTTTACCCAATTCATTGGATATCTATAATGAGCTCACCTGCCCTCATTTTATCATGAAATCAATCATCATCATAACAATTCCCAATAACCATAACATGATCATAACACATAAATCTTGCATAAAAGAAACATTTTTTAGGAAAATAAATTTTCTATTTTGAAATCACTTTTCATTTTTAAGAAGTCGCACACTTATAAATGAAAGCATTTTATTTGAAAATAAACTTGAAAACTTATAAAGGAAACATCAAATCAATAAGGTTTCATGAAAGTAGGAAAACCCACTTATGTCTTATAAGTAAAAAATATATTTCTTTAATAAAAAAAGAGTTTTAACTTGAAAAGAGGATTTTTAAAAAGAAATTATCTTACCTTATGTATCAAAGCGTTATGAAATTTTACTTAATATCCTAGATAATCAAATTATATTCATTAAATACTTAATTCAGAACCTTTTCCAAATATATTTTATTTATTACCATTTTATTAAGTTCATTTATGGTCATTTTAATGAGTTATAAATATCAAAATCGCCATTCCAGGAGCGTTTGTTTCATGGATTTATGGTTGGTTCCCTTGAGAATAATTTTTTGGAGTTCTTGTAAAATGGAAGAAAAACTCCAAAAGTGGAAAGAAATGGTATTAATATGTTCATATAATTTTAAATTATCCCATATATAATTTTATTTTCTGAAATTGGGATGATTCATTAGATAAAACATTAATGATAAATGTTTGGTTTGTTTTTGGCGATTTTTCCGACCATCACAAACTAGTTTAATTTTATTTAATTATTATGTCTATAAATTAGTTCCAGAACATTAAAAAAATTATAATATACATATTAAAATCTGTTTTAACCATAATAATGGTTTTATGACTATTCTTGAAGATGGTAACAAAAAATGAAAAATCACCGTCCATGAAAGCGGTGAATTGACATGTCACAAACAATGTTTTCATTTTTTAGACTAAGATGAGAAGAGAAGAGGTTTGATGATAGATATTTCATTAACACAATAACATTAAAATATATATATGATATTGGATCTATCATTCCAGTTTGGATGGGGTTGAGGATAATGTAGAAAGAAATAAAGAAAGAAAAAATTTAAAAGATAAAGAATGAGGATTTTACCTATTGAATATCGTCTCCTTGAGAACCTCCTTAAGGAACTTGTTTTTGGTATTTTGGTGATATTATAAAGTCTTTGATGTGTAGAAGAGGCTTGGGAGGGGAATTAGATAGAATTTAGAAAAATTTCAAGGCTTATAAGGTGTGAGGAGAAGAGGTGGTGAGGGGTGATATTTATATAGAGACAAGAGGTGTGTTTTTTATTATTTTATTCATTTGTTTATTATTTTGGATCAAGACTGTCAATAGTATTGATTCTTGTAACTAAGTATAGTAACTAGTTCATGTGAGTTTTAACTAATGGATTATTACATCAGAAATGACTCAAAAATTCATGCACTCTATACTTCCTTATTAAAGCTTCCAAGCACCTGTAGCAAAAGTGGGTTCATCAGTCACTGATGAATTCTTGTAGGATTCTAAATCAGAAAAGATAGTATTTCTCAAAAAGGTTCAAACAATAGTGGAATCGTCAATTTTTTTGGCCTTGGATTCCACACATTTTGAAACATAGTCAACAAATAACAATATGTTTGAATATCCAGATGACTTACGAAATGTTTTTATAAAGTCTATACCCCATAAATCAAATATTTCACAAAAAAATCATTGGTCATTGAAGTATTTATTATCTCTTAGATATATTTATAGTGAATTTTTACTACTCATATTTCTTATAAAACTCAAAAGCACCCTTAAAAAGTTTGGGATAGTATATCCTATATTTAAGGACTTTCCTAGAAGTTCATTGAGGTTCAGAGTAACCTCCATAAGATAAATTATGATAAAATTATAACACATATTATAACTCAATTTTAGGGAAACATATGTTGATCATTTGATCATTATAAAACTTATATATATATGGATCTTACCGAAAATAAAACTATGATATAATATTTAGTATAAAAAAATTGTTGTTGGATTAGATGTTACGAAACATGAGAGGTTACCAAAAAAATTAACATATCATCATATCATAGTACTTCTCCTTCAAACAAATATTGTTAATCTTATGGAATTATTTCATTAAATAGTTCACTGTCTGTAATTTCTACCTCAGTTGCATGATGAATCCTGAAAAAGTGGTCTTCCACTTGATTTTTAGCTCCTCTCTTTTCTTTTATTTTCAAATCAAATTTATATCATTGAAAATTTTGTCTTACCAAACTTAGATTTTATAATGTCTTATTGATCAAAACACAAAACAAAAAACAACCCTATCTTAAAATCAATACGAATGAAAAAAGGCAAAATAAATTGAGGCAGAACATATAACTCAGTTAGAGCTTACTTATTTGAAGTGGAAGAACAAAAAATGACTTGAATATGGATCCCCGGTTGGGAAGAATAAGGGAGCTGTTGTTTAGGGCAAATCAAAACACAAAACAAAAAATAAATAGATGAAAAACATTAAAACTAAGTTAACACTTATAGATTTGAAGTTGTAGAATAAAAAATGGCCTTAATCAAGATAGATTGACTGGTGGGAAGAAGGTCCACAGGCTGGGGAAGAGGGGAGCTTCGGTTTAGGTCAACACACAAGCAGAGGGGGAAAGTGGAGGCATGCTGTGTATTTGGGGACAAATTTCCCAATGGTTTTAAAAAACCATTGGGATAGCTTTATAGAAATGACCATATCCCAACAATTTAATCAAATAGTTGGGATAGGTTGGTTATTTCCCAACAATTTTCTGAAACTATTGGGAAACCAGTCTCTAAACAAGCCTATACCAATGGTTTGTGAAAACTGTTGGTATAGGTGCGTTGGTATACAATGTTTTTACAATAGTGATTCTCAAACCATTTTTTCATCAATTTTCGATATATCAACCTCCCTTTGTGACCAATAACCATTTTAGACACATTTAAACAACATTTTTTCTTCTTAAAACTGATCAAATGATGAGATAATGTTGAAGTGTTGTATTTATTTCCCACAAAAACAAATAATTTTCCACATAAATTACATTTTGAATGAATTTTATTAGTTTTTGTGAACCAATTCCAGACATCTGATGTGGTTTATCTAGTATTCTTG
This sequence comes from Viscum album, assembly GCA_963277665.1. Lineage (NCBI taxonomy): Eukaryota > Viridiplantae > Streptophyta > Magnoliopsida > Santalales > Viscaceae > Viscum > Viscum album. The sequence continues at coordinate 112,110,035 of OY728127.1, forward strand.
GGCTCTCAATTGACATCCATTTCTATTCCACCAATTCCAACAATCTGATTTTGGTGTTCGACAATACTTTCCATGTCATTTAGTCGTGATAGAATATCATCATAATTGCCTCTAATTTCATCCGCATTATCATAATTCATTTTTTTAAAAAAAAATATATATATAATATTAGAAAATTTTATGTGTTCAGTTTAAATGAATCCATTAAATTAATTTGCATGTTTAAAAATATAAAAAATGCAAGTAATGAAACATTTTTATGAAAATTGAATTGTGGTAAATAAAAAACAATCTACCATAATTACCTTATGGGGGGATGAATAGAAGATACAGGTCAAAATTCTTAAAGTAGTTAAAAATAATGAGAGAAAACCATGAGATAGATGTCATCAAACTACTATTGAGACAGATATAGATATAATTCTTCACATCGTTATAATTGAAGAACTAAGTGATTGTAAAATTATCATTAAAGGATCACTGGAGTAAGAGACAGCGCATTGATGAAAACACCCAAGAGAGGAGGCTAACAGACTTGGATCGGAGTATGAAGGGAGATAATCAAAGACTTACATGGCTTAGGGGGAGTTTGATTCGATGACGTCGTGTGGTTGGGCATAGAGGGGTTATTGTATGAACGTCGTGTGGTGGAGGGGAGAGGGCTATTGTTGTGTCAGTGAAAGGGGGTGAGTGGGACTGGTACGTTGTTGATGTATGTTATGTAGAGGAGAAGGGTGGCTGGTGAAGTAATTAGGGGGGTGGGGATGTGGGGGATTTTCTTTGGGATGGGGAGAGGCGTGATGTGAGATGAGGGGATAAAAATAATGGAGAAAGTGGAAGGGGCAATGAAGTGAGTGATTAAATGTAGCGGTTGAGTGATTTAGTGAGGGTGGGAGGATTTTGTAATTTTTTATTTTATAATATGAGTGGTGGGAGAGGTTTGGTTTATTTTTAATTTTTATTTTAGGGACAGATCAATCATTTATGGGTTTAACAGAGCCTGCTAATACCAAGCGTGTTTATCCATATGGGATGTGGGTTTCACGGACCAGTCCATTTGTGGTCCATATTTATACGAACTTGAATATTCAAAGTCATAGCTCGTAAAACTACAAGGGTTAACATATTGGTCTACATGATTGCAGGTTTTTTAACACCTATATCCCCAAGAATATTATTTTATAACTCCCAATTCATGTCAAAATGATCTATTTAAAAAAATATATATCTATATCTATGTTAGGTGTGAAATCTTCTCCACATGATATCTATGTCACTAATCTATTATCTATTATTTATTATTCTATTATACATATTAAAGTTGGTTTCTTTCCAGCATACGTGTCACAAATACATCACTCTGTGTCCCGCTGTCACTTCTATCCTTCTCATTCGCTCATTGCTTACTCACCCCCAATCGTGATTTCCCTCCCCTCATCTATACTGTGTTTGGTGAGATTTTAGTAAAATAAAAGAAATGATTTGATATTTTATAAAAGAAATGAAATGAAATGAAATGATTGTGATTTCTCTTCTTGCGTTTGGATCAATAATTTAGTAAAATAAAAGAAATGATTTGGATTTATCTCCATCTTGTTTGGTGGATCTTTTTAAAGGAAAAGAAAAAAAATTCTTTTGTGCTACATGTATAAAATAAGGATAAAATTGGAATTTTAAAATATTAACAACCCTCTACCATCATTTTTTTCCAAATCATCCCAATTTTTGGGGTGATTTAAAAATAATAGCAGAAGATAAATTTATTTCTCTTTATTTCTCTTCTTATCATTTATTTTCCCTTAAAATTATCCCTTCAAACATGAGAAACCAATTTCTCCTCTCAATATCATTTTTTTTCTGTATCATCTGTGCCAAACTAGCCCCTAGGGTTTCGACTCGGCTGCTCCCCGACTAGCTACTCCGAATCTCACCTCCTCCCGCTCGTGATTTTCCACGACTCCTATTAGAGCTCGTTTGGCAGGGGAGAAACGGACGAAAAAGAAAAGATATGGAAGGGGAGAAATCTGAATCAGTCGTTTGGTTATCCAAAGTTGAAGGAGAGAAACGCGAGGGGTCGGAAGGGAGAGAAATCGATTTCTCTCCCGCACGCGATTTCAGCGGATTTTGAATTGTCCCAAAATCGGGACGATTCTGAGGGAAATACTCAATCTCGTTCACATATTTTATATATTTCCCATATTTCCCTTAGACCTATATATAAACAACAAGATCTCACACTACCACCCCATCTCACGCCCCATCTCACACGACCACTTCATCTCTGTCGTCTCGTTCTTTCGCTGGTGTAGCATACCCAATCTTCTCCTTCAAGTCTATTGTTATTACTCTGAAATTAATTTTTTCCATCATCTGGCTACTATTTTTCGACATCTAGTTTTCAACCAGTGCACTTCATCTTCACCCATTCACAACTTTCATCTTCTGCATTGTTGTAAGTAATTTATTTGTTGCAATTCTTATATTTTGTTTTTAATGATATATTGATTTACAATTGGTTGTTTTTTAAATTAATGATTTATACTTGCAACTTTTTTTCAATTGCAGTATACAATTACTTTTTAAATTATGAATATATTATTTCTTTAGAGATTTATGTAATGCAAATACAAATAGTCATACATATTGAAATGAGTATAAGAAAAAAAAGTACATTGCAATCAACAACTTGTGATTATTTATTGACATATGGGTCATATTAATTTATATAATATTGAAAATTGTACAAGATCAAATTTTTATTAATTATTATTAATTATTATCAATTATATTTCATATTTGTGCTATCATAGATTTATTATTTTGTTATATTATAGAGTTTATGATTTAAACTTTTTTTGTTACATTGTTTTATTTTGTTACAATATTTTATTTTGTTACAAAATTTATTTTGTTACATTATTTTTATTAATTATTATCAATTTTATTTTGCTATATTACAAAATTTATTTTTTTATTTTATTTTTTTATATTACAAAATTTATGGTTTATCATAAATTTATTGTCAATTATATTTCATATTTGTACTACATGTTTATCATATTTGTGTTATAGGTTTATCACAGGTTTATCATAGATTTATTATTTTGTTATATTAAAAAATTTATGATTTATATAGTTTATAATGTATTATACAAGTTTATTATAAAGTTGTATTATAAAATTTATTATTTATACAAATAAGTAAAATTATGAATATTATTATTGCATTATCTATAAATAAATATATTTTTATTTAATATAGACTATTAATGTTATAAAGATACATTTATAAATTATATTAAAAATATATACAAGGTATTTTTTTATATGAAATATTAATTGTTTATTTTCTACTTACCATATTCAATTATATTTTAATTGTCAATTACATATATCTCTATTTATATGGTTTCATTAAATAAATTTTATTGAATCATTTTTTTTAAAAATTGTAGGTCTTATGGATCAACAAGATGAAGCATTGAATAATCATTTGATTAAATGGGATGTAAGTCAGAAGATAGCAGTTGTTGAACTTATATGTCGTGTAGTGGTCTTTTGGTATTCCCATAAAATCTATCATCGTAAAAAATAGACAAACTAATCCACTGGTTATGTTAAACGTCAAAAAGTTTGCGTTGAACTCATGGATCAACTTAAATGTGACAATGATTGTCGTAACATAATTCGTATGGGGCCACATGCTTTTTCAAATTTGTGTTATATGCTTGAAATGCATGGTGGTATGAAACCAACAAAGTTTTCAACAATTGAAGAACAAGTTGCAAAATGTCTTTATATCCTGTCACATAATGTAAAAAATAGAAATGTTTCCTTTTTTTCGTCAATCCGATGAAACAACAAGTAGACATTTTCATGCTTTTTTAAGAGCAATGATTTCATTAGAAGATAAATTTCTATGCCAGCCTGATGGATCTGAAGTTTCTCCCGTGATACTCAATAGTGGAAGATTTCACCCATATTTTAAGGTACATTTTATATAATACAATTATTCTTTCAATTTACAATTCTTTTTATCTTTATATTTTAAAAAATTATCAGAAAATATATTAACTGATAGGATTGTATTGGAGCATTGGATGAAACACATGTTCGTGTCAAAGTTTCTAATAATGATGCACCAAGATATCGTGGTAGAAAATGTTATCTCACACTTAACGTACTATGTGCATGTACATTTGATCTAAAGTTTACCTATGTATTGCCTGGATGGGAGGGAACCGCATCAGACTCAAGAACTATTAAAAATGCATTATCTAGAGAAGACAAATCAAGACTACCGATTGATAATTTCTACTCAACTTAATTTTGGTTGTTAAAATATGTAAATTGAATTATTTTGCGTAACGACATTTTGTATTTGAAATAAGAAAATTTTATCTTGTTGATGCGGGATATATGTTACAGAGTGACCTTATACCACCCTATAGAGGATTACGTTATCATTTGAAAGAGTACTCCAATCATCATCCAGAAAATGCTCGAGAGTTATTTAATAATCGACATGCTTCTTTGCGCAATGCTATTGAGAGAGCTTTTGGAGTTTTAAAGAAACGATTTCCAATTATATCAACTACGACATACTCTATGTACTCGGTGAAGACACAATCAAATATCATATTAGTTTGCTGCATACTACACAACTTTTTAATGGGTGTAGATCCAGATGAAAATCTTATTGTCGAGGTGGATAATGACCTTGAAAATCACTATGAAGTTGAACAAGTAGCTAGCGAGCGAATAGACACCGATGAAGATGTAAAAAAAGGGGAGCAAATTAGAGATGAAATTGCAACTCATATGTGGTTTGATTATGTTAATAATTAAAGAGGAACCATGTCTGTCTCATGTTGTGTACTTATTTTACCAACAAGGTTTCATTATTCAAGTATGATATTCCTTGTTTTTAATTTTTAATCTTTATGATTTTATTTCATCTTGATAGATTGTTAGAGATATCAAATATTTTGCAATTTTTCTTGGTTATGACTACTTTTTTATTAATTATTGTTAATGTAGGTTATTGCAATGAGTAAAAAAATGCAAAAGCGAGAGGATTGTAAAAGAGAAAAGTTGTCATGGACAGATCAGATGGATGATGGACTGATTGAAGCTTTATATCATCAACACGTTGAAGAGAATGGGGTCAATGGTACTTTCACTACTTCGGCATATGATAATATTGTTAAAGAACTACGAGAGAAGTTTAACTTATCTTTGGATAAGGCTAAGATAAAGAATCGACTAAAGACAGTTAAATAACATTTTGCGGAATGTTGTGATTTATTTAAGCATACTAGTGGTTTTGCATGGAGTCCAATCTCGCAAATGTTTACTGCTGAACCTGAAGTATGGAAGACATTGATTGAGGTATGCATTGTAATTTAATTTAATTTATGTTTTTTTTCCTGAAAATTAAAACTATGCACAATTATAACATTTTTTTGCTTGCGTATCTGTATATATATTCCCATAAAAGGTAAAGCCTTATGTTGAGAAATGGAAGCATACTCCCATTGGTAATTATGAGAAACTTGCTGAAATTTTTGGAAAAGACAAAGCGACAGGTGCAGACGCTCAAACCGCTAAAGAGAAAGTGCATGAGTGGAACTACTCATCCAATAACACCAATGAAGATACAATTTAAGAGATTGACGAAATGATGTTTCAAAATGCAGCAAACTTGCAAAATTTCAACTCACCAGATGTAGATTCAGATGCAGTGCCTTCTCCAGGTGAAAATATTGCGAAAAAAAAAGAAACGAAAGAGCTCTGATGGTAATGAAAAGGACACTGGAATACTAAAGACGACATTGCATGAAGTTGTAGTTGTCATGAGGGAGGGAAATTCATATTTGGCGAGACCTCAAGGATGGTTACCGGGTGGAGAGGTGCATCAAGCACTACAAGAAATAGGAATTGCTCCATAATTTATTACCGAGGCATATCTGTTTCTTACCAAGAAGTCAGAGAGGACAAGTCAATTCTTAAATTGCCCAGTGGAGTTTAGGAAGCTGAATTTAGATGCTATGATGCATGATCCTCAAAATCGTTGGTAACTGTATGTTTCAAACAATGTCATTTATTTGAGTTATGACATATTGTGTTTGCAATGAAAGATGTTTTGGTTATTATTTTTTTTGAAAATGTCGTATAATGTCATCATTTGATTAGATACTTGTTTGTTGTCATCTTTTATCATTTAATTTGTTGTGTTATGATTATTTTATGTTTGCGGTTTGAATGTTATACAACCTTGTTGAATTGTTTCTTTATTTGTGTTTAATTTTTAAAAATGTTTGAGGTACTTATGAAATATCTTGTGGAGTACATGCATGGTTATAATATTTTCCTTGATAATTTATACACGCTCATTGTAATGAGAAATAAAATATATTTGTTTGATAAATTCAAAGTTGTGGTGCGCTGAATTTCATAAAAAAAGATAAATGTTTGTCTTATTCATGGCTATATTATTTTCTTGAATTAATATTTATATAAATGAACATATTTTTCATTATTGATAATAACAACAAACAATATTTTCATGGGTATCTAAATATTTTGTTCAATGTAATTTATAAATAATGATTTTTTAAGTTCAACATAATTTATAAATAATAATAACAATCAAATATAAATAATTTTGATAATGTGTATATAAATAATTTTGATTATAACTAATTATGCGTATATAAATAATCACAAATAATTTATAAATAATTCTGATTATAGAAAACTTTGAATATAAATAATTATGATTATCTTGATTTAATAGTTTATATAAATAATTTATAACTAATTTCGAATTAATAAATATTTTTAATTAATAAATTTGAATTAATAACTATTTTGAATTAGTAATTATTTTTAATTAGTAATTATTTTGAATTAATAATTTTTTGAATTAATAATTTTTTTAATTAATAATTTTTTTAATTAATAATTTTGAATGTATAATTTTGATTACCTTGAATTAATAATTTTGAATTAATAAATTATATAAATAATTTTGACAATCTTTAGTTAATTTTTTTAAATTTTATAATTTGTATTAATATGTGGTGGTAGGTGTGGTGTGTGTGCGGATCTAATCGATATTAGTTTTTTTATATTGAGCAAGTATGCCATTTAATCCCATGTGTATATGTTATTTTTAAACCAAGGTTATTCGTGTTATTTACACCAAAACAGTTTCTTTTCTTTTTTTTAAAAAATTGTCATCAAATATGATGGAGAGAAATTTAAATCATTTATTTTCTTTTATTAAGTTATGAATCCAAACAAAAAGAGAAATCATAACCATTTTTATTTTTTTTTTATTTTATAAACTATCAAATCATTTATTTTATTTTACTAAAATATAACCGAACACAGTGTTTGGTCCAGCGACCCCTCCGCCTCCGATATCATCCCCGACATCTCCTTTCACTGGGTGTATCAGCATCATCTTCTACACCTCCTCGCCTCCCTCCCCGACTACCCTTTCCAGCCATCCTCCACCTCCGCCAGCACCTCCGATACCCGACATATCCTTCCACCGGGTTATCAGCATCATCGTCGACACCTCCTCCAAACCCCGTTACCATTCTACCCTCGGCGTCAGGTTACCCGGCTACCAAGCTTCTCGGCTCGCAGCCTCGGATTCTGCATCGCAACCCCTCTTCCTCCCGCATCTGCTTGTGTCTCATTTTAACCCTGTAGTCGAGTTTCTCCGCTTTCTCGGTTGTGATTTCCGATGTATCCAGGCGTTCTTTCCGTATTGCGGAGGGTTTGAAGTGTGCGGCTGATGGAGTGGCTCGCCAATGGTTGGTGCGGCTGATGGTTGGCGTAAGAGAAGCAAGGGTTTAGTGCAGGACCACTGACACCGTCTTCGCAAAAGAGTGGGGAAGCTAATTGGAAACGTTTGTGGGCTTTGAGTTCACCAGGAAGGTTCAAGGTTGTTGTTTCAAGGGATTCCTTCATCTGGGTGCTCAATCGGAGGTGCGTTGTTTATTGGGTTTTATGGTGTTTTATGGGATTCAATCATGTACGATTTTGCCTTTGCTCGTTGGGGGTCTGCTTTTTAGGTGTTTTTGGTGTGCTGCGTGCTTTGCGATTTTCAGGTTCATTGTGGTTGCAGCGGCGTGGAAGTGGCTTTGGCGTTTACCATGAAAACTGTAGAATGAAACCAACCAATCGTGCTGTTAGATATTTTAACGTAATTTTAGATATCAGGGAGTTTATTTATCATCATTTTTCTCTGCTAGGCATCTTTCAGGTCATTTCTAGGTAAAATCATAAATCTGCCTTCATAGGGTTGGAATTAATTTTGATAATTGTTATTTGGAGCTTTTGCAGAATATATACTACAGGGTGCACGATTATTGTTGTACAAGCAACCTTGGTTGTCCTTTTATTATGCAATCTTCACTTCATTTTACCATGTTGTTATTCGTTTTTGTAAACAATATTTTGTTGTCTTAGTTTTTATTAGCTTTAATTAAAGAAAATTACTGATAAATCCATTTTTTGAACTTATTTACTAGGCGATCCAAAAGTTTTATTTTTTTGAATTGTCAATTTGGCCTCCTGATAAACAGGCTCATAAAATGGATTTATTGATAAATCTTCCTTCCAATTACGGTTCAGGGTTCTACAATAGCTGATTTTAAACTATGTTTTGTAATGTTTTTCATTGAAGGAGAATGATCCAAACATCATAATATTTATTTAATTTTTGTTCTCTTTTCAAAAATAAAATTTAATTTTCTAATAAAATTATATTGAAGTTGTCCATGCTATAGTCACATTTTAATTTTTAAATTATATTTTAATGGGAATTTTTTTTATAATAAAAAAGTAATTACCAAAAATTGTAAAACCTCATCAAGCATGTTTTCAGTCCTCTTTGAAAAACTGAAAATTGTACATAAAAAACTGAATTCAAAATGAAAGCAAAAACAAAAATGCAAATGAAAAAAGAAAAGATAAAGAAAAGAAAACTAGTGATAAAATCAAATGCCCCCTTATCATTTGGTTATTTTGTGTTTTCGTGCTTCTTTTAAGTTTCGTGGGGTTTGGATAGACTGGTTTTTTCCTGTCGGGCATCGAGGAAGAAGATGTCTATGCTTTTGAGCTTCTTCAAAATATGAAAAAGGGTTTACTATGAATGTTTGTGAATCCCTTTCCATTGACTCATATGCTCCTCATTTATCATAGGAGGCAGTACTATGATTGGTTTTAATCATCCTCTGTTGTATTTTAATTGTTTATCGTAAATCTGTTCTATACAACGGTTTTATAATTGGATATGATCACCAATGCATGAGTTGTGCTGATTTCTAAAATTCTCTCACGCTTTTGGTGGTTTCATTGGATGGTATTGAATGGTCATCAATGGGACCTAATAAAATGGAACGACATTAAATGAAATGAAATTGAATCTTTCACTGTCTGGGAGTTTCATAATGGAATGAAATGGTCCCAACCATTATTTAAAATTTATTACACAATAAATGAAATAAACCAATTGTTTCAAAATTATCCTTATTATTTTTACACATTTTCCTTTTCGAGGATTTTTTGTAAATATTTTTATTATAACTCATTTTCAGACTGTTTCATCATTGACCCTCTGATTCGGAAGATCCCACCTTATAATTTCTTCTTCCAAACTATGACTTTTTACCATAAGCCATCTCATACCACCGAAATAGAAACTCTGGGACATTTCTGAGGTTTTTTTATCCATTTATTTATGTTTATGGTAGAACATTTGGAAAAATTAGGTCATGATGATGATATTTTTTCCATGCTATTATATGTTTTATGGTAATCCTGTTCTGTTTAGTGTTAGTATTCTTGATATGAATCTTTGCTTGGCCCGAAGAATTATGTATGATTTTTCATTTTCATTTATTTTTTTCTGGTTTTGTGAGATTCATGCAAAAACTAAGATTATATGGGTGTTGATTTCATTTTTTAAACAAGGTTGTTTTCAATGTTTTTCAAGGTCATATCAGATGGCCACGAGCGAGGGAACCCCTGTTACAGCATCACTTGATGAAACATCTACTGCTGTAAGTGATGACGTCACTCTTGTTTCCAGCTTTCCTGCTGCCCTGCCTCCAGCAGTCCAATCAGCTTCACAGCCATTAATCTTGCCTCCAAACGCTCCGCCTATCGCTCTAATACCTCAAATCACTCCCTCAATTCCCCGGCCATTGGCACCGTTACCTGCTCGTCCACCCTTTGTTCGCCCCTCTTCCTTACAAAATGGTGAATCAAGGGCTGATGATTTGGATTCTGATGACGATAATAACACGGAGCGCCTGGGCTCTGCAGCAGAATACGAAATATCAGAAGAGAGCCGACAAGTTAGAGAACGCCAGGAAAAAGCAATGCAAGAACTCCTGATGAAGCGGCGTGCTTCTGCTTTGGCAGTGCCTACTAATGACATGGCTGTCCGGGCGCGCCTTCGCAGGCTCGGAGAACCCATAACACTCTTTGGTGAGAGGGAAATGGAAAGACGAGATAGGTTACGAATGTTAATGGTTAAATTGGATTCTGAAGGGCAATTGGAGAAGCTCATGATGGCTCATGAAGAGGAGGAGGTTGCAGGTTCTGCTGCAAGAGAGGAGATGGAGGAAGAACCGCTCCAGTATCCCTTCTATACCGAAGGACCAAAAGAGCTTTTAGATGCTCGAGTTGAAATTGCCAAGTATTCTATAGAGAGGGCAGCTCTGCGGCTTCAGCGTGCGAGGAGAAAAAGGGATGACCCGGATGAAGATTTGGATGCCGAGATGGACTGGGCATTGAAACAAGCTGGGTGTTTGGTGCTTGATTGCAGTGAAATCGGTGATGATAGGCCGCTATCGGGATGTTCTTTCTCACGTGATGGAAAAATGCTTGCCACATGGTACAAACTCTCTTAGGCTCTGTTTGACACCACTTACTGAAATCAGTTTGAAAGAATAAGTGGCATTTGTTCCGTTTTTGAAAAAACACTTGGCTTAAATTTCAGAAAACATCAGTTGAATAAGTGATTGAAAAATCATTTTTTCTGAAAACACTTATGCAGAAACAGTTATCGCAACTGGTAAGTGCTATAAGCAGAGAAATGCTTGCCACATGATATGAACTCCCCACCTCTCAGAGGCTGTTTGGTTCACAGAAAGGGGAGGGAAGGGAATGAAAATGTCCTTTCTCCTCTCACTGTTTTGTTTTTCCAAACAGGTTTCATAGTAAACCTGGAAGTGTATTTTATTTCCCATTAATGTTAGAACGTCGTAAGAAATCTCATTTTTAGTATTATTTAATAATAATAATAGTAATAAATATATGAAAATTATAATATATTACCATATTGTTAATATTATTATCATCATTCTCTTCCTCTCTTTTCCTTTTCTTTCCTCTCCTACAATATTTGTTTTATCAGCCATATAGTTCCTCGATGCTTCCCACATAAGGTGGAGAGTTTGCATTCTTTTATTGGTCCACATAAATTAAATTGAATGAAATCAAAGGAAAAAAATAGCGATAAAGAAAAAAATTTAAAAGATTATGTCTGGTTTATGATAGAAAGAAAAGTAATTTAATATAATTAAAATAATAACATGGTAATAAAAAATAGGTTTTAATTAATAAAAATGTTTACTAAATATTGTTATAATATTATAAAATTAAAAATTTCGTAAAATATATTTTTCTCATGGTAGGAAACAGATTCCTCTCTAAGATGGTTGCCAACCGAACAGGCTGAATGAAGGTCCATAGCCCCCCCCCCCCAGAACGACTTTTAATGAAGAACCTGACTTGCTCTCTCTCTCTCTCTCTACTTGTTTATGGTAGTTCTTTAACTGGAGTTGCAAGAGTATGGAGCATGCCTGAAGTAAGGAAGGTTGTGAATTTGAAGGGACACACTGAGCGTGCTACAGATGTCTCATTTTCTCCCACAACTGATCATTTAGCAACTGCTTCAGCAGATCGAACTGCCCGGTTGTGGAATACAGAAGGGATGATCCTGAAGACATTTCAGGGCCATCTGGATCGTCTTGCTCGGATTGCGTTCCACCCATCGGGAAAGTACTTAGCCACGACTAGCTTTGACAAGACCTGGAGATTGTGGGATGCTGAGTCGGGTTTGGAGTTGCTCCTTCAGGAAGGTCATAGTAGAAGTGTTTATGGGATTGATTTTCACCAAGATGGATCTTTGGTGGCTTCTTGTGGGCTCGATGCGCTTGCTCGTGTATGGGATCTTCGATCCGGGAGAAGCATCCTTGCCCTTGAAGGTCACATTAAGCCGGTGAGACTCAAAAACTCATTGTTTTTCTTTTAGGCTATGTTTGGTATGATGAAATAGCTGTCTGAGAAACGAAATGAGTGAGAAACAGTCGGAAATCACCGGCTCCATTGAGGGAATCAAAATTCATTCCGACTTGGATGAAATGTTTGTTTCTTTCATGAAAAATAAATTTTATGCACAAATTGTCTTATTTTATGTATTATTGTCTATAACGCCCTTCAGCAATGGAAAAGAATTAGATTACCAAATCAACAACTGACTCACAAGTCCTTTTCTTATTCTCCTTTTTTTGTTTTTTTTCTGTTTTGATCAGAAATGTTTCCCTGGCTCTGAACATAGCCTTAGTTTTTGTTTGGTCTAAGAAAAATTATATGACCAATTGATTTATTTGCATTAGGTTCTTGGTGTCAGCTTTTCGCCGAATGGTTATCATTTAGCGACTGGAGGTGAAGATAACACTTGTCGAATTTGGGATTTAAGAAAGAAAAGATCGATGTACACAATACCGGCTCATTCTAACCTAATTTCTCAAATAAAGTTTGAGCCTCAAGAGGGATATTTTCTGGTAACCGCTTCTTATGATATGACTGCAAAGGTGTGATCTTCTTCGATGCCTGCCATTTCCTGTTAAAATCTCAAGGGTGCGTTTGGTTATGGAAAACATTTTCTGTTTTCATTTTCTAAATATGTAGCATGAAAATAATTTTTTTAACTATTGTTTCCATTTTTTTTGTAACAACGTTTTTTATTTTCATAATCTAATACATTTGTAATATATTTTTGAAAAAATGAAAACATGAAACATTTTCCGTAACCGAACACAGTACAAGTGTCTTAAATTTATTTGTTAATGTTTTTTCATATATTTTTTTGTTTTTACATTTGTATCAGGTGTGGTCCGGTAGAGATTTTAAGTCTATCAAGACATTATCTGCACATGAAGCTAAAGTCACATCTTTGGATGTGATTGGAGGTGAGCCCTTAGATTTGCAAGGAATTTTCTAGCTAGCTAGTCTTCTAATTTGAATGTACAATTTGATGTTGTGTCAATACTGTACAATGGGTCACCCATCAGCCTGAGCCTGGGCCCGATGGTTGGGCGCGGGCCTCTGCCTAGCCACTGTGCATGCTGCCTGACTCGGATCACACAGCGGCTCAGGCTATCAGTGGGCAGGGCCACTGCCACACCTCCTGACCCGATGGAAATGCGAAGAAATAATAAGGTTTCATTTGATTTTGGAAAATATTTTGAATTTTCATTTCCCAAAAAACATATTAGAAAATACTTTTGAGAGGCGAAAATAAGAAAATATACCAGTACAGGAGTTAACCATCCCAACATTTTCATTTTTTGAAAACATGAAAACAGATTTTCCTTTTTCTTGAAAGATTTTTTATCTTTATTTTCATTGACTAAAAAATATTTTTCATTTGCCCAATCCAATACCTTTTTAATATATTTTTAGAAAATGAAAACTATAACTATTTTTCAAAACCGAACTCAGCCTAATTTGGTTTGTCTTTTATAACAGATGGGCATTGCGTTGCGACTGTCTCGCATGACCGGACGATCAAGATATGGTCGAGTCGGGATGCCGGGAAGGAGCAGGAGGCCATGGATATCGACTGAGTTTGTCTTTGAATCTTGGCTGTTTAATCTCTTCAGCTGGGTCACTGCGATATGTTTTTCAAAAAACATAATGTTAAAAAAAGCTTTTTTTTATTACAATTTTGGGCAAAAAATATATATTTTTTGTTTCTGCAAAATCATTTTTTAAAATTTTACGCCCTTTTTTCAAGATTTTTTAGAGTATGATTTGAAATGAAAAATAACAATCTTAATAATTTTTAGGTATTGATAAAAAACTATTATGAATACTTTCAAAAAAATTGAATCTTGTTATTATATCACAAGCACAAAATATATATTTTTTATTTTCTTAAAATCACTTTTAAAAAATCGAATTTTAAACCATTTCAAAATGACTCTGATTGTAGTTAATTGATTGAGTTAAATTTTTAATTTTCAAATAAAAAGATGTTTAAAGCATGAAAGAAATATCCTTTCATAATCATGGAAGTGATAATCTTTCATTAATTACACTAAGATTTTCTTATATTGTTGCATTGCAGTCTCCTTGCCAGTGCATTGATTCATCGCACTCTCAACATCAGCGGGGGCCTATAACTGGTACCATCTTGGACAAACTCTAGATTTGCCAGATTTGCTTATAGAGGTGTGCTGGTTTAATAGAACCGATCAAAACTGACTGAAACTAATGACTTAAATTGGTCAATAAGTTAAAATTGTTTGGAGAATATCATATAATTTAGATTTTTCCTTGTTCGATTTAATTTTTTATTGGCACTAAAATTAATGATTATTTTTCTTTCATCAAAACTGAATATAATATAAATACTTAATATTTTTTTATTGTAGCGAAACATGCTGAACTAATGTGAAGTTTAAATAACAAGTCATCAAACCACCTTACAAGGCATGAATCTATGTTCAGTCCGATTATTTATTGTACAACAAATACAAAGGTTGACTTTTTTTGTGATTGCTGATTTCTTTCCTTTAAAGAACTGAAGCCTTTTTTTCAAGCATATTTGATTTGTCTTCAGTTGGCATCAAATTGATAATTTTGTTCACCATTTGAAATATCTAATCCACATTTTATTATTATTATTGATTTGTTTGCTTTGGAGTTTGTGGTTATGAAGCTGAGGAAAAGGTTTGCTGAAACTTGAATGAATTTGGAGCCATCCAACCCTCAGTCATATTCATAGGACTAGGTAGAATGTAAATGTAATAAATTATCTGGAAATACATGGTGGGAAAGTATAATCCTTAATTCCCCAATATAAATGTCTTCCGACTGTTCTGTTTATACAATATTTTTCCTGTTTACAGAAGGTTTTCAAATCGAAATGAAGACCTTCAATGAACTCAGGATGCTTTGACATCAACATACAGATCTTCTCAGAGCCTTAAGTATATTCAACATGAACACAAACTCCCTCTTCTTCAAGAGCTGTGATTGTCATGAAATATGCAGCAACAACAAAAGTGCTTCACTTCTTCATTGGCTCATTCCTCCTTTGGGACCTATGACTTTCTCATGCGCTGATTTTGAATTACTCATACATGTGCTTCAAGTCTCCAGACTATTCTTATGCGAACTCAGATTATTCATACATACCCTTTGAGTTACTCATACTTGACCTTTGAACTTCAGAGTTATTTTTATTTAGGCAGAACACACTTCTGTCTCAATTTATTTTTATGTTAACTTCAAAAATTTCTGTTTTAAGTTATCTATTTCAGTTTCCAGAACTCATCTTCTCATCAATGTTAAACTTCACCGTTCTTAAATCATCTCAAAATAACTTTAACCATCTCAATCCAACTCAAAAGCATTCTCAAATTAATTTTCTTAGTTTTTCAATCTCTTTCTTTTGTGAACTCCAATAACTCACATTAGCTCAGTCTCCGAAAGAAATATTCGGACACTATAATGTTGGATAAAGTATTGTTTTTGATACAATTTCATCTTTTGGTGGCTAACAATTTGTGGCTTGTGAGCTTGATCCTCTCCTCATTAATCAATGCAACAAATTCTTCCGCTTTGAACAACAAAACAAACTTTGGGTTTCTCAAAACTCGTCACAAGAATTTGTATCTTCCCCCTTACAAAAGAATTTGAAGAATTGTGTGCTCAAGCCAAAATCCTTAGGGAAAGATTGAACATGCATTTTTAACGTCACATCTTCCAATCTCACATTCTCATTTGCAACTTTCTCTCTTTAATGAAATGATATTTAATATCAATATATTTAGATCATGAGCGTTCCATTGAGTTCTTTGATGGATTTATGACACTTTGATTATCGTAACCAATTCTCAATGATTTTCAACCTTCATCTTTATATATTTTAGCTTCTCTCTCATCCCAATTGTTTGTGTGCATATTTGTGCAATAACTGCACACCCTGATTGTTGGATTGGTGTAGCCCGATCCGTTTTTTGGATGAAGTTGAGTCTAATACTTGCGACTCATACTGCGCACCAGACTGCAACTCCACGGGTCGAGCTCTGTGGTGAGTTCGTTGGGGGTTGCAGGGGGCAACGCGCTCCCGCTCTTAGGGTTCAAGTGCCGAAGGTCCTGTATCCAATTTTTGGGGCATTGTAGCAATTCTAACCGACTGTAGCAGAGCTGACTGGTTGACACTGACATAACACTGTAGCAGTGCAAACTTTGGCACGACTAGTGTAGCGACTAAGACTTTGGAAACAACAGTACTGTAGCCCCACATACTTCTTGCCATCGACCACTGTAACAACTTGGATTTGGGTGACCGCAACACTGTAGTAGTGCGGACTTCCGACCAACTTTCACTGTAGCATAACAAACTTTCTGTGCGGTTGGTGGAATAATGTTTCGTCCTCCTTATTAGCTCATTTTTAGGATAGAGTTTTTGTGTGTGAGAAACTTTTAGATCTTGTAATTGTGCTCCCAGATTTCATAGTGAAGTGATTCTGTCTTTGTGGATGTAAAGATTTTTCCCGAACTACGTAAATCTATGTGTCTCAAGATCTCATTCTCGTTCTTTTGTTATTCCCTTTTACTCTGTCAATCCTCTGTCGCTTCGTTGCTCCCATCGTTTTCCACAACACAACCATTGCATTTGTTAAGAGTAACCAAATTTTATGTCATGCGATGCAAACTCACACAACTTCCAAAAAGAAATGTAACACCTGATATTGACTTTATATCATCCATGTTTCCATCCCAATCAATATCAGTGTAGCCAAATATGTTCAATTTCTCACCTTTTCATACACCAAATCATGGCTTACAGTCTTTGATGCATTTGAGTATCCTCTTGGCGACTTTCACGTGTGATTCTTTTGTTTCACTTTGAAATCTTGCGCAAAAACGTCATTGCATACACTATGCCACGTCTAGATGTTGCGATGTTGCAGGAACGTCGGGAGTCACAGCGATGCAGGTTTGTAGATGAAGAAAAGACAAAAGCAAAATAATAATAAGAAGAAGAATAACACAGACACAACAATTTATGTGGTTCGAGAAATGATCCTTACGTCTAGGGAGAGACAAAACAATTCAGTATAATCGGGAGCAGAATTAAAAGGAGTTTTTTTTAGAGTTTCTCTTATGCACAGAAACCCTAGGTCGAATGAGCTAATAAAGAAGACGAAACACTGTGTCACCAACCACACAGTAAGTACACTGTGTTACATTGACTAATGACTCGAAGATTGCACAGTTACAGTGCTGGGATTACCCAAGTCCAAGCTGCTACAGTGTCAGTGACTAGAAGTATGTGGAGCAACAGTGACATGTTGCATGCTGCAACAGTAAGTCTGCATTGCTACAATGTCCTGTCGGTGTCATCGACTAGCTATGCTACAGTTGGTCAGAGATGTTACAGTTCTCAAAAAAATGGCCCGAAGAGCTTCGACCCCCGGACCCGTAGACCCCCAGAGCAGGGGTTTGTTACCCCCTACAACCCCTAACAAACTCACCGTAGAGCTCGACTCGTGAAAGTTGCGGTCTGATGTGCAGTATGGAGCACTAACATTTAGCCCAATATCATCAAAACAGACCAGACAATACCAATCCAACATGTGAGATATATCATGCTTCTTGTTAGCTTTTTGAACTCGTTCTGGTTCACACTTTGCCTTGCAACATCCTTGCTCAACGTCACAATCGTCATGGGTGTGGATAAATCTTTAGAGTATCCCATGCCTATTTTTTTCAACAATTCTTTCACATATTTTTCTTGAGATACGAAACTAAATTTCTATTTTTGCATAATTTGTAATCCTAGAAAAAATCTCATCTTTCCAAGCACACACATCTCAAAATGCACATTCATTTGTCTTGCAAATTCCTCTACTGAATTGCCCAAGAACATGATCTTTCATTGAGAAAGAGGGTTGAATTAGTGGTACTTTTATAATTTCTTCTAAAATCAATATTCGCGGCTTGTTAGAGTCTCGATTTTCTCAAACTTTATATCCCACCCTTACCGTATGCATAAAAAATATAAATTAACACAAGGCGTACAAATTTTTTACAAGTTCGCTCCCAATGTGGGTGACTGCATCTTTGATATGTTCGGGTTGAGTTCGAGACATAGATTTTCCACCAATCAATAAAGATTACAAGTGATGCGAGAATGTATCATTACCCGATAGTGTTTCTCAACCCTTATGTCTCTAAAAAATTCTTTATACTAGTTCTCACTAATTTACAAAGTTACCACAAAATGGAACAAGCAAGATCTTCCTTTTCTTCAGGTTGCTTCAACAACAATTGATAATCTTCCTCTGATCCTTTAAAATAATTGGAATAAACATCCACTCACAACCTTAACTTCCGAAACATCATTGTCCGAAACTTCAATGTCTGGAACTCTAGGGCCTGGTTCATCGGAATTTCGGCTCTTCCTCCACCACACAAAGGTCTTTTAAAATCACCACTCTTCTCTTCGACTCAATAGATTTTCGGAACTTGCTGGTTGACTACTCACATTCTCATCAAATGTTCTTTGACATTGCTTTGCTCCTTTTATACTAAACATTGCATTAAAGTCTTTCGATAAATGCATAAACACAAACTTTGAAGCTCCCACTAACTCAATTCATAGTTAACTGCCTTCAATGCTTCTGAAAATATCGGAGTCTAACTTCGTTAAGGCTTTTGAAAAACTTGGCATTACCCGTCTTTAAAGCTCTACAAACCTTGACATGAATCACGACTTATGACTCTTGTTTTTTATATCTTGAAGTATAATTCAACATCGTTACACTTATGTGCCGAACCTTTCAATAGTTCGGACTTTGCAGCTGTCTTAACTACCTCATCTTTCGATCTTCAACACTATCAAAATTTGTTCACGCGGCTCTCCTGTGTTGAAATAGTGGGTGCCCTAAACCCAATTATGTTGTACTTTTGATTACCATATCATGTGTACAGTTAGTGATACATGATGTATTATTACCATTATAGCGTAGATATTTCTGCATCCACTATATAATGGTAACGCCCATAGATTAATTGTCGTGTCGAGAGGTTATAACAGATCTTAGGCTATAATGAGAAGCTCGAGATACTATGACACTAATCTTAAATATATGTTTTATGGTTTAGATACATTTTACTAACCGGACACAGTAGATGTTTGACTATCAGGTGCTGGAGACCCATAAGTATTGAGACTTCTTCTCATGAAGTTCGCACTTGGCGATCTCTAGTAGTGAGGTCATAAGGACAAATTCGCCAATAGGAACACCGCATGTTTTGGGTGTAATTGGTCGTTTCTATCTATAGACATGCGTATTGGTCTCCTGACTTGAGACCATTACCAATGTGTATCATTTGATTGCATACTTTGATGCAAGACAAAAACCATGGTATTGAAATCGTGTCGAGATATCTTGTGTTGAGTGCGTCGTTGGTGGTATGACATTGATTGAATGGTCAAGAAAGAATTTGTCACTTTCAAGTTTAAGAAGTTGTATATCTCATGCCTGGTTGATCAGGATGACGATACCCTCATAAGTCTTTGGCCAAATCAGTCGAAAGGTAAATCCATCCGGATAGATCAACAAATAATAAAGTAAGAAAAGAGCGATGATACTAGTGTGCGTCCTGCTTTATGAGATATTTAATGACAAAGAGATTATAGTACACAATCAATGTTTGTAGGTTGATTGTCGTTGCTATGACAATCCTTGTCTCTTTAGGGGCCATGTTGGGTTGCTTGTCACGACCCCCTCCCCACAAAGTGTACGCCTCCTGGGCCGACAATGTGAGAAGGGAGATAATGACCCCCGAGTCCCGCCTCCAGTAGGCCCCGGGTTGGCGACTAGCACCGAGGGTATAGTAAACACACAAATGGGAAACATTACCCTCTAAGAGAACACATGCGGAAGAGAGAGATAAGATAGACACCAATCAACTCGAACTCAGAACTGGAATATAAAAGAAATCCAAGTGCATATATGAAATGTCATGCAAAAGTACTACAACTGGAAGGGAAAAACTGCAAGTACCCAAAAGAAAATAAAAACAGCAACAACCACAAGCCCGAACAGCTCCTGCAACCCCAAGCTAGTAGAAACTAGCTTGATCTCCAACCTGCTCCAAGTGACCTGAAAAATAGTTTATATATACATAGGGTGAGTATAACAGTATACTCAGTAGGATCCTCCCTGAAGCCTCTCGTGCAAAAGTAAAGAAAGCATGTTAAATCACAGTGAACAACAAGTGAAACTAACTCGTCACCTAAACATGTATACTAAGTTCCCAACCTCACCATGACTACTCTCACCAAGTAACACATACAAGAATATAACATATAGTAAAGAATATCAAGGGTACCCCACTACTACTTCCCCACTGGTTTGCCGCTTTGCCCCAACGTCGCACGTCCTAAGCATCTCTCTCCAAAAAGGCTTGCCCGCAGACACCTGGGCGAAGCACTACACCATCCTCCCAACCAAAAGTAACAAGGTAAGTTCCGGGAGCCACCACAACCCGCATAACATGTATCATACGTCAGATATTATACCTCAAGCCATTACAGCCCATACACCGAGTAAGGATCTTCAAGTCATCATAGCCTATACACGTTACACCTATAGTAGTCCACAGGATACTATATCCAGAATATATGTGTGTGAATAACCACAAGTCATTACAACCCTCTACACACATATATGGGGAAAACTAACCGCTGTGCCTACTGGCATTAGTATCTACCAAGAGAAGAGAGCGGAACCAAAGGGGGTAGTCAGCCATTCATCCTTCCATCGAAATGTTGGGGAAAACACCCCTCCAGGGCTCAGAATCCCCGGGGTGTCAGTTGCCCTTACTGACAGGGTGGAGTAGCGTATAGAAACACAAAAAGTACATGATATATTATATCTCACAACCACACTATAGACATTACCTAGTCTTAGACACAACTGCAGCTAACGTCTCTCAGACTTCAGGCTGCTACTTCTAAGACTAGGTATCCTATAAGCACACAACCATTTAAAGAGCTTTATTAGATTACTTCATTCCCTTCTTATCAGTTCCAGTGTATGTTAATTAATTCTTTAAACATTAACCATGAACAGTTCCACATTAAGTTCCATTAGCATCACACCCAAAGTCAGCTGTTCTTTCAAAATTACAACCTCATCATTATGTTCCAAAAACCCCATCCCCATGGGTTAACACCATTTATTCAAACCTTCATTACAAAATTACTTTCCCATATTCCCAGACATTCTAGAAAAGCATCCTATGCTACTAACACAAGGGGCTCAACACGGCGAGTAGATGTACTACCCGTCGAATCTTTGCCGCCTATAGAAAGAGCGTATGCCCATCCTCCCTGGAGAAGCTAAACACGGAAAGCACGTGTCATACCCTGCGCGTCTTCGCCTCTTTCGGAAGGAGGGTAAGCAAGACCAGCTGCTTTGAGCAGTGGGGAAAAGTAAAGGAGATAAGCAACCAATTAAAATCACCAAGCATCCAACAATCACATCCATTCCATTCAATCATCCCTGGTGTCCTCCCCGACAACCCACATGCATAAACCGAAGCATCTCGCCACTCTAGGTGTCATCTGCTACCACAACCAAAAGTCTTCATGCCTCCACATATCACAACAACCATCTAGGCTCACATTACAACACAATCAGCAAGAAAACAAACATCACATCAATGAGCTCTTGACCCTTTAACAATTAAGAGGGTAACTCAAAACCCTTTTAGAAATTATCAAACAAGTAGTTCTTTAATCCATCTTGAATTAACAGATTTATTAAACGTAGGTTCCAAAATTCGGGAAACCTAATCAGTAAGCTATCACAAATAAATAAACATGCTTACTGCACTAATTTGATTAACATCAAATTACAACAAGAACTGGATTCATTTTCATGCCTCTTTATCTTTAGCCAACACTTATCAATTAGTGCCGGTTTACGTTCTTTACCGATTTCCATCAAGAACAAACAGCTAAACAAGCAAGCATAGATATCACACTATCTAGCAAAACAAGAGGCAATAACATACGATAGATATCAATTTATTTATCCAGTTCAAATACTTATTATGTCAATTCCATTGTGATCCACTGGGATGAAGCATGCCAACGATACAGTCGCATGTAAAAGAAAAGAGAAGCAATGAATCCCCTACCTCAAGAATTCTTGACGTTCTTTATCCTCACAACGGGTCACAATCCTCCTCTCGCAACAACTACATCCACCTGAGGATTCCACGGTACGACAGCACCAACCAAACCCCAAGAAAAACCCATTAGAAGCATGGAGATTACATGCTATAATATGGAAGGGAGAACAGGAGAAGATGAACCCTAAAAAAACGACGATACAACATATCTTATATCGAAGATTGATCGATACAACTTGGTTGCATCAAAACAGAGCAGAACCAATCCTAGGAGTAAAGTTTGATTGTGCAACTCCTACGGGAAGGATTGAAAGGTTCTAGCGTCTCATAGCCGATAACAAAGAGGAAGAACAAGAGAGAATGATATCTCGTCCCTTTTTGAAGATTTAATGGGGCGACAGTTTAAGATACGCTTAATTCCCCATTAAAAGCGGATCACATTAACCCACGCGATTTGACCAAGTAAAAATATCTCGAGCCATAGGAATAATTAACTTAGGAGTTATGACTTTTGAATTGGCCTTAAGAGTCCTTAAAATAAGGCTTTAAATGTATTTTACGTCAAAGGAAATGTCAAAAGGGGCAAAACTGTAGGAAGCTGGAAACACTGTTCACCTACCGTTACTGTACACCTACCGTTACTGTACACCTACCGTTACTGTACACCTACCGTTACTGTACACCTACCGTTACTGTACACCTACCGATCTGTGAAACCGATCTGTGAAACACTGTACACCTACTGTTACTGTACACCTACCGATCTGTGAAACCGATCTGTGAAACACTGTACACCTACCGTTACTGTACACCTACCGATCTGTGAAACACTGTACACCTACCGTTACTGTACACCTACCGTTACTGTACACCTACCGTTACTGTACACCTACCGATCTGTGAAACCGATCTGTGAAATCGATCTGTGAAACTGATCTGTGAAACTGATCTGTGAAACACTGTACACCTACCGTTACTGTACACCTACCGATCTGTGAAACCAATTTGTGAAACACTGTACACCTACCGTTACTGTACACCAACCGTTACTGTACACCAACAGTTACTGTACACCAACCGTTACTGTACACCTACCGTTACTGTACACATACCGATCTGTGAAATTGATCTGTGAAACCGATCTGTGAAACACTGTACACCTACCGTTACTGTACATCTACCGATAAAACAAATCATAAAACTGGAAACACTGTTCACAGAACTGGAAAAATGGCAAAGTGTTGGGAAGAAGACACCCAAAACCTCCCAGAACACCTCCAAAACCATAATTCAACAAAGGAATGGACCAGAGAGGTCCAAACCATTACATTAGATACCTCTCAAAACATTCTCGTCCTCGAGAATTAAAAACTAACCCAGAAGAAAAGAGGGGTCCGAACAACCACCCCGTAAGATACCTCTAAGGGGAAAACCACCGTGAGTTGTTCGAAAGCTGGAACAAAACCACGACATCCGAGAGCAAGGGAACAAACATTCCATATCCAAACAATTCAAGCATAACATCACATCAAAGGTACATAAAAAAAGGATCAAATAAAACTCAGCACAACAACTTAAAACAGATCTGGGTACTGGACACACATCTGTGACTCACGTTCCCAGGTACTCTCCTCTAGGCCACCGTGTCGCCACAAGACACGAACTAAGGGGATAGAACGCCCACACAACACCTTCTCCTTGTGGTCTTGGATCTCCACAGGTCGCTCCTCGAAGGTTGCATCATCATCAACATCGATCTCTCCCCAATTGATGATGTGAGAGTCATCATGAAGATAACGACAGAGCCGTGATACATGGAAAACATCATGTATCCGACTCATCTGTGGGGGAAGTGCTACTTGATATGCCACAACTCCAACACGAGCTAACACCTCGAAATGCCCAACAAACTGGGGAGAAAGCTTACTTCCACGACCAAACCTTCGCTGCCCACGACGGGGAGTCACCTTCAGAAACACATGATCCCCAACATTAAACTCTAAGGGTCTCCTTCTTTGATCAGTATATGATTTCTGACGATCTTGCGCTGTTTTCATCCTCTCACGAATCACCTGGACCATCTCTTTTGTATTCTGCACTAGTTCCGGTCCGAGAATTGCTGACTCTTCGACCCCAGTCCAACACAACGGAGAACGACAAGGTCGACCATACAAGGCTTCAAACGACGCCATACCGATGGTGGAGTGAAAACTATTATTGTAAGCGAACTCCACCAAGGGTAAATGCCTCATCCATGAACCTCCAAAATCAAGAACACAAGATCGTGACATGTCTTCAAGAGTTTGGATGACTCACTCAGTTTGACCATTCGTTTGAGGATGAAAAGCAGTGCTAAGGCATAGCTGAGAACCAAAAGCATGTTGGAGACCTCTCCACACCCTGGAGGTAAAACGAGGATCTCGATCAGAAATGATCGTCCTAGGGACTCCATGAAGTCTCACCACCTCCTCTAGATACTGCCTCGACAAAACTTCCACTGAGCTTGACTCCTTGATTGCTATGAAGTGGGCCGATTTTGTTAAACGATCCACTACCACCCAAATAGCATCATGTCCTCTCGGAGCTCGAGGTAAACCAGTAACAAAGTCCATTGAGATGTCCTCCCACTTCCACTGAGGAATCTCTAATGGTTGGAGAAGACCACCAGGAACACGATGTTCGACCTTCACCTTTTGGCAGACTAAACATCGAGACACAAACTCTGCAACCGCACGCTTCAGCCCAGGCCACCAAAACTGACTCCTCAAGGATCGGTACATCTTTGTCACGCCAGGATGTACTGCTAAAGGCGAACTATGAAACTCTCTAAGAACCATCTCGCGCATCGCCAAGGGAACAAAAAGCCTTCCACGATACAACACTCGGTGTTGTTCGTCCTCCGTCCAACCATCAGGAGCCTCACCACAAACAACTCGGTCTCTCCAGACCTCCACCTCTAGATCCCCCAACTGGGACTCTTCCACCTTCTGCATCAGGGATGACTGTACCGTCATCTGAAAAAGACAACCTCTACCCCCAACTTCTCCTATATCAAGATGCAATGCTGACAGTTCTTCCATTACTCTCCAGGAATCACCGGATTCACGCACAACATCACCACGTGACTTTCGGCTCAGTGCATCAGCTACAACATTCCCTTTTCCAGGTGTATATGATATTTCGAAGTCGTATTCCTGCAAGAACTTCATCCAATGACGTTGTCGCAAGTTCAAGTCACGCTGGGAGAAAACACACCTCAAACTCTTATGATCGGTGAAAACCAAAAAGCGCTCACCAATGAGGTAATGTCTCCACAACTTTAGAGCAAACACCACGAATGCCAACTCAAGATCGTGAGTGACATATTTACGTTCATGGGGATGTAACTGCCGAGACCCATAAGAAACAACTGACCTCTGCTGCATGAGGACACATCCTAACCCCAGATGCGAAGCGTCGCAGAAAACATCAAACTGAACTCCCTCAGCCGGAAGACAAAGAACTAGAACACTTACTAACTTCTCCTTTAGATACTCGAAAGTTGCCTGACACTGATCAATACATTTGAACGCTTGATCCTTCCTGGTCAAAGCTGTCAGAGGAGTCGCAACTCGGGAGAAATTGGCTACGAACCTCCTGTAGTAGCCTGCGAGACCAAGGAAACTTCGCACCTCTGACACTGTCTTGGGGGCTTCCCAAGACACGACTGCTTCTATCTTCGATGGATCCACAGCTACTCCCTGTTGGGACACAACATGGCCCAAGAAACGGACTTCTCGAGCCCAAAACTCTCACTTGACAACTTCCCAAACAACTGATGTTTACGAAGAACTCCCAAAACAGCATGTAGATGCTCTGCATGCTCCTCTTCAGATGTGGAGTACACAATGATGTCGTCGATGAAAACCACCACAAACTTGTCCAGGAACTCACGGAACACAACATTCATCAATCCCATGAACACAGCTGGAGCATTCGTCACGCCGAACGACATTACAACGAACTCATAATGCCCATGACGACAACGAAAAACAGTCTTCGGGATATCATCATCCTTCACACGCATTTGATGATATCCTGACTGTAAGTCGATCTTTGAGAACCAACTTTCACCCTTCAGTTGATCGAATAAATCATCAATTCGCGGAAGAGGATAACGATTCTTTATTGTCACTTTGTTTAAGCGACGATAATCGACACACAACCGCAAACTGCCGTCGACCTTTTTCACAAACAAAACTGGTGCACCCCATGGTGACACACTTGGCCGAACAAAACCACACTGTAACAAACCATCAAGCTGTATACGTAGCTCTCATAACTCAGAAGGGGCCATCCTATATGGAGACATGGAGATAGGAGACGCTCCTGGCTGTAGCTCGATCCCAAACTTGATCTCTCGTCGAGGGGGTAATGCTACAACCTCTTCTGGACAGATATCAGGGTACTCCTCTATGACCCTAGGAAACGCCAACTGCTGAACCTCTGAAGAACTCAGCATCATCTCAGCCATCATGGATGATAAGGATGGAACACGCCTATGACCCATCCGAGGATCTCGCTCACCAACAAACACCACTTGCTTTCCATTCGCACCAATGAAGATGACCTTCTTCCTGAAGCAATCCACGATAGCCTACACCGAATACAACCAATCCATGCCGAGGATGACATCATATGGTTGTATTCGTAAACATAGGAAATCTCCCCAAGAGCGGTGTTGCCCCAACACTAGCTCACAATCTCTACATACTTCAAACAAGTCAGCTCGACCTCCAACCGACGTAGTCAACGCCAAGGGCACTGAAAGCCTCTTTACCTCAAGTCCCAAAGTATGGACAAGGGTAGGTGATATGAAGGAGTGTGTCGCTCCTGAATCAAACAAGGCATACACCAAAATAGAAAACAAGCAAAGGGTACCTCGAATGACGTCTGGCTCGTCTGGTGCTGACAACGCTAGAGCATGAAGCTGACCACGACCTCCTCCACGACCCCTCTGACCATGATGACAACCACCTCCATGGTCGCGCTCTGCTCTCTGAGGACGGGGAGCGTCATGGGGCTGTCCTCTACCCGCCCCATCTACCCTCTGCTGATGTAAAGCTGGTGCAACTGGCTGCTGCTGCCTCGGCTGGAACTGTCTCAACGGAGGAACCTGGAGCGTAGTGCTTGGCGCACGATGACCACTCTGAAAGGTCGGACACTCCCGCGGCTGATGACCATGACCACCACAAGAAAAACAAGCGCCTGATCCCTTGCCATAAACCTGAGAGTTGCTGCCTCTGGAGAAATGAGATGTGAAGGGCTGAGACCTACCCCCGACTGAACGAAAACTCTTCTGCCCTGAAAACCGGGAACCCCGGACCACAGCTCTGCTTCGTGAGGAATCATGTCGATTCCCCTCTCATAATGATCTGGTCCTGGCCAAAATCCTCTCGACAACCTCTGCCCTCGCCAGTACCTCAAGATATGTTTTCAACATAAATGGGGTGACCTGACGCTGGATCTCTGGACGCAAAGCCTCCTCAAAGTGCCTCGCCCTGACCTCCTCATCTGGTAACAGGTCCGAAGCATATCGTAAAAGGTTCCTGAAACGGATTTCAAACTCTCGAACATTGGAGCTCCCCTGTCGAAGGGTAAGAAGCTCCTGGCGACTGGACACCTTCGCAGTCGATGAAAGAAACTCGACTCTAAACTTGTCTTGGAACTCCTCCCATGAGATCGCTGACTCCTCACGATCCCCAAGGAACAAGAACCACCACTGCCTGGCTGCTCCACGCAGCATCGTCACAACCAAGGACACCCAGTGATCCTTCCGAGCACGGATCGAACTGAAGCCTATCTCGACCTCCTCCAACCAGTCTTCCGTGACTGCATCTGAAATGGAGCCCTCATACTTCTGCAGACTCTGGCGCTGAAACTCTCGGAGTGTCTTCCTCCAAGTGTCGTCGTCGTCAACCTCTACCCGGCGGTGATCTGCTGGCACAGCCTGCTGGGCATCTTTTATGCGAGCCTGATGAGGACGTCGACCTGGAGCCATACCTGCAAAATAACAAACACTTAGAGCTCCTGAACCTGGAATAGGGAAGACTCAACAATAATTAATTAATTGTTTTCTTTTGTTCATTTTAGGTTAACCTATCCCAAGGTCTACCCATTCAAGCACAGGCACAAAGAAAAATGATGCATGATCATTTCTTAGGTCTCTACCCTGCAACTAGTATCACCTTGTTTGGTAGCCATTGTAAACTTAAAGGTCCGTACATCAGATCATAGGGGGCCCTAAATGCTTATGTCTCAGCCGGTCTCCAGTGTTTACCTCACTTGCAAAAACATGAATGACACTGTTGCCCTACCAACCCGTGCAACCTCACCTGTGCCTAACTCCAAACTTCATCCTATCCCTCAACCTCCCTCTGATACCACTCTGTCACGACCCCCTCCCCACAAAGTGTACCCCTCCTGGGCCGGCAATGTGAGAAGAGAGATAATGACCATCGAGTCCCGCCTCCAGTAGGCCCCGGGTTGGCGACTAGCACCGAGGGTATAATAAACACACAAATGGGAGACATTACCCTCTAAGAGAACACATGCAGAAGAGAGAGATAAGATAGACACCAATCAACTCGAACTCAGAACTGGAATATAAAAGAAACCCAAGTGCATATATGAAATGTCATTGCAAAAGTACTACAATTGGAAGGGAAAAACTGCAAGTACCCAAAAGAAAATAAAAACAGCAGCAACCACAAGCCCGAACAGCTCCTGCAACCCCAAGCTAGTAGAAACCAACTTGATCTCCAACCTGCTCCAAGTGACCTGAAAAGCAGTTTATATATACATAGGGTGAGTATAACAGTATACTCAGTAGGATCCTCCCCGAAGCCTCTCGTGCAAAAGTAAAGAAAGCATGCTAAAGCACATTGAACAACAAGTGAAACTAACTCGTCACCTAAACAGGTATACTAAGTTCCCAACCTCATCATGACTACTCTCACCAAGTAACGCATACAATAATATAACATATAGTAAAGAATATCAAGGGTACCCCGTTACTACTTCCCCACTGGTTTGTCGCTTTGCCCCAACGTCGCACGTCCTAAGCATCTCTCTCCAAAAAGGCTTGCCCGCAGACACCTGGGCGAAGCACCACAATCTGCACCTCGTGCACCACAAGAGCTTGCCCGCAGACACCTGGGCGAAGCACCACACCATCCTCCCAACCAAAAGTAACAAGGTAAGTTCTGGGAGCCACCACAGCCCGCATAACATGTATCATACGTCGGATATTATACCTCAAACCATTACAACCCATACATCGAGTAAGGACCCTCAAGCCATCACAACCTATACACGTTACACCTATAATAGTCCAGATGATACTATATCCAGAATATATGTGTGTGAATAACCGCAAGCCATTACAGCCCTTTACACACATATATGGGGAAAACTAACCGCTGTGCCTACTGGCACTAGTATCTACCAAGAGAAGAGAGCGGGGCCAAAGGGGGTAGTCTTCATTCATCCTCCCACCTGAATGTTGGGGAAAACACCCCCCCAGGGCTCAGAATCCCCGGGGTGTCAGTTGCCCTTACTGACAGGGTGAAGTAGCGTATAGAAACACAAAAAGTACATGTTATATTATATCTCACAACCACACTATGGGCATTACCTAGTCTTAGACACAACTGCAACCAACGTCTCTCAGACTCCGGGCTGATACTTCTAAGACTAGGTATCCTATAAGCACACAACCATTTAAAGAGCTTTATTAGATTACTTCATTCCCTTCTTATCAGTTCCAGTGTACGTTAATTAATTCTTTAAACATTAACCATGAACAGTTCCACATTAAGTTCCATTAGCATCACACCCAAAGTCAGCTGTTCTTTCAAAATTACAACCTCATCATTATGTTCCATCAACCCCATCCCCATGGGTTAACACCATTTATTCAAACCTTCATTACAGAATTACTTTCTCATATTCCCAGGCATTCTAGAAAAGCATCCTATGCTACTAACACAAGGGGCTCAACACGGTGAGTAGATGTACTACCCGTCGAATCTTTTCCGCCTATAGAAAGAGCGTAAACCCATCCTCCCTAGAGAAGCTAAACACGGAAATCACGTGGCATACCCCGCGCGTCTTCGCCTCTTTTGGAAGGAGGGTAAGCAAGACCAACTGCCTTGAGCAGTGGGGAAAAGTAAAGGAGATAAGCAACCAATTAAAATCACCAAGCATCCAACAATCACATCCATTCCATTCAATCATCCCTGGTGTCCTCCCCGACACCCACATGCATAAACCGAAGCATCTCGCCACTCTAGGCGTCATCTGCTGCCACAACCAAAAGTCTCCATGCCTCCACATATCACAACAGTCATCCAGGCTCACATTACAACACAAGCAGTAGGAAAACAAACATCACATCAATGAGCTCTTGACCCTTTAACAATCAAGAGGGTAACTCAGAACCCTTTTAGAAATTATCAAACAAGCAGTTCTTTAATCAATCTTGAATTAACAGATTTATTAAACGTAGGTTCCAAAATTCGGGAAACCTAATTAGTAAGCGATCACAAATAAATAAACATGCTTACTGCACTAATTTGATTAACATCAAATTACAACAAGAACCAGATTCGTTTTCATGCCTCTTTATTTTTAGCCAACACTTATCAATTAGTGTCGGTTTACGTTCTTTACCGATTTCCATCAAGAACAAACATCTAAACAAGCAAGCATAGATATCACACTATCTAGCAAAACAAGAGGCAATAACATACGATATATATCAATTTATTTATCCAGTTCAAATATTTATTATGTCAATTCCATTGTGATCTACTGGGATGAAGCATGCTAACGATACAATCGCACGTAAAAGAAAAGAGAAGCAATGAATCCCCTACCTCAAGAATTCTTGACATTCTTTATCTACACAACAGGTCACAATCCTCCTCTCGCGACAACTGCATCCACCCGAGGATGCCACGATACGACAACACCAACCAAACCCCAAGACAAACCCATTAGAAGCATGGAGATTACATGCTATAATATGGAAAGGAGAACAAG
Organism: Viscum album; assembly: GCA_963277665.1. Taxonomy (NCBI): domain Eukaryota; kingdom Viridiplantae; phylum Streptophyta; class Magnoliopsida; order Santalales; family Viscaceae; genus Viscum; species Viscum album. The sequence goes on from OY728127.1 coordinate 112,141,658, forward strand.
AGAAGATGAACCCCAAAAGAACGACGATACAACATACCTTATATCGAAGATTGATCGATACATCTTAGTTGCATCAAAACATAGCAGAACCAATCCTAGGAGTAAAGTTTGATTGTGCAACTCCTACGGATAGGATTGAAAGGTTCTAGCGTCTCATAGCCGATAACAAAGAGGAAGAACAAGGGAGAATGATATCTCGTCCCTTTTTGAAGATTTAATGGGGCGACGGTTTAAGATACGCTTAATTCCCCATTAAAAGCAGATCACATTAACCCACGCGGTTTGACCAAGTAAAAACATCCCGACCCATAGGAATAATTAACTTAGGAGTTATGGCATTTGAATTGGCCTTAAGAGTCCTTAAAATAAGGCTTTAAATGTATTTTACGTCAAAGGAAACGTCAAAAGGGGAAAAACTGTAAGAAGTTGGAAACACTGTTCACCTATCGTTACTGTACACCTACCGTTACTATACACCTACCATTACTGTACACCTACCAATCTGTGAAATCGATCTGTGGAACACTGTACACCTACTGTTACTGTACACCTACCGATCTGTGAAACCGATCTGTGAAACACTGTACACCTACCGTTACTGCACACCTACCGTTACTGTACACCTACTGTTACTGTACACCTATCGATCTGTGAAACCGATATGTGAAGCACTGTACACCTACCGTTACTGTACACCTACCGTTACTGTACACCTACCGTTACTGTACACCTACCGTTACTGTACACCTACCGATCTGTGAAACAGATCTGTGAAACACTGCACACCTACCGTTACTGTACACCTACCGATCTGTGAAACAGATCTGTGAAACACTGCACACCTACCGTTACTGTACACCTACCGATCTGTGAAACATTGCACACCTACCGTTATTGTACACCTACCATTACTGTACACCTACCGATAGAACAAATCATAAAACTGGAAACACTGTTCACAGAACTGGAAAAATGACAAAGTGTTGGGAAGAAGACACCCTAACCTCCCAGAACACCTCCAAAAGCATAATTCAACAAAGGAATGGACCAGAGAGGTCCAAACCATTAGATTGCTAGACTCCACTCTTGGTCTGTGAATTTTATTCACTGCTATCGAGATAAATGCCTAGAAGGTCACACACAATAGCGTATTCAAGAATCCACCCTATTTAGTTGAATAAGTATATGGATATTGTGGGCCCCACCATGAGGTTCGAGTGTTGTTCAAGTTATCGATCACCGATAATTAAATAAATTCATTATTATTCAAGTTATGAATAATTGGGATTGAATTTATTTAATGTATTTACAAGTTAAGTAAATGCAAGAAAATATTAATCGAACGAATATTATTTTCATATTTAAGGTTCGTTTAATATTAAGCGGGATAACGAGTCGAGTTAAATGGCTCGGTTTTTATCACGTAATATATTTTATATATATTACTGGTATGTGATAAAATAATAAATAGTTTGGCACAGTTTAGCTTGTCATTATTATTTATTTAGTGGATGTTGAAATAAACGGGGGCTGGGGAACCCAACCGTGTATTTTACCAACTCCACTATAAATACATGACTCTCTCTCATGTAAATATTCATTCATTTTCACGGAATGAAAAAAATGAGAGCCTCTCTTTCATCCCGCTTTCTAGAGAGAGAAGCAGTTGATCCAAGAGCATGAATCAAGATCTCCCTCAAGCGTCGAAGGGATCTCGATGCGGTGATCGTCGGGACGTCGAAGACATCGTCGGATCGCCGCGCTAGCACCCAGAATTTGACGATCGACGTTCCAACGGATTTTAGAAGCGCGTGTGGACGATCTAGATGGATCTTGCTATGGACCCTTCAAGCGACGATCGCCATCGACTAGTTGCAGTCAACCGCAACTTCAAATTTGAAACAAGTATGTTTTCATTTATTTTTGTGCTCTTTATAATTTACGTGAGATCCTCAGACCTTACCGGGACTCAGATCGTTGACGACGACAAGTTCCGTCATCCCTTTGAAATTTTTTAAAATCCCCGGCCCATCGGCTTCCGCTGCAGGCCCCCCGGAACCTAACAGTGGTATCAAATGGATCACGTAGATTTTCCTAGCCAAATAAAATTAATTTGCATAAAATTAAGCAAAGAATATGAATTCGGTCCAAACGGTTCAAACCACGCGTCGATCCGATGTCGAATGATCGGGTATGACCATTTTAAATTTTCGGATTGGATCGAATATGCGGTTTGATCTCGGGTTCTAAAATTTTATTTCATCCAGCAGAACCGATCAAGTTTTGATTGGTTTATCGGAAATAATTTTAACTGTGGAAATTATAATTTTATAATTTAATAATTTGCATAATAATTTTATTATTATAATAATATTTATTTTATTATTATAATGATATAATAGTAATAAGTTATTATTTTATTATAATAATCTTATTATTATTATATTTTAAAGGCTAAGTAGTCTTTAGGGAAAAAAGGGGTGTGGAAAATATTTTTTGTGGATACCTTGATTCAAAAAGAGGGAGGAGACTTAAAAAAGGAGGGGAGTAGACTTTATAAAAAAAACATCAAAAGGGGGTGGGGGCGGCGGTTTAAAAAAATTACAGAGAAAACAAAAAAGAAGGAAAAAGGGGGTCCGCGACGGACCCTTTTGCTTCCTCTGCACGCGGCCCGGCCGCCGCCGTCCTCCACCCAGCCGTCCGCCACGACTCCTGGCCGCTCCGACCGCCCTCGCTGGCGCGCCGCCCTCCACCCAGTCGACCGCCTATCCGCCGGCCTCCGGCCTCCTCTAGCCCGCCTCCTGGACGCCGTCGCGACCCCGACCTCCAGACCGCCCTCCTCGCGTCCGCCTCACCAGGCCGCTGCTGAGCGCCGCTCCCCTTGACAACACCTCTGCTCTGCTCTCACCAGCGACCGCGACCGGTCGCCGCCGCCTGCACCACCGCCTCGACTCCCGACCACCCTAGTCGCCCCGCTGTGGCCCCGCCGTCGGACCGCCTTCACCGGCCTTCCCGCGGCCTCCTCTGCCTTGAGCCAACCCCAGACCCCGCACCGAGATCCTCACAGCCGTCCGACGAACTCCCCATCTGCGGCGCACCCATGATGCTGCCCTGCCAGACCAGATCCGCACGCTGCGCCTGCGTTGTGGCCTCCTCGACCTCATCAGGCAGCCGCTTGACTTGGCTCCGGCTTCCCGAGGCCCACCGGCCGCCACAGCTCGGGCACCGTCGCCTCCGGTCTAGACCAAGGAGGTACCCCTTTTGCTTGTAAGTTATTTTTCGCAGGGCAAAATTATCCCTGAAACTGTTCGGGCAGATCTGCTCAACCCGGAACGGGTTTGGGCGGATCAGCCTGACCCAGTTTGGCCCTGCACGACCTGGTATGGCCCTGCGCGGGTTTGGCCTTACTCGCACAGGCCGTGCGGTGATGTTTCGATGACCGACCATTTAAATTAATCAAAATAAATAAATTTAATAAATTTAATTTTAGTATCTAAATTAAATTAATTTTGGTTAATTATTTTTAATACCTGGGATATAAATTAATTTAATTTTGCAATGAAATGAAATTAATTAATTAATTTAATTTGGGCATAAAAAATTAAATTAATTAGCGGAACGATAAATAATTAAATTATTTGAATTTATTAATTCATTTAATTTACTTTATAGCCCTCGTACATATTTAATGCAAATTTATTTTATCGCACATTGATTTTACCCGTGTACTGGTCTTGAGCACCGACCCTTGTATGTCTGCATTTAATTAATTATTTAATTAATTATATAACTGTGTGCGATGATTGTAATTAATTAAATGACGGCCTGCACATCGTCTTTATTTTCGGTTGAAATGTATAAGGGCTTGCTCGCCCAATTTACTTGATGTACATTTATATCCCTAGTCCCCCTTGCGTGTGCACGAATATCTTTGTATTTCGGACGAAGACGATGCAAGACGTGACGTGGACCCCGTCAAGATGAGGCGATGCACGTTGATCGAGACAGTGCAAGATGACATGTTGATCCTGCCAAGATAAGGTGATACTCCAAGACGTGATGTCAACCCCGCCAAGACGAGGTGATACTTCATAAGAGAAGCGAACATACAAGATAGAAGCAAACTGCATTATGAGTCAAGCTTCGACTCAGGTACGATGCCCTTAGGTCATTTAGATGCTCTAGACCGGTCATGTAATAGTTTACCTTTATGCATTTATTTATTATTTTATGCATTTAAAAACAGCGGGATAAATACATAAAATAATAAATAACAAAATGCATAAAGAAGTGATGTATGTTTTTCTATTAATGTTCATTTGTGAGCACGACAACATAGATGAACAAGATTAATAGAAATAGATCACATTCGTCGAGAGAAAAACACAAAAACCTCAAAGAAATATCAAGTCACCATAGCCTTTCATCATTTAAGTTTGAACAAAACCGGGTGTTTGGGGTGCCAGTCATGCCATAACTGAGGGTCTCTTACTACCAAAGAGTTCTTATAAGAGTGGTGAGTCGACTTAACTAAAGTGGCTGCGATGTTATGCCATAGCTAATATGCTATCATTTTAGAGGCAAAATTGTTGAGTAAATCAAGTTAAGATTTTTGAAGCGGTGACTTCACTCAACAGATCAAGGAATCGCGAGTTAATGCATTTGACCAGCCAAAAGCCTACCTTGAACCCTCAGAGTAGTGGCGTAACCATAGCTTGTAGACTATGAGGGAGGTTCAAAGATCCTTACCACTAGAATACTCAAACGATATAGTATTTCGATTTTAGTACAGAAGGTTCTTAGAATTCGATAAATTAGTGGGAGACATTTAATGATTAAATTAACCAGTAATGTCACATTCAGTAATCAACATAAAAAGGTACTAATCTGCTAAAGTTTATTTGTAGAGAATGATAAGTAATACCACAAGTAAAACTGCGATAAATATTGGACAAAGTTAGTGTCCAAACAAGCACGAAATTCGAAGTGTAGTATAGGCGCTTGTGTACACTACTACTATAATGGAAATTCAAGGTGCTTGTGTCCCAATCTGTTAAGCCACATCAGGAAGCGAGAGTGTAAAATTGATTACAGGAGACTTATGAATTAAGCATACGATGGTTCTATCATAATGCCATCATCAACGTCTGATGTTAGTTGCAGTCGCTATATCATGACATGGATGATGTTACATGTAGTCTCATCTCTAAGAAGTTTCAAGGAGAAAGTTAAGCAAGATTTGAATGTGATGATTGCACTCGCTTAGTGTGGAGTGAAAGAAAGTTCACAATCTTTCATGCTATCCCATTCTTATACCTTGTACACCAAATTACTATAGTTTCGTTTAAGGATACAAACGAACAGTATAGAGTAAGCGCTCCATTACCTTTAAGGTAACATTTGTCAACTAATAAGAATATTAAAAATAGCACCATCTTTTGTTCTTATGACAGATATATTGAAAGACAAGATGAAAATGCCTATGACAAGTTACGCCAAAGACACCTTTGTCATGTCCTTCAAAGAAAAATGGTTGGTTATTTAATAGGAGGTTATTTGCATCGTATATTATGAAATAAATTTATGGAAGCTTAAAAACGCAATGAGCTTAAATACAAGAAGCAAGTACTCGCTTCTCGTTCAGTTTATATTCATCAAATAAAAGTATTGTTTTCTCACATACTTCTTGGGTATTAAATACAATATGCTTTTCACATATATGTATTGAAATACAGTAACCAAGTAAGTAGAGAAGCATTATTAAGAGTAAGGTGTCTTCTCGAAGTAGCTGAGAAAGGGTGATTCCTAAGTCAGTGGTGAGAAACACATTACTTCTAATTGCTAAGTGAATGATTTTAGTTGAACAAGTTGTTGAGTATAACCAAAGCATTTATCTCAAATGCTTTTGAATAATATTTGTTTCTTAAATTTGTGTGTTATTTCATTTTATACTCCACAAAATTATATCCTTTAATTAATGAAGTGATACCGTTGGGTTTCAACTGTTATATGACCGTTGATCAATATGACCGTTGGAAACTAAACTCTTAACGTTATAATTATTGTTTATAAATATAAGTGATCTTGGTTAATTAATACAAAAAGAAGATTCGATGACCTCATCCAGTAAACTCGGGCCGTACGAAGCCTATCTGTCAGAGCTTGGGAAGGAGGTAGCATCTGTAGGTTCCGGGCGCAGCGGAAGCGCGTTGGTGGGTTTGCCCAACTTTAATTTTAACGTTAAAAAACGTTCAATCCGAGATCCGTCACGATGTAAAACGCCGAATCTTTGGAATAGAACGAGGAACAAAAAACTTAAGAGGGAATCTCGGAACCATAGAGATAAGATCATCATATGTTGGTTATAATTAATTTAATTAATTCACAAGAATTACCTTGGTGGAATTCTTTCTTCATTGATGTCTCCAGTCATGATCCTGTGATCCGTCGTTGCGTTGTAGAATCCAAGTGTAGGATTCCTCTAGCGGTGATCCACATGTGTGCCACGTATCTCCGGACGTCGCCGAAGGGATCTCCGGGTGCTAGCGCAGAAGAACGTTCTCTTGCGATGTCTGCCTTCGATCGCCTTGGTCTCTCTGTCTTGAGAGCGTTCTTGGAGGAAGAAGTTCTTTCAGTCTTGAAAGAATTCTCTAGAGTTGTTCTGCACAACGATTCTCTTGTGAAAAAGTGTTGGGATTGGGAGGATATTTATAATCAGGTTTGGGGTTATAAAGTTATGACAATAAATAAACACGTTACGCGTTTTATTTATTTCATTAACTCTTATTGAAAACCCCCATGTCGAATTATTAATTCCTTGATATGCTCCCATGCTGATTATAATTAATATCACAGTAATGATATTATTTTCTCAAAATCCCGACTAGAAAAACTACACGGCGTGTATATTTAATATACACGACGTGTACTTTTATTTTCCACTTTCCTTTATTTCATCCTCCACATTTATTAGACCTTAAGTAATGACTATTTATTTTTTAAATAAATGTAACTGCATTACTCGCTAATAAATATATTATTTCACCCACAATATATTCTTTCGAATAACTAGTGTTGAAATAAATGCGATCAGACATCCTTAAATAGTTATTAAACCACAGTCGGGAATAATCTCTATTTAACTTGTTAAATTAATATTTAACTGAGATACATGGACACACTTAGTGTGTGACCCTCTAGGCCGCTTTCTCAGTGGCATTAGGCGGAGCCTGCCTAAAGTCCAAAGTTAGCGTCTAACAACACGCCAAGGCACCCATAGAGAAAGAAGTTAACGCCACAATGACGTGTCACCTCCTACGAACGTTTACTGTATAATATAATCTCTTTGACACGATATCTCAAATCAAGTGGGTTGCATGCTAGTGCCATCAACCCATATGCTCGATTATTCTTTCTTTGACTTTTCGGAATTGAACTCGCCCATTCCTTACCATAGCCATAGATTTATTTAGGCTATATCAATTTCATCAAAGGGCCTGAGATATCTACTTCCGTTATGGAACAGAAGGGACAAATCCTTTCTCACATTATCTATTAATGCGGTATTACTTGTGACGCACCCAACGTATCCTACTTCGCTGCGAACAGTGTGTCGTCACAGTTTTCATCAATACATCTAAGTGCATGAGTTGTAATATCCATTAATAATAATCTTAAAGTCTAAGGATCAATACACACGTCCGCAGATAGGAACATCCAATGACACTATGAAATGTGGATTTCCTACTGGCGGATCTCGTTCTCATAATATCCTCCTGGATATTACCAAGGGCGCACACCATGAGAAGGTGCCTCAAAGTTTTATGAGTCCTCACCCCTAATGACCTGTATTATTTGTGTCCCTCAAATAATATCATCCGACCATAGAACATATATTCAAGAACAGTGTTATGACACTTCCGGGTTCTCATCATAGCAGAGATCCACTATGAGCCTTTAATGCAATAGTTGTCCTTAGGACATTATCACATGCATTGTCACGCAGAAGAACAATCAAGATGTGATAAAGCTTTTATTAATGAATAAAGTACAAAGTAGTTGGTTCTAAGCCACCAACTCCAACAGACTCCCACTTGAAATAGAGCCAACTGCTAACAACTTTTAACCCGTTAGCTCTCACATGATATTCACGCTTCTGCTGAGACAGACCTTTAGTCATGGGGTCCACCACATTCTCTTCCGTGGACACTCTGCTCACTGCAACTTCACCCCTTTGATAGAAATCCCTCAAGAGGTGATACTTCTGGAGTATGTGCTTTGTCCGTTGATGTGACCTTGGTTCTTTTGCAAGAGCCACCGCTGCAGTATTATCACAGTACAACATGATAAGATCTTTACTGCTAGGCACCACATCAAGCTCCTGGACAAAGTTCCGAATCCAGACGGCTTCCTTGGCTGCATCAGAAGCCGCTATATATTCGGACTTCGCTGTAGAATCAACGACAACTGGCTGCTTTGAACTCTTCCAGCTCCCAACTCCTCCATTGATACAGAAAACATATCCAGATTGCGACTTCAGTTCATTCTGATCTGTCTGAAAACCAGCATCAACATACCCTCTGATGACAAACTCCTCGTCTCCTCCATACACCAGGAACATATCCTTAGTTCTTCTCAGATACTTAAGGATAGTCTTAACAGCAGTCCAATACTGTTCTCTTGGATCTGCTTGGTATCTGCCTACCATGCTCAGTGCATAGGCAACATCAAGCCTAGTACATAACATGTCATACATGATGGATCCTAAAACCGAAGCGTATGAGATCATACTCATTCTATCTTTCTCTTGTTGTGTCTGAGGACACATTTTCTTAGAAAGATGTAGGTCATGTGACACTGGAACTAATCCCCTCTTGGATTGTTCCATACTAAATTTCTTTAGTATCTGGTCAATGTATGTACCCTGACTTAGTCCAAGCAGCCTCTTGGATCTATCACGAATGATCTTGATCCCTAGAATGTAGGCTGCTTCACCCAAGTCCTTCATGGAGAAACACTTGTTTAATCAGTCCTTAACTGACTGTAAGACTGATACATCGTTTCCAATAAGCAATATGTCGTCAACATATACTACTAGGATAACGATCGCATTTCCATTAAACCGCTTATAAACACGTGACTCACATTCGTTCTTAATGAACCCAAATTCCTTTATGGCTTTATCAAATCGAATGTTCCATGACCTGGATGCTTGCTTTAATCCATAAATGGATTTTTGCAACTTGCAAACCCGTTTGGCTTCACCTGGTGTCACAAACCCTTCTGGGTGTGTCATATAGACATCTTCTTGAAGGTTCCCGTTAAGGAATGCTGTTTTGACATCCATCTGCCAAACCTCGTAGTTATGGTAAGCTGCTATGACAAGTATGATTCTTATGGATTTAAACATGGCAACTGGCGAGAAGGTTTCATCATAGTCAATTCCTTGACGCTGTCTGAACCCTTTAGCCACTAGCCTTGCTTTATACGTGCTAACTTGACCTTCCATGTCTAGCTTTCTCTTGAATACCCATTTGCATCCAACATGCTTTACATCAACTGGCTCATCGACCAGAACCCAGACTTGGTTCTGATACATGGAATCCATCTCATAATTCATAGCTTCTAGTTATCTTGCAGCTTTTGAGCTTTCTACTGCTTCCTTGTAGGAGAGAGGTTCATCATTGTTCAACAATAATGATTCACCATCCTCGGTGACTAGGAAACCAAATCTCTCTGGTTCCCTTACCTCTTTTGAGCTCCTACGCAGTACTTGTGTTTCTGGAACCTCTTTCACGTGGACATGTGAAACTTGTTCCTGTACCAACTCCTGTGTATCTTGAGCATCAACTTCGTTAAAGTCAATCTTGCTCCCACTATTCTTCTTGAGGATGTGCTCCCTCTCAAGAAAGACGACTTGTTTGGCGATAGTCACTTTCTTGTCTGAAAGGTTATATAGGTAATATCCTTTCATTTCCTTGGGATATCCTATAAAGATACACCTCGTGCCCTGGGGTGCTAGTTTGTTGCCTGAGGAGGCCTTAACAAACGCCTCGCATCCCCATACACGTGTGTGCGACAAAATGAGTTTTTTTCCATTCCATAACTCGGAGGGAATTCCATTTGCCGCCTTAGTTGGTACTCGGTTTAATGTGTATGCTGCAGTTTGTAATGCATATCCCCAAAAGGATAATGGAAGATCCGCATGACTCATCATCGACCTCACTATGTTCAACAAGGTGCAGTTCCTCCTTTCATTAACACCATTCCACTGTGGTGTATAAGGAGGAGTGAGTTGAGATAGAATCCCAGACTCCCGTAGAAGATCGATGAACTTTTGGTTCAGATATTCTCCACCTCGATTCGATCGAAGTTTCTTTATCTTCTTACCAAGCTGATTCTCTACTTCATTCTTGAATTCCTTAAATTTCTCTAAGGCCTCTGACTTATACCTCATTAAGTAAACATAGCCATGTCTACTCAAATCATCAGTAAAAGTAATGAACTAAGAATATCCACCTCTAGCTTCTACTGGAAATGGTCCACACATCCGTGTGTACCAATCCTAGAAGCTCTATGGCCCTTTCACCCTGTCCACCAAAAGGCGGCTTGATCATTTTTCCTTGTAAACAAGTATGACATCTATCAAGTGGTTTTAGCTCAGTAGAGTCTAAATAGCCATCTTGGCAGAGTTTTGTCAAGCGCTTCTCGTTCACATGACCGAGAGGGTGATGCCACAACTGGGTGATGTATGAGTCATGTGAGTTTGTTTCGTTATCGATTGCCAACACTTGGTTTTCATAATTTAATACATACAAATCATTATTTAAATGTGCCATATCATAACATACGTTGTTCTTATAAAAGAGACAACCCTTATTTCCAAATTTGAAAACAAATCCATCCATATCCAAACAAGATACAAAAATTATGTTCTTGGTAACACTAGGCACATAATAACAGTTATGTAAAACCAGAATCATCCCAGTCGGCAGTGAGAGGTGGTAATCGCCAATGACCAACGCAGCCAGCCTTGCGCCATTGGCAGCTCGAAGATCCACCTCTCCTCTGGCAATCTTTCTAAATCTACTTGGTTCCTGCATTTGAATATAGATGTGAGCCCCACAAGCTGTATCTAATACCCAATGTGTAGAAATAGAAAGATTGCACTCGATAACGAACACACCTTTAGCGTCCCCACACTTCTGGGTGCAGTTCCTCTTCCAGTGGCCTTGCTTGCCACATGCAAAACACACCGCCTCCCGTCCCTTGCCCTGCCTCTGGATCTTCCCCTTTTTGGAAGGACGGTGCTCAGGGGCTTCAGACCGTTTATAAGTCTTTGGCCTCTTGGCCTTGTCCTTCCTTTTCCTATTCACCATAAGGACTGCGGGGTTTTCACGCCCCATGTCCTTATCTACCTGGCAAATCAAGGTTAGAAGTTCCGATATACTCTTCTCATTGTTGCTCATGTTGTAGTTGACAATAAAGCTAGAGAATGTCTTGGGCAGTGATGATATGATGAAATCTGTACGCAACTCATCCTGAAATTTAATCCCTAAGATGTCCAGACATTCAATGTAGCCAATAAGCTTGACTACATGAGGCTCAGCTGGCGCAGACTCTCCAAGCTTAGTTGTAAACAAAGCATTGAAGATCTCATACCTCTCCTGTCTCGCCTTCTCTTGGTAGAGATCCTTAAGGTGAGACATCATGCAATACGTGTCCATGTTTTCATGTTGCTTCAAGAACTCATTGGACATGATCGATAGCATGAAACACTGGACATCTGTGGCATCATCCATGTGTTTCATATATAGAGATAATTTCTCATCACTGGCCTCTTTCCTAGGCGCAACTGGAATAGACTCTTCCAACACATAACAATTTCCTTTCGTGGCGAAGAATGACGCGTAAATGCCTCTGCCACTCTTGGAAATTGGTGTCGGTGAGAAGATTTTCCTTCTCGAGTATGGTTCACAATGATATGTTTGAAGTCATTTTCTTGCCGTTTCTACAAATTAAGATGAGCAAAGGTTTAGTACTTTATTAGAAAACTGAGACAAATAAATAAATTAATACTTATTAGTCTCCCACTATTTTATCGAAATCCAATAGCCCTCACCATTGACTTCAGAATATTTTGTTGCCTGAATATTCTAGTGGCAATGATCCATATTGCCATTCGCATTACCCCAACTAGGGTTGGTCAAGCAACTTGAAGGGTTTTAGGTAGGCATTCCAAATGCCAAATGCATTAACTCGCAGCTTCTTGATCCGCTGAGTGGACTCTCCAATCCTGAAATCTTTTTATTTTGGATTTCCTCAACCTTTGCCTCTTGGTCACACCAAGTCCTACTGTGGCAGTCAACCGTTGATGCGAACCAAGTCAAGTCAACCCAAAACCTTGAATTAGAATTCCCCGATAATTGAAAGCACCTCAACTAGGGTTGATCAAACACTTTGAACTATGGTTCGATTCTAACCAAGATTATGGAAGGCTATACCGACTTAATATTTTTTTTGAGGGATTTTATCCTTATACGTAAATTGCCATTTTATTATCTTTGATTACATGCTTGTTAATATTAAGTGAGATATACTTAAGTGATTAACCATGTCTAAGATAATATTTACGTATAAGCCGGTTTTATTTTAGTTCCATCTTGCATGCTCGTTTAATTCATTAATTGTGTGATCGTGACAACACACCCACAATAAATAAACCATGCAACTGACAGAAATAAAATAAATGGTATGATCATGAGCTTTTTCTATTGGTTAGTTTATCTAGTGGTTGATAAACTAACCCAAGACCTAGGGGAGAAACACCTTGAACCTTTCGGGTTCATGTTTACAGCTTTCCACCTGTCCACCTTTGTATCTCCTTGGATTGGTTTCAGCTTGGCTCCTGACTTGAGCCACCTCCACTAGCTTGGGAGCACCATCCATTACATATGCATTTATCTCACACGCAGGTGAGGGGTAAAAAGAGGTTTTTACATAAAAGAATCCTTGGACGCACAAGCCCTACATATTAATGAGGAGATGGCTCGCATGACAACAAATTTAATTTAAATAAATAAATTAAAAGAAACCATTCACATACAAAGGTCTCAGTCTAGCTCATGATCATCCATACATGCAACGATATTTACGCATAAATAAAACTAGCATTCAATTCTTTAATCGTTCTTGTTTAAGATAAATCATGCTCGAATCAATTAATTATCTTTAATTAATCAATCCTTTTATCTTAAATCCTTTTCTGAACTTCCTTGAGATTCTCATCCATCATAATTTTAAACAAATAAATTCATTTAAAATTATCCTTGTACGTAACTTGTACCTTGGATGCAACCCGGTGAATTCCCGTTCATTACACAGATGTTAAATTAAACACATATATATAAAACACCTATCACGTGTTGTGCCTCAGCTTTACGCCTACACCATGGTACACGTCTCAAGGGTTTGTATAATATAATAATAAATTTTAATAAATTTGCGTAATTTGGGTGAGTACACGGCGTGTTAATGTACTTCGGAAATTTTCGGAGTACACAGCGTGTACAATGGGACACACGCCGTGTAGTTTTTGCGTTACACGATTTCCAGTCGGGCAAGCCGTGTGCGGAGTACACGGTCCAACCCTAACCCGAAGGGACTACACGACGTATAATCCGGAAACCGTGTGCCACCTGTTCTTGGTCAACACACGATGACATAAATGACTTAGATAGGATCAATACACGGCCTGATTTGGCAGACTAGTCCGATGCATGAACCTAGACTACACGGCGTGTACTTCCGAATACACGCTATGTATTCTGGTGTTGTACGGCCAGAAACGTTTGGCTCCTCCGGATGAGTTCCTCTATTTTATTTTAATCAAAAATTAAAAGAAAAGGTCGTTTCTGTATGGTGAACGAGAAACGATAGAGGAACAGATCTCGAGATTCAGATTTAAAGAACGATTAACTTGAATTGAAACAACTAAATTATTTAATGCGTAGATCACCAACAAAAAACTAAATAATTATAATCAACAATATGACCCCTCTGATACCATTTGTAGGTTCCGGGTGCAGCGGAAGCGCGTTGGTGGGTTTGCCCAACTTTAATTTTAACGTTAAACAACGTTCAATCCGAGATCCATCACGATGTAAAACGCCGAATCTTCGGAATAGAACGAGGAACAAAAAACTTAAGAGGGAACCCCGAAACCATAGAGATAAGATCATCATATGTTGGTTATAATTAATTTAATTAATTCACAAGAATTACCTTGGTGAAATTATTTCTTCGTTGATGTCTCCGGTCACGATCTTGTGATTCGTCGTTGCGTCGTAGAATCCAAGTGTAGGATTGCTCTAGCGGTGATCCACACGTGTGCCACGTATCTCGGGACGTCGCCGAAGGGATTTTCGGGTGCTAGCGCAGAAGAACCTTCGCTTGCGATGTCCGCCTTCGATCGCCTTGGTCTCTCGGTCTTGAGAGCGTTCTTGGAGGAAGGAGTTCTTTCGGCCTTGAAAGAATTCTCCAGAGTTGTTCTGCACAACGGTTCTCTTGTGAAAAAGTGTTGGGGTTGTGAGGATATTTATAATCGGGTTTGAGGTTATAGAGTTATGACAATAAATAAATGCGTTACGCGTTTTATTTATTTTTATTAACTCTTATTGAAAACCCTCATGTTGAATTATTAATTCCTTGACATGCTCCCATGCTGATTATAATTAATATCACAGTAATGATATTATTTTCTCAAAATCCCGACTAGAAAAACTACACGGTGTGTATATTTAATATACACGACATGTACTTTTATTTTCCACTTTCCTTTATTTCCCCCTCTACATTTATTAGACCTTGAGTAATGACTATTTATTTCTTAAATAAATGTAACTGCATTACTCGCTAATAAATATATTATTTCACCCACAATATATTCTCTCGAATAACTAGTGTCGAAATAAATGCGATCAGACATCCTTAAATAATTATTAAACCAAAGTCGGGAATAATCTTTATTTAACTTGTTAAATTAATATTTAACTGAGATACATGGACACACTTAGTGTGTAACCCTCTAGGCCTCTTTCTCAGTGGCATTAGGCGGAGCCTGCCTAAAGTTCGAGGTTAGCGTCTAGCAACACGTCAAGACACCCATAGAGAAAGAAGTTAACGCCGCAATGACATGTCACCTCCTACGAACGTTTACTGTGTAATATAATCCCTTTGTCACGATATCTCAAATCAAGTGGGTTGCATGCTAGTGCCATCAACCCATGTGCTCAATTATTCTTTCTTTGACTTTCCGGAATTTAACTCGCCCATTCCTTACCATGACCATGGATTTATTTAGACTATATCAATTCTATTAAAGGGTCTGAGATATCTACTTCCGTTATGGAACAGAAGAGACAAATCATTTCTCGCATTATTTAATAATGCGGTATTACTCGTGACGCACCCAACGTATCCTACCTCGCTGCGAACAGTGTGTCGTCACAGTTTTCGTCAATACATCTAAGTGCGTGAGTTGTAATACCCATTAATAATAATCTTAAAGTCTAAGGACCAATACACACGTCCGTAGATAGGAACATCCAATGACACTATGAAATGTGGATTTCTTACTGGCGGGTCTCGTTCTCATAATATCATCCTGGATATTACCAAGGGCGCACACCATGAGAAGGTGCCTCAAAGTTTTATGAGTACTCACCCTTAATGACCTGTATTATTTGTGTCCCTCAAATAATATCATCCGGCCATAGAACATATATTCAAGAACAGTGTTATGACACTTTCGGGTTCTCATCATAGCAGGGATCCACTATGACCATTTAATGCAATAATTGTCCTTAAGACATTATCACATGCATTGTCATGCAGAAGAACAATCAAGATGTGATAAAGCTTTTATTAACGAATAAAGTACAAAGTAGTTGGTTCTAGGCCACCAACTCCAACAACATCTTTGGGCTTGCTCTGGACCAAGCCCAAGATGAGTTTCAACATGTGAAGCTTGAATAAAATCGCCTAAGGGGGAAGTTCAAGCTGATAGAAATCACCAGTCGTGCAATGTTGTCCGAGCTGCCCTAAGATTCTATCACCATAGCACACCTTACCCTTAGGTCCTATGCAGGTGTTATAAGGGGCTATGTAACGAGGCCTTAGATACTTTTTGTAATCCCTTGGTATAAATAAAATTGTTATTTATTATTATAGTAAAATTTGTGATTTTCAAATGTTCGGATAAATATAGGATGAATATTATTGACGAATTTTGTAAAAAAGGTATTTTAAAATATTCATGTAAACTTTAAATAATTAATAATGTGAAATGATTTTCAAAAAATGGTCTTCTACAGTGTGACCAGTAAGAAATTTAGAGTCTATTAAGATGAACTTAATTTTTAGTGAATAATAAAGTATGAATAGTAATATATCCATATGAATAGTAATGAATAGTAATGAATAGTAAATTAACAAAAAAAAGAAACTTCACCTATGAGTGTATAAATACAATTTAGACATCTTAAAAGTGAAAAAACGATCATAATATAAGTATTGGTATTTTTGTATGTCATAAATATTTTATTTACAATTTTTTAATTAATTTAATAATTTAAAATTAAAATTTATTTTCATAAAATGTAATCATAAATTGTTACTTTATTGTCTTATGGTTATACGATAATTTTATGGGACCTTGATTACTTTTTCACGGTGTTATAAAATGAGTTATAAATTTAAAGTTGTTTATTTGAAATAAATAATGATTTTATTTAAAAATTAAATTAAAAATATTTAGAAAATTATTTTCATAAAATGAAGTTCATTTTTGAATTCAGAGCATCAATATTAGGTTAGGGTAAATTTTTTGGATTTTTTTGAAACAATTGAATTTTCAATGAATAGTAAAAATACAGTTTTGAGTTTTAGGTGTTTAATGACATCATTAATGATGTAATAATGATGTAATCATTCTGGTTAACTTGTGAATAGTAAGATATGCTATGAGGTGTTCCAAGTGGCCAAAATCATGGGAAAATACCATGGGCAAACCCATGGTTTTGCAAATACCACTGATGAGGTGTCCATTGGAAATTAATTAAATATTTTCTCACTTTTCATATAAATACCAAGTCATTCCCTCATTTATTTCATTCCAAAATCCTTCTCAACGAAGTTCTAGTCTTTTTACCTCTCAAGGAGTCCTCCCAAGGTGTCATCAAGCCCCCAAGTTTCCAACCTTCAAGCTTTCGAAGTTACTCTTCAAGGTAAGAGAACCTTTCACCATCTTCTTTTAAGTCACGACTTCCTTTATGTTATGTCTTCTAGTTTCCATTTCATTATGTGGGGGTGTGATCTTCTATATCTTTATTACTTTCCATTTCATTTCCAATTGATGAGAGACCCTTTCCGCTCTCATCAACTTATTTTTCTGAATTATAAGCGACGCCGTTAGGTTGCTGAATTTTCGTAAAAGAAATCGTATTTTCTCTTTTCTTTCAAGTTTCCTTTTCATGTGGTGTGTCATTCCACACCATGATATTATTTCTTTTTATTATGTACCTCTACTGTAAATGATTCATTTATTGATGGGAGACCTTTGTCCCCTCTCTTTTTATTGTTTTCTAAAACCATGTTATATAGCCGTTATGTTACAAAAATTTTGTCTCAAAATATCTCTCTTTTCTTAAAAAATTCTTTTGTTTTATTTATCTAAATACCCAATTATATTTTCATTTCCATAGGTATTCATCAAGACATAAAATTGATCTATTTGATTCTGGAATCGACATACATGAAACCCTCTTTCCTTTTCCAAGGGTTATAAAAGACATAACGATCATGTTTTTAAGCACTTTTAAAACGTCACGATTTTGAAGTGAAACCCATTAATTTTACTCTTTATGAGCTATTTATGAAATGTTTGATTATGATCTATGTGATTGACCTGAAAATAGATATATTAAGGGTGCGCTCTGATAGCACTCCAATGCATTGGGTAAAAAATTTAATCTCTAGAGATGACAAGTTTCATGATACCTTGGTGAATAACCTTGGTAATTTTTATAACACTTTGGGAATGAATTTTGGTGATATGTTTATGAATGTCTAAATTAAATGTTGTAGCCATATATTTAAGTTATGATTCAAGTTCTTTTCATTATGATATGCCTATACTTCCATTGCACATACATTTATGTTTTTTTATCAAGTTCCTATTGATTTCACAAGTAAACTGATTCTCTTGTTTTCCTTACTGGGTCTTCTGCTCACCCTTTCCTTTGATGTATGTCTCCAGGTTATGAGATGAAATAATTGTGCTTAGGAAGAACTTATGATGAAGCCCCACAAGTGGATTAGAATAATGTTTTATGTTTTCATGTTTTATGTTCTTGATTTTCACAACACTAGACTTTAAAAATCATCTGTTTGTAAAATGTAATGAAAAGTTATGTAATAAAAAGGTGGGATGCCATAAATGAGTTTCTTTGGATCGGCATGCCAAAGAATATCTTGACTATGCAATTGTTGATCATGATAATGTAGCGTAGAGTAATTCCTAAACGCATGTTACCTTATGTACATTACGATATTGATGTTCATAAGGAGGATTGATGATGAGTCTTACATGTCAACATAGATCAACAAAATTTAGCGTGGAGCAATTCCTAAATGCACATTTTATACATCAAAGTTATGACGTAAGTATTATCAATGTTACAACCTGCAGTAACTTCCATCATATTTCAAGATGCGCTTTGCAAATAACGGCGTAAACCCATAACCAATATGCCAACTAAAATGAAAAATGTATATCATACGAGTCATAGTATGATGAAAATCCATTATGCCATATGATATGTGTTAAAGATGCAAAGCATTTGTTAAGGAAAAATAAGCAAACATGCATAAAGCTAAACACATGGTGCATCTAGGTAATTATCATAACGATTGCTTAGGATATTACATAAATCCCTAAGATAGAAAATATGTAGTCATGTATTAGACTACATTTCTATATAAGGGTGCACATATCTATTAGAGATAGTGAGAGCAAGATTGACTTGAGTTTAGTCAATACCTGAGATGCACAAATGGTTGGCATGAGAACGAGTTTCACAAGTTCATGTGGAAGAGACATGTTCTAGTGACACATACTGCGTAGGAAGGATGAAACCATGGTGATGATTTTATATTCATCGCGACTGGTGATAAATTATTCATTAAGAATAATAATTCCTATAAGTAAGCAGTATATGACAAATAGCTAAGTTTGAAAAGATCAATTAAAATTCAATAATGAATTCCATGTATCAAATTGCAAAGGGGATTATAAATTGAATACTGCGGTGGATATTCATATGAGATGATATATGGATGATACAAGCTTAGTACCAATAAGGCTAGATTGGTTATACCAAGTTGGTATTCCTATATCCATTACAATTTTACTTGTCGTAGCTAACTTCTAAGATCATTAAATTGGCCATTGGATGTCAAAATCAACTTTCATGGAATGTGTTTATATGACGCAACCAGAAAGGGTTGATGACACCATCAAATGCCAATAAAGGTTGCAAGTTACTGAAATCTATTTCTGGATTAAAGTAAGCAACAAGATCTTAGAGCATTCATTTCGAATGAATCTTTGCCTTATGTCTACCAAAGGTTAGTGGGAGCGCCAGAGTTTTCAAGAGAAATATGTTCGACAACATATTGAAAACATATATTGATCTTACAGTTAGATAAGACCAGGATAAAAAGTAATTCTCTAGTGATTGACTTAAAGTAACAACTAAGTTCTAGGGAACAAGATCTACCGAGGTAGATCCGCATGTTGCTTGGTCCTAGTCAATCGTACATATAGTGACATTGTATTGAAAAATAAAAGTTGGAACAATTCAAGAGATGAATTGTTGCCTATGTCACAGGGCATAATCTCTTCAGGTTGACATGTTCGAGACATGGGAAGCGATTAAAGTTGTGAATTGTGTACCATACGCTTCAGCGATGGATCAATCACATATGCCATGTTATGTACAATAATTAATACTGCCAGGATATACTTTATTATAGGCAGATATCAATTATATCCAGGAGCACTGAAAGCTTAGCAGTCAGAACTATCATCTTGTACTTCGGTGAGTACAAATGATATGTACCTGGTAAGTGGAGAAGAATGAATACTAGTTATGGTGGGAAATAAACTGGTCTTTCTTAAATCAATTTGATCTAGTATCACAGTTTGGCAAAGGAGATGAGTGAGTTAAGCTCATAATAGCCAGTGGTAGCCATATCTATAAATACCGAGTACGTTGCAGCTCCTAAGGCAACTAAGAAGCAGTTACAAATGCAACGATTTGTTCCAGTTCTTGGAATCGCACCTAGTGAGAAAAGTATTTTCATAATGTAAATTATGATATTCTTACTAGCCAAGTTGTCAAGTTATGACAATGGAAAAAAGTGATATACTCGGGGATACCTTATCTTGAGAAGTTTTACTTAAGGAGATGAGGTCGCATACAACAGATATGCCACGCGACGAAAATGTGGCAGACCCAGTAGTTAAAACCATGACTCAGCAGAAGCATGATCTTTATCATGTGAATAACTAACATGTTTGGTTAGCGAGTTGGCTCTAGTGCAAGTGGGAGTGTTGAAATAACGGGTGCCCTAGACCCAAATATGTCGTACCTTTGATTACCATATGATGTGTATAGTTAGTTATACATGATGTATTATTACCATTATAGTGTAGATATTTCTGCATCCACTATATAATGGTAATATCTATAGATTAATTGTCATGTCAAGAGGTTATAGTGGACCCCATGCTATAATGAGAACCTCGAGATACTATGACATTAATCTTAAATATATGTTCTATGGTCTAGATACATCTTACTGACTGGACACGGTAGATGTTTTACTATCAGGTGTTAGGGGCTCATAAGCATTGAGACTTCTTCTCATGAAGTTTGCACTTGATGATCTCTAGTAGCGAGATCATGAGGACATACTCGCCAATAGGAACACCACATGTTTTGGGTGTCATTGGTCATTCCTATCTACGGACATGTGTATTGGTCTCTTGACTTGAGACTATTACCAATGTGTATCATTTGATTGCATACTTTGATGCAATACAAAAACCATGGTATTGAAATCGTGGCGAGGTATCTTGTGTTGGGTGCGTCGTTGGTGGTATGACATTGGTTTAATGTTCAAGAAAGGATTTGTCGCTTCCATATTTAGGAAGTTGTATATCTCAGGCCTGCTTGATCAGGATGGTGATACCATCATAAGTCTTTTGCCAAAGCAGTCAAAAGGTAAATCCATCTGGATAGATCAACAAATAATAAAGCAAGAAAAGGGCGATGACACTAGTGTGCGTCCTACTTTATGAGATATTTAATGACAAAGAGATTATAGTACACAATCAGTATTTGTATGTTGGTTGTTGTTGCTATGACAATCCTTATCTCTTTAGGGGCCATGATGGGTTGCTAATCTCCACTCTTGGTCTGTGAATTTTATTCACTGCTATCAAGATAAGGGCCTAGAGGGTCGCACACAATAGCATATTCAAGAATCCGCCCTATTCAGTTGAATATTTATAGAGTGCTTTCCAAGTTATCGATCATCGACAATTAAATAAATTCATTATTATTAAAGTTATGAATAATTGAGATTGAGTTTATTTAATGTATTTACAAGTTAAGTAAATGTGAGAAAATATTAATCGAACGAATATTATTTTAATATTCAAGGTTCGTTTAATATTAAGCGGGATAACGATTCAAGTTAAATGGCTAGGTTTTTATCATGTAATATATTTTATATATATTACAAGTATGTGATAAAATAATAAATAGTTTTAGTGCAATTTAGTTCGTCATTATTATTTATTTAGTGGACGTTGAAATAAACGGGGGCTGATGAACCCAACTGGGTATTTTACCAACTCCACTATAAATAAAGGAGGCTCTCTCTCATGCAACTATTCATTCATTTTCAGGGAATGAAAAAATGAGCGACTCTCTATCCTCTGGCTTCCTAGAGAGAGAAGCAGTTGATCCAAGAGCATGGATCAAGATCTCCTTCAAACATCAAAGTGATCTGGATGCAGTGATCGTCGGGACGTTGAATACATTGTCGGATCGCTGTGCTAGCACCCAGAATTCGATGATTAATGTTCTAGCAGATTTTAGAAGCGCGTGTGGACGATCTAGAGGGATCCTGCTATGGATCCTTCAAGCAACGATCACCATCGACTAGTTACAGTCAACCGCGACTTCAAATTTGAAACAGGTATGTTTTCATTTATTTTTGTGCTCTTTATAATTTATGCAAGATCCTCAGACTTTACCGGGGCTCAGATCATTGGCGACGACAAGTTTCGTCGTCCCTTCGATGAATTTTTTTAAAATCCTTAGCCCATCGGCTTCCGCTGCGGGCCCTCAGAACCTAACATTCTGTTCTAGCATGTGTTTTTGACCTTCCATACTTTACTCACACTACATCAACTTCAACTTTAGCTTCTGTTTTAGCTTCTGTTCTTCATGACCACTTCAAACATCAATTCATGCAACTTTCAACTATGCCACTACTTTTGTTGTTCCGCATCAACCTTTGCTGATTCGACATTCTTCGACTCCATCCAGATTAGTCAATTATACTTGCATCACTACGACACTTTCAAATTTACATCAATTGAACTTATCAACATTACTGACTGCTCTCGCTTCTGAACTCAGCATCCAGGATATTATAGTTCCCCTAGATCCAACTACCATTCATGATGTCTTCTGTACAAGTCACCTCTTTCTTTTATTAGCTTCCAATACTTTCCACTTGCTCCATTCCATTTTCAGCTTCAACAAGGTTCACTTGAACTCAACTTGGCTCCGACCACTTCTCATAAACTCGCTCAGCATGTCTGTTTCTGGAACATCCTTCTTACCAAGTTCATTAAGCCAGCTTTCAGAACATCCCTCTCATTAGCCTAGACTTTGTTTCTCCGCTTCCGATCTCCTTGGCTTCGACCTTCAACTATACAATTGGTTTAGCATGTCAATTTTTAGACTCAACATTGCTGGAATTGATTCTTCAATCATCACGTGCCTTTACCAATTATCTCAGCTTGAATCATAGTTGATTCTCGAACTATCGTAATATTTGTTAGTTTGAAAGATCAGTAGATACACCTTTCAGAATATCCTCAACTTCTTAAGCGGATACACATTATGCAAGTGTTGGGTCACACTTACGTAGCCTCTGGAATCTCCAAGTTAATTTGACATGACTTGGAACTTCCAGAACAACTCTTCCACAATTATAAAACTTTTGAATTCAAACTCATGTGCCACCTTTGCTTCTTCTTCTGTAGATCCAAACCAATTTCTTAGAAGCTGTTATAACTTCTGGATTCATATATGCCTATGAAACAACTTTACTTCTCTGTAGCTTTTGAACAACGCAATCCCTAATACTTCTTAAGGATTTTCAGATTCATGAAACATCAAAAAACACATATGCTTTCATCAAAAACTCATGTAGCTTCCGATTTCAAAATACATGAAACTCCCAAATAAAGAATTATGCCACCTTAAGTATGCCTTCTGGATCCAATCACTTCTTCCACCTCAAAACACATCATTCAGATTCAAACTTCCGGAATCAACTTCACCTCCAACTATTTCTCAAAAACATTCATACACAAAGTTGACCATAAACACAACACCTTCAACAATTTCATGAGTTCTTTAATCTCACCCATTGGATTTGTTGTCAACACCAATGACTCAACTTTTCTTCAAATCACAACCTTTATCAAAGAGAAGTTTCTTGACACCACACTACTCAATAAAATAATGTTTCTGAGATAATTCTATCCCTAAGTAATATGCAATTTATGATTAGTAATTTTGATGTTCTTCCCCTTAATCAACTTATTTTTTCTCCCCCTTTTTACAATAACTCCAGATTCAATAAAGATAAAGTACCTTTCTCCCGCAAGAGTCGTGTACTTCTCACCCCCTTTGACAACATAATCTAAAGGATGGTGGGGTATGCCATTCCTCAAGTGAGAGAGAAAAGATTAACATGGAGTTTCAGCCTTAACTCTTCAAATTATCCCCTCACATAGCTTTAGTGAACATATTAATAATCTGATCTTTTGTGGATATGTACTCTAACCTCACATCTCCATTAAATCTTTCACCTTGATGAAATGATTTTATATCAATGTGTTTGGACCTAGAGTGTTGTACTTGATTCTTGGAAAGATCAATTGAACTTTGATTATCACAAGTAATTCTCAATTTTTTTTTCAACTTTTACCTTCAAGTCTTCCAGCTGCACTTTCATCTAAACATTTGTGTACAGGCATGTGTAGAAGCAACATATTCAGGTTCGACCGTACTCAAATTTACATAACTTTATTTCTTACTATGCTAGCTAACACAACTTTCTTTAGAAAATAAAGTTCCTCCTGATGTTAATTTTCTATCATTACAATCTCTAGCCCAATCAGTATCAATGAAACCCAGTAAGTTTATTTCTTCACTTCTTATATACATCAAATTGCAACTCAATGTTCCTCTGATACACCTGAGTATTCTTTTGACAACCATCATGTGTGATTCATTTGGACCACTTTGATATCAACCACACAAAGTTACCACAAAAAATATTTGGTCTTGATGCGGTAAGATAAAAAAAGCTTCAAATTTTCTTATTGAAGTCTTGATTCACACTTTTTCTCACTTCATCTTTGCTCAACTTCACACAAACTGTCATGGGTGTTAATACTTCCTTAGAATCTTCCATGCCAAATTTCTTCAATAATTCCTTAACATGTTTCTCTTGGGATAAGAAGATATATTTTTCTTTCTGTACAACCCGTAATCCCAGAAAGAAACTCATATCTTCGAGCATTAACATCTCAAATGCATCTTCATTTGTTTTACAAACTCCTCACGAGCACACTCCCTATTGCCTAAAAAAAGAATGTCATCAATACAGACAATGATAATTAGAGTATCTGTGCTCATCTCTTTCACGTATAAGTTGTCAACTTTCCCTTTAAAAAAGTTCAATTGTTTCAGACAACTATTGAGTTTGGAGTACCGAGCTTTAAGGGTCTATTTTAACCTATATAAGGATTTCTTCAATCCGCACACCAAGACTTCATCAATGATAAGTATAAATCCTTCAGGTTACTCAATAAAAACTTTTTTCTTTAAGATCTACATTTAAGAAAGCAGACTTCACATCCATTTGATATACATTGTTGTGTTTGTGAGACACAACAACCAAAAACATTATAATTGCTTCAAGCTTTTCAACAAGTCCAAAAGTTTCTTTAAATTCCACTTGAGAATAATCTTTGCAAACCAATTTGGCTTTGTTTCTTGAAACTTCACCTTTTTCATTGAGTTTATTTTTGAACACCCACTTGGTTCCAATAACATTCACCCCTTCTGATTTAGGAACACGATCCCAAGTAGCATTCTTCTCATTCTTACCCATCTCGTTATTCATAGCATTTATCCACTCTTTGTGTTCAACAAGCTTAATAACTGATTATGGCTCAACTTGTGAAACTAGAGATGTTTGATTATCAAGCCTCAGTTTTAATTTGTATCAGTGCTTCCTGATTTGATGTTTTCAGGTTAAACATGATTTTGTAGCTTCCAAAACTTTGGTCTTCTACTTTCAACAATATTATCATCATACTGATCAAAATATGTATTAACTTGGTTGGGTTCATGATTATCTTCATTTTTATTGATTTTTTTAGAACTTTGTATGTTATCTTCCTTTAATTATTTAAAATCTCTTTCACTTGTCTCTTTTAAATTGAGCTTATTTTTAATGATTTTCACATCGTAACAATTAGTCAGCTTGTGTAGCCTTTTGTTTTAGCACTTGTAACATCTTCCATTGGATAAGTATCCCATGAACACATCTACCTATGCTTTTTTATCAAAATTTCCCAAATTTGATTTTTTGATGTTCATTGAAACATGGTCTTCCAAAAATCCTGAAGTAGTTCACAATAGTTTTCTTTTTTCTATCACATTTTATAGGAAGTCATGTTTGATTTTGGCCTCAATAGTCATCTATTTTGAATATGCACAACTGTTCTTTTTCTCTCTAGATGAATTTTGAGAGTTTGTATTCAACAAACATGGGTTTTCCCTTTTCAACCAAGCTTTAATTTTTTATTTCTACAACTCCATTATGCAAGAGTGTATAAGGAGCACTAATGTCATGACCCCTCCCTCCAAAGATACCCCTTGAGCTAGAAATGAAGAAATAGAGATAATGACCCCCTGAGTCTCGCCTTCAGTAGGCCCCAAGATGACGACCAACACCAAGGGTATATAATCTCACAAAATGGAAGACATTACTCTTTTAATTGGAATCAAGATCAGGAGGTAAGATGTATCGACCTCAAACAACCCCAGGACATAAAAAAACCAAAATTCCACCCCACATGCATGTTTTTAAAATAAAACTGCAGAAAATACAATAAAACTCCAAAGTAAATACCAAAAAGATAATCTAAGAAACAACAAAACAATAGTCACAACGTCCGAGTCAGTAGGGTCCAGCACGATTCGCAAAGTCCTCCTGGAAACCTGAAAATAGTTTTATATACGTAGGGTGAGCATACAAGTATACTCAGTAGGGAAAGCCAAAGTTTCTCTTGCACAAGTGAGAGAAGTCTACTAATGCCCCTGTGAGAAAAGAGCAGAATCTCAAAAGCACCTAACAAGGAGTACTAACGATTCCAACCTCACTAAGATACACTCATCAAATAATGCAAGTCAAGTAAAGTAATATAATAAGCACATCGATGTTAGGGTACCCCACACCACTTCCCACTAGTTAACTGCTCATCCCTAACGGCGAACGTCCTGACACTACGACGCTCTTCCACAGGCCCCACTGTCACAACCTGTCCGCACACACCTGAGTCACATACCACATCACATCCCGCCCGCAGACAACTGGACCACAACCACATCTTACTCCTAAACACCTAGGCCACAAACCATTTCACATCTCACTCGAAAACACCTGAGCCTCATCCCGAAGATACCTGGGAAAACACAACTCGTTCGCAGACACCTAAGCCTTACAACTGTACCTCAACCTGCTCAAAGAGTCTTGGGTTGCCAATGCCTATAAGAGAGAGCAGAGAAACACCAATAACCATCCATCCATCCTCCCACCGGGATGTTGGGGAAGAAACCCTTCCTCGTGAAATGTGGGTGTTCGACACATAGTGCTCAACACGGGTGTGGTGGATATAGAAATCACAAGGAACTACATGTATATATATAGTTATCAAACACTCAGCCCAACCTATGAGTTTTCAAAACAACAAATCATCCCACACAAAACCACTTTTGTTGCTACCTCTAAATGCACAACCACACAACCGCAAACCCAAACCATAACCCCCAACCAATTCATTTAACCAACCATCATTCTTTATTTAACAAACCATATGTTTATCCCATTCCTACCCGGGAAACTACCAAACAAAGCACAAGCAATGACCACACAATCATCCATAACACACCAGGAAGGTCTAATGTAAAACAACCCACTGCACACTCCCCTTTCCTGAGCACCCGTCCAACTACTACCATTATCACGTCACAACCACCCCCGGAAGCCCTGCTGCACAAAAACACTACATCTAGCAAAACAACAAAACCCAATCCGATTGCAATCCCACTGCACAAACATACCATGCCCAACAACCATAACATAACCCCGATGCAGTCCCACTGCATAACAAGTTCATCCATTCCACAATCAATCATTCTCTCAACCTGAGATTCTATTACACCACCTGTACCACCCCATACACAAAATCCACAACAACCATCACCAAAGCCGCAACCCCGCTGCACAAACATACCACACCATGCCCACAGAGCCAACCCCCCTTGTCCACCCCTGTACCCACAACTGTGCTTCCAACTACAGCACCATACAACCCACACAAGGCACCAAAGCCGAACAGAACCATACACAACACACAACTACACCTATCAAACAATGTATTCAGATTTGACCAACATTGTTCTTTAATTCGACTTTCATAATTCAGGGGTGACCACAACACAAGTTTAATCCTGGGGAATCCATTTATTTAACCAAGTATACATGATTAATGGATTGATATTTGCAGCAATTATTCTCAAGCTATCATGTGTGCGCAAATAAAGACCACCAACGACCATGATTTTCAGAAGGATACAACCCATACAATTCACAACATGGATCAAAGATAACAGATAAAACAAACGATCATGATCATCAACTTTTCCGTCCCCTCATTTATTACTAAGGTAACAAAACCTGTTATTATAACAGGTCCATTCATCTTCATAACAGGTTAATTAAGATTGATATTTGACCGTATTCTTAAAGAGACATGGGTTTACCCACCCCGCATGATAAACAATTAAAAGCGAGACTAAGAGATTCCTACCTCGAACAATAGGAGATCAATAACCCCTCCTTGCGCCAAAGCAGAGGGTGCACGAGCAGTAGGAAGACTCCAAGGGAAAACTGGGTTTGAGGGTCACAACACCACACAGACTCCACAAGGAAGAAAGGCTCTGGGGGCACCAAGAGAAAACAAAAACACACGGGGAAGAGAAGATCTCGGCTTAGAAGAGCCAGATCCTATATCAATAGAAGGGAGATAGTTTCAAAGTACTTAAAATTCAGATCGTTGTTTGACCACACGGCTTGGCTATTTCAAAGTTGGAGGGGGGGGGGGGTTAGGATATTAGAGATATAATTATTCTCCTCGGAGATGGTGGAAACGACTTCAAAAACGCTTAAAAATGATAGGTAACTCATTAACGTCAAAGAGGGGTGAAACTGGAAAAATTGGGAAAAGATGGAAATGACTCACCGATGGGTGAGTCACTGATGGCTAACTCACCGACGCGACCTACCGACGACTGAGTCACTGACGCGACCTACCGTCATCACCTACCGACACCACTCACTGACACCACTCACCGACAAAGAGTCACCGGCGCAACCCATCAACAACGAGTCACCGACGCCTGAACTATCGATAGTGAGTCACCGGCGCGACCTACCGACGTCGGACCTACCGACGCCAGACCTACCGACGCTAGACCTACCGACGCCCTGACCTACTGATGCCCTAACCTATCGATGCCCTGACCTATCGACGCCTTGACCTACTGTTGGAAAACTTTAGTTTTTGGAAAACTCTTGAAATGAGTCACCGAGACTTCCCATAACACCTCAAACACAAGATTTTCACAAAGGAATAGATCAGAGAGGTCCATACCATTACATCAGATACGTATCAAACTATTCTCGCCCTCTAGAATTTCAAAACCAAACCCAAAAGAAAGTGGGGTCCGAACAACCACCCTGTAAGACACCAAACGTCACACTGTTCAGATTTATGAATCAGGGAATTCCTTCATCCATGTCGAGATATTATCCGTTTTGGGTGACACTGACTTGCCTGCACAGGTTTAATCACATCCTAATTAATGCGTCCCGATTAGGAATCAAGTTTTTCCCTTATTCATATGTCGGGACCTTACCACACATTACATGACACATAACTCATTTCATAGCAAACAAGGTTCAAACATCTCATTACCAGGAAAACAGAACAAGCAAAGCTCAAAACAACTCCAGGTATTGGGCATGCATCTGTGTTTCCATTTCCCAAGTACTCTTGTCAAGGCCACCATGCCTCCACAACACACGAACCAAGGGAATGATCCGTCCACGCATCACCTTCTATTGGCGATCTTGGATCTCCACCGACTGCTTCGTGAATGTCACATCGCCCCCGATATCCAACTCTCCCCGGTCATTGACATGAGAGTCATCGTGAAGATACCGACGAAGCTGAGAGACATGAAAGACATCGTGGATCCTCTCCAACTGTGGTGGCAACACCAACTGATATTCCACCTCACCAACTCATCTCAACACCTCAAAAGGTCCGATGAACCTAGGAGAATGCTTACTCCCTCTGCTGAACCTTCGCTGCCCACGTCGAGGGGAAACCTTCAAGAACATGTGGTCTCCAAACTCGAACTCTAGAGGCCTCCTCCTACGATTGACATACGACTTCTGCCGATCCTGTGTTACCTTCATCCTCTCACACATGAGATAAACCTACTCCGTCGTGCTGTGCACCACATTCGGTCTAAGAACATATGTTTCCCCAACCTCTGGGCAACATAAAGGTGAACGATATGGTCTTCTGCACAAAGCTTCAAACGGTGCCATGCCAATGGTGAAGTGATAACTATTGTTGTAAGAAAACTCTACCAAGGGAAAATGTCGCACCCACGATTCTCCAAAGTCCAAAACACATGCCTGCAACATTTCCCCTAGCGTCTGGATGGTCAGCTCTGCTGGCACACTATGCATCTTGCTATAGAAGTATCTTTCTGACCCATCTCATGTTCTGAACTGGAGTGATCTTAAGGTTGAACCTGATTTATCCGTGACTGAGCATCCAGTCAGGATAGTTGATTTTGAAACAAGGTACTTCATGGGAGGATGATACCTTTGATTCGAGTGCTATGACTGCACGGTTCTGAAAATCATGAGATGTGGGAGAGGGAGACACTGATGAGAGAGTAGTGACCTTATATTTTTGGCATGGAATCTTCTTCGTAGGCTTTCTGGTGGTAGGAAGTTTCTATGATGGGGAGGTTGTAACATCATGTTACTGTTTTTAGGTATTTCTAACCCTTTTTTTAATAATTCTTTGGTTGAGTTTAGTTTGGGGTCTTCTCAGAAGGAATTTTGAAAGTTTCTGGGCTAGTGCACGGTTGAGGCACAATTTTCCCAAACCATGCATTGTGCTAGAGAAAACTGTGCAAATAGAGGTAGTGAGATTTTGCACGATTGACACACAGTTTGACAAACCATGCGCCCACTTTGTAAAAACCATGCACTTGGAAAAAAGGGGCGCACAATTTGTCTAAATCGTGCTGTTCTGCCCAGAAAACAGTGCATACGAGATTTATTTAATCCTAAAACTGTGTTAAAATACCTGAAACCTTCTTTTTAGGTCCCCGACGGACTAGTACAACCCCAACCCGATTTCTCCTTCCGAGAGAGCTCCCAAGAGCAGTTTTTGGCCCCTCGACACCCTCCCAAAAGAGGATCAAAGCTTGAAGAACATCGTTCAATCTCCACATGGTAGGTTTCTTCTTCCCGATCTCGTTCTCCTGATTTCTCTCTTATCCTCCCTAGGGTTTTTTTGGATCATTATGTTGTGGGAACATCTAATAACCTTTGTTTTGGATCTTAAACCTAGGTTTAAATCTTGGATCCTTGTTGTCGTCGTTCTTCGTTAGTGAGTCCCAATTAGGGTTTGGTGTTTTGAGATCCATTGATCATGAGGTAGGTGGTTCTATGATGATGCCCAAATTTTATTAACCTTAAATTACTTTATTTAAATTCAATTGCTTGAAATTGATTTCAATTGTTTTATTAAAAACCCAATTTCATTGAATTGGGGGGTTTTGGATTTGAAATTGGATTTTTGGCATAAAATTGGGGAAAATCCCAATTCCATTGAATTGGAGATTTATTGTGAAGTTGATAGAATTTTGGGAAATTTAAATTGTTGAATTTAAATTGTGAAAGTGAATTATGGAATTGAATTGTGAATTGATTTCAAATTCTTATTTGATAAAAAATGGATCAAAATGATTTTGATAGAAACTCATTGATTTTATCTTAAAAAGACATGTTTTTGATTAAAAACCCATTTTGATTTTTTAAAGGAAAATGACATATTTGAAATGGAGATTGAGATGAATTGTATTTTGAGCAGTCTTAAAATAAATTGCCCATAATTGATTTGTACTAGAGAACATGCAAGTATAGGTAGTTAGTGAGTTATTAGGGACAAACACGCTAAGATGTGAATGCCCTAGCACCGGATTGACATTTTACAACTCTATCATAAACATTTATTAGCACATCGAATTCCTCAGCAGGATGTTGATGAGTCCTCTCTGGCCAGTGTTAAGGGACGTGTGTACACATTGCAGTTACTATCACATGAGTGTGTGAGGATCCCATAACCTGGAACTATCATACCTTTTGACAGATGACCATGTTGCTTGTTTATATTTGAGATATAAATGTATGATAATGTTTGTACATGCTTTTTGTATTTATATAAACTTTTTTATATAAAATGTTGATTAAGCCATTTGTTTAAAGTATTTCCATTAATTGAAATTCAAAACATGATTTTTTTTAAATATGATTTTGAAATTCCAAACCTATTTATTTGTAAAATTGAAAGCTCTGTATTTGGTTAATTAAATATTGACATCTTATTATGGAATCCTTGGTGAGACCCTATTTGGCTTTTAGGTAACACCCTACTTGTACCTTCAGGTGTTTGTAGATTATCTCCTTTCAGGTTTGAATAGGGGAAAATCACCACTTGGAGGTGGTTCTAGCTATTGATATTTGGGTTTGGAGAGTTGAGTTTGTTGGGGCTTGGACAATTTTTCCTATTTTTCTGGTACTTTACTGCAATACTTTGGGTTTTTTTACCAATTTGACTTATGGTATACTTATCCCTGTGGAGTTTCTCTTGTATGTATACTGACTTGTTTATCTTTCTTTTGTTGTGTTTGTGGAAAATTCATTCTCACTTTCATGTTGTATGATGCCAGGTGCTAGTGAGAGTGTTGAAAGTGAGTTTCCTAGACCCAACTTATGATGTACTTTGACTACCACTACATGTATACATTTTGTTATATATACACACGTGTTTCTCTTATCATAATAGCATCAATACTTCTATGCCCGCTATGTTTATGATAATGTCCTTAGATTACGTGTCATATCAAAGGGTTATAGCAGATCCCAGGTTATAATGAGAACCTAGAGATACTATGACAACAATCTTAATGTAATTTACTATGGTCCATATACATCATACTGACATGACACAGATAATGTGCGACTATCAGGTGCCGGGGGCTAATAAGCATTGAGACTCTTCTCATGAAGTTTACACTTTGTGATATCTAGTAGCTGAGATAATGAGTATAGACTCGTCAATAGTAACACCACATGTTTGAGGTATCATTAAATATTCCTATTTATGAACATGTGTATTGGTATCCTGAATTGAGATCATTATCAATGTGTTCAATTTGATCATGTACTTTGATGTAAGGCGGAAACCATGACAATGAAGTTGTGATGAGGTAGTTTGTGTTGGGTGCGTCATTGGTGGCATGACATTGGCTGAATGATCAAGACATGCTTTGTCATTTCTGAGTCGAGGAAGAGATATCTCTAGCTTGGTTGATCAGGATGATATTAGCTTCATAAATCCACGACCATGATAGTTGAAGGTAAAATTTTCCAGATAGATCAACAAGTAATAAAGAAAGAAAGGATGAAGACACTAGTTTACGTCCTACTTTATGGGATATCGTATGACAAAAAGATTATATTACAGAGTGCGTGTTTATAGGTTGGTTGCCATTGCTATGACTTTATCTCTTTAGGGATCTTGATGTGTTTTTAGACTCCGCTCTTGGTCTATGAATACTATTCACTGCTATCAAGATAAAGGCTTAGAGGGTCACATGTAATAACACATTTGAGAATCTTTCCTATTCAAGTGAATATGAATATAGGATCTGGTGGGTCCCACCATGGGGTTCGAGTGTTGTCCAAGTTTTATCGATCATTGGTAAATAAATAAATTCATTATTATTCAAATAAAGAATAATAGAGTTGAATTTATTTATGTATTAACAAGTGTGTAAGTAAATACAAGGATTAATATTATATAAATGAATATTATTTTAATATTTTAGGTCTGTTTAATATAATCAGGAGTTATGAGTCAATTTAATGACTTTGATTTATCACGTAATATATTTAATATATATTACAAGTATGTGATAAAATATAAATAATATTTATGGCATAATTAGTTCATCATAATTAATTATTTATATCAATTATTTAGTGGATGTTTAATGCACGGGGGCTGGGGAAACTTGATCAGGTATTTTGACATCCAATATACAAGTGGAGAGAATATCAGTCCAACATACTATCCATATAGGAAAAATTGAGAGCTTCTCCCTCCTCCCAAATCCTAGAGAGAGAATTGCTCAATCTGAGCGAACGATCCAAGTTCGTCTTCGCGAATCAAAGATAGAGGATCATGGAGATCAACTCAGCGTCGAAGAGATCATCGAAGTTCTATGCTAGCATCTAGAATATAATAAATGGTGTGTGTGCAAATTTGAGAAGTGTGTGTGGATGATCTAGAGGGATTCGACGTTGGATCCTTCGAGCAACGGTCACCAGTGACTTGCGATAGACGTGCACACATCAAACTGAAACAAGGTACTTGTTCATTTTATTTTCTCTACTCTGATTAAACCACACAGGGTTTTCGTATCGTACCAGGATTGTATTGTAACACCCTGAAATTTTGTGAAATATTTTTTTTTCAAATTAATTTAAACTTTTCAATGTTTTTCATTTCTTGTAACACTGAATATAGCTTGTGTTTTATGAAAGCACTAAGTTTGTTTACGTTGCATGCAACACCAATTTAATCTAGTGTTACACACAACACTTAGATTAATTTTTGGTACACGTAACACAATGTTTGGAGTGTGTTACACACAATTCTGAGTTCATTCGATAACTTGCGTTACAAGCAAGACCTAGTTTTACCAAACTATAATGTACTATTAATATTAATATTAAAATTTTATTATAGTTGTTACCCAGTGGTTGGAATGGTGATTATGAATAAGAATAATTAAATTATGAAAATATTGTTTACATATGTATATTAGAAGAATTATTTGGTGACCAATTAACTAGAGATGAAAATAAAACCCTTTTGAAAATATAGGAAATCTTTTGCTGGAAAACTATATTTATGCAATCAAACACATTTTACCTCAATAAATTAATTAAAACACTTTTGATAAATGATTTTAATGAAATATATATATTATATTTAGAAAACTATTTAACATTCATCTTATGTGTTTTCTAGACAAGTGATAAGAATAAATTCAATTTTATGAATAAAAATATGTATTTCTCTAAAAGATAATTTTACCGTTTTTTAATAGCGAACCTATTTTAAATCTAATTTTTGACACTTATAATTTTTATTTGAAAAAATAAACTTCATTTTTGAAACTGTAATGTCAAAATTTATTTTGGGTGAACTTTTGGTATTTTTCTGTGAAGTTTCATTTTTTGATGAATAGTGAAAAACTCTGAATTTTTATTGAAAACTATATTTTCATCTAATTTATTTATATAGTAAAATTATAATCTAAATTGTTTTTAAAGTATATTTAGATCAAATATGAATCTTTTAATACAATTTGGGTCATTGGAATTAATTTCTTATTGAAATTGGATATAAAAACAATTCAAACTTTTAAACATTTTTACTTTAAAAACCCGTTGTTTCGTCCCATCTGTGGGATTATTTTTCAATTAATTTCTTCCACTTATGTGTTTGGAATTTGGAAAAATGGATTCCATATTTGGATTCCACATAATTTATAATGTATATTAAGGTCATATTAATTTTTGACCAAAAAGATTAGTGAAAGTAATTAAAATTAATTATATCGATTAAGGTAAAAATGAGTTTACTTAGTGGTTAAACTTTAACTCAAGGGGACAAATACCCTATAAACATGTCTAAAAGACATTTTTTGGAAATATTTTGGTCATATCACCCCTTGTATCGAAAATTGACAATTATTGGAGGCACATTATGTAAGAGAGACCTCTTAATAGCATTTAACTTTTTATTTTTACAAGAATGCAACTCATCCTTCACTATAAAAAGAGTACTCACCCCCTCACTTCTTCACACCTCTCAAGACATTTGTATTGGACAAACCCTATCCAAATCTCCTTCCAAATTCCCTTCCTCCATCCTAGAGGTCTCACTTTGGTCAGAAATCCAATCAAAGATGCCCTTTGGTGCAAACCAAAAGGAGTAACCCAAAGAAGATGTAACATCCTTCCACAAGCACTTTTGTTTTATTTATTTATCCACCCCCTTAATTATTATTATTCAATGTTTATATAATAACCTCAGTATCCTCAATATACTGAGATGTTTTTATGTTAAGGGTTCTACCTACACTCACACACACTTCCATCACATGGGATACACAATCATCGTTCATGTGTACATCGGACTGCCGCCTCGTGAATTGACGTCGTTCATTCTTTCTTTTCCATTATTCAAGGTTGGGAATAATGAGTAAATTTATGTTTTTATATGATATATATGATAATTATGATGTATTTATGATTTTGGAATTATTATATAACACATAACTTCATACTTCCCATTTTTTGGAAATATGATAACTTCGTTTGTGGACGTGTGGACTACCGTATCCTCAAAGCGATGTGATTCGTTCACATTTTACATGGATGCATTAAGGATGAGTTTAATGAATATATATGATATATATGAAATAATAATTATATTGGAAATAATAATTATATTGGAAATAATATATATATATATATATATAATATCATTTATTTTTCTTTCTTAAAAAATACGATAAGAAAATGGAAACAACGTTCATGTGTATATATGATCTACCATCTCCATGAATGATGTATTTCATTTCTTATTTATATATTTTATAGATTATAATAAATATATATATAATAAGTATATATGATATTTATACCATGGTTTACATTATTGAAATAAGGAAATCATGATCTAAGAGGACTGAGAATAACAAGTCAAATCATGTATGAAAAACAAAGCGGTTATTATCCGAAACATAACCTAAACACGAAATTGTTAATACACGGGAAATATAAGGTCATAATTAAATCATATATTGTATTATATATAAGAATATGGTTATGTGGTAGATTTATAATAAATTTATATTTATTTTACAGGAGGTTTGAATGTGTACAAATTAAGTCAATACTTAAGGTAAGAGTTTTCTCATCTCACTTTTATTTCTATGAGACTTATGTCTTATTAACCGCTCATTTCTTTTGCGTGGTGTATATACTACCCATGAATGTATTCTATGATTATTATACTTAAATTTATGGGTATTTATATATCCATTTTATGATATTTCTTTCACAGGTTTTATGGTTCAAACGTTAGCAAATCGGCAAAGTAATTTTTGTCTCAATTTTCCTTCTTTGAGATACATGCCATGTTATGTACCTATTTTTTTTCTATGGGGTGTATATATTGAACTTTGACATGTTATATTATGAATCTCATTCTTTTAATGATATTTTAAGCTTCATTTAAAGTTGTTCTTTCATGGGGATTATGATTTAAAGTTACTAAAGTGGTAATAATTTATTGATACAATCTCATCGTTTATTAGGATTATTTATGATTATGATTCCACTGATGAAATCTTACGATCCATATCTCAAGAACCCTCATGAATTTTCTTCTCCTTAGGCTATTCATGATATATTTAAGCAATGTTACCATTTTACCACTATTTGGTACTTAAGATAACCAAGAAAATGTTTTTAAGAAAATCTGACTTTATTTCTCTTTTTAGTCAGACATCTGTGTTCTTTCAAAACCACATTTTCTAAAAACGTTTTCAAAGATTACTTTATAAGTTTTCAAATTTATTTTCAAACAAATGGATTTCAAAACATTTTCAAGCTTCCTTTATATGTTTTCAAAGTTATTTTCAAAAAAAAAAAGGTTTTAAAAATGTTTTCAAAACTTCCTTATAAAAGTTTTCAAGGTTATTTTCAAAGAAAATGTTTTCAAAATGTTTTCAAGATTTATTTATAAGTTTTCAAATTTATTTTAAAAGAAATGGTTTTCAACACATTTTCAAGATTCCTTTATAAGTTTTTATAGTTACTTTCAAAAAATGGTTTTCAAAAGGTTTTCAAATCTTCCTTTATAAGTTTTCAAAGTTATTTTCAAAGTAAAAGCTTTCAAGCTGCTTTCAAGCATCCTTTATAAGTTTTCAAGGTCATTTTAAAAGAAAATGGTTTCAAAAGGTTTTATGTTTTAAAAATTATTTTTCAAAGAAGAAAAAATATTTTCCTCAAGAAATGTTTTAGATGTTTTTCAAAGCTTCAATTATAAGTTTTTCAAAGTGGTTTTCAAAGAAATAGATTTTGAAAATGTTTCAGGTTTTAAAGTGATTTTTCAATGAAAGATTATTTTCCTTTATAAATGTTCCAAGTGATCTTTTAAAATCCTTATCCATCTAAGATGACATCCTTTGATATGGTTTATGCTTTACTAGGAATATGATCTAAGGTCACCATTCTTATTCTTTCTTTGAATGATTTATATTTAAGATGACAAGTTGTTGATGAAACCCTTTTCTCTTCCATGAGTTATACAATGATAAATCGCTTATGAAACACAGTTACTTTAATGGGATCTTCTATGATAAAATGATTAAGAAACCTGTCTATTTTTCATAGGTTATTATATGATAAAATTTTTATGATGCCTATTTTATTTCATGGGTTATGATATGATGTTTATAAAACACATATTTTTATGGGTCATGATATGATGAATGTTTTATTATCTTGTGGAACACGTATGTATGATTTCATTATATGATGAGTGAACCCTATATCTCTCTCCAATGAATTTGGTAAAGATTTATATCTCATGAGATATACATGGATGGAACGAGGAGTGAACTCGGTTCAGTAAAAAAATTTATACTTTAAGATGGTCTTGGGAGTGAAGCTTGACTACTAAGATGGTATTGGGAGTAAACCTTGTATACTAAGATGGTTTGGGGAGTGAACCCATTCCACTACAAGGAAAGGGATGCGATTGGGGAATTTGGTGTGTCCCACCTAGTTTGTGTATCCCCCATGAAGTGCCCTGATAAGTTTTGACAATATGCCTTGACTTATAGGGAATGATTTTATATTCTTATGTGTATGCCACAAACTCTATGTCTTGTTCCTATGTTATGCTCTCATGGATTATGCTCTTGATTCCTTTCTGATTCATGTCTTATGAACTGCCAATATTTATTCCATGACTCATGTGTATAATCTTTGATATACATGGTATGATCTTCAAATGTTATTCTCATGTTCTCATACCCTTATGATCATGTTATACTTACATATCTCTATTATTTACCCTTACTAAGCATTTGAGCTCACCATTTATTATGTTTCCTTTCCCCAGGTTATGAAGGAGGGTTTTAAGAAGAATTATTAAAGTGTAAGATATTTGTGGGAAACATTGATGATCTTTCACCAAGTTAAAAGACTTTGTTCCAAGTTTCAAAAGACACTAAACTATTATGGTCTTCGGGCATGTACTTTTTTAATGTACTAAATATTCATCAAAATTGATGTAATATCCATATATGTTAAGCCCGTGTCGCTATATTTGATATCAAAGGAAAGGGTTAGTCAACCTTTATAAATTAGGATGAGAAAACTTTAGTGATATCTCTAGGGATATTTCTAAGGATATGTCTGATGATGTCTCTAAGGTTAAGCATAAAGTGTCATAAATTTAAAAGAACGTGTCATAATTTAGACATCCTATAAGTGATTTGTCAGGATAAGGTGGTTTTCCACTATGGTAAGTGATTCTCACACTATTATTTTTGGTTTTAATCAATGAAGGGAACCATAAGGAACCGAGTTAATGCTGTGACAAACAATTTTATAATGAGCAATCAAATAGGATGATCACTGGAGTGAAGGATGTTGTGATCATGCCTAATCTGTTTTCACGGAACATGATTAAAAATGTGTACCTTAACCAACTCTTGGAATAATCAAAGAATATAAGGAAAGAGTTCATTGAGTGTTTGAGTAATGGAGACCATTGAGTAAAGAAGATTCAATTTTCTTTGTGTTGAGAATGTGGAAATAAGCATTTAAGTGAATTTGTTAGAGGAAAAAGAAAATATTTTGACTGTAGAAAAGATGGACATAAAGCAAGTAACTGCAAAGGAAAAATGAATAGTTTAGTTAACACAGTGGATGAGAATATTGATCTCCCTATGACATCAATGAAGGTTAAATGCTTTAAGTGTGGAATGAATGATCATTAAGCAAATAAATGTCCTAAGTGGAAAGATCTCGAAGAGAATCAACAATGTAGTATGAGTAATGGTTATATTGATGATTATTATGAGACTATAGATGAAATGTTAAAGGAAAGAGGTATTAAGTAATAGGATGAGGTAGCCTTGTTATAACTTAAGGATGAAGTAGAACAATTGAAGTATTTATGTATTTGGATTCAAGATTTATGAATAGTGAATTTTGTAAGGATTGTCCAGCTTATGTTTTTCGCTAAGGATTTACAAGAATACGTTGAATGGTTCTGATGGACTAAAAAATTGATTTAATGGAAATTGACATTTTTACTAAGAGAAGATAACCCTTAATATGTTCCTGATGTTTGGATAAAGATATGTAGGATATGAATAAGTAGACTGGACGGTATTGATTCCCTCAAAACTGATTAAGGATTTGTTGAAAAAGTAGTTTGTGCTATCATGAATGGAGTTTACAAATTTTTTGTTTTTAAAGAATATATCCAATAAACATTGAAATAAGGAAACATGTATATTTTCAATAAGTATTTATGGTCATTACCATGTTTCAAGAGAATACATGATGAAGATATTCATATATTTGGTATGTGACCAACAAGAGCTACTTTATGATATACGAGAGATCAATGTTAAGCTAATTTTGAGAAATTTAGTGACCTTTATAATGTTTTATATTTTCGGCATTCATAAGGGTCACATGGTTAAACATTTATGGAAAGTTTAAATTAAACACCGGATGAGGTTTTAGAGATTAAAGTAGCATCTTTGCATATGAGGATTTATGCATATTGGATAATATATGATAACCATTTTTCTATGATGATAACTAAATACAGATGGAATTACTTATCATTCTACCTTAAGATCTGTTAGTACTTCAAGAATGAAAAATTCACCTTCATTTCTTGGAGTAAGAGATGAATTGGAAATTGATCAAGACACAAAAAAGGGAGAGGTTGTATGAAATCATGTAAATATATCTTTTCATGAAAATTATTCAACATTAGTAAAAGGGTATTGAAATAAAATGTTGACCTATTATCATCATTTTTTATGATATCAATGACCCTTTTCAAGCCTCTTTGGGTTATGACTTTGTGATCGTTAAATTTATCTTAACCATGTTCTCTCACTCTCCATCAGAACTTGATAGTGAGATTTCTCTTCTATGTCTATGTTTTCACCTTCCACCTATGTTATCATATGTGGAAACCTAGTTACGAGTTACTTTGGGTAACTGTTATGTTTTTAACTTTTCCTTTTTAAAGTAAGTTTTAGTAATCATTTTCACAATGTGAATTTCTATGAAAGGAACTTTAAAGTATCAAAACTTTGATAACCCAAATGAATTTAGAGGGAGAAACTCATTTTAAGGGTGGTAAAATTTAACATCCTGAGATTTTTTGATTTTTTTTTCAAATTAATTTAAACATTTCGATATTTTTCATTTCTCACAACACTGAATATAGTTTGTGTTATATGAAACCACTAAGTTTGGTTTA
The DNA here is from genome assembly GCA_963277665.1 of Viscum album. Lineage (NCBI taxonomy): Eukaryota > Viridiplantae > Streptophyta > Magnoliopsida > Santalales > Viscaceae > Viscum > Viscum album. The sequence continues at coordinate 112,183,362 of OY728127.1, forward strand.
CGTTGCACGTAACAACAATTTAATACTTTTCTACATGAAACACTTAGATTAACTTTCGGTACACACAACACTATGTTTGACTTGTGTTACACAAAATTCCAAGTTCATTCGATAACTCGCGTTATGTGCAAGACCTAGTTTTACCAAACTACAATGTACTATTAATATTAATATTAAAATATTATTACAGTTGTCACCTAGCTATTGGAATGGTGGTTATGAATAAGAATAAAAAAATTATGAAAATATGTATTACACATGTATATAAGAAGAATTATTTGGTGACCAATTAACTAGAGATTAAAATAAAACCCTTTTGAAAATATCAGAAAACTTTTGCCGAAAAACTATATTTATGCAATCAAACACATTTTAACTAAATTAATTAATTAAAACACTTTTGAAAAATTATTTTAATGAAATATATATTATATTCATACAACTATTTAACATTCATTTTATTTGTTTTCTAGACAAGAGATAAGAATAAATCCAATTTTATGAATAAAAAGATGTATTTCTTTAAATGGTAATTTTACCGTCATTAATAGAGAAACTATTTTAAATATATTTTTTTGACACTTAAAATTTTAATTTCATAAAATAAACTTCTTTTTTTAAAGTGGAATATCAAAATTTACTTTGGGTGAATTTTTGGTATTTTCTGATAAGTTTCACTTTTTGATGAATAGTGAAAATCACTGAATTTTAATTAAAAATTGTTTTTTAATATAATTTATTTATATAGTTAAAATTTATTATAAATTTGTTTTAAATTATATTTAGATCAAATATACATCTATTAATACAATGTGGGTCATTGGAATCAATTTCTCATTGAAATTGGATATAAAAACAATTCGAACTTTTGAACATTTCTACTTTAAAACCTGTTGTTTCATCCCATTTGCATGATTATTTTTATATTAATTTCTTCCACTTATGTGTTTTGAATTTGAAAAAATGGATTCCATATTTTTATTTAGCATAATTTATAATGTCTAATAATCCCAACTTAATTTTTGACTAAAAAATTAGTAAAACAATTAAAATTAATTACAATGATTAAGGTAAAAACATATTTACTTAGTGGTTAAACATTAATTTAAGGGGCCAAATACCATAGAAACATATGAAAAATCAATTGTATGACCATATTTTGACCATATCCTCCATTTTCTTGAAAATTGACAATTATTGGAGGCACATGATGTAAGGGAGACCTTTCAATAGTGTTTACCCTTTTATATTTACAAGAATGCCACTACTCCTCTACTATAAAAAGGGAACTCACCCCCCTCACTTATTCACACTTCTCAAACAATTTGGATAAAAAACCCTATGCCCAAATCTCCTACCAACTTCACTCCCTTAATCTTAGAGTCCTCACTTTGGGTAGAAATCCAATCAAGGAAGCCCTTTAGTGCAAACCAAAAGGAGTTACCCAAAGAAGAGGTAATATCCTTCCACAAGCACTTTTTGTTTTATTTCTTCATCCACCCCATAAATTATTATTATTATATGATTATATAATACCCTAAACATAGTCAATATACTAAGATGTTTTTATTTTAAAGGTTCAACCTACACTCACACACACTTTTATCAAATGAGATACTCAATCATCATTCACGTGTATGGTGAACTATCACCTCACTAACTGATGTCGTTCATTATTCCATTTCCACACTTCAAGGTTAGGAATAATGATGTAATTTCTGTTTTTATATGATATATATGATATTTATGATGTATTTATGTTTTTTTAATTATTATATAACAAATACCTTCATGTTTTCTATTTTGTGGAAATATGATAACTTCGTTTGTGGATGTGTGAACTACCACCTACTCAAAGCGATGTGATTCATTCACACTTTACATGGAATGTATTAAGTATGAGTTTAGTGAACATATATGATATGTATGACATACAAATTATATTGGTAAGATAATATACATACATACATACATACATACATAGATATATATCATTTACTTTTCTTTCTTTAAAAATACGATAAGAAAATGGAAACAATGTTCATGCGTACGTATGACCTATCATCTCCATGAAAGATTTATTTAATTTATTATTTATATATTCTATATATTATTATAAATACATACATACTAAATATATATGATATTTATACCATAGTTTACATTCTGGAAATAATGAAATCATGATCTAAGTAAGAGGACAAAAAATAACAAGTCAAATTATGTATGAAAAACAAAGCAGTTATTACCCGAAACATAACCTAAACATGGAAATGTTAATAAACGGGTAATATAAGGTCATAATCAAATCATATATGGTATTATATATAAGAATATGGTTATTTGGTAGATGTATATTAAACTTATATTTATTATACAATATGTTTGAATGTGTACAAAGAAAGTCAAGACTTAAGGTAAGAGTTTTCTAATCTCACTTTTATTTATGTGAGACTTATGATTTATTCACCGCTCATTTCTTTTGTGTAGTGTATATACTTCCCATGAATGTATTCTATGATTCTTATACTTATGGTTATTTACATATCCATTTGATGATATTTCTTTCATGGGGTTTATGGTTCAAAATTTACCAAATCAGTAAAGTAATTTTTGTTTTGATTTGCCTTCTTTGAGATACATGCCATGTTCTACACCTATATTTTTTCTTATGTGGGGTGTATATACTACCATTTGACATGTTATATCATGAATATCCTTATTTTAAGGATATTTAAAGCTTTATGAAATGTTGTTCTTTCATGGGGATTGTGATTCAAAGTTACCAAAGTGGTAAAAATTTATTGCTATAATCTCATAATTTATCGGGATTGTTTATGATCACACTTCCATTGATGAAATATTATAATCCATATCTCAATAACCCTCATGACTTTTCTTATTCTCTAGTTATTCATTATATCTTCAAGTAATAGTACAATTTTCCCACTCTTTTGTACTTACGATAATTAAGAAAGCATTTTTAAGAAAATCCGACTTTATTTCTCTTTTTGGGTGGACATCTGTGTTCTTTCAAAACCATGTTTTATAAAAATATTTTCAAATCTTCCTTTATATGTTTTTAAAGTTATTTTTAAATAAATGTTTTTAAAACGTTTTCAAGATTTCTTTATATGTTTTCAAAGTCATTTTCAAAGAAAAGGTTTTCAAAATGTTTTCAAAGATTCATTTATAATTTTTCAAAGTTATTTTCAAAGAAAAGGTTTACAAAATGTTTTCAAGATTCCTTTATAAGTTTTAAAAGTTATTTCCAAATAAATGAGTTTTAAAATGTTTTCAATATTCCTTTATAACTTTTCAAATTTACTTTCAAAGAAAAGGTTTTCAAAATGTTTTCAAAGCTTCCTTTATAAGTTTTCAAAGTTATTTTCAAAGAAATGGTTTTCAAAATGATTTCAAGCTTCCTTTATAATTTTTCAAGGTTATTTTTAAAGAAAATGGATTCCAAAGGTGTCACAACCCGACCCTACCCGGGCTCGAGCCGCAACTACCCCAAGCCCGCCTCCATAGGCCAGGGGCTCGCGACCAGCGCCGAAGGCACACACGTTCTCAGGTACAAACAACCACATGTACCTCCAAGAGTTCCTGTATACTCCCAGAGTATACCACGTTCCAGCCCAAAGGCTATCGTGCACATGAAACCCAACGGCAACGTGAAGACGTAACGTAATAACTCCAACCTGCCACCTCAACGGCTGAGGCACAGCCTACCACATCTCTTTAAACACCAACCTCACTCTCCCAGGAGTGCACGCGATCACACACCAAAGGTCCGCTACAAACACAGTAGAAGAACTGCCACCGGGGCACCTTTCATATTTCCACATTTAATAAGACTGTGTAAGAGGCTCCACTCGCCTGAACAGATTACACCGTTGTAATCCCCACGGAAAAACACGCGAGATAGACTACTTACTCGCCCGAAACGGTCAATCGGTGAAAAATGTACTATTCACCGTAACCAACCCGTGTGGGGCCCGCACCCCGTCTCCGATAATCGTTGGGCGAACTGCGCCATCGCGATGCTCTCGGAAAAACATGCAGAAACAACTACTCGAACGCTCCAAACGAACGTCTGGTGAAAAAGGCACAAAAACACTGCACATAGCTCAAGAGACGGCCCGTGGAGCCCACGCCTCAACTCCGGCTTCGACACCTGAAACCACCCTGGTCAATTTTGCCTCGATTCCAGGGTCACAACACCGTTGACGGCGCCTAAAACGAATTTCGAATGCAGAAGTTGCAACTCCCTGCATTATACGCAAACGGGACCCCATGGGGCCCACACCTCAGGCCCGAATTTAAGCGGGCGAATTGCACCATTGCAATCCCCTCGTAAAAACATTCAGAAACAAATACTCAAACACCCCAAACGGATGTCGGGTGAAAAAGTGGCGTTTCACCGTAAAACGTGCGAACTAGGCCCCGTGGGGCCCGCACCTCGTCTCCAACCCGAACGCTTCGGAAAGCTCCTCAAAAAGTCCGCACGAGGATTGGGATCACGCTGCTGCTGACGGCGCTTCAATCGGACATCCCAAGCGGGAGTTAGGTCCGATGCAACAATTAATTAATTAATCAAATAATTAATTAATCGTTCGTATAAAGCGTTTCGTGCCACCGAGCAATCAAACCAAACCGCAGGGGCTCCGAACCAACTTTGGAAGGGTCTACTCAGCTCCGGGGCCACTGCGCCTCTGACGACGCTTCGAACGGACGTCCGGGTGTAGAGCCACGTCCGTCGCAACATTAATAGTAAATTTAATATTGTTAAATTTAATCCCCTCAGGTTACCTGTCCTCGGGCGCGCAACTGAAAACACCCTAAACTTACTTTAATAGGGCCTCCACGTCGATACGGTCCCCCAGCCACAGACGACGCGTCAAACGGACGCGCCGTTTAGGAGTTACGGCCCCTGAACGCAAGGGGGGCCCAAAATGGGCCGGTCCAGACAGCCGGCCCGCGGCCCGACCGCGGGTACGGTCCAACCCGCCGCGGCCTGCTTCAAACCGCCGGACCTAAGCGGGTCCAGTCTCCTCAACCGACCGGCCATGCGGCCGGTCCTCTTTGATGTCGCGGCAGGACCCGCATACCGCGGGTCCTTGTCCACGCCGCATACCCCGAGGCACGACCACGGGGTCCTCCTCCGCCGACCGCGCCCGGACGGCGCCGACGCCTCACCTCCCGCAACACAGACACCGCGCCTCACCGCGGCCCTACCGCCCGGGCCGCTGCCGCCCGGGCTGCTGCCGCCCAGGGTCCCCTGCGCTCTGCCTCCGACCTCGACCAGCTGAGGCTGCCGCCTCCTTCCGCCGGGCGCTCCGCCGCACGCTGTCCCGCCGAAAGCCGCGGACGCCTTAGTCCGCGCCACCGCGACCTCTGACTGCCTTAGCCCACACCACCGCGACCTCCGACTGCCGGAAACACCCAACACACCCCAAAACCGGCCGAGAAGCTCCAAAAACCCGCAAATTTCAGCGAACAACCGCGATCACCTCCGAACTCGGATTTTCAATCCGAAAGATGCGTCGTGAAGCTTAGGAAACATACTATGCATACATGGGATTTTCTCGAAGAAATAGCAACAATTCGACACTATAGTTGGGGTTCAAAGGAGGCTCGGGAATTAAAAACGAAACAACAACCGCCTACCTCGATGGGCTTCACCTGAAGCTTCGCAAGGGTTCGCCGGAGCTGCCGCGCCTCGCCGGAGCTGTCGCGCCTCACCGGAGAGGTGTAGGAGAGGAGGAGAGGTTGAGGGGTTTCTCCAGGGGAGAACAAGGGGAGGAAGGGGATGGGGAAGGGTTTAAATAAAAAAAGAAATAATTAAAATTTTAATTAATTTAAACCCATAATTTAACCCGCATCCGAAACTCTCGACGGGGTCGAGGTTAAGCCTCCCCTAGGGTAAACACCACCTCCTGAGAAAAACGGAGGTCTCGGAATTTTAATCCGAGGCCCCATTCAAAAGTTATCAAATTTAACGTCCGAAGCCGCTAAATTACGAAAACGCCCCTAGCGGCATTTTTCACAGACGGGACGCGCTCGTGAAAGTTACACCCCTCCTAGGGTAAACGGCACGTTCTAAACTCAACGGTACCCTCTTTTTTCTAAATCGAGCCACCGTTTAAGAGATACTTGAGTTTCACCATTAAACGAATAAATTAATTAATTTAATTATCCGTTTAACGTTCCGATAGCGAGCGAGGGGTCCCAAAGTCTTGCGCCGACATGCTTTATGTCGTTCCTAGGGTAAAAACCCCATTCCAGACCCATCCGTACACTCAGATTTCTGATCTGAAGCACCGTTTAGGAGTTATCACATTTATTTAGAATGTCCAGTGTGAACGCACTGAAAATTTAATTCCGGCCACACCGGGGCTCGGAATCGCACGCCGTCTGAAGGCGCTGCTCTGGAATAATATCAAGAATATTCCAAAATCTTTCACAACAAAAACTGGGTTCTTACATAATTCCCTCCTTCAAGATTTTGGTCCCCAAAAAGCAAAACCAGGGAATAACTTCGGGTACCCAGCCCGCACCTGGCTCTTCCGTACCCAGAAGAACTCCTGGACAGTCCCATGTCACCGCACAAGAACCAAGGTTTGATCTGATCATGTGGGGTCTGCTCTCACTGATGACTTTCATAGGAGCATGCACACTTATTCTCGGGTGAGTCACGTGGGAAACGCCATGCACCTAAACCAACCTTTGGGGTTAGGGCAAGGCAGTAGGGAACCTCACCATCCCTTTACACGGTCTCAAACGGCCCGAAGGCTCTCAGGCGTATCTCACCTCCACGACCGAACCCTTACGTCACACGCCGCGATTGGAATCACCACCCGCACCTGGAACAAGGCCCGATGATTCCCTCCTTCAGAATATCCATATAGTGAAACACCCAAGGATATCCGGTCACGTAAGGTTCCATAGTCGATGTCCCTCAATCAAGGCTCTCTTACACGCTCGAAAGGAGAAGGAGTCGACACCATCGACTATAGAAAAAGGTCCCACATCTTTTACCTTACCAACACAGGGTTACACCCGATGCCCTACGTCACCCTGGTAACACCTCAAACAAGGAGCAGGGGAAAAACATTACGCACACAGAGTCTAACAATTCTACTAAAAAAAGTAGAAGAGATGTAGAGCGTACCTCTTATCACCTCATGCTCTGCAGGATCATAGACATTCAAAGCTCGCGGCTATCCACGGTCCCAACTGTCAGCTCCCGGAGCCTGTCGTGGACCGCCTAGTGGTGATGAGAAGACCTCGTAAAGCCATCTCCCACTAACAGCTCCTCCCGCTCTCCTGTAGCACCACCTCCTTGGGCGCTACTCCGATCACGGCGCTACCTCCGTCGTGGTGGTGCAGCTGCTGCCTTCCCGAAGCTCTCTGCATGCCTGGTCGGGCAGTCCCGTGCCAGGTGACCTCGCCCATCGCAAGCATAGAACCGACTCTCTTTGGGCTACACTGGTTCCCTTCGGTGCCACTGTGGTGTATGATCACGCCCCTGAGTCTGGTTGTCAGAAATCCACCTGTGTTGAGGTTCTTCTTGCCGACGCCCGCTAGCTGCGACAGACGTCTCGGCTCCATCATGCCTACTGCCACCATCAACTCCAAAGCGCGACATGAAGCTCTCTATCACCAGCACGTGCTCTAGCACCCTGACATAAGTAGGAATGCCCAAGGGTACTATGATAGTATGAATCTCTCGGTGGAGACCCTGCTCAAACTTCCGCGCTCGGAAGTTGCCGTCATGGACCAAGTCTGGGTAAAAGCGTGCACGGTTTGCGAAACTAGCCGCGTACTCGGCCACCGTCATCCCTCCCTGCTAAAACTACAAGAGCTCCTGAATCCGAACAGAGCGTAAGCAGGAGGGGAAAAACTCCTCATGAAACAACAACTGAAAGTCTCCCCACAAAAGCGACGACTCGTCAAGAAACTGAGTCACCAGACTCCACCAACGCCAAGCTGCTCCGCAGAAAAGGTTGGCGGCCAAAGCCACCATAAGATCTGTTGACGTCTGCACAAGCCTGAAAAGACGAACCACCATCTCCATCCAAAACTCTATTTCCTGAGGGTCTGGCTCACCATTAAACCTCAGCGGTCTCTGCCGTTGGAACTCGCAGAGCGCGCTCAACCTGCGCTCAAGCCCCGTTTGCTCTGCTGGAGCTGTCTGCTGCTCACCAGGTGGGGGTGCTGCTACCAGCCCACCCGGAGAAAGGTCTCACATGATGGGTCCTGGACTGAGGCCTCGTAGCTCACAGGGTCGTCGTCACGCACCAAAGCTGGTATCTTGGTTGGCTGTCTTCGCGGAGACATCCTGAATATTATCAAGGAGTGCCGCGATCAGATATGCATATATGTATATACCAATAACAAAAATGGGGAGATGACTCAAGAAGGACAGTCAAAGACTCAATCCTATGTGATGCACAAACCAATTTTCCCTCCAACAAGTGTCTCAGCATGCCAAGTCGACAAGCGGGTTATCAAGGTCTTGGTGAATGGATACGTCGGCCGTCGCACCATCACTGGACTCCCTGGCCTGAGAGCCGCTCTCGAGACACGTTAACACTTTTGCCCTAAATTCCAACCAATTCCTTTTTAGGGATGTCCAAACAACGTCCCAAGGAACGAACCACCTCTGATACCACTTTGTCACAACCCGACCCTACCCGGGCTCGAGCCGCAACTACCCCAAGCCCGCCTCCATAGGCCAGGGGCTGGCGACCAGCGCCGAAGGCACAAAAGATCTCAGGTACAAACAACCACATGTACCTCCAAGCATTCCCGTATACTCCCAGAGTATACCACGTTCCAGTCCAAAGGCTATCGTGCACACGACACCCAACGTCAATGCCAAGGCGTAACGTAACAACTCCAACCTGCCACCTCAACGGCTGAGACACAACCTACCACATCTCTTTAAACACCAACCTCACTCTCCTAGGAGTGCACACGATCACACACGAAAGGTCCGCTACAAACACGGTAGAAGAACCGCCACCGGGGCACCTTTCATATTTCTACATTTAATAAGATCACGTAAGAGGCTCCGCTCGCCTGAACAGATTACACCGTTGTATCCCCGTGGAAAAACACGCGAGATAGACAACTTACTCGCCCGAAACAGTCAATCGATGAAAAAGGTACTATTCACTGTAACCAACTTGTGTGGGGCCCACACCCCTTCTCCGATACTCGTCGGGAGAACTGTGTCATCGCGATGCTCTCGGAAAAACATGTGGAAACGACTACTCAAACGCCCCAAACGGATGTCTGGTGAAAAAGGCGCGAAAGCACTGCACATAGCTCAAGAGAAGGACCGTGGGGCCCACGCCTCAACTTCGTCTTCGACTCCTGAAACCACCCCGGTCAATTTTGCCTCGATGATAGGGTTACAACGCCGTTGACGGCGCCTAAAACGAATTCCGAATGCAGAAGCTGCAACTCCCCGCGTTATACGCAAACGGGACCCTGTGTGGCCCACACCTCGAGCCCGAATTTAAGTGGGCGAATTGCACTATTGCAATATCCTCGGAAAAACACTCAGAAACGAGTACTCAAACACCCCAAACGGATGTCGGGTGAAAAAGTGGCGTTTCACCGTAAAATGTGCGAACTAGGCCCCGTGGGGCCTGCACCTCGTCTCCAACCCGAATGCTTCGGAAAGCTCCTCAAAAAGTCCGCACGAGGACTGGGATCATGCTGCCGCTGACGACACGTCAATCAGACATCCCAAGTGGGAGTTAGGTCCGATGCAACAATTAATTAATTAATCAAATAATTAATTAATTGTTCATATAAAGCGTTTCGTGCCACCGAGCAACGAAACCAAACCGAAGGGGCTCCAAACCAACTTTGGAAGGGTCAGCTCAGCTCCGGGGCCACTGCGCCTCTGACGGCGCTTCGAACGGACGTCCGGGTGCAGAGCCACGTCCGCCGCAACATTAATAGTAAATTTAATATTGTTAAATATAATCCCCTCAGGTCACCTGCCCTCGGGTGCACAACCGAAAAAACCCTAAACTTATTTTAATAAGGCCGCCACGTCGATACGGTCCCCCAGCCGCAGATGATGCATCAAACAGACTCGTCGTTTAGGAGTTACGGCCCCCGAACGCAAGGGGGGCCCAAAATGGGCCGGTCCAGACAGCCGGCCTGCGGCCCGGCCGCTGGTCCGGTCCAACCCACCACGGCCCACTGGCTGCGGCCCACTTCAAACCGCCAGACCCGAGTGGGTCTGGTCTCCTCAACCGACTGGCCATGCAGCCGGTCCTCTTTGACGCCGCGGCAGGACCCGCGGTATGCGGGTCCTTGTCCACACCGCACACCTCGAGGCACGACCTCGGGATCCTCCTCCGCCGACCGCGCCCGGACGGTGCCGGCGCCTTGGCTCCCGCAGCACAGACGCCGCGCCTCACCGCGGCCCTGCCGCCCAGGGTCCCTCGCGCTCCGCCTCCGACCTCGACCAGCCGAGGCCGCGGCCTCCTTCCGCCGGGCGCTCCGTCGCACGCTGTCCCGCTGAAAGCCACGGACGCCTCAGCCCGCGCCGCCGCGACCTCCGACCACCTTAGCCCGTGCCGCCGTGACCTCCGACCGCCGGAAACACCCAACACACCCCAAAACCGGCCGAGAAGCTCCAAAAACCCGCAAATTTCGGCGAAGAACCGCGATCACCTCCAAACTTGGATTTTCAATCCGAAAGATGCATCGTGAAGATTAGGAAACTTACTACGCATACATGGGATTTTCTCGAATAAATAGCAACAATTCGACACTATAGTTGGGGTTCAAAGGAGGCTCGAGAATTAAAAACGAAACAACAACCGCCTACCTCGATGGGCTTCGCCCGAAGCTTCGGAAGAATTCACCGGAGCTGCCGCGCCTCGCCGGAGCTATCGCGCCTCGAGAGTGAGGTGGAGGAGAGGAGGAGAGGTTGAGGGGTTTCACAAGGGTAGAACAAGGGGAGGAAGGGGATGGGAAAGGGTTTAAATAAAAAAAGAAATAATTAAAATTTTAATTAATTTAAACCCATAATTTAACCCGCATCCGAAACTCTCGATGGGGTCGAGGTTAAGCCTCCCCTAGGGTAAACACCTCCTCCTGAGCACAATAGCAGTATCAGAATTTTAATCCGAGACCCCATTCAAAAGTTATCAAATTTGACGTCCGAAGTCGCTAAATTACGAAAACGCCCCTGACGACATTTTTCACAGACGGGACGCGCCCGTGAAAGTTACACCCCTCATAGGGTAAACGACACATTCCGAACTCAACAATTCCCTTGGTTTTCCAAACTGAGCCACCATTTAAGAGATACTTGAGTTTCACCATTAAACGAATAAATTAATTAATTTAATTATCCGTTTAACGTTCCGATAGCGAGCGAGGGGTCCCAAAGTCTCGCACCGAAATGCTTTATGTCATTCCTAGGGTAAAAACCCCATTCTGGACCCATACGTACACTCATATTTCTGATCTGAAGTACCGTTTAGGAGTTATCCCATTTATTTAGCATGTCCAGTGTGAACGCGTTGAAAATTTAATTTCGGCCACACTGGGGCTCAGAATCGCATGCTGTCTGAAGGCGCTGCTTTGGAATTATATCAAGAATATTCCAAAATCTTTCGCAGAAAAAACTGGGTTCTTACAAAAGGTTTTATGCTTTAAAAATATTTTTTCAAAGAAGAAATGATATTTTACTCAAGAATTTTTTTATAGGGTTTTAAATGATTCTATTCTAAGTTTTTCAAAGTGATTTTCAAAGAAATGGATTTTGAAAATGTTTCATGTTTTAAAAAGTGATTTTGAAAGAAAGATTATTTTCGTTTAGAAATGTTCCAACTGATATTTCAAAATCCTTCTCTATATAAGATGAAATCCTTTGATATATTTAATGCTTTATTGGGGATATGATTCAAGGTTAATATTCTTATTCTTTCTTTTAATGGTTTATATTTAAGATGAAAAGTTGTTCATGAAACCTATTTCTCTTCCATGGGTTATACCATGATAAAACACTTATGAAACCCGCTTCCTTTCACGGGTTATTATATGACAAAATTATTATGAAACCTTTCACTTTTCTATAAGTTATTATATGATAAAATTCTTATGATACCCATTTCATTTCATGGTTTATGATATGATATTTATAAAACTCATCTCTTTTTATGGGTTATAATATGATGAATGTTTTACTATATTGTGGAACATGTATATATGTTTTTATTATGTGATGGTTAAGACCTATATCTCCTCCAATTCATTTGGTAAAGATTTATATATCATGATATAGACATGTTTGAAACAAAGAGTGAACTCGGTTTAGTAAAAGACTTTGTCCACTAATATGGTCTTAAGAGTGAACCTTAACTACTAAGATGATATTGGGAGTGAACCTTGACTACTAAGATGGTATTGGGGGTAAACCTTGGCTACTAAGATGGTTTGGGGAGTGAACCCATTCCATTATAAGGAAAGAGCTGTGACTGGGGATGGTGGTGCTTCCATCCTAGTAGGTGTATCCTCCATGAAGTGCCTAGATAGGTTTTGGTAATAAGCCTTGGCTTATAGGAAATAATTTTATATGCTTATATGTATACCAAAAATTCTATATATTATTCCTATGTTATTCTCTCATGGATTATGCTCTCGATTCATTTATGATTCATGTCTTATGAACTGTCAATATTTATGTTATGACTCATGTATATGATCTTTGATATGCAGGGTATGATATTAAAATGTTATTATCATGTTCTCATACCCTTATGATCATGTCATGATTACGTATCTCCTTTATTTATCCTTACCAAGTATCTGTGCTCACCCTTTCTTATGTTTCCTTTACCCAGGTTATGAAATAAGGTTTTAAGTAGAAGTACTAAAGGGGAATATCTTTGTGGGAAACATTGAAAATATTTCACTAAGTTAGAATATTTTGTTCCAAGTTTCCAAAGATATTAAACTGTTATGGTCCTCATGCATGTACTTTTGTAATGTGATGAATATTCATCTAAATTGATGTAATATCAAGGTATTTTAAGCCTATGTCACTATATGGATTGTTAGAGATGATGAAGTTTTGTCGATCTGGTGAGAGAAAAACTTTAAGTCCTCGGTCCACCGACTTACGCTGTGCACATCAGTACCAACAATCAAAATATCGAAGAATAAAATGATTAGAAAGTCTATTTTTTTGGTTTTCTGTTATGAATAAGTTTTTTGGATTAAAAAGTTTTTCAGACTCACCTTGGGTTCGGAATGAAAGTTTGTATCATAATGAGAAAATTTATTAGAGTATGAATATCTCTATACTAAATCTGACAATGCTTTGATAATTTGTAATTCTCAAATATCATAAGTTTTCTAAGAAATTTGTGATGCAAGATTTATGAAATAAAGGGATAGAATATGTGTGTGGTAACTTAAGTCAGACGATTCTAGGTCGATCCTAAAGTTCTCAAAGTCATAAAGAAGTCATGATACAATTTTTTTTTGTGGAGGAAAAAAGTCTTAAAGAAAATAAGTTGATGATGACACTGATCCATCGAATGTGGCGTGGTACCATTTCATCATAGGAAAACTGGCTAAGAAAGTTTGTTGAAGCATATTGGTAAGTAGGAATTATTAGGATTAATGAATGGGAAGATTCAGAGACTAATCAAACAGATGAAACACAATAATGTAGTATTTTTTTCATAAAATAATTGTTTTTTTGCTTCAATTGGGTCAAGAGAATTCAAGTTGATTTATTTTGAATTGGGTCAATAGAAAAAGAAACTCTAATTTTTTTCCAAGTGGTTCAAGAGTTATTAGACAATATGTGGTGCTGATTCACCGGACTGACATTGAAACTAATATATCAGAGTAAGACAGATACTAATCCATCAGGCGCATGTTGACGCAGATACTTCATCAGATGTAGGATCATCGTTCTAAGGAAGTTTTTCAACTTTTGAAGAAAAGGTGAAACACTGCAAAGCTATTGTTGAAGTGTTTGTCAAAGGGGGTTTTTAAGCTATTGCTGCAGTATTTCCAAGGGGTGCTGGTATCTTTGGAAGTTGCAGCGATGTTTATGGAAAAGGAAAAGCAATTTAAGTCTAACAAAGTTATAAAAAAAAATCAATATTTTTAACAAGCATTTTTCAGTTGGTACAGAGTAACGGTACGAGGATGCATTAATTTTACAAGTGGTCATTGTAATGAGAATTATTTAGTCTTACATATGTTTTCATTGTATTGACCATGGTATCGGACTAAATAAGTGTTATAAAGATCAAAGCGAGATGAAGTTGTGAGAATATTTGAGAAGGTTCGAGAAGAATAAAGAAGTGAAGAGAAGCATTGAAAGAGTCAAAGATAAAGTTGAAATGGAAATGAAATTAAGTTTTTTTTAAATTTGGTTGAGCGGGAAAACATTTTCAGATTCCCACCCAAACCAATTTTTCCTCTCCTATAAATAGTAGCAAGTACATTGTACTTTCTGAAAATTAAGTATTGTTCACGTGTGAAGATAGTGGGAGCACTAAAGAAGGGATATGAAGGTTTCTAGAAAAATTTTTCTTGAGTAAAATATATGGAAATAAGAATCATTAGGAAGGATAGTAATTAGAGGTTACCAGATTGGACTGATCTATCTGATGCAGTTTTTTGGGGAAATTTTGAAGTTGTTCAGAATTATTTCCATTGTATTATTTCTTATCTTTTTTCTAGACTAAGGTATCAGATGGAGGAATCAAAATGAACCATCAGACTGAGTTTTCATAACGAAGTCCAGAAAGATTGTTTCTACCTACTTCTTGGCAGAAAAGTGAGGATTTTTGTTCTGAAGAATTACATATGTGGAAGTTGATAAGGAAGAACAATAACTTGTTTTGAACTAACTTTTTAAGATTTCTCAACTTGTTACACACATTTTTTGATATCATTTATTCTATAAGAAGAACATGTACTATTTTATTGATCATAGTGCTATATAAGTGTAAGGGTATGTTATACGTGTTGTATCCACACAAAAGGATAGTTTTCTAGTGGATTGTGTGGTATTGGATTGTTTCCAAATCATTCCAAGGACATAGCTACTCTTGTTGAGTAGTGAACCATGTAAATACCAGTGTTATTGTGGATGTGTGATTGTTTTATTTTCAACAAGGTGATAAATCTTTAACTGGAGGAGAATGATGTTTCAAAAGAAAGGAAACTTAAAAGAAATGGATATCATTGATTCACCCCGTCCCCCTCTTAGTGATACATCCATCCTGTTTGGGTCTTTTCATCATCCTTGGTCACCGAAACTGTGCCCTCAAGACATGGTACATCTTAGATACCCCTATGTGAACCACCAAAGGTGAGTTGTGAAACTCATGAAGGACTCCCTCACACATCACCATCAGAACAAATAGCCTCTAAAAAACATCAAATCCTGACCATCCTCTAACCATCCCTCTGGAGGATCCCCATGACCCACACGATCACACATCAATTATGCCTCCATGTAATACACACTAAAACTCCTCCACCTAATGCATCAAAGAAGACTACATCGTCATCTGAAAAAAGAAACCTACACTATCAACCATCACCACATCTAAGTGCAGAGCGACCAACTCCTCCATCACCCTATAGTATCTATGTATTCCTAAACAACATCCTTCCATAACTTTTTTCTCAAAGAATTGGATATGACGTTCCCTTTTCCTAAGGTGTATGAGATATCAAAGTCATAGTCCTGAAGAAACCCAATCCACCTCCGTTGATGTATATTCAAATTAGGCTAAGAAAAAAATATATCTCAAACTCTTGTGATCCTTAAATACCAAAAAGTGATCCCCAATGAGGTAATACTATCACAAATTTAGCACAAACACAAACACTTTTAGCTCAGATCATGGGTGACATAGTTACATTCATAGAGGTGTAACTGCCTAGACCGATAAAAGATCACTGCTTTCTGCTACATCAAGACGTATCCCAAACTTAGACGGGGAGTGTTATAAAACACATCAAACATCACCACCTCTAGTGAAGTACCGGATCACTGATCAATCTACCATTCTGGTAGTCAAATGCTACTTGACACTAATTAGTCTAGATAAAATCCCGGTCTTTCCTATTTAGAGCTTTCAACGGGTCTATAATCTGTGAGAAGGTGAACATGAACCTTTAGTAATAGTCTGCAAGATCTAGGAAGCTATGAACCTATGCCACATTCTTGGGTGGTTCCCAAGAAACAACTGCCTCGATCTTCAATGAGTCCATGACCAAACCCTGTTGAGACACCACTTTCCCAAGGAAATGCACATCTTGTGTCCAAAACACACTTGGAAAACTTTCCATAGAGCTGGTGGCATTGGAAAACCTGCAAGATAGATCTGAGATTATCGACATGTTCCTCCTCTAACTTCAAGTAGATCAAGATTTTATCAATGAAAACAACCACATATTGATCCATGAATTCATGAAACATGGAGTTCATGATCCCCATGAACATAGATGGTGCATTCATGACACCGAATGATATAACCATGAACTCAAAGTGCCCATACCTTCATCTGAATGCAGTATTTGGGATATCATACTCATTAATCCTTAACTAGTGATATCCAGACCGTAGTTCGATCTTAGAAAACCAATTAGCTCCCCTTAACTGGTCAAAAAAGTTTTCAATCCTCATAAAGGGGTAATAATTTTTGATCACCACCTCCAATATTTTATACACAACCTCATACCACCATCTTCTTTCTTGGCAAAGAACATTGGATCACCCCATGATGACACATTAGGACTGATGAAAACCTTCTGCATCAGATCCTCTATATGAATCCTAAACTCCCACAAATTAGAAGGTACCATCTGATAAGGTCCCATCAAAATCAAAGAATCATCGTGCTGCAAGTCTATCTTGAACTCAACATCGCATTGAGGGGTAGTGCCACAACCTCCTCGGAAAAAATATCCAGAAACTCCATAACAACCCTGGATACCTCCTCTATCCCAATGTCTACTGATTCCATAGAAAACTCAATCATCAAAGAAAGAAGGAGATCCACATGTTTACCACCCAACTGAAAACTCTTCTCACTAATGAAAATCATACACTAGCCATACAAATCCAATAAAACAACTCCCCTCTAGAAGCTTTCAATTACATCATGAATGAAATACAACTAATTGATGATGAGGATGTCATTATATGACTATATCTGAAGAAATAAAATATCCCCATGTGACTAATGTGGCTTCATCATCAGTTTATCCCTTTGACACACATCAAACAGGCTGGTCTGTGAAGGTACCAGGGTGCGCAATGGAAGCCGGTGGTCCGGATATTTACAATTTTTCACAGGCGATCAATGTAAAAATATCATCGGTGATGACTCACTGCCCCATTTAAAGCCCAATGATCACGAATGAAGAAGTTTATGTACAAAGATAAACAAAAATAGCTTATTTGATTTGAATCTATGTGTTCATTGTCCGTTATTTTCTGGTGATTTCTGCTTAAAGACTCTGAATTCAAATTCCTCTAGATTATCCACACACACTTCAAAAATCTTCAGGAGCATCAATCATCAAATTCTAGGTTCTACTATGGAGATCTGACAATTCCTTCGACGTCCCAACGATCACCACATCGACATTCTTGTGATACGTGAGGGAGATCTCGATTTGATCCCTTGGATCAAGAGATTATCTCTCTAGAAAGTGGGATAGGATAGATAATCTCTCAATATATCTCAATTAACAATCATCATGTGAGATCCTCTCTCCTCCTATATATAACAAGTTATAAAATTATCCAAAAAAGGCTCCTTGACCCCGAATATTTATTACTCACTGTATAAACTATAAATGATATACTATGAATTACTAATTCATAAATATCATTTATATATTTATCACTTACTTATAATATAATAAATATATTACTTGATAAAAGTGAGCCATTAACTCAACTAGTTGTTCCTGAAAATATTAAACAAAACTTGAATATTAAAATAATATTAATTCATATAATATTTTACATATATTTAAATTAATACTTGTAAATAAATTTAATAAATAACTTCATTTATAATTATTCTAAACTAAAATAATATGAATTTATGTATTCATTGGTGATCACACATCATCAGACAAATCTCAGACCCCAGTGGAGGGGTCCACCATGTCCTATAAACCTATTCACAAGAATAGGGATGATTCTTGAATACACTATTATGAGTGACTATCTAGGCCCTCATCTCGATAGCAGTGAATACTATTCATAGACCAAGAGCACAATATAGAAACCAATCAAGACACCTAAAGAGATAAGGAATAGTCACAAAAATGACAACCATCCTATGAACATGCAATGTGCAATATAATCTATTTTTCATACGACATCTCATAAAGTAGGACGCACAATCATGTCACCACCCTTTATTGCTTTATTTTTTGTTGATATAACTGGATAGACTTAGCTTAAACTACCATGACCGTGGATTTATAAAGGTATTAGCATCCTAATCAACCAGGTACGAGATATAAATTCTACAATTTGGAAGCGACAAATTCTATCTTAACCATTCAACCATTTCTATACCACCAATGATGCACCCAACACAAGCCACCTCACCATGACTTCATTGTTATAGTTTTTTCCTTGCATCAAAGTACGCGATCAAATGAAACACATTGATAGTGATCTCAAGTCAGGAAACCAATACACATGTTTGTAGATAGGAACTATCAATAACACTCGAAACATGTGGTGTTTCTATTAGTAGGTATATCCTCACGATCTCACATACTAGAGATCACTAAGTGAGAACTTCATGAGAAGAAATCTTAATAATTATGATCCTCTATCATCTGATAGTTATAAATCTATTGTGTCAAGTCAGTATAATGTATCTAGACTATATGATATATATTTAAGATTATTATCACAGTATCTTGAGCTTCTCATTATATCTTGAGAATTGATACAACCTTTTGATACGATAAATAATATATGGAAATTACTATTTAAGTAGTGGATGCAGAAATATCTACACTATAATAGTAAGTCTACATTATGAATAACTCACTATACACTTGATATGGTAATCAAATGTACTGATAATGTTGGGTCTAGGGCACCAACTTTTACAGCACCCCACTTTCACTAGATCCAACTTGCTAATGAACCTTTTTAGCTCTCACATGATAAAGATCATGTTTCTGCTGAGTCATGGATTTAGTTTTTGGGTTTGTCATGTCTCTACTATGTGGATTTTTTTCTATGTGCTACCTCACCTCCTGAGTAAGTCTTCTGAAGATATGTAATTTCCAAGTTTATTCTCTTTTGTCCACTGTCATAACTTAACATATTGTTAGGTGTGATTCCAAGTATTGGAAAAAAAGGGAATAAAATTAGGAATTACATATCTTTATCATGATAAAACTTTACTTACTAGGTGCGATTCCAAGTACTAGAATAGATCATTGTGTATTTTACACTGATTTTTAAGATGAATCTGAAGCTGAAATGCACTCGGTATATGTAGACATGGCTACCACTGGCTTGAATTAGTTTGTCTCACTCATTATCTTAGCCTGACTACAATATTAGATCACATTGATCTAAGGAAGACTAGTTTATGTCCCCTTGTAACTAGTATCCCTTCCTCTCCACATATCTGTTGTAATAGTGGGTGCCCTAGACCTAACTGTACAATACATTTAGATTTCCATTTCATTTATAAAATGATATATACATAATGAACACTTTCTATTATAATGTATACATTTTTTCCCACTATATAATGGTAATATAAATAGATTAATTATCATATCAAAAGGTTATAAAAGTTCCCATACTATAATGTGAGCCTTAAGATACTATGACATTAATATTAAACAAATGTCCTATGGTCTAGATGCATCATACTGACTAAACATGGTTGATGTCTGACTATCAGGTGTTGGGGGATCATAATCATTGAGACTTCTTCTCATGAAGTTCGCACATGGTGATCTCTAGTAGTGAGATCATGAGGAAAAATCCACCAAAAGGAACACCACATGTTTCAGGTGTCATTGGTTGCTCTTATCTATGGACTTCTATATTATTCTCCTGACTTGAGATCATTATCAATGTGTGCCATTTGATCATGTACTTTGATGCAAGACAAAATCCATAATAATGAAATCATGGTGAGGTAGCTTGTGTTGGGTGCGTCATTGGTGGTATGACATTGGTTGAATGATGAAGATAGGATTTTTCGCTTCTGAGATGAGGAAGTAATATGTCTCTAACCTGGTTGATCAGGATGATAGTACCTTCATAAGTACATGGACAAGGTAGTCGAGGGTAAATCTATCTAGTTAGACCAATAAATAAATAAGCAAGAAAGGATGATGACACAAATGAGCATCCTTCTTTGTGAGATATTTAAAGATAAAGAGATTATATTACGAAGTACATGTTCATAGGTTGGTTGTTGTTTCTATGACTATTCCTTATCTCTTTAGGGGTCTTGATGGGTTGTTAGACTCCGCTCTTAGTTTATGAATACTATTCACTGTTATTGAGATATGATCCTAGAGAGTCACACACAATAGCGTATTCAAGGATCCACCCTATTATAGTGAATAAGTATATTAGAAAGTGTGGACCCCACCAAAAGGTCTGAGAGTTGTACAATTTATCGATCACCGATATGTAAATAAATTCATTATTATTCAAGTAAAGTATAATTGAGTTGAATTTATTTGTTAAAAAGTATTTATAAGTGATTAAGTAAATATGAGGGAAAATATTATATAAACAAGTATTATTTTAATATTCAAGATTTGTTTAATATTAATGTGAATTAAAATTTGAGTTAAATGACTCAGTTTTATTACATAATATATTTAATATATATTACATGTATGTGATAAAATATAAATAATATTTATGATGCATTTTAGTTGATCAATATTATTTATTTATTTCTTATTTAATGGGCATTTCATTCTAAGAGTCGGGGAACCCTTTCTACATAATTGAATCACCCACTACATAAGAAGGAGAGGAGAATCTCTTTGGTGTGCTATTCATTCATTAGGAATGAGATATTATCTCTCCTAATGCTTTCTAGAGAGAGATAATGAGTCTTTCTCTGAGTGACCGATCCAAGACTCCTTTGAAGGATCTAAGGAAAGAGATCATGGTGATCATCACAATGATGAAGAGATTGTCAGAGATTTGTACTAGTACCCAGAATTCGATGAATGATGTGCGTACATATTCTTGGAGCATGTGTGGATGAACTAGATGGTTTTGGATTTAGATCCTTCAAAAAACAATTGTTGAATACTTGCTATAGTCGAACACACTACTGAATTGAACACGATACATGTTTGTTTTTATTGTCAAGCTCTGTTTAATTCATGCGACATCCTCATACCATACCGAGGCTCAGATCACTGGAGACGACAAGCTTATTCATCTTGGCAATAAAAGTTTGAAAATATCCAGCCCATCAGCTTCCGCTACTGCTCCGGTACCTTCAATTGATATCAGAGTGATTATGTAAATTATTTGAGCCAATAAAAAATTAAGGTTTATGAAAATTAAGTATAGGGTATTAAATCAGTCAAAACGGTTTCGGTCGCGAGTCGATCCGAGGTCGGATGACCAAGTTATGACCATATGGAAAAAGTTTTATGGATTGTTTGTGGTGTTCTTTGGGTATTAAAATTAAAAACAACATATATTTTATATATTTTCTATTTATCTGAATCTATTTACAGTGGAAATTTCCGATCAGTGATTCTTGTGTAATTCTTGCCAAGTCGGTATTACTCCAATGGACAAGGCGAAAATAATTCCACCAAATTGTGGAATCAAAAATTATAATAATAATATAATAATAATATAATAATAATAACAATAATAATTAATATTTTATTATTATTATAATAATATTTATTATTTTAAAGGCTAATTTCATAGACTGTGAAAATTTGTACAAAGGCTTGGCCGGATGTGTGGAATTCTCCACACATGATAAGAAAGAAAATAATGGGTGTCGCCAGTGTGGAATTCCACACATGAAAAGAAACCTATTGGACATTTGTTGAAAAGAGGATGCTAGGGCGGCCCCCTACTTATGGCAGCTGTGTCGTCGGAGAGAACCAGTAGGTCCAGGCGGCGCCTCCTTCACAGAACCCAACCTCATTGACACTTCCCTGGAACAACATAGACTGCTGCCATCCACTGCCCCTTGCCCAGTCCGAAAAACACTCCAATGAGGCCTCCTCCTTCGGCTAGACCACCTCCATCCACATGTGACAACCGAATAGCTCCCCTCACCACCAGTTTTATCCACCTGAGGCTGCCACCCTCCACCCAGCTTCTTCGTTGTGGATTTATTAGCTAGTCGGAGCACCTAACCACCGTAAGGCCACTGCCATCACCGACTCGCACTCGGCCGCCTCGCCTCTCCTGGAGTAGGTCCTGACCGACCCTTCTCTCACTAGATCTGGACCGACAGCCGACCTTTCTCTCCTCCGAGCTCTTCCTCACCGGACAGAACCAGCACCGTCTCTTCGGTCTCACTGACCAGCTGGGCCTCACTGACCATGACTGCCATTGTGGCCCTCCCTTCGCCACTAGTTCCAGTGGCACTACCCCGATGTAGGCCTGGGATGGTTTGTCTGATTCGGAATGGGTTTAGGTGGGCCCACTAGGCCCAGAACATCCCAATACAGGCTTTGCACGACCCGAAATAGGTCTGCACGGGTTCGACGCGACTTGCATTGGGCCTACGTGGGTTTTCAAGGCCTAGGTTAATTAAAATTAATTTAATTTTAGAATTAAATTCAATTAATTAAAATATTAATTTTGGTTTAAAATATAATTTTTAATTATTGGATAATATTAATTTTATTTAGGAATTAAAATAAATAAATAAATAAATAATTTTTTGGAATTAAAATTAAATTAATTACAGGATCGATTAAAATTAAATTATTTGAATTTAATTAATTCATTTAATTTTTTTTAAATACTATCATAATTTAATTTATTGTAATTTATTTTTTTTATCATGCTTTACTTTTTCCCACTGACCAATCTTACGCATTGACCTGACCTATGTATGTCTGATTTATTTTATTTAATTATTTAATTATGAGTAATGATTGTAATTAAATAAGACGGTCTGCGCGCACAGAGTCTCAACCCGGTTGGTGAGGACTCGAAAAATGCATCCAAGAGACCCGACTTCAAATCTGGGCAGAGACATAATTTCTAGGTCACTGTAGCAGGTACTGTTCATTACTGTAGCTATCAGAACTATTCATCCATTTGGGATTTCGGGCCACCGGTTTGGTTCTCAGTGTAAAGATCCGACCCTAGTTGCCTGGAGCCGGTGTCTTATTTTATTACGTTTACATATAAACAAGGAATATGCATCACGAATGACCGAGTAGTTTAGTAGATTTGGAAACAAGATACATATACAAGTTCAACATTATAACTTGAAATGAAATACATCATATAAGTTTTATTGGGAACATCCATAACTATAAGTTTATCCCTGCAGGTCATTCATAATAAATTTCTTCATGTCCTCAGAAAATGAAATATAAGAAAGTGGTGAGCTCAAACGCTTAGTAAGAGTAAGAAATATAATGGAAGATAACATAAACATTAGGCATGATGAATAATTGAAAACATATGCCTTTATAAAAGAAAAATGTGAACATAATATAGCAGGAATATGAGTTGAATAAATATTACCCTAATAAAACATAATCATGAGTATTCTAATAGTCGAATAACCTCATGAACTTTGAATTTCTAGCTTCATAATGAGGGAAATGTATATTCCAAACATTCTGAAACATACCGTCAAGGCCTCCACCAATATATCTAAAAATGATTAAGGGTTCGACCAAAACCATATCTAAAAATGGGTAAGGCCTCAGCCAAGTTCATATCTATTTGTCTCATGAGACCTACCGATGCATCGAAGGGATATAGAGGTCCCTACCCATCACATGATAAGTCCAATGAATTCCTTATATGAATGAGGATAAACATAAACAACATATACATTCATATTGAAACTAATATATGAAATGTAAATAACTTTCCCTGAACATTAAGCTTAAACACTAACCATTCAGAGTAAATTGGTGAATGGTTTTGAGATAGCACATACACAGTTAAACTAATCATAAACCATTCAATTAAATATAGTAGATGATATCATAAATATTAATCCAAAAAATAAATAATAATAAAAATGAGTGTTGAAACAAATGAATACACTCTTATAAAATCATCGAGTAATTCTTGAGATAAATACTCTTTTACTTTGAAAAAAGAGTTCTTTTGAAAAAGTGTTTGTATAAGACCAGAAATGAAGTATGATATTATTTTCATAATAAAATGAGTGATTTTAGAAATATAATGGTTTCTAAAAACAGATTATAGAGTGACCTTGAAAATAGGTAAGAATTTGAGAAATTTCCTTGAGTTGGGCTTGTATTTCGGGAAGAATTTTTGAAAGATCCTTTTAAAACATATAACTCTCCATAAATGAAAGTAGTATTATGGTTGGTACACATATATATAACATTCACACAGAATTTATGAGGAGTAAATATTAATGAATAATAATTTAATTGAGGTAAGTAGATAATAAAAGTAACCCGAATGAAAATGGAGGTTCGGGTGAAAACCCTTACCTTAAGCCTGAAGATATTTTTTACTTGATCTTAATGACCTAAATAATAAAATTTAGGTTCATAAATTAACGATTCCAAAACCTCCTCTACATGTATTTGATTTAGTATAAACATATTAGGTTCATTCATGGCCTTTTTATTGGTTAAGAGATTCAATTTCATTGTTTGAGAGTGTTTTATTCCTTGGTTTTCATGATCGGTTTACTTATATTCATGTATGGATAAACATGTAGAATGAGAATGGTTGTCCAGAATAGAAGTTGTATGTTAATAGTGAAAAACCAGAATATTATATGGTCATAAAATTCGTTTGGTTATTAGGAGTGAAGATGAATCATTATATAAAACTTTAATGATGATTGTTTGGGTTAATTGGCGGTTTTGGTTCACAACAAACTCATTTTGATTTATAAATTATTATCATATGTACGAAAGGATTACAGAACCTTAAATAAGTTATAATACATATATTATAGTCTGGTTCAACTATAAAAATGGTTTCATGACTATAATTGAAGATGGTAAAAGAAATTGAAAATTCGTCGTCCTTGAATGTGATAAATTAACACATCTTAGATGGTGTTTTCATTTCAAGTATAAAAGAAGGGGAAATGAGTGATGATGAAGAATTATTCCTTTATCATAAAAAAATTATAGTACATGTAAGGCACTGGATTCATCACAACATTTGGATGAAAGGAGGTGAGGAAAGAAAAAGAAAAGAAAGGAACTTGAAATAAAAGAATTGACAAAAGCAATTTACCTCTTGAAGTAATTTTCCTTGAGATCCTCTTTAGGGGAGAGGTTTTAGTCATTTTATGAGACTAAGGGATTTTGAATGTGGGGGAGGATATTAGAAGGATATTTGAGCAGAACTTATACAAAGCACAAGGCTTTAGAAGAGTGAAGAGAATAGGGAGTGGAGGGTTTTTGTAGTGGAGGAGAGGAGAGTTTTCCCATTATTTTACTCATTATTTTATTATTTTTCCAAGGACAACCAATATTATTGATTATTATGACCAATAAAAGTAATATGTGCATGTGAGTTCTAACCAAGTGTGCTTACATTAGCCATGATGCTAGGAATAGTGAATTTAACTGATAATGTATATATACGGTAATTTATCATATTTTACTATTCATAAAAAATTCGAGTATTTCAAAAAAATCCTAAAAATCCACCCTAATTAGTTTTTGATGTGTAAAAATAAAAAATGAACTCCATTTTTTAAAAATAAATTTCTAAATATTATTAATTTAATTTTGAAACAAAATCATAATTTATTCGAAAAATAACAATTTTAAAACTATAATTCGTTTTATATCACCTTGAAAAATTAATCAAGGTCTCATTTTCTTTGTAACACCCCAAGGTTTTGAAAATAAATATAGAATGCAATTTTATAATCTATCCATTAAACACAACTTTGCCTCACCTATGTTTTGAATTTCAAGAAATGGTCATCTAGAGTTGTGTTCAGTAAGTCATTTGGATTCTGATAGAAAAAACTTGATTTTTGGGGAATAATAACATACCCTTATGAATAGTAGTATGAATAGTAATATGACCCTTATGAATAGTAAATAATAATAATATATTATTTTCTTAAGGCAATATGATAATGAGATCTTAATTAATTTTTCAATGTCACATAAAACTAATTGCACTTCAAGATTTTTATTTTTTGAATTAACTATGACCTTATTTAAAAATTAAATTAATAATATTTAGAAAATTATTTTTGAAAAATGGATTTCACTTTTGAATTCTACACGTCAAAAAATGGTAGGGGTGAATTTTTGGGATTTTTCTAAAATACATGATTTTTTCATGAATAGTAAAAATACAGTTTTGAGTTTTCGGTAGTTTAATGAAATCATAATGATGTAATAATTAAATATAAAATTATGGTCGACTTGTGTATAGTAACTTATGACATGAGGTGTCCCAAGTGGTTTAAACCATGGGCAAGCCCATGGTTTGACAAAAACCACTAATGAGATGTCCCTTTGAAATTATTAAAAAATCACCCCTCTTTTTCTATAAACACCCACTCATCCATTCATTTTCTTTCATTCCAAATCCCTCATCCTAGAATATCTGGTGGTTTTACCTCTGTAAGAGTCCTCCCAAGGTGTCCTTAATCCCCCCAAGGTCCCAACCTTCAAGTAGTAGAAGTTACTCTACATGGTAAGGGAATCCTTCACCCTTCTCTTTTAGTCGACACTTATTTTATGTTATCTCTTTGAATTTCCTTTAAAATATGTTGGGGTTTGATTTTCTGTATTCTTTTTACTGTCCATTTTATTTAAATATGACGAGGTCTCCTTTTTCTCTGATCATTTCATTTTATGAAATATTAAGCGACGCCGTTAGGCTACCGAATTTTCATAAGGGATCTCTCACCTCTTCTTTTATTTTCAAGATCATCTCTATTCTTTCTCTCTGCTCAACTCCTCTATCCAAATGATCATGATAACTCCAGTATCATCTATATAATAGAATTATATCATGTTAATGGAAGAACCATCATAAATATTCTAACTCCATCCCTTTTATTTTTTATATACGAAATCAACGTCCACGAGGTTCCAATTTATAGCCTTTGTGGACGACGAAGTTTCGTTCTTCAATTTCTTCTTCATTACTGGTCATGAAACCATATTTATGGTTGAACCAGACTATAACATATGTATTATAACATAATTAATATTCAGGAACTAGAATATGTACATATAATTAAGTTATATGACAAAACTAGTTCATAATAATCCAAATACCACCGAATAATCGAAGTGGTTGTCATCTAAGGATTCTTCTTCATTCCATATAACCAAATGATAGAAATGACCATTACCAATTATTTATGTTCATAAATAATATATAATTTCAATCCAGGAGATTTATAACCTTTCCACATGAACTCCATTACATAAAAACAAGTGAACTGAATATGAAAATAAAGGAAACGAACACTCCAAAACGGTGAAATTCAATACAATAACTTGTCAATAAAGACATAAATGAACTAACCTGAATTATGGTAAACTAAATACATGTATAATAGGTTATGAAATAAGTTATTAACAAGTATAATTTCATATTCCAGGAGCTTAAGTACAAGAGCGGAACACATTTGGAATTAAGGTAAGAGTTTTTCTACCCGAACTTCAATTTTCATTCGGGATACTTTCATTGTCTAATTACCTCAATAAAATTCTTATGTATTGTTATGTACTCATCATATATTCTGTTTGAGTATTATATATATGTTTACAAACAATAATATTCCCTTATTTTATGTATAGTTACACGTTTTAAAAGGAACTTTCAAAATTGTTTCCAAAATACAAGCTCGATTCAAGGGAATTTCTCAAATTCTTACCTATTCTCAAGGGCACTCTATAATCTATTTTTGGAAACCATTATCTTTATAAAATCATTCATTTCATTATGAAAATACTATCTTACTTCAATTCTGGTTTCATACAAAGATTTTTTGCAAAAGAACTCTTCTTTTCAAAATAAAAGAGTATTTATCTTCAAAATTGCTTAATGATTTTATAAGAGTGTTTTTATCTAATTCAACACTCTTGTTGATTCCATGGAATTATTGGGTTTAATAATTTATGAATTTATCTATCATATTTGATTTAATGGTTTATGACTAACTCTATTGTGGATGATCTATCATAAAACCATTCACCATATTATTCCGAATGGTTAGTGTTTTATGTTTAATGATTGGGGAAAGATAGTTACATTTCATATGATAGTTTCAATATGAATGTATATGTTGTTTAAGTTGATCCCCGCTTATATGATGAATGAATTGGACTTATTATGTGACAGGTGGGGCCCGCTATAGCCCCTCGATGTATCGGTAGGTCTCATGAGACAAACTATAGTCTTGACACGAGGCCTTGACAAAATGATTATTTTATTGTCCTAGCACGAGGCTTGGACGGTATGGTTATGATGTCCGTCATATGAACTTCCCTCATTATGATGCTAGTATTTGAAGTTCATGTGGTTATTAGACTAGTATAATACCCATGATTATGTTTTATTATGACATTATTTATTCAGCTCATATTTCTGCCATAATGTGTTCATGTTCATTATTAAAGGCACGTGTTTTCAATTATTTACCATGTATAATGTTTATATTAACTAACACTGTATTACTCACTCTTAATGGGTATTTGAACTCACCCCTTTCTTATGTTTCATTTTCTTAGGACATAAAGAAGTAATTTATGAATGACGTGCAAACATAATCTAGGAGACGTGATGTTTCTAGTGGAATAAAATAGTGTTTTGATTCCCTTCATGTTGTAATGATAAACTTATGTATGTAACTTGTTTCCAATAATACTAAACTATTCGGTCCTTCGGTATTTGTATTCCTTGTTTATATGCCAATGTAATCAAATAAGTCACTGACTCCAGACAACTGGGGTCGGGTGTTTAGAGTTGGTTTCAGAGCAAGTTTAGTAGAATACTTGGAAACTAGATTTAGAAAACGTAGAATTAGGGAAGATTACCTAAGTTAGTATTTGAGGAAATACATACAATAACATCCTGGTATTTTGGTAAGGAATAGATTATGTGGATCTTTCAAGCAATACATCCCTGCCTGGATACGAGCAGGTAGAGGCGGCTCTGGCACAGATGTATCTAGGGGTAAAACCCGAAAACACCACTTTGAGCTAGACTCGAACGGTAACTGGTGCACGACAACGAGCCTTGTTGCACTCTTGGTTACGACACTCCCAGGGGGTATGCTTAGGATAATTCACATTTTCTTTACAGTCCATTATGAAAGATTGAAATGTAAAATATTCCTCAAAGAAACCATATTTGTGAATATGGGATTATCCATTCGTAGGATCTCAAATTTTTTCTAAGTATTTTTTTATGTTGAGATTATACATTATGATTCATAACCTAATCTAGTGTATGCCATTATCTAGAGATGGCGCTAAGTGGACGGAATGGAAATCGCACGAATGCATGTGTCCCCTGTAGGGATTTTCCTCCGATGTAAGATAATGATGTTGGATCTGGTGCTCTGACTGGTGCTGAACAACTCATAACTATACTGGGACAACTTACTCAGGTTATGAATAATAACCTTACCCGTATGGAGCATCCAGATCCACCACATGGAGGAGCCATGCTAGATCACTTTATGCGACAACAACCTCCATCATTCAACGGGACTACAAACCCGTTTGTAGCAGAGCAGTGGATATGTTTCCTTGAGAAGATATTTCTCACTTTGGGATGTAATGAAAGAGAGAAGGTTGTCATGGAAGTATATCGTCTATCGGGAGATGCAGATTAGTGGTGGTCATTAATCCAAAACACAAAGGGGTAGGAAGAGATATAAGAGATGGAATGGAGGGATTTTAAGGAAATCTTCTTAGAAAAATATTTCCCTCGTGAGCAGCGAGCAAATGTGGAGAGACAATTCTTGAATCTGAGGTAGAAGGAAGATGAAAATGTTGCAAGGTACGAAGCTAACTTCACAATATTATCAAGACATGTAGTAGACTACATACAAAATCCAAGGAGAAAAATTGATCGATTCTTTGATGGCCTAAAGCCATTCCTCCCGCAGGCACTGGTCTCCCAAAGTTTTTCATCATATGAGGATATAGTTTC
Organism: Viscum album; assembly: GCA_963277665.1. Taxonomy (NCBI): domain Eukaryota; kingdom Viridiplantae; phylum Streptophyta; class Magnoliopsida; order Santalales; family Viscaceae; genus Viscum; species Viscum album. The sequence continues at coordinate 112,213,777 of OY728127.1, forward strand.
ATGTTCCATCAAGATAGAAAAAGAATTCTCTAAGACTTATGACTTTAAGGGAAAGCAAGAAAAGAGGAGGGCTGCTGAAAACCCTAGGAAAGGAAATAAGGAAATGGGGAATAAGGGAAGAGTTTAATTTCCACCATGTGATAATTGTGGAAAGAAACACCCTGGTGCATGCTTAAAAGGAAAAGGAGTATGATAAAAATGTGGTCAGAAAGGCCATGTTGTTGGTGATTTCAAAGGGAAGAGGGAAGCCAATGATGTTCAATGCTATAGTTGTCAGGAGATGAGACACTATGCTAATGATTTTCCAAAACATCAAGGAAATATGGAACAGAAAAGGCCAAGGGATTAGGGACAAGCTTATGCAATCACAACTGCAGAGGTTGAAGTTTCTAATGACATGGTGGCAGGTACTTTAATTGTTTTCTCAAGTTTAGCCAATGCTTTATTTGATTCTGGATCATCGCATTGTTTCATATATTCCCAGTTTTCTAATAAAATTAGATATTTCCAATTTGATTTAACAAGGGAGTTTTCAGTCAAAACTCCTAAGGGAAGTATCATTACTACAAAGTTCTATGAATCAGTTCCCATTTGGGCATATAAATGTTCTTTATCTGCTGATCTCATCATCATACCCATGATTTAATTTGATATAATCCTCGGTATGGATTGAATCTCAGACCATGATGCAAACATTTATTGTAAGAAGAAGGAGGTTAGAATTTTTGATGACGATGATAAAGAACACCTTATCTTTAGAGCAGAATCGTCATCACCTGATTCTTATCTAGATCCACCCCCAGTAGCTCAACTAAATTCAATTATTGGGGAGGAAGATAATGAAATAAATGTGGGTGAGGAAAGGAATGTTCAAATAGAGGATGTACCTATTGTGAGAGAATATGTTGATGTGTTTCCAGAAGATTTACCTGGACATCCTTCAGAATGAGAAATTAAGTTTTCCATTAATTTAATTCCTGGTTCAAGGCCCATATCAAAGACCCCTTATAGAATTGCCACTGTGGAATTAGTGGAACTAAAGAAACAATTAGATTAATTTAGTAATAATGTATTTATTCACCCTAGTGTTTCTATATGGGGAGCCCCTGTCCTTTTTGTTAAGAAGAAAGATGGATCTATGAGGTTATATATCGATTACAGGGAGATCAATGCTATAACAATAAAGAACAAGTATCCCCTACCTCGCATTGATGATTTATTTGACCAACTGCATGGAGCTCAATACTTTTCAAAGATTGACCTTCGGTCTGGATATCATCAGTTGAGTGTGAATAAGGAATTCATTCCGAAAATAGCATTTCGAACCAGGTACGAGCATTACGAGTTTATAGTAATGCCTTTCGGATTGACTAATGCACCCTCTATCTTCATGGATCTAATGAACAAAGTTTTCAAGAAATATCTTTATGATTTTATAGTGGTATTTATTGATGATATCTTGGTATACTCCAAAAGCTACAAAGATCATGAAAATCACTTGTGCATTATCCTGAAGACTCTTAGAAGACATGAATTATATAGGAAGTTTAGCAAGTGTGAATTTTGGGTTCAGGAGATTTCTTTTCTTGGCCATATCGTCTCTAAGGATGGAATCCTTGTTGATCCTGTGAAGATAAAGGCAATCCAAGATTGGACCACGCCAACAAATATAACTGAGGTACGCAGTTTTATTGGCTTAGTAGGTTATTATCGGCGTTTCGTTCATAATTTTGCCCGATTGGCTATCCCGGTAACAAAGCTCACATGTAAAGGGGTTAAATTTATTTGTACAAAAGATTGTGAAGAATGTTTTGAAGAACTGAGAGTCAATGCTCCTATATTGACTCTACCATCGAGGAATGACAGGTTTGTTATTTATAGCGATTATTCAAAGAGAGGACTTGGTTGTCTCCTTATGCAAAATGATAGGGTTATTGCTTATGCATCACGACAGCTAAAAATTCATGAGAAAAACTATCCTACTCATGATCTTGAGTTAGCTGTTGTAATCTTTGCTTTAAAGATATGGAGACACTATCTCTATGGTGAAAAATGTGAGATTTATACTTATCACAAGAGTTTGATGTATATTTTTTCACAGAAAGAACTCAACATGAGGCAAATGAGATGGCTTGAACTACTCAAGGATTATGATTGCATGATACACTACCACCCGGGGAAGACAAATAAGATGGCAGATGCCTTGAGCAGAAAGGATCATGGAGTTTTGAACAAGATGAGAGTTGAAAGAGATCCTATTTTCATGGATCTAGTAAAGATGGGTATGAGAATAACCATGAAGGGTGAAACATCAATTCTTTTTCAAATGGTTGCCAAACCATCTTTATTAGAAAGGATAAAAAGTTCTCAGGTTGATGATGAGGAGTTTTAAAAGAAGATTAAAGCTGTGAATGGTGGGAGATTGAGTGACTTCGTATATGAAGATGGAATTTTGAAATTTGGGAAGAGAATTTGTGTTCCCGATATACCTGTTCTAAAAAGGGAATTGTTGGATGATGCTCATAGTTCTAATTTCTCTATACATCCTGGTTGCACTAAGATGTATAGATATTTGAAGGAAAATTTTTGGTGGGACAATATGAAGAGGGAGATTTCTGATTTTGTGTCAAGATGTATGGTTTTTCAACAAGTGAAAGCTGGAAGGAAACAGCCTGGAGGAGTATTGCAACCTCTTCCCATACATGAGTGGAAATGGGATAATATCACGAAGGAATTTTTCATGGGACTACCAAAGACTCCTAGAAGGAACGATGCAATATGGGTCATTGTTGACTATCTTACCAAGTCAGCACATTTTCTTGCTATAAGAGAATATCTACCACTTGAACGTCTAGAAATACTATATATTAATGAAGTTTTGAGACTTCATGGAATACCCCTATCGATTGTTTCTGATCATGATACACGTTTTACATCACGATTCTGGAAGAGTCTTCAGAAGTTCCTAGATACTGATTTTTGTTTGAGCACTACCTACCACCCACAAACTGATGGACAATCAGAACAGACTATTAAAACATTGGAAGACTCGTTGAGGTCTTGTTCACTTGATTTTCAAGGCATGTGGGATCAGTATTTACCCCTTGTAGAATTTTACTACAACAATAGCTTCCATTCAAGTATTCAGATGACACCCTATGAAGCATTATATGGGAGGCGATGTTGTACACCAACTTGCTGGGATGATGTTGGTGAAAGAAAGCTCGTGGGCCCAGAACTTGTTGAAGAAACAATGGAAAAGGTGAAGATTATCAAGAACCATATCAAAATAGCTCAAAGTAGGAAAAAGATCTATGTTGATAACCGAAGGAATGATTTGGAATTTCAAGAATGTGATCACGTTTTCTTAAAGGTATCTCCATGGAAGGGTATTATACGATACGATAAGAAGGGAAAATTAAGTCCTAGGTACATTAGAACTTTTGAAATTCTAGACCAAATTGGAGTCATAGCTTACCGTTTTGCAATGCCGCCAAGTCTCTCTAAGGTTCACAATGTGTTCCACGTGTCAATGTTAATAAAGTACATGCCAGACCCAACACATGTACTCACTTATGAATAAGTAGAACTTGAGCCCGATCTATCTTATTGTGAAGAGCCTATCAAGATTCTTGATACTATAGAACAAGTATTGATAAATCAGACAACTCGTCTGGTGAAGGTTCTATGGAGGAACCATAAGATGGAGGAAGTGACATGGGAGCCTGAGGAGCATATGTTAAATACATACCTGAATCTTTTTAGGTAATATTTTGTGAATTTCGAGGACAAAATTTTTGTAAGGAGGGGAGAATGTAACACCCCAAGGTTTTGAAAATAAATATAGAATGAAATTTTATAATCTATCCATTAAACACAACTTTGCCTCACCTATGTTTTGAATTTCAAGAAATGGTCATCTTGAGTTGTGTTCAGTAAGTCATTTGGAGTCTGATCGAACAAACTTGATTTTTGGTGAATAGTAACACACCCTTATGAATAGTAATATGAATAGTAATATGACCCTTATGAATATTAAATAATAATATTTTTTTATTTTCTTAAGGCAATATGATAATGAGATCTTAATTAATTTTTCAATGTCACATAAAACTAATTGCACTTCAAGATTTTTATTTTTTGAATTAACTATGACCTTATTTAAAAATTAAATTAATAATATTTAGAAAATTATTTTTGAGAAATGGATTTCACTTTTGAATTCTAAACATCAAAAAATGGTAGGGGTGAATTTTTGGGATTTTTTTAAAATACATGATTTTTTCATGAATAGTAAAAAATACAGTTTTGAGTTTTCGGTAGTTTAATGACATCAAAATGATGTAATAATTAATTATAAAAGTATGGTCGACTTTTGTATAGTAACTTATGAAATGAGGTGTCCTGAGTGGCTTAAACCATGGGCAAATACCACGGGTAAGCCCATGGTTTGACAAAAACCACTAATGAGCTGTCCCTTTGAAATTATTAAAAAATTACCTCTCTTTTTCTATAAATACCCACTCATCCATTCATTTTCTTTCATTCCAAATCCCTTATCCTCGAAGATCTGGTGGTTTTAACTCTCTAAGAGTCCTCCCAAGGTGTCCTTAAGCCCCCCAAGGTCCCAACCTTCAAGTAGTAGGAGTTACTCTACAAGGTAAGAGAATCCATCACCCTTCTCTTTTAGTTGACACTTACTTTATGTTATCTCTTTGAATTTCCATTCAAATATGTTGGGGTTTTATTTTCTGTATTCTTCTTACTGTCATTTTTATTTAGATATGATGAGTTATCTTTTTTCTCTGATCATTTCATTTTATGAAATATTAAGCGACGCCGTTAGGCTGCCGAATTTTCATAAGGGATCTCTCACCTCTTCTTTTATTTTCATGATCATCTCTATTCTTTTTATCTCCTCACCACCTCTATACAAATGATCATGATAAATCCAATATCATCTATATAATGGAATTATATCATGTGAATGGAAGAACCATCATAAATATTATAACTCCCTCCCTTTTATTTTTTATAAACAAAATCAACGTCCATAAGGTTCCAATTTATAGCCTTCATGGACGATGAAGTTTCGTTCTTCAATTTATTCTTCATTACTGGTCATGAAACCATATTTAGGGTTGAACCAGACTATAATATATGTATTATAACATAATTAATATTCAGGAACCATAATATTTACATATAATTAAGTTATATGACAAAACTAGTTCATAATAATCCAAATACCGCCAAATAATCGAAGTGGTTGTCATCTAAGGATTATTCCTCATTACATATAACCAAATGATAGAAATGACCATTACCAATTCTTTATGTTCATAAATAATATATAATTCCAATTCGGGAGATTTATAACCTTTCCACATGAACTCCATTACTTAAAAACAAGTGAACTGAATATGAAAATAAAGGAAACAAACACTCCAGAACGACGAAATTCAATATAATAACTTGTCAATAAAGACATAAATGAACTAACCAGAATTATGGTAAACTAAATACATGTCTAATAGGTTCTAAAATAAGTTATTAAAAAGTATAATTTCATATTCCATGAGCTTAAGTACAAAAGAAGAACAATTTTGGAATTAAGGTAAGAGTTTTTCTACCCGAACTTCCATTTTCATTCGAGATACTTTCATTGTCTAATTAACTCAATGAAATTCTTATGTATTGTTATGTACTCATCATATATTCTGTGCGAGTATTATATATATGTTTAAAAACAAGAATCTTTCCTTATTTTATGGATAGTTACACATTTTAAAAGGAACTTTCAAAATTGTTTCCAAAATACAAGCCCGATTCAAGGGAATTTCTCAAATTCTTACCTATTCTCAAGGGCAATCTATAATCTGTTTTTAGAAACCATTATCTTTATAAAATCACTCAAAAGAACTCTTCTTTTCAAAATAAAATATTATTTATCTCTATAGTTGCTTAATGATTTTATAAGAGTGTTTTCATCTAATTCAACACTCTTGTTGATTGCATATTATTATTGGGTTTAATCATTTATGAAGTCATCTACCATATTTGATTTAATGGTTTATGACTAACTCTATTGTGGACTATCTATCCTAAAACCATTCACTATATTATTCTTAAAGGTTAGTGTTTTATGTTTAATGATTGGGGAAAGATAGTTACATTTCATATGATAGTTTCAATATGAATGTATATATTGTTTAAGTTGATCCCCACTCATATGAGGAATGAATTGGACTTATTATGTGATGGGTGGAGCCTGCTATAGCCCCTCGATGCAACAGTAGGTATCATGAGACAAACTATGTTCTTGACGCGAGGCCTTGACAAAATGATTATTTTATGGTCCTAGCACGAGGCTTGGACGGTATGGTTATGATGTCCGACATATGCACTTCCCTCATTATGATGCTAGTATTTGAAGTTCATGTGGTTATTCAAATAGTAGAATACCCATGATTATGTTTTATTATGGCATTATTTATTCAGATCATATTTCTGCCATAATGTGTTCAAGTTCATTATTAAAGGCACATGTTTTCAATTATTCACCATGTCTAATGTTTATATTAACTTCTGCTGTATTACTCACTCTTACTGAGCGTTTGAGATCTCCCCTTTCTTATGTTTCATTTTCTCAGGACATGAAGAAGTAATTTATGAATGACGTGCAAGAATAATCTAGGAGACGTGATGTTTCTAGTGGAATAAAATAGTGTTTTGATTCCCTTCATGTTGTAATGATAAGCTTATGTATGTAACTTGTTCCCAATAATACTAAACTATTTGGTCCTTCGGGATTCATATTCCTTGTTTGTATGCCAATCTAATCAAATAAGGCACCGACTCCAGGAATCTGGGGTTGGGTCCTTACAATCTTATAAAATTATGTCAATAAAATAATAATATGATTTAATACTCATAAGGGTTATCTTATTATTCATAAGAGTATATTACTATTCAACAAAAATTTATTTTGTCTTATCAGAGTCAAAATATCTTGCTGAACGCAACTGTGCATATCAGTTTTTTAATATTCAAATCACAGAGGTGGAAAAATTATGTTTAGTGGATAGGTTATAACAAAATGGTGTTTTTTATATACTTAGTGTTTCATGCATTTGATATTAAATTTATTTGTAAAATCTTGAGGTGTTACATTATCCCATCCTTACAAAAATTTTAGCCTTGAAATTACCTAAATGTTACCACAAAAAAAGATTTGGGTAGTTCTTCATCATAATCTACTCAGGCTCTCATGTTGCCTCTTCGATTTTATGATTTTCCCAAAGTATCTTTACCAGTCGAGTCTTCTGATTCCTCAACACTTGTTCTTTAGTGTCCAGAATCCGGATAGGCTCTTCATAGTAAGATAGGTCAGGTCCCAATTCTATACTTTCAGAAGTGAGGACATGTATTGGGTATGACATGTACTTTCTCAGCAATGAGATGTGGAACACATTGTGTACTTTAGACATGCTATGTGGCATAGTAAAATGATATGCAACAGCTCCAATTATCTCCAAAATTTCAAAAGGTCCTATATACTTAGGGCCCAGTTTCCCTTTCTTCCCAAATATTATAACCCCATTCCCTAGAGATACTTTTAAGAAAACATGATCTCCCACTTAAAACTACAAATACTTCCTGTGATTATCAATATAGATTTTTTGACTGTTTTGAGCTACTTTGATATGGACTTGAATAGTCTTTACCTTCACTGTTGTTTCCTCCACAAGCTTTGGGCCCACAAGCTTCCTTTCTCCAAATTTATCCTAATAAGTTGGTGTATGACATCTCTTTCCATACAATGCTTCATATGGTTCCATTTGAATACTTAAATGGAAACTATTATTGTAGGAAAACTCTACTAAAAATAAATATTGATATCACATACCTTGAAAGTCAAGTGAACATGATCTCAACATGTCCTCTAAGGTTTGGGTTGTCCTTTCTAATTTCCTGTCAGTTTGTGGGTGATAAGAAGTACTCAATCGAAGCTCAGTATCCAAATCTTTTTGAATACTTTTCCAAAATTTCTATGTAAATCATGAATCACGATTAGAAGAAATTGAGAGAGGTGCTCCATGAAGTCTCACAACTTCATTAATAGAGTTTTTACAGGCTCTCCAGTGGAAAATCCTCCCTTATAGCGAGGAAATGTGTAGATTTCGTAAGTCGATAAAAAAGTAACCATATTGGATCATTATTTCTTAGAGTTTTGTATAATCCCGTGAAAAAATCCATGGTGATGTAATCCCATTTCCATGTAGGAATAGGTAGAGGTTGCATGAATCCTCTAGGATGTTGTCTTTCGACCTTCACTTGTTGACATACTAAACATCTTGATACATAATCATCAATTTCTCTCTTCATGTTATCCCACTAGAAATGTTCTTTCAAATTTCTATACATTTTAGTGCTACCAAGGTTTATATAGAAATTTGAGCTATGAGTATCATCCTATACCTCCCTCGTTAGCTTGGTTATAGAGGGAACACATATCCTCTTCCCAAATTTCAAAATTCCATCTTCACACATGAAGTCATCCAACTTCCCATCTTTCACAGCATTAATTTTCTTTTGAATATTCTCGTCATCAGACTATGAAGCTTTAATTCTTTCCAATAAAGATGGTCAGACAACCATTTGAAAAAGTAGTGATGTTTCACCTTCTTTGATAATTCCCATATCCATACTCACTAGATCTATGTACAAAGGATCCTTGTTAATCCTAATTTTATTGATAAATCTACGATCCTTCTTGCTCAAGGAACTAGCTACCTTATTTTCCTTTTTCCAGGGTGGTAGTGTATGGAACAATCATAATCCTTGAGTAATTTAAGCCATCGACTTTGCCTCATGTTGAGTTATTTCTATGAGAAGATATATTTTAGACTCTTATGATCTGTATATATCTCATATTTTTTTCCATAGATGTAATGTCTCTATATCTTCAAAGAAAATATCATCGCTACTAACTCAAGATCATGAGTAGGATAGTTTTGTTCATGATTTTTTAATTGCCTTGATGCATAGGCAATAACTCTATCATTCTTCATAGAGACACAACCAAGTCCTTTCTTTGATGCATCACTATAGATCAAAAATCCATCATTCCCCAATGGTAGAGTTAGGATCAGAGAATTCACTAATCTCCTCTTTAATTCTTAGAAATACTCCTCACATTCTTTTGTCCATATGAACTTAACCCCTTTACGTGTAATCTTGGTCATTGGGTTAGCTAAATGGGATAAGTTCTGAACGAAACGCCAATAATAACCTCCTAAACCAATAAAACTACGTACCTCAGTTATGTTCGTTGGAGTAAGACATTCTTGCAAAGCCTTTGTATTCACAGGATCAACAAATATTCCATCCTTAGAGACAATGTGGCCAAGAAAGGAAAATGATTGAAGCCAAAACTCACACTTGCTAAACTTCCCATACAATTCATTTCTTCTAAGAGTCTTTATAATAGCGCGCAAGTTATTTTCATGATATTCATAGTTTTTGGAGTATACCAAGATATCATCAATAAATACTACCACAAATTCATCCAGATATTCCTTGAAAACCCTATTCATTATATTTATGAAAACAGAGGGTGCATTAGTCTATCTAAAAGGTATTACTGTAAACCCGTAATGCCCATACCTGGTTCAAAATGTTGTCTTTGGAATATCTTCTTTCCTCACACACAAATGATGATACCCAGATCAAAGATCAATCTTTGAAAAATATTGAGCTCCATGAATTTGATCAAATAATTCATCAATGCGAGGTATGGGATACTTATTCATTATTGTTATAGCATTGATATCCCTGTAGTCAATGCATAGCCTCACAGATTCATCTTTCTTCTTAACGAAAAGAATAGGGGATCCCCATGGAGAAATACTAGGGATAATAAATCCTTTATCATTCAATTGTTCTAGTTTTTTTTTTCAGTTCCACCAATCCCACAGTGTCCATTCTATAAGGGGTCTTTGATATAGGCCTTGAATCAGGAATTAAGTCAATGGAAAACTCAATTTCCCACTCTAGAGGATGTCTAGGTAAATCCTCTGGAAAGACATCGACATATTCTTTCACAATAGATACATCCTCTATTTGAAAATTCTTTTCTTCACCCATAGTTATTTCATTCCCTTTATTCCCAATAATTTAATTCAGTAGAGATACTAGGGGTGAATTTATATGGGAATTAGATGGTGATGTTTCTACCCTAAAGATAAGGGATTCCACATCGTCCTTAAAAATTGTAACCTCCTTCTTCTTGCAATAAGTTTTCACATCATGGTTCTAAATCCAATCCATACCAAGGATTATATCAAATTCAATCATGATTATGAAAATAAAATCAGTAGATAAAGCATATTTATATGCTATAATGGAGACTACCTGACACAACTTTTTTGCAATGATACTTCACTTAGGAGTTTTGACTGTCAACTCCTTTATTAAATAAAATTGGAAACATCTATTTTTCTTTGAAATCTAGGAAGATATGAAAGAATGCGATGGTACAGAATCAAATAAAGTATTGACTAAGTTTAATGAAACAATTAAAGTACCTACCACCACATCATTAGGAACTTCAACCTCTGTAGTTGTGATCACATAAGCTTGCCCCTGCTCCCTTGTCCTTTTCTAAGGCATGTTTCCTTGAAGCTTTGGATAACCATTAGAATAATGTCTAATATCCCTAAAATTATAGCATTGAACATTAATAGATTCTTTCTTCCTCTTGAAAACACTAGTATGATTGAATTTTTGTCCACACTTATAGTACACCCCTTTTCCTTTTAAGCAGGCACCAAGATGTTTCCTTCCACAATTTTCACAGGGTGGAAATTCAACTCTTCCCTTATTCCCCATTTCCTTATTTCCTTTTCTAGAGTTTTCAGCAGCCCTCTTCCTCTCTTTATTTTTTTAAAGTCATAAGACTTAGAGAATTTATTTTCCATCTTAATATCTCAAGAGACTATATCTTCATATGATGAGAAAGTTTGGCAGATCAGCGCCCATCAGAGGAATGGATTTAGGCCATCAAAGAATCGATCAATATTTCTCTTTGGATTGAATATATAGTATACAACATGCCTTAATAATCTTGTGATGTTAGCTTCATACTTTGCAGTATTCTCATATTCCTTTTGCCTCAAATTTAGAAAACGCCTTTCCATATCCGCTTACTATTCACAAGGAAAGTATTTATCGAAGAAAAGTTCTTTAAATTCACTCCATTTCATGTTTTATATCTCTTTATCCTCCTTTGTGTTTTGAATTAGTGACCACTATTGATCATCATCTCCCGAAAGATGATAAAATGTCATGAAAACCTTCTTCCTTTCATCACTTCCCAAGGTGAGAAATATCTTCTCTAAGGAACTTATCCACTGCTCTGTTATGAATGGGTTTGTAGTCCCATTAAATGATGGAGTCTGTTGTCGCATAAATAAATCTAACATAGCTCCTTCACATTATGGATTCAGATGCTCCATATGGGTAAAGTTATTATTCATAACCTGAGTAAGTTATCCCAATATAGTTATAAGTTTCTCCGCACTAGTCACAGCTCTAATGCTGACATCATTATCTTGCACGGGAGGGAAATGCCTACATGGGATACACACATTCATGTGGTTTCCATTTCTTCCACTAGTCTCCATTTCTAAATAACATCATACACTAGATTACTTTATGAATCATAATATACTATCTCAACTTAGAAAAAATACTTAAACATAAATTGAGATCTTATGAATGAATAATCCCATAATCATAAATATGGTTCTTTTGAGGAAAAATTTACATTTAAATCCTTCATAATGGATTTTAAAGAAAATGTGAATTATCCTAAGCATATCCCCTAGGAGTGTCAAACCAGGTGCGCAGTAAGACCTGTTTTCGTGTACTAGGATACCCTAGGTCAAGCCCAAAACTCCTTGTTGGAGTTTTCATTAATAGGTACATCTATGCCAGAACCACGTCCACTTGTAGTATCCAGACTAAGATGTATTTTCTAGAAACATCCACATAATCTATTTCTTACCAAAATTCTAGGATGTTCTTGTATTTTTATCCTTAAAGACTATCTTAGGGGCTTGTTCCCTAATCTATATTTTATAAATTTAGTTTTCAAGTTATCTACTAAACTTTCTCTGATACCAACTATAAAGACCTAACCCTAGTTACCTAGAGCCGGTGCCTTATTTTATTACATTGGCATATAAACAAGGAATATACATCCTTAAGGACCGAGAAGTTTAGTATCTTTGGAAACAAGATAAATACATAAGTTCAACATTACAACTTGAAATTAAATACATCACATAAGTTTTATTGGGAACATCCACAACTATAAGTTTATCCCTGCAAGTCATTCATAATAAACTTCTTCATGTACTAATAAAATGAAACATAAGAAAGGGGTGAGCTTAAATGCTTAGTAAGAGTAAGCAATAAGCGGAATATAACATAAACATTAGACATGGTGAATAATTGAAAACACATGCCTTTAAAAGAAAAACATGAAAATAATATGGTAGGAATATGAGTTGAGTAAATATTACCATAATAAAACATAATCATGAGTATTCTACTAGTCAAATAACCTCATGAACTTTGAATTTCTAGCTTCATAATGAGGAAAATGCATATGCCGGACATTATGAAACATACTGTCAAGGCCTCTTCCAAGACATATAAAAATGATTAATGCCTCGGACAAAAACATATCTAAAAATGGGCAAGGCCTTGGACAAGTCCATATCTATTTGTATCATGAGACCTACCGATGCATCAAGAGGCTATTATGACATCCTGTATTTTTATTGCATAACTTTTCATTACATTTTACAAAAAGAGGATCTTTAAAGTCTAGTATCTTGGAAATCAGAAACAATATACAAGAAAACAACATAAAAAATTCTTATAATCCACTTGTAATAATTCATCATAAGTTCATCCTAAGTACAATTACTGCATCTCATAACCTGGAGACATACATCAAAGGAAAGGGTGAGCAGGAGGCCCAGTAAGGAAAGCAAGTGAAACAGTTTACATGTGAACTTGAGTAATATCAATAAGATCATGGAGATAAAGAGACATATCATAATAATAACTTGGAACATAACTTTAAAATGTGGCTGCAACATTCAATTTATACATTCATGAACATATCACCAAGGTATATCTCCAAGGTGTCCTAAAAAAATTATCAAGGTTATTCACCAAGGTATCGTAAAATTTGTCATCTCCAGAGATTAAATTCTTTACCCAATGCATTGGAGTGATATTAGGGTGCACCCTTAATATGTATTTATTTTCATTTTATCCACATAGATCATAATTATACATTTCATAAATAACCCTTAGAGAGTAAAAGTAATGAGTTTCACTTCAAAATCGTGACATTTTAAAAGTGCTTAAAAACACCATCGTTATGTATTTTATAACCCTTGGAAAAGGAATGAGGGTTTCATGTATGTCAAATATAGAATCAAATAGATCAATTTTATGTCTTGATGAATACCTCAGGAAATGAAAATATATTTGGGTATTCGCATAAATAAAACAAGAGAATTTATTGAGAAAAAGAGAGATTTTGAGACGAAATTTCTACAGCATAACGACTATATAACATGGTTTTAAAAAACATTAAAAAGAGAGGGGACAAGGGTCAAACACTAATAAATATCTCATGACACTGTATAAAGACATAATACAATTTAAATAAGATAATGGTATGGATGTTTTAATGACATACCACATAAAAATAAAACATGAAAGAAAAGAGATGATGCGATTTATTTTACCAAAATTCAGCAGCCTAACGACGTCTCTTAAAAATGAAGAAAACAAGTTGATGAGATTGGAAAGGGTATCTAATAAATTTAACATGAAATGGATAGTAGTAGGGATATAGAGGAACAAACCCCCACAAAATAAAATGGAAACTATAAGACATAACATAAATGAAGTCATGACTTAAAAGAGGAGGGTGAAAGGATCCCTTACCTTGAAGAGTAACTTCAGAATCTTGAAGGTTGGGACCTTGGGGAGCTTGAGGGAACCTTGGGAGGACTCATTTGGAGGTAAAAAGACCAGATATTTGTTGAGGAGGAAGTTGGAATGAAATTATTGAAGGAATGGGTTGGTATTTATAGCAAAAATGAGGGAATATTTTATTAATTTTCAAGGGACACCTCATCGGTGGTATTTGCAAAACCATGGGTTTGCCCATGGTATTTGTCCATGTTATTGGCCACTTGGGACACCTAATAACATGTTTTAATATTCAAAAGTCATCCATAATGATTACATCATTATTACATCATTAATGATGTCATTAAACACATCGAAACTCAAAACTGTATTTTCACTATTCACTGAAAAACAAAACATTTTATAAAAATCTCATAAATTCACCCTAACCTAATATCGATGATCTGGATTAAAAAATGAACTCCATTTTATGAAAATAATTTTCTAAATATTTTTAATTTAATTTTTAAATAAAATCATTATTTATTAAAAAACAACTCTAAAACTATAACTTGTTTTGTAACACCTTGAAAACGTAATCAAGGTCCCATAAAATTATCGTATAAAACTAAAAAAATAAAGTAACAATTTATGATTACATTTAATGAAAATACATTTCCATTTTAAATTATTAAATTAATTATAAAATTATAAATAAAATATTTATGACATACAAAAATTCCAAAACTTATACAATGATCGTTTTTTCACTTGTAAGATGTCTAAATTATATTTATACATTCATGGGTGAAGTTTTTATTTTTTTTGGTCAATTGACTATTTATTGATAATCATTACTATTCATAAGGTTATGTTACTATTCACCAAAAAATTATTTTGATCTTATTTAACCACATTTTCACCCTGATTATAACCATGTATGACATATTTTTGAAAATCATTTCACAGAAAAAGTTATTTAATAATAAAATATTTTTTACTATTCATCAAAATAACACTATTCATCAAATACTATTCATCAAGAAAACACTATTCATCCAACACTATTCATTAAAAACTAATTTGATCTTATTAGACTCTAAATTTCTTACTTATCACAACTGTAGAAGATCATTTCTTGAAAATCATTTCACATTATTAATTATTTAATGTATACAAAAAAATATTATAAAATACCCTTTTTCCAAAATTCACCAATAACATGGAACTTCTATAAATTCATACTATATTTATTTTAACATTTGAAATCCACAAATTTAACATAAAAAGAAATAAAATTTTTATTTATACAAAAGGATTGCACAATGTAACTAAGGTCTCGATATATAGCCCCTTATAACACCTGCATAGGACTTAAGTGTAAGGTGTGCTATGGTGATAGAATATTGGGATGGTTCGAACAATATTGACCGAGTGGTGATTTCTATCAGCTTGAAATTATACCATAGGTGAATTCGTTCAAGATCCACATGTTGAAGTTTGGCTTGAGCTTGGTCCAGAGCAAAGCCTAGTGATGCTACCTCTTTCCCAAGCTCCGACAAATGGGCTTCGTACAGCTTGAGTCTACAGGATGAGGCCATCGACTCTTCTTTCTATATTAATTATCCAAGATCACTTGTATTTATAAACAATAATTGTAACATTAAGAGTTTAGTTTCCAATAGTTATATTGACCAATGATCATATAACAGTTGAAACCCAACGGTATCATTTTAATTATAATCACTTCATTAATTAAAGGATATAGTTTTGTGGAGTATAAAATAAAATAACACACAAATTTCGGAAACTAATTTTATTCAAAAGTTCGGGTTGTGTAACGAACCCGGAAGGCCTAAAGCCCAACTGCACTTGGCCACGCCTGAGTCCAGCCCTCTGGCAGATAGCATACCCCCGCCCCATGGGAAGATAACAGGCCCCCACCTCAGACCGGCCCAGATAACACATGGCAGAAACTGTCCCCTGCCTGACGAGGATTTAATTCGCCTCCCTCGCAACTCGAACCGGCGACCACACGCTTATCAGCAAACTGGGAGGTGGGGACCTGTTATCTAGGCCGGTCTGAGGTGGGGGCCTGTTATTTTCCCGTGGGGCAGGGGTATGCTATCTGCTAGAGGGATGGTGTCATGACCCGACCCTACTCGGGCTCGAACCGCAACTACCCCAAGCCCGCCTCCATATGCCAGGGGCTGGCGACCAGTACCGAAGGCACAAAAACTCGGGGAGGCCTTTGCCTAAGTACCTATACACACACACGCAACACACTCAATGCAAAGTGCAGAGTAAGGGAAAATACAAGTAAAGAAAAAAAAGCAACTGCTATATATAAACCACAAAGTGCATCGACCTCTACAAGTACAAAGAAAGCTGAAGGTACACTGAAAAGTAAAGGGGAAAAACACGCGCCCAATCAGAAAAGTTCCACAACCCGGAAATAGGTAAACAAAAGAAAACAGCTGGTAGGGTCCCCCACCTGGAAGCTGACTCCGACCACCGCACGCGGTCTAAGATCCCAAGCTCCTAAGCTTCTCTGACATCATGACCAACCTGTCCGTCATATTTAAGGGCACACCAAGTGCGGGCAAATCCCAAGAAGTGGTGAGTATAAAAATAATCAGTAGGATACCCCAAAGGCTCGAGGGAGAAACAAAGGAGGTACCGAAGGGTGAGCTGTAGAGAGAACATGGAAAAGTAAAGGAGTACAACTGAGAGTGCAGTAAGGAGTACAGTAAAGAGTCCAGCTCAACCCAACAAGAGAAAGGAGGTAGACTCGTCCAGACACAAGGAGCTAGAAACGATGAGAAGATGAACTTCTCGCCGAGTCTTCGCTACCTATATCAGGAGAGTATACTCGTCCAACCACGAGAATCTAGACATAGAAAGCATGTGGCATACCCCACACGTCTTCGCCTCACCTGGAAGGAGAGTAACCAAGCCCAAGAAGTGGGTACCAGAACAAGGTATTTACAAAATACATATGCTCAAACAAGAATACCAAACAAGATCGTAAGGGGATCTCCATCCCGTAGCTCAGCCCAAGAAAAGTGAGTCGCCAACAGTCCTAGAAGAAAACACCATCGATGCCCAGCATCCCGCACGTCTGCCCCAAACTGCAAGCCAATGGCTCAATCACCGTACCTCGACACTATCCGCTTTGGGCGGCACTGACTCAGCCACACGGTTTTAAGTCGCGTCACAAGAATGCGTCTCGGTGGGGAAAGTGCCCCTCGTACTTGAGAGTTCTAGGGAAAGTCAAACCACACCTCGTCACTGCCCTGCAGTCGAGAGGTCTCCTCAAAGTAAAACTGTCACAACTCTGACCCGTATACCCAAGGGTCCCACTCCGGTAATCATGGAGGAAAGCCACATGCTAGCCTAGTAGAAAGGACTGAGCCTGGAATGCCAAAAGGTGTCCCACTGCCCAACCCTACTGGAGGGTAATTCTTAACCAGATATCGAGTGACCCACTGCCTAGCCCTGTTGGAGGGTAAACCATAAGACATCATCAGGCGACCCACTGACCAGACCCGCTAGATGGTAGACCTTAACACATCATCAGGCGACCCACTGCCCAGCCCTGCTGAAGGGTAGACCTTAACACATCATCAGGCGACCCACTGCCCAGCCCCGCTGGAGGGTAGACCTTAACACATCATCAGGAAACCCACTGCCTAGCCCCGCTGGAGGGTAGACCTTAACACATCATCAGGCGACCCACTGCCCAGCCCCGCTAGAGGGTAGACCTGGAATAAGTCGACAGACAACCCACTGCCCAGCCGTGCTGGAGGGTAGACCTGGAACTAGACGACAGGCGACCCACTGCCCATCCCTACTGGAGGGTAGACCCTAAGAGGTCGTCAGGTGACCCACTGCCCAGTCTCTACTGGAGGGTAGACCCTAATAGTGTCGGGTGACCCACTGCCCAGTATCTGCTGGAGGGTAGACCCTAATAGCGTCTGGTGACCCACTGCCCAGTCTCTGCTAGAGGGTAGACCCTAAAAGTCGATGAGTAACCCACTGTCCAGCCCTGCTGGATGGTAAAACTCAGAACTTCTCTGGCCATCTATACTGGAGGGTACAATACTGGCCAACCGAACACGGAGTGGGTATCACGCAACCGCCCAACTCCAGAACAACTCACCCAAAAAAGGTTCAGCGCCTGTTCCATCACAGGGTGCCACTAGCACCGCTACTGGTCAATCCATCGAGAACGAAACCAGGGGGAGACCACTCAACCCTGCTGGTCAACAAACGAGCACAGAGGGACCCTCTATGTCACGAGAGGTCAAAGTACGCAAAGCAGATCATGGCACGCACGTGGGGCCCACACGACGTGTGGCCCCAAGTCAACCCCAACTGAGCGCACAAATGTTCTCAGGTAAAAACCACACGTACCTCCAAGCGTTCCCATATACTCCCAGAGCATACCACGTTCCAGCCCAAAGGCTATCGTGCACACGACACCCAGCGTCAACGCGAAGGTGTGACGTAACAACTCCACCTCAAAGGCCCAGGTACGGCCAACCACATATCGTGAACCATTTATATCACTCTCCCTAGAGTGCGAGATCACACACCAAGGGTCCGCTACAAAAAAGGTAGGGCGAACCACCACTAGAGCACCTTTCATGCTTCCACATTTAATAATATCGCGCAAGAGGCTCTACACAGCCAAACGGATCACACCGTTGTAATCCTCGCGTAAAAACACGCGAGTTAGACTACTTGCTCACCTCAAACGGATATCCAACAGAAAAGTCGCCAACACCACCTCACGCCCGAACGACGTCCTGTGATCTCGAGCGTCGGTCCCGAAAACAGATGGGTGCATTACACCATTGCGATCCCCTTGGGAAAACACATCAAAAGCACTACTCACTTGAGTGCAACGGATATCCGGAGAAAAAGATGCATTCCGGCGCACCGCACAAGAGCGGTGCTTCGTAGGACCTGCAACCTGGTCCTGAAACTCAACAAACGGATTGCACTGTTGCGATCCTCTCGAAAAAGCACACAAGATGGACTATTCACTTGTCCAAAACGGTCGCCTGGTGATAAAGATGCAAAACCACCATCGACGCCCAAACGGCCCTCGTGGTCCCCGCACCATCGTTCCGAATTAGAGCGGGCGGATTGCACCATTGCAATCCCCTCGGAAAAACATCCAGAATCGACTGCTCGCACGCCCCGAACGGACATTCGACGAAAAAGTCGTGAAATGCTGCACGCAACTCGAAAGACGGGCAGTGGGGCCCACGCCTCAACTCCGGCTTCAACGCCAGAAACCACCCTGGAAAACTTCACCCCGACTCCAGGGTCCCAACGCAACTGACGACACTCAAAGAGGACGTCGGATGCGTCCGCGCCGCTGAAAACAAGATTCCCAGAATGACGTCAATCCCCTCGACGTACGTGTCGTGCCACCGAGGCCTGTCGTTTCAGGAATTAAAAATTCTCAAAACCATCTCAAAATGTTCCCCTCGATCCTAGGGATGCGTCGCCATAGACGGCACGCAAAACGGATGCCCGTAGCGGAAAATACGGGCGTCCGAACTCTGAGGGCAGGGCCCCTTGGGCCGGACCGGCCTGAACCAGCCGGTCCGGCCATTCTGGGCCGGGCCGCGGTCCAACCTCGCGGTCCAGCCGCTGACCAGCAGACCGCGCACTGACCGTCCTGTGGCCGGTCGCTTGGTCCGCGCGAAGATCCGCGTCTCGCGGGTCTTGTCCCCGTGCGTGGGGTCGCGCGTCGCGACCGCGGGGTCGCCGCGCCCTGGCGGCTCGGCCTCACCGCCTGAAGCCACCGCCTCGCGCGGCCGGATTCACCTCGCGCCGGCGCCCAGCTCCTCGCGCTCGCCCGACCCTCTTCCGAACACCCGCGCCGCCGACCGTTGGAGCCACCCGCGCGCCGCCGCCTCCACCGAGCCGCGCCGCCGCTCGAACTCGCCGGAACCCGAAAACCCGCGAACTTCGTCGGATGATTGCGGACGCCACGGAGCTCGGAATTAGAATCCAAAAGATGCGTTGGGAAGGGAATAAACTCTAATACGTAATCATGGGATTTTTTCAAAAATCCAACAGCAATTATACATGATTAAACAGGCTCAAAGTAGGTGCGGGAAAACAAAAATGAAAATGACAAATCCTACTGCGATGGGCTTCGCCCGAAGCTTCGCCACGCCCTGTCGGAGCCGCGCCTCACTGGAGAGGAGGAGTTGAGGGAGGTGAGATTCCTCCTTCGTTTTTGGGAGCTGATGGTGCCAGGGGAGAATAGGGGAGGAAGGGTAAGGGGTGTTTAAATAAATTAATTATCAATTTAATTAATTTAAAACCCCCGAAAAGACCCGCATCTGAAACTCCCGAAGGGGTCGAGGTTAAGCCTCCCCTAGGGTAAAAACCACCTCCCGAGCACAATGGAGGTCTCGAAAGTTTAATCTGAGGCCCCGTTCAAAAGTTATTAAACTTAGCGCCTGAGTCCGCCAAATTACGAAAACACCCCTGGGGCCATTTTTCACAAACGGCCCGCGCCCGCGAAAATTATACCCCTACTAGGGTAAAAGGCATGCTCTGAACTCAACGGTGCCATCAATTTTCCAATCCAAGCCACCGTTTAATAGATACTCGAGTTTAACCATTAAAGGAATAAATTAATTAATTAATTTATCTGTTTAACATTCCGAAAGGGAGCGAGGGGTCCAAACATCCTGCGCCGACAAATTTTATGTCGTTCCTAGGGTAAAGAACCCATTCTGGACCCATCCGTACACTCAGATCTATGATATGAAGCACCGTTTAGGAGTTATCCCATTTATTTGGTGTTTCCTGTGTGAACGCACTGAAAATTTAATTCCGGCCACTCCGGGGCTCAGAATCGCACGCCGTCTGATGGCGCTGCTCTGGAATATCATCAAGAATATTACAAAGTCTTTCACAGAAAAAATCGGGTTCTTACATAATTCCCTCCTTCAATATTTTTGTCCCCGAAATGCAAAACTAGGGAGCAACACAGGGTACTAAGCCAACACCTGGCTTTCCCATACCCAGAAGAACCCACGCACAGCTCTGTGCCTCCACACACAGACCAAAGGATTGATCTGTTCACGCGAGATCGACCCTTGCCGATGTCGTGCACCCACTCCAGACTTTGGGGTTAGGGCAAGGCGGCAGGGTGCCTCGCCATCCCTTTGCATGGTCTCAAACGGCCCGAAGGCCCTCGGGGGTAGCTCACCTCCCCGATCGAACCTCTGCGTCACACGCCGCGACTGGAATCACCGCCCGCACCTAGAACAAGACCTGGTGATTCCCTCCTTCAGAATATCCATATGGTGAACTCCCAAGGATATCTGATCACACAAGGTTCCACAGTCGATGTCTCGCAACCAAGACTCTCTTACACACTCGAAAAACGATGGAGTCGACACCATCGACTAAAGAAAAAGGTCCCACTCCTTTTACCTTACCAACACAGGGTTATAACGACGCCCTGCGTCACCCTGGTAACACCTCAAGCAAGGAGCAGGGAGGAAAGCAGTTCACACACAGAGTCTAAAAATTCTACTGTAAAAAGGTAGAAGAGCTGTAGAGAGTACCTCTTATCACCTCATGCACTGCAGGATAGTAGACAGCCAAAGCTCGCGGCTGTCCGTGGTCCCAACTGTCAGCTTTCGGAGCCTGACATGGACCGCCTAGTGGTGGTGGGAAGATCTCGTAAAGCCGTACCCCACCACCAGCTCTTCCCACTTCTCTACTAGCACCACCTCTCTGGGCGCTACTCCGATCACGGCGCTGCCTCTGTCGTGGTAGTGCACCTGCTGCCTACCCGAAGCTCTCTGCATGCCTGATCGGGCAGTCCTGTGCCAGGTGACCTCGCCCATCGCAAGCATATCACCGACTCTCTATGGGCTGTACTGGTGCCCTCCGACACCATTGTGGTGTACGAACACGCCCCTGAGTCCGATTTTCAGAAAGTCACATGCGTCGAGGTTCTACTTGCCGACGCCCACTAGCTGCGGCAGACGTCTCGGCTCCAACGTGCCTGCTGGCACCACCAGCTGCAGAATGTGACAAGAATCCCTCTGTCACCAGCTCCTGCTCTAGCACCCCGACATATGTGGAAATGCCCAAGGGTACTATGACAACACGAATCTATCGGCGAAGACCCTGCTCAAACTTCCGTGCTCGGATGTTGTCATTATGGACCAAGTCTGGGTAAAAGCGTGCACGGTCTGCAAAACTAGCCGCGTACTCGGCCACCGCCATCCATCCCTGCTAAAACTGCAGGAGCTCCTGAATCTGAACGAAGCACAAGCAGGAGGGAAAAAACTCCTCATGAAACAAAAACTGAAAGTCACCCCACGAAAGCGACGACTCGTCAAGAAATTGAGTCACCAGACTCCACCAACGTCGAGCTGCTCCATGAAAAAGGGTGGCTGCCAAAGCCACTCTCTGATCTGTCAGCGTCTGCACAAGTCTGAAAAGGCGAACCAGTGCCACTAGACAAAACTATGCTGCCTGAGGGTCTGACTCACCACTGAACCTCAGCGGTCTCTGCCGCTGGTACTCACGGAGCGCGCTCAACCTGCGATCAAGCTCAGCCTGCTCTGCTGAAATTGCCTGCTGCTCAATAGGTGGGGGGGATGCTACCGGCCCACCTGGAGAAAGGGGCTTGCATGATGGGTCCTGGACTGTGGCCTCGTAGCTCACAAGGTCGTCATCACGAACCAAGGCCGGTATCCTGGCTGACTGTCTTCGCGGAGACATCCTGAATATTATCAAGGAGTGTCGCGGTCAGATGATCATATATGTATATACCAATATCAACAACGATGGATGGGGATCTGACTCAAGAAGGATAGTCAAGCCTCAGTCCTATGTGATGCACAAACCAATTTCCCCTGCAACAAGTGTCTCAGCAAGCCGAGTCGACAAGCGAGTTATCAAGGTCCTGGTGAATGGATACGTCGGCCGCCGCACCATCACTGGACTCCCTGGCCTGTGAACCGCTCTCGAGACACGTTAACACTGTTGCCCTAAATCCCAACCAGTTCCTTTTATTTTAGGGACGTCCGAACAACGTCCCAAGGAACGAACCACCTCTGATACCACTTTGTCACGACCCGACCCTACCCAGGCTCGAACCGCAACTACCCCAAGCCCGCCTCCATAGGCCAGGGGCTGACGACCAGCACCGAAGGCACAACAACTCAGGGAGGCCTTTGCCTAAGTACCTGTACACACACACACGCAACACACTCAATGAAAAGTGCAGAGTAAGGGAAAAGACAAGTAAAGAAAAAAAGAAACTGCTATATATAAACCACAAAGTGCATCGACCTCTACAAGTACAAAGAAAGATGAAGGTACACTGAAAAGTAAAGGGAAAAAACACGTGCCCAATCAGAAAAGTGCCACAACCCAGAAATAGGTAAACAAAAGAAAACAGCTGGTAGGGTCCCCCACCTGGAACCTGACTCCGACCACCGCACACGGTCCAAGCTCCCAAGCTCCCAAGCTCCTCTGACGTCATGACCAACCTGTCTGTCGTCTGAAAGGGCACACCAAGTGCGGGAAAAGCCCAAGAAGGGGTGAGTATAAAAATACTCAGTAGGATACCCCGAAGGCTTGAGGGAGCAACAAAGGAGGTACCAAAGGGTGACCAGTAGAGCGAATAGGGAAAAGTAAAGGAGTACAACTGAGAGTGCAGAAAGGAGTACAATATAGTGTCCAACTCAACCCAATAAGAGAAAGGAGGTAGACTCGTCCAGACACAAGGAGCTGGAAACGATGAGAAGATGAACTTCTCATCGAGTCTTTGCTACCTATAGCAGGAGAGTAGACTCATCCAACCATGAAAATCTAGACACGGAAAGCACGTGGCATACCCCGCGCGTCTTCGCCTCATCTGGAAGGAGAGTAACCAAGCCTAAGAAGTGGGTACCAGAACAAGGTATATACAAAATACATATTCTCAAACAAGAATCCCAAACAAGATCGTAAGGGGATATCCATCCTGTAGCTCAGCCTAAGAAAAGTCAGTCACCAACATTCCCAGAAGAAAACACCATCGATTCCCAGCATCCCGCACGTCTTCCCCAAACCGCAAGCCAAGGGCTCAATCACCGCACCTCGACACTATCCGCTTTGGGTGGCACTGACTCGCCCACACGATTTTAAGTCGCGTCACAAGAACGTGTCTTGGTGGGGAAAACACCCCTCATACTTGAGAGTTCTAGGGAAAGTCAAACCACACTTCATCACTGCCCTGCAGTCGAGAGGTCTCCTCAAAGTCAAACCATCACAACTTTGACTCGTATACCCAAGGGTCCCGCTCCAGTAATCACGGAGGAAGGCCATAGGCTAGCCTAGTAGAAAGGACTGAGCCTGGAATGCCAACAGGTGTCCCACTGCCCAACCCTGCTGGAGGGTAATTCTTAACCAGATATCGGGTAACCCACTGCCCAGCCCTGCTGGAGGGTAAACCATAAGACATCATTAGGAGACCTACTACAACCCCACTGGAGGGTAGACCTTAACACATCATCAGGCGACCCACTGCTCAGCCCCGGTGGAGGGTAGACCTTAACACATCATCAGGCGACCCACCGCCCAACCCCGCTGGAGGGTAGACCTGGAATAAGTCGACATGCGACCCACTGCCCAGCTGTGCTGGAGGGTAGACCTGGAACTAGATGACGGGCGACCCACTGCCCAGCCCTGCTGGAGGGTAGACCCTAAAAGGTCGTCGGGTGACCCACTGCCCAGTATCTACTGGAGGGTAGACCCTAATAGCGTCGGGTGACCCACTGCTCAGTATCTGCCGGAGGGTAGACCCTAATAGCGTCGGGTGACCCACTGCCCAGTCTCTGCTGGAGGGTAGACCCTAAAAGTCGATGAGTAACCCACTGCCCAGACCTGCTGGAGGGTAAAATTCAGAACTTCTCTAGCCATCTCTACTGGAGGGTACAACAATGGCCAACCGAACACGGAGTGGGTATCGCGCAACTGCCCAACTCCAGAACAACTCACCCAAAAGAGGTTCAGCGCCTGTTCCGTCACGGGGTGCCACTAACACCGCTACTGGCCGATCCATCGAGAACGAAACCAGGGGGAGACCACTCAACCCTGCTGGTCAACAAATGAGCACAGAGGGACCCTCTATGTCGCGAGAGGTCAAATTATGCAAAGCAGATCACGACACGCACGTGGGGCCCACACGACGTGTGGCCCCAAGTCAACCCCAACTGAGCGCACAAACGTTCTCAGGTACAAACCACACGTACCTCCAAGCGTTCCCGTATACTCCCAAAGCATACCACGTTCCAACCCAAAGGCTATCGTGCACACGACACCCAGCGTCAACATGAAGGCGCGACGTAACAACTCCACCTCAAAGGCCCATACACGACCAACCACATCTCGTGAACCATTTATATCACTCTCCCAAGAATGTGCAATCACACACCAAGGGTCCGCTACAAACAAGGTAGGGAGATCCACCACTGGAGCACCTTTCATGCTTCCACATTTAATAAGATTGCGCAAGAGGCTCCGCATAGCCAAACGGATCACACCGTTGTAATCCTCGCGGAAAAACACGTGAGTTAAAATACTTACTCGCCTCAAACGGATATCCGATGGAAAAGTCGCCAACATTGCCTCACGCCCGAACGATGTCCCGTGATCCCGAGCCTCGGCCCCGAAAACAGACGGGCGCATCGCACCATTACGATCCCCTCAGGAAAACACATCAAAAGCACTACTCACTTGAGTGCAACGTATATCTGGAGAAAAAGATGCATTCCGGCACACCGTACACGAGCTTTGCTTCGTGGGACCTGCAAACCGGTCCCGAAACTCAACAAACGGATTACACCATTGCGATCCTCTCGAAAAATAACACAAGATGGACTATTCACTTGTCCAAAACGGTCGCCCGGTGATAAAGATGGAAAACCACCGTCGACGCCCAAATGACCCTCGTGGGCCCCACACCATCATGCCAAATTAGAGCGGGCAGATTGCACCATTGCAATCCCCTCGGAAAAACATCCAGAATCGACTGTTCGCACGCCCCGAACGAACATCCGACGAAAAAGTCGTGAAACACTGCACGCAGCTCAAAAGGCGGGCAGTGGGGCCCATGCCTCAACTCCGGCTTCAACGCCCGAAACCACCCTGGAAAACTTTGCCCCGGCGCCAGGGTCCCAACGCAACTAATGACACTCAAAGCGGACGTTGGATGCGTCCGCGCCGCTCAAAACAAGATTTCCGGAATGACGTCAATCCCCTCGACGTACGTGTCGCGCCACCGAGGCCTATTGTTTCGGGAATTAAAAATTCTCGAAACCATCTCAAAATGTTCCCCTTGATCCTAGGGATGAGTCTCCGCAGACGACACGCAAAACAGACGCTCGTAGCGGAAAATACGAGCGTCCGAACCCTGAGGGCAGGGCCGTGGTCCAACAGCGTGGTCCAGCCGCTGACCAACGGACCGCGCACCGACCGACCTGTGGCCAGTTGCTTGGTCCGCGCGAAGACCCGCGTCTGGCGGGTCTTGTCCCCGCGCGGGGGGTCGCGCACCGCGACCGCGGGGTCGCCGCGCCCCGGCGGCTCGGCCTCGCCGCCGCCTCGCGTGGCCGGCTTCACCTCGCATCGGTGCCTAGAGCCTCGCGCTCGCCCGACCCTCCGCCGAACTCCCGCGCCGCCGACCGCTAGAGCCACCCGCGCGCCGCACCGCCGCTCGAACTCTCCGGAACCCGAAAACCCGCAAACTTCAGGGGATGATTGCGGACGCCATGAAGCTCGGAATTCGAATCCTAAAGATGCGTTGGAAAGGGAATAAACTCTACTACGTAATCATGGGATTTGTTCGAAAATCCAACAAAAATTCAATAGGATTAAATAGGCTCGAAGTAGGTGCGGGAAAATGAAAATGAAAATGACAAATCCCACTTCGATGGGCTTCGCCCGAAGCTTCGCCACGACCCGTCGAAGCCGCGCCTCACCAGAGAGAAAGAGGTGAGGGAGGGGAGCTTCCTCCTTCGTTGTTGGGAGCAGCTGGAGCCAGGGGAGAAGAGGGGAGGAAGGGGAAGGGGTGTTTATATAAATTAATTAACAATTTAATTAATTTAAAACCCCTGAAAAGACCCGCATCCGAAACTCCCGACGGGGTCGAGGTTAAGCCTCCCCTAGGGTAAAAACCACCTCCCGAGCACAACAGCGGTCTCGAAATTTTAATCCGAGACCCCATTCAAAAGTTATTAAACTTAGCGCCCGAGGCCGCCAAATTACGAACATGGCCCTGGGGCCATTTTTTACAAACAGCCCGCGCCCGTGAAACTTATACCCCTCCTAGGGTAAACGGTACGCTCCGAACTCAACGGTGCCCTCGATTTTCCAATCTGAACCATCGTTTAAGAGATACTAGAGTTTAACTATTAAAGGAATAAACAAATAAATTAATTTATCCGTTTAACATTCCGAAAGCGAGCGAGGGGTCCAAACATCCTGCACCGACAACTTTTATGTCATTCCTAGGGTAAACACCCCATTCCGGACCCATCGATACACTTGGATCTATGATCTGAAGCACAGTTTAGGAGTTATACCATTTATTTTGCATTTCCTGTGTAAACGCACTGAAAATTTAATTCCAGCCACTCCGGGGCTCAGAATTGGACGCCGTCTGAAGGAGTTGCTCTGGAATATCATCAAGAATATTCCAAAGTCTTTCACAGAAAAAACCAGATTCTTATAGCTGGGCTCAAGCGTGGACGAGTTTGGTTGGGCTTTAGGCCTGCCGGGTTCGTTACAGGTCGTTACAGCTATAATGGTCCCCAAACATCACATAATAAGTCCAATTAATTCCTAATATTAATGAGGATAAACATAAAAAATATATACATTCATATTGAAACTAACATATGAAACGTAAATAACTTTCCCCGAATATTAAACTTAAACTCTAACCATTCAGAGTAAATTGGTGAATTGTTTTAAGACAGCACATCCAAAGTCAAACTAATCATAAACTATTCAATTAAAAATGGTATATGATATAATAAATATTAATCCCAAAAATAAATAATAATCAACATGAGTGTTGAAATATATGATGATACTCTTATAAAATCATCGAGTAATTTCTGAGATAAACACACTTTTACTTTGAAAGAAGAGTTCTTTTGGAAAAGTGTTTGTATAAAACTAGAAATTAAGTAAGATAATATTTTCATAATAAAATGAGTGATTTTATAAATATATTTTTTTTCTAAAAATATATTATAGAGTGCCCTTGAAAATAGGTAAGAATTTGAGAAATTCCCTTGAGTCGGGCTTGTATTTCGGGAAGAATTTTTGAAAGATCCTTTTAAAACACATAATTCCCCATAAATGAAGGTAGGATTTTGGTTGGTACAAATATATAGAATATTCACACATAATTTATGAGGTGTAAATATTAATAAATAATAATTTAATTGAGGCAAGTAGATAATAAAAGCAACCTGAATGAAAATGGAGGTTTAGGTGGAAAACCCTTACCTTAAGTCCGAAAGTGTTCCTCATTTGATCTTAATGACCCGAATAATAAAATTTAGGTTTATAAATTAATGATTCCAGAACCTCCTCTACATGTAATTGATTTAGTATAACCATATTAGGTTCATTCATGGCCTTTTGATGGGTTAAGAGATTCAATTTCATTGTTTGGGAGTGTTTTCTTCCTTGATTCTCATGATTAGTTTACTTATATTAATGTATGAATAAACATGCAGAATGAGAATGGTTGTACAGAATATAATTTTTATTTTATTAGTGAACAAACAAAATATTAAATGGTAATAAACTTTTTTTGGTTATTGGGAGTGAAGATGAATCATTATATAAAACTTTAATCACTGTTGTTTGGGTTAATTGGCGGTTTTTGTTCACAATGACCTCATTTTGATTTATAAATTATTATCATGTATAAAAAAGAATTCCATAACCTTAAATAAGTTATAATACATATATTATAGTTTGTTTCAACCATAAAAATGGTTTCATTACCGGAATTAAATATGGTAAAAGAAATTGAAAACCTGTCGTCCTTGAATGTGATAAATTAACACATCTCGGATGGTGTTTTCATTTCAAATATAAAAGAAGGGGAAAGAAGAGGTGATGAATAATTATTAATTTATCATAAAAAAATTTATGTACACATAAAATTTTTATGAAAGGAGGTGATGAAAGAAAAATAAAAGAAAGGAACTTGAAATAAAAGAAATGAAAAGAGGAATTTACCTCTTGAAGTAATCTTCCCTGAGAGCCTTTTTAGGGGAGAGGTTTTGCTCTTTTTATGAGAACAAAGGATTTTGGACATGGGGGAGGAGATTGGGAGGATATTTTATCATAATTTAGACAATTCACAAGACTTTATAAGAGTGAATAGAAGAGGGAGTGAGGGGGGGTTTTATAGTGAATGAGAGGAGATTTTTTTCATTATTTTGCCAAAGACAACCAATATTATTGATTCTTGTGACCAAGAATAGTAATATGTGCATGTGGGTTCAAACAAAGTGTGCTTACATCATCAATGATTCTAGGAATAGTTAGTTTAACTGATAATGTATATATACGGTAATTTACCATATTTTACTATTCATAAAAAATTCGAGTATTTCAGAAAAATCATAAAAATTTAACCTAACCATTTTTCAATGTTTAGAATTAAAAAATGAACTCCATTTTTTAAAAATAATTTTCTAAATATTATTAATTTAATTTTTAAATAAAATCACAATTTATTCGAAAAATAAAAAATTTAAAACTATAATTCATTTTATATCACCTTGAAAAATTAATTAAGGTCTCATTATCTTATAAACTTAAGAAAATAAAATAATAATATGATTTACTATTCATAAGGGTCATATTACTATTCATATTACTATTCATAAGGGTATGTTTCTATTCACCAAAAATTAAATTTGACTTATCATACTCAAAATATCTTACTGAACGTAACTGTGCATGTTAGTTTTTCAAAATTCAAATCATAGAGGTGGAAAAACTATGTTTACTGGATAGGTTATAACAAAGTGGTGCTTTGTAGAGACTTAGTGTTTCATGCATTTGATATTAAATTTATTTGCAAAATTTTGGGGTGTTACACTCAAATCCTGCAAGGCTTTCGGGCCACCCAAGGCCTTTGGGCCAGTAAGGATTTCGAGCCACCTCAAGGCCTTCGGGCTACCTCAAGGCCATTAGGACACCTTAAGGATTTTGGGCCACATGTAATTGTGCTTAATGGATTAGGCATACTCTACAAGGAGTAGACTTCAAATGAGGATTTAGAGGAAGACCCATTCACCAGAGCATAAGCTAATGGATTTGGAAGAAAGAGAGGGTATGGCATTGCCATTAGGACTAGCCTGTGCATGCACAGGAAGCCTAGCTAAATATCTATGCAAAGGTGGAGAGATGACATCACGATGTAGAAATTGGGGAGGAGCAGTTCCATGTAGTTATAGTCTGGATAAATTCCTCTAAGACCTACGAGTCATGTAATGTTCCAAAACTTCAAGTCATGTAATCTCTAAGCCTACATTCCTTGTAAGGGTTCCCCCTCATCCCTTGAAAGGAGTATTATCAAAAAATAAAATAAAAAGAAGTCCTTCAGGCCATTTGGGCTAAAGATAATTTGCGCATCATCATTTTTCGGTCAATATGTATAAGGGTCTGTGTGTCCAAATTTATCTATTGTATATTATGCACCTAGTCCCCCTAGATCGTGAGCGAGTACCTTTATATTTTAATGAAGAAGATATACGACATGGACCTCACCTTGATGAGGATGGTGTAAGACAAAAACTACGCCAATACAAGATGAAATCCAGACGAGTGGTGAACACACTGGATAAGGGACGAGCTGCATTATGAGTCAAGGTATGACTCAGGTATGATACCCCTAAGAATTGGTTGGTACATTGAGTTTAAATGGATCAACCACTTTTAGATACTTAAGAATAGTCAGGTAGTTTATTTTCTTTATGTATTTGTTTATTTTTTATGCATTTTCATGACAGCGGGAAATACATAAAATAATAAACAATAAAATGCATAAAAAAGTGATGAATATTTTTTATATTAATATTATGTTATGAGCACGACAACATAGAATAAACAAAATTAATAGAAATGGATTACATTCATTGATAAAAATGTAAAAACCCTTAAAGAAATATTAATTCCTAAAAAACCTTCCATAATTTGAAATTGAACAAAAGTGGATGTTCGTGGTGCTCGTCAGCCAAAGTTGAAGGTGGCTCTTACTACTGAAGAGTTCTTATGAGAGTGGTGTGTTGACTTAACTGAAGTTGGAAACAAAGAAGTATCCAAAGAATCTAAAGTCAAGCATTGAGTAAATCAATTTTATGATTTTAGAATCTGATACTTCACTCAATAGATTAAGCAACCGTGAGTTAATGCAGTTGGCCAGTCAAATGCCTACCTTGAACTCTCCAAGTAGTGACGTAGCCAAAAATTTTAGACTATAAAGGGAGGTTCAAGTATCCTTGATACTAGAATACTCAAGAAATAGAGTATTCTGATTCTAGTACAGATGGTTCCTAGAATTTTATAAAATAGTGGGAGACATTTAATGATTTAATTAATTAATCAATAATGTCTAAATTGGAAATCAAGATAAAAGTATAATCTACTAGATTTTATTTTTGTAGAAAATGGAAAGTAATACAACAATGCACACTACGATAATTTTGGACAAATTCAACCTCCCATCCAACATGAGTTTCTACAGAGTATTACATGCACTGGGCACAATACTACGATATGTGAAATTCAAGGTTCTAGTGTCCCAATACTTGTTAAGCCATCTCAGGAAGCAAGAGTGTAAAAATGCTTACGGGAGACTTATGTATGACGCATATGATGGTTATTCCATAATGTTGTCATCAATGTTCGATGTTAGTTGTGGTTACAACATTAGGAAATAAATGATTTCACATTCAGTCGCATCTCTAAGAATCATGTGAGGAGAAAGTAAAGTGATATATGAATGAATGATATTACACTAGTTACGTGTAAATATGAAAGGAAGACCATGATCTATCAAGACATCCCATTCTTAAATTTTTTTCAACCAATTACTCCAGTTTTTTTAATATTTTAAAATAAATAGGATGAAGTAAACACTTCGTTACATTTTAGGTAAGGTTCTCCAAGTAAATAAGAACATTAAAGAAAGATTACTCTTTAGTTCTTATGGTGAACAAGCTAAAAGACAAGGTGATAAGGCCAATGGAAGGAGAAATTCCAAAGGAATATTTGAAACATCCTTCAAAGAAATAGGTACTAAATATGATGTTATTTAAATTCCATATCATGAAATAAATTCTAAAGAAGATAAAATAAATGAACTGAATTGAATAAGAAAGTACCCACTTTTTCTTCAGTGTATATTCATCAATTATAAGTATTGTTTCTCACATACTTATTGAGTATTAAATACAATATGATTATCACATATGTGTATCAAAATACAATAGCCAATTAAGTATAGAAACATTTAAAGAAGTAAGGTGTATTCTACAAGCTGCTGAGAAAGGGTGGTTCCTACGTTAGTAGTGAGAAGTACATAACTTCTAATTTACAAGTGAATGATTATAGTAAAACTTTTATTAGGTATAACCAAAAAATTTATCTCACATGTTATTTGGAAACATAGAGACATTATTTCAGTTTAGGAATGAATGTTGTTTGTGGTGTTTCATACTCAACCAATAGTTCAATGATACTTGAATCATTGGTAATATGTGATGAATACAAAACACAAAACTTATTTACCCAGTTGTGGTAAGATAATTATTTGTCAAGTAAAATTAAGGGTATGTCAATGATATACCCAGTATGGTATTTATACTCTTTGGAGTTAAAAACCTTAGGTATTATCGACATATTTAGTTTTGGATAAAGAAATCTTTAGAAATAAAGGTACTCCAAAAAGATTTTAGAATTAGTTCACAATAGAGAGTGAAATATTCCAAGGGTAAGATAGTGGTAAAGAATAGATTGACCAAGAATTCATTGATCAATATAATATATCATAGAGTAATTCCTAAATGCACATTATCTTATCTAAATTAGGTCTATGATTATAATAAGTAGGATCAATGATGATTCTTACATGTTAACATTGATTAATAAAATGTAGCATGGATCAATTCATAAACGCACATTTCCTTTTACACATCAAAGTCATGATGTATGTATAAAGATAATCAATGTTGATATATATTATAGAAATTTTCATCATATTTCAAGACATGATTTGAAAATAACAGCACTATCCCATAACCATATGCCAACTATAATGAAAAATGGATATCATATGAGTCATAGTATGATAGAAATCCAGTATTTCATAAGAAATGTGTTTAAATCCAAAGATTTTGTTAGAATATAAACAAACTTGCATCAAGAAAAATACCAAGTGCATCTAAAGTAATTATCCTTCAAGTTTCTCAGGATATTACAAAATCCATAAGATAGAAAAGCGATAGTAAAATAAATAGACTATATTTCTATGTAAGGATGAACATCTCTACTTAAGATAGTGAGAGAAATATTGAATTAGTTTTATTCAATGATAAAGATGTACAAATGGTTGGCATATGAACAAGTTCAATAAGAGCATGTGGAAGATAATTTTCTATAGACACATACTATGTAGGAAGGATAAAACCATGATGATGGTTTTATATTCACCATGGCTAGTGATACAATATTCATTGAGAATAATAATTCCTACAATCGGTATATGGAAACTAGATAAAATTGATAAGATTAATTAAAAAACCAATAATGTATTCCATGTATCAAAGTATAGGGGGCTTATAATTTTGAATACTATGGAGGGTATTCAAGTGAAACGATACATGGATAGTGAAAGTGAGGTACCAATAAGGCTTGATTGGTAATATCATGTCATTATGCCCAAATACATTAAAATTTCACTTATCATGGCTAATTTATATGATAATTATATTGAGCATTATATTTCAAGACTACCAATCACGGTAGGTTTCCATACAACACAACCAAAAAGGGATGGTGACATAATTGAATGCCAATAAGGTTCTAAGTTACTAAAATACAGTTTAGGATTAAAGTAAACAATAAGATCTTAGAATATTCATTTGGAAATAATATTTTCCATGTGTCTACTAGAGGTTAGTGGGAGCGTCATTGTTTTACAATTGGAAAATGTTTGGTAACATATGGAAAATAGATATTGGTCTTATAGTTAGTTAGGACTAGGATGAAAGTAACTCTCTAGAGATTTACTTAAAGTAGCAACATATGTTATAGGGAGCATGATCTACTATGGTAGATCTAACGGTTGCTTGGTCATAGTCAATCATACATATACTAACATAGTATTGAAAAATAAAAGTTGGAACAATTTGAGAGAGAATTGTTTCTAGTGTCACATGGCATAAATCTCACCAAGTATACATGCATGGGAATAGGAGGAGATTAATATATTGAGTTGAATTATATATTCTTTTGCGATGGATCAATCACAAATTCCATGATATGTACAAGATATGATATTTCTAGAATATACTTTATAGTAGGAAAATATTAGTTATATCTAAGAGAACTATAAGGGAAGCAGTCAGAACTATCCAATTGCACTTGAAGAAGTACAAATGATATGTACCTGGTATGTGGAGAATAAGGGTTATTAGTTTTGAGGGGACACAAACAAGTCTTCCTTAGATCAATGTGATCTCATATAATAGTTAGGATAATGTGATGAGTGATACAAGCTCATACAAGCCAGTGGTAGCCATACCTACAAATACCGAGTATGTTGCAGCTTCTAAGGCAGCTAAGAAATAGTTATTTAATGAAATGATTTGTTTTAGTTCTTGGAATCACATCTAGTAAGTAAAGTTTTATCATGATGATAAATTTTTTACCAGTACTAGACAATATTCCAAGTTATGAAAGTGGAAAAAATGGATATACTCATAGATAACATATCTTGAGAAGTTTTACTCAAGGAGGTGAGGTTGTGCACAGCAGAATTACCACATAGTGGAAATGTGACAGACCTAGTGACTAAATCTACGACTCAGTAAAAATATGTTATTAATCATGTGATAGTTAACAAGGATAGTTAGAAATTCAAATCTAGTGCAAGTGGGAGTGTTGTAATAGTGGGTTCCCTAGACCCAACTATACAATACTTTTAGATTACCACTTCATGTATATAGTGAAATATACATGATGTACACTTTCCATTATAGTGTAGAAATTTATACATGCACTATTTAATGGTAATGTCCATATATTAATTATCATATAAAAAGGTTATAGTAGATCCTAGGCTATAATGAGAACCTTGAGATACCATGACATTAATCTTAAAAAAATGTCCTATAGTCTAGATACATCATACTGATTGGACACAGTTGATGTCTGAATGTCACACCCATCTTTTATATATATATATATATATATTACATATTTTATTATTTATATTGGGCATTAGATAATTCTAGTCAATGCCGAACATAATTTTTTTGAGTTTTATTTTGGAAACGCACTTCCTCACCTTTTTGGCATACAACGCACCGCTGTCGAGATCGTGCAACCTGGCATGGGTCACCGCGCTGCCTCGCTCGGTTCCCCGCATGCCCCTTTGGCAAGAAACTTTTTAAACAAAAAAATAATAATAATAATAATAATTATTGATAAAGAAATAAAATTTGATTAGATGAATAAGGTGGTTGGTGAAAAATAACACGGGATGAATTAAATGAATTAAGAGTTCTAATAATAATAATATTAATAATAACATTAAGATTTTTATCATTATTATTATTCTTTTTATTAATGTTTTAATTATATTATTAAGAATATTATTATTATTATTTCTAATTTAGTTTATTACAATTATTATTATTTTGTTGATTCTATTATTGTTGTTATTAATAATATTATTATTATTAGTTATTTTCCTTTTTAGTTATAAGTTTTATTTTATTTTTTTAATTCATTTTTTTTGGGGTAGGGTTTTCTTACCCTCTTTTTTTTTGGTGCGCCGTGAGCTGGCCCCCTTCCCCTTTCCCGTTTATTTTTTTTTCTTCTTATTTACTCCGTTTCCCCTCCGCGTCGTTCCCCGCTCGGCCCTCCCTCTGTCCGGTGGACTCCCCATCACCCCCCTGCTTCCCACGACTATCCTATCCCCCACTCCCGTTGCCATCCTCCTTCTCCCAGCCTGCTCTCCCCGCCGCCGGCTCCCCGTCGCGCTGCACCCCGTCCATTTCCCCCCTTGCTGTCCGTTCGAGCAGCGCCTCCCCTGCTCAGAACCACCATCTCCTCCGACGAACCCGAACCACCGCCCCTGCTCCGTCCGGCGTCCAGCCTGCTCCGGCGCCACACACCCCTCCGTCGAACCCAAGCTGGCAGCATCCACCCCCCCTCCGGTTAGGCCTCTCCCCTATTTTATTTTATTTTTTTTCTTATATTTGAGTGGTTGGTTTTATAATGAGTTTTGAGTCCGGTTTTGGGGTTCAATTGTTTGTTTTGAGGTTTTGGTTTGATGTTTTTGGGTTCTAATTCATGTGGTTGAACTTGCGCTAGGTTTCTTGGGGTGCAAACGTCGCGCGATTGAGGTTCCACACTAGAATTTGAAGATTTCACATCAATTTTTGGGTTTTGACGTCGAGGTAGGTAGTTCCATGCCATACCATCGTTAGATTATTTAAATTGCTCGTTAATTAAATTAGAATGTGTTCTAGTGATAAATTGCGTGATGCGAATTTTATTTTTGATGTGATTCGATATGCGTATTGTTGAATTTGAGTTGTTTCTAAGTAAATGCCAATGTTTTTCATGTGTGTTGTGTTGTTGAAATTTTCAGACGTGTTTTAGTTAATTGTTTAAGGTGTGAAAATTGTGTGTACAATGTGTTGGGATGTGCAATTGATTTTCAAATGTTTACGACATCTAAAATTTGTGTGTTTTTTTATTAACTAAGGCCTTGTAGTTTGCATGTGTGATGTTTTATTAATTGAGCAATTGTTTAATCAAGTGTCGTTTGAGATTCAGAATATGGTTGGGAAGGTTTTTGGGGTTGTTTTGTAGGTGGAAAAATGTGTTTTCAAGTTCTTTGAGGTGTCTATGTAATTAAATGTAGATTTTCAATGAAAATGAGTCACTTTGGGTGTGTGCCGTGTTGCGTGCTTTTGGAATTAAATTGAAAATTGTTTGAACAATCGGAAAACATGTTTTGGTTTTTATAAGCTACACTTTTGGTTTTTTTAAGCGACTATATTATCTGAAATCGAGTTCGTCTTTCTTTTGCAAACCTTTTATTTCTATTTTTAAGTGTTTTATAAATTGTTAATTGCACTTATTAGATTATATGTGGAGCGCGGGAGTTTTGTTTGAAAAAATTACGTGTGCGTTTTTTTTAAAGGGATTCTTACATGTGAAATTGGGCATGCCTCATGTGAAAACTCTTATTGTATTATTTAGAAATGTTCTTCAAATTGTTAAATAGATTATCAATTCATGCAAGTGATCCAAACTATGCTACAAAATGGTTTTGGTGTGAGTGTTTTTTTTGGTGTTTGGGTATGCAAGCGGGGACTTGTGTGTGTAATGTTTTGTTTGGTTCGGGATATGTGAAAGTGATATACATTATGTGAATGTGAAACATGATTGAGCAAAAGGGAAAACCCTGGGTATCTAGGTGGGCGGACTAGAACTAGTGCGCTAGTGAACCGGATGGGTATCGTCCCTGTTTCACTTAGCTGGATTGACAATTGAAACACTAACTAAAAATATGATATCTGAGGGTCGTGGCCTTCTAAGCCACGTGTTCTGAGAGTCGTGGCCTTCTAAACCACATTTTTCTGAGGGTCGTGGCCTTCTAAGCCACGTTTCACCAAGACACGAGGTTTCTAGGGTCCCACACGAGCTAGATGAACCTTAGGGGATTTACCCACAGTGCTCTACCATCAATGGTGGTGCCTTCCGTCGGAATATGGGGGACCACTTGGGTGTTAGCGTGTGCGTGTGTGTGTGTGCGTGTGTGTGTGAGTGTGTGTGTGTGTGTGTGTGAGAGTGTGTGTGTGTGCTCATAATGAACTTTTCTCATCCTCTTTAAAATCATGTCTATGAAATGAATTCTTTTTTTAGTGTTTTACTTTAGCATTTGGTTTGTAAATGTTTTCTTTAAAATCATTTTGAAAGTATAATTTTGAATAAGAACTTTAAATTGACTTTTGATGTTGTGGCATGTAACTTATTCTCGGTGGCATCCTACTGGACTTTTAGCTCACACCCTACATACGCCCTTGGGTGTATGTAGATTCTTGTTTCTTGTGTATTCCAGGTTGTGCGTCGTGCTCAGCGATGGTGGTTCTGGTTGCTGTTGGTCCTCATGTGCAGGTTGGTGTTGGTAGCTTGGGGATACAACTTCTCATGTCACATGAGGTTGGTTTTGGAGCTTAGTTCTCTATTTCTATTGTTGTTCATTTTGGGTTTTAGCTGAATTGTAGACCTAAACCTGTTTATAGTTCAGAAGTGTGTTTTGTAGTCTGTTTTTCGTTTCAGTTATTTATCTGGTTGGTGGTTTTTCTATCTTGTATTTCGGGTAAAACCGTTCCCACTTGTTAAACCTGATACCCGGGCACTTGTGCCAGCCCGTGGGGATCGGGAACGCCCTTCGGGCCTTGCCGCGGACCGACATTACTGGAAAACTAACCTTTACCAACGGTTTGGAACCATTGGTATAGCCTATACCAACGGTTTGGAGAACCGTAGCCAAGTAAGCCGTTGGGATAGGTCTATACCAAAGGTTTTTGGAAAACCGTTGGTATAGACCTATACCAACGATTTTGGAAACCGCTGGTATAGGTAATATGAAATCTATACCAACGGTAATGGAACCGTTGGTATATAAATTCCAAAAATAAAACATCCGCTGGGATTTGATCCCAGGACCCCTCGTTTATAATCGAACGACTTAACCACTAATCTAACATCACTTTTGTAAACATAATTTCATATATATATATATGTTATCATAATTATTTAAAATTTTGATTTATATAATGTTCTCGGTTAGTAGACCTGGAAAAAAAATCAAAGAACCTATCCCAACGGTTTTCAAAACTGTTGGGAATTTTGGGTGGTTTTTCCCAACGGTTTTGGTGAACCGTTGGGAAATTCCACTCTTTCCCAACGGTTCACCAAAACCGTTGGGAAAGAGGCTCAAAAGACACCCTTTCCAAACGGTTTTGGTGAACCGTTGGGAAAGGTCACTCTTTCCCAACAGTTTTGGTGAACCGTTGGGAAAGAGTCTCAAAACACACCCTTTCCCAACGGTTTACAAAACCGTTGGGAAAGGTGGTGAAATCTATGGATTTCCCAACAGTTTTGGTGAACCGTTGGGAAATGGTAGCTATACCAACGATTTTTACAAACCGTTGGTATAGAAGTGTTGGGAAAGATCATCTTTCCAGTAGTGCGGGTTGGGCGCCGGATCCGATGGCGACCCGGCCTGGTTCGTGACAAAATGGTATCAGAGGGAAAGGTTTTCTCTCTTGGGTCGTTTTCTTTTGAGATAGAGTCAGAGTGGACCAAAATTAAGGTTGTCGGAACTCGGCGTTCTAGCTACAAGCAATGTGCCTGGTCAGCACACCTCGTGGCGGGACTCGAGTTACTAATGTGTGTTGAGGTTTGTTTGTGTTTTTGGTCATTGCGGTTAATCTTGTTTATGGGAAATGGAAATGGGGTAAGGTCAGTGGTCCTCGTGAGCTCGCAGGGTCTGGAAAGCCATGTGGAGCCGGGGACGCTGTCCTAGAATACCCTCTGTGGCAGTGGCATGATTGGCGTATGGCCGCCAACCACACGTTCCAGTCACCCACTGACACAAGTTTCTCTTGCGTCGTTTCTCATCACTTCGCTTTGGATTCGTGGGAATTTGGTTTTTAAGTAAACATGTTTTGGTCTTGGAAAATGTTTTCAAATGAAACGCTTTAAAAAGAAAATGAGGTATGAGGTTTGAAATCTGTGGGTTGAATGTTTTGGTTTTGGAAAAAAATGGAAAGTTTTGGTTTTGATCCTTGGCGCTCTCACGGGAGACCACATGCATGAGTGTATGCAAAAGGGAAATGGTTAATGGAACGAGTGGATGAGTGCCTGGATGGAAATGAGGTGGGTGCCGGTGCGGCACGAGAACATGCATGTGCGAGGCTCATGGGACGCCATTTGTGTTGGTGCAATCCACCGGGTTTGCTTATTTTCAAAATGTTTTGATTAAAGGAAAAATAGAAAATTTGGTGTTTTAGTAAAAGGTGTTTGTGTGGCATGTCCTTGTGTTTAGGAAATGTCGGATGTGAGGTGTTTTGAGCCGAGAATCTTTTCTGAATGATTTGTGTCCTGAGTTTGAGTTGTTATTTGTAAGTTGGTATGCAAGCGTGTGGTTAGTAAATTCCTTTGAAGAGTACATCGGGGATCCCTTGCAGTGGTTTCCCCTGCACGTTTGTTGTTCGCTTGAGGTATGTTTTGACCATTGGACCAGTTCGGTCAGGTCCATGGTTTTCTTTCTTGGCTAGTGTACACCCCCAATAAAGAGTTAATGTGCAATTGACGTGTGACCAAAGATGGTTCATCGTTGTCTGACCTTCTAGTTGATTAGATTGAGGCCTGTCCCTTTTGGGTGATAGTTCTAAGTCCTTTTCTTTATCCTCTAAATTAAACGGATCTTCTCGCAGTGAAATGACAGATGCGAGGGGAGTTGAAGGGAGTTTTGGCCTTTTTGAGTTGTCTGACCCGTCGGGTATGAAGTCTGACATCACCATGTTTGAAGATTCCCCCTGGAAACGGCGAAAAGGAAATCTAGCGGGGAAGGGTGGAGGCAGTTCCAAATTTTTAAGCATTGACCAGTGTCCTAATGGGATTTGCAGTATATACATCGGCTGCAAGAGTCATGCTCGGTGACGTCTTGCAACATGAGGTCCCTTTGATAGTCAACGGTGGTTTGGAAGCGGTAAAGGAGACTCCAGTAGGAAAAAGGTGGAGGTAACCCTAAGTTGTTGGTGCGGTCTATCGTCCTAAATGACCTTTAGTCTTTGGTTTGTTTCGTTTAAGGAAAGGTTCTTGTTAGGTTACTAGTTCGGCAGACCCTGACATATGAGGCTGCTATGGTCGTTTGTAGGAATCACATGGTGTTCAAGACGCGATTTAAAGTCCTTATCAGCGTAGTGTTCCTATCAACAGCAATGATCATGTTCAGGTGATGATTGGTGGTGTCGTGTTATCATTAAGTGTAACAAGGGGTGATGCGCGTGGACTATCTAAGCTCTCGTTCTGGTGAAGGTTCAGTATGAGGGTAATTGGAGGTTGTAGTGTGTTGTGTTTTCTAGTGTTGTCCCGATTGCAGTGTGGTTGCGTGTGACACCAAAAGGAGAAGCTCTGTTCGGGAGTCTTCCATGCCTGACTGCGAGGCAGAAGATGCTTCAAACATCAGGGCTCCAGCCATAGGCCCCAGAGTGAAGCTGGTGCGTGGTCAGGAACCCCGTGATTGTACAGGACCCCAACTTTATTTCTGTCATCAATGTTAAAAGTAGAGGCGGTTTAAATTGTTCCTATGGTTGTTCCACTCCGAATGAGCCGTCTGGTTACATATGGTTTTTGTGTCTACGTGGAGGCGTGTTCGTCTCGTGCCTTAAAGTCTTGGGGGTTTCGTTCCACTGGATGCAATCACTTTCAGTGGTCCTTGAGAGTCTGTTGGGGAAAAATCAGTCCCAAAATTTTATAATGCTTATCCTGGGATGTGGATGTGTTGGTCAGGTCTTAGGTCGTGGTTTTGACGCCCGGGTGGGCAGGCCCCTCCCTCCTCGCCCCTTGTGGTGGGGTGTTTGGTCACTATCAGGAATTTTTCAATGTTATGTATCCTCTGTTTGTTATAATGGCAGCGAGACCCATGCAGGGTCTCGCACAAAGGTCTCTTGAATAAATCAGTGTTGGACTTTCCTTAATGGTGGGGAGACCCACATTTGGGTCTCGAACGAATGTCTCTAGGATGAATCAGTGCTGGACTTTTCTTTAATGGTAGGCAGTCCGCTTGAACCTCCCCGTGTCAGTTTTCCAGTCTCGTCTCGAGCATCAGTGAGTTCCAAATGGTGGGGAGCCCCTCGGGCCTCCCCATGTTGATCTGTTGCCTCTGTTTTTAAATATGACTGGGTGAAAAGTGATAAGAGAGTTCCTTGGACATGGTCTGACCTTGTCTGTTGATTCCAACCAAATGGTGTGGTTTTCATTTAATAATGTTTGAGTTGTTTCGTCTTCTGAAGTTGGTTTTGTGGGTTAAAGAGTCATTTTCCTTGATCAATCAACTGGAGGTTTTTTTCAGCTCTTTGGGGCAGACAACACATATCAGAAAGTCTTTTTATGCATTTATTTATGTTGTCTTTGAGTCACTTTTTCTGAGCACGATGTTTCTCTCTCTTTTCTTGATGTTTGTGGGGATCCTATTTGATCCTTATTGGGGTGTCATTTCCTACTTTGGGTTTCAGCCTTAGTTGTGGCTTTCCGGGGACGGAAAGCTTTATGGTGGGGAGAATTGTCACACCCGTCTTTTATATATATATATATATTACTTATTTTATTATTTCTATTGGGCATCAGATAATTCCAGTCAAGTCCGAACATAATTTTTTTGAGTTTTATTTTGGAAACGCACTTCCTCGCCTTTTTAGCGTACAACGCACCGCTGTGGAGATCGTGAAACCTGGCATGGGTCACCGCGCCGCCTCGCTCGGTTCCCCGCATGCCCCTTTGGAGAGAAACTTTTTAAACAAAAATAATAATAATAATAATAATTATTGATAAAGAAATAAAATTTGATTAGATGAATAAGGTGGTTGGCGCAAAATAACACGGGATGAATTAAATGAATTAAGAGTTCTAATAATAATAATATTAATAATAACATTAAGATTTTTATCATTATTATTATTATTTTTATTAATGTTTTAATTATATTATTAAGAATATTATTATTATTATTTCTAATTTAGTTTATTACAATTATTATTATTTTGTTGATTCTATTATTATTGTTAATAATAATAATAATATTATTATTAGTTATTTTCCTTTTTAGTTATAAGTTTTATTTTATTTTATTTTATTCCTTTTTTTGGGGTAGGGTTTTCTTACCCTCTTTTTTTTTGGTGTGCCGTGAGCTGGCCCCCTTCCCCTTTCCCGTTTCTTTTTCTTCTTCTTCTTTACTCCGTTTC
This sequence comes from Viscum album, assembly GCA_963277665.1. Classification (NCBI taxonomy): domain Eukaryota; kingdom Viridiplantae; phylum Streptophyta; class Magnoliopsida; order Santalales; family Viscaceae; genus Viscum; species Viscum album. The sequence goes on from OY728127.1 coordinate 112,257,132, forward strand.
CCCTCCGCGTCGTGCCCCGCTCGTCCCTCCCTCTGTCCGGAGGACTCCCAATCACCCCCCTGCTTCCCGCAACTGTCTTCTCCCCCACTCCCGTTGCCCTCCTCCTTCTCCCGGCCTGCTCTCCCCGCCGCCAGCTCCCCGTCGCGCCGCACCCCGTCCATTTTCCCCCTTGCTGTCCGCTCGAGCAGTGCCTCCCCTGCTCAGAACCGCTGTCTCCTCCGGCGAACCCGAACCGCCGCCCCTGCTCCGTCCGGCGTCCAGCCTGCTCCGGCGCCACACACCCCTCCGTCGAACCCAAGCCGGCAGCATCCACCCCCTTCCAGTTAGGCCTCTCCCCTATTTTATTTTATTTTTTTTCTTATATTTGAGTGGTTGGTTTTATAATGAGTTTTGAGTCCGGTTTTGGGGTTCAATTGTTTGTTTTGAGGTTTTGATTTGATGTTTTTGGGTTCGAATTCATGTGGTTGAACTTGCGCTAGGTTGCATGGGGTGCAAACGTCATGTGATTGAGGTTCCGCACTAGAATTTGAAGATTTCACATCAATTTTTGGGTTTTGACGCCGAGGTAGGTAGTTCCATGCCATACCATCGTTAGATTATTTAAATTGCTCATTAATTAAATTAGAATGTGTTCTAGTGATAAATTGCGTGATGCGAATTTTATTTTTGATGTGATTCGATATGCGTATTGTTAAATTTGAGTTGTTTCTAAGTAAATGCCAATGTTTTTCATGTGTGTTGTGTTGTTGAAATTTTCAGACGTGTTTTAGTTAATTGTTTAAGGTGTGAAAATTGTGTGTACAATGTGTTGGGATGTACAATTGATTTTCAAATGTTTACGACATCTAAAATTTGTGTGTTTTTTTATTAACTATGGCCTTGTAGTTTGCATGTGTGATGTTTTATTAATTGAGCAATTGTTTAATCAAGTGTCGTTTGAGATGCAGAATATGGTTGGGAAGGTTTTTGGGGTTGTTTGGTAGGTGCGAAAATGTGTTTTCAAGTTCTTTGAGGTGTCTATGTAATTAAATGTAGATTTTCAATGAAAATGAGTCACTTTGGGTGTGTGCCGTGTTGCGTGCTTTTGGAATTAAATTGAAAATTGTTTGAACAATGGGAAAACATGTTTTGGTTTTTATAAGCTACACTTTTGGTTTTTTTAAGCAATGTTATTATCTAAAATCGAGTTCGTCTTTCTTGTGAAAACATTTTCTTTCTATTTTTAAGTGTTTTATAAATTGTTAATTGCACTTATTAGATTATATGTGGAGTGCCGGAGTTTTGTTTGACAAAATTACGTGTGCGTTTTTTTAAAGGGATTCTTACATGTGAAATTGGGCATGCCTCATGTGCAAACTCTTATTGTGTTATTTAGAAATTTTCTTCAAATTGTTAAATAGATTATCAATTCATGCAAGTGATCCAAACTATGCTACAAAATGGTTTTGGTGTGCGTGTGTTTTTTTTGGTGTTTGGGTATGCAAGCGGGGACTTGTGTGTGTAATTTTTTGTTTGGTTCGGGATATGTGAAAGTGATATACATTATGTGAATGTGAAACATGATTGAGCACAAGGGAAAACCCTGGGTATCTAGGTGGGAAGACTAGAACTAGTGCTCTAGTGAACCGGATGTGTATCGTCCCTGTTTCGCTTAGCTGGATTAACGATTGCAACACTAACTAAACATATGATATCTGAGGGTCATGGCCTTCTAAGCCACGTGTTCTGAGGGTCGTGTCCTTCTAAGCCACATTTTTCTGAGGGTCGTGGCCTTCTAAGCCACGTTTCACCGAGACACGAGGTTTCTAGGGTCCCACACGAGCTAGATGAACCTTAGGGGATTTACCCACAGTGCTCTACCATCAATGGTGGTGCCTTCCGTCGGCATATGGGGGACCACTTGGGTGTTAGCGTGTGTGTGTGTGTGTGTGCGTGTGTGTGTGAGTGTGTGCGTGTGTGTGTGTGAGAGTGTGTGTGTGTGCCCATAATGAACTTTTCTCATCCTCTTTAAAAGCGTGTCTATGAAATGAATTCTTTTTTTAGTGTTTTACTTTAGCATTTGGTTTGTAAATGTTTTCTTTAAAATCATTTTGAAATTATAATTTTGAATAAGCACTTTAAATTGACTTTTGATGATGTGACATGGAACTTATTCTCGGTGGCATCCTACTGGGATTTTATCTCACACCCTACATACACCCTTGGGTGTATGTAGATTCTTGTTTCTTGTGTATTCCAGGTTGTGCGTCGTGCTCAGCGATGGTGGTTCTGGTTGCTGTTGGTCCTCATGTGCAGGTTGGTGTTGGTAGCTTGGGGATGCAACTTCTCGTGTCACATGAGGTTGGTTTTGGAGTTTAGTTCTCTATTTCTATTATTGTTCATTTTGGGTTTTAGCTGAATTGTAGACCTAAACCTGTTTATAGTTCAGAAGTGTGTTTTGTAGTCTGTTTCCCGTTTCAGTTATTTATCTGGTTGGTGGTTTTTCTATCTTGTATTTCGGGTAAAACCGTTCCCACTTGTTAAACCTGATACCCGGGCACTTGTGCCAGCCCGTGGGGATCAGGAACGCCCTTCGGTCCTTGCTGCGGATCGGGTCGGGTGCCGGATCAGATGACGACCCGGCCTGGTTCGTGACACTAAATATCAGCTACTGGGGGCTCATAAGCATAGATACTTATTCACATGAAGTTATCACTTTGTGATATCTTGTAGTGAATCATGAGGACACACCCACCAATAGGAACACCACATGTTTTAGGTGTCATTGGTTGTTCCTATCTACAGACTTGTGTATTGGTCTCCTAACTTGAAATCATTATCAATGTGTTCCATTTGATCATATAATTTTATGCAAGGAAAAAATCATGATAATGAAATCATGGTGAGTTAGATTGATTTAAGTGCATCATTAGTGGTATGACATTGGTTGAATGTTCAAGATAGGATTTGTCGCTTCTGAGTTGAGGAAGTAATATATCTCTAGCCTGGTTGATCAAGATGGAAGTACCCTCATAATTCCTTGTACAAGGTAGTTGAGGGTAAAATTGTCTAGTTAGATCAATAAATAATAAAGTAAAAAGGATGATAACACAAGTGTGAATCCTGATTTATAAGATATATAAAGATAAAGAGATTATATTATATAGTGAATGTTCGTAGGTTAGTTGTCATTGCTATGACTATTCCTTTTCTCTTTTGGGGTCTTGATAGATTTATAGACTCTAATCCTGGTCTATGAATACTATTCATTGCTATCAAGATAAGGGTATAGAGGGTCACACACAATATCTTATTCCAAGATCATCCCTATTATGGTGAATAGGTATATAAGACATGGTGGGCCCCACCATGGAGTCTGAGAGTTGTCCAAGTTATCAATCATTGATAAATAAATAAATTCATTATTATTCAAGTAAATAATAATCAAGTTGAATCTATTTATTAAAAATTATTTACAAGCAATTAAGTAAATATGAGGAAAAATATTATACGAATGAGTATTATTTTAAAATTTCAGGTTCATTTAATATTAGCAGGAATTACGAGTCGAGTTAAATGACTCAATTTTATCACATAATATATTTAATATATATTATAGATATTTGATAAAATATAAATAATATTTATGACAAATTTTATTTCATTACTATTATTTATTTATTGTTTATTTAGTGGGCGTTTCATTCTGGGGGTTGGGGAACCCTTTCCGGGTAATCGACCCACCCACTATATAAGAAAGAGAGGAGAATCTCTTTAGTGTGCTATTAATTCATCAAGAATAATAGATTCTATATCCTCTCTCTTTCTGGAGAGAGAGTCTCTCTCCAAGTGGCCCATCCAAAGTTTCTTTGATGGATCGAATGCAAGGGATTGTGGTGATCGTTATGACATCGAAGACATCATCGGAGCTCCGCTCTAGCACCCGGAATTCAATAAATGATATGCATGTAGATTCTAGGAGCATGTGTGGACAATCTAAAGGGTTTCGGCTTTAGATACTTCATGTAACAATATTCAGAAACTTTTTATAGTCAAACACATCATCAAATCGAACAAGATACATGTTTTCTTTTATTTCTAAGCTATGTAAAATTCACGCAAGATCTTCAGACCATACCAGGGCTCAGATCGCTGGAGACGAAAAGACTAATCATCTCGACGATGAAAATTTTAAAATCCCCGACCCATAGGCTTCCACTGCCGCCCAAGTGCATTCAATATTAGGTACATATCTTTTGTAATTGCTCAAGTACAATCTGATAGTTTTGACTGCTTCCCTTGTAGTTCTCTAGGATATAACTGATATTTTCCTACCATTGAGTTTATGTTGGAAATATCATTTATTATACATATCATTGAATATGTGATTTATCCATTACAAAATCATATAGAATCCAACTCACCATAATAATCTCATCCTATGTCCCATACATGTCTTCTTGGAGAGATTTATGCCACGTAACATTGCTAAAAATTCTCTCAAATTATTCCAACTTTTATTTTTCAATACATTGTCAGTATATATAATATTAACTTGGTCTAAGAAACCATAATATCTAATATAAGGCCCCAAGACCCATGCTTCCAGATCTGGTACGAAAAATGCTATATTTTTTTATAAAAATTAATTGAAAAATATATAGTCATTTACATCTGAGTATATTTTCCAGTCTAGGATTTAGAGGAAAAGGATCACTTTTAAAAATTATCAAAATTGAAACAATAAATAAAAAGGTAGTGATAATAATTTGATCACGCTAGCTCCTTATCGAATCTAATATCTTTCAAAATTTTAAATGATCAACATAGGGTGAGCATAATTTCCCAATAAGGGGTTTTTAAAAATACCATGAAAAACATTTTGAAAATATCTTTTGAAAATAGCTTTTTGAAAATACCTTTTTGAAAATACCTTTTTGAAAAAACCCTTTGAAAACTATTTTGAAATTTTTTTCTATATATATATATATATACTTTTCAAAATTATGATACTAGGGTTTTCAAAATATGGCTTTAGAAAGCACTCCTTGGAAAATAATTAAAATTTTGAAACATCATTTTGAAAAAACCCTTTCAAAATATAATGGTTTTAAAAATCATTTTAAAAATTCTTTGAAAAAATGATTTTGAAAATGAATTTGAAAATACTTATTCTTTGAAAATGCGATAATAAGTTTTAATTAAATTAAAAGAGACATAAAATGAACTTTATAAATCTTTTATGCCCATATGAAAACATTTCATAAGAAACCTCAAGGAAAAATAGAACACAAAAATATTTCTTTTAAAACACGATAAACTCATATAATGTTTACCTTCATCTTCAATGTTTTTAGATCATAAATAAAAAAATTCACATCAAATCACACACACACACAAACACTTTTTACTCAAATAAAATCATTAAAATACCATATCAAGAAATTAAAAAATTTATTTTACTTAAGGTAATCACATACATAAAACCCTTTCAAAACCCTTTCAATTTGAATAACCATTCAACCGACTTATAATATTATCATTACCCAATGTATTGGAGATCTATAATGAGATAACCCTTTGTATAAGCTGTATCGGTCTAACCCATGAGCTATAATGGGGCTCAACCCTTCATATAGACTATATTAGGCTTAGTTGTTTCTCATGAGCTATAGTGAGCCTCAACCCTTCGTATAAGCTATACTGGGATCACCCGTGAGCTATAATGGGGCTCAAAACTTTTTATAAGCTATATTGGGCTCACCCATTTCATATAATTTTCAATTACCACTTCATGAATAAAACAATTTCATCATAAAAACCTTTAAAAAACTCTTTTAAACTCATATGGAAAACATTTCTGGTAAAATACCCCTTTCTTTTAGAAACCCATTATCAAAACAAAATAACTTTTTTCTTTTTAGAACAATTTGCAATAAATTAAAAAGACATGACAATGCATTATTAAATATTTACATACTTATATTTATATAAATATATATAAATATGAACTTTCATAGGAAAACATTTTCTAGGTTTGGAGCAACCAAATCTCATTAAAATTAGACTTTGTGTAAATGCATAGAATGTTAATTAACATACATTTTTTTAAGAAATCCTTCATAAACTCATAAAATGCATTTTATTGAAAAAAGACATAAAATGTTAAACTTTTTATTTTAAAATTCATCTTTAATAAGACAATTAGATACCCATTTACTTAATCCAAAACTTAATGCTTGAAAATATCATTTTATACATAAAATAATGATGTGAAGGAATGAGTATTCCACATAAAATAATAGTAATTATAAAATTACTATTCACATGAAATAATAATTTTAACAATATGTATAATATTTATTCTATAAAATAAGTAGTTGGGGTTTGGCTTAGTGGTAAGCACCCTATAATCCTACATAAAAAATGGGGGTTCAAATTTCATTGGGCACAGGATTCTGTAGCAGCACTGTAGCACATTGTAGTAGCGGCGACACTCTAGCAACGATGGGCATTGTAGCGGCGATAGGTCACTATAGCAGTGGAAGGGAACTATAGCAGTGGCGGGTACTATGTGGTACTGTAGTAGTGGGTACTGTAGCAGTACTATTCACAGAATGACCCTTGGGCAAAAAATTTGGGCCTACGAGCTATGTAATGGGATAAATTCCCACTGGGTCTTCAGGCTATGTAATGGGTCTCCCTCTACCCAGTCAAAGATGTATTTCCTTTGATTTAATAATAAATGAGGCTTTGACACCAACCTTTAAAAAAAATTCCATAAAATAATCATAATAAAAAATCCATTATACCCTTAACATATAATTTTAAAAACAAATTTATATTACACACATAAAATATTAATAAGCATTATTTTTAATAATATATTTTATCAATGTATAAACATACTTTGAAAATAATATACATATATACATACTCTCTTACATAAAAATAGATATTAAAGTACTTACATAATTAGAAATCTTGAAGTAAATAATCATGGAGTTTGAAAACAATATATATGTATATGTTTGAGTAGTATGGACTTGCAATTTGAAAATAATCTGCACACATACGCACAAAAATATATAGACACACACACACACACACACACTTAAGGAATATAAACTTGGAATTTGAAACTATTATATATATATATATATATACATATTCAGATACACCCTTACATAATTATAAACTTCAAATTATAAGTCTTAAAAATGAATGAACTTGAAAATTGAATAATATATATATATATATATATGTGTTTGAATAATATAACTTGAAATTTGAAAATAATATATAATGCACCTTTACTAAAAACAAGGGGTTTTTGAAATTAAACATAGAATTTTATAACTCTTTGAAAATAAATATAATTTTAAAAACAAAAGAATCCCCTTACTATATGAGAACTGATTACCAAAAACAGTTCTGCTTGCTTTGGGTGTTTAGATCAGATGGATGGAATTGGCCTTCAGTCTGCTTGATGGGGGTTCTCAAACTAGTGGGTAAGAGAGGATATGAGAGGGTTTCGACTTGGCTCGGGCATGGGTTCTTCTTCGAACCGTGTGAGTGAGGTTATTATGATGTAAGGAGAAGTTCTTATATATTAATATATGAGAAAGACCTGGTTTCAACTTCTAGGAAAAGTTGGGATTTTCATTAATAACCCCACAGTGTATCTACACACTGTGGATCTCAAATAGGGGTGTAAAAAGAAAATCCTTGCTTTGGGTATACTCATCCTAATGAAATTGGGTGGATAAAAAAAATGAATCAGTTTTATTTTAGATAATAATAATACCTGATTTCAATGATAAAAAAAAGTTTGTGTTTAAATTTATCCTTTTCAAGCTTCCTTGTGAAGTAAGGTAGCCACTGATGATTGTTGTAGGTCGATCACCTTGGAAGGAAAATCAAAGGTCTGATTTTTCAATATGGGGAAAATATCAGTGGTATGTTACTGTGTGAAGGAAGAACTGGATAATGTTTCCATGTGGTGAAATAAGATCGAAGAGATGTCCTTATAGGGAGACAACGTAGGAAAGGCATGTGAAGGAAGGGATGAATAATCGATGGATTTGGATCAAAGAAGAAGATGAAGTAGGGAGATGATCATACGACTTTGATCGTTCGATCAGATGATCATGATATATATATTTGGTTGAAGATTGGTGAATATTTTACGCAAAATAACACCCCACATAAAAAAATAAGATGGCCCCTAGATCCCATATAGTCTAAAAGAGATCAATAGCCTACCAGAAACTATAACAGGGTCAAATCCCTAGGGTCTTATACACGATACCAACAGGAGTAAAGCCGAACCCATGCACGTGGGCCATGCGACCCACCTTACCTGCACACGGGTGGGTATTGGATGAACCTATGCCTCCACAGCAAGGCGATAGTCCACTACCACCATCTTGGATGGTCTTGGATGGACTTCCCTATGGGTTGAGCATTCCCCCCCCCCGCGGGTTGATGGTCTGGCTGAGCCACTTAGCATGGTAGGAAATTATTTATAAAAGAAGTTATAAATTATAACTTCATAAGTAAAACTTAAATTGGTATAAATTATCTTCTTTTATTTATTTTATTTCATTACATTTTAATAAAAACTTATATTATTTTTGAAATCCATTCTTATGATAAATTTTAAAACTAAATTGACCACTTTGTTGATGTTTTTAACATTTTCTTTTATTAATGTTCATCACTTAAATGTTAACAAAATTACTTAAATTAGTATGAAACTTACTAATTACTATGTTTTATTATTAGATATTATTACTCAAAAGTTAAAATTTTCTTTTTAGTCTCAAAACTTACTTAAATTCACTAATTTATTATGAAAGTATTATAGATATGACACTTTGTGCATTATTTAATTAATTTATATTTTTTTATAAATTAAATCACATATATGCATGCTTTATAAAATGGGTTTCAAAATTAATATTTTCATTTCACTTTAATTCCATTTGAAAACCTCAATATTTATTTCCAATGGCCAGATCATTTTTTTCTATAAATAGTAAACTTAGAAGGTATTTTAATAACCTAACTCTATGTGATTGGAAAAAAATTTCTTGCAAATATTGTCTTTGTCTTTAAATTATTATGAATTATTACTATTATTCTATTTGGAGGGATATTAATCATGGAAGATCCAGATGAGTATGAATATAATTGTACTGTTCTAATGTTCATTACCAGCTACCATCTTTTATTAATGATGGATATTACTAGCTTAATTTCAGCTTGAATTAGTTGTAAGCATTTTTAATGAAGTGTTTTTAGTATCAAAGTCTGATTTTTCATCTTAATCTAAATAAAATTTACTCTAATATACTATTTTCTGAGTGTTCAAGACTTGTTTTATTTATTTAAATGAAAAATATATACTTAAAAAAATAATAGGGTGTTACATTCTACCCCCATCAAACAGAATTGCACCCTCACAATTCTTTCACACTCTAAGCCTTGATTTCCAAGCTTCAAACATAGAAATTTTTTGTTCCTACAAAATAATTTTATTAAGACCACTAAACATAGAAAATTTTAGTCAACAAAAACTCATACCTTTAACCAGGTCTTCAGTGTTGGTGTCTTTTGTGAATAGCAAGGGTCTAGGAATGCCAGTGGTACCACAAGGCATCTTCAAAATCCTCTATATCCTCTTTCCAAATGAAACATATGAAGTTCAGATCAAATTTATAAAGACATCAATAATTTTTTTTTTTCAATATGTACTTTTTGAACATCTATTTAAACCTGACTTTTATAAAAAAAATCACTGAGTTTTCCTCAAAGGTCTCAAAATTATCTTTGATACTTTCAAAGATATAAAAATCTAAAATTTGGTACATATAATACGCACGGAGGTCACCCAATTATGTATCTCCTTCAATATTGATGAGTTCTTTGTATGGTTTAGTTAGGGTGAAAAATTCAAAAATACCCTGGTAATATCTTCCACGCCTAGAATAGTTAAAAAGTTGAGAATAAAATATTTTTTTATACAAAAACCATGATCCACAGAATAAATAGTGAATATTAGAGGTGTGAGATGCCTCGTATAGTTTTTTTTATGTGTATAGTATGTTAGAAAAGGGTCTGAAGTCATCTGACCATGAATTCAGAATTATTCTTGAAATCAGATCCTCTGGAAGAGAGAGTAGAGTTGTTTGGGATATTTTTCCTTCCATTTAGAGGTTGCTCTTTAGCTAAAAAATAATTAAGGAGTAAGGGATCTTCTAAGGAATTATATTCTAGGAACGTAATATATATAACAAAATCATATGAATTCTCTAAAGTTATCTAAACCGTTCCTTTGATACCAACTGTAAGGCCTTGAGACCCATGCTTCTAGATCTAGTATAAAAATGCTGTATATTTGTTTTTATAAAGAAGTAACTTAAAAATATAAAGTCATTTACATCTGAGGATATTTTCCGATATAGGATTTAGAGGAAAAGTACCAGTATTACAAATTATCAAAGTTGAAATAATAAATAAAAAGAAAGTGATAAGAATTTTCTTTCACTAGCTCCTTATTGAATCTAATATCCTTGAAAATTCTAAATGATCCTAATGTTTTTTATAAAAACATAGGGTGAGAATAAATTCCTAGTAAGGAATTTTTAAATTTCCAATGAAAAACATTTTGAAAATATCTTTTGAAAATACATTTTGAAAATATCTTTTGAAAATTCCATTTTGAAAATACCTTTTGAAAATACCATTTTGAAAATACCTTTTGAAAATACATTTTTGAAAATACATTTTGAAAATACATTTTTGAAAATACATTTTGAAAAATCTTTTGAATTCTTTTTCTATATAAATACTTTTTAAAATTATAATACTTGGGTTTTCAAAATATAGCTTTGGAAAACACTCCTCGTAAAATACTTCAAAGTTTGAAATGTCATTTTGAAAACACCCTTTCAAAATATAATAGCTTTATAAACACTTTTAAAAATCCTTTGAAAAAAATGATTTTAAAAATGTATTTGAAAATACTTATGCTTTTAAAATGAAAAATTACCTTTGAAGTAATGTAAAAGATACATAAAATGAACTTTATAAATCTTTTATTCCCATATGAAAATATTTCATAAGAGTACTCAAGGAAAAATAAAACACATAAAGGTTTCTTTGAAAACATGATAAAATCATATAATGTTTACATTCATCTTCAAAGTTCTTTGAGAAATGAAACAAAACAATTTCACATCATAAAAAACACACACACATTTTTCTCAAAGAAAATCATTAAGAACCCATATCAAGCAATTCAAACCCCTTTAGATGACTTAGAGAATCATATATATAAAACCCTTTCAAAACCCTTTCAACTAGAATAACCATTTGTTTGAATTCCAATATTATCATTACCCAATGCATTAGAGATCTATAATAGAGATAACCCTTTGTATAAGCTATATTAGGCTCACCCGTAAGCTATAATGGGGCTCAAACCTTCGTATAAGCTATATAGGGATCACCCATTTCTCATGAGTTATAATGGGGATTGACACTTTGTATAAGCTATATCAGGATCACCCATGAGCTATAATGTGGATAAAACCTTCGTATAAGATGTATTTGGCTCACCCCTTTCATATAATGCTCAAGTATCACTTCTTGAATAAAACACTTTCATCATAAAAACCTTTAAAAAACTCTTTTAAACTCATATATGAAAAACACTTTCAGCTCACCCATAAGCTATAATGGGGCTCAAACCTTTGTATAAGTTATATCAGGACCACCCATTTCTCATGAGTTATAATGAGGCTCAACCCTTTTTATAAGTCGTATTAGGCTCACTTGTGAGCTATAATGTGGCTCAACCCTTCCTATAAGATGTATTTAGCTCACCTGTTTCATATAATTCTTAAGTACCACTTCCTAAATAAAATACTTTCATCATAAAAACCTTTGAAAAACTCTTTTAAACTCATATGAAAAACACTTTCAAGTAAAAATACCCTTTTCTTTTAGAAACCCATTTTTAAAACAAAATTCCTTTTTTCTTTTGAAAACCATATTCAATAATGTAAAAGTACATGGAAATTCATTATTACATATTTACATAATTATATTTATATAAATATATATAAATGTAAACTTTTATAGGAAAATATTTTCTATATTTGGAGAAACCAAATCTCTTAAAAATTAGACTTTTTATAAATGCATGGAATGTTAATTAAAATCCATGTAGTTAAAACTTCCATCATAAACTCATGAAATACATTTTATTGAAAAAGGGCATATAATGTTAAACTTTATCTTTTAAAATTCATCCTTTAATAATATAATTAGATACCAATTTACTTAATCCAAAACTTTATTCTTTAAAATATCATTTTATACATAAAATAATGGTGAAAAGGTATGAGTAATCCATATAAAATAATAGAAATTGTAAAATTAATATTCACATAAAATAATTATTTTAACAATATGTATAATCTTTCTTTCATAAAATAATCATAAGAAAAAATCAATTATACCCTTAACATATAATTTTGAAAACAAATTTATATTACACAAATAAAATCATAATAAGAAATATTTTTAATAATAAATTTTATCAATTTATACGCATACTTCTAAAATAATATACATATATATTTACTCTCTTACATAAACATAAATATGAAAGTACTTACATAATTATAAATATTTAAGTAAATAATCATGGAGTTTGAAAACAATACACATATAAATGTTTGAGAAATATATACTTTCAATTTTAAAATAATCTATATAAATAAATAAATAAATAAATAAATATATATATATATATCCATAATTAAGGAATATAAACTTGGAATTTTAAACTATTATATATATATATATACATATACACCCTTACATAATTATAAACTTGAAATAAGAAGTCTTAAAAATTAATGAACTTGAAAATTTAATATAACATATATATTTATATATATTAAAATAATATAACTTGAAATTTGAAAATAATATATAATAGAACCTTACCAAAAGCAAAGGGTTTTTGAAATTAAACATAGAATTTTATAACCCTTTGAAAATAAATATACTTTTTAAAAATAAAATAACCCCTTACCATATGAGAACTGGGAACCGAAAACCATTCTACCGACTTGGGGTGTTTAGATCAGATGGAAGGAAGTGATATTCGGTCTTCTTGAGTGGGGTACTCAAACCAGTGGGTAAGAGAGGAGAAGGAGAGGGTTTCCTCTTGGATCAGGAAGGGGTTCTTCTTTATTCCGAGTGAGTGGGGTTATTCTGGTGTAAGCAGAATCTCTTATATACGCATATATGGGACGTACCTGGTTTCATATTCTATGAGAATCTAGGATTTTTTTGTTAATATAAAAATATATCTAAAAACTGTGGATATCTAATAGGGGTGTAATAATAAAAGCCTTACTTTGGGTATAATCATCTCGATGAAATTGGGTGGATAAAAAAATGAACCAGTTTCATTTTAAACAATAATATTACCCCACTTCAATGATGATAAAAGTTTTTGTTTAAATTTATCATTTTCAAGCTTCCTCACGAAGAAAGGTATCCACTGGTGATGGCCATAGGTCGATCACCTTTTAAGGAAAATATAAGGTCTGGTCTTTTTATTATGGGTAAAATATCATTGGTAGGTTACTGTATGAAGGAAGAACTGGATGATGTTTCTGTGTGGTGAAATAAGATCAAAGAGATCTCTTTAGAGGGCAATATCACTTTAAGTCATGAAAAGGAAGGGATGGAAAATCAAGGGATTTAAATTGAGGAATAAGATGAAGTGGGGATATGATCAAATGACTATGATTGTTCAATCGAACAATCATGATATATCTATCTATTTAAAGATGGGTGAACAATGTATGTAAAATAGCATCCCACATTGAAACATAGGATAGTCCTCGACTCCCATATACGATAAAAACAATCGATAGCCTAGTAGATGTTGGGGTCAGTTCCCGAGGGCCTTATACATGGCCACAATATGAGGAAAGCCTAACCCATTCATGCAGGCCGCACGCCCCACCTTACCTACACATGATTGGGTATTGGCTGAACCTATGATTCTATAGAAAGACGATGGTCCTCTACCACTAAATTGGATGGTCTTGGATGGAACTCCCCATGGGTTGATCGTGCTCCCCATAGTGGGTTGATGGTTGGGTCAAGCTACTTAACATGGTAGGAAATTTTTTCTAAAAATAAATTATATAATATAACTTAATAAGTAAAGATTAACTTGATATAAATTATCTCCTTTTATTTATTTTATTTCATTACATTTCAATTACAACTTATATTATTTTTGAAATCCATTCTTATAAAAAAAATTAAAACAAAATTGACCTCCTAGTTGATGTTTTTAACATTTTATTTTATGAAATTCCATCACTTAAATGTTAACATAATTATTTAAATTAATATAAAACTTACTAATTACTTACTTTTATTATTATATATTATTAATCAAAAGTTAACATTTTCTTTTTAGTCTCCAAGATTACTTAAATTTACTAATTAATTATGAAAGTATCGTAGATATGATACTTTGTGCATTATTTAATTAATTTAGAATTTCATTCTAAATTAAATCATATATATGTATAATTTATAAATAGGGTTTTAATGGTTATATTTTCATTTCACTTTTTTCCATTTGAAAACCTCAACAACTATTTCCAATAGCTAGATCATTTTTTTATAAATAGTCTACTCAGAAGGTGTTTTAATAACTAGACTCTACAAGATTTGAAAAATCTTTCTTGCAAAGATGGTCTTTGCCTTTCCATTACCATACGATCTTACTATTATTCTATTCAGAGGTCTCTTACTCATGGAAGATCCTAACGAGTATGGATACAATTGGGTTGTTCTAATGTTTATTACATACTTACCTCTTTTATTACTGATGGATCTTAATAGATTAATTTCAGCTTGAATTAGTTGAAAGTATTTGTAATGAAGTGTTTTTGGTATCAAATTATGAGTTTGTTTATTAACCTAAATAAAATATCCACTAATATACTCTTATATGAGTGTTCAAGACTTGTTTTATTTATTAAAACGAAAAATACATACTTAGAAACATATTGGGGTATTACATATACCTCATTATATCTTATTCCCTTGAACTTTGGTTGCTAATTTAATCCAATCTCTAGAGAGTTACTTTTATCCAAGTCTTATCTAACCGTAAGACCAATAGCTATTTTCCATATGTTAACAAACATATTTCACTTGGAAAACTATGGCGATCACACTAACCTCTTGTACACATATGACAAAGATTCATTCCAAATGAATATTATATGATATTTTTCTTACTTTAGTCCTAAACCGGATTTGAGTAACTTGCACCCTTCATTGGAATTCTCTAGTGTCACCATCCCTTTTTGGTTGCGTCGTGTAAACACCTTCCTTGAGTGGTGGTCTTGACATCCAATACTCAATAAAAAGATCATAAAAATTATCCATTAAAACTAAAATTATAATGGATTTAGTTATAATTACTTGGTATTACCAATATAGCCTTATTGGTACCATTCATGTACCATCCATGTATAGTCACACTTGAATACCCACTGCAATATTCAAAATAGTAAGACCCCTTTACTTTGATACATGGAATCCATTATTTTATTTTAATTGATCTTATCAATTTTAGCTAATTTACATATAATACCTACTTGTAGGAATTTATATTCTTAATTAATAATGTATCATCATCCATGATGAATATATAAAACCATCACCATGGTTTTTTCCTTTCTATGCAGTACGTGTCTCTAGACCATTTATTTTCCACACCTCTTGTGGAACTTGTTCCTATGACAACTATTTGTGAATCTCTTACATTGACTAATCCTAATTCAATCCTTATCCCACTAACTTAAATAGAGTTGTGCACCCTTTTATTGAAATATAGTCTATCACTTGAATATCTTAGGCATTTTTATAATATCCTTGTAAGACTTTAGGATAATTAATTTAGATGAACATTGTGTTTTTATTTATACAACTTTGTTTATATATTCGACAAACACTTTACATCTAAACACATATTCTTATGACATAATGGATTTTCATCATATTGTAACTCATATTATATCCATTTTTTATGATAGTTGGCATATGGTTATGGGATAACGTCACTATTTTCAAATCATGTTTAATTTTTTTTAAAGTATCTCCAAAGCATGAGTTTTAGAATTGATGCTCCTTTTACTTACATCATGGATATAATGTGTATAAGGAAATGTTCATTTAGGGATTACTCCATGATAATTTTTATTGATAAATATTAACATTTAAGACTCATAATCTATCCACCTTATTGGAATCATATATTTTATGTGGATAAGGTAATGTGTGTTTAGGAATTACTCCATACTACATAATGATGATCAATGAATGGTTGGACAAGATATTCTTTGACACACTAGACCAAAGCATCTTATATCTTATTACCATGCATGTAGCATACTTCAATTTCACATTCTTTAAACACTTAAAGTAATCTTATAAAGTATACTTAACACTAGCTTACCCTTGGAATAGTTCACGCACACTATCTGAACTAGTGTTGAAAGATTTGTAGATTACCTTTATTTCTAAAGGTTTCTTTGTCTAAAACTAAGTACATAAGTGTGTTGATAATACCTAAGGTCTTTAACTCTGAAGATTCTAAAACCATACTTGGTATATCCTTGAAAACTACTTTGTTTTTATTGATAAAGTATCATCATTCCACAACTGGGTATATAAGTCTTATACTTTATATTCATCACGTATTTCTTAGGATTCATGTATCACTAAACTATTACTTGTGTATTCGACACCATAAACAACATTAATTTCAAAACTGGAATAATGACTCCTTGTTTCCAAAGGAAATGTGAGATAAATGTTTTGATAATACTCAATAAAATTTCTACAAGAATCACTAAAATTGACAATTAGAAGTTGTGTTCTTCTCACCACAAACTTAAGAACCACCCCTTTTCACCTAATTAGAGAATAAACCTTACTTATAGCAACATTTATATACTTAATTGGTTACTATATTTTGATACACATATATGAAAAGCATATTTTATTTAATACCCATGAAGTATGATAGAAAAATTACTTACAGTTGATGAATATACTTGAAAAAGAAGTGATTAATTATTTCTTTAATTTAGTTTATTGCATTTAAACTTCCATGAATTTATTTCATGATATGCGAAGAAAATAACCTATTATTTAATACATCTTCTCTTTGAAGGAAATTGTAATGGTTTCTTTGGCATCACTATTTACATTGACCTTTTCTCCTTGTCTTTCAACTTGTTCATCATAAGAACTAAAGATGAATCTTTATTTAATGTTCTTATTACTTAATGAACCTTACATATAAGGTAATAAAACATTTTATTCATACCATTCATCTTGTAATATTAAAAGAAACTAGAGTAAATGGGTGAAAGTGATATGAGAAAGGGATACATTGAAATATTGTGACCCATCTTTCAATTTACACATATCCAATGTAATCATCACCTATTCATATATACACTTCCCTTTCTCCTCGAAAACTTCACAGAGATGATACAATATGTGAAATCATCCATGTCCTATTATTGTATCCATAACTCACATCAAACGTTAAATTTCATATGTAAAAACAAAAATTGAATTCAATATATGTGTGTTCGTCTAGTTAGAAAAACTCCAATGAATAGTATGCACAATTTTAATTTTTTTACACGAGTCTCACGGGTTAAAAAGAAACAATCCCAAAAAAACAAAAAAAATGGCGGGGTGAATTCTAGAAGAATCCATCCTCAACTCAGGATCCTTGCAACAACCTCCCGATTGGTTCCCCCTTCACCTGCAGTGCCACCGAGTCATGCCCCCAAGCCCTACCACAATCCTACCTGCTGCCGCGCATGACCGTCAGACTGCCACCATCCATGACCTCCTGCTAACCTGCATGTTCTCATGTGGTCTTACCATAGTCGCACTCCACTAGAGCTTCCTCCCTAGCCAGATCCAGATCCCACATCATGTAATCCTCCTTAGTTGTACCCATGGCACCTGGATTGGTGCTGGATCACCCCCTCCACACAGACCACGCGCCCCCCTAACCAACCACCCGCGCACTGGCACAGCTGCAGGCTTCCTCATCCACCGCTGTAATGAGAGGCCTCCATTGCCCATCCCAGCCTCCACATGGTGATCCGATATAGACACTCATGTCCAGATCCCAAAGATTTGAGCTGCTGAAGTCCTTTACCTTCATCCATATCTGGGTTCCCGACCACTGCGCAACCCCACAGGGATAGGTATTCCCAGACTGACTGGTTTCTAGACAGGCACATGCGGCCTCTTCCTGAGTGGACCAACTAGAAATGGGATGATCAGTTTCAACCTGACCCAGAATGGATCTAGATGAGTCCATCCCGACCCGCCTGACCCTATTGGTGGTTTCTCAAGACCCAGATAAAATAAGTAATATTTAAAAATAAGTTAAAATTTTAAATATCATTAAACTAATTGATGAGACCTAATGACGTAAATTTTGAATTAAAATAAGAGTGAATTTTTAATTCAATAAAATCTCCCTAAAAAATAATTTATTAAAAGTTTAATTTTTGTTTATATAATTAATTAATATACACAAGTTTAATGAAAATTGACCAATCATGAGCTGTAGACTGACCAATGCAGGTCTGGTGTTTGTTTTTTATTTATTTAATTATTTTAATATATGTTTGTAATAATTATTTTAATAAATGATGATTTTGTGTCCTCTTTATATCATTAAATTTATAAGGGATTGTGTGCCTAGATTAAAGTTTTCATCTGTATTCTGAATTCTCGAGACCCCCTCACCTGTGTGCGAGTATTGTTGTATAATGATGAAGATGAATAGTAACATACTTTGTGTTGAGATTTGGCGACACACTAGATAGGAGTTTGACATATTGTATGTGTGAGCACTACAACTCGAGTCTCAAGCGACGTGATTCAAGGAGTTACCCCTAGGGTCTAGGTTGATCCATTATTCAATCAATGAATAAAACATTAGTATTGGATCATGATCACGTCATCTAATTTTATTTTTACATAATTTATTATTTTATATATGTTTAGTTTTACATGTGATCATATCAAATAATATGCAAGCATGCACAGATAAAATGAACATGTGACATGATGAATATTTTCTATTTATTGCATGATCAGTTGTGAGTGAAATCACATTGTATGTGCTTATGAGATATAAAATGATTTCATTTCATCGTGTAATAATAAAACATCCTCAAAGAAATATTAAGTCACGAATGGCTTCCATCATTTGAATTTGAACCAAACTAGGTGTATGGGGTGCACGATTAGCCAAAGTTGAGGGTGTATCCTACTACCAGAGAGTTATTATGAGAGTGATGAGTTGAATTAAATAAATTTGGAAGGAAATAATGTCGATGTGGTGATCATTGTGATGTCGAATACATTATCGGATCTCCGCACTAGCACATGAAATTCAATGATAGATGCTCCTGTGTATTTTTGAAGCATGTTTATACAATATAGAGGAATTCAAATTCAGATTCTTTGAGCATAAATTTCCGGTGATTAATGGATGATGAACACATGGCTTTTGTTCAAACCAAGTATTTTTGGTTTATTTTTGTACTTAAAATTCTTCACATGTGATCCTTGGGCTTTAACTGAGGCAGCGCTTCACCGATGATGATGTTGTTACATCAATCTCCAATGAAAATTTTTAAATCCCTAGCCCACCAACTTCCAGTGCACACCCCAATACCTTTAATTGGTATCATTTAAATGCATGAAACTTTTAATCCAAAAAAATTAAATTTGCATTACAATTTGAAGAGGATGTCGTTACAGTCCCAATGCCACCATTAATTAATTCAACAATTAATTAATCTCAACAATTAATTAATCTCAACAATTATATTAATTAATTCAACAATTAATTAATACTATTCAACAAGCTCAATATCCCATAATTAATTCAACAATTAATTATTCTAATCCACAATTCAGTATCCTGATAATTAACTCAACAATTAATTATCCCTAAATCCCACTATTTCAATATTCTGATAATTAAATCAAAAATTAATTATCCCCAATTCCACAATCCTTTAATTAATTAATTCACCAAATTAATTAATTCAATTAGGAAAAATAATTACTAAACAAACTCTAGCAATTCTACTATTACATACATGTAATTGAAATCATGACTATGAGATTTGGATAATAGACCACCTACCTCAATTATGATGGAGAATTCTCAACAACAAAAATCCTCAATTGAATCAGAATAATGGTGAAGAATGATATTTAGAACAGTAACTTAAATCCAAATCAAATGAATCAAGATCCAAAAATCCTATATCTAGATCCAACAAGAATCAATCTAGATCCTAAAAACTAGATCTATATCCATCAAAATAGAGAAAAAAATCCCTCGAAAAGATGAGGAAGATATAGGAAAGGAGAAGGAAACCATATGGGATAATATCCTCTTATTGGGAGGGGTGAAGTTCTTTAATTTGGGCATTGAAATGCCAAGAATGGAGGTCATAAGGGCTTGGAATCAGTTTGAGATCCTCAAAAAACGAGATAAAATAATTAATGGTTAATTTAGGGAATTTGGGGGTATTAGACAGTGGTTTTAGAATTTTTTTAATAATTTTTGGGGGATTAAAATCCTGTATGAATGGTTTGATACTTGGTGAACACGGTTGTCCCTAATTTTGTGCCTCTTCTGGTGGGGGGGGGGGGGTGGGGTGCATAGTTTCTTCTTTTTAGGTGCACTATTTGAAAAACTGTGCACCAGCTGTGTGAATCCCCTCTATTTGGGTTCACATGGTTTTCTAGGTTGGGGTGCATAGTTTGGGAAAACCGTGCGCCAACCGTGTGCTTTCCATCTTCCTTCCAAAATTATCAATTTTCACCCAAACACATCCCATGATTCAACCCACACAAAAATTACTCAAAACTAGAAAAAGAGTGCCTGTAAACATGCATGAGACATCTCCAAAAAAGGTCAGGATCTTACAATCTCCCCACCTTATAAAAACTCATCCTCGAGCTGTTCTCCCAAGAATCTCTAAGATTTTGAGTAAAAAATATCAGGCCATTTAGCCCTCATATATGATTTTCTATTCCATGTTTCCTCCTGAACATGGCCATGTTGCTACAATACATGAACTATCAGTACGATCTTTCCCCTCAACACTCTCTCACTGCGATCCACAACACGTATGAGATGCTCATCACAGGATGCATCTATCTCCGAATCAAAATCATTCACATCGATCACATGAGAAGTTCTAGGGTGATACTGCTAAATTTGTGACACATGGAAACCATCATGCATAACACTGTATCTCTATGGAAGAGCCAATCGGTATTCCACTGGCCCGATTCTCTCCACAACCTCAAATGGTCCAACAAACTTGGGCACCAACTTGCCCTGGCTTCATATCCTGTGGTGACCCAATCTAGGTGACACCTGAAGGGATATAAGATCACCCTCTTTAAACTCTAGGTTCCATCGATGTATATAAACATACAACTTCTATCTACTCTGAGTCATATTCAAACACTTCCAAATCAACTGAACCTGTTATGACATCTCTTGTATGAGACTCGGTCCCAAATTTTTTGACTCACCTACCTTTATCCAGCATAGAGGTGATTTGCATGGCCTACCATAAAGATCCTTATATTGTTCCATATGAATAGTTGCCTAATAACTATTATTACAGTCTGAATCCACTAAATCTTGGTCCTTTTCCTAAGATCCACCAAAGTCTTGGACACATACTCATAGAATATCTTCAAGAACCTAAATAGTATATTCCAACTACCCATTTTTCTATGGGTGGAATGACGTACTCAAGAAAACCTATGTACCAAGCACCTTCTGCAAGCCCTGCTAGAAGCGCCAAGTAAAGAGCGAGTCATAGTCTGAAACTATAGACTGTGGCACTATGTGCAGATAGAATATCTCTTGAACAGACAAATCTCCCAGCTACTCCACTAGGAAAGTCTCCTGTATAGGTAATAAATGTGCTAACTTTTTCAAATGGTCCATAATAACCCAAATACCATCATTCTTCCGAGGATTCCTCAGGAGACCCACCACAGAATCTATAGTCATGTAATCCCTATTACATTTCAAAATATGAAATGGATCTAGTAAACCACTAGGTCACTGATGCTTAGCCTTCACTTGTTGAAAAGTGTAGCACTATGTCACGAACCCTGCTATCACCTTTTTCATGCTCGACCACCAAAACTATCAATGTAGGTCACAGTACATTTTGGTCACACTAGGATGTACCACCCACTTCAAGGCATGAAATTCAGGCATCAGCTCCTCCCAAATGCTTGTAGTCCCAACAACTAGATCTCAGACATATATGACCTCATATCCATTTATTCTCTATTTTAAAGGTGTCTCTCCACCTTCAAGGCTTTCCCTCTAGGCCAAACATTCTAGATCCTCATACTGTCTATCCCTGATCTGTCTCAAAAGTGTAGAATCCACTGAATCTAATACAGGAGTCATATTCTCCTGACTCTCCTAAACTATAACATGTATCTCATCCAGTAATTTCATCATATTCCACTCAGAACTAGACCCCTGAACTTCCTGAGTTTTATTTTTTTGATCAAAGCATTAACAACACCATTTCCTTTCCTAGGCATATATGCTATCTCAAAATCAAGATTTTATATACTCAACCCACCTCTGCTGTTGAAGATTCAAATCTTTCTGCAAAAAGATGTACCTTAAGATCTTATGATCAGTATACATAATAAATTTTTTTCCCAATAAATAATTCCACTAACACTTTAAAGCATAAACCACTACAGCTAAATCAAGGTCCCGTGTAGGGTTGTTCCATTCATGTGGCCTCAATTGCTAAGACCCATACATTGCAACTCGATCTATCTACATCAAAACTACTCCAAGTTTGATCCCATAAGTGTCAAAAAACATCATATAATTCTCACCTAATATAGTTAGGATCAATATTGGTTCTGATTTCAAGCACTTATTCTGATCTAGGAAGGAATTCTCGTTTTCTTATGGCCAGTCAAACTTTATCCACTTTTTGGTCAAGACCGAAAGCAGTGCTGCCAATCGGGAAAAATTTTGGATGAATCTCCAACAATATCCAACTAATCCCAAAAAGTTATGGATATCAAAAAAATTCTCGGGGATTCTCCCAAGATAGAACTACCTTTACCTTCTCTAGGTCCAATAATATGGCATCCCGCCTTTTTATTACATAACTTTTCATTAAATTTTACATACAGAGGATCTTTAAAGTCTAGTGTCTTGGAAATCTGGAACATAATACATAAAACATCCTTATAATACACTTGTAAGTCTTCATCATAGGTTCATCCTAAGTACAATTACTGCATCTCATAACCTGGATACATACATCGAAGTAAAGGGTGAGAAGAATGCCCAGTAAGGAAAACAAGGGAATCAGTTTACTTGTGAAATCAATAAGAACTTGATAAAAACATAAATACAAGAGCAATGGAAGTAGAGGAATTTCATAATGAAAATAACTTAAACCATAACATTAATATGTGGCCACAACATTTAATTTAGACATTCATGAACATATCACCAAGGTTCATCCCTAAGGTGTCATAAAAATTACCATGGTTATTCACCATGGTATCATGAAACTTGTCATTTCTAGATATTAAATTATTTACCCAATGCATTGGAGAAATATCAAGGAACACCCTTAATATGTATTTAATTTCATTTGAGCCACATATATAATAATAAAACATTTCATAAATAACCCAAAGAGAATAAAAGAAATGGGTTTCATTTCAAAATCGAGACGTTTTAAAAGTTCTTAAAAATAAGATCATTATGTCATTTATAACCCATGGAAAGGGAGTGAGGGTTATATCTATGTCAATTCCAGAATCAAATATTTCATTTTTTTGTATTTATGAACACCCATAGAAAATAAATAGGTCTGGGTATTCACATAAATAAAATAAGAGAATTTTTTGAGAGAAAGAGAGAGGAATTTTGAGATGAAAATTCTGCAACATAATGACTACATAACATCCTTTTAGAAAACATTAAAAAGAGAGGGTACAAGGGTAACCCACTCATAAATAACTCATAATAAATTATAAAGGCAGAATAACATGGAGATAATAACTTGGTATGTATATTTTAATGTCATACCACATGAAAAAGAAACTTGAAAGGAAAGTGAAGATGCGATTTCTTTTATAAAAAATTCGGCAGCCTAACGACGTCACTTAAAAATTCGGAAACTCAATTGATGAGAGATGAAAGGGTATCTCATCATTTGGAAATGAAATGGAAAGTTTTAAGGATATATAATAACAAGACACAACATAATAAAATGGAACTATAAGATATAACATAAAGGAAGTCGTGACTTAAAAGAAGAGGGTGAAAGGTTTCCCTTACCTTGAAGAATAACTTTGAAAGATCGAAGCTCAGAACCTTGTGAGGCTTGAGGGAACCTTGGGAGGAATCCTTGGGAGGTAAAAGACCAGAAATTTGTTGAGGAGGATTTTGGAGTGAAATGGATGGGGGAATGTCTTGGTATTTATAGGAAAAGTGGGGGAATAAATTATTAATTTCTAAGGGACACCTCATCAGTGGTATTTGAAAATCCATGAGCTTTCCCAAGGTATTTTCCCATGTTATTGGACAATTGGGACACCTTATTACATATATTACTATTCAAAAGTCGACCAGATTATTAAAATCATGATTACATCATCAATGATGTCATTAAACACCCAAAACTCAAAACTATATTTTTACTATTCACCGAAAAATCAACTGTTTCAGAAAAATCCCAAAAATTAACTCTAACATAATATCTATGCTCTGAATTCAAAAATGAACTAAATTTTATGAAAATATTTTTCTAAATATTTTTAATTTTATTTTTAAATAAAATCATTATTTATTCCAAAAATACAACTTTAAAACTATAACTCATTTTGTAACACCTTAAGAAAGTAATCAAGGTCCCATAAAATTATCATATAACCATAAGACAATAAAGTAAAAATTCATGATTAAATTTTATGAAAATAAATTTCCATTTTAAATTATTAAATTAATTATAAAATTGTAAATAAAATTTTTATGACTTACAAAAATACCAAAACTTAAACTATGATCATTTTTTTTTCACTTTTAAGATGTCTAAAATGTATTTATAAATTCATGGGTGAAGTTTCTATTTTTTTAGTTGATTTACTTTTCATTATTATTCATTACTATTCATTAATATTCATATAGGTATGTTACTATTCATACTTTACTATTCACTAAAAATTAAGTTGATCTTATTAGACTCTAAATTTCATATTGAACACAACTATAGAAGACCATTTTTTGAAAATCAATTCACATTATTAATTATTTAAATAATGAAAAAATATTTTAAAATACCTCTTTTTTTCCTAAATTCATCAATAATATACATCCTATATTTATCCGGACATTTGAAATTCACAAACTTTACCATAATAAGAAATAAAAATTTTATTTATATAAAAGGATTACACAAATTAGCTAAGGTCTCGTTACATAGACCCTTATAACACCAGCATAGGACCTAAGTGTAAGGTGTGCTATGGTGATAGAATCTTGGTGTGGCTCGGACAACATTTCCTGAGTAGTGATTTCTATCAGCTTGAACTTCTCCCTTAAGCGATTCCATTTAAGCTTCACATGTTGAAATTCGGCTTGGGCTTGGTCCAGAGCAAATCCCAATGATGATACCTCCTTCCCAAGCTCTGAAAGACGGGCTTCATATGGCCCGAGTCTACTAGATTATTCCATCGACTCTTCTTTCTTTATTAATTAACCAAGATCATTTGAATTTATAAAGAATAATTGTAACATTAAGAATTTAGTTTCCAATGGTCATATTGACCAATGACCATATAACAGTCGAAACCCAATAGTCTCATTTAATTATACTCACTTCATTAATTAAAGGATATAGTTTTGTTGAGTATAAAATAAAATAACACACAAATTTATGAAATAAATATTATTTAAAAATTTCGGGTCGTTACATTCTTCCCCCTTAAGAAATTTTATCCTTAAAATTTTAACTCATACCCTAAGAAGAGAAAAGGTGTGGTACTTTTGCCTCATAGAATCCTCTGGTTCCCACGTGACTTCCTCACATTTGTGGTTCCTCCACAACACCTTAACAAGGTGAGTATTCTTGTTGCGTAGAACCTTGTCTCTACAATCCAAGATCTCCACCAGCTGCTCTTCATAAGAGAGTTTATGTTCCAATTGTACCACCTCTAGATTTAGTACATGTGAATGGTCAGGTATGTACTTATTCAAGAGGGATACATGGAAGACATCAAGAACTTGTGATAGATTTGAAGGAAGTACAAGCCGATAGGCCACTGCTCCTACGCGATCAAGGATTTCCTAGGGGCCAATGTACCTAGGGATGAGATTTCC
This sequence comes from Viscum album, assembly GCA_963277665.1. Taxonomy (NCBI): domain Eukaryota; kingdom Viridiplantae; phylum Streptophyta; class Magnoliopsida; order Santalales; family Viscaceae; genus Viscum; species Viscum album. Next base: position 112,283,698 of record OY728127.1, read on the forward strand.
TTTCTTCCCAAACCTCATGACTCTCTTTCAAGGTGAAATTTGAAGAAAGAATTTTTCACCAACATCAAACTACAAGTCCCTTCGACGATTGTCGGCATAGCTCTTCTGCCAACTCTGAGCAGCCTTAATGTGTTGCTAGATGGAATTGAATTTTTCTGTCATCTCTTGCACAAGATCAGGCCCAAGAAGCTTTCTATCACCAGCTTCATCTCAATAAGTATGAGTTCTACATCGCTTCCCATATAGAGATTCATAGGGTTCCATTTGAATGCTAAAGTGGAAGCTGTTGTTGTAAGAGAACTCAACTAAAGGGAGATGTTGATCCCATCCACCTTTAAATTTCATTGAGTATGTTCTCAACATATCCTAAAGTTTTTGAACAGTTCTTTCAGATTGGCCATCAATTTGGGAGTGATAGGCCGTACTAAAATTCAATTCAGTACTCAGATCATGTTGAAGACTTCTCCATAATTCTTCTGTGAACCTTGGATCATGATCAGATACGATAGAAAGTGGAACTCCATGCAGCCTTAAAACTTCCTTCACATAAATCATAGAAAGTTGATCACGAGAGAAATATTCATGAATAGAGATAAAATGTGCAGTCTTGGTGAGACGGTCCACAATAACCCATATCGCTTTATTTCCTTTGGAAGTTCTCAGGAGACCAGTGACGAAGTCCATTGTGATATTGTCCCACTTCCATGCTAGTATGGGTAGTGGTTGCAATACCCCTTTAGGAAGTTGTCGCTCTGTCTTCACTTGCTGACATATGAGGCACCTTGAAGTGTAGTCAGTAATCTCCCATTTCACATTATCCCACCAATAATGATCACAAAGGTCCCGATACATTTTTTTGCTTCCGGGAAGTATTGATAAAATAGAACTACGAGATTCATCCATCAGATTCTTCTTTATTTCTAGAATATACGGAACACATAGCCTTGTAAGAAATTTTAGTACACCTTCTTGATCAATATTGAACTTAGGAAACTTCCCATCCTTCACAGCCTCAAACTTCTTCTATAACAAAGGATCTTCTTTCTGATCTTTCTTGATCTTCTCTAGTAATGACGGTTGAGAAATCATTTGGGTTAGGGTTGATGATGTCCCTTACCTTATAATTCCCATGTCCAGTTTTACTAGGTCATTGATCAAAGGATCTCTTTGAATCCTCATCATGGAAAGAACAACTGGGTCTTTTCTACTTAATTCATCAACGACTTTGTTTGCTCTTTTGGGATGATATTGAATTGAACAATCATAGTCTTTAAGAAGTTCCAACCATCTACTTTGTCACATGTTCAATTCATTTTGTGTGAAAATAAACTTCAAACTTTGATGGTCTGTGTATATATCACATTTCTCCCCATAAAGATAGCGCCTCTATATCTTCTGAGCAAAAACGACTGCAGCCATCTCCAGATCATGCGTAGGATATTTCTGCTCACGAGTCTTCAACTGTAGAGATGCATAAGAAATGACCTTGACATTTTTCACGAGGACTCACCCAATCCCTTTTAGAGATGTATCTCTAAAAATGAATAATCCTTCTCCACTTTAGGGCAGAGTTAACACAGGTGCAGTAACCAATCTCTTCTTCAGCTCTTGGAAAATTTTCTCACACTCCTTTATCCAGATTAACTTGACCCATTTTCGAGTTAACTTGGTCAATGGATTAGAAAGTCATGAATTTTTTTTCACAAACCTCCTATAATATCCCATTAATCCAAGGAAACTACGAATCTCAGTTATTTTTTTTAGGATGAGACCACTCCTCTACAAATTTTTTCTTTGTAGGGTTAACTGTGATTCCTTCATTGGTAACAATATTCCCCAAGAAAGCAACTTGTTGTAACTAGAATTCACATTTACTAAACTTTCCAAAAATCCTCTCCTTCTGTAGAGTTTGAAAAATAACACTTAGATGATCCTCATGCTCCTCACGACTTTTGGAATATATCAAAATATCATCAATAAAAACTACGACAAAGTTATCAAGGTAGTCCTTAAATAATTTATTCATCATATCCATAAAAATATTTGGTGCATTACTCAGTCTAAATGGCATAACAACAAACTCATAATGCTCATATCTTTATCGGAAGGCATTTTTTTGGAATATCTTCTTTCTTCACCCTCAATTGATGATAACCCATCAATAATCAATCTTAAACAATAATTGATCCCCACGAAGTTGGTCAAATAAGTCATCAATTCTTAGAATAGGGTATTTTTTCTTTCCTATGATCCCATTCAGTTCTCCAAAATCAATGCATAGCTACATCGATCCATCCTTCTTCTTCACAAAGAGAACAGGTGCTCCCCAAGGAGACACACTCGGTCAGATAAACCCCTTCTCCAAAAGATCTTGGAGTTGTTTCTTTCATTCCTCCATCTCCACATTTTCCATCCTATACGGGGTATTTGATATTGGATGAGATCCTGGTATGAGTTCAATAGAGAACTCTACCTCTCTTTCTGGGGGAGGTCCAGGCAACTCCTCAGGAAATACATCAATGTATTCCTGGACGATGGGGACATTTCTATCCTCAAACTCTCATTTCCTTCTTCTTCTTCACCGATCAACTCCATAAACAAGGATATAAGAGGTTCTTCTAGACAAAGATCAGGTTGATATATCTCTCATTGGAAGATAATTATAGGTTATCCATTTAAGACTACTGAGATTTCCTTGCTTATGAATTTGATCTTAGCATTATACTTTGAGAGCCAGTCCATCCCTAGTATAATGTCGAATTCCAGCATGGGAATGACTACTAGATTTGTGATAATATTGTGCTCACTAAAGTAAATACTAGAGTTTCTAAATAATGACAATGCTTGGATAATCCCACCAGGGGTCTTGATTGTTAACTCTATTTTTAGAAAATCGGGGGTTGATTCTAAATTCTTTGAGAACTTGGAGGAAATAAAGGAATGTGTAGAACTAGTATCAAACAAATTACTTGCTAGATTTGAGAGAAAAATAAGAGTACCTACTACCACATCATTAGAATCTTTAACTTCAGCTTTTGTGATAGAAAAAGCATGACCTTTCTCCCTTGGCCTTTACTGAGGCTGATGGTGGTTCCCCTCTACTACCCTCGGATTTTGTCACGACCCGACCCTACCTGGGCTCGAGCCGCAACTACCCCAAGCCTGCCTCCATAGGCCATGGGATGGAAACCAGCGACGAAGGCACAACAACTTGGGGAGGCCTTTGCCTAAGTACCTGTACACACGCACACAACACACTCAATGCGAAAGTGTAGAGTAAAAGAAAAGACAGGCAGAGTAAAGTGAAACTGCTATATATAAGCCACAAAAGTGCATCGATCTCTAAAAGTACAAAGCAAGTGCTGAAAGTAAACTGAAAAGAAAAGGGGAAAAACATGTGCCCAACCAGAAAAGTACCACAACCCGGCAACAGGTGAACAAAAAGTAAACAGCTGGAAGGGTCCCCCACCTGGAACCCGACTCCGACCACCGCACGCGGTCCATGCTCTTGAACTCCTAAGCTCCATTGAAGTCACGACCAACCTGTCTGTCGTCTGCAAGGTCACACCAAGTGCGGGAAAAGCCCAAGCAGGGGTGAGTATAAAAAAATACTTAGTAGGATACCCCGAAGGCTCGAGGGAGCAACAAAGGAGGTACCAAAGGGTGAGAAGTAGATCTAACAGGGAAAGTAAAGGAGTACAACCGAGAGTGCAGTAGATTACCAGTAGAGAGTCTAGCTCAACCCAACAAGAGAAAGGAGGGAGACTCGTCCAGACACAAGGAGCTAGAAACGGTGAGAAGATGAACTTCTCATCGAGTCTTCTCTACCTATATTAGGAGAGTAGACTCGTCCAACCACGAGAAGCTGGACATGGAAAGCACGTGGCATACCCCTCACATCTTCGCCTCCCCTGGAAGGAGATTAACCAAACCAAATAAGTGGGTATAGGAACAAGGTATATATATATCTATATGCTCAAAAAAGAATCCCAAACAAGATCGTAAGGGGATATCCATCCCGTAGCTCAGCCCAAGAAAAGTGAGTTACCAAGAGTCCCGGAAATAAACACCATCGATGCCCAACATCTCGCACGTCTGCCCTGAACTACAATTCAAGGGCTCAAATCACCGCACCTTGACACTATCCTCTTTGGGAGGCACTGAATCGCCTGCATGGTTTTAGGTCACGTCACAAGGATGCGTCTCGCTGGTGAAATCACCCCTCGTACTTGAGAGTTCCAGGTTAAGTCAAACCACACCCCGTCACTATCACACAGTCAAGAGGTCTGCTCAAAGTCAAAGATGTCACATCATAGACCCATACAAATGAGGGTCCCGCTCCGGTAGTCATGGAGTAAAGCCACAGACTAGCCTAGTAGAAATGACTGAGACTGAAATACGAACGGGTGACCCACTGCCCATCCCTGCTGGAGGGTAATTCATAATAAGATATCGGGTGACCCAATGCCCAGCCCTGCTGGAGGGTAGACCCTAATACAACATCAGGCGACCCACTGCCCAACCTTGCTGGAGGGTAGACCCAGAATAAGTCAACAGGCGACCCACTGCCCAGCCCTACTGGAGGGTAGACCTGGAACGAGACGACAGGCGACCCACTGCCCAACCGCACTGGAGGGTAGACCTGGAATGAGACGACATGCGACCCACTGCCCAACCGTGCTGGAGGGTAGACCCTCAAGAGTCGTCGGGTGACCCACTGCCCAGTCTCACTGGAGGGTAAACCCTGAGGTGTAAATGAGCAACCCACTGCCCAGTCTAGCTGGAGGGTAAACCCGAAGAAGCTGATGAGTAACCCACTGCCCAGCCCTGCTGGAGGGTAAACCCGGATCTACTCTGGCCATTTCTACTAGATGGAACAATACTGGCCAATAGAACTCAAAGTGGGTATCATGCAACCACCCAACTCAAGAACAAAACCAGGGGAAACCACTCAACCCTACTGGTCTAAACCATCGTGAATAGGAGGACCCTCTATGTTGCGAGAGGTCAAAGGTACGCAAAGCCGAACACGACATTCACATGGGGCCCACACGATGTGTGGTCCTAATCCAACTCCAAACCAAGCACAAACGTTCTCAGGCACATACTACATCATGTACCCCCAAGCATTCCCGTATAATCCTAGAGTATAGCACGTCTCCATCCCTAAGGCTATCATGCACACGGTACCCCAACATCAACGTGAAGGGCATAAACGTAACTTCTCCAACTTGCCACCTCATCAACCCAGGAATGACCAACCACATCTCATTAAGCATTTACTTCACTCACATGGGAGTGCATGCGATCACGCACCAAGGGTTCTTTACAAGTTTCGCGGAAAGAACCACCATCGGTACGCCTTTCATGTTTCCACATTTGATGAGATCTCAAAGGAGACTCCACACATCCCAACAGATTGCACCATTGAAATCCTCACGGAAAAACACGCGGGATAGACTACCTACTCGCCTCAAACGGATATACGATGGAAAAGGCGCCAACACCGCCTTACGCCCGAACGACGTCCCGTGATCACGAGCCTCGACCCCGAAAGCAGTCGGGCACATCGCACCATTGCGATCCCTCAGGTAAACACATCAAAAGGACTGCTCACTTGAGTGCAATGGATATCTAGAGAAAAAGATGCATTCCAGCGCACCGTACATGAGCAGTGCTACGTGGGACCCGCATCCCGGTCCTGAAACACAAAGAATGGATCGCACCGTTGCGATCCCCTCGAAAAAGTACACAAGTTTGACTAATCACTTGTTCGAAACGGACACCCGGTGATAAATCTGGAAAAATCACCATCAACGCCCAAACGGCCCTCGTGGGGCCCGCACCATCATGGGGAATTAATGTGGGCAGACTGCTTCAATGCAATTCCCTCAGAAAAACACCCGAAATCGACTACTCGCATGCCCCGAACAGACCTCCGATGAAAAAGTTACAGAATGCTGCTCGCAGCTCAACAGACGGGTTGTGGGGCCCACGCCACAACTCCGGTTTCAACACCCGAAACCACCCTGGAAAGCTTCACCCTGGCGCCAGGGTCCCAACGCCACTGACGGCGCTCAAAATGGACGTCAGATTCATCTGCGCCGTCCAAAACAAGATCCCCCGGAAAAACGTCAATTCACTTAAAGACACGTCACGCCTCCGAGACCCCTCGTTTTGGGAATTAAAAATTCCCGAAACCATCTCAAAAAGTCTGCCTTGGAGCGATGTCCCCGCTACCGTTGTCAGCACGCAAAACGGACACCCTGCGGATGATTTATCAATATAAACCATTTTCATAATAATAATAATAATAATAATAATATTATTATTATTTTATTTTATTTTATTTTTTTTCAAACCAGACTGGCCAACTGGCCGGTCTCAGCATGTCACCAAGCAGGACCCGCCGATCGCGGGTCCTCGTCTCCCAGCAGACCGGCCAAGCGACCGGTCTTCGTTGACAACCAACAGGATCCGTGCCGCGCAGGTCCTGGCTTCTCCAGCACGCCCGAGGCCAGGCCTCAGGCTCCTCCATTGAGCGCGCCTGGTCAGTGCACCTTGCCGCAGCCAGCGCCGCCGCTGCCCCGCTCCATCGGCCGCTTGCACCGTCGCCCACAGCCGCCTGCTCCGCCTCCGCTCGGCCGCGCTCTCGGCCGCCTCCACACCACGACGGCCCGACCACACCTCCAAGCTCCGCTGTCCTGTTACCCCGGTCGCACACCGCTAAGCCTCCTCGGCTCCACCGGCCACACCTCGTCCACATCGCACCGGACCGGGTCCTCCGCTGAAGAGAGCCTGGTCCGCCTCTGCTGGATCGCTGGGCCGCCGCGCGTGCCGCCGGACCGGCCTGAAGACCTCCAGAAAACCCCAAAAAACCCACGAACTTCGCTGGATGTTTGCGAACACGTTGGGACTCAGATTTTCAATCCGAAACATGAGTCGGGAAGCTCAGAACTAGTATTACGCATTTTTGGGCTTCGTTCGACGATCGGGCATTAATTTGACACATAAAATTGTACTTTAATAAGGGTATATATATATAAAAATGCAAAACGTAAACTCCTACATGTGAGGGCGTAGCCCGGAGCTTCGCCGCATGATCCTCCGTTGCCGTAATGCTCGGAGAGGAGGAGGATTAGTGAGGGGCTCTCCTTGGTTGAGCTCCTCTGCCAGGGGATGAACAAAAGGGAAGAGGGGGGGGGGGGGGGTTAAGCTTAAATAGGAAAAAAAACAAATTAATTAAAAAGTTTTAATTAATTTAATCCTAAAAATTAACCCGCACCCGAAACTCTTTTCGGGGTCAAGATTAAACCTCCCCTAGGGTAAAAACAACCTCTCGAGCACAACGGCGGTCTCATAATTTTAATCCGAGGTCTCATTCAAAAGTTATAAAACTGAACACCAGAGGCCGCCAAATTACGAAAATTCCCCAGGGGCCATTTTTCACAGACGGCCCGCACCCGCGAAGATTACACCCCTCCTAGGGTAAACGGAACGTTATGAACTCAATAGTGACCTCGATTTTCCAATCCGAGCCACCGTTTAATAGATACTTGAGTTAATCCGTTAAACGAATAAATTAATTATTTAATTTATCCGTTCCACGCTCCGATAGCAAGCGAGGGGTATAAACATCCCGTGCCGACATGCTTTATGTCATTCCTAGGGTAAAAACCCCATTTTAGACCCATCAGTACACTCAGAATTCTGATCCGGATCACCGTTTAGGAGTTATCCCATTTATTTGGCATTCCCAGTGTGAATGCACTGAAAACTTAATTCCGGCCACATCGGGACTCGGAATTGCATACAGTCTGAAGGCGCTGCTCTGGAATATAATCAGGATTATTCCAAAGTCTTTCTCAGCAAAAACCGGGTTCTTAAATCATTCCCTCCTTCAAGATTTTCGTCCCTGAAAAGAAAAACCAGGGAACAACTTAGGGTACTAAGCCCACACCTGGCTCTTCCGTACCTAGAAGAACTCTTACACCATCCTGCGTCACCACACATGGAACAAAGGATTTGATCTGTTCACGCGAGGTCTGCCCTTGCCGATGATGTGCATAGGAGAATGCACACATCTCCTCAGGTGAGTCATGTAGGAGATGCTATGCACTAAAATCATCCTTTGGGGTTAGGGAAAGGCGGTAGGGAACCTCTCCATCCCTTTGCACGGTCTCAAACGTCCCAAAGGCTCTCGGGGGTAGCTCACCTCCCCGACCGAACCCTTACATCGCATGCCGCGACTAGAATCTCCACCCGCACCTAGAACAAGGCCCTGTGATTCCCTCCTTCAGAATATCCATATGGTGAAACACCCAAGGATATCTGGTCACGCAAGATTTCACAGTTGATGTCCCTCAACCAAGACTCTCTTACACGCTCGGAGAGCGATGGAGTCGACGCCATCGACTAAAGAGAAAGGTCCTACGCCTTTTATTACACTGTCATAGGGTTAAACTGACGCCCTACGTCTCCCTGATAACACCTCAAGCAATGAGCTGGGAGAAAATAATTTCACACACAGAGCCCAACAATTCTACTGCAAAAAGTAGAAGAGCGGTAGAGCGTACCTCTTATCACCTCATGCTCTGCAGGATCGTAGACATCCAAAGATCACGGCTGTCCGCGGTACCAACTGTCAACTCCTAGAGCCTGACGTGGACCGCCTAGTGGTGATGGGAAGAGCTTGTAAGGTCATCCTCCACTTCCAGATCCTCCCTCTCCTCTTCTAGAACCACCTCTCTGGGCGCTACTCCAATCATGTCGCTGCCTCTGTCGTGGTGGTGCACCTACTGCCTACCCGAAGCTCTCTTCATGCCTGGTTGGGTAGTCCCGTGTTAGGTGACCTCACCCATTGCAAGCATAGCACCGACTCTCTTTGGGTTTCACTAGTTCCCTCCTGCACCACTATGGTGTACGACCACGCCCTTGAGTCTGGTTATCAGAAAGCCACCTACGTTGAGGTTCTGCTTGCCGATGCCTACTAACTGCGACAGACGTCTCGGCTCCAACGTGTCTGCTGTCACCACCAACTCTAGAACGTGACAGGAAGCTCTCTGTCACCAGCTCCTGCTCTAGAACCCCGACATATGTGTAAATTCCCAAGGGTACTATGACATCATGAATCCCTCGGCAGAGACCCTACTCGAACTTCCGCGCTCGGAAGTTGCCGTCATGGACCAAGTCTGGGTAAAAGCATGCACGGTCTGCGAAACTAGTCGCGTACTCAGCCACCATCATCCCTCCTTGCTGAAACTGCAGGAGCTCCTGAATCCGAACAGAGCATAAGAAGGAGGGGAAAAACTCCTCACGAAACAAAAACTGAAAGTCGCCCCAAAAAAAGTGACGAATCATCAAGAAACTGAGTCACCAGACTCCACCAACGCCAAGATACTCCGCAGAAAAGGTCGGCTGCCAAAGCCACTATTTGATATGACAACGTCTACACAGGCCTGAAAAGGAGAACCACTATCTCAAACCAAACCTCTGCTGCCTGAGGGTCTGGATCACCAATGAACCTTAGCGGTCTCTGCTGCTGGAACTTGCGGAGCGCACTCAACCTGTGCTCAAGCTCATCCTGCTCTGCTGAACATGTCTACTGCTCAAAAGGTGGGGGTGCTACTACCAACCCACCCAGAGAAAGGGGCTCACATGATGGGTCCTGGAATGTGTCCTCGTAGCTCATAGGGTCGTTGTCACGAACCAAAGCTGGTATCCTGGTTGGTTGTCTTCACGGAGACATCCTGAATATTATCATGGAGTTCCGTGGTCAGATGAGCATATATGTATATACCAATAACAACAACGATGGGGAGCTGACTCAAGAAGGACAATCAAGACTCAGTCCTATGTGATGCACAAATTTGTTTTCCCTACAATGAGTGTCTCAGCATGTTGAGTTAACAAGCGGGTTATCAAGGTCCTGGTGAATGGATACGTCGGCCACCGAACCATCACTGGACTCCCTAGATTGAGAGCCGCTCTCGAGACACGTTAACACTGTTTCCCTAAATCCCAACCAATTCCTTTTTAGGGACATCTGAACAACGTCCCAAGGAACGAACCACCTCTGATACCACTTTTTCATGACCCGAACCTACCTGGGCTCAAGCCGCAACTACCCCAAGCCCGCCTCTATAGGCCAGGGGCTGGCGACCAGCGCCGAAGGCACAACAACTCGGGGAGGCCTTTGCCTAAGTACCTGTACACATGCACGCAACACACTCAATGCGAAAGTGTAGAGTAAAAGAAAAGACAAGCAGAGTAAAGTGAAACTGCTATATATAAACAACCAAAAGTGCATCGACCTCTAAAAGTACAAAGAAAGTGATGAAAGTAAACTGAAAAGAAAAGGGGGAAAACATGCGCCCAACCAGAAAAGTTCCATAAACCGGCAATAGGTGAACAAAAATTAAACAACCGGAAGGGTCCCCCACCTAGAACCCGACTCCGACCACCGCACACGGTCCACGCTCATGAACTCCTAAGCTCCACTGAAGTCACGACCAACCTGTTCGTCGTCTGCAAGGTCACACCAAGTGCGGGAAAAGCCCAAGCAGGGGTGAGTATAAAAAATACTCAGTAGGATACCCCGAAGGCTCGAGGGAGAAACAAAGGAGGTATCAAAGGGTGAGCAGTAGATCTAACATGGAAAGTAAAGGAGTACAACCGAGAGTGCAGTAGAGTACCAGTAGAGAGTCCAGCTCAACCCAACAAGAGAAAGGAGGCAGACTCGTCTAGAAATAAGGAGATGGAAATGGTGAGAAGATGAAATTCTTGTCGAGTCTTCACTATCTATAGCAGGAGAGTAGACTCGTCCAACCACGAGAATCTAGACACAGAAAGCACGTGGCATACCCCGCGCGTCTTCGCCTCCCATGGAAGGAGAGTAACCAAACCCAAGAAGTGGGTACTAGAACAAGGTATATACATATCCATATGCTCAAAAAATAATCCCAAACAATATCTTAAGGGGATATACATACCATAGCTCAGCCCAAGAAAAGTGAGTCACTAATAGTCCCAGAAGTAAACACCATCGATGCCCAACATCCCGCACATTTGCCCCGAACTACAAGTCAAGGGCTCAAATCACCGCACCTCGACACTATCCACTTTGGGCGGCACTGACTCGCCCGCACGGTTTTAGGTCGCGTCACAAGGATAAGTCTCGGTAGGGAAAGCGCCCCTCGTACTTGAGAGTTCCGAGTTAAGTAAAACCACACCCCGTCACTGTCACACAGTCGAGAGGTCTTCTCAAAGTCAAAGCTTTCACATCACTAACCCGTACAAATGAGGGTCCCACTCCGGTAGTCACGGATTAAAGCAACATACTATCCTAGTAGAAAGTACTGAGTCTTAAATAACAACGGGTGACCCACTACCCAGCCCTGCTGGAGGGTAGACCCTAATACATCATCAGGCGAACCACTGCCCAGCCCTGCTGGAGGGTAATTCATAATAAGATATCGAGTGACCCACTGCCAAGCCCTGCTGAAGGGTAGACCCTAATACATCATCAAGCAACCCACTACCCAACCCTACTGGGGGTAGACCCGGAATAAGTCGATAGGCGACCCACTGCCCAACCCTGCTGGAGGGTAGACCTGGAACGAGACAACATGAGACCCACTGCCCAACCATGCTGGAGGGTAGACCTAGAACAAGACGACAGGTGACCCACTGCCCAGCCGCGCTGGAGGGTAAACCCTCAAGATTCTTCGGGTGACCCACTGCCCAGTCTCGCTGGAGGGTAAACCCTGAGGAGTAAATGAGTAACCCACTGCCCAGCCTCGCTGGAGGGTAAAACTGAAGAAGCCAATGAGTAACCCACTACCCAGCCCTGCTGGAGGGTAAACCTAGATCTACTCTATCAATTTCTACCGGATGGCACAACACTGGCCAATAGAACTCGGAGTGGGTATCGCGTAACCACCCAACTCCAGAACAAAACCAGGGGAAACCACTCAATGCTGCTGGTCTATACCATCGTGAACAGGAGGACCCTCTATGTTGCGAGAGGTCAAAGGTATGAAAAGCCATACACGAAAACCATATGGGGCCCACATGACGTGTGGTCCCAAGATAACTCCAAACCAAGCACAAACGTTCTCAGGCACATACTAAATCATGTTCCCCCAAGCATTCCCATATACTCCCAGAGTATAGAACGTCTCCAGCCCTAAGGCTATCGTGCACACGACACCCCAACGTCAACGCAAAGAGCGTAAACGTAACTTCGCCAACTTGCCACCTCATCGGCCCAGGCACGGCCAACCACATCTCATTAAGAATTTACTCCACTCACACGAGAGTGCACACAATCACACGCCAAGAGTTCTTTACAAGCATCGCGGAAAGAACCACCATCGGTATACCTTTCATGTTTACACATTTGATGAGATCTCAAAGGATACTCTGCACATCCCAAAGGATTGCACCGTGAAAATTCTCGCGAAAAACACGTGGGATAGACTACCTACTTGCCTCAAATGGATATCCGACAGAAAAGTTGCCAACACCACCTTACGCTCGAACGACGTACCATGATCCCGAGCCTTAGCCCAGAAAGCAGTCGGGCGCATCGCACCATTGCGATCCCCTCAGGAAAACACGTCAAAAGGACTTCTCACTTGAGTGCAACAGATATCCAGAGAAAAAGATTCATTCCGGTGCATCGCACATGAGTGGTGCTATGTGGGACCCGCATACCGGTCCCGAAACACAAAGAACGGATCACACCATTGTGATCCCCTCGAAAAAGTACACAAGTTCAACTAATCACTTGTCCGAAACGGACACCCGGTGATAAAGCTGGAAAAATCACCGTCCATACCCAAACGGCCCTCGCAGGGCCTGCACCATCATGCATAATTAAAGCGGGCAGACTACGCCAATGCAATTCCCTCAGAAAAACACCCAAAATCGACTACTCGCATGCCCCGAACAGACGTCCGATGAAAAAGTTACAGAACGCTACTCGCAGCTCAATAGATGGGACGTGGGGCCCATGCCTCAACTCCAGATTCAATACCCAAAACCACTTTGGAAAGATTCTCCCCGGCGCCAGGGTCCCAACGCCACTGGCGATGCTCAAAACGGACGTCAAATGCGTCCGCGCCGTCCAAAACAAGATCCCCTAGAAAAACGTCAATTCACTTAAAGACACATCGCGCCTCTGAGGCCCCTCGTTTCGGGAATTAAAAATTCCCGAAACCATCTCAAAAAGTCTGCCTTGGCGCGAGGTCTGCACTGCCGCTGACAGCATGCAAAATGGACGCCCTGCAGATGATTTATCAATATAAATCATTTTCATAATAATAATAATAATAATAATAATAATATTATTATTATTATAAACTTATTATTATTATTATTATTATTATTATTATTATTATTATTTTAAAACCAGACTGGCCAACTGGGCCGGTCTCAGCATGTCACCCAGCAGGACCCGCCGATCGCGGGTCCTCGTCCCCCAGCAGACCGGCCAAGCGGCTGGTCTTCGTTGACAACCAATAGGACCCGCGCCGCGCGGGTCCTGGCTTCTCCAGCACGCCCCAGGCTAGGCCTCGGGCTCCTCTACCGAGCACGCCTGGCCGGTACACCTCGCCGCAGCCAGCGCCGCCGCTGCCCCGCTCCACCGGCCACCTGCACCATTGCCCACAACCTCATGCTCTGCCACCACTCGGCCGCGCTCTCGGCCGCCTCCGCACCACGACGGCCCGACCACACCTCCAAGCTTCACCGTCCTGTTACCCCGACCGCACACCACTAAGCCTCCTTGGCTCCACCGGCCGCACCTCATCCGTACCGCACTGGAACGGGTCCTCCGCTGAAGAGAACCCGCGCCGCCTCCGCTAGATCACCGGGCCGCCGCGCGTGCCGCCGGAACGGCCTGAAGACCGCCGGAAAACCCCCAAAAACCCGCGAACTTCACCGGATGTTTGCGAACACTTTTGGACTCATATTTTCAATTTGAAACATGCATCGAAAAGCTCAGAACCAGTAATACACATTTTTGGGCTTCACTCGATGACCGGGCATTAATTTGATGCATAAAACTGTACTTTAAGAAGGGTATATGAATAAAAAAAATGCAAAACGTAAACTCCTACCTGCGAGGGCGTAGCCCGGAGCTTCGCCGCACGATCCGCCGCCTCCGCAATGCTTGGAGAGGAGGAGGATTAGTGAGGGGATCTACTTGGTTGAGCTCTTCTGCCAGGGGATGGACAAAGGGGAAGAGAGGGGGGGGGGTTAAGCTTAAATAGGAAAAAAAAACAAATTAATTAAAAAGTTTTAATTAATTTAATCCTCCAAATTAACCCACACTCGAAACTCTTGGCGGGGTCAATATTAAACCTCCCCTAGGGTAAAAACCACCTACCGAGCACAACGGCGGTCTCTGAATTTTAATATGAGGCCCCATTCAAAAGTTATAAAACTGAACGTCCGAGGCCGCCAAATTACGAAAATGCCCCTAGGGCCATTTTTCACAGACGGCCCACGCCCGCGAAGATTACACCCCTCCTAGGGTAAAAGGCACATTCTGAACTCAACAGTGCCATAGTTTTTCCAATCTGAGCCACCGTTTAAGAGATACTTGAGTTAATCCGTTAAACGAATAAATTAATTATTTAATTTATCCGTTCCACGCTCCGATAGCGAGTGAGGGGTCCAAACGTCCCGCACCGACATGCTTTATGTCGTTACTAGGGTAAAAACCCCATTCCAGACCCATCTGTACACTTAGACTTCTGATCCGGATCACCATTTAGGAGTTATCCCATTTATTTGGCGTTCCCAGTGTGAACGCACAGAAAACTTAATTCCGGCCACACCGGGGCTCGGAATTGCATGCCATTTGAAGGCGCTGCTCTAGAATATCATCAGGATTATTCCAAAGTCTTTATCAGAAAAAACCTAGTTTTTACAGATTTGGACAGTGATTGGAAAAGTTCCCAAGTTTTCGACACTTAAATCACTGGACATCAGGTAGGGCTTGCACTATCTTCCCCTTGTCGTTAGTGTTTGGAAGTTGAGGTTTCACCTCACTAAGAAAATTACTCACAATACGGACTTCTCTTCCACACTTTTAGCATTTCCCACTCCCGAGAAGGCAGTTCCCCAAATGGTTCTTCCCACATTTATTACACGTGGGACATTTCACTTGCTTGTCTTCTCTTCCCGGATCTAAGGTCTTACCTAAGATGGGCTCTATCGATCTCTTCTTTTAATTAGATTTATGATACCTCTGTGTCTCACCAAATTCCAACTCGACTTTCATCACACTTCGAACGATCTCCTCATATCTATCATAGTCTCGGTTGGATAGATTCTTCCACAGATGAGGTCTTAGTCCACTAAAGAATCTATCAACCTTACCATTTGGATCCATGAAAAAGCTAGAGGTGTAACGTGAAAGCCTTGTGAATTTCATCTTGTAGCTTCCCATAGATTCATTCTCCTTCCGCTCCAGCTAGAGAAAATCCTTCTCCATTCTTGTTCTCATCGATCGAGGGAAATAATTGTTGAATAATATCCCTCTAAAATATTCCCACTCTATAGATTCAACTTACACTCTTGGCCTTGTGTTCTTAATCATTTCCCACCACTGATTAGCTTCTCCCTCTAAGCGATAGACATCCAGAGTAACCTTTTCTTGTTCAGAACATCGAAGCACAGAAAAGATCTTCTTGATAGAGCTGATCCACTGTTTAGTAATCAATGGGTCAGTAGATCCATTGAAGTTTGGAAGTCATTGATGCATAAAGGATTCAACATAAAGTTGTTCCCTTCATGGTGAGATCAATCTCTCAGCTTGATTCAAGTTATTTCCCACAACTTGAGTTAGTTGGTTCATCATTTGCGTGAAAGTTTCCATTCCGGATTCCATCGGAGGGTCGTCAGTGCATGGTCCATTGCAGTCACCATTTGCACGGTTCCTCCTATTTCCCTCTATTTTCTAAAAGGATAAAACCTTAGTGAGAAACTTATTTAATTTACGAATATTTTAACTATAAAGGATTTTATTTCTTAAAACTTCTTTAAACAATTACATTTCTCTATAAATCCTTCATAATGATTCATAAAAAGATTAAGATTAACCAAAAATATCCCTCAATAGTGTCATAACCAAGAGTGTTTCAAGGCCTGTTGTCATGTACCAGGATACCCTGGGTCAAGCCTGAAACTCCTTATCAGAGTTTTCACTCCTAGGTACCTCTGTGCCAGCGCTGCCTCTACCTGCTCGTATCTAGACATGGATGAATTTTCTTGATAAACCACTTACTCAATACTCACCAAAATACCAGTAAGTTTTCCTATATTTAAACTTTTCTATAGGATTATTCCTAATGTTTTAATAGCCTAATTTCCATAAATAACTAAATTATCCTTTGATACCAACTATGACATCCCACCTTTTTATTACATAACTTTTCATTACATTTTACATACAGAGGATATTTAAAGTCTAGTGTCTTGGAAATCAGGTTCATAATACATAAAACATCCTTCTAATACACTTTTAAGGGTTCATAATAGGTTCATCCTAAGTACAATTACTACATCTCATAATCTGGAGACATACATCTAAGGAAAGGGTGAGAAGAAGGCCCAGTAAGGAAAACAAGGGAATCAGTTTACTTGTGAAATCAATAAGAACTTGATAAAAACATAAAGACATGAGAAATGGAAGTAGAGGCATTTCATAATGAAAATAACTTGAACCATAACATGAATATGTGGCTACAACATTTAATTTATACATTCATTAACATATCACCAAGGTTCATCCCCAAGGTGTCATAAAAATTACCAAGGTTATTCACCAAGGTATCGTGAAACTTGTCATCTATAGAGATTAAATTCTTTACCCAATGCATTGGAGTGATATCAGGGTTCAACCTTAATATGTATTTACTTTCATTAATAACCCAAAGAGAATAAAAGAAATTGGTTTCATTTCAAAATCGATACGTTTTAAAAGTTCTTAAAAATAAGATCATTATGTCATTTATAATCCATGGAAAGGGAGTGAGGGTTATATGTATGTCAATTATAGAATAAAATATATCATTTTTTTTTGTATTTATAAACACCCATAGAATATAAATAGGTCTGGGTATTCACATAAATAAATCAAGATAATTTTTTGAGAGAAAGAGAGAGAAATTTTAAGATGAAAATTTTGCAGCATAACGACTGCATAACATCCTTTTAGAAAACATTAAAAAGAGAGGGTAAAAGGGTAACCCACTCATAAATAACTCATAATAAAGTATTAAGACAGAATTAAATAGAGATAAGAACATGTTATGGATATTTAAATGTCGTACCACATGAAAAGAAACTTGAAAGGAAAGATAAGATGTGATTTCTTTTACAAAAAATTCGACAGCCTAACAACGTCACTTAAAAATTCAGAAACTCAATTGATGAGAGCGGAAAGGTTCTATCATAATTTGGACATGAAATGGACAGTGTTAAAGATATATAATAATAAGACACCACATAATAAAATGGAACTATAAGACATAACATAAAGGAAGTCATGACTTAAAAGAAGAGAGTGAAAGGTTTCCCTTACCTTGAAGAGTAACTTCGAAAAGTCGAAGGTCGGAACCTTGTGAAGCTTGGGGGAACCTTGGGAGGAATCATTGGGAGGTAAAATACCAGAACTTTATTTAGGAGGATTTTGGAATGAAATGGATGAAGGAATGGCTTGGTATTTATAGGAAAAGTGAGGGAATAAATTATTAATTTTCAAGGACACCTCATCGGTGGTATTTGAAAAAACATGGGCTTGCCCAAGGTATTTTCCCATGGTATTGGCCACTTGGGACACCTCATAACATATATTACTATTCACAAGTCGACCATATTATTTACATCATGATTACATCATCAATGATGTCATTAAACACCCAAAACTCAAAACTGTATTTTTACTATTCACCGAAAAATCAACTGTTTTAGAAAAGTCCCAAAAATTCAATCTAAAATAATATCAATGCTCTGAATTAAAAAATGAAATCCATTTCATGAAAATAATTTTCTAAATATTTTTAATTTAATTTTTAAATAAAATCATTATTTATTCCAAAAATACAACTTTAAAACTATAACTCATTTTGTAACACCTTAAGAAAGTAATCAAGGTCCCATAAAATTATCGTATAACCATAAGAAAATAAAGTAACAATTTATGATTAAATTTTATGAAAATAAATTTCCATATCAAATTATTAAATTAATTATAAAATTGTAAATAAAATATTTATGACATTCAGAAATACCAAAACTTAAACTTTGATCATTTTTTTCACTTTTAAGATGTCTAAAATGTATTTATACATTCATGGGTGAATTTTCTATTTTTTTGGTCGATTTACTATTCATTACTATTCATACGGGTATGTTACTATTCATAATTTACTATTCACTAAAAATTAAGTTGATCTTATTAGAATCTAAATTTCCTACTGAACATAACTGTAGAATACCATTTTTTGAAAATCAATTCACATTATTAATTATTTAAAGAATACAAAAATATTTTAAAATACCCCTTTTTTCCTAAATTCATCAATAATATACATCCTATATTTATCTGGACATTTGAAATTAAAAAACTTTATCATAATAAGAAATAAAAAATTTATTTATATAAAATGATTACACAAAGTAGCTAAGGTCTCGTTATATAGCCCCTTACAACACCAGCATAGGACCTAAGTGTAAGGTGCACTATGGTGATATAATCTTGGGGTGGCTCAGACAACATTTCCCGAGTGGTGATTTCTATCAGCTTGAACTTCTCCCTTAGGTGATTCCGTACAAGATTCACATGTTGAAGTTTGGCTTGGACTTGGTCTAGAGCAAAGCCCAGTGATGCTACCTCCTTCCCAAGCTCTAACAGATGAGATTCATATGGCCTGAGTCTACTAGATGATGCCATAAACTCTTCTTTCTGTATTAATTAACCAAGATCATTTGAATTTATAAACAATAATTGTAACATTAAGAATTTAGTTTCCAATGTTCATATTGACCAATGTCCATATAACAGTCGAAACCCAACAATCTCATTTAATTATACTCACTTCATTATTTAAAGTATATAGTTTTGTTGAGTATAAAATAAAATAACACAAAAATTTAGGAAATAAATATTATTTAAAAAGTTCAGGTCGTTACAACCAACACACCTTCCTATGAGATGATGTGACCCAAGAAGTGTTTTTGATCAATCCAAAACTGACACTTAGATAACTTGACATATAGCCTATGCTCTATCAGTGTACTCAAGATGATGTAAAGATGTTGGTCATAATAATCATGAGTATTTGATTACACCAAGATTTCATCCATGAATACTACCACAAACTGATCTAGGTACGGATGGAATATTCTATTCATTAAGGCTATAAACATTGTTGGTGCATTTGTCAATCCCAACGACATTATGGTGAACTCATAAACTCCATAACTTCTTTTAAAATTATTCCTAGGTATATTAGATGGTCTAACTCTCAACTGATGATACCTTGATCTCAATTAAACCTTTGAGAAAACATAATCTCTCCTCAAATGGTCAAAAAATCATTGATGTGTGAAAGAGGATACAAATTCTTCACAGTCATCCAGTTTAACTTCTGATAATCAACACATAAACATAGAGTCCCGTCATCCTTCTTAGAAAAAAACACTAGTGAATCCCAAGGTGGCATACTTGGATGGATAAATCCCTTATCCTCTAACTCTTCCAGTTGAGTCTTCATCTCTTGAAGCTCTGTTAGTTCCATTATGTATGGTGGAATATAAATTAGATCAACCCCAAGCATGAGATCAATTATAAATTCCACATCTCTCTCAGGTGGAAGCCCTGAGAATTATTCAGAAAACACATCCTAAAATATATCCATTATAGGTGGAAATATGTCATGATTTACACCTCCATCATCCAACAATAGACTAGAAACCTAGACTATGATTTCTCCCAGTTGCTGAGTAATTGGACCTGCTGGGCCCACCTGTATATCCCAATCCCCACAGTGGATATAGTTATCACCCTTAGGAGATGTAAAGTTCACTGTCCTATGGTAAAAATCATTGTGGGATCAGTATGATACTAACAAATCCATTCCCAAAATCAAGTCAAATATTTTCATTTCAAGGATATAAAGATCCCATAGAAACTAATACTCCCCAACCTCGAGAGAACACCCCTTGCACAAATATATGTCTCTCAACCATACTCCTAAAGGTGTATCTATTATTAAAATACCTATCAAGAAATCCACTACTAGGTTAAAACCATTCAAAAGTTTTGTATAAATAAAGGAATGAGAGGCACCAATATCAAATAAGGCACTAGCTAATATAGAAACTATAAGAATAATACCTATCACTGTCGAAGGTCCAACATCGTTCTCCATAAGTGTAGGTTGAACTGCATGTATCTATCCTTCCCCTATTCCATGTGATGCAGTCTGAGTCCCCTGAGTTTCACTACTCAATTGATATAAGTACTCTTTCCACAAATCACCTCACCCGTTGCCTCTACTACCTTGTCCAGTAGAACTTTACCTTCCATACTGATATGGTGAAAAATATCCCCTCCCCACAACCTGGTTTTATCTAGATCCTCCATCACTACATTTCTATCAGGGTTTATTGAAGAACCTATATAGATTCCCTATATTTCCGCAATATTGGAACTCTTGTGGTGGTTAGGAACAATGTCTATGATAGTATCATGTCCTACTGCACTGGTGAAAGATAACTCCAGCAAGTTCCTATGTAATTGAACCCTTTTTCTGGCCACTATTCATTCCACTTCCATGAATAACATTATCATAACAATGCTTACTACTCTCAGAAGACATTACTCCTGATCATCCAAAATAAACCAACTATCCTGCAATGTATGCCTCTCTCAGGTCCCCCTTAGTTATGATATCCTGATCCACCACCTTAACAAACTTCTTTAACTGAAAGATGTTTACATGGGACTTAATCTCACATTTAATTCCATCCTAGAACCATCTCTCCATACTTGTATTATCCATTTATATAATAAATAAATACACTAAAAAATCCCATGTGGGTCCTAAACCATGTTCGGTTCCCTCATCCATGCTCTATCCCAACTCAGCCATCAAACACAGGGCATTTTCCCTTAACATATTTTGCAATCATATAATCTATTTAGGTACCGATCAGGTAGCCCGAGTAGGGTGTGAGTACAATTTAGTTGGACACCACCAATGGTTTCTAAAATAATATCCAGTCAATATCTATGTATATAGTTATATAAATAATAGAACACAATCAATAAAATAAACAGTTCACATTTATTCCATTACACTTTATTCAACCAAATAACACCTGGGTTCTTGAGGAAACTTGAACAATATCATATATCTGAATTCCATTGTCATTAATATCTTATAATAAATGATTTAATTCCATTGTTTCCATTCATAATTTCATAATTAAATGCCATTTTTACCATTCATATTTCATAATACATGACTGAATGCCATTTTTATCATTCTTCATTTCATAATTGAATTCCATTATTACCATTCATATTTTATAACACATGGCTGAATTCTATTGTTACCATTCATCATTTCACAATTTAATTCCATTATTACCATTTATATTTTATAATACATAAATGAATACCATTGTTACCATTTGTCATTACATAATTTAATTCCATTGTTACCATTCATAATTTATAATACATGACCGAATTCCATTGTTATTATTCATTATTTCATAATTTAATTCCATTGTTACCATTCATATTTCATATATCACAATATCATAATTAATTCAATATCACAATTATCCTAATATCACAATTATCCCAAAATCACAATTATCACAATATCACAATTATCATAACATCTCAATATCACAATTAATTAATTCACTAGTTAATTAATCTAATTCAATAATTGTGTATTCACGTCGTTCCATTGATTAATTCAAAAATTAATTAATCACCAAAATTCTATTAATTAATTCAATAATTAATTAATACTATTAAATAATATCAATATCCCATAATTAATTAAATAATTAATTATTCTAATCCACAATTCAATATCTCGATAATTAACTCAACAATAAATTATCCCCAAATCCCACCATTTCAATTTTTTGATAATTAACTCAATGATTAATTATCCCCAATTCCACAATCCTTTAATTAATTTATTCACCAAATTAATTAAGTCAATTAGGAAAAATAATCGCAAAACAAACTCTCTCAATTCTACAATAAAATACACATAATTGAAATCATGAATTTTTGATTTGGATAATAGACCGCCTACATCAATTATGATGAACAATTCTTTCCAATGGAAATACTCAATTGAAGTGGAACAACAACAAAGAATGATATTTAGAACAGGAACCTCAATCCAAATCAAACAAATTAAGATCCAATAATCCTATATCTAGATTCAACAAGACTAGATCTAGATCCTATAAAACTATATCTAGATCAATCAAAATAGAGAAAAAAATCCCTATAAAAGATGAGGAAGAGATAGTAAAGGATAAGGAAATGACATGGTATAATATCCTCTTATCAAGAGGGGTGAAGATCTTCAATATGGGCTTAGAGTCACCAAGAACATAGGTCATAAGGGCTTGGAATCAATCCAATATCCTCAAAAAATGATAGAAAATTATTAAGGGTTGAGCTAGGACATTTGGGGGTATTAGATAGGGATTTGAGAAATTTTTTAATAATTTTCAGGGGATTAAAATCCCATACACATGGTTTGTTGCTTGGGGAAAAAAGTTTCCCATAACCGCACGCCTTAATTGTGCACCTCTTCTGGGGGGAAGGTTAATGGTTTCTCATTTTTGGGTGCACGGTTAGAAAAATTGTGTATCATCCATACAAATCCTCTCTATTTGGGTTCGCATGGTTTGCTTGGCTGGGGTGCACAGTTTGGGAAAACCATGCGCTAACCATGCACTTTCCCTCTTCCTTACAAAATTCTTAATTTTTACCCAAAATTACCCCACGGCACAACCCAAACAAAAAGTACTAAAAAATAGGAAAAATAGTACATGTAAACACGCTCGAGATATCTGTATAAAAGGTCAGGATCTTACATATTCTGTCCAGTCAGAATGATGTACCTAGACCATAGGATATATATTTAATATTATTTTCATAGTATATCAAGGTTATAATTATAGTATGGTAACTACTATAAAATTTTTATATGAAAAAATATATATAGACATTACCATTTAAACAGTAGATGCAGAAATATTTACACTGTAATGGTAAGTGTACATCAAGCATAGCTCACTGTACACATGGTATAGTAATCAAAATTATTGATAATGTTGTGTGTAGGGATACCACTTTTACAATAGTCTGTCCTCTGACTGGCATAATCAACATTAGGGGAACAAGAATCCTCTCTATGTCTAGTCTTATAGTACGGACTAGAGCGGGTGAAAAAAAGGAGTGTGAATATCCCGAATCAAACAAAGCATAAGAAAAGGTAGATGATAAGCTAATCGTACCTATAATGATATATGTCCCCTCTAGCACTACCGCCTCCATCGCATGAAACTGACCATGCTTAGTTCATCCTCCTCTTTACTAATGGCCACCCCCACATATATGATCAGGTTAAGGTCCCTAAAGATATGAAACATCCCATGGATGAACTCTTCCTGATCTAGCTCCCCTTGGAGGAGAATAAACCTGTTTCCCCTACTATTGAAATGATATTACTATAAGTTTATGCTAAGGTTGACACTGAACTTCTCCACATCAACCATACTTATCTTGAAGAACCAAGGGGAACTGATCCTGAAAATGACCATGACCCCCAAAAGAAAATCACACTAGCCCAAGGTCTCTAGGAGAATCACAAAAACCACTAGCCCCAGAAGGTTGAAAATGAAGTTGTTAAGGTTGACTACCTACTGGTCAAAACCTCAAAGGACACGACACTCAAAAACTAACACTAATAAATTTTCTCCTCGAGTAACCCTGATGGTTCCCCTCTCATAGTAAACCTCCTTGTGAGTGCATCCTCTCGATCACATTTTCCTTCTTCTGAAACTCTAAATACATTGGAAATGTAAAAGGAGTAACTACA
The DNA here is from genome assembly GCA_963277665.1 of Viscum album. Classification (NCBI taxonomy): domain Eukaryota; kingdom Viridiplantae; phylum Streptophyta; class Magnoliopsida; order Santalales; family Viscaceae; genus Viscum; species Viscum album. The sequence continues at coordinate 112,307,862 of OY728127.1, forward strand.
TACTGGATAAAAGGATGGAGCACCTCCTCAACATGCCTCGTACTAGACTCATCATCAAGAAAAAGATCAAGGGTGAAACACAAAGTGTCCTTGAACTTGATTCCCATATCCCACATAGACATACTCCTCTGCTAAATAGATAGAATATCCTACCTCTTCACTTCCTTCATGATTGAAGAAAAACATTCTCATCGAAACTCTTTATAAAGGTTAACCCATGAAACATCTATCTCCTTCTGCTCACCAAGGTACATCATCCACCATTGACATGAAACTTCCCACATCTGACAAATTTTGAAAGAGACCCAGTACTACACTAGGTCCTGAATCAAAATGAAAGCGATGTCAAGACCCTCTAACCATATATCTATCACCAGATCAGACACACTACCCTCATACTTCTGAAAATCCCATTTTTGAAAAGCATGAAATTACTTATATTAATGATCATCTTCTTTAACTGGATCAACCCTTAGAAAATCAACCAAATCAGCCTACTGAACCTCTACTACCTAAACTGCATGTAGACAATGACCAAGATCCATAGTTGAAATAAAAAAAAATATTTCCTAAGCCTGGTAGTATGAAATTTTATTAAGATTTATTTAATTCATTTTAACCTTCCCAAAACCACCCAATTAAAACAATAACACAAGTTAATCATGATGTATATACCTATCCTAGATCCCAACCTTTCTCACGGTGCCACCTCACTTGGTTGTTCGGTAGTCTTAGAGTCCTTGATTTAGATCATGGGGGGACTTAAAATACTATTTCCTAACCGGTATTCACTATCCTATGTCATTCACTAAATCAACCGACATCATTTCCCTACCAAACCATGCAATCTGTATTATTCCAAATATTGTTATTGGGGCATGAAACGAAAGATGATAGGTTAGAGATTTTAAAATTTCATCACTGGAGTGACGTAACTTTGTCATCTCCAGTGATTTGAGCCCCAATAAAGGTATGAGGATCACATGTGAATTTAATTAAGCACAAAAAATTAAGCAAACATTTACCTCCTTCGAATTGATGGTGTGTTAGACTAACACTCATCACCGAAGATCGTCGCTCAAAGGATCCAAGGTTGTATCCCTATATATCATCCACACATGCTTTACGATTCTATGAGAACACTGATCATCAAGTTTTGGGTGCTAGTGTGGAGCTCTAATAGATCTTTCAATGTGTCGACGATCACCATGATTGATTTCCTTAGATCTATGAAGGATATTAAAGATCAAAAACATGGAACAATGATATCTCTCTCTAGGATATAAGAAGAAGGAGAGTGGAGCTCTAACATTTGATTGGAGAAATAGTTCCTTGGAAAAGAGATCCCTCTTTCTTATATATAATATGTTAAACTTATAGAATGGGTTCCTTGGCCCCCATATAAATATCTCACACTAGATAAGACATAAACGACACATTATGATAAACTAACTGCATCATAAACATCATTTATAATTTATCATCTAATTGTAATATATAATCAATATATTACATGATAAAAGAGAGTCATTAACTTGACTCGCAATTCCCATAAATATTAAAAAATCATTGAATATTAAAATTATATTCATATGTATACTATTTTCCATGTATTCAATTAATACCTTATGATTAATTTTAATAAAAAATTCAACTTTAAATTTTCTATACTATAATAATAATAATTAATTTAACTATTCATTAGCGATCATTTATCCTCAGACTTATCTTAGACCCTGTGGTGGGACTCACCATGTCTTATGTAACGACCCAATATTTTTTTAAAGGAAATTACTTTCTTATAAATATGTCATAATCACATTAACTACTAAGTGCTATGGGACCCTTAAAACATAAGTTTTTCACTTCTGTGATGTGAATTTCAAAAATCCGACATACACAATCGTGATCAATAAGTTATTTAGAGTCCAATAAGAAAAACTTAATCTTTGGTGAATAGTAACCTAACCTTATGAATAGTAACATAACTTTATGAATAGTGATATACCCTAATGAATAGTAACCTTATCTATGCTAATATATAAATAATATTCAAGTTGAAAGTACGATATACCTATATTTTAGAATAAGTTAATGAATGTTTTAAAACTGGTTTTTGATAATAAATTATGATTTTAATTAAATATTAAATTAATAATATTTAGAAAATTATTTTTGAAAAATGGAATTAATTTTTGGATTCTACACATCGAAAAATGGTTAGGATGAATTTTTGGGATTTTTCTGAAATACTTGATTTTTTGTTGAATAGTAAAATACGGTAATTTACCGTATATATACATTATACGCTAAATAGACTATTCCTAGCATCATGGATGATGTCACCACCCTTAATCCGAATTCAAATGATAAAATTACTATTATTTTTCATGGAATAATTACTATTACTTGTGTTGTGAAGAAATAATAAATTAATGAGTTTTATATTAAGAAATCCCCTCTCTCCACTATAAAACCCCCTCTCACCCCCTCTTCCAATCACTCCTCTCAAGCCTTGTGCCTTCTCCAAATTCTGGAAAAATACCCTCCCAACCTCCTCTCCCACGTCCAACACGATTTGGTCTCATTAAAAGACCAAAACCTCTCCCTTAAGGAGGTTCTCAAGGAAGTTTGGTTCAAGAGGTAAATTCCTCGTTTCAATTCTTTGTCTTTCCTTTCAAGTTCATTTGTTTTCTTTTTTTATTACCTCTCTTTATCCAAATTTTGTGATTACTCCACTATCTTATATGTACTGGAATTTTTTCATGATAGTGGAATAATTTAACATCATCTCCCCATTTTTACCTTCTTTTATACTAGTAGCAAGAACCCCATCCGAGATGTGTCAATTTTACACATTCAAGGATGATGGACTTTTGATTTCTTTTATCATCCTAAATTCTGGTCATGAAAACATTATTGTTATGGTTGAACCATATTATTATATATAATATATCCTATTTAAGATTCTGTAATCCCTTTGTTCAAATGTGTTAGTTTATAAAGAAAAATGAGTTCGTTGTAATCAAAACCCACAAATTAACCGAAACAATTATCATTAAAGTTCTATATGATAATTCATCCTCATTCCATGTAACCAAGTTATATAAATGAACAATAACTCATATTTATGTTCATAAATAATATCTAATTTTAATTCTGTATATTTACATCCATTCCACTTCATTACTTAAAAGCAAGTGAACCAAATATGAAAATAAAGGAAACGAATATTCCAGAACAACAAAATTCAATACAATAACTTGTCAATAAAGACATAAATGAACTAACCAGAATTATGGTAAACTAAATAAATGTATAATAGGTTCTTAAATAAGTTATTAAAAAGTATAATTTCTTATTCCAGGAGCTTAATTACAAGAGCGGAACACATTTGGAGTTAAGGTAAGGGTTTTTGCACCCGAACATCCATTTTCATTCGGGATACTTTCATTGTCTAATTACCTCAATGAAATTATTATGTATTGTTATGTACTCATCATATATTATGTGTGAGTATCATATATATGTGTACAAACCATAAACCTTCCTTATTTTATGGATAGTCACACATTTTTAACGGAACTTTCAAAGTTGTTTCCAAAATACAAGCCCGATCCAAAGGAATTTCTCAAATTCTTTCCTATTTTCAAGGGAACTATATGATATGTTTTTGGAAACCTATATCTTTATAAAATAACTCATTTTATTATGAAAATACTAACTTACCTCACCTCTGGTTTTATACACAGATTTTTCCAAAAAAACTATTCTTTTCAAAATAAAAGAGTATTTATCTCAAGAATTGCTTAATGATTTTATAAGAGTGTTTTCATCTGATTCAACACTCTTGTTGATTCCATGGTATTATTGGGTTTAATAATTTATGAGGTAATCTACCATATTTTATTTAATGGTTTATGACTAACTCTATTGTGAATGATCTATCCTAAAACCATTCACCATATTATTCCGAATGGTTAGTGTTTTATGTTTAATGATTGGGGAAGGATAGTTACATTTCATATGATAGTTTCAATATGAATTTATTTGTTGTTTATGTTTATCCATGCTCATATGAGGAATTCATTGGACTTATTATGTGATGGGTGGGGCCCTATATAGACCCTCAATGCATCGGTAGGTCTCATGATACAAATAGACGTGGAATTGGCCGAGGCTTTTCCCAATGTGATATAGATTTTGGCCGAGGCCTTAATCATTAGACGTCTTGGCCGAGGCCTTGAATTTTTTTTTCAGAATGTCTAAAATTATGCATTCCATCATTATGAGTTCAGCTATTGATATTTCATGTGGTTATTCGACTAGTAGAATACCCATGATTATGTTTTATTATGGCAATATTTAATCAGCTCATATTCCTGCCATAATGTGTTCAAGTTTACTATTGAAGGCATGTGTTTTCAATTATTCACCATGTCTAATGTTTATATTATCTTCCGATATATTTCTTACTCTTACTAAGCATTTGATCTCTCCCCTTTCTTATGTTTAATTTTATCAGGACATGAAGAAGTATTTTATGAATGATTTTCAAGCATAATCTAGGAGATGTGATGACTCTAGTGGAATAAATTAGTGTTGTTTTTCCTTTCCTTATGTAAAGTTGAACTTATGTATGTATCATGTTTCCAATAATACTAAACTACTTGGTCCTTCAGGATTTGTATTCCTTGTATGTTTTCCAACATGATCAAATAAGGCACCGTCTCCGGGCAACTGGGGTCGGGTCCTTACAGTTGGTATCATAGGAAGTTTAGTAGAATACTTGGAAACTAGATTTAGAAAACGTGGAATTAGGGAAGAGTACCTAAGTTAGTCTTTGAGGATATACATACAATAATGTCCTGGTATTTTGGTAAGGAATAGATTACGTGGATCTTTCAAGCAATACATCCCTGTCTGGATATGAGCAGGTAGAGGTGGCTCTGGCATAGATGTATCTAGGGGTAAAACCCAAAAACACCGCTTTGAGATAGAATCGAATGGGAACTGGTACTCGACAACGATCCTTGCTGCACTCTTGGTTACGACACTCCCGGGGGATATGCTTAGGATAATTCAGATTTTCTTTACAAGACATTATGAAGGAGTTTAATGTAAATATTCCTCAAGGAATCCATTTTTGTGAATATGGGATTATCCATGCGTAGGATCTCAATTTTTCTGATTATTTTTAAGTTAAGATTATACATTGTGATTCATAACCTAATATAGTGTATTCCATTATCTAGATATGGCACCTAGTGGATGGAATGGAAATCGCATGAATGCACGTGTCCCCTGTAGGGATTTTCCTCTAACGCAAGACAATGATGTTGGCTCTAGTGCTGTGACTGGTGCTGAGAAACTCATAACTATATTGGGAAAACTTACTCAGGTTATGAATAATAACCTTACCCGTATGGAGCATCTGAATCCACCACATGGAGGAGCCATGATAGATCGCTTTATTCAACAACAACCTCCATCATTCAACGAGACTACAAACCCATTTTTAGTAGAGCAATGGATATGTTCCCTTGAGAAGATATTTCTCACTTTGGGATGTAATGAAAGAGAGAAGGTTGTCATGGAAGTATATCATCTATCGAGAGATGCAGATCAGTGGTGGTCATTAATCCAAAACACAAAGGAGGATGAATAAATAGAATAGATGTAATGGAGGGATTTTAAGGAAATATTCTTAGAAAAATATTTCCCTCGAGAACAAAGAGAAGATATGGAGGGGCAATTATTGAATCTTAGGCAAAAGGAGGATGAAAATGTTGCCAACTATGAATCCAACTTTACAAGGCTGGAAAGACATGCTGTGGACTACATATGAAATCCAAGGAGCAAAGTCGATCGATTCTTTGATGGAATAAAGCCATTCCCATGACGGGCACTGGTCTCCCAAAGTTTTTCATCATATGAGGATATAGTTTCATGTTCCATCAAGATAGAAAAAGAATTTTCTAAGTCTTATGTCTTTAAGGGAAAGCAAGAAAAGAAGAGGGATACTGAAAACCCTGGGAAAGGAAATAAAGAAACAAGGAAGAAGGGAAGAGTTGAATTTCCACCATGTGAAAATTGTGGAAATAAACACCCTGGTGCATGCTTAAAAGGAAAAGGAGTATGCTACAAATGTGGTCAGAAAGGCCATCTTGCTGGTGATTTCAAAGGGAAGAAGGAATACAATGATGTTCAATGCTATAGTTTTTGGGATATGGGATACTATACTAATGATTTTCCAAAACTTCAAGGAAATATGAAACAGAAAAGGCCAAGGGTTTAGGGACAAGCTTATGAAATCACAACTGTAGAGGTTGAAGTTCCTAATGATGTAGTGGAAGGTACTTTAATTGTTTCCTCAAGATTATCCAATGATTTATTTGATTATGGATCATCACATTGTTTCATATCTTCCCAATTTTCTAAGAAAATTATATATTTCTCATTTGATTTAACAAGGGAGTTGTCAGTCAGAACTCCTAAGGGAAGTATCATTTCCACAAATTTCTTTGAATCAGTTCCCATTAGGGTATATAAATGTTCTTTATCTACTGATCTCATCATCATACCCATGATTTAATTTTATATAATCCTCGATATATATTGGCTCTTGGACAATGATGAAAAAATTTATTATAATAAGAAGGAGGTTATGATTTTTGATGATGATGATAAAGAACACCTTATCTTTAGAGCAGAATCATCACCACCTGATTCTTATCTAGATCCACCCCTAGTAGCTCAACTAAATTAAATTATTGGGGAGGAAGAGAATGAAATAACTATGAGTGAGGAAATGAATGTTCAAATAGAGGATGTACCTATTGTGAGAGAATATGTTGATGTGTTTCTAGAATATTTACCTGGGCATCCTCCAGAACGATAAATTGAGTTTTCCATTAATTTAATTCCTAGTTCAAAGCCCATATCAAATACCCATTATAGAATGAACACTGTGGAATTAGTAGAACTAAAGAAACAACTAGAGGAATTGAGTAATAAGGGATTTATTCCCCCTAGTTTTTCTCCATGGGGAGCCCCTATCCTTTTTGTTAAGAAGAAAGATGGATCTATGAGGTTATGTATCAACTACAGAAAGATCAATGCTATAACAATAAAGAACAAGTATCTAATACCTCACATTGATGATTTATTTGACCAAATACATGGATCTCAATACTTTTATAAGATTTATCTTCAATACGGATATTATCATTTGCATATGAGGAAGGAAGATATTCCAATGACAACATTTCGGACCAGGTATGGGCATTACGAGTTTACAGTAATGACTTTTGGATTGGATAATACAACCTCTGTCTTCATGGATCTAATGAACAGAGTTTTCAAGGAATATCTCAACGACTTTTTAGTTGTATTTATTAATGATATCTTGGTACACTCCAAAAGATACGAAGATCATGAAAATCACTTGTGCATTATCCTGAAGACTCTTAGAAGACATGAATTATATGGGAATTTTAGCAAGTGTGAATTCTGGATTCAGGAGATTTCTTTTCTTGGCCATATTGTCTCTAAGGATAGAATCCTAGTTGATCCTGTGAAGACAAAGAAAATCCAAGATTGGCCCACACCAACAAACATAACTGAGGTACGCAGTTTTATTAGCTTAGCAGGTTATTATCGACGTTTCGTGCAGAATTTTTCCCGACTAGCTAACCCGCTAACGAAGCTCACACGTAAGGGGTTAAATTTGTTTGGAAAAAATATTTTAAATAATTTTTTAAAGAACTGAAGATAAGATTAGTAAATTATCCTATATTGACTCTACCATCGGGAAATGAATGGTTTGTTATTTATAGTGATGATTCAAAGAAAGGACTTGGTTGTATCCTTATGCAAAACGATAAAGTTATTGCTTATGCATCATGATAGCTAAAAATTCATGAGCAAAACTATCCTACTCATGATCTTGAGTTAGCTGCTATAATATTTTCTTTGAAGATATAGAGACATTATCTCTATGGTGAAAAATGTGAGATTTATACTGATCACAAGAGTTTTATGTATATTTTCTCACAGAAAGAACTCAACATGAGGAAAAGGATATGGATTGAACTACTCAAGGATTATGATTGCACGATACACTACCACCCGGGGAAGGAAAATAAAGTGGCAGATGCGTTGAGAAGAAAGGATCATGGAGTTTTGAACAATGAGAGTTGAAAGGGATCCTATTTTCATGGATCTAGTAAATATGGATATGGGAATAACCATGGAAGGTGAAACATCAATTATTTTTCAAATGGTTTCCAAACCATGTTTAATAGAAAGGATAAAAAGTTCTGAGGCTGATAATGAGGAGTTTCAAAAGAAGATTAAAGCTGTAAATGATGGGAGATTGAGTGACTTCGTATATGAAGATGGAATTTTGAAATTTGGGAAGAGACTTTGTGTTCCCGATAAACCTGATCTAAAAAGGGAATTGTTGGATGATGCTCATAGTTCCAATTTATCTATACACCATAGTAGCACTAAGATTTATAGAGACTTAAAGGAACATTTCTGGTGGGACAACATGAAGAGGGAGATTGCTGATTTTGTGTCAAGATGTATGGTTTTTCAACAAGTGAAAGCTGGAAGGCAACAACCTAGAATAGTATTGCAACCTCTTCCCATACCTGAGTGGAAATGGGATAATATCATGATGGACTTTGTCATGGGACTACTAAAGACTCCTATAAGGAACAATGCAATATGGGTCATTGCTGATCGTCTTAACACGTCAACACATTTTCTTGCTATAAGAGAAGATCTACCACTAGAACATCTAGAAATAATATATATTAATGAAGTTGTGAGGCTTCATGGAATACCCCTATCGATTGTTTCTGATCATGATACACGTTTTACATCACGATTTTGGAAGAGTCTTCAGAAGGACCTAGATACTGATCTTTGTTTGAGCACTACCTACCACCCACAAAATGATGGACAATCAGAACAGACTATTCAAACATTGGAAGACACGTTGAGGTATTGTTCACTTGATTTTCAAGGCATGTGGGATCAGTATTTACCTCTTTTAGAATTTTCCTACAACAATAGCTTCCATTCAAGTATACTGATGGCACCCTATGAAGCATTATATGGGAGACGATGTCGTACATCAACTTGCTGGGATGATGTCGGTGAAAGAAAGCTCGTGGGCCTAGAACTTGTTGAATAAACAGTGGAAAAGGTGAAGATTATCCAGAACCATATCAAAATAGATCAAAGTAGGCAAAAGAGCTATACAGATAACCGAAAGAAGGATTTGGAGTTTCAAGAAGGTGATCATGTTTTCTTAAAGGTATCTCCATGGAAGGGTATTATATGATTCAGTAAGAAGGGAAAGTTAAGTTCCAGGTATATTGGACCTTTTGAAATTCTAGACTGAATTGGAGTTGTAGCTTACCGTTTGACAATTCCACCAAGTCTCTCCAAGGTTCACAATGTGTTCCACGTGTCAATGTTAAGAAAGTACATACCAGACCCAACATATGTACTCACTTATGAAGAAGTGGAACTTGAGACTGATATATCTTATTGTGAAGAGCCTATCAAGATTATTGATACTAGAGAACACGTATTGAGAAATCGGATGACTCGTCTGGTGAAGGTTCTATGGAGGAACCATAAGATGGAAGAAGCAACATGGGAGCTTGAGGAGCTTATGCTAAAGACATATCTGAATCTTTTTAGGTAATATTTTGTGAATTTCGAGGACAGAATTTTTGTAAGGAGGGGAGAATGTAACGACCTAATATTTTTTTTAAAGGAAATTAATTTATTATAAATATTTCATAATCACATTAACTACTAAGTGCTATGGGACCCTTAAAGCATAATTTTTTCACTTCTGTGATGTGAATTTCAAAAATCTGACATACACAGTCACGATCAGTAAGTTATTTAGAGTCCAATAAGAAAAACTTAATTTTTGGTGAATAGTAACCCACCCTTATGAATAGTAACATACCCTTATGAATAGTGATATACCCTAATGAATAGTAACCTTACCTATGATAATATATAAATAATATTCAAGTTGAAAGTACGATATACCTATATTTTAGAATAAGTTAATGAATGTTTTAAAACTGGTTTTTGATAATAAATTATTATTTTAAGTAAATATTAAATTAATAATATTTAGAAAAATATTTTTGAAAAATGGACTTCATTTTTGGATTCTACACGTCGAAAATTGGTTAGGGTGAGTTTTTGAGATTTTTCTGAAATACTTGATTTTTTGATGAATAGTAAAATACGGTAATTTACCGTATATATACATTATAAGCTAAATAGACTATTCCTAGCATCATGGATGATGTCACCACCCTTAATCCAAATTAAAATGATAAAATTACTATTATTGGTCATGGAATACTTACTATTACTTGTCTTGTGAAGAAATAATAAATTAATGTGTTTTATATTAAGAAATCCCCTCTCTCCTCCACTATAAAAAACCCCCTCTCACCGCCTCTTCCAATCACTCCTCTCAAGACTTGTGCCTTTTCCAAATTCTGGAAAAATACTCTCCCAACCTCCTCTCCCACGTCCAGAAAGATTTGGTCTCATTAAAAGACCAAAACCTCTCCCTTAAGGAGGTTCTCAAGGAAGTTTGGTTCAAGAGGTAAATTCCTCGTTTCAATTCTTTGTCTTTCCTTTCAAGTTCATTTGTTTTATTTTTCTATTACCTATCTTTATAAAAATTTTGTGATGACTCCAGTAACTTATATGTACTGGAATTTTTTCATGATAGTAGAATAAGTTATCATCATCTCCCCCTTTTTACCTTCTTTTATACTAGTAGCAAGAACACCATCCGAGATGTGTCAATTTTACACATTCAAGGACGATGGAATTTCGATTTATTTTATCATTCTAAATTATGGTCATGAAACCATTATTGTTATGGTTGAAAAATATTATTATATATAATATAACCTATTTAAGATTCTGTAATCCATTTTTTCAAATGGTGTTAGGTTATAAAGAAAAATGAGTTTGTTGTAATCAAAACCCACAAATTAACCGAAACAATTATCATTAAAGTTCTATATGATAATTCATCCTCATTACATGTAACCAAGTTATATAAATGAAAAATAACACCTATTTATGTTCATAAATAATATATAATTTCAATTCTAGATATTTACATCCATTCCACATCATTACTTAAAAGCAAGTGAACCGAATATGAAAATAAAGGAAACGAACACTCCAGAACGATGAAATTCAATTCAATAACTTGTCTATAAAGTCATAATTGAACTATCCAGAATTTTGGTAAACTAAATAAATTTCTAATAGGTTCTGAAGTAAGTTATTAACAAGTATAATTTCATATTCCAGTAGCTTAAGTACAAGAGCGGAACACGTTTGGAGTTAAGGTAAGGGGTTTTCCACCCGAACTTCCATTTTCATTCCAGATACTTTCATTGTCTAATTACCTCAATGAAATTATTATGTATTGTTATGTACTCATCATATATTCTGTGTGAGTATCATATATATGTGTACAAACTAGAAACCTTCCTTATTTCATGGATAGTTACACATTTTTAAAGGAACTTTCAAAGTTGTTTCCAAAATACAAGCTCGATCCAAGGGAATTTCTCAAATTCTTTCCTATTTTCAAGGGAACTATATGATCTATTTTTGGAAACCTATATATTTATAAAATCACTCATTTTATTATACTAAATTACCTCAATTATGGTTTTATACAACTTTTTTTCCAAAAGAACTCTTATTTTCAAAATAAAAGAGTATTTATCTCAAGAATTGCTTAATGATTTTATAAGAGTGTTTTCATCTAATTCAACACTCTTGTTGATTCCATGGTATTATTGGGTTTAATAATTTATGAGTTCATCTACCATATTTGATTTAATGGTTTATGAATAACTCTATTTTGGATGATCTATCCTAAAACCATTCACCATATTTTTCCGAATGGTTAGTGTTTTATGTTTAATGATTGGGGAAAGATAGTTACATTTCATATGATAGTTTTAATATGAATGTATTTGTTGTTTATGTTTATCCATGATCATATGAGGAATGTATTGGTCTTATTATGTGATAGGTGGGGCCCGCTATAGCCCCTCGATGCATCAGTAGGTCTAATGAGACAAATAGACGTGGAATTGGCTGAGGCCTTTCCCAATGTGATATAGATTTTGGCCGAGGCCTTAATCATTAGATGTCTTGTCCAAGGCCTTGAAAAAATGTTTCATAATGTCCGGAATTATGAATTCCATAATTATGAGTCCAGCTATTGGTATTTCATGTGGTTATTCGACTAGTAGAATATCCATGATTATGTTTTAGTATGGAATTATTTACTCAGCTCATATTCCTGCCATAATGTGTTCAAGTTTACTATTAAAGGCATGTGTTTTCAATTATTCACCATGTCTAATGTTTATATTATCTTCCACTGTATTGCTTACTCTTAATGAGAATTTGATCTCACCCATTTCTTATGTTTAATTTTCTTAGGACATGAAGAAGTATTTTATGAATGACTTGCAAGCATAATCTAGGAGATGTGATGACTCTAGTGGAATAAATTAGTGTTGTTTTTCCTTTCCTGATGTAAAGTTGAATTTATGTATGTATCTTGTTTACAATAATACTAAAATACTTGGTCCTTCGGGATTCATATTCCTTGTATGTATGCCAACGTGATCAAATAAGGCACTGGCTCCGAGCAACTGGGGTCAGGTCCTTACATCCTATACTCCTATTCATCAGAATAGGGAAAATTTTTGAATGAATTAAGTGTGTGACCCTCTAGGCCCTTGTCTTGATAGTAGTGAAAACTATTCAAAAACTAAGAGAAGAGTCTAACAACTCATCAAGGCCCCTATAGAGATAATGAAAATTCATAGAAATGATAACCTTTCCTAAAAACATACGTCATGTAATATAATATCTTTGTCGTATGATATATCATAAAGCAAGATTCACAATTTGTGTCATCATCTATACTTTCTTTATTATTTTTCAACCTAACTGGATGGACTTGCCTTATTCTAATATGACCATGGATTTAATGAAGGCACTAACATCCTGATCAACTAATCCAGAGATATCATTTCCTTTCAGAAGAGAAAAATTCTATCTTGATTATTTAATCAATGTCAAACTACTAATGACACAACCAACACAAGACACCTCTATATAACATCAATTCCATATTTGTTTCCTTGAATTAAAGTATATGATCAAATAGTAGTATACACTGATAATAATTTCAATTCAGGAGACCGTTACATGTGTTCGTAGATAGGAAATAATAATGAAACTTGAAACTTGTGGTGTTCCTATTGGTGGGTCAGTTCTCACGATCCCCTCTAATCGAGATAACCAAGTGTGAACTTCATGAGAAGAAGTCTCAATACTTATGAGCCCCTAGCACCTAATGGTTGCATATAATCTATTTCATGTCATCATGATGTATCTAGATCATAATACATAACTTAAAGATTAATTTTATGGTATCTATAGTTTATCATTATAGCCTATAAACTACTATAACCTTTTGATATGATATTTAATCTAAGAACATTACCATAAATATAGCGAACACAGAAGTATCAACACTATTATGGTAAGGTAAACACGTGTATATATCAAAATATATACATGTAATAGTAATCAAATTACACAAAGGATTTGGGTCTAGGGAACCCACTTAAAACACCCCCACTTGCACTAGAGCCAACTTTTAACAAGTCTCAACCTACTAACTCTCACATGAGAATCATTCTTCTACTGAGATATGACTCTTTTAAAGGTATATTCCATGTTATCCAATGTGTCTACTCTACTAATAGTGACTTAAACTCTCTAAGTAAAATCCCTCAAGAGATGAAACTTCTGAAGTATATGATTTGTTTAATGGTGTGTCTTGGGATCCTTAGTAGGAACCACTATTGTAGTATTTTCATAATAAACTTGAACATGTTTTTCACTTCTAAACATAACACCAATGTCTCAAAAAAAGTTGCATATCCAAATTGAAGGTTTCGGGAATAGTGGAACCACCAGTGGTGGGTGATATATTTAATATTTATTTTAAATAAAATGTCCCAAAACCCCATGAGAGGATTTTCACATTAAATTTATAATTAATTTATTTATATTTGAATGAAATTTATACCTGTACTTAGGATATTTCTTCATTTACAATGTTGATCTTCCAAAAAACCTTTCTAATTACCATTATTTCACTACATGGATTCAAGTGTAGAATCCCTCTAGCGGTGATCCACACTTTCCCCTTTGATATTAGATAAATTCTAATTGATTTCTAAGTGTTAGTATTAAGAAACAATTATCTTTCATTGTTTATCTTGATCAATTCAATATCCTTCAAGATTGAAGGAGTTCTTCTAATTATTGAGAGGAATATAGGAGGAATTCGAGAGATTGAGAGAGAGAGGAATGGGGGGAGAGAGGAAGATAGGGAGAGATATCCATTGTGCAAAATAATTATTTATTCTCTCATTTTTTGATTAAGCTACTGGCACACTACTCAATAGATATAACCATCTATTTATAGGGGTAGAGTTTAGGTTAAAATATTATTTAATTTCATGATGGCCCTTAAATAATATATTAATATTTAATAAACCTCATTCCAAATAGTAATAATAATATTATTTTGTGACATGTGTTGGCATGCACAATGATAAATAATATTTATCAGCTTGTAAATAAATATTTATTAATGAACGCAGCCTTGCTCCGTTTATCCTATTTAAAATTTATTGAATACCTGAATATATATTTAATTTTAATATTTCATTCATCAATAAATATTTCCAATCATTAAAACATGAATAAAATCATTCCTCGGTCTTGATAATAATATTTATTCTATTAATTAAATTCAAATAAAATTTAATTGAGATCAACGAAAACACTTAGTGTGTGACCATATAGGATTATTTCTCATTGACATTAGGGAAGCTTTCCTAAATTCCAAGATCACTATCTAGTAATGGGTCAAGAAACCCAAGATAAATAACTTTATTTCATAATGAAAACAACCACATAAAAATTCTCATTGTGTAATAAAATCCCTTTGTCTCAATATAACATCACGCAGGTTACACATCTGTGTCATAAACCTATGTGCTCGATATGTCTTTATTTGAATATCTAAAATAAACACATAGTTACACCATGAACATGGAATTTAATGAAATGGTTCTATTTTAATCAAAGGTTCAATATATAATATTCCATAAAGATAGAAGGGACAAATTAATTCCTGAATCATTCATTAATAACACATCACTCGTGACACACCAAATGTATACAACTTTTCCATGAACTATTATCATCATGGATTAAGAAATACATCTAAGTGCATGAGTTGTAATATTTATTTATATTAATATTAAAGTCTAAGGACCATTACACATGTTTACAGATAGGAATATCTGATGATAATAAAACATGTAGAATTCTTACTCACGGGTCTGTTCTCATAATCTCCCATATTAAAGATTACCAAGTGATAACTTAATAAGAATAAGTATCATCCACTTATGAGTACTCAAACATGACAGTCACATTATGTGTGTCCCATAAGAAAATGTTATCCAACCATAGAACTATATTTAAGAATATCATCATAGAACTTCAAGGTTCTCATTATAACGGGGAACTATTATGACCTTATCAATGCGACATATACCCCATGAAATTATTACATTAAATCCATATAGAACAATGAAAAATATGTTATAATTTGATTTATTAATATTAAAACCATCAAATATACATGTAATAAAAGTACCAACAATTGGTCTTAGAACACCAACCCTAAAAAAATCCCACTTGGACTAGAGTCAACTACCTATAACTTTCAATCCTCTAGACCTCACATGATAATCATGTTTCTTCTGAGTCAAGAATGTTTATCTTAATAATAAAGAACAAACACAAAATGAAAGTTAACTAGTTAATTTTTCATATTCATTTTATGTTTGACTGATCATGAGCTTGACAAACACCCATGTATGTATTAATATTTATTTAATTTAATTTATTGCATGAGTTTGCAATTATTAATTATTAAATTACAATTAATGTCCCACTAGTCATCCCTCCCTTCATTATTATATATCAAATGAATTTCTAAAGTTATTTATGTAATCCTAATTAACTAATACTTTCGTTCCCCTCACCCATGTGTGAGTTATAAATGATGTAATAAATAGAGTATCCTAAGTCACATGGAAGTGGTTTAAGACATAACCATAATGATTCCAACTCAGGTGATACACAAGTGGATAAGTGGAATACTGCACCTCATGATAAGACCAGAAAAATGAGTTATTCCCCTAGATCATAGGTTAATTTAATATCCCCTCAATAAATCAATCATCCAGATAAGCTCATGATATGGTCATTTATTTATTTATTTATTTTTATATATGAATTATTTATTTTATGGATTCAAGACTAAGATGACATAAATAAATGAAATATTGTGCAAATATATAATGTAAATAAATGGATTATTCTTAAATTTTTTATCCAACATGGTTAATTAATTAAGTAAAATCATCTTAATATTAAAAATTTATGTAAAGTATAAAACAAGATAAAATTTATGCATAAAAAATTAAAATATGTCAACTAAATATTAAGTTAGACTAATGACTTCCATTACTTTATTGGGAATGTAACCATAGAACTAAGTGCTTATATGAAAAAATATTGGAAAATTACTTTTATTGGGGATTTATTTGGAGGCTTTTGGGTTGACTTAATCAAAATTGTATTGAATTTAATGGCTAAAGTCGGTTAAATACAAATTTTGAGGCAAGTGTTGAGGAAATCCAAGTCAGGATTTCAAGATTGGAGAGTCCACTCAATGGATCAAGGAGCTAAAATCCCACAATAAGTATGACCACCTACGTAAATACCTTCTTAATGTTTTCATGGCTAATGTTTGAATCATTAATGAAGGAAATATCAATAATTTCCACTAGAATTTCCTAACAACTAGAAATTATAAGTTTAATGGTGAGAGCTATTGAGACTTGATAAAATAGTGGGAGATTTAATAAAATTAATTATAATCATTTCTTAAATAATTTTAAATTAATCAAATTATTAACAATATTCTCTTTTATAATAATAGAAAATGTTATGTTATTCATCCACACTATTCATACAATCTCTATTGGAGAAATACCATCTCCTCACTGGAAGTAACTTTAAAGAGTGGTTAATATTCCTTTGAGTTGTGTTATTCCATGAATGAAAATATTACATGCTAGAATACTCAATGTATAATCTACCTACAAATAAGTCTAGTGATGAAGAGCTAATTGTATATTAAAAAAATATGAATGATAAATTTAACATTCATTGTTTGATGTTATCATCTATGTCTAGTGAACCCATGTAGTCTCACAAAAATATGGATGCTTATAGCATAATCGATCATCTTCATGGTCTATACTTGGAGAGATAAAGACATGAACAATTTGAGATATATAAAGTGATCTTTTAGAGTAAGCTTATGGAGGGTTCACCAAATGGGCCTCATGTAGTCAATCTCATTAGCTACATTGAGTGACTATTGGTTTCTAGGTTTAAACTCCCTAAAGAACTGTGCACCGATCTCATTATTGAATCAATCCCTCAGATCTTCTCTATCTTTGCTTTAAATTTTTATATGAACAATATTGATAAGTCTCCCCCAGATCTCCTCACTCTTATTTTTCAAGTAGATGAGGAGATGAAGCATAAAAATCCTTCTATCCTTATGGTGAACAAATGGAAAGGTAAAGTGAAGGGATATAGGCCCAAATTTTCTTTATTACATTCTAATAAGAGGAATATAATGGGGAAAATAATGGAACAAGATGTTTTTTATTTCACTTGTGGAAAAAAGGGACACTGGAATAAAAAATTCACCCAACCTAATAAGAAAAGGGAAGCTTCAGGTTCATTTTTTATCAAGTGAAATTTTTATATTTATAAATATTAGGTATTAGATACAAATTTTGGTTCTCACATATGTATTCAAATATAAGAACCAAGTAGATTCATAAAGATTGACCGAGGGTAGGTATATTTACGAGAATCCAACTGAGCTAAACTTTCTTCTATAGCTATCAGCAACTATCGCCTTATGTTTCCAAATGAAATGATATTGGTTTTAAAAGGTTGTTATTATGTTCCATTTATTACCAAAATCATCATTTCTATATCTAGAATAGATACATATGGATTTATTTTCAAGTTTAGGAATAAATTTTTCTTCTTTTATAAATATAGCATTTGTTATGATAATACACATTTAAATAATGGTATTTATGTGTTGGATTATGAAAAAAATTTATTGAAAATAAATAAAGAAATTATTTCACATGCCTCATACCACACCCAATATTGGAATCAGTAGCTAGGTCAAGTAAATGAAAAGAATTTGAATAAATTACACATAAATGGGTATTTAGATTCTTTTGAACTAAAACCACTTGGTGTATTCCACACATGTTTACAAGGAAAAATTACCAGAAACCCATTTAGTATAAAATATGAAAGGGCTAAAGATATTATTTAATTAGATCATTTTGATGTGTGTGAGCCATTTACTTTTGAAATAAGGTGTGGGTACTCATACATCATAACTTTTACTGATGATTTTAGTAGATATGACTATGTATACTTGATGAGGTATAAGTCATATTCATTTGATAAATTAAAAGAGTACAAGAATGAAGTTAAAATCCATATTGGTAAGAAGATTAAGAAACTATGCTAATAAATTGGTGGATAATATCTTAATAAAAACATCATTGATTATTTTCAAGAGTTTTATATTCTATCCCAACTCACTCCACCTTATACACCTAAATGGAATGGTGTAAGTTAAAGTAGGAACCAAACCTTGTTGAACATGGTAAGATCAATGATGATTCATGAGAATCTTCCATTATCCTTTTATGGGTACACATTACAAACAAAAACATACATAATAAATCTAGTGACAACTAAAGCTGCAGATGGAATTCCATACCAATTATAGAATAGAAAGAAACCCGTGTTGTCATACTTACATGTGTAGGGATGTGAAGCATTTGTTAAGGCCTCTTTAGGTAATAAAATTGCACCCCAAGGCACAAATTGTATCTTTATAGGATATCCTAAGGAAAAAAGAGGATACTACCTATAAAATACTTCAGATAAAAAGGTAATGGTTGAAAGTAATCCCATATTACTTGAGAAGGATCATATCTCCAAAATAGATAGTGGGAGCGAGTTAGATTTTGATGAAGTATAGGCTCAAGATACAAAAGAGTTGGTAGAGGAAGAGATTCCACAAAGACCCATGGAATAAGATATTCTAGAGACACAATTACTACATAGGAGTACAAGAGAGGTTTGAGAACTGAAACAATATAGTTTTATAGACATCAGAGATGGTGACTCATTATTAGTTAATAATAATGATCCTCTAACCTATAAGTAAGTAGTAAGTGAAGGTACCAAGGAATGAAGCGAAAATTGATGGGTTTGGGATTTATAATTTTTCATCACCAGAGAAATGAAACTTTTCTGTATCTAATGATATGAGCCTTGATAGTGGTTTTATGATCTTACATGAATTTAATAATCACAATAATATAAATAAATTAGTACCCAGTTTGATTTGGAAGTATGTTCAACTATAGCTAGTCACCAAAAATCATTTCTTGAAGGATTCATAGATGAAACCCTCTATATCATCCAAACATGCTTTAAAAATCTACATAGATGCTGATCATTGAATTTCAGGTACTAGTGTATAGATTCTATGATTATTTCGATGCCATGATGATCACCTTGATCCCGTCTCATTAATCCATTGAAGGAATTCTTAGATCGATCACTCAGAAAGAGACTTTAGCTCTATAGAATGTGGGAGGAGAGAGAATCTCTAATTTCTAATGAATGAATAGCCCTTGGAATGATATTCTACTCCTGCTTATATAGTGGGAGGCTCAAAATACTCAGAAGGGTTCCCCAACCTCTGGAAATTAAATACCTACTAAATAAGCAATACATGTCACATCACAATGGACTAACTATGTCATAAATATCATATATATTTTATCACATACTTGTAATAAATAATAAATATATTATGTGGTAAAACCGAGTCATTTAGTTCGACTTGAAATTCCAACAATATTAAACGATCCTTGAATATTTAAATGAATTTCATTCATATAATATTGTTTCATGTATTTACTTAAATACTTGTAAATACATTTAATAAATAAATTCAACCCAATTATTCTACACTCAAATAATAATGAAACTATTTATTCATCAGTGATCAATTACTTAACAACTCTCAAACCTTGTGGTGGGTCCCACAATGTCTTATAAACCTATTCACCAGAGTAGGGTAGATTCTTGAATATGCTATTGTGTGTGACCCTCTAGGCCCTTATCTCAATAGTAGTGAATAGTATTCACATACCAAGATTAGAGTCTAGAAACCCATAAAGTCCCCTAAATAGATAAGGAATAGTCATAACAATGACAACTATCCTATAAACATGCATTGTGTAATATAATCTATTTTTATTTATATATCTCATAAAAAAGGACACACACTTATGTCATCGTCTTTTATAGATTTACTGTTTGTTGATCTAACTAGAAAAACTTAACTTCAACTATCTTGGCCAAAGATTTATGAAGGTTTTACCATCCTGATCAACTAAACTTGAGATATTACTTCATCAACTTGGAAGTGAAAATATATATCTTGATCATTCAACCAATGTCATACCACTAATGATGCTCCCAACACAAGCTAACTCACCATGAATTCATTGTCAAGTTTTTTTTCCTTGCATCAAAGTATGCATTCAATTGGAACACATTAATAATGATCTAAAGTTAGGAGACCAATACACATGTCTATATATAGGAACATCCAATGACACTCAAAACATTTAGTGTTCCTATTGACTTGTTTATCCTCATGATCGCACCTACTAAAGATCACCAAGTGTGAACTTCATGAGAAGAAGTCTCAATTATTATGATCCCCCAACACTTAATAGTCAAACATCAACCATGTCCTGTCAGTATGATGTATCTAGAATATATGAAATTTGTTTAAGATTAATGTCAGAGTATATTGAGGTTCTCATTATAGCATGGGAACTGCTATAAACCTTTGATACAATAAATAATCTATGTAAATTACCATTTAAATAGTGGATACATAAATATCAACACTATAATGGTAAGTTTACATCATATATAACTCAATGTACACATGGTATGGTAATTGATAAGTATTGTTCAAGTTGGGTCTAGGGAACCCACTATTACAACACTCCCACTTACACAGGATCCAACTTACTCACTATCCTTGTTAGCTCTCTCATGATTAAGATCATGTTTCTATTAAGTCATGGCTTTAGTTGCTGGGTTATCCATGTCTCCACTATGTGGCTATTCTGCTATATGCGACCTCACCTCCTTGAGTAAGACTCCTCCAGAGATGTAAACTCCAAGTTTATTCCTTTTTACCCAAAATCATAACTTGAAATCTTGGATAATTATAATATTAGAATGATCACAATGATAAAAATGTACACACTATGTGTGATTCTAAGAATTGGAACAAATCATTATAGATTTTACATCACTTATTTAGCTTCCTTAGCAACTGAAATGAACTCTATATTTGTAGAAATAGACACCACTTGCTTTTAAGATCTTGTATTGCTCATTACCTTAGCCTAAATATGATATTAGATAACATTGATCCAAGTAAGACTAGTTTTTGTCCCCTAAAAACTAGAATTCATTTCTCTCCACATACTGGGTACATACCTTTTGTACTTGCTCAAGCACAATTCAATAGTTCTCACTACAACCCATGCAGTTCTCCTAGATATAACTGATATTTTCCTATCATAAAGTTTAAAGTAGAAATATAATTTCTCATACATATCATAACATATGTGATTGATCCATCATAGAGGCATATGAAATTTAACTCACCATATTAATCTCCTATGTCCATGCATGTCTTCTTGGATAGATTTATGTCATGTGACATTGGTAACAATTCTCTCTCATATAGTTACCTTTCATTCTTGGTGTTCTTGACATCAAATTCTCAATAAAAATGATCATAGAAAGTAGCTACACTAATTAAAATTTTAATGGTTTTAGACATAAAAACTTTTATTAATAATAAAGCCTTATTAGTATCATGCTTTTACCACCCATGTATAATATCACTTGAATAGACACTGAAATATTCAAAATAATAATCACCCTATACATTGATACATGGAATCCATTATTGAATTTTAATTGGTCTTGTCAATTTTAGCTAATTGCTATATACCACTTGTAGGATTTATTATTATGAATAAATAATTTATCATCGGTTGTGGTGAATATAAAACCATTACTATGATTTTAACCTTCCTACATAGTATGTGTCTCTAGAATATTCCTCTTCCACACCTCTTGTGGAATTTTTTCCTATAAAAACTACTTGTGCATATCTAAAATTGACTAAACCCAAGTCAATATTTCCCCTGCTATCTAAAATAGACATGTTCACCCTTTTATATAAATGTAGTCTATCACCTGAATATAGTTTTTTCTATCATAGGGATTTATATAATATTCCAAGAAACTTTTATGATAATTACTTTAGATGCACATTGTATTTTTCTTGATGAAATTTTCTTTGTATCCTTAACAAAAAATTTGAATTCAAACACATGTTCTTATGATGTAATGGATTTCCATCATACTATAACTCATATGATTTCCATTTGAAATGGTATTTGTAATTTTGTTATGGGATAACACCGTTATTTTTTATTCATGTTTTGAAAAATAATGGAAGTATTTGTAATGGATATAAGTTTCAAAATTGATACTCCTTTTACTTAAATCACGACTCTGATGTAGATATAAAAATGTGAGTTTAGGAATTACTCCACATTAAATTTTTTTAATCAATGTTAACATGTAAGAATCATCATTGATTCTCCTTATTAGTATCACAGCTCTGATGAGGATAAGGTAATGTGTGTTTAGGAATACTATGTGCTACATTATATTTATCGATGAATGTAGGGTGAAGATATTCTTCAACACGTGGGCCTAAAAAAACTCATATCTTCTGACCATTCATATACCATACTCCATTTTTACTTTCTTTAAAAAACTCTAAATGTAATTTTATGAAGTATATTTACCACTAGATTACCCTTGTAATAGTTCACACTCTATAGCTGAACTAGTCCCCAAATATTTGTGTATTACCTTTATTTCTAAAGGTTTCTTTGTCCAAAATTAAGTACATAAGTGTGTTGATAATACCTAGGGTTTTTAACTCTAAATATTCTAAAACCATTATAGGTATTCCTTGAAAAATACTTAATTTTTCATGAAAAATATTATCTTTCCACAACTGGGTATATAAGTCTTATATTTTATATTCATCAATTATTTCCAATGATTTAAGCATTACTGAACAATTCATTGAGTAATATACACCAGAAACAATATCCATTCCAAAATTGGAATAATTTATCCTTGTGTAAATTAGACACATGAGATTAATTTTTTGGTAATACTTAATAAAAGTTTAACTAGAATCATTTACATTGAAATTAGAAGTTGTGTTCTTCTCACCACTGACTTAGAAACCACCCTTTCTCAGCCTCTTGGAGAACACACCTTACTTCTAGTAATGTTTATATAGTTACCTGGTTACTATATTTAAATACACATATGTAATAATAATATTTTATTCAATACCCAAAAATTATAACAAAAATATTACTTACTATGGCATCCCACCTTTTTTATTTCATAACTTTACATTACATTTTACATACAGAGGATATTTAAAGTCTAGTTTCTTGGAAATCATGAATAAAAAACTTGAATACAACACAAAACATTCTTCTAAACCACTTTTAAGGCTTAATCATAAGTTCTTCCTAAGTACAATTACTGCATCTCATATCCTGGATACATACATTAAAGGAAAGGGTGAGCAAAAGGCACACTAAAGAAAACAAGTGAAATAATTGACATGTTATCTTGATCAATATTAATAAGAACATAATAAAAGTCATAAAGGCATGAGCAATGGAAGAATAGGAATATCATGAAAAAAATAACATGAATCATAACTTGAGTATGTGTCTAAAACATTTCATTTATAAATTCATGAACATATCACCAAGGTTTAACCCCGAGGTGTCATAAAAATTACTAAGGTTATTCACCAAGGTATCGTGAAACTTGTCATCTCTAGAGATTAATTCTTTACCCAATGCATTGGAGTACTATCAGGGCTCAAACTTAATATGTCTTTATTTTCATGTGATCCACATAGATCATAATCAAAAATTTTATAAATAACCCATAGAGAATAAAACAAATGGGTTTCATTTCAAAATTGTAACGTTTTAAGAGTGCTTAAAAATAAGATCATTATATCATTTATACCCCATGGAAGGGAGTGAGGGTTATATGTATGTCAATTATAGAATAAAATATAAAATATATCATATTTATATATTTATGAACACCCATAGAAACGAAATAGGTATGGGTATTTACATAAATAAAACAAGAGAATTTCTTGAGAGAAAGAGATAGAAACTTTGAGATGAAATTTCTGCAGCATAACGACTATATAATATGGTTTTATAAAAAATTGAAAAGAGAGGGGACAAGGGTAAAACACTAATAAATAATTCATAATACAGTATATATTCAGAATAACATGTAGATAAGAACATGTTATGGAAATTTTAATGACATACCACAAGAAAAGGAAACTTGAAAGGAAAGAGAAGATGCAATTTCTTTTACGAGAAACTTGGCAGCCTAACTGCGTCACTTAAAAATTCAGAAAAAAAATTGATGAGAGTAGAAAGGGTATCTCATAATTTGGACATGAAATTTATAGTAATAAGAACATATAATAACATACCCTCAACATAAAGAGATGGAAAATATAAGACACAACACAAAGGAAGTCATGATTTAAAAGAGAAGGGTCAAAGGATCCCTTACCTTGAAGAGTAACTTTGAAAGCATGAAGGTCGGGACCTTGGGAGGACTCCTTGGGAGGTAAGGAGACCAGAACTTCGTTGAGGATTATTTTTTTAATGAAATGAATGAGGGAAATGTCTTGGTATTTATAGGAAAATTGAGTGAATAAATTATTAATTTCCAAGGGACACCTCATCGGTGGTATTTGCAAAACCATGGGCTTGCCCATGGTATTTGCCCACGGTATTGGAAACTTAGTACACACAATATAATATCTCACTATTAATAAGTCGACCAGAAAGATTACATCATTATTACATCATTAATGATGTCATTAAACACCCGAAACTCAAAACTGTATCTTTACTATTCACTGAAAATTCAACTATTTCAAAAAAATCCCTAAAATTAACTCTAACCAAATATTGATTCTCTGAATTAAAAAATTAATTCCATTTTATGAAAATAATTTTTTAAATAATTTTAATTTAATTTTTAAATAAAATCATTATTTATCCTAAAAATACAACTTTAAAACTATAACTCATTTTGGAACACCTTAAAAGAGTAATCAAGGTCCCATAAAATTATCAAATAATGATAATAAAATAAAGTAAAAAATTATGATTAAATTATATGAAAATAAATTTCCATTTTAAATTATTAAATTAATTATAAAATTAAAAATAAAATATTTATGATGTACAAAAATACCAAAACTTAAACTATGATCGTTTTTTTCACTTTTAAGATGTCTAAAATGTATTTATACATTCATGGGTGAAGTTTCTATTTTTTTGTCAAATTAATATTCATTACTATTCATTACTATTCATATGGGTATGTTACTATTCCTACTTTACTATTCACTAAAAACCAAGTTGATCTTATTAGACTCTAAATTTCTTAATGAACACAACTGTAGAAGAGCATTTCTTGAAAATAATTTCACATTATTAATTATTTAATGAACAAAAACATTTTAAAATAGCCCTTTTTTCCTAAATTCATCAATAATACATATAATATATTTATCAGGATATTTGAAATTCACAACTTTTCCATAAGAAGAAATAAAAAAATTATTTATATAAAAAAATTACACAAAGCAGCTAAGGTCTCGTTACATAACCCCTTAATACACCAACATAGGAACTAAGTGTAAGGTATGCTATGGTGATATAATCTTGGGGTGGCTCGAACAACATTTCCCGATTGGTGATTTCTATTAGCTTGAACTTCTCCCTTATGTGATTATGTTCAAGCTTCATATGTTGAAGTTCGGCTTGGGCTTGGTCCAGAGCAAAGCCCAGTGATGCTACCTCCTTCCCAAGCTCTGACAGATGGGATTCATATGGCTCGAGTCTACTGGATGAGGCCATTCAATCTTATTTCTGTATTAATTAACCAAGACAACCGTATTTATAAAAACACAACGTTAAGATTATAGTTTCCAAAGATCATATTGACCAACGGTCATATAACAGTCTAAACCCAACAGTCTCATTTTAATTATACCCACTTTATTAATTAAAGGATATAGTTTTGTTGAGTATAAATTAAAACAACACACAAAATTAGAAAACAAATATAATTAAAAATTTCAGGTCATTACATTCTTCCCCCCTTAAGAGATTTCGTCCCCAAAATTTTATCTCGTACCCTTTGATGGGAAAAGGTGTGGGTACTTCTGTCTCATGGACTTATTTGGTTCCCACATGCCTTCTTCACATTTTTGGTTCCTCCATAACACTTTAACAAGGTGGGTAGTCTTGCTGCGTAGAACCTTGCCTCTACGATCCAAGATCTCCACTGGCTACTCCTCATAAGATAGGTCATGTAACAGTTGTACCACCTATGGATTTAGTATATGTGAAGGGTCAGGTATGTACTTCCTCAAGAGGGATATGTGGAAGACATCATGAACTTGGGCTAGATTTGGAGGAAGTGCAAGCCGATAGACCACTACTCCCATACGATCAAGGATTTCATATGGGCCAATGTACCTAGGGATGAGCTTTCCTTTCTTCCCAAACCTCATGAATCTCTTCAAAGGTGAAATCTGAAGAAAGAATTTGTCACCAAAATCAAACTCCAAGTCCCTTAGACGGTTTTCATCATAGATCTTTTTCTGACTCTGATAAGCCTTAATGTGTTGTTGGATGTCATGGACCTTTTCTATTATCTCTTGCACAAGATCAGACCCAAGAAGCTTTCTCTTACTAGCTTCATCCCAACAAGTAGGAGTTCTACATTGCTTCCCATAAAGAGCTTCATAAGGCGCCATTTGAATGCTCGAGTGGAAGCTATTGTTGTAAGAGAAATGAACTAAAGAGAGATGTTGATCCCATCCACCTTTAAAATCAATTGAGAAAGTTCTCAGTATATCCTCGAGTGTTTGAATAGTCCTTTTAGATTGGCCATCAGTTTGGGGGTGATAGGCCGTACTAAAATTAAATTCAGTGCTTAGAGCTTGTTGAAGACTTCTCTAGAATTTTGATGTGAACCTTGGATCACGATCAGATATGATAGAAAGTGGAACTCCATGCAGACTTACCAATTACTTCACGTAAATCTTGGCAAGTTGATCAAGAGATAAATCTTCCCAAATGGAGATAAAATGGACAATCTTGGTGAGACGGTCCACAATAACCCATATCGCATTATTTCCTCTGGACGTTCTCAGGAGACTAGTGACGAAGTCTATAGTGATATTATCCCACTTCCATGCTGGTATGGGTAGTGGTTGCAATACCCATTTAGGAAGTTGTTGCTCTGCCTTCACTTGCTGACATACCGGGCACCTTGAAGTGTAGTCAGCAATCTCCATTTTCATATTTTCCCACCAATAAAGATCACAAAGGTCCCTATATATTTTCGTGCTACCAGGATGTATAGAGAAAGTAGAGCTATGAGCTTCATCCATTAGCTCCTTCTTTATTTCTGGAATAGATGGAACACATAGTCTTGTATGAAATTTCAGCACACCTTCTTGATTAGTATTGAACTCAGGAAACTTCCCATCCTTCATAGCCTCAAACTTCTTTTGTAATAAAGGATCTTCTTTCTAAGATTTTTTGATCTTCTCTAGTAGTGAAGGTCGAGAAATCATTTGGGTTAGGGTTGATGATGTACCTTACCTTATAATTCCCATGTCCATCTTTACTAGGTCATTGATCAAAGTATATCTTTGAATCCTCATCATGGATAGAACAACTGGGTCTTTCCTACTTAATGCATCAGCGACTTTGTTTTCTATTTTGGGATGATAATGAATTGAACAATCATAGTCTTTAAGGAGTTCCAACCATCTCCTTTGTCTCATGTTCAATTCATTTTGTGTGAAAATATACTTCAAAATATGATGGTCTGTGTATATATCACATTTCCCCCCATAAAGATAGTGCCTCCAAATCTTCAGAGAAAAAACAACTGCAGCCAGCTCCAGATCATGCGTAGGATAGTTCTGCTAATGAGTCTTCAACTATCAAGATGCATAAGCAATGACCTTGTTACTTTGTATGAGGACGCACCCAAGCCCTTTTAGATATTAATCACTAAAAATAATGAATCCTTATCCACTTGAGGCCAGAGTTAACACAGGTGTAGTAACCAATCTCTTCTTCAGCTCTTGGAAACTTTCGTCACACTCTTTTGTCCAGATGAACTTGACCCCTTTTCGAGTTAACTTGGTTAATGGATTAGAAAGTTGTGAATTTTTTTTCACAAGCCTCCTATAATATCCCACTAATCCAAGGAAACTACAAATCTCAGTTATTGTTATAGGTTGAGGCCACTCCTCTACAACTTTTGTCTTTGCAGGGTCAACTGTGATTCCTTCATTGGTAACAATGTTCCCTAAGAAAGCAAATTTTTGTTACCAAAATTCAAATTTAATGAAATTTCCAAAAAGTCTCTCCTTCTGTAGAGTTTTCAAAATAACCCTTAGATGATCCCCATGATCCTCACAACTTTTGGAATATATCAGAATATCATCAATAAAAACTAACACAAAGTTATCAAGGTAGTCTTTAAAGACTCTATTAATCAAATCCATAAAAATAGTAGGTGTATTATTCAGTCTAAAGGGAATAACAACAAACTCATAATGACCATATCTTTATCAGAAGGCAGTTTTTCGAATATCTTCTTTCTTCACCCTCAATTGATGATAACCATATCAAAGATCAATCTTAGAGAAGAATTGAGCCCCACGAAGTTGGTCAAATAAGTCATCAATTCTTGGAATAGGGTATTTTTACTTTACTGTGATTCCATTCAGTTCTCTATAATCAATGCATAGCCACATCGATCCATTCTTCTTCTTCACAAAGAGAACAGGTGCTCCCCAAGGAGACACCCTTGGGCAGATAAACCCCTTCTCCAAAAGATCTTGGAATTGTTTCTTTAATTCCTCCAGCTCCACATTTTCCATCCTATATGGGGTCTTTGATATTGTATGAGATCTAGGTATGAGTTCAATGGATAACTCTACCTCTCTTTCTGGGGGAGGTCCAGGAAACTCCTCATAAAATACGTTAATGTATTCCTAGACGATGAGTACATTTTCTATCCTCAAACTCTCATTTCCTTCATCTTCTTCACTGATAAATTCCATAAAGAAGGATATAGGAGGTTCTTCTATAAAAAGATCATATTGAGATATCTCTCCTTGGAAGATAACTATAGGTTTTCCATTCAAGACTTCTATGATATCCTTACTTCTGCATTTGATCTTAGCATTATACTTTGAGAGCCAGTACATCCCTAGTATATTGTCGAATTCCAGCATGGGAATGACTACTAGATTTTTGATAATATTGTGCTCACCAAAGTAGGTACTAGAGTTTCTAAACACCTATTATGCTTGGATAATCCCACTAGGAGTCTTGACTGATAACTCTACTTTTAGGAAATTGGGAGTTGATTCTAAATTCTTTGCAAACTTGGAGGAAAAAAAGGTATGCGTAGAACCATAATCAAACAAAGTACTTGCTAGCTTTGAGAGAACAAAAAGAGTACCTGCTACCACATCATTTGGAGCTTCAAATTCAGATGTTGTGATGGAAAAATCACAACCTTGCTCCCTTGACCTTTGTTGAGGCTGATGGTGGTTTTCCTCCACTACCCTCGGATTTGGATAGTGATTGACGAAGTGCCCAAGTTGTCCACACTTAAATCACTGGACATTAGGTAGGTCCTACACCATATTCTCCTTGTCATTAGTGTTTGGAAGTTGAGGTTTCACCTAACTATGACAATTCATCACAATATGGCCATCTCTTCCACAGTTACAGCATTTACCGCTCCCGAGTAGGCAGTTCCCTGAATGCTTCTTCCCACATTTATTACTCGTGGGACGTTGAACTTGATTTCTTCCTCTTACTTGATCAAATATCCTCCCTAAGATTGTATCCATTGATCTATTTTTGTAATTGGATTTATGAGACCACTACATGTCACCAAACTTTAGTTCAACTTTCATTGCACTTCGCACAATCTCCTCATAGCTGTCATAATGTTAGTTGGCTAGATTCTTCCAAAGATGAGGTCTCAGTCCACTGAAGAATCTATCAACCTTGCCATTTGGATCCATGACAAAGCTAGAGGTATATTGTGAAAGCCTTGTGAAGTTCATCTCATATCTTCCCACAGATTCATTCTCCTTCTTCTTCAGCTCAAGAAACTTCTTCTCCATTCTTGTTCTCATGGAATGAGGGAAATACTTACTGAAGAAGATCCCTTTGAAATCTTCCCACTCCATAGCTTCAACTTCCACTCTTTGCCTCATGTTTTTAATCAGCTCCCACCACTGATCAGATTCTCCTTCTAAGCGATAGACAGTCAGGGTGACCTTCTCTTTCTCTAAACAGTGGAGCATAGAAAATATCTTCTCGATAGAGCTGATCCACTACTCAGAAATCAATGGGTTAGTCGATCCACTGAATGTTGGTGGTCGTTGACACATAAAGGACTCAATAGAATGTTGTTCCCTTCGTGGTGAGATCGGTCTCTCAGCTTCATTCAAGTTATTTACCATAACTTGAGTCAGTCAGTTCATCATTTGCATGAATGTTTTCATGCCAGCTTCCATCGGAGGGCCGTTAGCGCATGGTCCATTGCGGTCACCATTTTCACAGTTCATCCTATTGCTCACCATTTCAAAAATAATAACACCTTAGTGAGAAACTTGTTTCATTTACAAATCTTTTAACTAATAAGGATTTTATGTCTTAAAACTTCATGCTTCAACAATTACATTTATCTATAAATCCTTCATAACAATTCATAAAAATCTAATGATTAACCAAACATATCCCCCCGGAGTGTCGTAACCAAGAGTGCATCAAGACCCATTGTCATTCACCAGTTCCCATTCGAGTCTAGCTCAAAGTGGTGTTTTCGGGTTTTACCCCTATGTACATCTATACCAGAGCCGCCTTTACCTGCTCGTATCTAGACAAAGATGTATTTGTTCGATAAACCACTTACTCAATATTCACCAAAATACCAGGAAGTTTTCCTATATTTAAACTTTTCTATAGGGTTCTTTCTAAATATTTCATAGCATAATTTTCATAAATAACTAAACTATCCTTTGATACCAACTATAGCATCCCGCCTTTTTTATTTCATAACTTTACATTACATTTTTCATACAGAGGATCTTTAAAGTCTAGTGTCTTGGAAATCAGGAATAGAAAACCTGAATACAACATAAAACATTCTTCTAAACCACTTTTAAGGCTTCATAATAAGGTTTTACTAAGTACAATTACTGCATCTCATATCCTGGAGACATACATCAAAGGAAAGGCAAAAGGCTCAGTAAGGAAACAAGTGAAACAGTTGACATGTGATCTTGAGCAATATTAATAAGAACATGATAAAAGTCATAAAGGCATGAGAAATGGAAGAATAGGAATATCATGACAAAAATAACATGAATAATAACTTGATTATGTGGCTAAAACGTTTCATTTAGACATTCATTAACATATCACCAATGTTTAACCCCGAGGTGTCATAAAAATTACCAAGTTTATTCACCAAGGTATCGTGAAACTTTTCATCTCTAGAGATTAATTATTTACCCAATGCATTGGAGCGCTATTAGGGCGCACCCTTAATATGTCTTTATTTTCATGTGATTCACATAGATCATAATCAAACATTTCATAAATAACCCATAGATAATAAAAGAAATGGGTTTCATTTCAAAATTGTAACGTTTTAAGAGTTCTTAAAAATAAGATCATTATATCATTTATAACCCATGGAAGGGAGTGAGGGTTATATGTATATCAATTCCAAAATAAAATATATCATATTTATATATTTATAAACACCCATAGAAACAAAATAGTTATGGGTATTCACATAAATAAAATAAGATAATTTCTTGAGATAAAGAGATAGAAATTTTGAGACGAAAGTTCTGCAGCATAACGGCTATATAATATGGTTTTAGAAAAAATTGAAAAAAGAGGGGACTAGGGTTAACCAATCATAAATAATTTATAATACAGTATAAATTCAGAATAACATGGATATAAGAACATGATATGGAAATTTGAATGACATACCACAAGAAAAGGAAACTTGAAAGGAAAGAGAAGCTTCGATTTCTTTTACAAGAAACTCGGTAGCCTAACGATGTCACTTAAAAATTCTGAAAACAAATTGATGAGATAATAAAGGGTCTCTCATCATTTGGAAATGAAATTTACAGTAATAAGAACATATAAGAACATACCCTCAACATAAAGAGATGGAGAATATAAGACACAACACAAAGGAAGTCATGATTTAAAAGAGGAGGGTGAAATGATCCCTTACCTTGAAGAGTAACTTCGAAAGCTTGAAGGTCAGGACCTTTGGAGGCTTGAGGGAACCTTGGGAGGACTCCTTGGGAGGTAATGAGACCATAACATCATTGAGTATGATTTTAGATTGAAATGAATGAGGGAAATGGTTTGGTATTTATAGGAATAGTGAGTGAATAAATTATTAATTTCCAAGGGACACCTCATCGGTGGTATTTGCAAAACCATGGGCTTGAACATGGTATTTTCCCATGGTATTGGCCACTTGGGACACCTAATAGAATATATCACTATTCATAAGTCGACTAGAAATCTTACATAATTATTACATCATTAATGATGTCATTAAACACCCGAAACTCAAAATTGCATTTTTACTATTCACTGAAAATTCAACTATTTCAGAAAAATCCCTAAAATTCACCCTAACCAAATATCGATGCTCTAAATTCCAAAATAAATTCCATTTTGTGAAAATAATTTTGTAAATATTTTTAATTTAATTTTTAAATAAAATCATTATTTATCCGAATAATACAACTTTAAAACTATTACTCATTTTGTAACACCTTGAAAGAGTAATCAAGGTCCCATAAAATTATCAAATAATTATAAGAAAATAAAGTAAAAATTATGATTAAATTCTATGAAAATAAATTTCCATTTTAAATTATTAAATTAATTATAAAATTGTAAATAAAATATTTGTGACATACAAAAATACCAAAACTTAAACTATGATCATTTTCTTCACTTTTAAGATGTCTAAAATGTATTTATACATTCATGGGTGAAGTTTCTATTTTTTTGTCAAATTACTATTCATTACTATTCATATGGGTATGTTACTATTCCTACTTTACTATTCACTAAAAACCAAGTTGATCTTATTAGACTCTAAATTTCTTAATGAACACAACTGTAGAAGACCATTTCTTGAAAATCATTTCACATTATTAATTATTTAATAAAAAAACATTTTAAAATACCCCTTTTCTCCTAAATTCATCAATAATACACACCCTACATTTATCCAGATATTTTAAATTCACAAATTTACCATAAGAAGAAATAACAATTTTATTTGTATAAAAAAATTACAGAAAGCAGCTAAGGTATTGTTACATAGCCCCTTAATACACCAGCATATGACCTAAGTGTAAGGTGTGTTATGGTGATAGAATCTTGGGGTGGCTTGGACAACATTTCCCGAGTGGTGATTTCTATTAGCTTGAACTTCTCCCTTAGGCGATTCTGTTCAAGCTTCATACGTTGAATTTCGGCTTGGGCTTGGTCCAGAGCAAAGCCCAGTGATGCTACCTCCTTCCCAAGCTCCGACAGATGGTCTTCATATGGATCAAGTCTACTAGATGAGGCCATTCAATCTTCTTTCTGTATTAATTAACCAAGATAACCGTATTTATAAAAACACAACGTTAATATTATAGTTCCAACAATCATATTGACCAACGATCATATTGACCAACAGTCATATAACAGTCGAAACCCAACAATCTCATTTTAATTATACCCACTTTATTAATTAAAGGATATAGTTTTGTTGAGTATACAGTAAAATAACACACAAAATTAGAAAACAAATATAATTAAAAAGTTCAGGTCATTACACTTACAATGGATGAATATACCCAAAGAAGTGATTACATGCTTCTTTGATTGCATTTAAACTTCTATAGATTTATCTCATGACCTGCAAAGAAAATAACCTCTTATTTAAAACCCCTTTTCTTTGAAGGAAAGTGTGAATGTGCCTTTGGGGCTAGTATTTACATTGATATTTTCACCTTGTATTATAACTTATTAACCATGAGAACTAAAACACTCT
Source organism: Viscum album (assembly GCA_963277665.1). Classification (NCBI taxonomy): domain Eukaryota; kingdom Viridiplantae; phylum Streptophyta; class Magnoliopsida; order Santalales; family Viscaceae; genus Viscum; species Viscum album. Next base: position 112,342,653 of record OY728127.1, read on the forward strand.
TTAAGTTCTTATTAAATTAGTGAACCTTACCTAAAAGGTAATGAATTGTTTCCTACATACTGCTCATTTTGTAATCTTAAACGTGACTAGAGTAAATGGGTGAAAAATATGTAAGAATGGGATGTGTTGAAAGATCATGGTCTGCCTTTCATATTTTCATGTAACCAGTGTAATTATCACTCATTCACATCTTGCTTCAATTTCTCCTCAAAATATTCTCAGAGATGAGACAACATGTAAAATCATCCATGTCTCGATGTTGTATCCACAACTCACAACATAAATTGATGATAGTATTATGACATAACCATCATATGAATCATACAAGAGTCCCTCCTAATCATTTTTACACCATCACTTTTAATAGGCATTGGGGACACTAACACCTTGAATTTACAATATCATAGTACTTTCCACAAGCGCCTATACTATTCTTGGGAACTCATGATAGTTTGAAAATTTTCTGTGTCCAATAGTTATCATGGTATACTTTTGGTATTTCTTTCCATTTTCTACATAAACAAAATCTTGCAGATTGTACTTTTTTCTTGATTATCTATTCATGATTTATTGATTGATTAATTAAATCATTAAATGTATCCCACTATTTTAATCGAGTTCTAGCAACCCTTCATACTAGAATCAAAATACCTTGTCACTTGAGTATTATACTAGAAAAGATCCTTGAAACCTCTCCTCATAGTCTATAGTCTATGGCTATGCCACTACTCGGAGAATTCAAGGTAGGAATTTGACTGAACAACCACATTAACTCATGGTTCCATGATCTTTTGAGTGAATTCCCATCTTTTAAAATCATAAATATGATATACTCAATGTTTGACTCTAAAGTTGCAACAAGCTAGATATGGATACTCATTTATTGAAAACTTCAGTTAATTCAACCCATTATTATTATAAGAACTCCCCAATAGAAGGAGGCACCATCAACTATGGATAACGAGAATTGTAAACACATGGCTGTGTTCAAATCAAACAATGGAAGGAATTTATAGCTTGATATTTCTTTGAGGGTTTTTATATTTATTGATAAATGTAATCCTTTTCTATTAAATATGTTTATACTTTGTTTCTGCGCTCATAACTAAACATCAATATAATATATTCATTTCTTATTTATGTAATTTTTTATTTATTATTTTATATGTTTCCAACTATCATGAAAATTAAAAAAATAATAAACAATGAATAAAGGAAATAAATTACCTCACCAGTATTAATCATCTAATATTGGTTGATCCATTTAAACATAATGGATCAACCCTGACCTAGGGGGATCATACCCGAGTTGGGTCTTGTCATATGATGCAACTCATCCCCCATCTAGTGTGTCCACTTCTCATATGGATTTTGCCTCGAATTGGAATTGTACGCATCTTACATTATCCTCTTGATAGTAAAAAAATACTCACACATAGGTGAGGGGGTCTCAAGAGTGAAAAATATATATAATTCACTTTTATCTAGGTGCATGGACCCTTATACATGTTAAAAAAGAAAAAATGATGATGAAAATACCATCTTATTTAAATAATTAATTACATTCATCACATGAAATTAAATAATTAATTAAATAAATTAATTAAAATACACATATATGGTCAGTAAATGATCAAGAATGATCAATGGGTAAAAGTAAAGTGTAATAAAATTAAATTATATAAATTTAAGTTCGAGGACATTTATTAAATTAAATGAATTATTTCAATTCAAATAATTTAATTCTATCTGGTCCATGAATTAATTTAAATTTTATTCCACAAATTAAATTAATTGTTCAAATAATAAAATCACAATTATTTTTAAACCAAAAATTAATTAAATTAAGTTTTTGATTAAGTTAAAAATTATCTGGGCCCCGAAACCCCATGTAGGGCCAATGCAGGTTGGCCCAACCCCACGTAGCCCCATTCCAGGTAGAGCATAACTCGTGCAGGGATGTTATGGACTAGGGAGACCCACCCTGACCCATACTAGGCTGGGAAGACCTGCCTGGGCCTGTGATAGCTCATATCAGGCGACTAGAAGTTTAGAACCCATTTGAGGTTGGATCGGGGTGCTGAATCAGACATAGGGGGTTTCTTGGGAGATCTAAATGTACCCAGATCACCATAGGTGACTGCACACAGTGGTGGATACCATGACTTCATAGGGTTGGCTTGGAAAAAATGAAAGCGGTGTTCAGTAGGGGACCTCGTAACATCCGACTTTGCTGAGAATGACAATTTCAATTAGGGTGGTGCTAAGATCTACCTCAACCAGTATTCTATCATAATGGCCAAACCAAACATGTTCGATCTCCCTATCTAAGAGAATTGGTGTTCCAATTTCCATTGCAATATATTTGGATTCCAAAGTATCTAGTTGAGTCCATGCAACTTAATCCAAATTTGGGAAAAATAATTCCTTACCTTGGAGACATTAAAGTAAAGGGACCACTCAAGTAGATGAAGGGCTCCAGGCTTTGGGATTAATGTACCAAATATCCACGCTCGACCAGGAGAATGATCCAGAAAGAATTCCATATGAATATGAAAACGATGATGAGGAGATAGAGGAAAGTGAATCAAAAGAAGAAGAAGAAGGAGAAGAATAAATAGGGGAAGTTTAATAGGAGCTTGGAGGTGAAAGGTCTTAGGGGATGATCCACCAAGGGAGTCCTCAGGAGAGTGGTGAGATTATTGGCTCTAACATGGAAATGGTTGAGAAACTCGAGGTATGCCTCAATTATTATCCTAACCTTTCATATTTTCATCATTCCTAATCACCAATCAAACTTTTATCCTATTCAGGCGCATATTGGTGCTGGTGGTCAGGAATCTCCATTAGTGGGGGGTGAAGGTGCACTGATAGAATAAGGTGGAGACAAAACACCCATTATTTAATTAATAAGTACTGAAGGATATCCTGCAGTGGTAGCTCCTGTAGCAGTAGCTCCTGCAGTGACTACAACTATAGAGGTTGATGCACTGATCTCTTGTAAGTTTCATTCCTTAGATACCCGTATCCATCATCCGAGAGCTCAGCTGATCATGGCATTCATTGTTTGTGATGTAAAAACAATATTAGAGTCTCATCTGGCTGCTGAATCCAGACCATCTGTAGAGAATCTGATGGAGACCATACCAACCCACTCAGAACCCGCTTCTCAAACCGAGCCAGCCCCAACACTTGGTAAGCAAAGGGTTGTTGACACCGGTGATATCACTGTCGGGGCGGGGTCTAAAGTTGGAAGGGGTGGAATTGCTAAAATGGAGATAAAAGAGGAAGGTCACCCCCTTATTTAAGAGCCTAAATCATTGGGAGGAATACACAAGGGAGACCCTTCCACTAATTTTCTGGCTGCTTTCCCTAAACACCATCCCACAGACCTTGAGGAGATAGATGATTCTGATTCTGAAGTAGCTGAAAAGAGCTGTATGATGTGGCATAGGGGGTGGAAGTATAATAACCCTGCTCTTTATTACACACTTAAAAACTAATTTATTACATAAAACCTTAACTTGATACAACATAGAATATTGAGAGATCTAGTGTATTTAGGGCTTAGGAATATTACATAAAAACTTAAAACACGAAATACACATCTTTATTGAAAACTTCTTTTACATGACCACAAACATTCTTTCGTACTTATCATTTCATGGGATAACCTGAGGAAATTCATAAGAAAAGGGTGATCTATAAAGCATAGTAAGTGAGTAAAAAAGGAATAACATGAAGAATACAATACATTTTAGGTAATAGTAATATTAATGGAGTATAATATATATATAAACATAAAGTCATGATACAACATGATTATCATAACATGGAAATGTGGCATCAACATTTAACATAATATTAGCATGAGATAAGGCTCACTGAACATGGAGAACGAGTAAACCCTCATTTCACTTAAATTAGAACGAGTAAAACCTCATTGAACTTGATGTATAATGATACTAATATTTACCCAATGCATTGGAGTGATATTAGGGAGCACCCTTCTTAATCATTTCATTTCATGCATAAGTGTGCCACATAGATCATATAACATGGATTCATTAAACATCATAATTTATTCCACGATAAAGGAATGTGGAATTCATACATGAAACTCTATAATCAATAAGTAAATGTGCATAAAGGTGAATACCCTTGATAGATAAATGGGCATGGTATTCACTACACAACGACTTTGGCTTGGAAAATTGTGGTGCAATTTCAGCAGCATAACGACGTGACATAAGAATTCATAAAAATGGTTGATGAGAGAGAAAGAGGTGTATAATCATATGTAAATGAAAATGAAAGTAATAGGGTAATATAGATACATGTTCCAATATATGTAATAGAATTTAGATTCATAAAACAAAATAATTGCTTTAATGTAAATGAGGAGAGAGAAATCCCTTACAGAATTTGGGCATGGTAATAGGTGTACATTGAAGGAATTAATGAGAGATAAAGAGGTATCTCATCATTAAAACATAATTAAGGAATTATGGGGGAGGTGATAAATCATACCCCAACATTTTTAATTTAAATTAAAATGGCATAACAACATAAAGAAAGTTGGGAAAAAATGAGAAAGGAAGAAATCCCTTACTTGGAAGTGTGATCCAAAAGGCTTGGGAGGGGATTTAGAGAGGCTTATTGGGAGATTGGGGAGCCTTGTGAGGATTATAGAGAGATTAGGGAAGAGGTTGGTCGAGCTCCAAAGGATTTGAGTGAATAGGAAGTGGGAGCTTGGGTGGGTTTATATAGGAAAAGAGAGGGAATTCTTTATTATTTAGGTTTTGGACACCACACATTAAACTAATAAAAAACACAAACCATCCCATGGTTGTTGCCCCTAGTTTTTGCCAAAGTGGAGTAGAAAAAATTATTTTATAAGTCCAATGACCTAACTTATTAAAATATTAGGCTTTATTATGTGGAGGTGAGTCACACTCTCAAGGAAATCAATTTAAAAAGTTAAAATGTTTTATAAGTCTTGGAGGGTCCACTAAGGCACCATAAAATTAATCAAAAAAATATAAAATCAAATTATTTTAAAGTTAAAACATATATTAGATGGAAATAAAATTTATAGTATTTTATTACATCACTATTGGGTCATTATTATGTCATAAAACACATTATATATTAAAATGGTATTTAATTTTTACGCAAAAATTCAACTATCTCAGAAAATTATGAAAAATTCACCATTGGATAATTTTGACGTCCTGATTCAAAAAATAATATTCATTTTATCTAAATAATTTTATAAACATGTGAATTTTAATTTCTAAAATAAAAACCGACATTTATTTAAAATTCATGGGTTTTAACAAAAACAGTTTTCAAACATTAATAAAAATTACAATTGTATTCATAAAAATTATACGATCATTTATATTTAATAAAAATTAATTTAGTAATAATATTTCATTAAAATATTATGTAATTAAAAAATCCATTAATTCATAAAAATATATTTCTTAATTGAATATTAATTAAAAATACTCTCTGTTCCAAATTTTTTTTTACAAGGTAACAATAATAAAATGAATGTATATTCTTTATTATATACAAAAATATTGCACATAATCATAGTGCTATGGTATTGTTACATAAACCCTTATAACACCTGCATATGACTGAAGGGTAAGGTGTGCAACGGTGACAGACTCTTGGGGTGGCTCTGATAACATTGCTTGGGTGGTAATCTCTATCAACTTCCACTTCTACCATAGGTAGTTCCGTTTGAGCTTAACGTGTTGAAGCTCATCTTGGGATTGGTCAAGAATAAAGCCCAATGGTGCTACCTCCTTTCTAAGTTCTGAAAAATTGGCTTCTTATGGAGAAATTCTACTGGATGAGGCCATAGCTTCCTTTTGTCTAAGTAAATTGGATTTGTTAAAGACCTATATTTATACTAATCACGTGATCACTATTCAAAAACTATATTAGAAACAATAATAATTCTTAATGGTATCCAAAAACATAAAACCAAGGAAGTTCATATGTTTTATATAACCATTTTACATAATAAGACATTTAAATAGATCAATAATAATATTCATTAATTAAAGTTTGGGTCATTACAATCTTCCCCACTTAAAAAATTTTTCCCTCGAAATTTCCTTTTTCCACACTAAAAATGATGCAGGTAACTCTGCTTCATCACTTCCTCCGATTCCCACATTTCTTCTTCAAACTTTTGGTTTCACCACAACACCTTGAAAAGGGGATTTGTCTTATTTCATAAAACTTTTTCCCTACGATCTAAGATCTTCACCGGCTTCTCTTCATAGGAGAGGTCTTTCTCCAATGGTACCACCTCTGTATTGAGTACATGCAATGGGTCAGGTATGTAATTCCTCAAGAGTGATACATGGAAGACAGTATGTACTTGAGATAGGTTCCATGGGAGTGCTAGTCAATAGGCCACTGATCCAATGAAATCAAGGATCTCAAAAGGACCGATGTACCTTGGACTAAGCTTTACCTTCTTCTAAAATCTCATAAATCTCTTCCATGGTGATATATAGAGGAATACCATGTCTCTGACATGAAACTCCAGGTCTCGTCGATGATTATCAGCATAGCTCTTTTTTCAACTCTGAGCAGCTTTAATGTGCTGCTGGATGGTCTTAACCTTCTCCACCATTTCTTCGACTATTTTTGGACCTAGGAGTTTTCGCTCCCCAACTTCATCGAAACATGTCGGTGTTCTATACCTCTTCCCATAAAGGGCTTCATAAGGAGCCATTTGGATGATTCAGTGGAAACTTTTGTTGTAAGAGAACTCAACTAGAATAAGATGTTGATCCCATCCTCCTTTGAAGTATATTGAGCATGCTCTCAACATTCCCTCAAGTGTTTGGTTAGTCTACTCATATTGGCCCTCAGTTTGAGGATGATAAGTCATACTGAAGTTCAGATCAGTATCCAAATAATGTTGAAGACTCTTCCAAAACATAGAGGTGAATCTTGGATCTCAATTAGATAAAATCTATAGTGGTACTCCATGTAGCCTTACCAATTCTCTGATATATATCCATGCTAATTGATCCCTTGAGAAATCCTCTCGAATTGCAATAAAGTGTGCAGTCTTTGTAAGACGATCCACAACAACCCAAATAGAATTATTTCATTTGGATGTATTTGAAAGTCTGGTGACAAAGTCCATGATGATGTTCTCTCATTTTTATGCTGTTATGGGTAATGGTTTCATCATCCCCTTATACTTCTGCCTCTCAGCCTTCACTTCCTAACATATGAGGCACTTTGATGTATACTCAATGATCTCCTTATTCATGTTATCCCACCAATAAATATCTAAGAGATCTCAATACATCTTTGTGTTTCCTGGGTGAATGGAGAAATTTGAACTATGTGCATCATCAAAAAATTCTTTCTTCAACTCCGGATTTGATGGAACACATAGTCTTGACCCAAATCTCAAAATTCCTTCTTCATTAACATTGAAATATGAGGATTTTCCTTTTATGATAGTTTCCACTTTCTTCTGAATTCCCACATCATCCTTTTTAGCATCCTTTAACCTTTATAAAAGAGAAGGTTGTGAAATAATTTGTGAAAGGATTGATGATGTTCCCTTATTTATGATTCCCATGTCCATCTTCATCAAATCTAAGAAGATCAGATCCTTTTCAATTCTCATCAATGATAGAATTACCGGTTCCTTTCTACTTATATCATCCTCAACCTTGTTTGATTTCTGAGGGTGGTAATGGATTGAGCAGTCATAGTCTTTGATCAGCTCTAACCATCTTCATCGGTGCATGTTCAAATCTTTCTATGTGAATATATACTTTTAGACTTTTGCGGTTCATGCATATTTTAGACTTCTCCCCAAAGAGGTAATGCTGCTAGATTTTCAAAGCGAAGATTACTACAGAAAACTTCAGATCATGTGTTGGATATTTTTTCTCATGAACTATAAATTTCCTTGAAACATAGATAATGAATTTATCATTTTGCATCAACACACAGCCCAGACCCTTCTTCGAAGCATCACTAAATACCACAAAAAGTTATCCACTTGTGGGTAGCGTGAGAATGGGCGCAGTGATAAGACTTATTTTCAAAATCCTTGAATCTCTCTTCACATTCATCACTCCAAGAAAACTTGACCCCCTTCTGAGTTATCTTGGTAGGAGTGTTTGAAAATCATGAGAAATTTCTCACAAATCAGCGATAATATCCAGTTAACCCCAATCATCTATGGATATCCATCACCGATGTTGGCCTCAACCATCCCTCAATTGCAAATATCTTGGATGGATCCATAGATATCCCATTGTTTATGATGATATGACCCAAGAATGAGACTTCCTTCAACCATAAATCACACTTTTTGTACTATGCATAGAGCATCTCCTTTTACAAGGTCTCTAGTATAGAGTTTAGATGCTCCTCATGCTCCTCCTTGGTTTTGGAGTATATTAGAATATTTTCTATAAAGACTACCACAAATTTGTTAAGGTAATCTCTAAATACTCTACTCATAAAGTCCATGAAGATTGGTAGAGTGTTAGTGAGTCCTAAAGGCATTACTATGAATTCATAGTGCCCATGTCTTGTATGAAAAATAGTCTTGGGGATATCCTCCTTATTCACCTGTACTTGATAATATCCTAACCGCAGATCCACCTTGGAGAAGTATTGTTCGCCACATAGCTAATCAAACAAGTCATCAATTCATGGTGTAAGATACTAGTTCTTTATCATGATTTTGTTGAGCTCACTATAATCAATGCAAAGGCGCATTGACCCATCCTTCTTCTTGACAAAGAGGATTGGTGCACCCCATGGTGAAGCACATGGGTGTATAAACCCTTTTTCCAGATTCTTCTGTATTTGTTTCTTTATCTCCTCAAGCTCCACAACAACCATTATATACAGATTATTGGATATTGGAAATGCCCCAGGTATAATATTTATGGGTAATTCAACATCTCTTCTAGTAGGAAGACCAAACAATTCATTGGGAAACACTTCAATGAATTCCCTCACAATAGACATGTCTTCAAGGATGGTTGGTTCCTTAGACTCAATCATCTGATCCAAATATGCATGCTCATAGGTAAGTAATATCCACACTTAAGATGATGGTGTTAAAGAAGATTCATCTTCCTCCTTGCACTTGTACAAAATCGGGGGTCAATTTTCCATATGAAGAGTGATTTCCATATCATGGAAATTTATATTGGATCTATATAGATAAATCCAATCCATGATAATAATTGCATCAAATTCCTCCAGAAAGAGTATGGAGAGGTTTTCTGGGAAGTTCAATCCACAAATTATGACAGGGGAGGAGTTATATTCATGGGATTCAATGATTTCCCCATTTTCCTTTCTCACTAACATCTTTACTTCCATGATTTGTGGTGGTGTTGGGATTGTTCTACAAAACTTTTAGGATATAAAAGAATGTGTAGAACCAGAATCAAAAAGTACATTCGTTATTCTTGAATGAATAACTAATGTACCTATCACCACTTCATTATCGCGGTTCACTTAGGTGGTAGTGATAGAAAAATCTTGCCCTTGATGCCTTGAATATTTTTGGTTGCCTCAAAAATCCTTGGATTAGGGTGTTGGTTTGAAAAGTTCCCTGGTTCTTTGCAGTTGAAGTAATGAACAATGCGTTGAGCATCGAATGAAGCGTTAATTTCCTCTGTCATAGCTACATGTTTTTTATTTTCGGCAGTTAATTTCCAGGTACCATTCTTTTCCACACCTAAATCATTTCCTCATCCCCTTTAGGAAATTTCTAGGGTGGTTTTTTCCACACTTTTGGAATGTGGGGTACTGGATTTTCCTAGCACCATTGTATTTACCCATCAGGCTGCAAGAATTGAAGTCCACCTTATGCTTCTTATCCCCATGATTCCCATAATATCAATCGATCTCTATTTCAAATTTTAGGGTACATCAGAAAATTTCCTCATAGATCTCAAAGTCATAGATCGCTAGGGATTTCCGTAGGCTAGGTTTTAGCCCACAAAAGAAGCGATCAACCTTGTATTAGCGGGTAAAAACAAGGATGAAGGCATATCATGAAAGACATGTAAAGTTTTCCTCATACAATCCGATGAATTCATAGTCTTTTTTCTTGGGGGCAAAGAAGTCCCTTTCCATCTTAAGTGAGAGGGTGTGAGGAAAATATTTATCAAAAAACATTTTCTGTAAATAATTCCATTCCAATGCCTCGATCTACTCCCCAGACTTCATATTTTTGATTAATGTCCACCATTGATCATCTTCACCCTCCATATTATAAGTAGCTAGAAGAACCTTCTCTTATTCGGAACATTGAAGGATGGATAAGATCTTTTCAATGGAATTGATCCAGTGTTCGACAATTGAGGGATCAGATGATCCATTAAAAGTAGGAGGTCTTTATCTCATGAAGCTCTCAATTGCGACTTGTTCTTTCTTAAGGGGGGTTGAATGTTCCTCTTGACCCATATTTATATTCAAAACTTGAGTTAACTGAGAGAGTATCATGACAAAGTTCATGATTCCCTCTCCCATCAGATTGGGCATCACATTAGAATAGTCATTACATTGATCTTCGCATCAGTTGTTAGCCCGAGTCCTCCTATTACCGGCCATTGACTGGAATAAAAGGAAATTTAGGGGTAACACATAAAAATGGATGACTAATAAATTACATTTATTTCCTTAACTTATGAATTTATAGGCTTCAATCAATGTTATCAATGATCTACTTCCCAACATATATTTTTAGGGGAGTTTTTTTATTCCCCTAATAATGGTTCATACTAAGATCATGAATTTACCAAATCATATCCCCTAGGAGTGTCATAACCAATAGTGCAACAATTACCATTATCTTGCACTAGTTCCCGTTCAAGTCTAGATCAAAGCGGTGTTTTCGGGTTTTACCCCTAGATACATCTGTGCCAGATCTACCTCTACTTGCTCATATCCAAACAGAGATTTATTTTCTTGATAAACAACTTAATCAATACTCACCAAAATTTAGGGATGTTTTTTATTATTCTTAGTCTTATTTCTAAGGCTTTCACTATGGTATTGAAATCCTAATCCCAAAACTAACTAAACCTATCCTCTGATACCAACTATAACAACCCTTCTCTTTATTCCTCACTTAAAACTAATTTATTACATAAAAAATTCACTTGATACAACATATAAGATCGATAGGTCTACTGTATTTGGGTATTATGAAAATTACATAACAACTTAAAACATGAAATACACATCTTTATTGAAAACTTATTTTACATGACCAGACACATTCCTTCGTACTTAGCATTTCATGGGATAACCTAAGGACATGCATAAGAAAAGGGTGAGATATAAATCCCAGTAAGGGACTAAAAAAGTCATAAAATGAATAATATAGTACATGTTAGGAAATAAGAACATCAATGGAGAAAAATAGATACATGAACATAAAGGCATGATACAACTTGATTATCATATCATGGAAATGTGGCATCAACATTTAACATGATATTAACATGAGCCAAGGATCATTGCACATGGAGCATGGGTAAACCATCATTGCACTTGAATTAGAATTAGTAAACCCTCATTTCACTTGATTTATCATGATACTAATCCTTACCCAATTCATTGGAGCGCTATCAAGGCACACCTTTCTTAATCATTTCATTTCATGCATAAGTGTGCCACATAGATCATATAACATAAATTCATTAAACATAATCATTTATTCCATGATAAAGAAATATGGAATTAATACATGAAACTATATAATAAATAATTAAATGTGCATAAAGGTGAATACCATTGATAGAGAAATGGGCACGGTATTCACTAAACAATGACTTTGGCTTGGAAAATCACGGTGCAATTTTGGCAGCAGAACGATGTGACATAAGAATTCATAAAAATGGTTTATGAGAGAGAAATATGTGTCTCATATTATGTACATGAAATGGAAAATAATTGGGTCATATATATAAATGTCCCAACATATGTAATGGAATTTATATTCATAAAACAAAATAATTGCTTGAATGTAAATGAGAAGAGAGAAATCCCTTACAGAATTTGAGCATGGTAACGAGTGTACATTGGAGGAATTAATGAGATATAAATGGGTATATAACCATTAAAACTTAAGGAGGGAATTATGGGTGAGGTTCTAAATTATACCCCAACATTTTTAATTGAAATTAAAAGGGAATAACAACATAAATAAAGTTGGAAAAAAATGAGAAAGGAAGAAATCCCTTAATTGGAAGTGTGATGCCAAAGGCTTGAGAGGGGCTTGAGAGAGACTTATTGGGAGATTTGGGTTCCTTGGGAGATTCTAGATAGAGGAGGGTATAGGTTTGTAAATCTCCAAAGGATTTTAGTGAAGAGGATGTGGTATATTGGGTGGGTTTATATAGGAAAAGAGAGGGAATTATTTATTATTTAGGTTTTGGACACCACACATTAAACTAATCAAAACCACAATCCATCCCATGGTTTTTGCCCATGGTTTTTTTCCAAATTGGAGTGGAAAAAATTATTTTATAAGGTCAATTGATGAAATTCTTAAAATATTAGGCTTTCTTATGTGGAGGTGAGTCACACTCTCAATAAAATCAATTTAAAAAGTTAAAATGTTTTATAAGTCTTGGATGTTCCACTAAGGAACCATAAAATTAATCAAACAAATATAAAATAAAATTATTTTAAAGGTAAAACATATATTTTCCGAACATACCATTTATAGTATTTTATTACACCACTATTGGGTCATTATGATGTCATAAAATACATTATATATTAAAATGATATTTAATTTTTACCCAAAAATTCAACCGTCTCAGAAAATTATGAAAAATTAACCATTGGATAATTTTGACATCCTAATTCTGAAAATAATATTCATTTTATCTAAATAATTTTCTAAAAATGTGAATTTTCACTTGTGAAATAAATACTGACATTTATTGAGAATTTATGGGTTTTGACAAAAATAGTTTTAAAACCTTAATAAAAATTACAATTGTATTCATAAAAATTATAGGATCATTTATATTTAATAAAAAGTAATTTAGTAATAATATTTTATTAAAATATTATTTAATTCAAAAACCCATTAATTCATTAAAATATATTTCTTAATTGAATATTAATTAAAAATACTAACCATGCTTAAATTTTTTTTACAATGTAACAATAATAAAATGAATGTATATTATTTATTATATAAAAAATAATGCACATAATCATAGTACTAAGGTCTTGTTACATAACCCCTTATAACACCCTCATATGACCTAAGGGTAAGGTGTGTGATGGTGATAGACTCTTGGGGTGGCTCAAATAACATTGCTCGGGTGGTAATCTCTATCAACTTCCACTTCTCCCGTAGGTGGTTTCGTTCGAGCTTAATGTGTTGAAGATTAGCTTGTTCTTGGTCAAGAGAAAATCCTAGTGATGCTACCTCCTTTCTGAGCTTTGAAAAATGGGCTTTGTATGGAGTAATTCTACTGGATGAGGTCATCAATTCCTTTGTCTGAGTAAATTGGATTTGTTAAAGCCCTATATTTATACTAATCATGTGATCACTGTTCAATGAATATATTAGCAATGGTAAAAATTATTAACGGTATCCAAAAAAATAAAACCAAGGAAATGAATATGTTTTATATAACTATTTTACATAATAATACATTTAAATAGATTAAGAGTAATTTTCATTAATAAAAGTTTAGGTCATTACAGGAAGTGTATCGGGCGCTTCCTCAAACATCCAATAACTGAATGGGTTCCCTGAATGGGATCACTGCTCATCTGGTTGTACCTTCTATGTGCTAGAGGGGTGGATGATCATCATCTTCATATGATGATCTAGGATTATATGGCTGATAAGATGCAGGAGAGTAGCCAATGGATCACCGTCGACCAGTGCCGAAACAAATCTATGAACATACAGAAGTTCCTTGAGGCCGAGTGAGAAGTTATTCATCTTAAAGAGGAAGAAAATGATAGATCCATATTCATAACAAACTAATCCGAGACTATCAAATGGTTGAAGGCCCAGCTGGTCGAAGCCTAGGAACAAGAAACGTAGGAAAACCATCAAATGGACGAGTTTCAAGATGAGTAGGAGAGAATGATTATTAGAGCTAACAAGCTCCACTCCGTAGCTGCTGACAAAGAGAGGGAGATTAAGGAGTGGGAAGTAGTCATGGAGGCTACAATCCAGAGGGTGGTAGCACTGGAGTGATCCATCTAATGGGATAATCCATAAGGGTCGTGTTTTGTCCAAACTTATAAACATATATCCCTTTGTTTTATTATCCTAAACTGCGTGCATAGACTTATTATCTACTTGATTGATTATTTTAATTATTGCATTTCAATCATAACTATGGAGTAACCAGAAATCAACCCCTAAGCTCACGTGGGTCGTGCCCGATGTGAGAAACAAGGGATGGCTGCATTGTTACTTTGTTTGAATGTAGGAGTGATAACTAATATTTGGTAATCTGAGGTATAAATGATCAATCTAGGATTCCAGGAAGAGGGAGGCCTGACTAGAGAATGAAGTTCTCAGAACAGTTGAATTACTATTTTCCCAATGTGCTCTAGTGCACGAGCATAGTAACTATAGGGGCGTTAGAATTGATTCAAAGATAGGGGAGTGGGAAGTGTGAATCACAATACCCAAAATTAGGAACACTGTAGGGATGGTGTGATAATAAAGGATAACTGTTGACCGTGTTCAAAAAATAGTATCCTTATTGTGTTAGCCTGAAATGAGGATAATAAATGAGGGCCGACCAATGAACATGTTTGAAACATGGGGCCTAACTCGATATGTCATCCATTAGTCTTTCGAGACATTGGGCCATGTCAATAGGCGAGCCATAGGCCGAGCATCTGTACTATTAGGGGGTTCCTTCAGGCATGAAAGAGGATGAGGATCCAAATAAAGGGAACACAAAGCATGGAGAGTGCAGTGATGGGTTGTTCTAATGGAGTCTAACAATGTTGAAATTATTCCACCGTGGTGGAAACACATTAGGTGAGTGCATCAGTCTGATTAGGGATCATACCTACTTCTAGATAGGACTTCTTTGGTGAGGACCTAGAATGAATTGCAGTTTTACATCATACCAATGAAGACGATACACATGTAGTTTAACATCGTACGGTAAGGAAAATGCACATAGTTTTAATATCATATAGCCTAGACCAAGGATAATAGTTTAAAGTCATATTACACGGACTGTGGGATCTCAGTTTAAGGTCATGGAGACTGGAATGTGATCAGGGCTGAGGGTCCAGAAGGGTTAACAAACCTAGGGTTGGGCCTGAGATGAAATGCCCAAACATCGCTATGTATCCCATAACAAAGAGAATTAATCCAAACATAGTTCTTGAGAACGACGTGGTCAGAGACCAATGATGGTAGGGGAAATACTCTCTGTAAAGGAGGTTGACACATACCATAGTTATCATGGGGAATCCTGAACTTGTTCAGGGTAGAACCACCATTTAAAGTCATGTGTTGAGGGCATGATTACCCAAGAAGGAAACACCTGGTGCGGTACATATCCCCGATGTGAATGAGGACTGTAAAATCCCACACCATGACACACAATTCTAACAGAGTTTTGGACAAGTGGCTGGAAAGAGGACATGATTTTCGATTCCTGGGGCTAGACCTGAAAACAAAATATCTGGGCGTTCCTACGTATCCCATCAGGATGGGAATCAAGCAAGATATAGTTTTGAAAATGTCATGAAATTTAATATTGTGTGATAAGGATAGTTGGATCTTAGTTTTAAGGTCCTAGATCTTGAACCGTGATGGAAAGGAGGAAAGGATACACATGGTGTGACTATTGAAATACCTTATGTGAATGAGGAAATAAGCCCATACCACACCATGTGCTCTCGGGGGAGATTTTAGGTTGAAGGACCAAAAGTGGAAGTCAGGATGGGCCCAGGGTAAAGTGCCCGAGCATTCCTATATACCCCATTATGATGGGGATCAAAATATATGTAGTTCTAGAAGTGGAATGGTAAGGTACAAACTCCTGGGGAAACAC
Source organism: Viscum album (assembly GCA_963277665.1). Classification (NCBI taxonomy): domain Eukaryota; kingdom Viridiplantae; phylum Streptophyta; class Magnoliopsida; order Santalales; family Viscaceae; genus Viscum; species Viscum album. Next base: position 112,358,753 of record OY728127.1, read on the forward strand.
TATCGCGCGGGTCTAGCTCACACACCAAAAGAGGCGACATTTGATAGATCTTGTTTGTTCTTTAGAATGGATGTGTTTTTTAGAATAAAAAAACCTAGGATGGGGAATCCAGGAATCACTATAGGAATCAATCCACATATAGGTCTTAACAAATGGAATGGTGGGGAACCAATTAAAAAATCATTTCCCCTTGAGTAAGGATACCACAATGCGGTGTCGTTTTTCGTCGTGCGACTAGGATGATAATGTCATGGTTTAAGGTTTTATGATAGGACCAACCCATGCATTTTAACATCGTGCAGTAAATACGCAATAGTTTAAAGTCATGTGGGACTAGGAATCATGGTTTAAAGTCATATGGATTGGAAGCATATAAAAGAAATGTGGTTTTAGAGGGGAATGCGCCTGGCATGATACAGAATACCTGACATGAATGAGGAAGAGGTCCACACCACACCACACATAATTATGGGGAAGAAACCTTGGGCCAAGGGGCCAGAAAAGGTCATAGAATATGGGGCTGAACCTGGGGAAAAAATTTCTAGGTGTTCCTATGTATCCCATGAGAATGGAAATCAAGCCATATGTAGTTCTAAGAGTTTAGTTTAACGTCATGCGGGACAAGTGGCAGGAGAGAATAGATCCTAAAAGAGAAGTATGTGGCGAAGATATTGCACACCCAACATGAATGAGGATATAATCCCACACATGCCACACCATGAAATCCTATGAATGTTAGGGCCAAAAGGATGAACAAAATATATAGTTAGTGGAACCTGAGTTGGAATCGAAGACCAAATGCCCGATTATTCCTACACATCCCATAAAGATAGGAGTTAAGCTGTATGTAGTTCTTGAAGATTCCATGCAGTTTTTTGTCATGTGGAAATGACACAGGGAGATATTAGTTTAAGATTATAAAGATCAGACCATTATAAGTGAGACTCTTCCAAACAGGTGAAAACCTTAAAGAAATCCCTAATCCCACATGAGCTGTGCTCGATGTGGGAAACAAGTACAGAGAAGGTATTTGCAACACGTGGAATACAGGAAAAGGAGAAAATGGTGAAGACCTTTGAATGACGCCTCACCGTGTCCTTGTCCTCTTAACGTGAAAACGTGCACTAAGGGATAACACCAATAGTGTCAAAATTCCACTTGGACATGATTGAGTGGAAAATGATGTTAATCGTGCGAACAATATTTAGGAATTAAAGGGGGTGGCGTGATGATGGAGGATAGCCGTTAACTGTGTTTGAAACATAACATCTATATCATGTGACCTGAAATGGGAATAAAAAATGAGCATCAACCACTGACCATATTCACAATGCAGGACTTGTATCAATTTTTCCTTTAAAATTCTCAAGGACGTTGGACCAAGGTGGTAGGAGAGAACTAGGGCCTAACATCCATGTTGTTCGAGGGTCTTTTCGAATGTGAAATATGATGAAAGCCTAAATGAAGGGGAACATGAAGCATGCAAATGGGAGATAAAATGTATATGTAGAATCTAACACCCTAGGTCCTGAACCAGATTTCTCTTGGGCACATTGGTAAACTGCCAAAGAGGTTCAAGGGGCCCAATTCAAGAGAAACTGACTAAAAAAATGAGTGGAGAACAAGGAGAGTAATATCTCCCAAGAGGGAGAGGCACATGGTGTGGATGTTACAAACCCGACGTGAATGACGAAATAATCCCATACCACACTTTATACCCCCTTCCTAGAGGACTCGGGCCAAGGGGCCATATAGATGAGGAGGTTTTTAAGTGACAGGACTGGACCCGAAGAAAAAACATCCGGTTGTTACTACATATCCCTTGAAGATGGTAATCATGATACACATAGTTCTGTAGATTCCATGTATTTTAACATCATGTGGTAAGGATGGATATAGGAGGGGGGATCTCGACAAGGAATGTGTATAGCATAGAGAATAACCCTACGTGAATGAGGACATAATCCCACATATGCCACACCATTCATAATTCCCAAAGAGAACTCAGGCCAAGAGGTCGAGAGAAAGAATAAATGAACCTGGGCTGGACCCAAAGACAAAATGTATGAGTTTTCCTACATATCCTATGAGGATAGGAATCAATCCAAACATAGTTCTAGGAGATGCAGTGCAGTTTAACATCATGAGGTGAGGATGATAATCAGAGGGGTGTCTCAAGGGGATGTATGCGACATGGAAAAAAATCCTGGTGTGAATGAGGACATAGAGTCCACAATACATCGCACAATCCTAAGTGAGAACTTGGGCTTGGGGGGACAAAAAGGTCAAGGGACCTAAGGATGGTCCATAGATAGAAAGTCCCAGCCAGCTTGTAGTATATGGACACGTGAAATTAGTGTTGAGTGGTCTTACATCCCTCAGTGATGGAAAAATTACACTGTTTAATGACGTATGATGAGGACGATAGTGATATTAGTTTCAGGTCATAGAGCTCAAACCATTGCATTGCATGACCTTTTATGTGGGTATGGGCTTACCAAAGCTCCTAATCCCACTTGACCAATTCTCAGTGTGGGAAAAAAGGAATGGTATTGGGTTCTCCCCAGCATATAAGGGCATGATAATAAAAGAAAGAGATCGGGTGGGGTTGGTCCCACCCATAACAGCATCCTTGATCAAGGCACACTGATGTTAAAAGGGATAGTAGGACACAATGAATCACTACACCCAAAATTTGGGACATATAGGGGTGGAGATAATGATAGAGGATGGTTGTTGACCGTATTCGAAACACATCATCCATATCGTGTGACCTGAAATGGGAACAAAACAATGAGCATAGACCACTGACCATATTCACAATATGGAACTTGTATCAAAGTGTCATTCAAGATCCTCCAAGACGTTGGCCCAAAATGGTTGGAGATCTATAAGGCCAAAAATACATGCCATTCGGGGGTCCTTTCAGTTGTGGATGCTGAGGGAGACCCAAATAAAGAGGAAGTGTGAAGTGTGAACGTGCCCATGGTCTAACATCTTGGTGGAAAGGGAGAAAGAGGCAGTGATCTCCAGGGAGGGGGGATACATGGTGCGGTCATGATAAACCTAACATGAATGGAAGCAAACAAGTCCTGCAGCACACCATGTTTTTTGAGAATCATTTAGGCCAAGGGGACGGACCCAAGGGGAGATATTGTAGTTCGAGGTTGGGATTATGGACAAAATGTCCAAGCATTACTACATATCCCATGAGGATGGGAATAAATCCATACATAGTTCTGAAAGGGCCATGTAGTTTAACGTCATGTGGTGAAGATGTGGGGGGATAGAAGAATGGGGAGGGGCACATGGTGCGATCGTCGTAAACCTAAAATGAGTAGGGCCAAAGAAGTCTACACTACACTGTGTGCGATCCTCCAAGAGAACTATACCCAAGGGGAAGTCAAAGAGAATATTTTGGGGGATGTACTCTAAGATGATATGTCCAAGTGGTCCTATGTATCCCATGAGGATAAGAATCAATCCATACATAGTTCTTGAGGGTGCAGTTTAATTTCATGCGGGACGAGAAGTAGGGAAGATCTTACTTTAAAGTCGTAGAGCTCAGACAATTTTGTAGTTTATCTTCATTCAGGTTGAGTGATGGGTAGTTTTACATCCTTCAGCTTGGATGAACCATGTAGTTTGATGTCATGCGGTGAGTACATAATAATTCAAGGTCATTCAAGACCATATACAGTTTAACATTATGATGGACAAGATACAATTTAATGTCAAGTGGGAAAAGTTCCGAGTAGTTTTACATCTTTCATCTTAGATGGATCACAAATTTTAACATCATGCGATAAACACGTCATAGTTTATGGTTATGTAGGACCATTTTACTTAGTAAAAGTATTTCTTGAAGAATTTGGCATTGGTGGGAGGAGTTATATTCTCACCATCCATGGTAACTATGGAATACACACCATTGAAGTAAACCTTGTGAATGATGTAAGGTCCTTCCCATTTTATCTCCAACTTAGGTGTTTTCCTTCCAGGTATCATCGAAATTCTAAAATTCAACATAATTTCACCTTATGGGAAAGAGATGTGGTGAAATTTCTTATTCAAAGATCTGGCTATCTTGTTCGGATGCCTTTCTAGATTGTGCAGGGTAGAAAGCCTATTATCATCGAGCACTTATAGTTCATCTAGACGGACTTCGACTACCTTATCAAGTGTCTAGTGATCGTAGAAAGCTATGCATAATGAAGGAAACTGAATCTCTATAGGCAGGACTGCCTCTATTCTATACACTAGAGAATATGGGGTCACCTGAGTGGAGTTGCGAGTCATCGTCCGATAATCCCAGAGAGCGTTGAAGAGTTCATCTATTTATCTCTTCTTATTCTAACCAACCATATTCTACAAAATTTTAGAGAGGGTTTTATTGAATGCCTCGATCTGCCCATTTTCTTGCGCGTGATAGCTGGAGGTATGGTTATAACAAATGTTTTACTTGGCATACAACTTCTTTATTTCGGATGCCTGGAAGTTGGTGCCGTTATCGATGAGGAAGACATGAGGGAATCTAAATTGGTAGATGATATAAGAGCTCACAAATTCTATGATAGAACTGGACTTGAACTCCTTGAGCGGAACCACCTTTATCCTCTTGGAAAAGAAATCTGTAGCGATCAGGAAGAATATTCATTAGAGAGCTGTCACCAGTGGATAGGGTCTCACGACATCGAGTCCCCAAACCGCAAAGGGCCAAGAGTAATTGGTAGTGTGTAGAGGTTCTGGTGGCCGATGCACAAAATTATCATGGATTTGGAATGCATGTCACATCTTGGAAAACTTGATACAGTCACAGATCATGGTGGGAAAAAAATACCCCAACCTCCGGATCTGGTGATATAGTTTCGGCCTGGTGTGATGATCCCCACAAGAATCGGCATGAACCTCCTATATTACCTAAGAAATCTCACCTCCTTGAATGCAATATAGGATAACCCCATAAAACCCACATCTGTAGAGAATCTTCTTAAGATCGGAACCACTCTAGAGGGTAAACTGTAATGCGCAACGTCGAATTCGATCGCACTCGACTCGATCTACCGGGAGATTTTCGTGCTGGAGATAGAGGATAAAGGGGGTTCTCCAGTCACGAGTCACCTCTAACACTGTGGTAGGGGGACCTGGGGGTCCTAAAGTGGAGGATTTTGAGGTAAGGTGGCTTACCCGGGCAATCATCATCATCTAGAGTAACAGGGGCGATGAATCTATGATGTGATACATGGATAATCAACTCATCCTGATCAGGATCCATGAGAGAAGCAGCCAATATGGACAAGGAATCGACTTGACCGTTCTAGGACCGAGGGACATGAGTAACTTCTAGCTGATATGGGAACTAGGACATCAAATGGAGGGTATGTTCCAATAGTGGTACAAGCTCTGATTTCCTAATGATATAGTCAATGTTGATCTGTTTGATGACTAGTTCGGAGTCCCCTTTCACATGTAAGTGGGGAACATCAATCTCTAGGTCCATCTTGAGACCAACAATGAGAGACCGGTACAATGCCTCATTGTTGGTACAACCTTATAACAAAAAAAAAACGAATATGGCAGGACAACTTGTAGTGGTGTGATGAAGACAATAATAAGGCCCACCCTGTTGAGTCTGGGATCATTGAGTCTTATTCTAGTAGGGATTCGGGAAGTACCATAAAAGTGAATTTTCCAACACGAATTGTCTTGATCCATCGAGAGGATCATCTAATCGAGAAGATCAAGATCTAGAGACTAGTACATAAGAGATGGATGGGGGAAAAGAAGTCTTCCAATGCCTATCCCTTAATGGCCTTTTGGAGGAAAAACCTGATGTCGAACTGCTGGAGGATCACTGCCCACCGAGCTAGATGACCTATCAACATAGGTAGGTTTAGAATATACTTCAATGGATACACTTGGGACACTATATGTATCTCTTGATGCTGTAAGTAGTGTCACATTTTATGCACTGCGAATACTAGCGTGATTAAGCTCTTCTCTATAGAGGAATATCTGGTCTCTGTATTGAGGAGAATGCGACTGAGATAGTATATACTATTCTCTATCCATTCATTTTTTTCTAGGATAGAAGGGAACCAAGAGATCATTCAAGGCCAGTATCATAAAGGACCAAGGGCTTTCCAGAAATGGGTGGCATCAGGACCAGAGGCTGTAATAGGTACTGCTTGATTTCCTCCAAAGTAGTCTAACACTCCTCATCCCAATGATAATTGAAACCTTTCTTAATGATCTAGGAAAATGTCTTACACTTTATAGCCATATTTGCAATGAATCAAAATATATAGGCCAAGTGGACTTGAAAGCCTCAAAGCTCCGAAATGCTGCTCGGAGGATGCATCTAGCTGATGGCCTTGATCTTCTCCATATCGATCTCGATGCCCCTATATCTGACAACGAAGACGAGAAACTTTCCAGAGGTGACCCCGAAGATGCACTTCAAGAGGTTCAACTTCAGATGACAGGATTAGAGGAATCCAAACACTTTTTCAAGGTCTCTAAGACGGTCCTGACACTATCAAGATTTGACCACCAGATTTTCCATGTAGCATTCCACTGATGTCCCAAGGATTAGCTTAAATATGCAATGCATGACACGCTGATAGGTGGAACATGAATTATTTAGACCAAAGGGAATCACCTGGTAATAAAAAGTTCCTTTTGGTGCCCTGGTGGCCATAAAATCTTCATCCTTAGGGGCTATTTGGATTTGGTTATACCCATAATACCCATCCATGAAGGATAGATCCTGGAACCTAGCAATTGTAATGACCCAAAATTTTATTAATAAAAATTCCTCTTGATCGGATTAAATGTATTATTATATAAAATGGTTATATAACACATGCACTTCCTTGGTTTTATGTTTTTTGATTTCAAAATACCATTAATAATTGTTGTCATTTCTAATATATTTATTGAAAAATGATCACATGATTAGTATAAATATAGGGATTTAACAAATCCAATTTACTTAGACAAATGAAGCGATGGACTCATACAGTAGAATTGATCCATACGAAGCCCATTTGTTAGAACTCAGAAATGAGGTAGCATCACTGGGATTCATACTTAACCAATCCCAATCTGAGCTTTAACACGTTAAGCTTGAATAGAATCACCTATGAGAGAAGTGGAAGTTAATAGAGATTACCACTCGAGCGATGTTATCCGAGCCACCCCAAGAGTCTGTCACCATCGCGCACCTTACCCTCAGGTCTTATACAGGTGTTATATGGGGTTATGTAACAATACCCTATCACTATTATTATGTGATTTATCTTTTTTGAATAAATAATATACATTCATTTTATTATTGTTACTTTGTAAATAGTTTTTAAAGAACAAATAGTAATTTTAGTTAATATTCAATTAAGGAATCAATTTTGATGAATTAATGGATTTTATAATTAAATATTATTTTAAGAAAATATTATTACCAAATAACTTTTTATTAAATATAAATTATCATATATATTTTATGAATATAATTCTAATTTTTATTAAGGTTTGAAAGCTGTTTTTGTAAAAACCCATGATTTTTTGATAAATGCCGGTTTTTATTTTAAAAGTAAAAATTTACATATTTAGAAAATTATTTAGATAAGATAAATATTATTTTTGGAATCATAATGTATAAATTATCCAATGTTTAATTTTTTATAATTTTCCAAGGCAGTCGAATTTTTGGGTAAAAATTAAATACCGTTTAAAAATATAATGTGTTTTATGAAATCATAATAACCCAATAGTGATATAATAAAATACTATAAAAGGATTTTTCAGACGATATATGTTTTAATTTAAAAGAAATTTGATTTTAGTTTTTTTTATTAATTTTATGGTGCCTTAGTGGACCCTCCAAGACTTATAAAACATTTTAACTTTTAAAACGATTTCTTTGAGAGTGTGACTCACCTCCACATAAGAAAGCCTAATACTTTAAAAATATCAGCCATTTTACTTATAAAACAATTTTTTCCACTCCCCTTTGGACATGGGCAAAAACCATGGTTTTGTTTGTGTTTTTGATTAGTTTAATGTGTGGTGTCCAAAACCTAAATAATAAATAATTCCCTTGCTTTTTATATATAAACTCACCCAATATCACACGTATCTTCACTAAAAACCCTTATATCACATACCTACCCTTCCCTACTCTCTATAAAATCCTCCCAAGGTAAACCAATCTCCCAATAAGCCTCTCTCAATCCCCTCCCAATCCTTTGGGATCACACTTCCAAGTAAGGGATTTCTTACTCTCTCATTTTTGTCCAAGTTTCTTTATGTTGCTATACCATTGTATTTTCAATTAAAAATGTTGGGGTATGATTTATCACCTCCCCTATACTTCCATCCTTATGTTTTAATTATTATATACCCCTTTATATCTCATTAATGACTCCCATGTACACTTATTACCATGCTAGAATTCTGTAAGGGATTTCTCTTTCCTCATTTACATTCAAGCAATTATTTTGTATTATGAATCTAAATTACATTACATATGTTGGGACATGTATATATATGAACCCCTTAATATCCATTTTATGTTCATATTATGATACACCATTTCTCTCTCATCAACCATTTGTATGAATTCTTATGTCTCCCTGCTATGCTGTCGAAATTGCACTGCAAATTTCCAAGACAAAGTCATTGTGTAGTGAATACCATGCCCATTTTTCTATCAAGGGTATTCAACTTTATGCATATTTACTTATTTATTATAAATTTTCATGTATTAATTCCACATTCCTTTATCATGGGATAAATTATTATGTTTAATGAATCCATGTTATATGATCCATGTGCCACACTTATGCATGAAATGAAATGATTAAGAAGGGTGCGCCCTGATAGCTCTCCAATGCATTGGGTAAATACTAGTATCATAATACATCAAGTGCAATGAGGGTTTAATCATGCTAATTAATGTTCAATGAGGGTTTACTCATGCTCTATGTGCAATGAGCCTTGGATCATGCTAATATCATTGTAAATGTTGTTTCCACATTTCAATGTTATGATAATCATGCTATATCATGCCTTTATGTTCATGTTTCTATTATTCTCTATTGATATTACTATTTCCTAAAATGTATTGTATTATTCATTTTATCCCTTTTTTACTCCCTTACTATGATTTATAGATCACCCTTTTCACATATATGTCCTCAGGTTATCCCATGCAATGCTAAGTACAAGGGAATGTTGTGATCATGTAAAAGAAGTTTTCAATAAAGATGTTGTATTTGTATATCTTAAGCTGTCATGTAATGTCCATAATTTCCCAAGACACTAGACCTATCTATCCTCAGATTTTACTTAAGTGAAATTCTATGTAATAAATCATTTTTAAGTGTGTAATAAAGATAAGGGTTGTTATAGTTGGTATCAGAGGATAGATTTAGTTATTTTTTGGATTAAGATTAGAAAAAACCTAGTGAAAGCCTTTGAGAGAAGACTAAGTATAATAAAAATATCCCTAATTTTTGGTGAGTATTGAGTAAGTTGTTTATCAAGAAAATACATCACTGTCTTGATATGAGTAGGTAGTGTCAGCTCTAGAATAGATGTATATAGGGGTAAAACCCGAAAACACTGCTTTGAGCTAGACTCAAAAGGGAACTGGTGCACGAAAACTGGCCTTTCTGCACTATTGGTTATGAAACTCCCAGGGGATATGCTTTGGTAACTTCATAATATTAGAATGAACCATTATTAAGGGAATTAAAAAAAATAAAATGCCCCTAAGAATATATGTTGGGAATTAGATCATGGATAACATAGATAAGTTAAGGAAATAAATGTAATTAATAAGTTATACCTTTTTGTCATTAGATTAATCTTTATGTGTTACCCCTAAATTATTTTTTATTCCATTCAATGGCTGGTAATAGGAGGACGCGGGCTAACAACCAATACAAAAATCAATGTGATGACTATTCTAATGAGATTCCCAATCCAATGGGAGTGGGAATCACAAACTTTTTCACGATAATATCTCAGTTAACTCAAGTTTTGAATAGAAACATGGGTCAAGAAAAACGTTCAACCCCACCCCCCCTAATAAAGAACAATCCACAATCGAGAGATTCATTATACAAATACCTCCTACTTTTAATAGATCATCTGATCCTTTAATTGTCGAACAATGGATCAACTATGGTGAAAATATCTTCTCCATCATTCAATGTTCCAAAAAAGAGAGGGTTCTTCTGCCTGATTATCATATGGAGAGTGAAGCTGATCAATGGTGGACATTGATAAAAAATATGAATCCTAAGGATGAGATCGAGGCATTATAATGGAAGAATTTCTGGAAATTGTTTTTCGATAAATATTTTCCTCGCACCCTCCGACTTAAGATGGAAAGGTACTTCCTTGCCCTCAAGAAAAAAGATGAAAAATCCATCGAAGCATATGAGGAAAACTTCACAAGTCTTGCCTGATATGCCTTCAGATTTGTCTTTACCCCTAGATGAAAGGATGACTTCTTCTTTGGTGGGCTAAAACCTATCCTACGGAAATCCCTAACGATCTGTGACTTCGATAGCTATGAGGAAATTGTCTGATGTGCCCTCGAGGTCAAAATAGAGACTGGAGAATCTCAGGGGTATCGTGGGGATAAGAAGAGTAAGGTGGACTTTAATTTTGGAGGTCCGATGGATAAATCCAATAGTGCTAAGAAAATCCATCACCCACTTTCCAAAGGTGTAGAAAGAAGCACCCTGAAAAATTGCCTAAAAGGGATGAGGAAATGATTTAGGTGTGGAAGAGAATGACACCTAGACATTAACTGCTGACAAGAAAAACCTACAGCCATGGAAGAGGAGAGGAATGCTCCATTAAAACCTCAATGCATTGTTCATTTCTTCAACTATAAATAACCAGGGCACTTTGCAAATCAGTTACCTAAGCCAAGGGTTTTTGGAGGCAACCAACAACCTATAAGGTAGTAAGGGAAATATTTTTCCATCACTACTGCCGAAGTGAACCATGATAATGAAGTGGTGATAGGTATGCTAGTTATTCATTCAATAATAGCAAATGTACTTTTTGATTTTGGTTCTATGAATTCTTTTATATCCTGAAAGTTTAGTAAAACAATCCCAACACCACCACAAATCATGGAAGTAAATATGCCCGTGGGAATAGAAAATGGGGAAATCATTGCATCCCATGAATATAAATTCTCCCCTTTCATAATTTTTGGATTGAAATTCCTAGATAACCTCGTCATACTATCTCTGGTAGAATTTGATACAATTATTGGCATGGATTGGATTTCCTTATATAGAGCCAACATAAATTTCTGAGAGAGGGAAATCACTCTCCATATGGTGAATCGACCCTCGATTCTGTTTAAGTGCAAGGAGGAGGATGAATCTTCTTTATCACCATCATCTCAAGCATGGATATTAATGCCCTATGAGAATGTGTATCTTGATCAGATGATTGATTCTAAGGAATCAACCATCCTTGAATACATGCCTATTGTGAGGGAATTCGCTGAAGTGTTTCCCGAGGAATTGTCTGGTCTTCCTCCTAGAAGATATGTTGAATTCTAAATTGATTTTATACTTGGGTCTTTTTCAATATTCAAGATTCCATATAGAATGGATGTTGTGGAGCTTGAGGAGCTGAAGAAACAACTACATGAGAATCTGGATAAAGGGTTTATACGCCCAAGTGCTTCACTATGGGGTGCACCGGTCCTCTTCATCAAGAAAAAGTATAGGTCAATGCATCTTTTCATTGATTATCTTCATCTCAACAAAATCATGATAAATAACAAGTATCCTCCACCACAAATTTATGACTTTTTCAATCATCTACGTGCAGCACAATACTTCTCCAAGGTGGATCTGTGGTCAGGATATTACTTAGTAAGGGTAAAGAAGGAGGATATCCCTAAGACTGATTTTCGTACAAGACACAAGCACTATGAATTCATAGTAATGCCTTTTGGACTCACTAATGCTCCAAAAATCTTCATAGACTTGATAAATAGAGTATTTAGAGATTACCTTGAAAAATTTGTGCTAGTCTTTATAGATGATATTCTAATATACTCTAAAACCAATAAGGAGAATGAGGAGCATCTAAGCACTATACTAGAGACCTTGCAAAAGGATAATATCTATGAAAAGTATAGAAAGTGTGAGTTTTGGTTGAAGGAATTCTCATTCTTGGGTCATATCATCACAAGAAATGGAATATCTACGGATCCCTCTAAGAAAAATGCAATTGGGGGATGGAAAATTCCAACATATGTAACAAAGATCAATAGATTATTGGGGTTAACTGGATATTATTTCCGATTTGTGAGAAATTTATTACGATTTTAAAACCCTCTTACCAAGATAACTCAGAATGGAGTCAAGTTTTCATGGATCAATGAATGTGAAGAGAGCTTTAAGGAGTTGAAAAGAAGGATTATCACTATGCCTGTGCTCACATTACCTACAAGTGGATAAATTTTTGTGGTATTTAGTGATGCTTTGAAGAAGGGCCTGGGTTGTGTGTTGATGCAAAATGAAAAATTTATTGCCTATTCTTTAAGACAATTGAAAGTTCATGAGAAAAAATATCCAACACTTGATCTAGAGTTTGCTGCAGTAATTTTTTCTTTGAAAATTTGGTGACATTACCTCTTTGGGGAGAAGTGTGAAATATAAATGGATCACAAAAGCCTCAAGTATATATTCACATAGAAAGAGTTGGACATGCTCCAATGAATATGGTTAGATCTGATCAAAGGTTATGAATACTCAATCCATTACTACCCTAGGAAAGCGAACAGGGTGGAAGGTGCTCTAAGTAGAAAGGACCCAATGATTATATCATTGATGAGAATTGAAAAGGATCCAATCTTCTTAGATTTGATGAAGATGAAAATGGGAATCATAAATAAGAAAACATCATCAATACTTTCACAAATTGTTTCTCAAATATATCTTTTGGAAAGGTTAAAGGATTATTAAAAGGATGATGTTGGAATTTCAAAGAAAGTGGAAACTATTAGAAAAGGGAAATCCTTGAAGTTCAATGTTAATGAAGAAGGAATTTTGAGATTTGGGTCACAATTATGCGTTCCATAAAATCCAAATTTAAATAAATAACTTTTGGATGATGCACATAGTTTGAATTTCTCCATTCACCAAAAAAACATAGAGATGTATCAATATCTCCAAGAGCATTATTGGTGGGATAACATGAATATTGAGATCTCTGAGTATATATCAAAGTTCCTAGTATGTCAGTAGGTGAAGGATGAGAGGTAGAATTATAAGGGGATGATTCAACCATTACCCATACCAACATAGAAATGGGAGAACATCACTATGGAATTTGTCACTGAGATTCTGAATAATCCAAAGGAAACAATGCTCTCTGGGTTGTTGTGGTTTGTCTTACAAAGACTGAACACTTTATTGAAATTTGAGAGGATTTCTCATTAGATCAACTATCATAGATATATATCATAGAAGTGGTAAGGTTTCATGGAGTATCACTATCTATTATATCTGATCAGGATCAAAGATTCACCTCTAAGTTTTGGAAGTCTTCAACATGCTCTGAATACTGAGTTGAACTTTAGTATGGCTTATCATCCTTAAAATGATGGCCAATCTAAGCAGACTATCCAAACACTTGAAGACATGTTGAGAGCATGCTCAATGGACTTCAAAAGAGGATGGTATCAACATCTTCCTCTGGTTAAGTTCTCTTATAATAACAATTTCCACTCAAGCATCTAAATGGCTCCTTATGAAGCCCTTTATGGGAGGAGGTACAGAACACTGACATGTTGGGATGAAGTTGGGGAGAAAAAAATCTGAGGTCTAGAAATGGTCAAAGAAATGGTGGATAAGGTTATGAACATCCAGTAGTAAATTAAAGCTACTCAGAGTCGACAAAAGAGCTATGCTGATAATCATCGATGAGACCTAGATTTTGATGTTAGAGACACAGTATTCCTCTCCATATCACTGTGAAAGAGAATTTTGATATTTAGTAAGAAGGTAAATCTTAGTTTAAGTTACATCAACCCTTTTGAGATCCTTGATCGCATTGGAGAAGTGGATTATCAACTAGAACTACCACCGTACCCATCTCAAGTACATGATGTATTCCATGTATCACTCTTGAGGAGGTACATACCTGACCCATCACATGTACTCAATCTAGAGGTGGTACCATTGGAGAATGACCTCTCCTATGAAGAGAATCTGGTGAAGATCTTAGATCGTAGGAAAAAAGTTCTACGAAATAAGACAATTACTCTTGTCAAGGTGTTGTGATGAAAACAAAAGTTTGAAGAGGCAACATGGGAATTAGAGGAAGTGATGAACCAGAGTTACCCACATCTATTTTATTGAGGGAAAATGAAATTTTGAGGGTGAAATTTCTTAAGGGGGTAAGATTTTAACGACCCAAAATTTTATTAATGAAAATTACTCTTGATCTAATTAAATTTCTTATTATGTAAAATTGTTATATAACATATGAAATTCATTGGTTTTATGTTTTTGGATTTCAAAATACTGTTAATAATTATTACCATTGCTAATATAGCCTTCAAAAAGCGATCACATGATTAGTATAAATATAAAACTATACCAAATCCAATTTACTCAGACAAATGAAGCAATGACCTCATCCAGTATAATTACTCCATACGAAGCCCATTTATAGGAGCTTGGAAAGGAGGTAGTATCACTGGGCTTTTATCTTGACCAAGCTGAAGCTGATATTCAACATGTTAATCTTGAACTAAATATCCTATAAGAGAAGTGGAAGTTAATAGAGATTACCACTCGAGCAATGTTATCTGAGACACCCAAAGAGTTTTTCACCATCATACACCTTACCCTTAGGTCTTATGAAGGTGTTATAAGGGTTTATGTAACAAGACCCTAGCACTATGATCATGTTATTTATTTTTTTGAATAAAGGATATACATTCATTTTATTATTGTTACTTTGTAAATAGTTTTTAAAGCACAAATATTATTTTTAGTTAATATTCAATTAATAAATCAATTTTGATGAATTAATGGATTTTTTAATTAAATAATATTTTAATAAAATATTATTAACAAATAAATTTTTATTAAATATAAATTATTTTATAAATTTTATGAATATAATTGTAATTTTTATTAGGGTTTGAAAGCTGTTTTTGTCAAAACCCATGAATTTTCGATAAATGTCAGTTTTTATTTTAAAATTAAAAATTCACATATTTAGAAAATTATTTAGATAAAATTAATATTATTTTTGGAATTAGGACTTTTAAATTATCCAATGTTAAATTTTTCATAATTTTCTGAGACAGTCGAATTTTTGGGTAAAAATTAAATACCGTTTAAATGTATAATGTGTTTTATGACATCATAATGACCCAATAGTGATATAATAAAATACTATAAAAGGAATTTTCGGCCAATATATGTTTTAACTTAAAAAAATGTGATTTTATATTTGTTTTATTAATTTTATGGTGCCATAGTGGACCCTCCAAGACATATAAAACATTTTAACTTTTAAAATGATTTCCTTGAGAGTGTGACTCACCTCCACATAAGAAAGCCTAATATTTTAAGAGGTTAGGCCATTTTACTTATAAAATAATTTTTCCACTATAATTTTTAAAAAACCATGGGAAAAAACCATGGGTTGGTTTGGGGGTTTGATTAGTTTAATGTGTGATGTCCAAAACCTAAATAATAAATAATTCCCTCTCTTTTCCTATATAAACCCACCCAAAATCACACTTATCTTCACTAAAAACACTTTTATCATGTCCCTAACCTACCCTAATCTCTCTAAAATCCTCTCAAGGTTCTCTAGGATCCCAATAAGCCTCTCTCAAGCCCCTCCCAAGCCTTTGGGATCACACTTCCAAGTAATGGATTTCTTCCTCTCTCATTTTTGTCCAAGTTTCATTGTGTTTCTATACCCTTTTATTTTCAATTAAAAATGTTGGGGTATGATTTTTCACCTCACCTATACTTTCATACTTATGTTTGAATGATGATATACCCATTTATCTCTCATTAATGCCTCCAATGTACACCTGTTACCATGCTAAAATTTCGTAAGGGATTTCTCTCACCTCATTTACATTCAAGAAATTGTTTTTTATTATGAATATAAATTCCATTAACTATGTTGGAAAATGTATATATATGACCCACTTACTATAAATTTCATTTACATATGTTGAGAAACCCCTTTATCTCTCATAAACCATTTTTATTAATTCTTATGTCACACCGTTATGCTGCTGAAATTGCACCGCTATTTTCCAAGCCAAAGTCATTATGTAGTGAATACCATTCCCATTTCTCTATAAAGGGTATTAAACTTTATGAACATTTAATTATTTATTATAGAGTTTCATTTATTAATTCCACATTACTTTATATTGTAATAAATGACTATGTTTAATGAATCCATGTTATATGATCAATGTGGCACACTTATGCATGAAATGAAATGATTAAGATTGGTGCACCCTGATAGTGCTCCAACGCATTGGGTAAAGACTAGTATCATAATACATAAAATTAAATGAGGGTTTACTCATGATAATTAAAGTGCAATTAGGATTTAATCATGCTCCATGTGGAATGGTCCTTATATCATTTTATTATCATGTTAAATGTTATTTTCACATTTCCATGTTATAATAATCATGTTATATCATGCCTTTATGTTCATGTTTATCTTATGCTCCATTGATATTCCTATTACCTTACATGTATAGTATTATTCATGTTATTCCTTTTTTACTCCCTTACTAGGATTTATAGCTCACCCTTTTTACATGTATGTCCTCAGGTTATCCCATGCAATGCTAAGTACGAGGGAATGTTGTGGTCATGTAAAGGATGTTTTCAATAAAGATGTTTTATTTTTATGTCTTAAGTTGTCATGTAATGTCCCTAAATTCTCAATATACTAGACCTCTCGATTCTTAGATCTATATTAAGTGAAATTTTATGTAATAAATTATGTTTAAATGTGTAATAAAGAGTAGGGTTGTTATAGAAGTGGAATCAATCAACAGCTCCATCACAGGAAGGGGGAAGTCATCCTTTGGACAGTGATGATTGAGATCCTGGAAGTCAATGCAGACTCTGATTTGTTTGTTCTTATTCTTGATGGGAAAAATGTTGGATAACCATCTGGGGTATTATAATTCCTTTATGAAGTTGGCTATGATGATCTTATCAACCTCTGCCTCGACCATGGAACCGTGAGAAGGGTGCATCTTTCTGGGAGGCTGTTTGAACCCACGATGATTTTTTGGAAGACCGAGGCAATGGATGGTGAAAGGAGGATCTAGTCCCAATATCTCATAATAAATCCATGAAAATAAATCACAGTGCTTCTTCAAGAAGTCCACATATCACTGTTTCTCCTCAACAGGCATAGCTCACCGATCAATGTGGGTTTCTGATCCATCTCGTTACCGAGGTTCACATGTACCAACTCATCAACCGTGGTGGAGACAAAATCTTCTAAGGTGAGATGAGAATCCTAAAAATATTTTTATTAATTCACAGAGGATGGATCATTGATGGGAGGTGATTACTCTACATCAATAGATCCTGACGGGACACTGGTTCCAACGTTAGTGGCGATAGACACTGCATCGGGGGACTCCTGTACTTCCAAAACCATAGAGATGAAAGATGTCGACCCAATCCCATATGAACTTTGTACCAAGGGGAAACTCTTGATGATTTTAAAGAAATAGTGGTGAATTGTCTTGATCTGATTTATCCTAGCCCAATGAAACATGCAAGTATGACGTATTTACCTTTCCATGGGGTAGACATCCCGATACCTTATGGGAGTAGGAGGCTCTAGGATCACCCAAGCCTGATTTGTATAAGAATATGAGGTGATCTACTAGAATCCCTTAGACTTTGGAATATTCTTTCCCCTCATTCTAGAAAAAAAATCATTTCATGAGGTTTGGGGTCATGGACTCCAATCGGTGGATCGAAAAAATGTATGCATCATCCAGATCTTCCTATGGGCCGGTTTCAGTCATAGCGTGTTCAACCTCATTAGCCAGGATCTACTTGTCCTTGCTCTTGTAATAGTTAGCTTCTAGATATGGGGATTTGCAAGAGGAAAAGGGAGATGCATCACCTTATAGTATTCCCACTCTACCATTAAGGGAGTACTTAAGGCACTGGTGATATGATGAAGGGACCGTTGCATGTAGGTGAATCCATGGCCTACCCATCAACGCATTGTAGGAAATGTACTACAAGACAACCATGAACTCGGTGATGGAAAATAGGCCACTGAACTAGGTATTCAGATGTATCTTTCCAACCAACATATATTTAATCCTGTCATTACCTTGAATCTTCAGGTTAGAGGGACTCAGATCAGCCTTAGACAACCCCATCTTACGGAGTGTATGTGTTAGGATAAGGTTGATCTCAGAGCCTGTGTCGACCAGACAGTAGTGGAACTCTATTACATTGAAGTTTCCAGTGATATAAAGTTTTCATATATTCCCTTGTATAGGATAGATTTCATCTTTTCTAGATAAAGAGATAACATCCAGACATTCTGCATGCTCATCTGCCTCAACATTGAAGGCTTATGTGGATTCTTACTCCATCTCAAACTGGAGGGGGCTTCTTAAATCCTCAGAAAGGGCTTCATGTATATCTACCTATAGGCGGAGGTCCTCTATGATAGAGAGCCTCACAAGAATTCTGGAAAGATGCTTGAGAATACCATACTTCTGTGCCAAGCATGAAATTCTGTTGATAGGAGGTATGATGGGCTCTTTTGGATGAACTGGAGATCGACTGGTGCTGGGAATATCCTACTATTCACTAGCCGAAACACACAGAGAATCTATAGGATGAGGGCTAAATGACTGAGACCGATCCATAATGAAACGTGGCTGATCGTAGCATGATTGTGGTGGCTCCACCAGATCAAGCAGCACAAACGGAGGTGAAGGAAAATCTGATGATACCAAATGAGGATGCTGCACATCCTAAGCTCTGTATTGGGACTATTGTCTGGTTTCAATATAATACACAGCCTGGATGGAAGTATTGACTGAGGATTTTTGACAAACCATATAGCCACGGCTCCGTCGATGCTGGCAGTGGCTGGGAATGTTGGGAAGATCCTTCGAGCACTCCTCATCAACGAGAACCATATAGGGGTTTACCAACTCTATGGTGTTAATAAAATCATACCCTTGATCATCACTTGAAGAATCCTTCACCACTAGATGGATCCTAGGGGTAATCACCATCTCCAAAGGCATGAAGTCATCAAGAGTACGGGATGACGATGGCATCAGTGGGGGGATTTGTTTTCCCTTGCGTCGCCGATGCTTGACCTTCTGGGAAGAAGATGGTTGGGAAAATGACGCAGAAGTAGTGGTTGTGGGTGACACAACGACTTCTGAAGGGTCTGGTCAATTAAGACATGCATGGATAATACCATGGTCATGAGAAAATGTCTTAAGGGCCATCCAATCATTATATTTTTGGGAATTTCAGTTAGGAACCTGCTGCCACTCACCTTCACTGTCACTATCACTGTCAGCCTGTATGAATACGCATGCCACCTATGCCGAGGCTGGGGATAACTTGACTACATTTTTATCAACCTCTTCTTGAATCCATTCTTTAAACACATATCACTACTTGAGGGTATGTCCCAGGATCCAGTGATAGGGGTAGTAATTGGGTGATCAGTGAGATCTGCCTCTTCGGGCCTCCTACATTTCAGCAACTGTAGGATTCCCTTCTCCAAGGCACTTAAGAAATAACCAGGGACCTAAGACTCATTGAATGAGTAGGTATGGTTCCTTCTATTCAGAAATGGGGCTCTGGGATCCTATCCCTAACGAGGGGCTAGAGGAGCTTTCTAAGGAGGTGGAACCTAGTTATCTCACCTAGGTGGTGGTAACGTGTTATGCGGGGGTACTTTCCGATTCTGGGGTGGCCGCTGCTGGGCCATAGGCTATGCCTAAGGTGGTGGGCCTCTACGAGGCTGTGGAGGTGGTTCCACCGATAATAGCTCCAGCTGCATGGGGGCCTTTACCTGTGCTACTGCAGCGGGCTTGGCCTTAGCGGATCTTCTCACAGGAACTATAGGAGGAAATAAACGCGCCTTCTTGGCCTTCTGCAAGGATTCCTCTAGGTGATGGGCCTTATCAGAGAAATCCTAGAATCCCCTAGGGTAATTCAAAGTGATGAGGGAGAGGACCAGTTCAGTGTTGACATTCCCCACACACATTGTTAGTAGATGTTCCGGAGTTAGTGGCATATCCAGGGTGTAACACCCCAAACATTTTATGGTATGTTCCTCTACATACTATTCATCACTGTGTTCCTTTGAAACAATACTAGGTTATTTAGGAGATAGTCCAAACCTATCCATTAAGTATAAATTTTCAACTTCTATGTTTTGAATTTCAAAAAAATGGTCATCTAGAGTTGTGATCTGTAAGTCATTTAAATTCTGATAGAACAAACTTGATTTTTTGGTGAATAGTAACATACCCTTATGAATAGTAATGTGAATAGTAATATGACCCTTATGAATAGTAAATAATAAAATTATTTTATTTTCTTAAGGCAATAAGATAATGAGATCTTAATTAGTTTTTCAATGAGAAATAAAACTAACTGCACCTTGAAGATTGTTATTTTTCTAATTAACTATGACTTTATTTAAAAATTAAATTAATAATATTTAGAAAATTAATTTTGAAAAATGGATTTCATTTTTGAATTCTACACGTCGAAAAATGGTTAGGGTAAATTTTTGGGAATTTTCTGAATTCTAGAATTTTTTTGATGAATAGTGAAATACGATAAAATACCATATATACAAATTATCAGTTAAATACACTATTTATGACATCATAAGTGATGTAAAGCCACTTGGTTCGAACTCACATGCACTTATTACTATTATGGGTCACATGAAGCAACACTATTGGTTGTCTTGAGCGAAATAATAAAACAATGAATTAAATATTCAAAATTTACCCCTCTCCTCCACTATAAAAAACCCTCACCACTCCCTCTTCTCTTCACTCCTCTAAGCCTTGAAGCTTGTAACACCCCAAGAATTCATAATGTGTTATTTCTTCAAAATAATTCAATAACTTGCACTACACGCAACACCGAGTTCAATTGCACCATGACTTACCAAAAAGCCATTCAAAAGAGGTTATGAATAGTATTAACTAAATTTTAAACTTTATATAATCCTTATAATTTTTCCATATTATGAGTATCTTAGACATAATGCAAGAACAAATTCATTTTCAGTATTGCACTTTTATCAACTTTTAATAGTGAACCCTTTTTAAATACAATATTTTAAACTTTTTGACTAAATGGGGACATCAAAAATTTAAAATGAAACATCCCAAGCTTCCACGGTACGCTTTCTTTGAATAATACAGTAGCGTGTGTTGTACGCAACCTTGAGTTTTAACACACACCATAACCAATCAAACTAGCCGTTATGAATAGTAATACCTACTTTTAGAAATTATATATATTTTATATTTTAAAATGGACTTCATTTCTGGATTCAGAATATCGAATTTAGCCTAAGGTGAAATTTTGGTACTTTTCGGATAACTTTCATATTTTGATGAATAGTGAAAATTACTAAATTTTAATTAAAAAAAACTTTTTTAATCAAAATAATTAATAGTGATAAATTAGGAATTTGAGTGGTTTTAAAGTATATTTAGAATATATTTTTACCATTTAATATAATGTTGGTAATTGGACATAATTTTACAATTAAACCGAACATAAACAAGTGTCAATCTTTTGATAGTTATTATCTCTTAAAAACACGCTTTTTGTTTTGACAGCGGGAATTAATTTTAAATTAATTTCTTCCACTTCTGTGTTTTGAATTTAGGAAAATGGATTCCATATTTGGAATCAGGATGTTCAAATTGTGTAAATAGGTAACTTTTATTTTTAGACATTTTGAATAATTACTGCGG
This sequence comes from Viscum album, assembly GCA_963277665.1. Taxonomy (NCBI): domain Eukaryota; kingdom Viridiplantae; phylum Streptophyta; class Magnoliopsida; order Santalales; family Viscaceae; genus Viscum; species Viscum album. The sequence continues at coordinate 112,380,822 of OY728127.1, forward strand.
TAAATATTTTATTTACCATGGTTAAGGGTAAATCCGGTAAATAAGGGTTAAAAAAATAATATTATAATAATACTAAATTACCCTAAAACGTGTCTTAACCCTATTGGTTGATACATGGTCGACCATGGGCATCTTTGGGTCGATTTTGGGACCCCATGGATCCACTTGTAAGTGATAATGACACTTTATTTTAATTAAGTTAAAATGAATACAAAAATGACACAAGCATATATCTTTTAGCAAAAAAACTGTTACATAGGGTTATATATGTTGGATTTTAGATTATAAATATTAATTAGAAAGATAAAAAGATTTCCTACATAATGATATTTTATTTATAATTTTTAGACATTAAATAATATATTTTATTTATGACACAATGATGATGCAATAATTACTATAATAGTGAAAAATTAAAATAATTGATATTATAAATACCCAAATAAATATAATATGAAACTTTTAATGAATTAAACTAATTTTATAGGATAATATGATATATTAGGATAGATTTAATTGACTTTGTTCGAAGTAATCAATCTGTTATGAGTTTCACAAAAATCAACTATTGAATAGTGTCAAAATTGACATAAAAGAGTTCTTAAAAAATATTATATTATTAATTGATATTAAATTCCTAAAAATCTAAGGTTCGGCCAAGAGACTTATATCATGATATGTTCATCATTAATGGACCCCTTGGGGGTCTCTTGGATGTATGTAGTAAGTTTATTAACCATATTATATAAAAATACAAAGAGACATTGTAAAAGTGAAACTAATTAACTTAGAGTTAAAACTTAAAGATAAGGTTAATATAAGTACCCAAACCTGTCTAAATTCTATTGGTTGAGTTGTTTTAGACCCATCCCCACATTAAACTTTTAATAATAAACTTTGGATCCATTAGAAACCGAATATGAATTTATTATAAATTAATATTTCTAGCTTTTCCAAAGGTGCCCCTCACCCCTCTTATAAAAGGGCACTCCTCCTTCTCATTTCTTCACACCTTCAAAACCTTTTGGGTTTGGCCAAAATCTGACCAAATACTCTCCCAACATCCCTCAATACAACCTAGAGTCCTTAGTTTGATCATAAATCCAACATAAGGAGCCCTTTTGATCAAATCAAAAGGAAGAACCCGAAGAAGAGGTAATGATTTCACCACCCTTTTCCAAGTTCATTTCTTCTTCCACTTATTCTTCCTTTGTTGTTACCATTATAAAATAATAACTCCAGTATCATATATATACTGTGATGTTATTATAAATATGATACAACCATATTCATTATTCTATCCACCCTTTGAATAACATGTCACCATACGTGCGTACGTACGGCTTACCGTCTCCACGTCGTGGTGTAATTGTTATTCAATATAATATTATTTGGATGGGTATAATAATGATGTGTAACTCATGTAAATAATAAATATAACATGTTAATTATTCTTTATATATGATATACCATCCATTTATATATTATTTTAATATGAAAAGAATGATATTGTCGCTCGTGCGTACGTACGGACTACCGTCTCCACGAACGCGATGAGATTCATTCTCCATCGTATCCATTCAAGTATAATTATCATTTTATGATTTAAAAAATGATGTTTAAGGACTTGATATCATTCTGGATATGAATAATATAAAACCTATCCTTTACAAACATGTCTTACGTAACAAAACATATAAAAGAAAACAAGTAAGTTAACACCCGAAACAACGATAATACTAAGATATTATTATCAAATCAATATTAAAAGACCATATATGATATCATATTAATGTATATGATTATTGTATAATTTAATAACAATTATTTCACCATTATACATGAGGTTAACCTACCCCAAACAAGGAAAAGTACAAGGTAAGGGTTATTTCACAATCTCTTCATTATCCGAGGTTGTTTATACGTAATAATCTACTAGGATCTCTTTATCATCCACATCCATGTTTCTTAAAAATGTATTTCAAAACATTTTTATTATTTACAAGAATATGGGTTAAAGTCATTTATACCCTTGTTTTACTTTTTATAAGAGGAATCTTTCCGTCGTTTTCAAAACAAGGTCCTTTTAACCTTTTTGACAGAATTAAGGTAAGAATGTTTTTTTTAACTTATACGGTGGGTGCGGTTATTTTCCGCCGTTATAAAATCTTCAAAGCTTCCCTTACAAGATTATAAGAATATTTTCAAAGAAAATGTTTTATTTTATATGGATCTTAAATGATTTCAAAATAAAAGGAGATATTTCTTTAAAAAGAATATTGATTTCATCTATGTCAACATCCTTTGATGGATTTTAATATTATTTGAAGTTGATTTATTATGATACAAAACATCTATATTGTATTGAAGGTTTTGTGATATGTTTGACTGTGGATGTGCTATTTTTATACCATTCATATTTTATGGTGAAATTATTGACATTTCGTATGCTAGTTTTAATACGAATGTTTATGTTATGTTTAAATCTTTTCATATGGGAATGCATTGGACTTAGTAAGTGACTGGTGGAGCCCGCTATAGCTCCTCGATGCATCAGTAGGTCTCATGAGACAAACTAGTGTCTTGGCACAAGGCCTTGACAAAATCTTATTTGTAGTCTCGGCACAAGGCCTTGGCTATGTGGTTATGATAGTCTGGCATTATGCATTCCATCATTATGAAAGTGGTTATTGATTTTGCATGTGATTATTCGATTAGTAGAATAACCATGTGAATAAGTAAATGGAATTATTTCATTTTATTTATGCCATACTATGTTAAATGTTCAAGTTTAAAAGGCTTTTGTTTTAGTTATACATTGCCTTAAATGTTTATTCTTATTTATGAAAGTTTCCGCTATATTGTTATCCTTACTGGGCATTTGAGCTCACCCCTTTTCTATGTTTTATTTTTCCCAGGAAGTGAAGAAGTAAATTATGAATGACCTGCAGGGATATTATGTGGGGATATGAGTGTGGATTATGGAGACAATATGTTTTTGTAGTAGTTTTTCATTTTATGATGTAATGTAAGACTTATGAATATATCTAGTGTTTCCAAGGCTACTAAACCAATCGGTCTTTCGAGATTTGATCTTTCTTGTGATCATACCAATGTTATATAATAATGCACCGACTCTGGGTAACTGGGGTCGGGGCGTTACAGTTGGTATCAGAGGAAGTTTAGTACAAACCTTGGAAGCTAGATTTAGATAAACTCTGATTAGAGCACGTATACCTAAGATGAACTTTGAGGATTAGTATAGAAGAACTTCATAGAATTTTGGTATTGTAGAGATTTTGTGAGTTTTCCGAGCAATACATCCCTGTCTGGATACGAGCAGGTAGAGGCGGCTCTGGCACAGATGTACCTAGGGGTAAAACCCGAAAACACCGCTTTGAGCTAGACTCGAACGAGAACTGGTGCACGACAACGGGCCTTGCTGCACTCTTGGTTACGACACTCCCGGGGGATATGCTTAGGATAACTCTCATTTTCCTTACAAATCATTATGAAGGGTTTATGAGTATATAATTCCTCAAAGGAGACATTTTTATGATTATGAATTATATCCATAAACTATTTAATTTATGTTATGTGTTTTACAAGTTTGGGATTAGGTATTGTTATTCATAAACTAATCTAATGTATGACATTGTTTAGAAATGGCGCCCAGTAGAAGGAATGAGAACTCTAGAAATGCACATGATCCAAAGAGAAGGAAGGATCATATCTTTCATGGTCTTAAGCTAGAATTTATAAGAGAAATAGTCTCCCATGTATTATCATCATATGAAGAAATAATATCATGTATTGATAAGATAATTAAAGAGTTTACTGAGTCCTATGGCTTTGAAGGGAAGCAAGAGAAGAAAAGGATGGAAGAGAGAAAGATGGATAAAGGGAAGAGGGAAAAGAAGAATTTTCCCATATGTGGTAACTGTGGAAAGAAACACCCTGGAACTTTCCTGAAAGGAATGAGAGTTTGTTATAAGTGTGGAGGAAAAGGGCACAAAGTACATGACTGCAAGGGTAAGAAAATGGTTTTAAATGTACAATGCTTCATTTGCAAGGAGTTTGGACACTACGCGAACCTATGTCCCAGTCATCAAACTATGCCGAAAATGATGCTATTGGATAATAATCAAGTTATGATACTACCACAGATGAAGAGGAATGATTAGAGTTCTTATGTTGATTATGTCAATTGAGTGTTGTATCAACAATGTACTTGTTATAATAATTATGAAGTATATAAGGATTGTACTGCAGTACTATTTCATTAAGGACTTGAGATTGTGTGGAACAAAGAAAAGTGACTCAATAGCAGGATAAATTTTTGGAAAATATATGGTTGAGAGAATGATAAACCATAATATAGTTCTGATACCGAGGTAGTGATTTTCGAATAATACATGATTATTTTGGAAAAAATTATATTGGATATTCTTGACTACCTTGGAACTGATTAATGATTTGTATATTCCATCATTGTTGGGGTTTAAAACATTTTTGGATTGATGAAGTATATCCAGCATTCTATATGGAATAAGGGAGAATGAATGTAATCAATAAGGAATATGGTAATTCAGGATGTTTCAGTGTATTAAAAGAATACATGATGAAGGTATTCATATGCTATTACGGGGTAAAAAGGATCTACATTATGTTTACCTTCCTTATAAATGTTGGACTGTGAGTTTGGACAGAAGTATTTTTGATAGTTCTAGTTTGGATTATTTTGGATTGCCATAAAAGGACAACCCGGAGGTCAGGCGGCAACCCGTCGCGTCCGGCAAGGCTGCGAGACTTGAACCCGCAACCGAAGGGCAACAAGGGTGTATCACCTACCACTGGCCCACGAGATGTCCTGGATTAAATAATGTAGTTTTTTTTAAAAGATCTGGTAGATGAATTATAAATTCATTTATTTTGGAACCCTGTACGAATAGTATAAATAGAAAAAAAAATTACATTCTATTTTCTTTTAGAGTGAAATATGAGTTTGTGGTAGAAATTTATTAATGGATAAAACTCTAATTATAAATAAGTATATCTCCTTATGATCTTAGCCAATCTCATAAATAAATTCCTCAACATTAATAAAAGGAACTTAGAACAAAAATGTTGTCCTAGATGGTACCTTAAATCATAACTAATTTATGGCTTTGGGATTTTTGGCCTTTTCATAGCCATGTTCTCTACCACTCTCCATCAGATAATTGATGGTTAGATTTTTCTTCCATATCCATATTTTCCTACATGGAACCCTAGTATGTGTTATTTTCGGTAATCTTCATACTTTCGACTCTTTATTTTAAATAGAGGCCTCATTAATTCATTTTTCGATGTGGGATTTCAACTAAGATATTTTGAAACGTCAAAAATGTGTTATCCTAATACCCTATGTTTTGTTGAACCGATGGTATTTCAAATCATCATAGATTGATGAATTTAAGGACCTCAATTTTACACTTGTTTGTGATTGATGACCTCAATAACTACCTATAAATATTTACGTTTTTCCTCCAATTATATGTCTCTAATTTCCACCAATGTTCTCCTAATCGAGATCATAATTTGGTGGTGACCCTTTGATTTCTCTTTTCCTCATATTAAGACTAAATTTTAGTAACCCAATTTCCGATGTGGGTTTTACCACAAATATATTATCTACTTTCAACCTTTTATTTTCGAAGAACAATTTAAAATAGCGAGGACGCAATTTATTGAAGGAGGGGAGAATGTAACACCCCAAGAATTCATAATGTGTTATTTCTTCAAAATAATTCAATAACTTGCACTACACGCAACACCGAGTTCAATTGCACCATGACTTACCAAAAAGCCATTCAAAAGAGGTTATGAATAGTATTAACTAAATTTTAAACTTTATATAATCCTTATAATTTTTCCATATTATGAGTATCTTAGACATAATGCAAGAACAAATTCATTTTCAGTATTGCACTTTTATCAACTTTTAATAGTGAACCCTTTTTAAATACAATATTTTAAACTTTTTGACTAAATGGGGACATCAAAAATTTAAAATGAAACATCCCAAGCTTCCACGGTACTCTTTCTTTGAATAATACAGTAGCGTGTGTTGTACGCAACCTTGAGTTTTAACACACACCATAACCAATCAAACTAGCCGTTATGAATAGTAATACCTACTTTTCGAAATTATATATATTTTATATCATAAAATGTACTTCATTTCTGGATTCGGAATATCGAATTTAACCTAAGGTGAAATTTTGGTACTTTTCGGATAACTTTCATATTTTGATGAATAGTGAAAATTACTAAATTTTAATTAAAAACAACTTTTTTAATCAAAATAATTAATAGTGATAAATTATGAATTTGAGTGGTTTTAAAGTATATTTAGAATATATTTTTACCATTTAATATAATTTTGGTCATTGGACATAATTTTACAATTAAACCGAACATAAACAAGTGTCAATCTTTTGATAGTTATTATCTCTTAAAAACACGCTTTTTGTTTTGACAGCGGGAATTAATTTTAAATTAATTTCTTCCACTTCTATGTTTTGAATTTAAGAAAATGGATTCCATATTTGGAATCAGGATGTTCAAAATGTGTAAATAGGTAACTTTTATTTTTAGACATTTTGAATAATTACTGCGGTAAATATTTTATTTACCATGGTTAAGGGTAAATCCGGTAAATAAGGGTTAAAAAAATAATATTATAATAATACTAAATTACCCTAAAACGTGTCTTAACCCTATTGGTTGATACATGGTCGACCATGGGCATCTTTGGGTCGATTTTGGGACCCCATGGATCCACTTGTAAGTGATAATGACACTTTATTTTAATTAAGTTAAAATGAATACAAAAATGACACAAGCATATATCTTTTAGAAAAACAATTGTTACATAGGGTTATATATGTTGTATTTTAGATTATAAATATTCATTAGAAATATAAAAATATTTCCTACATAATGATATTTTATTTATAATTTTTAGACATTAAATAATTTATTTTATTTATGACACAATGATGATGCAGTAATTACTATAATAGTGAAAAATTAAAATAATTGATATTATAAATACCAAAATAAATATAATATGAAACTTTTAATGAATTAAACTAATTTTATAGGATAATATGATATATTAGGATAGATTTAATTGACTTTTTTCGAAGTAATCAATCTGTTATGAGTTTCACAAAAATCAACTATTGAATAGTGTCAAAATTGACATAAAAGAGTTCTTAAAACAAATATTATATTATTAATTGATATTAAATTCCTAAAAATCTAAGGTTCGGCCAAGAGACTTATATCATGATAGGTTCATCATTAATTGACCACTTGGGGGTCGCTTGGATGTATGTAGTAAGTTTATTAACCATATTATATAAAAATACAAAGAGACATTGTAAAAGTGAAACTAATTAACTTAGAGTTAAAACTTAAAGATAAGGTTAATATAAGTACCCAAACCTGTCTAAATTCTATTGGTTGAGTTGTTTTAGACCCATCCCCACCTTAAACTTTTAATAATAAACTTTGGATCCATTAGTAACCGAATATGAATTTATTATAAATTAATATTTCTAGCTTTTCCAATGGTGCCCCTCACCCCTCTTATAAAAGGGAACTCCTCCATCTCATTTCTTCACACCTTCAAAGCCTTTTGGTTCGGCCAAACTCTGCCCAAATACTCTCCCAACATCCCTCACTACAACCTAGAGGTCTTAGTTTGATCAGAAATCCAACATAAGGATCCCTTTTGATCAAATCAAAAGGAAGAACCCGAAGAAGAGGTAATGATTTCACCACCCTTTTCCAAGTTCATTTCTTCTTCCACTTATTCTTCCTTTGTTGTTACCATTATAAAATAATAGCTCCAGTATCATATATATACTGTGATGTTATTATAAATATGGTACAACCATATTCATTATTCTATCCACCCTTTGAATAACATGTCACCATACGTGCGTACGTACGGCTTACCGTCTCCACGTCGTGGTGTAATTGTTATTCAATATAATATTATTTGGATGGGTATAATAATGATGTGTAACTCATGTAAATAATAAATATAACATGTTAATGATTCTTTATATATGATATACCATCCATTTATATATTATTTTAATATCAAAAGAATGATATTGTCGCTCGTGCGTACGTACGGACTACCGTCTCCACGAACGCGATGAGATTCATTCTCCATCGTATCCATTCAAGTATAATTATCATTTGATGATTTAAAAAATGATGTTTAACGACTTGATATCATTCTGGATATGAATAATATAAAACCTATCCTTTACAAACATGTCTTACGTAACAAAACATATAAAAGAAAACAAGTAAGTTAACACCCGAAACAACGATAATACTAAGATATTATTATCAAATCAATATTAAAAGATCATATATGATATCATATTAATGTATATGATTATTGTATAATTTAATAACAATTATTTCACCATTATACAGGAGGTTAACCTAACCCAACCAAGGAAAAGTACAAGGTAAGGGTTATTTCACAATCTCTTCATTATCCGAGGTTGTTTATACGTAATAATCTACTGAGATCTCTTTATCATCCACATCCATGTTTCTTAAAAATGTATTTCAAAACATTTTTATTATTTACAAGAATATGGGTTAAAGTCATTTATACCATTGTTTTACTTTTTATAAGAGGAATCTTTCCGTCGTTTTCAAAACAAGGTCCTTTTAACCTTTTTGACAGAATTAAAGTAAGAATGTTTTTTTTAACTTATACGGTGGGTGCGGTTATTTTCTGCCGTTATAAAATCTTCAAAGCTTCCCTTACGAGATTATAAGAATATTTTCAAAGAAAATGTTTTATTTTATATGGATCTTAAATGATTTCAAAATAAAAGGAGATATTTCTTTAAAAAGAATATTGATTTCATCTATGTCAACATCCTTTGATGGATTTTAAGATTATTTGAAGTTGATTTATTATGATACAAAACTTCTATATTGTATTGAAGGTTTTGTGATATGTTTGACTGTGGATGTGCTATTTTTATACCATTCATAGTTTATGGTGAAATTATTAAAATTTCGTATGCTATTTTTAATACGAATGTTTATGTTATGTTTAAACCTTTTCATATGGGAATGCATTGGACTTAGTAAGTGACGGGTGGAGCCTGCTATAGCTCCTCGATGCATCGGTAGGTCTCATGAGACAAACTAGTGTCTTGGCACAAGGCCTTGACAAAATCTTATTTGTAGTCTTGGTACAAGGCCTTGGCTATGTGGTTATGATAGTCTGGAATTATGCATTCCATCATTATGAAAGTGGTTATTGATTTTGCATGTGATTATTCGATTAGTAGAATAACCATGTGAATAAGTAAATGGCATTATTTCATTTTATTTATGCCATACTATGTTAAATGTTCAAGTTTAAAAGGATTTTGTTTTAGTTATACATTGCCTTAAATGTTTATTCTTATTTATGAAAGTTTCCGCTATATTGTTATCCTTACTGGGCATTTGAGATCACCCCTTTTCTATGTTTTATTTTTCCCAGGAAGTGAAGAAGTAAATTATGAATGACCTGCAGGGATATTATGTGGGGATATGAGTGTGGATTATGGAGACAATATGTTTTTGTAGTAGTTTTTCATTTTATGATGTAATGTAAGACTTATGAATATATCTAGTGTTTCCAAGGCTACTAAACCAATCGGTCTTTCGAGATTTGATCTTTCTTGTGATCATACCAATGTTATGTAATAATGCACTGACTCTAGGTAACTGGGGTCGGGGCGTTACAAAGCTTCTCAAAGTTCTTCCCAATTCTCTCCCAAAGATCCTCCCCCACGTCCAAAAGCTCCGAGCCTCTTCAAAATACCAAAACCTCTCCCCTTAAGAGGTTCTCAAAGGAGGAAGTCTAAAGAGGTAAATTCCTCTTTCCAATTCCTTCAATTATTTTATGTTGTTTTCTTTTTGTTTCTTTCCTCACATCCCTTCACCATAATGGTTTGAAAAATCCAGTAACATACATGTATTGGAATATTTTCATTCTAATGGTATATTTCATTACCTTCTCTTCTTTCTCCACCTTTTATTTGAAAGAAATGAACACACCGTTTGAGATGTGCTAATTTAGCACATTCAAGGACAACAGTTTATCAATTTCTATTATAATATTTAAATCTGCTCATGAAAACATTTGTGTTATGTTTGAAATAGATTATTATATATGTAATATAACCTATTTTTAGTTCTGTAATCCTTTTGTATAGATGGTATTAAGTTATAAGGGAAAACATGTTCATTGTAATCAAACCCACCGTTTAGCCAAAACAGTTGTCACCAAGCTTATATATATAATAATTCGACTTCACTCTAAGTAACCAAATTAAATTTAAAACCATTAAATCTTATGGATATTTACTAATATAATATAACTTCATTTCTGGACAGCCACATCCATCTTATATATTTATCCAAACTTGAATATAAGTGAACTGATCATTTAAAACCAAGTAAACAAACGGGGCCGAACAATGAAATTGAACATTATAACTAATCAAAAAGGCCTTGAATGAACTAAAAAGGGTTTTAATAAATCATTTATATATATAAGTGGTTCTATACTTATGAATTAATAGGCCTAATTTGTTTATTCAGGTCTTAAATAATAAGTCAAGAACACCTTCAATCATAAGGTAAGGGATTGCTTAACTCAATTTTCATTCATTGAGTTAAACATCTATTTCATTGGTTACTTTGCTACAAGAATATGTGTGAATGACCTATTATTGTTTTATACTGTATATACAATTATATTTTGTGGATTTTTATTTGTCACACATAAATATTTCATTGATTTATCGTCACTCTAATGACACAATCTTTGTAAGGGGTTTCTCATCTCACTTTCATTTCTGTGAGATTTTCATTGTTCGCCACTTATTTCTTATATGTGGTATATGTATACTGAAATTTGATATATAATAACATGATTCTATTTATATTCATGTTATTAAATGATTCATTTGAGGGTTATAAGTTCTGGTCATATGATTCGACCGATTACATTGTGGAAAGGGCCTTTGTCTCAACTACTATTTTATTGTGACTAACTTTGTATTATGCACCTAATAATCCTTATATGGTGTACCTAATCCCATTTGAGATCCCTTTTCATTTGAAATTATATTTATATCCATAATCTCATTTCATGGATATGTTTTTTTCTAAACCGTATACCATTTTACATACGGTGTTTACTTGGAAAATTCTTTTTAACTATGGAAATATTGATGAATCCGTATAATCTAATCTATATGGATATTGAAAAGGAATATTTCTCTTGTATTGAATCAATGTATAAAGAATTATTTGGAAATGTAGTGGAGGGTGGGGCCCGCTATAGCCTAACGGTGAAAAACGGGCTGCGGGCCCGTGGGTTAAGCGGGCTTGGGGCGGGTTTGGGGCAGGGCAGGTTTATTAAAAATATCCCACATTTGAAACGGGCTTATATGGGCATCCCACACGAACATCCAACCCGTGCGGTTTTACCCGCACGGATACGGGATGGCCCGTGTGTGTAATTTTTTTATAATAATTATATTATACTAACTTTAAATTTTTTTGGCCCTTCATTTTCCAACGCTATGCATGCCTCCCGTCCATCCTTCCACCTCCCTTGCCCTTCATTTCCCAATGTAGCCGCGTTCCTGCCTCCATTTATCCATTTATATTTATTTTAATTATCCTCACATATTCCCCTACCCCGCCCTCCTTCACACTCACCTACAGGCTACTGCACTTCACATCGACTCCTCCGAGTCCTCCGCTACCCCTCAGCCCCGGCCTACTACCCCCGGCCCCAACCTCCCCCGGCCTCCCCCGTCGCTACCCCCCGGCACCAGCCTCCTCCGCCGCTAACCCCCGACCCTGGAGTCCTCAGCCGCTAGACCCTAGCCTACTCTGCCGCTACCCACCGGCCTCCTCCACCACTGCTACCCCCGACCCCAGCCTCCTCCGTCGTGACCCCCTGCTACCCCCCGCTACCCCCTGGCCTCCTCCACTACTACCCCCAACCCCGACATCCTCCGCCGCATCGCAACCCCCGCTACCCCCTGACCCCAGCCTCCTCTACCGCGCCTCGACCCTCGCTACCCCCCCCGGTCCCGGCCTCCTCCGCCGCTACCCCCCATCCCCGGCCTCCCCCGTCGCGACCCCCGCTACCCCCCCAACCCGACATCCTCCACCACTACCCCCGGCCCCAGCATTCTCCTCCGCTACCCCCCAGCCTACTCTGCTGCTACCCCGACCTCCTCCACCGCTGCTACCCCCAGCCTCGACCTCCTTCACCGTGACCCCTGCGACCCCCACCCCACCTTCATGCCTCCTCGGCAGTGACAACGACCCACACTACCCCCGCCGCCCGGCCCCAGCCCCTCTCAATCACCTCCTCCACGGACCTCCATCTCCACTACCCGCCACCCCCGCCTGACCCCGACGACCCCTTCCCCTCCTCCTTCACCGCGCACGACCCCCACCTCCGGCGGCTCCTTCCAGACCCCCCAGCTTTTCCACCTCCTCCGCCACCCCAGCGTCCGCGACCGTGACCCCCCTCTCTGGCAGCTCCTCCTCGACCCCCGACATGGCCTGCTCTTCCGGGATCGATCTCCCTCTCCGGTGGCTCCTTCGTCGCGCGCCACCCCCACCTTCACCGACTCGGCGACTCCTCCTCTCCTCTCTCGGGTACTGCAAAAAAACAGAAGAGGTATGTTTTTTTTATTTATGTTATTTCATAAAAGTATTTTATTTTTTAGTTTTAATTTTTAATATTTTCCAAATTTTTATTGTGTTTCTCATAATAATTTAATGTAAGTTTAAAAAATAACATATAATAACATCAATAAATATTATATCACATAAATCACACCCTTATTTTTTAATTTAAAATCTAATTATTTTTAGAATATATATATATATATTATTTTATTATTTATATAGTTATTAACTCTTAATATTATTTTTTATTTTTGAAAAACTGTGATTTTTTTCATAATTTATTTAAAATGAAATCATTCATTTTTTAATTTTTAATTTTATATGATTTCATTAGATTATAATATTTTATCATTTATGTATTTATATTTAAATTATTAATTATTAATTTTTATTGATTAAAATTTATGATTGTAAAAACATAACTCTTTTAATGTTTAGTGTATTTTTTAATCACCAATATCGTATTAAAAAAACTTTATATAAATTATTTTTCTAATATAGATATATTATTTTGTTATTGTAGGTTGTATTAAACATGTATTAACTTCAAAATGATCTTGAATTGGAAGAAAATCATGGCATTAATGATAGTAACTCAGTGATACATGATCATGTGGATAACACTTACCAATTTAGTCAAGACACGGATAAAGAAGAAAATAAAAATGATGATGTTCAAGTTGTAGTAAAAAGATAAAAAAAGACCAAATTTGATGTTTGGAGTTATTTTTAGAAAATGGGTGTAATTGATGAAGAACCGAGAGTTAAGTGTAAAGGATGTGGATTAATATTGGTGGGAGGTGGAAGGAAATATGTAAAATCAACTTCATCTTGGAATATCGAAAAATGCAATGGAATCAACGTTTTAAAAGATCATAGTGTTCCTTCAATGATCTTGGACCATTCAGGAAAGTTGCGAAATAAAAAATTTGATTCCAAGATGTTTCGAGAAAATATGGCAATGTCCATTATAAGACATGACCTTCCATTTAAATTTGTTGAATATGAAGGAGTTATAGAAGTTTTCAGTTATTTGAATCCATAGGTGAAGTTTTTTTCTAGAAGTACTCCAAGTTCGGATGTGATGGAAGTATATGATCAACATAAAAAAATGAAAGATATTTTGTCAAACATTGGTGGTAGGATATGTATTACTTCTGATTTTTGGACAACTTGTACTAGTAAGGGGTATCTTTGTTTGAATTCTCATGATGTTGATTTGGAGTGGCAGTTAAAAAGAAAAATTATTTCTTTTATTGACATGTGACCTCCACATTATGGTGCTGAATTGGAAAAAAAGTAAAATAAATATTAATTTATTGGGGCATACAAAAGAAAATTTTCGATCTCACCCTTGACAATGCTTCTTCCAATGATACCATACAACAAAAGCTAAAAGATCAATTGAATTTGGAAAAGAATTTGCTTTTCATGGGAGAATTTTTTCATATTCGATGTTGTTCCCATGTTTTAAACCTTATTGTTCAAGAAGTTCTGAAAGTTATTGAATCTTCATGCCAAAAAATTAGAGAAAGCATTTCTTATGTTAAAGGTTTTGAGGGTAGAATGATATGCTTTCAAGATTGTGAAAAAAGTGTTTCAGTTGATAGTGGTTTACTTTTGAGATTAGATGTGTCCACTAGGTGGAATTATACTTATAAAATGTTAGAAAGTGAATTGAGGTATAAATATGTCTTCAATAATTTGGATATTTATGATCCAAATTATAAGAATTTTCCTTCAGAAGAAGAATGGAAGAGAGGTGAACTGAATTGAAATTTTTTGAATACCTTTTTTGATATGACAAATTTGATTTCTGGATCCACATATCCTACATCAAATTTATACTTTGGTAATGTTTGGAAAATTGAGAGGTTTGTGTTGCATAATATAAACAATGATGATGACGTCATTAGAACAATGTCATGCTATATTAAGAAGAAATTTGAAAAATATTGGAGTCATTATAGCATTCTACTTGCAATGGCGGCTGTGTTTGATCCACATATCAAGTTGACAATGTTGGAATTTAGCTATCAAAGTCTTGATTCTTGTCATTATCAAGAAAAGATTTTTATGGTGAAAAACAAGCTATATCATCTTTATGGAGAGTATGAAAAGTATTTCTCTTCTATTCCATCAATGGGAACTAATCAAATGGGTTCATCTTCTACTTCTCTTAATTCTTCAACAAGGGAAAATGCTGATGTAATTGATGTAAGTTCAGTTTCTTGTTATTTAAATCATTATCTATGTATTTCATTTCATTTCATTTTATTTAATTTTTTTTGTTTATATTTTTTTTGTAGATGTGGATTGATATAAAAAATAAATTTGTTGGCCCAAATGATGCAAAATCTCAATTGGATATTTATTTGGAGATGCCATTGGTGGATATGTCAATTTATAGAAATCTAAATGTGATTGATTGGTGGAAGGATGAGAGTAAAAGATTTCCTATCTTATCACTCATGGAATGTGATTTGTTATGCATTACTATTACCATGGTGGCCTTAGAGTCTGCCTTTAGTATTGGAGGAAGGGTGTTGAATAAATATAGGAGTCATCTTCTACCACAAAACATTCAAGCATTAATATGTGCTCGGAGTTGGATTCATGGTTTCGAACCTATTGGTAACTTTATCAATATTATGTTTTATCATATTATATATATAATAATTATATTAACAATGATTTTCCTACAGGATTGGAGGATGAAAAGGTGGAATTTGGCTTGGAGGAAGATTCTAATTCTGAAAGTATATATGTGGAAAGCACAAGTACTCCTTCGATTTCTTAAATGTATGTCTTCCTAATAATTAATAAAGATACTTTACCTTTATTAATATATTTTTATAATATTTTTTATCAAAATAAAATTCATCAATACTTTTGATTTTTAGTATATTTTTTATTTTTTATTTGTTTAAAAGTCCATTTTTAATTTTGTTTTGATGTAGGATTTGGAGGAAGCATTAAAGGAGACAAGGGTGCATGGAATATTGAAGAATCATGTGAAATAGATCGAATTGTTCTATATTTTTTGTTTAGTGTTATATTATTTGTAACTTTGATTTTGAAATTTTGTACTTTTTATGCTAATTGTGGACAATTTTATAATGAGGTGGAATTTTGAATAGTTATTACAATCATTTTTTAAATTATTATTTTTATATTTTCAAGCTTACATTGTCATTATCATATAATTTCCAACCATAATTAGACTCATTTTTCATGAGATCTTTTACAAGCCTATTAAAATATAAAAAATTATAAAAAACAATATTGAATGCGGGTTGCCCGCGGGCTTGCCCGCATCTGCTGCGGGGCGGGGCGGGCTTGATAAATCTACCCGTTTTTTATGCTGGATTTTGTAGGTCTAGCCCGCATGGGCTCAAGCCCGCATGGGATTGGACCACACCACCCCACCCTGCCTATTTCACATTTCTACTATAGCCCCTTGATGCATCGGTAGGTCTCATGAGACAAATCAGTTGGCGACAAACCCTTCAAGTTTGTTTCCAAAAATCAGATGGGTTTCTACCCATAGAACTAAACTGTTTTTACGGTATTATGGTTTTATGTGCCAGATACATGACGTCTAATTAATAAGCAGTATCTTTATTCATTATCAGTTATTATTATTATCCATTAGGTTTTCACTATGAAAAAATCTATGGATGCAGTTTATTCTCCGTTTATTAATGGCATTATTTATTCATTTATTCACTATTCCATATTGATTATGTCAGATTTATTGTGATTTAGTTATTATTTTACTCATGCTTCTACCCCTTACTGAGCATTTGATATAACCCGTTTCATTTTTTACTCTCAATAGGTGATGAAGAGAAAGTAATTTACTGAGTTATCGTGGATGCAGTTTTTAGTTTTCTTTATGTATTGTATTTTGTAAACTTTTCCAATGTAATTTGAGTAACATCTATGTATCTAGTTTCTTCAAGACTAATAAATTGATCGTTCCTTTGGGATTTTCATTACTTCTAACCATTCCAATATCACAGTAATGCACCGGCTCCATCCTATAGGGATCAGGGTGTTACAGTTGGTATAAGAGGAAGTTTAGTAGGAAACTTGGAAACTAGATTTAGAAAACCTAAATTAGGAAAGATGCCTATGATAAGACTTTGAGGATAAACATACAAGAATTTTCTGGTATTTTGGTAAGGAATATATTATGTGGATATTTCAAGAAATGAATCCCTGTCTAGATACGAGTAGGTAGAGGTGGCTCTGGCATAGAGGTACCTAGGAGTGAAAGCTTCGACAAGGAGTTTAGGGCTTGACCCGGGGTATCCTGGTACATGAAAAAGGGACTTGATGCACTCTTGGTTACGACACTCCTAGGGGATATACTTAGGATAATTCATATTTTCTTTACAAGACATTATGAAGAAGTTTAATGTAAATTTTTCTTAGAGGATTTGGTTTGGATAACTCTAGAAAACCATAACTGAACAATGAAGAACTTACTTAAACAATAATAAGAATGATGTTTTCTTAATTTTCAGATGGAAAACGAAAGTACTTGTCTTTTTTTCTCTTCCAACAGAAGTATTAGAGACCATATTGGGAAAATCATGTGTATAAAACTACTAGACTTTTGAAAATATTCGTTTATCATGCAAAACCCTCTACCGAGTATCCAACTATCCCCAGGTACTCCAACTTCACCATGGAACAGGTTTCATCTTTTACCTCATGATGAGCGC
Organism: Viscum album; assembly: GCA_963277665.1. Taxonomy (NCBI): domain Eukaryota; kingdom Viridiplantae; phylum Streptophyta; class Magnoliopsida; order Santalales; family Viscaceae; genus Viscum; species Viscum album. The sequence continues at coordinate 112,398,359 of OY728127.1, forward strand.
ATAATTCCCGTTCTATGTACAACAAGGGAAATAATTTGAGGGTATATTTAAAGGTTTTACCCTAGATAATAATTTCTTTTCTCTTGAGGACTTTGAGGAGGCTGCACAAGGGGGTGACCTCTGGGAAGAATATCTATGTCAGATTTTGACATACGGACTCCGTGGTCGAGTTATGGACTTTGAAGCCCTTGAGAATGAAATTACCCATTTGCAATATTGGCATCAAGTTCATACTGATGTCACTCAACTTGATACCTGACATGCTTCTCTCAATCTGAATTCTAGATGTCCACACGCAGTTGACCCTAGTTGCACATGTTGCATCTGGACCAAGGAGATAGTGGAATTTGGAATCGCTTTGGGGATCCATTTGTCTGAAAACTGGGGAAATCCCCAACATCGGTGGAATCTATGAGGAGTCATCTTAGAAGATTTCAGGAAGTCCATACTAGTGTTTTGTGAAAGGTAGCAAGAGATTGCATAATTTCTTAAGTTATATAAATCATGTCTAAATGAATGATGTTGTATTCTCTGTTTTGATATGTTTTTATATAAAACAAATTACTTTGTTTAAAATGGATTTTCCATATTGAAAGTTTATTTACTAAAAATTTTCAGATAGAAGATATGAGTCAACCAACCAATATTTTATCACTACCTACCGAGCTGTTAGAGACTATAATTGTCAAGACATGCTCCGAAGAGGACCAACCCTATGCCAACTTATGTCTGACTTGTAAACTACTCCATCGGGTATCGAATCGTCCAAAAATTCTCCATATTTACCAAGGAAGCAATCTGGTCTATAACCGTATTTCATATGCACAATTTTCTACATATAGGAAAATAAGGAAGTATCTTGAAGATCTTTTTCTATGTTTTAATTTGGCTGATAACTACCGAGATGTGGGTAAATTTCTAGAAGCTTCTTTGAATGGTGACCATCGAGCGACCTACCTATTGCAGGTCCTAAGTTTTAGTATGTACGAAGAACTTTAAGACATCATTATATTCAATAATAACGTGGTGCGTGGGAATTATAGGGATTTAGTCCACACTGAAATTTCCAACCTCTAGACTTCTCGTGCCTCTCTATGGAAGCCTGAGTGCTTTAAGCACAGATTTGACCCTAGCTATCTGTAATGTGTCTGGGCTAAGGAAATCAAGCATCTGAATACTACCTTAGGAATCCACCTAAGGTCATCAACACCCTAGCATCGATGGTGTTCCCGGTAAAGGGACTTCAGGAGTGACATGTGTCTGGTGTTGCATATGGTTCTGGGAGGTTGAAATCTTTGAACTAGTTTTAGAGATTCGTGTATTGGGGGACTGGGGAAACCATTAGTCCTATTTTAATTTTTAAACCAGTGGTTATATAAGAATATAACTTTTGGTCTCTTATTTTTGTTATCCTTTCATTGGTTATACTTTTGAATGAGTATCACTAAGTGAACTTTCATAACAAATTTTCAGATGGAAGGACAAACCCATATGTTATCTCTTCCTATGGAAGTACTGGAGATTATTGTGATCAAAACCTGTGAAGAGGAGTACCTACCTCTCACAAACTTACTAAAAACATGTAAACAACTATATGAAGTGACAAAAAGTCTGGAAATTATCCGCACCTGTTAAGGTAAAGCTTCCATTTACTACCACATAGACAGGACACAATTGGCCGAGTATAGGAGAAGAGGAAAATACCACAAAGGGCTTTTCTTATGTTTCACCCTAGGCCAGAACTACACGGCCATGTTATGTTTTCAAGAGGCTACTTTGGAGGGAAACCTTTATGCGGCCTACATGTACCAACTCCTCAGTTTTAGCCTATACAACAATGTCTATGACTTAGATGTCCTCAGTTGAGACATAGTTCAGTGAGTTCTTCGTGTTTTGGTTCATTCAGACATTTCCAAACTTTCTACCATTCGAGCCTCCCTCTGGAAGCCCAAGTGTTCGATGAAAGAGTTCAACCCCTTCTGTCTGAGGTGTGTCTGAGTCAGAGAACTAGAGGAGTTGAGCATCAATTTGGGTTTTCCGCTGAACACACCTGAGGATCATCTATGATGGGAGATGTGGTAAGAATATCATAGATATTTCTTTTGTGGTTATAAAATGAATTGCGAGGATGCAATTCTTCGAAGGAGGGAATAATGTAACACCCCAAACATTTTATGGTATGTTCCTCTACATTCTATTCATCACTATGTTCCTTTGAAACAACACTAGGTTATTTAGGAGATAGTCCAAACCTAGCCATTAAGTATAAATTTTCCACTTCTATGTTTTGAATTTCAGAAAATGGTCATCTAGAGTTGTGATCAGTAAGTCATTTGAAGTCTGATAGAACAAACATGATTTTTTGGTAAATAGTAACATACCCTTATGAATAGTAATATGAATAGTAATATGACCCTTATGAATAGTAAATAATAAAATTATTTTATTTTCTTAAGGAAATAAGATAATAATATCTTAATTAGTTTCTCAATGAGAAATAAAACTAACTACACCTTTAAGATTGTTATTTTTCGAATTAGATATGACTTTATTTAAAAATTAAATTAATAATATTTAGAAAATTAATTTTGAAAAATTGATTTCATTTTTTATTTCTGCACGTCGAGAAATGGTTTGGGTAAATTTTTGGGATTTTTCTGAATTCTAGATTTTTTTTGATGAATAGTGAAATACGATAAAATACTGTATATACAAATTATCAATAAATACACTATTTATGACATCATAAGTGATGTAAGGCCACTTGGTTTGAACTCACATGAACTTATTACTATTAGAGGTCACATGAAGCAACACTATTTATGACAACCCGACTTTTATTACAAACTTAAACATGATTTATTACATAAAAATTCACTTGATACAACAAAGAAGATCAAGAGGTTTAGTGTCTTTGTGTCTTAGGATCATTACATAAAAACTTAAAACATGAAATACAACATATTTATTGAAAACTTCCTTTACATGACCACTACATTCCCTCGTACTTAGCATTGCATGGGATAACCTGAGGACATGCATAAGAAAAGGGTGAGCTATAAAGCCCAGTAAGGGAGTACACATGGAATAACATGAGGAGTACAATACATGTTAGGAAATAGGCATATCAATAGAGCATAAGAGAAACATAAACATAAAGGCATGATAAATCATGATAATCACAACATGGAAATGTGGAAACAACACTTAACATGGAATTAGCATGAGCCAATGCTCATTGCACATGGAGCATGAGTAAATCCTCATTGCACATAAAGCACGAGTAAAACCTCGTTTCACTTGAATTATCATGAGTCAAAACTCATTGCACATGACATATCATGATACTATACTTTACGCAATGCATTGGAGCGCTATAAGGGCGCACCCTTCTTAAACATTTCATTTCATGCATAAGTGTGCCACATGGATCATAAAACATTGATTCATAAAACATAATAATTTATTCCAAAATAAAGGAATGTGTAATTAATACATGAAAATTTATAATCAATAAGAAAATGTGCATAAAGGTGAATACCCTTGATGGAGAAATGGGCATGGTATTCACTGCACAATGGCATTGGCTTAGAAAATCGGGGCAATTTCGGCAGCATAACGACGTGACATAAGAATTCATAAAAAAGGTTTATGAGAGAGAAAGGAGGTTACTCATCATATTTAAATGTAATGGACAGTAAGGAGGTCATATATATACATGTTCCAACAATTGTAATGGAATTTAGGTTCATGATACAAAAGTATTGCTTGAATGTAAATGAGGAGGGAGAAGTTCCTTTCAGAATTTTGGTATAGTAACGGGTGTACATGGGAGAAATTTAATGAGATAGAAAGGGGTCTCCCATCATTCAAACATAAATAGGGCAGTATGAGGGAGGTGCGAAACCATACCCCAACATTCATAATTGAAATTAAAAGGGAAAAACAACTTAAAGAAAATTGGACAAAAATGAGAAAGGAAGAAAAAAACCCTTACATGGAAGTGTGCTTCCAAAGGATAGAGAGAGGCTTGTGAGAGGATTGTTAGGAGATTGAGGCACCTTGGGAGGATTCTAGAGAGAGTAGGGCAGAGTTTAGACGAACTCCAAAGGCTTTGAGCGAGGAGTAAGTGGGAGCTTGGGTGGGTTTATATAGGAAAGGTGAGGGAATTCTTTATTATTTAGGTTTGGGTCCCCTTACATTAAATTAATCCAAACCACAAACCAGCCCATGGTTTTTGGAAAAGGGAAGAGGAAAAAAATATTTTATAAGGCCAAAGTTCAAACTTCTTAAAATAATAGGGTTTCTTATGTGGAGGTGAGTCATACTCCCATGGAAATTAATTTAAAAAGACAAGGTGTTTAATAAGTCTTGAGGGGTCCATTAATGCTTTGAAAAGTAAGTCAAACAAACCCAAAATCACATTATTTTAATGGTAAAACATATATTGGACGAACATAAAGATTTTAGTATTTAATTACATCACTATTGGGTCATTATGATGTCATAAAACACATTATATATTTAAACGATATTTAATTTTTACCCAAAAATTTGACTATCTCAGAAAATTATGAAAAATTCACCGTTGGATAATTTCGACGTCCTGATTCCAGAAATAGCATTTATTTTATCTAAATAATTTTCTAAATATGTTAATTTTCTCTTTTGAAATAAAAACCGACATTTATAAAAAATTCATGGGTTTTGACAGAAATGGCTTTCAAACCTTAATAAAAATTACAATTGCATCCATAAAATTATAAGATCATTTATATTTAATAAAAATTAATTTAATAATAATAATAAAATTTTATTAAAATATTATTTAATTCAAAAATACCTTAATTTAATAAAATATAATTCTTAATTAAATAATAACTAAAACCATTATTTGTACTTTAAAAACTATTTATAATGTATCAATAATGACAAGAAAGTATATTCATTATTATATACAAAAAATAATGTACATGAACATAGTACTATTTATTTGTTACATAACCCCTTAAAACAACCACATAAGACCTAAGGGTAAGGTGTGCGATGGTGATAGACTCTTGGGGTGGCTCAGATAACATCGCTCGAGTGGTAATTTCTATCAACTTCCACTTCTACCGTAGACGGTCCCGTTCGAGCTTGACATGATGAAGCTCAGCTTGGGATTAGTCAAGAGCGACGCCCAAGGATGCCACCACTTTTCTGATCTCCGAAAAATGGGCTTCGTATGGGGCAATTCTTCTGGATGAGGCCATCTCTTCCTTTGTCTGAGTAAATTTGGATTTGTTAAAGCCCTATATTTATACTAATCTTGTGATCACTGTTCAATGGCTATATTATCAACGGTAAAAATTCTTAACATAAAACCAAAGAAGTTGAAATTTAATATAAACATAAAGAGACATTTAATTAGATCAAGAGGGATTTCCATTAATGAAACTTTGGGTCGTTACAATATTCCTCACTTAAGAAATTTCGATCTCAAAATTTTCCTTTTCCCACACTAAAACAGATGTGGGTAACTCAACTTCACCATTTCCTCCGATTCCCAAGTCGCTTCTTCAAACTTGTGGTTTCTCCAAAACACCTTGACGAGGGGCATTGTCTTATTTCGTAGAACTTTTTCTCTATGATGTAAGATCTTCACTGGTTTCTCCTCATAAGAAAGATCATCTTCGAATTGTACCACCTCAGAAGAGAGTACATGTGAAGGGTCCGGTATGTACTTCCTTAAGAGGGATACATGAAAGACATCATGTACTTTGGCCATATTAGGTGGAAGTGCTAGTCGATAGGCCACAACCGCGACATGATCAAGAATATAGAAGGGGCCGATGTACCTTGAACTTAACTTCCCTTTCTTTACAAACCTCATGACCTTCTTCCACGGAGATATGCGTAGAAAAACCATGTCTCCAACTTTAAACTCAAGGTCTCGTCGATGATTATCTGCATAACTCTTCTGTCGACTCTGGGATTCCTTGATATGTTGCTGAATGATTTTCACCTTCTCCACCATTTCCTCGACCATTTCTAGTCCAAGAAGCTTACGTTCACCGACCTCATCCCAACATGCCGGTGTTCTGCACCTTTTCCCATATAGGGCTTCATATGGTGCTATTTGGATGCTCGAGTGGAAACTGTTATTATAAGAGAACTCAACCAGAGGAAGATGTTGATCCCATCCTCCTTTAAAGTCCATTGAGCATGATCTCAACATATCCTCAAGTGTTTGGATAGTCCGCTTGGATTGGCCATCAGTCTGAGGATGATAGGCCGTACTAAAGTTCAGTTTAGTATTCAGAGCATATTAAATACTCTTCCAAAACTTAGAGGTGAATCTTGGATCTCTGTTAGACACAATAGATAGTGGTACTCCATGCAACCTTACCACTTCCCTGATATATATCTGTGCCAGTTGATCCAATGAGAAATCCTCCCGAATAGAAATTAAGTGTGTAGTCTTTGTAAGATGATCCACAACAACCCAGATTTCATTGTTGCCTTTGGATGTCCTCAGAAGTCTGGTGACAAAGTCCATGGTGATGTTCTCCCATTTCCATTCTGGTATGGGTAATGGTTGCATCATCCCCTTAGACTTATACCTCTCTGCCTTTCACTTGCTGGCACACCAGGAACTTTGATGTATATTCAACGATCTCCTTCTTCATATTATCCCACCAAAATTTTTCTTGGAGATCTCGATACATCTTTGTGATCCCTGGGTGAATAGAGAAATTTAAACTATGTGCATCATCCAAAAGTTCCTTATTCAGATCTGGACTTGATGGAACACATAGTCTTTTCCCAAACCGCACAATTCCTACTTCATTAACATTAAACTCTGAGGATTTCCCTTTTTCAATAGCTTCCACTTTTTCTTAAATTCCCACATCATCCTTTTGATCATCCTTTAACCTTTCCAAAAGATATAGTTGAGCAATCATTTGTGAAAGTATTGATGATGTTTCCTTCTCTGTGATTCTCATGTCTATCTTCATCAAGTCTAAGAAGATTGGATCCTTCTCAATTCTCATCATTGATAGAATCGCTGGGTCCTTTCTACTTAGGGCATCTGCCACCTTGTTAGCTTTCTCAGGGTGGTAATGTATTGAACAGTCATAATCCTTGATGAGTTCTATCCATCTTCTCTGGCACATATTAAGCTCTTTCTATGTGAATATATACTTAAGACTCTTGTGGTCAGTATATATCTCACATTTCTCCCCATAGTGATAATGCCTCCAGATTTCCAAGGCAAAGATCACCACTTCCAACTCCAGATCATGCATTGGATAATTTCACTCATGGATTTTCAACTGCCTTGAGGCATAGGATATCACTTTATCATTCTGCATCAGCACACAACCTAAGCCCTTCTTCAAACCATCACTGAATACAACAAAAAGTTCCCCACTTGTGGGTAAAGTGGTCATGGGCGCAGTGATAAGCCTCATTTTCAACTCCTTGAATCTTTCTTTGCATTAATAAATTCAAGAAAACTTTACTCCCTTTCGAGTTAGATTGGTAAAAGGTTTGGAAAATCATGAGAAATTTATCACAAATCATTGATAATATCCAGCTAACCCCAAGAAGCTACAGATATTCGTTACTGATGTTGGCCTCAACCATCCCTCAATTGCATCTGTTTTGGAGGGATCCACAGATATCCCATTGCTTGTGATGATATGGACCAATAATGAGACTTAATTCAACCATAACTCACACTTGATGTACTTTGCATAGATCTTCTCCTTGCGCAAAGTCTCCAGTACAGTTCTTAAATACTCCTCATGATCCTCCTTGGTTTTGGAGTATATTAGAATATCATCTATAAAGACTACCACAAGTTTGTGTAGGTAATATCTAAAGACTCTATTCATTAAGTCCATGAATATTTCTGGAGAATTAGTGAGTTCGAAAGGAATTACTATGAATTCATAGTGCCCGTATCTTGTGCGAAAAGCAGTCTTGGGGATATCTTCCTTCTTCACCCTTAATTGATAATATCCCGACCGCAAGTCCACCTTGGAGAAGTATTGTGCTTCACGCAGCTGATCAAACAAGTCATCAATTAGTGGGAGAGGATATTTTTTCTTTATTGTGATTTTGTTAAGTTCACAATAATCGATGCAAAGCCACATTGAACCATCCTTCTTCTTGATAAAGAGGACTAGTGCACCCCATGGTGAAGCACTTGGGCATATAAACCCTTTATCCAGATTCTCTTGTAGTTGTTTCTTCATCTCTTCAAGCTCTACAACAGCCATTATATATGGAGTCTTGGATATTGGTAAAGCCCCGGGTATAAGTTCAATTGATAATTCAACATCTCTTCTAGGAGGAAGATGAGGAAGTTCCTCGGGAAACACTTCAGTGAATTCCCTCACAATAGGCATTTCTTCAAGGATGGTTTCTTCCATGGACTCAATCATCTAAGACAGATACGCGTGCTCATAAGGCAGTAATATCCATGCTTGAGATGATGGAGCTAAAGGAGATTCATCTTCCTCCTTAAACTTGTAAAGAATCAAGGGTCGATTCTCCATATGGAGTGTGATTTACCTCTCCCGAAAATTTATGTTGGCTCTATATAAGGAAAGTCAATCCATGCCAATAATTGCATCAAATTCCACCAGAGGGAGTATGAAGAGGTTCTACGGGAAATTAAATCCACAAATTATAATAGGGGAGGACTTATATTCATGGGATGCAATGATTGCCCCATTTTCCGTACTCACTAACATCTTCACTTCCATGATTTGTGGTGGTGTTGAGATTGTTCTACTAAACTTTTGAGATATAAAAGAATGCGTAGAACGTAAATCAAAAATTAAATTCGCTATTCTTGAATGAATAACTAGAATACCTATCACCACTTTGTTTTCGGGGTTCACTAAAGCAGAAGTGATGGCAGAAGCTCTTCCTTGCTGCCTTGGAGTTTGTTGGTTGCCTCCGAAAACCCTTGGATTAGGGCACTGATTTGGAAAATGACCCTGTTCTTTGAATTTGTAGCATTGAACAATGAGTTGAGGTTCGAACGGAGCATTACTCTCATCTTTCACAGCCACAGGTCTTTCTTGCCGACAGTTAACAGCTAGGTGACCTTCTCTTCCACACCTGAAGCATTTCCTCATCCCCTTAAGGCAATTTCCAGGGTGCTTCTTTCCGCACTTTTGGCAAGTGGGTGCTGGATCTTCTTAGCACCATTGGATTTATCCATCGGACCACCAACATTGAATTCCACCTTATGCTTCTTATCCCCATGATACCCCTGTGATTCTCCGATCTCCATTTCGACCTTGAGGGCACATCGGACAATTTCCTCATAGCTGTCAAAGTCACGGATTGCTAATGCTTTCCATAGGCTAGGCTTAAACCCACCAAAGAAGTGGTCAACTTTGCATTCTGGGGTAACAACAAAGCCGGAAGCGTATCATGAAAGCCTTGTGAAGTTTGACTCATACGCTCCAACATATTCTTCATCTTTTTTCTTGAGGTAAAGGAAGACCATTTCCATCTTAAGCCGGAGGGTGCACGAAAAATATTTATCGAAAAACATCTTTTGGAAATCCTTCCATTCCAAAACCTCGATCTCCTCCTCAAGCTTTGTATTTTTGATCAACGTACACCATTGATCAGCTTCACCCTCCATACGATAAGCTTTCAGGAGAACCTTCTTTTGTTCAGAACATTGAAGGATGGAGAAGATCTTTTCAATGGAGTTTATCCATTGTTCAACGATCGTGGGATCAGATGATCCACTAAAAGTAGGAGGCCTTTGTCTCATTAATCTCTCGATAGTAACTTTTTCTTTCTTAGGGGGGGTTGAATGTTCCTATTGACTCGTGTTTCTATTCAAAACGTGAGTTAGCTGAGAGAGAAGCATGACAAAGTTCGCTATTCCTGCTCCCATTGGATTGGGCATCTCATTAGTACAGTCATCACACTGATCTTCACAACAGTTGTTAGCCCGAGTCCTCATATTACCGGCCATTGGCTGGAATAAAAGGAAAGTTAGGGGTAACACATAAAGGGTAATCCAAAGACAAAATTTGATGACTTATAAATAAAATTTTATTTCCTTAACTCATGAGTTTATAAGCTTCAATCTGGGATTTTCATGATCTACTTTCTAACATAGATTCTTAGGGGCATTTTTTTAATTCCATTAATAAGGTTTCATACTAAGATTGTGAATTTATCAAAACATATCCCCTGGGAGTGTCGTAACCAAGAGTGAAGCAAGGCCCGTTGTCATTCACCAGTTTCCGTTCGAGTCTAGCTCAAAGCGGTGTTTTCGGGTTTTACCCCTAGGATACATCTATGTCAGAGCCACCTCTACCTGCTCATATCCATACAGGGATGTATTTGTTTGATAAACCACTTACTCAGTACTTACCAAAACTTAGGGATGTTGTTATTATACTTAGTCTTGTCTCTAAGGCTTTACTAGGGGTTCTAATCCTAATCCCAAAAATAACTAAACCTATCCTCTGATACCAACTATGACAACCCTGCTTTTATTACAAACTTAAACATGATTTATTACATAAAACTTCACTTGATACAACAAAGAAGATAAAGAGGTTTAGTGTATTTGGGGATTAGGATCATTACATAAAAACTTAAAACATGAAATAAAATATCTTTATTGAAAACTTCCTTTACATTACCACTACATTCCCTTGTACTTAGCATTGCATGGGATAACCTGAGGACATGCATAAGAAAAGGGTGAGATATAAAGCCCAGTAAGGGAGTACACATGGAATAACACAAGGAGTACAATACATGTTAGGAAATAGGCATATAAATTGAGAATAATAGAAACATGAACATAAAGGCATGATAAAGCATGATAATCATAACATGGAAATGTGGCAACAACACTTAACATGGAATTAGCATGAGCCAAGGCTCATTGCACATGGAGCATGATTAAATCCTCATTGCAAATAAAGAACAAGTAAACCCTCGTTGCACTTAAATTAGAATGATTCAACACTCATTTCACATGACGTATCATGATACTATACATTACCCAATGCATTGGATCACTATAAGGGCACACCCTTCTTAAACATTTTATTTCATGCATAAGTGTGCCACATGGATCATAAAACATTGATTCATAAAACATAATCATTTATTCCATGATAATGGAATGTGGAATTCATACATGAAACTTTATAATCAATAAGTAAATGTGCATAAAGGTGAATACCCTTGATTGAGAAATGAGCATGGTATTCACTACACAATGGCATTGGCTTAGAAAATCGGGGCAATTTCGGCAGCGTAACGACGTAACATAAGAATTCATAAAAAAGGTTGATGAGAAAGAAAGGGGGTTACTAATCATATTTACATGTAATAGACAGTAATGAGTTCATATAGATACATGTCCCAACAATTTTAATGGAATTTAGGTTCATGATAAAAAAGTATTGCTTGAATGTAAATGAGGAGGGAGAAGTTCCTTTCGGAATTTCAGCACAGTAACAGGTGTACATGGGAGGCATTTAATGAGAGAGAAAGGGGTCTCCCATAATTCAAAAATAAAGAGTGTAGTATGAGGGAGGTATGAAACCATACCCCAACATTCATAATTGAAATTAAAAGGGAAAAACAACTTAAAGAAAATTGGACAAAAATGAGAAAGGAAGGAAAAAACCCTTACTTGGAAGTGTGCTTCCAAAGGATAGAGAGAGGCTTGTGAGAGGATTCTTGGGAGCTTGGGGAACATTGTGAGGATTCTAGAGAGAGTAGTTCAGAGGTTGTAAGAACTCTAAAGGCTTTGAGTGGGGAGGAAGTGGGAGCTTGGGTGGGTTTATATAGGAAAGGTGAGGGAATTCTTTATTATTTAGGTTTTGGTCCCCTTACATTAAATTAACACAAACCACAAACCATCCGATGGTTTTTGCCCATGTTTTTTGGAAAAGGGAGGAGGAAAAAATATTTTATAAGTCCAAAGTCATAACTTCTTAAAATAATAGGGTTGCTTATGTGGAGGTGAGTCATACTCCCATGGAAATTAATTTAAAAAGACAAGGTGTTTAATAAGTCTTGAGGGGTCCATTAATGCTTTGAAAAGTACATCAAACATACCAAAAATCACATTATTTTAATGGTAAAACATATATTTTCCGAAAATAAAGATTTTAGTATTTTATTACATCACTATTGGGTCATTATGATGTCATAAAACATATTATATATTTAAACGATATTTAATTTTTACCCAAAAATTTGACTATCTCAGAAAATTATGAAAAATTCACCGTTGGATAATTTCGACATCCTGATTCCATAAATAACATTTATTTTATCTAAATAATTTTATAAATATGTTAATTTTCACTTTTAAAATAAAAACCGACATTTATCGAAAATTCACGGGTTTTGAGAGAAATGGATTTCAAACCTTAATAAAAATTACAATTGCATTCATAAAATTATAATATCATTTATATTTAATAAAAATTAATTTAATAATAATAATAATAATATTTTATTAAAATATTATTTAATTCAAAAATCCCTTGATTTAATAAAATATAATTCTTAATTAAATAATAACTAAAAACATTATTTGTACTTTAAAAACTATTTACAATGTATCAATAATGACAAGAAAGTATATTCATTATTATATACAAAAAATAATGTACATGAACATAGTACTATTTATTTGTTACATAACCCCTTAAAACAGCCACATAATACCTAAGGGTAAGGTGTGCAATGGTGATAGACTCTTGGGGTGGCTCGGATAACATCGCTCGAGTGGTAATTTCTATCAACTTCCACTTCTCCCGTAGACGGTCCCATTCGAGCTTGACATGATGAAGCTCAGCTTGGACTTGGTCAAGAGAGAATCCCAAGGATGCCACATATTTTCCAAGATCCAACAAATGGGCTTCGTATGGGGCAATTCTACTGGATGAGGCCATCGCTTCCTTTTTCTAAGTAAATTTGGATTTTTTAAAGCCCTATATTTATACTAATCATGTGATCACTGTTCAATGACTATATTAGAAACGGTCAAAATTCTTAACATAAAACCAAAGAAGTTGACATTTTATATAAACATAAAGAGAAATTTAATTAGATCAAGAGGGATTTCCATTAAGGAAACTTTGGTTCGTTACACTATTGGTTGTCTTGAGGGAAATAATAAAATAATGAATTAAATATTCAAAATTTACTCCTCTCCTCCACTATAAAAACCCCTCACCACTCCCTCTTCTCTTCACTCCTCTAAGCCTTGAAGCTTCTAAAAGTTCTACCCAAGTCTCTCCCCAAGATCCCCCCCTATGTCCAAAATCTCCTATCCTCTTCAAAATTATAAAACCTCTCCCCTTAAGAGGTTCTCAAAGGAGGAAGTCTCAAGAGGTAAATTTCTCTTTCCAATTCCTTAAATTCTTTTATGTTCGTTTCTTTTTGTTTCTTTCCTCACCTCCCTTCACCATAATGGTTTGAAAAATCTAGTAACATACATGTATTTTAATTTTTTCATGATAATGGTATATTTCATTACCTTCTCTCCTTTCCCCACCTTTTATTTGAAAGAAATGAACGCACCTTTTAAGATGTGCTAATTTAGCACATTCAAGGACAACTGTTTATCAATTTCTATTATAATCTTTAAATCTGGTCATGAAACCATTTGTGTTATGGTTGAATCAGATTATTATATATGTAATATATCCTATTTTTAGTTCTGTAATCCTTTTGTACAAATGGTATTAAGTTATAAGGGAAAACATGTTCATTGTAATCAAACCCACCGTTTAGCCAAAACAGTTGTCACCAAGCTTATATATATAATAATTCGACTTCACTATAAGTAAAAAAATTAAATTTAAAACCATGTAATCTTCTGGATGGTTAATAATATAATATAAATTCATTTATGGACAACCAAATCCATCTTATATATTTATCCAAACTTGAATATAAGTGAACCGATCATTTAAAACCAAGTAAACAAACGAGACCGAACAATGAAATTGAACATTATAACTTATCAAAAAGGCCTTGAATGAACTAAAAAGGGTTGTAATAAATCATTTACATATATAAGTGGTTATTTAATTATGAATTAATAAGCTTAATTTGTTTATTCAGGTCTTAAATAACAAGTCAAGAACACCTTCAAGGACAAGGTAAGGGATTGCTTAACTCAATTTTCATTCTTTGAGTTAAACATCTATTTTATTGGTTACTTTTCTCCAAGAATATGTGTTAATGACCTATTATTGTTTTATACTGCATATACACTTATATTTTCTGGATTTTTATTTGTCACACATAAATATTTCATTGATTTATCGTCACTCTAATGACACAATCTTTGTAAGGGGTTTCTCATCTCACTTTCATTTTTGTGAGATTTTCATTGTTCGCCACTTATTTCTTGTATGTGGTATATGTGTATTTCCACTTGATATATAATAACATTATTCTATTTATATTAATGTTATTCAATGATTTATTTGAGGTTTATAAGTTCTGATCATAAGATTCGACCGATTACATTGTGGAAAGGGCCTTTGTCTCAACTACTATTTTATTGTGACTAACTTTGTATTATGCATCTAATAATCCTTATGTGGTGTACCTACTACCCATTTGAGATCCATTTTCATTTTAAATTATATTTATTTCTATAATCTCATATCATGGATATGTTTTTTTGTTTAAACCATATACCATTTTACATACGGTGTTTACTTGGAAAGTTCTTTTTAACTATGGAAATATTGTTGAATCCATATAATCTAATCTATATGGGTATTGAAAAGGCATATTGATCTTATATTGAATCAATGTATAAATAATTATTTGGACATGCAGTGGCGGGTGGGGCCTGCTATAGCCCCTCGATGCATCAGTAGGTCTAATGAGACAAATCAGTTGGCGACAAACCCTTCGAGTTTGTTTCCAAAAATCAGACAGGTTTCTACCCATAGAACTAAACCATTTTTACGGTATTATGGTTTCATGTGCCAGATACATGATTTCCAATTAATAAGCATTCTCTTTATTCATTATCAGTTATTATTATTATCCATGAGGTTTTCTCTATGAAAAAATCTATTGATGCAGTTTCATTCTCGGTTTATTAATGGCATTAGTTATTCATTTATTCACTATGCCATATTGATTATGTCAGATTGATTGTGATTCACTTATAATTTTACTCATTCTTCCACCCCTTACTGAGCATTTGAGCTCACCCCTTTCATTTTTTACTCTCAATAGGTGATGAATAGAAAGTCATTTATTGACTTCTCATGGATTCAGTTTTTAGTTTTCTTTATGTATTGTATTTTGCAAACTTTTCCAATGTAATTTGAGTAAAATCTATGTATCTAGTTTCTTAAAGACTACTAAAATGATCCTTTGGGATTTTCATTCCTTCTAACCATGCCAATATCATAAGTAATTCACCGGATCTAGCCTAGAGGGGTCAGGGTGTTACATAGGGAGTAGGTGAGGCCTTTCCACTGGGCGACAAAGTCCGTGACACGCTCGCCATGCCTCTTCTTGCACTTGAAGAGGTATGAGATAATTGTATTCTGGGTGGTGGAGATGAACCGGTAAAAAAACTGCCTACTAAGATCCTCCTAGATAGCTACTAAACCAATGGGTATTTGGTTATACCAGATAAATACGGGCCCTTCTAATGTTTGTACAAAACCCCAGAGTTTGGAAGCCTCCTTCTGTGCTAGAGTTCCTAGCATGGGTCCACACCTTGATATGAAGTGGGCCAGATACTACAGTGGATTTCATGTCCCATTAAAGGGGGAAAAGGTAGGGTTCCCTAAACTAGGGGGTGTCGGCATATCATCCACCCATACCAGATATGGATTTCCATCAAGTGAAATTTCCACTTGTCAAGTTTCCAAATCCTTGAGGTAGGAAATGAGCATCACCATTGGATAATCTGGGAGATGATTCCTATCTTGGCGGGGATCCCCAAACACTAGTGAGTTGGTAGGTTCTTCAACATGATAAATAGGCCTAGCGGCTTGTGGAGCAGTTTATGGGACGACCTGTGGGACTACTGGGGGAATGACCTATGGAGCAGCTGGGGGAACCTGAGCTGGGTCCTAAAGATTATCACACCACTCAGGTGGATTTGGTGATACATATCACACCCTATTTCCATAAGACCCTTCTTATACCCTGTCTACATGGGCATGATGGTTAGGGTCACCTGGAGGCAACTCACCTGGGGAGTTGTACCTACCCCTGCTGCCCCAGTCCAAGATCATGATATTCTAGTAACCACTCTGTAGAATGCTCTACAAGGAGGTAATCTACCTTATTCTTATGCTCTGTGATCTATTGATGCAATACAACCTCTTCAGGATCATCCTATGTCTTCTACACTAAGCCAAATGGGTCAAAGGGTTTGATATCCCTAAGATTCTCTTTACCATTATTGGGATTTTGAGAGAGGGCTAATGACTCGGTAGGAATGGGAAGACCCATTAAATTTATTTTCTGTAAATTAATCCTTCCCAATGGATCCAATGGATGTGGAACTCTCTCAGGGGGTAAGTTCTCATCAATAATCTCTAGATCTTTCTATCCCTCTGACAAGTTGGCCATGTTAACCATGACTCTACCTGGAGACATATCCTCAATATTTCCTGGAAAGTCGGGCTTGAACCAGATAGAATTGAAATGGAGGGCAGTATATTACCCCCAACCATGAACCTAAACGTGGGGGGGAAGCCTCCATGATAATTCTACGGAGAACATTAAATCTATGGATGCATCATTGCTGGAGGGTTCGATGGCGACCAAGCGACTCAGGGTGCTGGGCCATAGGGAGCGCAACCAAGTCAACCATACGACATTGCTGGACAATATCTTCAAAGTGTGCCTGACTCTTCGGGTAATCCACTCACCGATAATGGAGACGGAAGTAAATTTCCCATATGGTTTTGCAGAAACACACAACTTACTCCTGGGTAAGCGATTCCGGTGCACTGAAGTTCACGGTTGCAACTAGACAAAACATATCTGGGAAATGGCCTTCTACAAGGATGTACCACAAGCTCCTCAGAATAGACTTGGGGTTCGGTCCTTGGTTTCCCCATTCGTTAACTATGGTCGGTTGGTGAATCAGTAACGACACTGAAGTAGACTGCTGTGGTGGTAAACTGGCCAATGGAGAATACAAAAAACGAGCTCAGAAGCCACCACATCTTGGGAAGTTTTTTGAAGATTGAAATGACTGAACCACTATATCCTATTAATATGGACTGGAAACCATAGTTTTTGGTGCAAGGGATGCAGTTACTGATGGTGGGTCAGGCTATTGTTTGTCCTTCACCGATCCCTAGAATAACTCTCCATGATCTCTAGTTGAGGCAGAGAATGACCCTATTGATGATAGGAAGGATTGCATGGACATACCATGGAAATAAACCAAATCTTATTCCTCCTGGATATATCTTTGGAGGGAGGTGGGGATCCGGTGGACCTTGAATTTTTGAAGGATGAGGCTTATATTCCTCATTACTACCCCATCCCTTGACATGGAAGATTGGGGTGATAGTTCCTTTTCCAAATCACATTCATCCTAGGAATCTGAGAAGAAGACAAGTTTAATTGTAGTTTGAATCTTCTCATCATTCTTATTATGGAAGAGACGACCTGCCCTTCTGCCCTGAGATGGTTCTTCGGGAGAGGGTAGGTTTTTGGCTCAAGGAGGATATTCAAGTGAATTGATGCTGGGGTAGAGAGGAATTCTATCTGGATGAGCTGGGGTGCGAAGATCACCTGTACAAATGTCAAAGGGGACACGGGGATGACCTCCATGTCCACTAGCTAACATGTAGAGGGAATCTATGTGGGAAGTGCTGGAGTGGGTAGGCCCTCCATTGGAACTGGTAGTATCATGGGAAATATACCCCTGTATGTTTCCATTATTAGTGATGGTACAAGGGGAAAATTCGTATTGGTCAAAATGATCATGGGGAAGAACTCCATGCTGGGTGTCAATGAAGCCTAGAAGAACTCTAATTCTTTGATTTCTAGGATGAAGAAGACCTTCGTCGGTTGGGATGATAGCCTGGGGAAGACCCTCGTGTTGATGGTTGACCTGGATGAGAGGGTCTTTGCATCGGAGACCTGTAACAGGAAGAATGACTCCGTACTTGGGATTACAGGTGCGAGGAAATCCTCCATGCTGGATGTCAGTGATATGGGGAAAACCTTTTCCTAGACTGATGGTGGCATGGTTAGGACCCCATGCCAAACTTGGGAGTGGGACAAAACCTCACTCTCATTGGTGGTGGCATGTGTAGGGCCTCTATGTTGGGCATCATTTCCGCGGGTTGGCCCATAAAGGACACCACCTGTGTCGGTGACTAGGAGAATCATCCCAACCTTCTGGTGGGGTGGTTGGGGCCTCAATCCTGGTCAGGTAGATGAAGGCCCATGTTCGGTATAAATGGATAATTGTTGGTATATGTTGGAAGTGGCACGGGCCACGATAGTCGTTGATGATGACGCCCCCTGGTGGGTGACCTCCTCATCTTGCACCCGATGCTGGTGTCAGGTTAACCGGGTTGGGGCTGGTGGTGTAGGTGCAGAACTCACCTGCTCCTCAGCCTGTGTGGCCGAGTGGCAACACTGACATGGCCTGGTGGAAGCCCTCCTTGGTGTCCCCTAGTAAGGGATTACAATTGGGATGGTTTGTATATCCCTCACCTCATTGGAATAGGGGCGTTCCAGGGATTGGCTCCCGAAACAGTTGTAGGTAGGAGTGGGGAGCAACGGCTCCCTGCTCGGCCCTTGGGGGAAGCAGTGACAGTGAGGTGTAGAAGCCTCTAAGTCATGTCAGGCCATATCCTGGGTTGGGATAATCCCTTCTTCCTCATAATGTCGAATGAGGTCATTAATCACCCTTATCTGAACGATTTTAAATGTGGAGATGGGGTGTGGGAACCCAGTAGCTGCAGATGTGGAGGCTGTCATGGAAGAGATGAGGCCACACAGGATTTCCGCATTGAAATTTCCCCAGCCCCTAATCAGTGGGTGGGTGGTGATCAGTTTCTTGTCATAGCTTGGGTTCTTCAAAGTAGGGAAATTAAACCATTAGTTCTGAATGAAGGAAAGTGATGACCAATGCCCCATCACTGTCCTATCTCCCATTTTTTGTAAGAAGGATCCATTCTGACAACGTAGCATACCGAGATGTCCAACATTCAACTGCCCCAATTTCTTGTGAGTTTCACGCTAGGAACACTATTTTCTTGGTGAGACCTGGCGCTATATACATGGATCCAGTAACATTCTAATCCACTGATGCATTTAATGATACTAATCTCTACATTGATAAGAAGAAATTCACTTTGGATTCACCATTTCTCTTTTTGACGCTTTCGTCAGGGCACACATCCATCAGTGGAGGAAACACTAATCTATTTCCCCTCATTCCCACTTTCCAAAGGCAGGCGACATCTGTCACTTATTTTGGGATGTTTTCTTCTTAATCTAAACAAGATGATGGGATTTCAGTCTCTCCTTATGTGGATTCTTCTTAAAAAATCACTACCTAGTCCGAGTCTCCCTTAAAGATTAATATGTTTTTCGTGAAACTCTTCCCAGTGCCATCTCTTTGTGGATGCTAGTTAATTACACTGCTTCTGCTAGGACATTCCAATGGGTCAAGTCAGGGTAGAAACCTTCGGTTGGGAGAGTAATCAAATTGGACATCACTGATGTGTTTGGATGTTGGAACACTGATGCGTCTGGGTTTCTTCCCAATATGATAGGGCTTCTCAAGGGCATGGAAGTCTGAGGCATCCCACATCGAGTGAGGGGAACTATATACCATAGGCATGTCTCTAAGGTTTTCCTTAACTTCCCATGCTTAACACAGGGTATGCCGCGATTTTAACGTCTTGCAGAGATGGATCAGACTAATCAGAACACTGATAAGAGTGGATTAGATGGGTGCATCCCTAGGAGGGAGAACCTAAGAGTCCTATTAGATAGGTGGATCATAACATCTAATAAAGAAGGATCCGAGGGTGCTTGGGTCCCTATAAAGAGGACACCAGAGTTTTCCATTAGCTGGGATTGAACCTTAGGGAGGTTTCCTACGTACCCTATCTTGAGAGATAGGTATTAAAACCCACATAGTTTAAAGGGGTGATAAATCAGGGTGTTCTCAGAAGATATAAACCCAAATATGATGGTGGGGCTTATGCTTGGATTGTGGCCTATCACAAGAGGGATTCTCTTAGGTGGATGGATATGGACCGTGTGGGGATTACACAGTTAGCTACCCAATCGCTTCTAAAAGCAGTGAGATAGTGGGTGACATGATCTTACCGAGATGTGGCAGCCCAGGTAAGAATCAGGATGGATATGGATTGTTGAGAGAAGTGGATGGAGAATGAGATAGAATCGAAATGAGGAAAACTATGATGTTGGGATTGATCCTTGAAGAGACTTCCTACATATCCATGTGTTAGGGAATCAAAGTCTAAGTAGTTCGGTGGGGGGATGGGACACCTAAGGAGGCGGTCCGTGAGAATGAACGCATGGATGGGACCTAGAGGAAATAGAACCTTTGGGTTGGGGTATGATCTTCTTAGAATAGAGGGGGTATTGAGGGAGTGACCATGATGGGATATGAGTGATGGGATTGAACCTTATGGAGGCTTCCAATATATCCCCGTGAGAGGGAATAAAAGTCCAAGTAGTTTAGGATGGGGTCATAGAATTGGGGTGTACACATAGGACAAAAACCCAACGATATACTGGGGCTTATGCATGGTTAGCAGCCCGGGTTGGTCTGACGCCTGGGGGCGGGCCAGAGATATGGGTCCTAGTAAAGGGGACTTCAACAACTTACTGTAGATTGGGGTTTACAACGGTTTACCACTAGTTGAGGACTGCAATGGCTTACCGCTGGTCGGGGACTATGAAGGCTTACCACTGGTCGGGTACTATAACAGCTTACTACTGGCTGGGGACTAAGATGGATTACCGCTGGTCAGGGTTGAACCTCAGGGAGGCTTCCTATGTACCCTGTCTAGGAGACATGGATAAAAAACAAATTAGTTTGAATGTATAAAATTTAATTTCATGATGGGAGAAAAGGGGGCATACAATTTAACGTCATGCAGGACAGGGTGAAATGACATGAGGTGGTCAGGTTCAATGGGTGATGGGCTTGAACCTCGAGGAGGCTTCCTACATACCTTGATCGAAAAGGGTAAGGATCAAAGTCCACATAGTTTGGAATGGTGAATATAGTTTAATGTCATACGATATGAAGGTGAACCGATGTGAAGGGATCAGGACAAGTGGGTGTTGGGATTGAACCTTGAGGAGGCTTCCTACGTACCTTTCTCAGAAAGGGAAAGGATCAAAGTCCATGTAGTTCTGAATGGTGATGTGGGGATTAAACTATAAGGTGGACCAAGGAGGATACCAAGGTCGGTGCTTACTCTAATCCCACATGAGTCATGCTCAGTGTGAGAAACAAGAGGTAGCAAATACATGACGATCACGTCACATAAGGTGCGTTCGTGAGTAATAGAGACGGGGCATACATGTGATTAACAGCCTAAAGAGGAAACATGGGATTATGCATGGTTAGTGGCCTAGGGAGATGGAGATTGGGACATACTCTAGGATGGAGTCCTGATGAGGACAAAGCCCAGAGGGAGAGGGACAGGGTAACAAAGGTCCTGGTTCCCATCTCTCCTCTGACCTTTGTTCACTGAATAAGAAAGAAAGAGCGAGGATGCTACCTCTCGCAAGAAGGGATAGGGGATTACACTAGGATGGTTTCCCTTCCCCGTGGACAAATGCCACTCCAGCAAGGAGGATCTCATTCCACATGAGTAATATCTCACTCCCATGGAGACGAGTGGGCATGGAGAATGTCTGAGATGGGGCAACCCATGTATATTTCATAGGGTGAGGCTACAATTTAACATCATGTGCTGAGGAAGATGGTGCTTGGAAGTTTAACGTCTTGCAGCTCAGACGAGCTGGGTTCACTCCGCACCCCTAGGACCTACATAACTAATACCCACCCACCCTTGGGGATGGGAAGGAATCAACAATTTTGTGGTTAGGGGGTTCTATGGAGTGATCCATTGAGGGGATTACGTTAGCATGGCTATGAAAAGAAGCAATAGCTGTTAGCGTGCCTATGTGAAGAAGCATAAAGCTAAGAAACGCAATGTGAAGCACCACCCAAGGGACCTTGAAATCACTTCATACAAACCTAGAGGGTCGTATGGGAGAAAGGTTAATAGGATAGATGTGTTGCGCATAAGAGGCATCTGAAGATGGTGTATAGGAAAGAGAAATTGAAGACATGCTCAAGGGATCACACAAAGAGGGAGGATTTCATGCAAAAGAATGGGTTTTCACACAATAGGTGCACAAATGATAAATTTTTCCCACAATAAGCCAGGTTTGTGTGGAAAAAGGAGGCTTGCACACAATTGGAGGAGTTGTTCATGAAATCGGAGGAGTTTTGAATGAAAATAGATTATCAATAAAGGAACTGGGTGAGGGTCAAGTACTAGTGGCCCCACCAGAAGGCGGATCCCTGGGAGACCTGTCACAAAAAATATTGTACCTGAATTCCCTCTTTTGCATGTGGAAGGGATGTATTACGTTCATGGGAGACGGTTCGAATTATTCAGCCACTGAAAGTGAGGGGGGGGGGTATGCCTCTATTTATATTTGATCTATGGTAGTGTGGGGATGTGGAATTTGGCCGACATGGAAAACCGTACCCATCCATTGGCTGCGCGGGTCCTTTCTGCGCCATCACACAAAAAATCACCCTAGTCGCATAAGTTTGCACGCAGTGGAGAAGTTTTACATGAAACTCCTCAGTTTTCCACATAGCCTTTCGGCCCATTTTGGAACAGTTTGCTGAGTTGAAATATGCCTTCGGTTTTACAAATAATGCCTCCCTGAGGCCTTCAGTAGATTTTGGTTCCTACAATGATTTGGACATCTAAAACGTTTTTGTGACAGGATATCCTATGGAAGTAAGGTGAAATATACATTCTCCAAGGGTTCTCAGATTTTTAATGATGCTTCCAAGAATTTTGGGTCCTATCCTCAGGCTAAAGGGGATGTTCATGTAGCTAATAAAGCTCCGATAGGATCTAAGACTATTTATCTTTATATAGTGGAGTATGCACCAGAGGAATTTGAACCAAGGCTAACTACTATTAGAGGTACAATTGTTATCCCATATTTTATGGTACTAGATTTGTTTGATATAGGTTCTACTAATTCTTTCATATCATCAAAGTTATTTGACGTGTTGGGTTTACATTCAAAACTTATTCCATACTTGTTGGATATTTTCATGCCTTTGGGAAAGAGGTCTAAACAAGGTTTCAAGTGCCCCACATGTCAAGTGATGATAGCTGACTATGGGTTGGTATGGGAATTTTTAGTTCTTAACATTGAAAAATTCAACTTGATTATTGGAATGAATTGAATGATCAGTGCTAAGTCCCAAATAGACTATTATTTCCATCGGGTTCAGTTCTTATCTACTGATGGGGTCACTCATGTTTTTCAGGGTGAGTGGGATGACTATACATCCAAGAGATTTTACATCTGGATGGAGTTCCACACTCCATTGTTTCAGACAGGGATGCATGGTTTACTTCTCAGTTCTGGAAGGGGCTTCAGAGGGCTTGGGGTACACAGGTACTTTTGAGTACAACATACCATCCCCAGATAGATGGCCAGTCCGAGTGTACGATCTAGGTGCTTGAGGATATGCTCCGAGCTTTCATTCTAGACTTTGGCAGTTCTTAGGAGAAGCATATCCCTCTTGTGGAGTTCACCTACAACAACAATTTTCAGGCGACTATTCAGATGGCACCTTACGAGGCTTTGTATGGTAGGCCATGCCGATCACCTTTATGTTGGATGGAGGCAGGAGAGGCAGATTTACTGGGATCTTGTCTTGTTCAGGAGACCTCAGAGCAGATAGAGTTGATTTGGAAGAGGATGGCTACAACACATTCTCGACAGAAGACTTATTCTAATCAGCGGAGATGACCTCTGGAGTTCTAGGTCGGGGATCAGGTTTTCTTGAATGTCGCACAAAGGTTGGGACACAAGAGGATTCAGAGATAGGGTAATCTTTTACTGCGTTACGTCGGTCCGTTTGAGGTATTGGAGAGAGTTGGGCCGGTTGCCTATCGGTTGCAGTTATCTCAGAGGTACCAAGCCATGCACGACGTCTTCCACGTCTCTCAGCTCCGATGTTACTTTTCAGACCTATCTCATGTCTTTTATCCTGAGGAGGTTGATCTCAAAGTGGATGCATCGTTTGAGGAGCATCCTATCCGGATTTTTGATCACAGTACGAAGGTTCTCCATCAATGGTCAGTTCCTCTAGTACGGGTGCTATGGAAACATGGGCGAGTACAGGACGAGACCTGGGAGAGGGAGACCGATGTACGATCGTAGTGGCTGGAGCTATTCAGGGTTTCTTCTTCTACGCCTCGTTAGGGAAATTCGGGGATGAATTTCATTAAGGGGGGAAGTTTGTAAGAACCTTTATCTTCATTTCAGGTATGTATTTTCTTTTATGGTCATTTTTGAGAAAAAGGTAAAAATTTGAATTTTTTTGAAATACACACCATGTACTTTATGAGTACACACCATGTACTTTGAAGCCGCATAAGCCGTGTGCTGGCTGTGTCTGGGCTACACACACGGTGTGTAGGGGCGATGTGGAGGCCGCTTAAGGTGGATTATAGAAATGACTAGTACATGTTGTGTACCCCAGAAGTACATGCCGTGTACTTTCTTTTTTTTCATTAAATGCACCAGGGTCATGTCTAATATCAAGAAAGACCTTCTTCTAGGTCTCATTCGGCCGAGAGCTTCCATACGACTGTGATTCTTCTCCAAGCCCCCGAGCTTCCGTCCGATATTCGTTTTATCCGCCATCAATTACGTTGGGATCACCTCGGTAATCTCTCTCTTATTCTTTAGCCTTGTTCCATGATTTCCACTCTTTCTCAAGATATTTTAGGTTGAGCGTTTTGGACATTTTCTCAGATCTTTGATATTTTAAGGAGAATCAATCATCGTGGTTCAAGTATATCGATCTCCTTGCATCGAGGTAGGTGGTTTGTGCCTTTTTGTAGGATTTCCTTGAATATTTTATGCAATTCCACCAATTACCTTGAACGGGGTATTGTGTGTTTCTTATTTTTCCTTTGTTGTTTTCCTGCTTTGCTTGATTGCATGAGTATAGGTCAATGCTTGTGAATAGGGTAATTTTTACTGTGCTCTGGATGTTTTGACATGCATGTTTTTCCTGTTAGGTGTTTTTCCAGTTTCCATGCCTAGTTGTAGGATAGTGGAACTCTTATACTGTTATGCTATTGTGCCTTAGAATGATAGCCAAGTAGTTCTTGAGGTTTACTTGGGGAGATACGCCCGCTATGCATGTTTGTTTTACATAGGTCTGTGAGAACCTAGTGTAGTGGACCATAGAGAGAATGGACGTAAGGGTTTCTCCAGAGTGTCTTATTAATTCGATGCGAGACCAAAGGGGGAATTGAGGATGAGTGCTTACTTAGAGAGTCTGTAGTTACTCGACGTAGGCCATAGGGGGAATGAGACTTTGAGTGCTTCCCCAGAGAGCCTTTAGTACGATACGAGACCATAGGGGGAATTGATGGTGAGTGCTTCTTCAGAGAGTCTATTCTTCAGCTGGACAAGAGGGGTGAGACTATGTGTGCCTCCCAGAGGGTTTCTAGTACTTGTAGGTTGAACCATAAGGGTTAGGCTGTGAGTACTACCAAGGGGGTTACCTTTTGTTCTACTTGTTGATTGGCTATTACTTGTGTAATTTATATTCTAGACACTGTGGATTGTAGCTATTACGTGCTTTCCTATTTACTGCTTCCTATACTTTTACTTGCCATGTATTCACTGACTGTTAGGCACAGATCTTGGGTGGTTCCCTACTGGGACCTTGTATCACACCCTATTTGGGCCATGCTTTTGGGCCCAAACAGACTATATTGTTGCAGGTATAGATAAGGGAAAGCGCCCTTCCACTTCAGGTACTTGACTTGCTGTGGAGCTGGAGAGCATGAGACCAAGCTATGGATTGCGATGCTGAGGAGTTTACCTATTTTCTTTTGCACTTTGGTTTAGTATTTTATTCAGAATTGTGACTTGTTTGGATTCTTTCCTAGACATATGTATCATGCATCATTTTATATACATGTGTGTGTGCTCAAGTTGTTTACTTTAGTCTTCCGCTGTTTATCGTTTACTCTTGTATGGATGGTCACAGTTTCTGCTATTGTCTATTTGTTTTTATTTAGCTGTGTACTTTGCCAATGAGGGCATAGTTTCTCCACTATCACACCCAAGACCCTCGCTGCTAGTCGGTAGTCTCTGGTGTTTGGGTAAATGCGCTTGAGGCCATGTGACCAACCGGGTATGGGGCGCCTCTGGGTGGCTTCCAGAACCGGAACATTACAAAGTGGTATCAGAGGCTTTATTTTCTCTTGATTTACTGTTTGGAGCCTTTATCCAGGGATAGGACGGATTAGGCACTTGATATTAAGTTGTTCTCAGGAGTAGCTAACCCGTGTATATTGAAAAGCCAATCTACCTCACTTATTATAGTTTTTTGATTTTGCTATGTTATAGTTGATCTGATTTCACCTAGAGTGATTCACATGATTTGTGTTGTTATTGTTGTTGATATTGTAGTTCTATTTCTATCGCAACCCGATGAGATGAGGGTGTGCCATCTCATGCATCATATAGGCACTTGTTAGAAATCACATGCTATGCAATCTTTCCATTCCATCTAGGGTGCATTATCAATTGCATGTTGTTGTGATAGACGTTGTGTAGATTATGCATGATGTCATGATAAATTATTTGATAGAATCCCTCGAGTTTGATAGAGAGGTTGTTTGTATTGTACCTTGATTAAATAAATTCCAAATTTTGGTTCTTGAAGTGTTCTGGGCCCTCATGAATCAGAACTTGGTGGATCATTGACTTTTTTACCTTATATATGATATGTAGGAGATGGCAAGCTTTGATTCACGGGGAGTATGGGCCCTCACAAATCGGAATTTGGAACCTTCATGCTTGTTTTCAGTGTTTTCTAGGCTTCAGTACAGTTTCAGAGCTACTGCCCGAAAAAACCCAGAATACACGGCGTGTAATTTATATATACACACCGTGTAGTTTTTAAACCATGTCACTGACTGTGTGAGCAGAAACATGGGTTGTGAAAAATCTCTAGGAACACGCCGTGTATGGTAGATGCACGCTGTGTAGTAGTGAGCCATGTACCCAGCCGTTTCACTAACAACACAGGTCAGGGAAACTCGTGTAATACACGTCGTTGTTTGTATGAACACGCCATGTAGCCTTGTTCTAGGTACCTGACCGTGCCACAAACAACATGATATAGTGTGATCTTCTATTATACATGCCATGTTTTTTTGGAACATGCCGTGTAAGGGTCATCCGTGTACCCGGCCATGTCTCCAAAAAAACGGGTCGGGAAAAATCTTCAAGTACACGCCGTGTTTGTTCGGAACACACCGTGTAGCCTTAGCCTTGTAACCGGCCGTGTAACTAACCACACGGGTCATTGAAACCTTGTCTACTAAACGCCGTGTCCACAGGGAACATGCCGTGTAGTCTCAATTTAAGAAGACCGTGTGGGTTAGCCATGCATGGAGACTTGGGTAGGGGAATAGAGTTAAGTACACGCCGTGTAGAGTTTATACACGCAATGTAGTCATGTTTTGTAAAACTTGAGTGTTTCCTTCTCTTGTTTCCTTTTTGTACTCCTTTTTTCTATATCCTTGATATTCATGATCTAAGGTATGTTTTTGATCTTTCAGATCTATGCCTCTGAGACGTCCTCCGGTTGTACGTCAGTTGCAGGATAGTAATCAGATGCCAGATATGGCTGATCAAGGACTTCCTACCGATCCTCCAGTCGTGTCAGCCTTGCCACCGGCTATCGTACCAGTTGTAGGCGCTTACGCACAATTTAGGGAAGGATTTATGGGGATGATGCAGACCTTTTAGGGAGAACCACCTCCTTCCATGACTATGGCAGACTTGATGTGGGTTTTACAATAGCAGCATCCTCTTACTTTCTCGGGGGAAGGAGGACCACAGGCTGCAGAGTCATGGCTGGAAGCCAAGATGACTATCTTTGAGCATATAGAAACACCTCCAGAGAGGCGGGTCAAGCTCACTACCTATATTCTATGAGACTCTGCCAAGAGGTGGTGGGACATGATCTCACAGGCGGGTCATCAGTAGGTTATGGATTGGGAGGAGTTACAACACATGTTTTATGACTAATTCTACCCAGAGACCCTGAGGGACGATCGAGCCCGAGAGTTCATGAGTCTAGAGTGGGTTACTCTTTCTGTTATGGAGTATTCCTCTTGTTTCACCGTGCTGCAGCATTTCACACCCCTCCGGGGTGGAGATGGGATGTTTTTAGCAAGGAAGTTTGAGGATGGTCTCAGGTGGGAGATCCACTCGAAGGTGAATATCTTTCAATTGACTTCCATCACTTCCATCATCAACTAGGCACTGATTGCGAAGCGCAATCTGAGAGACTCCGGAGCTGCGAGCCAGAGAGGTTCTGCTTCCAGAGCTAGTATTCCTTCAGTTGACAGTAGAAAGCACCATAGGGAGTCTACGCACAGTGATCCAAAGAGGTGAGATACATCTTCAGGTAGCTAGGTAGTATGGTACCAGTGTGGAAGGGCAGGGCACACGAGGCCGCAGTGCTAGAGAGACCCAGTGGAGTACCGATCTTGTGGAAAGATGGGTCACCTTCAGTGTTTCTGCCAGGTTTTCTCACCAGTAGCTGGTGACAGGGGTTCTTCCATGAATCCTCGTTCAGGAGAAGCACCACCAGTTTCTCACCAGTCGAGGAACTGAAGTTCTTCTGGCCATTCAGGCTAAGGTGGAGGTCGAGGCCGTGGCAGTAAGGCACCAGTATTTTAATGTCAGCAGGGAGGATCAACTCAGAGTGGTCAGGCAGGGTCACAGGGCCATTGGGTAGGCTAGACTTTTGCGGTGGATCAGACCTATCAGGAGCAGGATCCCGGACCTTCTACAGTTCGAGGTACGATCTTAGTAGCCTCAGTTTTATCTTCAGCTCTTTTTGATACTGGTGATACACATAGATTTATCTCTATTGCTGTTTTGGAGAGCCTTGGGCTATGTATATTTTCTTCTGCTGACTTGTTGACACTAGACACACCTTTGGGAATGAGGACATCTAGTGTATGTTAGTACAGAGAGTTCCCCCTTGAGGTTGTAGGGTATCATTTCTTATGGGATCTCTATGTCCTAGAGATGACAGGCTATGATGTCATTCTTGGGATGGACTGGTTGGTTCCCTTCCAGATAGTCATCGACTGTTATCACTGTAGGGTGAGTTTCATTTCACCAGAGGGTGAATCTTTTCTTCATAGAGGCAAATGGAATGTTCAGGCGAGTCGAACAGGACTCAAGCATCATGGGCTAGGAAGGATTATGACCCAGATTGATAGTATTTATTTGGATGATCAGGGGACTTCACAGTTGGACTTTCGTCTAGTAGTGGATCATTTCAGAGATGTTTTTACAGAGGATTTTTCAGGTTTACCTATGGAGTGTGAGGTAGACTTCTCTATTGAGCTAATTCCAGGAGGGACACCGGTGTCCATTCCTCCCTATAGGATGGATACACCTGAGTTGCTGGAGCTCAAGAAGCAGTTGGAGGAGTTGCAGGAAAAGGGTTTCATTCGACCTAGTACTTCTCCTTGGGGTTTAACTGTCCTATTTGTGAATAAGGCAGACGGTACCCTTAGGCTCTGTGTGGAATATTGGAAGCTAAACCAGTTGATGATCAAGAACCGATATCCCTTGCTGAGGATTGCTGATCTTTTAGATCAACTTAGAGGATCCCGTGTGTTCTCAAAGATCTATTTGAGGTCCGGTTATCATCAGTTGTGTGTTAGACCATCAGATATACCTCTGACATCCTTTAGGAGCAGGTATGGTCTCTACGAGTATACAGTTATACCGTTCGGTCTCACAAATGCGCCAATAGTTTTCATCGCACTGATAAACCGAGTGTTCCATTCTTACTTGTATTCCTTCATCGTGGTCTTTGTGGACGATATCTTGGTGTACTCTCACACTTGACGCGACCATGCTACCCATCTTGAGATCATTTTGAGTACACTGAGAGAGCATCGAATTTATGCTAAACTCTCAAAGTGCCACTTTTGGATGGATCAGATTCACTTCTTGGGTCACGTCATCTCAAAGGCAAGAGTATCTGTGGACCCAGAGAAAGTGAGATCTGTAGTTTCCTGGGAGTATCCAAAGAACATTTTTGAGGTACAAAGTTTCCTAGGGCTGGATGGATAGTACAGATGCTTCATTTAGGATTTTTCACACCTAGAAACACCATTGACAGGTCTGACCAAGAAGGGGGAAAAGTTCTTATGGTCAGATTCTTGTGAGTCAGCCTTTCAAGAGTTGAAGGGAAGGTTGAAGTCATCACCGATACTAGTATTTCTAGAGCTAGGCAAGAGATATTCTGTTTATTGTGATGCTTCAGGTATCGGGCTAGGCGCTGTGCTTATACAGGGAGATGGATTCACTGTGTACAGGTGTCGGCAGTTGAGGCCACATGAGAGGAACTACCCGACACACGATCTAGAGTTAGCTGCTGTTGTTGATGCCTTGCACTGTTGGAGACATTACCTTCTGGGAGAGCACTTTGTGGTTTTCACCGACCACAAGAGTCTCAAGTACATCTTCACTCAGCGTGATCTGAATCTGAGATAGAGTAGGTGGGCCGAGTATCTTCAGTCTTTTGATTTTGAGCTTGCCTATACGCCGAGAAAGGGAAACACAGTGGCAGATGTGTTGAGTAGGAGAACTCAGATTCAGGCAGTTCAGGAGGCCAGTAGTGTCTGGAATCTTATGTCTCTATTCTCTGAGATGCATCTAGAGGTGCACGACATACAGGGATAGACTTACCTATCTTTTGTAGCTGTTACCTCTATACTTCTTGATCAGGTATGGATAAGGCAACTATCAGACTCATAGGGCTTAGTCCTGCGGGAGAGTGTGTTAGGAGAGGACCCTCTTCCTATATGGACAGTGGGCGAGGATGAGATCTTGTGTTTCTAGGGATGCGTATGGGTTCTAGCAGACATGCGTGAGAAGATGATGCGAGATTTTCATTCCTTAGTTTGGGCAGTTCATCCTGGCGTCACCAAGATGTATCGGGATCTTCATCACCAGCACTGGTGGCCAGGTATGAAGAGAGATGCTGCTGGTTTCGTCTTGAGGTGTTCTACTTGTCAGTAGGTGAAGGTGGAGCATCAGTGACCAACAAAACTTTTATAGTAGTTACCCATTCTTGAGTGGAAGTGGAACGATGTCGCGATGGACTTCGTGACCGGATTGCCGAGGTCACCTCGAGGGAATGATGCTGTTTGGGTTGTCATCGACAGGATTACGAAGGTTTCTCACTTCTTACTGATCAAGGAGACCTTTAGTGTTGATGATCTGGGATGACTATACATCCAAGAGATTGAATGTATGCATGGAGTTCAACACTCCATTATTTCAGATAGGGATGTGCGCTTTACTTCTCAGTTCTGACAGGGGCTTCAGAGGGCTTGGGGTACACAGGTACTTTTGAGTACAACATACCATCCCCAGACAGATGGCCAATCCGAGCGTACGATCCAAGTGTTTGAGGATATGCTCCGTGATTTCATTCTAGAATTTGGCGGTTCTTGGGAGAAGCATATCCCTCTTGTGGAGTTCACCTACAACAACTGTTTTTAGGATACTATTCAGATGGCACCTTATGAGGCTTTGTACGGTAGGCCATGCTGATCACCTTTATGTTGGCTGGAGGCAGGAGAGGCAGCTTTACTGGGATCTCGTCTTGTTCAGGAGACCTCAGAGCAGATAGAGTTTATTCAGAAGAGGATGGCTACAACACATTCTCGACAGAAGTCTTATACTGATTAGTGGAGACGACCTCTGGAGTTCGAGGTCAGGGATCAGGTTTTCCTACATGTCTCACCAAGGCTGTGACATAAGAGGATTCAGAGGCAGGGTAATCTTTAACCGCGGTACGTCGGGCTGTTCGAGGTATTGGAGAGAGTTGGGCCAGTTTCCTATCAGTTTCAGTTACCTCAGAGGTACCGGGCCATGAACGATGTATTCCACGTCTCTCAGCTCCGACGTTACTTTTCAGACCTGTCTCATGTCTTTCAGCCTGAGGAGGTTGAGCTCGAAGTGGATGCATCGTTTTAGGAGCATCCTATCCAGATTGTTGATCATAGTACAAAGGTTCTCCATGGGCGGTCAGTTCCTCTAGTACAGGTGCTATGGCAGCACGGGCGAGTACAGGATGAGACCTGGGAGAGGGAGGCCGATGTACAATCACAGTGGATGGAGCTGTTCGGGGTTTCTTCTTCTACGCCTCGTTAGGGAAATTCGTGGATGAATTTCATTAAGGGGGGAAGTTTGTAAGAACCCAGATCTTCGTTTCAGTTATGTATTTTCTTTTCTGGTTGTTTTTGAGAAAAAGGAAAAAAATTGAAAATATT
Source organism: Viscum album (assembly GCA_963277665.1). Lineage (NCBI taxonomy): Eukaryota > Viridiplantae > Streptophyta > Magnoliopsida > Santalales > Viscaceae > Viscum > Viscum album. The sequence continues at coordinate 112,431,052 of OY728127.1, forward strand.
CGAAATACACGCCGTGTACTTTAAAGCCGTGCAGGCCGTGTGCTGGCCGTGTCCGGGTTGCACACACGGTGTGTAGGGGCGATGTGGAGGCCGCTTAAGGCGTATTATAGAAATTACTAGTACATGCCATGTACCCCAGAAGTAAACGCCATGTACTTTCTTTTTTTTCATTAAATGCACTGGGGTCGCGTCTAATCACCAGAATGACCTTCTTCTAGGTCTTGTTCGGAAGAGATCTTCCGTACGACCGCGATTCTTCTCCAAGCCCCCGAGCTTCTGTCCGATCTCCATTTCAACCGCTGTCGATTGCATTAGGATCACCTCGGTAATCTCTCTCTTATTATTTAGCCTTGTTCCATGATTTCCCCTCTTTCTCAAGATATCGTAGGTTGAGATTTTTGGACATTTTCTCAGATCTTTGACATTTTAAGGAGAATCAATCATCATGGTTCATAATGATCTCCTAGCATCGAGGTAGGTGGTTTGTGCCTTTTTGTAGGAAGTCCTTTAATATTTTGTGCAATTCCACCAATTACCTTGAATAGGGTATTGTGTGTTTTTTATTTTTTCCCTTGTTGTTTTCCTGCTTTGCTTGATTGCATGACTATAGGTCAATGCTTGTGAATAAGGTAATTTTTACTATGCTTTGGATGTTTTTCCATGCATGTTTTTCCTTTTAGGAATTTTTTCAGTTTCCATGCCTAGTTATAGGATAGTGGAACTATTGTACTATTATATTGTTGTGCCTTAGAATGATAGCCAAGTAGTTCTTGAGGTTTACTTGGGGAGATACACCCGCTATGCATATTTGTTTTACATAGGGCTGTGAGAACCTAGTATAGTGGACCATAGGGAGAATGGATGTAAGGGATTCTCCATAGTGTCTTATTAATTTGATGCGAGACCTAAGGGGTAATTGATGATGAGTGCTTTCTCAGAGAGTATATAGTTCCTCGACGTAGGCCACAGGGGGAATGAGACGTTGAGTGCTTCCCTAGGGAGCCTTTAGTACGACACGAGACCATATGGGGAATTGATGGTGAGTGCTTCCTCAGAGAGTCTATTCTTCAGCTGGACCAGAGAGGTGAGACTGTGTGTGCCTCCTAGAGGGTTGCTAGTACTTGTAGGTTGAACCATAAGGGTTAGACTATGAGTACTACCTAGGGGGTTACCTTTTGTTCTACTTGTTGATTGGATATTACTTGTGTACTTTATATGATAGACACTGTGGATTGTAGCTGCTGTGTGCTTTCCTATTTACTGCTTCCTGTACTTTTACTTGCCATGTATTCACTGACTGTTAGACATAGATCTTTGGGTGGTTTTCTAATGGGACCTTGTATCACACCCTATTTGGGCCATGATTTTGGGCTGAAACAAACTATATTGTTGCAGGTATAGATAAGGGAAAGCACCCTTCTACTTCAGGTACATGACTTGCTATGGAGCTGGAGAGAATGAGACCAAGCTATGGCTTGCGATGCTGAGGATTTTACCTATTTTATTTTTCACTTTGGTTTAGTATTGTATTCATCATTGTGACTTGTTTGGATTATTTCCTAGACATATGTATCATGCATCATTTTATATACATGTGTGTGTTCTCGAGTTGTTTACTTTAGTCTTCCGCTATTTATTGTTTACTCTTGTATGGATGGTCACAGTTTCTACTATTGTCTATTTGTTTTTCTTCCGTAGTGTACTCTGCCAATGAGGGAATAGTTTCCCCACTATCACACCCAAGGCCCTCGCTGCTAGTCAGCAGCCTCTAGAGTTTGGAGAAATGCGCTTGAGGCCATGTGACCAACCGGGTACAGGGCGCCTCTGGGTGGCTTCCGGAACCGGGACGTTACAATAAGAATTTATGCCCTAGGAGCAACCCGAAAATGTGTTTAAGATCCAAAACTTAATGGGTTTTTTCAGATACTATAGATGGTTTGTTCAGGATTTATCCAAGTCCAAATATTAGATGAATACTTTAAACTATAAGGGTGTAAATTTTGAATGAAATGTAAAGTTTTAGAGATCTTTTGAGGAGCTGAATTGAGGTTGACTTCAACACTAGTTTTTATTCTTCAAAACTAGGTTTAGGTTATAATGTTTTCTGCGATGCTTCTTGTATGGGCTTGAGGTGTCTCTTAATGTGTGGGAAATAGGTGGTGGCCTATGTATCACACTAGTTACACCCTCATGAGAATAACTTCCCTACCCAAGATCTTGATTTGGAAGCAGTTATGCATGCACTCAAAATGTGGTGAAACTACATCTTTGTGGAGCAGTTTACTATGTATTCTGATCATAAGATCATGAAATATATTTTTACTTAGATAGATCTAAACTTTTAATAAATATGTTGGGTAGAATAATTTTAGACTTATGATTTTGACATTTCTTATACTCCTGGGAAAGATAACACAATTTCCGATGCATTGATTATAAAATTTCTGACACAAACCAAGAAGAAATCAGTTGAGTGGTATATGATGATTTTGTTTCCTGAGGTGAGCCTGGGAATGGAAGAGGATGGTGGACATGAGTTCTTGGATTCAATAAAATATGACTCTTATTTTGATAATAAAGTTAAGATTGAGAAGGTTATAAAAACCAAGTGAAAATGCTTGGGTAAAAGCCTTTATGGTAGGGAGACCTCAAGTGAGTGGTCTTGATCTCCCTGTAGAGATTTATGCTTTTTTAGTATGTTGGTTTTTCTATTTTCCCTAATATAGGAATTTATGGATAGTGTGTACTGGTATTATTGTTTTATACACCCTAGGGATACTAAGATGTATCATGAATTGAGACATTGGTATTGGTGGCCAAGAATGAGGTAGTCAATTGTAGTTTTTTGTATCATGGTGTCTTACTTGTTAGATAATTAAGGTAAAACACTAGAGATCTAGAAGTTTTTTATAACCATTCCTATTATGATATAGAAATTGGATGATATTTCCATGCATTTAATCATTGGTTTTCCATGAAATCCTAGTGGGAAGGATGCGATTTGGGTGATCATTGATCAACTCAAAAAATCGGTGCATTTTCTACCTCCTAAAGTGACAATTAAGGTGGAAAAACTTTGGGAATTGTATATATGAAATATTGTGATACGTAATGGGGTTACCTTTGTAGTTGTATCTAACAGGGACCTGAGGTTCACGTCTAGGTTTTGGAATGGTTTTCAGGAGGTAATGGGTTCTTAGATCCTATTGAGAATGGATTATCATCCTCAAACAGATAGATAAATATGGAGGGCTATCCAGGTTCTTGAGGATATTCTTCGGGCTCGTGTGCTTGATTTTAGAGGATCTTGGGAAAAGAATTTTCCACTAGTCAAGTTTTCATTTAACAATAGTTATCAAGACTTGATTAAGATGGAGAATTTTGAGTCTTTGTATGGGTGGCCATGTAGATCTTCCTTGTGCTGGGAAGAGTTGGGAGAGCGGTTATTAGTTGGGCCGAGTCTTGTTCAAGAGATGATTGATATAGTATAGTTGATCCAGAATTTTTTCTAATGACATAGAGTTATTATAAATATTATATGGATTTTCATTGTCAGCTAATAAAGTTTGAGGTTGGTGATCATGTTTTTCTTAGAGTTTCACCTCTCTTGGGACATCATCAGTTGGCTAAGAAGAGTAAGTTGGCACCAAGGTTTGTGGTCCACTTTGAGACCATTGTATGACTAGGGAAGGTGTCATATCGGTTGGAATTTTCATCTAGTTTTACATCTACCCATGATTTGTTTCATGTTTCCCAACTGAGGAGGTATATACCATATCCTTCCCTTGTGATTAGATATGAGGATGCTGATATTCAAACCGACACCACTATAGTTGAGTAACCTATTCAGATTATGGATTTTCAAGAAAAGTTATTGTGCAGTAAAATGATTCCTATGGTCTGGGTACTATGGCAGTGTAGATTGGATATCCACGAGATGTGAGAGAGGGAATTGTTGATGAGGCAATAGTGGCCTTAAATTTTTATGATTCTAGGAATCTGAGGAATTTATAGGGATAAAAAGTGTTTATGGTGAGGGATTGTAACACATCATTATGCTTTTCAGATACTCCCTTTCTCATGTTTTTGATTTTCATCCTTGTTTTTGTGTTTTTTTGTTGAAAATCAGGCTATTTGCTGCATTTTAGGAGTTTACATGATATGTAATGGGATTACACGCCATGTATTTGTTTCCAATAATATTCCATGAGAATTTATAGGGCATGAAAGGTTTATACACTATATAATTATAATTCACACCATGTAATGTCTAAAATCATATTATAATAAAAATACGGTGTGTTTTTCGGTATTTATGAGGTCCATGGATTACACAACATGTAATGGGATTACACTCCATGTAAATCTCATGGATTGGGTTTTTTATATTGATGTGTGGTTTTTTATTATTTCATTCTAACTGTATCCTCCCCTCTCTCAACCCAGAGCTTAACCTATGTGATTTTGGAGATCTCTTCTACTTTCAGACTGTTTGTTCAATGATCGGTCATCAAGGTTGTTGAGGTGTTCCTCTTTGGGTAAGATTTACTTATGGTTATTCATTACTTTTATCATAAATATTTCATTGGCTCCATTTATAGTTCAGATTCATGATCAAATATTGTTTTCTATCAATCCTTTGCAGTTTCTTAACATTCCTTGCCTTTCAAAGGCTGATATCTTAGTTTCCAATCACCAATGTTGAAGATGTCTAGGTTTACACCATTTTGAGGTAGGTGTTTCTATACAATGGGTTAATTTGATGAATTTATTATCGTTCTTAATTAATTCCTTTAGGTTTTTAATTGAATTGAAGTTATTTTTAAAAGATAAATGTTTTAAAGGGTTTTTCTCTAAAATCTATTTTTTTGCACACCAAGTGTTTGTTTGGATTCTTGGGTGGTGATTTTGATTAGGAAATTGGTTTTCAAATACTAAAATAGATTTAATTGTCTTTGAAAATGTTTTATGAAACTTTTATCATGTTTTTTAAATGGATTTTTGAAAATTATCACATTGAAAACATTGGGTGCCTTAGGAAATAAACATGGGTGGACTTAGTGTGTGTGGAACCACTAGGAGGTAAAATTTGGGATATTGATGGAATATGGATGGAATTTAATTTAGTTGAATCCAATTTTATGATTTCTTAGACTATTTAATGTCTAGTACATATTCTCATAGGATTGGTCCCAATACAAAGTGCTTTTTCATTTACGGTTTATTTATCGCATGATGGGTTTCTATCATGATTTTTTTCTCACAGGTTTTTATATTATGTTGTATCACATGACATCACATAATAGTATTTCATGGATATGTTTTTACCTTCTTACATATTGATGTATGGATTGTAATCCAATTTTTTTTTATCACTTCTAGTTTTTAAATTTCTAGTTTGAGAATATAAAAGGCTTTTATAAAAACCAAAGGGAAAATGATTTCAAAATGATTTGGATTTATGAAAATTATTTTTAAAACTATTTCATTTTAAAATCTATAATTTTTCCATTATTAATATTATAAAATGTATAAACTCTATGGTGGTATCCTACTGGGATTTTCTCCCACACCCTACCTTTTCCTTTGAGCAGTTGTAGATGTTGTATTATAGGATATATGTAAAGGTATGGAAATGTTATAGTACGTTGTCTTCTTCTATATTATTTCCCTTCATATTAGGGAGGTTTGGAGGTGAATGTTATTCATGTAGATATTTTTCATACTTTCTGGTTTAGTTTATTTTTGGCTCAGATTGTATGGCCTTTGGTTGTATACCATTTTCTTCCATTTGTAATCTGGTTGTATGCCTTTTTATTGTATATTCAAGACTTGTTTCTATTATCCTTGTTTAACCTGACCATGTGATGACTGGATTAGGTGTGTGGTTTTGTTGACCTAGGTTAGTCTATTATAGGAGACCAATACACATGTTTATAGATAGGAACATCTAATGACACCTGAAATATGTGATGTTCTTATTAAAAGCTCAATCCTTATGATTTCACCTACTAGAGATCACCAAGTGAAAAATTCATAAGAATAAGTCTCAATTCTTATGATCCCCCATCACTTGATAGTCATACATCAACCATGTCCAGTCAGTATTATTTATCTAGACCATAGTATATAAGTTTAAGATTAATTTCATTGCATCTTGGGCTTCTCATTATAAACTGAGAACTGCTATAACCTTTTAATACAAAAAATAACTTACATACATTACCATTTAAATAGTGGATGCATAAATACCAACATTATAATGGTAAGTGTACATCATGTATAAATCACTGTACACATGGTATGGTAATAAAAAAGTACTATTCAAGTTGGGTTTAGGGAACCCATTATTACAATAATAAGTGTTACAAATGTTTCCAAGTGGAAAGAATCCATGAACTTTGAAATGAATTCAATATACCAAAACCAAGTATGTATTTTGGTAGATACTCTAGTAGATGTAAATATCATTGGTTGTAAATGGGTATTCAAGAAGAAACTAGACATGGAAGGACAAGTCAGTATCTATAAAGTATGACTAGTTTCAAAAGGGTTTAAACAATGTCAAAGTATTGACTAAAAAAAACATTTTCACCATTTGAAATGCTGAAATAAATCATAATTCTACTTTCCGTTATGGATTTCTATGACTATGTGATTTAAAAAATGGATGTCAAAAAGTCTTGCTTAACAAAAACATTATGTAAGATACCTATATGACACAACATGAAGGGTTTTTGACTTCTAAAGACTCCAAAAATATATTAAAATTGAAAAAATCTATTTATGGATTAAATTAAGCATTTAAGTTATGGAACATTCATTTTGATGAAGGTATACCAAAATTTGGTTTCATAAAGAATGAATGTGATCCATGTGTCTATAAGTTGTTTATTAGGAGTGTGACAATTAACTTAATCATATATTTTGATGACATATTAAGTATTGGAAAAAAATACAAGTCTTATAGTCTATTAAGGCATGGTTGAATAAGTGATTCTCCATGAAGGACTTAGGAGAGGTGGAATACATTCTTGAGATAAAGATACATCATGATAGATCTGAGAGACTACTCAATCCAAGATGAGATTGTTTCCAATTTCACATGACATTTATATTTCAAAGAAAATATGTCCTCAAACACATGAAGAAATAAAAATAATGATAATGATTCCATACATGTTAGTGATTGAGTCAGTTATGTATGATATGATATGTACGAGGTTAGATGTCTCCTATACATTGAGTGTAGTAGGAAGATATCAAGATGACCCAAGTGATGACCATTGGATGAAAATCAAGACTATCTATAAGTATATTAAGCATACTAATGATATGTTCTTAGTCTATATAGGAGATAAAGAACTAGTCATTAGAGGATATGTAGATGCTAGTTTCTAAATAGATCAAGATGATATGAAATAACAAATAGGATACATCTTTACATTGAATGGAGGTGCTGTGAGATAGAAGTGCTGAAAGTAGGCTATGGTCATAGATTCTATATAAATTTCAAGCATATCATGACTTTTAAGCAGATAAGGAATCAGTATGGATACATAACATCATTCAAGAGATTGATGCATTACTTAGAAGTCTAGATCATATAACACTATATACACCAAGAACATATCCTTTGTACATTTCAAGTACTTTAGGATAGCCTTTATAGATTCCCAATGCATCTCTCCTATATTATTTTGATATCTTCCAACCATGATTAAAGAAAATTCAACATCAAAACTTGTACATAACATGACATACATGATTGATTCCACTACTGAAGCATAAGGGATTCTACTAATTCTTTAAATATTCTTTTGTGTTTGTGGGAACTTTTTCTTAGAGATATTGATACTATGTGACACTGGAAACAAACATCTACTATATTTTTCCATATTTTAACTTTTGAGTACATTATAAATATATGTACTTTGACTTATCCCAAACAACATTTGAGATCTATCTCGATAGATATTGATCCCTAGGATTCAGGGTGATTCACATAAATCTTTCATGGAGAATAATTCATTTAACCAAGTCTTAACTAACTATAAGAATTTTACTTTGTTTCCCATAATTAATGTGTCATAAACATATAATACAAGGAAAATGATGACATCCACACTAACATTATTATAGAAACATTACTCAATTTCATTCTTGGGGAAACCAAATTCTCTAATGGACTCATCAAAACAAAGATTCCATGATCGCGATGCCTGTTTCAATCCATAAATGGATCTCTACAACTTACATATGTTATTATCATTATTGTAATAAATGAACACTTTGGGATGAGTCATATAGATTTATTCAACCAAATTCCCATTTATAAAATAAGTTTTGACATCCATTTTCCAAATATCATAATTATGGAAGTTTTCCATTATAAGTAATGTTTTTATGGATTTAACATTTCTACTGGTGAGACAGTTTCATTGTATTCTATGCCTTCACATTTCCTAAAACCCTTATCTATTGGTTATGCCTTATAGGTATTGAATTTACCATCCATGTACAGTTTTTTCTTGAATACCCATTTTCACCCAATGAGTTTTATATCAGTTGTAGAGTCTACCAAAATAAAAACTTGATTTTGGTACATAAAATCCATCTTAGAATTCACAAATTCTTTCTATTGAGAATCATCCTTACCATATAATGATTCCTTGTAGGTTAGAGGTTTATCATTATCTAGGAGTAATGTGTCTCCTGACTTGATGATAATAAAACCATAACATTTTGGTTCTTTAACCTTTTGAGTAGTCCTACGTAGTACTTATGTATTAGGAAATTATTCATCTCCCACTATCTCTTATGGAGATGGTTCCCGTACAAAAAATTGTGAATCTTGAGCATCAACTTCATTGAAGAAAATCCTACTCCTACTATTTCCATTGGAAATGTGTTCCCTTTATAGAAATATGACATGTATTTCCATAATAACTTTTCTATTTGAAGGGCTATATAGGTAATATACTTTAGTTTCTTTATGATAACCTATAAAGATGCACTTTATGCTTTGGTATAATAAATTTTCACTAGCTACAGACTTGAAAAAATCCTTGCATCCCCACACATGTTTGTGTGGGAGACTGAGTTCCTTCACACACCACAACTCAAATTGAATCCCATATATCAGTTTAGTTGGTACTCAGTTAAGGGTATATTCTTCTGTGTACAACGTGTATCCCCAAATGGATAATGGAAGTGTTTCCTGACTCATCATTGATATTACCATGTCAAGTAAGGTCCAATTCCTTCTTTCACTAACATAATTCCACTTAGGTGTATAAGGAGGAGTGATTTGGGATACCATCCCAAAATCCTTGAAGTGATCAATTAAAGCTTGATTAAGATAATATACACCTCGTTCGGAGTGAAGTGCCTTAATATTATTACCAAGATGGTTTTCTAATTCATGCTGATACTCCTTAAACATATGAAAGGAATCCGACTTATACCTTATTAAGTATATATATCCATACCATCTATATTCATCAATAAAATTAATGAAGTACAAAATCCCACCCCTTTCCTCTACTAGAAATAGACCACATATGTCAGTATGAATCCATTACAATAATTAAATGGATCATACTTCTTTCCCAAAGAAGGGTGATTTGTTCATTTTCTCTTATAAACAAGTTCACATGCATCCAGGGGTTTTAACTCAGTTGATTCTAAAAACCCTTCTTCATGTAATTTTTGTAAACACTTATCATTTACAATACCATGTCTAAAGTTCCATAGGTGGGTGTTATATGATCCATTATCTATGGTATTGTCATTTATTTTTATTATAGGGTTTTTGAGTTCAATTATATACAATCCATTATTAAGATGTTCCACACCATAACATATGTTATCCTTATAAAAGAGACAAAATTCATTTACAAACTTAAAATAAAATCCCATGGTGTCCAAAATAGGCACTAATATTATGCTTTTGGTAATTTAAGAAACATAATAACAATTATTTAATATAAGAACCAAACCACGAGACAAAGTTAAGTGATAATCTCCCACAACCAAGGCTTCTAGTCTCACACCATTTGTGGATCGAATATTTATTTCTCCCTTTGTGATATTATGGAATATACTTTGTTCCTATATATTAATACAAATGTGCGAGATATATGATATATCTAATACCAAACTTATAGATAAAGAAAAATTGCATTCAGTGAAAAAAATACTTAAAGTAGAAGTGTCACCTTTATTTTTTTTTGCAAGCCTTAAAATTCTTTTTCTAGTGGCCTATTTTCCACATGCAATAAAGAAAACCTCTTTCTCATTACACTCCATATATATCTTTATCTTTTATAAAGGATGAAGCATAAGTGTATTTGGATTGGGTTTAGCCTTAGACCCATTATCCTAACCCTTCCTCATATTTTTCACTATAAAAATCAAATAATTTCTATTCTTCATGTCCTTATCATCTTGGATAATTAAATCCAATAGGTCTTTGAGTGACTTTGTCTTGTTATCCATGTTATAATTAATAATAAAATTTTAGAATCCTGATGATTAAGAGGAAGGAATGAGACCATTCTCTAGTTATTGGTTTAGTTTCAACACAAGGGATTCAAGTCTCCCAATGTACCCTATCATCTTGAGTACCTACGGTCATGAATGATTCCCTTATTCTAGCTTGAACCTATATAGTTCACTTAATATCTCATACATTTATTTTTATTCTCTCACCTGATATAACAGGTGGAGATGATTTATCATATCATAGAAATATTTTCCCTCATGAATTTCTAAAATTTACTGGACATTAATGATAACATGATATGATGTACATACAGTGCATCATCTTTTCATTACCCACCTTGCTTTCTCCTTAAGGGGGCTTAGCTAGAAGTGAGTAATCCATAACATAAAGCTTACTCTCTTAGAATAGTACTACATGCACACAACTGTATCACTTATGAATGTTATAGCTGGTTAGAATATCTTCTTTATCCATAATTGATCATAGTGATAATGTATTAGTGGTGTTGATTTCCATTTTCTCTAAAAAAATATATTTAGTAGTAAGTACTTTATCTTGATTACTATTTAGAAATTACTAATTTAATTCATTAAATGTCTCATACTATTTTATCAGACCCTAGTAACCCTCACTAGTAGATTCAAAATAACCAATCAATTGAGTATTCTAGTGTCAAAGATCCTTGAAACCTCTACTCATAGTCTAAGCTATGGATATGCAACTACTCAGAGTGTTTCAAGATAGGCACTAGACTAGACCACCACATCGACTCACGGTTTCTTGAACTATTGAGTGAAGTCTTGGTTTCCTAGAATCGTAAACTTGATTCCCTCAACACTTTACCTCTAAAGTGATAACAATCTAGTTATGGCTATTTATTTTCTAACACCTCTAGCTAAGTCGGCCCATCTCCCTCATAAGAACTCCCCAGTAGTAGGAGGAACCCTCAACTAGGGGTGAAGAGCACCCCATACACCTGGTTTGTTTCAAATCTAAGTAATGGAAGGCATTAAGACTTAATATTACTTTGATAATTTTTATTATTTCTTGATTAATGTAACCCTTTTCTATTAAATATATTAATATTATGTTTTCATGCTCACACTTGAACATATATTAATAGAAAACATTTATCATGTCTATATGAATTATTTTCTTATTATTTTATATGTTCCCACAAATATGAATATTCATAAAATAATAAACAATTAATGAATTAAACAAACTACCCAATTGATGTTGAGAATTTGGTATTGGTTGATCCATTAAAATAAATGGATGAACTATGACCTAGGGGTATAATACTTGAGTTAGGTCTTGACCCATATCACATCTCACACCTCGATCCATTGTGTCCAACCCTCATATGGGATACTGCCTCGTCTTGATATGGTCCATGTCTTATAGCTGCATCATCATAATATATGAATACTCACCCATAGGTGAGGAGGTCTTATGAAGTGAAAAATAGAAAAATAATAATACTAATGGATGCAGATACCCTTATACATATTAAAAGAAGAAATGATGTGCAGACTGTTGAAAAATAAATAATTATTATAATAATCACATGTAGTTGTAATAATTAATTAATTAAATATTAACTCAAAAAAAAGGATGATCATAGATCAAGACTAGTTGGAAGATAAAATACACATGTGATAAAATTAAATTATAATAAATTTAAGTCTATGGAAATTAAATAAATTAAATAAATTATTTAAATTCATATAATTTTATTTTATTTGGTCCCAAAATTAATTTAATTTTAAAATATTAAAATTAATATAATTTTTAATATAATAAATTTATATTAATTTTTGGAAATACTAAAATATTTATTCGACCCCCAAAACCCGCCCAGGCCCATTGTGGGTCAGAAAGAACCCACACAAGCCCATTTCTGGTCAGTTTGAACTCTCTCAGGCCTACTGTAGGTCAAGAAGAACCCACCTAGGGCTATTCTAGGTAGAAAAGGACTCATCCCATATTTTACTAGGTTAGGACAACCTATATTTACTATGGGTTGAATAGTTTGCAGCAGGAGGCTGCAATTGGGAAAACTGAATGCGATAAGGCCCCCAGTAGTGCCAATAATGGAAGGAAGGGAGGCTAAGGATGGTATTGTTGGGTTCAATGGTGGAAAGAGGGGAGGCCAAGGTTGGAATGAGGTGGGAGGAAGTTGACGACATTGTATGGATGCATTGGTGACTGGGAAAACACATGCGAGTGAACTGGTGGGATGAGGCGGTGTAAGGGTGGCCATCGAAGGTGGTGACTGAGGTTGTTGGGGACAACGACCAAGGATGGCTACAAGTGAGGGGTGATGATGATGGGGTGGTGCCTATGTGGGGTGTCCATAGGTCAGCCATAGTTCATGGAGGGTCAACTGGAAGAGAAAAATAGAAACCATTCCCTTTATTTAAAATTATTTGTTTTTTTGAATAAGTGGGAAGCTTTCTAATTGGTGACCCTCATCCATTTAATATTTTTTAATTTTAAAAATATTATTTGATTTTTTGAATAAGTGGTAAGCTTTCTAATTGGTGACCCCTTATACATTTAATATTTTTTAATTTTAAAAATATTATTTGTTTTTTTATTTGATTGAACCATCAACCAAAAATTTCCCCACCCCTTTTCAAATTTTACAAAGCCTAATCTTGTAATATTTTTTTATTTAAATGCTCCACAACCATGTGGAATTATTTGTCACCATCCAGAGATGTTCTGGCCATTGAAATCTAGCCAAAACATTGATAGAAAATAGAGAGTTTCTATAATCATCAACTATCACTAGAACCGGGTAATATATATATATATATATATGTTCTCTGTGTTTGATCTGAATTAATTTTTTTGGATGGCCATAACTTGGTCGTATGAAATCAAAACAATGCACAATTAGATTCATTAGGACTAAAATGAAGACCTGTACTTAAATTTAAGACTAATTTAATTTTCTTTGTATTATAAAATTTATGAAATCCCTTTGATACCAATTGTTGGTATCAGAACTTGCAGCGGAAGCTGGTGGGCTCAGAATTTTAAAATTTTCATCATCGGAGTGACATAACTTCATCATATCTGGTAATTCGATCCCCAGTAAAGGTACAAGGATCACACATGAATTTAATTAAGAAAACGTATATAAAAAATGTTTACCTTTTTCATATTGATAGTGTGTTAAAATAACCCTCATCGATGATGATCATTGCTAGAAGTATCTGAGGACATATCCTTCTAGATCACCCACTTATGCATCACCCAATTCCAGATGCTAGTGCGGAGCTTTGATGAATCATTCTATGTATTTATGATCACTATGATTCCTTTTATTTGATCCATGAAGAAGATTGAATATTAACAACTTGAATGATGATTTCACTCTCTAGGATGCAAGAATAAGGAGAGGGGAGATCTTAAATTCGAGTGGATGAATAGTCCCTTGGAAAAGAGCCCCCTATTGCTTATATAGCGGTGGTTAAACACCCAAAATGGGTTCCCTAAACCCCAAATAAATATCACCCACTAAATAAGTCATAAAATATATGTTATGATGAACTAACGACATCATAAATTTCATTTATATTTTATCACTTACTTTTAATATATAATAATTATATTACATGATAAAAGTGAGTCATTAACCTTACTCATAATTCCTGGAAATATTAAACAAAACTTGAATATTAAAATAATATTCATTTGTATAATATTTTTTCGTGTATTCACTTAATACCACATGAATAATTTTAATAAATAAATTCAACTCTAATTATTCTATACATTAATAATAATGTGTTTAGTTATTCGTTGGTGATCGTTTATCCTTAGAAATCTTATACCCTATAATGGTGACCACCATATCCCATACTCCTATTCATCAGAATAGGGGAAAATTTTGAATTTACTAATTGTGTGAACCTTTAGGCCCTTATCTCAATAGTAGTGAATACTATTCACATATGAGGAGCGGAGTCTAGAAATCCATCAAGGACCATATGGAGATTAGGAAAATCCAGAGAATAAAAAACCTTTCCTACGAACAAAAACCGTGTAATATAATCTATTTTTCATATAATATCTCATAAAGGAGGATGCACAATTTTTGTTATCATCTATACTTGTTTTTTTTATTTTTTTACCTAACTAGATAGACTTACCATCTTTTACAATGACCATGGATTTAGTGAAGGTACTGCCATCTTGATAAACTAGGTCCGAGAAATCACCTCCTCTTGGAAGAGAAAAAATTTATATTTATTATTTAATCAATGTCATTACATCAATAAAATACCCAATACAAGCTAAATCACTACAAAATCAATGCCATAATTTTTTTCCTTTCATAAAAGTACATGATCAGATCTTATACACTGATAATAATCCCAAGTCAAGAGACCATTACACATGTTCATAGATAGGAACTACCAATGAAACCTAAAAAATGTGTTGTTCTTATTGATAGGCTAGTCCTCATGATCTCATTTACTCGAGATCACCAAGTGTGTACTTCATGAGAATAAGTCTCAATACGTATGATCCCCTATAACCTGATGGTCACACATCATCCGTGTCTTGACAACATAATGTATCTATACCATATGAAAAAACTTTAAGATTAATATCATGGAATCTATATGTTATCATTATAGTTTGGTAACTACTATAATCTTTTTATATGGAATGTAATCTAATAAAGTTATCAAAAATATAGTGGATGTAGAAGTATCAAAACTATTATGGTAAGGTAAACACTTGTGTTTTTCAAACAATGTACATGTAATGGTAATAAAATTACACAAAGGAGTTGTGTCATAACCCCTTCCCCCAAAGATAAATTCAATAAAATAAGAGAGATAATAATCCCTGAGTTCCTCCTTCATTAGGCCTTGGGTTGGAGACATGCATAAAGAGTATAAAAATCTCACAAATAGGAGGCACTAACTTCTATAATAAAAATAGGATCGGGTGATATGACAAACAAACACCAAACAATTCCATTAGATAATTTAAAATAAACCCAAAACACCCCACAATGCATGAATAAAGTAAAACTAATACATATAAAAGTCTCCAGTATATACTAAAAATAAGTCTATGACAAAATATCAACAATATCCTCAACCCAGCTAATAATGTCTAGCTTGGTCCCCAAAGTCCTCCTGAAAACCTGAAAAATAGTTTATATACGTTGGGTGAGCATAAAATGTATACTTAGTAGGGAAATAACCAAGGTATCAAGTTCACATATGAAAATATCATGCTAATGCACCAGTGAAAAAACAACAGAACCAACAAACACCTATACATGCCATCTAACCAAACCCAAACTCACCATGGCTCACTCACCAAATCACACATCCAATATAATAATATAACATTGAGATCATAACAAATTAAGGCTCCCCGATGACACTTCCCCGCTAATTTTATACTCTCATGCTCCAACATTGAACATCCTGTACTCCCATGGCTTCCATACATATCACTCATAGCACATAAGATCTCTCCCAAAAAAACCTGAGCTATCTCTAATGTGGTTTGGGAAACATCCCTACCTACCCCATCCTCAAAAGTTCTAGCATCTGGTGGTAGCATTAGGAACCATCAAATCACACCCACATCACATCACATCTCTTCTGAAGACACCTGAGTTTTCACATCACATATCTACTCACTAAAAAATACTTGGGATGTCACTGCACATCTCACCCAAAGACACCTGATCCATCACCGCTGAAGAAAGATCATGGAAGAGGGGGTAGCTAGCCATCTATATCATCACTAACCTTGATGTTGGGGTAAACACACAGAACCCAGAATCCCTGAGAATTAGTAAGGTTATCCAACGTGGGTGGGGTGTGTGTATAAATAACATATAAATACATGGTATATAAATAGAACACAAAGCCCAACCTATGATTTCACATCAACTGCACTAGTGCACATCACATCTCCACCACCACACCACACATCTACCATCACAACCGTTGTCACTACTATATAAAACACAACACATAACTTTCAAAAAAGACACATGATTACACTTTTAATTATAGGTTCCACCACTTTTATTCATTTATCCATTTAGCACACATAAAGTTCCACCCAATTATTACTCATTTACCACATCATAAATTATTTCATAGCTACTGGTCAACTGTCACAACCACAACACACACATAATCTCTCCCAACACACATAACCACCACCACCACAAAAGTACACATCAACCATCATCTCCATGCCACATCACCTAAGACATCTCACCACATAAGTTACAAATCACACATCCTAACCACATTTCATAACAAAACCTCCATACCAAATAGCCACACATCACTACCACACATCACCACCACACATCATCACCATTGCATAACTACCCATGTCAAATCCAGACTAACCAACCACATCACATCATAGACCCACACACTAAAAATCTTTTATAGTCACCACCACCACCTCACAGAAACTTGAACCATGTAGGGCTATACAACAAAGCAGTAACACATAATAATAATACATACTTACTTTCACAAATTATTAAAGGGATTTCATATCATTAATTATTTATTTACCATGATTATTATCACACAAGGTAAATTCTATGGTAAACCAATTATTTATCCAAATATGCATTATTTATCCTTTTATTCAGGGTGTGATCGCACAACAAAAAAACAAGGATCTCAAGACATATCATATACAACACAGTCAAGGATCCGAACATCTATTATTTTTAGTAAGACAATAACATGACATAATATTATCAATAATATCATCAAATAAATAAAAGAACATGATTACTCCCATACCAATAAATTTAATCAATTCCAATTAACTATATTTTATTATGACAACCCTTAATATCCACCCAATGGAAAGAAAAATCATGAAATCCTCACAAATAACACATAAACAGGTGAGAAAAAGGATTCTCTACCACAAAGAAGCTTTTCGATCTCACTACGCACCATAGAGAATAGAATAAACAACCCAAAAACCAAAATCCTATAAGGAAACCTTGGATCAACATACACTACATTAATGGATCATATAAACACAGTCCAAAATCACCCCAAACCAAAGAAACATCACTATTGTGAATCCATCAGAAGAAGAATGAAAGAACACTAGGATTAGGGAAAGAAACACACCACTGATTTCAAACATGCATCCATCAGAACCCAAGGATCAACACTAGAGGATAGGGGTTGGAAGATCCTCTAAAATCATATGGGGTTCACCCAAAACTAATAATAAATAAGATCATGATGAGAGAGTTTGTCCAAATTCTAACCCTATAAACAGGTAGTAAGTCACATTATTACTTGATTAGATTCCATATTCATGTCGTGAATTACATGGGGTATATATATTACAAGCCGTGAATTGGATTTAGGCCATGAGTTTCCCATATCTCAAACTTATACTAAAATTCATGGTTCCTCATCCTAAATTTAATACACAACATGAATTCCCCTTTCACAACATGAATCTGATATGTCTATTTCATGCACATATTTAAAGAGTTTTTAATGTATTCTTTTTTTAATTAAATGATAAATCCTTCCAATTTTGGAGTGAAATGATATTTTTATGATTTATGGAAGCAAATGATGAATTTTTGGAAAAAGAACAAAAAGAGGAGAAAATATGAGCAAAACACGCCGGATTTTTGAAGGAAAAGTGGAGATAGAAATGGAGAAAAACAATTATACTCTATGTAATGGCATTACATGTCATGAAATTTTTGAAAGGAAATTTCCATGATGGACAAGTCATGAAGTTGTTACACACTATGAAAGCCTGTTACATGTTATAAGTCCTTGTTTCACATCTTGAGTGGAGTTAAAGTCGGAAAATGAGATTTGCATGATAATTGTGAAGATTCAAAAGATGCAGAGGAAAAAATGTAGGATTACATGATGTGAACCCTTAATTCACATCAGGATGACAATGACATGCTGAAAAATAAATTCAACGCTGTGTGGGTTTCTATGGGATTGGCCTATAAACACATGCATTAGACGATATTACAAGGCACTCTGGGACTATAGAAGGCCAAGAAACACCAATGGGTGACTTACAGAATATGGAGTGATGATATGATGCCCATCTTCACCACCATTCTACCTTGGGTACCCATGATGCTCATTCTCATCATGAGCGAGTAGTCTTCTTCGTGCCAGGTGATGTGATTGTAGGGGGATGTGTGATATGGGATAATTTTTTATTTCTATTCATGTTTTGGATTACTGAAAAATATTATTCATTTTTAAATACCTCAATTTTATTATTTCATGACCATTTCTATGTTCTGAGATTTCTTATTTAATTACATCAATTTATTATTCTATTTTGTGAATGACCATTATGAAACTTAGGATAATTATTTTTAAATAAGGTTTTGGGTCAACTAGTTTTGATTTTTCACTAAGTAGATGACCATTCAAAAGGTGAAAATGCAAGATTAGGGTAGGGTAACCAGAACAAAGATCCCTACTGACCTAATTCTTAAACCAAAACTGAATAAACACACTTTCAATTAAATCCCCAGCACGTGAACCTAAATATTACTGAACCTGGAATGTATCACATCTTGAATTTAAACCTAATCATTAATGTTGTTATTTCTCTTCTCTCCAATCAAAATAATCAATTACATTCTAGTTTCATAAATTAATTTAAAAAATATGATATGTCTCGAAGGGTTTGACACTCAAACCTACTAGATACTACATTTTTAGTTAGGTTGTCTGAGTCGGTATAAATTACTAAATTTGGTTAGCCCCATATGAATTAATGATGCCCCACAGGATATCAGAATCTATTTAATGTAATACTCGACTACAACATACAAGACATGAATTTCTTGTATACACAAGTCATAAATTACCAACTCACATCAGGAATCCACCTTTCAAGATATGCATTTCTTACTGCAACCTTGTTGTAACTCTAAACTCCAAAAAATCTTCTCTGAAACACAACCAACCACCAAAATGGTAAAGTAATGAGAAAAGAAGGCATATATCATTACAAGTTGGGTTTTTGGGAACCCAGTTAAAACACCTAACTCTAAACTCCACCCTACACCTCAAGAAAAACCTTTGATACCACTTTTTCAAGACCCCATCTCCCCAAAGGAACCCCTATTAGGATAACAATGAAGAAAAAGAGATAATGAACCTCCATGTTTTTCCTTCGATAGGAACCAGGTTGGATACTAGATCTAAGGGTATAAAAATATCACATATGGGAGAGATTACACTATATAATAATATAGGATCGGGAGTTAGGATATCAAAAATCAATCAACTCCATGGCATAATATAAAATTAAACTAAAACTATCCCACAATGCATACATAAAGTAACAGATATAAGACTCTCCAAATAAATACCCAAAAGAAAAGTCCTATAGTAGCGAATCAACAACAACTCCAAATTTTTGAGTTAGTAATGTCCAACACGTTCCACATAGTCATCCTAGAAACCTGAAAAAAATTTGTATATATGTGGGGTGAGTATTTAAGTATACTCAGTAGGATCATATTCAAAGTCTCTCATGTACATGTGAAAGAAGCATACTAATATACCAGTGAATAAAAAATAGAACAAAAAACAACTAAAAAAGTCAACTAAACAATTACAACCTCACTATGAAACACTCACAAAATAAATCATCAAAGTATAATAACATAATAGGAATTATATCGATAAGATGGGCACCCTACACCACTTTACCATAGATTTTCTACTCACACAGCCAAACATAGTACGTCCGGATGCTCCTCTATATTCCATATAACATCACATAACATATCAACCACAACCACCTAGGACATCACATCACATAACATCCCACCCATAGACACCTGGGCCATCACATCACATCATCAAAATAGTGGGGGGTCATAAACATGAAGGAAATCAACCCTATTTACTCCTTATATCATGAATTAACCACACCTAAACTATCTCATAATCTCATAAAAAATCAAAAAAATTAACTTTTTACCTCTATAAATCACATCCCATGCATTTAATCATCTTCTAGAAGAGAGAGTGGGGAAGAGAGGGTAGCTAGCCATCCATCCTTACCACCAAGATGTTGGGGAAAACACCCCCAAAACATTTGGTTGTCTTCACGAAGTGATAGACATGGGTGGGGTTCATATATAAATAAAAATGAACATACAAGGTATATACACACACACACACATACCCACACACATTCCCCACCCATGGGTTCATATCATGAGCACCAACCATTTCACAACATTATCACAAAACCTCACTACATCCTCTGCTTTCGCTGCCACCTCTAAATGCACAACACAACAAAATAATCCACAAACTACATTCCACCCTTTCCTTACAGATTAATTTTTTTTTATATATTTCCCATTACCAACCAATTCAATGAACCATACCATTATTTTTCTCATTTTACCCCATTCATTTCACATTTATCAACAACCATATTTAACCACACTTACCATTATTATTTAAAGAATTTATCAACCATTTCAACACATTCTATTTAATTTTATCATTTTAAATTTATTTACATTAATACCTAAGAATATATTGCAATATAAAACATCAAAAAAACCCATCCTCATTCCAATAAACCCCAAATTTTCCTCTGTTTTATATTAACACCACTTCTCATCACAACTACGACATCAAAACCACTTTATATATCACAACCACCATATACTACATCCACACATCACCTACAAACATCACCACCACACATCTCATCACACCTTTCCCATTTCACAACCACATAATTCATCACACAACATAATTACATCACACAAATCACATGTTTTATTATATATTTAAATAGGGGGATTCACATTAAAATTCACTTTAATTTCAAGGTAATTCTCATAAAAACCATAATTCCATGTGAAACCAATTATTTATCTGAATATAAGTGCTTAGAAAAATTTCATTTAGGGTGATAAAAAACAAACACACAACAAGTTTTCTATAACACATCAAAAAAAAAATGCAAACAAATACCCCAATGACAATGATTTTCACCAAGGCGTGAAGTCCATACAATCTCAATATCAAAATCTATAAAACATGTGATTTCTTTCCCATTACCATTTTAATTTAAAATTTACAATTCATTATATAAATTAGGAATGTTAAAAATATCCTCCCAAAGATAAATAAGAACATAGCCACTCCCAAATGATAGAACTAGATGAGAAACTAAGGATACTCTACCTCAAATAAAACTTTCAAATTCACTATGCAAGGTTGAAGTAAGAGAGAGGCCACCACCGATCACCACAATAAATAAGAACACCCTTAACATCATAGAACACAACAAACACATCATTATACCATTGAAACAACACCAAAACCACTGATCTACCTAATGAAAATCCTTCTATAGATAAAGAAATATGGAGAAAATAAGTAAAGAGAAAGAGGAGACTTACCTAAAACCACCACAAACCAATCCTCCAAGGCCAGGGTTGAAATACAATAAAAGGGGACTAAAATAACTTCCTTGGGATTCACTTGGGTTTCTCAAGAAATGAGAGAAAATATAGAACAAATATAATTTTTTGAAGGGATTTGTATTTTTATACCCAGTTTGAAAAACCTATTACAACAGAACAACCTAGGATCCCCATCGCAAAATTGCTAAAAAACGCACCAGACCATGGTGAAACCTACTACTCCATGCTGTAATAGTACTGGTCAAAGATATTATGAGATATATGACTATATCCATACAACATATTTGATTAAGGAGGAAAGGAACCTGGTGAAAGCTCTGAGATCCGTGACTATCTTCACACCACAAAACCAATAAAGGAGGAAATGGACCATGATGCTATGAGAAGGAACACACCCCATAATACTTTTTTTCTAAAAATGTGGCTATCAAAAAACCTTAAATCCATGGTAAAACTATGCCAATTTTGGAAGAACCCCTAAAAACATTCCCCCATGACTCCACGCCGTAGATGGGGTCTCCATGCTGTAGCCCCCAACTCCCAGGTGGGAGGCTATATCGTAACCAAATGCCACTACTGATGAAATAGGAAATGAGACTCTTTCTACCATAGTGGATTGATACCTAAATATATTTATGATAGATATCTATGGGTTATCATCCAAGCATGACATTAAATTTTACATCGATCTACTTATGGGAACAATTCCCATTCCACTAACCTATTATAGTATAGATCCAATTGAGTTTTGAGAGTTAAAGGCTCATCTAGAAGAGTTAGAAAGTAAAAGCTTCACTAGACCTAATACATAACCTTGGGATGCATTAATTTTATTTATTAAGAAGGTAGATATATCTCTATGATTTTGATTTAAATATCACAATTTTAATCAAGTTCACATAAAACATCTATATCATCTTCCTTAAATCTATGAACTTTTCAATCAGTTAAAGGGATCCAAATGGTTCTCTAAGATTTATTTACACTTAGGATATCATATGATTAGAGTTAGAAGAGTGTATATTAATAATACGGAATTATAGAGTAGATATGACCATTATGAATATGTCTCCATGCCCTTTTGTTTGATGAATTCACTTGAAAACTTCATGGCCTTAATGAACGGTATCTTCCAAAAGTACCTTGACTCATTTGTTGTTGTATTTTTTGCTGATATTCTGGTTTTCATTAAAAGAAAAAATGACCATGAGGGGCATTTGAAAATTATACTGAGTACATTTTGGGATCATCCTTAATATTCTATGTTTTCCAAGTGTGAATTCTAGATAAAATAATTGTTATAAGTGGGTTCCCTAGACCCAACTCCTTTATATACATTGATTATCATTACATGTATACAATTTGATATATAAATGCATTTATTCTTAACATAATAGTGTTGATACTTCTTCATCTATTGTTTACATAGTAATGACCTTAGATTACATGTTGTATCAAAAGGTTATAGAAGTTACCAGTAATAATGAGAACCTCAAGATACTATGATAGTAATCTTAAACATATGTCCTATGATCTAGATGCATCATACTAAAGGGACACATATTATGTCTTATTATTAGGTACTGGGGTATCATAATCATTAAGAATTTTTGGGTACTCAATTCACCCCTATTGATATAGTCACTTCAACCAAAATTAGTATCAAAGGTGTTTGAAAAACTTTTCAACTTAGAGTTTAGTTGTGTTTTAATGATATTAATTTTTTTATATCAAAATTTAGTACTTTAAATGGATAATAGACAAGAAGGTTCTGATACAAAAAAACTCTCTTCTTTATTGGTAATTATTATTATCAATGGAAAATAAAGATGAAAATGCATAATGAAAATATGGGTTTTGAAATTTTCTATGTTTGTTTATTTTTCCTTACATTATGAGAAATGAAACTTTTACTATGTATATTAAACACAAAAACTATCTTCTGTACTATAAATAGAAGATACTAGATATCTTCTCAAATTATCATTACACCTATTTTCCTAAGTATTATGGAAGAGGTCTTTGTTTGGCCTATATTTGTTTTATTCCCATGGTTGTTGTGTAAGCGGTCCTGCATGGCCTGGAAAACCTTTCTATTGTTTACTGAATCCAAGATGTTGATAATATATTATTTTATATAATATTTTTGGAAGTGGGTGATTTCCAAGTCGATAGGATTAAGCATCTTCTTAAGACTAAACCTCTTGTATTCTTTCCACTGTGTGTTTTGTTTTTTTATTACTTCTATGTTTTAAAACTGAATCTATTTTAAACTCTAAACAAAAGCAATACTTTGATAGTTAGTCTTAATTAGTGTTTATATAAGGTTTTGATTAATTAAATTTATTTCAAAATTTAAAGTATTTATTCATAATTCTTTTAACTGGGACTTAAGAAATCTTTGATAATTTTTTTAAAAACTAGAATCTGTATAACCCCTAATGACTAGTTCTTGATATTCTCTATAAACTAGGAACATATCCTTTGTATGCCTCAGATACTTAAGGATAAATTTAACAGTAGTCCAAGATTTATCACCTAGATCTAATTGATATCTTCCTACCATTCTCAAATCATTTTCAACATCAATCCTTATACATAACATATCATACATGATAGATTCCATTACAGAAGCATATGAGATCTTACTCATTCTCTCACTTTCCACTTGTATATGAGGACTCATTTTCTTGGAAAGATTTATACCATGCGACATTAAAAATAATCCTCTATTGAATTATTCCATACTAAAACTATTTAATATCTAGTCAATATATCTACCTTGACTTAGTACAAGAAACCTATTGGATCTATCACGCCTGATATTGATCCATAAAATGCTAGACACTTGACATAAGTCCTTCATAGAGAAACACTTGATCAACCATGAATTATCCTCTTGTAATAATGGTTTATTATTTTCAATTATTAATATATCATCAAAATATACAACTATGAAAACAACCATACTCTCACTAAAGCAATTCTAAACACATGGATCAAATTTATTATTAATGAAATAAAATTCTTTTATGGATTTAACAAGTTTATTGTTCCATGAATGAGAGGTTTGCTCTAATCCATATATGGATCTCCAAAAATTTCATACCTTTTTGAAATTTCCTAGAGTCAAACCCTTCTGGATGTTTCATATACACATCCTCTTGAAGGTTCCCATTAAACAAATTTGTTTTCAAATCCATTTTCAAATCCTCATAGTCATGGTAAGCTACATTAGAAAGTAAAATTATGATGGAATTAAACATGGGAAATAGAGAAAAGGTTTTTTCATAGTCAATGCCTTGATGTTGTATAAACCCTTTATACACTATCCATTCTTTATAGATGTTTACTTTAGATTCAATATACATTTTTCTCTTTATTACGCATTTACACTCAATAAGTTTTACATCAACTATAAGGTCAATCAAAACACAAAATTGTTTTTGATATATTGAATACATCTAAAAATTCATGGAATCTTTCCATCTTACAGCTTCTGAGCTCTATAATTCCTCCTTATAGGAGAGAAAATCATCATTATAAACCAATAACGAGTCACCATCATTAACGACTAGAAAAATATATATTTGGACATCTTAACTCTCTAGAAATCCTATGTAGTTCTTGTGTTTTAGGAAAAAAATATTCCATGGGGACCTATGGAATTAGTTCCTATACCAAATCTTGTGTATCTTTAGCATCAAATTTATAAAAGTCAATCTTACTCCCACTATCCTCCTTGAGCACATGATCCCTATCAAGAAAGAGAATCCATATTACAACAATTACTTTCTTATCTTAAGTGTTTTACATATAATATCTCAATTTTCCTTGGGATACCCTATAAAGATACACTCCATGACTCAAGGTGATAGTTTGTTGCATGGTCTAGCCTCAACAATTTCCTTGCAACCCCATGCATGAACATGGGATAAAAGAAGTTTCTTTTCACTCCATAACTCGAATGGAATACCATTTTACACTTTGGTTGGTACCCAGTTTAGTAACTATAGTGTTGTTTATAATACATATCCCCAAAAGGATAATAAAAGGCTTGCATGAATCATTATCAGCCTTACCGTTTAAAAAAAGGAACACTTCCTACTTTCACTAACACCATTCTATTGTGGTGTATAATGTGGAGTGAGTTGAGATAAAATAACATACTCCTCTAGAAATTAGTTAAAGTCTTGGTTCATATATTCACCACCTCGATCTGATTGAAGTTAATTTATCTTCTTTCCAAGATAATTCTCAACATCATTCTTGAACTCTTCAAACTTCTCAAAGGATTCATAATTATAACTTGATAAGTAGATATAACCATACCTAATAAAGTGATTTGTAAGGGTAATAAAGTAAGATAATTCACCTTTATCTTCTACTTGAATATGTCCACACACATTAGTGTGTACATATTCTAAAAGTTTTCTGGCCCTTTTAACTTGAGTAAAAATGGTGGTTTGTTCATCTTTCATTGTAAAAAATTATGACATATTCCAAGTGTATTTATCTCAAAGTGTCTAAATAATAATCTTGATAGATATTTTTCAAATGAATCTCATTTACATGACCAAGATGGTGATGCCACAATTAGGTGTTGTATGATCGTCACATATTAGTTTTTTTATCTATTTAAAATATTTTGATTTTGTAATTTAATACATAAATACCATTATTTAATTGTTCCATAACATAACATATTCTATATTTATAAAAGTATTAACCTTTATTTAAAAATTTGAAAAAAATCCATCCATAAACATGAAATGGAAACAATGTTCTTGGTAACACTAGACACATAATAATAGTTCTTCAAAAACCAAAATAAATCCTATAAAAAATATAATATGGTAGTATCCAATGGATAGAGTAGTCAACCTTACTCAATTGGAGGCCTATAGATCCACCTCATCTATGGTAATCTTACAAAATCTACTTTGTTCCTATATTTGGATACAAATATGTGCACCAAAGATAATATACAATACCCAACTTGTAGATATTGTAAGATTACATTCAATAAATAATTCACACGAATATATTACCTTTCTTATTTGACTAGGTGAAATTCATCTTCTAGTGGGCCTACTTTTCACATGGAAAACATACCACATCCTATTCCTTTCTTTTCCTCTAGATATTATTTTTCTTAGAAGAACAGTGTGATGGATCCTTAGACATGGAATGAGTCTCCAGCCCATTTTTCTTATTCTTACTCTTTTTATTCATCATATGTAAAATAGGTTTTTCATGACCTATGTTTTTATCAACTTTGAGAATAAGTGTAAGAAGTGTTATCCACAACTTATCACTATTTCTATTGTTATAATTCATAATAAAATTTGATAATTTTTTAGGAAGTGAGGATATAATAAGATCTGGGCACATCACATCAAGGATATTAAAACCCAATATTTCCAAGTGCTCAATGTATCCAATCATCTTGACTACATGTTCCCCAGTTGGAACCATCTCTCCAACCTTGCACGTGAATATTTCATTGAAGATCTCATATATTTATGATCTTTCCTTCTATTGATATAGATCCTTAAGGTGAGAAATGATGCTATGTCTATCCATATTATAGGTAATAGGGTTTCCGTGGAAGCCAGTGGGTTGAGGATTTTAAATTTTTTTCCATCACCGGGATGATGAGACTTGTCTTCTCCGATGATCCAATCCATGATATGGTCTGAGGATCTCATGTAAATTAAGCAGAGCAAAAAAATAAAAATGAACACATACCTTGTTCGAAACTGAAGAATGCGCGAATGAAACTCATCAACAATGATCGTTGCTCAAAGGTTCTGAAGACAAACCCTTCTATATTGTCCACATACAATCCAAGAATCCATATGCTTTCCGTTAATCATAATCCAGGTGATAGCATGGAGTTCTGATGAGTCCTTAAACATCATGATGATCACTATGATTCATTGTCTTCAATCCATCGAAGGCATGTATAGATCGGTTCTTGAAGAAAGTCTTTCTCTCTATAGAAGGTGTAAGGAGAGATAATCTCCCATTCTTGGATAATGAATAGAACACCAAGATCATCTCTTATCCTACTTATATTGTGGGTTAATAGATTACCCAGAAAGGGTTTCTCGACCCTCGGAATGAAACACCCACTAAATAAGCAATAAATAAATAATATTTATGAACTAAATAGTGTCATAAATATTATTTATCATTTAATAAAATTACTATAATATATTTAAAATATATTATGTGATAAACCCGAG
The DNA here is from genome assembly GCA_963277665.1 of Viscum album. Lineage (NCBI taxonomy): Eukaryota > Viridiplantae > Streptophyta > Magnoliopsida > Santalales > Viscaceae > Viscum > Viscum album. The sequence continues at coordinate 112,459,313 of OY728127.1, forward strand.
TCATTAACTCGACTCGTAATTCCCTCTTAATATAAAATGGACATGGAATATTAAAATAATATTTGTTTGAATAATATTTTTTCATATTTAATTAACTTGTAAATAATTTTAATAAAAAAATTCAACCCAATTATTCATAACATGAATAACATTAATATATTTATTTATTAGTGATCAATAACTTAGAGAAAACCCAGACCCTATGGCAGGGACCAAAATGGAAAAATACACATTCAAATGAATAGGGAAGATTCTTAAAGACACTATTGTGTGTGATCCTATAGGAACTTATCTCAATAGTAGTGAATAATATTCATAGACCAAGAGAATATTCTATCAACCCATCAAGGCTCCTAAAGAGACAAGGATCGTCATATCAACAACAAACAACCTATGGACACATAATGTGAACTATGATCACTTTGTCTTTAGATATCTCATAAATTAGGATGCACACTTATGTCATCACCCTCTTGCTTTATTATTTATTAATCTATGTAGATAGATTTACCCTTGACTACCTTGGACAAGGTCTTATGAAGGTACTACCATCCTGATCAACAAGGCCTGAGATATATTACTTCCTCAACCTAGAAGCAACCAATATTTTCTTGAACATTCAACCAATGTCATAATATAATTGAAACACCCAACAAAAGCTACCTTTACACGATTTTAATATCATGTTTTTTCCTTGAATCAAAGTTGGAAATCAAATGGAACACATTGATAATGATCTCAATTTAGGAGAACAATACACATGTCCATAGATATAAACAACCAATGACACCCAAAACATGTGGTGTTCCTATTGGAGAGTCTATCCCCATGATCTCACTATTAGAGATCAACCAGTGTGAACTTCATGAGAAAAAGTCTCAATGATTATAATCCCCTAACACCTGATAGTCAAACATATACTATGTCCATTCATTATGATGTTTCTAGATTATATGACCTTTGTATAAGATTAATATCATGGTATCTCGTTGTTCTCATTATAACCTAGGATCTTCTATAAACTTTTGATACAATAATTAATCTATGGACATTACCATTTCAACAGTGGATGCAGAAAATTCTACACTATAATGGTAAGAATACATCATATATAACTAATAGTATACATAAAATAGAATTATAAAAGTACTGTATAGTTGGATCTTTGGGACCCACTATTATAACACTCCCACTTTCACTTGAGCCAACTTTATAAACAAACTTGTTAGCTATCACATGATAAAGTTCATGTTTCTACAGAGTCATGGATTTAGCTGCTGGGTCTACCACATTTTTGCTAAATAGATATTCTACTAAATGAAACCTCACCTCCTTGAGTAAAACTTCTCAAGATATGTTATCCTTGAGTATATCCATTTTCCACTGTCAAAACTTGAAATCTTAGCTTGTACTCGTAAAATAATTATCATAATGAAAAACATTTACTTGGTATGTGTGATTCCACGAACTGGAAAAAATATTTTCATTTAATAACTATTTCTTAGTTACCTCAGAAGATACATCATACTCGATATTTGTACGTATGGCTAGAACTAAATTTTATGAACTTGTATCACTCAAAACCTTATCCTAACTATGATAATATATCAAATTTATCCAAATAAATACTAGTTTTTGTCCCTAAAAAATAGTATCACTTCCTCTCCACATATACCAGGTACACATATTTTGTAATTTTCTAAGTACAGTCAGATAGTAATGACTGATTTACTTGAAGTTTTCTTGGATATTACTAATATTTTACTACGATAAATTATATGTTGGAAATATCATTTCTTATGCATATTATGGAATATGTTATTGATCCATCTCTTAAATGTATAGAAATAAACTGACCACTTTAATCTCCTCTTATTCTATTACATATAAACTTGGATAGATCTATGAACTATGACATTGGTAAAAATTATATCTTAAATTGTTCCAACTTGTATTTTTCAATACCATGTCACTATTTGTATGATTGACTAGGTCCAAGACACTTTTATATCTACCTCAGTAGATCCTGTTCCCTAGAACTTAGGTTTCTATATTAAGTTAATCACTGGAGAATTTATTTCATCCAGGTCTTAAATAACTATAAGACCAATATATGTTCTCCATATGTTTACAAACATATTTTCCATAGAAAATAATGCCGCTCCCACTAACCTATGGTAGATACATGGAAAAGATTCATTCTAAATGAATGTTCTAATATATTATTGCTTACTTTAATCTTGAACTAGATTTTAGTAACTTAAAACCCTTATTGGAATCCTATGGTGTCATTATCTCATTTTGGTTGCATCATATAGACACCTTCTATGAAATTTGGTCTTAAAATCCTATAGCCAATAAAATAATCATAGATATTAGTTAAGAAAAGTAAAATTATAATAGATTTAAGAATAATGACTTGGTATAACCAATTAAGCCATATTGGTACCGGTCTTTTACCATCCATGTATCATCTCACTTGAATACCCACTGCATTATTAAAAATAATAATACCCTTTTCACTTTGATACATAGAATCCATTATTGAATTTTAATTGACCTTATCAATATTAGCTGAATTCCATATACTGCCTACTTGTAGGAATTATTATTCACAATGAATAATTGATCACTGTCCATGGTAAACATAAAACCAAACTATGGTTTTAACATTCCTATGTAGTATGTGTCTTTAGAATATTCATCTTCTACATACACTTGTGGAACTTGTTCCTATGACAAATAATTATACATCTTCATCATTGACTAAATCCATGTCAATATTTCTCCCACTATCTCAAGTAGAGATATACACCCTTATATAGAAATACAGTCTATTACCTGACTACCAATTTTCTATCTTAGTTTTTATGTATTATCCTAAGAAACCATTATGATAATTACTTAGATGCACAATGTGTTTTTCTTGATGAAAGTTTGTTTATATACTAAAAAACTCTATGCATATAAAAACATGTAATTATTAAATAATGGATTTACATTATACTATGACTCATATAACATCCATTTTTCATTATATTTTTCATCTGTTTATGGGGTTTCACTGTTATTTTCAAAGCATGCCTTGAAATATAATGGAAGTTTCTGCAAGTTGTAACATTGATACTACTTACGTAATGACTTTGATGTATAAAATGTCCATTTATGGATTACTCCACACTAAATTTTGTTGATCAATATTAGCATGTAATACTCATCAACCATACTCCTTATTAGCATCAATGTCATGATGTAGGTAAGGTAATGCGCCTATAGGAATTATTCCATGCTACATTATCATGATCGATGAAGGCTTTTTCAAGATATTCTTAGGCATGGTAGCCCAAATGAACTCATACCATCTAACCATGCATATATTATACTTCACATTCTCATTCCTTAATTACTTAAAGGAATTTTTTGAAGTATATATACCACTAGATCACTATTGGAATAGTTCATGCTCTCTTGTTGAACTAATTCTAGAAGATTTATGGAATACCTTTATTTATAAATGTTTTTTAAAAAAAATAAACAAGTATACACATCGATAATACCTAAGGTGTTTATATCTACTGAGTTTAATTCAAAACTGGGCATATCCATAATGTACTCTTTTAGTTTTTCTTGAAAAAGAATTATCTTTCTACAACTGGGTAAAAACTATTACATTTTTACATTCATCATGTATTGATTATGATTCAAGTATCACTGAAATATTGGTTGATTATGAGACCACAAACAATAATCATTCCTAAACCGGGAATAATGTCTCCTTATGTACAAAGGTAACATGAGTTAAATTTTTTGGTTATACTCAATAATAGTTTTATAAGAATCATAAACTTTCAAATTTGATGTTACATGTTTCTCACTGCTGACTTAGGAATCACCCTTTCTAAGCTACTTGGAGAATACACCATAATTATAGTAACATTTATCTACTTACTTGATTATTGTATTTAAATACACATATGTTATAGGAATATTGTATTCAATACCCAATAATTATGTCAAAAACAATACTTATATATGATGAATATACACTAAAGAAGAAGTGGGTACCTACTTCTTTAATTCAGCTCATCGCGATTAAACTTCCATACATTTATTTCATTATATGAAAAGAAAATAACCTCCTGTTGATTTCCTCTTTCTTTGATGAATGTTGTGAAGGTTCCATTGGAATCACTCCTTCCATTGGCCTTATCACCTTGTCTTAAACTTTTTCACCATTAGAACTAAAGATTAATATTTATTTAGTGTTCTTATTTATTTAGAGAACCTTACCTAAAAGGAAAGGAAGCATTTACTTCATCCTGTTTATTTTATAATATTAAACAAAGCTATATTATATGGGTGATAAAGATAGGAGAATGGGATTTACTGGAAGGTCATGGTCCACCTTTCATATTTACACATAACGAGTGTAATATCATCCATTCATATCTTACTTTACTTTCTCCTCAAAAACTTCTCAAAGGTGAGACTACATGTTATATCATCCAGGTTTTGATGTTGTAACTATAACTAACCATGAACATTGATTATAGAATTATGAGATAACTATCATATGCACCCTACTTGAGTCTCCTGTAAGAATTTTTACACCCTTTCTTCCTGAGGTTGATTAATACTTATAGGGACACAAGTACCCTTGAATTTCTGATATCATGGTATTATGCAGAAGAAATTGTAATAAATTTGGAAACTAATGCCAGTTTGGATATTAACCGTGTCCATGGTTATCGCAGTTTATCTTGTGGTATTACTTTCTATTTTCTGAAAAATAAATTCTTGTACTTTAGTACTTTTATGTTGATTAACGATTTAGAAATTATTGATTTATTAATTAAATCATTAAAGGTCTCCCACTATTTTATCAAATTATAGGAATCATCTATATCATAATCAAAATAATCTGTCTCTTGAGTATTATAGTGGAAAGGATCCTTGAGCTTCCCCTCATAGTCTTCAAGCTGTGTCTACATTTCTACTTGGAGAGTTTAAGGTAGGATTTTGACTGGCCAACCACATTAACTCGTGGCTCCTTCATCTCATGAGCGAAGTCCCAACTTCTAAAATCATAAACTCGATTGTCTCAATGATTGAATATAAAGTGATATAAATTTAGCTATGGATAATTCTTACTACCATTTTAATTAAGTCAACCCATCATTATTATAAGAATTCCCTAGTAGTAAGAGGCTTCATCAGCTATGGCTAATTGAGCACCTCAAACACATGGTTGTGTTCAATTTCAAATGACAGAATACATTTGTGACTTAATATTTCTGTGAGGGTTTTATACATTTTTTTGATGAATTTAGTAAATTTATATTAATCTTGTTCATACTATATTATAGTGATCACAACCAAACATCAATAGAAAAAACATTCGTTTCTTATTTATACATTTTATTATTAATTATTTTATGTATTTTCCCACTATTATAAAATTCATAAAATAATAAATAAATGCTTAAAGGAAATATACTACCCAAATGGTCTTGAGTATCTAATATTGGTTAATCCATTTAAATTTAATGGACTAACCATGACCCAGGTGCATCATAACTGATTCGTTGCTTGACTCATGATGCAACTTTCCCCTATCCTATATGTCAGTTTCTCATCTGGATTTCACCTTGACTTGGTGTTGTCTACGTCTTACACAATCATCATCATGGTGTACTGCCTAATCTTGACAGGGTCCATGCCATACATCATCTTTTTCAATTTTATAATAATACTCATGTGTAGGCGAGGGGACTAGGGGTGTAATATACATCATATAAATTGGACACACATTCTCTTATAAAAATTGACCAAAAAATAAATGATGTTGCGCAGACCATCTTAATTAATTACAATCATCACATCTAGTTAAAATAATTAAATAAATAAATGCAGACATACATAGGTCAGGGCATTTCTCAAGACCGATCAATATAAATTTAGGCATGATAAAAATTAAATTACAATAAATTAAAGAAGAGGGTATTAAATTAAATTAGATTAATTAATTCAATTCAATTAATTTAATTATCTTCGACCCCTTAATTAATTTAATTTTAATACAAAAAGTATATTAATTAATTAATTTGATTTAATAATAAGATTAAATTAATTTTATAGTGGACATTAAATCATTATTTTAAATCAAAGTTAATATTTTAATTAATTTAATTAAATTATAAAATTAAATTAATTAAATTAATTAATTTTTATTAATTTAAAAAAAATAGATGGGCCTTGAAACACCGCTCTAGCCCATTGTGGGTCACGTCGAACCTGTGCAGACCCGTAAAAGGCTAGGAAAAGCCTGTGAAGAGCTATTCTGGGCTAGGAAGGTCCGAACATAATCATTCTGGGTTGGGTAGACTTGTCTGGGACCATTTCGGGGTGGGTAAGGAGAAACTGAACCCGTAGAACCCACAAAAGGGGTTACCTCTGTACTGGGAGGATGACTAAATGTTGGATCTGGCTGCAAGAGCACCTAGATGGGCAGTATCATCCATGAGGATTCAATATAGGAAAGAGAAAAGATAGGGGGATTCCTATTGGGGACACAGAATGGATCCAACTAGGCTAGGTTTCTATGGTGGAGGCATCACAAGGGTCCAACTTTGCACTAGGAGGGATTCGCGACGGTCAACTGTGGATCTGGGCTGAGGGGGGTTGCTGTTTGTGATGGTTGGAAGTGAGATCTGACAAGGGAGATTGAGGGGGAGATGTGACCTGATGGTGGTATAATGGGTATCCCATTCATCTAGAGGTGGTGGATCCTATGGTGGTGGGTAGTAGATTTGATCAGATCTTGTGGTGCCGCTCAAGGAGGGAGAAACCTACGAGTAGTCAGCGGCGGTTGTCCTGGCTGGTCACGACAATAGATCTGGTTGCCTGAGGATATATATGATCAGTACCAGCCATCATAAGGGTGGAGCATGAATATGGATTCCATATATTGAGGGAACCCTCCAACCTAGTCATCTCCACATAGGGTCTTCCTTGGCGGTGACAGACCGAACGACAACCAAGGGTGTTTGAGGGATCCAGAGTTAGGTGCTCCTGTCTTGGTAGGAGTTGGAGGAGGCTGATAGATGGGTTTTAAGTGGTAACCAGAAACAGAGGAGGATGTATTCTTGAAGTGGGAGGTCTGGTTGGTCGACAAACTTTAGTGAGCAAGGGATCTTCCCTAAGGAAATGTCCACAACCACCTAGTTGGGTTGCTGACATCCCATCCAAAGATTCAAAAAGTCACTTTTGTTTATTTTTTGACCATTTTGTCAATGGATGCCCCCTTGCGTGTTTTTTATTTTTTTTGGTTTTTTTTGAGTTTTCAAATGGATATTGTTATAACATTTAATTAAAATAATAAATATTATTATAATAATATAATAATGATTATTATTTTAATTTAAATACACATTATTGGTGGAAATTAACTTCACCGGTGGGAGAGTTCCATTGACTGGATTATGGCCGATACCTAGCTGGAATCACTTGGGGTCATCTAAATTCACCAAAAATGAAGAACACAAAAGTATAAGAATAAAAGTTATTTATTTTAAATAATCAAAATACCACGAACAATTCATATTAAAAAATTTGAATGACCATAACTTGGCCGTCTGAAATCGGATTGATGCGCGGTCTGTTCCATTGGAACCATAATTTTAACCTCTACTTAAATGTACTACTAATTTTACTTTCTTAGGTTAGAATAATTACGTGTCTCCCTCTAATACCAATAGTCTGTAACGAGGTCATAGGAGAAGCCAGTGGGTGGGGTTTTTTTAAAATGTTTCCATTGTTGGAATGACAAGACTTGTTGTCTCCAAAGATCAAAGCCTCGATACAGTCTAACTATCTCACGTAAATTAAAGAGAGAAAAAAAATAAAAATGACTACATACCTTGTTCAAAAGCAAAGCACGCATGATTATAAATCATTTACAGTTATTTTTTCTTGAAGGATCTGAAGCCTAACCCCTCTAAATCATCCATACACACTCTAAAAATATGTACACTCTTCATTCATCATAATATGGGTGCTAGCGTGGAGTTACGATGAGTACTTCAACGTCGTGACAATCACCACGATCAGTTTCCTTAGATCCGTCGAAGGCGTTCTTAGATCAATGCTCAAAGAGAGGATTTCTCTCTCTAGAAGGTAGGAGGAGGGATCAATAATCTCTCATTCCTGGTGAATGAATAGTTCACCAAGGGATTATCCTATCTTTCTTATATAGTGGGTTAGTAGATTACCCGGAAAGGGTTCCCTGACCCCCGAAATGAAACTGATACTAAATATGAAATAATGAAGTAATAGTGACAAACTAAACTACATCATAAATATTATTTATTATTTTATCACACAACTGTAATATATAAAAAATATATTACGTGATAAACCCAAGTCATTAACTTGACACGTAATTCCTGCTTAATTTTAAAGGAACGTAGAATATTAAAATAATATTCATTCGAAAATATTTTTTCATATTTAATTAGCTTGTAAATACTTTTGATAAATAAATTAAACACAATTATTCATAAATTTAATAATATGAATTTATTTATTTATCAGTGATTGATAATTTGGACATCACTTGGACCCCATGGTGGGTCCCACCATGGCCAAAATACCAATCCAAATGAATAAGACAGATTATTGAATATGCTATTGTGTGTGACCCTCTAGGCCCTTATCTCAATAGAAGTGAATAATATTCATAGACCAAGAGCAGAGTATAGAAACCCATCAAGTCCCCTAAAGAGATATAACTGGATAGACACATACTGTGTACTATAATCTCTTTATCTTTAGATATATCATAAAGCAGGATGCACACTTGTGTTATTTCCCTTTTATTGATTTATTATTTGTTTTTCTAACTGGATAGATTTATCCTAGACTTCCTTCGACAATGTCTTGAAGGTACTACCATCATAGTTAACAGGGACCAAGATATATTACTTCCTCAACCTGAAAGAAAAATATCCTTTCTTGACCATTCAACAAATGTTACACCATTAATGATGCACCCAACACAAGCTACCTCACCATGATTTCAATATCATGGTTTTTCCTTGCATCAAAGTATACAATAAAATGGAATACATTGATAATGATCTCAAATCAGGAGACCAATACACATGTCCATAGATAGGAACAACCAATGACACCCCAAACATGTGGTGTTCTTATTAGCAGGCCTGTCCTCATGATATCACTACTAGAGATCACTAAATACAAAATTTATGAGAATAAGTTTCAATGATTATGATACCATAACACCTAATTTTCAAATATATACCATATCCATTCAGTAAGATGTATCTAGACCATAGGACCTTTGTTTAAGATTAATTTCATAGTATCTTAGGGTTCTCATTATAGAATGATATCTGTTATAACCTTTTAATATGACAATGAGTCTATGGATATTACCTTTTCAATAGTGTATGTAGAAAATTGTACACTATAATGGAAATAATACATCATGTATAACTAACTGTATACATGAAATGGTAATATAAAATTACGGTATAGTTGGGTCTTCAAAAACCACTATTACAACCCATATTCTCATATTTATTTATAATCTCCTTGGACATAATGGATATCATGAACCATCGGACACCCATATCATCATCCAATTTCTTGAAATAGATAAATACTTATTTCTCATCATCCCCCTTGGAAATGAACTTGGGAAGTGGGTATTACAACATGTATAATTTTCATTTGTTGTGTAGTATAATGCGCAAATGCCAATACCATTTCTGAAAATTCACACTGGTGAAAAGATTATCGTTCACTAGTATGTACTAGAGTGATATTTCTTAATTTATTTGATTTTATATTTTCTACAAATTAAAAAAAAATCACATATAAGGGCTGGTCTAATATCATGATCATCCACACATCAAGCACTGAGAATACATTTGCATTCCAGTTATTAATTAATTTGATTCATTCTTGAATTAATATAATTCACCTTGAATTAATACAATTAATTAAATTTATATTAATTCCATCCAACCATCATTAACTCACAATCATCAATAATTTTAAACAAAATTAAATTTATTTTTAATTAATGTAGTGAAAAATTTTACTCGGAGGAAACCTCATGTGTTTGTTGAAAATTTTAACATGGATATTAATTTAATATATGATTGATAATACTATGATATTACATGTACTGTTGAATGAAAAACACACAAAACACATAATTAATAGTTTTAATTATAAATTTAATCCTTCTTTCCATGGAAACATGATAACACTATCAGAAAAATACTATACGACATGTACAAAAGTACACAGTGTGTACTTGACTTCTTCCCATGTTTGCAATACATGCTACGATGTGTAGTATAACTTAAATGGCATGCAACCTCATTTTTCATGGAATGTCAGTCCCTGTGTCATGTATCCAATACATGAAATTCTTTGGACACCCCTTGATTTTGGGCATGAGATAATAGGGACTACACATCATGTATAGTGGTTACACAACATGTAGTTATTCATATCACATTCTAGCCTATCTAGATCTACAAGAAAATCCAATATATTCAAATCATATATCTGGTATTACTAGATCTGACTAGATAGAAAGAGATATATATGATTAAAAATAATACACAACATGTATATGGGAAGGAACTACCATGTACTCTAGTTTTTTCCAGGTAGAAACTTTGGCACCTCCAGACGGTATTTTTCAGATGTTTCCTTGTTTTTTTTGCTGAAAATTCTCTTTTTTTGATTTTCTAAGTACCTGATTTATGGGTAAGTGGCAACCACAACAAAAAAATACCCAAAAAACCTTATACTAAACGCGAGATCCGAATTCAAAGGGTAAAATAAAAAATTCAAAATAGCCATAGGACCTGAGGATACCTCGATCCATGAGAACCCTCAACTGTCGATCACATTACCCACCATCATCATGCATTACAGTGCACCTCATCGGCTGCACCGTCAGCCCCATCAATCTGTTCACCATCTTCATCAAAACTTCAAGAAAGAAACATGTGATCACTTTGATACCACCTGTAGGTTCCAAGTGCAATGGAACCATCCTTCGAATGTATGAACATCATAGATTTTAGTCATAAATCACATGTAATAATTTCTTCACATGACCAAAACCTCATGTTTAATTAAAATAGTATATTACTTGATTTGAACAAAACAATATAACCAGAAGACAAATATCCTCACTTGTAAATTATAATTAATTTATGAGAATATATATAATTACTTAAAATTGTAATTCCACTTTTAATTATGATCTAGTTAACAATAAATTTTTGTACCATTGTTGTGATGTAGGATCCAAGTGTAGAATCCATCTAGAGGTGATATTCACATGTACCAAATCTCTGAATGATGTCATATAATCTCTAAGTGCTAGCATTCTTGATCCTGATCACTTACATTTTTCATGATTGATCGTAATATAATTCTTCTTGAGAGAGGAACAACCCTTGAATTTCTCTCATTGTCTTGAGAGATTAAGGGAAGAGAGAACTATAGATATCTTAATCTCTCTCTAGGTTTTGAGAGAGTCTCAATATATCCATTGTGTACACCCAATTGTTTGTTGGAAAGTGAACAATTAGATATCTATTATTATAGGTTTAGGGTTGGAAAATTGCAAACTAAACCATTTCCATCCTTACAATTCTTAATTAACCCCATATCCAATAATAATTTTAATATTATTATTTAATACTTGACATGTGAAACACCTTTAAGAATATATAAAGAAATATAATTTATAACATTTCTAATCGAATCATTAAACTTAGTCCGTTTTAGTACGTCAACATTTACCGATCCATAAATAATGACTATTTAATAAATAAATTTCACCACATTATTCTATGATAAATATAATAAATATTATATTATCCAAAATTGAAAATAAATATTCGTCATTATTTAACTCATTCTTTTGAATAACTTGTGATTAAATTATGTGGATCAACCAAACCAAATAAATCTTATTTATTATAACTTGTTAAATTTATTAATTGAATTTAACTGAGATTGTAGATACACTTAGTCTGTGAGCCTTTAGGCCTCTTTCTCAATTAAATTAGGAATAACTACCTAAATTCTAAAGTTAGTATCTAGAAACATGATATAGATCCCCTATAGAAAGAAGTTAACATCCCAACAATGTATAACATCCTATAAATATGTATAGTGTAATATAATTATTTTATCACAATATCTCAAATAAAGTTGGTTTCATACCAGTGCCATTACCTTAAATTATTGATGTATCTTTATTTTAATTTCTAAAAATAAACTCACCCATTAAACACCGTGTCCATGGATTTATTCAGGTAGTTCCATTTCCATTAAAGGGAATGAGATATTAACTTTAATTAAGAGACAAAAGGTATAAATCCTTTATTTCATTATGCATTATTGGACTATCATTCGTGATGCACCCAACATATCGTACTTCACCAAGATAATATGTCATCATAGTTTTCATCAATACATAAAAACATGTGAGTTATGATATCAATTAATGATAATCATAAATTCCAAGGATCAATATGCAGGTATGCAGATAGGAACATCCAATGAAAAATGAAAATGTGGATTTCCTATTTACGAGTATATTCTCATAACCTCCTATATTGGATATTAATAAGGCATAACACCATGAGAAGGTTTATAAATGTCTTATGAGCCTCCTACCCCTGATATCCTATGTTGTTTGTGTCCCATCATACAATATCATCCAACCATAGAATAATGTTTAAGAATAATATCATGGAACCTCTTGGTTCTCATCATAGCCGGGGACTAATATGTGTTTTTAGTGTGATATATATTCTAATTAAATTATCACATATAAATATTATGTTAAAGAAAAATCATGATATGATAAGAAAACTTCTCTAATAAGAAAAACATGTAAGAAAGTACTAATAAAACCAGTTATAAAGAACCAAATCCAACAATATATCCCTATGACTATCACAAAACACATGAATAATGGGAATCACATCCCATCCATAAGCTCACCACAACCATGATAGGTTATCCCCATAAATATTTAGGTTCTAATGTGACACCTTAAATTAACACCACATGTCTCCTTGCACCACCCATCTCTAGGTTCAACATAGAATTGGGGAACCCACCAAGGCCCCTTAGGTTATAGACTAACTGGGATACTCGATCTCACTATCATCTCTTTGGACAACCTCTTCACTCAGAGGGTAGAACATCTCTCATAATCACGATAACCACATCCCAACCAAATCATCATTATAGGAATATCCAAACCAATATCATTCTAGGGAGATGGAATGATGCCCATCTATCTTCCTAGGTAATCCTAGGTTAGTCCTCTCACCTAACCTATCCATAGTCCCACTCATGGTATACTCACCCGGGTACCCACGTACTAGTGTGGGATGAAAACTCTCCCTAATTTCTAATCAACTATCTTGAAGGTTATAAGAAATATCATAACCCCATCATGGCTGACTCAGTTAATCATTCTCAGTCCATCACTCACCCCAACTTAAGGGAACTAAGGAAACCTATACCAAGGTCCTATATTTTTATTCATTTAGTTTAATTTATATCTCTATAGGGTCCATATATATAAAATAATACATTTAATGATCAAGATCTCAACCATCAATGGTTGAGGCACGAAACTAGTGTTCAAGGGTCGAAAATGGACCTTGAAACTTGAGTCTATCCATAGGCATCTTATTTTAAAGGGAAAACTCATTTAAATAAAATATCGATCTCCCATAGTGGCTAGAACACTTATTAAATTCATACGACACCATTAATTTACAAAAGAGAGATGTTTAAGGGACCACCTACTTCATACGGAGTTATCCCCTTTCATAAAATATTGAGCGTACTTTCAAAAGATCATGAAAGTATTTTTGACCTTATTCCATTCACATGAGGCCCTATCTCAAGACGTAACATTAAAATAATTAATTATAACAATTTAAAATTAATTATTCAATTTAATTTAATGAGGGATTATTTCCTAACAATTCATATATCCAAACCCACATACTGAAACCTCAAGAAATGGGGTGAGTTATACTCTTGACATGCACTCAGAACCATGTCAAACAAAATCCCTAAATTATTCACCCAATTCAATGACTAATTTTTTATAATTTTAGTAAAAACCCTAAATAAATTCACTAGGGAATGTACCTTTATCTAAGTAGTGAGAAATGATGTGTGATAATCTTTTTAGGATGTCATCTAGACACAATGAGCAAATAATCCATCATATCAGATGATTTCCAACGTGATCTGATGGAAATAATTACTAAAAACCTAGAATAATTGCATTGAAATAAGAAAGCTAAAATAGTAAAAAAGAACTATGGAAGAAACAAAAGATAATACCTTATAAAATTATCAAAACACATCTGAAACCACCCCATTCCATGGGGAATGAAGGATGAAATGTGGGAAAGGAGAGGATGGCTGGAATGGCCTCCTCCCATATCCATTAGCCTTTGATATATAAATGCCCTAATGATTAGAAGATGGAACTTACCTAACTTAATAAGACACCCATTCACCAGTTATAGAAAGACCATATGGATCATGATGTGATGCACCCCTTCTCCCAAAAAGGTTTCCGCACAACCCTTATAGCGATGGCATTAAAACCCTAGGTAGAGGGTCTGGCCCTTAGCATTCCCCTTCCATAGTGCAATGCCTCTCTTCAAAGAACAACCTAATTCTTAAGGTTTATCAACCTAATTTGTAAGGTTCATGGTCATGACATGACCTCCCCCTTTTCACCATGGTCATTTCATAAGGTTAATACCATTTCAAAAAATTCAAAAAACTCATTGCAACGTGACACTCCCCTTCAAATGTTATTTTTCTCTCTTATAAAAATATCCAAAACTATCCACAAGTCCATTTAAACCTGTTGTCATCTATAAAAATTGCAGCCCATGGGTCACCCAGACCCTACTCCCAATATCACCCAAGAAATTGAATTACCACTTAGGCCATGATCCACATATGAAAAATCTCCTCAAGATTTTTTGATGCTCAAAATTCTGATCTGAATCCCGATTATCAAAATGACCCCTACTCTAGAGAAAATAATTCAAATTCCCTTTAAAATTCACAACTTTAAAAGACATGAGTCTTTACAACATCCCCAATATAGAAGTTCTCATCCCTAATAAGACTCATCAGTCTTGTATCCATTAATATCGGCCTACCCTGGTCATCAATTCATAATAGTTTCACTACTTTCTACCACATAAATCCAAATGATCTTCCTCTAGGAAACTTCAAACATAAGGCACACTATTCATCACATATATGGACCACTACTCCCCACTACCATCAAATCACCAAGAAAAAACTTAACCGCACCCATCTATCCCAATACATAAAAATTTCATTAACTAATTCATTCCCAAGATTATGTTTCTTCCCACTATAGGTCTTAGTTTTAAAGGGATGATTCCCAAGCCTTAGTGCTACCCACCATCAAAATTTTCCACTAAATGAATTCCCAATGACCCATCTAAACTCTTGGTGTGGTTTCCATACCCCCACACCCAATCTCACATATAA
This sequence comes from Viscum album, assembly GCA_963277665.1. Taxonomy (NCBI): domain Eukaryota; kingdom Viridiplantae; phylum Streptophyta; class Magnoliopsida; order Santalales; family Viscaceae; genus Viscum; species Viscum album. Next base: position 112,474,949 of record OY728127.1, read on the forward strand.
TCACTAGTTGGTCCTCTTATGGTTGAATTTTATAGAAAACACTCAGTTTCACCCACGATTGCATTTCCCCATCACCTGATCACAATGCATAAATTCTTAGAGGTATCACAAGATCATTTAACACTAACATTGAAGTATAAACCCAACACTCAGTGTAATTATAGGGTTATATTTTCAACCAAACAAACCTAACATCACACTCTTACCATGGGGACTGACACATCTTTGATCTAACTCACCCTCAGATAACATTAAATCCATCCCGAGCCTTATGCCAACAAAATTACTCCATTCAATACCACATCTGATTCTAAAATCTATTATTTGTTAAAGAACTATATAAAACCAAATCTATTTACACATGAACATCAAAATTTCATCTTGACCATACATGATTGGTCACATAAAACCCATAACCCCATAAACATGAGGGTCATACCTCCACATCTAATGCTTTTTTCATTACTACATGTAATGATTGGACATGTACATCATGCTTAAACCTGAGATCCAATGTAAATCATCAATCACCACTCATTACCACATCACCAGGAACATCATTCTTGAAATCCACTTAATTTACATCCATATTAGGGTCCACACCCTTCAGTGGCCAATGGTGAACTCCATAACATATGGCTTCCCTCATACCACTCCTTGAGAATTACCTTAACAAGTTTTATCATCACATGTGTGTATCTCTTATCAAGCCATGCTCATCCATATTGTTAACCACTAACACCATCAATCCATGATATCACTATATACTATAAGGTGAACACCACCCATTCTCTTCAACATATTAGGAAACTATTCCCAAAATTTTGTCATCGAATCCATTGATACTCATCCCACACATGACCACTCACTAATCTATAATTCAATGACCCCACGTGTAACTAACATGTGACACCTCAATCTCATCCAAACCCAGTGGGTGTAATGTCTCGTATGACCCTATCTCACAACTTGGATCACACTCCCATGAGTTTCAGATCATTAAACCTAGGCTCACACACATAAATAATTGACTGTACCCTACTCACATGCCAATCACATCTAGACATAATAACCTCTATTCTCTTTTCCAACAAGTTCAAGGAATCTAATGCATGCTGTGGAAAATCAAACGATCATCCACTACTCACAAATCACCATAAAACCTGAAGCATTTTCCACACTCTCACTGTGAAACTAAATGTATATCCATAATCAATTGGGTTTGTAATCATATCAATCCTACCTCCTATATCCAATCCTCAATACCAAACCACCTCAAGTGCTTTATATCTCAAAATCTCAAGGCACTCTGTATGATCAAACCATATATCTGACTTCACTTTCAGTGCATCAATATCAAAAAACTAGGTTTCTATACATTCATATCATTTCTAATGGAACTCATAAGTTTTGGTTAATCCTTATCCCAGGTTACCCTCATATATCACCCCATATCTAACTATAATAAAGAAAACATTCTACTGTCCTATCACAAAACTTAGCTCACTAATATACCGATCCACATATCAATTTCACTAGGCTCTCCCACCTTGACCATAAATCATATCTCACATAGGCCACATATCATAGGCAATATCCCTACTCTTCTCTAAATATCATGAGGAAACTCATGTTCCAAAAAACCCATATAGGGTTCTCATATACATGTCAAGAATCACATTCCATGTCATCATCCTATTATGGAAATGATCCTCACCAGACATATACAAATGAGACTACCCCCTCAAGGGTCATAATGTCATCCAAATATATAAAATTTCATCACTCTAAGATGATTTACTTAGAGTGAAACCATATTCACATACTTAGGTTAAGTAGAATTATACCAAGAATCTATATGTGAAAAACTATATAGGCTGTTCTTGGAAAATTAAGTAACATAACCCATTTTCTTTCTAAACTAGTATCATAATTACCCTAAAGGGGTATATCATAAATGCATCCAATAAGGGTTATTATAATTCCCTTACACTAAGGTACTGTATTGTAGTCACTGAAGAACATCACACTGCAAGATCCACATGACCTAGAGAAAATATATTATAGTTCAGTTGAGTAGAATACCATAAACAAGTTATATAGGAAAAAACTATATAAGTTTTTTTGACACTTAAAATAGATAAACCTTTTTTTAGTGATATCAATCAAACACATGTGTACAGATGTCTTGTGAATCCAACATGCAAAGGATGATTCATGTACACCAACCTCTTTCCAATGGAAAAAGAGAAAAAAAACCATGAATCATAAGTCCAAAACCCAAGTGTGTTATTCTAGGTAAAATCATACTACCATAAATTTAGAAACCAAGAATAACAATCCCATATCCCTGGAAACATAGAATTTCAATTGAATTTTTTTTTCATGACGTAATAATATGAGGTACATCATAAGATCCGATATGTCCCTAATCCCTACCTACCATATTCCGAAATATAAAGCTAAACAAAAGATTCTTCGATACCACCTTTTTATTTCATGACCATATTTACTCTATAGTAACAAGTCTGGTTCACCATGAGACCTTAGCTGCACCTCCCCATATGCTAGAGGCTACCAACTAGTAGTGAGGGTCTAAGGTTTTACCTTGGGGATGCAATACCCTCATATAAAGTAAAAATGATGAAGAATAACCAAGAAAAATCCAAAATAATAATCATCAGTGTATACATAATAAACAAACAAGAATCATTCTATAAAAAATGTAATGCGGAAGTACACACTCATACATCTTAACTGATTGCCTATCAGGTCGATCACATATATAAAATAAATAAATACAGGGAGGATCTACTAAAATACTTAAGCCAAATATTGAAATATAATAAAATAAAATACCATTGACCCTCAAGTTCTATGGTGACACTTGAGATCGACTATACTTACTTCAACCAGGGCCATAGTTTGTCTTGGAATAATACCATCATCTAGAACCTAGGGGAATAGAAACTTCTTCCTAGAAACATAAACAACCTCATCTAGAACTCATGGTCATTACATTACTCTATTGAAAATTGATTATCCATAACCTATGGGAAGAATCTCCTTACTAGGAAATACGTAACCTCATGTAGAAATATAATGGTGTGATTTTCTCCTACCAGGAAATAGATCATCTGGAATATAGGGGAAGACTCTACATACTAGGAATCAAGTAACATTATCAAGAAAATAAGGGGTGTGGACATCCCCTTCCAGGAAAAAAATCATTCAAAAACTAGGGGAAGAATATCACTATTTAAAAACACATACAAATCACACACTGGGGGAATCCTTTCTCTTGTAGACCACCATGAAACACCCATAAAATGGGAATCACATCACATCCATAAGATTATCATAATCATACTTGGTTATCATCCTAGATAAGTCCTCTAAACAAACCTTTATGTAGTTCTACACAGGGTATACCCACCTGGGTACTCATATACTAGTGTGATAGGAACACTCGCTTCACTTTCTAATCAATTATCCTAATGTTTATAAATAATATCATAATACCATCATGATTGACTTAACCAAAAATTATTATTTCATCACTCACCCTTACTCAAGGGAACTAAGGGAACCTATACCATGGTCCTATATTCCCATTCATTTCATTAAATTCATATCCCCCCGAGGTCTATATATCTAAAGGCATACATTTTAATGATCAAGCCCTCAACCATCAGTGATCGAGGCTCGATGCTAGTGTTCAAGGGTTAAATATGGACCTTGAAACTCACTTATATCAATAATAATTTTATTTTAAAGAAATAACTGATTTAAATAAAATTTTGATGGCCCACAATGATAAGACAACATATCACATGAATATGAAAATGCACATATACCAAAGGGAGATTTTCAATGGACCACTTACCTCATACCCTTTTATTGAAGCTCAACTATCCTTACCAAAGATCATCCAAGTCTATCCATCCATCATCCATCAACACTAGGACATATCTCAATCTATAACATTAAGATAATTAATTATAAAAATTTAAAATTAATTATTCAATTCAATTTATTTTGGAATAATTTCATAAAAAATCACTGAGCCACATCCACTCACCAAAATCTTGAGCAATAGGGTGTGTTCCACTCTGTACACACACTCGAACCTACACCATAAAAAAATATTAAATTATATTCATAATTCAATGGAAAATTTTATCCAATTTCAGTAAAAACACTAAATAAATTCACTAAGTGATGTACCTTCATCGAAGTAGTGAGGAATGATAAACGAACATCCTTCCGAGATGTCCTCTATCCACACCAAGAAAAAAGACCATCTTATTGGATGATTTCCACCATGATACAGTTGAAATCATCCCCAAAAGCCTACCTGAATCCCACCAAAATCAAAGGGATACAATGAGAAATAATAATATAGAAAGAAATGTAATATCTTACCTTAGATTGTGATTGAAACACAACTAAAACCACCCCCACCACAACAAACAGAGTAGGAAAATGGGAAGAGGATAGACTGGCTGAAACATCCTCCCCTAGTCTCCCTTGGAACTTAATACTCAAGGGCCTAGATGAAAAAAATATGGAACTACCCCAACATAAGAAGTTAGATATACACTAATCGCGACACAACTATAGGGGTCATAGAATGGAATGCCCCTTTACTTGAAAAGGTTGCCTCATTGAGAGACCACCCTAGTCAAAGGGTATAGTCTTCAACCTACCTTTATCATGGTGAGACACCTCCATTTATGGTTTGACATATGTTGCAAGGTTCATCAATAAAATTTGTATGGTTCATGGTCATGATGAGACTATTCCATAAGGCTCATTCCTTTTCCAGAAATCCATAAAACTCATCGTGGTGTGACACTCCCCTTCATTATGTTCCTTGTCTCTCTCATAAAAATATCCAAACCTGGGCACTAATTTTTCATGGCATAACCTATGGGTCATGGTGCACCCTAATATAAACTAAAAAAATATAGATAAATGGTCACTTTGACTCCAATATAAATCTCACCTAATCACCTAAATTATCCCCTGATCCTTGATCCACTTCAAAAAACATATCATCAAGATGTTTCAGTACTTAGAATTTTGATTTGAATCCTAATTCTTAAAAATCCCTACTCTAGATAAAAAAATTCAAATTACCTTTAAAATTCATAGCCCATAAAGACATGATTATTTACACATTTGATGCTAGGGGTTCATGCTCCCTTAGATGAAACCTATCATTAGTCAAGGAACAGATTCCCCTATAGGTTTCTATAATGGTGACATGATATATATGGATAGTATGGTGTAGTACTTACTTAACTAACCGATATACTTTAGCGAGGAATGGATTCACCTTATTGGATTCCGATGGTGGTGTAGATAAATGGATGAGTATATTAGATTCTTTGAGATTTGTGACTCCTTAGGCTTCACTTGGAAACATTTGAGATGTGACTTACAGATGGGCTATCAACTTCAATATTTATAAGTTTTTTTGTCATCCAAGAATCCCTAGATACCCATGAGATGTGGCTTTCAAGGATTGGATCTATAATTATTGATTCTTATATCTTCCTAGATATACTAAAATAAACACAATTCAAGAGGGGGGGTGAATTTTAGTTAAAAAACAAATTATAATTTTACAACAACCTCAAGTGTAATATGATCAAAATTATTTACTTCTGATCAACTTATAGAACAGAGTATCAAAGATAAATGTAGTGGAAATTAAAATTATTATAATTAATTATTTAAAAATAGTGGAAAAAAATAAAATCATCAACACAAAAAAAAATAGTACAAAACATAGTGTAAAGGATAACTATCCTTATACTCCTATAAAAGATATTATAAAACCAAACTTTTTACCCAATGTGTAAAGGGTAACATAGACCTGATCCAAGGTATCCAACTTCCTTCATGGAATTTCCTTGACTCTAAAACAATCAAAAGGGAATTTTTATTCCACATTGTATCCCTCAATTGTAGACAATCAAAATATAATCCATCTTCCACACTTTATGACCTTGATCAACTAGATTGTAATTAACTCTATATTCCTCAATGAAATACCACAAAATAGTATTCATAATAGGATCTATCTTCCTCATGGATTCTATCAACACCACGGTTGGAAATTCAAGTATTAACACTGAGAAAAATTTGAGTACTTACTATGAAATCCTCACAAATGAATGCTCCAAGAAGAATCAATCATAAAAAATGTTATAATTGGAAACACACTAAGAAAAAATATTTTGAAAAATTCAAAATAACCAAAAGTTATTTTATAGAAATATCACAACATATACTTTATTAATCTTGTATCTTCCATTCCATATGGTAATGATTATTTAGTGATGATGCTTGAATGTTTGGAATCTGTAATTCTTGAGTACAAATTTAACAAATTTAGAAGTTGTAACCTTTATCTTTTGATGCATTAAATTTCACACAACATCTTTTGATGAAATAAATTTATGATTCTATGATGCTTGAGTTTTTTTAGTGAAATAATGTATAATACAAAGTTCAGAGGAACTTATATGTATATAAATTAAAACTACACAAACAAGAAACTCAAATAAACAACTTCAATTTAGATCAAATTACAACATGAGTGTATTGTGATTTTCAAAACCAAAGATAAAGTAATTATTTGAATTAATAATCTCCCCATAAAATCGTAAGCATGAATGAAAAATGGAAATTGACATAGTTTTGAAAACCCCCATATCTTCTAATGAATATATTATCTATAAGTTTTTTATTTCTATAAAATCTTCCAAGTTATCCCCCTTTGAAAAGAAAATGAAGTCCTTAAATTTATAAAAACTTAAGGAAACATTCATCTATTAATAAAAAAATTTAACAAGGTTAATATTCCAAAATTTCCCCCTTTTTGATTTTCAAAAATAAAAACCAATTAAAGAGAAGTATTCAAGTAAGATAAAGTTTATTAAATATTTAAATATTACAGGAAAATGAAGATAATAAATTTTAAGTACTGCCCCTATCTAAAACATATATTTTTGATGTCATTAATTAATATAGATTATATAATTTCATAATAAATAGACCATATAATGAATTAAAAATAAAATCATTCATAAAATATTGAATTAAAAACATTCTTGTAATTAAGGCAGAACTTAAACCACCCATAATATTAGTAAAAATTTAAAAAATGATCAAATTTTTTAAAATAAAACTTTTGATGGAGTTTTTATTATTTTATTATTAATACATTGTTTCGTCCTATAAATATTTTAAATTTTTTTCCTCAAGTATACTTGCTTTAAATTCTTTCTATTAACCACTAACTTTAAAATAGAAAGCATTTTGTCTTGGTATTCTATTTTCTGTTCAGCTTCAATTATATTTTGTTCAATCTCTTTAACCCTTCAATTATAATGACCTTTAGAATAAATTATATCATTAATCTCATTAATATTGCTTTAATTTTTATCCATTAGAAACTTATTTTCATTATCTTGTATTTTCTCATCATTCAAAATTTTGAAACTGATTTTCAAAAGTCTCCTTGAGAAATAGTTAATCAGATTTTAACTCTACTGGTTGATCAATCACTTGATAAAAAGATCAAGAAGTTTGAATATCAGAGATACTACCCCTCATTTTATTCATCATTTAATAAAGATATAAAAGGATATAAATTATGTTCCATATCTTTTGCAAATTATTAATTATGATAGCTTGATTCCTTTCATTTATTTCACTTCTCTTACTAAGATTCAAATAATTTTTCTTTGTGTAACCTTTTTATGTTTTTTTGAATATATTTTAAGATTACCATTCTTCGCAAAATAAAAATTTACAATATCTATAATATTTTAATATTGACCTTCCTAAAATATTATATCTTAAGTTTCCACCTAACTAAGATCATTTTATGAGTTTTCTTTTTCTATATATGGATAACATGCTTATGATATTTTCAAAAATTTATTTAAAATAGTTGTTTCATATTCTGAGGAATTAAATTATTTTAAAGACTTATAATCTATTTATAAATAAGTACTATTTGACTCAAAAGTGATTGATTCTTTACTATATAGAGAGAGTTTTTTATGAGCTTCAATCATTAATTCAAAATATTTGGGGATTAGAGTTTCTTCAGCTGGTGGAGAAAGAGTTTCCATAACCACTATAAGAAAAATATCTGACGCTTTTTTCATTTCAATTTTTAAATGAAACATTCAGGAAATATATTCTTTTCTTAAAAGGAAACTGAATAGGGAAAGGATCCCAAATAAAGAGTGAAGTAAGAGCTATATGAGAAGCCTTCTCCTTTAAGGAAATCTTTATTTTATTATAAACACCATATTTCTCACCACCTTTTATTCTCATAGCTTTTAGATAAAAATAAAAAAATTTAAAGGAAGGTTTTGAACCTAATATTATTTCATTAGATGACTTCATAGTTTACACAAACATTTTTTATATAGAAGCATAATTTTTTTCATATAAATCATTAAATTTTTCATTAGTTAATATTATTTTTTGAGTAGGAGGAAGATCCAAAACTCTATATTATGGTTCCTTTCTCTTTTTTTATATAAATTTTTTCTTCTATTTTAAAAATTTCACTAGAGGTACAAAATCCCATACCCTATCAAAAAAAGTTTTCAGTGAAGAAAAATATACTAGTTTTATCGTTGCAGTTGTTTCTGAATTTAAGAGATTTTCCTTAACTCTCTTTATAGATTCAATATCAATCACCCTTACTTTGAAAAGAATATTAAAAATAACTTTATTTATGGTTTTATCATAGGGTAATATATTTATCTTCAACATTCTAGAAAAAATGGCTTTAATATAATCCTAAATGAGGTTCACCAGATTAAATATCCTCATATTGTAAAGGAAATATAAAATATAAACATCATGAATATTTAATATATCCTTATCACTATTCCTCAGATGAAAAAGGTTTTAACCCACTGAAAAATGTCATTTATTCAGGGTGTATATGATTCATATTATTTAATTTTTCTTTAACTAGAAAAAGTGTTTATTATACTTTAGTCTTTACAAAGGAACTTGAAATATTTTAAATTTTGTGAGATACAAAAACAAACTCTCCTTCTAGAGGTATCTCTTTAATTTCCATAAATTCTTTAATTAAAATGGAAAATTAAACTCAAAATACTATAAATATAACCTTATAACTTTCACCAGATTCATAAAAAAAGAGAAAACATAAAACCCATGAATAAAACATGGATAGTAAAGATCATGAGACTCAGAAGGTAGGGTAAGATTCTATCAACCTTGAAAACAAAAAACATATTTTAACAATAATTCATTTTGATCATTCTAATCTTGATAAACCATCCTTTCTTTGAATATCCCCCTTGATGAAATTTCACCAAAAGATTCTACAAAACCATTTTAAATTAGATACTAAAAACCAGTAGGTATTCACTACAAAAACAAACAACACACTTAGGGACTATAAGCGTAATTATAGGATTTCTCAATAAAAATTGATATTAAATTAAATTGACTCATCTAATCATCCAGAAAAAACTCACCCTAAATGAAAACAACTCTAAAAACACTCAAAATGATTTTATTCTCAAAATTTAAAATTAAAAAGTAAAAAATCCAAAAATAACGATTAAGTAAACAGTATAGTGAATCTATTGTAAAATAAATGAATAGAATATGAATAATAGAAAATTCAGTTAAAACAAAAAAAATGATAATATAAAAATAAAATAAACTTCCTAAAAGTTATCAACCTTATTAATGTCCTGATCTTATTTTTTTGAATATGGTTTTAAAAAAACTATTTTAAAAAAACCATATCATTAATTAAAGATAATAATTTTTTTTAACATCTAAAATGTTTTAAAAAATTATCCAAAGAGAAATAAAACTCCTAGTCCATATGAGAGTTTAGCAAACAAAGTAAAAAATTTTAAAAAACAAATCATATAGTAAAACACTACCCATGTATAAAATAAAATGTTACTTGGTACTAGTGATATAAATTATAATGCTAGTACACAATGAATTCAAGTCTTTGGAACCAAGTTTATGGAAGCTATACCTTCTTAGTTCCATACGTATTTGTGAATAAAACCTTTAACACCTAATTTTTTTATCTCTCTAATTTTAAAAAGGAGCATGTTCTATAGAAATAAATGCATGAGTTATTTTTAATGATTAAAATATATTTATAGAATAATAATTCTTCTAGTTTTCTCATTAAAACATTGTAAAAAATGTTTTTTTCTTGGGAAAAATTAATTGGACCAATAAGTTTATCCATCATTGGTTTTACTACCAAGTCTATAAGTAATTATCTTATCCCCTAGATATCCATACAAATGTAAAAATTCTTATTTATAGTAGTATATTTTGTTAATATATTTTTCAAACTTTTAACTTCATAATTTAACCTAAAAAATTCATTCTTATCATGTGAAAATGATACATCCTTTACTTTCTTATTTTTATAATAAATTGATATGGAATATGATTTTAGATTATCTTATGATGAAATAACAACACTCTTTAATTTTTTCTCAGAAATAAATTTAGAAACCTTGTCTTTATACTTACCCAAATCTAAGAAAAGTTTCATATTTTCATTATTTAGAATTTCTAGATCATTCATAGGTTTAACAAAAAATTATTCCTTTTTTTAACATTACTAACTTTAAATTCACTATACTTGTTATCAAGTTTAATAATATCTACCCTAACCTTCAAATATTATTATTTCATTATATTTTCATATTTGTATAGAATAGAATATACAAAACCATTTCTTCAACAATCAGTGTGTCATATTCATCTTCAATTTTATCATAAAAGTCATAAGGATATTTTCAATCTATCATTAGATTCATAAGGGATTATATGGTTACCTTTCCCATGGAAAATTTTTCATTCCTCATAAAATTAGAAGAGAACCCAATAATTTTATTGATATCTTCACTATCATTCAATGAAATTTTAGATATAGTCCTACATCCCCTAACACTCTATGTATCTAATTATTTAAATATTTTCTTCTCCTTTCTCATTTAGTATTTCATATATGAATATCCTTCCCTTATTTTAAGTTTCAAAAAATCAGGTAGAATATGAATAGGTTTCTTAAACTCATATAAAATTGTCTCAATTGATTCTTTCTTTTCATACTTTTCATTCCTATCCCCTATTTATCCCTATGAAAATTATTTTTCCATTATATTGAACCATAATCCTTGAAAATTTATCTATTTATCCTTTAATCAGGTCAACACAACTATTTCATTTTGATATGCTTAACTTGGAATTATAAGCTTCAGAATTTAATAATCCAGAAGTAGATACGAATGATACACTATTTTTTTTCCATCTCTGCAACTCTCTTATAATGAATATCATATTACATTAAAGTTACAATGAGATCATCAATACTGAGCACAATGATATTATTAGTACCATCTATAGCTATTCTAATTTATTTCCATTACTTTAGAAAAATATCGATGAATTTCTTATCTATTTGTTCATATGAAAACTCCTTTTCACCAATTGATTATAATATGTTAATGATTTTGATGAACCTATGATACACCTAATAATAATATTCATTTGGAATAAAATCTAAACTTTGATAATCAGCTCTACACATAACCCATTTAATCTCTAATTCTTTCTAAGTTCCAAAGTTTGTATTCTCAAGATTTTTCTAGATACCAGACATAGTTCTACAAAAAGAAGCTTGACTGTATATATTTTATTTAATTGAACATAACATGGTACATGGAATTACAACTAAAATTCCATTATTTAATCATGATTAAAATTATATGTTTAATTATTCATAATCATATAAATAATAGTTAGAATAATAAAATTCTCAATATAAATATTAATAATAAAGGCCTCAATTGAGTCATGCCAATATTCATATCCATTCCCATTAAAGATATAAGGTCTATTAGGATTTATATTATCAATTGAACTAATAGAAAAATCTTCCCTAATAAAACATTTTTCTACCATGCAGTTAGCATAAAGAAACTAAGATTCAGATTCTAATAAACTAACATAAATTCAAAAATAAGACCATGTATAATCTCAAATGAAGATACTCTCTTTGATAATTTTTTTTCCTAAATATACGATGATAAACACACTATAAGAGGGTGGGGGGGAGGGTGGGTGTGAATTGTAGTTTAAAAACAACATACACTTTTCCAACCACCTCAAGTATAGTATCATCTGAATTATAAACTTATGATCTACTCAAAAATCAGAGTATCAAAGTCAAATCAAGTAGAAATTGAAATATCAGAATTACCAATATAAAAGAAGTGGGGAAAAAATAAAAAATATTCACGATAGGGATAGAATAAAACCCTAAGTAAAGGATAATAATCCTTATACTTATATAAAGTATATTATAAAACCAAAATTTGAACCCAAAAATTTATGGAGGATTGTAGACCTAATCCAAGGTATCCTACTTCCATCTTCAAAGTTCCCCAAATTTAAACCTATTGGAAGTCACTCTAACTTTCACACAAAATCCATCGACTTGAGACTTTTTAGAAGGTGATTTTTCTTCCGCACTAGAAGTAATTGGTCAACCAAATCAACAGAATATCTAACTTACTCAAGGGAGGACATCAAAAAAATAGTCAGAATACGATTTTTCTTCCTCATGGAATCCCTTGACACCATGATAAAAAATTCAATGATTAAAACTGAGAAAACTTAGAGAAAATACAATGAAATCCTCACAAATGAATTATATATGAAGAAACACTTAGAAAAAATTTACTATAATCAAAAGCACACTCAACAATAGAATATTAAAAATATAAAAATGAATAGAATATATTTTATATAAATACCATAACATGTAATTCATTAATATTATATATTTCATTCAATAAAGAAATATATCTATTTATAAATTATGCTTCAACAATAATATTTTGTAAACCTCGGGTATAATTGTAACGACATTGGAAGCTAAAATATCTATCTTCAAATAGATTTATAATCACATAATATCTTTTGATGAAATAAATTAATTCCTCTATAGTGTTTAAATAATTTTTGGAGAAACAAGGTAGAAAAAAAATTTCAATAGAACTTATATGTATAGAAATCAAAATTACACAAAAATGAAATTCAAGGCAACAACTTCATTTTAAATCAAATTACCACATGAGTGTACTATGATTTTAAAAACCAAATATAAAGTAAGTCTTTAAATTATAAACTTCCTTAAATAATTGACACTTATACTGGTTGTTAATATCCTTATCTTTTCTTTTCTTACTCCCAGTTATCATATTATTTCAGAGTTTGAGTTGACTTGTTTCTTTTATTTCCTTTGAGTTTTAGGGTGTCCTACTCAATATTTTTATACTCACCCCTACATGAAATTTGTACCCACACGTGTTGTGTCTATACAAGTTATGTGTAGTTCAAAGATGGTTTTGGTGGATGTGGAGATGTTATGACTTATTTGGAGATAAATATTGGTGATTATTGGAGACAAATGGTGGTTCATGATGGTTGAAGTGACCGTTGCAGCTGGAGAATGATGTAGGAGTTCACACAATAAGGAGGATATTTCTAGTGTCTTGTGTATTTTAGATTCAAAGGCATGTGTGGTTTATATTTACTTTAGTATTTTCCTCCTTTTTTTGTTCTTTTAATTGATTTTTCATGAACCTATTATATATAGATCAAATATTTATATACACTAGTTTTTCTTGTTATTTTATATATTTTAGACATGTGTCTGTTCTAAGTTGACACAGGATAAATCCTCCCATATTATGTGATTTTACTAATTGATGTTAATCCCTAGCCCATTACCTATTGGAGTTATTATTATGGGGGTGCACTTAGATAACTTTCCACTTGAATGGGTCTCATTGGGTTTGTTCATGTCAATAGTGCATATAAAAGAAGAATAAAAGAAATCGTACACACTGGTTTTTGTGTAATCCTTACAACTATGCCTTGTGGTGAAAAAGAAAGAAGTCACACCTATTAGATATAGTGAAGAAATTTGGGATCACTATAGTATTGTTGGTATACAATCATTAGATGAAGAAGGATAATCCTTACCTTATCAAAGTATAAGACCATAGTGTAACTATCATGGACCATCCCAGATACCCTAGTACACCAGTACCCAAAATAGCTCTGAAATAGCCTGAAGGGAATCCCCAATCCCTATGGGTTGGTGACTAGCACCTTAAAATAATCAGAAACCATAGAGAATTATTTTTACAAAAAGGAATGATAAAACAAAGTAAGATAAATGAATACATAGTAATTATTCCAAACACTCCTCAAGGATAAAGTACCATAAAAAGATAGATATCCCAAAGAATATATCATCTAAAAAACTTCACATCATTATTAATATAAGATATCATAATCCTTATGAAACTAGTGGACCATAAGACCCCTGATCACCACCACCACTCTAGGTCCCATGGTCAAGTACACCCACCACTTCCAAGTGAATCTTTCCATTTTCCAGTAAATAGCACAATAAATTCTACAAATTTCCAAAAGAAATAGTAGGGTGTGAGGTAACAATCCATGTAGGATCTCTCCAAACATTCTATAAGTAGTTATAATAAAAATAAACCATTTATGATTTAATTTAAATAAAAACAAGGCATAAAAAATCATTTTTTCATAATTTCAATCAAACATGATTTCAAATCAAATTGGTGGAAAATATTACCAAAAACAGGATTTAATGAACATTTTCATAAATAAATGTCATGAATTAAAGTAGATCTATAATCAATGGAATGTAATAATAAAATAAAAAAATAAGAAACATGTACATTATCCTAGTATTTAGTTAGTTCTAGGCTATAGGATCCTCACCCATATTAGTTAATCATTATAGATCAGTGTGTGTGCACACATCCCTAGGCTCAGGATATCCAGATAAAATCAATCAACAATCCATTAGAAAAATCATGATGAACTTGGTTTAGTTAGAGTTGTCATCATCAATCCATTTATAAGGAGTTAGTGTCCTAGAGTTCTTATACTAATCACCCAATAACTACCTAGGCTAACATTTTCTTCAATCAATCAATCAATAAATCATGGTAAAATCATTCTTTTAAGTTTAATTTATCAATCACAATTAAAATTCCCAATTTTCAAGTTTTAACATGCTATTAATGTTTCAATGCAAAATATTATGTTTTCATCAAATACATTCCTTTCAAAATCACATTTCATTTAAATCCATTTTCTCAAGGATAAATCATGAAATCATTTCATAAAATCATTTCTAAATTCAATAAATATTTCTAAAAATAAAATCAGTTTCTAAAATCCTTTGAAAAATGTGTTTTCATTTTAAAAATCCATGCATTTTTAAATAATACATAGAATAGAATAAATTCAAGGATTTCTATTGATAATTCATTTCAAATGAATAAAGAAATCATGGTTAAAATTATAGGAAAATCCTTACAGAACCAACCACCTTTAATCATAAGATAAAACAATAAAACACCTAAAATGTGAATGACAATAGATAGTTAATGTCATGGAAGATTAAGAAGGAATCCCTAGAAACATATCCCATCAGATCATGGTTTAAATAATTTAACATCATTAGGATTTTTCACTCTCAAAGAATGATTGAAGTACAAATAGTGGATTACATATAAGATAAGGCTTACTTACCAGTGAGGGATCAATCACATTCATTGGTACTTATATTTGAGAATAAGAGAGGTTTGAGGAGTCAAAATCATCTCTTGAGAGCCTTGAAAATACTAGGATTCAAACGGAAGTAAAATATGTGAAGTCAGATTAAATATAGAATTGATAATTTTAATTTTGGAAAACAAAAGTCTACACCACAACCTAAGACACCACATTGCAAGACTTCTAAAAATAGGGTAGACCATGATGTAGTAAGTAAGACCACACTACAATCACCCAAAACTATGGTGTAATCAAAGTGCTACACCGTAATCACCCATGTTCAACCAACCTCCAAAATTCACAATGTAGGGCTTACCAAGATCTTCTTTACCTAGGGTAAGGCTATAGTGAAACTCATACACCACGCAAAAGCCACCCCCAAAATGATAGAGGCACCAAATCCACCTCTATGCCCCATGTATCCTCGATGCCACAACCCTACCAAATTTTGAAAATTCTCAAAAAACTCACCATACCATATCCTGGTGTCCTTGCCAAAATCATGATGAAAAGGGAAGTGGCACCAAAATTTATCACATCACAACCCTGATATCCATGCCATAACCAAAATCACTCAATTATTTAGTACCCCTCATTATGGAATAACTACCTAAAGTTAATATAATGTTACAAACTCTCCACTATAAAGTATTTCTTTCCCTAGAAATCCTATCATAAAGACTACATATCAAAGAGATGAGGTTGATTCTCTCTCATCAGTTCCTTATGATTCCAAGTGTTATATGATTCATAAACATGTCTCCACAACACTCAAACCAAAGGTATAGAATTTTCATGAAGAACATTTGTCTCTGAATCAATAATTTGAATTGGCTTCTCAGTCATGGATAAATTATGTTCAATATCAAGGTCCTAATAGCTCAAAACATAAGATGGTTCAAAGAGATACTTTGAAAATTATGATACATGAAACAAGTTGTGAATTGACATCATATGATATGGAGATGTGAATTGGTAATCCACCATGACAATCTTCCCAACATCCTCCAATGATCCAATGTATCTTGGTGAAAGATTTCCCTGTTTCCAAATTTATCTGTGACCCAACCAAGGTGAAACTTTCAAACAGAACTGGTCACCAACTAAAAAATATAAAGGATTCCAATGGTAATAAACATAATATTTATACTAGATCTATGCCATCACCATCATCTAATTAATCAAATAAATATTTGATGTCATCTCTTGGAATAAACTATATCCAATCAAGGAAGTTTCACCAATCTCTGAACAACACAATGGAGATATAAATAGGTAGCCATACAAGGCCTCAAAGGGTTCTATAAGGATGCATGAATAATAACTATTGTTGTAGGAAAACTTAACATGTCCCAAGTGTCAATCCCGAGCTCCACTAAAATCAATAATTCAAGAAAGAATCATGTATTCCATGATCTATATAGCTCGTTCTATTTGGACATACTTCCACGGATAATATGCTATGATCAAACTCACATGGGATCCCAACGCTTCCTGGTGGCCTCTCAAAAAATGAGAATTAATCCAAAGATCCCTATCAAAAACTATAATAGATAAAAATCCATACAATCTAACAATATCCTACACATACATACTTCCCATGTCCTTAACTTTGGGAGTATCATGAATGGAGATAAAGTGAGTTGATTTGGTCAGCTGATCATCACTACCCATATTAAATTCTTCTTCTGAGGGGTATGAGGAAACCAAACAACAAAATCCATAGAAATTTTATCCCACTTCCATGTCAGAATAGGAAGGGGATGTAGAAAACTGGAAGGTTTTTGGTGATCAACTGTGACCCGTTGGAAAGTATAATAATGAGAAACAAAATCTGAAATATCTCATATCATAATTTTCCACCAGAATCATCACTATATATAATATAACATCTTATTGGTTCTAGGGTGCACTAACCATTGGGAATTTTGGAAATCCTTTATCACAACTTTTCTCAAGGGAAAAGGCACAAAGTACTAGTTTTTAGAATTATAGGAAACCCTCATAAGAGAAAGACCACACAATAGTCATATCCCCACCATAAAGAGAGACCCTAAAGCCACATAATTCATCATCAAGATGATACTCATGATGAATCATATCAAGAATATAGGAGGTCAACTGAATTCTTTTGATAACATTCTCAACCTCATCCTCCCAAAATCCCAAGTGTATGTGAGAAAGGAGATCCAAAAAATTCTAGTCTTTTGTTGAATCTTTCATATCCTAGGTCATAAATTTCCTACTCTAGGAATCAGTAATGACATTTCCCTTTCCAAGGGTTTAGAAAATGTTGAAATCAAACGACTGAAGGTACTCCACCCAATTCCACTATTAGAGATTCAAATATTTTTGAGAGAATATGTAACTTATTATTTTTTCAAAAAACTAGATTGTAAACCATTCTCTAAATAGAAAATTCCTCCAAATCTAAAGAGTGTGCATCACAACTGTGAGTTACAGATCATGATTCAGATAATTCTTCTCACATAGACTAATCTGTTGGGAACTATAAGCCACTATGAGAACACACTGCATGAGATTATATCCCAAACCCAAACTTGATGAATTGAAAAATACCACATATTCATGACCATATTATAGAAGAGTCAACACATGCACATAATTAAAAATATTATTTAAGTCGTCAAAATAATTCTGAAACTTTAAATCTCCTTAAAACTTCACTCCTTTATAAGTGAGAGCGTTCATTAGAGAGTCCAACTTTGAGAAATATTTGACAAGATAGTGGTAATATCCCACTAGAATAAAGAATATATAAATCATGAAAGCATTGCAGAGTTGTTACCATGTCATAATACCCTTCACCTTCCCAGGATCAACTAAAATATCATGTAATGAGGCCATGTTCCCCAATAACTTCAGTTAACAAATCTAGAAATCATGTTTTGATATATTGGAATAAGTTAGTGATCTATAAATATTTCCAAAATGTCTCTTAAATGACATGCATGATCCTCCTAAATTTTAGAGTAAACCAAGATTTCATCCACAATGAATAATATGAATGAGTCGAGGTACTCATGGAATATCCTATTCATCAATGATAAAAAACTCCAGGATCATTGGTTAGATCAAAATACATAACAAGGTACTTTTAATGGATATACATACTCTAGAAGGCAGTCTTCATGATGTCATATTATTTAATTATGAAATAGTGATAGCCAGATAAAAGATCGATCTTTGAGAACCACTACTCCCCTTTAAACTAATCAAAAAAATCATATATCCAAGGTAGTGAATACTTGTTCTTTACCATTACATAGTTTATTTACTAGTAATCAACATAAATGTGATGTTACCCATCATATTTCTTTGAAAAAAGAATTGGAACTACCCAATTTGACACATTCAGGTGTATAAATCCTTTATCCAACATATTATCTTTCTATATTTTCAACTATTTAAATTTATCTGGTGTCGTAAAATAAGAAGGAATAAAGATGGTTTGGGTACTCGGTACCAGGTCAATAGAGAAGTCTACCTCCATTATCAGTGAAAACCTAGATAAATCAGATGAAAACATGTTAAGAAACTCGATGACCACTAGAGGAAGATCACCACTTAGAGAGATTATTTTTCAAGATCAAAAGAAAATACTGACACCACTCTTCCCCACATCATATTTGGGGGTACGACACTACTCAATCTCAGGATCCAATATCCTTGGAAAACACAACACACCCCATTATTTTTTGTAAATGAGACTCATCGAAGATAATAGTCAATCCAGAATTTATTAGTGATCAACCTATCCTTCCCTATAATGAAATAAAGAGATTTATATCGAGAACCAGAAAAATACCATTTGGGATCGATCTATGATAAAGAGAAGATACAATAAAGGAATTAGAGACCCTTATCTCTCCTAGTTATGAGATGAATATAAATATGCATCACATAATACATACTCTCAATAGGAATGTTCAACAAGTTCACAATATGAATCGATATGACAAATGAGATTCAATTGTATAAAATAAATCCATCACTAAAGAAGAAGTTGTAGTGATGGTATCACTCACTATTACTAGACCCAAATCAACTTCCTTTGGAAACTCTTACACTGCATAAAGAATATTTGTTCCAAATTATTATGACTAGAACCCCTTAGTTCTTGAAGTATCTTATTTCAGCATAGTACCTTTAGGTACTGATGAGCCCATGCCACTGTGTAGGGAAAAAAGATACGACAGAACTCCTAAAGGTGTCCCAAGAGACAGTATGAACCAAAAATATTTAGTTCCTCAGTTCAAAACTTCATTGAATGCACAAAATTGGCACACTAGAAATAATTAAATGTGCCTCTTCCAGACATCACATATGGTCTAGATGATGCATGATACCTAGAACTACCATGAGACTCATCACATTACATCTTTACCTTAAAGGGACCAACAAAACTACCAATGGGAGTAAGTTGAACTCTCTTCAAACCTGACTTACTAGGAAGGTCAAGCTTAGTCATCAATACTATATCCATCATTTCAGTATAAGAAGTAAGATTTAAATTTAAAACTTGATATCATATATAAAATTGAATAACTATAATAAATATTTGTGCCTTTAGTTTCTAATTTTTCACTACCATAGGAGAAAATTGAAAAAGTTCATCAAAATGGTTATCATACCGATTCATGGTCTTATCACCCTGATGGAGGTTGATAAAATCCATATACCTTTCCAAAAACATATACTTTGGATAAAACTAATCTATAAAGAGGCCCATGAATTCTTTCCACTCTAAGAGTTCATTTTTCCTCACTATAACCATAAAATATGACCACCTATTTTTAGAACCTTCAAGATTAAAGGTACTGCACTTCACCTTTAAGTATTCTAGAATTTCCAAGAACTTAAAAAGAAACATGATATTTTTTCAACCAATCCTCTACCACTTGAGGATAATTTGAGCCTTGGAAAACTGGTGGTTTCTAGCAAGAAAGTCCTAATAATGATCTCTAGATTCATACCTTCGATGTTCCACAACCGGAGCTTGAATGAGAATGGGTGAATTTACCTATCTTAGAGCTTAGATAACACACGCCTTTATATCAACAAGGACCAGAGGGTCTTCTTACCATTTTTCATCAGTAGCTACCTTCTGAGGTCTATTCAAAAATCTTCTTAGGGGAATGGTACTACATAACATCAAAATTCATCCCAAAAAAATCTTTAAGGATACTTAGACTATCAACTTGATGAAGAGATACAAGAGTATCAATTCCATTAATAGGATTAAAAATTTTGGGATTTCAAAACACTCAGATATTTTTTTAGAAAAATAATATAATTTTATCAAGTCATTCCTTAAAGAAACTTTCCCCAAACACCCATAGTGACTTAAGTCTTGATAAAATGAGATCTAGACAGACACTCACTCACAACTACCACTAAATTCTAGAAAATCCTACCTTCTATCTACCTGTATATCCCAAAATTTCTTACCAACATCAATAAAATATTCACAACAATGGGCTATGATACCACATTTTTAAGAAACATCCTGGATACCTTAGTACACTGGTACCTGAACCAAATCTGACACAACCCAAAGGGAATTATTTATCTCCATGGGTTGGAAAATAACACGTGAAATCAACAATAAATCAAAGGGATTGATTTTTACACAAAGGTTTGATAAAATAGTGGAAGATAAATCAATACATAGTTGGCATGCCAAACACTACTCAAGGAGAAAGTACCATTAAGAAAAAGATATCCCAAATAATATATCATTAAATGAATGTCACATCATTATTAACACATGATCTTATAATACCTATGTAATAAGTGGACCATAGCTCTAACGGTCACCACCATTACTCTAGGTTTCATTCTCAAGCACACCTACCACCTAAAAGTGGCACCTTCACTTTTCATGGACCTGAAATAAAAAGATCTAAAAATGACTAAGGAAAAGGTAGGGTGTGAGATAAATAGCCTAATAGGGTATCACCAAGCATTACATAAGGTGTTTTAATAAAAATAAAAAATATATTTGTTAATTTAAATAAAAACAAGTCATGAAAAATCATTTTTTCATAATTTCATTCAAACACAATTTCAAAGAAAATAGAAGGAAGATATTATAAAAAACATGATTTAATAAAAAATTTCATAAATTAAGGGAATAAACAAAATCAATTATATAATAAATGGTATGTAATAATCAAATAAAAAACTAAGAAACATGTACACAGGCCATGTGGTTAGTTAGTTATAAGCTATAAGAACCAAACACATCATGACCAATAATCACGACTTAGTATGTGTGCACATGTCCATAGTCCCAGGACATCAGGATATAGTCAATAAACACCCCATCAGGTCAATCATGCTTAAATTAGTTTATTAAGAATTATTATCATCAATCCATTTATTAGGAGTTAGATTACTCACATGATTTTCCTAATCATCCACTAACTACTCAAGATCGTATGTGCTTGAATAAATCAATAAATCAATTGTGGGAAAATCATTCATTTCAATTCATTTCATCAATCATAGTTCAAATTCCCAATTTTCAAGTTTCAAAATTCTATTTAAGATTCAAAACCAAATCATAGGTTTTCATTAAATTCATGAATTTCAAAATCACCTCATTTAAAGACATTTTCTCAAGGGTCATTTATTAAATCATTTCATCAAATCATTTCTCAATTCACAACATCTTTATGAAAATCCAATCAGTTTCTCAAGGACTTTAAAAAAGGGGTTTTTATTTCAGAAATACATTCATTTTTTAAATAAAACATCAAATTGAATCAATTCAGTGATTTCCTTTAATAATATATTTAAAATCAACACATAAATGAATGTTTTAATTGTAGGAAAATCCTTAGGGAAACACCTATAATTAATCACAAGTTCAAATGATCAAATACCTAAAATGGAAATGAAAACAGAGATTCAAAGGCATAAAAGATCAATAAGGAATACTTATGAGAACACCCCATCAGATCAAGGTTTTAATCCATCAAAATGATGACGATTTGAAACTATCTAATAAGGAGAGAAGTAAAATAGAAAATTCCATATGAGAGAATGTTTTCTTACTAGATAGAGATCAACTATATACACTTTTACTTTGATTCTAGATATAGATAGGTTAGAGGGGACACAATACTCTCTTGAGATACTCTAAAATCCTAGGAGTCGAAGGGGTGAAGTTGGAATAAAAATATCCTCAAGACTTTTAAGTATAGAAAACACAAGTTTGTGTTGCAGACAGATACACCATGATATAAGACCATTTAAAATAGGTTAAACCATGACACATAAAGGGAGAACTTTCCACAGTCACCTAAAACTATGTTATAACCCAGAGTGACATGCTGCAATCACACCTTAGTCAACCAGCCTCCAAAATCCATGGTTTTGGGCTCACCAAGATATGATTTACCCAAGGAAAGGATACTGTATATCCCATACACCTTGCCAAAACCATTCCCAAAATGGAAGAGGAACCACATCTACCTTTATTCCACAACTCTACTATACGCCACAACCCTTCTTGATTTGGGAGAGGCTCAATAAATCACCAACCCATAGCTTGGTGGTCCGCACCGCAGGCATGTTAAAAAAGGTAGTGACACCAAAATTGGCTACATCATATCCATGAGGTCCATGCTGTAGAAAAACTCACTCCATGCTATAGTACCCATCACTACAGTGAAACTTCCCAGAGGTAATGGGATGTTATATTAACTTGTTAGAAAACTTTTTAGGAGAAAACACTATTGATTATATTGTAACATGAGTTCATGGATATTCCCTAATCATTATAATTAGCAATGGTGATTACAGTAGAACATATAGTCTCAGGTAAGTCCAGATCATTCCAATTTTTAACTAATCATTTCTATTAGTGAACCTTATACGTTGAGTGTACTTGTTTATTTTATTTCATTGATGTGTGTGAGTTAATTAGTGAAATTTCTCACTACAAAAAGTAATAGAGTTTTATTTTATAAGAAATCATAAAAGTAAAATAGAATGTTATAATCACTAATTCACCCCCTCTTAGTGAACCTTATTGTACCTAGGTCCATCATATATTTTTACTTTATAATTATTTTTTTATGAATATATTTAACTATTTTTTATTGTTCCACAAACTCCAACTTAAAACTTTTAATTTATTCAGTGTATTCAGATTCCTTATTGTGAAGAACTTAACATTCCTTTTTTATTCTCAACCATTTTATTTAGTAATTTTATTTCTCCCATATATTGGGTGTTCCTCTCAATAATTATTTAAAATTAGCTTTCAATATGTTATTAGTGTAGGTTTCTTCACCTTCTGTACCATCTTAATCGACACTTGTGGTTTCTTTATTCTTTTTAGTATGATCCATAATTTTCTTAAACTTTTAAATAATATCTTATTCTGAATTAATAATTGAAGTGGAGTAGTATTCCACTTCTTTTCTCAATATAGTTCTCTTTTTTACTTATAGTGAAACTTATCTTACATTTAATCAGTTCCTTATCTTTCCTATATATTTTACTCTATCTGTTTTTCATCATTTTTTCTTCCTTTTTTAGATTTATCATAATCATCACTTTTATTATTTGGAAAATCAATAAAAAAGCTCCCAATTAAACTATATTTATAAAATATTAATATAATTTTACCTTTGTACTTATATTTTCCTTTTTATAAGTTCTTTGAGATAAGATTCAGTATTATTATACGCTCTTCATCCTTTTCTTCCTCATCTTCCTATTCAATAGGGCAATCATCACCATCCTCCTTGATTATGTGATTTCTCATTGATTTGAATGACATATTATCCTTGATATTATTATTAAAATATAGATATTTCATCATCTCACAATTAAAAATAGTATTATATAATTTATCAAGAGATAAATGATCCCTTTATTCTAAATTATAAATTTTAGTATTGAAATTGTCAGGGAAGTTTCTCATAGATTTATTTACAATATTAAAATATTATAATGTATCTCCAAAACCTCTGATGTTGATGAAAATATAATCTAATATTGTGAATAAGTCATTAATATTTTCTTCATTATCTATCATCACGTCTTCAAACTCTCTTATCTATATTTATATCTTTACATCCTAAAATTTCACATTCCCTTAAAAAATGTTTCTATTTTTTTTCTAGATCTATTTAGATGTTTTAAGTCCCCTTAACTTGGTATAAAATTTTTTAGATAATGAGATCAGTATAACATTACTTACTTTTCAATAAACTTCCAAATTCTATTTATCAACAAAATTCATAGGTGAATCTTTCTCAATTAGAGTAAACCCAATAATAGAAGCATCAATAACCTCTAGTAAAGGATAAAGAAGATAAAGAATCATCATATTCTTCCATCGATGATAATTTTTTCCATTAAATTTAGGAATAAATCTATTGTTAAAATAATTCAAATTATCCATATTCAAAAAAGTATAGTTTTTTTAAAGTAAACCTGGGTTTCTTTGATACCACTTGAATTTACCATGAATACAATGTACCCCTGATAAGGGGGGTTTAATGAATGATACTCTTTTACAATTTATTCTTATGAAATTGACCCTTACGGATTGTTAAATTTATAATCCTATCTAAATTTATATTTCACCCTTACCTATATACAATATAAATATAAATTAACAAAAGGTATACAATATTTCTTCAAGATTCACCACCAATATGGATGACTATGTCCTTATTGTGTTCGTGTCTAGTACAAGGAACATATTTTCCACTAATATCAATAAAGATTACAAGTTATGTGAGAATGTATTATCCTTTAACCAATAGTTTTTCCCAAAACTTATGTCTCCCAACAATTCTTTATGACGGTTCCCAATTGTTTAAAAGTTATCAAAAAATAAAATTATAAAGATATTATTTTTATTTAGGTTTCTTTAAAAATAATTGACGATATTACTCTAATCCTTTAGAATAATTAGAATAAAAATCTTATCACAAAATCAACTTCTATAACTTCACAATCCAAAAATTAAATGTCCAAAACTCTAGTGTCAAGTTCCTAAACTCTATGATCTTAGGGAATTCTAGTTTTTACTACACTATACAAAGTTCTTCTAGAATCACTACTCTTCTCTTCAAATCAATAGATTTTTAGAACTTGTAGGTCAAATATAACATCTAAAATCTAGTATCTTGGAGATGGTGGTTATTTTACTACATTGATACTATATAAAACATTAGTATCCTAAAGTATCGAGTAGTTTAATATTATTGGGAAACTGGATACATACTATAATCTCACATTACATTTGAAAACTTAAAATAAAAAATAGTATTTTCTTTGAGAAAATTATTATTACCTTTATAATATCCCTATATGTCAATCATAATACACTTACTAACATTCTAGGGAAAGGAAACATAATAAAAGGGTGAGCTAAGATGCTTTGTAAGGGTATGCATACAAAATAAGCTAACACAAATTAAATAAAACATGAATAATATGGTCGAGATAATTAATAATCAAATATTCCATATAAATAATACCATAAAATAGAGAACTAAATCCATATATAAAATAACCACATAAATAATCACATGGATAATAATAATAACTTGTTTAATAATAACTTAATGCGTTATGTCGAACATTATAGTCTTATTTCTAAGGCCTTATTCTAAGAAAACATACATAAATAGGTAAGTCATATTCCAAATACCCAAACTTGTATTTATCATGAGACCTAGTAATGAATCAAGGGGATATAGTGGGCCCCACTCTTCAATTACTAAGTCTAATTCATTCATCATATGAATGGGGTGATACATAATCAACGTAAACATTCATATTGAAAAACTAGCATATGAAATGTTAATAATTTCCCCAATCAATAAACATAATCATAAAACATCTTGGGTACTATAGAAAATGGTATAAAAGTATTAAATCTAAATTAAATTATAATATTCACCAAATAATGTTTTCATAGATGAATATACTTTAAAAAGTTCACTCTAAGTTTTATTGAGGAAGACATCCTTTTCATTTTGAAATAAAAATTTCTCAAATATTAAAGGGAACATTTTCTTTGAAATAACCATGTAAAATTGTTAAGTAATATTTAAAACATTAATCTTTATAACAATGGTAAATAACATTCATGTTTTATAGGTTAAAAACATTCCTTTGACACGTTTGTAAGAAAAGTCATAAAGTACCTCATTTGGAAAATATTATGAAGATTCCTTTTAAAACATTTTTTAAAAGTAAAACACGGGTTAAAATATATTTAATAAATTTTAATATAATATTAAAAAATTATTTAAAACATTTTGAAAAAATATGGATATAGAAAAAAGATTCTTAACTAAGTAGAAAAACAAAGGTGTATTTCCATAAAAAAATGGTTTTGGAATCTTGAGTACTTAAATAGTGGTAAATTAAATGAAAACTTTTAATTTACATAAATAACTTGAGTATATGAATATATATTGGGTTTAAAATCTAAATATTAAATAATTTCCCCATTAGATGCTTTAACATAAACAAATCCAAATAATGGTGAGATTGTACAATAAACCCTTACCTCAGGTTAAATTCATTCATATTCATTAGAAGCTCCTATATAATAAATATATATTTATTATACATATATTAAATAATAATTATCATATATATATTACTATATATGATTTACTTGTAACCTCTTATCACTATTTATTAATATTTCTTCATTAAAATCATTGTTTCGTGTAATATCTCCTTCATTTTCTATTTATTTTTTGATTCATTAGTTTTGGTCCATATACTTTTATCATGGTTCCATAATATATATAATGTTAATAATCATATAAATATCACATATATTCATTATAAAAAATTTTATTTTCATACATTAATTTTATAGATAGAAAAATGAATTACACTATTCATTAAGATGGCAGGTCTTACGTATGCATGAACACAGTTTTCATTTTTTGAAGGATCATATCTAAAAAGGTAAATATTAATTAAGATTTATAGAATAATTATTATATCATATATTTCATATATATTAATTAAATATATCTCATTACCATCCAAGTAAAATAGAGATGAAAAGAAAATCACATCATTTTGTGGAGGTGGTAGTCCACAAGTATGAACGAGCGACGTTATTGTTTTCCAATGGATTGGAAGGTAAGAAGGTAGATGTGATATTATAATTTCAGAAGTTTAATTATGTAATAATTATTATATATAAAAATTAAATACATCATTATAAACATCCATGAAGTATGATTGTAGAAAATGAATTATACCACTACGTGGAGATGTTAAGTTGTACGTACGTGAAAGTGATAATTTCAATTCCTATTTGATGGGAAAGAGGATGGAAAATAGTTATTTAATAATAATAATTTTATTTTATTATATTTAGTATACTGAATTTTATTTTTTATAAATAAAATCGATTTATAAGAGGTAAAGAATAAGTAAAAAAAGAAAGTTATCAATTAAGGTGGTTACCTCTTCTTTGAAATAACTCCTTTATATATCCTCTTAAGTTTCCTAGAGTTGGTCTTTTGGGAATACCAGTATATAAATAATATTGATAAAGAAATTGAGAAGGTATTTTTATAGGGTATGGTTGAGTTATATGACTCAATGTTTTGTAAGGAAGAGGAAGGATTGGTCTCCCTTTATAAGGGAGGGAGAAGACACACTTAGAATTTATTAAAAGATGAAAATATAATAAAATTATTCTCACGAAAAATGCTTCCAAAAATAGATTAATTCAAAGAAAAATAATATAGGGTTAAACTAACATTATAAAATTAAATTTATATTGGTTTTGGTTCCATTTTAAACCTTATTATTTTGATAAATCCATTTGTTAATTATTTTTTATATTAACCAGGGTAACAACTATTTTAGTCATAAAGGGTTAATAATGTTACCATAAATGGAAAAGTGACTCATAAAAGTACCATAAATTATTTTTTAAACCATATTCCACTCACACGTGAAAAGATAATTTTTTATGAATTTTAATTTATTTAATAAAATATTATTTATTATAAAATATTATTGATGTCAATTTTATAACTTTTTATTTAATTTGACTTTAAAGGCCCTAAGAAAAAGTTTATATTCAAATATTATACTTTTAAATATCCATAATATATTATATTTATAATAATTTTTTTTGGAACAGTCTAACTCACTCAGATTATATCACTTTTAATATTTTTAAAATCATTTATATATTTTTATTAACACTGTATTATGATTGTTCAAGCATTTAATGTAAGTATTTAATCACTAAAAATTAGAAATAAATTAACATTATGAATATAATTTTATTATTCACAAAATTATTTTTAATATCCATTCACATATTGTTTTATTCATATGTGAACACATAAAAGATATTCAAAACTAAGAGAGTTACATTTTGTAACTTTCTTTACTTTAAATATTATATAGGTAATTTTCATAGAAAATTATTTCATAAATAATTAAATTTAAATAATAAAGTGATAAGGTCTAAATTTCCTTCCTCCAATAATTATTTAGATGAAAATGGTGATCTTATTAGTTAGTTTTATCCTAGACTAACCCGATTTACCCTTTATCACAATGATAAAATTTACCATGGTTACTATTAATAATGCATAAAAATAAAATGAAACTATTTACCATAGATTAAACCCATAATTTCCAATATTGAATCCATTTTATTATATTCAATACCTATAAGTGGAAGAAATTAATTTTAAAATAAGTGTGCAAAATGCGATGAAAATAATTTTTTAGAAAAATATAGTTTTAAGTATAAAAATGGATTTATTCTTACTCCATGCATAGTAAAAATATTAGGTGAATCATAAAAAGTTTGATTGAATATATAAAATATAAATTTTATTAAAAATATTCATCAATAGCGATTAATTTAATTTTTTAAGCTAAAAATAGATTGCTCGCATAAAAAATAATTTTTTAGAAAGTATCTCATTTTCTTTCAAATGATTTCATTTTTTATTTATAATAAATTGATAATTAAAGAATTTAATTTACACATATGTAAAACATATATTTTCCATAAATTTTTTAATCCAATTCATACCTACTAATTTAATAGCTTGGAATCGTAGACTATATTATGGTTCATTTAGACTTGGTTTTGCATATATCACAAGCTATCGAAGAGATTAAATTTCTTTAAAGAGAAATATATTATCAAGTCTTGAGTTGTTACATTATTTACCCCTTCAAAAAATTTCATCCTCATAATTTCTAGAATGTCACCTCATGAAAAAATTTCGGTTGTTCTTCATCGTAATTTCTTTAGGTTTCCACATCGACTCTTCTATCTTATGATTTATCTAAAGTACCTTTAGCATCTAAGTAATATAATTTATCAACACTTTTTCTCTAGTTTCTAGAATCTATATAATCTCTTCATAGTAAGATAAATCATGTTTCAATTCGATTTCTTCATAGGTGAACACAAGCATTGGATATGGAGTGTACTTCCTTAATAAAGAGATATGGAACACATCATGTACTTTAGAGAGGCTAGGTGGCATTTCAAAATGGTAAGCCACAAATCCAATTATTTCAAGAATTTTAAAAGGTTCAATGTATACAGGGATTGATTTTCCTTTCTTAACTAATCTTATAACACCATTTCATGGAGATAATTTTAAAAAAGAATTATCTCCCACTTGAAATTTCAAATTTTCCTTCAGTTATTAGCATAGTTCTTTTGTCTTCTTTGACATACTTGAATATGGGTTAAAATATTATTTACCATCATATTTATCTACTCAAATATTTATATCCCTACAAGCTTCCTTTCACCAACTTCATCCCAAAAAGTTGGAGTATTACATCTCTTTTCATCTAATGCATTATGTAGTGCTATTTGAATACTTGAATGGAAGCAATTGTTATAGGAAAAATCTTCCAAAGGTAAATATAGATCCCACATACCTTTAAAGTAATGTAAGAAAGACCTAAACATGTATTCTAAAGTTTATATAGTTCTTTATGATTACCCATCAGTCTGAGGATGATAATTGGATCTTAAATGAATCTTTTTATCAAGAGACTTTTGAATACTTTTCCATAATTTTGATGTAAATTATAGATCATGATCCAACATAATAAAAGTTGAAGTACCATTTAGTCTTAAAAATTCATTAATATAGAGTCATTCATGGATCTACAGAGGAAAATATTCTCTTATAGTGAGAAAATGTTTAGATTTGTTATGGAGATCAACAATAACCCGTATTGAATAATTATTTCTAGGATTATTTGGTTATATAGTGAAAATTATAGATTAATTTCATCAAATTTACATGAAGGAATAGATATATGTTTCATTAATCTTATAGGATACTGTCTATTATCCTACACATATTAAAAAACCAAACATCTTTGCACATAATCACAAATTTCATGTTCTAAGTTATCCTCCAAAAAATGTTCCTCAAACATATATACATCTTGGTGCTACCGGAGTTTATAGAGAAATTCGAGATATGATAATAATCTAATAATTCAATTTTTATCTTAGGTATAGTTGGAATAAATAGTCTATTTCCAAATCTCATAATGATATGTAACATCCTAGATAAAATATTCACTCTCTTTTGAGACTTTGAGGGTTCATTATTTGGGTTTTGAGGGTGTATGAGATGTTTTGGGAGTTTTTGTAGAGGATATTATTGGGTGCTAGCGGCAGAGGGAATTCACATCATAAATTCATTATTTATGATGTAAATTATCCATTGTCCACAATCTGTGAAAATGATTTATGACATAAAATAAATTCACCCCAAAAAACCCATTTTTATGTTGTAAATGTGTTACTCGAGATAAATTAACTCGAGGCAATTTATTTTCCAGCATATGTGAGTTTTGTGAGATTAACATAATAAAGTTGGGTTTTATGATGTAAAACCACCATGTCCATTATGTTTTATTCATTACACATGTAACTCCATCTTCATTTTTGGTGCAGTCATCTCCCTCGAACCCTATCTATCATCTAGGTGTTTTAGGGTGTTTCCTCCTCTTCCAAATTGCTTCATTCAGTGACCAATATCTGGATTGGTTGTGTTGCTTATCTTAGGGTAAAAAAACTTTAATCTTCTTCATTTTTCTTGGTTATGGAAGTATCATTGTGTTTTTTATTGTATTTTTTAGTAATATTATGATTCTAGTTTCATACATTCTATATCCATCACACTATTATATTTTAGAGGCTAACACTCATGTTACTTATAGTGTGAAATGCATGTTTCAAGGGGTATGTTATGAATTATCCTCCCCACTACCCATTTTTCACATGTGATTTAATTATGAGATGTGGGAATTATTTATAGGGCCTCCATTTGTTGTTATTCATTCATCCTAGTGCGTGGATATCATTATGAGTAGTGTGTGACCTGATTTTTAGGTAGTTGGTTCCATATCTAGACTATATTGGATGAACCATAATTTCCCTTAGTTTTATAAATTGTTTTATAAATAAATTGGCTTGATTTATTTGTTTTCATGAGTGGGTTTGTGATGAAATATGGTTTCCACCTTTTTTTTGGTAAAATAAAAGGTGTTTTCAAAGAATTATGAAAAGAATTTGAGAAATGGGTTTTCAAAGAATGTTTTTTGTGGAATAAAGGGTTATTTTTAATTATTTTAAATGTGAATCCCTTTGAAATTGATTTGATGAATTTAGTACATAGGAAGCCTTGGGTAATTTGGCTGAAGTATTGGTGTTGGGGCTCATCTATTCTATAGTAGTGGGGTTCACACATGGGTTGTTCCTCTACTTATTAGGCCTGTGTTCTAGGGAATTTATCCTAAAACTATTGTGGGCGGGGGGGGGGGGGGTTCACTCATGGGGTGCTCTTCTTCTCTTTAGAACCATTTTCTAAGGACTTGAGTGTCAACTAGTCCTTGAATGTGGTATTGGTAGTTTTCTAGTTTGAACATTTGTGATCCTTGTATTATTTACCATTGTGCTATGAATTTATACTATTTTGGATTTGGTATAAATGCTTTTTGAAATGTGGATTTATGCTTAGAAATTGTTTCACATGCCTTTGATTTAGAAATTTTAAAAAAGGTAAATATTTAACATGATTTTAATATAAAATTATTTTATTTCTTAACATGCCATGTTTTATTTAAAATGAGTATATTATAATTGTTTTTATAGAGAATTGATATGGAATTCCTGAGTGGGATTCTATTGATCATGTTTATCTCAATCCTTACACACCCCTTATATGGTGTGTGGACTTGGTATTGTCTTTTGATGTAGGAAAAGGAAAGGGGTCATAGTGAGGTGGTAAGGTTTATGTTTTCTAGGTATGATTATCTGATGGTGAGATGGTATTATATTTCCCACATATCATGTTGAGTAATAGTTTTTAGTTTCTAGTTGTCCCTTTTAGTTTTTTGGGACATGTAAATTTTGTTTTATTGAGATTTTGAAATGTTTTTCTATATCTGGATTTTGTTTTGTTATGGAATATATTTCTTCTATTTTTCCTCTATTGTTTATTTCCAATTCAATATAGTTTTTTGGTACATGTAAATTTGGGTTTTTCGAGATTTTGAAATGTTTTTCTATAGCTGGTTTCTCTTTTGTTATGGAATATATTTATTCTAGTTTTCCACTAATGTTTATTTCCAATATATATATATATTTTCCATGTAGTTTTTTTCAAGTTGGGTGAAATTGTTCCCTCTAGTTGTTTTTTGATGCTCGGGTGTGAGTATTCAATTCATGGGGATCAGGATTTCCATTCTAGTATATTGTAGGTCATTTTGGGTTCCAGTTGGGAGGGTAACGTAATTCAACTCATTAAAGTATATAGTAGGTCATTTTGGGTGCCTGTTGGGAGGGTAACCTAATTCAACTCATTAAAATTTTGTAAAAGAGAATGTTTATGTTCAGTCTTGGGAAGTGGTTAGACTATAAATAAGATAGGTTATAATGACTACCTGGCTTACTCTTTCTACAAGGAGCCTCAAGTCACCATGGGATATTGTGATATGTATGACTTCTATATTGAGTATTTATTTTAATATCAGTATATTCTTATGGTTTTCTGGTTCAAAATGATATTATCATGTGGTATGATCATTTCTTTATGTTATAGGGTATAATAGCATGCCTCTGAGATGTCTTCCATAGGTTCCATAGGTGGGTACAATGGATGCTCCTCAAAGGAATCCACCTATGTATT
Source organism: Viscum album (assembly GCA_963277665.1). Classification (NCBI taxonomy): domain Eukaryota; kingdom Viridiplantae; phylum Streptophyta; class Magnoliopsida; order Santalales; family Viscaceae; genus Viscum; species Viscum album. The sequence goes on from OY728127.1 coordinate 112,508,917, forward strand.
AGAATCTTATAGAGGCTATCATGAAAGCAGTATATGTGGTAGATCATAATATACCATGAATTTAGTACCATGTTTTTGAGCTTCATCGAGGAGCTATAAGAGACTGGGATCGATCTTGAGATTTCTTACATGAGAATCACCTATCCTTTATGGGTATGAATGAACATCAATAGGTGGAGGACTGGCTGAACAATATTGATAAAATCTTAAACTTCCTAGAGACACCTGATGTTATCAATGTGAAGTGCGTGATGTTCAAGATCTAGGGTCCCAACAAGATATTTTGGGATTATATGGTACATGAATATAGACATGTGGGCATGGATTGGAAGCATTTCAAGAGCCTCTCCTTTCAACTGTTCAACCTAGATTTTCTTATGATGTCAAATTCTTTGGAGTTCCTCTCTTTACAACATTGAGAGTGTTTAGTGTTAGAGTACACTAATATGTTTATAGAGTTGGTACATTTTTCTCTATATGTGGGGAGAAATGACCATCTAAAATCACATAAGCACCTTTAGGTATTGAGACCGAATATCATATTATATGTGTATATGCTAAAGATTACCACCTATACTGAAACAATTTACAGGGATATGATGTACGAAATGAACATGGTAGGAAAGATTGAATGTTATTCCCTTTCTCATTCACCCATTGGAAGCTACAGTGGTGAACATGGAAAGAAGAGGAAGTGGAATGATCACTATAGGGTTAGTGGAGGTGGTTCTCGACAACGTGAATCCTCTTCACCATCATCATCTATTGGTAGTGTGCCCTTGAATTGCAACTAATGTGGCAAGGTTGGGTAGACCTAACAATCTTGTCCCACTACTATGAGGATTTTCAAGTCTTATGGCTACAATGACTATTTGAAGAGGTTCTTCTAGGCCATGTCTTCACCCTGTTATGGTTGGGGATCTTCAACTCTAAAGGACACTACAGTGTATTCATAAGCTTCAAAATCCATAGGGATCTAGACACAAGAATTAGTAGTGAATAAAATTCTTAAAGTGGATGAGTTTTTGGTGGAGGTTAGTGTGGTATCAATGATTGTGAGAAGTTTTATCTTTATTGCATCTTCTATAGAAACTCCTTTGTTTAATACAGGTTCCTCACACTTATTTATATCTACCAATTTTTTTGATATGTTAAAACTTCCAATAGAGATCTTGTAATTTGTTATGGAATTAGAAACACCTCTTTTAAATAGAAATAAGCATGAATTTTATTGTATCTCTTTCTCTCTATCGATAGCCAATGTAGAGTTAGTTTGAGATTTATTAGTTCTCAATTTGGATATGTTTGACATCATAGTTGGGATGGATTGGATTTTTTATCATACTGAGATTGATTTTTATCATCGGTATGTTTTGTTTTTTTATATTTATGGGGGTTATCAGCTGTTTCAAGGGGAGTGGGATATAAGGTATGATTGTGAAAGAAATTCCCTATCAGGTATTATAATTTTGTTTTCTACCATTGTAGTTGTGCCCGATGTTGTTTTTTATATTGGTGTCATTCCCTTAGTTGTTGGGTAATTCTAGGATGTTTTACCAAATGACTTATTAGGTCTTCCTCAAGAGATGAAATAATATCTTGTGATTGATCTGGAGCTAGGTATGCATATGATCTCAATACCCTCTTATCATATGTAACCGACTAAGTTGAAAGAGATTATTATCTAGTTGGATGATCTTATGGAGAAAGATTTTGTACACCCTTGTGTTTCACTGTGGGAATCCCCAATTCTCTTTTCCAAGAAGGTAGATGGTTCCATTCCTTTGTGTGTTGACTATCAAAAGTTAAAATGGGAGATGATTAGGAATAAGTAACCTCTTCCTTATGTGGATAACTTGTTTGATCAATTTAAGGGGGGGAGAATCTGTTTTTGAAAATCAATTTTCAATTGGGTTATCAGCAGCTCAGGGTTTGGAAGTCTGATATACCAGAGAATAATTTTTGGAGTAGGTATGGACATTATTAATATCTTATGATTCATTTAGGTCTGAATAATTCTCCCATAGTTTTTATAGATTTTATAAACTAGGTTTTCCGTCAATATCTTGATGCATTTTTTGTTGTGTTCATTGATGATATCTTAGTTTATTCGAGATACAAACAAGATAATGAACACTAAGTGAATTTGGTTTTTGAAATATTGAGTAGCCACTGAATTTATAAAAATCTTTCAAAATTCAATTTCTAGATTCAAGAACTAAATTTATTAGGGAACATTATTTTGGAACATGGACTTTTATTTAATCTTGAGAATGTAAAGGGTGTCTTTTCATGGGAGGTTCTATAGAACACCTTTGAGATTCAGAGCTTCCTTGGTCTTACTAGATACTATCAGTGGTTCTTCAAGGATTTTATCCTGGCTAATTTCACTCATATCTACTATTAAAAATAAAGGGGTCAAATTCACATGGTATGAAAAATTTTAGGCTTCTTTTGATGAGTTGAAACAAATTCTGACATTGACACCTATTTCAATCTTACTTGATCCCAGTAAGGGATATGTGGTGTACTGTGATGATTCTGGTACTTGTTTGGGTTATGTTATTTTGTAGGGTGAGCACATTGTGGCCTATTATTGTTTTTATCTTTGGACTCATGAGAAAAATCAACCCACTCATGATTTGGAGTTTGACATAGTTATGCATGCACTTAAGTATTAGAAGCACTATTTTTTGGGGGAGAGGGTCACAATATTCCATGATTATAAGAGTTTGCGATATATCTTTTCTCAAAAATTAATGAATCCTATATAGAGATGGTGGGTGAAATATCTTCAGATTTCTGACTTTAACATCACATATACCTTAGGAAAGGGGTTTTTGTATCCAACACTCTTAGTTAGAAATTTCCACCACAAACAATTTTGTAATTGAAGGATGAGTGAAACCTAATGAAACTCTTCACTCAGATTCAAATGAATGCTCAAGGGGATGATTCAGGTATAGTTCTGACTAGTGATATATTATTTTCATCTCTCCTTGAGTCTATTCTACATGGTCATCAATATAAGGATGGGTTCCAAGGAACCAAGAAAACCCTTAATGGAAGTGTTATGATTCTTGATTGTTCACTCTATTATAATGGTATTCTCCACTTCGGGGATCGATTTATCATCCCAACATCTGTGAGTAATTTAGTGTTTTATGACTATCATAGTTCTTCATGGGATTTTTTCTAGGAACCATGAATTTGCATTATGACATGAGATGTCAATTTTGGTGGCTGGGAATGATAGATGAAACTATTGATTTTGTGACCCATAGTTACACCTTCTAAAAGATAAAGTTAGAGAATCTAAAACATTCTATTCTTATCTATTATCTTTCAACGATAGTTCAGAAATAGTAATAATTTTTAGTAGAAATCATATGATGATCATCGATACCATCCTTTGAAGTTTTTCATGGGTGATCAAGTTTTCATGAGGGTTTTTCCTCAGTTGGGTCATCATCAATTTTAGAAATGTGGAAATAAAGATCCAAGATATGTTAGACCATTTGAGGCCACACGATATCTTGAGAAGGTTTCTTATCTGTTGGAATTATTGGATCTGTTGAAAGGTATCCATGACGTTTTCAATATATTCCATCTCATGAAATACAATCATGATCCTTCCCATGATCTGAATTGGGAATAGATTGATTTAGAGTTGAATGATTCTATTGTGGAGAAACTAATGGAGATAATTGATTCTTAGGTGGAAACATTATGTGGTAATTAAATTTTTTTGGCCAAAGTACTATGCCCATATATATTATATTCTCATGAGACTTGGGAACATGAATCATTAGTGAGGGATAAATGGCCTCACCTATTTTTGGAAAACTCTTATTTCATATGACTTCTAAGGGAAAGAAATTACTGTGGTGGGGAGATGGTAACATACTAGATAAAAGGAATAATTTTTTAAGATTTTCATGGTTTTTTCTTCTAGTTTAGAGGGCATAAGAGATGTTGTGGTATTTTTTATAAGGCCTACTGTTGGGTGATGGATGTAGAGGGATTAAAATTATATGAGGATGGTTGTTTCATCCATTCTAGATCAATCATGCTCTTATCTTCCAGAGGTTAACCCTCATGTTTGTTGTAGTGTGATAACCATTTTTCTCAAGGTATGTTATGATATATCCTCCCCACCAACCATTTTTCTTATTTGGTTATATTCTAAGATGTGGGAATCAATGTGAGGGCCTCCATTTTTTGTCATTCCTCCTAGTGTGTGTATCCAATTTTGAGTAGTGTGTGACCCGAGTTTGAGGTAGGTGTCTTGTCTCTAGCCTATATTTGATGAACTATAATTGATCTTGGTTTTATAATTTTTTATAAATAAATTGGCATGGTTGATTTTTTTTATAAATGGGATTTTTATAAAATATGGTAGTTTTCTTTTTTTGGAAAAAATGTGTTTTCAAAGTACTATGAAAAGGATTTGAGAAATGGGATTTTAGAGAATGTTTTTGATGAAATAAAGGGTTGTTTGGAATTGTTTTAATAGTGAATCCATTTGAATTTATTTATTAAATACATCATATGGAAAGAGTTGGGTACTTAGGTGGAAGGTTTAGCGTTGGAACTCATTATTTATATTGGAAGGGGGTTCACTCATGGAGTGTTACTCTTCTCCCTAGTCTTGTGTTTGAGGGACTTGATCTTGAAATTTTCAAGGGGTTCACTCATCAGGTTTTCTTATCCTACTTATTCCTATGTTCTAAGGACTTGAGTGTATAATTTTCATTTATTGTGGTATAATTAATCTTCAAGCATGATCCATTGTGATCCTTGGATATTTTACCATTGAGTTTTAGATTTATAATATTTTGGCTCTGATATACTTGCTTTTTGAAATAAAGATTTACGATTTGAAATTGTTTTAGCCACCTTTGTTTTAGAACTACGGGAAAAGTTAATATTTACTATTATTTAATATTATATTGATTTACTAAGAATGAAAAGTTTTATTTAAAATGATCATATTAGAATTATTTGTATAGTGAATTCCTATGGAACACCTTGGTGGGATTGAGCCTATTTATCTCACACCCCGCACACACCTTTAGTGTTGTGTATACCTGGTATTATGTTTTGAAGAAGGAAAATGTAAGGTTCTACAGTGAGGTAGTGAGATATATTCCATCTAATTATGGTAATCTAGTGGGATATTTCCCAGATATCACATGGAATAGTGTTTTTTGGTTTTTAGTTTTCCCTTCAAATTTTTTTAGACATGTACCTTTGTTTTTATCTAGATTTTGTGTTTTTTTCTACCACTAGTTTATGTTTAGTTATTAAATATATTTCTTCTATTTTTCTTCCATTGTTTCTTTCCATTATATATATGTATTCCAGGTAGTTTTTTTTGGTTGGTAGAAATCATTCCCTTTGGATGTTGTTCGATGCTCAGGTGTTTATCGCTAGCCTATGGGGATTGGGAATGCCCTTCAGGTATGTTTCAGGTTGTCTTGGGTTACAGTTGGGAGGGAAATCTAGGTCAGTTAATTATATTCCATATTCATATATTAAGTTTACTAATTTCCCATAATTTATAACCTTAATTATCCTTTTAAAATTATCATCATTTGGTTGTGAACTTTTTTACCTTTTAAATAAATATGGTTTGAAAATCATTTGAAAAATTAGAAATTCTTCCCTTTCTCTAATAATTATCAGATATATCTTTACAAAATACATGAACATAGGATCACTATCAATCCTCATTTTGTTTAGGACTCCATGATATTTCTAGATTAATACATATACTACCTTATTTGTCTTCTCTGGGTGGTAGTGTATTGAGAAATCATAATCCATGAGTAAATCAAGCCATCGCCTTTGCCTCATGTTGAGCTATTTCTATGAAAAATTTCTTCGACACTCTTATGATCCATATATATCTCACATATTTCACCATAGAGATAATTTCTCCATATCTTCCTAGTAAAGATTATGGTTCCACTCAAGATCATGAATTGGATATTTCTATTCATGGCTCTTTTACTTCTTTGATTCAAAGGAAATAACTTTATCATTATGTACAAGGATACCACCAAGTCCCTTATTTAATGAATAATTATATATCTCAAATACATAATTTCCTAATATTAGATTCAAGATTAGAGAATTCACTAATATCTTCTTGAATTATTTACAAAATTATTCACATTCCTTTGTCTATATAAACTTAAACCCTTTTCATGTAATCTTGGTCAATGAGTTACCAATCAAGAAATTGTTTGAAAAAATCACTGATAGTAACCTAAAAAACCAATGAAACTATATACCACAATTATTTTTTTGGTGTACTCTTTTCTTAAACTACCTTTTTCTTTGTAGGATTAACTAATATTTTATGCTTAGAGACAATATAGACAAGAAAAGAAACTTTCTTAAGCCAGAATTCACACTTGCTAAATTTAGTATATAACTTATTTATTCTAAGATTCTCAATAATGATACTCAATAAATTTTCATAGTCCTCAAATAACTTAGAGTACACAAATATTTCATCAATAATTACAACAAAAAAATTATCAATATATTCCTTGAATACTATGTTCATTAGATCTATAAATACCTAGGATACATTAATCAATCCAAGTGGAATTACTGTAAACTCATAATGTATATACCTCATTTGAAATGTTGTATTTATAAAATCTTCATTATTTACTTGAAACTGATGATACCCAGAATGAAGGTCAATATTTGAAAAAAATGAGCTTTTTGAAGTTGATCAAACAATTCATCAATGAGAGGAAGATGAAACTTTTTCTTTATCACAATAACATCGATTTCTCTATAATAAATACACAACCTCATAGATACATATTTATTATTTATGAAAAGAATAGGCATTCCACAAGGTGAAATGGTAGGGCATATAAATACATCATTACACAAATCCTCTAGTTGTTTCTTTAATCCAATAATTCGAAAATGGTTATTCTATAGGGATTATTTGATATAGGTCTTATATCAAGGATTAAATTAATAGAAAACTCAACCTCATTATTTATTGGATATTTAGGTAATTCCTTAGGGAATACATCAATGTATTCATGCACAAAAGATAAATCCTCAATCTGAAGATTACCCTTTCCATCCATAGGTTGTGTCTATTCTTCTTCCCCAAGAATCCCATTTTGAAGAGACATTGGGGTGGATCTATACATAAATCAGATGATTAAGTATCCTCTATAAAGATAAGGAATTCCATATTTTCATCACAAATCATAATTTCCAAATATTTATAGTAATTTTTTACTTGATATTTTGAAATCCGGTCTATACTAAGTATTATATAAAAATCAACCATAATAATAATAATAAATTCAGAAAATAGGAAATTTTTATGTGTCATAATATTAACTAACTAACATTTTCTTGTTGTATTGAGACTTCCACTAGGATTCTTTACTAATAAATCAATTCTTATGGTGATAGGGAAATATATAATTTTCATGGAAAAAAAGAAAAATTTAAAAGAGTGTGAAGATCTAGAATCAAATAAAGAATTTTCTATATTTATGGATATGATTAAAGTACCTACCACCACATATATAGGTACATAAACCTAATATTTTGTAATCTCATATGCTTTTCCTTTCTCCCATATCATTTTTGGGGAAATTTACCTTGACACCTAGGAAAATCATTTGAACAGTGAGTCATATTCTTACAATTGAAGAATTTAACATTGATAGCTTCTTTATTTCCCATGAAATCATGGGCCCGATGGCCTTTCTCTCCAAACTTAATGAAAATTACCATTCCTAACTAGAATGTTCCATGATATTTATTTACACATTTATTACAAGTTGGAAATTCCACCCTCCCCTTCTTACTTTTTTTTTCATATTTCCTTTTTTAGAGTAATTAGCCACCCTTTTATTATCTTAATTTCCTTTAAATTAGTAATAATTGGAGAATTATTTATTTATATTGATAAAACTTGATACTATATCCTAATATTATTATAATGTTTGGGAGAATAATTACCTTTAAATTATTGGATTTATCTCATCAAATAAATAATCCATCTTACTCTTTGGATTACGTACATTGTCTGCAACATGCCTTTGTAACCTTGTAAAGTTAGATTCATACTTAGTAATATTTTCTTCTTCATTTTATCTCAGACTCAATAATGTCTCTCCATATCATATTTTTGTTTTTGATAAAGATATTTTTTTAAAAAAGTTCCTTAAAATTATTCCATTCCATGCTTATTATTTCCTCTCTATCCTTATTGCTTTGAATTAATGATCACCCCTAATACATATCCCATGAGATACGATAAAATTCCATGATAAACTTCTCCCTTTAATTACTTTCCAAAGTAAGAAATATCTTCTCGAAGGAACTTATCCATTTCTCACCGACAAATCTATTCGTAGTTCCATTGAATGATAGAAATTTTTTATGCCTGAAGTGGTCTAAAAATGTTACACTACAATGTGAATATATAAGAAGATATATATGAGCTGGGTTATTTATCATAACCTAATTTAGCTTCCCCAAAATACATATAATTTTTTCAGATATTTCTATAGCTCTAACTCTAACTTTATTATCTTTCCTTGGAGGGTAATCCCTACATAGATTTTGTGCATTGATATAGTTTCCTTTCTATATTCTAGGAACCATTTCTAGAAAATCGCATACACTAGATTAGATCATATCATTATGAATCATAATATATAATTTCAGGACTAGTAAAACACATAACATAAATTGAAAATATATTTATAACTTATATCAAAATCATAAGCATGGGTTCTTTGAGAATATTCTGAAAGTCTATCATAGGGATACGTTCCCTAATCCATGTTTTCCTAAATCAAGTTCCTAAGGTTTCTACTAAAGTTTCTCTGATACCAACTATAAAATCCTAAATATAGTAGATCATTTTTGGTGGTCATTTTACTACATTGGTAATATATACAGGTCTTCACATCCTAAAATATTGAGTATTTTAACAGTTTTGGGAAACTAGATACATACTAGAATATCACATTACACTTGAAAAATTAAAATAAAACAAAAAAATTTATTTGATAAAACCATTACTCACTTTAACATATAAATTTATGTCAATATTAATACACTTATTGGAATCCTAGGGAATAGAAACATAAGAAAGGTTTGAGATCAGATGCTCAATAAGGGTATTCATGCAATGAAAGCTAACATAAAGTAAATAAAACATATATAATATGGACAAGATAAACAGTAATAAAATATTCCATATAAATAATACCTTAAAATAGGGAACTAAATCCATGGATAACATAACATCATAAATAATCATAGGGATAATAATACATATTTTTATAATGATTGAATGCATAATTCTAGACATCATAATCTTACCTCTGAGGCCTTGTACTAAGAAAAAATACATAAAAAGGTATGTAATACGTCAAATAACCAAAATAGTTTGTCTCATGAGACCAACCAATGCATAGATGTTCTATAATGGGCCCTAACCATCAATTATTAAGTCTAAAACATTCATTACATGAAATGGGTGAAGCATAATCAACCTAAAGATTCATATTGATAAACTAGAATATGAAATTTTATGAATTTCCCCAATCAATAAACATAATCATAAACCATACAGAGTAATACAGGGAATGGTAATAAAATATTAAATCCCTATAAAAACATAATATTCTCTAAATAATGTTAACATAGATGAATATAGTTTAAAAAGGTCGTTGGAAGTTTTCTTAAGGAAGATATCCTTTGCATTTAAAAATAAAAATTTCTTAAATATTCAGGAAAACATTTTATTTTAAATAACCTTGTAAAATTTTAAATTAATAATCAAAACATTAAGATTTCATGATGTTGGGGAATTTCATTCATGTTGTATATGTTAAAAAAACACTCCCTTCACACTTTTGTAAGAAAAGTGAAAAAAGTACCTCATTCAAAAAATGATAGGAAGTTTCCTTTTAACCCATTTTGTAAATGTAAAACATGGGTAAACATATCATTATTAAATAATTGGATAATATTAAAAATATTATTTAAACCATTTTTAAATAAAATATGGATATGTAAGAAAAATATTCCTGACAAAGTAGAAAAACAAAGCTAATTTCCTTAAAAAATATGGTTTTGGTATCTTGAGTACATTAAGAGTGGAAAAATAAAGGAAAAATTTAAATTTAAATTAATAATTATAGTATAATAAAATATATTAGGTTTAATAAATAAATATAAACTAATTCCCCCAGTGGAGACTTGAACATAAACAACCCTGAATAATGATAAGATTGTTCAATAAACCCTTACCCCAAGTTCAAATTCCTTTGTATGTATCCATACATCATGCATAATAAATATAGATTTATTATTAATCTATTATATAAACATAATAATATATATATATCATACCATATATTATATAATTATAATCTTTTATCACCCATTTATTCACAATTTTTAGTTAAAATCACCATTCTCATAATAAATTCTTCATTTTTCATGTATCTATTAGTTCAATAGTTTTTGTCCTTGTAATTTAATCATGGTTAAATAATATAAATAATGTTAATAATGATATAAATATCATATATTTTCATTATATTCATATTTATATTCATGCATAAATTTATGGATAGAAAAATGAATTACACTATTCATAGAGATGGTAGGTCGTATGTACGCATGAACGATGTTTTCATATTTCAACGAATGAAATTGAAGAAATTAAAATAGTAATTAAAATTTATAAAATCATATATATCATTTATATTCATTAAATCCATACTTATTACAATACAAGTAAAATGGAAATGAAAAAAAATCACATCGCTTCATTGTGGTGGAAGTTCACATGTACGCACATGCAACATTATTATATTCCAATGGATTATAAGGTAATAAGGTTGATGTGATATAATAATTTAAAGTGTATAATAATTTAATAATTATCATATATAAATATTAAACTTATCATAATAAACATTCTCTAAATATGGTGGTGGAAAATGAATTGTATCACTATGTGGAGACGATAAGCCATAAATATACACAAGTGATACTTTCACATTCCATTTGATGAGAAAGAGGATGGATAATGGTGATTTAATAATAATAATAAAATTTATGTGTATTTTGGATACTTAAGTTATTTTTAAATTTAAATCCCATAAATTTAGTGGAGGTAAAGAAGAAGTAAAAAGAAAGTGATCGGTTAAGGCGATTACGTCATCTTTAAAAAAAACATTTAGATTTCCTCTTAAGTTTCCTATAGTTGGTATTTTGGAAATTATAGTACCTATATAATGTGTCTATGTAATTTTATATGGGATGTTGGTAGGCTATGGTTTATATAGATGACTCAAATTTTTTCATGGAATAAGAAGGGGTTCCCTTTTATAAGGGAGGGAGAGGACACACTTGGAATTTCTTAAATGATTAAAATACAATAAAGTAATTATCAAGACAATTGATTTAGAATGGACATTAATTGGATAAAAAATTGGATAGTGTTGAAATAAAATCATCCAATTCAATTTATAAAGATTTTATTTCCATTTTAAACTTTACCTTTTTGATTAATCAATTTGATAATTATTTTTCACCTTAACTACGATAATAACTATTTTAATCCTAAATAGTTAAAAAAGTCACAATAAATAGAAAAGTGACTCTTAATTGGGATATGAATGATGTTTTCAACAACATTACATTAACATGGCCTAATATATGTTTTTTTTATGAATTTTAAATCATTTAATAATATATTATTTATTGTAAAATATCATTAATGTCAATTTTGGAACTATTTATTTAATTTGACTTTAAAGACATCAAGAGAAAGATTAAATAAAAATATTATCCTTTTAAATATCACTAATAATTTTTATTTATCTAAATTATTCGTGTGAAACTATAAATCATTAATGTTATAATACTTTTAATATTGTTTGAAATCATTTATTTTATTTTTTATTAATACTATTTTAGGGCTGCACAAGAATTTAAGGTAATTATTTAATAAAAAAATAGAAATAAATTACCATTATGAATATAAATTCATTATTGAAAAAATTAATATTAATATTTGTTCAAATTTATGTTCCCATATATGAACAAATAAGAGATATTTTAAACTAAGAGAGTGACATTTTGTAACTTTTTTTCTTTAAATATCATAAAGGTCATTTTAATAGACAAGTGTTACTTAAAAAATTAAATTTAAATTATAAGGTGATAAGGGTAAAATTATCTTCATCTAATAATAATTTATATGAAGTAATTTAGATGAAAAATTGTGAATTTTTCACTGAGTTTTAACATAGATTAACCCGATTTACCTTTTACTACTATGATAAATTTTTCCATGGTTACTATTCATAATGCCTAAAAATAAAAGACACCTATTTACCAAATTCTAACCTCTTGATTCAAAATTTGGAATCCATTTTATCATATTAAATACCTATAAAAGGTATAAATTAATTTATAATAAGTTTGCAACATGATATGAAAACCATTCTTTAAGAGAATAATTTTTTAAGCATAAAACAAAATTTATTCTTAACCAATTCATAATAAAATTTTAGATGAATATTAATTTTTTATTGAATATATAATATATAAATTTCATTAAAATAATTCAAAAATAGTTATTAATTTAATTTATTAAGATAAAGATGAATTGTGTTCATAAAAACAATTTATCTAGAAAACATCTATTTTTCATTCAAATGATTTTTTATTTCTAATCAATAGACAACCAAAGAATTTATTTTACACATTTTTTAACCATAATTTTTTCTTAAATTAGTTAATACTATTCATAATCACTAATTTAATGACTTGGTTATAATGGTATACCATATGATGATTTATTTAGACTCAGAGTTGCATGTATCACAAGCTATCGAAGAGATCAAATTTATTTAAAGAGAATAATATCATAAAATCTAGGGCTGTTATATCAACTACTCATATCCCCATAAAATGTATTTTAAAATTATTTTACTCCTTTTATAATTAATATTACATTTATTTCTTCAAATAAATAAAACAACACTTAATTTTAAAATCCCACCAACTCAATTCACAGTTAATTTCCTTCAATGCTTCAAAACATTTTAGATTCTGACTTCATCAAGGCTATAAATACCCAGACCCCAGTATCCAAGATATTGTGGTTACTTTATTTCATTGACAATAGATAAAAATAATCACATCCTAAAGGATCAAATAGTTTTGTAGTCTTGTTAAACTAGATACATACTTGAATATAACATACATTTGAAAACATAAAAAACAATAAATTGTTTTCTTTTTAAAACATCATTATTCTCTATAACATATCCTTTCATATCAGTCAAAGTAAACTTCCTAGTATCTAGATGAAAGGAAAAAAATAAAGGGTGAGATTAGATGCTCTGTAAGGGTTATATACAATGAAATCCATCTTGAATAAATTATACATACCTAATATATAAATTTAAATAACTAAAAACACATTCTATTTAATCAATAACTTGAGTACAATGAATAACATGGTATGAATAAATAATGATCAAGTAATTTCATATATATAATAAAATGAGATTGAAACTTATCCATTGATATAATAAATATTGAAATAATAATATAAAAATAAATGAATGATTTCATAATAATGGAATTCATAATGACAACATCTAAGAATTACCATTGAGACCATATATAAAAACATATATAAATACCATCAAGGAATCATGCCAAGAAATCTATATAAATGGGAAAGAACTTGGCCAAATACCTAATCTACTTTGTTTCATGAGGCCTACCAATTCATCAAGGATCCATGTATTTATAGGTCCCACCCATCACTTAATATGTTCAATGAATTTATCACATGATTAAACAATACAACTTAATCAACATACCATAAAAATCAATAACTATCCATATTGGAAGAACTCGCATAAAAAATGTCAAATATTTCATTAAAAAAACTTATAATAAAACATCTATAAATATTTTATGGATGGTATCTTTGGATTATATCCTTAGTAAATCATAATATTCAACAATGGATGTTTAAATTGATGAAAATACTAGAAAAATATCACTAAAAAATTTCTTGAGAAAGACACATGTTTTCACTTTAAAACCATATATTTAAAATCTAAAAATTTCTCAAATATTAAATTAATTTTTTTTTGAAAATAACCTTGTAAAATTTTAAAGTAATATTCAAAAAATTGAGCGGTCTTGATGGTGGGAAATTATATTCATGCTGTATAATTTTAAAAAAACATTCCTTTTATACTTTTGTATGAAATGTAAAAAATTACCTTGTTCAGAAAATGAAGAGAATATTAATTTTAAACCAATTTATAAAATTTAAAAATAGGTAAAAATTTCTTTAATAAATCATTGGATAATAGTAAAAAATATTCTTATAAAAAGTTTAAGGAAAATTTAGATGTGGAAGAAAAATATTCCCGACTAAGTAGAAAAACAAAGTCAATTTTCTTTAAAAACATTAGTTTGGTATCATTAATACCTAATGAGAAAAAAGTTAAATTAAAAATTTTAATTTATTGAAATAAAAATTTTAGAATAAAATGTATTGGGATTAATATGGAATGATCAAATAATTCTGCTAGTATACTTAAACATAAACAATCTCGAATAATGATGAGATTATTAAATAAACCCTTACCGCCTTGGAAACTTTTGAATCAGAACCAAAATAAAATAAATAACATAAAACTAAATATTAAATATAATTAATATTAATATATTTATGATATAACATGTCAAATGGGTAGTGTATACACCTTATAAAATAATATAGGTGTAAAAAATAATATATGTCCCAAAGAAGACAATTTTAGACAAAGAACCATTACTCTAGGTCTGATTTCCTTCATATGTGTTTGAAATTACTATATAATAAACATATATTTATTATAAATATATTTCATGACTATACTAATATATATATTACCTTATATTATTTACTTATAACCCTGTATTACCCATTTAATAATCATTTATTAAAATAACTGTTTCGAGTCATAACTGCTTCATTTTTCACGTATATTTTGGTTTAGTTGTTTTGGTCCTTGTAATTTGATAATGGTTATCTAATATACATAATGGTAATCATGATTTAAATATAATATATATTTATTATATATATATATAAAGAGTTTTTTCATAAAATATTGATATATAAAAATTAATTACATTGTTCATGGATATAACAAACTGTACGTAAGCATGAACGTTGTTTTCAATTTTTAACAAATGAAATAAAAGAAAGATAAATAAAAATTAATCTTTAAAGGATAATTTTTATATCATATATATCTTATATATTAATTAAGTATTTCCTTATTATTATCCATGTAAAATGGAAAAGAAAAATGAATCATATCATTTCGTAGAGGTGGTAGTCCACACTTACGCATGAGCAACATTATCATTTTCCAATGGTTTCGAAGGTAAGAAGGTAGATATTATATTATAATTTCTGAATCATAATTATTTCATAATTATCACATAAAAATATTAAAATATGGTGATGAAACATGAATTTTATCTCTACGTGGAGATGGAAATCTATACGTATGCATGAGCAATACTTTTAGTTCCCATGTGATGGGAAAGTGGGTGTATAATAGTGCTTTTATAATAATAATAAAATTAAATTATATTTAGGATAATAAATTTATTAATTTATGATAAATAACATATATTTAGAGGAGGTAAAAGAAGAAATAAATTGAAATAGGCTGGGTAAGACAACTACCACTTCTTCGGGAGACCTCAATTAGATCCTTTCTTATGGAACCTAAGGTTGCTCTTTTGGAAGAAAAAAAACTTATGAAAAATTGGGTATGGATGTTTAGAATAATTATTATTATGGATTGGTTGATCTATGTTTCTCAATGTGTTGTAAAGAAGAGAGGGAAGGGGTGTCATTTTATAAGTGAGGGGAGGGGCACTACTAGATTTTTTTAAAAAAATTAAAAGATAATTAAGTTATTCTCAAGAAAAATTATTTCAAATGGATAAATTCTAAAATATAAACTTGGATAAGTTTCAAATACCATCAAAAAATAAAATTTTTATAGGTTTAAGTGTTATTTGAAACCAAATTTTTGTTTTAACCACTCAGTTAACCTATTTTAACTTTAACCACAATAAGGCCTTTTTCACTCTTAAGGGATTATAATTTTACTTATAAAGTAAAAATTGGAAAATAAATGGACAAGGGATGAAATTTAAAACTATATATTACCTCTAGTAATATTTCAGGATTTTTATTATTTTTAAATAATTTAATAAAATAATATGTTTGTAAAATATCAATAATTTTATTTTTTAACACTTTATTTAATTTGACTTTAAAGAAATAAAAAAATATAGAATTTGAATATAATCCTTTAATACATCATTATTGTGTTATATTAATCTATAAAATTCATAAAACACTATAAATCACTCAAATTATATTACTTTTAATATTTTTAAAATCATTTATTTTATATTTCTATTAATTAAAGAAATATCGTGTCAGTATTTCATAATAATTTAAAGTAATTATATAACCACTAAAAATTAGAAATAAATTATAGTCATGAGAATAATTTCATTATTCTCAAAATAAATTTTAATATTCATCCATAACTTTCATTTATCCTTATGTGAACACATAGTAGATATTTAAAAGTAAGAGAGTGACATTTTGTATTTTTCTTTTCTTTAAATAGTATATAGGTTTTTTTAGGGACAAATGTCCTTTAACAATTAAATTTTGAAAATAAGGTAATATTGGTAGAATTAGATTAATCAAATAATAATTAAGATGAAAAAGGGTGACTTAACACTTAGTTTTAACCCAGGTTAACTCAATTTACCCTTTACCAAGGGGATAAATTTTACCACAGTTACTATTCATAATTCGTAAAAATAAAGGGAACTATTTACAAAATTCAAAAATCCTGATTAATAACATGGAATATATTTTTTAATATAAAATTCATATAAATGGAATACATTATTTTATGATAAAAACAAAAAATGAAAAGAAAAAGACTTTTTTTTTCAGAACAACGCCTTTCTAAGTACAAAAATGTTTTTATACCAAATTCAACCATAAAATTGATTACAACGATGTTAATTGGGTTATTAATAATATAAGAGAACTAATTTTAATTTTAAAACATTTTAAAACAAAATTTAACTTTTTAAATTCTTTAAAATACTATTTTCAATAAAAAATAGTATTTTTACAATTCACAGGAAAATCAATCTTTTCAGAAAAAATCTCAAAAATCATCTCTAAGTTAATTTTGACATGAGTGTTACAAAAATTATATAATATTTATAAAATTTATAAATGTCATATATATTAATTATAATATTCTCTCATAAGAAAAAATAAAAAACATTTTTTAATTAAATATATTTTGTAGAAGAAAATGTCTTTACAAAACATTGAGCATTTATTTCCTAGGAATTAATCAAAAAATTTGTACTAAGTAGGTAATATATATATATATATATATTATAATGTGTTTAAACCTATTCATACCTACCAATTTAAAATAAAATTTTTAATGGTAATATTTAAATAATAATACTTTGTGGTTTGTTTAAGCTCAGTGTTACATGCTGTATATGCTATTAAACATAGTGTTCTTTTAAAATATTTAGGTGTTATGTTCTACCCATTTAATAAATTTTTCCCTCACAATATGAACTTTTTCTCATAAATTAGAGGTTTTACATTTGAAAATTCCTTTATTGAAAACCCACATCACAAAAGGGTGAATAAATACTTCAGATAAAAAGAGGGAAATATAAATACAAAGTTCATCTAGAATAATACAAAACTAAGTTTCCAAATAGGATAAAATTAGTGGGAAGTGAAAATATGGACATGGTTGATGAAAATAAAACCCAATGACTAATATATTAATAGATAAAATAGTCAAGTGAAAGTTACTGATCAGAAAAACATAAATCTGTGATGGGTGAAAATACCATTTATTCATTGGAAATGAAGGTAAATGTATAAATTTTTTATTTCAGGATCCTTTTCCTAAAGTTGAGGTATTATTTAACTATTAAAATTGATAAAACTATAAAATATAATCACTTGATATATTTTTATTTCATAAGAATAATTTCATCCGTTGGTTATTATTTGATAAATTTCCACTTCATCTCTTACACTTAGAAATGAATATTCAAGATGATTTTT
This sequence comes from Viscum album, assembly GCA_963277665.1. Lineage (NCBI taxonomy): Eukaryota > Viridiplantae > Streptophyta > Magnoliopsida > Santalales > Viscaceae > Viscum > Viscum album. The sequence continues at coordinate 112,527,179 of OY728127.1, forward strand.
TCATGCATGGAGCACTAAAATTAACTTTAAATGGATCATAAGATCCATCAAAGAATGAAAAGTATTTCTATCTATTTCTAAATATTTAACAATACCAAAATGGTTAACAAAATTTATACAATACATTAATCATTAAAACCTCATCAGTCACCTCCAAAGTTCAACTTAATCTGCTCTATAAATATTTAAACTTAATCATCTTAAAAAATATGTTTGTCTAAATTCAAAATCAAAAAAAGGAAATTCACTAATTCACGAAATCAACTTAACATTATTTACTTAAACAACACAAAGTATCTCTTAATGTCACATAGAAAATATGTGAATACCTTGATCATATATTCTTCTAAAAAATGGTAATAACACAAATCAATAGAAAATATTAATGAAAACATTTATTCTTTCAAAACTTAACTCCCTCTTTATTCTTTATTTAAAATATAAAATTATCAAATATATTCTATAAATCAAAAAATGTGGGAAAATTCTGTAAATATACCATCAAAACACAAATAAGTTCCAAGGTCTCTAATATTATCCTATTTTCTTTATCAATATTAATCATATATTTATCTCAACTAAGAATTATTATCTCAAAATTAAGAAAATATCAAGGGTTATAATTCCCTCAATCATGTGTTTTTCTATAAAATATCACCTTAAAATTAAATCACTTTTCAAGGAAATAAGTACCATTCAACATATTCTTTTAAATCCTTAAATAAAAACTACCGTGGAATAATTCTTAAAATTTTAATTATTCTTATAACCAAAATATCATTGATACAACACTTCTAAGACATAATTCTCAAATACCCAATGTTTAAACACTTCAATCCTTACACTTAAATGATTGATATGGAATAGGTTCTTCCTTGTTCTAAGAGTTAACCCTTATATTAGGGCATTGATTCAGATAATTTATATATTCCCCACACACAATAAATTTAAATCATCGACATTCAATTTCTCTATGAACTTCATTTTCACATAGAAAACATCTTCCCCTTCCTTAAATAAATTACCTAGGGTGACTATTTCCACATTTCGGACATGTAGGAAATTTTTCATTCTTTACTCTATGTTCTACACTACCCAAGATACCATCAAAACATCTTTATCTTCTTCGAAAAGTCTATGATTTATTTAAGGTGAATGTTTTTAATCATATACCATGATAACTAATTTTCATGATTACAACATCTTTAACTTGAGTTATCATCCCATTTTCTTTATCATAATCACCAAATTTCACATAAAAATCATTGTTAACATGATTTATTCTGATTCTATCCATTTTTTAGGTAACATACCATGTTTAAAAAAAAAAGAAATATTGTGTTTGATAGCTTACAAGATACTCTACATCGAGCGTAAACAAATGACTAAATATTATTATTTAAATGTAAACATTATAACCCATCCATTAGAATGATGGGTATGAAATGGATTAATTGAATTATGAAAATATTGTTTACACATGTATTTATATTTCTTTGATCAATTAATTATAAAATAATGTAAACAACTTTTTAAAATAAAAGGAAATGTTTTTATGAAAAACTATTTAAATTTCCACAAGCGTGTTTTATACTAATAAAAAAACAAATCCCTATTTTTGGATTATATTAATTAAATATATATGATATATTAAATCTAATATTTAAAATTCATCTTATGTGTTTTCTAGACATAATATAAAAAAATCCAATTTTATGCATAAAAGAAGTATTTTTCTTAGAAGGGAGTTTTTCCACCTTTTGATGGAACAATTGTTTTAATTATAATTTTTATAATTTTATAAATTATATTTGATAAAATAAAATTATTATTTGAAATATGAATATCAAAATTTACCTTTTTTTAATGTTTGGTATTTTTCTGATATGATTTATGTTTTAATGAATAGTGAAAACATATTGCATTTTAATTAAAAATAACTTTTTCATATAAATAATTCATAGAGTTAAATTATATTCTCTATTGAGATTAAAGTATAATTATATAAATTTTATATCATTTAATATAATTTTGGTCATTGGAATCAATTTTACATTGAAATTGGATATAAACACTTTGTGAACTTTTGAACATTTTTACTTAAAAAACCCATTTTCACGTTTTGTCAACGAGATTAATTTTGAATAAATTTCTAAATATTTTGTGTTTTTAATTTTGAAGAATAAATTTCATATTTTTAACCATAAGGTCTAAATTTATTAAATATGTACCTTCCATTTTTAGACAATATGAATAGTAACTTTAGTAATTTTTTTATTACCACAGTTATGGGTGAATAAGTTAATTAAGGGTAAAAATAATGTTATAAATATTATAAAATTATCCTAACACTTGTTGTTATATTATTAGATGAATAATTTTATACCAAAATCATCTTTGGGATGATTTTATGACCTATTGTAGCTACTTTAATTACTTTAAGCCTTTTATAAAATTTTATTTTAAGAATAGTGAAATGCATCACTCATGTTTTTAATAAGTATTTCTTTTTAATATGTGTTTATAAATAACATATCTTCTAATATAAATAATCATTTTAAATCTAAATTTTTTATCTTCATCATGATAATTTATTTTTAAGAAATAAATAATTACCCTAAAGGCTTACACAATGATGATGTAGTAATTGTTTAATTAATGTAAATTTCAAATAAATGATATTAAAAATATTAAAATAAATATAATTTGAGATAATTAATGTCATAAATTAGTTTTATATATTAATTTTACATTTTAAATTTTATTTTTAAAATATTTGGTTCGAAGATATCAAGTTTTTATTATATTTTTTAAAGTTAGGTAATGAATACTCTCAAAATTGACATTAATGAGATTTTGAAATAAACAATATTTTATTAAATGATATATAATTCATAAAAATACAAAATTATTAAAAATAATTGTTATAAGTTTGGAAATATCATCAATTATTCATTTTTGTCTCGTTTTTAATTTTATAGTAACAATGTTGACCCTTAAGAAGTAAAAACACATGTTGTCATGGTAAGAGTTAAAGATGTTAAATAGGGGTTAAAGCTAAAAGATAAGGCTTAAAAATAGTAAAAAATTATCTAAAATTAATTAGATGAAGTTATTTCGACCCAACATAATCATATGTTATAAATAAATCAGTTTTTATCCATTTGAAATAGAAAAGTAATTTATAATAATTTAATATTTTGAAGAATTCCAAGAGTTCCCCTCCCCTCTCTTATAAAAGTGATCATCTTATTCTCTTTTTATTTACACCTTTAAACCTATTTTTTGGCCAATATTTAACCAAATAAATTCTTAGAATACATAATGATATTATAGATCTCTTATTGTAGGCATAACACCACTCTTAGTGGTCTTAAGGTGTTAAGAAAATGAGGTGGTTTGAGGAAGAGATATTGTTTTTATTCAAGTATTTCTGTTTTATTTATTATTCCATGATGAAATTATAACACCAATATATTAAATATAATTATATTTTATTATTTTAATATCATCACCTAAATCCATTTCCAGTTCTATAAAATTAGAAAAGAACTATCGCTCACCTGTACGGTGAATTACCACCTCGTGAACCGATATAATTCATTTTCCATCACCCTCTCTCAAGACTAGTTATAATGATGGAATTAAAGTTTATATATTATATTCATAAAATATTTATAATTACTAAAATATAATATATCATTTATGTTCTTACCTTTCCATGTATGGAAGTATGATAACGTTGTTTGTGCGTACGTGTGAACTATAACCTTTATGAAGCAATGTGATTTGTTTTTCATCACTATATCACATGGATAATATATATAAGTATATTTTAATAAATAATATGATATACAAGGTATTATTATAATTCTATAATGTTAAAATTATATTATCATTATTTCTATAATTATCATTTAAAAATGGAAACATTACTCATGTGTACGTACGGCTTACCGTCTCCATGATTGTAACGTAGTCCATTTTTTATATCCATATTTAAAGAATTGATTTAAAAGTATAATTGATATATAATAGTGATTATTATTTTATGATTATTGTTATGTATATGATGGAATAATTACCAATTTTTACTATAGACATCATACCAAAGTCATTTTGGACTCATGTACCAAATATCATCAAAACGTCTAACGTGAACTTAAATAATTAAGTAATTGTTATGATATGGTAATAAGTGATATAAAAGAAATAATAAAATTGAAAAAGGTTTTAAATAATGAAAATAATTAACATAAGTTTATTATTCATGGAGATAAATATTGTAAGTGATGTGTCAGACTCAAGGTAAGAGACTCTTTAAGTAAAACATCATTTTAAATGTTTTAAAGATTTATTATTCTAATTCTTTATATTTTATATACATGTTTTCAAAATGGTTTTTATGAATGTATTTATATGGATGCAAATTTTTTAAAATTTTATTTTTATAATTTATCTCAAATGTTTCAAAGTGGTATGGGACACTTTTATTTAAAAATATATTTTTAAATGTTTTAAATGGGTTTTGAAAATGGATTGGTTATTCAATAACATGAAATGTTTTCTTATGGGTGAAAATGAAATTTTATGAGTGAAATGTTAAAAATCGAAAGATTTTATGTGTTGAAATTATATAATGGTACTTGGAAAAGGATGAGTGGTTATATGGTAAACCAAGTATAGATGGTTCCATGATAAACCAAGGATAGGTGGTTACATTATAACCTCCAATTCATTGGGTGTGGAAGTCTATCATTTGGTTATTCCATTTGTAATAGTGACATGTTTGGAAGTAGATTGCATGGTTATTCCATTTTAGTGTAATTATTTCCCATGTAAACTAATTATATTATATATTCTTTCTAATGAGTCTTCATGAACATCTATTGATTTTAAAAAGGTAAATATTGATCTTTTTGAAAAGATTATTGCTTTTCTGAATAAGAAGTTATGTTTTTATGAAAATGTTTTTTTAGATTTTCACTGGACTAGAGATTTCAATTATTATATGTTCATTACTAATATTTTTATGCTCATCCCAATTTTTTAAATGTTTTTCACAGGGTAAAGGATGAGTAGGGATGAAGATGAGGAAAATTTGAAAATTTTAAAGATATGTCATAAAAAACATGTTTTTTTTGAAAAATGGATTCCTTTGGTGGAAAAAATGGATATTGTATAGAAGTGTATACTTATAATGCACGAGTTTACTATATAATATTTTTTCCTAATTCTATAAAACTCTAAACCTGATAGTTATTTTTGAAAATAAATTTACTTATATCTTAAAAAACCATAATATGTATTGTTTAAGGCTAAGTACTTATAGTTGGTATCAGGGAAGGGTTTATAAAACTTTAGAGAATTGGATATATTCTTAATATTTAAGAAGATAATCATGGGTTTATAATTTTAAGGTTTATCATAAGTTAAATGTTTTATAAACCCATTTTTAGACTTTGAGTTATGAAATTTAAAGGTGATTAACTGTATTTTTGGTGACATTTTTTTGAGGTAATTATGGGCTATTTCTGTTTGGGATGAAAAATGAAAGGTATGAGATAAAATATAAGGTTAAAACTTGTTATGGTTATTTTTCTGAACTTTATCATATTTTTGGAATTTTATAAGAAATATATAGTTTTAGAAATAGGAAAACCCACAAGATGGGTGACAACTCATCTTTTCCAGAAATTCTATGGGAATCGAACCCACAACCAAAGGGAGACAATGATGCATTGTCTACCAATAGCCTACGTGAAGTCCATTTTAATAGTAATTTTTTTAGTTAAATTTTTTTATTTATGAATAATAATTTTATTTTTAGAACATATGTTTTATCGAATAGGTAACTTTGTGATTGGAAAATGTTATGGTGATTAAGTGATTAATATTATTTCAGAGGATGTTTACTATTTTGGAAATCCTATAAGAATAAAGTAAAAGATAATACTATGAGATTTTATTTTTAGGAGTAATGGTTGGATTATATTTTAGAATCCTATATAATTTTATTGTGGATTATGGAGGTTCTAGTTATTTATGAAAATAGTTAGCATATCTTAACGATAATTAGGGTGATTTATTTTTTAGGGTGAGACTTCAAGAGAAATGTATTTTATTTAGAGATAATTTTTTAAAATTTTACCTAGAATACTTTGAAAAAAAACCTTTTGATTATTGGGATTCATTCTTAATATGTAATAATTTTGAAGAATTTTAAGGATAATTATTTATTGAATGGACTATGTTGAACTTTGTCTATTAAAATTGAATTTTGGAGATTGATGTAGTTTTTCATCCTATAATGGTGTATTATTTTTAGGGAATTGTTTTATCTTATCCTAACCATTTTGGTTTTGGTTAATGATTCACGATAGAAGAAATATATAGTTAATATTTTTTGGATGATGTGATTCTCTATAAGTTGATTCTAGCAGTTCAAGAGTGAAAAATTTATCTTAAATACTAATTATTTGGTTAAAAAGATGTTTTTGTAGTGGAATTTGATTAATGGATGAAAATGTAATTGTAAATTAAGTATATTTACATATTTTTCTTTGTAAAATTAATAAAATAATTCCTAAACTCTATAAAAATGATCTTGAAACAAAAAATGTTATTTGTTTATTTTTATTACTAAGAAATAAATCACCTTTTAACCCATCATAGATTTATAGTTTTGTGATGGTTAAATTTATAATGACCATGTTCTATATCACTATCCAATGGAAATTGATAGTTAGTTTTTCTTCCTTTTACATGTTTTTCTACATGTAAACCTAGTATGTGTTATCCCAAATGACCTTCATACTTCCCTTTCTTTATATTAAAGTGGAAGTTTCATTTATCCTTTTTATGACGTGGGATTTATAAAAAGGTATTTTAAAAATTTAAACCCCTAGTTTTAGAACCATAGTTAAAATAGAGCGGAAAAAATTTATTAATAGGGGGATAATGTAACATCCTGAGATTAAAAAAGAAATATTATGTTTCATAGTGTACATGATACGCCCCATCAATCTTATTCGAAAAAATAAATATTTTTATTTAAATGTTGCCATTATAACCAAGATGTCAGAATGATGGGTATTAACAAGATTAAATGAATTATTAAAATATATTTTACACATTTATATATATTCATTTGGAAATTAATTATAAAATAATGTAAACCCCGTTTTAAAATTAAAGGAAATATTTTTCTAAAAAAATATTTAAAAGTTTACAAGTGTGTTTTATACCAATAAATAAACAAATTAGTATTTTTGGATTATGTTAATGAAATATATATATATATAAATATATATATAATATAATAAATATAATTTTTAACATTCCTCTTATGTGTTTTCCATACATTATATAATAACAAATCTAATTTTACGCATAAAAGAAGTATTTTTTCTAAAAAGGCAGTTTTTCCATCTTTTGATGGAGCATTAGTTTTAAATATAGTTTCTGAAAAATTTATAAATTATATTTTGAAAAAATAACTTATTATTTTAAATATAAATATAAAAATTTACTTTGGCCTAATTTTTGTTATTTTTTTGATAAGTTTCATGTTTTTATTAATAGTGAAAAATACTTCATTTTAATTAAAAACAAAATTTTTGTATAAATAATGTATAGTGTTAAATAATATTTTTAATCGGTTTTAAAGTATAATTAGATAAATTATATATCCATTAATATAATTTTGGTCATTTTAATTAATTTCACATTGAAATTAGATATAAAAACTTTTTGAACTTTTGAACATTCTTACTTTAAAAACCTATTTTCACGTTTCGTCAATGGGATTAATTTTGAATTAATTTTAGAAAATTATGTATTTTAAATTTTGAAATTTGGATTATATATTTGGTATCATAAATTATATTTTTATTTAATATTTCTTTTTTATTTTGGATAATATGAATAATAACTTTAGTAAAAAAATATTTATTACCATAGTTAAGGGTAAATCGGGTAATTAAGGGTAAAAAAATATTATAAACATTATAAAATTGACCTAAAACTTGTCATAATTTTATTGGATGAGTTATTTTAGATTTAAATTGTCTTTGAGAAGATTTTATAGTTTCTTTGAGCCACTTGGATGACTTTATGCCTTTTATAGTATTTTATTTTAAGAATAGTCGAATATGTCATACTCATGTTTTTAATAAGTATTACATTTTTATTATGTGGTTATACAGAAAATATAATTGAATATAAGTAGTAATTTGAAATCTAAAATTTTTATCTTAATCAGGATAATTTATTTTTAAGAAATAAATAATTACGTTAAAGGCTTACAAAATGATGATGTAGTAATTGTTTAATTAATGGAAATATCAAATAAATGATATTAAAAATATTAAAATAAATATAATTTGAGATGATTAACATAAACAATTTTTATAGAATAATAATACATTTTAGTGATTCTTTAAAAGAGTTTTTTTGAAGATATCAAGTTGTTATGATATTTTTAAAAAGTCATGTAATGAATAGTGTCAAAATTGACATTAATGATATTTAAAAACAAATAATATTTTATTAAATGAAATAAATTTTATAAAAATATAAAATTAGGTTAAAGGATTTATATAAGATTTAAAATATCACGAATGATCCATTTCTAGTTCGTTTAAAATTTTACAGTAATAATATTATCCCTTAAGGACTAAAAACACATGTTATCACGGTAAGAGTTAAAGATGTTAAATAAGGGTTAAATACAAAATATTAGAATTAAAAATAGTAAAAAATAATATAATTTTAATTTTATGAATTTATTTATACCCATAATCATACTATATTTTAAATAAATTAGTTTGGATCCATTAGTGATAGAAAATTAATTTATATTAATTTAATATTTTGAAGAATTCCAAGAGTGCCCCTCCCCTCTCTTATAAAAGGGAACCTCTTCTTCTCTTTCATTCACATTTAAAAACCTATTTTTTCAGAAAATATATACCCAAATTCCTTCCTAAAATAAAAAATCATATTCTAGAGTTTTTGTTTTATAAAAAAACTACCATTAATTATATTAAGGTGTTAAGAAAAGAAGGTGGCCTGAGGAAGATGTAACGTTTTTAATCAAGTATTTCTGTTTTATTTATTAATCCAATTACATAAAATATTCTTCAACCATGATGAAATAATAACTCCAGTATCTTAAAAATACTGATATGTTATTATATTAATATCATCACCTAAATCCATCTCCACTTCCATCTAATTTGAAATGAATTATCGTTTGTATGTACGATGAACTACCCCCCCCCCTCGCGAACCGATATCATTCGTTTTCCATCACCATATCTCAAAACATATTATAATGATGGAATTAAAGTTTATATATGATATTAATGAATTATTTATCATTATTAAAATATAATATACCATTTACATTCTTACCTTCCCATGCATGGAAAAATTATAACATCATTTGTACGTACGTGTGAACTATCACCTTCACGAAGCGATGTGATTTTTTTTCATCACCATATATAATGGATAATATATAGAAATATATTTTAAGAAATAATGTGATATATATGATATAATTATAATTCTAGAATGTTAAAATTATATTAACCTTATTTTCACAATGATCATTGTAAAATGGAAACGTTACTCATGCGTATGTACAACTTACCGTCTCCATGATTATAACATAGTTCATTTTTCATATACATATTTAATTAATGGATTTAAAAATATAATTTATATATAAAATTAATTATTTTGTAATTAATATTATTCTATATATGATGTAATAATGAAAACTTTAGACTATAGACATCATACTAATGTCATTTTTGACTCATGTATCAAATATCATCAAAACTAATGACATGAACTTAAATAATTAAGTAATTATTACAACTTGGTAATAAGTGAAATAAAAGGAATAAAAAAATTGAAATGTTTCTCAATAAATTAAATAATTTACTTAAGTTTATTATTCAAGAAGATAAATATTTTACATGGTGATTCAAAGTCAAGGTAAGGGACTCTTTAAATAAAACATTGTTTTAAATGTTTTAAAGATTTATTATTCTAAATCTTTATCTTTAAAGTAAATGTTTTCAAAATGGTTTTATGTATGTATTTATATGGACATGAATGTTTCACAATTTTAATTTTTTAATTTCTATCAAATTTTTCAAAGTGGTATGGGACACTTTGATTTAAAAATATATTTTAAATGGGTTTTGATAATGGATTGGTTATTAAATAACTTGAATTGTTTTATTATGGGTATAAATGAAAATTTATAAGCGACATGTTAAAAAATGAAAGATTTTATGTGTTGTGAATATATAATGTAACTTAGACAAGGAAATTTGGTTATGTGATAAACCAATAATGGGTGGTTCCGTGATACACTAAGGATGGGTGGTTACATTATATATTCCAATGCATTAGGTATGGAAGTTGAATGTATGGTTATTACATTTGAAAGAGTGACATGTTTGGAATTCAACCTCATGGTTATTATATTTTAATATAATTATGTCCCAAGTAAGATACTTATATTTTAGATTCTTTCTAATGAGTCTTCATGAAAATCAGTTGATTTTAAAAAGATAAAATATTGATCTTTTTAAAAATATTTTCCATTTTTCTAAATAAGAACGTATGTTTTATGAATTTTTTTATGAATTATCACCAAGGTAAAGTTTTCCCTAATTTTATGTCCCTTACTGAGATTTTTATTCCCAACCCAAGTTTTTAATGGTTTTTCACAAGGTAAAGGATGAGTAGGGATGAAGATGAGGACAAGATTAAAATTGTGAAGATATATCATGAAAATAAAACAAGTTTTTTTAAAAGGGATTCCTATGGAAGAAAAATGGTTAATGTATAGAAGTGTCAAATTTTAATGTATGGTTTTACTATGTATGAGTTTTTCCTAATTATCTAAAAATATAAAACTAAAACATCTTTTAGAAAATAAATATTTTTATAGTTTTAAAATAACTATAATATGTAATGTTTATGGTTGGGTCCTTATAGGTCAAAACCAAAAAGTATAGTATGAGAAAAATAATCATAGTGGAAAACTACAAAATCAAGAAAATAATTTATAGGATGCATAAATCATGACCCCTTATTTTCAATCTAAGATACCTTAGGTTTGACTTAGGTCATTAATGTTCCTCATCTATTCAAATATGTCATAATGGTTTACACAGAAAATGTTAATTAATTCAAGCATATCTATTAATAGTTTCAAACAAGTTGTTCAGTAAGGGAACAACCACCACACACTAGAATAATCTCCAAGTTATAGCTGGAAAATTATTTTCTAGGTTCTTACCCATAGATCCATCTGTTCCAAAACCACATCCACTTATAGTATCTAGATAGGGAATTATTTCTATGAAAAATTCATAATCTCTACCTTAATAAAACTTTAGGATGTTATTATATACTTATAACTATCCTCAAAATCAATCATATGATTATGTTCCCTAATCCATTTTTCCAACATCTAGTTCCCAAGGTATCTAAAAAACTTCCTCTGATACCAACTGTAAAGAACCTGACCCTAGTATCCTAGATTCGGTGGTTACTTTTTTATATTGGAACTATATATAGAGAATCACATCCCAAAGGATGAAATGGTTTCTTCATCTTGGTTAACTAGATTCATACTTGAATATCACATAGATTTAAAAAAAAAATTATTTTGATAATATCTTTATTATCTCTAGAATATTTTAAGAACCTGGTTTTTCACATAGGTATGGATACTTTAATTTTTAGTCTAAATCTTTATATTAGACCTAATTTGAGTTCCTAATGTGTTAGTAAAGGTTCCAAGGGTGTATGGGGCCTGTTCGGATCCCAGAACCCATCTTTCTGGAGGAAACAAACTCTTTGCACGGTTTAGAGTAAACTGGGTGAAATTCCGCACAGTTTGGAAAACCATACAGATGGTATTTTTCAGACAAAGCCACCTCCCACAGTTGGCACACAACCATGCGGCCTAACTATGTGGACACCCCTTTTTTCCAAGTACTCATGCATGGATTGAACACGATTTGATCAAACCATGTGACCAAACCCTTCGGGAAGAGTCGTCTCACATGGTTTACACACAGTTTGAAAAACCATGCGGACAAACTGTGCACGGGCTAAATTTCTAGGTAAATTTCCCGTTTTTCCCTTAATGATCTATTAAGCCAACCCTTCCTACCTAATACAAGAACTAGCGGGATTTCCCTGTATTTTAACCTATTTGGATCTTTTTGAAGAAAAAATCTAGGTATCAATAGATATCCTTCATCCTACATTTGATCGAGATTCCGTTCATCATGTTGGATATGCAACGGTAATTACTTGAGTCATCTTTAACCATTCTTCTTCTCTCTTGTTGTCGACCTAGATATCATCATGTGAGCATTTTCACCTTTTCTTAGATCTACTCTAATCCGAGGCAAACCAAAGGAAGATAAAAGAGGAGAAGGATTTTACAACCCTAAGGTGGTTGGTATATAACTCATCCCTAAGGTTCATTGATTTTGGAATATTCATGTGGGGACCACCGGTTTTGTTGGAAGTCGTTTATTAAATTTACATGACATTATTATACTTGAAATAATTGTATGGTTATTATTTTTCCAAATATGTTATTAGTTGTTAGTGGTTACACCCACAACTCAATCCGCCTCATGTCGAAGGTTGCACCATTATTGGGTTTTAGTGTTTTGGCACGTTTGACCCATCGTTCAGGTGTGACTTTTCTTAAACTTTCTAAAGGCAAGTCTTTTTATAATAAATGGTTTGTTTCTAATGAGAATTTCATAATAGAATCTACCATGTATGATCGCCACTTGACCTGCCTAAGGTAAGTTCTTCCCAATGATTATTAAATGTGAAATGTGAAATAGAATGTATACTAAGTATATAACTTGGCCTTAACAAAAGAGATTGAATAAAGGTTACATGTCTATAGTACCCCTTTCCATTTTAATGGAAGGTAGCAGAGTGAAACTCTTAATTAAATATGCCTTAATGGTTAATTAAGACTTTGTAAAATGGTTGAAATGCTACTTGTCCTATCCACACTAATGGAAGACAAGGCTTGTACCAATAAATAAATGGATGAAACTCTAATTGACCTATACACACTAATTTAAGGTAATAATTAGACCAAAATGAATTACTATATGATTACTATATCAAATAGGAATGGACTAACTCGAGTTCACCTTGGATTCTGAGAAGAGAATACCATGTGTTTTGGGAACCACATTCCAGTTCAAGGATGTGGTTTGCTTAGGTTGATAACCACCTAGACTCTGGTTCTTGTCTATTCCTAGGATGCCCAGTATACTACCGTAGGGTTGTTTACATTATTACATGATACCTCAGATACACTCCTTGGATCCAGCATTGGCTAGTAGGTTCCATGGTGAAACCCATAGGGCCTTGTCTTTTCTTAGCCCCATTTACCTTGGTCGATCACCTTGGACTTGATAGAATCCTTATTGTGGAATGCCTTGGATTACACTCTTACCCCTTATCTAGACTTAGATACTAATTATTTAGTGTTTCATGAGATCTATATTACCTTGTTTAATACCCTGGAACACCCTCACTGGATATCTTTGTCAGGTTGCCTTCTTATGTCTTGGTACCCCCATACTTATACTATCATGAGGTGATGTTAGTGCTGAATATTCCTCATGTGACCTATTAACATTAAATGTTAATTTCTTAATTGATGAACCAGTTACATGTTTAGACACTAGCTGAGGGATGAAGAAGGTACTTGGGTATTTAGTTATATTTTACTGCTTTCTCTACTTATATATTCATGCCTGCACACTGCTATATTCCATTTCATGGGCTAGATGTTATAGACATCATTGGTGGTGTCTCAATGAGATTTATCTCACACCCTCTTCAGGTGCCGTTTGGTGCACATCATAGATTACATGGTTGATGGTGTTTAGAAAGGGAAGAATATGAATTTAAACACTTGATTGCTTACTGTTTAGGATAGAGATTGATAGTAGATGAACAAGTTGGATCTCAGGATTCTTGGAATAGTCTTTGTTTTGTTTTCCTTTTGGAACTATTATGCCTATTGTCTTGTATATATGGTTTTCTAGTTTTCTAGTGACATTACATTACATCATCATTGTTCCAGTTGATATAGTTATTATTATTCTCGTTTATCTATTTCATTATTTTTCTTCTACTATTTATTTATATTTCTTCCACTTTTTACTATTTATTTATATTTATTCTGTTGTGCTACACACTGATAATGATGGAATAGTCTTCCCACAGACACACCCTAGGCCCTCGCAGCTAGTCGGAAGCCTCTAGTTTTTGGGGAGATGTGCTTGATGCCATGTGGCCCACTAGGCTCGAGGCACGAATTGTGTGGAATACGGGTATGATTTGTCACAAATTGGTATCAGAAGATGGTTTATTTTCTTTATTTACTATTAGAGGATAATATATTATAGAATAGGAAATATTGGGACTTAGTAATATTCCATGCTTGGGCATCGCGAACCCATGTTAAGGGTAAAAACCGAGCTTCTTAAATTATAATTTTTATTCTGATTTTGTTTATTACTGTTGATATTATTTCACCATTGGATGACACACATGATGTGTAGTGTTTTTGATTATTTATCTATTTGAGGATTTTATTTATCCGTGGTCTGATGATTTGAGGGAAATTAGAATTGTTAAATGCATCATTTTATGCACATAGAGTTCACATGTCATGCATATTTTCATGATATATAGGAGCATTTCACTGCTTTTCATTACTTTATATGCTTGTAATTGCTGAGTGATGTTGTTATAGTTACTTGTAATTGTATCAATTTGTCTTTGATTGAGTGACTTCATGTCTCAATTCATGATGTGTATAGCCCCTCATGGGTTGGAATGAGTAATTTTCCAAGTCGAGACGTTACGCTATAAGTAAGTGGGTGTTGTTTCTGGTGATAAGTGTATGGGAACTGATTTTTCAGAAATGGCTATCCATTATAAATTGAATCCTGAAATCTAAAATGAATTGTTTGCACATACTTATCCCACCTTGTCATTCTTATGAAATGTAAAAGAGTGAACCTGAAAAATTAAATATGAAATGACATGAAACTTATAATTGAGCACTTACCGATACCTGTATTTCTAAGTAGGTAGTTTGGGTAGTATGCCTTGGTTAGTGAGTTTTATTATGTTTGGTTCCACTATTTATGCTATATTATTCTCCTAAGGTTGTTCTAAGGTGTGTTATTGGCATTTTTAAACCAATTCCACCATGACATCCTCATGTTGTTCACCAAGAAGGTGGTGACAACCATGCTCCAGACATGGTGGGCCCTGAGCTTCCAGTCTTACCTCCAAGAGTTCCACCTGAGGCACCACCTATTGTATCTAATCCAAGCAATAATTCTAAATTCTGTGATAGTTTCCTAAGTTCGGTGCAGTCCATTCATGGTGCTCCCTAGGTTTCACCTATGATAGCTGATCTAACCTGAGAGTTCCAGTAGCAGGAGCATCCTCCTAGTTTTTCAGGGATGTTAGTTCTCAGGTTGTTGAGTCTTAGCTAGAGGCCACGATGTATATCTCTGATCATCTAGGAATCAATCTAGAGTAGAGATTATGGCTTACTACATACATTCTTCAAGATTTGGCCAAGCATTGGTGGGATGTGGTTACCCAGGTCGGTCCTCATTAGGGTATGTTATCGGTTGATTTCTAGACTACCTTTTATGATCAGTTCTTTACTCAGAAACTGAGAGATGATAGAGCCAGAGATTTCATGAATCTTGAGTAGGGTTCTATGTCAGTTATGGGATATTAAACATGTTTCACTGATTTATAGTGCTTTGCACCGCTTCTAGCCAGTGATGAGCTTTCACGTGCCAGATGTTTTTAGGATGGGCTCTAGTACATCATCCGAACTCAGGTGAATGTCTTTATACTTCAAAAATTTTCTATAATAGTTTATCATGCCATTATTACTGAGTGTAACCTAAGGGATGTCACAAGTACTGGGTTTAATGAATTAGTTTTGTGTTGGGATAGTAGTTCTTATGGTGGCAGGAAACGTTCCTTTGAGGTTCTCGTCAGGGTAGTGGTAGTCAGAGTTTTCAGTTCAATAGCTACGTGGCATGCCATCAGTGTGGAAGACCGGGGCATAAGAATCCCAAATGTGATAGAGACCCTATAGAGTGTTGGGGTTTCAACTTTTTCGGTCATATTCAGTGTTTCCTAAAGAGCTTTCCACTAGCTTCAAGTGGAAATGGATCGGCATCCGCTCCACCTACAAGAGCGATTTCTTTTGCACCACATCAGGTGGGGAGTTTGAGTAGCCCTGATAGGTCTGACTGAGGAGGAGTTTGTGGCTATAGTAGTCTGACCTCTGATCAGCCGCAACACTATTAGAGTATTCATGAACGTGGTATTCCATCTGTTGCACTAGGCTGTGGATCAGGCTAGTTTCATACTTTACAACAGATACCTGACGATCAGGTTGTGGGACCATCTATGGTGCGAAGTACTATTCTAGTAGCCTCCACTATTTTAAATACCCATAAATTTCAAGGAATTTTTTTCTTAAATACTTTGGAATTTAACGAGTCTGCAGTTTCTAACGGCACTTGATTCCGAGGCCCGGTGTGCCCGGAAACAATTTCTGAAGTTTTGTTCGGGTACGTTTAGTAAACGTACGTGCATGTTTTTCTATCTTTTGAACTGGTACTCAGAATTGAAATCCGAGGACACTAATGAACTCACAACACCAGTATTCGCTTAAGGGGACCTTTACTACAGTTGTGTTTTATGCGGGTAGAGAGTTAATTTTTGGGGATTTAGAATAAAATAAATAAAATTGTGGAACACAATTTTATTTATATCTGGTAGTTATTTCCTCCAAAGGGAAGTTAGAGGTGGGAACCACACCCACATAACCTCCCATGAGAGTATTTAGTGTGGTGGGACCCACACATTCCCTAAACCTTTCACCTCCCCTTAACTCCCTTAAACCCCCCTTGATTAATTTGACAACTCTCCCATTAATTATGATATATCTTCACCTTCCCCTCTCCCATTAATATTTGCGAGCAATTTTAATTAATGAATTGAATCCTCCAATTAATTAATTAAAGTGTTTGAATTTTGAATTACATGTGTGAATAAAATAATAACCTTAGATATTATTTTATTTTGGAACTCGTTGTGTTGGGAGGATTTTGGGAGAGATCAAGAGAAGAATAGTGTTCTTCTTCGACGAAGAACACCGTTCTTCAACGACAAACAACTCCGACGAAGAACGTGAGGGACACGATCACCTTCCTCCACTACTTCAACCAGGGAAAGGAACGTGGCGATGCCACAAGAATGCTACCAACCTACCTCTTCCTCCAACGTTGACGGAATGAAACCGTCATCCGAGACACCCGACCATTGTGACTCTTGTCTTCCGCGACTCGTCGATGAACGAACCTTAATCACGATAGGGTGTTTGTATAATTTAATTCAAATAAATTTTACCTTCATTCTTATTGAATGAAAATGATTGTCTATGGCCGATTGTTACTACCTAACGTGGAGGGCGCGGGCCAAACAAACACGGCCCGACAACCCTCTGTTATTTTCTTGATTTTTAATTCACAAAGGGAGGCGGTGGCGAATGAAGGCGGCATAGAGCGAAGGCGGCGACCGCGCGCCGACCGCATGTGGAAGAACCACAACCTTCAACCGCGGGCCGCACGGTCGGCCGTAGCCGGCCAGGCTGGTGGAACCACGGCGCCGCGTTGCGGAGAACCACGACCCGCACAGGGCGAGCCGCTCCGGCGGAAGAACCAGCCAGCTCCTCGGCCGGCCAGGCGGAAGGAGCCGCGTCACTCATAGGCGCTGTGGAAGAGGGATCGCGGCCCAAAACCGTGGGCCGCTCGTGCCAGGAAGACCGGCCAGCTTCGGCCGGCTGGACAAGAGGGCGGCACCGCCGGTTCGGGAGACCCCCCCCCCCCCGTAATTCTCGGCAAGCTGGGCCGAGCCACGGCCAACCGCACCGTGCCGCGCCACACTGGGTCGGGCCGCGCCACGCCGCGCTGGGTTGGGCCGCACCTGGCCGGGCCGCGCCGCGCCGGGCCGGGCCGAGCCCCACCGGGCCGCGCCCCCTTGAGTCGGGCCGCGACCCACCGGGCCAGGCCGCATGCTTCACCGGGCCAGTCTGACCCTCTACCGGGTTGGACCTGCCGAACCAGGTCGGGCTGACCCGCCAGCCCACTAGGCTTGACGGGCCGAGCACGATACGCTTAAATGCGAATAACTTAAAGACCGCACATTCGATCAATGCGTCGTCTGCGACAATGGTAACCTCGCAATGAAGAGGTCCTTTTTCGATACTCTAAGTGATTTTTGGAAAACTTTGGAAAACGGATGGGTTTTGAAACGAGCATATTTCCAACCGGGCCCCTGAAATGGAAAAGCCAATATCTCTCAGACCGGGCATCCGTTGGACGCACCATCTATCATGTTGGGTTCCTTTTGACGAGATGGAACTTTGGGATACATCAACTCTGGACTTCGTGATAGTTGATGTATCGACCCCTTGACTCTAGGAGCGGACCCTCCCTGAATTGAGCGTGCTGTGTGCGGGAACCCTAGTGCTAGTTGCGATTGCAACGACTACCGTATTGGAATCCTCCGTGGGTTCGATAACGATGACAACCATACTGGAATCCTCCATGACTTCAACAATGATGACTACCATTCTAGAATCCTCTGTGGCTTCGATGAAGACAACTACCATACTGGAATCCTCCGTGGGTTCGACGACGATGACTATTATTCTTGTATCCTACGTGGGTCTGACAGTTTGACTTTTGTTCTAGTATCCTATGTGGGTCTGACAGAGTAGCTGGTCTAGTATCCTATGTGGGTCCAACAGCTTGGCTGGTCTAGTATCCAACGTGGGTTTGACAGATTAGATGAATCAGTGACTACATCTGATCATCTTTATCACTTTACGAAAGATGTATACCTGTGTGAGCTGAGTCTTGACTTTCAATCATTACCATTAGTGTGATTGACTTCTTTCCTGTGTGGACTGGGTTGTTCTTGGGCTCGAGAGTTGGAGTCGAACTGGAATTGATGACTTAGGTATATGTATGGGCATATACCTAAGTAGAGTTGGTTGATACTTCATGATTATATCTTTTCTTTGTGGTCTATCCTTCATGGATTCTAGGAGACCTTGAGGGGTCTCAGGGTCCCTACTTAGTATCGTTATAATCACCCCTTCACGGGCAATGCCTGCACTAAATTGTGTTGGATGCAGACAACCAACAGTGTTGATCGTGGTAGAGACTTGTAGAGCTAGACGATACCTGGAGGTGGACCACTTGGCGGGACGTACACGGAGCGGATGGACGGACCCGAGGTGCCGAGGAGACCATCTGTACCCACCCTTCAGGTGGGATTTCTGGAGGATGACTCAGTGGTTGCTAATTTACTTTACTATTGTTGTACTAGTCATTCAGTTGTACTGTACTTACTGTTGGGCTTGTATTTCCAACCCCTTACTTTTCAGCACTTATTTTTTTGTTATAGTTTTACTTTGTTCTTACTTCTGTTGCGTACTCTGTTGTGTTTGTTTACTCTATAAAGGCAATGTCTTACCTTTTTATCATAATTTGCGCCTTTGGTGCTAGTCTCCATCCCCTAGCCTATGGAAGGCGAGCTTTGGGTAGTCATGGCACGGGCCCTGAGGATGGGTCATGACAAATTGGTATCAGAGGAGTCGGTTCTACCGTAGAACTAAGGACTCTGATCTTTATTTTCTATGAAGCAATAGTGTTAAGAGTATTGAGTGTGGTTTTCAGTCTAGAGAGTCCATTGTTGGTGTGGCGGCCGATGTATCCATACACTAGGACCCTAACCTCTAATTTTTGACTCATTGCATGAAAACACTGATTGCATGTGTGTTTGAAAAGTTTTCATTGTGATTACTTTGTGTCAGATCACCAGGTATACTGTTTGACCATGGAACACCTGTTTCTTTTCAGGATAGCCCCACGAAGGCATCCAGCTAGTGTTCTGAGTCGCGTAAAAGATGGCATCCCACCAAGAAATGAGGCCTCAGTGCCGGGCCCCAAAACAGCGAAGGCACCAACAGTACCACTACCCGTTGGGCCACCGATGCCACCATCCCCAACAGTAGAGAGTGCACGCTGCCTGAGTGCATTGCATGAGTTCCAGCGACAGAGGCCGCCCAGGTTCCGCGGAGAGATGGACCCTCAGGCAGCCGAGGATTGGCTGGAGGCTATCGTCAAAGTCTTTAGATTGGTAGGGACACCAGCCGACCTTATGGTGATTCTTTCCATGATTCTCCTGCATGTAGCAGAAGGTAGATGGTGGAGACTGATGCTCCAGGTGCATGATGAGGCATATTTACTCTGGACAGACTTCAAGAGTCTCTTCTTCTTGGATTTTTTCCCAGACACCCTTCGTGCGGTGCAGATTCAGGAGTTACTTCATCTGTGGTAGGGCAGCATGGTGGTAGCTCAGTACTCAACGAGGTTTATCTAACTCTCGTGCTACACCACAGACATGGTACGAGACCCATTCTTTAGGGATCGGACCTTTGAGCAGGGACCCAGACATGAGATCAGGTCTTCGATGATCTCCCTCAGCATTCCGATGCAGGCGAGAGTGCTGGAGTGAGCTCTTCTTGTGGAGAGATTTCTCGCTGAGCCGACACAACCAGCGAGACCCACCATAGGGAGAAAAGTAGCGGAGTGTTCTGCAACTGGCAGTAGACAGTTGACGTAGAGGTCCAAGCAGACCATGCCATTAGGAAAGCGACCACAAGATACAGGTTCGGTTGTGCGGGGCACACAGCACAGAGCCAACTATACGAGGAGCAGGCAGTTCTATTCATGCGGTGGGCAGGGTCACATTGCTCGGGACTGCCCGACCCGCCATACAGATGAGAAGAAGACAGTGGAGGTACCTCCCAGGAAGAGGCATAGGTTCAACCATGGTGGTCCGCCAGGAGCAGGCGGACGAGGCAGAGGAGCTGGCCGAGCAGCGGTTGGTGGATGACGTTTCGAGGCTCTACCACCACCACCACTAGGAGGTCCACCCCGACCACAGGGAGCTGGAGGACAGAGGTAGGCTCAGCTCCAGGAAGTCGAGGCCTACGACCACGGTGCACCTGAGATGATTTGAGGTACTATTTGTGTTTACTCCTCTCTTTCTGTAATTCTTATAGACACAGGTGCAAGTCATTCTTTTATTTCTGCTGCCCTTGTTCGGAGCTCAGAGATTCTAAAAGAGCCATTGGATCGATCCTTATGGCTATAAACTTCTACGGGAGTAGACTCTATGATTACTCACTGGTGCTAGCAGTGTGATCTTACTCTAGAAGGCGAGAGCTTTGGCTGGGATCTTCTTGTAGCGGTGTCGAGGACTTATGACGTCATCTTCGGTATGGACTGGTTATCTACAGTCCATGCTCAGATCAACTGTATTAGGCACAAGGTGCGGTGTGTCCGCACGGATGGGACCAGGTTCACCTTCACCAGCGATAAGGGAGCCTTTACAGCGCATGATGGTCTTATGCAGAGGAGAGGGCAACCGATCACACATCAGTTGGCTAGTCTCATCCTTGGAGCGGTTGATGTGCGGAGTCTGATTTTTCCTGTTGTGGTGGATCAGTATGCGAATATTTTTCCT
Source organism: Viscum album (assembly GCA_963277665.1). Taxonomy (NCBI): domain Eukaryota; kingdom Viridiplantae; phylum Streptophyta; class Magnoliopsida; order Santalales; family Viscaceae; genus Viscum; species Viscum album. The sequence goes on from OY728127.1 coordinate 112,548,911, forward strand.
GATGATGTTCCAGGACTACCTCCTCACATAGGGGTATACTTCTACATAGACCTCTACCTCGAGACAACACCGATATCTACTTCAGCATATCGGATGGCTCCCACCAAGATTCGTGAGCTGCAGGTACAACTAGAGGACTTGCAGGGGATGAGATTCATCAGACCCAGTGTTTCACCCAGGGATTCTCTGATTTTGTTCGCCAAGAAGGAAGATGGGAGCTTACGACTGTGTTTCAACTACCTTTTCCTGAATCAGATGACTGTGAAGAACAAGTAACCACTCCCGAGGATCGACGAACTCTTTGATCAGCTCAAGGGAGCACAATGGTTCTCGGAGATAGACCTTAGGTCAGGCTATCACCAGCTCAGAGTTCAAGATGGGGATGTGCAGAAGACGGCCTTCAAGTGTCGATATGGCCCCTAAAAGTTATTGGTTATTACCTTCAGTGTAACCAATGCACTAGCTGTGTTCATGATTCTCATGAATAAGATCTTCCAACCTTACCTCAATCGATTTGTCGTAGTTTTCATCAAAGACATACTGATTTACTCGACTACTGAGGAGGAGTGCACCTACCACTTGCGAGTTGTACTGGAAACACTCTGAGAGCACCAGCTTTATGGTAAGCTCTTGAAGTGGCAGTTCTGGATTCGAGAGGTTCACTTTCTAGGACACGTCATCTCAGAGACGGGAGTTGAAGTGGATCCAGAAAAGATTGAGGCAGTTCTTTCTTGGGAGCCACCCAGGAGCGTGATGGAGGTGCGGAGTTTCTTGGGTCTGGCTGGGTACTATCATAGATTTATGCCAGACTTCTCCAGAGTTTCAGAACCACTTTCAGCCTTGAAGAAGAAGGGGAAACCCTTCGTGTGGTCAGATAGATGTCAGCAGATCTTTTAGGAGATGAAGCAGAGGTTGACAAGTGCGCCCATCTTGAGGCTACTGGAGAAGGGAGTAGGGTACGTAGTTTACTGCGACGCATCAGGGACTGGACTCGGGTGTTTCCTGATGCAGGAGCGAGCAGTTATAGCTTATGGTTAATGGCAGTTGAGACCACATGAGCAGAACTATGCTACCCATGACCTGGAGTTAGCAGTAGTGGTCTTCACCTTGAAGATGTGGCGGCAGTATCTGATGGGTGAGCGCTTTACAGTCTACTCTGACCACCAGAGTATCAGGTAAATCTTCTCGCATAAGGACCTGAACCTGGGACAGAGGCGATGGATCGAGTTCCTCCAGTACTATGACATTGATATAGTCTTACTCCCGAAAAGGGGAACATTGTAGCTGATGCTCTTAGGAGGATATCAGGAATTCAACTTCTAAGAGAGGCGACGGAGCATCTATCTGCGTTGAAAATATCCTTTGTGGATATTGATGGATCAACCTTTCTTTAGTCTCTCATAGTCACTTCTTCACTTCTTCAGCGAGTCAGGGAGGCACAACATGGGGATGTTGAATCTGAGATGCGACGTGCTCAAATATCCTCAAGACATGCACTTGATGGATTTTATGAAGGAGGGGAGAAAATCATCCTCTTCAGGGGACGTACCATGGTACCAGTCGCATTACAGGAGGAGGTGTTGAGGGAGTTCCACACTTCCCCTCTAGAGGTACATCCAGGTGTGGCGAAGATGTATATGTACCTCAGACAACAACATTGGTGGCTGAGTATGAAGAAGGCAGTAGCAGAGTTTGTATCACGATGCCTCACTTGTCAGCAAGTGAAGACAGAGAATCAGGTACCAGCAGGCTTGGTATAGCCCTTAGAGGTCCCAGAGTGTAAGTGGTATGGGATATCTATTGACTTCGTGACAGGGCTTCCACGTACATCCAGAGGACATGAATCTATCTTGGTGATCGTGGACCGACTCACCAAGTCGGTCCACATCCTACCGATCAGAGAGAATGGCTCAGTTGAGAGCTTGGGATGCCTATACATTCAAAAGATCGTATGGCTTCATGGTGTTCCATCGTCAATCATCTCCGATCGAGATGCTCGTTTCACTTCCTGGATTTGGAAGGGGTTATAAGAGGATTTCGGGACATAACTTCTCTTGAGCACTGCCTTCCATCCTCAGGCGGACGGTGAGACTGAGAGGACCATTCAGACTCTTGAGGACATGATCCGTGCATGTTTCCTTGACTTTGGTCACACCTAGGAGGATCACCTACCCATGGTGGAGTTTGTGTACAACAATAACTACCACTCCACCAACGGTATGGAACCTTACGAGGCACTGTACAACCAACCTTTCAGATCAACTCTGTGCTGGACTGACCCAGGGGAGTCAGCACTTGTAGGACTAGAGATGGTTCAGGCTACGATAGAGAAGGTGCAGATCATCCAGGAGCGGATGAAGGCTGCACAGAGTAGACAGAAGTCCTATGCTTATAGGAGATGAAGACCACTGGAGTTCGAGGATGGCGACCCCGTTTTCCTACAGGTCTCACCTCGATGAGGTATACTGAGATTTGGCTGAGGCGGAAAGTTATCTCCACACTTCATCAGACCTTTCCAGGTCCTCAGAAGCGTAGGCGAGGTGGATTACCACCTGGCCCTTCCACCTCAGTTGCACCGGGTGCATGATGTCTTCCACGTATCTCAATTGAGGAGATACGTGCACGACCCGACCCACATCATCGATCATGAGGAGTGGGAAATCGATGACGGGACGACATTTTCAAAGGTACTGGTGGAGATTGAGGATCTACAAGAGTGGGTCCTACCTGTACGGTCAATTCCTTTGGTGCGCATTTGCTGGCAGCACGGGAACCTCTAGGAGAGAACTTGGGAGTGGGAGGCTCAGATGCGAGCTCAGTTCCCCCATTTGTTTCCCTAGTGTGTGTTGTATATTTACGGGGATGTAAATCCCTGAGGTGGGAGTAATGTAAAGACTCTGAAATTTCAAGGAAATTTTTTCTTAAATACTTTGGAATTTTACGAGCCTGCGGTTTCTGACGACACTTGATTCTAGGGCCCGGTGTGCCCAGAATCAATTTCTAAAGTTTTGTTCGGGTACATTCAGTTAACATAAGTGTGGGTTTTTCTATCTTTTGAACTAGTGCTCAGAATTGAAATATGAGGACACCGATGAACTCGCAGTGCCGATATTCACTTAAGGGGACCTTTACCGCAGTTGCATTGTATGTGCGTTGAGAGTTAATTTTTGGGGATTAAGAATAAAATAAATAAAATTGTGGAACACAATTTTTTTATATCTGGTAGTTATTTCCTCCCAAGGGGAGTTAGAGGTGGGGCCCACACCCACATAACCTCCCATGAGAGGATTTAGTGTGGTGGGACCCACACTTTCCCTAAACCTTTCATCTCCCCTTAACTCCCTTAAACCCACTTGATTAATTTGACAACTCACCCATTAATTATGTGATCTCTTCACCTTCCCCTCTCCCGTTAATTTTTTCCAACACTTTTAATTAATGAATTGAATCCCCCAATTAATTAATTAAAGTTTTCGAATTTTGAATTACATGTGTGGATAAAATAATAGCCTTAGCTATTATTTTATTTTGGCACTCGTTGTGTTGGGAGGATTTTGGGAGAGCTCAAGAGAAGAATAGTGTTCTTCTTCGACGAAGAACATTGTTCTTCAATGATGAAAAACTCCGACGAAGAACACGAGGGACACAATCACTTTCCTCCACTACTTCAACTAGGGCAAGGAAGGAGGCGGCACCATAAGAATTCTACCTACTTCCCTCTTGCTCCAACGTTGAAAGAATGACACCGTCATCCGTGATGCCCGACCACCGCGACGCTCTAATTCCGCGGCTCGTCGATGAATGAACCTTAATCAAGGTGGGGTGTTTGTATAATTTAATTAAAATTAATTATACCTTTGTTCTTGTTGAATGTGAATGACTGTCTATGGACGATTGTTACCACCTAACGCGGAGGGCGCATGCCGAAAAAAGAAGGCCAATGACCCTCCTTTATTTTATTGATTTTAAATTTGCAAAGGTAGTCGGTGGTGAATGAAGGCAGTGGTGAGCGGAGGCATTGGCCATGCACTGGTCATGTGTGGAAGAACCGCGGCCCGCAACCGCAGGCCACACGACCGGAGAAGAACCGGCCAGCCGTAGCTGGCCGGGCTGGTGGAACCGCGGTGCCCCACGGTGCCGCGCTGTGGAGAACCACAGCCTGCATAGGGCAGGCCGCTCCAGCGGAAGAACTAGCTGGCTCATCGGCCGAATGGGTGGAAGGATCTGCGATGCTCACAGGCACTGCAGCAGAGGGATCGTGGCCCGCAACCGCGGGCTGCTCGCGCCAGGAAGACCGGCCGGCTTCGGCCGGCTGAACCGGAGGGCGGCAACGCCGTTTCGGGAGACCGCCCCGCCCCTCGGGCCGAGTTGCTTGGCCAGCCAGGCCAAGCCGCGGCCAGCCGGGCCGCGCCGCGCCGCGTCAGGCCACGCCGGACTGGGTCGGGCCGCGCTGGGCTGGGTCGCGCCCCGCCGGGCCGGGCCGCGCCCTCTCGGGCCGGGCTGCGCCCCCTCAAGCTAGGCCACGCCCCACCGCGCCGGGCCACACGCTTCACCGGGCCGGTCGGTCCCACTGCCGGGTCAGACCCGCCGAACCAGGTCGGGCCGACCCGCCAGCCCACTGGGCTTGACGGGTCGGGCCCGTTACGCTTAAATGCCATTAACTTAAAGACTGCGCATCTGATCGACGTGCCGTCTATGGAATTGGGACCCTCACAATGAAGTGGTCCTTTTGCGATACTCTAAGTGAGTTTTGTAAAAATTTGGAAAATGGCCGGGTTTTGGAATGAGCGTATTTCCAACCGGGCCCCTGGAACGGAAAAACCAATATCTCTAAGACCGGGCGTCCGTTTGACGCGCCGTCTGTCGCATTGGTTTTCTTTTGACAAGATGTAACTTCAGGATACATCAAATATTGAATTCATGATAGTTGATGTATCGAACCCTTGGCTCGAGGTGTGGACCCTCCCAGAATCGACCGGGCTGTGTGCGGGAACCCTAGAGCTGGTTGCGACTGCAACGACTACCGTACTGGAATCCTCCGTGGGTTTGATGACGATGATAACCATACTGGAATCCCTCGTGGGTTCGGCAAAGATGACTATCGTACTGGAATCCTCCGTGGGCTCGACGACGACGACTATCGTACTGGAATCCTCCGTGGGTTCGGCGATGATGATAGCCTTACTGGAATCCTCTGTGGGTTCGACGATGATGACTACTATTCTTGTATCCTACATGGGTTCGACAGTTTGACTTATGTTCTAGTATCCTACGTGGGTCCGACAGAGTAGCTGGTCTAGTATCCTACATGGGTTCGATAGCTTAGCAGGTCTAGTATCCTACGTGGGTCCAACAGCTTTGATGAATGAGTGACTATATCTGATCATCTTTATCACTTTACGAAAGATGTATACCTGTGTGAGCTGAGTCTTGAATTTCAATCGTTACCATCAATGTGATTGACTTCTTTCCTATTTGGACTGGGTTGTTCTTGGGCTCGAGAGTTGGAGCTGATCTGGAATTGATTACTTAGGTATATGTATGGGTATATACCTAAGTACAGTTGGTTAATACTTCATGATTGTATCTTTTCTTTGTGGTTTATCCTTCGTGGATTCTGGGAGACCTTTGGGGGTCTCGGGGTCCCTACTGATTATCGTTATACTCACCCCTACACAAGCAATGCCCACACTACGTTGTGTTGGATGAAGAAGATGGATAGTGCTGATCGTGGTAGAGACTTGTAGAGCTAGACGGTACCCGAAGGTGGACCACTTGGCGGGACGTACACGGAGCAGACGGATGGACCCAGGGTGCCGAGGAGACCATCTATACTCACCCTTCAGGTGGGATTCCCGGAGGATGACTCAGTGGTTGCTGCTTTACTTTACTGCTATTTTACTAGTCTTTCAGTTGTATTTTACTTACTGTTGGGCTTGTATTTCTGGACCCTTACTTTTCAGCACTTACTTTTGTATACAGTTTTACTTTATGCTTACTTATGTTGCATAATCTGTTGTGTTTGTTTAATATATAAAGGCAATGCATTCCCTTTTTATCAGGATTTATGCCTTTGGTGCTAGTCGCCATCCCCTGGCCTTTGGAAGGAGGGTTTGGGGTAGTCACAGCACGGGCCCTGAGGACGGGTCGTGACAACTATTGTCTCTGATTTGTTTGATACAGGTGCTTCAAACTCTTTTATTTCTGCATCTATCATGGAAATTATTAGAATAGAGATACAGTATGACTATGGCATAATGAACCTTAATACACCATTGGGAATATGGACGAAGGGCATCCACTAATGAAGGGACTATCCCCTTGAGGTTGTCAGTTACCCTTTCTTGTGGAATCTCTTTGTTCTCGAGATGATAGTCTTCGATGTCATTCTCAGGATGGACTGGTTAGTCCACTATCATGCCTTTGTAGATAGATATCACTATAGGGTTTCTTTTTCATCACCAAAAGGTGGAATTTATCTTTTCAATGGTGAGTGGGATGTCCAGGCTGGGAGAGCTGTACTAAAGCATCATGGGTTAAGTGAAGTGACCGCCCAGTTTCCAAAACTTTTCATGGAGGATCAGGGTTTTCTTCAAACTGATTTCCCTCTAGTAGTTGATAACTTCAGGGAAGTATTTACTGATGACATTTCTAACTTAACTCCTAACAGATAGGTAAATTTTACAATTGATCTTGTTCTAGGAGCAGCTCCAGTATCCATTACTCCATTCAGGATGGCTGCTACTGAGATTTAGGAGCTCAAGCGGTAGATAGAAGACCTAGAGGAAAAATTCTTTATACAACCTAGTATATCCTCTTGGGGTTCACCTGTACTTTTTTAAAGAATCCAGATAGAAATATTCATCTATGCATGGATTACATAAGATTGAACAAGCTTACAGTCAAGAATCACTATCCAATTCCTTAAATAGATGATCTCTTTAACCATCTCCATAGAGAAAAGGTGTTCTTTAAGATTGACTTGAGATTGAGTTATCATCAGGTGTGAGTCAGACTATCAGACATACCTCATACAACATTCCATAGAACGTATAGTCTATATGAGTATATTGTTATTCTATTCAGTCTTATGAACATGCCTTTCATTTTCATGGGTTTGATAAATAGAGTTTTCCACCCCTCTTTGGACTCTTTTGTTATGGTATTTGTGGATGAAATCTTGGTGTATTCTCTCAGTCGTAACGACCATGACAAACATCTTGAGATTGGTTTGAGTACACTGAGAGAGAATAAAATTTATGCCAAGCTTGCTAAGTGTGAATTCTAGATCAACAAGGTCCTCTTCTTGGATCATATTATTTTAGAATTAGGAGTATCTTTTGACACTGAAAAGGTTAGTGATGTAGTTTCCTGGGAGCAGCCCAAAAACATGTTTGATATCCGGAGTTTCTTAGGACTTTCTGGATATTACAGGAATTTCATACAGGATTTATCATGTCTTTATTCACCCCTTATGGGACTTACAATGATAGGTGTTAAGTTCCTGTGGTCAGAAGCATGCGAGAAATACTTTTAGAAAATTAAAGGGAGGCTTATCTCGGCACCGATTCTGATTCTTCTAGAACCAGGTAATGGTTATATTTTCTTCTGAAATGTATCAGTCATTGGTCTAGGATCAATGTTGTTGTAGGAAGACAAAGTATTTGTGTACTTATCTCATTAGTTGAGGCCTCACGAGAGAAATTACCTAACACACTACCTCGAGCTAGCAACAATTGTCTATGCCTTACATTGCTGGAGGCATTATCTGTTGGGTGGGAACTTTTTGGGGTACAAAGATCACAAGAGCCTCAAATATATCTTTTCTCAACGTGACTTTAACCTCAAATAGTAGAGATGGGTCGAATATCTACAATCCTTTGATTTTGATATTTCTTATATGCCTGGAAAGGGAAATGTGGTCACTGATGCACTGAGTCAGAAAACTAAAATGTATGTTGTATAAGAATCCAGTGATGAATGGAAGTTAATGACCCTATTTTCTAAACTTTATCTGAAGTTTCATGATATTAAAAAGTAGCCTTACCTATCATCCTTAACAATTACCTCTTCCCTCCTTAAGAAGGTGAAGAGTAGGAAGTTTTCAATACCTGAAGTATTGGTTCTCCATGAGAGTATATTAGGATATAACGCACCTCCGGATTGGTATGTGGATTGAGACAACATCCTGCATCTACATGGACATATCTGGGTTCCTACAGATATGAGAGAGGAGTTGATGAAAGAGTCCCATGCTTCTTAGTGGGTAGTTCATCTAATAATCTTGAAGATGTATTGAGATATGTGATTCTAGTATTGGTGGCCTAGAATGAAAAGTTAGATTACATCCTTTGTCACTAGGTATTCCACCTGTCAGTAGGTAAATGAAGTGAACCAAAGTAATGTGGGATTTTTACAGCTACTTTCAGTCCTAGAATGGAAATGGGAAGATGTTTCTATGGAATTTGTAGTCGGATTACCTAGGTTGTCGAGGGGTAGCGATGCTATCTGGGTAGTCATTAACCGACTAACAAAATCATCCCACTTCATTTCAATTTAGTAGACTTTCTTAGTTGATGAACTGTGAAGACTATATGTTCATGATATCATATACATGGGGCTCCATATACTATAATTTAAGATCGGGACTCTCGTTTCACTTTATGGTTATGGAAGGGTTTGTAGAAAGCTATGGGGACTTAGCTTCTTCTAAGCACAACTTTTCACCCTCTGACCAATGGACAATGAAAATGAAAAGTACATGTTCTAAGGGATATGATTCAAGAACGTGTCCTTGATTTTAATGGTTCTTGGGAGAAGAATATCCATCTCATAGAGTTCACTTATAATAAAAAAATTTAGCTGACGATTCATATGGATCCTTTTGAGGCCTTATATGGCAGGCCATGCTGTTCACCCTTGTTTTGGATTGAGGCAGACCTACTAGGTCATCATCTTGTTCAGGAGACTTCAGAACAGGTCCATATAATATAGAAGTGTATGAATATTTCTCAGTATATACAGAAATCTTATGCTGATTGCCATCTACAAACTCTAGAGTCTGAGATTGGGGATTGTTTTTTTCTTCAAGTATCGCCCAGGTCAGGGTAGAGACGATTAAGGAAGTAGGGAAAGTTGTCGCCTCATTACATCGGGCCATTTGAAATAATAGAGAGAGTTGGTCCAGTATCCTATTAGCTGTTACTACCTCAGAGGTATTATTCCATGCATGACATATTTTATGTATTATAGCTTTGGAAATATCATGCTAACCCATCTCATACCTTTGATCCTGAGGAAGTTGAGTTAGATGTCGATGTTACCTTTAAGGAGTATCAAGTACGCATTGTTGACAGAAGAACGAAGGCACTTTGAGGCATGTTTTTTCCTCTTATACAGGGGATATGTCAACATGGATGAGTATAGGACAAGACTTAAAAGAGGGAAGCTGGTGTATGTGCTCAGTGGCTAGAGTTATTCTCATACAATTTTTCTTTACCCTTGGAAGGAGAACTCAGGGGATATTTCTTTTAAGGGGAGAAGACTATAAGAACCCGGTTTTTTCACTCAGGTATGGATCCTTTAATTTTCTGTCTAAATATTTACTTCAGACCTAATTTTATAACCTAATGTGTTAGTAATGATTTATACGGTGTATGGGGCTTGTTCGGAGCCTAGGACCCATCTTTTTGGAGGAAACATACACTGTTCATGGTTTAGAGTAAACCGTATGGAATTCCACATAGTTTGGAAAACAGCGCGGATAATGTTTCTTCAGACAGAGCCACCTTGCAAGGTTGGATCACAGATGTGCAACCTAACCATGCATATGCCCCTCTTTCACAGGTACCCATGAATTTCTTTCTCATGGTTTGATCAAACCATGCAGCCAACCCATTCGAGTAGAGCCGTATCGCACAGTTTGAACACAGTTTGAAAAACCATACAGACAAACCGTACACAAGATAAATTTCTAGGTAAATTTCCAGTTTTTTCCTTAATGATCTATTAAGACAACCCTTCCTTCCTAATCTGAGAACCAACAAGATTCTCCTCCATTTTCATTAGTTTTGAGATTTTTTAAGGCCAAAGATAGGGGTAAAGATATCTCCTTCATCTTGCATCCTATTGATCTTTCGTTCTTCACATTGGATGAGAAATGGTAATTAATCGAGTCCTCTTTATCCGTTCTTCTTCTCTATTTCTCTCAACCTAGATATCATCATATGATCATTTTCACATTTTCTTAAATCTACTCTAATCTGAGGAAAACCAAGGGCTGACACTGGAGGAGAAGGATCATACAACCCTAAGGTGGGTGGTCAATAACTCATCCCTAAAGTTCATTGATTTTGGAATATTTTTATGGGGCCCACCGATTTCGTTGGAAGCAATTCATTAAATTTACATGCCAGGATTATACTTGATAAAATTGTATCGTTATGCTATTTCCAAATATGTGATTAGTTGTTAGCGGTTAAACCCACAACTCAATATGCCCCGTGTCAAAGGTTGTGCCATTATTGGGTTTTAGTGTTTTAGAAATTTTGAGCCATCATTCGGGTGTGACCTTGCTTGAACTTTCTAAAGGTGAGTCTTATTATAATAAATGGCTTGTTACTAATGAGAATTGCATAATGGAATATACCATGTATGCTCACCACTTGACCTGCCTAAGGTAAGTGCTTCCAAATGATTATAAAATTTGAAATGTGAAATGGAAGGTATATTAAGTATATAAATTGGCCTTAAAAAATGATATTGAATAAAGGTTACATGTCTGTAGCACAGCCTGCCATGTTAATGGAAGGTATCAGAGTGAACCTCTCTAATTGAATATTCCTTAATGGTTAATTAAGACTTGATTAAATGGTTGAAATTCTACTTGGCATATCCACACTAATGGAAGACAAGGCTTGGACCAATAAATAAATGGTTGCAACTCTACTTGACCTATACACACAAATGGAAGGAAATACTTGGTACCAAAATGAATTACTAAATGATTACAATATCAAATATGAATGGATTGAACTGAGTTCACCTTGGATTCTGAGAGGAGAATGAACCCCATTCCAATTCAAGGATGCAGTTTTCTTAGGTTAATACCCACCTATACTCCGGTTATTGTCTATTTCTAATATGATTAGTATACTACCATAGTGTCCTTTACATTATTATAGGATACCTCAGATATACTCCTTGGATCCAGTATTGGCTAATAGGTTCCATGGTGAAATCCCATGGGGCCCTATCTTTTCTTATCCCCATTTTACCTTGGTCGATCACCATGGACTTGGTAGGTGCATTATTGTGGAATTCCTTGGATTATTCTCCTTGGATTACACTCTTACCCCTTATCTAGAATCAAATACTACCGAGTTAGAATTCTGTGAGATCTAAGTTACCTTGGTTATTACTCTGGAACTCCCTCACCAGATATCTTTGTCAGGTTTCCTTGTTATGTCTTGGGACCTCCACTACTTATACTATCACGAGGTGATGTAAATGCTGGGTATGCCTCATGTGACCTATTAACATTAAATGGTAATTGCTTAATTAATGAACTAGTTACATGTTCAGAAACCAGTCGAGGGCTGAAGTAGGTACTTGGGTATTTTTTTTATATTGTATTGATTTCTCTACTTATATATGCATGCCTTCACACTGATATATTCCATTTCATAGGCCAAATGTTATAGACCCCATTGGTGGTGGCCCACTGAGATTTATCTCACACCCTCTTCGGGAACCGTTTGGTACCCAGAGTAGATTACATGGTTGCATGTGTTGGAAAAGGGAAGCATGCTACCTACAACACTTGATTTCTTATTCTTTAGGATGAAACTTGATAGCATATGACCGAGTTGGATCTCATGATTCTTGGAGTATTATTTTTTTTCTTTTACTTGTGTAACTAGTATGCCTATTATCTTGTATCCATTTTTTCCAATTTTCTAGTGACATGACCTTACATCATCATTGTTTCAATTGATATGGTTATTATTATTCTCATCTATCTATTGCATTAGTTTTATTTCACTGTTTATTTATATTGCTTCTACTATTTACTAATTCTTCATATTCCTTAAACTATGATACACTCTACTAATAAGGGAATAGTATTCCCACAAACACACCCTAGGACCTCACGACTAGTCGGCATCCTCTAGTGTTCGGGGAGATGCGCTTGAGGATATGTGGACCACCAAGCTCGGGGCACCCATTAAGTGGAATCTAGGTCCAGGTCGTCACACATATCTTCACATATAAATCATCATAAACATCCTTCTATCTTGGGGAAAGGAAAAAAAGTAAGGGAAAGCTAAAATTCTGAGTAAGGTTTATGTATAATGAAATCTAACTAGAATAAATACAACGTAATCAATATTTCAAGGTGAATAATTGAAGAAACATTCCATTTAATCAATTAATTTATCATGAAGAATAATATAGTATGAATAAATAATGATCAAATAATTCCATATAAATAATAAAATGAGATTGGAACTTATCCATGGATATCATAACTATTTAAATAATCACATGGATATCAAAAAATTAATTAATAATGATGGAATGAATAATTTTGGCCATATTAAACTTACCTTCCAAGACTTGTTCAAAGACATCCAAAAATACTCTCAAGGACTCATGCCAAGAAATCTACATAAATGGGTACATCCTCAGATAAATACCGAATCTATTTTACCCCATTCGACCTATTGATGCATCGAGGGGCTATGTAATTCTGGGCCCTACCCATCACTTAATAAGTCAAATGCATTCATTATAAGAAATAACAATACAAATTAATTAATATGTTTTAAAAATAGAGAAACTGTCTATAATGGAAGAACTAGAATATATAATTTCAATACTTTCATTAGTAAAATTGATCATAAACCATCCATAAAAATATGGTGGATGATATCTTTTTAGTATGTCATGATTAATGAATAATATTCCTTTAAAAAAATTCAAAATCCCAATATGGGTAAATATTTATTTAATAAATCATTTCTAAATAGTAAAAAATATTCTCTAAAACTTTTTACGAAAAATATTGATATGGAAGAAAAATATTTCTGATAGAGTAGAAAAACAAAGTCAGTTTTCCTTAAAAAAATTAGTTCAATATCTTGAGTATTTAAATATTGGAATTTGAAAGGAAAAATTTTAATTTTAAAAAATAACAATAGGGGGATAAAATATATTTGGATTAAGATAAAAATATTAAATAATTACCCTAGTGTAAATTTAAACATAAATATTTTTGAATAATAGCGATACTCTGAAATAGACCTTTACCACTTTGGTAACATTTGAATTATAACCCCATAAAATAAATAACTTCAAATGAATAATTAAATACCGTAAATATAAAGAGTTTACTAATATAACATCTTAAATGGGAATTTTATACACCTCATAAAAGAATATAGGTGTAAAACAGAACATATGTCCCAAAGAAGACAATTTGAGATGAAGAACCCTTACCTCAGGTCTAACCTCCTTTGTATGTGTTTGAAATTCCTATATAATAAATATTTATTTATTACATATATATATTATAGAAAAATAATATTTTATGTATATTACCATACATTATTTAATTATAACATTTTATCACCTGTTAATTAATAATTCTCTATTAAAATAACTGTTCCAGGTGATAACTACTTTGTTTTTCATGTATATTTCTGTTCAGTTGTTTTGGTCCTTATAACATGATCACATTTTAATAATATAAAAAATGTTAATAATGATATAAATATAATATATTTATATAAATATATTGATATTTATCCATGAATTAAAGTGATATAAAAATTAATTATATCGTTCATGAATATGGTAGGTTGTACGTACGAATAAACACTATTTTCATGTTTCAAAGGATAGAATAAAAGAAATGTAAATAATAATTCAAATTTATTGGATCATTTTTATATCATATATATATTATAAATTCATTAAATATATCCTTATTAACATCCATTTAATGAAAAAAATAAAAAATGAACCATATCACTTAGGGGAGGCGGCGGTCCACACGTACACACAAGAGACATTATTGTTTTCCAATAGATTGTAAGGTAAGAATGTATATATGATATTAAAATTACAAAATAATTTTTTTTAATAATTATAATATATAAATATTTAACCCATAATAATACCCATCCATAAAATATGGTTATAAAAAATGGATTGTATCGCTATGTAGAGACGGTAAGTCGTACGTACGTACGAGCGATACTTTCACTTACCATTTGATGGAAAAGAGGGTGTATAATAGGGGTTTCATAATAATAATAATATTTTATTACATTTAGGATAATAAATTTATTATTTTAAGATAAATACCATATATCTATTGGATGTATAAGAATAAATAATTTGGAACAGGAATGGTATGATGATTACCTCTCCTTTGGGAGACCTCCTTTAGATCCTTTCTTAAGGAACATAAGGTTGACATTTTGGTAAGATGAGAACCTCTAGAACAATGGTAAGTATATTTATAAGATAAATTAATAAGTCTTGGTCAATATAGGTATATCAAAAAGTGGTGTAATGAAGAGAGTGAATAACTATCCTTTTATAAGTGAGGGGAGGGGCACTCTTGGAATTTCTTAAAATATTAAAATATAATAAAGACATTCTCAGAAAAAATGATTACAAATGGACAAATATTTTAATATAAGGTTTTATTGAGTTTAAATAGCATAAAAATTAACAGGCTTAAGTAGTATTTTAAACCTTATCTTTTGGTTTAAACTCTTAGTTAAACAATTTTATCTTTAACCATGGCAATAACTTTTTCACTTTTAAAGGGTTATAATTTTACATAAAAGGTAAAAATGGGAAAATAAATTGAAAATAGATGAAATTTTAGACCATATTTTATTCAAAATTTCCCATTTCAAAATTTTCAAAATTTTTATATTTTTTAATAAAATATTATTTTCATAAAATATCATTAATGTCATTTTTGTCACTATTCATTTAATTTGACTTTAAAGTCATAAATACATATATGGAATTCAAATATAATCATTTAATAAATCACTAATATGTTATATTCATCTATAAAATTCAATGAACACTATAAATCAATAAAATTATATTACTTTTTATATTTTTAATATTATTTATTTATTTTTCTGTTAATTGATGAAATATCGTGTGAGTGTTGCATAAGAATTTAAGGTAGTTATATAGCCACTAAAATTTATAAATAAATAACCATCATGAAATTTATTTCATAATTCTCAAAATAACCATTATGATTCATTGACAACTTTATTTAATCCCTTTATAAACACTTAAGAGATATTAAAAAGTAAGAGGGTGACTTTTGTATTTTTCTTTAGTTTAAATATTATATAGGTCATTTTCATGGAAAAGTGTCCCATAAATAATTAAATTTAGTGTATATGGTGATTAGGGTAGAATTAAATTTATCAAATAATAATTAATATGAAATATTGTGATCTTAACACTTAGTTTTAACCTAAGATAATTCGATTTACCCTTTACAGAGGTGATAAATTTACCATGGTTACTATTCATAATGCCTAAAAATAAAACGGAAATATTTTCAAAATTTTATCCTATTGATTAAAAATATAGAATCAATTTTATCAAATTCAATTCCTATGAGTGGTAGAAATTAATTTATGATAAAAACACAAAACACAATTACAAAATAGTTTTCAAGAAAAATTATTTTTAAGTTCCAAAATATTTTTACACCATATTCATCCATAAAATTGATTCCAATGAATATAATTAGTTTATTAATAATATAAGAGAACTTAATTAACTTTTACACTATTTAAAAAATAGATGTTTTTAAATTCTTAAAAATACAATTTTCAATACAATATATTATTTTTCACTATTTACTAAAAAAATAATCATTTTAGAGAAATCAAAAATATTCAATATAAGATAATTTTGAAATTATAATTAAAAAATTATATATTTTGTATAAAATTTCTAAAATATTTAGAAATTAATTAGTATATTTTCTCACAATAATTGATATAAACATTTAAAAAAAAATTAATTTTCAATAATTGAATGTCTACTAAAAATTGAGGGCTTATTTTCTAAAAAATAATCAATACATTTGTATTGATTTGGTACTTTATATATATATATATCATAATGTGATTAATAATATTCATAACCACTAATTCAATGGCTTGATTATAGTAATCATATTTAAATAATAATATTTCATGATTTGTTTAAGCTCGGTGTTGTGTGTTGTATATGCTGCCGAACATAGTGTTCTTTTAAAATTATAGGGCATCACAAAGGATTTTAAAAAATATAGTGTTACCCATATTCAAATATTACATAGATCTTATCTTGAATTATAACTTAATACTGATAATTTTTATATTTTTAAGTGTAATTCAACAAAACCACACTTATGATCCAAGCCTTTCAATAGTTCAGACTTTGGAACTCTCTCAAATGACTCATCATTCGATTTTCAAAAAATTATGAAAATTTGATCACACGTCTCTTATGATATAGCATGTTATTTCAACCTTACATCCTCTATTTATACTACTTCAAATTCAGCGTCGACATCTATTTTAGCTTGTTTCTTCATGACTACTTCAAACTTTGGTTCATGCAACCATTAACTATGCCACTTCTTTATTTTTTCCACATTTTCCTTTACTAATTATATTATATTATACTCTATTTAGATCAATCAATTATATTTTCATCACTTTTATTCTTTCAGATTTACATCAATGTAATTTATCAACATTATTGTCATCTTATGCTTCCAAACTCACCATCTGGGATATGATGGTTCCCTTTGACTTAACTTACAAATAGTATTCCCTTTTCAAGATTCACCACTTTCTCTAATATGATTCATTCACCTTATAAATTCTCTATTACATTTATATATTTAACAATGTTCATCTTGACTCAACTTTTCTCTAGCTATTTCTCATAAATTCACTCATATTGTTTTTTTTCTAAAACTTCATTCTCATAAAGTTCATCAAGTTAGCTTCCTAAAAATCCTTCTCAATATCTCAGACTCAGTTTCCTTACTTCCAATATACATGGATTATTACTTTAACTACATACCTATTTTATCATTTAAAATTACTAAATAAATATTTCCTAATCTACTTTATATATTATCACACGAATTTAACAATTATATTATCTTGAATAACAATTGATTCTCAAACCACCATTATTTTTGTTACTTTAAAATATTACCTAGGTATTATCAGGCTTGGTCTTATGAATTCAAATTTTAAAACATTATTAATATCTGATGTGGATACACTTTACATAGGCATTGTTTTATACTTATACAACCTTTGGAATCTCTAAGTTAATCTGATTGACTTGGAATTTCTAGAACAAATCTTCCATAAATATAAAAAGTCTTGATTAAAACTTGTACACTACCTCTACGTATTCTCCCAGAGATCTAGTATAATTTTTTATAAGTTTAAATAAATCCTTGATTCATATGGGACTTTGATAAAACACTACTTCTATGTAGATTTTTAATTATCTATAGCTTTACCACATGATGTTTCCTAAGGAATTCCCGATTCATGAAACATTCCGACATACATCTTCCTTCATTAACCACTTATCAAACAAAGGTGAATCATCCTCTATAAACATAGCTTATCGTTATGGATCATGGTAAACTTTAATATAAGAATCAATAAAGATTTATTATACCTTTCATATCTAGCCGCTTCTTCCACCTTAAAACATATCATCTGGAATAATAAATCTGGAATAAAAAATTTCACCTTGATATATTTCTCAAAACAATTCTCACACACAAAGTTGAAAACAAGTTCAACTCCTTCAGTAATTATATAGTTTATTCACATTCTTGGTATCACATATAAAAATTATTTCATCAAAATTTAGAATAACTATGAGAGTTCATGTGATCATCTCCTTCACATATAAGTTGTATCCAACCTTTCCTTTGATGAAGTTCATTTCTTTCAACTAGCTATCCTGCTTAAAGTACTAGGTTCTATTATCTTATTTTAACCCATAAATATATTTATTAAACCTATAAAACATTATTCCATTATTATAAAGGATAAATAATTTAGGTTTATCAATAAAAAATTCTTCCTTAATATTTTTATTCAAGAATTAATATTTCACATCCATTTGATTAAATTTTTATTTCTTTTGTGCTATACAAACCAAGAATATAATAATTTACTCAAGTCTTGAAATAAGTGAAAAATTTTCTTCAAAATAATCTCTATCAATATGAGAGTATCCCTTACACGCTAATATGACTTTTTTTCTTGCAATCATAGATTTATCATTGAGTTTGATTCTAAAAAACTACTTGGTTTCAATGATGTTCTTTCCTCTTAGTCTTGCAACAAGATCTCAAGAATAATTGTTTTAGATATGATCTATCTCCTCATTCATACCATTTATCCACTAATTATGTTAAAAAAAATTAATAATATCTTGTGTCTCACCATGTGAAACTATCACTTTTTGTTTATAAAATCTCAACCTTATTCTAGTTAACATTGCAGTCTCTTGATTCTCAATGATATTTATAGGTTTAACATGATTTTTTATCCTCTTATAATTTTGTTTCCCATTTATTATTTCACCTTCATCATAAATTTTATTAATTGAATCAACATCGACATCGATATTTATTTATTTATTTCCATCTTCATCTTCCCTCATTGTTTTATAATTCTATATGTTTTCTTTATTATAATTTCTAATAGTTTTATCATGAAAATCACTAAAATTGGGTTTTTTCAATGATATTCACATTATAATAGTCCATAAAATCGTGTATACTATTATTAAAACATTTTTATCCTCCACCATTGGATAAAAAAACCATAAAAATCATTTTCATCTCTATAATCAAACATAACCATAATTGAATTTTTAATTTTCATTAAGAATGGATTTACAAACACTTTAAAGAAATTAACTAATGGTTTTTTATTATACCATATTTCATAATATGTAATATTTGTTATAGGTCTCAACATGAATCTATTTTTAATATCTATATCATTTGAAAAAACTTCTCTCCTAAAGGATTTTGAGTGTTTATATTATTCCAATTTAGTTCTTCCCATGTTTATAATATTTACATTCTTTCTCTTTTTAATTATTTTTTGATGTGGTGTGTAAAGAGTTCTGTAATCATGCTTGATACCATGTTTATGGCGGTATTATTCAAGTAAATTTCTACTATACTCTTTACCATTATATGTTCTTATCTTATTGGTGTTTACCCCCCAACTCCTTTTCAATATCACTTTTGGAATTTTTAAACTTTTCCATAACCTCACACATGTGCTTCACAAATATCACATTCTTCATCCTGGTGGAATCATAAATCAATATAATGAAATAAATATGAAATTTTAATGACTAAATTCTAATTGGACAATGTAAATAAAAATTAATTAACTAATATGGCCTTATAGACTATATTTCCACTCTATTGTGAGTACTTGGCGCCATTTTAAACTTTGGACAAGTCTCACACATAATGTATCTTTCTTTTTTTATTATAGAAAAATCTATTATAGATTCTTATTTAGAAACTATACTTATTATTATTTGGAAAATATGACCATTACTTCTATTTTAGATCTTATTCTTATCCTCTACACTAAATAACATTAGTCACTTTTGTTTCCGAGAATAAATAGATTACCACCAATACTTCTCTTAGAGATAACTCTCTATCCATCAATTTTTTGATGATTCAATTGTTTCTCTTGAAAATAAATTCATTAAAATCATCATATAATTGGATAAAACTAAAGGGATTATGTTTTTTCCCATTAATAAATAAAACATCCTTATACTTTAACATTTGATCATCAATCTTATTAGTTCCTACTCTCTTTATTTTTAATAAATAATCATTTTCAAAGGTAAATGAACCCCCATCACTTCTATCAATATTATTCAATATCATTTTATCTCAATTCACATGAGAAGTGAAACCACCCCTAAGAATCCATGGATTATCCTTATTTTTTAAAATTAATGAAACCTAAATAATAAATGATTTTTCAGTTTTTCTTTTTCTACTTTGAGAAAAACCCTTTCCATGAAATTTATACAATTATTATAAAAATAATATTTTTCATTCATTTAAATAATGTGAAACTCAATGAAATATTTCACATATTTCTTCTAGATATTAAAAGATGTTTTTAGTATTAATATTTTAATTACCTTTATCAAAAACTAGCTCATATTCAGTGTTGTTGTTCATCATTCAAATTTTCTCAATAAACCTCTTCCCATGCTTCTTGAAAATATCTTATTTTTCATTAATAGGTTTTTATATATGTTAAATTTCCTCATTGTAATAAAATCTTATTCTTTACAATATTTCCAAATCATTTTTTTTATATGTTGGATAAAAACCACTTTTAAATTTTAAGTGATAACCATTACAAAACAGATAGAACCAAAAGTAAAAGCCCCACATAATAGATTTTATTATTGAGCATTAACTAGAGAAGACACAACTTTAAACATAACAAAAGTTAAAAAAAGAAAATAAAAACCTTGAATGCTCAACCATCTAGAAAACTAACCTTTATGACCATACCAATTTGGATAAACACCAGAACCCCCAAAATACAAAATGTATTCCAATAAAAAAAATATAAGGGTCTAAAACCACTAGCCATTACCTTTTCATACTACTAATCATTTTCCTCACCATCTTCATAGTCATTAAGAATCTATTATTTCTTTTAATTTATTTTAATATTCTTTATTACTTTGAATAAAATTTATCTCTTCTCTTGAGAAAAATAGTTTTTCTCATCATATATGAATCAAATTTAATATTTATCACATTAAGAGAAAGTTGATTTGAATATATATCTTGAAGTGAGGAAAATATGGTATCAAATATATTAGTATGAATTATTAACAACCTTTTAACCATGTTGGAATACTTATATGTATCTCTAACATTTTTGATATTGCATATAATTTTATTATCTCTTATAAATAATTCATCAATGATCATATCATCAGCCATCTTAACAACTTTAAATATGTCCCTCTAATTTTAAAAATTAGATACTTTTACTTTCATTTTACATTCATATATATTATCAAGTGTTTCCTAAATTTACTTGGTAGTCTCCCTTCCCATTACCATAGTCAACACTTTTTCAAATAAGGACACAAAGATGAAATTTATTTCCTTTACATCATACTAAATATTTATTTTATTAACACGTATCATGTGAATATCTTTTCCTATAGGTTTGAAACTAATAATAGAAATATAAATAACATTTAAGATTAATGGTAGGAGACAAAAAGAAACCCTATCCTTCAATTCATGATTGTTATTTTCATTAAAAGTTTTTATGTATCTTCTATTAATTTTATTTTGATTCCCCATTCAATATTTATCCAAGATTGTTTCATTTAGAAGAAACCTGAATTTCTCTAATACTAATTGAGATGCCTAGGTGATCTAATAAGTAACATTTTGTGTGTGTGGGGGGGGGGGGTGATTCAAGTTTAAACTCTTTTACAATTTTTTTCTTTTGAAATTATCTTTTTGACTTATATAGGTTAATATAATCTCAATATTAAAACTCATTCTCACTCATTTGTAATTGATAAATAAAATCATAAAAAGAATTTTTTTTTAAAACTTCTACTCCCAATGTTGGTAACTATATCATTGCAGTTTTTATTGACATATGATAATGGTGCTCTAATAATTTTATAAAGTAAATAAATAATTGGAAGGTATCATCCTTAACCCAAAAGTTGTTTCCCAATAAGAAATTCTCCCAAATTATTTGTTTATATAAGATTGTTCCCATTTATAGATGTTTTTCAAACCAAAATTAAAATAACTTTAGGGAACTTTAGAATGCTTTAGCATTAATAGATATATATTCTTCAATTCTCCAATATATTCAACATATAAATAAACTCATTTTTCTTCATGAAATACAATGTAAATGAAATATACAATAATAATAAATACATATCGATCTTTCTCACTCGATTTTTTATTCACATATTAATCATCTCATTATTCATCTTTAAATCCTAAACATGATCATGGGGATATTTTTTATTTTTTAATTTAAATATTCTATAATTCTTCATGATCTTAAATCTTTATAATTACTCATTTTATTTTGGTCAAAAATAATATGAGAATAAGCATATTTCTAAAAATAAGGAGAAAAATCCTATAATTTTAAAACTACATGAACCTCATTTGTAATTTATCATGAAATATTCAACAATCATCTATTTAATTATCATATAAACCATATTCTTTTCTCATTCAAAAAATCTACTGGTTTTAAGTTAATATCACTTATGTAATATCATGTTAAAATTAAATTTCATCTACAATAACATATATGAGTTCAATATAATTTTACATAGAATTTGGAACATCTAAATTACTTTTATACCTAATTTAAAATATATGTGAGATTCATTCCTTTAAATAATTATTTCATTGAAGGAACCCAGGGAAAAAAAGAAGCATTAAAAATAAGAAATTTAAAATTGTGGGTTAGGATTCATGTTAAGAACTCTGAATCCACAAAACTCTATGACTGGGATTCTCAAAGGATCACATGTAATTCAATTTACGCCTGAAAAATAAATCTAAATGAAACTATAAATGGTTCCTTGTTCATTTCAAATCATTGATTTGATTCACTCACCATTGCAATTATGTGGATTAAAGACACTAAAATAGAATTAATAAATATTACTTGAATGTAAATTATAGCTCCTAGATCATCAATCTTAAATTCTTGTATGATGGTATTGGAAATAGAAGAGGTTTATGATGCCGCACACATTAATAATGAAAAAACTATCAAGAAAGAGAGATCAATTTGACCTTGTTCTTTCTTCATATTATCTCTTTAAAATATTGAGGGGAGGGGAGGGGATAAACTCTCTCTAAGTTATTCCAAATTGTGTATCTTGGTATTCTTGAGTATAAAATGTGATTTTCAACTTTATTTATAATTTACAAAATTTAATTTTAGTCCCTATAAAGTAATAACCTTCATTTTAGACCCTTTTACAAACTTATGACTTATTGTAACATCTCGGACTAGGTGCCACTCACTGATTCCCTAAACTAGTCGATCACATGACCTCAAGTGCACCTACCTATATGCCAAAGGCTTCCTACTAGTAGTGGGGGCTTGATATGTCGATCATGAAGAGACTATACCATCTTTTATAATATTAACATAGTAGTGGAAATAATAAACAAAAGTATAATCATATATAACTATAACCAATATCAATATCTCAAGATATTCAATGCGAGAAAATACAATATCAAACTGAATTAGAAACAATCCATACTAATGTACATGTCAAGTGTCTAAAATGAAAACCCAAAAGAATGAAACTGACTCTGGTAGTGGGTCCCGAACCACGTCTGGTTCCCTAAGCCATGCTCTATCTCCAAATAAACCATCTATTACGGGGGATTTTCCATTATCCTATCTTACAACAATAAATTTTATTCTAGTACCGATTATGTAGCCTGAGTAGGGTGTGAGTAAAAATTAGTAGGCCACCACCAAAGGTGTATAAAACAAATCTAGTCAATAACATGTGTATGCAATTGTATAAATAAATAATTACAATTCATATGCAAACATTTATCATGTTATCAATTAATCTTAATTGAACCACATAGAACATTGGGTTCTTGAGGAAACATGTACCTCAATACATACTTTGGCCCGCACTGGGTCTGAACCACGTTACATAATCAATTCACATTTCATTATATCCCATAGTATTAAATTATCCATGTCACTTCAATTTCATTATTAATACAACTTGGAACCATATTCGAATACCAATGTTTTGGGTGCAGAACACCATGTTTAGAACCCTGTTTATCAACCATGCATGTGTATCATGGGAATATAATGTAATGTCTAGCACCACAATTATAAATCATACATATATTCCATTATCATAAATCATCATATCTAGCACCCCATTTATAGGCCATTCATATATGTCATTGGCATAGAACATCATGTCTAGCACCCCATTTATCAAACATGCATATATGTCATTGGAATTGAATATTATATCTAGAACCCCATTTATCAACAATGCATATATATCATTGGTGTAGATCATCCTACCTAAAACCCCAATTATCAACAATTAATTAATTCATAAATTAATTAATCTATGTCCATTAATTAAGTCAAAAATTAATTAATCACAACAACTTCCTTTACTTAATTAAACAAATAATTAATTATATCAATACTATTAATTAATTCACCAATTAATTAATCACATATATTCCCTTAAAAATTTACAAAATTAATTAACCATATAAATTATATTAATTAATTTTACAATTAATTAATCATTTTACATCTCAACATTGAATAATTAATTCAAAATTAATTATTTCCAAATTCAAAATTTAACATCCCAATAATTAACTCAATAATTAATCATCTTTAATACCACAATTCAATGCTATGATAATTAATCTATCAATTAATTATCCCAATTTCACCATTCAATAATTTGATAATTAATTCGTCAATTAATTATCTTAATCCCACAATTCAAAACCTCGATCAAATACGTAATTCCTCAATTAATTAATGGACCACATTAATTAATTCAATTTAATAATTTCAAATTTCTAAAAAATACCTAAAAATTATAAAATTTTATACATTTAATCAAAATCATGACTATGAAATTTTAATAATAGACCACCTACCATGATTTGTTGATGAACGATCACCCAATGAAAATCCAAAAAATTGAGCAGCACAACGATGTAGATCTAGATCTGAATCTCAAAACCCTAAATCAATATGAAAGAAAACAATATCTATCAAGTCCAAATATATATTCAAAATCCTAGATCTAGATTCAAAAAATCTAGATCCTGATCTTGAAAAACAGAATATTAATTCCCACCAAAATAATGAGAGGAAGATGGAGGATGAACAGGAAAGAAACGGGATAGGATCCACTTACCAGGAGAGGATAAGATCTTTGATCCGAGATTCAAATCATGAATAATAGAGGTCATAAAGCCTTATAATTGTTCTTTAGAGTTCCAAAATCAAGGAAGAACTCATAGGGTTGAATGAGGGTCAAAATGGGTGAGTTTTGGTGGTTCAAAGAATTTTAAAAATAATTTTCATAAGACTTTAGTTCCCACACATGGTTTGCTGGATAGGGGAACATAGTTTTCCTTAACCCTGTGTCAAACATACAAATATTTTTTTAGGGGTGTAGGGTTACTCCTAATAGGGTACATGGTTTGACAAACTATGTGCCAACCATGAAATTCCCAACTATCTAGGGTTTTACGGTTTTATGGGATGGGGTGCACAATTTTCCCTAATTGTGAGCAAATCGTGCATAACCATTTTTCTTTAAATTTTATCAAAATTCCACCCAAATACACCCCAATTATAACCCAAACAAAAATTACTCAAATAAGGACAAAAGATCACATGAAATCAAGCCCGTTTTAACTCTAAAATTGGTTGGGATATTGCAATTTAAATTCTCATAAATGTCAAAAATATTTTATCATGAACTTATAATATATAAAAATTTTACACGATAAAATACAAACCATTAAATTGGGCCATAAGCTCCCCAAATAATTTAACAAACCTTGAAAATATTTTTTTAAAATATATCTTATCATATTCACATTTATGATAAATTTTTTTAATACGATGAGAAATAAATTCAATCATCGTTATTATAATGTTGAATAATACAATTAAATTATTTTTACTTGTGATTAACATACAGGAATGTTCACTGACCCCTTATGTTGGGCCTAATTTATCCTAAACTCTTATTCATCTCAATAGGTGGAACTGGTAGATATACTTAGTGTGTGAACCTCTAAGTCATTATCTTGATAGTAGTGAGTCCAAATAATAGAACAAGAGTAGAGTCTAGTAACCTATCATGCCCCATATATTTATTTCAATGTATACCTCATAAATACATGCTTTGTGTAGTATAATCTATTTATTTCATGATATCTCATAAATTAGGATGCACACTTGTTTCATCATCCTTTGGATGCTTTATATATTTCATAACCTTACTAGATGAACATATTTTCTTGTACCATGGCCATGAATTTAAAGTTGGTACTACCATTTTGGTCAACATGGGCCCATGAGACAACTCTTCCTCAACTAGAAAGTAAAAAATTATATCTTGATCATTCAACCAATGCCATACCACTAATTACTCACCCAACACAAGCCACTTCTCTATAACATCAAATTCACGGTTTTTTTTCTTACATTAAAATAAATGATCAAATATTACACATCAATAATGATCTCAAGTACATAGACTAATACACATGTTCAAATATAGAAACAACCAATGACACCTAAAACATGTGATGTTCTTATATGAGGGTTAGTCCTCATGATCTACGTTGAAAATGAATATGGGTAAGATCATTTAGAGGGGGAGGGGTGAATCAATGATCCATTTTATTTTTAGAAATTATTATTTTTTAATTCAACCTATGTGTCTGGTTAAAACCTCAATTCACTCTTCTTATGTTATTAGACTCTCCTTGAATGATGTTTTAAAATAAATACATAAAACACAAGGATTTTATACAATGTTCGATACTAAGATACACTCCTTATCGTGATCAACCTAGGAGTTTTTCATAGATTTTCTTATCATTGTAAATTTTCAATGATCACAATAACAATGAATTGGTGAATAATGTTAGATAGGAAAAATACACACCTTGTAAAGGATAGATGAAGTTATTTATACTGGTACCACCAATATTTAATGACATTGTTCATATAGGAACTACCAATTCTTTGAGACCAATATTTCTATACAAGAAAGCTTGTTTACCATTCCTTGTGTACTTACTCAAGAACTGTAGTGATGCTAGTCATGAAACTTCTCTTAAAATACTCGAGTTCATGTGATCACATTCTTTAATAAATACCCGACTTTGACTCCTTCTCACTTCGATATAAAATCAGTATTGGAATCTCTAAAAAAATTGCAATGGTGTGTCCTTATTTCTCAACAATTACTTGCACATATATATATAAAAATGTGGTTAATGGGTCTAAAAAAATTCATGATGTAAATTCCATAATTTTAAATACTGAATTAAATTTTTTAATAATTTAAACACATTTAATTTTATTCTTCTTTAAACTATTAATACATGAATGTTGGAATTATATTTATCTACATAATTAAAATACCTCAATAAAAATGGGTATTTAATTAATTCCTTTTGAATATTTATTTTCTAAGAGTATTTCATTTTGAATACTCAAACAGGTTGGGGTTTCATGCACCACATTTCAAGAACACTATTGGATATTAAATTATTCATTTGAAATATCCAAACGGGTATTTTACTTCTTTATAAATTTAAATCAAATACCCAAAGGGTATTTTCTATTTCATGCATCTCATAATAGTCGAGGGTTTATCTTCTTCTCATAAGGGTATAAATGGAATCCATGACTCACTATCATTCATGAATTCATGAATAGAAAAAAAATGCCAAATTTCATGAGTTTTATTATTCACACAACATTGGTGAACAACCATGAGTAACCATTTCTACATGAATACATGAATTTCGTAGCATGCAACTCAATTAATGGCCTGAAAACCCAGGCTTCCTCATTTCTTCATACGGTGAGAAAACACCCATTCTTAATTATTGTTTTTCATACTGTAAATAAATACAAAACCTCATTATTAAACCCTTAAAGGTTTAAGGTTACCTATTTTTCACATGGGGTATTCATTTCGAATACCCAAGGTTCTACATCACTTGACCTTTTGATATATTCATTCAATTTTTATACATGAAATGTGGAGTTTCATGAAGGACCAATTTCGATTATTCCTATGCTTAAATCTTGGAATTTACTTCATCCAGGAGGTTATTCTTCATCTGAAAATCATCATGTATGGGGTTCCACTTATTCATGTATATATATGAATGAATCTCATTCAAGGTTTGTTTTTTGGACTCACTTGGATGATAGAAGTTCATCATGTCCATTATTTGGATTCATTAACATTTTTCCACATGTTCCGAAGATCTTAAATAGTTGAATTATTATGCTAAAAATGTCTTTGACCAGGGATAGAGGAAGAAAAATGTGTAGGCTTGATCAAATGGACCATATTAGCTAGATTAGATAGATAGGAAATGATTGTATCTTTAAATGACATGGGAATAATACCCATATCCCTGCATCCCATGTCGATATTCATATGAATCAGGGCTACAGTATATCAATCAAGGCATGATATTGAGAGGTCATAAATCCTAAACCCCCTCTGGTAACACCCCATACTGAATCTCCCTGCCACTATGCCACCCCATACAGTGGTGTCACTACTGCTACCATTCACTTCTTCTTGGCACTATCCTATGATCCTATGCCTCCTATGGTCTTTCCTAAGATGGTTCCCTTGGGCATAATTGACATTTGGGTCCCACAAGTTCCCAAGGTCAATTTGGCCTTGGATGCATTATGGGTTGGCCATTCCTTTTATTAATGCCTCTGTTAAAAATTACATAGAATAAAATAAATATCAAATGAAATACAAAGACATCCTCAAATAAAATTCCATGCCAACTTCCTCTCAAAATTCTCTTCTTCTTAAATGTCTTCTTCATGAAAATTTTATTTTGAATGGACAACTTTAATATTAAAATCTTTTTTTAAACAATGGGTCCTTATTAACACATGTCTTGGAAAATAAATATTAGCACAAAAATATATTACATTTAACATGGAGAATTATCTAAGTGTGACATCCAATGCCATTAAATGAATCCATAATAATTCTCCAGGAATCACCACTTCATCAATCAACACATATTGAATTATTAAAAACAATTGAAAATGAGACTAAAAAATATAATCTTCTTAAGATCACTAAGTATGAACTTCATGATAATAAGCTTCAATGTTTATGACCACCTAACACCTGTTATTCATACGTTATCTATATACTATCAGTGTAATGTATCAAGACCATATGACTATATTTAAGATTAATATTATTGTATCTCGAGGTTCTCATTATATACGAGAACTACCATAACCTTTTGATACAACACAGAATTTAAAGAAATTACCATGTAACCAATGGATTCTGAAGTATCAACTATATTATAGTAAGAATAAACATATGTATATATCAAAATATATACATGAAATGGTAATAAACGTACATACATGAGTTGGGTATAGGGAACACACTCACAACGTACATGAACTCATATTATTCATACATAGGCTTTGAAATCACCAAGATACTCATATGTATGCTCTACATTACTCATATATTGTCTTTAGAACATCAAATTCATTCTTATTTATGTAGAATAAACTTTGGTATACTCTTACGTATCCAATTGATATCCAAAATTACTCATATGTGACTACTAGTTTACTTTTACATGAATTAAAAAATTCCTATTTAATCACACACAACTATTTTAATTTTTAGAACTCATATTCTCAATAAAATTAAACGTCACCTCCTTATCAAATCATACCAAGACAAATTCATCCACCTTAATTCAACTCAAAATCATTCTCAACTAATTTACAATGCTCTTATAATTTTTTAACAGAAAATAGAACCATCCTTTGAAGATTCCATGATTTATTCAATTATGGAAGGGTCAAGTTCTGTAGTCTTATAATCATAAAGGTTGGTTATAGTCCATGTTTATAGATATGGTTAAAGATTCAACTATTTTATTTATTAAATTTTGTTATAACTAATCTTATAAAACATTAAATTCTTTTTTGGTATTTGGTTGAATGGTTAAGGGAGGAACTGTCTATTTTTCTTTGGAATCAAAAACTTTAACACGTGTGCCTTCATCTATTCATTTTCACCATCCAGTTTTCACGAATTCACTTTTTTTTAATAGTTTATATTTTTTTCTAGTTTTTTATGTGATTTTTATTCCATGATTGTGAATTTATATATTTGTATGTTTAATATCCTTGAAATAAAAAGAATCAATCTTTCTTTAGTGTGAATATTTCTAGAACCTACATTCCTATATCTCATAACCATGATATTTTAGTGTATTTATTTTAAATCACCTACTCATTTTATTTTAATGTTTTTCTATATTATTTTTTGATGTATTGAATAGTAATATGACTTTATAAGTTATGAATTTTTTCTTATCGATCCATAAATTTTATTTCTTTTTTAAGTGGTTTCTATGGATTGAACAAAACATGTTAAACACAATAAAAGATAATAGCAACCTCATTCCCAAGATCATCATGCTATGAAAAACCAAAACCATGTAAATATAAAATAAATAATTCATACCTTACACCATGGATAACTACTACTATTGGTTTTTATTATTTATTAATGAATATACATAGGAATAGTAAATATTATCTTTCTTCCATGGTGTATCCATGGATATTATGAATCTATTAATTCTAGGATGGGATCCTCCTTATAAACATTATATGATATAATCTCTTAGAAGATAAGGAAGTTGAAGAAAGAGAGATTCAAGTAGAATCAATAAGAGACTCAAATCACTTAGACTACCAAATCAATGACATTAAACTCATTATATATGAAATTAGTACACACCAAATTATTCATATGTTTTCTCGAATTTTTCATAATGTTTGAGTAATTAATGTGGTTGCAAAACATGTTATGACTTCAGTCATCCAACTCTCACATACATTTCATTTTATGAAATTTTTAACAATAATTTTATCCAATTTGGAAGAGATTGAAATGTTAACCACTTAACATTCTACTTTCTCAATCAATTTTAGAGTGAAACAGGAATCAAACAATATTATTACTCATATAATAACACTTATAATATGATCCTACATATAGAAAAGGTAGTGTAAAAAATATCACTATATCATAAGCAATGATAAACCCATATGGCATAGAATATGGTGTTACATTTTTTATTTCATACCATACCAAATCCCATATCATTTTATATGATATGATCCAAAATATAACATATGTATAAGGCATTTAGGGAATATCTTCATTAATATATCACTTTCACTAAATCCTTACAGACTTTGGTCCATTTCACTTAATATTGTATCATATACAATAACATGTGAAACCATATCCAAATTTTTTGTATATTTCCATTTTTTTCAATATATCATAAATTTCACCTTGAATCACATCATATGAATTATCTTGTGAATATCTATCCAAAAATAATTTTGGGTAAACTATAAAATACATTTTAGATAAACTCTTTAAGTTTTGTAAATCCCAATACCCATTTAGTCAAAAAAAAATTATGACCCATAGGAATTTGTAAATTCGAAAACAGTTATGATTTATTAAATTCATAAATTTGAGAAAAGTGTGGTCTCAAGAAAAGAATTAGTGATACTCAAGATAAAAAGAGATTTGACATGATCTCTACCAAACACTTGTATCTCTATAAATGTTTCTAGTATTTGTATCATATGAAAGCATGAATTTTCATATGATCCCTTTTTATAAGTAATAGAGTAATAATAAGACAAAAATTATGTTAATATTATATAGCTACTCATACATTCTCAATTCTATGAGTATATATTGACCAAGTTGATGAATACATCACAGTGAATTCATCTGATGGATGAATGAATCACACGCCTCTCACCCAAAAGAAAATAAAATCACATGTATTATATAATTATGACCATAAACCATTAAATCCATCTCAATTGTTGACCCAAATGTCATACTCATTGTACCATAGGAAAAACACCATCTTGGTTAATCCTTAATGAAAAACATGATCAAAAACATACTCAACCACCCAATAATTAGCTAAACCTCAAGGATTGTCTAAGAAAAGTATCAAACTATGAAGGTTCTCATTCTAAGTATCTTTAAAAACTAAAGTATTGGGGAAATAAAAATACGAAACATGCACCCCCAGTATACCAAAGACATAGTTTATGAAACTCCATGTGGCATACTTAGTGGTCATACAATGTAAACAAATCTTTTTATGCCTCATGAGAATATTTTTTACCTCTATAAAACATTTTTCCCATGTTAACCTTAACAGTATTCCAAAACCTATAATACTCCATGATATATGTTGGCTATGGATAACTCAGATTCATAATTTTAGAGGTCAATTATCATTTCACTTCATGTAATTTAATAATAAAATATGAAATAATAGAAAATTATAGTATGCCTTTTTGTATAACATGATACATTTTATCTTCTTAAACTCTATTAATAATAATAACAAAACCATACATAAGCACTCATAAATTCATATCACATATGATAAAATTCCTCATAGGACTTATGTTTACTAAATTATTAGGATTTTATTAAACTCATTACATCCATATGTAATTTCTATGACATCTCTATGTGAATATCTAATAAAATAATCACACTAAACTCCTTTAGGGAATAACATCCATGAAGTAAACTTGTTTGAATAATTAAAAGACTTAAGAATCATATTACTAATTTTTAAATCATTGAACTAGTATTCAAACTTCTCTTTTTAACAAAATCAATTATTAGGATGTTAATGTGTTATGTTATCTACTTATTACACTTTCTAAGTTAACCATCATCGTCATTATTTGAACCTTTTACATTAATTTTTTTCCATGATATTATCTTGGTAACAATATGAAACTATTTAAAATTTTCATTACAAACACATCTTAAACTCTTTTAGGATATTATGTAATTTTCATCTCATTACATTAAAAAATGAAATTCTTTACATTTATATTTATCAGTATACCTTATAAATCTTATAGAATATTAAGTGACATCCAATTTTCATTTTTATTTGTTTAATACTTTATTTTTTATTCTTGAACTTCTTTATGTTCAAAACATACTACCACTAGCCTCTTAGAAAATATACTTTCTCTAGAATATCATGACAAGTAGTAGATGATCCTTTATATTATGAAATGACACTAGTTTCCATTAGTGGGAATATCTAACAAATAAAATATGTATCCATATCTTTTAGGATATTATATTTATTTAAAGCATTATTTTGAAAATAAGAATTTATTATTTAAAATATTAAATTAATGTGTGGTGGGATCACATCCCTCATATTTTAAAAAACATAAGGATAAACCATTTTATCTTGGATAAAACACCTTTTATCATAATACTATTTTCTAGATTGTTTTAGAATACAGTGAATTAGAAACCATGTGCATTAAATCCATCATCACATATTTTTCATAAAAACTCTTGGTTAAAAATAATTCTTATTATCATATACCAAAAATGGGATAACTATAAAAAATAATTATTTAGATCCACCCAAGATTGAAATATTCCCTTACATTCAATTACTTTATGTATAAAATATTTTCTTCATCACTTTAATGTAGATTACAAGCTTTATAAATCCTCTCCTTGATTTTTAACTTCTATATATTTACAACACTTATAAAACATATAGTGTGTATCATATACCCCTGTAAAACCTCAGAATTTATTTTTATGACATCAATACCTAACATGGACTGACCATGGAGTTTCTCAAACAAATTTAGGTATATTGAACAATTAAAAATTATAGAAACACTTACCTTTATTTGAGAAACCCCTTTTAGGTTTCAATGACCTTGACAAGATATTAAAAGAAAATTTTTTGGACTTTCTAATTAAAATTTATCCTTCCTGTTAGATATTTTATCCCCCTGTATTATCAATACCGTACTTGAAATGGGACATATCATGTCCACTTTAGTTATCCACAATAATTTTATGATATTAGATAATGTTTTATTGTACGCATTATATTTTAAAAAAATTTCTAGCAATTATTCTAAAATGAATTCAATTTCCAGATTATTCCTTAAAGAAAACCTCAAGTCTCTCTAAGTCATTTGAATATTCAATCATATTTAGAATATGAGTGGATACTAATACACCTTTTTACATATCATATATAAAACCTCTAAAACCTTATGTGAAATCAGACATGATTTCCATAAGGTTATATTTGAACTACTTGTAAAAGAATCCAATGATTGGTTACTTAAGAAGGTATTACTCTAGCACATAGAATTTATCCCATACTTAAGAATGATTCTTAATTTTTTTTCACCAATATTAGAAGTTTCTTAAATTATGATCATTCTTTTTATAGGATTTATATCAATGTAATATTTGATGTTGATTATGCAATATCTAGAAATAAATCATTTACTAAATAAGTATCATGGTTTATATTCATTTAATAATAAATTTAATTATATATTCTCCAACTAAATTGATGTCACATTTTAAAAAATTAATTATATACATTAGTGGAACAAGATCCATATTTCACTTGGAAATGAGTACAATTTAGTGTTCATCGTACCAAATATCTATTATGGTACTCCATTATGCTACTAACATTATATATGAATTGTGGACAGTCGTGAAGAAAATTATTTTCCAAATTCATCACATGGATAAAATTAACACCATTCCTATGGTATCTTATCTCATTGGATTTCCCAACTAAGTATATCCAAAATAAAATGAAAAAACATGGAACTTAACTCTTAGATTCACTTCATTAATTTCTATCTTTATATAAGATAATGAAGAGGCACCCAACTTTATCAGGGAATTTATTGGTCGGATGATCAAGGTCATGACAAGTGTTCACTTCTGAAGGAAACTAACACTTTATATTTTAAGGGATTTTAAATCTCAAAATATTAAATCATATATTACCTTATGTATTCATACTTCTAGTAATTTTGTTTGAAACCCATATTCCTTTTACCAAATCAATATATTCAAACCATATTAATGTGTAAATATTTACATAACTTATATATTTTATTAATAACCCAAATTAAAATATAACTATATTCACACACATCCAAATACATCTCACAAATAAGGTATAAAAAACCCTTTATAGATTAGAATCACTTGAAATAAAAAATCCTCATAAAATTAAGCTTGGAATGATAAATATCCAACCCCAACTTTTCTAAACAAGGAATAACCCTCCAATACAGTGAGCAGTATGACCCACAATATCTCTAAACAAGGTCAATTTATAGAATAGAGACTTAAATTACATAAGAATTATAACACATAAAATGTATAAAAAACAGTCAACCATTAAATTCAAGCTCACAACCCAATAAAATATAATTTCAAGGTATAAGAAAACTAAATAAATTATCAAATATAACATGTAACTCCTCCAATACATGTATGTCAATTTATAGAAGCTATTTTTCACTTTAGTATATCAATTTATAATATAACAATTATATTCTGGAATAAAGTAGGGAATAAACTTAATAAATGAACATTTTATATATTTAAACATGGAATAATTTTTTTTGAACTATTCACAAATAAAGAAAATTATAAACACTATATAATTTATTCATGCATTTCAGACATTCAAAAATAAAATAAATATAAACTCTATATTTATATCCAATATGAAATCCTTCACATTATCCTTTAATGTTCCATTCTACATAGATATATGATATTAAATTAAATATAATAATTTTATAATCAAATTATATTGTGTAAAAAATTTAAATAATCTAAATATCACATATTTAATATTTTTTAAAACTTGTTCATATACACTATCAAAACAGATTTTGATACAGTTTAAATAATTTCTCAAACTATTCCTCAAAAATTTTAAAAATTCAAATAAAATTTTATGAGCAATTTTAAATTTAAAATATAAACTATTTTATATATTTTATATTTTATAACTTATAAAACTTTATAAATTACCCTTTTAATTTTTATATATACATTCTATATATAGATTATAATCTATTCCACATAAATTTAAAAGATATTTAAAATTAATATTTATTATTATGAATATATTTTTAATAAATGTTTCATAAATATTTAATAATTAATTATAAATTTTTTATAATTAATTAATTTATAAACCCTTTATATATTATATAATTATCCCAAAATAATTTTTTATAAAATTTAAAAAAAATATAAATTATATAATAGATTCATAATTGAAAATTTTAAAAAATTAAAATTTTATTCATATAATAATTTATAATATACTTTATATTGTAAGATGTGACAAACCCTCTTATATATCATATTTTATGAAAGATAATAATGGTTAGCCATAAATCCTTTGGTAATTAGGATGTTTTAATTTTAAATATCTCATATATCATAATTATTATGAGATGCTCTATTTTTCATGCACAGATCAAAGTTTTCACCTCATAAGACATCTCATATCATACTATATGATATTTGTAGAAATGAAGGTTTTCTACTGATTCTGTAGTTATCATGTCCCATATCTTATGTAGTGACCATAATACAGATTGCAATATTATATATCATATTTACTACCACAATTAATTTTGATGTCATTTCTTATTACATCTAAAATGAAATCAATAAAATATAAAAATTTATCCATTTTCAAACTCGATTTAATGAATCAGGAAGCCAGAAAAAGATCTGATGCCACTGAAGGAATTATATGGATTGAATAATACTTATTAAATACAGTAATGTAAAATATATACATCATTCCCAAGATCACCAAGCTATGAAAAATTTAAACCATGTAAATTTAAAATGAAGAACATGTACTTTATATCAAAGATAGATGATACTACTTTATTCAATCAATACATAATGAAGATCATTAGGAATAACAAATAAACTCATCCCTCCATGGTGTATGCCTAGATCAACTAAATCTACCAATTCATGGGTGGGATACTCCTCACAACCCTGATATGATAGCATCTCTTAAAAACTAAGGAGAAGAAAGATTGCTTCAGTGAAAATCAATAGGTGTATTAGATCACTCAGACCACAATATCCATGGCATAAACCTCCTTAGTTAGGCTCTCAAGACACTCCTAAGTATTTATATATTTAATCAAACATTTCATTGAGTTTGAGTAATGAATGCGGTGACAATTCTTGTAACCCCTTTATTCATCCAACTCTCTCATATGTTTCATCTTATGAAACATTTAACAATAATTATAGCCAATATGAAAGTGATCCATACATTAATCTCTTTACATTCAAATTTGTTGATCAATTACAGAGTGAAACATGAATTTAAAAATAGGATTCATCAAATTATAACAATTATAATATGATCCTATGTTATGGACAAGGAAATGGCTATGATATCACTATATCGTAAGAAATGATATACCCACATAATATAAAATATGATGTTACTTTTTAGATGTCATACCATATAAAATACCATATTATCCCAAATGATATGATTCAAAATATATCATATATATATATATATATAAGGATTTTAGGTCATATCTACATAATATTTTTATTATAAAGATTAAATATTGTAGGGAATGAATAACTTATTAAAAAAGTTATTTCTTATCATTTTTAGGAGATTGATTGTGAATGTCACTTATAATAGAGAATGTGAGTTTAAATTTGGTGGTTTAGGGAGTTCAAGCTATAAGATTTTGGAATATTCATTTTCAAAACAAATTGAGTTATTTTTTTACTTCCATTATTTCTTTTGTTCATGTATTCACTATGTTATAGGATGCACTATGAATGTTCTTTAATTTTTCTATTTTTTATAGTATAGTTTATTCATTATTTAGTTTGTTTGGATTACTTTTTTACACTGTATTTCATTTAATATTTTTGTACATTTTGTATACTAAAGTAAATTATTTTTTTCAAATATAAGGCTGTGTGTTTTATTTTTTAAAAATATTTTTCTTGACAGTATGTGGTGAAGAAATAATTTATAATAGTGAGGAGTTGATGGAATTAAGTTATCCAAAAGTTAGGGGTATGAAAATCTAGAAGGTGGATATTATTGAAAGAACCCTCAAGGAAAAATATATCTAAAAGATTTGTAGTCTAGGATATATAAGTTCTAAAAATTAAAGTTATAACTGGTCAAATATATTATGGATTTGGAAGAAGTATGGAAGATTCTGAAGTTAGCTATGGATGTTTTAAAAGAAGAAGTTTTAAATAAGGATTTATATATATGGAAGGTATTTTGT
This sequence comes from Viscum album, assembly GCA_963277665.1. Lineage (NCBI taxonomy): Eukaryota > Viridiplantae > Streptophyta > Magnoliopsida > Santalales > Viscaceae > Viscum > Viscum album. The sequence goes on from OY728127.1 coordinate 112,587,118, forward strand.
AGTGTGAGATACATATTGGGATTAATTCAATAGTTTTTTTTGATAAATTTGGTTGTAATAAGATTCTAGAAAATAAGAAAATTCATAGTGTATATAAGAAGATTGAAAATGTATATTTGAAAAACACAGAGAAAATCCCTGTATATGCAAGAGGATCATCCTCTAATATACTAGAGTGAAAATTTAGAAAAATAATTTTTTTGTAAGGTTTTTAACAGACATCATAAGGTTCTCTTAAGAAGGTAGATTTAATTTTGTGTTAAATTCATAAAAAAATCACAATGTTTTAAGGATCACTTTATTGAAAAAGGAACTCTTTATAAGGTTGATGTAAGAATAAATAATATCGAGGGTAGAGAAATTAGGGTTAAAATTTAATTTGTAATATTCAATATATGGTTCAATGAACTTTATAAGGTTTATTAGGATTTTTGAAGATTCTTCACAAGGTTTAATGAAATTTTTAAAGTTGAATTGTGAGCACTATAAGGTTCATATAGAGTTTGTATAGTTCATTTTATGGATTAACTAACTTTGTAAGGTTGATTCCCCAAATTCATAAGGTTTATGGGAATCATAATATAGAGAGAAAACTTTACTAGTTTCATCATCTGTGAAATGTGGTAGTTCGTAGCCAACCTAAGGGAATTTTCCTAAGGTTTACTTTCATTAAATCAGATGTTTCTTATTCTATGCTTAAAAATTTCAAACATCATGATTAAGGGAACAATAATGATTTAAGCTACTTATATGGTTCTAATGAGTAAAGATAAATTTATTATGTGTTGTGAAGTAAATAAGTAACTATGAAAAGCTAACAATGGAGAGAATCTAAATTCAGGAGTGGAGTTTGAGATATAGATGCACTACAAGGAAAGTTCCCCACTATAGTTCCTTTTTTTAAAGTACCATATTTCTTTATGAGATATGAACCCTTTAAAATTTGGTTTAAACCTTTTATTTAATCCTTATGGAATTTATCAAGATAATTATGAATGTTTTGGAAGTTTCTATGGATTTTTCAAATCCCAAAGCCCCAAATTTTTGATAAAACAAGTGGGATACATAGTTTGGGTAAATTGTGTGAGGTGTTTTAGAGGGGATCATGTTATTTTCATAGTTTCCCCAAACCGTGTGCCTCATTAAAGACCCTATAAGATGACTATTTTCACCTATTATCTTTAAAACTTGAAACACACTTCTCCCATTCTAAAAACACATCATTTCACACATTGGAGCCCCCATATCCTCCAATCTAAGGCTTTGAAGCCTCTCCCTCAATTGGACAAAAATCAGACCACCATTCATCATGTTGGTTAGCCAATGATAAGACCATAGATCAATTACATCTCTTTGATCATTTATATTTCATTGTAGAATTATAAATTTGTGTGATATCTATTGTAAAGAGCAGCTAACCCCATGGAGCTATACCCATGGTGTTATAAACCATGGGTATATCCTGATTAGGGTTTCAATATACCCGCTATTTTGAATAAACCATGGGTATAGACAATATATACTAACAGTTTTTATTAAACCAATGGTATAGAGGGGTGAATATTTTCACCCTACCCACACTCCTCCCTTCACTCGTCGAGCTGCAACCCCCACCCCCCGCCGGTCCCTTTCCATCCCCCTGTATTTCCCTCACCCGCCTCCCCTTATCTTCCTCCGATCGATGGACATCCCCACTTCTACTCCTCCTCTGATCAATTTGCATCTCCACTCTTCTAGTCAAGTATTCCCTCCTAGGTCATTCATCCCCTCTAGGTCGAGCTTTCCCTCACTAGATGTGCATCTCGTTAAGTCGATCATCCCCTTCTACTTGGTCGAGCACCCCCTCTGGTTGAGAATCCCCCATAGGTTGATCATCCCCTCTGGTCAAGCATCCCCTTCTATTATTTGGTGTTTTTTTTGATTTGGGTATTCTTTTACAGTTAGTCCGTAATTATTCTTCTGGCATGGTTAATTTATTCTAGTTTAGTTTGAGTCTTGTTGATTCAATTTGTATCATTTCATATTGTTTCATTTATCTTTGACATCTGATTGATTTTGGTTTTCTCAAAACATTAAAATATTTATCATTATTGTGTTTTTAGATATAAATCAGTAGAATTTTACATAGAAGATACCATATGAACATGATTTCTTTGCGATTTAGGTGAAAAATATATGATGTGTTTCTAGTTTCATAAAGAATATCATATTCTATGTGAAATCATTAGGGGCTCATAAAAATGTTAAGAATATTATTTTTGTAGAATTATTCATACCATTAATGATTTATGGATGCAATTTTCATGTGAATAGAATGTTATAATTTGAAAATGAAAATTTTATCAAATGTATATTGTTTAGATATGTACAAGATGTATGTGAAGGGAAATTGGTTAATGTATAAATGTGATGTTATTTTTGGATTCACATATAGTTGAATGGGTAACCATATTTTATTAAATTATAATGTGTTATCTAGATGAAAATTACCCTATAAATATGGCGTTAACTCATGGGAAAGGTGTTGAAACTTTTTTAGATATGTGATCAACAAGAATATATTTTTGTATTTTTTTCATGTTGATTTTTTCAATGAAATAAAAACACTATATGAAGGATTCATTTTTCAAAAAAAATCCATCACAAATAAATATATATATATGAGTGTGTATATATATATATCACTGTGTGTGTGTGTGAAGTTGAATGTTGTATGAAATTTCCATTCATGTTTTGTTTTATATCAATATTCTTTATAATAATTAACTCCTTTTAATTTATTTTTTGAAACAACAGTTCATGAAGAATGAAATTATTAGACCAACAACATGAGATAAGATAAATTTCTATGAATTGATCATATAACTTATATGATTATAATTTCATTTACTATATAATAATCATAAATTTGTGAAGTTAAAAATTTCTAGACATTAAACTAGTATCTAATTTAGTGATATTTTATAGATACTGGGCTATATTGAAACTATCTCTTGTTTGGAATCATGAATAGGTGAGAACATGCTACTTGGTTCATCTTGGAATATAGAAAAGTATAATATTCTATATTATAGAGAAGATTGTATGGAGTAACTGATTGGTATTATATTGGAGAATATATGATTGGTGCATCTTACCAATCATAGTAAGAAGTTTCCTAGTTTTGAGACTAAAGCATTTAATAATTTTGTGTCACTATTTTATTAATTTTTACCACACCTGGGTAAGGTTAAATTTTAAAAAATGTTGATTAGATCATAATATTTCTATAGTGTTCAATGTTAATATAATGAAAAATTTATAAAAATATGAACTTATTCAAACCCACCCACATTCTTAGTGTTAAAAAACTTCTATTGGATCCTAAAATCAGAACAAGTCTCCCCACTACCATAGTATACATGGTTAGCATTTAGTAGATGGATTTTGATTATTATCAATAAATTATATTCTTTGATTGTATGAGGTACTATATATAGTCACTTCATAACAAGACACATGGTTTACATCTTAGTTATGGATGTGATTGTAGGAGGAAATCATGACCAATAATGGATCATTAAAATATAAATCCATTCGATTAATGACTATGAAAATTAATACTTTTTTGTTTTAAATATCTAAAAAAAGTATTGTATGTTAGATTTTAGATAGACATGGGATAATAATATTATCATGGTATAGTTCAACTATAATGACACATACCACTCTATCATAGACATGGAACCTTCATTGGCCCATTATGTTTTACCTTGTTGATCATACCTTTATAGGATATAGGTAATAATTTTATCTCTGATACAAAAAGGGCTGAAATTAGTGATAAAAAATAAGGAACTTTCAATAAAATTTTGAATTAGATTTAACTATTATGGTTTTATTTTATAATAGCTTTATTTTTTATAGTACATATCCATTTTTAATTTTTTATTCTATGATATATTCTATTTAATGAGAAATTATCTCCTCCAATAAACATTTATTATTGGGTGGGACAAAAATTGAGTTTTATTTTATCTTCAATTCACTCCCTCTTGATGATATTGTTTGGTTATCTAAAATAGAAACAATTTGTTTCAAAGCTTGACTATTTGATTTTATTATTCTAATATATTTGATATTAACGACTATTCACAATGGATTTTAGAATAATAATAATCTTAGTGTTTCACTATTGAACATCAAATATTCTTGAGAACAAACAATTATTAATTATGTATAGTATTAAGTTTCACACATAATACCAAGGGAGTATAAAAGTTAGAAACTTATTATTTACCAAATCCATGATATTTTAATATTTTATTTTAAAAAATGACATTCTCAACACAATTTACAAGTATTGTTTATTTTTTGAAAATAATTAATTGAGAAAGATGATATTCATATAGTGAGATTATGAATGATGAAAAAACATAATTAAAGGAAATAAATAAATATATCCTTAATTAAATCCATCCATTTAATTGTTAAATATGATTACATAGTATTACACTTTTGAATCCAGTGCTATAAATATATATTGTTCATCACTTATAACATCTGTTATTTCTCTTATTCATTATTTTTCTAGCTAATAGTATTATTTGATTAATATAGTAATAAAATTGATTGTAATAAATTTTTAAATTATGGTTTACATTATTTATTGGAAGATAAATTTTTTACCCTTTTTATAGAATGGATAAAAGTTGGATGTATCTTACCAATCAGATTTCAACTAAGTTTCAAAATAATTTGAAGAATTTTTTAAATTTTTCATTTAAAAATGATTTAGATAGAGGTTATATATAGTGTTCATGCTATAAATGTTTTAAAATACCATGGTGAAGCCAGGAAGAAGTTATCTACCACATAACTAAATTTTGATTTCAAACAAACTGTTATGTTTGGTATCACCATAGAGAGATGAGTCAATGTTGTATTGTTCATGAACAAAATGAAAGAAGTGACATGGAGAATTTGATATTTTATCAATATCTATTTATGAATCATCTCAAGATTGATATTATTATAGTGAAAGAAGGAAATTATTTCATTGAACATGAGGAAAATACTAAAGATGATGATGTTGGGAGAGTGAAAAATTTATTAGATGATGCTAGAACTACAGTACATCTAGAATGTACTAAAATGACCAATTTGGAATTTTTAATGCGGTTATATCATCGGAGAACCATGTATGAAATTTATAATACCTCCATTTATTATATTCTTACATTATTGAAGGAATTGATTCCTGATGATGCAGATATTCCCTCAAATCATTACAAGGCATGGAAGTTAATTAAGCATCTTGTATTTTATACTAATAAAGTCCATGATTGTCTGAAATATTAAAGTTTATTTTGGGAGGAAACAACTAACCGTAATGACCGCAAAGAATGTGGTACATCTTGATAGAATACAACTGGAGACAGAACACCAAATTGTGTTCCATATAAATTCATATGGAACTATCCATTTATTCCTAGACATCAAAATCTATTCTGGTCTACAGAAATATCAACCAATATGTGATGGAATGATTTTGATATAATTAAAGGAAATGATGAGTTGGTTCATCCTGAAGATGGATTATCATGGCCTAAATTTGATACAAAACATCCTATTTTTGCAGCTGAGGTGCGTAATGTCAGGTTGGGTCTATCATGTGACAGTTTTAGTCCGTTTGGTCAAATGCTTACTTCTCACAACACGTGGCTAGTTTTTATTCATGTTTATAATATTCCTCTGGGGATTTGTATTAAAAAACCTATCACTTTCTTAAGTATAATAATATCTAGACCTTATGATCTCGGTAATGATATATATGTCTACTTGAATCCTTTTATAAGATATTTGAAACAACTTTGGGATTCGAGTGTGTGAACATTCTAAGCTTCTTCAAAGAATATGTTTCAAATGTGTTCTACCATTATATGAACCATAAATGATTTCCCTACTTATGTAATGATTAATGGGTGGAGTATGAAGGGAAAACTATCATTTCCCATTTGTATAAAGAATACATGATTGGAAAGTCTTAAATATTATTGTAGATTCAGTTTCATTGGGAATCAACGATTCTTACCAATGGATCATCAATACAGAAAGAATCGTCAGAAGTTTTATAATACTGTTGACAATGAAGAACCACCTTAATGTATGTCAGGAAGTGATGTGCTTAATGAATTGAAATATTTCATTTTCTCATTAGGGAAAGACCAGTTAAAATCTAAAAATAAGAAGAATGTTGACACTGAATCCACTAACAATTGGAAAAAAGAGATGTTTTTTTTTGAGATTCCATATTGGTCTACCAATCTATTATTTCATTGTTTATATGTAATTAATATTAAGAAATATATATTTGAAATATTGCATTCAATTCTTCTAAATATCAAGGTGAAGAGAAAAGATGACTTATGATCTCATCCAGACTTGTTTTACTGGGGTATTCGACTATAACTACATCCTATGTATATCGGTGAAAACAAATGGGATGTTCCTTGTTCTTATTATGTGATGAAACCATTATAGAAAGATCAATTTCTATAAGTAATGTAGAATATCAAGGTTGTTGATTTTTATTCAAGAAACATATCTAAAAGAGTCAACAAAAGTGATGTTAAACTAAAAAATGTAAAAACTCATGATTATCACATCCTTCTTTATGAATTTATTCCAATAGAAATTCAGAATCTTCTATCCAATAATGTACGGGTGATAGTGACTCACTTGATACATTTTTTAATGAAATTTTTTCTAAAAGGTTATCCAAGTCATTTTTTATAAAAAATGCAGCAGGAGGCACCATTAATTTTTTGTGACATGGAAAAAAAATTTCCTCTATCCTTTTTCACTTGCATGTTGAATTTAACAGTTCATCTTCCAACTGAAAAACTTCTTGGGGGACCAGTTTATTTTTAGTGGATATATCCTACTGAAAGAAATATGTGTACAATGAAATTATATGTATGAAACAAGAATTATCCCGAAGGTTTGATTGTGAGGTGTTATCTGGCTCAAGAATGTATGGATTTTTGTTCAATGTATTTATCTAATGTGAGCACAATACATAACCAGCCAATAAGAAATGAAGATGAATAGTATGGGGAAATTGGGCCCTTGTTTCCATCTCTTCCCCAAATAGGAGGAATTTTTGGGTCTTATACATTGACTACATTGAGCCTTGAAGAGTGGGAGATGACACATCACACAGTCTTGTTTAACTATGGTTTGTTTGATGACTATATCAAGTAATAAATTTGGATATTTATATGTTATATGATATTATGAAATTTCACATATAACTTACACTTTTATTATCATTTTATGTTGGGAACATAAAAAATTATAATTACAGTTCATCGATCTTTGACTTTGAGAAGGAGAGAGGATTTTCATAGCCCAGAGTTTCCTGTTTGGTTGAAATAAAAGGTATTAACATTACTTTAATTAGATTAAAAAATAGATATCCTTTTAATTTTATTATTAATATATATTTTAGGTGTTAAGTTTACCTATTGACTCTATTTCTCATGAATTTAGAGTGTTGTCTTTTGGTCCTAATTCTTTGGTTGATGAATGAAAATCATTAATAATAAATTGGGTATAAATTTTTTACAACTGATTAAGAGGTGAAAATGAGAACACAACATGATGGAGTTATGTTAACTACTACAATAGATTGTTATGCCAGTGTATTAGATAGTCAGACTCGATAAGAAGATGTGTATTATTATGGACTTGTTGAGAAAATATTATTATGGGATTACTAATCTCAAGGTAGAGTCACTATGATGAAATGTAAATGGTTTGATTCAATGAGACAACATGGTACATTTATTGATGACTGTTTATTCAGAGTTATTAACATGAGTTGATTCCAACATACTGATGAACCATACATTTTGGAATCAATGGCTAAAAAAGTGTTTAATGAGAAAGATCATATGAGACCTGATTATGGTGTCATTAATAAAGTAATCCCAAGATATATTTTTCATGATGATGGTAATGAAATTTACACCATTGATGCCCCCATTGGTGTTGCCCAAAATATTGCATTTGATGAATCAAATTGTCCCATTGTGAGAGTTGATGTTCAACCTGAAGTAGTGGTTGGTAATATATAGAAGCAACCATATATGTTCACTATTCATTTAGTTTACATTGTCATGAGTTTATCAGGTTAGTATTACTATAATTACTTTAATTATGTTTCATTTTGGAATGATATGTTTGTTTTTTATATTTTCTGGTGCTGTTTCCTTAAATTAGATTTATTTCATTTTAAAAACTATGTTAGTCATTTATTTTCAATTATTTGTAAAATTAGTAATTAAAAAAAATTCAAAATTGGTTCCTATAATTAATTTCTGATATATGTGTGTTATATGCATGGTTTTTAAAAACTATTTTTAAAAAATTTACATTTCATTCTTAGGAATGTTATTCTAAATGCTATAGAAGGTCAAAGGAATCAACTATGTCATCCTAATTGACCAAGAAATGAGCATTCATTTCCTCCTTTTCTTCCATCAGTGAGTATAATAATTATATTTTTTTCTTCTACATTACAAATAATATCATGTTAATTTTATTTATAACTTTTTAGGTACATTCACTTACACAAGATTTGAATCCTCCTCTTTCTAGAATGGGTCTGAGTGGGGATGCTTCTAGACCTAGAAAGAGCACCCGTTATACCCGTTCCCACACTAAACCACTACCAGACATCCCATATAACACACCTTTCCATCCTCCTCTTGAGTCTTCTAAGATGTTCTTATCCATGCCTCCATCATCCCATTTTTCCTCTTCTTCACATACCATGACTACACTGCCTCTATAGATGTTTCCACCTTTACTATATCTATATCTAATGATGTATCCCCCATCACAATACCCATATTCTGCCATGTCTACACTACCTCCAATTCCTACCATCCAGCCAACATCTGATGATTTGGTTCCATTAGCTTCAACTATAGTGAATGAAGGCCACCCAAATCATGCACTGGAACAGACACTTCCTTTAGAGGCTTCTAAGGAAGGACAACCCACAAATCGATCATGATCTATAGAGAATCTTTTAGAAGGGTTTCTATTATAACTGTTTCAAATTATATCATTTTATTTTTGTAGTGTTTTACCATGACTGAATTATTATTCCCCCATATTTTTCTTATTTAGTGGGATCATCTTATAGGAGACGTGGGCAGACTTGGATGAAGGAAGTTTGGAATTTCTAGACACAACTAATAGTGGATTACAATCCAAAAAATCAGATGGTAGGTAAAAATTAAAGGTAGTGTAGAAGTTTCATTTCCACTTTGGCCAAGTATCACAATATCATTCTGATGGAACTGGGGTCATCGAGACATATTAGTAAAGAGATCATAGAAAAATAATTGGAGAAAATATGGGTAAGAAAATTTTATTAATTTATATCTATATTATTATTGTATTTAAATGAAATAACATGTTCATTATAGAGTCATTTTAAATTCTTCAATATAGAATCTATTAGGAATATAAGTTTGAGTGTTGTTGGGATGTTTTTCCCCTCATACATGCATGATTTTTATGTTGTTTGGAAGAGCATAGTTAGTACTAACATAGAGGGTGTACCCATATTACCTGACTGTCAAAAAAAGTCAATATCAAAAAATGATTTCACATTGGAAGACTGACAATTTTAAGGTAATACCAATATTTAATGGTTTTCATATAAATTATAATTAGAATTACTTTTATTGTATTTTTTAGGAAGTGTTGGAGAAAAACAAAAATAACCAAGATTCAACAACATATATGCACACATTAGGGCGCACTACAAGGCATGAGCATGAAAAGTTCCAGGTACTCTAACTAGGTATTGTGATGTTATACAGGATGTTCTAATGAAAATTTTATTTAATAGACATATAATGTTTCATTGTATTGGTAGATAAATTATCATCTAGTGGACCACTTAAGAACCCTTAGTAGGTCTTGTAGTTGGAAAAATTATTTAACTAAATGTATTTCGGCTTTAGGATGTCCCAACGCATGACAAACCATCTTGAAACCTAGGCCATATTTGTGAATTTCTCATATATGGTTGTAATCTAGATTTTTGAATTTCTCATTTAAATAAACATATATTGGGTATCAAAGATCGTTTACCTCATGCAAAATTATTTTTCTCTAGTAGAAAGAAAAAGGATGTAAGTGAAATAAATGCACAAACACAAAATAAGATTGTAAGTTTTTATTTATATTTTAAATATTAATATAAACTTCATAATTTAATATGTTTAAAATTTCAATAGTATTCTTTGGAGGCCCTCAATGATAATGAAGATAAAAAATTTGGGCCACATGATCATTTGAGTCAGGTATTAGGCGAAGATCAGCCAGGGAGAGTATGATGTCGACTAGGGAAAAACATTGTCCCCTCTAGGTATTGGTCCTCATCAGACTCCTCTCAAGACTCTTAGACCTATACGATGGGAATCACTCATGCATAATCATCTAAGGAAAAAAATAGCTTTATAAGAGAGTGAAAGAAGAAAACAAGTGTGTGATAGAACTAATCTAATGACCAAAAATTTCATGAAATCTATGGAATTTGTGAGTCAGTCACTTCCATAAGAGGTTGTTACTAATTTTCAATCACATATAGTGTCAATGTCCTATTTAAATTAGGCCTCAGGTGATGAAAATGAGGGTCATAATGGAAATGAAGGTAGTGGTGATAGAGGTGTTGGTGGTGAGGATGTTGCTGATGCTGTTGTTGGTGATGAGTCTGATGATGATGTTGCTGATGATGATAATGATGATGGGGATGGTGATGGGGATTCTGGTGATGGGGGGATATTAATCCCCTTTATTTTGTCTTTTCAGGGATAATTTTTCAAGTACTTTAAGAAATTGAATTGAATTCTTATATGGATGAGAATGGTTTGTTTAAAATTGGTGAAGATCTAATTTAATTTCTTTTATATTCTTAAAATGTTTGATTTTTTTCATGGATTTTGTTTTTTAGAAACAATGGTTTTGGTTTGTTAGAAACAATTTCATGACCTTATGTTAACCCCTCCTAAACTACCATTTAATAATGGAGTGTAAATATAATTTTAAGGCTTAAGTATCTAATTTTTGTATCAAGTCTACTTTAAAGATAAATATACCATTCACAAAGATCATTCTAAATGTACTAGAATACTACTTTCACTAGTGCAAAAAATATTATTTGCATCAGTTATTTTTTCTTTTTTTACATTCGTTTTTGGCTAATGTAATTATAGGAGACGTTATAAATATTGTTTTTTATGTCGGTTATTTTAAAACTGATGTAAAAAACATAAATTCGTAGTGTTTTTTACGTCAGTTCCTAAAAAACTGATGTTGAAAAAACTTCGAAGTCGTGATTTATTACATCGGTTTTTAAATAACCTACGTAATAAACTGCACCTACGATGCATTTTTCACATCGTTTTTTAATAACCGATGCGAAAAACAAGTTTATAACATCGGTTATTTTTATAGCTAACATGATAAACCAGTCTACGAAGCATTTTTTAACTTCGGTTATTATTTAACCAACATGAAAACATATATACTACATTAGTTATTAAATAACTGATGTAAAAAACCATTCCCATGCAATTATTATGTCATTTATAAAATAACCGACATAAAAACCAATTTTTTTAATAAAATCAATCAACCATTACTATGTTCTGCCAAAGAAGACCTGAAACAAGAAGAAAACAGACAAAAACCAGACCAATAACAGACTGAAATACATACCAAAAAAACATCAGAACTAGACCAAAATAAGAATAATCAAATAAAAATTAAACATTCACATACATAACATTCAAAACATACAATGTCAACTAAAAACAACCAAAAACACCTTGGACAACCCCTACCCCCATGGATATCCCCCACCCCCCAGGACACCCTCCCACCCACTGTAACCCCCCCACCCCTGGAAAGCCCCCCTTGGAAAGCCCCCACCCCCTAGACAGCCCTACTCCCTTGGAAAACCCCCACCCCCTGGACACTCTCCCACCCCCTGGACACCCTCACACCCCCTGGAAACCCTCCTCCTTGGACAACCCCCCACCCCTGGACACCCTCCCACCCCCCTGGACACCCTGACCCCCCCCGGACACCCTCCCACCACTCTGGACATCCCCCACTCCCTGGAAACCCTCCCACCCCTTGGACACCCCACCCCCTGGACACCCTCCCACCCCTAGACACCCCCACCCCCTAGACACCCTCCCACCCTTGGACACCCTCCCACCCCTGGACACCCCCACCCCCTTGACAGCCCCCTACCCCATAGACACCCCCTAAACACCCCACCCCTAGACACCCCCACCCCCTGGAAACCCTCCCACCCCCTAGACACCCCACTCCTGGACACCCCCATCCCCTAGACAGCCCCCACCCCCTAGACACCCTCCCACCCCCTGGACACCCTCCCACCCCTTGGACATCCCTCCACCCCCGAGACACCCACACCCCCTGAACACCCTCCCACCCCTTGAACACTCCCCCACTTCCCTGGACACCCGCTCCCCCTAAACACCCCCACCCCCTGGACACCCCCTACCCCCTAGACCTCCCTCCCACCCCCTGGACATCCCCCACACCCCCTAGAAACCACCCCACCCCACTGGACAACCCTACCCCCTAGACACCCTCCCAGCCCCTTAGACACCACCGCACCCCACTAGACACCCTCCCACCCCTAGACACCCCCACCCCCTGGACACCCCCACCCCCTGGTCAGCCCCCACCCCCTAGATAGCCCAACACCCTAGACACCACCCCACCCCACTGAATAGCCCCCACCCCTAAACACCCTCCCAGTCCTACCACCTTGGACACTCTCCCACACCTAGACACCTCCCCACCCTCCATGGATAGCCCCCACCCCCTGGACACCCCCACCCTCTAGAGACCCCTACCCCCTTGGACACCACCCCACCCCACTAGACAACCCCCACCCCCTGGACACCCTCCCACCCCTACCCCCTTAAACACCCTCCCACCCCCTAGACACCACCCACCCACCATGGATATCCCCCACCCCCTAAACACCCCCACCCCTAGAAACTCTTACCACTTAGACAACCCCCCTAGACTGCCCCCCCTCTAGACACCACCCCACCCCACTCGACACCCCCACCCCCTGGACAGCCTCCCACCCTCTACACCCTTGGACACCCTCCCACCCCCTAGACACCACCCCACCCCCCATGGACACCCCCACCCTCCTGGACACCCCCACCCCCTAGACACTCCCACCCTCCATGAAACCATTACTATGCTCTGCCAAAGTATGAAACAAGAAGAAACCAGATCAAAATTACACCAAAACCAGACTAGAATCCATACCATAAAAACATCAGAACAAGACCAAAATAAGAAAAACCAAATAAAAATTAAAAATTCACATATATAACATTAAAAACATACAATTTCAACTAAAAAAAACCAAAATCCAACCAAAAAAACTACCAAATACACAATTTTAATTACAATATTCAAAATTACATTTTACACTACAAAAAAACTAAAATCCAATCAAACTTATAAAATAATTTGACTATTCCACTTGTAAGTGTTTGAACTCTTGAGAACTATAGGGTTGAGGGTCATCAAATAGATACAAATTAAAGTGATAGTAGTTAACATGTATAATGAATAAATCAAATGAAATATTATCGCAAAGTTTATATGGAAATCATACCAGGTAAAACATCACAAGTGTTAAAATTGTAATTATTTCATACATAAATATTAACATATAATATACGCATTTTATGAGGCCTTGTTGTTCATGAAAATTATCTTTAAATGAGTGTAAATTAAAAATATCATTTTTATGTAATACATCGAAAAGTAAAAATTATAAATGTATATTTACCTTTACTTTTTCATATTTGATCTTGTCACTCTTTTTCTTTGTGTTTTTTTTGAAAGTAGACCCATCCCCTCTTAGAAAATAATATGAATGGGATAAATTTAAAATTCATTATAATAAAAAAACTATTAAGAAATTCAATCTTACTTTTACAATATATTCTTAAAACTTCTTTGCACATCGCCATGGATAGAGCATATCCAATAAAGTGTTTTAACCCTTAGACAAAAAACACATAACATATAATGATCAATAATATAAAATAAAATATAATGTTAGTGATTTTTTATGTTAAAAGACAATGAACAATTTTCTAGATATATGTTTCATACCTCTCACAAAAAGGCATCATCTAACACTGAGTGATTATATTCTGTTCAAATCATTCAGTAATATAAAGTGTTATTTGTTCCTCATCGAATTCATGTGATTTAGGGGAAATAAAATGTGTGTCCGTGAATCAATATACATCTATCTGCTAATTCGTCTCACAAATGTTATAAATATACCAAATACAAAATAGACATAAGTATACATTTTTAATAAATATAACGCCGGGAATAGTGTTAAGACTTACATGGAAAAAATATACACCACATTGATGCCCAAATTATCTCCAGTAACAAGCTACATGATATCATTTTTCAAAATCCCCACATTTATTGCACGTCCACAAACATGAGCTTTCATCGGAAACTCATAATGTCCTGCCAAAAAATTTGAATATCTTGACAATCTATCAAGACTACTAGAATCTGTATCTAATTTCATAGCCATTTGTCTTTGTTTTTGTCTATAAAATATTTATTTACCTTTGAAGTATTCCTATAAAAATAAATAGAAAAATATATTAGTTTTCAAATGTGAAAAAAATTTAAGAAAAAATAAAATAAAAGATATAACATACATACCTATATGGTAATGAGTCACAGAAGTCTGGATGGACAAACTAAAAAGTGGCCGATACTATTTCCAACTATCATCATCTCATCTGTAGGTAATGGTACTCGAGCTGATATATCTATAATATCTTGTACAATGACCCTATGATGCTCTACCTCTTACTGTTGATTATGAAATATACCTCCTATACAATATACCAGCCCATATGCAACTATATGATGGTGAGAATCATCAACACACAACTCACAATAAGTAGGAAGCTGTGGTAGAGGAGTAGGATAAAAAATTGGGTCCACAGGCTGAGGTGGGGGAGTTGGAGCTACTGACAGAGGTGGAGGGTAAATAATGGGGTTTGCAGGGGGAGGTGGAGGAGTGGGAGCTGTAGTCTAAAATCGTCTTTTCATGTCTATAAATATAGACTGTATCGATGCTCTAATATTTTCCTCCAACACTGTATTAATATTATGAACTTCATCCTCCAAAGATTCTATTTTTTATAAACACCATCAATGGAAGAAGTTTAATAATGTGGAAACACTTTTCTTACCAATACACCTGTCAGATATCCTCATACACGACCAGGGTGTTTGGGCTTTCCCAATGCTACAGATAAAATATCTCGCCTCCCAACAGCTGTAAATACCCTATGTGATCTCTACTCCTTAAGAGAATCCTGTATTAATTAACTGAAAATTTATATAATGATTCAAATTATATAAAGAATATAATTAACTTAAATAAATAAAATAAATATCTTATAATCCTATCATCTATGATTATCAATTCTTCTGAAATATATTTCCCCTTTTTTACCATTTGATCTCTCTTCCATTTCTCATGTCTAGATAGAGGTGATAGAGGGGAAACCTCTCAAGATCTTAAAGACTCAGCTCTCAGTTTTTGTAATTTTTCTACCATCATTTTTTCTTCCAATAATGTATACCCTCCACGAGATAAACTATAAGGGTATACATTTTTAGATTGGATATTTTATGATATTTCCTTTTTTATATAAATTAAGAATAATAAATCATTAACAAAAAATTAATAAGACCATTTATATAAGAATTATTTTAAAAGTTTATGTTTCTCTTACCAAAAAATGAATCTTTTCTTCTACTTTCAACAAATTGTCTCCATGTGTCTTCATCTATGAAAGGATATATATGACATGGATTGTCATGGTAACTATGACAAAAAATGAAATCAGATGTGAGGGTTGATTTAAAATCTCTCAATCTCCTAGAATCTATCGATAACCATTTCCTCATAACTCCTCTAGTGTCAGGAATATCAAATTTCATATGATAGAGAAGAGGTAAAACATATTATACTAGAAAAATTTAAAGATTAGTCAAACAATAACAAAATATCTTACCAAAATTGTCTCTCACAACTGAGATATTATCGCTTTTTTCACACTTCTCCAATCATCATACAAAATTCTTACTTTTGTTTTACCATGAGTTGATACAAAAATATTAAAATATTTTACATTTGGACCTCTAGAAATATCATTCTCATAAAACTCAACGAGTATCCTCTAGTCCTAGCTATTGGAAAGTGATAATTTTGGTAAATTTGTGAAGCCACATTTACCAACTCTTGAACTCTTCATTGTAGTTATGGGAGCACAAGATGAAGATTGGGGAACATCAATAAGAGAATGTGAATGTTCCTACCCAGAGTTATGATCATGATGCTTATCTCTAGAATCATGTGGTGAATCAACTAATTGATCTGTCATTATCCTTCAAATCTGAAAAGAAAACATTAGTTCACAAATATAAAAATTCAAATATTACAATACTAATGTAAATAAAAAATGGAAAAATTAACTATGTTATGTAATAGTAAACATGATAAATATGGTAAGCATGTTAAAGAATGGTAAAGATAGTAAAGATGGTAAACATGGTAGTGTTATTTTCATTCAAAAAAAAATCAATAAATATATATGTTATGTAAAGGAAAACTATGGTAACCAATGGTAAACATGGTAAAAATGGTAAACATGGTAAAAATGGTAAACATGGTAAATATAGTAAACAAGGTAAAGTAATTTCCATTAATCAAAATCAATAGATATATAAGTTACATAATGGTAAACATGATAAAATAAACTAAAAAAATTAAAATAAACAAAAATTTCTACTTATTATTTTTAATACGCATTTTAATAATGAAAAAAATTACAATATCTAAGATTTTATGAAAATAATAAATGTAAACAAGAAATAAACATATGTTACCTGTAATATTTAGAATGCACAAATGGATTGTTTTCCCAAATTCCTTTGTCATTGTCATTCCTTATGGAAAAAACCATGCCTTTAACATGCTTATCATTATTTTCTTCTAATATTTCCATGGAAGTAGGGATCTCACATAAATCCGCATCTTTATCAAGTTGATCCTCACCAACATATTGTTTTTTACCTTATAAAACAATAGAACACTACATATCTGATTGATCAACTACATAGAAAATCTATTTTTCATGTGTTTCTATTATAAAATAATTTGTTGTTTCTTCAAATCTATTTTGATTAACAACTATCATTCCAAATTCATCATGTCTGAGACTATTGTTACCGGTAAACTATTTTTAATTAAAAACAAGAAATTTAGTTTTAAAGTAACCAACCTCCCATATTTCTTCAATGACTCCATCATATGCACTTGATATAGAAATGGGGTTTTTGTCTTTAGAAATCAAAAAATGCATTTCTTATGTAAACACCAATACACCACTATTCTAAACTGCACTTCTGTTGTCCTGAGATTTTGTATGAAATTTATATCCATTAATGTCATACCCGGACCATGTTATCACATTTAAACTTGGAAAACCCACTAACCATCTTAATGTCTCTGATACATATGATCTACCAAGCAAGGTCTTTTTAGACCGTAGAAAAAATATTTTGTTGTGCTCATTCAAAATCCACATTTCTTTCTTCTTTATATGACATTGTTTCAACTCATTAATATTCAATGTGATATATGGTTGAACATCATCTATGTTATTCAAGATGTATAATTTGATGTTCTTCATTTGTTCAGCTGGCAATGATTTGAATTTCAAGCCACGAATCCCCTTTACCTCATTATTAACTCATTCATGGCGAGATGGAGGCAAACCTATATTCTCCACCACAGCCAAGTATCTTGTAAAAAACTCTGCAACCTCCTTAGAAATATACTTTCCAATAATGGAGGCTTCAGGTCGATATGGATTCTTAACATACCCCTTCAATATTTTCGTATACCATTCAAAAGGATACATCCTATTAAGATATAAATGTCCACAAAGCTTTATTTCTTGAACTAGATGAACCATTAAATGCACCATTATATCAAAAAAATATGGGGCAAAATACATTTCAAATTGACAAAGTATATAAATTGCATCCTTTTCCAAAATTTTTAAAGCATTCACATCAATAACCTTATTACAAATTGAATTGAAAAAATAACACAAATTTGTTATATTATTTATGAAACAGATGGGAAATATTCCACACAATGAAATTGGTAGAAGTTGTTGCATCATGACATGATAATCATGAGATTTCATACCTGTCAACTTCAAAATGTTTTACATTTTAAGAATTAACTTGAGGCACTTTGATATCATTAAGGCACTGAAAAAAGATAAATTTCTCCCTCTTGGATAATGTATGACAAGATGGGGGAATAATTGTTCATCTTCCATTAGGAGTGATAGCTAACTCCAAACATATTCCCATTGATAGTAAGTCTAATCTTGCATTCAACCCATCTTTAGTCTTTCCTTTAATATCTAACAATGTTCCAATAAAACTATCACATATATTATTCTACACATGAATGACATCAATATTATGTTTCACTTCATGATATCTCCAATATGATATCTCAAAAAATATTGACCTTTTCTTCCAAATATTTCTATCATTACCGTATTTATGTGTCTTTCCCAATGTCACGTCAAGGTTTTGCACCCTCTCAAAATACACATCATGGGATAAAGGTTTTGGAGTAATATCAAATTCTTATGATCCATTGAATGCCCTTTTTAGTTTTCTATAAGAGTGATCCATAAGAAAAAAAAATTTATGAACCATGTATACTATTTTCCTCATATGATGCAATTGACAATATAAAGTCTGTTGTTCACAAATTGGACATGCTTTATGCCCCATAACATTGTATCCAGACAAATTTTCATACACTAGGAAGTAATTTATAGTGAATATCAGCACTACATGCAGTTTAAAATATTCTATTTTATAAGATTCATACACCCTAATACCATCCAACCATAAAAGTTTAAAATCATCAATCAATGGTGACAAGAAAACATCAATATCATTTTCGGGTTTCTTCGGACCAAAGATCATTATACTCAACATGACGTATTTGTGCTTCATACAAACTTTAGGAGAGAGGTTGTAAATTACCAATAAAAAAGGTTGTCAACTATGTGTGATACTGACGGTTCGGTATGGATTCATTCCATTTGTGCACAACCCAAGTCTGAGATTTATAATTTCATTTCTAAATGTTGGATATTGCTAATCAATTTTCTTCCATTGTGGATAATCAACTGGATGAAATTTTTTCCCATCACATATCCTCTCATCATCATTCCATCATAACCTTTTTGCATTATGTGAATTAGGAAATAAACACTTTAAATGATGAATTATAGGAGGATACCAAAATACCTTGGTAGGGATCTCTGTAATCTCTATATCAGCCTGTGATTTTTCTTTCTACTTATACTGTGATGTCCCAAATTTTGGACACTTTAACAGAAATTAATATTCCTTCCTATATATCATATAGTCATTCAGACATGCTTGTATTTTCTTGTATCCCAATCCCATCGGGCATAATATTTTCTTGGCCTTAAAATGCGAATCTCTAAGATTGTTTTCTTTTGGAAGAATGTATTTCAACAATTGTAGTTTCTTTGTAAAAATTTTATCACTCCATCCATGTTTCACCTTCTGGTTAATCAATCTTAACACCACTGAAAAAACCGTGAAATTCATAGAACCATGATACAATGGTTTTTCAATATCACCATATAGGCGCAAAACTGTTATTTCTATATCAATTTGTTCTTCTGCAATATCACAAATAATTTCTTAAATTCTATTAGAGTTACCATCTTGTAAATCATCATCATCATTAGATCTAGCATTCTGTCTAGTTTCACCATGCCTAATTCAAGGGCTATAACTCGGATTAAAACCATGACAAATTAGATGATCTTTGATCTCTCTACTTTTCAACTTCTTTATATTAAAACATTTTAGGCATGGACAGAAAAAAATGTCACTTCTTGGAACATTTCATTTAGAAAATTCCAAAAAGTCATCAACACCTTCCTTATATTCATTACTCATTTGATGTGCCATAATACAACTTCAAATCATTATTAACTATAACAAATATAAAAAATTATACATCTTGTTAGGATAAGCCAATTGTATATTTATATAAAAAATATAATAATTTGAATGTAAAACAATTTTGAAATATAAAACAAATATATGCGTATTTGAAAAAGATATGCATGAAAATGATTTTAAAAATAAAATATAGTTAGATATAATAGTTATATATATATATAAAAATAATTTTAGGGTTACATCTCTCTCATATGGATTAGGATATAATAGTATAAATTCATCTTGGATCCTTTCTTCTTAAGGTACACAAAGAATACATCATGGTGTAACTAGATACCAAAATTCACCCTTCCATAAACAAGAAATATGATTTAAAAATATTAAAATATGTATACATTCAATACTAAAAATTACACCTATCCCAACAATTTTAAAACATATGGATAGCCCCTAAAACTATTGGGATAGAATATCCCAATGGTTTCACAAATCGTATGGGGTGAGGGGGTTATCCAAGGGTGAGGGGGCTATCCAGGGGGTGAGGGGGCTATCTAAGGGGGTAGGGGGTATCCAGGGGGGTGGGGGTGTCCAGGGGGGGTCCAGGGGGTTAAGGGCTATCCATGGGGGTGGGGGGTGTCCATGGGGGTGGGGGGTGTCCTAGGGGGTGGGGGGTGTCTAAGGGGGTGGGTGGTGTCAAGGGGGGTAGTGTCTAAGGTGGTGAGGGAGATGTCCAAGGGGGTAGGGGGTGTCCAGGGGATGGGGGGTGTCTAGGGGGGTTAGTTATCGTAGGGTGGTGAGGGATATGTGCAAAGGGGTAAGGGGTGTCCATGGGTGGGGGTGTCTAGGGGGTGTGGGGGGTGTCCAACCCCATACCCCCTTGGATAGCCCCCACCCCCTGGACACCCCATCACCATGGACAACCTCCCAACCCCTGGACAACCCCCACCCCTAGACACCCCCACCCCCATGGAAACCGCCTACGCCATTGGAAAAAACCCCTTACCCCCTGGACACCACCCCTACCCTTGTACACCCCACCCCCTTAGACACCCCTGGACACTCCACCCCCTCGGAAATCCCCACCCCCAAGACACCCCACCCCCTAGACAACCCCCCACCCCCTGGACACCCCCACCCCGTGGACACCCCCACCCCACCCCTTGGACAGCCTCCGCCCCTGGACACCCCCACCCCTGGACACCCCATACACCCTTGGATAGCTCCCTCACCCCCTAGACACTACACCCAACCCTCTTGGACACCCCCACCCACTTGGATATCCCCCCACCCCCTGAACACCACACCCCCATGGAAATCCCCCAACCCCCTAGACAGCCTCCCCTGGACATCCCCAACCCCTTGGACACCCCCCTACCCCCTTGGAAAGCCCCCCTCACCCCAGGGACACCACAACCCCCCCCCCCCCCCACCCCCGACACCTGAACCCCATTGGACACCCCACCCCCTTGGACATCCCCCACCCACCTAGACACCCACACCCCCTAGACAACCCCCACCCCCCTGGACACCCCACCCCCTAGACACCCCCACCACCATGGACATCCCCGCAACCCCCTAGACAGCACCCCCCCGGACACCCCCCCTAGACACCCTACCCCCTTGGATAACCCCCTCACCCCCTGGACACCACACCCCACCCCCTGGACACAACCTACCCCACTTAGAAAGCCCCATCACCCCCTGGACACCCCACCCCCCTTGGACACCCCCTGGAAACCACCACCCCCCCTTGGATAGACCCCAACCCCCTAGACAGCCCCCACTCCCTAGACACCCCCCACCCCCTGGACACCCCCACCCCCATGGACAACCCCACAAACCCCCCTGGACAACCCCCTTGGACACCCCTACCCCCTTGGACAACCCCCTCACCCCCTGGACACAACCACCACCCCCTGGACACCCCCAACCCCCTTGTAAATCCTCCTCACACCCCTGAACGCCACCCCCACCCCCTTTGACACCCCCTGAACACCACCACCCCTTTAGACAACCCCCACCCCTTGTACACCCCCAACCCCCTGGACACCCCCACCTCCTAGACATCCTCACCCCCCTAGATACCCCCACTCCCTTGGACAACCCCCTCACACCCCCTGGACACCACCCCACCCCCTGGAAACCCCTACCCCCATACCCCCTGGACACCCCACCCCATTGGACACCCCTGTACTCCCCACCCCCTTGGAGAACCCCCACCCCCTAGACACCCCCACTCCCTGGATAGCGCCCCACCCCCTGGACAACCCCCCACCCCCTGGACAACCCCACCCCCATGGACAGCCGCCCAACCCCCTGGATAACCCCCCACCCCCTGGACCCCCACTCCCTAGACAGCCCTCCCACCCCTAGACACCCCTACCCCCTTAGATAGCCCCCTCACCTCTAGAAACCACCCCACCCCCTACACCCTTGGGAAACCCCCTCACCCTTGTACACCACTCACCACCCCTAGAAACCCCTACCCCCTTGGATAGCCCCCTCACCCCTGGATGATATCACTCCCATCGTAGAACTTTCATGATATCACTCCCATTTTTTATTTTACCAGAAAATAATTTAGAATGGTATAAAATAACACTATGACACTTACCATGATAGTAAGAACAAAATAGAAAAATAACATCTCAAAAAATAAGTTTAGGGCATCACGAAAAATAAAAAATAAAACTGAGGCATGTGATGATTACTTGAGTGTTGTGAGTCAACCTGATAGATCTGGTGATAATAAAGATGATGAATGGTGTTGAAAAAATGTGGTTGTAGGGAATGACTTTGAATAATCCTTTCAAGGTTTTCCACGTGAGAGAGACAAGTCGCAAGTCTCCCTATTAAAGAAAACCTAATGACTGAATACGAGGCACAATAAATCATTTAAAAGCTCTATCAGGTTGGTTATTTAATAACCGATGTGATAAAATGTTTTTTTTATGTTTATAATTTTGGTTATTTAATAAACGATGTAGAAAATACTTTATCATGTCGGTTATTTTATAACCGACGTCATAGATGGTGTTTTATCACATCAGTTATTTTATACCCGACGTGATAAATCACCGAGATTTGATTTATCACATCGGTTATTTTATAATCAACATGATAAAGCACCCAGATTTGGTCTGTAACATCAGTTATAAAATAACGGATGTGATAGATCAATTCTCAGTATTTTTTATGTCAGTTATCTTATAACCGATGTGATAAACCAATTTTCCCAGCTTTTCACATCGGTTATATAGAACCGACGTGAAAAATGCCAATGTGTTAAATGCTTTTTTCACTAGTGTTGATGGTGGTGATGGATAATCACATGAAATGGTTTTTATAATAACACATTCTCTCTAAAATAGCATTAAAATCCAACAATTTGGACTTAGGAATGGATTAGATGGTATGTTTAGGGTTTCCTTCCATGAGACCTTTATAATTTTTTTATGCTATATTGCCTTTTCATTATAAAATATTCAGGTTTGGTGTGATTGGTGGTCCAACGCACTAGATGAATGTTAAATATTTGGGGTTTGTAGTGGCTGAGTTTATTCAAAAGGTGGGATCTTTTGTAAATTATTACATGGTGGGTCTTTTTATAAATTTAATATTTTATTGTTAATCTAGTCTTAGTGAAACATAAAATGTACCATTTTAAACTTTATCATGGAGGGACCAATTTCAGATGCACTAGAGCACATTCGATGACTACCAGTTATGATTATGATGCTCCTATTGATGAATATTGTGAATATATTTTTTTAAAGGATTTTAATTATAGTTAAAATTTTGTTTCTTATGTTAAAAATATTATACTATGAATTGAAAATAATTTTTTTACTATGTTATCTTGATAGGTTTGATCAGACACCCCAAGTACAGTCACTTGTAGGAGCTTCAAAGGGTTGTTAAGATGTGTGAATGGGATATTGTTTTGGATGACCCCATAGTCACTCCTTTAGGCTTCCAGTAATAGGTTTTAACTCAGTTCCATGTTTTACTTCTTTAATTTATGCCAATTCTCTTGGTTATTACTTAGGCTTTGTTTTATGGATCGCATGCTTATTTATATTAGCTGTGGTACATAACAAAGTAAGAACATGTTTCTTACCTTTTAAACCCTTCAAATTTGTTTTTTGGGTACATTTGGTAGGGATAAAATGTGATGAAGTAAAGGGAATGAGAAGTGGAAAATTGGTTTATAATAATTTTGTATGCTTCATTTTCAATTTTACTAGAAGTCAAAATCCCATTATTTGATCCAGACTCCTCTCCACCTCCCTTTTCCCTTTGTCCCATATCATACCAAAGTAGGTCTTAATGTTATCTTGTATGATTTAATTTTCTAGTTACCAAGAGAAGGGGGGAGTAAATATCGATGGGGGGGGGGGGGTGTTGGGTGGTTGGGGAGAAGGGGGGTGCAAGTGGCTTATGATAAGGGGGGCTTCAGGTGGCTGTGGAGAGGGAGGGGGATGCTTCAGTGTGGGGTTTCACAGTAGGGGGATGGGGGGAGGGGATATTGCTATAGTGGGGGAGTGTGTGTGTGTGTGTGGGGGGGGGGGGGTTATTGGGATAGAACTATAGGAAAATGACCATTTTGTGGCGGTAATTTTTGGATATGGTAGCGGTTTAAACTGCCGCGATATGATTCTGTGGAATTTTCATAAAACCATCACCAAATTGTTTTCCAACATACAATACGCAATAGTTTCCTCTATTTAGTGGTGGTTTATGGTAACCATCATAGTGGACCCATTTAGCAGCAGTTTTCCTAACGAAAATAATTTTTTTTAGCGGTGGTTCAAACTGAAGAAAAAAAATAATTTTTTTCAGGAAAACCACCGCTAAAACCAAGATAACCATCACGAAATAATAAAGGAATATGAAAAATGTGTAGTGGCAGTTTCAAACACCACTAAATTATTTTTTGTAGAGGCAGTTTTAACTAACACAGATAGAAAAAATACAAAAATTGTAGCAGCAGTTAAAACCACCACTAAATATAATACATTTACTTCACGATAGTTAAAACAGCCACTAAATCCAGATTTACAAAAAAAAAGCAACTGATTATACAGCCCCAGTACCAGTGACCTGAAAAAAAACCATTCCAATTTCATATGCACATACACCCCATATCCAAAATAATACCTGGAGACCAACATTTTCATAAGAATCACATGATAGATACTTGAATAATAGGTTTAGTATGATTTTTGTACATAAAATTTATTCTATGTACATGAAGTGTCACTTTTGGATATAGTGGTTTCTCAATCAAGGATATCAGTTGACCTCTAGAATGTTGATGTATTTGTGTATCTGTCATAACTAAGGAATGTAATTGATAGTTGATGTTTTATTGGATTGTATGGGAATTAAAGGAGAATCATTTTGGAGATCTCTCACTTAGTATTTCCAATGACCAAAATAACCAGGAATGGATTAAAGTTTGATTGTATATACTAGTGTGAGTAAGTTTACATAGTGTTGAAGAAGTGGTTGTTGTTAGCTCTGATCCTAATCATTCTTGAGCCTAACATTGGACATGTAGTGAAATGTGATGAATCTGGTTCTAGATTAGGATATGTTATGATGTAGAGTGATAAATTAGTCACTTTGGGTTTCATCATCTTTTAACCTACAAGATGAATTACTCTAATCCTGTATTTTAGTTTGTAGTTGTGGTCCATGCATTGAAATGATCGTGAAAAAACCTCTTGGCGGAGAGATTTGTTGGGTACTTTGGCACCTAGAGTGCATATAATATTTTCTCACTGCATGGACATATTCTTTATCAGATTAATTTCATGGAGAACTTGTATATTCTTGACATCGATAAATAGTATTCAACTAGAAATAGAAATGTAGTGGTAAATGCGCTGGGATAGAAAATGTAGGAGATGGGAGAACAGATTTCATTAGTTGAAAAGAAGATCTTATATTCTCTATAAGACTAGTTGGTGGGTGTAGTTGAGGGTTTAGGGGAAGAAACGTGGGTATCCTTAAAGATAATGTCTTCATTGGTTAAACATGTGAAGACAAGTTAGAATATTGTTCTGGAATGTATCATGATGTGTGATAGGTTGGAAGAATGTGAAACTATTTCAGGATTGAATTTTGATTTAAATGGAGTGTTTATAGTTCATAGCATGGTAATGGTCACATATTCCATGAGAGGTGAGTTTATGAGATCCTATAATTTGTTGAAGTGGGATGTTCTCCTAGGGCCAGCCATGATTTATAATAATGAAAAGTAGATGTTCTGGAAGCCCTCTATAGTAAGATACATTGAAGGCTTTGTTTCCCATTGATTTACTTGTCCAAAAATTATCACTGAGAGTTAGAGCTGATATTCAAAGTGGGATGTTCACCCAGGGATGAACTGTTTTACCTCATAGTTTTGGTAATTATAATAGAAGTATGTGAGTTGATAGTTGAAGTTGTGTATAACCTTTTATCTTCAGATCGATGAGTAATCAGGAAGGATGATCCAAACCATATAATACATGCTTCGAGATTGTATTATAGATTTTTTCCACTAGATGCATCTTTTGAGGAGATACAAATTATGATAGTGTAAGACACTCAAGTGTTAAATAGATATTTGTAAATTCTACTATTAATGAAGTGGATAGTCCCTCTACCTTTACAGGATCAAGACACTCAAGTTTTCAATAGATATTTGTAAATTCTTATCAAAACTATTTTGAATAATAGGAAATAATAAGTGGGAGTGATCTCATTCAAAATATAAAACATGAGAAGAGAATATTATATAATTTTAAGAAAGAAGGTCTATCCACTAAAAACAAGTTGAAGGGAGTTACAAAACTGGATATTCCTAAGAAAATTAATATAAATGTTGATCATTCACCCTTGGATACAAAACCTAATAAATTTAGGAGAAATGAATCATAAAAAATGATTCATGAAAACAAATAATCGACATATATGGATCATACCACACTCAAGAAATAAAGAAATAAAAGGAAACATCATAAATCAATAAAATACATAAAAGGAAAAGTGAGAAATCAAGAAAATGTTAGGTCATGAAAATGTTTGGTGGAAACTATGCGCCACACATGATACATATACAAACTGACTGTTACCATATTTTTCCAACATATCAACAATACAAAAAATCACAGTCTGATGATGAACACAACTCGTCACCCTCTCCACCTCCATCCCTACTTCATGCTACCACATATAAGAACATTATATTTAAAATTAAATACTATTGTATATTTATATTTAAAATTAAAACCAATAAAAGTTTGAAAACTAAATGATTTTGAATTTTGGAGATTTACTTCCTCACCAACAGTCGATGCAATGCCACCAGGGGCAGATCCAGTTGTCTTCTGATATAAATCAATCAAAACTTTCTACAAAGTGTATATCTGAGCCCCCTAGTCTTGAGCTGTGTTTCATAGAGAAACAATATCTCTCTGAGTATATCGTGGTATGGACTAACTACAACCAGGAGTAGATGCAAATGCAATCCCCGGTGGCCTACCAAAGACCTCAAATGGTATGGGTCCCAAACCCATCCTCCACACTCTACCAGGTTGTTCTTTCTCAAAGACTTTAGCAACCAGGTCATCTTGGGAGACTGAGTAGGACTGCGTAGGATTGGAATCTCATAGTTCTTTAATTTTTACCTATAAATAAAATTGCAGTCATATTAGAGGAAATATATATTAACATAGTAACAACTGGTAATAAGTTATTATAATGAAAAATGAGTTCATACCCCAACTTCTTTGGAAGGATCCTTAAAATAACTTCCATCATATTTTTGGTGAACATTCAACCATACTTCTGTTCAGGATGCTTCATGACCTAAACTCTATGGATGCATTAAACAAACATAAATCAACAATTTAATATATTAAACAAATAATATTGTCTTATAAATATTTAAACTAATTAAAAGATTACCAATTTCCTTGGGAGAGGTGTAAAATTGAGAAAATAAATATCAGAATGATAAAAAAATATCAAAGAAGATAAAATATATATTTTGTATTACAACTAGTTAGGGGTATGATAGAAATATAAATAAAATAATACAAACACTGGGAGAGGTGTGAACTTGAGACCATTTTCTGTACATTATCATAGTAACTATTATTTGATCATCTTTATTTAGATAAATATATAAAATAATAAACTTATTTTTGAAAATTAACCATTTTTAGGTTCATGTGATGGATTATTCAACCATTAACCATATTTCTCACACTATTTATTCCTTTATAGTTTCATCAAGTCATTGTCATTATTAGCTACAACCATTGTTTGACACTACGCTTATCATCCTTTGACCTTTTTCTACCACCTTCCATTTTGGACATCGATTTCCATATTTAGATGATTCAGTCTCATGTTGTTATTCATCTAGGGTACCTTGTGGTTTGTCTTAGGTACCCTATGGTTCTAAATCCAAGTTTCAATGTGACAGGTCCATTGAGCTTCTACTTATTTGAACTAATTAAAGCCTAACATTAATCGTTTACTCTCTTCTATTATGGTGGTCTCCCTATCTATAGAAAACCCCTAGATTTATAGGATCAGAACAATGGTCTTTTTAGCTATTCAATATCAATGAATCAAATGAGGATGGTGAGAAAATTTCAAATATCAAAATGAATGAGGACTTTTCACACATGTACGACCAAAATAAGAAGTGATAGGACCTCCAACATATGGAAGATCTATAACACAAGGTCCCCATCAATGAATCAAATGTCTTCCACAATTTTGATTCTCGTAGATGTCGCATTTACCTATCATTTGTATTATCTACATAATGACACTTCATGTGTTTGGTGGTTTTCGATGACATGAATAATCATTGCAATCAAGGATTTAAAGGAATGTAACGAAAATAATTTGCATGTGTGTTCCTTTTCTTCTTCTTCATGGTAGTATGTTGATTCAGACTTCAAACATTACCCACTGACTTCCATCTAGTAGAAGAACATTTTTTTCAATCCTGTCTACTTGAATCCTCTCTCTAATAAAGCATACAATCATTGGGACATGCATATATTTTTTTATAATTAAAACCAATCTAGTTAACAACTTTTTTAATATCATAAAAATACTCAAGGATGTTTGCTTCATGAAATTAATCACACAATAATTCCAATATCATGGACATTTCCTTATTTTTAATTCCACATAGAAATTTGATAAGGTACAACTTTAGCAGAAAAAAAAACTTTTGAATATTTCAAACATCCACTATACAACTCTTGATTTCCATCTTCATCTAAATCACGAAATTTATTTTCCTCAGTGAAGTTTTCCCTTACATTAGTCTCCACATAATCAAGATTAGGATCCACTGATATGTTACAATCTTGATCTGGTTGTCCTATAGTCCCAAAAACATCACTTGTCACGTTGTTATTCGTATCACCCTCATCTAGTTGTTATGATATGTTTTGATGTTGATGGTGGTGTCTTGAAGTGCCGAATGAATCATTTATATGGTTTTTCATTTTATTTTCCATTTTCAACAAAATTAGGAGCTCATTCTAAGGATTAAAATTATTTCTCAACCTTTCTGTAATGTTTGATTCTCTGTGCCAAATCCAACACAAATATTGAATAGGTAATTGATTCAATATTAAATGTTCATAAACTTCATATCTCTTCAACTATCTTCTAAATTTACATTTAGGACATAGAAATCTTATTCTCCTTTCAATGGATCGATTGGAAATGGAAAAATCTAAAAAAATTTACAAACCCTTAACATACTAACGTGTGTTCCTCGGTAATGTGATCGAAATTTTATCCATGTATATCACAATGTTCCTACTCAATGTTAAAAAAATTAAAACACATAACTATTACTAAATAGGGGAAGATATTCATATATACTAGATGAAAAAATATATAAATATGTTAAATAAGGTTTTCTTATATAAATACACATGGTAAATAATAAACCCACCCACTAGAAAACCAAATCATGCAAATTAAAAAGATTCATAAAAGAAGAGGAGAAAAAGGATCCCATCCCTATAGTTTTTTGTATGTCGTGCTACACCAAAATAGATGGACAAACTGATGATGTCATAACTTTTATACCACTAAGTTAAGGGTTTTATAAATCTTATAATAATTGAATATATGTTAAGAATATTAAATTGAAACAAAATATTACCTTAAACATTACTCACTACTTTAGAAAATACATGGGGAACCAAGATGTAGAATATTCCATGAATCATCAAGTGAAAGGATTCATGGATAGGTTAGATGAATCCAAGTCTTATATAAAGTGGGATAACCTATTAAATATACCTTTTCAATTTATATTTAATTTTTTTTTCAGTTATAGAAAGTGGGAGAACCTATTAAATCCATAGTCTTATGGAATTCATATAAAATATTCAATCCCCAAAAAATAGACAATTGGGGTAGTATGAAATATTA
This sequence comes from Viscum album, assembly GCA_963277665.1. Classification (NCBI taxonomy): domain Eukaryota; kingdom Viridiplantae; phylum Streptophyta; class Magnoliopsida; order Santalales; family Viscaceae; genus Viscum; species Viscum album. The sequence goes on from OY728127.1 coordinate 112,617,814, forward strand.
TCTATATTAATAATTTTTGGATACTTTTTATGTTATTGGTGGCCTCTAATTAGTACTCAAATAGTTGGGTATGGTTTGAGGATGAGAATTTTAGAACATGTGGGGTATCATGGTGAAGTGTTATGGGTAGCAACATGTTGTGAACCTATGTGTGGTTAAATGTTTCAGATCTAGGGTGGATCATGGAACATCAATGAGGGTTGAAAAATAATTTGGACCTCTGTTAAAAAGAAATTATAGTTGGACCTATGATGTTTCCTTTTAGTATCTAAGTAGATAGTTAAGTATAACCTAAAATCGGGACAATTAGATGTTTGGGATGATCTTAATAGATGATTCATGTAAATATTTTTTCCCACCACCGAGATTAAAAAAATAAAAACTTTTATAAATCCTATCTGACAGGCATCTGGAGAGACTCTCTATAAGTATTGAGAGATGTTCAAAAAAGATGTGTACTGGTTATCCTCATCAAATTGATGAAGAGAACCATTTAATTGTGTTCTTATAAAAATACCTACTAGAAAACGATAGAAAAATTCTAGATTCCTCATAAGTAGGATCCTTAATAGGAAAATCACAAATAGATTCTAAAGGGTTTATTGAAAAGATTAATCAAAACTAATGACAATTTGGCCCTATTGGTACTCTCATAAGATGAATTCACAATGTGATAACTTTTGATTAATCATCTTTACTTGAAACTAAACTAGAAGAGTTAAACATTTTGATGATATAGATAGATCTAAATCAATTACTTGAACAAATAACACATGAGGTATAAATTTTATGATCATATTCTTTCCATTTCACTAACCAGTGTCTTGATGTTTAGGGAATGGAATGTTTTACAATAACCTTTTAGCCAAGGCAATTCTAAAAAAATCTAGGAATCGAGAGAACCTAACCATATCTATTAGGGATTTTGAAATCATTATATCTAGGATAGACCCAACCTATTAAAATCATTACTCAAACCAATCCCCATCCCATTGACAAAACCAACAGTTCCTACACTCACCACCCTTCTGAAAACACCATAAATATCCTTACAACCAATCCAACCAACAACCCTATCTCCTACAAAATAAAACACATGACCATATATCCACTAGTGTAAAAAATATGATTCAGCTACAAAAAAATAAATAGATGAAACATCACATGATTTAATTGAAATAGATAATAAAAATGTTGAAAGAAATGTCCAAAAACCCATGAAAACTTCTAAAAAAACATTGCCTATACCATGAGAGGTGTGCTGAGGGGAGGAGAGAAGCATCAAGGGGTGGAACAAGTCAGAACTTATAGCGGGGAGGCAAGCTAGGTCTTAAGGGGGTCGACGGTGATGGGAAGCGATCTGTGCTGAGGGGCGGAGAGGCGGCGAGGTGCGCTGAGGGGAGGCGAGCTAGGGCTTTGGGGTCACTGGGGGGGATTACTAGGGTTCGGGGAGAAGGGGGTTATCACGGGTTTGGGGTGGGGGGGAAGTGTAGGGACTATAAAAAACAGTTTAAAAACAATTTTTAATAAACCACCGCTAAATAGTTTTTAAAAAAAATTTCTGGTGGTTTAGTAAACCACCACTAAAAAGCTGCAGCAAAAGTATTTTTATGTTGTAGTGTGTGCAGGGGGGGGAGCTGCAGGTGGTTGGGGGTGGCTTGAGTTTTTCTTTATCTTATCCATGTATATAGTGTGGGTGGTTCACAAGGATGTAGTTTTGTTTTGGTTGCATCTCATTGTTTCTGTATATACACCTAAACTATCGTGTTTCTACCCAAAAATGCACTCGAGACATATTAAAAAGTACACGGTGTATATTCTGGTAAGGTAGAAACTAATGTGCTCTAGAATACACATGTACTCATCCCATTTCATGTACATAACGTTGTATATTATGTGCATGAGATGAATACTCTGTGTGTTTCAGCATTGGCATTCTTCCAGTGTGTGTCCCATGAAAAGGATCCTTCTATAGAGTGTCATTGTTTCTATTACATGGCGTGTGCCAAACACACTTACCATTTGTTTCAAAATTCCATGTAGAATAAATATCTGAAAATGTATAATGGGTACACATCATGTGATCTTCATGTGTTCCCATGTACTATGGGTCTTCAACTGATCATCAACATAATTTATAAAATAACCAAAAAGTATTGAAAATTATTAAATAAAGGAAGATAAAGTACATACATCTATCCATGAACCAAAGGATATCTATCATTCATGAAAAATATATCTATATTAAAGGGTTATGATAGGGTGGGGGTTGTAATTCCTGGAATAACCCATAAAAGAGGGTATAAATGAAAGGGTTCTTCCCAAGTTGGGTTTTATGATTTTATAGCTGGGTCACATGGCACGTGGTTATGGAGATATGTCATGTATATCATTATTTTAAAGGTTATTTATTTAAATTATAAGTTTTATTATTATAATTATTATAAAATATTTTCTTATTATAATATCGAGTTATAAATATATAAATATATATACAAAAATAAACATATACACATGATGCATCGAAAAACACACATCGTGTGTTCTAAAAACTGAAAAAGTTAATTGCAAACTTCATTCCCATTCTTGGAAAAAGGAATGATATAGAGACCTAGTTTATCCAATCATGAAGATGAAATTTTTACTACACAAGTAACACAAAAATACTCATTTAATATTATTAGTTAATTGTTTCATTTTAAATAATATGACATGATGACTCAAACCAACATGATTAACAAGAATATGAAAAAATTTAACAGGTTAAATGGGTTAAATGGGTCAAATTTTGACACTGTTCAATACAACACATTTAATTAAAGATGATTTTTTGTTAAATTACATTTATTGATTTGAATTGTGCATTTAACTTTGTGGCTCTTACTGTTTGAAAAGATTAATAATAATATTTGACATTATGTGATGCCCTTGGGAGGAACATGACATCATTTATGATTTTCATATTTGTGCTTTGTTGAAAACACATATTTATAATGAATTGTGATGGACCTATCTATTATTTTGTTGTAGTCTTTCATTGATAATATATGAAAATAGAATTTTGATTCAATAGTGCATTTAGTGATCCCCAAAATTATAGTTCTTATTTCTAGTTTACCATTTATTTGTTTCATCAATTAGGGTTTGGTTGGTTTTATTTTTTGTTTTAATATTCTTAAATTAGTTTTATAGAATTATTGTTTTTCTATTTCACGTTTTTTCATGTAATGATGTCTTTTTTATTTTGTAGTGAGATTGTAGTTTTTCCTAGTGTTAACCTTTCCCTTCTCATACAGTTTGGGAAGGTTGGTGTGGGTGACAATGTTGATCACTTCCCACTAGTTCAAGTGAAATTTCTAGATGATTAGGAAAATTCTCATTCCTAAAGATTCAAAACATTTAAAAAAAATGATTAAAACATATATTTTTTATTATCTCATTATGTAATATAATAATTGCACATTTTTTGAGTATAAAGTTGTCCAAGTTTTGTGTGGATGGAAACAAACACATGAACTTACTGAAAGGAAAAATGTATTTTCATGGGGAAGAGGAACAAGCAGACAGATTGAGCATGGGGAGTCTGTTGACTGATAATATTATTTTCTTTTACATATTACATTGCACATATTCAAATAATTTTTTGTGAAATTAAATTTGAAAATTCTTATTTGGTTCTTTAGTCTCTCAACTATGGGCTGAAATAACAATTACTTCCTTCAAAGCTGCTTATTTATGATGAAAATTACATATTGCTATGGATTTTCTACACGTATGGGATTTGTTTTGGTAACTGTAGGAATATTCCAAATATTATAGGGGCTTTGAGGTTGGATGATTCTAACTAACAATAAATACAATCCTCAAACACTAATTTTTCAGGTTCTTTATGTTTTTTACTTCACCATTTCCATTTATTTTTCAAAGACATGATTTTTCTTTTGTTTTTTAGTTAGGATATGATGCTATTTTAATTATTGTATGTAATATTTTCCCTTGTTTATCTTGGACATATTTCACTCATTCTGCCATTTATATTATGGTATGCATATTTTCCCTTTTCTAACTATAGAATTTTTAAACCATTTTTGTTACTATTTTTGACTAATATGATTATTTTCAATTGGAGTGCGAATTGTTGAAACCATTTCTATGCTGTTGTTATTTCCAGTTTGTGTAACTGGTTTGTATTTTTTTTGGAGGTGAAGGATGGATATACCCATGGTTTTTTAAATCTTGGGTATATTATGTTCACTGTGATACTCTATACCCATGGTTTTATAAACCATGGGTATATTATATCCACTGTTATAAGCTATACCCACTATTTTGTAAACCATGGGTATAAATTTATAATGATGGTTTAAATAAAATAATGGGTATTATGGAATTCTGTAGATATATACCCACAGTTTCTTTAAAACCGTGGGTAGAGCTCTATAACGACACCTCGGTAGCCCATATTTTATGGAAGCGTGGGTATAGCCTATACCCACGGTTCTAGGGGATATACCCACAGTTCCAAACTGTGGGTATAAGTTAGTTTTCTAGTAGTGGATCTATTATGCCCTATTTTATGATTTTTATATATTTCATAGATTTATTATATTATATCTTGAATACGAAGATGATACCAGATGAGAAGTAAATTACAACTATGAGGTAGGTGATTTATAACATTTCCATTAAATTCTCACCCATTTATTGATGTTACCATTGTGACACATGATGGAATATATATGCGATTATTTTTAAATATGAAATTCAATTAATTAATTTTGGAACTATGACCCAGACCATTTATGATCCCAAACAAGACCCTCAGAGGTTGGAAGCTTAATAAGGATCAACCCCTTTGTGTGATATCTTATACATATTCACTTAAATAAATATTAATTATAATTATTTGAATCAACCCTCAGGTGTGATTGGATTAAACATTAAAATGGAATTGATTAATTCGTAATGAATGAATAATTATGACATAGTATGTAAAGTACCCTTCACTTGGCCCCTTATTACTTAAGAATGACATTATTAAATGGTATTATGCCTCTTATGAACCTTTTTCCATTTTTGAAATGTAAAGTTAATGTCTTGAAGTAAATTTAATACTAAATTGTCATGGATGATACATGGATGATGATTACTAATTATAAACACATGGAACCTTTTGATTATATACCTTTTTTTCTATTAAAGGGGTGATTGGAATTGATCCATCCTTTAATTCATGATGGAATTCCTTGATCACTTAGAGGATTCCACCCCGATTCATTGAGCAGGTTTCTATGGGTGATACCTGTCACGACCCGACCCTACCCCGGCTCGAGCCACAACTACCCCATGCCCGCCTCCATAGGCCAGGGACTGGTGAACAATGCCGAAGGTACAATAACTCGGGGAGGAATTTTCCTAAGTACCTGTACACACACACACAACACACTCAATGAAAAAGTGTAGATTAAAAAGAAAAGCCATGTAAAGTAAATGGAAACTGCTATAAATAAACCACAAAGTGCATCAACCTCTAAAAAGTACAAGAAAGTGCTGAAGGTAAACTGAAAAAGAAAAGGGGAAAACACGCACCCAACCAGAAAAGTTCCACAACCTGACAATAGGTGAAAAAAAAAGTAAAACAGCTAGAAGGGTCCCCCACCTGGAACCCGACTCTGACCACCGCACGCGGTCCAAGCTCCAAAACTCCTAAGCTCTACTGAAGCCACATCCAACCTTTCTGTCGTCTTCAAGGGCACACCAAGTGAGGGCAAAGCCCAAGTAGGGGTGAGTATAAAAATACTCAGTAGGATACCCCGAAGGCTTGAGGGAGCAAAAAAGGAGGTACCTAAGGGTGTGCAGTAGAGAAAATGGGGAAAAGTAAAGGAGTAAAACCGAAAGTGCAGTAAAGAGTGAAACAAAGAGTCCAGCTTAACCCAACAAGAGGAAAGAAGGTAGAATCGTCCAGACACAAGGAGATGGAAATGATGAGAATATGAAATTCTCGTCGAGTCTTCGCTACCTATAGAAGGAGATTAGACTCAACCAACCATGAGAAGCTAGACGCGGAAAGCACATGGCATACCCTGTGTGTCTTCGCCTCTCCTGGAAGGAGATTAACCCAACCCAAGAAGTGGGTACTAGAAATAGGTATATACATATACATATTCTCAACAAAAAGCCCGAACAAGACTGTAAGGGGATGCCCATCCCGTAGCTCAGGCCAAGAAATGAGTAGCCAAAAGTCCCATAAAAACCACCATCAATGCCCATCATCCCGCACGCCTGCCCCGAACTGTAAGTCAAGGGCTCAAATCACGACACCTAGAAACTATCCGCTTTGGGCGGCACTGACTCACCTACACGGTTTTAGGTCGCGTCACAAGGATGCATCTTAGTGGGGAAAACGCCCCTCATACTTGAGAGCTCTGGGTTAATCCAAACCACACCTCGCCACTGCCCCACAGTCGAGAGGTCTCTTTAAAGTCAAGTTCGTTCCATCACTGACCCGTAAAACCAAGGGTCCCGCTCTGGTAATCATGGAGGAAAGCCACAGAATATCCTAGTAGAAAGGACTGAGTCTGGAATGTCAACGTGTGACCCACTACCCAGCCCTGCTAGAGGGTAAACCCTAACCAGATATCGGGTGACCCACTGCCTAGCCCTGCTGGAGGGTAAACCCTAATACATCATCAGGCGACCCACTGCCCATCCCTTCTGGAGGATAGACCTAGAATAAGTAGATAGGTGACCCACTACCCAGCCTTGCTGGAGGGTAGACCTGGAACTAGACGACGGGCGACCCACTGCCCAGCCCTGCTAGAGGGTAGACCCTAAGAGGTCGTCGGGTGACCCATTGCCCAGTCTCTACTGGAGGGTAGACCCTAAGAGTGTCGGGTGACCCACTTCCCAGTCTCTTCTAGAGGGTAAACTCTAGATTTCAGTGAGAAACCCACTGCCAAGCCCCACTGGAGGGTAAGCCAGAACTGCTCTAGCTATCTCCACTAGATGGTACTGCTGGCGAGCCCTGCTTGAAACAACCTCAGCCCTGCTGGAAACAACCTCCTGGGTAGAGGATCAGTTCCCGTGTAATGTGGCTGTAACAATGAATCCATAAGAACTCTACCAGGGAACACAGAGTGACGGGAGAATCTCCCCAGGCCTCACAAGGCTATCATGCTCCAATCCGCTGAGTCACTATCGAAGCGAACCGAGTCAACTCATTCCACAAAATGTGGAAAACACCAACACTGTATGAACAACCGTAGTAAAAAACGGTGTCGTAGTCCGGTGAAAGGGCATGGTACTGAAACCCCTCACAACTGAATAAACAGAGGAACCAAACCATTGTTGTCGGCCAAATGAGAACAGACCCAGGGGAAAACTCAACCCTGCTGGTTAACAGACGAGAACATGAACATGGGAAAACTTAACCCTACTGGTCAAAAAACGAGAATGAAGGGACCCTCTACGTCACGAGAGGTCAAAAGTACGTAAAGCAAAACATGACATGCACATGGGGCCCACACGACGTGTGGCCCCAAGTCAACCCCAACCAAGCGCACAAACATTCTTAGGTACCAACATCCACATGTACCTCCCAGCATTCCTGTATACTCCCAGAGTATACCACGTCTCCAGCCCAAAGGCTAACGTGCACCCGACACCCAACGTCAACGTGAAGGCATGAACGTAACAACTCCAAACTACCACCTCAACGGCTGAGGAACAACCAACCACATCTCTTCAAGCATTTACATCACTCACACGGGAGTGCACGCGATCACACACCAAGGGTCCTCTAAAAACCCGGTAGAAGAAATTCCACCGGTGCACCTTCATATTTCCACATTTAATAAGATCACGTAAGAGGCTCTGATCGCCTGAACAGATTACACTGTTGTAATCCTCTCAGAAAAACATGCGAGATAGACTACTTACTCGCCTCAAATGGATATCTGACGGAAAAGTCGCCAACACCGCCTTACACCCGAACGACGTCCCGTGATCCCGAGCCCCGACCCTGAAAACTGTCAGGCGCATCACACCATTGAGATCTCCTCAGAAAGACACATAAAAAATCCTGCTCATTTGAACACAACAGATATCCGAAGAAAAAGATTCATTCTGGCGCACCGCACATGAGCGGTGCTCCGTGGGACCCGCATCCCGGTCCCAAAACTCAACGAACGGATCACACCGTTGCGATCCTCTCGAAAAAGTACACAAGATGGACTGTTCACTTGTCCAAAACAGTCGCTCGGTGATAGAGATGGAAAATCACTGTCATCACCCAAACGACCTTAATGGGGCCCGCACCATCATGCCGAATTAGAGCGGGCGGATTGCACCATTGCAATCCCGTCGGAAAAACATCCAGAATCGACTGCTCGCACGCCCCGAACGAACACCCGATGAGAAAGTCGCTAAACACTGCTTGCAGCTCAAAAGACGGGTCGTGGGGCCCATGCCTCAACTTCGGCTTCAACGCCAAAAACCACATTGGAAAACCCCGCCTTGAAACTAGGGTCCCAATGCCGCTGATGACATTCAAAACGGACGTCGGACGCATCCGCACCGTCCAAAACAAGATCTCCCGGAAAAACGTCAAACCACTTATAGATGTGTTGTGCCTCCGAGGGCCCTCGTTTCTAGAATTAAAAATTCCTAAAACAATCTCAAAATACTCACCTCGTCGATACAGTTTTATAGCCACATACATTATGCCAAACGGACGCCCGTAGCGGAAAATACGGACGTCCGAAAACTGAGGGTGCAAGGCCCCTTGGGCTGGACCGACCTGGACCGACCGGTCCGCCCGGCCCGAGGCGGCCCGCGGTTCGGCCGTGAGGGCCAGCCGTGGAACCGCGGTCCACCGTCCCACCGAACGGCCTGAAGGCCGGTCCCTTCTCACGTGGAGACCCTCTGGCGGGTCTTGGTCTGGACGCGGGGTCGCACAGCGCGACCCCGTTCTCCACTCCGTGCCGCGGAGCGCCTCCGCCTGGCGCCCGCTTGCCGTCCGTGAGCCCCGACCGACACCGCACGCCCTCGGACGAAGCCCCTAGCTGCCTCCTCTGCTGAAGGTCACTGCCCTGCGCCTGAGCTACGCCGCCGTCCGAGAGCCCCGCCACGGCCTCCTAGGGATGTCGCGTCACCGCTCGAACCCGCCGGAAACTGAAAATCCGCAAACTTTGGTGGGCGAATACGGAGGCCTCAGGACTCCAAATTAGAAACCAAAAGATGCGTTGGAAAGCTCATAAATTATACTACATTATTATGTGATTTTTTCTAGGATAAGACAAAAAATTTATGCATTTAATCGAACTCAAAGTAGGTGCGGGAATAAAAATTGAAACCGCAATGATCCTACCTACGAGGGTGTTGCCAGACGCTTCACCCAACCAAAGTAGGTCTCTTTTCCTTAATATTGGTTTTTTCCTAGTAAGGTGATGAATTTTGTGATTAAAGATGCTTTGGGATTGCACTTTTTTCGACCTCCATGATTTTCCTGTATCAACATCTCTTTCAAAGTCAATAAAAATGATAGTTTTCAGTCTTAACAACCCGCTCGTCGGCCCAAACCCGAACTCCCGACGGGGTCGGGATTAAGCCTCCCCTAGGCTAAAAACCATGCTCTGAACACAATTAAGGGCTCATAATTTTAATCTGAGGCCCCGTTAAAATGTTATAAAACTGAATGCCCAAAGCCGCCAAATTACGAAAACGCCTCTAGAGCCATTTTTCACAAACGGCCCACGCTCGCGGAACTTACACCCCTCCTAGGGTAAACGGAATGCTCCGAACTCAAAAACGCCCTCATTTTTCCAATCCGAGCCACCATTTAAGAGATACTTGAGTTAATCCATTAAATGAATAAATTAATTATTTAATTTATCCGTTCCATGCTTCGATAGCGAGCGAGGGGTCCAAACGTCCCACGCCGACATGTTTTATGTTGTTCCTAGGGTAAACACCCCATTCCGGACCCATCCGTACCCTCGGATCACTGATAAGGATCACCATTTAGGAGTTATCCTATTTATTTGTCCTATCTAGTTTGAACATACTAAAAATTTAATTCCGGCCACACCGGGGCTCGGAATCGCACAGTGTCTGAAGGCGCTGCTTTGGAATAATATCAAGAATATTCCAAAGTATTTTGCAGTAAAAACTGGGTTCTTACAATACCAACCTTGGAATTCATTCCTTGTCTTATTAGTATATGAATTACTCAGTTATTACTTATGATTCACTCACTTTATATCTAAAATTTTGAATGCATCAGATCACCTAATTGGATTCAATTTGATTTACATGGACATGAAATATTGTATTCTATTAGTGGGATCCATTTATTCTTATCCTAGAATTTTATGTGGATGTATTCCATAGACTCGGTCCCACTCTTTTCTACTAGAATTTCGAGGTTGTACCCCTTGGATTACACGTTGAACCCTATAGTTAGGCTACATGATTTACTATTGTGAGTTAGATTGACCTTATATGTTCAAGGATTCATTTGTTTTACCTATGGTTTTATTTATTTATTTCTTAAACATGGATAGCATTCTCATATACTTTTGACCCTAACCACTTACAAGTCACCTATTAAGAATCGTCCAGATAAGGCTGAAGCTATTATGGTTGGACGAGCATCCAATGAGGAGTCCAAGACATATATGGTTATTGTATTTCATATTTATTTCTACTTATTTCTTATATACCTACACACTCATACATTTATATTCACAGTATGTATTTGTATAGACACCATTAGTGGTGGCCTACTGAGTATATCTAACACCCTGTTTAGGCCATTGATTTTTACCTGAATAGAATTTACGGTTATAGGTAGGGGTAAGGAAAAGGTTACATCTTTGGATTCTGGATTTCATATATAATAGGATATAGTATATAAGAAAATGAATGGGATTATGCTCATTATTCAAGTGGAAAAAACTTATGGATCCTTTATATTTTTATTTGTATAGCATGTTGTATATCCCTTCTTTTCATTTCCTTTGTATACCCATTTTTTATGGCATGATGAAATAACTTCTTTTTGTATAAGATATTGGATTTAGTTCTATTTAACTTTATGCTAGTCAATTTATTGTATGTGATGTTTTACTGGTTATTACTTCCTCTATATTTTTTGTGTATCTAGATGATTTAATTATACTTATATTATTGATATATTTTTTCATTCATTTTAAAATTTTGTTCAATTTCAACCTAAGGAAATTGTATCCCCATATACACACCATAGGCCCCCACTACTAGTTGGTAGCCTTTGGTATATGGGGAGGCGTGCTTGAGTATATGTGTCTAATCGAGTTCTATTACTTAAGAGTGAACCATGTCTATGATGGTAAAAAGTATTATCATAGGTTCTTGTCCTTTTAGTAATATTTGGGATGGTTATAAAAGAGATTAGGAAGTGTTGAAATTTTGTAATGAGCCTATTTTTTGGAGTAACGGTAGTACCCTAAACATTTTATGTTATATTTCTCTATTCATCACTAAGTTACATTCTATTCATCACTATTTTCCTTTTAAACAACACTAGGTTATTTAGGATATAGATAAAACCTATCCATTAATCATAAATTTCTCACTTCTATGTTTTGAATTTTGAAAAATGGTCATCTAGAGTTATGTTCAGTAAGTCATTTGGAGTCTGATAGAACAAACTTGAGTTTTTGTGAATAGTAACATACCAATATGAATAGTATCATACCCTTATGAATAGTAAATAATATTATTATTTTACTTTCTTAAGGAAATAAGATAATGACATCTTAATTAGTTTTTTAATGAGAAATAAAACTAGTTGCACTTTGAGATTGTTATTTTTCGAATTAACTATGACCTTATTTAAAAATTAAATTAATAATATTTAGAAAATTATTTTTGAAAAATGGATTTCACTTTTGAAATCTACACGTCGATAAATGGTTAGGGTGAATTTTGGGAATTTTTCGGAAACAGTTGATTTTTCAGTGAATGGTAAAAAATACAGTTTTTAGTTTTAGTGTGTTAATGACATCATTAATGATATAATAATGATGTCATAAATCTGGTCGACTTGTGTATAGTTAAATAATATGTGAGGTGTCCCAAATGTCTTATACCATGGGAAAATACCATGGGAAAGCCCATGGTTTTGCAAAAACCACTCATGAGGTGTCCCTTGAAAATTATTAAAATAATCCCTCACTTTTCATATAAATACCAACTCTTCCCTTCATTGAATTCAATACCAATTCTCACTCGACGAATTTCGGGCCTCCTTACCTCCATTTTAGTCCTCCCAAGGTTTCCTCAAGCCCCCAAGGTCCCAACCTTCATGTTCTAAGGGTTACTCTACAAGGTAAGAAAATTCTCAATTTCTTTATTTTTTCCTTTCAAGATCTCTTTTATGTGGTATATCTTTCATGTTTTCATACCATGTTATTATTTTTATTCTTATTATTGATCTAATATATATTATGATTCATTTCTGGATAGTTTACCCATGTCCCCTCTCTTTTTAATATTTTCTAAAACCATGTTGCGTAGCCGTTAGGCTGCCGAATTTTTGTAAGCGATTTCAAACTTATTCTTTTATTTTGAGTTCATTATTTATTCTTTATTCATCTATTATTTCCCAAGAGGAATGAAATCTCCAGAATATTGTATATTATGGATTTTCTAATGGTCATGAGAAATTCATCATCAATATTCTTCTTTCCCCCACTTGTTCAAGGAATCAAAAACATTGTCCATGACGTGTCGAATTACCGACATCGTAGACGATGTGATTTCAATTTGCAATAATTCTTTCAAGTATGGTCATGAAACCATTTATATGGTTGAAACAGGTTATAATATATGTGTTATGACTCACCCATGGTTCTGTAATTATTTGGTACTCATGGTTCTAATTTACAAAACAAAATGAGGTTGTTATCATCAAAGAACCACTAAAACAATCTAAACGAACATCATTAATGTTTTAACTAATGAATCATCATCATGGTATATAACCCAAAATCATTATAAGATAATTTATATCTCCATAATTTCATTAATAATATGCATTAACAATTAGGGATGTTTAACCATGTTACAAATGAACTTTCATTCATGGAAACAAGTAAACGAACCATGAAAACCAAGTAAGAAAATGCTTCCAAAAAAATAAGGGTTAATCTATTAAACCCATCAAAGAGTCCATTAATAAACTTAATAAGGCTATATCATATCAATTACATGTATATTAGGTTATATAATTATTAATTAATGAATCTAAATTTGATTATTCAAGTCATTAAGAACAATTAAGAACACACTAGAGAAAAAGGTTAGGGGTTTCTCATCTCACTTTCATTTCTGTGAGATTTCCATTGTTCGCCAATTATTCCTTATATTTGGTATATATGTACTTTAATTTGATATATAATAACCTGATTATGATTATATTCATGTTATTAAATTATTCACTAGATGGTTATTAAGTTCTGTTCATACATTTTGACCGATTACATTGCGGTAAGGGACTTTGTCACAACTGTCGTTTTCATTGTGACTATCTTTGTATAGTGCACCTAATAATCCTTATGTGGTGTAACTACTAATAATTTGAGATAAATTTTAATTTGAAATATATTTATATAAAATATCCATAATCTCATTTCATGGATATGTTTGTTGACTAAACCGTATACCATTTTACATACGGTGTTTATTTGGAAAGATTATTTTAATTATGGAAATATTGATGAATCTGTATACTCTACTCTATACGGATATTGAAAGGGAATATTTCTCTTGTATTGAATCAATGTATAAATAATTATTTGGACATGAAGTGGTGGGTGGGGACCGTTATATCCCCTCGATGCATCGGTATGTCTCATGAGACAAAACAGTTTGGCGACAGACCCTTCGAGTTTGTTTCCAAAAATCTGACAGGTTTTTACCCACAAAACTAAACCATTTCAACGGTATTATGGTTTCATGTGCCAGATACATGATGTCCAATTAAAAAGAATTATCTTTATTCATTATCAGTTATCATTATTATCCATGGGATTTTCACTATGACAAAATCTATGGATGCTGATTCGTTTTCAGTTTATTAATGGCATTAGTTATTCATTTATTCACTATGCCATATTGAATATGTCAGCTTGATTATGATTCACTTATTATTGTACTCATTCTTTTGCTTTTTTAACCCTTACTGAGCATTTGAGCTCACCCATTTCATTTTTTACCTTCAACAGGTGATGAAGAGAAGGTCTTTTATTGAGTTCGTGTGGACGCAGTTTTTAGTTTTATTATGTATTATATCTTGTAACATTTTTCAATGTAATTTGTGTTACATCTATGTGTCTAGTTTCTTCAATAATACTAAAATGATCATTCCTTCGAGATTTTCATTCCTTATAACCATGCCAATATCACAAGTAATGCACCGACTCTGGTCTAGAGGGGTCGGGGTGTTACAGTTGGTATCAGAGGAAGTTTAGTAGAACACTTGGAAACTAGACTAGGAAATTTATAGTAGTGAACAAATCCCTAAGGTAGTATTTGAGGATAAACGTACAATAACATCCTTTTATTTTGGTAAGGAATAGATTATGTGGATTTTCCAAGAAATACATCCCTGTCTAGATATGAGCAAGTAGAGGCAGCTTTGGTACATATGTATCTAGGGGTAAAACCCGAAAACACCGCATTGAGATAGTCTTGAATGGGATCTGGTGCATGAAAATGATCCTTTTTGCACTCTTGGTTATGACACTCCCGGGGGATATTCTTGGGATAATTCATATTTTATTTACAAGCCATTATGAAGGAGTTAATGTAAATTTTTCCTCAGAGGAACCATGTTTATAAGATTAGTTATGCATATAATTTCATTCTATGTTGAGTGATTTTCTATTTGAGATTCCTAAAACTAATCTAGTTTATTACATTATTTAGAAATGGATTCTAAGGGAAGAAGGGGAATCAATACTCATGGGCAAGGTAGGGATCTCCCTACTGAGCAAGTCAACATATTTAACGTTGGAGCAGATCAGGTCATGACCATATTGGGAAAACTTACCCAAGTTGTAACGAATAACCATTCAACACCTGTGTTGGATCGTTTCATGTGACAAAAGCCCCCATATTTTAGTGGGACTACTAATCTCATGGTTTCTGAGCAATGGATCTAGTCCCTTGAAAAGATATTCATGGCGTTAAGATGCAATGAAAATGAAAAGGTAGTACTAGCAGTATATTATCTCAAGGGAGATGCTGATCAATAGTGGTCCTTGATTAAAAATACCATGGAGGAAGAAGAGATAGAGGATATGGAATGGAGGACTTTTAAGGAAACATTCTACGAAAAATATTTCCCTCATGAGCAATGAACTGAAATGAAGAGGAAATTCATTGGCTTGAAACAAAGGGAAGAAGACAACGTTGCAGAGTATGAGGATACCTTTACAAGGCTAGCCAGGTATATCATGGATTACATTCGTGACTCATTGGAAAAGATTTATCATTTATATTAAGGTATTAAGCCAAGTCTTCGAAGGTCACTAGCTTCTCAATCATTTTCATCATATGATGAAATTGTATAAAGTGCCATCAAAATAAAGAAGGAATTTGCTAGATCAATTTTTTTCAAAGGAATCCAAGATAAGAAGAGGCAATCTGATAACAAAAGAAGAAGGATAAGCACCAAATAAGTTAAATGGAATGAAAAGTTTCCCATTATGCAGGAACTGTGGAAGGAATCATCTCGGGAAATGCTTGAAAGGCAAGAGAGTCTGCTATAATTTTGGAGAAAAGGGTCATCGATCTAATGAATGCAAGGGGAAGAAAAAATTCAATGATTTTCAATGATGCAATTTTAGAGAGATGTGACACTATGAAAATGAGTGTCCTAAGCACCAAGGAAACATGCCTTATAAAAATCCAAGAGAGCAAGGGAGAGCCTATGCGATTATAACCGCAAAGGTTGAAGTTCCTAGTGACGTGGTGGTAGGTACTTTAATTATTTCCTCAAACTTATCCAACACTTTATTTGATTATGGATCATCACATTCATTTATATCCTCTCAGTTTGATAAGAAAATTAGATATGTCCAATTTGATTTAAGAAAGGAGTTGTCAGTCAAAACTCCCATGGGATGTATCATTGCAACAAAAGAAAGTCGACTAGTCCCCCTACAAGCACCAAAATGTGCTTTAGTTACTAGCCTTTTCATCATACCCATGACCTAATTTGATATAATTCTTGGTATGGATTGGCTATCAAATTATGATGTGAGGATTTATTGCAAGAAAAATTAAGTTACAATTTTTGAAAATGGTATAGAATTCGTTATCTTTAGGGAAGAAAATTCACCACATGATTCTTATCTAAACTACCCCCAATATCTCTATTGAATGCAATAATTGGAGAGGAAGATAGTACAATATCTATGGGAGAGGAAAGAAATCTTCAGATTGAATATGTGAACATAGTGAAAGAGTAAATTGATGTATTTCCAGAGGATTTACCTGGACATCCTCTAGAGCGTCAAGTTGAGTTCTCTATTGATTTAATTCCTAATACAAGACCTATATCAAATACTCCGTATAGAATGACCATTTTGGAATTAGTAGAGCTAAAGAAGATACTAGAGGATTTGAGTGAAAAAGTATTTATTCGACCTAGTGATTCTCCATGGGAATCCCCTTTCCTCTTTGTCGAGAAGAAACATGGATCCATGAGGCTTTGCATTGATTACAGGGAAATCAATGCTATTATAATAAAGAATAAGTATCCTATTCCCTGGATTGATGATTTATTTGACCAAATTTATGGAGCTCAATACTTTTCAAAGATTGACCTTCGATCTGGATATCATCAACTACGTGTGAGGAAGGAAGATATTCTGAAGAAAACATTTCAAACCAGGTATGGGAATTTTGAGTTTACAGTGATGCCTTTTGGACTGACAAATACACCCTCTGTTTTCATAGATCTAGTAAATATGGATATGGGAATAAACATGGAAGGTGAAACATCAATTATTTTTCAAATTATTTCCAAACCATCTTTAATAGAAAGTATAAAAAGTTCTCAAGCTGATGAGGAGGAGTTTCAGAAGAATATTAAAGCTGTGAATGATGAGAGATTGAGTGACTTCGTATATGAAGATGAGATTTTGAAATTTGGGAAGAGACTTTGTGTTCTCAATACACCTGATCTAAAAAGGGAATTGTTGGATGATTCTCAGAGTTACAATTTCACTATACACCCTAGTAGCACTAAGATGTATAGATATTTGAAGGAACATTTTTTGTGGGACAACATGAAGAGGGATATTGCTGATTTTGTGTCAAGATGTATGGTTTGTCAACAAGTGAAAGCTGGAATGAAACACCTTGGAGGAGTATTGCAACCTCTTCCCATACCTAAGTGGAAATGGGATAATATCACGATGGACTTTGTCATGGGACTACCAAAGACTCCTATAAGGAACGATGCAATATGGTTCATTGTTAATCGTCTTACCAAGTTAGCACATTTTGTTGCTATAAGAGAAGATCTACCACTTGAATGTCTAGAAAGAATATATATTAATGAAGTAGTGAGACTTCATGGAGTACCCCTATCGATTGTTTCTGATCGTCATCCATGTTTTACATCAATATTCTGGAAAAGTCTTCTGAAGTCCCTAGATACTGATCTTTGTTTGAGCACTTCCTACCACCCACAAACTGATGGAGAATCTGAATGGACTATTCAAAAATTGGAAGACATGTTGAGGTCTTGTTCAATTGATTTTCAAGGCATATGGGATCAGTATTTACCTCTTGTGGAATTTTCCTACAACAATAGCTTCCATTCAAGTATTCAGATGGCACCATATGAAGCATTATATGGGAGTAGATTCCATACACCAACTTGCTGGGATGAAGTTGGTGAAAGAAAGCTCGTGGGCTCAGAACTTCTTGAAGAAACAACAGAAAAGGTGAAGATTATCCAGAACCATATAAAAATAGCTCAAAGTAGGCAAAAGATCTATGAAAATATCCAAAGGAAGGATTTGGAGTTTCAAGAAATAGATCACATTTTCATAAAGGTATCTCCATGGAAGGGTATTATACGATTCGGTAAGAAGGTAAAGTTAAGTCCCAGGTACATCGGACCTTTTGAAATTCTGGACCGAATTGGATTCATATCCTACTGTTTGGAAATGTCGCCAAATCTCTCCAAGGTTCAAAATGTGTTCCACGTTTCAATGTTAAGAATGTACATTCCAAACCCAACACATGTACTCACTTATGAGGAAGTAGAACTTGAGCTAGATCTATCTTATTGTGAAGAGCCTATCAAGATTATTGATACTAGAGAACAAGTATTGAAAAATTGGATGACTCTCCTAGTAAAGGTTTTATGGAGGAACCATAAGATGGGGGAAGAAACATGGGATCCTGAGGATCTTATGTTAAAGACATACCCGAATCTTTTTAGGTAATATTTTTCAAATTTCGAGGATGAAATTTTCCGAAGGAGGGAACAATGTAGTACCGCAAAAATTTTATTTTATGTTTCTATATTCATCACTGAGTTACATTCTATTCATAATTGTGTTCCATTGAAACAACACTAGATTATTTAGGAGATAGATAAAACCTAGCCATTAAACATAAATTTCTCACTTCTATGTTTTGAATTTCGAAAAATGGTCATCTAGAGTTGTGTTCAGTAAGTCATTTGGAGTCTGATAGAACAAACATGATTTTTGGATAATAGTAACATACCCATATGAATATTAATATGAATATTAATATGAATATTAACATACCCTTATGAATAGTAAATAATAATATTATTTTGTTTTCTTAAGTAAATAAGATAATGAGATCTTAATTAGTTTTTTAATGAGAAATAAAACTAGTTGCACTTTGAGATTGTTATTTTTTGAATTAACTATGACCTTATTTAAAAATTAAATATATAATATTTAGAAAATTATTTCTGAAAAATTTATTTCACTTTGGAAATCTACACGTCGATAAATAGTTAGGGTGAATTTTTGGAATTTTTATGAAACAGTTGATTTTTTAGTGAACAGTAAAAAATACAGTTTTTAGTTTCAGTGTGTTAATGACATCATTAATGATATAACAATGATGTCATAAATCTGGTTGACTTGTGTATAGTTAAATAATATGTGAGGTATCCCAAGTGTCTTATACCATGGGAAAGCCCATGGTTTTGCAAAAACCACTCATGAGGTGTCCCTTGAAAATTATTAAAATAATCTCTCACTTTTCCTATAAATACCAACTCTTCCCTTCATTGAATTCATTCCCAATTCTCACTCAACGATGTTATGGCCTCCTTACCCACATTTTAGTCCTCGTAATGTTTCCTCAAGCCCCCAAGGTCCTAACCTTCATGTTCTAAGGGTTACTCCACAAGGTAGGAAAATTCTAAATTACTTCCTTTTTTCCTTTCAAGATCTCTTTTATGTGGTATATCTCTCCAGTTTCCATACCATGTTATTATTTTTCTTCTTATTCTTGATCTACTATATATTATGATTCATTTCAGGATAGGTGACCCTTGTCCCCTCTCTTTTTAATATTTTCTAAAACCATGTTGCGTTGCCGTTAGGCTGCTGAATTTTTGTAAGCGATTTCAAAATTATTATTTTATTTTGAGTTATTTATTTATTATTTCTTCATCTATTCCTAACCAAGAGGAATAAAATCTCCAGAATCTTTTATATTCTTGATTTTTTAATTTTCGTGATAAATTCACCATCAATCTTCTTATTTCCTCTACTTGTTCAAGGAATTAAAAACATTGTCCGTGACGTGTTGAATTACCGACATCGTAGATGATGTGATTTCAATTTGAAATAATTCTTTCAAGTCTGGTCCTGAAACCATTTATATTGTTGAACCAGGTTATAATATATGTGTTATGACTCACCCGTGGTTCTGTAATTCTTTGGTACTCATGGTTCTAATTTATAAAACAAAATTAGGTTTTTATCATCAAAGAACCACTAAAATGATCTAAACGAACATCATTAATGTTTTAACTAATGAATCATCATCATGGTATATAACCCAAAATCATTATAATATCATTTATATCTCAATAATTTCATTAATAAGATTTATTAACAATTTTGGATGTTTAACCATGTTTCAAATGAACTTCCATTCATGGAAACAAGTAAAGAAACCATGAAAACCATGTAAGAAAATGCTTCCAAAACAATAAGATTTAATCTCTTAAACCCATAAAAGAGGAAATTAATGAACTTAATAAGGTTATATGATATAAATTACATGTCTATTAGTTTCTATAATTATTAATTAATTAATCTAAATTTTATTATTCAGGTCATTAATAACAATCAAGAACACACTAGAGCAAAAGTTTAGGGGTTTCTCATCTCACTTTCATTTCTGTGAGATTTACATTGTTCGCAAATTATTCATTATATTTGGTATATGTGTACTTATATTTGATATATAATAACTTTATTCTGTTTATATTCATGTTATTAAATTATTCACTTGATGGTTATTAAGTTCTGGTCATACGTTTCAACCTATTACATTGCGGTAAGGGACTTTGTCACAACTGTCGTTTTTGTTGTGACTATCTTTGTATTGTGCACCTAATAATCCTTATTTGGTGTACCAACTTCCCATTTGAGATCACATTTTATTTGAAATGATATTTATATCAAATATCCATAATCTCATGTCATGGATATGTTTTTTGACTAAACCGTATTCCATTTTACATATGGTGTTTATTTGGAAAGATAATTTTAATTATGGAAATATTGATGAATCCGTATACTCTACTCTATACGGATATTGAAAGGGAATATTTATATTTTATTGAATAAATGTAAAAATAATGATTTGGACATTCAGTGGTGGGTGGGGCCCGCTATAGCCCCTCGATGCATCGGTAGGTCTCATGAGACAAAACAGTTTGATGACAGACCCTTTGAGTTTGTTTCCAAAAATCAGACGGGTTTCTACCCACAGAACTAAACTGTTTCAACGGTATTATGGTTTCATGTTCCAGATACATGACGTCCAATAAATAAGAATTATCTTTATTCATTATCAGTTATTATTATTATCCATGGGATTTTCACTATGACAACATCTATGGATGCAGATTCATTTTCAGTTTATTAATAGCATTAGTTATTCATTTATTCACTATGCCATATTCAATATGTCAGCTTGATTATGATTCACTTATTATTGTACTCATTATTATGCTTTTTTAACCCTTACTGAGCAATTTATCTCACCCCATTCATTTTTTACCTTCAACAGGTGATGAAGAGAAGGTATTTTATTGAGTTTGTGTGGATGCAGTTTTTAGTTTTTTTATGTATTACATCTTGTAACCTTTTTTAGTGTAATTTGTGTTACATCTATGTGTCTAGTTTCTTCAAGACTACTAAACTGATTGTTCCTTCTGGATTTTCATTCCTTATAACCATTCCAATACCATAATTGATGAACCAAATGTTTTCTATAGGGGTTAGGGTGTTACAGTAACTATCCCATATGCAGGGAAAAGTCCAATTTTCCAAGGACGGGGCATGATGTTCTGATTTTCATTTATTATAGTTGAACTGATTTCACCATTGGGTGATGCACTTTTTTATAGAATTATTATATTATGGAATTTCATAATTGACCTAGTATATAAATTTATAATTACACATTCATCATCATAGGAACTTATAGATTTACATGTCATGTATATTCCATTCCATATAGATGTATCATGTTGTTTGCATCGCCTGTATTACCTGTGGTTACTGTATGATCCTTGATAGTTATATTCAAATTGAACTAATGTTTCCTATAGGTTAAATGAGATAATTTATGGGTTATTAATGTTTTTCACCAAATTACATGGTGTTTTCCCATATATCTTAATTGTATAACCTTAACTAACCTATAATTACATGTTTGATTTGTGAAAATGTGGTTACATTTGCTAAAATGTAAGTCAGTTTTGATTACATGAATACTATGTTTAGTTTATAAAGATTTTAATTCTATAAAATGGTAATGGTGATTTATCATGTCAAATCATTGTATATGACTCATTACATCCCGATACTAGATATAGAGGTCTCTTAACTACTATATGAAAAATCAATTGTAAATTATAAATCTTATGACTTAATAACATAGGAACAATACTTCATATCACTAGAATATTGAATAAATATAAGAATTTTAGAATTATAATTCTTGGGAAATAAATCAAATTCTATTAAATAGGTATTCCAATTAAAACATAAATGGTGTTTACTCTATAACATGCAATTAAAACTCCATATAATAGAACCTGTATAATTAAAAACATTATACCTTACCAATACCTTGAATATAGATTTGGGTAGTTAGGTTAGTGTTTCTTAGGTAGTGATCCCTTATTCTTTTTATTTTATCATGATTAAATCTTTAAACCTATCTTTGTTCTCTAAGTCATGTTATTGAAATTAAAGGCATATGCCTCCATGATATCTTTGGGTTGAGCACCACGAGGGTGGCGATGACCATGCTCTTAAAGTGGTGGGACCTAACATGCCAATAGATCCACTTGAGGCACCTCCTATTATACATATTAAAATACCTGGACTAGGCACTAAATATTAGTTTATAGAGGGGGTATCTATGATTAGTTAAATATATATAGGGAGCTTCATGACTTTTACAAAATATCTCAGAGTTGAAGGGGGAATTCAAGTTGCAGCATCCACCTAATTTCTCTAGGGAGGGTGGCCCCCCGGATGCTGAGTTATGGTTAGAGGCCATATTATCTATTATTGGGAATCTATAGGTTCCTCCATAGATGATGTTTATGATATCTAATTACATGATTTGGGGCTCTTCCAAGTGCTGGTGGGATGGGATAATCTATACTAATCAGTTTCAGGGTATGGTATAGGGAGATTTCCAATATTGCATCTATGATTACTTATTCCCCAAGACGTTGAGAGATTACCGAGTGAGAGAGTTCATGCACATGGGGTAGGGAACTATGTTCATTATGGACTCTTCTGATTGTTTCATTGAGCTTCAGTACTTTTCACCAACTTTTTCCAGAGTCATGTTATCCAAGGCTAGATTATTTGAAGATAGGATCAGGTATGCCATCTGATATCAGGTAAATATCATTAGACGTGTTACCATTTTGGAAATAATGAACCATTCCATTATTACAGAGCATAAATTAAGGGAATTTGAAGGCCCGTTGATGGATGTTTGGAACTGAGGAAGAAATCATCATCTAAAGGGTTCTTGATAGAGTAGTGGATTCCAGATTATTCAAATGATTAGTTTTATTATATTCCATTAGTGTGGGTGGTAGGGACATGGAAAAGATCATTATGACCGAGAAATAGTGGAATAATAATCCTGCATAAAAATAGCTCATCTTCAAATATTCTTCCAGTCCTTCCAATATCTTCCCAATGGGAGAGGATCCATGCCAGCTCCACTTTTCAGAGAAGGATCGGTAGCACCATGTTATGTGGGGAGTTGGAGTACCACTGGTTGTTCATGTCGAGGAGATGGATATGGCTGAGGAGGACAAGCCAAGGATATGAAACACTAGGAATGTAGACCTTCTCAGGGTAGTCAGGTTATGGTTCAGGGATAGGGATTAGGCTAGATGTATGCAGTATATCATACCCCTGGGGAACAGAGTGCCATACCATCTATGGGGAAATATACAATTTTAGTAGGCACTAACTTGGTATCTTGTTTTTTTTACATAGGTTCTTCACACTATTTTATCTCTATGGAAATGATAGAAAACCTTGGTCTTGATGTTTTGTAATTTTTTGGGGTGATAGCCTTGGATAATCCATTGGGAGTGTGGTACAAGAGTTTATTCCAATGTAAGGAGTGATCCCTTGATATTGGAGATTATCTTTTCTTGTGGAACCTTTTCATCTTCAAGATGAAAAGATTTGATATCATTCTTAGGATGGACTATTTTTTTTCAAATGATCCCATGATGAATATTATCATCGTAGGGTGTCTTTCTCATCACCGAGTGTTGTAACTATGTTTATAGTGAAGAATGAGTCTCCCCAATAATTTTATCCAAGAAGGCAGATGATAAGTTCAATATGTTTTTGGATTACTGGAGGTTGAATTAGTTTAAAGTTAAGAATTGATATCTACTACCACAAATACATGATCTCTTTAACCAACTCAAACGATATCTAGTGTTCTAAAAAATTGATTTGAGGCTGGGTTATCACTAGATGGGATCCAGACCATAACATATACCACCTATGGAATTACATATTAGATATATCCTATACGAGTATCTAGTTATTCCATTCAGTTTTGAAAAATATGTTTATAGTTTTCATGGATCAAACGAATCTCGTTTTCCACTAGTACTTGGATTCATTTATGGTGGACTTTGTGGATGTCATCTTAGTTTGTTCTTACACTTAACAAAACCATTAAAAACATCTTGAGATCTTATTAAATACACTAAGATAGCACCAGTTGTATAATAAAATCATGAAATTCCACTTTTGGATAAATGTGGTCCTCTTTTTGGGACACATTATCTCAGATACAAGAGTGTTTGTTGACATAAAGAAGATGAGAGTTGTGGTTTCTTGGGAGAAACCCAAGAAAATATTTGGAATATGATGATTCTTTGGATTGGATGGATATTATAGGCATTTTATATAGGATTTATCACACCTTGTAGAATCACTCACGACTTGACCAATAAAGGAATCAAGTTTTCATGGTCTGAAGCATGTAAGAGAGCCTTTTAGAAGTTGAAAGGAAGGATTAATTCAGCACCAATCTAAATTTTATCATATCCTGGAAGAGGATATATGGTTTAATTTGATGAATCAAGCATTGGGTTGGGAGATGTTTTTATGTAGGTAGATCGAGCCATGGAAAATGGGTCCTACCGGTTTAGAGCACATGAGAATAATTAATTGACACTTGATCTTGAACCAATATCTGTGGTTCATTCCTTACATTGTTGGATGAATTATCTGTTGGGAGGGTGATTAATTATATAAACCGATCAAAATATCCTCAAATACATATCTGACTAGTGTGAATTGAACCATAGACAATGAATATTTTTTGAATACCTACAATATTATGACTTTGAGATTGATTATACACTTGGTAAGGTCAATGTAGTGTCTGATTCCTAGAGTCATAAGACTAAAAAAATCCATTTAGGGGTCATATAGTGAGTAGAAGATAACATATTTGTTCTTTAATATTCATATGAATATTAAAGAATTCCATAAGAAACATATTCTTATGGATTTGGTAGTGACATATTCTATTTTGGATTGAGTAAAGTGGAGAAAAATTTAAGACCGTTAGGGATTTATCCTAAAGGAGAGTGTCCCAGGTGAAGAACTAATACCTGATTGGGTTATCAATGAGGATAATATTATGAACATTCACAAGAATTTATAGGTTCCAACAGATGTATGGGAAGATTTGATGATGGGGTTTCATACCTCCAAATGGGAAGTACTTCTTAGACTCACTAATATGTACCATGACATATGACTCTAGTATTGGTGGTTGGTATTAAGTGGAAAATTATAGATTATATTACTTGATGTTCCATTTTTTGGTAGGTGAAGGTGGAGCACCAGTGACTTGATGGACTTTTATAGACTCTATCTATTATTGAGTGGAAATGAGATGAATTTACTACAAATTTACAAATGGGTTTTCTAAGGACACCTCATGTTAGTGACAAAGTATGGGTGATCATTGATAGGATAATGAATTTCACTCACTTTTTACTTATCATTTAGAATTTTTTAATGGATGAATTGGAAAGGCTTTATGTTCGAGATATTATATGTCTTAATGCAGTTCCTCATTCTATCATATCAGATAGGGATGCTCAGTTCATGTCATGGTTCTGGTATGGGTGGTAGAAGGCATTGGGTTCACAGTTTCTTCGGAGCACAATATATCACCCACAGACCAATGGGTAGTTAGACCATACTATATGGGTGTTAGAGGACATGCTCCGAGCATGTATCCTCAATTACTAAGGTTCTTGAGAGAAGTAATTACCTCAATAAGAGTTTACTTATAATAATATCTTCCAAGTGAGTATAAAAATGGCTCTATATGATTAATTATACGGTAGGCCATGCCAATCAACTCTTTACAGGTTAGAGGAAGGTGAGGCAGTGCAACTGAGACCTCACCTCATCCAGTAGACTTCAGAGTAGGTATAGATTATCCGAAAGAGGATGGTTATAGCTTAGTCTAGGTAGAAGTATTACATGGATATTTACCACCATCCTTTATAGTTCGAGGGGTGACATGGAGTATTTCTCTTGGTTTTTATTAGATTAGGTCATAGACAAGTTCAGAGACTGAGTAGGTTATCACCATGTTATATTGGACCTTTATAGATCTTAGAGAGAGTCACATGTTCATAGATAGGAACAATCAATGACTCTAGAAACATATGGTGTTCAAATTGGCGGCTCAATAATCATGATTTCAACTTACAGAGATCACCATGTGAGAACTTCAGGATAAGAAGTCTCAATGATTATGATCCCCCAACACCTGATGGTTAAATATCATATTTTTCCTATTAGTATGATGTATCTGGACCATAGAAAATTACATTAATATTACTTTCATGGTATCTCTAGGTTCTCATTATAGACAGGTAACTACTATAACCTTTTTATATAAAATTTAATATAAGGAAATTAACATAAATATAGTCTACGCCGAAGTATCATAACTATTCTAGTAAGATAAACATATTTATATATCAAACTGTATACATGTAATGGTAATCAAAGTACATACACAAGGTGGGTATAGGGAACCCACTATCAACACTCCCACTTACACTAGAGCCAACTATTAACAAGTATCAAAACATTAGCTCTAACACGAGATTCATGATTCTATTGAGATATAGCTTTAGTCAGGGGTTCTTCCATGTTATCCTATATGGTTACTTTTCTAATTGTGACTTCAAATATCTAAGTAAAATACATCAAGAGATGAAACTTATGATGTGTATTGTTTGTCCTATGGTGTGACCTGAGCTCCTTGGTAAGAACCACTACTGTAAGTATTATCATAATAAACTTGAATATGGTCTGAATTAATAGGTAAAACACCAATGTCTAATAAAAATATGCAAATTTGGACTACCTCCTTAGCTATATTGGAAGCTGTGATATACTCAGATTCTACAATTAAATCAATGACCATAGGTTTCTCTGAGATTATACAGCTCATTACACCACCATTCAAGAAAAATACATAGATTGACAATGATTTTAGATCATCATGATCTATCTAGAAACTAGGATTAGTGTATCCTCTCACTACTAATTCCCCATCTCCTCCATACACAATGAACATGTCCTTTTTATGCCTCAAGTACTTTAGGATAGTTTTGATAGATTCCCAATGCATCTCTCTTAGATTATATTTTTTATCTTCCCTTGATGATTAAAGTATAGTCAATTTCAAACCTAGTATAGAGCATGGAATACATGATATATCCCACTAATGAATTATAATGTATTCTAGTCATTCTATCAATCACTTCCTGTATTTGTGGACGCACTTTCTTGGAGATATTGATACCATGTGGCATTGGAAAGAACCAACTCTTAGATTGTCCCATATTGTACTTTTTAAGTACCTTATCAGTATATTTAGATTGACTTTTCCCAAGAATCCTCTGAGATCTATCTTGATATAAATTGATCCGTAGAATGTAGTCTGCTTTACCTAAGTCTTTCATGGAGAAGGATTCATTTAACCAAGTCCTAATTGATTATAAGACTTGCACTTCATTTCCAATAATTTGTATTTTATCAACATATAATACTAGGAAAATGATGAAATTCCCATTAACCATGTTATAGACACAAGTATCTCTTTCATTTTTGAAAAAACCAAATTCTATTATGGCCTCATCAATATGAGCATTCCATGATCGTGATGCCTTCTTCAACCCATAAAGGGATTTTTAAGGGTTGAACACTTTTTTGGCATTATTTAACTTAATAAACCCTTTGTGTTGATTTATATAGATGTATTCAACCAACTTCCCATTTAGAAAAGCAGTTTTGACATCATTTTTTAAAATTTCATAATCACTGAATGCTACTATTGCAAGTAATATTCTGATGGATTTCAACATTGCTATTAGTGAGAAGGTTTCATTGTAGTCTATTTCTTGACGTTGCGTGAACCCTTCACTACTAGTCATTACTTATAGGTATTGACCTTACCATCAATTTCTTTCTTTTTCTTGAATACGCATTTGCAACCAATGGATTTTACATCAGCTGGAGGGTCTACCAACATCCAGACATGATTTTGATACATAGACTCACTACAAAAGTAGAGTTTCCCAGTGGGTTTTTTGGCATTTAGTAGTGGTTTAAACTACTACAAAAGGGTGCATGACTCATTCTAAAAGTTATGTGTATTTGCATGTCGGGAGTCATTTCACAATGTTTTTTGGGTGGTAGTTTTTTGTTTCATAGAGTTTCATTCTGCGGTGGTTTAAACCGCCATTAAATATTTTGTGGCAGTTTTTTTATTTCTTACATTTTTAATTTACATAATTAATTAATTTATTATTATTATTATTATTATTAATATTTATTAATTATTAATTATTATTTATTTATTCATATTTATTATTTATTCATATTTATTGTTTAGTTATTTATTTATTTACTTATTATTATTTGCTTATTATTTATTTATTTATTATTACTTATTATTTATTTATTTATTATTATTACTTATTATTTATCCTACAAAGCATGCTTCTTCCATGAATGCAATTTATAAATTTGGAAAACATATGCGCTGAGAGAGATTTGAACCCCTTACCTCTTGGATATACTACAAAGACTTTACTACTCTTAAAAGCTCCTTATCCGGTGAGTAAATAATATGTAATAGACTTATACATATACCAATAAAAAAATAATGATATTAAAGAATAATAAATAATGAATATATAATGAAGAAATAATAAATAATAAATAAATAATAAATAATAAATAATAAATAATAAATAATAAATTAATAAATAATAAATGATAAATAGTAAATAATAAACTAATGAATAATAAATTAATAAATGATAAATTAATAAATAATAGATAATAGATAAATAATAAATAGATTATAAATAATTATAAAATAACTAATAAATACATAATAAATAAATAATAATTAAATATTACGTAAATGATTAATAAATAAATAATCAATAAATGATAATAATAAATAAATAATAATAGATAACAATAAATAATAGTAAATTATAATAAATAATAAATGATAATAAATAATAAATAATAAATAATAATAAGTAATAAGTAATAAGTAATAAATAATAATAAATAATATATAACTTAATAAATAACAAATATATAAATAATACATAAATAACAAATAACAAATAATAAATAATCAAGAAATATTAGATAAAAAATAAATAAATAAATAAATAATAAATAATAAATAATAAATAATAAATAATAAATAATAAATAAATAACAAATAATAAATAATAAATAAATAAATAAGAAAATTATAAATAAATAAATAATAAATAATAAATACGTAATAAATAAATAATAATTAAACATTAAATAAATAAATAAATAAATAATAAATAAATAAATAATAAATAAATAAATAATAAATAAATAATAAATAAATAAATAATAAATAAATAATAAATAAATAAATAATAAAGAAATAATAAATAAATAATAAATAAATAAATAAGAAACAAATCATAAAAATAAGTAAAAAAAAATGAATAATAAATAATAATAAATGATAAAAAATAAAAAATAAAAAATAAAAAATATATAATTAAGAAAGAAATAATAAAGAAATAATAAATATTAAAAATAAATAATAAGTAAATATTAAATAATCATTTAAAGTAAATTAATAATAAAAATAAATCAATAAAAATAAATGAATAATAAATAAAAATTAGAATAATAAATAATAAATAATAAATAATAAATAATAAAATAATAAAATAATAAAATAATAAAATAATAAATAGATCTAAATGTCTATAAATATATTACTTATAACAAAATTTACATAAATATATGTAAACACATATTTATGTTAGATAAATGTGTATAAACTCACTCAAGTATATAATTGTATATTAATATATATGTATATATATATAAACACAAGTAAATATAAATATCTCAATATATATATATATATATATCTATACATATATGATATAAAAATATGTAAACATAAATATGTATAAATACTTACAAATTTATATAAATATACAAAAATAGTCACATATATATGTATTTACCTACATATATTAGAATATACACATAAATATAGATTTTATTATTGACACAGACATGTTTATATATAAAAATTACTTATATAGGTATATATATATTCAAATTAATGCATTTTTATATAGTAAATAAAATCAATAATTTTTTATTTTATATGAAATGAATGAAAAATATCTATTTTCATGTAGTTTATATGTTTAAAAATACATTTCTATGTAAATATGTATTTATGCAAGTGATTTATTATAAGTAAATATAAGAAAATATGCATATATTTAATTATAAATAAAACTACATTGTGAAAAATGATATAACATCAAAACCATAATTAAATATGAATACAATCTATAAGAATAAATTTAGTTCCCAATGAAAAAAGAAAATAAGACCCCCTTAAACGAGGATGAAATTCTATGGAATGTTAAAACAAATTCAATACCCTGACCAAAAACTCAGTTTTGGACGTCTTCAGGGCCTCTTTTGACCTTGAAAAATTAGTAACCAAATGTCCCCTCACCTTCATACTATAGATCATGTCACATACTTTGATTTCAAATGTGATTGAGCCTAAATGGACACCCTGATCAAATGTTATGGTCGTTTGAAGTTCAAGTTCGATTTCTTATTTTTCTTAGAACTATAATAAATTTTATTCTTTTAATTATTACAAAATTTAGAACTTATGTGGTTTTAGTTTGTTTCATAAAGTTCAATTTGACTAGTTGGGGAGCAAAAATGGATCTCATATCATAAGTTATGGTCAATTGATGATGAAGTATGATTTTCAACTTATTGACCATTTTATTTATGTTTCAAATTATTATTAACTAATAATTATAAATATTTATTAATTGAAAAATTATAACTAATTAAAATTATAAATAACAAACTATATATGAGAGTCAATAATAAATAATAAATAATAAATCATAAAATATTTTTTTAATTTTTTTCCATTAATTTAGCAGTGGTTTTTTAAAACCACTCTTATTTACTGGAGGTTTTTTTAAAAACTGCCACTAAAAAAATATGATTTTTTTTGAAAAAAAATTAAAAAAAATTAAAAATTTAGAGCAGTTAGTGGAATTTTTGACAATTGTTTCTAAAAAATCACCGCTAATTTTTTTCGAGAAAGAATTTAGAGGCGGTTTTCGAAACCACTATGAAAAAACCACCAAGAAATGCCATTTTTTAAAGTGAATCCATATTAAAATGTATGGAATCTTTCTATTTAGAAGTATCATTTCCTTCTACAACTCCCTCCTAGGTTAGAGGTTCATTATCATCAAGAAATAATGTTTCACCAGAATCGGTGACAAGAAAACCATAATACTCTAGTTTTCTAACCTCTCAAGTTGACCTGTGGTCTACATGTGTCTTGAGAACATCTGCACCTACCAATATATCATGTAGAGATTATTCTTGTAAAAAATCTTCTGCATATGGAGCATCAAATTCACCGAAGTCAATCTTGATCCTACTATTTCCCTTGGAAATGTGTTCCCTTTCTAGAAATATGTCCTGTCTTGCCACAATAACTTTTCTATTTGAAGGTTTATATAGGTAACATACATTTGTTTCTTTAGGATAATCTACAAATATTCACTCCATGATTTGAGATTCCAATTTGTAACTATCTATAGTCTTGAAAAAAGCATTGTATCCTTATACAAATAAGTGTGATAGATTGGTTTTCTTTTGACACCACAACTCATATGGAATCCCATCTATCACTTTAGTTGGTACTTGGTTAAGAGTATATGCTGCTTCCAGCAAGACATATCCCCAAAAGGATAACGGAAGAGTTGTCTAACTCATAATTGATGTGACCATGTTTATCAAGTTCTGATTCCTCCTTTCACTAATGCCATTCAGCTATAGTGTATTAGGAGGAGTGAGTTGAGATACTATCCCACACTTATTTAAGAGATCAATGGAAGCCTGGTTAAGATAAACTCTGCCTTGGTCAAAGAGAAGTGCCTTAATCTTCTTACCAATATAATTTTCTACTTCATTTTGTTATTCCCTAAGCATCTTAACGGAATTTGACTGATACCTCATTTACTATATATAGCCATACATACAATAGCTATCAGTAAAAGTAATGAACTATGAACACCCACTCCTTCCCTCTTCTATAAATGGACCACATAAGTCACTATGAATTAATTCTAGTAATTTAGGGGCTCTCAATCACTTCCTAGAAAAATTATCTTTGGTCATTTTCCCTTGTAAACAATCATGGCATACATCCAAGGGTTTTAACACACTTGAGTCTAAATACTCTATTTGATTTCATTTATGTAAACACTTCTCATTTACATGACCAATCTTGAAGTTCCATAGGCGGGTATTCTATGAGTGATTTTCATTGGTTTTTAATTGATTTCCATTATAGTATTTTTGAGTTCAAGTATATATAATACATTTTTAAGATGTTCCAAACCATAACATATACTATCCTTATAAAATATAAAACAATTTTTTCCAAACTTGAAATAAAACCACATAGTATCGAAACATGACATTGAGATTATCTTTCTAGTAATCAAAGGAATATAATAACAATTATTCAATATAAGAACTAAAACACTAGGAATTTTTAGATGGTAATCTACCAATGCTAAGGCTGCTAGACTGTCACCATTTTTAGCATGTAGATCCACCTTTCCTTTTGTAATCTTCTTGAATCTACTTGAATAACACCACACGTTTCTATGAATTATTATTTTGGAATAAATTAAAATTATTTGATATATTTCATTTCATGATACACCAAGTTAATCTCATGGTACACAAAACACTGAGTTTATCTTGGGATATATGCAATATTGAGTTCCTTTTATAACTTGTGTTACACGAAAGATTTAGTTTTACAAAACTACAATATAATATTCATATTATTTTTAAGATATTCATGTAGTTGTCACCTAGACATTGGAATGGAAGTTATGAAAAATATTAACTAAAATATAAAAATATGGTATAAAAATGTATATTAAATTAATTCTTTGGCTACTAATTAATTATAAATGAGAGTAAGAACTATTTTAAAATAAAGAAATTAGTTTTCTAAAAGAATATTTTTCTATGAACGGACAAATGTTTTATAAATAAATTTAAAAAAACAACTTTTGATGAATTATTTTAGTGGAATATATTAAATCAACTATTTAACATACATATTATGTATTTTATATATAATAGATAATAATTAATCCAATTTTACATGTAAAAGATGTATTTTTATAAAAATCAGTTTTATCACCTTTTAATGGAGAACTTAATTTAAAACTAAATTTTTAAACCTTTTTAAATTATTTTTGAAGAAATAAACTTTATTTTTGAAACCATAAAATAAAAATTATCTTAGGATGAACTTTAGGTATTTTTCTAAAAAGTATCATTTTTGGATAAATAGTGAAAATACTAAATTTTAATTAAAAACTTATTTTTAACCTAATTTATTTATGTAGATAAATTATATTTTTATTTTGTTTTAAAGTATATTTAGATAAAATTTACATGTATTAATCAAATTTAGGCCATTTAAATCAATTTTACATTGAAATTGGATATTAAAAAATTTCAATATTTTGACTATTTTCACATTAAAAACCTATTGTTTCATCCCATATGTGGGATTAATTTTTAATTAATGTATGACAATTATGTTATTTGAATTTGGAAAAATAGATTCCATATTTTTAATAAGAATAATTTATAATTTATATTAGGTAAAACTTAATTTTTCACAAAAAATATTGGTGAAAACAGTTAATATTAATCACAGTGATTAAGTGAAAATGACTTTACTAAGGGAATAAAGTTTAAATGTATGGAAAAATGGCATATAATCATGTCCAAAACCCATTGTATGGAAATATTTCTACCATATCCCCTATTTTATATAAAATATTTTATTTTTGGAGGCACATGATGTATGGTAGACCTCCCAATAGTGCTCAACTTTTGGTATTTATAAGAATAGCACTCCTACACTATAAAAGGGAACTCACCCCCTCAATTATTCACACATATAAAGCCATTTGGTTCATCAAAAACCTACTAAAAGTAGATCCCAAATTTCATCATCTCAACCAAAAAGCCTCATTTTCGACAGAAATCTAACCAAGGAAGTCATTTGGTGCAAACCAAAAGGAGTTAGCCAAAGAAGAGGTAACGTTCATCAACACGAGTTTTTGTTTTGTTTCCTTATACAAACCCTTCAGTTATATTTATAACAATATTATATAATAAAAAAATTATACTAAATATAATGATATTTTTTATGTTAAGGGTACAGACTACAACTTCACACACTTCCGTCAAATGAGATACACAATCATCATTTCTTGTGTATGGAGGACTACCGTCTCTCAAACCGATGTCATTAGTTCTTTCGTTACCACGTTTAAAGGTTGGGAATAATGATGGATTTATAGTTTATATATGATATATATGATATTTAAAATTTATTTATTCTTTTTTTATTATTATATAACTCACTCCTTCATTCTTTCTATTTTGTGTGAATACCATAATATCGTTCGTGTGTATGGTGAACTACCGCCTCGTAAAGCGATGTGATTCATTGACACTTTACTTGGAATGAATTAAGGATGATTTTAATATATGTATGCGATTTATATAAAATAATAATTATTCTAGAAATATAATATAATATAATATATATATCTTTTACTTTTCTTTCTTTCAAAACACTACAAGAAAATAGAAACATCATTCATGCGTAAGTACGACCTACCGCCTCAATAAAGGGTGCATTTCATTTCCTATTTATATCTTTTATATATTGTTATAAAAACATTTATAGTTAATATATATGATATTTATAGTTACCCCATACTTTTAAACATATCATTACATGATTTTAAACATATTTAAACATCAAATTACAAGCCAAGGATCATAAAGTCTAGTGTCTTGGAAGACTTAGGTACATAAAGATGAAAACATGGGACCAAATAAAACATTTATTTATTTAATTTAAATAAAGAGATCCTAAATTCAATTTTTATCATGAATATGCATAGGATAAATTGGGGATAACATGAACAAATGAATGAGCTAAAATCCCAGTAAGGGAATAAATATAAGAATACAACTTTAGCACATGGGTTAGTAGGCATGAAATAATTATATAAAAAGGAATGGAACGTGATTAAACATATGGAATCATAGCATATAAAAAATGGGATCTTATAAACATGAAATAATATTAATTTTTTATCAACATAATAGATTAATTTAGAGTCAAGGCTCATTTCTCATAGAGGAGCACGAGTCAAGGCTAACCACCAAGGCTGTTGCACATGGAGCATGAGTCAAGGCTAACAGCCAAGACCGTTGCACATAACTTATCATGAGACTAAAATTTAAACATTTAATTGGATAAATATCTATGAGAAAACATCATAATATGTTCATGAATATTATTTCCACATAAATAATCATATATAATCAATCATACATAAACATAAGGGTACCCATGGAAAGAAATGTGTATCATAATCATGTCATAAAGCATAACCAATGGGAATATCATAAAAGTTTTCATGAAGGAAAGTAATTAGATCATTAATAGAAAATAATAAGGTATAATAGAAATATATCATGATAAGTTATGTAAAATTGAAGTGATAACATGTAAAAAGAGTATTTATGAAACTTTAAAATTAAAACATTTTTGTGCGGTTTAAGGAAAATATCAAAGATCATTTAAAAAAATGGAATAATATTTTATATAAAACCAGAATTGAACCAAGAAAGTTTTAAAAATAAAAATGATGATTTTATAAAAACAATGGTGGTTTAAAATAGATTATATAGTGCACTTGAAATTGGGTAAGAATTCAGGAAGTTCCCTTAAAATAGGCTTGCTTATCGGGAAGAATTAAGGAGGGAACCACTTAAAAACATGTAAATCCCAAAAAT
The DNA here is from genome assembly GCA_963277665.1 of Viscum album. NCBI lineage: Eukaryota > Viridiplantae > Streptophyta > Magnoliopsida > Santalales > Viscaceae > Viscum > Viscum album. The sequence continues at coordinate 112,654,209 of OY728127.1, forward strand.
ATAATTATAAATGGATATTTATACATGAGTTTGAACATATAGAAAAATTTATAAGATTTAAATAAAAAGTTAATTCTTATTTGAGTAAAAAGAGAGAATGACTAACCCAAAGGAATAATGGAAGTTTGGGTAGAATCTCTTATGAAATTTCAACATGGTAACAGGTGTACTTAAGAAGGCTTAATGAGAGGTAAAGGGGTATATAATAATTTATATATTATGATTTAATTATGGGGTAGGTGATAAAATGTACCCCATCATTAGTAATTAAAAATAAAAGCCATAACATTGAGGAGATTCTTGAATAAACGTGAGAAAGAGAGGATCTCGTACCGTAAGTCCAAATGTGTTCTTCACCTGATCTTAATTTCCTAGAAAATAAAATTATATTAATTAATTAATAATTATAGAACCTCTTATATGTATAATTAATTTAGTATAACCTTATTATGTTTATTCATGACCTTTTTGAAGGGTTAAGAGGTTCAGTTTCATTGTTTGGAAGCCTTTGTTTCCTTGGTTTTCATGATCTGTTTACTTATATACATGTACGGATAAACATGTAAGATGAGAATGGTTTTCCATAATTGATGTTATATGTTATCAGTGTACATTTAAAATATTACATGGTTATAAAATTCATTTGGATATTTGGAGTGAAGATTAATCATAATATAAAACTTTAATGATAACCGTTTGGGTTAATTGGTGGTTTTTTATCACAACAAACTCATTTTTCTTTATAAATTAATATAATTTGTAAAATTAGATTACAGAATATTAAATAATATATAATACATATATTATAGTCTGGTTCAACAATAAAAATTATTTCATGACTAGAATTGAAGATGAAAATAGAAATTGAAATCTCATCATCCTTGAATGTGATAAATTAACACATCTTGGACAGGGTTTTCATTTCTAGTATAAAAGGATGGGAAATGAGATATGATAATGAAATATACCATTAGAATAAAAAAATTAAATTATATATAAGGTACTAGAATATTCATAACTTTTGGATAAGGAGAGGCGGGGATAGAAAAGAAAAGAAATGAAGTTAAAAGAAATGAAAAGAGGAATTTACCTCTTGAATTTATCTTCCTTGAGATCCTCTTTAGGGAAGAGGTTTTGGTATTTTTTGAGATCAAAGGATCCTGGTCAAGGGGAAGGGGATTGGGAAGATATTTGAGTAGAAATTTTGTGAGGCACATACACTGAGAGGACTGAAGAGAAGAGGGGTGCTAGGGTGGTTTTATAGTGGAGGAGAGAGGAGTTTCCTCAATATTTAATTCATTAGTTTTTTATTTTTCTCAAGAAAAGAATTAGTGATTATTATTGTGACTAAAAACAGTATCTAGATCATGTGAATTCAACCCAAGGGTACTTAAATCATCCATGATGTTATAAATAGTTCATTTAACTTATAATGTATATATATATATTGTAAATTATAGTATTTTAATATTCATAAAAATTCATGTATTTTATAAAAATTCCAAAAATTAACCCCAATTTTTTTTTAACATGTAGAATATAAAAATGAAATTCATTTTATGGAAATAATTTTATAAATATGATAAATTTAATTTTTATTTAAACTCTTAATTTACATGAAAAATAAAAACAATTAAATTAAAACTACTTTTCTTACACTTTACAAAATTACAGAATGTCTCATAAAATTATGTTATAATAATAAGACATAAAAATATTATTTTAGGAATACATTTAATGAAAATAAATTTTATTTTAATTTATTAAATTAATCATAAAATTTTAATTAAATATACTTGAGTTAAAAAAATACCAAGACTTAATTAATAATTTTTAAAATGTTTATTTACTTACACTAAGATATAATTATATCATATTGAAACTTATATGATGGAAAAATTTCATTTATAATTTCATTGGTTTGGTTATTATTATATTGGTCGGTTTACTATTCATAAGGTTCACATTACTATTCTGAAGGTCAAATTACTATTTCATTAGTATATGTACCTTAACTTCTAGAGATACCTTTTATCTCACTCATTCATCAATTATAATGCTTTTATTGTGTTCTATATATAATATTATGTGATTATACTATAAGACATAATCATAAGAAGATAATTACACCGAGAAAACATTGGGTCGTTACATTTTCCCCCCTTATGAAATTTCACCCTCGAAATTTTGTTTTACATTCTAAGATGAAAATAGGTGTGGGAACTTTTCATTTATCACTTCCTCCAGTTCCCTTGTTTCCTATTCATACTTATGGTTCAACCATAATACTTTGAGAAAGTGGGTAGTCTTGTTACATAGAACTTTATCTCTACGATCCAAGATCATCACTAGCTGCTCCTCATAAGAAAGATAATTCTCCAACTATACCAACTATGAAGACAGTACAAGTGAAGGGTCTTGTATGTACTTCTTTAAGAGGGATACATGGAATACATTGTGTACTTTAGACATGGTAGATGAAAGTTCTAGTTGATAGGACACAACTCTGACATAATCAATGATATCAAAGTTACCAATATACTTGGGACTTAACTTTCTGTTCTTCCCAAATCTCATGAACTTATTTCATGGAGATATACGGAGAAATACCATGTCTCCAACTTTGAACTCAGGGTCTCATCGATGATTGTTTGCATAGATCTTTTGTTGAATGTGGGCTTCCTTGATGTGTTGATGAATGGTTTTCACCTTCCATACTAACTTTTAAACCATTTCAAGTCCTAACAGCTTACGCTCACCGACTCCATCCCAACACACCAGTGTTCTACATATTTTCCTATAAAAGGGCTTCATATGGTGACATTCAGATGCTTGAGAGGAAACTATTTAATAAGAGAACTCAACTAGAGGAAAATGTTGGTACGATCATGATTTTAAGTCCATAAAACACCATCTCAACATTTTTTCCATTGTATGAATAGTTTGTTCAGATTGGACATCAATTTGAGGATGATAGGCTATACTAAAGTTCAGCTCAGTTCTTAGAGAATATTGGAGACTTTTCCAGAAATTTGAGGTGAATCTTAGATCTCGATCAGATACAATTGATAGTGGTACTCCATGAAGCCTTACCACCTATTTGATATATATCCATGCAATTTGATTCAATTATAAGTCCTCCAGAATTGTGATAAACTGAGATGTCTTTGTAAGATGATCCACAATGAACCATATAACATTGTTTCCTATGGATATCCTTGGAAGTCTAGTGGAAAAGTCCATTTTAATGTTCACCAACTTCCATGTTGGTATGGAAAATGGATTCTTCATCCCCTTATACTTTCTCCTTTTATCCTTTTCTTACTAACATACCAGGCACCTTGATGCATACTTAGTGATCTCATTTTTAATATTATCCCACCAATAGTTCTCTCAGAGATCTCGATACGTATTCATGCTCCCTGAGTGAGTGGAGAAGGTCGAGCTATGTAAATAATTTATAAGATACTTCTTTATCACTTGATCAGATGGTACACATAATTGTGACCCAAATCTTACAAATCTTTCCTCATCAATATTAAACATAGAGGATATGAAATTTCTAATAACTTCCACATTTTTCTAAATATCCACACTATTTATTTGTGCATAATTTATTTTCTCCATAATGGATGGTTGAAAAATCATTTAGGAATGGATTGATGATACTCCTCCCTTAATGATTCCCATGTATATTCTTTGATAATATAAAAATATTGGATCCTTCTCAATTCTCATCATTAATAAAGATGCAAGATCTTTTCTACTTAGAGAATCTTCTACATTATTTTATTTACCAAGATGGTAGTGGATTGAGAATTCATAATATTTGATGAGCTATAACCATCTTCACTGGATTATATTAATATTCTTCTTTGTGAATATATATATATATAAGAATTTTTTATCAGTATATATCTCACACATCTCCTCATAGAGATAATGTCGCCATATTTTCAATGTAAAGATCACTGATACCAACTCCATATCATGTGTGGGATAGTTTTTCTCATGTATTTTCAAATGAATTGGGGAATAGGATATCGATTTATCATTTTTCATCATTACATAGCCTAATATATTTTTTTAAGCATCATTGTACACCACAAAGAGTTATCCACTTGTTAATATTGTGAGTATTGGTGCAGTGATAAGCCTCTTTTTGAACTCCTTAAAGCTTCCCTTATATTCTCAAGTATAGAAAAACTTCACTCCCTTCTGTGTCAGCTTGGTTATTGGGTTTGCAAATCATGATAAGTTATTCAAAAATCATTGGTAATACCCATCTAGAACAAGGAAAATATGGATCTCCATTACAAATTTTGTCCTGGGCCACTCTTCAATTGCCTTTGTCTTGGAAGGGTCCACAGATATCCCATTGCTGGTGATAAAATTCCCTAAGAATGATACTTCCTCCATCCAAAACTCACATTTATGTAATTTTCATGTAGTTTCTCCCATCACAAAGTATTCAACAGAGTATTCAAATACCCTCATGTTCCTCCTTACTATTAGAGTATATTATAATATCATCAACAAAGACTACCAAAAAATTTTCAAGGTAATTTATAAGAACTTTATTCATTAAATCCATGAAAACTGATGGAGCATTAGTGAATCCAAAGGGCATCACTATGAAATCATAGTACCCATACCTCGTTTGAAAGGTAGTATTGGTAATATCTTCCTTCCTCACATTCAATTGGTGATATCCTGGCCAAAGGTTCACATTAGAGAAATAACTAGACCCACGTAGCAGATTGAACAAGTCGTCTATCTGTGGCAGGGGATAATTTTTTTTATCGTGATTTTATTGAGTTTATAATAATCAATGCATAGGCGCATTGATCTATCCTTCTTATTAATGAATAGGACTAGTTCACCCCATTGTAGAGCACTCAAGCGTATAAAAACCTTATCTATATTCTCCTATAATTTCTTCTTTATCTCTTACAGATATATGGTGGCCATTCTATAAGGTATCATTGATATAAGTAACGATCTAGGAATAAGTTGAATTGATATCTCAACCTCTCGATCAAGAGGAATACCATGAAACTCTGCATGGAATACATTAGTGTAATCCCTCATGATGGGCATGTCTTTGAGACTAATTCTATGTTTTGTCTCAATCCTTTGAGCTAAATATACTTGCTCATAAGGTAGTAACATCCAAACATTAGAAAATGATTCTAAATAAGATTCATATTTTTTCCTTACACTTGTACATGATTGGGGGATGCTCTGGGATATGAAGAGTGATCTCCATTTATCAATAGTTGATATTGGATTTATATCAATACAACTAATACATGCCTAAAATAGCATCAAACACTACCAATGGGAGTATGAAATGATTTTTTGGGAGGTTCATTACAAAAATAATTATCTAGGAGGAGTTATAGACCTTGGATACAATAATTTTCCCATTAGATATTCTCACAGATAACTCATCCTCATTTTTTGAGGTGGTGATTGAATAGTTCTACTAAACATGCAAGATATGAAAGAATTCAAAGAACACAAATCAAATATTATTTTTTATATTTTTGAATGAATAACTAGCATACCGATCACCACATCATTTTTTGGCTCCACCTCATTAGTAGTGATAGAATAATAACTTCCTTGTTTCCTTGGAGGTTGTTCTTGATTGACTCTGACAACCCTTGGCTTAGAGAAATTTTTCACATAATGCCCATATTCCTTGTAGTTGTAACATTGCACTACATACTGAGTGTTTATCTGAACCCTCCCTTCTTCTTTTACGTTAGTGGAATTATTCATAACCCTTTGATAGTTCTTATCCAGATGTCCCATTATTCCACATCTAAAGAAATTCCTAGTTCACTTTAGATAGTTCCCAGGATGCTTCTTCCCAAATTTTTTACACATGGGATGTTTGGTCTTCTTTCTATCACGAGATTTATTTTATGAAATACTCATATTAGACTCCATTTTTTGCTTTTTTTTACCGATCCCATGAGACGAATGAGAGTCTCTGATATCCATTTCATACTTTAGGGAAAAATAGAAAATCTTCTCATAACTATTGAAGGCACGAATCCCAAACAATTTTCATAGACTCAGATTTAGTCTGTTAAAGATTCAATCAACATTGCTTTCAGTGTTTATGAAAAATCTATAGCTGTATCTTGCTAGCATTGTAATTTTTATTTCATATTCCCTGATAGACTCATATTCCTTCTTCTTGAGTCCAAGGAACTCTCATTCTATCTTGAGATGGAGGGTTTGAGGAAAATATTTATTGATTTTTTTCTTTAATTCCTCCCAATCCATGAATTCAATTTCCACCTGGGAATTTTTATTCTTGATCAGTGTATACTAATGATCAGCTTACCCATCAAAATGATAAACTTCCAATACTAATTTCTCTTCATCTAATAACTAGAGGAAAATAAATATCTTTTAAATGGATTTAATCCCCTATTCTGTGATGAGGGGATTAGAAGATACACTAAACATGGGAGACCATTGCCGCATAAAGGATTTGACAAAAAATTTCTCTCTCATTGGAAGAGGAGGGCATTCCACATGATTCATGTTATTATTCATAACTTGAGAAAACTGATCCAGTACTATCATAAAGTTTTGAGAACCTATTCCCATCATATCAGGCATATCATTAAGGCAATCGTCCCATTTCATATCACGTTGATTTTTGGAACGTGTTCTTCTATTTCCCTCCATTAACTAAGAAAAATAAACTGAAGTTATGGGGATCTAATACTTAGATATTAAGTATTAAAAGGTAACTTTAAACATATAAGGATAAAATATTAAATGAAAAGAATATCCTAACTTGTGTTTCCCTAGGTTTCAATCTAGGTTATCCATTACCTGTTTCCTAACATACATTCTTATGGGATTTTTTTGTTCCCTTAATATTGGTTCATAATAAGCTTATGAATTTACCAAAGAATATCCCCCAGGAGTGTCAAAATAGGTGTGCAGTAAAGACCATTGTCCTGATCCAGGTTACCATGAGTCAAGACCTAAAAATATTTTCAAAGTTGTTACTCCTAGGTACATCTGTTCCAAAACCACATCCACATGTACTATCCAAATAGAGATGTATTTTCTCAATAAACCACTTTCTCTTTACTTACCAAAATTTAGAGATGTTTTATTATACTTAGTCTTATCCTAAAGGTTATTACTAAAGTTCTTTATTCCTAATCTCCAAAAAATAACTATACATTTCCTCTGATACCAACTATAGTGGCCCTATCCTTTTATACATATCATTACATGATTTTAAACATATTTAAACATAAAATTACAATCCAAGGATCGTAAATTCTAATGTCTTGCAAAACATAGGTACATAAATATAAAAACATGGGACTAAATAAATAATTTCATTATATAATCTTAATAAATAGATCCTAACTTCCACTATGATCATACATATGCATAGGATAACTTAGGTGTAACATGAACAAAGGGATGAGCTAAAATCTTGGTAAGAGAATAAACATAAGAATGCAGCTTTAACACATGGGTTAGAAGACATGACATAATGATATAAAAGGGAATGAGACATTATTAAAAATATGGAATAATAACATTGAAAACATGGGATCATATAAACATGGAATAATAGTAATGTAGAAGAAACATAAAACATGACTTTAGAATTATTCAAGGCTCATTGCATATAGAGGAGCATGATTCAAGGCTAACTGCCAAGACTGTTGCACATAGAGCATGAGTCATTGCTAACCACAAAGACCATTGCACATAATGTCTCATGTCACTAAAATTTACCAAATTATTTGGAGAAATATCTAGGTGAACCCATCATAACATGTTCATGAATATTCTTTCCATATAAATAATCATACATAATCAATCATACATAAAACATAAGGGTACCCATAGAATGAAATGGGTATCATAATCATGTCATAAAGCATAACCAATGGGTGTATTAATAATGTTTCCATAAAGGAAATGAACTAGATCATTCAGGGACAATAATAAGGTATAATAAGAATATATCCTGATAAGTGACATCAAATTGAAGTGATAACATGTAAAAATAGTATTTAGGAAACTTTATAATTAAAACATTTTAGTGTGGTTTAAAGAAAATATCAAATGTAATTTAAAACAGAAAAGAGCATGATATTTTATAAAAAATATAAGTGAATGAAAATATTTTAATAATAAAAATACCAATTTTATTAAAAAAATGTTGGATTAAAAAATATTATAGAGTGCACTTGAAATTGGGTAAGAATTCAGGAAGTTCCCTTAAAACAGGCTTGCTTATCAGGAAGAATTGAGGAGGGAACCACTTAAAAACTTGCAAATACTTAAAAGAGAATGATGAATGGATATTGATACATGAGTTTGAATATATAATTTTTTTTATAAAATGTAAATAAAAGGATAATTCTTATTTTGGTAAAACGATATAATGAAAAACCCAAAGGAATAATGGAAGTTCAGGTAGAATCCCTTAAGAAAATTTGGCATGGTAACGAGTGTACTTTAGAGGGATAAATGAGAGTTAAAGGGATATATCATCATTTATATATCATGAGGGAATTATCAAGGAGGTGAAAAAACATATCCCATTATTATTAATTAAAAATAAAAGTCCATAACATAGAGGAGATTCTTGAATAAAAGTGAGAAAGAGAGGATCCCTTACCTTAAGTATAAAGGTGTTCTTCACTTGATCATAATTTACTAGAAAATAAAATTATATTAATTAATTAATAATTATATAACCTATTATATATATAATTAATTTATTAGAACTATAGGACCCCGGGACACCCTAAGAGGGGAGGGGTGAATCAGGGTGGCAAATTTTTCTTTTTTAAGTTGTGGATCTTGTTCCCACATTGGTAGGAAATACTTAAACCTGTATGATGGATATGATCAGCAATTAAACATTCAAATGCAGAGACAGATGACACAACTATTTTTACTTGGTTCACCACTAAGGGCTACGTCCAAGGAGTATACGCCGACAGGTTGCCGGTCATACCTAAATCCACTATGCTTCACTAACTACGAATACAAATGTTCAGGTACAGACACTCTGTCCCAGGCTCACAGCCTTTAAAATTGTTTAGGGATAGATCACTGCGTCCCTTGGGTCACTCCCGTTGACTCCCCCTGGCTCACTTCCGTTGGTGAAGTCTCACTCAGTTTATAGACATGAAGGTCTCTTCAATGGGTAGACATGAAGTTCTGTGTCTCCTGTTCAGCATGAGACTTTGCTTGCATCAGAGTTCAGAGTTGATGCTCTTTTCAGTTCAATCCTCCTTTAGTGCAATGACTGAATGCACTAGATCCCCTATCCTTGTTTGCCTGAATCACAATCACTTGTGTGATTGATCAATAAATGACGCTCTATCAATGTCCAGATTTCATCCACTGATGAATACTCCTTTTTCCCCTGTCCACTGGGCTAACAACCTCTGAAAGGGTCTTCACAAAGTACCCTACTTTGCACGGCTCCCAATTTTGGAAATCTCAAGCAATTCTTAGCAGAGCCCCTACCCTTTCGCGAAGCTCAATCAAGAAGCACTCTCGTGATGCTCCACCATTCGCAATGATTGGATATCGTGGAGCTCCTGCCTCTTCGCGAATCTCACTGAGTCAACGCGGGGCGCACGACTTTTCACGGAGCTAGGAAAGCCGCCGCGAAGCTCAACTTTCATGAGGAAAACTGCCTTCGCGAGTGACCTTTGCGAACCGAGAGCAATGGTTTTTCATTGAGAGCTCTCTCTACTTCTCTCGAGGGGGTAGGCCTCTATTTATAGGTGATTCCACCAACCCTCAACCTTTCAGCGCGAAGTCAACGCTACGTCATTTCAAATCGTGAAGCTCCAAAGTTTCAGCCAGAATTCTGTCCAAATCGCGAAGCACCACGAAAATTTTCCATTCGCGGAGCTTGACGTAGTCGCGAAGAATCACCGTCAACTTACCTTCGCAGCGCGTGCCTTTGTTCACGGATCTCATCATAATCGCGGAGAAACACCATCAACATTCCTTTACGGCACGTGCCTTCTCCGCGAAGCTCCCTCACAAAGCCCTTCTCTGCCGCGATGCGCTTCAGCCTATTCCATTTGCGAAGCTTGACATAATCGCGAAGACTCACCGCCTCCATTATTATAGTCTTCGCGATTTCCAAACCATGCGCCCTCTCTTCGCGAAATTCATGCCTTTGCTATATTTAATTATTATCTTCATGGAAATCCACTTTTCGCGATGCTCAGCAACTTCCAGATTTTGGCCCCCAAAAATTTGGCAAACACTGGAAATGACGCCACCTTGTATCTGCTCTTTTTGTACCACCTCCAGATCATCCATTCCTCTGTCGATGTTCTTGAATCAAACATAGATCATTGACCACAACTCTTGAACTCGACATGTCACCATGGAATCTCCTTTGTCAACAAATTTTTATGTCATTTGTTTGCTTTGTCGACAAGCACGATCACCTCAACAACACTTATTCTTGGTGATCTGTATCCTTTGGCAACTCTTCTGCTTGTATCAAAAACTCCTATATTGCGATATGTATTCCTTGAAGGCATAGAATTAGCATCATCATATTCTATGACAATGTGATGTGCATGACTATCTCAGAATTCCAATCATTGCACATTATCTTCTTCATCAACCGTCATGATATACTTCATGCAAATCGATTCAATTCGTGAGGAAGAATCTTGCATGGTTCCCACCTCATTCTTCCTTAATCGGTCTCAGATGGATCGTACCCCACATTCTTCATTGTTTTAAACAATGTATCACCTTTGACACATGTTCTTTGAACTTACGATCAGTACAAAAATCGTCTGAGTCGCTACTCCTCTACTTTATCGGAGTACTTCATGATCTCCCTCATTGTGAGCTTCCATTCTTCCATTTTATTGGATTACTTCTTGATCTCTTTCATTTTGATATTCCATTGACAACTATTGACAACAAATACAAACTTTATACACAAAGTGGTTCCAACAATCTCCCCCTTTGTATTTTGTTGTCAATACCCTATGAATCTTCTGAAATGAATTTGTCAATGTCAAAATTAGAATCTTCTCTTCAATCAACTTTCACCTCAAACATTCATTTCACTTTCTCTCCCCCTTATTGACAAGAAATACAAAGCGCATGGTAGGGAGGGTATCAATCCATACTTAAGCAATGTTTCATTAATAATTTCACTCTATGTCTACGTGAGAAATTCTTGATGTAGAAAACAAGAGGATTTGATTAAGTCAACAAGGCTATCCATTATTCACAGATCATGATACCAACATGAGATGAGAACTCATTTATCTTGTCTTCAAGGGTTTACCACTTTAATTTCAGGTAGAAGAAAAATAACTATGATAGAGAAAAACCAACCTGACACTCCTGCACTCACATCAGCATATGGATCAAAAATATTCAAGTGAAATCGGCAGGATAAGTTACCTTGGGGCACTTCCATTCTCTTTATGTCACTGATCAATTCAGTTACTCCCCCTTTGTAGAATAATATTTGATCTGAGTAACCAAGGGATAGAGATTGATAAATGTAATACCTTCTCCATTGGTGTTTTCTTCAAGAAATTCACAGAATAACTGCTTTTGAGTCCACCAGGAGTTGATATTGATTGAAACAGTGATTATGGGAGATTCTTCATTTTTCTCCCCCTCAAGGGAAACACTCCTCATCATCTTCATCAAGAGTGATCCTTCATCATCATAATCTTTGAATATCAATTGAATAATCTACTAAGGATGGAAACTTCTTCATATTTGCTATCAAGAGTTGACAGCATTCACTACTTCTCAGGTTCTCCCCCTGAGAGCACGCTTCACCTTCAATTACCTGCATTATTAGCACAAATACAATACACAAATGATTACGGGAATAAGGTGGTTCCTTCTTGCTTCATTAATAAGACTTTCTTGGTTGAGGTTCTTTTCTCAGCCAGGTTCTTCTGTTCACTCCAGTCTTCATGCCTGCACATTTGAACATATGTTCTGACATCTATTGGTGTGGCATGGCTCTGTTCACATTCTCTTCTGCTTTGTGTGGAGAATTGTTCTGCTTAACATCCATCATGAATGATACATTCTTACTCCTATTAAGAACTACTTCTCGATCTGGTATTAAGGTTAGGAAACCTTTTGCAAAGTGACCAGACTTCTTGCATCTCTCACACAGAACTTCTTTGAAACGTGTGTTTCTCTTTGTTTGAAATCTCTCCTGCACTGTGTCTTCATCATGTGAAAGTTTTCCTTTTCCTTTGTCACCAGCCTTTTCCTTCTCATCTTCAAGTTTCCTTATTATTTTCAAATCTTCTGGCCAGATGACCAATATGTCATTTGGAGCTTTTTCAGCTGGTTTAGGTCTTCCACATGGGTTCATCCGAGATTCATCCCACTTACTGTTTCTTTTGGATGAATGAACCTTCAATTTCAGGGATCTAAATTCCTGGGTCTTCTCAGCTTCCCTACTTGTGATCTTCTTGGGGAAATGTGTGTTCACAACATTCTTCTGATTTCTCCCCAAGGTAGCTGCTTCATTCTTTGACGACATCATAAGTCTTCTTTTCTTTTCAACAGTGAAAGTATGTTGATGTGGACATGTGCCTGCATTGTGACTGCTGCCATTGCATACATCACCGATGTTATCAAGAATTCCAAATCTGTTTGCAGTAAACAGATGCTTCTGGACCTGCTGATGTTGCTTCTTTTTCTCTGGATTCCTTCTCTTTGATATAGGCATTCTCTATGCTTTTCCATGTATGGGATTATAAAGACAATCCAGTGCACAGTGCCCAAATCTGTTGCAGCACCAACATTGACCCACAAATCTTTTCTTCTTTTTGTCTTCTGTATTAAGTTTTTGGGACATCTGGTTAATATTTTGTGCTCTATTTGGGGAACCCACTTCCTCCTTTTTCTTCCCATCCACCCTAGCCATGGTGATAGGTTTCTTCTTCTCACCTTTCCTCATCCATACTTGTTTAGAACTTTTCCTCCCACCTGCACTGATTATAGGAGTGTATTTATAAATATGAGTACAAGATGGTTTGGATGGTAACTTTACTTTCTCAGTTTCTTGTGATAGATCAAAGAGTGAAGTCATGATCTTCTTATCACATGTTGGAGGTCTTTTGACAATAGAATCCTCCAGTGAGCATTGAGTACCAGCAGCAACTGATTCTTGATGTGGATAATCAAGAGTTTTCATAATCTTCTTATCACATATTGGAAGAATTTCAACTTTAGACTCCTCCAACGAACATTGAGTGAAAGAATCAATCATTTCATTCTTTTGTGAAGTCTCAATATGTGTGTTCTCAATCTTGGTCAACTGAGCTTCCAATTTTTGACCCACAATATTGAGGATGATCTTCTGATCTTCAATCGTGATCATCTTCTCTTCACAAGTCTTCTTCAACCTTTCAACCTCATCTTCATGCATCTTAACTTTGTTTTGTAACAAAGAGTCAAGTTCCCTGAATTTAATGGAAGTTTCTTCCAAACAAAAATTCTTGACTTCATTGCTCTTCTTTAGCTCAGCTTTAAGTGCATGGATCCTTTCTTTTAGATTTTTATTGACTGCCTCGTTTTCTTCAAAGACTTTCACCTGTTTGGTGAGCTTCATACTTTCCATAACTTTTCTTTCCAACCCCTTTTCCATATTTTCTTCTTCCCTTTCAAGTCGAGTGATCTCAACCTGCATAGAATAAAATAGGCTACAAATAATAGCAGCCCTTTCTTCAGGAATATCATGCAGATATGTTTTGAGTTTTTCCTGAAAGCATGAATAGGGGGTTTCATCCTTTCCTCTGGAAGAATTCTGAGTCACCTGCTCGATACTTTCCATTCCTGATGTTTCTTCATTTTTGGAATGGCATGGAGAACAAGACACTGCATCTTCTTTGGATATGAGGGACTTCTTTAGCTGCTTCTTCTCTTTCTTTTTCCTGTTTTTCATGGTCTTGCTAGATGTAGACATCTACTCAGAAACTTCATCAAGACTTCTCTTCATTGTTGACTTTAGGAAAGAAACTCAAATCCTCTTCTTAATAGAATTACTGGAGAATATCCAACATACGTTAACCTTTCCCTTTGATACCACTTGTAGGACCCCGGGACACCCTGAGAGGGGAGGGGTGAATCAGGGTGGAAACTTTTTCTTCTTTAAGTTGTGGATATTGTTCCCACGTTGGTAGGAACTACTTAAACCTGTATGATGGATATGATCAGAAATTAAACATTCACATGCAGAGATAGATGACACAACTATTTTTACTTGGTTCACCACTAAGGGCTACGTCCAAGGAGTATACACAGAAAGGTTTCCGGTCATACCTAAATCCACTATGCTTCACTAACTGCGGATACAAATTTTCGGGTATAGACACTCTGTCCCAAGCTCACTACCTTTACAATTGTTCAGGGATAGCTCACTGCGTCCCTCGGGTCACTCCCATTGACTCCCCCTGGCTCACTGCCATTGGTGAAGTCTCACTCAGTTTATAGACGTGAAGGTCTCTTCAATGGGTAGACATGAAGTTCTGTGTCTCCTATTCAGCATGATACTTTTCTAGCATTAGAGTTCAGAGTTGATGCTCTTTTCAGTTCAATCCTCCTTTAGTATAATGACTGAATGCACTAGATCCCCTGTCCTTGTTTGCCTGAATAACAATCACTTGTGTGATTGCTCAATAAATGATGCTCTATCAAATTCCAGATTTCATCCACTGATGAATACTCATTTTGCCCCTGTCCACTGGGCTAACAACCTCTGAAAGGGTCTTCACAAAGTACCCTACTTTTCACGACTCCCAATTTTGGAAAGCTCAAGCAATTCTTAGCAGAGCCCCTACCTTTTCGCAAAGCTCAATCGCGAAGCACTCTCGCAATACTCCAGCCTTCGCAATGATTGGATATCGCGGAGCTCCTGCCTCTTCGCGAAGCTCACTGAGCCAACATGGGGTGCATGACTTTTCGCGGAGCTAGGAAATCCACCGCGAAGCTCAACTTTCACGAAGAAAATTGCCTTCGTGAGTGACCATTGTGAACCGAGAGCAATGGTTTTTCGTTGAGAGCTCTCTCTACTTCTCTCGAGGGGGTCGGCCTCTATTTATAGGTGATTCCACTGACCCTCGACCTTTCCGCGTGAAGTCAACTCCACGTCATTACAAATCGCGAAGCTCCAAAGTTTCAGCCGGAATTCTGTCCAAATCGTGAAGCAGCATGACAATTTTCCGTTCGCAGAGCTTGACGTAGTCACGAAGAATCACCGTCAACTTACCTTCGTGGCGCGTGCCTTCGTTCGTGGAGCTCGTCATAATCGTGGAGAAACACCGTCAACATTCCTTCGCGGCGCGCGCCTTCGCCACGAAGCTCCCTCACAAAGCCCTTCTCCGCCACGATGCACTTCAGCCTCTGCCGTTCACGAAGTTTGACGTAATCGCGAAGACTCACCGCCTCCATTATTCTGGTCTTCGCGATTTCCAAACCATGCATCCTCTCTTCGCGAAATTCATGCCTTTTCCATATTTAATTATTATCTTCATGGAAATCCACTTTTCGCGATGCTCAGCAACTTCCAGATTTTGGACCCCAAAAATTTGGCAAACACTGGAAAACGGCGCCACCTTGTATCTGCTCTTTTTGTACCTCCTCCAGATCATCCATTCCTCTGTCGATGTTCTTGAATCAAACATAGATCGTTTACCACAAATCTTGAACTCGACATGTCACCATGGAATCTCCTTTGTCAACAAATTTGTATGTCGTTTGTTTGCTTTGTTGACAAGCACGATCACCTCAACAACACTTCTTCTTGGTGATCTGTATCCTTCGGCAACTCTTCTGCTTGTATCACAAACTCCTCTATTGTGATATGTATTCTTTGAAGGCATAGCATTAGCATCATCATCTTCTATGACAATGTGATGTGCATGACTATCTCAGAATTCCAATCATTGCACATTGTCTTCTTCATCAACCGTCATGATATACTTCATGCAAACCAATTCAATTCGTCAGGAAGACTCTTGCATGGTTATCACCTCATTCTTCTTTAATCGGTCTCAGATGGATCGCACCCCACATTCTTCATTGTTGTAAACAATTGATCACCTTTGACACATGTTATTTGAACTTATGATCAGTACAACAATCGTCTGAGTCGCTACTCCTCTACTTCATCGGAGTACTTCATGATCTCCCTCATTGTGAGCTTCCATTCCGCCATTTTATTGGAGTACTTCTTGATCTCTTTCATTTTGATATTCCATTGACAACTATTTACAACAAATACAAACTTTATACACAAAGTGGTTCCAACAAGAACCTTATTATGTTCATTCATGGCCTTTTAGAAGGGTTAAGAGGTTCAATTTTATTGTTTGGAAGCGTTTGTTTCCTTGGTTTCCATGATCGGATTATTTATATACATGTACGAATAAACATGTAAGATGAGAATGGTTTTATAGAATTGATATTATATGTTATTATTGAAAATATTTAATATTACATGGTTATAAAATTTATTTGGTTATTTGGATTGAGGATGAATCATAATATAAAACTTTAATGATAACGGTTTGGGTTAATTGCCATTTTTTTCATCACAACGAACTCATTTTGCTTTATAAATTAATATAATGTGTAAAAATAGATTCCATAATATTAAATAAGATATAATAAATATATTATAATATTTTTTAACCATAAAAGTAGTTTCATGACCATAATTGAATACGATAATAGAAATTGAAAACCTGTCAACCTTGAATGTGATAAATTAACACATCTCAGATGGTGTTTTCATTTATAGTATAAAATAAAGGAAAAGAAGATATGGTAATGAAATATTACATTAGAATAACTAAATTCTAGTATATGTAAGTTACATGAGTTTTCATACCTTTTGGACGAGTATATTTGAGGATAGAAAAGAAAATAAAGGAACTTAAAAGAAACTAGAAGAGGAATTTACCTCTTGAATTCATCTTTTTTTGAGATCCTCTTTAGGGAAGAGGTTTTGGTATTTTGGTGAGACCAAAAGATACTGGTCATGGGGAAGGGTCTTGGAAATATATTTTATTATAATTTTTTCAAGGAACAAGGCTTTAGTGGATTGAAGATAAGAGGGGGTGAGGGTGATTTTATAGTGAAGGAGAGGGGAGTTTTCTCAATATTTAGTTCACCAGTTTATTATTTTTCTCAAGATAAGAAATATTGATGATTCTTGAGACTAAAAACAGTATATATATCATTTTAATTATAACCAAGGGTGATTAAATCATCCATGATGTTATAAATAGTGCATTTAACTTATAATGTATATATACTGTAAATTACCATATTTTACTATTCATAAAAAATTCAAGTATTTCAGAAAAATCCCAAAAAATAACCCTAAATATTTTTTGATGTGTAGAAACCAAAAATAAACACCATTTTATTAAAATAATTTTATAAATATTATAAATTTTAATTTTAATTAAAATCATAATTTTCTTGAAAAATACAAATTTTAAAATTAAAATTGCTTTTCTAACACTTTAAAAAATTACTTAAGGTCTTATAAAATCATCTTATAATCATATGAATTGAAAATATTATTTTATTAATATATTTAATGAAAATAAATTTTATTTTATTTTATTAAATTAATCATAAAATTTTAATTAAATATACATTACTTACAAAAATACCAACACATAATTAATATTTTTTATAATATTTGTTTACTTAAAATATGATATAATTATATCATATTGAAACTTATAAGATGGATACATTTTATTTATACTTTAAATGGTGAGTTTTTATATTACATTGGCTATTTTACAATTCATAATCGTCACATTAATATTCCAAAGGCCAAGTTACTATTTCATCAGTATATGTTCCTTAACTTATAGAGATACCTTTTATTTCACTCATTCATCATTAATAAGGTTTTTATTTTGTTCTATATGTTATATTATGTGATTATAATATAAGACATAATCATAAGAATATAATTCCATTGATTAAATATTGGGTCATTTAAATATTTATATCATGGATTACATTATGGAAATGAGTAAATCATGGTCAAATAAAGGGGAATAAAAATAACAAGTCAAAACATATATTAAAAACAAAGCGGTTGTTACCCGAAACATAAATTTAACATGGAATTATAATTAAATGTGTAATATACAATCATAATAAAATAATATATAAGTATATTATTCTATGTTAGATGTATAATAATCTTATATTTATTATAAATGAGGCTCGAACATGTACGGAGAATGTCAAGACTTAAGGTAATGGGATTTATAGTCACACTTTTAGTTCTGTGAGAATTATGCCATATTCACCACTCATTTCATTTAGGTATTGTACATACTATCCTATAAAATGTTATATAATGAATTTAATTTATTTCATTATATTAAAATTTTCAATTTATGTTATTATTTCATGGGGACCATGATTCAAAAGTTACCCAAGTAATAAGGGATTCCCATCTTACTTTTATTTTCCATGAGACACTAGCCATGTTCACCACCTATTTATTGTATGCGGCATGAATAATTCACATGGATGGATTTTATGATTATTATACTGAGCTTTATTCATATTTATATATTTATTTTAGGATATATCTTTTATGGGGTTTTGGGTTCAAAAGTTACCAAATCATTAAAGTATTTTTGTCTCAATTCTCATTCTTTGAGACACATGTTATGTTATGAACAAATATTATTTTATGTGGTGTATATAATGATACTTTTACATGTTATTTAATTAATCTAATACTTTTAATGGTATTTTAAGCTTCATTAAATGTTATTATTTCATGGTTATTATGACTCAAAGTCAACCACATTGTAAGAGTTTATTGCTATAATCTCATCGTTTATTGGGATTGTTTAATATTATGCTGTTATTGAAGAAATGTTCTGATCCATATCTCAGGAATTATCATGGATTTTATTCTCTTATGTTTGTTCGTGATATCATAATTAAATTTTAACATTTATCACCTCTTTGTTACTTTATACAATTAAGAAAATATTTTTAAGAAAATATGACTTTATTTCTCTCTTCAGTCTGAAAATTTTGTTCCTTCAAAACAATATTTTATAAAAAAGTTTTAAAAATTTCCTTAATGATATTTTAAGATAATTTTCAATGAAAATTATTTTAAAAATGTTTTATTTTTAAAAAAGGGTTTTAAATGTTTTTCAAAGCTTCCTTTTTATGTTTTGAAGGATGTTTTCAAAGAAAAATGTTTTTAAAATGTTTTATGTTTTAAAAATTATTTATCTATATGGGAAAGATAATTTTATAATTTTTTTAAATGAAATATAAAAATTATTTTCCATAAATATTACATCCTTTTATATAGTATATTCATTACTGATGTTATGATATAAGTTCACTATTCTTATTCATTCTTTGAATGGTTTATGTTTAAGATTACAAGTTGTTTATGAAACCCATTTCACTTCCATGAGTTATACCATGATAAAATGATTATAAACCTAAATTATTTTCAAGGGTTTTTCTATGATGAAATTAATATGAAAACTATATGTTTTCATAAAATTATGATTTGGTTAAATTTTTATGATACCCATTTCATTTCATGAGTTATGATATGATTTTTATAAAACCCATCTCTTTTTATGTGTCATGATATGATGAATGTTTTATTATCTTGTGGAACACATATGTATGATTTAATTATGGGGTGGGTGGTACCTATATATCCATTAAATTATTTGGGTAATGATAAATGGTATATGATCTCACAGTGTACACATTTTTTTATCCCAATCCCGAAAATAAGGGGGTACAAAAGTTGTATCCCATGACCAAAAACAAGGGGGTACATGAGTTGTATCCCAAGACCAAAAATAAGAAGGTAAAAAGGTTATAGAATAATCATGAAAATAATAGGGCACATGGGTTGTATCTGAAGCCCAAAAATTAGAGGGTACACATGTTATATACTAAGCTAAAAAAAGGGTACATGGGTTGTATCTAAATCCTAAAAATAAGAGAGTACATGGGATGTATCCTAAGAATGAAAACAAGATAGAACATAGTTTATAGCCAAATCATGAAAAAAAGAGGGTACAAGGGTTTTAGACCAATATTTAAGAAGTTATACATGTGATTATCCCAATCCTAACATGTTATTAAGGTCTTGATAGGTATCCTTGAAATAATATTTTCTTTGCTTATATGTAAGACACAAATCTATGTCTTATTCCAATGTTTTTCTCTCATGGATTATGTTCTTATTTCCCTTATGATTCATGTATAATTTTCTTCTAATATTTATTCCGTGACTCATGTGTATGATCTTTGATATGCAGGGTATGATCTTTAAATGTTATTATGATGTTCTCATACCATCATTCTCATGTCATGCTTACATATCTTCATTGCTTACCTTTACTGAGAATTTATGCTCACCAATTATTATTTTTCCTTTCCATAAATTATGAATAAAGGTTTTAAGTAGGGTATTGTTATAAAGAATAATAAAGAGGATGATCTTTGTGGGAGATAATGAATATCTTCACCAAGTTATAAGATTTAATTCCATGTTTCTAAAGACACTAAACTATTAAAGTCTTTGGGTATGTGTTTGTGTAATGTAATAAATATTAATAAAATATGACGTAATATTGATATATGGGAATCTTGGGTCACTATAATTAGTATCCAAGTAAAGGTTCAATCAACCTTTAGAAACTAGGATAAGAAAACTTTAGCGAGGTTCCTAGGTATATTTCTAAGGATATGTATTGGGATGTCTATAAATATAATTCTAAGTGTGATTTAATGCATAGGAAAATGCACTAGAATTTTTTTAAAGGATTGAGTGAGTAGTTTCCAAAAAATAAATCCCTGTATGGATACCATAAGTGGATGTGTATTTGACATAGATGTAAATAGGGGTAAAAACCTCAAAAAAATTATATTGGGCTAGACTTGATCAGGAATTGTTGTATGATTACAGGTCTTGCTACACATCTGGTCTGACACTCCTGGGAGATATACTTTGGAAATTAAAAAACTCTTTTCAAAACATTTGAAATATTTAAATATATTATGATCATGGATGATCTAGGATAAGACTAAAGTGTCATATATTTCAAATAAGTTGTCAAGATTTATACACCCTATAATTATTTTTTCATGATTACGATGTTTTATTCTATGATAAGTGTTTATCACACTATGATTTATTATTTTAGTCAATATAGGGATCCAGAAGGAACTAGTTTAACATTGAATATGATGGATATTTTTTTTTGATGAGAAGTCAAATGGGATTATCACAAGAGTGAGGGACGTTGTGATCATGCTTAATCGGTTTTCAAGGAACATGATTAAAAATGTGTACCTTAATAAACTCTCAAACACACCAAAGAAGAGAAGGAAGAAGTTTACTAAAAAATCAGGTAATGGAGACCACAAAGGAATGAATATTAAGTTTTATTTATGTCAAGAATGTGGGATGAAACACACAAGTGGATTCTTTATAGGAACAAGAAGTTGTTTTGACTATAGAAAATGACACAAAACAAGTAACTACAAAGGGGAAATGAGAAGTTTAGTTAATGAAATTGATGAGAATAATGGCCTATTTAAGGTATCATTGAGTATTGAATGATTTAAATGTGTAAAGTATGGGAATTATTCAAATAAAATTCTTAGGGGAAATCCCATGAAGGAAATCATCAAGGTTTTAAGAGAAATGACCTTTCTAATGATGATAAAGAATCCATGAGTGACATATGAATAGTATGTTATGTTATAATAGTATTGTTTATAAGCATGATAATATTGACTATGATGACTAATAATATATGATTTGTATTTTATATTTTAGTAAATGGGTATTAAGGAATAAGATGATGAAGCATAGTTAATTGTTTGAGAAAGAAGTGGGATAATTCAAGTGTATATGTATTGGAATTCAAGAATTATGTTATATGAATCATGAAGTATATGTTTTTGATTAAGGATTTTTAAGAATATATTTAATGGTACTGATGACCTAGAAAATTGATTTAATTGGAAGGTGATAGTTGGATTAAGGGAAGGTATCCATTAGCATGTTCTTAATGTTGATAAAATTGTTATTATCTTGGATTAAGAGATTATTGATATGGATAAAGTTAATTGGATAATGTTGATAACCTCATAACTTTTAAATGATTTGATGAAAAAGTGGTTTATTATTGATAAAGTTTCGAGCATTTTTTTATTTAAGGAATATATCATATAATATTTGGACTAAGGAAGCATGAATGTTTTCAATAAGAACTTATGGTAATTTTGGTTATTGACATGTTTCAAGAGAATACATGATGAGGGTATTGACATGTTTGGTTTGTAAAAAATAAGAGATTCTCTATGATATATATCGGATAAATATTAAGATGATTTTGAAAAATTTAGTGGCCTTATTTATAATGTTTTATAATTTTCATATTTTGGAAGGGTTAAAAGGTTAACCATTTATGGAATGGTTTATGGTAAAATATGGATGAGGTTTTAAAGATTAAATTATGATCTCAGCATATGAGGATTTATGCATATTGGATATCCTTTTCAAACCATTTTTTGTGATGTTAACTAAAGATATATGGAATGACTTATCATTATATTTATGGATCTCATGATTTGTTAGTGCTTCAAGAATGAAAAATTCACCTTTATTTCCTAGGATAAGATATTAAGTGGAAATTGATCATGTCACAACAAAAGGGTGAGATTGTGAATATGGAATAGAATGGAATGAATTAAGTCTATCTTATTGTGAAAATTATTCAACATTATAAAAAGGATCTTGAAATCAAATGTTGTCTTGTCCTCCAATGGACCGAAGACCTTCATTTTTTATTGATTTTGATAATCCACCTTTCAAGGGGTGAGGTGGAACCCTTACAAGGCCTGTAGGCGTAAGTATTATATGGCCCATAGGCCTTAGAAGAATTCAGTGCTCGTAGGATTCAAACATTACATAAAAACCAGACAAATTACTTGGAACTACTCCACCCCAGCATCTTCATCGTGGAATCAACTCTCCACATTCGCATGGTTGTTCGGCTAGGAATTCTCATGCATGCACAGGCTTGTCCCGATGGAAGGTGCCATACCCTCTCATCCTTGAAATCTGTTTAGCTTCTGCTATGGTGAAATCTCCTTTCTAATCCTCCTTTTAGAGCTTGTTCCTTGTATGTTTTCCGGTTTGCATCTGCACTTAAGGTTGTTTTAAGGCCTTCAGGTGGCCCAAAGGCCTTACTGAACCGATGTTCTGGATGGCCTGAAGGCCTTATAGGACTCAGGGACCAAATCGGTTGCCTGAAGGCCCAAACAGGGGCATATTCCTGGCTTCTATAGTGCCAAACAGTGCCCGCTACAGTACCTACTACAGTAAAATGTTGTCTTGTCATCATCATTTTTTTATGATATCAATGATATTTTTCACACCTCTTTTGTCTATGGTGTTACGATCACTAACCTTATAAGGATCACCTAATTCTTTGGATCAATGTTCTCTATCACTCTCCATCAGTATTTGGGAGTTAGTTTTCTCTTCTATGTCCATGTTTTTACTTTCCATCTATGTTCCACTATGTGGAAACCTAGTTATCAGTCACTTTAAGTAATAATTATGTTTCCAACCTTATATTTTTAAAGGGTATTTTAGTATTAATTTTTATGATGTGAATTTCTATGAAAGGAATTTTCAAGTACAAAACCTTTGATGACCCAGATGAATTTTGAGGTTGAAATTCATTTTAAGTGTGGTAGAATGTAACACCCCAAGTTTTTATGAATTATTTTATTTCAAAAAAATTTAAATTATTTGATTACTTGGGTTGCATGCTTCAAAAATTTATGTTTTTGGTACACACAATACTGAGTTTATCTTGTGATACATGCAATATTATGTCCCTTCAATATCTTGTGTTACATTCCATACCGAGTTTTAACAAACTACATTATACTTTTAATAATATAATTAAGATATTATTATAGTTATCACCTATCTATTAGAATTATAGTTATGGGTATGATTTACTAAAATTTTAAAATATTGTTTACCCATGTATATAAAATGAATTCTATGGTGACTAATTTATTAGAAATTAGTGTAAGAACTTTTTCAAAATAAAGAAATTCATTTTCTAAGAAACTTTTTTTTCTATGAACGAACATGTTTTAAATTAATAAATGAAACAAAAAACATTTGATGAATTATTTAAATGTAATAAATTCAATAAAATATTTTATATATAGCCTTTGTGTTTTCTATTAGGATATAATAATAAATCCAATTTTACCAATAAAAAGATGTATTTCTCTAAAAGTCATTTTTACTGCCTTTTAATGACGCACTTATTTTAAAACTAAATTTTGACACTTTTATAAATTTTATTTTACAAAATAAACTTTTTTTAAAAAAATTTAACTTCAAAATAATCTTAGGATTATTTTTTTTCTAAGAAGTTTCATTTTTGGATGAATAGTTAATAATACATAATTTTAATTTAATAATTCTTTTCTTATTAATTTTTATATATAGATAAATTATACTTTTATTTTTTTAAAATTATATTTAGATAAATTATACATATATTAGTATGATTTAAATCATTGTAATCAATTTCAAATTTAAATCGGATAAAAATAATTTCAAACATTTTAAAATTTTCACTTTAAAAACTCAATGTTTTATGTCATCTATAATATTAATTTTAAATTAATTTATTCCACTTATATGATATGAATTTGGAAAATTGGATTTCATATTTGGAATGGTCAAAATTTATAATTTATAATAAGTCCAAATTAATATTTGACTAAGAATATTTGTGAAAATAATTAATATTAATCATGGCGATTAAGAGAAAAATGATTTTACCAAGGAATTAAACTTTAAACTTAAGGTAAAAATGAACTAGATACATGTAAAAAACACATATTTTGGAAGTATTTCGACCATAAAACATCTTTTATCAAATATTATAATTTATTTGAGGAACATGATGTAAGGAAGACCCCCCATAGTGTCCAATTTTTAGTATTCACAGGAATGCCACTCCCCCTCCACTATAAAAGGGAACTTACCCCCCTCACTTATAACACCTATAAATCCCTCTAAATAATCCAATAACTGATAAATTAAGATCCAAAGTTTCATCCTCTCAGCATATAAACCTAAATTTTGTCATAAATACTACCAAGGAATTCTTTTGGTGTAAACCAAAAGGAGTTACCTGAAGAAGAGGTAACGTTCATCAACTTGTGTTTTTGTTTTGTTTCCTTCTTCATCCTATTAAATTATAATTATACAATGATTATATAATAACCTTGGTTTTATAAATATACTATGATTTAATATTTTTATTATCTAAAACATAACAAACTTCCATCAAATAGGGCATATAATCATCGTTCATATATACAGCAGACTACCGCCTCGTGAACCAATGCCTTTCGTTATTCCATTACAACCATTCATGATTGGAAATAATGATAGTTTTATAATTTATATATGAATTATATTATGAATTTATTATTATGTAATTATTATATAACCCATACCTTTATTCTTTCCATTTTGTGAGAATAGGATAATGTCGTTCTTGCGTACAACGGACTACCACATTGCGAAGCGATGAGATTAATTCATGCTTTACATGGAATGTATTAAGGATGGGTGTAATAAAATTATGTGATATATATGAAATAAAAATTAAATTTTATAGATATTATATATATGTATCATTTAATTTTATTTCTATCAAAATAAGATAAGAAAATGGAAACAACATTCATGCATACGTACGACCTACTGTCTCCATGAATGGTGTATTTCATTTCTTATTTATATATTTTATAGACTCTTATAAATAATAATATAATGAATATATATTATATTTATATCTTCATTTAAATTTTTGAAATGATGAAATCATGATCAAAGAAATAGGATGAAAAATAACAATTCAAAGCATATACGAAAAACAAAGCAGTTATTACCCAAAATGAAACTTTGACAAGTAATTATTAATGAATTGGTAATATAAATTCATAATAAAATAATATATGGTATGATATATAAGAATATGGTTTTTTGGTATACTTATAATAAACTTATATTTATTATATTTGAGGTTTGAATGTGTACAAAGAGAGTCAAGACTTAAGGTAATGGGACTTGTAGTCTCACTCTTATTTCAATCCCATGACATAATATATCATGAATTTAATTTATTTAATGATATTAAAAGTTTAAATTGATGTTATTATTTTTTTGGGGATAATGATTCAAAAGTTAACAAATAGTATGGTATTTCCATCTCACTTTTATTTTATGTGAGACACAAGCCATGTTCACCACCTATTAGCTGTATGTGATGTGAATAAATCCTAGGGAGGAATTTTATGATTCATATATTTATAATTATTGGGATTTGTATATCCATTTTATTATCAAGCTTTCATGGGGTTTACAGTAAAAAAGTTACAAAATCAGTAAAAAAATTGTCTAAATTTTCTTTCTTTGAGACACATGTTATGTTTTGCAACAATATTATTTTATGTGGTTTATATACTACCAATTTGGAATGTTATTTAATGAATATTATTACTTTAATGATATTTAAAGATTTATTAAATGTTATTATTTCATTTAGATTATGATTCATTGTTACCCAAGTGGTTATATTTTATTCCTACAATCTCATCATTTATCAGGATTATTTATGATTATGCAATCATTAATGAAATATATTGATCTATATCTCAGAAATTATCATGAATATTATTCTACACTATTTATTCATGATATAATCATGTAATGGAACCATTTATACAATATTTTCAACTTATGAAAAATAAGAATTTATTTTAAGAAAATTCTACTTTATTTCTCTCTTTGGTCAGAAATCTGTGTTCTTTCAAAAAAATGTCATATAATTTCTTTTTTAAAAAATGTTTTAAATGATATTTGAAGATCATTTTCAAGGAAAAGGATTTTAAATTATTTTATGTTTTAAAAAGTTCTTAAAATAGTTTTCAAATATTCCTTTATAAGTTTTCAAGGTAGTTTTCAATGAAAAAGGGTTTCAAAATGATTTATTTTTTAAAAATATTTTTTCAAAGTGGAAAGGATATTTCTATGAAGAAATTTTTTAAAATGATATTTCAAAAAATTTCCATATAAGATGAAATCCTTTGATATATTTTATTCTTTAATGGGGGTATCATCCAAGGGAACCATTCTTATTCTTTCCATTAATGGTTTATGTCTAATATGACAAGTTTTTATGAAACCAATTTCACTTCCATGGGTTGTACCATGATAAAAAACATATAAAACTCGTTTCTTTTCATGGGTTATTCTATGATGAAGTTATTATGAAACATGTATCTTTTCCAAAAGTTATGATATTATGAAATTTTTATGACACCAATTTCATTTCATGGGTTATGGTATGATTTTTATGAAACCCATCTCTTTTTATTAGTCAAGATATGATAAATGTTCTATTATATTATGGAACATGTATGTATGATTTCATTCTGTGATGGGTGTAACCTATATTTCCCTCCAATTCTTTGGGTAATGATAAATGATATATGATCTTAGAGGTTACACAGGTTGTATCCCTAGCCCGAAAACAAGAGGGTACACGGGTTGTAACCCAAGGTTGAAAACAAGAGTGTACATGAGTTTTAGCCTAAGCCTAAAAAAAGAGGGAACATGGGTTGTATCCCAAGCCTAAAAACAAGGGGGTACATGGGTTATATCCCAATCCCAAAAACAAGAGGGTACATGAGTTGAAACACAATCATGAAAACACGAGGGTACATGGGTTTTAGCCCAATCCTAAAAAACAATAGGGTACATGGGTTATAGCCCAATCCCAAAAACAATATAGTACATTGGTTGTAGCCTAATCTTAAAAAAAGATGGTAAATGGGTTGTATCCCAAGCCTAAAGAAGGTACATAGGTGATTAACCACAGCCTAACATGTTATGAAGGTCTCGGTAGGTAGTCTTGACATAAGGTTTTTTATGCTTATGTGTAAGCCGAAAATCTATATCTTATTCCTATGTTATGGTCTTGTGGATTATGTTCTTGATTACCTTGTGATTAAGGTATTATATCCAACTAATATTTATTGCATGACTCATGTGTATGATCTTTGATATGTGAGGTATGATCTTTAAATGTTACTCTCATGTTCTCATACCCTCATTCTTATGTCATGCTTACACATCTTCCTTGTTTACCCTTACTAAGCATTTGTGGTCACCCTTTCATATGTTTCTTTTCCCAAGATTATGGTGAATGTTTTTAAGTAGGGAATTCTTATGAGGAGTACTGAAGGGGATGATATTCATGAGAGATGTTAAATATCATTCACCAAGATAGAATATTGTATTCCAAATTTCCAAAGAGACTAAACTATTATAGCCCTTGGTAATGTGTTCTTGTAATGTAATGAATATTCATAAAAAATGTTGTAATATCCATGTATGAGAATCCTAGTTCTTTATAACATGGTTCCTTTATTTTAATACAAATATGTGATCCACACACTATATCTAATACCCAACTTTTAGATGAATATAGATTTCATTCAATGACAAAAATACCTGAAGTAGATGTGTCTCCTTACTTCTTCTTCCTAGCTCTGTAGTCCTTCTTATGGTATCCTTTCTTGCCAAATGAAAAGTAGAAGTCCTCTTATGAATTTCCTTCCCTCTTTATCACTGAATTTATGGATGGATGGTGCTTATTTGTATTCAACTTAGACTTGGACTTAGACACCATAGCTTTTCCCTTCTTCCTCTTATTCACCATAAAGACTTGAGAATTGGTATTGTTCATATATTTTTCATCTTGGAAAACTAAATCCAAAGGATCTAGGAGTTACTTCTTTAGGTTATTCATATTATAATTAACAATTAAAGTCAAGAAACTTGGTGGTAAAGAGGCAAGAATGATATCAGTCATTAGTTCTTGGTTCAGCTTGAACCTAGGGGATTCGATTCTATCAATGTACCTGACCATCATGAGTGCATTAGGTTCTGATGGGTTCGCTTATTCTAGGATAAACATATACGATTCTATGGATATATCATACCTTTCTTTCCAAGATTTATCCTGATATAAATATTGGATTTGAATCAACATCTTGTAGAAATATTCTTCCTCATGCATTTCCTACAATTGACTAGACATATATTACAACATGATTCAATGTATGTCTAGTGCATCATCTATATGCCTTTTATATTTATCGTTATCCACCTTTCTTTCTACCTGAGGGGTATCATCCATAATTGCGGAATACAAGACATAAATATTCCTTTCATTTCATAGTACTCGTGTATGCACTTGTTCCACTCTAGGAAGTTGTGGATAGTCAAGATATTTTCTTTATCTAATATTTACCGTAGTTATAATTTTCTAGTGCTGTTGGTGATTTTAATTTTTATCTTAAACAAATACATTTAGCAGTAAATACTTTATCTTGATTATCGATTTAGACATTTTTAATTAAATCATTCAAATATCTCCCACTATTTTATCAAACACTAATATCCCACAAAATTATATTAGGAATACTCTACTTCTTGGGTATTCTAGTGGCAAGGATCCTTGAAACCGCTTATAATAGTCTTAATTATTTGTTTATGGCACTAATTGAAGAGTTCAATGTATTCATTTGAATGACCAACTACATTAACTCGCAACTCCTTGATCTATTGAGTGAAGTCCCAGATTCTAAAATCATGAACATGATTTACTCAATGCTTTCCTTTAAATTTGAAAAAAAGATATCATTAGCTACTAATTTTCTACCAACTTTAGTTAAGTCAACACATAACCCACATAAGAACTCTCTAGTAGTAGGAGGTAACCTCAACATTGGCTAACGATCACCTCGTACACTAGGTTTTTCTCAAATTCAAATGATAGAAGGCATTTTGTGAATTAATATTTCTTTGAGGGGGTTTTAATATTTTGGAAAATTTTTATCATTTTATATTAAATATGTTTATACTATGTTGTTTTGATCACAACTAAACATACATTTAATATAATACATTAATTATATCTTTATGATTTTTTTCTCTTTATTATTTTAAGTGTTCTCAGAAACAAAAAAAATCATAAAATAATAAAAAATGCATAAATTAAATAACATACCTGATTGGTCTTGAGAATTTAAAAATGGTTGGTCCATTTAAACTCAATGGATCAATCAATATTTAGGGGTATCATAGCCAAGTCGAATATTGACTTGTATCATAGCTCTCCCCCATTCCAGTGTTTCCATTTCTCATATAGGGTTCTACCTTGTCTTGGTGAGGTATGTGCCTCAAAGTGTCATCATCAAATGTACAAGAATACTCAGACATAGGAGAGGGGTTCTCGAGAGCACAATATATAAAAATTAAATTGGATGTGCATACCTGTATACATATTGAATTAAAAAGACAATCCACCAACCATTATATAATTAATTAACTATAATAAACATTACACATAGGTAATACTTAAATAAAAATATCCATAAATACTCATGTTTGATCAAATTTTCAAGATCAGTCAGTATGAAAAGTAAATTCATCATAATGTTTAAATTTTAATAAATTTAAATTCGATGGATTATATATAAATTAAAAGAATTATACAATTCAAATAATCTATCTTCTTTGGTCCATAGATTAATTTAATTTCTATTCCCAAAATTAAATCAATCAATCAATTTAATTTAATATCAAAATTAAATTGATTATTTTAAATAATAAATTTATTTTTCATTTTTTTAATTAAAAAATCTATAAATTAATTTTTAGAATTGGTTAAAATTATCCCGGGTCTTAGAAATCCTTCCCATTCCCATTGCAGGTCAAGATGAATCCCCAGAGGCTTGATTCAGGCTTGATAGACCTCATATAGGGCTATTTTGGTCCCAACAGACCTTCCATGTCCCATTTCTGATTGGGGAGCTCCGCCTAAGAACAAGAAGGCCATAAAATGTGACCAGAACCTAGTTTGGAAAATGTGGAAATTGGTTACCAGGTCTAAAAGGGTCCAATAATTAAAATGATGGCTTGGGGTACACTAGAAGTGGGGTACCACGGTGATGCTGCGAAAATCCTCAAAACACACACATGAGGAAGTTTGATGACATCTATTTTCAAGTCTATAGGGGTGACCTGGATCTAGTAGAAGAAGCAGATCTGGATGTGTGCAATAATAGGGGTGGTCAGCGAAGTTTAGAGGGATTAAACCCAGGGCCAGCCCTAGGGAAATCCCAAAGAGCCCCCGGGCTAGGGCAAAATGCAAGGAAAAGGAAAAAATACATAAGAAAGGGAAAAAATTTCACCATTTCACTGTAGCCCTTAATACATTTTAGGGAAAAAATTCACATGCAGTCTTGGGAAACCAAATATACCGAGCTGATCCTGATTAATCATCAATGGCATGGGAGGAAACCGAGAAAGTGGCCACAATCTATCCATCCAACACCTGCAGTTCACCCTAGAATTGAGTGAGAGGGAAACCTGAATGGGGTCATTGGCGTGGGTTCAATGAGAGATGTTGTTGGATATAGCACTAGTCTGAGGTGGCTCAATGTGATAGGGGTAAAGGTGGTCAAACCTAGAAAAATGAGAGGTCAAACCATGGTGATGATCCGGGTCGGTGTTCCCTCGGGGAGAAAGAGACACCTAGCAGCGACATGCACTAGCCAGGGGAGAAGTGTGGCCGACATTTGTGAAGGGGTTGAACAGGGTGGCGGCCACCCCTATCTTCCATAAAAATCTTTTTTTTAAAGAAAATTAAAACCCAAGATTTCGTTGAAATCTAGGTCTCCTGAAAAAACTCCATTTACATGCTTTTATGAACATCATGTACCCTCCCATTACAGTTGCTTTTCAAAAAGGAAACAAAATATCGTTAAAAAATTTTTATTTTTATTTTTTATTTTTTAAAAAAAGATTCCAAGGGATGGATAATTATTCATGTTAATAATTGTTCTGGCCAGTATAATTATGGACATCAGATTCCATTCATAATTAAGATGAAAATTATTGGTTCGCTGTAACTCACTTAAAAAATAAAACATGAACCAACTATATAAATATATCGTTCTTCAATTTTAAACTAGAAAAACCACATTTTTTACCCAAAAAAACAATTTATGAAGTCCACAACTTGTCTATTAAGAATATTATTTACAAGTAATCTATTCCATTAGGAATGAATTTAATAAAACTAATTAATTTAATGAAAATTTATTTCTTCTTGGCTTAGAAAATTCGCACAATCCCTTTTATACCAATTGAAGCTACCAGGGTGTGAAATAGAAGCTGATGAGTTAGGGATTTTAACATTTTTATCACTAGAGTGATGTAGCTTCGTCGTCTTTAGTAATATGAGTCTCAGTATAGGTTTGAGGATCTTAAATGAATATTTGAAAGCATAAAAATTAAATAAATGGTTACCAGATTTGATTCGATGTGCATTAAACTGAAGGTCATATCCTGTGACCATTATATAAAGGATATAAATTCAATCCCCTCTAGATCATCCACACATTCTTCAAGAATCTACAAGTATTCCATTATTCAAAATCTAGATGCTAGCATGAAGCTTTGATGATTCCTTTGACATCGTGATGATCACATCAGTCTTATTCCTTTAATCTGTGAATGAATTCTTTAATTTATCACTCAGATAGAGCCTTTATCTCTCTAGGATGTAGTAGGAAAGAGGATCATGCAATCTGTTGGAAAGAACTTTCACATGGAAATGAGCCCTTCATCTGATTATAAAATGGAAGTCTAAAATACCCAATTAGGGTTCCCTGATCCCTATATATTTAACATCAAATATATTAGTAATAAATAAATAATTATGAAATAAAAATTCTGTCATAAATATTATTTATATTTTATCACATAATTGAAATATATATTAAAATATTACGTGATAAAACCCAAGTCATTAACTCGATTCATAATTCCTACAAATTTTAAACACACCATGAATACTAAAATAATATTTATTCATATAATATTATTCCATGTATTTACTTAAACACTTGTAAATAATTTTTATAAATAAATTCAACCCAATTATTCAATACTCTAATAATAAGGAATTTATTTATTTTACACTGATTGATAATACTTGGACAACAGTCAGACACCATAGTGGGGCCCATTATGTCAAATATTTCTATTTAGTTGAATTTGGTAGAATCATTAATGCTCTATTATGTGTTACCCTATAAGCCCTTATATCGATAGTATTAAATAATATTCACAGACTGATAGCAGAATCTATCAACCCATCAAGTCCTCTAAATAGACAAGTAATAACCATAACAATGAAAACCATCCTACAAATACTCACTATGTAATTTAAAATCTTCGTCATATGATATCTCATAAAGAAATAATATATGTCATCATCCATTCTTTATTTATTGTTTGTTGATATAACATGATGGATTTACCTTCGAATACCATGGATAAGGATTTAATAAAGGTAATACCATCCTAACACTAGTACAAAAATGGCCTATATCAGCACTCAAAACGGCCTTTAATAGCGCTAAAAAAGCACTGTAAAGCTCAGCGCTAAAAAGAAAGTGTTGATAAAGGGGTCTTTTATCAGTTGTTTTTTAGCGCTGATAAAAGGGACCTTTATCATTG
Organism: Viscum album; assembly: GCA_963277665.1. Classification (NCBI taxonomy): domain Eukaryota; kingdom Viridiplantae; phylum Streptophyta; class Magnoliopsida; order Santalales; family Viscaceae; genus Viscum; species Viscum album. Next base: position 112,688,005 of record OY728127.1, read on the forward strand.
CTTTTAAAAAGCGCTGATAAAAGTCAATAAAAATAAAAAAAATAAAAAAATTAAATAATATGGGGAGAGATTTTATTAGCACTTAGCCCCCCCTTTATCAGCACTAGGAGGAGGTCTCCCGCGCACTACCCTTCCCACGCATCCTCACACATGCGCACCCCCCTTGCTTCCACCCAAACTTGAACCCGCAACATCCTTCATTTGCGGCTGCACCTTTACCACTAAGCTATTTGGTTTTTATCTATTTAATGATATATCTATTTATATATATATATATAGTTATATTTATTCTTATATTGATATAGATTCGTTTTAATATAAATATATTTATTCATATATTAGTATATATATATATTCATTCATATATTAATATATATTTATATTTAATTTTTGATATATATATATATATATTTAGTTATAATTTTTTATCTGTATATTTTTTTGTATATTAATATATACTTATAAAATTAGTTTTAAATACATTTATGAAATATGGTTCGTAAGTGTGTTTTTAAATAAATAAATAAATAAATAAATAAATAAATAAATACATACATACATATATATATACAACACACAAACACACACACAAACACAGAAAGACACAGACACATATATATTTACAAATAAATACATATATATGTATATTTGAAAAGTCATAGAATGTTAAAACAACCATAACTTATAATCGAGAACCCCGTTTCAACTCCACAACCAGTCAAATCGAATAAAATGAAACAATCTTCGATATGATATGTGGTATAGGGATAACAAACATCCATATCAGAAGTTATACCTTTTTGAATGTTAACAAATTGGGGTATCCCGACTAAAAACTCAGTTTTGGAGGCCTTCTATGCCTTTTTTGGCCTAAAAAATTGTGATAGAGGCTTTCACTGGGTCCTCAGCGCGTAGACCTCATCGCTGTCTTCGATTTGATATGCTGTAGAGCTCAAACGGACAACCAGATCAAAAGTTATGGTCGTGTGAAGTTTGTGTTACATTTTCAACTTATTTTAGATATTTTCTTAATTATTTTGATTTTTTATGTCTTCAAATTGTTATTAAATTATTTTTAATCGATAACAATTAGAAAATTATTAATTAATAATATATTTTTTTAAATATTTTAAATCCATTTTCACTAAATTTCTTATATATTATGTTTAATAGTCTATTTATACGTATTTAAAACTTATTTAAAAAATATATATTATATTTATATACGAATAAATATACTTATATAACAATAATTTATTTTTCATGATTTTTTTTGAAATCTAAATTTTTTCAGCGCTGATAAAGCCCCCCTTTATCAGCACTTTTTTCTAGCACTGATAACGGCCCCCTTTATCAACAATTTTTTTAGCGCTGATAAAGGGGTAGTGCTTGCCTTGCTCGTTTTTGTAGTAGTGTAATCAACTAGGCCTGAGTTATCTCTTCCTTAACTCGGAAGTGAAAAAATATATATGGATCATTCAACCAATTCCATACCACCAATGATGCACCCAACACAAGCTACCTCACCATGAATTAAATTTCATGGTTTCTTCCTTGAATCAAAGTACATGATCAAATGGAATACATTGATAATGATCTCATGTTTGGAGACTAATACACATGTTTATAGATAGGAATAACCAATGACACCTAAAACATGTGGTTCTTCTCTTGGCATGTTTTTCCTCATTATCTCAACCACTGGATATCACCAATCGTGAAATTTATGAGAAGAATTATCAATGCTTAAGAGACCCCAACACCTAATGGTCACACATCATCATTGTAAAATCAGTATAATGTATCTATATTATATGAAATTACATTAATAATAATATCATGTTATCTCTATGTTATCATTATAGAATGATAACTCTTATAACCTTTTGATATGACATGTAATCTAAGGACATTACCATAAATATAGTGGATGTAGAAGTATTATCACTATTCTGGTAATATAAACACATGTATATGTCAAATTTTATACTTTAACAAAAACTAATGTACATACAAAAGTTATTTCATGGGGACCCACTTTCAAAAATTGTGACACACAATGAAATCTTCATGTGATGAATGGTAAATATAAAATTCATTTAATTAATTATGGTAATAATGACCTCGACCCTTTATGATCCATATCAGGATCTTTGAAGGTTGAAACCTCAACAAGGATCACCCCCTTTGGGTGAGATATTAGACATATTCCCTTGATAACCATTACATGTAATTAGCCAAGATTCCCCTTAGGTGTGATGAGATTGACCATTAAAAGAGAATTGATTTGGTTATATTGAATGAATAAGTGTGACATAGTATGGAAAGTACCCTTCACATAGACCCTTATTACTTAAGAATGAAAGGATCAAATGGTATGACCCTATTATGAATATTTTTAATTTATAAATGTAATGTTAATGTCTTGAATTAAATGGAATAGTAAATTTTCATTGACTATACATGGATGAGGATTACAAATTATAAACACATGGTGTATTTTGATTATGGAACTTTTTTCAATCAATGGAGTGGCCAGAAATGAGTTAGCCTTGGATTGTTGAGGGAATTCCCCGAGTACTTAGAGGAAACCAACCCTAATTCATTAATCCAATTACCATGAGAGATACCCACCTTTGAATTTAGTCCTTTTATTATTACTACATGAACACCTCAGGGTAGTAATAATGATCCAATCACTTTATATCTAGAATTTTAAATGCCCTGGATTACCTTCATGAATTCTAGAAAATGTCCTTATAAACACGACACCTTGGAATCTCTCCTTGGACTCCAGTAATTCTTAACTTGAGAGATTTACTATTGATTTTTTTCATGGACTCAGTTCAATTCGTTTTTAGTGGAATGTAAAGGGTTTACCCTTAGACCCCTATAACTAGGATACATGGTTTAGTGTTGTGAGTTAGGTCGAACTTTTTAGGTAAAAAATTCCATTATTTTACCTTGGTTCCTATTTATTTATTCATTACACTTGGAAACCTTTATCATGTACTTTTGAACCTAAACACTTATAAGTCATATCCTCAAACTCATCTGGCTTATGTTGAGGCCGGTATAGTCGGTTAGTCATCCCGTGAGGTTTTCAAGCCTAACATGGTTATTGTCAAACATATTTATTTCTTATGGTTGTTTATATACCTTTACACTATTATATTTATAGAATAAATTTGTATAGAAACCATTGGTGGTGTCCTAATGAGTATATCTCACACCCTGTTCAGGCAGCCGATTGGTACCCAGATAAAATTTATTGTTTCAGGTAGGGAAAAGGGTAATAATATAGCTTTGGATGCTTGATTTAATATGTATGAGGATGGATAATGGGAGTAGATAATCGATCCTATGCTCATGATTCTAGTGGAATCATATTTTAACCTTTTTGTATTTTTATTTTTATACCACATTGTATATTTATACTTCTATATTCCCTTGTATCCACATTTTTGTATAAAATACCATCTTGAAATCATTTTGTATATGATATTGGATTTAGTTCCATTTATCTTTAGGGTAATATTTTTTTGTATGTGATGTTTCTATACTAGTTATTACAACCTCTATATGTTTTGTTTATCTAAATGATTTACTTATGATTCCGCTGTTGATTTTTTATTCATTTTTTAATACTATTCTCCCCCATGACTTGAGGGGATAGTCTCACTATAGTCCCACCCTAGGCCCTTATTTCTAGTTAGTAGCCTCTGGAATATGGGGAGGCATTTTTGAATCCATGGGGCTAACCAGGTTTAGTTACTTAGGAGTGAACCCAGTCTGGGATTCGACCCATGTATATTAGAGAGAGTTATTGATCATAAATTATGAATGATAATCTAGTAAAATATTATCAAGAGAAAATTTATATATTTTTTGGAAGAGTAAAGATCATTGGATTTTGGGAGATCCCATAGATTACGGATAATTAGGGAATAATATTTCTCATTATATCTATATTAAAAATATGGAATTAATATAAAAAATAAATATGAAATAGGATGGAATAGGAATTTCAGAGACTTGAATATGAGATATATCAAGACTGATATTGAATTTGGGGTTCCATATTTAAAATGTGGAAAGTTATCTCATGTGTGATTTAATGTTCCTATAAGATTTGATGAATAAAAAGGTAAATACACCAAAATTACAAGTCTTTGAAAAACCATTATATCAATGAAAGAGTTTGGAAAGAATATATTTTCATATCTAGTTTCAATGAAAAGAAGGAGTTGTAGGCAAGCCATTGAAATATTCTATTAAACACATCTTTTTCTGTTGGAGGAAAAATGTTCGATGGAAGGTGGTGTATCGATACTACATTTGGTAAGTTGAAGTAGTGAAACATGATAATTATAGTGTAAAATTACCCTCATCTGTAGGAATAGTTTTTTCTATAATGATTCCTACAATACACCCACATAAAACTCACTTTGAGGTGCTGATCTTATCTGATGTGTAGAGGAAGGAGTGCAACAAACATGAATATCATCAACACATATTCCAAGAATTAAATATACAAAAGGTTATTCTTTCATTTTTGATCATGGATAGACCCATATGTCTAGAAACCATTGATGATCTTCCCATATTAGTGCATGAAGGAGAAGATAATGAAGTGTGCCTTGGGTGAGGAGTCACTACTATAAATTTGGGTTTATCCAGCACTAGCTAAAAGTAATGACAAATGACCCATTTATCAGTGCTAGAAAAAAGCACTGATAAAGGTCCCCATTAACAATGCTAGCTAAAAGTGATTATAAAGGGTAACTTTATTAGTGCTTTTTTATTAGCACTGATAATGAACACCCTTTATCTATGTTTTCTTCTAGTGTATAAAAAGGGGGCCTTTATCAATAATTTTCTTCTAGTGTTGTTAAAGGGGGGCTTTATTAACACTATAAAAAACACTTATAAAGGTGTGTCATTATTAATGCTAAAAAACCATTAATAAAGGCCCCTATTTATTAGTGTTTTTTTCTTGTAATGATAACGACCCCCCTTTATCAGTATATTTTTATAGTGCTGATAAATGATATATTTAATAAAACAATTATATGTCATTCAAAATAATATATTAAAATATAAATATAATTATATAGATGTAGATATAATATATTTCATTAAATATTAGTTATATAAGGATAATTACCCATTTACACTTTATATAAAATATATTTAGGGAAATGTGGATTGTAAAATAATTAAAATAATTATTAATTAATAATTTGATAATTATTATCAAGTGATAGCCATTTAATAACAATTAGATGAAATAAAAAGTTAATAAACTATTGAATGATGCAAGATAAGTTGAAAACATGAATTGAAATTTAAATAAAAATAACTTTTTATTCGAATATCCATTTGAAATTTACCACATATATAATTGAATCTTGCGATGTGATATATGCCATATTGACTAGGGAGACCTTGGTCACTATTTTTTTGAGTTAAAAAGACCTAGAAGGCCTCCAAAAATGAGTTTTTAGTTGGGAAACCATAATTTTTTCATATTCGATAGTGTTTTAGTGTCATTTAAGAGGGTCATTTTTTCACTTTTTTGTGAAGACTGAATTTATTCCTTTATCTTACATTGATATAGATATATTGGTTTTTTAATTTTATCATTTTTCATATTTTATTTTTATTTATAATTAAATATATTAATATTTTATTATATTTACTTATAACAAATCAATTGTATAAATACATATTTACACTTATTTACATAAAAAAATATTTTTAAATATATGAACCATATGGAAATAAATATTCATTATTAATTTTATTTAATTTAAAAAATTATCGATTTTATTTACCTTATAAAAATTCATTAATTTGAATATATATATCTATATAAGTAATGTATATATATAAATATGTGTGTATCAATAAAAATATTTATTTATGTGTATATTCTAATATATGTAAATAAATACATAAATGCAATTATTTTTGTTTGTATGTTTGAAATATAAATGTGTGTGTGCATGTAAATATGTGCATATGTGTGTGTATCAGTATTGTGTAAATACATTAGATATCAATGTATTTTTAAAAATAAATCATTAATATTATCATTAAATATAGTATATAAATGTTTTTACAATATGTTTTTTAAATACACTACAAAAAAATTATATGTAAATTTACAATTATATATGATTTTGTATAATCATATATCTGTAAATATATTGACATATAAATATATATGTAATTTATAAGATTTATATATAGATAAATAATATATTGGAATCTTTTAAAAATGTATTTTAAAAAATATCTAACCGTTTTTCAAATTATTAAAAATATATGAATATATATACTTTATAAATGTATATATTGTTTTTATATCTACTTATGTGTTTATATTAATAAATGGATATATATTTATATTTATATTCTAATATATGAAAATGAATATTAATATATAATATTTTAAAATAAATATAAGTTTATATATATATATGTATACTTGTCACACACATAAAAAAACATTTTATAAATGTATTTAAAAATAATTATGTAAATATATGAATAAAAATATGTATGTATGTATGTATATATATAGAAAATTAAAAATACATATTTTAAAATATACAATAAGGCATTCAAATTGAAAAAGGATCTTTAGAGATCGAATCTAGGCATCCATGAGGGATGAACACAAGGATGTATACCGTAAAAGCATTGATAAAGAGCCTTTTAGAGTGCTAAGAAAAGTGGGTGGTGGATGAGGCAGTGCTAGTGGGGGTGGGTGGGTGTGGTAAATAAATGTGAAAGGGGTGGAAAGGGTTGAAAAAGGGCACATGAGGAGCACAACAAAAATTTATTTTTTTGTTTCAAATTTTATCAGCACTTAAAAAAAGAACTGATAAAGGTCCCCTTTATCAAGGATTTTTTATTATAATTGATAAATACCACCTTTATCACATGGTTAGTCCAAACCATGTGACTATCTCCTCAAACTATATACCATGAGATAGATTCATTTCACATGGTTTCCACAAAGTTTGTCAAATCCTGTGACCAAATCATGTGGCTCCTTTAGTATCCTAGAAAGGAGAACATAGTTGGCACATAGTTTGACAAACCATGTAGCCAAACCATGATCATAAGGATTAAATATCAAAAAATAATTTTAGAGACATGAAACACCTCCCATTTACCTCATTCTTTCACCCTGCTTTTAGGGTATAAAACCAAAGGTCATTCTTAGGAAACTATGGATATTACTTTCCTCAAGATGATTAATTTTTATGGATCTGATAGCGTTGGATATATATTTTCAAAGGTATGTCTTTGTTCTTCACCATTATCCACCTTAATTCTAGATATATCCTCTTTATCTTGAGAGAAATATTAGATTAAAGTTGTGTTGACATGATATAAGGTTTTTTGATAATATAATGATGTTTTTATTAGATCAATATTTGAAAGTGGTGGAATTATTTGGATCAGAGATGACCCTTGTGTGAATCTTTGAGATCATTGCGGTGAGTGGTCTCTCTCTATTCTCATTTAACCTTGTGATCATTTAATCTAAAATTTATTTCATGGGATTCATGGTTTTGATTCCTCCCTTTATTCCAAGATCCCTCCACTCCTTTGGCATGTAGATCCTGTAGAATTATTAGAATACCAAGTGTTTGTTATGGGTGGTTTTATATAAAGTAATTGTTTTATGAACTATATATGATTACTCATTTCTAAACTATAATTATAATTTTTTAATATCATGAAATCGAATTTATTTAAATTCATATATGGTGGTTTTGATATAAAATGGTTTTCTACTTTATATTTGATAAGGAAATGTTTATTTCAAAGCACCATTGTATTTTTAATAAAATTGGATTTTAAAAGCATGGTTTTAGTGTGAAAGAGGGTTTATGGGTTGAATGTTGAAATGTGATATGTCTATTGGAAATGATTTTAAATTTTTGGTATATGGGAGTTTGAGGTAGATGGGGGGGGGGTGATGCAAGGACTTTTTTCCATGACTCATAGGTGGTTCACACATTGGAGGTGTTTCTCTTCTCCCTTGTTCATTGTGAGTGGGACTAGTTTACATGATATTGTGTGTGTGTGTGGGGGGGGGGGGGGGTTCACACATCGATGTGTTCCTCTACTCCTTAGGAAATTATAGCAGGGAATTGTTTGGTGGGAACTAGTCATTAGTGATCACATGTGGTGAGGATCCTAGCTAGATCAAACCCATATTATTCTATGGGAACCTTCCATTGTGCTTTTATTTGATGTGTATTTATATTTCATACTTAAAAATCAAAAATGTATTATTTTAATGTGTTATATAACCTACTTTATATGAATTTTTTTATAAATTGTTGAAAAGGATGAATTTCCATCTTTTTGGCTAATTTTTAAAAGTTCTATATAATGCATTGTATTTGTTTAAATGATAAAATTTGGATTATTTAATTTTATTCTTATGGAACAATTGGTGGGATCCTACTAGGATTTCTTTGTTCACACCATACACTCACCTTTGGGCGTGTGTAAAAATTATTTTTTCGGATGTATTAAGGGATAATGCACCAAGTAAGGTGGTGGGTATTTGAGTTAGTAGATTTTGGGACTTGAGTGGTGAGCTGGTGGGATGTTTTCAACTTAGAACATGGAGATAGTGGTAATTATATATATCTTTTACTCTGGTTACCCTTTTATAATGAACTTGGTTTTTTTGAACTATTATTTATGTATCTCCTTTTAACTATTTGACTTTGTTATGGAATTTTCATCCATTCTTATCATATATTTCATTCTAGTTATTGTATCTATTTGAAAAAAATCATTCCTTAGGTTATCCTTATTGCCTGAGTGCTTGTCACCAGATCATGGGGATAGATAATTCCATTTGGGTCTCATTGATGATCAGTTTGTAAACTAGATTAATGGGTCATCCAAATCAATTTGTAAAAAAATGGAATCAGATCCAGGTTTTTCTAATGTTGTCATGTTTTGGGTTGTTTGGTAGATAAGAGATAGAATTTTTGAGACTTAAGGGGAATTCTATAGGTGAGTTCCTGGCTAGATATCATCATAAAGAACCTTAAGTTCCCATGGGGGTGTTGGTAAATGTGTCTTATGGGCTATGTTTTGATATAATCTTAGTTATTTCATAAATTATTTTAATTTAAACATAGATTTATTTTTTGTATGAAGGTCTCCTTTCACTCCTTGATATAGTACCATTCTTCCAAGAATACTTACTCATATTCCTTAGGAGGGTGCTACAGATGATTCTCTGTAAGGAAACCCTCCGATTGATTAGATCCATATTAAAGATATAGTATGAGTAATTCACATAGTGAATCAAAATGTTACTCTTGCTCAAACTCAATCAAGGGATTCAAAACCAGGAGGGAGATGAGACAAATATTGAGCTCAATAATTACCCCCAGAGGGATTTGGACTTTTAGAAGATGAATGAACCTTAGAAAATAGAGGGATGGTAGAAAAATTTTGTCGAATCATTGAATTCTTGGAGTATCTATAATTTGTTAAGGTGAATTGTGTTACTTTAAATCTTGAGGGACCTAATAAGGGGTGGTGGGATTTAGTGGTCTAGGAAAAGTAACTTGAGGAATTGGAGTGGAAGGACTTCAAGACTGTATTCTGTCAACAAATTCTCGTGTAATCCATGACTATTGAGAAGCCTATGAAGTTTATCACCATCTAGAAGGGTCATTTATTAGTGATAGAATATGATAACAGTCTTACTGAATTGGTCTATTTTTATCCCTAGGTTATGAAATATGGAAAGACAAAGGACCATATATTCTAGATGGTTCTATGACTAGACGTTAATTCTTTGGTACTCATGAACAATATTTTAATCTATGTAGAGGAAATTTATAGATCATTGATTGAAAAAATAGACCAATAAGGGGAGTTGGGTTTGTTTTGAGTTCTTCCTCTACCAAGTGGAATATATAGAAGCTCACATAGAAATAATAGGAAGTTGAATAATACACATATAGGTCATAGTGATAGATCTTAGTATATGACTTCCTCCAAACTATCAGAAGAAATGGAATGTTTTCTTTTGACTTACAACTAGTGTGGAAAGATAGGTAACACTATGTGTTATTATCCCACACCTCCAATGATGTGTATTTATTATGGTCACTGAGGTTATTTTTAGAGGATCTTTTTGGCTTTGTATGCACCTCCTTATGGAAATGGTTCATCATATCTAAAGGGAAATATGATCTAATTAGAAGATTTAATGTCAATAGGGTTTCATCCACATGCCTCTAGAGTGAAGTAGATTCATAAAATATAGGATTTTCTAGTGTAAGTTGATGTCGTACCAACGACTGTGAGAGGTACGATCATTATTTCATCATCTAAAAAAATAAGTCTTTTTGATACAGGTGCCACTCATTCATATATATCAAACCATTTTTTTGGATCTTTTGAAATATCTAATGGAACTCATGGCATTAATTATGGAGGTAGAAACACATCTTGCAAAAAAAAGGATCAGGGGTTTCGAGGTCCCACATGTTCTTTATCGATGTATAATGTGGATTTAGTTTGGGATTTTCTAGTTCTCAACCTAGATCTTTTTTAAATTATCATTGGGATTGATTTCATGGTTTCCCATCGATATAGGGTTGATTTATATCATCATAAAGTTTCCTTTAATTCCCCCAAAAGGATCTCCCAACTATTTTTGTGTTAATGGGATTTGAGTTGTAGATAATAAGGACCTACACATACTAAATTATAGAGTTTGATATCTACTTTTGCAGTTGATTTTTGGGAACAAGACCTTTATTTTTTATCTTCCTTTAGTGGTTAGGGATTTTCCTAAATCATTCCCTGATGACTTCTCTAGTCTTCCTTAAAAAAGAGAGGTGTAATTTTCTATTAATTTGATGCTTATAACTCTTCTTATACCTATTAATTCATATCATATAGAACTGATTGATTTAAAAGACTTGAATATGCAATTGGAAATTTTAAAGGTGAGGGGTTTTATTTATCCTACTATCTCACCTTGGGTAGATTATGTTCTTTTTTCTAGAATGTTTATGAAAACACTTTATATTTGTATCAATTATCAAAATCTTAAACAAATGGTGATTAAAAATAAACATACTTTACCATGTATTAATGAAATATTTTATAAGTTAAAGGGTTCAAATTGGTTCTTGATGATTAAAATCCGGTTTGGTTATCACGAGCTCAAATTAAGGAGTCTGATATCCTGAAGTCTACTTTTAGGAGCAAGTATGGAAACATTGAATGTCTTGTAATTCCATTTGGACTGACCAATTCTCTTGTAGTTTTTATGGATTTGATGAACCTGATATTCCACCAATATCATGACTCCTTTATTATTAAATTTGTGGATTATATCATGGTTTATTCAAAATATGATGAGGAGAATGAGAATCATCTAGAATTGGATTTTTCAATCTTGATGAATCATCATCTATTTTTCTAAGTTTTCAAAATGTTACTTCTGGATTTGGGAAGTGAATTTATTTGGACATTTGGTTTCAGATTATGGAATTTGAGTTGATCTCATGAAGGTGAAAGTTTTCTTGTTATGGGAGGCGTAGTGTAATGTCTTTGATATATGAAGATTCATGGATTTTTATGGTTATGATATGCAGTTTGTGAAATAATTCTCAAAAACTTCCTCACCGTAGGAAATTATTACTAAAAATAGTTGAAATTATTATGGTATGTAACATGTTATACTTAATTTGATGAATTAAAATCATGTATTACCTATACTCATATATTTATTTTACCAAAATCTATGGTCAGGGATATGTGGTGTATTGTGATTATTTGAGTCATGGTACGGGTTGTATGTTTATACAGGGAGATCATGTAGTGAAATATGACTCTCATCATCTTCAACTACACGAAAAGAACTATCCAACTCATGATCTCAAACTCACCCCTATTATTCATGCTCTTAACTATTGGAAATAATATCTTTTTGGTAGAGGTTTACTATGTATTATGATCAATATGATTTTGGGTTATATCTTCTCATATAAATACCTGAACCTCATGCTTAGGTGATGGGTATAGTACCTTCAGAGGTTTGACTTTGACATTTCCTACTCCTATGGAAAGGGTAATGTTGTTTCTGATTCCCTTAGTAAGAAATCTCCCTCTTAAGACATAATGGAATCTAACAAGGAATGGAATATCATGGGAATCTTTTCTCAGATGCACTTGTAGGTGGGAAAGCTTGAGATAGGTATGAATGAGGCCATTGGTTAGTTGAAGTCACCTCTCCCTGAGTCAATTATTTAGAAGCAACAGTTGGATGGTGAGTTTAGGGAAATCAAGGGATCCTTATATAGTGGGGATTCTATTTTTTTCCGGTCTCTCTCTTTAGAAGGTTTTATTTTCTTTTGAAGTTGGTTATTCATCCCATTATCTGTTTGGAAGACCATGATATAGGATTTTTATAGTTCCCCATGGGATATTCACCCAAAAACTATGAAGATGTATTATGACATAAATCATTAGTTTTTCTAGTCAAGAATGAATCCTGGCATAATTAACATTGTATTATATTGTTATACCTGAAAGAAGATTAAGGCAACACACCATAAGAATTTTGTTTAGATTTATCATATTCTAGTGTTATTTTTGAAATGTGATGAGGTATCCATGTATGCTTTCATTACATTACCATGGAATCCCTAGAAAAAGAACTTTATTTAGGTGGTGATTGATTGGATTACTAAATTAGACCACTTTTTTCCAATTTGAGACATCACTAAAATTGATGATTTGGGAATTTTATACATGTAGTACATTATTTTATTCTATATGGTGGAATATGATATTATCTCAGTTAGGTATCACATATTTAATTTATGGTTCTGGAAGGGTCTCCAAGAGATAATGAGGACTCATTCCAGATTGAGTATTACTTACCGTCCTCAGACAAATAGCCATGCATATCAAGCTATTCAGATCCTAGAAGAAATTCTCAGTGCTTGAATTCTAGATTTCAGAGGATCTTGGGATAGAAAAAAAGGATGATTTTACTTATTACAATAGTTACCATTTCTCTATCCAAATAGATCCTATTTGTTTGTTGAATGTAGGAAATCCTTCTCTTATGGGACCTAAAATTTTCCAAGAGATGTTTGAGAATGATCACATTATACGTTGATGATTGGTGTTGAAACAAAGATGAAACAATCCTTACACGGAATGTCAAAACCATCCTTTAGAATTTTCATTTAGTGACTGAGTATTCTTGAATGTATCACCTCGGCTGGGTCACCATCGTCTTGGGAAATAGGGTAAGTTGGTTATGAGATATGTTGGTCCATTTGATATTATTGAGTGAATTGAGAAGGTGTCATACCAGTTAGTATTATCATCTCATTTTACTTCTATTCATAATGTATTCCACATATTTCAGCATAATAAATATCATCCTAGTCCTTCTCATGTTTTGAATTGGGGAACAATTCCTCTTGAACCAGATGTGTCTGTAGTTGAAGAACCAGTGCAGATTATTGATTTTAAAGAGAGATTCCTACATGGAAAGTGTATTTCATTTTTCTGAGTGTTATGGGGGCACAAAACAAAGTTTCATAATATTTGGGAGTGGAAATCATTGACAAGGGAGCAAAGACCTCATATCTTTTTGTATCAACCTTCTATGACTTGACTTTTAAGGAAAATAAATTGATATAGTAGGGAGAATTTTCACATAAACACTTTCATGTGAAAATATAAATTTAATTTTAATATTTATTAATTAAAACATTTCTTAATTTATTTCAGGTGATTTTTTTTGTTTTTAGATTTTTTAGGCTTATTCATAGTGGGTGGATGATTATGTGAAACCAAACAGGCTATCCCAGGAAACCATGCTGCTTATTTTGGAGTCTTAGAGGAGGGAACATGGTTGTCAAATAGTTAAGAAAAACCACACGAAATTCTCCACAAACCATGTAACATGGGATATTGGATTTTTTCATGGTTGGTGTATAGATTTTCAAACCATATTTCCAAACTATAATGGTCCTCCAGTATCCTGTAAAAGGGGTGTATGGTTAGTGCATAGTTTGATAGACCGTGCAGCCAAACCATACTGGATGGAATTAATTATCTAAAAATAATTTTATGGAACTAAAACACCTACCGCTCACCTCATTGTTTCACCCTTCACTTTATGGTATCAAAATAGAGATTATTCCTAAGTTATTTTAGAGATTAATTGCCTACTGTTGATCAATTTTGATGGATCCTAGGGGGCCTAATATATATTTTCAAAGGCATGTCTCCATTTTTAATTTCTATTCTATTTTCTTCTATACATTGCCTCTTTCTATTGAGATAAATCTTATAATATAGGTGTATTAACTATATAAAAGGTTAATTTAATGATATAATTATGTTTCGATAAGATCAGTCATTGAAAAAGGTGGAATGATTTGGATCTGGGTTGATCATTGTATGAATGTTTTAGATCTATTTGGTAAGTGGTCTCTATTTTCTCCATTGACCTTAGGATCATTGAATCTCAATTTAATGTTATGGGATTCATGTTTTTGGATCTTCTCTTGATTACCAGATCCCTCCTCTCATTTGGTGTGTGGATCCCATGGAATTATTGGAATACCAAGTGTTTTAGGTGGGTGGTTTTATCTAGTGTATTTTCATTATGAACAATGAAAGTTTTTTCATTTATAAACTATATTTATAAACTATTAATATATTGATATATTATTAATTAAAATTAAAATATAGTTGTTTTGATATAAAATAGTTTCCCACTTTTTATTTGATTAAGAAAGGTTGATTTCAAATACCTATTGGTTTATTTAATAAAATTGGATTTCAATGCATAGTTTTGGTGTTAAAAAGGTTTTTGTTCAATTTTTTAATTATGATATTCCCTTTGTAAATTATTTTAAAAGTTCAATACATTGGATCCTAGGGTAGTTAGGGGGGTCATGTATGGATTTGTTTCATGAATCTTAGGGGGTTCACACATCATGATGTTCCTTTACTCTATATATCTTTGTGTCATAGAATTGTTTACATGAAATAATAAGAGGTTTTACACATCATTATGTTCTTTTTATCATTTTGTTTTTATACCACGAACTTTTTTAGTTATCACTATTCATTAATGATCACATTGGGTGAGGATCCTTTATTTCCCAGACCTATATTATCCTAGGGGTACCTTCTATTTTGATTTTAGTTGACATAGATTTACATTTCATGCTTTAAAATGATAATTGAATTATTTTAATGATATTTGGAAAATATTTTATATGGAATTATTTATAAAATGTTGAAATATTTGTATTTCTATTTTTTGGTTAATTTTTAAAATTTGTATATCATGCCTGTCTTATTTTAAAATGAGTATATTTGGATTTTAAAATAAACTTCTCATGGAAAACTTGGTGGGTCCCCATTAGGAATGTTTTTATCACACTCTACAGACACCCTTGGGTGTGTGTACACATTTTTTTCTGATGAAATAAGGGGAAGGGAACCACAATGAGGTGATGGGTATTTGAGTTAACTTGTTTTGGGACATGGTTGGTGAGTTAGTGGGATGTTTCCCACTTAGTAAATGGTGATAATGGTTGTTATATATTTTTAAATTTAGTTTCTATTTGATCACATACTTAGTTTTTAGTTTGTTCTACCATTTATGTATAACTTTTTTCAGTTTGACACTATTATGAAATTTTTATCGATTATTATCATATATGTCATGCTAGTTTTTGTATCTTTTTGGGAGAAATAATTTTCCAGGTTATCATTGTTTCTCGGGTGTTTATCTCTAACTAATGGGGTTCAAGAATGATATTATGGTCTTTTTGTGGATCATTTCATAACAATATTAATGTTTCATCTAGTTTTATTCATGAAAAAATATTACCAGAGCTAGTATGTGCTCAAGTTTTCATGTATTGGGATTTTTGGTAGACATGGGATAGAATTTTCGGTACTTGAGGGGTGGGTTATGGGTGAGTTACTGACCAAATATTATATAATAAACAGTAATTTACCATTAAGAGTTGAGAAATATGTCTTCTATGTTGGGTTTTGATCTAATATTAGTTCTTTCATAAATTCTATTGATTAAAATTGAAATTTCTTCCTTGTATGATGGTATCTTTTCACTCCTTGATATAGTACCACACCACCTTAAAGAATTCCTTATATTCCACATTAGGGTTTTGTGGATGATGATTTAATAGGAAAACATATGATTGATCAGAAAAAAGTTGAGTCTATTATATGGGAACATCACTAAGTAGATCAAAATGTACCTCTTGCTCAAACATAGGCTAGGGTGGCACAACCAAGAGCTCGAAGAGACAAATATCAAGATCAAGAATTACTCCTCTAGAAGCCTCCATCTATATGAGGATGAATAAACCTCAGAAATTTGAGGAATGGTTAGATAATATTGGTCAAATAATTGATTTTTTGTAGATTCATGAATCTATTAAGGTTAAGTGTGCTGCTTTCAAGATTAAGGGACCTAGAAAGAGGTGGTAGGATGTAGTGGTCCATGTGAATCAAGATGAGGTATTGGAGTGGAAAGACTTCAAGACCATATAATTTTAGTAGTTATTCCTGAAATCAATGACTATCAAAAAGTATATGAGTCTCCATTCATTCCATAGGGTGATCTCCTAGTGATAAAATATGGAAATAGTTTTATTTAATTGGCCAATTTTTCTCTTGAGGTTGTGAAAAATGACAACATGTAGCCTTAAATTTTCCATATGGGTTTTCAATTATACATTCATTTTCTTCTCTTCATGTAGATGATTTTCACTTTTGTAGAGGTATTGGATAAAGTGCTGATGGGAGAAATGGTTCTAGAAGGAAAGCTGGGTTACGTGGGACTTCCTCCATTACCTAGTGGGAACTTTAGTTGCTCAAATAGAAAGAAGAGGAACTTGATTGAGAATCATGGTGGTGGTATTAATATATCTCAATGGTAATCTTCATTTACACCATTAGTAGTAGTCATAAGTGTTCCTTTGACTTGATAGTAGTGTGGAAATACTTGGTAAACTAAATATTATTGTCCCGCACCTCTAAACATATTTATTTCTTATGATCTCTAAGGTCATTTTTAGAGGTTATTTTAAGATCTTTCTATTCCTCATTATGGATCTGGTTCATCTGATCTAAATGTAACTATGACCTAGTCGGAAGCTACTATGTCTATAGGGATCCAACCACATACCTCTAGAGTGAAGCAGATTCATGTAGTAGAGGATTCTTATGGTGGAAGTTGAAACATACCTTGTGACGGTGAGGGTTATGATATTTATTAAATCAACTATAAAAACCACTCTCTTTGATATAGTTTCCTCTCATTTCTTCATATTGACCCATTTTGTGGATATTTTGAAACTTCCGACAGAATTCATTATATTCATTATGGAGATGGTGATTCCTCTTAGGAAGAGAAAAGAGTAATGTTTTCAATGCCCCACTTGTTCTTTATTGATCATTAATGTTTATTTAGTTAGGGGTTTTATGGTTCTCGACATAAATATCATTGAATTTTCATTAGGATGGATTGATTAGTTGGAAATTGATCTATGGTTTTTTATTATCATCAGTAGATCTCCTTTACTTATCTATATGGGAGCTCCTAGGTCTTTCATAGAGATTTGGATTTGAGGTCTAGTGTCATAGGAATCATATGGAATTAGTGATTTTGATATTATATTTTATAGTTGAGTTTAGGAATGAGCCCTCTAATTGAGATCTTCCTTTGGTGACTAGAGATTTTTTATAAGTATTCCCTGATGAATTCTTTGGTCTTCCTCATAAAAGTGAGGTTGAGTTTTCTGTTGATATGTTTCTTATAACTCAATTTATCTCTATTATTTCCTATTTAAATATCCTATAAATTCCATGTATTTTTTTATAAGTTATATCGAATTATTCCGAGACCAGATGCTCTAATGGCACCTAATTCTGATGCATGGTGAGCTCGAAATAGAATTCTGAACTTTTTTTAGTTCATTTAAATAAACTTTCGAGTAGGTTTTTCTAAATTTTAAACAGGTTCTTGGATAAAAAATTAAAGGTCACCATTAAACTCAGAATGGAAGGATTCTCCTAGAATGGACCTAACCTCCACCAACACGGGTCAAGGGAAAAAGTAATTTTTTGGAATTTTTAAAGAAAAGGTTAAAAATAAAATAAACTTTTTTTTTATTTTTATGAATTTTTAAACTGTTGTAGCTCAATAGTTTTCCAACTAAGATAAACTGAATACACTATTTCATTAAATGAAACAGATTAATGACTTCGTAATAGAAACGTAACTGAAACCCTGATTTTTATTTCTCCCTTTAATGGGGAAGAAGACAATGTAGGATTGTTGGCACAATCCTAGTTCTACTTTGAAGCTATGGTGGGTGACGATGATGAACACCCCCCTTCGAAAAAATCATCACTAATGATGATCAACCAATGTCTGTAAACATAGGATCACAGAATGACAAATGCAATGACACCGTCCATCACCAACGAGTATTGAATCCTCTCTGACGAATCGTTTCAATGATGAATTCTAATGAGGTAGGGGTTATTTTGTTCAAGTTTTCTGGTCCTTTATTCTGAAATGACGAATACAGATCAACCCAAAAAGAGGTTGATCTGTGGATTTCTCATTCTTATGGGAGGGTGTTTTCTTGGGTTTTCTATATTGGGATTAATTATTTCTTAATAGAACCTCAATCTCAAACCTACCCATGTTTAAAACTATAACGAGGATGATGCGGGCTGACACGAACAAGGCCTAAGAACCTCCGCCTTGTGTATTTTTTGTGGAAAAACCTTCAAAATGGTGGAAATAAGGTTTTGAGGCCTTGGTAGGGAAGACGTCACTCCACTGAGGCTGGAGGCATAGACAACCCGAATAAAAGACCACAAGATTGGACTTGGTGGTCAGCAGAATAACATGCACGTGGTGGACTGTAGTGGTAGCTGCAGGAGGGTGGCAGTGCACCATGACGACACACTAGAGGAATAAACCACATAGGTATAGCAACCTATAGCTACAGGCCATGACTTCATGGGGAACATGGTCCCCTAACCATGTTTGGAACCCGGGTAGTCGGGTTCGACCGACTGCGTGACAGCACCCCTGACGCACTACACGTCTAAGATGAAGAGATCTGGTCTGCCAGAGGTAAACTAGGAAGGGCGCAACCTGTGCCCTATGGGCCATACCCATTCCCAATGGGCCGGCCCCACCCCATTGGGTTGGGATGAATGAGACCGGGTCACCGGGTGACCCGGCGAGTTGGCCCCCCCCGGCCGAACCAGGTTGGGTCCAGTGAGGCCTAGTGGGCCTGGCCCACTAGCCAGGCTAGACTGGCCAAACCCAAACCTAAACTCGGTCAGGTAGGGTCAGTTGAACTAAACCAGGGCATGTATTTGGTCAGGTCAGTCCGATCGGGTCAGTCCGATCAGGTAGGACCGGGCCTAGATGCAACTGACCCTTATTTACTAAAACACCAATAACTTACAAATCGAGCGTCTAATTGACAATATAATTTCAGTTTTGGATCCCTCATAACAAGGGGAATCTTTTTTTATACTCTTAGGAGGATTTTATGGAAGTTGAAATATGACAAATGTATTGGGGTGTGGTTCTCCCAGAATTAAGCGCACTATGTGCGAAAACCCAGTGGTTGGCAGAGACCTGAAGACTACTGAAAAGAGACCCTATGTGGATCAGCTATGATAAACTAGTAGAAAGTGGCTCTGTGTGATCTGGCATGCTGATGGTGGGGAAAACTCTGTGTGACCCAGTAGACCCACTGTACCCAACAGGGAGGAATACCCCAGTATGGAAAAGGTGGGAAGCAACTCTGTGTGACCCGGTAGGCCCACGGTGGGGAGCGGCTCTGTGTGACCCATCTTACCCACAATACTCATTAGGGATGAGTACCACAACAACCCAAGGTTAGTGAGAAGTGTCTTTGTGTGACCCAATAGTCCCACTGTACTCATAGAGGTGGAGTTATCCCGTAGCCCAAGGTGTTCGATGATATGACTAATAGTCTCACTTTCCTTACTCTAGATTATACCTGGTGTGAGATGTCTTGCTATGTGATTTTCTTTGTTGATTTATTAGTGGTATTTACTTATTATTTTGCGGTCCCTACTAAGTATATTATTACTCACCCCTGCATAGGCTTTTCCCGCAGGTGTTGTGTCTGGTGTAGATGACCGACAATATGGCGGAGGACGTGGTAGCCCAAGACTAGGTGGTGCTGAGTGATATCAGACAAGAATGATGATCTTATATGGCTTCCGATAGCTACTATATATTTTCCCATCAGGTGGGGTTTCTAGCGGATGGCTTTCCATAAATATTTTACTTACTCTTGTTGTAGTTTTATTTTGTTGGGTTTGTTTTCTGGCCCATTTACTTTCAGTTGTACCTTTACACTCAGTGGTTATTTAGTGGCATGCATGTTATCTTTTTTAGTTTCCTTGGGATGTGGTAGTGTGTGTGTGTGTGTACAAGTACTTAGGAAAATGCATCCCACTTGTAGGTTGATTCCGTCAACACTAGTCTCCAACCCTTGGCCTTTGAGAGACAGGCTTGGGGGAGTCATGACACGAGCCCCAGGGGACGAGTTGTGACACCTATCATATGAAAAAAGATGATTTTATAGAGTTGAAGATATAATTGGATGATTTAAAAGTAAAGGATTTTATTATTCCTAGTGTATTTTCTTTGGAATATCCATTGATTTTCTAAGAAGTCTGATGAAACATTCCATCTTTTTATAAATTATTAGAAGCATAATCAAATGATGATTAAAAAAAACCTCATTCTCCCATTATATATGACTTGTTTGATCTTTTAAAGGGTTTATAGTGGTTCTCGAAGATCGAACTTAGGTCAATTTATCATCGGATTAGAGTTAAGGAGTCAAATATTACAATAAATACTAATGTTGTTTGGCCTAACCAATGATCCTGTAGTTTTTATGGATTTTATGAACCACATATTCCACAAGTATCTCGACTCTTTTTTTCTGTATTTGTGGATGACATACTATTTTATTTAAAATCAAAGGAGGAGAATGAGAATCATCTTGAATTTCTTTTTATAATCTTTCAGAATCACTAAATTTATTCTAACTTATCAAAATGTGACTTCTTGATTTGAGAAGTGAAGTTACGAGGACTTGTGGTTTTAGAAAAAGGTATATTAGTTGATCCCGAGAAAGTAAAGGATTTATTATCATGGGAGGATCTATGTTATGTCTTTGAGATATAATGTTTCTTGGGTTTAGCTAGTTATTGTTGGTAGTTCATGAAATACTTCATGAAACTTTCCTCACCATTGAAATTTATTACTATAAAAGAGATGAAATTATTTTGGGATGGAAAATGTAAAACTTCCTTTGATTAATTGAAATTATGTCTAAAATAAAATCCTATCTTGAGAAGAAGGGTAAGTTCACTCTAAGATATGTTGTTCAATTTAATATTATTGATAAGACTAGTAAAGTAGCCTACTGATTGGTGTTAATATCTCAGTGAAATTCTATTCATGATGTATTCAACATGTCTCAGCTTAAGAAATATCATCTGATCCTTATCATGTATTTAAGGGGAGATATTTCTCTGGAATTGGATGTGACTTTTGTTGAGGAAGCAGTGAATATAGTTGATTTGTAGAAGAAATTTTTACATGAAAAGTTTATTCCACTAGTCTAAGTTCTATAGTCGCATAAAAAAATTATCATGATATGTGGGTGTTGGAATTGTTGATGATGGAGCAATGAAATCATCTTTTTTGAATTAATCTTCCAGGACATGAATTTCTGGGGGGAAGAAAGTGATATGGTGGGGTAATTATTACATAATAACATCAATTCTAGGCATGAATATCCTTTTTTACCAACTATTGATTTAAAATTTTATGGCATTTTTTTAGTTAAAATTTGGGAGTTTATATAGTTTTCTGGGCCTATGCATGGTTGGAACATAATTAGGGAAAACCACGTGGTTCATCCTAGGAACCCATAAAGATTTTTTTGGATTATAAGAGGAGAGTGTATGGTTGGCGCATGATTAGGACAAACCAGGAGGCCTTATACTTAAAGAATGTAACACATGATAGGGGCGTTTTCACTATTGTAATATTGTTGTTAAAATAATATATCCAAACTATGTGGCTCCTCCAATAACCTATAAATGCGTGTCTATTTGGTGCATGGATTGAAAAAACTGTGGATCTAAATATTGTTGATAGGAATTAATTATCTGAAAATAATTTTAGAGCCCCAAAATACCTCCCATTTGCCTCTTCATTTCACCATCACTATAGGGTCTCAATCCATAGGTCATTATTAGGTGATTTTGGATATTCCTTTCTTCTCTGTGATAAACTTTGATAGATCTATGGGTGTTAGATCAAGATTTTCAAAGGAACATATCAATTATTCATTGTTATTTTCCTTGATTATAGATCTCTAATCATTATCTTCAGATAAATCTTAGACAATAGGCGTATTAACCATATTTAAGGTTAGTTTGATGATCTAATGATGTTTTTTTAGATCAGTAATTGAAGGAGGTGAAATTATTTGGATCTGAGTTAATCCTTGTGTGAATATTTTAGATAATTGTGGTAAATTGTATCTACCTATTCTCCATTGAAATTGGGATCAATGAAGATGAATTTAATGTTATGAGATCAATGGTTTAAGATCTTCTCTTGATTCCAAGATCCCTCATATCCTTTGGTTTATAGATCCTATAGAATTATTGGAATACTATGTGTTTGAGGTGGGTGGTTTCATCTAATGTTTTTTATGAACTACACATGATTTCCCCTTTATAAAATATATTTATAAATAGTTAATGCTATAATCTATAATTTTTTAAAATTCATATACGGTTATTTGGATATAAAATGGTTTTCCCATTCATATTTGACAAA
Source organism: Viscum album (assembly GCA_963277665.1). Taxonomy (NCBI): domain Eukaryota; kingdom Viridiplantae; phylum Streptophyta; class Magnoliopsida; order Santalales; family Viscaceae; genus Viscum; species Viscum album. Next base: position 112,711,022 of record OY728127.1, read on the forward strand.
GAAAGGTTTATTTTAAATCACCATTGGATTATTTAAGATAATTTGATCTTAAATCATGGTTTTGGTGTTAAAAGGGTTTTTAGTTTGATTGTTGAAATGTTTTATTCCCATTAGCAATAGTTTTTAATGTTCAGCACTTGGGAGACATGGGTACTTAGGATGGGGGTTTTGTAGGGACTAGTTTCCATGAATCGTAGGGAGGTTCAATCACTGAGGTTTTCCACTACTCCTTAGGTCGTCATACTAGGGATTGGTTTAAATGAAATCATAGGGGTGTTTAAACATATGGGTATTTCTATAATCCTTAGGTTGTCATACCAAGTCCCTTTTTAGTGTTCATTAGTCATTATTTATCACATGAAGTGAGGATCCTAGCTAAACGAGACCTATATTATCCTAGGTCTACCTTACATTATGATTTTATTCGATGTGTATTTACATTGAATTATTAAAAATGATAAATGGATTATGCCTCTGGGCCTACGGGTCATGTATTGGGTATGGTATGCCTCGCGGCCTTCGAGTCATGTATTGGGGGTTTGTAGGGCCTTGTGCCTTGGGCCTACAGGTCATGTACAGTTTCAACTTCAACCCTCAAAATGGGTATTATCCATAATAAAATAAAAAATAAGTCCTTTGGGCCATTTGGGCTAACAAATAATTAATATGGAATGATTGGAAAGATCCCTCTTGGATTATTTTTCTCACACCCTACACACACCCTTAAGAGCGTGTAAAACTTTTTTTATAATAAAGTAAGGTAAGAAGTTCCATACTAAGGAAGTGGGTATTTGAGTTAGCTAGGTTTGGGACTTGAGTGGTGATCTGGTGGGATGTTTCCCACTTTACACATGGAGATAATGGTAATTATCTTTTTTTTACTTTGGTTAATCTTGGATTGCGTACTTGTTTTTTGGTTTTTTCTTTGAGTCATGTTTCACTTTTCAACTATTTTACAATGTTATAGTATTTTTATCCATTATTATTATATATTTCATGCTGGTTGTTGTATTAGTTTGGGTGAAATTGTTCCCTAGGTTATCTATGTTTCTTCGGTGCTTGTCACCATCCACTAGGGATGGAGAACACCCTTTTGGTCAATTACAGATCCATTCAGAACCCATATTGAAGAGTTATCTAGGTTGGTTCCTGACATCATCATTACTTAATTTTCTCCTAATTTAAATTAGAGTTTTAATTCATTTTTCTTCTTCCTTTTTAAATGCATTTACTATTTTATTTTTATATGTTTCTTATGAAAACGATGTGTCACTCTTCATTTGGATAACTTGAAACCCGGATAAAAAATTTACCACTCACATTATTTGAATTATAAACAACTTTTTTCCCTTACCAAATTTTTTACACACAAACTTCTAGTTTATTATAATAAAATAAAATAAAATAAAATCATAAATAATTATAATATGATATTTCAGACTATTACCTTCCCAAAAAAAATATTATTTAGGCAGTGATAAATCTATGGATACCATTATATGGAATCTTTATTAGTTCTATATAGAAAATCTTCAATTTTTATACATATGAATCCAATAAGGTAATCTATAGAGAATTCACCTCATTGTTTTCCATTGATGAATATTTATTTAACCATAAATTGTTGGATTTTATATCATTTTAGAGTAAAAAACCGTAAAATTTTGGATACCTTTTAGTCCACCTACATGTACTAGTTTCTTAAAATTAAATTTAATCACCAAAAACGATTACCTTTAATCAAAAATGAGAATTTTTAGATCGATATTTTCCTGTTCCTAAATTTTTTAATTTAATTTTATTTATTTTTGAATATCCACTTGTATTTTTTCATATTCCCCATTTTGATATAATTGTTTTTATCTATTTTATTAACCTTATATCAGATAATTTTCAATAATTCTTTCTTTTTTTGAACTTATACTTTCTCTTTTGATTTTATATGATAATCATTTATTTTTATATATTTTATAAAAAAAATCATGTGATAATGTTTTATGATAGATTATTTATCATGTAATGTCTAATAAATACAATATATATATTATTTATTTATATTAGATCTATAATTGACCTGATATATGTAATGATAAAAACCTCTTGGGATAATTTTTTTTATTTTCCCCTAGTTTATTATCAACCTGAGAATAATAAACTACAATGACATGTCAATACTATTATAGTACCCTGGCCTAGGAGATCCCACTTCCAAACTAGGTTTCCACTAACCTGATGTAATATATCTTTGGACACTATATATTTGAAACTAGAACTAATAGTATAATCTCATACTCTAGAAAAAGTCTCTATATTTTTGTTATTATTAAACACATATATTTGATTTTTATCAAAAAACCAATGTAATCATCCCATATATTAGATATACTCAAAATATACATAGACAATAAAAGATCCACCTTTGAGTGATAACTATATAAATATATTAATTTGAAAACAACAATGAGAAATCCACATAACATGAATAACAATCACACATAAAAAATACTTGAATTCAATAATAAATCAGGCCACTTAGCTGAAAAACATACAATAAAAACTCAATATATTTGCTTAAATAAAAATAAAACCAATTTTGATTATATGAACTCCATAACCACAATAAACTCTATGAACCCCAATCTCTATTCAAATAATCTCTATAGGACCCTCAAAATAAAACATCATCTACTGGGGCATATAAGAAAACCACATTGTATTCACTCATAGGTAATGAGAATAAGGGATTAGTGGGATTTTATTAATATCCCAAACCCTCATGAGTGAGTGTGAAAAATATAGATACATTTTAAAGTGTCAGTGATGTGGTATATCAAACCCTATTCCAGATATACATAAAATGAGAATAAATACATAAATAAAAATAAGGGTTACAATAATAAATTAAAACTCAAACTAATCTATTCCACACACTACATATATTAAACCTAATATATACACTTTACCTAATTAATAAAAATACAAATCATATAATAACCTTTTAGAAAAATCAAGGAAACTAATCCATTTTCCATCTCTAAAGTTTCATTTTTGAAGCGAGGGACATAATAACCATCCATAAATTGATCCATAGGTTCAATTCATAAGATATCTACTAGTGATTGTCTAATCTAACACTTACCAAAATCATTATACACTACTAGAATATCATCTAGAATCTATCAAAAAGAATGTTCTCACAATATAAGTCATCTGGACTCCCAACCCAACATTTATATGAAATAAAAATGACATTCATGACCATGGAGTTAATAGGTGACCTTATAGAATGCATTAAAACCCTACTATTAATGTTTAAAAGTATGTCACAATGACAAATAAGATATCCTATGAAACACTAATGACTCTTTCAAAATTAAATGTATCATCTCATGTTTAGTTCCCTGATGTGGGATGAATCATTTCCATTAGAACATGACATTGAAAACCATTAACAATCATAATGCATCAATATTATATTCTATCTCATTAATACATCCCTAAACTTGTGTGTCCCAAACCCAATAAAATATAATTACTCCTTAATAGATCCTAAGTGGTCATAAATCACTCAAAATAACATTCAATATCGCATAAGGTTCCCAAAATATTATAATATGTACATTTATAATACTGAATTTTAGGTTATGATGGTACTAATCATTAACTTGTTCAAGGTCCCGCCACTCAAATTTCTCTTTCACATAAAATTATTGACCGATATTTATCTCAATTGGATGTCATGCATAAGTAAGCTCATCCATCATTAAATTAATCTAATCAACCCTCAAAATTCAATAATTAATTATTTCAGAATTATCATGTATCTCCCTTTCTTGGATGTTTCAAAATACCTAAACAACCATAAACTCATAATTCTCATACCATGAAAATATCATAAATTCAAGAATGAGAAGTAATTTTAGTTAATATATCAAAGAATTTATCCACTTATTAGTAATTAATATCCATGAAATTACCCATATTATGGAATTAATCAAGTACTTATTCACCACATAGAGTGAATCCTTAAATCCTTAAAGCATTAATCCTTTTACTTGAACACATTAAATGAACAATATGCACCCCCAAATTATAATTATATTTTCAATTTCAATAACACTTTTGAACACTAGTTATAACTTCCATGATATTATGTTGAAACCCTCAATCTATTCCTTTCCAATAAAACCTTAGCTTACATAACATGGACTGGAAGATCTAAAAAGAGTAACACCCAATGATAGTGTATCTTGATAGAGGAACACAACTCTAAATTATCAAACCAAATCACTTTATCTCTCCCCAATTCAGCAAAAACCTTCAGAATGAAATGAAAAAAGTAATGGAATAGAAGAACTTAAACCAATATATAACAAAAATATAATTATTTATATGGTTTGATAAATTCCCTACTTAATGACAAAAACACCACAACCATTATTATTAAGAATATAAGAAGTGTTTATTTATCTCGAGTTATAAGTGCTAAAATTTTGAAACACCACCTGAGAGGAAATAGATGAAACTCAATACTTATACACTATAATATAGTTTAACAACTTATGAACAATCCATGTGACCCCACCCATGTATATATAAATGACTCCAATTAGTCATTTTAGTTCCACTATTTTCTAATATTTAGGCCCATCATTGAATTGACTAAGGAAACCACCATTTTCCCACTGACTGATATGAATATAAATCTCCTCCTAGTAAAATATCTATATTTTTATGAACACATCCTTAATCTCTTATATAATCTTCCATTCTAGAATATTAGAGTTCTATTTCTTCTATTCTATCGACACATACAACCTCCTTCTAGAGCTTTTCCTATTAGGATTTAATTTTGAAAATAGACTTCACAATAATGAAATTATTAACAATCCTCCACTTAAAGAATGTTTTATAGACACCATGATTAATACATGGGTCACTTTATTAACACATATTCTTAAATTAATCTTCTCTCTCAGTGTAAATAATCATCTAATTCTTCTTTATATCATCCAATCCCCATTGAGGCATAATACTACACAAAATTTTATCATACCATTACTTTTTTAGCATGCCCAATGGATTATAACTCTGTATATATTTTATAGCTCTATAATTCCATATTGAAATAGATTCTAGATTAAGTGATATGTTATATTAATGTGATTTATTCTTGAGTGAAACACCAAATTATTTACAATATGTCTTGTGTTCTAACTATCATAGAACAAAATTCCATTTATCTTCCCCCATTTGAGTTCCTATAATAAACACTTCAACTATAAAAACTAATTCCATGCTAATATAACAGTAATATATTATTATTTCATTATAGATAGTAAAACTAAAAATTATAGTCTATACATTAATCTCACAGATATGTCTCCAAAGGAAAATATATAACTAGTGGGTTTTATCCATGTATCCATATCTCCACTAAAATATGAATATGAAAACCCTTGTAAGAAATGGTCGGTTCTATAATAAGGTGCTAGATCCACTGTACCTTTCTGGTAATAAATTACCACCTCAAAACAGATAAGTACTCCTTTCCCATATTCTTTATGAATATTTTAAAAACTCCAACTATAATGGAAATATCTTTCCATGTACAAACCATGACATATATCAACCTTACTACTATCAATGCATATAGAACATTAATCATTTACATAGATTACCCTTTAGTTCTTCACACTTTCTATTTCGATAACTTTAAATTTATGATAAATGTTTTTATAACATGCTTAGATTCAGACATTTTTAATCTTTCCAATACATTCTATATGTACTTTGACTAAGAAAAAACCAATGTTTCAGTCTCCTAGTCCCTTCCGATTGATATACCTAATATTTTATTTATAGCCTCGAGATCCTTCATTTTGAATATTTTGGATAAATCATCTTTTGACTCCCAAATCCAATATTTCCATGAATCCACTAGAAGTATGTCATCTATATATAGAAGAAAAATTATGAAGCTTCCGTCATCAAATAACTTTTCATATCATCAATGGTTTGCATTACACCAAGTGAATGCCTTATCTTCTATAAAATCATCAAACTCATGGTTTCATTGTTTGGGTTCTTACTTCAGTCCATAAAAACTCCATATGATCATAAACACCACATTAATTTTTAATTCATTGAATCCTATTATTGGGACAATGAAAATATCCCACAAATCTTAATGAAGGAATTTCATTTTTACCTCTAACTGTTCAATATGCCGACCCTCCTCTACAACCATTCTATGCTCCAATTAGAATTATTGTATTCTTAAAAATAGAAATAAATATTTCTCTAAAATCCATACCTTTTTTTGTTGAAATTCCTTAACAACCAACCGGGACTTGCACTATTTCCCAACATCCATTTCTTCCTTCTATCGGTGGATCCATTTGTTATTCAATTCCATTTTTACCAATGTTTTTTTCTTTTTCTACCATGGTATATTGATATTAAAGGATTTTATCTCCTACTTTATTTCTAAAAACCAATATTCTAAGGCACTGGCAATTTCTTTCCCCAGTAGTCTTTTAGGTTCTCCAACATCTATAAAAATAAAGTAGTGCACATCCAATCTGAAAATTTTTATTGGTTACCTAACCATAAGATACATCCTCAAATTTACTTGAGGCTCTCCTCCATATAATAATTATTCTTAAAAAACTATTCCCTAACCTTATAAAGTCATAGGGTATTATATTAAATAAATCCTTGGCAATACCACTAAAAATGGATATCCATCCGGACTCCCAGAATAGTATAGTATCTTCAGATCCTATGTGCTCTATGAACTAACCAGTTCATCTAGAATTCAATTCAAATAAACCTAGAAATGAATTGAATCTTTTTCCTCAAATATATATTCTAATAAATTCCAATACTTCCACATGATATTCTCATTGAAAATAACATTACACTTTTAGTTACCTTTTAGAGTTCATTATCCCAGTGTTGAAATCTAATTTCATTACTAACATACCATATAAAGAAACATGTGCAAGACATTGAATCTAGATTATATATTTCACTAGCATTAATATGAACATAGGAAGAACTTATAAAGTATTTTAGGTGTGATATATCTACTAGATTACTAGTCTAGAGTTATTTTAAAATATCATTCCCCAAAAATGTTTAAAGAATTCGATTTATAAGATAATATGCACTATTAATTACTTTATCCCAAAGTCCTTTGGGAAACTAAAATGTAACCTCATGCTTCTGAATATATTATAAACATATAATTCAGCTAACGTACCAAAACATTCCACTATAGTGTCCTAGGTAAAATCTTATTAAACCTAATTCCTTTCTTCTAGAAAAACTACAAGAACTCTCTTCTTCCATACTCACCCCCATTATCCAGACTCAAGAATTCTATCTTCATTCTAGCCACATTTTCCACTATTCCACTCATTATAAATATTTTTTTTAAAAAAAATCATGTTTTTTTTGAAAAATAATCCCCCAAATTTTTGTGTTGCATCATCTATGAAAGTATCATAGTATAGTGCACCACCATGAGAATAAATCAGAGGCAGAACCTATACACCCATATTTAAAAGTTCTAACCTTTTATTATTAGGATAATTTCCTTTCATTAAAAAATAATCCTTATATTTTTTTCCATGTATACACTCTCCAAAAATTCTATAGTTCAAGTGATTTAGTTTTAATATTCCTTTATAAAATAGGACCTTCATACCTTTATAACCCATGTTAGTGAGATGATTATGCCACAAATATGAATTTCTAGATGTTTTTTATTAAAAAACCATTTCTCCTTCCAAAATCTATGTTAGATATAATGTTATATCTTTTACACCTTTGTACATAACCATGGAACACCATTTGATATTCAATACTCTATCTGAAAAACATGTATAAAAAATCCATGTTATCTAGCTGACCTACTGAATCTAGGTTCTTCGGAAATCATAGAATGTGTCACACTCCTTAAAACACCAGTATATACTCATAATTAGGAATTTAATATAACCCTTTCTGATAATCTTGATATATTCACTATTTTTAAGTTAAACCTTGATTGAACTTCAAGCCACATAATTTTCAATATATCCACTCAAAAAAATGAGTGAAATGAATCCAAATAATTTTCCCTTGGATTAATTTTATCTACTATTCACCCATATTATAACATTTTCATTAAGTAGAAAATCATATATCATCTATATTAAATACTATTCTGATAGTTTTTTAATATTCCTTTTGATTAATCTACTCATTAAAAATGAGATCGTAAATTTCCTCAAACACTATGTTATTCTTACAAATTATATAGTGACAGAAAATATTTTCACTTATTACTTTGTATTATTCTGGTGTTGGAGGTGTTAGTATAGGGTTAAAGGAAGATCTATTGAGTTAGATCTGGGATTTTTGAAAAGTAAATATATGTATTGATGGTATGCGTCTTGTAATGGGAGGTAAGTTATGAGGTTTTGTTGTAGCATAGAGAGGTGTCATGACACTGATGTATAGGCCATGAGAGCTAGAGTCATCCTTTTTCTAAGGAAGAAATATGGGTCATGAAATTTTGAGTTGGGTCATGAATTTGAGTATTTTGAGGATACTTTTGGCTAAATTTAAAGACTTATGTTTCCTAAAATTACTCATAGTTATGGTTTTGTTACTCTTATGATTTTATTTTGTCGATTTTCTAGTTTTAGTGTGGAGTCTTTGATATCAACATGATGGATTTTAGAAGATTTTTTTATATGAATTTAATTCATTGTGTTTCTATAGCTTCCAACATATGAATCTATGTGAATCATATTTACTAGTTTTATCATTTTTGGGTGTTGTTGTGGTGTGGTGCTTATGTCATTCCATGGTTTGGATTAATGACCTTTGAAAATTGTAGGAAATTGTTTATCAAGACATGGTGAAAATAATTATAATAAAAAATACCATATTTATATTGAATTAAAAGTGGTTGAAAATTATTTAAATAAGGAGTTATATAGGAGATCAAGATGTGGATCTTGGGATTTCATTCAACATTTCCCTATCATGGGGTGACTGTTACTTATCACTCCAAGACATATTAAATTTTTATTTCTAGTATAAAATCAAAAGGCTATTTTATTTTTTTAAAATGTATTAAATCCCTCTCAAACTCTAGGTTATCCTAGTTTTTACCTTAGATAAATTTTGTCCCCCTTTAGTATATTTTGGTCTTTATCTTTATGGGATTGAGAATTATTCCATCGAAGGTGATATTTCGTCTTCCTATTCTCTTTTTTCTATTCATTATTTCTTCATAGGATTTTGTGGTGGGGGTGTTGGTTCTATTTATGTAATATTGGGATGATTGGTTGATGGGGGTTTCTAGGACTATATTTCTAAAGTATTTCCCTATACGATAATTTCTTTATGAATCATTTTCCTTACCTTGTTCTTGCATAGAATTTATAAAGTTTTGATTGAGGTAGGGGATTCAAGAATGTTACAACCCAAATATTCATGAATAAAATTACCTTTATTTTAATGTCTTATGGATAGAGAAAACACATGTACTTTTTTTATTAGGTTTAAATAAATGTTATGTATAATTATTATTGATAATATAGCTTTTGAACAGTGATCACATGACTAGTATATATATTGGGTTTTAACAAATCATTTTGACAGAGACAAAGGAAGTGATGACCTCGATCAGTAGGATCATTCCCTTTGAAGCCCATTTATCAAATATTTCAAGGGAGATATAATTTTTGGATTTTCCCAAGAACAAACCCAAGACAAGATCTTACAACTTAAGTATGAGCGAAAAAATTTATGGGAGAAGTTCAACATCATCAAGATCACGACCCAAACCATGTTCACCGAACGACCCCAAGAAAGCACCACCAACACACACCATACTCTTAGGGAATATGTTGGTGTAATAAAAGGATATGTAACAAGACCCTATAATTATGATTATGTGCATTATTTTCTTATAGAATAAAGAATATACATTCATTTTATTATTGTTACATTGTAAATGGGTTTTAAAGAACAAATAGTATTTTTTGTTAATATTTAAATTCAATTAAGAAATCTATTTTGATAAATTAATGGATTTATTAGTTAAATAATATTTTTATAAAATTTTGTTACTAAATTACTTTTTATAAAATATAAATTATCATATAATTTTTATGAATACAATTGTAATTTTTATTAATGTTTGAAAACTTTTTTTTTGTCAGAACCCATTAATTTTGATTAAATGTAGTTTTTTATTTTAAAAGTGATAATTCAAATATTTATAAAATTATTTAGATAAAATTAGGATTATTTTTGGAATAATTATGTCAAAATTATCCAATGGTTATTTTTTATAATTTTCTGAGACAATTGAATTTTTGGGTAAAAATTAAATACCTTATAAATATATAATGTGTTTTATAACATCATAATGACCCAATAGTGATGTAATAAAATAATATAAATAGGATATTTATCAAATATATGTTTTAAATTTAATTTAATATTATTTTAGATTTTTTTATTAATTTTACATTTCCTTAGTGGACCCTCCAAGACTTATAAAATATTTTATCATTTTAAAACGATTTCCTTGAGAGTGTGACTCACCTCCATATAAGAAAGCCTATTATTTTAATATTTTAGTCCATTGGCCTTATAGAATAATTTTTTCCACTCCCCTTTGGAAAGAACCATGGGAAAAAACCATGTGATGGATTATGGTTTTGAATATTTAATTATATAGATTCGAAAACCTATGTTTGTGAAATATTAAAGAATTCCCCTATCATTTCATATATAAACCCACACAAGATCCCACTTCTATTCACTCAAAATACTTGGATCACGTCCCTAATATTCCCTTACCTCTCTATAATACTCCCAAGGCTCCCCAAGATCTCAATAAGCCCCCTCCTCAAGATCTTGAAGTCACACAATCAAGTAACCGATTTCTTCCTTTCTCATTTTTTTCCAAGTTTATTTATATTGTTAACCCATTTATTTTCAATTAACAATATTGGTATGTGATTTTACACATCCCCCATACTAACTAATTTTGTTTTAATTCTAATATACCTCTTTCTCTCTCATTAATCTCTCCCATGTACACCTGTTACCATGCCGAAATTTTGTAAGAGATATTCTATTTCTCTTCTTTCTTCAAGTTTCTTTATTATGTTATGCATTATATTTCCAAATTACATGTGTTGGGAAATGAATCTATATAACTCCCCTTACTTTCATTTTAATGTAAATATTATGAGATACTAATTTATCTTTCATCAACCTTTTTTATGAATTTTTATGTCACGTTGTTATGATTCCAAATTGCAGTGGGATTTTCCAATCCAAAATCACTGTGTAGTGAATATCGTACCCATTTCTCTATCAAGGGTATTCACCTTTATGAACATATACATATTGAAGGGTACTTAAATTTATGTATTAAATATTACTTTATCATGTAATAAATGATGATTTTGAATGATTCTATGTTATATGATCCACATGGAATACTTATGCATGAAATGAAATGTTTATAAAGGGTGCACCCTGATAGTGCTCCAATTCATTGGGTAATGTTTAGTATTATGATAATCCAAAAAATATTATGGTTTACTCATGATAATTCATGTGGAATGATGGTTTAAACATTATAATTTAGGTAAAATGATGGTTTACTCATGCTATTTCTAGTGGAATGAGGGTTTACTCATGCTAATCCATGTAAAATGAGCCTTATCTCATGCTAATATCAAGTTGTATGTCGTTGATGCGTTTCCGTGTTATGATAATCATGCTATATCATGCCTTTTATTTTCATGTTTCTCTTATTCTCTATTTATATGCCTATTTCATAACATGTACTGTATTCTTCATGTTATTCCTTATTTACACCCTTACTTGGATTTATAGCTCGCCCTTTTCTTATGTATGTCCTCAGGTTATCCTATTCAATGCTAAGTACGAAGGAATATTTTGGTCATGTAAATTTTTTTTCAATAAATATGTTGTATTTTATGTCTTAAGTTGTCATGTAATGTTCCTAATTTCCCCAGACACTAGACCTCTTGATCCTCAGAGTTTTATTAAGTGCATATTTATATAATAAATCATGTTTAAATATGTAATAAATAGTAGGGTTGTTATAGTTGGTATCAGAGGATATGTTTAGTTATTTTTGGGATTAGTATTAAAAAACCCTAGTGAAAACCTTATGGATAATACTAAGTATAATAAAAACATCCCTAAATTTTGGTGTGTATAGAGTAAGTGGTTTATCAAGAAAATAAATCCCTATCTAGATATGAACAAGTAGAGGTGGATCTAGCACATATGTATCTTGGGGTAAAACCTAAAAACACTACTTTGAGATAGACTCGAATGGGAACTGGTACAAAAAAACAGGCCTTGCTTCACTCTTTGTTCGATACTCCTAAGGGATATTCTTTGGTAAATTCATAAGATTATTATGAACCATTATTAAGGGAATAAAAAAATTCCACTAAGAATATATGTTTGGAAGTAGATCATGGATAACATAGATTGAAGCCTATAAATTCACAAGTTATGGAAATAAATTTAATTTATAAGTTATACCTTTTTTTCATTATATTCCATTTTATTTTTTACCCCTAACTTTCTTTTTATTCCAGCCAATGGCTGGTAATAAGAGGACTTAGGATAAAAATCGATGTGAAGATCAATGTGATGACTGCTCTAATGAGATGCCCAATCTAATGGTAGTGGGAATCACAAACTTTTTCACGATACTCTCTCAGTTAACTTGAGTTTTTAATAGAAACATGGGTCATTCGGAACATCTAAACCCCCCTAAAAAAGAATAAACCACAATCGAGAGCTTCATGAGACAAAGGCCCCCAACTTTCAATGGACCATATTATCCCTCAATTGCCAAACAATTGATCAAATCCATTGAGAATATCTTATCTATCTTTCAATGTACTGAACAAGAGAAGGTTATTATATCTGCTAATCATATGGAGGGTGAAGCTGATCAATGGTGGAAATTGATCAAAAATACGAAGCCCGAGTAAGAGATTAATCCATTGGAATTAAAGGATTTTCAAAAAATATTTTTCGATAAATATTTTCCTCTCACCCTCCAACTTATGATTTAAAGGGGCTTATTTTCCCTCAAGAAAAAAGGAAAAAAAGCCCTCAAATAGTACAAGGAAAAAATTACAAGGCTTGAAATATATGCCTTTGGATTTGTTGTTATCCCTAAATGTATGGTCAACCACTTCTTTGGTGGAAAAAAACCTAGCCTACATAAATCCCTAATGATCTATGGCTTTGATAGCTATGTTTAAATTGTTCGATGTGCCTTCAAAGTCGAAATGGAGATTGGAGAATCTTAGGGGTATCATGGGGATAAGAAGTAGAAAGTGGAATTTAATTCTGGTAGTCCAATGGAAAAATCCAATGGTGCTAAGAAATCTCAGCACCCCACTTGCCAAATGTGTGGAAAGAAGCACCTTGGAAATTTTCTAAAGAGGACAAGGAAATGCTTTAGGTGTGGAAGAGAAGGGAACATGACCATTAATTACTAAAAAGAAAAACCCACTGCTGAAACAGAGGATAGGAATTCTATGTTCAACCTTCAATGCATTGTTCATTGCTACAACTACAAATAACTAGGGCCCTTTTCAAACAAGTGCCTTAATCTAAGGTTTTTTGGAGGCAACCAAAAACCTCCAAGGGAGAAAGGGGGAGATTTTTCCATTACTACCGCTGAGGAAAATTCTGACAACAAAGTGGTGACAACTATGCTAGTTATTCATTCAATAATAGAGAAAATACTTATTTATTCTAGTTATATACATTCTTTAATATCCTGAAAGTTTAGTAGAACAATCCAAACACACCCAAAAATCATGGAAGTGGAGATTTTGGTGAGAAGAAAAAATGGAGAAATTATTTCATCCCATGAATATAACTCCTCCCCTATCACAATTTGTGTATTGAACTTCCTAGAAAACCACATCAGACTCCTCCTGATGGAATTTTATACAATTCTTGGCATTTATTGGCATTAACTATATATAGCCAACATAAATTGCCGTGAAATGGAAATCAATCTCCAGACAGTGAATCGACCCCCAAATTCTGTACAAGTGAAAGGAGGATGTTGAATCTTCTTTATCACCATAATATTAAGTGTGGATATTACTGCCCTATGAGTATGCACATCATGTTCAGATGATTGAGTATAAGTAAGGAACTATCCTCAAAGACATTACTATTGTGAGGGAATTAGCTGAAGTGTTTCCTAATGAATTTCTTGGTTTTCCTCCTAGAAGGGATGTTGATTTATCGATTAATATTATACCTAGGTCTTTTCCAATATCCAAGAATCTGTATAAAATGGCTATTGTTGAGATTTAAGAGTTAAAGAAACAACTATAAGAGAATCTGGATAAAGGGTTTATATGCCCAAGTGCTTCCCCATGGGGTGAACTAGTCCTCTTTGTCAAGAAGGATGGGCCAATACGCATTTGAATTGATTATCGTGAGCTCAAAAAAATCACGATAAAGAAAAAGTATACTGTTCCATGAATTGATGACTTGTTCAATCTGTTACAAGGAGCACAATACTTCTCCAAGGTGGATATGTGGTCGGGATATTACCAAGAAAGGGTGAATAAGGATGATATCACCAAGAATGCTTTTCATACAAGTTATTAACACTATGAATTCATAGTGATTCCTTTCAGACTCATTAATGCTCCAAAAGTCTTTATGCACTTGATGAATAGAGTCTTTAGATATTACCTTGAAAAATTTGTGATAGTCTTTACAAACGATATTCTAATATACTTCGAAACCAAAGTGGAACATGAGGAGAATCTAAGCACTGTACTAAAGACCTTGTGAAAGGAGAAGCTCTATGAAAAGTACAGAAAGTGTGATTTCTGGTTGATGGAAGTCTCATTCTTGGGTCATATCATCACAGGAAATGGGATATATGTGGATCCCTCCAAGAAAAATGAAATTTAGGGATGTCCAGGTCCAACGTATTTGATGGATATCCATATCTTCCTTGATTTAGGTGGATATTATCACCAATTTGTGAGAAATTTGTCATGATTTTCAAACCCTCTTACAAAAATAACTTAGAAGGGAGTCGAGATTTCTTAATGTGATGAATGTGAATATAGATTTAAGGAGTTGAAAATGAGGCTTATCACTATGCTTGTGCTCAAACTACCCACAAGTGAAGAATTTTTTGTGGTATTTAGTGATGCTTTGAAGTAGGTCTTGGGAATTGTGTTGATGAAAAATGACAAATTCATTACCTATGCTTCAAGGAAATTGATAGTTCATGAGAAAAACTATCCAACACATGATCTGGAGTTGGATGTAGTAATTTTCTCTTAAATATTTTGGCGACATTACCTCTTTGGGGAGAATTTTGAAATATATACGGATCACAAAAGCCTCAAGTATATATTCACATTGAAAGAGTTAAACATGCCCCAATGAAGATGGTTAGAGCTGATCAAAGACTATGAATTATCAATTCACTACCATATGGGGAAAGAGAATAAAGTGGTAGATTCTCTATATAAAAAGGACCCAACAATTCTATCATTGATGAGAATGTAAAAGGATCCAATTTTCTTAGACTTGATTTAGATGGACATGGGAATCATAATAAATGGAACATCATCAATACTTTCACAAATTATTTCTCAACCATCTCTTTTAGAAATGTTAAAGGATGCTCAAAAAGGATCATGTGGGAATTCATAAGAAAGTGGAAAATATCAAAAAAGGTAAATCCTTAGATTTCAATGTTAATGAAGAAGAAATTGTGAGAAATGGGTCAAGACTATTTGTTCCATCAAATCTGGAGTTAAAGAGAGAAATTTTGGATGATTCAAATAGTTCAAATTTCTCCATTCACCCATGAAACACAAAGATGTATTGAGATCTTTGAGGGAATTATTGGTGGGATACCATAAAGAAGGAGATCACTGAGTATAAATCAAAGTGTCTGGTATGTCGGAAAGTGAATGCTGAGAGGAATAATTCTAAGGGGATGATGAAACAATTACCCATACTTACATGGAAATGGGAGAATATCACTATGTACTTTTTCAATGGACTTCTGAAGACATCCAAAGGAAACAATGATATCTCAGTTGTTTTGGATCATATTACAAAGACTGCACACTTCATTGCAATTCAAGAGGATTTATCATTGGATCAACTGGAATGGATATACATCAGAGAAGTGGTAAAGCTGCATGGAGTACCCCTATAGATTGTATTCGATCGATATCCAATGTTCATATCTATGTTCTGGAAGAGTCTCCAATATGATCTAAACACTGAGCTAAACTTCAGTACATCTTATCATCCTCAAATTGATCGTAAATCTGAGTGGACTATCCAAACACTTGAGGATATGTTGAGAGCATACTCAATAGACTTAAAAGGAGGATGAGATCAACATCTTCCTCTGATTGAGTTATCTTAAAATAATAATTTCTACTCAAGAATCCAAATGGATCCTTATGAATCCCTTTATGAGAAGAGGTGCACAACACCAACATGTTGGGATGAAGTTGGGGAGTGAAAACTCCTACATCTAGAAATGGTGGAGAATATTAAGACCATCCAGAAGCACATTAAATCTGCTCAGAGTCGAAAAAAGCGCTATGATGATAATCATTGATGAGACATAGAGTTTTATGTTAAAGACATGGTTTTCCTCTTCATATCACCGTGGAAGAGAGTTAAGAGATTTGGGAAGAAGGGAAATCATAGTCCATGGTAGAAAGCCCTTTTGAGAACCTTGATTTCATTAGAGCAGTGGCCAATCAACTAGCACTCCCACTGAACCTATCTCAAGTACATGACGTATTCCATGTTTCACTCTTGATAAAGTACATACCTGACCCATCGTATGTAATCAATATAGAGGTGTTACCATTAGAGAATGACCTCTTTTATAAAAATAAGCCGGTAAAGATCTTAGATTAAAGGAAAAAAGTTCTACGAAGTATGACAATTCCCCTCATCAAAGTTTTGGGGAGAAACCATATGTTTGAAGAAGCAATGTGGGAACCACAGTAAGTGTTGAGGAAGAGTTACCCACATCTGTTTTAGTGTTGAAAAATGAAATTTTGTGGAATAAATCCCTATAGGGGGGAATATTGTAATGACTCAAACATTCATGAATAAAATTACCTTTCTTTTAATGTATTATGGATATAGAAAACACATGAACTTTTTTTATTGGGTTTAAATAACCATTAAGTTTGATTAATTTTGATAATATATCCATTGAACAATGATCACATGACTAGTATATATATAGGGTTTTATCAAATCCTTTGGACACAAAAAAGGAAGTGATGGCATCGACTAGTAGGATCATTCCCTTTTAAGCCAATTTATCAGATCATTCAAGGTAGATTTCATTTCTGGGATTTTCCTTAGACCAAGACCATGCCGAGATCCAATAACTTTAACATGAGAGAAACTATTTACAGGAGATGTTCAAGATCATCGAGATCAAGTCCCAAACCATGTTCACCAAACGACCCCAAGAAAGCCCCACCATCGCACACCATAATCATAGGGAATATTATGGTGTAATAAAGGGATATGTAACAAGACCCTATCATTATTATTATGTGAATTATTTTTCTATAGAATAAATAATATACATTTATTTTATTATTTTTACATTTTTAATGGTTTTTAAAGCACAAATAGAATTTTTAGTTAATACTTAAATTCAATTGAGAAATCTATTTTGATGAATTAATATATTTTTGAATTAAATAATTTTTTAATAAAATATTATTAGTAAATTACTTTTTTTAAATATAAATTATCATATATTTTTTTGAATACAATTGTAATTTTTTTAAGGCTTGAAGACTATTTTTGTAAAAACCCATGAATTTTTAATAAATATGTGTTTTTATTTTAAATGTAAAAATTAAAATATTTAGAAAATTATTTATATAAAATGAATATTATTTTTTTAATCAGGACATCAAAATTATCCAATGGTTAATTTTTCATAATTTTCTGAGACAATCGAATTTTTGAGTAAAATTAAATACCTTATAAATATATAATGTGTTTTATGACATTATAATGTCCCAAAAGTGATGTAATAAAATACAATAAAAGGTATATTTGCCCAATATATATTTAAAATTTAAAATATTGTTATTTTATATTTGTTTGAATAATTTTAAAATGATTTATTGGACCCTCCAAGAATTTGAAAATATTTTAACGTTTTAAAATGATTTCCTTGAGAGTGTGACTCACCTCCACATAAGCAAAGCCAATATTTTAATATGTTTCACCATTGTCCAGATAAAATAATCTATTACACTCCCCTTTTTCAAAAACCATTGGAAAAAACCATGGGAAGGTTATGGGTTTTGAATATTTAATTATATAGATTCCAAAACCTATGTTTGTGAAATATTAAAGAATTCCCCTCTCATTTCCTATATAAACACACCCAATATCACACTTATCGTCACTCAAAATACTTGTATCACGTCCCTAATATTCCCTCCTCTATCTATAATCCTTCCAAGGCACCCCAATCTCTTAATAAGCCTCTCCTCATGCTCTTAAAGTCACACACTCAAGTAAGGAATTTCTTCCTTTCCCATTTATTTCCATGTTTTTTTATGTTGATATACCATTTTATTTTCAATTAAAAATGTTGGGGGATGATTTAAATACTACCTCATACTTTCAAACTTATTTTTTAATGGTTAAATACCTCTTTCTCTCTCATTAATTCCTTCTATTTACACCCATTACAATGCTGAAATTTTGTAAGAGTTATTCAATTTCTCCTCATTCTTCAAATTTCTTTATTATGTTACACCTTATATTTCCAAAGTAAATGTGTTAGGACCTGTATTTATATAACCACCTAATTTCCATTTCATTTACATGTTATGATATACCCCTTTCCCCCTCATCAACCTTTTTTATGAATTTTTATGTCACAACGTTATGCTGTTGAAATTGCACCATGATTTTCCAAGCCAAAACCATTGTGTAGTGAATACCATACCCTTTTATCTATCAAGGGTATTCACCTTTTTGAAAATAAAAACATTTAAGGGTACTTACATGTATGTATTCCACAGTCATTTATCATGTAATAAATGATGATGTTTAATGATTCCATGTTATATGATCCATATGGAACACTTAAGCATGAAATGAAATGTTTATGAAGGGTGCGTGCTGATAGTACTCCAATGAATTGGGTAAAGTTTATTATCATGATAATCCATGTAAAATTAGGGTTTAATAATGATAATTCAAGTGAAATTATGGTTTACTCATGATAATTCATGTGCAATGAGGTTTTACTCATTCTAATTAAAGTGGAATGAGGGTTAACTCATTCTAATCCATGCACAACGAGCCTTGGCTCATGCTAATATCATGTTGTATGACATTTCCACATTTCCATTTTATGATAATCATGATATATAATGAATTTATTTTCATGTTTCTCTTATTCTCCATTGATATACCTATTTCCTAACATGTACTATATTCTTCATGTTATGCCTTGTTTACTCACTTAATGGGATTTATATCTCACCCTTTTCTCATGTATGTCCTCAGGTTATCTCATGCAATGAAAATTATGAAAGAATTTTGTGGTCATTTAAAAGAAGTTTTCAATAAATATGTTGTATTTTTTGTCTTATGTTGTCATGTAATGTTCCTAATTTACCAAGACACTATACATCTCGATCCTCAGAGTTGTCCTAAGCACAAGTTTATATAATAAATCAAGTTTAAATATGTAATAAAGAGTAGGGTTATTATAAATAAGTCTCCCTTTCTATATGAATCATGGAAGTTGTATTCTTGTATTTTACTTGGGTGGATGGTATGAATTAATTTAACAAAGATAATGAATTACATGAAATAGGAATTGAGGGGAATAGGATATTCATATGTGTTTGCATGATTCCATGATATTTCTTATGTGATTTATGGTTGTTCATTATTATTTCTAAAAATATTATTACTTATATGATATATATAAATTTTCAATCATAATATTTCTATGATTTAATTAATGGAATCAAATTTCATAAAAGTTTAATCAGGTAAATGTGGTAATGAAATGGAAATGTGGAATATAAAATAGATGTGTTGTTTCTTATTCAAGAGAGATTGAATTAAGATAAAATAAAACTTTAAAAAAATTGTAATGTAGAAGTTTTTTTATTGGAATTATATATTATGTGTTTCTGGTATGATTTATATTATTTATTTGTTCTATGTGGTCAGGCTAGAGGAATTAACTTTCGATAATTAAGTTTTGGAATATGTTGGGAAGTGGGTGATATGGATGGATTCCATAGTTAGAATGGTGGAAGGTGGTTACTGAAGTTTCATGGTAGATGACCTATTATGTGATGTGGAAGATGTGGTATGGAGGGATATATAGAAAATATGGTGTTGTAGTTGTTGTTATTATCTAATGTGTAGAGGTTTATGTGGCGGATGTTTTTTATAGTGGAGATGGAATTATAGTTTCCTAATTGTTATGAAATGTGATTGGTAAGGAAGAATATAGAATTCATAATGGGATAGAATTGAATAATCTTGGAAATGTAAATTAATTAAAAATACTTGAAATAAGTTTGTAATTATGGTACTAAACATGGGAAATGAGTAAATACTGGTTAGTCATTAAATATATAATTTGATGGAATAATTAATGCAACATGGTTGGTAAATGGTAAATCTAGAAATGGATAAATGATTTAATTAAATTAGAAATTGTGAATGGTTTTAATGGATGTTTTGTTTTTAAAGTGAGGATGGTTTGTGGTGTAATAATTAGTAGTGATGGTAGCATGTGGTAGTGATAATGCAGTGGTTTTAATGGGTGTGGCAGTGATATTTAGTCTGAACCATTTAGATTGTAATTTTTTTGGGGGATATATTATACATTTATATTATTATGATTCTATATTCATTTCAATCATTTTTGATCAACATATCAATTCCTAAATATTTTGGGTGTTTTCCTCAAGCATCGAGGCTGGTGAGGGAACAGAGGACTGACTAATTCCTCTCCACCACTCTCCCTTTTAGGCATGGTATGGATCGAGATGGCTCATAGTTGGTATAAGAATACATGTTGTAGTGGATTAAGGTCAGAATATGTGATATACATAATATATTGGTTGTGGGAATGTGACGATGATACATAGTGTGGGGCATGCATGGTAGGAGGAGGTCATGAGTTTGATTTCTTTTATATTCGAGATACCCTATCATTAATGATATATGTGATGAGACTTGATGTGTGATTGAGATATGGTATTTGGTGGAAGATATGTGATGATGATACCTAGTGGGGGGAATTCATGATAATAGTAGGGAATGAGGTTGATTTCCTTCATGTTAATGATACCCTTTTATTATGGAAATATGTGACGAGTCTATGATGTGTGGTTGTGATATGGTATGTGGTGGAAGATATGTAATGATGATGATGTGGCTATGATATGTGGTATTATTGAGATATGGGATATAGTGTTATATGGAATATATGATATAAGGAATCAAATTTTGATGTGTAAACCCTTTAGATATTTTTATATGTTAATATGGGGTTTTATTCTGATTGGAATGACCCTAGAATCCATATATTAGAAATATTAAATATATTAAACTACACTTACACAATTTTTGCAAATAATTTAATTCCCATTGATTGGAGTCTAAAATGGGAAATTTGATACTACTGTTAGATTTAGAATGTGAGGTTTACCATAAGCATGACTTAATATTATTTCATATCGGACCTCTAGTCGACGTACAATCAAAAATGGTAAATGTAAAAAATAAATAAATAAATTTTAATAATTAATTAATTTATATAAAAATAATTATTCCCCCATTTAACCCTCATCATATCGAATCTCATGTACAAGCATGTAACCATGGGGGATTGAGAGGGAGAGATTGCACCATGGAGAGAACCTTTGATGGTCAATGAAGGAGGATTAAGAAGCAGTGATCAGATACCATAGGGCCCATTATTTATGATATAATTGTTGGATTAAAACCATAAAAAAAATCCTTTATTCACTAAATATCAATCTAATGATAAGGTATGTCATGCTATTTATTAATTTATTCTTTTTATTCTTGAATTAAAGAATGGGTTTTATATCTGTTTGATTTCTAGGATTATTCTCATCCCTCACTTCCCCCTATAAATTTAATTATTCTCCTTTACCCTTTACTTAAACATAAGTGATGGAATTATAGGATTTCATATTTTTACTCAATTTCTATCAATGTCTAGGTTCACAATAGCCATCGATGAATTCACTTTATATATTATCACTTTCTCCCATCATTCTTCACGTGTTCGTTGTTTTCTTGTGGAAGGAAAATGATTTTAATACTAGTTTGATTTGATGCAAGATTAGACCTCATACTAATGATATTTTTTGAGATTGATGATGGATATGGTTGTTTGTTTAAGTAATGCTGATATATAGTGGATTATGGATGAATGATAGAGAATCAAATCATCTGACAATGATAAAGGCATGGCAGGCATTATAAAAATCACGTGGGATGATTGAAATCTTGTTTTCTAGCCACTAGAGGCAAGAAATTAATGACCATAGATGATACCATCAAGATATTGGTTTTGTATAAAGCTTCATGTGATATTGGTAACAAAATTGGTAGAAAAATGAAGATTCAAGAAGAAGAAATTACTCTTAGTGAAATTACCAACTACACACCATGTGTTATAAAAGAAAAATTCAATATAATCCACTTTCTATGGTAGCTAGTGTTTCTATCCAAGTTAAATATCACATGGTCATGTGTTTTTACCACAAACTATGTGATTCTACCTAACCAGCTAATCCGTGTACAAGAAGTATAATTTTGGGACCTTGGGGGGTCCCACATTCCATGCTCTATGGGAGACACACCATTCATATGGATTTTCACATGCCATGTCGAGCAGTGGGACATTACCAGGTGATGAATTGGGATTAAAACATTTGTAATCTAAGAAACACACCATTTACTATTTCATGGATGTTTTCCCTCTCATATCTCCTTTGGTATTCCAAATTGGACCCAGGAGTAGTCCTTCCGGAGTAAAAATATTTATATAATGTGATGGTGACATTTGTCTTGACAATATAGATATGACATAATGTGTCATGATAAGATCTATTCTTATAGTATGGTTGGTTGACATTGAGATTCAATTGTGATATTCTAAGCGGTATCGGGGTTGGAAACCCCCCCTGAAGGCACATATATGTTAGGTAAAAGGACCCACACATCTTTGATAGAGAGAGGGTCGTTACCCCTTTTCACAAACTAGGTGTGGGAGTCTCCTATTTGTGGAGTTGTACCACCTTATATGTGCTCTTATGAGGTTTTGGTCCTCCAATGGGGTTAATACCCCCTCATCCAATATATTCTTTCTGTGAGGTATGTGTCCCTTACTATGGATCTAGTGAGTTTTCATTGGGATACTAGAATTAGGGAAACACTGGATCTTGGATCTTCACAAAGAGTCATCATTCTTATATGGTTTTAAATATTGATAGATTCATATCTCTATTTGTATAGTATCTTTTATGATAATAACTATTATTTTGTTTCTTCTCCACTCTTGATCTCATAGGTTGAGATGAATATTTATTTCTATTTCATCCCCTTCAGTTTTTTGGGATGTCCTAAGGATCATGTATATACTCACACCTGCATGGGATTTTCCTACAAGATTATCATATTATATAGATGATATGAAATAAGATGGTGACTTTGGCCATTTTGGTTTTAGTGGAGCTTAACTGTACTTAGTGACGGTGATCACATGCAGTTGTGGTTATTGATGTTCAGGATTATGGTTCCACTTCCGCTCTATCTATTAGGTTGATAATCCCTTTATTTCTAAATGGGAATGTATTTCTCCTATTTCATACTTTGGATATATCTATATTAATACGTACTAGGTATTCTTATAGGTTTTTAAATTCATTTTTTACTTTTCAGATAGTATATTTTATATTATTCTACATGGTTATAATGTACATAGAGGTGTGAATGTGTATAGGTTACTAAAGATAAGGCCTCCCATTTGTGTGATATTCCTATTCAGTGTTACTCTCTATCCCCTTTCCTATTTAAGGAAGGTATGGGGTGTGGCTCTTAGATTACTATCCGTCCATGTGGGTCCACAGTAGGTTAGGTCATGATAGTTGCAAAAGGTATTGGGAGCACCAAGACACTAACTATTGTGGTTTGAGAGTGAAAAAACATTGGGGGAAGTAGATATAGAGTACCCATTCAATATATTCTTATTATATTCTTTTTATTATACTTTTATATGATATTGAGTGATCAAGCCTTGGTGAGGTTGGGTTACTTTTGGCTTGGTGTTCTCTTGTTAGATGATATTAATTCAATAAGGATTATTATTCATCCTGAACATTTTCCCAAGTGGTATTAATTATTATCCTATTGATTATACATGTATGTTCTCTCGTATATATATATAAATTATTTTTCAATACACTATGATTATTTTGAAAATCAAATAGGACATTAATAGTTTGGATCTTTAATATGTGATTGGAGTCATTTCCATATAAATTTATTTTTGATTTTTACTTTTGGGGACTATGTATTATTCACCTCATTCAAAAGTTATGGGATGTTAGTTTCAATTTTTATTAAGGATATGATGGGTGGTTTCCTTTTATTTATGTTCCTATAATTTTTGTGGGAAATATTTCCATTTTTATGTTTTATAACCTCAACACTAGTTTCTAATTTTGGGATTATTGGATACTTGAATCAAGGGTCACTCTCATATTCACTATAGGCCTATTAGGGGTTCTTAGTGGTGGAGGTCCATCAAAAATTAGTATTAGATCCATGATGATAGTTATGATGGATATTAGAGTCAAGAATTAGTGAGGGTTCCATGGGTTTGGTAGAAAAATATGAGTCAAACTTAATATGTGATGTAACATGGGAGACAAACTAGTATATAGTTAATTAGAGACATTGGTGTTATGATACAAAGACCTTAAACTTGATAGAAATTCTAGGCATGATAATACTGATTGAATGATAGATACCTTTGAGAGGAAAATTCGTCATGATTTTTTGTGCCTATATATGAATTGCGAGGATCTTGAGGAGATTAAAATTTATCTAATTAAATTATTCTTAAACTAATTCCATGTTACCAGGCTTATTATTTTCCTTCTTGTTTATAGATATTCCTGCTGGTCACCATATTTATGTGGTTCAGGCTAATGAGGTATAGTAGGATTCTTGGGTTGTTCACCAGAGGGTTAATTAGGTAAAGGATAATGATTCTTATAGAAAGATTCTATGTTAGTTCCTATGTTTTTAATGGTGAATTATTAGTGGAGTGTATTTTATTTGGATACAAAGTTCAAGTTGGAGGAGCTAGAGAATAATTTCATCTTGGTCTCTTCCAGGGTAGAGTATCAAGTTCTATAAGAAGTTAGTCAGATGTGAAGAGCATTTTGCTGGTGGTGTATTTTTTATCTTTGGGAGAAGAAGGATGCATAGTTCCATGGGATGATTTTTAGAAAATGTTTCATGTAGAGTTCCTTTCATTGATGATGTGGGAAACAATGAGGTATGATTTTATTTTTCTTTAACAAGAGATCTTGTGAATAATGGATCTCGAGATCATGTTTAATAATCATATTTTATTTGACCTTGATCTTTTTTTTCTGATGATAAATACAAATTAAAATGTTTAGAGGAGGCTATGTGTCATTATTCCATAGGTGGTTACCCCATTTAGGATGCTTACATATCTGGAGCTATAGAAGAAGGTAGAGGAGATTGTTAGGATGCATTCATATCGAAGATCATCTTGGGGGATGATTCATTTTATATCGCTAATAAATATGGCTATCGTTCGAGGATCTTGAATGTTAAAACCATCAAGGTTTCGATCAGAAGGGAGTTTGTTTTAATATTTTTCTTACCACTTCTCTAGGGATGGTAGCTCTAATGCATTTGTTGGGGGGATCCAACCCTATATTATTTACTTTTAGAGGAAATGGTCATTGATGATTTCAATTCCCATCCATTATTAGAGATTAGTGTGGTGTAAGATGTATATTTCCATTTAAACCTTAGAAAAAGTTTCCTCAATGTCATTTTTAGTAGAATGATCAGTATGCCTTTGTTTAATCAAGGTGTGATGGAGTAGGTTGAGGTCATCCCTGCGATGTTCCCCATACCCATAGGCATAGGGATAAGCATAACCATGGGGGTGGTTGTTAGCCATGAAAACAAGGTAGAGGAATGGGTGTGGTTGGCACTGATTATGTGTAAGGGCCTCTTAGCGGCGGGTTGCCACTCTCCCAAAGTGGATAGGGTTTCACCTCACATCTCCTTCTTCCTTCACCCATCTTTCTTCAGTCCTCAGCGGCGTCTTCCCTGAGAGCTCGGTATGGTGCGTCTTTGGCCCTGGATCTCATCGTCCTCGGAGCTTCGGTGGATCAGCGAGCCTCGGTCTTTGGATTATAGGTTTTGGTGGACAATGTGCTTTGGTCTTCGGTGACGATTCCCCCAGGAGCATGGCGTGTCTCGGTGCTTCGACTTTCAGTTGTGTGGATCGGCACTTCAGATTGTAGTTCGCACCTGGATCTTTCTGCGGTGAGGTTGTATTGGCTCTCGACGACTCCGATGACTTCGGTGGGGTCCGTTGTAGGTTACAGAGTGGCTCAGGGGAGGGGGGATCTCTGTTTTCTGGTCTTTCGGTGGAGGTTTTTTAATTGAGATGTGATTTATGCATTAGTTGGTTGGTGAAGTTTTGGTTTCTGGATTGCGGTGGATGGTTTGTAGTGTTGTTGGTGCTGGAAAAGCACTACTCTTGGTTCTACGGGTTCCTATCATACTATTGAAATGAGTCTATCTGGTTTGGAATCTGGAGAGGGTTCTGATTTTGATTGATTTTATCAGTTTCAGCCTAGAGTGGTGATTCTGGTATGGTCATCTTGGTTCCCCTCCCTGGAGGTGCTCCTTTGGTGTAGTTGTGGGGCCTTCGATCCCTGGGTGGCGATGGCCTGACATCCTGAAACCTGGAGGGCCTGCCCTTTGGTTTCTTGCTACTGCGGTGTTGAGAGTGTCTTGTGGAAATGGTGTGGCGATACTTGTTCTGGCATCAGCAAGGCGTTATACAACGGTGATGTTTTTTTGATGTTTTAATAGATGTTGGACTTGATCAATAGAAACTGGTCCTAGAAGAGGTCCAGAGTTTGCGGTTCACCTATGAATAACTCTTCAGATTTGGATGTTTGAGAGGGTATGGTGAGATCCATCAGATCAGGCCTGTGATTTGAAACATGACACTTACTTTCTGAATATCCATGCAATGGTGGAAATCTACATCACAATTCTTACTCTGAGGAGGGACCGTTATATGTTTTCATTTTAGGTTTATTTTCCCACATTCGGGTTGTGATTTGTCTTAAGTCTATGATGTCTGGGTTCTCCCTACTTCCCTTAAATGCGGTTTTCCTTTTAATAATAAAAAACATTTAAGTCCATTGGGCCGTTTGATGGAGGAATGCGTGTGGTTAGTGGAATTTCAGGAAGATGCTAGTGTTTGGTGAGCCATAGGTCATCTAAGGCACTATCTATTTATATTTAACATTTCTTTCATATTTTTTGATTCTAGGGGATAATATTCCTACATTTATCCCACCTTAGTATGCACCTTGGGACTTAAGTTGGAGAGGCTTCCAATTCCCCTAATGTGGACTACTCTAGTTTGTGGTAATTTTAGTTTTCTTGATATTTTATAGGGTTTTGAACTAATGTTAGATAAGTATTACTTGGTTGGGTATTTATTCTTGTTATAGATACAAACCTACAATGTCATTCTTGAAATATATTTATTGTTTTCTTTATACAGGGTCATCAAATACTTACATAGGATAGTTTTCATTGATTTCAAAAGTTAGTGTGTGGTGTTTGGGATTTAGTAAGATTATATGATGGGCCATTGGACTCTAGAGCCTATTTTTTTTCTGGGTTAGTAATGTTTTTATGTGTTCAGTAGAGTCATAAAAGAAGGTGTTAATCATATTTATCAATTATTTTTTGGAGGACTTCCCCAAAGAGGCTATAATAATACCCCTCAACATGATATTGACTTTTTGATAGGGTTACATTGTGGTGCCTCCCTAGTGGGTCATCATGGGGTGCTCTAGTGTTGTTATCTAAGAAATAAAATGGTGGTATGAGGTTTTATATAGACAATCGGTGATTAAATCAGGTGATAGTTAAGAACCATTATCCCTTTACAAGGATAAAAAATTTATTCTTTTATTTAAATAGAGATAGATAGTTTTCGATGATTGATCTATGGTATAGATATCATATTATGAGGTTATAGGAGGAGGATATCACAATGAATACTTTTTATTTATGATATGGGAACTTATAGTTTGTGTTTCTGACATTTAGTTTCATGAACACCCAATATGTTTTCATTGGACTCTTGGACTCTGGGTTTCAGTATTTTTTTGATCAATTCATGGTTGTGTTCATCAATTACATCCTCATAAACTCAATGTTAGAGGAGTATCATATTGATCTTATTATGGATATTTCACCAGTACTTGGTCACAAATGGATATATGGTAAGATTTCAAAGTTCATGTTTTGGATGTGTAAGTTTAATTTTATTGGGCATGTGGTGTATCGATAGGGGGTGGCAGTTGATCCTTTGAATACTGAGGTAGTTTTTTCTTGGGAAACACCCATGAATTTTTATAGGCCTATAGTTTTTTATTCTAATGGGATATTATAAAAGGTTTATGTCTAATTTATCACAAATTTTATACCAATTACCATCATTTTATATAAAGTAATGGGCCCTTGTAAAATATGATATGTGTCTGGTGCCTTTATAATACCTGTTGGGGAAGATGGTCAGTGCTCATATTCTTTAGTGACTAGAGGAGTGAGTGATTTTTGAGGCTATCTTTGACACTTATAATCTTGTTGGGTTGTGTATTTATGTAGTAGAGGGTAGTGATATTATATTATCAAGGTAGTTACATCCCCATGAGTATTATTATTCCACTCATGATCTCAAATTTGTTATAATGGTGTTTTCTCTGAAGTTTTAGAGACCTTACATCATCAAAAAGTGCTTTGTGGTCTTCACATATCAATAGATCTAGAGAATTTTTTTCTCTCAATGGTATTTGAATATTCATCAATAGAAGTGGATAAATTTCATGAATTATTATTACTTCATGATCTCATACACCATGGGATAAGGAAATTTAGTTTCTAATTCACTGAGTATAAATTTTTTAAGAGATGATTTTTAGGAGTATGATGATGCTCAAAGAGTGATGATGGAGCTTGCAGTGATATATATTGATACAAAGGAGGTTTGTGGTAGAGGTTTTCTGTAGCAGATGATAATGAAGTCATCCTCGATACAATAAATAGAGGAGTATTAGTGGGGAGACTTAGTGGTTGAGATGATGCATGATCCTATTTTACATGGCCACACTAATGAGTGGTGGTGAGAGGATGATCTATATAAAATTCTATTTTTAGGGTGATTGTTTTATCTATTGATAATGTGTGAGGACGGTCTCTATGTGTTTCATTTCTCACATTTTGTGGTTGATCAAAAAATATTAAAAATTTATCATGCCTTGTGGATTCATTTCTAGTGAATGGGGATAAAGCGGTCTATGGTAGAGTTTGTTTCATGGTACATAGTCTAACAGTAGTTGAATTTAGAGAATTTTGTTATAAGTGGGTTGCTTCAGCCACTAGATGTTCCCTTATAGAAGTGGGAGGGAATATTTGATGGCCTTCATGACTAGTTTAACTTGATCCCAAGGGTGATCTGATTCTATTTTGTTGATCATGGATTTGTTGATGAAGTTGAACATTTGTTGGGGATCATAGGGTTAAGTGTTGTTGATTTTCTAAAAATACATTATGTGTATGAGATGGTGAGGCTTCACATAACATCAATGATTATAATCTATGACCATAATACTTGATTTACCTAGAAAGTATAGGGAGTCCTTAAAAATGATTTTGGATCTGAGATGTGCCTTATCACTGCCATCCTTTCTCAAATAGATTGGTAGATGAGTTAGACCATTTAGACACTTGAGGATATGTTGCATGTATACAACTTATATTTTGTGGAACCATGGGTTATTAAAATTCTTTTGGTTGAGTTTTCTTATAATAACAGCTACAACTTTTCGATTTTTATGGTATCATTTGAGGAGTTTTATAGGCGACCTTACAAATCTAAAATTTTCTAGGCCAAGGATGGGGAGTTAATGAACCTTTTACTAGATTTGGTGAAAATCATGAACAAGTAGGTTTATTTGATTCAAGATAAAATGAAGGAGGTGTAAGAAAATAATAAGTCTTATGTAGATTGGAAGAGGAGACCTCTGGGGTTTGAGGTTGAAGATCATTTTTTTTATGAATTCCTATCATTGGGGGAAGTATAGGTTGAGATGATGAAGTAATATTTATCCACAATTTAACAATCCTTACCTAGAGTTGGGACACTTTTTAATGGTTTCATATCAGCTAGATCCTCCCCATAGTTTGGATATATCCATGATGTTATCCATTTGTCACAACTTCATCAATATCTTCATGATGATTCTAATGTTTTTTATTGGAGATATTTTGAAGTAGAGGATTATGTGATATTCATGGAGCGACCAATAAATATTCATGATCTTTTAGAGAAGGTGATGAATGGGTGATTCATTCTTTTGGTTTATTTTGTATGGAGGTATAGTGTCTTGGAGGAATATATGTTGGAATTTGAGTTACAAATAAACACTCTATATCCTGAGATATTTTGAACGTTGATTTTATTTGATGATCAGATGTTTGAATTGATTTTGATTTACTTGAGATTATTTTTTTCAATAATATGTTATCTTTTAGTGATAATGTCATTATTTTTGAGATATTTCTCATGGGAAGTGCTAGGCTTGGTGGTTTTCATTTCCCTTTTTTGAATAGGATTTTATTTTTAGGGATGTGAATCATATGATAGGTAGCTAATTTAATTTACCAAAACTTTATAGACCATTACATTGTGAAATTTTGTTGTTGGAGTTGTAAAGAGAGGGATAAATTATGTTAGGTGTATTTATAGATTAGATTTTTATTGTGTATGTAGAGTCACAGTGAAACGACATGTGTCACCCTGTGGTAGGTTGATGGTGATGTATTTTCATGGAATGAGGAGGTTTTATGTATTTGATTAATACACTATAGGAGTTATATTTCATGCTATTTTGTGGAGGAAATATGGATCATGACGTGTCAATTTAGGTCAAAATGTGGCATGGTTTGAGGGGGTGTTTGTATAAGTATAAAACCCCTTATTTCCAAAAAATAATTTTATATTTGGTTTTGTAAATATTATTATTTTACTTTGATAATTTTCTAGTCTCAATGTAGAGGATTCAGTTATGGTATGAATAAGTTTTAGGATATTGTTCTATTTTTCTACAAATGGCCTTCACAGCATGGCCACAGAGGTCATGAATTGATGCCTGAAGGATCAAATTTTTGGGTTCTTCAATTTTGGGTGGGGCTATGTCATGATGCTTATAACACACCCTGTTTTGGTTAAAATTACATTGTGATTTTTTCAAAATTATTATATCATAGAATGGTGATAATATTCAAACCACCAACTCCCTTATTTATATCAAGTTAATGGTGCTTAATAGTAATTTAAATGAGGTAGAGATAAAGGAGATCAAAGTGAGGATCTCAGGATTTTAGTGAACTTAGTCTCATTATGTAATGACCATTACATATCATGTCGCAATGCATTAAATTTCAAATTATGGTATAAATTTTATATTCCATCTAAATTATTTCATAATACTTTGATTCCTCTATAACTATAAACAATCATAGTTGTTTCCTCAAAGACCATGGATCTCCCTTTAGTAGCTTTAAATCCTAGGATTCATGGGATTATAAATTATTCCATCAAAATTGATATTTGTTCTTTTTCTTACCCTTATACTTTCATTTTTACTTCTTGGGAGTATGAGACAGTGGTGGTTGTTGAATCTGGATAATGTTGTGAAGATTGGTTAATGAGTGTTTATAATACACAAAACCCTACTATAGTAGGTAAACACTATATCCTAAGCTATTAAACAATGCATACTCTAAATATTCTCTATTCATGTGTATATTTAAAAGTTTAATTTTTAAATATTGAAATTAATTTTTTACAAAATAAACATAATTTTTGAATACTTCAGAAAGATATTAGTTTAATATGATATTTTGGGATTTTTATGAAATTATTGATTTTTAGATGAATAGTGAGAATGTCATTTTTTAAAATCACTAATTTATGGATTCACTAGGATGTAATCATAAACTAAAACATAAAATAACATTATATGGAACAAATATATGTTTTATAAGTAACATTATTAATTTTAAAATGTTATATTTATAAACATATATTTGATATTTTAAAACATTAGTGACATTATTCATGAAAAACATTTTAATGTATTATACACTTATTATTTTAAAATTAACATATACCACTTTTATAAAGTTTATCATATTAAATAAATATTTAATTTTTTATTAGTATTTCACAAGTATGTAGAACATTACATTTTATTTTTTATACATAAAAGATAAATTACTAAGGATAAAACTAGTTATTACAGTGAAAGTTAAAAGAGTAAAAGTAGAAAATAAAATGGTAGGGTTGAAAAAATGCTTAAAACATGTGTGAAATTGAATAGTAGAGGTTTTAAAAAACTTATCTCTTATCTAATCCTTAATTTCTCATGTTTGGAGACACTTTCCTTGAGAGTGACTTCTTATTATTCAATATTTATTTTTATTTTAAAAAATGCCATCTCTTTTCACTTATAAAATGGGAATCTTGCCACCCCCTCAATACCAATCTTAAAATTTGGTTTACTCTTATAATAAAAACCTATTTTATTACCACATAATCCTATATTTATTAAATTATATTCTAGTAATAATATTTTTTCCTAATCCCTTCATTTCTAAGGGATCCTCCAAAGAAATTTGGAAGTGCCTAACGTAAGTAATCCTTTTCTACGTAACTTCTTTCATTTATATCTTAAACTTACAATTATAAATTTATAATCCATATTTCCTAAAATTATTATTTATTTTATATTGGATTTTATTATTTTTTGGGAGTAATCATTAACCATATTTCTAATTTTTCTTGAGAAAAATGAAAACATGATTTGTGTGTATTTGGGAACTACTGCCTCTATGAACCTGTTTGTTTTTTCCTTCACCACCAAACATGGATAGAAAAAAATGAGAAATTAGTAATTGAAGATGATATATATAACATGTTTATGTTTTGATACAATATTATATGTTACTACTTTCATCCATTCTTAGTAAAATGAAATAATCTTATATGTATACATGTGGACTACCACCTCCATAGAACATTGTGTTCTATTTTTTATCATTATCACCTTTCAAGGAAGAAAATAAGAATGAGTTAAAAATGGAATTTATCTCACTATTAAGTTTATGTTAATACAATTTGGTTTAATTATAAATGATATAAAGAATAAACAATCACATTAAAATTAACTGTCTTAAATAAGCATACTAAGTAGAAAATCTTTTTATTCATGTTATAAAATATTATAATGTCCATTAATTCTTCTTATAACTCGTTAAAATTATAATATATCTCAATAATAAAAACTAAATAATATAATTATGATATTTTATAATGATATTTCAACAGAACACCTCATAAATAATTATTAAACAAAGGTGTCATTATGTTTAGGCCAGTTTAACCACCTAATTGAAAAGTACTATTAATTTATATCATGAATGACTATAGGAAACTAATTAATGGTATAATTTTATATAAATTTGTAAATAATAATTCTTTTTTAGGTTATAGATATGTTAAATCTTTATTTAATTCACTAATTATAAAAACACCGTTCGATCACCAAGAATCAAGGAAACATGCATGTTATTGATTTCATCTTCAAGGATAAAGAATAAAATAATTCATGAAAGGAATTTGATATCATAAATTATTATAAATAATCCTTAATAGTAACTTTAATTACCTATTAATGGATTTTTTTAATAATAATGATTAAAAACACCTCTATTACAAAACTTGTAAAAAAATCAAGCCTTAAACATTCAATGTGGGAAAATAGAAAAAAAATATAACTAGAATTAATATAGAGAATGAATATATTTTAAGAGATTAAATGAAAATGGGTATGATTTATGTTTTGAATTAAGTTATTAAGATATCAATTTTTCTAATATATATGGATAAATAATTTTTGTGGAAGTTAAAACAAGAGGACAATGTTTTCCATCTCAAATTCTGCTCCTAGAGATTTTATTTTTCTTATGGAGATAATTTCCTTTGTGTGTTGTATATAATGCCTATTTCAGAGGTCATATCATGAAATTTATTTTATTCATGGTATTTTAAGATAAATTTTATTATCTATCTTTCAAGGGGATTTGAATGAATTACTACCCAATCCATAAATGAGTTTTTTTTTCAATATAAATTTTCATTCTTTGGGGCTAAAGATATATTCACCAATTTTTTCCTTTTTTATGGAGCATAAATTGATATGAAAATCTTTTGACATATTCCATATGAATTTAAATGTATTTAAAAGTCTATATTTTTAGCCCTCCCACATGTTCTTTTGATTCACGAGTTACCAAAATCATTAAAAAACATAATCTTTTCTATGGTGGAAAACCATCCTATGTTTTTGTAAAATAAATGTGTGTGTAATTTCATAGAAAACATATCCATTTATGAATACTAACAAGTATATGTGACTATGGAATAGATGCACCTAGAGGTAATCACTTCAAAAAGGGTCGGTTGATCATTAAATCAATAATCACTCTAATGCATGATGAGTGGGATAATACTTCACACCTATCAAGACTCTCCTATTTTTTATACTTTGAAATATTCAAACCCTCTTTATAAACCATGATAAAGGATTTTTTGTACCATTTTGTTGGTGTACGAACAATGTAAACTATTGATCCCAATTACTATCTTTTAGGGATAACCCAACGTATTAAAAGTACCCTCACCACTATATTTATATGATAAAGGTACTTCTTATTACATTGATAATACTTAAAAACATCTAAGTTTATTAATGGATGTTCTCATAGAAATTCAAATTATTCCATTGAATGGGTAAGTAATTGTTTTATGTATTTTTCATTATATTAATATCCATGTCTTTATTCAGACAAAGGTTCCTTAGATAATGGTATGAAATGTCTTGTTGACTACTACGGTAAATGCATTGGGCTTAAATGGGTGATGGGTGGGGCCTAGATTATATAACCCCTAGATTCATAAAAAAGTATCATCATTCAAAATAACATGTATTTTTGGTGTATACCACTCCCTATATTCATATAGTTCCTTGGAACAAGACCTTGAAATCATGTTTTGATGTTCTATATTATAAATTCCATCAATATGAGATCAATAATTATTTTTATATATGTTTTCATTTATTTAAATGGATATAACATGACATAAGTGTTAGTTTATTATGGCTTCATATTGTTTATTCATTCTTATTATATAACTTGTGACATGTTTTTGTTATGATAACTTCTATTTTATGTTACTCCTTACTGAGAATCTACTCTCACCCCTATTTGTATTCCTTTATCTAAGAATACTAGGGGAGAGATATTTGTAATTTATAAGTATATTATATAATATATAATAATGTTATCAGGGAGTTTTTATACTACACTTTATTTTCATAAGTTTAATATAAAAAATATGTGTTGATCTAGTCATCCAAGTATACTAAGCTGTTAAATCCTCTAGGGACTTTTATTTTATGTACTAATAATGTAGTATAACTACCTAATTTGATTTTATGGAGTTTTAGATGTTATAGGGATTCTATGATTTGATTTAGAGGCTTTTCATATGAGATCATGGATTTATAAATCATCTTCATCACCTTTTTATTTCACAACAGTTGTAAGGATTTGATTTTGGTTGGTTATTCGATAACTCTCCCTTTTTATATGAATCATAGAAGTTTCCACCTTTTTCCATTAGGATTATGATAAGAATTAAATTAATAATGATAATGAATCATAACAATGGGGAATTTATGGGAAGGCATGATTTTCATGTGTTTAGATGTTTCTATCATATTGCTTAAGTAATTGATGTTTTTTCATTATAATAATTAATTTTCTATGAAAATATTATTGTTTATATGATATATATATATATATGTGTGTGTGTGTGTGATTTTTTTATGATTTAATTGATTGAATCAACTTCCATAAAAGTTAATCATATAAAAATGGAAGCTTTTTGTGTGAAATATGAAATTTAAGTGATGTTGCTTGGGTAGGAGATATTGAATTAGTGTAAATTACTAATCTAAAAAAGGGGAATTTATAAGTGCGTGTTGATAAAATATAATGTTATGTGTTTTTGGTATTCCTTGAATTGTTTTTTCATTTTTTTTTTGTGTTAGTGATTTGTTTTTCAAGAATTGGGTGTTGGAATGTGTGGGGAAGCAGGTTATATGGATGGATATCATAGGTGGCATGTCAAAAACTGGTTGTTCTTATGCTATAATAACCCATACATAACCAACCCATAATATTTAATTTAATATCAAGGATTATACATACTTATATTCCCATGATATTTTTGGTTTATTATTTTATATAATAACGAAATTAATTACATAACAAAGTGGAAATATCCATGTATTATACAATTTTTTTCCAGAAAAATAGGTTCTTAAATGAACACTCTTATTTCATTTAGGAGAAACTTATTTATTTAAAACAAATATCCCTAACTATAACTTCAAATTTTGTTAATGTACGTATTTTTCAGTAATCCTGGTAAAAAACATTAGAGAAATGAGATGAGTAAAAAAATCTCAATAATAGAAATAAAAAAAGGAAACTCGTTAGTCCTCTGAAAAACATGAAAACTCATATAAAAGTTTTCCAATTCATGTAATAAAATATGAGATCAAATAATCCCTCACTTACTATTGAAATAAATTTCTTTGCGCAATTTTTTTCATAAAAAATTTCTACATAATGAATAAGGGAAAAAACATAATCATGTAGGTTACATGGGATATCATATTCATATCACTCTTATAGTCTCCTTAAAAATGAAATAACCAACCTAGTTAATTCCAACATATCTTATTTAGCGAATAAATCATTACCCAAGGTATTGGAGGGTTATATTAAAACCTCTATTCATTAAATAAAATTTCTAAAAACTATAACATGAATAAAAAATATAATAATACATTTATACAATAAAACTAATGAAAATTGGCATTTTAAACCATAAGAAAAATACTTTTAGTTATCTTATACAAATGAGAAGAAATATCCTTTTAGATTGATAACTTAAAATAAAAATAAAAACCCTATAATAATTGGAATATGATATTATTTTAAAAACCATATAAACAGGTAGTGTAATCTTAATAAAAATCAATGGTCATAGCTATGGGAGAAATATAATATATGGAAAACATTAAAAATTATTCATTTCCTACTTTTATAAAGAAAGTGAAAATTCACCTTCATGGAATGTTAAAAATATTCCTTTTAAAAATTTTATAAATAAAGTTAAATATAATTTAAAATTACTTTAAAAATCTCTTAATTATAAATAAAAACATTATTAAAACAATATAAATAACATGAATACACATGAAAAAGAGTTTAAAGAAAATGTTTACCCATTTAAAATAAGGTTTTAAAAAAATCCCTTACATCAACTCCCTACATGTTCCATATGAATTATATCATCCCAAAAAAATTACATTAATTATTAACTTTATTTAGAACCATTTTATTGTTATTATAATTATTCATTTTTTTTAAATATTTAATTACTAAATCAGTATAGTGCATATTGGTTTCCTTAGGGTATTTGGTTTATAATCTAAAAATATAATTTATATCTTTTTAATGGTAAAATTACATCTCAAATGTTATTATAATGTATAGATATATCAAATAATTGGTTCCATATTATTCCATAAATAAAATAATTTATTAGGTTATGTAATGGTTACTTTTCCATGAATCTTTTGTGGTAAGCTTGTTTTCAACAATTTAAAATAACCATTATTGTTTACTTTTAATTAATATTCTATGATGGATGTTTATTATTATATAATTATTAAAACATATTGAATTAATAATTATTACATAATATTTCTAGTATTTATGTTTCTTTAATCATTTTTAATAAAAAAATTATAACATCATTCATTTATCTGGAAAAACCAACCCAAATAAGAACATGTTATAATGATTGAGTGAATATAAATATGTTATTGTATAGTGATAATATCACTTTTATAAAATCTTAATATAAAAAAATTATAAAATAAATAAATCAGATTCATAAAGTGTTATATGAAAAATTAAAATTGAAAAAAAATGTAAGAGGTTATTACTTATAAAGTGTCCCGGTATGCTTGTTTTAAGAAGTTAAATTTTATGATGATCATTAATTGTTAATAATATTTATAGTATTTCAAAATTATTTATCTAAAAAATTTATAATGTTATAAATTTCATATTTATTTATTTAATTCATTCAATAAACCATTAATACAATGTGGTAATGAAAAATGAAATATATTTTTCATGGAGGCGGTAGTTTGCATGTATGAATGTTTGATGTTTTCATTTTTCTATTGATGTAAGAGAAATAAGATAGATAATAGTTTATATTTATATAATAATTATTATTGTATAAATAACATAATTATTCATTAGATCCATTATAATAACCAGGAATATGAGATGGTAATGAAAAATAAAATATATCATCCATGGAGGTGGTAGTTCGCACGTACAAGCAAACAACATTTTCATTTTACTATAGCTGGAAAGAAAGGGGTGAATTTTTGTTCCATAAATAAAATAAAATTTTAGTATAATAATTATGAAGATTTTATTATATTAATTTGGTATTATAATATTTCGTAAAGGATTAATAATAAAGAAACATGAAAGATCTTTGTTAGAACATATACATCTTCCTTGGGTAACATCTTTTAAAAAACACCTTACGGATTCTTGGATTGGTATTTTGGGAAGACTAAAAGATATAGGACATGAATAAGGGTATTAGTGAGGTATTTTATCATGTATTGGTCAATATAGGGGGAAAAGTCATGTGTATAAGTAAGTATATGAGAGTTCTTTTTATAGGTGAGAGTAGTGGCACTCCTATAAATAATATCAAATATAAAATATTATAAATGAATTTATCATTATCATGTGGAACTAAATGAATAAAATTCAAATATATGATAATATAGGGTTTCAATACACTCATATAATCAAATTTATAAAAGTTTTGGAGATATTTGAATCCTTATCCCTTAGTTAAAACCCCTCCGTAATCCTTTTAATACTTACTATGGTGAATAAATTTTACTATTGTAAGT
The DNA here is from genome assembly GCA_963277665.1 of Viscum album. Lineage (NCBI taxonomy): Eukaryota > Viridiplantae > Streptophyta > Magnoliopsida > Santalales > Viscaceae > Viscum > Viscum album. The sequence continues at coordinate 112,750,702 of OY728127.1, forward strand.
TAGATTTTTTGACTAAAAATAAAATGAATATTATAAGTTAATTATAATAATATTATTAAAAATATGGAATAAATTTTAAATGATTAAATATTTATAGGTGGTAAAAATTACATTTAATTTAAGTATTCATAATGCAATAGAAAACAATTTTTAGAAAAATTCATTTTTAATCCTAAAAACAAATTTACACAAAGAAATTTATAGTGTTAATTATTATAATATTTATTGGATTATGAATAAAAATATTAGAGTTATTTGTGTTAAAAGCCATTTTAAAACTGAATTTGAAACAAACCAACATAGTTTAACCTGACTAGTCAACCAAGGTTTTACACCTCAAGGTTGAAAGAAACAAAACAAACGAGGTAGTCTCATGAATAATTTAGATGAGATAAAAAAATAGTATAGTGAAAAATAATATGAAATTTCCATGGGACATAAAATGTTACGCTAAAGAGCTAATCTAGAAAATAAAATGTGGAAAGGTAAAGTCCAAGTCTACATGTGACAATATATCACAACCAATCCATCTCACTAGAAGGTGACAATGATGGGGGTAAGATGGAGAAATACATGATTCCCTTACCTTTAATAGATTATAATACAACCACATACTAAAATTATCAAAGTAAAAGTAATATGTGAGCATAAATCCTTTTATTATACCACCAATAATCTTGGAAAATTATAACACCCTGAAACCATTAGTTCTATATTTAAATCGAACCCACTTTATAAAAAAAATTTGAAAGAGAAAATATATTTTTTTAAAATCATTTTGTTTCCATAAAAACATTTCATATTCAAATAATCAAAGAATATTACATATTAATTTAAGATATCATGAAATAACAATCATAACCATACATGGATACATTATAATTTAAATGTTTGAGCAATCTACCATGAAACTATACCATAATGTTTACAACCAAGAAAAAAATGGGATCAAGACTATGGGAAAACATTCTCAAACATATAAAGGAACACTAAAAAAGTAATAATGTGAATCCTAAAGATATTGAGTCCTAACACAGTATAAAAATATCAAAAAATTAATTCCTAGTATTGTTACACACACTAAGGTGACATACGTCCATTTCCCAATGCACTCGAGGTTCCCAATGTTCTATTCTTTCTAAAACCATTTAAGTTTAATGCTCAAAATTTATAAAAAAATTTACAGTGAATCTTCACCACTTTCAAGCTTGAACATCCATTATAGAGTCAAATTCACTGTTGGGGCATTTCATTGATCACATAGAGTGCATAAAATATTTTTTTAGGCAAAGCACTTAAAAAATTTATTTTTATTCCATGATAAAAATAAAAACATAAATTCCTAAAAAATTATAAGAAAATTTAGGAATTAATGGTTAAAAAAAATAAAATATACACCTACCTCATAAATGGAGGGAAACCAGTCTCCATTGAAAAAAGTGGTTGGAAACAAGTAGATTTGGTCCTCACAAGCCTAAATATACAACAGACATAAAAAATACTATATCAAACCACTTAGATCAAGTAATCACTACCCAATTAGGTTCTAATGAGATGAGTAGGGAATATATCAAGTGAATATCGAAGACGTGGATAGAAAATTGGATAAAAATGGAAGATACCTTGAAGAGATCACTAAATAATAGTGGAAGATCATCAGGAATCCAAGGGAAGATACTTTTAGTTATTTGGGAATGTGTAACTAAAGATTAAGTGGTATTAGGGTGAGATTAAGGATGAAAATGACCAATGGAAATAGGTAAAAATCATCTTTTAAGTGGTTTAGATCGGGGTGCATGGTTAGGCTGCATGATTTGACAAAATGTGCTCCAACCATACATGGCCTCTATCTCTTTGAAAAATGAGGCACATGGTTTATTGGGAAGAGTCAAATAGTTTGGTAAAACTATGATCAAGCTCTAAGATGCCTCTGGAAAACCACCAAGATATCCACAAAGTTTCTTTTTCTACCCACACAATTTTTCTAACCATGCTCAGATTGTTTTAAATGCCACTTGAGCCTCACAATTGAATACTTCATGTTTATTACATGGTTTGGCTAACTGTGTGCCTAAACAATGAAATTGCAATTTCTTCTCTATAAATACATGTTTTTGAACAATGTAACAGATAAAATTTCTAAAACACAAAAGAGAAAGACCAAATCTCAAAGTAATTCATATCTGTGACCTAAAGGGAATCACACATCTTCCCACCATGAAAGTATTTTTTTCCCATGATTTTGATCATGATTTTGAACTCATAAAAAAATAATTCCACTATTTCATCATCTATAATTCTCACTCCCTCATATCATGGAAACCTTATTCACACTTCCATAGTACATGAATAAGAGGAATAATTATTCAGTGTAGTACCTTATGTTGGTGATCAATAATCTGTACTAGCTTCTCAACTATCGAGGTATCTGACTCAAGATCAACATATTCCCATCTGATCACATGGAAAGGGTGTAGTTGATACGTCATCATCAAGGAAACATGAAACACATCATTAATCTATTTCAATCAAGATGATAATTCCAACTAATATGATACTTTCCCAATTCTTTCAATGATCTCAAAGAATCAAACAAACCCCACTACCAACTACCCTTATTACCCAACCAATGGTTTTCCATGAAAGGTTCAAATCAATGAAAAATCATTTCACCAACATTAAACTCTAGTGGGGGATAAAAATGTTATGAATATTATTTTTGATGATTTTGATGCATCACCAATCTCTTTCAGATCAACTGCACCTTCTCTAACATCTCTTGCAAAAGGATCAACCTAACCAAGAATCTCTCTCCCAACTCCTCTCATTATAGGGGTGATTAACATGGTCACCCATAAAATTATTCAAAAGGAACCATTTTAATCAAAGATAGAAGACCACTTTTATAGGAAAATTTTACCCGAGGAATATTCATTTCCCAAGAACCACCAAAATAAATCACGCATGCCCAGAGCATATCCTCAAGAATCCAATTATCCATTTTCGTTTTCCCATCCATATACGAATGTTATTCCAACTTAATTTCAATTTAGAACCCATTTACTCTTTCATATCTTTTGGAATCTAGGATTTAAACCATAGGTCCCTATCAGAAACAATTATAGAGGGAATATCATAAATCCTTACAACTTCATAGTAATACAAGTTCCCAAGCAGTTCCTCCCTCATCATCACCTTAATAGGGATGAAATGATCTAATTTCATAATATGATGAATGAAAATCCCAATTCCACCCCTCACACAAGGTTTCCATGGAAAATAATTGAAAACTTCAATGGAAATATCATTATAAATCCATATTATAATGGGAAACGGTTTCAATATACAAGCATGTATTTGGTGCTATACCTTAATTCTCTAACAAGATAGACACTTTAAAACAAATCCTAAAATAGACCATCACATTACCAACCACCAAAACTAATGTCCCAGTTCGTCATAAATAATGGTAGTAACATGGGGTATGAACCAAAAAGACCAGTGTCCACTGTACACAAATTCTTTCCATAAAGATACCAGGATGGATGAACTTCCTCAGAAATCGAAATCACTAATGGGAGACTGATACAAAACACATGACATCTCCCCACAATTTAAGATTTTAATAAAATGATTAGAATTACTGTTAGTCACCTTCTTTAGTTTCCCCTACTCATTAAATGATGAGTTAGACTTTATCAAAGCATTAAACATATGACAAACTACCTCTTCCACCCCCAATTTCATCTCAGTGAAAAAACCTATCAGATACTATTCCTGCACTAATTATTTCAATTCTTGAGTAAATAAATTCCTTATCAATGAATTAGTGACCACATTTCATTTTATTGGAGTGTGAAAAATATATAAATAAAAAGTATAATATACTCCAACCAGCTTCTCTATCACAAATTCAGGTCCCTATCAGTAAAAATATACTTAAATCTCTTATGATCAAAATATAATGTAAAAAACGTCCCAAAGATAAACTGGTGCCATGTATTGTGATCATGCATAACTTATTCTAACTTAAGATCATGGGTATGAAAGTTCTTCTCATGAGGTTATAATTGGTGATAGATGCAAGGTACCACCTATTTTCCCTATTTTAAGACACATCCCAATGCCATACTGGATACATCCCAAAAAAATCATAACTATGACATGGTATTCGAATACTCAGAATTGGATCCAAAGACAACCTATTTTTGAGCTCCTCAAAATACCTCTGACATATTTCATTCCACTAAAAAATAACACCCTTTTGGGATAAATATTTCATCAGAGATGAAAGAATGGATAAGTACTGAACAAACATTCTATAATAACTAGTTAAGCCTAATAAGCTCTAAATATAAAACATATTTAAAGTTTTATCGCATGAAATTACTACCTATATCTTTTTAGGATCCCTTGAGATGATCCTATCAGATATAACATTCCCAAAAACTTTATTTATTGGATCCAAAATCCACATTTGGATTTTTTACTCTATAAGTAATGTTCTATCAAGATTGTGAGAACAAAATACAAATCATCCCTACTCCCCTTCTCTGATTTTGATTATGCCAAATTATCATTCTCAAATATGATGCCGATAGAGTCCAAAAACAAATGAAATATCATTCTCATCATGTCCATAAATACGGTAGGAGTGTTAGTGAGACCAAATTTCATAATAAGAAGATTCAAATTTCCATACTAGCTCATAAATGGTGTTATAGGTATATTTTCTTCTTGGTCTCTTAACTTGTGGTACCCTATATGAAGGTAAATTTTCTAAAACCAATGACCCATTGAGTTGATCAAAGAGATCATTAATTATTGGTAATGGGAATTTTTTCTTCACAATCACCTAATTTAGTTTTTTTACAATCAATGAAAATCCATAGGCTTCCATCATACTTCTTGTCAAAGAGAACATGTGAGTCCCATGTTGACATGCTAGGATGAAAATATCCTTGGACTGAAGAGTTGTAAGTTAAACTTTATATTCCATTAACCTAGTAAGTTTCACGAGATAATATTTCATAGAAATGGGAATCATACTAGGGAGAAAGTCAATAGAGATATTGACCTCTCTTTATGGCGGATAACTAGAAAAATCATTTAGAAATACCTCATGGTGAAAAACCACCAACATAGGAAGTGTAATGATCAAAATAGGATAAAAAAATCTAGGAAAATATTTGATGGCTAACATAATATCATTCTATCATAAGGGACAACAAGCCCCACCCTTCCTGATCTAGATTTCAACTCACCCAGAAAGATATGAGAGACCCCATCAGAAGATAAAAAATGAACATGAAGATGGTAGTAGTCAACTTTGGTTCTTAACAATAATCATATATTCCATTCCATTAATAGGGTCGAAGATGTTAGGATAAAGAGATAAGATATCACATAAAACTTCCAAGTCATCAATATTCACCTGTTAAGCAGGAAATTTAAAACTGTATCTAGTCCTCTTTCCCAAAGGCATGGAAAGATAAAATATGAATGACATTAGTTCCAAAAATAAAAAAACATAAATTAAATTTTGATGATATAAAATAATTAGTATCCCCTATATCAAATAAATCTAGTATCATTGAGGAAGAAATTAACACCGTACCTCTGACAGTAGCCGACTCGACTTCAAATTACTCTCATACATACTCTACCATGAAAATATATATATCCTCAAACCCTCCCTGAGATTTATTTATTTAATGAATGTTCCCCTTGTAATTATCATGAGACCCACCATGCTTAGAAGAATTAGAACGAACATGTGAATTAGTGGTGAGGGAGGATCCAACCTTACCTCCTTGGAACATTTTTTATAGAAATTCCTAACGTGACTAGGTTATTGAGAATGATGGTAGGTCTAGGGAGCTTCTACACATTCATGATTTGTACAACCAGTCCATTCACATTGATAGTAAAAGAACCATATTGCTACCTTGAGTAATCCACTGAAACTGGTCTCAATGAAAACTAGTTACACTAACAACATCTTTTTTATCTATATGACACACTCTATCTTCCACTTCTGGTAATTTAAGTTCCATATAACCCTATCCTCCTAGTTATATATGCCTTAACCATAGTATATTTAACCACCACCTCAAAAAATTAGGTAACAATAAGAGGATCAAAATCAACTAAATATCATCCGTCAAACACATCCCAATCATACAAGATTTTAGGTATTCATTATTAATAATCTCAGGCACTAGGAGAACCAACTCAGAAAAAATGATGGAATACTCTAGAACCATACACTCCCCCTTACTCTAAGGCCAAATAATCATAGGTATTTTCAAGATATATTGTTTTAGGATAGAATTATTGGTTTGATATATTCTAGAAAGAATTAAAGGTAAGATCCTCATGTAACGTTTCCTACATGATGGATTCCCAACATCTACTTCATTTTCCATCAAGAATGTAAGTGAAAAAAGCCTTAGATTCCAATAGAGTTTTTAGAAAATAGAAAATCATTTTAATATTCTCAATCCAATCATTATATTCCTAGGTAACTTTGTCAACATATAATATGGGTAGATTCTAATTGGTAAATTATGTGCTAGGATCCACCATTCAAACCTGGTTTCTAATTCTTGATTGACATAGAGTCTGAATAGTGACGATTATAGATTTCAACAAAGAAGGGTCTATAATAATATTTTTATGTGAAACACGTCTCATTTGTTCCTTTCTTAGATTCATAAAATCTCTTCTAAGAGAAATTTTCTAATTAATATAAAATATAACATCTAATTATTTTAAGGGTAACTCCCTAAATCAAAATATCAATTTCAATAATCCTTTTAAACAAACAACAAGAATTTAAAGCAATCATGGACTCTAAAAATGAGTGACTAAACATTAAAATGAATAGGTTCATTTAAATAAACCCCAAATAAATTTAAATTAAATAACCTCAAACACTAAGTATCAATCTTGGAAAAAAATCCCTAACCACCGTTGGTGACTTGAGTTTAGACATGGAAGTATTCTAACTAGACACCCTATTACACTAACTACCCAAATTTTTATGGTTGTGACAACCCTGACCCAGATTCCACTTAACAGGTGGCCCGAGCCTAGTGGGCCACATGGCCTCAAGAGAATCTCCCCGAATGCTAGAGGCTGCCGACTAGAAGTGAGGGCCTAGGGTGTGTCCATGGTAAGACAATGCCCTCATTATCAGAGTGTATCATAATGGAAGGAATATAATGTAATAGTAAACAACAGAAGTAATACAAATAAACAGAGGAAGCAAACTGATGCATTAAATAAGAAAGAATAACAATCACTATATCAACTGGAGAAGTAATGATGTAATTTCATGTAACTAGAAAAATGGAAAGCATGTGTAAAAGACAATAAGAATAACATGTTACACAAGGTAAAATAAAAAAAAGTCTACTCCAATCATCCTGGGATCCTACTCGGTCATCTGCTATCAAGCTCTATCCTATCAGCACACAATCAAGTATTGGAAGCTACATGCTTCCCTTTGTGAATACCTGCAACCATGTAATCCACTCCGAGTACCAAATAACACTAGAAGAGGGTGTGAGACAATTATAAGTGTTCCATAACCAATGGTGTCTATAACATATGTCCTTTGTAATGGAATATAGATGTGTTCATGCATGCATATATAAAGTAAAGAAAGCATTACAATATAACTAAATAACCAAGTACCTGCTTCAACCCTAAGTTGGTGTCTGAACATGTAACCAGTTGATTAATTAATCAATTACCATTTAATGATAATAGGTCACATGAGGAATATCCAACACTGACATCACCTCGAGATACTATAAGTAGGGACGGTTCCAAGACATAATAAGGAAACCTGAAAGTGATATATAGTGAGGGAGTTCCATGGTAAAAACCAAGGCAATGTAAACTCATAGAAAACTAACTCAACAGTATCTAAGTCTTTCTAAGGGGTAAGAGTTTAATCCAAGGAGTGTAATCCAAGTCATTCCACAATATGACACCTACTGAGTCCAAGGTGATTGACCAAGGTAAAATGGGGATATGCAAATATATAGCCCTATAAACTTTCACCATGGCACCTAATAGTCAATGCTGGATCTAAGGAGTGTATCTAAGGTATCCTGTAATAAAGAAAGGGACCCAATAGTTATATACTGGGAATCCATGAAATAGACAAGAACCTGAGTCTATATGGGAATCAACCTAAGAAAAATATATCCTTGAATTGGAATGGGGTTCCTGAGACCCAATGTATTCTCCTCTTAGAATCCAAGGAAATATTGAGTCAGTCCATTCCTATTTGATTTTTTAATCATGTAGTAATTCATTTGGTTCATGTCTTGCCTCCCATTAGTGTGGATATGTCATGTAGAGTTCAAACCATTTATTTATTGGTCTAATCCTTTTCTTCCAATAGTGTGGATAGGCCAAGTAGCATTTCCACCATTTAATCAAGTCTTAGTTAGCCACTAAGGAATAATAAATTATTGAGGTTCACTCTTCTACCTTCCATCAACGTGGAGAGGGGTGTTATGGGCATGTAACCTTTATTTAGTCTCTTTTATTAAGGCTAAGTTATATACTTAGTATACTTTCCATTTCACATTTCACATTTAATAATTATTTGAAAGCACTTACCATAGGAGGGTCAAGTGGTGAGCATACACGGTACATGCCATTATGAAATTTTCAGTAATGGAAATCCATTTAGGATAATAAGACTCACCTTTAGAAAGGTCAAGTAAAGGAACACTCGAACGGTAGCTCAAATATACCAAAACACTAAAAACCCAATTATGAAATAACCTTTTACATGAGGTGGATTGAGTTGTCGGTGAAACCACTTTACAACTAATCACATATTTGGAAGGAGAATAACCATACGATTCTAATGAGTATAATTATGGCATGTTAATTTAAGAAACAATCTCCAATGAAACAGGTGGGCCCCGCATGAACATTCCAAAAACAATGAACTTTTGGGATGAGTTATAGAACACCCACATTAGGGTTGTACGAGCCTTATCCTCCGGTATCATCCATTGATTTACCTCAGATCAGAATAGATCTAAGAAAAGGTGGAAAATTCTCACATGGAGATATCTAGGTCGAGAGTGAAAGATAAGAAGTATGGATAAAGAGTAGTTGAGAACTTACCATTGTGCATACAATGTGATGAACAAAAGCTCGATCAGATTCCGGATGAAGGAGACCTCTTGATCCCTAGATTTGGCCTTCAAAAAATCCAAAAGGGTGAAAAAGGAGGAAAATCCCACTGGTTCTTGTATTAGGAGGAAGGAGGTGGATTAAAATATCATTAAGGGAGTTTTGGACATTTTACACAGGTTTTTATCCTTTGCACGAGTGTTCAGCAAGGTTTTTCAAACCGTACGCAAATCGCGCAAGAAGGTTCTTTCCAAAAAGTCGTAATCTGCATGGTTTGATCAAACAATGTGCCACCCATGCATGGTTACCTAGAAAAAGGGACATTCACACAGTTTGGAGACATGGTCATGCACTAATCGTACAAGGTTCCACTATCTAAAAAAACACCTTTTGCGTAGTTTTCCAAACTTTGCAAAAATCCTGCACGATTTACTCTAAACCATGAATAGAGTATATTTCCTCAAAAAAGATGGGTTCTAGGATCCGAACAAGCCCCAGGAACCCTTGTAACCTTTAATGAATCATTAGGAATCTGCGTTAGGTCCAAAGTAAATATTTAGACTGAAAATTAAAGGATCTACACCTAAGTGAAAAAACAGGTTCTTACAGTCTTTCTCCCTTAAAAGAACTCAACCCTTGAGTTCTCCTTCTAAGGGTAAGGAAACAATATCTGAGAATAGATATGGATATTGGGAACTTACATCAGATTCCCTCTCCCAAGTCTCCTCTTTTACTCAGCCATGCTACCATAACACCCATACGAGAGGGACATACATTCCTTGGAGAACCTTCATGCTTCGGTCAACGATGCGTACTGGATAATCCTCAAAGGTAGCATTGGATTCTAACTCAAATTCATCAGTATCAAAGGTATGAGACGAGTCAAAATGATGTTAGTGAATTTGTGAGACATGAATTAAATCATTCATTGAATGGTGCCTCTGTGGTAGTAGCAACCGATAAGCTACCAACCCGAATATCTCTTGAATTTCAAAAGTCTCGATGTAATGAGGAGACATCTTTCCCTGCTTCTGTAAACGTCTATTCCCAAGCCTAGGTGACACCAAAAGAAAAACACAATCCCCAACCTCAAATTCATTAGGTCTTCTACGGAGATCGACATATGATTTCTGTCTAGACTGAGTAGTAGTCATATGCTTCCTGATCAGCTGGACCTATTCTAAAGTCTTCTGAACAAGACGAGAACCTAGTAGGGCAACCTCACCAACCACTAGATAGCATAAGGTTGAACATCACGGCCTACCATATATAGCCTCAAAAGGATCCATTTGAATCATCACCTGGAAACTGTTATTATATGAAAACTCTATGATAGGGATATGCTTCTCCCATGAACCTATAAAATCAAGTATGCATGCTCGGAGCATATCCTCCAAAACCTATACCATCCATTCTAATTTTCCATCAGTCTGAGGGTGAAAAGATGTGCTTAGAAGCACCTGAGTTGCTATAGATTTCTGCAAACCTTTCCAGAACTGTGAAGTGAAACAAGAATCCCTATCTGAAAAGATAGTACGTGGAACTCCTTGGAGTCGTATAATCTCATGAACATACATTCTTCCTAGCTCATCAAGTGAGAAAGTATCCTGAATAAGAATGAAGTGGGATGATTTTCTTAGTTGGTCAATGACTATCCAGATAGCATCACTACCCCTCAACGACCAAGGTAATCCGACTACAAAATCCAAAGAAACATCTTCCCATTTCCATTTTAGGGCTAGAAGCCTCTGTAACAAGCCCATAGGTCTCTGGTGCTCTACCTCCACCTGCTGACAGGTAGAAAACCAAGTGATGAAACCTGCAATATGATGTTCCATCCCAGTCCACCAATACTAGTGTCACATATCTTAATACATCTTTGAGAAACCTGGATGGACTACCCACTAGGAAGAATGAGACTCTTTCATCAACTCCTCTCTCACAATTTTAGGAACCCAGATATGTCTATGGAGACGCATGATGTCATCTATGTCCACAGACCAATCCATAGGTAGGTTATCTCTTGATATACTTTCATGGAGAACCAAACCTTTAGGATCTGAAAACATCATACTCTTCACCTTCTCAAGGAGGTAATAGGTAACTATTAAAGATGAGAGGTAATAATACTCGTGACTGTCGTGAAACTCCAGATGGAGTTTAGAAAAGAGGACCATTAATCCCTAGCTTCTTGTATAGACTGTGTTTGAGTTTTATGACTTAGTTCATTTACGACCACATTTCCTTTTACAAGTGTATAGGCAAGCTCAAAATCAAAGGATTGTAGATATTCGACCCACATTCACTATCAGAGGTTCAAGTCATGATGAGAAAAGATATACTTGAGGCTATTTTGATCTTCATAATCCACAAAGTGCCCACCTAATAGATAATGTCTCTAATGACTTAAGGCATGGAAAAATGCTACTAGTTCGAGGTCATGCATTGGGTAATTTATCTCGTGAGGACTCAACTACCGAGATCCGTATGCAACGACTTTGTCTTCATGTATCAACACTACTCCAAGTCCAATGACTAATGCATCTCAGAAGATGATATAACCTTTTCTAGGTTTTGGAAGAATTAGAATCGGTGTCGAGACAAGCCTCTCTTTCAGCTCCTAAAATGATCTCTCACATGCCTATAGATATTTGAACTTGAAACCCTTATTTTTAATACCAGTAATAGGTTATGAAAGACGAGAAAAGTTTTTTATGAAAGGATTGTAATATCTAGTGAGTCCTAAGAAGCACTTGATATCAAACATGTTATTAGGCTACACTCAGGAGAGTACAACACTAAACTTTTTAGGGTCAAAAGATACTCCTGATTCTGAAATAATATGGACTAAGAAGTGGACCTTATCGATCCATAAGATACATTTAGAAATCTTAGCATAAAGTTGATGCACTCTTAGTGTACTCAGAATGATCTCAAGATGTTTGGAATGGTCGTTACGAGTGATAGAATACACCAAGATATAATCCACTAAGACAATGAAAAAAGAGTCCAAATAAGGGTGTAAAACCTTATTCATCAAATCCATGAAAATGGAAGGCGTGTTCGTATGACTAAACAACATTACAAGATACTCACACAAACCATACCTACTACAAAAAGATGTACGGGGTATGTCTGATGGTATGACTTGAACCTGATGATAACCCAATCTCAAGTCGATCTTAGAGAACACCTATGCTCCTCGAATCTGGTCGAAGAGATCATCTATTTGAGTAATTGGATACCGGTTCTTGACCATAAGTTATTTCAACCTTCTATAATCCATGAATAAATAGAGAGTTCCATACACCTTCTTAGAGAAAAGAACATGTGAACCCCAAGAGGATGTACTAGTCCGTATAAAACCTTTGGCCTATAATTCCTCTATCTACTGATTGATCTCCTATATCAAAGTAGGTTCCATCTTGTACGGTGGAATGGACATTGTAGCTACTCCTTGAATAAGCTCTATTGGAAACTCTACCTCCCTCTCAGGAGGTAATCCAGAAAAATCATCCATAAAGACTTCCATGAAACGATCAACTACTAGAGGGAAATTAGTTTGAAGCAAACCCAGATCCTCCATGAAAGGATTTATGATCTGGGTGGCCACTCCACCTATCCCATGATGCTTCAGTTCGTCTCTCCCATCCTATACATCCCACTCTCCCTTTAAAAGATAACTGTTGCCTTATAGTGATGTAAAAGAAACCCTTCGGTGATAACAGTCTACAAAGGTGTGATAGTGGACCAGCTAGTCCATACATAGAATAACATAGAATCCCGCAATCTTGAGAACAAATAGATTCAACAAGAAAGGGTAACTACCTAACTCAAAGGGATAGTCCCTTCACTAGCATATACCCTCTTTTTGTATACCCAACAGTGTATTGAGGGTCATTACACCATAGTGATAGTGTATCTCTAGTCTGAAAATTTCCACAATAGATAAGAAAAATAAAAGAGTTTGAATCACCTGTATAAAACAAAGAAGATAAAATATTATAGGCTACTATAATAGTATATCGTACTGTAGATGGTCACGCAACCTGATCCTAGGGTATCGGCAGTAAGGTATGCAACTTACCTAATCCACGACACTGTGCTACAGATAGACTACCACAATCATGAATGCTCTACTAGCACTGCTGGTGATTAGGGATCAGACTACCATGGACATGACCTCCTCCTCAGCTAGACCTGATGGTTCTACTTAAAGTCCCCTCCTAACGCAGCACAAAAGAACTTGCTCCTGAAGGTGGAGTTGAAGCTGATCCTTTTCCACTCGAAGATGGTGGAAAGGTCCTGAAAAAGTGCTGAAGATGAACCATATGAAAACAACCCCGACACTCCATAGGGTCTCTATCACACTGGAGATTCTTATGACCTAGTTTCCCACACCAATGACACACTACAGATCTATCAAATTGGATACTCTGGCTGCCACTGCCCCGATGATAAACCTCAAGGGAACGTTTCCTCCCACTGGAAGAACTTCTGGCCTGACGCGACAATGATCCTTTAAACCCATTACTCACTCCATACCTTAGGTTAAACATATTAATATGGTCCTGATCAACTATTTTAGAGAAGGTAGTAAGGTTAAAGACATTCTCTTGGGTTCAGATGGCGTATTGGAGCCCATCCTAAAATCATCTAGCACGTGAAGTATCATTACCAGATAGAAGCGGTGGAAGGTGATGTAAATGAATGAAACATGCTGAATATTCCATAAATGACATAAAACCCTACTCGAGATGTATAAAATATTTGGATATGTCATCTCTCAATGACTGAGGAAATAATTTATCATAGAAGGTAGTCTGGAATTTAACCTATAACATTTCCTGATGACGTCTGGCCTGGGTAATGACAACCCACCAATGCTTGGCTGAATCCTGAAGCATGTATGTAAAATACTGACTCTATACTTTATAAGAGTTTACAGATGCTCAAATATAGACAACATTTCTTCTATCCAAGACTCAGTAGCCTGAGATCCTCCATCCCTAAAAAAGTTAGAGGATGCCACTGTTGGAACTCACCGTTCAGATCAACCATCATAGGTGAAACCTATGGAGCACCAATCATGGATTGCATCATGCATAAGAAACTATCATGGACTTGGGAATTTGTTCCTATATTAGGTATAATAGGCAATTTCTCAATTGTCACTCTTTTAAGTAAGACTGGCGGCTTACAGCCCACCATGTCTGGTGCATAGTCATCACCACCGTCCTGGAGAACGACAAGAGGACGTCGTGGTAGTATTTCTCTTCAAATGCCAAGAAAACACCTTAGAGAAATCTTAGAATCAAGGAGATATAATCACTAACAAAAAAAGGATCACGGGAAAAATCACTACCTAAGGCATACTACCCAAACTTCCCACTTAGACGACCAAGTATCAGTAAGTGCTAAAGTATAAGTTTTATGTCATTTGACAGTTAATTCCTAGGTTCACTCCTTTACCTTTCATAACATGACAAGGTAGAATAAAGATGTGCAACCAATTCAATTTTTATTTTAGGATTCACTTTATAATGGATAGTCATTTCCAATGAATCAGTTACTATACACCTATCACCAAAAATGACACCCATTTACTCATATCATAATGGATTGACTTGGGAAATTATTCATTTTGACCTATGAGGGCCCATACACCTCATGAATTGAGACTGTAAATCACTCAATAAAATCCAAATTAATACAATTACAAGAAACTATCACTACATCACTCAACAATCACATGCATGTTAAGCAATGAAAAGTAGTGAAATTCACCTATATAGATTGACAATATGCATAAAATTTGAATTCTAGGTGCCTATGATGATGCATGTAGAAATTATCATTTCCCTCATATCATTGGGCCAAGGATGAAATAAATTCCCAAATAGTTATAATCAACAGCACCACACAACATGTGATTCACGCAACCATGAAATAATATCAACTATAATAGGAAAAATAGAACAACAATTGCATTATGGGTAACATGGATTTTACCTCGAACATGTGTTCGCGATTCCCATGCACAACTTATGAACAAGTCCCAAGCATTCCTATTGTCTCCAAATAGTCAAAAAGAAAAGAAACCAACTTTGATACCACTTTATGATGAACCAGACCCAGATTCCACTTAATAGGTGGCCGAAGCCCGGTGGGGCACTTGGCATCAAGCGCATCTTCTCGAACGCCAAAGGCTTCCAACTAGCAGTGAGGGCCTAGGGTGTATCCGTGGGAAGACTATGCCCTCATTATCATAGTGTAGCACATTATAAATAATATAATGGAATAGTAAATGATGGAAGCAATATAAATAAATAGTATAAGAAAACTAATGAAATAGATAAGAAAGAATAACAATAAATGTATCAACTCGAGGAGAGATGATTTAATGTCATGTCACTAGAAAACTAGAAAGCATGAGTACAAGAAAATAGGCATAACATGTTCCAAAAGGTAAAAGAAAAAATGTCTACTCCAAGCATACCAAGATCCTAATCAGTGATCTAATATCAAAATCCATCCTATCAGCACACAATCAAGTATTGGAAGTTGCATGCTTCCCTTTTTCAATACCTTAAACCATGTAATCTACTACAACAAAAAAATGGCACCTAGATAGGGTGTGAGATAAATCCCAATGGGCCACCACCAATAATGTCTATAACATCTGGCCCATGTAATGGAATATAGGAGTGTGAATTCATGCATATATAAAGTAAAGAAAGAAGTAAAATATAACTAAATAACCAAGTACCTGCTTCATTCATTGATTGGTGTCTAAACATGTAACCAAATCAGTAATTAATAAATTTCCATTTAATTTTAATAGGACACATGAGGCATAGCCAACACTGACATCACCTCGTGATAGTATAATTAGTGAAGGTCCCAATACATAATACGGAAACCAAACAATGATATCTTGTGAGGGAGTTCCAGGGTAAAAACCTAGGTAATGTAAACTCATAGAAGACTTACTCACTAATCTCTAAGTCTAGTTAAGGGGTAAGAGTGTAATCCAAGGAGCATAATCCAAGTAATTCTAGAATAAGGCACTTACTGAGTCCAAGGTGATCAACCAAGGTAAAATGGGGCTAAGAAAAGATAAGGCCCTATGGGCTTTCACCGTGGAACCTACTAGTCAATGTTGGATCGAATGAGTGTATCTGAGGTATCCTATAATAAAGAAAGGAAACTAATAGTAGTATACTATGCATACAAGGAAGATAAAAGAACCAGAGTCTAGGTGGGTATCAACCTAAGAAAACTGTGTCCTTGAATCAGAATGGGGTTCCCCAGACCCAAGGTATTCTCCTCTCAGAATCCAAGGTGATCTCGAGTCAGTCTATTCCTATTTGATATTGTAATCATGTAGTAATTAATTTTGTTCAAGTCTTTCCTTCCATTAGTGTGTATATTTAATTTAGAGTTGAAACCATATATTTATTGGTCGAAGACATGTCTTCCATTAGTTTGGATAGGCCAAGTAGCATTGAAACCATTTAATCAAGTCTTAGTTAGCCATTAAGGAAAAATCAATTATTGAGGTTCACTCCACTACCTTGCATCAACATGGAAAGGGGTGATACAGGCATGTAACCTTCATTCAATCTCTTTTATTAAGGATAAGTTTTATACTTAGTATACTTTCCATTTCACATTTCAAATTTAATAATTATTTGAAAGCACTTACCTTGGGCGGGTCAAGTGGTGAGCATACATGGTACATTTCATTATGCAATTTTCAGTAATAACAATCCATTTATGATCAGAAGAATCACATCTAGAAAGGTCAAGAAAAGGCACACCTGAATGATGGCTCAAATATTCCAAAACACTAAAAACCCAATTATGGCATAACCATTGACATGAGGCAGATTGAGTTGTGGGTGAAACCACTAAAAACTAATCACATATTTGGAAAGAGAATAACCATATGATTTTAATGAGTATAATCATGGCATGTTAATTTAATAAATTATTTCCAACGAAACAGGTGGGCCCCACATGAAAATCCCAAAAACAATGAACTTTAGGGATGATTTATATACCACCCACCTTAGGGTTTTACGAGACTTCTCCTCTTGTATCGGCCCTTGATTTTCCTCAGATTAGAATAGATCTAAGAAAATTTGAAAATGCTCACGTGGAGATATCTAGGAGGAGAGTGAGATAGAAGAAGTACGACTAAATAGGAACCGAGTACTTACCGTTATGCATCCAACGTAACGAATGGAAGATCGATTAGATGCCAAACGAAGGAGAAATCTTGATCCCTAGATTTGGCCTTAAAAAAGATCGGAAAGGGTGAAAAAGGTGGAAAATATCAATGGTTCTTGGATTTGGAGGAAGGAGGAGGATTAATAGATCATTAAGGGAATTTTGGAAATTTTACATAGGTTTTTTTTCCTGTGCACGGTTTTTCCCCACGGTTTGTCAAATTGTGTGCAAACCTTGAAAGGCGGTTCTTCCAGAAAAGTCATCCTCCACATAGTTTGATCAAACTGTGCGCTACCCATGCACAGTTACCTGAAAAAATGGGCGTTCAAACGATTTGGCTACACATGCATGTAGAACCGTCTGAGGTGCTACTGTCTAAAAAAACACCTTCTGCATGGTTTTCCAAACCATGCAGAAATCCTGCATGGTTTACTCTAAATCGTGCGCAGAGTTTGTTTCCTCTAAAAATATGGGTTTCGGGCTCCTAAAAAGCTCCAAACACCCTCTTAACATTTACTAACTCATTAGGTATCTTCATTAGGTCCAAAGTAAATATTTAGACAAAAAATTAAAGGATTTATACTTGAGTGAAAAACTGGGTTCTTACAATGGTATTATCTTATGTCTACTAAAGAACCTGAACTAACATAGGTAGTTTCATAACACTTCAGGATTGGTTCATCCTATAATACAATTCTATAGAAAACCATCCTTCGTTAACCTAATGCATCAACCAAGGTGACCAGCCACAAGGTAGAGAGAAAAACAAACAAACTAGATAGTCTCATGAATATTTGAGATGTGATAAACCAATAGAGTACAATGTAGAAGAGAAGTAAACTTCCATGATACATACAACATCAAGATAAAGTGGTTAAATATAAAAATAAAACATGACAAGATAAAATATACATCCTTATGTGACCTTTAATCACCACCAATTAGTCTTAATATAAAGGCGATAAAGACTAGAAGAAGTTGATTAAAAACTTGATGCACTTCCCTTTACACGATTATTATAAAACAAAATATACTAATTCCAAGAAGAAAAAGTAGGGTGTGAGCACAAAACCCATTTGGATAAAACCAAGAATATATACAATGTCTAGCACTATGAAACCGTTAGTTTTATATTCAAAAGAAACCCAGTTTATAAACCATTTTGGAAAAATAAAATATATTTTTGAAATATCCTATAGTTTTAATAAAAACATTTTATATTCATATAAACAAGGAATATAACATGTACATGTAATTTTACATGAAATTATAATCAAAACCATCAATGGATACATTATAATATAAATATGTGATCAGTTACCATGAAAATATACCATTATATTTAAAACAAATTACAAACATGACTCTAGTCTATTAGAATATGTTCTCAGATATATAATGGAAAGCTAATATAGGAATAAAGTGAATTCTATCTATATCGAGTCCTTACATGGTTTATCAATATCAAAAAAATATCTCCTAGTGGTGTTATACACACTAAGGTGACATACATGAATTTACCAACACACTTATGTTTCCTAATTTTCTATTTTTTCCAAAACCCTTTGAAATCCATGATCACAATTTGAAAAACTCTTTCATAATAAAGTATTACCACTTCTGTGCTTGAAAATTAATTTTAGAGTTAAATTCCCCAATGAAGAATTCAATTGAACACATTGTGTGTATAAACTATTTTTAAAGTAAAAACATAAAAAATTCTCTTTATTGCATGAAAAAAATAAATCAATTAGTTTCTCATAATAACCAAAGGAAATTTACAAGAAAATTAAGAAAATAATTTGTTAGCACCAATATTTAGAGACATATACCTCTTCAACCAGGGGAGCTGTTATTCTTAAATAATGGAAGTTAGAAATGAGTTGATCTAGTCCTCAGAATCCTAGATCTACATAAAATATAAATAATTCTCCATAAACCACTTATATTTATTAATAAAAACCCAATCAGATTCCCATGTGAAAAATAGAGAAGAGATCAAGTGAAGATATAAGAATAGGAGATAAATCCAGATAATAAATGGAACATACCCTAAAAAAATCCACCAAGAATGAAAGAAATACCATCAAGAATCCAAGGGAAGATACCTTAAGAGAATTTGGTAATATTTAGTTTGATCTTAAGAGGTATTAGTGTAAGATTAGAGATAAAACCAAACAAGGGAAAAAGGAAAAATATAACTTTTATGTGGTTTTGTTATGGGTTCTTTGTTAGGACACATGGTTTAACAAACCATGCACGAACCATGTTTGGCCTCTACCCCTTTTAAATATGAGGTACACTATTCCCTTGGAAGAGCCACACAATTTGGGAAATCCATGCTCAAGTAATACGATACCTTTGGACAACCACCCAAACATAAACAAAATTTACTTGGTGAGTTTTACTATTTGGATAACCATTCTCAGACCGTGTAAAATGACATTGGAGCATCATAGTTCCATAATATACGGTTACTTCATGGTTATAATAACCATGAAATTAAACTATGTTCCAGGCTTATTTATCACAAAAATCCTTGTTTTTGACCAGCCACCCTAAAAAAATACCAAACTTCGATAGAGAAAGACCAAGGCTCAAACTAAGGCATACCTGTGACCCATATGGAATCATAGAATGTATCAATGTAAATAATTACTTAAATAAAAGGATCAAATATAGTTCTTTTATTATAATAAGACATTACTTAGGTTCTAAAATGTCTAATATAGTTTTTTTAAATTGAAAATTTTATTTTGAAATTATTTATTTTATTTATTAAATATATATTTGGTCTATAGAAAAGGTTTCACAAAATTCAAATCCATTATTATATAATAATAATGTCATAAATGTGACAGTATTTGTAAAGACTAGATTTATCACTATTCAATAGAAACATAAATTATTTATAAAAAATAAAAAACTCACTTTAAGCTATGTTTGTAACATTTAATTAAAAAATGAAATTTATTTCATCAAATTAAAATCATAAAAATATTAAATTTATCTTTTAAATAAAAATAAAAAATATATAAAGAGAAACCATATTTATAGAAAAATAAAGTTTTAAATATTAAGTGTTCTTAATTTTATTTCAGATCAATTACTAATTAAATGAATATTAATATATTAGTTCATACCTCTCAATATTAAATATTATCATATTCATATTTTAAAACTGATAAAATTAATTTATTTGTCTAAAATACTCAACACTTACAGTTCTTTAAAAAACAATAATTTTTACCATTATATCATACTAATTATTTATCATCTAAATTCAAGAATTTATAATTTATTACTATCCTTTTATTTACTAAAATTTTTATTATTCCTATAATTTTTCAATATTGTTATTATAATATGTCATGAATCATTATAGTTTTGTGTTGCGTGTAACATGAGTTTGTAGAAGGATATTTTCTATATAAGACTTGATAGATTTATCTTCATCTTAATTGAGTTTGATAAATTATTTTTTTGTAAAGGTAGAGAATGATATAATATACATAATTTTCATATTTTAATTTATATCATCATAATTTAATCCATGAATTATGTGTTTGATTAGTTTTCACCTCTCACTTATTTCAGATTCCAACATTGAATGACCAAGAAATTTTTTTTCATGCTCAAAGCTTGAAAATATTTCATTCTATTCCTATTGTTTCTATCTGATTACTAAAGAAAAAATGGTTAGAATAAGTATAAATAAAACATTATATGAAGAAATAATAATTAAATCTCAAAAAACTAAATAAAAATAACAATACCAAAATTTTAAATTAAATCAATTCACATATAACTAAACCCAAAAATTAATCATCATTTATTTGGCTAGATCAAAACCAAAAAATTAGAAATATATGATCACATATTTTTACAAAATGAAATTAACATTTATCCCCATAAAAAATAAATCCTTCATAAAGTCACATATCAAAAATTTTTATGCTCCAATAATATATTATTCCAAATATACTTTCCCAAAATTACCTGAATCCCTAGGATATTAAACCACAATAAAATGTAGTGAAAGTAATAAAAAATAACAAGAATCACCTTTTTATTATATTACATATTAACCTTAAGGGTCATATTGTCCTTAATAATTCATTATTCAATAAATATCTCTAAAACCATCACCTTTTCACAAAATCAATTTTCAAGGTTGTTAATAAAGTTTAACATATGATTTGAAAGGTTAACTCAATATTCATTATTAAAATATTTATAAAACACTATGACATAAAATCCCATATTATACTATAATATTCCATTCAATATAATCTTATAAAGTTCCTAAAAAATGATAACTCTTTATCAAAATTAACGATAAAAACCTCAACATCAAATAATATATTACACTAAAGGTTATCAACACATTTTTGTTTGTATACTAAAAATAGAAAAACCTTATTTATCAAATAACCATTAAACTAAATCAAATGTTATATATAAGGGTTATATATATACCTCAATTATATATTAAAAAAATAAAAATTATTAAAATTTCCATAAATATCTTAAAAATAAAATAAAATAAGTCTTAAAAAGAGTATATATACCTTTGAACCTATGATCATACTTAAACCCAACAATCCTTAAATAAAATAATACTATATCTCAACTCTTAAAATTATATACATAGAAAAATAACTATTAAACATTTTTCATAATCATTTAACCATGATTTTCCATCTTATTACATAGTAGTTCCTACCAATAATCAAAATAATGAATCATGTCCTAAGATTAATCAATCTCACTCTAATCAATTTCAAAATTTAAACATAAGAAAAACTATTAAAATAATACATACTTTTTATATGTTATTAATAATTTCTTCATCTTATACTCTAATAGTATATGAATTTTATAAACCTATATTTTTATGATTTTTATTATCCACTTCTTAGGATTTCCACATAAGGAATAAATTTTTATAATTCCCATAATACCAATATTTAAAACATTCATTTTTTTGTTACATTAGGAAGAACTTTATTCTGATCCATTGCCTTAACCAAATTTTTTTCATAAATAATATATTGTTATAATCCTTTATTCCCCACAAATAAAACATATTCTTATTCCTTTATGACATTTCGATGGATGATTCTTCTTGAATTATTGAGTAGTAGGATGTTTAATGTTTTTTCGTCCATATTCTTTATCACTTGAACATCTAAGAAAGTCAATTTTTATTTTATTTAGAATTTTAGTAAATTTAGTTAGGTTCAAATTATTAATCATAACTCGAGATTTCTGGTTAGGAATAACTATAATATTTCTTACCCTAAATTTTATCTTGTTTGGTTTTTAGTTCAAATAACCACTCCATTATCCTTGAAACCCATTATTAACGTGGTTCATATTGGTTCTATCCATTTAAGGAAACTTAAGTAGTTTGAGTATATCAAATAAAATCACAATAAAATATCTAATTTTTATAATTAAAGCATCCCTAATCTAGTTCCATAGATTTAGTGCTTAATTATTATATTAGAACAGGATATAAAAGAAAAAACTACATATGATCGATTGGTTTAGCAGTCTTAAAAAAATAAATACAAATAATATTTCAATAATGTATTGGAAATATAAAAAAATAGAATGAAAAAACATTCTTGTATCCCTATATTTAATTCAAAGATCCCTTATTCATATCCTAGGGAAAGAAAATCAAAATAAAGGGTGAGATCAGATGCTCAGTAAGGGTTTCATACAGTGGAAGAAATCATGAGTAATATGTCATGAACTCCTCTCATCAAAGATATGACAATGAGGAGAGAGAGATAATGACACTCCAAGTCCCACCTTCAGTAGTCCTTGGGTTAGAGACTAGAAATAAAAGATATAAAAATCTCATTAAATGGGAGGCCATACACTCTATGATAATAAATTATCCGGAGATAAGACAAATCAGTGAAAAATAAATTCATGACATAATATAAAATGAATCCCAATACATACCACAAAGCATGTATAAATAAAACAGGTACATATATAAGTATCCAAAATTAAATAACCAAAATAAAAGTTAAATCAGTGAAAAAAGATATCTAATGGTTTGAGATATTAATATCTAGTACGGTCGATGCGGTCTTCCTATAAACCTAAAAATATGTTTATATACATAAGATGAGAATACAAGAACACTCAGTTGGATAACCAAAGTCCCTCATGCACATATGAAAGAATAATACTAATGAACCCATGAGTAAACAACAATACCAACATCACCTAATTAGAGAAACCATCCTATACCACCCTCACCATAGAACACTCACCATATAACTTAAACCAAGTATACTAACATAATAAGATGCATATTAATAAAGGGTACACCGCACCATTGTTCCATTGATTTTATGCTCTCACACCCCAACATTGTACTTCCTAGAGCTCCCATATATTATTAATGACATATAACACCACCCCATAGCATGATCATATCACATATTTCTTGAAGACACTTGGGAAGCCACCCACAACACGGTCAATTCTAATATTACATAAAAACAAATGGGTCATCACATCAGAACCATAAACAGAGTAGTAGGATATCATGAACATAATGGAAATCAACCTCACGACCTCCTCCTACCATGCACGACTCCCACCATAAGTCTCCCCACAATATGGTGACACCACATCTTTCTCGAAGATACATGATCCACTTCTCCACCACACGATTACGTCACTTATCACCTAAAGAAACTTTTACCATCACATAGTGCAATAACAAAACATCATCCATCATAGCCTATGAATTATTACTCACTTAGAAGAGATATTAGGAATGAGTGGGTAGTTATTCGCATATCCTTATCACTGAGATGTTTGGGAAAAGACTCCATGTGATTATAAAGGTATTGACACATAGTGCTCGATGTGGGTTGGGTGTTTATAGAAATCAAATGGAATATACAAGCATATACATATCGCCAAACACTAGCCTAACCCATGGGTTCATAGAAAAACACTAAGTAACTCACAATATTCACACATTCATTTCCACATCTAAAAATAAAACACCACACAAACCACAAGATATATATCCCATTTCCAACCAATTCCATTATCCAACCCATTTTTTCATTATTTATCAACAACCATATTTAACCATATATTCAATATTTTATTTTTTAATTAATTATTTCCATAGCATTTACCAAATCAACTGAATCCATTTAAAACATTATTAACCATTCATTCTAACTCGACCCAGTCATATAGCACAAAAAATATATTCTCACAGGTAGTTCATTATTCCCATCGAACCATCACCTAAATTCCCCACAAGAATAACCAAACAAACCATCACATCACATCCACAAAAGGAAAACCAAACAAACAAAACATCACCCCACAATGAATCACAACCACACATCACGTCCTCAATACACAACCACACATCACATCAAATAGAATATCTTTTTTTAGATTTTAAACAGAAGTTTTTATCACAATTCACAATATTTTATGTGAATCATCACATAAACCATAAGTCCAGGGGAAACAATTTATTATAAAATTATAAGTGGTTATCCAATGTTCATTTTAAGGTGATATAAAAGAAACAGAAAATAAGGGATCCACACCACATATCAAACTAGCCCAAACAAATCCCCCAATGAACATAATTTTCAAAATGGAATTCAACCCGTACAACCAAAATATCACAATAATGTCAAAGCTATAAATACTAAGAACCATTCCCATTTACCCCTAAAACTTAAATTTAATAGATTAATTTATCTTGGTTAAGCTAAAAAAACCATACTCCATAGATAAAAAAGTGTAAATCCCTCCCCCGTGATATAAAAAATTGAGAAACAAGGGATTCCCTAACTCAAAATAGCTTTTACAACTAACTGTGCATCATGGGGTAAAGAATAAATTTCTTCAAACCACAAATTCACTTGGAAAACCATGAATAAACTTACAATACATAAAAGGATCATAAAAAACACAACCCAAAGAAATCATAAAAAACATATGAAAAATAATACCCCAAACAAATACAACACCACCATAAAATATCTCTGGAAGAAGAAAATAAGAAAATCAACCAAGAATAAGAGAAGGGATTAACACCGATTTTTAAAACAACCCCACTAGAACCCGAAGATCGAAGAAGGTAAATGGGGATGAAAACTAATTTTAGATCCACCTAGGGTTAGCCGAAAATGAGACAGGAAATCAAATTACAAATGAGGATGAGTTCAGAAAAAGGACCTATTTACAATGTAGAACTCGATAGTTTCACATCATGAATCCCATTCCTAATGTGAATTCTATGGATTTTTGATTTATTTTCACTGTTCAATAGCATTATATTTGATTTAATTAATGTTGTAAATTTTTTTCATAATATGAATTTTTTTCATAGATTTTTTTTTATCCAACACACAATCTGTGAATGGAGCCGACTACATAATTCATGAAACATCAATTTATGACATGAGCCCGAGTTACATCATGAACCACCTCCTACAACACTCCTCTTTCTCTATCCCCCATTGAACCCTCTAGGGAATCCTCAAAATCACCCCAACACTCTCCAACCACCAAAATTGAAAATATAATAGACTTAGAAGGAATGAGATGTTATAAATAAGGGAAAAACAATATGGAATGGTGGGTAAATAAAACACATGTCAAATAATACAAAACATGAGAGTAAATAAATCCATGGATAAAGTCAACTAAATAACCAAATCAAATATTATAACTGACTTTTCAAGGAAATAAATGTATAATATATTTTATTCATGATCTTACTATTAATTAATATCAAATAAGACATATTGTATATTTTCAAGGACTCTCAACCAATATGCGTTACATAAATAGGTAAGGCATACACTAAATACTTAAATATTATGTTATGATCTTACAGCCTCAACATAGACATCACGTAAACTTGTTTTAAATCATGAGACTTTTCAATGTATAGATGGGATGTATATGAATAGGACCACCCTTCACTTTCACTTCCAATTCATTCTTCATATATTGAATGATAAATAAAATTTATTCTCAAAATGTATTATAAATGGACAACTATTTGTATTAAATAAAAAATATAGAATGTTTCCCAAGTAAATGAAATAAATTTTATATTAAACCCCCTTAAACTAATACCATATATAAAAAATGTATATAGTTTATAAAACAACAAATTTTTGGATATATATCCATATAAATCAAGGATACATAAAATATAGACATAGAGAAGAAAATAATTTCCACTGAAATGATATAGTGTGATAGGGAATGGGATCTTTAGAAATTTAATGGCTATAAAATGATAAATTGGTAATGTATGAAAGAAGACAACAAATTCATGAGAAATAAATTTTTTGTAGAAAAACTAATGCTTGAAAATTAAATCAATGAAAAAATAAAAAATAACTTCCTTATAACTTTTTATAAGAACCATGTTATAAATCAAATTAAAAATTATTTTCATTCCTTTTAGAAAACAATACCATTTCTTGGTATCTTTAAAAAATAAAATAACTATAATATTGAGAAATTTATTTTCATTAAAAATAGACATGGATAATTTTAAATGATGATTCAATATAGAGAATAGTTATGAAAACGAGGAACAATATTATAAAATTAAATGTTAAAATAAATATTCCTTTTATATTTTTGGAGAAAAGTACAAAAGTGAATCGTTTGGTAAATGAAAAGAAGATTACATTTAATACTTTAAAAATAAAGTAAAATGTGGTTAAAAATGAATTAAAACAATCATTTGAGTATAAAAAATGAAAATATTTAAATATTTAAAATAAAATTGACATGGAAGAAAATGAGTAGGAATGGAAACAATAAATCATGATTTTTTAAATGAATGACCCTTACATATAACCTACTTGTTGATTTTTGATAAAAAAATAGTGGAAATTGAAATTAAAAATATACACCCCAAAAAAATTTAGTGAATAAAATATATGGGATTTAATTTATTAGGATCATATAATTTTCCCAAAGGAAATATGAACATAAACAATCCTAGAATAAAATGAGACTATAGAAAAAATCCCTTACTATAAGTCCAACTTGCTTCATATGCACTATTATCCTCCAAAATAATAAATTAAGATTTATTATAAATATATAAAATAATAATATTCATAGTTAAAATTCTAGGTATGAATCACTTATAACATTATATCACCTATTTATTAATACTTCATTATTAACATCATCATCTTGAGGGTTAACTATTTCATTTTTATACATGTGTTTGTTTGATAGTTTTTGTCCTTGCACATTATTGATGGTTTCATAATATAAAAAATATTAACCATAAAATAAAAATAAATTTAATAAATTAAATGAAAATTTATAAATAATAATGAATGGTAGACTTCAAAAATGAATCACATCACTTCATGGAGGTGGTAGTCCACATGTACGTACGAACGTTGTTATCATTTTCCAACAGATGTAAGGGTAATATAGTAGATAATATATTATTTTTCTAAAATAATTATAATGTCATTAATATAATATATAAATATAAGATCCATCATAATAACCAATCATGAAGGGTGGTGATAAAAAACGAAATAAAACACCTCATGGAGGAGGTAGTCTGTATGTTCACACAAGCAATGATTTCATTTCCCATTTGATGAAAAAGGAATTGAATTGGAGTTTTTGAAATCATCATAATAAAATTTATATATAATTATTATAATTATGTTATTATGTCACAATTTTTAGTATATAATTTAAGGTGGTATAAGAATAAATAATATGAAGGTGCTCAATTTAGAGTTACATCTCTTCTTTGGAAATCCTTATTTAGATTGAAACTTATGGCTTCCTAGGATGGTTTTAGGAGAATAATGGAATATCTAGGAAGTGGATAATTAAAATATGAAGATTTTTGGAAGGATATTGGATATAATAAATTTCTCATTAAGTGCATGTAATAGAGTATAGGTGGTTCTATTTTATAAGTGAGGTGGGTGGAAATCTTGTAAACACATTAATTAGTGATATATAATATGTTTCTATCTCATATAAAATAGATATAAAGTGACATATACTAGAATATAAGAAGTATAAGTTAGAAATAAATTCAAAAAAATCAATTTTAGAAAAATTTAGTAGTCATTTTAATCCTTATCATTTTCATTAACCGCCTTACTAACTCTATTTAACCTTAACCATCATAACAAATATTTTACTCTTTAAGAGCCGTTAAAGTATTATTAAAAATTAAAAGTTTCAAATTCATGAACCATGAATAATATTATCTAAAATATACCATAAAATGGAGTCAATATAGGATTTGAATAATTTTTTAATGATTTAAAAATAAACTTTAAACATTAAATACCATTTAAGGTCATTTTCAGGACTATTCACTTATATTAACTTTAAAGGAATCAAGATAATAATGTAATTTTAATATAAAATATTTTAAAATTAATAATACATTATAATTATCCAATAATTTCGTGTATAACCATAATTAATCCAACATAAATTACTTTTAATATTTTTAAAATAATTTATTTGATCTTTTACTACTTTCACAGTTGCTGCGTTAGTGTTACATAAGCATTCAAGAAAATTATACTGTCTATAAAAATTAAAAACAAATTACCATCATAATTTTTTTAACAAAACAAATAACCATTTATAAACACTCATATATTCCTTTTTATCTATTTTAAGTCATAATATATATATTAAAATAAAGAGAGTCTCATTTTGTAATATTTCTTAACTTAAAATAATATAAACGTCATAATAAAGTTAAAGTGGCACAAAAATGAAATATTTTAAACTTTAGGATTTTTTTGTATAATTACACTTATACAATTAAATAAAGTAATGATTGTAGTTTATTTTGAAGAAATATACCATATTTGAAACCTTAATTAACCAAATTTACCTATTACTGTATTGATAAACCTTTACCACAGTTACTATACATTATGACTAAAAAAGAAATAGACTTATTAATTTTTTTCATATTATGATTCCAAATATCTTATCCATTATTCTATATCCAATTTATATAATTTTAATAAATTTATTTTAATATATTTATACAAAAACAATCAAAAATAGTTTTTAGAAAAATGTGTTTTAAAGCATTAAAATGAACTAGCAAAAAATATAACATAATGTTGAATTATATGGTATTTATTAGATTAATTTTCATAAAATTAATCTTATTTGAATTTAAAACAAAATCCAAAACAACATAATACTTTTATATCACTTGATTTAATGAAAAGAAATGATAGTTTTTCAAAAACTTGTATTTTTCACTATTCACTCAATAATCCATATTTTCATAAAGATCTCTAAAATATATCCAAAAGTATAATTTGGAATGATGATATAAAAAAATGATATCAATTCTTCAATTAAAAATTTTAAGAGTGGTATAAATTAATTATATTATCCTCCAAAAATTACAATAAAAACCATTTTTGAAGTTAAAAAGACTTTATTCTTATTACCTTCCCAATAACCATAATTAAATTGGATATATAATCTATTTTTTAATTATAATATTTTATCAATTGTAATTAATTTAATATTTTATCATCAAAATACATTTCACCTGTAAAAAAAGTACTATAAAAATATCTATTTTGCCATCAAAATATTTTATCTTCATTTTCAACCAATTAATAATCAATGTATGATTGATTATTCATTTTATTAAGGAAACAATTTTACATATATTTAATAATGTTTTTATTCCTATTCATATTCACCAAATTAATGGCTTTCTCATAATGGTCATATTTAAATAATAGTATATGTCAATTTGTTTATGCTTGGGGTTGTGTGTGGTGTATGCTATTGAGAATTGTGTTTTTTAAAAGAAAATATTAAAAAATCATGAGGTATTACATTCTCCCATACATACAGAAATTTCATCCTTAAGATATTAATTCTTCTTTTCTAAACTGAATATATCAAATGACAGTAATAAAATCAGATATAACTTTTATCATGAAATTTAATTTCAAGGTTATGACCACAAAACTTATAATGCATATACCTCTATAAGTCCCAAACTTGTAAATGAGTTTTTGGAAATTTACCTAAAAACATTATTGTTATTTTACATATAAGACTTGAAATACTTATCTCTATTTATCTTATGTTTTTGAAATTATTTTACCATTGGGATATAAAATATGATAAAATCTTATTACATGATTTCTTCCAATTATATAATCATGATTTCATCCTTCGAGGTGCATCATCATTGACATGGTGATTTTTTCATTCTAGATGCACAAAAATAAGTTTTAATCGACTATAAGATCCATACAATGATATAAAGTTATTCCTATTATCTAAAACCTAAATGGTTAATACAAGATAAAATAACAACCAAATATAAACTTAAAACTCCTTAAATTTGCTTGATTAAATTTAAACCCAAAAATCCAATTGGTTGATCTCCTATTCTTTATTTTAACCCAATTTTTTTTAATGTTATAAAATAAAATATGAAAATATGTTTAAACCCTAATGACATATTCCAAAAATATAATTCATCTTTAATATCCTGAATTACCATGATATAATAAAAAAATAGTAAATTTTACCAAGGGTCACCCTGTAATATCACACAATAACATTAAAGGGAATCTATATATTCATCCTATAATATAAAATTGTTATAAAAATAAAATTTCAGGGTCATTAAGGCCATTCAACATTCTTTTTTCAAAATTTAAATATTCTAAATTTTCTAATTAACAAAATATTTTCAGAATAATCCTTGAATGTTTTTTCTTAATCATCATACCAAACTAAAATAATTACCCTAATTTCAAATACTTAAAGTTTATATTAATACATGAGAGATATTACTTTATTTCCTTTTATCTGAGATAAATCAATCGATATTCCATCAATGGAAATAATATTTCTAGGAAAGTAAACTTCTTAAAATAAAAATTTACACTCACAAAATTTCACAAATAAAAACTTTCACTATAAGAGATTCAAGAATGATTATAAAATTATTCTTATTATATTTATAATGCTTATAATATTTTAGGATATAATTAATAAATACAATATAAATTTTTTTAGGGTCATCCCTGATGCTTGGGGAATTGGTTTATATAATGTCAAATATCTTTACTGTTAAATCACAACACATTAATTAATTATCTCTTGACTTCAAAATTATGATCATGATAGACTTTTTCTATAATATTTTAACACATTACAATTCCCTCTATGAATTTATCAATGTTTTTATTCCTATATTCATGACATGTAGGATGTTGAATTTTTTTTCCTTAGATGTTATTTATCACATTAACTTCCATGAAACTCCATTTTTCTATTATTTTTTGTGTTAGTATTTTTAGTAATTATCAAATGTTTTTTCATAAAATGGGATATCAATTCATGAATAATTAAACTATCATTCATATTATATTATATACCATTTGGTTTCTTTATAGAGGAAATCATATTAACCATAACCTGATTCAATTTCCCTAATTTGTCCATCATCTTCCCAGCTCTGACAGCGGTTTTATTGGCATGCTTAGCATGGTAATAACTATATTGAACATGGGTGTTGACTCCATTTATTCTTCTAGTTTATATCTCAAAATAATAAAAATAAAATACTTATCAAAAATTCATCATGAATATTGATCCATGAAATATAGATCTATAAAAAGTTCTCAAATATTCGAAAGGATTATTTCATGAATTTTTCATTAATGTTATTATAAAATATTGTTCATATAAGTCCCAAAAACTTATTTTGATGAAAAATAAAGTATCACAAATCCAGTTATATAGTACTAATGATTACTTGTTACATTGGTATAAGATACAAGGGATCAAAAAACACTTGTTCAATCAGTTTAGCTGTCATAGAAAATTAGATACATACATTATTAATATATTATATTGGAAATATAAAAATATAAAATGAAAAAACTTTCTTACATCCTTGAGTTTCATTCAAAAATACCTTATTTATATCATGAGGAAAGGAAAAAAATAAAGGGAAATATCAAATGACCAGTAAGGGTTATATACAATAGAATATATCATGATTAAATAATACATGAAATATATGGAATTACGGATAAATAAAACACATTCAATACAATCAATAACTTGATAATGAAATAAATTCATGGATACTACCACCTATAGAATAGAATGGAATATAATAAATGAATTTTGAATGAAAGAAATAAATAATGTTGGAAATTAATGATCTTACACTTGAAGCCTCTTAAATAATTTATCTTTCATATCTTTAAGGCCTCTCAACCATGAAATATTACATAAATAGGTAATGCATACACTTATTACTCAAATATTATGACATGGTCTTATAACCTCCATCAATATATCAATACAACATGTTTTGTAACATGAAACCCATTGATTCATTAAGGAGATATCTATAAAAATGACCCACACATCACTTCCATGTCCATCTAATTCCTTATATATTTAATGATCAATACAATTCATTCTCAAAATTCTTTATAAATCAACAATTATCCTTCCCCATCTAATAAAATAACTTTATTATTGAAATTACAATAATTGAAACTATATATAAAAATGGTATATGTTTGAGACAACATAAAACAATTGGAAATAATTATATATTAATCCATGGTACATAAAATATGTACATTTAGGACATAATATTTTTCAATGAAACTATACAATGTGATAGGGAATGTAATCATGAGAAAGTTAATTACCACTAATCCATGAATTAGAAAAGGATGAAGAAGGCCCTAAATTCATTATAAATGATGAGTTTTTAGTAAAACCAAGCTTTAAAAATAAAATTGAAGAAAATAAATAAAAATAAATACCTTTTAGAATTATGTAAGAATGAAGTTATAAATCACTTTTAAAATTATTTTCATACCTTTTGGAAAATAATATATGTTTTTTTGGTATCTTTAAAAACATAAAATTATAAAAATATTAATAAAAATATTTTATTTGAAAATAGCCAAAGATAATTGTAATGTAATATTAAAATTAAATAGTTGTAATTGTTGTGGTAAATTTTTTTATGCTGTAAGAATTAAAATAAAGACCCCTTTCACTTTTTTAGTAAAATGTATATAAGTACCTCATTCAGAAAAAAAAACATTTCTATTAAAACTTTGTAAATAAAGTCTTATATGGTGAAAATGAATTAAAATAATAATTGGATTATCAAGAATAATATTATTGAATAATTTTAAAGGACCTTTATATGGAATAAAAAGAGTTGTAAGGAAAACTTTAAAACATGATATTTTAAAAGTCCATTATATGTAACTTATTTATTCTTGATCAAACAAGAGATTAAATGGAATATAAACATTTAAATAAAAATAACCATAGTAGAGTAAAATTTATTTGTCTTAAGATATTATGATCATATATTTTTCTCAAATTAAATCTAAACATAAATAATCCCATGGTAAAATGAGATTGTAACAGAAGCCCCTTACCTTAAGTCTAACTTGCTTCGTTTTCACTCTTAACATCATATATAATAAATTTATATTTAATATAAATTTGTATAATATCTATATTTATATTTATAATACCATTTATTATTCACTTATAAAATTCTATCAAATATTTATTAATAAATATTTATTAACATCATCATCCCAGGTAATAACTCTTCCGTTTTTTCATGTATGTTTTGGTTTGGTAGTTTTATCCCATTAAAATTATCCATGTTTAAAAAATATATAGAATATTAATCATGAAATAATTATAATATTTATAAATTAAATTTAAATTTATATTCATCCATGAAATGTGTATATGAAAAGAGAATCACATCACTTCATGGTGGCGATAATCTACATGTATGCACAACCAACATTGAAATTTTCCAATAGATGGAAGGGAAATAAATGAGATACAATATTATATTTATAGAATAAAAATTATAGATGTAATATAATATTTAAATACTAAATCTATTATAATAACTAACCCTGAAGGGTTGTGATGAAAAAATACATCTCTTTCTGTAGGTGGTAATCCCCACATTCGTAGGGGAGATGATTTTATTTCCTAATTGATGGAAAATGAGATGAATAAGGTTTGTTCCGTCATCATATTTTATTTTATGGAATTTAATTATATTTTTATTTCAATATGATTAGTATAAAATTTAAGGTGGTAGAATAAGAAATAAAATAGAAAAAATTGGTTAAGAGTTATACATCTTCTTTGGAAATCATCCTTTGTCTTACACCTTAGGCCTTCTAAAGATGGTATTAGGGGAATAAATGAAGTTCTAGGAAGTGTATAATGAATATTGTAAAGTATTTCATAATATCATGGCTGAAATAAATAGGTCATTAAGAGTGAGGAATAGAGGAGAGGTGGTTCCATTTTATAAGTATGGTGGGTGCGATCTTATAAATACATGAAATATTAATTCATTATATTTTTTTAACTCATTGAAAATGGTTCATAAGTTACATATCATATAATATAAATAATATAAGGTCTATATAAATTCATACAGTTTAGTTTATATAAGTTTATGTGTTATTTTAAACCTTATCATTTGATTTAATCCCTCATAATCCTATTTAACCTTAAACATGTTATAAAGTTTTCACTCATTATGAGTCATGAATGTAATTTTAAAAAATAAAAGTGGAACATACATGAAAAATTAATTATAATATTATAAACTTTCCATACAATTGAGTTAATATAATTTTTGTATAATTTATTTAATGATTTTAAAATAATTTTTAAATATTAAATACTATTTAAGGTCATTCTTAGGACTATTCAAGTATCTTGAATTTAAAATAATAAAGATAATAATTGAATTAAAATAACTATAATTCATATAAAATATATTTTTTTAATTTTTTTAAAATAACTTATTTTAATTTTCTACTGCTTGCAGAAGTATTGTACTGAAGTTACATAAGCTTTCTAGGCAATTATACTGTCTCTAAAATTTTTAAATAAATTAACATCATAAAAATAATTTATTAATTTTAAATTTAAACATTTATAACCACATATATATTCTTTTTCATCCCTATGAAAAAATAATAGAGGAATTAAAAGAAAGGGAGTGACATTTTGTAATTTTTTCTATCTTAAAATAATATAAAGGTTATAATCAAACGAAAGTGGAAAAAATCTCATATTTCATAATTTAGTATTGTTATGGTTTAATTACTTCAATAATATGAAATACAGGTATGTTTTGGGTTTATTTTGAGACCTTATACAATATTTTTTACATTAATTAACCCATTTACCAAATACCATGACAATAAACATTTACCATGGATACTATTCATTATGAATAAAAATGAAATTGAATAACTCACTAAATTTTAAAATCATAATTATAAATATGAAATAGATTTTTGAATAATAAATTATTGTAATTTAAAAAATATATGTTAACATAAGCACACCAAAGGGTTAAAAAAATCTTTATAGAAAAATGTTTTTTGAGCATCAAAATAGGCATTTACCAAAATCAAATATAAAGAAAATTTATATGGAATTGACCAGATTATGGTAAAAAAATAAATAATATTTAATTTAAATACCAAATCCAAAAAATGTTATTTTTAAATTACTTGTTTAAAAGTGGTAAATGATAGTTTTGAAAAAATCAGTAATTTTTCCTATTCACTGAAAAATCAATCTTTTCCAAAAAATGTTGAAAATTCATACTAAGACTATTATAACATGATGATTTCAAATAATATGTCCTTTTTTTAAAAATAATTTATAAATTTTTTTAAATTAATTATAATACCACATCACAAAATTTTATAAAACCATTTTTGAAGCATAAAATGACTTTATTCTTATTACTTCCCTAATAAAGTATATTAAATCGAATGTTAGCTAATTAAATTAGATTTATAATTTTTTTAACAATTGATAAATATAAATAAATATACTATGATCAAAATATATTGCACACATGAAAATATTTTTATGAAAAATATCTCTTTTACCTTTAAATGATTTTATCTTAATTTCTTACCAATTTATAATCAATGTATGATTGATTA
The DNA here is from genome assembly GCA_963277665.1 of Viscum album. Taxonomy (NCBI): domain Eukaryota; kingdom Viridiplantae; phylum Streptophyta; class Magnoliopsida; order Santalales; family Viscaceae; genus Viscum; species Viscum album. The sequence goes on from OY728127.1 coordinate 112,787,202, forward strand.
TTTATTTTATTAAGTAAAAAGCTTATATATTTATTTCATAATATGGTCATTCTTATCCAGACCTTAAAAACCAACAACTAGGTCATAATGGTTATATTTAAATAATAGTGTATTGTGGTTCATTAAAGATTGGGATTGCATATGGTGTGGGAAATAAAAAAAACGTTTTTTCAAAAGAAAATATAGACTAAAATCTTAGGGTACTACACTCTCTAATCCTTACATAAATTTCACCCTCTCAATTTTAATTCTCTATTTATAAAATGAATATATCATAACATAATAATAAAATTGGATTTAGATTTGATCATGAACCTTAAATTCTTAGTAATGACCATGAAACTTATTATTTACGTACCTATGAAATAATGATAATTGAAAATAGTTTATAAAAGTATAACTTGTTATATGAATGTTAATTTAAATATAAAACTCAATAGATATATTTTAAATTTTTTATGTTTGAGAAAGTTTTTTACCATTGGGAAAAAAATATTTCAAAATTTACTTACCTAATTTATTCATAATATATAAGAATTATTTCACACTTAAATATTTATCATCATTATAATGATTAATTTTTCATTCCTGAAGAAGTAAAATAAAATTTTAATGGACTATATAATCTATAAAATGATAAAATATTATTCCTCCTATTTGAACCCAATTTTTTTAGCATAATATAAAATAATATTCAAAGATCAACTTTAAACTCCTAAAATATGCTCTATTAAATTTCACCCCAAAAATCATAAAGGTTGATAACTTATTCTTCATTTTATCCCCCAAAAACCATTTATCTATTATACAGTCACATAATCCAATATATATATTCACTAATCACATATTAAAATATATAAATTTTCCAAAATAATATGAATTACTATGCTATAAACTCAAAATATTGATTAAAATTCATTAAGGATCACATTGTCATATCAACCGATAACTTAAAAGGTCATATATAATTTTTTTTTCAGAAATTTAAAATTTTTATACAAAACACTTTTCATGGTCATTGATACTATTCCAAATATTTCTCTAAATTTTATATTTTATAAATTTTCTATACAACTAAATTTTTTTAGAACAATCCTTGGAAATGTTCTCTTAATCCATATACAAAATTTCCATAATTACACTTAATATAAATTATTAAAGTGAAAATTAATCCATGAGGGTTATTAATTTATTTACATTTGATTTAAAAAAGATATTATCATATTACATACATGGATACAAAATTAAAAAGAAAAGTAACTTCCTGAAATCAAAATTTACACTTAACAAATTTAATATATAAGACATTTTTTATGATATTCATGATTTATTCTCAAATGATTACCATGCTCTTCATAATCCTTATATCAATTCAAGATATAATCAATAAATATTGAAACAAAGATATTAGGTTTATCATTGATTTTTGGTGAATTCATTTTCATCATTCCATACCCCTTACAAAAAATGCACTATAAATTAGTAGGTTCTTTCTTGATTATAAAATTGTGATCATGATGGGGTTTTTATAAAAAATTTCAAAAAAACTATAATTACCTTTAATAACCTTACCTAGTGATTTTTCCCACATTACAGACATGTAGGATGTTTAAAATTTTCTCTTCTATGGTCTTTATCACATGAAATTCTATGAAAATTAATTTTTCTATTATTTTTTGTATTAGGAGTCTATGTTAGGTCTAGATTGTTAAAAATAACTTGAGATTGACTTTTAGGTATAATTATAAGATTCATCACTCAAGATTATATCCTTTTTGGTTAATCCACATAGGAAAAGATATCAATACTACCCTAATGTAGTTTCCCTATTATGTCCATGCTATACTCATCTCTAACACTCATTGTATTTATAGTCTTAGTAAGGTAATCCCAAAATTGACCAGGGGTATTGATTCTATTCCTTTACCTAGGTTATAAATCTAAATAATGACAATCACTTAGTTTTCTTAATTTCATCATGAATATTGATCGATGCAATAACAATACCTATAAATTTCTCTAAAATAACAATGGATTATCATAATTCCCATTTAGCTATGTTCTTTTATTATCTTGTTCCCCAAGTTCCTACTAAAAATCCTCGTATACCAATTGAAGTATCCAAACTTCATTTCACCATAGATGGTGCTTAATTATTATATTGTCATATTATATAGGGGATCACAAAAATAAGAATTGATCTACTTATTTGTCTTATAAAACTAGATACATAACTGACTCCCATATTAAATGGGAAATATAAAAACATATCAGGAAAATCATTTCTCCTATCCTTTAATTTCAGTCAAATATCCCTACTCTATATAATGGGGAAAAGAAAAAAATTTAAATGGAAATCTCAAATGCAAAATAAGGGTTATATACATTAGAAGCTATCACGAGTAAATAAGGCAATAATTATATAGAGGTGATGATAAATAATATTAATTCGATACAATTAACAACTTCAGAATGAATAAAATCATTGGAAAATATCAACTAAAAAATCATATGGATTATAATAACTGAATCATCAATGAAGGAAGTGAATAATTTATGAAATTCATGATCTTACCATCAATTACTCTTAACTCAAAAATCTTTTATATCAACAATGCCAGTAAAACAAGATATGAAACATTAATAGATAATTCATACACCAAATACTCAACTATTTTACATGATCTTACAACCTCAACCTATACATCATTATAATATTTTTGGTCACCTAAGACCCATAACTGTGTTGAAGGGATAAATATAACAAATCCCCACCTGTAACTTTCACATCGATTAAATTCCATATATATTTGATGATCAATGTAATTAATAGTCATAATTGTTTATAAAAGAATAATTATCCATATTGAATCATGAATATAGAATGTTTCCCCAGTAAGTGAGATAACATTTTTATTGAAATTCCTTCAATTGACACCATATTTTGAAATGGTATATGGACTAGACAATATAAATGTGGTGTAAATGATTCCACATAAATCAATATTACTTAAAATTAAAACTTGGATGAGGAAATAATTTCCACTAAAAATATGCAGAATTTTAGTGTATGTAATCATGATAAAGACTATAACCACAAAAACCAAGAATCAATAACAGATGGAATAAGACCATAAGTTCATCAAAACTAAAGATATTGTAGTAAAAAAATACTAGATAATAAAATAGAGTATTTTTTAAAACAAATTCCTTTCAACTTTTTAAATGATCAATGTTATAAATCAATTCTAAAATTAAGTTCATTCCTTAAATAAAATAATACCCTATTTTTTCATATCTTTAAAATCTATAAATTCTTAGAATATTCAGAATAATATTTTCTTTGAAACTAACCATGGAGACTTATAATTTATTTGTTGATGTAAATAAGTGTTATGAAAAAGGGTAATTCCATTTTAATGGTAAATGTTAAAAAAATTCCTTTCCCACTTTTGGTAAAAATTACAAATATACCTAATTTAGAAAAGGACAAGAAGATTCCTTTTAAGAAATTATAATTAAATTAAAATATAGTTTTAATTGGATTCAAAAAAATCATTATAGTATAAATTATAATATTCTAAGTCATTTAAAAGAAACCTGACATGGAAGAAAAACAGTTGGAAGGAAAACATTAAAACATGAAGTTTTAAAATAAAGTCCCTTACATGTAACTTACTTATTGATTCTAAATCCCACAAGAGCATAAATGGGAAAAAACATATAAACCCTAAAAATGACTAAATTAGAAGAAAATATTTGGGGTTTAAGAAATTAGGTGTAATGATCTATATTTATAAATGATATTTGTTTCTTAAATAAATGTTTGTTACATTATGGGATACTATTATACACATAAAACACATAGAAAAACAAAAAAAACTATTTTATTCATCTTTATAATTAAATTAATGAAAAAACACATGAAAATAAAAACAATTACAATGGGATAAAAAATAGAAATTAAGAAAAATTGAATGGGAAAATTTGGATCATTTTGATATATAAGAATTACTACTCCCATGAACAACATTATAAAAAAGAAAAAATATATTAATAAACTAGTTGGCATTTTAGAGGTGAGTAATATATAAATGTGAGAGTAATTGAGGTTAAAAATGGATTAAGGAATGGATATTTACTTATAAGAGGTCATATAGCCATTATAATAATAATTCAACTGTTAGAATAGAAATGTTACAATTAGGAATAGTAATATGATCATTTGGAATAGTAACTTAACCGATGGAATAGTAATTTGACCAAAAAATAATAAAAAATTATATAAATAATATTTATAATGAGTAATTTAAAAAAATTATGAATATTTTAATTCTATAAAATAAATACCAAGATTTAAAAATCAATGAAATTATAATTATTTTTTAAATAAATTGTATTTTAATACATTTCATAAAAATAAAAAATTTATTATTTAAAAATTAAAATTATATATGTTAGAAAATTATTTTTATAAAATTAAAGAAATTTTTAGAATGAACACACAAAAAAATATCTATGGGGTTTTTTCGATAATTTTCTTAAATACATCAATTATTTGGTGAATAGTAAAAATACTATTTTTTCATATCCGATATGTTTTAAATGAAATAATTCATGATTTAATTATGAAATAATAAATTATCGAATTTTAGAAATGACCAAAATCATTTTTAAAAAGTTAAATAATCCATGGGATTCAATTTACACTCTTAAAAAGTATTTTCCAAAGTTTAAAAGTATAAAGTGTCCCTTTAAATAAACATTTATTTTCATTTTTTCTAATTTAATTTTGATTAAACCAATAAATTAAAATGATAATGTGTTTCAAAGTCCTTAAATAATGTTATTTTATTTAAATATATTTTATAATATCAAAGGAATTACTATTCATATATTTACCTTGAATATAATATTTTATTAAATATTTTAACCTAAAATAACCCTCTCTTTAAGGATAAATACCCCTCCCCCCTTGGAAAAACAATTCAGTTACACTTACCAAAGACAAATTAATACCAAATAACTATATCATAAGCCTCTTATAATCCTTAAGAACATCATGGAGTAATCAAATTCAAATATTTCATGAAGTTTAATCCCATAGAAAAGGAACAACTTCAAGAAAGAGGATGTGTAAATGGGATGAAACATATCGAGATTTATGGTAAGGAGATTCTTGAACCCAAATATTTATTTGAGGCTATTTTATAATTTAAATTGTTTTTAGTATGGTTATTCCTCTAATATACTTAAAATTTTCTTTTAATAATATTTACCTTTTCTTTTTGGGGGTATACATGTTTCTACCATGTCGATATGATTTCTAAGCCGATTACAACGATTTTTAAAAGACATAATGTTTTTCAAAATACATCAGTTTTAATCAAATTGAGAAATTTCTTCTTCAGATAAAAATGATCTTTTATGCCAAGATATAATATCCCTTTTTTATTTTCAAACCCTAAAATTTATTCATGAAATTATTATTTACAAAACCTTTATGATACATTATCCTTTCCACTGGTTTATTTCATGTTTAAAATTTTTATATGATTCCTTTCCATGTTTCATGAATGACAATGAATAGTTGATATGAAGGGTGGGACTATAATTATATATTCTACTAATGAATTTGGTAATGTGACATATCTCATGGGATTATGTGTATTTTGCATGAACATGCTACCAGATTTGTTTACCAATATGATATTATGATTTATCCACATGTTATGCATGGACATGATGAAGGATTTATTGAAATGTATTTTTAGTATTTTACCACTATGTTATGACATTTAATTATTATTCATATGTAGTATTCCATGACTCTATCAAAATTTTCCCTTATAATTATAATGATGATACTATTATTATGGTATGATTATGGTGATTATGAACACCCATACACTATTTATTCATGTCCATTATTCCTTCAATTACCAAGATTTTAGGACATAATGTTCATTAATTTATATAATTAGGTTAATATACATGGAATAAATATTGAACGAGTGTTTTAGGAGGGATATGAAGAAGGAATGAAATAATTTCAATGTTATATTATTTACAAGTGATGTATGAGCCTAATTTTACTAAGGAACAAAGAATTTGGATCCTAAATTATATCAATATTTTTTTATCTATGTAAGAAATGATGTGATAGTCATGTATGGAATGTTTTGTTCACTATACCAGGATCATATAAGTTTTCCAATGAAAGAATTAATTTAAAAAATATCTAAATAAAAAGATATTGTGACATAAAATGAGATAAATAATGGGTTTTACATCATTATAATAAAATATAATTATATTAAATTTACTAATGTTATTATATAAACATGTTAAGGAAAACACTTAAGAGGTATAAGAGGAAGTAAAAATAAAGATCTCAATTTAGTTTTATAACTCTTCTTTGGAAATACACCTTTTTATTACACCTTAAACATTATTATAACGGTATTATGGGAATAAAAATAGATCAAGGAAGTATACAAGTAATATCTTATAGTATATTTTTAGATCTTATCTAATCTAAATAGATCATAAAGTGTGAGTAATTGAGGATAGTTAGTTTCTTTTTATATGTAATGTGGGTGGCCATCTGGTAAATAAATGAAATATTAATGAATAATACGTGTATAACTCATATTAAATGGTTCCATAGATCTATATAATTAAATATATAAATTATAAGGTTTAAATAAATCTAAAAAATAATTTTAGTCAAGTTTAGTTTTCATTTTAAAACTTATATTTTGGATTACCCCCTCATGAACCCTACACAACGTTAATAGTTGTAACAATATTTACAATATTTAACAGTCATTAAAGTAATTTCAAAAACTAAAATCGGCGTATATATGAACCATGAATTATATTCAAGAAAATTTACTGTCAACTTGATGAAGTATAGAATTTTTATAATTTTCTAATGTTTTTAAAATATTTTTTATACATTAAATACCATTCAATGTCATTTTTAGGACTATTCAAATATCTTGACTTTAAAGGCATCAATATAACAATGTAATTAGAATATAATGTATTTAACCATCACTTAAGAATTGTAACTATCCCATAAATTCGTGGGTAACTATAATAATTAAAAGTATATCACTTTTAAACTTTTAAAATCATTTATTTTGATTTTTTTCTACTAGCACAAATGTCGCATCAGCATTACCTTAGAGTTTAAGGTAATTATACAATCTATAAAATAATATCATAAAAATAATTTATTAATATAATAAATAATTATTTATAAACATTAAAATCTTCTTTTTATACCCATGAATACATATTATAGATATGAAAATAAAGAGAGTAACACATTGTAATTTTTCTTAACCTAAATTAATTTAAATGTCAAAATCAAATGAATGGGACAAAAAAATGCCATATTTTAGAATTTAGGATGTTTATAGTATAATTAATCAAAAAATATGATATAAATAAATTTATTTTATTGATTTTTAGACCTTATCCATTAGTTTTGACCTTAATTAACATGTTTTTGCATTATTGTGATGATAAAATTTTACCATGGTTACTATTTTTTACGACTAAAAATGAAATTGAAATTTTCAGAAAAATTGAAACTCATAATTATAAATATAAAATTTAATTTTTAAAATTAAATCATTAGAATTTTTAGAAATATATTTTAATATAAGTATGAAAAATTCATAAAAAATAGTATCTAGAGAAATGTGTTTTTAAGTATACAAATGAACTTATTCTAAAATAAAATATACTTATGATTTATATTGAATTTATTAGATTATATTTAATCAAACAGATCTTAAATTACTTTAAAACAAAATTGAATACAATATTTTTATAAGAACCCAACCTTATTATATTACATAATCTTTAATTTTTTTTTAAGAACTCAATTTATTTCATATTGAGGATATTTTCAAGTTTACAGTTTTAGAGAATTGGGAAATAATATATATATAACATTCCTCATTCATATAGAGAAGATACCACAAAAAAATACCCATTTATTACAAAATATAATACATTTCATATAAAACATGTTTTCTTTGAAAAATCTTTATAAAATTTAACTTTAATTCCTTCTTTGTCTTACAAATCCTTATAACTTGTGGAAATCATTTAAAAATATGGGATGAGCACAAAAAGCTCATTAAGGGATATAAAAAGAAGGAAAGAAAAAAGTATCGCATGAACACTTGTAACGTATGAAATCATTTACCCAAATACATAATTGTTACCCATATAAAATCACTTTATTTGACGTTAGGTTTCCGAAAAACATATATAACATAAATAGAACTAAAAAGGTGTATTGGGGCATTACTTACTTATATTGTAACCATTACGGTTACCTTATAGTGTAACCGTCACAACTACACATGGAGTAACCATTCAACCTACTTCCAAATTACACATACCAAATGCATTGTAGGGTGATATAGGTCCTACCCTTCATCATAAACAATGACCAAGAACCATAACATAATCATACAACATGAAAAATTCAAAAAAACGTTGCTTTTGAATTTTGTAAAACGGAATTTTAAAAGTGTATTTTAAAATAAAAAATCCCATGAAAATATCATATAATTGAAGTGAGACTTAATGGAGTGGATGGAATATATATATACACTATAAATAAACATAATTCTACATAATATAAACAAAATTCATCATATAAACAATTTCAATACAACAAAAATAATGAAGTAGAATGCTAACCCAAAAAATGAAAATTGGGTTAAGAATTCCCTTACCTCAGGTTTTTCTTACTTCATACTTTTTTAAACCTCCTTTATATTGGTTAAAATAGTGTTATTAATATTTTATCGAAACAAATTAATTTTTAAAATACCTTATATGATCATTTGATTACATCATTTCACCAATTAATTGTCAGTATTTTGTTTCTTCCATTGTTTTGGGTGCGTTCTTTACATGATTTCCATGGCCGGTTTGAATTTAATTTTCTTATCATATGGAAATGAAATTATAGAAGTAGAAGGAAAGTACATTAATATTTTTACAAAAATATATAATGATACTATAAATAATTTTTTATCATATATGATTATGGATCATTATATAAAACATTAATGATGTTTGTTTAAATCATTTTTAGCGGTTCCTCAATAATCCTGAACTTGTTTCATTATATAATTTAATGTCATGAATATAATTTCATTCCAAAACATTAAATAGGTTAAAAAGTAAAATTTTCATTCTGATTCAACCATTAAAAGGGTTTTATCATCAGCTTTGAAGGAAGTAATGGAAATTTGAAACACATCATCCACGATTTTGGTAAATAGCACATCACAGACAATGTTTTTTTTGAATAAGAGGGAGAGGAGATAAATAAATATGGAGCTTATTTTAAATGAAAATTATAACATAAAAAATATATAAGATTCTATAGATTTACTACCTCTTGGATAAGTGGATGGAAAGATAGTATAAGAAAATAAAGGAATTGGAAAGAAAACACATGAAAAGGGAAGAGGATTCTTACCTCCTTATCTATTCTCCTTGAGATCCTCCTTAAGGAATTTGTTTTTGGCCTTTTGGTGAGATTAGATGGCCTTGGACGTGTGGAAGATCCTTGAGGAGGGGATTTGATAGAACGTAGACAATACTCATAGATTGATAGGTGTGTGAGGAAGAGGGGAATGAGGGTGGTATTTATAGTATAGGAGAGGAGGGATTTTACATTATTTTAATCATTATTATAATATTTTACTCAAGACTATAAAGAGTATTGATACATGTGACCCAAAATAGTAATAATTTCATATGAGTTCAAACCAAGTGGTATTACGTTAGCCTTGCATCACCTAAGATGCAGTAAAACAAGTATTTATCATTTATCATAATTTATTGTATTTTACTATTCATAAAAAATTCATGAATTCCAGAAAAATACCAAAATTAAACCTAACCATTTTTTGAAGTGTAGAATTTAAAAATGAACTCCATCTTTTGAAAATAATTTTCTAAATATAGTAAATTTAATTTTTAAATAAAATCAAAATTTATTCAAAAATAACAATTTTAAATCTATAACTCATTTTTTAACTCCTAGAAAAATTAATCAACATCCCATTATCTTATAAACTTATGAAAATGAAATAATAATATGATTTACTATTCATAAGTTTTTTATTACTATTCATATCAATATTCATAATGGAATGTTACTAATCACCAAAAAACACGTTGGTTCTATCAAACTCCAAATAACTTACTGATCACAACCGTAGATGCACATTTTTTGAAATTAAAATCATAGAAGTAGAAAAATTATGTTTAAATTATAGTTATAAATATCTACTTAAAAAAAGTTTTATAAATTTAAATTTATTTTTTTAAAACCTTGGGTCTTTACATTATCCCCAAATTCTGGAAATTGTGCCCTCGCTTTTCCCTTAAATCAATAATTTGAACATGTTTCTCTTTATAAGAATGGTTCTACTCCACCTGAATTACTTCTAGACTCAAGACATGAGATGAATCTGGCACATACATTCTCGACATCAAAACCTGAAAAACACTGTGCACCTGAGATAAACTCGGAGGAAAAGATACTTAGTAGGAGATGGGTCCAACTTTTTCCACAATTTCATAATGTCCAATGCAACGTGGAATTAGATTTCCTTTCTTACCAAAACACATAACACTTTTCCATGGTGAGATTTTAAGAAAAACAAGATCACCTAACACAAAATAAAAGTATTTACTTTTATTTTCTGTATAACTTTTCTGCCTGCTCTGAGCTATCCTCATGTGTTGCTGGATCATCTTCACTTTCTAAGCCACTTCCTCTACTAATTATGGTCCCATTAACTTCCTTTACCTGACTTCATCCCAAAAATCTAGAGTTCTACACCACTTCCCTTACAATGACTTGAAATTTTCCATAGGTATACTAAAATGAAAATTGTTTTTATAAGAAAACTAAACTAAATAAAGATGTTGATCCCAACATCCCTGGTAGTCCATTGAACACGCTAGAAGAATATCCTCTAAAGTTTGAATCATTCATTCTAACTGCCCATCTGATTAAGGATGAAAAGCTGTACTGAAATTTAATTTTGTGCCCAATGACTTCTGAAATCCCTTCCAAAAGATAAAAGTGAACCTGGGATACCAGTCAAATAAAATAGAAAGAGGAAATATATGTAACCTGGTAATCTATTTAAAGTACAATCGAGAAAGCTGATACAAAGACATTGTATATCGAATAGGGAGAAAATGTACATATTTAGTCAGTCAGTCAACAATAACCCATATTGAATTGTTAACTCAAGAAGTCATTGGTAGTACCACAATTAAGTCCATGGATATATTCTTCCATTTCCACTTTGTAACTAGAAAATAATGAAACATCCCCTTGAATAACTGTTACTCTAATTTAACCTACTGTCTTGTGAATCATTTTACAATAAATTTCTAAATATCCCTTTTCATTTCATCCCACCAGTAATACTGTCGAAGGTATCTGTACATATTAATACTACTAGGATGAACTGAAAATGGAGAACTATGAGATTCAAACAACAATTATTTCTTCAAATAAGAATCACAAGGCACACACAATGTTTTACCAAATCTTAAAACAGAATCTTTATTAAGGTTAAATTCTAGAAACTTACCCATTTTAACCATTTCTACCTTTTTATATAGCTCACGGTCTTCCTTCTACGCTTACTTAATTCTTTCTGATAATGATGATATTGGTTAAATCTGAAACAAAACATAGGTATTTCCTGCACCAATAACTTATCAGCCAAAATTCATGAGATCATTAATCAAGGGAAAATTTTACAAATGTTACATGGATAATGATTCATGATGTTTTCTACTCAAGTCATATGCCACTTTGTTTTCTTTTCCCAAATGGTAATTGATCATGCAATCATAATCCTTTATCAGTTTAATCCATCTTCTCTGCCTCATGCTTAATTCCATATGATTGAATATATACTTCATACTTTTATGGTCAAGATATATTTGACATTTGGATCCATATAAATGATTCCTCCAAATTTTCAAAGAAAAAACCACCGATGCCAATTAAAAATAATGTCTGGGATAATTTAACTCAGGAGGATTTAGTTTCCTTGAAGAAAAAGGAATTTCTTGACCATTATACATCAGAACAAAACCAATTACCTTAAATGAAGCATCACCGTAGATGAAAAACTCACCATTTGGGGAAGGCAGGGCCGAAACTAGAGAATTCACCAATCTCTTCTTTTTTTCCTGAAAAAAAACATCACATTCTTCTGTCCAATTAAATTTAACTCTTTTTCTCATTAACTTAGTTAGTAGGATATATAATCATGAATTTTTTTTAACAAAACATCGGTAATAACATGCTAATCCAATAAAACTACGAATATCTATAACATTTGTAGGTCTTGTCCATAAATAAAACACTTTTGTTTTGGTAGGATCAACTATTATTCCATCCTTATTTACAATGTTCCCATGAAAAGAAATCTGTTGCAACCAAAAATTAATCTTTCTAATTTTCTATATATTTTTTTTCCTTTAAGGTTTTCAAAAGAACCGTTAGTTGTTTTTCATGATCATATTTACTATTATAAAATACCAAAATTTCATCAATAAACACAACTATATACTTTACAAGAAATCAAGAAATATTCTATTCATAATATCCATGAATAAAACAGGTGAATTAGTACACCCAAAAGACATACCAAAAAATTCATAATGACCATATCTAGTCTGAATATCTATTTTTGGGATGTCATCTTACTTCAAATTAAGCTGATGGTATCTGATCTTAATTCAATTTTGGAAATGTTTTGAGCTCCTTGGAGCTGGTTAAAAAAGCCATCAATATGAGGAAAAGATACTTGTTTTTAATAGTGATGTTATTCAAGGGTCTATAATCAATGAAAAGTCTCATAGAACCATATTTTTTTAACGAGAAAAAGAGGGGAAACCCATGGTGAAGTTATAGGATGAATAAATCCTTTATCAAGAAACTCTTGTAACATATTTTTCAATTCAATAAGTTCCATTTGATCCATTGGATATGGGGGTTTTGAAATTTTGTTAGCATCAGGAAGTAAGTCATTTGTGAATTTGACTTCATAATCAAGTATGAAGCTGGGTAACTCATCAGAAAAATCATCAAGGTATTCATTTAACACTTACAAATCATTAATCTAAAAAGTTCCCTTATTTTCAACAATACAAGAAAGATAACTTTCATTTCCATATTTCAATAGTTTCTTAACTTCCTGATATGTTATCAATTCTATTGGTATTTTTTGTTATACAAACTGAAAATATTTCTAAAAAACAACTTATTTAGCTCTACAGTAAATCTTAGCCTAATAAATAGAAATCCAATTCATTCTCATAATGACATCATACTCTATAAAGGGAAAAACAAGAAGTTTTTCAGTTTAAGTCTTTCCACAGACCATAATATAAATATTATTATAATTCCTATTTTCTATAATATTTCTTGTTAGTGTTTTAACAATATGTTCTAGTCTTATTTGTTTAGGTGAAATTTCCAATTTACTAGAAAATTCCAAAAAAATAATGGAATTTATAGAACTAGTATCGAAAAAAACATAAAAAAACATGAGTACTCAAACAAGGTACCTGATATAACTTCATTGGATGTCCTGACATATACTAATGTAGTCGCAAATGATCTCACTACACTTTTCTGCTTATAATATGTCTTCTTTCCATCATTTAGATCCCTCTTTGGGAAGAAATTTTCATAATGAACCATCTTTTTGCATTTAAAAAACTAAATAGTTTTCTTATTAGGATTAGTCTTAGGATCATTTTCATTACAATATCGGGCCATATATCCAAACTTACAACATTAAAAACACTTCCCAGTTTTTGTATGGAATTCCCCATGGATCTTTTTTCACACTTTTCAAAAACTGGATACTTTAATTTCTTACCATCAGATTTCATTGTTTGATTCTTACCCATTACTTTCCATCTGGACCTCTTCTTCTCCTTGATTTCAAAGTGCACATCATCATTAGTAAACTCCATCTCTACACTCTCAGCACATTAGATAGGTTTCTTATAACTTTGGAATTAATGGGAGGCCAATACCCTTCAATACCTTGGCTTTAATCCTGAGTAAAAGTGGTTGATTTTTCTATCAAGATCCTTAATAATATTTGGAGCATACTTTTCCAGTTGGGTGAAGTTTTATTCATAAAAAACAATTAATTATTCCTCATTTTTATTAAATTAAAGGAATTTATTCTCTATAATAAGTTGCACCACCTTAGGAAAATATTTCTCAAGGAAAATACTTTTAAATTCATCCCACTCTAAGGCATTAATTTCTTCTCTATCCATGATATTTGTGACCATTGAACACCACTGACCAGCTTCACCTTAAAAAATATAAATGGAAAGACTTACCTTTTGATTTTATGAACATCCCATAACATTGAATATCTTTTCAAGGTCTTTAATCCGTCGTTCAACCACTACCAGGTCTGATGATCTACTAAAATCAGGAGGGTGTTGTCTCATAAAATGTTCCACTATCATCATGTTTCATGGTGGTACCTCTGGTTTTTCTATTGAATAGATGCCACCACCATTTATTTTCTATGTTATTTGATCCATAACTATCAAAAACTACTCGGTTCCAATCCTTACCATTTTGAGGTGTAGATTCAGATGTATATCATTCTGTCGGTGCCTCTCCTCTTCAACTTCCCTATTTCTTTTGTGGAAAACCATTTTGAAAAAACATATATTAGTCAAAGAAACATGGTAATATTTAAGTTCTATATCATTTCAAATTAAACATAGAGTAAAAATAATTTATGGAATTATATTATCATCATCCTTACCCCTAAAGTTATCTAAACCATTATCTGATACAAACTATAAGGAACTTACCTTATTAAATTACATAATCTTGAATTTTAGTCAAGAAATAACTTCCTTTATATTGAGGATCTTTTCAAGTTTATAATTTTAGAGAGTTGGGATATAATAAATTAATTATATTCCATATTTATATATATCATATACCATAAAAACAATTTTCATTTCTTCCAAAATATAAAACATTTCAAATAAAACAAGTTTTCTTTGAAAAATATTCATAACATTTAACATGGCTTCCTTATTTGTCTTAAAAATTATTATAACCTTTTAAAATAATTTAAAAACATGGGATGATCACAAAAATATTATTAAGGGATATAAAAAGATGGAAAGAAAACATTATCCCATGAATACTTGTAACGAATGGAATTATTATCAAAAAGACATAGTTGTCACCCATATAAAATTACTTTGTGAAACTTGGGATTTACCAAAAAAATATAGAACATAAATAAAACAAGAAATTTATCTTGGGTAATTATTTTCTTATATTGTAACTCTCATGTCTACCTTATTATTTGTAACCCTTGCCGCTACCTTACATTGTAACCATCACTCCTACCTTATGGTGTAACCATCATAGCTATACATGGAGTAACCATACGAACGACCTCTAAATTACACATACCCAATGAATTTTAAGGAGATAAAAGGCCCACACTTCATCATAATCAATTCTCAAGAACTAGAATATAACCCTACAACATGAAAAATTTCACAAAAATATTAATTTGAAATTTTGTAAAACAGAATTTTAAAAGAGTATTTTAAAAGAAAACCCCCTTGAAAATATCATATAATTGAAGTGAGAACTAATAGAGTGGATGGAATATGTATATAAAATATATATAAAATAATTAAACATAATATAATCAAAATTATTTTCTCAAAAAATTTTAATACAACATAAATAACGAAGTAGAATGTGAACCCAAAGAATGGAAATTGGGTTAAGAATTCCCTTACCTTGGGTTTGTCTTACTTAAAACCTGTTTAAAATTTTTGTATAATGGTTAAAAGTGTGTTATAAATATCTTAAATAATCATATTCATCATTATAATACCTTATATGATAATTTTATTAAACTATTTCACCCTTTAATTGTTAGTATTTTGTTCCTTCTATTGTTTTGGGGGCTTTCTTTACATGATTTCCATGGCCGGTTTGAATTTGAATTTCTTTTCATATAGAAATGAAATTCCAGAAGTGGAAATAAATTGTATTAAGACGTTTAAATAATATATAATTATACTATAAATAATTTTTTATCATATATGATTATGGATCATTAGATAAAACATTAATGATGTTCGTTTATATCATTTTGGAGGTTTCTCGATAATAATGAACTTGTTTCATTATATAATTTAGTTTCATGAACAAAAGTTCATTCCATAACATAAAATATGTTATAAAATACACTTTACATTTTTATTCCACCATTAAAATGATTTTATGATCAGATTTCATGGAATTAATGGAAATTGGAAGCACATCATCCACGATTTTGGTAAATCGGCACATCGTAGATGGTGTTTTTATTTTTGGAATAATAGGAAGAGGAGAGGAAGAAATATGATGAATATTTTACCTGAACATTATAACACACAGAATATATAAGATTATTTATATTGAATACATCCTAGATAAGTGGAGGGAAAGTGAGTATAATAAAAGAAATGAATTGGAAAGAAAACACATGAAAAAGGAAGAGGATTCTTACCTCTTGATCTCTTCTCCTTGAGGTCCTCCTTAAGGACTTTGATTTTGAACTTTTGGTGAGACCAAAAGGACTAGGATGTGGGTAAGTTCCTTTATTAGGAGATTTGGTAGAACATAGACAATTATAAATTCTTTAGAGGTGTTTTAGGAAGAGGGGAATGAGGGTAGTATTTATAGTGGAGGAGAGGAGAGATTTTACATTATTTTAATCATTATTATAAACTTTTTACTCAAGACTGTGAATATTATTGATCCATCTATCCAAAAATAGTAATAATTACATGTGAGTTCAAACCATGTGGGCTTAAATCATACTTTCCTCACCTATGATGTAGTAAAACTAGTATTTAGCATTTATTATAATTTATTGTATTTAACTATTCATAAAAAATTCATGAATTTCAAAAAAATCCCAAAAACTCACCCTAACCATGTTTCAACATGTATAATTCAAAAATGAACTCAATTTTTTGAAAATAATTTTCTAAATATTATTAATTTAATTTTAAAATTAAATCATAATTTATTCAAGAATAACAATTTTAAATATATAACTCCCTTTTTAACACCGTGAAAACTTGATCAACATATCATTATCTTATAACCTTAATAAAATGAAATAATAATATAATTTAATATTCATAAGTTTCATATTAATATTGATAAGGGTATGTTACTATTCACTAAAAAACATGTTGGTTCTATCAGACTCTAAAAAACATACTGATCAGAACCGCAGATGACCATTTTTTGAAATTCAAATTATAGAACCAGCAAAATTATGTTTAAAGGACAGTTATAATTATCTAATTAAAATAATGTTTCAAGAATTTAAATTTATTATTTTTAAAACCTTGGGTCTTTACAGTGGTACTATTAAATTACTTGATCAAAACAAAATAAATTATAGTTTTTCAAAAATCGGTGTTTTTTATTATTCAATAAAAATCATTCTTCTCAGAAAAATAAAAAAAATTCATCATAATCATATTTCGACATGATTATTTAAAAAATTACATCTAATATTTAAACTAAAATTTATAAAAGTGGCATAAATTAATTATAATATCGACGCACAAAATCCAATAAAACCCATTTTTGAAGAAAATGAATTCCTGAAGAATAAATGTCTTTATTATTATTACCTTCCTATAATAATAATCAAATATATTTTAATTAATTCAATTGGATACAAAATATAATTATTTTATTAGAGTAATTTATCGATGGAAATATATTAAATCTATTAAGTTCAAAACATATTGCACACATAAAAATAGTTTGGTGAAAA
The DNA here is from genome assembly GCA_963277665.1 of Viscum album. Classification (NCBI taxonomy): domain Eukaryota; kingdom Viridiplantae; phylum Streptophyta; class Magnoliopsida; order Santalales; family Viscaceae; genus Viscum; species Viscum album. The sequence goes on from OY728127.1 coordinate 112,805,144, forward strand.
ATATATTATTTACCTTCAAATGATTTTATCTTCATTTACAAAAAATTAATAATCAATGTATGATTGATTTTTAAGTTTATTAATAAAAAAAATTTCTATGTATATTTAATAATACAATTATTCTTATTCCTAACCACCAAACAAATATTTTGGTTATGATGGTCATATTCAAATAATAAGATATCATAGTTCATTTATGCTCGAGGCTGCGCGTGGTGTAAGCTATCGAACATATTGTTTTTAAAAAGGAATTATAAACTAAAATATCCGGGTATTATATTATCCCCTCCATATAAAAATTTTATCCTCACATTTTTTATTCTTATTTTCGAAGTTGAAAATTTCATAACACTATATAAAATCAGATATAAATTTTTTCATGATATTCAATTTCTAGGTTATAAGCATGAATCTTAATATAAATGTAGATATATAGGAATCATACTTGAAAATTAGTTTATAAAAACATACCTTGGTAAATGAGTGTTATATTCCACATATTTATTGATAGTTTTATATTTAGTTTTCTTAATTTTGATAATTCCATTACCATTGAGATACAAAATATGATACATTTTACTTAAATTATTTCTTCCAATTATATTAGTATAATTTCATCCATATATTCAAATTATCATGATCATGATGAATTTTCAATGCCTAAAGCACTAAATCCAACTTTTAATTTACCATAAAATCCATAAAATGGTGAAAATTTATTCCTCATATCTGAATCCAAAATTTTTAGAAAAATATAAACTAATAACCAAATACCTACATAAAACTACTCAAATATGATTGATTATATATGAACCCAAAAATCATAATGGTTTATCAATTATTCTTCATTTTATCCCCCAAAAACCATCATCTCTTATAAAATCATATACTCAAATATTTATATTCCCATGTAATATATTCCAAAACATAAGTTTTCCTAAATAAACTAAATTATGTTGATATAAACTATAAAAAATACATTGAACTTCCCCAAGGCTCACATTTTCATATCCTACAATAACTTGAAAGGTTGTCTATACATTATTCTAAAAGTGTATAGTTATTATAAAAATCATTTTTCAGGGTCATTGATAACATTTAAAACATGTTTTAAAAATTTATATTTTTTAAATATTCCATGAAACTAAATATTATTAGGATAATCCTTGGATTTTTTCTCTTAATCGTCAAGACAGACTACCATAATTACCCTAGATACAAAACCATAAAAGCTATGTTAAAATATCAACTAATATGCCATCCATGGAGATAATATTTCAAATAAAAGAAACTTTACAAAATTAACATTTACACATACAAAATTTATCATAAAACTCCTTTTAGTACAAGGTATTTAAGAATTATTCACAATTGATTCTCATGAACATCATAATCATTAGAGTATTTTAAGAATTAATTAATAAATTGAACATCAAAATTATTAGGTTTATACTTGATGATTGGGTAATTGGTTTGTAAAATGACCCACCTCTTTACTATTAAAGCACTGAAAAATAGTAGATTATTTATTGTGTTTGTAATTATAAGAATTGTGGAATTTTTATCCCAATTTTAAGAAACTTACATCCCCTTTAAGAGTTAAAAAAATCCATTTAACCTATGAATAAAATGTATGATATTTAATTCTTTTCCTTCAATGGTCTTTATCACCTAAACTTCTATGAAACTTAATTTTCTTTTTATTTAAGGTGTTAGAAAGTTCAAATAGGTTCAGATTGTTTTTCTTAACTTGAGATAGATGGTCATGCATAATTATAGTATCTTTTAATAAAAATTTTATCCTATTTTGTTGTTCCATATGGTAAAGTATGTTAATCATAACCTGATCTAGTTTCCTTAATATTTCCATAATCTTCTAAGCTCTAACACCCATTATATTGTAATTCTTAGTATGGAAACCCCTACATTGATCACTAGTGTCAATTCCATTCCTTACTCTACCATCTCAAAATAATGGAAATCACTTAGTTAGAAAAAATTAATCATAAATATCATGATATGGAATAAAAATACCTTAAAAGTTCAAAAATATTCTAAGGGATTATCGTAATTCTCATGCTAATCATGTTCTTCTAATATCTTATTACCAAGGGTCCTATTAAACTTCCTCTAATACAAAATGAATTTGGATAACTCATGTTCCGTAGAATCAATGATTACTTATTACATTGGTACGTGATAAAAGGGATCACACCATACATTACTAAATAGTTAAGCATTCTTGGAAAACGAGATACATACATGATTCGCAAATTACATTGAAAATATAAAAACATAGCATGAAAAGACTTTCTTGCATCCTTAAGTTTCATTAAAGGATACCTTATTCAAATTTTGGGGAATCGAAAACAATGTAAAGGGTGAGATCAAATTCATAGTAAGGGTTACATATAATGGAAGCTATGATGAGTAAATAAGGTATCAATTGTGTTCTAGGTTTGATAAATGAAACACATTCCATTTAATAAATAACTTTATAATGAAATAAATCTATGGATATTATCAAGTAAATAATCACATGACTAATAATAACTAAAATTTCAATGAAGGAAATGTATAATGATTTAAAATAATTATATTTTCATCATGTATTATAAAAAATGATATCTTTTGTAAAATAAATTAATATAAAACAAGGAATCTTAGATAAATTGGCAAGGCATACACTGAACACTAAACTATTATGACATTATTTAACAAACTCAGCCAATAAATCATGCCAAATTGTTTTGTCTCCAAATTCATATTGATGCTTTTAGGGGATATCTATAATTGATCCTATAATATCACTTTATCATACAATTAATTCCTCATATATTGAATTATCATAACAATTAATTATTGAAACACCTTATAAATAAAAAATTATCTATATAGAATCAAGAATAAAAAATATTTCCCTAGTCAATAAAATAACATTCCTATTAAAACTAATTAAATTGATACCCTATATAGAAATGGTATATAATTGAGAAAACCTAAAATTAGTGGAAATGATTCCATATAAATCCATTATACTTAAAATATGTACATATAAGAGAAAAAAATTTACAATTAAACAATGGAGCATGATATAGAGTGTGATCGTGAGAAAGTTAATAACCAAAAAACCATGAATCCATAATAGATAAAAGGAGACCATTAACTCATCATAAATTAATATTTTATATCAAAACTTATCCAAGAAAATAATTTATAACATAAAAAATAAAAATAATTTATTTATAAATTTGTGTAAGAATGATGCTATAAATCACTTTCAAAACTCTTTTTATTCCTTTAAGAAAACAATATTCTTTTTGGTATCAAAAAATAAAAATAAAAATTACCAAAATATTGAGGAAAATATGTTCTTTAAAACTAAACATGGATACTTCTAAATAATTCTTCCATGTAATGAATTATTATGATTATAGGGAATTTCTTTCTTACAGTAATGGATAAAACAAATATTCCTTTCACACTTTTTTGGAAAAAGTCCTAATAAAACTCATTTAGAAAAAGAAAATAATATTTCTTATAAATTTTTTTAAATATAGTCAAATATAGTTTTAATTTACTTAAAATAATAATCAGAGTATAAAAAATAATATTCCTAAAACATTTAAAAAAACCATGATATTGAATAAAAAGAGTTGGAAGGAAATCGTTAAAAAGTGAATTTAAAAAAAAATCTCTTAAAAGTAACCTAGACATTATTTACTAATAAAAAAGAGAATAAATGGAAACTAAAATAGTAAAATCCAACCATAACCATTATAGAAGACAAAATTTTGGGTTTAATAGATTGGGATCATATAATTTTCCAAAGGGAAATATGGATATAAAAAACCCCCACATAAAATGAGATTGTAACAAAAATCCTTCACACCATCTCCAAAAATATTCATATACTCTCTTAATATCCTGTATAATAAATTAAAATTTATTATTAATAATTAATATAAAATATTCTATTTTATCAAACCATGTATGATACATTTATAACATTATATCACCTTCTTATTTATAATTATTTATTAACATGATCATCCTAAGTGTTATTTGTTCTATATTTATTATATGTTTTGGTTAGTTAGTTTCAGTACATGAACATTTTTCATGGTTTAATTATCTCCAAAATATTAATCATTACATTATTATCATGTTTATACATTAAATAAAAATTCAAAATCATCCATTAAATACAGACATGAAAAATGAATCACATCACTTTATGAAGATTGTAGTCTTCCCATATACACGAATGACATCATCATTTTTAGGAATATAAAAGAAATAAATTAGATAATATATTATATTTTCATAATAATAATTATGTGAGGAATATCATATATAAAAATTAAATCCATCATAATAACCAACCATGAAGGGCGGTGATAAAAAAAGAAATACATTACTTTGCGGAGGTGGTAGTGAACATGTTCAAACATACTATGCATTAATTTGTATTATGATATAAAAATGAGATGAATAAGGGTGATAACATCATCATAATAATATTTAAGTATATTTAAGATACTGTTGTTATTATATCATCATATTTAGGAAAAATTAATGGAGATATAAGAAGAAATTAAATGTAATAACACAGTTATCATCCTTTGGATTATATCTTAAGCCTTCTTAAGATAGTATTTGGGGATGAGATGAAGCTATAGTAAGGGTAGAAGGAAGATAATAATATATCATGTTAGATCTATTAAAACATTAATAGATCGGGAAGTGTGAGGAAGAGAGGATATGTTGTTCCCTTTTATAAGTTAGGTGAGTGAGAGTCTTGTAAATACATGAAATATAAATATATAATATGTTTCAAAATCATTTCAAATAGATCCAAAGTGATCTATAATTAAAGAAACGTATAAGGTAAAAATAAATCAAACCAATCAATTTTAGAAAAGATTAGGTGTCATTTTAAACCTTACCTTTTCATTTAACCCCATCATTAACCCAATTTATCCTTAATTATTGAAAGAAAATTTTTAAATCTTTAAGATTCATGAAAGTAATTTTAAAAATACAAAGTGTTACATAAATGAACCATGAATTATATAATTTATAATTTAAAATAAACTTGAGTAAAGATAGGATTTTTAATATTTTATAATGATTTAATTTTTTTAAATAATAAATACCATTAAAGTCAATTTTTTGGATTATGAACATATCTTGACTTTAATGTCACCAAGATAAAAGTGGAATTTGAATATAAACTATTTAACCATAAATTATACTTTATAATTATCCACAACATTCTTGAGTAATCATAATTCATCCTAAATATATTAATTTTAATATTTTTAAATGTAAGATCATAGTTTTTCTCTTGAGGCACGATCACTTTTGTTTTCAATTTTAATCTTTATTTTATCCTTACACATGGTAATATATGGTTAAAGAAGGGTTTATTATATTTTGAAGCTTATTTGGATCTTGGATATTTAATTTTTAGAGAATAATTTTGAGGTGAATGATTAGTAGTAACTATCTGATTCAACCATGTCAACCATATATATATAGAGAATGATTTGATAAACTATTGAGAGAAGGATTCATTAATATGAAAGAAACTACATAATTTTTTAAGAGTTAAAACACACATTTAGTTCACGGTTTTTCTAACTATGTTCCTAACCATGTGAGGGGGTTTCTTTCTTGGATGTTGTTGGTGTAAGGTGGGAACATGGTTTAGCCAACCGTGAGGCTAAACTATTTTTCTAATTAAAGTGTGGTTAAAATACCATTTTATTCATATTTAATTATAACTCACTCCTTATTTTCCTTCATATTCTACACAAATTACCCTAATTTTGCATTAAGATCTCTCCCATAGAATCGCATTATACTTTGAGGTTTCTTCCTCATCCACCACCAATCAGACAACCGTTTTCCTCATTAGATTCCTTGTAGTGAGTGATTTAATCCTTTTCCTTCCTTTCTTGGATTATGTTTTCATATTCAACATTATTTCTGTGCAAGATAACATACCATATTCTCATGTTATTTATCTATTAATCCATTTTCTCTCATTTTATCCAATGTCTAAGGCCAATACTGGATGATTGTTCCTCTTCCTCCATAAGGTTGGTGTTCTATACAATTTTTATTAATGTATACCACATTTATAAATGTTTCCATTGTGTCGCACATTGGTATTACCCATGAATTGACTCTAAAATTTATCTACCTAAAATCGGTGACTTTATTTTATACCCAAATTCCATAATAGACCCTTGGTTATATTTGAAGGAAAATGACCTCAACATGACCCCCACAAGTGAGTATTATATATTCTTACATGCCCTTTTTGAATAATATCAACCAAAACACCCTTTAGTGTGTTTTTTTGACTTCCTTCAAGGAATTTTATTAATTTAAATTGATAAACTATTGAATTGTGGTATTAAAAGAATGTCTATTCAACTTATTAAATATGAATAAACTGTTTAATGGTATGACACAACATTTACACCTTTTTCATTTATAAACGAAAACGAGCTATCTAAATTAAATTGAAATCTAATGAGTTATGGACTAACACATGAACTATGAATAATTATAAAATTTATCCAATTGATTGTGGAACATTTTACTATTGAAGTAGTGGTTATACTTGAGCCAGCATTAGATTCCCAAGGGAATGTCTTGAGAACTCAGTGGATTCCAACCCGATTCATTGAGCCAATTTCCAAGGGATATACCCACCATGAAATTAAGTCTTTGCCTTAGTACATGAATTCCTCAACATAGTACTAATGATTTATTCAGTTTTTATCCAAATATTTGAATTCCATGGATTATCTTCTTAGATTCAACTTTATTTATTCATACATATGATTCCTGGGATCATCAAATAAGACTCTATTCAAGATTAAATTAAGATTTAATTTGGATCCACTCTAAATACATTTTTAGAGATACTTCTCTAGTGAAAACACAAAGGGTATATCCCTTAGATTACACTTAGGCCCTTTATTTAGGATGCATGGTTATTACGATGATATGGGGTGTCCTTTTAAAGACAAGGATACATTCATTTCACTTTATGTCCTCCATCATTATGATTATATTTATGTGATTACTCTTAAGATATTATTGGGACAAATTTTTTTAGAGGTTTCCTATTCTGGGACATCTAGATGAGGCCAAAGTAGGTATGTTCAACTAGGATTTCAATGAGGAACCCAATCCTGATGTAGTTATTATATTATTTATCTCTATATTGATTATCAATTTACCTGCATATTACTATATTTATACTCCTGTATTGGATTTATTATTGACACTATTGGTGGTGGCCTAAAAAGTTTTACTCACACCCTATTTGGGCCACCGATTTTTACCCAAAAAAACATCATGGTTACAGATTGGGAAATAGTAAAGGGTACAACATTGGAGGTTTGATTCATATGATTGGATAGTGTTTGGGAGAAGAGGACTAATCAATGGATTTAGATGATTTTGTAGTTTAGAGATTTGTTCTTACTATGTAGTTTTTTATAGCATCATGACATTATCATCACTTTTTTATATGATCTAGATATTGTGGGGTTTCTTTATGTATATATATATATATATATATATATCATTTTGGAATGATTTACTTCTATTGTTTCATACTATTATTACTAATTCCACTATTTTTTATACCTTATTCTACTGTGCTACAATATGAAATGGGGGAAAAGTCTTCCCATGGACACTCCCAAGGTCCCCACAGATAGTTAGAAGCCTCTTCTATATGGGGAGGCACACATAAGGTCATGTGGATAAACAATTCAAGGAACTATTTAGTGGATTTTGGGTTAGGATTTCATAAAGTGGTATGAAATATTTTCTATTTTATTCTTACTATTTGGGTATTAGACAGTAGGGTAGGAACTTGTTTTTACTTGATAATGAGCCTATTCCTAGGTATATTTAACCTACGTATAGGTAAAAATCAAAATTTATTAGGATTGGATTTAATGCTCTAGATTATGCCTATTATAGTTGTCCTAGTTTCACCATTGGGTGGAGCACATGATTTGTCATGTTTATTATAAATGTGGATTTTATCTTCTTACTTATCCCAATATGACAAGGTGATCAAGTCACATATATTACCAAGAAAACCATCATGTAGTTCAAAATACTTGTCTGTGATGTTCCACACCTTTGTTAATCTACGCCTTTATGAGATTTTGTCTCTCTGAAACCCATGCCTTTACCATATTCATGAAGATTTAATTCTTGAAAACCACCTTCCATGATGCTTTCTTATTTATCATGATTTTGAGCCCAAAATATTTGAATGCAATGGGAAATGACACCACCTTCAACACTGTATTCATCTTGTACTGTAATATCACATTCCATGAATACTTCCTAATCATCCAAGTATGGATTGAAAAACAACTTGACTCTTTTTTCAGATGTGAAAGGCCTTGGTTCTAACTTATTGAACATGGTAATATTTATTGAACCATATATTTGTATATACATGATCTTCAGGAATAACAAACCTTACTCATTATTATTAGAATATATTTACTATTATTAGTATTATTATGCACGGATTCCTGAGTTATACCCTTAGTCCTGGCTAATACTACGTATCCATATATATGACCATAAGCTCTAGTACACATAAAATTCTTATATAGGAACAAAAAAAACCCAAACACATAGAAACAAACAAACACACACACACATAGATATTTACAGCTCTGGCCTATGCAGGTATAGTCGGGTAGGTGTGCTTGAGGAACCTGGGCAGACTAGTTTACATTTATTTTCACAACATGGATTTACCTTAGATATACATAAACACTAATTTATTAAATATGAATATAATATATTATTAATTATAAACCATTTTTGGTGTCCAATTAAGTATATCAGACACCCTTTTTAGGCTTCCATTGCACTGGGGTACCTGAACAGATCTCATGGTTGCATGATCATGTTCCTAGTTTGTGATTGCTTGGTGTTGTCCTTTGAGGATAGGATAGAGTGATAAAGAATAGTAAAGATCTATTTATCATGATTATATTATAGATATATGTATTTTAATTTACTTATTTATTTTATTTCTTAGTATTTCCATGTATTTTACACCTATTGTATGCCTATTGTACACTCTTGATTGATTCATCAATTTAATATTACCTGTCAGTTTATTTTTTATAACTTTTTTTTGTTACTGGTTATTCTATAATTATTACTCATTTAAAAGGTATAATATATCTATTATACCTCATTTAAACCCTAACTAATAGTCTCCAGCCTCTAGCGTATGGGGAGGCGTGCTTGAGGCATAGTGGCTAAGCGGATCAAGGTACCATTTTAGTGGAATCCGGGCCAGGATGCTATATTTAACATGCCCAAAGTCTCCAAATTAGTATATTATCGAACCTTCTAGGTGAAAGGGTCAAGATATGTATAGAAAATGGTATTTGGACAAGTTTTAAGGTCATTTTACCCCTTATATTTTAAGTTTAATCCCATAGTAACCTCATTTCCCCCTTAATCGTGGTAATTAATTTTTACTGAATTTAATATTTATAGTGGTAAAAATTTATGTTTAAAAAATTATAAAATATAAAATTTTATGATTCTAAATATGGGATCCATTTTTAAAAATTCAATTCAAATATTTTTTAAAATGTAATTTAAAATTAAACCCATAGATGCACTGAAAAAGTGGTTTTCCAAAGATAAAATTATCATTAGTATAAAATGTTTTAATATAATAAATCATCGTGGAATTTATTCCAATGAACTAAATTTTATTAATAGATATACTATTAAACTAATTTTACTTACAAAACAATATTAAAAAAATTATCTCCTAAATTCATTGAATGTAAAGAAATATTTTTAGTAAAAACTTAAAATTTTCTCTATTCACTAAAAAATAATCATTTAATAAAATTATAAAAAATTAACCCCAATATAATTTTTACATCATTATTAAAAAATGTTTATTTTTTAAAAGAAATTTTCAAAAAGTGTAAAAAATTGATTTAAATTAAGAGCGCAAAAGGAGACACTATTTCTTTTGGAAAAAATACAGTTTTAAGAATACAATTGGATTTATTATTATCTATTGTATAGAAGAAACTTAATATGAATTTTAAAAAAATAATTGAATATATAAAATATATATTTAATTAAAATCATCAAACTAAACTAATGTTTTTAATTTATTTATGTAAAACATATTTCTATGCCAAAAAATGTTTTTCAGAAAAGGACTTTCTTTATTTTTAAATTGTTATTATTTTCATTTATAATTAATTGGTAACCAATGAATTATTTTTATCTAAATAAGTAAATAATTTATTTTCATAATTTAGTTAATACTATTCACACACTCCATTCCAATGGATATGCGATAACTATCATATTAAATAATAATATTATCATTATAAGTTAAATTTTATTTAAACTCGATATTTCATGTAACACAAGCTAAAATATTTGTTAAATGTAATTCATGGTAAAATTAGTGTTGAGTGAACTAAAAAATATTGAAAACATTAGATTTATTTGAAAAAAATATTTCATAAAATATCAGGGTGTTGCATTCTACCCCCATAAAAAGAATTTCACCCTCACAATTCATCACTTACCAACCACTATGGATACTTCTACCTCATTAAATACTTAAGTTACCACAAAAATTCATTAACATTGTGTTTTTACACAAAAACTGTGAAAAATTGAGTGGTATTGTTTCATAGAACATTCACGATACATTCTGAAGTCTCCAACAATTGATCTTCATAAGAAAAATCATGATTCAATGGTATGACCTATGTGTTCAGTACATGTCATTGATAAGGTATGTACTTCCTCAATAGAGATACATGGAACACATCGTGAACCTAAGAGAGGTTTAGGGAAAACACCATGAAATAATCTATGACTCTGATATGATCAATAATTTAAAAGGGACTGATAAATCTAGGGATTAGTTTTCCCTTTTTTATTCTATAGAGAAATTCATAGAAACACCTTCTCACCAACATCAAATTATATATCAAATTGATGATTAACAACATAAAATTTATGTAAAAAAACTTTCCCTTACAAATTACGGAATGTATATAACCTTTTCTACCATTTTATGATCTAGTTTAGGTCCCAATATATTTATTTTTTGAAATCCATTTAGGTATTTCAGAGTTCTAAAATTCCTTCTATAAAGGGATTTATAAGGATCCATCTTAATTATTGAGTGAAAGTTGTTTTTGTAAGGAAAATAAACTAGAGGAAGTTGTTGATTCCAATAGCCTTTAAAATATATTGAATATCTCAGCATATCATCTAGGGATTTGTTTTTTCTCTCTAATTTAATGTCTATATGATGATGATACTCAGTTTTGAAAAAAAGATATTTATCCAAGGATAACTAAAGACTTCTCCAAAACATTGAGGTAAACCTTAGATCCCAAAAAGATATAATAGAAGGCTATAATCCCTAAAAAAATAATACTTCCTTAATGTATATCTTGGAGGTATTATCTTAAGTTATGTCTTCTCTAATAGAGATGATGTTTTTTGAGTTTATAAGGTGATAAAATGCATCCTATGTAGCATTATTCCATTTAGATGTTTTATGGAGTTGAAAAAAATCCTATAGTGATGTTTTCCCATTTTCTTTCTGGTATAGAAAATAGTTTTTTTTATACTTTTAGACCATTTTCACTCATCCTTAACATACTAACATACTATGCATTTAGATACATACTCTTCAATACCTCAGTTTATTTTTTCACAACATAAATAATCTTTCAAGTTGGATAGTGGTAGGAGTTATAAACTTGTTTCCCTTCAATTTTGGGTTCAATCCCTACGACCATGAAAGATCCAATAGTCTGTATCCCATATTGTAGGTTATACTTCTTCCAAAACTTTATTAATATTGTACCTAAAGGATTCCAAAATATCAATAGGGAATAATTGGTTTAACATCTAAGATATGATAAACACTAATGGTTACCAATACCCATAATCATATTACTAAAAAATGTAAAGGCATTCCGCCTCAAATAATTTTTTCCACTAAAGAATATAAAAAACCAATGGGTTATATTTCTTGAAATGTATCCCATAACATCCTTAATCTTGATAAAAAACCATCACATAATAACTCAAAATATGTGTATAATAATTTGGACCTTTTATCAAGATTAAACTCATATTCCCATTATGGTATCCATAACACTTATGTTAATCTTAGAGGGAGACAAAAATTGGTCCAAAACTAACAGAATCATTATATTTTCATGATATTTACAACCCAAATACAATTGGTGAAAATACATCTAAAAAATAAACATTCAATCAAAGAACATAAATACTTTAATTCTTCCACTGAAATTATTGAGATGGAATTGTTATTTTCTTATTCTAGAAGTTAATTATTGGTTCAGGGAACTGTCATGGATAATTACCAGATTCCCCACACACAAGAAAGTGAACTATTTGAAAATATATCACTCTATGACCTTTTTTTCAAAACAAAAAACATCTTCTGCTATATTTGAGATATTATTATATGTGATTCTTCTAATATTCTTGACATTTAAGAAGATGAATAATCTTTCTTCTATATTCATTGCCACAAAAAATTCATAAAATTTAATATTTCTTTTATTTAATGCTTAAATATCTAGCTGAAGTTCAAATTTTTAATCATATCGTGTGATATATTTTTATGAAAAATCACAATAACATTATCTTTAGTGATCATTCAATTTGGTTAATAATAGTCACCAAATTTTCTATTAGATTCACTGTTAACATTATTCTTTTTAGTGCCCACCATTCATTGAAATAAAAAGCATACCGTGAGAAACATAAATCATAGTGGAAAAAACATAATCATAAAAATCACATATAAGATTCCTTAATTATTAAACCTTATTTCAATCTATGGCACATCATGTTTAATCAATGTCACTCAAGATCATTATTTAAATCCTTCATGATAGTTTATAAAGTTTTTACAAATTTATAAAATATATCTCTTGGGAGTGTCAAACCTGGTGTGTAGAGAGGACTATTTTCCTACACAAGGTGAAAATAATTCCCATATTAATGCGCCCTTATTAGATTTATTACCATTTCTCCCTCTATATCAAATCTACATCAACTATTAGTATCCAATCGTGGATGTAATTTTTTTGAACCACTCTCCCTATCATTTACAAATATTCGAGGGAATTTTTATATAATTTGACCCATCCTTTGAATTATACTTAGTAATTTCCCAAGACATATCTATATAAATATGACTCATAATATCACTAATTTATTCTCATCATACCTTCCAAAGGTTAACAAAACCTTTCCTCTGATACCAACTATAGAGACCCAATCTTTTCATAAATAGATATCAAATCTTAGTATATGAATATTCATTACATTTTACAAATACATACCTAATGAACATAATGGTTTAGTTCCATAATATAATATTTACACAATATTCTTTTTTAGTGAAAGATCTTAAATATCTCCCATAAACATCTTCCAATTTTTTACACCAAAAACAAATACCCTACTTAAAATAATTCATCAAAACCTCGGACAAAAAAATTATAAAAGGGTGAGATTAGATTATTAATAAGAGTAAACATGGGATATACATAAACATAACATGATCTTAAGTGTATGAGAACATGAGTATGACATATGAAAACCATACCCTACATATCATAGATCAAAATATTATGTCATGGAATAATGATTGGAACTATTAATACATAAATCATATTGGAATGAACGAACATGAACCATGAGAACATAACACTAGCATAAGACATAGATTTTCAGAATACACATAAGATTATAAAATTATGAACTTTTATAAATAGAGACTGGTTCACTCATTAAATTAATGGCATCGATTTAGTCCCTCACCTAAACATATTGACATGAAATTAAGTTCACACAAAAACTTATAGGCCTGAAAGATAGGTCCAAACATAACTCTAGGAACATGTAATCAGGTTAACACATATCATTATGAACATGTCATTAGGTTCACAGATAATATTTTGAACATGTAATTAGGTTCACACATAACTAATTTACACATGAGTTATCCATCCTCACCCAATGCAATATAGGGATATATAGGTCCCACCCACCACATAATCCATATATTTTCATGACAATAGATCATAAAAAATTTATCTTATCATAACAATGAAAATGGGTATGTTTCGATAAAAAAAATTATAGTATAAATCAGGGAAAGAAAGGTTTTTCATAAACATCATGTCATCAAAAACGTAAACAATCATGATAATGAATAAAGACAATATCATTGGATCATATCCCCAGTAAATATTTAGTAACATCAAATGATGCCATATTAGATGAAAAATTATTTTGAAAAATTATTTGGAATATTTTTTATGGAAAATATCCTTTCCAATTTGAAAATAACTTTTCAAAAGATAAAAATCATAAAAAAATTTATTAGAGAAAATCATTTGAAACTTATAAGGAATAGTTTAATAAAAATTAAAATATTTCTTGAGGAAAATATCCTTTTGATTTTTAAAATCACTAAAAGTTCATAAAATATTTAAGAAATCCTTTTGTTGGAAAATAATATTTGAAACTTATAAAGAAATATGTAAAGCATTGATTGGTGTAATGGTGGGATATTCCATTCATTCCATACACATTGAAATGAAGATGGGTAAAAGAAATAAATCCATTATTTGGAAGATGAAATAATATTACTTCCTAATTTTTTTGAAAAAATTCAAAAAATGGGTAAAAGGAAATAAATAGCAGAAATTGTATAATAAATGATAAAGCAGCTGAAACCAGATTTTATAAATCTTGTACAACACAAATGGCCAACGCCAAATTATATAGTAGATGCATGCATGACATACTAATGATACAAAATAGAAAATAGTGAACATAACAGCCTAATTTAAATTCCAATACAGAAATAAATAATTAATGACTCAAAGACCCAATGGCGGTCTCTTCGAGAATCCCGAGCATCCGCTCAGTCCTATACTCCTATATCCCAAGTAAATGAAAACAATATAATCTCACAACCATATATAATCTACTCGGGTACCCAGTGCAATGGAAGCTCGAGTAGGGTGTGAGATATAAATCTCAATAGGTTGGGACCACCAGTGTCTACCCTAATTCCAAACATTTAAAAAATAATAATTTAAAACACGTGAAGGCTTTCATAAATAAAGTGAGTAGTACAATGTAACTATATTCCCAAGTACTTGCTTCAGCCCTCATCTGGTGTTTGAACCTGCATTATTCATTTGTCATGCATACTCAACAATCATAACATAATAATTTTTCATTTATGAATTACTCAATCCTTACTATGAAAGTCTAGAGATTCAGCCTACGCCTGGCATACCCCATATAAGTCACTCCCGATAGATATCTCTAAGGACTATCTAAGTGCTCAAAGTAATGACCGGATCCAAGATTGTGCTTTGGATTGGATGACACGTCATAAGTTATTCAATTTAATCTTTCATATACTAAGTCTGAGACTGTCCACTAAAATAGAGATTCATTCCTGGGTCTGTCCACTAACAATGATTCTCCCAATTCATTAATAATTCTGAACCTTTTATCATAATCAAATAAAAAAATCATTATGTCACAAACACTTTCATTTCCCATCTCATCATTTCATGAACGAACAGTTGGACCCACAGTCCAATGTTAATTAATGGGTGTAGAACATCATGTCTAGCACCCTCATGAGTATTCGGAGCATCAGTTCATGTCTTACAACCCATGGGTATTTGGAGCACCAGTCCCTGTCCCATAAAAAATATTCGCTTACAAGATGGGTGTAGAACGCCATGTCTAGCACCTCGTGAGTGTTTGGAGCATCAGTCCTTGTCTCACAACCCATTTATCAAACATACATATACATCTATCTTTGACTTCAAACACCATGTATAACCCCCTGTGAGTATTTGGAGCCTCAGTCCTTGTCTCACAACCCATTCATTAATCATACATATAAATTTATCATTGGTGTAAAATACCATGTCTAACACCACAAAACAATCCGTTAATTAATTCAACAACTAATTAACAACACAAAACACTCTTCAGATAAGTCAACACTTAATTAACCAAATTTTTTAACAAGCCTGAACCCATCCACTCAAATAGTGATTCATCAAGGACTTTAACAATCTACAAGAACCCCATAATCATCACATAACATGCTGAAAAAATACAAGATATTTAGAAACCATCTCACAAAACATACCATATTTTCAAACAACTCCATGCAAGATGACTTAAGTCATGGAAAACTAATATGCATCAAAAGTACTCTGGGCTAACAATCGTATCAAACAATTAATTCCAAATATTAATTTAACGCATGAAAATTAATTAATTCAATAATTAATTAATTAAATCTCATATCTTTAACCAATCATAACTTAGTTAAACATTTACCATTTAATATGTAATAATTAATCCATCCATTAATTATTACAAGTTTTCAAATTATATACCGAACATGTCAAATATTCAATATTCCCAATAATCTGTAAAATCCAAAATTTCATTCCAAATCATGACATGATAATTAATTCTACCATTAATTAACCTATTACACATTCTTACCATTCAAATCATTCAACTATTTAATCATATCGAAAGGATCCCAAATTCTCATATAATGTGATAGGGATTTGGGACCCTACCTCGGGGTTTTGACGAAAACCACAACGAACGAAGAACACTCAAGAGAAACGGGTTGATTCTTCAAGAACTCACCTTAGATCACTTCTCCTAGAAATAACAGGACCAAAACTCATCATACTTGTCATCCACACACTTATATTTACTCATAATAGGTGTAGATATAAGAAACCTAGAGAAGAGGAGATGCAGATCTAAGTAGATATAAGAACCTGAACAAGAACGAAGAAGAGAATCTACCTACCTCAAGAATTCGGCTTCGATTTTCCAAGAGAAGCATTAGGATCACCTCCAAAGATCTTTGGAGATGTTATCTTACCATCATGGGAGGGTGATACTGAGTTATGGCCACTTAGAAGAAAAAACGAGCCATCTAGGGGAAAAAAATGTGTGATATCCACTTTTTTAGGATCTCACTAAAGTTCATGCACTGTTTGCTCACACGGTTAGACAAACAGTGCACTAACCATGCGTTAGATACTACCTAGGAAAACACTCCTTACATGGTTAGGCTACATAGTTAGACAAACCATTCATAACCATTCATTAGCCACTACCTCAAAACTTCAACTATGCATGGTTTGGCTGCACGGTTAGACAAACCGTGCACCGCCCGTGCGACATCCCCTTTGCCTCAAAACTTCAATCAAAGTTCTAAAAACGGCATATTTAGGTGTTCCAATACTTGGAATAAAATTCCAAATCTTGGTTTAAAAATAATGACCCATTGATAAACCAAAAAAAATAATTTCAAAAACATTCATGTTTTAACCCGGTTCAAACACATGGGATTTTACATTATACCCACCTTAAAAAAAACTTCTCGTCCCCAAGAAGCCATCAGGGACCAATACTAAAAAAACTAACCTACCAAGGTCATTTAATCTTGTTAGAAGTGATTTTTTTAGTTCCCAACAACAAACACACCATTAACCCTTCACAAACCTGGTGGATAAGCCTTTACAACTAGATCCAATGATTACTCTAAAGCTTAAACATCGAAATATATCTTATATCTAAGGTCTCTAGAAGGACCTTGTCAACATAAAAGGTTGAATCTCGATCAATCAATAGAACATGTTTCACTTTCTTCCATTGAAAGAGGTTGAAAACTCAAAAGCCACATTCCTCCTTTATCTGATGACATGTCTAGAAGTGTACACTAAGAGAAAACTGATGTCATGAAGAAAATCAGTCAAACCATTACCAGAAAAATCATTTCTAAAAGCCTGGCATCACCTACCAACACGTTAATTGAAAAAAAAGTGACAATACCAACCTTAGTATTTCCCAATATGTCTCAAGAAAATATTATCTGCTCACCAGTACGCTAGATTAACAGCATGATTGAAGTGTCACAACACCTGGGTCTTTCAAAAACCATTCCATGTGTTGAAATGAAACTGATTCTGTAATGCTCAAGTCACTCTACATGGAGTTGAACTGAGATCATAATCAACAGTACAAAAAGACCTATTATGGAGTCATAGTTCCTCATACGACAATTTTTCTGGATGATGCTATAACCAGTCATCCATTACTAAGAAGGAAGGGTAAAACAACCAACAAAGTAGCCGACCATGCCGGAGGCACATCTACCCAGCTAACAAAGAGCGTTTCTCGATGCTCAAGCCCATAACAAGGTCAAGAAACACATCAAAACCCATTCGAAAAAGGGTGTCATTGGAAACTGGAAGTCCTACCTGGGACAACAACACCCAAAAAACACCAAAAGAGTGAGAAAAGCCATAGCTCTAGCAAGGCATTTAAGTTCTGAGGGATCTACCGAGCACAAGTTGTCCCCTTACGAAGAATAAGTGTTAACCCTAAACCGGATCACATAAAACAAGTCCCTAGACTCTAAATCCAAACATGAAGCCATTGTTAAGGAGAAGAACGCCTACGGAAAGTACTCACACTTCCATTCCAAGGAAACTCAAGATAAGTCCGAACTACCCTTTACATAAGGGTTTTAAATGATGGACACCACAATAGGTTCCATTTCCAATCCTCTTATATTTAATCACTTTTAATCTTTAATCATTAAAGATTTAATCAAAACACCAAAGCACCATTTTCAAAATTCCCCAAGGTAAAAATAGGCAAGTCTCACAAACCCCCTTTTTAAAACATTTACGTTAGTTGACAGCCTATCATTTTCAGAAAACTTATCCAAATAAATTCCTTTTAAAAAGATAAGGTGACCTACGAGGATATCATTTTAACTAACCTGGGTTCTCTATAAAGTAGTGCAATAGAAAACACATAGGTATGAAAATTCCAAACACCCAAATGGGTGATCCCATAAAAACACTCCGCAACAGACCTACTTGGGACCAGTTGCATTTTGGAAGCTATCCATTTGATTTCAGATAAACATTAAACATCTTTCACATTTATAATCATTTCACAAGGCATAAAGTCATCACATTTAATATGAGTCATCTTTTCCCAATTCATGAAGTGCCCATACACTCCATGGACTGAAAATTGGATCTCATTAATCGATATAAATGTCAATTAAAAAATTAACATGATCAACCTAATGGTCCAAATTATATGGGTGACCACCTACCAATAAATAAGGTGTCCATACACCTTATTGATGGATTTGTCTCCCATTTAACATAATCAGCATTTATTTCATATTTTACCTTTAGCACCCCTTTCACCTATCCAAAACATCTCTAACATGTTAACATAAGCGATAACACAACAGCTTGATATAACACAGAAGCATGGAACAACAAAAAACATGCTGATAACTGAGGTAGTATGGAATATATTCATTCAGGCATGTTAAATATATCACCAAAACTTTCTATCTAGAGGGGAATGCTAAAGCAGATCAAACATGGAATTGCACCCAAGGAACACAATCTAAATTAGCAGGCATCCTACTAATGCAACTACATGGAATGCTATATGCATGACATGTGATTCTCTAAGTTCCTAAGATGATGAATGTATGAAAATTCCTTTCCATATCAGGCCAAAGAAAGTTATTCTTTTAAAAAATTTCAAAATCAATAAACAATGAAAAATACACCAGCCACTCAAGGTGGAATCATATCAACTCTAACCTCTAATAGTACAAACATCAATTCCCATCCCAGGCCACTTGGTCATTTCCAGTACATGAGGCGATCAGTCGCAAGTACGAATATTATCCCTAGCCCCGACACATTCCTAGTATTCTTTAGACCAACCCAAAAACAGTAAGATAAAGGAAAACAAAGGAAACGTAAACCTCCCTTTGATACCACTTTGTAACGTCCCGACCCGGCTCCCCCCCGGACCGGTGGCCGGACCGGTCACCACATGACCTCAAGCACATCTACCTTTACACCAGAGGGTGCCGACTAGAAACAAGGGTCTAAGGATAGTAAGTGAAGAGACTATAACCTCTTTTTAGTGTTCAAAAATAGACAAAGGAAATAAATAACAGAAACAATATAATAAATGATAAAGCAGCAGAGACTAGATTTTATAAATCCTATACCACAAAAATGGCCAACACCAAATTATACAGTAGATGCATGCATGACATGATAATGATACAAAATAGAAATTTGTGAACATAACATCATGCTTTACATTCCAATACAGAAATAAATAATTAATGACTCAAATCCGCAGGGGCAGTCTCCTCGAGCATCCTGAGCATCCTCTCTATCCTCTACTCTTATCTCCCAAGTAAATGAAAATAGCATAATCCTGCAACCAAATATATTCTACTCCTGTACCCAGTGCAATGGCGGACCAAGTAGGGTGTGGATATAAATATTAGTAGGCCGAGACCACTAGTGTCTACCCCAATTCCAATCATTTAAAAAAATAATTTGAATCACGTGAAGGTATGCATAAATAAAGTGAGCAGTACAATGTAACTATATACCCAAGTACCTGCTTCAGCCCTTAGCTGGTGTCTGAACCTGCATTAATAATTTTTCATGCATACTCAACAATCATTACATAATCATTTTTAATTTACCAATTACTCAAATATTATTATGAAAGTCTTGAGATTCATCCTATGTCCGACATCCCTCGTATAAGTCACTCCCCACAGATGACTCTAAGGACCATCTATGTTCTCAAAGTAAAGACGGGATCCAAGCTTGTGGTTTGGCTTGGATAACACGTCATAAGTTATTCAATTTAATCTTTTATATACTATGTTTGATCCCATCCACTAAAATATAGATTCGTTCCTGGGTTTGTCCTCTAACAATGATTCACCCAATTCATTAATAAGTCTGAACCTTTTCTCATAATCAAATCAAAAATCATTATGTCACAAACGATTTCATTTCCCATCACTTCAATTCATGAACGAACAATTGGACCCACAATACAATGTTAATTATTCAGTGTAGAACATCATGTCTATCACCCACGTGAGTATTCAGAGAATCAGTCCATGCCTCACAACCCATGGGTATTTAGAGCATCAATATCTGTCCAATAAAAGAATATTCTCTTGCAAGTTGGGTGTAGAACGCCATGTCTAGAACCCCATGAGTATTTGAAGCATCAGTCCTTATCTCACAACAAATTTGTCAAACATACATATACATCTATCATTGGTGTCTAACGCCATGTCTAACCCCTTGTTACTATTTGGAGCCTTAGTCCTTATCTGAAAACCCATTCATCAATAATACATATAAATTTATCATTGGTGTACAATACCATGTCTAACACCACAAAACCAACCCGTTAATTAATTCAAAAACTAATTAACAACATAAAATGATCTTTAGATAAGTCAACACTTTATTAACCAAATTCCTTGACAAGCCTGAACTCATCCACTTAAACAGTGATTCGTCCAAGACTTTAACAATCTACAAGAACCCCGCAATCATCACATAACATGCTGAAAAATTCCATGATATTTAGAAACCATCTCAAAAAACATATCATATTTTCAAACAACTCTATCTTAGACAACTTAAGGCATGGAAATCGAATACGCATCAAAAGTACACCTGGCTAACAATCGTAACAAACAATCAATTCACGATCTTAATTTAATGCATGAAAATTAACTAATTCAATAATTAATTAATTAAATCTCATCTCTTTAACCAATAATCAATTAGATAACCATTTACCATTTAATATGTAATAATTAATCCATCCATTAATTATTACCAGTTTTCGAATTATATACCAAACATGTCAAATATTCAATATTCTAAATAATCAGTAAAAGCTACAATTTCATTCCAACTCATGACTTGATAATTAATTCTACCATTAGTTACCATATTACTCATTCTTCCAATTCAAATCATTCAAATGTTTAATCATATCACTTTACTAAATTAGAAACCCATGCTTAAAATTAACACATGATCAAGTCCTCATTTATCTCCTGTGGGTGACATTATTTAATAAAATCAAAAGTTCCATGCATCGACATATCATAATCAAGGAAACTCACATTCTCAGTTTATTAAAAGGATCTCAAATTCTCATATATAGTGATAGGGATTTGGGACCCTACCTTAGGGTTTGGACGAAAACCACAACAAATGAAGAATAGTCAAGAGAAATGGGTTGATTCTTCAAGAACCCGCCTTAGATCACTTCTCCTAGAAAGACCAAGACCATAATTCATCATACTTGTCATACACACACTTATATTTACTCATAATGGGGATATATAAAAGAAATTGAGAGAAGAGGAGATGTAGATCTAAGTAGATCGAAGAAACCAAAAAAGAATTAAGAAGAACATCTACTTACCTCAAGAATTTGACTTCGATTCGCCAAGAGAAGCCTTCAGATCGCCTCCAAAGTGCTTGGGAGAGGTTCTACAACCTTTAAGGGAGGGTGATCTTGAGTTATGGTGGCTTAGGAGAAAAAAATCCATATAGGGGAAAAAACGTGTGAGATCCACTTTTTTGGGATCTCACATAAGTGCCCACACGGTTAGCTCGCATGGTTAGACAAACCGTGCGCTAACCGCACGTTAGCTACTACCTCAGCAAACACTCCTCACATGGTTAGTCTGCATGGTTAGAAAAACCGTGTGCTAACTATGCATTAGCCACTACCTCAAAACTTCAACTACGCTTGGTTTGGCCGCACAATTAGACAAACCATGTGCTGCTCGTGTGGCTTCCCCTTTGACTCAAAACATCAATCAATGTTTGAAAAACGAAATCTTTAGGTGTTCCAACACTTGGAATAAAATTTCGGAGCTCGGTTTAAAAAGAACGACCCATTGATAAACCAAAAAATATTAATTGAAAAAACATTCGTGCTTTAACCCGGTTCAAACACATGGGATTTTACAAAATCATAACTATAAACAGCCATGATAAATAATTAAATTGTATCATAAAACCCGTACCACATTGGTAACATTGAATCATAAGACCCATGGTGTAATAACATTTAAATGAAGATAAAATATAATGAAAATACATAAATTCATGATATTACAAGTCAATGGGTTATTATATAAAACTCATATAATAGGATATGTGTTGGATCAAACGGGTAGTTGAGATTGAAATACTTACAAGAGGGGTGAATTGTTGTTAGAAAATTCAAAATAATCTAAAAAATACCTATTAACATAAAATTATTGGACTCACATTTTATCCGATGATCAGCGTAAGAGAATCATAATAACATTTTTATATGATTATATCAAAGTATGTCTTTATCGTAATAACAAATACATTGATAAAACAAATTTTATATAAAGCTAAGTAGAAATAATAACTTTCTATTACATTCATAGCAGAATATAATTTAAAAAATTAAATACAATAGCTAGTAAAAGTAAGAATAACTTACAACCTATATTAAAATATTATACTCTTTTATGCTTAATATTAATGGTAGTCAATAACCTTAAATAATGGTATCCATAGTTTTATACTCACTGTTAAGTATATCTTTCCTTACTAGGAAATCCATCGATATAATGATCAAAATAGGATCTATAATCCTATCCTATGATTCCCTCGATGTGATAACTAGTTTCATTCTTCCTAGACCTGGATGTCCTTGATCGGATAGATTAGATTCACCATCTTCCAATCCTCTATAGTGCATGATCCTAAAAATATTCAGATACGGTTACAAAAGAAAAACTTTCTAAAAGAAAAAACCCTGAAAATTATTCCTTTGAACTTAAACTCTCTAATGTATTAAAAAATCATTAGAAGGATATTTTTATGCATGGAAAACATTAGAGATATTTAGTTGTGAATGTGATCTACTAAAAACTATTCGAATTACTGGATATTTATATGTGAATCTCCATCGATCATATTTATGATTTAGTTGTAGTGAACTTAGATAGCTATCTCTATGAAATCTCACAATGTTCTACAATAACTGATTTTCCAACATCATTTTATTTTATCACTATTTCAATTCTAAATGTATTCCTTATAACCAAAATAATAATTATGTTTTTCTGATTATAAACATCTTTTATTATGATGGAATTATTTATTTATTATCAATATGATGAAATGAATGAGGATTAGTCGGATCTATCAGTACCAAGATCTATCTGATGGTCATTACATTTTTTTAGTCAGGTAGAAAAAACATAAGTCTAACCACTAGTCAAACCAAAAGTTCTTTCAATAATTGGACACACCTTTTGTCTAATGTATTGTATTGATTAATTTAATGTTTATATTATTAATACATTGGAACATTTCTATGTATGGTAGAAAGTGATGTTTTCTAATAAAATTTATTAAAATAAATAGTTAATAAAAAAGTTATTAAACATAGTTTTCTAATAGTGTTTGTGATATCCAAATTTGAAGGAATGAAAAAGTAATAAGTAGTACTTCTAACTCAATAATCCCCCCTTTTTAAATCACAAACCACAAATAGTTAAATGAGAAAATATAATATGATAAACTTACAACCCTTAGTTCTTTTTAGAACATCAAATTTATTCTTTATAACTCTCCCTATGTTTTTAATTACTTATTAATACGATTAAAAGAATTTAACATCTCCCTATTTTAATAATTCTCCCCTTTGAACAACACTTCTGCCATTTTATAAAAAATTCTACCCCTTTTTATAAATACTTCTCCCATTTTATAAATCATTATCCCCCTTTGCGATTTTAGAAAAGTAATGGGAACGAATTTGAAGTATCTTTAAAAGTTGAAAAATGATAACATACAAAACAATATTGACCTAACTAAACATCCATAAATAATATCAAAGGACATATATCCCATAGTAATTGAAAAACATCCAAGCACAAAGGTTTTGTATGAAAATATAATTACATTAATCAATGATTAAATTTTTTGATAAAAAATAAATTCATATTTTAAAAGATTAAAAAATATTAATTATTTCTTCATTAGGTTCTTTATTAATACCTTTAATTTTTTGAACTCATGTCTATAATTTTCCCATTTTATGACCTTTTCCTACAAAGAATACATCTTCTGAACTTTATCCTCGAGTATATCAATATTTCCAGAATAATTTTTATTCAATTATTTATAAATAAGTGTTTGAATTGACAAGATCCGAGATGTGAAATCTAAAACTCCAAATTCTAAACCTTTTGATTAAATAATTTTACTCCCTCTATATGATCATCAACTGTATCTATAAATTTTTAAACAAACATTACATTGTCATACATAACTGAGGATAACTTGTTAAAGGAATCTACAATTTATAATAGAAGTTTATTTACTTCATTAAACTGGCCATCATGTTCCCAAATATCAACATCAACTTGGTTAGAAAACATTACCATATGATTGTAAGAAGACATTTTAGATTTAAAATTTTCTTAGAAAAAATTCAAGTTGGTCTCGATATTGACCACTAATTCAGTATAAACTTTGATTGATTTTGATTTCTAATTAAAATATTCTTGAGGAAACTAAAATATTTATTAAATATTGGGTATATTTGAAATCTGGTCACTCAAACTTTTCAATGTAAGTAAAATATAATCAGTAACCTTTTGAGTAATTGTTTTTTTATGAGTCTTATTGATCAGTGTTAACTTGGGCTGGTTTAGGTCTGTTGGTTCTGATATAAACTTCTTTGAATTTTTTTTCAACATTCTTTGAAACTATCAATTGAATTTTTTTGTGGGAAGTTTTTTTCCTTTGAATCATTTTTCACATTAACATATTTATGTAATTTTTCCTTTTTATCGATTTTTGTATTTGAATGATTTTTTGGTTCTTCTTCCTTAGATGATGAGTGATATTCCTTTTCTGATGAAGATTTTTCTTCTTTATAACTTTATTATTTTTCATCCTTATCAAACATAGAAGGTATAACTAATAAAGATGAAGATGATTTTGATGATTCCTTTTCTTTTAATCATTTATTTGTTTGGGTTTCTTCATCATAGACTTTATCATTTTTTTATTTTATGCTTTTAATTATTCTTATTTTACTTACATTTCTTCTTACATTTATTGTTCTATAAATTTCTATTCATCTTCAAATTAAACTTCCTTCTCAAGCTCTTCCTCTAACTGTATTTTAATTTTTAAACCTCATTTTCTAGCTAATTTAGATTATTATTTTTTCTCAGGTACATTAGGAAAAAATTATTCCACAACTAAATTTATATTTCTCTTTATGAGGTATTGAGGGGATATTAGTAGGACCACCAAAATTTTGTTCAAAAACTAGTCTAGCTTCTGGAATGACTTTATTAGTATGAAAAATATGAATGAAAGTATTCTTGGAAGCTTTCTCAACATCTTTCAATTGACTTTCTACAACCCTTCCTTCTTACAACCTATTACATTGCTACTTTATTTTTTCTTCTTTCTATAACTATTTTCAGTCCAAATTTTCCAAGGTTTTGACTCAATAGGATCAAGACCAATGTCCAGATCCTTTAATTTATTTTTAGCTTTATGTAACATCAATTTGTTGAACTCTTAATTTCACATTCTCTTATCTTTCTTCTCTTTTACTAGATGAGAAGTTTTGACCTTTATATTATTTTCATCTTATGAAACTTTATTTGATGGTTTGGAATAATAAGAATCCCCATCAATGTTTTCAATTTTTTTAATTTTCAATAAAAAAACAACGTCATCCTTGAAATTGTATCTTCACCAATGAATGAATGTTTCCCCTGTCTTGGTATGATTTATTTAAAATGTTAAAAATGTCCATACATTACACTATCATATTGCTAATGAATACTGGAAACATAATAATATTTGACTTAATGAATCACTTTTTTATTATCCAACTTAATGAATATAAACATAAATATATCTATTTTTCTATTTTTTACAAAACATTCAAGAACAAAAACATCAAATACTTTCAACATATACCCGTTACATTTTCTAGGGATAAGATAACCTTGCATCTATAAGAAAATTACTCTATTGTCCACTGTTAGATGTGAAAATTTTATTATATTGTAGAGTCCAAATATTGATGTACATGGACATTAAGTTTATTTTACGAAATACTTACTAGATGAAACAAACGGATGCCAAAATACTGTATTATTTTAGTGTCTTTGGAAACTCGGAACAAAATATTCTAATAATGGTGAATGATATTCAACATCTCTCATAAAGATCATCCCCTTTTCTTTCCTACCTAAAACCATTATTTATATCTTGTACAAAAGAAAACATAAAAGGGTGAGCTCAAATGCTCAGTAAGGGTAAACATGGAGAACATAAAACAAAACATAAACATTTGAACGTAAAAATATGAACATAAATGTTAAATATCAAAATCTTGAGTCATGAAATAAATATTGGCAGTATGTAAGGCATTGATCAAAAAAGAACATTAACCATGATATAATAGCATTGGAATAAAAATGTAATTTTTGAAAACTAATAAGCACATAATATGATTTCTATAGTAGACAGGTCATTGCTTCTAAGACCATCATAGTAGACAAATTCCACTACTAAATTAAGTTTACATGTCTTTTGAACCATATATTACTGAACCAGATTTACATGCAATTTCAGTCATGTCAATATAATGATATATAAATCTTTACCCAATGAATTGGAGGGAGATATTTGTCCCACCCATCTCATAATAAAATCATTCTTACATGTTCCACAAAACATAAATCATTCATCATAACATAACCTAAGAAATAAAATGGGTTTCTTAAATATCATTTCATCATAACATAATCCATATAAAATATTATTCCATAATAAATGAAATAA
The DNA here is from genome assembly GCA_963277665.1 of Viscum album. Classification (NCBI taxonomy): domain Eukaryota; kingdom Viridiplantae; phylum Streptophyta; class Magnoliopsida; order Santalales; family Viscaceae; genus Viscum; species Viscum album. The sequence continues at coordinate 112,833,100 of OY728127.1, forward strand.
AATCCTAGTAATAATTGGGATAGAATAATATCCTTATTTAAGAGAATCAAATTAGATGGAAAATAATTTTGATAAAACACTTGAACTTGGTTCTTGAGGAAAATATCTTTTCTTCATTTTTTTCTCAAAATTCCATGCAATTTGAAAAGAAAATAATTTAGTTGAAAATAAATATAAAATAGTTTATAATAATATTCTTGTAAATAAAGCATATTGAAGATGTAAAAACATTTTCATCTCATATAATTTAAAAAACATTCTTCTTGTACTTTTATCAGAAAGGTCAAAAAGTACCTCGTACTGAGAACGACAAAAGATTCAATTTATAACATTTAGTAAAAATTCACCAATGGGTAAAATTGACATTAAATAATTATAGAAGGATATAAATATTATTTTTAAATACAAATTTAGGAAACATGGATGTGTATGATAAATATACCCTAGTAAATACTTACGAATAAACAATCTCAGATATTTTTTTTCAAAGTTATCCCTTACCGTAAGTCTGATTTCTTATGTATGTGTCTGAAACTCATGTATAGTTTGTTTAAATATATTATTAACTTTTAATAAAACCATAATAATATTTATGATGGTATATATGGTTCACTTATGACTTTATATTACCCGTTTATTTGTCAATGTTTTTGTTAAAGAAACATTTTGGGTAATAATTGTTTTATTTGTCGTACATATTTTGAATTTTTATTCTTGATATTATTACTTATATCATGATTTATATGTTTCTATAATGTAAAAAATTATTTATTTTTTATATTTATTTTTTATATAAATATATATATAATAGATAGATAAAACAAATGGAATACACCGTTTATAGAAATGGTATGTCGAATGTTCGCATGAACGTTGTTTTTGTTTCCTTATTAAATTTAATGGAAGTAAGTAAATGAAATATATAAATATATACATAAATATAGTAGAATTATTATGTCATATATTTCATTTTTATTTATTATATATACTTTATAATTATTTTTAATGGTTAACGTGGAGAATGAATCTCATCGCGTTGTGGAGAAGGTAAGTCGTACGTACGCACAAGAGACAATGTCATTCCCATAATTATTTAATGGTATTTAATTGGATGGTGTATAATATCTCAAAATTAGTATCATGTTGTAATAATCATATATAGTTATTATTTTCACCATTATACCCATCTGTGTAATGTGGTGGTGCAAAACATATAACCCCACAACGTGTAGATGATAAGTCGTACGTACACAGGCTTGGTGATTTCGTTCTTCCTAGGATGGATAGAAGGTAAAATAGTGTTGTTTCATATTTATAATAAAATATATGTATATTATTGATACTTATGTTATTACTTTATAATGAAACAACTAAGGAAGAGGAATTAGAAGAAGAAATATATTTGAAAGAATCAGTAAAATAGATTAACTCTTCTTCGACGTACCTCCTTTAAATTTCCTCTTAAGGCACTAAAGATGGTCTTCTGAGAAGAAAAAAACCTCTATAATGTAACTAGTTAAGTTTAGAAGAGAAATTTGTAGGGTTTGTATGACCTTGAAGGCTCAAAATGGAGTGAAGAGGAGAGGGAGGAGGTGCCCCTTTATAAGAGAGGAAATGGTAACATTAGAAAACTCTCAAAATATTATTGTATTATAAAATAAATTTCTATTAAAAATAGTTCAAAACTTATTTAATTAAACGATATTATTATTTTGTTTCTAATACCAATCATCCAATAATTTTTAGATAAGTTTTGAATATTTTTTATCCTCATCTTTTTGGTTTAACCCTTATTTTACCCTTTTTAATATTACCGTGATATCATGTTTTTTACACATTATGGGTTAATTTAATTACCATATCATTTAAAATGAAGCAAAAAAGTTATTTATGAAATATTTGGACTTATATTAATCATTTTGACTAATCTATTATATTTAGTTATTTAATATCACTTAATAAAATATTTTATGTTTTAATTTATGAATTATGTCAATTTTGGACAATATTCATATTTGATTTTTTTTAAATTCCTAAAAACATGATTCCAAAAAAAGGCATTATATCATCCCTAATATGTTAATTTAATCCATTAAATTCATGGATGACATCAAAATTTTAAAATTAAATTTATTTTATTATTTATAAAATTATTTATTTGAATCTTTCATTAATGAGGTAATCACTACATCATAATTGTGTCATAAATAAATATACATATATAATGTCTAAAAATTATAAATAAAATTCCATGTTATGGAAAATAGTTTTATATTTCTAATGGCTATTTATAGACATAAATATCAGTTATATAACCCTATAATAAAATTGATTTAGTAAAAGATATATGGTTAGGTTATAATTATCTTTACTTTAAATTAATTCTTATAAAATGTCATTTTCACATCCAAGTGAATACATGGGGTCCCAAAATAGAATAAAGGATTCATGTAGTCATAAATACCTCATCCAATAGTATTAGGACATGTTTTAGGGTGGTTTAATATTGTTATAATAATATTTTGTTAACCTTATTTACCATATTTACCCTTTAACCATGGAGATAAAATAATTTCTGAAGTTACTATTCATAACGTTGAAAAATAAAAGTTAAATACTTACAAAATTTGAAACATATGATTAAAAATATGGGGTACATTTTTACAAATTAAAAACACATAAGTTTTAGTAATTAATTTAAAATTAATTCCCGTTGTCAAAACCACAAAGCGAGTTTTTAAGAAGTAATAACTATCAAAAGATTGACATGTTTTTATGTCCAATTTAAAAGTGAAATTACTTAAAATGACCATTATATGATTAGATGATAAAAATATAATCCAATTACACTTTAAAACTAATTAAAAAGATTATATAACTATATAAATTAATTAGATGAAAAGGCAGTTTCGAATTAAAATGCAGTATTTTTCATTATTTATTAAAATTTGAAATTTATTAGAATAGGAAAAAAAATAAAAAAATTAAATTTTTAGGTCCCTCTTACAATGAAGAAGTTTATTTTTTATAATTTAACTTATATAAGTGTCAACAACTAGATTTAAAATGGGTATGCCATCAAAAGGTGAAAAAATTGCATTTTTTGAAAAATACTAATTTTATCCAAGAAATTGATTTTGTTCTCATATCATGTTCTAGAAAATCTATAAGATGAATCCCAATGTTATTTAAAATTAAAAATTTTGTTAATAATATTCATAAAATCTATTTTATATCCCATTAGATAATAATATTTTAGTAATATATCATTGTTTAGTGAAACTCAGTATCGCGTACAAGGCAAGCTATCGAGGAAGTTCTCTCAAGTGTGTAACACAAGATAAGTCAGTTTTGCATGTAGTGGAATCTTCCTTTGGTGTTGCGTATAACATAATAAAAACTTAGTTCATTTATACATTGAAATCAATATTGACCCAGTATTGTGTGAAATGAATTCTATCAAAGGAACGTGAAATTGTGTGCAAAACTAGTCAAGAATAGTGTTGCGTATACTGAAAGATAATACAGTATTGTGTATCGTGAAAGATAATATTGGTGTAATGTAGAACAAAGGAAATTAAAAAATTAAATATAATATATCTCATAAAATTTTGGGGTGTTACATTCTAACTCACTTAAAATTAATTTCACCCTCAAAATTCGTCTGAGTTATAAATCATTTACTACATAAACGTTTATTTCATAGAAACCCACATCGTAAAAAGGGATACTAAAACATCATTTTAAAAAGGAAATATAGAAACATAATATTTATTGAAAGTAACTCATCCTTGGGTTTCCACATTGTATAACAAAAGTGGAAATTAAAAACATGGATATGAAAGACAAATATAACCATCATGTTTTGATAGATAGTGACATATAATAAGGTTGGGAGAAAGGTCACTACCAAAAAGCCATAAATATTCAATGATTTATGGGACCACCTTATTCATCAGGTAATAATTTACTTGGATAAATTTTTTAGTTTCAAAATCCTTTTCCTAAAGTAGAATAATTTTTCATTAGGATAAATACTTACTTGATTATGGTAAAATATCACCATTGTTCTTGCCTTGAACAATTTCCACTTCATCTCTTATTTAAAGAAACGAAGTTGGATTTGTCATTATTGATGTGATATCGGATATCACTATAGAATAATAGTTCATTCCATCTATCTCAACAAAAAGGTTATCACAAGTAATCAAATACACATAAGGCCACCTATAGTGAGATAATCTCTTAATCTAAAAAACTTCAACCATAATATACCTTATAATATCCACAAATGGATAATAATATAATGCTTCAAAAAACTGAAATTATAAAAATTTATAAAGAGGTAAACTAAATTTAAATTACATTTATCTATCATATCTCATAAGGTAGTTCTTGGTTGTCAAATTCGAAACATGTGAATACCTTAATCATGTATTCTCTTAAAACATGGTAATGACATGAATTACCATATAACCTTAGTGAAAACATGAATTCTGTCAAAACTAACTCTATCCACACACCAAAAATACCAAAAATTATATATACTCAAAACATGATATCACGTTGTCCTTATATCAGTCATGAGGTCATTAATACTATCAAATATCTCATTATATCTTTGTCCTTTAATTATGTGCATTTCATGTTCTTTCCAAAAAATATCTAAATTACCTTTCGTGGTTACCTGTACCATTGAACATATACTTTCAAATAATTATGGAAGAAAATAGTGTAACAATCCTAAGATGTTTTTTATTCCATTATAATATACATTATTATTGATAAACAAGCAATTATTCCATTATCTTTTTAAACCATTAATCGAGATTCATCATTTTATGCCTCAACACTTCTTTCATATCATATATTATTTTTATTCACTTTATCATCATCAACAAAAATACTACCTATATGACCATTCTATTTCTATTAATGAGATTTTCCCTTAGGGAATTTATTTTCATAATGACCATACATTACACTTTTAAAACATTTAACCATTGTTGATGTCTTAGAAATACCATTTTCCTTATCCATTATGTAAATGAATCTTTTTTCCTTTTAAATTACAAGATTTGTATCCCTATTTTCCACACCCAAAGCATCTTCCAAATCAACTGAAAAATTATCCTTTATTCCTCTCCCCACATGATTTACATGAGGAAAATTGAACTTTCTTTCCTCTATGATCACCATGAAACTCCATCTTTTTCTTATTAGTTGTATTAGGAAACTCAACAAAGTCGAGATTATTGATCATTATATGAGATTTATGATTTGAAATAATAATTATTTTTTCCTTCCAACTCCAATTTAATTTGGTTTCTCATGAAGAATATCATTCTGTTGTCCATCATGTTCTCCATTAACATGAATCCTCCTGTTTCCATCCATTTTCTAAAACCTAAATATTTTTGGGAGGTAAAAAACATAATAGGAAAACAATATAATACAGGGGGAGTACTTTCAATATCAAACATCTTAGGTTTAATCCTAGGTTATTCATTATCATTACCATAATTCTAGGACTATAACCTCTTTTTAGACTTACCATTAGGGACATCCCTAGACATACCTTAGAAATACCTCTAGAGATATCACTAAAGTTTTCTCATCCTAGTTTCCAAAGGTTTACTAATCTTAGATTTAATAACAACTCTAAAAACCCAATCATGATGTACATATACACTACATTTCTTTTTTAGAATACTTAATACATGACACAAATAGATAACCAAAGACCATATAAGTTTAGTGTCTTTGGAAACTCAAAAAAAATCTTCTAATCATGGTGAAAGATATTCAATATCTCCCATAAATATCTTCCCATTATTTTACCACCTAAAACCATTATTTATATCTTGGGAAAATGAAAACATAAAAATGGTGAGCATAAATTCTCAGTAAGGGTAAACAAGGAGAATATAAAACAAACCACAAACTTTTTAATGTAAAAACATGAACATAAAGTTTAAAAATCAAAATCTTGAGTCATGAAATTTATCTTGACAGTACGTAAGACATGGATCATAAATAATAATTTAGAATGATAGAATAAAATTTTCATAAAACATATTATTTTGGAAAAATAACATGCACATAATATGATTTTCATATTAGCCAGGGCATTGCTTACAAGACCATCATATTAGAAAAAGTCCATTACCGAACTTGGTTTAGTTGTTGTTCCAACCATGTATTATTGAACCATATTTACTTTTTATTTATTTAATGTCTATCTCATGAGATATAAATCTTTACCAAATGAATTTGTAGTATATGTAGTTCTCGCCAATCTCAAAATTAAATAATTATGAAATGTTCCACAAAACATAAATCATTCATCATAGCATAACCTAAGAAATAAAACAGGCTTATTAAATATCATTTCATTATAACATAATCCATATAAAGTATCATTCCATTATAAATAAAATAAAATCCTATTAATAATAGAAATAGAAACATAACTATATTTACGAGAATAATCTTACATGGAAAATAATTTTGATAAAACACTTGAACTTAGTTCTTGAGGAAAATGACCTTTCTTCTTCAAAAATGTTTTAGTTTATCAAAAATGCCATGAAATTTTAAAATAAAAGAATTTAGTTAAAAATAAACATGAAATATTGTAGATAAATATTAATGGAAATAATTCATCATGAAGATTTAAATTTCCATTCATGCCATATAAGTTAAAAAAATTCTTCTTGTACTTTTTCTAGAAAGGTAAAAAAGTACCTCGCACCGAGAATAAAAAAAGATTCCATTCATACTGTTTAGTAAAAATTCCCCAATGGGTAAAATTTAAATTAAAAAATTATATAAGTATATAAATAATACTTTCAAATATATATTTAGGAAACATGGATGTAGATGATTAATATACCCCAGTAAATACTTATGAATAAACAATCTCAGATAAAAAACAATATTTTCAAAGTTATCTCTTACCTTAGGTCTGATTTTTCCGTATGTGTCCAAAACTCATATATAGTGGGTTTAAACATATTATTAACCTGTAAAAGAAAAATAATAATATTTATGATATCATATATGATTCACTTATGAATTTATGTTACCCGTTCATTTGTCAATTCAATGTTAAAGCAACATTTTGGGTAATAATCATTTTATTTATCGTAAATATTTTGAATTTTTATTATTGATATTATTACTTATATCATGAATTAATTACTTAAATAATGTAAAAAATTATTTATATATTATATATATTCAGTATAAAAATATATATGTATATAATATATAGATAAAAGAAATGGAATTCACTTTTCATGGAAACGGTAGGCCGTATGTACGCATGAATGTTGTTTTCATTTCCCTATTAAATTGAATGGAATTAAGTAAAGGAAATATATATAAATAAATCATATAGAATTATTATGTCATATATTTCGTGATTATTTACTATATATACTTTATAATCATTCTTTAATGGTTAATGTAGACAATGGAACTCATCGCGCCGTGGAGACGGTTAGCCGTACGTACACACAAGCGACAATATCGATCCCATAATTATTGAATGGTATTAAGGTGGATGATGTATAATATATAATAATTAGTATAATGTTATAATAATCATATATATTTATTATTTAAACCATTATAACCATCCAAGTAAGGTGGTGGTGAAAAACAGATCACACCACGGTGTGGAGACGGTAAGTCTTACGTACACACACATAGTGATTTCATTTTTAGTAGGATGGATAGATGGTGAAATAGTGTTGTTTAATATTTATAATAACATATAATTATATGAGTTATAACTATGTTCTTACATTATAATGAAACAACTAAGGAATAGGAAGTAGAATAAGAAATAAATTTGAAAGAATTAGTTGAAGAGATTACCTCTTCCTCGATGTGCCTCCTTTAAAATTCATTTTAAGGCACTAGAGTTCATATTTTGAGAAGACATGAACCTCTAGAATGTTAATAAAGATTTTGAAAAGAGAAATGTTCAGTTTTCAGCTGATCTTGAAGGATCAAAACTGAGTGAAGAGGAGAGGGAGGAGGTTCCATTTTATAAGAGAGGAAATGGGCACTTTAGGAAACTCAAAAATATTAATTTATTGTAAATTAAATATTGTCTACAAATAGTCCATAACTTATTTAATTAAAATATAATATTTTTTTGTTTAGGATAACTGTAATAAAATAATTTTTATACATGTTTTGAATATTTTTTTATCCTTATCTTTTCGGTTTAACCCTTATTTTCCCCTTTTGAATCTTACCATGATATCATGTTATTTACACATTGTGGGTTAATGTAATTACCATATCATTTTAGAAGACCAAAAAAAGTTATTTATGACATATATGGACTTATATTAATAATTTTTCTGAATCATATATGTTAAATAATTTCATATCATTTAATAAACTATTTTATTTTTTATGTTATGAATTATGTCAGTTTTGGACAGTATTCATATTTGAATTTTTATAAAATTTTAAACAACCTCATTCCTACAAACTAAAGGCATTAAATAATTGATAATATGTCAATGTAATCCATAAAATTCGTGTATGGCATAAAAATGTTCAAATTAAATTTATTTTAATATTTATAAAATCATTTATTTGAATCTTTCATTAATGAGGTAATCAATACATCATAATTGTGTCATAAATAAATATATTTATCTAATGTATAAAAATTATAAATGAAATACCATGATGTAGGAAATATTTTTATCTTTATAATTACTATTTATATATATATATTAGTTATATAACACTATATTAAAATTGATATTGTAAAATATATATGTTATGGTTATAATTAACTTTACTTTAAATTAATTATTATAAAATGTCATTTTTCATATCCAATTGAATCCATCAGGATCCCAAAATTGACCCAAGGATGCCCTTGGTCGGAAATATCTCATACAATAGAATTAGGATTTGTGTTAGGGTAGTTTAATATTATTATAATATTATTTTTTTTACCATTATTTAACAGATTTACCTTTTAACCATGGTAAATAAAATAATTACTGAAGTTAATATTCATAATGTCAAAAAATAAAAGGCACCTATTTACACAATTTGAACCTTCTGATTAAAAATACGGAATGAATTTTTCCAAATTCGAAACATAGAAGTTTCATTAATTAATTTAAAATTAACTCTCATTGTCAAAATAAAAAGGAGGGTTTTTAAGAAGTAATGACTGTCAAAAGATTGACATGTTTATATGTCCAATTTAAAAGTGGAATTACTTCAATTGACCAAAATTAGATTACATTATAAAAATATAATCCAATTACACTTTAAAATCAATTTAAAATATAATATAACTATATAAATAAATTATATGGAAATGAAGATTCGAATTAAAATGTAGTATTTTTCACTATTCATTAAAATTTGAATTTTATCTGAAAAAGACCAAAAATTACAAAACAATGGTAAATTTTTAAGTCCCTATTACAAAGAAGAAGTTTATTTTTCCATATTTTAATTATATAAGTGTCAAAATATATATTCAAAATTGGTTTTCCACCAAAATGCGGTAAAACTTCATTTTTTGAAAAATACTTCTTTTATCCAAAAAATTGATTTTGTTCTCATATCATGTTCTAGAAAATATGTAAGATAAATTCTAATGTTATATAAAATTAAAATTTTGTTAATAATACTCATGAAAACTAATTTATATTCCATTAAATAATAATATTTTAATAATATGTCATTGTTTAGTGAAATTCGGTATCGCAAACAATGCAAGCTATCGAGGATGGTCGCTCTTGCATGTAATTTAAGCCAAGTCATTGTTGCATGTAGTGAAAGACTCCTTTGGTCTTGTGTATAACATAATACAAACATATTTCATTTATACATCAAAAAAAATCCATACTCTGTGTTGTGTAAAATGAATTCTATCAAAAGAACATGAAATTGTGTGCAACACAAGCCGGGAATAGTGTTGCGTATATTGCAACCTAATACGGTGTTGTGTATAGTGAAAGCTAATATTGGTGTAACGTACAACACAAGACATAAAAAAAATTAAAAATAATATATCTCATAAAATCTTTGGGAGTTACATACATTCATATAGAAATATATTATAGAATCATCAGCCTTATTATTCTCAAAAGATCCATGTTTGTTTGGAAACTTGTTAGAAAATTCTTCATTTTCCTAAAAACAAAAAGATTAGTTTTTTGGTACCCAAACCTTATTAGGTCTGGTATTATCATAAAATAGTATTTTGTGTAACCAAATTTGTTTTTTAAAAAATAATCCTTGTAAAAACCTAAATATTGACCTTTATTTAAAGAATAATTCTTCTTCCAGCAACCAATACTTTGGCACTTAGTGAAAAGAGGTTCACTTTTAGGAACAAAGTAATTGGTAATAATTTTTTTTCATATGTATGTCCCATTCTTGTTTAATCACTATAATATTTAATTTTATTATAAATTTTATCAAAAAAATTCTCACCAGTGGTATACTTTGATAAAATTTTCTTCGAACTATAAATTTCATATTTTATTTTGAATACTATGCTTTTGTACTCATTAGTAATATTGTTGGAACTGTGCCTACTAAAATCATTTTGTAAATAATTTTTCTCCAAAAAAAGTTTCTTCAAGAACTTTTGGAATACTATCTTCTTCAAAATAAAATTTATCAAGATAAATAGAAATATCTTATATTTCATTATTCAAAAGAGTTATTCTTAAATCTTCCTTGTAAAGATTATATTAGGAATTATCAAGTTTTTTTAAAAATCTTTTAATTTTCATTTTCTAGTAATTTTTAAAATCTAGAAACTTTATCATAGCTATGTAATGTATTATCTTCTTCTAAAGGGTATTATTAATTAGAATATTTATAATTTTTCTCATCAGGATAATTATTATTTAACAATATATTATTTAGGGATTCAAAGGTGTGTACCATTTCAATTAGACATTCATTTACCATAGGTACTTTTTTAAAAATACCAATGTTCCTTTGCCTAGAAAATTAATTATCAAAAGTATTTTTAGAAGATTCTCCACTAATATAACTCCATGTGTTAGATGATTTCAAAAACTTCATTCCTTTTGACTTATAATATTTTGTGGAATTTCTATCGAAATTTATTTCCTTATTTTCTTTCCTTTTCAACTTTAGTCAATCAGGTTGTATATTTCCATCTTTCTGAAATTTATAACTAGTGACCTCATAATCCTGTTTTTTTCACATTTATCATTGTAAATATTTTTTTTATATACATTGGAAGTCACTATTTTCATCAATCTTGTTCATCCTTCTTTCAATATTTCTAATGAATTTTGTGACGGTGGTGATGAACATGATATTAGATTCAACAACAACATTCTTATTTTTTGAAGATTTGACTTCTTTCTCTATTGACTGAACATTATAAGGTTCAATAGAAATTATGGAAAAAGAAACACCATCATTCTTATTTATATTTTTCCTTGCATAAATTTTATACCTTCCCACATATTATATAACGGTTCCAATAAAATCATTAAAATTAATATTAGTAAGCTTTATTTTATCATCCAAAATAGTTCTTTTAGACTCCCACCAATTTGGAATTTTTTCTATAATCTTTTCAACCAAAATTTCATTATAAAGAACTTTTTCTCCAAGAGAATTTACACTATTTATAATAGTCATAAAACTTTTCTTTATCTTTTCAACTGCCTCCCCAAGTGGAAAAATAAAATGAATTTTAATCACCTCTAAGCATATCACTTCTTGTTTCCAAAACTTTGGATGTGAAAAATGAGTTACTTCCAATTTACTCCAAATACTATTATCATATTCATAAGATGATATCCAATTATAGATATTCCATGTCATAGAAAACAATAAAGTATTTTTGACTTTGAATTTCTATTTTTATTCTAATTTTTTAGAATTTGTAAAATAAGAAACTTACTTATTAGGAATCTTTTACTTTCTAGTAATCCTTATAAAGTTATAAACTCTAGTGTTGATCATAAAATATTTATATATATGTCACCAATATTCAAAGTCATTCCCATCAATGATTTGTGGTCAACTAGGATTCATAATATCATGAAATTCAATATTCAGACCTACCATATTAAGATAATAAAACTCTTTTCCATAAATAAATGTTAGTCTAACAAAATTTATAAACATGAAGATTATTTTGAAATTTTAAAAAACATTCATTAAGTAAATATATTAAAAAATTAGCAATTAAACAAGTTGTAGAACCTACTTTGATACAAAATTTAGAATCATAAGTGTATTTTATATGGATACACATAGGGGGGTGAATTATAATTTCAAATTTTGAAACTATAAAAAATAATAATACAACATAATGTAATATTATTATATTCAGACTTCATTCAATAATTAGGGTAATATAATCAGAATAATATTCAATATTATTATATCAAATTATGTTTCTATCAAAGTCACAGATACATTAATAAAACAAATAGTATAGAAAGATAGGTACAAAGACTAACTTTCTATTAAAGGTATACGAGAATAGACTTCTAAAAACTAGCAATACTATAGCTGGTAAAAGTAATAATGAATTAAAATATATATTAAAATAATAACTCTTTTAACCATAAGAGTAAAAGAATTAAATAACCTTGAATAAAGGTATCCATAGTTTTATACTTACTATAAACTATGTCTTTTCATACTAGGAAAGTCATTGATATGATTATCATAATATGGTTTGTCTTCATATACTTTGAAGAAACTGATATGATGATCTATGTCTATCTTACTAGCTTCAGAATCAATTTATCTAATCGATTAGATCACCATATTCCTATCCTCAAAATCCCTCAATCGGAATAATGACTAGACAAGGTTATACAATTAAAAATGTTCTAAAGGAAACAAACTTGAAAAGGATTCCTTAAAACTTTAACTCTCTAAAGTACTACAAAGACATTGGAATGAGATATTTACATAGATGAAACTTTAGATATATTAATTTGAAAATGTAATCAGCTACCAACTCTTCAAATGATTAGATATTTATAAGAAAAGAAAAAGTGGTCATATTTATGACTTAGTTTCAATGGTTTCAGACTGTTGGATCTTTGACAGTTCACAATGTTCGTGCATAACATATTGTCCATAATCATTTTGTTTTAACACCATTACAATTAAGAAAGTATTGCTTACGATAGAAACAATTATTTTGTGCTTCATATTATAAACTTCAGTCAGTCTAGTAGACTTTCATATTGATTATCAATATAATGAACTGAATGCGGATCGGTCTGATCCCATGATACCAAGGTCAGTCCTATAGTCATTGCATTTTTTAGTTATGTATAAAAAAATAAGTCTAAAAACTACTATGAACAAAACTAATTTTTAAAATTAGATTCACCTTCAGTCAAATATATCCCATTGAGTAATTTAATGTTTATATTCTTAATTCATTAGAAAATTTCTATGTATAGTAGAAAGTAATGTTTTCTAAAAAACATTCTAAAATATTTGGGACATAAAAAAGTTTTTAAAGATTGTTTTTAGAGAGTTTTTGAAGTTTTTATGTAAGACTTAAAACTCAATAATAGGTATATAACACAACATATGTTGCAAAGAAGGAAAATGGAGAAAAATTCCCTCACTGCTTTGGTAAATTTTGAACCACAAGCCCCATGATAAAGAGATAATAAAATGGATATATAAATCCCCATTAATATAATTATAATTATCATAATATATATTCATGGGAAATATATAATCCATATAAATGAAACACCTGGTGAATATGGCATCCGTCTGATAAAAAATAAAAGTGGGAATGAAATCCATTACCATATGTACCAACTTCCATCATAAATTTTCAAACATATATTATACTAAATACATGATTATTATACATATATTCCACAATAATAATTATAAAAATAGTACCATATATGATTTTCTTATGAACTTTCATTACCTATTTAATAAAAATTATTTTTTAAAATCATGTTTCAGGTAATAACTATTCAATTTTTCATTTATGTTTTGAATATTTATTTTTTGTTCTCTTATCTGGATCATTCTTCCATCATCTTTGGAAAGTTAACCATGATATAAATATCATATATATTCAGTATATATGTATTTAGTGCAATCCATAAAATTAGAGGTAAAAAATAAAATATACTATTCATGGTGACGGTAGGATGTATGCATGAATGAACATTACTTCCATTTTATTGATGAATTGAAATAAAGGAGGTTAAATAATATATTACCATTACATAATAATTTTTATTTCATATATATCACATATTTCTATTTAAACATGTCTTTATTACCATCATTGTAATGCATGTGTGAAGAATGAATCATATCACTTCATGAGGTAATAGTCTGTTTTAATACCCTGAGATTTTAAAAGAATAATTTTTTTGATATTTTGTGTGACAGACACCACCAAGCTCAACCATCCCATGAAATATACTTCTTTAAATTTAATCTCATTGATAGCTTGTAGAACACACAACCATAATTCAAGATGATCCATAATATAGTATACCCTTATAACATCGAAATTAGTTATGATGGTATGAATAGTAATAACTAAATTATATAAATTGTGGTTATCTATTGATTATAAATACAGTAAGAATCATTAAAAATTATAGTAAATGTTTTCTGAAAAATTGATTTCTTTCTAAAATATGGGTTAGTCAAACATTGCACACATAATTTAAAATTAATTTTTACCCAATTTATAAAATTTAGTTGATAAAATGAAATTTATTTTTATAATAATAATATCAAAATTATATTAGGGATAATTTTGGGGATTTTTCAAAAAAAATTCATTTTTCAATGAATAGTGAAAATACTAAATTTTAATTGAAAACTGCCTTTTAATTTAAATTATTTATAAATTTAAATTAGATATTTAATTGGTTTTAATGTAAAATTTTTTATTTTATATAACTTTAAATTCAATTCCAATAATTGAAATAATTATCATATTATATTTTGATAAAAAACTTTGTCAAGCCTGGACATTTTCTGTTTAAAAACCCTCTTTCTCTGCGCATTTGTGAGGTTAATTTTGAACTAAAATTTGACACTTATGTGAATGAAATTTCAAAAAATGGATTAGATATTTTTAATAATAATAATTTATTTTATCTAATTTAATTAATTTAATTATTTATCATAAATGAATAGTGAATACCATAAAACTTATTTACCGCAGTTGTGGTAAAAATGTGTTTATTGGGGGTTAAACTAAAAAGATAATGGTTAAAATGACCTCAAAACCTATGAAAAACAAATGGATGGAAAAATTTAGATGTTATCATGTCAAATTCTCAATAACATTCCATTTTGAACCTTTTTAGCATTTCAAATTAGGGTTACACCTTTTTCTTTTAAAAAATTATCAGTGTTACCCTCACCTCAATTATAAAAACCACCCTATCAGATCTATTATTCACAAATTAAAAACATTTTGGTTCAGAAAATACCTTCCTAAATCACATCCAAAATTTCATCCCCTCAACCTAGAATCCTTAGTTTTTTCATTAATATAACCCAGTAATTCTTTTTGTGCAAACCTATGGAGGTTACCTAAATAAGAATTTACATTATTCAATCAGAATTTTTATTTTATTTCTTCCCCAACCTCCCTCAATTATTATTAAACAATGATGATACAATAACATTAGTATATTCTATATACTAAGCAGTTGTTATATTAAGTTCATAACTTACAACCATTGTCACAAACTGACCCACTAAGGCCCAACTAGCCATCATAATTTTGAGCCACAACTACCCCATGCTCGCCTCTATAGTAAAGGGGTGTCGACAAGCACGTAAAGGATTAAAAAATATATATGGAATTTTCCTAATTTCCCTACACACAAAAAAACACCACCTATCTCAATCTTGAAGTGCAGAGGAATAATTATAAAATAATGTAATATCTAGAGTAAAATCCATGCATGTAATAACCTATGAGAAATAAAAAGAGTGTCCAAACGTAATATGAAAAGAAAAGAAGAAAAACACATACCCAACAAGAACACATTTCTCAACCTGAAAATATCTATAAAAGAAATTATTAGAGATTCTGGATCCAGATCTCCAATCCCTAACCACCATATATCATCAGAGGCACCCAGGTATCCTTATAGTCCTCTCCAATCATCACCGACATGTCCATAATTTTCTTAATATAGAACACATGCAGGAAACTCCCATGCAAGGGTGAGTATGTATATTCCCAGTAGGATACACCAAAAAATAGAGGGGGAGAAAGATGAGGTTCGATAGAGGAAGATAGATCAACCCAAAGTAAGAGAGAAATAGAACCCATCAACATGATATGTATATATATACATATACATACATATATAATCATAATAGAAACCTATAAAAGAGAGAAATGGGATCTCCAACTCTCAACCTTTCCTAGGAAAGGAGTCTTCTTACAGCTCCAAACGTACATCATCGATTCCCATCATCTCACATAACTGTCTTAAGAGGTAACCATGTAGAGGACCTAGACCTCACCATTGTGCTGCATAATTGTGGGGGAACAATCTCCAAGTGGTGGAATCACACCCAAGTTCATCAAGGGGTATGAATCTATGAATAGAGGATCCACACCCCAGTCCATCAAGGGGTACCACTAAGTATATTGATAAAGGAAACACATAATAGTTCATCAGGGGGTACCACATAGTATTTGGAGTACCCATTATATAGTCCATCAGGGGGTGGGTACAACTTAGTATATAGATAGAGGAACCATGCCCTAATACTTGAGGTGTACCACTCAGTAGGTATATAATCCACACCCTTTTCAATCATAGGGAACTGCTCAGTAGATAGATAGAGGACCCACACCCTATCCTGTCAGGGGGTACCTCTCTTTAAAAAGAGGACCCAAACACTTGTCCATTAGGGGATACCACATAGTAGATTGATAGAGGAACCATGAACTAGTCCGTCACGGGGATGTGGGAGGGGGTACCACTCAGTTGACATATAAAAGACTCACACTCTATTCCATAAGGGGGTACCAATCGGGTCTATCACTAATTATCCTTCCCAATTATTATTTTCATCAAACACCTCCTGAAAAAGAGTCATGATTCAATATATCAAATAGAATATAAAAAACAACTACAAAGTCCACCATCACATTATAAATAAAACAAACTATGAATAGGCTTCTCGGAGACCAAAATTTGTGTCCAAATAAAGTAGATATGAGATGTATAATATTAATTTGAAGTCTACGTCATGTTAGGGGGTTTAAACAACATGTGGCCCCACTCATTTTTTTTGAAATTTCCCCACAAGAACTCATATCACTGTCCATGTAGTACTAAATGAAATGTAAGGGTACTACATGGTGTGACTTGACCACCCAGGGCCTTCCCATGTGATCCTGTCCATGCATGGGTTTGAAAAACATGTGTCTATATAGACTGGCCAAGTAGAAGTACACAGTGTGTGCCTAGCCATGTTCATGTCTGTGTACTCTATAATTACATGATGGGACACCGTCACCATTTCATAGGGTGTTTATGGGACCACATGGTGTGTGATATTTAACTCACCCAGAAACCCTAGACATATTTGCTAGGGGACTAAATGATGCTTGTTCATTAAAACACACACTGTGTAGTGGGGTTTTCCGAATAACTTAATATATGTTTTGTTGATTCTAGATCTAGCATTCCCACTGAATATCACACATGTTTACTACCCAAAATTCAAGCTAAAGGACTCTGGTCATTGATTTTAGTCCTTTGGTTATTGTAAATCATAATTCAGTCATCCCAAGTAATGCTATCACACCACCCATTTCTCATGGCACCTCCAGCTGACTCACCAGATCTCTAATCAAAAGTGGGATCACATGAATTCTAGAATTATATCTTGATCCATTAAAAATAAACATACCAATCAGTTTAGTGAATCTGCCACAAATCTCATGGTTCGATCAATCTCAAATCTACTTAGAAAAGTCAAATCGTAACCCCATTGGATAGCAGAAAAGAGAAAATAGAATTATGCAGGGAAAACCATAAAAAGTTGGAAATATTTTTTTACCAATAATTCTTAGAAAATTATTTCATAGCAGAGAATATAGGGTGAAAAACAAGTCATAATGAGATGATAACACTACTACAAAAATGGTAATTATCAGTGCTCAAAATTCTCTATAAAGCTTAGCGCTGATAAACTACACCTTTATTAGCACTAAAAAAGAACTGATAAAGGGGGGATTTATCCGCATTAAAAAGGCGCTGAAAAAACCCCCTTTATCGGTGCTCAAAGAGCGCTGATAAATGTGTGTTTTATGAGCGCTCTTTTAGGGATGATAAACAGATCCTTTATCAGTGCTAAAAAAGTGCTGATAAATGCCCTGTCTGCTACTACAAAACAATCTACAGTACCACACCCAAACACCTGCAAAAAATTCAGCATCTCAATAATCTAATTAGACCAAGTATACCCATACAAAATTATCACATAAATCATATTCTAATTAGACCAAGTATACCCATACAACAAGTATACACGTACACCATTAACACATAATTCATAAGTTAATTAAGTACATAAAGAATTAAATTCAGAATTCAGGGGGCTGGGGGGCTATTTAGGGGTTTGGGGTGGCTGTCCAAGGGGGGGGGTAGGGGGTGGTCCGAGGGGGGGGGGGGGGGGTGTCGTAGGGGGGGGGGGTGTTTGTGTCTAGGGGGAAAGGCGTGTCTAGGTGGTGGGGGTGGTCTAGGAGGTTGGGGGGCTATCCAAGGAGGGTGGGGTGTTCAGGGGGGTGGGGTGTCCAGGTGGGGGGGGGGGGGCTGTCCATAGGGGTGTCCAGGGGGGGGTGGGTTGGTGTCCAGGGTGTCGGGGGGGGGGGGGATTTCCAGGGGGTGGGGGTGTCTAGGGGGTTGAGGGTGGTATAAGGGGTTGGTGGGGCTGTCCAAGGGGGTGGGGTGGTGTCCAGGAGGGTGGGATGGGGGTGTCTGAGGGGATAAGGGTGTCTAGGGGGTGGGGGTGTCCAGGGGGGTGGGGGTGGTCCAAGATGTTTGGGGGGGGGATATCCAAGTGGGGTGGGGTGGTGTCCAAGGAGGGGGTTGTCCAAGTGGGGGGGGGGTGTCTGTGGGGTGTCCAGGGGGTGGAATGGAGTCCGGGAGGGTGGCAGTGGCCGTCCATGGGTGGGGGTTGTCTAGCGGGTGGGGGTATCCCGGTGGTGGGGTGGTTTCTAAAAGGGGTGGGGGTGTCGTCCATGGGTGTGGTGGTTGTCCAGGGGGTGGGGGGGTGTTCTGGGGGGGGGGGGGTTGGGGGGTGGGGGGCTATCCGAGGTGGGGGGTGGGGGGTTTTCCATGGGCATGTATAGGGGGGTGGGGGTGTCCAGGGGGTTGAGGGGGATTTACATAGGGTGGGGGTGTCTAGAGGGGTAGGGGGTGTCCTGGTTGTAGGTCAGTTGTTGTTTTCACTTAAAATTATGTCCATTTTAAACTAAAGAGAGACACTTTGAGTGATACCGGGCACACTGTGCCTCAGATTGAGGCGATGTTGACTCGTACATGTCGAAAACGACCCGTGGATCATTCTACTATAGGATCAACATAATCTGAATTTGTTTGGATAGATTCCCGTACATCACTTTTTGTTTTCAATTAAAATTGTCTCCATTTTAAACAAATGAGAGACCCTTTGAGCAATACCGGCCACACCGTGCCTCTGATTGGGGTAGGGATGACTCGTACACGTCACAAAGGACTCGTGGATCATTCTCGTAAAGGATAAATATAATTCAAATGTGTTTTCTTAGATTTCCATACATCAGTTGTTATTTTCACTTAAAATTGTGTCCATTTTAAACAAAAGGGAGACCCTTTGAGTGGTACTGGCCACACTGTGCCTCATATTGGGACAGATTTGAATCTTAAACGTCTCCAATGCACCCGTGTATTGTTCTCCTAAAAGGTCAATACAATCCTAATGCGTTTAGTCGGATTTATGTCGATCAGTTTTTGTTTTAACTTAAAAATCAATCTGTTTTAAACAAAAGAGAGACCCATTGAGTGGTACCGGCCACAATGTGCCTCGAATTGAGGCGGGGATGACTCGTACACATCACAAAGGACCCGGGAATTATTATCCTATAGGATCAAAACAATCTGAATGCCTTTGGTCAAATTTTCGTAGGTCAGTTGTTGTTTTCACTTAAAATTGTGTCCATTTTAAAAAAAAAGAGAGACACTTTGAGTGATATTGGCCACACTGGGCCTCGGATTGATGCAGGGTTGACTTTTACACATCTAAAAGGACCCCTGGATTTTTCTCCTAAATTATCAACACAATCCAGATGCATTTGGTCAGATTTCCGTAGGTCAGTTGTTGTTTTCACTTAAAATTGCATCTATTTTAAACAAAAGAGAGACACGTTGAGTGATACCGGCCACACTGAGCCTTGTATTGATGTGAGGTTGACTCATACACGTCGAAAATGACCCATGGATTGTTCTTGTAAAGTATCAACACAATCCGAATGTTTTTTGCCAGATTTCTGTAGGTCAGTTGTTGTTTTCACTTAAAATTGCACCCATTTTAAACAAAAGAGAGACACTTTGAGTGATACCGGCCAAAACGTGACTCATATTGAGGCGAGGTTGACTCATACACATCTCAATGGATCCATGGATCGTTATCATATAGGATCAACATAATCTGATTGCGTTTGGTCAGATTTTCATAGGTCAATTGTTGTTTTCACTTAAAATTGTATCCATTTAATGAAAAGAGAGATACTTTTAGTGATACCATCCAAAACATGCCTCATATTGAGGGGGGGGGGGGGGTTGACTCATAAACGTCTCAAAGGACCCATGGATCGTTCTCCTATAGGATCAAGATAATACGAATCCATTTGGTCGGATTTTTGTAGGTCAGTTGTTGTTTTCACTTAAATTTTGTCCATTTTAAACAAGAGAGACACTTTGAGTGATACCGACCATACCATGCCTTGGATTGAGGAGGGGTGACTCGTACATGTCCCAAATTCCCAATGGATCATTCTACTATAGGATCAATACAATCTGAATGTGTTTGGTTGGATTTTCGTAGGTTAGTTGTTGTTTTCACTTAAAATTCTGTCCATTTTAAACAAAAGAGACACTTTGAGTGATAACGGCCAAACCATGCCTCGGATTGAGGTAGTGTTGACTCGTACACATCGCAAAGGACCCCTGTATTGTTATTATATAGGATCAACACAATATGAATGTGTTTGGTTGGATTTACGTAGGTTATTTGTTGTTTTCACTTAAAATTATATAAATTTTAAACAAAAGAGAGACCCTTTTAGGGGTACCAGCCACACCATGCCTCAGATTGAGGTGGGGTTGACTCATACACATCCCCAATGTACCCATGGATCGTTATCTTAAAGTATCAACAAAATAAAAATGCATTTGGTTAGATTTTCGTTGGTTAGTTGTTGTTTTCACTTAAAATTTTGTCCATTTTAAACAAAGGAGAGACACTTTGAGTGATACTGGCCACACTACACCTCATATTGAGGCGAGGTTGACTCATACATGTATAAAAGGACCCATGGATCATTCTTATATAGTATCAACAAAATATGAATTCGTTTAGTTGGATTTTCATAGGTCAGTTGTTTTTTTCATTTAAAATTGTGTCCATTTTAAACGAACAAGAGACCCTTTGAGTGATATCGGCCAAACTGTGCCTCATATTGAGGTGGGATTGACATTTATACATATCAAAGGACTAATGGATCTTTCTCCTATAGTATCAAGGCAATCCAAATGAATTTTGTTGGATTTTCATAGTTCAGTTGTTGTTTTAACTTAAAATTGTGTCCATTTTAAACAATAGAGATACTTTGAGTGATACCGGCTAAACCGTGCCTCGAATTGAGGTGGGGTTGACTCGTACTTGTCTCAAAGGACCCATGGATCGTTCTTATATAGGATAAATACAATAATAATGAGTTTGGTTGGATTTTATTAGGTCAATTGTTGTTTTCACTTAAAATTATGTCCATTTTAAACCAAAGAGACACTTTGAGTGATACCGGCCAAACCGTGCCTTGGATTGGGGAAAGGTTGACTCTTATACATTGAAAAGGACCCATGGATCATTATCCTATAGTATCAACACATTCTTAATGTGTTTGGATGGATTTACATAGGTTAGTTGTTGTTTTCACTTAAAGTTGTGTCCATTTTAAACAAAAGAGAGACCCTTTTAGTGGTACCGGCCACACCATGCCTCGGATTGAGGCGGGGTTGACTTGTACACATCTCCAACACACACATGGATCATTATCTCACAGGATAAACACAATATGACTGATTTTGTTTATATTTCTATACATTAGTTGTTATTTTCACTTAAAATTGTGTCCATTTTAAACAAAATAGAAACACTTTGAGAGATACCGGCCACACCATACCTTGGAATGAGGCCGAGTTGACATTTACATGTTCAAAAAGACCCGTGTTTGATTCTCCTATAGGATCAAGAAAATCCTAATGCGTTTGGTCATATTTATATATGTCAGTTGTTGTTTTCACTTAAAATTGTGTCCATTTTAAACAAACAAAAGAACCTTTGAGTGATACTGGCCACACAGTGCCTCGGATTGAGGCCGGGTTGACTCGTACACATCAAAAAGGACCCATGGATCATTAAAATAAACGATCAATACAGTCCAAATGCATTTGGTTGGATTTCCGTAGGTCAGTTGTTGTTTTCACTTAAAATTGTGTCCATTTTAAATAAAAGAGAGACATTTTAAGTGATACCGACCACACTGTGCCTCGGATTGAGGTGGTGTTTACTAATAAACATCACAAAGGACAAATGTATCATTATCATATAAGATCAAGACAATCCGAATGCGTTTGGTTTGATTTTTGTAGGACATTTTCTGTTTTCACATAAAATTGTGAACATTTTAAACAAAAGAGAGACACTTTGAGTAATACCGGCCAAAAAATACCTCATATTGAGGCAAGTTAGACTCGTACACGTCTCAAAGGACCCATGTATTGTTCTCTTATAGGATCGACACAATCCTAATGTGGTTGGTCAGATTTTCGTGGGTCAGTTGTTGTTTTCACTTAAAATTGTGTCCATTTTAAACAAAAGAGAGACACATTGAGTGATACCGGCCAAACCGTGCCTCGAATTGAGGCGGGGTTGACTCATACACATCGAAAATGACCCATGGATCGTTATATTATAGGATAAATACAATACGAATGCATTTGGTCAGATTTCCATACGTCAGTCGTTGTTTTCACTTAGAAATCTATTTATTTTAAACAAAAGAGAGACACTTTGAGTGGTTTATAATTCTTGCATATTGTTGGTGCATATCATCTGTTAAAATAGGAAATTGACTCATTAGAGAACGAATGTTTTATTTAATAACAATTACAATTTTCCTACGGACATTTACATACAACAATGTGTCATCTTTTGATCCCCTTAACCCCTTTCCAAAATGACTGCCAATTGTACACATCCCCAAGTCAGATCTTCATGCTATTTGTGTACAATATACCATCAGGTATGTAGCCCACTCATTTCTAAACAAATATATATCTTCTTGTCAGTATGAGGCTTTTTGGCAGTCAGAGTAGTACTGAAAAATATAAAAATAATGAATTAATAAATAAATTAAACGAACTAGTAGTTGTTTTTGAAAATACCTCTTTAGGGATGCGAGTTTGTTGATGAAAAACGATATCTTTCATAAATTTACAAAAATTATAACCGTAATTATTATCATTTGATTGTTTTGGAAAATTCAAAAAGAATTTATCATTAGGAGAATAATTAACTTGTGTTGAGATATGTTTGGATAGTGAAATTTTATTATATATACCCTGATATTTGTCCAGACTTAGTACTTGCTCGCCTCCTTATACTTAGCCCTTGTCATCATTCCTTTTTTTAGATGATATTGATACACCACCCTATCATAACAAAATCCTTAGTAAAAGAAAATATAAATTATATTACTTGATGTTTAGACCTAAAATGTAGGATGTAGTGTCTCACAGATTCACAAAATCCATCATGTGTGGTCGGATTGATGGATATCTTTTCTTTGAATCCAGAAAATAAATCTTTGGAGTATCCAATTTCACCGAAATTATCATCCAATGTTGCCTAAAACACAAAAAGGAATAAGTAATAAAATAAGTAAAAATATAATTGATATGCTTTAATTGTAGTGTTTTACCCCTACATGGTTGGTATTAAGAAGATTCTGTCATCTGTAATCTTTCTTTCAATTGTTTTCAGCAATCCCTTCACCATTTCATTATTTTTTGAAGGATCTAATTTCATTAGATGTGATAATGTTTTATGAGGACTAATGAGTCCAAATTCTGGATCATGGAAAAATTCCTTCAACTGCTTTTCAAATATACATCTGTCAACAATATAAAATGCATTTAGACAAAATTTGCACATTATATGATCTTTTAGAACATCAATTCATGAAAACATACCTCATATATATATTTAAAACTGTGAATCCTAGACGATAGTTTTCAAGGATCTCATTTACATTTTCAGTAGAAACAAAATCATGAATTTCCTCTCTGTATATATTTTCTTCAAAAACCACTATATGACTACTACTACCTCTTAGCTTCATATCCACACGAGTCTTCAATTCTAGTAAATGTGGATATAGAACATTTGGTGTTATTGTGCTTTCAGTAGCTCCTTGGGATCGGCTGGTCGATCCTTTAGATGGTTTTTAGTCGATGTTTGTCACCCCCTTCCCTTTCTCCATCTATAATAACATTCACTGGTTCAGAACCTTTTTTCATTAATTGTTAAAGGTTTAGCTTAAAAAAAAGGAAATAAATACCTCTTTGGATGCATGTACTCTTACAAGTTGTGATAGCCATGCAATTAATGTCCCAATAGCCTTTTCGACCGTATGAATATCATCACCATCAAGTGGAATAGGTAGCTTTTCATTTAGATCATGAGCTACAGTAATCGTCACTTTCAGATGATATTTTGGAAGTGGCCTATTATGCAACGTTTCATCTAGGATGTTGAACACCATAGCCCACACTACAAGGTGATAGGTGAGTGTTGACAGATATAAATCACAATCATTATCACCCTATAGAAGATCAGTACAAGAAAAGTATCAGTGTTTTTCTGATTCACATTCCATGAGAAAAACT
This sequence comes from Viscum album, assembly GCA_963277665.1. Taxonomy (NCBI): domain Eukaryota; kingdom Viridiplantae; phylum Streptophyta; class Magnoliopsida; order Santalales; family Viscaceae; genus Viscum; species Viscum album. The sequence goes on from OY728127.1 coordinate 112,858,359, forward strand.
ATTAGAATATTGATTACCATGGCTAAGACAACTCTTTGAGGGGAACGACTCACCTCAAAGCTGGTGGGGGGTGGGGCAGGATCTTCACATGCTGGTTGTTCCTGGGTTGTGTCTTCTCCTTGCTTCTCTCCCATAAAAGTTGCGAGATACTCTCCTTTCCATTACAATCATTCTTCAAGGGATGCTAGTTTTTCACTCATTTGTTTCAATGTTTCATGTCTATGATCCATTTTATCTTCTTCTCAAAATATACTCAGGGTGTCACCCCAAACCCCACACCCCTGACACGACCGTATTTTTCTAGCTACTTCAAAGCTGTCGGTAACAGGTTTGCATCCGCTATAGGAGTAGCTGATTCTTGTGATTGTCGTATATAGGAAAATAACTGATTATTTTTATGTAATAGTAATTTAAAACAAATCTTTTTATCATTGTGTCAAACTTACACAAATTTCCCCCACTTTTTGTGTGCCCTCATCTACTAGCTTCCCTTCCTTATTCACATGTGCCTCTTTCCAATGCACGCGATGTGGGATGGAAGTGTCTTTGGTTTTAGACTCATCAATATACATATAAACATAGAAAGATAATTATGATGTTGTTTATAGGAACCTAAAAATATTACAGTAAATTTAAAATATGTACCTTTTTTTCTAGTGAAGCGTACCCCATCCTTACTTTATGATAGGGGTATGTTGGTTTTGATGCACATTCCTTATTTTCATTACAGAGTTGCTATTTCATAAATGAAATATTGACAATCAAAGTGATGAATACATGTATCCTCAAACAACGTATTATCACCCAAAATGTACATGAAACTTCACATCCCCATGGTGGCCAATAAATGCATCCCATGATTCTTGGAATATCAGGTGACCGTAGACAATGGGTGGGTGTGGGTTTATTTTACCTTTAAAAATTTTCAGGTGAAATCAGTTTAAAATAGTGTGAAAACCACGATGAATCTTTCTTTCAAGCCTTAGTACATAATCTTTGTGTGAATCATCTACTATAAATGTACTCTACAAAATATTGAGAAGATTAATACATTTTTTCATTATTTTATTTTCTAGTAAATTAAAGAAATAAATTCATAATGTTACCATAATTTCTTCCCAGATCACAGCCTTCAGCCCAGACACAACATGGTGCAATGAATCTATGTCAATCAGCACAAGTTTCCAAGTGACAACTCCAATGTAACTACTAAGAATAGCCTTGTTGGGATTCACATTTTGGCCTCATGCATTCCATCCAACATCAAATTTCATGCCTTTTCTTTTCACCTTAAGAACTTTGGCTAACACTGTATGACGAACATTATTGGAAAAAATGCAACGTAAAGATATAGGAATTAGATCATGCATCAAAACATGGAAGTCATGTGATTTCAAACCTTTTAACTTCAAATCATTCATTGACACAATGATATTGATATTTGAAAAATACCCCTCTGGAACCTTTACATCATTGAAGAAGTTTCAAAACTAATATCTCTCCTCCCTAGAAAAAGTATAAGCAGCTGGAGGAAGAAAAATTCGATTTTCACCCTTCTCGGGAGCTAACTCTTCTCGTATTCCTAGGCCAACCATGTCCAACCTTACCTTAATTCCATCCGTTTTTTTTCCAGGGGGATTTAGCAAAATTATGATGACACTTTCACATAAATTTTTTTCCACATACATCACATCAAGAAAATGTTTGACGTACAAACAATTCCAGTATGGTAATTCAAAAAAACTAATCTATTTTTCCAACCTTTTTTTGTTAGGTTTTTCAAAAATGGTTCACCAAAAATAGTTTTCACATCTTTTACTTTCTCAAACAGCTGATCACCTATTAGTGGAGACGGTACTGCGTGTTGTCTGAACTTCCATTGAATGATGTCGTCTAAGATCGGTACTTATGCCGACAAGGTATAAATCTACGATGTTCTAGAAACACTTATTTCGATGAATATTTCAACCTAATTGATTCTATATCTTCTTCGCACATAAGACACCCTTGAGTTCCTTTAATGCTATAGCCTGAAAAATTTCCATAAGAAGGGAAATCATTTATTGTCCCATACAAAATTACTCTCAACGTGAAGTATTAACTTTTATAATCATCATAAAACATAACACCTGAATCACACAATAACTTCGAATCCTCTATCAAAGGATCCAGATAAACATCAATATCGTTACCTGGTTGTTTTGGTCCTAAGATAAGCATAGATAAAATGATGAATTTCTGCTTCATGCATAACTAGGGTGGAAATTTATAATTTTCCAATATAACAGGTCATGTACTATGAGTGCTGGTTTGAAAACCAAAAGGATTCACTCCATCTGTAGATAATGCAAGACGAAGGTTTCTCGGCTCATTTCCAAATTCAGGATACTCATGATCAATTTTCTTCCATTGAGGAGAGTCATCCGGATGATGTAATTTCCCATCTTTATTTCTTTTATCTACATGCCACGACAATTTTCTTGCAGTTTCTTCACTTCCATATAGATTCCTAAACCATGGAATGAATGGGAAGTAACATACAAATTTCTTAGGATTGGATTCATCTTTCTTGTATCGAGAAGCACCACACTTTGGGAATTATATAAGTGATTTGTTCTCCTTGATAAATAATATACAGTCTTTCAGACATGCATGTATTCTTTCATAAATCATACCCATAGAGAGTAGCATTCATTTAGATTTATATGTCCGGCTTGGGAGCTCATTATCTTCAGGTAGCATGTCATTCAAGAGACCAAGTAGTTCTATAAAACTGACATCACTCCATCTGTTGCCTGATTTCAATTTATACAACATCAGTACATCTAACAATGTTGTATACTAAGTGAAACCATCATACAATGGTGTCTTTTCCCAACTCTTTAACTTCTCAAACAATTTTGTGAAATCACGAAGTTCATATTCAATTGTCTTTGTCATTTCCTCAATATGATATTCATCATCATTGACATCTGTAATCACATCCTCCATACTGTCTTCTTCATTATCCATATTTTTATTAATATATGATGATCCAGGAAATGTAGTTTTATCCCAGCAAATAGCTACATTCTCTTTTTCTCTGTGTTTATTACAACATCTATAACTCCGATCTATTCCATGACATATCAAATGTTCTTCCAACTCCTCTTGAGTAAGTAGTCTAGAATAAAAACAACGTAAACATGGACAAAGGATTTGAGAAGGATCCTTTGCGTGATCTTTTGAAAACATGATGAACTCTTTCACTCCGTTCTCGTACTCTATTGTCAAACGATTAGCATCCATCCAATATTTATTCATCTTAATCCTATTTGAATCTGAAATATTAGTATTTATGCTTCATGTACAAAAAAAAGACGTCCAAATATAGTATAAGAGAACCACTTCCTTATTAAAATATATATTAATAGAGCCTAACCATTTCCAATAATGATTTGGAAATCAATAGAACCATGATAGACCCCCATCAAAATCAACACAGCTTCCAAACACAAAGGGGTTCGCGGGGATAATCAATTGTGTCATAGATGGTAAAACTCACACGACATCATCCTCTATGGCTCATCCTCCTCTATCGGGTCAACCCTTCTATGGTCAACTAGTCCATTATTTTATACCTCACCAACCTAAAATACATATGGATGAAGACTAGTAGCCAACTCTATAAGTAAATAAAGGATTCTCATAATCTCTACAATATGGAATTCATTAAATATATTTAATTTAGATTCATTATAGTTTCCTCAAATCACCCCAGTCCAAACACAAGAATAATCAAGAATGATACATCTACCACACCAATGTATTTTCCCTACATTCAATATCATCATGCCTAGATACCCATATATCCACACATACACATGTCACAAACACATAAAAAACCATATCCACATCAGAACCAAAGTACCCATATAGATTTCAATCAGGTTACTCGACTCAAGTGGCAGTGTGTAAGAAATAATAAGAAAATATAATATGTATATACTAACACATAAATCTCAAATTGGTGTTAATAATCCAATAAACCCAAGGTATCATTCCATCTATCAAAATACTCTGAAGGAGCCCATATGTGATAGTAGTCCCAGGTGGTGAAGGTTCCTGAGGAGGAAGGGGCGAACACACACCTATTGGGGTTCAAGGTCAGGACACTGAGGTTGAATGTGAACCGATACTTCTACAGGGGTTCAATCCATATTTCACAAACCATGTCCTGGTACCCTAGGATGTTAACCCACTGCTTGTGGAAGTGAAACTATTCCTGATGGTCATGCCAATAAGAAATGGAAAATAAGAGGGGGGAGTGGTTCAAAATACCTCAAGCAAGATAGAAAAACATGGTGTTTGAGAATAGGTTAGTGGCTTTCATGTTGTCTAGAAACCTATCCAATAGACTCCACAAGCGGTGATGGACCTTGAAGTTGTTGAACAAGGTGAAACTGTCACCTGAGAAGCTAAGATCAATGAGGCCCTTCCTAACCATGAACTGAAAAAACTCCATGATGGACATCCTCTGGAATGGGCTTCTACCTTTCCTTTCCTTTGGGTTGGAAATGACATTAAAGTCACCCCAAAAAAACAATGGATGGTGGTTGGGATCTAAGGTATTTTGTTCACTCCATAGAGATTCCCTTTGAAGAGGGTCATAGCTTCCAAAACAAAAGTCATAAGGAAGGAAGTGTCACCATTGGACACCTTGGTAGTGATGAATTGATTTCAATCTTGAACAGTCTCAACAACATATTTATTGTTCCAAAATACCCATTTGTGTCTGTTGGAGGGGTTAGAGTGTAGAAATACACAAAACATAATATTTTAGGAGAATTCTAGGATTATAACAAGGTTTTTTGTTATTTGACAACAACAATAATGACATTATGTTTTTTGATTTCTATAGTGGGGAAGTCCGATTTAACATGGGAACTAAGACCATGAGCATTACATATGAAGATAATAATGATGGGTAGGACAGGGCTCTGGCATTGGATCTAGAGCTATTAGCCTTATTGAAGTGGGTGGATGATCTCTCATTGAGGTCCCTTGATTTTGAACATGTTCATAATCCCTTCTAGTTGGTAACCTTCATATGAGTGGGAGATAAGGATCCAAAGGGGTAGGGGAAGGGTGGGTAATGAAACTTGGGGGCTAGTGAGGTAGTTCTCTCTGGATCCATAAGCATTTGGAGCTGGATGATAGGCTCAGATCCAAGGGAGAGAAAACAAACACTGCTAGGAAGGGGCCTGACCCCTTTAGAGAACCAGTCAGTAACCTCAGCGAGGGAGAAGGACAGATATAGAGGTAGGGGTGGCATGTCTAGAAAGCTTGATGGTCTGGGCATCATTCCATACAAGTGCAATTCTAGACAAAGTCACTTAGATAGCATGAAGGAAATAAGGGGGGAACCCCTCGAAGAAAATAGGGTTCAAGAATTGGATGAACAAGAAATGCATCAGAACCAGTTAGTGTTGTTCTTAAAGGAAAAGGTTATCCTTCATTCCTTACATTATAGTGACATGGTGATGGATCTAAGGGAATTAATGATTCCGATGAGGAATCTAGTGAAACTGGAATCCAAGTCAGAAGGACCTTAAATTTTTCATAAACTTCACTCTGATTGTGTAAACTCATTGATCAAGATTGATGATGAGCATATCAATCTTTCCACCAATAATAAATTTCTCAAGATATATTTCACATGAATAAACTATCCCTTTAGTCTGAGATATTTTTATTTGAACTAAAAATCCAACATCCTAGTTATATGTTGCTAAATTATATGCTAACATCTGTAGTGCATGATGTGAAACTATAGGCTTACCCTGTGTGATAAATACGAGATGCCTCATATGATAAATATAGGTTGATTTATGTTAGAACTATGTGTGTATTTATTCCAACCCACAATAGGATATTTAATGATGTGTTAACCCTTTTTCTTTATCCTGGGTAATAAATCCATCCCCTATGTTACAAACATATGACGCCTCTTGTGAAAAAATAAGAAACACTCTATGCATTAATAATATTAGTCATCATGAGAAAATTATGTGATGATTCCAAAAAAAACCCTATTGGTCTCCTCATTTGGTGCAAGCCCCAATTGTATTGTTCCCACTATTGGGTTAAAAATATAAAACATATATATCTAAAAATTACAACCACACTCTTAGGGGGTGTAAATTCTAATAAAATTCCCATAGAATATTCATAGGTTTTTATTCCCATAGGTCCTGATAAGAGGAAGATAGAATGGGAAGATCAGTAGATTGGTTTCATGTTCGAAATCCTCAAAACATGATGTTAAAATGTAGCCTTATCCAGTGTCATGTACATAATATTCCTCACATGAAAAATATGATATGGAATTTAGTCAAAGCTATATGAATTTAAATTATGAAGCTTGAAATCCTACTTTCTTGATGTGAAATTGTGTGAAATCTTTGTCAAATCTATTCGAACATAGACTAAAAAAACATCATCATAATCTTAAGATATTCAAATGCTTGTCCAAATTCCTTTCCACATGATTTTAACATACATGGTTCATGTCCCCGTTGCATGATGTAAAACTATGTAATGCCTTTATCCCCCACTCGAGAGAGAACCCCCTCTTGGTGTTGGTCTCCAACCACACTTATTTTTATAACTACATATGAATTTATTCCCAATCATAGGAGATATACATGGATTCTTTAAAGTAATATCTCATGACCAAACAGTCCATTTATCATTTTTAGGGTTGTTCCCCTTTGGGATCATGTACAACACCTTCTAAATGGTGCCCCCATTCAGTGCATTCAAACACATGATGGGATAACTATATATTGTTCAAATCAACCCTAAAAATATACTCATCACCTCCTTAAATCTTTGAGTTTCCTAAATTTGGATCCTCGTCATCCTATTTCATATGAATGGGATCCCTATGGTAATGGTGTATGGACAAAATAGGCTCACATACCACCTAAGTGAAATCCCTGATGGACCCCCAATAATAGATGGTGGTTCCCCTGTTTCAAACGTAGTGATGGAACATGGAAAAAATAGGATCTCCTACCACCTAGGCAAACATATTGGAAGGGACATATTTGGAATAATGGTTTTGGAACCAGTGTTTCAAACATGTTCAATGATCATCCTAAATTTATCTACCTCTACTCATCAATCCAGACCAGCAATGACATGATTTACTTCTCTACGATCTTTACCCACACAAGTGTAACTATAACACCATTGGTATTACACTTTCATGACCCATACACATTGATGAGATATATCAAATCCTTAGTATTAAATTACCATTGTTTCTATAAGAGTATGTATAATAGAGGACCAAAAAAAAATTCACACCTGGTCTGGCAACGCGAAGATCAAGGGCGGTGGAGGTCCGACAACACGAAGATCGAGGGCAGCGGAGGTCTGGAAACATGAAGATCGGGGGCGGATAAGGTCTGGAAACATAAAGCTCAGGGGCGGCGAAGGTCTAACAACACGAACCTCGGGGGAATATGAGGGGAGTCTCAGGGATTCAGTACCATGAGAGCATTAGGTCATGATAAAACGAGGACACTGTGTGACCGATTTTATAAAATATGGGACTACGGTTTTATCAGTGCTAAAAAATTTCGGATAAATACTTACTGTATGAGCACTAACATTTTAGCGCTGATACATTCCTTCTTTATCAGTGCTAGAAAAGTGATGATAAAGGGTCTCTTTATCAGCACTTTTTTAGTGCTGATAAAGGTTACCCTGTATTAGTGCTAAAACTTTAGCGCTGATACAGATCCAAAGCTGTTTTCACCTAGTGAATCCCCATGTGTGTGGAAGTAGATGTTTCAAGAGAGCCGTATGACTTCATATGGATCACAGTTGGAGAGGAATATTGTTGTAAGACTCAAGTGGTTTATGAATTAGGGGTTTATTTATGTTTGTATTGCAAGAGGATCGTCCATGAGTTGGCAAAATATAGACGTGGGTCTCACAATGTTGGAAATCTCAAGGCTATTGGTATAAGTGGCCACAATTCTATGCCTAATCCAACAGACGGACCTTCTGGGAAGGGGAAAGAGAGTTCAGATACTATGTCAAATAAATCACCCACAAAAGAGAAACCTCATAGTGAATCATAGGAGAATCCTCTGGTGGATGGTGTTTTCCACAGGTTGGGGAAAGATCATGGCCTATCTGTGGAGGTCTTCTTGGAGAAAAGGTGGCTGGAAAGAGTTCTTGAAACTATGGTAACTGAGTGTACCCAGGGAGGAAGTGTTCTTGTGGAGGGAGGCTACAAAAAGGGTGCATATTATTCTGAAGTGGTTTGTATAGGGAGTGGTAACAAAGATAAAGAAGAAGAAGATTGGACACCAAGGGATACACATATAGGCAGTCTTACATTGATCAATGGTTCAGCTGGTGAGGCTGTGCTCTGGGTAAGTCTGAGGAGGGAGGTTGAGAATATTTTACTCAGCAACCATTTTGCACAACAGTCGAATGAGATGCCAGAGAATGGACCAACTAGTTCCATCATTAATGGGACAAAGGATCCTGGAAACGATCCCAAAGATGAATTATTTTTTATAGGTGACTCGGGGGAGGAGGTACGTGATGACCAACTCCCTAGTCCAAGGAGGAGCAAGAGAAAGAGGGGCATCCAGAAAGAGAGGAAGGACTATTCTCACCTTCCTCTACCGATGGAGACCCGATAAACAAAGAAGATGAAGACAAAGCAATTAGTCAATGATTCTTAATCCATCTCAAAAGCATCATGTCAGAAGCAGGAGTCTGATTCTATACCCATGCCATCATTGGAACTGCTCATGAGTTCAGAAGAGGTAATTAAAGAAACTATTTTGAAAATTATTTCTCCTGATGATGAAGCCAAAAGAATGATGGAAAGTCCCCTAAGGGTGAATGTTAACAAGGAACAAGGCATGAAGACTGATAATCAGGATCTCCTTATAATAAAGGGGTTCAAAAAAAGAAAAATCAGCATTGAGGAGTACATTAAATCATGGTACAAGCTGGCGTCAAGGTTTGAAGATCTTCTGATGGTGGATCCTGACACTTCAGTAAGATCTCTCTCATGGAAACTTTTTATGGATATTGATAGGCTGAAATTTCATTTTAACAGCTTGGTTACCTCCTTTTTTTGGTGATATTTGGTTTCTCGTTTTTTTCATAAAAGTGCTGGATAATAAAAATTTTAATTTTTAGTGAGTAATTAATTAATTCACTTAGCATACCCACCAACGGATGGCTTATCCTAACATTTTGTGTCGAACAACTTTACATCATTATTAGGTTAAATCCTACTCTTTAGATTCAACTGTGGTCTAATATTTTAGATTCAAGGATTATTTAATGAGATATTTAATTTTCTTTGAATAACTATTTGTTCATTATATAACATATATTTAATATTTGTATAAAATTAATTCTGGGATCATTGGGCCTCATAATCACATGTCATTTTAGTGACTCACTCTGAAAATATGTCATCATATATTTCATAGTTTTATAAGGAAAAACTGGGTCTATAAATTATTCACTATTTCAATATTTTCATCCTCAAAAAGAAAAAAATAAGAATATAGGTGGGGATATTGAACTCGCATCTAGCTCTCCCGCTCCAAGGAACTCTCTTTCAGGCTCCCATGATTCCAAAAAACATGAACCATATAAATGGTACATCCATGCATGATCCTATCATACTGATCCTCGATCACCAATTGGTACTTCAGGTAGGTTAATCATTCCTCGATGTCCAATGCTCCCTAATTAATAATGTGCATTAGATCGTGCATGTGTCTCATCATCCAGGACACATGAAATATGTCATGAACCTACACTAACTATGAGGGTATGCAATATAAAAACTCTTCAACCCTATGAAAGATATTGAACAATCTGATGATGGTTGGGGATAGCTTGCCTCCCTAGAAGAATCTCTATAATCCTTATCATGGGGAGACACGCAGGAAAATGTGGCCTTCATGGTTGTACTCAAAGGGAATATGATGTTTATATGAGTAAGATTTATTTTTTATCTAGGTTTTCCTCATCCAATAATGGATCATATAGAACTTCTCTATAGTCTCTTGCACCATCTGTTTCTTGATAAGAGATACCTCACCGATCTCAGTCCAACATATGGTTGCCCTGCAGGGTCTCTCATACATGGCCTTGAAAGGATCCGTGATGATAGTAAAATTGTAGCTATTATTTTATAAAAACAATACAAAAGTAAATTTATCCTCTTAGATTCAGCTAAATTAAAATATTCAATCCCTCAACATATCATCCAACACTTGGATAATGCTATCAATCAACCCATTTATATGGGGCAGAAAAGTTGCACTCATCCTCATCTAGATCCTGAATTCCACATAGAGGTATCTCCACAATAGTGATGTGAACAATGCATCATGGTCATAAAAAATATTTTAGAGAACCCCATGAAGGGGTAAAATATCTTGCATGTACAAGTACCCACAACTCTTGTAGATACCTGAAACTTGACGTACATTGACATTACATTACATTTGCGGAATACTTAGTACATACACACAAGGATCGTAATAGTTTAGTGTCTTTGGAAACTCGGAACTTAATCTTCTAATCGTGGTGAAAGATCTTCAACATCTCCTATAAAGATCTTCCATTTTTTTTACCTAAAACCTTTCTTTATATCCTGGGTAAAAGAAAACATAAAAGGGTGAGCTCAAATGGTCAGTAAGGGTAAACAAAAGAAATATCAATCACATCGTATTCATAAGAACATAACATTTTGGAAATCTTAACCTGCAAAAGAGAGCATAATTTCATAACATGGGATAAATCATGGCAGTGAAATGTAATCACAATAATCATAACTTAAAACATGAAACATTGTGGCATTCACACATAATCATAGAGAATCATTTCTTGTTAGTCAAGACTCATTTCCAAGACTATCTTAGTGGACAAAGTCCCTTTCTGAATCGAGTAACCCTCGTTTTAGTCCTGTTTCACTGAACCAGTATAACCTACCGTTCCAGCCCTGTCTATCTCATGAGATATAAAATCTTTACCCAATGCATTGGAGGGAGATATAGGTCCCACCCATCTTATAATGATACCATTATTATGTGTGCCACAAAATCATAAACCATACATCATAGCATAACCCATGTAATAAAAATGGGATTCTTAAACAACATGACATCATAAAACCATTCATATAATATAAAGGAATTCATAAACATAATTCCATAACAACATAGTCAAATCAATGTAAAAATATGGATAGAAACAGAACCCTTTATTATCTTAGATGGAAAATAATTTTGATAAGACACTTGAAATGAATTCTTGAGGAAAATATCCTTTCTTCTTAAAAATCAATTCCTTTTCACAAAACATCATGCAAGAAAGAGATTTTATTGAAAATAGTCATGAAATATTTTGGAGGAAGGTTCATGAAAATAAGGCTTTATAAAACTGTAAAAATCCGTTCGTGCCGTATAAGTTAAAAAAAACATTCTTCGTACTTTTGTCGGAAAAGTCAAAAATTACCTCGTACGAAAAATGACAAAAGATTCCTTTCATATTCTTTACTAAAAACTCACCGAAGGGTAAAATTTGATTTAAAAAATTTTAGGTGGATGGAAATAACATTACATATTGAGGAAACATGGATGTGGATGATAAAATACACCCCAGTAAATTTCAAAGTATAAACAATCTCGGATAAAAATGAGATTGTGATATTTCCCCTTACCTTAGGTCCGATTTGCTTCGTATGTGTCCGAACCTCCTGTATAATGATTTAAATAATGTCATTGACTTATTACAGAATCATATTCATTGTTATGATATCATATATGGTTCACTTATGACATTATATTACCCGTTCTTTTGTAAATTCCATGTTAAAGAAGCGTTTTGGGTAAAATCGTTTCATTTATCGTAGGTGTTTTGATTTGTTGTTCTTGACATTATTATTACTTATATCATGATTTAATTACTTCCAGAATATAAAATATGATTTATATATCATATATATTCAGTATATATATATATAATAGATAGATAAATGAAATGAAAAACACCGTTCATGGAGACGGTAGTCCGTACGTACGCATGAACGCTGTTTTTCTTTCCTTATTGTCTTGAATGGAAGTAAGTAGATGACATAAATATAAATATATATATATATATACATAAATCCAGTATCATTATTATTTCATATATTTCATTAGTACTTATTATATATACTTTATAATCATTCATGAATGGTTAATCATTAAGAATGAATCTCATCGCGTCGTGGAGACGGTAGTCCGTACATACGCACGAGCGATGATATCATTTCCATAATTATTGAATTGAATTGGAGTGGATTATACAATATATCAGCATCAATATGATGTTTTAATAAATATGTATAGTTATTCTTTACACCATTATACCCATCCATGTAAGGTGGTGGTGGAAAATAGATTACACCACGGCGTGGAGACGGTATTCCGTACGTACGCACGCGCGGTGATTTCTTTTTTCCGTAGGATGAATAGATGGTGAAATAGGGTTGTTTCATACTTAAAATAACATATCAGTATATGAGTGATACTGATGTTATTACTTAATAATGAAACAGCCTAAGAAGAAGAAGTGGAAGAAGAAATAAAGATGAAATAATTGGTAACGGTAATTACCTCTTCTTTGAAGCGCCTCTTTGAGACCTCCTCTTAGGGCACTAAAATTGGTCTTTGAGGAAGAACAGAACCTCTAGGATGTTTCTAGGGAAGTGGAGAAGATATTTTGGCAGGGGTTGTCCGAGCTTGATTGCTCAAATTGGTGTGAGGAGGAGGGGGAGGAGGTGTCCTTTTATAAGGGAGGAGAGGGGCACCTTAGGAATACCTCAAAATATTATTTTATATTAATGTAAAAATCGGTTTATAATGGTTCCAAAGGGTCTTATTTCGAAGCTAAAGTGGGGATGGGTCGAAATCCTATCAAAAAATAAGATTTAGACAAGTTTAGGGTATTATTTTAACCTTATCAATTAGATTTAACTCTAAGTTAAATAATTTAACTTTTACCGTGTCTTTTTGTTTTCTTTCACTATATGGTTAATACACTTACTATAACATGCCAAAAGAACCCCAAATTGTTTATTATTATTACATATATCCTTATATAAGTCATTTGGCCTAACCGTAGATTTTTAGGAATAAAATAACAATTAATAATATAATATTTCATTTAAAAACTATTTTGTGTCAATTTTGACACTACTTGATATATGATTTTTGGGAAAGTCATAACAGAATTATATGTTCGAACCAAGTTGATTAAATCAACACTAATATATCATAGTAACCTAGAAAATTAGTGGAATTCAAAAAAAGTCTCAAATTACATTTAATTTGGTGTTTATATCATCAATTCTGTCAATATTTCATTAATAAGATAATTATTGCATCATCATTGTGTCATAAATAAATTAAATTAGTTAATGTCTAAAAATTATAAATAAAATACCATTATGTAGGAAATCGTTTTATCTTTCTAATTAATATTTATAGTCGAATTTATCTTATGGATAACCCCATATTAAAAATGTTTTAGTAAATAAACTTTGATTTTAACTCTTTTAACACTTCTTTGAATTAAATAATAATAAATGTCCTAATCTAATCCATGTGGACCTAAATGGTCATATTATATTCATAAGGTTGTTTTTGGTCGAATTACACTTATCCAATAGAATTAGGACATGTGTTAGGGTAATAGTAATATCATATTTACCTTTAGTTACCCTATTTACTATTAACCGTGGTAAAAAAAAGTAAAAAGTTACTATTCACCAAAATTTATTTTCATCTCATTGAACCACATTTTAGTCCTTGATATTAACCATGTCTGTCGGATTTTTGAAATTCCATTCACAGAAGAGGTAAAATTAAGTTTTATGCAAAATTCAGTTTTTAACCTACCACTTAGTGGTTTCACTATTCATCAAAAATTGTAAGTTTTCAGAAAAATACCAAAATTTCATCCTAAGCTATATTTCATATTCCGAATTCAAAAATGAAGTCTATTTTACCAAATTCATAACATAGAAGTTGCATTAATTAATTTTATAATTAAATCCCGTTGTTAAAACAAATAGCGTGTTTTTAAGAAACAATATCTACCAAAAGATTGACACTTGATTATGTCTGGTTTAAATGTGAAATTACATCCAATGACCAACATCGTATTTAATTGTAAAAATATATTCTAAATATACTTTAAAACCACTCAATTTAATGATTTATCACTATTAATTATTTCGATTAAAAAAGTTGTTTTTAATTATAATTTAGTAATTTTCACTATTCATCAGAATATGAAAGTTATCCGAAAAGTACCAAAATTTCACCTTAGGCTAAATTCGATACTCCAAATCCAGAAATTAATTCCATTTTGAAAAATAAAATATAAAAAATTTCAAAAAGTGGTTATTACTATTCATAACGGCTAGTTTTAATAATATTTTAATAGCATATCGTTGTTTAGTGAAACTCGGTATTGCGTACAACACACGCTATCGTGGAAGGTCGCGATTGCGTGTAATTCAAGCCAGGTCAGAGATGTGTGTTGTGAAAGCTCCTTTTGGTGTAGCGTATAACACAAGACATGAAATTAAAAAGAATATTTTTCATAAAATCTCAGGGTGTTACATTCTACCCCCCTTAAAATGAATTTCGCCCTCGAAATTCGTCGGGGTTATAAATGGTTTACTATTCGAAAGTTTATTTAATCAAAACCCACATCGTAAAAAGGAATACCAAAACAAATCTTTAAAAACAGAAGTATGAAACGTAACAGTTACCCAAATAAACTAATCCCTGGGTTTCCACATAGGTTAAAATATGGATATAGAAGAGAAATCTAATCATCATGTTCTGATGGAGAGTGGTAGAGAACATGGCTATGGAAAAGCTAGCAATCACAAATCCATAAATTTGTGACGATCTAAGGTACCATCTGATTAATCAGATATAAGAGCACTAGGACAACATTTTTGGTTTTCAAGATCATTTCCCTAAAGTTGATGAAATTGGAATTAGAAGAAATACTTTCGTGATTTTGGTATAGTCTCACTGTTTGTCGTTCTTTGGCCAATTTCTACTTCATCTCTTAAAGAAATGAAGTTGAATTTGTCATTTGTGATGTGTTAGCAGATCACGTGATAGAATGATGGGTCATTCCATCTGTCTCAAAAGGTTAGAAAAGTTATCAAAAAATACATAAGTCCATCTATAGTGAGATTAATGATATACGGTTCCTAAAATGAACTTATACTTCATATATCATACTTCTTAATATAATAAAACTAGTTTCTACTAAACAGGGACTTCCTGTAGTCCAGTGGTAGGCGATAAAGGCCAGTCGCACTTCGGTTGTGGGTTCGATTCCCACAGCCTTGTCCGACGTGATGGGCTGTCGCCCGTCCTGCAGGTTGTCCTTTTTCTAAAACTATATTACTATAACATACCATCAATAATATCGAAAAAAACTTCTATCCTTAAACAATACTAACTTATTCCAACATAATCCATTCCAATCTTTAGGCTTACCCATAATACTGCAGTCCACTCTCATAATATAGTGAAAATAATTACCAGAGATTTAATAACATCGTTGATCCCCATAAGATATGTCTTGTTGGTCACATTCTAAACATTCAAAGTCCTTAATCATGTATTCTCTTGAATACCTTAGTGAAAAAATGAATGCAGTTTAAAGTTAACACTTTCCACATACCAAAATCCTCAAAATTCTATATACTCAAACCATGATATCACTTAGTCCTTATATCAATCATGAGCTCATGAATACTATTAAAAATTTCATTTTCTCGTTTTCCCTTCATTATGCGCATATCATCTTATTTCCAAAAAATATCTCAATCACTTTGAATACCACATCAATAAATATTGCAATACTCAATGATACAACATTATTTTGGAATCCCATTACATAAACACTTAATCATTCCACCACATCGTTGTCATATTCAACATTGCCAATAGTGATCGAATGTGACTTCCCTTTGTCCTTTGCCTTCAGTGGTTGCTCATGTTGATCATCACTAACCCTTGGATTAGGGCATTTATTAGCATAATGCCCCATTTCCTTGCACTTGAAGCATTGAAGTGTTGGTGGTGCGTTCTCTGCAGTGTTTTCTTTATTCACATCATTAGAAACCCTTTTTCTATTACTTCGACACTCAGCTGCTCGATGACCTTCTTTTCCACACTTAAAACATTTTCTAGTCCCTTTAAGACAATCTCCACCATGCTTCTTTCCACACTTTGTGCATAAGGAAACATTCATCTTCTTTTCACCATTATTCTGAGATTTCTCCTTGAACTCCATCTTTCGTTTCTTTTCAAAACCATGAGATGGATATGTAACACCAACTTCCATTTCTACCTTGATAGAACAACGCACAATTTCTTCATAGCTACTGAATTCTCTTATAGCTAATGCCCTTAGAAGACTTGGGTTTAAGCCACTGAAAAATCGATCAACTTTACTTTCAGGTTGGATGATAATGCCAGATGCATACCTTGCAAGTCTTGTAAAATTCGCTTCGTATATACCAACAGATTCATCATCTTTTTGCTTTAGTTCAAGAAACTCCTTCTCAATCTTTGTTCGAAGAATACGAGGGAAGTACTTATTGAAAAATAAGTTCTTGAACTCGTCCCATTCCATGGACTCAATTTCATCTCTTTGCCTTGTATTCTTGATAAGATTCCACCATTGATCAGCTTCACCTTCCAAACGATATACTGCTAAGATGACTTTATCATATTCAGAACATTGAAGAACTGAAAATATATTTTCAGTGGTACTGATCCATTGTTCAGCAACAAGTGGATCAGAAGACCCACTGAAAGAAGGTGGACGTTGCCTCATGAAGGACTCAATAGAATATTGTTCCCTTCTCTGCTCATTTGGAAGTCCAGAATGATTCATATCTTGTGTAAGTATAGCAATAATATTTTGCACTCCATCTCCCATAACATTTGTTTGTTCAGGAGGAAAATCATTGCATTGTCCATTGCATTGATCAACACGGTTCCTTCGGGTTCCAGCCATCGTCTAAAACCCAAAAAGAATAGTGTGAGAGGCAAAAATCATGCTAGGGAAAACAACATAATAAAGGGGGAGTACCTTCAATATCTAACATCTTAGGTTTAATTCTATGATCGTTAGCGTAGTTCTAGTACTATAACCTATACGTATACTTAACCTTAGGGACATCCCTTGACATACCGTAGAAATATCCCTAGGGATCTCACTAACGTTTTCGCATCCTAGTTTCCAAAGGTTGACTAAACCTTTCCTCTGATAACAACTGTAGAGACCCGTATCCTGACGTACATTGACATTACATTACATTTGCGGAATACTTAGTACATACACACAAGGATCGTAATAGTTTAGTGTCTTTGGAAACTCGGAACGTAATCTTCTAATCGTGGTGAAAGATCTTCAACATCTCCTATAAAGATCTTCCATTTTTTACCTAAAACCTTTCTTTATATCCTGGGTAAAAGAAAACATAAAAGGGTGAGCTCAAATGGTTAGTAAGGGTAAACAAAAGAAATATCAATCACATCGTATTCATAAGAACATAACATTTTGGAAATCTTAACCTGCAAAAGAGAGCATAATTTCATAACATGGGATAAATCATGGCAGTGAAATGTAATCACAATAATCATAACTTAAAACATGAAACTTTGTGGCATTCACACATAATTATAGAGAATCATTTCTTGTTAGTCAAGACTCATTTCCAAGACTATCTTAGTGGACAAAGTACCTTTCTGAATCGAGTAACCCTCGTTTCAGTCCTGTTTCACTGAACCGGTATAACCTACCGTTCCAGCCCTGTCTATCTCATGAGATATAAAATCTTTACCCAATGCATTGGAGGGAGATATAGGTCCCACCCATCTTATAATGATACCATTATTATGTGTGCCACAAAATCACAAACCATACATCATAGCATAACCCATGTAATAAAAATGGGATTCTTAAAAAACATGACATCATAAAACCATTCATATAAGATAAATGAATTCATAAACATAATTCCATCACAACATAGTCAAATCAATGTAAAAATATGGATAGAAACAGAACCCTTTATTATCTTAGATGGAAAATAATTTTGATAAGACACTTGAAATGAATTCTTGAGGAAAATATCCTTTCTTCTTCAAAATCAATTCCTTTTCACAAAACATCATGCAAGAAAGAGATTTTATTGAAAATAGTCATGAAATATTTTGGAGGAAGGTTCATGAAAATAAGGCTTTATAAAACTGTAAAAATCCGTTCGTTCCATATAAGTTAAAAAAAACATTCTTCGTACTTTTTCGGAAAAGTCAAAAATTACCTCTTACGAAAAACGACAAAAGATTCCTTTCATATTCTTTACTAAAAACTCACCAAAGGGTAAAATTTGACTTAAAAATTTTTAGGTGGATGGAAATAACATTACATATTGAGGAAACATGGATGTGGATGATAAAATACACCCCAGTAAATTTCAAAGTATAAACAATCTCGGATAAAAATGAGATTGTGATATTTCCCCTTACCTTAGGTCCGATTTGCTTCGTATGTGTCCGAACCTCCTGTATAATGATTTAAATAATGTCATTGAATTATTACAGAATCATATTCACTGTTATGATATCATATATGGTTCACTTATGACATTATATTACCCGTTCTTTTGTAAATTCCATGTTAAAGAAGCGTTTTGGGTAAAATCGTTTCATTTATCGTAGGTGTTTTGATTTGTTGTTCTTGACATTATTATTACTTATATCATTATTTAATTACTTCCAGAATATAAAATATGATTTATATATCATATATATTCAGTATATATATATATATATAATAGATAGATAAATGAAATGAAAAACACCGTTCATGGAGACGGTAGTCCGTACGTATGCATGAATGCTGTTTTTCTTTCCTTATTGTCTTGAATGGAAGTAAGTAGATGACATACACATATATATATATATATACATAAATCCAGTATCATTATTATTTCATATATTTCATTAGTACTTATTATATATACTTTATAATCATTCATGAATGGTTAATCATTAAGAATGAATATCATCGCGTCGTGGAGACGGTAGTCCGTACGTACGCACGAGCGATGATATCATTTCCATAATTATTGAATTGAATTGGAGTGGATTATACAATATATCAGAATCAATATGATGTTGTAATAACTATGTATAGTTATTCTTTACACCATTATACCCATCCATGTAAGGTGGTGGTGGAAAATAGATTACACCACGGCGTGGAGACGGTATTCCGTACGTACGCACGCGCGGTGATTTCTTTTTTCCGTAGGATGAATAGATGGTGAAATAGGGTTGTTTCATACTTAAAATAAAATATCAGTATATGAGTGATACTGATGTTATTACTTCATAATGAAACAACCTAAGAAGAAGAAGTGGAAGAAGAAATAAAGATGAAAGAATTGGTAACGGTAATTACCTCTTCTTTGAAGCGCCTCTTTGAGACCTCCTCTTAGGACACTAAAATTGGACATTGAGGAAGACCAGAACCTCTAGGATGTTTCTAGGGAAGTGGAGAAGATATTTTGTCAGGGTTTGGCCGAGCTTGAGTGCTCAAATTGGTGTGAGGAGGAGGGGGAGGAGGTGTCCTTTTATAAGGGAGGAGAGGGGCACCTTAGGAATACCTCAAAATATTATTTTATATTAATGTAAAAATAGGTTTATAATGGTTCCAAAGGGTCTTATTTCGAATATAAAGTGGGGATGGGTCGAAATCCTATCAACCAATAAGATTTAGACAAGTTTAGGGTATTATTTTAACCTTATCAATTAGATTTAACTCTAAGTTAAATAATTTAACTTTTACCGTGTCTTTTTGTTTTCTTTCACTATATGGTTAATACACTTACTATAACATGCCAAACGAACCCCAAATTGTTTATTATTATTACATATATCCTTATCTAAGTCATTTGGCCGAACCTTAGATTTTTAGGAATAAAATAACAATTAATAATATAATATTTGATTTAAAAACTATTTTGTGTCAATTTTGACACTACTTGATATATGATTTTTGTGAAAGTCATAACAGAATTATATGTTCGAACCAAGTTGATTAAATGAACACTAATATATCATAGTAACCTATAAAATTAGTGGAATTCAAAAAAAGTCTCAAATTACATTTAATTTGGTGTTTATATCATCAATTCTGTCAATATTTCATTAATAAGATAATTACTGCATCATCATTGTGTCATAAATAAATTAAATTAGTTAATGTCTAAAAATTATAAATAAAATACCATTATGTAGGAAATAGTTGTATCTTTCTAATTAATATTTATAGTCTAATTTATCTTATGTATAACCCCATATTAAAAATGTTTTAGTAAATAAACTTTGATTTTAACTCTTTTAACACTTCTTTGAATTAAATAATAATAAATGTCCTAATCTAATCCATGTGGACCTAAATGGTCATATTATATTCATAAGGTTGTTTTTGGTCGAATTACACTTATCCAATAGAATTAGGACATGTGTTAGGGTAATAGTAATATCATATTTACCTTTAGTTACCCTATTTTCTATTAACCGTGGTAAAAAATAAAAATAAAAAGTTACTATTCACCAAAAATTATTTTAATCTCATTGAACCACATTTTAGTCCTTGATATTAACCGTGTCTGTCGGATTTTCGAAATTCCATTCACAGAAGTGGTAAAATTAAGTTTTATGCAAAATTCAGTTTTTAACCTACCACTTAGTGGTTTCACTATTCATCAAAAATTGAAAGTTTTCAGAAAAATACCAAAATTTCATCCTAAGCTATATTTCATATTCCGAATTCAAAAATGAAGTCTATTTTACCAAATTCATAACATATAAGTTGCATTAATTAATTTTATAATTAAATCCCGCTGTTAAAACAAATAGCGTGTTTTTAAGAAACAATATCTACCAAAAGATTGACACTTGATTATGTCTGGTTTAAATGTGAAATTACATCCAATGACCAACATCGTATTAAATTGTAAAAATATATTCTAAATATACTTTAAAACCACTCAATTTAATGATTTATCAATATTAATTATTTCGATTAAAAAAGTTGTTTTTAATTATAATTTAGTAATTTTCACTATTCATTAGAATATGAAAGTTATCCGAAAAGTACCAAAATTTCACCTTAGGCTAAATTCGATACTCCGAATCCAGAAATTAATTCCATTTTGAAAAATAAAATATAAAAAATTTCAAAAAGTGGTTATTACGATTCATAACGGCTAGTTTTAATAATATTTTAATAGTATATCGTTGTTTAGTGAAACTCGGTATTGCGTACAACACACGCTATCGTGGAAGGTCGCGATGGCGTGTAATTCAAGCCAGGTCAGAGATGTGTGTTGTGAAAGCTCCTTTTGGTGTAGCGTATAACACAAGACATTAAATTAAAAAGAATATTTTTCATAAAATCTCAGGGTGTTTCAACTCGTCACTGAACTCTTCTCTATGAGAGAAAAGAAGTGCATGGACTTGGTAAGTAGGTCCACTTTGACCCATATGGCATCATATATTATCTATATCTGTGGAATAAATTTCACAAAGATCTTGTATATGCTATCCCATTTCCACTCTGGGATCTCAAGAGGCTATAAAAAACAGGCCTAATCCTAGTGCTCAGCCTTCACCAACAGACATGTAAGACAATGAGAGGCGAACCCAACCATGGTGTGACTTATTAAAACCAACAAAAAATACCTATTAATGTCCCTATAAATCTTCCCTATAATATTATATAATTAAAAAGGAGAATTGAAAAACTCCCTCATCACATAGTCTTGCATCGTGACTAGAAACACTATATTTCTCAAGAAAAGGATGATTTGATACCCTTATTTAGAGAATCCATCTATTGAATATCCTAAGGATATCTGATCATGAAGGACCTCATATTCAATGTCTCTAAATTGAGTCTCCCTCACATGTAGAAGAATAATTTGATTCAACACCATCACCTGAGGAAAATATGCACCCTCCTTCGCAATTAGAGTCAACTATAAGGAATCCAATTACTCGGACGCCTCCTCCACTAGGCTAGAGCAGACATCCCACTAAGGGAATCTACCACCATCTTTCCATTCCATGAATTGTAGACTATCTCAAAGTCATAGACATGCAGGAACTCTAACCAATGCCTCTGTATTAGATATATTTCTCTCTTGATGAAGTTATACATGAGACTCTGATGGTCTAAATAAAAACTAAATCACTCTATTTAAAGAAATTGCCTCCATATCATTAGAGTGAAGACTATAACTTCCAACTCTAGGTCACGAGTCTCATAGTCTTTCGATTGAGGTATCAAATTCTTCGATTCATATGAGACAATTTTCTACAACTGTATCAACATGCAGCTGTGCCTAGCTCCAGGGACATCACAATACACTCCATACTCCATAAACTTTTTTAGTAGTCTCAAAACAGGATCACTCATTGGCCTTAGCCTTAACTCCTCAAAGGCCCTTTGGAACATTTCTGTAAAAGAAAACAGATTTATTTTCTATGTTAGAGAGTTTAAATGGTATTGAATCCTAGATAATTACACCATGAACCTCCAATAGTAACCCACCATGCCAGGGGAACTCCACATATCTAACAAGCTCTTGGGTAGATCCCAGTCAAGAACTGTATCAATATTTCTTCATGTCCAACATGAATTCATTTCATGGAGTAAGTGAAGAATTGGAAATTGATCGATTCACAACCACATGATGAAATTGTTAGGACCAAAAGGGGCCTAAATATCCTGAGGGGGGGGGGGTGAATCAGGGTATGGATATTGTATTTCAAAATTATTCCTTCCCCAATGGATCTTATCCTCAAAATTATAAGGGTCACCTTTTTTCACTTTTGTGTTACTATTGATCTTATTTATCCCTCATTTATCCGATGATGATGATGCTTTTAATGGGATGCAAGAATGAAAATAGGCAGACACAAAGATTTTTACTTGGTTTACCTCATTGGGCTACATCCAAGGAGCATACAATGACAATGTGTTGATATACCAAATCCACTAAAGATCACTTCCAATAATGTTTGTGATAGATCACTTATATGCCCATGCTCACAACCTTTACAATGTTTGGGGTCATCTCACTGATTTCCTAAGGGTTACTCCATATCTCTCTCTCACTGGCTCACTACTGTAGAAAGGATAACCTTTTTCCTCTTCCTTTTCTAACTACACTTGGAAGGAATCCACTCACAGTTTATAAACCTGTAGGTCTCTTCATTTGCATGAATAAATGAATCCTCAACTTTTAATAGATTCTCTGTTAATGTAAAAATTTAATCCATAGATGAATACCACTTTACCTCAGAAACACTAGGAAATTCCTTTTCAAACTCATTCTCTAAGAACCCTTCCTTCGCGAAGCTCCCACTTTTTCAAAGCTCAAACAAGCCTTTGTAATGATCCAACCTCTTCGTGGAGCTCATAGGTTCGCAGAGCTCACATATCCGCAATTTTCACTAGATCGTAGAGCTCTCTAGATCTCACATCTCAAACTAGTCTCTGATATTTTGAAATCTAAAAAATCCTTTGCAAAGTGCACGTCCTTTGCAAATCCAAACTAGCCTTTGTGGCGTTTCATCCTTTCGTAGAGCTCAACTACCTTTGTGAATTCCATTTTTTCTTTCGCAAAGCACCCTGCTCTGTGAATCTATTTCGTAATTTGAGAACTTAAGTTTTTTTGATCCCCCTACTTCTCTTGAGGGGGTCTAGGTCTATTTATAGGTGATTCCACCAACCCTCAAACCTTCTACACATAGTAAGCACCACATCAGCTTAAATCACGAAGCTCCTAAATTTCTGCCTAAATTCTATCTATATTGTCAAGCACTGTGACAATTTTCAGATCACATAGCTCATTTTAAATGTGAAGTGTTCTATCACATAATTTTCACTGCCACAATGATTCTTCTTCCTTTGTGTCGGCGCAATGCTCTTTCTTCCATTTCACCACAAATCTTACTTGAAAAGGTCTTCACTTATTCCATTCGCTAAGCTCGTCGTAATCACGAAAACACCATCAAAATTCTTCAAGTCTCTTTGAAATATACTTGAAGAATCCCATATTCATGAAACTCAAACCTTTTCCATATTTTGATGAGATAATAAAAAAAATCCTCTTTTCACAATGCCCACAAAAATCCAAATTTTGGAACTTAAAAATTAGGAAAAAAATTGAAAATGGTGCCACTTTGTATCTATTCTTTTGTACAACCTCTAGATCGTACCTTCCATTTTCATGGTTCTTTGTCAACATGGATTGTAAACAACATCTCTAGAACTTGAAAATTCACCATGAAAACTTTCATTGTAAAAAACACAACCAACCCAAAAATGTTATAATGTTACCTTGAAGGATTTTTCCCAACAATATCCCCCTTTGGGTTTGTTGAAAACTCTTCTCAAGACAATTCTCTACACTTTTATGCCTCAATGAATCTACTTCCATCATCTGCCATTATTTGCCTCTAGCGATTTAGATAGCAACCAAAGATTCACTAACCACATACTCTAAGACCACATGAGAAATTCTCGGTGTGTGAAACAAGAGTAATATGAAAATTTCATCAGTTTATCACATCATTTCTGACACAAAATCTTGATACCAATAAACTAATTTCATAATGAAGCTCAGCTATCATGATATCTAATCTTTGATGATCACTTTAAGCATTGTTAAATTTAAAACTCTCCCCTATCTCATTGATCTCCCCCTATATCACTGCTCCACCTGTCAGCTTCTCCCTTTGTCTTTGACTAAGACATTTTCTCCCTTCCTTAGCCACAATTTCTCCCCCTTTAAGAGTCACTATTTCTCCCCCTTTGTCAAAGAACCCAAAGGTTGGTCTGAAACATTGGAAATAACATATATTATCCCATTAGAGAAAAAAATACTATACCTAGGGGAGTGGGGGGACCCACATCCCAAATTGTTCATGTTCAAGGAGACAAATGGACTCTTAGATCCAATTGATTCCTCTTAGAAGCTTCCTTGGGAAAGGCCTTTGTCAGAATGTCTACAACTTGTAGTTCTGTAGGCATGTACTCCAACATCATGACTCCTTGCTCAACATTCTCCTTGATAAAATGATAATTTATCTCAATGCTCTTTTTATTTGAATGATGGATGGAATTTTTGATGAGATTTATAGAAATTGAGTTATCACAATGGATTCTAATTGGAAACTTCACATCAAATCCCATATCATCAAGGTGCTTTTTCATTCATAATAACTATGTTCATGCTTGAGTGGCAGAAATATACTAAGATAATGCGGTGCTCAATGAAATAAAATATTTATTCTTACTTTTACAAGAAATACACAATAAAACAAGATATAAATCACCTCCTGACATTGATATACTATCCTCCATTGAAACAGACCAATCTGCATCTGTATATCCCTACAGCTCATTCTGAGATTTTTCATTATACATCAAACCGAAATCCACTGTTCCGTTGATATGATGAAGTATTATTTTCACTAAAATAATGTGGATTTTATTGGTATTGATTTTATATCTCCCAGATTGGCATATGGTGAAAAAAATATCAGGTCTCCTTGCTATTATGTACATTATACTTCTAATATTCTGCTTGTATTCTATGATATTAACTTTATTTCCATCATCATCTTTTGATAATTTCATCTAGGTAACAACCAGAGTATTCATATCCTTGTAATTTTCCATTAAAAATCTTATCAAAACCTCCATGGAATATTTTTATTGAGAAATTAATGTTCCATTACTTCCTTGTGACACTTATAATCCAAGGAAAAACATCATCTCTCTAATCATTGACATTTCAAACTAACTTTTTATGAATTTAGAAAATTTTCTGCATTGTGCATCATCTAATCCACCAAATATTATGTCACCAACATAATCTTGCACCATCATCCTTTTATTACTATCATTATTAAAATAGATATTTTAATCCACTCCACCATACTGGAAACTGAGCTTCTTCAGATACTGATGAAGCCTCAAGTACTATGCTCTTGGGGATTATTTTATCCCATATAATGCATTCTTCAGCTAAAAGACCTTATTATCATCCTCATGACTAAGAAAACCATATTTATTCTCAATATACACTTCTTCCTCTAGAATCCCATTTAGGAATGCTAATTTGACATCTATCTAGAACAATCTGAACTTCTGTTGTACTACATTGGCTATGAATAATTCGACTATCTCCAGCCTTGAAACCATTTCAAATGTCTTATAAACATCTATTCCTACTATCTAGGAGTATCCTTTTCACATTATTCTTTCTTTTTTATGAATCACTGTACCATCTTTATTCATCTTGTTACAATAGACCCATTTAGTCTCGATGACATTCTTATCTACTGGCCGCAAAACAATCTCCCACATATGATTACCAATTATATCTTTCAAGTTAGTTTCAGCTTGACTCTTTGACTTTCATGATTATATAGATTTGAATTCATTAGGGTCATTATCAGTATCTTCTTTTGAATTATCATTTTCCAATTCTACTCCCCCTAAGTCTCTTACAAATTTATCAATTTCAATAGAAAACATGTCAATGTGTCATTGTTTAGTGGAAATATTTCTTTTAACTAATTTTCTGAGCTTATTGTTGAAAAATTGTTGATATTCTCTCGAAGATTCTTGGTATCCTAAAAAGAGTCAGCTAATACCATATTATTAGAAATATATTGATAATCATGAAGAAACCTTAGTGTTTCTGGTTGTACCCCAATCATCCTTCTTGAACATAAGCATTATCCTTTCCACACCATTGAGATCATGCATGTGATTAAGATATATAATTCTCCAAATAATTTAATAATCATTTAAACATCTTGGGATAGAGGTCATTTTGGAATCCTTAATATGAGGATTTTGGTTGACCCTGATGAGTCAACCCTTTGATTCTTTCTTGCATAGCATCACACTCCTTCCTTTCTTATTCCAACTACCTAGACAAATTCAACTGTTCTGGCTATATGACTAAGCATTCATTGCCCACATGCTGAGTCTTTAAATAATATGAAGATTCTTTAGGCTTGTAATTTCTCACACATTGGGGTTTAAATCAATTGGTAGATAGTTATTTCTTTGATTTTCCACCAATATGACACTTCCATTGATTCCTTATCTGAATAGAAATATCTTCACTTGTCTTCACTTCTCGGTATGTGGCATGAGATGTGTATTTTCTAAGAAATTCTTTATTATTTTTTATTTTATATATTGTTTGAATCATGATACCCTTTATTGTTGGGTTTGAGTTTTCCACTGATTTTACATTATTCTTACTCAAAACTAGAGAAGATCTCCCGTTAATCATCCAAGTTTGTTCACATTCTCTCTAAAAGAGTTGTTGTGAGTGTGAAATAGAAGGTAATTGATACACATTTAGTTCAGCTCCTTGTGACTCCCCTGAGGTAGTAAAATTTTTATTCAACTTTACCCTTTGTCTTCCAATGTAATATTTCTCATTATACGTCACTAGGGTCGAGAATTTTCTTCAGGGTTCTTTTTCCTTTCTCACTTTCTTCTTGCTGTATTGTTTTACCAAATTACAATGATCAAAACATATAAAACATCTTATATCAATGGAATACCTCATTTAATCATTTCTCAATCGATATATAGATGCAGCTAGAGTTCTTCTTCTTATATTCAGCTTATGAGCTTCATGAAACATGCTCATAGTGTGTCCCATTCTTCTACAGTAATAGCATCTGATGAATTCTTTCTTCTAAGAGGTGTTCCTTTTATACTTTTCATAATGCTTCTTCTTATTCTTAGATTTAGTAAAATTTCTAACTACACAGTATGAAATGTATTCCTGAGCCTTAGAAAAAAAACTTGATGTATGCCCATGAATCCTATAGAAATATCACATGATATCATTACATCTTGTAAAAGAGTTTTATGTCTATCTTTAGAAACTGCCAGGCTTTTTCTATTTCTCTAACTATTCACGACATTCTTCCTGTCATGCATGGGAGGGGACTCATCAAATATATTTCTAGTTTCCTAGACTGTGTGGCCTTTGAAATGAGAAAATATGTTCTTTTTTATATTCAGAAATAACATATTTTCTTTTCATTTCATCATAAAATGTTGAAGGATTATCAAATAGTAAGTACAAGTCACCCATTAACTTGGGATTTCCTTTGGAAATATATTTCTCCACTTCTTTCTATACTAATTCAAGATCTTCTCCCAATTGTTGAATCTTTATATCCATTGATTGAATTTGATCATTGAGTTCTTTCTTGAGATCCTTCCCCTACATATGTCATCTTGAAATTCATGTGTGATATTATCCACCAAGTCACTTTTCTCCTTTACTTTCAATTTCTCATGAGCAACAGAATTGGAACAACATGCATTCTCTTATTATAGCCTTTTATTCTTCGGAACTTGTTCAGATAGCTGTGTAGAAAGATCATCATTTATGGCACTAAAATTTTGATTTTCATCCGAGTTCATATTCTTTCCCTTGACATCAACTTTGAGTCTTTCTCTCTTTATAGACAACTTTTTCATTTCTTCAGCTTGGGAATCATTATTCTCCCTCAGATTAGTATCCACGTCAATAAGCCTTTGATTTAAGCCTCTTAGATTATTAAACTCAATTTCCAGTACTTGGATCCGGATATATTAAGATTTAACTTCATCATCCAATTTCTGATCCAATTCCTTTGTCATATTGTCATCATCTACTAATGACCTTCTGGAAACTTCTTCATCATCAGTAGTTTTAGCATAACTTTGAATTTCAAGTACTTCACTCATTCCTACATCATTATTCATTGAAATAATCTTTTACCTATCAGATTCATCCAAGCCTTCCTTTAGAAAGCTGTTTGATTCCTTTATTTTAATCAAATGTTTTTCATAAACACTTCCACATTGTGGAATATCATTTAACTTCTGCTTCTTCATTGATGTTTTCCCTTTGTCATGGAACACTAAGATTAGAGAAGACTAAATTCTTGACCAAAAAATCAACTAAACCAAGTCAGAGAAAAAAAATCGAACAATATAAACCTTCCCTCTAATACCAATTTTTAGGACCAAAAGGGGCCTAAATACCCTGAGATGAGGGTGAATCAGGGTATGGATATTCTATTTCAAAATTCTTCCTGCCCAACTGGATCTTGACCTCAATATTATAAGGGTCACTTTGTTTGAAGTTATGTGTTTCTATTGATCTATTTCATCCCTTATTTATCCCATGATGATGATGCTTTTAATGCAATGAAATAATTAAAATTGGCAGACACAAAGATTTTTACTTCGTTCACCCTTATTGGGCTTTGTCCATGGAGCATACAATGGAAATGTGCCGATATACCAAATCCACTAAAGCTCACTGGAAATAATGTTCGGGATAGATCACTTTTATACCTAGGATCACTTCCTTTATAATGTTTTGGGTCAGCTCACTAATTTTATAAGGGTCACTCCCTATTTATCTCTTACTAGCTCACTACTGATAGAAAAGATAACATTCTTCCTCTTCCTTTTCTCACTAAACTTGGAAGGGATCTACTCACAGTTTATTGATGTATAGGTCTCTTCATTTGCATGAATACAGGTATCCTCAACTTTTAATAGATTCTCTATTAATGTCCAAATTTCATCAATATATGAATACCACTTTGCCTCTGAAACACTGGGAAATTCCTTTTTAAGCTCAATCTATATGAACTCTTCCTTCGCGAAGCTCCCACTTTTGCATATCTCAAACAAGACATTGCAATGATCCAACCTCTTCGCGAAGCTCATAGGTTCACAGATCCCACATGTTCTCAATGGTCACTAGATCATAGAGATCAATTTGGTATTTGTGATTTATTAAATCTAAAAAATCATTTGCAAAGCACACATCCTCCGCAAATCCAAACTGGCCTTCACGGTGTGCCTTCCTCGCATATCTCAATTGCATCTGCAAATTCCCTTTTTTGTTTCACAAAGCACCCTGCTCCAGAAATCTCCTTAGAAATTCGAGATCATAATGTTTTTCATTTGATCTTT
This sequence comes from Viscum album, assembly GCA_963277665.1. NCBI lineage: Eukaryota > Viridiplantae > Streptophyta > Magnoliopsida > Santalales > Viscaceae > Viscum > Viscum album. The sequence goes on from OY728127.1 coordinate 112,888,590, forward strand.
CTACTTCTCTTTTGTGGGTCTAGGTCTATTTATAGGAAATTCCACCGACCCTCTAAGCTTCCACGCTAAGTCAGTGCCACGTCCGCTCAAATCACAAAGCTCCAAAATTTCCGCTGAAATTCTCTCTATATCACGAAACACAATGAAAATTTTCTGATTGCGGAACTCATTATAATTTTGAAGCATTCCATCAAATTATTTACACTACCACAATGATCCTCCTTTATTTGTGTTGGCGCAATGCTTCTTTTTCCTTTGCGCCGCAAAGCTTACTTGCAAAGCTCTTCCCTTATGCCTTTCACGAAGCTCATTGTAATCACAAAGAACACCATTTAAATTATTCAAGTCTCTGTGAAATCTACTTCAAGAAGCCAATTTTCATGAAACTCAAGAATTTTCCATATTTTTATGAGATCTTCAAAGAAATCCACTTTTCACGATTCTCACCAAACTCCAAATTTTGGACCCCAAAAATTTGGAGAACACTGGAAAATAGCGCCACTTTGTATCTGTTATTTTGTACCACCTCCAGATCTTATCTTCATTTTTCATGGTTCTTTGTCAACATGTATTTTCAACAAAATTGCAGGAACTCGAAAATTCACCCTGAGAACCTATATTATCAACAAACACAACCAACCCAAAAATGATGCAATGTTACCTTGAGAGTTTTTTTCCCAATAATATCCCCCTTTGGGTTAGTTGACAACTCTTCTCAAGATGACTCTCTACACTTTGATACCTAAATGAATCATCTTCCATCATCTGCCATCATTTGTGTCTTGCGATTTAGATAGTGACCAACGATTTACTCACCACATACTCTAAGCCCACATGAGCACTGCTCGACATGAGAAACAAGATTAGTACGAAAAGTTCATCAATGAATCACTTCATTCATGACACCAATTCATGATACTAATAAGATTATCTCATCATGATCCTCAGTTGTTATGATATCTAATCTTTGATTGATCACTTCATGCACCGTCATATTTAAAACTCTCCTCCTATATCATAGATATCCACTTATCTCACTGCCCCACCTATTAGCTTCCCCCATATCTTTGACTAAGAAATTTTCTCCCTTCTTTAGCCATATTTTCTACCCCTTTAGGAGTAAATATTTATCCCCCTTTTGTTAATTAAACCAAAGGTCACACCTTTGTGGTATGAAACTTTGGAAAGAACATAGATTATCACATTAGAGAAAAACACACGATACCTCTAGGAGAGGGGGGGGGGGATCCACACTTGTTTATGTATGGGGTGTCGACTAAACTCCCAGAGCCAGTCGAGGCCTCTCAAAAAAATTCTTAGGTAAGGCCTTTCCCAGAATGTCTATAAACTATCATTCTATAGGCACCTAATCCAACATCAGGATTCCCTGCTCAACCTACTCCATGATAAAATGATACTTTATCTCAATTTTCTTTGTCCATGAATGATGGGAGAGATTTTTACTGAGATTTATAGTAATTGAGTTATCAAAATGGATTCTGATCGAAGAATTCACTTCAACTATCATATCATGAAGCTGCTTCTTCATCCACAATAACTGTGTGCATGATTAAGTGGCGGAAATATACTCAACATCTGTGGTTCTCAATGAAATGAAGTATTGATTATTTCTTGGCCAAGAAATACACAATCCACCAAGATAGAAAGCACATCCTAACATTGATTTATTATCATCCACTGAACCGGACCCATCTTCATCTGTATATCCCAACAGCTCTTGTTGATATTTTTCATTATACATCAAATTGAAATGTACCATTCATTTGATACATCAAAGTATTCCTTTCACTACAAGCATGTGGATTTCTTTGGGACTGCTTTGATATCTCACTTCTTGGCATGTGGTGAAAAAATATCAGGTCTCATTGCTATATGGTACAGTATACTTCTAATAATCTTCCTGTATTCTATGATATAAACATCCTTGACATCATTATATTTCGCTAATTTCATTTAGGTAACAAAAAGAGTCTTAATATCTTTAGAATTTTCCATTACAAATATTCTCAGAACCTCCTTGGAATATTTGGATTGAGAAATGAAAGTTCCATTCCTTCCTTGTGACACTTGTAAACCAAGGAAAAATATTAGCTCTCCAGTCATTGACATTTCGAACACACTTTTAATGAATTTGGAAAACTGTCTGCACTAAGCTTCACCTGATCCGCCAAATATTATGTCAGTGACATAAACCAGAACCATCAACCTTTGATTACATTCTTTATTGAAATAGAGATTGTAATAAACTCCACCATGCTAGAAATTGATCTTCTTCACATACTAATCAAGCCTCGTGTACCATGCTCTTGGTGCTTGTTTCATCCCATATAATACATTCTTCAGCCAAAAAACATTGTTATCATCCTAAAGAATGATAAAACCATATGGCTTATCTATATACACTTCATCCTCTAGAACCCCATTGAAGAATGCATATTTGACATCCATCTAGAGCACTATGAACTTCTATTTCATTATAATGGCTAGGAATAATATGATTGTCTCTATCCTTGAAACTGATGAAAATGTCTCGTCAAAATTTATTCCCTCTATCTGGGAGAATCCATTTCACACTATTTAAGCTTTGTTTCAAATCATTGTACCATCTTCATTATTGTTGTTGTGATAGAACCATTTAGTCCCAAAGAAATTATTATCTACTAGCCTTGAAAAAATATCCCACGTCTGATTACCAATTATATCTTTCAAGTCAGTTTTAGCTCAACTCTTTGACTTTCATACTGATATAGATTTTACTTCATTAGGTAAATTATTAGTATCTTCTTATAAAATAGCATTTTCAACTTCTACTCCCCCTGAGTCTCTTACCACTTCACCACTTTCAATAGACAACTTGTCAATGTTTCATTATTTAGTGGAAACATTTATTTCAACTACTTTTCTGAGATTATTGTTGAAACATTTTTGATATTCTCTCAAAGCTTATTAGTATCCTAAAAAAAGTCAGATGATACCATATTATTAGAAATATATTGAAAATCATGAAAAAATCTGAGTGTTTCTACTTTTCCCCCAATCATCTTTCTTGAACATAAGCATTCATCCTTTCTACACCATTGAGATCATGCACGTGATTAAGATATAGAATGATCCATATCATTTCATAATCATTTAAACACATAAGGATAGGGGTTCTTCTAGAATCATCAAGATGAGGATTGTAGATGATCCTGATATGTTAACCCTTTGATTATTTTTTGTAGATCATCACACTCCTTCCTTTCCTGTTTCAACTACCTAGCCAACATTAACTGTTCTGGCCATATGACTAAGCATTCATTTCCCACATACTGAGTCTTTTTTTGATATGAATATTCTACAGGCTTGTCCTTTCTCCCACTTTGGTGTTTAAACCCATTTATAGACATTTCCTTCTTTGATATTCCACCAATATTACACTTCCCTTGATTCCTTCTTTGAGTAGAAATCTCTTCACATGACTTTAATTCTCAGTATGTGGAATGAGATGTAGATTTTCTAATACATTCTTTATTCATTTTTCTTTTATTAGTTGTTTGAATCATGCTACCCTTTCTTGTTGGGTTTGAGTTTTCCACAAATTTTACATTCTTCTTACTCAAAACTAGAGTAGATCTCCTCTTAATATTCCAAGTTTGTTCAAGTTCACTCCAAGAGAGTTGTTTTGAGTGTGAAATAGATGGTGATTGATACAAATTTTCTTCATCTCCTTATGATTCCCCTGAGGTAGTAAACCTATTCTTCATCTTTACCATTTGTCTTCTAATGTAATATTTCTCATTATAAATCACTAGGTTCGAGAATATTTTTCTGGCTTCCTTTTATTTTCTCGATTTCTTCTTGCTACAATGTTTTTCCAAATTCCCTTGATCAGAAAACATAAAATTTTCCATAAATAGAATACCTCATTTCATCATTTCTAAACGGAGATGTTGATGCATCTTGTGTTCTTATTCTGATATTGAGCTCCTGAGATTCCTGACACATGCTCATAGTGTGTCCCATTCTTCCACAATAATATCATCTCATGAATTCTTTCTTCTAAGAGGTGTTCATTTCATACTTTTCATGATGCTTCTTTTTATTCTCAGATTTAATAAAATTTATAAATGCACAGTATGAAATGTATTCCTGAGCCTCAGAAAAAAAATTGATGTATAACCATGAATCCTATAGAAATAGAACATGAGATCATTACTTCCTGTAAAATACTTTTTAGGTATATCTTTAGGATTTACAAGAATTTTTATTTTTCTAGAACTGTTCATATCACTCTTACTGTCATGCATGGGATGAGATTCATCAAATCCAAGGATGGGTTTTCCCAAACTATGTGGCCTTTAATATGAGAAAATATGTTCTTGTTTCTCTTCAAAAATAGCATATTTTCTTATCATTTCATCATTATCAGCCAAACGATAATTAAATAGTAAGTTCATGTCATCGTTTAACTTGGTCTTTCTTTTGGAAATAGATTTCTCCAATTCTATCTTTTCTAATTGAAGATCTTTTCATAGTTGTTAAATGTTCATATCCCTTGATTCAATTTGAGCATTTATTTCCTTCTTGAGATCCTTCTCCCTACATTTTTATTCTTCCAAATCACATGTGAGATTATCAAACATGTCCCTTTTCTCCTTTACTTTCAATTTTTCTTGATTAATAGAATCAGAACAACATGTATTCCCTTGTTGTAGCCTTTTATTCTTCTGAACTAGTTCAAATAGCTGTGTAGCAAGATCATTATTTCTGGCATTCAGATTCTAAATTTCAACTGAGTTTAGATTCTTTCCCTTGACATCAAATTTGAGATTTTATCTCTTTGTAGACAACTTTTGCAGTTCTTCATCTCGGGAATCATTATTCTCCCTCAGATCAGTAGCCACATCAATAATATTTTTATTTATGCCTCTTATCTTGTTGACCTCAATTTCTAGTACTTGGATCCAGATATCTTCAGATTTAACTACTTCATCCAATTTCTGATCCAATTTCTTTGTCATATTGACATCATCTACCAATGGCCTTCTTGAAACTTCTTCATGATCAGTAGTTTCATCATCACATAGAATTTTAATTACTTCACTCATTCCTACATGATTATTAAGTGTATCTATCATTTACCTATTTGATTCATCCAAGCCTTCTTTCAGCAAGCTGTTTGACTCCATTAGTGGAATCACACTTTTTATATAAAAACTTCCATATTGAGGAATATCATCTGGATTTTTCTTCTTCTTTGATGTTTTTTCATTTTTCATGGAACACTAAGATAAGAGAAGACTGAATATTTGATCACATAAATCGACTAAACCAAGTCAGAGTAAAAAAATCTGATAAGAGAAACCTTCCCTCTAATACCAATTGTTAGAACCAAAAGGGGCCTAAATAACCTTAGAGGGGAGTGAATTAGGGTGTGGATATTCTATTTCAAAATTCTTCCCTCCCCATTGGATCTTGACCTCAATATTTTATGTGGCACTATTTTCACTTATGTGTTACTATTGATCTTATACATCCCTTATTTATCTAATGATGATGATGCTTTTAATGCAATGTAGGAATGAAAATGGGCAGACACAAATATTTTAACTTGGTTCACCCTCACTAGGCTACGTCCAAGGAGAATAAAACAACAATGTGCCGAATTACCAAATCCACTAAATCTCACTACCAATAATATTTGGGTTAGATCACTTCTATGCCTAGGATCACTACCTTTACAATTTTTGTGGTCAGATTACTACTTACCCAAGGTTCACTACCTATTTCTCTCTCACTGGATCATTTCTAATAGAAATGATAACCATCTTCCTCTTCATTTTCTCACTACACTTGGAAGGGATCTACTAACAGTTTATAGACCTATAGGTCTCTTCATTTACATGAATATATGCATCCTCAACTATTAATAAATCCCATTTTAATGTACATATTTCATCCATATATGAATACCACTTTTAATATAAAACACTAGGCAATTACTTTTGAAACACTTTCACTAAGAACTCTTCCTTCACGATGCTCCAACTTTTTTTATGCTCAAATAGGCATTTTCAATGATCCAAGCACTTTACGAAGCTCATAGGTTTGCATATCTCACATGTTCTCAATCCTAACTAGATCACATATCTATCTAGATAACATATCTCACATTATTATTTGTGATTTTTCAAAGCTAAAAAATCTTTTGTGAAGTTCACATCCTCTGCAAATCCAAACAGGCCTTCATTTCATAGAGCTCAACTAACTATGTGAATTCCCTATTTTTCTTTCACAAAACACCCTACACCACAAATATCTTTCTCAATTCGAGAGATTAAGATTTTTTTTATCTCTATACTTATCTCAAGGGGGTCTTGGTCTATTTATATGTGATCCTACTGACCCTCAAACCTTCTGCACATAGCCAGTTCCACATCAGTTCAAATCGTGAAGCTCCGAGATTTTTGCTTAAATTCTCTCTATATCATGAAGCACCACGATAATTTTTGGATCATGGAGCTCATAGTAACTATGAAGAGTTATATCCAATAATTTCTAATGCCGCAATGATCCTTCTTCTTTTTCTTTCCCACAATGCTCCTTCTTCCTTTGCGCTATAAAGATTACTTGTAAATCTCTTCACCTCTTCTATTTGCAAAGCTCGTCATAATCGCAAATAACACCGTCAAAATTCTTCATGTATATGCAAAATCTACTTCAAGAATCCCATATTCTATAAATTTATTCCTTTTCTATATTTTGATAAGATCTATAAGGAAATCAACTTTTAAATATTATCACCAAACTCCAAACTTTGGATCCCAAAAATTTGGCAAACAATGGAAAATGGAACTACCTAGCATCTCTTCTTTTGTACCACCTCTAGATCTTAAATTTCTTTATCATGATTCTTTATAAACATGGATTTTCAACAATATATCTTGAACTCAAAAATTCACAATGAAAACCTGCATTTTCAGCAAACACAACCGACCCACAAGTGATGCAATGTTACCTTGAGGGATTTTTTCCCAATAGAAATTATTCATTTAAAATAAAATGTTATCAATTTGGTATATATACTTATATTATTATACATTGAAATAATTCATTAACATTAGGAAAATGTTATTAAAATTAAAATCTCATCCTATTACATTCATATCTGATGAATCAAATGGAATTTTAAATCATCAAATATTTTTGGTTTTTTGGTCCTTAAATTCTTATTTATAATTCAATTTTTTATGATCAATAAACTCCAACACTCCCTATAATTTCTTAAAATTTTCTCCCATGATCATACCTTCACATTCAAAAAATGTTCATCTATGTAGAAATATGATTATGGGTTATTTCATATGAATTTTATTCTTTTGTTTCTCTATTATTTAGAGTATATTTTATTAACCCTTTTATGATGTGGGTTTTTCAACAGTAGAATTTCTAAATTCTAAACCATTATTTACCAATATCATGTGTAAATTGGGAGGAAAAAACTTATTTAATTTAGGGAGAATAAAAAAACCCTAGTATTTAAAATAAGAACATTTTTTATAGCATATGTGACACACAACATGAAGCTTAACTATCCCATGAAATACATTTCTTTAAATTTCATCTCTTCGATAGCTTGTGGAAGAAACACCCCTGAGTCAAAATGAACCGTAATATAGCAAACCATTATAAACTAGACATTAAATTAGTTTTTATGAATATTAATATCATAATTATTTAAAATATGGTTTTCTATTGATTATAAAAATAATAATAGTCACTTAAAATAAAAGGAAATGTTTTCCAAGAAATTGTATTCTATCAAAAAGAAATTTTAGTCACCCTTTGATCACATAATTTAAAATCAATTTTTACCAATTTTTAAAAATTTATTTTATAAAATGAAATTAATTTTTCAAATAATTATTTAAAAATTATCTTTGGGTTATTTTTTGTGATATATTTGAAATGTTTCATTTTTTGACGAACTATGAAAAATACTGAATTTTAATTGAAAAATGACTTTTCATTTAAATTATTTAGAAATAATATTTATATTTGTAATTGGATTTAATTTATTTATTTTTCAATTATATATATATTAATTCAATTTTTTTCATTGTAATCACTTTGATATTGAATTTTGATATGAAAACTTTGTTAACTTTTGAGCATTTTATCATCAAAACCCACTTTCTCATCGAGTCTACATGATTAATTGAATTTTTTTCCAAATTATGTGAATGGAATTTTAGAAAATGTATTTATTATTTGGAATCATAATAATTTATAATATAAATTCTGGTAAATATAATTTTTGGAACAAAACTAATAGTGAATATAGTAAAAATTATTTACCATGGTTAATGTAAAAATGACTTTAGCAGGGGAAACTAAAAATAAAAGGGTTAAAATCGACTAAACCAAGTGTAAAATATATTTTATTGAAATATTTACACCATATAATTTATAAGTATCAATAATACTCCATGTTTTACCCATTTGGAATTTTAGAAACATGGTTACATTGTTTTTTTTCGAAACATTACAAGTGTTCCACTCACCTCACTTTTGAAAGGCCACATCCTATCCTCTCTTATTCACATGTTCACATAATATTTTTGGCATAAAACATACCAAATAAATTCTTATATTCAAAAAAATAATCCTAGAAGCATTATTTTTTTCTTTAACCTTTGAAGGATTTTTATGCAAAGCTAAGGACATCACCCAAATAATTGGTAACTTTTTCAATGAGATTTTTTATTTTATTTATTCTTCCTCCTCACAAAATTATTAGTAATCCATGATGATATATTAACCTTAGTATCTTAAATATATAAATATGTTTTTATGTAAATATATTTACCTATAATTTTCCACACTTCCAACTAATGGATTGTGAAATCATCATTCATGTGTATGGTACGGTATTGCCTTACAAACCATTGTCATTAGTTTTTACATTACAAAATATCAAGGTTGTGTATGATGATTAATATAATTTACATATATATATATGAAATTTATAACATAATTAATCCAATGGATTAATTATATAATGTATAATTTTTTCTTTCCATTTTGTAGGGGATACGATGGCGTTGCCCGTGTGTAAAGAAGACTACCACATTGCAAAGCGATGTGATTCACCTTTCATTGAATCTTTACATAGACGGTTATAAGGATAATGTTATGAATATATGTGATATAAATGACATAATTATGATATTAATGACATATTTATAATTATGAGAAGATAATATATCATTTCCATTATTACATTAACACTCAATTAAAGATGATAACATCGTTTGTGAATGTGTAGACTACCGCCTTAACAAAGCAATGTGACTTTATATTCATCACCACACAATATCGATGATTTAAATAAATAAATAAATATATATATATAAGGAAATAATATTTATTTATGATATTTTTATAATTATGCAATGATAATATATTACTTACCTGATTTCTATGATGATCGTTAAAAAATAGAATCATTACCCATGCGTACATACAATCTACTATATTTATGATCATAACATACTTAATTTACCAAAACCATCTATCATCATTGGTATTAAAAGTATGATTTATTTATAAATTCGATAATAGTGTAAATATTAATTTTATGGAGATGACAGAACTATATAATATACATAGGTACTAGAACTTTCACGACCAAACACGGATGAGAAAACAAAGTAATTAACACTCGAAACAATGAAAATAATGAATGATTATTAATGAATAGGTGATAATGTTTTAATAAAGTATCATATATAATATTATAAATATAAATATGGTTCTGGTATAAGTTAATGACATGTTTAAAACCCCTATATAGGATGTTTAATCATGTTTAACCAAAAGGATTCATGAGGTAAGTGACTTGGTCTCAATTTAACTTCATTGAGGGATATTGTAATGTTATTAACCTAATTTATGTTATATGCTGTACAAAATTCCCATTTTACAAGTAATATAATGAATAATCAATATTTTTTGTCATTTTATGTTTCAATTTTAATTATTTCACCCATGGGGATTTGACTTAAAAGTTACCAAGTGAAAAATAATTTCATAAGTCAATTTATTTTCATTGATTTATATTACTTATTTGTTGTCTTGTATGACGAATGATTATGTGTGTAATGAATTATGATTATCCCATGTTGTATTTACACTTTTTTATTTGGATTTATTTATTATAAACATAATATAATCATTTATTATAACTCACTTAACTTTAGGATATTCAATGATAATGAATTTTTTATGAATTAAATCTATTATTAGATATATGTTGAATGGTTTGGACATGCAGAGATGAGTGGGGACTAGTTATTAATACCTCGTACTATGTTTTTATGATCACCCATCTTATGTTTTAATTTTTACAGGTCATGAAAAATTTTAATACATATGATTTATATATATATATAAGTGAATCATGTGTGGGGTTTTTTGGGATATATTGAATGATTATAATGGAATGTAAAAATATGGTTATAATGGAAAAACATTCATTATGAGGGAGTAATATGATATTTTATATGTAATATTTTTACTAATTATCTAATTCTCTAAATCCAAAATGGTACGAATAATATATGTGACTCAATAATTTATTTTGATATTTGATGGTAAAAATTGGGTCTACAAAGTTAGTATAAAGAAAGAATGTAATGAAAATGTTTTTAACATTGGATTTGGGTGTATGGTGATAGGGTTACATCAATATTTTTCATAGTAGGGTTTAGATAAATTTATAAGGCAGGATGTTATTGTTTAAGGATACTCTATTAGTCGAAAATATCATTAGTGGTTCATAAGATTATAGATGAACATAAGAGTAAATTTTTAAATGCCCTTTTTAGGTCTTATGTGAAGTGATATTAGGGTGTTTAATTAATTTTTGTGATATGTTTATTAGGTGTTAATAGAAAATTTATGTTTATATAACACTTAGGTTTAACTTGTGATTTACTGTGAATGTTATTTAAGAAGAACATTGTTATATTCTTGGGAACATAAGGCAAAATGTTATGAAAACATATTGGTTTTTCAGGTAACTTGACGTTAAGGTAATTATGGATAAATGAGATATAGGGTAATCATATTAAGTTGAATAGAAAATTATTGGATAGTATAGGGTTTTATTTCAAAGATTTTTATATCAAATAATAGATAAATGTTGAGTTAAATTTAAGAATCCTAGAGGATTTTTTTGTTGTGATTTGGGGTATTTTGGGAATGTATTAGAATATTATATAGAATATATTATTATGGAATATAAATTTTTAATATATGAATTAATAATTGATTAATACTATTTTTAGGAAAATTTTAAGTCTATTTTGAAAGAATATATTATAAAAAATATATTAATTTTTGGTTTTGAATTTGGTCTGGAATATTTTGAAGAGTTTTTGGTTTAATTATCTATGAAATGATATATGTTTAACTTTGCGTGTTATTATTTAGTAAATAGATATTAATTTATTATTTCTAGATATAATGGTTTCTTAATATTTCATTGGGTATTATATTTACTTATGGAAACCATTTTGGGGTTTAGTAAGCATATAGTTATAGGGGGAATAACTTGTTATCCATTCTGTTGATCTTACAATGTGTCAAATATTAATTTTAGTGCATCAGGCATGAAAAATACATCATAGTTATTTATCCATTAGATTATGAGATGAAATAGAGATGGAAAACTACTCAAATAAAAAAAATGTATTAAATTATGCTTATGTAATGGAAAAAATTCATGTTAGAATATTTATTATATTCTATATCAAGATGGTAAAATAATTCCTCTACTCTAGAAAGTGGAATACAAATCTATTGATTATTATATGGAAAATATATCTTATCTATCAAGGTATTCTTTTAGAAACACATTCAAATGTTTGAGTATTATATTGAAACATTCATGATTTTTGAAATATTTAATTATTAAATAATAATATTCCTAGTAGTGACTTAATAATTAATTATCATGATAAATTCTACATAATATGATATTACTATGTCATGATACACTGATTTTCAAATGAATAAATTAAATGTATAATGACACAATTTATTTAAGAGGGAAGAATAGAACACCCTAATTTTTAAATACGTTATTACTCTTTTATTAATTCTTTTTTTTCTTATGTCATACAAAACACTGAACAAAAATGAATCTTGATAAATTTTATTATAATATATTATGATATTACAATGCGAATCTTCATTAAAAAATTAAAATAATTCTAGAACATAAAATTAAATATAAATGGGAAAAATAAATAATTCAATATAAATTTTTAGTATTTATTTATGAAATTTAATGATTAGAGTATAAATAATTAATATGATATTATTTAATTTATTTAATGTTAAAAGGGAATATTTTTTGAAGAACTAATTTTAACGCGTTGTGCATTTATCTTAATTAATTAAATTGATCAAATTTTAAAATTATTTGTAATATTTTAGGGAATAAATTAATAAAATAATACTCTATTAATTACAAATTTGTATAAAAAATATGATTATTAACATTTAATGATTCAAAAAGTCAGTTTTCTATAAAATTAGATTTTCATCATAATTTTTATTTTAATTTAAAATGTAATTTTATGAATTTTACAAATTATATTTTATAAAATTAAATCAAAATTTTAATCCGTCACATTAATATTAAATTAGGGATATTTTTTGGATTTTTTTACTAAAATAGTTGATTTTTTATTGAATAGTGAAAATAGAGTTTTTACAAATACTATCAAATATATTACAAAAACATGATGTAATAATGAATTAAAAAATTATGAAATATATTTTATAGGATAAATATGTATTTAGGGATTAAAATAAAAATTCTAAAAATATTATGTTTAATTTAGAAACTTATGTTTGACATTTAAAAACCGAATTGATGTTTAATTCTTCTAAAAGATGCATTTTAATCCTTTTATTTGTTTATGTATTTATGAGGTTTTATTTTTTTAGATTGGTTTTAAAGTAACATAAATATACTATATTCCTTCATAATCTAATTATTTTCAAATGTTTAAGTTCTAAAATTTATTTTCTATAAATTCATTTTCATGCCCACAAATACAATTTATCCAAAATGATATTTTATTGCATTTGTACACTTTAATTTAAAGTTGTTTTTTCCACCATTATAAATTTATTCAAGTAAAATGTATTCTATATTAGGAAAAATGTATAAAAATATATATTATGATCCATTAAATTTTTAGTCATAAAAATAAGTTACCTAGTAAGATTTAATCACTGCGATATATGTTTGAAGTGTTAAAGAGGGGGTTAATTTAAGGGATAATTCTAAAAATATCACTAAAAAAGTATAAATATGATTGGATGAGTGGATTTAGAAACTCTTTTATATTATATTTTTTTATTTGGCCATTTGTTTATACTTTATCAAAAAAAGGACATCATTATTTTAATGTTAAGAGTATTTACAAGAGTTCTACTCCTATTAATTTTAAAGGTACCCTTCCTATTATCACTTATTAACCCTAATTTATCACTTTAGCTAAATACATTTATGTGAAAATTGATTCATAACACACTTATCTCTGAACTAGATCTCCCAATATCACTAAAATTCCAATTTAATAAGGCATAATAAGAGATCCAAATGAGGATACCCAGGGAAGAGGTAATTGACTTAATCGAGTTATTACAACTTTATTTATTCTCACTAATAAACATTATATAATATTATAGAATAAATATAACAAAATCAATATCATAACTATGATAAAATGTTATTATCATTAACGAAAAGTCATTATCAACCTCCATTTCATTCAATGAAAAATTAACGTGTCACCAATGAATATGTGAAGACTACAACCTCTATGAAGAAAAACATTTCCTTTTTCATCACCAAAAAAATGTCCATGTATATATATATTTGTTTAAAATTACATATTATATTCATGAAAGTTTTATGATTTTTAAAATTTAAAAAATTATCAACTTTCATTCCCTCTCATTCATTGGAAAATTGAAATGTCGCTTGAGTGTATGTGTGGACTACTAAATCTTTGAACGTTGTATACAATTTGTAATTAAATCCTCATATGAAGAGTTATTAAATAATATTTAAGTAATAAGTATAATATTTATAACATCATTAATAATCCATTAATATAAATTTTCTATTCAATTTTTAAGTTAATAATAAATGGTCACCATAAAATTTTATTACTTAAAACAATCATAATGATACACATTCTACATAACAAATTGTTACTATTATTATTAAAATGAATTATTCAATATTATTTATCAATTTAAAAACATTATTTTAAAGTCAATAATCTTATTTAAAAGTTATATTATTAGTATAAAATAACATGTTCTTACTCGTTCGACCATTAAAACATTTCCTTGTTTAGGTCTATTTTACAATCGATATGAATGATAATATGATATGTCATGGGTGATTAAGAAACCATAAATAACATTAGCATAAAAATATAATGATTAATTTAATATCTTTTCATCATTATAGAAATATATAACAACCATCACATGAAAAAAATTAAAAGTTAACAATTAATGTAATTTTAAAAAATCATAATTAGTTTTTCATGGAAGAATAATTGAAAATTAAACATTTTAATATCTATTAATATCCTTTTTTCCACAAAACATGAAAATTATTCCTTAAAACATATAATTTAGTGTGTAACACTGTATAATTACATTTTGACTTTATAAAGATACAGAATATGTATTAGATATTATAAATAGAATACCCTAAAATTACCAATATAAACTAAGCTAACATTTTTAATAAAAAATGATAGTAAATGAAACAAAATAAATAAAAACTAAGTAATAAAAACGAGAATTTTTTTGATTCATGTAGTTAGTTAGAATAATTTTATTACTCTGGAGGGAATACATATGTAGGAGAAAAGGCGAGACTTGGGGAAAGGGGATTCTTAACTCAATTTCCTTTTATTAGGTCTTATCATTTATTAGCTATATTATGAAAAGATTTTGTACATTATGAACTACGATTTCTTTATATATTAATTCAACATGTTTTATGTGGAATTATATTTTTTAAATAATATCTAAATTGATGTTCACTTAGTTCACATGTTATGATCTTTGTAATGGTTTATCATCTCAAACTTTCTTCTGTGAGACATGTTTTTAATTTTACACCTATTTACATTATATGGTGTATATTTTATTTCTTTGAAATATCACACCATAACATATGGTATTTAATCATTGTAATAATTTTTTATTTAAAATTTTTTCTTTTATGAAATTTATATTCATGTGTTATAAAATTTTTAATGGTTATTTTTTCAATTATTATTCCCTAAGTAATGTATCATATTCATCACTATATTTTCTTCTATATGGTGTCATTACTAACATATAAAAATATTTTAGAATATTATTTCAAATAATTAATTAAATTTATATTACTATTTCATGTTCTATCATTTGATGGATATTTATTCTAAAGTTACCAAATCTATTAGGGTTTATAATGTAATCTCACTTTTTATCTGGATTATTTATATTTCAATTTCCATTAAGGGAATTGTATTATTTATCACCCCTAAATCCCCTATATTCTATCCTCCAATAATTATTTATTGGGTTTTCGGTTATTATATGTTTTCCCTCAATTTTTTACTCAAGTCAACATATGAAATGTTTATAATAAAATCAAACCTTATTTATCCTTTTTGTTAGGTAATTTTTGTCTTTTATATACATGCTCATTATATTATTTCAAGAAAGTAATTTTAAATACTTAAATTATTTTCTAATCTAAAATTTTTTTATATTTAACTTCCTATTCAAAGTTCAAATAAAATATTTTTAATTTTTTAGGAAAGTCACTTTTAAATTTCTTTACAAATGTTCAAAAATAATCTCTTTTAATATAATTTCACATGAATTAAATTTTTTTGATCATGAAAATTATTTATTATTTTTATTAATTTATATGTTTTTATAATTTTAAAAATAATTATATACTCTCATCATTCTATAAATATTTAAATGAAAAAGTATATTATTTTATTAAATGTTTTGAAAAGGGATTTCACTAAACTTATATATATTTTTATCTTATACAATTGTTTTTATCCTTAAGAGTAGTTTACTATCAAGATTGAATTACTAAAAATTAGTTGACAATAATTTATTAAAAATTATTATTGAAATATCATTGAACGAGATTTTGAAGTGAATTTTATTTGTTTCATTACAACTAAATTATAAGAGTATTATGAAATTAATATTTAATGATTTTCATTAATTTTTTTATCTTATTTATAATAGACATTAGTTTACAAAAAAAATTTAATGAATTTTTTTTATGATTTACACCATTAATATTTTATATTTTATTCCTTATCTTGTGCTCAAGGAATATTCTTTTTTCAATCACTTATTTTAGAATATGTTTTCTATCACTCTCCATCTTTTGTTTGGCAGTATTCTTCTCCTTAATGCCTATGTTATTTTGTATCGTGGATATATTTAACATTTCAATATTTTCTTATCTATATAACCATTACTATATATGGCACAAACACCACATTTTATTTAAATTAGATTACGTGTGTTTAACAATAATGATATCCCATACATTGATTTGGGAAACAACAACAATACTTATATGTTTTACTTATATATGGATGATTATTGATTGAAAAGGAAATTTGATTATTTATAATATTATTATTCATTTAATTCATATAATAAATTCATTGGATATAGTAAGTGGGGGTGTATAATGATATTATATAGCCCCTCGATGAATTGATAGGTATCATGAGAGAAATTAGTTTAGTTTTTCAGTGTATGATTACCAAATTAGTTATTACATATTAGATATGGCGTTAAAGGTTTTTCATGACATCTTAGTTGAGGCCTTGGTGGTAGGATTATAATGATATAATTTATATTTTCAATAAATATGAAATCATTAATTCCTATTTATATTGTGATCCACAGATGTATTTCATTTTTGTGTAATAAGTTATATGTAATTGTTTGATTATTAGCTACTGTCACTAAATAATTCATGAATTTTTTATTCTATAATATATTCTAATGTATGATATCCATTACTGATCATTTTATCTCACCCTTCATATGTTTCCATTTCTCTTGTTTATAATAAAATCTAATTTATATGATATATTCATAATGGTATCATGTTTTGAGAATTTTATTTTAGATTTTGAAATTTTCTTTTGAAATATGAAAATATGTATTAAATGGGAAAAATTTCCATTATGTGAGAATAATATGGAGTTTTATGAAATTAGTTTCCTTATTCAATAAATTTATAAACCTGAAAAGTTATTGGGTGTGTATGTGACCAAATAATTTCATTTAATTATGGGTGGTTAAAATTTAGTCTCATCCATTAGTGTCAAGATAGTATTTAAAGAGTACACTTTCAACACTAGATTTGGGTATATGGGTATGAGGTTACAATATATATTCAACTTTGATTCCAACTGATGTGAACATAGAAATTCTTACATACTTACCATTCAAACTATTTTTTTATTTTTTCAAATGGAAACTACATTATGGTTAAGTGAGAAGCTACAAATGAACAAAAATTTGGAAAAGGATGTGGAATCAAAAGATGAAACCAGTGTTTCCCCAAATGTGATCTATCACCGTATACTTATGATATTTTCAAACCTAGAGAAAACTACATGCACTGAAAAATGAGAGACCAATGAAGTCAATAAACAGAATACACAATCACCACTAATGCACTAGAAGAGAAAACTGTGGACACTGATGAGGAACGAACCCACTGAGTACCGCCACTGCAACACCGCACCACTGGGAATAATCCAACCAAAATCCATAGAGGCATTCAAAAGATGATGACCAATGGAGTGGGATTTCAAATTTTATACATACATATTACATTATTTCACATGATTATCCAATAAATCCTATAATAAATCATAGCCAAGAAACTATAGGTTTAGTGTCATGGGAAATTAGATAAATAACCATTTTTATAATTTTTTCAATAAATCTACAAAATTGTCTTATCACATGATAAACTTTAAGTAAATTATAATTATAATTTTCCTTTATAATACAGCGAATAGAAAAACAAGAATGGTTGAGGTCAGATTCTCAATAATGTTAAATGTAAGAGAAACAAATCTAAAATAATAAGTGAGCACAAGATGGGCATATCAGTATGAGAATATAATCAGGGTGCATGAACATGACATTGGATAATCATATTCAATAAAACCTTGATCATAAAATATGATTCATTGCATAATGTTTTTAGCATAACATAATACATGAGTTGAAGGAGAGTGAAAAAATGAGTCAATATCCATGGGAAATGAGAGAATGACATAGGTACATTTTATAACATAAGAATATAGAATGAACAAAAGAACACATTTTATAAAATATTATAAGTATAACCACTAGCATATTCATATCATAATGGACCCAAATTACCTCTTGTCGATAAGAAAATGGACATTGTAAACCATATGTATCCCTTAATACAGTGGACTTTGATTAACCAAAATTATTAGATCATGGAATCATGAGATATAAAAAATTACCCAATCCGTTATAGGGATTAAATGGACCCACCCATCATATAATGATAAACCACACATATATTTTCTACATGATAACAAAAAAATTAGTAATTACATCATAAAATAATTAACACATGAAAAGGAATTGGATTTATGAAAACATTGACATAACATAATCATAAACCATACTAAAAAAATAAGATAGTTGATATAATTAGTGAATATCCCCAGTTAAACAATAAAAACATTTAAGGATGTTGACATTGACAAAAACAATTTTATAAGAGTATTATAAAATTTATTTGGAATATAAGAAGAAATATCCTTTTATTTTAATAACATTTAACTTATAATATAGAATTAAAAAAAGGGAATACAAATTTAATTAGAAAACCATTTGAAATATGGTTTTGGAATATTAATTGTAGAAAATTGTTATAAAATAAAAAATATTCATTCATATGGAAAGTACTAAAAAGTGATGATTCTTTCCATACCATTTTTTTAAGAGTCAATGTTAGTAGAAAAAAACAAAACAAAAATCATTAAAATAAGATTAATTTTGTAAATAATATTAATCTCATTTAATCATAACTTAGTTAATACTATAATCAGGGATAATTAAATATACTAAACAAACTAATTAATATGTAAAATGAAGAGAAATATTCCCAACTCAAAAGAAGAGGTAAGGTTGGGTTTTTTTTAAAATGACCATATCAAAAAATATATAACCAAAGGGGTAATAAAATTGTAGGAATATATTTAATACTCATGAAAAACAATAGTAGAAAAAAATTATATGGTTTTAGAGAGAACAATTATTTAATTTCCATTGATTAAAAATTATTCATAATAATCTCAAATTTAAAAAGTTGTTAGCAAGAAAATGCTTCTAACTTTGGTATCTTTTAAATCAAAATAACATGAAATAAAAAACTTGATATGGTATTATAAATGTTAAAAACAAGGTAATACTGGAAAAAAATCATTACTATAGTTTATAAAAATTCATTTTATGGATTTATATTCATCAAATTTTATAAATAATTTTATAAAAAATTTCAATCGAAAATGGAATAGTTTTATTTAACTAAGTTGTTTTTCCACGAAATACATAGTTATATTTAAAAGATAAATTTATAAATATTAGAAATTTAACTCAATAAAATTGAATTAATTTTTTATATCAACATATAAAATTATTAATGTGGTATATTTTTGGGATTTTTATGAAAACATTGATTTTTGAGTCAATTGTAAAAAATACCAATTTTAACAAAACCATCATTTCTTTTCTTTAAATGATATAATTTAAATGTAAAATTATGTTTTTTAAATTAAAATAATATCTATTTAATAAATCAGAATCTAAATAATTCCACAAGAATCAATAATATATTTTATTTTTTTGTACGTTCATTTTATACTTAAAAACACAATTATCTAAAAAATATTTTTTAGTTGAATTTTTTATACTTATATTGAAATTAAGTTATTCAAATTAAAAAAATTTAATATATTAAAATTGATTAAATATTTGGAATCAATAGTTTAAAATTAATTAATGAGGTGAATTTCATATTTTGGTCATTATGAATAGTAACTATGATAATAATGATTCACCACGGTAAATGGTAAATTTTTTAAATTTGGGTAAATACTAAGTGACAAGGACACAAAATATTATCTTAATTATTATGGGATTATTTAATTTTTATAATTATCACATTATATTTTAATATTAATTATTTTAGTTCCACATGACCATGAGAGTGACTAAATATTATTTTAAACATTGAATAAATACTATGCACTAATCCACTCACATATAAAAGAAAACTTTTCTTCTCCATTCCTCACAAATTCTGAGGACAATAGTTCATCCAAGACCTGAAAAATATATCACCCCATCATCCAACCCCATATACTATCTATTCTTTTCTCACCAAAAGAAAAAACTAGGAGGCTTAATGTTTAAGGAAAAAAAGTTTTGCCCAAGAATAAATATAACTCCTAAACAAGTGTTTTCATGTCTATTTAATATTCTAAATCCTTTAATTATTAATTAAACATGATGAAATAATAACATCAAAATATTAAATATAATTAAATTATATTATTATTTTGGTAAAACCATTTTCCATATCATTTTCCATCCTATGGTAAATGAAAACATCGCTCATGAGTATGTGTAGTCTATCACTTCAATGAAGTGATGTGTTTCATTTTTCATAAATGAACTATATTAGTGGTTAAAATGTTATAAAAAATGAATATATATTATATTTAATAAATATTTATTATTAATTTGTGATAATATATTACGAACCTTCTTACCCTTTCCATATATTGGAAATTGATAACATCGCTTGTGTGTATGTGTGGAATACCATCCTTACAAAGAGATTCAGTTCATTTTTTAATTTACACATATAATGGATAGATATAAAAATGTAAATAAAAAATAAATATTAATTTTATAGTATATTTATTATTAAATAAATGAAAAATATTATATAATATATTTCTATTCCACCTGTTTGAAAAATGAACTTCTTAGTGAGTACATACAAACTACCATCTCTATGAAGCGATGTGAATTAATTTTCATGACCAACTTACATTGTTATTTTGAAATATGTATTTAATATTTAAATATTATAATTAAAATATTTTTATGAATTTGGAGGAAGTGGACCCACGACCCCGTTGACCATGGTTAATGGATTGATGATGTCTTGAGGATATAAACCACACTACCTCAAAATGTCCAAAATGAACTGAACATGTTTAGTAACTAAATAGAACCATGTAAGAAATGGAATAAAGGGAAAAATTATATTTTAATGAACATAAAAAATAGATCTTAAACAAGTATAAAACTAGTTAAATTTTATTACTCAAGAGGGTATACATATGATTCAAATGAGTCATGAACATGAGGTTAGATATTTTTCTCCAACATGTTGTTTTAATGATTTCAATTAAACGAATTCCCTACATATAAATGATCATAATAATTTTCAAAGTATCTGGTTATTTAAACATAAAATATTTTTTAATGTTAATTATGAAATAATTTTTAATTTTTTTAAAATTATTATAAAATGGATATTTTTAATATTTACCATGAGGGTCATTTTGTCTTTAATTAAAAAGTGAAAATGATTGTTTTTTAATGTATAAAAATTGAGCATATCTTATTTCCATCATAAACATTATTCATTATCAATATTAATTTATATGTTAACAGTATTTTGAAAACAATATATTATTCCTTATCTTATGGTAAATTTTCATTTTTTATGGTTTTCAAAGAAAAATGATATTTTTCACTATGATTATGTGAAAATGAAAAGTGATTTGATTATGGGTTCAAATTTTATTTTCAATGGATTTATATTGATAAAGGGAAATCATAAATTTTTTTTCTTGATATGGTAATTAAACACTATATATTTTTGTGTGGTAGCTTGATATAGCTCATGATGATAGGTGAACATGATATAACTCTCAAATTCATTGTGTAATTCTTCCGTATCCAAAGGATAAAAACAAGTTATATAAATATGTATGTAACTCATATGGAATTAAATAGACCTAAATTATTCTATCAAGTATTAAAAATGAGTAAACAGAGGTTAAAAATATTCTATTTTACCTATATTATTCCTCAAAAAATGATTTATGGGTTTATTATAATTTCATGGGGTAAGGAAATTTTAAAATTGAATGTTTTTTAAACAAAAATTTTTCATGAGATCCTACATACCTCATAATTACTCCATGGTTTTTTTCATGGGATTTAAATGGGTATCAAATGTTATTCTATGTTAATGGGTAAATTTTATCTTTTTGAAAATTTTTATTGATGTGTTCAATATTTTATTGTGAGGAAGGTACTCCTTATCCTAGTTTTTGGTTTTTTTTCTTGGGAATAATGGGATTAATTTTTTTTATATCAATTATAGAGTTTTTTTTGGTCCTCCCTAATTTAAAAATGTTTTTCAAAGAATATAAAAAAGGTTATATATGTTATCAATTTTATTCTTTATATTATGGTGGATCATCTTAAACAAAACAAAGGTTTCTTGAATGAAAAAGTGGTGTAAGCATAACATTCTATTTTTGTTGGAAAAAATTATACTTTGAAAAAGAGTATAATTTTCATGTAATATTTTTCCTAATTCTATAAAAAATTAAATTGAATAGATCATGTAATTTAAGAAGGTTCAACCCTTTTATAAATCATGTTATTATGGGTAGAATATGTTATGATTATTTATAGTTAGTATCAGAAAAAAATTTAGATATATTTAGAGGTTATTACAACATTAAAATACACTATAATGAGTCCTCAATTTATGAATATGTTACTATGAGATATATTTTTAATATTTCCATGTCACTTTATAAAATACATTTATGTTAAGTGTGGTTTTTTATAGAAGAAACAAATAAGTATTAAGGAGGAATAAAGTGGATAATAACCTTTCAAATAAGCAATATGGAATCATTCGTGAAAAAAAATTTATGGTCTCTTTGAATCAATTTACACAGGCTATTAATGGTGGAATATATGAAAATGTGGGAATAATTTCTCTATATAGGTACATGTTTATAGTGGTTAATTTCAGGAAATGTAACCATACAAAATTTGGTGGGAATTTTAGCCTAATGAATTATAAAATATATATCAATTATGTGAAAAATATATTTGATGTTTTCAGATGTATGAAACAAAAAAGGAAATCCTTTCTATTTATCATTTTGATGGTGAAGCTGATTGATGGTTTCTATGGTTAATAATAATAATGAAAAATATGAGATTAATTCCACGGAGTGATCATGCATTAAATTTTTTTTTCTGGAGTAGTATTTTCCTATAGTTCTTTATATTAGAGGAGAAATAAAATTTCTAGAGATGAAGTAAAAGGAAAAAATATCAGCGGACACCAATGAGGAAAATTTTACTATATGGGATAGGTATACACCAAATTTTTTTTACCATGAGGGTAAAATTGATCAATTTTACATATTTCTAACTCCATTTGTACAAATAACATTTTCCTATCATGAATTTAAATTTTTTGAGGAATTTTCTCATTGTGATAAGAAATCTGAGATAGAGTTTTTCAAAACTTACGTACATTGTGATGATAAAAGTTAGTATAGGTTGAGGTGGAAATAAATGGAGAATCATTCAACAAAGATATATAGAGTTAAGAAACCAAAATGTTCATAAATTTTTAAAATACATTTTAAATAATTATTTATAGGATTATGAAAGTGTTCCAACATGGTAAAATCTATCATTTGGATCATGATTACAAGGAAAAGTGTTCCAATTATTCCATTGATCGGAAAATGGATGGTGAACAAGAAGTCATAATTTTTAGTTTCAATCGGTTGGGTCATTTCTCTAATGCATTCCAATGTTAGTTACTCATGTTACAAGCTATAAAGATTAAAAGAAAAAAGGATTGGAAAATTATTATCCTAATACAATTATAGATATTTTACTATCTAATAAAGAGGTGTTAGGTGAATTACTTGATTATTTATATTACTGCAATGTCTTATTTGATTTGAGATCTATGAATTCTTTGATATCTATGAAATAATCACATAAATTTAGAATATAATATTATGAAATGTATTAAAAAATCTTGAAAAAACTCCTTGGGGTTGTATAAAATATCCAAATTTTAGGTAAACCTTATTGTTAACATATGTAAAAGGGTTTTCAATAAAAAACGTTTTGTATGTCCCATTGTAGTCTTTTTTTATTATAGGTATGTATTGCCTTTAAATTTTTTATGAAAATATATTATATCAAGATAAATAAGTAATATTAAATTTTCAGAGTGAGTTTCAATTAATATATAAGAATGAGTTCATACCTTTTTTAACATTTCATGAAGATGTGAATATAATTAATGATTGTAGTGAAACTTATCATGGAGATATAGTTTAAAAAAGAAAATGTAAAAATTAGTGATTTTTTGGTAGTGAAAAAATATATATGGATATATTTATAGAATATTTTTTTGGTTTTATTTCTGACCAAGAGGTTGAGTTTATTATTGACTTAGTGGTTGATGATAAGACAATTTCGAAACCCACTTATCAAACGGGTCAGTTGAGTTTTTAGAATTGAAAATTTAGTTATAATATTTTCTTGACAAGGGTTTTATTCTCTATGAAACAAATCCTTGGGGTTATTGTACTCTTTTTGGTAAAAATAATGATGGTTCGATGACACTTTGATCGATTATATATCACTTAATAAGGTCTAATTTAAGAAGAAGTCTCAATTACCGCATATTGATGAATTCGTTAATAATCTCTAGGGAGATCAATATTTTGGAAAGGATGATCTCAGGTTTGGATATTATCAGCTAATGGTATTGTAGGAAGGAATTCTAATTATATCATTTCTTACTGGGTATGGTCCTTATGAGTTTATAGTTTTTCCATTCGGGATAAAAAATGCACTTTTGGAATTGAATGATATTATAAATAGGGGTTTCGAGGAGTATTTGGATAATTTTTTTTTGTGATTTTCATTGATGAAATTATATTTAATTCTAAATGATATCAGGAATATGGAAAATAACTATGTATTGTTTTTTAGAATTTTAAAGAAAATAAGTTTCACAAAAAAATTAGTAATTTTGAATTTTGGATCTAACAAATTTATTTTCCAGGGAATATTATTTTGAAACATGGAATGAATATTGATCTTTCCAAATACAATGTTATCAAATAATTTTCAATATATTTAAATATCACTGAGATTATATGTTTTATTAAATTACAAGGATAATACAAATGGATTGTTGAGAACTTTTCATAGTTAACTAGTCTAATAACTAAGTTAACTAAAACAAGAGTGAAATTTATCTAGAAAAATGATTATGATGAATATATCATGGAATATAAAATAATATTGGTTAATTAATTATTTTTATCATTGAAAAAATAAATTCTAAATATATTATTTACAATTTTTTTTTAAAATACATGGTTGCGTCTTTATGAAAAATGATTGGTTAATTTCATATGTTTCACATATATTGAAACTTCAAGAGATGAATTAAATGAAACATGATATTGAAATTAAATTGGTGAGTTTTTATTTGAAAATAACATGGCATATTTTACATTGGGTAGGATGTGAAATATATACTGACCATAAAATATTAAATTATATATTCACTAAAAACTAATCAAACATGGGATAGAGAAGATAATTTGAACTTCTAAAGGATTATTAATACATGATTCAATATCATCATAAAAATATAAAAAAAGTAGTTAATGAATTGAATCAAAAATATAATGTATCTTCAATAATGATATATTTGGACCAGGATTTACTATTTAGTTATTTAATAAATGTTTTACTTGAAATTCTTCATGCTATAACTCCCACCATTTTTGTTTATATGTCAGTACAATAATCCATAAAAGAAATAATTAAGAAGGAACAAATGGAGTGGAATGTAAAAACTTTTTCAATGAGGTAAGGGTCCTTTAATTTTAAATTTAAAACTTTATCGTTTATCCTCATTGAATTGTTGAAGAGATTGATGGAGTTTTTAAGAGCGTCTAAGGCTTGCTGGAGTTTGAAGGTATAGGTTATTTTGGGAAAAGGCTAGGAATATTGTATTTTTAAACTATGAACCATAGGAAACATGGTTTCTTAAAACCATATAGTGTACTGAAGTTGGTCTAAAAATGGTGAACATGATATGAATGGTTTTCGAAAACCATGTGGCTAGATACTTGTGTAGTTCAACTTAAGTATTGAGTCTGTATAGTTAGAAAATGGATTGGCTAAATCATATAGTCAAACCATGTTCCCCCTTAAAAATATGGAAATTACATCTTTACCCCTATTTCGTTATAATTTCCATTACCTCTTCACTTCCTCAGCACATACATCTTCCTCAATTCTTGAGAGCTCCCAAATACTTATACCTTAGGGTTTGGAAGTACATGTTTACCCAAGATTGGAGTCATTCTTTGTAAGTTGTGTTGGATAGCTAATGTTAATTTCTTCAATTCTCTTATTTACTTTCTTTATCTATCTCACCCACATTAATTTTATTTCTAAGAGGATAATATTCCCTACTTTTATGGAATTTTCCTATTTCTATAATTTATTAAATTTTAGCTCGAATATAAAGATGATACCAGATGATGAATCATACACCACCCTAACCTATGTGATTTAGTAATTTTTAACTAAATCAAGTTTTTTTATATCATGCACATTAATGCCACACATCAAGAATTTTTATTATTTCATAAAAAAATTAGAAATTAATTATTTGAATGGTCAACCTTGTGATAGGAACTCACTCAAACCCTTATTTTTTTATCGGAGGCCTCCCACCTCGAGAAATGCCAACCCCTTTGGGTGAATTTATTAAATTCCATTGTTTAAAATATCTCTTTTATAGGTCAAATAATTACATACATGATGTATTATTATTATTATTATTTCCTATGCATGTTTAATAGATGATGATACATTGTTAAGGCTAGTTTTAGACATGTCACTTCATGCTCCCTTGATGTGTGATGTTGGGAATAATGTCACACATCGGTTATCGAATGACATATATGATGTTTCACATTCCCCTAGAGGTTGTAGGACATGATGATTCACTTTTCTAATTAGGTTGAATAATATTATGAAATCTGTACCCTTGATCAAATTCTTGGTCTAGTACCCTATTTACAACATGAGACTCTTATGACTATGAATGGATGCTTGAGTTATTCCTTGGGTATTGGCTAGTATTAGTATATATTTATAGCTATATATGTCACTACATATATAGTCCATATATATAAATACATACATATATATATATATATGAATATATATTTACACAAATAACATATACTTAAATATATATACATGGTGACACATGTTCGGAGGTATCTTAGCTTACATCGATGTAGGTAGTATCAGCCTAGTGTCCTTTAGGAACTAGAGATGACTCATTTTAAGGACACATTTTTGTATTAAATTTTCTTATTTTCAATACACAATTTTAAATGTATTGGTCAGATAATAATATATTTCATATGTAGTGGTCCACTATGTATACCTCACACCTTTTTTGGGCTTCCAATTGGTAGTTTAATAGAGTTATTTATTGATGGTAGGGGAAAAGGCAAGTTTCCAGAAATGAATTTTTGATTGTCTCTTCTAGGATGGAGTATGAGAGTAGAGGATAAAGCTTACAATCATGATTCTATTCGATATAGTTTGAGAATTTTTTTATATTTTTGTATATAATGAAATATATTACTATTTATTTGTATCCCATTATTTTCTATTTTTTATAGTGTCATGAAATAATCATCATTTTGTATATAATACAAGTGATCTTCTTTACCTGGATGATTTACTTTTGTTTTGAATGTTTGTTATTATTACACTACTTCTGCTGATTAATCTATTATTCTCCATTATGCTACACTCTGACCAGAGTTCATAGTCTCCTAAAAGACATGCCCTAGGGCTTCACTAATAGTCACCTGCCTTTAGCATAGGGGAGGTATTCTTGATGCCATGTGGCCAAATAAGTTCTTTTACTTAGATGTGGATTAGGATTGAGATTCTACAAAGTTGTATTAAAGGGATTCTTTTTCCTTTTTTATTTCACTTCAGGAATGGTTATACAGAAGATTAAGAAGTGTTGGAATTTGATAATGAGCCTATTCTTGGGAGTACCTAACCCAGGTATAGAGAAAAGACAAATTTCCTAGGATGAGACCTATTGTTCTGTATTTCATTTTTTTACCATTATACTGATTTCACTGTTGGGTTACAAACTTGTTAAATGATGTGACCTTTATAAATTCCCATTTACTATGTCTATGTGAGGAAAGGAAGTAATTTACATGCTTCATCATAGGTATGTAGGGACTCATATGTCGTACATTATACTATGACATATAGTTGTATCATGTCTCTTTCATTTCCCTTGTTTCATGTTTTTTCTATGAGTGACTTGATAGTTATATTCAAATTATACTAACATTTCATTATTTTAGATAAAATATTGGTTTTCTAATGTGATTATATCAACCTAAAAAGTGTTTCCCCTATAAAATGATGGTGAAACTCTAACTAACCAATTATGGAATTTTTGATCTATGGATCATTGGACACATGAGATGATACATTAGTAGTTTAAATTAAATAAAATCTAATTGAAATTTATAGAGTATTGGGCTCAATAAATTTGAAATAGTTATTTAGTTAATTAAACTATTATAAGGGCTGGTGGCAGTTACGTGAGGTATAAAATTGTAACTTATACGGTGTAGGATGTTATACAATGGGACTGGAAGATGCATCTAACTATAAATGGATTAATATATAGATATATATGATAATTAATAGTATAAATTTAAAACTCTTAAATAAAATGGTTACCGTGAAATAGGGATTCCAATTTCAATGTAAAGGGTGTTTTCCTCTATACCTTGAAAATAAAACTCCATATACGGAGTTCTTTTTTGTATGATTTGAGACCATGAACCTAAACCAACTTTTATAGTGGGTATCAGTGAGTGTCTCTTATGAATATTTTAATATTTTTGAATTTACCTAGTCCTGGATTTAGGACCAGGAAGATATGTGTTGAATAATGAATTTAAAGGCATTGTACCTATCTTATTTCATTAGTTGTGATCTTTTCTATTATCAAATTCTTTTTTGAGGTGTTCATTTGGATATTTTAGAAATATTACACTATTATGACATTGCGTTTATTTACAAGAAGGCATCAATGATCGTACTTTAGAGGATGTGGCCACTTAGCCACAAGTATTATCTCATATAGTACCACTTGTGGCACAATATTTTATACTAATGTTCGGAACTTATTCTCAATTTCAGGAGAGTTTCTTATGGTTAATGCAGCCCATGAATGGTGATCCTTGATCTACCTCTTCAATGGAGAGTCGATGTGAGATTTCCAATAGTAGCACCGACCTACATTCCCAAGGGATGGTTTCCCCCATGATGCTGAGTCATGGATGGATACCTTTATATATATATTTGATCACATAGATACACCACAAAAAATTATGGTCAAGCTTAGAAAATACATGTTGTTTGATTCTACCAAGCGATGGTGTGATGTTGTCAACCAAGCTATTCAGCATTAGGATAATATCTATAAGTATTTACAGATGAAATTCTATGATTAATTTTTCCTACATAAACTATGTTTTAATATGTAGAGGGAATTTATATACCTTCACCAGAGAGCTATGTCTATTATAGAGTATTCTATTCATTTCGAAGATATACAGAATTTCAAACCTACTATCAAAAAATATGTATTGATGATAGTGATATAGTTTTGAGATTTTCTTTTAAATTCCATCCAATCACATGTTAATATCAATTAGATGACTACCATTTTAGATAGAGTGAACTAATACATCATTACTGAGAATAATTTTATGAAATATGATGATATGGACTCAGGGGGTTTATCACTGAGATAGGGTCACAGCCCATCTATAGAATGGAATCAGTTCCTTGAATTGAATCATTATGGCAGTTCTAGTCAGACAACATGCACTAATAGTTAGGTGATATACTTCTCATGTGGGAAACCTAGTCACATGAAGTCCCAATAAAATAGATTAAGAGTCGAATATCGATCCTATGATAAAATGGGCCATCTAAAATGTTTTTACATAGAATTTACTCCATTACTTAATCGAAATGGGTTTTCACTAACTCCATATTCTAGAGTGGGAGTAGCAGATTCGCATTAGATGAAAATATGGGTTACTACTGGACAATCAGGCTGAGAAGGTAGATGTGGATATGGGAGATAGGTGTATGAGATGTGACATCAATATAGTGGGACTTCATAGGATATCCAATCTATGGTTCAAGTCAAGGGTACTTTCTATATTCATGTAGTATAACCTACACTAGAGAAGTGGGACACTAATACTTTCATATTATGAGGTATGATTTTATTAGCCTCTATTTGGGTGCCTTCAATTTTTAAAATAGGCACTTCACATTATTTTATTTCAGCGGATATTATTTAAATTTTTGGTAGTGAAATTTAGTAATATTTTGGGGTAATGAATCCAGATACAACTGTTGGGAATTTTATCAAAGAGCATACACCAGTTTATATATTGTCCCCTTAAATTGGATTTTTTTTTCCTATAGGACCTCTTCATCCTAGAGACAACTCGTTTTAACATTATTCACATAACAGAATGGATGTACCATTATGAAGACCATATCGATATCTATTAATAGAATATGACTTTCACCTTATCTGAGGGTGGTAACATCATATATAAGGAAGAATGGGATGTCCAAGAAACATGAGATATATGCATGAATCATGGTAAAAGTGGAGTGAAAACGCAAATTTCTTGTTCCTTTGTGAATATTTAGGGAACATGAAAAGATGATATCCCTCCAATAGTGGATCGGTTCAGGGATGTATTCCTGAATCAATTCTTTGGATTAAATTTTGAGAGAGTGGTGGAGTCTACTATTGATATTATACCAAGAGTAGCAATAATATCCATTCATTTTTACAGGATTTCACCTAGAAAGATTTATAATCTCACGAGATATTTAGAAGACATGGAAATAAAGGGTTTTTTATGACCTAGTACTTCTCCTAGGGGCTCATCTATGCTATTAAAAAAAGGGATTATGTGAACATTGGGATCCATATGGAATAATAGTGCCTGAATCCCCTTATAGTCAAGAACTGATATCCTCTACTCTATATATAAGATCTCAATCACTAGATCCTAGGTTTGAGTGTGCTCGTGATGGTATATCTATGGTTAGGATACCATTAGGTGTGAGTTAGGACTATAAATATAACATATGGACTTCTATAAGATATATGGCCTTTAAAAGTATCTAGTAATTCCTTTTGGTGTTACGAACACACATACATGTTTCATGACCTTGATGAATTTGGTATATTACAAATATCTTGATTCATTTATGGTGGTCTTCATCAATGACATCTTGGTGCATTATCATCTCAATATGACCATGCCAAACAACTTGACTTTGTAATGAATATACAGAGAGAGAATTAGATCCATTCTATGCTCCCAAAGTGCCACTTCTAGATTAATAAAGGTAACTTCCTAGATCAAATCATCTCAGACACATAAGTATCTATTAACCTAGAGAATGTGAGAGTTATAATATCATGGTAGAATCCAAATAACCTCTTTGATACATGGAGTTTAATGGGGATTTATGGTTATTTTAGTTGTTTATTAGGGGATAATCATGCCTTGAAACACGTATTATTATCTTGAAAAATAAGGGTGTTATGTTTATATGGTTTGAATCTTGTGAGAAATCCTTATAGGAGCTATATTAGAGACTGAATTTAGTGCTGATACTAATTCTTCTTGGCCCTAAAAGAGGATTTACAGTGTATTGTGATGCATTAAGAATCTAGCTAGGATCCATTCAAATATAGGGAGGGAAAGTCACATAATTTTCATCTTGTCATTTGGGTCATGATGAGTATAACTACCTAATAATGGAATTAGATCTTTTAGTTGTGGTCCATGGCTTAAGCTGTTGGAAGAATTTTTTATTGGGAGAATTGTTCTTCATTTACACAGACCATCAAAGTCTCAAATACCTTTCCACTTAGTGGGAATAAAATATCAAGAAGTATATATGAGGAGAATATCTAGAGACATTATAATTTTATCTCACTTATATGTATGATGAGTGAAATTAAGTGGATAATTCTATGAGATGGAAGACTCATACATAGTTTGTTCAAGAGGACAGTAGTGAGTGGAACTTGATTTCCCTATTTTCTGTGATGCACATGATGTTTTAGGAGTAACACATGAAGCTAGTTTTAGAATCCTTGGAAGAATAATCTACACTTTTAGAATGAGTAAATATGATAAAAAATTATGATCCTAAGGGATTAGTCTTGACCGAGTGTGTCTGAAGTGGTGACCCACAAACCAGTTGGGTTATCAATGAAGATGGGTTTTTTGTATATTCATAAATGTGTCTAGGTGCCTCTAGACATACATGAGGAAATGATTCAAGAATATCGTGCCTTTGATTGGGAATTGAACCTTGGAATCACCAAGATGTACTATGACGTATTCCAAAAGTATTGGTTGTTTGGTTTGTAGAGGCATTTGCAGGTATTATTACACATTGTTCCACCTTTCATCAAGAGAAGGCGGAGCACCTATGACCTGTTCGAATTTTACAACCTCTGTCCACTACATAGTGGAAATGGTATAATGTCACTATAGATTTCATGATGTTTTTTCCGAGATCCCATGAGGTTGTGATTTGGTGTATGTGATTTTTTAAAGGTTGACCAAGTTGTATCACTTCCTACCATTTAGAGATACATTTTTAGTAGATGAGTTTGAGATTCTATATGAACAAGATGTTATATGCCTTCTTATTGTTTCCGATTTTGTTTCATTGGATGGGGATTCCCTATTTATATAATGGTTTTGATAGGGTTTTTATATGTTTTCGAGGACATAGTTTCTTCTGAGTACATAAAATCACCATCAAATTGATGGTCAATCCGAGCATATGTGACATGTGTTGGAGGACATGTTTAGAGAAGGAATCCTTGATTTTGAAGGTTCTTTGGAGAAAAAACCACCTCTGATAGATATTTTTACAATTTTTTTAGGAAACTATACAGATGGATCTTTAGGAGGCCCAATATGGTAGGACATGATGTTCACCCCATGCTGGTAAGAGGAACTTAAAGCATCAAAATTGGGACATCATCTTATTCAAGAGAGTTCAGAATGGGTACAAATTATCCATATGTATATTAATACAATTGAAACTAGGAAGAATTCTTATACTGATCGTCACTACTAACCTCAAGATTTTGAGGTGCAACATCAAGTATTTATGTGAGTCACCCATTGGTTGGGTCATAGATGGATTTGAAAATATGGAAAGCTATCACCTTGTGTTTTAGGGAAGTTCAAGATAATAGTGTCAGTCGGGACAATAGTCTATTGCTTTTCCTCACCTTACATGTACCTAGACATGTATGATGTCTTCCATGTATCACAGCTTCGCTATTATTATTTTGACCCCTCTCATTCCTTTGATCCTGTGGATATTAAGTTGGAGGATGATGTTCTTTTGAGAAGTATCTAATTTATATAATCAATTATAGTATGAATGATCAAAGATTTATATTGACTCCCCTAGTTTTGGTGATATGGAAGCATGGACTTTTATATAATGAGACATAGAAGGGAGAGGATAATGTACATGACTCTTGGTTGGAACTTTTCTCAGATGAATTTTCACCAACCTTTGAAGGGAAACATGGGAATGGGTTGTTTTAAGGAGGGGAGGCTGTAATGTCCCTATTTTTTAATTAGGTATTTATCCAATATAGTTATTTTTAAATTATATTTATTATTATAGATTTTTTAAAATATTAAAGGAGTTTTTGAGAGAATTCTCACCCCTTTAAGAGCACAGATCATCCGTGTTTAGAGGAAATAGACCTGGAACACATTTTTAAACCATGAAATGTGATGTAGAGGGTTTCTAAAAGGTAACATGGAATATTCATGGTTTTTTAACCATGCACACAACATCATTCGTAGTCCCAACTTTTCAATGGTCCAACACAGTTGGCACATGATTTAGAAAAACCCTGGGGATAAAAAGTATGTGCATTTAAAAAGTGGTTCATCAAAGGAATCATTCACTACACACAACAATGTCTTGGCTTTCTTTACACACAATCACAACATTCCTCGATAGAATGTGTTGTACGCAATACCAAGTTTCACTAAACAACGATATGCTATTAAAATATTATTAAAACTAGTCGTTATGAATAGTAATACCCACTTTTTGAAATTTTATAAATTCTATCTTTCCAAATGGACTTCATTTTTGGATTTATAATATCAAAATTATCCTAGGGTGAATTTTTTGTATTTTTCTGAAAACTTGCAATTTTTGATGAATAGTGAAAACACTATGTTACTATTTAAAAACCGACTTTTTAGTTAAATAATTATTAATTTTTTTAAAATTTATTTTGGGTAAAAATAGATACATAATACCTATATATGTTCAATGTAATTCATTGGAGTTATTTTATAATAATTTTAGACATATAAAAATTTTATTGTACTTTTCACCGTCTTTTACCCACCTCCTAGGAGAGTTTGAAAATTTACATAAAAATAATTTTACCACTTCTATGAGTGTAATTTCGATAATACGAGAGACACAGTTAATATCAAGGAGTAAAATGTGATTCAATAAGATAAAAACAATTTTTGGTGAATAGTAACTTTTTACTTTTATTTACCACGGTTAAAAGTAAATAGGGTAATTAAGGGTAAAAATGATATTATTATTACCCTAACACATGTACTAATTCTATTGGATAACTGTAGTTCGACCAAAAACAAACATAGAGATAAAATATTACCCTTCAGGTCCACTTTTATTACATTAGGACATTTATTATTATTTTAATTAAAGAAGAATTAAAATAGTTAAAATCAAAGTTTAATAACTAATTCTATTAATATAGGGTTATACATAACATAAATTCAACTATAAATATTCATTATAAATCTAAACATATTTTATACATAATTATATTATATTTATAATTTTCAGACATTAAATAATTTAATTTATTTATGACACAATGATGATGCTGTAATTACATTAATAATGAAATACTAACATAATTGATGTTATCACTACTAGAAAAGGGGGCATTGGAGCCCCCCAGACTCGGGCGACCGCCATTTGCGGTCGCTATTGCTCACCATTAGCGACCGCCAATGGCGGTCGCTAAGCTGCCTAAAAAATTTCGGGGGGTTTCTGCGCCCCCCCCCCCCCCCCCCCCGCGCCCTCTCCCTCGATCTCCCTCGCCCTAACCCTCCCTCACCGCCCTCCCTCGCGCCGCCCTCCCCTCCCCCGCCGCCCGGCCTCCCCCGCCGCCCGGCCTCCCCCGCCGCCCGCCCTCCCCCGCCGCCCGCCCTCCCCCGCCGCCCGCCCTCCCCCGCCGCCCGCCCTCCCCCGCCGCCCGCCCTCCCCCGCCGCCCGGCCTCCCCCGCCGCCCGGCCTCCCCTGCCGCCCGGCCTCCCCCGCCGCCTGCCATCCGCCCTCCGGCTGCCGCCCTCCACCCTCGGGCCTCCGGCCGCCGCCCTCCGGCCTCTCGGCCCTCCCCCCCCCCCCCCACCCCGGACGACACCCGCACCCCGGACAGCCCCCGACGCGCACTCCGGACCGCCCCCCGCACCCCGGACGCCTCCCCGCACCTCAGACAGCACCCCCCCGCGCACTCCGGACCGCCCCCCGCACCCCGGACGCCTCCCCGCAACCCGGACAGCCCCCCCCCCCCCCCCGCGCACTCCGGACCGCCCCCCGCACCCCGGACGCCTCCCCGCACCTCGGACAGCCCCCCCTGCACTCGGACACCCCCCTCCGAACCCGGACAGCCCCCCCGCACCCCGGACAGCCCCCCCCCCCCCCCCCGCACTCGGACACCCCCCCTCCGAACCCGGACAGCCCCCCCGCACCCCGGACAGGCCCCCCGCACCCCGGACACCCCACCCCGCACCCCCGACAGCCCCCCTGCACCCCAGACAGCCCCCCCTCCCCCCAACCCCGGACACCCCCGCACCCCGAACACCCCTTCCCGCACCCCTGACAGGCCCCCGACACCCCGGACACCCCTCCCCGCACCTCGGACAGCCCCCCCCCCCCCGACCCCGGACACCCCCCCTCGCTGCCCGTCCCCCGTCCCCTCACCGCCTCCTCTCCTCCAGCTCCCCGCCGCCGTCGCCGCCCGTCCCCTCCCTTGCCGCACCGCCTTTGGCTCCGGCTCCCCTTCGCTGCCTCCTCTCCCTCGCAGCACCGCCTTCGGCTCCCCTCCCTTTCAGGTTTGTAGCTCAATCAGGTAACATGAGCTTTCAGTTACATTATTATTTTATCAATGGTTCATAAACAAATGGTTAATATTTATTTTGAATATAGTTGATTTGAAAAATGTAAATGTAATAAGTATTGTGTAAATGTTTTTTATACAGATATTATTATGGATAAGAGTTGGATTGATCTTCCAAATCGAACGTCTAGAGAATATTTCAATGGCATTATGCAGTTTATTGACTTCACGAGAGGATTTGAAAGTGACTATATTAGTTGTCCATGTAGAAAATGTGCTAACAGATATCAATTCACACGAGATACTGTGAGGGAGCACCTTTTCATTAATGGATTTCTGAAAAATTATAAGAGTTGGACTCGTCATGGAGAAGAATATGTTCGTTGTCAAAATACAGATGCAGCTCAGATGGATGTTGATGCAAGGATGACTGATCCAATGCATGAAATGCTTACTGAAATGGTACGTGGGTTTGATCCTGAAGGCATTGACATCCAGAATCTTGAGACCGGTGAGATAAATTTTCGCTCTGGTGCAGATCGTGATTCGAGGAGGTTTTATGAAGTACTTGATGATGCGAAAACAGAATTATATCCTGGATGTACTTCTTACAATAAACTGTCGTTCATCGTGGAGTTGTTGCATTTGAAGACTTTGAACAATTGGTCAGACACATCATTCGACATGCTTTTGGTTTTATTGAAAAAAGTTCTTCCTGTCGACGCTAAGATTCCTGAGTCGTATTACTATGCTCGTAAGTTGACAGAGAACTTAGGTTTTACATATGAGACTATAGATGCATGTGCAAACAACTGTATGTTGTTTAGAAATGAAACTGCTCATTTGGATATCTGTACGGTTTGTGGCGCTTCCAGGTGGAAAGAGAACAGGGGAAATAAGACTCATCAAAGTCAGATTGCGATACAGGGGAAACCGATTGCCGTAAAGCAAATGCGTTACTTTCCCCTTAAACCGAGGTTGAAAAGATTTTTTATGTCATCTAAAGTTTCTAATTTAATGAGATGGCATGCAGAAAGAGTTCATGAAAGTGACATGTTAACCCACCCGGCAGACTCTCATGCATGGAAGGATTTTGATAAGAGACATCCCGACTTTGCTAAAGATGTTCGTAATGTCTGATTGGGATTGGCAGCAGATGGTTTCAATCCATTCAAGTCTATGGTTGGTGCAACTCATAGCACATGGCCCGTGGTGTTGGTTCCATGTAATCTTCCTCCGTGGCTTTGTATGAAGCAAAAATTTATATTACTTTCCACTCTTATTGATGGACCTAAAAGTCCGGGGGATAAGATTGATGTTTACCTTCATCCATTGATTGATGAGTTGAATGAATTTTGGGGCGATGGTGTGATGACTTATGACTGCGAAATGAATGAAATGTTCAAACTGCATGCAGCTTTATTGTGGACAATCAATGACTTCCCAGCTTATGCAAATTTATCAGGCTGGAGTACGAAAGGGGAATTTTCTTGCCCTTGTTGCAATAAAAGTAAAAAATCTGTATAGCTTAAACATTCCAAAAAATGGGCATACATGGGTCACAGGCGTTTTCTCCCTCCCCAGCACAGGTTCAGAAAGGACAGAGTGGCATTTGATGGTTCTAGAGAGTTCAGCCCAGCACCAAAGATCATGACAGGAGTCGAAATGTTATCGCAGATTGAGGAAGAAAACATCCGCACGGTATATGAAATTCAGGATTTGGTGGCTCCTCCAGTACGTAATATTCGTGCTGCGGGTAGGCAGCGCAGTCACAATTGGAAAAAGAAAAGTATTTTTTATAGTCTTCCGTATTGGAAAACTAACATGTTGAGGCATAATTTGGATGTCATGCACATTGAAAAAAATGTTTGTGATAACATATTGTGGACCATTTTAGGTGTCAGTGGAAAGTCAAAGGACCATGTTAATGCACGCCGTGATTTGGAAGAAATGGGTTTAAGGAAATAGTTGCATTTACAGTTAGCTGAGGGAAACAAGGCATATATGCCTGCTGCACAGTATTCGATGACTACAGAGGAGAAAGAGACATTTCTTTCCATTTTGAAGATGGTCAAGGTGCCTGATGGTTACTCTTCTAATATTTCAAAGTGTGTGAATCTGACGAGCAAGACATTGCAAGGGTTGAAAAGTCATGACAATCACATATTACTTCAGCAGTTGATTCCAATCGCAATTTGTGATTGTTTATCCCCCAATGTTGTTCAGCCCTTGATTGAGATGAGTAATTTTTTTAGACAGCTTTGTTTAAGAAATCAACGAATGAGTGATTTAAAAAGTTTGCAGGACCGAATTGTACTTACGCTTTGTCACTTTGAGAAACTTTTCCCCACCTCATTTTTCGATGTTATGGTCCACTTAACAGTGCACCTAACTGATGAAGTAATGGCTGCTGGTCCAGTGCAATTCAGGTGGATGTATCCTATTGAACGGTATTTGAGTACATTGAAAAGATTTGTACGCAACAGAGCTCGTCCAGAGGCATCAATAGCCAATGGTTATTTGATGGACGAGTGTACTACCTTTTGTGCAGAATATCTTACAGATGTTGAAACAAAATTAGATAAGCCCTCTCGGATTCATGATGGTCCAGTTGGAGAAGGAACCACATTTGATATGGACAACATCGAGTGGATACAAGCACATCGATATATCTTGTTCAATACTCCATCAGTTGCACCATTAATGCAGTAAGTATCTTATCAATGTGCTTGTATAACTTTTACATGTTTTATTTGCATAAGTTGATCTTTTAAACATCGCGTAATCATTTGCAGGAAACACATTAATGAGATAAAAGAAGAGATGCATCGTGCGACTGAGTTGCAAATTCAACAATCTCATTATGCGGCATTTCAGGATTGGTTCAAGGATTATGTATGTATAAATTGATTTTCATTATGAGTGAAGTATTAAACTAATTCTTTCTGCATATATCAGTATTGATTTTTATAAATTATGTAGGTTCGTAAGCTGAGGGAGTTAGGGGACCCCACGTTACCTGAAGTATTTATCCAACTGGCTGAGGGTCCATCTATAACCGCTCGTCGTTATAAAGCTATTGATGCTAATGGTTTTCGATTTCGCATTAAAGATGTTGACGACAAATGAGCAACACAAAACAGTGGAATCGGTTGTCCCTTTGTCGATTCTGGTTATTACTATGGTCAATTGATAGACATCATTGAAGTTGTATACACACACGGTTTGAAGTACATATTGTTAAAGTGTAATTGGGTTGATCCAGTGCGTGGATGTAAAGTCGATCAATATCAGTTTTCATTGGTGAATTTTAACTACATGTTATACAGAAATAATGAACGAGTTGAGAATGAACCTTTCATCTTGACATCACAAGCGGAACAAGTATTCTTCGTTACTTTGCCTTCGGATCCAAGTTGGAAAGTTGTTGTCAAAATGTCTCGGCGAGGAGTGTTTTTATTTGAAGAAGATGAACCCGAGACTGTTCCGTTTGTTTACCAACAACTTGATCAACATACCGTAGTTCAACGTGAAGAAGATATTTATTGGGTCAGAGCGGCTGTTGAAGGAGAAACGGTCGATTTGCATGCTTAATGAAAGGTATAATTGTTTTCCCTCTATTCAGTAGAATTTCCTAGGATATCATAAATTATCTAATCATTTTATAAATCCTTATAAGTTTTAATCCTCACTTTTGTAAGTTAATTCAGTCATAAATATTTAGGTTGATTAACTTTCTGATTTTTTAAAATTCATTCACAACTAATTATTCAATCCATTTTTTGTTTGATTAACAGTTGTACAAGTTTGATTTATTAAGAACAATCCAATTTATCTTTTAAACACTTTGGACTCATTACTGATATTTTGTATGATTGCAGACATGTCAGGGGAAGAGGCAGAAAATCCACATCATCCATCTGAGGCATCTACGTCTCAGGGTCGAGGTATGTTTGACAGTCATTATCTATATTATTTATGTAATTAACATATATATATATATATATATATAACATTTGTCAATTTATATATAAAATTGTTTTCAACAGGATCAGACTCGGCTGTTTCTTCCTCTCGCAGGAGAGGCCCTGGTCGTGGCATATTAGCATGGAATTCCGACACGACGATAGATGTTTCATTTGATGAGGTATTTCATCCCGTGGGACCGAATGCCCCGGCATTTATTCGTCAGCTGGGTCATATCATACGTGACCCACATCGATTTCCATTGACCACACGTGATTGGGCTTCTATCCCTCCGGACACATTAGATCGTCTATGGAGGGAGGTTCAGGTAAGAAAATAATTTTACTTTATTTTCTATTTATAAATAATACTAATATGTTTGATTATTTTCATTATATCAAAATTTGAAAGTATGCCCTGAAGAGTTTCGGCCCGTGTGTATGAGCAAATGCCGTAAGCTGTGGAAAGATTATAAAGGCAAAGTGAAGAGGGACCACTGGGTACCAAATGTGGGTGCCCCTGACATTTTGGAAAAAGTCCCGAGAGGTGTCCTCCCGGCTCAGTGGCGTGACTTGGTTGCATATTGGTCTACTGAGGGTGTTGCGGTTTGTATATTAATTATTTTGCTGTATATATATTTTCAAGAATATGTGATTTGTTTGAAATTTGAATGAATTGAATGTAGGAGGTGTCAACACGCCATTCGGAGAATCGAGCGTTGCAGGGACCAGCTCACAGGCTCGGGACTCGTCACATGTCTCAGATCCGACATGAGGTATATATTATTCACTTTTTAATTTATTAATTAATATGGTTTTGTGTTTATATTCTTTTAATATACAGTTGCGAGGGCAAGGTGCAACAACTGATAAAATGTCGGTGTGGATAAGGACTCGTGATCGCAATGATCCAGAGGTTGCAGCATTGATAGTAAGTGTCTGTACTTACCAATAATTACATAAATCTTTATATTAACATATATATATTTATATATATTTAAA
The DNA here is from genome assembly GCA_963277665.1 of Viscum album. NCBI lineage: Eukaryota > Viridiplantae > Streptophyta > Magnoliopsida > Santalales > Viscaceae > Viscum > Viscum album. The sequence goes on from OY728127.1 coordinate 112,930,200, forward strand.
TATTTCACAGGATCAATTTGAAGCTGAGTTAGAACATCTGCCAGAGGACCAGCGACAGCTTCCCATGCGACGGGATGAGATCTTTCATCGCATTATTGGTCGGGACGGGCATGGCTATAGTTTGACCTATGGAGCAGGGATTCCTCGTTCTGTAGTGTCACGCGCTGCGGTTGTCGGTCCTGCTGTTGCTCATATGACACAGCAGATGTCAGATTTTGAGGCACGGCTGCGCGCTTCCGAGGAGACAAATGCGCAATTGACAGCTGAGGTTAGAGCACTGCGGGAATATGTGCGTCGAGCTGATGGTACAGGGGATCATACGACGCAGGTATATACTGTATTTATTTATTTAATTTAAATTATTTTTGTTATTAAAATATTTATAATGTTTATTTGTTGTAGGCACCTGGCCCACCAGAAGGAGGTAACAGTGATGGCAACGCGTGACGCACCATATATTCACGAGATATGTTTTTTGTTTTTACTGGTAGGGTTGACATTGATGTACTGTATTTATTCATTTAAGTAATGCATTATTACCATCCATGGTGGTCTTTTAAATATTTTATACACATATTGAGTTTTTGATCAGATAATCTTGAATGATTCTACATTTGAAAAAGTCGAACTAATTCCAACAGATCAATAAATCTGATATTATAGATTATGTATTATCCAATATATTTTTTATAAATTTTTGTATGGTATCTATAAAAGAAATATGTATTAATTAGATGTTATCACTTTTATTTTTCACTTTTGTAATCAATGGGATGACCTTTGCACCCCCGGAGAGCCCCCCGCACCGCCGTACAGCCCCCCGCACCCCCGTACAGCCACCCCCGCACCCCCGTACAGCCCCCCGCACCCCCGTACAGCCCCCCCGCACCCCCGTACAGCACCCCCGCACCCCCGTACAGCCCCCCCGCACCCCCGTACAACCCCCCGAACCCCCGTACTGCCCCCCGCCACCCCCGTACAACCCCCCGCACCCCCGTACAGCCCCCCCGCACCCCCGTACAACCCCCCTCACCCCCGTACTGCCCCCCGCCACCCCCGTACAGGCCCCCGCCACCCCCGTACAGCCCCCCGAACCCCCGTACACCCCCCCCCCCCCCCGCACCCCCGTACAGCCCCCCGAACCCCCGTACAGCCCCCCGCCACCCCCGTACAGCCCCCCGCACCCCCGTACAGCCCCCCCCCCCCCCCCCGCACCCCCGTACAGCCCCCCGAACCCCCCCTACAGCCCCCCAAACCCCCGTACAGCCCCCCGCCACCCCCGTACAGCCCCCCGCACCCCCGTACAGCCCCCCGCCACCCCCCGTACAGCCCCCCACCCCCCCCCCCCCCCCCGCACCCCCGTACAGCCCCCCGAACCCCCGTACAGCCCCCCCCCCCCCCCCCGCACCCCCGTACAGCCCCCCGCACCCCCGGAGAGCCCCCCGCACCCCCGTACAACCCCCCCGCACCCCCGTACTGCCCCCCGCACCCCCGTACAGCCCCCCGAACCCCCGTACAGCCCCCCGCCACCCCCGTACAGCCCCCCCGCACCCCCGTACCGCCCCCCGAACCCCCGTACAGCCCCCCGCCACCCCCGTACAGCCCCCCGCCACCCCGTACAGCCCCCCGCACCCCCCCCCCGCCCCCCCCCCGCACCCCCGTTCAGCCCCCCGCACCCCCCACCCCGCACCCCCGTTCAGCCCCCCGCACCCCCGTTCAGCCCCCCGCACCCCCCGCACCCCCGATTGTGTCGTTTTCAGCAGCGCGGCGCGCGCTGAAATGGCGCGTTGGGGGGTCAAAACCACCCGAACGACCTCTGAATGCCATGAAACCGTACGACAACATCCGGGGCGTCAATTGTGAAATGGTCGGCCAGACGGCACCTCATTCGGAGGTGCCGTGTGACCACGGCGGCCGGAAACGTGTTTCCGGCGCCGTTAAACACCAAAACGGCGTGCGACGGTCCGATTCGGAGAAAACGTGCTCCGAACGACCTGAAACCGCACGGGAACGATAGGAATATTATTCCTGAGATGCAGGAGGAGGCCGCACGTCCATCGGACCTGCGGTGCGCGCGGCAAGTCCGATTGTGTCGTTTTCAGCAGCGCGACGCGCGCTGAAATGGCGCGTTGGGGGGTCAAAACCACCCGAACGACCTCTGAATGCCACGAAACCGTACGACAACATCCGGGGCGTCAATTGTGAAATGGTCCGCCAGACGACACCTCATTCGGAGGTGCCGTGTGACCGCGGCGGCCGGAAACGCGTTTCCGGCGCCGTTAAACACCAAAACGGCGTGCGGCGGTCCGATTCGGAGCAAACGTGCTCCGAACGACCTGAAACCGCACGGGAACGATAGGAATATTATTCCTGAGATGCAGGAGGAGGCCGCACGACCATCGGACGTGCGGTGCGCGCGGCACGCTCGATTGTGTCGTTTTCAGCAGCGCGGCGCGCGCTGAAATGGCGCGTTGGGGGGTCAAAACCACCCGAACGACCTCCGAATGCCACGAAACCGTACGACAACATCCGGGGCGTCAATTGTGAAATTCTCGGCCAGACGGCACCTCATTCGGAGGTGCCGTGTGACCGCGGCGGCCGGAAACGAGTTTCCGGCGCCGTTAAACACCAAAACGGCGTGCGGCGGTCCGATTCGGAGCAAACGTGCACCGAACGACCTGAAACCGCACGGGAACGATAGGAATATTATTCCTGAGATGCAGGAGGAGGCCGCACGACCATCGGACGTGCGGTGCGCGCGGCACGCCCGATTGTGTCGTTTTCAGCAGCGCGGCGCGCGCTGAAATGGCGCGTTGGGGGGTCAAAACCACCCGAACGACCTCCGAATGCCACGAAACCGTACGACAACATCCGGGGCATCAATTGTGAAATGGTCGACCAGACGGCACCTCATTCGGAGGTGCCGTGTGACCGCGGCGGCCGGAAACGCGTTTCCGGCGCCGTTAAACACCAAAACGGCGTGCGGCGGTCCGATTCGGAGAAAACGTGCTCCGAACGACCTGAAACCGCACGGGAACGATAGGAATATTATTCCTGAGATGAAGGAGGAGGCCGCACGACCATCGGACGTGCGGTGCGCGCGACACGCCCGATTGTGTCGTTTTCAGTAGCGCGGCGCGCGCTGAAATGGCGCGTTGGGGGATCAAAACCACCCGAACGACCTCCGAATGCCACGAAACCGTACGACAACATCCGGGGCGTCAATTGTGAAATGGTCGGCCAGACGGCACCTCATTCGGAGGTGCCGTGTGACCGCGGCGGCCGGAAACGCGTTTCCGGTGTCGTTAAACACCAAAACGGCGTGCGACGGTCCGATTCGGAGCAAACGTGCTCCGAACGACCTGAAACCGCACGGGAACGATAGGAATTTTATTCCTGAGATGCAGGAGGAGGCCGCACGTCCATCGGACGTGCGGTGCGCGCGGCACGTCCGATTGTGTCGTTTTCAGCAGCGCGGCGCGCGCTGAAATGGCGCGTTGGGGGGTCAAAACCACCCGAACGACCTCCGAATGCCACGAAACCGTACGACAACATCCGGGGCGTCAATTGTGAAATGGTCCGCTAGACGGCACCTCATTCGGAGGTGCCGTGTGACCGCGGCGGCCGGAAACGCGTTTCCGGCGCCGTTAAACACCAAAACGGCGTGCGGCGGTCCGATTCGGAGCAAACGTGCTCCGAACGACCTGAAACCGCACGGAAACGATAGGAATATTATTCCTGAGATGCAGGAGGAGGCCGCACGACCATCGGACGTGCGGTGCGCACGACACGCCCGATTGTGTCGTTTTCAGCAGCGCGGCGCGCGCTGAAATGGCGCGTTGGGGGGTCAAAACCACCCGAACGACCTCCGAATGCCACGAAACCGTACGACAACATCCGGGGCGTCAATTCTGAAATGCTCGGCCAGACGACACCTCATTCGGAGGTGCCGTGTGACCGCGGCGGCCGGAAACGAGTTTCTGGCGCCGTTAAACACCAAAACGGCGTGCGTCGGTCCGATTCGGAGCAAACGTGCTCCGAACGACCTGAAACTGCACGGGAACGATAGGAATATTATTCCTGAGATGCAGGAGGAGGCCGCACGACCATCGGACGTGCGGTGCGCGCGGCACGCCCGATTGTGTCGTTTTCAGCAGCGCGACGCGCGCTGAAATGGCGCGTTGGGGGGTCAAAACCACCCGAACGACCTCCGAATGCCACGAAACCGTACGACAACATCCGGGACGTCAATTGTGAAATGCTCGGTCAGACGGCACCTCATTCGGAGGTGCCGTGTGACCGCGGCGGCCGGAAACGCGTTTCCGGCGCCGTTAAACACCAAAACGGCGTGCGGCGGTCCGATTCGGAGCAAACGTGCTCCGAACGATCTGAAACCGCACGGGATCGATAGGAATATTATTCCTGAGATGCAGGAGGAGGCCGCACGTCCATCGGACGTGCGGTGCGCGCGGCACGCCCGATTGTGTCGTTTTCAGCAGCGCGGCGCGCGCTGAAATGGCGCGTTGGGGGGTCAAAACCACACGAACGACCTCCGAATGCCACGAAACCGTACGACAACATCCGGGGCGTCAATTGTGAAATGGTCGGCCAGACGGCACCTCATTCGGAGGTGCCGTGTGACCGCGGCGGCCGGAAATGCGTTTCCGGCGCCGTTAAACACCAAAACGGCGTGCGGCGGTCCGATTCGGAGCAAACGTGCTCCGAACGACCTGAAACCGCACGGGAACGATAGGAATATTATTCCTGAGATGCAGGAGGAGGCCGCACGACCATCGGACGTGCGGTGCGCGCGGCACGCCCGATTGTGTCGTTTTCAGCAGCGCGGCGCGCGCTGAAATGGCGCGTTGGGGGTCAAAACCACCCGAACGACCTCTGAATGCCACGAAACGGTACGACAACATCCGGGGCGTCAATTGTGAAATGGTCGGCCAGACGGCACCTCATTCGGAGGTGCCGTGTGACCGCGGCGGCCGGAAACGCGTTTCCGGCGCCGTTAAACACCAAAACGGCGTGCGGCGGTCCGATTCGGAGCAAACGTGCTCCGAACGACCTGAAACCGCACGAGAACGATAGAAATATTATTCCTGAGATGCAGTAGGAGGCCGCATGACCATCGGACGTGCGGTGCGCGCGGCACGCCCGATTGTGTCGTTTTCAGCAGCGCGGCGCGCGCTGAAATGGCGCGTTGGGGGGTCAAAACCACCCGAACGACCTTCGAATGCCACGAAACCGTACGACAACATCCGGGGCGTCAATTGTGAAATGGTCGGCCAGACGGCACCTCATTCGGAGGTGCCGTGTGACCGCGGTGGCCGGAAACGCGTTTCCGGCGCCGTTAAACACCAAAACGGCGTGCGGCGGTCCGATTCGGAGCAAACGTGCTCCGAACGACCTGAAACCGCACGGGAACGATAGGAATATTATTCCTGAGATGCAGGAGGAGGCCGCACGACCATCGGACGTGCGGTGTGCGCGGCACGCCCGATTGTGTCGTTTTCAGCAGCGCGGCGCGCGCTGAAATGGCGCGTTGGGGGGTCAAAACCACCCGAACGACCTCCGAATGCCACGAAACCGTACGACAACATCCGGGGCGTCAATTTTGAAATGCTCGGCCAGACGGCACCTCATTCGAGGGTGCCGTGTGACCGCGGCGTCCGGAAACGAGTTTCCGGCGCCGTTAAACACCAAAACGGCGTGCGGCGGTCCGATTCGGAGCAAACGTGCTCCGAACGACCTGAAACCGCACGAGAACGATAGGAATATTATTCCTGAGATGCAGGAGGAGGCCGCACGACCATCGGACGTGCGGTGCGCGCGGCATGCCCGATTGTGTCGTTTTCAGCAGCGCGGCACGCGCTGAAATGGCGCGTTGGGGGGTCAAAACCACCCTAACGACCTCCGAATGCCACGAAACCGTACGAAAACATCCGGGGCGTCAATTGTGAAATGGTCGGCCAGACGGCACCTCATTCGGAGGTGCCGTGTGACCGCGGCGGCCGGAAACGCGTTTCCGGCGCCTTTAAACACCAAAACGGCGTGCGGCGGTCCGATTCGGAGCAAACGTGCTCCGAACGACCTGAAACCGCACGGGAACGATAGGAATATTATTCCTGAGATGCAGGAGGAGGCCGCACGACCATCGGACGTGCGGTGCGCGCGGCACGCCCGATTGTGTCGTTTTTAGCAGCGCGGCGCGCGCTGAAATGGCGCGTTGGGGGGTCAAAACCACCCGAACGACCTCCGAATGCCACGAAACCGTACAACAACATCCGGGGCGTCAATTGTGAAATGCTCGGCCAGACGGCACCTCATTCGGAGGTGCCGTGTGACCGCGGCGGCCGGAAACGAGTTTCCGGCGCCGTTAAACACCAAAACGGCGTGCGGCGGTCCGATTCGGAGCAAACGTGCTCCGAACGACCTGAAACCGCACGGGAACGATAGGAATATTATTCCTGAGAAGTAGGAGGAGCCCGCACGACCATCGGACGTGCGGTGCGCGCGGCACGCCCGATTGTGTCGTTTTCAGCAGCGCGGCGCGCGCTGAAATGGCGCGTTGGGGGGTCAAAACCACCCGAACGACCTCCGAATGCCACGAAACCGTACGACAACATCCGGGGCGTCAATTGTGAAATGCTCGGCCAGACGGCACCTCATTCGGAGGTGCCGTGTGACCGCGGCGGCCGGAAACGAGTTTCCGGCGCCGTTAAACACCAAAACGGCGTGCGGCGGTCCGATTCGGAGCAAACGTGCTCTGAACGACCTGAAACCGCACGGGAACGATAGGAATATTATTTCTAAGATGCAGGAGGAGGCCGCACGACCATCGGACGTGCGGTGCGCGCGGCACGTCCGATTGTGTCGTTTTCAGCAGCGCGGCGCGCGCTGAAATGGCGCGTTGGGGGGTCAAAACCACCCGAACGACCTTTGAATGCCACGAAACCGTACGACAACATCCGGGGCGTCAATTGTGAAATGGTCGGCCAGACGGCACCTCATTCGGAGGTGCCGTGTGACCGCGGCGGCCGGAAACGCGTTTCCGGCGCCGTTAAACCACAAAACGGCGTGCGGCGGTCCGATTCGGAGCAAACGTGCTCCGAACGACCTGAAATGAGATTATTTCTTGAATCGAAGTTTTTAAATTATTATAGCACAATGATTTGATATTATATATATATTAAATATATATTAAATATATATTCAAACATTTAAAATATATTATATATATATATATATATTTAAAATATTGTATTTAATAGTATATATATATATATTTAAAATATTGTATTTAATAGTATATATATATATATATATAGCACAATGATTTGTATTTAAAATATTGTATTTAATAGTATATATATATTATAGCACAATGATTTGATATTATATATATATTAAATATATATTAAAACATTTAAAATATTATATATATATATATATATATATATTCAATTCAATAATTTTTTTTTAAAATTTTCTTTTTTTTAGAATAGCGACCGCCAATGGCGGTCGCTAATGGCCTTATATATAAATACCCAAATAAATGTAATTTTAGACTTTTTATGAATTCCACTAATTTTATAGGTTAATATGACATGTTATTATTGATTTAATTAAAAGTTTTCGAACTAATCATGCTGTTATGATTTTCACAAAAATTAAGTACCAAATAGTTTCAAAATTGACATAAAATAGTTTTTAAAAGAAATATTATATAATTAATTGTTATTTTATTCCTAAAAATCTAAGGATTATCCAAATGACTTAGATAAGAATATATATATTAATAACGAACCACTTGGGTTTCGTTTGGATTGTTATAGTAAGTTTATTAACCATATAGTGTAAGGAAACAAGAAGACATAGAAAAGTAAAATTATTTAACTTAAAGCTAAATCTAAATTATAAGGTTAAAATAGTAACCTAAACTTGTCTAAAATATATTGGTTGAGAAAATTTTAACCTGTCCATACCGTATATTCTAAATAAATCAATTTTTAGCTATTAGAAACCAAATATGGATTTATTATAAAATAATATTTTTAGATTTTCCTACGGTGCCCCTCTCCTCCCTTATAAAAGGGTACCTCCTCCCTCTCCTCCTCACACCACTTTGAGCCTCCAAGATCGGAAAAACCCTGACAATTTCTCTTCTCCACTTCACTAGAAACATTATAGAGGTCCTGGTCTTCTTGAAAGACAATCTTTAGTGCCCTAAGACGAGGTTAAGAGGAGGCACTTCAAAGAAGAGGTAATGTCCGTTACCGATTATTTCAACTTTATTTCTTCTTCTACTTACTCTTCTTTATTTGTTTCATTATGAAGTAATAACATCAGTATCACTAATATATTGATATGTTATTATAAATATGAATCAACCCTATTTCACCTTCTATCCATCCTACGGAAAACGAAATCACCACACGTGCATACGTACGGAATACCATCTCCACGCTGTGGTGTAATCTGTTTTCCACCACCACCTTACTTGGATGGGTATAATGGTGTAAAGAATAACTATATAGAATATTTTAAAGTGATTTTTATTCTGAAATAGTATACATACACTTCAATACAATTCCACGATCATTGGAACTATATCATCGCTCGTGCGTACGTACGACCTACCGTCTCCAGGATGTGATGCGACTCGTTCTACATGATCTTCATTACATAATGATTATATAAATGAATTGAATGAATACATATGATATATATTACACTAATACCATTATTTAAATGAGGTATATATAACCTAAAAAGAAAAATAAGAATTTATTCGACAAATCAAGCATAAGAACAAAAAAATCAATAAACACCCGAATAACAAATAACAATGAAATATTACTAATATGAAGCTAAGAATATGAACATATTTTATATCATAAAAATGATTAAGATTATGGAATAAGTCAATAACATTATTTAAATCATTATATAGGATGTTCGGACACATACGAAGAAAATCGGACCTAAGGTAAGGGAAAATCTCGCAATATCATTTTTATCTGAGATTGTTTATAATTTAGAATTTACTGGGGACTATTTATCATACACATCCATGTTTACTCAATATGTATTATTATTTATATCCTCCTACAATTGTTTAAATCCAATTTTACCCTTAGGTGAGTTTTTAGTAAAAGATATGAAATGAATCTTTTGTCATTTTTAGTACGAGGTACTTTTTGACTTTTCCGGCCAAAGTACGTCAAGAATGTTTTTCTTTAACTTATATGGAATGAATAGATTTTTAGAAAATTATTTCCATGAAGCTTAATTTAAAAGTTTTAAAGTTTATTTTTAATCAACATCTTTTAGTTTAAAATTGTATGACATGTTAAGAAAGGAAAAATGTTTTTGAAGTAGAAAGGATATTTTCCTCAAGAATAGAGTTCAAGTGTTTTATCAAGATTATTTTACATATAAGATAACATAGGGTTCTGTTTATATCCCTATTTTACATTGAGTTGATTATGATGTAATTATTTTTATGATGTCCTTTTATCTTATATGATTTATGATATGATGGCATGATGATTAAGAATCACATTTTTATTACATGGGTTATGCTATGATATATGATTTATGATCTTGTGGAACACATAATAATGGTATCATTATGGGATGGGTGGGGACTATATCTCCATACAATGCATTGGGTTATGATTTATATCTAAAGATATATACATGGCAAGAGTGGTAGGTTAATCCATTTCAGTGATACAAGACTGAAACAAGGATTGAACTCGGTTCAGAAATAGAATTTGTCCACTAAGATAGTCTTGTCAGTGAGTCTTGACTACTAAGAAATTATTCTCTATGATTATGTGTGTATTCCACAAAGTTTCATTTTATGATTATTGGGATTACATCTCACTACCATGATTTATCCCATGTTATGATATTATGATCTCTTTTGCAGGTTAAGATTTCCAAAATGTTATGTTTTTATGAATATGATGTGATTGATATTTATTTTGTTTACCCTTACTGAGCATTTGAGCTCACCCTTTTGTATGTTTTCCTTTTCCCCAGGTCATGAAGAAGGGTATTAAGTAGGATATGCCAAAAATTGATTCTAGATATGATGAGATTAATAGAAGACAATGTAGATGCTTTATGAACCAGTTGTTTATATTTCCCAGTTTCTAGAGACACTATACCTATACAGTCCTATTGTGGTTTTGTTATATGTTGTGATAAGTGTGCCTAAATTTTGAAGTAATAACAATGTATGTAAATTATGGGTTGTTATAGTTGGTATCAAAGGAAAGGTATAGTCAACCTTTGGAAACTATGATGTGAAAGACTTAGTAAGAACCCTAAGGATTTATTTAAGTATAGAACACAATCTTAGTGTTTTAGAAATGACCATGAACAACCTATGATAAGACCTTAAGTGTGAAATTTTATTCTTGATTATGTGGTTTTCCTATTATAATTAGTGTTGATCACACTATTCTTCTTGGTTTTAGTCAATGGCTGGAACCCGAAGGAACCGTGTTAATGCGGAATGCGACGGGCAATGCAATGATTGTCCCCCTGAGCATCCAAATGTTATGGGAGCTGGAATGAAAAATCTTGTAGCCATTCTCACACAACTTTCTCAAGCTATGAATCATCCAGGACTTCCAAACGAGAAAAGGAAGGAGCAAAATTCTATTGAATTCTTCACGAGGCAGCGTTCACCCTCATTCAGTGGGTCTACTGATCCATTAGTGGCTGAACAATGGATCAGTACCACTAAAAAGATATTTTCAGTTCCTCAATTTTATGAACATGATAAATTCATCTTAGTAGTATATCATTTTGAAGGTGAAGCTGATCAATGGCGGAATATTATCAAGAATACGAGGCCAAGAGATGAAATTGAGTCCATGGAATGGGACGAGTTCCAGAACTTATTTTTCAATATGTACTTCCCTTGTATTCTTCAAACAAAGATGGTGAAGGAGTTTCTTGAACTGAATAAAAAGGATGACGAATCTGTTAGTACCTACGGAGTAAATTTTACAAGACTTGCAAGGTACGCTTCCAGAATTATTATCCAACCTGAGAGTAAGATCGATCGATTCTTTAGTGGCTTAAAACCAAGTCTTCAAAGGGAATTAGCCATAAGGGACTTCAATAGCTATGAGGAAATCATTCGATGTTCTCTCAAGGTTGAGATGGAGACTGGAGTAACCCATCAGTCATATGCGTTTGATAAGAAGAGGAAAATGGAATTCAAAGGAAAATATAAAGAGCACACTGAAAAGAAGATGAGTTTTCCCTTATGCTCAAAGTGTGTAAAGAAACATGGAGGGAGTTTTCTTAAAGGGATAGGTAAATGTTTCAAATGTGGAAAATAAGGTCATCGGGCATTTGAATGCCGCAATGATGGGAAAAAGATGTCTAGTGATGAGAACAAAGAAAAGGCTATACAAAGTGCATCTCCTACACTTCAATGTTACAAGTGCAAGGAAATGGGGAATCTTTCTAATCAATGCCCTAATCCAGGGGTTTTTTATGATGATCAATGTCAACAAAATCTTAAGGCTAAAGACAAAGGAAATTCACATGAAATTTCTATCTGTGATGTGGAGTACAATAATGAAGTTGTGAAAGGTACACTTACCATCCACTCTAAAGTAGCAAATGTTTTATTTGATTCGGGATCCACCTAATATTTTATTTTTGAAGAATTTTCTAAGGGTATTGCCGTATTACCTCAAAAATTAGATGTTGAGTTAGCTGTGATAACCCTTAATGGCACAGCAGTTGCATCAAAAGTTTATAATTCTTCTCCAATTGAAGTTTGTGGGAAAGGGCTTCCTGCAAATCATGTGATCCTTCCTATAGTGGAATTTGATGTGATTATTGGAATGGATTGGATTTATTTATATGGAGCTCTTATCAATTTCCAATTAATGGAAGTCACATTTCATATTCCAGATCAATCTATGATCATCTATTGACGCAAGGATGAACATAACCTTCCGGTGGAAATTTCTTCCATTATATGGGTCTTGATTCCACTAAATGAAATTTATTTATCTCAAATGGTTGGATAGAAACTCACAATTAAGAATATGCCCATTGTATGGTCGTTTTATGATGTCTTTCTGGAGGAATTACCGAGTCTTCCACCAAATTGGGACGTTGAGTTTTCAATTGAACTCATACCGAGTGCTATACCTATTTCAAGGACACATTATAGAATGGCCCTAATTGAGTTATAGGAATTGAAGAAGAAACTCCATGAGAATCATGATAATGGATTCATACGCACTAGTGTGTCACCTTGGGGAGCACCCATTCTATTTGTTAAGAAGAAAGATGGATCAATGAGACTCTGCATTGATTATCGAGAACTTAACAAGATCACTATCAAGAAAAAATATACTCCTCCATGCATTGATGAATTATTTGACCAACTACATGGAGCTCAATTCTTTTCCAAGATTGATCTTTGTTCAGGGTATCATCAATTAAGGGTAAAAAGGGAGGACATACTAAATACGGATTTCTGTACAAGGTATAGAAACTGTAAATTTATAGTGATGCCATTTGGTCTTACTAATTCCCCTGCTATCTTCATGGATCTAATGAATAGAGTCCTTAGAGACTATCTTGATCAGTTTGTGGTAGTCTTTATAGACAATATTCTTGTCTATTCAAAGAGAAAGGAAGAACATGAATATCACTTGAGAATTGTATGGAAGACCCAGATAAAGGATAAGATTTATGCCAAATTTACCAAGTGTGAATTTTGGCTTCAAAAAGATGAATTTTTGGGTCACATAATCTCAAAAGAGGGGATATCTATGGATCCTGAAAAAATAGAGGTTATCGAAAGATGGTCGAGACCAACAACAGTAACTGAGATTCGAAGTTTTCTTGGTTTGGCTAGATATTATCAACGTTTTTTGAATGATTTTTCACGATTATCTAATCCACTCACCAGGTTGTCTCGAAAGGGAGTTAAGTTCATGTGGATCGAGGAATGTGAAAAGAATTTAAAGGAGTTGAAAAGAAGGTTATCCAGTGCACCTGTGCTCACACTGCCTTGTAGTGGAGAAAGGATTGTGATCTATAGTGTTGCATCCAAGAAGGTATTGTGGTGTGTTATCATGCAAAATGATATGGTGATAACTTATGCCTCACGATAGTTGAAAATCCATGACAAAAATTACCCAACTCATGATTTGAAGTTAGCTGTGGTAATCTTTGCATTAATGATTTGGAAGCATTATCTTTATGGAGAAAGGTGTGATATTTATACTAATCATAAAACTTTAAAGTATATTTTCACACAAAAGGAGCTGAATATGGGCCAAATAAGATGGTTGGAGATGATTAAAGATTACGACTGCTCAATTCATTACCACCCTGGGAAAGAAAACAAGGTGGCAGACACATTAAGTCGATAATACCATGCTAGCTTATCCATGATGAGGATCACAAAAGATCCAATATTTATGGATTTACAAAGGATGGATATTGGAATTATAATGGAAGGGAAAAATCATATCTCTCTAAAATGAATGTTCAACCATCTATACATGTGAAGATTAAAGAGGCACAGAAAGAAGATGTAGAGTTACAAAAGAAGGTGAGAAATGTTCCTGAATTCAACATTGATTATGATGGGATAATAAGGTTCATGAATCGGGTTTGTGTTCCTCCCATCTTAGAATTAAAGAAGGAGTTGCTGGATGAGGCTAATAGTTCTTCATTCTCTATTCATCCTTAAAACACGAAGGTGTATAGAGACCAGAAAGAGTACTTCTGGTGGGATGGCATGAAAAGAGATGTTGCTGAATATGTCTCTCGATGCTTGGTTTGTCAGTAAGTTAAAGATAATAGACATAAGTCTAAGGGGATGTTACAACCATTACCTATACCCGAATGGAAATGGGAAAACATCACTATGGACTTTGTCAATGGACTTCCTAAAACATCCAAAGGAAATAATGCTATCTGGGTCATAGTTGATCGTCTTACAAAGTCGGTACACTTCATTTCTATTAGAGAGGATTTCTATCTTGATCAGCTTTCTAGGATATATGTAAAGGAAGTGGTAAGATTGCATGGAGTACCACTTTCTATTATATCTGATCGGGATCCGAGGTTTACCTCCATGTTTTGTCAAAGTCTTTAGCTTACTCTGGATACAGAGTTGAATTTCAGCACTACTTATCATCTTCAAACAGACGGTTAGTCTGAGAGGACAATTCAAACTCTAGAAGATATGTTAAGAGCTTACTCTATGGATTTCAAAGGTGGTTGGGATAAACACCTACCTTTGGTGGAATTTTATTATAATAATAGCTTTCACTCCAGTATTCATAGGGCTCCTTATAAATCTCCCTATGGAAAGAAATGCCGAACTCCAACTTGATGGGATGAACTTGGGGAAAGAATGCTATTTGGACCTGATCTTGTTGATGAGATGGCGAAAAAGTTCCAATCTATTCAACAACACATAAGAGCAGCTCATAGTCGACAAAAAAGTTATGATGATAACCAAAGAAAAGACTTAGTGTTTGAAGTGGGTGATAAAGTGTTCTTATGAATATCTCATTGGAAGAGAGTAATGATATTTGGAATGAAGGGAAAGATGAGCCCTAGGTATATAGGTTCTTTCGAAATATTGGATCGTGTTGGGAAGGCATCTTACCGATTGGCGCTTCCACCAAATCTCTCTCAAGTTCACGATGTGTTCCATGTATCTCTCCTGAGAAAGTACTTACCCGATCCTTCACATGTACTCAGCTCAGAAGTTGTATCACTAGAGCAAGATCTTTCTTATGAAGAACAGCTGATAGAGATTCCGGATCGTAGAGAAAAAGTTCTACAGAACAAGACCACTCTCTTGGTGAATGTTTTATGGAGGAACCACCAATTATAAAAAGCTACATGAGAGCTTGAGGATATTATGAGGGAGAGGTATCCTCATCTGTTTGTTACAAAGTGACATATTTTGAGGGTGAATTTTATTTTAAGGGGGGTAGAATGTAACACCTGATATTTTTATGAGAAATATTTTGTTTTTATGTTATATACATCATCATAGGAATCTTTCACTACACACAACAATATCTTGTCTTTCTTTACATGCAATTACGACCTTTCTCGATAGCTTGTGTTGTACGCAATACCGAGTTTTCACTAAACAAAGACATGCTATTAAAATATTATTAAAACAATCTGTTATGAATAGTGATACCCAATTTTTGAAATTTTATAAATTTTATCTTTCAAAATGGACTTCATTTTTGGATTCAGAATATCGAAATTAGCCTAGGGTAAATTTTTGTCATTTTTCTGGAAACTTTCAATTTTTGATGAATAGTGAAAACACTAGGTTACTATTTAAAAACCGACTTTTTATTTAAATAATCATTTATTTTATTTAAATTTATTTCAGGTAAAAATAGATACATAATACGTATATAAGTTCAATGTAATTCAAGGGAGTAATTTTATAATAATTTTAGACATATAAAAATTTTATTGTACTTTTCACCGCCTTTTACCCACCTCCTACGAGAGTTTAAAAATTTACATAAAACATAATTTTACCACTTATGTGAGTGGAATTTCAAAAACTTGAGAGACAAGGTTAATATAAAAGAGTAATGTGTGGTTCAATAAGATAAAAATAATTTTTGGTGAATAGTAACTTTTTACTTTTATTTACCATGGTTAAAAGTAAATAGGTTAATTAAGGGTAAAAATGATATTATTATTATCATAAAACATGTCCTAATTCTATTGGTTAAGTGTAGTTCGACAAAAAACAACCTTAGTGATAAAATATTACCCTTTAGGTCCACTTAGATTAGATGAGGACAATTATTATTATTTTATTTGAAGAAGAACTAAAATAGTTAAAATCAATGTTTAATAACTAAATTTTTTTAATATAGGGTTATACATAAGATAAATTCGACTATAAACATTCATTGGAAAGATAAAAATATTTCCTAAATAATGGTATTTTATTTATAATTTTTATACATTCAATAGTTTAATTTATTTATGACGCAATAATGATCCTGTAATTACATTATTAATGAAATATTAACATAATTGATGTTATAAATACCCAAATAAATGTAAATTTAGACTTTTTATGAATTAAACTAATTTTATAGGTTAATATGACATGTTAGTATTGATTAAAGTAACTTTTTTTGAAATAATCATGCTGTTATGATTTTCACAAAAATCAAGTACCGAATAGTGTCAAAATTTACATAAAATAGTTTTTAAAACAAATATTATATTATTAATTGTTATTTTATTCCCAAAAATCTAAGGTTTAGCCAAATGACTTAGATAAGGATATATATATATTAATAATTAAACACTTGGGGTTCGTTTGTCTTGTTATAGTATGTTTATTAACCATATAGTGTAAGGAAATAAGAAGACACGGTAAAAGATTAATTAATTAACTTAAAGTTAAATCTAAATGATAAGGTTAAAATAGTAACCTAAACATATCTAAAATCTATTGGTTTATAGGATTTCGACCCATCCCAACTTATCTTCTAAATAAATCAATTTGGTGCTATTAAAAACCAAATATGACTTTATTATTAAATAATATTTTTTGTTTTTCCTAAGGTGCCCCTCTCCTCCCTTATAAAAGAACACCTCCTCCCTATCCTCCTCACACCAATTTGAGCCTTCAAGATCGTCCAAACCCTGCCAATTTATCTTCTACACTTCCCAAGAAACATCCTAGAGGTCCTGTTCTTCTTCAAAGACAATCTTTTGTGCCCTAAGAGGAGGTTAAGAAGAGGCACTTCAAAGAAGAGGTAATGTCCGTTACCGATTATTTCAACTTTATTTCTTCTTCTACTTCCTCTTCTTTAGTTGTTTCATTATGAAGTAATAACATCATTATCACTAATATACTGATATGTTATTATAAATATTAAACAACCCTATTTCACCTTCTATCCATCATACAGAAAATGAAATCACCACACGTGTGTACGTACAGAATACCGTCTCCACGCCGTGGTGTAATCTCTTTTCTACCACCACCTTAAATGGATGGGTATAATGGTTTAAATAATAAATATATAAAATATTTTAAAGTTATTTTTATTCCGAAATAGTATATATACACTTCAATACAATTCCACGATCATGGGAATGATATCACCCCTCATGCGTACATACGGCCTACCATCTCCACGGTGTAATGCAACTCATTCTACATGATATTCATTGTATAATGATTATATAAATGAATTTAATGAATAAATATTATATATATTACACTAATAAAATTCTATAAATGAGGTATCTATAACCTAAAAATAAGAATAAGAATTTATTCAACAAAACATGAATTAGAACAAAAAAAGCAATAAATACCCGAATAACAAATAACAATGAAATATTACTAATAAGAAGCTAAGAATATGACCATATTTGATATCATAACAATGAGTACGACTCTAGAATAAGTCAATAACATTATTTAAATCATTATACTGGAGGTTTGAACACGTATGAAGCAAATCAGACCTAAGGTAAGGGAAAATCTCGCAATCTCATTTTTATCTGAGATTGTTTATACTTTAGAATTTACTGGGGAATATTTATCATACACATCCATGTTTCCTCAATATGTAATATTATTTATATCCTCCTAAAATTTTTTAAATTAAATTTTACCCTTCGGTGAGTTTTTAGTAAAAGATATGAAAGGAATCTTTTGTCATTTTTAGTAAGAGGTACATTTTGACTTTTCTGGCCAAAGTACGAGAAGAATGTTTTTCTTTAACTTATACGACATGAATGGATTTTTAGAACATTATTTCCATGAAGCTTCCTTTACATGTTTTCAAGTTTATTTTTAATCAACTTATTTTAGTTTAAAAATGTATGACATGTTAAGAAATGGAAAAAAAATTTAAAGTAGAAAGGATATTTTCCTCAAGAAAGGAGTTCAAGTGTTTTATCAAAATTATTTTCCATCTAGGATAATATAGGGTTATATTTATATACCTATTGTTACATTGATTTTATTATGATGTAATTATTTTTATGAAGTCCTTTTATCTTATATGATTTATGTTATGATGGCATGATGATTAAGAATCCCATTTTTTTTACATGGGATATGCTATGATGTATGATTTATAATCTTGTGGCATAGATAAGAATGGTATCATTATGATATGGGTGGTACCTATATATCCCTCCAATGCATTGGGTAAATATTTATATATCATGAGATAGACATGGCTGGAATGGCAGGATAATCAGGTTCAATGATACAAGACTGAAATGAGGAGTGAACTCAGTTCAGAAATAGACTTTGTCCACTAAGATAGTCTTGGAAATGAGTCTTGACTACTAAGAAATGATTCTATATGATTATGTGTGTATGCCACAAAGTTTCATGTTATGATTATTGGGTTTACATTTCACTACCATTATTTATCCCATGTAATGCTATTATGATCTCTTTTTTAGGTTAAGATTTCCAAAATGTTATGTTCTTATGAATATGATGTGATTGATATTTCTTTTGTTTTCCCTTACTAAGAATTTGAGATCACCCTTTTGTATGTTTTTATTTTCCCTAGGTCAGGATGAAGGTTATTAAGTATGATATGCCAAAAAGGGATTCTAGATATGATGAAATAAATGTGAGACAATGTAGATGCTTTATGAACCAGTTGTTTATGTTTCCCAGTTTTTAAAGACACTATACCTATACGGTCCTATTGTTGTTTTGTTATATGTTGTGATAAGTGTGCTTAAATTTTGAAGTAATAACAATGTATGTAAAGTATGGGTCATTATATTCTACTCCTTCCTTGAGAACTCATAAATAATTCTACCCTAGGATTTGGAAGAATTTCATTCAATATTGAAATCATTCCCTGTTGGATTCATTAAATTTTTAACAGTAAAATCATTAATCCTATTAATTAATTTATTAATTTTTCTATCCCTGAATAATGTTATTTCCTAGAGAGATAATATGCCGTATTTTTTGGAATTTCTTATTTCACTAATTTCTTATGTTCTAGATTGAATACGAATCTGATTGCGGATGAGTAATCATACCCCGCCATCAGGTAGGTGGTCTAGTAATTTTTCCCTAAAGTCTTTTTTTATGTCACGAACCATCATTCTACAAGATAGAATTTATGATCATTGACTTATTAATGAAAAATACCTTATTTAAATTGTTAACCTTATTATAGGAACTCCTGTTAGCCCTTATTTCTTGTCAGAGGTTTCCTACCTCAAAAAATTCCATCCCCTTGGGGTGTATTTATTAAATTAACACGATTAAATAGAATGATAAATGTCTAGAAACAATATCTTGGATGATGTTAAAGAATTAAACACAAATGGATTATTATTATTATTTATCACCCACGTATAAGTGACATTGAGATATGTTTAATGCTAGTGTTGGACATTAAAGTTCTTTCTCCCTCAACCTATGATGTTGGGACAGAAATATAACATCAGTTATTTAATGGTTGATATGTTGTTTCACATTACCTTAGAGGTTATGAAGCATGATGTTTCCCTTCACTCACTGAGTTGATAGAAATTATGAATTTTTTTTCCCTGGTTGAATGCTTGGGGTAATACCATATGTACAATATGAGACACTTATGACTATACATGGATTCCAAAGTTATACCTCGAGTCAAGGATCTTATTAATATATATATATATATTTATATGAATTTATATATCACAATTTGTATAGTTTATATATATAAATACACATCTATCTACAAATATATAAATGTACTTATATATATACATGGTGACACATGTTCAGAGGTATCATAGCTTAGGCTACAGTAGGTAGTGTCATGATGGCACCCTTTAGGAACTAATGTTATCTCATTTAAAATTTACATTTCCACATTACATTGTTATATCACCAAATTACAATTTTATATTCACTGGTTGTATCATACTAGATTCCATTAGTAATGGCCTATTGAGTATATCTCACACCCTATCTAGGCCACTAATTGGTACCCAAAAGAAATACTTGGTTCCATGTAGGGACAAAGTCAAGGGTCTGACTATGGATTCTGGAATTTCTATGCTAGGATGGAGTACAAGAGTAAAGAATTGATCTTGTGCCCATGATGATATTAGAGATAGCTTATGTCTCTTTTTATCATCTTGTATTGAATGTTTTATGTTCATATTACTTAATATCACATGATTTTCCCTTTTTGTATAGTATCATAACAAGATCATTATTTTTTATATAACATTAGTGATCTTATTTATCAAGATGATTAAATTCTTATTCCACTATTTATTCTTACTACAATTCTTCCCCTGATTTATCTGTTATTCTCTTTTATGATCCACTCAGAAAAGAGGGAATAATATCACCATAAACACAGTCTAGACCCTCACTTCTAGTCGAATGTCTCTGGAATATAGGGAGGTGTTCTAGGGGCCATGTGTCCAACTAATTTTAGTTACATCGAAGTGAACCAGGTATATGATTCTAAATGGAAGATCTTGGTTTGTAATAAAGGTTAGAATAAATCCTGAAGGAAATTTCTCAATCTATAATATTAATAAAGAAGGTTTTATTAGATTTGGATGGTGGTAATGTTTTTTGAGTGATCCATAGTTGAAGAAGGAATTATTAAGTGAAGCTCATTAATATCTGCTTTTTGTTCATCCTAGTGGTACTAATATGTATGAATTCTATATAAAATGTTATCAGTGGGAAGTTATGAAAAAATATATGGTTAAATTTAAAATGAAATTAATGACCTATAAATAGGTTAATGTTAGGAGAAAATACCAAAAGGGATAATTTATACTTCTATAGCTAATAAATCGATATAAGGGAATATATCCAAGGATTTTGGTGTGGGATTACAAGATATATTTAGGTAATAATAAATTTTGGTTATTATTAATCAATTTACACATTCTGTGCATTTTATTTCTATTTTAGATACTATGTATCTGGATAAAATTTATAGAAATTATCATAAATATATAGTTATATTACGTAGATTTCCTCTTTCTATAGTATTTGATCATGATATTAGATTTTACAAAAAAATTATAAAGGATATCCGATGTCTTTGGGTATTGAATTGAATTTTTTCACAGCCTTTTTCCTCAATATGATTGAATTTTGGAGTAACAGATTTATAATTTGGAGGATAATATTTGAGTTTGTCTTTGGATTATCAAGGATGTTGGGATCAAAATATTTTATTAGATAAATTTCTTTTGTAACAAAAGTTTTTATTCTAGTATACAAATGAAACATTTTGTGGCATTATATATAAAGATGTATCAAACTCCATCATTTTGGGACAAAGATAGAGAAGTGATAATGTTGGGACCAGAACTTGTAGTATAAATGGTAGAAAACATAAAAAATGATTCACCAGCTTATAAGAATTTCTTAGAGTAGGAAGAAGGGTTATTTAGATTATTTGAGGAATAATATCTTATTTGAGGTTGAATATCATGTTTTTCTTAAATTATTTCCACAGTAATGTTTTGAAAATTTTATAAAAAGAGTTAGGTACATTATAAATTAGTCTAAGTAAAATTCTAGAATAAAACAGATTAGTTGCATATATATTAGCCTTACCATTGAGTTTATCTTAAGTAAATCATTTGTTTTACATTTATTTTATAAGAAGGTATATAAATGATGTATCTCACGTCTTTATCTTTGAAGTAGCACCGTTAGAGGAGAATATTTCTTATGAGGAAAATATAATTCATATTTTGGATTATAGTGGGTATGTACAATGAAATACGGTAATTAACCTGGTAATGGTTTTATGGAACAATCACAAGATTAAGGAAGAAACATGATAATTTGAAAATGCTATGAGGGAAAAATACTCTCACTTGTTTATGTAATAAATAAAATTATGAGGAAAAAATTTATTAAAGGGATGGAATGTGAAAACCTAGGAAATATAAGAAATATATAAATCGTAGGATTTATAAGTATCTATTTTATGGATTTATATTCATCATTGTTTTGTAGATAATTTAATAAATTATTTTTGTCGAAAAAAGAAATAATTTTATTTACCTAAATTATTTTCGATGAAATACATGGTATTATTTAAAATATAAATTTATATATTTATTAAGTTGAATTTGATGAAATGAAATTAATTTTTATTATCATCATATAAAATATTTCTTACTTTTTTTATGAAAATACTGATTTTTGAGTGAATGGTGAAAGTGTTGATTTTTGAAAAAATGAAATTTATTTTCATTAAATAAAGTAATTTAAAATTATAACTATGTTTAAGATTTGTTTTTAATGTAACATAATATCCCTTTGAAAAAATATAATCTAAATAATTACATTTTAATGAAATTTATATTTTATTTTTCCATATGTTCATTTTTATTCTTAAAGACACAATTTTCTAAAACCGTTTTTTGTTACGTTCATGGATTTATATTAAATGTAATTTCTCTCAATTATAAAACTTTAATCATGAAAAAATGATTCAATATTTTTAATGTTGAGTTTCAAATTTATTAATGATGTCAATTTCATTTTTTTTTCGGTTTAAATAGAAACCATCATAAAAATGTTTCATTATAGTAAAGGGTAAATTGGGTTAATTAAAGTAAACAACAAGTGATAACAAAAAAAAATATTATCTTAATTATTATTGGATAATGATATTTTTATTATTATATCCTTATATTTTAATATGGATTTTTTATGTTCCACTTTACCATGATTGAAACTTAATGTTATTTTAAAACATTGAATAATTACAAGTTCACCACTCCTCACACTTATTAAAGGCCACCTCCTCTCCTATATTCCTCAAACCTATTAAGAACCCTAGTTCAGTCAATCGCATCCCAAATATCTTTCCAATATCCATTATAACAAAATAGAGTATCTTTTATCACCAAAATACCAAACTAATAAGGCATAAGGTTCAAGCGAAAGGAGGTTTCCAAAGAAGAGGTATAACTCTTAATTAAGTGTTTTCATATTTATTTATTCTTCTAACACCTTAAAATATTCTTAATATAGGATAAAATAATAACATAAATATTTTAAATATACCAAAATGTTTTTATTATTCTGGTTTAACACATTTTCTTGTTCTTTTCCATCCCATGCGAAATGAAAACATCGCTCATGCGTATCTGTAGACTACAACCTCTGATTGATATGTTTCGTTTTTCATCATTGGATTACATGTATGGTTAAAATGATGGAATAATTAATATATATGATATTTATGTAATATTTATTATTATTTATATGTAATATATTACTTAACTTCTTATAATTTCCACACATTATAAATTTATAACGTTCCTCTTGTGCACGTGTGGAATACAACCACCGTGAAGTGATGTGATTAATTTTTCATTTACAACATACAAGGATGGTCACAATGATGGAACTAAAGAATAAATATGTCATGTATAAAATATTTATAATTTTTTAAAATAATATTTTGTCCAATTTATTTCTTTTACATCCATTGTAAAAACAAAACCATTGTTCATTCTTACGTACAAAATACCGTCTCTATGAAAAAATGTGAATCATTTTTTATGAATGCTTCATATGGTTGGTTTTGAATTTATATTAATGGATAAAATAATAATTAAAATATTATTAAGAATCAAGAGGTGATGGACCCATAAAATCTTTGACCAAAGTCAATTCACCGATCTTGTTTTGATGTTATAAATTGAACATCCATAAAACATATAATGTTAATTTAACCATTTTGGTAACTAAATAAAGCAAGGTAAAATATGAAATAAGGAGAATAACGATAATTTATTAAACCTAAAAATGGTTATTAGTAATTTAGAAAACTATTATTATTTTTTTACTTGGGATTTTAAACATACGAATGAAATTATATAGGAATTCTAGGTAATAGATTTTTATTTAAAACTTTGGTCTAAAGTATTTATTTAATCTCATATTATTCCATTTATATGTTTTTAAAAATGATCAAAGTATATTATTATTTATACAGAAAATACTTTTAAAGTTTAATTTTAATTACTTGTTAATTTTATTAAAAATTATTAAAAATAAATAAATTTTACATTTATTATACAAGTCATTTTATCTTTTTTAATAAACTGAAAAATTATGAGTTTTAACATACAAGAATTATATTTTTTTCCACTATCATTGAAATTATTTATTATCAATATTAATCTAAAAGTTAATATGTTTTCTCAATGAATATTATGTTTTTTCTATTCTTTTAATTTTACAATTTTAAGAGTTTTTAATGAAAATGGATATTTCTCATTATGATTATGTGAAAAGGAATGTGTTTTGATTATGTGTATAAGAGAGTTTTACAAGGGTTTTATGATGGCAATGTGATGTATTAATTTATTTTTCTCATGTTATAAATATTTAAAACTATAGATGATGATGGGTGATCCTAACGTAGCTCATGATTATGGGTGAGGCCGATATAACACTCTAATGCATTAGTTAATGATTTATTATTCAAACGAGAAAATTTGGGGAGATAAAAGAGTATGTTACTATAGAAACCTATAATTTTCATACAAAAATGTTATATCATTTTAGATTAATATTCAATACATTTCACAAATACACTCCCAAGACTATAAATTTTTAGTGTATTTGGAGAAAAGAAACTAAATATACTTATTTAATTGAAGATCTTCAACATATCCCATAAATATATTGCTATTTTATACATGTAAAAGGCATACCATACCTAAACCATTATTAATAACTTGGGGAAAAGAAAAATAAGAAATGGTGAGCTCAAATTCTCAATAATGGAAAAATGAGGGAGAAAATATAAACAAAAGGGTGTAAGATCATGAAGATAACATATAAGGTTCATACAAAATATGTCAAATATCATAAACATGAGTTATGGGATAAAATATTATCATTTCCAAGACATGCGTCATAAGATATAAAAATCATCATAATCAATCATGAAACATATGTTTATGTCATATAATTGTGACACCATCATATATATATAAACCATTTTAAATATTAGATTTAACTACCAAGAAGATCATACTATAGTGGATTAGGGTTCCCTAAATATTTCCCATAACATAACATATCATGCATCATATCCTATTTCCCATAGAGGATCATGAACATTGGCTTATTTCCTATAGTGCATCAAGAACATACATATGCTTCCTATAGCAGATCAGGAGCTCCATCTTGTTTCCCACATCTATCTAATGAGTTATAATATTTACCTAATTCATTTTAGGGAGTTATTGGTCAAAAACATCACATAATAAATTTATTTTTGTGCCAAAATATAATAAAATAATCATTATATATAAGGAATTCGGGTAGTAATGTACAATGTGTGGGTACTGTAGCAGGCACTGTAGCAGTTATTGTAGCAGGTACTATTCGGAACTGTAGTAACTGGAACTATTCACCTTGGGCCATTGGTTTGGGCTTGGAGTCCTTAAGGATTTTGGACCAACTAGGCCTTCGGGTCAGTAGGGATTTCGGGCCACCATTAAGGCATTCAGGCCACTTCAAGGACATTGAGCCACATGTAGTTTCCCCTGACACAGTACAAAAAAGGAGATGCACCAGAAGGGGATTCAGTGCAGGTGCACTCACCAGAGTAGAGCCAAATGAAATTTTCAGAATGAGAGGTATGGATATGCCATCAGGACCAGCCTGTGGCTGAACAGGAAGCCCAGCCAGATGACCATGCGAAGGTGGAGAGCTACTATTATGATGCAAATGCTAGGAAGGGGCAGTTCCTTGTAGATAGTCTGGTTGAATTCCATAAGACATTCGGTTCATGTAATCTCTTAAGCCTACGGGCTAGGTAATCTTTGAGACTAAGGGCCTTGTAAGGGTCCCCCCTCATCCCTTGAAAGGGGGGTTATAAAAATCAATAAAAATGAAGGCCTTCGGGCCATTCGAGCCATTACTTGTGAAAGGAAATGAGTTATATAAACATTTCAAAATAGTATAAACCATTGTAAAGAAAATGGGTTCATAAATACCTCATCATCATCATCATAAATCGAAACCATATAGAGAAATAATATGAATGGAACCACTGGTCATATACCTATTAAAACACCAGAAAAACTAATTCATATTTTCATTAATGAATAAAAATTATATTAAAAATATCATTAAATAATTCAAGACTAAAATATCCTTTCCACTTTGAAAACACTTACATAAAATTAAACAGTTTCCCAAATATTAAGGAAAACACTTTCTTTGAAAAGACCCTTGAAAATTTATAAATGTAGATTTAAATAATTAAATGTTCATAATGGTGGAAAATTATGTTCATGGAGTGCACGCTAAAATAAAGATTGCTTTCACATTTTTGGTAAAAATTAAAAGGTAGCTTGTTCAGAAAACAATAAAGGGATTCATTTTAAACCATTTTTTCAAACAAAATAACGGGTTTAAATTTCATTAAAAATTTATTGTAGAATAAAAACAAAATGATTTAAAATAATTTTTGAAAACATAAAAATGTAATAGAATGATTTTTGACAATATATAGAAATAAATTCGATTTTTTTTAAAATATTATTTTGGTCACTTTAGTTTATAATGTGAGGAAAATTAAATGAGAACATGTATTCTCTAGAAATAACCATCTAATAAAATAAAAATTGAGTTTATTTAGAGATATAACATTATATTTCATCATGTGAAACTAAATCATAAAAATATAGATAAAAAATGAGATTATAACATAAAAGTTTTTGAACTTTGGTAGCTTTTGGATTCATAAGGACCATGAGAGATAAAAGATAATATGGACATGTAAATAAAAATATTTTTCATAAGAATAATAATAAAATAAATTAATGGAATGTATATACACCACATAAAAGAAAAAAGTGGTTAAAATGTCTTGTGTGTCATGGATATAAAAGTGAGTTTAAAATATCTTACCTTAATTCTCGAATTTCTTTGTATATGTTCAGACCACCTCTTTTTTTGACAACCTCCTTAGGTTAGCCCAAAAATCCTTCCTAGAATGATTTATTAATAAAAATAAGGCCTCTAGGATTTGGGGATGGAAGTAACGAATGGATTTGGGTAGGTAATGGATGAAACAAAAGGCTTTTATAGTGTGAAAATGAGAATATATGGATGTCTAATTATAATATGGGAAATCAAACCACATGGAAACTACATGAAAATTTCCCAAAATAATTTAAAATGATAAATTAATTCCCAAGAAAAATGAATCGAAATAGACTTATATTCCAATTTGGAATAGTATATAGAAAAAATATATCCATCTATAGGATTTAGTCAAGTAATATCTGAAAACAGACACTAATATTTTGGTTTAACCCCTGTAAACCCAATTTGACCATAACTATAATAAGTAAATTTTTACTGTGATTACAATTAATTTTGAGAAAAACATAAGTTGAAAATATTATATAATATTAATTATTATTATTCCAAATATAGAATCTATTTCTATTTATTCTATTAATTGAATTATCTTAATATAATTTAAAACTAAATCTGTTGATGTGACGAAAGAGGTTTTCCAAAGATAAAATTTTCATAAGTATAGAAAGTATTAATATAAAAAATATAAATGAATATTATTACAATGAAAAAGTTTTATTAATAACAGTATAATTGAACTATTTTTACTTTTACAACTGTATGAAAATAAAATGGAGCTCGCAAAATATTTAACTGAAATGGAAATTTTTAATAAAAATTACTATTTTTTAATATTCATAAAGAATGTAATACTTTTAAAAAATTATAAAAAAACCACTCAAGTTTTGTTTTTAAATTTTGGTTTATAAATATAATTGTTTTTACACATACATTATCTAAATGTGGAATAAATTTATTTTACTATTTTGTCACAAAATATAATAAAAACATTTTTTTAGAAAAAGTTATTTTCGATGCATATAAAGAGTACTAAAAATTTAGTTATTTTTTAACAATATTTCATATTTATATAAAATCATTATAAATAATTTTAAAAATATGGTTATTCATATTAATAACGCCATGTTTAATTATTATGTTATAATAGTCAAGGTAACATTGATCGTATATCATGATTTTATAAAACATGGCATTGCGTGTAACATAATCTATAGAAGAAATTAAATATATTTGAAAAAAGTTCAAAAAATGTTAGGCTATTATATTCAATCCTGTTTAAAATGTTTTTAAACCTATAATTTCATTACTCTGATGGAATAAAATGTGGATACTTTTGGATTATCCTCTCACCAGGTTCCCATGTATATTTTTTAAATTGATGGTTTCACCACAAAACTTTTACAAGGTGTGTTGTATATTTTTATAGAACTTTATCTCTACAATATAGAATATCCATGGGTTTCTATTTACAATAATTATCACATTCTAGGAATATTTCCTAAGATTTCATTACAGTTTAATGGTTCAGTATGTGATTCCATAAAATAGATACATTTAACCATCATGGACTTGAGAGTTGTTCGTTCGAAGCACTAAGTGATAAGTAACCATCCTTAATAAATCAAGAATTTATAAAGGTACAATATAACTAGTCCTAAACATTGATTTTATTAAAAATATGATAACATTATTTCCTAGAAAAATTCATAGAAATGCCTTCTCACCAATTTAATATTAAAGATCAAAATGATTATTATCAATATAACTTTTCTGTCGACGTTTTGATTCCATTATGTGTTGCTGAATGGATCTAAAATCCTCTACCATTTCTTCATCTTACTTTAGTCCTAATATATTTATTTCTTTTTCTTCACCCAACACATTGGATTTATACACTTATTTATATAAAGGGATTTGTATGGATCTATCTTAATGGTTGAGTGAAGACTATTATTTTAAGAAAACTCGACTAAATGAAGGTGTTTTTTCAAACAATAGTTAAAATTAATTTAAAAGGATCTCAATATTTAATCTAGGGTTTTAATGGTTCTCTCAGTCATGCCATCTATTTTAGGATGATATTTAGTATGAAAACTCACCTCTGTATCAATTACCTTCTAATGGCTTTTCCAAATCATCGAATTTGACCTCATATGTGAATAGGATACAATTTAATGTTGTACTCCCTGAAAGTATACCATTTACTTAAAATATATCCTTAAAAGCTGATAAAGAGAGAAATATTTCGTAGTATCAATGATGTGTGAAGAATTTGTAATGAGATTGACTATAACCCATATAAGACTATTCTTTTAGATGTTTTGGTGAGTCTGATGACCAAATCTATGCTGATTTTTTCCCATTTCTATTATGGTATGGGTAATGGTTGTAAAAAACCATTTTAATTTTTGTCTCTCTACCTTAACATGATGAATTAACAAGCACCAAGATATAAAATGAGAAATATTTCTCTTTGATACATCCCCCAAGAAAGACTCTATGAAATATATATACATCATTTTACTTTCGTACCACCCCAAGCTTCCACAATATGCTTCTCTTTTAATAATCCAACAGCTTGAGTTGTACGCAACTTCGAGTTCAAGCACACCACGACTAAACAAACTAGCCGTTTAAAAAGAAGATATGAATAGTATTACCCACTTTTTGAATTTTTATTAATTTTATTTTTCAGAATGGAATTCAATTTTTGGTTTAGAATATCAAAATTATCTTAGGGTGATTTTTTGGTATTTTTCTGAAAACATTCATTTTTGATGAATAGTGAAAAACACTACATTATTATTTAAAACCGACTTTTTATTTAAATATTTATTTTTAATTTCAATTTATTTTAAAGTAAAAATAGATTTATAATACCTATATTAGTCCAATTTAATTCATTAGATACATTTTATAATAATATTAGACATGTAGAATTTTATTGAAATTTTTAACGTCCTTTACCTACCTTTTAAGAACATTTACAAATTTGCATAAAACAAAATTTTACCGCTTCTATGAATTGAATTTTAAAAATTTGATAGACATGGTTTTCATCAGTATGTAAAATTTGGTTCAATAGGATGAAAATAATTTTTTTGCGAATAGTAATTTTTGAATTTTATTTACCACGGTTAAAAGTAAATAGGGTAATTCAAGGTAAAAATGATATTATAATTACCCCAAAACATGTCCTAATTATATTGGATAAGTATATTTTGGCCAAAATAAACCTTTTAATAAAATATAATTCTTTTTATCTACATGGATTAGATTAGGACATTTATTAGATTTTATTTAAAGAAGTGTAAAAAGTGTTAAATTCAATGTTTAATAAATAAAACATTTTTAATATAGGGTTACACATAATATAAATTTAAATATATATATTTATTAGAAATCTAAAGATATTTATTAAATCATGGTATTTTATTTATATGTTTTAGACATTAAATAAATAAATTTATTTATGACACAATGATGATGCAGTAATAACCTTATGAAGGAAAGATTAAAATAATTGATGTTATAAAGATTAAAATAAATATAAATTGTAACTTTTGATGTCATCCACAAATTTTATAGTGGAATATGACGTTATAGGGTTGATTAAATTTATTTTTTTCTATTTAATAATTTTTTTATGGCTTTCACAAAAACTACATACTAAATAGTGTCGAAATTGAGATAAATGAGTTCTTAAAACAAATACTATTTTATTAAATGATATACTACTCATAAAAATATATGACTAGTCCATTGGACATAGATAAGTTTAGATATGTCATTAATGAACCACTTTAGGTGTTCTTAAAATTTTATACTACGTTTATTAACCATGTAATATAAAAATACAAGAATACATGATAAGAGTTAAACAATTTAATAGGAGTTAAATGTAAAGGATACGGTTAATATGGTGACCTAATCTTGTCTAAAACCTTTTGGTTGAGAGAATTTAGACCAATAAACACCTTGGAATTGAAATAAATCCATTTATAGCTATTAGAAACTGAAAATTATTTTTATAATAAATTAATATTTCAAGCTCTTCCTAAAGTGCCCCTCACCTCTCTTATTAAAGGGTACCTCCCTTCTCTCAAATTAACACCTCCAAAGCCATTTGTCTCAGAAAGACCCTAATAAAATATACTCCCAACTACCCTAAATTTAACATAGAGGCCTTACTTTGATCCGAAATCCAACCCAAGGATCCCTTTTCTTCAAACCAAAAGGAGACACCCAAAGAAGTGGTAATTATTTCATCACCTCTTTTAAAGTTCCTTTCTTCTTCCACTTCATCTTTATTTGTTGTTTCCATAAAAAAATAATTTCTCCAGTACATTATACATACGGAGATGTTATTATATATATTTTACAACTATATTTTTTATTATATCCATCATATAAATGACAAATTCCCCATACGTGCGTACGTATGACTTACTGTTTCCACGTCGTGGTGTAGTTTGTTATTGAACACTTCATTTTTCAGATGGGTATAATAATGAAGATAATTGATGTAAATAATAAATATAACATGTTAATAATTATTTATATATAATATAACATTTAATTATATATGTTTTCACCATCAATAGAATGATATTATCTCTCGTGTATACGTATGACTTACCATCTCCGTGACGCTATGAGATTTCATTACCCATCATAGCCATTGATGAATAATTTTAAGATTATGATTAAAAATAATGTTTAAGAACATAATATAATTATTTATATGAATAAAATACATCCTATCCATAACAAACATGACTTACATAAAAAAAACATATAAAGGAAAATGAATAAGTTAACACCTAAAACAATGATACTACTAAAATATTATTAATAATAAATATTAAAGGATAATATATCATATCATATTTATGTATGTGGTTATTTTATAATTTAATAAAAATTATTTAACCATTATATAGGAGTTTAACATACCATATACTAAGGAAGAGTACATGGTAAGGGTTAATTTTACAATCTATTTATTATCTGAGGTTGTTTATACATAAGTATCTACTAAGACTTCTTTATCATCCACATCCATGTTTCTTAAAAATGTATTTCAATTTTTTTTACTATTTTCTAGACTATGTGTTAATTTTATTTATACCCTTGTTTGAAATTTTAATTTTTTTTTGAAAGTAATCTTTTTGTCATTTTTCAAACAAGGTCCCTTATGAGCATTTCGATAAATTTAAGGAAAGAATTTTTTTGAACTTATACGGTGGGTGCAGCTATTTTCCACAATTATAACACCTTATAAGCATCCCTTAGAAGATTATA
Organism: Viscum album; assembly: GCA_963277665.1. NCBI lineage: Eukaryota > Viridiplantae > Streptophyta > Magnoliopsida > Santalales > Viscaceae > Viscum > Viscum album. The sequence goes on from OY728127.1 coordinate 112,962,472, forward strand.
ATAATATTTTCAAAGTAAAATTTTTATTTACTTTTAAATGATTTGAAAGTAGAAAGAGATATTTCACTCAAATAGTTTTGGGATTCATTTCAACAATGTCAACATCCTTTGTTGGATTTTACGCTTTTTCGAAGTTGATTTATGATGATACAATCTTCCATATTGTATTGAAGGTTTTGTGATATGATTGACAATGGATGTTCTATTTTTATACCATTCATGTTTTATGGTTAAGGTATTAACATTTCATATGCTTGTTTTAATACGAATTTTTATATTATGTTTCAAATGTTTTATATGAGGAATGCATTAGACTTAGTAAGTGAAGTGCGAGACCAGTTATGGCCCCTAGATGCATCGGTATATCTCATGAGACAAACTAGTGTCTTGGCATAGGTCCTTGATTTTTTTATTTTCAGTCGTGGCATGAGGCCTTGACTATGTGATTATGATGTCCTACATTATGCATTCCATCATTATAAAATTAGAAATTGATATCACATATGATTATTCAAATAGTAGAATATCCATTTGAATAAGTTAATGGCATTATTTGATTTCTATTTTTCATATTATACTGAATTTTATGATTAAAAGTCTTGTTTTTTTGTCTTATACAATGCGTTAAATTTTTATTCTTATTTATGATAGATTACTCTATATCGTTATCCTTACTAAGCATCTGAGCTCACCCGTTTTTTATGTTTTATTTTTTCCTGGATGTGGAGAAGTATATTATGATTTACTTACAGGTATAGGCTAAGGGATATGAGTGTGTTCTAAGGAGACACAATGTTGTTTTTTTCTTTTCATAATGTAATGTAACACTTGTGTATATATGTAGTACTTTGAAGGATACTAATGTGATTAGTATTTTAGGATTTGATTTCTTGTGATCATGCCAATGTTATGTAATAATGAACTGAATCAGGGTAACTAGGTTTGGGACATTATAGTTGGTATCAAAGGGAGTTTAGTACAAAACATGGAAACTAGATTTAGAAAAAATATGATTAAAGAACAGTACCCTAAGATATACTTTGAGGATTAGTATAAAAGAACATCAAAATTTTTTGTAATATAGATATTATGAAAGTTTTTGAAGAAATACATCCATGTCTGGATACTACAAGTGGATGTGGTTCTGGCATGGGTGTACTTAGGATTGAAAACTCTGACAAAGAGTTTCAGGATTGACCCGAGATATCCTGGTACACAACAACGGGCCTTACTACGCACTTGGTTTGAAACTCCCAGGGGATACGATGAAGATAATTCTCATTTTCTTTACAAACCATTATAATGGATTTTGGAGTAAATACTTCCCCAAAGATGAAATTTTTATGATTATGAATTATATGCATAAACTGTCCAATTTTTGTTAATTATTTTACACGTTTGGAATTATGCATTGTGATTAATGAACTAATCTAGTGTATGAAATTGTTTAGAAATGGATCATAGTAGAAGGAATGGAAATCGTATAAATGTATGTAATCCATGTAGGGATTTCCCTCATACTCATGATAATTATAGGGGATATGGTGATGAAACTGGTGATGAACATCTTATAACCATACTCAGAAAACTCACTCAGGTTATGAATAATAACCTTACCTATATGGAGCACCCTAATCCCCAATGTGGAGGATCAATGTAAGACTATTTCATGAGGAAACAACACAAATATTTAATGGGATGACAAATATTTTTGTAGATAATCAATAAATAAGTTCATTAGAAAAAATATTTCATTCTTTGGGGAGTAACGAAAAAGAAAAAGTTGTCATGGTATTTTTTCACCTCATAAGAGATGCAGATCAATAGTGGTTATTAATTAAAAACAAAAAGGAGGATGAAGATGTATCAAATATGAAATGAAGGGAGTTAAAAGATATTTTATTTGAAAAATACTTTCCTCATCAACATCGAGAAGATATGGAAAGACAATTTCTGATTCTGAGGAAAAAGGAGGACAAGAATGTTGCAAAGTATGAGGATAACTTTACAAGGTTATCAAGGCATGCTGCATATTATATATGTAACCCAAAATGTAATATTGATCGATTCTTTGATGGGTTAGAACCATTTTTTCGAATGAGTATTAGTCTCTCAATCCTTCTCATTGTATGAAGATATATTCTTATGTGCTATTAAAATATGAAAGGAATTTTCTATGTCTTATGACTTTAAAGAAAACCAGGAGAAGAAGCGATCTGCTGAATGCACTAAAAAAGGAAATAAGGGGAAGAAGGGAAAAATTGAATTTCCATTATGCAATAATTGTGAGAAGAAATATCCTAGTACATGCCTAAAGGGGAGGTGAGTTTGTTACAAGTGTGGAGAAAAAGGTCACCAAGCTCGTGATTGTAAGGGAAAGAAAGTGATTGTCAATTTTGAATTCTACAATTGTAAAGAAATGAATAATTATGCAAATTAATGTCATACGCATCATGGAAACTTACCTTATAAAAGGCCAAGGGAGAAATTCCAAGCTTATGCGATCACTACTACTAAGGTTGAAGTTCCTAATGACGTGGTGGAAATTAATTTAATAATTTCCTCAAAATTATCCAATGATTTATTGATTCTGGATCATCACATTCTTTAATATCTTCCCAGTTTTCCAAGAAAATTACATATTTCCAATTTGACTTAACAAGGGATTAGTTTGTAAAAAATCCAAAGGGAATTATAATTGCAGCAATGTTTTGTCAATCAATTACCATTATGGAATTTAAACGTTCTTTATCTGCTGATCCTATTATCATACCCATGATAGAATTTGATATAATCCTCGGTATGTACTGGCTTTCGTACCATGACACAAAAATTTATTGTAAGAATAAGGAGGTTACAATTTTTTATGATAATAACGAATCACTCATCTTTAGAGTGGAAACGTCACCATATGATTCTCATATAGATCCACCCCCAGTAGCTATAATAAATTAAATTATTGGGGAGGATGGTAGTGAGATAAATATGGATGATGAAAGGAATGTACAAATATAGGATGTGCCTATTATGCAAGAATATGTTCATGTGTTTCCAGAGGATTTACCTCAACATCCTCCAGAACAGGAAATTGAGTTTTCAATTTTCTTCATTCTTGGTGCAAGGACCATATCAAAGACCCCTTATAGAATGAAAACTATGGAATTAGTGGAAAAAATAAAAAACTAGAAGAATTAAGTAATAAAGGATATATTCACCCAAGTGCTTATTCACGGGGATCCCATGTTATTTTTGTTAAGAAGAAAGACAAATCTATGAGGTTGTGCATTGACTATAGGGAGATAAATGATATAACAATGAAGAACAAGTATCTCCTACCTCACATTGATGATTTATTTGATCAACTTCATGGAGATCAATATTTTTTAAATATTGACCTTCAATCTGGATATCTTCTGTTGTGCATGAAGAAGGAAGAAATTCCAAAGGCAACATTTCAAACATTGCATGGGAATTATGAGTTTACATTAATGCCTTTTTGAATTTCTAATGCACCCTATGTCATCATGGATCTAATGAATAGAGTTTTAGAGGAATATCATGATGAAGTTTGTAATGGTATTTATTGATGATATCTTGGTATACTCAAAAATCTATGAAGATCATGAAAATCACTTGCACACTATTTTAAAGACTCCTAGAAGAAACGAATTATATGGGATGTTTAATAAGTGTGAATTTTGGCTTCTGGAGATGTCTTTTCTTGGACATATTGTCTCTAAGGATGGAATATCTGTTGATCCTTCTAGGATAAGGGAAATCAAAGAATCACTAGAACTGGAGAGTATAACTGAGGTACACAATTTTATTTGTTTTTCATGTTATTATCTGCATTTTGTCCAAAAGTTTTCCCGATTTACTAACCCATTAACCAATCTCACACGTAAAGGGGTTAAAAAAGTTTGGACAAAAGAGTGTGAATAATTTTTTGAATAATTGAAGAGAATATTAGTCAATGATCCCATCTTGAATCTAACATCAGGGGTTGATGGGTTTGTTATTTATAGTGATGCTTCAAAGAAAGGATTTGGTTGTGTCCTTATGCAGACTGATAGAGTTATTTTCTATGCATCACTACAGTTAAAAATTAATTAAAAAATCTATCCCACTCATGATATTGAGTTAGAATCTGTAATCTATGCTCGTAATATTTAGAGACACTATCACAATGGTGAAAAATGTGAGATATATACTGATCCCAAGAGTATGAAGTATATTTTCTCATAGAAAGAACTCAAAATGAGGCAAAGGTGATGGATCTAACTACTAAAGGATTATTATTTCGCTATACACTACCACATGGGGAAGAAAAATAAGGTGGTAGATGCTTTGAGCAGAAAGGATAATGGAGTTCTGAACAAGATGAGAGTTGAAAGGTATCCTATGTTCATGGATCTAGTAAATATGTATATGGGAATAATCATGGAAGGTGAAACATCAATACTTTTTAAAATGATTTCCAAACCATATTTACTAGAAAGAATAAAAAGTTTTAGACTGATGATGAAGAGTTTCAAATGAAAATAAATGTTATGAATGATGAGAGATTGATTGACATCATATATGAAGATAGAAATCAGAAACTTAGGAGGAGGCTTTGTGTTCCCGACATACCTGATCTAAAAAGGGAATTTTTGGATGATGGTTATACCTTCAATCTCTCTATACACTATGATAGAACTATGATGTATAGATATTTGAAGGATCATTTTTGGTGGGACAACATAAAGAGGGATATTTATGATTATGTGTCAAGATGCATTTTTTTCAGCAGGTGAAGGCTGGAAGACAACATCCTAGAGGATTTATGAAACCTCTTCCCATACCTGAGTGGAAATGGGATGATATTTCAATGGAATTTTTCATGGAGCTACGAAAGACTCTTAAAAGGAATGACGCAATATGGGTCATTATCAGTTGTCTTACCAAGCCAGCACATTTTCTTTATATAAGAGAAGATTTACCACTTGAACATTTAGAAAGACTATATATTAATGAAGATTCCATTCTTCATGGTGTAACCCTATTGTTTGTTTATGATCTTGATCCCTGTTTTACATCAAGATTCTTGAAAAGTATTTAGAAAGTCCTGGATACTAAACATTGTTTGAGAACTAACTACCACCATCAAACTAATTAAAAATCAGAATAGACTATTCAAAGCTTAGAAGACATGTTGAGATCTTTATCACTTGAATTTCAAGGTATGTTGGATCAGTATTTACCACGAATATAATTTTCCTATAATAATAGCTTACATTATAGTATTCAGATGGTACCATATAAAGTGTTATACGGAAAAAGATGTCGCACACCAACTTGTTGGGATGATGTTGGTGAAAGAAAACTCGTCGGCCTAGAACCTGTTGATGAAATAATGGAAACGGTAATGATTATTCAAACCCACATAAAATCATCTCAAAGTAGGAAAAAGATCTATGCTGATGACTGAAACAAGGATTTGGAATTTCAATTAGGAGATCATGTTTTCTTGAAGGTATATCAATGTAAGGGTGTTATAAATTTCATTAATAAGGGTAAATTAAGTCCTAGGTACATCAGACCTTTAGAAATTATATAAAAAATTGGAGTTGTAGCTTACTATTTGGAAATACTTCCAATTCTCTCCAGATTTCATGATGTGTTATACGTATCACTGCTGAGAAAATACATGCCTGACCCAACGCATGTACTCACCTATAAAGAAATAGAAGTGGAACCCAATCTGTACTATTGTGAAGATCCTATCAAAATTTTTGATATCAGAGAACAAGTGATGAGAAATCGAACAGCTCGTCTGGTAAAATTTCTTTGGAGAAACCATAAAATAGAGGAGGCAACGTGGGAACCTGAGGATCTTATGATGAATAACCACAAAAATATTTTTATGCAGTAATATTTTAGAAACATCGAGGATGAAATTATCTAGAGGGAAGAATGTAACTCCCCAAGCTTCCATGATATTTTTCACTTTGAATTATACAATAGATTACGTTGTACGCAACTTCGAGTTCTAGCACACCACGACCAATCAAACTATCCATTTAAAAATAAGTAATGAATAGTAATACCTACTTTTTAAAATTTATTATTATTTTTTTCTCAAAATGTACTTCATTTTTAGGGTTATAATATCAAAATTATCTTGGGGTGAATTTTTGGTATTTATCTAAAAACATTCCATTTTTGATAAATAGTGAAAAACACTACGTTATTGTTTAAAATCGTCTTTTTATTTAAATAATTAGTTTTTATAAAATTTATTTTAAAGTCAAAATAGATACATAATACCTATATTAGTCCTATTTAATTAATTGGATTCATTTTATAATAATATTAGACATATAAAATTTTATTGAACTTTTTAACGTCTTTTACCTGCCATCTAGGCACATTTTCAAATTTACATAAAACGTAATTTTACCACTTCTGTGAAATGAATTTTAAAAATCTTATAGACACAATTTTTATCAGTATGTAAAATGTGGTTCAATAGGATGGAAATAATTTTTTTTAATGGTAACTTTTGAATTTTATTTACCACGATTAAAAGTAAATATCATAATTAAAGGTAAAAATGATATTATAATTACCCCAAAACATGTCCTAATTCTACAGGATATTGGTTTTTTTGACAAAAATCAACCTTAGGAATAAAAAATAATCCTCTTGACCCACATGGATTAGATTACAACATTTATTATATTTTATTTAAATAAGATTTAAAAGTGTTAAATTCAATGTTTAATAACTAAAACTTTTTTAGTATATGGTTACATAGAAGATAAATCAGACTATAAATATGCATTAGAAATATAAAAATATTTAATACATCATGGTATTTTATTTATAATTTTTATAAATTTAATAATTATATTTATTTATGACACAATGATGATGTAGTAATTACCTTATTAACGAATGATTAAAATAACTGATGTTATAAATATTAAAATAATTTTAAATTGAAAATTTTGATTCCATAAGAAAATTTTTTAGATGAATATGAAATTTTATGGTTGATTAAATGTATTTTTTTCAAAGTAATAAAGTTTCTATGACTTCTACAAAAACCAAATACTAAATAGTGTCAAAAATTGACATAAATGAGTTTTTAAAAAAAATACCATTTTACTAAATGATATAACACTTTTAAAAATATAATATTTGGCCAAATACCTTAGATAATGTTATATATTTCATTAATGAACCACTTTAGGTTCTATTAAAATTTTATAGTATGTTTACTAACCGTGTAATATAAAAATTCAAGAAGACTTGGTAAGAGTTAAATTATTTAACTAAGAGCTAAATCTAAAAGAGAAGGTTAATATGGTGACATAAACTTGTCTAAAACCTATTGGATGAAAGGATTTAGACCCATACCCACCTTAACCTTTAATTAAATCAATTTTTATCTATTAGAAACCGAAAATATGTTTTATAATAAATTAATATTTCAAGCTCTTCCTAATGTTCCCCTCACCTCTCTTATAAAAGGGTACTTCCCTTCTCTCAAATTCACACCTCCAATGCCATTTGACTCAACCAACCCCTGGTCAAATATAATCCCGAATACCCTAAATTCAACCTAATGTCCTTACATTGATCAGAAATCCATCCTAAGGAGCCCTTTTTTCAATCCAAAAGGAATCACCTCAAGAAGAGGGAATTATTTCATCACCTCTTTCAATGTTCTTTTCTTCTCAAACCTCCCATTTTTCTGTAGTTTCTATAAAAAAAAAATAATAGCCCCAATACCTTGTAAATACTGATATGTTATTGTAAATACGGTTCAAATAGATTCATTATTCTATCTATCCTATAAATGACAAAGTCCCCATACGTGCGTACCTACGACTTACCATCTCCACGTTGTGGTGTAGTTTTTTATTCAATACTTCATTTTTGGATGGGTATAATAATGAGTATACTTGATGTAAATAATAAATATAACATTTTAATTATACTTTATATATAATATAACATCCAATTATATACTATTTCACTATCAATAGAATAATATTATCGCTCTTGCATACATACGGCTGACCGTCTCCACAACGTGGTGAGATTTCATTCCCCATCGTAACCATTCAAGAATAATTCTAATTTGATGATTAAAAATAATTTTAAGAACATTATATAATTCTAGAAATGATTCAAATACATTCTATCCATAAAAAACATGACTTATGTAACAAAACATATAAAGGAAAATAAACCAGTTAACACCCAAAACAATGATACCATTGAGATATTATTAATAATAAATATTAAAAGATTATATATAGTATGATATTTATTTATGTGGTTCTTGTATAATTTAATAACAGTGATTTTACCATTATATATAAGGTTAAATTACCACCAAGTAAGGAAAATTACAAGATAAGGGTTAATTTTACAATCTCTTTATTATCTTAGGTTGTTTATATGTAAGTATCTACGGAGACTTCTTTTTCATCCACTTCTGTGTTTCTAAAAAATGTATTTCAAATTTTTTTACTATTTCATAGACTATGGTTTAATGTCATTTATATATTTGTTTGACTTTTTATAAAATATTTTTAAAGGAATCTTTCCCTCATTTTACGAACAAGGTCCTTTATGACATTTTCGACTAAATTAAGGAAAGAATGTTTTTTAACTTATACGGTGGGTGAAGCTATTTTTCGCCATTATTACATGTTGAAAGATTCACTTACAAGCTTTTAATAATATTTTAAAAATATATATTTTCTTTTCTTTTATATTATTTAAAATTAGAAAGATATATTTCACTCAAATATTTTTTGGATTGATTTTTTCTATGTTAACATTATTTGTTGGGTTTTATGCTTCCTTGAAGTTGATTTATTATGATACAATCTTCCATATTGTATTGATGGTTTTATGATATGTTTGACTGTAGATGTGCTATTTTTATACCATTCATGGTTTATGGTAAAAGTATTATCATTTCATATTCTAATTTTAATACGAGTTTTTATGTTATGTTTCAAACTTTTCATATGAGGAATGCATTGGACTTAGTAAGTGACAGGTGGGGCCCGCTCTAGCCCATCAATGAATCGGTAGGTCTCATGAGATAAAATAGTCTCTTGGTACAAGGAATTTATTTTTTTATCTTTATTCTTACAACATGACCTTGAATATGTGGTTATGATGTCCGACATAATGTATTCTATCATTATGAAATTATCTATTGATATTACATGGGATTATTCGACTAGTAGAATATCCTTGTGAATAAGTAAATGACGTTATTTGATTTATATTTTCCACATTATACTGAAGTTTATGTTTAAAATGATTTTTTAGTCTTATACATTGTGTTAAATGTTTATACTTATTTATGATAGATTATGCTATATTATTATCCTTACCGAGCATATGAGCCCACCCCTGTTTTATGTTTTATTTTTCTTAGGATGAAAAGAAGTATATTATGATTGACCCTGATAGGATAAGGTATATGAGTGTGTTATAAGGAGAAACACTGTTGTTTTTTTCTTTTCATAATGTAATGTAAAACTTTTTTATGTATCTAGTACTTCCAAGTCTACTAAACTGATTGGTCTTTCGGTATTTAATCTCTTGTTATCCTTCCAATGTTATGTAATAATGAACTGACTCTGGGTATCTAGGGCTGGGGCGTTACAACATCCAAGATAAATTGGGAATGAAAAACTATGATCTTCTTGTAATAACTCATTCTTAAAATAGGGTATGGATATAACACACACATGATTATTGAAAATTATAATTCCATCATGATCAAGGTTAAATTTAGGAACATTTGTCACATTATTATACTTCTCTATATGTTCCTTCTACACCTCTTTAATATTTATTTGTATAGATAGTTGAACACTCATTTGAGAATGATAAGACTTGTCACCTTAAATCAATATTTTCATATCCATCCTTTTTAAATCTATAAATATTGGATCTTTTTTTATCATCATAATAGATAATATGACACAATAAATTTGACTCAAGGGAAAAACCACCTTGTTATCATTCTCAGGGTGGAAAATTATTGATAAGTCATAATAATTAATTAGAACCAACCACCTTCTCTTGTGAATATTAAAATTATTATGTGTGAATATATACTACAAAAACTTATGAATTTTATATATATCACACCTCTCTTTATAATTATAATTAGACAATATATTTAATGAAAAAATCATCACAACTAACTCTAAACCATGAGTTTGGTATTTTTCTCATGAAACAACAATTGTCAGGAGCCCTAATATATACCCTTACCATATTTCATGAGAACTAATCCTATGACATTAACTATTGTGTCACTATAGATAATAAACTCTTTCCCACTAATGGTTAATGTAATCACAAGTGTGATGAGTAATTTTCTCTTTCGTTCCTTGAAATTGTATCGACATTGATCTATATAAATTGATAAGAAAATTGGATTGTCGTGAAATTTTTTTCACAATTTATTTATAATATCGATACAAACCAATAAAAATATGGATCTCAACCACCGTGGTTGGGTTTAGATAATGTTTAATCACCTCTGTCTTTGATAGATCCATCGATATACAATCAAATAATCTTCTATGACCCAGAAATGAAACTTTCTTCATCCAAAATTCCCACATGGTAAACTTTCCATATAACTTCTCCTTCCATATAATATTTAGTAATATCATCATGAATTTATTCCATTCCTTTATCTTTGAATATATAAGAATATAATTTATAAATACTACCAAAAATTGATCAGGTTAAAATATAAAGACCATATTTATTAAATTCGTGAAGATAAGATATGAATTAGTAAGACCAAATAGAATCAATATATACTCATAGTGTCTATACCTTGTATGGAATTATATATTGTGTATATCCTCTTATATTAGCCACATTTTATGATATCTAGAACAAAGTTAAATCTTGAAAAAGTATTGAGCTATGTGAAGATGATAAAATAAGTAATCAAAATAGGTTATAGGATAATTTTTCATGATTTCAACATTATTCAACTCCAAATAAAAATAGTGTCACATAAATCCGTATTTATTATTATCATAAATAAAAGTTTCACCCTATGGTGACAAACTAGGAAAATAAATCCCATGTAAATATTCCCATAGAGTTGCTTCTTCAATGCTTTCAACTCAATTGGGGTCATTCAATAGTGAGTTGTTGAAATATGTATAGTACCTATTATGAGTTATATTAGGAACTTAGATTCATGATTACATATAATAATAGGAAAATATTTCAAAATGAAATTAAAAAACTACCATAAAATAGTCATATAATTGATTTTCAGTTTTAACCCAACAAACTGAGATAAAAACCTCCTTTTGATTAGAAAACAAGACTCATAAATGAATATAATTTATACTTGAAGTTCATATTTATCATTACAATGATAGAAAATTAGAAGTTGTTTTGGAATATCAAATTTTAATTTCCTTCATTTTCAATCGATACATGATTTCTCTAGACAAATATAGTCCATGCCTAAGATAAAATGAAAATCAATTAGAAGGAGAATAATAAGATTTATAAGAAGTAGATTACCACAAACTTCAACCAGATAAGAATCATATACTTGACATGTTATCTTCATGATATTAAGTGGTTTCACTATAAATTCAACATAAAATAATTGGTGATATGAATTAAAATTAATAGATACATTTCATGATATAAGGGAATTTATATAAATAATCTAAAAATGATTCATAAATATTTTAGCATAGCTATAGCCATCCCAACATCATTATCCTATAATATATGTATCCCTAAAACTAAAATGGTGAACATAACATCTAAAATAATTAATTATAGTGATTAAGTATGAAAAATCATTTATAGGATGTCCAAATAATGACACCTTAATTTCAATCCATGAAACATTAGGCTTAAATTAGGTAATTCATGGCCATTAATTAAATACTTCATGAAATTTCGTAATAAGTTTGTTAATTTCCCAGGCATATCCCCTAGAAGTGTCGAGTTAGGTTTGCAACAAGGACCATTTTCATCTACCAAGTGGTGATTGAGTCTAGCCCAATGCTCCTTTTTTCCAAGTATTTATACCTAGGTACAATTATTCTTGAGCTACATCAACTTGTAATATCCAAACTCATATGTAATTTCTGAGAGAACGCTTTCTCTATACATCACCAATATTTTAGGATATTTTCATATACTTACAATTAACTATAGAATTATACATATACATACCACTAGGGATATCACTAAAGTTTTATCATCCAACTTCCAAAGGGTAACTAAACCCTTAATTTGATACTAACTATAGAGATCTAGCCTTTTTATACCTAAATATTAAAACATTGTAGATGAATATTCAATACATATAAAAAATAAATTCCTGCGAACATAAAATGATTGATTTATTTGGATATTATATGCACAATATTTTTCTATCGTGAATAATATTCCACATCTCCCATAAACAACTTACCATTTATTACAGTTAATATACATAACCTACTAAAACCTTTTTATATAACCTTAGGAAAGGAAAAATATGAAAGGGTGAGCTCATATGCTTTGTAAGGGTTAACAAGGGAGATAAGATAATAATAATTGTATAAGATAAGAAAAATGATTTACAATTTTCATACCAAATCATTCAATGATCATAAACATGATACATGGAATAAAAATTTATTATTTCCATGAAATTCATTATATGACTGAGAAATCATCATAAATAAATCATGAACCATAATTTCATGTCATATAAGTGTGGAAAAATTATAATTATTGAAACTATTTCATATACCGAGGGTAAAAAATAAGACTATTAAATCATTTGTATTAGGAATAGCTACATGTTTATCATAACATAAAGGATCATGAATCATATCCTTTTTCCTAAAGTAGATCAAGAACATTGAATTTTTTCCCATAGTAGATCTACCACAAAAACGTTTTTCCCATATTGGTTCAAGAACATGATCATGTTTCACATAATTATCCCATGATATATAAATAGTTTCCCAATTAATTGGGGGAGATATAGGTCACACCCATTACAAACTCCCAACGTTTTCATTCCAAAAAATCATAAAAAATTAACCATATCATAACTCATGTAAAGGAAATGGTTTGGATAAACATTTCATCATAATATTAATCATGGGAATGAAATGGGTTCTACAAACATCTCTTTATCATAATCATGAACAAAAACAATCTAGATAAATAATAAGGATGGTACAATTGGGTTATATCCCCTATAAAACATAAGAAATACCAAAATTTGTTAATTTATATGAATATAAATTTTAAAAAAGATCATTAAAAAATTCCTGGGTGAAATATAATTTCCACTTTTAAATTTTTTACATAAAATCTAAAAAATAACTAGTCTTTATAGAATCACTTTCTTTGAAAATAACAATGAATAATTATAAATGAAACTTCAAATAATTTATTATTCAGGATAGTTAAAATTTCATTCATGTAGTACATATAAAAACAAATATTCCATTCCCATTTTAGATAAAAAATCAAAATTAAATTTTTCATAAAATAAACAATAGGATTCCTTTTAAGACTTTTTGTAATAAAATAAAACACAAGTTAAAATTTTGTTAAAAAATCATTAGTGAATATTTAAAAAAGAGGTTAAATAATTTTTAGAAAGAATGGATAAAACCTACCTAGCATTTTAAAAATATTATTAATTTTTTTTATTAATAATTAACCATAAAATAAAACCAATGATCATAATGTATAGTGTCTTTGGAATATTAGGGACATAAAATTAAAAACATAGAACCAAAATAAAAACATTTTTTATTTAATATCTATAATGAGATCCTAACTTCCTTTGATCCCTTACATATGCATATGATAACTCTGGTATATAAGCTAATAATGATATTAGTTAATAATACAAGTAAGGGAATGAATATAGTAATGAATCATAACACATGGGCTAAAAGGTATGACACGATGACATAAAAAGGCATAAAACATGAATAAACACATGGAAGAAAAACATGTATAACATTGTATTATATAATCATGGTATCCTAGAAATGTGATAAAACTAAAACATTAAATAATCATGATTCAAAGCTCATTTCACATATAGGATCACAAGTCAATTCTAACCACACATATTTCTACATATGGAGCATGATTCAAGGCTAACCACCGAGACTATTGCCCATGGAGCACGAGTCAAGGCTAACCCCCAGACCATTACCCCTAATGTCTCATGGGAATAAACATTATCCAATGTTTTGGAGAACTACATGGGTGAACACATAATAAGATTTTTATGAATATTTGTGCCACATGAAGAATCATACATAAGTAATTAAAAAAACACAATGGTAACCCATGGAAATAATTAATTATCATAATCATGTCAAAAATAATAAAGAGGAGGTATATCATAATGGTGTACATGAATGAATGTATTTAAATCATACATAAACTTTTATAAGGTAATATAGTAATATAGTAAGATAAGTTATGTCAAATTTAAGTGAAAACATCTTAAAATAGCATTTAATAAATATTACTAATAAAATATTTTTTCACAGTTTTAAGAAATATTAATGATTCTTTAAACTAGAGAAGGAACAATCGCTTATATAAAACTGAAATGATCCAATATGGGTTTTTATGATCAAATGAGTGATTATAGAAAAATAATTGTATCTTAAAAAAATATTAAGGAGTGCACTTGACAATGGGTAGGAAATCAGGATATTCCCTATAATCGGGCTTGCTTATTAGGATGATTTGAGAAGGAAACCGTTTAAAAACATGTATATCCCCAAAAGAGAAGGATGAAATGAGATATAAACATCAATTTTGAGCATATAAATATAATCTAATGAATTATATATAAATAAAGAAGATTTATATTTTGGTTAAAGAGAGAAAAAGTGTAACACGAATGAAAAAAGATGTTCAGAAAGAATCACTTACCTTATGTATGAAAGCTTTATGTGTTTGATCTTAATGACATGAATAATCAAATTAAATCCAATATTTTTTTTACTCATAACATTTTATAAAATTATTTTACTTATTATAATTTTATTAAATTCATTTACAACTTTTTATTATTATTTATGATATCCATTTTTTTCATTCGGATGTTTTTGTTTCCTTTGTTTTCATGATTGATCCACTTGTTTAAATGAATGAAAGATCATATAAAATGGGAATAGATATCTAAAATTGGAGTTATATGTTATAAATGAACATCCATAAGATAAAATGGTTATACATTTCATTTGATTATTCAGGGTGAGGAAAAATCATTAGATAATACATGAGTGATAATCATTTAGATTTTTTGGAGGTTTTTCAGTCACCAAAAAATAGTTTTGTTTCATTAATTAATAATATTTATTTATAATGGTTCCAAAACATTAAATAATATATAATATATATATTAATTTTTTATCCATAAAAATGGTTTTATGACTATTCTTGAAGGAGTAATTGAAATACGAAAATAGTTTATCCATGAGGGCATTAAATTGACACCTCAGGGATGATGTTTTAATTTTTAGAATAATAGGAGATGGGAAGAGAAATTATGATGGTTTTTTCCATTAAATTTTTTTTCATTATATAGGTGATACTGGATTTATCAGGTAACTTGGATAAGTGGAGGTTACTAGAGGAATAGAAAAGAAAAAAAATTGAAATGAAATTAACAGAAAAAGAAGGAGGTTTTTACCTCTTGAATTATTCTCTATGAGAAGATCCTTGGGAAATTGGTATTGGTATTTTGTTGAGACCAAAATATCCTAAATATTAGGGAGAGGATTAGGTAGAGTATTGGGTAGAAATTAGACAAGCTTCATGGCTTAAGAGGTATGATGAGAAGAGGTGGTGAGAGGTATTATTTATAGTGGAGGAGAGGGGTCTTTTTTGATTATTTAATTCATTAGTTTATTGTTTTGGATGAAGGCAAAAACTAGTGATGATTACCTTACTAAATATAGTATATAGAGAAGGATAGTTCGAGATTCTCATCATTACATCCGTGATGAATCAAGGAATATTTTTTTTACTTAGAATTTATATATACTGTATTTTACTATTAACAAAAAATTCATGTATTCTAGAAAAATCCCAAATATTCACCCCAACAATTCTTCAATGTTTATAATTAAAAAATGAACTCTATTTTATGAAAATAATTATTTAAATATGAAAATTTTAATTATTAATTAAAATCAATCTTTACTAAAAAAAATCCAATTTTAAAATTATAATTTATTTTATAACATTTTAAAACATTAATTGAGGTCTCATAAAATTATCTTATAATAACAAGAAAAATATATATTAATTTATGAATTAGTTTTATGAAATTAAATTTTATTTAAATCAATATATTAAATTTAAAATTGTAAATAAATATTTATGTTTTACAAGAATAGTGACAATTAATTTATCATTTTTAAAACATTTATTTTATTATTACAACATATAAATGTATAATATTTTTATTTAAAAGATTAAAAAATCTTATTTATACTTTCATAGGTAAGGTTACTATTTTATTTTTCATATTACTATTTATTGGGGTCACATTTCCATTCCCACGGTCATGTTACAATTCCACTGGTTTAGGTTCCTTAATTTCTATAAATAATTTGTATTTCATTCCATTATTATTTATTATCTTTGTATTGTGTTCTATATGTGATTTTCTGTTATTTATCATATATGACAAAATTATATGAATATAATTTCTATTGATAAAATTTTGGGTCATTATATTATTCCACCTTCGTGAAATTTCTCCATTGAAATTTCATTTTACATACAATGATGGAAGAAAGTGATGGTACTTCTCTTTGATCACTTCCTCTAGTTCCCATGTTTTCTCATTGTACTTACGGTTATACCATAGTATATTGACCAGGTGAGTTGTCTTGTTGAGTAAAAAATTATCTCCACAGTCCTTGATCTTCACTAGCTTCTCCTTATAAGAGATATAATTTTTAACTATTCCACCTCTGAATTCAATACATGTGGGAAATCAAAAATGTAATTCCTCAAGCAGGATATATGGAATACATTTTGTACTTGCGGCATGGTTGGTAGAAGTGATAGTCGATAGGTCACAACTCTGACATGATCAAGAATCTCAAAGAGGCTAATGTACCTGTGACTTTCCTTTTATCCAAAATCTCAGGAACCTATTTCACAAAGATATGCAGAGGAATACCATGTATCCAACCTTAGACTCTAAGTCTTGTCAATGATTGTTTATATAAATCTTATATCTACTTTGTGATTCCTTGATGTACCACTAAATGGTTTCCATATTTTCCACCATTTCTTCAACAATTTCTTGTCCTAGAAGATTACATTCTCTAAATTAATCACAACATATTGATGTTCTACATCTTTTCCCATAAAGGGATTCACATAGATCCATTAGCATGCTCGATTAGAAACTATTTTTGTAGGATAAATCTTCTAGAGGTAGATTTTGTTCCCACACTCCTTTGAAGTACATAGAACATGATCTCATCATGTATTATTGTATCTAAATAATCCATTTAGATTGGCCATCAATTGGAGCATGATAATCCAAAATGAAGCTGAGCTCAGTGTTTAGAGAATGTTGGAGAATTTTCCAAAACATGAAGGTAAATAGCTGACCCCGATCAGATAAAATCAATAGTGGTACTCCATGTATCCTTACCACTTCTATGATGTATATAGATGTAAATTGATCTAATAACAAGTCCTCTAAAATTATGATAAAGTGAGTTATCTTTGAAAGATGATCCATAACTACCCATATAGTGTTATTTCCTATAGATGCCTTTAAAAGAACAGTGACAATGTCCATGATGTTGTTTTCATATTTCTATTTTTGTATGGGAAATTGTTGCATCATCCCCTTATAATTATTCTTTCAGCCTTCACTTGCTGACATACCATACATGTCTATGTATATTTAATGATCTCCTTCTTCATATTATCACACCAATATTTCTACCAGAGATCTCTATACATATTTATTCTCCCTATGTGAATATAAAAGGTTGAGTTACTTTAATCATTAAGAATATCCTTTTTTATCTTTGGATTAAATGGTACACAGAGTCATGCCCCAAATCTCATGACTCCTTCTACATCAAATTCGAACTCTGTGGATTTCCACTTTCTCATGGATTCCATATTCTTCTAAATTTCCGTATCTTTTCATTAAGAATCCTTTATCTTCTCCATGAGTTATGGTTTACAAATCAGTTGAGAAAGATTGATGATTTTCTTATAAGGCCCCACCCTTAATAATTACTTAATGTTGAGTTAAGTCATGAATTCACCTTGAGGATCTTTTTAGGTTTAGAGTTTTAGATAATTAGACCATAACTATTATATAAAAACTCAAATATTACAAATTAGAGTATTATACTCACTATCCATATTTTTCACAAAATAAAACTCATTAAAATAAAAAATTATTTCTTTTAATGATAAAAATATTATTTACTTATTCCTTTCTCTTACCCATCCTTATACCCTGTGGAAAATATTTCAAAAATGTTCGATGAGAAAAAAATGATTAGTAATATACATAAAAAAAATAAAACCATTTTTCTAGTTAAAAAATGGTAACCCATTTAATTTTTTTTATGAAAATGAAACAAAACATATTCACACGAATAACTCACACATTTTTTCTTCAAAGAGAAATATTAAAACCAATAACAAGCAATTAAAACTCATTTCAGCGACATAGAACATCATATAAATAATGCTCGTTCAAACGCCTTACAATTTGAATAACCATATTGATGACATCAAAAATTATTATTACCATGTGAATTGGGTATCTATAATGGGGATAACCCTTCGAATAAGCTATATCAGTCCCACCTGTGAGTTATAATAGGGCTCATTTATTCATATAAGCAACAAAGGGCTCACCTGTGAGTTATAATGGGGCTCAACCCTTCACATAATCTATGTCAGGATCAAGTATAAACTATAATGGGGATCAACCCATCATATAAGTTGTATCGAGCTCACACATTTCATATAATTTTCAAGTACCATTTCATGAATAAGACATCTTCATCAGAAAAACCATTTAAAAAACGCTTCTAATTTTATATGAAAAATATTTTCATATAAAAAATAATTTTTATTTAAGAAGAAATTTTCAATACCAAGATAACCTAAAAAATAAATAAGGTATTTTTTTCCTTTTAAAATCCACTATGGATTATATAGTAAGCCACATATCAAATTACAGTTATGGATATGGAGAAGTCGTTGGCACTGTTTCTGTTAAAACAAAAAACATTCCTTTTTTCTTTTTGTAAAGAAAGTAAAATTTTTTGTATATAATATTCCTTATGAAAAAATTGAATGAAATTCAATATAGAAATAAAATTACCTCTATAATCCTTTAATTTTTACACGAATAAATATGTAAATTAATATCATGAAGAAAATGTTTTGAAATTTATTTCAATGTTCAAGGTGTCCCATAACACTTTGAACATTTAAATCATAATATAAATTAATTAATAAATTTAAAAACATTATAAATAACATAATTAAAGATAAAATAGGGATATCTAATGTCATAGTGGGTATATATACACTGTAAAAAAGAATAATGTTGCATATTATCAAGAAATGCCTCAATAAAAAGAGATTGAGATGAAATCCCTTAACCTGAGTCTGACTTGTCTCGTAGATTTTTATCTTCCTGAAAAAAATATTGGTTAATTTATAAATGATTAAGAAACTTTTTTAATTATATTAGTCATTTCATATCACTTATTATCATGTTATAAAAATTACATAATTATTTGAGTTCATATCGGATGTTTTGTGGATATTTCATACTTGAGTTGAAAATAAACTTGGTACAATGTCAATAGACAATTTGGTCATAATTTCATCATCTGCAGAATAATATTCATGAAATTTTTATTATTTTTATACATAAATTATACTTTTAAATCAATCCATGATGTATGATTATGGAAAATGAACAATGCTATAATCATAGAGACGGTAATACATACGTATGCATGTGTAATGTTTCCATTTTTCATTTATCATTATGGAAATAAGGTAATTAAAATTTTATATTCATAGATTTATTATAAAATTATTAAAATAATAACAATAATTTAAATATAATTATATATATCATACAAGTTTTGTGGTAAATAAAAATGATTCCCTTCGCTTTTTGAAGGTGATAGTTCGCATGTACGTACGAACACTGTTACCATTTCTATGTGCATGGAAAGTAAGAAAGTAATTGATATATTATTACTTTATAATGATTGACATGTCATTCAAATCATATATAAATATTAATTCCATCATCATGAGCAGCATTGAGAGATGATAATTAAAAACGAACTATATCGGTTCTATAGATGGTAGTCCATCATACACACGAATGAAATATTCATTTCCTATTTGATGAAATTGGTGATGGATTTAGGTGATTATATTATCATAATTTTATCATAGTATATTTATGATTTTATAGTTATTAGTTCATCATGGATGAAACAAATTGCAGGGATGTGGAAGAAGATATAAAATAGAAATACTTAAATAAATGATACCTCTTCTTCAGTTGATCACCTTTGAAAAACACATTAACACCTCTAAGGAGGGTGTTATACTAAAACAATTATTAATTAATTATTTGAGTGATTCAAGGATGATATTTTGTAAGATCTTTAAAAAACCAAATTATTTTTGAATTATGAGTAATTGAGAGATAGATGAGTTCCTTTTCATAGTAGAGAGGATGGGAACCCTTGGAATTATTAAAAGTATTAAATTAATATATATTCATTTTCTTTTTAAAATGGTCACAAAATAATTTATTTAAAATATATTGTGATTTGGGGTAGAATCTAAATAATACAAGTAAATTGGACATGTTTGAAATATTTTTTTAATCTTTATCTTTTTGTTCAAACCCTTATTTTACCATTTTTAATCATACCATGATATCAAGTTATTTACAGTTTATGGGATAACATAAATATCAAATCATGAAAAACGTCTAATTAATGAGTCAATAATGAAATTTTCACACTAATATAAACTTTTTGGGAGAATATTATATTTTTAAAAAATTTATTTCATTTAATTAAATATTTTATATTTTAAGTTATGATTTATGTCAATTTTGACACTATTCATCACATGACATTTTAAAATTTCATAAAAACATGATTACTTCTAAATAAATACATTAAATCAATCCTAACATGTCATATTCATCCATAAAATTCATGTATTTCATAAAATATTTCAAATTATATTTATTTTAATATTATTACTATCATTTCTTCGATTATTTCATTAATAAATCTTTTACTGCATCATCATTGTGTCATAATTAAATTTAAATATATAATTGCTAAAAATTATATATAAAAGTTCATGATGTAAGTAATAGTTTTTTTATTTCTATGGACTATTATTTGTCAAATATATCACTTATATAACCCCATATGAAAATTCTTTTAGTAAGAAGAGACATATTTATGACATATTTTCCTTTACATTAAACTAAAAGTTATAAATGTCATAATCCCACCCTAGTGGCTTTAAAAGGTCACAATTTTAGTACAAGGATTATAATAGTTGAAAATAAATCATCCAATAAGATTATAAATAATGGTAGGGTAATTTTATAAAATTATAATATTAATTTTAACCTTATTTACCTCATTTACCATTTTACTGTGGTAAATAAAATACTAAAGTTATTATTCATCAAAAATTATTTTGATCCTATTGGATCACATTTTTAATACTAATTAAAGTAATGTATGTTTTTTTCTCAAATTTAAAATCATAGAAGTAGTAAAAATATGTTTAATTCTAATACCCAGATGTTTCTATAAGGCAGGTAAAAGATACGTTAAAAAATGTCAGTAAATTTTATATTCTAATATCAATTTAAAAATTAATCGAAATACCTAAATTGGATTTATAAATTCATTATTGATCTATTATTTCCTAAAAAAATAGTTTAAAGTATATTAATTATTAAAATGAATAATCAAAATTTAACTATAATTCCATATTGTTTACTATTCATTAAAAAATTAAAATTTTCAGAAAAATTCAAAAAATTAAACCAAAGTATATTTTAATGTCCCTCTTACAAATAAGAAGTTTATTTTTACAAATATAACATATAAAAGTTTCAAAAACATGATTTAAAAAGGAGTTTCCATCCAAATATGGTAAAACTACCTTTTAAAAATATTAAAGTATTTTATGCTTAAAATTGAATTTATACTCATTTTAAGACTCTAAAATTTATTGGATGAATGTATAATATTTAAAAAATATTATAAAATTAGATCTATTGATTTAAACCTAAATAATAACTAAGTGATAACTACAAATTAAAATAATATTATTAATAATATATTATTTTTTGGTATAACTCACTCTTGTGTGCAACGTAAGATTTATGAGAAACCCATTGTTGAGTGTTGAGTACTCTATCAAACATAGCATCTATGTTAAGGTAAAACCACTATCTAATTCATAAATATTAATATATTTGAAATAGTTATATTATATTATTACATGTTATGTTACATCCTTACCCCTTTTGGAAATTATTTCTTTGTAATTTTAAATTTTGGATCCATCACTATGGTTTCACTTTTCAAAATTACTTTATTGAAATCCCACATCAAAAAAAGAGTCAATAAAAATTCAACTTTAAAAGAAAGAAAGTGATGTAAAAATGTCACCTGAGATAACTCATACTAATTTCTCATATAAGAAAACATGGACAATATTGAAAAAATTAACTCTCAGATACTAATAGAGAGTGATATAGAACATAGTCATTGGAATGTTTTGCATCACAAAACCATAACTATGTGATGGGTCAAAAGATCATTGAGAAAAGTAAACACGTGATGTTTTTGTTTTAATATCCCTTTCATTGAGTTTTGGAATTAATTTTCTTCCTTGAATAACAATATAAATAAATATACTTACTTGAGTAGTATAGTTCCATACATTAATCATATTCCAGAACAAACAAATCTTTTTCTCAAATCTATGAGTATTCAAGATGAATTTTTTATGCCTGAAGCACTATTACAACTTCTAAAAACTCACATAATGAAAATAGGTTTCCAATCTATTTCTTTTACCTTTAACCATCAAAAAAACCAAAATGGTTAGTACATGATCAGATAATTCTGACAAAAATAATAATCCTTTATAAGGATATAGTCTACTTTTAATCTCCAAAATCCATCATTAATACCAAAATTTTAACATATAACATACAAAAAATAATTGGCATTTAAAATTCCTCTAAATAATGAAAAATATGATTGAAACCCAAAAAACATAAGGATTTGATACCATATTCTTCCAACATAAATTTCAACATTTATCTCAAAATAATATCAATGACTCTTAATATCATATACCAAAAATGTAATTTCCAAAATCAAATATTCTCTAGGATAGGATAATCATTCCATAAATAAATCAAATAGCCCTAAGTCCACATTTGAATCATATATTTCACCAAAAATAATTCAACCTTTATTCCTAAAATAAAATTCCATAGTATTATATTTACCTTTATCATATAGTGTTCCCAAAATAGTGAATGTCTTCCGAAATAACATTAATCACTAAATCACCAAATCAATTTCCATTCCCACTGTTATTTATTTGATAAAAAATATTTCTCCAGAATCAATTTATTCTTATTCCATAAAATAATTTAACTAAAAATAATATGTCATACTAACTTCGGACTTCACATAGTCCAGTTATAGGTGATGAATCCATGGCACACTTTAGTTTCGGGTTTGATCATTGTAGCCTTGTCTAACGTGATAGGTTTTCATAGAGTCAACATATTTTCCTTTTTTAAAAACTATATAATTATTATAAAATTATGAAAATGAGATGAAATACTCAAAATAAACATAACATGTTTTAAACTAAAAGGTTATTCTATAGGTTTCATTTTTCATCCCAAAAATTAATAACCCATAACTACTTCAAAAATAAATGTCTCAAAAAACACAGTTATTCACCTAGAAACTTAATAACCTAATCCTCAAAAGGGATTTTATGAATTTAATCATAGGATCAACCTTAATCTTATAAAACCATGATGATATCCATATCTAAACATAAGACATCTTAATATCTAAAGTTGTCTAAACCTTTACTCTAATACCAACTATAAGGCCCCAGTCTTAAATATTACATTATTTTGAGTTAAATAAAAAATTGACATAGAGGATCTCTTTCGGTTTAGAGTTTTAGTGAATTAGGTCATAACTATTACATTACAAAAAAATATTACAATGTAAACTCTTCTACTAAGTATCAGTATTTTTCACATAAAAAAACTCGTTAAAATAAAACATAATTTCCTTTCTAGATAAAATTTTTCTTAACTTATACCATTCTCTCACCCATCCTTATACACTTTGGAAAGCAATTCAAAAACATGGGACGAGCACAAAAATATTGGTAAGGTACATAAAAATAAAGAAAACCATTAGTATAGTTAAAACAGGGTAAAATATTTAATGTTCTTTGATAGAATGAAACAAAATATTTTCACATGAATAACACGCATACTTTTTCTCAAATAAAAACATTAAAAAGAATATGAGGAAATTAAAACTCTTTTAGGTGACTTAGATCATCATATAGATAAAAAAATTTCAAACCCATATCTATTTAAATAACCATATTTTTGACTTCCGATATTATTTTTACCCAATGAGTTAGAGATCTATAATGGGGATCAAACTTTGTATAAGCTATATCAGGATCACCTATGAGCTATAATAGGGATCAACCCTTCATAAAAGCTATAAGGGGATCACCCATGAGTTAAAATGGGGATAAACCCTTCATATAAGTTGTGTCATGCTCACCCATGAGCTATAATGGGGATCAACCCTTCAAATAAGCTGTATCAGGCTCACCTGTTTCATATAATGCTCAAGTAAAATTTCATGAATATAACAGGTTCATCACAAAACCCTATTGAAAAATTTTCAAATACCATACGAAAGACATCATCATATAAAATAGAATTTTATTTTAAGAACCCATTTTCAATAACAAGATACCGTAAAAAATTTAATAAGGTATTTATTTTCCTTTTAAAATACATTAATAATTATAGAGCAATCCTAATATCAAATAACAATTACGGAGGTGGAGAAGTCATTGCCGCTGTACTGGTTAAAACAAAAAAAATTCCTTTTGTTATTTTTTAATTAATGTAAAATTATTCTTATAAAAAGATTAGTTTTGAAAACAATGAATTAAATTCAAGATAGACATAAAATTTCATATATAATCTTTTATATCCATATAAATAAATATGTAAATTAATATCATGAAGAAAAAGAGTTTTTATGTAAATATTTAACGGTTTAAATTATCCCATACCACTTTGAACATTTAAATCTTAATATATATGGATTAATACATTTACATAAATAATAAATAACATTATTATAGATAAAACATGGATATAAAATGTCATTTTAGCTATATATACACCTTATAAAACAATAATGGTGCACATTATCATGAAATTCCTCAATGAAAGGACATTGAGAAGAAATCCCTTACCTTGAGTCTGACGTGTCTCATACATTCATTATCTTCTTGAATAATAAACATAGGTTAATTTATACTTTATTAATAACCTTTTCAATTTTATTATTCATTTTATATCTCTTATTATCATGTTATCAGAATTACATAATTATTTAAGTTCATATTGGATGTTTTGTCAATATTCGGTACTTGAGCCAAAAATGAACATGGTACGATGTAATTAGTCTATGTGGTTCTAATTCCATCATCTCTAGAATAATATTCATGAAATTATTATAAATTTTATACATAAATTATATCTTTTATAATTTTTATAATCACGGAGACGGTAAGCTGTACATACTCATTAGTAACATTTCTAAATTTCATTGATCATTATAAAAATAAGGTAATTATAAATTTATATTTAAAAAATGATAATAATTTAATTATAATAATAATAATCATTTAAATATACTTATATATATCATACAAGTGATGTGGTGAATAAAAACAATTCACATCACTTTGAGGAGGTGATAGTTCACACGTACACACAAACAACATTATAATTTTTTATATTACTAGAATGTAAGAACATAATTGATATATTATTCACTTATAATGATGAATATTTCCTGAAAATAATATATAAACATTAATTTCATCATTATGACCCATATTAAGAGACGATAATGAAAAAAATTATATCTGTTCGAGAGGCGGTAGACCGTCGTACACGTGAACAATGTATTCATTTCCGATTTCATGAAATTGGAAATTTATTTAGGTGTTGATATATAAATAATGAAATTTAAGTATATTTATGGTAGTTTATTTATTAATTTAATCATGGATTATGTATATTTTAAGTATGTGGAAGAAGAAATAAAATAAAAATACTTACAGAAAATGATACCTCTTCCCCGGTTAATCACCATTGAAGAACACCTTAACACCTCTAAAGAGGATGTTATTCCTAAACTAAGGCCACAAAAATATATAAATAGATTCTAGTAATAGGTTTTGGTATATTCCTGACAAAATAATTATTTTTGAGTGTGAGTAATAGAGATAAATGTGTTTCTTTTTATAGGAGAGGGGAGGTGAACCCTTAGAATTATTACAAGTATTAAATTTATATAAATTCTTTTAATACTCCAAATGGTCCAAAAATAATTTATTTCTAATATAAGTTGATTTTTAGTTATAATACCAATCATAAAATAAGAATTTTATAAGTTTTTAATATTTTTTTAACCCTTATCTTTTTGTCCTAACCCTTATTTTACCCTTTTTAATCTTACCATGATACCATGTTATTTACACATTATGGGTTAAAATAATTACCAAATAATGAAAAAAGAACAACTAATGATTCATTAATGAAATTTTTATTCTTATATAATCTTTTGGGCTGAATATTAGTTTCTTTATAAATTTAATTTCATTTAATTAAATATTTTATATTTTATGTTAAAAATATGTCAATTTTAGCCCTATTCATCACTTAACTTTTTTAAAAAATAATAACCACATGGGTCCTTCAAAATAATAAAACTAAATCAATACTAACATGTCATGGTCATCCATTATATTATTTTATGGCTTAAAATATTTAAAATTATATTTATTTTAAAATTATTAATATCATTTATTTGATTCTTTCTTTAATAAATATGGTACATCATCATCATTGAGTCATTATTAAATATAAAAATATAATTATTAAAAATAATAAATAAATTATAATGATGTATATAATATTTTTAATTTCTATGGACTACTCATAGTCAACTATATCACTTTTATAACAACATATTAAAATTATTTTAGTAAGAAGAGTCATTTTTTTGACATATTTTCCATTACATTAAATTATAAGTTAAAAATTTCATAATCACACCCAAGTGGATTACAAAGGTCACAAATTCGTCACAAGGATTATCTTGTTTGAAAATAACTCATAAAATATGTTTAGGACATTTTTTAGGGTAATTTTTTAATTTATAAAATTAATTTTACCCTTATTTACCTTATTTACCCTTTTACCGTGGTAAATAAAATACAAAAGATATGATTCACCAAAAATTAATTTGATACTATTGGAATTTTTTTTCATTCTTATTATAATAATATATTTCTATTTTTTAAAATTCAATTCATAGAAGTGGTAAAATTATGTTCAATGCTAATTCCGCAGATGTGGGTAGAAGGTGGGTAAAAGAGAAATTCAAAATGTCAATAAATTTTCATATATAATTTCAATATAAAAGTATTCCAATGATAAAATTGGATTAATAAAAATAATCTTAATATATTATGACCTTGAAATAATTTTAATGTATAATAATTATTTAAATTAAAAATTAGTTTTTAACTATAATGCTGTATTTTTCACAATTCATTAAAAAATAAAACTTTTAAGAAAAATTATAAAAATTCAAGAAATGTTATTTTTGATGTTCCACTTATAAAGAAGAAGTTTATTTTGTCAAATATAACATATAAAAGTTTCAAAAACAAGAGTTAAAAAAGGTTCATGATCAAAAGGTTGTAAAACCACCTTTTAAAAATATAAGAGTATTTTTTGCTTAAAATTGGATTTATTCTCATTTTAAGGCACTAATATTTATTGGGTGAATGTAAAAACATTTAATAAATGTAAAATAATTAGTTATATTCATTTTCATTGATATAATGGTTAGGTGATAACTACAATATAAAGTAGTATTATAAATAACGCATTATTTTTCATTATAACTTAGTATTGTGTGCAACATAAGATTTCAGTGAAACCCATTGTTGTGTGTTGAGTATGTTATCAGACATAGAATCTTTGTTAGGGTAAAACCACTATGTAAATCATAAATATTTATATATATGTAAAATTCATCTGCTATAATTACCAGGGTTGTTAGAGTTTCTTTCTTAATGATTCCCATGTCCATCCTTTGAAGTTCTAAGAAGATTGGATCCTTCTAAATTCTCATCATTAATAAAGATGAATGATCTTTTTTATTTAGATAATCCTCTAATTTATTTACCTTACCAGGATGGTAGTGTATTGAGTAGATGTAATAGTTTATGATCCCTAGCCATTTTCTCTACTCATATTAATCTTCTTCTGTGTGAATATTTATTTGAGGCTCTTACGATCAGAATATATTTCACACATCTCCCCTTAAATATAATTCCACCATATTTTACCCAAAAAGATCACAACCACCAACCCCAAATCATGTGTAGGATAGTTTTACTCATTAATTTTCAACTGCCTTGAGGCATTGGAAATCAATTTTTCATTTTGGATCATTAAAATCCTAATCACTTATTTTGAATCATCCCTATATAACCTAATGAATTCACCACTTGTCGGTAGTGTTAGTAATAGCACAATGATAAGACTCTTTTTCAACTCTTTGAAGTAGTATTCACATTAACTCGACTAGAAAATATTCACTCATTTTTAAGTCATCTTTGTTATTGGGATTGAAAATCATGAGAAGTTATTCATAAATCATCGGTAATACCCATATGGGCAATAAAATCTATTGATCTTCATTACAGATGTTTCATGGGCCACTCTTTGATTTCCTTTGTCATAGAATGGTCCAAAGATATTTCTTTATAGGTGATAACATGCCCCAAGAATGATACTTCCTACATCTAGATCTCACATTTTCTATACTTTTCAAAAAAAATTCTCCATTAAAAAACCCTTCAACAAAATATTCAAATTCCTCTCATCATTCTCCTTACTCTTCGAGTATATTAGAATATTGTCAATATTGACTACCATAATTTTTTTGAGGTAATATAAAAATACTCTCTTAATTAATTCTAAGAAAATTTATGGAGCATTAGTGATTCCAAAGTGAATAACTATGAACTCATAGTGTCCATACCTCATTCTAAAGGAAGTCTTGGAAATATCTTACTTCCTCAACATTAATTGGTTATATCCTAACATAAGGTCTTCCTTAAATAAATACTTTTCCCCACATAGCTGATGTAACAAGTCATATATCTTGGGACGAATATACTTGTTATTTATTGTGATTTTATTGAGTTCATGATAATAAATGCAGAGGAACATTGATCTATCATTATTCTTGATAAAGTGGACTGGTGCACCCCACATTGAAGAATTAAGTTGTATGAAACCCTTGTTCATATTATCCTATAACTAATTATTCTATTTTTTCATCTCAATAGAGGCAATTCTATAAGGTGTATTTGATATAGGTAGATATCCAAGAATAATGTAATTTTATAACTCAATTTTTATGTCAAGATGATATCCATGATACTCTTTAGGGAACACATTAGTGTAATCCCTCATAACGGGTTTGTCATCGAGAATGATCATTTCCATCATATCAATATTTTGAGCTATATATTATTTCTCATAGGTAACAATATCCACAACTAAGACAATTATTCTGATGGAGATTCATCCTCCTCCTCACACTTATAAATAATTGGAGGATGATTCTCTATGTGAAGAGTGATATCCCTTTCCCGACAGTTGATATTGGATTTTTATAATGATATCCAATCCATGCACAAAATAGAATTAAACTATATGAAATGAAGTAATAAAATACTTGCTTAGATGTTCTATCCACAAATATTTATAGGGGAGAAATTATATACTTTTGATGAAATAATTTTCCCCTTTATTGTTCAAATATATATCTCAAACACCATAGTTTGAGGAGGTGTTTTAATAGTTCTATTAAACATGAAATATATGAAAGAATGTGTAGAAGTAGAATCAAATAAAATTTTCAATATTTTTGAATGAATAACCAGTGTACCTATCACCACATCATTTTCAAGATCCACCTTAGTGGTAGTAGTAACAAATAAACTTCCTTGATTCCTTGGAGATTGTTGTTGTTGATTTCCTCCAACAACCCTTGTCTTAGGGAAATGGTTTTCATAATTCCCATGTTCTTTATAGTTGAAACAATACACTTCCAGATGAGTATTGATTTTAACCTTCATTTATTCTTCCACATTGGTGGAATTCTTCATATCCCATTGATATTTAATATCCATATGCCTCATTCTTCCACATTTTAATCATATCTTGATTCCCATTAGATTGTTCCCAGGATTATTTTCCTACAAATTTGACAAGTGGGATGTTGGTTTTTATTTCCATCATGAGATTTATCTATTGATCTTCCCATATTAAAGTAAATTTTCCACTTTTATATCGAGACATACAAGACCACTTAGAGTCTCTGATCTCCATTTCAACCTTTAGGTAATAATATCAATAACCTCAAAGATATAAAAGTCTTGAAATACTAATTATTTTCATTGAATCATATTTTGTATACTAAAGTATCGAAACACCTTGATTTCAGTGTTCTTAAAAATATTGTAGGTTTATCGTGAAAGACTTTCAATGTTTGAATCACACTCCTCGATTGACTCATCATCCTTCTACTTAAGTATAAGGAACTATTCTTCCATCATAATATAGAGAGTTCAGGGGAAATATTTTCATGAAATATTCCCATTACATGGAATAAATTTACTCCTTGTAATTTTTGTTCATGATCATTTTCCACCACTAATCAGCTTCCCCAACAAAAATATAGACTGTGAGTAGAACATTCTCTTATTATACGCATTATAGGACATAAAATATCTTCTCAATAGAGTTAATACATTGTTCCAAAAGAAGAAATTAGAAGATCTACTAAACATGGGGGGGGGGGGGCTTTCCCGTATAAAGGATTCAACCACAAATTTCTATTTCATAAGAGAAATATGGTGTTCTACATGATTCAAGTTATTATTTATAACTTGATCTAATTAATAAATTATTTTCATAACGTTTTGAGCACCCGTTCCCATCCAATTTGGCATATACATAGAAAAACCATCACATTTCCTCCCACATTTATTGTTGGAGTGAGTTCTTCTATTTATAGCCAATCACTAAGAAAAAGGAAGTACAATTAAGAGGATTTAATACATAGCTAATAGGAATGTAAAAAACATTGAAAATAAAAGGATAAGCCTGTAAATAAAAATTAAATCCTAAAATATGATTCACTATGTTCAAATTTATGTTATCTACGGTGATAGAATTATCTATAGGGTTCTTACTAAAGTACATTAGTCATACTATTCAAAAAATAAATAGATTGTCCTCTAATTCCAATAATATCGACCATAAAATTTTACACATATTATTAAATTTTATGCATAATTAACCATCAAATAAAAACAATGATAAAAACTTTTAGTGTACATGGATTATTAGGTACAGAAAACAGAAAACATAGAACCAAAATAAAAACATCTTTTATTTAATCTTTATTATGAGCTCCTAATTTCTTTTGAACCCTTACATCTACACAAGATAACCTAGGGAAACACATGAAAAATGATATGAGTAAAAAAACTAGTATGGGAATAGACATAGGAATTATACATAACACATGAGTCATAAAAAAACATGATGATATAAAAATTCATGAAAAATGAATAAAAATAAGGAAGAATAACATGTATAACATGGGATCATATAGTCATGGAATCATGGAATCAAGGAAATTTGGAAACAACAAACAACATGAAATAATCATAAGAAAAGGCTCATTGCAAATGGAGTAGCACGAGTTAAAGATAACCAGCAAGACTATTTCACATGGATCAAGAGTCAATGTTAACCACCAAGAGTGTTTCACATGGATCCTAGGTCAATTCTAACCACCAAGACCACTGCACATGGCATCTTATGAGACTAAAAATTATCCAATGCATTAGAGTGCTATCTTTTATCATCTATCATAAACTTTTCTTGAATATGTGTGCCACATGAATAATCATACATAATTAATCAAATAAAACATTAGGGTTACCCATGGAAATAATTGGGTATCATGATCATGTAAAAATGAAAAAAAGGGAAATATCACAATGGTGACCATGAAAGAATGGTTTTAAATAATAAATAATATATTATATGATAAAATAGTAATATATCATGATAAGTGATGAAAAATTGAAGTAAAAACATATAAAAAGAGTATTCAAGAAACATTATAAATAATACATTTTAGTGTAGTTTTAAGGAAAATATTAATGATTATTTAAAATTAAAAAGGTATAATTTCTAATATATAACCATAAATGAAGAAATATCATTTTTTATGATACAATGAGTGATTTTTGAAAAATAATTTTTCCTTAAAATAGATTATGGGGAGAATTTTAAAATGGGTAATAAATTGAGATGATTCCTTTAATCGAGCATGATTATTAGGAAGATTTGAGAAGTGTGACTTTTTAAAACATGTATTTTTTCAAAAAAGAGGGATGAAATGATCTATATACATGATTTTTTAACATATAAATTTAATTTTGAAGAATTATTAAAATATAAATAAGATTCACATTTGAGGCAAAGAGAGAAAAAGTGTAACCCAATAGAAAAAATGGAGGTTCGGAAAGAATCACTTACCTTATGTCTGAAAGTGTTCTGCACTTGACTTTAATATCCTAAATAATAAAATTACATCCATTAATTATTTAATTCAATAACTTATTACATGTTTTTTAATTATTATAATTTAATTAAGTATATTTACATATTTTTTTATTAGTTACGAGATTCAATTTCTTTATTCGGGAGTGTTCGTTTCCTTAGTTTCCTTGATTGGTTCAATTTTATAAATATATGAAAGATCATGTAAAATAGGAATAGATATACAGATTTGAAGTTCTTGGTTATCAGCTAACACAAATTTAAAAAATATTTTCACAATGAAAACCATCCAAGAGAAAATACTATTTATAATATGTCCATAACATTTCAAGAAAACCAGAAGAGAGGGAGAGATAGATTCCTTGAAAGTATAAAACTTTTAAAAAATATTTTCACAATGTATAATGGGAATTAAAATTTCAAATTATTAATAAATTTTTTGTAATGGCCCAGACCTCTCCGACCCATTCCTTTGTCAAAAAGAAGGCCACGAAGTGTTCTGGAGGGTAAAATGGACTTTTTCCACACATTCCAGAATTTTGAAACTACACGCCGTGTAGTTTGAGTACACGTAGTGTACCCCCTTTTCGGGTATACCCCGTGTTGCAGGCCATGTCCTCATTGTGTGAAGTAAATGAGTATACTCCGTGTAGTGTAACTACATTCTGTGTACCACCTTGCTGGGTATACCCTGTGTTGGAGGCCGTGTCCTTACTGTGTGAAATAAATGGGTGCACGCTGTGTGTCCAGTTCTACACGCCGTGTAGCCCTTCCTCGTGTACGTGTTGCCAGTCAACGACCGTGTGCCATGTTGGATCCATGTACTTTCCATGTGAAATAAATGGATACATGTAGTGTGTCCAAACTACATGTCGTGTAGTCCTTCCCCGCATATGCGTTACCCTCAAACTGTGTGTTGACCAGTCAACGGTCGCGGAGCCGTGTTGGAAGCCGCGTGGAGACCGTGTGAAATAACCGAGTACACGCCATGTACCATAAAGTACATGCCATGTACTTTTTCTTTTCTCACCTATAAAAGGAGGGTTACCCTCCTCTTTTCAACTCACTCCTCTCCTCCCCTTTCCTCTGAGCAGAGTTCTCCCAAGAGACTCGAAGGCTCTTTCTTCAATAACTTCTTCGTCCAAGCTCCGATTTACGATCCGTCAGCGGACACAGGATCGTAACGACGGGGAGGAACTTCCATGATTGTATTCGTTGTCTTTACTTCGGCCTTTACTTTCTGACTTCTAGCTAAGGAGGTTTTTCCGGGACGCGACGAAAGTGACGGACGCCAACGGACGTCTTCTAAAATTGTTCCGGGGGAGCGTTGCGATCAGAACCTATTGAGGTAGGGATCTTACCTTCGTCTCTATAGATTGTGCATCATGCGGGGTGGGTGTTCTCTTGTTTATGTGAAACACTTTTGAACCGGTTTAATAAAGATAATAACTGGATTATATAACGGGGTTGGGAAGTTGTGATTGCTGTTATTTTATATCCTGTGATATTATGTTGTTAATTTAATGAGATTCGAACTACTGAAAATCACAGTCATTGGGGGCCTTTTCTTATGCAATTAAATGTTTCCCTCTCCTTTTGGATTTTCTTATGGATGGAAACTTTGTGGAATGTGGAAGTTGGTTGATCACGTAAAGTTGGCTCTTTAAAATATGAAATCCTTATGTGATCACCCCGGTTAAACAAAATGGAATAATGAACATGTGGGTGTTGGTTGGATACGTGGCATGTGATGGGGGTGTTTTGTGGGTTTTTGTGGATTGGGTGAGTAGCGGGGATGCGGTTGAATTGGTTGTGGGTTGGTGTGAATGTTGTGTTGGTAATGGGCAGTGGGGCTATGATAAATGGTATTAAAGGGATAATGATGTACGGTGCAGTTGTGGTTATGGAAGTTGGCAGTGGGGCTATAGGGATGGGTTGAATGTGAACGGTCTATGGGTTGTGAATAATAAATAAAAAGAGGAAGAGTTAATGAATGTTGGGCCATGGTAATGGAACGAGATTAATAATCAATAGGTTGGTTGGTTGATAAGAAGGAATTTGTTGTGCTGCTTGTGTTTTCCTAACTTGATTTGTGGATGGCAGGAATATGTTTTACGAATGATCGATGTGGTTGGTTGGGGATAGTTTCCTAGTAGTTAAGGAACTAAATAAACTAATTCTATTGAAACGTGAAAACCTAAATGGGGTTGGGGTTGTTTGTTGTATGCATGCTTCGAAGTAGCAGTACCGAGACACGTGCTTAGTTTCTCTATTTAGAAGACATAGGTTGGGCTTTGTGTTCGGTATATATATATATATATATATATATATATATATTTGTATCTTTTGTGTTTTATCGCACCCCACCCATGTTGAGCACTTAGTGCCGAACACTCCCATTTCATGGGAGAGGGTGTTTTCACTTAGTTACTAGCTACTTCCTGGTCCATCTCCCCTAGGCTGTGATGGCTTGAGGTGACCTTACACCTAAGACTCATCGGGTAGGTTTCGATTGGGGTGGCTTTAGCCCAAGAC
This sequence comes from Viscum album, assembly GCA_963277665.1. Lineage (NCBI taxonomy): Eukaryota > Viridiplantae > Streptophyta > Magnoliopsida > Santalales > Viscaceae > Viscum > Viscum album. The sequence goes on from OY728127.1 coordinate 112,998,182, forward strand.
TCTTCAGGAAGATTCAACTGTTTCCCAAGAATCTTCGGGATGAGGCCCAGGTGTGTGCGGGTGGGATATGTGGTTGTGAGGCCCAGGTTTGTGCGGTCTGGGATACGTGTTTGTGAGGCCCAAGTGTGTGCGGGCGGGGATACGTGGTTGTGAGGCCTAGGTGTGTGTGGACGAGATACGTGATGGTGAGGCCTAAGTGTGTGCCAGCGGGGAGAGTGTGGCAGCGTCAGGACGTTTGCCGTTAGGAAGAGCAGCTAACTAAAGGGAAATGGTGCGGGGTACCCAATACTCTTGTTCTAATATACTACTACCTATTGTGATTGTGTTTTTGGTGAGTGTGTCTGGTGAGGTTGGGTGGATATAATTCCTTGCAAGGTTTCTTCTGTTGTTCTCACGGGACATTAGGATGTCTCCCCCACTTTTCCACGAGAGCTTTAGGTTTCCCTACTGAGTATACTTGTATGCTCACCCTAGGTTTACTTTTAGGTTTCCAAGAGGACTACCAGAGCCATGTGGGACCCTACTAGTCGGACAGTTGGAGTTGTTGCAGTTGCTGTACACGTGTTTCTTTTGGTATTGTACTTTGATCTTTCTTGTAGTTTCACCTTGTTATAAAATTGTTTAAACATGCATATGGGCTTGGTTTGGGTTTATTTCTATACACTTGTTCTTTTCCTTTTTGGTGGTTGACTTGTCCTATTTTCTGATCCTAAATAATAAAAAGGGTAATGCCTCCCATATTTGTGAAAACTCATACCCTTGGTGCTAGTCGCCACCCCAGGGCCTGCTGGAGGAGGGACTCTGGGGGTCATTATCTCCCTTTCACCATTGCTAGCTCAGGAGGGGCATCTTTGGTGGGAGGGGGTCATGATAGAATGGTATCAGAGCAGTGGTTGAGAGATAGGATGAAGTCTAGAGTTAGGCACAGTGAGGATTGCATGGGATGGTAGGGTGACAATGTCAGTCAATCGTGGTGTGTGACATAGGCCAGGGAAGACCGTCTAGGACACAGTATATTAAGTCCCCCCGTGATCCAATGAAAGGACTCTGAGCCTACCGAACAACCAAGTGAGACTACATTGATTGCAGGGTAGGCACCCTAGGGAAGGTACATGCATCATCTTGATTGTGTTTTACTTGATTTGGGTGTTCTGGGAATGAAATTGAAATAAAATGATATAATAAAACCTTGAGCTTTTCTTTACTACTTGGGCTTAGGCGATCCTTGTTTACCGTACAAATATTCCACCTAGACGTCATCCCTGGGTGGCTCAGACGGCTGAGGACTAGTAGATTCAGGCGGTCGATCAGTTGAGGATTGACCGAGAGGAAGAAGATAGTCAGTGGCAGAAGACTCTCCGTTCCTTCCAGCGGCAGACCCTCAAGATGTACGAGGGCAGTACGCCGGATACGAAGACAGAGGGGTGTCTTGGGGAGCTAAGGATCTATTTTACCTTGATCCGTACTCCGAGGGAGTATTGGGTTCCCCTAGAAGTCAGTCTTCTAAGAGGTGCGGCATGACAGTGGTGGACACTATACCTCGGAGAGAGAATAGAGGTAGAAGTTCCATGGGATGACTTGGAGAAGGAATTCCGAGGGGAATTTCTTTCTTCCATGATCAATGCAGAGAAGCGGCAGGAGTTACTCTCCCTTCAGAAGGGGAGTATGTTAGTACCAAAGCTGGGAATCAAGTTCAAGGATCTCTTGCGCTTTGCTCTGTTTCTCTTTCCAGATGGGGAGTCTCGAGCGAGATGTTTGGAGGAGGCGCTTCGTCCTTCGCTCCAGTATGCTGTCACCCCCTTCACCCTTCCGACGTACATGGCGGTACAGAAGAAGGTATAGGTTGTAGTGAGGATGAACTCGCTGGGAGGTGCACCACGTGCGGGGATTCAGCCGAGCTCGTTGAAAGGGAAAGCAGTCAGCAACAGGTCTCCTGCGATGGGACCTTCCAGGTTCAGGCCAGTGGGGAGCAGTACCCAGCAGTTCTAGTCAGATCTTCGGGTCCTCATCCCTTTTTCACGAGCCCATGACCGAGGTGTTTATCTTTTGGAGGTTTCAGACATGTTCAGAGTCGGTGCCCGACCTAAGCTCAGTACGGTGGAGGTGGGCTGGTTCAGCACCCACCTCAGCAGCACCAGTTGCAGACGAGCCCCTTCCAGCAGCAGGAGGACCATGCTCCTTCGAGGGAAGACCTTGCGGGAGGGAGCCAAACTCAGGGTGCTCCTCAGGGACCTCGACCAGGGTGTGGTCGGGGAGGTGGACGACATCAGATAGGTAGAGGAGCTGGGCGTGGACAGTTGCACGTAGCAGAGTTGACAGCTCCAGCAAGACCAGTAGTGGTTCGAGGTACGATTTGTTTGTTCAACACTCTTGTTTCTTCTTTGTTCGATTCGGGAGCCTCACACTCTTTTGTTGAACCCGGTGTAGCCCATTCTTTGGGACTAGACGTAGAGAGACCTTCTTTACCACTGGTGATGAGTACACTATTTGGAGGCCAGACCAGCGTATCTTGTGTTTGCCAGGGATGTGGGCTGATATTGGGACCACATCGATCAAGTGGGGAACTTCTTCTGTTACAGATACAACCATACGATGTCATCCTAGGCATCGACTAGTTGTTTTCTGTTAGTGCCGTTATCGACTGCTTCTGGAGAAGAGTCGTGTTCTCTGACGTAGATGGGAAGCGCGTATATTTTGTTGGCGGGAGGAGCTATTATGTGGGAAGCTGGCATGTGAAGCCTCTCCTTTCCTTGTTAGGCGGGTTATCCGTAGTTCCAGCTGATACAGAGACGATGGATGTCACAGAGGTTTTTTGGGAGTTCCTTGATGTTTTTCCTGAGGAGGTTGTGACTCTACCCCCCCCAATGTGACATTGATTTCGATATAGACTTACAGCCTGGTGACCGTCCGATTTCGATGGCCCCTTATCGGATGGCACCTTCAGAGTTGCGGGAGTTTTGGATTCAGATTGATGATCTGATGGAGAAGGGTTTTTTTCGGCCCAGCATATCGCCATGGGGTGCTCTAGTTTTGTTTGTGAAGAAGGCAGATGGTGGTCTCAGGCTATGCATTGATTATCGAAGGTTGAACCAGGTAACAGTCAAGAACCGTTACCCCCTTCCAAGGATAGATGATCTCATCGAACAACTGAGGGAAGCAGGTTGGTTTTCCAAGATTGATCTACGATTTGGATATCATCAGCTGAGGGTAAAAGACAGTGACATCTCAAAGATGGCTTTTAGGTGCAGGTATGGGCACTTAGAGTTTGTGGTGATGCCGTTTGGAGTTACGAATGCACCGGCTGTGTTCATGGGACTTATGAACTTTTTATTCCGAGAGTTTCTGGACCAGTTCGTCATTGTGTTTATCGATGACATCCTGATCTACTCAAGGTCATAGGAGGAGAATGTTGAGCATCTCAATGCATTGTTGGAAGTCCTTTTGACACCACCAGCTTTATGGTAAATTGTCTAAGTGTTAGTTCTTGACACAAGAAGTGCACTTCCATGGGAACTTGGTGTCTCAACATGGAGTGTCAGTGGACCTGTCGTAGGTGGAGGTAGTTGTTTCTTGGGAAGCACCCAAGAACGTGGCAGAAGTTCGTAGTTTCCTGGGGTTATCAGGTTACTATCGGAGGTTCGTTTCGGACTTCTATCAAGTTTCTGCTCCATTGACAGCTTTGACAAGGAAGAACCAGGTCTTCCTATAGAGCGAGCAGTTCCAGAAAGCTTTTGACTACCTAAACGAGAAGTTGGTCAGTGCTCCCGTACTTAGGTTTCCAGAGGAAGGTTTGTTTTATGAAGTGTTTTGTGATGCTTCTGGACTTGGTCTGGGGTGCGTGCTGATGCAGAATAAGGGAGTGATCTATTATGGGTCTATGTAGTTATGCCCTCATAAGCGTTACTATGCCACCCATCACCTAGAGCTTGCAGCAGTAGTGTTCACACTGAAGTTGTGGTGACATTACCTCTTTGGGGAGTTCTTTGTGGTCTTCTCAGATCACAAGAGCCTGCGTTATATCTTCTCCCAACGTGACCTGAACATACGGCAGTGGAGGTGGGTCGAGTTTCTCCAAGACTATGAATTTGAGATCTCTTACACTAAAGGTAAGGGAAATGTTTTTTCCGATTCCCTGAGTAGGAATTCACATCAGGAAGTGGTTCGGGAATTCGCTGATGCTTGGAAGGTGATGGGAGAGTTGGCTGCCTTGCACTTGGATTCTAAGGTAGAAGGTGTTATAGGCTGTTTGTTTCAGATGACGGTGCAGTCCTCCTTGTTGCAGCAGGTGGAAGAGTCCCAGTGGGGGGACTTCGAGGCGGAAGTGATGCGGGATCATGTCGATCAGGGGAACACTCCAAGGGCATGGTCATAGGACAGCCGACATCAAATGATTTTCCATGGAAGGTTGTTTTTTCTAGAGACAATGCGTGAGGGAGTTCTCCGTGAGTTCCATAGCTCAGCCTTGATAGTACATCCAAGAGTTTAAAAAATGTACCGAGGCCTGAGGGAACAGTTTTGGTGGCCCGGGGTGAAACGAGCAGTGGTAGAGTTTGTGGCTAAATGCCTAGTGTGGCAGCAAGTGAAGGTTTAACATCACGTTCCTAGTGGGTTGTTGCACCCTTTAGATGTCCCTGAGTGCTAGTGGGATGACATCTCAATGGACTTTGTCACAGGACTACCAAGAGCTCAGGGTGGTTATGATGCTATCTGGGTAGTGGTGGATCGACTGACGAAATCAGCTCACTTCTTAGCAATTAAGGAGTCAGGCCCGATGATTACCTTGTCACAGAGGTATGTAGACGAGGTGGTATGTTTTCATGGAGTTCCAAAGACTATCATCTCAGATCAGGATACTCGGTTTACCTCACGAGTCTGGAGGGGGATACAACATGCTTTTGGCACCCAGCTATGCCTTAGCACTACTTTCCACCCCCAGACTGATGGGCAGACAGAGCGGACTATCCAGACGTTGGAGGACATGCTACGAGCATGCGTTCTGGATTTCAGAGGATCATGGGTACGACACTTGCCTTTAGTGGAGTTTTCCTACAATAACAGCTTCCACTCTACTATTGGCATGGCACCGTTTGGGGATTTGTATGGAAGGCCATGTCGTTCAACCATTTGTTGGGCAGAGGTTGGGGAGACAGGTGATCTTGGGCCAGAGGTAGTGCAAAGCACCACAGAGAAAGTCCAGCTTGTACGTGAGAGGATGAAAGCGGCTCAGGACTGATATAAGTCTTATGATGATCGTCGGAGGTGGCCCTTGAAGTTCGAGGTGGGAGATCATGTGTTCTTTATGGTTTCCCCTCGACGAGGGCAGCAGAGGTTTGGGAAAGGGAGCAAGCTCTCACATAGGTTCATCGTACCTTTTGAGGTGCTGAGGCGAGTCGGCAAGGTGGCATATGAGCTGGCCCTGCCACCTCAGTCGAAGAAGGTTCATGACATCTTCCACGTCTCCCAGCTTTGTCGGTACTTACACGACGACTCCCATGTTATCGACTGGGGAGAGTTAGATATGGGATACGACGCGACCTTCGAGGAAAGACCAGTCAGAATCGAGGATCGTAAGGAGAATGTGCTCTGTAGCGAACTATTCTGTTGGTTCATGTGTTGTGGAGGCATGGCGGCCTCGAGGAGAGCACTTGGGAGAAGGAGGCGCAGATGCACGCTCAGTACCAAGATTTGTTTTGATGTGTGTTTTCCCTTGTTCTTCTGAGCTTTGTGTTGATGTTGTACTATGTACCTTTGATATATGGAATGCTTGGCATGTTAGTTCTGAGACCTTTTGTTTCCTTGTTCCATGGTAATGTGTGACATGTCTGGATGTGTGGGGAAAGGGAAAAACCAGACCCTTAATCGAGACACATTAATGAGGATGCGATTGAACTCGTGCAGGCGAGTCAGTTCCGCCTAAAGCGGATAATATCTCAACATAGGAGAAGGAATTCCTAACACATATTATTAGGGTTGTTGGTTGGGTTCCTGTTATAACGAGAACCCTAAGAGGTATCTTGTTGGGTTTCCTCTAGGTTGGTTTTTGAGTTCTCGGGGATGAGAATGTTTTAAGAGGTATCTAATGTAATGGCCCAGACCTCTCCGTCCCATTCCTTTGTCAAAAAGAAGGCCACAAAGTGTTCTGGAGGGTAAAATGGAATTTTCCCACACATTCCAGAATTTTGAAACTACACACCGTGTAGTTTGAGTACACGCCGTGTACCCCATTTCTGGGTATACCCCGTGTTGCAGGCCGTGTCCTTGCTGTGTGAAGTAAATGAGTACACGCAGTGTAGTGTAACTACACTCCATGTACCACCTTGCCCGGTATACCCCGTGTTGAAGGCCATGCCCTTGCTGTGGGAAATAAATGGGTGCACGCCATGTGTACAGTTCTACATGCCGTGTAGTCCTTCCCCGCATACGCATTTCCAATCAACGGTCGTGTGCCGTGTTGGAGTCGTGTCCTTGCCGTGTCCAGTAAATGGATACAAGCCATATGTCCAAACTACACGCTGTGTAGTCCTTCCCCGCGTATGCGTTACCCTCAAACCGTGTGTTGACCAGTCAATGGCCGCGGAGCCGTGTTGGAAGCCGCATGGAGACCGTGTGAAATAACTGAGTACACGCCATGTACCATAAATTACACACTGTGTACTTTTTATTTTCTTGCCTATAAGAGGAGGGGTCCCCTCCTCCTTTCAACTCACTCATCTCCTCCCCTTTCCACTGAGCAGAGTTCTCCCAAGAGACTCAAAGGCTCTTTGTTCCATGACTTCTTCGTCTGAGCTCCCATTTATGATCCTTCAGTGGCCACGGGATCGTAAGGACAAGGAGGAACTTCCAAGCTTTGATCCGTTGTCTTTCCTTCAGCCTTTCCTTTCCGACTTCCACCCCAGGAGGTTTTTCCAGGACTCGATGGAAGTGATGGACACCAATGGACGTCTTCTAAAGTTGATCCAGGGGAGCGTTGTGATCGGAACCTGTTGAGGTAGGGATCTTACCTTCGTCTCTCTAGTTTGTGCATCATGCGGGGTGGGTGTTCTCTTGTTTATGTGAAACACTTTTGAACTGGTTTAATAAAGATAATAACTGGCTTATATAACGGGGTTGGGAAGTTTTGATTGTTGTTACTTTATATCCTGTGATATTATGATGTGAATTGAATGAGCTTTTACCTACTGAAAATCACAGTCATTGGGGGCCTTTTCTTACGCAATTAATTGTAGCCCTATCCTTCTATATTTTCTTATGGATGGAAACTTTGTGGAATGTGGAAGTTGGTTGATCACATAATGTTGGCTGTTTAAAATCTGTAACCCTTGTGTGATCACCCTGGTTAAAAAAAATTGAATAATGAACATGTGGGTTTTGGCTTGGATATGTGGCATGTGATGGGGGTGTTTTGTGGGTTGTTGTGTATAGGGTGAGCAGCGGGTCTGCGGTTGACTTGGTTGTGGGTTGGTGTGAATGTTGTGTTGGTAACGGGAAGAAGGGCTGCGATAAATGGTATTAAAGGGATAATGATGTACGGTGCAGTTGTGGTTATGGCAGTTGGATGCGAGGCTGCAGGGATGGGTTAAATGTGAACGGAATATGGGTTGTGAATAATAAATAAAAAGTGGAAGAGTTAATGAATTGTGGGTCATGGTAATGGAACCAGATTAATAATCAATAGGTTGGTTGGTTCATAAGAAGGAATTTGTTGTGCTTCTTGTGTTTTCCTAACTTTATTTTTGGATGGTAGGAATATGTTTTACGAACGATCTATGTGGTTGGTTGTGGATAGTTACCCAGTAGTTAAGGAACTAAATAAACTAATTATTCTGAAATGTGAAAACCTAAATGGGGTTGGGGTTGTTTGGTGTATGCATGCTTCGTAGTAGTAGTGCTGAGGCACGTGCTCAGTTTCCCTATTTAGAAGCCATAGGTTGGGTTGTGTGTTCAGTATATATATATATTTTTGTATCTTTTGTGTTTTATCGCACCCCACCCTTGTTGAGCACTTAGTGTCGAACACTCCCATTTCATGGGAGAGGGTGTTTTTCCCTTAGTTACTAGCTCCTTACTGCTCCTTCTCCCCTAGGCTGTGATGGCTTGAGGAGACCTTACACCTAAGACTCTTCAGGTAGGTTTCGATTGGGGTGGTTTTAACCTAAGACTCTTCGGGAAGATTCTATTATTTCCCAAGAATCTTTGGGATGAGGCCCAGGTTTGTGCAGGCGGGATACGTGGTTGTGAGGCCCAGGTGTGTGTGGGTGAGGATACGTGGTTGTGAGGCCCAGGTGTGTGTGGGCGGGATACGTGATGGTGAGGCCCAGGTGTGTGTGGGTGGGGAGAGTGTGGTAGCGTCATGATGTTTTCCATTAGGAAGAGCAGCTAACTAAAGGGAAATGGTGTGGGGTACCCAATACTCTTGTTGTTATATACTACTACCTGTTGTGATTGTGTTTTTGGTGAGTCTGGCTGGTGATGTTGGGTGGATAGAATTCCTTGTTAGGTTTCTTCTGTTGTTCTCACAGGACATTAGTATGTCTCACCCACTTTGTCATGAGGGATTTAGGTTTCCCTACTGAGTATACTTGTATTCTCACCCTACGTTTACTTTCAGGTTTCCAGGAGGACTACTAGGGTCGTGCGGGACCATACTAGTCGGACAGTTGGAGTTGTTGCAGTTGATGTACACTTTTTTCTTTTGGTATTGTACTTTGAGCTTTCTTGTACTTGCACCTTGTTATAAAATTGTTTAAACATGCATATGGGATTAGTTTGGGTTTATTTCTATACACTTGTTCTTTTCCTTTTTGGTGGTTGACTTACCCTATTTTCTGATCCTAAATAATAAAAAGGGTAATGCCTCCCATATTTGTGAAAACTCATACCCTTGGTGCTAGTCTACACCCCGAGGCCTACTAGAGGCGGGACTCCGGGGTCATTATCTCCCTTTCACCATTGCCATCTCAGGAGGGGCATCTTTGGTGGGAGGGGGTCATGACATTTTTCCAAGGTCATCTTTGAAATCCCTAGGAAAATCAATTCCAATTTTCAAACTCCATTTTTCAATTTCCAAGCAGAGATTAAATTTCAAAACATGTAAAACCACAAATATGGATATATATATATAAATATATATGTGTGTGTGTATTATTATTAAATTCAAGTGATTATATTAATATACATATATATATATATATATAATTATGAAAGCACAAGGAAATGTTTATATAAACAAATATATATATGTATATATACACATAGTCCTACAACAATTTCCATATACATATATATATATATAAACTATTAAAAAATCAATTGAAATCATTAGATATTTAAAAACACATTTGAAACCATAAAGAAAAATTTATTTAAAACTAATGTAACATAAATAATCCTAAAAACAATAATATATAATTCCATTAAATTATAAAACCATCAAAATACGATAATTTAATCTATATCTAGCATATAAACAACTCACAACACACACTTAAATCCATTTTAAAATTGAATTCACAATAAAAAAAAAGTTTCAAATAAAAAATACCATTGAAACACATTTTTATTTTTTTAATGAAACATATATAATGTATAATTTATTAGCAAAATATCTTAGTTAATCGCATGAATATATGGTTTTCTAATAAAATTATAAATTCATGTGAGCACATTTCTCAAATTGTGAATATTTGAGTAGAATGTTTTTTATGAAAGAAACTAGAACCAAAGAACACTCCACACTCCCTAAAAATAATATCCAAAGAACATTTGAACCAACTCCTTATTATGGGGTTGGAGTAGGGTGATGTGTAGTAAAGGAAGAGAATAAAATCCGGAAGAAAAGGGATAAAGAATAATGAGTTTGGGAGGAAAATATATCTTTTTGATCATTCCACAAGAAATCAATGAAAAATTTATTGACCATATTGAGCCAGAGATGGGAGGTTGTGTTTGAGATCCATAATTGGGTATACGTTGGGTGAATCAACTGAGAGGGCTGACGAGTTAGTTATGAGGGGGATTAGAAATTAATGGGTGTAGAATAATATTATTTGATATTTAAAATACTTGGTAGATCTCACGACATCCAAAGAGTGTACAAATACTTATACCAACCATACACCCATCACTCGGAAAACCCACCCACTCACATGGTTTGGTAGCATTGTTTACAAAAATGTATCCTAACCATTTTAAATTCTACTATAAAGATATGAAAATAGGTTCCAAATTTCCCCCACAAGTTCTAAAACTACTGCACAACACATGTACCCATGCTAAAAAATAAAATATCAGTAACATCAAAAAGGCCTTACCCGAAACCCAATGACAATATTTAAAAGTGAATAAATATTTATAAAATATTTGAAAAAGTATTTGGGTGTGAAATATTACAAAACCATAACACTTTATTCCATGAGAAATAACAAAAATACAAAATATTACCAATAAATAAAAACCTTTAACACATGATTAATGAACTTCTAAAAAAATTATATCCAAACAAATTCAAATCCATAAAAAATATTAAACATGACATATATCTTATATCTATAATTTATTCTTAATGAAATAATTAAGGATCAAAAGTATAGAGAAATGATAATGTATACACACCATTTAATTACTCAACTAGAATTATGGTTCCACAAGATGATGCACTTGGATGTAACACAACTAAATACGACATCAAATTACTACAAACAGAAATTAAATGAATCACTCAACCTGGAAAAAAATAATAACTTCCCTGAAAATGACATAAACTTATCCAATTTGATAAACTATGTTATAATTCCCAAGTCAGAAGACACATATCTACATGAAAAATAGAGTTAGACAAAAATAGATAAGAGAATATTTAATGAGAAATTAATGACTCAAAAAACATATCAATAACACCTGAGAGAAATCACAACCTAATATCATAGAATCTGAATGAATAGAAACAAATAAGGGTGTTAGCTAAAAAAATAATAGAACTAGTAATTTTTAAAAACATAAACATATTAATGATTTATGACCAAAAAATAAAAAGCACTATAATTTTCATCACAGTACTCTATATCAAGTAAAAAATGGAAGTTTCATAAACCAAAAATATACCTTATTAGGATTAGCATGGGATCTCACTCAATGATAAATAATCAAGAGAGGGTATAACTTTTACCACTATCTTAAGACACTATCCACAACCATCCTAGTAAATATAAAAAAATCACTTGAATTATTTTTATACTCAACTAGGTGAATATCTATCCTAGTAACATGTAAAACACTCCCAAGGTTTCTCCCGTTTCTAAAAAATCAAGAAAAATATCTCCACAAACAATGCAACTCAAAATCCTTAGAATTCCATGTCACATAAATAGGGTACAAGAGAAAATATCAGGATCTATGATAATATACTATGAAGATACATAATGTAGAACACCAAATCAGAACCACACTATGTCTACTAATAGAAAATCTTATAAAACCAATAGTTCTATACACATTTAAGAGAGGAATACACAAATTTAAAAAAAAATCAAATACAAAACAATGAAATCATAAATCACATCCTATTTAAAATAAAACATCTACCCAAAACATCAATTCAATTGGAAAAATCACAAATAATTACAAAATAATCTTAAAATATTACAATTCAAAAGCTATATATTTTTAAAACTAGTTAAAAATAAACAAATTTAATTCTTAAAACATTAAATTCCAACTTAAAATATATTTTAAAATTACCTAAGATTAATCATAAAATCTCTCACCAATGTTAAAATATAAAAACAATTTAATATAACCTTGAAAATACCCTCCTTTATCTCAAAATTTCTTTTCAAAACCAACTTCTCAAAGAAAAATCACTTTTCAGATTTCTAAAACTGAAATCGATTTTCATTTCAAAACTATATTCCATAACAAAAAAACACAACAGAATATAAAATTAAATAAAATTATAACACACAAAAAAATTAGGTGGGATTATTAGTTTTTCATTTATTGAAAAATAGTTTATAATACTTTGTTCCAATCATGAATCCATGACTTGAAGTCAATCAAAACCATTCACCCAAGATCGACGTCATTTTCCAGGTCGTGTGATCTCACTGGGTGAAACCAATTAAAATACCATTATAATAATTTAAAGATGAATATATCCATTAAATAATAAAAAACACACAAGTCACAATCTAAGACACACAAATCATCTTCTCATGGTAACTCAAGGTTTAATATGGGGAACTGTTAGCTAGACTCTTGTCACACCTCTCACTTAATCCCCAACTATCCCAATTCAATCTACAAGGAAACTAAAATCTCAAATAGTGCTCTTGAACCTAATAAATATTAATATCCTATGATTTTATATGATTTTATCGTGATCTATCCTTAGTTGTTCATCCATTATATGCCTGATCCGATATATGATATGGGATGATGGCCTTCATTGATCCCCCAGGCTGATGAAATGTTCCATAGGAATCAAATACAATCATTAGTGATGATTTCAACCACATGAATATGATTTAATAAGATGTGAAAAATGTGTTGGAAAACTCTATACCTCAAATACCCATGCTCTATAAAAAACATATATATATATAATTAAGAAAAATTAAGAAAACTAAATCCCTCATCTCACCTCTAACTCTTTCATATGAAGAAAACACTCTATTTCATCATCTATAACCCCAATTCTATATAAGAACCATTGAATAATGAATATAAAAGAAATAGGTATGACTAGTTTGGTTGAAGATACCATTGTGTAAAAATAAACTAACATAACTAAATGATATTCCCTTATACATGGGATTAACCCCGATCTAAAAAATATCACATTACATAGGAAAATCACAAATGATTCCAATTTTAAAAAAGGCATATTGTTCTGTAATAATTTAGTAGTGTATATATGGTGTGACCATAAGAAAAAGTATGTAATCACTCTAGATTACATAAAATATTATTTTTCAAAATGGACCATAGAAACATGTTTTAAAAAACAAAATCTAAAAATATTTTTTCACTCTAGATTATACAAAGAAAATATACGATTCAAATCATTTCACAGAATAAATTTTTTTATATTAAAATGAAAAAAATCACTCAAAATTCATTTCATGGAACTAAAACCCTTTATAAAAATTCACAATATAAATACACTTTTAAAACCCACATTATAAATACACCCTTTCAAAACACTATAATAGAATCTTAATAAAATTGTCTAAATATGTAATGAATTTAAAAAAATGTAGGAAAATATTGTAATAGTGAAACTAGTAGGGAATAACAGAAATGAACTATAACCAAGTAAAGAAATTGAAAATTAAAATTAAATAATCAGAAAATTGTAAAATATACATATTCATTGAAAAATGAAAATGTAATTAAAGAGAAAGAGAAAACCACACAAACAATAATTTAAAATATAAATCATGGTATATTCACCATAAGGTCACAAATTCTAGGGGAAACAAGAACATATACATCGCTACCTAGGTTTATTACCTTAATTAATGAAATGTGTATCACATACTAAGATTATATGTCATGAAATGACCCAGCGGTGCTCAAGCTGCAACTCCCCAAGCCCACATCCAATAGGCTTGGGGCTGGAGACCAACACTGAGTATGATATCACACACATGGGAGGCCTTAGCCTATCAAAACTATACACACAGTCCCACATAAACCTCTATGAAATAGTGTAGAGATATATAAAAACTAAAAATATATTCATGCATTCCTTTATCCCATAACCAGTGTACAATAATAATACAAAAAGGGAAAATACATGAGACACCAAAGAAAATTGTAAAATCATATGACTTACTTAGAAGAAGGGGATCGCTATCAAATGAACTCACCAGAAAGCTTCTCAACCAATCTCTATTCAACTCCCTTGTTAGTCAACCTCACTAAGATCTACCATCTATGGGTCCTCTTGGGACTCCGTCGAAAGTCATGCGGTCTTCACAGGACAAGAAACATTTGCAGGAAAATCTTATGTAGGGATGAGTATAAAGATACATAGTAGGCACCCCAAAAACCCTAAAAGAAAATGGAGGAACTGAAAGGAAATAGTTCACTAATTACTGCTAGAGGGAACCCAAATGACTTAGAAACCCTATCTCGAGACCATACTTGAATAAATAAGACCAGTCAGTTGAAACTATTATGTGTGTTAATGAAGAAATGACATCATCTCAAGGGTAACCTAGAAACACCAGATGTACTCATCTCAGGTACCAAGCCTCATGAGGATTTGACTTTATCACCATCGACAAGTTTCTTCTCATGGCTCTACCGGTAACAACGTACTAAGCCTAGATCTATCACCCAACACAAGAGACCACACCAATGATGACCTGCACCTAGTGTATGGTTGAAAGAACTGCGGAGAGTCCTACACCACACCACTGCCCTGCAGTCAAGGGAGTACTAGCTCCTAAACCAACCTATAAAACCTCTGTCAATCCAGTCTAGAGAGCCCGAAACCTCATTACATTGAGGGAGAAGTAACTCCTAACCAGGAATATCATATAACAAGTGGAGGGACCCTCTCCCCACTGTAAATAATGAACGGTGATAGAAACCAAACCCTGGTACGTTAGGGGAGTAACACCCTATTAAATGTGATCATGCACCCTACCAAAGAAGGGGAACACTATTCCCGAAAACATAGGCCACACCCACAGTAGAGGAGCACCAACATGAGAGATGTGGGTCCACAACCATGGTAGGGGAGAACCACTATGTGAAAAGTGAGCCCACACCCACGATATAGGAGCACCACTACAAGGATAGAGGACCCTCTCCTAGACACAACATGGGAGTACAAATCCTACTATCCCATGTGATTGAAGAGCCTATGCCCTGTCACGGAAATGGAGCAATCCAAATACATGATCGTCATTGGGAAGCCACACCCTAGTCCATCAAGGGAGTAACCTAAGGAAAACTACCCTTAGGTAATGAACCTGCACTCACAATGTGGGGGAGTCCCATCTCCACCTATGTAGAGAGAAAAGGGAAACCCCTAGCCTGGTGCCTCAGGAGAGTACATTACCCAATGTATATTTTCACAAAACACCAATTGAAAACATCATCCCAACACAGATCCATAAGATTATTTCTTGATTCAAGCCACATCGTATCCCAAAATATGTAACAGAGGCCTGCATCATGATCTATGTGAAAAAAACACATGATATGTTATCTACTTGCCCAAAATGGATAACCATGTAAATGAGAACTATTATTAGCAACAATCCCAGACAAGTTATTTTGGAACCCAAACCTCAATCCTAGAACACAAAAAATGGAGTGTGATGTTGTGATCATCATGAAAAAGAAACACAAGATCGACTACTCATCCGTCCAAAATGGAGATCCGATGAAAAAGTCACATTTCATGGAAACCACTGAAACCAAGCCTCATGGGGCCCACACAACAATTATGGTTTAAGAACTCAAAATAATTATTCATAAATCTTCCATAAATTCAAGGTTACAGCATCACTAACGGTGCATCAAACGGACATCAGACGCAGTGGATACGTCCGATGAAAGAAGCTCCAAATAATAATAACTGTATTATTATTATTAAGGGACATTTCATTTTACCAAGAATCAATTACACAACAAAAGGTCACAAAAAATGAACCAAATGGTCCATCTCAAAGAAAGGTTGTCGTTTCCATATATAGCATGAAAATCAGACCTATGGTCTGCAAGATACGGGGTTAAAAAACCCCCGGAATGAACTGCCTGGATGGGACCATACCGGCTGGTCCTGATTGTAGCCATTAGCCTGAAAACCAGCCGTGATGGCCTGAAAACTCTTGGTCAAAGTTCCACCATCACACTCTATGCTACTACAGATTTATGACCTCCACTGCGCCTGTACGCCGCACCGAATCGGCCTGCCAGCCCTCCACAGCGCCAAGCGATCTCCGCCTGCCCAGCCACTGCCTCAACTAACTTCCACTGACACCACCACCATCCGCGGACACCCTCACCGGACCCGCACCACCAACACCTTCGACGGACCATCGGGAACACTTGGGGTCTCCAAAAATAATGTGGAGATATGTTTTAGAAGCCATGTGACCCGATCTACATATCTTTGATGAAGAATTGATGAAAAACAAAGTATAAACAAGGGGGAACGAGATCAAAACTCAAATGATGGTTTGGGTGTAGAAAAATTCCTTCGATTCATTGATTCCTGATCGATAAATGATCGATGTTGAAAATTTATTCTGGAGGATTCATCTTGGTTCGTTCATCTATCAGATAGGGGGAGGGGGCTTCTGCACGCACTAAAGTGGAAGAAGGGGGAGATGGTATATTTTTTTAATTTTATTAAAACAAATATCCTCTTAACACAATTGTCCAAGTTTCCTCTAACCTGAAGCTCAACATCAATAATGATTATTTTGTTTCAAGGCTAAAAATGATGTTTTGGACTCAACTGAAGTCTTAGAAATTTGATCTGAGACTCCGTTTAGGTACTATTTGATCCGGAATCCAAAATAAATTTATTTATTTTATTCATGGAAATGACATCGATAAATTTTTCTATAGAAGGCCAGTGCCAAAAAAACTTTTACATATCAAAGGGTAACTAGCATTCTATGAATGCAACTGTGGCCTTAGAATTCTGATCCAAACTACCATTAAAGAGATAACTCATTTCATCTGTGTGCATAGTATAAAAATATTTAATATTTTTATTAAATTTATTCCAGTTACATCGGGCACTAGAATCACATGAATTCTCATCTCCTAGCTATAGAATTATTTTTATAAATATCCCAATGTCTGATAGGTCCAAACCTATGTTTCTACATTATAGGGAACCCCATTTACTTCACTAACATAGAAAATGGTGGGGGAAACTCCACACTCTCTATGTGTTCACATACCAAAGTACATGAGCTTACCAGAGGTTAAAAAATAAACCAAAATTGCACAACCCACCTCCATACACTCAGTAAATGGAAACCCCACATTAAAATAAAATTATAACATTCCAATAAAATTATAACATTCGAACACTTATAGAAGAGAGATAGAGAGAGAGAGAGTTTCCTTGAAGGTGTAAAATTTATGTAAAATCAATTCCATATACCAAGTTGGCCTTAAATTTAGACATTAATAATATTTTTTTCAAAAAATAATTCAAATCTATGTGTCAAAACAATGCTATCTTAGAAACTCCATTTTTCAAGTGCCAAGTGGGCCTTCAATTTCAAAACTAGAAACTACAAAAATATTGGTGAATACATTTTATTAATTAAAAGTTCCTGAGTATATATATATATACATTATTAAGAAAACAATTGTAAATTTGTATATATACATATGCATGTATGTATATATAAACATAGTTATATAAGGATTTCCTAATAAATAAACACACACACACAAATCTATAAAACTATTAATAACTAAATTTAAATTATTAAATATTTGAAAACACATTTGAATCTAAAGAGAAATTTTTTATTTAAAATTATATAACTTAAAGAAACCATTAAGAAATAGGCCATAATTTTATTAAATTATCAAACCAACACCATATATTTTTAAACACATAACCTTATCAAGAATAATTAAAAATAGAAAACTAAATACATATTAAAAAATAAATTCCATTTAAACAACCCATTTTAAATAATAAAAACCCTTAAATCACTTTTTAATACGTTTAATCAACCATATATAATGGAATATTTACAAGGAAAATATATTTGGGAAGGTAAAGAATTCATGGTTTTCCATGGAAAATATAATTTCACTGAAACAAAAACCTCAACATGTATTAATGAAAGGAGACCCATGGTTATTGAAGGAACTAGGCCTAAAGAACACATCACACACCCTAAAAACTAGATTCAAATAACATTAGAAGAAAATACCCACCAAGGGGTCAGCCTATGTTGATCAGTTGCAAAAAAGGATGAGAAAAACATGACAAAAAAGGAGAATGAAACAACTGTATGAAAGGAAACACAAAGACGAGATGATTCCACATGAAATTGTATAATACAAAAAAGACCATAGGGAAATGGAGGTGGGAGGATTCATGTGAGATTCCTCCCTATGAGTACATTGATTTTTCTAGTTGAGATCGGTGAGGGGATAAGCATGCGGGGGAATAAATAACATTGTGGTAGAAGATGAATTTTTAAAATACTAAAAAAAAATCATAGATTCCACATGGTTTATTAAACTGTTCCCCAACTATGAAACCCTCACTAATATCACCTTGACACTCACATTGTTTGGCTTCACAATTACAAAAAATCACATATTGACAATGATAAATTCTACTATGAAGCTGTAGTCATAGGTGTATGGTTTGAGAACTATTTATGTTCTCTATAAATATCTATCATAATACATTTATCATTATATTAAAAAAATATGATTCCTTTATATTGATCATGATTCCTTAGGGACCATTTTTATAATATTATTGTATTTATATTTCCCTTCCTATTCATTTCTGATGTCCAACCCATTGATATTTATTAAGAAAACATCAATAGTTTTCTTATCTTTTTGTACATGTTTCTTTTTTTTAAATCTATTTTATTTCAATGTTCCATTATTATTGAATTTAATAAGTAAAATTCTAATTTAAAATCCTTTTTATCTCACTTTAGAATTGATTTTTTAAAGCTTTATTTTTATCAATTTTTACGATAGCATCACCACACATTAAAAAAACTTATTTTTAATATTAATCTCTGATTTTTGTCTCTATTATTATCAATATTAATTTTAAAGAAATTTATTTATATTATATGTCGAATTATTACTAGAAATAAAATATATTTTATCTTTTAGAAGTTTACATTTTTATTCTACATATTAATCAAAATTTCCGTTATTTTATTAAATGTTTCATAAAAACTAAGCCATTTCTTTTTTCAAAACTTCTTCAATTTCATAACATCCCATAATGGATTTTCATATATGTCTATAAATTTTAATATTCATATATTTTTTTTAAATTTTATTTTTTATTTCCTAGAATGGTTCGTTCTGTATAAAAAGGTACTATGTCTAAATAATCATGTGAGTCAATATATACGTTCCTATATATGTTTGATGTAGTGTAAATGAAATATCAACAAGAGAAATGATCCATGTTTTCCATTTCCTTTCGTTATCACCATATATGAATATATGAAACCTTTCATTCAATTACCTTCCATAATTAATACCATAAACTTCATTCAAAATATTCAATGATGTTTACATATAGAGCATGAAAATTCAACTGACTAGGTAAATATATTTACTTGAATATATACCTTTTATTTTATATGGGGTTGGCTTCCAAAACATTATTATTCTAATTATATAGTATATATATTTAATAAATTTTTTTTGGATTCATATTTGACTCACATAGGTTTCTCAGGCTATGATTTATATGGATTTATGAACATTTCCATATTTGAATGGAACACATATTTATCAATATATAATTATTTATCGGTTGGAATGAAATTTTATTTCCCTCCAATGAATTATGAATAGGACTTAATCTCAAGAGATATCTATGTTATGCATGATCCTAATGTGATTATCTTTATTCAAAATTTTGGTGGATGTGTAAGATGTAATTATATTTTTCTATAATGATGTTCCAAGAAATGATGCATTTAACTTTTTTCATTATGTTATGGGAAATAGGTGGTTAGTTGAGTAAACTATGACGTGGATATATTTGTGGTTGATATTGACATATTATTATGAAACTAATACTTGTATTTGTGTGGAATTCATAATACATGGAACATTACTTATTTATGATACCATAGTTTTTTATTATTTTATTATGATTTCATATTCCTATAAAATGGTGTATGTTATGCACTCAAGATCATACCATTACCAATTTTATACCCTGGTTAATTTTTATGCCATCATAAATCTAGATAAATTTTTATGGATTTATGATATTATTCAATTAATCATGACACTATCCCATGATCATGTATCTCATTGGATTATCATTTATTAAAAACTTATATATGTCCCATTAATTATGTTTTACCCTCCACTTATCATTTATGCTCATTATATTCATATATTTCCCAATTTTTATAGGAAATTGTTGGTGTAAATGTGATATTAATCAACTTATATAGGATCAATAATGTTTTTTTGTTACATTATATAGGTTGATGATTTAATATTTTGGTAGTTCCCAAAGGTTATAAACATGTTTTTTCTGGAGTTAGTTATAATCCTTGTTATGTATGAAATAATATATATATTTTACTATATATAGAAGTGTTGTTCTAGGGATGCATTATATATTTTCATATTCCATATCAATATTATTAGGGAAATAGAATAAAATTCCATTAATAAATAAAAACTAGACTAATAGATATCATTTTCATTCCACTATCAAATATATATAGTATTTTAATGACGTTATAATCCAAAAGGACATAATAATCCATATTGAGTGAATAATGCAACATATATTTATCTATATATTAGCTAGAATAATTTTTATTCTCTAATATATATCAATCCATATCATTTCACAAAAAAATACATTTGGAAATTTCTATTTCATTTGGAAGAACATCAATCCCATAATATATATGAATCCATCTTATAGGAATATCATTCTACCTAATAATCTCTATCTATGTTTTCTTAGTGCATAACCAATAATTTATATAAATTCACTTTTGTTGAATTACATTACACATGAAAATATCTATCTTGGTTGGAATAACATAAGAACTATAATTTATATCAATCCATCATAAGGGATAAATATTCACTCAATAATCACTATACTGGTTTTCATAATAACCAACCCATATGAAATATAAATCTATTTTGATCATAGGTAAATATTTTTTTAAATCACTATATTGGTTAGAATATCTTTCAAAAAAACATTATGTCAATACATCTTAGAGGAAGAAATTGCATCCAAAAATATCTATCAAAATGAGAATAACATCATTATCCATATGTAAAATATAACATGAATTATATAGTGGCTCAGTCCATAATATATCCACATGAATTTACATAGAATAATGACAACAACATTGAAATTATAAAAATCATGGGTATAAATGTTCTTTTAAATGGTCATTATAGACATTTCATAGATAGATAATCATGTTATATCAAAGAACATCATAGAACACAGGAAAGAATATATTTTTATAAAATTGAATCCCACGCCGTAACTTGAATGTATTGTAAAAAAACCAATAAAATTCCATATTTTGTTGTAATATTCAAAAACTAACTATACCTTTCTTATTAATAAATAAAATGTACAATATATTAAAAATATTCAAATTTAATTTAATTTTACCTATCACATGTTATGCAGCAAACATGATAATTGTCCTTCCATTAAGTAAGAACCAATTATAAGGCTTAACCAATTCTATCATCCAACAAAAAATGCATCCCATAAATAAGGGAGAGTCTAAGAAAACTATCATTGAATTTTTTTTCCTAATCATCCATGAGAATAATGTAATTGGGATTTATTTAAATGAACCCTAACTATATCTATTATTCACATTGTCATTGGTGAAACTGGAATTATAATATCCCACTTTAAGAAACATTCATTTCCATAGTAGATCTTACATCACACACATATAATAATATATCAATTCATATGTTTCATAGGGAAAGTGAATAAAAAACCAATATAACTCACATATCAAAGGTCACATGAAACTCATATGAATTGATAGAATTTATTGCTACCAAATACCTCATACAAGGATTTATCCACTAAATGTTGCTCATATCATCCTTGACCAAAACCATTGGAATCATCAACACCATAATGGATCCTTAACATAACCAAGGGACTAAATAATTAAATATAAGAATATAAACATATATTAAGATAATAAAAACATATTTATTCATTTATAAATATTTACGATAAAACCTACTTGGTGGGAACACATTAGAAAACCCTCCAAAAATGAGTAGGGAACTTCTCTCATGATAACATTTAACCTAGGAAAATTCTATATTTATAATATTGATTTGTTTTTCTATTAGTTTGAAAAAAATAATTATAAAATCAATGCATCAAATTACCTCATATGAAACCGTATGAATCCTATCTTTTTCATCAACCCTTATAATAATCAATTTATAACAAGAAACATACCATTCTTCATGACATTATTCTGTAAAACTCTTCTTGAATAGGAAATAAATTCTTGATTCTAATCTATAAAAATATAAGATGAAGATAAATTGTTATAATGGATTAAGGAAAATGGAAGTTTCAAACATAAAATTAGAAGAATGAAAATTCAAATGCATCATTGATTTATGTTTAAAATGAGAGAGGATGAAGTGGGAGAGTGTGTTGACCTCTACTCCATGTATATTCACTAAGATAAACACTCATGTCAAGTGTTTTACTCTGGGGGTGGAATGTATATTCTCCCCCTTCATTAATAAACTATAATATATATATCAAGCACCTAGTATAACCCAAATTGTTACATGGTTGAATAACCATGTCATATTTTTAGAAGAAAACCATATAAGGTACCCAATATGAAATTGCAAGGTACATTATGGTTACTAATTGAATAACAACACCCAATAATATTCACTAGGAAACGATATAGTCAATCGAGAATGGAATTATCTTAATTAATATAAGAAGTTGTATATCCACCACCAAACTACTACACGATCTTCTTAAATCACAGATTAATCATTATGCACATCTAAAATCATACTTCAAAAGGCCTTCAATCAATGAGAACTTAATAAAAATTCAAAAAATAAAGTTATCCAAGGATTATATTTTGATAATATATAATTCACTACCACTAATGATGATAACCAATGGAATGTATCCTTAAAAATGTCCCATCATTCCACTTCCCATCCCTAAAATGTTTCTGAGTTCATCCTTCTTAAAATATACTGATCATAAAAATCTAATGTAGAAGTATAATTCCAATATAATTCATATTAAGACTCAATCCTCTCTAGAAAATAAACTAAATAAGGAATACATTGGATACAAATCACTCTAAACAACCATAAATAATGTAAATCCTCAATATGAAACATAAAAAATAGTTTTGATCTCATAAATATTTATAGTTCTTGAAATGTTATTGTCGATGCATCACCACACTAATTTCCATTAAATACCAGGTGACCTATAAATTACAGAACAAACATTATTAACTACATCACTGAACATTCCACAATCATAGTGACATACATGTTGTTTCAAATCCTTTATGTAATACTCCCATAATCAATTTATTTTGTTTATATTAGATCAAAACTCACTCATCACTATACCTATGAACCCTTTAATCATCTATATATAAAATACTAATCCCATTATTGATTCTCAATTAATATAATGAATCATTTATTCATTATATGGGTAATCATATTATCCTCAAGTATTCATATTATATAAAATAGGCCATCAACCTAGTTTATTTTTTGTGTCAAAAACATGTCCATCCTGCCACAATATAATCACACAATGAAAATCCATTATAAAAACAATATAATGAGTCCACAAAGTATTCATAAATTTATACCCAAATATAGGCATTCCACTTCAAAAACCAAATTCATAACACTGTGATTCAAACACTAACATTAAACCTAAATTTCTGAATTATTTGTTATAAAAAACACATCACCATTTAAATTCATTAATATCACCCATAAAAAGGGTTACAGTTATATAAATTTGATTTGAAAATCATGATGAAATTATTTTCCATATATTGAAACCACATGAACTGACCGTATGAAATCCCACTATATGCGGAACTCTAATACTCACGAGCCTTACCCATATGATCACAATAAACCCATACCACAATCCATTGTATAAGGTTAATTTCACAATGATTCTTATATCCATCACATCCCAATTCCATCAAAAATCCATCACCATAATTTAAAAATCCAAATGTACATTCTATAAAATAGTGACCTTAATTGCTATCAAATGACATCCACATTCTAAGTCATTATATGCAATATACATTGTATAATAAAAATAAGAATCCCCATTTATTACCCAATAACTATAGATGAGGCACTCTCCATACATCTCAAGGATATCTATAAAGTACACAGTCCCTTAGTATTCTAAATAACATATTGGTTTCTATAATAAAATTTATATTTTATAAATGTTTGTTCTTAATATCTCTTATAAGATGACCATTTTAATTTTAGTATGACCCTAATGACCAAATTTTCATTACAGTATTATACTAGAGAAAACATGTTTCTCATTAGTCATACCAAAATACATATATTTTAATTATTTTATCCATAATTCATCATAATTATAGAATGTAATACATAATTACATAAACATAATATTACATAGGAAAAAAATTCATACTTAATTATCATATAATCTATATATCTCACAATTTTATAGGATCATACCATTTATGAAAAAAAATCTAAGAATTATTATGAACTAATCTATACAAAAATCAAGTAACCTAGATTCAAAGAGTATGTGAATATGGGAAAATTTTACCTCATTAAAAAACACAATAAACTCTTTTGGTTTAATAATAAAAAATGGTTCCATAGTGGATTAACACATGTCAAAGAAAACTAAACACATGAACATAGAATAATTCAAAGAAACACCCATGAATCAACAATCATAATCATAATCATAACCTACTACATGGATTACTGTTTCTCTCATACTCAAACTACCCACTATATTGATTTTCTCATAATCCACCCGATGGAATGTCTTACATATTATTCAAGGTAATCCCAATATAAAAAATAACTATACATAACATCTAATGATGAAAATTTCTATCCCATATTCCATGTGAATAAGATCCAAAATCCCTCTCTTATTCGCAATTTAATAGGGTATTATAATACATATTCACAAATGATAACCACCACCACAATTATCCCTCAAAATCAAACCATCAGTAGAGGGAAATCATTGTAGCACACTTTAACAGTGACTGGATAAAAATAAAATAATAATAATTTGAGTCATATCATTTATTTATTTGGATCACTCATTTTATAATTTTTCCATGAATCTAAGGTTTTTTATAGCAACCATACATAATGAACCATCAATGATCACATTCATCACACATATCTATGGAATCATTAATTCATGAACCAAAATATGATCACCATTTGTTTTTTATTTCATTCCAATCACCTGAAACATCTACATATTAAATAATCTCTAATTAATTAGAGTGCTTGGGCTAACCACTCTCTATAGGAATACCCTCATATATAAGACCAATCTCATGAAAAAATATGATTAACTCTTCACTAATATTCTATAGTAAATGAATCACCAATATCATAATTATAATTCAATTATAACTAGTCTCTCCCACCTATAATATATGTAATATACCACTTATGTAATATCCTCAAAGAAATTTCTAGGGATGAATCAATAGTAGCTAAAGGAAATTCGTGTTCCACTACACCTCTCTTAGGGAAATAACCCAAATCAAGGGATACACATTACCATATATCCCACTAATATGGTCATAAACATTATCATATGTATTTTGGAAATATAACCACTAAAAAAGGTGTATCAGCACACTATTACAACTCTATGACAATTAAAATTATAAAATTTGTCTCATTTAATGGATTTTATACTCAACCCTTACTCTAAAATATCATATATTACCATTATAGACTCATAAAAAAATTAATTTGGGAAACCATGGTGGAAGATCAATAAAATTTCAGATACAAGAAAAAAACTATCCTTATTTAATAATATCATAATTTAGAAAAAGAATTAGCATTCATCACATGTTACCACTCTATACATCCTATCTATAAAAGGGTCTTATATCTCTGGGACACACTTTATCCCCCAAGATATTTACTCATAGATTTATGTTTAGAAGAATGAAAATTTTAAAATATCTATCCATCTAATCAATACAACTATTGTACAAATAACCATCAGTCCAATTAAATAGATGCACCCCAATAACATATAAAAGAAACCATTTTATATTGTTTTATATGAACATTAAAAAACAAAATCAAATCCTACTGAGACAATAAATCTAATTTAATCATAAAAAGGAAATGTGAATCCGACGTTTTCTATATAATGCATGGAAACAATTTCTTTTTCCATCACTATATAAGAGTGACCTAATAAAAATTAAATGACAAAAAATTCCTTAAAATAATGAAATTATAGCACTTGAAAATAATGAAAATTAATCTAGACCATGGTAACATATGATTTTACTAATTATTATTCAATTTATGAAATAAATTGTCCTATATAATGTTTTAACAAAAGCTTATCTCAAACAACCATGTCCTAATAATGAAAAAAGATAAAAATTATTTTCATAAATTTCATTATTACTTCCCTAGAATAAATCTCCAAAACAATGAATATACTGGAGGTTCCACATGACCTTAACCATGAACCCCCAATACCAGAGTCTATAGTCTATCTTTGAGTGACACTTAGTAACATTATTAAACTATACCATTTATAATATAACCAAAAAAATGAAAAATGACTAAAGAACATCATGTCTAATTAATAATATAATATGATTTTTATAAATTTATGAAAAATATAAAAAAAATTCACTTACAATATCAAAATATAAACCTACTATAATGTCACACAATCATATATACATAATAAGATCACCTCATGTAAAAGTTAAATATAATATTTAAATTTTTTAAAAAATAATCTAAATGAATAATTACCTATATCTGATCCTCTTCATAGAACCATATACCACTCCAATTTTCCACACATATATCTTGTTGAATATACGTAATTTCCCCAAACATATAATATGGATAAAAAATCTTTACATGAACCAAGTTTCTAATTTAAGGAATTAGTGAAACATAATAGGCCATCATGAATTATTTTGATAAAAATATAATATATCTCAATGATTTTACAATGTGGTATGTTTGTGACCAAGTATTTCTATAACAAAATCAATTAATATTTCAACTTTGATTTATAAAAATCCACTTGATGAATAACAATTACTACTTCAACCCATGATTTTATCAGTATGAATAGATCTCATACAATATAAATGGTTTTAATAGTGTATAAAATAATATTAGTAATAAATAAATATAAAATTACATTTTAGTATAACCTTCAATTAACAAAGAATAAACAAGTCTGTATCCATTTTAAAAGTCATTGTGAATTTTCAGTGACCAATATTTTTCCTATTTGAGACATACTTAAATTTTGAGTTTTTTGGGTCTTAGAAGAACAGTAAGGGTAGAAAAAAAAAATATCTGAGAATAAAACCCAGAAAAAATTATATTATGTAACCATTTATTCTGATTTTTGGTGTTTATCCACTAGATGAGATGATATTGAGTTTTTTTCAAAAAATATGGATTATTTAATTAAATTTTATGACATAATTAATTAATCAATTAAAAATATTCATGTAAGAACACTAGTGATTTTCCCAAAATTTATTATATTATCTTATAATTACATTATAATCCATAGTGAATCTGATCTTGAGAGAGAAAAGTGTATAAAGATTCATTTATGGTTGTTGATGACATTTAAAAGTAGACGTAGAATTTAATCAGTAGTGAAATTTATGACTAGACCTTGCAGTTGTGGTAATGAACTGAAACATGAAACATTGTATTAAGAATTAATGTTGTTTATTATAATTTTTTATCTATTCTCCATGTTCTTATTTCTTGAAAGGATTAGTTTTTACTTATTTTTTTTATTTCATATCCCCATCAATTTTTGTTTTACAATTTTCTTAGAGTGACCTTGTTTTTTTGCATGTTTCCAATTATTGAACCAACTATCCGTGGATAACATTATATAGAAGGTATTATATCCACCTACCCTTGTATTTCTAGACACTATATCATCTATCTCAAACTTCATATAAGGACATGTATCCCCTATTAATCAAGACACAAAAACCTCTATCTATGGGATGGTTATCATATAGGGTATGGAATTCCCCTTTCATTTTCAAGGTGTGGGACCATTATATATACCTATATATAGTCTCATGTATCCCCCTCACCTCTGGGTGTATGATCCCCTATCAACAATTCATACTCCCATAGTTGAGGTGTCTACTAGTGAGGTATGACTATTATTATTTGGATTCTTATAAAGTTACATAGGTCACATGGAATGGGTAGTTCAAATGATAGCATAGTGTTAAGCTATGAATATACAAGAGGTTGTGGTATTCCCTCAAATAGAGTACATGATTTCATGACATTAAACATCCACTTCATGAGTTATGGAAATAATATGGTAGTTTTAAATACTGAGTAGTATGGGATTTATTGAGCCATGTGAATTTTTAGGCTCCCCTAGGTTAACTTAAAAATGCAGGATATGTATGGTCTAATGACTTCAAGAATCGTATACTTTCCATTTTTTTGGGAAACTCTTTTTTATTATTTGATATGGATTTCATGTGTGAAAACTATGATATTTTGGACATAATTGTATTTCTATGACTATGAGATATAGTTAAAATTCACAAAATAAATTAACATCCTTAGATACTATTGATTTTATCTAAGAGTTTTTGGATAAATCATTTGGATATTTTTAATTAATTATTATAGTGTATTCTTCTAGGTATGTTTATAATCACCCAAAAATGGGTCTTCTATCCAGAAATTTTGTGTTTTTATAAATTAATAATATATAATAGATGGTTTTTCAGACATGGTTCTATATTATCTTTTTATAAGTTGATTTCTGGTGATGCTTGGTGCTACACGGTGATGCATGATGGAGGATGGTGGTTTGTGATGGTTGCATTGAGCATTGTTGTTGATGATTGATCTATGATTATCTGTAGTATGGAGGAGCTTTATAGATATTGGTTATACTTATACATTTCAAATTCTTTATAACCCTTATATTTACCCTATGGGATATATTTATATTATTTTCCTTGTGTATACATTATATACTATTCAGTTTTTTGTATATATCCTAAGGGTATGTTTGTCTTATCAACTGTATTAAAGCTGTGTATATTATATTTTTTATAGGATATAGACTCCCATGCTATAAGATATTCCTACACAGTTATAGTCACTTGCCCCAGACATATTGGAGGTAGGCTAAGCATGTAAATCTTAGGCTACTACTATCCCAAGAAAACCCATAATTGGCCTATTCATGTCAAAGTTTTATAAAAGTAGGGTTTTTCTAAGGAAGGTTTTTGGAATCCAAATTCGAGTGAGTATTGGTCTTAGAGAATTTGGGAAACAATTTGAATGTGTACTTGATCTCATTTACTTGTCCAGGAAAAAATGTGTTGGTGTAAAAGCTGGCGAATTATATTGGTAAAAATCCAATAACATGATAGTCACCACAAAACATTGAGGAATCATTGAAGGTTAGTGGAAAGTGATCTTATGAATCATATTAATTTTAGTTATTTTCCTTCAGGTTTATCCTATGTGATTATGTCCAGAAAATATCCAATACTAGTGGGGTGTCCTATTAAATGAATGGAGTTACACGCTGTTAGATATAATGTGTGATGATTTAGGGTCATGATGAGACTGTAATTATATTTAGGGCTTTCCACCTTGGGATAATGAGTGGTGATGTGTTTTTTACAAACATTGGATGAGAGAAATTATTTACATGCAATATGTTGAAGCTTCTCTCACTTTCCTACATAGTGTAGACTTTTTATAGATTTCATGTTAGCTATTTCTATGTTATATGAAACTTCCAATATTTCAATATGGTGTGTGATTTACTTTGATTAATATGACCCTGATATTTATATGACACTGAATCTATTGGAGTTTGGGGATCGTAATTTTTTAATTCAACATACAATAACTAGATGATGATTCTTTTATTGAACTAATTAAATTGAATCATTATGAAATAGTGGTGATATTTTTTTCATGAATATGTAATTAAAAATTCATAACATAGAAGGATTATTATACCTTTTCAAAATGTATTTTTGACATTGAATTAGCAATTTTCATATGCAACACAATCGTGTTTGTATATGCATTGAGGGCCATGAACATTGTATGGTATCGTCTAGATATATTATTATATGAAATTATTCATTTTCAATTATTTGAGAAGAGACTTTTTAGGGAAATATTATGAGCTATGGATATAATTTCATGCAATACCACTTATGTCAAAGACACTTTATAAATTATATTAAGAATATTATTTTTTTGTGGAATTCACCCTAACCATGGGAAAGAGCTATCTTCACACCTAATTTTAGTTAGAGTAGTTTCACAGATGGACCTCCACATTGAGTTAAATTATGATACTGGAAAATTATTTATTAAAGACTATACTAACTACTGTGGAGATAGTTAGCGGTTATTGGTTTCAATAATAGTAGTTGATGTTAGATATTTCGCCAATCATCTCCCATTACAAGAACCATGTCGTTCTTTTTATTCACAATGAAGTTCCCATATTTAAAGGTGTGGGATGATTCACTATGCATAGCATAATATTGTATGTTTTTCTAAAAAAAATTATAGTGTTGTATCTTGTTCAATTTAATAATATTATATTTCATAATTCCAACTCATGTAAGATAATGTGATTAGAGTGGTGTTGAAATGGTGTGGTGTTTTTTTCTTTATAGAAAAGGACCCTCAGTCGGGGTAATGGAGGAAATAGATTAGTAGATGGAATCAAACTACTTGATCTTGGTATGATGTGGGTAGCGTTAGACAACTTTGATTTATTGTGATGGCCCTAAACTCACCCTCTATCTAAGAGTGGCCCATGTTAGTGATGATGAAAATTTAGTTTATCAGTGTTATCCAATGTCTTATGGAATTAGAATAGTATGGGTTTCCCAATGGTGGAGAGCCTATCACTCACTCCCCCAAGAAGACAGTGTTATTATCCTGGTTAATGTATTGGACATGGGGATGGGAAATCAATGAGGAGACCACTCTAGTATAGAATAGTCTTTAGTATAACATGTAAAATGATTTTTATCTATCTACCCACCCTATAGGAAACCATTTCTACGTTATGGAGTTGGAATTGTTCTTGAGATATTGTAGTTATTAATATATTGGGAAGGGGTTATCCTAAGGTAAAGATCTAACCAAAAAGAGTCATCTAAATGGTTATTGACATCTAATTATAGTTATGGTTAATTGAGCTAACAATGGGATCTCATAAGATTTTGATCTATTAGATTATGTTGGTGTTATGCCTACTATTATTGTCAATTATTTTTGTTAATGACCAAAGTCAACACAATAGTATTATCGTCAATACTAGGTGAAATAATTCAGGTTATTGATATCAATAATGGTAATTACTATAGAATTGTTTTGTATAATGTTAGGAAGAAGGCTCATCTTGCTATTTTCCTATGAGCTATTAACCATGATTTTTGTACTTATTTGGAAGTTGATGGAAGAGAAGATGATGTGGATCCAAAAGAGAATTTTGTGCTATGACTATTTTATTGATGGTGTGAAATGTATAAAGTTTTTAATGTTCAAATGTGGCATACACATGTTTCAATTATATGACTATCATTTTTTAGGATCATTAATTGTTGGGAGAGAAGAACTCCCACTAGAGTTGACCATGCAAATAGAACATTTTTTATGAATATTTATAAAAATAATAAAATATGAAATATTAGATTTTCCACATAATTTTTTTTATGACTATATAGATTTGGAATCATTTCTAAAGAAATATTATATTTTAATAAATAAAAGGATTCAATCAATGTTATTTTATTGTTTATACCTTGATAAAAGTAAGTTCATGTGATGTTAGTTTTCTTTCATATTAGAATTATTTTTTATGGTTTGTTCTATTTAATCTAAGGTTGTTTTCATTTTTATGAAAAATGGATTAATGAAGCAGAGGATATAGCCATGTAGAAACTTCCTGATGAATAAATATATCAATTTTGTGTTTTGAAATTCCCAAGACCACCCCAAGTGTTAAACACTTCCCTAGAGGATGAACATTACAAAATCATTTGGTAGACTTGTTCATTTCATGGTGTGTTGTTTAACAATAGACTAAGAAAATGTATGATTATGGATGTAATATAGACTCAAAATCAATTTATGACTACAAAAATTATATTTTAAGTTTGTTCATTCATTGTTTTGAGGAAGTGATTATATCTCCCAAAAAATATTCAATGGAGAAATTAGGACTGTGGTTATGTCTAGAATGTGGGGTCTACCATTGGAGTAGTGTTAGTTTTATTCTCACTATTATTTTTAGGTGTTCACTTATGTGCATGGATTAGTTAATTTAAATATTTAATTTAAATAAACAATCAATTAATTATTTTTTATATGGTATAACCTCGTAGTTTTTACATATTTATATGTTTTTATCCTCTCCCACTAGTTTGAGACACCATAAATAATATCTTGAGAGTGAAGAGTGTAACAACCCGAGACTTTATGAGAATTATTCCTTTTAATTTCATTTATGTATTGTGTTCTATGCGACACCAAAATAATCTTATTCTATACGCAACACCGTATACGCAACACTATTCTTGGCTCGTGTTACACAAAATTTCAAGTTTGTTTGATAGAAGATATTCTACGCAACATTGAGTGTATATATATATATTCAATGTATAAATGAAATACGGTTGGATTATATTATAAACATCAAAAAATGAATCTTGCACTACACGCAACCCTAACTTGGCTTTCTTTACACGCAATCGCGACCTTCCACGATAGCATGTGTTGTACACAATACCGAGTTTCACTAAACAAAGATATGTTATTAAAATATTATGTAAACTAGCCGTTATGAATAGTAATACCCACTTTTTGAAATTTTATTTTCCAAAATGGAATTCATTTTTGGATTTGGAATATCGATATTAGCCTAGGGTGAAATTTTTGTATTTTTCTGAAAACTTTCAATTTTTGATGAATAGTGAAAACACTGAGTTATTGGTTAAAACCGAATTTTTATTTAAAAAATCATTTATTTTATTTAAATTTATTTTAGGTCAAATAGATAAATAATACTTATATAAGTTCAATGTAATTCATTAGAGTCATTTTATAATAATATTAGATATATAAAAATTTATTGAACTTTTCATCGTCTTTTACCCACCTCCTAGGAGCATTTGCAATTGTACATAAAACATAATTTTACCACTTCTATGAGTTGAATTATGAAAATCCGAGAGACACAGATAATATCAATGAGTAAAATGTGGTTTAACAAGATAAAAATAATTTTTGTGAATAGTAACTTTTTACTTTTATTTACCACGGTTAAAAGTAAATATGGAAATTAAGGGTAAAAATGATATTATTATTACCATAACACCTATCATAATTCTATTGGATAAGTCTAATTCGACCAAAAGCAAAATTAGTAATAAAATATTACCATTTAGGTCCACTTGGATTAGTTCAGGACATTTATTATTATTTTATTTAAAGAAGAGTTAAAATAGTTAAAATCAATGATTAATAACTAATACATTTTTAATATAGGGTTATACATAAGATAAATTAGACTATGAAAATTCATTAGAACGATAAAATGATTTCCTACCTAATGGTATTTTATTTATAATTTTTAGACATTAATTAATTTAATTTATTTATGAGACAATGATGATACAGTAATTACCTTATTAATGAAATATTAACATAATTGATGTTATAAATACACAAATAAATGTAATTAGAGACTTTTTATAAATTCCATTATTTTTTTATGTTAATATGACATATTATAATTTATTCAATTAACGTTTTTCAAACTAATCATGATGTTCTGATTTTCACAAAAATTAATTACCAAATAGTGTCAAAATTGACAAAAAATAGTTTTTAAAACAAATATTATATTATTAATTGTTATTCTATTCTTAAAAATCTAAGGTTTGGAAAAATGACTAAGATAAGGTTATATATATTAGAAAATAACCACTTTTGGTTCTTTTGGCTTTTTATAGTAAGTTAATTTACCATATAGTGTAAGAAAACAAAAAGACACGGTAAAAGTTAAATTATTTAACTTAGAGTTAAATCTAAATGATAAGGTTAAAATAGTAACCTAAACTGGTCTAAATCTTATTTTTTGAGATTATTTAGACCCATACCCACTTTAGCTTCTAAATAAATCAATTTGGAGATATTAAAACCGAATATGACTTTATTATAAAATAACAGTTCATGTTTTTCCCAAGGTGCCCCTCTCCTCCCATATAAAAAGGGCACCCCTTCCCTCTTCTCTTCACACCATTTTGAGCCATGAAGCTCGTTAAACCCCTTAAAATTACTCTTTTAAACCTCTATAGTAACATCATATAGGTTCTGGTATTCTCAAAATACCAACTCTTGTGCCCTAAGAAGAAGTTTAAAGGAGGTGCGTTGAGGAAGAGGTAATCTATTTGACCGACTCTTTCAAGTATCTGTCTTCTTATACTTTTTCTTCCCTAGTTGTTTCTTTATAAAGTATTGAAATCAGTATTACTTATATACATATATTTTATTATAAATATGAAACAACCCTATTTCACCTTCTATCCATCCGATGGAAAATAAAATCACGGCGCGTGCGTACGTACGGAATACTGTCTCTACGTCATGGTGTAATCAGTTTTTCCACCACCACTTTACTTGGATAGGTATAATGGTGTAAATAATAACTATATATAATTATTATAACATCGTACTGATTCTATGATATTATATCTTCCAATCCAATACCATTCAATAAATCTGGGAATGATATCATCGCTCGTGCGTACGTACAGATTACCGTCTCCATGACGCGATGAGATTCATTTTATGTGTTAACAATTCAAGAATGATTATAAAGTATATATAATAAGTAATAATGAAATATATGAAATAGTAATTCTACTTGATTTATGTATATATATATGTATTTCATCTACTTAATTCCATTCAATTCAATAAGGAAACGAAAAACAATGTTCATGCGTACATACGGCCTACCATCTCCATGAACAATGTATTTAATTTCATTCATCTATCTATTATATATATATACTGATTATATATGATATATAAATTATGATTTAAATTCTGTATGTAAGTAAATCATGATATAAGTAATAATAGTATCATGAACAACAAGTCCAAACACCTACGTCAAATGAAAAAAATATTACCCCAAACGTTGCTTTAACATGGAATTGACAAATGAACAAGTAATATAAATACATAAGTGAACCATATATGATATCATAAATATTATTATGATTCTGTTACAAGTTATTAATATGTTTAAACCCACTATACAGAGTCTCGGACACATATGGAAGAAATTTTACATAAGGTAAGTGATAACTATTCCAATCTCGTTCTTATCCGAGATTGTTTATTCGTAAGTATTTACTGGGGTTATTGTTATCATCCTTGCCCATGTTTTATAGAAATGTTTTAATTTATGTTTAAAGTCCTTTTTAACCATTTTTAAATTTTATCACATGTTATGAAAGGTATCTTACTTTTGTTTACCACAAAAGAAACTTTTTAACTTTTCCGAAAAAAGTACGAGGAGAATGTTATTTTTTAACTTATATGGTGTGAATGGATTTTTACAGTTTCATAACGCCTCATTTTCATGAATAATATTCTACAAGATTTCATTATTATTTAAAAAACCCCTTTTCTTTTAATATTTCATGGCATTTTGTGAAAAGAAAATGATTTTGAATAAGAAAGGATATTTTATTCAAGAATTCATTTCAAGTGTTTTATCAAAACAATTTTCCATCTAAATTTAAATTATTTATTATGTTTATGTTTCAAGTATAATGTATAAATTATTTAAAGGGTTTGATTTTTCTTATAATGAAATGATATCCATTTTTTATATGGATTATGTTATGAAGGCATGATGTTTAAGAATACCATTCTATTACATGGGTTATGCTATGATGTATGATTTATGATTTTGTGGCACATGAATGAATGATTTCATTATGAGATGGGTGGGACCTATATCTCCCCCCAATGAATTGGGTAAAGATTTATATATCATGAGATAGACATGTCTGGAACGGTAAGTTAATACAGTTCAGAGATACATGACTGGAATGAGGAGTGAACTCGATTCAGAAGGGGACTTTGTCCACTAAGATGGTCTTGGAATAAATGCCTTGGCTACTATGGAAATTATATCATGTACTTAATGGTTTTACACAATTACATGTTTTATTCACATGATATTTTATCATTATTGATGATCTTTTATGATATATGTCTTACGTACTTCCAAGATTTATCTCGTTTCTCAAGATTTTGATGTTTAGATTTTATGTTCAAGTTTTTGCATTCAAATATTTATGGATTGTTTTATGTTCTCAATTTTTACCCTTACTAAGAATTTGAGCTCACCCTTTTTATGTTTTATTTTCCACAAGATATAAAGAAAGGTTTTAGGTAAGAAAACCAAAAGGGGAAGATCTTTATGGGAGATTTTGAAGATCATTCACCATGATTAGAAGATTACGTTCTGAGTTTCCAAAGACACTAAACTAATACGGTCTTTGGGCATCTGTTTTTGTCATGTATTATGTATTCCAAAAAAGTGATGTAATGTCCATATACGTCAAGCTTTGGGTCTCTATAGTTGGTATCAGAGGAAAGGTTTAGTTAACGTTTGGAAAATAGGATGCGAAAACTTTAGTAAAATCCCTAGAGATATTTCTAAGGTATGTCTAGTGATGTCCTTAAGGATAAGTATACGTATAAGTTATAGTCCTAGAATTACAGTAACGATCTTAGAATTTAACCTAAGATGTCAGATATTGAAGGTACTCCCGCTTTATTATGTTGTTTTCCTAGCATGATTTTTTCCTCTCACACTATTCTTTTTGGATTTTAGTAAATCGCTGGAAATAGGAATATTCGAAATAATGGAGGATATGATGGACAATGGAATGATATTCATCATGATCAACCAAATGAAACAGGATTTTGAAGTCCGAACATCGTTATTATGCCTAATCAGAAATCTCATAATATGATCAATAATATCAACTTTGGTAAGTTTCGTGAATC
Organism: Viscum album; assembly: GCA_963277665.1. Classification (NCBI taxonomy): domain Eukaryota; kingdom Viridiplantae; phylum Streptophyta; class Magnoliopsida; order Santalales; family Viscaceae; genus Viscum; species Viscum album. The sequence continues at coordinate 113,035,346 of OY728127.1, forward strand.
AGCTAATAAGAGAAAGATGGAGTTTCATGATGATCATAAAGGAAAGAAAGTTCAATTTCTCCCATGTAAATCATGTGGGAAGAGGCATTAAGGAGAATGTTTCAAAGGAACTGGTTTTGGGTGCAGAATAGAAGGACACAAATACATTAAGTGCAATGGAAAAGGATTAGCTAACAACATGGAGAAGGATAATGGTATTTCAATGACATCAACAATGATTAGATGTTTTAAATGTGGAATGAATGGGCACTATGCAAACCAATGCCCTAAGGGAAAATCTCATGAAGAGAATCAGCATGATCATATGGGTAGTATTTATATGGATGATGATGAGGAGACTACAAAATGATATATGAGATGAAAGAAGTGTTGAAGTTTGGTCAATGGTTTAAGAGGGTGGTGGAATGATTGTATGTTTATCAAGAGTTATGTTGTATAGGTAATTTAATGGTACTATGGAATAAAGAAACATCTAAGGATTGTTACACTATTGTTTTTCCTAAAGTATTTGAATGTAAATTTTGAATGGTACTAGTAACCATGAAAGGATATTCAGATATTTTTGGAAAGAAGATGATATTCACATAATGAAGGTATAAAGATAAAATTAAATTTTGATAGTATTCATGAGCTCATGACTAATATAATAACAATGTGATATCATGGTTTGAGTATATAGAAATTTTTGGATTTTGTTATGTGGAATGAGTTAAATTTTTACAGCACTCATGTTTTCACTAAGGTTCTATGTTAATTCTTGTTTCAAAAGAATAAATGATTAAGGTATTCAAATGTTCAGAATGTGACCAACAAGATATATCTTATGATATACGGTAGATAAATGATGGTATTCACATGCTTGGTATATGACCTATCTAGTAATCATTTTCTTTATACTATGATATTGGACAGATGTATTTTGGATAATCCTAAATATTGGAATGGATTATGTTGGACATCATATAGTATTCTTTAAGGATATAACTTTTTTCGATATTATTTTTGGAATGTTATAATAGTATATTTTTAGATAAAAGGACATCCATAGGATGAGAGAAAACTCGTTGCGTCGAATAGGGCTGTGGGAATCAAACCCACAACTAAAGTACGACAGGCCTTTATCGCATACCACTGGCCTACAGGAAGTCCCTGGTTAGTAGAAACTAGTTTTATTTTATTAAGTGCTATGATAGATGAAGTATATGTCTATTTTAGCAACCATATATGATTAATCTCAAGATAGATGGACGTATGTATATTTAATAAATTGTGCTAAAATTTTTGCGATAGAAACAAATGGAAGGACATATCATTCTATCGCATGATCTTCTAACACTTCATGAATGACAAATTCAATATCATTTATATAAGAGATGACGTGGAAATTGTTCAAGGCACGAACAATGGTAAGATTTTACCAAATCAAGTTAGTATTTCTTTTAATTCATCAATTCTTTAGCATTAGGGAAATTATCTTGAAAACTAAAACCATTGTCCTAGTACCCTCATACCCAATAAATCAGATGGCACCTTAGATCATCACAAATTTATGGCTTTCTGATTGATGGATTTTTCATAGCCATGTTCTCTACCACTCTCCATCAGAGCTTGATGGTTAGATTTCTCTTCCATATCCATATTTTCACCTATGTTCTCCTATGTGGAAACCCAGTGATGAGTTAATTTGGGTAACCATTACATTTCATACATTAGTTTTTAATGTTATGTTTTGGTATTTCTTTTTACGATGTGGGTTTCTATGAAAGAAATTTTCAAGTAGTAAACTATTTATAACCCCAAAGAATTTCGAGGGTGAAATTCATTTTAAGGGGGGTAGAATGTAACAACCCGAGATTTTATAAGAATTATTATTTTTAATTTCATTGATGTCTTATGTTGTATGGGACACCAAAATTATCTTGTTCTATATGCAACACCATATACACAACACTATTCTTGGCTCATGTTACACAAAATTTCATGTTCGTTTGATAGAGGATATTCTACGCAACATTGAGTGTATATATATATATATATATATTAAATGTATAAATGAAATAGGGTTGGATTATAATATACACAACAACAAAGGAATCTTTTACTACACGCAACCCTGACTTGGGTTACTTTACACGCAATCGCGACCTTCCACGATAGTGTGTGTTGTACGCAATACCGAGTTTCACTAAACAATGATATGTTATTAAAATATTATATAAACTAGCCGTTATGAATAGTAATACCACTTTTTGAATTTTTATTTTTCAAAATAGACATTATTTTTGGATTCATAATATTGAAATTATCCTAGGGTGAAATTTTGGTATTTTTCTGAAAACTTGTAAATTTTTGATAAATAGTGAAAACACTGAGTGATTGGTTAAAACCAAATTTTTATTTAAAAAATCAATTATTATATTTAAATTTATTTTAGGTCAAAATAGATAAATAATACTTTTATAAGTTCAATGTAATTCATTGGAGTCATTTTATAATAATTTTAGATATATAAAAATTTTATTAAACTTTTCACCGTCATTTACCCACCTCCTAGGAGCTTTTGCAATTGTACATAAAACTTAATTTTAACGCTTCTGTGAGAAGAATTTAGAAACTCCAAGTGACATGGTTAATATCAAGGAGTAAAATGTGGTTCAATAAGATAAAAATAATTTTTTGTGAATAGTAATTTTTTACTTTTATTTACCACAGTTAAAAGTAAATTGGGTAATTAAGGGTAAAAATGGTATTATTATTGCCCTAACACATGTCCAAATTCTATTGGATAAATTTAATTCGACCAAAAAAACCTTAGGAATAAAATATTACCATTTATGTCCACATGGATTAGATTAGGACATTTATTATTATTTTATTTAAAGATGATTTAAAATAGTTAAAATCAGAGTTTAATAACTAATTTTTTTTAATATAGTGTTATACATAAGATAAATTCGACTATAAATATTAATTATAAAGATAAAAATATTTACTACCTAATGGTATTTTATTTATAATTTTTAGACATTAATTAACTTAATTTATTTATGACACAATGATGATGCAATAACTACCTTATTAATGAAATATTAAGATAATTGATGTTATAAATATCCAAATAAATGTAATTGGAGACATTTTATAAATTAAACTATTTTTTTAGGTTAATATGAAATTTTATTATTTATTCAATTAACTTTTTTTCGAACTAATCATGATGTTATTATTTTCACAAAAATTAATTACCAAATAGTTTCAAAATTGACATAAAATAGTTTTTAAAACAAATATTATATTATTAATTGTTATTCTATTTTTAAAAATCTAAGGTTAGGACAAATGACTGAAATAAGGTTATATATATTAATAATGAACCACTTGGATTTCTTTTGGCTTGTTATACTATGTTAATTGACCATATAGTGTCAGAAAACAATAATACACGGTAAAAGTTAAATTATTTAACTTAGAGTTAAATCTAAATGATAATGTTAAAATAGTAACCTAAACTTGTCTAAAACCTATTGGTTGAGATTATTTAGACCCATACCCACTTTTTCTTCTAAATAAATCAATTTGGAGCTATTATAAAATGAATATGGATTTATTATAAAATAATATTTTAAGTTTTTCGAAAGGTGCCCCTCTCCACCCTTATAAAAAGCGCACCCCTTCCCTCTTCTCTTCACACCCTTTTGAGCCTTGAAGCTCGGACATACCTGGAAAATTACTCTTCTCAACCTTTCTAGTTACATAATAGAGGTCTGGTCTTCTCAAAAGACCATCTCTATTTCCCTAAGAATAAGTTTAAATGAGGTGTGTCGAGTAAGAGGTAATCTCTTCTACCGACGCTTTCAAGTTTCCTTCTTCTTCTACTTCCTATTATTTAGTTGTTTCATTATAAAGTTATAACATCAGTAATAATTATATACTCATATGTTATTATAAATAATAAACTACCCTCTTTTACCTTCTAACCATCCTATGGAAAACGAAATCATCGCGCGTGCGTACATACGGAATACCGTCTCCACGTCGTGATGTAATCCGTTTTTCCACCACCACCTTACTTGGATGGGTATAATGGTGTAAAGAATAACTATATATAATTATTATAAAATCATACTGATTATATGATATTATATCATCCACTACAATACCATTCAATAAATATTGGAACGATATCATTGCTCGTGCGTACGTACAAATTACCGTCTCCACGCCGCGATGAGATTCATTTTCTGTGTTAACAATTCAAGAATGATTATAAAGTATATATAATAAGTAATCATGAAATATATGACATAATAATGCTACTATATTTATGTATATATATATATGTATTTCATCTACTTAATTCCATTCAATTCAATAAGGAAATGAAAAAACAGCGTTCATGCATACGTACGGCCTACCGTCTCCATGAATTGTGTATTTCATTTCATTCATCTATATATTTTATATATATATATATACTGAATATATATGATATATAAATCATTATTTAGATTATGGAAGTATGTAAATAATGATATAAGTAATAATAGTATCATTAACAACAAGTCCAAACACGTACGACAAATGAAAAGAATATTACCCCAAACTTTGCTTTAACATTGAATTGAAAAATGAATGGGTAATATAAATACACAAGTGAACCATATATGATAACATAAATATTATCATGATTCCGTTACAAGTTAATAATATTTTTAAACCCACTATAAAGGAGTCTCTGACACATATTGATGAAATTGTACATAAGGTAAGGGAAAACTATTCCAATCTCGTTCTTATCTGAGATTGTTTATTCATAAGTATTTATTGGGGTTATTGTTATCATCCATGCCCATGTTTTCTAAAAATTTTCATGTATGTTTAAATTCCATTATACCCAATTTTAATTTTTACCACATGTTATGAAATGAATCTTAATTTTTCTTACCACACAAGAAACTTTTTAACTTTTCCGCCAAAAGTACGAGGAGAATGTTATTTTTTAACTTATATTGTGTGAATAGATTTTTACAATTTCATAAAGCGTTATTTTCATGAAGATTCCTCTACAATATTTCTTGATTATTTTCAACAAAACCATTTACTTTTAAAATTTCATGGCATTTTTTGAAAAGAAAATGATTTTGAATAAGAAACGATATTTTCCTCAAGAATTCATTTCAAGTGTTTTATCAAAACTATTTTCCATATAAATTGACATTATTTAATATGTTTGTGTTTCAAGTATAATGTCTCCAATATTTAAATGGTTTGATTTTTCTTATGATGAAATGATATCCATTTCTTTATATGGATTATGTTATGATGGCATGATGTTTACGAATACCAATCTATTACATGGGTTATGCTATGATGTATGATTTATGATTTTGTGGCATATGAAAGAGTGATTTCATTATGAGATGGGTGGGACCTATATCAACCTCCAATGCATTGGGTAAGGATTTATATCTCATGAGATAGACATGGATATAATGGTAAGTTAATCCGATTCTGGGATACATGACTAGAACGAGGAGTAAACTCGATTCAAAAAGGGACTTTATCCACTAATATGGTCTTGGTAGCAATGCCTTGGCTACTATGGAAATCATATCATGTTCTTAATGGTTTTCCACAATTACATGTTTTATTCCAATGATATTTTATCATGATTTATTTTCTTTTATGATATATGCCTTATGTACTTCCAAGATTTATGTCTTGGCTCAAGACATTCTCTGTTGACAAGAAGGCCCCCTTCATGATTTTTAGATAATTATGTGTAACTATATATGCCTTACATACTTCCATGATTTATTCCCATGATTAATGTTTTATTCCCACACTATATATGCCTTACGTACTTCCAAGATTTATGTCATTCCTAATACCACACCCTTTTAGGGAGAATTGTTTCATATTATAGGGATCTCTTATTGACTTAAGGTTTTATCATATACAATGTGGTATAGGAAAGACAAAAATATACATAAAGCTGCAGTATTCAATTGAATAGAAAACATTCTCCATTGACAAGGAGGCCCCCTTCATGATGTTTAGATCGGGTGTGGTATTAGGAAAGGCTATGTAGTGTGGGATTCATCAAGAATTGTGACTTCATGGACACCCATAGTTTACCTTAAAAATGTTTATTATGGATCAAATATTTACTTGATGTTTTATATAATCTTTCGTGTTCTAAGAACCATTGTTTTCTCATAAAATAAGGATTTTGGGTGTTAGAGATTTGATATTCTGGTAACACTTATTTCCTCATGAATCTTATATGTAGAGATTATTTAGACAATTTCTTAACCTCTTTAGATACACTTACTTATATCCAAGATCCTTTAGCTCAGCTGTTGATTTTTCATTCCATAGTGATTATTGGGTTCCCTATTAGGTATGTTTATACTCACCCCAATATGGGCGTTAGGACCTTACATGTTGTTTCTTTATAGAAGTTACACAGATTATCGATGGTTTTTATAGATATAGAATATGAATATATTTTTGATGATAATTCCTAGAAATTATTGGTGATGCATGGTGACGTATGATGGACTATGGTGGTTCATGATTATGGTTATTACTACATAAGCTATAAGGTGATCAAGGAGTACATCGAGTGCGTCTATTTCCTAAAAAACTCATATATGGTTTTTGTCAACGCTCAGTTGGGGGTGACTGAGTGTGGTTTCACAATCATTTTCATCTCATTTACTATATTTGTAGCTAATAGAGACACCCAATTGTTCCCACATACTGGAAAATTAACTAACCCGCTTTCCAATGGTAGGTAGTCAATTTGGGTTTCAAATCCAATGACACATAGGAACTCATATTGGTCAAGAGGATGGGAGGTTGGGCTCATCACACCCTTTTAGGGAGAATTTTTTAATATTATAGGGATCTCTTATTGACTTAAGGTTTTCTCATGAATTCCTTCTCAACCCCTGATATAGGACCTGTTACCCTCATGTTAATTACCTGATGAAGACCATGTGTTGAATGGTACAACTTTGTGTTTCTTAAGTTCTCTATTATTCTCCTCCTCATTTATGATTCTTTAGTTTACATCCATGTTTGGGATCAATGGATTTTATTACTATCCTAGGAGTAAGTTGGTGTATTTGATATAGTATTGAACCTCTACGATGCATCCTATGTATCCTATGAGAACATGAATCAAAACCCACATAGTTCTTTTGACATTGTTTAAGGATGAATGATTGGGATATACCATGAAGTATAACATCATGTGGAAAGTACATAAATATAGTGTGTAAGAGTTGAATGTAATGTCATGGAATTTCTAGGTCATTTTTTTATATGAAATTATTTTGAGACTAGGAACTGAGACGACATGTGATTCTAAGGTCCAGTGTGCCCATAACGATCCTTAAAAAATGTTAATCTATAAATAGAACACATGGGAAATTTTCTTGAAAACGTTGAATAACTCTTAAACAGTTTCCCGGATTAGAAATCTGAGGGCACCGTCTCATTCAGGATAGCGAGTTTACCTTATGAATTACTTAAGTTTAGTCGGTGTAGGCCTCCAGCAGGAAAACCAGAAAATGGAATAACTGTAAATAAAATAATTAAATTAAATTATTTTATTTTTAAAATTCTTATAGCTCACGGATGGTTACTCGGATTAAAAATATGAGACCATCGCTGAACTTGTGATGGTATGTTTTCTTTAGGAAGATCCTAACATTGGTTGGCGTAGGCCAACAATGGATGTTAGTTTTTGGCCAAAAATAAAATAATTAAGAAAAAATTATTTTATTTTCAAATCCTTATAACTTCTAAATGGTAACTCAGATTGAAAATCTGAGGGTACAGTTGATCTCATGGGGGTGAGTTCCCCTTAGATGGAGCCTAACCTCGACCGACGTGTATCTAGGGTGAAAGTTATTATTATTTGTTGTTTTTTTAAGTTTATTTAAATAAACATGTGAGTAGTTTTTTATAAATTTTAAAACGGTTCAGAGATCAAAAATCTGAGTGCACCGTTAAAATCGAAATAAAGGGATTCTCCTAGGAAGGACTTAACTTCCACCGACAAGGGTCAGACAAAATATCTAATTTTAATAATTTTCAGAAAAATAATAAATTAAATTTAAAAAGTTATTTTATTTTATTTTCTCATCGTTGAGTGGTGGACGATGACGTTGTGATGCAGAAAATAGGAATTTATGTAGACACATTAATGGAGTTCTTTAATGGCTCGTTAACACACATCGTAACAGCACTTTAATGACTCATAACTGCGATGTTGTTTCATAAATGAAATAGTGAAATGACGTGATATCACAGTGTAATAGAAACAATGTGACATGTTTTATTTTTAATAGTTTAACTTTCTGGTAGAAAAAGGATAAAAGTGTGAGGAATCTATGATGAACCTTCGATGGATTTCCTCCCCAACAAAGAATGATGAACGTCGGCGGACGTCATCGACTTCGACATACCTCGATGAAGGATGAATTTTGTTGACCTCTTGGACCCTCAAGGATGAAGCACTATGGAAACAAACATCAAGGAGGAAGGGGGTTGATTTTGGTCTTATGATTTTCCCATTTGTTTTTTTAAATGATGAAAATGGATTAACCCATGAACTGGTTAATCTGTATATCATGCATTTTTATGGCAGGGTGTTTTTCTTGGGCACTCTGTTCGGGATTAATTTTATTGTTTATAGAATGGTAAATCCCAAATCTTTCCCTATTTTAATCCTCTAAGGCAGAGGGTGCAGACCGACATGAATAATTCCAGGGTCCTTGCTCATGTGTGTTCTTCATGACTGTATTCTCAAATCAGTGGAAAGATGAATCTTGGGCATAGATAGGGATGATGATGACCTGAGAGGATCGTAGGCATAGGCAGATCGAGAAATGGACCACCAAAGAAACTCTTGTGTCCCATAGAAGGAACAGTCGGTGAACTGGCATCACTAGCGGTGGCCAGCGGTGGCCACGGGTGGGGGGAGGTGACGCGCATGTAGGTGCACTGCAATGGTCGGTAGTCCTGGGCCACACCGACCGATGATGCATGGAGGACGGGGCCCAGTACCAGGCCCCCTGGGTGACCTATAAATCTGTGGTTGGTTGACCGCAGTGAAGGGGAGGCTATGATAGGTGCTGGACACGACTTTAGGTGGGCACCACATGGAAGGAGTGACCCGCTCCTTGCAGTATATCTTCAGACAGGTAGGGGATGTGCTGGTGACTGCTACTGTAGATACCCGAAGCTTGACGTACATGGACATTACATTACTTTTGTGGAATACTTAATACATAACAAAAATAGACACACAAGGACCGTAATAGTTTAGTGTTTTGGAAACACGGAATAAAATCTTCTAATCGTGGTGAAAGATCTTCAACATCTCTCATAAAGATCTTACCCTTTTTTTCTTACCTAAAACCTTTCTTTATATCCTGGGGAAAACATAAAAAGGGTGAGCTCAAATGCTCATTAAGGGTAAGCATGGATAAAATAAAACATACTATATACATTTGAACATAAAAACATGAACATAATGTTTAAACATCAAAAGCTTGAGCAATGACATAAAAAATGGAACTACGTAAGGCATAGATCATAAAGAAACATTAAGAATGATAAAATAGCATGGGAATAAAACATGTAACTGTGGCATCCATTAAACTCATGTAATGATTTCCATAGTAGCCAATGCATTGCTGCCAAGACCATCTTAGTGGACAAAGTCCCATTCTGAATCGAGTTCACTCCTCATTTCAGTCCTGTAACACTGAACCAGATTAACATACCGTTCCAACCATTTCTATCTCATGAGATATAAAATCCTTACCCAATGCACTGGAGGGAGATATAGGTCCCACCCATCTCATAATGAAGTCATTCTTACTTGTGCCACAAAATAAACTTAAAACATTCATCACAACCCAAAGAATAAAATGGGATTCATAAACATCATCTCATCATCTCATAATCCATATAAAAAAATGGACATTTCATCATAAGAAAATTGAAACCATGTAAATCATAGAGAAATTAAACTTGAAACATACACATATGAAATAATGTCATCTTAGATGGAAAATGGTTTTGATAAAACACTTGAAATGAATTCTTGGGGAAAATATCCTTTATTCTTCAAAATCATTTTCTTTTCACAAAATGTCATGAAATTTTAAAATAAAAGGATTTTGTTGAAAATAGTCATGAAATCTTTTGGATGAAGCTTCCTGAAAATAAGGCTTTATAAAACCGTAAAAATCCGTTCGTTCCATATATGTTAAAAAAACATTATTCTCGTACTTTTGTCGAAAAAGTAAAAAAGTACCTCGTAAAAGAAATATTCCATACATACCATGTAGTAAAAGTCAAAAATGGGTAAAAATGACATGAAGCCATTTTTAGGAAACATGGACATGGATGAGAACAATAACCCCAGTAAATACTTACGAATAAACAATCTCGGATAAGAATGAGATTGGAATAATTATCCCTTACCTTAGGTCCTATTTGCTTCGTAAGTGTCCGAACCTCCTATATAATGATTTAAATAATGTCATTGACATATTCCAGAATCATAATCATTGTTATTATTTCATATATGGTTCACTTATTACTTTATATTACCCGTTCTTTTGTAAATTCCATGTTAAAGAGCGTTTGGGGTAAAATCGTTTCATTTGTCGTCCGTGTGTTGACTTGTAATTATTCATATGATTACATAGATCATGATACTTAATTATAGAATATAAAACATGATTTATATATAATATATAATCAGAATATACATATATATAATAGATCCGTAAATGGAATGAAATACACCGTTCATGGAGACGGTAGGTCGTACGTACGCATGAACGCTGTTTTCTTTTCCTTATTGAGTTGAATGGAATTAAGTAGATGAAATACATATATATACACATAAATCCAGTATCATTATTTTTTCATATATTTCATGATTACTTATTATATATACTTTATAATCATTCATGAATGGTTAACGAGGAGAATGAATCTTATCGCGTCGTGGAGATGGTATTCCGTACGTACGCACGAGCGATGATATCGTTCTCATGATCGTGGAATTGTATTGGAGTGTATGTTTACTATTTCAGAATCAATATCAATTTACAATAATCATATAATGTTATTATGTACACCATTATACCCATCCAAGTGAGGTGGTGGTGGAAAATGGATTACACCACGGCGTGGAGACGGTATTCCGTACGTACGCACGCGCGGTGATTTCATTTTCTGTAGGATGGATAGATGGTTAAATAGGGTTGTATCATACTTATAATAACATATAAGTATATGAGTGATACTGATGTTATTACTTCATAATGAAACAACCTAAGAAGAAGTGGAAGAAGAAATAAAGTTGAAAAATAGGTAACAGACATTACCTCTTCTTTGAAGCGCCTCTTTGAGTCATCCTCTTAGGGCACTAAAATTGGTCTTTGAAGAAAACCAGGACCTCTGGGATATTTCTAGGGAAGTGGATAAGATAATTTGGCAGGGGTTGTCGGATATTGAAGGCTGAAAGTGGTGTGAGGAAGAGAGGGAGGAGGTGCCCTTTTATAAGGGTGGAGAGGGGCACCATTGGAATAACTAAAAATATTATTTTATTAAAAAGTCATATTCGATTTTAAATAGCTACAAATTGATTTATTTATAAGATAAGGTGGTTAGGGGTCTAAATCATCTCATCCAATAGAATTTAGACAAGTTTAGGTTCCTCTTTTAACCTTATCATTTATATTTAAGTTTAAGTTAGATAATTTTACTTTTACCGTGTCTTTTTGTGTTCTTACACTATAAGGTTAATAAACTTCCTATAACAAGACAAACGAACCCCAAGTTGTTTATTATTAATATATATAACCTTATATAAGTCATTTGGCCGAACCTTAGATTTTTACGAATAAAATAACAATTAATAATATAATATTTTTTTTAAAAACTATTTTATGTCAATTTTGACACTATTTAGTAATTGATTTTTGAGAAAATCATAACAGAATGATTAGTTCGAACAAAGTTAATTAAATGAATATTAACATGTCATATTCACCTATAAAATTAGTGTAATTCATAAAAAGTCTCAAATTTCATTTATTTGGGTATTTATAACATCACTTTTGTCAATATTTCATTAATAAAATAATTACTGAATCATCATTGTGTCATAAATAAATTAAATTATTTAATGTTTAAAAATTACAAATTAAATATAATTACATAGGAAATATTTTTATATTTCTAATGAATATTTATAGTCGAATTTATCTTATGTATAACCTTATATTAAAAATGATTGACTTGTTAAACTTTGATTTTAACTATTTTAACCCTTCTTTGAATAAATTAATAATAAATGTCCTAATATAATCCAATTGGGCCTAAATGGTCATATTTTATTCCTAAGGTTGTTTTTGGTCGAACTAAACTTATCCAATAGAATTAGGACATGTGTTAGGGTAATAATATTATCATTTTTACCCTTAATTACCCTATTTACTTTTAACCGTGGTAAAAAAAGTAAAAAGTCACTATTCACCAAAAAATTATTTTCATCTCATTAAACCCAATTTTACTTACTGACATCAACCGTGTCTCTCAGATTTTTGAAATTCCACTCACAGAAGCGGTAAAATTAAGTTTTATGAAAAATTCAGTTTTTTTAACTACGACTTAGTGGTTTCACTATTCATCAAAAATTGAAAGTTTCCAGAAAAATACCAAAAATTAGGCCTAAGCTATATTTGATATTATGAATTCAAAAATGATGTCTATTTTATCAAATTAAAAACATATCAGCTACATTAACTAATTTAAAAATTAATTCCCGTCGTCAAAACAAATAGCGTGTTTTTAAGAGATAATAACTATCAAAATATTGACACTTGTTTATAACTGGTTTAAATGTCAAATTTAATCCAATGACCAAAATTGTATTAAATTGTAAAAATATATTCTAAATATACTTTAAAACCACTAAAATTAATAATTTATCACTATTAATTATTTCGATTAAAAAAGTTGTTTTTAATTAAAATTTTGTAATTTTCACTATTCATCAGAATATGAAAGTTATCCGAAAAGTACCAAAATCTCACCCTAAGCTAATTTCAATATTCCCAATCCAAAAATGAAGTCCATTTTGAAAAATTAAATTTACAAAATTTCAAAAAGTGTTTATTACTATTCATAACAGCTAGTTTTAATAATATTTTAATAGCATATCGTTGTTTAGTGAAACTCAGTATTGCGTACTACACACGCTATCGAGGAAGGTCACGATTGTGTGTAATGCAAGGCAAGTCAAGGATGCGTGTTGTGAAAGATCCTTTTGGTGTAGCGTACAACACAAGACATTAATGAAATTAAAAATAATATTTTTCATAAAATCTTGGGGTGTTACATTCTACCCCCCTTAAAATGAATTTCTCCCTCGAAATTCACCGTGGTTATAAATAGTTTACTATTTATATAAACCCATATCGTAAAAAGGAATTCTAAAACTTAATTTTAAAAACTAAAGTATAGAAAGTAACAATTACCCAAAGTAACTCATCACTGTGTTTCCATATAGGAGAACATAGGTGAAAATATGGATATGGATGAAAAATCTAACCATTATGTTCTGATGGAGAGTGGTAGAGAACATGGCTATGAAAAATCCATCAATCACAAAGCCATAGATTTTTGACAGTCTAAGGTACCATCAGATTCATCAGATATAATGGGACTAGGACAACATTTTTGGTTCTTAAGATCATTTCCCTAAAGATGATGAAATTGGAATTAGAAAAAATACTTTCGTGATTTTGGTATAGTCTCACCATTGGTCGTTCTTTGGAAAATTTCCACTTAATCTCTTAAAGAAATGAAGTTGAATTTGTCATTCGTGATGTGTTAACAGATCATGTGATAGAATGATGGGTCATTCCATCGGTCTCAAACAAAAGTTTAGAAAAGTTATAAAAAAAAATACATAAGTCCGTCTATAGTGAGATTAATAATACATGGTTCCTAAAATGGAATTATACTTCATATGTCATACTGATTAATATAATAAAACTAGTTTCTACTAAACATGGACTTCCTGTAGGCTAGTGATAGTCAATAAAGGTCAGTCGCACTTCGGTTGTGGGTTCGATTCCCACAGCCTTGTCTGACGTGATGGGATATCGCCCATCCTGCAGGTTGTCCTTTTTCTAAAACTACATTACTATAACATCCCACAAATAATATCAAAAAAAACTTATATCCTTAAACAATACTAACTTATGTCCAACATAATCCATTCCAATCTTTAGGGTTATCCAAAATAATGCTGTCTAATATCATATTATAGTGAAAACGATTACCAAATAGTTCATACAACTACCATGTTAATACCAATGTTGATTTCCATATATCATGAGATATTTCTTGTTGGTCACATTCCAAACATTCGAAGGCCTTAATCATGTATCCTCTTGAAAAATGAATACCCATTGAACCTTAGTGAAAACATGAATGCAGTTAAAAGTTAACACTTTCCACATTCCAAAATCCTCAAAATTCTATATACTCAAACAATGATATCCCTTATATCAATCATGAGCTCATGAATACAATCAAACATCTCATTATCTTCTTATTCCTTCATTATGCGCATATCATCTACTTTACAAAAATATCCGAATAACCTTCCATGGTTACTGGTACCATTCAACATATACTTCCAAATACTTATAGGAAAAACAATAGTGTAACAATCCTTAGATAATTCTTTATTCCATAGTACCATTAACTATACAACATAACTCTCAATAAACATACAATCATTCCACCACCTTCTAAAACCATTGACCGAGCGTCAACAATTCTTTCATCTCACATATCATTTGTAGTATCCTCATCATCATCAACATAAATACTACCCATACGGCCGTACTGATTCTCTTCATGAGACTTTCCCTTAGGGAATCGGTTTGCATAATGCTCGTACATTCCGCATTTAAAACATTTAACCATTGTTGATGTCGTAGCAATACCATTATACTCATCCATGGTGTTAACTGAACCTTTTCCTTTGCACTTACTGGCTTTATGTCCTTCTTTTCCACACCCATATCATCATCCAGTTCCCTTGAAAAAATCTCCCCGATGCCTCTTCCCACATGATTTACATGAGGGAAATTGAACTTTATTTCCTCTATGATCATCATGAAACTCCATCTTTCACATATTATCTAAGTCGGGAAACATACCAAAGTTGATATTATTGATCATATTATGAGATTACTGATTAGGCATAATAACGATGTTTGGACTTCCAAATCCTGTTTCATTTGGTTTCTCATGAAGAATATCATTCCATTGTCCATCATATCCTCCATTATCATGAATCTTCATGTTTCCAACCATTTTCTAAAACCCAAAAAGAATAGTGTGAGAGAAAAAAATCATGCTAGGGAAAACAACATAATAAAGGGGGAGTACCTTCAATATCTAACATATTAGGTTTAATTCTAATATCGTTACCGTAATTCTAGGACTATAACCTATATTTATACTTAACCTTAGGGACATCCCTAGACATACCTTAGAAATATCTCTAGGGATATCACTAAAGTTCTCGCATCCTAGTTTCCAAAGGTTGACTAAACCTTTCCTCTGATACCAACTGTAGAGACCCGAAGCTTAACGTACATGGACTTTACATTACTTTTTCGGAATACTTAATATATAACAAAAATAGACACACAAGGACTGTAATAGTTTAGTGTCTTTGGAAGCTCGGAATAAAATCTTCTAATCGTGGTGAAAGATCTTCAACATCTCCCATAAAGATCTTCCCCTTTTTTTCTTACCTAAAATCTTTCTTTATATCCTGGGGAAAACATAAAAAGGTTGAGGTCAAATGCTCAGTAAGGGTAAGCATGGATAAAATAAAACATACTATATACATTTGAACTTAAAAACATGAACATAATGTTTAAACATCAAAAGCTTGAGCAATGACAAAAAACATGGAAGTACGTAAGGCATAAATCATAAAGAAACATTAAGAATGATAAAATAGCATGGGAATAAAACATGTAATTGTGGAATTCGTTAAACACATGTAATGATTTCCATAGTAGCCAAGTCATTGCTGCCAAGACCATCTTAGTGGACAAAGTCCCATTCTGAATCGAGTTCACTCCTCGTTTCAGTCCTGTAACACTGAACCCGATTAACTTACCATTCCAGCCATGTCAATCTCATGAGATATAAAATCTTTACCCAATGAATTGGAGGGAGATATAGGTCCCACCCATCTCATAATGAAATCATTCTTACTTGTGCCATAAAATAAACTTAAAACATTCATCATAACCTAAAGAATAAAATGGGTTTCATAAACATCATCTCATCATCTCACAATCCATATAAAACAAATGGACATTTCATCATAAGAAAAGTGAAACCATGTAAATCATAGAGAAATTAAACTTGAAACATACACATATGAAATAATGTCATCTTAGATAGAAAATGGTTTTGATAAAACACGTGAAATGAATTCTTGAGGAAAATATCCTTTATTCTTCAAAATAATTTACTTTTCACAAAATGTCATGAAATTTTAAAATAAAAGGATTTTGTTGAAAATAGTCATGAAATCTTTTGGAGGAAGCTTCCTGAAAATAAATCTTTATAAAAACGTAAAAATCTGTTCGTGTCGTATAAGTTAAAAAAACATTATTCTCGTACTTTTTCCAGAAAAGTAAAAAAGTACCTCGTAAAAGAATGATTCCATACATACAATGTAGTAAAAGTCAAAAATGGGTAAAAATTACATGAAACCATTTTTAGGAAACATGGACATGGATGAGAACAATAACCCCAGTAAATACATATGAATAAACAATCTCAGATAAGAATGAGATTGAAATAATTATCCCTTACATTAGGTCCGATTTTCTTTGTAAGTGTCTAAACCTCCTATATAATGATTTAAATAATGTCATTGACTTATTCCAGAAACATACTAATTGTTATTATATCATATATGGTTCACTTATGACTTTATATTACCCGTTCTTTTGTAAATTCCATGTTAAAGAGCGTTTTGGGTAAAATCGTTTCATTTTTCGTCCGTGTTTTGACTTGTAATTATTAATATGATTACTTAGATCATGATTACTTAATTCCAGAATATAAAACATGATTTATATATAATATATATTCATAATATACATATATATAATAGATAAGTAAATGGAATGAAATACACCGTTCATGGAGACAGTAGGCCGTATGTACGCATGAATGCTGTTTTCGTTTCCTTATTGAGTTGAATGGAATTAAGTAGATGAAATACATATATATACACATAAATCCAGTATCATTATTTTGTAATATATTTCATGATTACTTATTATATATTCTTTATAATCATTCATGAATGGTTAACGTGGAGAATGAATCTCATCACGTCGTGGAGACAGTATTCCGTACGTACGCACAAGCGATGATATCGTTCTCATGATTGTCGAATTGTATTACAATGTATGTATACTATTTCAGAATCAATATCACTTTACAATAAACATATATAGTCATTATGTACACAATTATACCCATCCAAGTAAGGGGGTGGTGGAAAATAGATTACACCACAGCGTGGAGACAGTATTCCGTACGTATGCACGCGCGGTGATTTCGTTTTCCGTAGGATGGATAGATGGTTAAATAGGGTTGTTTCCTACTTATAATAACATATCAGTATATGAGTGATACTGATGTTATTACTTCATAATGAAACAACCTAAGAAGAAGAAGTGGAAGAAGAAATAAATTTGAAAGAATCGGTAACGGACATTACCTCTTCTTTGAAGCGCCTCTTTGAGTCCTCCTCTTAGGGCACTAAAATTGGTCTTTGAAGAAGACCAGGACCTCTAGAATGTTTCTAGAGAAATGGAGAAGAGAATTTGTCAGGGGTTGGCCGATCTTGAAGGCTCAATGTGGTGTTAGGAAGAGAGGGGGGAGGTGCCCTTTTATAAGGGAGGAGAGGGGCACCTTTGGAATAACTAAAAATATTATTTTATTATAAAGTAATATTCGATTTTAAATAGCTCCAAATTGATTTATTTCGAAGCTAAGGTCGGTATGGGTCTAAATACTCTCATCCAATAGAATTTACAAAAGTTTAGGTTCCTATTTTAACCTTATCATTTATATTTAACTTTAAGTTAGATAATTTTACTTTTACCGTGTCTTTTTGTGTTCTTACACAATAAGGTTAATAAACTTACTATAACAAGCCAAACGAACCCAAAGTTGTTTATTATTAATATATATAACCTTATATAATTCATTTTTCCGAACCTTATATTTTTAGGAATAAAATAACAATTAATAATATAATATTTGTTTTAAAAACTATTTTATGTCAATTTTGACACTATTTAGTAACTGATTTTTTGTGAAAATCATAACAGAATGATTAGTTCTAAAAAAGTTAATTAAATCAATACTAACATGTAATATTAACCTAGAAAATTAGTGTAATTCATAAAAAGTCTCAAATTACATTTATTTGGTTATTTATAACCTCAATTATGTCAATATTTCATTAATAAAATAATTATTGCATCATCATTGTGTCATAAATAAATTAAATTATTTAAGGTCTAAAAATTAAAAATTAAATATAATTATGTATTAAATCTTTTTATCTTTCTAATGTATATTTATAGTCGATTTTATCTTATGTATAACCCTATATTAAAAATTATTTACTTATTAAACTATGATTTTAACTATTTTAACCCTTCTTTGAATAAATTAATAATAAATGTCCTAATCTAATCCAAGTGGGCCTAAATGGTCATATTTTATTGCTAAGGTTGTTTTGGGTCTAATTAAACTTATCAAATAGAAATAGGACATGTTTTAGGGTAATAATAATATCATTTTTACCCTTAATTACCCTATTTACTTTTAACCGTGGTAAACAAAAGTAAAAAGTTACTATTCACCAAAAAATTATTTTCATCTCATTAAAAAACATTTTACTTACTGAAATCAACCGAGTCTCTCGGATTTTTGAAATTCCACTCACCGAAGCGGTGAAATTATGTTTTATGAAAAATTCAGTTTTTTTAACTACCACTTAGTGGTTTCACTATTCATCAAAAAATGAAAGTTTCCAGAAAAATACCAAAAATTAGGCCTAAGATATATTTGATATTATGAATTCAAAAATGATGTCTATTTTATCAAATTCAAAACATATCATCTACATTAACTAATTTAAAAATTAATTCCTGTCGTCAAAACAAATAGCGTGTTTTTAAGAGATAATAACTATCAAAAGATTGACACTTGTTTATAATTGGTTTAAATGTGAAATTACATCCAATGACCAACATTGTATTAAATTGTAAAAATATATTCTAAATATAATTTAAAACCACTGAAACTAATAATTTATCACTATTAATTATTTCAATTAAAAAAGTTGTTTTTAATTAAAATTTAGTAATTTTCACTATTCATCAGAATATGAAAGTTATCCGAAAAGTACCAAAATTTCACCCTAAGCTAATTTCGATATTCCGAATCCAAAAATGAAGTCCATTTTGAAAAATAAAATTTAAAAAAATTCAAAAAGTGGTTATTACTATTCATAACAACTAGTTTTAATAATATTTTAATAGCATATCGTTTTTTAGTGAAACTCGGTATTGCGTACTACACACACTATGGAGGAAGGTCGCGATTGCGTGTAATGAAAGGCAAGTCAAGGATGTGTGTTGTGCAAGCTCCGTTTGGTGTAGTGTACAACACAAGACATTAATGAAATTAAAAAGAATATTTTTCATAAAATCTCGGGGTGTTACAGCTACATCCCAGGCGCACACTACGGGTCCATAACTGGGAATCCGGGCTCTAGTTGGTGGGTTGCACCCCCTTACAGCAGTCCAAGATGAACCCATGCTGGTCTTCTGAACCCGCACCATTCGGGCAAGGCCAGATGAGGCCTAGTCTCCAGGCGACTCGGCAGGCTGGACCCCCGGCCAAACTAGGTCGGGCCTAGTGAGGCCCATTGGTCTTGGATCACTGTCTAGGCTGGACCAGACCTACCCTGACTCGAACTAGGTTAGGTTGGGCAGGCGAATTGAACCTCGGTATGTGGGACCCTTAGGCCAGGTTGGTCAGGTCAGTCCGACTGGGTCAAACTAGGCCTAGACTCAACCGTCCCCTGGTTACTAAAATGCTAATAAATTTTAAAATGGGTGTTCGATTGATGAGACATTTATGGCATTGGGAACGTCTCAATGAGGAAGATATTTTTATAAGCTCTGTAGAGACTTCCAAGGAAGTTTACATTAAACATGTGTCTTGGAGGAGCGGTTCTCCCAAGATCAAGAACACAAAACTAGTATCTGTGTGGATATTTAGTGGCCTGAAAGATGATAAATAACTATATGGATCCTTAGTGTCCCAACAGACGAGCAGAAGCCATGTGGATCCTTAGTGTCTTGAAAAACAAGTAAAATCCATGTGGATTATTAGTAGACCTAAAGACGAGAAGAGATTCATCAGGGATGAGTCCCTCAATAGTACAAATTTTTTTCACTATAACTGATGATCCTTTCCTACTCTAGAATATACCTTGTGAGAGTTGTCCTTACATTTTGGATTTAATTTATGGGCTCTTTGTGGTGTTTCTCCTTAGTGGACTGGTTTCCCCTACTGAGTACTATGTTAGTCACCCTTGCACAGGCTTCCCCCATACGTGTGGTGTCTTATGAAGATGAGGGATGTTTCGAAAGAGGACCTGGTGTACTGAAATCAGTAAGGGATTAGTAGGATTAGGTAGATAGGACATGCTACTTAGGCTTCTTGTAGCTATGCTAATCTTAACATTTAGTGGGATTTCCAGTATATGGCTACCCATGTTTCTTTATACTTTTATCTTTTCAGTTCTTTTTGTTGTGTTTGTATTATGGACTAGTTGTTTTCAGTTGTACTTATACTTCTCACTTGTTTCAGTATACATAATTTCACCCTTTAATTTTTTGGGTAGTTCTTGGAAGTGTGAGTGTGTATAGGTACTCAGTAAAATGCCTCCCACTTTCAGGTTGACAACTTTGTTGCTAGTTGTCAACCCCTGGCCTCCGGAAGGCGGGATTGGGGTATGTCACAACACAGGCCCCAGGGGACGAGTCATGAAAACGCGGTATCAAAGGTGGTTTGTTCTTCCAGAAGAACAATGATCCTATATTTTTTCTATGGGGGCAACAGTTTTAAGTATCTTGAGTTATTCTTTCAGTTCGGGGAGTCTAGTGTTGGTGCAGCCACCGACATATCCATACACCAGGACCTTGAATTCTGTTTTCCGTCTCAATACATGAAATATTTAGTTGAATGTGTTTGGAAATGTTTTTTCCTTGATCGCTTTTGAGTCATCTCACTAGGTATAACTTATTCAACCTTTTTCATCTTGATTCTCTATAAATATGCCTCTACACAGACAGCCATCTATAAGTCTAGTGTGTGATAGTAAGGATGGTCCACAGAGTGATGAGGATTTGGTATATGGACCACTGCCTGAGATGGTACCTGGAGGTTGTGTCCTAAAGATACCACTAATCGTTGGTTAGTAGTTACTACTGGTACTATCGGTACAGAACACATGTAGGCTTAGTGCCTTACAAAAGTTTCAGTGACAGAGACCCCTCAGGTTCCGAGGTTAGCCCAACTCACAGGCGGCTAAGGACTGGCTTGAGGTGGTGACTAAATTTTCATATATCTATAGTTCCATTAAATTAGACATAGGTCCTAGTAGTGACCCTTCTACGTGGCTTAGTAGGGCGATGATAAGGTTTAGATTACCTGATCTTATGATGAGGTGACTTTTCTATGGGTAGAGTGTGAGAACCCATCTCAAAGAAAGTACTCTTTCCATAAAATTCAAGTTGTACGTGTACACAAGAGATTCTTTAGGACAATTTTTAGGTAGCTGAGTATTCATAGAGGCATGCCAACATTTCCAAGTACTCGATGAAGATGATACTACTAGTACTTCAGTCCTCAAACGTCTGAGCAAGGTGTGTTTAGGGACATTCGATTCATTGCTATTCCTCTGTGCATTTCTACTTATTCTAGGGTGATAGAGAGAACTTTTGTGGTCGGAGGTCCTTTAGATGAGTAGTTATAGAAAGTGGGTGTCATTAGTGGGAAGGAAAGTATCTGATGTCACTGTAAGATACATGGACGTGTGAGATGATTGAAAAAGAGGTCATAAGGCCGGGGGTTTATAGCTCAGGGATCATAGGGTGAGTCCAGTTCGCCTAGGAGAAGGTAATTATTTTCAAAATATGGTAGGGGAAATCTCCATAGAGATTGTATAGACTATCGTACTACCCATGAAATAGTGTATGGTTCATCGGGGCAGAGGACGTGACAAGAACAGATGAATCGACAAGGTGGAAAACATTGAAGAGGATCTAGGAGAGTACCAGAAGGTGGTATAAATTTAGACATGTTATAACCACCACCCCAACATGGTCCACACCAGGCTCAGGAAGCTAGAGGACAGGAGAAGGAAGTAGCTGCGTGTAGTCTGGAAGTATGACTTGAGGGCTCCTGGAATGATTGGAGGTATGGTCTGTGTTTTCTACTAGCTACCGTATTAATAGACATAGGTGCTAATCATTACTTCTTATCCTGAATCTTTTTCAAGACCTAGAGTCTCTGGTTAAACTATTGACTTGATCCTTATGCCTGGAGATACCTATGGGAGGCGACTCTATTATCACACTTATACCAATAGTGTTATCTAACCATTGAGAAGAGAGTTTCTATTGGAACCTTTATGCAGCAGCATTGAGGCCTTACGATGTTTGTTTGGGTATGGACTAGTCTTCCACATTTCATGCTCAGATTGACTGTTTTAGTAAAAAAGGGATGTGGTATATGTGCAGTGTTGGAATGGGGTTTTCCTTGGATAGTGATAGAGGAAACCCAGGTAGTATAGGATAAACTCATTCATAGGAGGGTGCATCTGATCACTCTTGTGTTGTCCATCCTTACCCTCATGGAAGTAGGTGTTTTGAGTTTTTTGTTCCCAATAGTAGAGGCATATTATGGTAACTTCCTTTAAAATGATGTTTCCAGGGTTACCTACCTATCAGGGGTGGGACTTCTATATTATTCTACAACCTGAGATGGAACTGATATCAGCCTTAGTATATCAGAGGGCTTTCGTAGAGCTTTGTAAGTAGGGGCATAGGTTGGGGGACTTTAAGAGTAAGGGCTTAGTAAGACCCAATTTTGGGGGTTATTTCTGTATTACTGGTACTTTAACTAAGTGTCCACGGAGAATGAGTAATGACTACCAAAGGGTTGATGGGAACATCAATTAGTAAAAAGGCGTAGACTTTCCCGTGGATGGAAAGGTGCCCGTATGATTTTTAGCAGTTGAGACAGTGATGATGGCTAGATTTCCTCTAGGAATTTGACTTTTATATAGTCTATACATCTAGGAAGGGGAACATGGTGGAAAACGTGCTT
Organism: Viscum album; assembly: GCA_963277665.1. Taxonomy (NCBI): domain Eukaryota; kingdom Viridiplantae; phylum Streptophyta; class Magnoliopsida; order Santalales; family Viscaceae; genus Viscum; species Viscum album. The sequence continues at coordinate 113,058,926 of OY728127.1, forward strand.
AGTAAGAAGTCTGGTTTACATCTGCTGAGTGACGCAATGGAGATTCTCACCGCGATGCAGATATTCTTCATAGAGGATGATGGACCATCCTACATTCAGTCAATTATTTTAACTCCCCTACTCTTATATTGAGTTATGGAGGCACAATTTCTGGATTTCAACTGCGAGGCCCGACATACTCATTTATCCTCAAAAAATGATCCTGATGGATTTTTGATGGGTTGGGATAACGGCATCCCTTATCATGGAACACACTATAGTTCTGGCGACATTATGGGAGGAGGTGTTGAGGGAGTTCCATAAATTCCCTTTGGTGGTATGTCTTTGTGTGGAGAAGATGTACTGGGACCTCCTATGTCTATACTGGTGGAAAAGATATGGAGAACCTTGGTGTCTGGGGAGGGAGACCATTTTTTCTTCCAGGTCTCACCCAAACGAGGATTGTAGAGTTTTGGCAGTGGTAGAAAGTTATCCCCAAGTTTTATCAGGCCTTTTTAGATTCTAAGTGGAGTTGGAGAGGTGTCGTACCGCCAAGATCTTCTCCCGTAGATGCACTGGGTGCATGATGTTTTACATTTGTTGCAATTGAGGAGATACATGCATGATCCATCGCACGTCATCGATTGGGGTGAGCTGAACATTGACGCTGGGGTGGATTTTACAAAGTTCTTGGTGAAGATAGTGGATCTATAAGAGTGGGTCCTTTGTGGATGGTCGATTCATCTAGTGCGTGTTTAGTGGTAGTACAAGAACCAACGGGAGGGCACATGAGAGTTGGAGACTCAGATTCTTGCCCAGAACCCCCATTTTTTAGATTTGACTTTGTCTTGGATTTTGGGGATGTAAAACCCTAAGGTGGGGAGAATGTAATGTACCAAAATTTCGGTGTAAATTTTCTTTCATATGGAATTATTTTGAGATCATGCATTGAGACCACATGTGATTCAGAGGCCCGGAGTTCCCAGAATGATTCGCCGAAAAATGTTATGCTTTAAATAGCACATGTGAGAGATTTTATTAAAAAATTGGAATAAATCTTATAAGGGTTCCTGGTTTAGAAATATGAGGGCACCATTGCATTTAGGAGGTCAAGTTTACCTAGGTGAGACTTAAGTTTAGTGTGTTCATGTCTCCAATGTGAAAACTCGAAAATGGAATAACCCTAAATAAAATAATAAAATAATTTTTTTTTATTTTTCGAATGCTTATAACTCCCGAATGGTGACAAGGATTAAAAATCTAGGACCACCAATAAACTCATGAGGGTATTCTTTTCTTAGGCAGATCCTAACATTGGATGGCACATACCAACATTGGAAGTTAGTTTTTGGCTGTAAATAAAATAATTAAGTAACAATTATTTTATTGTAAAATAACCATAACTCCTAAAATGTAACTTGGATTGAAATTCTGAGAGTACCATTGAGCTTGTGGGGGCGTGTTACCCTAATTCGAAGCATAATATCAACTGGCACAGGTCAAGGGTGAACGTTATTTTTTGAAAAAAAATTAGGCTCAATAAAATAAATGTGATATTGAGTTATTATAACTTTTGAATTGGTGCTCAGAATGAAAATATGAGGGCACTGTTGAACTCCAACCATCGGGGTTCGCCTAGTAAGGAGTTAACATCGACCAGAAAGGGTTGGATGAGAAAGTTAATTATAAAAATATTCATAAAAATAATAATATAACATTAAAAAGTTATTTATTTTATTTTTTCACCGATGAGTGGTGGATGGAAACACTGCGGTGCAGTGATGAGGCAGCGATGAGACACATTGATGGAGATCGATAATGTCTCATTAACATGAAACATAACATAATTTTATTGATGCATAACAACAAAACTATTTCATAAATGAAATAGCGTAACAACATGACATTGCAGCATAATAGATTCACTACAATGTGTTTTATTTTTAATAGTTTGACATGTTGGAGGAATGAGGATGAACTGTGAGGATTATCTAAGTAACCTTAGATGGATTTTATCCCCAAGGAAGAATGAAAAATGCCAGCAAACATCATCTACTTCGACGTACCTCGAATAATGATAAACGCCATTGACCTCTTGGACCCTTTAGGATGAAGTGTCATGGAAACGAATGTCAATGAGGTAGGGGTTTGAATTTGGTTTTATGATTTCCCCATTATTTTTTTCCTAAAAGAAAAATGCGGATTAACCCACGAAATGGTTAATTTGCTTATCATGAATTCTTGGGGGAGGGTTCCATTCATGGGTGTTCTGTTCAGGATTAATTTTATATTTGATATAATGGTAAATCCTCAGAACATCCACTATTTTAAACCTCTAAGGTGGAGGGTGTGGGATGATATGAACAAGGCTCGGGTCCCTCCGCACATGCGTTCTTCGTAGAGGTATTCTCAAATCGGTGGAAAAATGAATCTTGGGCCAAGATACGGATGGAGGTGATCCAAAAGTCCTGTAGGCACACGCAAATCTTGAAATGGACCACCGGAGCAACTCTGAGGGCCCACAGAAGGAACCACCGGCAGCGGCTGTGGGTGGAGGAAGGTGGTGCACCTACTGGAACGACATGGTACAATGGTGGAGTGGTGCTGGCCGATGCTACATGGGTATTTTGGCCCCTGATCCAGGCTACATGGGCGACTAAGTGAGCTGTGGTCGGCAGACCGTGGTGGAGGGGTGGTAACAGCAAGCGCTGGACACTAGACCATGCAGGTTCCACATGGAAGGAGTAGCCCACTCTTTGGAGTTCGCGTTCAGATAAGGAGAGAATGTGACAGTGGCTGAAGAATCCTGAGAGGACACCACCTGTATTCCCCAAGAGGGTCATTCCCCTAGCCAGTGGGTCAGGCCAGACTCGCCCCGTTTGGGCCAGGCCTGATCAGACCGGGTCGCTGGGAGACCATGCTGGCTTGACCCCCAGGCAAACTGGGCTGGGCCCAGCGAGTCCCATTGGGCCTGGCCCATTGGCCTGTCCAGACCAGATCTACCTTGACCTAAACTAGTTCAGGTCAGTCTAGTCAAATTAAACCAGGGTTTGTGGTACCCTCGGGCCGGGTTGGTTGGGTCGGTCCGACCGAGTCGAACTGGGCCCTAACACAACTGACTCCTAGTTACTAAAACACTAATAACATGCAAACCTGTAATCTGATTGATGATCTATTTACGGAGTTGGGACCCTCTTGATAAGGAGGGTATTTTAGTATTCTATAATGAGACTTTCACGGAAGTTTAATTTCAATTTTGGGCTTGGGGGAGTAGTTCTCCTGGGATCAAGCGCGCAAACGAGTAGAAGCCTTATGAATCCTTAGTGGTCCAGCAGACGAGCAACATCCATGTGAATCCTTAGTGGCCCAATATACAAACAACATCCATGTGAATCCTTAGTGGTCCATAAGATGAGTAGCGATTCATCAGTGATGAGTCCCTCAACAGTATAAAACATTTTCACTATAACCAATGAACTTTTCCTACTCTAGAATATAAATTGTTTGAGCTACCATTCTTTTTTGGATTTTCTTTGTGGTTGATTTTTGGTGTTTCTCCTTAGTGGACTAGGGTCCCCTACTAGGTACGGTGTTATTCACCCCTGCGCGGGCTTCGCCCACACATGTTGTGTCTTGTGCAGATGATAGACGTTTCGACGGAGGACTTAGTTGCCTAAGAGGGGGAAGGGCCCAATAGAATTAGGCAGACATTACATGCTACATCGGCTTCTAATAGCTACAATAATCTTACCATTAGGTTGGTTTTCCTATGTATGTCTACCCGAGTCCCCTTTTACATTTATGTTTTTAGTTCTTTTTGTTGGGTTTGTATTCCGGCTTACTTGTTTTCAATTGTACTTGTACTCAGTAGTTGTTTCAGTATACTTGTTTTCCCCCATTCAGTTTTTCAGACATGGTTGGGCATGTGTGTGCATATAGGTACTTAGGAAAATATATCCCACTTTTAGGTTGATGCCTTTGGTGCTATTCGTCAACCCATGACCTCCAGAGGCAAGCTTGGGGTATGTCATGGAATGGGCCCCAGGGGATGGGTCATGACACTGAAGAGAATTCCTATATATCCTATCAAGATAATAATTATAGTTCATGTAGTTTGTGTTATGGGAATATGATTCACAAATTAGGTGTCAATATAGGACTTGAGATGGATTTATATATGTTAGGATTCCTTGAATGGCCTCATAGATAGTATGACCCTTCGAGTGAAGAAGATATGTAATTGGGCTTATACCCCAATGAAGGACCCACACTTGGGAAATATGATAGAGCTAATATTTTCATCTATTATTATTTGTTTTTAAGTTATTTAATTCCTACCAATTCATTAATTTTATCTTCTTTGATCAATTTTCGATTTATGGTGTGTTTGTGCTAAAATGTTAAAACTTCTTAATTCTAGAGTTTAGAAAGATTTTATTCACATTTATAATTTGGAAATAACTTTTAAAATACAAATCCAAATTATGTAATTTTATTTTGTAGGTCCGCTTGATGTGTGGGATAAAAATCTACCTTCTTGAAAAAAAGAATATTCGGCCATCTATGGGTGAAAAAAAATCAATCAATTTGGATGATCAATCTAGATGACCGTGTGGACCCCACATCAATAACTATTGAATAACTTGGTCTATAATGTGAAAATTATGGTGATTTTGAATTATATTTTAAATATGATAAAGATTTCACATCATTAATGTGATCATTAGATGCTCATCTTTAAGGGAATATTTAAGAAACATTCTTCAATAATAAATTTTCATAATTAATATACCATATCTTTTTCTAAAAAAGTAGGAAGATTCTGAAATTTCATAGGTTGATTGAGGATAAATTTTTAAACAACTTAAATAATTAAACCTCCCCAATATTCGGTAATTAAATTTTCCTAACATGATTAATCATTGGGTGGAAATAATATGCATGATATCTTATATGGATATTTCAAAGAGATTAAATTTAATGACTGAAGGTTGGATCCCACTTGCCCCATATATAGAGGATTTCACCCATTCTAAAGGAAATAATTTCACTTCCATTTGAGTGGATTCCTAGGGTCATGCTCTATCTTTAGGATTTTATTCTTATTTTATTTTTATTTTCAATTCTTTTTTTCATGTAACACATATGCATATTCTTAATTTAAATGTTTTTGAATTTTTCCATCTCTCTTTATCTTCCAACCCTAAACTAATTCTTATCTTTATTTCTCGTTCCACAGTGACCTATTACCCTAAAAAATGTGGGGATAACCTAAGGATTGTCCTAGGTGAGGTATGTGGAAATTTCAATTATTATGTGCTTAAATTCTTATGTTTTATAATTTTTGTGAGGATAAAGAGTGACGTTTACAGTTGTGGTGATCACCCACCACAGAACTAATATCAAAATCATTTCTATTATTTTATTAAAACACTTCCATTCTGTATACTGGATACAATCTCTTCATATGATAGAGTTTATCCATTCGATAGATGAAATGGAATATGATGGGGACAGGTCCTAGGAGACGTCACACTCTCAATCGAGCTGTTCCATAAACCTTGATTATAGGAGGATGTGAAATTAATATTGATAAATGTAATTTAGATTCAACAACAGTATATAAAATAATAGTAATTCATGCATGAGAGCTCAGAATTTAATTATCAAACATAATCTAAACACAAAATAATATAATTATGTAACCCACAGACCAAATGATAAATTCAATGTTCTTTTATTACTAATCTCATTATGTCATTTCATGTTAGTTTAATCATTTATTTTATTGAAATTGCATGTACTTATTAGATTAAATAAAATCAACCATAAATAATTAGTTTAGGTGAATTAGTTTAAGTGAGTGAACAACTGAAAAATATTCTCAAGTGAGATGACCCTAGTCAGCCTCTATACTGTATTATAAGAATAAATTTTATTTTTCTACACCCTACAATAGGTGTGAGTGAAAAATGGAAACGTTACCGATGAACCAATCAGTATTTACTATATTTAATATTTTCACATTTTATAAGTTTTTATATTCTTTAACAAAAAATCCATAAAAAAATCTTTGGCTATAATTTTTTTAAATGATTATGTTTAAAATTAATGGAAAAATCACTAACAAGTGTAAGATGAAGAAACAAATTATACTCAGGAGGACCTCCAAAGAAAGGGTGATGCTCTTATGATAATAGTCAATAATAAGTAAAGATTCATAGCAACATGGATCTCACATAATGATTTTATGGCCATTTTTTATGAGATATAAATTGACCTAGAAATATTTGAGGTAAAGAAGGTACTGCCACTGGTTTTCCCCAATTTCACTAAAGACACCAAAGAGGTTGACACCCTGCATAAGGATTACATTTAGACTGACTATCTGAGGAACCTGATCCAAGATGAGCATGATGTGCTTGAGTGGATTCATGAATATGAAGACCTACTTACTGAGCTACATGTGGGAAATAAACAAGATATATATGAATTATATAATGATTATGAGGTAAAACATGATTACCTTGATACCTATAAAGTTGAATACCCAATACCATTGCATGTCACTCTAGCCATTGATGAGGAGGAAGCCACAGTAGTGATGTGATTTTATGAAAGGATTGAAGAGCCCGACGACCTACCACCATCCAACGATAATCAAATATAAGAGAAAATTTAAATAAAAGATGATATTCAAGCCAAAATATCTCAGGGAGATAATAACTTACTAAACTCAAACTCATTTAGTTTTTTTGAAACTAAATTGAGTATTTCTCCCAACTTTTATTGAATATTATGAATTGGATAAATATTATTCTGCCCTGGAGGATGAAGATGAAAAATAACATAACCCTTTTGAGGAACACATAAAGATCCTTGAGGACATTGATGTTTTTCTTGGGGGATCCAGAGAAGTGATCCTAGTGGCTCTTCCTAATGAAAAAGAAATAAAAAAATTCCTATATTAAAAGGAAATATATTGAAATTAAAAATTCAAATTTAAATTTTGAATATCCTTTTTATTATTCATTCCATGCAATACATCTGTAGAAACTACTATATTGTGAAAATGACATTTTAAAAGTAGAAATGATGGATGTGGAGGTTTTGTACATCATCTTTACCCCACTATGAAAGTCATACCACATTTTAAGGGGGTTGATATAGTTTACTAAATACATGTAATTATCCTAAAAAATAATAGAGAAAATGAAGATAGGAAAAGCCACAGGTGGTTGTTATAGTCCATAAAATACACCCAACATTAGATTATGGATAATAGTTAGTACTAACATTATGAAGGCAGTAAAATAAGTCATTTACCACTTGGGGGATCATACCAAAATTTATCTTACATCCTTTATAAAAATTTAGATTTCAGTTTGATCCTTAGAATTAGTCTAGTATACAGCCCAATTCATCCTAAATTTTTTTGGGATTAAATTACCTGATCCTTATTATTAATTGATTAATTCTATTTTTTAGGTTCATGATGGAAGAAGGTATCCCCAAACATTGGTGGAAGGGGACTAAATATTTATTTCAAAAGGGAGTTCAAATTTTATATTTATCTCTTAATCTTTTTAAATTTTTAACCAACAATAAGTTTTGAGAATTAAATTTGAAATTTCATTCCCACACTTGAATTAGAATTTTCTTGACTTATCTAGGATAAATGAGTTTCTTTGGAATCCAGTGATTACCTATTTTAGATTTCACGGTTAATGAAATTGAATTAGTAGAATGGAGAATTGGATGATTAAAATTAATCAGGGATATTAAAATGTGGACCCATTATTTTATGGAATTAGTTTACTCATGTAAATGAAATTTTCCCAACAATTTTTATTCTTTGAATTTATGAGATTCATGTGACTTGAGTTTTTATTATTATCCACACATTTAGTGATTTTAAAATATCATATTCCCAATCCAAATAGTATTTCAAGGATAAATACTTCTTATTTATTATTGGGAATATTTATCAAGTGATCTTGGGACATTCCACCTTCCATAACATGAATTTGAACATTTCAAATCTATTGTATGTGAAAAAATGAATTTATAATTATTGAGGCATCATTGGATAAGACCTTATCCTTAGAAGGCCACATTTACATCAATCCTTAATTATCCCATAGAGACCTTGAATGATGTTTATAATAATGATCCATGTTTGAAGTCATTTTTATAAATTCCTACCCTAATATTTTTTTTCAAAATATTTACTGTTGAAGTGTCTGAGTAAAAGGAGTCATGGTGTAAGGGATGATTCACATTATAATGAAGATGTGTGGGGGTTCTTATTTTTGGAATAAATTAAGGTTTTTTATTCATTCAGGATATATCACTATTTTCACCTATTGAATTTAAAAAAACAAAAAAATAATAATAAAAAGAACCAAATTTTTTAAGAAAACATTAGTTTTGATTTGAGAAAACCAAAAATAACTATTACTAAACCTATGATTTTTATCATATGTGGTTATGTGGTCGATGTGAAGTTTGTTCTAATAATGAATTTAGAAAAATATAACAAAATTAAAATGATATTTAAAAAAAATTAAAAAAAATATTCAAGAGGGTGCACAAATCATTCATTACAATTTATTTGATCATAAAATTTACTTTGAGTTTTGGAGAAGTGGGAGTTGATACATTTCAAGGGTTAATTTCATTAAACTGTTTCATTTCATAACAAGCATTTTACTTGAGAGGTAAAAATTTTATTTGAGCCTTAATTTTTAAATAATCAAATACTCTCAACCTTAAGCATTATAGTCTTTTAATCCTTTATTTAAAAGTACTCATGATTTGATGTTCCTTTTGTGTTTACAAAGTTGAGAAAGTGGTTCCTTTAAAATACTATGGATAAGGAGAATGTTCTCATGATATGATCATAACTCTACTTGATTTTTTTTATGAGAGCCGAGAGAATAGAATTAAAAGCGTGGTAAATCATGATTTGAAATGTTTAATAATAACAAATTGAGGAGCATAAATAAATGAAATGATAAGTCCCATCATTTTTTAATGGGGAAAATAAAAATTCATGAATTGATTTTTTCTATGAAAAATGAAATATTAAATCGATATTTTATTTGAATCATGAAAATTTTATTTGACATTAAAAATTGTTTGATTTTATTACTTTGGATTTTTCATATTAGTATCATTGGTTCACTTTGAAATTTAATGTTGGGATATCATGCTTGAGGAAAAGCATAGTTTAATTGTGTGGAAATTGATAGATATAATATTTTTATCAAATTTTAATGTTTTTATGTGATTTAATCCCTATAAATTTATTAATTTTATCTTATTTGATCAATTTTGGATTTATGGTGTGTTTTATACTAAAATGTGAAAACTGCTAAATTATAGTATTTAAACAGATGGTAATCACTTTTATAATTCAGGAATAAATTTTAAAATATTGATCAAAGTGATGTTATTATTTTTCAGTAGGTTACCATGATGTGTGGGATAAATTTTTTTCTTCGGGACTAAAAGCTAATTTGGCCATCTATGGGCCTGAAAAATCAATAAAATCGAAAGATCATTATGGATGACTTTGTGGAACCACCTTAATAAATATTGAATAACATAGTCCACAGAATAAATTTTGGTGTGATTCCAAATGAATTTGAAAAATAAAATAAAGGAACATTAGAATTATAAAGATCATGCATATTGGACTTCATTATTGTGGTCTCTAGATGCCTACCTTTGGGGGAATATTTAGGAAAACATTCTGCCAGAATAAATTTTTATATTTAATGGGCCACATCTTCTACTACACAAGTAGGATGAGGCTGAAGTTTAGTTAGTGGAGAGTTGATGAATTTTCAAAACACATTAAATAATAAACCTTCACAAAATTAGTACACTAAATTGTCTTACCATGATCAAAAATTCAATGGATATAATCTACATGAGATCTTAAAAGAAGATTTCAATGATCATGGATTTGAAGACTAGATGATGGCACCACCTTGTCCAATATAAATAAGATTTCACCCATGATGAAGGATATTCTCACACCACCATTATATAGGATTCCTAGGGCCATGCTACATCTTTAGGATTTAATTATTATTTTCATTTTATTTTCAATTTCTTTTGTTTGCAACACATTTTCATATTTTTAATTTAATAATTTTCATATTTTCCATTAGTATTTATATTTGAACCCCAATATAATTATTCTTTTTCTTTATCATAACGCAAAGACCGCTTACCTTTAAAAAATGAGTGTCTAACCCAAGTCTTATCCTTGGAGAGGTAGGTGGAAATCTAATTTATTCGGTGCTAAAATTATTATGTTCTATTATGATTGTGATGAGAAAGTATGACGTGAATATATGAGGAAATCATCCACCATGAAACTTATTTCAAAATCATTTATTTTCTTTTATTAAATTTTTTCCCTCTCTTATATTGGATTTCAGTTCTTTATATGATGGAGTAGATCCATTCAGTGAATGAAATGTCATACGATGGGGCCAGGTAATGGGATATGTCACACAATCGATCGAGGTGTTCCACCAACCTTGGATATAAGAGGAAGTTAAATCTAGATTACTAAATTCATGAAATATTACACACCAATAAATAAAATAATTGTAATTTATATTTGAGATTTCAGAATGAAATTATAAAACTTAATCTAAACCTAAACATTGAGAATGATGGAACCCACAAACCAAACCGTAATGTCCAGGTTCATTCTTTACTAATATAATTCTATCATTAAATGTTTTTTTAATATTTTATTTCATCTAAATTATATTTCCTCATTAGATTAAATTATAACTATAAAAAAATTAGTTTAAGCGAACTAGATTTTGTGAGTGAAGAACTAAGAAAGCTCCTCAAGTGAGATGAACCTGTTCAGAGTCTATTGTAGATACCCAAGGTAGACATACATGAAAATTACATTTATTTTGAGGAATAATTAATACATGACACAACCAAAATCCCATTAACCGTATTAGTTTAGTGTCTTTGGAAACTCAGAACATAATCTTCTAATCATGGTTAAAAATCATCAACATCTCCCCTAAAGATCTTCCCATTTTTTCCTACCTAAAACCATTCTTTAGATCTTGGGTAACAGAAAACATAAAAATGGTGAGCTAAAATTCTCATTAAGGGTAAACATGGAGAACAGAAAACAATGCATAAACATTTGAACATAAAAACATGAACATAAAGTTTAAACATCAAAATCTTGATCAATGGAATAACTCTTGGCTGTACATAAGGCATAGATCATAATGAAACATTAATCATTATAAAATATCATGGGAGTAAACATGTAATTGTGGAAAACCATTAATTATATAATACGATTTCTATAGTATCCAAGGAATTTTTTCTAAGACCATCATAGTGAACAAAGTCCATTAATGAACCGGGTTTACTTATCGTTCCATCCATGTATTACTGAATAAAATTAACCTGCCATTCCAGTAATGTATATCTCATGAGATATAAATCTTTACCCAATGAATTGGAGGGATATATAGGTCCCACCCATCTCATAAGGAAATCATTCTTACATATGTCACAAAAACATAATTCATTCATCATAGCATAGCCCTTGTAATAAAATCAGATGCTTAAACATCATGGCATCATAACGTAATCCATATAAAATACCATTCAATCATTAACACATTCAAATAATAGTAATTATAGGGATAAAAAAATAACCCTATCTAAATAGAATCATCTTAAATGGGAAATAATTTTGATAAACCAATTGAACTCAGTTCTTGAAGAAAACATCCTTCTTCAAAAATGTTTTCTTTTATAAAAATGCCATGCAATTTTAAAAGAAAATAATTATTATGAAAATACACTTGAAAATGTTTAGAGAAATATTCATGTAAGTAAAATGTTATGAATATGTAAAAATATTTTCATTCTGTATAAGTTAAATAAACATTCTCCTCGTACTTTTACAAGAAAAGTAAGAAACAACCTTGTATGGTAAACAAAAGATAGATTACTTCCATACCATGTAGTAAAAGTCGAAAATGGGTAAAAATGTCTTTAAAAATACGTAGAATAATAGTACAAATTTTATGAAAACAATTTTATAAACATGAAAATGGATGATAAATATTTTCCCAGAAAATAGTTACTTATAAACAATCTCAGATAAAAAAAATGAGATTGCAAAATTATCCTTTATCTTAGGTCTGATTTCTTTCGTATGTTTCCAAAAAACATGTATAGAGGGTGTAAACATATTATTAACTTTTAAAAAACCATAATAATATTTATTATATAACATAGTATTTACATATTACTTCATATTAACCATTCATTTGTTAATTCCATGTTAAAGCAATGTTTTGGGTATTAATCATTTCATTTCTCATATGTGTTTGGACATATTGTTCTTGATATTTTAACTTATACCATTATCTAATTACTTCCATAATGTAAAAAATTATTTATATATCATACATATCTAGTGTATATATATAATAGATAGATAAATGAAATAGAATATACCATTAATAGAGACGGTAGGCCGTACTTATGGACGAACACTATTTTTGTTTCCTTATTAAATTAAATGGAAGTAAGTAAATGAAATATATTTATACACATAAATAAAGTAGAATTATTATTTCATATATTTCATAATTATTTATTATATATACTTTATAATCATTCTTTAATGGTTAACATGGTGAATGAATCTCATCGTGTCGTGGAGACGGTAAACCGTTCGTACACATGAGCGAGGATATCATTCCCATATCTATTGAATGGTATTTAATTGGATAGTCTATAATATAACATAATTAGTATAATTTTATAATAATAATATATAGTTATTATTTACACCATTATACCCATCCAAGTAAGGTGGTGGTTAAAAAAAGATTACACCACGGTGTGGAGACGGTAATTCGTACGTATGCACACGAGGTGACTTCATTTTTTATAGGATGGATAGAAGGTGAAATAGGGTTGTTTCATATATATATTAACATATCATTATATTAGTGATAATTATGTTATTAATTTAAAATTAAACAACTAAACAAGAGGACGTAGAAGGAGAAATAAATTTCAAACAATCAGTAGAAGAGATTATCTCTTCCTCGATGTTCTTCCTTTAAATTTCCTTTTCGGGTACTAGAGTTGGTCTTTTGATAGTACCAGAACCTCTAGAATGTTACTAGGGAAGTTGAGAAGCGAAATGGTAATGGTTTTACCAAGCTTGAAGGCTCAAAATGGAGTGAAGAGGAGATAGAGGAAGTTCCCTTTTATAAGAGGGGAGAGGGGCACTTTAGGAAAGTTCCAAAATATTAATTTATTATAAATCCAATTTCAATTTAGAACGGTCAAAAAATTCTTTAATTCTAAGATAAGATGATTTTGGTTTGAATAATCATCATACAATAATTTTTTTATAAGTTTAAAATATTTTTTTATCCTTATCTTTTTTGTTTTATCTTCATTTTATCATTTTTAATCTTACCGTAATATCATGTTATTTACAGATTGTGAGTTAATTTATTTACCAAACCATGGAAAACGACCCAAAAAATTTATTTATCAAACATTTGGAATAATATTAACAACTTGGAATAATATTATATTTTGATGAATTTAATATCACTTAATAAACAATTTTTTGTTTTAAGTTATGAATTATGTCAATTTTGGATACTATTCATACACGACTTTCATTACAAATTTGTAAAAACCTTATTTATTCAAAAAAAGGAATTAAGTCCCCCATAATATGTCAATGTCAGACATAAAATTTGTGTATGACATAAAAATATCCAAATGTTTTTAATATTTATAAATTCATTTATTTGAATCTTTCATTAATGAGGTTATCACTACATCATAATTGTGTCATAAATAAAAATATTTATCTAATATATAAAAATTATAAATAAAATACCATTAATAAGTAAATATTATTATCTTTAAAATTAATATTTATATACATATATATCTGTTATATAACCCCATATAAAAGTTTATTTAGTAAAATATATATGTTTAGGTTATAATTATCTTTACTTTAAATTAATTCTTAAAAATTGTTTTTTTCACATCCAGGTGAATATATGGGGTCCTAAAATTGACCCAAGGATTCCCCTGGTTGGAAATATCTCATCCAATAGGATTAGGAAATGAGTGAGGGTAATTGAATAATATTACTATATAATTTATTTACCCTTATTTACTATATTTACCCTTTAACTGTGGTAAATAAAATAATTATAGAAGTTACTATTCATAATGTCCAAAAATAAAAGTTACCTATTTAAAAAATTTGAACCCTATGATTCCAAATATGGAATCTATTTTTCCATATTCAAAACACAGAAGTTGCAGAAATAAATTTTAAATTAATCCTCTTGTTGAAAAAAAGGATTTTGTTTAAAACATTGCAAAATATTAAAAGGTTTTTGTATATCAATTCAATGTAAAATTAATGAAACTGACTTAAATTGTCTTAAAATATAAAAGTATTTTTTATTTTTACTTTTAAACTATTAAATAATATATCTTAACCATATAAATTTTTTCAATGAAAAAATTTGTTTTCAATTAAAATTTAGCGTTTTTACACTATTGATCAAAATATGAAAGTTATCAAAAAAATATAAAAAATTTATCCAAAGAAAAATTTTATATCCATATTCTAAAGAATAAGTTTATATTTCCAAATATATCTTATAAAAACGTCAAAAACTATATTCAAAAAAGTTCTCCATCAAAAGGCGGTAAAACTGTATTTTTTATTGAAAAATACTTTTTTTATCCGAAAAATTGATTTTGTTCTCATATCTTGTGTAAGATGAATTATGATTTTATAAAGAATTAATAATGTGGTAAATAATATTCAAAATGTCTAGTTTATATCCCATTAAATAATAATATTTTAATAATATATCGTTGTTTAGTAAAACTCGGTATCACGTACAATGCAAGCTATCGAGGAAGGCCACTCTTGCATGCAACGCAATCCATGTTAGAGTTGTGTGCAGAGAAAGATTGCTTTGGTGTTATGTATAACATAATAAAAACTTAATTCATTTATAAATTTAACAAAATATATACACAATGTTGCGTTAAATTAATTCTATCAAAAAATATTGAAATTGTATCCACACAATCCAAGAATAGTGTTGCGTATACTGCAACCTAATACGTTGTTGTGTATAGCACAATCTAATCTTGTTGTAGATTAGAACACAAGACATCAATGAAATTAAAAATTATATGTCTCATAAAATCTTTGGATGTAACATTCTACCCCTCTTAAAATGAATTTCTCCCTGGAAATTCGTCAGGGTTATAAATGATTTTCTAATTGAATGTTTCTTTCATGGAAAACCACATCATAAAAAAGAATACAAAAACTAAATATTAAAAAGTAAGGTTAGAAACATAACGGTTATCGAATTTAACTTATCACTAGGTTTCCACATAGAAGAAAATATGTGGGAAATGAAAACATGGATATGGAAGAGAAATCTAACCATCATGTTTGGATGGATAATGATAGAGAATAAGGTTTGGAGAAAGTTAAATTCTAGATATCCATAAATTTGTGATGATTTAAGGGACCATCTGATTCATCAAATAAGAATGTACTTGGATAACATTTTTGGTTTTCAAGATCATTTCCCTAATGTTGAAGAATTTTTTGCATAAAGAGAAATACTTACTTGATTTCAGGGTTATATCATAGTTGGTTGTTCCCTGAACAACATCCAATTCATCTCTTAGTTAATGAAATGAAGATTAATTTTGTATTCTTAAAGTGTTAAAAATCGTATGATATAATGATATGCCATTCCATATTTCTCAACAAAAAGGTTATCAAATATGCATAAGTCCACCTATGGTGAGATTAATTGTATATGGTTCCAAAAATGGACTTATACTTTATTTATCATACCACTTAATTAAATAAAACTAATTTCTACTAACCAAGGACTTCATGTAGGCCAGTGGAAGGTGATAAATGAATGTCACACATCGGTTGTGGGTTTGATTCCCACAGACTTGTCTGACGCGACGGGTTGTCACCCATACCGTGAGTTGTCTTTTTTCTAAAACTATACTATTATACCATTCCAGAAATAATATAAAAAAATTTATAGCCTTAAAAAATACTATCTGATGTAAAAATTAATCCATTCCAACCTTTAGGATGAACTTAAATACTTCTGTCCAATCTCACAGTACAAGGAAACAAATTACCAGGAATATCGTCTAACAAACTTGTGAATACCATCATTTATCCCCCATATATCACAAGATACATCTTGTTGGTCACATTCAAAAAATTTGAATACCTTAATCATGTATTCTCTTGAAACATAAATTACCATAGAACCTTAGTGAAAACATGAATGATATCAAAAGTTTACTCATTCCACATACCAAAATCCCAAAATCTCTATATACTCAAACCATGATATCACTTTGTAGTTATACGAGGCATGATCTCATTAATACTATAAAAAATATCATTATCTCTTCATCCATTCATTATGTGCATATCATGTTCTTTCAAAAAATATCTGAATAATATTTCATGGTTACTAGTACCATTCAACATATAATTTCAAATACTTAAGGAAAAACAAAAGTTTAACAACCCTTAGATGTTTATTTATTCCATAGTACCATTAAATTAATTATACAACGTTACTATTGATGAACATTAAATCATTCCACTACCTTCATAAACCATTGACTGAGCTTTATCATTTTCTTCCTCAGCACATATTTCATCTTATATATCATTTGTAGTCTCTTCATCATCATTAACTAAAATACTACCCATATGACTAGGATGATTCTCTTCATGATATTTTCCCTTAGGGAATCAATTTTCATTATGCCCGTACATTCCGCATTTAATGAATTTAACCATTATTGATGTATTAGTAATACCATTATCATTGTCCATTGTGCTAAAAAAACATTTTCCCTGTCAATTACTGGATTTGTGTCCTTATTTTCCCCACCTAAATAATATTCTATTTCCTTTGAAAAATTCTCCTTGATGTACCTTACCACATGATTTATGTGAGGAAAATTGAAATTTGTTTCCTCTATTATCATCTTGAAACTCCATCTTTCTCTTATTAGGTGCTTCAAGAAATTCACCAATGCTGAGATTATTGATCATATTATGAGATTGATAATTAGGAATAATAATGAATTTTCTCCATCCAACTCTGATTTCAATTGGATACTCATGGAGAATACCATTCCATTGTCCATCATATTCTCTATTAACATGAATCCTTCTATTTCTGGCCATTTTCTAAAACCCAAGAATAATATTGTGAAAGGAAAAAATCATACGATGAAAAAAACATAACCAAAGGGGAGTAATTTCAATCAATAACATCTTAGGTTTAATCTTAGGTTATTCCCGAACTTTACCATAATCTTTGGATTGTAACCTATAATTATACTTAACCTTAAGGATAACTCTATACATACCATATAAGTATCTCTAGTGATCTCACAAAAGTTTTCACATCCTAGTTTCGAAAGGTTAACCAATCCTTCAGTCTGATACCAAATGTAGGGAACCAGGATTGACATAAATGAACATTACATTTCTTTTGTGGAATACATAATAGATGACAGAAACAAAATACCAGAGACTGTATTAGTTTAGTGTCTTTGGAAACTCAGAACATAATCTTCTAATAGCGGTGAAACATGTTCAACATCTCCCATAACGATCTTTACCTTTTTGTTTTCCTACATAAAACCTTTCTTTATATCCTGGGGAAAAGAAAACATAAAAAGGGAGAGCTTAAATTCACAAAAAAGGTAAATATGCAAAACATAAAACAATATATATACATTTTAACGTAAAAACATGAAAATAATGTTTAAACATCAAAATCTTGAGTAATGAAATATATCTTGTATGTACGTAAGTCATAGATCTAAAAGGAACATTAATCATGATATAATATCATGGGAATAAAACATGGAATTGTGGAAAACCATTATGCACATAATATTATGCGAAGAGATTCTTTCCAAGACCATCATAATGGACAAAGTCCAATACTAAACTGGGTTTACTTGTCGTTCCATCCATGTATTACTGAACCATACTAACCTTCCATTCTAGTCATGTCTATCTCATGAGATATAATTATTTACCCAATGAATTAGAGTGAGATATAGGTCTCACCCATATCATAATGAAATCATTCTTACATGTGCCACAAAAACATAAATCATTCATCATAGCATAACCCATGTAATAAAATTGGATTCTTAAACATCATGTCATCATAACATAATCAATATAAAATACCATTCCATAATAAAAAAAGTCAAATAATATTAATATTCGGTATAAAAATATAACCCTATTTAATGATAATCATCTTATATGGAAAATAATTTTGATAAAGCACATGACTTCAATACATGAATAAAATATCCTTACTTTTTCAAAAACATTTTGTTATCTTAAAATGCCACACAATTTTAAAAGATAATAATTTAATTGAAATACATATGAAAATGTGTAGAGGAAGTTTCGTGGAAGTAAATAGTTATGAAGATGTAAAAATCCATTCATGTCTTATAAGTTAAAAAAACATCCTCCTCATACTTGTACCAAAAAAGTCAAAAGGTACCTTGTATCATAAAAGAAGTAAGATTCCTTCCATACCCTGTAGTAAAATTCAAAAATGGGTAAAATGACTTTAAAATACAGAGAACAATAATAAACATTTTATTAATACAATTTTATAAAACATGGACATGGATGATAAACATATCCCCAGAAAAGACTTATGTATTAACCATTTCAGATAAAAAAAATGAGATTGCAAAATTATCTCTTACCTTTGGTCTGATTTCTTCCATATGTGTTAGAAACTGATGTATATCATGTTTAAACATATTATTAACTTGTAACATAACCATAATAATATTTATTATATCATATATTATTTATTTATGACTTTATATTACCCGTTCATTTGTCAATTCAATGTTAAAGCAACATTTTGGGTAATAATTGTTTAATTTATCATACGTATTTGGACTTTTTTTCATGATATTATTACATAGATCATGATTTAATTACTTCAATAATGTAAAACATGATTTATATATCATAGATATTAATTATATATATATATATATCTGTAATATATAGCTAAATTAAATGGAATACACCGTTCATGGAGATGATAGGCCGTAAGTACACAAGAACATTGTTTTCCTTTCCTTATTAAATTGAATGGAAGTAAGTAAATGACATATATATTCACAGAAAAATATTATAATTATTATTTCATACATTTCAGGATTATTTATTATATATACTTTATAATAATTCATTAATGGTTAACATGGTGAATGAATCATATCACGTCGTGGAGACGGTATGTCGTACGTACACACGAGCGACGATATTATTCCCATATTTGTTGAATGATATTGATTTGTATGTTATATAATATCTCATAATTAGTATAATGTTTTAATAATAATATATATTTATTATTTCCACCATTATAACCATCCATGTAAGGTGGTGGTGAAAAAACAGATTACACCACGGTGCGGAGGCGGTAATCCGTACGTACACACGCGCAATGATTTCATTTTTCGTTGGATAGATAGAAGGTGAAATAGGGTTGTTTCATAAATATAATAACTTATAAGTATATTATTGATAATTATGTTATTACTTTATAATGAAACAACTAAAGAAGAGGTAGTAGAAGAAGAAATAAATTTGAATGAATTGGTAGAAGAGATTATCTCTTCCTTGACATGCCTCTTTAAATTTACTCTTATGGTACTAGAGTTGGTAATTTTAGTGGAAAATAAATTATATAATATAACTATGGTACTTGATATGTGAAATTGTTATGGTTTTACTGAGCTTGAAGGCTAAAAATGGAGTGAAGATGAGAGGGAGGAAGTTCCCTATTATAAGAGAGGAGAGGGGAACCTTAGGAAAGTTCCATAATATTAATTTATTATAAATTCAATTTCGATTTAAAAGGGTACATAACTTATATAATTCTAAGATAATATGATTGTTGTTCGAATAATCATCATCCAATAATTTTTTTACATGTTTATAATATTTTTTTATCCTTATCTTTTTGGTTTTACCCTTATTTTACCCCTTTTAATCTTACCATAATATCTTGTTATTTACAAATTGTGGGTTAATGTAATTACCATTAAATGTAAAACAAACCAAAAAAAGTTATTTATGATGTACTTGGACTTATATTAAGCATTTTCCCTAATTTTAGAGTTTTCGGAATCTAATATTATTTAATAAACTATTTTTTGCTTTAAGTTATGAATTATATCAATTTAGGATACTATTCATACTTGGATTTTTTAGAAATTAATTGAAACATTAATAATTATAAAAAAAGGAATTAAATCACCCATAATATGTCAATGTCATCCAGAAATTTTTTATATGAAATCAAAATATCCAAATTAATCTTGCTTTAATATTTATATATTCATTTATTTAAAGGATTAATTAATGATGTAATCACAACATCATAATTGTGTAATAAATAAATATATTTATATAAAGTATAAAAATTATAAATAAAATAATATGATATAGTAAATAATTTTATGTTTCCAATTACTATTTATAGGCATAGATATCTATTATATTACCCTATATTAAAATAGAAATAGTAAAAGATATATGTTTGAGTTATAATTATGTTTACTTTAAATTAAATCTTATAAATTTTCATTTTCCCATCCAAGTGAATCCATGGGGTCCCAAAATCAACCCAAGGATGCCCATAGATATAAATATATCATCCAATAAGATTAAGAAATTTTTTAGGGTAATTTAATATTATTATAATATTATTTTTTACCCTTATTTACTAGATTACCCTTTAAACATGGTAAATAAAATAACTAATGAAGGTACTATTCATAATGTCTAAAAATAAAAAGTACCTATTTACATAATTGAAAAATTCTGATTCCAAATATGGAATCAAAATTTTCAAATTCAAAACACAGTATCTTCAGTAATTAATTTAATATAAATCCTGTTGTTGAAAAAAATAAGTTTTTTATTTAAAACAATAAAAAATATTGAAATGTTTTTACATATGAATTCAATGTAGAATTAATGAAAATGACGTAAATTTTCTTAAAATATTAAAATATATTATACTTATACTTTAAAACCATTCAATATTATATTTTAACCATATAAATTATTTTGATGAAAAAATTTGTTTTCAATTGAAATTTTGTGTATTTTCTCTATTCATCAAAATATGAAATTTATCAGAAAAATACAAAAAATTATCCAAAGTAAAATATTATTTTGTTCTTCAAAATAAGAAGTTTATCTTTTCAAATATAACTTGAAAATTTTTCAAAATCTAGATTTAAAATGGGTGCTCCATCAAAATGCGGTAAGACTATATTTTTTTTAAAATACTTATTTTATCCCAAAAATTGATTTTGTTCTCATATCATGTGTAATATGAATGAAAATGTTTTAAAAAATTCATAATTTGGTTAATAATATTTCTAAAGGCTAGTTTATATCCCATTAAATAATAATATTTTAATAATATATTGTTGTTTAGTGTAACTCGGTATCGTATACAATGCAAGCTATCGAGGAAGGTCACACTTTCATGTAACACAAGACAAGTTAGTGTTGTGTGTTGTGAAATCCTCTTTTGATGTTGTGTATAAAATAATAAAAACTTAATTCATTTATAAATTTAATAAAATCTATAATTAGTGTTGTGTGAAATGAATTCTATCAAAAGAACTTGAAATTGTGTGCAACACAATCCAAGAATAGTGTTTCATATACTGTAAGCTAATACGATGTTTCATATAGCGTAAGAAAAACTTGGTGTAGTGTACAACACAAGACATCAATGAAATTAAAATGAATCTATCTCCTAAAATATCAAGGTGTTACATCTACACTGCATTAGGCGAATAAATTAGCTTTTTACACCTCCTACGACAAGCTTGTATCATAATACTTCTCATGATATTGGTACAGTCATTTAAAATCATTATGCCCATATGGGTTAATCTAAATTTGAGAAACATGAAGTAATAGAAGATAGGAAATATTACATGAGAAAATATTTGTACCGAGCTTACACATTAAATTCTATCTTATAGAGGTACTATTACCAATGTCATGGATTATATGATATGGATACCAAGACTTAAGAAGGGTCATACATATCCTATTTGGATAGGAATCAGATTCCTCATAATTCAATTTTTCTATAAACCTCTAATTGGTTTAGGGTACTTAATTTCATGGATAGGGATTACACTAAAAATGATTCTAGTGTATAAGCCACCTTCACGTCCACTAATAGCTAAGTATGGATGATATACATAAGGGAGAAGTCATTCCCATGAGTCAATTATATTTAGGATATGGAGGGAATTACACCAAGGTGGATTTCAATTGAAGCTTCGGCCTTAGGAAGAAATCCTACATATCCAATTTAGATAGGATTTAGAGTGTTTGCTGTTCAATTATCCCCTAAACCTTTGATGGTTCAGTGTAAGTGATTGAAATTTATGGAATATAATCATCTTTGAGGAATAGGAATGCTGAGGCCCTATACCAGGATAGATTCCCATGTTATATATTCATTCTCTATATTCTACCAAAAAATTAGATGATGAACTTGAATGGTTTGTCAAATATGTCTGGTATAACATGAAGGGTCTATTCTGGAGAATGGAAGAAATATGGTCGCATGAGTGCATTACCGTTACCCATTAGGGAAACTCTATTTATAAAGGGGGTACTCGGTTGAAGGTTTATAGCCAATATTTTTTAGGGATTTAATACATGTGTCTCTACCAGAAAAATTTGGCATGCCTACCTAGAATGTCGGGATTTTCTACCTAATGAGTATTCACTTTCATCATGAAATGTCTTGGTTATCTAACAAACATGTATTGATTGTCTGTCTAAAATTTCTTGAATGTATACATAAAATGGAAGAAACATCCAAGGTTTTATTCTTGGCATGTCTCTGGTGCTACATGTGATCAATGATGACATGTCCAAGGTGTTTTCTTCAATCGACGATGACATGTCTAGGATGTATTCTCATGATCAAAGTGACTTATCCTTGATGTATTATCCTAATACAAGTGATATTTCTAGGATATTATCAAATGATCAATGTGGGAATGTCTAGGGCCTTTATTATTGTCAAAATGTTTGTCTGGTATGTCTTGACATGATGAACCTGACTTCTAGGGAATGCCTCCACATGATCAAATTGAATCATCCATAATATCTTCACATGATGAAGCTGAATTGTATGGGATTTCTAGGCATGATCAAATTGAATTTTTTATGTTCTATCACATGATAATGATAAAATGTAAATGGACTATCACATGACACATCTGGCATGTATAGGGCCACATGAAATGACCTCAAGACCAGTGAGTCATGCAATTGAATGATCTTAAGAGAGTCACATGATTGGGTGTTATGAACATGTCTATGATCGCACACATGAAAAAGAGTGAACATACTAGGGATATAGAAACCTATCCATGGGTGTCTTTCTCAAGGCCTCATGGCTATTAATTTAAATGGGAATGTGAGTGCTGGTCCATCAGTGTTTTCATTGCACAAAAAGGCGAAATTCGAAGGAGAGTTTGTATGGAAAGGGTGTATGTTTATGGACATAATCATTGGTGTCTCACATGAATGAGGTATTTAACCTTATGGAGAAACAAAAGTCTTAAAAAGACCCAAGGCCCTACCAATAATTTTTTCATGGAAAAGAATAACATGTACGATCCTCATAAATAAATTTCATAATAGAGGCCCACATGAGAGAATCTCATGATTTTTATATCATCAAGAGATTACACAATCTCTACGAGATCATGTGAGGGGTCTATGAACATGAATATGGGTGGTATATTAGAGTATTTTCCGTGGATGAAGGTTCACAAATAAGGGTTTTCAACCCATTTTCATTAATTGGGTGTGATTACATGGTGTTTTCTTTGCATGTTCGAGGATCCATGCGTGTTCTATAGGACAATGCGTCATAAAAAGGAGGTGCATTTCCATGATTCATGTATGTGTGACGTGATTAGAGGGTTTTCATGATGTCAGTATTTTTCATTTTACTATATGATATTAATGTGACCACATGATGGATTATTGTGATAGAATCTCATGGTGGGTTCTCATGAAGGGTGTACTTCAGTCGCCTAAAGAGACACTCTAAAGGCAATAACATTTTCTCATCATCTATTTTACCCTCCACTTTTATATTTATCTTATCTCTTCAATCTCACCCTCATGTATCAATTTTTATAATTTATTATAGTTTTATATAGTTGGAGTTCTTCTAATGTTGGTTCTTTTTTTCATAGTGAGGGTGCCATGTGCACTAGCCTGTGGCAGGGGGAACATTCAAAGTAAAAAATATGGGAGGCTCTAATGACTAGTATTTATGGTATATTTCATGAGAATATGTATTTATTTAATTATGGTTTTACTAAGAATCATACCATGATCACATTACCCTTATAAAACCTTGCGATTGATTCATGAGACCACTTGATCAGTTTAATATGGAGGTTATGCTTTTTGAAAATTTCATTTATGAAATGAATTCTTTGTGTTGAATTGAATATCATTCAATCATTGAGGTAGAATATTGATGAAAATGGGATCACATGATTTCCCAAGGGAATCACATATTCATATGAAAAATCTACAAAAAAAATTCTCAAAGGCTTCATATGAGAAAATAATGGATAAAAAAATTGAAGTTACAAGCCTCTCATGATGGGGAGTTTTGTTCTTTTTTATGTGAATATGGTGATGTTAGAATGGATTAACATGAGAGTCAACCATTTATTATATTATCCTTACATTCACTGTCTTCTATTTATCTTAATGATGAGATTTCAGGTAGTCATTACTTCAGTAGTATCAAAACTTTCAAAAGGTAGCATGGTGTCCCAAACTCATGTGAATCATCCCTTTGTAAGATATATTATAAAGGGTACAATCAATAGAAAATTTTAAGGCACAAGATTTTAGTTATCATGGTTTTAGATACATGATTCCCATGATTGATTGTACATCATGTGAATGATTCATCTAGTAGCGTATGATGGTCATTAGTTGTCACCGGTGACCATTGGCCTATCTTCATGTGATGTTGTATGATCCTATGATGTCTTATAGAATATATCCACTATATATAATGAACCATTATACATATTTTGATGGATTAAATTATCTCACATGATCAAATTAACTTTATCAGGTGATGGATTTCGCAAAAAAAGTATTTATATGATGTTGTATGAAGGGGTTATACAAATAACGTTATGTGACAGAGGCTTCCTCTTATGATATTTATGTTATTTTAAATAACCATTCATGAAATAATTAGACTAAATTCTCAATGTCTTGGTGGATATGTTATTGAGTGACACTTGATGAATCATGCAATCAACAAACTTCATGTGGTAGATTGGCCTTTCCTTTGGACATGACCATGCATGGATGGTTTCATATAGGGATATGGACTTTCGAATGTGCCATTGTTTCATAGATATCTCATCAGAGACAACCATAATGAAGGATATCAAGAAATGGGTTGATATGTAAGGTCTTGAGCTCAAATTAGTTTCTTTACGGAGTGAAATATGTTAGTAGGAGGTTGAGGACAACTCGAATGAGTGATAGACTGCTCTGATTGATTTGATCGAGCAGCTGAGCATATATGCATATTTATTGTATAGGAATAGTAAAAATTTCATAAGCCATCCAACATGGGTTTCAAGAAAATAATGAGATATCTAGTTAACTTAACAGTGATCCACTAGTCACTAGAAGGTAGTACAATGGTCCGCTCCCGACTATCGTCAGCACCTACCCATGTCGACCTAATCTTCTACTGTGATGCCAACCCCCAATGAAACTATAATACTATTTCACATGTGATTTCTAGTGAACACATTACTACCTATTAGGTATCTTGAAGCTAGATCCCTAGGAATGGTTGATTCTACTCCCATACGAGCTTTGGTCAAGGAGGCTGGGAATGTTAGCCTTGGATAATAATTTGTCTCGCTTCATGGGATCCATAAAATAATTATATAAGTAAAATTGATATAAGAAGGGATAAAATATAACCCCTATGAAAATGAATCCCAATCCAAGTAAATACTCTTATAAGTATTTCATGTAAAATATGTTGTTATTTTTCATAATCTTTACATTTCTCAAATCTTCAATGGAAAAAAGGCTTGGAACAAAATTAAGGTTGTCAACAAAATTCCTTTTATAGTTAGATTCCTTTATAACTAAAAGAATTTAATTATTAGGTAAATTTATATCATTTTTTTGTGTATTTAGAACATCTAACACACATTAATATTGGTCCCAACAAGTGGATTTGTCATTAGTTTGTTGACTGGGGTATTTTAGGTGCCATCAAGAATAGAGTCATAACCTTGAGTTCTTAGATGAATCCATTATAGGGAGTATCCTTGGATTGAGGTGTGTATACTAAGTATTTAAGAGTAGATAAACATTATTTTATTTAAAAATATTGGCATTAAATGAGATTTTTGGAAAGATCCTTTCTAAGAGGACTGAACATTATTACATATCCGATGAGAATGGGAATCACGTCATACAATGTTCTGGCCAGGAAAATCCTATACAGATCAAGCTCATGTTGAAGGTACGTAGGTTAATGGATGAATAACTATGAAATGATTTATCTTACGTTGATAAATATCATACCTAGTAAGGGTAATTCCATCAATATATGATGAAATATTGGGTAGAGACCAATGTCTTGGTTGGGATATTGCACTGATATGGCTCTCGTGCCACCTTCCAGACCAGAAAATCTATGCAACTCTGAGTAGTTTATCTTCCCATGTAATGGACCAAGTATAATGTCTTTTAAATACCTAGGAGAACTAGGTAGCATTAGGTTGGTCACAATAAATGGACATGTGCTCTAATTTTGAAAAAGATTATTAAACCTGTAGAGAATAGATTTAGTTATTATAGGGTGAAATAATGGTCCCTAAAAGCTTTGTATTTTCTTCTTTTCCACCCTAAAATTTCTATATACTTCATATGATGAAAGAATTTTGGGTGGGGACTTGGATTTTTCTCATGAAACCCTTTTATGTGTTTTATATCTGACATGTTTTTTGTATTATTTTATTTTATACCTTCTTAATATTCCCTAGATCACACAATGTTTGTGTCTAGTGAGAAGAAATTCGGAATTTTCCAAAAGTTCCCTTTTATGAGTTTTCAAATTGGTGAGAATTTTTGACGTTTATATTGGTTGTTTGATGGTCTAGAAAACTAGACCGTTGTTGTGATACAGTTTAGGGTCTTCCATCTGGGACCATCTATCTCACTTGAAGTACACTTTCTGTCTTGTAACATTATATATGAAGTTTAATGTCATGTAGTAAAGAATATCTTTATACATTTTATTAACATGGGGTTAGGAATTATTCCATTCATTTTAACATGATTTGGTAAGTACGTATTCCAAAATTCTTGAAATCATTATACAAGGGTGAAAATTTTGATAAAATTTAATGTATTTCTACTAGGAATTGAGACATTATGAAGATTAGAGTCTCGCTTCCGGAAAATAGGGATCCCTATGAATTTTTTTTGTGAAAATAATTGATATCATGAGATTGATGATGAGAACACATGGATATTAGGAATATTTGTTTTGTGTAAATCATGTGTCCAAGAGTTTGAATCAATGAATATGGAATGAGGAAGACATGAAAAGGGTGACAAAAACCCTATAGTTTTATGTTCTGCCACGATATTATCATGGCCTGTGAGGATAAAAGTTCCTTTGCTAAAATTATAAGATGACTCTTAGCGGTGGATTAAAGGCCCTTATTCATGGGCCTATAGGGATTACATGAAAAAAGAAGTAGGGGGGATCCCCACTATATTCAATGGACCATGAAATTTTTTTGAAAATTGAAATATCTTTATGATGATGTGGGATGTGGGATGAAGGATATACAAGGAGGGTTCTGTAACCCTAGGGTAGTATATATTTAGGTTGGGAATCTCCTACCATACACCATGTGGTTTCAAGTCACAAGGTGTGGGTCATAAAGAGGTTCGAGATTGAAATATCACACTATTTTTTGAGAAAGGGTACAATACACAATAACATAACATTGAGTATGTCAAAACCACTTGAATAGTCTCGTTATGGGGATTATTAATCATGGTACAAGAATATATGAGTTAATTGGTGGTAGAAATCGAGGTTACTGGTTAACCCTTGGTAATGGAGGTATCCAATATTCTATATGGTAAATAATATAACTCTAATATTTAATGGGGCCTCTATTTGGAACCAATCCTCTAGGAATAATCTCTTTGGTAGGGTTTAAATTCATTAATGAATACTAACATGGTCATTTATGATTTTCCATTCCCTATTACCATTTTACTACATAGAATAACCATGAAAAACGGTTTCCAAGGTTCATGGGGTTCTAAGAGAAGGATACCAACTCATTGGATCAGTTATATCATTTTTAACTTCAAATACATTAAGGTGGTATATGGAAAATGAAATATTTAAAAAGGGTTTGAGCACCCTAAAAGTTGGGTCAATTAACGACCTGGACCCTATCATTCGCTCAAACAGTGCTAAATGGGTCAGGTGCTACTACCATAGGCACACCTCCCCGAACACCAAAGGCTACCAACTAGTAGCGAGGGTCTTATAGGTATAGTGGGGAGGATATACCCTCTCGGAGGATAATAATAAAGGTACTGGTCCAAGTATAACAGTAAAGATGGAGCAGAATAAAATAATCAATAGACTCGAACCAGATCCGCAGAGCAAAAGAATATCCAATATCAATAAACAATGAAAGCAATATAGAAAACAACTACAGTGAATAGTAAATAGAACAACATGCCAGCAATCAACTGTAACAAATACTAAAAATCCAAGGCATGTATCCATATATAAGTCAATGGAACCAATGGCTAACCAAAAGTAGTTACAATATAAAGTAAGCATGTTGATACATGTAAATAAAACAAAATAGAGTAACCCCAACTAGTTAAGACCTCAAGGTCCATACCATCTCCATGCAACAACAAACGTAGCCCAGCTCCTGAAGTTGGCCCTCTACCTGTACACAATTTCATAAAGTCTACATGTATCCCGAAGGACCCGTGTAGGGTGTGATACAAGTCTTAGTAGGATACCACCCAATGGTGTGTACCTAATATATGTTTTTAAGAAGACATTCTTATATAAGGAAACAGTAAACAATACAACACCCAAAAAAACATATACTTGACTGGTGCTCAGCAGCCACCAGGAAGTGTCACCTGCTTCGGTAAACGTCTGAATCTCTAGTCTGTAACCCGAAACCATGTGCAAACTGACACCATGTGTCTCAAGTACCAACGTCCCGATGGCACGCCCAGCAATCATAACCCAGCTTGAAATCTCAAACTACCCATGGAATAATATCCTGAGGAGCAGCGATACCTGTCCTCAAATCAGTAGCTGGAGGGACAATGATGTCTTCCCTCAATTAAATACCCGGAGGGACAACGATGTCTGCCCTCAAACCAAATAACCAGAGGCACAACGATATCCATCCTCAAATCACAGCGAGACTCTGCCTCCATACTGACAGCCTCAATTCCATCTTATGAAGGCTCCTCACCTCCCACATGGATTCCTATGGAAAGCACCCCCAAACCGATAGTACCTAACCACATCTAACGAGGGCCTCTACCCAGCGAGTGGTTGTACCACCTCATCACGGAGTATATCTGTGTGCACACTACTAAAAAGTTCTCGGTGAGAGGTAATCACCTCAACAAGTTCCCAAGACATATCAACTCTGAAAACTCATGTCCATGCGAACCTGTCACTCAAACTTGATGGAATTGCCATTTGAGTAACCCGGGCCATGTCCAACCTGACTGTCCAACTGCCTCAAACCAATGTCCATGATGACCAATCCAATTGTCAAAACCACCCAAGTAACCCAGGCCAAGCCCCAACCTGTGATCCACATCACTTAACAATATATCTAGGGCACACCCAACACAACTCAATAACTCAACACAAGAAAATCATACATTGCACATATATACTCAAAAGCATCACTTCAACATGCGATTACTAAATAGTCAAATTGCAATACACATGTTCCATCCCATATCAGCACCTAAGGTCTTGAATTTCTTAAAAACAATCAATCATTCTTAACAAATTAAACTCAACCATTTAAACTGAGCAGTTAAATTTATACCCATTTCAGCACCCCCAACTGAAATACCCGAAACGAGTAACAGCCTCGAACCTAGCCTCGCTCAGTCACAAATAGGTCAGGGAAAACCTAAAGGCATCCCACAATTCAGATAATAAATTAAAAACAATTTATAAAGGGTTTTAATCAATACCTGATGTCGCTCCTGAATGCCGCAAACCCCAAAAGTCTAAAAAAACACGAAAGAAGGTATACACCCCTACCGAAGACTCATACGATGATAATAGTCCGGTAACAGCCTCCAATTCGATCTAAAATGCGGTAGATCTACAAAAGAATCCAAATTTCTCAAACCCCTATAACTCATCCTAGAGCAGAAATCAAACAAAATAGCTCAAGTGGAATTGAGGCCTTAACGAGGGGGTTCTAATGGATCAGACGGTGTTCGAAACAAAGTTCAGACTTACGATCTGGAGCAAAAACAAGGTCTGAACGGCTCTCCCCGATGAAACCCGTTGGAGGGGTTGGGTTCCACCTCAAAACGTGGAAACTGCTCGTTTTAGAGAAAAAAAGAAAATACAGGGCGTGTACTTTAAGTACACGACGTGTATCATTTTACAGTTCATATGAAAGATTAACTTCCACTGAATTACTTTCCGAACCTACCAACTTGAGTACAAGGCATGTACCAATGGGTACACGGCGTGTACTTGGATTCCCTTATCTTCCTCAATGACTTACCCACATGCCGTGTATATCCCGCATACACAGCTAGACTACACAGTGTGTCTAAGGGGAATAGGGCGTGTACATGATTTCAATGATCCTCCCCAACCAACAGACCTACACACCATGTATAGCCACCACACAATCGGGGGTACACGGTGTGTCACAAAACTAAACACCGTGAAGTAAGAATTTTTTACACGGCATCACACGACATGTACTCTGTGAGCACACATACAACCACTCGCTTAACATATACACGACGTGTACATAATGTAAACAGTGTGTAGTTTGGAAATTTCTAGAAACTTCCAATTTTATTCAGTTTCCTCAGAAGCAAGTCAAAAATTCAAGCAGGGTCGGTATTTCGACCCATTCTAGAAACTCGGGTTCTTACAATCTCCCCACCTTAACATAGCTCATCCCTGAGCTATAAAACTAAACCCAGAGATGGAAACAAATAGACCACCCCGTTCAACATAACTCGGAGTTCCCTGGTCTCAGAGGTCCTGACTAAATTCCTCAAAGGGGCTCCCCACCTTAGGAATTGTCTAACTCGGTCTCAACCCCACAAAACATAAAACAAACAAGGGTTTGCTAACCAATTTTCCAGATACATAGTCCTTCCATGACGCATCATCACCACTGCACCTCATTGGAGCTCACATGTTTCTACCGACACCCAACGTAGCCTGCTCCACATCGGTGTCCACCTCTACGAGGTCCTGGTGCCTAGAACCTCAAGTAAGCTACATCCCCGATGCCCCGATGCCCACATAAACTCATGTAACCCAATCCTCGATGCCCCGATGCCCAAGGCACCTCAAGTAACCTGCATTCTTGATTCCTTGATGCTACACACCTAATACATATATATATAAAATAACCATGCACTCGATATGGTGCCAAACCAAATGACTAACATCAGTCCAGTCCACAGAGATCTTGTGCATCATGTGAACTCAAAATAGAAAATCCTCTACAGGTCATGCCAAAATGGAAAAATGGAAATCACGGCCAAACCCATGGTGAACCTATGACCCTCATCATCTCATCAGCCAGCTCATCCTCTGGCAGTTCCATGGCATGAACCTGGCCTAAAACATGGCTGCCTGATGCGTGACCTTCCTTCAGTGCTTCTCCAGTCATTGGACACTGACCCTTCAGGTTGGTCCTGCTGTCTTTTTTACATCTTCCACGTATAGCTAAACCCAGGATAACCACTCCTGGTACCAAACCTGAACCAGCTACTAATTCCACTATCTGTCCTAGTCCCTATCTTCCGGCTGTCTGGAAAGGCTGCCTACAAAACATCTCCAGATTCCCGACCTTCCCACATGCTCGACACTTCTTCGGAGGCCTATTGCACTGAGTCCGAACATGTCCTGACTGCCCACACTGAAAGAAAATCACAGAAGAACTACTAAGAGGTGGTCTAGCTGAGTCCTTGTCCTAACTTCCCTGCTGGAACTCATCCCGCCCTCGCTTCCTACTATCCGAACCATAACCTGAAGCTGTCGTCCGACCAACCTAGGGCCAATCCCTCTAGTTTCCCTCTGCTATAAGCTCCTGGTTCACCACCTTGGATGTCACATACATAGCTTATTTTAAATGTATTTTTATTTTAATTTCCATTAATTCTTTGTTTTGGGGGGTTTCCAAAGTTTTTTGGAGAATAGGTGAGTTTTCATGAATTGGGCCAAACCGTGAGCCCAATTCCAGATTTAAAAATAAATTTTGTTTCTTTTATAACTTATTCATTTTTTAATATTTTTCACTCATTCCAACTCCTAAATGTCCTACCCTAACATATTAACACCTAAATTAAAATTTGGATCCTTTGGAAATCCATAACAAAGGTGTATATGAGTTTTATTTAAGGGATTGGGCCTGCCCGAAAGCCCAATTCCAGTTTTAAAAATAAAATTTGATTAGTTAATAACTTATTCATTTTTAAGGGGTTTTCGGTGATTCCAAGCCCCAAACACGCCCCTTGAACCCAGACACGCATCCAATATCATCCCACACCCGTTTCTGCTCATTTTCATCGCGGTTTAGGTCGAATGTTCTTAAGAACTCAAATTTCGGGCAGATTTATAAAGGTAATTTGTTTCCTTCATAACTCCTTCGATTCTTACTCTTTTTCTCCCATTCAAATTCCTAAATGATCTACCTGTTCTTGTTCGAACCTCCCTTGAAGGTTTGAGTATTTTTAGAAATCATCTACTGGTATTTTGGGGGGCGATTTCTCCAAGATATTTTAAGTAAGTTGTTCTCCTCTTTTCTTCATTCAATTTGTTTAGGGTTACATCCAATTTACTTAGGGTTTCTTCCTTTATCATTGAGGTTCCTTATGTCCAGGAAGTAGACTTTAAAAATTAGGGTTTTATCTGGTGTTTCATGTTCTGAAATTCTGGTTTTAGGTCTGGTTTACCGTCCTTGAGGTGCGGCGGTGGTGCGTTTGAGTTTTCGCACAAAGGATTCAAGGGTTTCCTTGGTTTTGGTAGGTGATTACATTGTGTATGAAATCTTTGTGAATTGGCTACTGTTTTTATGGTATTTTCATGCTTATTAAATTTTATTATTTCTGAAAAATATAGTTTTAGTGGTGTTTGTATTTAAAGTGAATCCTAAAGGCCAATTTCATGTGAAATTGGGGGTTTTTCATAGAAATGTATTATTAGTTTAATTGGGGCTACCCTATAAGTAACTAGTTGATTTTATTGAAGTATAATAGGGATAAAAATACTGTTTTTAATGATTGTCCCTTGTGTTTGTTGCTGAAAAATCTGGTTTTAATGGTGTTTGTGAACCACATGAAATTCTAAGAGTTGTGTTGTGTAAAAATGGAGACTTTGCAATGATGTTGTTTCTTGAACTATATAGGGTTTCCCTAAAAATGATTTTGTGTTTTAACTGAATTTTAGTGGGATCTCCTTTATGTTTTGGAAACTTAAATATGTGCACATAGTATGCAAGTGAGGTTTATAAGGTGTTTTGTGTCCGAAACACTACGAGATTTTGAGGAATTGTTTTATGAAAAATCTAAGTGTTTTGTTGTGTGTTTTAAGTGGTATAAAATGTGATAGCTACTGTATTGGTTGTGATTGACCAGTAATGGTGTTTTATATGAAACTTTATTTATGTTGCATGCTGAAATTGATTGAGCACAAAAGGGGAAGCCCGGGTACCTAGGTGGGGCGGATTTGTACTAGTACGGCTAGTGGACCAGATGGGTTTTGTCCCTGTTTCACTTAGCATTTGGATAACGACAACTCTAACTAATCTATGTGGATGATTATTGGGGACCACTAGGTTATGGGTGTGTTCCCTACTAGTGGCTCGTGCACGAGAAAGGATTTGGCTATGGTTACTTTACACTGAGGTACGAGGTACATAGGGCCCAAGACAACCTAGTGCCTAGGGGTGTTCCCAATGTTGTTGCTCATTGGATTTGTAGTATCTACCCATGTATTAGGGTGTGTTTGGAAGTAAATTACAGTATCTAACATTTCTATTTTAATGTGTTAGTATTCTAAAAATTTTGGATTGAAAACTATTTTCAATTAGAGGTTTCATTTCTTGAAATTTGAACACTACTTTTCCTTGCGTTTGAAAACTGCTTGTTTTTTTCACATTGTATTTCTTACTCTTTGGAATCATTGGGTGGTATCCTACTGGGCTTAGGCTCACACCCTACTTACACCCCTTGGGTGTAAGTAGACTTGGTTATGTTTGATTCAGGTAAAGGAAAGGCTAAGGGTGATGGCGGTTCATGGTGTTAGTTCCCATTCTTGGTGCGGAGTTGTGGAGATAGCTTGGGGGCGATGACCCCTAGTCGTGTGGAGTCCTTGGGGCTGTCTTAATTCTATAATTATTTTTATTTGGACCACTTGTATATTCTTTAAACCAATGTACTCAGTTTTGGTTTTCACTTAAGTCTTGTTTGGCTCAAAAATTTCATATTTATATTATGGATTGTTTTTAATGTTTTATGCTTTCATACTCGGGTAAATCGTTCCCAAACCTATATTAATGATACCCGGGCACTTGTGCCAGCCCGTGGGGATAGGGAACGCCCTTCGGGTCATGTCACGGGCTGGGTTTGGTGCCGGTTTTGGCGGTGACCAGATTCGGTTCGTGACAAAATGGTATCAAAGGAGGTTCGCTCCTTGGGTCATGTTATTTGGGGAAGAGTCAGCATAGTCTGGAGCTAGGATTTTTGGGACTTGAAATTTTAGTCATGGGTAGTGTGCCTGGACAGCACACCTCATGAAGGGATTCAAGTCACCATGTTAAGTATGGATTTATCTGAGTGCTTTGGTTTTCTTGGTTTAATGATGACTATGGGAAATGAAAAGAGAGTTGGGAGAATAATCTCAGTGAGCTCACAGGGCCTGGCAAGCCATGTGGAGCCATGGATATTTCCCTAGAATACTCTCTGTGATGGCGAAGTGATTGGAATATGGCTGCCAACCATATTTCCAAGTCACCCACCGAAACTAGTTTCCTCTTGCATTGTTTTGTGCTTTAGTTTTGAAATCTTAGCACTTTGGTTTTAAGGTGACTTGGTTTTAAGAAGCGTAACGTTTTTATGAAATGATTTTCAAATAAAGAGGGAATGGTTTGGTTTATGAAATGGTGGAACTGAATTTTCAGAATTGTTTTGAAATGTAAAATGGTGTGCTTACACCTCTTTGAAAGCAGGAACTATATTGAATTTGTTTTTTTTAAAGCGTTTCCAATAGAGTTTTCTAAACAATTAGAGTGTGTTTTAATGGGATGATATGTTTCGAAATTGATGTGAATAACTTGAAAGTGAGTTCTTTTCTAAATGGTTGTGTCCTTATGAAATGTTTTGTAAGATGTGAATTGGGATTTTGATCTCATTGTTAGCAGTTTTGAGAAAAAGGTTGGGTTGGTTGACCATTTTGTTTTTGAAAAGTGGAAGGAAGTTTTGTTTTACCCTTTGGTATTTCCATTAGTGACCACGTGCATGGGGTTATATGGGATGATGGATGGTTAATGGAACGACTGGATGAGTGCTGGGATGGATATGAGGAGGGTGCCCGGTGTGACACAAAAACATGCATGTGTGAGGCCCATGGGGTACCATTGGTGGATACGCTTACTGCTAAACCGTTTGTTTTCAAAGAATTGGTTTTAAAGAAAAACATGATGTCTTGATGAATAGTTTGGTATGGTTTGTATTATGGGTTTTTTGAAAATGTTGATGTTGTGGGATGTTTTGAGTTCAAGAACCCCTTCTGTTTGAACTGTGTTTTGGGTTTATGTTTGGTCGGTAAGCTGTGTTGCAGGGATGGTTAGTGGTCTCTTTTGAAAAAAAAATTTTGGGATGCCTTTAGGGTGGTTCCCTTCATGTGTTTGGATCTGGTTTGTGGCATGTTTTGACCAATGGACCATCTTGGTTGGGTCCTTGGGTTCTCTCATTGGATAAGGTACGCCCCCATTAAGGGTTAATGCACAACTGAAGTGCAACCCGTTTTGTTTCGCCATTGGAAAATCCTCCAGTTGATCAATATAAATAATATTTTATCGAAAATTTATTTTATTGAGTCTACACCCATTCATTTCGCTGATTTGTGGATCCTCTTGTAGTGGGATAGTGCTTGGGGAAGGTTGAAAGAGACCTTAGTTTCTTAAGTTTCCTGATTCACCAAAGGTGGGAGTGTTCTTTCGTTGTTAGTACAGATGAGTGTCTTGATGGTGTCTAAGAGGGCCTCTGGGTTCTTTATAGTTTCTTTGAAGAAAGAGTTATTATTAAACGACCAATTTTGAGATTTAGGTCATGATATGATATTGTGTCCACTTTTTGGACTTATCTGTTGTTTAGGGACTTTGAATATGGTCCCGTTCCATGTATTGTTTCTATCAATCATCAGGGTCATGTTCGGTGACGCATTGTGATGTTGTGTGCTCTTTTGACCATAAAGGTGAAGGTCACACAATCCTTTAAGGTTCTATGTTATGTTGGGATTGTGTCTCCCTTGGAAAAAACATCAAATCCTCTATCTTAGAGGAAGGTGTTTATACGTGTCTTTCCCTTCTATTGTTTCTCACCCAAAGAAACAAGGTGCGATGTGTGTGCATCTTCTGATCCCTTGTTTCAATGAAATGTTTGGTTTTGGTAAAGTGGGTTATGGAGTGTGTTATGTCTTGATAAACCCATCAGGGTATGCAGTGTAGTTGTTTGTGGCACCGAAATAAGAAGTTCCACATAGGGGTTTCAATAGCCTAACTGCGTGGCCGAAGATGCTTCAATATTTTGAGCTCCAGCCATAGGTCCCGGAGAGAAGCTGGCGCGTAGTCAGGGGAAACACCAGTGTCATTTAAACACTTGTACAAAGTCCTATCCTCAGTATGAAAGATAGGAACAGTTTAAACCTATGGTTTCATCATCTTCCTTCTGTTGCTCTCGTTCGGTGGAAATAGGTAGAGGGCCTTGTACCCATGTCATCGCCTAATGTTTTTCCCTCCCACGTTGGTTTCCATTGAGTCATTGGAGAATGGTTGGAAATTTGGCTAGAAAGTTTGAGCACACATTTTGTGCATGACTAGTAGTGTCAGTGTGCTAGGAAGCCACGTTCAAATAATGATCAACATAGTTAGTGCATGGTTTCCCAAACCGTGCGGACTGACCCTGCACCCTTTCCAAATCTTAAAAAAAATTGGTTCTTTTTGTGTCGGCCCATGCTGATCAGTTAAGATGGTTGGTTCTTGTGGTGGGAAGACCCACTGTGGGTATCATGTATATTATTTTGTAAATTTCTAATTTATGTATACCCCTTGTACTAGGGAGTCTGTTTGGGCCTCCCCCTATTAGTGTCTTGATTCTGTCTCGGGAAAAAAAAAATTAAGTTGTCTCTTATGGTGGGGAGCCCATTTGTGTCTCTTCATACGAGTAACTCATATTTTTCCTTGGTTTTGTATGGGAAGTAGGTATTATCATTTGGATATATCTAACTACCTAAATCTTTCTTTGGTAAAAATTGATATTGGAGAGTGACCAATGGTTTAGTTATAGTTGGGAAAGTGTAACCATGTTCGATGTTGTCGTTTATTTGGGTAAATTGATTGAGTGTTGTTCAGATTGTGTTAGAGGAGTTTTCATTTGGGATAAAGCTTGAATGTGATTTATTCATTCAGGAATGTGGTTTAAGTCAGGTTTGTGAGATTATTCCTTCCTTCATTGATCACTGGAGGTGTTATGGCCTTTGGGGGAGAAACCTGGCAAGAGAGTACCTCTTGGTTTCTCAGTTGAGTTTGGTTGTTGCTTTGACCTTACTGTGACTTTCCGGGGCGGAAAGTTTTCATGGTGGGGAGAATTGTCACATACATAGCTTATTTTAAATGTATTTTTATTTTAATTTCCATTAATTCTTTGTTTTGGGGGGTTTCCAAAGTTTTTTGGAGAATAGGTGAGTTTTCATGAATTGGGCCAAACCGTGAGCCCAATTCCAGATTTAAAAATAAATTTTGTTTCTTTTATAACTTATTCATTTTTTAATATTTTTCACTCATTCCAACTCCTAAATGTCCTACCCTAACATATTAACACCGAAATTAAAATTTGGATCCTTTGGAAATCCATAACAAAGGTGTATATGAGTTTTATTTAAGGGATTGGGCCTGCCCGAAAGCCCAATTCCAGTTTTAAAAATAAAATTTGATTAGTTAATAACTTATTCATTTTTAAGGGGTTTTCGGTGATTCCAAGCCCCAAACACGCCCCTTGAACCCAGACACGCATCCAATATCATCCCACACCCGTTTCTGCTCATTTTCATCGCGGTTTAGGTCGAATGTTCTTAAGAACTCAAATTTCGGGCAGATTTATAAAGGTAATTTGTTTCCTTCATAACTCCTTCGATTCTTACTCTTTTTCTCCCATTCAAATTCCTAAATGATCTACCTGTTCTTGTTCGAACCTCCCTTGAAGGTTTGAGTATTTTTAGAAATCATCTACTGGTATTTTGGGGGGCGATTTCTCCAAGATATTTTAAGTAAGTTGTTCTCCTCTTTTCTTCATTCAATTTGTTTAGGGTTACATCCAATTTACTTAGGGTTTCTTCCTTTATCATTGAGGTTCCTTATGTCCAGGAAGTAGACTTTAAAAATTAGGGTTTTATCTGGTGTTTCATGTTCTGAAATTCTGGTTTTAGGTCTGGTTTACCGTCCTTGAGGTGCGGCGGTGGTGCGTTTGAGTTTTCGCACAAAGGATTCAAGGGTTTCCTTGGTTTTGGTAGGTGATTACATTGTGTATGAAATCTTTGTGAATTGGCTAATGTTTTTATGGTATTTTCATGCTTATTAAATTTTATTATTTCTGAAAAATATAGTTTTAGTGGTGTTTGTATTTAAAGTGAATCCTAAAGGCCAATTTCATGTGAAATTGGGGGTTTTTCATAGAAATGTATTATTAGTTTAATTGGGGCTACCCTATAAGTAACTAGTTGATTTTATTGAAGTATAATAGGGATAAAAATACTGTTTTTAATGATTGTCCCTTGTGTTTGTTGCTGAAAAATCTGGTTTTAATGGTGTTTGTGAACCACATGAAATTCTAAGAGTTGTGTTGTGTAAAAATGGAGACTTTGCAATGATGTTGTTTCTTGAACTATATAGGGTTTCCCTAAAAATGATTTTGTGTTTTAACTGAATTTTAGTGGGATCTCCTTTATGTTTTGGAAACTTAAATATGTGCACATAGTATGCAAGTGAGGTTTATAAGGTGTTTTGTGTCCGAAACACTACGAGATTTTGAGGAATTGTTTTATGAAAAATCTAAGTGTTTTGTTGTGTGTTTTAAGTGGTATAAAATGTGATAGCTACTGTATTGGTTGTGATTGACCAGTAATGGTGTTTTATATGAAAATTTATTTATGTTGCATGCTGAAATTGATTGAGCACAAAAGGGGAAGCCCGGGTACCTAGGTGGGGCGGATTTGTACTAGTACGGCTAGTGGACCAGATGGGTTTTGTCCCTGTTTCACTTAGCATTTGGATAACGACAACTCTAACTAAACTATGTGGATGATTATTGGGGACCACTAGGTTATGGGTGTGTTCCCTACTAGTGGCTCGTGCACGAGAAAGGATTTGGCTATGGTTACTTTACACTGAGGTACGAGGTACATAGGGCCCAAGACAACCTAGTGCCTAGGGGTGTTCCCAATGTTGTTGCTCATTGGATTTGTAGTATCTACCCATGTATTAGGGTGTGTTTGGAAGTAAATTACAGTATCTAACATTTCTATTTTAATGTGTTAGTATTCTAAAAATTTTGGATTGAAAACTATTTTCAATTAGAGGTTTCATTTCTTGAAATTTGAACACTACTTTTCCTTGCGTTTGAAAACTGCTTGTTTTTTTCACATTGTATTTCTTACTCTTTGGAATCATTGGGTGGTATCCTACTGGGCTTAGGCTCACACCCTACTTACACCCCTTGGGTGTAAGTAGACTTGGTTATGTTTGATTCAGGTAAAGGAAAGGCTAAGGGTGATGGCGGTTCATGGTGTTAGTTCCCATTCTTGGTGCGGAGTTGTGGAGATAGCTTGGGGGCGATGACCCCTAGTCGTGTGGAGTCCTTGGGGCTGTCTTAATTCTATAATTATTTTTATTTGGACCACTTGT
The DNA here is from genome assembly GCA_963277665.1 of Viscum album. Taxonomy (NCBI): domain Eukaryota; kingdom Viridiplantae; phylum Streptophyta; class Magnoliopsida; order Santalales; family Viscaceae; genus Viscum; species Viscum album. The sequence continues at coordinate 113,099,663 of OY728127.1, forward strand.
ATATTCTTTAAACCAATGTACTCAGTTTTGGTTTTCACTTAAGTCTTGTTTGGCTCAAAAATTTCATATTTATATTATGGATTGTTTTTAATGTTTTATGCTTTCATACTCGGGTAAATCGTTCCCAAACCTATATTAATGATACCCGGGCACTTGTGCCAGCCCGTGGGGATAGGGAACGCCCTTCGGGTCATGTCACGGGCTGGGTTTGGTGCCGGTTTTGGCGGTGACCAGATTCGGTTCGTGACATTGGAGAAAGAACCCAGCCTGAAGATGTTTACCTGGACCCGAATGGCGTGTCCTAAGCCATCCTCGAAGCGCCTCACCCTAGCTGCATCATCGCTTACCATACCAGGTGCAAAGAGAGACAGCTCAGTGAAAGTGGATTCATAGTCCATCACAGACATATCTGCCTACTGAAGACTCAAAAACTTCCAAGCACTCTCTGCCCTTAGCATCTCTAGGTAAGAGTGCTCAAAGAACATGTCCTTGATGTCCTCCCATGCCAATCCCTCATGCCTGCGAGCCTGAACCTACACATATCACCAACGCTTCACCGGTCCTCTTATAATGTATGTCGCCAACTTGACCCTCTGCCCTTGAGGGGTCTCGAGCTTCTCAAAGATCATCTGCATACTCTCTATCCAGTTTTCAGCTGCATACAGACCACCCTCAACCTGAAAAAGTGGGAGGTGATGCGACTGAAACTCCCGCGTTAGATAATCCATAGATGGCTTTGTACCCTGTGCACCTCTGTCGATCCCCTGCAAGACACATACCAGGATAGCTCAGAGCCGCTTGTCGAGCCAAGGTCCAAACGCTACCAAACCTGGCTGCTGTCCTGCCTATACTAAATCTTGGACCTGCTCCTGTCCCTGAGCCTCTACATGCAGCTCATGCTCTGCCTACACCGAATCTTGTACCTGATCCTGCACCTGCGGCACTGTATCATCTTCCACTTGTCGCTCCATCGAGACGTGGAGGAGGAACCCTCTGAATACCATAAATGGTCAGACATCCCATATATATAATAATATATATTCAACGCAGATATGGAAAGCAGTAAAAGGCAGCACATAACTACTACCCTTACTCTCTCCCGCTGCAACCCATGCCCTATGTCATCCCGACCTTATGGCCTCCTTATCTGCCCTTATTAGAGATAAGTATCAAAAGTAACTTGGACCATGCCCGTCCTAACAACAAACGTTGCCTCAAACTGGAGACTGAGTCACCCAATCCTGGTGATCAAAATCACCTCAACTAATAGTACTTGCATGCTCTCATAAATGCCAGAACCAAATACCCTGTCACATGCAATTCTACAATATATACAGCATGTCATAACACATTTCAATAAACAAAAAATTGCATCATGAATTTCACCAATTCACACTTCAGCGCATACCAAGCATGGAAATTGATTTTTATTCACATGGCATTATCACTTCACAAAGAATATGTGCAATTATTATATTTAAATACCCTAAAATGTGACTATCAAAAGCCAAGAAAAAAGAATTTCCTTACCAGTCCAAGGTACAATTCTCCTTTACTGCACCGGGTCAAGGGTTACATATCACAATCAATAACATCACACACCAAGTGATCCACTAAGGTGGAAATCATATAATCATTAATCAAAGAAAAAGTAAACAGAAATTCCCACCCATGGAAACTAGGTCCATCCCTCGTACTTGGGGCCACAGGCACCCATGAACAAGCTATAAACCGATTTCCAGTAACAACCTCTCTGCAATATACCATATCCCAAATAGTAAAACCAGCAGAAATAAAAGAGAATTATCAATCTCATTAGTAGCTAGTAAAATAGTACCACTAAATCCATGTCATGAACTCCTATGATACCACTTTGTAACGACCTAGACCTGATCAACTGCCTGAACAGTGCTAAACAGGTCAGGTGCTACTTCCTTAGGCGCACATCCTCAAACTCCAAAGGCTATCGACTAGCAGTGAGGGTCTTATAGGAATAGTGGGGAGGCTATACTCTCTCAGAGGATAATAATACAGGTACTGGTCCAAGTATAATAGTAAGGATGAAATGGAATAAATGACTGAATAGACTCGAACTAGACCCATAGAGTGGAATCATATCCAATATCAATAAACAGTGGAAGCAATATAGAAAAAAATTACAATGGAAAGTAAATAGAACAACATTCCAACAATAAACTGTAACAACTACTAAACAACCAAGGCATGAATCCCCATATAAGTCAATAGAGCCAAAGGCTAACCAACAGTAGTTACAATATAAAGTAAGAAGGATGATACAAGTAAATAAAACAAAATAGAGTAACCCCATCTAGGTAATACCTCAAGGTCCATACCATCTACATGAAACAACTAACATAGCCCAGCTCCTGATGCTGACCCTATACCGGCATGAAATTTAAAAAAGTCTACACGAGTCCTGAAGGACCCGTGTAGGGTGTGAGAAAAGTCTCAGAAGGATACCACCCAATGGTGCATACCTAATATAAGTGTTCAAGAAGACGTGATTATATAAGGAAAGCAGTAAACAATACAGTTCCCAAAAAAACACATACTTTACTGGTGCTCAGTAGCCACCAGGACGTGTCACATACTTTGGCCAATGCCGGAATCTTTGGAATGTAACCTGGGACCTTGTGCCACCGGTCACCATGTGTCTCAAGTACCAACATCCCGAAGGCATGCCCAACAATTGTAACCCAGCTCGAAAGCTCAACCTGCCCATGTTACAACATCCGGAGGAGCAGCAATACCTCTCCTAAAATCAGTAACCATATGGACAATGATTTCCACCCCCAAATAAATACCCGGAGGGACAGTGATGTATGCCCTCAAACCAAATAACCGAAGGCACAATGATATCTTCCCTCAAATCACGACGAGCCTCTGCCCCCAACCTAACAACCTCAATGCCATCTCCTGAGGCTCCTCACCTCCCACGTGGCTTCCTATGCAAAGCACCCCCAAACCGATAGTTCCTAATGGCATCTAACGGTGGCCTTTACCCAGGGAGTGGCCGTACCACCTCATCACAGAGTCTATCTATGTTCACACTACTCAAAATTACCCGGTGAGTGGTAATATCCTCAATAAGATCCCAAGCCACATCAACTCTGACACCTCATGTCCCTGCGAACCTGTCACTCAAATACGATGGCATCACCATCAAAGTAACCTGGGCCATGCCCAACATGAAAGTTCAACTACCTCAAACCGACATCCATAATGCCCAATCCTGTGGTCAAAACCACCCATGTAACCTGTGAAAAGCCCCAAATTTTGATCCACATCACTCAACAATATATCCGGGCCATGCCCAACACAACTCAACAGATTAGCACATGAAATTCACACATTACACATATACACTCTAAATCATCACTTAAACATGTAAATACTAAATAGTAAAATTGAACTACACATGTGTAGTCCCATACCGGCACTTAGGGACTTGGATGTCTTAAACACAATCAATCATGCTTAACAAATTAAACTCAACAGTTTAGACTAAGCAGTTAAATTTATACCCATTTTGGCACCCCGACTGAAATGCCCCAAATGAGCAATGACCTTTAACCAAGCCTCGCTCAGCCACAACTAGGTCAGGGAATACCTAGAGGCATCCCACAATGTAGATAATTAATTAAAAACAATTTAAATAGGGTTTCACTCAATACCCGACGTCGCACCCAAAGGCCGCAACCCCCAAAAGTCTACGAAAACATGAAAGAAGGTATGTACCACCTACCTGAGACACGTATGATGATACTCCTCCGATAACATCCTCCAATTTGGTCTAAAACGCGGTAGATCCGTAAAAGAATCCAAACTACTCAAACACCTATAACTCATTCTAGAATAGATATGATACAAAACAGCTCAAGAGGAATTGAGGCATTACCTAGGGGGTTCCAATGGATCAGACGGTGTTCGAAATGGAGTTTAGATGGATTATCTAGAGAAAAAACAAGGTCCGACTGGCTCTCCCTGCTAAAACCTGTCGGAGGGTTTGGGTTCTGCCTTAAAAGAGGCTACTACCCATTTTAGAGAAATAAAGAAAATACATAGCGTGTACTTTAAGTACACGTGGTGTATCATTTTACTATTCATATGACAGCTGAAATTATATCGACATACTTTCTGAACCTACTGACATGATTACACGATGTGTACCTAAGGGTACATGGCGTGTACTTGGTTTCCCTTCTCTTCCTTGACAGCTTACCCACAAGTCATGTATATCCCATATACACGGCTAGACTACATGATGTATCTAAGGGGAACACGACTTGTACTTGGTTTCAACGATTCTCCCCGGCCAACAGGACTACACACCATGTATAGCTGCCACATGTTCGAGGGTACACGACTTGTCACAAAACTAAATGCCGTGTAGTAAGAAATTTCATCATGGTCTTCACACGACATGTACTCTGTGAGCAAACACTTGGCCACTCACTTAAAATATACACGACGTGTAGTCTAGAAATTTCTAAAACTGCCAATTTTATTCAGTTTCCTCGAAAACATGTCAAAAATTCAAACAGTGTCATGATTTTGACCCGTTCTAAAAACCCGAGTTCTTACAGGTCATCACCAAGTGAACATGTTATAACAGTTTTTATATGTTAAAAATTGTTTCTATAAATTTTCCTCGGAGTAGGGGGTCTAATTAGAATGGATCAACTTTTATAAGCTCTACCTAGTAGGATCTATGAGATTTATACCATATTTACTTCTTCTCTATATTTTTCTTAAATATTTTAGTTTAAGAGTTAGGAAAATAGAGAATTGAATTTTACTCATTCCTCTCTTTATGGGCTTTTCAAACCACCACGTTTTATGTAGTTTTAGCATCTTGTGACTTGGACCATAAAAGGATAAAGTTTAAGGTTATACTGATTTTACTAAAGTTCATGTAGTTTTATGTCATGAAATATGTAGATAAGATATTATGGGAATGTTACCAACCATTTTAATTAGTATACCATGGGTAAAGAGTACTCCAAAATCCATTTGAGTGGAAGATTAAAATGTTGTCAATCATGGGTCATGGTTTTTTGTTCTTGGCTAATGATATGCGACAATAATGTTGAAAGTAATAATTAATCACTCTAAGGTGACAAGATCTACTACAATGATGTATGGGGTCACAAGGATCAAAAATACCTTCTTACAGGGCCAATATTTATCTAGTTTGTGGGTCCAAGCCCCCATGAAGATTCACCTCTAGAATGGTCAAACAGAGAGATCACTTATCCATTCTAGGGGCCGTGAATAGTTTTTGACAACCTGAGGTTCTCAAGAAATTAAGTGTGATTAATGGGTAGAGGTGCATAAAAGATTATGTAAGAACCTTGTACTCTGTTTTTCCTTTTATATGGAATAATTATGGGTGATGATTTTCAAATTATAACATCATATAGTTGGGACATATCAATTTTTTATTTTAACATCATATGACAAGAATGTTTTCCATGCAGTCTAATGTTATACGATAATGATGTTGGAACCGACAAGTATTTTACAAGATATACTTAGAGAAACATTCCCCTGTTTAGGGGAATTTATATATAGGTATCACCTTTTATCCAAACACATTCTTATTATTGGATATTCATATGCCTGATCCCTTCTTGTATAGATTTATATCATTTATTGGAAAGATTTATGAATATCTAACTCATATATAATAAGAGTGAGTCTATATGAGTCAACCCACTTTAAATAGAGGTTGATTCAATTTTTCCGGCTGGGATTTCCATGGTTTCCCCATGCATATTTTAAGGGAAGGAATCATTCCATAATAACATCGTTTAGAGATATCCCTTTACATAGATCAAACTCATATTCATGTTATATTATTAGTATTGACGGAATGTTGTGACTGGAACAACAATAGTGGATCCAAATTTCTATACGCATCCTACATTGGTGGGAATCAAGCCACATGAAGTTCCCATGTGAATGTTCCCTGCATAAGTCATACTCATGCGTGGGGAGGGGGATATTTTTATATTCCATCTATACCCACTATTGGAGATCCAGGTGTCACTACATATCCTATGATGGGAGGAATCGATCCACACATAGTTATTTAATGGAAAACATACCATACCAGACTGACACATACACATTCGTGGGATATGTTTTCTATTTATATTGTGTATGGTCCTAGGATTTGTGATCCTAGTGTCACTATATATCCTAATTTAATAGGAATCCATTTAAATGGGGTTATTGAATGAAAAAATATCCACATAAGTCTGACCGAAGCACAGAGGGGCTATTTTTTCATTGATATTGTGGCTGAACGAGTGATTGGTCATCCTTGTGTCACTATGTATCCTAGGATTATATGAATCAAGACACAACTAGTTCTTGAATAAAAAAATATCCACACATTTATAACCCATATGCCGATGAGACCCTTTTTCATATATGTTGTGGTTGGACCCTGTATTGGAGATCTATATTTCACAATGTATCCTATAATAATAGAAATAAAGAGAAACATAGTTCTTGAAGGGAAAAACCTTGATGAAGGTATGACCCATATGTATAAGGGGAATTTTTTCAATTGATGGTACCACTGGTCCCAGGATTGAAAATCTAAGTGTTAGGATATATCCTATAGTAATAGGAATCAATCCATATGTAGTTCTTAAACCTAAGGCTCTCTATGTAGGTCTCAACCATAGACATAGGGAGACATTATTACTATTGACATTGTATCTTGAAGCAAGATTGGAGATCCATGTGTCACTATATACCCTATTATAATATTAATCAATCTACATTTAGTTCTTTAAAGGAAACTCTCCATAATGTTCTGACTCCTACAAAGAGGGGTGCATTTTTTTGCTGATGTTTTGGCTAGACCCAGGATTGGAGATACGAGTATAACCAAGTATCCTGCAATAATAGGAATCAAACTAGTTGTAGTTCTTAAAAGGAGGTATGGTGGGAGAGAAAAACTAAAGGGTGGAAGCCTTATTGGGAGAAAGACATATTAGTGAACAATTTTAAATCAAGAAAGACACATTAACCATACAGTTAAATGTTATGAAGAAAAATGGATTAGTGTGGCATTTAAGGTCATGCATCCAGGACCATGCTAACCCTAACATGAAATTATATCTATCAATCATATAGGCAATCCCTTAACAAAATTCATAAGCAAGTGTGAGCCATGATCAATGTGAGAAATATGGAATTGAAATAGTTTCATTCACCACATATAGGCAATTAAAAGAATGTATACATGCATTTTTGTCATCTAATAGATATGAAAAGATGTAGGATCGAAGTGTTTTTACACATCTCATTGAAATGAGAGTCAATTTGTATGTACTTAAGGAGAATTTTAAAATCTAATGTGAGAGAAAAAATGATTCAGTCTAACTTTATGCCACAAGGAAGAAGGTTTTCTAATGTGGAAAAGAAGGTATGAAGCCCCATAAATGTTTTCTCGGTATTTGAGAAAACACCTCATGAGGGTAATCTTGTGTTTGTGGAATGACGATTCTAGAGCTAGTCACCTAAGGAATCCTATTCTTGGTACATAGGGAAACACTACATTTAAAAATAATGTCATGAATACTTCATTGTAATTTTTAATGTCATGTGAATGGGATTATATGGGTAGTTAATTTAAGGATGATGTGACAAGGGCCTCTCAATTTATTTCAGCATCGTTTGGTTTGGGAAAATGGTGTCATATAGTTTTAGGTCATATGATGAGTACCACATATGATATATAGTTTAATGTCTTTATACGATGAATTTCTATGTTTTGTAGTTTAAAGTCTTAATTCTATGACCTTATCCATGTAGTTTAACATTATATGGTAAGGAAATTTCAGATGTAGTTTATCGTCTTGTGGTAAGGATATATTCCATGTAGTTTAACATCATTGGTATTTTCATTAGATGTTTTATGGATTTCAAGTGGAAAGAACATTATCTTTTCAAGAGATAAGTCCACCTCGATATATCCCAAAATCCATTGGGTCCAAATTTTGATTAGGTTGATCCCAAAAACATTTTCAACTAGATACCTATATATGTAAACATTTTTGAGTTTGACTGAGACATAAAAGGGTCTTATATTCCCTTGGATTAAATTTTCCTAATCGTTTTTGCGAATGAGATGGGACATGGCATACTAATGGAAGAATCACCACTTCATAATCACCTTCTATAGAAACATCTATCTTTAACTCCCTTTGGTTTAAAGGACCTTAATGAGGGAATTTATGAGTTATTTTGAAAGTTGGAGAGAATATAAGATTTCATAACATCTACCTGATGATGCAAATATCACATATTGTTTAATATATCATATTCATTAATATCCTATTTCTAGGATGTGTTCTGTTCATTTTAATGTCATGTGGAAAAAATTACATACATTTTAACATCATGGGACTAGGTAGTTTTCATATAGTTCAACAACGTGTGATTATAATGTTGTTGTTTCGAAACCCGTCAAGAGGGTGGATTTTCTGATAGAATTTGAATGACTCTTTCATATTTTATGAGTTATAAGATCCTATAGATATATCAAGACTCCATTTACCAACATCTATATCTAATAATTAAGGACAAATAAACCGTCTATTGTGTTCCCATGATTTCCGTGTTAGGGGATGTGATTATCATGGCCTATCAAACACACCTCACTCAGCTTCCTCATTTTTGAGAGATTTATCAATTATATCTCCATGGAATAATTGATGTACCTAGGGACATGCTTTTATCGAAATGAATACACCCTTCAAATTATATCATCTAGAGATGGGTGAACATGTTATTTCTACCACATGCTACCTCTACCTCTATAGGATTGTGACAAGAGCTGAGTTTGGAGATTGGGGAGAAGATCCCCATTTTTTATTGGATCAGGGGTAGGTGTTGAAACATTGGGGGACTTGAATGATGTAGACACTTCCCATTGAATAATGAAAACTGAATATCCTAGAGTATTTATGGAAATGGATGTGGTCAGATGGTTTATAGAGTACCCCAATAAGGGGGTGGAAAATATATAAATTCCCCCAAAACTATGGGCTATGGGTTTTATAAATATAAACATTATCTATCCCTATATAATGAGGTTAATTTGAATAATGTTTTTATAACACTCGATTAGGTGATGAAAAATATAAAAATACACCCAGCCGCATTGGTTGGGGTACCTCACTTAAAGGTGGACCTCCATAGCATGAAGTTGACGAGTCATTCTAGGGAAGAGATCCTAGGAGAATTCTAGAAATTATTTCTTAGAGATCCTTGTTCTCTAGTTTGAGTTGAGTAATATATTCATCCAAATAATTTTCCTTGACATCCTTAAGGGGGTGATGAGTAGGAGTCATGCCAACACCCTTTACTCAGACAATGATAGGGTAGTAAATGATGAAAAAAGTCTCATTGTGGACTCCAAATTCTAGATCTACTATTTTCCAATAAAAAGAATACTCCATTAATATTGTAATCTGAAACAAAATCATGATTGATAATACCTTCTATAGATTCTTGAAAGACATAGTCAATCCCTTCCTTTCCTATGATGGAGGAAAAAGGTGGGGGAACCTATCATTACTCCAGTAATAATAGGAGTGTATAATTATACTCTTTAGGAGTGTGTTTGTACTAATATAATGAGATGTCCTCAAATTTGGTTGATATAATAATAATAGATACATAAACTAGATGGAGGTCCTCTTCAAATGAGTAGCTCATTCGATGAGTCGGTGCCCGATATAAAGTTTGATGGGATGGTAAACAATGTATAATTTGATGGGTTTATGACCGTTGTACCATTCGATGGGTCGTTTCCCTTAGTACCATTTTTTAGTATGTTCCTATGTTGATGTTGATCCTAGGGTAAAATATGATAAAAATTACCATATACCTGTGGGATGGGGTGATCCTTGGGATTCGACAGCCACCAAGGCTAGCTATGATGATGTTAGAGTCTTAAGGCTAGTGATGATCTGGGATTGATTCAGGGCCATTATCATGATATAGTAGCAGAACTCAGACATATTGGTAGTAATATGAATCTTATCCTACTCAATAGTTATTTTATTTGGAAACCACCATATGGATATCCTATTGGATGCCACAATTTGGATGGTTGGGGTGGGCACAACTTTTTCTACATCCTCTAACAGAATTACAACCATATTTTGATGATGATGACTAAAATGGATGGGATTTCTCCTAGGATAATCTTTAGTGGATGATTTGACATGGTTATTATCCTCATGCACCTACCATTGGTAGAGAATTTATGTCTTGCGGTGATCTAGGGATTTTCTCCCAAATTAGTTGAATGTTAAAATAAGGGCCACTTCCTCTTTTGTGGCCTATCATGGAAAATATGGGAAATGTGGATTCATCATCTTAAGGATATCATGTGTTTATTGAATATTTTGGATGGGGCCATTGAGGTTGTACTCATATATCAATATATTCACCAAATAGAGATGGCAGAGTTTCTTTGGTGAAAACTTATGTTTAGACCATGAGGCAAAATATTCCATGGAAAAAAATACACATGATTGGTGTGTCAACTGGTTATTGACAACATCTTCATATTTTATGTAAGCACTACCACCTTGTGTATATGTCTCAAAATCTATTATCAAATTTGATGGTTTAATTTAAAAAATAAGGAATATGATAAATAATGGTGAAGAAACAAGACCCCTTATTAGTTTAGTATCATATATTAGAATACATGTTTGGTCAATTAGATTCACAGTTAAAGTATAATGAGGTGGTAACTTCTTTTACAAAAGGTTCAACATAATTAAAATATTTCACATTGGGTTCACCACTTTTTTTCCCATGAATTTTGGAACAAAATTGCCAAAAATGGAACTGGGTATTCAATATTATTTAACTTTTTAAAGGGATTATATGGTTAATATATTTCACGTCGGGTTAATCAATTTATTTTGAAAAAAATTAGCAGATGGTTTCACCCAATGGTCAGTTATGGGTGACTGAGGGTTGTTTCACAATGGTTTATATCTAGTTTACTATATTTTTCTATAATGTAAATTCCAAATAGTCTCCAAATCCATTAAATGGAAAAAACCAATAATATAAAGGTAGGATGTCAATTAGTGTTTCAAACCCAATGACAATTAAGAACTCAAATTGGTTGAGAGGATGGGAGGTCGGGCTGATAACACCATTTAGGGGGAAATTATTAAATATTCTAGGATTATTTTGTAGATATATGATATTTTCATTAAATACTTCCCAATCCATGATATGATTTGGTTACCCCTATTCTAATTACCCGATCAATACTATATATTAATGAGAATAGTTGTGTGTTTCATGGTTCTCTATTATTCTCCTCCTTAATTATGAATCATTAGTTTATATCCATGTTTAGGATTTCTGGAGTTAATTGAAAACTTTAGAGGTAGTTGGGGTCATTGATATGGGATTGAACCTCTTTGAGGAATCTTATATATCATATGAGAACAATAATAAAAACCCACATTGTTCATTTTAAATAGTTTATAGTAATATGAAAAGACTATACCATGGATGTTAACATCATGTGACGAGGACATAAATATATGGATCGAGCCTCGTAGATATGTTCTATGTATCTTGTTAAAACATGAATCAATATCCACATAGTTTGTGTTATGGGAATCTATGTCATAAAATATGTGACAACAAAGGCCTAGAAAAATAATTATGTATGTCTAGATTCTTAGAATTTCTTCATCAGGAGTATGAACCTTCGAGTGAAGATGATATGTAATCTGGCTTACACCCTAACTAGGGGCCCAAAATGGGGTAATAATCATCATTATATTGGTATAATAATTTCCAATATCTAAGACCTTGTGGTCCATGCTCGGTGTGAGAAATAAGAGACAGTGGAAGATTTGATACATCAAATGAGAAATTTTTTTTACAAGGATTACAAATTAATGTTTCCCTTAGATATTAATGATTACCAATATCATAGAGAATATGGTATAGGACTAGGAAATTATGAAATAATCCTAAATATGTTGTTTGGATAAGAATTAGAGTCAAAATACTTTTGTTTTTCCCAAATCTACAGATGGTTTTATGGTACATGTGGTAATTATCCGATCTTGCACTTAAAAGGATTCCAGTTTGTAAGACCACCTCTCATCCAATGATTTGAAAGGATGGATGGTAGACTTGTGGGAGAATTCAGTCCCATGAGTAAAGAAGAGATGGGATATGGAGGGACTTACACCTGGGTGGATTCCCATTAGAGATCGATCCTTAAGAAGGAATCCAATATATACTTTTTGGACATGAATTAGATTCCTCTTTGTTCAATTATCCCCTAACCCATTGATGGTTTGGGATAAGTGATTTCACTTGAATGAATTATTATCATCCTAGAGGATTAAGAAATATATGGTATTATACTAGTATGGATTCCCCTGATACATATTTATTCTCTATCCATTGATAAAAAAAGAGAGTTGATGACCATGATAGGTAATTTTAATATGTTTGGTACTACATGGAGACTCCATTCAGAAGAATGACTCAAATACAGTCATGTGACTATGTAACCCTAACCCATTAAGGAAACTCCCTTTATTAATGGGAAACTCTGTCAAAGATTCATAGGTAGATGTTTTCATGGTTCATGTCCATGTGTGTGTAACAAAAAATTTGACACATCTTCCCGACCTGTCTGAATCTTATACTATAAAATTCTTGATTATCTACCATACATGACATGATTTTTCCCAATGTGTCTTGATTCCCTATAAGACATTATACAAATTTCCAACTAGGTCTTCCTAAGAAGTATTAGGTTCTTTCCATGATCAAAGTGAATTGTCCAAGATGACTTTGAATGATCAATGTCAATTGTCCATTATGTATTCTTCTGAACAAAGAGGACCTGTCCAGGTCCAATTGTATTATCAAATTGATTTTCCATTAAGTATTCTATTGATAAAACATACTTGTCTTGGACCACTGAACATGATCAAATTTAATTTTCCATGAAGTCTTTACATGATCAAACTGAATTATCTTGGAGGTATTCACATGATAAAACTGACCTATCCATGGAATGTTGCATGATAAGGATGAAATGAAAATGGATTGAATCATGAAGATACTAAAATGTATAGGGCCATATGAATTCAACAAGATAATAGTAAGTTATGTGACCCCATGATCTTAAGAGAGTCACATGATGGGATATCGCAGACATGTACATGATTTTATGCATGACAAAGAGAGCATGTATGAGGGTTAAACCAACCTATACAAGGGTATCATGCTCATGTACACATGTAAAATAATTGACAAGGGATGTGTAGATCATGTCCACAGGTGTTTTCATTACATGTAAGGGTATCAAGCCAAGGATAGTTCGTATTGGATTGGTGTATTTATATAGATATCAATAGGTGTTTCTCACATAACTGATGGCTTATTCAGCATGGTTGAACATTGACGTTGGAGGATAGAGGGTTATACTTTGTAATTATGCAAGTAAAAGAAGTGCACGTCCAAGAATCCTACATACATCACACAATGGAGGTCCATATGAGATAATCACATGATATCTATATAATCATTAGATCATATAATCTATAAGGGATCATGTAAAGGTTCTACAAATATGTGCATGGAAAACATATTGGAGTAGTGTTCATGGAAGAGTTTGTAAGAAAGATAGTTCCAAATAAAATATTATGTATATGGTACATGTACACGATGTTTTATTTTCATGGATGGGGATTTTGGGGGGAGTTCTATATGTCAATGCCTCATGAAAAGGAGGTTCATTCCCAATACATGAGTATATATCACTTGATCATTGGGTTTTCATGATGTTAACTATGTTTATTTGACCACATGATCTTTAGGAGACAACAAAATGTATTCATATGATATCATCACATGGTGGGTTCTCATGATGAGAGTCTTAATATTACGTTGAGATACTCTTAAATGAAAATATTTGGCTCATCTCTTATGTTTTTTCCATTCATTATCTCTTAATATACTATTCTACCTCTCTCCATTTCATATCTATTTTTTAAAGAGTAGCTATTTATATAAGAAGAGTTCATCTGGGATTGGTGCCTCTTTTCATGGCGAGGGTTCCGTGTGAATTGTCCTGAGGCAATTGAGTTCTTTTAATGAAAAAATAAATTGAAGAAATCATGAATTATAGTTAAGTTCCTTTTATATGAAGATTAATTGATGTCATCTTGGTTTTCATGAGAATAATCCCTTTATCATTTGACCCTTATAAAATATTGTGTTCGATTTATGCGATTAGATGATCAATTTCATTTAGAGGCTCTATTTCATAAACATTTCATATATGTAAGGAATTCATGGACTCATCTTGTTCATCCTTAATTTGGTTCATTGGAGGATAGATGATGATGTATTCACATGTTTTCTTCAAAGTATTTTAATGATTTTGTGACATATCATTGGATATACACTCGGAGGACACATGTGATAAAATAATGAATAAAAATGACAATGGAAGAATCCTCTCATGATGGTGGGTATTTTTTATTTTTTGTGAAGCTAGTGATGTCCTAATATCTTGGAATGGGTGTTATTACTTGATCGTATAATCTATACGTGCACTTGATACTCATGGTTTTCATGATGAGTTTTCATGAAATCATCCATTTGGCTGTATCAAAGCTGTCATATTGTATAATGTTGTCCCAAGATCATGTGCAGTGATCCCTTTATTGGTTTCAAGCTAAAGGTTCAAGTTGATTTCCCTTTTTAAGGAATAGGGGATCTATGATAATGGTGTTGGATACATGATTCCCATGACTCATAATGCACCACATGAATGATTCATGTTATTGTACATGGTGTTCATGTGATGTCACTGGTGACCGTTGGCATGTATTTAAGAGATGTTTCATGATCCTGTGATTGCATGAGGACTATCTCCACTCTATCATGTGTTCCATTACACATTTTTTGATGGATTCAATAGGTACACATGATTTAATTCACTTGATCACATGATGGATTTAGTGATGAAAATATTCATGAGATGGTGTATGATCATGTGTTCCAAAGAACCACATGTGACTAAGGATTCCCCTTGTGTTATTTATATTATTTGAAAAAACCCATCTATAAATGATGTAAATTGTGTGCATGGTGGATTGGTGTATAAAAAATCATGCGACACTTGAAAACTAATGTGATCAAAAAACATTACATGGTGGCTCAAAAATTACTTTGAATAGGCCTATGCATGAAAACATTCATGAATGGAATCAGACAATTCAGTGTAATATGGTTTATTTTATTGATTTTTGATGATGTCTAGTATGAAGGATTTTGAGAGAGGGCTCATTGTTTAGTGTCTTAGGATGATATTAGTGAACATGAGGAGTGTGGCTGGAGATTGATCAGTTGAAGCTGACTCGAGAAAGTGTTTGGATGACTCTAATAAATTTGATTAGGTGGTTGAGCTTCAATCATTATATTTTATAGAAGAACAATGCGTGTGTCATAATTCATCCCAAAATAGGGTTTCACTTGGATGTGGAGTGGTTGATAATTTATCATGGATCCAATAGTTTCCAGAAGTGAGTATAGAGGTTTTCTCTTGACTATTATGAGCATCAACCAATGCTAGTGCACTATTCTTCTGGGCTACCAACCCACAACATGTATTTACTCCTCTTGTGTGTCTTCTTCCCTATGCACCTACTTCTTCATAGGGAAACTCTCCAAGAAGTATCCATAGGAATTTTTAGGCGACTCACACATGAACTTGGGTTGAGCTGGCTTGGATAGCTAGCCATGGATAGTCAATTTATTTATCTAAATGGAATCCATTTAATACTAATTAAAGTAAAATAGTTATTAAATGGTCTAAAACATGATCCCTTATAAATAAATCCCAAGACATCCCAAGAAATTAGTTATCATTAATGTAAAATATACCAAAATATTTCTTATTATTTACACATCTCATATCTTGAACGCAAATGGGCTTCACAAAAAATTATGGGTGTCAACAGCGACTTATCATTATCATTATATATGGTGAAGAGACATGAATGATGCATTATTTCCTCTATAAATTCCCCATGAGATATTTTTTATTCATTATCTCATCCATGCATTTTTCTATATTCAATTGATTACATATATATATATCATAATATTATTTTTGGGATATCTTTTGTATTGGAGATGTTTTTGTTAAAATATTTTATAGGATAAATTCTCCCATATTGTGAGATATTCCTACTCAGGGAATGTAACTAGACCATGTCCAGTTGAATGTTGGATTAGGGTGAAACTCTCTTCTTACATCTAACCTATGGATGGAAACATTGTGATTAGACATGTAAATATTTTATCAAATCTATATTTTATAATGATAGAGTTTGGAATTTGTAGTCATACAAGGAGTAATAAAGAAGCATAAGGAAAATAATTTGAATGGGGTATTTTGTTTCGTTATTGGAAAAAGGAGAAAAAAGGGGACCATTGAATGAAATATTTTTTTTCCATGGCTCTGATAAGCTGATAGTCAATTCACAGTATTAAGGCATCATTACATATTAAAAAGAAGCTAGTTCACATTGGTTATCAACCCACTACAAATCTAAAACTCACACACCACCCACTATCATACCCCATGTGTGATAAATTACTAAGAACCAAACATATTATTTGAATATCGTCTGATAACTATGAATTTAGGTGTCCTCATCAGCTTTAGGAACCCCTTAAGGTACTATTGGAACATAAAAATTTCATAAATTACATGAACTTCCCATTCAGTAATCCATAAAAAAACATAAATTACACATAACTAGCACACACATTCTCTCATGCATTTAATATTTTTATAATGAGCCATTACAACACTCACCATCCTCTTCTAAGAATGTTTTAAGATCTAGATGAACCATCTGAAAGGATCTCATCCTTTATCCAACTCAATATCATTCAAATAAGATGAACCCCAATAGATTTGTATTGACGAGAGTGTATTTTTTCAATATTAATAAAAGCCAATGTGTTTCAAGGGTGAAGAAGATGCTTCAAAAAACATTTGGCATTATAGAGGTAATATTATTTGTGGGTTTCTTATAAATCATAGGATTTATGAGTAGGCCCTCATGTCAATGATAAGTGCTAACTCTATGCAATATATTTCTACAATAGTTTGTAATAGTTTGAAGAGATAACTATTTCAATTGGTGGGATATAAATTGGTACCAAAGTTAAAATATGTATAAATTGGGAGACTAACGTACATAATTGTATAGAAACCCTCATAGTGACATTTATATTGAACATTGACGAATTACTAAAAAATCTATAATTGTGTGATGTTTTTTAAAAGATTATGTTAATGATGGAGTGAGAATGTAGTGAGAAAATGAAACCCTAAATCTTGAGTACATATATAATTAAATACTTTGGTAATGGTAATGAATAGTATTTAGTATGTTTTGATAAATTCCCAAAAAAATTATGTAAATTTTTGAGGTGTTTTTTTGATGTTTGATGATAGAATAATGTTAATTGAGATGATTCTGAGATCATTTAATGAATTTTGAAATTTAAGTGATAAGGAGAAGAATATGAATGTTTTTTCAATATTTATTAAGAATTTTAATTTTATAAGACTTTTGTAGATTTTTTATACGTTTTTGTTGGGAATAAAACGTTTGGTACACCGATAATAATTCAATGTTTTTGAAAATTTTGAGGATGAATAAGTCTCAAAGGTTATATTATATTTCTCATGAATTGGTGTACTAATTTGAGAACCCATGTGTGATATTTTCCATAAGACATCATTAATGTGTAAGAATTTAGTGATTATAATATTTGGGTATTAGTGTAAGACATTAAGCAATTTTTTTTGGACTTTTGAGACCTTAAGTATTATACTAAGTTGCATAAGATTGTACAGGATTTAGTAAGACTTACATAGTCTAATGAAACATATTTTGGTGAGTTTGAAATAATTTAGAGTTATAAAAACTTTTAAAAGGTAGAATACTTACCTTTACCATGAAATACACTTCTAGAACATCACAAAATTATAAAATTTTCATTTGAAGTATTGTATAAACTCTCTGATTAATACGTTGTACATAGTAGAATTTTGTTACATCTATATAATTAAATCATATTTTCCAGAATTTATATTTTGAATAGTATGATACATTTTATGATAAAAATGTTTTGATTTCAAGTTATAAGGTTCATAATTAAATGATAAAACCATGATTTAAGATTTTTATAAGGGGGATTAAAAGATATGATATGAGAGGGGAACCCTGTTCCACTATTTATAATTTCTAAATGAGAATATTTAAAATTTAATCTTGGTGCTCAAAATTTTAGATAAAAAAATATGGGGATGATATTTTCAAAATTAATTTAAAAAAAAATTGATTCAAGGGGAATGATTTGATAAATGGAATATTTAATAGGATTAATATTGGAAGATATTATTATGCCTGAATTAAGGATATTATATATTAACAAAATCAAGAAATTAAATGGGATGATGCAAGTGCTACACTTTACTATAATCCATATTTTTTAATATATTGATAAATAGAATTTTAGGATTTGTGGGAACCATTTAAAACAATATCCCACATGAACCAGATCCTAGATAGAAAATACTAAACCAGAAAAATCAAATAAATCGCTAGAAATAAGAAGTTCATAAAAATAAAGGATGAAAAATGGGACCATCCCAAGCCTAGAAAACTATAGATACATGACACAAAAAACCTAGGATAGTACATAAAATGATTATTCCTTGAACGAATAACCTAATTTTAGTCAAAATTTTACCAATCAATGTCATACATACTATTGTATTCATCACTAATGAATCCCTACATTAGCTTTTCACTTGTTGCACATACCAAGGTCATTCCCCATAAAGAAACTTCCTCTCCATGATGACAACATAATTTTTTCTAGAGTCAAAAAATAAAAAAAACCATAACAATAGACATCAACACCATGAATAAAACAAACAAAAATAACACCCAAATCATTATATTGAAATGTAATGTTTAACGACTTGGATGAATCATTTTGAAAAATCACAAACAAAAAAATTGAGCCTAACGAACAAACACTGAATAGAAAAATAAATCCAACTCGCTATCAGATAGAAACACCATAAGAACATGAACCTCAAAAACACCAATAAAACTATTATAGGTAATATTAAAATCCAATGTCTACATAATCATGAATGAATCATGCAAATGTAATACCTTAATTTAGACCACCATCTCCACTCTAAAGATAAAATTTATCCCAAATTTATCCAAGGAGAGAAAACAACGTGATATAAATCTCTATTAAAATGAATGGGTCAATGAAATTTATGTATGAATGTCTAATTTAAAGAAACAAAATACTCCACTGTAGAGGGAAACATGGTTGCTATAAGTTTGATGTTACAACCTCAGTGGAATCTAAATAAGATGAAGATAAAGAAGAACCAAGACCAGGGGGAATTAGTAATGAACTCATGAAATTTAAATGGAGAGGAAAATTAAGAGGTATTGTCTAGTGAAATCCAAAAAAGGTTATGTAAGGGTTATCAAAGCCTAATCAATGATGGTGATGAATTGATCTGGGCATATTGGTATGTGATTGTGAACCCAAAAACACCTACATGGATACTGGATGAGCTAAAGGGGACTGTGATGTAAGATAACAACATATGGATTGAGATATTAAGGAAGGATATAGGTGTGAATAAAAAAAATTAGAATATAGGGAGTGAGTGAGATGATCTTAGAGAGGCACTATTTATGTCTCCCCCTCCAATCCACATTCGATGGGAAACACTATCTATGAGAGTGGGGGGAGGCACCACTTAGTGGAATTCACATGATAAAAATCAAATAAATTAAATATCACAACGTTTAATGTGATTAAATATGGGAATGGGAGGAGAAATATTTTTATGATATACAATTGTAGTCATATAGATTCAATCACTACTATGTGTAGTTTTCAGGGAACTATCATATCAAGAATGAGAATTGACACTCCGCTATCCCTTGATCCTATTATTTTATATATTATGAGATGAATATTTTAATGTGGATTGTTATTTTTTTGATAAGATGAAGAAGACCAAGTCATCTTGAAATTGAGAATATCTTAAATATGATTAAAAGATAACTGTTGTAAATTAAATAAAGGTTATTCTTATAAAATTACTCATGATAAGAGGTTGAAAAAATATATTCATGGGATAGTGGGAACACACTCTATTGGTGTATATGAGAAAAATAATTGGATAATAAGGTGGATATGGGTGCATTGAGATTGATGGAAGGCTTTAAATTTTATAATATAGAAAAAATGATGTCAACCTACTTCTAAAATAGAAAATTAGAGAGCAAGTTACCCACAATTATTCATAAAGACCAAATGGAATTTGGAGACACTAGATTTGATTAAGGATATATTTTTAGTTATACCAGAAAAAATTAATGGAATATCTTCAAATAATCACAAATATATTTTTAATCTGATGAGATGGGAGGTGAATTGGCCAAATGGTGAATAGATTTAACAACCCCATAAAAATTATGAAATATTTGGAAGAATATGACTTAAATTGAAATGAATTATATTATCAAGTTAATGATAAATTTAAAAGATTTATTTTTGAAAAATTGGAATATTATAATTTTTTTAATAAAGTGATCCAAGAATTTAAGAAACTAAATAATGTATCTAAGAATGTATAGGATGATCTGGTTGAAGTGAAAGGGAAAAAGATGTTGATAAACTCTTAATAGGGAGAAGAAAAATTCATAGGAATCCTAGAGTAAGATTAATTATTATTTTAATGAAATGGTGAAAGAACTTAATGTATGTAAAAAAATTATTGATATAAAATTCCAAGAGTTGGATGTGAACCTAAATAATTTGGAAAACAATTACGTTGATTTACCACAAGTAGTTGAAATAAACTATGTTTCCCAAAATATCTACGATAATGGTCATAATTATTAGAGGACACAAAATGATGGTACCAATATATTGATATCCTCAAGAGACACATCTAATCTATGATCATGGAAAAATGATACCATAAATGAGTTTAATATTCTTCTAATATTTTTTATCTAGTTTTGTATATTTCAAATACAAAATGGTAAATATACTAAAGGGTAAAATTCTATGAAATTCATATAATCATCAAGAGTGAATATGGGAATGTCAAATAAAATCAAAACCCCAAATATACCCTAAGGAATATGGTTCCTATCCAAAATTAACAACATGGAAAATCTAGACAAAGTGTATCAACTAGAAAAAAATAAGATTTATTGGCACTATTAGTGCTAGAGGTGGATTGAAAAAAAGAATAGGGATTGCAGATATGAAATCCATATAAACAAGTCATAGAAAAACATAATTCTTCAAGACTAATGATGAATCTTATAATAAAAATTCTATTTAAAATTTTACTTTATAGAAAAAATTATTTTTTATAGTAAGAAAAAATTTAATTATATTGAAAACATACGTGGTTTTTTCAACCTATATGGTCACTATTGTGAATAAAATTTATATGTATTATGCAAAAAAATGTAATTTAGATATTAAGAAACTATAATATAAATCAAATAAGGTTAAAAAATAATATTATTCTATGAGGATTAAACATAGGAAATTGGATAAACAGACCACTCATAAGAAATTAGAAAATAGAGCCAAATATTTTTTATCAATGAGGAAAAGACACATATATTTGGGGAAAACATTTATACATATTTGAGCACTAACATGATTATTAATAAAAAAATTAGTATTCTAAAATGTTAAATGGAATAAATAAAGGGGAGATATTTTCAAATTAGTTGTATGTATCTTTGGTGAGGTGTATGATAAATTTACAGATAAGGTAGAATATAACACTACTAAACATGTGTGTGTCAAGAGAAAACATAATAATCACATAGAAATTATATTTATGAAATTTTTTCCTGAATAATAATGAATAAAGTGATATTAAATTTTACTATAAATCTAAAACATATACATTTAATAAAAAATAATTTTCAACATCTTAAAAGAAAGACAAAAAACTGGGGCTGATCAATTGGAAGAGCCTAGGAAGATGAAATCTGATATAAATTATGATAATTATGATTTTTCTAAATGTAATAAAAATATCTTGATCTTAGAAAATGTTTTTATGTGAAATTAAATCCAAATTTTCCAAATAAAAAAAAATTAATGTAAAAGGAAAAAAATAATGAATCCTTCTAGTCATTTTAGAGCATCAAATAAAGTATTTTTTTAGTTGAGATACTACTCTAATATATATTTCTTATAATGAATAACTTATTTTGTCTCACATTATTCTCATATTTTGTTGGTTGATCATTTTGAATTATGGAAATGAATTTTATCTATGAAAATGTAAAAATGGTGATTATTGTAATGCTAAAACATGAAGAAGTATAATCCCTAATATTGTGTTGAAAATTTTTTTCTCCTTAAAACACATCATTTTACATTATAACTTGGTATCATGATTTATCTTGTATCAAAATGATTTGGATTCTATTTATTAAATAAATTAAAACATGATTAATTATGTGGATGATAATCCCTTAAGGGTTAGCATAAAATTGCAAGATGTTAGAGTTTAGAATTTTATGATTAAATATTGAATATCAAATTCCCTAGTTAAAAATAAATATGAGGAACTATTTTCACATTCCCATAAATATATTAGTTTTTATATTCATGACTATCAATATAGAGTTTTTATCTAACAACATTTGGAGGAAAACACACTTTCACTTGAAGTTATTTTATATGTTTTTTCACGTTATGTTAATATTTATTATATTCATTGAAGTTTTTTAATAGTATCCACTAAGGATATAATTTCAATGTTGTCATCACATTATAAATATTTTATGAATAAATTTTTTCTCTTGGAAAATTATTCTTTATTTAGACATTGGATTAACCTAGGAAGACATAGATTTTATTAGTTGATGGATATTTGTTAAGATAAAATGAATTCAAACCCTTATAGTATGGAATGAGGAAGAAAAATTAGGGAAAAGATGAATTTTAATATTCATAAGAGAAAGGGGGAGAATAATATTATACTATATTAAATTCCATTATATTTATGGAATCGTAATAAGAGTTAGATATACCAATATTGTAATTTTATTTTATTTTCAATAAGGTGGATAAAAGTTACATTTAATTTTGATGAAAATTGGGTGTTGACATCAAATTCAAAGTGGATGATTAATGTGGAAAAAGGGATTTATGAAGATGAGATTGTATTTGTTATCAATAAAAATTAAAATATATGAGTGTAAATTGATATAAGTATTATTCTCATAAAATTGTTCAATGTAGAGTTAATATTTATAGAGATATTCACTTAAATTAAAATATTAATGAGATAGTACTAATGTAAATTCCAAATTTTATGTCTATGGAAGAAATTTCTATAATATTTTGTTAATATTTGATGATCTGTGAGTTTAAACACATTGGAAAATTGTTGTTAATATAGAATAAAGTTATTGAATTAGGATATTAATGGACTTAGTTGTTCAAAAACTCTCCCAATGACATTTATTTTTAATATCTATTTAATTAGTGAACAAAATACACTTGTATGGAGTTTTCTAAAGGTTGATGTTAATAATGGAATGGGAAATTAGTTAGACAATTAAATATTCAAAATTATGTATTTATATACTGAAATACCATGATAATATAATTTAATAGGATTAAGGTCGTTTTCATAAATTTTAAAAAATATGTTTTAATTGTTTATGATTTTTTTGAGATGTTTGAAGTCAAATAAAAGGAATTTTAGAATATTCTATGATCATTTCATGAATTATGGATAAATTTTCCTGATGCTAAAGAGTGAATATATCTTTTAATTTTAATAAGACCATAAATTTCATTAGACTTTAATATATTTCTTATGATTTTTTGTGTGCTGGAATAATTTCTATACATATTAAAACATTTCTGTTATCCAATATTTGGTAGTGGTAGAAGTCACACATGTCACATATGAATTTCTATGAAGAAATAAAATAAATTTAGAAACTATTTATAACATTTTTCATAAGACATCATAAGTGTGTAAGACTTTTGTTTTTTACAATTTAAGACATTGAAAAATAAAAGTATGATATTTGAGATCATAATACTTTTACCAGGGTTCTATGTAAATTACATGTTTTAATAATTCACACAATGTCTTATGAAAATCAATTTCTATGTCTCTAAGACATCATAGATTTAAATATTCAATAAATGGAAAATATTCAGTATTTGTGCCTAAAAATACAACAAAACATTATAATACATACTAAAATGTCATCTAAAGAAATGTATTCACTGTATATATAAATCACTAAACATAGTTGAATTTTTTGATTTTTCTGAATGAAAACCTAGTTGTGTAAATCCCATGGGTTTATAAGGCATGATACATTGATTTAATTTTATTATATCTTATCATTGTGTGTTTTGGGGTTTGGTTTGTTGTAGAATGGACTTGATGAGTATCAGGGTAGATTTGGGAAGTTTTGGATGAAATTTAGAGAGAACATAGTTAGATCTTCGATAGTAGAAATACTATATATTCCCTAATAAACCATGTAATAGATTAAAATAGAGATACTTGTGTTCAAAAAGTTGGTGACTGGTGCACCAAACCATATGGCCCAACTATGTGCCTTGACCTAGGTTTATAACCTAGTTTTGGTATGGTTGGTGCACAGTCTCATAAACATGGAGGCGAAAACATTTTCATTGTATTGATTATTTCAAAAATTAAAAATTGACCTAAAAATCCTTAAAACCCTTATGCATCCTCCTATGATCAGGTATCTCAAACTTAGTGACTCCCTTGAGATATTTAGTGATTAAATTTCATTTATAATGAGTTTTTTATTTGAATAAAGCCCATTGGATCTAGTTATTGATAGAATGTATTTGTTTTTCTCTTCTTTCGCTTGATCATTTCAACCTATCTCAAAATAATCCCTTAAATGAATCCATAATTCATGCATACGATATCTAGATCATGATCTGATTATTTTTATTGCATCATCAATGGAGAGGAACCTAGATTCACTATATTCTTCCTCAATTCCCTTGGCTGATTCAAGATCCTTTTGTTGTGACAATCAATATTGGGTTTGTGTAAGTATATTTAACCCTAAAATCTTCATTCTACAAGTATATTCACTATAAAATCCTTATTTCATTATTTTAGGCCAAAATTTAGGGATTTGGTTCATCTATCTGGATATGGGTGGTTGTTCATAACAGTTGGACTCTTCTATGCTTGAGGTAGGAAGTCCTTATTATGTTAAAACTTTTATATAATTAATTATTCCTTGACTCGAATATTGGTGAATATGTATCCTAGAAAGAACTCTATTATTTGTTTTTTTGATAATATAGTGTTTACCCTTCAATTATATGTTTGAGTTATATAATAAATTGTTCTATGTGTTTTGATTCCTAAGTGTTTATCCATTGATGAGATGGTTGAGTCATATGATAATTTGTGTTTTTTATATTGTTCATATTATGGCTATGAATCATGATAGAGTTGAGTCATGGAATAAATTATGAAATCTTACTTTGAATATGTGACTTTATACAATTGAATTACCTCATGGTATAAAGATAATTTAGTTTCAACAATGGTTAATGGAATCCTAGTTAGTGCATGATAAACTGACCAGTTTTGTATTTATTTGTGCCTTTATTTACATACATTTCATACACATTTTTTATAATTTATACAATTATGATATGGACTCATTTTCGGTTTTCTACATGGATTTATACGCAATCCTTGGAAAGGAATCTGAATGCATGTTAAGAGTTTATTTTAAAGGATCCAGTGAAGGATAATGGTCTTGTTTTGGGAAGGTGAGAAGGATTAGTTGGATGGATCGAGGTGTTACATGGATAGAATCCATGATAAGTGTTCTTCTTTCCTCATTTTACCTTTTTCTACTTTGTTTCAATGATCCACCACATGTGGGCATTCAAATTTTAAGATACTACACTTATATTACATTTTTATTTCATGGGTGATGTTTTAATTTGTTTATACTATTGTATTTATATTGATATTATTTATTTGGTTAATTATTATTACATCGACTATATTTATGATTACTCATCCTTAATCATATTTTTCATTTTTTTCCTAACCTTTTCACTCAGGCCCTCACCATTTTTTGATAGCCTCTTGTATATGGGGAGGTGGGAATGAGGTCTTGTGACCCTTCAACTGAGAGAATGTTTTTAGGTTCAGGATGTTACAAAGTTGTATCCAATATTGTTTTCCTTTATTAATGTTTTTTTAATTTTTTATAACATATATATGATTTTTGGAACTAATTTTTTGGAATTATGCTAGTTCCAATCCAGTGCCCGTGTAATTGTCCTCCAATTTACCATGTAAATGGAATTTATATTTTGGTTTGCAGTAGTAATATTGATCAATTATCACAACTAGTGATGCAAGTTTGTTTTTGGGTAATGATTTATCATTTTTTATCTTAGGAAATTTGTTGGAGTGGTTGATTTCATGCATCATTGATAAACATGTATGTCAACATGTTATACTCTTATTGTATACAAATTATAGACCAAAACATGTTATAAATTATAATGTGTGTTACTATGAGTAATTGTTGGTAAACTCACAAGATTTGTTTTTATTTTTTATGATGTAGTATTCCATTAAATATTTAAATATTGGTTGATTTAATATATCAGTTGTGATTATGAGTTTGCTTTATCATTTTAGAGATTCCACTGGGTGATGTCCCATTGTGACACTTAAGAACCTAGGTTAAGATGTTTTTAAAGAGGGAAATGATCCTATTATGCCTCTAGATGTATGGATGGTCATTGATGGTGATTTTTTGATAGTTATATTACTTTTTTTTAATGTTGAAAAACCAATTCAGTTTTGGGATTTTCTTTTAGTTCTAGTCCATGGTGGAGGAATACATAGAGTTGGACAAAAAAATAGTGGATTTTTCATGAGAATTCTAGTAACAACTTCCTCTAGTATTCTAGTGTTTGACATGTCCTCAGAATATATAGTATTGGATATATGTTATCAAATAGATATTCAATATGAATGATACTCATAAAGATAAGAGGGTGAAGCTATCCATATTTATGCTTTAGGTACCCA
The DNA here is from genome assembly GCA_963277665.1 of Viscum album. Lineage (NCBI taxonomy): Eukaryota > Viridiplantae > Streptophyta > Magnoliopsida > Santalales > Viscaceae > Viscum > Viscum album. The sequence goes on from OY728127.1 coordinate 113,126,982, forward strand.
CTAAGAGGGGGAGGGGAATCATGATTTAGGTGAAAAGGAATGGGGTTCATTCATGAGGGTGGGGGAATTAAGAAACTCTTCCTTACATAATTTATTCTTCCAAATTATTTTCATGGAGTGATATTGGTGGCTAGCTATTCCTCTAATTTCATGGAGTTATAACTCTTTACACCCATGTTCTATGGTAATGAGGCTTCGAAGGATTGTAAATATTAAATTGGGTTAAAAACCATTATAAGGCTCCAGGTTCGGAACATAGACTTAAAATTTTACATTTAATTGATTCATAAGTCTTGTATGATTGTAAAGGTTATAAAGAAAGATCGTTCAAGAATAGTCTTTCCCTTTCATAGATGATTAATTAATTTTCTTTCCATGGTGTTATGTGTGTCTCTTTTGATGGTAAGAATATGATGTATGATTATATGACCTATGATGGTGAATAAAAAGATGTGAAAAGAAAGATTTATTTATATCCTTTATAGAGAGGTGGTACTTTATTGGTTTAGAGTGGGAAGAGGTGAAATCACCATAAGATACTTATTCCTACTCCTATAGAGCTCTATATATGTCTAAATAAGTGATAAATACAACATTTATTATTTAGGATATCTTATAAGGGTTTATTTTGGAAATATATGTAGATGAAAAAATCATGGAATTCATCAGGGGGACCTCAAAACAGTACTCTAGCTACCACCTGAAGGTTGGGCAGTGGGGTGGGCCCTGAATCTCAGTAAAGTTTCAGACTATAAAGGATTATATGTCATAGTAAAGTTAGGTATAGTGTAGGAAATGTTTTATATATGATTAAGGTATAGTTTATGATATAGAACAGGTTTTAGATTATGTTAGAGAGGGAACTTTCATGGTGAGATGTATGATTTTGATCATGTTTATGGTTTATACTTCTTTGTTTGATACATGATATTATCATTATAATAACTATATTAATTCATTTATAGTTTATATTTGACAGTAATGTTCTCTAAATGTTTTTTATCCCTTAAAAATACTCTTAAAAAGAGATTAGATCACATTTAATTTTCCTATTGTGATTTTGAGATATGAACATAAAAAAGGATTTTTTAATTATTAATATTACAATATATAATGTTAAATATATTATTGTATTGCAGATGAGTTTAAATATTACATCAATTTATACCATAAGTGAGATTTCTTTAACTCTATGAAGGGAAATTGGTATGTTTTGGTTGGGAATTAAATATATAATTAGGAAGAGTGAGACAATACCTTAGACAAATATATACTATTACATTGCAAGTTTCTATCATAACTTTTACAGAAGATGATGAGATCATTCTATCCACTCTTCCTTCAATGATAGACCTTTACTAAGATGGTTTTAGTGTATTTATCAAGACTTAAGCTTGAAATGGGAATTTATATTTATTTTCAAAACAATTCAAGGTACATAGTTTATATTTATTCCTTTATATCATATTTTAAATACATTGTTGATAGTTTTTAAATTGTAGCTTGAGGATCTGAAGGCGATGATATTTTTCCAGCTAATCACTTCACCTTAGGGACTTATTATACCTTTTCACATGAAGGTGTAAAGTCATATTCCATTGTGTGTGGATTAATTGTAGATTAATTATGTTACAGTGAATAATAAGTATCAATTTCCATGGATAGATAGTCTTTTGATAATTTAAGTATAGCCCGGTGGTTCTTCAATATTGACATGCAATATGGATATCATTAACTACAGGTTATGACATTTGAAATGATAAAAAAATCATTTAGAAGAATGTTTGAGTTTCTTTAGTATCTTTTTATACAGTTCTAGTTGATGAATGCACCAAATTTGACCTTGGATTTCAAGAATATGATTTCCCATGCCTATCTAAAATCCTTTATCATTGTTCTCATTGATGACATCTTAATATATTTACAAGAACATGAGCTACATGACATACATTTGGAGATTTTATTGAGTATACTTCATGAACATCATTTTTTTTCAAGTCCTCAAAGTTTTATTTCAATATCCAATAGTTTTATTTACTCGGGAAAGTGATCTCTGAAATAGTACTATCAGTTGACCTGGAGAGATTCAAAGCAGTGAAGACATGAGAATGAACTAAAAACATGTTTGAGCTTTAGAATTTTCTAGGGTCACGTAGATATTATAGGTGTGTCATTAATGATAATCTCATTTTTAGTAACCTATGAATTGTAAGACCAGTAAAAAACCATGTTTGAGTTGAAAACCCAGTGTGAAGAGGCCATTTTGAAATTGATTAAGATGATTATATACACTTCTTTTCTGAATCTTCTAAACCAAGTGATTACATACATCCTCTATTATAGTTATTTTAGAGCTGTATTGGGGTCATTGTTGGTAAAAGAAGATCAAGTAGTCACCTATGGGTGTCTTCAGCAACAACCCCATGAATAGAACTACCCTAATCATGATTTTGAGTTTATTGTTGTGTCATATTCTTCAATTTGTTGGATTCATTGTCTCATTGGTGAGAGATTCATTACATTGACCATAAAATATTGTGATATATTTATTATAGGGAGGAATAAACCCATGAAGGGATCCAATAAGATGATTACTTATAGAAATTCAACATTTATATAGATTATTCACTAGGAAAATGTGTTTTTTATGCTCTATGTTGAAAAACCCAATAATTTGGGACTCAAACATTAGAATTTCTATGTAAGATGTTGAGTTTGTTAGAATAATGATAGGTGATTATGTCTTAGGTTCAATGGGTGGTATCAAATAATCTTTTAGTCGTAGATTATTCATTATTAAATCAAATATTTGTAGGATAAGGATCTAATTTAGACTAATAGGTGATGTAGGAATGGAATATGAGATATTTTCTGGTTTTAGGATGGTCCTTGGACTAAAATAAAAAATAGATTATGCATAGAAGAGTCATATTTTCCATGGTAATTTTGTAAGAGTTAATGAGATATATAATACCTAGTAGTGGGTGGTATAACTAGGATCAACCAAGATGTATTATGATGCGAGATTACACATCTAGTTGTCAGGCTTGAAGAATAATGCTTTAGTGTTGGTCTCTTATTACCTCACTTGTAAAATTGTAAAACAATTTAATCAATGATTAGAAAGATTACTGTAGTACCATACATAGTCTGTGGGATAGTGTGATGAGTTGATGATTGAATTCATATTGGTATTACAAAAGACTCCAAGTATTCAAGATACAATATGTGTAGTGTCTGACCAACTGAAAAAGGTTGCACACTCCTTTCCTACATAAGAAACCTAGTTTATGGATGAGTTGGATGGGATATATGTGTGTGAAATAGTGTGATTACATGGTTGTATGATTATTATTATATCATATATAGATGAATATTTATAATACAATTTTGGGGATGGGCTATAGAAGGAATCAAGATCAGAGTTGAATCTGATCACACCATCACAACCACTATCAGACTGCAAATTTCAGATAATGATCTGGATTTTAGAGGATATTCATAGATTTATTTTCACTTCATTTTAGGGGGTCACGGAGAAAACATATGACCGTAAAAGACTTTTCTTATAATAACAACATTCATGCTTTGATTCATATTTCTGATTTGAGTTACTTTATAGAAAAACTTAGTGACTAAAACTATTTTGTTTTGACATGGAAGAGTCACTAGTGATAAAGATGAGCCCAGTGTAAGAGACATATGAATGGGTACGATTGATTCAGAAGAATTCGGTTACCGCTTAGAGAATTAAATGCTCGTAGGATGACCAAAGTTGATAAATCATGGACTTTTGCATGAGTGGTTGATTTTTCTTTATAGTGTCACCTTGATTGGGTCATTGATGACTCAGAAATATTGCCCCATGGTTTGGGGAACTCTATAAGATCATGGAATGTATTGGAATTGTTTCTTACAAATTCAATCTTCCTCCATGACATCGAGTTATGAAAATCATTTTTAATTTGTCTTATCTCCCCATAATGAATAAGACCTTCATCATGTGATTGACACTGATGAAAATGAATTGGGAGAAGAAAATTCATATGAGAAACAACTAGTGTAGAAACTTGATCAGAGAAAAAAGATTCTGTGAAGGAATATTTTTCCTTATATTTGAGTTCTTTGGTTGCAAGAAAATATCCTGGAAGATACATGGGTCTAGGAATTCTATATATAGGAGCAATGACCTGAGTTTTTTAAGGACTCCTGAAGAGGATTTTTCAGGATGATAATTTATTTTGAGAGGCTATTTTTAACACACTCATATTTATAAAGTGTGCTATAATTTTTCATTTATTCCATCTTTTTTTGGAGTTTTGAGACATGGTTTATTATGATTGATATTTTTTTTAGTTTTTAGGTAGTTTTGTGATGTTCTTAAGTAGGTTAGAGGTCCCATGGTATGCGAATAGTTAGCAAAAACTTTTTGGATTATCTAGGACGTTTTGAAACCAATAATCTTGGAGAGAGTGTAATTTTCATGGATAGTACAGTATTTTCCAAAATTCTCATTCTAAACATATAACTTAAATTGGGCAAGGATAATGTCTTCTACATTGTTGATGCACTGTTTGGTAAATAGTGCACACATGAATAATTAATTAAATATTATAATTTAATCTTAAATCCTCTTCAAAATATATCATTCTTTCTCCTAAAATTAAGGATGTAAAACCAAGAGAGTCCCTTGGCTGATTTTAAGGATTCTTATCAATTTTAAATTCATTTTTGTTTTACCACTACATACTAGATCTAGAAATCAATGGTATGTATCCATTTAATTATTATGTTCCATTATCTTATTTTATTCCCTAAAAAGGTACCCAAGAACAAGTCCTTTTTACATTTATATATTGTCTAGAATATGAACTAATTAGTTATCTTCCATCATCAAAGGACATGAACTTAGATCTACCATATTTTACCTCAATTCTCTTGGTTGATTCGTGATCCATTCATAGTGATGGTATCCATTGGGTAAAGATAATCCTAGGTAGACCTGGAATGTTTCATTATTCTCGGGTAATCATTCAAAAATACCAATTTTGATTATTTTAGTCATAATTTTTGTGATTTGGTTCATAGGGATCAATTCAGGTGGAGGTTAATTAAAATTTTACTACACTAAACATGAAATAGGAACTCATTATCAATTTATGACTTGATTATAATGCGGGTTCATGTGTATCCCTTTAAAAAATCTTCCATGTGGTTTTCTTTTTTGTGTGATGATAATATAGTGTCTATCCAAGGATGAGATGGTTTTGTTTTGGAATAAATTGTGTTGTGTGTAATTATTATATGGTTGATATCCATCAATTAAATGGTTTAGTCATGGAATAATATGTATTATTTATATTTTTTAGAGTGTGGATATCTATCATGAGATTAATGAGATGGGGAATAATTTATGATACCTTTTTTGGATTTTGTGACAGGTTAGACATGATGTTTCTTACAGCATCATGATTAAGTAGATGGATAAGGGTTTGTGGTATCCTTGTTAATGAATGATAACCCGAATGGTTTCTTGTTTAATTGTGCATTTATTTAGAATAATTGTGTAAAAATTTATATAAACTATATACACTTATTCTATGGATATATTGATGATGTACTATTAGGTTTTATAATCACCCCTTCATGGGAATCTCAATGAGCGTTCATACATTATGTTCACAAATCCGTTGAAGGGAAATGATTCCCTAATGAGATGTTGAGTAAGTGTAGAATGAACTAAGGTTTTTCTAGTATAATTCCATATATATTTTTATCCCTTAAATTATCTTTCTATATTTTCTATTAGGTTGCATTGATCCACCACATTTGAGGATCTTGTTGACATGATATTACTGTTGTTTTCCATTTTTTATTGCATAGAAGATGTTTTCCTTTATGGAACCCAGTGTATTTTCATAGATATTATTTATTTGGTCTATTATTATTACTTAGATAATATTTATTACTATTGTTAATTTATTATCAAGGATATATAATTCCCACCTTATCACTCATACCCTTTATTCTAGATGGTAGCCTTTGGTATACAGGGAGGCACACATGAGGTCGTGTGACCCTTTGACATTAACATGGTGATTTTTTAGGGCGTAAAACATTTATAAAATTTATATTTAGAGATATAAGTGACTCTTGAGGAAGCCAATGATGTAATTTTATGTTCATGATTTTATTGTACTATGAACATCCATGGTTGAATCTTGATTTAATGAAAATTAAAGGAGAGGATATTAGTGATAATAACTATTCCATAATTTATAGATTCAAACTGAGGATATTTAGAAATTAATATATGTGATAAAAAATTGATATTAAATCAGATATTTCATGAAAAATTATTTATTGATTTAATTACCGTAAATAGGATTTTTATTCAAGCTGGATAATTTTATTAATAGGTCAACTATCATGATTAATTTAAGAGAATAATTTCTCCTAAAATGGGAAAATTCTATATTAACTAAATCTAGAAATTAAAATTTGATATTTATTTTTATAGGCTTCCTATGATTTAAACACGCCAAAATGAAATGTGATTCATGATAAGAATATGATGAATAAGTCTATTCTGACCTAAAACTTGATTCCTATATATGTGACCACAAATTTATATATATTTCTAAGAATCTGTTAGGTGATGAATGAGAAGAGCCACACCATAGAACTTTGATGTTATGTTTTTATACAAAAAAGAATTTTTTTTAAATTTTTGTTATTGATGAAAAATATTTTACAAGAATAAAATGACCAAATCCTAGTGAAATAGAGACGTCCATATCTATGATAAAAATTGAATTTTAAAAAATAAAATAAATGGAATTTATTTAAAATTATATTAGACAAGTGGTTAAATAAAAATAATATTTAAGAGATTATTGAAACAAGACCATACGTTTTCTTGAGAAAAATGAATGGAGAATGCGCTATATGTGGATTAAAATTTAATAAAATGGTATTATCTAATAAAATATTGAAAAAAATATTGGTGAACTATATATATAATATAAATTGAGAGAGATATATAATTTGGTTATTGTGGTGTGAGAACCTAGATAACCAGAGACTCTCACATATGAATTGAGTGAGTTCAAATTGAGTGAGATAAAAAATAAAGTAAGAAGCATATGAACATGCAATAGCCTTTACTATAGATGTAGAGATTTCAATAATAAGAAGAAGAAGAGAGGAATTAATAAATTCCTGAATTACTATATATCATATATTTAAACTGGAAGAACCTAAAGATTTAGTGAGAAAAGCATTCCATATTTTCTGCACATAAATAGGGAGTTTGTTTAATTATAGAGAAATAGTTTCTTGCAGTTTGTTTTTGAGATTAAAAGGTTGAAAAAGAATCTATGTTTTAGATTGGATGTCTAAATATTATGATACTGTAAATTTATGTTCTAAAAAATATTGTGTAAAATGGTTTGATAAAGTGCTATGAACTCATGTGAGTGATTATAAACAACCTACTGATATTAGTTTAAATTTAAATATGTAATAAAGTAAATTCCCACCTATGTAATATAGTGATAATTTTTCCAGGTTGATCCCCTTCCATCCCTTCTATAGTTTATGATAAAATTATTAGTGGAGAATCAATTATTTTAATATACCACATAAATGAAGGGGTAGGTTTACCGCATTGGGGATGAAAATTGTATCTTGTGTTGTTTATATATTCCCTTGTAAATTTTCATCTATTTTCTTAATGCTTGGAAAAAATAAATAAGATCATTATATCTTAAATTGAAATAGGGATTTAAATACTAAATGGGATAATATATTAAAATATAATTTTGTTATTTGGTAAAAGAATTTGAAAATTCTTGATTCCCCCACCCCACTCAGCTATCTACATTGGTGTTGTAGGGACCACAAATCCCAATGGATGTATGTTTATGTTCAAACTAATTTCACAAATAGAATCATTCTCAATTAAGTCATGTGGCATCCTATCTAGTCTCACACAATAAAAAAACATATCATGCTTCTTTGTATATAATTATAATCTTCCAATAATCACACTAAATGTTTGATTTCCTAAAATACAAAGGCTAAAGAATTATTCCAAAAACTAACATTGAATTATCCACCACTTAGTCATCATTGAAATCCATTAACTACCTATCCATGATATATCCATCCTAGATCGGTCCATCTTGGTTCCTAAATATTAAACCCATTAGAAACTACATCAAAAATAAATTGGATATGAATCCAATAGTTCATTCATTTCAAATCCAATCTCGATCCAAAAATAACTCTAAGACCTTTATATAATGAAAACACTTGGAATTACACATGAATTTTCTCTATATCCTCCCAATTTTATCCAAATCCTCAAGGAAAAATTTTTCTATGTCAAACCATCTATCAGGCATACCTCACTGACACTGAATAATCTTCGAGGCATCCTATACCCAGGACAACCCACTAAGCATTACTATACCAACCATATACCCTAGAACTATATAGTCATTATAAAAAAACATCCCATTGAAATATCCAAGTGACCTATCATCTGAAAAAAAACTATTGTGATACCCCTGATTAGAATACCACCATTATGTTATATAGGAAAACAATATATAAGTTATTATTGAGACTATAAATGGATGGACCCCTATTTATTTGTGAAATAAATATCACAAAAGGTCATGAATATCATTTAAATCTTATGTTCTAAATACACTGCATATAAATAGTCTTCCTTCAAACATGAGTAAATATATAGAACAAAAAATGTCAATCTCAAATACAAAAAAAAATTCTTTAATAGATATTTCTTATTTAACTGGGAAAAATAAAATATCAATATCATAACCATGGTAACATAGAAATCCCACCAAATTGGTGTTAAAAACTCACCATTTCAAGGAACATTATATTATCTCACGAATCAATATTCTTATTCTATTATATCCCAAATCTTTATTGAAAAATATATGTCATTATAACAATATATTTTGATTCCATGACTTGAATCACTCTACAATAATAAGATTAGTGAATTACATGACCACATGTGAACATCCCTATATTCTAAATGCTGCAAACATGCGATGAGGGACTGAATATTATATTAGTGAGACTATTCTATCATTTTCATAATCACTAGTAAAATATAAATTAATTATAAATCATCCACAATAAATAATTGAAGTCCTCATAATTAATACATTTATTCTATGAAAAATGGTATGCAATCATATAATCTTACATTCCATTTATCATCCACCTATCTGATTATATAGATGAATAAAAATAGGAAAAAAATACTATATGGTCTTACTAGTATCCCCATCCTAACCTAATCCCATTCCCTGAACCCTTTTCATGTTAATCCTACCAGATCCTCAACAAAATATGTGATATATCTTGTGTAACAGACATAAGGTCTATTTGTACACCAAAATGCCCATGAATAGGATGTGAAAGACATCTCAATAGGGTCTTACAATGTTTCTATAATAATATTCATAATATACATGTGTATCTAGAATAATAAAAAATATACAATCATAAACAAGAAAAATATTCATTTCAGGTTACCATGTGATAACCATACCACAAAGACACCTAACCATACATTCATTGGACTATATCATAAATGAAGTTATTATATTCCATGATACCAACCCATACCTAATGACTTATGGTAGAGTGTCATACCATATAAAAAACAATAAATTTTTATCCAAGTAAGGGTAACCTTCCACATATCAACCCAAAATCATGGATGTATGGTAGGGTGACTTACTATGTTTCAACCAGAACCCTTTCCCTTAGGGTAGGGTCCCATACCTAGTCTTATCCAAATCATTAAAATTCTAAACATTTACCCACATCTCCATGTAGAGACCATAATCACATCCCAAACCATTAATTTTTTCCAAGGGAAGTCCCACATCAGATCATAAACCCTCCCCTCTCACTAAATAAAGGTTTTACATAAAATCCTGAACCATACCATCTCACTCAGGGGAGGCCGCACAAAAAATCATGAACCATACCCTCTCACTCAAGGGAAGTCACACATCAAATCAAGAGCTCCCAATCCTTACTGAAGGAAGATCTAAAATATAATCATAAACTTTCCCATATTAATCAGAAGAGGTGTCAAAAATATATCTCACACTAACTATAATCAGTCTTGGTAAAACATCAAGTACTAAAACTAACCCCTCTCAAGGGAGATCATACATCATATCACACTACCACTTCCTATAAATAATTTTTGGTCAGCCATACACAACCTGAACAGTAACTTCACACTCATTATTGGGTTCTTCTAGTACCTTATCAATCATAGTGAGGCTATCCATCTATTCTCATCATCCATCATGCCCAAAAATTTCCTTACAAATAAAAAATAACCATGGCTTGACAACCCATCCCAACAGCTCACCATCTCATCACTAGGGCAGTAGTTTCTAATGACCTATCCCCATAGTTCAAATCATGACTAATGACTTTCTTATAGTAATGGTAAAATATTCCCATGATCATCTAAAATATGTAGAGATTCACTACAATATAATTTAATGCATAACGACATTCAGTAGGATCTCAAAACCCCACCTGATGTCTATTAATCACTTACAATATTCACTCATCACCCCATTGTGACTAATCATAGCTCATTGTCCCTAGCTGAAACTATCCTCAAGAGGTATATCCCATCTTATTACTATTACTCATCATCACCCAATCCCACTATCCATAAAACATCCCATGATTACTCACATTATGACTCTTAGTATCCCAATGCCTTGTCATCAACAAATTCCCACAAATCATACAAAGGTTCCCTATCTCTATGGTGAAAATAACTCACCATATTTGTTTTGGATTATTGTGGTATTATAAATGAAGATGGAAAATAATTATGGCTATGGTTTTTATGACTATAGTTGATAACTCAATTGTAGAATAGATATTTCCATTGTCATTAGTGTCTGTTGAAGTAGGATGGTTTCATCCAGGGGAATTCATATGGATATAGGTATGGATATGACCATGTTTAATCCAATTAATTTATATTTTAAGATAGCCTCAATTTGAAATATAAATGTTATTTTCATTTCACTAGATTAATGAAATCAATTAAAACATTATCCCAACATATAATATTATTCTTCAACAAGTTACATAATTTTATACATTTTAATGAAAATATTAATAAGTTTTCAAAATATATATTTAATTTCATATAAAACCAACACACACACAACATACTGCTATTTAACCACAAATAAAAATATACACTAAATAATATTACTCATCTTAAATATCATATCTGACCTCATAGACTTTATCACGATAAAAAAATTCACCAGTACTATTATCTAGAAAACTAACACCCTTACCAAATGATTCAATGTCATCCTCCTTATCAACAATATCAACAATCACCACACAAATATCATTATAAATCATGTTAATTATTGATACAAAAAATTATCAATTTCTTATTTATTTGGAGAAAGAGAGAATAATAGTTTATATCACTTTTATCAGCAAGTTATTTTGATTCTTTGGATACTTTCATGACTCGTGTTGAACTTTTTGTGTTTCTTTATCAACAGTGATTATAAAATTCTCTTCATTTAATATTTTTCAACATTTTTATAAGGATTAACACAAAAATATATCATAGTTATTTAACAAAAAAAATTTAAAATTTCAAGGTACTCTTAATTTAAAAACCAACATTAATAATTTATATTCCAATATTATCATAAATATAATAGTAATATTCAATAAAACATCATTTTTGAATGAAAAATTACTTCTCATACACATAATTGATAAATTATTTCATTTTAAAACAACCCTAATTATTATTGTAAATTTCATACATCACAACCCTGAAATATTTAAGAGAATGGTCAAAACTAGATTACAAAAAATTCTACTAATATAAAAATTTTATTAAACTACCTTATAATATAATATATCAACGAATAGAATATATTATATCCTTATGAGTTGTTCCCAGTAATATTTTCTATGATACACCACTAAATAGAAATTTTATAGACATTGTTGACTGAAAAGAGCATCTCATAATTTAAAATTCATATCATAATAGTTATAACTTTATATAAATAAATTAAAAACTATGGATAATATCATTAGTAAATAATAATCGGAATATAAATTATAATAATACATCACTTTCCAAAACTAGTCCTTAGATTAAGGTTATGTTTATCAAACAAATATTATTAATTATTTTATAATTTTTTCATCATCAATATTTTCCAGCCATTAAACTGCATCACATATACCAAGTGACATGATTAATTAAACTAAGGAATCCTTGATATATCAATAATCAGTTCATTAGGGATGTTGAATTTTCTTTTGATGTCATGATGGAATCATAACATTCTCTAAGATTTTAATATCATAACAAAACAACAAATATTTTATGTGTTATTTATTAGATAATTTAGTTCACCATATCACCATTGGGATAATGTAAATATCAACATCATTATACGTGGTTCAATGAATCATTAAAATACTTTGATTATTATACTTTATTATCATCATTACCTCTATAAATCCCTACACTGAATTGAAATGGTTCATGTAACTATTCATTAATGTCTTTATATAAATGACATGTTACCAAATAAATATTCAAGTCGCTACTAAAGGAACCCTATATCATCACATGAAAAATACTTTATCATAATGGATATCCTTTTTTCCTTATTTTAAGATTTACAAATTCAATCCTTATTTTTCTTATATGCACAATCATCATATTATAATCATAGTTCATCCTATTTATTCAGATTTTTTGCATAAAACAACAATAAAAGGATGTCATTATCATCTATATGAGTTTCCACATTAATTAGTGTATCTAAGACACCATGAAATATTTAATGATTGATATAAAACTTTTAAATAATTCCTTACATCCAAATAAATTCTTTTTCATAATGGGAGTCCCATGATATTCACTAAGAAGATATATTTCTTTTTGATAAAATAGGCTAAAAAATATCTCAGTTAATTATCACAATGAATTTAGTGAAATATATTTATATATAAAAATTCCATAATTATTCAAATTTTTTATTTTATATACGTTTCATTATATATAATTCATATAATTTTTTTGGAATTATATAAAATTATATTTAAAATATCCCATAAATTAAAATTAATAATTTCTTCTCTAGTAAAAAAATTATATACAAGGGGATTCGTTAATAATTTAAATGATTAGAAATATAATTATGACCATTAATAAACCACATAATAGTAATTATTAATAATAATAACAATAATATGTTTATTTTAACACCCTTATTGTTCCAATAAGATAAAAATAATAATTAGTCAATGGATAGAATGGATGAAGAAAATGAAACATCACAAGTAAATTAGAAAATAATCAGCATAGATAGAATTTATATGTTAACCAAAATGATCTAAGTAGTGATCTATTAGGTGTATGTGGTCAATAGGTGTCCAAAATATTTTTTATATGAAAATTAGTTTCCCTTGGACACATAAAATGAAAATTATTCATGCCGAACTATTTCAACGTTGGATGGCCTTAATAATGGAGGCTAGTCCTTGTTGATACATCCCATATTCGGTGACACAGATAAGTTGGGTACCATTTGGAAACAATTATTATATAGTTACCCAATGAATATTCTATAAGGATCATGAATTTGTGGAGGGTATGACACACCACTACTAAAAAAATCATATAATCATATCCTCTTATTTTCACCCCTACTCTCTTTTATCTTCAACCACACAACCTATTTTTACCAACAACCTCCAATATGTATATCCAAATATCTCAAGAGTAATAGTTAAATTTTTCATCAAATATACTATTATTATATGACACCATAATTACTAATGAAATAAATGTCACTAGAAAATATTTAAACATTAAGGCCTTGAAAATATAGATATAATATAAACAATATGGAAACATAAATCATCAATACCATTCAATCTATATTTTAGATCATATACTCTTGGCTTTAGTGGATTTATTTCTTCATAATATAATCATATATATTATATATGAAAAATAATTCTAACTTATTTCATTTTATACACACCCTTATTAGATGTAAAATTTTAATATCTCTATAAATTATAAATAAAAACTTTATTTATATTTTCAGAAAAATTATATAATATGAATAATATTGTTTTGTAGAACAATTTAAAATACACCTTCTATTTATTTTTTTGTTTTTCCTCAAATATCATAGAATTATCTATGTAATTATTGAACTACATACTAAGAATATACATAATATATATGTTATATTGACTTCATTTGAATTTCATTGTTCAGATAATTTTTTAAAAAATAAATATAAATATTTCATGATGTAGATCAAATAATGTTAGAAAATATAATAAGTGGATTATTCTGAATTGAAATATTGTATAAAATAATTGTAATATCAATAGAACATAACTATAAGTCTATTTAATCCATTAACATTAAAAATTCCTAATTCTTGATTAGTTCTATATTAGAGAACATTATTATGAGGTCAAAATGGTTTAAAAAAAACTACGATCATTTCAAAAAATAATAATAAATATTTTTCAAAAAACAATATATTTAAAATGTCAATTTATTTTACATAACATAATTTATAATGTATAATTTTAATCTTATTATGAATAAGATTAACATTTTCACACTAACATTGATTTTCAAAATGAACATCCCTTTTAAAACATAAAATTGATAAACCATTTCCATTACCTTAAAATATAACCAAATATTTATTATAAATTTTATATATCCAAACAATGAAATATATAAGGGATATTTAAAAACCATATTTTAAATTAATTATAACAATACATCAATCAAAAAGGAGATCCAAATTAAATTTTAGAAAATTTCAAAAAACAATTAATGGAATAATTCAGTTGAATAGCATAAAGGAATAGTTGTTCCAATATGAAAATAACTATCTACAAATATA
Source organism: Viscum album (assembly GCA_963277665.1). Classification (NCBI taxonomy): domain Eukaryota; kingdom Viridiplantae; phylum Streptophyta; class Magnoliopsida; order Santalales; family Viscaceae; genus Viscum; species Viscum album. The sequence goes on from OY728127.1 coordinate 113,142,008, forward strand.
AAATTAATCCATAATGATATACATAAATAAAAAATTTAAATGTTTGAATATCATGCATATTCAGTAGAAAAATATACTACTCATAAGGATGCTCATATTAGTAGTATGTCTTAATTATCCTCTCTAACAACAATTATTTTCCTACATTTATTTTCTATGAACTTATGATTATCCAATAAAAACAGATATGTTGATTAAATTTTAATGGTATTAAATGTTCATTTTGGATCTTATTGTCCCGAGTTAGTGAATTTTAATTTTGAACATCCATTCTCATCATTTGTGCACTTCATACCTAATATACACCAATTTAGGCCCAATGATTCATCCAATTTTAAGGAATGTAATTATCCATATTTTAATTTGATATATTGGAAAATTGATCTACACTTAAATATGAAAATTTCTCATTCATTTATAAATGGAGGATTCATAAAGGATGATGGGGATATTTGGCGATGAAAGGAAACAATTCTAGAGAAGGCAGATTGGAGATCAGCCTACTGATGAGAATGTGGAGCCCCCAATACAGGCCCAATGATGCCCAAATTTCTTGAAATGATATAAGAAATATATAGGAACAAATGATTATTCATGATCCAGTTATAATTCGACCTTCATGGTGGTTATTAAGGTGGCCCAATTTGGAGATAAAATTCTGGGCCAGATTCTGAGGCCCAGAAAAACTGCCCATCAATATAATCATATCTCGGAAAACATAAATTATGTTGGGATGAAATTTTATAGGAGATTTTTAGACATCTGGGGATCCATTTTCTTCTTATATGTACCATTACAATTCTTCCATCTATAAGTACATCTAGGTGCATTTTTTCAGTGGAGGCAAGCAGGCTGCAACTTCGGGTCATGGATGGAAGAGTCTCCTCTCCCTTACTTTCCACAACCCTAGGCCTACCATAGTCAATTGGGATGCTTTGTACTATTGGAGGCTAGACCTAAGACTCTTGAAATGAATATTTAATGTAGTGGTGGTGGAGGATTTGAGGATCATTGGTTCTTGGTTTCATTGTAGTGTTATGTTGCCGCTTTTCATTTGTAATCACATTTCTTCTTCATGTAAGTTGTTCAATTCACCTCAGTTTCTTAATAAAAGTTCTTCATTTATTGTTATTATTGTGTTCTTATATAGATCAAATTGATTCCTTTTCCTAAAAGTGTGTATATATTTACACCATACTTTGTAAATTTTATCACATAACGGTAGAGTGATTGATTTTTTGTTGTTTTTTACTTCTTCAATTCCACCCTCGTAAGTCTACTTCCCGCTTCGGTTGAGGACATGTCATCAATGGAGGGCTAAAAATTTTATGGGTTGATCCATGGGAGTAGAAAGTGTCTTAATTGAATGTTATTTCTCACTCTCTAAATTTTTATTAATTTATTTTATTTGAGTTTCTTTTATTCAAGGATTTTCTCTCTTCCTCTTCCATATTGAATTTAATCACCCAACTTTTATGTGCTAATAAGATCCTTTACCTTAGAGTGATCATGAGAATGATCCTACAAGTGTATAGGTGATTAGAATGTTTTTTTAATGTTTTTAACCAGTAGGTTGTGAGGTTAGTTTGAATTCATTGAATGAATCCTTCTCGAGTTAATGAAATTTAAATCATTAAAAAAAGAATTAATCCAATCCACTATGAGAAATAACCTTGGAACAAATCATTATATTAATTTTATTTAACTGAAATTTGTTAGTGATACTTTAAAACCATTTAATATCAACCCGAAGTTGGAAAATTCATAGCCAAAAATCCATCTCACAGGTTGTGTATCTTAGGTATCTTCTTAGGTCTTAGGGGATTCGACAACCCAAGCTAGAATACAAAGACCATCCTACCTTCACCTTTTGGGAAAATTTGAGTGTGAATCAAATTTTTGTACCGTTTACGAGGCCCAAGTAAGTACCTTAGATTAAAACCTTCTTTCCTTACCCCCATTCTTCTATTCTCACCCCAATATCTCTTATCTTGTCCCTTCCTCGTTTTTTGTCTTTAGCGCTTGTTTGCCTACACCCGTGATAATTCAAACAGACTAGTTGGGGTGGAAATTTTAGGATTAGGGGAGTCTTGTGAACTTATGGGATTGTTTCCATTAATTAATAATCTTCTTGATTCTCTGGAGTCAAAAATTGAATCAATTATAATGGATGTTCTTCAAATAAATCAAATTGTAAATCCTAGGGGAAATCAAATGGGATGCCAAAATCATGAAGCTCCAAACCTAGGGAATGTAGTCGATCAAACCATGAACGACTACCTCAATCCAGATTGGACCAATTCACCCTCATGAATTATAAAAAATTCCCTAAGAGATTCCAACTACATATTTAAACCCCATTTCCTAAACCACCTTCCCACATTCCATGGAATGGAGTCCGAGATGCCCTACCTTCACGTTAAGGAGTTCAACGACATTATAGAAACCATGTGTCCCCCAAATCATCTAGAATCAACTAAGATGGGGATATTTAATTTTTCCTTGAAGGATCAAGATAAGAATTGGTTAAAAAATTTTATATCATCATCCACCAACTCTTGGGACCAATTACAAAGACAATTCTACAAAAAATACTTTCCCCACCACAAAACAATTGCACTTAAAAAGAGAATACAATACTTTTTTTGAAAAAGAGGGAGATTCATTCTATAAAACATGTGATATGTTCAAAGAAACCGTAATCAAGGTTACAAATCAAGGTTTTTCTATACCTGAAAAAGTGAGATTTTTTTATGAAGGTTTGGTCATAGGGAACAAACAATTCATTGACATGATGTGTAATGGAACCTTTAAAAAGAAAGACCAAGAAGATGCTTAGGAGTATCTAGAAAGCCTTTCTGAACAAAACCAAACATGGGGAACTTCACCTTATTCTGAAAATCCACATATAACTACTGTAATTAATACACTAAGAGAAGAGTAAATACTTATGGCTAAACTCGCAACAATCTCTAGGAAGGCTGAAGAGATAGACCTTAAGAAAGTCCCTAAAATCCAAACTATAGACCATATTTGCACATTTTGTGCCAAACATGACCATAAGACAGACAACTGCCCAACCATTCCATCCATCAAGGATGTTCTTTTAAGAAGACCCCCAGTGGAAGTAAATTCCTTGAACTTTCAAAAGCCTCAAAACCAAAACACCTTCACACCATGGTATAATGACCACCCAGGGTTCCATTGGAAAGATAACCAACAACCTCGACAACCACCGAGACAAAATCCTTACCCCCATCAAAACTCCAAACCCATAACCATTTCCAAACCCAACCTATCCAATACCAACATCCACCGGTCCATTTTCAACAAACCATCCCACCTCCAAAATATCCCCCTAGGATAAACAAACCTTCTCATGCACCAACCCAAACTGTTCCACAAAGCCTAATAGAACATCTTTTCAAACAAATGGAAAGGATGAACTCGAAAGTCTCTTCCCTATAACAAGAATTTCAAACCATCAAAACTATAAAGTTACCCATGTCTACACAAGCCATTCCACAAAAGCAGTTAGGGGAGAGTCAAGTTGCACTCAAACAACTCATGAACAACTAAAGGATGCGACTATTTTAAGAAGTGGGAAATCAATTGAGAAACCTGAAAAACAAATTCAAAACCCATATGAAGATTAAAACATGGATGAAAATTCAAATGAACTAAAAGATCAAACTGAAAAACATGATAAAATTATCAAAGAAACAACTCTTCAATAAAAACCATAGAACATTCACAATTTTCTCAACACATTAGGGGTAAAACCAAGCCTGAATTGAATGAAACATTGAGGGAAATATTCTCAGAAGTGATGATGAACATTCCACTCCTAGATGCTATTCAAACCATTCCGGTATAATAAAAATACCTTAAGGACCTCTGCACATTTAAAAGTAAATTCTCACATAAGAACCAAGTCCTTCTAGCAGAAAATGTTAGTAAAACAATCCAAGGAACCCATCCACCATAGATTGTTGACCGAGGATATCCTTACATCAATTTTGAACTACGAGAGAACAAGGATGTCAAAGACTTGTGTGACCTAGGATGTAGTGTCAATCTCATTCCCCATGCTGTGTATTACCAGTTAGTCCAAGAAGAGCTCCAAAACACATCTGTCACACTTCAACTTGCTGATCATATCATTGGGGTTACAAATGGGGTTTTAAAGGACATTCTAGTAATGGTTGAGAAATTCATCTACCTTAATGACTTCATTGTCCTTAACAACCATACAATAATTGGAAATAAGGAACAAACCCCAATCATCCTTGGTTGTCCTTTCCTTGTAACAATAAACTCTGTTATCTGAGTTTGAAATGGGAATATGACCATCACCTTTGGAAACATAAGTCTTGATTTGAACATCTATAATACAAGCTCACAAATAGGGGATGACGAGGACATTCATGAAGTAAACATGATGGGAAGTATTCATAATTAATCAATAGAACATCAAGGAATATTTGATGGATGTTTATCTCAGGATGAGATTTATTTCCTTTGTTCAAATGAAGGAATTTTATCTCATTGTATTGAATAATTTTTAAATTTCTCTTATCATGAAGTCTTATGTTCAAAAATCAGTGAAACATTTCAGAAAAAACTTTCATGGAGACCAATCAAACTTCCTTCCCAAAATCTGATCAAACCAATCTTGCAGTTGAAACTTATACACATAGGGATTCGATTCAATGTAAAATGATAGAAAAAAATAGATCCTCATACAATGTACCAATATTCTGTTGAAATTCTAAACCAACCTGATGTTTAATTTAAAGAAATTCCCACTGCACTCAAGTATGCCTTCCTTGGGGACAATAAAACACATCCTATTGTCATTTCTTCTTATCTTGAAGCCAATCATGAGAGGATGCTTCTAGATGTCCTTAACAAACCTTAAAAGCTATTGGTTGGACCCTGTCTGATATTCCTGTGATTATCCCACTAATCAGGACTCATATTATTGTTCTAGAATATGATTCAAATCCATATCATCAACCTCAACAGTGAATCAATCCAAATCTCATGGACGTAGTAAGGAAGGAACTTTTCAAACTATTAAAAGCTGATATCATCTATCCCATAGCTGAGAGTGAGTGGGTAATCCCAATCCAAGTGGTTCCCAAGAAGGCAGGAATCACAGTGATAACCAATAAGGATTGATATATTCTTCCATCTAGGGTGAGTAATGGCTGGAGAGTATGCATTGACTATAGAAAGATAAAGTCATTTACCCAGAAGGACCATTTCCACTTACCATTCATTGAACAAGTCATTTAGAGAGTTGCAGGTCATGCCTTCTACTGTTTCATAGATGGATACTTGGGGTATAATAAAATTGTGGTCTCACTAGAGGATCAAGGGAAGACTACATTCCTATGTCCATTTAGAACCTTTTTTTTCAAACGCATGCCCTTCGGGTTTTGCAATGCCCTTGGAACCTTCCAGCGGTGCATGATGGGAATATTCTCAAACATTGTAGAAGATTTTATAGAGGTCTTCATGGAGGACTTCTCTATGTTTTGGGATATATATGATAGATTTATGAGGAATATGGAGAGAGTCTTGTCAAGATGTGAAAAAAAAATCTAGTCCAAAACTGGGAAAAATGCCATTTCATGGTCAAAGAGGGACTATTACTTGGCCATCTAGTCTCGAGTAGGGGGATTGAAGTTGATAAAGCAAAGGTTGACATCATTCAGCACCTTCTATCACCCAAAAATGTTAAAGAAGTGGGGTATTTCTTAGGAAATTCTGGTTTCTATAGAAGATTCATCAAGGAATTTAGCTCAATCTCCCGTCCCGTTTGTGCTCTCCTCGTGAAGGATGTTCCATTTTTTGGACAGAAAGCTATAAGGGTTATTTCTCAACCCTCAAATCCTCTCTCACCTCTCCTAACATTACGAAATCTCAAAATTGGAACCTCCCATTCAAAATTATGTGTGATTCCAGTGATGTTGATGTAGAAGCTGTGTTAGGACAACATTGTGATAAAACTCCTTGTGTCATTGCTTATTCAAGAAAATCCTTAAATGATTCCCAAATCAACTACACCACCACTAAAAAGGATTTACTTATTATTTTGTTTTACTTAGTTAATTTTAGTTCCATACTCTTAGGATCCCCCATCATTGGGTTCAATGATCATTTTTTACTAAAATACCTCTTCCAAAAACAAGATTCTAATGCTAGACTAATTAACTGGGTCCTTCTATTACAAGAATTTGATATCACAATCAAGGTTAAAAAGGTGTGTTGTAATTTTGTAGTTGATCACCTCTCTAGGATGGAATTGAAAGACAACTCAAATAACATTTCTGTGTTTGCTTCATTCCCTATTGAACACCTATACTCTGTGAGTGACTACCCTTGGTAAGCCAACATAGACAACTTCTTAGTTATAGGAGTCATTCCAAAATTCTTAGGGACTCATGCTCAATGTAAATTACTTTCAGATATTAGGAACCATGTGTTTGATGATTCATACCTATATAAGTTCTTCCTTTACCAAGTTATTAGGAGGTGTGTCCCAGAATCTGAACAAGATTCCATCCTTAAAGTATGTCATAATGAGGCATGTGGAGGTCACGTTTCCTCTAATAAAACTTATGCTAAGGTTCTTCAATGTGGTCTCTTCTGGACCACCCTCTCAAGGGACTCATATAAATTTTTTCAAAGTTGTTCTCAATGTCAATAAGTAGGGTCCATCACAAAAAGAAATAAAATTCCACTCGCTCCAATCTTAGTGGTTGAAATCATTGAATTTTGGAGAATTGATTTCTTGGGTCCCTTCCCAAACTCTTAGTGGTATTTTTACAATATCTTAGCTGTTTATTATGTCTCAAAATGAGTTGATACAATTCCCAAAAAATACAATGATCATCAAAGTGTGATTATATTCCTAAAAGGAAACATCTTCTCTAGATTTGGAATTCCTAGGGCTATCATTAATGATTGTGGAACTCATTTATGCAATCATCCTTTCTAAACACTCATGGAAAAGTATGTAATTTCTCAAAAAGTTTCCACTTCTTACCATCCAAAAATAAATGTTCAAGCTAAGTTATCCAATTGAGAAATAAAAAAAATACTTGAGAAAACTGTTAATCCATCTAGGAACTATTAGTCAAGAAAACTCTTAGATTCTCTTTGGGGCTATCAAACCACATATAAAACAAATTTAGGAATGTCCCCATATAGGTTGGTTTATGGTAAAGCATTCCTTTTTTCAGTGGAGATTGAACATAAGGCCTTTTGGGCAAATAAGAAAATGAATTATGATCTCTCATTGGCTAAAACAAAAAATGAAATTAGATCTCAATGAACTTGAGTAAATTAGGATCGAGGCTTATGAAAATTCAAGGATCAATAAAGCTAAATTACATGCCTACCAATCTCAAAATCTTAAAACCAAAAACATTGTACCTGGTAAACCTATTCTTTTTTATAGTTCTAAACTTCATTTACACCTAGGAAAGTTGACGTCTAGATGGTCAAGTCCATATGTAGTGCATAAGGCGTACCCCCATGGGGCTGTTGAAATTCAAGATCCCACCAATGGTCAAAAAATTAATGTTAATGGTCATAGAATCCAACCATTCATAGAACCATTACAAAAACATGAAGTTGATTAAGAATTGTGTGAACCTACCTTAGATAAAAATAATAATTAATCAATTATGGGTCCAAGTCGAGCTAACAATGTTAAAAAAAGAGCTACATGGGAGGAAACCTGTGGTTTTCATGTTTCTAATCATTTTGTTGTTTTAATAAACTTCATATTTCAAATAGGATTAGTGGATCATTTTGATATAATTTTATTCTACCTAGGACTATTGACCTGTTCTTCTCTTATGAGAATGGATGGGTATGAAAGGGGAGAACTGTATTCATCTGTGTTGCGCAGTGTGATCCCTGAGTACTACCTTACCCAGAAATTCAAAAGAAGACAATGTATCATTAGTTTGATTTTAAAAAATATATATTTAAAAAAGGAAAACCATAAAAACGATGATACTTGGTATTAAATAAATATTTGTGTTGTTTTTTTGTCTGATTGTTTCTTTTTTGTATGGTTAAAGGACTATTTTGGGTGATACATATTCAATCAAGGAGGTGCCTACATCTCCCATGAGAACAAAAAATGATTTGGGAGCACCAAAATAATCATTATAATGCCACTAGGTGACCTTTTTCCATTCCCTTTACAACTCATTTCACCCCACCCACATTATTTTCTCTTTTCTTTTTAAGAAACTAGGGACATTTTCATTCTATGTTGGGGGGTGGGGAAACAATTTTTTGTTAAAAAAAGTGAGAAAAATAGAAGTAAAATTTCTTTATATAATAAAATATATTCTCACATTAAAACTACATGTCAAATATTTTTTATTTCCTTGAATCTTCATTTAATTCATGATTATGTTTACAAGCATTGATTTTGGAAGTTTGGTTGTCCAATGAAAATTGTCATCATTTTTTTCATCTATTAAATAAAAATGCCACAATGAACATCATCTAGACTATGTTGTATTAATTTTAATTCTCAGGGTCCCATAATAAATAGCATAGGCTGGTTTTATTTTTATGAATAATATTATTATTAAAAAAAAGAAAAAAAATTAAAATAAAATAAAATAAATATTTTCATGTAGAGTAATGGATTGATAAAATGTCAGGCTTTAGGAACTTGGGGATCATGACTCTAGAGTTTTGTAGACCTAAAATTTTTACTCTATCTCTATTTATAGTAATATTACTTTCTTTTCGATCAAGTTAACTTGAGATTATGCTTCAGTATGTGTGATTCAATTGGTGCCCTAAGGCCTTTTAGCCTGAGAGTCATCGGCAAAGTCTTGCTACATGGGTTAATTTGATTAACTAAAATCTCAATTATGATGGAAATTTTTTCAAAAAATAAAAATAATAATAATAATGAATACTAATATTATAATTAAATGTTATTATGCCTAGCACTTCCATGATTACCCCCTGGAATGAAAATTAACCCCCATAACTATTGTGATTCACAACACATCATTTCACCTAATTGAGTTGGATGAATTGTGGTGATGGGTTTGATCAAATTAATGGGAATGTTATTGGGATATATTATAAATTTATCATTTTTTTAAATTATTTTGATAGGTTATAAAGATATATTTGTGTGTATTTTACATTGTGAGAACTATTAGTTATAATGTGTCTCGAAAACAATTCAAATATAATATTTGAATTATTTGCTCAGGAATAAAAAATATCTAGTTGGGGATGATTATCTAATAAAAAAACATATGATAATTAAACTTTAAGGGTATTAAATGTTAAATTTTGATCTTATGGTCCTGATTTAGTGAATTTTAATTTTGAACATTCATTCTCATCATTTGTGCACTTCATGCCTAATGTACACCAATTTAGGCACAATGATTCATCTGATTTTAAAGTATGTAATTATCGATATTTTAAATTTATAATTTTATAAATGAATATAAAATTCAATATGAACATTTATAATTCAGTGATAAATGAAGGATTATAAATAATGATGGAGATATTTGGCGGTGAAAAGAAACAATTCTGGAGAAGGAAGATTGGACACCAACCCACTGATGAGAATGTGGAGCCTACAATTAAGGCCCAATGAAGACAACATTTAGTGGCATGCTAGAATACATATTTAGGAACAAAAAATGCTTCATTATAAAGTGATAATTCGGCCTTCATGGTAGTTATTATGGAAAACCAATTTAGAGATAAAATTCTATGCCAGATTTTGAGGCCCAGAAAAATAGCCCACCAATTTAATCATATCTCAGAAACCACATATAATGTTTGGTATAAATCTTACAGGAAGCTTGAAGACATATGGGGATGCATTTTATTCTTCTATGTACCACTCCAATTCTGCCATATATATGGTTATCTAGGAACATTTGTTCGGCAGAGGCAATTTGACTACAATTCGGGTCAAAGGTGGAAAAGTCTCCTCTCTCTTACTTTCCACAACCCTAGGCCAACCATAATCAAGTTGGATGATTAGTAATATTAGGGGATATACCCAATCCTCTTGAAATTCTTATTTAAGGTAGTGGTGTTGTAAGAGTTTAGGATCTTTGTTCTTGGTTTCATTATAGTGCTATACTACCACTTTGTGTTTGTAATCGCATTTCTTTCTCATGTAAGTTGTTCAATTCACCATAGTTTCGTATTAAAAGTTCTTCCTTTACTCTTATTATGTTCTTCTACATATCACGTTGATATCGTTGCCTAAAATTGTGAATTTATTCATAACATACATTGTGAAATTTATCACACAACGGTGGAGTGATCAATTTTTTTTACTTCTTCAATTCCACCCTCATAACTCTACTTCCTGCTTTTGTTGAGGGCATGCCATCAATGGAGGGATAAATATTTTATTGGTTGATCCAAGGTAGTATAAAGGAGATGGATTTAATGTTATTTCTCATTCTCTAAATGTTTATTAATTTATTTTATTTGAGTATCTTTTATTCAATGATTTTCTCTCTTCCTCTTACATATTGAATTTAATCACCTCACTTTTATGTGATAATAAGATCCTTTACCTTGGAGTGATCATGAAAATAGTAAAAAAAGTGTATAGGTTATTATCATGTGTTTGTTAAGGTGTTTAACCATTAGGTTATGAGGTTAGTATGAATTAATTGAATGAATCCTTCTCAAGTTAATGAAATTGACATCATTAAAATGGAATTCATACAATCCACCCCGTGCGATAACCTAGGATCAACCCATTATCTTAATTTGAATTAACTTAAATATGTTTGTGATACTTTAAACCCTTAAAAAATCAACCCAAAGTTGGAAAAATCATATCCAAAAATCCATCTCATAGGTTGTGTATCTAAGGTATCTTCTTAGATGTTAGTGGATTTGACAACCCAAGCTAGACTACAAGGACTGTTCTACCTTCATCTCTTGGGTAAATTTGAGCATGAATCAGCCTCTTCATTAGATAATATTATCTTAAAATGGATAATGTAGGGCGAAAATAAAGATATATTTATAACAATAAAATTTAAAAAATGATTTTGAATAAAAGGGTCATTATTATTCATAGTCATTGATAGTTGCTTCTAAAACAAAAATAAAATTAGAAGTTAGGGGATATAAATTGAAGAATATTTTATTCCAGGAAATTAAATATAAATGAATTGTTTATTTATAATTAAAAATGTATTTAATTGATGATTTAGATATACAAAATAAACCAAATAATTTATGTCTTTATGATATTAAAAAATATATTATTTTAGTAAAATTAATTCTAACAAAATCATATTCACAATTAAAATATGATAATTGAAAATAATATAATATAAAATATATTTTGGATCATAGTAAAATTGTAAGATACAAAAATATAATTTCATTCAATTTATTCAAGAATAAATAACAATCCTGACATCATACTTAAAATATGTGGTTTTATGATATAAAATATCCTTTACTATGATAATAAAAATAAAATTTGGAAAGGAAAAGAATATATAATTCTAATAGTTTTGGAACAAAAAAAATTTATATATATAACATTTTTTATATTTTACATAAATAAAATTAATATAGTGGAATGTGTATATAGAATTTTAATGGATTCAAATGTGCAACCTATCTTAAAGTATTCACTAATATATATAATTAAAATTCTAAGATTATATTTAAAATAAATATGAATGTATAGAGTGGGTTTTTATTAGAATATACACAATATAAATATTTGATAATTATAATTTATAAAAAATAATATAAATTCGATTTATTTTTTATTTTAGTATTATTTTTAAAATTAATGTTAGTACGTAGATACATTATTAATATTTATAAAAAAATAGATCTATAAGAAATAGTTATCAACTTAAATCATTCATTTTGTTTTTACATATAATGAAAACTCACATTTATGAAATATTAATTATAGGGCCAGTATTAAGTTGAAATAAAAAATTAAACATATAATATGTCATATAGTGAAACATGGTTAAAATGTGGATTGATTAAAATTTTGGGATCATAATTTCAAGATAAATATAGTACCCGTGATTTTCTGACACAACCATTGATGGTTTAATTAAAATGTATGATTAACTCAAAGAGTATCTCAAATTGAATTATAAAAAATACAAAAATACATTTACCATTTCTTTAAATAATTCAAATGGAATGAAAAAACCCATGCAATATGTGCTTATTATAATTAACAACCAAATTTTATTTATAAAAAAGTTTTACATTCTTATAAGAATGAGATAATCCTGATAGTATGGAACTATAAGGTTCATTCCCTTAGATGGTAGTGTTTGTATATGAGATTAGGGAGTGGGTAGGGTTTCTTTTATAGATCCAATATGATTCATTTAAAACAATACATAATATATAGTGTTCCTTTGTAAGAGAGAAGGATTTTCATTCAAGAGATCCCAGACCTAATCTTATTCTTTCACTAGAGCTAAGAGGGATACCTCCAAAGGGTAATTTTTCTGAAGGTTCATTTGAGAAGGTGGTGGGGTGGGGTGGGAGTATTTGTCGATAATTTTTGGGTCCATTCCAACTACTTAAATAGAATATGGAAATAAGTTATTCTACGACCATGGTGAATCCAAATAGTGGAAATGTATGCTTAGAAAGATCCCAATTTATTAATTCTTGCATATAGCCTTGTTTATGTTATGTTGTGTGGACTTGATCACATATAACGTTATTCACATGAAGTGGCATGGACCTGATGGAAAAAATATTTTTTCATAAGATGGTTCATGATCATTAGTATATATAGATTTGTTAATGTTTTGGTCAATGAACCTGATTGGATATATCTTTATTCACATTATTCTACGTGGACATGATCGACTTTCCCTTGTTTTAAAGTCTATTCCATGACATCATTTCTCTTTACATTGTTCAAAATATAAATTTTCTTTTTCCCATTCTTATACAATAATTTTAAATCATATATTTATGAATACTCCCTATGGATCATATTTATTATATCATACTCTTATTAGAAGGAACATGTCTGTTCATTTGCGATTACATGTAATACAATCATAACATATGGAAAAATATTATTATTCTATTTTATTTCAAATAATATATTTATCCCATTATATTATTTTATTATATTTTTTTTATAATCCAACACATGATGACATATTGATGTGTATTCGCTTACTGAGGATTTGAGATCAACCTTTTTTTTGTTTCTATTCCATAAGTTATGATGATGCGTATAACATAATAAGAGTATATAATGGTGTCTAAAGTGGATTAATTAATGATAAATATCCAAAAGACGTAAAAAATATATTTCTTATTTAGATAGTCCTCAATGAAACTAAATGTTCATATTTAGTGAATGTGCAATTATAGTGAGATGTAATGTCTAAATTATTGAAATATATATGATTTTATTTGGTTATCTCAACTTTTTATCATATATAGTGTTTAAATAAAGTGTTCTATCCTGATATCTAGGAATCATGGTATAGTAAACCTCATTTTGTTGGGATACACTATTGATTATGTAAATTTAAATCCACTAAAAAAATAGGAAAAACATATATAAAAATGCACACTTTAATTTTATTAAAATATTGAACTAGACACATTTGTCATCTAACTTTTCATCTCTTTGTTTAAAAATAATACATATTTTGAAAATTTTATGTTTTATTTATCTTTAAATTATTCTAAATATAAATAAATACAAATTTATTAATTCAACGTCCCCTAACAATCTGATTAACATGGGTTTAAACCATCCACATATTCCCATGTTAATTATTTAAAATATGTGATGCCATTTTATTAATTTCAAGAGATGTATAGTTATTATAATATAAAAAAATTCATGTATTAGGGAATATATGAGTTCCAATTGGTTATTCTAGAAATAAAATAAAATTAGTACAAAATAGATTCTCAAAATCGGATTCCATAAAATCTCACAATTATCACATATTACCAAAGGTGTTGATTCTTATATACATGTGACATGTACCTTTATAAAATATATGGGTAATAATGACTTAAATATAATACATGTTTGTATGGAAACATACAAAAATATTTATAATTTTTATACAATAAAAAGTACTGATATAGCCAAATAATAAAAATATGTTACAAAAAAATATTTCCTTCACCATTCTTTACATGTATGATGCATCTCATTATACATATTCCAATATAAGAATATATTTAAACCCTATTTAAATATAATTAGACATATCTCATTAAAAAAAATAAATATAGAATGAAATTACATTTATATATTATGAATAATTCTAATGGACTGATAATAAATGGTCATTTAACTTAATTGTACATGAATTAATAATGTTTTAATTTGAATAGTTTATATAAAAGGTGTAATTATCCAATGTGAAAGGAATATTTTCATGAACCAACCCATATCACCAATAAATCTGGTCACCCATTGAAGATTGTAATAATAACAGAATAGTATATGTGATCATAGTGTGATGGAAACTAGAACATTGACATCTAAAAATAACTTTTGAATGATTTTCCCATAGAAGATAGTAAATATGAAACATACATATAGTATATCATATAATTAGAATAAAATAAAAATTGGTTTAAAACAGAAACATGTCCAAAATTTGATAATATACAAAATCTAATTTTATCCACGGAAAAACCTAACATGACAAACCAAAATTCCAAATCCCTGTGACTTGCAAGTCTGTATCCCATTACGCAACAACCAATATCCCACACTCTCTTTCTCATATACTTGTATTCACCAAGAGTTTAGTTTCCTTTAACTATATCTTAAAAAAATCATCTACATATATCCAAGGTTATTTTATTGGTGTGTGCACATCATGCCCTCTAGGGTTCCACAAAGTGTTCCATAAGTAGACTTTAATCAATAAACTAATTTTCTCATTTTTAAGAGATGAATACAAATAAAATTCTGTTTGTACAAATTTATGCATGAAATGTATAAATAATGATTTTTATATCATTTTGAGAGATTTTTATTGAGGATAAATTTCCAAAACTGTTAATAAATAAATAATTTAAATAATATATTCATGTTCAAAATTTCAATGAAAAAATCCATAAAATGTTTTTGATGGAATAAATATAAAATAATTTCATCAAACATGAACCATGGGGTAAATCCCTTTGGTAAGATAGATATTGGTAAACAGTAATCCTCACACATTAGTTAAGAGTTACATATCTAGTTACTTAAAACCCATATAGAGTGAAACTTCAATGCCTAAGGTAGGATACCACATGGGATAGTGGTACACCTGCACATCTAACAAATTTTTATTCAATGTTATAGTGTAAATCCTTTGTTAGGTATCTATAAAACAACCTAGTGTTCATTTACAACTATTACCATGAAAATACATAGGTTCTCATGAGATATCATCACCACATACTCATACATTTTTTTGGGGGAATTTCAAAAAACACAAATAGTCCATCAATCATAAAACGATGACCCCAATACCATGTCTACATGAATTTATATTTAAATTTAAAAAAAAATTCTAGGAAAAATTAATCTAATAGATTTAGCATTCAATACAAATATCATGGTACTATAACATGATTCATTTTTTAGTAAAAACCATTAAACATGTCGAAGAATCACATGTTTATAGATAAATTCCAGCTTACAAAAACACCTGCCTCAAAATTTGTGTCCTCAATGAAACAGCAACCTATCTATGAAACCCTAGATTGTATCTCCCTATAAATTGACCGATATAAGATAATTTTCATTAGATTATTCCCAAAACTATAGATCTAGTCTTTGAAGTCTATATTTATCATTTTTTTGATGAATATAAGTAGAGATCAAGAAGTGTAAAGAAGAATGGGTGAAGAATGTATAAATAAAATAAATTTACTAGATCTTTCAACCAAAAAATCAATATAATCTCTCATGTATGAGAATGAAATCACCAATATCTCAAAGGGAGAGAATTAGGTTTGAAACATTTTGAAAGAGGAAAAATAATGTGGGACTCAAGTGAAAAATCAGATAAAAAGTATAATTTTTGGATTATTAAAACCCATCAACACAATTTGGCGACATGATTATAAAAAACCTATTACAACTGTGTGAGGATTAATTTATATTAGGATACCCACATGATTTTATTAAATAGTTTGATGAAACCTGCACAATGCTTTCTAAAAGCACTTTTCTATGATGCACATTTTCCTAGGGAAGGATGCACATTTATCCTAAGTCCTATGGTACCTATGAGACCACCCTCATAAAAAGCTCAACAAACTACATGATTTCTTAGGAATGCTGTATAGTTTTCCAAAACAATGAACCAACTACGAACTATCCAAAAACCTCCAAAAAACTCAAAAAAACTAAACAAAAATAAACTGATAAATGAAAGGAATGGAATGTGGTCAAATGAAGGGTTATAATTACTTGGATGTGACAGTTGGGTGTTACAATTCTCACCAATATGTCAATTTTTCCCTGAAAAGTCAAATTGAAGATGGTAAACTTTCAAAAAGATGATACCACTACTCCCTCATCATTAATTATTATTCCCATATATCGTAGGAATCCATACCATATTGCTAAAACACTTAGAAAAAGGAAATATAATTCCACTAAAATATGTCTTCTTGATAACAATATTTTGGATAGATTTATCAATCATTGATAAATACAGTTCTAACATGATCTCATCCAAATTCAGGTCTTGAAAGGTGTTTTCATAATACTTCTTGGCTTGAGATACATGGAATAAATAGTGATGTTAAGTCAATTTATATGGTAATAATGAATGATTTCCATCCATCTCGATTCATTGAATAGTCTCAAAGGGTCGCACATATCGTGGATCCAACTTTCATTTCATTCCTAATCTCTTATGTCCCAACCAAAATGGCACTTTCAAGAAGAGTTGACCTTGAACTATGAACTCCAAAATTCATTTAAGATAATCCTCGTATGATTTATATTGAATCTAGGTTTTCACCATTTGTTGATGTATGACCTAAAACCTTACTGATGTATATGAAATAATGCTCAGACCTATCAAAGAAGTTTCAATCATTTCTAACCAAAAAGGGGGGATTTTCTAGGATAGTCATATAAAGATTAAAAGGGTTCCTTTTTAATGGATTATTTGTTAATATTATTACTAGTTAACCAAAATAATCCCCAATATATATCCTAGAATCCATTAATGTTTAGGATTTAAGAAAATAGAATTTCATCTAGAATCTGAATATCCTACCAAATCTGTTCATTCATCTACAGTTGGTAAGATGTTCTCTTCTAAAATTGATTTCCCATCAGCACTAGAAGACCCTTATAGATCCAAGATATAAAAGAAGGATATATGTTTGATACGATGAGTAATGGAATCCATGAAACATCATAATCTATTATATGATTAATATTTCCAAATATTCAAATCTAGTGGAGTTTGAAATTAGATGTAAGTGATCTTACTGAGTGAGTCTATATATCACTACATATATAGTATTTGTCTTTTAAGGAGTGTCTGGTAGTACAATTATAAAATCCATGGAATGCTAATCCCATTTACCTATTGGTATAGGGAGAGTTTGAATTCACCAAGATGATCATTGGTGTTCTTCTTTATTATAACATGTATAGAAAAAAGACATAATTTCCGTTATATATTATCATAAAACACACCATGAAATTTTAAAATTAAAATCATAGTACATTTTATATTAATTTAATGAATAGCCCACTAAGATAAATAAATTTAGTTGGGGATTGGATTATTGGTAAGAAACCTATAAACTTATATGAAAATGGAGAGTTCAAAACCCATTGGGCGCAGGTACTAGCAGTATTGTAGCGTACTGTAGCAACGACAGACACTGAAGCATTGGCAGGTCACTATAGTGACGACATGTAACTATAGCAGTAGCATATTTCTGTAGTAGTGGGAGATACTATGTAGTTACTATAGAATGCGTAGTACTATAGTAGTACTATTCACAGAATGGTTCTTGGGGAAAAAAATTTGAAGTACAGTCCATGTAATGGGATAACTGCCCACTGGGCCATCGGGCTATGTTATGGGTCTCCCTCCAACTAGTTAAAAAGAGTCATTTTCTTTGCTTTAAATTATAATTGAGGATTTGGTCCCAACCTTTAAAAAAATATAAAGAAAATGCTTCCAAAATTTTCCTTCTCACTTTTTATTGAACTACCATCAATTCATGAAAAACGAATTTCATATAGGGAGAGAGCCCTATCAAGGATGGTCTCTCCAGCATATAAAGAATCCATGATGATCTAGAATTAATTATTGTGTAGTTTATACGTGGAATACAACTCAAGGATAGATGATGTTAGTACAACATTCAGTAAAAATAAATAATTTACCTCCAACATTGTAGTAAATATCATTCTAGAAAGAAGGATCTTTCCATTCCTCTCATCCTTGGATTAATTAATGGAATGAGAGTGAAACATTATACTAATAAAATATGAAATAAGATTCAAATTTCCTAGTTTATAGGATATCTGGAAATCAAACTACTGAAGATATTTTTTTCATCACCTCAATATGAGATTTAGGTCTTTCTGATAATTGAGGATACTCAATCTCTTATGATCTGAGTAAATAGTGAACCTTTCAAAAAAAAAATTAGTGTCAATAACACATGATATAATTCATAGTGACAACATGTTCTAAAACATTTGTGGTTATCAATGTCCTTGTGTAGTCTTTATTGATGAGAACCATATTCCACAATGAGATCTACCTACATAAAAACACTACTCAAATATCAGCCTGATGCATCAAAATAATCCTTATATCCATCAAAAGACACTAGAATATTTATAATAGGTTATGAGGATAGAGTGTTTTCAAACACATCAAATTTATTTTGACACTTCAATTACCATGTGATATATAGCCCCTCTAATGTAAGATTATTTAATTATAATGCAATGTCAGTGAAATAAATCATGAACCACTAGTAGTATATTACGGAGACTATGCAATAATGAATCTACAATACTTTATTTAGACCCTCATAGGAAATTATAGATCCCACCTTAAATGGGATGACTAAGATTCCAATTACTAGGACTATGTGTCCCACTAACAAAATTTCTTATGTCCCTAGTTTAAATTTTGTTGAAATAACAAAATAGAGGTGTTCTTTTTGGATTCAAAAACTATAACTAAGGTGAAACTCATACTTTTCCTGGTTATTTATTAGACTATATCTTATAAAAAATACCACGATGATGTAATAAATTTATTATTCGAATATTTGATTCATCAGATAAAAAATATTAGATCAATAGTTCGGTCAAAAGGTATATCATGATATTCCAAATTGGCATAACTATTCTATAAATCCATCTTAGTTGTATCAAATTACATTACTCTAAAAACAAGATACCTTGATCAAATGTTTATTTCTAAGATCCACTTTTCCTATTAAAATGATAAAAAATCATTAATATAGTTAAAAGTGTAAATATTTTATTTTCATTTTATTATGATTCCGATAACCGATACATAAAAAAACTATCCCATCAACATTATTTAAAAAAAGTACCAGAGGTTCCCATGGTGACACACCCTGATGGATAAAGCCATTTTATTTTGAATAATCAAGTTTCTTCTTTATCTACATCAAATCCTTAAGTACCATTTAGTAAAAAGGTAATGATATGGGTTGGATTGCTAATGAAATATCTATCTAGAGCTCCACCTCATTTTATACATGTTGAATAGGGAAGTCATCTATAAATACATCAGGAAATTACCTAACTGTTGGGGAATGTTCAAAACATGATGGATGCTTTTTAGAGTCTTCATTAAAAGAAGATATCAGTTTCAAAAATAATGAAAGCGAAGGTCCTTCTTAACTATACCCCATATCCCATTACCCTTGAAACAACCAAGATCTCCCATCATATGAAGTAAAGGACACCCGAAAATGATAATAATTAATTCGATCCTTATGGGAAATTAACAAGTACATCCCTAGGATAAAATCAGTAGGGAAAATATATAAGACTAAGAGATCCATAAATAGATGTAAATTAAATATATTAAAGGTGTATGAAGGAAATTCAAATCATAATTCCTTCATCATTCGAAGTGATATTTACAGTTCCATGGAAAAAGGCATGAGCTCCATCAAGAGATGTAATTAATTAAAAAAAATCAACAAAATGGATTAGAGAGACATTTATAAAACAAATAATTTTTTATATATGAAGTAATTAAAACATTACCTCTCATGGTTACATGAAATATCTTTTCTTATACTAGGGATTATTCAACTTTGGGTAAAAAATTTGACCTAGAATTTTCAAGTTATTTACCGAAATTATATGGCTAATAAACGAGTCAAATATGTCACCATGATATATTATAGACCCTCTATGTGATGATGAAACTATTCCATTGTGTTGAGATGAGAGATTTGAAAATAGTTTATTCAAATGGCCTCAATGTCCACATGATTGAAATTTTTTTGAAGGTGTCATGCAGTTTCATTTTAAATTCCATATCATGACACAATTGTAGAAAGTGAGAGGTCCTATAAGACCTAAAGAATATGTGGAATGACACTATTATTGAGAATTTTTTCCACTTATTTTATAAAACTCACTATACATCCTCTTATTTATATAAGGGCTTCAAGAATTGGGACTCTCTGTGAGTAGTAATCCATGAAGAATATTCTGTCAGGAATTGTAAATTATTTCATAAATACACCATCAAACATCACAAAATATGTGTAAATATTTAGCATGAATACATGATAATGGATGTCTGTTCATATTCCCATGTAAAACCTTTGAACCTTCATTTTTTTCATTTGATACCACCTCTAGTGAGTAATGTGAAAGTTGGGAAAATCAGTTGGAATTCTCCATCACCACCTAATCACCTTATTGAGGGGTGAGAGAATCCATGAAATTTTATAATATGAATGTCTATTTGAATTTTTTTTGTATTATATGTACTTTATGTCAACCTTCTCTAATCACAAATGTTGTTTTTTATTACTATCATATCCCCCCATCTTTTCCCATGACCGTGAAGTTTGAAAATAGCACACTTTACCATAACTGAGTATAGGAATTAATTGAAATGGAATATCCTTTCAGTTTTTCTAAACCAAATATTTTACATCATAGGACCATTCATATAATTAAATGAATATGGATTATAGAAGAGAAACTCTTGGTCTTGAAAGATTCCCAATCTATTTTTAGGTTCAAAATCTCTAGATGTAATTGGATTGGGGTTAGAGTCATCATCCATGTAATAGATTACGTGATCCACATAATCAATATGATATTTGTCTATGGGTGGGTTATCTTTCAAAAAAGTGTTCAAAACACCAATATGGACATTTGTGAAACATATTCTACAATTCATCGTACTTCAAAACAACATGTAAAAATAGTGAAAATCAAGAAATAGTAAAATTGATTAAATTTGAATCCACCTTTAAAGATAGGGTTTGAAACATATAATTTTAATTTTTGTATATAAAGGATTCAACTAACCATTTTTAAGAAACCCCATGGTAAACTAATTCTCATTACCATAAAATTTGTACAATAACATGCTCATAACATACACATTAATTATGAAAAATCCATCTAATATTTACCCAGACTAACTACCAAAACTATGAAAAACCTTCTACTATGGTAAAAATTCATTATGAACCAACTCGAATCACCCATGAAACTAGGAACCCATAATAAATTTGAATAAAATATGTATGGATTCTTCAATTCTTAGATGCTAGAAGCTAGTTACTGGTCATCGACAAACACCTTTTGGAATTAATTTTACCACATAATAAAATTAATAAAAATTTCAGTGTAACATATAATATAAATATGAAGAGAAAACCTATAAGTGAAATATAAAAACTTTTCAATATTATTACAATAGGAAAAACAAAATCAAATCCACTAAAAGTAAAATTAAAAAAAAGGAAAAGTCCAGCTTTATGTTACTTGTGGGTCTTCATCACACACACCACCACCACCATCCCAAAGCATCTAGCTTGCATACCCTCTATAACCAAGTGGGGAAATAAATTTAACTATACCTGAAAAATCAGGTTCCAAATATATGCAATGGTATATGTATAGTGTGAGTACAACATGACCATTAGGGTCCCACCTACTATTTCATTTGTAGAAATTAATGAATAAAGAAATGTAGGTCATTTTAATAAGATAAAGACAAAAGGAAAAATGATTTGAATAGTTTTATATGAGATGTAGAGAAATAACCATTTTCATATCATTTGGAAAATCTAATATTGAATAATAATTTTCAAAAAAATAAATGAATAAATAAATTTATGAATATAAACAATTTTTATTTTTCAAAGAAAAAACATAGAAAATTTTGACAGGAATAAGTAGATATGAGTTTCAATATACTATCAACCTAGGGGTAAATCCACTGGGTATGTTAGAACTTGATCAACTAGGATCCTCTGTAAGAACAAATATTTTCAATCAGGTATGGATCCTAATAATTTTAGTCGAATTTTAAATTTTTGACATTTTATTCAAGAACAATGAGTTATAAATCGTCCTGAGGGTGTTTGGTGCTTGTTATGATCCTGAAACCCATAGTTTTTGTAAAACTGGGCCTGAAGAACGGTTAGAGTAAACCATGCTGGCAGTATTCCTAGTTTGACCAAACCATTCAGATGGTCTTCATTTTTGGCAGAGACATATCACATGGTATGCATATGGTTTCTCGAACAGTGTGGCCTAACCATGTAAGTGCTCCTTTTTTCCAAGGTACCCATGCATGGTTTTTTCATGGTTTGTCAAATCATACAGAAAAACTACAAACTAGTTAATTTCTATGTAAAATGACCATTTTTCCTTTAATGATCTCATTTAGACGTCTCCATACTCATAATCATTATTCCTATGGTTTTATCCTCTATTTCTCACTATTTGGATCTTTTTGAAGGCTTAATATAGGGATTGAATTATCTCTTTCATTCATGATCCGATTGAACTTCTGTTCGTCACGTTGGATGCACTATAGTAAGTACTCAAGTTAGTTTATGCCATTCTTATTATCTATTATTGTTGAACTAGTTCTCAAGGTGTGAGTTTCTATCTCTTTTTAGAGATACTCCATTCTTAGATGAATGAAAGGATGATATCAGAATAATGTATTCGTACGACCCTAAAGTGAGTGGTCTATAACTCATCTCTGAAGTTCATTGATTTTGGAATTGTTGTGTGGGGCCCAACAGTTTCATCAGTGCATGTTATTTAATTTATATGTCATGCATATATTCATTAGAACCATATGGTTATTATCTTTTATAATATTTGATTAGTTATTGGTGGCCATGCATGTAACTACCAACATCCCATGTAGGATGATATGCCACAGCTGAGTTGTTAGTGTTCTAACACTTTTTGATCCATCATTCAGATGCGCCTGAGATTAAACTTACTAATGGTAATCCTCGTTATAATAAATTCTTATTGAATCATGTAATGGTTAATAGTAAGTACCAAATTACTTCCACTTGAACTAACTATGGTAAGTGCTCCAATTTGAAAACTAAATCTGAAATGGAAATTGGAAGGTATATTAAGTATATTACTTGATTAGATTAAATGTAAATAAATAATAGGTTACATGTATGTATCACCCAATACCATATTAATGGAAGGTAGCATAATGGACCTTGATCATGGAATATTCCCTAAAATGGATTTAATAAATGGTTTCATGCTACATGTCCAATTCAAAATAATTAAATAAAAGGCTTTAAACAAATGGGATTATTGGTTAATTATGGATTGATTAAATGGGTTTACGCTACTTGGCCTTATCACACTATAGAATGGCAAGGATTGAACCAAATAGAATATTAAATGACTTCATTTTCAAGTAGGAGTGGATTGAGTTGAGCTCGTCTTGGATTATTATCGAGGAATTCCTTAAGCACTACGGAACCCCATTTTAATTCAAGGATTCAACTTGATTAGGTTGAGACCAACCTAGATCTCGATACTTTTCTATTGTTGGATCCCCTCAATAACACCATATGATCCCTCACATAGTATAAAAGAATTCCTAGGATATACTCCTTAGATCTATCATTGACAAGTAGGTCCCATGGTTAAATCCCATAGGGCCCAATCACTGCATAACCTCGATATACCTTTGATGAACACGTTATCCTTGGTAGGCATCTCATTTTGGAATTCCTTGGACTATGCTCCTTTTATTACACTATTACCATTAGCTAGACCCAGTCACTACTGAGTTAGCGACCCCTGAGGTCTAGGTTTCATTGGTGAATACCATAGAACCACTTCTTATTAATTATCAATTATCATTGCATTGTTATATCTAAAAAACATCACTATTGTTAGCATGTGAATTATTTATAAATAAGTAAAATCCAATAATGACATGGTTATATGTTCAGACACCAGCTGAGGGATGAAGCAAGTACTTAGGTATTTGTTACATTGTACTGATTTACTTTATATATGCATGCCTACACACTATTATATTTCCATTACATGGGAAAAATGTTATAGACACCATTGTTGGTGGCCCATTGAGATTAATCTCACACCATCTGTGGGTGATTTTTGAATCCCGAAGTAGATAAAATTATTTCATGTGTTGAAAAATGGAAGTTTATGGCTTCTAACACTTCATTGTTTTCTATTTAGGGTGTATCTTGAAAGAAGATGATGGAGCCTGATCATGGAAGGGTTTGGATAATCTTTGATTTCCTTTATACATTTGTTGAACATGTTATGCCTACTATCTTGTATCCATGTTTTTTTCTAGTGGTGTGAAATATTATCATTAGTTATTGACTGTTATTCTTGTTATTTCAGTTATTGTTATCATTGTTATTTTATTTCTTTTTTCTACGTCCACTATTTACTTATATTTCTTCATCTATTTTAAAATATTTATATTAATCCACTCTACTACACTCTGGTAATGAGGGAATAGTCTCCCCATAGACACACTCTAAGCCCTTGCTACTAGTCGATAGCCTCTGGAAATTGGGTAGATTCTCTTGTGGCCATGGGGCCCATTGGGCTCGGGGATCCCATTAAGCGGCATTCAACCTTGAGACCTCACAATGATGTATTATATTGAGGTTCCTTTCTTTCATTACTATTTGCAGAAAATAGATTTGAGACTAGGAATTCATTTTAGGTGTTCATAAATCGTGCTTAGGATTTATGAACCCATGATCGGGGTAAAAGCCTTGTTTCTGGAAATATAATTATATTTATGATATTGGTTGTAACATTTGATATCATTTCACCATTAGGTTATGCATATTATGGTTTTTTGTTAACATTATTAAATTATTTGGGAATTTATATCATCTTTCGACCAATGATATGGGGGATAGTAGAATTGTTACATGCATCATACAGGGAAGCTAAAATTCTTAGGTCATGCATATTACGATGCCATATAGGTGCATCTCACTACTTTACATTGTTTGATATGACTATGATTTTTGAGGGCTATTATGATAGCAATATTATCCTTGTATTACTCTTTGTTGTGATTGAGTGATTGCCTGTCTCAATTCATGAGGTGTATGGACCCTCATGGGTTGTGATGGGTAATTTGCCGAGTCAATAAATTATGAAATAAATGAATGGGTATTGTTTTTAGTGATAAGGTGTATGGGAACTGAGTCACTATAAATGAATATACGATATAAATTAATACATGAATTCTAAAATGAAATGGTTGCACATCCTTATCCCAAATTTTGATATTTATGAATGGAAAAGGAGTAGACCCGGTAATTAAATGTAAAATGAAACGAATCTTATACTTGATCATTTTACTGTATCTAGACATATATGTGGGCATCTAGGATAGTATAACTTGGTTAGTGAGTTTTCATATGTTCAGATTACCATAGTGATGATATCTACCTGCTTAAAGATTGTTTGGAGGGGTGTGTTTGTCATTTGTAGAACAATGATTCCACGACGTCCTCATATCATATGATAGAAGGGTGTCAATAATAATGCTTCAGACATGTTGGACCCTGAGCCGCGAGTCTTTCTACCAGGAGTGCCACTAGAGGCACCCCCTATTGTACTTGATACAGACACTGATGTCTAGTTTAGTGATATTTTCCTACATCTGATGAAGTACATGCATGGTGCTCCATGAGTTACACCTACGATGGATGATCTGACTCGTGAGTTCCAATAGTGGAGTCCTAATACATTCTCAGTGGATGAGAGTCCAAAGGCTGATGACTTTTGACTAGAGGACACCCTATAAAACTTTTATCATCTGGATATTCCTCTAGAGTATAGGTTTAATAATGATACTTACACTCTTCTAGACTCATCCAAGCATTAGTGGGATGTGATTAACTAATTTGGTCATCATTGGGTCATGTTATGACTTTATTTCCTAACTGCCTTTTATGATCAGTTCTTTTCTCAAACACTGAGAGATGACAGAGTAGAAGATATCATGATTCTCAAACATGGTAATTTTTCTAATATTTAATATTCAGTGAGTTTCATAGTGTTAAAAAATTTTCAACCCTTCTAGAAGGTGATGAGATTTAATGTTCTAGATGTTTTGAGGATGAGATCTAGTATTCCATCGGTATGCAGGTGAATGTATTTCACCTACAAATTTTTTCTAAAATTGTAACCTGGCCCTTATCACTAAAAATAACCTAAGGGACAAAAATATTACTCGGTATAAAGGATCAGTGCCACAACAATCCATTAGTTCTCCTATTGGTAAGAAAAGTTTCCTTGACGTTTCCCATTAGGGAGGTGACACCCAGAGTTCCCATATTTATAGCTCTATAATGTGACATCAATGTGGAAAATGGGGGAACCTAAAGACTCATTATGATAGAGACCCAATGGAGTTTCATGCTTGAATCATTATGGGTAATCTTAAGTGTTTCTTCAGGACCTTTCCACTAACATTGAGTAAAAATAATTTGTACTAGCTCCACCTTTAGGGGAGGGTTCTTTTATGCCACGATAGGTGGGGATTTGGAATAGCATCAATAGGTCTGGATAAGGAGGAGATCATGGCCATGAATGAAAGACTGCTGATCACTAGTAGTGACACCGGTAATGTTGTGATAATGTTTGTCTAGCTATCACACCTAGCCGTAGATCATGCTAGTTTCATACACTATGACTGATACCCAAGGATCAGGCTATGAGACCTTCTATAGTATGAGGAACTATTCTAGTGGAATCTACTATAGTATCTACTTTATTTTATATAGGTTCTTCAACATATTTTATCTCTATACCTATTATATAAAGTCTCAGACTAGAGATATAGTATTACTATGTGGAAATAAACATAGATACACTGTTAAGGGTACGAATAGAGGGAAAACGCCTATGTAAGGACTTCCCCTTGAGGTAGGAAGTTACCCATTAATTTGGAACCTCTTTTCTATCGAGATGAAGAGATTTGTTTTCATAATTGGGATGGATTGGTTGGTTCACTATCACGTTTTTGTAGACTTTTATCCTCACATGGTATCTTTTACATCAAAAAGGAATTAGTTATCAACATAATGATGAGTTGGATATCTAGGAAGGAAGAGCTATACCAAAGCATCATGGGCTAGGTGGAGTGACTACCTAGACCACAAATCCTTTCATTAAGGAATATGGATTACATCAAGATGATTTCCCTCAAGTAGTGGATTTTTTCAATGATGTATTTTCTATAGAATTTTCTCTCTTACCTCCTATGAGAGAGGAAGAATTTATGATTTAGCTTGTTCTGGGAGTATCTCCAGTGTCCATTCATTCGTACAGGATGGAACCAATCGAGCTTCATAAGCATAAGTGGAATTAGAGGATTTTGAGGCCAAATGCTCTATACATCCCAATACATCATCTTGGGGTTCACACAGGATTTTCTCCAAGAAGTCAGATGGTACCTTACATCTATGTTTAGATTATAGATGGCTGGACCAGCTTACAGTCATGAACCATTACCCACTTCATTGAATAGATGATCTATTTGACGAGCTTAGATTGTAAAATTTATTCTATAAGGTCGACCTGATATTGTTTTTTCATCATGTACGAGTCAGACCATCAGAAATACCCGAGACAACTTTTCGTAGCAGTTATAATCTGCATGAGTACCCTTCTATGACATTTAGTATAATGAACATGCCTATTTTTTTCTTGCTATGATGAATACAATTTTCCACCCCAATTTGGACTCTTTTGTCATGGTCTTTATAGATGAAATATTGGTGTATACTCACACTCAAAGAGACCATGCCAAACATATTGGGATCATTCTGAGTACATTGAGAGAGCATAATTTTTACACCAATCTTTTTATGTTACACTTCAGGATTGACAAAGTTCACTTATTGGGTCATATAATGTTATAGTCATGAGTATCAATAGACCTAGAAAAGGTTGTTTATCTTTTTTCCTAGGAGTATCCCAAAAACATGTTTGAAATACAGAGTTTCTTGGGGTTTCTTGTATATTACAGTTATTTTATACAAGAATTTTCATAACTTTTTTCACCTCTCACTGGTCTTACAAAGAAGGGTTTGAAGTTTATATAGACATAAGAATGTGATAAATCCTTTCAAAAGATGAATTACAGGATTTTCTAAGAACCTATTCTGACTCTTTCGAAGCTAGTCATAGGATGTACCATATTCTATGATTTTTCATGTATTTTCCTAGGAGTAGTACTAATGTAAGAGGATAAAGTCATTTTGTATGGGTCTCAGTATTTTATTCCTCATGAGAGAAACTACCCGATGTATGACCTTGAGATAGTAGTAGTTTTCCATACCTTATGTTTATGGAGACACTATCTGTTAGGTGAGTAGTTTTTGGTGTACACAGACCAGAATAGCCTCAAATATATCTCTCCATAGTGTGACTTGAACCTCTAACAATAGATATGGGTCAAGTATCTACAATCCGTTTATTTTAAGGTTGCCTATATTCCTAGAAAGGGCAATGGGGTTGCAAATTCACTAAGTAATAAAACTCAAGCACAGACTAAGAAGGAAGCTAGTAATGAATGGATGTTAATATCCCTTTTCTCTAAGATACATGTATAGTTTCATGATATCCATGAGTAGTCTTATATTTTATATTTGAATGTTACCTCTTCCCTCCATGTGAAGGTGAAGAGTAAAAAAAATTTAGATCCTAAAGGCTTGGTTCTCTATGAGGGTATACTAAGAGATAACCAGAATCTAGATTGGTCTATGGAAATAAAGGAAAAATACTTCATATTCATGGGTGAATATGGGTTCCTATATATATGAGATAATAGTTTATGTATGATCCCCACACTTCTGTGTTGCATGTTTATCCAAGAATCTCTAAGATGTATCAAGATATTTGATGCCAGTATTGGTGGACTAGGATGAAACATCAGATTGCAGGATTTACCGCTGGGTGTTCCTCCAATCAGTAGGCGAAGGTGGAGCACCAGAGTCATGGGGGATTGATAAAACTGCTTCCAATGCTGTAATATAAATAATAAGATATTTATATGGACTTTGTGGTCAGTTTTCCTTGGTCGCTAATAGGATGCAACACTATATGGGTTTTTTTGACAGACAAATGAATGTGGCTCACATGATACCTATTTAGGAGACTTTATCAGTTGATGAGCTATGAAGACTGTATTTCTATGATATTACATGCCTACACGGGGACCCATGTACTATTTTTTTAGATAGGGTTGCTCGTTCATGTCACGGTTCTCATAGGGATTACAGAAGACTATGGGAACACGAGTGATTCTATGAATAGATTTTCACCCTCACACCAATGGAAAATTGGATAATATGATACAAATTATAGAGGATTTTCTTAGATCATGTCTCTTTGATTTCATTGGTTCTTGGGAGAGGCATATCCCTCTCATTGAGTGTGCTTATAGTAGCAGCTTTCAGGCGATGATTCAGAAGGATCCATTTGAAGCCCTGTATGGTTGGCCATGCCGTTCACCACTTTGTTGTATAGATGTAGGTGAGGCAAACCTACTAGGTGCTCATATTGTATAGGATATTTTATACTAGGTTACACTGATTAGAAATCATATGACTATTTCTCAGTCTGGATATAAATCTTATGCCAATTGTTGTCGAGGACCTGTAGAGATCAAGGTTAGGGATCATTTTTTCCTTTGGTTATCGCCCATGCTAGGGAATAAATGGTTACAGAAACAATGATTTTTTTTCATCATCATTTAGGGATGTTTGAGATTCTAGAGAGAGTCAATATGGTAGCATATTAGTTTGTACTACCTCAAATGTATCATTCAATGCATGAAATCTTCCATATTTCACACCTTTTCCAATATCATGTCGAACCATCTCAAACATTTTATCCCTAGGATGTTGTGTCAGATGATGATGCCACCTTTGAGGAGTATCTATTATGCATCATTGAATAGGGTACGAAGGCTCTCCAAGGATATTAATTCCCTCTAGTACTAGTGATATGGTGACACAACAACATGCAAGGTGAAACATGGGAATGAGTGGTCGATGTACATGCCCAATGGGCATAGTTTCTCTCCAAGAGTGTTTCACCACCCATGGAAGGTGAACTTGAGGAATAGTTCTTTTGAGTGGGGAAGAATATAAGAACCCAATGTTTAACTCAGCTATGGATCCTTTAAATTTCAACATAATTATTAATTTTTGACCATTTATGGATTTCTAAGGAATTAGCGATGGTCTTGAGTGTGTCTGAGGCATGTTCGGAGCCCAAAACCCATCTTTTTCAGAAACCTCGGCCTAGCGCATTGTTGGCATAATCCGTGAGGGTTGGCCATATGGTTCAATATAACCGTGTGGATGGTGTGCATTTTGGGTAAATCCATATCACATAGTTGGCTCATTATTTCCCGAACCATGCAACATAATAGTGTCAGTTCCCCTTTTTCTAAGGCACTCATGCATAGTTTGTGTATGATTTTTCAAACTACACAAACTAACTACACACAGGATAATTTATGGTTAAAATGACCATTTTACCTTAATGATCTAATTATGCATCCTCCTCTATTATAATTCGAATTCATGATGGATTATCACCCATATCTACCCATTTGGAGCTTTTTGAAGGTCTAATCTAGGTATTGAATGATATCTTTCATTTGGGATCCAATTGAGCTTCCATTCAACATGTTCGATACCCAATGGTAAGTAATAAAATACATTTAATCCTTTAATCATCTCTGTTTCCCTCAACCTAGTTATTTAGGTGTGATAATTTTTCCCTTTTTCTTAGATCTACTACCATATAAGATAAATTAGAGGATGATATTAGAAGAGGAACGTTGTATAAACCAAAGGTGGGTGGTCTGTAACTCATCTCTCAAGTTCGATGATTTTTGAATTGTCATTTGGGCCCCGATAATTTCATTGGGTACCATTTATTGAATTCATATTAATTTAATATATTCATTATAACTGTATCATTTTCTCTTACTGAATATGTTATTAGTTTTTGGTAGTTACACCCACACTGCCCAACATCCCATGTAGGATGATATGCCATAGTAGAGTTTTTAGTGTTGTGACACTTTTTGAGCCATTGTTCGGATGTGCTTGAGCATGACCACCCTAATGGTAAGACTCTTTGTAATAAATGACTATTGAATCATGTAATGGTGAATGAAAAGTACCATTTCACTTCAACTTGATCTACCTATGGTAAGTTCTCCATTATTATAACTAAATGTGAATGGGAAATGGGAAAGTATACTACGTATATGACTAGATCGTATTAAATGTAAATGAATAATAAGATTCATGTCCATAGTACCACTTAACACTTTAATTAAAGGTATAAGAATGGACATTGGTCATTGAATATTCCTTAAATAGATTTAATAGATGGATGCATACTACTTGGAAAATTCCGACTAATGAAAGGAAATGATTGAACCAAATGGAATTATTGATTTATTATGGATTGATTAACATGTTTCATGCTACATGGACTTATCAATGTAATAAAAGGAAAGGATTGAAACAAATGGAATATTATATGTCATCATTATCAGTGTAGGCATGACCTAACTTGACCCCCCTTGGATTCTTATCAATGAATTCCTTGAGCACTCAGGAACCCCATTCTGATATATGGATGTGGATTTCTTAAGTTGAGACCAACCTAGATCCTGATCATTGTCTATTATTGGATTCATGGTATGAAAACATATGATCCCCCACATAGTATGAAAAGATTACTTGCATACACTCCTTGTATACAACATTGACAAGTAGGTTCTATAGTTAATTCCCATAGGGGCGAGTCACTACTTTTCCCAATTTTACCTTAGATGAACTCCTTGGACTATGTATGAATCAAATTAGGGGATTAATTAGACTATGTTACATGGATTATGCACCTAACCTTATCTATACCTAGTTACTACTGATTTAGAGACCTCTGAAATCCTAATTTCCTTGGTGAATACCATGGAACAACATCTTATTAACTATTAATTATGTTTTCCTTGTTACATATCATAACCTTCACTATTGTTAACATATAAATTATTTATTAATTGTTATAATCATATAATTAATTCGTTATATGTTCAGACACCATCTGAGTGCTGAAGCAGGAACTCAGGCATTTAGTTACATTGTCCTAGTTTACTTTATATATGCATCCATAAAAAATGTTATATTTTAATTACTCGGTCTCGATGTTATACACACCATTGGTGGTGGCCCACTAAGATATATCTTACACACTATTTGGGTGCCTTTTGGTGCATAGAGTGGATTACATGATTGTAGGTGTGGAAAAAGGGAAGTGTGTGGCTTTAAACACCTGATTTCTTGCTGGTTAGGGTGGATCTTGATAGTAGATGCCCGAGCTAGATATCAAGATACACAAGATAGTTATTGATTTCCTTTATTATATTGTAGAACATGTTATTCCTACTATATTGTATCCATGTTTTCTAGTTTTACAGTGACAAAACATATCATCATTAATTTTTGAATGTTATTCCAGTTATTTTAGTTATTTTTATCCTTGTTCATTTATTTATTTTGTTTGATTCTGTTTTTTACCTATATTGCTTCCATTATTTACATCTATTTATAATTTTCCATTGTGCTTCACTCTTGTAATAAGGTTATTGTCTCTCCATAGATACACCCTAGGCCCTCAATGATAGTTGAAGGCTCTAGAATTTGGGGAGTTGCGCATGTGTCCATGTGTCCTACTGGGATTGAGTCACCCATTAAGTGCAATTTGGGTTTGGGATGTCACATCCTCACTCCTTAGTGAATAGTGATATACCATGTTCTTGAACAAATAACCTAGGGTGGGAATCCTTACGTCCTTGGGAAGGATTCCAAATGTTCTAGTGTCCCACATCATGTCTAAGAAATGTCTATTTAATGTTGTATCATAAACCATTACTGTGTAGCCACAAACTATCATAGTATATTTTTTGTAGTCCTCCCACCAAAATACCATGTTTCCAATTTTGTATCATTATCACATATTCCAACATTTCATATGGAGTATTTCAGAAATCATATAAAGTTCATTAATCATAAAAAAATTCCCCAAAACCAATTTCACAATAATTTAATGTTGAATTTAAAAACATTTTCGTAGATATGCTCATTGAATATTTTATTCATTAAAATCGATTCTCATGTAACTATAAAATTATTAGAAAAACCAGTTTTAAAAAATCATTAAAAATTCAAAATAATATGAAGATTATTGATGAACGTAAACTTACCAAACTACTTACCTCAACAGTCATGTTAAAAAATAAATCACCCATGATCTAGGAAAACCTAAATTTTATCCTCCTATCCTTCAACCGATATGTAGGAATTTACATTAAATAATACAAAAACAAAATACGTGGTCATAATATTATATATATATATATATATTCCTTTATGAGGAAAATTGTTTATCCAGAATAATGACGTAGAATAGACACATCCCATTAATTTCCTAGATCCACCAACCTTAGAATAGATAAATCACTCTTCATAGAGGAATAAATCCCCAAAATATTCATGATAGTGCCTTGTGTTTAGAACCCTATGGAACCAGTGAATGAATCATGTATCCAATTGAAAATTCAAATAAAAAAATTTATTTTCATTTTATGAAAACCCACTACATTGGTTTTGTTTCACATTTTTCAAACCCTATGAAAACTGTGTGGGATTTACGATCCATCAAGGGAACACCATGGATTGGTAAAAGAATTTGATAAATTGTGAGATAACCATGAAAAATACACTATCCCAACAAATACATTTCCCTGGATAATAATGCATAGTTATCCCAATCCATGCACAACCAGTGGTCACTCTTCATGAAAAGATCACCCTACCACTCAATTTCCTATGAAATCCACATAGTTTAAACTAAGTATTAACAAACTAATAACCATCCCAAACACTTACAAAAAACTACCCAAAACAACCTGAAAAAATCTAGGAATATAAAACTATAAAAACAAGCATCATAATTACATGAATGTGATTACCGGGTGTAAAAATATAATATATTTAATGTTATTTATATTTTTATTCAATCACATAAAAAAATGTTAATTTGAGGATCATAAAAACTTTATTCCCTAATCCTTATTAAGAGGGAAAATACAAAAAATGTGTTATTATATTATTATACAAATTATGGGTATATCTTGAAATACTAACTATAATCTCTTATTATTTATGAAAATTTGAGCTATAAATTTTTAATATAATACAATATTTTTTATGTATTAGAAGTATATGAAAAAAATATATCAATATTTAAATTATCTTATAAAGAATCATGGTTTTCATACAAAATATTTTCCTAGTAGATTCAATCAATACAAAAATTAATCAACATTATATATATTTTTGATTAGAAGATTTTTTTAATAATATTGAATAATTAATAATATTATTAATGATTATTTAAAAAAATATGCTAACTTATATGTTTATAGTATGAGAACATGTTTTAAATTTAAGGGTATAATATTGTGAATCAATCCCATCAATGATTGTAGTTATATTTATTATTGGTATGAGGAAAAAACGTAAAATGTTATGTTATCATGTTGAAAAAATTAATCATGTGTAATTATAATTAAAGATATATTTGAGAATATTTTTACAATATTCTAAACCATAGAGTTTTGAAAAAAAATATTTATATTGTATTATTAATCTTATAATAGAAGTTTTTCAAAGAGTAGTAAAAATATTGATACATTGACTTGAATACAGATAATTATTTATAATTTTTGGGCAAATAGTAGTTGAAATGAATAATTATATTAACATTAAAGAACCATGTAAATTTTTCATTTAATAGAAGAATATTTTTTACATAAATGATAAATTTAATTTCTAAGTATATTTATTTTAATAAAAAAATACTTAGACATATTTTAAATGATGGTGTAGAATAAATTTAACAACAAAATATTTATATAGGCGATGATACAATTTTTTATTATCATCATGAAAAAATCATTTATTTTGAGAGTATATTTTGAGAAAAATTCATATTAAAAAATTTAGGTTTGTAATAGTAACATAATTTAACTTTTAACTTCATTTTTATTTTTAATTAAATTGATTTTTTATCTCTAAATAAAGATTATTAGTTGTATAGTATCAAAATATATTTTCATAGACCATGTCCAATTAAAAAAAATATAAAATATACATGAACGATTTAATTGAATTATGAGAATGAAAAATAATAATGATAAAAAAGGTTACCTGTGTAATTATATTGAGTCATTAGTTTTAGAATTTTTCATGTATAAAATATTTCAGTCATAGTTTTAATTATTTTACTCATGATAATCAATATATTTGAACTTAGAACTGTATATCAAAGAGGATAATAGTATATATGACTAAAATATTCACCCTTGGGGTATTTAGAAGAGGAAAATTAGTGTACATTTAATTGTTGTTTATATTTGGTCTATACATCCCAAACTATGTGATTAATTATTCATTCAACTATTATTGGGATCTATATAGATGTTTATCCCTTTTTTCCCTACAACTTTACTAACTAGAATAGTTTTTTATTATTATTATGTCATAATCATAGGTAATCCTATATCATTGGGGTTCATTTTCTATTGAACATTATATGAAATATTATTTTGTGGCCCCAAAAAATCATTTTTTCTTGCACTTGAAATAACGTAGTTTATAACCCAACATTTCCTCATTGTATGACTTCATAATTAAATGGGAATACTATTTCAGTTAATGTCCTTTGAGAATTTGATTCAATGGAGGATCATAATGTGCTTTTGGTTATAATTCCTGAAAATACCCGCACACACTCATATATATATATATATATATTAATGTATTAAATTTTCTTCATCAAATTTCAGTGTTCGTTATTTTCTATTATAAATTTTTATATCACTTTTTTACTATTTATATCATTCATTAGTAGATATTTTTTCCCTGCATACTTATTAGCATATCTAAGAAATAAAAATAATAATTTTTAGATTACTAGTTATCAATTTATAATTAAAAAAATATGAATATGGTAACTGTTTTACTACATAATGTTTTAATTATTTCAAACACATAAATTATGTAGATTATTTAATTAATATTAAAAAATTTCATGATATTGAGGTATTAATATTTATTTATATTAAATATCAAATCATTATTAGATGAGATCATTTATTTTTTTGTTTCTCTATCACAATTTTTCAGACATTTTAGATAAATGTAACATCCCTCAGGTGTAATTTATAATTTCATTTATGGTTAATCTAACTTGTGTATTACCATAAATTAGTATAATTAGATCTAGGGTGAATTTGAAATATTAGTATTGTTTTTAACTTTAAATGACTAGACCCTTGGTGGTGAATTATTTACATGTTCCTAGTTGGTCAATGGTGATTTCCGGGGATATAGTAATGTATTACAAGGAGTGGTGATACTATTATAAGAATATATGGATCTTCAAGTAACCTTTTTGAATATACTAGGTACCGATTTTTTGTATGTTATTGCTAATATTATTTTATCGGAAACTAGGTTCCAAGTGATTGGGTGTTGAGTACCCATGAAAAGTGTTTTGTGGGAGTTGGAACTGGGCGGGCCATTGGTTACCTAGTATTACTTCTTCATGTAACTATTAGAAATTGTTAATTTTTTTAAAATAAAAATATAATTTTCCTACCACTTTATTAAATCACTCCATATTAGGGTGTTTCACTTGGACCAATCCCATAGAGTGGAGGTTGATGCACCCTCCCTGTATTTCACCACATGTTTTCTCTTTGGATTCAAGATACCTTATGATTTATAAATATGAATATTGAGAAATGACCCTTCCCTATATATCACATAGTAATTTTTTTATTCTTCTAAAATTTATATATATTTTAATTAGGATTTTTATACAAATAATATGTGGTTCCAATAATAGGGAATGTGGGTATTTTAGTTCCTAAGATAATACAGTATGAAATCATCACCCAAATGAAAGGTCTTTTCTAGTGATGGTTCGAATCCTTATGATATAAAAAACTATAAATTGGGGTGAAAAGGTATGAATTATTATAGTAGAGTACTTGTTTTGACTACCTGTACATTCCTTTATGTTTTATGAAAGTGTGATGTTGCAGGATCATGTATGTTGGTCCTAGGATTATGGGGAGTTTATTGGGATTATATGTAGAAAATTTCCAAATTATTTCATACATGGGATTAATAAACATACAATGGACAATTGGGATACTCCACACCCTAAATATATGATTCCCACATAGGGGAATGGGATAAATTAAATTTTATTGGTAATAATTGTGGAGATACACACACAGATACAAGAATTTTAATAGTGATAAGTGAGATTTTTAAGAAGAATAAAACCATAAAATTGGATTTCAGTATGGAAAATATATTTGATGAGTTGTTGTGTAGCTTGTGTACTCATTCTTATATTAATTGAGAAAAAAATCTAACCCATTATTGTAAAACCTCTTGAAATTATCATAAAACCAAATTAAAAAATATCATTGAATTTTCAATTAGTCCATATCATCTTAAAACCCACATAATTGATAGTTCTAAAGAGTTTTTTTAATATTTCAATCAAAAGTGAATTCAATGTATATTGAGAGATGATAAAGAATACAAGAATCCAACAGTATTAAGGACCTCATGATGATTCTATAATAGTATAAAAAGGAATATATTGTTGTTCTCCCTATAGATTCAAGATATATAGTGTGGACTTCCACTGGATTTTTCGAATATTTTTATTTCATTTTATTTTAGAGATATTTTAATATGTTTTAAAATTATTTATAGACAATATAATTAGTATCCATGAATGAATAATAATAATAATATAGAATAAATTTAAGGATTGGTTTTTTAGAATGTTTAGATTCAAGGACAAAACCATAAACATCAATTTATTATTAACATGGAAATAATGAGTTTCAATGAAAAGTGCTTATAAAATATGATATAACTATAAGAAACATATTCCTTATGAATTGGAGAAGTGAGATGTGTTGGTAAAGAATAATTTAGAATAATGATTATGAGAATACATCCTTGTATATCAATAATCAATATTTTTTCAAAAAATATAAAATATATCATGGAAAATGGATATATAATCATGTGTTTATTGCTTTAATGGAATATGAATTATAAATAAATTGATATAATCAATAATAGAATTTATATTATGTAACATACATTAGGAATTTTGAATAAGTGGGTTAAGAATGTTTTATTAGTTCATGAAGAAATTAAAATTTATTTGAGATGAGTTGGAGTGATTGATGTTTCCATGAAAACGTTTAAATCAGATCCAAGTTAATTTCAGTAGGTTCTAGAATTCTATGTAGGATGTAAATATTTAGAAAATGCATAGAGAATATACCTCAAAACATAATACGGGAAAATACATAGAGTTCACTATAATATGTAACATTATATTGATGATATGTATGGTAACCAGGGATCTATGGGGTGATATGTAACATTGTATAGATAGTATGTATGGTTATATATATATATATAAGAAATATAGTTTTGTTCTTAGAGGTGATTTTTGAAGAATACATAATATGTGTGCTGAATCTCTTACTAAAAAACAATAATGTCATAATTTAACAGTGATATACAATATTTATAAGAGTACATGGATGTTGTGTGTTTATGTGGAGAGAGAAATGTGGTAAATGAAAAACCAAATTATGATATGTATGATATTCAAAGATTATGTATATATAATAAATATAATGTATTATATTATAGAATTAAAAATTAGAAAACAATCTAACCCATCATGATAAGTAATTTATTGTAGATGATAAGAGAGTTATGTAATAGAATGTGTAATATTTTGTTAATTATATATATGATTATCATTATCATACGAATGATATCCTTATGAACATTGAAGATTTTATAGTGCATTCCAATGATATTCTAGCTCACTAAAATGATATATAAGATATTTTATATCTCATGTGAGAGTTATTAGAAGGAGAAATGTGAGGATTCTAAAGAATAACAAAAGATAATTCTATGTTGTAAATTATTTTGTAAATATCAAGATTCTAGTGAATGATCTACGATGGAACAAAATATTAGGGAGTGAATTAAATGAGAATGATATGAGAGGATCATTGTGTGATTTTTAAGGAATTTAAAATTAGATGATTTAACATAATTCATTTAAGTAAATATTGTTTAAACTATAGGGACAAATATTTTTTCAATAAATGAGGATATGAGTATTTTTGGAATATCAGTTGAGGTAAACAATTTAAAATAGAATAATATTCTATGATCATGAGAAGAAGGAACACATGTACACATTGGTATATTAAAAGTTAATATTGAGAATATTATTATGAAAAATATCACGAAATTAATGTATTTAAAATATGGAAATAATATTCACATGTTTCTATGAATATATGATAATTAAATAGGTTATATGAAATAGTGATAAAAAAGTGAAATAATATTTTGGTAAAAACCATGAACTCAAAGAAAGAGAGAGTTGATGAAATTCATTGTGAAAATCCTATGTATCGTAGAAGAAAAAAGGAGAAAATAATATAATGGAGTCCTACAAGGTACTACTACCACATACCCTATTACTGTCTAATGTGGTGAAGATGAGATTATAATATTATGGAAATATTAATATTGCATCTATTGGTTGCTCATAATACGAACAATTTAATTATTATGTGAATGAGAAATATTAAAACATGAATCAACAATTTATATATATGAATTGAGCATTCTGATATTGAGTATAGAGGAAATGACGGATGATAATCTACTATAGAATATCTTATATAGGTATTTTAAGACCTTTGATGACAAATCTGTTCATACTATTTTATGTCATGACATCAAAGAAAAGATTTATTATCCCATTACACAGTGATTTTTGAAGAACCTATTGTTTAATTTTGAGATCTAGGCTGAGTTAGTTAAATATACATTTTTATTTTATTTAAATAATCGGTAGAACTATATTTTTTTTTGTTAAACACATTATCGTTTTTGTGGAAATTGGGTATTAGGGAGAGCCACTTCATCTCTATCCTTCCCTCTCTTTACTATGTTGATTACCCATAGCCGAGGGGTGATTATTAGGTGTTTTACACTTTTATTTGAGGTATGTTTTTATATCCATAACATAATTCAACTTCCATTTTGTTAACCAATGATTATAGATTATTCAGGTTTTGGTTTTATAGAGATTTCATTGGAGCATTGTGGAATCATGATGAGGAGATGTGTCTTCTTTCATGTATGGATATATTTTTTCCTTAAATGAAAAATTCATATCACCTTTCCCCATTTCCATTGAGGTATGCTTCTTAAGAGTTTATATATAATTTCCTTAAATAATGGGGTTTATTTATCCATTTTTTATAGTGGATAAATTGGTTCATTTGTATAGATTTGGTGCAAGTTGATGTTTGTTGTGTACACCCCCTGTTTGGTTATATTTTAAATGTATTTACCTTTCTCAAAGAATTTTTTATTTATAAAACATTATTTAAAAATAAAATGATTATTTATAAATTTAATATATTTATTATATTGTTTTCTAGGATTGATTTAAGGGATCACATGTTTCCATGAGTTTGGATGAGGAATGGAGATCCTTAGTTGTGGATGAGAGAATATTGAGGAGGATGGTTACTCCAACATAGAGGTTTGTGGTGGCAATAATACTAACCTATATTCATTTTTACTCATGAATGTGCATTTATACATGAATTGTTTTGTATAAAACAACTAGGGGCTGAGAGTACCCTAGTTAAAGAAGTATGATGGTGTGTAGACTCCAAGAGTTGGACTATGTGATACTTTTCATTATAGGTATTTTGATATCACCACAAATTAATGTCGGCAAGTTGGAAGAGGTTGCTAATTAAGATTACAAGAGGCTCGTGATAAGCCTCAGGAATAGGATGGGTTGCAGTTATCTTATGTTTGATTTACTAAGGTGATTTAGGAAATCATGGGGGTATTAAACATAGTAGTTACGTGTGGGATGGGAATGCATTTTAAACATGATGGGAAGACACTATTAATGGTGGAGTGGGGACTTGGTGCATGATTATAGTCATATAAGCCCTTAAAGGGAAAATTTTGTGTGATGTATAGGATTTGATAATGTTTTTTTGGATTAGGATCACACTACATCTACCCCAATATGGAATATCTGACACTTAAAAAACACCAAGTATTCACTCCACCCTTAAGAGTGAGTTCCCTTTTATGCATGGAATGTAAGAAAATCCCTTCCATGAACACTAAGATGAAGAATATCATGATTTTATAACATATCATAAGAAATAAAATATAAATTAATAGAAACCCATCGTAACATGGAGTCCTATCATGGTAATCTTGTTCACCCAACATGTAGCCCCTCCCAACTCGGCGACATAGATGTTGGGTGATCTCAAAATACCAACAATTAAATGGAACACTTATTCAAACTCTATAAGACATAATTCTATCCAAATTATATACCTAGATAACTATAAGTCTATATAACTTATAAATA
Source organism: Viscum album (assembly GCA_963277665.1). NCBI lineage: Eukaryota > Viridiplantae > Streptophyta > Magnoliopsida > Santalales > Viscaceae > Viscum > Viscum album. Next base: position 113,184,258 of record OY728127.1, read on the forward strand.
AACACACATTTCATGTATCCATGTATATTCTTGAGTAACCAGGAATATGGATCAGTATTATAGGGACAACCTAACTCTAACATGGAGTTAACATACTCGTCAACCTTTGGTAATTCTCAAACATGTTTTTTACATTTATTATCCAAGATAATATATACAATTGATACCCTACCTCAAGAATAAAAATTAAAATAATAAATAATTTAAATTTATAATTAATAAAAATAATTTTAATCAATGTTTCATAAATCCATAAAACACATTGAGCAGTATAAATACAATAAAACCATGAGAAAAAGGGTTTCTTCAACTACCAAAATGAACTTTGAACTAATCCATAAAAAAGAAAAAAATCCAATAGAATAAATAAGAAATTAAAATCGAGCTTTTCCAAAAATCATATATGAATTGGTGGGGAAAATATCTCAATGTAAATGTTTAAATAAGACACACATTATTTAGTTAATGAAACCATTCACCCACATGATAAGAAATTCTCATCGCCTTGACGAAATCCCAACATGATTCAGTGGAATCAATATCAATCCCAATACAGAATAATATAAAATTAGAGGATGTCAAAGGGGAATAGTAATGTAAGGATTGATAAGAATAAATTACCATATATAATAAAATAAAACACACAAAACCTCTCTTCATCAAGGGATAATTGATAGAATAATGATATGTGGAGGAGCTGGTGGACATGGATTTCTACAAAAACCTTCTTCCTTTAAAACAGAATAAAGGTCAAACTAGAAAATATAGTTCTACCCATTTTTTTTAAAACATGACACTTTTATGTCAAAGGGAGACATAGGTGTAATATAATGATTCCCCATCTTGGGTGTTGTTCATGGAATGACCCAACTTGTAACAATGTGGGCCCACCCCATAAACACCCTATGTGGGGCTACCTATCCTATACAAACACCCATGAATGACATTATCCCCTTCATCACAAAATATAATACAATATAAAAAGTGTTCCAAAATTATAATTGAATGTATGTCATTATGTAACATCCTACTTCATGGAACAAACATTACACTTCATGACAAGATATATTTATATGAAAAGGATTCATCACATGACTTATTGGTCATGATGCAATTAGGTTTATCCAAGAAAATTCACAGTGGAAAACTATAAGGATTCTAAGACCCTGTATGTAGGAGACAACATGAAATCCAAATATCTCTATCTATTATATGAACAAACATAAAATAATTTTTCTTTTCTTAAAAACGGATGAAATATCTATCATTCCATGAAACCCAATTATCATGGAATGACTTATTCAATCCATGCCAAGGTGTCTCATTATTCATAATTCTAGACCTTGATTATCCCCTCATCTTGATTTTCAACTCGCCAACTATGATGTGACATGAATTTAACAAAACAATCAACTCTAAAAAAATAATCCACATTTTCTTTAAATTTCCCAATACTTAATAACATGGATCATTTTGATAAAACTTCACCAAAAAATTTCTATCATACTTGAAATAATGTCAAACCAATAATATATATTATTATATATCAGGGAAAAAACATTTATTCTAATAATCTTTATCCTGAATGTAACAATGTTCAGTATTTAAAATTTATAACTCTTTCCCCAAGGAATAACAATACATCAAAAATATGAATCTTCATTATAATAATCACATACCCATAATGTATATCAATCTATATAGGGGAATAACATTCCACCTAGATAAATCTATCTCGAATTTCATGAAATTCGTGTCCCTTTTAAAATCCTACAGTAATGGGCATAGAACCCTACTCCACAATATACCAGTTTACATTTACATAAAATTTCAAGAACAACATATAACATATAAAATTAATATACTGAAATATTTTATCCAATGAAATTTATATACCTATCAACAATAGATAATCACATTACATCCAATAACACAATATATTACATCAAAACATGTATTGTTAAATAATCTAATGTTTCACCATAATTATAAATAATTTATTAAAAATATAAATCCAATTAATAATTTATTTTTGGATGATTCAAAAAGTCATTATTAATTTCACACCACTAAATGTAATGTAACCATACCTGAATACATTCAACTGTATATTTTCCACCATCACCCCATTCACATGTTAATCGAGATAAATAAAATACAGTAAACTAGAAAATAACCAACATATAACCCCACGCAAGTAACTCACATAAAAATAATACAACAAAAAATAAATACTCTAGGGAATAATTTTAAGGATAATATGTAATATCCAAATAATAGGATTTCGATATTGTGTCCCAAGAAGAAAAAATATTAGTATGTTTATTATGCACTCTTGGAATAGGGTGAATTCATGTAAACATTTATCACAAAATTATTTTATTTTATTTTTAATACCAATATTTATATTCAAACCATTGAATTAGTTAAATTGAACAGATATAACTATGAATTCCCAATAGAAAAGTACACATTCAAAACTATAAATTAGAAATATCAGCAGGAAATGATATGTTTTAATATTTTTCAACAAATATAGGTGACTATATCCATAGAATATTACGTAAAATTTATGGATATAGATATCCACAATAAAAATTGAGTAAAAATAAGTTATCTTAAAAAAATAATTTACAGCATACCGATATTTTTATAATCTTTAGACTAGTAATTTATATAGTCACTTTATGTTTACAATAGATCATCCTAAACACAATATAAAACAACATCATGAATATGATATTTAAAATCACTATGTTAACTAGTAAGAAAATATTTTTCAAAAATTTTCATTGACTATGAAGATATGATATGATATTGAATCATGATCATTAATCTTCTCCTCTAATATCATATCTCATAAAGAAAAATTCATTTAGATAATATGTTACTTCACATTTTATTCACAAACATTCTTATATTATTTCCAATGTATAGTATCTAAACCACCAATAGATACAATTTTTATATCACCACAATCATATTCTATATTATAATCTTCCTTCTAAGTAATAGGGTGTCCATTAGTAGAACAATTTTATTCTATACCCTCTTCTCCTTTTATTCTTATTCCTTGATGCATAAAATTTACCCACAATGAATTTCATCAGCTTTACCTTTATTAAGAAATATTATTTTTTAATCAAAATTCCTTATAATTTTATTCTCATTTTTTTTACTACCACTATCATTAAATTATTTTTCTTTTACATATTCATGGAATAATGTGAATATTATTTCAAAATTTTGAATATCGAATTTCCATCATATTTTTTGTCATACTATTCTCAATATTAACTTTTAATCACTCAATAGAAATTTTTTTCTCTTCCTCACATGATCGTAGAAATACCTTATTCTTATCAATAAATTACACAAATAATATTCCAGAGGCACCCATATTTCCCCTTAAATAAACTTAGTATCTCATTCAATAAGGTCATCAACCTCGATTATCATGAATGATTTAAAATCATCATAGTTTAAATCCAATAATTATCACACCAAGGTCCCTCAATTTATTCTCATTCAATTAAATCTTAAATATTGTATTTAATTGAAAATAAATATCCAAAATCATGATACTTAATAAATAATTAATATCGTAGTGTTATATATCATTAACCCAAATAATCCTCATGTTTTTTTCTTTTTAATAAATTTCATGTAAGAAATGAAATAACTTATATATCACTATAGTGATCTCAAAAATCAGAGTTATGTTCTAAAATATCTTTCATATTCTCAAGGATATTATTCATATGTTCATGATCATATTACATTTGCTTATAAAAATTTTATACATTCTATGTCATATCATCTGTATCAATAATTATATATTACTTATCACATTCGGTTAGAAAAATATCCATTTTTATTGTATATGATATCATACATTCCTTCTAGGATATATTATATTAAATCCTAATATCATATATATAAAAATATTTTTTTTAATTAATTCATTTCAATATCCATTTAAATTCACAGTATACATATGATCCCAAATATCTTATCTATCACAATAATTGTTTTAATAAACGATTAAAAAAATATAATATGTGTTCTTTAAAAGTAATTTTTATGAATAGAATACATTAATTATATATAACACACCCATCCATAACAACTAAAAGATGTTAAATATCACTTTTTAACTCCCAAATTATCTTACATATCATCAATAAAATGTAACATATTACTATAGCTCCAATACATTTTCAAACTTCATTTTCGAGGTACATTTTTTACACATTTGAAAAATATTCACATGAATCGTAGAATTCACAAACCACGTCAATTCATCTTAGATCTTCATCAAAAAATTTCAAGGTAACTCTATTAACTCCAAAAAATATCAAAATATTAAATATTTATAAGAAATTATCGAACATTCATCATGAACTTTATCATAATTCTTAATTTTTCTTATAGCATACAAATATTCTTCTTGAGTTCTTATTTGGATTAACATATCCTCATCCATTCCATCTGTGATAATAAATTTTTAAAACCATTATACCTGGGATAATATCTATTTTTTTAGAATCCATAATACATAGTATCCCAAGATTGATTATCATAAATTTATCTATAATTATATTTATGATATCAACTGTTTTATTGAATTTAACTTTTTGTCAATATGTTTTTTAGAAGAAAATTCAACATTGTTTTTAATGAAATGGTTGGTGAACTGGTATTAATTTTAAAGTCATGCGAAAGTGATGTTTATGAGAATGAAAAATGTGTACCACATAGAAATAAGTGAAGATGAGCAATCTTGAATATTTATTGAAGCTAAAATGAAATTTCAAAACAAATGAAATAACAGATAGATAATTTTTTTGATGAAATTTGTGAGGATGTATTTTTATATCTTTTTTATGATAATTTACATAAACATATTCCGTCAAACCAATCTAGATAATGGACTATATCCACTAACTATGTGGGAATTATTCCTATATTTAACCATAATGTAATAGTTGTAAAATGTGATAGATTAAGAACCCACACGTAAGTAGGGAAGTGCTCCACCTAGCCTGTAAGAGAGAATACTAGTTGTCACACATGGATTGGATTATGGGCCAACACAGAGGAGGTGTGACATATGTGTGATGTGAATCTGGGTACAGAACCTAGTGATGGATTGAATTTAGGTTTTAAAAATGAATATTAATAATGATAGCATGATCTAGAGGAAGGATGATATGGGCGAAAGCTGATCTTTCCAGTATTCATCCATCATAAAAATATGTGGATTAACATTATCCACTTGGAATTTTTTTAAGGACCATACAATTAGTGTTACTTTTTCATTTAAAATTGTACAATGGTTTTTTAATAGAAGTGGGATTTCTTTATCGACAAATCATTCATGATCAATCAATGCCCGTAACAATGTTGTGTGTCATTAGTCAAAGATGTCACACGCCAGTAACTGTTGTTCATGTTGGGATAATGGTTGAAACACATGATTAGAAAAATAGATCTTGTGATCTCAATATCATTAAGACAAAAATCCATTATGTTCCATGAGAATTGAGTTGGCATATGAAGTTGATAAATTATATTCCATAGATGGTTGTCCTTTAATTTTAGAGTATTATGTTATTGGATTTCACTATATATACCCCCACCACCAATATTTATGGGTTATAATCTAAATAGATATCCCATATTTCTTAAGATATCTTGATTTTAGAAGAAACAATGGACTCATGTTATCTATTCATTTTAAGGATAATGAAACACACCTAAACTATTCATTCCTTGAAGATTCCAAACATACTGATACTTTAAGGAGAATATTTTCTTTGGTTTTATTCATGATAATCCTTTAATTCCTTATGCATATCATATTGCGGGTTTTTTATACTATTTATTGTGAAGAATATGCTTGGTTCAGGATGAGTTATGCTAGGAATATGAGTATTGTGATTGAAATAGTATTCATGCATGGAGGTAAGTAAATTTTATTTATATGGTTTATTTCATTAGAATAGTTTGAGAGTTTCTTTAATAAAAAGGAAATAGATGTTTCTTTTAAAGATCATGAGAACCTACAAAAATAGGATATTATCCATGTATGAGTTTGAGTGAAACATGTAAATGAATAAATGATAAGAGACTATCCCATGTGGTATATTTTTAAGAAATGTGAAGTAATATTAATGTGATGTGCATGAATTATTTATAATAAATTTGTTAAATATCAATATGAATCGCATATTATGCAATGAATTTTTAGAATCAATCTGAAAATTATTTCATAAGACATATAACTGAATAGTCAGTGTACTAAGAATGCCTATTTCATTTTATGATAAGTGGATAGTGAGAAATTTTATGTGTATTTTATCATTCGATGATGTTGTTGAAGATTATAAAAGGTAATAAAAGGTTATTTGGTATTTTGGAGAGTAATATTTCACATTTAGGAGGTGAAGAAGAAGGAAGAATCTATCATACATAATTTTATATGTGGACGATTTATTTAAGAGAAGTGGATGTGTTCAGTGAGAATATGAAGAAGTATAAATCTCTAGTGGGACTCTGGAGTAGGCATGTTGGATGTAGGTAAAATTGGTAGATTCAATATAATGATAATACTATGGGACTCAGGAGTCACTTTGGTAGGTGGGAACTTGTAATATCAAGTTTGAATCTAGAGATGGAATACTGTGGGACATAATATTGATGTGAATGAGACTTTACTTAGTTGTAACTAACTACATATTGTAAAGAATCTATAAGCAGGGGTATAACTCACTAGAATGAAAAAGAATGGATTAATACCTAAAATTGTAAAATATTATCTTCTATGTTTGATTTACATTTTAAATTTCCTAAATGATCCAATAATCCTTACAGGTAAAAATTTTAAGAATTTAAAGGCGCTAAAATAAAAATAAGATAATTTATTAAAACATGTCACACCTAAATTTCCGACATGCCATTGTAACAACATGATCCATTATGCTCTTAATTAGTATCAGATCCATGGTTCCACCCATGGCTAGACCTACTATAAATTTGTAGTTTCTTATATCAGATGAATATGAATTTCATATTTATGTTTGATTAAATTTCATAAGGTATCTAGATGGAATATTATACAACAACTCTTGATGTTATAAAAATATATCATTCATTCAATAAATAGGAAAACATGAGGAAATTATTGGAAAAGAAGACGAATAATAACAAAAAGTTGAATGAAGGTCAACCAATCACTAAATTAACTCATAGTATTAATTATCCAATATGATTAGTTGGTTATAATTCAACTAAATCTTGTTCAAGTTAGTACAAAGATGTGTTAAATAATAAAATGAGAGATTATATATAGAATGTTCCAAAAAAGGTAACAAATTTATTGTCAATGTTTTCAAGGATCATTTGGATTAAAATTTATAGCTAAATGAAATGTATAATGATATGGATGATCCATTTGCTAAAAATTATTTCATATGAAAATGTCTCACAAGAAATTTCATAGAAAAGGATAAAAAAATATATCTTTTCAATCAAAGATATGTTAAATCTATTTAATAATTATGAAGTAATTTTATTGAGAAATATTTATTTGAAATGGTTTTTATAGAAGTTATCCATGAACTAGAAAAGATTCAAAATACATCTATAAATTTTAAATAGGCTCAGTTAGATGTTAAATTAGAAATAATCAAGGTCCATTACAATTTTCTTCTAATGGAAAATATGGTTCATAAAGTTTATATTCAAAATATAACAATTCTTTGAGAATAAATACTAAAATTAATTGAAAATCAGATGATGAATCACAACTTCTTATTTAATGAACTAAGAGTTAGATTGGGAAATATATAAGAGACACAATTTGTGACATCCCTAACATAAGAGAAAGGATATTTTTATAAGAATTATTCTAATTAAAGAGATATTTTTGATAATACACAATATTGTGGAAATAAGATCATGAGATTATTTTGTGTTAAATGTACTATATATTCTTTGAAGAACAAAACCCATTTTGGGTAAATATGTTTGTAAAAATGTTGTTTTCATGACTAGTGTAAATTCAAAATTAAAATCAAGACAAACATGGGTTAATAAATATTTTTAGGAATCAACTAAATCTTTAATTATGGATGTGATGAAGTATATGAATTATCATTCCCTGAATAAATAACAAAAGAAGAAACATGATTTTTAAATATAGTGAAATGAGTAAAATAGTTAGAATGGGTCAAAGAAAAAGAAATCAAGTTTTGTTAGCTACTATTGGTGATACTGATAATTTGAGAATCATGATATTAATTATAGAGGTTGATAAGGAATGATGAGCCCGTAAGGGGCGCTCCGTAGCTAGGTTTTCCCCGTCACCGCCATTCTCCCTTCCACCTCGGGTTGGCTCGGCCCTCCTCAGCGCTTGTTCGGTGAGCTCGTGGTGGAGTCCTCCTTCGGTGGTGACATCGTACGAACTTGTGGGATTGACCGTCTCAGCATTTCTCACCGCAGATGGCCTTCTTCGAACCTCACTCTACCTCTGATGGATTGGGATTCCAAAGGCATCAGGTTGATCGTCTAGCGGCCGAAAGCCAGTTACCACGTCAGAGGGTTGCTACCTCGTCTCCCGTGAGTGCGTTGGGTGGTCTGGTGGTCTTCGAGGTACTGTGGATGGAGGCGACGGGATTTGGGAGTTGGATTGCAGTAGGGTTCGGCGAGCCATGGAGTCTGGCTGGACTTCGACGAGGTTATGGTTTGTTGTTCTTTCATTTTTTCCTTCATTGGATTTGAATGAATCTTCTATTTGAGTGTGTCAGTCTTCACACTTTTTGGTTGAATTTGCGTTATGATGTTTGGTTCCGTCTTTGGCACCAGTGACCAGTGATGGCATATCGGTGAATGAGGTATTGGTTGGGGGCGATTGGTGTTGAATGATACTGATTGAAGCTCATCCTTTTTGAGTCCATGCTTTTCCAAACTGAATTTGGATCAATCGAGGTGAATGTGAATTTTTGGATGATTTTGGGGATTTTATTCCTCCCTTTGATTCAGATTTGAAGTTGGTTTGTTGTGCACACCAAGTGATAAGCTTATTATATGGGTGATGCTTCTGCAGTGTTTTGGTTTAATATGAGAGCTTGTGGAGAATTTTTGTGTTGTTTGACTGTCGGTTTAGAGACTCTATTTATGGATGATTCTATTTGATTTTTCTGTGATGTTTTGAGGTGTTCGCACTGGATTTCTATATGATTATGCTCCAAATGAGGTTCAGAGCAAGAATCTTTCACCTGCGCATGCCATTTGGACTTGGAAGTTTGAGAGGGTATGGCTCTGCCATCGGTACCGTGCTCGTGCTTCTGCACGGGATAGCTAGTCGAGCGGTTATGCGATGTTGAAGTCTTGGCACCATGATGTAATCGCTGGGGAGGGGTAGATCATGTTGTCTTGATTTGGGTTATCCTTATTTATGGTTTAATTTGGTTGTAATGTTGGATCATTTGGTTTCTCACTTTAACCTCAAAAGTGTTTTGATAATAAAAAAGTTAATTTTCAGTCATGATAATAATTATAGGAAAAAAATTCATTTTATTAATTTTATAGAATTACCTAAATTTATGGGGAGAATAGGTAAACAAAAGAAGAAACCATCAAAACAAAATTAGAATTCACAGAATTAAACTTCGTCTATCAAAAACATATACAAATATTTTGACGAAACCTTTGAGTATTAGAATAAAAGTGGTCACTATTATGATTAGTTTTGTTATGTACTAATCATAGAAGAATCATATGTTAATGTTAATATAAGAACACGAAAAGGTGGGAAGTAGGTATGGAAATAATATGATTGGTCATCCTAGGGAGGTGAAAAAAAGAAGATATTTGAAAAACAATCCCATGAATTTTTTGAAGAATGATGTGAAGAGTGTCTCCATAATAAGAATATGGACATATTTTAGTTGGAAATGTAACATCATAGACCATTGTGAGTTAAAAATTAACATGAATACTAAAGTAAGAAATATATAATAAAATAAGTAATTAATCTATAAATTGAAAAAATGATTGATTTTGTGAATGAAATATCTGTTGTAGAATCTAATAATTATCTTAAATAGGATAACATAATGAATTATAAATATGTGTACTAGAGGTGTCACCTATTTTAGAATATCATTAAATGATGATTGAAATTCCTTCCTAGATAAAATTTTTTCTTGAAGAATAAATATAAAGAATTAGTGACCTATTTTAATTAGAATGTTTTGGGGAAAAAGGAGTCTTTAAAAAATTGAGGACTAGACGTGTTCCAAATAAATTCTAGATCATAAGGCTAAATCGATTATAAGAGGATAAAAAGATGGAGAAAGAATAGAAATGTAAAACTACATTTCTAGAAAATATGATGAATCCTTTTCAATATAAGAAAATAATATTTTTTTAAAGAAGATATCATCCATGATTCTAAAACTATGAATAAATGAAGAACAAACATATTCCTATATATACATTCTGTTTGTTTTTCAGGAATAGAATTAAAGGTGAATCATATACACTTGGGGATATGTGAATTTGATAAAAGCTATGAACTTATTTTGAGTAAAATTGACCACAATATCCCAAATAAAATGTATAATTTTTTAAATTAGAATAATATACAAGAAATAACATCATGAAGGATATAATAGTTTAGTTTTCTTGGTAAAATAAATACATACTTGAATAATTCATTACATTTGGAAACATGAACTACAACATATTTTTTTCGATAACTTCATAATTCCTTATATCATATTCCTCATATCATTTGTAGTACACTTAAATGATTCCAAGTAATGGGAAATAATAATGGCCAACTAAATTTATTAGAAAGGTTGAAGTACCTCAGACACTATCATAAAACAATTTGCATAATAAACAAAGAATGTTAAATAAATGAACAATCAGTCAATTTGATCAGTAATGGAGAATGAAATTAATCTAGAGATAATATAATTTTGAAAATATCATATATTATAATATAAGTCATAATCAATTTGTCATGGTTAATAACTAAGAAAAATCACATTTAATAAATAACCATATAATAAAATCAATCATGATATAATATCATTGTGAAAATCTCATTGATAATAATAATTTAATTCTCAATAAAGAAAATACTTAATTATTGGACATAATGATCTTAGGAATCATGATACCATTGTCGACAAGATATTTTCCCATGTTAGTTTAAATTTGGTGGGTTGGTATAAATCAGAAAACTATTTAAATTTGGAAAACAAACCTATTTATCTCATGACCCTACCGATGAAAAAAGGGGATATCTATAACTGAGACTACCCATATCTGGATGTCAAAATTAATAATCATATTTCAAATAATCAATTTAATTTATGAATAATGTTCGTTATCATCAAATATTCATAATGAGTATATGACAACCCTGCTTTTATTACAAACTTAAACATGATTTATTACATAAAACTTCACTTGATACAAAAAAGAGGATCGAGAGGTTTAGTTTCATTGGGGATTAGGATCATTACATAAAAACATAAAACATGAAATACAATATCTTTATTGAAATCTTCCTTTACATGACCACTACATTCCCTCGTACTTAGCATTGCATGGTATAACCTGAGGACATGCATAAGAAAAGGGTGAGCTATAAAGCCCAGTAAGGGAGTAGACATGGAATAACATGAGGAGTACAATACATGTTAGTCAATAGGCATATAAATTGAGCATAAGAGAAACATGAACATAAAGGCATGATAAAGCATGATAATCATAACATGGAAATGTGGCAACAACACTTAACATGGAATTAGCATGAGCCAAGGCTCATTGAACATGGAGCATGAGTAAATCCTCATTGCACATAAAGCATGAGTAAACCCTCATTGCACTTGAATTATCAAGATTCAACACTCATTTCACATGACGTATAATGATACTATACTTTTCCCAATGAATTGGAGCGCTATAAGTGTGCACCCTTCTTAAACAATTTATTTCATGCATAAGTGTGACACATGGATCATAAAACATGGATTCATAAAACATAATAATTTATTCCATGATGAAGGAATGTTGAATTAGTAATGAAACTTTATAATCAATAAATAAATGTGCATAAATTTGAATACCCTTGATGGAGAAATGGGAATGGTATTCACTACACAATGGCATTGGCTTAGAAAATCAGTGTGATTTCCGCAAGCGTAACAGCATGACATAAGAATTCATAAAAATGGTTGATGAGAGATAAAGGGGTTCCTCATCATATCTACATGTAATTTACAGTAATGAGGTCATATAGATACATGTCCCAACAATTTTAATGGAATTTAGATTCACGATACAGAAGTATTCCTTGAATGTAAAATAGGAGAGAGAAGTTCCTTTCGGAATTTCTCCATAGTAACAGGTGTACAAGGGAGGCATTTAATGATAGAAAAAGGGGTCTCCCATCATTCAAACACAAATAGGGAAGTATAAGGGAGGTACAAAACCATACCCCAACATTCATTATTGAAATTAAAAGGGAAAACAACTTAAAGAAAATTGGAAAAAATGAGAAAGGAAGAAAAAACCCTTACTTGGAAGTGTGCTTCCAAAGGCTAGAGAGAGGCTTGTGAGAGGCTACTTGGGAGCTTGGGGCACCTTGGGAGGATTCTAGAGAGAGTATAGTAGAGTTTGGACGCACTCCAAAGGATTTGAGTGAGGAGGAAGTGGGATCTTGGGTGGGTTTATATAGGAAAGGTGAGGGAATTCTTTATTATTTAGGTTTTGGTCATCTTACATTAAATTAATCCAAACTACAAACCATCCCATGGTTTTTGCCCATGGTTTTTGGAAAAGGGAAGAGGAAAACAATATTTAATAAGGCCAAAGGCCGAACTTCTTAAAATAATAGTGTTTCTTATGTAGAGGTGAGTCATACTCCCGTGGAAATTAATTTAAATAGACAAGGAGTTTAATAAGTGTTGAGGGGTCCCTTAATGCTTTGAAAAGTAAGTCAAAAAAACCAAAAATCACATTATTTTAATGTTAAAACATATAATTTCCGAACATAATGATTATAGTATTTTATTACATCACTATTGGATCATTATTATGTCATAAAACACATTATATAATTAAACGGTATTTAATTTTTACCCAAAAATTTGACTGTCTTAGAAAATTATGAAAAATTCATCGTTGGATAATTTTGACATCCTGATTCCAAAAATAAGATTTATTTTATCTAAATAATTTTTATATATATGTTAATTTTCAATTTAAAAATAAAAACTGGCATTTATCGAAAATTTACGGGTTTTGACAGAAATGGCTTTCAAACTTTAATAAAAATTACAATTTCATTCATAAAATTATAAGATAATTTATATTTAATAAAAATTAATTTAATAATAACAATAAAATTTTATTAAAATATTATTTAATTCAAAAATACATTAATTTAATAAAATATAATTCTTAATTAAATAATAAATAAAACATTATTTGTACTTTAAAAACTATTTATAATGTATCAATAATGACAAGAAAGAAAATTTATTATTATATATACAAAAATAATGTACATGAACATAGTACTATTTTTTTGTTACATAACCCCTTAAAACAGCTGCATAGGACCTAAGGGTAAGGTGTGCCATGGTGACAGAATCTTGGGGTGGCACGGATAACATTGCTCGAGTGGTAATTTCTATCAACTTCCACTTCTCCCGTAGACGGTCCCGTTCGAGCATGACATGATGAAGCTCAGCTTGGGCTTGATCAAGAGTGAATCCCAAGGATGCCACCTCTTTTCCGAGCTCTGAAAAATGGGATTCTTTTTGGGAAATTCTACTCGATGAGGCCATCACTTCCTTGGTTTGAGTAAATTTGGATTTGTTAAAGCCCTATATTTATATTAATCATGTGATCACTGTTCAACGGCTATACTAGTAACGGTCAAAATTCTTAACATAAAACCAATGAATTTGACATTTTATATAAACATAAAGAGACATTTAATTAGATCAAGAGGGATTTCCATTAATGAAACTTTGGGTCATTACAATATTCCCCCCTTAAGAAATTTCTCCCTCGAAATTTTCCTTTTCCCACACTAAAACAGATGTGGGTAACTCAACTTCATCATTTCCTCCAATTCCCAAGTCGATTATTAAAACTTGTGGTTTCTCCACAACACCTTGACGAGGGGCATTGTCTTATTTCATAGAACATTTTCTCAATGATCTAAGATCTTCACTGGTTGCTCCTCATAATAAAGATCATCTTCCAATTGTACCACCTCAGAAGAGAGTACATGTGAAGGGTCCGGTATGTACTTCCTTAAGAGGGATACATGAAAGACATCATGTACTTTGGCCATAGTAGGTGGAAGTGCTAGTTGATAGGACATAGCCACGACACGATCATGATTTTATAAGGGGCCGATGTGCCTTGGACATAACATCCCTTTCGTTCCAAACCACATGACCTTCTTCCATGGAGATATGCGTAGAAAAACCATGTCTCCAACATTAAAATCATGGTCTCGTCGATGATTATTTGCATAACTCTTTTGTCAACTCTGGGCTGCTTTGATATGTTGCAGAATGGTTTTCAGCTTATCCACCATTTCCTCAACCATTTCTGGTCCAAGCAGCTTACATTCACCAACCTCATCCCAACATGCCGGTGTTCTGCACCTTTTCCCATATAGATATTCATATGGTACCATTTGGATGCTTGAGTGGAAACTGTTATTATAAAAGAACTCAACCAGAGGAAGATGTTGATCCCATCCTCCTTTAAAGTCCATTGAGCACGCTCTCAACATATCCTAAAGTGTTTGGATAGTCTACTCGGATTGGCCATCAGTTTGAGTACGATAGGCCGTACTGAAGTTCAGTTCAGTATTCAGAGCATGTTGAAGACTCTTCCAAAACATAGAGGTGAATCTTGGATCTCAGTCAGACACAATAGATAGTGGTACTCCATGAAACCTTACCACATCCCTAATATATATCTGTGCCAGTTGATCCAATGAGAAATCCTCCTGAATAGAAATGAAGTGTGCAGTATTTGTAAGACGATCCACCATAACCCAGATTGCATTGTTTCCATTGGATGTCCTCAGAAGTCTGGTGAAAAATTCCATGGTGATGTTCTCCCATTTCCATTATGGTATGGGCAATGGTTGCATCATCCCCTTAGATGTCTGCCTCTCTACCTTCACTTACTGGCACACCAGGCACATTGATGTATATTCAGTGATATCCTTCTTCATATTATCCCACCAAATGTTTTCTCAGAGATCTCGATAAATCATTGTGATCCCTAGGTGAATAGAGAAATTTGAACAATGTGCATCATCCAAAATTTCCTTCTTCAGCTCTGGACTTGATGTAACACATAGTCTTTTTCCAAACCGCACAATTCCTTCTTCATTAACATTAAACTCCGAGGATTTCCCTTTTTCGATGGCTTCCACTTTTTCTTGAATTCCCACATCATCCTTTTGAGCATACTTTAACCATTCCAAAAGAGATGGTTGAGCAATAATTTGTGAATGGATTGATGATGTTCCATTCTCTATGATTCCCATGTCCATATTTATCACGTCTAAGAAGATTGGATCCTTCTAAATTCTCATCATTGATAGAATCGTTGGATCCTTTCTACTTAGGGTATCTTCCACCTTGTTCAATTTCCCAGAGTGGTAATGGATTGAACAGTCATAATCCTTGATGAGCTCTATCCATCTTCTCTGGATTAAATTAAGCTCTTTCTCTATGAATATATATTTAAGACTCTTGTGGTCAGTATATATCTCACATTTCTCTCCATAGAGATAATGCCGCCAAATTTTCAAGGCAAAGATCACCGCCGCCAACTCCAGATCATGCGTTGGATAGTTTCACTCATGGATTTCCAACTACCTTGAGGAATAGGATATAACTTTATCATTCTGCATCAGCACACAACCTAAGCACTTCTTTGAAGAATCACTAAAAACAACAAAAAGTTCCCCACTTGTGGGTAAGGTGAGCACATGCACAGTGATAAGCCTTCTTTTCAACTCCTTGAATATTTCTTCTCATTCATCACTCCAAGAAAACTTTACCCCCTTTCGAGTTAGCTTGGTAAGAGGGTTGGAAAATCGTGAGAAATTTCTCACAAATCATCGATAATATCCAGCTAACCCCAAGAAGCTATGGATATCCGTTACCGATGTTGGCCTCGGCCATCCCTCAATTTCATCTGTTTTGGAGGGATCCACATATATCCCATTTCTTGTGATGATATGGCCCAAGAATGAGACTTACTTCAACCAGAACTCACACTTTCTGTACTTTGTATAGAGATTCTCCTTGAAAATGTCTCTAGTATAGTTCTTAAATGTTCCTCATGATCCTCCTTGGTTTTGAAGTATATTAGAATATCATCTATAAAGACTACCACAAATTTGTCTAGGTAATCTCTAAAGAATCTATTAATTAATTCCATGAAGATTTCTGGAGCATTAGTGAGTCCGTAAGGCATTAATATGAATTCATAGTGCCCGTATCTTGTTCAAAAAGCAGTCTTTGAAATATCTTCCTTCTTCACCCTTACTTGATAATATCTCGACCACAAGAACACCTTGGAGAAGTATTGTGCTCCATGCATCTGATCGAACAAGTCATCAATTATTGGGAGAGGATACTTGTTCTTTATCAAGATTTTGTTATGTTCATGATAATCAATGCAAAGCTGCATTGACTCGTCCTTCTTCTTGACGAAGAAGGACTAGTGCACCCCATGGTGAAGCACTTGGGCATATAAACCCTTTATCCAGATTATCCTGTAGTTGTTTCTTCAGGTCTTCAAGATCTAAAATAACCATTCTATATGGAGTCTTTGATATTGGTAAAGCCCCAGGTATAAGTTCAATTGAGAATTCAACATCTCTTCAAGGATGGTTTCTTCCTTGGAATCAATCATCTGATCAAGATACGCATTCTCATAAGGTAGTAATATCCATGCGTGAGATGATGGAGCTAAATGAGATTCATCTTCCTCCTTACACTTGTAATGAATCGGGGGTCAATTCTCCATATGGAGTGTGATTTCCCTATCCCGACAATTTATGTTGGATCTATATAAGGAAAGCCAATCCATGCCAAGAATTGCATCAAATTCCACCAGAGGGAGTATGAAGAGGTTCGCTAAGAAATCCATTCCATAGATTATAATAGGGGAGGACTTATATTCATGGGATTCAATGATTTCCCCATTTTCGGTACTCACCGACATCTTCACTTTAGTGATTTGTGGTGGTGGTGGGATTGTTCTACTAAACATTAGAGATATAAAAGAATTCATATAACATGAATCAAAAAGTACGTTCACTATTATTGAATGAATAACTAGTGTACCTATCACCACATCGTTGTCAGGGTTCACTTCGATAGAATTGATGGCAAAATCTCTTCCTTGCTGCCTTGGAGGTTGTTGGTTGCCTCCAAAATCCCTTGGATTAGGGAACTGATTTGAAAAATTCCCAGGTTATTTTCATTTGTAGCATTGAACAATGAGTTGAGGTTTGAACGGAGCGTTCCTCTACTCTATCGTGGTCTCCAGTCTTTCTTGCCGATAGTTAACAGCTAGGTGCCCTTCTCTTCCACACATGAAGCATTTCCTCGTCCCCTTAAAGGCAATTTACAGGGTGCTTCTTTCCGCACTTTTGGTAAGTGGGGTGATGGATCTTCTTAGAACCGTTGGATTAATCCATCGGGCCACCAGTATTGAAGTCCACCTTATTCTTCATATCCTCATGATACCCCTGTGATTCTCCTATCTCCATTTCGACCTTGAGGGCACATCAGACAATTTCCTCATAGCTGTCGAAGTCACGGATCACCAATGCTTTCCGCAGGCTAGGCTTCATCCCAACAAAGAAGCGGTCAACTTTGCATTAAGGGGTAACGACAAAGCTGGAAGTGTATTGTGAAAGCCTGGTGAAGTTTTCCTCATACGATCCAACAGATTCTTCGTCTTTTTTTCTTGAGGGAAAGGAAGTCCCTTTCCATCTTAAGCTGGAGAGTGTACAGAAAATATTTATCGAAAAACATCTTTCGGAAATCCTTCCATTCCAATGCCTTAATCTCCTCCTCAGACTTCATATTTTTGATCAACATCCACCATTGATCAGCATCACCCTCCATATGATATGCTGCTTGGAGAACCTTCTCTTGTTTATAACATTGAAGGATGGAGAATATCTTTTCAATAGAGTTGATCCATTCTTCAGCGGTCATGGGATCAGATGATCCACTAAAGGTAGGAGGCCTTTGTCTCATGAAACTCTCGATAGAGACTTGTTCCTTTTTAGGGGGGTGGAATGTTCCTCTTGACCCGTGTTTCTATTCAAAACTTGAGTTATCTGAGAGAGAAGCATGAAAAAGTTCGTGATTCCCGCTCCCATTGGATTGTGCATCTCATTAGTACAATCATCACACTGATCTTCACAACGGTTGTTATCCCGAGTCCTCTTATTACCGGCCATTGGCTGGAATAAAAGGAGAGTTAGGGGTAACACATAAAGGGTAATCCAAAGACAAAAGTTGATGACTTATAAATAAACTTTTATTTCCTTAACTCATGAGTCTATAGGCTTCAATCTAGGATTTTCATGATCTACCTTCTAACATATATTCATAGGCGAATTGTTTTTATTCCATTAATAAGGGTTTATACTAAGATTTTGAATTTATCAAAACATATCCCCCACGAGTGTCATAACCAAGAGTGCAGCAAGGCCAGTTTTCATGCACCAGTTTCCGTTCGAGTCTAGCTCAAAGCGGTGTTTTTGGGTTTTACCCCTATCAAACATTTGTGCCAGATCCGCCTCTACCTGCTCGTATCTAGACAGAGATGTATTTGCTTGATAACTCACTTACTCAATACTCAACAAAACTTAGGGATTTTTTTATTATACATAGTCTTGTCTCTAAGTCTTTACTAGGGTTTTCTAATACTAATCCCAAATATAACTAAACTTATCCTCTGATACCAACTATGACAACCCTGCTTTTATTACAAACATAAACATGATTTATTACATAAATCTTCACTTGATACAACAAAGAAGATAGAGAGGTTTAGTGTCTTTGGGGATTAGGATCAATACATAAAACCTTAGAACATGAAACACAATATCTTTATTGAAAACTTCATTTACATGACCATTATATTCCCTCGTACTTAGCATTGCATGGGATAACCTGAGGACATGCATAAGAAAAGGGTGAGCTATAAAGGCCAGTACATGAGTACAGATGGAATAACATGAGGAGTACAGTACATGTTAGGAAATAGGCATATCAATAGAGTATAATAAAAACATGAACATAAAGTCATGATAAATCATGATAATCATAACATGGAAATGTGGCAACAACACTTAACATTGAATTAGCATGAGCCAAGGATCATTGCACCTGGAGAATGAGTAAATCCTCATTGCACATAAAGCACAAGTAAACCCTCATTGCACTTGAATTAGAAAGATTCAACACTCATTGGCCATGACGTATCATGATACTATACTTTACCCAATGTATTGGAGCGCTATAAGGGCACACCCTTCTTAAACATTTCATTTCATGCATAAGTGTGCCACATGGATCATAAAACATGGATTCATAAAACATAATCATTTATTCCATGATGAAGGAATGTGGAATTCATAAATGAATCTTTATAATCAATATGTAAATGTGCATAAAGGTGAATACCCTTGATGGAGAAATGGGGATGCTATTCACTACACAATGGCATTGGCTTAGAAAATCGGCGCAATTTCGGTAGCGTAACGACATGACATAAGAATTCATAAAAATGGTTGATGAGAGATAAAGGGGTTAATCATCATATCTACATGTAATGGACAGTAAGAATGTAATATTAGACATATCCCAACAATTTTAATGTAATTTAGATTAATGATACCAAAATATTTCTTGAATGTAAAAGAGGAGAGAGAAGTTGCTTTCAGAATTACGGTATAGTAACGGGTGCACAAGGGAGGTATTAAATGAGAGAGAAAGGGGTCTCCAATCATTCAAACATAAATATTTCAGTATAAGGGATGTGAGAAACCATATCCCAAAATTCATAATTGAAATTAAAAGGGAAAAACAACTTAAAAAAATTTGGACAAAAACGAGAAAGGAAGAAAAAACCCTTACTTGGAAGTGTACTTCCAAAGGCTAGAGAGAGGCTTGTGAGAGGCTTATTCGGATCTTGGAGCACCTTGGGAGGATTCTAGAGAGTGTAGGGCAGAGGTTGGATGAACTCCAAAGGCTTTGAGTGAGGAGGATGTGGGATCTTGGGTGGTTTTATATAGGAAAGCTGAGGGAATTCTTTATTATTTAGGTTTGGGTCCCCTTACATTAAATTAATCCAAACCAGAAACCATCCCATGGTTTTTGACCATGGTTTTTGGAAAAGGGAAGAGAAAAAAAATATTTTTTAAGGGCAAAGTCCGATCTTCTTAAAATAATAGGGTTTCTTATGTGGTGGTGAGTGATACTCCCATGGAAACTAATTTAAAAAGAAAAGGTGTTTAATAAGTGTTGAGGGGTCCATTAATGCTTTGAAAAGTAAGTAAAACAAACCCAAAATCACATTATTTTAATGGAAAAACATATTTTGGCCGAACATAAATATTATATTATTATATTACATCACTATTGGGTCATTATGATGTCATAAAACACATTATATATTTAAAAGGTATTTAACTTTTACCCAAAAATTTGATTGTCTCAGAAAATTATGAAAAATTCCACGATGGATTATTTTGATGTCCTGATTCCAGAAATAACATTTATTTGATCTAAATAATTTTATAAATATGTTAATTTTTGATTTCAAAATAAAAACCGACATTTATAAAAAATTCACGGGTTTTGACAGAAATTGCTTTCAAACCTTTAGAAAAATTACAATTTCATTCATAAAATTATAAGATCATTTATATTTAATAAAAATTAATTTAATAATAACAATAATGTTTTATTAAAATATTATTTAATTAAAAAATTCATTAATTAAATAAAATATAATTCTCAATTAAATAATAACTAAAAACATTATTTGTACTTTAAAAACTATTTATAATTTGTTAATAATGACAAACATGTATATTCATTATTATATCCAAAAAAATAATGTACATGAACATAGTACTATTTATTTGTTACATAAACCCTTAAAACAGCCGCATAAGATTTAAGGGTAAGGTGTGCGATGGTGAAAGACTCTTGGGGTGGCTCGGATAACATCGCTCGAGTGGTAATTTCTATCAACTTCCACTTCTCCCGTAGACGGTCCTGTTCGAGCTTGACATGATGAAGCTCAGCCTGGGCTTGGTCATGAGAGAAGCCCAAGGATGCCACCTCTTTTCCGATCATTGACAAATGGGCTTCGTATGGGGAAATTCTACTGGATGAGGCAATCGCTTCCTTGGTCTGAGTAAATTTTGATTTGTTAAAGCCCAATATTTATACTAATCCTGTGATCACTGTTCAACGACTATATTAGCAACAATCAAAATTCCTAACATAAAACCAAAGAAGTTGATATTTTATATAAACATAAAGGGACATTTAATTAGATCAAGAGGGATTTCCATTAATGAAACTTTGGGTCGTTACAGAGTAAATAATTAAGATTTATCCATATTTCTCTAGATCAAAAATAACTTTCAATTTAGACACCAGAAGTAAAAATTATTTACGGGTTAGACCATAATCATATCTATGTTAAAAAATATATATTTTTATGAGAAATATATATCTAATGATCACATGTAAGTAAATATTTTTATGGGAAATTTAATGACTACAAAAATGAATAGAGAAAGTGAGTGTTATTATATTTTTGTTGAAAATGATCATTAACCACCCTGATTAATAATAATGACATAATTAATCAAATTTATACCCATTGGAGTAAGAATAAAAGGGTTTTATTCATTATTGAATATAAATACAATAAAATGATATACAAAGAATCCTTGATGAAATTATCCTTTTCTTTTAAAGAATAAAATTTAAAAAATAAAATTTCATAAAATATTATGAAAGTACATTTCCTTGAAAATAATCTTAGAACCTTATAATGGAATCCATAAAACATTTCTTTGTACTCATGAAAGAAAATCATGTAGATGCTATTTATGTTAAAATAATGATTTCTTTCAAATTTTTAGTAAATGAAAAACATGTATTGTTTTGAAAATGACATAATGATTCATTTAATTTTTTTTTTAAAAAAATCAAATGGGTAAAACTACCTTTAATAAATAATTTTTAACAGGTTAATTCTAAAAAAAATTTAAGAAAACATGGTTTTGGAAGAAAAAAAATTCTGGATGAAGAGAGAAATGAAATGAAATTTTATTAAAAAATGCTATTAATTATTTTAAGCATCAAAGAGTGGAAAATGGTATTATTACATTAATATTTCTTGTGTAACCATAGCTGGAAAAAATAAAATGGGTTTATTAGACAATGATACAATTATTTTCCTCTATAGAAAATCAAGCATAAAAATCCCAATTAAAATGATATTATTAAATGAAAATCAACAAAGATAATAAAATTTAACTGGTAATAATTCAATGAATCGATTATTTATGTAAAATATAAATCCACATAATATAAGTGGATATAAAATATATCATACTCAATATTTAGTAGAAACATAATCCTATAATATCCAAGATAACTAATAATTAATACAACCTAATGAAAATAAATTGAGTTACGAAATTATACACCACAAGGTAACTATCATGTTAAATCACATTGGATGAAATAAAAAAACGAACCACAAAATATCATGAATTATTAATGAATCAAGATATCATATGTGAAATAGGTAGTATATGCACCATATAAAATAATTTAGGTACATTACATAACAATGTGACTCAATGGAGGGAAATTGAGGTGAACTAACTTAAAAAGATCATATCATTTAAGTGGGGATAAATAAAATAATTGATTATGAGTATGAAATTTAAATAAAATTAAAAAAAATTATATTTAAAATAAAATAATCAATTTTCTATACACACATAATCATAGCATGAAATAATCAATGTATTATAAGTTTAACTGAATAAATGGGAATTATGGTAGGAAATCCCTTTCCTCATGCTTTATTGTGGTTTAATATGCTTTAATATTTTTTTATAGTGGTTTAAAATAAGTAATTAACTTATAAAATAACCATATTAATATTTATAATATCATATATGATTCTTTTATAACATTATATCACCAATTCATTAATAATCACTCTTTATTTTCTTTTTTTTTTCATGTCTGAATTTCCTTGTTTTCTCATTCCTACATTGTCATGAAAGTTACTATTACTATGTATATATTATAGTTAAATAATAAGGAAAGTTTCTCTCTCAATAATGGAGTTTCTCTCCCTTATTTTATCATAGGGTTTTATTCAGAAACTCAACCAATATATGTGAAGATGAAATTGTTATCCACATTGATATGATTTCACTTTGTGGCCTCAAGAGCCACCAGATTCAATCTGGAAGAGAGAGTCATAATGATGAAATAAGAGATTATCTCATAACTAGATATTATTCTGACAATTATCATGGATGGATCATTACATATTTTGGGGGGTTCTCATTATGGGTACCTTATACTAAGGTTTGATGTATGAGCAATGAGGAACTAATTTGCGGCCGTTGCATCGCCAGTATTGTTCTGATGTGTGAGAAGGACTTACCCTGCTAAACTCTAGGGATAAAGATTGGATGCTTCTAATGATGGTGGTAGTCTGGAACTGGTTGGAAACATGTGAACTTTCTCTCTAGACTACGGTATGAATTAGTGATTTTGGGTTCTTGACTCATTAATAGCGATGATTTGCGGGTGGAGAGGGATTTATCAACTAACATTAATAGTGTGGGTGATGGTGACATGTGATCTTAGTTGAGTAATTCATCTGGAATAGTTAAATAATCCGAATTATAATATTCATGACATAATAATAATAATTATAAACCAATTATTCTTTATATATAAATGAGACAATATTTGTTTGAGATATGAAGTACGTTACTATCATGGGGACGGTAGAACATACATTTTCATGGGCAACATTTTCATTTTTAATAATCATAATGGAAGGTGGGTATGAAATATTTTATCATCACATAATGATAATAATACCATAAATACAATATTATTTCTTTAAATAAACTTATATATATCATCCATGTGTTGTGGGGATGAAAATATATTCACATCGCTTCATGTAGGTGGTAGTGCACACATACACGAACGCTCTTTTCATCATTAAGTGTGTGAAAAGGAAAGAAATAAAATGATATAATATTTTTTAATATTGATACATATTTAATTAATATCATAATTATTTCATGTATATAACACATATTCAATAAAAGTTTCCTTATTTACTTCCATGTAAAGCATTTTATGAAAATGAATCACATCGTTTCGTGAGGTGGGAGTCCACCAAACACATGAGCGACACTATCATTTCCCCTTTGAAAGAGAATATAAAAATGTATATATAATATAGTGACTCAATAGGCATAATTAAGTTTTAAATATCATTTATATACTTTATATTTCTCATCATACCTTTCCTTCAGAGGTGATAATGGAAAAACGAATGACATCGGTTCGTGAGGCGGTAGTACGCCGTACATATGAATGACGATTTTGTAACCCATTTAATGGAAGTGGAGATGGTGTAATGTAATGAAACCATCATAAAGAATCTTATTATTTGGAAGATAATAATTATATTATATCATTAAGGTATTAAAATAATTAAGGTAGGTGTATGATGAAATAAAATGAAAATGCTCATTGAATAACATTACCTCTTCTTCAGGTAATCACCTTAGGTTTGCACCAAAATCATTTCTATGTTGTATTTATACAAAAAATAAGATTTATGGTAATATTTTATGGATCTCAGAAACCTATTTGGTGTTTTATTGGCCTATTGAAAAGGATTTGATGGTGTGAATAATTGAGAATAGAGGGTGACATTTTTTAAGTGAGGTGAGTGGTACACTTGTAATTTATGAAAAGAAAAAGGTGTAACCAATTTTTTTACAATTCAAATGGGTCTAAAATAGATTCTTACAAATAATTATATGTGATAAATTTGATATATGTTTTTTAGAAAAAATGTAGATAATTGTTTATGTCATTTTTACCATTATATGTTTAGTATAACCCCTGATAAATCAATTTCAATCTTCACCATTGTAAATCATTCGTATTATTTTCACTATTCATCGTGGTAAAAAACTATGTTGAAAATATTAGATTATATAATTTTTTATGGTTAATAACATTTAAACAATTTTTTTTTTAAATTCCATTCATTTAATTGGAAAATTTTAATTTTAAAATTAATCCCCTAGACCTGATGTGAAAGTGGGTTTTCAATGAGAAAATATTCGAGAGTTTATAATTTTTTTATACTAAAACTAAATATGAAATTGATTAAAAGCACCAAAATTAGATTAATTGATATAAAATTAAATTATTTTTTCTTTAAACTGTGTTAGAATTCAAGTTAACTATATATTTACTTTATAAGAAATGGATGTTTTCAATTAAAATTGAGTATTTTTCACTATTTCTCAAAAAATGAAACATTTTAGAAAAATACTAAAAATAAACTCTATTATAATATTGATACTAGGATTTATAAAATTAAGTTAATTTTATAAAATTAATTTTATAAAATAGGTAAATTTATTTTTAATTAGAGTGGACAAATAGAAACTAAAACACCATTTAGAAGAAATATAATTTTCTGGATATCATTTACTTTTTTGTTAAATGAATCTTATTTTATTTATAATCATTATATAACCTAAATTTTCATAATTTAGTTATTAATACTTATACCCTTTAGTTTAATAGTTAGGCTATAATAGTATATTATATTATGGTTCATTTTTACTCAGGATGCATTTTCCAAGAGCTGTCAAGGATATTAAATTTAACAAAATATATTTTGTGGTTGTTTAAGCTTGGTGTTACATGTCACATACACTATAGAAAAAATGATATTGTTTTAAATTATTGTGCTTTCACATTATCCAAACCACAAATAAAATATTCCCACTCAATTTAAACATGTTCCTATTAATAAATGGTTTGATATTTGAATTTGTTTTATTGAAGACCCCCATCATCAAAATATTTAATAAAACATGCTATTAATAAAATAGAAATGGAAGTAACAAAAGGAAACATAAATAGGTTTCTAAGTCAGATAAAATTATTGGAGAGTGAAAATCTAGACATTGAAAAAAAAGTCATAAATAAATATATAGAATGACAAAGTAAAATGATAATAGGAATGTGAATGATCAAAATAAAATTAAGGACCTCAAACCCATAAATCTGTAATGATTTAAAAAAAACAATCTGATTCATTATTTATGAATGTAATAAGATTTTTTTTCAATATCATTTCCTAAGGTTTTTGAACTATTTTATTATTTATGAATATATGTTAATATACTTACATGATACATTTTTTTCCATAAGAAAAAATTCATCCTTTAGGTACACTTTGATAAATTCCCAATTCATCTCTTAATATAAAAATGAATATCCAAAAATTATTTTTATTCCTTAGTCACTAAAAGTAACTTTTAATGGATTATATGATCTATAAAATATTAGAAATTATTTCCATATGTCTCAACCCATTTCTAAAATCCAATATGGTTAGCATAAGTTATCCAATATAATAAATTAATATGTAAACCTCAACAGTTCACCACTGGTTTATCATCAATATTTATTCATCAAATTGTTTAACAAAATAAATGGATTATTTACCATGAAATAATGTAGGAAAGTGGTAGTCACTAAAACATTATCATTCTTAGTTTGAGGGTTCAAACCCCAAGGTCTTACACAACATGATGGGTTCTCACCTGGTATTTGGGTTATTCTTGATTAAAAACATTATTAATATAATTTTATAATATTCCTAAAAAATTACAGATATCATTTAAATAAAATTAATACTTAAATAAAATTTTTAGTATGGTTTTTAATACAATATATTTTTTCCTCAAAGACTAATAATATTAGTTAACCATTATTACAATGTCATTTATGATCATATCAAACCTAAATGTTATCAATACCTATAAATTTATTTCAATGAAAAGTAAAGGAATTGTTCCTCAAACTATGCTATTCCCTAATATATATAAAAAAATGTGTTTTATTGCCATATATATTTCCCTAACTATCCTTAATATTGGTATAATACCATGACATAAAATCTACAAAGTGGGGTTTACAAAAAATAACTTATGATTAGCCATAAAATATAAAACCCATGATGGTATCCAGATACCTCATGTTAACTAATAAACATATGATTATAAAATTTATTGAAATCATTATATGTGTCATTATTATTCTAACAAAAATAACAATGGTAAAATACTTTTACAATTTAATTAATGAATAAAAAATAAAAAAAATACTTAGTCCATTTTATATCAACATAGGTCTTTACATGGTCTATATGTAAACATATATAAGATTTTGTTCACTCAAATAATTCCTTCATTCTACACATTTAAGAAAATGATATATAAATGCATCCTAGGATGAGATGTATTTTCTTTTATTGTACCCTTTATTTTTCCTTAGTAATTATATTATTAATGCCGTTATTTTCTGCATAGAAATCATTTTTCATTCCTTTTATACTACTTATAGGGTGTCTATTCCCACATTTCTGATATGATGGAAATAAATAATTCATATATCTAGTTTTTCCATCACTACAGATCTTAGAGAACATGCCATTTGCTCAATTGGTGAGTCCATGAGTTGGTTAAGGTATACGTTGTTAAAAATATTTCAGGAAAAAAGGTTTGGCATTATCAAAATATATTTCACTCAAGTCATCATCCCATTTAGTTTCTAAAATTCACCACACTTTCCATTATATTCAGTTTTAACATAATTCATTCGGGTTCTATCCATTTACTAAAATAAAAAATCACAGTGTGAGAAACATTAATCATAGTGTGAAAACCATATAATCATTTATAGGATTTTGAGATCATGATAAATTATTTCAAAAATAAAATACCATAAATTTATCATACTTTATTCATTTTCGTTATCTAATAAAATTATTTATAATTTTGTTAAAAAAATGTGAATTATTCTAAGAATATCACATAGGAGTGTCAAACTAGGAGCATAGTAAGGCCCGTAATCATGAACTGGGTGATGATAAGGTTAAGAAAAATGTTCATTTTCAATTTTATTACCCCTAGGTATTTCTTTTCTAGAACAAAATCCAATTTTATTACCAATAAAGGAATGTATTTCAAGGAAAATCTACATAATATCTTCCTTACCAAAACATTATGACTTTCATAGATTTATATTCTCAAATTATGTCATAGGTTTGTTCTACTTAGCCTATATTCTACTTAATCTAGTTATAAAGGTTTCTAATAAACCCACTTTGATACCAACTATACCGACCAAGACCCAAGTATCCAAAGACAGTGTCTGATTTATTATATTGGAATATGATACATGGAATCACATCCTAGAGGACTAAATAGTTTTTTAGTCTGGGTAATTCAGATATATAATAATTTATTTCATTAAATTTAAAAACAAAAAGTAAAAAATATTATTTTCTAAAATAATAATATTCCCTTTAGAATATCCTTGAATATCTTTCATAGTAAAATTCTTGTATTACTAGGAATTAAAAAAATAAGTATGATTTCAAATTCTAACTAAGGGTAATGTACAATAGAAGCAATCATTCATCAATTAGAATAATAAACATTTCATTTTAAGTAACTAAAAATATAATCCATTTAATCAACAGATGAGAATGAAATTCTTATATATATAGTGTTATTGATAAAATATAATGGATCACAAGATAAGGAATAATAAATAGGTCAATGTAAATAATTGAAAATGATTACATTTAATAAATAAATTGAGAATCAAATGAATGCATAGATAATATCATCATAAAAATTTCATTAACAATAATAACATAATTATAAATGAATTAAATTCTTAATTATTGGACTTTATGATTTAAGGTATCGTGATACCCCTACCATACTGTTCTTTTCTCCAGAAAATTTAAAACAGATGTGTAGGTATATACTAGAAACCAATTTAACTAAGGTCAGCTAACGAATTCTTCTAATGAGACATTAAATTAATTGAGAGGCTATATATAACCATGCCCCACCCATATCATCATGTCCAAATAATTCCTCATATATAGAATAATTGATTAAATTCATCAACAATGTTCCTTATCATTAAATATTTATATAGTATAAGAAATATCGATATATAAAAATTTCCTCATACAAAAAAATAACATTCAATGTAGAACACCATGTGCATAAATGATACACAGTTTAATCCATAAACATATTAATGATAAATAACATGGATATTTAATGGAAATTTAATTTCCATTAATAATAGTTAAGTGAATATTTCTAGGTAATGTTAATGACTAAAAAAATGAATCGAGAAAGTCAGTGTCAATACTTTCCTGGTAAAAATGATCATAGACCTTCCAAAGAGACAATAATTATTACCTTAATCCAACATATAAAAAATTTATTAATAATAATGTGTTGTTGTCATTAATGAATTGAAATATTATAAAAACATCATTAAAAAAAATTATTGAGTAAAATATACATTTGTGTTTGGAAAATCACCTTTTAAAACCAAAAGTTAAAAAAACATTTTCAAAATAATTTTATTTTAAAATAATAATGGAATCATATTAAGAAAACTTTACAATATTTAGTGGTTATTATGTCTGTAAATTCCATACATGCTAAGTACATTAATATAATGATTCCTTTAACATTTTTGGTAAAAGATAAATGATACATATCTTGAAAAGGATATTATGATTCCATTAATTTTTTTTAAAAAAATTTAAAATGTGTATAAATGATTAAATCGGACATTTGGAAAAGGTTAAAAACATTTTTGTAAACATTTTTTGAAATCATTGTTTTGGGGAAACCCGAATTTCCATCCGAAGAGAGAAATGACGTTAGGTATTCTAAAAATATATTTTTCAATTATTTTATCTACCAAATAGTGTAAAAAGGAACTATTAATAGAAAACATCAATAATAATTAGAGGAGAATAAAATTAAAGGGGTTTATTTCCCAAATGTAAATTAATTTCCTTTAATGAAATTCAAGAATAAATAATCTAGATTAAAATGAGATTGTAAAATAAACCCTTACAAAGATCATAAAATTTAAGTGAGAATTAACTAATAAATAGATAATTTGTGTCAAATTTATATACAAATAAAATAATTAGATGTATAAAATAATATAGTAAAAAATAAATACACACATAATAACAGAATATAAAAGACAACGAGGAAGTTATATAAACCAATGAAATGAAATTGTGTAATGAAGTTATTTAACACTTTGTAACAATCATGTAAAATCTAGTGATATGATATAATTCCAATTGCAACACAGTGGACCATGATATATTAAGTAATCATGATATTACATCTCAAAGGGTAATTATATACTATATATAAATAATATTAGGTGCATGACATTACAATCATCCTTAATGAAGGGAAACTAAAACGAAGTCCTTAAAAAGATCAGATCATTGAAATGGGGATTGATAATTGAATTTATTGGCTATATAAAATTTAAATACAGATTAAAATTATGAAATAAAACATAAAATAATCATGTTTCATTACACACATAATCTTAGCAAGATGTAGTCAATAAATTTGATGTTTAAGCATATAAATTGAAATTGAGTTAAGAAATCCCATACCTAATGAATCATTATCATTAAAAATTATTTTAAATAATGTCAATTAGTTTTTAATATGTTATAAACTTATAAGAGAACCATATAAATACTTACAATATCAAAAATTGTCCTTTTATAACATCACATCACATGTTTGTTAAAAATGTTTCATTATATTAATTATTTCAGGTCTTAATTTTCATATTTTTCTCCTTGTTATATCTCATGAATGTTCTAGTTATAATGTATATTTTTTAATTTAAATATCTCAATAGTAGTAATAATTACATAATTTTAATATTCAGACATAAATTATAATATTTAGACTAATCATGAAAGATGGTTTTGAGAAATGAAGTACATTATGATCCCATAGATGGTAGGTTGTATGTTGTCCTAGGTGACGTAAAAAGTTTTCAAATATCATAATAAAATGTCGGTAAAAATTATTTTATCTTTCATGAATTATCATAATATCATAAATACCATATTATTTCCTGAAATATATTTATATATATCACCAATGTGGCATGGTGATGAAAAATGAGTCACACCACTTCGTGAAGGTGTTAGTTCAAATGTACATAAACATTGTTATCATAAATAAGTCAGTAATAATTCTGTTAGGTCCACTAGGTTATATACCTAGAGGGGGGGGGGGGGGGGGGGTGAATCAGGGTATGACTGATTAAAATAACTGCCCATGTTGATCTTGTTTTTCTCTTAAGAAAAACTATATTCTCTCTCTTTCCTATAGTAAAGTATAAACAGAATCTAAATCATGCACATGAATCAACGATTTTTACTTGGTTAACCATCACTGGGCTACATCCAAGAATCATACACCCGCAATGTGATTATGTACCAAATACACTAAAAGTTCAATGCTATTTACAATGTTATAAGAGGACTCACTGTCTCTTCTTGTATATAACCAATCACGATTTAAAAGCTCACTGCTCTCTCAACTGAAGTGTGATCACTGCTTCTTCTGAAGGTCTAATCAATTTTTATAGACTTATAAAATTCATCATTCTCTCTAATGAAATGTTCATCCTTAACTGTTGATAAATTCTTTGTTGATGTCCAACATTCATCCGTAGATGAATCTATTTTTGCACTAGGTGTACAGGGAAACCCCAATTTTGAAGCGCAACCTTCACTAGGCCTTGCACGCAATGCCATGCTTTTGCGTGAAATCCACTTCTCATGCAACACCTATTTTACACACAAACAATTATTTTATGCAATATTGCATTCTTTTTTTCTCTCAATTTTCTTTACACTCAATAACCATTTTACGCGTATCCTGAGCATTATGAAGAACCTTATTTTTCCGCGCAGCCTTTTCTTTATTCGCAAACACCTGAATTTACACACATACTTGATGTTTACGTTCAAATCCCTTACATATTCCAATTTCATTCGCCAGATCTTGTATAATCTCTAATTCTTGAGCTACATTGAATGATGTGGGGGGTTACTTCATAATTATAGGAAAAATAAACCCTGTGCGAAAAACTCGCTTTCCACATGGAATACACTTTGACCGAAAAAAACATGTTTTGTGAAACACCATATTTCGTGCCATGCTCCACATTTTCACTAACCTCACGCCATTGATAATTTTCGATCTTCTGATCTCAAAACACCTCTTGTGAAAAAACTCACCATGTAAACCCCTTTTGTCAAAAAATTCATACATCCTGTTATGCTTTGTCAACAAACAAAACATGGAAGTCTGCTTTGTCAATAAGCACAATCACCTAAAAAATGATTCAATAATACATTAAGAGATTTTTTACCAAAAATCATCCCATTTGGGTTTGATGGAAACTCTTATCCTAAAATTCTATGCACTTTCATACCACATTAATGCTTCTTCCAACTACTAACATCATTCGCCTCTTTCAATTCTGATAGCAACCAAATATTCACTCAACACATACTCTAATCCCACATTAGCAGTGCTCTTCGTGAGAAAAAAGTTTAAATGAAATGATCATAAATGAATCACTTCATTTTAGATGCCAACTGTTGACACTAAAATGATACCAACAGCTAAGCTGATACAATGGTTGATACCACATTGATACCAGTTGGTGATAGATGGAAACCTTCTGACACTAATCCAATACCACTATTCTACTTTTATCATGATCCTCAGCTATCGTGATATCTACTCTTTGATCGATCACTTCTAGCATCATTAGATTTAAAACTCCTCATTCTTCAATTATGATTGATCACTTCAAATAGCACGTAATCTCATCATGGTGCTCCCCCTATTAGCTTCTCCACCTGTCTTGATAAACTCCGCCTATATCGTTACTCCACCTGTCAGCTTCTCTCCGTGTCTTTGAAAAAGACAGTGTCTCCCTTCTTTAGCCATAATTCCTCCCCCATTAAGAGTCACTCCTTCTCCCCCATTGTCAACAAACCCAAAGGTCACTTCTTTGTGGTCTAAAACATAGTATATATCACATATTAGAATATTAAGTAAAACATACCATACCTCAAGGATAGGGGGGTTCCCACATTCATAGCTTTTCAAGTGTAGGGAGTCGACTGAACTCCAAGAGACAATCAATTCCTCTCAAAAGCTTCCTTGGGTAAGGCCTTTGTTAGAATTCCTGCAACCTGTAGCTCTATAGGCACACACTCTAACTTCACGATTCCCTTCTCAAAATTCTCCTTGATAAAATGATAATATATCTCAATGTTCTTTGTCCATGAATGATGGATGTGATTTTTACTGAGATTTATAGAACTTCTATTATCACACATGATTCTGATCAGGGAATTCACCTCAACTCCCATATCATCAAGCTAATACTTCATCAACAATAACTATGTTCATGCTTGAGTGGTAGTAATATATTTAGCTTCCATGGTGCTTAATGAAATGCAATTCAGTTTTTATGTCTTATCCAAGAAATACATATTCCACCAAGATAGAATCCACCCTCAGACGTTGATTTCCTATCATCCACTAAACCAGAACAATCTACCTCATTATATCCTAATAACTGTGACTGATATTTGTCAATATATATCAAGCCGAAATCCAATTTTTCCGGGATATACTAAAGTATTCTTTTCACTACAAGAATGTGGATTTCCTTGGAATTACTTTGATATCTCACTGCTTGGCATGTGGAGAATACAATATCTGGCCTTGTCGTAGTAAAGTAAAGTAAACTCCCAATTATCATCCTACAATCTATGATTTTAACTGCCCTTCCATTATAATCTATTGATAATCCCATCTGCGTAGCAACCAGAGTGTTCATATCCTTGGAATTTTCCATTCCAAATCATCTCAGAAACTCATTAACATATTTATATTGAGAAATGAGTATCCCATTCCTTCCTTGTGTCAATTGTAAATAAAAGTAAAAACGTCAGGTCTCCAATCATTGACATTTAAATATTACTTTTCATGAATTCATAAAATAGTCGGCACTAATATTAATCAAATCTACCAAATATTATGTCATCGACATAAACTAGGACCATCATCTCTTGATTACTATTGTTGTTGAAATAGAGATTGTAATCCACTCCCCCACACTGGAAACCAAGCTTCATCATGTACTGATAAAGCATTGAGTACCAAGCCCTTGGTGCTTGTTTTATCCCATATAATGCCTTCTTAAGTCGAAAAACCTTGTTCTCGTCCTCATGGATAAGAAAAACATCTGGCTACATGATATACACCTCTTCCTCTATAACTCCATTAAAAATGTATATTTGACATCCATCTAGAACACTTTAATCTTTTGTTGCACTACAATGGCCAAGAATAATCTGATTGCCTCTAGACTTGTAACTGGGGAAGATGTCTCATCAACATCTATACCACCTAACTGGGAGTTTCCTATGCACACTAGTTGTCCTTTGTTTCGAATCACTGTTCCATATTAATTCATCTTATTGCAAAAGCCCCATTTAGTCCTGATGAAATTCTTATATGTTAGACTTGAAACAATCTCCCACATATGATTTTTCTCAATCTGATCTATCTCTTCATTTATAGACTAAAACCCGTTTTCATCATTAGATACATCATCATGACACATATATTCTACCTGGGATAGGAAATATGTTTTCTTTAGAGATTTCATTCTTCTTGTCTGAACTGGAGATGACTGATCACCAATGATATTCTTCCTATCAATTTCAGCTCAACTCCTTGGCTTCAATGCAAATACGTATTTCACTTCCTCATGATCTTCATCGATATCTTCTTATGATTCATCATCACCCACTTTTTCTCCCTCGACATTTCTTTCCTCCTCATCACTTTCATCAAGAAATTGTTCACTGCCCTGTTAAATGCTCTCATCATTCTCCACAATAGTGAAATCATTGCTCTCAACTACTTTTCCCAGCCTTTTGTAAACGAATTTGTATGCTTTTTTTTCTGAGTAGCCATGTAATATCCCCTATTCTCCACGTGACTCATATTTACTATGTTTTTTCTTATTTAGAATGAAGCACATACTTCCAAATATTCAAAAGTATTTTACTGTTGTCTTATTTCCATTAGACATCTCATATGAGGTCTTTACTTCCATCGGACACAACAGAGCTCTATTAGAAATCTTGACTGATGTCAACACTACATCCTTCCAGAACGTCTCTATTAGGTCTTTTTCTATAAACATCACTCTGCCCATGTTTTTTATTATCCAATTTCTCCTTTACACCACTCCATTATATTGGGGAGTTCACACTGAGTAAAAACTTGATGCCTTATCCGATGTTTCTTGAGATAGTCTTCCACCAAACTGTTTGTGAATTATGTACCATCATCAGTATGAAACATCAGAATTTTATGTGCAATCTACCTTTCACAGTTCCTATGGTACTGTTTTAAACAGATGAACCCATAAGACTTATAATAAATAACAAATACCCATGACATTCTACTATAGTCATCAATGAAAAGAATGTACTACCTCTTTCCATAAATTTATCTTGGTGTGATAGGCCCACAAACACCAGCACGAACCAAATCTAGCACTCTTATTGTCTTCTTTTCTTTTTACTTATACAAATTTCTGATGAGTTTCCCTTTTTGGCATGCATCGCACATACGAGTATGATCTTGGGATAGATTAGGGAGATATTTAGCTGCATCACAGTTTACCAAATCTTCTAGTGATGGCTGGCATAATTGACCTTGTCGTTTATCCCCCAACATGTTTTCTTCCTCTCGGGATAAAAAACACATATCTTCTTCTCAAATAACCAAGTAGAGATTTTCCTTTTTCTTTTTTCCTTGTTGAACCACTGCACCATATCTTCCTTTGACAGTACACATCTTCTTAATAAAACTTATAGAATTCCCAGAGTCATATAGTTGGATGGAGTTGAGCAAAATGTGATTGAGGCCTACTACTACTAAGCCACCGACATGTCTCATCTCTTTTACCCCAAACCTAGCCTTCCCTATGCCAATAATCCTTTGGACTTCATCATTTCCAACTTGAAAACTCTTTCTTTTCTATATTTTATGCTTGTAACTCGATCCTTATTTCCTCTCATGTGAGATGTGTAACCACTGTCAAGCATCCATACACCAAAATAGTCAGATGCTTTAATGTAAATGTCAGCAACCACTTCCTTCACTACTCTATTCTTCTTGGTCCAAATTTTTTTCACCAAACTCGACAAATATCGAGACT
This sequence comes from Viscum album, assembly GCA_963277665.1. Taxonomy (NCBI): domain Eukaryota; kingdom Viridiplantae; phylum Streptophyta; class Magnoliopsida; order Santalales; family Viscaceae; genus Viscum; species Viscum album. Next base: position 113,220,881 of record OY728127.1, read on the forward strand.
TGTAATATTTCTCAGAGTATGATAGACTGAATTTATCTTGCAAATCTAAAAATTGATTTTTCATTTTCAACTCACCTGTTGGTTTTTTTATTTGCTACTTGTGACTATTTTGATTCTGCTTTGGCACATTCCTTTGTATGGTTGATGTAAAATATCTAGCCATGTGAACAAAGTCCTCAACACCATAAGAAGTTCCCTTCAAAATATGTTCTAGAGAACTATTCTCAATTTGGATTCCACCTCTGTTCTTATGCCCTTCGGTATCTTCTAGATATAGATCATACATTTTGTGAGTGTCCCATCTTTCCACAGTAATGACACATGATAAAAGGTGCATTACTATGTTTCACTTATGTACTGTTAGTTTTCCCTTGGAATCATTGAATTTATAGGTTCGGCTTTGTACCCACATCAATTTTCATTCATACAATAGGTTCTTACAGTCTGACATCAACCCTAACTACTTTCTATTTTTGATTGAGCGCCAAATTAGCCATAACATCTAAATTAGATTATTTATTCTTTCCTCCTGAACTACTAGGATCCTCTTTTATCTTTTCAGTCTTCTGAATAGTCTTATTTGTTGATAACGTGATGGGAATAAAATATTTTTCTTGTTTTATAACTTTTTGTCACAAACTGAGAAATTATCCTTCAATTTCATCGATACACTTGATCATATCATTCGTTGTGTTATTCAATCCATGAATATCTGTTTTCAGTTCTTCAATATTGACTTTATGCTCACTAACTAATCTTGAGTCCTCTGGTGTTGATGACTTGAGGTTTTCAATTTCCTCCATCATCTCAGACTTCTCTTCTCCATGTTGCTACATATAGAGTTTTTTATCACGAACAACTTTGTTGATTTTCTTTGTTTTGGCTCTCCAAACATCTAACTCTTCATGAGAAGCATCTAACTCAGCTTGTATATAAACTATTCCTTCAACTTATTCTTCTTTAACAATATCGGTTTCTTATTTTTTCTAAGAGATACAAAAAACCGCCACCATAACATTCTCTCCTCAATATGTGTAGTTCTCTATCTCTTCATCCTCTTCAACCTCAAACTCATCTAAATTACCACATTCTTGTGAGAGAATACTCTTTTTCTTAAAGAAATTACTCTTGAATTGTTTATTTCCCTTCACATAGTCTGAATTCTTCTTCTTGGGAATTTTTATTTCATCATCCTCATCTTCTTGTAACTTCTTGAGGCACTTTGCGGCAAGGTGACCAAATTTTCCACATCTAACACCAGAATGATGAAGTTTCCCTTTGAACTTTCCTTTTCCTCTTTGATGATTCGAGGAACAGAATGACATCACCTAATCTGTCTCTTTTTATTCTGGATAATCTTCAATGTTGAGCTTCCCCATGGACTTGAATGCTACTTCTTTGGATTTTTCTTTTTCCACTGCAATGTTATCATCATTTCTCATTTCGTATGTAGCAAGGGTGCGGTGGAGGTTATCCAATGCCAACTCTTTCAGGTATTTATCTTCCAAAACTAAAACATTCAGATTGAACCGAGGTGTATGTTCCCTCAAGATGTGCTTCACAATCTTTATGACTTCAATAACATTTCTAATACCTCGCACGTCTTCCACTACAACATTTACCCCGTCAAAGAATGCATCAATAGACTCATTTTGGTTCATTCTCATATCTTTATACATGTTACACAACACTTGAATCTTTGCCTCTATGAACTTTGAATCTTCTTCATATATGTTCAATTCTTTTCCCACGTAGCATGCGATGTTTTTCATCACATCACCTTTATATAGATAGAATTGGATAAGGCTCCCCCTAAAGCATTGATTCCCCTTGTGTCAGCATCTAATTATCTTTGCTCGACTTCTGGTAAAGCACCACTTTTAATATTGGAAGTTATTCCATGCATTACTACTGTGAACACATCCATTCCCAAAGATGAAAATTAGTGTTTCATCTGATTATTCCATACCTGAAAATTGTTCTCTTCTAAGATCAGAATCCCTTTGTGATTGGTGACCTCCATTTGAGGGAGAAACACTGATATTAACCTCTTACTCTTATACCAATTGTTAGGTCCACTAGGTTAGATATCCTAAGAGGGGGGGGGGGGTGAATTAGGATATGACGGATTAAAACAAATGCCCTTATTGATCTTGTTTTTCTATTAATAAAAAACATCTTCTCTCTATTTAAGGTAGAAAAATATAAAAAACTCTAAATCATACATAGGACCTAGTGATTTTTTCTTGGTTCACCCTCATCAGGCTACATCTAAGGAACATACAACGACTATGTGCCGATGTACAAAATCCACTAAATGTGCACATTTGTTTACAACATTTTAAGAAGACTCACCGTCCCTTCTAGTTTACAACCAATAAAAATATGAATGATCACTGCTCTCTCAACTGATGTATACTCCCTGATTCTTCAGATGATCTATTCATATTTTATAGGCCTATAGGTCTCTTCTTTATCTCTAATGAGATATGAATCCTTTACTGTTCATAGATGCTATGTTTATGTCCATCTTTCATTCGCAGATGAATCTCTCTTTGGACTTCGTGTATCGAGAAATCCCAATTTTTACGCGCAGCCATCACTAGGCCTTGCGCATAATTCCATGATTTTGTGCAAAATCCATTTTTCATGCAACACCTCTTTTATGTGAAACCAATTATTTTACATGCAACATCCTTCTTTTATGGGAACGTTTTTCTTTACAAGCAACAAACTTTTTGCACACAACCTGAGCATTGCACGCAACTTTATTTTTACATGAAACCTATACTTTATGCACAAACACCAGTATTTATGTGCAAATATAGCGTTTACATGCATCCACCTTGTGTATTCCAATTTCGCATGCCAGAGCTCATATACTCTTTAAGTCTTGATCTACTTCGAATGAGGGAGGTCACTTCATATTAATAGGCAAAATCAACCCCTACACTAAATACCCCCTTCCTCACATAATCCCCTTTGAGCATGAAAAACACATCTTCTGTGCAACACCATATTTTGCACCATGCTCCAATTTTTGATGCACCTCATGCCTTTTCCAATTTTCGATCTTCTGATCTCGAAACACCTCTTGCATGAAAAACTTCATTCATCTATTTTCATACCATACCAATATTTCATGGAACAATTTATTTTTTGCACACTGCTCTAATTTTGTGCAAACCTCTCTTTTCCAAAAACATATCTATCCATTTTCCGATTTTTAGGCCCAAAAATTTGGCAAACACTAGAAAATGGCGCCACCTTGTATCTTCTCTTTTTGTACCACCTCAGGATCATCCAGTCATTTGTTGATATTCTTAAATCAACCATGGATTTATGACAAAATTCCTTGAACCTGAAATCTCACCATGTAAACTTCCTTTGTCTACAAATTTGTACATCCTGGTCTGCTTTATCCACAAACACAACATTGAGGTCCGTTTTGTCAACAAACAGAATCACCTAAAAAAAGATTCAATGACACCTTGAAGTATTTTTCCCAACAAAGGTAATAATTAAAATGACATATTATCTTTTCTAATTGATAAATATTTCATAATTTTCATAATTATTTTATTTATATCACATATATTCATTAACGGTATCCCTATTACCTTTAATGTATTGCATTAGAGAAAAATAAATCACATTGCTTCACGAGGAGATAGTCCGCCATAAAAAATAGTAAAATTACCATATACGAGGAATAATTATGTTATAAATATCATATATATAATTTATATCCATCATTATACCTAACCCTGAGTGTTTTTAATGAAAAAATGAATGTCACCGATTTGTGAGGCGGTAGTCCATCATACACATGAATGATAATTTAGAAACACTTTTTATAGAAGTGGGGATGCTTATAGGTCACGATATTAACATAAAAACATATTATGATAGGTAATATACTAATTATATTATATAATTATTGTTTTATTTTGATTTTATGGATGTGGAGGTGGAAATCAAATAAAAATTCTCATTGAAAAATGATACATCTTCTTTAGTTAACCTCTTTAGGTTTCCACCCAAAGCATTCCTAGAATTTATTTATGACCCCAATAAGTATTATTGGATTATGGGATGGAATTTTTACATCATTTGTTTCAAATATATTCCAATCCAATTTTTTTTGAACTTATGAAGAAGATATATGAGGGGGCGGTCTTTCATAAGTGATGTGAGTGGAACACTTTTAATTTTTCAAACAAAAATTGTGTACCCCCATTTTCACATGTCCAATTGTTCAAAAAAAAAATATTGGTTATATTTATAAATTATAAGGTCTAGATATGGTGATAAAATATATTTTAGAAAATGTTTTAGGTTTTTTGTAAACCTTATCATTTTAGTGAACACCCCTGTAAATCCATTTTTCCTTAACCTTAGTTAATATTTTTTTAATGTTTTAACTATTAAGAACGATAAGAAATTATGTTTACATTATTAGGTAATATGAATTGTTATCGTTCAAAATATTGAGTCCTTTTTTTGAAATTTAATCCAAATATTTGTCAAATTGAATTTAGAATTAATTCTTGAGATCAGATTAGAATGAAATTTTTAGAAGAGAGAATATTCAAATGTTTACAATGTTTTTATAATAAAATTAAATATGAAAATGTTTTTAATAACCTAAATGGGATTAATATAGAATATTTTAACTAATTCTAATTTTATAATAATTAAATTTAAATTTATAAATAATATAAATTAAAAGATAGTTTTCCATTAAAATACTTTAAATATCACTAGTCAAAAAAAATTAAACTTTTAACTAAAATCCCACAACAGTAACCCTAAAATAATTTTCATATTATTTTTCTTAAAATTTATGTGATGTTTTTGAAATAAATTTTCTATAAATGGTTAAAACTAATATTAAAATAATTTCTCAAAGATCTAGTAAACTCATTTTTGAAAAAATAATGTTTTTTAGAATAAAAAATTATTTTGTATATTAAATGATTATTATTTTATTTCTAATCAATTGATAACTCTAATCTTCATAATTTAATTAATGCTACTCATATTCATCAATTTTATGGTTATATTATAATACTAAACTATACTATAGCCTATTTTGAATCTGGTTTTTCTGTTCCACAAGTTATTAGAGAGATTAAATTAAATGATTTATATTTCATGGTTGATTAATCTCTATGTCACATTCAACATAAGATAAAGAAAATAGTTTTCTTCTATTAAAATATTGGAGTGTAAAATTATTATATTTTTAAAATTATCTATCAAGGAGACTATTAGAATCTTATTTCCACTTTGTAACATTTCAAAAAAATCATAGAATATGCTTTGAGATCATTTTAAAAGAAATCCATTCATGGTGATGAATTATAGAGTGCATCTCTTGAGTAAAATAACCGATATAAAAACATAATATAAAAATATCATATATAATATTATTCGAATATATGATGATATGATGAGGTATGTATATGATTAATAATGTTTTTAAAATATTGATTTTGAAGTTTTCCATCACAGATATTAGCTTATTTAATTCACTTATTTTCATAAAAAATATAAAATTCAAAAAGGGATAGAGTGATTAATTGATGAAAAAAGAAAATTAACTAGAAAATGTGGATGTATATTCTCACACATGAATATTTTTAATCTATTTGTTAATAATAATATAAGATATTAGTTTAGAATATTTTGAAAATACCTTAATGGAATTAAAATGTCTTGTTATTACATTATAAAAAATAAATTAAAACATTGATGTTAAATTTGATCAATATTGATTTATAAATCAATAATGGATCAGATAAACTTATAGTTGATCGATTTTAGATATTTTATAAGTCCTTATATTGAGTAGATAAAACTATAATTGTGATAAGAAAAGACAATGTTCTTAAAATATGAATTTTGGAGATGAGAATTATTTTCTATACATATATCGTTGGTTTTATTGTAAATATGGAGGAGAATATAAAATTAATTTTATAAATAAAATATGTATTTAAAAAAAATTAAATTGAGATGCTTGAAGAACCAAATTATTTTTATTATGTTCGTTTATTTTTTATGCTAAAAAATCAATTCGAAAAAAGGGAGAATGATTACATGATGAAAAAATAAATGCAACGTGAAATTGGGAATTATATTCTTTCACTTGAATATAGTAATTTTTTTGAGGAGAATGATGAAGATAAATGGAAAATATATTGAACAACCCTTTATTTAATATATTAGTGTTGGTATGAAATGATAGAAACTTACTAACAACATTTTTGTTAAATTTTATCACTCTTGTTTTCTTCATCAATAATGTCACATGTACACATATAGTTGATAAATTTTAGGTATTTTATATGTTAGTGGTGATTAAACCCTTCTATATAGTAAATAAAACTTTAAGTGTCCGAATACAAGAACATATTCTTAAAATCTTAATTTTGATGATGATAATTACTTCCCATAATTATATCATTGGTCTTACTATGAATAACGGGGAGAAGTTAACATTAAATTTTGAAATGAAATGGATATTTAAAATAAATCCATAAGGTAATATTGAAGAACCCATTTTTTATTTTAGATGATTTTTCCAATATGTTTGTCATTATGAAATATCAATATAGTATTAAATGTGATGGTTTTTGAACCGATATTAATGCCAAATACATGTGAAAGATATTTTTTGAGAATTCACAATGTTTTCCATATTTAAATATGTAATGATGATTTATGTGAAATAATATTGGAAGTTAAAATAGATTTTTACATGAAAAGAAGGATGAAATTGATAATTTTTTTGGAACATATGAGAATGTTTGTAAATTATTTTTATTATATTTCACATAAAAAATATTCCCCTAACTAGCCAAATGGTCTATAGAAACTACCAAGTTAGGTAGTCTACCTCTTTCCAACAATATTTTAGTGGCTAGGGTGAGTGATCGGTGAATCTCCCACACAAGATTTGTGAAGTGGATTTCTGAACTAACTAGACAGTGTCTGGGTCAGAGTGTATCAATGGGAATGTGGGATAGTGTAGAGGAAGTGTGGCCCTTGTAAAGTCGATGTGTGGTGTGTATCTATGTGTGAACCCTGATACTGATTTGGGCATGGGATTCATGAAAAATAACATTCAGTATAACTCAACCTAGTGAAAGAGAAATTTCAGTAAAGGCCAATCACATCACAATAAATTAATCTTAAAATATATGAATATAAAATTATCCACATGATAAATTTTAATAGAAATATTTGATTAGTGTGTATGTAATATTTTACCTTTGAATGAAGGTTTTTAGCATAAATTGTGATGTCTTGTTTGTAAATTCATTCATGATAAAACCATGTTTCAAAAAATTCTTTGTATCCTCATTCAAATAAATCAGAGACTTGGAACTTTTTATATGCTTTGATAAATTTTTAAACAATGAATTAAGAAAATAGATCATGTGATTAAACGATCACCGAGTTGTTAATACATTATGTTCTAGGGTAAATTAGGTGGTGTTCACATGAGGTGTAGTATGTCGGTGAAAAAAATGGTTGTTAATGAATTTTGTAGCATTATTATAGTGTAATTATTTATAAATACCCAGATAATTGCATTTTGGTTTATGATCTGAATACATATATCATATTTCTTGAGAGATCTCAATTACAAGAATGAATAAAGGACTCTAATGTTATATTCATGTTTAATAAAGGCACATCACATGATCTTTTCATGAAAAGAAGGATTTAAAATTATTATTACACAAAGGACAAGAAGTTTATATGATTAGTTTATGTTAATACATTATATGAAGCCCTTAAATAATGAATTAGATTATTTTCATATGTTATTCACAATGAATAAGAATAATGTGATGGTATTAGTTATGTGTAGTAATTGAGAATTGTACATGAAATAAAATTCATTCATGGAGGTAGTTATTATCATCAATATTATTTTTTATTCCAAATAAAGAGTCAATATAGCATATAGGTAAGAAAACAAAGAGAACAAATGGTTAAAAAGGAAAAAAGGGAAAAGTGTAAAGAGAGATAAGGAGGCATGTCATAGTGAAGCACAAGATAATTCCATATAACCTAAATCCCCCTTGGGCCTAAAAAAACTTGTGCTAGAGAAGATAGAAATACCAAGGCCCTAAATAACTAAGGAAGCAGGATAATCTAAAAACATGTTTCATTGGTTCCAGGAGTGTAGGACCTAGTTATTCCTGCCAATAAGACCTTTACACCTTCTTATAATTTAGTAGATAGACCATGGTGTTTTTCTAGTTCCTTAAATAGTGTTTTGAATGATGATGATGTTTATTTCATCCTCTTTTATATCAATTTTCCCCTCCTAGAAAAACAGAACCTCATCAACATGGACATAGTTTAATCCTTAATAGAGTGAACCCCTTCAATGTGAACTGTAAAAGAGAAGAATATTACTACACAAAAATTTCACACTACACCCCCTCCACACATGTCACCAAGAATTAAATTCATGAATAGGGATGATTGAAATAGATTGAAGAAGAAATTAAAAGTTTTAATCCTGTGTGATAACATTTTAAAAAATGGGAATTACAATGTACATGATCTTTCTACAAGATTTATAATAATTTCTAGAGGTATTGAGAAATGGAAATGTGGTATTCTTTTTATAGCACATTGTTATGTTTGAGATTATTGATGAAAATAATTTTAGAACATATATACCAATTGTTCATGTGCTAAGAGGTTCCATATCATTTAAATATCAGTTGATAGTGAGTAAGATCAGGTTCATGCTTATCCATTTTATCAAATCTTGAATATTTTACATGATAATATCAAGTTATCTGGTTTTTATATGGAGGGTGAATTCATATATAGTTATTTTAAAAGTAGTTTAAAGATAGTATGAAACTTTTTATTTATGAATTATTTCATTAACTTATGTGTAATTATTCAGTGTGACTCTAAAGTATAATATAACTCCAATAGGAATCTGTAGAAGACTAATAGGATGCTGGTGAATTTTTTGGATGGAGTATAAAGATCCTCTTATGGGACTCCAGTGTCACTAGTGTAAATGGTAACTTGTAATATCTAGTTGTACTCTATATAAGGACAATTTGTGAATCTGTTTTAATTGTAATGAGAATTTTTCTCCTTGTAACCACATATATATTGTAAATAATCATTAATTGGGTCGGTATAAATTGTTGTAGAAGGGTATAGGTATTAGTACTAATTCTTATAAAAATATCTTGTTATATGTTTCATTTACTTTATATATGGAATAAATGACCCCATCATCCTATTTGGTGATAGAGTTTTGAATTAAAAGGGGGTAAATGAAAAATATTATAATTCTATAAAACATGTCACACCAGATTCACCTCAACAAGTAGTGTGACTATACGTTCCACAGTAACTTCAACTTCTTTACTAACCCATATAACTTCTACCCATCCTAATAAATATTTTTTTTCTAGTTGTCTTTTCTTCCAAAAAAAAACTTCTCGTTGAATATCATTATTTTCACAACAATAATAATCAGATGTGCAACACAGCATCCTTGAATCTGTATATGGTAAAAAATGAGTATAAAAAGTATTCTATGTTATTTTTTTCTTTAAAACATAGTAAATATCTGTCCATTATATCATTTTGTAACATAATAATTGACATGATCAATAAAATTGAAGGAAACAAATTCACATAAACCACTAGAACTAATCCTTATATATCATATACCAAAAATGAGATATTTAATCTCTACCTTTACATGATATTATTTATCATGCATAGGGTCCTCAAAACTCTTATGTACATGAAATATTTATCATCCCTAAAAAATAATATACTTCACTTCTCATTGAAATATTGAAAACATATAAGACTAATAATCATGAGAAATTTATTGTTTTTATGATAACCTGAACTGATTGGATATGCCTTGAAAATGTTTAAAGAGGTTATAATCTAATATTAATCAGTTTTGTGATTTCTAATTAATGGTTTAATGTCATATAATATCGGAAAGATTAAAAAACCCACACCACCTCTCTAAAATGATTTTTCCCATATTGAAATTTCCCTGTTCTGATTTTTTTCCTTCTTTGGGATCCCACAAGTCACTATAGAAGGCCTCATATCATGGAGAGGATTTCCACCCTCATTAATAAGAACACTCAATTCCTCCTATTCCCCTTTTTTGGAGTCACATATTGTTGTTTTGGAGCATCCAAATTCTCTATTAGATGGTTTTAATGCCTAGTTTTATATGTTTTGGAAATGAACAACATATATTACAAACAATACCCATTGGATGTTTTCCCAAAATACTTGATCCCCTGACATCGAACTTTGATACCACATATAATAACACATTAAGCCACTAACAGTAGGGTTCAACACATATAAATTAAAGTTCTTTATCCCAAAATACGGTTTTCTAATTCTCAAGTATCCATCCCGATGTGGCCCATACAAAAAATAACTTAAATATTATAACAATTTCATTAGTTAGATAATACATCTCAGAAAAAATAGAACAAAAAACCGAAAAGGTTTATAATCATGGATATTAGGCCTATAAAAAATATTACAACCCTAGAAAAAATTACTCCATAATAATTATCCCATATTCCGTTTTCTAGATATCTCACGTGGTATGATAATCATTATTGTATAGGTTATAGATTCATAATAAAGGGTAGCTCTTAAACTCTATATAGGGGGAAAACATATAATAATGTATCATATCATAATCATAGGGGATTATATGAGGAAGTTGTTAAATATCTTATTAAAATATTATAATATCATAGTTGAAAATTAAAAAATTAAATATTGAAAAATAAGACCATAAAAATATTATTAAGGAAAAATGTTATGATATGACTGACAATGCATCTTAATAATAGAATAACATGAGAACATGCCATAAAAGTTTAGAATATTTTTAAAAAATTTGTATCTTGAAATCATGGAATATCATAAAAATTAAAATAATATTGTAAAATTATCTATACTTGATATATAAATTGGAAATATGGCATAATTATAATCATAGGAAATCCTTTTTGGGTAATATCATTATGTCCATGCCTATGTTGACAAACTCAATATGAATATTCCTAAAAAATGAGGCAAAACCCATTATTCCAATGCATATGTGAAAAAAAAATATTTCCCTACAATACTCTATTATGATATATAAACATAAACAAAGTAATTTAACTGTGATATAGTAACCAACCTTTCATTATCTATACATATAAGTGCAAATTAAAATCAATCAACTTAACATCTTAGAGGACAAATCAATAAAGAGTGGTACTCTTATTTATTTCCAAATCATCACATAATATGACTTTAGGAAATCATAAGATATAAAAAAATCTCATTTTATAAAATGAATCATATAATAATAAAATATGGAGGTCGATCCAACATAACATCATGAGTGATAAATTTTTGAGGAAAAATAGAAGTGAAGGTACTGAAGTTGCACAAATCCTTTTAAATATTGTTATAAAATATGAATTAAAATCACTTTGAAATAGTTTTAGAGGGGAAATAAAAGTATTTTGAAGACACCATTAAAATAATTTCTAAATAATTAATCTCATAAATGAATTAAAAAGTAATCCTAACAAATTTGTTTTGGTAGATAAGGAAAAAAATTCCTTTATTAATATTTTTATGCTCTTTTAATAAAAAAACTACACTAGTGAAATGTTGAATGAAATTAATTTCGTAAAAGTGTAAAGGAAGATAATAATAATATATAAGTGAAAACATATTTTTCTCAGAAAATAAAAAATTTTGATAATTAAATGATGAGCATGGAAGAGAAGATTCATTGGTAAGAAAGAGAGTTATTATTTCTAAATTTATAGTTTTATTTGTTAATTTTTTTCAAAGAAGTGGTTATCAATGAAGGGATGTAATATCGAAAGAACAATGAGAAAAATGACATAATATAGGATAATGGTATGATAAAATTTATATTGAAAATCATATTTAAGTATAAAAACGATGAGTTAATGAATCAAATAATATGTCTATAAAATCCTATTATATATTTTAATATTTTGTTGAAAAAACCACGCGAGAGAGAGAAATTATAATAGAAAATTTAATATCATAATATATAAGATTTTAATTATATAAAATATTAATGTTTTTTTAGATACACCACTGAAAAAATATGGTATGTAATAAGAAACATGTCACAAAATGTGGTAAAATGAGACAAGAAACTCTTAAAATGGTCATGTTTCATTCATCGCACATGCCCATATTACTAAATAATGAATTTATATTTACAAGATAACTTATTATAAACATTATTCATATTTATTTAATTTAAAAAGGTCCATTTATTATAATATTTAATTTATTTATTATATTATTTATTTATTATTAAAGGAAAATGGAATTAGTGTCAGCTTATTTTTGGAATTTTTGTGCTGAAATGTGATATTGAAGATTCTGTTGTATAGGTAGTATGCACAACACACAATCTATGTTACTTTATTTTTATTCGTGGATGGGAAGGAATAAATAAAAAATTTCACAATAAAATAATAAAATTGAAATATTAAATTTAATACATTTTCCTTACATAATAAAGGTTATCATATATTTTTAAGGTAAATAATAATAAGAAAAAGTAAAGGATTATGTATTACTCACTGTAAGACCTTGATCATTTTCTAGAATATCCCATTTGAAATGAAGGAATCGGGTCATATTACGTTAAAAATAAACTAATATAATATATATATTTTTATAATAAGATAAAAATAATATAGTTTTATGAAAAAATTATAATGGGATGACTATGTCATCAATGGGTGGATGTGTCCTCTTTTATAATTTATGAAAACAGATCTTTTGAGGTAACCCATAATTTTTTAGTAATAAAATGAAAAATTAAATGGAAAATGGTTCAAAAAGTAATAAATAATGAATTTTGGGCTGATATAATGTCTTAAAATAATCGAACATAAATTATCACACATGATTTAGAAATTTTTCTTTTCATTAACCCTTATAATTTTACATTTTTCTATTTTCATTTTTATCTTGGTAACTATTTTTTAACCAATTAATTTTTATTTTCTCAAAAATAGTTTTTAAACCCATTAAAGAAATTTATGTTTGATGAAATGAAAATTTTACTCAATTTAATCTAATTCAATTTCTAAATTAGATTAAATTCAATTTAAAAATAAAATAATTTATATAAAGGAAAACTATTTTTCATCAAAAAATATGGGTTGGAACATTATGTGTTGTTAATCATATATAAAATTTTTTTCCAATTAAATTTGTGATAATTTATTTCAAAATGTTTTTAAAATAATATTATATTATATATTTAAAATATTTTAATTAAATTGATTATATAAAAATTACACAATATTATTAAATATATCATTCAAAATAACATTTTCACTTGTATAATTTTAATTAACATTAATCTTAGTAAACTGATATTTTTGATAAAAAATAAAATAATAATTTTTATATAATTTATACATAATAATTCAAAATATTAAATTAATTTTGGAAAATAAAATTTCTAAATTTGAGAAAAAATAAATTTTTATATTAGCAAACATAATCAATAGAAAACATTTTATAAAAAAGAGTATCTCTAGGAATAAAATGAATATTGTTTTATTATAAATTTTAAATCTATTTTATAAAGTTTGAACCTCTTTTAAAAGAATAAATTTCCTTAGTTAAAATATAAAAATAATATTTAACGATTTAATTTTAGGTAACATGGATTTTGTTTTAATTTAGTGTTTCTTCCATGATAAGCTACTCACACTGTATTTTCATAAGGAAAATAAATTAAAAAAATCATGGGTCATTACCTTCAAACCACTTTAAAAGAATTTTTTATTTTAAATTTTATTACATAGAGGGAAAAAATGAGTGTACATTTCTCTCATCACCTCTACAGGTTCCCATGAATCCTCCTTAGAATTATGATTCCAAACTAGAACATTAACAAGATGGGTATTCTTGTTTCTCTTAAAATTATCACTTAGAAAAAAAATTAAAAAGGTTTCTCCTCATACAAAAGGTTATGTTCCATTTGAACAACATATGTTCTCAGTACAATATATGGATCTAGTATGAAATTCCACAAATTTGATATCAGAAACACATCATGAACTTGAGAGAGGTATAGAGGGAGAACTAATCGATATGATATTACCCTGACACATTAAATGATATCCAAGGGACTGATGTATCGAGGTCCAAAATTACCTTTGTACCAAATCACATATATCCCTTCCATATAAATACTCAAAGGAATAACTAGTCGTCAACTTCAAAATCTATACCTTATCAAATATTATCTTCATTTATATTCTTTTATCTTTTTATCACTTTCACATGTCATAGAAAGGGTCGAACCTTCATCATAGTTTATTAGACAAGTTTAGGTCCTATCAACTTATTCTATCCAATTCCATCCCATAATGTTAGTGTCCTACATCTCTTCCCATTATTATCTATATATGGGATCATCAGAAAGTTACAATAAAAACTGTAGTTATATGATAAATCTTATAGGGAGGATGTATTGATCCCAAAATCCTTGGAAAACAATTGAATAAGAATACAACATATCTTCAATAGTTTCAATGGTACTGTTATACTGATCATGTATCTTAGTATGATATGTTGTGTTAAAACTCAACTCTATCTCTAATTCTTTATAAATACTTTTCTAGAAACTTGTGATAAACATCAACTATTAATCAAATACAATGGTGAGTGGATTACCATATATCTTTTCAACTACCATTATGTATAACATGGTTGTTATTATATAGGGAAATATTAGTTGATGTAAATAAAATGCACTAATTTACTTTGGTGATCAACTATGACTGAAATATATTTATAAAATTTATAATTTTTGGAGTGTTTTATGACGAAATCCATTGTAATATTTTGTAATTTCTATATTTTTATTTGTAATGGTTGAAATATACACATAGGATTTTTTCCTCATCCATAAATTTATACTATGTAAAGGATGGATATAAATAATATGAAATTTCTCACTTCAGGTTATTCCACTAAATATATATTGCATTTCATGGATTAATTGAGAAGGATCATCTATATTGTTATTGAAAAAGCTCCCTATTCAATTTTGGTTTCGATGGGACATAAAACTCGGATAAAAATATTTTAAAACCATCTTTATCAATGTTTAATTTTGTAGAATTTGTAATCATTTCTACATATCTATATCATATATATTTTTTGTATAATTATTCATTGTGTCGATAGATGGTTGAACAGTATATTAGAAAACATAATATTTATCTCCTCACATAATGATTTCATGATTCTTCATCTATAAATCACGAGTATTGGGTTTTATCAATCATCATCATAGATAGAGTAACATGGTTCTTTCTCCATAGAGCATTAACCACATTATATACTATCCATGGGAGGAAATATATTGAGCTTTTATAATCCTTTATCAATTTCAACGATCTCTTTTTTTTCATACTCAAATCTATCTATGTGAATAGATATTTCTAAATCATAAGATTAGTATATATATAATACCTTTCCACAAAGAGATAATTTCACCAAATAATTAATCTATATATCACACCTTCCAACTCAAAATTATTCATTGGGTAATTTTTCTCATGAGTCCTTAATTGGATTGAGGCATAAAAAATTACCTATTCATTCTGTATAAGAACGTAACACTATTATTTTTTTGAAACATCACTATATATCACATTCCCATCACCACTGTAGGGTAATGTATGTATAAGAGTGGTGTCCAACAGATTATTTAGGTCCTTGAAACATCCCTCATAGTCCTTTGTCTAAAGAAGCATTACTCCTTTCCATTTTAACTTAGATAAAGGATTTGATAGTGATGTGAAATTATTCCTAAAGAGCCTACAATATCCAGTTAATATGAAAGAACTGTTGTCATTAGTCAAATTTGTTGTTCTGGTCTATTTCTCAAAAACTTTTTACTTTATTAGATATATTGATATACCCTTTCTTGTGATTACATGTCCCACAAATGTTTCTTTATAAATCAAAAATTTAATCTGTCTAAATATTAAATATGGTTTCTATTTTCTCATTGTCTCTAACACAATCATAAAAGTGTATTCTTGTTGTTCCTTAACATTCAAATATATAAGAATATCATCTATAAATAAAACCAAAAAATGACCTAGCTAATCATTAAAGAGACAACTAATTTTTCACAAATAGATAATAGAATAATTCAAAAGTACACATGGAATCACTATAAATTTCTAATGATTATACCTCAGATAGAAATCTTTTTATAAATATCCCCCCTTTTCACCCTTAACAAATGATATCTTAATTGGAGTAAAATATTCAATAAGTGTTTTGGTCCTCTTATTTGATTAAATCTATCATTTATATATGGTTTTTCATAATTTTTCTTAATCATTATTTTATAAATATCACAATAATCAGTGAAAATATGCATTTATCCATCACTATTTTTAATTTAGATTATGTGGTAAATCCATGATGAAGCACTAGAGAATATAATACAACTATCTAGATTAAAAATTATTTTTTTATTTAATTCCTACTATTCAATGGGAGGCATCCGATAAGGATGTTTTGAGATAGTCATGAATCATGGTATGATATTTATTGAAATCTAGACCACATTCTCTAGGGGGAATACCATGCATTTCATCCCAAAATATATTAGAATACTCTCATAAAATAACCTTATAATCAATTTCAACTTCCAATTTTATCATTTGAGTTAGTTGTAGCTCATTGTTGAGTTTCATGACCCATATTATAAAATTTCAACCATAGGGAGTTCATAATCACCATTACATTTATACTTGATAATCAGATGTTTTGGTATATTAAATAGTATTTACTCATCTAGAGAATTGATATGTGATTGATGCTAGGAAAGACAATACATACTCAATAATATATCAAATTAATCCAAAGTAAGTTGAATTTAATTTATAGGAATTATCCTCCCACAAGAAACAATCAAACAAGATTAATATATCATAGATTCAGTAATTTTCCATAATGGTTTTTCGCAGAGAGTTTAATATCAATTTCCCAATATGGTGATTGAAAATTTATGTAAAACTTGTGTGATATAAAATAATGTTATGAACTAGAATCAAAAAAGTTATTAACATATCCTCAAAATAGATCTAGTGCACCTCACATCACTTCATTATCATTATCTACTACATCAGTAGAGTTCATGAATACCCACACTTTTCCCATGGGATAGGTGGATTTTGGGGAATTATAAATTTTTTTACTTGATGGATGCGTAAATGATTTGCATGATTTATAAACTACTTAAAAATGAATAATTATAGTGTGGTTGGATCATTACATAGAAAAATTTTCTATTCTATAATATTAATTGGATTCTTATCCTTACATAGATAATTGTGAGTTGGGTGTCCTCATTTAACAGACATAAAACACATCACAGATCCCACGAGTTAGTTACATAGGTTCTTCCTGAAACATTTATTTCATGTAGAAAATTATACATTATTCTCAATAAGTGTATTATAATCATAGATTTTATGATACTTAACATTCCATTTTTTTATTTTCTATGTAATAATGAGAGGTTATAGTTTTTATATCATCTTTAAGAGTGTAATAACCAAATATTTCATATCTATGGATGTCTATTATGGATAATAGCCATAAAATACTTCATTTTATTATAGTATTGAATATATTGATTTTAATTTTTGTATCATAGATGTAACTGGAGGCATACATTAGTTTCTTTTAAAATATTATTAATAAGATCCAATAGATTAATCATCTTTTTTTCTTTAATTCCATAAATTCCAAATCCATTTTGGTGTGTAGAGTAAAAGTAATATTCTTAGTGAAAAATATCTTCTTGAACTCTTCCCATTCTATAAAGTCCACTTCCTCTCTTTCTGTGGTATTATAAATTGGAGACCACCATTGGTCAACATAAACTTTTAAATGATATAAAACTGAAATTTCCTCCTCATAGAATGATTATTATAGGATGAAAATTTTATTTTACATTATATTGAACCACTTATTAGTGAATAGTGGATTAAAAGAGTCTCTAAAAATGTTGTATATTCCTTCATGAATTAATTTATCGGTTTTTTCTTCATTTTTTCTTAAATTTGGGATCTCATCATAATTTTTATTATTTCCCACAACTTGAAATAGTTGGTTGAGAATTTCCATGAGGTTTTTCATCCCAGTACTAATATAATTAGGTTAACCATTGGCAACATATCCATATTGTCCATTACACCAATTTTTAAATCAGTAATTTCTAGTCCCCACTATTACCTTGTCTAATGGAAAATTTGGAAATTGTATAAATAATTTAATGAACTTACATATAAGAAAAAAATAAACTTATTAGTAGTATTTCATAAGTGATATGCATAAGTTAAACATTGAATATATAGGTTTCAATATAGGTTATCCATGGTTATGTTTTAGCAAAACTAGTCATATAGTGAAATACTTCAAATTTTTTAAAAATATAATGTGAATTAACCAAACCAGTTATCATGGATTTGTCAAAATAGGTGTATAATTTGGCCTCTTCATCGTACACCGGGTGATGGTTAAGTTAAACCCCAGTACACCCTATAAGGGTTCCTACCCTTAGTTATATATTTTAATAATATTAAATACACTTTTAGTATCCATATGTGGATGTAATTACAAAGATAACCACAAAATATATTCTTTATATTTTTTAGGATGTTACCATATATTTAAACAAGTCCCTTAGACTAGTCCAAAGGGTTTTCTATAACACACCAATATTTTAAATGAGAAACATAAAATTTGATAGCATATAAAACACAAACAATATATATTTTAATAGAATGTAAGACCATGAGACATTACGATATAATTATTTTTAAATAAATCTATTCTCTTCAACAACTTTTAGATAATGTAACCCCAAATCTAAATTAACCGTAATATAGTATACTTTATAACCTACCCGTTAATTTTTAATGCATGAATAAGGGTAACTAAATTATTATAATTATACAATTTATTCAGTTATAAAATAAATCCAATGGGTATCTACTGATTAAAAATAAAATAAGAACTACTAGAAAGGAAAAGAAATGTTTTCTGAAAAACTATATTTTTTTAAAAAAAAATTAGTCAACTATTGCACACATAAATTAAAAATAATTTTTAGCAATTTTAAATAATTTATTCTGAAAATTTATATTATTTTCTAAATCTTCATATTTATGTTATGGTATATTTAAATTTTTTATTTTTTTAAAATATTATTCAGTTTGTGAATAGTGAAAAATACTAATTTTATTAAATTATAATATTTTAATAAATTAAGGACCATCATTATTTTACCATTATTTACAATTTAAATAATAATAATTTTTTATATTAAATCCAATTAATTATATTCAAATAATTACTATACTATATTTTAGTAGAATTTTTTTAGGATTTAAAAAATAATTTTCAGAAAATTATTTTAAAGTGAATATTATTTCTCCATGTTAATTAATTAAAATAAACACTAATGAGGGACTATTTTAAAGAAATATATAAATTATAAATCTTTAAATTATTAAATAAATCTATTCAATTATTATTCCTCTTCATATAGTTAATGAGAGGTACACTTTCCCTAAAAAATGAACATCTTAAAAAATAATTTTTTGACACATATGTGTGTTAAATTATGAATTAAATACGAACATTAATTGAGGTAAATTTTAAAAAATGGATTAAATATTTGGAATAAAAATAATATATATTTTTTAATATATTCTACTTAAATTACTACCAAAATCAATAGTGAAAACAGTAAAACATTTTATCACGGTTAATGTAAATATGGGGTTATTAGGGGTTAAACATAAAAACAAATGTTATAATGATAAAAAAATAAATAATTAATATTTTAAGGACCTATTTAGACCTTATTACTTATAAGGGTATAAAATGGACCTTTTTTCCATTTATCATGGTAAAACATGGGTGGCATTCTTTCTAATCAAAAAATTCAAATATGTCCTCTCCCCCATATAAAAGGCAAACCCTATTCTATCCTATTAACACATAAAATGTAATTTATATCATACAATAATCAAAAAAATACCTTAATTAATTCCCTCATAATATCCTAGAGGCATTATTTTGATTATGAATCCCAACTAGGAAGGATTTTGTAGCAAACCAAAAAAGGTTGTCTGAAGAAGTTTTAATGTTATTAAATGAGAATTATTATTTTATTTCTCTTCACACCTACATCAAACCATATAAACACATGATGATACAGTATCCAATTTATATTTAGTATAATAATATTTCTTTATTATAATTTCAGAACATATATCCATATCATACTCCCTAAAATAGGAAACATAACTGTTTATTGTGTGTACGGAAGACTTCCACCTCACAAACTGAGATCATTCGTTTTCCATCACGAATACTCACACCTAGATATAATGATATTTCCAATGTATTTATAATTTATATTTATGATATAATTATACTTATATAATTATAATATCACATATAACTTCTTATCTTTCATTCTTTAGGTAATATGATTAGGTCGCTCATGTGTACGGAAGACTACCACCTAATAGAGTGATGTGATTCATTTTTCACTAAATCTTTACATGGATACTACTAAAGGATATTTTTAATGAAAAAATTTTAAATATATAAAATGATAAATATTATTTATAATTTACATATAATATACTTCCATACCCTTTAACCTGTTAAAGAAACAATAACCTCACTCGTGCATAAGTACAACCTATATTCTCTATGAAGTGATATGATTCTTTCTCCACGTTTAAAATTAAATAATGATTAATACTATTTATATAATAGAAAATAATTATATTTATAAAAATAATATTGTAAATTATTTAATGTAACTATATAATTTGTTTGCGATCAGAAACATTCACAAACAAATGCACGAGGAAATAAGGATGCTAACACCTGAAAGAATAATGACAATAAAATATTTTTAATTAATGGTTGAAAATATGATATAAATGTTATCATATATGATAATAGAAATGCTAATATTTCTATTTTATAAGTTAATAACATGTTTAAATCACTATAAAGGGGGTTAATTGGTGACTAAAGTGAAATGTGAGGTAAGAAATTTCATAACTCAGTTTCAATTCATTGGGTTAAACATATACATCATTTATTATGCTGTGATAATATTATGTGTTTAATGAACATTTTTTATTTTATTATTTATTTACTCTTTTTTATGTAGATATAAATTTTTTTAAAATAATAAATTCATTTATTAATCACCACTTATGTGATATGATCATTGGAAGGGGTTTTTCTCAAAACATCATTATTTGAGAACAATTTTCTTTTCTTCTTATAATTTTTTATACGGTGTATATAATGACCCATTACATATTATATCATGAATAATTATTAATTAATTTTATTATAAGATACATTCACTTACATAATTCACGGGAGTTATGATTAAATGGTTACCATGGTAGTAAGGGTTTATGCTTCAATCTCATTTTAATCATGACTGAATATGCAATAATTTTATAAAAATGAAAATTATTTGATCATTGTACAAAAAAAATAGTAATTCTACAACTATTATTAATGGAATTTTCATTTAATATTAAAATTTTCCTTTATTTTTTACTTAAAATTATTGAGTCGATATTTTTAAGGAAAATATTATTGTTTAATCACTTCTTTCAAAAAACTTTTTTATTTAGTATTTAATGTTTCCTTAATATGTTTTAATTTTTTTTTAAAATTTCCCTACTATTTGTTTTTAGAAATTATCACCCAAGTTTAATTTTCTAAAATAGTTTAAAATGAATATTAGAGTAGTTTTCAAAAAGAGATAAATTTTAACCATTTTTATAACACTGTGAAAAGAATGTTTTTTAACATTTATGACATGTATGAAATTACCCAGAGTCAGGACCACTCAAATCTTTGTTTCTTATATAATATGTTACCATTACTATTTTTAATGAAAAATATTTTCTATAATATTATATAAATTTCATATATTTTAAAAAAATAATTTCTAATTGAAAATTTTATTTTTTAAATAAGTTTATCTTGTAATATTTTAATGACATTTTCATCAACAACAATATCCTCTAATATTATATATTTTATAAAAATTATGTATAAATGTTTCTAACATGAATACCTAGCTTATTATCCCTTCCTTTTATAGGTTATTTAATTCCTTATTTTCATTTCTCAAATTTCTTTTTTATAACTCTCTTTTGATTATGTTATGACATAAGATTATGAAACACATTTTGTTTTATTTGAAATTATTATATTTACTCCATATAACTATTATACCTAAGTGGTATGTATATTAATGAACATGAAATGAATTTTTTTGGGTGGGATTAATATTACATATAACTCCAATGTACTTTTAAAAGTTTTAGTCTTGTGAAGAATCATGTATAGAATTAGGGAGCAAACCTAATCCATTATGGAACTTTGCAGACCATGTGATTTTTTTAGGAAGTTATACTGGACTTATGTTTATGTCCTATATTATATTTTTGAAATATTTCATATGATACCATGATATTATGATATCATGTTATTTATTTCATGCATCCATGTGATTACTTATGTGCATTATGTTTATGATATCATATTATTTCTTTGACTCAAATGTTATAACTCTTTATCTTGTTTATTCCCTTACTGAGATTTTTATATTACCCCGTTATTTTATTTATTACCTAGGTTATCCTTCATTTTTTAGGAGAACTTGGTAATTATATGATCCTTATAAAGATTATAATAATTTTTTAATTGTTTTAAGTAACTATTCCTCAAAATACACTATGTATTTTGGATCCTCAGTTTGTATTTATTGTATATTTATAGAAAACATCAAGTAATAAAATGTTTAAATTTATTTGGTCGTTATATCATGTATCAAAGGAATGTATTAGTTAACCATTGGAAAATAGTAAGAAAAAATTATTGAGAATCCTAGGGATGGTTCTATGTATAATTATAAGGTTAAGACTATATATAGAAAAATATCCAAGAATATTGGTGAGGTTTTGATCATATGGTTTCAATGAAATTATATCACTGTCTAGACACTATAATTAGATGTGGTTCTAACCTAGATAAACCCTAATGTAATAAATATAAAAAGGGAATTATGTTCTTAACTCAGGGGTTACATGGTACATGAAAATGGGCCCTATTGAGTACACAATTTTACACTCATGGGGGATATGCTTTGGAAATTCACAAACTCTTTTATGGAACAATAAAAAGGACTTATGTAACTTTTTTGGTTAGATTACATAATAAGAATCATTAACATGGTGAAAGAATATTGAAACCTAGAGGCACATAATTAATGACATACTTATCATTTATAAGTTATTCTTTCTTTGTTTATATGTTTACCGTAGGTATGCTAATTCATTATAATCTTATTTAATTTAATACTTCTTGTTAATGGCAAGAAATAGGAGAAATAATTCCAACGTAAAATGTGATAGGAACTTTAATGATTTTATTATTTCTAACTTAATTAGAATGGATGTCAGACATCTTATGGTCATTCCAAATGAGATATCTGGAATTATAATCAACAATAAGAACAATGTATAATTTCCAAACACACTAATAAAGATAAGGATGTAATTATTAGAACTGAGGCCTTTCATCGATGAACATAAAGTCCATTTTTTTTTCTAATTCACACTATGATGATCAGGGTGTTTTCAAGGAATGAAATATTATTGTATAATCAGACTACTATGTTGAAGGTGAAATAATTTTATAGTGAATATTAATTTTTCTAATCAAAATCAAGAGAATGGATCATGATTTAGGAATTTTTTTATAGATTTAAATATTCTCAACTATGATAAAGGGATAGGTTTTATGATGAATGATTTTTTTAATTATTGGGTTCAAAAAGTTTATCTTCATGACGGTTCATATCATCCCTGAAAAATTATATAATTATATCATTCTACACGACTATGATAAGCATCATGAGTGAATGATGAGTTAATGGTATTCTTAGAGACTATGAAAAACATCATGAGTGTGAAATGGGTTGAACGTGATTCATTTTTATCACAAGAAGCATCAAGAATGGGTTAGATTTCACTAGAGCTTCTCAAATGAAGGAGCTTAATGAACATGAGTTTGGAGGTTCAAAAAAATATGCTGGAGGCATGGGATCTTTGGAAACGAAGAATCCTATAAATTGGAATCTACCCCAACCATATTTCACATGAATTTGTTTCAGAGAAAAAGATGACTTGAATTTGTGATGTCGTAACATTTTAAGAGATAGGAATTCATTAAGAGTTAGAGAATCATGAAAAGACTGTCTTAGTCAATAAAAATGCATAATTATTTTAGAAAAATCTGTTTCAGGATAATTGGTTATTCTACAATGAAATAGTGCCCTGAGATTCCGGTTTTCTTCATGAAGGTTGTGAGCTTCACACAGAATCTTTGAAAAAGAGCTTCATGAACAATAGTTTTGAACATCTAGTTTAAGTGAATAGTGTATTGAAGCACATCAACCTAGGAATCGATGCAAGAAAAGTCTCATTATTGTCACGACCCGTCCCCCGGGGCCCGTATCATGACTACTCCAAGTCTGTCTTAAATACGCTAGGGGCTGGAGACAATCACCAAAGGCATAATTTCCTAAAACTGGGAAGACATTGCCTTTATGAAACATAAACACACACAACCAGAGTACAAGAAGAAGAAAAAATATTTAAAATCTATAAAACAAGTGTACTGAAAGTGAAGGGGCTGGAAATACAAGCCCAATAATAAAGTACAAGGAAATTAAAAACAGGTACAACTAAAAAGGAAAACAGCTGGAAGGTGTATAGTAGCTTCTGGATCGTCCTCCGGGGTTCCTACCTAAAGGGTAGGTAAATATGGCTTCCACAACACTCCATTTCCATCAGACTCCACCATGTACTGATTCGTCGTAAGGTCCTCCTCTGGGTACCATCTAGTCCTAGTGCTCTAGGCCTCCGTCAACGTTGTCCATCATCTGCATCCAACACAACGAGGTGCGGGCATAGCCCATGTAGGGGTGAGTATAACGATACTTAGTAGGGACCCCAAGAACCTCAAGGTCTCACAAAATACAACAAGGATAAACCACAAAGTATCATATCAATGGATAACCATTACTTAGGTATATGCCCATACATATACCTAAGTTATCAAGAAACCAATCTCAATCATGAAGAAAACACAAAATTCATTGACTCAGCTCAAACCAGGATTTTCATTATTAAAACCATGAATACGGGAGAACTCCTCCTCTGATGAGTATATAGTGGGACTTTTGGGACTCTGAGGTGCTTCTCACTAACCTTGGACTGCTGATGTACTCCTCTTGTCGAGTACCGTGGGTCTGCTGCCAACTACCAGGCGCTTCACCTGCTGTGCGTCTGCCGCCAAATACCGGGCGCTCCCCCTATTACCGTCATAGGTAATCCTCCTATTGAGTAATGCGGGTCTGCTACCAACTACCAGGAACTCCATCTTCCATGGGTCTGCCCCCAAATATCGGGCGCTCCATCCACCGCACTAATCGAATCACTCTAAGTCGAATCAGTCAAGCAGTCATTAGGTCTACAGCAACTAGGTCTCTGCACTCTGTACGCTCGTCTCCAGGAGGATCCACTCGATGAGATATTGGTCGATAATCCAAGTGTCACGAAGTCTCATGTGGAAGTATCTCAAAGGACCGCCACATCATAGGGGTCTCAACGTAACAGACAGAGCTTTAATCGGACGCCTGGTCTCTACGTTATTATCCTTTTAATCCACTGGGCACTGTTGGTTTCATGTACGATCCAACCTGACCATATCTCAACTATACCCTGAACACTCGTAAAGTATTATCAAAGGGAAGAATTCATTCTAAAAAGGTTTTCACAGCTGAAGTTTCGTGAAACGGACGCCAGTAGCCCGAGTTATGGGTGAATAGGTGTATTAGAGTTTGTAGGGTCTGGGTCTGGTCCGACCTAGTCGGACCGTCCTAACCTGACCCAGGTCTGGACAAGGGTCTGACCCAGTCCATGAGTCTGAACTAGTCCATAGAGGAGGCCCGGCCAAAAGGCGCGGCCCGTCCCAAAGGCGCAGCCCGACCCGAAGGCGCGGCACAGCCCGAAGGCGCGGCCCGAACCGAAGGCGTGGCTCGGCCCGAAGGCGTGGCCCGACCCGAAGGCCCAGCCCGGCCCGAGGGCGGCCCGACCCGAGGTGGACCGGCAGCCCCGTTGGCCAGGTGACCCGGCGGCCCGGTGGGGGTCTTCCTTAGCCATAGCCAGGGGAACCCCACGCCCCCTGGCACCCGAACGACTTAGCCGTTCGGGTAGTACCTAACAAACACTGGGTTGCGCTGGTCCTGATCCCACAGGACCCAACGGGGTCCCGTACCTCCAGGATGTCCCGAGAAGCTAGCCGCTCCACTCAATGGCACGACGTGACGGTGTCGCAACCCTCCATCGTGGCATGACATGGTCGCGGCCTCCTGCTGGTCTCTTTATGGTGCGATGGTGCCACGCTCCTCTTCCGACTGTCGCCGCCCGCCTGGCCGTATCTTAGTTCATTGCACGACACGGCGGTGCCACGCCCTTTTGGAAACCTGGATACCTTGAACCACCGGCATTCTTCGCGGCTTGATCATTTTCAGTCGCCACATGTACCACCTCTATTTTCAATGAACAAGAAAAAAACAAAGGGGAGGGTCGGGCCATGTTCATGCGGTCCGAACCCTCCTCGTTACAGTGATATCATTTGGTTCTCAAAGAACACAATATACGACGAGATACAGAGTGAAAAATTCAAACATAAAATAATAACCCCTACCTTTGTTCTCTTGATGTCATTGGCGCAAGAAGGAAGGAGGTGAAGTTGTTGACGTTTATCGCTTCTGCCACACACCTCCAATTCCGGGCTCGTGCGTTAGTTCTTCGTAGTCGAAGATGCAGACGTCCAACGTCATAATAAGTCCCAAGGAAGAATGTCGAATGAGGTTGGAATTCTTTTTCAGTAGGGCATTCTTCTATAGAGAGCTTAATCCTCCAAGTGTTGGGTGTCGCGGCACTTTACCAGTGCTTCGTCGCTTGGTGAAGTCGTACCAAATCCTCCTCCCAAGAGCCATATATATAGGAGAGTGGGGAGGTAGGTAACGATTCTTGAAATTTATGACGGTTCATTTATTAGGAACCTTCCTAAATTCCAACAACTCTGTTACATAATTTAAAAAGGGGCAACCCAATTAATTTACACTAGTGCAATGATGCGGTGTGTTGGAAAAATTAATTGTATGTGTGTTGGCACAATTATGGTGGAGGAGTTCAAGAGGCTCTCCCTCATTTATGAGGGAGTTGTGAGGTTTCTCCCAATTAATGGGTGGTTTAAAGGGGGTTTTGACCCAGGTGGTCCCCATGACCATAACCTCTTATGGGAGGTTAAGGTGTGGTGGTCCCCACTTCCGACCTCCATAAAGAGTGGTTATAACAATTAAAATAAAATAAAACATGTGTTTATTTTGTTTTATTATTTCCACCAAAATCCCAAAAATTAACTTTCACCCTTGACCAACTTCCATCGAGGTGAATGTCTTCTTAAGAGAATACGAGCGCTGTGAGTTCAACAGTGTCCTCATTTTTCAATTCCGAGAACCGGTTCAAAAGTTACCAAACCACACTCGCGCGTTTACTGAACGCACCATAAAAAAGGTTTGGAAAATTAATATCAGTCACCCTAGACTCACTGAGGTAATGGTTAGGCTCTTCCTAGGTGAAACACGCCCCAAAGAACCCAATGGTACTCTCAGATTTTCAATCCAAGATACCGTTCAAATGTTATGAAATTTACAATAAAATAATTGTCACTTAATTGTTTTATTTGCAGCCAAAAACTAACTTCCTCTGGTGGCCCTCACTGACCCAAGTTAGTATCATCATAAAGAAAGCCTACCCTCACGAGTTCAGTGATAGTCTCATATTTTTAATCTGAGTTACTATTTGTAAGTTATAAGAATTTGAAAAATAAAATAACTTTATTTAATTATTTTATTTAGAGTTATTCCATTTTGGGGTTTTCTCATAGGAGGCCCGCACCAACTAAACTTAATTCATGCATAGGGTAAAACCGCCATCTTAAGTGAAACAATGGCCTCATATTTCTAAGTTGAGTAACCGTTTAAGAGATATAACACTTTTTTAGGAAAACTAATTATTTGTGTTAACTTAAGCATAACAAAAACTTTGACGGATCATTTCGGGCAGTCTGGGCCTTGGAATCGCGCTCTATTAGAGTTCGTGGGCTCATAAAACGCCCATGAATATAAGGAAAAAAAATCCACGGAATTTCTGGGTGTTTACATTCTCCCCACCTCACAGTTTTATGTCCCCATAAGCTACAACTTGAAATAAGTATACAAGTGGGGGTACTGAACATGCATTTGAGCCACCCACTCCCATGTGCTCACCTAGAAGTTCTCGTGATGCCAGCAAACGTGCACCAGAGGTATCGACCATCCATGTAGGACCTGCTTCTGTCGATCCTCAATCTCCACTGAAACCTCTGTGAATGTTTCCCCTCCATCGATGTCCAGCTCCCCATGGTCGATGCTGTGGAAAGGGTCATGCACGTATCCCCTCATCTGAGATACATGGAAGATGTCGTGCACCCGGTGCAACTGAGGTGGAAGAACTAAGTGGTAAGCGACCTCACCTACCCTGCTGAGGACCTGGACGGTCCGATGAATCTCGGTGATAATTTTCTGCCTCGGCCAAATCTCCATAGACCTCATCGAGGTGACACCCATTGGAAGACGTGGTCACCATCCCCGAACTCAAGAGGTTACCGTCTCCTGTCAGCATACGACTTCTGCCTACTCTGTGTAGTCTTCATATGCTCCTGGATGATCTACACCTTCTTCATGGTAGCCTCTACCATCTTTGGTCCCACTAGTGCTGACTCCCCTAGGTATGTCTAGCAGAGTGGTGATCTGCATGGTCGACCATTCAAGGCATCAAAAGGTGCCATACCGATGGTGGAGTGATATCTGTTGTTGCATGAAAATTCCACCAATGGAATTTGGTCCTCCTATAAGTGACCAAAGTCTAGGACACAAGCATGGAGCATGTCCTCGAGGGTCTGGATGTTTTGCTCAGTCTGACCATCCGTCTGAGGATGGAAGGTGGTGCTCAAACATTGCTACATTCTGAAAGCCTCCTGCAACCCCTTCCATAGCTGGGAAGTAAAGCATGCATTACAATCGGAGACATTATAAGAAGGTAATATATGAAAACACACAATCTCCTACACATATATGCGTCCTAATCTCTCTACTGAGTCCTGTTCTCTAATTAGTAGGAAGTGGGCCGACATGGTGAGTCGATCAACGATCACCCAAATCATGTCGTGACTCTTGGATGGACAGGGAAGAGATGTCACAAAGTCCATGGATATATCATCCCTCTTCCACTTTGGGACCTCTACAAGATGAACCTAGCTTACTGGTACCTAATTCTCTACCTTCACTTGCGGAAAAGTGAGGCATCGAGAGACAAACTCCGCTACCGCCTTCTTCATACCTGTCCACCAGTGCTATCGTCGAAGGTCCTGATATATCTTCACCACACCTAGATGTACCACTAGAGGGGATGTGTGGAAATCTCTCAAAAAATACACCTGAAGTGCTACTAGTACCATGGTATTCCTTTGAAGAGAATGACATGCTCTCGCCTTCAGAAAATCCATCAGCTGCCTGCCCTGTGGATATCTGGGCACATCGTGTCTTGCAGTCAGCATTTCCATGCTGCGCCTCCCTGACTCACTAATGAAGTGTGGGAGTGACTATAAGAGACTGTAGAAAGGATGATCTGTTTCTATCCACAAAGGATATCTGTAAGGCATCCAGCTTCCCTGTTTCCTTTCCTAGCAGCTGTATACCAGTTCTCCAACTGAGTGCATCTACCACAAAATTCCCCTTCCCAAGAGTATAGACTATCTCAAAGTCATAGTCCGGGAGGAACTCAATCCAATGTCGCTATCTCATGTTCAGGTCCATTTAAGGGAAGATATTCTTGAGAATATTGTGATCAGAGTGTATGGTGAAACGTTCACCCATAGGGTAGTGGTGCCAAATCCTTAAGGAAAAAACCACTACTGCTAACTCCAGTTCATGGGTAGCATAGTTCTGCTTGTGTTGTCTCAGTTGTTGAGATCCATATGCGATCATTGCTCAATCCTGCATCAGGACACATCCGATTCCGGTCCCTGATGCGTCATAATAAAATATGTACCCTAAGACTTCCTCTGGAAGCCTCAAGATTGAGGAACTAGTCATCCTCTACCTCAGATCTTGAATGATCTGCTGGAATCTCTCTGACTATACGAAGGGTTGTCCATTCTTTGTCAAGGATGATAGTGGTGTTGAAACTCTAGAGAATTCTCGGATGATCCTCAAATAGTATCCATCCCAAGTAGACATCCCTCCCCCTTTGGGGGAGGTAGGGGGGGTAATCCTGGAATGATATTTTGAAAATATGTCACCATGTATAGTCACTCCTATTTGGAACTGAACACTCAAAACTCCTACTTCTATGTGGGTAAGGCTGGGTGACTCATGAGTGATCGGCTGCACCCTCCTATGCACGAGTTTAAACTGTGCTACCTGAGTTTCCTTTTTCACCAAATAAGGAAAACCTCATACCAACTTTGTAGATAAACCACAATATTTTTTCCCAATACAGTCAATCTATGTATGAACTGTGGTTTCCTAGTCCATACCCAAACTAACGTCGTAAGGCCTCGACGCTTCCACCAAGAGGTTCCAACCGAAACTCTCACCTCAAGGATCAAATCACATCGTCGGTGTAAGTGTGATTATCGAGTCTCCTACCAAAGGTATCTCCACACTTGAGGGTCAAGTCAAAGGTTTAACCAGAAACTCTAGGTTTGGGAAAAGATTCTTGAAAGGAAGGAATGATTGGTACCTATGTCTATTGATACAGCAGCTAGTAGTATACACAATCCGTACCACGAATCATTCTAAGAGCCCTTGGGTATCACTCTTTGACCAGATGCAGCTACTCTCTTTACCTTCCCTCCTACTCTCTGAGCCTGGTGGAATCCACAAAAAGGGGCGGTTGTAACATGTCGAAATGTACACCACCTCATGCTACTCTCCTAGCTCTGCTTCAACTTCTGCTGCTCTATAGATTCATTTTTCCTTAACACTTCCTATTCGCAAAACAGTTTACACACCCAAGTCTCTGAGACTGGCATAAGTTTCCTACATTCCCACTACTAACATTCATTGGTTGTATCCGCTCAGGGAAAGAACATTCAACCGAAACGGTTCTCTCTAGCATCCTAAGATAGGTAGGAATGCACATAAGAAAAACTAATGGCTCAAATGTCCTTAAACACACCTCCCTCAGAGGTCCAAGATCGGAATCACTGATCATATCATATTCATCGAGTACCAGGAACAATCGGTATGCCTCAATGAATACTTAGCTACTATCATGTCATCCTGCAGAAACTGTAAAAGTTGAAGCGAAATCTCAACCACCTCCTCAAGCCAGTCCTCAGCCGCTTATGAGTTGGGATTGCCTCAGAGCTTGAGGGGTATTTCATGCTAAAACACCTGTAAGAAACTAAGCCTACAAGTGTCCTCTACCGATACTGCTGGTAGTGTCTGGTGACCAACGTGCAGTGATATAGTTGGCACACTGCCTAAAGGTACCTTCTTAGAAACGGTCCAAGTACCGAAACCTCATCACTATGTGGACCATCTTCATGGTCACTCACTAAAATAGACTAGTAGCTAAGATCAATATTTTCTATACTGGTGTCGCAAATAGGCAGAAAACCCCAGTAATCGCCTCCATCCAGTCCTCTACTTACTGGGAATCTATCTCGCCTCATAACCTCGGAGGCCTCTACCACTGGAACTCGTGTAATGAGTTGAGTCGGCGTGAATTGTCCGCTAGTGTGGCTGGTGGTATCTACTACCCAATTGCTATTGGTGCTGCTGGAGAACCACCTGAAGGTGCCAAAATAGTAAGCGGGCCCTGTACTGGGGCCTCATTGCTCGGTGGGCCGTCATCGAGTACTCTCTCAGGACTATAACTTGCTGTCTGCATGGAGGCAATCTTGAACAGATGTGACGCGGTCAAGGACTATACCTGGTGAGCTGACCTGGTTTGAGTTGACTTAGAGAAAACTTTTTAAAACACACACTCAATCATTGTTTTTGTGTACTAAGTCAAAAATCAGAATTCAGGGTCCTGGTGTATGGATACGTCGGCCGCCACACCAACACTGGACTCCCTGAACTGAAAACCACACTCGGTACGCTTAACAATATTTCTTCCCAGAGAAGAAATATTAGAGTCCTAAGTTATTTGGTAGAACTGACTCCTCTAATACCAATTATTCATGACCTATTCCTCGCGGCCCATATTGTGACTACCCCAAGCCCACCATCCATAGGCCAGGGGCTGACGACTAGCACCAAAGGTGTAATTCCCTAAAACTAGGAAGGCACTGCCTTTATAAAATGCTAACACACACAACCAGAGTACAAGCTTAAAAAAACACTAAGTAAAAGCTGTATAACAAGTGTAATGAATGTGATGGGTCCGGAAATACAATCCCGAAATTAAACTACAAGGAAAGGACGAACAGGTACAACTAAAAAGACAAACTGCTGGAAGGTCTCTAGCAGCTCCTGGATTGTACTTTGGGGTTCCTACCAGAAGGGTAGGTACAGATGGCCTCAACAGAACTCCACGTCTGTCAGACTCCACTGTGTACCAATACGTCATAAGGTCCACCTATGGGTACCGTCCAGCCCTGGAGCTCTCAGCCTCCGTCAGTGCTGTCCGTCATCTGCATCCAAAAAAACGAGGTGTAGGCATAGCCCGTGCATGGTTGAGTATAATGATACTTAGTAGGGACCTCGATACCCTCAAGGCCTCACAAAATCCAACAAGGATAAACCAAAAAGTATGAAATCAACATATAACCATTACTTAGCAATATTCCCATACATATAGCTAAGTTATCAAGTAACCCATCTTAATAATGAGGAAAATACAAAAGTCATTGACTCAGATCAAACCAAGATTTTCATTATCGAAACCATGACTGGTGGAAAACTCCCCCTATATAGAATACATGGGGCCTATCATGAATTCGAGGATCTTTTCACTAACCTTGGACAGCTGAGGTACTCCTCCTATCGAGTACCGCGGGTCTGCTTCCAACAAACAGGTGGTCCGTCCGCTGTGTGTCTGTCGCCAAATACCCGGTGCTCCCCATACTGGCCATCAGAGGTACTCCTCTTATCGAGTACCACAGGTCTTCTTCCAACTACATGGCACTCCATCTGTCGTGGTTCTTCCACTGAATATCGGGTGCTTCTTCCACTAGGCTAATCGAATCACTCCGAGTTGAATCGGTGAGGCATTCATTAGGTCTACAACTACTAGGTCTCTGCACTCTGTACGCTTGTCCCCAGGAGTATCTGATCTACGAGCTACTGTTTGATACTCCAAGTGTCACGAAGTCTCATGTGGAAGTATCTCAAAGGACTTCCACATCATAGGGGTCTCAACGCAATAGGCGGCACGTCAATCGGACGCCCGGTCTATAAGTTATTATCCTTTTAGTATCGAGCTCCCGATTTGTTTTGTGTATGAACCAACCTGACTGTATCTCAACTATACCCCGAACTCCTGTAGGGTATTCTAATAGGGTTGTAATTTTTCCAAGAAAGTCATTTCTGCTGACGGTTCATCAAACAGATGCTTGTAGCCCGAGTTATGGGCGAATAGGTGTATTCGGGTTTGACGGGTCCGTGTCTGGTCCAACCGAGTCAGACCTTCCTCACCTGACCCGAGTCTAGACCAGGGTATATCCTGGTCCATGAGTTTGACCCAATATGAAGAGGTGGACGGCCCGAAGGGGTGGCCTGGCCCGAAGGTTTGGCCCGACCCGAAGGTGCGGCCCAGCCCAGGGGCGGCCCAACCTGAAGGTAGCCCGGCGGCCCGGTTGGCCCGACGACTCGGTGGCCCGGAGGGGGTCTTCCATAGCTGTGGGTAGGGTGGAAATGTGCCCCCAAGCACTCGAATGGATTAGTCGTTCAGGTAGAAACAAACCGGCATCGGGTGGCGATGGTCTAGCTCACGCGGGATCCGACGGGGTCCCGTACCTCCCAGCTAGCCCGAGCGGCTAGACTCTCCACACCATGGTGTGGCGCGAAGGCACCGTGCCCCTTCGCTGCCACCCGACATGGTTGTAGCCTCCTGCTAGTCTTCACTTGGCGCGATGGTGTCGTGCTCCTCATCCGACCACCGCCGCCCGCCTGGCAGCGACTTAGTTATTTGCGCAGCACGGCTATGCCACCCTCTTGTGGCGACACGACGACCTTGCTCCGCCGGCTTTCTTCACAGTCGGCTCATTGTCGGTCACCAGGTGTACCACCTCCATCATCAACGAACAAGAAAAAATGAGAGGGGAGGGTCAGGTCGTGTTCGTGCGGTCCGAACCCTCCTTGTTATAGTGATATCATTCGGTCCTCAAAGCACACAACATACAGCGAGATACATAGGTTAAAATTAAAACGTAAAATAGTAACCCCTACCTTTTTTTCTTAATGTTGTTGGCACAAAAAAGAAGGAGGTGTTGTTGTCGACGTTCGTCTCATCCCCCCACACCTCCAATTTCAAGCTCATGTGTCGGTTCTTCATAATCGAAGATGAAGACATCCACGTCATAAGAAGTCCCAAAGAATATGGTTGAAGGAGGTATGTGTTCTTCCTCGGTAGGGAATTCTTCATTGGAGAGTGTAATCCTCCAAGTGTTGGGCATCGTGGCACTTTACCATCACTTCGTCGCTTGTTGAAGCCGTCCCAAATCCTCCTCCCAAGATCCATATATATATGAGAGGGGGTAGGTAGGTAACGATCATTGGAATTTATAAGGGTTCATTTATTAGGATCCTTTGTAAATTCCAACGACATTGGTACTTAATTTTAAAAGGGGAAATCCAATTAATTTACGCTAGTGCAATGATGTGGTCTGTTGGAAAAATTAATTGTATGTGCGTTGGCACAATTATGGTGGAGGAGGTCATGAGGCTCTCCCTCATTTATGAGGGAGTTGAGAGGTTTCTCCCAATTAATGGGAGGTTTCAAGAGGGTTTTAACCAAGGTGGTCCCCACCACTATATCCTCTCATGTGAGGTTAAGGTGTGGTGGTCCCCACTTCCAACCTCCACAAGTAGTGTTTATAACAGATAAAATAAAATAACACTTGTGTTTATTTTATTTTATTATTTCCACAAAAAACCCAAAATCGAAATTTCATCCTCAACCAACTTCCATTGAGGTGAAAGTCGTATTATGAGAATATTGATGCTGCGAGTTCATCATTGTCCTCGGATTTCAATTCCATGCACCGGTTCAAAAGTTAAAAAATGTTGCTCGCGCGTTTACTGAACGTACTAAAAAGAAGTTCGGAAAGTTAATATCAGTCACCCTCGAATCACTGTAGTCAAGGTTAGGCTATGCATAGGTGAAACACGCCCCAATGAACCCAATAGTACTCTCTTATTCTCAATCAGATTTACCATTTATATGTTAAGAAAGTTATAATAAAATAATTTTCACTTAATTATTTTATTTGCGGCCAAAAACTAACTTTCTCTGGTGGCCCTCACCAACCCAAGTCAGTATCTACATCAAGAAAGCCTACCCTCACGAGTTCAGTGGTGGTCTGAGATTTTTAATCTAAGTTACCCTTTGTGAGTTATAATCATTTGAAAAATGAAATAACTTTATTTAATATTTTATTTAAGGTTATTCCATTTTCGGGTTTTCTCATAGGAGGCCCGCACCGACTAAAAATAAGTCATGCATAGGGTAATCCCACCATCCTGAGTGCAACGGTGGCCTCAGATTTCTGATATGAGTAACCGTTTAAGAGTTATTCCACTTTTTCTGGAAAGATTCTTATGTGCGTTAACATAAGCTTAACAAAAACTTCAACGGATCATTCTGGGCACTCTGGGCCTCGGAATCGCGCACCGTCAGAGTTTACAGACTCGTAAAAACCCATGAATTTATGAAAAAAAACATCCACATAATTTCTGGGTCTTTACATTGATTGTCTGGGACAAATATCTAAAGGAAAATATATTGAGTTGACCTTCATGTCATTAAATAGAATATGACTTCACCAAAAGTAGAAAACTAGGGGGACTCTAATGAAGTGTTCTATGGGTGGAAGTGTAAATTTCTTAAAATTTGTAAATTTAGTTTCTCTAGATAAACATGAATATTTTTGAACGTTTTTATTTCACCAAAATTAAATATTAGTTGATTTAGGTATGACCAAAACACTATCAACTTATGCTCTATATACTAGCCCATATTGGTGTATCATGTAAAACTGTTGTATTGTCTTTTTCCATACGAATGTTTTATTACTACATGATACCATTAGATTGGTTTAACAGAATTCTACTATAATTGGAACAAGATACATTACATTCAAATAAAAATTTGAAACTCTGATTCACCTCTCCTATCTCAGAGTGTTCTGTGGTTATATAGGCTTCTCATGGAAGTTCAAGTGTTAAAGATGAAAAAGTGAAGAATAATAAATTTACTATATTTCAAAAAAATTGGATGATATAATGTATAAAATGTGTTAAAAGGAACTGAAAGGCATATTTAGGTTTGGAAAATGATTGGACAATAGACTAATTTCTGAAGGAAAATAAATTGTGTGGTTAATAAGATAACAACAAGTAATGTCAATCTTAAGGAACGACTAGTAATTCAATGATGTAAAAATGAAAAACATAGTTATTATACAAGTCAATTCCCTAATGAAAGTAAAAAATTTATAAGGTCTATGTTATGAAAATCATTGTTGTTGAATTATTTAAGTGTTCAGTTGTTGGAACTAAAGAATCATATTTTTGGAGAATTTTTTTTAATCAATAGTATTATTCTTAAAAGAATCATGAATCTTCTAAGGATGGTTCAACAGTAATTTTTTATTATGTATTTATAATAATATATTTATTTTTTTATAATGACATCGAAAATTTATTTAAAGGTATGTTTATATTTTATCGAAACACATAATTTAGGAAAAGAAAATTATAGATATTTTTTTAATGTCTATGTAATTATAGTGAATTATGATTATTTTATTTTTTGGGAGAAATTAAGTTGTGTAGAAGAAATTTGTGGTTAAAATATGATTTGATGTTTAACTTTATATTTAATATGTTCATCATTTTTTGGAGACAAATTAATTTTTTGATTTAAATAAACTTTTGCTTTAATGTAATGTATTTTTGGGGTAGAATTCTATTATGAATTTGGAGATATAACATGAAGGGTATGATATAACCATGGAGGTAAAAACCTTATTTCATGATGAGGTTATTATAGTTATTTGGTAAATAGATTTATTTATTTTAGGAATGATTCATGTAAATCCAATGGTTTTATTGTTAAATTTTGATATTAATATATTCTTGTTCATTTTGGGTATTATCATACATGGTGCAAAACATTTTGGTTTTATTAACGATATGAGGAATTACTTGTTACTCTTTTTTGGATCTTATTATCCATTAAAAGTTAATTTTATTGCATTAGGAATACAAAATTCGTATTGGATATTAATTACATATAGTAATAGGGGAATTAAAATTCGATCAAAGAGTAATTAAAGGATGATTGTTTTTATAAAATGAAATGATATCAAGAAATTATATTTGTTATGTCTTATTTAATCCATAAAATATAGGGAAAGGATCATAAAAAAATTATCATATTACCTTTATTTCAGATGATTCAATGATATTTTATTTCATCACATATTTATAGTTTTGAGGATGTTCTATTTCCCAAGATCATTCACATTCTTGTGATTAATGATTTGTAACACTCTCTATAATTATTTACTCTTATCTTCTATGCGCATATATTCACATTCCCCAAATTTTCTTATATATGGAACCTAATTATGTGATGAAAATTATATTTAAATTTACCTCCTTTTAATATATATATTTTTATTAATCCTTTTTAAGATGTGAGTTTTTCCATAAATAAATTTTCAATTGTCAAATTCTTAATTTTCCGAGTTCAAGATTAAATTTCAAGGTTATAATTTATTAGGGGGAATAGATTGTAACACCTCAAGTTTTGAAGGAGGAATATAATTTTCAATAGGGTATATGACATCAATCACAAATCTTATAATAGAATGTAACACCATGAGACATTAGGATATATTTATTTTTAAATAAATTCAATCTCTTTCATAGATTACAAATCACACAACACCGAATCCGAATAAACCCTAATATAGTATAAATTTATTGCATATAAATTAAATTATTTGGTTTGAAAATGAATATATAATTTGGAAATTTATATGGTTTACCACCATATAAAATAAATGTATTGGTTATCTATATATTAAAAATAAAATTATAACAATTTGAAAGGAAAAAATGACTTCTGAAAAAACTGTATTTTCCTAAAAGGCGGTTTAGTCTTACTTTGTACAAAAAAATTATAAATAATTTTTACCAAATTTTTTGAATTTATTTAAAAATAATAATTATATTTTTAATCAGAGTATAAACATCAAATTATGGATAATGTTTTGTAAATTTTGGAAAAAATTAAATTTTTAGTGAATAGTGAAAATATCGATTCATAAAAAATTATTATTCATTTTTAAAAAATTAATTACCATTATTATTTTATTTTTATTTTTATGACACTAATTATTATATATTTATATTATATCTAATTAATTAAATTTAAAATCTTTTTTATACTTGAATTTATTATAAGTTTATTTTTATGCATTAAAACACATTTTTCTGAAGATTGTTTTAAACTACATAATGTTTTTAAATGTTAATGAACTAAAAAACTCAATTTGTGGAATAATTTAAATTTTATTTATAGATTCATAAACAAAACATTTTAATTTTAATTAATTTAACATGGATTAATATTTATATATTTAATATGAGATCATATTTTCAATAAAAATGAATTTATTAAAACACCATTTTTTAGAAACATGTGATGATTTAATTTTAAATAATATTCAACCAGTTTCATAATTTTAATATGGGAAAACTTATTACATATTTAAAATTTGAATAATTTATATTATCTAATATGTTCAACGTAATTTTTGACATTAATGAAAAGAATAAATAGTAAAAATTATTTATCACTATTATGGTAAAAATAGGTTTATCAGGAGATAATTTAAAAAATAAATAGTTACCAATGATTCAAAACATGAATAATTGATATTATATTTCCATATTTAGAAGATATAAATTATGATGTTTTAAAATGACCTATTTGGTATCCTTGTTTTATGAGAAAAACATTGGTGTAATTCTTTCTTTTCAAAATTTACAAATGTGTCGCCTCCCCAACATATAAAAGGACACCCCATATCATATACTATTAAAAAATAAAAGAAATTTTATATCATCCATTAAATAACCAAATAAAATAATTAATTCCCTATTAATATCATATATTTCTTTGTTACCTCATAAATAAAACATAGGAAGGATTTTGGTGCAAAGCTAAAGAAGTTTTCCGAAGTAGAAGTAATGTTCATGAACGAATGTTTTTATTTTATTTATCCTTCCAAGTATATAAAATATTATTAAAACATAATTATATACTATAATAATTATCTTAAACATAATAATTTTTTTAATGATCTAGTAATGACCTACTCCAATCTCCACCACCCTCAAATGGGAAACAATGAAGTTGAGCCTATGTACGGCGGAGTACCACCTCACCAACTAATGTAATTCATTTTACATCACCACTTCATATAAATAGATATAATAATTTATTTAATTTATATATGGGATATTATTGATATAATTATTCTACATGAAATACAATAACAGATATACTATCTTACTTTTTATTTCATTGGGAATACGATAACACCACTCGTATGTATAGGGGACCACTGCCTCGTGAAGTGATGTGATTTAATTGTCACTAAAGCTTTATAGGTATTTAATGAAAGAAAATTTTAATTAATATATGTTATATATATGAAATTATATTTATTATGAAAAATTAATCTATAATCAACTTCCTTAACATCTCACCCGATAAAGAAATGATAACACCGCTCGTGCGTACGTATGACCTATCATCTTCACAATGTGATGTGATTCATTCTACATGTTCAATATTAAATAATGATTTTGAGGTTGTAACTTATGAAATAAAATAATATTTATAAAATTAATTTCATTATGTATATTAAGAAACATTATTTTATTTTCGAGATCTAGAACTTTCATGATAAAACATGCATGAGAAAACAAGGAAATTAACTCATGAAACAATAGAAATATTGAACGATTGGTAAAAAACATGTGATAATATATTTTAAAAAGGATCATATATGATATTTCAAATACTAATATGGTTCCAGTATATGTTACTAACCTATTTAGAACCACTATATATGAGGATAAAGAGTTCTCAACTAAAGGGAAGCGTAAGGTAAGGGATTTCATTACTCAGTTTCCATTCATTAGGTCAAACATCTACTTGATTTATTATATAATGAAAATTTTATATGGGTATGAAATTTAATAATTTTCTGTTGTATTTCTACTTGTTTTATGTTTATTTAGATTTTATATACATTATAAATTAATTGATTAATCCCCACTTCTACGATATGATATTTGTAAGGGTTTTATCTCAAAAATTAGTTTTTTGGGAAACATGTTATTTAATTCGCCTAATATAATTTATAGGGTTTATATACAATTAAATTACATATTATATCACAAATTCATCAAATATCATGACATATTATGTTAAAATTTGCCTATTTCATTCATTAAGGTTATGATCAAAGGATGTAATGGTAGAAGGGTTTATGATTCTATCTCATTTTATTTGTGTTTGATTATACATGGATTTTCCATTGAAGGAAATTATTTTACCATTATATAATATAAGACATTAATTTAATTTTAATATAGCTATTCATGATATTTTAAATTAATAGTACCATTTTCCTTTTTTTTGGAACTTAAAATGATTTAGTAAATGTTCCATGGAAAATCATCTTTATTACTCTATTTAGTAAAAAAAATTACTCTTCCATGTAAATATTTTTACTAAAATATATTTAATTTTATTTCAAATTATTCAATTATGGTATAATTAATTTTAAAATTTATTGAACTTATTAAAAATGTTCTAAAATTAATTTTTTTGTAATTTTCCAATTGCAGTTCTTTTTAGCATTTTTAAAAACCGTGAACAGAATGTTTTTTAACTAGTATGACATGTTCAAAATTACCCACCATTATGACCAATCATATCATAGAATGTTACATTATATTTTTCCATGATTATTTTAAAAGAAAATGATTTCTTTAATCTTTTTGAAATTTATAAATTTCTGAAAAGTGATCTCAATGTGAGAAGGGTCTTTTTTATAAAGACATATTCCATGTATTAAATTAAATACATTTTCATTAATGAAAAAAAAATTTATTTTTATGGATTACTTCAAATATATATATATATATATATATGAATATCAAATGTATATTTTTCATATTACCCCTTCCTTTGATCGGGTAATACATGACTTATGACCATTTATCAACTGAATTATTTATTAAATCTCTATTGATTATGTGATGAAACACGATTATGCAGCCCATTTCATTTCCAAGGTAATTATAATGTTTATTACTTTTGATTGATATCCTTATGAAGCATACATATGGATATACCTAAAATTAATTTCTATATTGGAATAAAATGATATATATCTATAATTAATTAGATAAAATTTTAGTATAATTAGGTGTCTGGTATTTTGTTGCTACTTGGATTTTCAATGAAATATTTTCAGATATTGTATGGATTATTTTGTAGAACATGAGCTAAGATAATGTGTAATTCAGAGACCCAATTAGTATGAAATAAATGTTTGAAATATATTTAATATAATTAATGTAGACCCAATCCATTTTCTTGAAAAAGTGGAATAGATTCAAAATAAATGATCCAACAGAAAATATAAGGTCAATATTGACTTCAAACCATGGATTTTAATTCAGGCAGGATATATCCATGGAATGTTTTGGATATTCATATGGGTGGGTGATCGTGGGTAGATGTTTAAAAATAAATTAATTTAATAAATTCAATTATTTGATAACATGACCTAATAAGAAATCTATAAATATACTATTGTGGTAGCTTTATTGGGTTATCTATAAATCTTTGGAGATCCAAATAACTTTTAGAGATCCTTTTTAAGAGGTTCCATTGCTAAATGATAACCATATTTTAGATCTTTGACCAATGTGCAATAGAATCCGAGTATCTATCCAATGATAAGGATAACACTTCATTATTCATTAGAGATTGATCCAAATTGAGGTGGGATTTTGATTAGATTGGATTTTCCACATTTTTTTTCCTATGAAAAATTCAAATCAATAAACTAAAAAAATTGATTCGTGGTTCATTGGTATTGTAGTAATGAGTTAGATTTATCCACAATTTGGGTAACTTCTTTTTGGAGATCTTATTATCTTTTTATCGTAATTCAAAAGGAAATGAATCAAGGAAAACCTGAACATTGGTTGAGGTTAGTTTCTCATGTTTTTGGTTGTGAATTTATTTCCCCATTTATTTTTTTAGTAAGGAAAAATCCCTAGGAATGTGGTTCGAGAAATAACAGATAATCGATCATTTCTCACCCTATTTTGGGTATAATGAATTGATACTGTAGATGTGGTATTGGATCGGTGAGGTGATCAAGACATGTTAGAATCATTAGTGAATACGATGGGATTGGGATACCTAATTCGGTGTTCTTTGGAATATGGCAATGAATGACACCTGAGAGTATTTTCTAAATGGTTTGATGGTTGGATTCGATTACACGACAATGAGAAGTCTCGGTTGATATTGTTCCGTGGATTCAAATATAGAGTGTGTTCAGATCAACGAATAGAGGAGTGGAATAAGATGTATGAAACAAATATAGGATTATATAGAACACCAAAACAAGCATTTCTAATTTGGTATTACATAGTGTATGAAACCCATGATGAGAAACTAGTGTTTATGTGGTGATGATAAATATCACAACACATATGGGCATGTCACACGGTGTGTGGCTTGACTTGGAAGCCTAAAATGTACCTTAGAGGATACACGGAAACAACAAGTAGTACATGGTCATAGACATGTCGTGTACTCTAACATGGATAAGACAAGTATAAGTGTACATAATCAGAGATATGTAATTGTAAATGGTTAATAGTACATAGGCTTGGACATGCCCAATACTTTTTCACAAACAAGGGCATGAGTCCTAATACATGGGTTTGACCCGGTACTGAAGGGACACAACATATACTACTAGTACACACTAGGTACTACTTCAAATAAGGCTTAGAGATCATATCATCCTTATATTGGAAGGGTTTTGTTATGTATAATTCCCAATATCCTTTCCCTGAGGGTTATTATGGAATCATATCCTATATATAGGATAGTGATCCATTCAGCGGGGCTTCATGGATATAGTTGATAGAATCCTTCTATGAGGATTAGAGTGAGATCCTATATCATAATCTTTGACTAGGTGGAGATCTTGGTATTGTTTTGAGCTACACTTTCTGGGTTTCTATCCTCTACTTACAATCCTATTCTATATTAAGTTGTTGGTATAACCCATGGCCTTAGGTGTGGTAATCATTTGTGTATCGAACTATTCAGAAATCATTCATATACTTTTTATTGGGATATTCTTCAATCAAGACAGCTCAAATATATTCCATTTGTTCTCTATGATTCATAGTGTGCATTCTCCTCGATGAGTGATATATGTAAACATAGAGCTTGATTCCACGACTAGCATTGTAGTTGTGAATTTACCTTGAGACTATGTGTCTTTTTGAGTAGATGTAGGTAATCTTGTTATATGTACTATAGAAATATAAATGTGTAGTGATGATTGTTATTCTTATTATGATATTCTATGTGAATATTGGGTTTACTACAAGGTTTTTTTATAGTCACCTATGTAGGGATTTGGACAAATGTGTTATGTCTTATTAAAACAATCGACCATTTGATAGACTCCATAATGGAATAGGACCAGACGATGATTATTGAGCCAAAAATTCAATGGTGTGTTCATGAAATTATTTTGATAATAGACCCATTTTATACTTTTAGATTGAACTTATTTTTAGCCTCTTTTTGCTGGGATTTTATTTGGACCTCTTTACATTAAAATTCATTTTTTCATACTCTGGTTGTGAGATTTATATATATGCATGAATTTTTTATCTATTTTTTGACATTTCAACAA
Source organism: Viscum album (assembly GCA_963277665.1). NCBI lineage: Eukaryota > Viridiplantae > Streptophyta > Magnoliopsida > Santalales > Viscaceae > Viscum > Viscum album. The sequence continues at coordinate 113,265,491 of OY728127.1, forward strand.
TGAATGGGCTTGGAGATGTGTGCATGTGTACAGGTACTTAGGACATGGACTCCCATGTTAGTGATATGCCTACTTAGTGCTATTCACCAGCCTTTGGCCTATTGAAGGTGTGCTTAGGGAGTTTTAGAATATGACATATTGGGATGGTTCATGAAAGAGTGGTATTATAGAAGTTGGTTTTACCATAGTATTGTAGTTTGTGAGATTGGTTTGGGGAAATAATGTTATGTGTTTTGAGTTTGGATTTAAATCTAGTTACTCAAGTGTTGGGGCTCCGTCCAGGGTATTAATAAACCAAGACTCTGATCGCCTTCCTTTTGACTTAGTACAAGTGGTCACTTGTTATAGGGAAAAAATGGTATATACAAAATTTTGGAATTAGTTTTTGTTTCTATATACTTCATGAGTTATATCTCTATATATACTCATTGACCATTATCAATCATGTCATCTTGAGGATGCCAATAGTTTGTATTCCTCGTATGATTAAGAATTAGGTTCACGAGGATGATCCCCTCAGTGAAGCGGCTTCAATACATGGGTATTTTATTGAGGTGTTAGATCCAGGAGGTGCACTAGTTGTACCATCACCTATTGAGAAGTAGGTGGTACTTATAGTACTAGAAGATTGAATATGACAGTTAATTTTTCTTCATTAGTTTCAACGACAGTGACCCATCATATTCCATGGAGTGAAAGAACCATAGGCGAATGAGGACAATATTATGTTAGTGATACGAGTATTTTATCTTGTAAGGTCTCCATAAATATGATATTGGTTATAGAAATGATCCTTTTTCATGGATATACACGAAAATGATGGAGTTTAGTGGACTAGTCATATGAAGAGGTGACTCTAGAATTCTCATAGTTTGAGAACCTTCTTAGAGGGACGTTTTCTCTAGCTACATTGACGTATCTATAAATACATATAAATTTATAGCTTCATTAGGGAAGTATGGCTATGGTTGAGTGTTCATCAAGGTTCAATAACCCCTCTAGGTACTTGACGGATATGGTTCGTGATATGTTCATTTGGGATCAGAACATTGAACAAAGAATGTATAGAGACATATGAGAAAACATTACACCTCAGTGAATTCCTACTTATTAGAGTGTGTAAGGGAGAGATTTAGTGTTTTATCAGATGTATATAGTTGTTTCCAGCATTGGGAACTTATGTGCAGAGACTCTAGAATCATAGAGTTGACATAAGTCTCTCAGAATTGGATATGTGGGACGTTTCACGAGGTGGATCCATGGAAATGGGTTTGCGGTTTAGGGATCAGATGATGGGTTTAGTAATCCTTGGGAGAGGAGGTTCTACCCTTTTTATGGTAGGGTAATCTTGCACGAGAGTGTCTAAACCACCATTTGGATAATGACAGAAAAGTAGATGGGTATCCAAGAAAAATGAAATGGAAGGAACAGATAGGTCCACATCATGACATACATATTTGATGAGCTGGGAGAGAAGATGGATATGGTCTACTCTTTGACTTGATACCACCCCCACCCCCAATAATTCCATGCCATGCTCATGGGGGTGGATGGTGGGGATGGGGGAAAATATAAGTAGTCCGGGTTTATGAGAAAGAGGCTTTATAGATCATATGAGGTTTGATATGTGTCTCTTCAACCTTAGCTACAATACTGATAGATGTAGGTTATGACCATTCTTTTATTTCCTCCTATATGGATTGAGAGATAGATTATTTGGTAGAGCCCTTGGTTCAATTCTTACTCTTAGATAATCTTACGATAGGTGACTCAGTGATGAAAGAATAATGATGATCGTGTGACTTAGCACTTGGAGGTGGAAGTTTCTATAGGGATATGTTTATAGCAGTGATTTGGACTTATGAAATCATCTTATGTATATATTGGTAATCTATAGTTCCTAACTAGATAGACTGTTTCTGGAGGAGGATGCAGTGTTTCTGCAGTAATGGGACTATATTTCCCTTTGTGGGTGAAAAGGAAACACATCAAACATAGGATAGAATCATTCATACAAGGTTGTCTCTAATTACTCATAAATTAGATAGAAATCTCGTTGGTGTACTGAATGTTATGAGTTTTCAACTTCCTAGAGTGGTGGTGGATTATGAGGATTTATTTCCTGTGGTTGTTCTAGGATTGCATCCCATTTAAGAGATATACTTCTATATTGGTCAAACCCCTAGGGAAAACCTGATATCTGCACCATAATATATGATTGATATCATGAAACTTCTAAAGCTATCTGTGTAGTTTGAGGACTTGTAGAGTAATGTATTTTATAGAACATCTGTTTCAACTTTGGTAGCCCCATTTTTTTTTCACAATGAAGGAAAACAAGATCCTAAGGTTTTTTTGATTTTCTAACATATACAAAAATATGTGACATTAAAGAACAAGTATCCACTATTAATGATTTATGGCCTCTATGATAAGTTGATAAGAGCATGATGGTTCTTGAATACTAACATTAGATCATGCAATAACTAGTTGTGAGTATGGGATAATGATATATCGAAGATGTAATTAATATTTCATTATGGAAACTATGTGTATTTGGTGATTCCCTCTTTCATGATGAATTTCTTATCGGTGTTCATTAGACTCATGAACTTGGTCTTTCATCCATTACTAGAGAGGTTAGAGGTATACTTCATTGATGATATTCTAGTGTACTAAGTGTATTAGGATGTTAATTCAAGAAATATGAGGATGGATATAGACATACTACAAGAGAACTAGATTTACAAGAATCACTCAATGTTCTAGTTCTTTATTTAGGAGGTGCACTTTATGGGACATGTTATCTTAGTAGATGGTGTGGAAGTGGACTCGGTGAAGGTCAAGGTAGTGATATCTTGGGATCCACTCAAGAGTGTGATGGATGTGCAAATCTTTCTTTGGTTTCTAGGATACTATTGGAGATTCATACCTAACTTCTCAAGGATATCATCTTCCTTAACATCTTTAACCAAAAAAGGTATTCATTTCATGTGGACAAATATTTTCCAATAGTATTTCTAGGATATGAGATAGATATTGATGAGAGCTCCCAACGTTATATTTCTAGAGTAGGGTCTCAAGTTTGTAGTGTTCTACCATGCCTTAGGAGATGGGATTGGTTGCGTTATGATGTAGAGGAAGGTAGTGATTACTTATGGCTCATATTAGTTTATAACACATGAGGAAAACTATGTGACCCACGATCATAAGTCAGTGGTGGTAGTAATCACACCAAATATGCAGTGACACTACCATATTGGTGAGCTTTTATCATCTTTTCAGTGCACAAGAGTCTTAGCTATATAATTTCTCAAAATGATCATAACATGAGACAATGTCATTGGGTTGTGTTCCTATAATATTATGACTTCAATACATAATATACACATGGGAAGAGGAATAAGGTCATAGATTATCTCAGTATGAGATCATATTCATAGTTGCTATGTGAGGAATAAGAAAAGTTAACATCATTGTAGTTATCCTTTTTGGATAGAGATGGTGAAGCATACCTATAGTCTACAGTTGTTTTCCATCCACTTTTATAGTGAATCAGTCTAGAATAGTGTGGGGATGATTACTTTGAGAGCATACATACTTAGATATCCCCTAGATATTTTGCTAATGGATTTTCTAAAGGTGGAGAGAATTTCATTCTTTTTAGAGGATACAGGATGGTACCAATGACATTGTAAAAGTAGGTTCTGAGGGATTTTTAGATATTTCTATTGGTGGTACATACATGTGTGGAAAATATGTAACAGGACCCCAACATCCATTTTGGGCCAAGGATGAAGTGGGAAGATAGATATTTTGTCTCTTGATGCCTTACATGCAAGGAAGTGAAGGCTACACACCAGGTTTTAGAGGGTTTATCTTAACCCCTTAAGGTTCTATAGTAGATTTGTATAAGATATCCATGAAATTTATGGAAGGGTTTTATCTTATGTTTGGGGAAATGTTTCTATCATAGAATTTATAGACTGACTCACTATGCCATCCCACTTCCTAGAAATCTGAGAAAATAGTTTATTAGAGAGCTTGGGATGCCTCTAAATTAAGGAGATAGTATGATTCCATGAAGATACATCAATGATATTTTTTTACCATGATGAGTTATTCACATCTTAGTTATAGGAGGGATTAAAAGTTCCTTTTGGGACTCTAATGATATGATCACACATTTTCACGCCTAGTCTAAAGACCTGACTGAGTGGACCATCCGGTTTTTGAAGGATATACTAAGATATTTCATGTTGGACTTTGGACGTAGTTGGGTGGATCACCTTCTACTACAAGAGTTTGTGTACAATAATAACTACCATTCCACCTTTAGTATGGTACCATTAGAGGCATTGTAGTAGAAACCCTACAGGTCACCCCTATGTTGGACTAACCCAAGAGAGTCAGTAATTGTAGTCCCAAAGTTGGTGCAAGCCACCATTGAGAAGGTAAAGATCATCTTGTAGCATAAGAGGACCACATAGAGCTGTTAAAAGTCCTATGAAGACCGATGACATATGAATTTCGAGTTCAATGAGGGAGACCATGTGTTCATGATGGAAACACCAAGATGTTGAATATAGATATTTGGATGGGGGAAACAAGCTATCACCGATATTCATTATACCTTTACAGAAACATCCTAGATTTTGTGAGGTAGAGTGGCACAAATATCAATCTTTATAATTAGATAACTTACCCAATATTATCCATGTTTCACAGCTGTGGAGGTATGTGTGTGCCCCTAACATGTTATTGATTAGGGTGATCTAGAAATGGAGAATGGAGCTACCTTTACCTGGTTTTCAGTTGATATCAACTATCAGAAGGATAGTATCCTTCATGGGAAATCGATTCCCCTAATGCATGTCTAGGGTAAGTACATGAATATTCTAGATATCACACAGGAGTGGGAGATTCAAATAAAATATCAATAAACACATCTATTTGTGGAGAATTTTTTCTTTTCATTTTAGTATGTGAATCCCCAAGGTAGGAGAATTTAGAAACTCAAATTTACCATGATTTATTTGGGATATTTTATGGATTATTTTTTATATTAGGTACTGAGATGGAATTTGATTCTGAGGCTTAGTGAACCCGAAATAAATGTTTGAAATAAGTAGAATATATTATATTCACATGCATTCATTTTTCCTAAAAAATAGTAATAACATCTAACTTGAGGATTATATACTAAAAATAAGGATTCAGTGGTGTTCAAAGTGCGGGTTTTACCCATGGAATGATATAAAATTGGAACGTATTGGGTGTAAGGGGTGAGACAAAATTGTGGGAAGATGTTTAAAAACAAAATAAATTAATTCATTAATTTTTTTTCTTAACCAACATAATAAAAATTCTATAGATATAGAGTTTTGATCAGTTATTAGTGTCAGCTGATAAAATATAGAGACCCATTGAATCATTAGAGAGTATTTGAAGGATGTTTCATTAGAGAACAAAAACTGGATCGATGATTATTGACCAATGTAAAATTGAATACAAGGATCTTGCCAATGAAAATGACATAGATTATTTCATCAATAGTTTCCGATCCAAATCAATGATGGATGTTTATTTTTTCTAATTTATCCCTATTTTGTTATTAAAATTATGAATGTGAATCATTCACTTAACAAAATGAATCACGAATCATGCGTATTGTGAGCACATGTTAGATGTATCCAAAAATTAGGGAACTAATTTCTTATTATCATGTAATCTCTTTGTTTTTCATTATAATGGAAACAAATCCATTCCAACATGAACATTGGTTGAGGTTAATTTTTTATGTATTTTTTTTCATTTGTATCCCCATTTCACCATTCATCATGGGAGAATCCCTTATACAATGGTTTAAAAAATACTAGATAATCAATTATTGCATACTTGATTCTTCAAAAAATATATTGATATTTAAAATATGATCCTGGATCAATGATGAGATCGAGTTAAGTTGGATGCGGTAATGGATCAAACATAATTTTGATACCTAATTCTATGTTCCTTAGCACAAAAATATGGATGATCTAAAAGGAAATTTTATGAATGGTTTTGTTGCGGGTCTATAGTGTTCGATGATGGTAAGGATCAGCCGATGTTGTTCCTTGGTTTTTAGCATGGGGGATGGATATATCGACATCTAGAGGATTGGATTAGGAATCACGAATTTGACCTAGGATGCTAGAAAATCCCATTACACACGAAACATAATCTGTGCTTACACAGCCCGTGTAACCCTTTTTATAGGGATAGGTTTTCAAAAATGAAGTTAAATACCCCACAAAATGTGACCACATCACATGACATGTGACTTGACCTGGTAGCTTAGTGTGTATTTTAGATGGTACAAAGATAGGGACAAAAGTACATAGTCATGAAAATGATGTGTACTCCGACACATATATGACCAAGCTAGGTGTACACGGGTAGATTTGTGTACATGGAAAATGAAAAGAGTACGCATGCTCAGACACACTCTGTACTTTGACACATACACAATCATTGGCTGTGAAGCACAACCATGACCTGTTTTTGAAGGGACATTTCATGTACTACTATTAAAAACCATGTAATACTTTATATAAGTCTTAGATCTTTTTCCTCTTTAGTTTACATAAGTTTTGTTAGGGTGAATATACTATATACATTCCTTGAGGGTTAGTATGGAATCACATCCGACACATAGGATAGTGATCACTTTATAAGTACTTCAAGGATAGACTTGTTGAAATATTTCCATGAGGTCTGTCATGAAATCCTCTATCATAATATTTCCCTGGTTGTAGTTCTTGTTATCATCATGAAAAAAATATACTATAATCAATCCTCTACATAGTGGGTTATTCTAGAATGGGTTTTTGGTATACCCCATGGACTTGGGTGTGATCCTCTTATGTGCATCAATCTCTTCAATCATAAAATGTATATTTCTTATGGTTAGATCTAAAGAGAATTACACCTTGAATAGATTTTGTATGTTCTATGTGACTCATGTAATGTGTTCTCTATGATGAGTTATATATGGAACATTGAGGATAATTCCTAGATGAGGTTTGTGGTTAAGAAATTACCTTGAGACTATGTTTCTACGATAAATAAATATATATATTATTTCTATATGTATTGAATACATATACCCGCATGGAGATGGATTTTATTCTTATATTTATATGCTTAGTTATTATTGGGTGACCTATTGGGAATTTTTATACTCTCCCATACATAGGATTTTTCTATACGTGTTATGTCTTTTGAAGAAGATCAACCCTTTGACAGATCCCATGAGGGACCAGAACTAGGCGGTGATAAGTTTTCCTGATAGACCAAGGTGTGTTTCTATAGTTATCTTGATAACATTCCCCTTTTATACTTCTAGGCTGGACATGTTTTCATAAAAAAATTCTTGGGCTGGTATTTGCCCCTGTTTACATTACCATACTTGTCTTCATACTCGGGTTATGGGATTTATACGTATTATTGAAATGTTTATCTATTGTTTTACATTTCATCATTGTATTGGATTGGACTTGTGTGTGTGTGTGTGTTTGTGTGTGTATACATGTACTTAGGCTAAGGCCTCCCATGTTAGTTATATGCCTACTCAATGCTAGTCGGCAGCCCCTAGTCTATTAGAGGTGTGATTAAGGATTCATGGAACAAGTCAAATTTGTGTGGGTCATGACATATGGGATTAGGGAGTGTACCAAATACATTATGGTACATTCTCCACCATGTGATATTGTCATGGAAGTTATCCTTGACCAATGTGAATGTCATGATTGATGATTTTTTCCACATTTTATATGAGGTCGTGATCTTATGATCATATTTTCATTATGTTATGAATCCATGTGAATACTCATCTATATTACCTTTTATGATATCTTGGTATACATTTGACACACATTTTTTTCATCCTTTTCATTTTAATTCCCTTATTGTTATTTTTTCCTCAGACCTATAATTTATATATTCCCCATGTTATCACTTGTAGTTTTAGGATCTCAAGTAAATTAGAAGTTTAATATGGATATTAAAATAATTAAGTTTTATTTTTGTTGTATTAAGTGCCAAATATTTAAAATAAAATAATTTTTTTCTATCTTTAGTATTTATTTAATGGATATTTGAGGAGAAAATAATGAAATAATATGTTTAAATGGAATGGGTAAATATATTTTTCAATAAATTCCTCTATAATAATCCCAAATATCACTAAAATATCCCCTAAAATTAACTATATCATGATTTAATAGTTACACAAGAAGAAAAATGAAAAAAACATAAATAGTAAAATAGCTTCATGATTTAGATAATTTATCCCACAATCATTCTAACGACTTGAGGACTAAAAGGATTATTGTATTTGAGATTAAAAATAGAAAAATATTATTTTAGAATAGTTGAAAACATTACCATGTTATCTTACTCCTTAAGATCCAATTCTCAACATATCATATCATAATATTGAATTCAAAATCTAGGTTATGGAAACATAAGAATAGGGTAAACATAGATGACCAGTACAAGAAAAAAATATCATAATTATTAGATCATAAGCATGATGGAGAACATGAGGAAGATGATAAATATATAAATAATAATAACAATAGTATATATAAATGTCATAAAACATGACAAAAAACATATGATTATAAAATCTTTGATAAGGAAGCATACAAATTATCCATGGATCAAAATACTTATCAATAATCCCAAACCATGAAAGAGTGACATAAAAAATTAGACTATTTTACAAATAAGGAGTAAATTGAAAAAACTAAATATTATTAAAATGAAAATAATCTTTGAAATGTATAAAAACATGAACAAGAAAATATTTTTGGTAAAAACCCATAAGCATAAGAAAAACATTGCGGGAAAACTCATTACACCCACACCAATGTGAACTAAATAATTATATCAATGCCTAAAAATGTGAAAATTCTCCTTAATACTAAATATTATTTAAAAACTAATTATATACATTATTTAATATCTAATGAGATATAAAAATAAACCAATACATTTAGGGTAATATAAGAACAATCCTATCATCCTTCATACATATGTGTTCTAGTAAAAATAAGTTTTCATAATATCATAAATAACAAGTAGACAAAGAATGTAATTCTTTATCTTTTAAAATAATCACATTACACGAACATATGTAATCAAAGGATATAAAAAATAAATTTTTCCAAAATTATTAATATCAGAATAAAATATATAGATTGATCAAAACATCACTCTATCTGAGATAAAAAATTAATGTAAAATAGAAGTGAAAATATACAAGTTTTAAAAAAACATATAAATAATAATTATAATGAAATAATGAAAATAAAATTAAAAATTGTTTGATAAATTATTTATAGGTCTTTTGAAAAAATGAAAAATAAAAGATCCATGAAAATAAAATGAAATTCGTGCTAATAATTCTATAGTGGTAAATGATGAAAATAAATTCATTATTATGATTTTAGGATGTTTAAAGATAAAATAACATCAAATAAAAATTAAAAGACATTAATTTAATATATAAGGTAATGAAATATATAAAAAATATGTAGGACAAAACATATTTGGATTTTATTAAAGAAAAAAAAATTCAAAAAAATCATGGACATGGAAGAGAAGAATCACATGTATGACATGAATTTATTTCTACAAACACTGTTATTTTAGAAAACATCATTCAATGAATTAGTTATTAATGATGAAAAATTAAATTTAGCATACAAAAATAGGAAATATCTTAAAAAATAAGTAATTTTAGGACCAATGAAATCTTTAAAACAATATTCAACTATAGAATATTGTGACCTATTGAATTATAATTTTATTCAAAAAAACCATTATAAATTATTTTATTTTTGATTCAAACCCCAATTAGAGAACAAAAATGTAATAGAAAAATTTAATATAATGAAATATAAAATATTCATGTTAAAAATATTAAAATTAATTATATAACCCATACATAGAAAACATGGTGTATAATAAGAAATATGTCACAAAGGGTGAAAATTTAAGATAAGAAACCCCTACAGTGCTCTAGATTCAGTATGTAAACACGAATAACTTAATGAATAATAAAAATATTTTTTTAGATACCTCATTAGGAAAATTATCCACCGATATTTAATTTAGTATGAACTTTTTTTTATCAAATTATATTTTAGCAATATATATTTTTTCTTATGAATGCGTGAAAATGGAATGATTGTCAGCTTATTTTTGTAATTTTTGTGATCAAAGAAGAATATTTTAAAAATAAGTTAAATAATTAACATAAAAATTCTATAAAAATATTCTATTATTCTATAATAAACTTAAAATAAATTTATTTTTTAATCACCCATAGTCATTCATGATATAGTTTTATAGCTTCATTCAATTAGGTTGTTAGCTTAACCCAAACATAAACATACCCTAATTTGATGGGTGGGTATGGTTAAGAAATTGATTATATAATGATAATATAATAATATAATAATTATATATTTATATTAATTTATGGTTTTCAATAATATTCTATGTGTTTTTGATTATTATTGAAATATTTGATGAAAAATGGAAATAATTATTTCATGGAGGTTGTAGTCCGTAAAGCCCACAATCACCATTTTTTGTTTATTAAGTCGGTGGGAAGGAATAAATAATTGTTTTCCCATTAATAAAATTAAAATTAAGTATATTAATGATATTTATTTTATTATATAACTATTTTTAGGATAGAAATAGAGTGAAAAAAATCAGAAGAAAAAGATAAATATTAAGTAATACTCACTTTATGACCCTGAACTATCTCCTGTATGTCTCCCTAAGAAAGAATGGAAAAAATATTTTATGTTAAATATTATCTAGTGAAAATTATATAGGTTTATAAGAGGATAAATATTTCATATTTTAAAGGATAAATTTGAAGGTATGAGTATAGCTTTTAGGGGTTTAAGATTCCCCAATTATAAGTGAAGAAAATGGACATTTTGAGAACCCATTATTATTCATTAACGGAATGATACAATTAAATGGATTATTGTTTAAAATGTGAGAAATAATTTATTTCGGGGTGATATAATGTCTTTAAATCCCCCAACATAAATTTCCAATAAATATTTAACATTTCCCAAGTCATTTTTCAACAACATTATATTTTCTTACCCATTTATTTTTTTTGTTGGAAACTAGTTTTTAGACAAGTAATTTATATATTTATTAAATAATAGGTAACCCATAATACTATTTTTATGAGAAAAAATTAAACATATCCTCCATTAAATATTATTTACTTTTTAAATAATATAAAATTTACTTAAAAATTAATCATTTTTATACATATTTTTTAAAGAAAATTAGAATTTTTACATTTATTTTTACTTAATATTATTTAGCATTGGATAAAAAGAATTTTTTTGAATACAATTATACATGTGATTAAAAATAATATTATATAAATTATTAAAATTATGTTTTTTAACTGATTATAGAGAAATTAAAAAATGTTAGTAAAAAAGATCCTTAAAATTAACAGCTTCACAATTATCACATTAATTAAATTTATTCTTATTTATCTTATCATTATACTTATAAATAATATGACAAATTTTATATAATTTTGAATTAATATTTTAAAATATGGAACCCAATTCATCAAATAAATTCTCAAATGGTGATTGAAATTTAATTTTTGTACGATCACATTTAATGTATAAAAATAGTTTCCAGAAAATGTGTATCTACAAGAATAAAATGAATTTTGTTTTATAATAACTTATATATATTTTTTATAAAGTTATAACTTATTTTTATACATTTAAATTTAATGGTTAATGGCTATAATCTAACTATTATATTTGATAATTTAATTATGGAAATGTAGATTTCACTTTAGTTTAGGGTTTCATGAATGGTATGTTAGTAAAGAAATATTTAATTAAAGAAAAGGAAATTATGAAACATTATTTTCATTAAAAATACCAACACTATAAAATACCATTAATATATGTGAGTATTTATTCTAATATTATCTCATGTATATATATCCTCCCATTCCCTTATGTAGGATTCACATCCTATGGGCATGGTGCATCCCTGCCTTTATGCAGGAGGACTGTAGATTCCCTTTTAAAAATACTTTTATTTAGATCTATATATAGTCAATAAAAGACCATTATAACTTTCCAAAAAGACATAAACTCAAAATTATCCACTTCAATACCATGTTTCATAACATTTATCCTAGCCACACAAGATCCCTATATAGATATTTTCGATATTGGAATTCCACCACATGGTTGTATTATTTCTTGGACCTCAGATGTAACTAAAATTAGACTCAAATATAGTTGTCTATATTCAAAAATATTATTAGGATAATTAAAATCATCTAGTTCCTCTATGAGAGAATGTTCTGCTGTATTCATGGAACATCATAGGGTATCCATAAGAGGGTTTTAAAAACCCTTTCATAAAACATATTTTCAATACTAAATATATCTAGAACACCTTATATAAGGATTTTAGCCCTTAATGATGCTGAAATCATACTTAAAAAACCCCATATCAATCCTAATCATATATATAAATATATCCTAAATGTATCTAAGAGTCTATAAAATTAATTATAATATAATTGGAATTAATATACATAAAAATACATTATTATTATTTAAGTAATGATCATGTTAAAATATACTAAGGGGAATAAAAATGAAAAAAACCTTAAACAATATGTAGAGATAATATCATGCTATAATATTAGAAAAAAAAAACAAAAAGACCCATTTTTTACAAATAGTCATCAATTTCTTCCCAATTTTATGAACATATATAAAAAATCATGATAATTATTTACCTGAAGGAAAATAGTGTGAAACATAAAGTGTTTATCCTCTCTTGTACTTCAAAATAAATCATTAGAAATATTCACTTTCCCTGAACCAATTCAAAGACACTCGTGTGGAATTAAAAAAATGTTCCCAATTCCATTCTATAGAAATCAGGGAAGAAAAAAAAAATGAGGATCTATGGGATATGGAAGGAAGAATCCTTCCTCCGTAGTTATGATGGTATATATGTATATAGATAGAATAAATGAGAAAATATGTGGAAAAAGAGAGGTTTGGGGCATAAACCTCCACATCATTCATCTAGTCTAAGTTAAATGGACCAATGTAGAGTGTTTTAATAGAGGGGGTATGAAAATTATTAATAACCTTATTAAAAAAATTTAAAACTTTATATTGGATACATAAAAAACCCACAATGGGTGCCTAGTGTCTTATGCAAAACCACCTCTAATTGGACACTAATGGCAGGAACATAATACCCAACCACGGGGTCATTAGTGTTAACTGTCATCATGTATGAAAACAAACACCTTTAAAAGGAACCCATTATAGGATAATCATGAATATGGTGATCGATAAATTGTTTAGAAAGTTGAAACAAAACTTCCAATGAATTAAATGATCCCCTGATATCACTATCGAACAATTGATAATATATAAATCATACTCCCAAGGGTATAATATTCCAATATTTAATCTAACACCCAATAATAAAATTCACCTTTATTTTAATTATATTTAATTATTGTATAAAGTAAATTACTAAGACCGCAATTGTCATTGGACATTATACCCAGCTATAGAGAGTCTACATTCATCTCAAACCTTTGGATAATTATGACAAGGAAACAAAAATTAAATAAATTAATTATTTTGGAATCTAATGATGTGATATTTAATTCAAGGAAATATTATTTCATAAATATCAACCCATTTATTATTCATAAATGATTAATATAAATTATTTATATGTTTAAAAAAACAAAATGATATCAATATAACTAACAATTAAATTAATAAAGTTGTTTTCTTATTCAACTTATCTTTAATTATAATTTGATCTTAACCAAACTAAAAATATATTTGTTTTTAATTTTTATACACAAAAAATATATGTAGAACCACAAAATTTATATATGGTTGATATAAGTAATACAAAAATATTTTGAATAGAAAATTAGTAACTCTAAAATATGTTCCTGAAAATTTAATGAATTATAAATAAATAAATATATATATATATATAAAAATTACTAAATTAGAATATAAAAACTCTTAAAGATACTTCATATCATCAAAAGTGAAGTAGTATAACTAGAATGAGTAATCTCAGTTCATTTTGAATTCACTTAATGATTAATGTTCAGGGTAAAAATTTCAGTATTTTAAGTGTATGGGAAGAAATGTTTCCTTAAAATCATAAAATAATATGGAATATCAAGGATGACAACAAATAAACCCCAATAAAGTATATTAATAAGATGTTATGAAATAATAATAATAGAAAATTATCCTACTAACTAATGTGGTAGTGAAAAAATTGATAAATGTATGTATAAATCCAAATCACACAATAAAGAATAAATAAGTCTCATTTATTGGATTCATAAATAAACTTTGAAAAAATATTACATGAATACATATTGTTTTACATATAATGGACACAAGAGTATCCATTATAGTCATTCTAACTGTTATCCTATTTTATTTACAGTGGTAGTTTCTATTATAGGGATGAGATTGAGTAAAATAATTGGAAATATATGTGGAAATCTCTTTAACTAATGAAATTAAATATTTACATAAATGACCAATGGTATCATGATTATTTTTCATACTCATCATCCATTTATATCAATTATATATCTTTTATATTTTTTTTAATTAGACATAGTGTACACATTTATATTCTAGAATTATATAGAAAGGAATAACTATTAAAATATAAGAAAATTAAATAAACATAAGTTGATGTGAAAAGTAAAGTAATGTTATCATTAGAGACCTATATTTTTATATTAATTTTATTTTTTAATACAATCTACAAATTAATCTTTTTCCTTAATAATATAGAAATTTGGATTGTCACATATATGAATGTTATGAAGGTAAATTAGTTCCCCATACTTATATAAAATATATATATGTATTATTTTAAAAATAAATATTAGATTGTAATTAAACATATCATTTATGTAAAATACATTCTTCTATTGAGATATAAATACACAAGGTTCAAATATATCAAGATAATTTTTAATGTCGACCACATAAACCCAATATTACCAACACCTATCCACTATCTTGTCAATATATCAAACCAATTACAATTTTTTAAAATAATTTATCCCTAAGAGTAATAATAAAATATAAATATTTGTTTCATTAACTATATGATATGATCTATTATCAGAATATTGTCACATGTCCCATTCAAAAGAAGAACTCTTGATTTGTTAACTAAAAATGATTACATAATATAGTATTTTTCTATTTATATAAATCATTCTTGAAATGTTCATGTAATCATTAATGGTAATTTATTTAAAATATTTTAACTTGAAATATATAACATTGTCACATTCTATAAAGTTACAACTTAAAAAAATTCTTATAAATAGTCTAAATGGACTATATTAATTGTTCTATATTATTAAAAGCATTTTATCTACTAAAAAACACGTCTGTGATTTTGAATAGTTTTTATAATGTTTTTCTATACAAAGAAAATACTTTTTATAATTCCAATATGTCCTTTTAGGGGATATAAAATAATGAAATATTTTTTTAATATGCTTCTGATACTAAATAAATACTGTATTAGATTAATAAATTATATCTCAAATTGTATTAAAAGATTGTATGCTGTACTCAATGTTGCATGATATACTCATCAATAACATAAAAATATAATAACACAATATTTTATGTCATTTCCCTCCGAAAAAAGTTGAAATTAAACAATTCATAAGCTCATTAATATACCATTCATTGTGTACGTGATTGAAATATGGAAAAAATAATATTATATAAATTATATTTTTCACACTCAATGTCACTATTTGGTACTTTTGTCAATTATTTTGGAATTTTTATACTATCTTTTACTGGGTTGATTATGATAGGTTTTTGGTGTTTTTGGTATGGAACATGGTTAGTGGAAATTGTGTAGAATTATTAAGAAATATTTCCATAAGATGAGGTTTCTCAAAGGGGGTATACATGCAATTATTTGTTTTGGAAAACCAAACGACCTTACATATAAAAAATATGCATATTTTAATAGTGTAATTTGCAATTATGGTGCATGGTTCATCTAACCATGTCCTAAAACAATGAAGGACTCTTGAGAAATGTAATGTCTCACATTTTAGACACCCAGTTTATCTAATCATGTGGTCAAACCGTTCTGACATTTTTTTAAGAATTTAAAAATTATATTTTCTTAATTTAATTACCACCTGAATCCATCATTAACTGCCACATGTTTTAGTCTCTCAATCCTAAATTTATCCCTTGGATAAATTTGTTATTTAATCCTACATGTTGAGTAATTCCATCAATTTCAAACACGGTGGATCTCAAAAATTAGAGGTATTTTTTTGTCCTTTACATGTTCTTAATCATGCTCATAGATCTCCTATAATCTCCCTAAAAGTAACAATAGATATAGAAATTAATTAATAAATTTATTTTATTGTGTGTGGTTTAATGTAAGTTTATATAGATCAATTGATGGAGAGGGAGAGGCACTTCTGGTTGACTTAGATCTGGTCAGTTTTCTTTTGAAACAAGACTATTGATGTATGTTGTTTCATATGTTGGAATTCGATTATAAAATTATAATGAAAGTTCATTTTTTTAATGACTAATCAAATTTTTTTAAGGAATTTTATGGTTCCATAATATTGGTTATGGATGATGAAAATATCCGATGATATTTTCCATGAAAATGGGTTCAATTGAAATAGAAAGGCAAGTGAAAATTGTTTTGGGACTATTGTTTTATGATTGATGAACTTCAAGAGTTTTCTGAATTTCCAAAAATGAAATAATTGA
Source organism: Viscum album (assembly GCA_963277665.1). Taxonomy (NCBI): domain Eukaryota; kingdom Viridiplantae; phylum Streptophyta; class Magnoliopsida; order Santalales; family Viscaceae; genus Viscum; species Viscum album. The sequence goes on from OY728127.1 coordinate 113,282,416, forward strand.
ATATGTTATTGTGGTAGTAAAATAGATGATGGGTATTTATGTGGGAATAATAGGATATCCACTCTAGGATGGTTTATGACTACATAAAAATGGATTTATACTAAAACATTAACTAATATTTTTTAAACATGATGGGGTACATTATCCCCCTTGGTATCCAAGAATATGAATTATGGTTTCTCGAACAAGGGGGTTTTTGGTATGTGCTTTAAATGTCAATATTTGTCGATTTGTGTGGATATTTTTTTTACCAAGATCTAACTGACCTAATGGATTTACCTGATGGTTCTAGCATAATAAAATGATTATCTATTAACACATTTGAAAACAGTTTATTGATTTTTTCTTGAAAATCTAGAAATTTTATATTTTCTTAAAATTAATTATTTATTCATGTTTTATGAAATAATTTATGGTTTGTGAATATTTATAGGATATGAAAATATTTATTTCATTTTCAATTATATAAAACTATGAAAATTATTGTTTCATTGTTCTATCTCCTTAAAATGTGAAACGTTGGGTTATTATTTATTTTTTCTTATGGAACACTTAGTGGGACCCTACTATAAATTGTTGGCCTCACTCTACCTATACCCTTTGGTATATATATATATATCATGAATTATATATACATTTAATTAAATGTAACGACTTGGTGAAAGTTGGCAAGAAGGATAGATAGTGAGGGATGTTGGTAATGGCATGCAGGATGATTACCCACATGTCACATGATATTGGGATTTTCATTTTTCTAGTTGGAGTTTTCATTGGTTCAAATTTTGTCTTATAACAAGATTTTGTTTTGGAATTTTATTTGTTTATACCTCATTGGGGTTTCATCTTTGATATTTTATTGATTATAAGGATTTTTTTACATTTGTTGTTTCCTATGGGATGAATTGTACCCAATGGGGTTTATCAATTCCCAAGAACATTTTTCGGGCTTGCGGGGACTACGAATTGGGTTCTATTTATGTAAAAAGATAAAATAAGTGTCTACTTTAATGGGTGATCATGTTCTGTTTATGGGATATTGTTATTATAGGAGAAGTATTTTCATTGGTTTGTAGTTAGTCTGGGTAGATAAAATATATGGTTGTTGGGAAATAATGATTATATTATGAGATTGTTCTTGGCTAGATATTTTTGGAAAAATATTTAAGTTACCATGGGGTTTTGGTAATGGATTTCTTATAGTTATGTTCTAATTAAACTTAAATTTTCATATTTTATTAGTCCAACATTAAATGTTACTTGTAATTCAAAAGAGTTTCATTTATTGAATTTCTATCTTTTTTACTTGATGTTGTATAGTTCCGTGACTCATAAAATTCATATCCTTAATTTTGTAGAGTGTTATATGGATAATTATCCCTATAAAAAACACCCTAGTAAACTAAATATATTTATGAGTCTATTGTTTTTATAGTCTATTACACTGACTATGGTTCCAGTCACATTCTATATCTCTCTAGAGAAGTGGAACCATAAGTTTGAAGAGGAAGATAGTGAGCCCTTAAGTTTCTCCAATAGAATCTTCCGTCCTTATAAAGGAAAAATTAACCTCAAGAAGTAGATTATTAGATTAAAATGAGTAAAAATTTAACTTATTTCATAGAAACTTTAGACTATGTTAAAGTGAATTGTGTAGTTTTGAAACATAGTGGATTTATTAGAAGACTTTGGAATACAATACTTTTTTGGAAGACAACAGAATATCTTAGAGTGGAAATACATCAAGGAAATATTATATCAATGGATTTTCTTGGATACATTAATATTGGAGATTTCCATGGAGTTACCCACCCTTTATTAAGCTTATCAAATAGTGATTCTTTTTTCCAACCACTTTTTAAAACATGTATTTTTCTCACTAGAATTTGTGTCAAATGAAAAAAATAAGTATTATTGGGTTTTAATGGGAAAATGACCAGACATTCATTATCAAGTATACATGATGATGATTTCCTCCCATGATAATAATTTTGATAGAGTTTTGATTGAATATTCGTCCCTGTTAAGAATGGGATACCCAGTTTTCCTCCTTTTCATGGTGCTAGTTCTATTGTATCTTATGGAATAAATAGAATGTATATATTTTTTCATAAAAGAAGTTTCATTGGTGCACAGCCATTTTGTCATACCACATATTCCATAGATTTTACATGAACTCTTACTTCCTATAGGTAAATAAAAATAAGTTATTTGAAATAAAGCTACAAAAATCTTATCAAAACCGTTTTTCTAGTGGATTTTGAGGCCAAATTATATAAGTTATGATAGGATTTTTTAGACCCATTGATAGAGAAAATATTTTCAATTAATTTATATTTAATATCATTGTTTTAAACCCACAAAATTGTTCTTCTAAGATGAATTGTTTCATTTTTTTGATAATGGTGTTATTTTGAGCTGAATAGTAAAAATTGGCAATTTTGAATTTTTAACAGTTTTAAATTATTTCGGTAGTTTGGCCATAACATTATCTAACCTGATCCAAATTGAAAAATTCTTTCTTTTCCAGCTTCTACACATCCAGGGATTCATTTAATATATTTGGACTAAAATCTGAATCGTCCATATAGAAGCTCAAAAGAATCTCACAAGTTGGCTCAAGAAAACTGTTTTCAGTTATGCCTAGTTTTGATGTGGGATCCATAACTCATCCACTGTGTTTCCAAAGCTTGTGAAATTCGGTGGGTGGACGCAAAAGGGGTTTTGGAGCATCTTTTGTGAAGGAAGAATCGAGTTAATTGGCCGTTTATGGGGCCATTAAAGCACCCTAGTCCGGAGGATTTCGTTTTGGAGAGTCTGACTGGACAGAATAAATGCTCATATTAAAACGGCCATAACTCTCGGAATACATGTCCAAATCCGCTGGAAGTTTGCGGGGACATGGCCAAGGGAATTAGGAACAACATTAAAGAAGGGATCAGCGCGTGAAGATGCCATTTAATGGGGATAAAACGCTTCTACATTAGGGGGAAGCATTCTGTCTATAAAAGGAGGAGAGCTCCACCCTCTCAAAGCATCCAATTCTCCACCCCATTCTTTTCGGGACACCAAGAAGGAGAAAATTTCAGCTTTTTATTTTATTTATTTTCTTTTTCATAGTTTGAAAATGCTTTCTTCTTCCCCATTCAACTCGATTACCCTTACCATGGTGGGGTAAACTTTTGGAGTGATTGGGGAAGGGTTGGTTTTCTACATTGTAATGCTTGAGTTCTTGGACGCAATTGAATAAATTTCATTCTTCTTCAAAGTTGTTTTCAATTTCTTATAGTGGATTTTATAATCAAGTGCGATCGTTCTTGAATATTAATTACGTTATTTATTTTTGCCTTGGTAAAATAATCAATATCTCCCTCCACTAATTTCTGGTTTATATACGATGGAATAAACCAGGAATTAGTGGTGAAGTACTCGACGATCGTTAGTACGTGTAAAAGGTGTAGTGAATGTTCTTGATTGTTTGGGATAAACAAAACCCGATCAGTTATTTCCCATTTCAATTAAGGATATTAAATACAACTATTTTACACATGGAAGGAGAGTTGACCAAACCGAGATCTTGGTAAGGTTTTCTCTCACAATTACAATTTCACCAAGGAAGTGAGAGGAAACGATTGTGGAAACTCACTTTAATCAACTAAGAAGAAGAGGTTTGAATTAAATTTAACAAGGATAGAATTATAATTAGGAAACTGACCCCGACCTAATCATTCTTTTAATTTCATAGTTTTTCAATCATTTTAATTTCTAATTTACTTTCACAACATTTTTACCCTTCGTTTTAAAGTGACAACCCGTTTTGTGTTCACTCCTCTTCGGGAGACATCCTAGGTCAACCAAATTACTACATTTTAACTTTGGAAATAATTGTTTTTCCACGCCCTATGACAGGAGTGCATCACCCATGTAGCAAGATAAGTTTTTTATCACATAGAGGTTTTGTATTATATTTTTCTTCCTTTGTGGTATTAGGTTCTCAAAAAAATTGGTAGCCTATAGAAAACTTTTGGGTTACAATAGTAACAGGTACTAGATGAATCACTAATAAAATTTGAGTTAGATTGTGCAACCATGATAGTTATTTTTTTCATTACATTACCTAGAGTGATCTCTCTTTTTTATAAGAGTTCCTTTACTGATTTTATACCAACATGCTCCATGAATTCATTTATAATCTTGATTGTTCACATGAATTATGTCATGGGACTATAAAACCCTCTTGAAAAAAGGATATCTCAAGGATTATAATGCACATATTGAAGCTTCTCTATACCTAAATAGATATATATTGGTATAAAAAATTCCTTGATTTACACCATAATTTTTTTGAAGAAGGTGGTACCTCAGCCAAAGACCAAGGCATTATTTATTCAATGGAAAAAGGGGTTATGTGAGTCTGAAGGATGAAATCTTATTAAAATATTTATAATAAAGAGGGAGTAAATGAATCGGTATTTCATCCCACCATGTTATGTCATGGATTACTCCCTTAATCGCTAGACCATCTACAAACATTTTCTCTTCACGAAAGGCATGAGTGACAATGAAGTTAGTCTCCAGAAGAAAAGCAGGATAGTTCATCCAACGAGTAGTAAGAAGTCAGGCTAGATGCACCACACCATTCCAAATAGCCTGGAAAATAGTAGTCGAATCACTTTCAATCCAAATATAGTTCCAACCCTTTTTTTGGATAAGTCAACATCATAGATTACACAAATCATTTCCTCTTCCAGAGATGAGGCGACACTAAAACTGCAAAAAAATAATCTGTGAAAAAGACAATGATAGTCTCTATAAATATCCCTATAACCATTAGGGCTCGAGATTCATCTAAAGGAATCATCTACATTCATATTGATCCATCTTGGAAGTGGGGTTTTCTAGAAATCCTAAAAAGTGCGTCTATATTGTTTTTAGATACCATCAATGCAAAGATGGTGAAGGATCTCAATGTCTCTGACAGTGTTGTCATAATTAGCTTTTTTCATCGAGGGAGCATCTCAAAAGGCAATAAGAATCCTTATCGTCCAGCATTAAGACTGAATGAGAAATTATTATAGAGAATAAAATGTCTATCATACCAAATAACATGGAGGATCTCAGCAAGAATAGTTAAGAAAAGTTTTTTAGTTTTCATAGAGGATTCAAAATCCACACAACACTTTTGTTGAGACCCTTTTGAATCAAGGAGTTTCCATATGGAAGAAAAAACGTCAAAAAATAGAGTTCTAATGAGCTAAATCCATAGCTTAAGACAAAAAGAGATGATTGGAATATTCTATATGTTGGTTGCAAAGATGACACTTAGAGAAAAGTTGGATCCCAAAAGACTGAAGAAAATCATTAGTGGGTACTCTTTTGTAACAGATACGCCACACAGGTGTTTCAACATGGTCCCCTCTTGATCATGAAATCAGTTCTCCAAATGCAATCATGTATAGACCTACCCTTGATAAAACCAAACTGGTTACAAGAGACAATTTTATTTCAGAGAGTTTTAAGTCTATTACCAAGAAGTTTCTTAATGATTTTGAAAATAGTGTTAATAATATAAATAGGTCTAAAAGATGAATCTTAGAGGCATTGTCCACATTAGGAATTAAAGTAAGAAATTGAGCATTTAAGCAATGGGGAAGGACACCATTGGAAAAAAGGGATTTTCCAAGTTTGTAGACATCCTAATGAATAAAATCTTGGTAGTGTTGAAGGAAACCATTATTGAAACCATCACATCCCAGGGAACCATCAAGATTAAGGCTAACACAGTGTCTTCAATTTCATGATCAAGAGGGGTGCTTAAAAGATAAACATTATCCTCCTCACTCACCAAATCCGGAATGAAATCAAGAAGTAGGTCTTTATTAACATCGGGACCACTGAAAATATTATCAAAGTAGAAGACAACATGATTATAAATGGAATCATATGTTTCAATGAGGGATCCTTTGTCTCTATGAATGATAATAGGTCTGCAAACTTTCTTGAATCCTTAAAGAGTGATATAAAACATGGTGTTTTTATCACCATCCGAAAGACTTTTAGTTTTGAATATTTTCTTATACATGATATCTTTTATAAAAAAATAGTGTTGAGTTTCTTAGAAGTGTCAGTTTCTAGATGAGGATCCAAAGAAAATTTAGATCCAGTGTTGGTCTTTTAAATTTGAATATGTTCATTCTGAAGATTAGATATGTCATTGTCAATTTCTTTTATATTTAAAGCTACACCCATCTTTGAGAAACTTCGTAAGGTGTTTTAATTTTGTGATGCAAGAAAAAACATCATTATTATTGTTCATGGACTTCCAAAAAAAATATGATGTTGGAACATTTGGGTTCAGCTAACCTAGAATTGTTAAATCTGAAAGGAAAAATGCGTTTGAGTTTTTCGGTAAAAAGACTAAGAATAATGGGATGATGATCCAAGTTAATCTTAGTCAGAGTATTACTAGAGATAGTGTCCCATTTTTATAGAGCTGAGATATTTGTGAAGGTCCTATATAGTTTACTAGCCACTACTCTATTATAATGTCTTCTATAACAAGTGATCTTGGCACAAGTGACGTTAATTTCAATAGGATTACTATATTCAATAGTAGTTTGGTATTTTCTTGAGGATATAGAAAAGCGGGAAGGGAAAATCTTCTCACTAAAGGTAAGAATCATATTAAATTCTCTGATCACAAAACCGGGGACCATTTATATTATTAGCTAAATAATAAAGGTCATTCCAGAGAGGCCTATGGTCTTGGTATCTATTATTAGCATAAATAAATGTATAGTAAATGTGTAAGCCATCAGAAGAAAAATCATAGGTAAAAATCTGCTTAGAAACATTTAAAACATTTAAATTCTACAATGTAGAGTGATAAAAAAATCCAAAGAGATGCAATCACCAGACCATATTTTCAAGCACCTAGAAAATTATTACCATGGTAACAGAGATGCATGTTGTTTGAAGAAAATTTGATTTTAGGCTCATCAATAGCAAGAATTTTAGGGCTTTTTGTCATAAGAAAATTTCTAAGAACAATAAAAGTGATAGATTAAGCAATACACTAACAATTTTAAAAAAAGAAATTCATTATAACCTGTGCTTTGGGTTAGAACCCCCTTTTTGGAACTTCCCGAGCCCTTATTCCTCTGTTATTTTTCAACATTTTTATTAGAGGACGGATTGGGTTTCCTTCCATGTTTACCTATATAAGAAACATGATATTTGTTCAAAGTACCTGTATTAATGATATTATGATTTGTATCAACTGTTTTGGATATCTAAGGGGTGACCCTTATGTTGTCCATTGGGACCATGCTGAGTTTTTTAGGTGGGATAATGGTTGAACAGGTGGAGTCCCTAGCCTGGACAGTGTGTTGTGTGCCCCATGATTCTAGGATATCCTCAGATAATACCATAATGGGGATATTATCTCCACCTGAAGTAGCTTCCAAAGGTGCTGAATCCATGGGTGGCTAATCAGCTTCATGAACGATGTGTTTTTCAAACAGGATAGTAAAAAAACATATGGATTCCATGATGGGAGTAGTGTGGTGTGTGCCCAATGCTGCTGGGATATCTTCAGTTAAAACAATACTAGAGATAATATCTTTATCTAAAGCAGTGTCCAGGTTTTCAAGATCCATGGGGGGATGAGCAACTTGTGTTTTTATAACCATGGCCGCAAGGTTACCCTCTCCTTGGAACAATATAATACCAATAGAATCACAACCCTCTATTGTATCAGAGTGTAGATTAGGACCCCTGGAGGTTGTGGATATCGTGGCATGTTGCATATCAGTTGTAGGTATATTAGTCACCATGAATATGTTGTTATCAATCCCATTGAATGGAGCCACAAGCACTGAAACTAGTTTTCCAGTATCTATGGAATTATGTCTATTAGAATCCTATAAAGTAGTATCTATTTGGGGCTTCTCAAAGGAATACATAACCAACATTTCAATTTCTTCTAAAATGATTTTTTCATTGGAGTAATCCTCTTATTATCCTTAAGATTAGCCCATGTAGTACCTAAGCCCTATCCCAAAAGAGTTTTTTTTACCCAGATTTCAGTTTTTTTCTTGGAAGGTTCGTTTTTCTCCACATTAGTGTTTTTTCCTTCTCATTCATTCTAACCTCAATCCATTAATCATCCCTTGGCTATGCGGCATGACTTTTCATCACTCTATAGTTCAACTAGGAATGTCTTACGATTTTAAATAGTCCATTGAAGGGCAGTTTACACTCAAAATCAATTCGTACCTCTATTTTGTAGTCATTCTCGTTAAAATTGATAAAATTTGAGAGTTTGGAGTCCAAATTAACCTCCATAATTACTCTGGAATATAATCCTTGATCTTCATATAAGGTGCGTTGATCAATTTTTAGGGGTGTACCTATGGAGGAGGAGAATTCATTCAAAATATTTTGGTGCCATAAATACCAACTAAGACTTTGCAATCTAACCCAGATTTGGGTCATGAAATTCCTATGTTCATGTGGATTAAAGGTATAATCCCATTCAGAAATTATAAGAACACTAGGATTAATATGAATTATTCCTAGATTCTATACATTATCAAGTTCATTCTAAGAGCATAGAAAAATATGAAAGTATCCCCAGCCTAATGGAACAATTTTCTAATCAGTGAAACCCCAAACATGTGCAATACAAGGTTTGAGAATTATGGGTTACCAGGGTTTATCACCTTTAGGATATGAAATATGAACCATAACCGGGAACTTAAAAATATGATAATGCTATTGATGGGCCTCATGATCAGCCTAACTGTAAATCGCCCATTTTCCTGCATCCTACAAATAATTGGCTTTGACGAGGTAATTATATGCAAATATGTACCTTTTAGAGATTCAAATAAGGAGATCCCTTTAGATCTGTCAACCGTAAGGGTTACTTAATTATGCACTTTAACATTATGATCCACAAAGGACCTTTACCATTCAGAATCAAATGCCACAATGGTGAGATATATCTACAATAGATCAAAGAGTACATCACATTCATAATGAGAAAACCCTAGAAGTCGTGAGGGAATTGTCGATGAGATCTCTAAATAAATCCATCTGATTGGAATATCTTGGACACTTCCGTATGATAATAATTCAAATATAAACCACTTTTATGTTATCCCTTGGATAGTATGATTTTTCATTTATTTGTATTAGATCAATAGTTACAATTAGTAGGTGTCTTTTACATCCCCAGATGGGAGCCCTATGATGTTTCATGGGGAATGCGATCTGAGGTCTCTCTAAGGGAGACATTCATTTATAGAGTTTGGGAAATTAATATCTTCAATTTTAGTTGATTATAAAGAGGAACCATCTGGTTTTCAATACTCCCCAGTGGTCCAGTAATTTATTACACTATTTCCTGATGAATTATCCCTAATTCCCCTAGAGTTAATGAAATATTTCATGAAAGATATTGTGTCAGATACCAACCCTGTAGCTATTCTGCCTAACTAAAAAAAACTGATGGAGGTAGAGATTCGATTGAATGATTTTAAATCCAAGTTTTTTATTAGTTCGAGTGTGCTTCCTTGGGAACAACCTTGTACTTATCTCTATAATGGTTGATGGGTTATATCATTTATGTGTCTATTATTATATGTTTAATCATGTGAAGACTAATAATTAGTATAATTTTCCATGTATAATGTTATTTAGATCAGTTGTGGGAGGATAATTTGTTTTAAAAAACTAGCATTTTATCTGGGTATCAAATTAATAGTTTTAATGAATATAACATCTCTATGTTTTATTTTCGAAGTAGGTATTATGATATTAAATATGTTGTCATCGATTTGGGCCCAACTAATACTCCTATAGTTTTTAGGCTTATGAATAACATGATACTTCATAAATACCTTCATTTATTTAATATTTAATTCATGGACAAAATTATTTTCTTGTTGAGAACCAAAAAAGAAATTGAGTTCCCCTTTAGTAGGTATCAATTACATACCGAGATGGGAGCTCTCTCATGTTTCAAGGGAATCTTATCTAAGGTCCATCAAAGGGATACATTAATTAAAAGAGTATGTAATGTCAATATATTTTTTTTTTGACTCTAAAGAGAAACCAACAGGTTTTGAATACCCCCAAATGGTTAGGAAATTTATTAAACAGATTATTTTTGAATTCTCATGAATACCTCTAGAGTGAATGGTAGAGTTGATGATAAATCTGGTGTCAGATAGCCAACTTATATCTATTACTTCATACAAAATGGAACTGTTGTAGTTAGAGGAGTTAGAGATTCCACTGGATGATTTTAAATGGAATTTTTTTATTTATTTCAGTATTCTACCTTAGAAAACCTTATACTTTTCTCTAATAAGGTCTATTAGTGGATTTTTTATTTTATGATTATTATAAATTCAATCTGGTGATGATTAAGAATATTTAAATTTTCCATGTATTAATGACTTTTTAGATCAATTGAAAGATGAAAATTGGTTCTAAAAAATCATCCTTTGATCAGGGTATCACTAGTACCTATTTAACAAATCTTATATCCCTATGATTTATTTTTTGACTAGGTTTTAAGATATATATTATATTTTCTTGGATGTGGGTTATAATAACACTCATATAGTTTTTAGACATCTAATTAACAAGACATTCCATAAATACCTTGATTCATTAATTATTTTATTTATGGATGAAATTATGTTCTTAATGAGAACTAGGGAAGAACGCTCATTTTCCCTTAGATCTATTTTGGGAATCATGAATGAATAATACCTTTATTCTATGCTATCAAAATGTAATTTTTATATTCACATAGTAATGTTATTTGAAAATACTGTCTTGAAAATTAGAATCTCTGTTGACACGGAGAAGTCAAGAGCTAACAAGTAATGAGATGTTATATAGAACGTGTTTGATAAACTGAGTTTCTTAGGGTTGTAAGGAAACTAATGGAAGTTCATGAATTATTTATCTAAACATTCATCATCATTGACCAATGTTAACCAAAAGTGGTTGTAGATCATGTTGTAATTAAAATTTGGGAATTGTTTTGATGAATTGAAAGAATACCTATCCTTCATACCCATCATAATTTGTCTATAGGATCGTCAAGGATATATGGTTTATTTTTTTGTATTAACAGAATATTTGGTTTGTGTTCTTATAAAGTGTGATTCTGTAATAGAGATTGTTTTTTTTTCAATATTAAATTCATGATAATAATTACCCAACTCAAGATTTTTATCATATAGTAGTAGTATATTCCATTAACACATGGAGAGACTAACTCATTCAGAAAAGGTTAACTTTTTACTCATAGTATAATATTTTGAGTTACATCCATTCTTATGAAGAGTTAAAGATCATGTATAAATGATGGATGGAGTTTTTTTCACCCTATATCAAACATTAGGGAAGGGAAATGTTGTTGCACATTCTCCAATTAGGATATTTCCCTCTCAGTCCATTAAATAATACATAAATGAGAGGAATATCATGATACTATTTCTAAAATGTAGTTGGATTCAATGGTGGAATTAATTAATAAATTTTTTGGGAGTGTTCATCTAAAACCATTAATCCTTAATTTGGATTCCCAAGAGAAAAAAAGGGACAACATATTCTGAAGTATATGAGATTCTTAATATAGTGGGTAGACTATCCTTTAGTGGGTTCTCTCTCCATAATGATTTTACCTGAATCATTTATTAGTTAAAACATCAATGTGAAAGACCATGTTGGATTAATTCATGTTCCCTAAATGGTACATTCATCTATGTACTAAAAATATGCACTTTGATTTGAATCATCGGTTATGGTTGATGGGTTTTATATGATATGTAGCTGACATTGTGTCTTGTTGATGAACATATCAAAAATTAAATGTCAAGTTCCACCAAATAGCTATGTTACTAAAAAACATTCAATATGGAAATGAGAGAAGGCTTCCATGTATTTTACCATTGTAATATCTCGAAAATCCCAAGGGAGGAATGCTATATGGGTGGTGATTTACCAAATCACTATGTTGGTTCACTTACATTCAATTTGAGAAGCTACACAAGTTGAATAGTTATAATGTTTTATGTATAAGTTATTTTGAGGTTAAAAAAAGTTCCATCAGCTATCATATTAGTAAAATATCATATTTTTAACTCCGAATTCTAGGAGGGTGTTCAGGAGGAGATGTGATCCCTTGTTAGGTTAAGCACAATATACCATCCCCAGATGGATGGATATAGGGACCAACAAATATAGATTCTGGAGGATAGCTTCATGATTGCATCATATCTTGGTAGAACTTGGGATATCACTTTGTGATTAATTGAGTATACATATAATAATATTTTTTAATTATCTATCATAATTTATCCCTTATAGATTTATTATCATTCTTTTCAAATCATCATTTAGTCGTTAAAAAATGGGTGAAACTTGATATGGGAAAAAAATTATTCAACCAATAATAATAATGATCTAGGTTGCACTTTAGAGTATGGTTATAGATTGATGTTTGCGTAAATCATAAGTCTATAACTATCATGGATAATATGATTCATGGTTGGTTAATGTGTATTACAGAAATTTTTACCATATTTGGGACATCAACAGTTGGGAAAGAAAGGAAAAATAGATACAATATATGTGAAATAATTTTATATCCTTGAGTGAAATGTGAAGGTGAAATATCATCATGAATTACCATCTCATTTGATATTAATTTAAAATGTATTAAATTTATATCAACTCAAGAATTATTATCTATAACCCTCTCACAAACTGAGTTTAGAGGTAATTTATTTGGAATCAAGTTTATTGATGATCAAGTAGCCTATTCGAATGGTTGATTCTTATGAGAATATCATATAGATGAAGCCAATTCTATTTTCAGAGTGTTTTCCTTAGTGGGATAAATTATCATTGGGAGACTGAAGGGTAATAAGTGATGAGGGTCAATGACATCAAATTTTTTAAATTCTACCATGTTCAATTTTATATTATTGGCGAAGAATATAATATAATAGAGAAAATTATCAAACTCCATTTTCACTTTCAAGAAATTATGACCATTATTATGAACACATTATGTTCTTATAATTTCCCATGTTCTTTTGGGTTTTTTGGGAGTTATTAGGAGTGTCTAAGATGGTTTTTGTTTAGTACATGGTTAGTGGAAACTGTGAAACGTTCCTGATAAACAGTGTTCTTGGTTGAGGATTCTAGGAGGAGGTTTCACTAGCAGTGCACAGTTAGTGTGGATTGTGTGGAATTATAAAAAAATTACATGCACATTAGGACAATGTAATTTTAATTTTTTTCTTATAGTTCATATAACTATGTGACTAATCAAAGTGGGTTTCCAGAGATATAGTAAGCCACACACATTTTTCAAAACGTTTGTCTAACCAAGCTTCCAAGTCGTACTGACATGTTTTAATAAATCGAAAATTTGATGTTTTATAAGAATTGTCACATGAATCCCTCAATGTTTCTATGATGTCATAAGGACTCATACATAAATTTATATAGAAAATAATTTGGCATTATCATACACAATGGAGAGAAATTATTTTTATTTTGAGGGTAGTGGATCTTGGACATAAAGGGTATGCATTTTTTCTTTAATCTTTATTCTTCGTGACTAAAGATCTCATATTATCTCTTAGAAAAAATGATTGATCTGGAATTTCATATGAATAACTATAGTTTTGGGTATTATATAATTAAAACCATTTTAGTAAATTTGATGTAGAGTGAGAGAATATTTGTGTTTTCATAGGTCAACTCTATTTTTTTTCAGGAATGTGACAATTAATGTTATTGGATTCATAATTTTTTTTATATATTAAATAGTAATTCATAAATATGTTTTAATTATTTTTCTTATTTTTGGATGCATGTTATAGATATATGATATTTTTTTTCAATGATGATTATAGATTATGAACATTTCCTTAAATATTGTTTTAAACTGAAATATATTGTCTTGTGAAAATGGTTTGGGGTGTTATTTTCTGATTTATAAACATCTAATATTTTTTGAAATTAACCAAATGAAATGTTTGAATATGGGATGGTGATAGAACATTTAAAACAAGTAATTTAAGTTGTAATAGTTGGATATGCACATAGGGATGTTTTGAGGATACCATGAAATTTATTTATTCTACAATAATAAGACAACATTTGTTAGACTGGATGGGAAGCCCCTTACACCATGTAGAATCCTTTACATGGACATTAGTATTATATCCCTATGGGGTTTTAATATGAAATTTATATGTCACAATTCACCAAGGTACAAGGATCCTATTTGAACATGATCATGATCACCTTAACGTTTTACCTCATAGTATTAGCTTGATGAAATTATTAACTATTAATTAATTTCAAAATAATTTATGGATTTTTTTTTGAAATGTGGAAAATTCTTGTATTCAAAAAAATATTAACTTATTATTTTTGAGGAAATTATTCTTCAATATATGTTTCTTTAAATAATTTGAAATTGTTCATTTCATAATGTAATATATAAAAATGTGAAAAGTATATTTTTTCTCGTTTTCGTCCTAAATTTAAAAATTATGTTTACTTATTAATGAATGATTATTGAACACTTATTGAGACTCTAATATGATTTTTTTTCTCACAACCGATATATAAGTCTAGATATTTGAGGACTTTGTTTTTTAAATTAAATTTAAATGAAATACACTACTTGTTAACTATGGTTATGTGGAATAGAGGGTATTGGATGTTAGATATATTGTTGTGGGATTTAGTAAAAAAAGTCATATATAGTTAGGATTTTGTTTTTCAAAGTCTGGTTTATCACAGGAATAATTTTTTTTTCACATTCTATAATCTAGAAATTTCATTGATCAATACATTTATGACATTTCTTCTTAGGTATGTTATATGGTACATTCATGTCTAATATTTGTTGTCTTAAGTAGGGACAGTTACTCCAAAATGTGTTCATTGATTCCCATACACTATTTTTCATCCCATGTAGATTGGGGACACCTTTCATGTCTTATTGTGATCTATATTGGGTTTTTAGTTTAATGGGTAATTCCAGATAGTTTGTGACATTTTTTATTTCTCGTTGGATAATTACACCCTGTATAGAAATTATTCAAATACATAGAATAATAATTATTGTGTGATTGAGATAAATTACCACTAATTATAGATACATTTGGATCATTCACATTTATTATATTAAATTTCATTATATTAATGAAATTTTTATGATACATTCAATGATAATAAAATACACTTCAAAGAAAAACATATGTAGGAAGCTGTATAATGAGATGTATTATACCTGAGAATAAAGAAAAAGGTGGTATTTTTTCGTAAATTATATATTTTTATTTTTGTTTATCAAAACATTTTCTCATATATATATATATATTACTCAATATTTTAACATGTGGTGTAAAATCCCAACGCAAATCACCCAATATATGTCAATGTTTAACATGAACTCATGTACACCTCCCTATAAGTAAGAGGCTGGTAACTAGCTGTTATGGTTTGAATGGTGTCGTTGGGAGATTATACAATCCATAATAATATTCATACACTAGAATTAAAATAATCTTTAAATAAATATCTTATATTAGTACAAAAAAAACTAAAACACAATCATCAAGCTATAATAGAAGAAATTTGGTTCACACAATATAAACCATAATTGACCCACTATGCTAGCGCAAGCAAACAATATTAACAAAATAAAACACTAAAACAATGGTCTAGAGTCTATCATAGTATCACATCCATACTCTAATCTTCACCAACTCAACTCCTTGATGTGGGGTCCTTTCCCTTAGGTAGATCCCCACCCATGAATTTTGTATGCGCATCATTATGGATATGTCAAGCATGAGTATATATAGTGACTAAAGCTTAATACATATTTCTCTTACATGGTTTCCATTAGATAACATTAAACCTAAAAAAAATCTCAAAAATACAAGGAACATACCATTTAGTATATTTGATGTCTTGTTAAATATACAAATTATCTTAAAAACATTTTAATATTTCCCCATAAATCAATCATACTAGAGTCCCTTCTATACTTGACATTAGATATGCCAATCATCATACCCCAAGGAAGGGAAACATAAGAAATGGGTGAGACCAAAGGCTTTGTAAAGGAAACACTATGAATATTTCATCATGGGTAAGATCATAAGAGTAAGAGAAAAATTATTAGGGGAAAAATATATTATTAAAAAAACTTGTAACAATACGAATTATCAAAAATTCATCATGGAAGGGCATGTAATCTCAAAATAAAAACTAACACCATAGAAAATGGGTATGGAAACATGATATAATAAATATGTTCTATTTATAATAACATAAAAATATATCGTATAATTATTTCATTAAAATAAGAATATGTATTCATAACATTATGAACATAGCTATCCTTATCATGTTCACACTCACTCTTGTGAACATAGCTAATTCACATCGTTGTAATTCTTAATCTTTTGAATGTAGCTAATCTGTATTATTTTAATTATTATTATTATGATTGTAACAAATCAATATCATGTTAATACATAATATGGTGAACATATATAATCCTCATCACATTCATACACAATATCATTAGCTCAGGAGGCTTAAAACATTATCGTTTTAATTAGAGCGTGATATATGTGTAACGAACAGACATTTTTCAATGGTATGAATAATATATTTTTGGAATAAATCTATTAGTTTGTCCCTTATAAATGTAATTAATGGAGTCACAGCGGTTATCTGGGTTTCCGGGGAATGTTCAGAGCTTAGATGTTTAGAATTTAGAGAAACAGACTAGGCCACATGGTTAGTAAAAACTATGCATCCTTTCGCACACAGTTTTAACTAATTATAAGGGGTGTCTTATAGGGGAGAAAGGATACTCATGGTTTTCTACAACCAAGTGAGATGGGGTGCACACCCATTCTGAATTGTAGAGGTTGAGTGATAATGTATTTGCACATAGCTCACACATAGGTAGCAAAACATTGTGCCTAGCCCATACTGGTTCCCCCCATTGGTAGAGACCAACATACTGTTGGTGAATGATTGGTTGAACCATTTGTGTAACACCACCGAAATTCTAAACTGAGGTTTATATTATAAATATTTTATTAAATGGATTATTATTTTTAAATAAAACAAACAACAGATATTTTTGAATAATATCTTTTTTAAATATAACAATTAAGAGTTTTAATTAATTTTATTAAAAATTAATTATTTCACTTATACATAATTATACTTATTTTTTTACTTGTTTAAAATAATAAAAATTATTTTTTATAGTATTTATTTTTTATCAAAAAAGTTATTTAATAAAATATTCTTAATAATAATAATTTAAGATAAATTTATTAGGAATTTATTATTATTTTTAAAATAATATATTTTATACATATATGAAGATATATTGTGTTATAGTTTTATGAAAATTTTAAATTAATAATTTATATAATTATTTTACTAAAAAAATTGTACTTTTATATAAGTGTTTTAAAAAAAATGTGTGATGTGATTTATTTATTTTAGAAAAATCATAAAAATATATATTTATTTACAAATTCTAAGATAAATATATATAAATATTCAAATATATATAAATATATATATAAACGTATTTATATAATTTAAAATGATCTACATGTTTTAAAAAATTATATGTTTTGCATTAAAAAAATGGTGAAACAAGTCAAACTAATAAAGAATAAAATATTTTAAAAAATGATAATAATATATAATGATGAAAATAATAATGAAATTGAAAAAATTAATATAAGAATGAAAATAGGAAACCCATGACATTTAATGATTGTTACAAAAAATTGAATAAAACAACCTAACCAAATGTAGAATAAAAAGGGGTGCAAGATGCTAAAGTTAAAAAAGACAAAGAATGAATACTCATGATTGTTTTGTAGGTCTTCGCTAAAAAATAATCTTCTATTTAATGTATAAAAAACCTATGATTTTTTTTATAAATAAGCGAGACCATGGAGAATACATTCCCTCTTTTCAGAAGACTCGACCCCAACCGCTTCTTTGGCTTAAATTCATCTAGTAGACATGAGTTTACTTATAGCTTCAGTTCCCTATAACAGGTAAGGGTGATATTTTTTATGTAAGGGTTTTTATTGTTTTGTTTAAATAATGATATTATAAAAAAATATAGTTATATATATATATGTATATATGAAATCATATCAATCTATATAGCTTTAAATTTTCAGAATGATAACAGTTGTTGATTTTAAATATTTATCTCTAAAACAACAGGTTTGAAATTATGTATTTTCATCAAAATATAGTTGTTACTCATATATGTATATATATATATGTAACGTTTTATTCCCTTTATATATACGCATTCGAGTTAAGGGTTTTGACAGAAACTTTATTTCAAAAACTTTAGTATGTGCTTGTTTATTTTAGTTTTCCAAATTATAATTGGTTTGCAAGGGTGATATATATATATGCATATATACACACACATATATATATATATATATATCTCTCTTTCGGTATATGTATTTATATAAAGGGTTCATGTTTTCAAAACCAAATTCCTAAAATCTACTGTTATAGGGGATTTGGTTTTGAATGTCTTCAAACCACATACAAAGATATATTAATGTAAACACACACACACACAAATATATATATATATATACACACACACAAAAATATATGTAAACATGTTTAAGTATAGTTAATTTTATTTATTTATTATCCAAATACATAAATGATTTTTCAACCATCCAATTAATGTTTATGAATTTATGTAAGTTTTTTTTGTTTAAGAAATACATGTGTTCCTTGATAAATATTATCCTTTTATGTGAAATTATGTGTCTTGATATTATTTTATGTGATCCTTGCATCTTCATCCCCTGACATGTCATGTATGAATTTTTTTTGGCCATCATCTAGATCATATGTGTAATTCCAAGCATTATGTGATCATGCACAAACTTATTTCATTTTTTTCATGCAGTTATTGTTTTCAAATGTTATTAATTATTATATGTATGGGATTATCCTATTTGGTTATGGAAAACACTTTTAATTTAAATATTATTCCATGTTATGATGAAAATATATTTTGTTGGAAGAAAAACATCTATGTATGTTATTTAGAAATGATTTATGTTATAACTGAGAAAGGTAGTTCCATAGAAAATTCTTTTTAAATAATGGAACTAGTTTAACAAATGCTATAATATGGGGAGTGAATCTAAAATAATTAGGGGAACATTGTTCATCATGAGTAATGTCTAGTGGACATACATTATTGTTTTTTTAATTATGGTCTTGAATGTATCAGGGAATAATCCAAAAGAAAATTATTATTTTCCAATGGAGAACCCCCAATGATCATCCAATTATAATTATTTTATGAAAATAATAGTTTTAGAATTTATGAAAATATAATTTCAAGTAGGTCTTTTTTTATAGAAATGATTTAAAGTAATTAATTAACTATTTTAAAACCCCTTATTGGTCATATTTAATATTCACCCTACATTTTATGATATATTTTACAGGTTTAGTAATCTTACTGTGATGAAACTCTATTGTGGAAGAAATGCATTGAAGAATCAATGTTTACTAAATTTTAAATTTTGTATATATTTTTCAAAATGTATGATTGTATATAATTCTCTAGACCTAGACCAGTAAAAGATCTTAATATTTAATTTAAATGTTGTGTATTTATTATGTATATTTTAATTTTTATAAAATACATAACATTTATGTGGGGTGAGTCTGGAAACTCGGGCTTGGTCATCATAATATGAATTAGAGAAATGGTCTATAAAACATTGGTGATTAGAAGTGGTAGAGTCTAAAAGTTTAGCAGTTCAATTTTTTCTTAATTATAAAGATGGAAATTCAAAATTATTTTTATTCTGATGAAAGGAATTGTGTGTACACAATTATTTTGATTAGGGAATAGTGTAACATCCAAGAAATTCTAAACAATGTTTTATTATATAAATATATATTTAATTGTATTATTATTTTTAATTAAATTAAAGTAATAATAGTATTGAAGAATACTTTTTTAAATAATAAAAAATAATTTTTATAATTAATTTTATTAAAATATAATTAAAATACATATACTTTATTATACTTATTTTATTTTTTACTTTTTAATAGAATAAATATTATTTTTATAGTATTTAGTTTTTTTGAAAAAATTTATTTTATAGAATCTTCTTAATAACAATAAATAAGGGTAATTTTTTTAGAAAACTATTATTATTTTTTAGATAATATATTTTATGAATATATTAAAAAATATGGTGTTTTAGTTTTATGAAAATTTTAAATTATAAATGTGTATAATTATTTTACTATAAAAATTGTTTTTTTATATATGTGTTTTAAAAAAATGAGTGATTCGATTTATTTATTAAAAAAAATATATAGATATAATATTAGATAATATATAGACACACAGACATATACATATTTATATATAAACTAATTTATATAATATAAAATGTTTGATATGTTTTAAAAAATGATTTTGCATTAAAAAAGGGTGAAACCGGTCAAAAAATAGTGACTAAAATGATTTAAAAAATAATAATATATAATGATGAAAAATATAAATATATTTATATATGTATATGTGAAATCATATCAATTGATATATCTTAAATTTTTTATAATGATAAGGGTTTTTGATTTTAAATATTTATCTCTGAAAGTTATGGTTTGAAAGGGTGTATTTTCGTCAAATTATGGTTGTTACATATCTATGTGCATATATATAAAGATATGTAACTTATTGTTTTATGTACATATACATATATTAGTTAGAGGTTTTTGAGCTAAATGTTATTTTTAAAACAAAATTTTGTGTGGGATCTTTTTTGTTTTCAAAATTATTATTGTTTTACAGGGGTGATATATGTGTGTGTGTACATGTATATATATATATATATATCAATATCTTTCAGTATATTTATATATAAAAAGTGTTATTGTTTTAAAAAAATAATTGTTAAAATCTATGGTTATCGGGGATTTATGTTTTCAATGTTTTCAAACAACATACACATGTATATATATATATGTGTGTGTGTTTATATATATACATATATATATATATATAAACATGTTTAAGTATAGTTAATCTTAATTATTTATTATCTGAAGTCATAAATTTTATTTTAACCACCCAATTAATGTTTAAGAATTTATGTATGTAAATTTTGTTTATGAAATACATTTTTCCCTTGATAAATCTTATCATTTTTTTGTGAAATTATGTGTGAGGATATTTTTTACGTGAAAAATCACATCCACATCCCATTTTATGTCATGTATGAATAAGTATTCCCATAACCTAGATCATATGTGACACTCTAGTCCTTTGAGATGATACAGACACTCATTTTATTTTTTTCTTACACTTATTGTTTTCAAATGGTATAAATTATTATAAGCATGGGATTATTTTAATTGGTCCCACAAAAACCATTTAAAATAAATATTATGTCTTTTTTTAAGAAAAATTTATTTTCATGGAAGAAATCAAATTTATGTATGTTATTTATAGAAGATTTGTGTTAAAACTAAGAAAGGTAGTTCTATAGATTTTTTTAAAATAAATTGAACTTGTTTCATAAATACTATGATATGGGGAGTGAAACCATAAGAAATTAGGTATCTTTTTCCACAAGAGTAATGTGTAGTGGCCATATATTATTGTTTTTTTAGTTTTGGAATTCCATGTATCAGGGAATAATCCACCTGAGATTATTATTTTCAAATGGATAATTCCCAATGATCATTGAATTTTAATTATTTTGAGAAAATAATGGTTTTATAAATTTATAAAAATATAATTTAAAGTAGGTATGTTGATTTTACATAAATGTTTTAAAATAATTCATTAACTATTTTAAAACACCTTTCTGGGATTATTTAATACTCACCCTACATATTTTTATAACTATTATAGGTTTAGCAATCTTACAGCGATTAAACTCTATTTTGGAAGCAATGCACTAAAGAATAATTATTTATTAAATTTTAAATTAATACAATTTTTCTAATGAAATTTTGTATCTAATTATAAAAAACATAGACCAGTTAAATATCTTTATAAGTAATTTAAATTTTGTGGGTTCATTATGATTCTTTTATTTTTAAATAAAACAAACAACATTAATGTGGGCTAATTCTGGTAACTCGGGCTAGGTTCACCATAGTGTGGACAAACCATGTGACTTAGTTCTACATAGTGATTTTACAATTTTACCATTAATGAATTTAAAATATGCCCCCTTATTTATCTTATCATTTGTAGTGTATAGAGTCTCATTTCCTCTCCTATGGATTCTTTCTCCATCTAATATATGGATTTTTATTTCTCCAAAAATTTCAACCAAAACGGATCACATTTAGAAGAGTTGGAGTGACATTGGTAATTAGTCGAATCCACTTTCTACCTATTTATGTTTCTCATCTTGTATCTTGTGCTATTTTGGTTTGATATCAATCACCTTTTTTAGGGAATTGGTTTTTTTATTTTATTTTTACTATTATATATGAAAAATGAAGCTGATATTGGATGATGACTGAATTTTGGACCTATGTTATGTGGTATACAATTATTTCCCAACTTTTTATTATTTTCATAGAAATCTCCATTCTGCATCATTCCAGACATTTCCGCACATCACCATAAAATGCTCATTTTTTTTCTAAATAATTACAAGGATGTATTTACACTCCCATGGATCCTTTATAAATATTTACTAGATGCCAAAATCAACCATAGCCACCCATTTGACTATTCCAATTGAAAATCCATCTCTTATGTGATTGTTTAAATGATTGAAACACCATTAACGTGTTTTTCTTGATATATAAATTGTATTAAACTCTTTTATATAAATGATCAATGGACTAGAATAATTTTTGTGTCATGATTGACCATGAAATAGATTCTCCTCACTTGATTTATTAAAATAATTAATTCTAAAAAAATTATTGTCCAGGACACTCCTTATTATGCATGATATATTATATAGATTATGTGAACTATTATGCTCTTGTTTGTAATGGGGTTGATGATTATAAATTCCTAAGTGTATTTCCCCATGTTATTATTATCATTATTGTCACACCCCGACCACAAATACTCCCTTGTTTTATTCTTTTCTCGATGTAGGATCTTTTAGGTTAGGTTTGGGATGAGTTCCCAACAAAAGTAATTGTGTTTTTGTAGTTTTGGGTTTGCTTTTATGACTATTATTAGTTATTGTCGTCGGGATTGATATAATGTTTGATGTTGGAGAGTTTGTGATGCTGTCAGTTTCTCTATATTGTGTTTAAAACATTCAATGATCAATGGGTGGACTTCTATAGTGTTTGGGATGTAATTTGGTGGTTTTGGAAAATTTCTGGGGCTACACGGTTTGAGAATGGCCTAGAAAAACCGTGAAACAGAACCATGCGAAGGTGCATGGGTTTCCAGTAGCCCCTGCACGGTTTGCACACGGTTTGAAAAACCGTGCAGCTAAACCGTGCAGCCAGTTGCAGGCTTTATAATTTTTGACGTGGATCTATGATTAGGGTGATTCCACCTCCAAAATAAATCCGTATCTATTGGGAATTGACTAGAGGAGCCTCCCCCTCCTTCCTACTTCTATTTGGGGTAAATTTGGGGCATTTTATCAAGAAAGGTTTACGGTTCTTCATGTTTCCTTCATCAAATCTTCTCTCCTTCTCTTTCCCTCTTTGTTATCGGGTTTCCTTTGGGGGTGTTCTTCCATGGACAAACCCTAATGTCTAGGGTTTATGTTTCGTTTGTTTTTCTTTGTATATAGGGTGTGATAATGGTTAGTGGGGCTTAGATCTCTCCTCCCATGAAGTTTTGTTCCATTCGCACATGGTTGAGGTAGGCATTTCCAACTTTTTCCTTTCCTGAACACTCCACGAGCACTTGTGTGTTTTCATTTAATTTTTAAATGTCTTTATCACCTATAATACATCTATTTCTTGATGAGAATCATGATTTCAGGTTGGTAGAATATACTAAAAATAGGGTTTCAAAGGGATTTGTGTGGAATACCTAGGGTTATTGCACCTAGGGTTATTGTTTAAAACCTCATTGTTATTTAAAGTTAAATTGGGGGTTTTTATGAAATGTATATCCTTGATTATGGTGGGATGGTTATTTATTATTTGTGATCTTGATTTGGTGTGTATGGTTTGGTAATGATTTATCTTTTTAAAAGTGTTAAAATGTCGTAAAAAGGGTTTTATGGTTATAATGGTATTGTTTTATCTTCTTTGAATAATGTGGATAGGTGGATGTGGTTTTAAAGAAAATTTTTGGATTTTTGTACGTGGTTTTTGGGTGTTCCTTGAAATATCAGTTTCCTAAATGTTGTTTAAAATGAAATCCCATGTGGGGGATATGCCTGTTTGTCTTTTGGTGTGTGTGTTCTGGAAAATGTTTGGATTGAGGGGTTGTTTGGCATTTCACACTTGAATATGGTTTTGGAAATGATTTGGAAATGTTTTGGTAAATGAATTTGGGTGTCTAAGCATAAAATCACATTTGTAGTTGTACCATTAAAGGCGACGTTTTTTGTTGATTTTAGAAAAGAATGTGATTCGGAAAATTTGAATGCCCCGTTGGAAAATTAATGTGTTTTAAAACATGGTTTGAATTCCTAAGTGATGTGATGGCTCGTTTGGCATGTTTTTACTGTTTCATGTTTTTATTAAAATGTAGAAAGGCTTGTTTAGAAATTTTTTGAATATGTGGTGTTTGTCAAGCTTTTTGAAGTGATTTGAAAATGTTTCGGTTTGCTTAATTTTTCAAGAGTGCGTTTGTGATGTGAAAGTGGTGTCTTAAGAAATGAGATTCTCGGTGTGGTTGATAAATGGTTTATGTGGTAACATGTGATGTGTGATATTTGATTGAGCATGAAATGGGAAGCCTGGGTATCTAGGTGGGCGGACTTGTACTAGTATGCTAGTGATCCTATGGGGTTTGGCCCCTATTTCACATAGTATGTTTGAAGATGACAACACTAACTAAACTATGATGATAATGTTGGGGACCACTAGGTTATGGGTATGTTCCCTACTAGTTTCCCATGCATGATAAAAGATATTGTTACGGTTACTTTTCACCGAGATACGAGGTACATGGGGCTCACAGCTAGCTAGTTCCTAGGGGCGTTCCTGTGACTAGTTCTCAATGATTATTTTTATCCTCCCATCGAAATAAGGTAGGTTGGGTTGGTAATTTTAAAAGTAAGTGCTTTTTCTGTAATGTGGAGTTCTTTGAAATTGTTTTCCATTTAAATTTGTTCCACTGAAAATTGTTACTAGTATTTTTTGGATTGGGTTTTTGTTATAAAATGATAGTTTTCTAAAAAAAAGGGATGGTTGTGTGTGTAGGCCTTTGAAATGGTAATGTTGTGGTTGTTTAACAAAATGTGAAAAAAATATTTTTATAATTTTATTTCAAACAATTTTTAATGGACTGTTTTGGGAAATCAAACACTTGGAATCTGTGGTCATTGCCTACAGTGCTGTTAGCTCACACCCTACCTATACCACTTGGTGTCGATAGAGCTGAGTTGTTTTGCTGGTTCTTGTTTTGATTAGGTTTTTCTAGTTCGATTTATCTTTTGGAGAAGGGTGTTCTTGTGGTTGGGGGTGACCAGGAGGTCACATGGAGATCGTGTTAGTAGTTGGTTGTTTTATTTTATTGTAGCTTCTGGTTCTCTCAGTGTTAGTTTTATTCAGTTGTATATGTATTGGACCATATTGTAATTTTTTTTTTGAGATTTAGTTGTGGTTAGCTCTACTTCATTTTCAATGATGTATATTTTTATCCTATTTATTATTGGTCCAAATCGTTCCCACTTGTTTTATATATGATTCCCGACACTAGTTACCTGTCCATGGGGATCAGGAACACCTTTCAGATCATGTCACGGACCGTGTTAGGTGTCGGGTTAGATGGAATCCCAGATTTGTTCAAGAAAAATGGTATCATAGGAGGTTATTTTATTTGGGGTGTTTGGTTAAAGGAGACTAGGGTTTTCGGGACTCAATAGGTAGGTACAGGAAGGGCGTCATGAACCCTTACTCATTATAAACCTCAAGTCACCAGGGGTAGTCCGGGGTTGAGTCTTGTGTCTTGTGTTGTTTTGTAATTAAAGGATGAAAAGGGATGTGAGTCAGGTTATGTTGTGGCCTTACGTGGGGTGGTGACCCGTGTGAAGTACAAGGGCCCGATTCAAGGCCCTCCTAGTGTTATGCCTTACTTGGGTCATGGCTCACCACCATGTTCTTAGGCTATGCATAGTCACTATTCCTTTATTCTGGTGGTCCATTGTTGGTTGAGTTTAATTTTGGTTTCAGTTATTGTAATTGAATATGGAAAATTAAAGTGTATTTCTGAATGAAAATGGATTTATAAATGTAAGTGTTTTCCATGATATGGGTTTAAATTTGGAAATTGTGTTTTCAAACATTGAGGGTGATTTGGGTTTGATAATGTTAATATAATGTGTCCCATGGTATTACTTATGTATGTTGACATGTGTGTGGGTATGTGAGAGAAGTGTGTGTTGGCACATGAGGATGGGAATGGATGGATACACATGTAATACTTCATGGGAAACCATGGGTTGGGTTTTGGAATTAAAGGCTTGGCATGGTTTTCCAAAAGTGTATTTGAATGAGAAAATGATTTCGGGAATTTGTTTTTTTTCATGAAAAATTGTTATGGGTATTTGTGAATTTGACTTGGAAAAGGATGTTTTGACTTTTAAAAGGATAAATATGGTTTTTGAAAAAAAAATATTATGGTGGTGTTTGTTTTTATTTGGCTTTTGAGCCATTTGGTATTTGTTTGAGGTGTTCCTCTTTGTTTTTTCCACATTTTAATGTTGGATTTAGTCTATTCATTTCATGATGTTCAGAAAATGCCGCCCAGAAAGGTCCCCATACTTCCTAATGAGTCATGACCAGTTCCTTTTCCTTCACATGTTTTTCATATTTTATGTAGTGATCAAGGTTCTCTTGAGTCTATGGAGTAGCTTGAGTAAGTTGAGCATGTCTTTAAGTCATTGGGAACTACCAATGTTGTTAGATTCTTTGTAGTTCAAATGTTGTTTTAGGGTCCAGGCTTGGACATGTGGGGTTTGGTTTCCCCATCATTAACAGAAGGCGAGATGTCATGGGAGGTGTTTATAGACACTTTCACCCAACAGTTCATACCAAAGGTGGGGATATAGAGGAAGGTTGAAGATCTATAGGATGTTTTTCAGGGCCATCGATTAGTAATGTATTATGTTGAAAATTTCAGAGAGCTAGTTACATTATCTTTGGAAGTAGCATCAGAGGATCATATGAAGGCCCCTATCTTTGTTTGGGTTCTTCGTCTTGAAATTATAGAGAAAGTTCTCTCATCCGGGGATACCTATTTCGAGTGGTTGGTGGATGAGGCATTGATGGATGAGCTAGTTTTGAGGGTGCAACTAGTGGTTGTTGGTTCTCGTGAAGCTTCCTCATCTGGTGAGTAATGTGTTCCAAGGGTACCGGTTTCTAAAAATCTTTCTCTGTAGGATTTGACTTTCATTTTATCGGACTATTCTCTTGTATGTTTCTAGTGTGACCGGTTTGGTTACTCAAAGTTGTCTTGTTGTATTCCATCGAATACTTTCTACCAGTGTGGCCATTGGGGTCATTTGAAGAAGTTATGTAGGGGGTGTTTTCTGAAAGGGAAGTCTTGATCAGAGGATGTGTTTCCTGACTGTGAGGCAGGAGATGCTTCAGCCATCAGAGCCCCAACCACAGGCCTTGGGGTGAATCTCGCACACAGTCAGGATTGACAAGGGGGTGTGAAACCCAACCTAGCTTTGTTTTCTATGTTGGGATGGAAATTATTAACATATCATTGTTATTGTTGCCTTGATTTTGTAAGTTAGACTTTTTCTGGTAATGGTGAGATGAACTAGATATGTTGTAACCCAAAAAGTAGAGTCTATCTAAATGTGAACTTTGAAAACATTCATTCTCCTTTCAATGTGTCTTGCTTTCTTGTAGGTTGGTCGTAGTTTTTACATTTTGCAGTTCTCATTTGGGCATGCTTGAGTTTTGTAGAATTGGTTATTTGGGGTTTCGGTTTGTTTGGTAGGGTCCTAGTTTTAGTGGTGGTAGTGTCCATCATGTGTATGGAAGTCTAGGTTTGACCCCGATCAAGGTTTCTTGGTTTTTGGAGTTTTCAAAATATTTTTTTTAAGTGAAGCACATTAAAAATACGACTAGTCCAAACCATGCATCCCCAGTGTGGTGGATAGAACAAACTGCATGACCAACACATGACCATGTGGTAGGTATCATAATTGGGCATCTTTGTGTCATTTTTCAGTGGAGCCATTGGAACAGTTGGAAAACCGTTTTGAAACTGTGTGGTCAAGCCATGCGGGGTGCCCCTTCCATCCAGTAGTTCGCGCATGGTTGGCGCACAGTTTGGTAAATCGTGTGGGAAAACCATGTGAGTTGTACTAAAATTTTAAATATTGAAATCCCTTGTTCCTGGTTGCAGTGAGGGTATTGTTTGTGGTTTAAAGGGTTTTCGAATTAGTTGAGTTCTTGTGGTGGGGAGAACCCTCTCATGTTCCCACGTCATACTCATCCATGCGTTGTGGTTTCTTCTTAATCTGTCAGGTGTGACTTTTTGAGTGAATATTCATCCTATATTTCATTGTTTCCCCTTGTTTTTTTTTCGGGTATGGACTTGATCTTTGTTTGAATTTTGCCTGGGTGACTTTCTGGGGGTATAAAGTGTCTGTGGTGGGGATAATTGTCACACCCCGACCACAGATACTCCCTTATTTTATTATTTTCTCGATGTAGGAGATTTTGGTTGAGGTTTGGGTTGACTTCCTAACAAAATTCCTTTTATTTTTGTGATTTGGAGTTTCCTTTTATACCTACTATTAGTTATTCTTGTCAGGATTGAGATGATGTTTCATGTTGGAGAGTTTGTGATGTCATTAGTGTCTCTATATTGTGTTTAAAACATTCAAGGATCAATGGGTGGACTTCCGTAGTGTTTGGGATGTAATTTGGTGGGGTTTGGCTAATTTTTGGGGTTTCATGGTTTGATCATGGCCAAGAAAAACCGTGAAACCTAACCATGGGAAGCTGCATGAGTTTCTAGTAGCCCCTGCACGGGTTGCCCAAGTTTTGACAAACCGTGCATCCAAAACGTGTAGCCACTTTCGGGCTTTATAACATTTGACATGGAGCACTAATTAGGGTGATTCCACCTCCAAAATGAATCCCTATCTAGTAGTCATCGACCATAGGAGCCTCCCCCTCCTTCCTACTTCGCTTTGGGGACAATTAGGGGCTATTTATCAAGAAATGTTGGTGGTTCTTCATGTTTCCCTCATCAAATATTATCTCATTCACTTTCCCTCTTGGTTCATAGGTTTCATTTTGGGGTTTTCATCCATGGGAAAACCCTAATGTCTAGGGTTTATGTTTTTTTTGTTTTTCTTTGGATCTAGGGTGTGTGAATGGTAAGTGGGGATTAGATCTCTCCTCCCCTGAAGTTTTCTTCCATTCTCACATGGTTGAGGTAGGCGTTTCTAACTTTTTTCCTTTCCGGAACACTCCACAATCACTTGTGTGTTTTCATTTAATTTTTAAATGTCCTTTTCACCTATAATACATCTATTTCTTGATGCGAATCATGATTTCATTTTGCTATAATTTACTAAAAATAGGTTTTCATAGGGATTTGTGTGAAATACCTAGGGTTATTTCCCCTAGGGTTATTATTTAAAACCTCATTGTTCTTTAAAGTTAAATTGGGGGTTTTATGAAATGTATAGCCTTTATTATGGTGGGATGGTTATTTATTATTTGTGATCTTGATTTGGTGTGTATGGTTTGGTAATTATTTATCTTTTTAAAAGTGTTAAAATGTTGTAAAAAGGTTTTTATGGTTACAATGGGATTGTTTTATGTTCTTTGAATAATGTGGATAGTTGGATGTGGTTTTGAAGAATATTATTGGATTTGTGGAAGAGGTTTTTGGGTGTTCCTTGAAATATTAGTTACCTAAATGTTGTTTAAAATGGAATCCCATTAGGGGATATGCCCGTTTGGCTTTTGGTGTGTTTGTTTTGGAAAATGTTTGGATTGAGGGGTTGTTTGGAATTTCAAACATAAATATGGTTTTGGAAATGATTTGGAAATGTTTTGGTAAATGCATTTGGGTGTCTAAACATAAAACCCCGTTTGGAATTGTACCATTAAAGGTGATGTTTTGTGTTGATTTTAGAAAAGAATGTGATTCAGAAAATGTGAATTCCCAGTTGTGAAGGACCGTTTGGAATGTTTTTTGTGTTTCATGTTTTTCCTAAAATGTGGAAAGGGGTTTTTAGCAATTTTTTTAATAGGAGATGTTCATCATGGTTTTTTAAGTGATTTGAAAATGTTTCGGTTTTCATAATTTCTCAAGAGTGGGTTTGTGATGTGAAAGTGGTGGCTTATGAAATGAGATGCTCGGTGTGGTTAATAAATGGTGTATGAGGTAACATGTGATGTGTGAAATTTGATTGAGCACGAAATGGGAAGCCTGGGTATCTAGGTAGGCGGACTTGTACTAGTATTCTAGTGATCCTGTGGGGTTTGGCCCCTGTTTCACGTAGAAAGATTGATGATGACAACACTAAATAAACTATGATGATGAAGTCGGGGACCACTAGGTTATGGGTATGTTCCCTACTAGTGGCTCATGCAAAAGAAATGATATTGTTACTGTTACTTTTCACTGAGATACAAGGTATATGGGGCCCACAGCTAGCTAGTGACTAGGGGCGTTCCCGTGACTAGTGCACAATGATTATATTGCACCTCCCATCGGCATACAGTTTCTTGGGTTGGTAATTTTAAAAGTAAGTTCTTTGACTTTAATGTGGAGTTCTTTGAAATTTTTTTCCATTTAAATTTGTTCCACTGAAAATTGTTACTAGTATTGTTTGGATTGGGTTTTTATTATAAAATGATAGTTTTTTTGAAAAAGGGATTGGGGCGCGTGTTGGCCTTTGAAATGGTTATGTTGTTGTTGTTTAATAAAATGTGAAAAATCTATTTTAAAAATTGTATTTCAAACTAGTGTTAATGGACTGTTTTTGGAAAGGAAACACTTGGAATCTTTTGTGATTTCCTACTGAGCTGTTAGCTCACACCCTACCTAGACCACTCGGTGTCGGTAGACCTGAGCTGTTTTGAAAGTTCAAGTTTTGATTAGGTTTTTCTGGTTGGAGTTATCTCCAGGAGCAGGGTGGTCTTGTGGTTGGAGGTGACCAGGTGGTCACATGGAGATCATTATTGTAGTTTGTTGTTTTATTTTACTTTAGCTTCTGGTTCTCTCAGTGTTAGTTTTATTTAGTTGTATTTTTATTGGACCAGATTGTTCATTTTTTTTGAGATTTAGTTGTGGTTAGCTCTATTGCACTTTCAATGTTGTATATATTGATCCTATTTATTATTGGGCCAAATCATTCGCTCTTGTTTTATATATGATGCCCGACACTATTTTCCAGTCCATGGGGATCAAGAATGCCCTTCGGATCATATCGTGGACCGGGTCTGGTTTCTGGTTAGATGGCATCCCTTCTTGGTTCATGACAATTATAATGAGTATTTCCTTTTTATGGGATATTGAATAATGGTTACATGTCCGATTGAAATGGATATTTCACAATCCAATACAACGTGTGTCGAGCATGGTGTCTCTTACCATTATAGTTATACATGGACTTTGGTAATGTAGTTGCATGTTCCCTTACTTCAATTGTTGGGCATGGAATCTCACCCCACTTATCTTGAGTGTTGGGAATGACATCAAACATTCAAATGAGATTGTGGACATGTAGCGTCTGCATGATCTTATAGGATCATTAGACTAGTTATGGATGCAAAAGTTATACCCTGAGACTAGCTAGCACGTAGTATCCATGTACGTACCTACATATATCCTCACATACATCTTTCATATATTTGTATATAGTATATTACTATTTATATATTATTAATATTATATATATACATTGTTACTGATTAGACATACACCAGCCTACACCGATGTAGGTAGAGCATGCCAGGTATACTATATGAACTTGATATGACTCTGTTTTGTTATTAATCATGACTTATTATTCATTTATATGCATAGTCTTGAGCTATCTACACATGATATATTATTTCTAGACACAATTGGTGGTTGTCTACAATGTTTATCACACACATAATTCAGGATACCTTTGGTACCTAAGTTGACCTTATGTCTACAGGTATGGATAATGGAAAAAATATTTCTATAAATTTTTTATATGTATTACATATAGCATGGATCATATGAGCATAGGACCGGGCATGAGCTTCTGACGCTGAAGGAGTCTTCTTTTGGATTTTTTGTAACTTTTTATATCTTATTGTATATTCTTGATCCCTATTTCCCATTTTTTATGTTATAATTCTATGAAAAAGTTTTTTATATGTCATAACCTTGGAGGTTTTCTTATTATAATTATCACCATTGGTTATTTATTCTTATGAATATCTTTATTGAGTATGCTTTTTGAAGCTCCATTTATAAATATCATACTTCTTCTATTGTTTTTTATTTGTTATTATATATTGTGCGATTATGATGTAAAGGTATATACTCCACACTAAACCATCCTATACCCCCATAATTAATCAATAGCCTCTTGAATATGGGTAGGCACATATGGTGCCATGTGGGCCACCAAATCAGGACCATGATTAAATGGATCCTGAGTCCGGACATTGCATTGTTGTATCAGATAATTGTTTTTCCCTTTTATATTAATTTCTGGGTATTAGAGAGGCGACTAAGTTGTAATGGAATTTGATAGTGATTGTTTCCCTAGGATTAGAAAACCCATGTATAGGGGAAGCCCAAATTATCTGGGATGGGTTACTGTAGTTGTTGGATTATACCAACTATAGTGGGTATGATTTCACCATTGGGTAACACACATTCTTTTTCCTATTATTATTATTTATGATATGGATTTCATACATGATCCATGGACTATTAAAGAATGGAATTATAATCTCATCAATCATTATAGGAACATTGGGACTAATATTCCATTCATTTTTCCATGCAACACCCACTTTTTTCCTGCATTTTAGTACTACATATAGTGAGTTCTTGTTTATTATATATTGAAATGTGTTGAATTTTTTACAATTATAATATAATATGTTTAATTAATGTTTTTAAATTAATATAAATGACTGTTTCCCACATATATTGGTTATTAAACAATAATAATCCAATTATACCATATTGTGGATTCTGGACCTATAAGTTCAATGAAATTGTTTCATCCTCCTATCTAATTTAAATATATGGTCACAGTTATATGATGTTCCAATCGCAATCTATAATAAGTGTGAAATTTATAAATATTCAATATTGATGAATCTAATAATACAATTATGTCTATATATATATATATGAAATACTATGAACACAAATGAAGAGAAACTTTGAAAAAAATTATCTTTAAATGGGGTTGAAAATTGTAATGTTGAAGTTGTTTTCCACAATACCTTGAAATTTAAGCTCTTTATATCAGATCCCCTACTATGTTATATGATACCTTGACCATAACATATCCATAGTAGTGGGTATTTGGGGTTTCTATTACATCTGTATGGCATGTTATTGTCTTTTCTTTTCACCAAGAACTAGCTTTAGGAGTCGAAAGAGATTTGAAACCTTTTTATATGAAGGATGTGTACATGTCATATTATCCATCTATAATTCCTAAAACTATTAAATTTGGTTTTGATGTGTTCGTTTGGAATTTTATAATAATCCTACAATGAAAAAATCATGTCTTAATCTAGGAAGGAAGTGGAGACTATGCACCTTAGGTGGTGGCCCCGGAGCCGGAAGTGATACCTCATACAGTGAAACTTATGGAACCAATTTCTAGTCCAAATATGGGAACCAAATAATTATTTTGTGATGTATTTTCATATACTATTCATTACATGGAAGGAGTTTCTCAACCATCCCTGACTATAGAAGAGTTCATTCAGAAGTTTCATCAATAGTATCCCTCGAACTTTTTAGGGGATAGAGGACCACAAGATGTAGAGTCACAGATAGAGGCTATTCTTTCTATCATTGAGAATCTAGAAACACATCCAGAGAGGAGGGTCAAGATCACTACTTATATGATATAGGGTTCAACCAAACATTGGTTTGAGTTTATTACCTAAGAATATTGAAATTGAGATAGGATATATTTGAACTTCCATAAAATATTTTATGAATATGTCTTTCAACTTAAAGTTAGTGTTGAAAAATATAGATAGCTCACGAATCTCCAGCTGGGAGCCATTTATATAATGAAATATTCCCCTCATTTTAATAAGATGCAATATTTTTCTCCTACATCATCTGGAGATGAGATTATGAATTCTAGGTGATTTGATGATGGGTTGGTATATGCCATCTGATATCATGTCAATTTTTTTTAAGGCTGATGACTATTTATATGATTATAAGCTAGTCCCTCAAAACTGAAATGAATTTAGTGAATGTTGATGGTTCAAGAAAGGGTACTTAAATGATTATATTAGTTATTATTTCTTTTAGAGGTAAAAATCATTGTTTCCAAGTTTCGTGTTGGGTTTTATGTATCCAAACATCCCATACACTGCTACAAAATCATCCTTTAATAGTGCTAGAAATGTCCTTTATTATTACTAAAAAATAACTGATAATTGAAGCATTGTAAAAAAAAATAAACAGTTTATCAGCACAAAAAAAGCACTGTTAAAGGAAGCCTTTATCAGCGTTTTTAACGCTAATAAAGGGGTCTATTAACAGTGATAAAAAAAGTGCAGATGAAGACCCCAATAATAAAGGGTATATCAAAAAAAATTCATTCCGCACCCACCCCTCTTAATCAGCACTTCCCACTCCCACACCTTTATTAGCAATTTAGATAATACCACCCTCCCATGCACATCCCTCCCCTGAGTGAGTTTTGAATCCTAGTCCTCCAGCATATATATCAAAACCTTTTTGAATCCCTTATAATGTTTGTTTCATATTTTTTGAAATATATATATATATATATTTATATATATTTCATTAGATTTTTTACCCATATATTTATATATATTTTTATATATTAATAAATAAATTTTATATGTAAAAATGTTTAATTGATTTATTTATAAAATTAAATTTTTTTCTATGCATATATAAAAAATATGTATATAATAATATATATGACAATAAATAATTGTAATTTATTGAAAATGATAAAATTTCAATACCATAATATCAATATGAATGTAATACCTTTGAGTAAATTTATTCCCCACCAAAATGTCAAAAATACCCCCAGAATGAGAAAGAAAAACCATCGAATGTTAAAAATTCATTGTATGCCGACTAAAAACTGTTTTTTGGAGGCCTTCTAGTCCTTTTTTGGCCTCCAAAAATGTGAAATAGGTTTACATGTGTCACTAGGGAATAAATATTTTCTTTTTCTTTTATTTGATATGTGGTAGTGTCTAAAGGAACACCTGAATCAAAATGTATGGTCGTATGAAGTTTGAGTTTCATTTTCAACTT
The DNA here is from genome assembly GCA_963277665.1 of Viscum album. Classification (NCBI taxonomy): domain Eukaryota; kingdom Viridiplantae; phylum Streptophyta; class Magnoliopsida; order Santalales; family Viscaceae; genus Viscum; species Viscum album. The sequence goes on from OY728127.1 coordinate 113,318,183, forward strand.
ATTTTATTTATTTTGTCAATTTTTTGATTTTTTATCTCCAAATTGATATTAATTTACTATTACTCAGAAATAATAAAGAAATTAAAAATTAAAAATATTGTACTAATTATTTAATAATCCATTTTCAGTAAATATATTATATATTAAGTATATATGCCAATTTACCTTATCTAGAAAAAAATTAAATAATATATATTATATTTATTTCAATATATATATATATGTGTAATTATGTTATTTTTAATGAAATATATTTTTTTGAAATATATTTTATTAGCTCTTGTAAAAAATAACTGATAAAGGGGGGTCATTATGTGAACATTTAAAAAAGTGCTGATAAAACCCACCTTTTATCAGCTTCTTTTACAAGCATTGATAAAATACGTCATTATTCGATGCTTATAAAAACACTAAAAAAGGTGTCCCTTTAACAATGATTTTTGTAGCACTGAAAAATGGGTTCTCTAGTAATGTTTATCATTAGTGCTATTGAATCCATAACATTGGATAAACCAAGTTTTGTAGTAGTAATACTAAGAGATTTCACATATGTCACCAGTGTGGGAATCTATGATACAAGAAACCCTAGTGTATCTAGTATCGAATTGAATGGAGAGGATATTGATGTATTGGGAACATCCAGTGCCTCTAAAGGACATTTAAATTATAGAATATTGAGTGGTGATCTACACCTACCCCATGTTTAAGAGTAGGGAAAGTTTTATCACACCATGCAGGTAGCTAGAATACCACTGACTACTTAAGAGTAGGTGGTGGTCAAGTTAGAGGTTATTAGACTTTAGACATGTAACAGCCCGAGATTTTATGAAAAATATTCTTTTTAATTTTATTAATGTCTTGTGTTGTACATTACACCAAAAGGAGCTTGCAAAACACACATCCTTGACTTGCCTTGCATTACACGCAATCGCGACCTTCCTTGATAGCGTGTGTAGTATATAATACTGAGTTTCACTAAACAACGATATGTTATTAAAATATTATTAAAACTAGCCGTTAAGAATAGTAATAACCACCTTTTAAAATTTTAGAAATTTTAGCTCTCAAAATGGACTTCATTTTTGGATTCGGAGTATCGAATTTATCCTAAGGTGAAATTTTGGTGATTTTCGGATAACTTTCATATTTTGATGAATAGTGAAAATTACTAAATTTTAATTAAAAACAACTTTTTCAATCAAAATAGTTAATAGTGATAAATTATTAATTTTAGTGTTTTTAAAGTATATTTAGAATATATTTTTACAATTCAATACAATGTTGGTCATTGGATGTAATTTCACATTTACACCAGACATAAAGAAGTGTTAATCTTTTGATAGTTATTATCTCTTAAAAACACGCTATTTGTTGTGACAGCGGAAATCAATTATAAAACTAATTAATGAAACTTATATATTGGGAATTTTGTAAAATAGAAATCATTTTTGAATTTGGCATATCAATTATAGCTTAGGGTGAAATTTTGGCATTTTTCTGAAAAACATCAATTTTTGATGAATAGTGAAACTACTAAGTGGTAGTTAAAATTAATTTTTTCATAAATCTTAATTTTAACGCTTCTGTGAATGGAATTTCAAAAATCTAAGAGACACGGTTGATTTCAGTAAGTAAAATGTGGTTCAATGAGATGAAAATAATTTTTGGTGAATAGTAACTTTTTACTTTTATTTACCACAGTTAAAAGTAAATAGGGTAATTAAGGGTAAAAATGATATTAATATTACCCTAACACATGTCCTAATCCTATTGGACAAGTGTATTTCGACCAAAAACAAACATTGGAATAAAATATGACCATTTAGGCCTACTTGAATTAGATTAGGACATTTATTATTATTTAATTCAAAGAAGAGTGAAAAGAGTTAAAATCAAAGTTTATTTAATAAAACATTTTTAATATAGGGTTATACATAAGATAAATTCGACTATAAATATTCATTATAAATATAAAAATATTTCCTACATATTGGTATTTTATTTTTAATTTTTAGACATTAAATAAGTTAATTTATATATGACACAACGATGATGCAGTAATTATCTTATTAATGAAATATTGACATAATTGATGATATAAATACCCATATAAATATAATTTGTGACTTTTTAGGAATTACACTAATTTTATAGGTTAATATTACATGTTAGTATAGATTTAATTAACTTTGTGTGAACTTATCATTCTGTTATGATTTTCACAAAAATCAGTTACTAAATAGTGTCAAAATTAACATAAAATGGTTTTTAAAAAAATATTATATTATTAATTGTAATTTTATTCCTAAAAATCTAAGGTTCATCCAAATGACTTAGATAAGGTTATATATATTAATAATAAACAATTTTGGGTTTGTTTGGCTTCTTATAGTAAGTTTATTAACCTTATAGTGTAAGAACACAAGAAGACACGGTAAAAGTAAAATTATTTAACTTAATGTTAAATCTAAATGATAAGGTTAAAATAGGAACCTAAACTTGTTTAAATTCTATTGGATGAGAGGATTTCGACCCATCCCCACCTTATCCTAGAAATAAATTAATTTGGAGCTATTTAAAACCGAAATTGACTTTATAATAAAATAATATATTTTTTATTCCAAAGGTGCCCCTCTCCTCCCTTATAAAAGGGCACCTCCTCCCTCTCCTCGTCACACCAATTTGAGCATTCAAGCTCGACCAACCCCTGCAATAATCTCTTCTCCACTTCCCTAGTATCATCCTAGAGGTCCTGGTCTTCTTCAAAGACCATCATTAGTTCTTTAAGTGGAGGTTAAGTGAAGGCACGTCAAAAAGAGGAGGTTCGGACACTTACGAAGCAAATCGGACCTAAGGTAAGGGAAATATCACAATCTCATTTTTATCAGAGATTGTTTATACTTTGGTACTTACTGGGGTGTATTTTATCATCCACATCTATGTTTCCTCAATTTGTAATAATATTTCCATCCACCTACATTTTTTTAAAACCTATTTTACTCTTTGGTGAGTTTTTAGTAAAAGATATGAAAGGAATCTTTTGTCGTTTTTCGTATGAGGTACTTTTTTACTTTTCCGACAAAAGTACGGGAAGAATGTTTTTTTAACTTATACGGCATGAATTGATTTTTAAAACATTATTTCCAAGAATCTTCCTTTACAAGTTTTCATGTTTATTTTTAATCAACTTCTTTTAGTTTATAATTGTACGACATGTTAAGAAAGGAAAAGCGTTTTTGAAGCAGAAAGGATATTTTCCTCAAGAATGGAGTTCAAGTGTTTTATAAAAATTATTTTCCATCTAAGATAATAAATGGGTTATGTTTTTTATCACTATTTATTTGATTATTTTGTGATGGAATTATATTTTTATGAATTCCTTTATCTTATATGAATTGTTTTATGATGTCACGATGTTTAGGATTCCCATTTTTATTACATGGGTTATGAAATGATGTATGATTTATTATTTTGTGGAACACATAAGAATGGTATCATTATGAGATGGGTGGGACCTATATCTCCCTCCAATTCATTGGGTAAATATTTTATATCTCATGAGATAGACATGGCTGGAATGGTAGGTTATATCGGTTCAGTGAAACAGGACTGAAACGAGGGTGACTTGGTTCAGAAAGGGACTTTGTCCACTAAGATAGTCTTGGCAATGAGTCTTAACTAACAAGAAATGATTCTCTATGATTATGTGTGTATGACACAAAGTTTCATGTTTTAGGTTATGATTATTGGGATTACATTTCCCTTCTATGATTTATCCCATGTTATGATATTATGAGCTCTTTTGCAGGTTAAGATTTCCAAAAGCTATGTTCTTATGTATATGATGTGATTGATATTTCTTTTGTTTACCCTTACTGAGCATTTTAGCTCACCCTTTTATGTTTTGTTTTCCCCAGGATATAAAGAAAGGTTTTAGGTATAAAAAAAGGATGATCTTTATGGGAGACGTTGAAGATCTTTCACCACGATTAGAAGATTATATTCCGAGTTTCCAAAGACACTAAACTATTACGGTCCTTGTGTGTGTGTTTTGTTATGTACTAAGTATTCCGCAAATGAAATGTAAAGTCAATGTACGTTAAGCTTTGGGTCTCTACAGTTGGTATCAGAGGAAAGGTTTAGTCAACCTTTGGAAAATAGGATGCGAAAACGTTAGTGAGATCCCTAGAGATATTTCTAAGGTATGTCTAGGGATGTCCCTAAGGTTAAGTATACGTATAGGTTATAGTACTAGAATTATGCTAATGATAATAGAATTAAACCTAAGATGTTAGATATTGAAGGTACTCCATCTTTATTATGTTGTTTTCCCTAGCATGATTTTTTCCTCTCACACTATTCTTTTTGGGTTTTAGACGATGGTTGGAACCTGAAGGAACCATATTGATCAATGCAATGGACAATGCAATGATTGTCCTCCAGAACAAACAAATGTTATGGGAGATGGAGTGCAAAATCTTATTTCTATACTTACACAAGCTATGAATCATTCTGGACTTCCAAATGAGCAGAGAAGGAATAATATTCTATTGAGTCCTTCATGAGGCAACACCCACATTCTTTCAGTGGGTCTTCTGATCCACTTGTTGCTGAACAATGGATCAGTACCACTGAAAAGATATTTTCAGTTCTTCAATGTTCTGAACATGATAAAGTCATCTTAGTAGTGTATCATTTGGAAGGTGAAGCTGATGAATGGTGGAATCTTATCAAGAATACGAGGCCAAGAGATGAAATTGAGTCCATGGAATGGGACGAGTTCAAGAACTTATTTTTCAATAAGTACATCCCTCGTATTCTTCGAACAAAGATGGAGAAGGAGTTTCTTGAACTAAAGAAAAAGGATGATGAATCTTTTGGTATATACGAAGCGAATTTTACAAGACTTGCAAGGTATGCATCTGGCATTATCATCGAACCTGAAAGTAAAGTTGATCGATTTTTCAGTGGCGTAAAACCAAGTCTTCGAAGGGCATTATCTATAAGAGACTTCAGTAGCTATGAAGAAATTGTGTGTTGTTCTATCAAGGTAGAAATGGAAGTTGGTGTTATATATCCATCTCATGGTTTTGACAAGAAACAAAAGATGGAGTTCAAGGAGAAATCTCAGAATAATGGTGAAAAGAAGATGAATGTTTCCATATGCACAAAGTGTGGAAAGAAGCATGGAAGATATTGTCTTAAAGGGACTAGAAAATGTTTTATGTGTGGAAAAGAAGGTCATCGAGCAGCTGAGTGTCGAGGTAATGGAAAAAGGGTTTGCAATGATGTGAATAAAGCAAACACTGCAGAGAACGCACCACCAACACTTCGATGCTTCAAGTGCAAGGAAATGGGGTGTTATGATAATAAATTCCCTAATCCAAGGGTTAGTGATGATCAACATGAGCAACCACTGAAGGAAAAGGACAAAGGGAAGTCACATGTGATCACTATTGGCAATGTTGAATATGACAACGATGTGGTGGAATGCTTAAGTGTTTATGTAATGGGATTCCAAAATAATGTTGTATCATGGAGCATTGGAATATTTATGTATTGGTCTAATGTGGTATTCAAAGGGATTGAGATATTATGCGCATAATGAAGGGAAAATGAGAAAATGAAATGTTTAACAGTATTCATGAGCTCATGATTGATATAAGGACTAAGTGATATCATGGTTTGAGTATATAGAATTTTGAGGATTTTAGTATGTGGAAAGTGTTAACTTTTAACTGCATTCATTTTTTCCCTAAGGTTCAATTGGTATTCAAGAGAATACATGATTAAGGCCTTTGAAGGTTTGGAATGTGACCAACAAGACATATCTTATTATATATGGGGATCAAAGATGGTATTAAATCTCTGGACTGCAGTATTATGGATAAGCCTAAAGACTATAATGGACTATGTTGGACATAAGTTAGTATTGTTTAAGGATAGAAGTTTTCTCGATATTATTTATGGGACGTTATAGTAATATAGTTTTAGAAAAAGGACAACCTGCAGGACGGGCGACAGCCCATCGCGTCGGACAAGGATGTGGGAATCGAACCCACAACTGAAGTGCGACTGGCCTTTAATGCCTACCACTGGCCTACAACAAGTCCCTGTCTAGTAGAATCTAGTTTTATTATATTAAGCAGTATGATATATGAAGTATAAGTCCATTTTAGGAACCATATATGATTAATCTCACTATAGATCGACTTATGTATATAACTTTTGCTAACCTTTTGTTTGAGAAAGATGGAATGACCCGTCATTCTATCACCTGATCTGCTAACACTTCACGAATAACAAATTCAACTTCATTTATTTAAGAGATGAAGTGGAAGTTGTTCAAGGAACGAACAACAGTGATATTGTACCAAAATAAAGTAAGTATTTATTCTAATTCAAATTCTTCGACCTTAGGGAAACGATCTTGAAAACCAAAAATGTTGTCCTAGTGCTCTTATATCTGATTAATCAGATGGTACCTTAGATCGTCACAAATTTATGGCTTTGTGATTGCTAGATTTTCCATAGCCATGTTCTCTACCACTCTCCATCAGAACATGATGGTTAGATTTCTCTTCCATATCCATATTTTCACCTGTGTGGAAACCCAGTGATTAGTTTATTTGGGTAACCATTACGTTTCATACCTTTTTTTAAAGATTGGTTTTGGTATTCCCTTTTTACGATGTGGGGTTCTATTAATGAAACTTTCGAATAGTAAACCATTTTTAACCCCGACGAATTTCATGGGTGAAATTCATTTTAAGGGGGGTAGAATGTAACAGCCTGAGATTTTATGAAAAATATTTTTTTAATTTTATTAATGTCTTGTGTTGTACACTACACCAAAAGGAGCTTGCACAACACACATCCTTGACTTTCCTTGCATTACACGCAATCGTGACCTTCCTCGAAAGCGTGTGTAGTACGTAATACTAAGTTTCACTAAACAACGATATGATATTAAAATATTATTAAAACTAGCTGTTAAGAATATTAATAACCACCTTTTAAAATTTTAGAAATTTTAGCTCTCAAAATGGACTTCATTTTTGGATTCGGAGTATCGAATTTAGCCTAAGGTGAAATTTTGGTGATTTTCGGATAACTTTCATATTTTGATGAATAGTGAAAATTACTAAATTTTAATTAAAAAAACTTTTTCAATAGAAATAATTAATAGTGATAAATTATTAATTTTAGTGGTTTTAAAGTATATTTAGAATATATTTTTACAATTCAATACAATGTTGGTCATTGGATGTAATTTCACATTTACACCACACATAAAGAAGTGTTAATCTTTTGATAGTTATTATCTCTTAAAAACACTCTATTTGTTGTGATAGCGGAAATTAATTATAAAATTAATTAATGCTTATTATATGTTGGGAATTTTGTAAAATAGAAATCATTTTTGAATTCGGAATATCAATTATATCTAAGGGTGAAATTTTGGCATTTTTCTGAAAAACTTCAATTTTTGATGAATAGTGAAACTACTAAGTGGTAGATAAAATTAATTTTTTCATAAATCTTAATTTTAGCGCTTCTGTGAATGGAATTTCAAAAATCCGAGAGACACGGTTGATGTCAGTAAGTAAAATGTGGTTCAATGAGATTAAATAATTTTTGCTGAATAGTAACTTTTTACTTTTATTTACCACGATTAAAAGTAAATAGGGCAATTAAGGGTAAAAATGATATTAATATTACCCTAACACATGTCCTAATCCTATGGGACAAGTGTATTTCGACCAAAAACAAACTTAGTAATAAAATATGACCATTTAGTCCCACTTGAATTAGATTAGGACATTTATTTTTATTTAATTCAATGAAGAGTTAAAAGAGTTAAAATCAAAGTTTATTTAATAAAACATTTTTAATATAGGTTAATACAAAAGATAAATTCGACTATAAATATTCATTATAAAGCTAAAAATATTTCCCACATAATGGTATTTTATTTGTAATTTTTAGACGTTAAATAAGTTAATTTATTTGTGACCCAACGATGATGCAATAATTATCATATTAATGAAATATTGACATAATTGATGTTATAAATACCCAAATAATTATAATTTGTGACTTTTTATGAATTCCACTAATTTTATAGGTTAATATTACATGTTATTATTTATTTAATTAACATTTTTTGAACTTATCATTCTGTTATTATTTTCACAAAAATCAATTACTAAATAGTGTCAAAATTGACATAAAATAGTTTTTTAAAACAAATATTATATTATTAATTGTAATTTTATTCCTAAAAATCTATGGTTCGTCCAAATGACTTAGATAAGGTTATATATATTAATACTTAACAATTTGGGGTTCTTTTGGCTTCTTATAGTATTTTTATTAACCTTATAGTGTAAGAACACAAGAAGACACGGTAAAAGTAAAATTATTTAACTTAATGTTAAATCTAAATGATAAGGTTAAAATAGGAACCTAAACTTGTTTAAATTCTATTAGATGAGAGTATTTCGACCCATCCCCACATTATCCTCGAAATAAATTAATTTGGAGCTATTTAAAACCGAAATTTACTTTATAACAAAATAATATTTTTAGTTATTCCAAAGGTGCCCCTCTCCTCCCTTATAAAAGGGCACCTCCTCCCTCTCCTCCTCACACCAATTTGAGCATTCAAGCTCGACCAACCCCTGAAAAAATCTGTTCTCCACTTCCCTAGTATCATCCTAGAGGTCCTGGAATTCTTCAAAGACCATCCTTAGTTCTTTAAGTGGAGGTTAAGTGAAGGCGCGTCAAAAAGAGGAGGTTCGGACACTTACGAAGCAAATCGGACCTAAGGTAAGGGAAATATCACAATCTCATTTTTATCCGAGATTGTTTATACTTTGGTATTTAATAGGGTGTATTTTATCATCTAAATCCATGTTTCCTCAATATGTAAAAATATTTCCATCCACCTACATTTTTTTAAAACCTATTTTACCCTTTGGTGAGTTTTTAGTAAAAGATATGAATGGAATCTTTTGTCGTTTTTCGTATGAGGTACTTTTTGACGTTTCTGACAAAAGTACAGGAAGAATGTTTTTTTAACTTATACAGAATGAATGGATTTTTAAATCATTATTTCCAAGAATCTTCCTTTACAAGTTTTCAGGTTTATTTTTAATCAACTTCTTTTAGTTTATAATTGTACGACATGTTAAGAAAGGAAAAGTGTTTTTGAAGCAGAAAGGATATTTTCCTCAAGAATGGAGTTCAAGTGTTTTATCAAAATTATTTTCCATCTAAGATAATAAATGGCTTCTCTTTTTTATCCCTATTGATTTGATTATGTTGTGATGAAATTATATTTTTATGAATTCCTTTATCTTATATGAATTGTTTTATGATGTCACGATGTTTAAGATTCCCATTTTTATTACATGGGTTATGCAATGATGTATGATTTATGATTTTGTGGCACACATAAGAATGGTATAATTATGAGATGGGTTGGACCTATATCTCCCTCCAATGCATTGGGTAAATATTTTATATCTCATGAGATAGACATGGCTGGAATGGTAGGTTATACCGGTTCAGTGAAACAGGACTGAAACGAGGGTGACTCGGTTCAGAAAGGGACTTTGTCCACTAAGATAGTCTTGGAAATGAGTCTTGACTAACAAGAAATGATTCTTTATGATTATGTGAATATGACACAATGTTTCATGTTTTAAGTCATCATTATTGGGATTACATTTCACTTCTATGATTTATCCCATGTTATGATATTATGAGCTCTTTTGCAGGTTAAGATTTCCAAAAGCTATGTTCTTATGTATATGATGTGATTGATATTTCTTTTGTTTACCCTTAATAAGCATTTGAGCGCCCCCTTTTATGTTTTCTTTTCCCCAGGATATAAAGAAAGGTTTTAGGTATAAAAAAAGGAAGATCTTTATGGGAGATGTTGAAGATCTTTCACCACGATTAGAAGATTATATTCCGAGTTTCCAAAGACACTAAACTATTACGGTCCTTGTGTGTGTGTTTTGTTATGTACTAAGTATTCCGCAAATGAAATGTAATATCAATGTACGTTAAGCTTCGGGTCTCTTCAAGAAAAGTAGCACCAGCCGAGTGGGCCTATTTAGGGAAGTCAGGTTGTGAATCCGGTCCACTGTATGGGCTAGATACATGTTGTGCATCCTATGCTGGAGGAGTAGAGATCCAAAACTTCTATTATTTGATGAAAAATTCTAGTATCCTCTACTTTAGTGTCTACATTACCGACATAGGTATGTCACACAATTTCATATCAGAGGCAATTATGAATAGTCTGAAACATGAGATATATATTTAATATGGTGTGATGATTCCCAATACCACATTAGGTGTCTCATAAGAGAAGATTCCCCATTTTAAGGATTGTCTCTTTGAGATAGGTTGGTATCTTTTCATGTGTAATATCTCCATTCTTGATAGGAAAGGGATTGTTATAACTATCAAGATGGACTGGTTAGTTCACTATTGAGCTCATATTGATTTCATTCTTTATAGGATGACATTTAAATCACCATAAGGAAGTAGACATATCTAAAAGGGATAATGGGATGTCCATTCATCTTGATATAGACCTGAGCATTAGGGGCTGGGTAGAGTGACAACCCAGATTACATGTTTTTTCTTGGTTGAATTTTTGTTATGACCTAATTTATTCCCTCCTGTAAAGGATTATTTTAGTTATATATTCCCAAAAATATTTTGTAGGATACCACTAGTGAGATAAGTATAATTCACCCTTGAGATAGTGTTAAGGAATGAACCAGTGTACATTCCTCCTTAAATTATATAAACTCTGTAGATACTAGAGCGCAAAAAATATTTCGAAGACCTGCAGAATAAAGTATTTATACACCACAACCCTTCTCCATTGTGTTTAACAATCTTATTTTCCCAAAAAGGTGGATGATACCATCATGTATTTGTGTATTACTACTAAATAAATAAGCTTATAGTTAAGAACCAGAATCCACTTCCTAGAATATATGATCTCTTTGATAAATTCCAAGGAGTGATGGTGTTTTGAAAGACACATTTGTGGTCTAGATATCATAAGGTGAGTTTTATGACATTATACATACCTCACATATCGTTTCAAATAATGTATGATCTTTATGAATATTTGGTAATACCAACTGGTCTCATGAATCTTCCAACTATCTTTATAGATTTGATGAATCAGGTTTTCAACTTGTTCATTGATTCATTCACAGTAGTATTTATTGACAACATCTATGTGTATTCTCATTCCCAACAAAACCATGTAAGACATCTTGATGATGTTTTAAATACATTGAGAGAGCCCATCATTAGGAAAATCCCCTCAAATTTTAGTTTTGGATTAACAATGTTCACTTATAGGGTCATTTAATCTCAGAGTATTTAGTATCAAAATACCTTGAGAAAGTGAGAGCTATAGTTTCCTAGGGGATCCTGAGAATGCCTTTAATATAAATAGTTTATTGGGTATTTCTGAGTATTATAGATGCTTCATATAATATTTCCCACACCAAGAAATGTCACATATATTCTTGAATAAGAAGGGTGTGAAATTTATAATTTCATAAACTTTTAAAGCATCATTTTCGGATTGGAATAGAATATTGACTTCAATAATGATATATATTTTCATAGTGCTTGGAAAAATTTATACTATGTATTATGATGCATCGGGTATCGGGATAGGAGTAGTTCTGATGCAGAAAAAGGGAGTCATAGATTACAAGTCTTTTCAATAGAGGACTCATGAGTGAAATTACCAGACACAAGTCCTCGAGTTATAATATTTAATTAATTATTTATAGTGCCTACGAAACTATTTACATGGAGTGTATTTTTTTGGTATTCATTGATAAAAAAATCCTCTATTACATCTATACAGAGTTTGATCAGAATATGAGGTAGCTCAGGTGGGATGAGTACCTGTAATATTTTGATTTTGACTTTATTATATTCTTAGGAAAGGAATTGTTTTAGCTAATTCTCAAAGATAAAATACTTAGAAACATGTGGTCTAGGATGCCAGTGGTGAGTGGAATCTCATATCCTTGTTTTTAGATATTCATGTAGAGGTTCAGGAGGAGCATGGATAGTCCTCCTATCATCATTAGCAGTGACTTATACCCTTCTAGAATAGGTAAGAGAGAGGAAACTATAATAACAATAGGTACTAGTCCTAGGGTAATGTATATCAGATAATGGTTCATATTCTGTTTGGACCATGGATGTCGGTGACACTCTATACTTTCATGGGTGTATATGATTCACTACAACAATTGAAGTGGATCTGATAAATATTTTTTCCACATTATTTTATGAAGTACATCCTGGTGTCACCATGATGTATCATGACTTATTTCCCTAGTATTGGTTTCCTACTATGAAATGGGAGATAACAATATTTAACACTTGGTGTTCTTACTTTTAGTAGGGGAATAAGAAACATCAAAAACTGGTTAGACTTTTACATTTATTATATATCCCCTAGTGGAAATTGGATGATGTCCCGATAGTCTTCATGAAACATTTACCAAAATCACCTCATGTAAACAACATAGTTTATTTAGTCTTTGATCATTTAACAAGGATCTCACACTTATTTTCTATTTGAGATACCATATCATTGAATAAGTTGGGGGGATATACATTAGGGAGGTCTTATACCATCATGTGTCTCCATTATCTATTTTATCTAACATGGATAAATGTTTCTCATAATAGTTCTGGTAGGGTTCAAATATTTACTCGGGTACATTGGTGTATTTGAGCATGACCTATCATCCACTAATTTATTGATAGATAGAGTACACAATTTAAGTGTTTTAGGACATGATGATTTAATGTTTCATAGACTTCGGGGGTTCGTAGGATGATTACGTACCCCTAGTTTAGTGAACTTAAAATAAAAATGTTCAGGATACCATTCAAATGGCTCATTATGAAGCCTTATATAGTAGTTCATTCTGATCACCTCTATGTTTTCTAGAGGTCGATGACATATCTTTACTCAAACTACACATCGTGTAGGAAACATCAGAGTAGGTCCTATTAATCATGTTGAGAATGTTAATAGCTTAGTCTAGACATCTCATATAGGAGACTTCATAGTTGGTACAGATCACACATGACCTCTTCCACAGTACTAGTGGGAGTAAAAGACCTAACATGTAACAATCAGGAATCTACCACAATTTTTGGGAAAATAAGTAAAGAGATTGTAGATAAAATATCTAGCATATTCTAGTTTAAGTTTAGGAGATACTGAGTGTGTGTTTTAGAAATTAATAGTAAACACACTACCCATAATGTAAAAAAAATAAACAAATAGAGAAAATAAAAGATGTATAATATATGGTGTTTATATATATGATAATATAAGTATCTTGTGACTTTAGAAATGTAGTTCTAACTGAAGCTCAAGTTGGGGTTCTAAAAGTCATTGTGAAACAGAGTTTCATGAACTCTTCTATTTTCTAACAGTAAGAATTAAATGTATGATTATGTATGCTCTACTCTTCCTCTGTCAGGCGTAAGGAAGATGTAGAATTTATGCACTTTTATGATTATTTCAATATGGTTCATATTACTTCCTGTGTTAAGATCTATGTGTATCTATATGTATGCACTTATGTTATTTTTTTGTATGTGGTTTTCCGCACGAGGGATTCTGCTACTTATTTTAATAATTTCATGTTGAAAAAAATGTCTATATTTCTTATATCCTTGTACTCAGGGTTAACACATTCTTTAATGCATCACAGTAAAACAATTAAGAAAAATAATTAAAATAATAATGATCAATAATTTTTATAAAATATCAAATATGACTATTTATGTCAAAATAATCTAAAACAATATAAATGAGTCTCTAAAATGGTGAGATATTCTGGCATTTTCTTGATCTTGTGGTGACATAATCTGAAAGTGAGTTAGATTGGATATGACTCAACTTGGTGCTAGGCCAATCATTACTATACCAAATTTCCATTCTGGTGGAAGGTTTCCTCAACTATGACTTAGGTATGACGGTAGGTGTGTTCAACAATTTTTCAAATTCTATATGCAATGGAGATTCATCGTCTAGTGATGAGACATCATTGGTTGTCAATTTTCTATGATGGCGATGATTTTTATCCACTGGTGAGTTAGCTTTCCCAGTGACTCAACCTCAATGGTGAGTTAGACTTGGTAGGGACTCAATATGAATGGGGAGTCATTCTAATACATAGTGAAATAGTTTTCCAATCTACCTTATATTATAAGATGTTCTCATAACACATAAAACTCATTAATAACATAATTAACAAGATTTTTTAATCATTAAAACAGGGGTGCCAACAGTCTCCCCCTTTTGATGATCACTACTCATGGAATCAATGTCAAATCATGAAATTTTATACATATGGTAAAAATATAAATAAATAACATATTTTATTAAAATTAACTAGATAGTAAATAGTATCAAATGAAAGTATTTATAAATATATGGAAAGGAATATTTGTATGTAATCAATGTAACATTAGAGTATCAAAATAATAATAATATATAAAAATAATAGTAATATCTAAAGAAATTATATAATTACATATAATATCCTCCAAATTTTGGTATTATAATAAAGTGAATAGGAAATATGAAATTCATTGAAGCTGAATATGAATAAATACAATAAGAATAATTAGATAATTTCTATTTAGAAGAGTTAATTAAAGTCCCAAAAAATGTTTCAACAAACAATATACACAAAAGAACCCTATAAATATAAAATTTTCTTATCATAAATGATATTAGATATTTTTTAAATGGTTAGGAGGAGTATTTACCTTGTCCTTTTAGGAAAAGTGGGTGAAATAAGATCTGAAGGAGCTTGAGGGATGGCTGTCAGAATATAATAAAGAGAATAGGGATCTCTAATGATGATTGGTGTATAGTTCTACACTACCTCTATAGGAGAGAGAGAAAAAGGCTAAAATGAGTTGGAAAAGATGAATGTGTATCTTTTTCCACACCAGGCCTAAAATAATTAAGATTCGTAGATGGTGGTGTCAAATTATTAGTAACATGAATTGGCTCATGGGCCACAATAGTAGTTCTATGAACATGTAAACATGTTTTCATAAGATTTATGAAATACATGATGATATTACCACCTATCTCCATTTCACTAATGAAATATTTTTCTGTTCTATAAACCACTGAAGAACTTGATTCATGACCTTATATCAATTCACTTTCTCTGTAAAGTCCTGGGAAAATTGATGCATCTTTAGATTTTCTATCATGAACAATGTATGGGAATTCTGATAAAGATTAGTATATATCCATGAATGATAAAACATTATCAATTTTGGGATGATCTCTCTATTATCATTCATGCCTATCACGCACTCTCTAACAATCATGTGAAAATGATCACTATTATGCTCAAACTTCCTCATACTTCCCTGAGGAATAGAGGGCCCACCATTAAAAATAGCTCTAATCTCCTCTCTCACAACATATCTTATCATCTCGAGATTGAGAACAAGATTAATAGTATGGGAACTAGAATATAAAAAACAAATATTCTACTCTCTATCATGTAAAGCATCCATGGAAGCAAAAAAGGATGTCTATATCAATTCTAAAATAGATTTCATAGAATCCTGATCACTGGAAAGTATACTATTTTCAATATCAATTTTTATAATGTAGAGCATAATTTTTTGTTGAATATATTGTATCACCAAATAAAAAAAATACCTTGAATACCTTTCACATAACTAAGTGCCACAAGGAACTTGATTTTTAAACAACAGACTGAAGTCAAAAAGAATACATTCATTAATGGATTCTTTGTCACTTTTGGTGATAACATCCACTAGGATCGAAGGAGTAACAAGGGTGGGTACAGTTGAAGGTGTAATTATTGGTAAATATACATCAGATGGAGACCTTTCCAATTATCCCACAACATCAATCTGAATCACGAATGATCTCCCCGGATCCCTTTCTCATGGAATTGCAACACCACCATTATTTGGGGTACAACCAAGAAACTTATCCCATTCCTAAAAAAATGGTCCATCCATATTATAAAAGACTAACCAAGATACTAAAAAAACTATAGGCTTAGTAGCTATTGACACAACCACAATTAGTACAACAAAAAGGGCCTCAATAGTTCTCTATATATCACCTGATGAATCAACAAAAGTATCATCAACTTGAATCTACTCAGAAAATTACTGCCCAAAAATATAAAAAACCATCATCTTGTTAACCAATAACTATTAAAAATAGTCTACTAAATGTCCATTTAAACACCATCCATATGAACAGTAAGATTACCACAACTAGTAGGATCAACATGATGACTATTTAGAATCGGGGATTTTTAACCTCAACTATTTCTTATTTTTCTTCTCTAGAAGCCATATCAACTTCATTAATAAGGCTAGGTCTTACTTCTAATCTCGAAATAGAACATCTAGGAGAAGGGATATGATCCTGAGGTATTTCCACATCATTTGGTGCAATTCTTCCACTAGAACCATTATGGTCAGAATCTCTATCTCCACCATATCCCTCATTACCATTTCACTTTTCATATTTATCCAATCATCCTCCTTATTCTCTATCATATTATTTCTCATAATTATTTTATTCATCTCGATTTTCTTCAGAGTTTTTGGAAGTACTCTTAAATTGATCTTCACTTGAAGCCTCTGCCTCTTCCTCACCACTACCTTGTTTCAAAATACTTTCTTTGACATGGCATGTCCTAATAGGACTAGGCGAACCATAGTTTAAAGAAGGAGATATTTTTTGAAGGTCTGTATTAATTCCTTCATCTACACAAAATTATCGATACTCATCAATATAGGAATCATATTCCTCTTCCTTTTCATAATAATACTCCACCAAATCATCTAGCTCCAATCCACTGTCCATAAGATCTTTTGATCTCAATGTATTTTCAACTAGGATGAATTCATCATAAAAGATTTCAATATCATTGATCCACAACATCTTCCATGGATTCCAACTAATTTTCAACCCCAGAAATGTCACCCTAGTGATCATTTTTTAAAAAAGGGACTCTACAAATTGGTAGAAAAAATATACAAGACTAGGAAAAAAATGCATCTCCTTAAAATAGAACCATTCCATAAATCCATGGTCCAGTATAACATTTATTACTATCAAATTTCTCATCAGTAACCATTATACTAAAATATCTTTCATGGGATCTAAAAACCTCTTTGTAAGATCTGGAATCATGGGATCTAATGAAGAATGAATATACTCCCCTTTCTGCTTCTTTGTGGGATGTGAATCCTTTGGAGATGGCTCAGAATATTTGTTGACTTTTACCATGGTGATCGGATCATCTATTTTGGGTGAAGGTGAAGGATGTTCGAGGGTCGAGAGAGAAAGGGTCACAACAGGTATTGAGAGAAGTGGTGTGAGGGAAGTGTTTCATTTTAATTAGACATAAATATAATTTTATATAATTTATGTATTTATAATTTTAAAAATAGAAACACCTAATAAAATATGATTCTAATTAAGAATAAAATAAATAATTTTTAAATTTAAAACAGGCAAAAACACAATGGCGAGACATTTCATAACGGTGAGACATTTCACAATGGTGATATGATTTTCAACACTACATAAAAAATAGCATGTAAAAATAGTGAAAAAAACACAATGGTGAGTGATTTCATATTGGTGAGACATTTTACAATGGTGATAAATTTTTCAATGGTTAGAAAATTTAAAATGGTGAGAAAATCTCATAAGTGAGTCCCCTAAATTTAAGGTCATTTGAAATTAATAATACCTGACTCATGTTTGATGTGGTTAATTCTCTAGATTTCAAAGACACCGTGAAAATATCATAAAGCTGATGTTCAGTACCAATGTATTCAAGAGTGATACAACCCTTTTGAAAATGATCACCCAAAAAGTTATTCCTTATATCAATATGATTTGTTAAATAATGTGACACATGATCCTTTGAAATATTTATATCAAATGTGTTATCACAATTTATAGCTACATTCCAAATTAACATCTATGATCTAGTAATTAATGTTTCATCCACAAAATTTTCACACAATAACCACCTAAAGTAATGTATTTTCCATCAGCAGTAGACAGTGAAACAATTTTTTTTCATACTACACCAACAAACTAAAGACTTTCTAAGAAGGCGACATGTTCAAGTGGTGGTTTTTCTATCTAACTTACAAACAACAAAATTAGCATATGAATAAATGACTAAGTAAAAAAAATATTCTTATTGGGTAAAATAACCCTAAATTATTATTATAATTGATGTATTTGAATATTGGTTTTATAGAAACCATGTGTGACACTTTTTGATTTGATGTAAACAAGCACACATTTACACACTAAACATAATATCAGACTGACTAGTAGTTATATAGAGAATAATTCCAATCATAACTCTAGAAATAGTTTGATACTCTAGTTTCCAGCTTCATCAAGATCCAATATACAAGTAGTACTCATAGGAGTTTCACTACTCATAGTGTTATCCAAATTAAAATATTATAAAAAATTCTTAGTATAATTACTATAATGAACAAATATTTTATTAGTTGTATATTACACCATTTTTGTGTAATATTTCATTCATTTCACAAACACACTCCCAAAGACCATATTAGATTAGTTCCTTTTAAAACATTGAAAAAAAAATTCTAGTCTGGTTAAAGATATTAAATGTTCCCAACAAAATTCTCTCCCTTTAGTACTCTTACCTAAAACTATTCTTTATCACCTACAGAAAATAAATATCAAAAAAGGTGAGATCAGATGCTTAGTAAGGGTAAGAATAATCATAAAGCATAAGTATATAAAAAAGATTCAAAAAGGTTATCTTGTATATCTAAGATCATGATATCATGTCATGGAATAGACCATAAAAGTCTATAAATGAAAATAAAGAAGATATTCAATGAGATCATAATATAAGACATGAGATTGTAGAATACACATAAACATAGAAAATAATTTCCGTCTTAGTCAAGGCTCAATACCAAGACCACCATAGTGGAAAAAGTCCTTTACAAATAGGGTTCATTACAAATTCAATCCCTGTGTTATTAAAGAGATTTTATATCCCATTCTGACCCTGTATTACAGAACCAATATCATTTCCCATTCTAGACTTGTATTATCGAACCATGATCAATTATTATACTAGTCATGTCTATCTCATGAGATATAAATCCTTACACAATGAATTGGTAGGAGATATAGGACCCACCAATATTATAATGAAAACCATTCATATCCGTGGCTCAATAAACTAACTCATTCATCAGATTAGAACACATAAAAAAGTGGGTTTCATAATAATTTCATCATAATATAACTCATAGAAAATAAATGGAATTTATCAGCATCAATCCATCATAAACGAAAACCATTCAAAGAATGAATTATAATGGTATCATTGGATCATATCCCTAGTAAAACATTAGTTACATCAAATAAAATTTTCTTAGATATAAATTTATTTTGAAATACCATATTAAATAATTCTTGATAAAATTATCCTTTCTTATTTGAAAATGTTTTGTTTTCAAAAAATGAAGTGAAATTTTAAAAAAAAATTATTTGAAAATAAACATGTAATGTTATAATGCGAAAATAAAATAATTAAATAATCATGAAGGTGGAAAATTCCATTCATTCCATATAACATAAAAAAATACTTTCGTAGTTTTGTTAGAATATTTAAAAAGTGCCTCGTTTGGGAAATGAAAAAAATATTCCTTCCAAATCATGTAGTAAAACTAAAAAATTTGTAAAAATAACAACAAAAATCCACAAGATAATATTAAAAGAATATTTGAAAACAATTTTAGAAAACATGGATGTTGAAGATAAATATTCCCCAATAGATACTTAAAATGAAACAATGCCAAATATTGATGAGATTGTAAAATATGTACTCATCACTTTATTATTAGTATAATCGTATGTCCCATGGATGAAATAAAGTTATATTGATATGAAAAAACCATTATATTTTTGATAAGTCTTAAAAAATAAATTCATAAGCAGTATATACACCACATAGAATAAACAAGTAGTGTATAAGGTATTTGTACCATGGAAATAAAAGTGAGACTAAAATCCTTTACCTTAGGAATGGACTTCCATCTTATATGTTAAAAACTAAAGTATAATAAATATAAGTTTATGTTAAATATACCATTGAAACATATTCATTTATATATATAATACTGTATATTATTTACTTATTACTTTGTATAACTTTCTTTTGATCAATTTTATGATAATTTTATATTTCGTGTAATAACTGATTTGTTTCTCGTTCATGTTTTGACTTTTTATAATTGGTAATCTTATATAAATCATGATTTAATAATATTTATAATTAAATTAATGATATTATATATATATATATATATATATATATTCATTATATATGTATTAATGTTGAGTCATTTAATCTAGAGATAGAAAATTAAATACACCTTTCAAGGAGACGGTAGGTTGTACGTACAGATGAACATAGTTTTCATTTTATTGTTATATTAAGAGAACAAAATTTATATGTTATAATATAATTAAAGAAAATTATTTATGTTATATATATCATATATATGCATAAAATTCTTCCTCATTACCATCCATGTGAAATATATTAAAAAAATGAATCACACTGTGTCGTGGAGATGGTAAGTCATACGTACGCATGATCAACGTTATCATTTCCCAAAAGATTAGGTCATGAAATGGGAGGTTTGATATTATCATTACCAAATCATAATTACATCATAAATATCATATATAAATTATAAACCAATCATAATTATCACTCATAAAATATGGTAACGGAAAAATAATTGTATCACAATGTGGAGATAGCAAGTCGTACGTACGCATGAGCGATCCATTCATTTTTTATTCGATTGGAAAGGGGATATATATTGGTGTGTTAATAATCATAATACGTTTTAATAAATATTATAGTGATTATTTTTTTATTTTATGATATATATCATAGATTTATATGAGGTATATAATATTTGAAAAATAGAGTGATCAATTAGAGCAATTAGCTCTGCTTCGAAATAGATAATTTATATCTCCTCTAAATGACTAGATATTTTCTATTTTTGGAATAAAAAAACCTATATAATGTGTAAATGGAAGTTTATAAGATCAAATTTTATGGTATAGTTGATCTTAAATTCTAAATTAGATGTGATTATGTGAAGAAGGCGGTTCCCTTTTACAATTGAGGTGAGGGGTAATTTTGGAATATAAAAAACTATTAATTTATAATAAATTTAATTCTTAATAAAAAACATAAAAATTTAATGGATTAGAAAATAAGACGATATAAGCTTGTAATAGCATCAAAAAATATAGTTTAGACATGTTTTGGTATTATTTTAAACCTTATCATTTTAATTAACCCTTAGTTAACCAATTTTAATTTTAATAATATATCAACTTTTAAATGATAAATGGTTGTAATTTCAACTTATAGAATGTAAAAATACCCCAAATGAACAATTTCTAACATTTTATACCATATAGTGATTTTTTATTATTTTTAATGTTTTTTTATGATTTTTAAATAATTTAATAAAATATTATTTTTTTAAAATTTCATTAGTGTCAATTTTGACAATATTCAATACTTGGAATTTTAAAAATATCAAGATAGAAAGTTAACAAAAAAAACTATTTTATTATATTACTAAGAGGTTAAGGTAATCACTAAAATTAGTTGATAAAATCAATTTCTTAAATTATATTTATTTGAAAATTTTTAGTTACATTTATTTGATATTTCCATTAATAAAATAATTACTACATCAGTGTTGTTTGATCCTTTAATATATTTACTTTTTTACTAATAATTGAATATAAAATACCAAGATGAAGATAAATATTAATTAATTTGATTAATATTCACATATTAATATATATCTTTTGAATCCTTTTATAAAAAATGATATATTTTGTAAAATATGAATTCGACGTCTTTAAATTTTCATTAAATAAAATATTATAAATACAATAATTTTATTTAAGTTACCCCAAAAGTAAGTAATACATTTATTTAATTAAAATATTGTTAATAATATAAAAATATATTGTTATATAATTTCATAATATATCTTTTTTCCCATGTGGACACATAAGGGACATTAATGATAATGAATGTGACATTTTTTGACATTCATTGATTTAATAATTATATAACTCATTTTCAAGAGAAATTGTCCATTAAACGACTTAATTTCAATCATTATGTGTTATGGGTGGAAATTTCTTCATATTTTAATATTTTGGCATGTTTTAGTGTCATTTAATTTTTATTGTGATTTTTAACCTAAATTACCGAATTTACCCTTCACAGTGGTAACCATGTTTACCAAGGTTAATATTCATATTTTCAAAAAAAAGAACCTATTTATTAAACATGATTATTATTAATCCAAATTATCATAAATATTTTAATTTTAAAATAATATAAGTTTAATAATTTAATTTAATATAATGTAGGAAAAATGAAATGAAAATTAGTTTTTTTTCAGAAAAATTCCCTTTTAAAACATTAAATGTTTTTATAATAATTTCATGTTTAAAATACTCTTCTAGAACTATAATTATATTAAATAAAAATAAAAATAAAAAATTAAAATTTAAAACTAATACATAAAATTATTGTACCTAGTAAATACTTTAAAAAAATACATGGCTCAATAAAAATAATTATTTTCTCTATTCATAAAAGGATGAAACTATTCGTAAAAAACCCAAAAATTCAACCATAGAAAATTTTTATACATAAATTTAAAATAATTATTTTTTTATTCAAATATAATTTATTAATTTTTAAAAAAATATATTTTAAATAATATCCCCATTCAAATCTATAGAACCATCCTTTTTAGAAAAATACTTCTTTTTTTGCGTAAAAATATATTTTTTCTTATATCATTTCTAAAAACCAATAATATGAATGTTAAAAATTATATTTTGATATATTATATAAATATATATGTCAATAATATAATTCAACAAGTGCCATTTTTTAATTGGTATAAAGCATACCTGTAAATAGGGTTTTAGAAAAACATTTCATTTAATTTTAAAAATGGGTTTAAATTCATTTATAATAAATATTTCAAAGAATTATATGTGCATGTATAAAACATAATTTCACAGTATAGTTAATATTGTTCATACAATCCATTATAAGACAATTTTTATAATTTTCTTATTTAAATAATTAAAATAATAATATTATTCATTGTAGAAACATAGTATTATGTGTAATGTAGTCTATGTCGCTGTTGCGTGTAGTGTAGGCCATCATGGAATCGAATTATTTTTCAAAAAACTATATCACAAAAATATTAGTGTATTATATTCTACCTCCCTTAAAATCAATTTCTCCCTCTAAATTCATCGGGGTCATAAAATTGTTAATGACTAAAAGTTACTTTCATAAAAACTCACATCGAAAAAAAGAATAATAATATTTCCTTTTAAAAGGGGAAAGATAGAAACCTAAAGGTTACCCAATGTAACTTATAACTATTTTTCCACATATGAAAATGTATATGTAATGTGAATTCATGGACATAAAATAGAAATCTAACTACCATTTTATGATGAAAGATGATAGAGAACACGATCAAGAGAAATTTAAAAATCATAAATCCATAAAAATTTGATGATATAATAGACCATTATATTTATCGGAATATAAAGTACTAGGATTAAATATTTGGATTGAAAATCCTTTCTCTATCATTTAATAATTTTCGTGAGAAAAATACTTAATTTATTTCCTTACATTCGATAAGAATTTCTCATCCTTTTTTTGTGACTTGATCAATTTCCACTTCATCTACTATTCCATGAAATTAAGGTGAATTTTTCATTTCTTGAAGTATGAGATCCATATAATTCTACGTTATTCCATATGTATTAACATGAAAACATAAATGTTGATAATGATTATCCATTATGAATAAATCCTCATATGGTGAGAGACAACATTAATCTTCAAAACCTCATCCAAATTTCAACGAAAAAAATTTCATAACTTTTTACCTATCTGAAACTTTGAAAAGATTAAAATCCAAAACTTTCAAATTGGGTCCTTAAGTTTAAAAAATAATCTAATCATTAATCCCCGAAAAAACATGATGAATCTCATATTTTTCACACACTAAACTTGTGAATACTATGATTATGTATTATATTGAAACATGGTAATCTCCTTAATTACCATACAACCTTAGTGAAAACATGCATGCTTTAAAACTTTATCTCTATACTCGTACCATAAATAAAAACATCTAAACTCAATCCTTGATATTATAAACATAATTTTCATCATATTAGTTCCAACATCAAAAATATTATCCCTTTTATTTTATAATAAAAAAAATATATTTATCTCATTATTATCCCAAAATTATGGACAAATTAAGGTTAATATATCCCTTAATTTTTTGTTATATAAAAAATATCACATTTCAACCTCATTCACCATTCTTAGTTACTAGTACCATTCATAATATACTTTAAAATACTTATGGAAAACTATAGTGAAAAAATCCATAGATGTTCTGTTACTCCACAATACCATAATATTACTTATAGAACATGATTATAGATTTTCAATACATAAACAAAAAATAATTTATCTATCTTCTTAAACCATTAAGAATGCTTTTTTATTTTATTACATAACAATTATTTCATATCATATGTCATTTTTAGTCTCTTATTCCTCATAAATAAAACCATTAATCATAAAAAATTGCTAATGATAATTCGTTCCATATTATCTGTTTTCATAATTCCCACACATTCCAAATTTAAAACATTTAACTATTGTTGATTAATTAATAATACCATTATATTTGAATATTGTTCTAACTAAACATTTTACATTGAAATTACTTTATTTGTTTCCTTCTTTTCTACACACAAATCATCTTCCAGTTCCTTTGAAACATTATCCTGGATTCATCTTCCCACATGATTAACATGAATAATGTTGATCTATTTTTCTTCTGCGGTCTTTAAGAAATTATATATTACAATTATCATATGCGTAATTTACTAAGGTATATGTTGTTGATTATTTTATGAATTTTCTTATCTAGAATAATAAAAATATTTTCCCATACAACTCCAATTTTATTTAGTTACTCACAAGGAAGATAATTCCATTTTTCGTCAATTTAAGAATCAACATGATTCCTCCTTATTAATCCATTTTATAAGAACCAAAAAGGTTTGTTTGATAAATAATAATCATACTTGGAAAACCTCATAATAATATAAAATTACATATAAAATATTAATTTATGAAACCATAGGGTTATTCTGAGGTTATTCCTCATTATTATGAAAACTCTGGGATTCTAACATAGATGTATACTTCAAGACCCCCCTAATTTTTCTCCTCCTAGTTTCTAATGGTTTATTAAACCTTTTCTCGGATACCATCTATAATGAACCAGAATTTATATACATGTATATTACATATCATGAGATGAATATTAATTATATTACACAAATACATTCTCGAGGACCATAATAGTCTTGTTCCCTTTAAAACATAGAAAACATTCTTGTAATTGGGTGAAGTATCATGAATGTTTCCCACAAAGATCTTACCCTTTAGCATTTCCACATAGAACCTTTATTTATAACTTTGGAAATATAAAAATATGATAAGGGTGAGATCAAATGATTAGTAAGGGATAACATAATCATAAAGCACATGTACATAATCAAACTCACTCCTAAAAACAGTATTAGTGTTGGCACCTTTAAAAACATGGAACCCAATCTTCATGTCTAGTGAATAATCCTTTATGTTTCCCACAAATATCTTCCAGATTATTATTATAACCTAAAACATTTTTTTATAACCTTTTCAAAAGAAACATAAGAAAAGGGTGAGATCAGATGAAAAGTAAAAGTATACATAATCATAAAGAATAAGTAATAAACAAAACATTTGAAAATAATATCTTGTATATGAAATATAATGTCATCATATCATGTAATAAATCCAAGAAGTTCATAAAAGAAATAAAATAACATATTCAATGATATTATAACATAGGACATGAATTTGTGGGATACAAATAAGTAATGAAAATCATGTCCGTGTTAGTCATGGATGATTACCAAGACCATCATAGCAGACCAAGTAATTTACCAAACTAGGTTAACTCCCCATTATATAAATGTGTTACTAAACCTAGATTACTTTCTATTCCATCCATATATTACTTAACTGTGATCATTTCTAGTTTCATTATTGTATTACTAAAACATGATCATTTCCCATTATATTAATATATATATCATTAGATATAAATATTTTCCCAATTAATTGGAGGGTTATACAGGTCCCAAGAATCACATAATGGATACCATACATATGTGTTTCATAATAAGATAATTCATTCATCATATCAGAATCCTTAAAAAGTGGGTTTCATAAGCATTTCATCATATCATAACTCATATAAAAGAAACAAAATTCATAAACATAAATAAACAATAAACATAACCCATTATGATATAGAACAAGAAGGGTATACATAGATCATATCCCTATTAAAACATAATTAATATCAAATAATGTTATCTTATATGGAAAATTATTTTGAAATATCACTTGATATAATTCTTGAGGAAAATATATTTTCTCATTTAAAAACATATTCTTTTCTTGAAATGATGCGAAATATTTTTTTAAAAACATTTTATTTTAAAATAAACATGGAATATTTTAATGTAAACATCAATTAAATAAGGTTTCATGATAATGAAAAATTTCTTTAATGATGTATAAGTTAAAAAAACATTCCTTTCGTAATTTTTCTAAAAAAGTCATAAAGTACCACATTTGGAAAATGACAAAAATATTCCTATCAAACCATGTAGTAAAAAGTCAAAAATGGGTAAAATGACTTTAATAATCCATATGATAATAGTAAACAAATTTTTTAAAACATTTTGAGATATCATATTATTGGATGATATATATTCTGTAATAGATACTTAAACCAAAATAGTCCCAAATATGGATGGGATTGTGAAATAAATACTCATCACATTATAATATTTTGAAAAATATTATCCATTAAAGAAATTGATACATAAAAAACATAGTATTATAGATAAGACTCGTAAAAAACATTTATAGTACGTATATACACCATGCAGAAGAAACAAGAAATATGTATGTCATGTTTTCCATAGAAATAAAAATTAGAAAATTTCATTACCTTATGTATTAACTTTCTTCATATAAGTCCAAACCTCATGTATAATAAATATAATATTATTATACATATCCCACCAAAACATATTAATATATAATTTTAATCATATATTATCTACTTATAACTTTAAATTTCGCACTTATTAATAATTTCTTGTATAAGTTATATTTCAGGTAAAATCCACTTTTTTCATTCATCTTTTAACTTGTTATCATTGGTCCTATTATATAGATCATGATTTCATCATCTCAAGAATTATATTAATGATATAAATATAATATATAAATATATTCATTATATATGTATTCATGGTGATTCATTAATGATAGAGATATATTAAAATAGAACGTTCATGGATATGGTAGGCCATATATACGCATGAACACTGTTTTAATTTTATTTTCATATTAAAATAATGAAAAATATATGATATATTATCGATAATGAATTATTATTATTTTATATATATCATATGTATTCATGAAATATTACCTTATTTAAATCCATGTGAAATAAATATCAAAAAACGAATTACATCACATCTTGGAGATGGTAAGCCATACATACACACGAGCGACATTACCATTTCTGAAAAGATTATGTGGTAAACATTTAGATATGATATTATCTTTCTAGAAGTGTAATTATGTCATAAATATAATATATTAGTATTAAACCCATCATAATTATCACACATAAAATATGGTGATGGAATATAAATTGTATCCTTATGTGGAGATGGTAAGTTGTACGTATGCACGAGCAATAATTTCATTTCTTATTCAATGGAAAAGGGTGATATATATTGGTGTTTTAATTATAATAATAAAATTTAAGATAATATATGATTATTATTTTATTATTTTATTATATATATCAAAGTTTTTAAGAGATATTTAATAGTATAAAAAGAGAGTGTTTCTTTATAGCGATTACAACTTCTTCAAAAGGGAGCATTCAGATCTCATATAAATGACTCTATAGTTTGACTTTTGGAAAAACCAGAAGCACTAGAATGTGTATAGGGGTGTTTAGATGATACAATTTTAGGTCATGTTCGATAATTAATGCTCAGTGTGATGTGAATAAGTGAGGGAGGAGGTCCCCTATAATAATTAATCTGAGGGGTACTTTTGGAATTTCAAAAAAAATTAATTTATAACAAAATCAATTCCCTATAAAAAACCTCCAAAGTGAACTAGATTAAAAGAAATGGTTCTATAAGATTATAATATCATTAACCAATATATTTTAGACATGTTTTATTTTTATTTTAAACCTCATCATTTTTAGTAACCGTTAGTTAAGCTATTTCAATATAAACTAATGAAACAAATTTTTCAATATTAAAAGGATGAACTTTTTAATTATGTGATGTAAATTAGAACATAAATGAATAATTTATAATATTTTATACCATATTATATTTTTTTAAGAAATTTAAATTCATATAATGTTTTTTAAATAATTTAAAAAAATATTATTTTTAATGAAATTTCATTAATTTAAATTTCGACACAATTAATTGCATGAAATTTTAAAAATATCAATATAACAAAACAACATCAAAAAAAATTTATAATATCCCTAAGAATTAAATTAAAGATATAAAATTCGTTTGTTAAATTAATCATCTAAAAATATATTTATTTTAAAAAAATTAGTTACCTTTATTTGATATATCCATTAATAAAATAATTACTACATCATTGTTGTGTGATTATTTAATAAATTTATTTGTTCCATAAAAGTAAAAAATAAAATACCATGAAAAAAATAAAATATATATTTAGAATAATATTTATATTTGAGTGTATATTTTGATTAAACCTATAAAAATTGATATATTACTTTAAACGTGACTCTGACATCCTTACATTTTCATTAAATAAAATATTATAAATACTGTATTTTCATCTATATTACCAAAAATATCAAAAATTAATTTACATCATGAAAATATATTAATTACTTTAAACATTTATAGTTATATTCCTTCATAACCTGAATCTTATCCCATGTGGACACATAAGGGACATCAAAGACAAATAATGTACCATTTCATGACTTTCATTAATTTTAGTATTATATAAGTCATTTTCATGGACATGTGTCCCTTGAATGACTGAAATTCAACTTTCATATGTTAATTGGAGATGTTTATTCATCTAATAAATTCTTTTCATGTGTTAGTGTATTTTTTGAGTCATTATAATTTTATTATTAACCTAAATAACCAAAATAACCCTTTTCAATAGTAACACAATTTACCAAGGTCACTGTAAATATTGGAGAAAAAATAAAAGGATTATATTTAATAAAATTGGACTATATGAATCAAAATTTAAAATCCATTTCTAAAAATTTAAAACATATAAGTATTATAATTGAATATAATATAAATATGGTAATATTATATGAGAAAACAGTTTTTAGGAATAATTCCCTTTTAAAACATAAAATGTTCTTACAATAAAATCTTGTATAAAATCCTTTTAAAAAAATATAATTTTTTTAATATAAATTAATATTAACTAATTAAAATTTAAAAATAATCCATCTCATAATTTTACATTGTAAATACTAAAAAAATACAGTTTTGATGAAGATCAGTATTTTCACTATTCTTCAAAAGATGAAGCTTTTCACAAAAAAACTAAAAATTCAATAAAAGTAAATTTTTATATTCCAATATCAAATAAGTAGTATATTATTTAAAATTATATTTATAAGTTTCCATAACAAATTTTGTATCAATTGTGCCATCAAAATGTGGAAAAATTTCCCTTTTAAAAAAATATTTATTTTATGTGTATAATTAGATATGTTCATATAATCTTTCTAGGAAACACATAAGATGAATGTTAAAAATTTGATTTATTATAATATATATATATATATATTTAATATAATATAATAATAAATATATGTTTATATATTGGTATAAAACATGATTGTGCATATTTTTTTCAAAAAAAACATTCTCTTCTATTTTAAAAAAGGATTTACATTTATTTATAATTAATAGGTCAAAAAAGTATATGTATACATATTTAAACCATATTTTTATAACAGATTTAATCTTGTTCATGAATTCCACTCAAATAGAGAGGTATAATTGTCTTGTTGGAATAACTCAAATAATAAAATTATGTTTCATAGAATTTTAATATTTCATGTAACACAAACATAACTGATGATGTGTGTAGCCCAAGTTAAAAAGTAAAAAAATTATTTAAAAAAAATATATCTCATAAAATTTCAGGTTATTACATTTACCTTTTCTTAAAATTAATTCCTTATTTATTTTAAAAAATCATAAAACCAAGAAATAATTTTTGTTCACCCATTAAACTCATTTAAAATTCATTTTGATATTTTTTTGAGAAATTTGTACAAAATTAATTTTCGGAAGATCCAAAACTGATATCATGTGTATATATTTATACAACTAAAACATAATTTTTTTTAAAATGGTTTGAATCATCTTCATCGTTCAAAAATATTTTGGAAATATGGAAACAATTGGGACTTTTTTATGGAGA
Source organism: Viscum album (assembly GCA_963277665.1). Classification (NCBI taxonomy): domain Eukaryota; kingdom Viridiplantae; phylum Streptophyta; class Magnoliopsida; order Santalales; family Viscaceae; genus Viscum; species Viscum album. Next base: position 113,349,103 of record OY728127.1, read on the forward strand.
GTTGAGATATTATTTCAAACCTTAAAATGATTTTATTATCTTGAAAAAACGATTTGGGAAATGATAATTTTTAAATCCATGGGGGTTGTTAAAAAAACATCCTGGAAAATATACCCATTATAGAATTAACTTTTTATACTAATTTTATATAGTTTGAAATATTAATGTGATTTATAGGAAAGTGATATTCTAATGGATTCTAGTATAGCTAATAGTACAAATGTATCTTCATATTCTATTCCTTATTCTTGAATATACACTTGTGATAATTGTTTAGCTTTATTTATTACTATTATACCAAATTAATCTACCATGTTTCTAGAAACATATTTAGTTATAATATTTAAGTGGTATTTGGGTATATCTAAAACATCAACAAATTTATTTCTTTTAAATTGATTTAGTTCTTCTTGCATAGAAAATACCCAAATTTCATCATTAATTGAATCATTGATGTTCTTTGGTTAAGGTTATGATAATAATGAATGATGTTCAACATTGTTTCCTAGAGAAGTTCAAGTATGTGTACCTATATCTAGGTCTCCAACTAAAACAATCTAAAATAAGGTGGTCAAGTGTCCAAACATCTCTATAAAAAGATGGGTTGGTAAACTTAGAATTATTTACTGGTTAAGATTCGCCTATTGGAAGTGGCTCATAAATACACAATTTTTCTACATTCTTTATAGTAGAATTATATGGGTTGGAATTTATTTTCAAAGTGGATAAATCTCCCTCAATGCTTTCTAAAAATTTATTAGTCTCATGTTGATATGTATCATCAAATTTTATGTAAAAATAATCTTCAATAGTATTGGTTCTTTTGTTATAAACACTATAATATTTACTAGTGGGTGAATTTCTTATGAAAATTCCTTCATCACTTTTGGAGGAAAACTTCTCAATATTACTCTTACTATTAAAAATAAATAATTATCAACAAAAAAATATAATACAATTAACCATAGGATTTCTTATATTCCAAATCACAAAACGGGTTTTGATTCAAAATAGGTCTAATTAACACTCAATTGATTACATATAAATATGTGTTTATATCCTCTTCCCGAAAGTGTTCATAATTGTAATATTCATTATGTACAGTCTGAGCTACCTCTTGGAGTGTTCTATTTATTCTTTATACAACTCAATTATCATTAGTGGACCTAGGTGGAGAGAAGTTATGATTATTGAAATTTTGAGAGAAAAAGGATTAATATTTTTGGGTTTCAAACCCACATCCATGGTCACTTATTAATGACTTATTTCAAATTCCACATAATATTTCCACAGATTTAGAATAGTTGAAAAATAAGGTAAATCTTTACTTTTTTAAGATAAAAAATACAAATATATACCTAGAAAATTCATCTACAATTACATAAATATAGTGCATCAAATTAGAACTAGAAACAGTAGATGTTCTAAATAAATCAATATGAAACAACATAAGAGGTTGAGAAGTTGAAACACCATTATTTGATTTAATTGAAATCTTGTGTTTCTTCTCTTTTTGATAGGGGTTACAGACTTTAACATTTAGTAACTCGTGTTTAGGTAGATACCTAACAAACTCTTTCCAATATATCGTTATATGTGATTGAATATTATGATGGACTATGATCCGATGTCATAGCTAATATTATTTATGAAAAACACTCATGAAGGAAACATTATGTGAAATAAAATAATCAAGACTAAAAACATAAACATTCTCATTCCTTAAAGCAATAAATATAAAATCATCATTGGAATTAAAAACAATACATTCAGTGTTTTAAAATTTTACATGAAAACCACCATCACACAATTGTGATATTCTAAGAAAGTTTTACTTAAAAACCATAAAAAATTAAATTTTGGAATTAAAAACAAAACGGTGTTACCAATTTGAAAAAGGCAAATGATCTTCCCTTTAGCATTATCACCAAAGGTAACAAAACCATGATCAAAATTTATGATGTTCTTGATGCTATAGTATTCTCTTATTAAATGATTGGAACAACCACTATCAAAATAACACAAACTTATACATGACTTGTTCAACATCTTTCCTATAAAACAAGTTTTTACCAACGATGAAATTAGTACCTAGATTTTATTGGGTCCAAATGTGTTATAAATTTAAACTTTTGTAACCATCATTTTCTTAATGGGTTTACTATAACAAGATTGCAATATTTTTGAAATGAAATATTTCATAGGTTATTTACAATAATAAATGGAAGTAGAGATTTCAGTATTATATTATGGTACTAATTTTTTCATTATTATTCTTCTCTATCTAATTTAGTATCCTAGACCGGTTACACACTTTGAAGAAATATGTTTATCTAGAATTTCTGTATTTTTTTCATCATCCAATGATAAAATTTTCTAAATACTTTATCATTTTTTCATTGTAAAATTTATGTTCAAGACTCTCCTTCAATAATGGAGATTTGTTTTTTTATATAGTATGATCAGTTTTAATACTATCAGAAAGAAAATGTTTTTTTCTTCTAGATATTATATTTATCTTCATGTCCATTAAAAGTTTCCTTGTGCATTTTGATGTATTCAAACATTTTCTTTTGAGACATATCATCTTAATTTTGTTCAATTTTAGAGTTCTCATAATCAACCAGATATTAATTTGTTGATAAATAATGTACCTTATATGATTTTTTCATGAAGAACATTTTGGATCTGTCATGTTTTTTTCACAATTAATGTCATATTCAAAATATCTATCCTCATAGTAACTCCATTTTGAGTTAAATTATTTCTTTAATTTTATGTCTTTGCCTCATATTTATTTTTTGATTTTAAATTATGAAAATTAGTCCTTAAGATGTCCTTTTTTTTCATTCGTAGTAGGTTATATAATTATTTCTATCATCAGTTTTAAAATATTTTTTCTAGGTTCCACTATTTTTATAATTTCTGCTGTAACTAGGCTTTATGAAGATATTCTTCATTATGTAGAATGTCTTAAATAATCTATCCATATTGGACATATCTTTATCACAGTGTAGTGGTGATTCATACTCACTAAAGATTTGAGCTTGAACCATTTCATTGTTTGTTTTTTGGATAATAAATAATTGAATGTTAAAGATTTTATATTAGGTCCATACTCTTATTCTTTATTGAATTTATGTTCTTCCTAGAAATCATCAATTTTATAATCAGTTCTTTAATAGGTAATTTTTTAATGTCACATGATACCCTTGTTAACATAGATGTTTTATTCATCTATCTAGAAGGCATATGAGATATCTCATAGTATGATACTTTTTAGATACTATATTTCCCAAGGAGCTCATGGTGTTAACTATTTAGTGGACATTAATATATATATATAAAATTATCTCATCAGGTTCCATCGTAAAAGTATCATATTTTATTTTATTTCAAATCACTATCATATGTTTAAATTTTTTAGTTCCTTAATGTGAAGTTGATAAAGTATCCCAAATCTCAAAGGATGTTTTACTAGTAGATATTCATTTAAATTCATTATATCCTAAGTCATAGTAATTTTCATTCGTTTCATTATAAATATATTTATAATCATGATTTGTAACATCATCCTAGGCCTTTCTAAGAGTCTTTGGTAACTCATATTTATCCTTAATAACATACCAAATTTCAAAACGTATACACTCTATGAATTTTCATCTTGATTTAAAAAAAGAATAATTATTTTTCATAATTAATGGTGTATTTTTGGTAGTGTAACCTTCTTGTCTATAATCTATTTAGAGAATTATATTTATAACTAACATAAATTTCTGCCCATTAATATATAACTAAAATTGAAGTTGATAATATTTGAAAACCCTTTAACACCAGATGTTTTTCAGGCCGAGTATCTCAAGATGGGGTTTAATTGAGTACCCAATAAAAATTCTTTATTATTTCCATCCTTTTATGTATATTAAGGAAAGGGAAACACATTTTTTTGTGGAGATGGTAGTATACACATATGCACGATTAACCATTTCTATTTTTTTAAGGAGAAGGGTAGAGGTTGTTAGTGTTTATTCCCATAATATTACAACATTAAGTGAACTATAAAAACTGAATTACTAATATATTATGGAAAAAAATAAATTTAAAATAGAAAGTGAAAATGAAAATATGATGGAAAAAAATTGAACTTACAGAGAGAACATTGGGTTTCTCCCAGAATATTCCCTCAAAAGGAAGAAATTAGGATAAAATATTTTGAAATAGAAGTTTATTAGAGTAAAATAAGATGAAAATGGATTGGAAAAACTAAATATTTTCAATAGGAAACTAATTTTTTAGTTCTCTCGAATTGGTGGTGAGAGGCCCCTTTCATAAGTGGTGATAATGATATTTTGTAAATAATTCAACATAATATAAAGGGAACCAAAATTAAACATGTCATTTGGAACCAAAACTAGGTTATAATTGAGTGGAGGGTATATTAAGGGAGATAATATATCATGGAAAAAATTAGAAACAGGTTTTTTAACTTGTTCATAGATCTTTATCCCTTGAATTATTACTTTTTCTATTCAATATTTTACCACAACAAGTTTTTACCTAATATAATATAACATTTGTGGCTAAATATATAGTGGTAAGTATTAAATGATTTTTACAGTAATTTTAAATTTTAAATCCATTAATTTAAAATAAATTTTAATTTTTTTTAAGATTGAGTTAATTATTATAACCATGTAATGAAATAAAATAAATTTTGGGAAAAATATTATATTAGGTTTAAAATATAAAATATTATTTTGTAAACTATGATAAATATTTTATAATTAATAATTTCAATTATAAAATACATTTGTAATCAATAAAATGGTTTTATAAATTTATAATTTATACTTGTATACAAATAAGGGAATAAAAGTCATAGTATTTGTATATTACACTATTCAATAAAAATCAATTTTTTTTAAAATGATCCAAAAAATTCATGCTTAAATAATTTTTAAATTATATATAAAAAATGAATTTATTTTTATCTATTTTAAATTATGAATTTTATAAATTAATTTATTAAATGAGAATAAAGAAATAAAGAAAATATTTTTTTTGGAAATATTCATTTTTTAAACATGAACTATTATACATATTTTTTCATATCTATTGATAACCTAAATAGATTTAATATTTTATTTCATATATAAAAATATTTTGAGGCTATTTATTTAATATATTATCGTAAAATATATATTAATTAAGAAAACCATTTTTTGTAAAAGAGTAAATATTACATTTAATCTAATTATGATTTAAAAATACCATTAAAATTTATTAATTACAATTTAAAAATTTGTTATAACTCTCTATTGATATTAAAATATTTATTTGATTTTACATATACTTAATATTAGATTTTAATATTAATAATAATATATAACCAATACGAAAATAATATAAATATATTTTTATAATATTTTAATATCATATTTCTATTCTATTATGAGTAATATTATTTTGAATTTACTACATATTAATAAAAAAATAGTATACCTATTATATATGTTAATAATAAACATACTTATAATGAACATATTTTAAATTTCTATATTTTAAAAAATCAAAATTTCAATAGATATATATCACTCATATATATATACTAAACTTATACCATCGACACGTACCATTTTCACAGTTTTCATTTTAGTTCTCACAACAAGGTTTCCAAATTCATTGTATTATTTCCCATTATAGGTTTTTTATTTCTAATGACAATTCATAAAAGTGATAATGGTCATGGGGTTCCTCTAGTTATATTCATATTATTCATTTCAATTTAGTTTCCCCATTTAATTTTTATATTTTTAATATATTCAATATTCTCTAATATCTAATACATAGTTTCATGAGATTTTTGTAATGCTTAACAATGAAATATTAATTTTTGTTATTTAAATCCATATTTTGTATTAATTTGAACTTTATATATTCAAATTCCCCTGAAAAAATTATAGAAAATAGTGTATAATTACAAAAATAATATTTTTGGAAAAAAGTATTCTTTCTAAAAACTAAGGGCGTCACATTCCATCCTTTAATGAATTTCATCCTTGCAATTTTATTTATCATATACTATTGAAAATATTTAGGGGTATCTATAATGTATGCATGAAAAAAATTTAAATTTATATAGGTATATCAATCTCAAAAAATAGGAACCATATCATGTTCTTCAAAATAGTAATAACCCTAATATTGAGTTTTTATCTAATAGTTTCAGCTATGATTCTTTAATTATTCCACATCGAGACACACATTTTTGAATTTTTTTCAAAGGGTGTTTATAATCATCTTTTCACTGATATAATACAATATCTTGATGCGAATTAAATATTTTAAATAATAATGTTTTTATTTTAAATATAGAGAACCAATCCTGATCAAATTCATCTAATAAAAGGATAATAATAAGTTCACTTGGGGAATTCATATAAGTGTTAACTTAGTTCACTATACAACAAGATGTTTTATTAAATAATAAAATATTTGGGGTGGAGATTTAATAATCATAGAAAACATCCAATATATATTAGTGTTCTTATAATTTAAAACTCACAAGATTTCAATAATTTTGGACTAGAGTATAACTATTAATTAATATTAATAATCTACTTCAGTGGTAGAAATAACATTGGTTATTCCTTATCCCAATACTCATGGTGGCCTATCATTTCAATTATCATCATTTTCAAGTAGATCAGGGCATATATTTTCATTATTACTTATATAATTGAATTTGAAGCACTGGAAAATCATTTCAACCATTTCATTTACCGACCTATTCACCCCTAATTAATAATAATAAGAATAATAGACACCCTTCCCACACATGAATCATTTTATTTTTCCTTTAAATAAATTTCCTAGGTAATTCCCCCACATTTTTTGTATGTAAGAAATTTAAATTTCATTACACTATGGGAATTTCCATTTGAATTTTGTTAAATTTACATATTCCATGTATTTTCAATATAATAATGAGAGTCCCCAATATCGATTCCCTCATTCTGTAAATAATAAACCACCACTTTATATCTATCAATTTATCTAGTATCTAATTCATTTCAATGAATTAGTATAATTCCACCCAATAATCATTTTATATTAAAGATATGGCCAATAATAAATCTTGAGGTATACATTGCATGTCTTATGAGGGTTTCTTCATAGGTACATAAGTATTTATTGCCATTTTTAACTCTATGAATTCTATCTCTAATTTTTATAAAGATTATTGGGGGAATATTTAGTAAATTAAATATCCCTTAACTCCACAAATTCTATAATTTCATCATAATCCTTCATTATTGTATTCTCAAAAAGTTTCCACCATTAGTAAGTGCCACCTTCTAGATGATAACCAGCTAAAATGACTGTCATATGTTTGGAGAATTAAGGTAAAGAATATAATTTTTGTATCTCATTGAATAAGACATATAAAATTAGTGGGTGTTAAGATCCAATAAAAGTGGCTGGAACTTATTTTATAAAATACTCCACTGTATACTATTACTTCTGTCATGAACCAGAATGGGTAAACCCAGAACTGGTCACCTGAACTGGCCCACGATATGGCCCGAAGGGAGTTCCTGATCCACAAGGGTTGGAAACTAGTGTTATTCATAAAAATTAAATATGTTGGAACTAGTTGTCCTATAACTGAAAGTCAAATAATTAAATAAAAACTAAATAATGAAAATGAAAACTAGCAGCGATATGGAAACAAAATATCACACACCTCAATGAGACCCTAGAGGTAACCACTTGTCTCAAACCAACATTGCACTATGGTGACTAAATATAAGTAAGAAACAATACATAATAGAAAAAAAGAGATAAAACTATTGTTGTGAGTATTAAAAAACTCAATAGGTTTGCCCAAACAATCTATTCATATATTTATTTCCTTAATATAAAAGATCTATCAATTTCTATTTTGTAATAAAATTTGTAAAAATAGGTTTTCACACATTTTACTCCTAAAACAAATCATGGTCTATTTACCTTTTTTCTATTTAATACCGGGTTCTTCTTCAATAAATAGACATTAACATTTTGGACAGAAACAAAGTTTTCATTCACTTAACAATGAATAAATAAAGTGAAAAACATTTTAAAATTATTTTCCAAAAACATTTTAAAAATAACCCATCACATTCTCAAAGATGTCACACTACACAAGGAATTAAGAACAAAACCATAGAATAAGGGAAATGGAAAATAGAGCACCTAAATTATTTGTCAAACAGGGCACCATAATCATATGTCATATACAACTAAGTTCCAAAGTACATTAGAGAAACTAAGGGATCGTGAATAATCTATAACATACTATAAATTTGAATCTTCTCGCAGGCATGCCCTGCCTGATGACATAATAATTCCCAAATGATCGATCATCCCCTACATAACCATACCTAACCAAGGGGCCCAATCCCATAGCAATAATAACAACTATCTTCATCCTATGTGCCACTACCATGTGTATAATCTAAATTAGTGAATCTATAATTCACAAAAAATTCGTTCACTAGGATATATTTTCATATAACAAATAAAAATGGGGTGAGACAACCAATATAAAGCATGAATCCAATCACTAACACATATATATCTATATCACACATAAGCTACTGACACCACGAGTCACCCCGAGTCACTCCAAGGAACAAGTCTGTTTCATTTGAACTATTTGATCACAAGGGTGTCCTACATGATATATCTCTTATAACATATAACATAACTAGCCAATAGAAGAGGAAATTCCAAAGGGAGTTTTCTGATGAATCCATTTTTAATGTGCCAAAAGGGCCTTTCACAACCATCACCTAAAAAACCATTTCATAATGAACCACACACACACCACGTTGAAAACAGGAAACACACTTGGAAACCCATTAATGAAAACCAAACCACCATTAAAAATATATAACAAATTTACAAAGGCTGAATGGGAATTTCATTAAGCACTTGTTGTGAAAAATTCCATCAAGTCATTTATTCCAATATATTAGAAAAGAAAAAAACTTCAATTAATAAAAGATAGTTTAACTAACAATTATATATCAATATTTAAGATAAAAACTAGATGAAAAATTCAAAAATTAAATGATTAATAAATTTATTGGTTTCTGTATAGAGATCCTACCTAAGGGTGAAACCAAATTGTAAATTTGTCCCTTGGGGATTTCTAAATAAGAGATACTACTCCCCCACTTATCATACTATCATTCACATATATGTGAGGACACCTAGCCCCTATGAACACACCCACATAGCCATGAATATATGAAAGGATATCCTTACATATATGCTTATATTCATATACCCATCTCCACTCCCCAGCGTATGAATTTCCATTGATATATAAATATAGGACACCTATCCCTATACATGAATTTTAATTTACATGGATGAATATATACATAATGGGGGAACCTACATATATATATACTTACCTACGGATATGTAGGAGTGTTTCCTTGGACCCAGAGACTCAAAAACGCAATGTAGTGACCAGGACACCTTAATTAAAATAAGAAAAATAATCTGTAAACGTCATAATGCCCTAAAATAAAATTAATCCAAACAAAGGAACCTTGATATGATTCAAAAACCAACAAAACTTTAAATAAAAACAATGTTAATGGAAAAAACAATTATTAAAGTTCCATATTCTTTTAAATTCCCATCCATGTGGGAACTTCATGCACCCATAGATGTGACAACATCCAATGGTACGTTCCAAAATTCCAAGAAAAAACCTAAATTTTTTTTAAAGGAACTCCCCAATTTTTCAAACCGAAAAAAAGTCTATAAATAGGTTTCATTCTTTGAGAAATTACATATTCAAACACACAACAGAAAAATAAAATCCAATTTTTTTTTACAACTTAAAAATCCCAAATACTTACCCACATAACCGAATTATATTTAAAATAAAACATGACATGTTTTTAAACACATAAAATTCACAATTAATTAGGAATAACTCAATATTCACTTGAAATCATATTTTTAGAAAAATATATTAATTCCAAATCATCATAATAATCTAGTAAAAAGTCTCATAAACATGAGCTTCATGTTAAAAAATTATTTTAAAGTATTCAATCACCAATATAAAGAATTGGAAAGAAAAAACATGAATTTACCAACCTCAAAGGGGTGTTATTATGTCAAAACTCCAAGAAGAGGGAGAATAAAGATATAAGAACAAACTATATAACATATATCCAAGAAAAAAAAATCCTACAAGTCAACCCTAACATCTTGGGTATGTAAAAAAATAAAACCGCACAAAAGGAAACCTAAAATTTATGGTGAAACTACCAGAGGGGGAAGAGGGGAGACTGACCGCACGGTGAGGAGGGAAAGATGTTAGAGGTGTCGCACGCCAAAGAGGAGGCAACCTAGACGAACACCGTATGATTAGGGAGATGTATGAGGAAATACACAATGGAAAGGGTTCCACCATCATCGAAAGAGGTCATGTTAGAAGGGAGGATGTATTCTAGGGGGAATCAATGGATAAAGAGTAGAAGGGAACACCGGGAAGGGGGAATCGGTGGAGGAGTGGAGGTGCAAAACCATGGGAGGGGCGAGGCGCAACCTGAACGTAGAATAAGAAGAGAATAGGGGAGAAAGAAAGAAATAATGAAAATGGAAATGGAAAATAATGAAAAAAACCAAAATAAAACGTAAATAATAATAAATGAAATAATAATAATAATAACAACATTAATAATAATAATAATATACACATTAAAAATATTATCATCCTTATTATTTTAATTATTATAGAATTCATTAATTATTTTATCATATTTATATTATCATATAATATATTATAATTTATTTAATTTTATTTATTTTTCGATGCAGAGAAGGCTGTACAGTTTTGTTGCATGATCAGTCAGGTCATGCTCCAACCTTGTGCATGCCAAAAACTCACCAGAAAGCTTTAAAATAAAAAAATTTATTCAGGTCACAACCCAAACCCCAACCAGAAAGATCCAAGAACAAGAAATGAATTAAATAAGAGTTTTTCTGAGGTTGGGGTGTAAAAATTATCTCTATTACAGACACTTTTGTCTTATAAATTCACTCAGAAAAAGGATAACCACAAGTTAAGACCATTCCCAATCACAACCAAAATAATCAAGGAACCCAGGGGTTACATTTCTTACCACTTGTCGCAACTAGCCGATAATGTTGAAACCAAGGTCCGACAATGAGGTGTTAACATGATAGGGATTTCCCTAAGACAAAAATTCCACTAACATGGATACTTCAAAACCCAACTGACTCACTAGAACATAAACGAGAGACCTACTACAGAGAAACCTAGAAAATTAGGGCGCCTGAAAATACCTCAACCTCTCAAAATTATCCAACAAAAACCCTTACCACAACTAGGGAACCCCAAAATTGAACTCCTTCATCTTCCCCCACAAAACTAAACCAAACTGTAAATACATAAACACAAAGCCTACTACAAGGAAATTCGGTGTACTAGGGAATTGAAATAACGGGAAATCCCTATAACAACATCACTAGAACTATGAATTTCCCACAATGATTTAAAACTCCAAACATAGACAAATCTAACTTCCTTATAACGAGGGAGAAAACACCTCCACTAGAACTACAATATTTTCACACACCAACAAAACCACCGATATTTAGGGAAAACTGATGAATATAATTAAAGCTAAAAATACTAGAACCACCATACATCAATTATACAAGATTAAAATATATCCATGTAGTCACAACTAAAACCAAAATTTCTCATCCAAGGGACAATGCCCCTTAAGAGAAAAGAATTATTTAGATATTCACATTTAGAATAGATGCAACCACTTGGATTGTGGTTGAATTAGTTCATCATACTATTAGAAAAAAGGATGAACTTACAAAAATAAGTTAACAAGAAGAAGGAAACCTTAAATGTCTCTATTCCAAAAACAATTAATAAAGAATGAGGATAATGTATCATATACCCCTAAAAACCCAGAATGTGCATGACCTTCACCTCGAAACATGTGGCTAGGGCTCGGATAGATGAAGCATCTCTTGCCTCATAGTAAAATATAAGAATCCCTTGGTCATAATCACTTCATCAAGAAATAAATCTGGAAGAAAATCCGAAGGTGACCAAAATGGCCATAATGTGGGAAACTCATCGAAGTGTTATGACAAGAAGGCATGGATTTCCTATACCATACACATTTATGGAACATCAAGAAGTGGTCTAAAGAATTAGAAGTCAAAACCAATGAGGAGAATTTCCCCTGGCATTTTTTCCACACTAGATGGGGAACCTTTACGAATGACGAGAGGCACCTAATTACCAACAATATCTACTCCGAGAAACATCTCATCCAGAAACACTTCTTCTACCAGCTTCTCGAAAAGATGATTTTTATAATAGAGGACCCACTCCATTATATCTAGAGGAAGACCCCTAATGAAGAGATAATTCCTCATATGATCCTATGATGCTACCCCTAGAGAAAAGAAAACCAGATCCTTGAAATGGTGAACATATTCCTTATCTACCCATTATCCTTGTTGAATACACACGAGTTCTTCACATTTATTCATCTTCACCCCTTAAGGTATGAAACATAATAAGAAGAATTATTTAAATTCATCCCATGTCATTCCAAGTTTCACTGACGTTATGGTGAACAACACCCATTTTTCTAGATAAGGACCTTCAAATAAACCAAAAACTGAATGCACTCTGAGAGCTCCAAAATTTCATAATACCTTGAACACACACTCAACCTTTTCAAGCCACATAACTACCTCTAATAGAACTCAATCACCAAAAAAATAGGTATTGTCCAAAAAGGATAGAAAACCAGGAATGATTAATTAGAAATATCAAGGAAATTTTTGGGTAGAATTTGTTTAATAAAAAGAGATTCACAAATCCAAAAACTGACATCAAATCAAAGAAAAATCAGAAAGAAAAATCTTAATTGAAGAAATAGGCTCCCAAACTAAAAACACACCTACACAATCAAAAATCACTCCCTTTAAAAATAACATTAAAAGTTTAATATTTGGGACCAGAGTATTTCAAAACTACTTCCCAAACACAAAATCACTTTTCACAAAACAAAACACACAACACAAAATGAAAAATAATTTTTGAAATCATATTCCCTTCATAAAATCACCTTAGAAAATCAAAACCAAGAATATAGTTTTAAAAGTACACCCAAGGAATCCCATGAATTGTTGAACATGTATTCATCCACCTCTATTTATACATTCAAACTTGCACATTCCACACAAAACCTCACATGTAAAAACATTCATATGGAGTATCGAAGGTTTCAACCAAACCATTTCTTTTTTAAATTCCAAATTGGTGCCAAATTCTCAAACTTGAGTTTTTCCTTGAAATCTCATCTCACCAATTTTAATCCATTTAAATTTAAAAAAAAATCATTAAAGAACAAATTTTCATTTTTAAAAACACACTGAAACCAAAAAAACCTAGAATGAAGAACTCCTTACACCAAACCACTGGAACGAGGAACTAGTAGTCACACATAATCCAGCGACATAGTTGTGATCCATGACCTAAGAAAGTATCAACAACTCGGAGGTGCTTGAACCATGCACTCAGGCTCCAAATCAGTCACTACTCTATATGAGTTTAGGACATGAAACTGTCTTTCCTATATTGTCATACATATCTCCCAAAACAATGATTTAAGACTCAAATCCAAGACTACCGCTAGAAACTTGAGGGTCAGAACATGTAAGAGTTCGAGATTCTCTTCCCGCACCAACCTCCTGAGTCGCGACAGTCCTCATTTCCAACTTCTAGATATCCCAAATAATATTTCCATCCTCTGATACCATTTTTCATGAACTACCCCATGTTTTCCCTAAATCAGTCACCAATGCAGCCTATGGCATGGCCAGAAGGGTGTTCCCAATCCCCATGGGCTGGTAACTAGTTTCAGGCATCAAAATTAAATAGGTGGGAACAATTTGGACCATAAATTAAAGAAAAATTAAAAAAATAAAAACTGAACTTTGAAAATCAAATCTAGCAGTAGTGATAAAACAAAACTGCACATACCTCTATGTTACCCAGTGAGTCACCATAGGCCTTGAACAAAAATCGCACTACAGATACCGAATTTGAGCAAGAAACAACACCAAATCTAAAAACAAAGGAAAAACTATAGGTGTGAGTATAAAGAACTCAGTAGGTGTGATTAAGCAATAAAATATCCATCAATTCCTCATTTGAAAAAAAAGTATAAAAATAGGTTTCCCTGCATTTTCTACTTAAAAAATCATTATATATTTCCCTTTTCAATTTAAAATTTGATTCTTCTTCAGGAAAGGGAAATTTAAATTTTGTAGAGAAAGAATATTTTCTTTCACTTAACAAGGAAGAAGAAAGTGGAAAACATTTTTAAACTATTTCCTATAAGCATTTTCAAACCAACCCATCACTTTCTCAAAGAGTTCACACTACATAAAAAAGTAAGAACAACAACTACACAGTAAGGTAAATAGAAAATAGATCATTTAAATTAATTTTCAAACAAGAAACCACAATCATCTTCCAAAGATAATTAAGTTCCTATGTACATGGGAGAACTAAGGATCTCATGAATACTCTAGTACGTACTACACATGTGACTCACCCCGAAGGAATTTCCTACTTGACGACAACATAACACCAAATGCTCGATCATCTCCCTACCTAAGATTACTGAGGGGTGCAATATGATACAAATAATAAAAATATCTCCCTACTAGGGGACACTAGCCAGTTCGTAATCTAAACTGGTGCAACAATCGTTCACCGAAAATCAGTTTGCTATGTTAGTTTCCCATGTCATGAATAAAAAGGGGGGTAAGACAACCAAAATAATTAAATCATCCAATCACCATCACACACACAAAAATATATTTATATATATATCAAAAATATTACACTCACACCACAAGTCATCCTCCGAGTCACTCAAAGGAAGAATTCCCTTACCATTCAACTATTTGATCATCGGGGCGTACAACTTGGTGGACCTCCCATGACATATAACATAACAAACCGATGTAAGAGGACTAAAAAGGGATAGTTTTACAATAAAACCATTTTTTAAAGGCCAACCGGGACTCGCACAACCATAAAATTCTAAACCATTTCTTAAAGAACCACACACATGCCACCTTGAAAACAAAACACACACTTGGAAACCCCTTTAAAAAACCCAAATCACCATTTTGAATCTTAAACACATTTAAAAAAGACCAAGGAAACATTTCATCAATAACATGAAAAAAATAATGAAAAGAAGTCATTTATTTAAATACATTATATTTTAGAAACAACATCAATTCAAGGTAGAAAATTTTACTCACATTATATATCAATAATTAATATAAAAACTATATGAAAATGCAGAATTTAAATGATTCTTAAATATAAAGGTTAATTCATAGAGATCCATCATCATGGTGGAAACAAAACAAACATTTATCCATTAGTGCTTCCTAACTAAGAGTTTCTACTCCCCCACAAATCATATGTATCTTCACATACATATAAGGACACATAGCCCCAATGCACAGACCCTCATGGCCATGAACATGTGCAAGTATCCATACATATATGTTTATATTAGTATACCCATATACACTAATGTATATATTAATTTCTCTATATATACATAGGAACACCTAGCCTTCTACATATATATTCACTTCCATGGAAGAATATGCACATAACGTGGGAGCACACACATATATATACTTACCAATGAATATGATGGTGAGTCAACATAGACCCGGCAACTTGAATCCACAAAGTAGTGACCAACACACCTTCATTAAATTTAAACCATGAATCCTTAAACATCATAATACCCTAAAATAAAATTAATCCGAACAAAAAAACTATGATACAATTCAAAAACCAATGAAACTAATAAGAAAGAATTTTTTAAAGGAAAACACTATTTTTAATTTACCATATTTATTTGAATTCCCATTCATGTGTGCTCTTCGAGAACCCATGAATCAGAAAAAATTCAATAGTACTTTCCAAAAGTCCATGGAAATGCCAAAAACAAATTAAAATAGAACACCATACAATTTCCAACTGAAAACAACAAGCCATAAATATGAATCATACTTTTATAAATTACCAATTCACTCACAGAACACCAAAATAAAATCCAAAAATGTTATTGCATCTAAAAAAGGCCCAATACATCTCCAAATCACCCAATAACATTTAAATTAAAACATGACATGGTAATAAACACTAAAATCGCACAATTACTTATGTACAACTCAAGATTCACTTAATATAAAATTTTAAACAAAATATATCAAGTAAAAAACATCATAATAAGCATGGAAATAGTTTTATAAACATATAATTTATGTCTAAAAATTATTTAAAATAATTCAAGCACTAACAGAATTCATCGAAAATAAAAAAAATATTCAACTACCTAAAATGGGGGTGATTGCATCGAAACAATCAGAGGATGGAAATAGAACGCTAGGAACCAACCACATACCCTATATCAAATAATCATAAGAAAACATGTCAACCCTAACATCTAGGGTCTGACTAAACAATAAAAACCTATAAAAGGAACCCTAAAACCAAAGAAAAACCTATCAGAGGTGGAAGATGGGAGATCATCCATGTTTTCAGAAGGGACAACCATTAGAGGTGTCATGCACTAGAGAGGAGGTTGTCCAAAGGAGCACTACATGATCTGGGAGCTGTATAAGGGAGTTGTGTGAGGTAGAGGGTGCCACTATATTTGGAAGAGGGTGTGTCAGAAGGGAGGAGGGGCACCCAGAAAAAAATAGATATGGGGGAGAATTATACACTGGGAAGGGGGAAGTGATGGAGGAGGAGTGGTGAATAGCCAAGGGAGGTCAGAGGTGTAGCTTGCATGATGCATAGGAAGAGTAGAGTGGAGAAAGGAAAAAAAGAAAGAATTAAAAGAGAAAAAAATATTGAAAAAGAAATAAAAATAGAACAAAAATAATAATAAACATAATAATAATAATAATAATAATAATAAAAATAGTAATAAATTTCGTAATAATAATAATAATAATTTTATAGAAGTCCATAATTTTTTATTTTATTTATATTATATTATCTTAAGTTATTTTTGTTTTATATTTATTTATGTTTAGATGTAGAGCTGCTGGCATGGTTTTCCAGACAGTCCACCAACCGTGCACATGCCAAAAACTCACCTGTAGGCTTTAAAATCCCAAAACATCCCACATGTATTATCCCGAACACCAACTAGAATGATCTAATACCACGAAATGAATAAAATATGGTTGTTTCCAAGGTCAGGTTCTGAAAATATCCTTTCTTATTTTGAGTGCTCAAGAAGGCACATGCTGTTACTCATAAACTGGGATAATTGAATCATAATGGTTTGTACTCCATTTTTATCTGATTAGGTTTCTTTTAATGAAAAAATCATTGAATTTTTGGTTGGAAAAATTTTTAAAAAATATTTTACTTGATCAATACATTACATAAATAAAGGAATATTTACTTTTAATAAAAATAATAAATACACAAAAAGAATTTATAAAAACATTAACTAATAAAAAATGTACATATCCAAATTTATGAATTGTTTGGATTTCAATCTCAGTCATATTGGATAGTTTTCTAAAATAACTAGTTATATATTAAAATAATTCATAATGGTTCATAAATATAATGTTAATTAACCAATTATTATCCCTTGGGATTGTGTAACTAGGATTATATTTAGGCATCGTTATCATGTTGTAGGTGATAATTGAGTTAGTAACAAACACCCCCTTTTTAAGGTTATTAACCATATATACATCTATTCTAGATCCTATATTCAATTATAGTTCCCAGATATGTATTTAATTTCTTGAAGAACCAATTAATCTATAATGTTCAAAAATAACATAATTTTATCCCATACATTGATTTATCACAAAGAACAATAACTCATAATTTCATTAATAACTCTAACACTTATCCCAAAAAAATAGACAAATATTAAAAAATAAATAAACCTAGTTATGAAATTAACAATAGAAACCCAACCAAAAAACGTTTTTATTAATTTAATTCCATATGATAAACACTATATCTCACAAAATAATATAACTATCTCAAGAAAAAAATGGTTTAGTGTCTTTCAGGTCCAGTTAAATAGCAAACATATATGACAATTTCTAGAAATTATATCTATAATAATAACATATTATACACCCTTATAAAGTTATTATAATATATAACCATCATCATAACATATGGATGGGAAAAATAAGAAATTGGTGAGAAGAAATTCTTAGTAAGGGAAGGATTATCAATAGGGAATCCTGCTATGTTCATAAGAGCATGATAAAACATGATCAAGTGAGAAATACCTTATTAAAGGTAATAAATAATAATAATATTTATCCATTAGTTCTGATGGAAGCGAAGGTAATCTAAAAATAATAATATATACCATGGGAAAATATAATTATAACATTATATAATAGACAAGTCCATGGAAGCATAACATAATAATAAAACATAGAATTTTGGTATTAGAATAATCATAGGCATTGATAACATTGTGAACTTAGCTAACCGCATTGAGTTAATGATCATTGGTTTAAATATACAAAATTTTCATCATGATTACACGTAATCATGGGAATATATAAAATATGCATCATGTTCATACTTAATCTAGTGAACATAGCTAATTCACATCATTTCCTCACATAATCTTATGAAAATATATAATATGCTTCATTCTCATGATCTACATCATGACCTCATGAGACATAAAACCATCACCCTTGTATTTGAGGGTAATATAAGACCCCATCCTTCATCATCCATACATATTTGTAAAATAAGACTCTAATCATTCAATATAGCATGGAAACCCATGTGAAATAAATTGGTTATCATTCACCACATATTAATGATTCAATGAAAGAAAAAAATGGTTTACAAAACCTTTAAATATGGTATCATCAAAATTGACCTCAAGAATGTAAATATTTGATACCCAAAATTCTATAACCCCAATAAAATATTCCATAAGAACGTTTTGAAGTTAATTCATATAAAATAAATTCAAAACAAAATAAAAACATATTGACAAATTGGAAAATTGTGGTGAAATAATAAAATATTTTTTAGATTACACTTTTATATTATGTGTAAAATAATGAGTATGGTAACATTGAAATGAATTTTTATAAAGGTGATGTGAAAATTTTTAACAATTATTTACATTTTTTTAAATGATTTTCCAATTGAGAAACCATAAAAAATACAAAATGGTTTCTAAATGGTGAACTTAGGACACTCAAAAAACATTAACTTTGAAAAATATTATTCAATTGTGGTGGCTTAAAAAATATATAATGATTTCAAAATGTTGATGTAAAAACAAAATTTAATTTTAAAAAGAATCACAGATAGAGTATCCTTAAAAATGAAATAATGGTTTCAAAAAAGATTGTTGAAAGAAATTTTTAAAAAATTATTTTACAAAAAATATTAAATAATAGAGATCTTAAATAACATGTTTATTTTAAATAATTAATGTTGAATTTAATATAATTTTTTTCCTTTGAATTAATGTTAATCCTTTTGAATATTTTTAAATAACCGTTTCAAAAACCCATATCAAAAAAATAGTAATTAAAAAATAATTTTAAAAATGCATAAGTTAAATACAAAGGCCTCATGAGATAACACATAAAGTGGTTTAAAATTATAATATATAACATTTCATAGATGATAAAAATATGGTTATGTTGAAAAAAATCCATTAATAGTGATTGGAATTATTCAAAAAATAGTTACACGTTTTTGATGTAATAGATTAATAATGGAAGTATACTTCGGCGTGAAACATAATTTTCCTAAAATATATGATGGAAATAAAACATAACATCATCATAGATTTGGAAAATTCAATATTGGAAGATTATAATTTACGTGTAGTGATTAACTATCAAGGAAAATATTTGAGTAATGAAAATACCATACCTTTATTCCAACCAAGTTGAAAGTGAAAAAATCAACTATAGAAAATTCCTATATTATTATTCTATTTCAAATTTTTATTAAAATACATTACCGTTTTATATAAATCATTAATGATCATTTTTATGAATATATTAGTTAGTTATGGATTATTTTTACTATTGAGTGCTTGTAACTTTTATTATTTCATGCATGCTTTAAATTTTTGACATTAGTAAAAATTATTTGATACCAATTTCAACGTGAATAGGTCATATAAAAAACATGAATTTATGTTTTATAGTGGCCTATAATGATATATCACCATTATCTAAGTGTTCTATCACATTTTGTGAAAATCAAATCGGTGATGAATTAGTTTTTAGTTATTTAATGATATTGATGGATAAACTAGTTACTATTTTTATTTTAATTTTAATTCATAATGAATCACATTAATGAAATTTATTAATCCTATATAACATATGCAGTCAAAAATTATAATTTAAAACTATCCATGACGGTGGTGGTGAAATAACATAATATAGCAATCCATGGGGATGATAGTCCATACGTATGAATGGAAGATGATTTCATTTTCCACAGAATAGGAGAATGGTGTAAGATGGTTTATTATTTTAATAACAAAAAACAATATATAAATATCATAATTATATATATTTAATTAATTATAGGATCCATCCTTGTAAATTGGTGAAGAAAAAGGAAGCATGTTATGTCGTGGAGGTGATAGTGTAGACATATGAACAATGACATATTTTATTTTATTAAGGAAAAGGGGAGTGGGTGTTAGGGTTTATTACAATAATAAATACTTTTGGTATACTATAAATACTAATTTCATCTTATTATATTAGGAATTTTTTAAAATGGATATATAAAAGCTAGATACGTAAGTGAAGGGATTGAACTTACATTGAGAACTTTGGGTTTCCCTAAGAGGATTCCTTGGAAAGGAAATTATTATACTAAACCATTGTGAAAATATGTTTATAAGAGTGAAATAAAATTTAAGGGGTATTAGAAGGTCATATTCTCAAGAGGAACCCCAATTCTTAGTGAGTAAAAGAATAGGTGGTGAGAGACCCATTTTATATAGAGTTAAAATGTATTTTTTTGTAAATATTATACCATTATATAAAGGTATCACATGTTAAACATGTAATGTGGAACTAATAATATAAAATATTCAGTTTTCGGGTGACATATGGTAGAAAATATTTCAATTAATATTTTAAAAACATGTTTTTTACAAGTTTCAATCTCTTTATCACTTGAATTATTAATTATCCTATTTATGATTTTACTGGGCAACTATATTCTAACTATAAAGCGAAAAAAATTCATGCCTAAAAAGAAGGAGGACCTAATTTCAAAATTGGTAACCACTGATTATAAATTTGAAATCAGTTTATTATGACTCCATTTCTAAAACATTCAAAAATTAATTATAATATTATAGATGTATAATTTATTATTCTGTTTTTTGTGAAAAATATTACATATTTTTTAAAATATCGAATCCAGTTTAGTAATGAATAATTTTTTTAAGGTGTTTGATTTTAGTTATAAAATACATTTTTATCAATAATTGTTATTTTTAAATTTTTAAGTAATACTTATATACAAAGGATGGTATAGAAGACACAGTATTGGTATATTTCACTATTCACATAAAAATTATTTTATTCCAAAATATAAATAATATTCACTAAGATAGTTTTGAAATTACTATTCAAAATATTAAGTTTTTTAATATAATTCATACTCTATCATTTATATATTTTTGAAATGAAAAAATAAAATATACATAAAATATAATTCTTTGAAAAATGATTTTTTCAAACATTATGTTTTCTTTATATTACATCACATAAATTTATAATAAACAAAATTTGTATATTAGAACATATATCAAAATTTTTCAAAAGATTTTAATTTAATCTATATTGATAATATATACAATATTTAACAAATTATTTTTTAAAAGTAAATATTACCCTCGTAGTAAATACACTTCAAAAATTATAATTAAAATTATTTATTTTTATTTTAAAATCTTGTTTTAATACTCAATTGATATTAAAATATTCATTTTAATTATATATGTAAATCATATCATTTGATAATAATAATATTTAAATTTATAAATATATATTTTTAATGTTTTTTAATATCAATTGTTTTCACTATGAGTTGTAATATTTAAAATTTACCACATAACAATGAATAAATTCAAATTTTTTATTGGATATTTAACCAATAACAATATCTGTAACGACCATATTTGAAAAGGTCATATTTTTAATGAATATATTTTAATTGTATAGTATTTTTTCTTATATAAAAATAACATTTATAAACATATTCAATTCACACATCCCATTTCCATAGCATTAATATTATATCAAACAACACACTTTCTCATTTTGTGGAATTATTTATCATTATATGTTTTGTTAAACTAATGGAGATTCATTAAGGTGATTGTGGTTTAGGAGAGTTTCTAGTTATAATTATATTATTCTTTTCATTTTATTTTCCAATATTTATTTTTAGTGTTTTAATGGATGTGATCATACATGATAAGTAATACATAGTTTCAAGTGTTTTTTTTAATGTTTTAATATGAATGAATAATGTGATATATAAATACCTATAATTAGTTCTTCCTTATATAACATATTTTAATTCCATAAATGATTTTAAAAAATAATAATTATTAACATATAATTTATGAACGAAATATTCATCCAAAAAACTTGGGGTGTTACAATATAAACTGTATAGGACACCCAAAAATGAATCATTGAAATAATGTTTACAAGTATATAAAGGTGTAGTTCATGAAGAATGTAAATTAAAAAACAATTGACCACAAAATTTCATTTGATTATGTGGTGACCAAACATTCATGATTCTAGAATGTACCTACCACAACTATAGGATAATGAATTTTCTCAAACATTATCACCCATAGGACTTGGCTGCAAGGCCAACACATGTCTTATGTCAAGTCCAACAACCACTCCAGCCTCAAGTAGAGCCATAAGACCATCACATCCCTAGATCATCCTTGGGTCAGTCCCCAAGCTGTTGTTACCCTACTTCAACTAGGATATACCAGAATGATGTCATACCCCAAGGTCTTATTTGTTCCATGATACAAGGCCACCTCACCCCATCCTCTATCTCGGGGCAGGAAATACATTTGTCATACCACTACCCTATCTATAGTTCCCATCATCATTATCATTGCATGTTTCACTATAACATGGTCCCCCACTACGTTCTAACCATAAAATTACAATACCACGAATCACTTTGATTCCAAATACAGACCTCTGTAGGTTATTTCTTCAATCCCAAAAAAGAATAACACCGAAGCGAGTTATAATAACATAAAATAAAAAGGTATCATGGGCAATGTATACCAAAAATATAAAACTAAAAATAATAAAAGAACACGTAATCGTTCTCATAGATATGCAAACTCACCAAACATAAAAAATTTACTATAAACATTATACAATTTCCCTATACAGTAACAATTTTCTACCTCAGGTGCAGTAATTTCAATTTCCATGATCGATGATCATATCATTTCTAAAAAGTAATTTTATCTATAGCTGATACAAATTTATAAAATATTGGACTCTACAATCATGATTCAATAAGGATAATATAATATAGTCTTAGAGAAAGGTCAACTTACATGGTGAGATACGCCACCAATAGTAGGTCTAGATGTTTTCCTGGGAAGGATTCTAACTCACTGTATTTTTTTCTTTATAATAATAATACAAAAATATATAATTAGATAAATATGGAATATATAATTAAATCAATGATAAATTATATTTTCAATTCATATCAAGAGAAGCATCAGGTTAGGGATACAATGGATGAATCATATATTTGGTAGGCAACACATTGATCCCAGATTGATATGATCAAGTAGGGGAAAGGAGAGAGATAATTATGTTTAAAGAGATATATTAGGTCTATTTTTTAGTAATAAGAGTTAAAATAACATATACATATCAAATAATAGCATTATATAAATATTAAACATATCCAATGTAATGATAATTTCATCTTGGAACCACCGATCGGATGGTGGATGCTCTCAAATGGGACAGTAGGTTCAAAAAGAAGCTTGGGATACTATCTTCTCCACTAGAAGGATGGTGGCCTTATATTAGATAGTCATTGGCTCCCAGGTTCTAGGTATGCTACTTACACCTCCATAAGATAGCCAATGGTACACCATTAACCCCAATATACTGGTTGGGTCACCCAACTCATTTTCTTCGAACTCCAAGATTTAAGAAAATCCAAAAATCATCAAATAAATAAATAAAAAACAACCATGATAAGATGGAACTAAAACATATCAAAACTTTTAATCTAGAGGATGCTGTAAATATCTCACTCTAATGACTTCTCATCCTCAATTTGTTTATCTGCTAGGATTTGTAAAAATAAACTCCAGAAATTGCACCTTAACATATGATTCTCACTAATAAGTCTCATTTTTTTATTTTTATGCTACCACTAAACATGAACATGTTTTACCATCTTCCCTTACAATAATTTATTAAATTTTTTGAAATTTGTATTGGTATCTCTATAAACCATTCATCATGTTCCAACTTAACATCATCAATATTTATCAAATGAATAGGATCAGGCTCGTACCTCTAAATGCATGAATCATTGAACAAGTTCTTCAAACCTCAATATCATAGAAGATGATCTAACTAGTATGTCATTATTCTGGAAGACTCTATGATCTCAAACGGTCCTAAAAACTACAATTCCAACATCTTCCAGTTTCTTAATCATGAATTCCCTAACCGATGTGACACACATAAGAATACTTGGCCTCCCTTGAAGAACTAAAATAATTTTTTCCTAATTTTGGAATATTCCCTCTACGTACAATGATTGATACTCAACCACTTCTAAATCAACTAGACCTTATTAGAGTAGTCCTACCTAAAAAATTATCCTAATATTATATACATTACATTCCACACACCAACACAATATAAAGGCACTTTAATGGTTCCACACGTATTGAGGATAAGTAATTATCACTGTATAAAAACACATCGAATTTTATATTATAATCCTAAGCTATATTAAAATATAGGACCTGTCAAAGAAGAATATCCTCCAACATATAAATCATCAACTCTTTCATATGATAAGAGTTTATATGATTTGACTTATTGAGAATTAACTTGGTTATCATATCCTTTTATAATAATTTCCAAAACCACGAAATGAAAAGATAATATTAGTAAGATATTATTCTTTTATCCACTTCATGAAACCAATCAATATCTAAAAGTTATAATTTTCTCAATCCATCAATGGAAGGAGACTCTATGTTTGAAAATAAATGTTCCACCGTCATCTACTGATTATCAAAAAACCATAAAACATCATGACCTCTAGGTGTATGGGGAAACCACAAAACAAAGGACATCCACACCACTTCCTACTTCCTCATGGGAACACGATTAGTCTTATGAAGACCTATTGGTCACCAATGATCCACCTTGAAACTCTGACTGGTAAGACAAAGAGAGACAAAATTAGTTATTTCCTTCTTCATACATGGCCACCAGATCCATTGTATTATATTAAAATAAATTTTTGTTGATCCTAGGTGCACTAACAACTATAAGGAATGTTATTCCCTCATAAAATTTCCCTCTTAAAATCTTGAACTATAACTATCCCACGAAATTAGATCATGATATACCTATTTAAAGAACATCGTGGAGCTATGTCATTCCATCTAGAAAATTCATACACTAATAATAAATGTCAAGATATATTTGAGATTGAATTCACCCATTCCACCTATGAACATGTGATAATTGAGGTGAAGCAAGTCATCATCGCTTGATCATTAGATATGAAAACCAAATGGTCAACAAATATTCTCATCAATATTTATTCCTCCTCTGAAGGATTGTCTCTATGATAATATATCAAACTAGTATGATCATATGTAACAACATTTCTTATTCCAATAGAATAATCCATTTCAATATAAAAAATTATATAGATACTAAAACAAATAAATCAATTAGAGATTCAAGTTCAACTGAGATAAGATATGTTATAAGATCTTATGGTTTTTGTAGATATCAAACATTTCATCAAATAAATAATGGTGATAAAACTTCATGGAAGGGACCAAAATATATAAATCTAGGTTTCTTGTAGGGTAGTTATACTTGTTAGGTTGAAATTAAGAAGAAAAATAATAAACTACCTAATAACTTTGCTTCAAAACTCATAACAAACCAATACCAATGGAATCATAATAAAGTATATTTCAAATCCCAGGCACAGGTAAGATCAAAATATGATCTGATGTCATTATACTATTTAACTCTATGTGAGACACTTCATGTTGTTCTTTCCACCCAAAATTTACATCATTAAAGGTCATCCCAATCATTGGTACTTACAAATGGAATAATTATTGAATCAACCATCTATTTTTCATATAAAATACTAGGAGACTATTGACCTTGAACAAATTCCTATGGAATATTAAAGACCATAATACCTCTATCTTGTGTAGATCAATAATTATTTCTACCTAATAAATAAATTTACTATGGTTTAACAACTTTTTTATTGAAAATGACACTTATAAAGCATGGAATAAAGTCAACTAACTCAAAATATATTCAAAATGATCTCAATATGTTTATCATTCATATATGGTGTCTATGAGAATAAAAAGATACCAGTCATGAATTCAACAACAATAGATCCATGATATTGTAGGAAGATAATTTTCATGGAATCCATGAATTACAAAAGAAAATTCACCAAAATAATGGCTTGTCAAGATAATCATATGGTTTATACATTCTCCTAAAAAAAGTCATAGGTATATCCTCTTCATTGACGTGATGTTGGTGGTAGCCTTATCACAATTCAATCTTGAAGAATCAAAATGATCAACTTAATTAAGAAAATATATAATCGATCCTTGTCAATATGTACCTATTCTCCACCTTGATTTGATTCATCATACTATAGTCCATGGATTAGAAAATGTATCCATATGAACTCTTAGTGAATAAAACAAGAGCACCTCAAGGAGAACTGATTACTCCGATAAATCCCTTCAACTCTATATCCTCACACTACACCTTGATTTCCATTAGCTTAGATAGTTTCATATGATATAGTTTGATCATTGAGGCTAAAATATTACAATGAGTTCAATTGAAAATTCAAATCAAATATATGGAAGAAGTCATGATAAATTTAGATGTTATTCATCCATATAGTGGTCCCACATAAGAGGAAAATAAGAGGTAGCTACTGACTGGTCTACTATAAGAATGTTGGACACTACATGAACTGTAATAGATCAACTAATTATAATTTATGGTCTAGTTTTTCCTTCTCAAACACCCCATTCACTAGTAAAAATAAAAAACACCCTACTAAGCAGAGTATAGGATACATGTATTTATATTTATCGATGAAAACTAGGAAACAATTTAAAAAATCAATGCTAAAAATATTATTAAACCTAGAAATTTTCATGATAGTAAAATACAAAAAATTTCCATGACAAAAAACCACTATAAGAAACATTGAAAATATCAGGATATGATTTACATTTTTTTCCAAAGATTGTATCATGGGAAATAAATTTAGGAGATAGTATAAGTATAAATCATAACCCAATAATGAATTGATAAGATATAAAATAATAAGAATATAATATATCAAACAAAGTAAGAAAAATTTAGTGGTAATAAAAAACAATATATCTTATTATATAAGGCTCATCTCCACCATCATCCACAATATAGTATATAATATAAAATATACCACAAATATATATATGAAATCCATGGATTTGTTGATTCTACATCCCTTATGGAATCTATTATAGGTATAGAGATATCTTATCAGTCAGATGACTCCATTAAAATATCTGAAACCATCTTAGGGGAATCTTTTAACTCATATAAAGAAACTAGAGATGCCCCATATTTATAAATAGATTAAAGTAGTTATAATGTTTTGGAAATAGAAAATGTGATAGTGTGTGGTTTTTCTATAATTTAATCATAGTGTGATTCCCCCTTACCTAGAGGGTTTTTAAAATACCCTAATCTTCTTCGACTACCTACTAATAACCTTCTGCATCACATAAAAATCATTTTTCGAACTACTAAAAAAGTGTCCCTCTTCATGATTAGAAATACAAATCATTTTCATATATTTTCATAAATTAATCCCTATTACATTATGATATTACATGAATATATTGGTTAGAATGGCCTTGTGCATCACTGAAGGATATTTATTTAGGTTAAAGATACTATTATTGTACCTCATCTCTATTTGATATCCTATATAAAAAATCTAACTGTTCTATGCCGCATTCCCATCTAAAATATAAGATATGTGAAATAATTATTTGGAACAAGTTTAATATGATGATATCAATATTATTCCTTTCTTAAGATCAATAAAATACTACAAATTATCATACAAATTTATATTTAGGAAAAAATCCCAAAAGAAGGGTTCCTTTATGGTCTCCCAAGTCAGAATATTATGTCTTCTATCTCGGTTTGTGATGCCAAAATATTTCTTCACGTGTCTATAGTGTATGAATGTATCTACCTCTACCCATAAATCCTCCATGTGTCAACTAGATCAAAGATTAACTTGATATCCTGAATCTAATCCTCAGTATCCTGGGGGACTCTAATACCCTGGAAGGATATGAGATACAAAAACTTGAAATCCTATGCATAATAAAAAAAATATTTTGATCTATTGTTCCTTTTACTAGTACTATCAAATAGAAACTAAGATAAACAAATTTTACTACCTGAACTATTATGAAATTTTTGGGTGAATTCATAATTACATCATCTTGAATGTTTGATGGTCAGATAGAAACATCCTATTTTACGAGGGTATTCTGACTTTCTTCGTGAGTTTTTCTGATGAAGTGTCTCCTTGGAATAATTTTCTAAAATTCTAATTTAAAACAAAAAAAATTCTTAGAACATCATAATTACGAAATAAGACAATATGTTCATAGGAAAAAATAAGGGATTTTAATAAGAAGACCTATCCTTGGAATTCACCTGCATTTTAAATGTGTCACCCCTTTAGCACTTACCAAGGGATTACCAATGTCTATAGTCCCTAAAAATTTGGCACAATCTTATACATGTAACAAAATTTATTATTATTAATTCAATAAACTAATGTATCGGTAAGGATATATCACAGAAACAAAAATCAATGATTAAAAATGAAATTTAATTAGTTGAATTGCTATGTAGGATAAGAAATAATATGAATCACGTGTGAACCAATATTCCCTGTCATAATTAATGAAAGAATACAAATATTATAAATTATATCAACAAAATATTATTTAGGATCATCATGAATCAATAATAATACACCCATTAAAATAAATCACATCACTAGAATCCTAGGGGACCCTTACATAAGAGATGGATTTTCACTTATATGACTCCCCTATATGTGGTCCACATACCATGTCTCCATTATATAATTATATATATATAGTTATGAATAAAACAAAGAGGAAAACCATTATTGATACCTCTCTAAAATTCCACATCATGAATGAACCTATCAAAGATAGATAGCTACATGAACTTATCAATATCTCTCCTTTCAAAACCAACCCCCAAATATCGGTGTAGGTCCCAACATTTATTTTTGGATACTATACCCTAGATAAAGGTAAACATACTTCAGAATCAACAAATTTTTTTTAATAAAAATCCTAGAAAAATATAGTAAAAACTAGAAGACTATCATCATGCTATAAAAGGTGACATCTCGGTCTTAAAATATAAACCAATTTCCCCCATTGTGGAAAGTCAAATGATGTGTGATAGCCAAAAAAATTAAACTAAAATAGTAAAAAAAATAGTCCACATTCTTTCCTAGTATCAAATCCAACACCAAGGATCCATATATTCATCTTCCTATAGATAGTCTCATTCACTTAGATTGATCCCTAACCATGACATCTATATGCACATCAAGATTATTGTCAATGTTCTAAGTATAAACCTAGTATGACACCAAAAATTAATCCTAAATATAATGTGTGAGAGTATATAATGGAGTTTATATTGATGGATATAAATTTACAAACAAGTGACCAATCATTTTTAGGGAGATAATGCACTAACCGACCTACGATGAGCCCTATATATACAAACATTTTATCCATTGTTGAAGGATTTTATAATACATCATCTCACTTCAGATCAAGAAGCATATCCAAAATATGTCTTTGACCATGACCCACAACCACTCTTTCCCTAGTTCAGTACATAAGGCTATCACACCCCTGGCTCAACCACAGTTGAAGCCACATGTCTGTCAAGTATTTGCATCAATAGTGTCAATCCACTAGGTTGTGAAACCATTGAATCGTCTTCAAGTAAGACAATAAGGTAATTATACCCCATACTCTAACTATGGTCATTCCATTATCTATCATACCCTGTGCTATATATAGGACCCATCTTCATCAACATCAAATTTTTTTGTATAACATTCTCCCTCTCAAGGGAGTAACAAAACAATGATAATTAAACCTATCAAATGGATGCTAGATAAAAACCTCCACTAGTTATGAATTCATAGAAAACAAATAATATAACATAAGGGAATAGTAATATCACATAATTGATAGTTAAAATGGGACACACATTCACACCATACACAAATAACAAGCATACCATGTCACATAATGGTTTACATGGCTATTCACATACACATTCAATAGCCTATCATGCCAATCAACTTTATAAAATATCCCTATGTTGTATGCACTTCCAACCTAAGGTGAGTTGATTTAAATTTCTATGATCCATCACTAAATATTTATTGTACCCAAAAAATACCAAGAGATAATCAAAATTCATTAAAAATGAGATTTTTGAATCATGTTTTAAGAAGGGGAACATAACATTGGATTAGTGGTATAAAACATACCATGCATGGTCTGACAGTAATGGTATATTTAAATCCATTCAATGAATGAATGAATTTTTTCTATATTTTCCATTTATCTATTAATCAACCTTGATTTAGAATTTATATCATGACTAAATCAACATATCTAGATAATGTAGATTATAATTGTGATTTATTTGAAGAGAAGGATATTATCTCTGATTGTATGGATGAAACATACCATTTGAGAACCAATTAATCAATCAATGCAAGTGACATAAAAGAAATGTCATGATAGATTTATTTATATCAAAACAAAGAACCTATGACCATTATTTATGAATTACGGTCAAAACTTGTGGTAGGAAAATTAAATAATTTTTTCCAAGATAATTAAAAAAATTTCCCTTAATGATTGGCCTATATAGGCACAATGGGAAACCCTATAGAGATGAGTGGCTGGATAGTGGTTACCACCGTGCTGGTTTTATCTCCCAGTAGAATCCTAGGTTATTTATTTAGCTATCGATTAGCCAGTGGGACACTAGAAGTTTCTATATTTTAGTTGGTGCACTCATCTCCACCACATCCACCTCATAACATTTTAAAGTCTACAATAAGCCACAAAAATATTAAAAATAAAACCATGATATATTGAATCTTAAACATAAAATATTTTATTTATTTTTAGGATTTTTCATGTGGACACAAATATAGGTTTTATAAAAAAACCATTATTGTTCATATTTTTAATGAAGGTACATGTTATATATATATATATATAAATCAAATAATAAGGAAATATATAGTAATTATAAAATTTAATAGATTCATGTTTTGATAATCCAATTTACACTTATTTTATTACAGTCAATGAATAAAAACGTGGAACTTTATCATTCATTTGTATATGAAATTTTTATTATTATATGAACTGGGCATCACATAAAAAATACAAATATTTATTCATATTTGAAAAAAATTTCATGGGATGATTTTAATGGTGTAACCTATTTGAATAATTTATAAAAGGAATGTAGAATTATATTTTTTATTCCCCTTTATATTTAAAATAATTTGAATAATACTCGTATTTTTTACGTGAAAATACCCAATATAGATAACCAAAGTAATGGTAGATCTTATGAATAATGTGCCAAATTCAATAAATTTTTAGTAAATTAAACTAGATATCATTGAAATTATTTTTATATCTATTTATATTAAAGAGATATATTTCCAAAAATAATTGTGTAACCCTCTAATATGATGTGCTTCAATATAGTATTCATATATATTTCCATAGAAACATTCACATAAAAAAACAATCCTTGAAAAAACGAGAGATAATAAAAGATAAAAGAATAAATATTTTAAAAATTTAGACATTAAATCTCACTATAATCATACATTCCCAAGAAAATAAGGTTTAGTTGATTTGAGGACTAGCTATATAAAATTTCTTTTTGAAAAACTTATGAAAATTTATCTCTAATTGATCCATACTAGACTTACTCATAGAAAAGTGTTATGTTATACTCATAATAATATCTTAGGGATTAGAAACATAAGAATTGGGAGAGTTAAAATGTTTAGTAAGGGAAAAAATCATCAGCATGTCATCAATGGTTAGATGATAAAGATATAAAAAATATTAGTATGGGAGAACTGTCTCATTAAAATAATATTGAACAATAATAATTTCCAATATTTAATGAAGTAAGGACACATAATTTCAAATGAATAAGATATTATCATGGAATAATATTATGATATAATAAAAATTATTCATGGGGAATAATCATACTAATTTAAAATAAAAATCTTTTAAAGGAATAGGTATAACAAATCGTAATATTTTGAAAAATATTATGATAAAACCTGTAAAGGCAAAATATTCTGAATAAGTAAAAACACAATCATTTCCACAAAAAATCATGACAAATATGATATATTTGATCAATTCAACACAAAATCATTCGAAATAATTTATAGGGATCATGTACATGCACTATCATGTATAAAAATATACATGAATACATTATCTCCAAAACCAGCTTCACGAATGTAATGACTTGATACCCAAAATTCAATAACTCCAAAAACAGTTTTTAATAAGAAAAATTATAGGTCTATTCATTAAAATTATTTACAAATAAATAAATTTTTGATAGATAAAATGAAGAATGGTAGAGAAATCATTAAAAATTTTCATACAATTTTTCTATGTTTCCCCTAAAATATGGAGAAAAAATAATTATTGTAATTTCATTTTAACAATTGTCATTAGAAAATAATAGAAATAAGTTGATTTTTTTAAAAGACAGAAAATATTAAATCCTTAAAAAATTCATGAAAACTATCTCAAAAATTTTTTTAGTTAAAGATAAAATAATTGATTATGGAAGGAAATCATTTTTAATATATTAAAATACATTTATTAAAATATCACAACATAAAAAGAGTAATAAAAATTTCTTCTGAAAAATATATATAGGAAATTTGAATATTATAATATATAATATATTATTGTGAATCTAAATACAATGAAAAACAATTGTGAGAATTAAAAACATATATATTCCTAAAAATTACTTACTTTGGTGGGATGATAATTAATCTATATAATATTATTAGTTTATGGTAAATACATTTGTCATGGAGGGGCATGTGAATAAAAAATTCATTATTTTCATGAATGGATGAGAACAAAATATTACAATAAAATTTTATAGTGGATGTAAGAAAGGTGTATAGGATTTCAAGAAGAAATATCATTACTCAATTATACATGTTTTGAGTTATATTTATCCTTTACATAAAAATAAATATTTGAATAAAAAATCATTTATTAAGAGGGATTGAAATATAACATAAAAAATAATAATCAGGACATTATATATCAAATAATAAATATATATACAATTTAAATGAAATTAAATACATAAACAAAACATTCCTCAAAGAATGGAAATCAAGACGAAACCCCATTACATAATCATTATATTAAAAATTGAATACCTATTAATGGTTTAACATGAGATGAATTTTATAATTATTATATCAGCATAAAAAATATTATAAAATAATTCTATGTATAATATATACACCTTAAAAAAGGAACAAGGTACGAATACTCATCCTATCTCAATGAAGAAAAATTAAAATAAAAACCTTTACCATTTATGCTGTAAAACTGAAGGAGGTATAACCACATGTGTAGAAAAAAGATATATAAATAACCTATTTCATGTCATTATACATATCTATATCCTTTTATAAATATAATTTATAATTAATTATTAATAATATATCAGTTTGTCATATTTTATTATCATTATCAGATGTTATTAGCTTCGATTGTTCATTTAGTACTAGTTTCATAATTATGGTATCAATACATGTTTATAGATTTGAAAATCATAATTTTCAGATCATTATAAATAATATCTTAGTATTTTTATAATATATAGTAATTTCATTATTTGTTTTCATAAGTATTTTAGTTATTATTCGTCAGGAAACAATTGGTGACGACCTTGTTAAATAATTTTATAAATAACAAAAGAAAAAGTATATTAACAATTAGATATTTGTTAATATAAAACTTTAAAAAATCTCATTTATTTCTAATAAAATTAGTTGTCATATTACCATAAAAATACATTATGTTAATTTATACCATTTTTTAAGTAGGTGGTAAAACCTACCTAAACAAGAACATGATATATTTTATTGGTGTGTATGGTTAAGAATTCAGTTATTTTTTCATAATATCCTTATCAAATAAAAATTATGATAATTGTTTTATTTTTTAATGGTTTATATCATATTATATGATATTTTTCATAATAAGGAAAGAATAGATGAAAAACACATCACATTAAATGAGGTGGTAGTCCACACTTATGCATGAGTGACACATTCATTTACAAGGAATGTAAAGGATGTTATATATAGTTTATATTTTAATAAAATTAATGATACTACATATATAAAATTTATTAACTAAAACCCCACATTTAACCATCCATTAAATGAATCTATGAAAAACAAATCATGTCGCTTATAGAGGTGATAGTTATCGTGTAACACAAGTCATGTTTTATTTACATGAATGGTTGAGAGGGGACAAAAAAGGTTATTAAATTTGTATACTTACATTTAAAAACATTTTTAATACTTATTTTATCATAATTGTCTTTATAAAATAGGTTTATGTGATCATAAGAAGAAAATAATTATGATATATCAG
Organism: Viscum album; assembly: GCA_963277665.1. Classification (NCBI taxonomy): domain Eukaryota; kingdom Viridiplantae; phylum Streptophyta; class Magnoliopsida; order Santalales; family Viscaceae; genus Viscum; species Viscum album. The sequence goes on from OY728127.1 coordinate 113,384,466, forward strand.
TTGAGAACATTCCATATTCCTTTAGATGTTCACCCATGGATAAAATCATAAGGGTCTTTGACATAGTCTGTTTGATAGAAAAATGATTCTAAGAAATGGGTATAAAGTTTAAGAGATACTAGGTCACATTATTGGTTGATTTAATTCTTGATAATGAGTGTAGAAAATGTATGGGGGTGATCTTTTATAGGTGATGGGATGTTGGTTTTTGTAAATATAACAGTTTAAAAATATGTGATTACTTGTTTCACATGGAATGTAGATATATAATATATATTATTAGAGTTTAGGATTATTTCATCTATCTAATAACTTAGTCATTCAATTTTAGACATCTTTTAAACATTTCCTATGAATTTTCTCTTAGAAAATTTAGTTTTACTATTTTTGTTTTTTACCATGACAATTAATTTTAACCTAAGTAATTAAATTTTAATTATTAAAACTTAAAGAAAATTATTATATAATTTTGACCCCCTATTTCAAAATATGAATCCTATTTTATGATATAAAATATGTATTTTTAGGAAAAATTAATTTTAGCATTCGTGCATGAAATGTGGAATAACCTTTTTTTAGAAAATGTTTATTTTAATCATAAATGTTATATTTAGGATACAATAATAATTTTTTTTGAGGATAATTACATTAATTGGTATATTTTTAACCAAATTATATTTATATGACTTTAAATGAAATAAAAAAACACAATTTAATATACAAAAAACATAATTTAAAGGGGAATACTTAAATAAAATTTAATTATATAAATATTTATTAATTTTAAAATGTTAAAGATTGGTTTTTTAAATTAAATATAATATTTTAAAATAAATAATTATAGTTTATAGTGAATTTTTTATCTATAAAAATGATTTAATGGTTTTGAACTATAACACACTTCCGGATATTTCCATAAACTTTAATGTTTTAGAAAAAACCGTAATTTTCACTTCTAAAAATCAATTATTATAAAAAGAATCATAAAAAATAATATTATTATTCTATTTACATGAAGTGTTAAAGAATTGAGTTAATTTTATCAATTTTAAATTCTTGAATTTTTTACTTTTTTATTATAAATTGAAGTATAAAATTTAATAAATAACACCTTTTCTTCAGAAATAATGCTTTAACTGTTATGTATACCCTTTCAAATAAATTTAAAATTTAAATAATGTTAATGTTCTTGTAAATAAAAAATAATATCTTAAAAGTGGTCAATTAAATTTATTTGGATAACATATAAAACACATTTAAAATCTAGTCATTTTAGAAATAATAATCCTTTTTAATTTTAAATTATATTAATTATTTATCATTCAAATATAAGAATTTTTAATGGGATAATGACTTTTTAATATTTATATATTTTATTATTCATGTAATTTTTCTTAATAGTGTTCATAAATTAGGTGGTGACTCTTTTTAGTTTGGCATTTCATGAAAAACAAAAAGCCAAACATAATATTAATTTAGGGAAAAATAAATTCCAAATTCTCACGTTGTTATATCCCCTCTCTTAAATAAATTTAATCCTCAAAATTTTTTCTTACCTCGTACTTATAATAATATATAAGGTTATATAAAATATATACTTGACTAAACATAAAATTCTAAAAGAAATACTTATGTTTCTATCATAGGAAAGACCAGGACACTCATATTTTACCTCTAAACAAACATAAGTCCATAATTTAATTTTTAACAACCATTTATTCCAAATATTCTCTATTATATTGAGTATAAACATTAGGGTTTCTTGATTCATAACTTTTAGATATTTTTTTCTTGATCTAAAATCCAGAAAATTATTAAAAATTAACTAGTTATGATAATATCCAATAGAAAATGATTAAATGAAAATAAAAATATTAAAAATCTATCCTAATATGTATTATCTAATTACACCTTCATTTCATCCAATGATACTTTCATATCAAATATAAAATTATTGTATCATGTTGTAACTTTGATAAATTAACCTAGTTTATGCATAGTAAATACCCTATTATTTTCTCTAACCTATCTAGTTATATATTATGTCCACAAATTTCATTCAAATCAATTATAATGGTTCACAAGGAGTACGTGAATCACCAATACATATTAAACAAGAGTGTCCAGTGATTTGTGTAGTCTTAGGAAAACATATCAATCCCTGAGTAAATATTGAGAATATAGTTAAATAAAATTTATCATATTGAATACCCTTAGGTTCATCTGTGCCAAAACTGCATCATCATTCCAGTGTCCCAATAAGTATATAATTTCTAGGAAAACCAAATACTAAAAATTTCATGAAACCTTTGGGATTATATACTATACTAAAAATTATCACATATCCTTAACCCTAGGGTTCTAAATTTTTTTATTAACATATTATCATAAAAAATAATTAAACTAATCCTAAAACTATCGAAATCCTACTCTTACACCCATTATGGTTCCCTAGACTCACACTCCCAGATCCAGTGCTTAAAACACTTTCAATAACTGCGAGATTTGTTACAATGTGAGATGAACCAATATAAACATACATATATATTAGTTATATAATAGATAAACCTCAATAAAATAAAAACATTAAGAAAAATTCTGTTTTATTTTCTGTGAGGAAAATATACATAAACATCTTATTTTAGAATACTTGTTAACATTAATCCATAATTGAACCAAATGGTAATCCATACTAGACACTTCATAAGTTAAACTCATATTCATAACATGGGGAAATGAATAATAAGAAATGGTTGGGCTCAAATTATCTATAATGAAAAAATAATGAAATTTTCATCAAGGGTAATATCGTAAACATGTCAGAAAATATAAGAAATGTGAGAAATATCTTACTGAAATGAACATGTAACAATAATATTTATCCATACATCATTATAGAAGATCATGTAATCTAAAATGAAAAAATATAACCTAACATAGAAGTGTGAGAAAACAAAAAATGAACAATGAGAGATAATCATAGGAATATGACATTAAAAAATTGTATAAGAATTATTATAGGAAATTATAATATTGTGAAAAATGTTAGGCATAATATTGTCTATGAAAAATATTGTGAACAAAGAAAAATTATATCAGAACCATGAAAAATAACGTGGAATGCGAAATATATGATCTTTATTATTAAAAATAATGTTAAAAAATCCATATGATATCATTTCAATTCTCTTTAATGTAGAAAAAAAATTTATGATCATGTCTATGCACCATCACAAAAAATATTTATATGTGATCATGTCGAAATAAAATCTTAAAAAAACATAACAGTTTCATTTCTATGCACAAACATGTTATCTCATGAGATATATTATCATAACCATCTCACTAGAGGGAGATATAGAACCCAAAATTTCAGTCATCTATACCTATGTGTGCTAGTTTAAAACAACAATTCATCACATCATAATGAAACCAAGGAAAGAATTTTGGGTTTCATAAAATTTTATGATGGTATCATTAAAACTGACCTTAATATTGTAAATATTGATAACCAAATTTCAATCACCCATAAAGAATATTTTATAATAAAATTTATTGAGTATTAATGAAAAATAATTTATATTGATATGAATCATTAAAAGAAAAATGGAATAAATTACGATAAATCATAAAATAGTTTTTATAAAATTCATTTATCATTTGGAAAAAAGATTAAGTTACAATCATGATAAATTTTGGAAATGTTCATGTGAAAACAATTAAAATAATTTAATTTTAAAAAATACAACAGTTGGTCCTTGAAAAATGGATGTAAACTCTCTCATGGTAATGTTGAGTGGAAGATATAAAAGGATAACATGGAATGATAACGTTTTTAATAAATTAATCATTTTTTGAAATACCAATTTATTAAAAAGAATAATAAAACATCATTTTGAAAATAGGAAATGGGAAAAAAATTTACATAAGAGATTTCATATGTTTGGGATTAAAAATACAAAGGATATAATTAGTCAGAAAATAAAAAAATGATATGAAATACAGAGATCATGCTTGTGAATGATTATTCTTATAATTAAGAAAATTATACATTGATGAAAATTTAATTCATCAAAGAAGGATATATGAGTTAAAATTTATTTTTTATATAGAGTGAAAGATAATATAAAATTTAATAATATTATTTATTGGAATAACCCAACCATGGGGAAAGGTTGATAAAACATATAAAAAACCAGAGAAGTAAGTTCTTAATTTCAATATCATTTACGGCTTAAAAAAGTTTCAATAAAACACCCTAGATGTTGTGATCAAGAAATTGAAATTAAAATATTCAAAATAAAATTAAATGATAATATTATATATCTTATAGGTAGTATACAATCCATTTAAATTTAATTTTGTGTATAAAAGAAACATTTATCTATGAATGAAAATTGATATAGAGAACCCTTGCAACATCTTTCTCATCTTAATTCAAAACCCACGATGGGTAGATAATGAGATGTATTTTTAAGCCAATGTATTTCATAAAAAATTATGATAATATAAATTCATTTCCGGTATATATACACTAAAAATGAAACAAGTTATGGATATGTATCACTTTTCATTTATGTAAAATTGAGAGACAAAAAACATTATAATTTATTGTACTTATCCAGAAAAGTAAAAACCACACAAATAAAAAAATAATATCATAATAATTTATTTCAAAAAAATATTAATAATTATATTCATTTTTAAAAATTATTTATAATCATTTTATATAAATATAATAGTTACATTTATTTGGTTTTCATTATCAATTGTAAGTAGAAATTACCGTTTGTTTCGTATTAGATTCATCATGGTGGTGTCTATTCTTGTTTATTTAATGAATATATATCATTAATAAATCATTTTTCCCTATGATTTTCATTAACATTTATAGCCCTGGCCTAATAGATGGTGTGTTTCATTAGAAGAAATGTATTAGGTTCAAATATATCCATAAAAAATTTTATAGAGAAGGCTTATGATATGGTTGAATTAAGCTTCATCATTAGAATAATGAGATTCATGGGTTTCTCTAAGCGGGTCATAGATTTGATTATCAGATGCATTGGGTCTCCATGCTTTTTTGTGACCTACATGGTGGAAATATATGGATTATTTAAATTTTACTTAGGATTAATGTAGGGGATCCCCTATCCCCCAGTGTGTTCATACTAATCCAAGGATATTCTATAAAACATTTGAATAAGAGTAGCAATGACTATTGTGTTCATCACATCAGGTGTAGTGCCATCTATAGTGGTATTTATCACCTCTTCTTCATGGATGACCTCATTTTTTCAGAAATGGTAATAGCATGTCCATTATAGAGTTGAATTTGATCCTTGATATTTATTGTAAATTTAATGGATAACTCAATAACAAGGGTAAGATAATTTTATACATCTCAAAATATTCTTATAATGAAAGTGGAAATAAAATATAAGAAAATCCTTGGGCCCCTCGAATGAATTTTCCCATGGATTACTTAGGGGCACCAATATCATAGGGTAAGAATCAAGTTCATCACTTTGATTAAATTGTTGATTAAATATCCTCAATATTTCTCAACTGAAAGAAACATTTCCTTTCTTTTGGAGGTCGCATCTCCATAGTTAATAGTGTCTTCAACAAAAATTTTATGATGTTTTGGATACCACCATTATAAACAAGATGGTTAGTAATAACATCAAGAACATTATTTCTATCTTTATAATGGATTCTAAGGTGGAAGTGTGATACCATTTCCATCATGTCTCGGATTGGTTGGTGATGCTTGGGTTGGTGGAATCGGTCACAAAAATTGTTTAGTCACTATGGATGTCTTTCAAGAGAACCTGGAATTGTATGTGATGGTTGGGAATTATCTCTAGGAAATGTTCACCACTATGAAGTATGGATTATGTTCTAATGATATGGGAAATAGTGACTCCAAGATATGGAAAATCACATGGGGACACATCCATAATCTCTATAATCATTCAAAATTTATTATGTGGGATGGATTAATTAGATTTTGGAAAATCAATTGGGTGGATAATGTATTGGGTTTCCCTAGTTTTTTGGAACTAAATATTACCTTCTCTTAAGATAACTTCTTCCCATCCCTCATGAAATATTTTATCAATCGCCAACAACATTAGATATTCCATGGTAATTCAACATCCACTGAACCGTACAACCTCATCATCTCTAGTGCCTCATCGATATGATTCTACCATAAGATTTATCATTATTTATTTACTTATAGATGATGGAAATGATGCATGTGGTGGTTTTTTATGGTGCAATGACATTATTTCAAAGTTAAAATTTTTTATCAGGAATTTTCACAATCAAGCACTTCCAACAGTTGATGGAGATTAACAAAAGGGTATCTATATGGTCTCTAAGTGCTCATGTTGTTACTTACCCAAGGAAGAGATATACACCCATATTTTCTGTAAATTTTATTTAGATTTTGTGCTTTTCAAAGTATATGGTCGTATAATTGGGTGTGACGTTTAGGGATGGTATGAAGAAATTTTTCGCCAACTCTGGTTTTTTTCCTCATATGATAATACCCATGAACATAGGGCTAAAATATGTTTTTTCATCGAGATTATGGATTTTATAATTTTCAAAGAAAAAATAGACATACAATATTTGTTTCATCTCAGATAGCTATGATGATGATAACTATATCGTCAGCCCTGGAGCTCGATCCCTTGCTTAAGAAAAGAAAAATTCTCCCAACCTTGCACTGCCTCACAGAAGGGAGAGGTCCTAGTTTTACACCTCTCTATCCCTCTACCAAAGAGAAATGGTTAGTATGGTTCCCACAAAATAGAGTATTTAAATTGATTATTGACAACTCATGAACACATGGATTAATGTGGAGGGGTGGGGAAACCATGATCATAATGGCTTAGTTGTTTTTGTGTTTAGTGTTTAGCAGGTTCAATGTGATTCTCTCATGCCAGAGGTGGCTACCATTCTCAAATAGTAATAATTGTTCCATTCTCAAAGAATTACTCTAAATCCGAGGGAATATGACTCTTCAATCCTCCTCAAATCCATCCAATAGGTGATCTATACCACATGGGCTATCACATATATTGTTCATAAATGCAGGGAGTTTATCGCCATAAATATTAATATGACTCACACAAGGATGGAATGAAACATGGGAAAAAACTACTTATATTCCCATGATACATATGAAAAACCATGTATCATCATTAAATGTAAGTAATCCACTCCCCCAGAGTGAATGAATCTTATCTAGTCTGATGCCTTGGGTCTTCATTTCATCAGACCTTTATACCTTATTTTATGCATTCTCCCCCCTTTTCATTTCATTGAAAATTTCTTAACTTTGGATGGATTATTATATCATTATAGGTACCTGAATAGATGTTTTATAATAATTTATATTTTTCTTGTTTTATTTCAGAAGTAATTTGGATATGATTCATGGTGATAAGATTAGTGACAAGATTATTTTAGTAATTTACAAGGAATAATAAATGGTAGTATATTAGTAATAAGTTGAAGATTAATATAACAATAAGAGAAGCAAAAATATACATTATATTCATAGTATTTTCTAATTACACAAGAATTTATGTTTCATCCCATACATTATATGAATTTATATCCTTATTCAAGTAGGTGTGTAAACTGATCCAAAAAATAGTTGTATTCTATGTGTGAGTATGGTTAATAGGATACAATTTTGATATAATATCGTTATTATAGAAGTATAATGATAATATTTACATGTTTTAGGGTATTTAATCATATTATATTATTATTTTATATGGAAAATAAAACATGATTAAAAATTAGGTCTGCCACTTTTGTGGTGGAGGTTGTCAACACCTATGAACAAGTGATGAGTTCATTTACATAGAATGTAAAGGAATTAAGAATTAGTTTTTATTAATAAAATATAAATGATGATGTTAATGTTGTATTCATTCATTAAATACAAACCTTTAACCATCTATATGAGGAAGTTATGAAGAACAAGTCAAGTTTCTTATAGAGATGATAGTCCACATATAAGACAAGATAAAATTTTATTTTTCATTTCCATGACTCGTCCCATAGGGGTCTGTGTCGTGACTCCCCAAGACTAACTCTAATAGGCAAGGGGCTGGTGACTAGCACCGAGTATGCATATCATTAACATAGGAGGAATTTACTTTTTACCTGTACCCACACACACAAAATAAGAATGAAAAAAATTATGTAAACAATGTATGAAACCACTAAGGATAACATGACCAGAGTGAAAGAAAAAATTAATGTACAATAGGGTGACCTAGGCCAGAATACAAGACCACAAAAAAGGAAGAGTCTATAACAGAAGTAATGATGCTCATCTACAGAAAATCCTACATGAAGGGTAATGTGAAGTGATGCTGCGTGAATCCGTAGGAGTATGCCTCGTTTTTTTGATCTCATTGGGCACCACCTAGTCCTGGACTACCTAAGTCTCTATAAAAACATCAGTCGTATGCCCAAGATAAGGCACGTGTGTAAAAAGCCTATGCAGGGATGAGTAAAAATGAACTCAGTGGGATGCCCCAAACCCAAAAAGGAAATACCTGATATAAATGTACACAATATTTTTTTTCATCTCACATAGGTATAAATATATGACCTTGAAAAAAAGGTTATCAAACATAGTCCACAAAAAAACCTGTATTGATGAGAAACCTATCCCTGATGAGACACTTAACCCCATTGAGTCACATAGACCCAATAATCCACTTAGAACCAATGAGTCACATAGACCCAATGAGTCACTTACACCTAGTGAGTCACTTATAATTGAATCCAAAAAAACATCAAGTCGCATAGTCTCTACATCACAACCATCCATAGGATACCTCCATCGCCATGTTCATACTGGAAGCATCTACTCTTCAATATAACATTTTGTACAGAAACTTCCATATAATATTACATACGATATCACAGAATGACCGCCTCGTCGTGAGGGTTATTACACTGCAAACGGATCATCAAACAGATGTACAGTTTGAGGGATTTGGGCGTTTTACTAAAAAGGGGCCGATTGGGTCTGAGGTTGGTCCAACCCAAGCAAACCGACTTGACCCGACCCGACTCGCCTGGTCTGACCCAACCCACTAGGTCAACTCAGCCTGCTAGGCCCAACCCCTCTTCTGGTCTGGCCCACTGTACCGACCAAACCCACTTGCCTAAACCGTCCCACTAGAGTGGGATAGTTTTCTCTACCTATGAAGCAACAGACACTGCATCCCTAACCAATCATTGCAGGGAAGTCACTGACTTTGATGGGGGTAGTCCGCCGTGGGGTCTGACCGCCAAAATCCAATTGGACCACGTCCCCCTGCCATGTCCCCTGAGGTCCGTCATTAGCTGCCTATTGGCATCCCCTGTTCGCCGCCCTATGGCAGTTACCCCATGGATCTTCACAGCCTGCCATCGAGTCAGTGGCCACTGCTACTGGGTGGTCGCACCGCCACTACCAACCCTCCTTTCGTGGGTCACCACCGTCATCGTGGTGGCCCATTTTTCAAACCGCAAGCATCTTTGAGATCCTTGGGTCTACATCTCCACTTCTATAGGCTCCATGTCATCTCACCATCAATTTGGGGGTTCAGTCATACTCATAATTTCCTCGTAAATCCCAACATGACCATGACGGTCTATCAGTGCAGAATGAGGAAAGTGGATAAGGAATAGGAACAATAATACCTAACGAAAAGATCCATTCATTTGTTTGTGTTAGCCTATATTCATTCATGTTATTAGGATCATAAAGAACAAAATAAAAATCATAAAGATTTAGTTCCCATTTAATCCTTGTAATGGAACACCCTTCTAGCTATAAAAATCGACCCGTGGATCAACTTCATAGTGGGTTGATCCTCATTCATTGTTTAGAAAGAAAGAACAATGGAAAGGAAATAACATAAAAATAATACCCCTACCAATGATTAGATTATTCACTATCATGGATCGTCATTTTTTATTTCTCATTTGTCGCCGGTTGTCATCCAGCAACGATATTTATCCCAAGGATTCAAGGAATTCTCTAGGATCATCCTATGGTCCCTCATCCCCAACAAACCATTATTTGAAGAAACACATTTCATAATTGTTGTTTTGTTGAGTTGCAGTGTCGCCATGCTACTTCATTCATGAAGGGTAACGTCTTCTTGGTCGTTGCATCACAACACCACTAAAAGGAATTTAAAAATAAATAAAATAAATTTCTTTATGTTTAATTTAGTTTTCTTTAAAACATCCAAAATTTAACATTTACCCTCAACCTACACTAGTCGATGTTAGGCCACTCCTATGGTAAATTCTTAGATCCAAACACAATGATGCCCTCGTATTTTTGAATCGAGCATCAAATAAGATGATATTAAGGCTCGAAGTTAGCCTCCAGAGTGTTTTTAATTAACAACTTCTCTTTATTAAATATTTATTTTGGGCACACTGAGCCTGAGAATCTCATACCATATCAACTCTTGGTACCATAATATTATCAATTAATTTATTAGAATAATTCAGTGGAATATACGAGTTGTTACATTCTCCCCACCTTAGTACGTTACCTCCCAGAAAGCCAAAACATGGGTTACTCAGAAATTTTGTGGGTACTGAGCTTGAATATGAGCCTCCTGCTCCCATGTTCTCTCTTAAATATTCCCAAGCTACCAACCAACGCACACAAGAGGAATCGACTGTCCTTAAAGGAACTATTCATGTCGATGCACTATATCCACTGGGAAGACAAAAAATGTGGCCCCATCATCAATGTACAACTCTCCTTGGTCAATGAAATGTGATGTATTATGAACATACATCTTCAACTGCGACACGAAGAAGACGTCATGCACCCGATTCATCTATGAGGGTAGAGGTCTGTGCTACTCCCCCTCACCAACTATACATAGAATATTAAAAGCAATGTTGAATCTCATGGATAACTTTCCTTCACGTCCCAATAGTCACAATCATTATCGAGGTGATACTCAAAGGAAAACATGGTCACCATCCAAGAACTCCAGGGGCCTCCATCTCCTTTCCACATATTATTTATTTCTCTTATGTTCAGTCCTCATCCACTCATGGATAATCTACACCATCTGAGTGGTATCCCGAACCTACTTTGGACCCATGAGTGTTGACTCCCTTGAGTCTATCCATCATAGTGGTGACTTGCATGGTCACCGATACAGGAACATGAACAATACCATACCAATGGTGGAGTGGTATCAATTGTTGAACACAAATTCCACCTGAGGTAGGTTATCCTCCCATCTATGATCAAAGTATAGGATGCATGAACGTAGCATGTCCTTTTGAACTAGGATAGTCCTCTACATCTGGACATCTGGGTAGGGATGAAACATTGTGCTCATGAACAACTGAGTCTAAAATGACTCCTGCAATCCCCTCCACACCCAGTTTGTGAAGCATTCATCGTGGACTAAAATGATCGGCGAAGGAACCCTGGGAAGCTGGCCTATCTTCCAAATGTATAGGAATCCCAAGACCTCATCCAAAACATACTCTCAGATAGATAGGAAATGGGCCATCTTGGATAATTTCACAATGATCACCCAGATAGTATCTTCCCCCTAGACATATGTGGAAAATCCTTCACAAATTCCATCTATATACTATTCCATTTCCACTCTGACACCTCAAGTGGATGAGGCAAGCTAGATGAAACCTGATGCTCTTCCTTCGCTTACTAATAAGTGAGGAACTAAGAAATGAACTCTGCCACTTCCTTCTTCTTCCTCAGTCACTAGAACGGACATTGGATATCCTAAAACATCTTTTCCACTCTTGGCTGCACCACCAAATTGGAGGCGTCTAACTCCCTGAGAACCTCCTCTTGCAACGCCACTTGTACAACTGTGCACCCTTTAAAAAGAATGACATTATCTCTAACTATCGAGTATCTGTTATGGGATTTACCTATGGATAAATAATCACGTAGGGTCTTATAGTCATCATCAACAAGATGTGCATCCCTAACTCATTTTATTATTGGGGGAGTAAAAAACCATCGAATTAAGGTAAGATACTCAATCACCATCTGTAAAATATATCAACATCACATCCAATTGCTCCAATGACTCAATCAGCAAATGCAAGATGGTTATCCTTCTAAGTGTATCTTCCACCATGCCCCCTTCCATAGATTATATAAAATTTCAAAGTCATAATACTGGAGGAACTATATCCACCACCTTTGTCTCTTGTTCAGGTCCATCTGGGAGAAAATATACCTCAGACTTTCGTGGTTAGGGTAGACATTAAAGTGCCCAGTCATCATGTTGTGCCTCTATATCATCAGGGAAAAGACCATTGCTACCAACTCAAGATCATTGGTTTCTTAGTTATGCTCATGTTTCCTCAGTTTTTGGGAACTAAAATCAATCACCACTTACCCATACATCAGGAAACAACCTAGTCTGATCCCTAATGCATCGTAAAAAACTACATACCCAATTCCCTCCACTGGACGTCTCAAGATAGGGGCCCTCATCAACCTCTATCTCAGCTTTTAGAAACTCTGCTAGAATGTCTCCATCCATATGATGGGATGTCCCTTCCATGTCAAAGATGATAAAGATGATGCCTCCCATGAATATTATGGCATGAACTTCCAGTGGTGTCCAGCCAATCCAAAGAAACTCAACACCTCACTCACCCTCTTGGGTGGCTCCCAAGCATGAACTACCTCTATCTTCACTTGATCAATAGCAATTCTATACTCTGAAATTATGTTTCCTAGTATGTGGAACTACCAAATACAAAACTAAAACTTTGAGAGTATAGCATAATTATGGTGATCTGAGAGTGAATCTAGGACCATCCTTAGGTGTGTTACATGATCCCCCTCAGATACTGAGTATACCATGATGTCATCAATGAAGACAACAAAGAACATGTCAAGGTAAGGTTGGAATATCCTTTTCTGGAGTCACAAGAACACATCTAGGGAATTGGTCATGAAAAATGGAATCACAAAAACTCATAGTGTTCATAACGATAGATGAAGGATTTATTTGGTATATCCTCATCCTGTACACGAAGCTAACAATAGCTATACCTGAGGTATTTCTTCAAGAACCACCTTTCTACCTTCAGCTCATAGAAGATGTCATTGCTTCTTGATAGTGGATATTTTTCTTCACTGCGACCTGGTTTAGGAACTGGTAGTCCACACACATTTTCAAGCTCTCGTTTGCCTTCTTGGTAATAAAAACTAGGGTTGCACAAGGTGAAACAATGGGCCTCCCTAAGCCCTTCCTCTACAGGTCCTCTAGATCTACCCTCAACTCACTAAGATCCATGGGATCCATCAGATATTCCAGTGTAGATATTGATGCCCTCTCAGGGTACATATCATTGCAGAAGTCAACCACTCTATGAGGATGTAATCCCAGAACATCCTTAGGGAATATGACCTCGTAATCATCCAACACTATAATAAATTAAGGACTCATATCATCCACCGCAACGAGGGTAATGTTATCCAATTGGTGATTGTTCAGTTTCACCCTCCTCTGTGAAAATTTGACCAGAGATGGAAGTGTTAACTTTTCACCAATAATGGAGAACCTAGTCCCATATCTATTGAAAAAACACACTCTGTGCTAATATTAGTCAATCTATGTATGGACTATGGATAACTAGTCCATAACTAGAGTGACATTATAAGGGCTTTATGCAGCTACTAGGAGATTCCAAAAAAATCTCTCACCTACAAGAGTATGTTCGCACTGCCAACACTAGTGTGTGATCATTGAATCCCCTCTAGTATGAGTCTCTAAGAGTAAGGAACGATCCAAAAACTCTATAAAATAACCAAGCTCTGAATAATGTCCGTATAAAGGAAAGAGTGACTTACACCTATGTCTATAAAAGCTATAACTAGAGTGGATAAGAAACAGATCAAATTTATTAATCATATGTAGAGAATGAGGGTTACAAGCCTTTATTTCCTGAAACCGAGCATATCCCTACACAGCAGCACTCAGAGCCCATGGTGGACCACTTGGGGGTGGTGCTAGTAGTACCTCAAACCTCCTCTAACCACCTTTTGCTTAGCCTACTAACCTTCCACATCGTCCACCGTACAGACAACCCTAATCAACTCTTTTCCTTTTCCTCAGCAGTCATTTGACCGTCTTCTACTAGTTTGTATGGAAAGTCGAGAAATCATGATCCATGTTATCCCAACCACTGCATAAGTATCACAACCATTTATTCAGCCAAATCCCTCTATCCTAGGATCCTTATAAAACCTTCCATGTTTCCTGGGTGTTCCTTGGGATGATTGAACCACTTGGTTCCCTGTGTCTACTATGTGTTACCCATAATCGATGACTCAGCTACCTGATGTCTGCTGGTAGCTTCCACTACTGGCTCTTGCTCTGCTTGGAAGCACTCCTTGAGTATAAACCTATCCAGTACCCCAGTATATGTCTGTATGCCATAGGGTATTATCGATGCACCAGTCTATAGGTGTTTCCCTTGTTCAAAGGTAAGATCCCCGAAGAAAGCTTCTTTCACCATATCAATGGAGTTATGAGAATGCTCAGTAAACCTCCATGATTACTACACTATTTCCTAGATTCCCTACAACAGATGTAGGATCTCATAGATTCATATTGTGTAAAAATTAATCAAAAATAACTACTCTCTTAAAATGTGCTCAGACTTACCCCAAGAGAAATCATTCTCCTTATGTGAGTAGATCACAAAGCTACACTACCATCCCGTTGATACCTACATAAGGATCATGGGTAAGACTATCATATAATAAGGCAGAGTCATCACAAGGCAGATGACTTTTATAACTACATCCATCCAATCCTCAGCTACCTGAGGTTTAGTGTCACCCATGATCCTAAAAGGTCTCTACCTCTGGAACTCATGTACTGCACTAAGCCCACATGAATCCTCTACCAACAACACTAGTAACAAGTGCTTATCGACGGGTGGTGGTATCACTAGAACACCACTGGTGTGGCTGTCTTTGGTACGAGTCCCTATAATGACGCCTCATCACTAGGAATACCATGCATGTGGTCACACAACATAATCTTGGCAGCCAATGTGGAGGCATCCTAAAACATATCAAGATGAACCACCGTTAATAGAATATACCTTGTGAGCTTACTTAATAAGAACATGAGAAAAAATTCCACTATGATTCTTGTAATATTTATTTCCCTACAACCAATGATTTCATTTACTAAGTCGTAAAGCATGTGTCTAGAGTCATGATTTATGGATACGTCAGCCGCTGCACAAAAACTAGAGTCCTTGTACTAAAAGATAAACTCAAAACACATAACACTCTTTCCCCAAACAAATATCATAGAATCCCAGTACCAATGTGGAACAAAATCCTTCTGATACCAGTCAGTCATGACCCATCCCCGAGGGGTCCATGTTGTGACTCCCCAATCCCACTTCCAATAGGCCAGAGGCTAGTGACTAGAACTGAGTAGGAATATCACTAACATGGTAGGCATTTCCTATGTACCTATAGACATAAACACAAAAAATGAAAGGTAAAACACTAAGTAAACCATAAATGAAAACCACCAAGGATAAAACAATTAGGGTGAAACAAAAATGTAAAGTACAATAGGGGGACCCGATCCAAAATACAAGCCCACCAAAAATAAAGAGTCTGTAACACGAGTACTAACGATTGTTTGTAGAAAACCCTACTTAAAGGGTAGATGAAGGTTAGATTTTTGAAGCCATATGAGTACACCTTATCAGTCTAATATCACTGGGCACCACCTGGTCCTAGAATACCTATGTCTCTGTCAAAACATTGATTTTATTCACAATACAAAAAATGTGCTGGCGGAGCCTGTGCAGTGGTGAGTAAAAAAATACTCAGTAGGATTCCCCATAACCACAAAGGAAATACCTCAAGGAAATGTACACAAGATTTATTTCCATCTCACACATTTATAAATGATGGACACTAAAAGAAACATTATTTGATGTAATCCACAAAACACCCAATATCGATGAGACACCTAGCCCGGATGAGACACTCACCCCCGATGAGTCACATAGACCTAATGATCTACTTATACCCGATGAGCCACATTGAACTAATGATTCACTTAGACTCAATGTCACATAAAAATAAAGTCATATAGTCTCCATGTCATAGCCTGCCACATTATTCCACCCTCATAATGTTTGTACCAGAAGAATATATTATTCGATCCATCATTTCATACGTCGACTTCCACAGAAACCAGTGCAGGGTATCTCAAAATGACCTCATCATCACAAGGTTTATAATTCCATAATAAATCCATCAAACTGATGTACAATTTGAGAGATATGGGTGTTTTAATAAAAAGGATGAATTTGGGTCTGACCACAGTGCATCCTTGTCAGAACGACCCAACCGGTTGGGCCTGACCCTTCTGCCAGACCATCCTGCTGCACCAGCCCGACTTCCCAGCTAGGGACACTTGAGCAGCTAGATTCGCTCCAATCAGGATGTGGCATGCACCACATCCATATTCAGACAATTCAGGGAGAACACTATGGTCTAGATGGACGGTGTCCCCCGACCACATCTGTCAAGGCATGTTTCTTTCTTTCAACCCCCTGTCTGCCTTCCAATGACCACTTTTTACCACCCCGTGGTAGTTACCGCAGGGATATTCAACACCTTCCATTGATCCAGTGGCCACTACTACTAGGTGGCCCTGCCACCACTGGACCTCCTTCTGAAGGTCGCCACTATCACCGTGGTGGATTCTTTTTGAAACTGTGAGTATCCATGTGATCCTTGGTCCATCATATTCATATATAATTGTCTTCATGTAATCTTTCTAAATGTATATGGGTTTGACCATGCTCAAAAACTCCCAATAAAGCCCAGTGTGACCATGAGGGTCTGTTGAAGAAGAACAAGGAAAGAGGATAATGAATAAATCTAATAACACTAAAATAAAAGATCATGGACTTTGATCGTTTTGGCCCAAAATCATTCTTGTAATTGTATCATGAAGAATGAAATAACAGTCACAAAGATATAGTATTCATTTAATCCCCGCAATGGAACACCCTTCCTGCAAGAACGATCATCCCACTGATTAAACTGTTAGTGGGTTGATCCATGTTCATCATTTAGAAATAAAGTACAAGCAAAGGAAATAAAATTAAAATAAAACCCCTACATAGGATTGAATCATTATCTATCGTGGATTTGAATTTTTGGAGATCTGCTATGAAACAATCTCGATCTACATATT
This sequence comes from Viscum album, assembly GCA_963277665.1. Lineage (NCBI taxonomy): Eukaryota > Viridiplantae > Streptophyta > Magnoliopsida > Santalales > Viscaceae > Viscum > Viscum album. The sequence goes on from OY728127.1 coordinate 113,401,775, forward strand.
CATCATCGTTGTGGATTCTTTATTTGTCACCACTCATCATCCACTAATGTTATTTATCCAGAGGATGTAGGGAATTATCTATGATCGTCTTCTGATCATGCATCCCCTTAAAAATATTAATTTTGGAAATACATCTTAGCATTTTTCTTTTGCTGATTTTTAGCATCACAAAAATACTTCATTTATGATGGGAAACTGCTGGTTGGCCATTGGGTCGTAGCGCCGTTGTGAGATGTTTAAAATGAAATTAAATAAAATTCATTATTTTTATTTTATTTTTCATTACAAAATCCACAAATAAACATTTATACTTAAACTACATTAGTCATGGTAAGGCCCCCACCTAAGGTAATGTCGATGATTCAGATGGAATAGTTCCCCCTGATTTATGATTCGGGCACTTTTTTAGAAGATATTAAGGTTTAAAGTTAGGTGCCTGAGAATTTTTAATTAACAAATGAACATTATTCAAAGACATATTCTAGTAACACCCATCCTTAGAATCTCATGCTATCACAACACTTAGTCTTTGAATATTACCAATTAATTTGTTAAAATAATTTGGAGAAAAATATTATTCGTTTCATTCAAATAGTTAGGTGGGGGTATATCACTAATAAAATTTATGAATATTATAAATTTTTATTATATTATACTTTTTGGAATAGAATGTATTTTATGGTTTTTATGAAAAAATTATTTATAGAGAATGGATAAAAATATTACCTCAAATATTGAATGTTTCCCTTGGGTAAATACATGAGGCTCCATAGCTTGGTCATTTAGAAAGACATTGGATTATAGGATGTTGTTCGTGATTGATAGAGTGAATATAATATAGTTTTTTCAAGGAAAATAATTATAATTAGTGGAATAAAAGTTTGGATATGATTTAATTTTGTAGGTGGAAGAGAGTGGAATTGTTATATATATTACATTTTAATATAAATGGAGGGAATGTTTGACATGGAATGTGAAGAAAAATTGGATAATAATGAACTATAGAGTAATTTAAGGCCAAAAATATCTCACCCATTAATTTTAACTCATTTTTTAAATTGTTTTTAGTCCATTATTATTTGATTATTTGATTTTATTATTTTAGGTTTTTAACTTTGGAAATTAATATTGTCCCAAGTAACTTACTTTAGATGGTACAAAAATTAGTTCTTATTACATAATTGTAAACATATTTACCCAAATTTAATGTCCATTTTATCATAGGACATTTTTTATTTATAAAAAATAATTTTAATATCAATGCATGTAAGACGTAAAAAATCCATTTTTATAAAAAGAATATTTTAAGCATAAATAATACATGTAAAAATATTAACAATAATATAAATTTTAATGAAATTAATTAAATTATTACAAATTAAATGAGATTTATGTGGATTTAAAAGAAATAAAAAAGTAAATTTACATATATAATACTTTTTTTATATGTGAAATACTAAAAATAGGTTTTATTAGAATAATATTGATTAATCTTCAAAATGATAAACATGGTTTTTTAAACTAAACATGGATCTTTTAAGTGAATCATTATACATGAAAATTTAATTTTTTGTAATTTAAATTATATAATTATTTTTAATGTTATGATTAGTTATTAATAAAATTATAAAAGATATAGTTTTAGTAAAATTTTAGTTTCCAATATTCACCAAAAAATCTATTATTTCATGAAAATTCATGAAATTCATTTTAAGATTATATTTAAATGATAAATCTATAAATTATTTATTTATCTAAATTTATACTATTTGATTTTGGAAGTTAACACATAAACGGAAACATAAAATTTATTGTCACGACCCATCCCATGGGGCCCGTATCATGACTACCCCAGGCCCGCCTTCCATAGGATAGGGGCTGGTGACTAGCACCAAAGGCGTAACTCCCTAAAACCCGGGAAGGAATTTCCATTATAAAACGTAAACACATACAACCAGAGTACAAGAGAAAGAAAAAACTATGTAAAGCAGTATAATAAACGTTCTAAAAGTACAAGGGACAGGAATACAAGCCCAACAGAAAGATATAGTTACAACTGAAAGAAAGTACAACTGAAATGACAAACAACTTGAACAGGTTCCTACCTAAAGGGTAGGTACATATGTCCTCCTCAACACTCTGCATCTATCGGTCCGCTTCGTGTGCCATCACGCCAAGTGTCCACCTTCGGGTACCATCTAGTCCTCGTACACTCTGCCTTAGTCAGCACTGTTCATCATCTCCATCCACCACAACAATGTGCGGACATAGCTCATGTAGGGGTGAGTATAAAAATACTCAGTAGGGACCCTGAGACCCTCAAGGTCTCACTAAATCCAACAAGGATAAACCAAAAATAAATATCTCAATAGATAACCTTTATATAGGTATATTACCATACATATACCTAATTTAATAAGTAACCCATCTCAATCATTTGGAAAACACAAAGTTCATTAACTCAGGTCGAAGCAGGATTTTTCATTAACGAACCCACAGAAGCTGGAGAACTCCTCCTCCATCGAGTACAGTGGGATAGTCATGACTTCGAGGTGCTACTCACTAACCTTAGACTTTTTAGGTACTCCTCCTGTGGGGTACCGTAGGTCTACCGCCCTAACACAGTAGCGCACCCCGCCATGGGTCAACCACCCCGACACAGTAGCGCATCCCCTTATAGCCTACATAGGTACTCCTTATATTGAGTACCGCGGGTCTTCCACCCCAACACAGTAGCGCTCCTCATCCATGGGTCTTCCACCACAACACAGCAGCGCTCCCCACTAGAATATTCAAGTCCCTCCAAAACGAATTGGGAAGGCATTCATCAGGTCTCAGCTAGCTACAAGGTCTCTGTACTCTGTACACTCATCTTTGATATGATCTGCTGCACAAGCTACTGGTCGATACTTCGAAGTGTCATGTAATCTCACATGGAAGTATCTCATGGGACCACCTCATCATAAGGGTCTCAATTCAATAGACGGTGCGTCAATCGGACGCCCGGTCTGTGAGTTATTAGCATTTCCGTTCGAGGGGCCCGGTTGATTTCTGTTTCGAACCAACCTGTCCATTTCTCCAAATCATCCAAATCTCTCTTAGAGTATCGCAAAAGAAATTCCTCGTCGCGAGGGTCCTAGTTCCATAGATGGCGCGTCTATTAGACAATCGATCGTTATGTTATTTTCATTTAAGCGTACGGGCCCGGCCCGTAGGGCCCAGTGGGCTGGCGGGTCGGCCCGATCCGGTTCGGCGGGTTCGACCCAGCATAGGCTATCAGCCCAACCTAAAGAAACGCAACCTGGACCGGTGGTAAGCGCGACATGGCTCAAAGGTAGGCGCGGCCGGCTGGCCGAGTGGTCCGTGGTGGGGGGCGCGGCCCGACCCGAGAGGGTGCGGCCCGGCCCGAGAGGGGGCGGCCCAACCTGTTGCGGTGTGGCCCGACGCGGCACGGACGGCCGCGGCTCAGCCAGCTGGCCGAGTGGCCTATGGAAGGGGCGTGACTCCCTTACTACCCGAAACAGTGGCGCAAAGTGGCGTTGCCCTCCCTAACCGGCCGGCCGAAGCCGGTCGACCTTCATGGCTCAAGCAGCCCACTCGGGCGGTCTGCAGTTCGTCGGGCGCGGCGCCCCTTGTGGCGCCATGGTCTCTTCGGCCTTCCGGCTTTAGCTGGCCAGTTCTTTGTCGGCATATTAGCCCACAGTTGCAGGCCGCGGTTTCCTCGCACACAGCCAGCGCACGGCTGCTGCCATCAATATTCGCCGCTATTCTTTCCGTCACCGTCGCCATCAAAAAAGAAAAAGGTTCAACGGAAGGTCATCGGGCCATGTTTATTTGGCCCGCGCCCTCCGTGTTAGGTGGTATCATATATCCAAGGATGTTCACTTGTATACAAAAATAAATAAGGAATAATTTATTTAAAATAAATTAAACAAACCCCCAACCTCGATAATTGATGACGCATGTCGAGCGTTGCGGAAGACGGCATCAGAGTGCATCCGTAGAGGAAGCGGCGTCTCCACACTAGTTGTGAAGAAGAGGAAGGGATGCATGTCACCGCTCTTCGTGAAGTCATCATTTTTCATCATAGAGGCATCGTTATTCATGGAGGGATGGTGTTCTTCAACAAAATAGGGACTCTCTTCTTCTTTTACACATGATCTCTCTCAAATATCCTCCCAACACAATGTGTGGCAAAATAAAATAATAGCTATGGCTATTATTTTACTAACACATGAAATTCCAAATTCAAATAACTTAATTAATTAATTGAGGAGGTTTAATTCATTAATTAAGGTCTGTTCGAAAATAATAAATAGAGATGGGGGGAGGAAGAGTTCTCATTCAATATAGGGAGTTGTCAAAGAATTAAATAAAGGGGGGTTTAAGGGAGTTTAGTGAAGATGAAAGGTTGGGGCTCGTGTGGGCCCCACCTCACAAATATACACACATGGGAAGTTAGCTGGTTGTGGGTCCCACCCTTAACTCCCCTTTGTATGATATAACTTCAATAGATATAAATAAAATTATGTACTACCAATTTTATTTATTTTATTCTAAATCCCCAATTTTTAACTTTCAACCCGTATTAAATGCAACTGTGGTAAAGGTCCCCTTAAGCGAATACCAGCGCTGTGAGTTCATCGGTGCCCTCAGATTTCAATTCTGAGAACCATTTCAAATTATAGAAAAACCGACATGTTTGTTTACTAAACATACTAAAAAAACATCAGAAATTGATTCTGGGAACACTGGGCCTCATAATCAGGTGCCGTCAGAAACTACATACTAGTAAATTTCGAAATAATTTAAGAAAAAAATTTCCTTGTAATTTACAGGTCATTACATTACCCCCACCTCAGGGATTTACGGCCCCATAAAGCTACAACCTAAACTAGGAGAACAAATGTGGGTACTGAGCATGCATCTGAGGCTCCCGCTCCCACGTGCTATCCTGGAGGTTCATGTGCTTCCCAAAATTGCGTACCAAATGAATTGATCATCCAAGTAGGACCCACTCCTATTGATCTTCGATCTCCACCAGGACCTCTGTGAATGTCGCCCCATCATCGATGATGTGTGACTGTTCGTGCACGTATCTCCTCAATTGAGATACGTGGAAGACGTCATGCACCCGCTGCAACTGAGGTGGAAGGTCCAGGCAGTAAGACACCTCGCCATTCCTACTGAGGGCCTGGAAAGGTCTGATGAACCTTGAAGACAACTTGCCGCCTCAGCTAAATCTCCATAGACCTCGATGAGGTGAGACCCATAAGAAGACGTGGTTGCCATCCTCAAACTCCATTGGTCTCTGTCTCCTATCAACATAGGATTTCTGCCTGCTCTGGGAAGTCTTCATCCGCCCCTGGATGATCTACACCTTCTCCATTGTAGCTCGTACAATCTTTGGACTGTAGGATGTTGGCTGACATGGTATGTCAGTCGATGACCACCCTTCTTCACCTATGATCTGTAAGAGTTTCTAATATTTCTCGTTTGTTGAAAAGGGAAATCTAGTCTCATCCCCTAAATGAACCATGCCCATTGCCTAATACAGTGAATCTTGAAATGAATGATACATCCATGCCATGGACGACATTGTAAGTCCTTGACGCTACTGCCAAGAGATCCAACCATTACTCTCACCTCCAAGGGTTGAGTCACACTATCCGCTGCAGTGTGTGGTCACTAGGTCTCCTCTAGTAGGAATCTAAAAAGAGAGGGTCATATCTACAGTTTAAACTGAATCCTCTTAGTAAACAAAAAAGAAGGAAAGTAAAAATTACAAGGACAAGTGTCTTTTATTACTGCATCTCAATGTACAAAGACACAAAGAAACCACGAATAATAACAACAAGAAAGCTAGAAGCACCATGAACAAAGGCCTCTATTCCTGGGACTTGTCTCACTCATGTCCACCTGCTTCTAGAGCTCCATAGTCGTATTCTTTAGCTGCTTGAAGCCGTTCTCTCCCATATCCACTCATTCCCTACGGGGGAGGTGGACCTCCTAGTGGTGGTGGTGGAAACACCTCGTAGTGTCATACACCACCATTTGTATGTCCAGATCCTCTGACTCGGTCTGGTAGGTTCCTCTACTGCCTGCTGCTCATCTGCTGGATAAGTCGGGCAGTCTAGAGCCAATTGACCCTGCCTGCGGCATGCATATCCCTTCATGCTCCTCGTATGGCTGGATCTGTTTCGTGTGCCTTGCACAACCAAACCTGTATCTCGAGGTCTCCCACCTGTTGTCCTAGTCCTCTTGGAGTTCTGTGTCATCTATCTACTACTGGCTACAGAAGACTCCACTACTGATTGAAAACCCTGCATAAAGGGAAGCATCTCCTGAGCACGCTCAGAGTGTAGAGTTGCTGGTATAAACTCCACCCTGAAAAAACTCTCGATGTTTCCCCAGGTGAAGGTCATCTCATCACAAAACTGGAGCATATGGCTCCACCACCTCTCAGGTGCTCCCTGAAATAGACTAACTTCTAGGTACGCCATCAAGTAAGCAGGTGTCCCAACTGTGTCGAAAGATCATGCTAAAAACTCCAACAAGTACCCAGCCATCTAAAAGTCTGTCTCTCCTCGAATCCTTTGAGGAATCTGTCAGAGGAACCCATGAAATGTGCTCATGTGGCGCGCACCCTCTACTGCTGGGGATTATGATAATGGTATCCTAGCGGGTAATGGTACCGCTGGTGCCTCTGCTGTGATGGGGCCCTGCACCGTGGCCTCACTGCTCAGTATGCTACCATCACGCTCTCCACTTGGAACCTGTACTGAATGGATAGGTGAAGACAGCCTGAAAAGAAACAGATGTGACATGGTCAAAAAACTATACCTTGTGAGCTGACCTGGTTGAGCTAACTTAAAGAAAACTTTTGACGACACACATGAAATCGGTGTTTTTTGCAATGAGTCGGAAATCAGATGTCAGGGTCCTTCTGTATGGATACATCAGCCATCGTACCAACACTGGACTCTCTGAACTGAAAACCACACTCGGTACCCTTAACACTATTTCTTCACAAAAAATAAATATCAGAGTCCTTAGTTCTGTGTTAGAACCGAATCCTATGATACAAATTTGTCACGACCCATCCCACGGGGCCAATATCGTTACTACCCCAAACCCGCCTTCCATAGGCCAGGGGCTGACAACTAGCACCAAAGGCATAACTCCCTAAAAACTGGGAAGGAATTACCTTTATAAAATGTAAACACACTCAACCAGAGTCCAAGAAAAAGAAAAAACAAAGTAAAGCATATAACAAACATGAATAAAGTACAAGGGGATGGAATAAAAGACCAATAGAAAAGGTACAACTACAACTGAAAGAAATTACAACTGAAAAGACAAAAAGCTGGAAGATGGAAGCAGCTCATGGATAGTCCTCCGGGTTCCTACTTGAAGGGTAGGTACAAATGTCCTCCTCAGCACTCCGCATCTATCGGTCAGTTCTGTGTGCTGTCAGGCCGAGTGTCCATCTCTGGGTACTGTCCAGTCCTCGTACACTCTTCCTCAGTCAGCACTGTTCATCATCTACATCAAACACAACGAGGTGCGGGCATAGCCCATACATGGGTGAGTATAACTATACTTAGTAGGGACCCTAAGACAATCAAGGTCTCACTAAATCCAACATGGATAAACCACAAATTATATTCTCAATAGATAACTTTTACTTAGTTATATGCCCATACATATACCTATGTTAACAGGTAAACCATCTCAGTCATGAGAAAAACACAAAGGTCATTGACTCAGCTCAAACCAGGAATTTTCATTAATGAAACCATGGATACTGGAGAACTCCTCCTCCGTCAAGTACGGTGGGTATTTGATCACTCTTAGGTGATACTCACTAACCTTAGACTACTGAGCTACTCCTCCTATCGAGTACCACTGGTCTGCCGCCCCAACAGAGTACTGCACCATGCCATGGGTCTGCCTCCCCAACACAGTAGTGCACCCACTAATAGCCTACAGAGGTACTCCTCCTGTAGAGTACCGTGGTTCTGCCACCCCAACATAGTAGTGCTCCTCCACCATGGGTCTGACACCCAAACACAGTAGCACTCCCCACTGGGATAGTCAAGTCACTTCAAAACGAATCAGACAAGCAGTCATCAGGTGTCTGCCAGCTACAAGGTCTCCGTACTCCGTACGCTCGTCTCCCAAAGGATACGGTCCATGAGCTACTGGAAAATACTTCCATGTGTCATGTAATCTCATGTGGAATTATCTCATGAGACAAACTCATCATAGGGGTCTCAACGCAACAGATGGCATGTTAATCGGACGCCCGGTCTGTGAGTTATTAGCATTTCTGTTCCAGGGGCCTGGTTGGATTTCGGGTTCAATCCATCCCGGCTATACTGAAACCACATCCAAATCCTATTTGGGGTATTCCAAAAGGTCTGTCTCATCAATAGGTATCCAATGTAGTCAATGACATGTCAATCGGACATCCGATCATTATGTTTTAAGTGTTTCGGATCTGAAGGTCCGGTTGGTTTTGGTTTCCAACCAACCCGGCCTTTTTTCCAAAGTCCTCCAAAACTAACTTAGAGTATCGAAAAAGAATAGCCTTGTCATGAGGGTACCATTTCTGCAGACGGCGTGTCGATCAGATGCACAGTCGTGAAGTTATTCACATTTAAGCTTACAGGTCAGGCCTGTTAGGCCCAGTGGGCAGGCGGGCAGCCCGATCCGGTTCAGCGGGTCCGAACGGGTATGGGATGTCGGCCCAGCTTAATAAAACTTGACCCGGCATGGTGACAGGCACAGCCCAGCCCGATGGAAAGAATGGCCTGGCCCGGCGGCGAGCGGCCCGACCCGGCACGACGCGGCACGGCCGGCCGTGGCTCGGCTGGATGGACGAGCAGTCTGTGGAGGGGGGCGCGACCCCCTGGCTACGCGAACTGGCGGCGCCAAGAGGAACCACCCTCTCTAACTGGTCAGATGAAGCCGAGTGACATTCATGGCATAGGAGGCCTTCTCGGGGAGGTCGCGGTTCGTCCGACGCGGCGCCTTCCTGGCGGCACAACTCTCCTCCACCCAGCCGGCCGACGGGGCGACCGTTTCATCCACTGATATGGCCCGCGGAATGCAGGTCATGGTATCTCGCTATGTGGAACCCCTTATGGCACTACAGTCTATTCGGTCTGGCTGGCTTTAGCCGACTGGTTATTTGTCGGCCACGAGGCCCGCAGTTACGGGCCGCAGTTTCTTCGCACTCGGCCTGCTCACCGCCGCTGCGTTCAATCGTCACCGCCATCCTTTCTGTCACCATCACCATTGAAAAAGAATAATGTTCAATGGAGGGTCGTCGGGCCATGTTTGTTCGGTACGCGCCCTCCGCGTTATGAGGTAACATATAGCCAAGAATGTTAAACTGTATACAACAAGAACGATAGAATAATTTATTTAAAATAAATTAAACACACCCCCTACCTCGATAATTGACGTTTCACGTCGGGAATTTTGGAAGACGGCGTTGTAGTGTGTCCGAGGAGGAAGCGGCGTCTCCATACTATTTATGGAGAAGAGGAAGGAAGGAATGTCTTCGCTCTTCGAGGAGTCATCATTTTTCATCGAAGAGGCGTCATTCTTCATGGAAGGATGCGGTTCTTCAACGAAAAAGGAACACTCTTCTTCTTTTACACAAGAGCTCTCTCAAATATCCTCCCAACACAACGTGTGCCAAAATAAAAAAAAAATAGCTATGGATATTATTTTATTTACACATGAAATTCAAAATTCAATTCACTTAATTATTGAATTTAATAGGTTGAATTCATTAATTAAGGTGTGTTGGAAAAAAATAATGAGAGAGAGAGAGGGAGAGGAAGAGTTCTCATTCAATATGGGGAGTTTTCAAAGAATTAAATAAAGGGGGGTTTAAGGGAGTTTAGGGAAGATGAATGGTTGGGGATCCTGTGGGACCCACCTCACAAATATCCACACATGGGATGTTAGGTGGTTGTGGGTCCCACCCTTAACTATCCTTTGTAGGATATAACTTCGATAGATATAAATAAAATTGTGTACTACCAATTTTATTTATTTTATTTTAAATCCCCAACTATTAACTTTCAACCCGCATAAAATGGAACTGCGATAAAGGTCCCTTTAAGCAAACACTAGCATTGCATGTTTGTCGGTGCCCTCGGATTTCAATTCCGAGCACTAGTTCAAATGATAGAAAAACCCGCAGGTACATTTACTGAACGTACCCGAACCAAACTTTAGAAATTGATTCAGGGCACACCGGGCCTCGGAATCAGGTACCGTCAGAAACTGCATACTCATAAAATTACAATGAATTTATGAAAAAAATTTCTTTGAAATATATGGGAATATACATGTATTGATATTTTTTTTTCCTTAAAAACTCTGTTTTTAAGTGTTCAAAAAATTATTTCATAACAATTTATAATTTATTGATTGTTAATATAGTAGTTAAATTTTATTAATACTTTTTAATCATTCAATCTAATTTATTTAGATAAAAAATAGACATCACATTTAAAAACATTTTATTTTATAATGAACAACCCTTTTATTATTAAATCATATTAGTTATTTTTCCTCTAAATATATTTATTTTAATTGTTTAATATATTATTATTTTTTGGGATTCCATTATTCATTTATTTAATTTAATATTGTCCATAACATTTTTCATAACTCATTTTTTCTGTCTTTCATTTGAGAAATTATATCAAAAATAATATTAATCTAGAGAAATATATATTCCAAATATCAAAGTGTTAACTATCATAAATAACACATCATTTCCAATGAAATATCTTTTGGAAGGTGATGTGCCACCTGAAACCCCATAGAGAAAACCAAGATAGATTAAAATCCAAATAAAGGCTATGAATGTGACATATTAGAAGGGGTAACCACTGAAACTAAGGGAGAATAATCGACATGTGACGAAATTGATCATCATTTACAACAAAAGATGACACATTCATCTGTTTTGAGATGTAAATCCTTCTAAATACACTTAGATAAATCCATTGAATCTAATTAGATGATCCCTCTTAGTGAGTGAGGCTATATTAAAACCGCATCCCCACCTTTCACTAACCAGATTTTATCATAAAATATGGAAAATCATTTAATGTTCATGTTAGTGTAACAAACATTTGAATGACCAATTATAAAAAGGATATCGTAAAAACAAAAAAAATCAATAAATAATTCAACTAATTTTATAAATGATTTCAAGTATACGAAGATAAAATTTATAGTATCATTATGTCCATATATAAATATACCCATAATGATAAACTTTTTTCACATAAATTCTTGGTGAGTGGTTATAAATACAAATAATTATTCAAAATTTGTTGTCTAAATAAGATTCATTAATAATAAATTTAAACTATCAACTAATCATCCTATATAATTTTAATGACTCAAATAATGAATCAATATTTTTATTATTAGAATCCATCCATGTTAATATATCCACAAGAGATCTAAAATCATTATTTTTTTCTATATTCTACATGCAATCTTACATTTTTTTACAAAATAAAAACACTCTTAATATAAAAATTCTTATATAAAAATTCTCATTTCATATATAGGTAACTATATGTAATGTAACATATTTAGGTATTAATTATAACATTCAACCATACTCATGATTCATCAAACATTCTTTTTCATCCCTAAAAAATATAATCGTAAAGAAATTCATTTTGTTTTGTTAGATTAAAATTTGAAAATGATTTAATGAAATCAACTAATTCATAAGAATTTAACGGAAATTTCTTAAATATAAAAATTAAAAAATTAAAATTGTTATTAGTAATGTATTTAATTATTAGTGGATTTATTAATTGTTATTACATGAAATAATTCCATTAATGTTAATTTTTATTAAAATTATTTGAAAGATGATATTGTACCTTATAATAAACTTACCAATAGTATTAACTGTATAATAAATTCAATTTTAACTATTATAGGAAAAATTAAATTTATTTATTGTCTCCTATTTTTAGTGTTTCCTGGAATTAAATTTCAACGTGATAAATTTAAATTGGAAAATAAATTTCATATTTCAAAAACAATAATTATCACTTGTATTTATATGATATTATTCTTTAAATATTTATATATTATGGTTACATAAAATTTTAATTATCGTGAGAACAATATTAATGGTATGATAACACACATATTTATGTGTTGAACAAGGTCCAAATAATCCATAATAATAGGAACATCAATTGAGATCTCCCGATGAAACATTGTAAATAGAAAATTCTACAAATAAATAAAATATATTTTTGTAACTTATATGAAACCCCATAAATAGTATTTATCCATGATCAATGTAATAAAAAAATAATAAACGATTTATATACATTAATAAATTGGTTTTTATAGATAACCAAACTCTAAAATAATAATACTTAATCTCTATAAAAAAATGCACAAATAAAATTAAAACTATGTTAATTATATATGGGTCAGTTGAATAAGAATTTTTTTTGTAAACATATATGAAAGAAAATATTAGTGATTTTAAAATAATATAAAGTGGTAATTTCATTCTCAATTTCATTATTGAAATTAATTAATTATTTATTGATAATTTATTTTTTAAAATAATTTAGATATAATATTTTATTGGAAAATTGTAAATTACACAAAAGATTTATTATAATATAAAAATAGTTATATGAATTATTTTTTCACATAATAACAAAAATAGAATGACATAAATATGAAATTAATTTTACACCAAAGTATATATATTTATTTTTATTTATTTTGTGAGATTATAATTTATTTACTGTTATTTTTTACTACCACAAATTCTAAAAAATAATTATTTTTTTATTATAATTATTTTTTAAAATATATTACATTAAAATATTATATATTATTTTACAAAAAAAATAAAAAAAATTATAAAAAGATGTTTTTTCCATATGTAATTAAATGTTTAAGATTACTGATACAAAATATCTAAATAAATAATTTTGTTCAAAAATATTGATGGATCCTTAGTATTTTCAATGGAATACATCCTTTAATGGTAAAATTTCATTATCTGTTTTATCAAAGAGATTTGGAATTTTTATCTTCCATAAAAATATTACTCTCTAATTTTAATATTATATTATTATATAAAGATAAATTCATAATTTTACAAATTCTGTATACTCTTTTGAAACATTTAAATAATTTTCAAGTAAAAACTTTATTTTAAAAAGGTATTGGAATGTATTCCACTACTTTTATTTAGCTATTTCACAACAGGAAACAATTCTCCCTATAAATAAATAATTTAAAAATATCTTATCCCTAAAAAAAATTTTGTTAGATATTCATTAAGGGATGAATAAAAAAATGTTAATTAAAAAAAGGAATAAAAAATTATTATAATAAGATTGTACGTTGAGTGAAATTTCAATCAAAGGTATGATTATTTTTTCCAATAATTTTTTATTTAAATATTTAGAATATATTTTTATATTTATATATTATAAGAAATAATATTTTAATATATTCATTCATATCATTCCACTATAGATATATAAATTTGAAAATGTAACTTTTTATTATGGGAATAAAAACATCCATCCATAAAGACGAGGATATTAGTTAGTAGATAGGGCAGGGAAGAATTTGGAATGCGTTTTGGAAAATACTATTAAAGGAGAAATAGTGAATTATGTTGGTAAAGATATTAGTGTCATTGGATGGCACATAGATGAAATTTTTGAAACGAACCGGAAATTCAAGTAAGATTACATCTAGTTTCTTCTGGTGAAAATATTTATAGGAAAATTATTGGAGAATCCTCTAGACATTGTTTTGTATGTTCTCTAAAAATATTAGAATTATGGAAACTATTTTCATGAACCTTATTAATTGTTAACCAGAACAAATATATAAACCACTATACCCCAACCCCTATTTTATCAATCCTCAAATTCTTATCTTTCAAGATAACATCTATTCCTTAATAATCAATGAGCATTATGACATTTTCATCCATAATATAATATATTTTAAGGTTGAACAAAATAATTCAAGTGAAATTTATTAGAGTGAATAGATATCCTATCTATCCTAAAGGATGATTAAATTTAATATACATAAATTAGTGTCCCATAAATCATTAATATTATACACAAAGATGATAAATTTAGCTCTATATATGAAAAAAATATAATAAATGCTATAAATAGAGGTGTATATATTAATATTACCTTGTATATACATATTAAGAGATATAAGATTGTAAAACCCTGAAGATACACAATTATAAAATTTTAAAATATTCATCTTCTTTTTGTTTAATAAATTCCCATATTGTTCAAAAACTCCCAAGGGTTACCCATTTTGGAACTCTATATTAATAACAGTATATAAGTTTTATTTATGATAAATTAAAATTATAATATTAAAATTCATGAAAATTACTCATGTCATGAAATGTGATTTTAATATAAATTTCCCCCAAATTATGTCAAACATGCTTGTTAGATTTCTCCACACACAACATCAAGTTAATATAGAGATAATATATGTTTAAAATGATAAATCCCATCTATTGAATTCGAATGTATGAATATGAGTTACCTAATTACAAAACAATTAATTTATACATTGGTTATTTTATATAAATATAAATAATTCATTATTTTTGTTTAGCAATATATCATTTTTTGAGATTTATTTTTTGAAAAACCATAATATTTTATTGTATGTCTCCTTTTAAATTTAATATCATTGATAGTTTATGCGTTACATAACACCGAGTTAAAAAATATAAAATAAAATTCACTATGATTGATGGAATAGTATTGTGACCATTAGGAATAGTAATAAGCCCAATATAACAATAGTTTCAGGTAATAATGTATAAAAAATTATGTATCTTATGAATATTAAAATAATAAATTTATATCGTGTAATAAGTAAATAATTGAGATTAAAATAATTGATTAATTATTGGTATTTTTTTGAAACATAAATTTTTATTTAGAATTTTTTAATTTAAATATTATTTAAAAAAATTATTTTTATGAAATAGATTCATAAATGAATATTTTTCATTCTTATTAATATAATATAATTTTATGAGACCTTAAATAATTTTTCAATGTGTCATAAAATCAGCTAAAATTTAAAAATCGGTATTTTTCTAAGAAATAAAGATTTTAATTAGAAATTACATTTCAAATTTTTTAATTTTTTTCACAAAATAGAGAGAATTTATAAATTATAAATCTATAAAAATGGTTTGGTTTATTTTTTAGATATTTCTAAAATAGTTGAATTTCATGTTAATAGTTAAATAACGTAGTTTACAGTATTTAACAAATTAATTATTTATTGAGTCATAGATGATTTATGGATGATGTAAGACCAAAATATTGAACTCTCCTTAATTATTTTAATATATATAGTGATAATTCAAAAACTCTTCATAGTCTTGATCCTAAATAATAAATAAATTAATAAACCAAAAAAAACTCCCTCCTCCACTATAAATACTACCCCTCACGACCCCATCACCTCACACCTTACTAGCATTGAGACTTGTTCAGTTTCCAACCAATCCTACTCTCAAGACCCAACCCCACGTATATGTTCTTTTGGTCTCAACAAAATACCAAAACTAATCCCATTAAAGAGGTTCTCAAGGAGGAGAATTCATGAGGTAAAAAAAATTATTTCTTTTCGTTTATTTTCTTTTCAATTTATTTTTTATTATCTTTCTCTACCATCCCCTATAAAAAGTGAATGATATATAAATTATATATAATACACAATAATTTTATAATTTAAATTTAAAATACACCAACAGGTCTCTTATTCATTTCCTTTTATTTTTAATTATGAAAATATTTCCCGTGAGGTGTCGATTTACCACCTTTGTGGATGATGTGTTTTCTGTTTTCAATTACAACTTAATTTATTCTACTAAAACAATTTATATGGTAAAAAATATTATAAAATGTTTATTAAGTATTATATAATTTTCTAGAACTATTCTCTAAATTTAATATTAATTAATTAAACAAAACTAGTTTGTGATGATAGAAAACTGCCACAAATATTGTAAATAATTATCACTTACATTTTATCTAATGATTATTCCACACCAAAAACATTAAAATTACTTTTATTACCATTTAATATTCATTAATATCATTATTAAATTATAATTATAATTTTGGAAAACTATTTTGATTTTACATTATCTTCCTTATGCATATAAAAGTAAACCGATCAGGAAAACTGAGAAAAAGAACACTCCCAAATTATGAAATTTAATCTTATGAATCATAAAATTGATATAAAGGAACTTAATAAAATTATAATAAATATAATACATGTTTAATTGGTTCTAAATTAAATTATTAATGACTCAAATTTCATTATCAAGGTCATTAAGCGCAAGTTCAGAACACTTTTGGAAATAAGGTATGGATTTCTTCCTAAACATTCATTTTCATTCGAGTTATGATTTATCCCCCTATAAGGAAATTTAATTATTAATTTATTTTATATATTTTTTATAAGTTATAGTTATAAAATTTAAACTATTATTTTCATATCAGTTTATCTTTCACCTATGGGAAATACATGTTTTTCAAAGTTCCCTTCTCAATTTTTCTCGATACGCAAGACCGATTAAAGGGAACATCTCTATTTATTAACATTTTTAAAGTAACATACATAATCTATTTTAAGACATAATTATTTATATAAAATCACTAATTCTTTCATAAAAAATATAATTTTTTTTCTGATAAAAACAATTGTGAAAATACAAATGATTATTGGAGAATAACTCTTCTTTTAATGTAAACGGAGTATGTCTCTCAAGAATTCCTCGATGATTTTTTATAGTATTTTCATCTATTTATTAAAAAAACTTTTTAAATTTAATACTTTATTGAGATTGATCTCTTATGAATATAATCTAAATTATTTAATTAAATTTTTTATGATCGGTTTGACTATGGATGTGCTATCTTGATACCATTCACCATACTACTTAGAATGGTCAGTGAATATGTTTTCGGAGTAGGGAACACCATTTACATTTCATATGTATATGTTGTTTATGTTTAACCACATTCATAGATAAATTCACTGGACATAAAATTATTTGGTTGGGGACCACTATATCAGCTCGATGCATCTGTAGATTTAATGTGACAAAAGAGATATGGTTCTAGCTGCGACCTTAACTAATTATTTTTAGATGTACTGGATAAGGGATCGATGGTATATTTTTGATATTCAGTATTAAGAATTACCTAATTATAATATTATTAATTTATAAACCATTTAAATATTTAAATATTATAATATCCATGGTTAATATTCATTCTCACATGATTACATATATGGTGTTATTAATTCAGCTTTTAATCTCACCTTATTATGATCAATATTTTTTTCTAATGGAATGTGATTTTGGTCATTCACCATGAATTGTTGTTTATATTAGATACCAATATTTATGTATCCTTAGTGTGAGTATATTCCTGCACATTTTTATGTTTTATCTTCCCCTAGATGGAAGATGTATATTATGAATGACATTCTGGGTTAATGAAAGATTTTATGAGTGTTTTTAATAGATATTATATTTTTTTTATATTTTAAATAATATAATTTAATAAATATGTATATATCAAGAATTAAAAATATACTAAACCATTAAGTACTTCGAGATGAGACTTCCTTTTTTACAACAATGATATCATAAAGTAATGCAGTAATTGCTTGATGTTGGGGTTGGGGTCTTTACTATTGGTATAAGAGAATGTTTAGTAGAAACATTTAAAGCATTATTTATAATACATATATTACAAAACATAACCCTATTATATAGCTTGAGGATAAGAATAGAAGAAAATATTTGAAATTTGGTAAGGTAGAGATTATGTGGGTCTTTCTATAAATACATCCCTGTCTAGATACTAAAAGTTTACGTGGTTCTGGAATAGATGTACCTTAGGGTAACAACATAGACGAGGTATACTTGTCCTGGATTAGGGTAACCCGATACATGATTATGAGTTGTACTGCACACCTGGTCTGACACACTAAGGGAATATGATTTGGATAATTCTCATTTTCCTTACAGAACATTGAGAAGGATTTATAAGTAAAAATTTCCATAGTGAAACCAAGTTTATGATTATGAGATTAGCTATGCATTAAGTTCTAATTTATATTAATTGATCTTCTAGTCCAAGATTTTGAATTATGAATCATTACCTTTTTTAGTGTATTTAATTGTTTAGAAATGTTGTCTAGTAGAAGGAATTTAAATCATATCAATGCACATATCCCCTGTAGAGATTTCCCTCCAATCATAGATTATGATGTTTCTAATAGAGCTACAACGGGTGAGGAGAAACATTTAACTACACATGGATAGTTGACTCATGATATAAATAATAACCTTACTCATATATAGCGTCTTGATTCACAATGAGGAGGAGTAATGTTAGACTTCTTTTTGTGAAAATAACCTCCATCAATTTATGAGAATACAAACCCCTTTGTAGTGGAGTAGTGGATAAGTTCCTTATAGAAGATATTTATCAATATGGGATGAACTGAAAGGGATAAGGTTAACAAGTAATTTTATCATCCATTAAGAGATGATTATCAATATTGGTCACTGATTTAAAACAACAAGGTGGAGGAAGAAATTATAAATATGAAATATATGGAATTTAGGGAAATTTTATATGAAAAATATTTTCCTAACGAATAGAGATAGGACATGGATAGGAAATTCATGAGTCTGAAACAAAAATATGATGAAAAAATTGTGAATTATTAATACAACTTTACAAGGATCAAAAGGCATACCACAGACTACATATGTAATTCAAGGAGAAATATTGATCAATTATTTGATGGCTTAAAACCATTCTTCTAACAGGAACTAGTCTGCCAAAATTTATCATCATATGACTATATAGTCTCATGTGCTATCAAGACATAGAATGAATTATCTCTAACTTATGACTTTAAGATAAAACAAGATAAGAAGAGGGTGGTGGAGGAATGAATGAATAAAGGGAGGAATAACGAGGGTAATTTTCCATCATGCGATACTTGTGCAAGGAAAAACCATTATTCCAGCTTAAATGGAAAAGGTTTCTATTACATGTGAGAAGAAAAATGACACAAAGCCCGTGATTTCAAGGGAATGAAAGAAGATACCAATGATAAATGTTGTAATTGTAGGGAGAATGAACTTTAATGATTTATTCAGACATAGAAAAAAATTATTTGATTATGGATCAGAACATTATTTTATATCTTCCCAATTTTCTATGGAAATTAGACATTTCCCTTCTGATTTAATAAAGGATTTTTCACCCAAAACACATAAGGGATGTATCATTGCAACAATGATGTGTCAATCAGTCCCTTTTATGAAACATAAACATTCTTTAGTTGCTGACCTTGTCATCATACCTTTGATTTACTTTATCATAGTTCTTGGTATGGACTAGATTTCAAAAAATGATTTGAAAATATATTTAAAAAATTAAGTAAATTATGATTGTTGAGGAAATTGTAGAATGCCTCATCCTTAGAGATGAAACCTCGCTATCTGAGTCATATATGGATCCACCGGTAGTATCTATTCTAAATTAAATTCTAAGGGAAGAAGAGAAAAAATCATCTATGGGTGAGGAATAAAATATTCAAAATAATGATGTACCTATTATGGAAGAATATATTGATGTATTTTTAGAGGATTTACTTGGATATCCTCAAGAGTGGGAAATTGAGTTTTCGCTCGATTTAATCCTTGATGCTAGCACAATATCATATACTCAATCTAGAATGGACACTGTGGAAGTAGTGAAGATAAATAAACAACTATTGGAGTTAAGTAATAAGGGATTTATTCTCCCTATTTTTTCTCCATATGGAGTTGTGATTCCCTTTTTTAAGAAGAATGTTGGATCTATTATTCTATTAATTGAATATTGATAAATAAGTGCTATTACAATAAAGAAAAAGTATCATCTACCACACATTAATGATTCATATAATCAAATTCATGGAGATAAATATTTTCTGAACATTGAATTTTGATTTATATATCATAAATTTCATGAAAACAAATAATATATTCAAAATACAAAATTTTGAAATAAGTACAAACATTACGAGTTAATTGTAATTCCAATATGAATTACTATAACACCCCCTATTTTTATGGATCTAATGAAAAAAGTGTTCAAGGAATATAGTTATGAATTTTTGTGTTATTTATTAATGAAGTCATGATATATTCAAAATATATGAGGACCATGATACCCACTTGAAGAATATTTTGGAGACTCATAAATGAAAATATTTATATGAGAAGTTTAGAAACTGGGAAATTAAATCATAAAATAATTTCTTTTCTTGGATATATTGTCTATAAGTGTGGAATATCAGTTTAATATATATTGAAAAATGTTTTTCAATAATTTCCTACACCAATTTATATAACCAAGGTACATAGTTTAATTGGTCTTGCATGTTGCTATTATCACTTCATCTATAATTTTTCTTTAGTTGATAACCCTTTAAAAAATCTCACATGTAATGTGGTTATGTTCTTATTGAAAAAAGAATGCATTGATTTTTTTTATAATTTATGATAATTATGGTCAATGATACAATTTTGAATCTACTAGTGGGAAATGGGGGATTTTTTATTTATACTGATGCATCAGTGAAATGACTTGGACGTGTCCTTATAATGAATGATAGAGTTATTTCCTATGAATCAAGGTAGTTAAAAACTCATGAATAGAACTATCCAACTTATGAACATGAGTTAGATGTTGTAATCATTGATCTAATGATATGGAGACACTATCACTATGGTGAAATTTATGACATATGTAAAGATCACAAGAGGTATAAATATATCCTCTCATCGAAAGAACTCATCATGAGGAGAAAGAGATGGTTAAAGCTACGTGAGGATTTTGATCGTTCAATACACCACCACCTACTGAGGGAAAATAATGTATTGGATACATTGAGAAGGAATGATCATGGTTTTATGAACAAAATGGGTATTGACAAGGATCTCATGTCCGTGGATCTAGAAAATATTGATATGGAAATTATCAAGAAGGTGAAACACCATGACCTTTTCAAATGGTTTCCAAAACATCTTTATTGGAAAAGATTAAATTCTCTCAATCTGATGACGAGAATTTGAAAAAGAAAATTAATGTTGTGAATGAGGGAAAATTGGAAGACTCTTTATATTAAGATGAAATTTTGAAATTTAGAGAAGATTCTGTATGTTCCTTCCATACATGAGATAACAAGGGAATTATTAGATGATTCTCCTAGCTTGAATTTCTCTATACACCCTAGTAACATAAATAATTATATAGATTTGAATGAAAATTTCTTGTGGGATAATATGAATATTGAAATCGATTATGATGTGTCATTATGTTTAGGATTTTAATGGGTGATGGTTGGAAGAAAACATCCAATAGGAGTAATGAAACCTATGAATATTAATATAAGGAAATGGAATGATATAACTCTGTATTTTTTCACTTTATTACCAAAAATACCCTGAAATAATGATACAATAAATGTAATTGTTCTTTGATTTACCAAATCTCCACATTTACTCACAATAAGAGTGGATTTTCCACTACAGTGTCTTGAATATCTCTATATTAATGAATTTTTAATAATTTACGGGGAATATCTTTCAATTTTGTCTGATTATGAACCATGATTTACATCTATATTAAAGAGAAGTCTCCAGAATGTGTTGTATACTGAGCTTTATTTTAGTACTTATTATCACCCTCAAACTGATGGGAAATCATAAAGGATGATCCTAAATTTAGATGAAATGTTGAGATCATGCTCATTAGACTTTCAAGGCTTGTGGGATTAGTATTTACCTTTGGTAAATTTTGGTTATAATAATAGTTTAAATTAAATTAATCAAATGGCACCATATGAAGCATTATATAAAAGAGATGTCATACTCCAAATTATTAGGATAATGTTGATGAAAGGAATATTGTAGGACAAGAGGTTGTGGAGGAAATAATAGAATAGGTAATGACTATTAAAACACATATCAATGCATCCCAACGTTGGAAAAAGAGCTTTGTCAATAATCGATGGAAATAATTAGTTTTTCAAGTATGAGATAATGTTTTCATGAAAGTATCTCCTTGCAATGGTGTTATATTATTTATAATAACTGGGAAGTTGAGACCCAGGAATATTAGACCTTTATAAATCTGTAGAGAATTGGATTTTTGGATTATTTATTTAAAATAGAACCTCTCCCTTCTAACGTACACAATGTGTTCCACATCTCTTTGTTATGGAAGTACATTCAAGACTAAATTCATGTTCTCCCCTCTATATTAAATTAATTAGAACCCGATTTATTTTAATATGATGATCCTATCCCTATTATAGAAATAGAGAACATGTGTTGAAGAATTACATGAATCAGCGAGTAAATGTATTTTGAAAAAATCATAAAATTAGAGAGGCGGCATGACAACTATAGGAAATTATGATGAAGAAATAACCAAATATTTTCATGAGGGAATATTATGGAAATTATTAAAATGTTATTTTTTTATGCTGGGGATAATTTAACATCCCATGATTTTATTGTATTCCTAATTTGAAATTTAATATATTTGAATGTTTATGTTTTATGCAACACATAGTTTAAAAATATAAATATCTATTGCGTATGACTGTTGGAATAGTAATCTAACAATTAGGATTTGTAATATGACCAATAGAATAGATGTTTTACATAATAATGTATAAATAAATTTTGGGTATCTTTCTAATTTTAATATAATAAATTTATATAATGGAATAAGTAAATAAATGGGTTAAAAATGATAAACTAATTATTGGTATTTTTGTGAAACATAATTCATTATTTACAATTTTGAAATTAATATAATGATTTAAAAGAATATTTATTTTCATGAAATATATTCATAAATTAATATTTGGTTTTCTTATGAATTTAAGATAATTTTATATACCCTTAACATATTTTTAATGTTGTCATAAAATCTGGTATAATATAAAAAATGGGTTTTTTCGAATAAAATATATTTTTAATTAAAAACTAAATTTCACATATTTATAAAATTATTTTCATAAAATAGATTTTTTTTGAATTCTACACATCAAAAAATGGTTAGGGTAATATTTTGGAATTTTACAAAAATAATGGAATATTCGGTGAATAGTGAAATACCATAATATAAGATATATATGAAATTTAGGAATTATTGATTCATCCAATATTTGTAGCTAATGTAAGCCCAATGTCCTTAACACTACTAAATTAGTTTAATATATTTAGTGATAATTCTCAATCTATTTATTGTCTTGTTGAAAAATCATAGAAAATGGAAGAAAATATCCAAAAAACACATTTCTCCTCCACAGTAAATACCACACCTCGCCACTCATTCTCATCACAGCATCCCAAACATTCATTTTCATTTGGATTGTGATTTATCCCTCTATAAAACAAATTTATTCTAAATTATTTTATTTATTAATTCTAAATTATATGTATACGTTCCCAACAAATGTATCCATTGTAGTCTATCTTTTTCTTCTGGTAAATACATGTTTTACCAGGTTCCCTCACAATAATTCCTGATATACAAGCCCAATTAAAGGGAACATATTGATTTCATACCCATATTCAAGTTCCACCCATATTATACATTAAGAAACCAATATTTTTCTAAATAAAAAATTTCTTCATTAAAAAATATATTTGTTAAATTCTTGTTTTATACCAATAATCATGAAAAATATAGATGATTTTTCCAAAAGTACACTTTATTAAAAAGTAAAAGGTGTATTTTATCTATAATTCCTTGATGATTTTATTAGATTATTTTCATATATTTAAAAAAAATTAATTTTATTATTTTACTATATTGATATATTATGAAAAACATCTATTGTATTTAATTAAAAGGTTTATTATCGGTTTGAATGTGGATGTGATATTTTGATACCATTCACCATACTGCTCATAATGGTTATTGATTATGTTTACAAATTGGGG
Organism: Viscum album; assembly: GCA_963277665.1. Lineage (NCBI taxonomy): Eukaryota > Viridiplantae > Streptophyta > Magnoliopsida > Santalales > Viscaceae > Viscum > Viscum album. The sequence goes on from OY728127.1 coordinate 113,425,929, forward strand.
ACTGTTATTTAAATAATATATATATATATATATATGTTGTTTATCATTAACATTATTCATATGATGAATGAATTGGACTTAAAAAGTGACTTCTGGGCCATGCTATATCCCCTCGATGTATCTGCAGGTCACATTAGACAAAATATATATGGTTTTGGATGCGGCCTTAAACATTTATTTTGGGTTTTCATGGATGAGACCTCAAAATTTTCTTTGAGATGTTTGCAATTATGAATTACCTCATTATGATATTACTAATTGATAATCCATATGAATATTCAAATATTATAATATCCATGGTTAAGATTTATTCTCAGGTGACTATTTATATGGAATTATTTATTATGATTTTATTATTACCATATTATGATAAGGATTTTGTTATAATGTAATGTCTTTTTAGTAATTCACCATGCCTTTTTGTATATATTTCCTTCCTCTATATTACGTAACCTTATTGAGAAACTGAGCTCACCCATTTCATATGTTTTATTCTTCCTTAGGATATGAAGATATATATTATGAATGACTTTCATGATTAATCAAGGATTTTATTGGTCTTTCCTTTGGTGTTTCAATTTTTTATATACATTCACTGTTTTAATGAAAAAATATGTATTTATTTGGATTTATAATGTTACTAAACTATTCTGTCCTCTGGGATGTGCCTTCTCTGTTCATTAGACCACTGTAATAAAGTAAGGCACTGGCTCCGAGCTGTTAAGATTATGGTATTTATACCACATATTAAATGAAACTAAATATATTATTTTTAAATTAGTATTTTAATAAAATATACAATTTATTGATTAATTAAAGAATTACCACTTTTTGTTTAAATTATTATTAAGAATAAAAATTAATTAGAAAAAAATTTTATATTCATTTAAATGTAGTTTCTAGTAGAAATTTATGATTTATTTAAAGGTTAAAATAGTAAATTACTGAAATGGAATTTTAAAAAATAAAACTCATTTTTTGATTCAACTTATGAATATTACGTGGGGATTAATATTTGGATATTGGTTAAAATAATTTATTTTTAGTTGAATTGTAAAAATGCTGATTTTATTAACAAACCACATTTTCATAATATGAGAATGAATTAAAATTTTAAGAAACCATTTTCATATAAAATATATATATTTCATATGTAATATAAATAATTTTAATAAAATGTTTTTCACTTATAAAACTCATTTTTATAGGTTTTAAAGCTCATGAAATATTTCACCATAATAAAACATTTTACACGTTGATATGAAAAATAATAAAATATAAAATTGTGAAATTAAATATATAAAAAATATTTACTTTTTTAGATAAACATATTAACACATGTTAATATGTTTTATCCCATTTTTATACATAAATAAAATATTATAAATATTAATGTTAATGACCATGATAATAGTGAAACCATTTCTAATAATGATAAATTTTATTTATATCATATAAATTTTATTTAACAATTTAAATTGAATTAATTTAAAGAATTTATAAAATATGGTTCTTAATCCTGTATATAAATATGTTAACACTCATTAAATTGGTCATCGATACAAAATTATATAAAGAACACATAACAGTTAAAATTAATTTTTATAAAAAAATTGTTTCTTGTGTATTACATATTAAAATTTAAAAGGTGATTTTATCTTATTTATAAATTTAATTAGAAGAAGTGTAGATTGAATATAGGTTAAATATAATTTAATAGGTGTTTCCTTATTTTATTAATTGAAATATAAATTTCATAGTTTGAAATATAGTTACAAAAGTAAAACATAAACATCTTAAAATGTAAAATCCAACAGTAAATTACATGAAATGTGTTTAAACAAATCTGTGTACAGTGTTGCTTTAGTATTTGTTTAATAAAACCCACCAAAATCCATTATTATTATATTATCAAGTCATTGAACAAGTAATATTGTAATGATATCATAAAAGAGTAAATGCTATTTCAAAATGCTCTATTTTTATCACATATAATTTGCAATTACATCAACCACTCAATAGTTACAATTATAATTGGAATTATCAAGTAATTTTTTCTCATTCAGGTAAAATTAATTTATTCATAAATTAGTTCTTGTTATCTTGAATTCAGATTGAGGTATTACTTTTTTTGAATATCTCTATGTTAATATAAAGTATCTAACACAAGTATTTCATTTTTGTAATATTTTATCCTTAATATTCCACTTTAAAATGTCTTATATAAATGAAAATATAATGAAATAAATAAAAATAATATACATAAATACTATTTTGTTAATGTAATCACCATTATATATTACTCTTTATTAGTAAATAAAAATAAGTGCATCATTAGTGCGTCATGCGAACCACCACCTCAAAAAAGTGACGTCTTTTATTCTTCGTACCTATCATGGTTGATTCTAATGATGGTATTAGAGAATAAATATGATATATATAATATAAATATTATTATTAAATGTAAAATTTTCATATACTATAATTATATCTCATTATTTGAGAAATGTAAATGACAATTGTCCATTCTACGGACAACCACCTCTAAGAAGTAAATTTTTTCGATTATTCATCACAATTATAATTAATTATATAACCCATATAAAAATAGATTCATCAAACAAAAATCATAATATTTCATTTATAATGATATTATACAAGTCCATGACCATACTCACCCATCAAGATAAAATATTTTCATGTATGTATTGTTTTAACAACTAACATGAATAATGATATAAAACACTATCATGGATAAACATGAGAGATTAAAAACTAATATTTTTATAATTTATAAACAAATTAATTTCAATTTTCTTTAATGGTTATATTATATATTTGATTAATTATTGAAATATCATATTTCATTACTAAACCTACAAAAATAATCCAGAAATTATTTTATTTATACTAAAATATAAGAAAACATATAGAATAATTAAATTCAATTTGATAATAAATAGTCCATATTAAAATAGATATTGAATAATATGGATAATAATAATGTGTATAATAAAATTAAATTTATTATTTAGGTTTTTAGTGTGTGTATAGAATGAATCTTGAACAAGGTAAGGATATTATTTCAAATGTTTCTTATTTACGACACACTTTTTATTATAAACCAAATTAATTTTAAATGTATTTTATTCTAGTAGTTAGATATATTAAATTTTATTCATTCATGTTATTTTTTATTCAAATTCATGATCTCTCACATTCAAGGGGGTTTAAAAATATTTCTTAAGCCATAAGGTTTTCCATATCAATCATCATTCACTAAATAATGATCTGATATTATTCACCAATATTCACTTGTATGGTTTAAATTCTACCCCATTTAATTATAATATCATAATTGTTTTTCATCATAGAAACTAAAACTCCATTCATGAACTTCCTTTATTTGGTTTCTCATTGATATATCCCCCAAAATAAAAGGGTCTTTTATAAATCAGTCTATATTATTGAGTTATAATGTTATTTCTTGAGTTTTATCATTAATTTCATTTGGTATAACCTATATAAATATTAAAAGATCAATTTTGGTTAAAATATTATTTATTTATGAGATCTACGACTTCTTTAAAATGGAAAAATTATTTCAATAATTCTCATAGTTTTAAATGATGGTTTCCCTTCTTTATCCAAAATTTCATTGTCTTCCAATTTTATTCACTTTAATTGGAATCCTAATAATGAATTATCCCATGTAAATTTCATACCTAATATATAATATTTTTGAAATAAAATTTTATTATCTATTTTTATGTGGAATTTCAACTATGCTGTTCTAAAAAATAAAAAGTTATCATTTAAAATAACCATCATTACTTTTGGGTTAAATATTCCTTTTCATTTTATCCAATTTTTTATAGTGTATTTTTATATATTTATTACATATATTATATATATATATTAATTAAACATATAACTAGTTTATTATGCCATTATTTTGGGACTTATTATATGTTTAATGTTACATTTTAAAATATCACTTTTAAATGAACCGGACTTAAGGGAACATTTCATTTTTTATCTCATAAAAAAATGTTACATCCATAAAATGTTTTCCAAAATGAATATTTTTTTTAATATATAATTATATTATGTTAAAACCTTATAGATAATATATATTTTTCCTAAAAAATAATCACTTTCAATATTTCAAAATGTCCGTACATATTTCATAAAGCATCGCCTAGGTTGTATGTTTTTATTCATTATTCACTATGATCATTCTCAAGAATTTTATTCATTGATATTCCATGTTCAATTAATATGTAACCTTTATATAATGATAGTCCAAAATAACTTAATTAATTTTTATTTTATGAATCCTTATTATTTTACATTATTTATTCCTTGAAACAAAATTATGAAACCACTTCATTCTAAGGTGTCTGATCATGGTTTTGATTTATACATGGGTTTTTCCCATGTGGAACACATATGTATGATATTCATTATATTATGGGTGATCCTAGAATTAAATATCCTTCTAATAAATTAAATATGTCTCTATATAATGATATACCATGTATGGTTGAAGAGAGGTTACCTTATGTATAGTTTGTTTTGTGATAGGTGGATCGAGAATTATAGAACACTACATTTCAATGGGTAGTGTTTTATATCTAATGATATGTTAGGTATGAGATTAGGGAGTTGACCTAATCCAGCCTAGGAGTATTTACACAATGTTTATTGGAATGAATATTAAAAAAATCCATAGAGGATTTTTTACACTGTGTTTATGAGATACTGTATGAACCCAATCCAATATTTGATTTTTTCCACTATGATAGTCATGGAAGTGATCCTTTCATTATACTTATGATCAAATGTTTTATGTTTTTGAAAAAAATTATAAATTCCAAGATTTTATAATACCATTTCCTCATACAATGTTTCTATTCTTATATCATGGGTTTTTATGGTACATGATTATTCTTTTGAGATTATATGCCCTTCCTCTTAGATTTATGTTAAACATTTAATTTTTCAATGTTATTATAAAAATAAACTTATCGATGATATAATTTTAAAATTTTATTATGATATAACACTTATTGTTTGTTTTTTATGTTCTCTCATAATATTAATTTCTGCTCACCCCATTTTTATGATTCCATTCCACATGTTATGAAGAGAATTATATATTTTAAGAAGTCTATAAGGGGGTATAGAAGACTTATATAATGGATAAATTCTCACATGTTTTGTTTAATGATTTTCTTATGTAACTAGTCTTAATAGGAACTAAACTATTATTTTCTCGATGATATGTCAAATAATAATGATATGTAATGTTTAAATAATGAAAATTATGTAAAACATATATAACGATAGTTTATTCTTCATTGTTTACCTCAAAAGGATGTTTAGTTGTTTTTGAGGATTTTTCTAGATATCTTTGGGGATTAGTAATAGAATAATTTAGTGAAAACCATATAGAGGATTCTATGGTATAAGTAAATATATAAGATTAAATATTAAATAATTAGAAAATTACTGATTTTGTGGATTTCATATCCATTACTTCCTTATAAAGATAATAGTGAGTAGATGAGTACTTGGGAACGAAACTCGAAGGTATAATCACCCTAAAAAGGGTTGGTTGATAATTGACTTGGTCATCAATATGATGCATGATGATGTAGCCTTAGACTATAGAACTGGTTAGAAACTCCCTAGGAATATACATTGGTTGATTATATTCTCTTTATTAAATACAATTACTAAATTATTTCTTTTTTAGTTTGTAGAAAAAGTTTGAGAAGTATTTGAAAACACAATTTAAGGGGAATTAGGATGAATGAAAAATGATATTTGTTGGTCGTAGGATTTTATAAGTTGTTATATGAATGATATAAGTTAAAAAATTGATATAGGATTAACTAAATGAATTATAGGATAACATGTTGGTGTTACAAATTGAGACATAATCAGGTTAAGTTTCACTTTTCTTATCTAGTATGCTTATATTATAATGAAATCTCTTCATCAATCAAGTTAACCACTTTTAATTTTATTAATATATTGAGCAATAAGTAATTGTGTATAAAATTAGTTACTAAAAATTCCATGATTGTCTAAATCATTAACCAATTTATATAAGAGATGCAATAATAAACATGTTGACTATAAAAAATAAAATATCACAAAATATGATTAAAGATGTGAGAATAGTTGAAATCCTAAACCAAATAATTATAGAAGGTTGAAATATCATGGTAACACAGGTGATTAAAATGATTAGGGAATGAACATTAAACATTATGCATAATAAAATATGAATTGTTTTAGGAAACACCATGTGAATTACGTGAAGGGAACTACAATATTCATTAGTTGTGATAAATAATGAAATAGACCAATAATTTGTTAAAGGATAATGATGAATAAAATGATAAAATATAAATCTATTTTTAAGGATCCAATAACGATTCAAAGATTTAGATGTGAGGAATCTACACATTATTCAACTTAATGCAACAATGCGAGGGTTAAAGAAGAAAACCAACTCTATCAACCTCTTAACCAATGTGGATAAAATAGTCCTATGTAATGACTGTTGTTAAATTATATTTTAGAATTCACTCTATATTTTTTATGTCTCATGTAATGTAAGAATTTATCTTTTTGGAATTTATTTATAAATAAAAAAATTGGGGTATTATTTTTATATCTAGAGTATATGTATCTACTTTAGGTTTAGTGGATGTTACATATTATGAATTTTTCTCTTCTCCACTTTGATAATTCTATTAAAATGACTATATCTTTTTACATGGGGAGAATATTTAATTATATATAGGGAAATATCACTTAATTTGTTTAATAATACCATTATCAACTATTGGTGTATGGTTAATTAGAATCCGTGATGGAAAATACACTAATCATATGATTTAAAAAAAATTATACTAATTTTTTTTGGGAGGAATGTGAAAACCTATGTTTTAATACAAATTTCTCCATAATTAATCAAAATATGTTAGATATATTTCTTCAGATGTGTTTTTCCCTCAATAGGTTCATATATTGGGATTACCTAGATGGGGGATAGTGAATTAGGGTATAGAAAGTTCTTTTATAATTAGTACTCTTATTCCTTAAATGCATCACATTTCATAAAGGATCTTTATCTCTCAACATTGAAGTTATCTTATTATTCCCATTTATGAGATATAGTTAACAATTTTTTAATTTGTTTTCTTTACATGCATAAAGTAAATATGAACATGAGAATGTATATCATTCACCCTCAATGGGCTATTCCCAAAAATCATACATTGATTATGTTCCATGTAACCAATCAATATAAGTGAAATTATATTCATAAGGAGTCACTTCCCTTTATAATTTTTCAGTCTAAGTAACTTCTTTCCTAGACTCACTTCCCTACAATGTATAATTTCAAATCACTGTTTCCCATTGCTAACTATCAGCTCACTAGCTATTATTATTCACCAATATCTCTCTAATATGTGAAGGATCCATATATAGTTTATAGAAATTTTTGTATCTTTGAATCATCATTGAATGTATCTTAAACAAGGATTGATGTATTACTATACTAATGATTGGATTCTCTTTCACTACATGTTAACTCCACCTTGGTGACACCCTATTCTTCACATTTTATAAAAATTATATAATAACCCTCCCATTAATATATGAAAATTAATCCATATTCTATTGGAATAATCTCCAGATGTTATAATATTTTCATGCTTCCATCTCCTTGTATGGATTAAAGCCTCCTCTATGAGAATCATATCTAATTTTTTCTCCTTCATTCTTTTCTATTACATATATACCTGAAGATATGTTAATAAAGACTAAGACTTTTTCATTAAAACTTTTCCTAGATGATCATACATGATAAAACTAATAACCACTAGAAAATAAAAATACACCTTTTTTAAATAATTTTTCGATTTAATATTCTAATAAAACTAATGAATTTCCTCCAAGAATTCAATGAAATTATGATATTTTAAAATATTATACTTTCAATGTACATGGAAAACTTTAAAAAATATCATTGATTTAAAGATTAGAAATCCAATTAGTACTTTATTTAAACTACAAAAATCCACCTAAAAATATTTTAATTATGTTATAAAAACATATCACGTGATTATTGAACTATTTAAAAAAAACACATCATGAGAATTATTTCTCCTAAAATTCACATATCCTTTGTCAAAAAAACCTTGATAAACAACATGGTTCCAAAAAATCAGCCATTTCCCTTTAAAATTCCAATCACCATGGGATTTTTCTGTTATTGTTTAAATTTTTTCATAAATAACCACAATTCCACCATATATTACACCATACTCCACAAACCTATATTGGTAATTTTAAATTATCATACGAATATATCATAAGCACCATATCTTTCACCATAGGCATGGTCAAGTAGATGTTTAAATTCTTTAACTACATGTCTTTAAATTAAGTTAATAATTCACATTGATGACCCTTCTAGGTTTATAGATTTAGATTATTAGGTCATAACTTATACATAACAACTTGAATATTACATGTAGACACTTTTACGTAGTATGAATTTTTTTCATAAAATTAAAATTCTTAAAAGAAATGAAACTTGTTTAGTTTAATTATTTAAACATCATGACATTTCTGTGATCCCATACTCAAACCTAAACCACTTTATGTCCTATTAAAAACATTTCAAAAACTTGTTATGGGAATAAAAACCTCAATAAAAGATACATAAAGAAGGAAAATTGGTAGTTTTTCGAAACAATAAGTAAACCAAGAATACTTTATCATAAAGTAATACCTTCCCCCATTAATAAGTAGAAAACACACTACACTAAATATAATCCCATTTCATACCATTTATGTAATTGAAATATTACCAAAAATCCCATAGAAAGAAACATATTGCATATAAAGGTAACTTGGTACATAAACATACTGAAATTTATTAACTATACGTTTGACTTCCACATATATCACTGAACGAAATAACCTATGACCTAATTTCATAAGTAATTCATTGGAAGTTATAAAATAACCATCCATACATATTTTATCACAGAACCACCCATCATTTGGTTTAACATGTAACCACCAATCAAATGTCCAAGTATGATTATATAATCATCCAATATAAAAGATATAAAATTTCAAAATTTAAATCATATAAATTTTATTTGGAATCAGAAGAAATAATTTCATGATATTGAAATCATAAATCCACTATCAAAATTATTTTCACAACAAAAATATGTAAAAAAATGGTATATGGTATTTATTTTCCATTTAAAAACATCACGACTTGTTAAGAAATCCAAATATCAAATAATACTCATGGCGGAAAAAAGTTCATTGTCACTACACACGTTAAAAAGAAACATTCCCTTTGTAGTTTATTAAAATGATACGTAGAAGAATAATAACTTTTAATTAAATTAAAATTAAAAGGGTTTTATACACTGTATGAAATCAAGTTATGTATAAATTAAAATATGCCTCAAAGAAAGGAGATTGAGACAAAGTCCCTTACCTCGTGTCCGACTTGACTTGTCTGTTCATTAATTTCATTAAAAATAAACTTCAGTTAATTTATAATTGATTCAGAACAATTTTCATGTTTTTTATTCCTTTAATATCAATTATTACCACATTAAAAAAAGTATATAATTTTTTATGGTCATATCGGAGGTTTTGTCCACATTCTGTACCTGATTCAAAAATGAACTTGATATAATTACAAATTGTCCAGGAGGTCAAAATTTCAATATCTCTAGAATTATATTCATTATTTATATATAATATATATAATATATATCTATTATATATTTATTCAAAATAGTCGATAAAATTTGGAGATAAGAAATGAAATGCACTATTCATGGAGACAGTAAGTCGTACGTACGCATGAACGCTACTTTCATTTCTATTTCATATTTAATGGAATGAAAACATAATGATAAATTGGTATATTATAATTATAGTATAATATTTTTGTAAATATTACATATGTTTATTAATTCCATCATTTATATGTTCCATGTATAACATGAACCAGTCATATCACTTTGAGGGGGCGGTAGTCCACACTTCCTCAAATAAAATTATCATATTTATAGAAAATAAAAAGAATAATGGTATGTTATAAATGATAATTATAGAATCATAGAGATTAAATAAATATAACATATATCATATGTAATTACAGTTCCATCATATGGGCCACCATAAGAGTTGGTAGGAGAAGATTGAACAATAATCATTTTGTGAGGATGTAGTTCACCGTCCACAGAAATTGTATGTTCTATAACCATTTTATGAAGGTGTGTGTAAGTGTAGTTATAATAAATTTCATAAAAAACCTAGAATATGTAGGATACTGGTGTTTTTATATAATAAATGAATAAAAAGATTTTAGGTAACAGAGAATGAAAAATAATGTAAAGGGATTTGAGAGAAGGTGTTGCCACAAATTGGGGAACTTTTTTTGATTTTAGCCAAAGGGCTCTCTTGAATTTCCTTATGCATAGGGGAAGGCATCTAAAAGGAAGGTAGAATAGTAAGATATTATTTTAGTAGTGTATTGATGAGACAAGGGGATTGAGAGGTTTGAGTAATAGGTTATATGTGGCGTCCTTTTATATGAGGGAGGAGGGGCACCTTAGAAAAGTTAGAAAGTATTATTTTATTATCAATTGAATTTTGAATTCTAACAATATTGTAGTTATATATTTCAAATATAAGATGAGTATGGGTCCAAATAATTTCTTTCAATGCATTTAAGAAAATTTTAGGTTACTAATTTAACATTATCTTTTATCTTTAACCCATAGTTAAATAATTCAACTTTTACCATGTTTTCTTGTATATTTATAATATATAGATACAATAGTTACAATAAAATTCCACGAGACCCAAAACTGGATCATTAATGACCTTTATAACATATATATATCATTTGGATGAATCATATATTTTTAAAACTATTATTTCATTTAATAAAATATTATTTGATTTAAAAACTCTTTTATGTCAATTTTATACTATTCATATCATGAATTTTTAAAAATACATAAAAAAATTATTAATTCAAAAAAACACATTAATTCAAGGATAACAGGTCATAAGAATCCATTAAATTCGTTTATATAATTAAAATCTTAAAAATAAACTCATTTCAATATTTATATACTCATTTATTTAAACCCTTCAATAATAAGGTAATCACGATATCACCATTGTGTCCTAAATAAATTTACTTATTTAATTTCCAAAAATTATTAATAAATTACATGATGTAGGAAATATCTTTATATTTATAATTAATATTTTTATTAAAAGTTATCACTTATTTATCCCCATATAAATTGTTTTCGTAAAAGATACATTTTGAGGATATAATTTACTAAACATTAAAGTAAAAGTTAAATGTAATTTTCACACACTAATGGCTCCATGGGGTCCTAAAATCGTCCCAAATATGTCCATGGTTAGAAATATCTCATCCAATATGGTTAGGAATAGTTTTAGGGTGATTTAATATAAATATAATATTATTATTTTTTACCCTTATTTACTGGATTTACCCATTAACCATGATAAATAATAAATTTACTGAAGTTACTAATCATAATGTATTCAAATAAAAGGTATCTATTTACATAATTTGGACCCCTTGATTCCAAATATGGAATCCATTTTTATAAATTCAAAACACCAAAACTGAAAAATAAATTTAAAATTAATTCTCGTTGTCAAAACTAAAATGCCTATTTTTAAGAAGTAAAAACTACAAAAAGATTGACATGTGTTTATGTCCAATTTCAAATTGAAATTACTTCCAATGACCAATATTTTATTAAATGATAAAAATATAATATAATTACACTTAAAAACCAAAACATGGGCACATAAACTTACAATAATGTATTTTTTGGTTCTTTCATTTTAAAATTTACTCATATAAGATCTTATAAAAAATGAAAAAAATCATCTATTTTTTTAATTTAAAATAAATTAATTCTATTTTGAATGTAATAAAAACATATCCATTAATTTTCAGGAAAAAACTATCAAAATTATATAAAAAATACGGGTTATAAAATTTGAATTTTACCTTATCAAAATTTATAATCCCTTCCCCCTATTTTCTAATCATTTATTATATTATGTTTTTGATAAAATATGACATAAATAAAGTTTTTCATTAAATTTTAGAATAATAATTAGTTATTAAATTCCAAATAATAAGAATCCCATTTATTCCTTATATTAATTTTTCATATTTTTATATAATTTTTTTACAATGAACTTATAAGAATATCCATTATAAATATCCAAATTCACATATATATTCTCATATTTTTAATGAAATAAAATATCAAAATTAAAAATAAACAATGCTTCTTATAATTAATAGGAACATTAACCCCTTAAGAAATTATTATAAAATAGAAAAAAAAATATGAATGGAAAATATATTTTATAAATAGAAAATCAAGTTATGTATTTAAAATTATAATAAATGTGCACACGTTCTGATAAATATTTTTTAATATCCCATATTTTTTCTATGAATGTCTATCATTTTTTTTCATTTGAGCCTCAGTGTTCATTTATTTTTTAGTGATAGAGTTCTTTTATTATAGAAAATAACATAAATTATAGAGATATTTTTTTCAATTAGTAGAGTCTGGGAATAAATGGGTAAAAGTTTACCATGTGTTCAGAGTATTTTGAGAATATTTAAAGGGGATTTGGGTTGTTTTATAAGGAAAATGGTTTGAAAAACTATCTAGTGACCATTTATATTCTATGTAAATGGATTACATGTTCTGTAATGTTCTGTTGTTTTTATTATGTAGTCGAGGCATTGGTTTTTTTGGAATATACCATTAAAAATAATTACACAATATGTAATTATATTAGATGTCATGTAATTCCCCAACATGTTTTTATAATGTATGTTATGATATATAATTTCATTTCTATCTCACATCATTATTCTCCTCTCAACCTTTGGGAGTCCTCTAGGTGATTTTTTACGTACAACCTTTCTTGTGAAACCCCCCCAAGCATAGTCAATTCATATTATGTGGTTTTAGTCATGCTTCCGCTTATATACCTTATTTTTTCAAATAATGAGGTGTAATGTCTTAATTGTTTACCTTAATGGTTTATTATTGATCTTTTTTATCAATGATACTTCTAGTGATCATCTGCACCTTCTTCCTTAATGATATTTCCATTAGAAGCATTTTTTGATTTTTGGATAATGGTAGGGGTTCTAAACCATAACCCTAATGTTTGATAATTTTCAAGTATGTCCAATATTTAAATCATGACAACATATCATGTTATAAATAAATTGAAAATATTAATTGAACTATTCTTTGGAGTACCTTTGGATCCATGGGTTTTTTAATAAGGCGTGTGGCTACTGTTCGGGTGAAAAATCCCATAAATATAAACTATTTGTTTATAGATTAATATTTAAATATCATGGAATGAATTTAGGGTGACATATTATTATATATTCACCATGGATTGAATTTTTATTTACATAATTGGATTTTTTTGGTTATGGAATATATATATATATATATATTAATTATATAAATTAAAGTTAAATTTTAATTTCAATAATTAATCATAACACTTATTGATGTGATATTGTGATATAAATATTTCCCTGAATTGTGTAATGATTAAATGTAGTAATGATTATATGGAGGGATATGAAACGCGACACATGAAAAAATGCTGATATAGTGGGCTTCACCCAGTTTATATGATGAAATACTAATATAACAATATTGGCTTAATATGTATGCTGATATATTTATATGTGGGGATAGGCCTAGTTGGTATGTAAAAATATTGATATAAAGGAATTGACCAAATTGTCAAGTTGAAATGATTATAATGTGGGATCAGACAATATTTAATGCTGAAAGGCTTATATATAGGGTTTGACTCATATTATTGTGATTTATTCCATGGTTTTAATCCTATGATTTTTATGGTTGTAAAGATTTCTTCGAGGCATTACTACATGGATCAAAGGTAGGTTATGTTATACATTGGTTAAAGGTTATGGTTAGCAAGGTTATGAGACGTGATTATAGACATTATAACATGATTCTGAAGTATTTTCATGTGGTATTACGTTAAATATTTAAATAATCAATACACATTTTTATTTCACTATTCATACACATATTATCAGATATGTTATCTTTAGACATAGTGGTGTCAAACTACTGATTTCCACTCACACCATATTCGGGTCACCATGTAGAACCTGAGACTATTAAGTGGATTATGGTTTGGAAATGGGATAGTGACAATGATATTGATTGTTTTATTTACCAAATGAGATAGATTTAGGACATGGGAATGATGTGGGGTTCAAAACCTAGAGCTTCTGAGCCTTTTGTTGAATCTTCTAGTCTCATATTTTTTTGTTACATACATCATTAAATTTAGTTACATTCCATCACATAGTTACATTATTGATTTATTAATTATTGATATTTTTAGTTCTATTGATTTTTGGTATTCCACTATATTATATTATTTCAATTGTTTTTGCACTCTGATCTTCATTTATTACAATTGTTTTTATTGATATGTTGTGTTGTAACTATGTAATATGGGGGGTATAATCTTCCCTCTATACATATCCAACCCTGATACTATTTCATTACCTTTGGAATAGGATATGGCATGCTTGAGGTCTCATAAATAACCCTTTCGGGCCACATGAGAGAGTTCCTGATCATAAGATGTTACCAAAATAGTATCAGTGCACCGAGCTTCTTTTATATTTCATTACTACTTGGGAAATGTATAAATGTGATATAGATGTGACATTCCATGGTAATGATCTTGTAAATGGGAATAACTAAAACATTCATGAGGGAAAATCTGAGTTCCCATCGATAGTTTTTAGTTTATGCTGTTATGTTGTTATAGTTATTGTTATTACACCTTAGTGTATTGACATGTTAGGTGATGTTATTACATCATGATAATAGTGATTCTTAATATTATACTTTTATCCCTGAATGGAAGAATTGTGTATTCGTGCATCATGAAAAGTCCAAAGGGATATATATTGATAAACATTTCTCAGTATTGGAATATATATATTGCATGTGATATATACTTATCTATAAAAAATGTTATATGAGACAACTATTATATATAATAAATGAAATAATTAAATTGTTATGTCATCGTAAATTTTTTTATTCCATGTTTAGAGAGACCAATATTAATTAATTCTCTATTGTTTTCACCTATTTAAGCTGACCTTGTTAATAGCATGTATTCTATGAAGTGTGTTTGTATAGAATTGAAAATGACTCCTCATCATCTTGTAGTTCAGTGTCAGGGTTGTGGGAATCAGTACAATCCTAACATACAGTACCCAAAGATTCCGATTGTTCCATTGGATAATATGGATATATATCTTCGAGAATGATTCCAGAGGATCTTAAGATCCATGGATGGAGAGACTATTCAGGACATACCATTGATGTCTGAGCTAACGAAAGAGTTCAGTTGCTACATCTTTCATTGTTTATTGGGGAGGGTAGTCCCCAAGAAACCAATTTCATGATCACATCAGTCTATATGGTATTTAACCATATCTATGAACCCATATATATGAGGGTGATGCTTTATGTGTATATGGTTTGTGGAAAGGCTACGTAGTGGTGGTACATTCTGGAGAAGGAATGAGAACATGGTGATTTTTCATGGAATGACATAGAGATGAAGTTTTGAGTCCTCTTCTATCTCTAGACATTTATGGTTGAGATAGATCATGAGTTCACACATCTGACAAAGGAGATCATATCAATTCTAGAATACACTAAATGATTAACTGACCAACACCCCTTTGTTAAATCTTTAAAAGCTTATGAGAACTCCAAGGTGAGATGCTTTACAGATGGTCTTCACTTAGAGATAAATTCTCAGGTGAACATGATCTATCTGAGTGGTTTTGTAGACATAATAAATTAGGAACACATCATCGAAGGAAATCTGAGAGAGGCATTGAGTAGTGGCCAGGCTATTTTGGGAAGGAAAAGTCTATTCTCTTTTTCATGTTAAAATAAGCATCTTTATGATAGTTTTAACCAAATAAATAATAGTTATATAATTCATGGTAGTTTAAAGCTATCTTTGGACCAATTCAGTGAAGGTTTTATAGTCTCATGACTTAAATATACGGTATTTCACTAGATAATTTTGAAACGCAAAAATAATATTTTCCTGTAGTTATAGACCATTTTATAGATGTATTTCCTAATTAGTTATAAGTCTTACTACCCGTGTGAGAGATCTAGATGATGATCGTGGTTTATGGGAGTAGAGATAGTATTTATACTACCTCGTAGAATGGTCCCAGAAGAGATTCATGAGTTGAAATTCCATTTTTAATATATAGAGGTTAATGGAATCACTACACCTCTATGAGGTTCTTAAGTTCTCTTCACCATGATTGGTTATTGTACATTACTCTGGTGTGTGGATTATTAAATGTTGAACTTGATTATAGTCTAGAACCGATATCCTCTTTTTCTTATCGATGATCTCTTAGATTAGATGAGAAGTGCTATGATCTTATCTAATATAAAATTGACATCAGGATTCCATTAGTACATGATCAGATCATCATACATACCTCAAAATACTTTTAAAAGTATGTATTGATTTATGATATCATAGTGATTCCATTTAGATTGACCAATGTATTAGTGATATTCATGGAATTGATGAATAAGATCTTCCATCATTTTCGGGATCAGTTTTTTGTGGTTTTTGTCAACAAAATCTTGGTGTACTATCTCTCAGTAGATGATTAGGAAAAATAAAATAACAACATCATGTGTTCATTAAGAGAGCATCAACATTACACCATGCTAACCAAATTATGTTTATGGACTGATAAAGTGATCTTCATAGGCCACATCATCTTTTTAGAAGGAGTTCCAATGGACCTAGAGAATGTTTTAGCAATGGTATATTTGGATTATCCCACGAATGTCATCCAGTTCTTGAGATTTATGAGTTTTGATGTTTATTATCAGTATTTATCAAAGATTTCTCCCATTTTGAAGCACTCCATTCTGGGTTTAACAAGAACGGAATAATGTTATTTTTGGGTTAGATTCCTATGAGAGATCTTATTAGGGGATAAAAAGTAGGAATACCTCATATCCAAGCATCAATTTACATTTAATTATTAAATAAAATACCATGTATTAGGACACAATATGAGTGGGACTCATACCAATTATAATGAAAGAGGATTGAGTGGTTTCTTATAGCTACATACCGTTGAGTCCACATGATAGGAATTATCTTACTCAGGACTTTTGGTTAGAAGATATAGTACATTCCATGAATATTGGAGACATTTTCTCATGGGTGGGATATTTGTGGTATACATGGAATAAAAGAGCCTCAGATACATCTTTTATCAACAGGACCTGATCCTTTAAATGAGGAGTTTGGTTGAGTGTATATTATATTTTGAAATGGAGTTGGATTATTCACTATGTAAGGGATACATCATTATCTATGAATTTAGAATAAATAAATCGGTAGAGGTAGTGTGGGAGTCTTATGATGAGTGGAGGATAATGACCATCTTTGAAAACTGTACCAATATGATACGAATTATAAGGGAAGAGTAGCTCAAACATTGACATATTTTATTCCCATGGATTTAAACAGGGTTAAGACCAAGTAGTTGTCTGATCTGGAGGGATTAGTTCTAAGAGATGGATTATATAGTGGGGATACATCAATAGGATGGTCTCTTGGAAGGGGAAATTATCTTATTTTCTATGGACGACTATGGGTTCTTACACACTTTTGAAAGGAAATGATACTATAGTTTCATGATTATATATGGGAGCTACAGATGGTTTGATCAAGATGTATCCTCACCTCCATTGATAGTACTTGTGTTCATGAATAAATAAATAGGTAGAAGGCCATGTGGTGAGATGTTTCACTTGTAAGTATGTGGAAGATGAGCCTTAGATGCCTGTTGTGATTTTTATACCTTTTCCCATTCATGAATTGAAATGGGATGGAATAACCATAAATTTTGTTACAATAATGACTCTGATAAAAAATAAGAATGACGATTTATGGGTGATTGTGGATCAAATGAAAAATGTAGACCAATTATTTTCTACAAGGGTATCCTTCATAGTTGATTATTTGGGAGGTCAATATGTGTTCGAGGTAGTTTGGAAGAACGGTGTTATGATGGTTATCATTATACATAGAGATCATCATTTCACAATACATCATTGGTATGGTCTTCAAAAGGAAATGGGATCACATGTACTTTTTTGTTCATCTTATCATCCTCATATTGATGGTAAATCTAATAGAACTATTCACATTCTAATGGATATGTCTCGACCCTGTGTTCTAGTTTTTGGTGGTTCATGGGAGCATCATATAGTAATCTTGGAGATTGAATATAAAAATAGATTCCAAGAATCAATTCAAGTAGAATCATTCAAGGCTTTTTATAATATCATGTTCCACTAACATCTTTGTTTTCTATAGGTAGGTGAGTCAGTACATATTGGCTCTAGTCTTTTTAAGGAGACATCTGAGATAGTTTATTTGATTAAATAACGGCTGGTGATCACATATAGAAGTATGAAATAATTTTCATACAATTGTAGAAGACCATTGATGTTTTGGTATGGACATTGTTTTTTCATTTAGCGGTCACCTAGGTTGGGAAATACTATATTGGGAATTAGGGAATGTTATAACATAGGGCTGTTGAGCTGTTTGAGATAGTGGATAGGGGAAACCTAGTGGAATTATATTTAGCCATTCCACATCACTAATGTTCCTTACATGAAGTGTTTCAATTTTTTCATCTTTGAAGATATTATCCAGACCATTCTCAGGTGATAGATATAGAAGATGTTAACCTTAATAGAAATTATTCCTTTCAGGAGCACCCAATATGGATACTGGAACAATGTGAGATTTATATTCAGGGTAGTAAAATACCAGTGGTTTATGTTTTGTGGAATAATGTGTGAGAATACGAGAATAATTGGTAGAGGGAGTCTAATATGTGAGCCCAATGGACAGAATTGTTTTCTAAGGCCCCACAATGATGCTTGAAGTAGGTTGAACATGTGTTATTATATGGTAGGAAGGTTGTAAGAACTCGTATTTTTCTAGTTATGTATCTCTATGATATTTTCATTTGAGTCTTAGTGTCCTTGCCTTTCTTAGAGATATATATCCTTTTATGGGTAAAATAACATAACATCCTGATATGTTTTTTTGAATTAATGGGGTTCTGATAACAATTGGTCATGTTTTACAGGGTGTTCTTGGAAACATGGGAAGCTATAAAGTGTTTTCTGGTTGCTTTATAAGGAAAATGGGATGAAAAACAATCTGTAAAACATTTACACACCATGTAAGTGGATTAGAAACCATGTAATGTTTGGGTCTTTTTAATATTCAACAATGGTGGTGGGTCTTTTAGCGTATCCCATTAAAAATAATTACCCAACATGTAACTATATTACACACTTTTTAATTCTCTAACATATTGTTTTAATATTGATTTGTGGTTGAAATTTATTTATATCTCACTAAAATCTTATCCTCTGGACCTAGGGAGGCCCTCCCTGTGATTTTGGAGTTCCAAAATCCTTTTCAGACATACCACTAGTGTGATAATACCTGGATACTTATTTTGGTCTAGTTTCCCGAACTCTATCTTATTTCTGCAAACATTATTATGTAATATATTGACTGTGTGATTTTTTTGATTTTATCTTGATCAGTTTTTATCTAGGATCCCACTTTACATAATTTTTATCTTCTTCCATAAGGGAATTTTCCATTGAAAGATTTATTTGATCAGTAGATAAAGGTATGGTGTTTAAACCATAACCTTGTGGTTTAATAATTTTCAAGTATGTTCTATATTGTTGTCACCCTAACATATATTGAACTGAATAAATTAATATCATGAATTGAATTATTCCTTGGAGTCCCTTTGGATTCAATGGGGTCTGATAGAACTTCTGGAAGTCATTTGGGTGGGATAACCCGAGAATATAAATTTTATATTAATTAATTAATGCTTATTTATCTTGAAATGGATTTAGGGTGACGACATGATATAGATTCACCTTATTATGGCTTTTTTATTAAGAAAACTGATTTTTTTTTGGTTATTTCTAATTGATATATGAAATGTATACATTTAATGTAAAATTTAATATTGAAAAATAACAATTAAGAATATTTATGTAATATTATGGTATCCTTATCTCTATGATATGTATTTTTATTAAATGTGGAAATACTTATATAGAGATATTTTCTCAGTGACACATTCAGTATTGATAGTATATCAGGCATGACTTAGTTGATACGTTGAAATACTGAAATAGCTTTCTTAGCCCAATTGGTATGTTGAAATGCCTCTATATCAGGCTTTCCCGAAAATTATACTTAAATGATGATATAGTAATCATATGCTAATTGACATAATGAAACTGTTATATTGAGGGATCATGCCATATTGAATGAAAAAATTATTATATAGCGGGTTTGAACAATATTATGATGATTTGTACATTATTTTTAGGACAATGGTTGGTGTGGTAGAAAGACGCGCTCAAATACATTATAACCTAGTGCTGAAGCAGGTCATGTTATACCTTGGTTGTAATTTTATGGTTATAATGGTTATGATACTTGCTATGGGTGATTCCATATTGGTTTCAAAGCAAGTTCATGTGGTTTTAAGTTAATTTTTTAATTAATTAATAAGATTTTACTTCATTATTGCATACACTTATTCTCATACCAGTTATCTTTAGATGCGGTGGTGTCGACAGACTGTGTTTTACCCAAACCCTATTCAGGCCGCAGTGTGGCGCTTGAGATGATTATATATATAAGGTTTTGTAAAAGGGAAATGGACCTTCCAGTTGATGTTTTTTTCTAGATGGGCTGGAGCTTGGATATGGGTCCGACATGGGGTTTGGGACCTGGTAATTTTTATTGTTTTGTTGAGACTTCTTGTATCTCATTTTTTGTTACATATAGCATGAAATTTGGCAACATTCCAGTATTCCATTTCATTATTACATTATTATTTATTAGATAATTTAGTTGTCTCGATTGTTTTTATTCCATAGTATAATATTCTTCCCCTCGTTTTTCGACTCTAATGTTTATTTATTATAATTTTTTTTGTATTATTCGGATTTATTTTAGCACTGTATCCAAGGATAATATTATCCCCCTTTACATATCACACACCAAGTCATAGTTGGCACCCTTTGGATTAAATGGAGGTGTGATTGATATCTCATACCCAACCCTTTCTGGCCACATGAGAGTGTTACAAATTGGGTGATGTTACATATTTTATGAATTTGTGAATTATTTTTTAATGTGTATTATATAAAATTTTAATTGTATTTTTTATTGAAAGATTAATATATTAGATATAATTTTATCTAGTTATGGAATATCAATAAATTAATTTTATAATTTTGGAATTAATATCAGCTTCCCTCTTGATGTTATCTATAGGATACCCCTACCCTATGTATTTTAAATTGAATCTATGAAACTAAAAATAGACATCCCATAGACTACTATGAAAATTAACTAGATTATTTATAACCCTAAATAGTCATCATTCAAACTATCTTTTCTTAAATAATATTTAATTTTTTTAATGATAGTGTTTCTATGTTGTTGTAGAAAATGATTAAAATCAGGATTTAATGACATAGAGACACCAATTGTGCCTATGATGAGTATATGAGTGACAGCCAAATCAACCCTCTAATTTTTCAAGGAATAAAACCCTCATCAAATGTATTACAACCCTATTTTGGAGGAATTACCTTCCTAGAATTTATAATCAACATCATTATTCCTTATTTAAATATAATCAAAATGTTAACTATTATTGAATAAAATAACAAATCATTTATAAAAAAGGGTTAAATAATAAATTTCATACATAAAAAGGAAATTAAAAATATATAAAGTAATTAAATCTCTATTATAGTCATGAATATGTACAAGTATGGATCTTTGAAAATCAATACTATAAGAAGATAATAATGCAACCTAAATCCACTATTAACTTTTTTCAATATCATATATAAAAAATTTATGAATAAAATTTATATAAAAATGTTTTAATATAGATACACTAAATATGTTAATCCCTAATTTATCCAAGGAAATTAATTTGAAGTATTTATATTAATTTAATCATTATTTGTAATCAACTAGCAGTTTTAGTCCAACTGACATGTGAGATATCAAAATTCATAATATTTATAATTAAATCTCAGTATAATCTCCCACAAAATCAAATGACATTCTACTGTATATAAAAAACATTTTAAAAAATTCATAATAGCATATGATGGAACTAGTAATATAAAACCCACTAGCTGGTGTTATGTCTTTCTATATGTCTAAAACATTGACTATATATAGTAATAACATAAAGAGTATAAATAATTAATCTAGAATATATATTAATAACATCATCATAAAATCATTTCCATCATATCATCTCTATCATTCAAATCATCTACATCCAAAGAAGAATTTTGTTGTACTCTCATAATAACATTGGGATGATAAATCTAAAATTACCTAATAAACTGTTATTCTAATCCCCACCAGACATCAAGATGGTATCAAATAATCCTTCATATATAGTTGTGGTTTTATTGAAATAAATGTGTATGTAATTAGTTAAGAAAGTAAAACAAAAAATATATTCTCTAATAACCAAACCTTGACTAATAATATTTCATTCAAATTTAATTACAATCTATAAATCTTATTTATGTCTTGTCAAGTGAAAATAAAAAAATATGTATTACAATCTCAGTGAAATTGAGGTATATCATTTGATATTGTCATTAAATGAAAAGAGGTAACATTTATAATGTAAATGAATAAATTTATAAATAAATTTCTATAAATAATTTGATTATTTATTGTAAAAAAATGTGGGAAATATAAGACATCACATTCTAATGCATAATATAGAAATAATTAGTTTCATAATAAGAGATAGTATAGAAAGTACCAATAAAGATGAATTCAACAAAGAACAGTCAAAACACCAAGCATGTTTTCTCATTAGGTTCTATATTAATCTTTTGCAATAATATCATATGTAAAAACAACTTTCATTTAAAACATTATAAAATCCACATAGTAATTAGATATTTTTAACATTTCCAGAGTGTTTTCAATTATAATTTATCCAAACCATAAAAAAAATCCCTACCTACTATAAAAATTGTTTTGAAGATAAACAAATTTTTTTTTCTTTTTTGTGGTTATATTAATCATAAAATAGCTATATAATAAATAATCATGAGTTTTAATTATACTATTCACCTTAATGTATATAAATATTATGTATTATGAAATCTATCTAATATTTTTTTTATCATTGGTCATATAAGTCAACATGGTTTATATGTTATATTAATTTGAATTTTTTATTAAAAAAATGAATAGTAACATTAATTAACAAAAAATGATATAATTAATAATAGTAATTGTCGTGTGTGACATTATATGACATTATGACACTTATCTATCTTGTAATAGAAGTCAATAATCAAAAAATATTATAGTAGTATCAAGATAACAAATCAAATCACCTAAATAAAACAATTATAGTTACTATCCTCTCTATTTTTTTCCTCAAAAATATATTAAACAATAAACTTCATAATGTTATATTTTTAAAATATTATAAAATAAAATAAAATAATCTCCAATACACAAACATATTATTTATAAACATGTATAATGTTAATTCATTAGAGTGGAAATTTAGTTTTTTATTTTCTATAATTATTATAATAATTTTCATTTTTATAAAAATAGTATAAAAAAATTGGCATCACACATAAAATTAATTATAATTAATATGTTTGTGTGTGTAAAGAAAATAATAAAAATATATAATTTTTTCAATAAAATTAAAATTTAAAAATTTATGCACAACATGATGAATATATTAAATAACATTGGAAATAACTTCAAATTTAAAATTTTAATGACACTAAATTTTATTTAATAATATAGAAAGAATAAAAAAATAATTCACTTTCATTGGATTAATATTTTACAGAATGAATATCCTCGAAAACAATTACCAATTCTAATAAAATTATCCCAACATAAAAGAAGTAATATTCATTTAGTTTATATGATATTAAATATTAAAAAACACATATTCAAAAATTTCCTATTTTAATATATTTATTAAATATTAATTTTTACTTAAAATTTTATTCAAAAAAATATTTTATTAATATAAATAATTTTAATATCTATGCTAGGAATTTCCTTCCCCAATTTTATTATTATTATATTTATTAGTATTACTATTAATATTATTATTAATATATATATATTAATCCCTCTACATAAATAAAAAATTTTGTAATTATTATTATGTTTTGAATTCCAAAAATATTTAAAACTACTAAAAATTTAATAACATTTATATCACAATGAATTGAAACTCTTAGGTAAACATACAATTTTATAAACAATAATATAATTTAAATTTTAATATAAGATTAATTGATAGTAAAAATAATAATTTCTCTTTTGGCCAGTAAGTTAAAAAAATACCATCATGATTTCATGATTTCAAAAATATGAATTTCAAACATTATTTTTATTTTCCCAATATTTAAAATACTATATCATTGAAAGGTATAATGTTTTAAATTAAAAAAATGATATAAGGAAATAAAATTATATATGTGAATCATACATTCCTTGAGTAACGGATAATGAAAATTTTAACACTATCCTCTTAATCACAATATTTCAACCGTAATTTTTTTTAAGAAAATTTATTCATTAAAAAAGAAATCAAGAACTAACACCGCCATATTTCATAAAAAAATAATTAAAGATAAAATCCATTTATAAATACCCAATAGACCCATAATGAAATTTATAAAAATTTTATGTTTTATATTTAGGAATTTTAATCACAAGGATATATAGATCATGAAAAATTATATTCTTTATCAGTACATAATTAACCAATTGTTAAAGAAGTATATTACTATTCCTTTCAACGTTAGTAATGATACCATTATAGGGAGAATATGAGTATATAAGAATAAGACTACATTCCTCATATAACATAACAAACCCATATTCACATAAAAAGGATTTATAACATGGTTCACCCACACAAAACTATATAGTAGGAGCCTAAAATGAATACGTGTCAATGTAATAAAATTTATCAAACATCATTCTTAGAAAATTTTTACTATGGCCACACAATTAATCTTAGTTTACAACAACTCACCCTTAAAAGATAGTTCATATATTACATAAGAATTTATAACTATACAAAATTTTAAATTAATAAATCACTTAAAAATCCAAAAAATGATCAGAATTACTCATTTTAAGTACGGAAAAATTTCATTTCTATGGTTCTAATGATCTCCTTCCCCCTTTTCAACTTTTTTATATGTATTTCAAAGGTAAAAAATTCTCCAATGTTTATCCTAAATAACATTATGTGGAACATAATATCAATTACTTATCATTTTCTTCTATAATACATTTTAACGAGTTCATCCAAATCAATATGTATGATCAATTAATGTGATATATATGTGTTATTTATATAATCCTTTATCAAGATTCATAGCCACCCCCTAATTTCATAAAAAAAATTATGAAATCAATAAAAAATTTATCCATATATCACCCTAATAAATTAATGTTTAATGACTTTTAATTCATAAATACACATAGATACAAAAATCAATATATCACAACGATGATCATTATAGCTAAGTAACATTAAATTTTATTTGGATTTTAATTTTATGGAATTATGCAAGATCATATTCTGAAATATTCATCATTTCTTGGCTATAAGAATATCATATATTATATTGTACAATATAGCCATTAAAATGACTACAATAATATCCAGACAATTATTTTCCTTCCATCTACAATTACATATGAAAACCCATAATTTTATACCCTTGTACAACATTGTTAAGAAAACACATCATTAAAAATTAATTGTATCTCCAGACCATGAACCTAAAAATATAATCCAAAAAAACACTCTTTTAGATTTAATCATTCAATATGATTTATGATATAATAATTTTTAATTATAACATATTTTTGAATAAATATACTAAAAGTAACATATTAAATAAGAATGAATTACCCAAAATTATTTTGATGCATTTCATAAGCATTAATAATTAATATTTAATATAAATTATAATACAATAATTATTATTTCTTTATTGAATTATTTTTATAACAATTATAAATATCATTTACATCCTCAATAAATCATGAGTCATCATAAAATTAATTCCTAATGGTAAATTTTGTTACAAGGGGTATCAAATAACTTATTTACTAAAACCTAATGAATATGTACATACATTTTTTCTTGAATAACCAATTGTAGTTTGGTTAAAAATTAAATCATTAATCAAAATCTTTTATCCATATCAAACACCTTTGGGGGGGAAACTTTTCATTTGTTACCATCACAATGACAATTATTTATAAATTTATAAAGCATTCCTTATAATCCATCATGGGTCATCCTCTTCATTATAAAAGCATTTAAAATGAATTATTGAAATATCGTTAACCATTATAGATCATTACTTCTCATGGTTCATGTGATGGGGGAATTAAGATGATGTTAGGGGAAGATAGTAGGATGTAGGACTGAGATCATCTAAAAAGATACTAGTCATGGATTAGTCATCTAGGTATTTGTTTGAATCATTCCATTGTGGAATCATGGTAATCTAATTAATCTTATGTTGGATTTTTTGACAATCTGGTATTCTATTTTCCAATTTATTTAAATGGTGTATTGGTTGGTGTAATTTTAAGGCTGTCATGGGGAGTTAACATAGTATTTTTGTTGGAGACCATTACAACCTAGTTTTAGCCTCTATAGAATAACACCCTTTGAGGATCATTAATTTTTTATACCATATTTACAAATACGATACCAGGATGCATATTTCATAATATTATATAGTTACAAGTACCATTTTATATTTCCTAGGATTTAGACAACTTGATGTTCATATATCCACTATAATATAAGAGTTTGGGAGATCCAAAATATTAGATTCTTCCTCTATGAGTGCCTTTGTTCTTTGGGTATTATAAAAAATCCTGATTTTTGTATAAGATGTTGTCATATAATTTACGGAATTAAGGTTTCAAGGCTTGATGATGACCATTTATCTATGACATACCTTTGGTTTTATTTAATTTTCTTATTGAAAATTATTAATTTGGGGTGATATACAATGCAATTTTCATTTATTATGTGGATTCTTTTCATTTTGAAATGACTATGCTATGTCACGTTAAGACAAATTAGATTTTGTTAATGGGTATAAATTTGTAGGTCCCTCCAAATTCTAGTCACCCATCTATGTAGTTCTTTGTACTAAGTGGATTTTAGGGTATCTTTGAGGGATATTTCATTAACTATTTTTCTTTACTTTCATATTCATATTTGGGAGACCGATATGTTTAGGTTCATTGCACGTTTTCCCATAATTTTTCTTGGTTTCCTATATGTTCTTTTCCCATTGATTTTGTAGTAGTAATTGTTGTTTGATCTAGTGATGATCTATAGAGTGGTTCAGGTTTATTTTTGTGTCCCAGTTTTTTATAGATTCCCTTGCATGATTCTCTCTTAAAGACCATTTGTGAATTTCAATTTTAATTGAAAATGATTTTAAATGTTCCAATTGAGTTAGGGTATTCAATAAATCTATCTTCTTTTTTATGTGGATTGTCATATTATTATTCCCTTGTCTACTCTTGGTGAATTGTAAGTATTAATTTTATAAATATATCAAGTTCTACTATAGTAATATAGAGTAATTAGTTTATTTTTCTTGTAATTATATGTTTTTATGATATTTAAAATGTTATTTATGTTTTATTATTATTATAATAATTTTAAATGTTATTTTTTGTAATGTAGAATGAAATTATTTATGTGTTTATTTCAAATTATATAAAATTATAATCGCATAATGATAGTGGTGAAAATATTTCATGAGAATATAGTATAAAAAAATATTTTATTCATGGAAACACATAAATAATTATTGTAGTAATGGTTTTAAATGGATTGATCAATGTGGCTAGTTTTTATTCTAATATATATTTATAATTTCATTTGGTTATTTTAATGTTGTTGTATAATGTGTGTTATTGTGAAAAAATTCAACACTATTGTTGATATCCATTTCATTATAATAATTCGACAAATATTATAGTGTAGATAATAAATTGGTTGTATAAAAAACTAAAATCTTTGGTAAGATATTTGGATATGGATTCCTATATCTAATTAATGAATAATGTGGTGGATGTATTCATATTATTGATGTGATAAGAGGTGGAAATGATATTATTATTTATATTATAGATTATTTGAAAATTTTTAATAATACTATTTCATGATTGTTTGGATATTATGGGAGTGATCTATACATGTCTGGTGAAAAAATATGATTGGTAATAACGAATACGGGTGATATGATAAAATTGAAAATTTTATGGATTTTTAAAAATATATTAAATATTTGAATATAAAGGGATATGATTTACTTTAATTTCATTAACTCTTAATAACAAACTTATAAAAAATATGGATTGAAACTATTTTTTAAATGGTTAATATATTTTCAGTGGTGAATTGAATAACTAATTAATGGAATAGTTTTGATTAAGAAATGGTATGTGTTGAGAGAAATGAGACAAATAAATTATTGAATAGTTTTTTATTAAATAAAATTATGATGGAATTCATTTATGTATTATGGATATAGAATAAATAATTAATTAAATGGGAATGTAACAAATACAAAATGAAAAACTTTGAAGAATTATATGATAGATATTGTGATATATTAGCTGAGTTTATGTCCTATACATGGAATTAATGGATAATTAGTGGTAGTGGTGTGGTAATGGTTGTGATTTGTGTGTTTGTGTTGTCTTGGAAAATCCTTAATAGATTAGGTTTTTGTGAAGAAATAAATATTTTCTATTTTCATGTGATTTCATAGACATTACAATCGAGTTGAGTATTCTTAAAAAAACCCATGATTTTGTATTCCACATGTTTTCAATAACATCATAATTAATGAGGTAATATATGGATCACTATCCCTTATTCATAATTAACTTTTTAAACATCATAAAAGATATATTAGATCATGTAAGGCACTGATATACAGTCTATAATGGATTTATGTGTTGTTTTTTGGTTCACTATTATTCCCTACTATGTATTGATATGATGGTATATGGTTGGGGTAAGGAATCAAAACCACATGGAACAAGTTTGATCAATTTCATGTTAATGATACAATAAATATATATATAAACATACATTTGGATATTTTGATATCATTGGTGTATGTTATATAGTTGTGTGGACATGTGGATATACAATTTTTGCTATGGAAAAGTTCAATTTTAAAACTGTGGACCCTATATGGGTTGTGGTAGGATTGTCTTCTATATGAACCACATCATATATGATTAAATATCTATATAGAATGTATTATTGTACATGATTTTTAATGTTAGTGTGCGAGAGTGAAAATATTGCGGGGAAGTGGGTAAATGGCCAATTTCTTATATTATTTTAAATTGTAATTTTTATACTTGGATGTATTACATGGTTAGTGAGAGTTAGTGAGGATGGGGGATTGTTAACCACTTTTAGGATTTAGTTGGTTCTATTGTTTACCCACTGAGGAATCATTATTATTCAATCCACGTAGTTGATAAGTCTTGAGTATGATCCTAATAAGTACACATACCTTCCCACCCCTATATATTTGTTTATATATAAAATTTAAAGGATTGTATACAGTTCTTGACGAGCATTACAGACACTCTTTGGTCGTGGTTGGAGTGGTATGCTTGGTGTTTTTGAAAAGGCTGTTTTTAATTTTTTAGTTTTTTCACTTAGGTGATTTTTATTTGTCTGAAATTGACTTATTTTTTAATTTTGGGATTTTATTTTATTTTATTTTATATTTTTATGGGTAGTTTTCTATTGATGTTCTTTAGAATTTTGATGGTAATTTCTCCCATTTTCATGTTTAAAATAGTCAATGATGGTCACAAATCCATGGTCTGTTGGAGGAAGGGTTCAAGGGTCACTATATATTTCACTACAGTCCTATAAGGGGTTCATAAGTGGGATGGTCATGATAATGTGATATCATATGTAACAACCAGAAACACATGCTCTTAGATCTAGTGCAAAAAAAAATATTTCTTTTCTAGATTTGATATCTATAATTTTGACCCAATATTTTCCATTAAAACAATATAAAATTAAAAGGAAATATTGGCTCACTTACACTCTCAAATAACATTATGGTTTTTATTTTTATATAAATAGGAAAAATTTTAACATAAATAAAAATAATGACATCAAGAGAGTATGTTTTCCACTATACCTTGATTTTCATATTCTATATTAATTTGCCACCATATCCAACATATTTATTCACATTGAAAACTATTCTAGTATCAAATAATATGTTCTAGTTCTTTATACATAGGGGAAAAGAATCATTATATGTTTGATATTGAAAGCTTAGTAAGGGTATACACAATCACAAACAATTTAGTGTCATCAGTGAGAGTAAGTTGAGCATAAGGGTATGATGAAATAATCAAAGATCATGTTACTAACATTTGGGAATCATAACCATAAATACCAGGATCATGAATCAAGAAATATTGAATATTGATTTACTAAAGAAAAGATTTTCTTGATTTAATAATCATTAGTTGGGTGATGTAAATCTCAATAAAAGGTTGTGAATTCATATCTTTTCAATTATAAGGAGTATTAAATAATTTTCTATTAACATCAAATCATTATCACACATTGAGAAATAATAAGATATCAATTTAAAAGCATCAAAATCATGTAAACGAATTTAGTTAAATGGGGACAACAATTCCATATAACACTTATAGACACTCCTAAAAATCGAATAACCAATCAGTTTACTTACATAATCAATTAATTGGAGGGATATAATGGACCCACATGACCATTATTTATAATAGATCCTCACAACATTGGTTAATAATATAACCACCCATACATGGCCAATAATATAACCACATATTATACTAAACAATTTCTAATAAAAATAACATGAATTTAGTATATTTATCTGGTATCTAATAAAAAACTCTTAGAAACATCCTCTATTAAATTCATAACTTGATTAACCAATGGAAAAGAGTTGGGATACATGAAAATATCTTTGTAAAATTAATAATTCATCCTGATAAAGTATGATAATTGTATTATTATAAATTATACCTAGTAGACCACAATTTAGCTTGTTGGTTTATTAAATTAATGAATGTATTTACCATTAAAATATCGATATTTGTTTTGAGGAAAATCCATTTTATCTTTGAAAATAACTATTGGAAAATATAAATTCAAAAATATTGAGAAAAATATTTTATTGTAAAATAATAATGTAAACATATAGTGGAGTCTTAAAAAATAATTTCCATGATAGAGGTAAAATCCATTCATTTTGAAAACATTAAGAATAAACATTTTTTCAGACACATTTTAAATGGATTTCAAATTTACCGATTCGGAAAATAATAAAAATTTACTTTCAAAAAACATTAAAAATAACATCATATATTATTTTTAATGGTTTTACTAAATTATCTATGTTTATAAAATAAATTTTTTAAAACGTTTTTGAACCCTAGATAAGGAAGTGATATATCCCCGAACAAATAAAAGATACAATATTGGGGTCCCTTACAAATAACCTTCATGATTATTTATTAAACAACATGGAATGAATTAGAAATTAAACATATAAATCACATACATAATAACATTATATTAAAATAAACGTGTTTAGTGAAAATAATAGCATATTATTTGATCTAAAAAACCATGAACATAAATAATCCTAAAAATAAAGTATATTGTAAGATAAATCCTCTGTCACTTTGGAATATTTTCAATCATAATACCTAAGAAATAATAACATCCAATGAATCATTAAATTTCATGAACATAAAGAGACTCATGGTATTACATATCAATATGGTGGTATATAGACCTTGTAAAAGATGATACCTTCATATCATGTCCCATGGATGGAGAATTTGAGATGAATAAAACATATAAAAATCCCATCAATGAATTGATAAATAATCAATGGAGTGTTTTACTTTCATAAAAGTAAATAAACATCAAATAGTGTAAATAAAACATAAATCAAACAATGTTCGTTTAATATAAATTCTTGGCATGCTATAATCAATTAAGAGGTGATATAGCTTAATGAATGAAAATTGAGTTAAGAATCCTTTCAAAACATGGTAGCTTTGGTGTGATATCACCTTGGATGAAGTAATACAATGTGAAAAATAAAATACCATTAATAATGAAGGATTAATTATATTCCATGGTATATGGTCTATATATACACCATATAAACGAAATTAAGTGCATGATCCAAAAAGTTTTCCTAATAAAAAAATTTGAGTAACAATCACATACCTCGAGTGTAGATATTCCATGTATGTCCTTTAAATCCTATGAAATAGACTTAGGGAAATTAGTTAAAATCATAAGAAAATTTTCCAAGTTTAACCATTCATCCTTATACAATTGATTTTATTTATATAAATGTTACAATTGGGTCACAGTGACAACACAGACACCCCGCCCTAAAATGGCTATCGGGTCCAGGCCCACCAAGTACCACCAGATTCCCCACAGACGCATGGTCCCCACCATGGGGCCCACCCACGTGCCCAAATGGGTCATCTAACTAATGATAGTCCCCAAAGACCAACACATGTCTTGTGTTTTTTTCTTCACTCACACACACCCAGGGACACTTCCCAAAAGGTCACCCATCCTGATCACTACTCCAGGCCAAGAACACTTAACTATGGAGTTATAATCAAGTTGGTTTCTGAAAAGGAAGGTGTACCTTGTTGACATGAGTCATATCATTTAATATTTTAACACTATATCATTTGGGGATGTTTCAATCACCCCTCCCCCACTATAGAGCACAACACCCTCGTTGTGGGCCCTACATCTCAACCCAGGCAATGCACCACACTTAATGTTGGGTGCCACCTTTGATACCAAATGTGACATCTAGACCTTAACATGGTTGTTGGGTCCTAGCCTACTTGGTACCACCAATTGCCCCACAGACACATAGTCCCCACTCGGGGGCCCACCCCTGTGCTCGAACGAGTCAGCTGACTAATGAATGTCCCCATAGGCCAACACATATCCTTTATAGTGTACTTTTTCCTCACTCATACACACATCCTGTGTAACTTCCCATCACCCATCCTGATCACTACTCCAGGCCAAACACGCTTAACTATGGAGTTCTAATAAGGTAGGATCCAAAAAAGGAAGGTGCCTCTTATTGACATGAGTCATATAGTTTTGTCATTTAACACTACATAATTTGGGGATGTTACAATCACCACCACCCTTTTTAGAGCACAAAGACCACTTTTGGGCCCTACATATCATCCCAGGCAGTGCACCACACTTAATGCTATGTGCCACCTATGATACCACTTTGTCACGCACCAGCCCGGGTACACTGGTAGCCCGATAACTAAGCTAGATCTGACATAGCCCGAAGGACGTTCTTGATCCCCACATGTTGGAAACTAGAACCTAGCATCATACAACATATATGTGGGAATGAGTTTGCCACAAAAATGCAGAAGCAAATGAAAACAAGACAGAATTCATAACAAAAGAAACTCCATTAAGAGTGATGTACCAGGATATAATAAGGAATAAAAGACCAAATTACTACACCCAGTATTAAATGGGGAAACAAACCCAAGGTCCCTATGGGAAAAACTCACCATGACTAAAGCTCAACAACTAGATCCACCTTCAAGAGATCCCATCCCTTTGATCGAACCTAAAAGAAGATAGTCTGCAAACACCCAATGTCAAAAGTAGGGTGTGAGACTAAGCCCTGTACGATACCACCAAAGATTCCATAATAGATGTCAAACATAGATTATCCAAAGAAAATCATTCAATTTTAAAGTAAACAGGTTTGACAATTGAAAATAATAATTAAAAAAACATGCTATTAATTTACAAATGATGTAAATAAATATTTTAAGCAAATGATTTTAAAAATGATGGAATGTTTCTAAAACAATGGCTTATGTAATACATTTATATAAAAAAGTTTATATAAATTCAACAGGCATGTATAGCAGTTCAAAATCATTGGCATGCATTTATATCTCAAATATAAATAAATAAGCGAGCAACATGGTCATCTTCCAAAAGGTACGATTTTATTAAGTAGCTATAGGATTTTTCACTCTCTATGTGAACTCATAAAAATGTGTATACACACGTCTGTATAACACTGGCCAAAGGAGACTAGTCACCAACTCGTCGAAGATGTGACCCGCCGAAAGTTTGTTTTCAGA
Source organism: Viscum album (assembly GCA_963277665.1). Taxonomy (NCBI): domain Eukaryota; kingdom Viridiplantae; phylum Streptophyta; class Magnoliopsida; order Santalales; family Viscaceae; genus Viscum; species Viscum album. Next base: position 113,460,618 of record OY728127.1, read on the forward strand.
ACTTTGTCACATCCTAGAGTGTATCCAAATAACTCACTAACTACCTAAGGCTTGCCTGTGCTCTTACATGAAGGGAGAAATATTTTAAGACAACTTAAAATACGATCAATCTCATTCTTCCATTTCATAAGTTCCAATTTCTTTCTATTTAAAACCAAATAGGTTTTATATAAAAACATGAATTTTTTAGAAGATAAACCACTGGGTTTCTATCAAATAATTTTAATCCATATTCACCAGTTTTAAATCCATTCAAAACCTATTCCATCCTTACAAAATTTATGTCCACAATTAAATTAAATAATTTAATTGAAATCATTTCAATCAAATCTATAATTAAAATTAAACAATTTATATCAAACAATTTTCATAAACACACCCAATTCAATGGAATTAGAGTTTTTAAAATTTCAATGCCAAAAATATTTCAAATCTATTGATTCAATGGAATCAAGTTTTTATCACGTTAATTGAAACTAGATTTGAGCAATTTATTTTAAATCAACAATTGAAATAATTCAAACAATACTAGGATAATCAATTTGGCTAATCCGAATAGAACCTCCCACCTCAAGGTCATTGATGTTAACATCAAGGATAATCCACCCAGTGTGGTTCAATACACCTCCTCATGATATTTTTATCATAAGCTTTGACACAAAAATACTCGACGTTCATCAAGGGTTCCTAGAAACAATACTACTATTTTATTTCACAAGGAAGTAAAATATTACATGCGATTAAATTCTATCTCTCCAGGGTAATCTTTGGATTATAGTTTTATGTTAACGCTTGAAATGTCAATAAATATCCATATGAATAATTATAAACCTCATTTGATAATTATATCCCTCTATTTTATTTCTCAAGGAAATAAATTATTACATGCGATTACACTTTCTCTCTCTGGGATAATCTATGGATTATCAATTAAAAAATTAAATGTGATAAAATTTTATCTCTCATGGATAATTACCAATTATTGATTAAAACATTACATACGATAATATTTTATCTCTCTTATATAATTTTTAATTATCAATTAAAATATTAAATGTGATAATATTTTATCTCTCCAGGTTAATATCTAAATTACCATTTTATAATTATAATAATTATTCATCGATAAAACTCATAATTATATCATGATAATTTTGATAATATATATCATATTATGATTATTTTATAATTATCTATTAACAAATTGAATAAAATTTTCTCGATAATTTAATGAAATTATGAGTTGATAATTCGTTGTGATTATATTTCGATAATTTGATGAAATTACCATTTGATGATTTTTCATTATAATTAACTTCCAATAATCATGCACATTTATTCTTTGATAATTCATCACAATGATGATATGATAATTTTTATCAATTTTCTCTTGATAAAATCACAATATTTCTCTTTTGATAATTTACTTACGAATTATCCTTTATAATTATATTTGAAAATTTTTGTTATAAATTTCCTTTTATGATTTATCCTTTGATAAATTTTCTTAAGAATTATTCATTGATATTCTATCAATTATCATTTGATAATTTAAAATGACTACCCATGAATAATCAATGTATTATCCTTTAATAATTTTGATAAATCATCCTTCAATAAATTTGTGCATTTATCATTTGATAATTTTTAACTACACCATTTAACAATTTATTTAAAAATTATCTTTGAAAACCATAATAATCCTGACTTGTTATTGTTAATATGTTTTTCACTGAACATTCGATGTGATTTTAACATATTTAAACAAAAATTATCATTTCATAATATATTTTCAAAGATTCATCTATAATATGAAAAATCTGATTGAGAAATACCTTATTGCCTTTAGAACAAAATATTATTTTGATTCTGCTCATCGAGACGAATCCAACGACACAGATGGGGCATAAAACTGATCAATATCACAAAATATATTTAAGATAGATGACTGAAAAAGAATTAATAAAAATGATAACCATCCCTATTCCCACAACACCCAATAAGGAAGAATAATACGTCATAAAAGGCTTTCATTTGGGAGGAAAATATCCAACATAGTACTTCTGACCGGGAAAATGGAAATCTGTGTTCTCTCAACCATAATGGAATGCTCCCCAAGAAATTAGGGTATTAAAAAAGGCCAAACACGTAACTCACATTTATCAATTCTGAAAACCTCATTTAAACCATTGAGTCAACTGAAAATTGGTAGTACATTTATTAGTTTTACTCATTAAATGTGTTGGTGACTTCATCAGTTGAAAAAAGATTGATATCAATGTTTATAGAATCACACCTCATCATCAATGGATTTTTGAAGTTTCGTTACTAAGAGGATAAGTAAAAAATGTATTTGATAATTAAAATCTGATTTAATTATTAAATTGAATTATTTATTTTATATAAAATTAAATAACACCAAATTTATATTGAGAATAAAAGTTATAATATGTATAAATAAAACACCACATTTCAGACCCAACAGTGGTATCAGATTTTTCAAACAATGAATGGTTTGAGATATATTAATGATTTATTGATGAAAAATCAGAATAATTAATTAATTAAAATAAAAGGTATTATTTTTGTGAGAAAGGTGTCCACATGCCTGAGACATACCATTGTTATACCTCATCTAGGGTAAAACCCTCATTCCCGACATATTAGTGGTCTCATGTTTCTCAATAAATGAACAGTGTGAGAGATATTAATGATGTATTAATGAAAAATAGGAATAATTAATTAATTAAAATAAAAAGTGTTATTTTTACGAGCAAGACGTGCAAACATCCATTTGAACAAATGTTATACCATTTCTATGGTAATCACCACATTCCAGACTCATCTGTTGTCACAGATTTCCTATACGACACATAGTTTCAGAGATAATTAATTATTTTTAATAAATATTATATTAAATATTATTAAATAACTTTATCTCACAAGCGAGGCATCCAATTTTCCGATTCCTTCAAATGTTATACACCTCCTAAGTTAAACAAAATATTTCAGACATAACCGTGGCCTCAGATTTCTAAAAACAACGCATCATTTTGGAGTTATTAAAAAATTTTGAATAAAGAGTGGCCACATAATATATTCAGTTTAATAATTTTATTCCATCATCGCCAAGCATTTTCAGGTCTCAAAAAAATCATACATACTTAGTGTTTAACTCAAAAAATATTTAATTGAATATTAAAGAGTGTTAATCGGGCGTTTTACCATTCTGCAATGTGTTTAACAAAACCACAACTTTTCACTAATATACCTTTTTCCCATTTAACATAATAATAATTTAATTTAACGGAATGGGGTTTATCAATACCTAAAATAGTAACGTGATGTTACAACACAGGTGATTGTAACATCCTTAAATGATACAATGTTAAATGACTAAATGATATGACTCATGTTAACAAGATGCACCTTACTTTCAAGAGCCTAACTGATTAGAATTTCATAGTTAAGCGTGCTTGGCATATGGAGATTATCATTAGTGAGATTACCCATTCGGAAAGTGGGTGGGCCCCACGATGGGGACCACATGTCTGCGGGTCAACTGGTGGTATCTGGTGGGCCAGGACCCGATAGCCATGTTACGGAGGGGTGTGTGTGTTATCACCGGGACCCAGTTATAACATTTGGTATTAGAGGAGGAACACAACCTTATGTGTGGTGCACTGCCTAGGTTGAAATATATGGCCCACCATGAGGATGTTGTGATCTAAAGGGGGTGAATATAACACCCCAGAATGGTAAAGGGTTAAATGACTAAATGATATGACTCATATCAACAAGTTTCACCTTCCTATTCAGGACTCTACCTAATTAGAACTCCACAGTTAACTATGATTGGCCTGGAGTAGTGATCAGGATACGTGACCTTCTTGAAAGTTACCCAGTGTATGTGTGAGTGAGAAAAAAGCAAACTGGAAAGGATATGTGTTGGCCTGTGGGACAATCATTAGTCAGATAACTCGTTCAGGTATGTGGGTGAGCCCCCAGGTGGGGACCACATGTTTATGGGGAAACTGGTCGAACCTAGTGGGCCAGGACCCAATGGCCATATTAAGGCGGTGTGTCTGTGATATCATCAGGTCCCAATTGTTATAATGTGTTCTCACAGGGAGTTTAAGAATCTTTCCTTGATGAAAATATGTATTTGAGTATTCTTGTCGAGACATCGAAGGTAGTTATGATTGAGTGTCTTGCCAGCTCTCACCGCAACGAACCTTAAGTTTCCAGGGCTGGTTAAGAAAAGAGACTTGTGGATTAGTTCTAATCTTTTTCTATTTTGATTTGGATAGAGTGAAGTCCAAATAATTTATGTTCTACCAGTCAGGATATTGTTTCTCGCGTTGTTATATACGAGAATTATCTAATGTATTCCTTATTGGGCAGCGCACACAATCACCCCAACTAGCCTCGGGTCCACTGGAGGATTCACTCATAGATGTTCAGTAGTATCCCCTAGGCCCCCAGGTGGGGACCACGTATTTTCGGGGAAACTGGTGGTACCTAGTGGTCCAGGACACAATGGCCAGGGTAATGCGGGGTGTCTATGATATCACTCGGTCCCAATTGTTATAAAGTGGTATCACAAAGAGGTTAATAATTTTTCCTTGATGAGAGTATGCATTTGAGTATTCTTGCTGGGACATAGGAGGTAGTTGTGATTTAGTGTCTAGCCAGATCTCACTGCAATGAACATTAAGTTTCCAAGGGTGGTTAAGAAAAGATGACTTGTGTATTAGTTCTAGTCTTTTCCTATTTTGATTTGGATAGAGTGAAACCCAAACAATTTATTTTCTACTGGTTGGGATCATGTTTCCCTTGTTGTTATATACGAGCATTATCTAATGTCTTCCTTATTGTCTGCTGAAGTTGTGTAACATCATGCCTCTGAGAAGACGGGCGAATCGGATCCAGGAAGGGTCTACTACCAAACATCTGTGAGTGAATCCTCCAGTGGACCTGAGGATAGTTGAGGAGATTGTGTGCACTTCCCAAGCTCTAGGTTAGGAAACACCTCTAAATCCCTTTTCAGGCTCTACCTGTGGATCCTGGGGGGTGCTCTTTAAAATTTTTCTCAAGATTTCTTTCAAAAATATTGACCAGTTTTCCAATGGATCCAGATGAACTGAAAGAATAAATGTCCCAGCTGGATGATCTTCTTGAGAAAGCCTTTATTCACCCAAGTGTGACTTTTTGGGCGTCGTTGGTTCTCTCTACCATTAAAGCTAATGGTTATTTGAGATCTTCTCTTCTCAAGATGATTCTTCATAATCATAAGATTTTTTATGAATTTCTTAATCATTAGATATCATTTTTATGGTGGGGATATGGCCTCCTAGTGATCATTCTCCATAGAGGGTGTTATGTGTTATCAGAATCGTTATAGTGTACTGTTAACAATAAAGAAGGCTATAATTTGGGATTTCCATAATTTCTAATTGGTTGTGCACCTCGGAATAACTAAGACATTATAATACTTGATGCATCAATTTTGTTGACCATGTATTCTTGATGGTTTCACCTCGGTTGGGTCATCGGCGTCTTATGAGGAAAGAGAAGCTTTCTCCTTGTTTTGTGGGATCTTTTGAGGTTGTTGATTAGGTGGGGAAAGTTGTTTACCATTTAGAACTACCACCACAACTAATTTTAATACATAATGTTTTTTCATGTATCTCAGGTTCAAAAGAATTTATCTGACCCATCTTATGTTATGACTTGGTGTGATCTTGAAGTGGAACCTCTTTTATTTGTGATTTAATTACCAGCCATGGTTTTAGATTCTCAGACCAAGGTACGTAATGGGAGGACAATACCTCTGGTCCATGTGATACAGAAGCATGATTCTAATTCTCACAAGATGTGAGAGAGGGAGGCTCTGATGACAGAATAGTGGACTTGTCTATTGACGTAGTTCTTCGTTGGCTTTCTGGTAATAGAAAGTTTCTATTGTGGGGAGGTTGTAACATCTCTTTACTGTTTTAGGTATTTATAAACCCTCTTCCATTAAATTGAAATATTATTAAATTAAATCGGAAAAAATGTTTATGAGTGCAAAGTTGTGTTTTTGTTAAACACATCGCAGAATGGAAAAAGCCCAATTAACACACTGTAATATTCAATTAAATATTTTTTTGAGTTAAACACAGGGTAAGTTTGAGTTTTTGAGGTCTACAAAGGCTCAAAGAAGATGGAATAAATTTTTTTAAAAATATATTAAGTATGCACTCTTTATTCAAAATATTTAAATAACTCCAAAATTGTGCATTATTTGAGAAATATGAGACCACCGTTATGTCTGAAATATGGTGTTTATCCTAGAAAGGGTATACCATTCGAAGACGCCGGGAATTTGGATGTCTTTCTTGTGAGATAAACATATCAAATAATATTTAATATATTATTCATTAAAAATAAATAATTATATCTCAAACGGTGCAACGTATTTGAAATATGATACCATAGATGGGTCTGGAATGTGGTGTTTACCATAGACAAGGTATAACATTTTTTTCATTGGATGTTTGGACATTTTTCTCACAAAAATAACGCCTTTTTTAAATTTATTAATTATTCCAATTTTTCACTAACAAATCATTAATACCTCTCAAACTGTTCATTTTTTTGAGAAATCAGAGGACACTGATGGGTTCAGAATGAGGGGTTTACCTTAGATGGGGTAGAATATTTATAAACATTTGGCGTTTGGATTCCTCGCTTGCAAAAATTTCACCTTTTATCTTACTTAATTAATTATTCCAATTTTTCATTAATAAATCATTAATATCTCTCAAACCATTCATCATTTGAGAAACCATAGACCGTCGTTGGGTCTGGAATGTGGTGTTTTATCTAGACAAAGTGTAACTTTTATTCACAATAGACATTTAGTGTTATTTAACTTTATATTAAATAATTAATTTAATTTAATAATTAAATCCATTTTTAATTATCAAATATGTTTTTTTACTTATCTTATTCCTCTTGACACATCGAACCTCCATTGATGATGAGGTGTGATTCCAAGAACTTTGATTTCCATATGTTTTCATCTATTGAAGTCACCAACCCGTTAACTGAGTAAAACTAATAACCGCACTATCAATTTTCAGGTGATTCAGTTGTTTAAATGAGGGGTTTGGAATTGATAAATGTGAGTTACATGTTTGGTATTTTTAAATACCTAAATTTCTGGGAGGATATTTCCATCGTGGTTTAGAGAACATATATTTCCTTTTTCGTGGTCAGAAGGACACTATTGGAGATTTTCCTCCCAAATGAAAGTGTTCAATGAGGTCTTATTCTTCTTTAAGGGGCATTGTGGGAATAGGGTTGATTATCCGTTTTTTATTAATTCTTTTACAATCATATCTCATAAATATCTTTTGTAATATTCATCGGTTTCATGCCCTGTCAGTGTCGTTGGATTTGTCTTGATGAACAGAATCAAAAAAAATATTTTGTTCTGAAGTAAATAAGGTATTTCTAAATCTGATTTTTCATATTTTAGATGAATCTTTGAAAATATATTATGAAATGATAATTTTTGTTTAAATATGTGAAAATTACCTCGAAATTTCAATGATAAATTTATTAATGTTATCAAGTCATGATTATTGTGGTTTTCTAATATAATTTTTAAATAAATTGTTGAAAGATGTTATAAAAAATTATCAAACTATAAATGCACCAATTTATCAAAGGATTATTTATCAAAATTATCAAATTATAATACATTGATTATAAATAAGTAGTCTTTTGAAATTATCAATCGATAATTGCTAGAATATCAAAGAATAATTTTTAAGCAGATTTATCAAAGGATAAATTATAATGGACAATTTGTAATAAAAATTATGAAATATAATTATAAAGGATAATTTTTAATTAAATTATCAAAATATAAATATTGTGATTTTATCAAGAGATAATTGTTAAGAATTCTCAGATGATAATTGCAATGAATTATCAAAGAATAAATGTGCATGATTATTGGGAGGTAATTATAATGAAAAATCATCAAATGGTAATTTCATCAAATTATCAAAAGATAATCACAAAGAATTATCAAATCATAATTTCATTAAATTATCGAGATAATTTAATTCAATTTGTTAATAGATAATTATAAGGTAATCATCACATGATATAGATTATCAAAATTATCATGAGATAATTATGTGTTTTATAAAATAATAATTATTATAAATATAAAATGATAATTTGAAAATTATCCAAGAGAGATAAAATATTATCAGATTTAATATTTTGATTGATAATTCAAAATTATCTAAGATAGAAAAAATATTATTTTATGTAATTATTTAATTAGAAATTGGTAATTATCCATGAGAGATAAAATATTATCTCATTTACTTTTTTAATTGATAATCCATAGATTATCCATGAGAGAGAAAATGTAATCACATGTAATTTTTTATTTCCTCAATAAATAAAATAGAGGGAAATAATTATAAAATGAGGTTTATAAATATTGTTATGCATATTTAGTGTGATTTCATGTGTTAACATGAAATGATAATCCAAAGATTATCCTGGAGAGACAAAATGTAATCACATGTTATATTTTACTTCCTTGTGAAATAAAATAGTAGTTTTTATTCTAGGAACCCTAGACGAACGTCGAGAATTGGCATATCGACTCTTATGATAAAAATGTCACAAGGAGGTGTATTGAACCACACTAGGTGTATTATCTTTGTTGCTAACATCAGTGACCTTGAGGTAGGTGGTTCTATTATGATTAGCCAACTTTATTATCCTTGTATTGCTTGATTTATTTTAATTGTTGATTTAAATTATATTTCACAAATGTGCTTTCAATTAAATAGATAATGACTCGATTCCATTGAATTGAGACATTTGAAATGGTTTTTGCATGAAAATTTGGAAAACTCCAATTCCATTGAATTGGGTGTTTTTATGAAAATTGGATAATTTAAATTGTTTAATTTAAATTATGGACTTAATGGAAATTATTTCAATTAGATTATCGAATTTAATTGTGGAAATATATTTAGTAATGATGGAATTGGTTTTGAATGGATTTCAAGATGGTGAAAATGGAATAAAATAATTTGATATAAACCCAATGATTTATCAAGTTAAAAAAGGCATGTTTTTCAAGAAAACATGTTTGCTTTGAAATGGAAAAAATGTTGGCACTTTTGAAATGGAATAATTTGATTGATCATATTTTCAGCAATCATAAAATAGTTTTCCCATCATGTAAGAGCACATGAAATCCTTAAGTAGTTAGTGAGTTATTTGGATACACCCTACGCTACGAAAATGTTCTAAAACATACTTGTGGCGGGTGACATCTCTGATGGGTCTGTGACAAGTCTCCTTTGGCCAGTGTCATAGGGATTTGTGTATAAATATTTTAATAAGTACACATAGAGAGTTCATAATCCTATAGCTTGTTAATACTATTGTACCTTTTGGCAGATGTCCATGTTGCTCTCTTGTTTATTTATATTTGAGAAATAAATGTATGGAAATGCTTTTGAAATGATTAACATGCCAACTGAAATTATATAAACTTTTATATATAAATGTTTTATATAATCCATTGTATTAGAAACATTCCATCATTTATAAAGTCATTGCATAAAATTTTAATTTCTATCATTTTGAAATGTATAGCATGTTTTGTTTAATTATGATTTTGAATTTCCAAACCTGTTTACTTTAAAATTGAAATATTTTATTTGGATAATCTATGTTTGGAATCTATTATGGAATATTTGGTGGTATCATACTGGGCTTAGTCTCATGCCCTACTTTTTCCTTTGGGTGTTTCTAGACTTTATTCATTCAAGTTTGAGAAAAGGGAAGAGATCTCTTAATGGTGGATCTAGCTGTTGAACATTGGTCATGGTGAGATGATTCCTTTGGGAACATGGGTTGTTTTTTACATTTAATACATGGGTTGTAGTAATTTGGGATTTTTATTCCTTATTGTATTCTGGTACTTCACTTCCAATGGAGTTTCTTTTATTATGCATACTGTCTTTTTTTTCTTTCGCTTCCACATTTTTGTGGAAAACATTTTCCCACATATATGTTGTATGATGCCAAGTGCTAGTCACCAACCCATGGGGATCGAGAATGCCCTTCGGGCTATGTTAGGTTTGGCTCAGTTATCGGGTTACCAGAGTACCCATACTGGTTTATGACAATCAATGACACATATAATTACATAATTAGTTAAGTCCATGTAGGGTATTTTGAGGACATATGGTTATTAAATTCAAAACAACCTTATTGTGTTTACTGTGGTTAGTGGGGTTATTATTACATAATATAAATACAAAAAAATCAATAATTATCATTTTTATAAAACAGATTATACTTTTAAAACCCATCATGATATATGGTTATGGAATAAAAGAACAATGACACAGTCACAGAGATAGTAGTCTATCATACACATGAGTAACTTTTCAATTTATCAATGATAAATATGGAATTAACATATTTATTATTTTATATGTCATTAATTATACTTGTATCATCATAATAATATTATATATTTAAAAATTATTATATATATATATCATATGTGTGATGCCGTGATGAAAAAAAATCACATCGCTTCATGGAGGTGGTAGTCTTCACGTAAGCATTAACGATGTTATCATTTTTCAGTGAAAGGAAAGGTAATAAAGTAAATGAAATGTTATCATTTAATAATTATAAATATGTTATTAATTTATTATATATAATAATTAATTCTAAAATTATAACTATTCATGATAGGTGGGGATTAAAAATGAATGACATTGGCTTAGAAGGTGATAGTCCACCATACAAATAAACAATGAATTCCTCTCCCAATTGATGGAGGCTTATGTTGTATTTAAGTAAATAAAATAACATTATAAAATAATTTTTATATTTTGAATACTGATTTTATTATCTCATCTTTTATGCATATTATTTTAAGTAGGTGGAAGAATAAATAAAGTGATAATTTTTTGTTAATAACTACATATGTTCTTCAGAAAACCGACTTTTCTTTACAAATTATGGAAAAAATGGATGGTATAATTCCCCCAATAATACCTATATAATTTTTATACAGTTTTTTGGAAGATATTTTGGTAGGTATTATCTAAACCAAATGGTACATTATGTGTGAATAATTGAGAAGAATAAGTTCACTTTTTTAAGAGAGGGGAGGGGCACTTTTGGAATTTCTTAAAATATTAAATTATTATATAATAAATGTGATGTAAAAATGTATTAAAATAGATATTATTATAATATAATATGTGTGATTGTCTAGATCCTCTCATATAATAAAATTTTCTAAATTGTGGATCACATTTTTAGTTGAATATTTTTAAATCCATTGTCGATCCTTTTGACAATTAAAGGGATATCAATGTTTTTTACTCTTAAGGGGTTAATATTGTTACTATAAATGAAAAAATAGAGAAAAATGTACCATGGATTATTTTTAACCCATATCCCAAACATATGGTTTATGATATGATTTTCAAGATTCATAAATCATTTAATAAAATATTATTTATTTTAAAATATCAGTAATATCAATTTGAGAAGTATTCAATTACTTTGACACTAATAACATGAAGACAACAAGGTATTTCAAATATATTAATTTATATATTATGAAACTCATTATTTATATTTAAAAAAAATCATGTACTAAAAAAATTAATTCAAATTTAATTACTTATAAAATCTTAATATCATTTATTTTTTTCCTCCATCAGTTGAATAATTATAATATCTGCATTGCGTATGTTTTTAAGGTAATTATTTAATCACTAAAATTTATAAATAAATAACCATGATAAAATTAATATTTTAGATTTAAAATTACTATTTGTAACATATTATATCATCTTTTTTTTTAAATATAATGGTTATTAAAAGCTAGAGTGTGACATTTTTGGATTTATATTAACATAAATATTATAATGGTCAAAATCATTTTTAAATGTAAAAAGTTTATATATTATACTTTTACAATCTTCTTAGAGAGGTATAGTTATATAATAATATTAATGTATGTGTTAGAGTCATTTTTAGTCCTTATCATTTTATTTTTAACTTTAATTACTTGATTTACCCTTTATATAGGTAATAAAAATAACTAACATTACTATACATATTGGAAAAAAGTAAAACAGGATTGTTTTAAAAATTTATAACTATGTATTAAAAATATTGAATCCATTTTAAAATTTGAAAACATATAAGTCAAATAATTTAATTTATAATTAAAATGACAAAACATGATGAAAATGGATTTTCAAAAATAATTTCCTTCTTATGTATAACATGTTTTAAAATAGAATTCGTGTAGAAAAATCATTTATTAAAATGGTTTAATTTAAATAAAAAGATATTTGAACTTTATAAAAAATTCAAATTGTAATTTTAACTTATAAATAATGAAAAAGAAAATGAATATTTTAATAAAAATCATTATTTTTCATTATTCATTAAAAAATCAATACATTCAGAAAATTCTCAAAAATCACTGGTAAGTAAATTTTGATATGATAATTTAAAAAAATTAAAAACTTATTATAAAATTATATTTCAACATGTTATATAAATTAATTATAACATTTTCTCATAAAAATAAATAAAAACATTATTTAATAAAACATATTTTTTATAGATAAAATGGCTTTACTAAAAATCGAGTGATTAACTATTAATAATAAATCAGTACAATTGAATTGTTTTTACTTTTATATATTTTTATAAATTTATTAAATCTTATTTATAATAACTCATATAATGTATATCTTATATCGGTCATATTTAAATAATAATATATCACATTTTAATTATTCCTCATGTTTCTTATCTTCTGTGATAATAGAAATTGTAATAATTTTGAAATCCTAGGGTATAATATCAGATATTTTGGTTGAGATTTTGGTTGGAAAATATAACCAGGATTTAGTGAGGATTACATAGGTTTTTAAGGGAAATTATATTAGATTACCCTATTATGTGATTAAATAAGAGTGTTTGGTTATAAAAAATATGTTTAGGATACCATCTGATTTGATGTAAGGGACATAAGATTCTTAAAAACATAGGTAGGATGAAGATGATTGTTGGATATACACAAAATATAGGTACATTAATCAAGCCTGATTATAAATGTGAATAAACAAGGATGAATATGAAGGGTGGAGAATTATATAGAGTCTAATAAAATTATCTTAAATGATTTCAATTCTATACAGTTTATGGAATTTACTTATTTTAGTGGCATGTGATGATATTTTTGTTATATGAAGGGGTATTATTGGAGTCCTATTTTATCCTTCATATACTATAATTTTGTTTTATCTGTGTAGTGATATATGTTGTTTAAAAGAATCAAATAACAACTAAGATTGGGGGGGAATTAGTTTTTTTTAAATTAGGAATGATGTCTTTAGAAGACATAACAAATGAAACATTTTATAGTTTCTTCCCTATAAAATTGAATTAGACTCATGATAATGATGAAATAGGAAAGGGAACATGGACCACATGATTTACAAGGTTCAACCTTCATGTGGGAACGTACAACCTTTCCAAATCCACTCTTGGGGGTCTATGGAAATACACTATTATGAAGACGCAAATAGAAATTGTGTCACATCCCACATGACACATTATTTATTCTGATAGAAATAATTATACATACTCCCATTATATCATAAATTATTTATTAAAGAATGAGCCATAAGAAAATGGTGAACATAAAACTTTCTCCTCTATAATAGTTATATCTAGAGACACATTCTGATTAACCTTCATCTAATGCACATAGTCTGATTAACCTCTCCTGATAAATTTTTTAAATATACATATGTAATAAAACAATATGAACACCATGTTTAACCCAATGTTTCTTCACAAACATCAACTTAAAAATCAAACATATGCTCTCATTTTGATTCTATTTATCTTATGATAAAATCTTGCCTCTATCTGATCTTTTGATCAGAATAATCTATCCAGAAACTCTTTATCAAAAAAAAATATATTTGGATTAAAAACTCATTTCTGACACAAAAAATATCATATCATATTTTATTAAATGTTAATAGATTTAAATACATATGTACTTTCCTCATCTATTTTTATGTTCTTTGTAAATCTTAATGTTAGGATACTGAAATATTTTCCCACTCCCTGAAATTCTATAACATTCAATTTTACTCCCATTTGAACATGATTTAGACCACCTAAAAACCTATCTTCATTTTTACAGTCTTATGAACTCTTCTAGATTCTTCACATCTATTCATCCACTCACAATCATTAAACAAGGTAAAATTTCTTAAAAGAACAATACCTCAGTCTGAAAACAGTGATCTGGGTAACTCATCTGCAATATGATATTCTTTCCCCACATGAAAATATTTATCTTGAACTATAAAAAATAAATATATGATTTCTCTCTCTGATGCTTGAATCCAAATGACTTCAATGACTTTCATAGAAACTCTATTAATTCTTTCACTTTCCTTTTCCAGAGGCTCCATTAAATCATCTGCATCTCGTCACTCAACAAAACATAATCTAGAACTTTCTATCATGAGAACTATTTTTTATTACAAACTTATACTCCCCTATTTTATTTAATCAAGAATAAAAGATTGATTTAATAATCCATAATATTTCTTCAACTAATCATCATCAATTTTCAAAACAGAATATTTTCTGTGGGATCAGTGTCAATTGATCATGTGATGGATCTGCATTTGAATCCAATTTGATGGATCAATATCTTAATTTGATGAATTATTAGTGCAATAAACTCATCTGATAAATCTTATTCTTATTTTATATTGTTCAAAACCATACAAAATCAGCCCCCCCAAAACATTTAGGAATCTAAAAAATTATTCATATAATGATCTGAGCATTTTTCATTTTCATATTTGATTGAAATTTTAAAAATTACAATATCCTAGAACTCATAAATCGTAATGATGGACATTAAAATAAAATAAAATTGTGAGTATTAACATATTATTAGGTGCATATAATGTATTTTATCTAATTAACAATGTCTGATCATCAACTTTTCAATTCGCTAAACATCAGAATATTCATACTTCTTTTATTCTAACAATTTATCCTTATAGTTCTTCTCCATCGTATGATCTATGTCTAGATAAAACATAGTCTATAAAATTGTAATCGGTGAACTAAAAAATATTCTTTTTCATCATAACCATATATGCTGATATTTTTTATGATGTACAGATCTGGACGATCAGTAAATCATCATCTAACATGGGTTAGAATTTTCTATTGATTCCCATATTATCAACACTAAGAAACATAATAATCATTCTGAATCTGATTTCCAAAAACAATAATTTCAATCAATATTTAAATCCAATGATCTATGTGTGATGTATTTTCAGATAGAGTTTTTTATCTCCAATTCTGAATAATATGTAATTTAACTTCATTCTCTACAAATTGACAATAATTTTTTTTAAACATTCTTAAACACATATTTCAATTAATTTACAGAAAAATTATATTATAAAAAATTTATTAAAAAAACATTGTTAAAATTAAAAAAATCTTAATGAATCTTCAATATTCCCCTTTGGAGATGTTGTCAACTCTCACTAACAACATTTTCTACTCATCATTTTTCATCACTCATACATTTTCACAATTAATTTTTTTGAAAATACTCATGTTTCTAAATTTTACCAAATACATATACTTTCTAAAAATGGATTGTATTGATACCAAACAATGGAAAAAGTTTTATATTTGAATGAATTCCATTCCTTGGTGATAAATAATTATGTTCATGTAAAGATAAACTCCCAATTAGTTTTATTTGTTCCTCTAATTATTTTTTCTCTAACCAATTTTATTATAACTACAACATCATATTAATTTATGTATAATAAAATTTATTCATTCCCCTCTATATGAAAAAGTTGTAAATATTCTCTCCCTTAGTCCTTATATTCTAAAATATTGTGTGGGAACTTCTTTTAGATGATCAAGAATAATTTTGTGGAGGATTAACATTATGTTTTATCCTCAATACTTAAAAATATCCCTTGGAAAAGCTTTTGTGAAATATTAACCAATTTTATATGTCATTTAATAATATTTTAGAAAAAAATCTTATGCAAAAAATATTTCTTTCGTGTTGTGAAACATTATATCAACATTTTTATCATGAGTGTTGGATAGTTTTTGAGAAATATTTATTTCAAACTGATTATCAAAAAGTATCTTCAATAGTTATATAACATAAACTTTAAAATCATACAAATATATGATTCATCCAAAACTTTTGAGTTTATGCTTGGGTGGATGAATGTTATTCTCATTTTTCTATGCTCAATGTTACAGAACATTATTTCTTAATATGAAAACTCATGCAATTTTATCCAAAAAAATGTTTCTCCTAAAGTCGATTTTATGTTAATTCAATATCATGCTCAATCAACATCTGTATGACCATGAATATTCTTATAAAAACTTATTTGTTATGACAGACCATGTGAAGTTATTCCATTACCATATCACCTAATTATATATTCTAAAAAAATATGATATTCTTTTGGACCAAAATAATAACTAGAACAAAATTTCATAACATAAACTATATTATGTATTTAGGATGTTTGAAAAAAAAACTTCTTATTTTCTTCAATAATACATCTTGATTCACACATTTCTAGTGTAATATTTACTCAACCTCATGATCACTGAAATAACAATATAAATGTTTATAATTTTTTTATACCAAACTTATCTAACAATTGCATTAAATAAATATTTTGATATAGAAAGATGAAATTTTCAATTTTTCAAACTTACAATCCCAGGAATAAATTTAAATTTCCCATTATTTAAATCTAAAAATTATTCATCATTTCTATAGAAAAATTGTTACAAACTATTTCTATAACCTAAAAAATTAATTTTTTTTCTCATAAAATATTAAAATTAGGTTGTTTTAGTTAACATATTTAAAATAAAATTTCTTATCAACTATTACTTTAGAAAAATTAAACCTTCTTAAAAAAATATCTGGTTTGGGATACCATATACATGGGTCATATTTCAACCCATAAAAGTCCTTATTCTATTTTTAATCATTAATTAAATCTTTATCAATTAGAATACAACATGGTTTCTCATTGTAATATTCTTAATCAATTTCATAATTTAGAGAAGTTGACTTTACATACATCTAATGAACACTGTAATTTTTCATTGTACAAACTACTACAAACATTATAATAGTCCTTAATCTTCTAGAGGGAGAATATTTTTCTTCAAAATCCATATATTCCACTTGTTCATAAATGTTTCAAACAAGTCGTGAAATGTTTCTTGAATCTTCCCCCTTTTCATTCATCATATTTATATTCACTGATTTTGTTCAAATAAAATGTTTATTTTCTAGTTGTGGAATGATTTTGAAAGTGTTTTTTTTGAATTTGACCCAACTATTCATTCATTTTATCAACCCACACATTTTTTACAATTGATTATAAAACTATTTTTAGTTAAATTTATGAAATGAGTGATGTTATATTTTATAATTTCAATAATATTCTTGTCCACACTTGAGTTTTCTAAATCCCAAGAATATTTTTAGTTTCAAAATTTTTATATAGGTTAGTAAATATCAATTTTTGTTATCATGATTCACTTTTATCATCACATGTTCCCTCTGAGTCTTAACACATATATGTTTATTCACATTTATTATCATTGGAAATATTAATTTTTTTATAAAAAATATTATAAACATATTATTTTAATGAATTTGTGATTTAATAAATTATCACATAATATAAATCCAATACCTTTTGGAAATTATCAATATAATATTTGGATCTTATTTTTTTGGATGAATATCCCATTAAAATACCCCCTTTAGTTTTCACATAAAATTTTCAACGATCCAAATTTTGTATTTTTTTATTAACATGGAATTCTAATACTGTTAATATACATAAATGAATGTTTTTTGATAAACCACATTAAAAGAATGTATTTTTTGATTTATATCTCAACAAAAATTTGTTTTGTACATGTACAATAGTACAAATATCTTCTCTCATATAGAAATTTTAAAAATTTTATTTCGATAATAATATTTTTTCCATTTCCACCAATGTTCTATTTTTTCCATTCTATATCTCTATTTATTTGAGGTATTTATGAAGCACTATAATGATTTTTAATTCCATGATTCTTAAAATATGGTTTGATGGAATTGGAAGTTTATTACTTTCCATTATTATCTCATAACATCATTATGTAAACACCCATTTCTATCTCAATTTTTCATTGAAAAACTCTGAACATTTTTACTAACTATGTCTTAGACTACATAAAAATTATGTTGGTTATCAGAGTGAATTAATAAATAAAATTGATAAAGTAAATATCTTATTTATTTGATTTATATATCATTAGCCAACATAAATATGATTAAATATGTTTAACATGTCCTTTATAATTAATCTCATCTTTTTTATTATATTTATTATCTATTTTCCCTTTCTGATAAGTTATAAAAACGTCTTCTTATCTTCATTTAAATTTAGAGAAATTTCTAATAGAATAAACTTTAGAATTAATTTTTCATATATTTCTTTCCATGATTTACATGATTTCTATTACATAACTTTTTTTCATATTCTAAACTTAAATAATATAAGTTATTGAGTTCCCCTATTTAAAAGAGATTTCTTCTTGTTCTTCCTCCCTAGTTTGAACTTTTTTTATCTTCCATAATTCTAATGATTCAAGAATATTTCATGATTATCTATTCTTTTTCATCATCGAAAATTTTAATTAGAATAAGTAAGTTATGTTTGATCCCATCTACAAAAAGAACATCATTAAACATCAGTTTTTGAGGTTCTATATAACCTATCCATGTTCCTCTAATTTTTTTGTATTATAATTCCTAAAGGTAACATATCTTTTATAATTATTTTCAAAATATTTTATGATTTTTAAATCACCAGTAACGTGTAATGAAAATATACAGCTAAGTGTCCATGATTTTTCATTTTCTTTTACTCATAGTGTATTTTAGTGAAATAAATCAATTTTCTATAATTTCTATTTTTCCTTATTCATTTTATTTTATATTGTTAGAAACTTGTTCCAAAATGATTTTCATTTATTTCTCAACAATGTAACCTAGTTGATCATATCATCCATAAAATTCCTCCATAAATTCAATCTGATTTTTTATGAAGTTTCTAACTTCTTAATATTTGTCTTTTGTTACTTCCTGTGACATAATAATGTTACTCATTCTACTTCCACCATTTCTTCTAATATTTTCAAACCTATTTCCAAGATGTGATGTTTTATGAAAATAGTTTGTATATTTGTTTAAATAAATTTCATAACACCAACAACATCCATATAATCCTAAAATTCTTTCAAATGATGGTATTTCTTTATAGAATGATTTTTGAGGTTGATAACTTCTTCCTACTCAAATATATTTCGGGAATGTGAAACCTTCTTAAGGGCGTAATTTTTAGCATTTGAGAATTTGATAGGTTTTTTGCAACCCTTATCAACCCATTATTTCCCAAATAAATTCTTGACACATGAAATATTAGAAGGATAAGATGAATTTTTTTTAACGTATAAAATACACATGATTTTGGGAATGCACATTTTTTTATAGCTTCATATTATTCAAATTTTACTTCTATATCCTTGATCAAATATTCATTAAAAATATTTAATGTACTTTCTACCTCATGATAATTTGATTGAGATTTTTTAACATTATATTTCTTAAATAAATAATCATTAATAAAGTATTTAGTAATATTTTCTAATTATGAAATTCTCAGTTTGTGACATCAAATGTCATGGATTTATTCCTCTTCCTTATTAAAAATATATTTAATTCTGTCATCAATTTTTTTTCTATCTGTCATCCTTATTCAAATTTAATTCTTGAGAGTTCTATTTTTGTCGAAACATGAAACAAGTTTGCTTCTGAGACGATACTCTATATATGAATTTTCACCTCCTTCTTCTTCATTACTCGAGGAATCTCTTATTTTCACAATTTTAGTAATGAATATTTTGATATTTTATCTTTCATCATATAAATATTTTTTTTATGTTGATCCAAATACATATTTATTTTTCATAACACATCTTTAGTTACTATTTAACATCTTCTTTCCACAAATGTACTTTTTTCATTCATTTATGTTTTACCAAACTTCTTCCACTAAGGTATTTTTTCAAAATTATCATTAAATTCACCAAATTTCTTTTTGATGAAATTTGGAGAAAAATGACTGAATCCACCGCACTAAAAACATTAAATATGAATACACTATGTATACATTCCACTTTATGTGTGATAGTTCCTAGATATTAGAGACATGATTTTATCAATAAAATTATCATCCTTCTTCTGTTCTCATACAAAAGCAGAAACATCTTCATCATATTGAATTTTCAACAATATAATAGTTTTAAAAAATTTCCATTTTCATTATTTGTTGAACAAGGTATCTTTTCTTATATCATAAGAAATAATAATGTTATACAGTTCATCAAAAGATAAATCTTCTTTATCTTCTAAAAATAGTTTTTGAACAAAACGTGTTTGGAATGTTTCTCATGAGTATATTCACATTTGTAGAATATTATAATAAATTTCTAAAAACTTCAATGTTTCAAAAACATCATTTACTCAAGAGGATTACTCATTAATTGTTTAATCATAACTCATTATTATGACATCAAACTTGTTACACCAGATTTTTTTTTCTTCTTCTTCCACATTAGTGTTTCCTTTGAAAATAATATCAATGACATCCCACATACTCTTTACTATTTCGATACACAACACCTCTATATAATCATTTTTTCACAAATGAATAATCCTATAATTTATTTTTTTACATTAAATTCAATATATCTCTTATCACAAAAATCATTAGGGTATCTTTCTCAGTGGGTGGAGACCCAATCATGGAAGCATCAACAAATTCCTGGCCAAGAGATATAAGATATGGATTCATCCAGTTTCTCTAGACATAATTTTTTTGACATAAAATTATGGAATTCCTCAACTATTTATGAATATGAAATTTTCTATAATAAGGATCCCATAAGGGAACCTCCCTCAGATACCAATTAATATTCCAAAGGATCAAATAACATCTATGATGGGGGTGGGTCATTTGTTTCAATTTTACAAATATAAAAATTGAGAATATTAACCACTAAAACTTGTTATAGATTTTTATTATTAAAATTTAGTAATCTAATGTGCGTGTAGAAATTGAAAATTATACATAGAACAACAGATTTACAAGGTTTGTAATTAATGTGAGAACATACTTCCTTATAATAATCACTCAAGTTGTTCTAGGAGAATTACAAATTATAATGAAGTGAATAAAACATGTGTCAAATCCCATGAGACACCTTACATCTCTAAAAAAAATGACGATACCAACTCTTTTTGTTTATAATATTTTTCATAAAAAAATGAGGCATATCAAAATAAAGAACATGAAACATTCTTCTTCAAAAAATATTTATCCAAATACCCAGTCTGATGAACCATTGTATAATGGATATAGTCCAATGAACCTACTATAATGCACCATTTCAAACCTCAAATTTTATAAAACATTATTATATAATTTTTCAATAAAATAATTCCTCTAAAACATTTACCCAAAACTCAGACCGATACTCCATGTCTGATACTTCATGTTATGTAATCTAATTATTCCACTTTTTGATCTTCTAATCAGAATACTATTCTTATAAATTCTTCATCAAACCGATTTTTTTAGAAAAAAAACTTCTAACACAAAACCTCATATAATATTTTAGGCATTGGTGAACATTTCAATGTATAACTATACATTACTATCTTTATCGGTTCTCTAGAAACAGTAAAGGTGGGAAACAAAAATATTTTCCTGCTCATCCAAATTCCAAATCTTTGAATTTCAGTCACATTTGAACTCAATATGGCTGCTTCAAAACATTTCATCTCATATGTTTTATTCTATAAAATTCCTAATTCATCATAACTCTTCTTTAATTTACACTCATTAAATAAGATAGAGAGCAATTTGAAATAAAAAACCTCAGTCATCAAGTAAGTGATCCAGAAAACAAATCATTAGTATTATACCTTTTCCATTTTGGAATATATTATTCTTGAACTACTAAAAACAAATATATGATCACTATCTCGGATGATCAAATCTAATTGAAAATGTATGACAACAATGTTCCTACTTATAAATACGTTAGATTCCTTAATTTATTTTTGTATAAACTCCATCATTTCTATCATTTTCTTTATCTAGAGGATATATTCACTCATATTAATATGGTCACATAATAAAATATAATCAGTCTACTATTTCATTTTAATGGATTCCAATTACAAAATTAAACTCCTGTAATGTCATTTCTCTGTTATAGAAAACATATTTCATGAAGTACCACATTTATTCAACCGATTATCTACAACTTTCATCAGATATCTTTGGCTAATGGATTAGTGTCAATATCATATTTAATATATTTACATCTGTATCCCATATAATGTATTAGAATCTCTACCATATGACATAATGGGGTCAAAAACACATTTGAAGAATCATTTTAATCTTTCAAATTTTTTTAGAACCACTCAAACTCATCACCCAAAACACATTCATCTTTCTGAAATCATATTCATATATTAATCCTAGTGTGATTCATATTCATGTTTTTATGAAATTTTCAACACACCAATCACTCAGAACTAAGAAATCTCAATACCAGACTTTCTAACAAATGATTCAATTTATTATTCATATCAAATTAAGTGTTTTTATTTCTCACATCCAATGAAAAATTTCTAATTAATAACAATTCAATTCATCAATCAATATTAGATTCTTAATTCATGTTTCTTAAGAACTTATTCCTATATAGATTCCACATCCCATGATATTTACTTGAAAAATCAGGATTTTGGAAAAATACAATTAGGGAACTAAAAAATATCCCTTTCGTTGACAGCATATATCTTGATATTATCATGAATATTAGGACATTTTTTTTAAAATAGTGTCATAAAAAATGTTTTTAAATGTTCTAAAACATCATATATTTTAAAATATCATCACCATCGAATGCATTATAAATATGATTTCTATCATGTTCAATTTTCATCAGGATCTCAGTCTAATGATCTATTTCTAATGGGTCATCTGACGGAGAATCCAATCACAAACTGGAAAAAACACATACATTAACCAAATTCTACATATCTTCTCAACAATGATGTTATAAAACATCTAGAAACACATATTTTTCCTAATATAGAAAATAATACTTTATAATTACATTGTTGTAAATAAAAACAAAACATTAAATAAACAAGAACATCAAAAAGGATTTTCAATATCATATGTTGTTAGTTGATTCATACTAGGCATGATTTATACATGGGGATCTATAGATGCAAATGTATTTATGATAAAATATTTTTATATTGTTTAATGGAATAAATATTAGTAAAAAGTGAGAATAAAAAGTAATAATGAATTCATTTTAGGTAAATAGTAATTGTAATAATTCGATGTGTTAAAATAAACCTTATACTATTTTAAATTTTGGGCATTTATCGTAGAGAATTAAAGAGAATATTGAAAAATTCAGTCACCTGATGGACCATTGAACTCTATAAATTTTATATTTATAGACTCATATTAAAAAAAATTCTATTTTATAACATGGATTTCTATGTAGGATGTTAAATGGGGTCATATTTATTAGAATAATTTTTTTACACTAAGTATGGTGATACAAATATGTGATGGAAT
Organism: Viscum album; assembly: GCA_963277665.1. Lineage (NCBI taxonomy): Eukaryota > Viridiplantae > Streptophyta > Magnoliopsida > Santalales > Viscaceae > Viscum > Viscum album. Next base: position 113,484,548 of record OY728127.1, read on the forward strand.
TATGCATCCTTCTTATCACATTAAAATTTTGATGTTAATGAATTAATGTTTAATATTATATATAAATCATTCAGACTATTAAAATGTATGTTTCATAATGGAATGTCATAAATTATTATAAATCATGTTAAAAAATTAATGAAAGAGTAATTGAACTATTGATACCTCGATTTACCAGGTAATTCAAATTGGATACATTTTTGGGTATTTTAGTTTGTTTAATTTATAGGGAAATATTACATGAAAATTTTCCTTGATATGAGAGTCATTATTTTGAGATATTCTTTCATTTTGTGTAGTAGTATGTTTATGTTATATTGATTATTTTTTTCTTTCAATTATTGAATAGTGATGTCATATTTGGATGTATGTTTTCGTAAATAAGTGGAACATTTTTCTAATAAAAATTTAATTTATTTAAAGAAGTTTCTCACTTAATAGGTTGAGGGTGGTCTATAATAATATTTTTATATAAAATAATGGTATTGTTAGTTTGAATTTTTTTAAATGTGTGTGTTTCAAGGAAATAATTTTCATTAGTTAGTTGAATGGTTTCTTTTAGATTCTTTCACTCATTCATTTAGTGACTAAATTATCTTTAGAAATTTTTTTTCTTAATTATTTTTTTCAATGTATTTTGTTAATAAGGATTTAAATTCTAGTGTTTTTGTCTATATGATTAGTGTAGAAAAGATATATATTTTATTTTTCTATGATTATATGAAGGGTCATATTGGAATGAAAGGGTGGTTGTGTAGTTAAAGTATGGGATGATACTGACTGATGAAAATTCATGATTCATGGGTAAACATATTTTATTCATGTTTTAGATGTTTTAATATTGTATAATGATGATTTATTCCATATGAAAACACTATTTATTTTGAAATCTAAGTAGAATAAATTTAATTATGACATTAAAAGTACTGCTCACTTATAATGTTCAATAAGGAGTCATGGGATAATGTCTTATCCCAATTTCTAAAGTAGAATATGTTGAAGATTATTGGTTTTGTGTAGAACCTAAATGTTGGGAAATAATTATATCTCGATGAGGTTTCCTTTTAATTAATGAGGAATATTAGTGAATTTTGAGTAAACATAGTAGTGGGTCACATTAGGGTATTGGTTAATAATCATGTAGGAAAAATAATAGTCTCTCAAAGGGGGTCATCAAAGAATAATTCCATTCTTAGTCAATAATGAGTTTTTTTACTTAGTATAGAAGATCAAATATGGGATGTATATCTTATGGATATAACAGATAGGATATAATTTTCATGATCTTTGATGTGATTTTTCCACCTTGTTCACCTAGTTCTCATACCAATGAATTTGTGAATAAATGCATGAATCACATTTTATGTTTAGAATGAGGAATAATATTTAATAGAGGGTTGTGAACTTATGGTTGATGTTACAGATTGAACATATTGATCGAGGGGGGTTTTCTATGGGTAGAGGATGATGGTGATGGTGGTGCCTTGACTTACAGAACTTGAGGTTGTCAGAATACACGAGAGTGAAAATATTATCAAGATAGAGAATGGATTAAAAACTATTTTTGAGTAGCAATATGTGTCCCATGGATGGGGATATGATCAGTTTTTATTGAATTGATTTTTGGAAACATCCATATGACTTTAATTTCATTCATGGAGTTTCATGTTTTATGTGATTTGGTTAGTTAATAAATAATAGTGTATGGTTTATATGGGTAGCTGACTAAAATTGGATGGTTTTTTTGGAATTTTAAGAGAGATTATGGTTCGAGAAGGGGATAGTAATCCATTTTAGGAACTATTACATTGCCTGAAATGATATTTTGAATTTATACTTGAATCATTTTCACCTATAATTAAAAGAAATTATTTATTCAAAATATTTTTTGATTATTTTTTGATTCATTTGGTGAAAATATTTTATTATAATATAAATGATTTCATAAATTAATAATGGATAATTTATTAGTATTACCTAAAATAATAAAAAACATGAATGAATAATCATTATACTTCCCAAAATGTAATAAATTTTTTAATTAAAACATTTAGAATATATTTCTTCACAATAATGGTGGTTAATGATTAGTAAGAGGGTGGTTGAGTTTTATAATTTAGAGTTAAATGTTCTAAATACTCTTTAAATTCTTATGTAAGTACATTTTGAGGATGGACTTCTCATTCAGAGGTATCATATATGGCCATTGATTATTTTGATTTAATATTTATTTGTTGGGGCAGGTGTTGATGTAGAATCATTATTTTAGGGGTAGTGAGTTCATAGTTGACGTTTTAACTTAGGTTTATAGATTTCTAGAGGTTATATGGTTGTACATTGAATGGAATGGATCCTCTTAGGGTTATGGAGTTGTTTATTGGGCGGTACTGTCCTGGTTAGGATGTCAATATCTTCACTATTATGTTTTGGAATATTAAATCTGAAATTTTACTTGTTTTTAAAATGATTTATTTGGGTTTTTTCTATGACAAATTATTATTAATTATGTCAAGACCATTTTTGTTGGTTGTGAGATCCTCATTTGAGAGGATCTCCAAATATCATTTTTGGATTATTATATCATTTTTTCTTCAATTTTTTTTTTTGATTTTAGAGGATGAGAATCATTTGAGTAGTATCTAAGGTAATTTATTAGCCCCTTCATGACTGATATATTATATGGTCTTAGTGTTGGTGGTGTCAGAATTATATTGATGTCAGAAACAAGCATTCAAGGTTGAGACTATTCTAGATGACATAGGTCACAATTTGTATAAATTGACCATGTCTTAAAACGATAACGATTATAAGTTTAAAAAAAATTGGAACCTTATATAGTTGTTTTCCAACTAACAATTTTTATTTTTAAAAATTTATGGTCACATTTTATAGGTTGGATCAAGACATGAGAGCATTATAAGGAGTAAATTTATTCCTTTACTAGAATAATATTGAGGAATATTTATTACCTATATATCATGGAACCCTAGGAGGTTAATTCCATGTTATATCCATTTCTGGAATTAAATAATTATAAGAAAATGGTTCGGTTATAATTTAATTTTAGGTCCCTTTAAAATTTTATAAAGATATATATTTCATATATTGGTTATAAATACCATTGTATGGATATCCAGATGGTAAAAATATGAGGTTATGACATTATTAGTGTCCTTATTCCATGGAACTAAGGTCATGAAATTGTTTTGGGAAGATTATTTGTCATGATTCTTAGGAAGTTCAAGTATCATGGTGTAGAAAATATAATTTAATCCTAACATTCTTTTTTCTATTAATTCTTCTCGTTTTCCCCAACATTATCATGGTTATACATGTTGTGTTTTTTGGTTGTTCAATGAATTTATAATGTCACAATGGTACTACTACCATTCAATCTCAAATTTTATTGTTTTTCAGTGTTGGTATATATTTGGAGGCACATAGGAATTCCATTGTTCAACTTTTATTTCCTTTAATCTTTTGTGAATTATAATTTAAAATTGGGAGAATCAGTTGTGGCTCTTTAGAAATGAATTGTTTCAAGGATTTGGATAATCAATTGGGTGAATTGTAAGGTAATTTTATATTCATTTGTTACTGGATTCAATTATATTTTTCAACCAATTGAGTTTATAAAAATAATAGTGGCTGGATTATGTGATATTAAAGAATTTTTTTGACTACGATTGTTGTTTCCATGATTATTGATGATTAAATTGCATTCGTTAACCCAAAATATCATCCCTTATTTTAAATTTTCATGTAAAATAATTTTCAATGTTCATTTTTAGTAAGGGGATTTAAAAACTGTCTATATATTTTTTGTAACATTTTGCAGTTCAATTTCATTTTTCAATTGGTGAATTCTAAAAATTGGGTTAAAAAGGATAATGTATCAAACTGAATGATGGCAAGGGTAATGATGATTTTATATCCCAATATAAATAAGGAAAATTGATTTCTTTAAATGGGATTATTTAATGTGGCTTGTTATTATCAACAGAAATGAATTTGCGAGTCGATGATTTTTTTCGTTGAAGAAGTGGTTCCAGATGGATTATTCTTGTCATATAATCATATAGATAAAAGATCATATTACTGTTCAAAGAAAATTGAAATTATTGTATTAGTCTAATTTTATGTAGATATTTGAGAAGAATAATTTGGTATACATGGAGTTCAAATTTTTTTAAAACATGCTTATATTTAAAATGAGAATAAGGATAAGTTCATCATGCTGTTTCCATCAGATGTAGGTTCAACAAACTGAGTCTCAGATCTGATCTATTGTGAAATAAGATGTTTCAAGTTAATTATTTATTGAGGTTTATTTTTTTGAAATTTTTTTCAAACTATTCATGGTTGGTAAAATAATTACTATCTGGAGAAATATGGTGCGTCATAGGAGTTGACACCATTTGTATTAACATCTTCATAACATGAATTCCCATAATACCACAGGAGTGGGTATGGAAAGGTTTGAAGTTCCCACACTGAAGAAAAACCCTTCAAATCATGTTTTCCAATTTTAATTTTATATTTAATAATTCATATGAGTTTCCTAAATGTTTATAGGTATGAAACACTAACAATTTTAAGTGGTTATGTGTGCTAAATTTGAAATTTTTTAAAAGGAAATAACCCATTCAACCCCCCTGTCCTAATTGTTCTTTGAACCTCTACAATGACATATATCACTAAATAGATAGAACCTTGATATACTGTAAGAAACATAAGAAAATTACTCTAGTAATACCCTTTCACAAACCTAAAACATCATCACATGTCACTAGTATATGTGAATTCCAAATAACTTATAGAATTTAAATCATTTAAGAAAATATTATTAGAGTTTTTTTAATTTATTCCTTTTATATTCACCCCTATTTAATAATAGTTTCATACAAAATATATTAATGGAAAATATTTTCTTATATACGTAATAATAAAAATCATCTTATATAATGTTTTTAATAATCCTAAGGTTCTTACATTGAATAACATTTGTCCTAAAACACTTTTTTCATAACCAAACTCCCTTGTCAAATCATAAAATTGGTTCATCAAGTATAATATCCCTTCAAAACATATGGAATCCTCACCAAATACTAGATATGGTATCAAAAAATACTCCCAACCAAATTATATGATATAATACCCTATGATTCTAAAATAAATCTTATTTTTCATAGTATATAAAATATGTAACATAAATGTGAAATTAAACACAAAATATTATTATTTAAATATAACCATTAAAACCTTATTTCATTGATAATGGTTGGTAATAGGATTAAATAAATTTATTAACATATATAAAGGTCCTAAATAAATTCAAATTTACTAATTAATTGTTAAAACCTAACCACTCCAGTTTTAGTAAAGTTGTTTTATTTTTAAAGAATATGTTTTCTTCAAAAAATATTATATTTCTTTTGACGAGAAAATATTATAATTAATTTATAGGAAAGGTTTATATTATTTTTGATAAAAATTATATCATTATTATAATTATAACAACAAATTTATATTATGGTTATTTTTTGATAATTTTCTGAAAATAGTCTTTCTAATGAATAATGGAAAATACTGATTTTTATGGAATATTCCATTTTCTTATCAATTATTTATATGCTAAAATTTTATTTGTTATTTTTATTAAACATAAATAGATATTATTTATTTAAAATAATCCAATTATGTTTTTTGAAACGAATTTTATAGATGAATTTAATTTAAATACATTTTATACATTTTTTTAAAAGTTTGGGGCCAAAGACTCAATTTTATTATTAAAGCAATGACCTCTATAGACTGAGTAGAGGGTGACCCATTACATTGACCAAAGGCCCAAGGCCATGTGGCCGACAAATAGGTCTAGAAGGCCCATTTTATGGCCCAAAAGACCCCTCAGTGAACAGTACTACAACAGTACCAGCGCAACTACAGTCCCTGCTACAGTACCGACACCACTACAGTACCCTACTATAGTCCCTCTGCTGCTACAGTGCTGCCGCTGCTATAGTACTGCTACAATGACCTACTATAGTGCTTCTATAGTACCCTACTACAGTAACTCTGAAATTCTCCCTTTCCCAGATTTGATCCTGGGTCTTTTGGATGCCAAGCAAGAGCCTTAACCACTAGGGTACATTCTCATTGGCTAAATACAATTTATACTTAATGTATAATTTTTTTTTAAAATTCAGTTTTCATCCCATTTTGTTAGATAAATTTAAAATTAAATTCGACCACTTATATGTTATAAATTTTAATAATTGATTCCATTTTTTAATTAATTTTTATAAATGTTTAAAATAGTAACTTTTTATTTTTGTACAATATGATTAGAAAGCTTTGTAGTTTATGTTACTGTAATATTGGGAAAATAGAGTAATTAGTGTCATTAATAAAATGATAAGAATAAAAAATGAACCAAACACATACCTTAATTTTATTACATGAGTTTATATCAATAATAAGAATCTAAAATTAAATTATTTTTCCTTTTTCTATTTTGACATGATTTTTACCTTTAAAATATTTATGTGAATATAAAGCCATAAATGTCATACTCTTGCTTTTGATAACCATAATATTTTTAATATTGGGATAAAATAAGGTTATTTGGGTTATAAATAATTATTTTAAATATATTTTTTCATGATAATTTTTTTTTTAATTTTTAGTGATGAAATAATTACCTCAAAATCTTATACAATGTTTGTACTATAATTATTCATCTAATAGATAAATTAAATAAATGATATTCAAAATATTATAAGTAATATAATTTGAGTGAATTATTTTAATACATGAATTTTTCAAATATTTATATAATATTTTAAAGATTTTTAAACTTTTTATATAAAAATTACTTTGTTTTGGTTAAGTTTACTCAAAGTATGTGAATTATTATAAATATGACATTACTGGTATTTTATAATAAATAAAAATTATTTAAATTATTTAAAATTAAAAAATTATTATCATCAACCTTGTGATCGGGATATTTTTTAAAATATCAAACATGGTATATTTTTTCATTTTTTTTATAATAACTACATTAACCCATCAAGTGTAGAAAAATTTTATATCACTTTAATTGTTAAAAAGGTTAACATATGTTTAAAAAATATTGAATTAGAAATGTGAATGAAAATTTTCCAAATTTAATTGAATGACATTATTTTTTATCTTACACATATTATATTCTAATATTTTCAATTTAAATCCATTTGGACATCATATTTAATTTATAATAATTAAATATTTTAAGAAATTCCAAATGCGCCTCACCCCACTCTTATAAATAGGAACTTATTCATCTCATTTATTCACATATATAGTACCACTTAATTCAGATAATACCTACCAAAATAACTTATTTACATTCCAATACACATTATATAGGTATTAATGTTTTCATAATTTTTAATATACTAAGCGATGCAATTTTTTTCATCACTAGATCACGTGGATATTATATATAAGTATTAATAAATAAATAATTGTATACTTGTGATATAATTATAATTATATATATATGATAATATATACCTTATTTCCATAATTATTGTTGATAATTTTAAATGTTACTCATGTGTATTAAGAACTCTTCACTCCATGATTGCGTCATTATTATTTATTCAAAACCATATTTCATGACTGGTTTTGAAAGTATAATTTATATATAAAAATTATAATTAATAAATTTTTATTTTTATTTATATTATTGAATATTTTCCCAATTTTTATTGTCAACATAGTAAATATGTTTTGAATTTAAAAACTGAACATCCTCAAAATACCCCATGTGATCTTAACTAAATAAAAATTGAATATATCATTGAAATAAATCAAATTAATGGATTAAGGATCTTGTATTAAACCTGTAAAATTTTCTTATGAAATAATATAATTGTTATTATTTTATTATATATGTATTAAAGGGAATACATAGAATGGCCAGACTCGAGGTATGGGTTTTTTTCTCAATATCCCTTCAAGGAGTCATCAATTATTGTTATGAACATAATTTATTTTAATATAATTAATATACATCCAATTTTTCATGTTCAATAACTAATCCTTCATTATTAATGGTATATTATTTTCAATTTTAATTTCTTCATCAAAGGGGATAATAAATCACTCTTATGAAGTGGTAAAAGGATTATTAACAGAATTTCATTTACTTAGGTTATATCACCTCTTAATTGATTATATTATTCTATAATTATGTATAATGTGAAATTTTTTATTTATATTTTCTTTACAAATATTTTATGTGGATTTACATTTTTACACATAGGTACTCCATTGATTTTCATTGAATTTAATTATGTGATCTTTGTAAGTGTTATTCGTCTCAAATTATCCTTCCTCAGGACATACCTTTATAATATGCAACTATAATATGTTATAATGTGTATATAACACCACATTTACATGTTATATCATGAATATATTTATATTCATATCATTATATTTTCTTATAAAATTATTCTTTCTTGGGGATTATGACTAAAAATTTACTAGAGCGGAAAATGATTTATCTTATAATCACTTTTATTTTCAAGACACTTTATATTCATAGTTATTTTATAGTATATAATATGATATTATTTTATTCAAAATATTATATTTTATTATAATATTTTTATGTTATTATAAATATTTTATGAAAATAAATTTTTTATGATTTCCAAATGGTTCAATTTAGACTCATTTTAGAAAATTTATGAAAAAATTGATTATTTTTAACATTTAAATCATGGATGAATTTTGCCTCTATCATGATCATTATTTTTTTGTGATTACTATATATTTATAATTGGTTATTTTCAATGAAAAAAAATTCAAAATATTTTATGAATTTTTATTTTCTAATAGTGATTATAAAAGTAAAGATGGTATTTTCCTCAAGAATGTTTTTAATGTTCTTATATTGATGAAAAAATTAATAAATGATAAAAAACTTTTATTTAACTTGTGTTCCACTAGGTATAATTTATAATGACACCATCCATAATCTTTAACAAGATGGATTTTTATTTTATCAACAATATTTTCATGGAACCCAGTTTTTCTATGTGTTAATAAAATTATTAATTGAATAATGGGTATTTCTATGTGTTTTCTTATTAGTGTTAATATATATAAACTCTATTAATTTTATGGTAATCAAAAATTATTTATGATGAGGTTTGGTTCTGTCATAGAAAATGGATGGGTGGTTACGTTACTAATGAATGATGTGTGTTTCCATTATAAACAATGGTCTAGTGGGTCCATGATAGCCGTCCAATGAATTTGCTATGTAAGTCAACCATATGGTTATTTAATTTGTTAGAGTGACTAAAAAAGTGATATGGAATTTTTTCCTAGTTTAACTAAATATTTACTCAATTATTTATATGGGGTTTTATGGAAATATTCTTAATTCTCAGTGTAATATAATGATTTTATGTTGAAATAATTTTTTCAACTTCTTATCATTGAAAATATATGTGTTCATAATGACTCCATTGATTAATATTTATATCAAATCACTCATGATTATTGAATCCAATAACTATTTAATTTTATAAATAATTATTCTTTATTTCATGATTGGTGATGTAGGTATTGATGGGTATGAATTCTATAATTTTACATACATGACCTATGATTATTTCATCAATACCTTATACTCATCTCAATCACATTAATGATATTGATTTTTTAATGCTTATTTATACCCTTACTAAAATTTTGAGAAAACTATTATTATGATAACTTGTTACCATGTGATGATGAATGATTGTAAAAATATTTATTCTTGAAAGGTTCCATATTTGAGGAAATTTATGAGAGATAGGAAACAATTAATATGGAATTTGAAAAAATTGGAATTGTTGGAAAAATATTATCTTAAATTCAGGAGTATTATTTATTTATGGTTCTGTCTTATTTTTATAAAACTATAATCCTAAATGATCCATTTGTATATAAATGATCTGATATTTACTTTTGATGTTGTATGATTTTAATGGGAATAATTTGGCCACCATTATTGATATCGAAACTAATAATTTAATGTTTTTGTTTTTTAACATTACATCCAGCACCACAGGTTTGATGTTGTTACATTTGATATCATTTTTTCATGAAACTACCAATTAAGAAACCCTTCTAGGATTCTATTCAAGATTAGTGTAACCCTAGAATCCTACCTCCAACGGGCCTTGGTGTTATGACTATAAATTTTTATTTAAAACATGAAAATTAGAGATATTACCCTTATAATTCTAATGAACATCAATGGAAAAACTAAAACTAAAAACTATAAAATAAAATAAAACTGAAATACAATAATAATAAAAACTAAATGAATTTTATACAAATAAAAATCACCAAAGTTAAACACCTAAAAAATAAAACTCTATTTTTGGAAACCACAACTATACCCCCAAATCCATGATCTAGTAATGTCCATCCTAATAATCTAAAACATTGTGGAATCTATTAAAATTCACATATACATATATATATATATATAGTGGTGAGAATTCATGTGTACTTAGTAGGATATTCTTTAAGACCAATCATACAAATGGTATTTAAGAATAATGATTCCTCGGTGAGTAAACAATAGATTGAACTCAATCCTAAAAATAGTAAACAATCAAATATCCTCACTAAGGATTACTAACCATGTAACACAGACAATTATAAAAACTAAAATATATAATAACATAAGAAATGGGACCTACATCCCCTCCTCAAAATGTTGTTCACTCTCATGCAAAAATATTATCCATCCTATATTTTAATTAATTTCATATAGATATTGAATCGCATAATATTTGGTTTAGACCACATCCTTAACTACCCAAACCCATACGTTGTCCAATGTATTACATTGAAATTGTACACAGCCAAAACCACTTATCCACATGTACACAAAACTATATAACATACCATAATTACATCCAAATATCGTCATATAATGATATATATGTAGTTTATCATGAACATGAAAGACATCAACCTTGTGCCTTTTTTGTTCAATGCCTAACTCCAACTGTATTCTATCGTATCAATAATCTTTAGGGTTAAATAGTGAACCAAAAATCCACATCAAGCTATTATCATATGTACATCACTGCATTACAAGATCCATTATTTATTTTACTATGTTTGAAGATTTACCAATAAATAGGGGGTAGAGATTCATCTATTCCCTCATTAATTAGGATGTTATTCAATACACAAAGACCCAAAACAATTTGAGCCTGGGTACGAATACTCAAATCAATTGTCGTGTGTCGGAAACAAGAAAAATAAATTTTTATAGCCACTACCAAAACCAATCTATTACAGATATATCATTACAAAACTAACACAACCATCAAAACCATTGATACATCCCTAAAACTAATTTGCAAATGATTCCACGTATATGGCATAAAGTGAGATAATACATCCAAAAAGTAACCATATATACTTAAAAATTTATCGTTTCATTTTTATCACAGACCCATTTCATGAATTATTGATTCTCCATAAATATTGAATTCATCATGCACTTTGAAATTTTATTGAATACTAAAGTATTTAATAATCTATGCTTTTAATTTCCCTAAAATCTAACCATTTTTTAATAACATTTATTCCATCTATTATTCTGTCAATTCACCACTTATAATATGTTAAAAACCATTTCAAAGAATGTATAATTCTATATTAAATTAAAAATCCATTTTTAGCGGTCCATTCATTCTTGTAAATCTCATCGTGTTATATTCAAAACATAAATATATTATTAGTATCACGTAAATTTTTCAACTGAATCTGATCATACTTATTCATTATTACAAACCATATTTTTTCCATCATGCATCGATAAAACATTCCCATAATATCCACACAATCGCACAACCATCTGTTCAAAAAATAAAAAATATTTAAAAAACCAAAATAATAATAACCCCTCAATCCCTTATCAAATTAACCATATGAAACAAATCACCACATTATTCATTCAATAGTGGCATGATTCCATATCCAAATATCATACCATAAATAATATTCTTTTATATAACAATTTTATAACATACATTATAATAATTATCTAATTATAATTCTGAAGACAATTCCTCTAATATTATAAATTCTCTTAGAACAACAAAAATAATTAAACCACATAAAAATTAAAACAAGAAAAAAAATACAATAAAATACAAACAATTCCTGTAGACTAATCCCTTTAAAATTTATTTCATCATAATAATTTAATTGTTCACATGAATAAATAATTACATTTATTCAATATTCTAGTTAAAAAATTTCACTAACATCATTAAATTATTATCATTTTATGGAAGGTGAAACAAAAACATAAATCATATCATTATACATGACACATAGTAACAATAAGAATCATAACAATAATAAAAATAAAATAATAATAACATCAGAAATATCATAAAAAACAAAAAATCAATGTTGAATCACAAAATTCCCTTATTTTAATTCAGTAAAACTAATTATATTTATAAAATCGGTACTTAACACTCACCAAAATTATATAATGGGATGAAACTACAATAATTAACATAAAAACATAGATAGGGTTATCAAATACATTAACTCAATTTGAACTTATACAATAATTTTAAATGAAAAATGAAATGAATATTTGATATCTTGGAAAAAATAATGGATGAGAATCCAAAAAAATCTACAACACAATAATAAGAATCGACAACTCACTTGATCATCACTCCAACTGACCAAAATTGCAATTATAGAATCCTTTGGAAATGAATATATATGAAACAAATAAAAATGGAGGGGAACTAGCTCAAACCATAAAATATCCGTCCCCAAAACATTCATACCATTTAAAAGAAAAATTGATGAAGAAATATATATTAATGAGACTCTAAAATCCAGTTAATAGAAATCAAAATAGTGATGGAAGACTGGAATTTTAAGGGACATACAAATTTATATCCATTCCTGGAAACTAATTTTTCATAGTGTGGTATGAATTACTCCTTTCATGATGGAAAAAATCCACTAATTCAACAATATGTTTTATATATCACCCCCACTAAACCATTTTAAATAAAAAAATCAATAAAACTATAATTTATGTCATAAAGAAATGTGCATTGTCTTGCTGTGAAACCTAAATTCCATGAAAATATTGAAAGTGACTTCGACCAAAATCATGACCCGATGTAAGAAACATGAAAAACGAAAATCATAATGGATGAATATAAAACATGGATCTCCCATACATCAATTATTGTAGTGGATATATTCAATCCATGAGGTCAACCCCTTGAAACTCAACATGACACATATAACTAAAAAATACTCTGAACCATGCATCATGGGACAATAATAGTGGAAATTATGGAAGCTAATAATTATTCAAGAAGGGTGTTATTTTATATAGTGTAAAACATGGATTCAATGGCCTCTAAAAATATACTAAACTAAATACCCATGACAACCTTACTTAGTGAATCAACCAATAGACAATGACTATGAATTTTGAAAATAGAAAACCATATGGTCAAGAAAATGTCAACTTAATGTTACATACAACCCCAATATTCCACCATAAAACCACTCATATATAAATCTAAATGAATATGACATGACAAGTTTCATCTCATATGATACTATCCCAATATCCTACTTTATTATTCTAATATACTCTTACCACACATATCACATGAATCATAAAAAGTAATGAGATAGAATGTTTAAGGATATTTCTAAAAACCCATTTAACATTATTTATAATGAATAGTATAACCCATGTGGGATTATAAGAAATAATTATTAAATATATAAATAATAATCAAGGTGATGTTGATAACTGAGAAGATTTAAACCAAAAGTGTTTCATATGGATATAAGATTGCGATTATTGATATAATTTTTATCAAATCAACAATTGGGTATGATAAAATAATATCTAATTACTTCTGGTTTTGGTATCAATAAAAAAGTTACTTGATACACCTAGTGTCTGAATTTATCATGGGGAATTCCTTTTATTATGTATCATGATTTTTTGAGGATTTTATTGACATTTATTATAGTGAGAAAAATCATTTTCTAATAAAATAATTTTTATTATATTATTAGGTTTATAAAATAATTTTTATTAAGGCTTATGATAAGAATCATAATAATTTAGGAAAATTCATTCTTCTTCTATAGGGTACATATTTTGGATTTAAAAAAAATTATGTTATAATTTTAAGATATTATATCATAAATCATTCTGAATTATTAAATTAAAAAGTGTATAAATTTGTGGATTATGTTTTTATGTACATGTTCTAGGGAGGAAATAATATTTTTTGATGATTTATCTCCTAAAAAATTCAATAAAGTGATGTAAGTTATTATTTTGAACAAAATATTGAATAAACAAAGAAAATAATGGTAGGAATATTATTGTACATTAATTGTTATAGCCGTATTATAGTATATATCTTCTGATATTGTTATTATAAAACAGTGAAAGAGATTTGAAAATATGATCATGAACCATTCCGTAAAATTAAAATCCATATAAAATTTAATGTTAAATATACATAATGATCATTGTTATGATATAATGATAGTGGTATCTGTATGCTAGGAATAAATAAAAATTGGGAAACATTAATGTTTTGGGATGAGATGTGTTGCAATTTTACATGAATTTTATACTTCTTTGATGATAAAATGATGGGGAGGATAAGAATCAAGATAATGGTGTCCATGAATAACAATTAGATATTATAGTAATCGATCATATATCTTTATTTAGAAAAAAGTATAAAAGAATTATCCAGAAGAAAATGATGACAAATTGAGATTAATTTCAATATAATTTTATTTAGTATGAAAATAATATAAATTTTTCTCATTGAAATACACATTTAAATAAGGTGAAATAAATTAAGGAGATCATTTACATGGTAGGGATGGATCATATCATTGCTTCATAGAATGTGTAATTTTTTTTTTTTGATTTTTGAAGATTTATTATCTAAAAAATATTGATTGTGATGCAATATTATTTAAGAGAAAAATGTTATTTCATGTGTTATTTTTTGTAAAACAAGATTAATTGTGTGGCTAGTATAATTATTTATTTTAGAAGGTTGATTAATGAGTTTTATTACATTTACACATATTCATTCTATGATCCATATATAATGTTTTTTGTGGGTAAGAAAACTTATTCTTTCTATTTTCATATAAAACTAGACCTTTCATATTATATGAGGAAGTGAGTATTGTTTCTACATAATCATATTCACCCAATAATGGTATCATAAATAATGTTTAAAATCATGGTAATATGATTTCATGAAAATAGTTTAATGGTGTTATGATAAAGAATATAATTTCTCATGATCTACATATCCTATTGACTATAATTCCTTGATAAAAAAATTTTAATAAATTTTTTCATGGGTATATTATTTATTTCTAAATGGTTGTTATATTTCATTATATTTGGTTTAGGATATATAGTGGTGTTAATTATTTATTTCTTAAATATAATAAATTTACATTCTTGAAAAAAAATCATTGTTGAAATATTTTGAAGGCAAGGATAGTGTTTAAATTATCAATCTCCATTTCTCATGTAATTTATGATTCACATATTTAATTTCAATTTCATTATATCATTTTATAATTACTATTTGATCATTTTAAAATAATCAGGGGTTTGAATGTGGGGAATATTTAGTAACGCTCAAATTCATGTTTTTTTACATCAAGAAATCATGATGTATCTTTTTCAAATTAAAAAAAAAGTGATAAATTATTATATTGACTAGTAGTTGATTCCATAATAAAATTTTAATTATATTATATACTCTTAAATATAATGATCACCATGGATTTTTATTCCCTATGACACATATATTGTTAAATATTAGTAGTTTTATATATTTATGAAATTAAATACATAATAATAACAATAATTTTTATTTTTATAGAGTGATTACAAAAAATATATGTTAATAATACAAATATTTATAATAAAAACTATAATAATAAAAATAAAATTGTTGAAAAATTATTCATCATATTTTAAATATCAACTATATTTATAAAATAATTTTTTGAATTAATTTTTAAGTAAAAAATAAATAATTATTAAATTTATTTAAAACTGTTTAATTATGAATATGTGTTTCTTCATATATAATATGGCATAAGGAAATTTAATATTATTTCATTTGGGTTTGGATTATTTTATTGGAAATGGTAAATTTTTTAGGATATTCATTCTTTAAAATATTTATCTAACAAAAATGAAAATTTATTATTCTTATTTCTATATAATTAAAAAAATTATTTCATTCAAATTTTTATTTTGATGCCATATCCAAAATTGAGAGGTTTTACAAGATATATAAGTGGGATTGTGTGATATAATGTCACCCAAATCAATTACTATTTTCAACTAGATCCATTTTGTTAGTGAATGTAATTAATCATTAGTTTATTAAAAATTTAAATGACTATAACATATAAACCGTAATTACATACATGATCAATGAGAAAGAAAAATGAGACACATTTCATAATAGATAATATTTAAAAAAATAATGGTTAAAGTATAATTAGAACTCATAATTAATTATTATAAAGATATTTTATGATTTATATGACCATAAAAACACTAAAACATTATATCATTGTCTTCAACAACATATTATAGTAAGTGGGGAATTGTTTTATAGTTATATGATGTTATGAATTTTAACACATTTGTAATGCTAAAAATGTGTTTTATCAATTGAATTTTGTAATATTGTATTGCAATATTATTATAAAATATGAAATTATTGTAAATGATTACTCAAGAACATTAATGTGGAAAAAATGTAATTAGTATTTTTAAAATTCATTGGTGACTTCCTCTTAATAAGTTTTTTATACAAAATCTATAATTATAACACTAATTATTTATATATTATTTATGTGGGTTTGATATATTATTTTTATCTCATTTTCTAACAACAATTCATGAAACATTTTTCTAAAATGCACATATAAATTTATTCATTTAGATTATATGTTTATTAACTCCTTCATATTAATGAAAATATCAAATGATATTACCTCACTTTAATTTAGAGTGTAATACATATTTTAGGAGTATAACAAGAAAATATATAAATAAGATTTATATATTTTAATTAAATTGTAATGATGGATTACTAATCTGGGTTAGATTATTTGAGAATACATTCTATAGTTTAGTCTCTTAACTTATGATAAACACATTTATTTCAATATAAACTACTTCCTGATATTCAAGATTAATTGAGACCATTATCTAGTTTGGTTTTGGGTAACTTTATAACCAATCAGATAATTTTATATTTATCACTAAAAACATATTGTGAGAGTACCACATTTGACTTTTCATGATGTATATGGTATGGTAATACAGATGATATGATGCTATAAATTTTATAATGATGTAATTGATATATATTTTGGATTAGTTATTTATATTCCATATGTTATAATTCGATATAGTCATTGGTTTAGGCATATATCAAGAATAAACACCAGCTCAAGGTTGTTAGATTACATGCACCCTTATATGTTTATTTGATTTCAATGATTTTTTATTTATATACATACGAATATAAAATTAGTTAGGCGGATATTCTGTTGAGATTTAATTATAAATATACAAAATTTGGATAACTCTAATGATGGTTGGATAAAATTGGCCAGTTAAATTCAAATCATTATTAAATTAATATAAATACGTCAAATTAATCACCATGGATAAATTTGGGATTAACATATTGGGTATATTTATATTCAGACCTATTGGTATACATTTTATTAATTAATTTTCCATAGAGGTTCACGAAAAAAGATAATGGAGGATCTTTGTGTCATTGTCCATTGTTTATTGTTTTGGTTTTTTAGCAAGCCATATTTGATCATATTTATGACATCAATATATATTTGTTTTATTATTTATATATAATTTATGTTTTATGTATAAAATTTATTTCTTGACCCATTTATTTAAATTATTTGATATTTTATTCAATAATATTCAACATTTGGAATATACATTGCTAATGAACAATGGTGTAGATGGTTAATTCCAGTTATGTAATTTCTCTAATTTAGTATATTTATACATTAAATGATGGTATTTATCCCCAGAAAAATTGGAGGTGGGATTTGGGTGTCACTCACATACTCATAATATACCCAATTTTAGTCTTTAAGTAATTAAACATGATTTTAATCAATTTATACAATAAAAAAAGAAACATTATAATTTATGAATGACAAAATTTTAAATTCATTTTATGAACTTATCATCTTAAAAGATGAATATGTGAGGTGCATAATTAACTAGGTATTATTCATAGTAGTATATGAGAATTCCATTTTTAGTTCCATGTATTCTATTTAAAAAATACTAGGTATAGATATCTCTTAGATGATATCAAGAGATATGGTATTGTTAATTCTAAAATAATAATTTTAATATAACGATAGACCATGAGTTGATACAAATATAAATATATTTTTATTAGTTAAATGAAAAATAAAAAAAATAATTTTATATAATACACACTAAATAATAATTCAAATACTCATTAAATATGTAACATCCCCCAATTTTTCACTCTCTCACGTGGATATCAAGGGTTCGTTACGAGACCTCAAGCATACCTCTATATATTTTAGTGGATATTGACTAGCATCGAGGGTGAGATATGTATAGTTGGGAGACTATACCCCCGGTTACATGCTTAGAAAATAGAAGAATAATCTAATAATAACAATAATAATAAATAAACATCAAAGTGGGGAAACATTGTAAAAAATATAATATAGTGGAATACCAAAAATCAATACAACTTAATAATCTAGTAAATAATAAAAGAATAATGTAATGATGTACATTATGTAAAAAAAATTCATGATAGAATTAATATAAAACTGATGAGTGGTTAAATAAAAATTAGATAGATCTTGTCTTAAAATACAAAGTTTAAGTAGCTCGAGGTTTCTCATGGCATACGAGTTGATCGATTTCTATTGTATTGTTTTGTGGAATCATCAATTCATCTTCAATTTCACTCATGTAGTTTCTATATTTATCTGAACTGATTAGATGGTAAATAGTAGTGTGTGGTTTAAATTGTTAGCTAACTAAAATGGGTTGAGTTTTGTTTTGGTGTTTAGGAGACAATAAAGTTTGAAAACATGATAGTAATCCATTTTTATAACTATTACTTTATCTGAAATGGTCTTTAGAATTTATACTTGATTAATTTTCCCACACGATTATTTAACATGATTACATCTCTTTTTTTTTGAAATTTTTTTATTCCATTTGTTGAGAATAATTTCATCAATTTAAATGATTTCATAAATAAATAAGGGATAATTTTTCTATTTACCTGAATTAATGACCAACTTTAAATAATAATCTTTATGATTCTATAAATGTATTGAATTTTGAAAATAAAACCTTAGGAATTTATTTCATCAGTATAAAGGGAATTAATTATTATTAAGAGGGATTTTTAGTTTTATATAGGAGGGTTCAATGTTCTCTTTCCTCTATATATTGTTAGTTGGTAACCATTGGTTGAAGGATTTCTGTTTTAGAGGTGTCCAATGTGGTTGTTGAGTTTTTGGAATTTCTATTTCTTTGTTATGGACTGTGTTGTCAAATAATAATTATTTCAAAGGTGTTATGTGAATAGTTGGTATATTACCTTAGTTTTATTGATTCTTGGATATTATATTGTTGTAATTTAAGTGGAATGGCCCCACATAGCCCCATGAAATGGTTCATTTGTTGTAATTGGCCTTGTTAAGATGTCTCTATCATTGCTGATGTATTTCAGAATGTTACTTCCCAAATTTTAATTCATTTTAAAATGACTCCTTTAGGGATTTTGTGTTTCATGTTATCATTCTTTGCATCATGACCATGTTTTTATTATTGTTAGATCCTAGATTGATAGATATCTCCCAAGATCATTAGGTTTTACTATGGCATTTTCTCTCTCATGGTTGGTTTTGATTTTTATGGAAGAGATTCATTTGAGTAGTATCTAATGTAATGTATCAGATTTCTCTATGCTGATACATTATGTGATCTAGGATTTGGATATGTTAGGTGTATATTTATGGAAAAAGGATTGATTCTAGGATTTTATTCACCTAGTATAGATTGGTCATAATGTGTACATATTGATCAACTTCGGGAGGTAGATCTGGTACAATTTCGTAAAAGTGTGCAACCTTATATAGTTTTTCAACATTATGGTTTTTAGTTTTCCTAATTCATGGTCACAATTAATAGGTTGGATCCGGATATTAATGTTTCATATGGACTAAATTTTTTCCTTCATCAAATGGTTTTTGACAGATGATTTTATATTCTAGATAATGGAACCCTGTGAGGTTGATTCAATGATACATCCATTTCAAGTGTCATCATAATGTAATGAAAGGGTCATGTTTTCATGTAGTTTTTAGTCCCTTTAATGTTTCACAAGGATATATATGTTTTAGAATAGTTATAGATACCATTTTCTAGATGTATATATGGTCAAAAGTATATTTTATAACATTCTTAGTATTTCTATTCCTTGGTACATAGTTTATGCTATTGTTATTTGAAGATTATTTCTTGTGTTTTTTAATAATTTTAAGTGTCACGGTGTATCAATTTTCATTAACTCATGAATTTACATTAGTTCTCTCAATTAATCTATACTTTCAAAATTTATTTGTGGCTAGACATGTTTTGATTTCTGGTGGTTTTGTATACTTGGCCCATCTTAGTGGTACTGCATCCTTTCTCTCACAAATGTAATTGTTTTTCATTGTTGGTATAAATTTGGAGGCACATATGAATTCCAATCTTCCAATTTTAA
The DNA here is from genome assembly GCA_963277665.1 of Viscum album. NCBI lineage: Eukaryota > Viridiplantae > Streptophyta > Magnoliopsida > Santalales > Viscaceae > Viscum > Viscum album. The sequence continues at coordinate 113,505,511 of OY728127.1, forward strand.
TTCCTTTAATCTATAGTGACTAATAATTTCACATTGAGAGAACCATTAGTTCCCCTTTATCATGTCATTATTTTTTTGATTTAGAGAAAAAATTGGGTGGGACCTAAGATGAGGTTCTCTTCCCTTGTTATTAGTTTCCATTCTATTTTTAAACTGGTGGAGTCTATGACAACAATTGTGGTTGGTTTGTGTGATTTTTAAGAATTATGTTTATGGTTATTGTTTTTTCCAATATTAATGAGTATTTTCTTGAATCAATTTTTCTAAGAGATTGTCCCTTCTTTTCCTTTCTAATGTGAAATTATTTTCAATGATTATATTTGGACAAGGGATTCATGAACTATCTCTCTATGTTTTTTGTAAATATTTGAAGTTCCAATCCTTTTTATCACTAGGATAATTCTAAAAATTAGGATATGAATTATAATGTTTTGGATTATATGATTTTAGGGGAGTGGAATAATTATTCTATAAATATACATTTTTATGATATTTCTAATGTGTTTTGTGTTATATCATTGTTATTATTGTGAATATTCCTATTTTTTTGGGTTATGTAACTTTATATTAGTTAAGCGTTAAAGACATATTTCAAAAATGTATAATCAACCCAATATAGTAATGAATTATTTTACTTAGAATTTATAATAAGTTTAATGATGTATTGATATCACAAGATAAATTATAAAAATTGAATGATCTAAAACTGATTCTTATCCTTATGGATTCCATAGAAATAGTTAATTCTCACTCAATCCAAATTTGATCCCATCCCTAGAAAGCATCATGGTTGATATATTGATTCATGGGCCATAATTATTTCTCAAATGTAGTACCATTTCAAACATGGTATGAGAAACAACTGTTAACAAGTCATTGATGCACATAAAAAACATCTCCACACACAGATGAGCATGTTCCACTAGATGGAATACCATAAATATTAGACACGATCAACAGAGGATTAGTGGAATACACCAAACATTAGTCGCCTTATTTCCCTACAACATACACTAAACTGATGATGTGTGTTTAAATCGGAGAAAGAACTATACATTATACCTTTTTAGATTCGGGATACATGAAAATATACTAGTGTAGAGTAGTGATTCATAACTAAATTGGAAGGATCGAATTTCCAAATATGATATTATTTTTTTATCTCCTTGACAAAAATAACAGTTGATGACGCTATGCTCAGTAGACTAAGTGTTTGTTCATTACAGGTAGCAACACCAATGTAAGTGAACAGATCCTCAATGTGGTTTCCATTGCATATTGAGATGAAAAAGATGTATTCTTAATAACTATAGAAATCTGAGATAAAAATTTTTGTATGTGTTGTTCTTGACATCCATCAGGGGTCCCCGAACAAACCCAGAGTATGTTGTACATTCTCTAGCTAGTAAATTCCTTTGAATATCCTTGTGTATAATACACAATATGCTGCAGTCTAGTAGGAATTGAGCATTTTCTGGTTCCCATATAGAGTGAGTGGTACTATCCATGGGCACCACTCGACTAACAACCTATGTCCCACCATTCATTTTAACACATTTTAAAAAAAATCATGTCTTTCACCACTTGATATTTAAATTTTTGCATTTTTAGGTTTCTATTTTAAGATTTTTTTTTTGAAAAAGTGATATATAGTTTTTAAAAAATATATATTTACCCATTAAAATAAATTATTACTTTCAAAAATATATGTAATATATATTTTATTGTATTCAATTTCTGAATAAGATAAAATTAAATTCTAAATTAAAAAAATATAACATATAGAAAATGTTTTTAGTAGAACCAAGTTGTTTTAAACATTAAGTATTCATGATCATATTTAGTATTTATTATAAATTTTGTTATAGTTAATATATTTATATATAGTTTTTAATATTATATTAAATTTATTTTTTATAACTAATTTTTATTTTATTTTAATAGATAGAAACTACACAATTGGAATAATATAATTCTTAGAAAACAATAGTTTTACCATTATAATGATGAATAAGTTCAATCATAGTAATATTTTTTTCCAATAATAAATTTGGAATTTAAAAATAATATGAAAATTCTAATTGAATATTTGAAATCTATTTTTAAAAATAAAATCTACAAGTCACGAGATCTAATTTTATTTAAATATTTTTTAGTGTAGAATTTTATATATTCCTTCTAAACATTAAACATGGGTTTTCAAATTCAAATTAGTTTTTTCTGATAAATAATAAATATAGTTACTATATATATTATTTTCAAAAAAAAATTAATTCTTCCGTGAATTATGATGGTTTAATAAAAGTTTTTTTTATAGAAAAATCCATATTTTTTTCACCTTTTACATAAAAATCAATTATTTTAGAAAATATAAAAAATACAAGATAAAAAAAATATTACATAATGATTTCCAAAAATAATATTATTTAATAAAATAAAATTTATACATATTTATACATATTTCTTTTATATTAACATGTATTTTATATAAATAAAAAAATTATTGAAAAATTTCAGTTTTAAAACTTTGATTTGTCTTAATTATATTTATATAGATTTTTTATTTATTATAATCAGTTTATTTACTTTCAGATGTACCATACCTAAATTTAATTCTTTATTTTCATCCAATGTGTGATGAATCATTTTAGTTCGGTATTTCATGTGAATAAAACTATCAATAGTCTTTTTATTCAATGGATAATTATTTTGTAAAATTATTGTATGTTATATTCTCCACCTGTAAATAAATTTCATATACAATATTTTAATTATCTCTTAATAATATAAATAACTACATTTATCCATAATATATGACTTACTCATTATAAAATTTCTAATGACATATTTACCTCACATACTATGAATATGAAACTCATATTTTATCTCTAAGCAAATTTAAGTCCAAACATTCATTTTTCACAACTATTTTTTGAGATATGATTCTTTATAGGATTTCTATGTCATACACGTTTATATATAAATTCCTTTCATAAAATAATTTTAATTAACCCATTTATAAAATTATATGAAAAATTAGTTTATTATGATAGTATAAAATAAAATATGATAAAGGGATCAGATAATTTTGAAAAATAAATCCTATGATATCTTCTAAAATGAAATATCACGTAACAAAAATTATCTTTATAATACATTAATACATGATTTATTATATAATATTTCACTTAATATAACATTGAATATCAATAATTCTAGTGTCTTTAGAAATTAGGTACATTGCATAACAACTTAACACAAGTAATGCATCATATTTTTTGAGAACATCTTTAACATGATCACACATAAAACGAAATTGGATGACCATAGGGAACACATAGAAAGTTGTGAGAAATAAATCATAGTAATGGAATTAATATGGAATAATGTAATACATTTAAGAAAATATTCACTTCAATTAGGATGAAATGAAACATTAATAATAAGGTATGATATATCTTCAATATATTGACATTGGAAATGTGGAAACACCTTAAAACACTACATCATAAACATAGGTCAAGGTTAACTACCAAGACATCAAGATGGAAAAATTACCATAAAGGATTTAGTTTAACTCCCTTTACAAACATGAAGTATCATGATACTAAAAATTACTGAATCAATTTTAGTGCTATATAATTCTATGCCTAACAATTACTTTCATTTCATTCTCATGCTTAAGTGTTCCACAAAGATCATACCACATGAATTCAAACAAAATTAGGTTTAATCACATGATCAAGGATTGTGCTATAAATACATTTATGTACCAATTCCAATAATTATATGTTTATAATATTGAACACCCTTGATAAGAAATGGTTTTGGTATTTACTACATAATTTTTTTTTCATTAAAAATTGTGGTGAAAATTCCGCATCATAAAAACATCTCATAGAAATTAAAAAAAAGTTAAGGAGAGAGAAAGGGGTATCTCAAAATTTGGACATTAAATAGGAAATCGTATGGACATGTAATGACATATCCTAACTTAATGAATTTGAACTAGAATGTAAAATATAATAAGGGAACATGAATGAATAAGAGAAACTGAGGATCCCTAACTTGAGTTTGTGACTCCAACTTCTTAGGAGGGGATCATTGGGAGATTTGGGGATCCATGGGAGGACTCTAGATATGGGAGTAAAGAGGAATTAAGTGATTAGAGAATCTTTAGTGAAGGGAAATGAGTGATTGGGTGGGTTTATATAAGAAAGTAATGGGGAATTCTTTATTATTTCACTGACATAGGTTTTCGACTTCAATAAAATAAACAAACCAAAAACATTTACATGGTATAATCCTATGGATTCTACATAATGGTTGTGGTTTTTATTATTTTATGAGGAAAAAGGCGAAAAATAATAAAATAACACCCTTTATTATGATTAGGTGAGACATAATCTTAAATAATTGAATTTAAAAACAAAAACTATAGTATAAACATTGTTTGATTCATAATTAATTTATAAAATAAATTAAATAAACATAAAATAATATTATTTTAAAGTGAAGAGATTTATTTTTCTTTTATTCCATTTATAGTATTTATCGCATCACATTTGATTCATTATAATTTCATAATACACAATTTATATTTATATAGTACTTAATTTTTACCTGAAAAATTTACTATCTCAAAAATTGTAGAAAAATTCACCATTGGAGAACATAAAAATTATGATTCCAAAAGTAATATTAATTTTATATGATTTTTTTCAAAATAAGTTATTTTTAAATTTTAAAATAAAATCTACCTTTACTATGAAATACTGGGTTTATTTTGACAATAAAAGTTTTCAAACCCTTATAAAATTTAACTTTGACATCATAAAAATTAAATGTTAATTTATATTTAAAAATTATTTTTATTAAAAATAATTTATTAATATATTATTTATTTACATAAGTCAATTATTTATAAAAAATTAACACTTTAATTGATTTTGACTATTACTAAAAAATATTGTTTTTTTATTTTATCAAAATAAAAATCATTTTTAAAGTTACAATAATAAGATGATAATAAATTTATTTTTCTATAAAAAATAATTAACATAATTATATTTCTACGTTCATGATTTATATCCCTTCAATACACCCACAAACTCTAAAAGTGTAAGATTCACAATAGTGATACTTTCATGGGGTGGTTCAATGTACATTGTTTGGTTTGTGATATACATGAGATTTAACTTCTATTATAAATGGTTTCTCTCATGAATAAGTTGTTCTATCACGTATTTAGATTAGTCATGTTAAAATCATAGTGATTTAATATCCCGTAGAAGATCAAATAAATGAGATTCCAATGGTACAATCCTATTGTTTAAGGCCATCACTTCTTTTGTCTGTGTCAATTCGATTTGTTAAAACCCTATATTTATACTAATCAGGTCATCAGTGTTCAATGACTATATTATCAATAATAAATATTCCTAAATTTCATTTAAACTAGTTATAATTAAAAAAAATATGTTCATGTGGTTTCAATAAACATATTACATAATAAGAAATTGAATTTATTAAATAGGGTAATTTTATTTATAACAGTTCAAGTCATTAAACTCTTCCCCCTTATGAAATTTAATCGTAAACATTTTCTTTTTCCATATTAATATAGACGAGGGGAACTCTGTTTCTATCCCTCCTCCAATTCCCATATTGCTTCCTCAAACATGTGGTTTATCTAAAACACTTTGACTAGTGGAATTTTGTTATTCCGTAGATCTTTTCATCTACGGTCAATGATTTTCACCCACTGATCACCCTGGGAAATGTCATTATCCAGTGGAAAAACCATTAGATTGAGTAAATGTGAGGGTTTTAGTACATAATTTCTCAAGTGAGATACATGTAATACATCTTGTAAATTATATAGGTTAGTTGGAAGTGCATATTGGTAGGACACCAAATTGATGTGATCAAGGATATCAAAGGGGATGATGTGTCTTGGAATAAGATTTCCCTTCTTCCCAAATCTCATCACTTTGTTCCATAGAGAAATGCAGAAGAATAGCATGTCTCCAACATCATGCTCTAGGTCTGGTCGACGATTATCAACAATGAATTTCAATCGATTCTGAGTAGCCATGATATGCTGCTGAATGGACATTACCTTTTCCACCATTTCCCCAACCATTTTAGGACTGAGTTGTTTTTGTTCCAAAACATCATCACAAAAATCATGTGTTCAACACCACTTCCCATAAAGGTATTCATAGGGATCCATTTGGATTATCAAGAGGATACAACTGTTTTAATGGAAATTGACTATTCGAAGATGTTGGGACCATCCTCCTCTAGAGTCCATAAATCTTTCTATCAATATGTATTTAACTGTTTGAATAGTCCTCTCATAATGTCCATAAGTTTGAGGATGATAAGATTTACCGATCTTCATCTCATTTTATAGATAATTTTTTTGACATTTTTGAACATGGAGGTGAACTTAGATCTTGATCAGATTGAATCTATATTTTTAGTCCACTCATCATCACAAATTCTTTAATGGAAATCCATTCGAGTTGATCTAGTGAGAAGTCCTCTTGAATCACAATGATGTGAGCAATATTTTTACGATGATATACCAAAACCCAGATAGAATTTCTTCTTATAAATGTATTTGGATTCCTGGTGAAAAATTATATGGTGTTGTTTTATTGTTTATATATATGTATGGGTAATGGTTGCATCATCCCAATATATTTCTGCCTCTCCGACATAAAATGATACATACAGACATCATGATGTATATTCTAAAATCTCATTCTTTATATCGTACCACTAATTATTCTCTCAAATATATCAATACTTATTTGTGTTTCCAGGATGGGTAAAGAATTTAGAACTATGTGCATCATCATAAACCTCCTTTTTAACCTCAGATTTGATGGTACACATAGTCATGGCCCAAATCATACAACTTTTTATTCATTAACATTGAACTCTGTGGATTTATCATTTATTATAGTTTTAAATTTATTCTAAATTCCCACATAATTTCTTTGACTGTATTATAACCTCTATAGAATATAATGTTGAGAAATAATTTATAAAACGATTGATTATGTTCTTTCCTTTACGGTTCCCATATCCATACTTTCAATGTCTAAGAATATTTAATCCATCTCAATTCACATCAATGATAGAATTGATGGATCCAATCTACTTAGAGCATACAAAACATTATTCGATTTCTTAAGACTATATTGGATTGACCAATCATATATTTTCATCAGATCGTACAATCATTGTTGGCACATATTCAGATATTTCTTTGTAAATATAAACTTAGAGCATAATGTCGCCATATTTTAAATGAAAAGATTATTGAAGATAACTCAAGATCAAGAATTGGGTAATTATATTTGTGATCATTCAAATTCCTTGATTCATAATATACTACTTTTTCATTTTTTATTAACATACAAAACAATATCTTTTTAAAGCATCTTTAAATGCCATAAAAATCCCCCCACTTTGGGTAGTGTGCGCATAGGTTCAGGGATTATCCTCAATTTAAACCCCTTGAATCTATCCTTGCATTAATTGTTCTAATCATAATCAAATATATTATGAGTTATTAGTGTTATATTGTTTTATAATCATGATAAATTTCTCATAAATCAATAATAATACCCTGTTAATTGATGGAATCTATAGATATCAGTCACAAATGTTGGAATCAGCCATCATTAAATTTATTCTTTATTTGAAAAGTCCAAAAGTTTTCCATTACTTGTGATGATATTACGTAGGATTGAATCTTCTTTCAACTTGAACTCACATTTGTTTTTCATTGAATAAATATTCTCCTTTTGCGTGGACATTAGCATAGTGCTCAAATGCTCCCAATGAAACTCCTTGGTTTTTGGGGAATATTAGAATATTATCTACAATGATGACAACAAATTTTTTGAGGTAATCTAAAATGATCTAATAATAATTTTCATGAAAACATCTGGAGATGTAGTGAGTTTTAATGGAATTAATATGAACTCATAGTTCACATACCTTGTACTAAAAAAAATATTGGTGATATCATCATTCACCAAAACATGATAATATCAAGACTGAATATCTAATTTGGAGAAGTATCGTGCACCACGTAACTGATCAAACAAGTAATCAATCAGTTTTGGGTGATTCCTTTTCTTTACTATGATCTTGTTGAGGTCGTGATAATCAATGAAAACCTGCAGTGACCAATCCTTCTTCTTGATGAAGAGGACCAGTAGAGCCCATGGTGAAGCACCTGTGTGTATGAACCCTTTACCTAGATTCTCCTATAGTTGATTCATTAAATTCATAATGCTCTAAAATATCCAGTATATACAAATTCTTAGATATTGGTATCACCCCATGTATAAAATAGATTGAAAACTCATCCTCTCATCTTGGTGGAAGAGCAAGAAATTGCTTTGGAAAAACATCATCGTATTCCCTCACAATGGGCATGTATTCAAGGATGATATTATTTATTGAATCAATAATTTGAACTAGATATGAATTCTTATAGGGTAATAATATCCATTCTTGAGATTTTGGTGCAATATAATATTCATCACCCACCTTGAACTTATATAGAATCGAGGGTTGATTCGCAATAAAGAATGTTATTTCCTTAGGGTCGTAGTGAATGTTGGATCTTATAGGGAATTCCAATAAATTCACATAATTGAATCAAATTCCACAGAAGGGAGAATGAAAAGGATTTATGGTAATTTCACCCCAAAAATTTTTGACACGGGAGGGCTTAAATACTTTGGATGCCAAAATATCCCTATTTTCTATTTTCATGAAATTTTTAAATGTGTTTATTTAGAATAAAAAGGTAATTTAACTCTTCTTGAATATGTAACTATAATACCAATCACAACATCATTTTTGGGATCCACTATTGTAGTTTTTATGGAAAAACATTCCCTTGTTGTCTTTGATATTTTTTGGTGGTCTATAAAAAACCCTTTAATTAGTAATTTTTTTTTGAAAACTACTTTAGTTCCTTGTAATTAATGAAAAAAAATTTAATAAAGGCTTTAATGGATAATTTATGTCCTCTATCGCATTAGTTCTTATCTCTTACATGTAAAAGTTATCAAGGTGTCCATCCTACCCAAACATAAAGCACTTCCTTGTCTCCCATAGGCAATTTATGAGGTTTTTCTTTCCAAACCTTTGAAAAGTGGGATGTTTAAATTCATTGGAACCACTAGATTTCTATATTAAACCTATAGTATTAGAATACAATTCCTTATTATTATACTTCTGATACCCTTGATATTCACTGATATCTATTTCAAATTTGAGGGCCCATCAAGAAATTTCCTCATAGCTTTCAAATTCTCAGATCACCATAGAATTTTGTATACTAGGTTTTATCCCACTAAAGAAAAGGTAAACCATTAATTTGTGGGTAATGAAATAACTGGAGACATATCATGAATGTCTTGTGTCTTTTTCTCATACTCCCTGGTAGTTTCATTTTATTTTTTTAAGGAAAAGAAATATATTTCCGTTTTATGTCAGAGTGTGTGAGAAAAATATTTATAAAAAATATTTTTCCCGAATTCCTTCCGCCACCTCACATTAATCTATTCCTCAGGTTGTATTCCTTAATAGTTTCCACTACTGATTAGATTCACCCTCAATATTATAAACATCTATTAAAACCTTCTCTTTTTAATTTCATTGAAGGATAGAGAAGATCTCCTCAATTAAGATGATCCATTATTACACAATTAAGGAATATTATTTTCAATTAATACTCTAGGGACTTTTTCTAATAATAGACTTTATGAAAACTTATTCCTTTTTAGGGTGATTTCACTACTTCACATGTTTCATGATTCTATACATGACCTCCTTTAGTGAAGAGTGTATCATCACTATTTTTGCAATTCCTACTCCAATCGGGATTTTCATCTCATTGGGACAGTCATCACATTGCATGTTGCATTGGTTATTTAACATAGTCCTTATATTTATAGCCATTGGATGGAATAATATTAAGACTATGTGAGATTATTTTGAATATATTAATCACATAAAGGTGAATCCAATGATATTAAAGGGATATCCTATAAGTTACATTTATTAATGAAGCAATTAATTTCTAGGATTCAATAAGTTACATTTATTAATGAAGCAATTAATTTCTAGGATTCAATCAATGATTTCCATGATTTATTTTTGATATTATATTATCAGGGGATGTTTTTGTTCCCTTAATAGTGTTATATTATATTAATATTAATTTACTAATGCATATACCCCAGGGGTATCAAATAAGGTGTGTAGTATGGCATGTTGTCGTGAACCAGGTTATGCTGAGTTAGGCCTGAATTACCTTTTCAGAGTTATTAACCCTAGGTATAGATATTTCATATCAATATTCACTTGTGGTGTCCAAATAGGGAAATATTTTCCACATAAAACAATTACTAAATACTTACAAAAATTTAAATATTTTTTCTTATACATAGTCTTATCATTACGATTTTCTATAGAATTTGCTAATCTTAATGACAAAAATAACAAAGCTTTTCCTCTAATTCCAACTACAACAACCCTTCTATTTTTTATAGATTAATAAATTAATTATTACAAAAGACTAATCATTATACAACACATTATATTGAGTAGTATAGTTTTTGGGGAACTGGTGACATTATATGACAACTTAAAACAAGGAATATATCATCTTTATTGAAAACAACCTTAACAACCTCCCATATAAAACATCATGGGATAACCTAAGGAAAAACATAGAAAGGGGTGAGATATAAATCCCATTAAGGGAATAAAAAGGGAATAATATAATAAATTTTATAAAATAATTATACTAGTAGTGAATAAATGTAACATGAATAATATGTCATGATATAGCATGGTAATCATAATAGGGGAAATGTGTCAACAACATAAAACACCGCATCATTAACATATCTCAAGGATAACTACCAAGATATCATGATAGAAAATATCCCATAATGGAATAAGGATTAATCCATATCCTAAATTGACATCTCTTGATACTAAACATTACTCAATGCATTAGAGTGCTATATAATTTCAGGAACACACATCAATTTCCTCTCATTCTCATGCATAAGTGTTCCGCAAAGATCATACAACATAGATTCATTGATCATAATATTATATTCCAATATCATGGAGTTTGAAATAGATAAATTTTTACCATGTTAGAGAATTGTACGTGTATAATGGTGAGCTCCCTTAATAGGAAATGGTTATGGTATTCTGTACATAATTTTTGGGTATGGATAGTCATAGTGAAAATTTTGCAGCATAATGGCATCACATAAATTTTTTAAAAAAGGCTTTATGAGAGTGAAATGGATATAAAATCATTTGAAAATAAAATAGTAAGTTATAAAGACATGTATATACATATCACAACATAAGGAATTGGAAATATAATGAATAAGATAATAAGAAAACTTCAATAAGGAAGAGAAGATGAGGATACCGTAATTGAGTGTGTGATACCAAATTCTTGGGAGGGGCATCAAAATGGATTGGGTGAAAATAAAGAGGACTCTAGAGAGGGTTGTTAAGAGTATGGAAATGCTCCAATAATTTTTAGTGAATATAAATTGGCTCTTTGGAGGGTTTATATAGGAAAAGAGTGGAGAATTCTATAATATTTCAGAAACATAGGTTTTGGAATCTATATAGAAAAATTACCAAAACCACAAACATTTCTATAGTATTTGACCATCGTTTCTGCCAAATGGGAGTGTTTTAATTTATTTTATAATTACAGGGGTCTAAATTAAAAATTAATACTGTTTATTATGTAGAGGGGAGTGATACTCTTAACCAAATGATTTTAAAAATTTATAATATATTATAAGCTTTGGAGGACTCATAATACCATTTTAAAATAAATAAAATAAATAAAATAAATATAAAATCACCTTATCAAAAATGGAAAACATATATTTTTCATTATAATCATTTTATAGTGTATATTAAATTACTTTTGGGCCATTATGATTTCAAAAAACAAAAAATATATTTATATGGTATTTAATTTTTACCCAAAAATTCATCTTTATTAGATAATTATGAGACATTAGCCATTAGATAACTTATACCATATGATTCCAAAAATAATATTGATTTTATCTAAATAATTTTATAAATATGTGCATTATCAATTTTGAAATTAAATTGACATTTATTAAAAAATTATTGGTTTTTTTACATTAAAACTTTTTAAAACCTTATAAAAATTACAATTGGCATCATAAAAATTATGCGATGATTTATATTTAATAAAAAATAATTAAAAATAATAGTTTATTAAAATATTTTATGTATATATATAATATATTTATTCATCAAAATAAATTCCTTAATTTAATTTGATTAATATCTAAAAATATTTTCTGTGTTTTATTGTATCAAAATGAAAATTATTTATAATGTCATAATAATAGGATGAAAATATATTAATTATTCAATAAAAAATAATTTACATAATAATATTGATATAGTGTTGATACTTATTGCTTTAATACACTCATAAACACTTAAAGTGTAAGGTGCACGATATTGAGACATTCATGGGGTGGTATGGCATACATGGATTGGGTCGTGATCTTGATTAACTAGAAATTCATCCATAAAAAGTTTCCCTCATTTTTAGTTTGTTGGATCCTTACATGGGCTTGGCCAAAGGAAAATATATGTGATTTTATATCCCTTGTAATCTCCAATAAATGGGTTTCATAGGGTACAATCCTACAAGTTGAGGTCATCAATTACTTTTTCTATGTTAATTGTATTTAATGAAACCCTATATTTATAGTAATCATGTTATCTCTTTTCAATGACTATATTATAAATGGTAAAGATGATTAACGATCATTTAAATTGGATATGATAAAACTAAATAAGTTAATGTGTTTTCTGTAACTATATTACATAATCAGAAAATCAATTTACTCAAAATGGGAATTTTATTTATATAAGTTCAGGTAGATATATATTTATTTCAACTTATGACACATTCATGTCAACAATGATGTAATCAGATCAAAATAAAACTCAATCAGTTTATTATGTAACATTCTGGCCTAGCTCACCACAAGACTAGTAGCTAGACCAATCACCACATGACCTAATGTGCGTTCCCCCAACACCAAGGAATGCTAACTAGGGGTGAGGTCATTGGGTGTGTCCATGGGGAGACAATTCTATCATAGATTAGAGTATGAAAAAAAGAAAACTGGTGCAAATCAATAAAAAATAGCATAAGTAGTAATAATAAATGAATGAAATATATAAGTATAAGAAAAATATAACAAATGAATAAAAATGGCCAATTCCAATTATATATAATGACACATGTACAATCAGTTGTTACTACAAGGAACACACAATAAAATATAAAAAAGGAAAAAATATCAATGGTCATCTCCTCTTGCATCCTGATCATGATCCCAATCATATACTCCCTAGCTCTCGTGCACACACACATAATAAAAAAATGAATCTAATGACATTTGAAAAAGACAATATACTCAGGTGCTAAACGGAGCTCGCGTATAGTGTGAGATAAAAATCTCAATTATCACTCACCCATTGTGTCTAGGGCAATACATATCATGACATATAACTTACATTATGTCCCATATATAACATATATATAATGAAAAAAAAATTAATCCATAGAAACTTAGTTTGAGTTCATAAATAGACACACATCCCATACCATACACTTTACCCTAAGCTAGGTATCTGAAATAGTTCATGTGTAAGGCAAGATATGTAATCAAGGACCATGGTACAGAAATAAAAACCTAAAACGCATTCCACCTTGCTTTTTCTTCACCTAGGGGTCCAATCTACATGTTATAACTCAAGTAGTCTAGTAAAACAGGTGAGATTCATCACATGTGTATAAGCCAACACATAATAATAATAAAGGACACATCTCATGAAATTCATGTAATACAAAAAAGTCTATTAATTGCAATGATGGAGTCTTAGACTACCCCTTGTGATCTAAAACGAATCACAGCTATCGATATGGTACATTCGATATAAAAAAATAACATAGACTCTGTCTGAACAATCCATATAGATTCCAATATATCACTTGAGGCATAGTGACTATGAGTCTGTCCCAGGTATCTCACATAGGGGAATAAGTATCACCAATGGCATGGAATATCCATATTTCCAATAGGTCTTTCCATGGTTCCTCCCCTAGAGAACCGATATCACTCAGGAGTATAATAACCACTTCGAAAGCCCTTTCCTGGAACGCCATAGCACAACCCTCGGAATGTCGGGTCAAAACCCACCAACCAGAGAAAGTTCATCCATGAGTACTCAATATGAAACCCATGTTATATCCCTATACCATAACAAGTGAACCAAACAAGAAAGGCATATGTCGAGGAAACACATAAATACATAATTTCAAGCTAATAAATGAGAATCAAAATATCACAAGCCTACCATTTAATCTATCTGTACAATTTATTCTAATCAACGATGGAATAGTTTATATAGCAAGGAAATAAGAAAAAAGGTATTGCATTTAAAAAAATTATACCATCACATGAAATTCAATATCGTAAGCTAACTGGCTTAAAAAATTTTAATGCAGTTCAATACATTTAAATGTCTTGAGAAAAGTTCACTAAACAAAACAAGGAATTCAAAATAATATAAATTTAGCAATTGCACATGTTGTAAATAATAAAGAAACACCAAAAAAGCCAAAAATTAAATAAATCACTAATCATTTCTTTTTAGTTTAAAAGACACCACACCTCCATTGGAGGGGTTTTAATATTTATGCATGACTTTGTTTATCAAATAAATCATTTAGCATATTTAAGCATTTCATTTAATGACCACAATTCAATCAATCAAAGGAATTTTTAATTAATCTTAATTAAAGTAGAACTTTAAGCATTTTTTAATTTATACGTTAAAGGAAAGGGATCCAATTCTTGGTTTTACTCCTATATTAAATCAAGTTATCCAATTATTACATTAACAAAAATTGAAACCCAATTAAATTTATAAGGAAATGTTGGCATAAATGGATGGTGCACAAAAAGGGTTGGCCCAAAGCTAAGGAAAACTCCCTAAAATTAATTTTTCTATATTCTATTGTCACTACAAAAACTTCAAGGCTACACAAAATATTTAATATGCGATAAAAAGATTTCCATATACGTTTTGATGAGTGGAACAACAAAGTGATGTCTAAAAGCAACAAAACAGTCAGAGGGAAGCATAGTCACATGAAATTAACATGACTTTTAGAATATGTCATCAATGAAATTTAAATAATTAAAGATAATAATCTTCACTAAGAATAAAATTCAATTCAAACTTTCCATCCAATGTGAATAACAATTCAAATATAATGCATGTGATATCATACCTGAAACATCAAGCATAACTACAGAACTGCACGGTAGTGCACAAATTATTTTCCAATTTAAGATAGTGCACCTCCATTGAGGGTTTTTGTTATGAAAACATGACATTATTATCACAACATTTCATTTATCATATTTAAACATTTCTTCTAAAAAATAACATATCCATAATTAATTTCCAAGGATGGTGTGTAAAGACAGTATTTAAGGAATTCTTAAATTTGAATGAGGTGGAAAGGGATCCTACCTCTAGAGAAGACCACGCTAAGCCGAACACATTAGAACATGATGTTTTTAGAGGTGACAATTTAAAGAGGCTACAACTCGCCTCTGATCATATGCACCTTTGGATATACATAAGAACATAGAACCCTTATTCACATATTCACACAAACCTGAATATATGTAATGGGATACTTACACACATGCTCATATATATACACCCATTAACACTTACACCCATATGCATTCTTAATATTATATGTAAGAACACCTTGCCATATATATATATATATATATATTGAGGGAAATTTAATATAACTGTGCTTAACTATGCAGATGTGGGTAATTCACCTTTTATTCTGGCAACTTGATACCACCACTACAATTCCAACACACTTAATGAAAAACAACAGAGACTCAAAAATATCAAAATATGAAAATAGAAAATGAGAAACAAGAAAGAACGAAGAAAAGCCTTTCCCCATAACGATGCAGGTTTACCGAATCGAACCAATCCCCATCACGTTTTGTGGCGGATGTCATAATATGGTCAATGATGACCTGAGAAGCCTTTTAGATGCCATAGAACTGGAAGAAACACAAAAAACTAGATTCACCCTATCCCTAGAAATTTAGATGAAATAGAGGGGCGATGGGGTGGCCATAAAATGGCCAACCGATGGAATTGGAGGGAGCTAGGGGTCTTACCTAGAATAATCGAAGAGATATCAGAAGTGAAATCATAGAAATCGACGGAAGTGAGGGAATCCAAAGAGGGGTTTTGTGCCACATTAAGTGGCTAAAGAAGACCTCTTAAGGTTGTTCTTAAATATAAACTAATAATAAAAATAATAATCATTACAATAATTATAATAATAATATGTTATTATTAATACTTTCCTTTATTTTTATTCTCAATTTATTTTCATTTAATTTATTTCCATTTAATTTTAATTTAAGAATATAACTTCTTTAAGAGATACACATCAGACCACCGAGGCACCATTCTGGACATCACTCAAGTCAAAAAACAACAAATTGAAGTCTTCCAACTGTCCATATTATCATTGCAAATAAGCCTGCCACAAATAATATAACCAATATATACCCACATCCGTTATTCCTTCCACTCTAATTTTTCTCAACTTCTCTCTCTAACTCTTCAGAAAGGTTTTCTTCTAAATTTTTTCATATTTTAAAATTTTAAATCGGATCATAATCCACAAATTTTATACTCTGAAAGAAAAAGTTTCAAGGCATTTATATATTATTTTTGTTTAGTTAATTTATTTAAATTTATAATATTTTTAATTTTTATTAGTTAGATGCAGTTAAATCCAATTAGAATTTTATATTTGTTTTGTCAGAATTTATTTTTAGGAGTATTTAGGTCTAAGTACTAATTATAAATAATTAGTAATGATAAGAAGTAATTTGTTATAATTCGAAATATTTAGTAATAATTAGTAATAAATATTAATAATTGTGATTAATTAGTAATAAGTATAATTTATTAGAAATAATTTTGATTAATTTGTAATAATTCTCATTAATTAGTAAAAAATTGTAATAATTAGTAACAAATAGTAATATTTAGTAATAAATTTTTATAATTATTAATATTTTTTTAATAATTAGTAATAGACTATAATAATTAGTAATAAACTTTAATAATTAGTTATAATAATAAATAATTATTAATAAATGGTAATAAATGGAAATAATTTGTAATAAATGGAAGTAATTTGTATTAAATGGTAGAAATTAGTAATAAATGGTGCTAATTAGTGTTAAATGGTAATAAATATTAATAAATATTAATAATTAGAAATAAATTGTAATAATTAGTAATTATTAGTAATTATTTGTAGTAATTAGTAATAATCAGTAATAAATTGTAATAATTAGTAATAAACTGTAATAATTAGTAATAAATTGTAATAAATAGTAATAAATTGTAATAAATGGACAAAATAGTAATAAATGGTAATAATTCATAGTAAATTCTAATAATTTGAAATAATTCAAATAATTTGTAATAAATTGTAATAATTAGAAATAATGAGAAATAACTAGTAATAATTAGTAATAATTTGTAAAAAATCATAACAATTCGTAATAAATTGTTACAAATGGAAATAATTTTTAATAATTAGTAATAATTAGTAATAAATTGTAATAATTAGTAATAATTTATAATCTATTGTAATAATTTGTAATAATTAGTAATAAATCGTAATAGTTAGTAATAAATGGTAATAAATTGAAATAAATCTCAATGAATGGTAATAATTAGTAATAAATTGTAATAAATTGTAATAAATCTTAATGAATGATAATAATTTTTAATAATTCTTAATAAATTGTAATAATTAGTAATAAATTGTAACAAATTGTAATAAATGATAATAATTGGAATTAATTTGTAATAATTTGTAATAATTTGAAATAAATTGTAATAATTATTAATAAATTGTAATATTTAGTAATATTTTTAATAATTTGTAACAATTTGTATTAATTTGTAATAATTTTTAATAATTTTTAATAATTTGTAATAATTAGTAATAATTTATATTAATTAGAAATAATTCGTAATAATTAGAAATAATTAGAAATAAATTGTAATAATTAGTCATAATTTACAATAATTATGATTAATTATAAATAAATAGGATTAATTAGTAATAATTAAACATAATTAGTAATAAATTGTAATATTTTGTAATAATGAGTGGAAAATTGTAATATTTAGTAATAATTAGTAATAAATAAGATTAATTATAAATAATTAGGATTATTTAATAATTATTATGATTAATTATCCATAACAAGGAATAATTATTAATAATTAGGAATAATTAGTAATTATTACTAATAATTAGGATTAATTATTAATAATTAGAAATAATTTGTAATAATTAGTTATATTTTAGATTAATTAGTAATAATTAGAAAAAATTAGCAATAATTACGATTAATTTAAAATAATTGTTTTTTAATTTTTAATAATTTGTAATAAATGGTAATAAATGATACTAAATCGTAATAATTTGTAATAGTTATTAATAAATTTAAATAATTTGTAATAATTAGTAATAAAATGTAATAATTAGTAATAAATAGTAATAATTAGTCTTAATTTGTAAAAATTTGTAAAAATTTGAAATAATTGTAATAATTTGTTATAATTAGTAATAATTAGATATAATTATCAATAATTAGAAATAGTTTTTAATAATTAGTAATAATTTGAAGCAATTTGTAATAATTAAAAAATATTATAATAATTAGAAATAATTTGTAATTTTTTTAATATTTTGTAATAATTATCAAAAACTAGGATTAATAAGAAATAATTAGGATTAATTCATAATAATTATCAATAAATAGTAATAATTAGTAATATTGTGTAAAAATTGTAATAATTAGTAATAATAAGAAATAATTAGGGCTAATTCATAATAATTAATAATAATTAATAATAATCAGGTTTAATTAGTAATAATTAGGATTAATTAGCAATAACTACTAATAATTAGGATTAATTTGAAATAATTATGAATAATTAGTAAAAATTATTGTTAATTAGTAATAATTATGATTATTTAGTAATAAATAGGATTTATTTGTAATAATTGGGAACCTTTTTTAATAATTAATATTAATTAGGATTAATTAGTAATAATTAGAAATAAATGGTAATAAAAGGTAATAATTATTAATAATTTTTAATAATTAGTAATATATTTTAATAAATTGTAATAAATTATAATGAATTGTAATAATGAGTAATAAATTTTAATAATAATTAATAATTAATAATAAATTGTAATAATTAGTGATAATTAGAAATAATTCATAATAATTAAAATTACATTGTAACAATTAGGATTAACTAGTAATAATTAGTTATAATTAGGATTAATTAGTAATAATTAGTAATTATTAGTAATAATTTGTAATAATTGTTAATAATTATGATTAATTTGTAATAATTCGTAATATTTTAGATTAATTTATACTAATTATGATTAATTAGGATTATTTAGGATTATTTAGGATTATTTAGGATTATTTAGTATGAATTAGTAACAATTTATAATAATTAGTATAAATTAGTAAGAATAAGTAATAATTAAGAATATTTAGTAATAAATTTAAATAAATTCAAGTACATTGGTGAACTGGGACAATTTCTAATAGATTGGTGAAATTCCTTCTGATCGTCCTTGAAAATTTCACACACTAAAATTAGTATGAAAAATCTGCTTGGATGTACATCAAAAAAGATTTTTCAAATTGATTTAAGTCGAAGAATATTGAAAGGAGTTGAACTGTCACACTAAAGAGGCTCTTTTTCCTAATGAATCAACTCCTTTGAACTTCTACGACTGAAATCACTATGAAAAGTATACTCTTCTATAAGAATATCAATTTTCGTGTGCAGGAGGTTGGAGAGGAGTGTGGAGAAGACTCCCTCCACTCTGTCCATGTGTATACGAAAATGGATATGCATACATCAGTGCAAACTTTTCATAGTGATTTGAGTCATACAAAGTTGCAAGGAGATGAGTCATTTGGAGAAAGATATACCGCATATCTATTGACAATTGTGTAGCCGATAATTAACAATAATTAGTACAAAATACTTTTAATTAATAATAATTAGTGGTAATTAGTTAAATTTTCATAAATGAATGTATATTTGTAAAAAAGCCTTAAAATTTTATAAATATCTATAAAATAAAAGAAATTATTATAAATTACAATAAAAAAGAATGTAATTGTCTTCTGTTTTTTGGATAGTGTTTATTTTATATATAATTATAAAAAAATACTATTTATATAAAAAAATTAGAGAAATAATGAACAAAAAACTCAACAATAGTCATTATCAGATGATCATGC
Source organism: Viscum album (assembly GCA_963277665.1). Taxonomy (NCBI): domain Eukaryota; kingdom Viridiplantae; phylum Streptophyta; class Magnoliopsida; order Santalales; family Viscaceae; genus Viscum; species Viscum album. The sequence continues at coordinate 113,526,084 of OY728127.1, forward strand.
TTGGATAAATTAGTACAAGAATCCAAACAGTTCTAGTTTAAATCATGTAAATGTAGAGGGTGTTCAACATTTCTTATCATTTGCATCATCACTACCAAAATATGTTTTAGAAGGGACTATTATGATTCATTTTAAAAAAAATGTACTCTAAGGACCTATAACTCATTTGAAAATCTTGGCGGTCATTTACTTTGTTTTGGTTTTCAACTAGATTAGTTTTTCTAGTATCAACATGGTTAACACAATTACATAGAGGATACTACTAATTTCGTTCTAAAACCACTACAGTTTCAAAATTGAGTACATGATGAGGCACGTCCTTTTCAAAAAATTAAAACATAGGATGATATTGATTTCACCCATGAGTTGGAACCATCTATTTTATATGAGTTTTTAAGGTCCTATTATGATTCCTTATATCCTATTTGCAAGATAAAAATGTTTGATGCAATTTCTAAAATTATGGCTATTAAATCAGAAAATAGAATATCAAATAGTTGTTTTCATAAGATATTATCTTAGTTCAAAACACTAATAGCTGAAAGAAATTTTCATCCGGAAAATTTATATATGAGAAAGAGGTTGGTTTGTAATTTAGGTCATGGTTATCAGAAGATTCATCCAGGTTTAAATGAATACATCTTATATTATCATGAAAACGGGTTATTGGATAGTTTTCCTACAGGTTGAAAATCAAGGTATAAAGAAGCTCAACTTGGGAAGTATGGATTTGACCCTATAAAAAATTGATATATTTCCCGCTCACAACAAAATTACAACCTTTATTTATGTCTCAAAACACATTATCATTGATTTAATGGAAGAAAACCAACATTTAGACCAGGAAAAGATTCAATCATCCCTCTAATCGTGATTCATGGAAAATTTTAGACCATGTGCATTCGCCTTTTTATTTAGAATCGGAAAATATGTGATTGGGTCATTCTAATGTCGTTTTCAATCCATTCGGTTCTTATAGTAGTCAGTATTCATGTAAGAATGTCTTTATAACATCTTATAATTTACCAACATAGATGTTAATGAAAGATCCATTTATCTAAGTAACCTTATTAATTCCAGATCATCCAAAAAAGAATATCCGTGTTTATTTGAAACCATTGATTAAAGAGTTGAATTTAATATAGAGTAATGATGTTAGTACAAATGATGTTGTTGTGAAAAAAAATTCTTACTAAAAGCAGCATTATTGTGGAAAATTGGTGACTTACCAGCAAATGGCATGTTATCTAGATATAATACACGTTTTCCAAAATCATGTTCGTACTGTATGATAGAAAGCAAAGAGTTTATCCTCAGAATTTAAAAAAACCTTGTTTTTCAAATGTCATAGCGGATTTCATCCAACCGATCATCCTTTGTGATGAAGCAAATATCATTTCAAAAAAGTAACATTTAATAAATAAGGACCTCCAACAATAATATCATGTATATATTTAAAATCAATTGTCTCTTTATTACCTCACATTATATTTGGAGAAATAATAAACTAACAGAAAATTGATGGGTTTGGAAAAGAGCGCAATTGGATAAAACAGATCAATTTTTTGAATTTTCCATGTTGGCCTGATTTATTTTTCCATCACATATTGGATGGGATGCATATTGGTAAGAAATATTTTAATAATTTATTTCACATATTTTTGGATACACTAGGTAGGACCAAAAATAATGAAAATACACAATTAGATCTTGCCCAAATTTTCAATTGACCAGAACATGAAAAATTTGTAAATATCAGATCAGAGAAATTAATGAAAACAAAAGACGCTTATACACTTTACAAAGAGTGTCGATTATTATTATTCCAGCAGATTGCAGATTTCAGACTTTCGTATGGTTATACTTTTAATTTGGACATATGTGTCAAAAATGGTCATATTACTGGATTGAATAGTCATGAATGTCATTTTTTAATGGAAATAATTCTTCTAATTTGATTAAGAGGTTTGTTAAATCCTACCATTTTTTATATTCTAACAAATATATACTATTTTTTGAAACATTCTAGCATCGACAACAAAAAACGATTCCATAAGAAAACTGCAAGAATATGTCATTTTAATTTTATATAAACTAGAAAAAAATCATCCCACTAAGTTTGTTTAACTAAATATAACATTTGATATTATATTTTTATCATGAAACAAAATTTGTAGGTACGGTACTATTCTAATGGATGTACCCATTTGAAATATGCATGGAAAAATTGAAAAAAATTCATAATAGAGAATTAGTTGAAGTCTCAATTGAAGAATTTTATTTTCATGAGGAAATTTCTTTATTATGGTCTCATTACTTTCAATCTGAATATCCTTGATAATACAACTTCATGGGTCATAATGAATGAAATGTATAAAATGACATGAGAAATAAATTATCTATTTTCAATCAACCTGATCTTGGATTTAGTGGAGTTCATGAATAATGGATTTCAGATGATGAACATCACATAGCTAATACATATATTCTTCTCAACTATGAAGAATCTACACCATTTTTACTATGAGTTGTCCTATCAATTATTATATAATTTTTATAATAATACATTAATATTATTTTATTTGTAGGTTATATGATAATCATATCATGAAACAATTTCTACAAATTATAGTAGTTGATCATGAAGAATTTGGTCAAATTGTTTTTCTTTTAGTTTTAAAAAATATTAAAACAAATTATTTTTCATTTCAGATAAAAAATCAATTTAACACTTCATATAGTAAAAATTGTTTTTTCTACTTTTCAGGTATTTGAACATGCTGATAAAATTGATAATATATTGTCTTTATTAAGTAAAACACCATTGAGAATGCTTAAATCTTATAATGTTAATGCAGTGAGTGTTTTTTCATTTCATACACGTTCCTATGGGGAATCAAAAAAATAATGAATAGTGGTGTTTTCTTAAGAGGATCACATCATAGAGAAACTAAAGCTCATATTTATGACATACTGGAAGAAGTCTTTGAACTATGTTATCTGGGACAACATTAAATAATAATGTTTAAATGTTAGTGGATGGATACAGAGAGAGGCTTTTGTGTTCATATAATCTATAGAATAATTGATATTCAATATAAAAGTCTTCTTGCAGTAAATGGACAATTTTTATTAACTAATCAGGAAGATCAAATTTATTATGAAAATAATTCTTCTACTTAACTAGAGTTGGGTGATTGGTGGAGCATAATAAAAAATAAATCTAAAGAGAATCAGTTTACTGAATGTGAATGTGGTTCCCCTAAAGTGAATGGAATTTAATTTTTTCAAGAGATTTCTCAGAATCCATTTTTAATAGAAGAGACATAAATATCAACGATGACACCCCATAGTTAATGTATAATTGTGATGGCATTGTTAATGATGTTACAACTGAATTTGAAATGACAAGAGATGATGGAACTGAATTTTATATAGAAATTGATGATGTTGAGGAGGGAGATGAAAACATTTACATTGAAATCTATGAAGACAAGGATGAAGTTAGACATTTACAAAGTTAAATGCTAGTTATAATCATGTATAATATATATCTATATATAATAGTTGTTCCAACTATTTTCTAACAACATTCATTTTGTGTTTTAGATGGATGAAGATATATATCATTTGTCATTGGAGGCTGATCTACCTTTGGATGAGTAGGAGGTCGGATCAGTAGACCCTCATACTGTTGGATGTTCATGGGGCACTCGAAGGGGTGTTATCTTACCCAACTGATGATTCCAGACCATATCCCTAAGAGACTTCAGCATCTTGGGTTCGATCCACACACGTAGAGGTGTGTTTACCTATGTATTTTAGTTAGTTTTCATTAATTTATTAATATTCAAATTTTTTGATTAATTTTTTTTCACAGAATTACACATATAGTTGTTGGAAAGTGGAGTGCTATATTATAAAAATATTTTTTATTGATGCATCGGTGTCATGGGATCAAATTCTCATTGATATTAGAAGTACATTTTTGAGTATTGGTTGGTACATAAATTAATAATATTTATTTTGAAATTAATTTAATTAATTACATGATATAATAAAATTCTTTTAGGGTTTATGGTATCCCATTAACGAGAGCATGTGTGAGGCTATCTGGAAGGCATGTCAAGGAGATATGTGTCCTCTTGGAACTCAGTTTTTACACAATTTGAAAAAGGAAAGAGATGGAGAAAGAAGGAGTGAAAATTTTGATGATAAATTTCATGTCCACCAACCTAATTATATTTCATCTCATTTTTGGGACGGATTGTATACACACAGGTTGAGTAGGGGGTTTTAGAGCAGATCATCAGTTTGTCGTTAAAATCGGGGGAGATTTGAGTTGGCACATCAATTTAGTAGCCATAGATTCAGTACACATAGGGAGCATGTGGTATTTATGTTATTTAAAATATTATATATAACATTAAATTTAAACTCATTATTTTATTTTCATATAAGTAGTCTCACAAAACTGATATTAGAACGTTCGATGTTTATAGATGGATTTATAGTGACCAAGCCACTGGAGAGATTCGAGGCGCTCGCTAGCATCAGATTGTGGTTAGTATAAGTTCTTTTTGAGTTTTAGTTTTAACTATAAATAATATTTTAACTATTTAAATTTTGATTTGAAATTTAAGGATTCAAATGAGGTCGTGACGTCTTTGAAACATGTTGAGAGTCATGCCGAGACCGATGGTCAGAAAAGATCCCCCCAATTTGATGAGGCAACATGGATGCAGGCAGCCCATTATGCATTCGAGAAAGGACATGTTGTTGGTATCAGCACTTGATTGACCCATGTGGGTTTTTATGGCCCCACTACGATGTTGGAATCCAGCTCAAGAGTATATCGCTAAGAGTCGTGATCATATTATGTGTAGTATCAGGAGTAGTTGTGAGTTCATAGTGATCTTATAGAGACTATGCGTAGGGAGCAGGAAGAGATTTGTTAGTGTAAATAGTAGAAACAAGAAGAGTTCTATCGACATCAGCCAGAACAATATCAGTAGGTGATATAGTATGAGATGCGACAATGGTGGAAGTAGCAAGAGTAGAATAATATCAAGTACATGTGACATTTGACTCAAAGTTTAGGGATTAAGTTCATTCCATTATCTCCTCCAACTCCTCTAGACGACCATCCCACCAGTGATGTATTTTTATTTTCTAAGGAAACATTTGATTGTATTTTTTTAACATTAACTATTTAATGTTTTAAATATTGTGTTTTTATATTGTCTCAAATATTAATGTTTTTAATTAATTATTCAAATTTTTTTATATTTATTACTTTTGTAATTAATATATTTTTATATTTTGGAAAATACTAAGGTTTTTATTATATTAATAATATTAATATTATAATTTCATTAATATTAACCATAATAATATTATATAATTTAACTATTTTTTAATAAATTTTATCTTATGAATATTTTAATTAATATTATTATTTTTATTAATGTTATATTATTATTATTATTTTGTATATAATTTTATTGTATCAATATTAATATTATTATTTCATTTATATTAATATTATATTATTATTAATAATACTTTATTTATTAATTTTTTAATTCTTCATACTAATTGTGACAAGCCTATCACAAAAGGGTTTATTTTTTTAATATTTTCACCAATAGTTATAATGGTGTATCACAACTACTAATTGCGATGGTCCATTGAAAAAGGTTAAAAAATAGGAATCTATTTGCGATGGGTGGCTAGCCTATCATAATAAAGTCTTTTTTAAAAATTAGATGAATTATTTTTTGAAATTGTGCTAGAGCCAGTCGAAAATAATAACTTTTTGCGACAAAACGTCACACCAAGTAATATTTTTTATTCCATTTTCTATAAAGGATCATTTATGATGGGATCCCATTGCCAATGACCCATCACAATAAATCCATTTATTCAGTAGGGAATGTTAAAACAGCTTACAAAATTCCTCAATCAAATGGTAACTATAACATAATCTGAACTTGGAACTTGTGTAATGTTATCTTGACCTTGAGATACAAACCATTATATAGGATACAATAAAATTTTCATCCTTGTAGTCCCACCAAACTAGCCATACTATAAACAGTCCTATGAGTGTGAATCCTAGGGTCATATATGTGTACTTTACAACCAAATACGTCCCAGTGGAGACAAAATATAACTAGTTTTTTCACTCATCCAAAAATCTACATAGTAACCTAACCCTCCTATGACTAATAATAGATTGAGGTTAAGAATCATATAATGATAAAAGAAGGAAACTAAGCATAACAAGATCAAAACCTCACCTCTGACATCAATAAAAATAGTATCCCAAAACTATTTATTTTTCAACCATAAAAATAAATTTGATAATCAACCTAAGTTCAAACCATTAAAATGGGAAACAATGTAATTATGAATAATAAAAAACACCACTAAATGTTCAAATAGGGCCTATAGGAAATACACTTAGAATCCCAAAAAAATAAATAAATAACTCAACAACATTTATATAATAGTATTATCAAACTATAAATTTTAAATCACCCTCAAAATCTAACCAATATTATATCACATTTCTAGTTCAAACAACAAATGTATCAAAACACCCCTCTTTTATTTAAAAAAAACTTGAAATATTAAATTATTATGTGGAATTTAATTTTCTATATGAAATTTAATGTAATACCATTAAAAAATTATTTGAAACCCCAAGAACACTTTTAACAAGTAAATTTGAATAAAAAAATTATTTCAATACCCATTAACATTCTTGGAGTTTCATGTTTCACATGAAATTATATGTGACTAAATTATTATAAATAAAACCCATTTAAACATTTAAAAAATCAAATTTAACTATTATAAATTGGAGTAATTAATTAAATGTAACATTTAAAAATAGAATGAAATAAATATTTTAAATATAAAAATCTAGTTACTGAGAAATCCTACTTGGAATCAAAGGTGGGCTGATAAATATATATCACCTTCACTAAGATATGTCCAAATTGGAAATAGGATTTCCTAATGATCCCTAAACACATACATATCAAAATATAGTACCACCCCAAATCCAAATAGTGACTATCAAAACACTAGGGTCTGTAGAGTGGAATGTGGAAAAATAAGAATTGGTTGAACAAGGGAAGAGAAGGGGGTGAGATATTTGACTGTCACATGAGAGTTTTCCAGGAGGAATTCATTGTCAGATAAAAGAAGAAGGGTGGGTTGAGAGGAGGATAGTTGGGTGGAAAAACTAGGTCATCCATGGGGGTGTGTCCTAAGCAGGGTTTGAAAGGTAAGAAATGAGGATAAAAAATAAAATAAAATAAAGAATAAATAAAAAATAAAAATAAATTTTGAGAAACCCAAATGGTTTAATATACCATTTAGTGACTATGTGCTTTCTACTGGCTATGAAAAAGTACAATCACATGGTTAATCCAAAATCCTCAAACCATTCAACCAAACATTCCCTAAACACTCCATACTTAACAAAATTGGTATATAACCAATTTCATGGGCTCATCATGTTTGAATAACTACGCATGCTAACCACATGCCCATATATTTTTTTTAAAAATAGTATATTATTTTCCTGTAACTACTATAGATTTCATGAAACCAAATATAATATGAAATTATTTTAAAATTTAAAATAAAAAAATAAGAGGTTTTACAATCTCCCAACAATAAAAATATGTTCCTACCAAAATCAATTTACAAATGGTGGATGAAAATGAACCATCAAAAGTATAAAAATTAAACCATGGAAAAGGGGCATAGAAAATGGAGAAATCCATAAAGAGAAGAAGATACCTACAATAACATTTCTTTATCTTTATAAAATATGATCCTTATACTGCATACACTATCTCAAAGTGGAATAAATCCAACCAAAATTGTAAAAAAGAACCATATAAACTAAATACCTAATAGATTCTCCTAAACATTTAGCCTTTAACTAAAATGGTAGATCAATAATACACAATCACAATTTCAAGATATGCAACAATAAAAATGAACAATGAGAAATAATTCAAAAAGAATATCTCTGTTACTAAAACAAAAAAAATAGTATTAAAAAATACTCTTCCTTAACAATTTCACACATTTTATTCCCATATATAGATAATCAACTCTTAGGTAGTGGTATGCACTAACCAATCAAGTCACTAAAACTATGAAGATCAAAACTACACCAAGGATTAAAATAATCTGTACCATAGAAACACTATACTCAGTAAGAACACTATGATTTCATAAATTAGAAATTATATTAATTAGAAACCGTCAAAAAAATCTATCACTATAGGTTCTTAATCACTTGATGGAAATTAAAATCCTTGTTAATTAATAATAGACTATATGGTTTCATATGAACATCCTATGAAAACCAAATTACAATATAATCAAATCCAAAATATAGACCATAAGAAACATGATTATCAACAAGGAATATGTTCTATTATAATTTCCAAAGTCCCATAAGGATCCACAAAATAACCAACTTCATATAAACACTCATAAAAGAATACTATGAGAAATTAATATCATTGATGGAATAAAACATATCAAAACACAAAAAATTATCTCATTAAGTCATAATACATTGATAATGGAACCACTAAAAAAAGGATCATCCTAAAGAATAAAAAAATTGATTTCAGAGATAAACATGGATATTACCAGAAAGAAAAAATTAAACAAGACCATCACAAAAAGATGGAATATATGTCTCTATAATCATTGACCCTTATACGAGTGAAAGATAATTTCTTCCTTAACACTACATTGTGAGTCTAGTTATGAAAACCAACTTGAGGATATACACCTAAATATATGGCTTATCAAACGTGGGATATTTAATAAACCAGCCTTTCCATGTCCTTTTGGGATGGTATAGTTCAAATAAAATTAATCATTAACCTAGTAACATCATGTCTCACATTCGAAACCAAAAAATATCACAAAAAACTATGGGAAAATTCCAAAACATTGTACCAAAAAAACACATCATGTTAGGGAAACATTTAAAAAATTTCCATTTTTTACATTATTATTTCAAATTACCAGAATGGATTTAAAAACTTATTTTACTAAAAACACAAAAATGAAATTAAAATTCAAATAAAACACCTCCTTTATACATTAAAAACTACCCCAAACATTCCAAATAATTTTATTGAAACACATAATTTAAATCCACCCAAAATCATATTAAATACCAGCAATTTTTAATTATTATTTTCCATCCAAAATCATTTACAAAAAATGTGCACAACCAAAATAATATAAAAATATAGTCAATATATACATGGTAATCAACATTTCATAATATTATTTTGAATTCACTCATGTAACATGGTTCTACTCAAGGAGAACCTAAATATGAAAATCAATTATTATAAAAAATAATGATTGAATCATCCACCTGGATTGGTGGTCCATGATCATCCAAAAAAGGACTCTTATGACTTCTCCAAGATTAATCATTTGTTCTTTTCAATGTTTATGAAGCCATGAAAACCAACCACACACTATTGGTCTTATTTTATTTTTCTTTATATTTTTTTCAAATCCTCTAAGGTAACTCAACCATTATAAGGAGGATTTATACCACCAACAACAATAATCGAAAAAAAATCAAAATTTAAAATTGAAATCCCAACAAACCATGAAAACTCATAAATACAAAAAAGACTGATCATGATACTATACTTGTAATAACCTATGGTTCATGATTATTTAGATTACTATTATTTTCAGTAGGTTTTTTCACACACATCACTTAACTAACAAAACACCTTACTAAAAAACCATGATATATTAAAATATAATGATCAAAATAATCTATAATTTAAAAAAACAATTCAAATACTTTCATATTACTATTTTATTCTATTAATATATTAAAAAGAATGAATTTAAAATAAATGTTTCAAAAATATGGTTACTTAATTTTATTTAACATAACAATATTCTATTATATATATATTTATGAAATAATATGAGAAATAGTTGATGATTAAAAAGGTCATTTAAAGAAAATAATATCTTTATAAATTTAATTTTAATAAAAAATATAATTAATCTGTTTTATGAAATGAAGATGAAAATATAAAATGATTTTTTGATTAAACAAGTCAACGTTATCCTAGTATAAATTTTAGATCTTTTTCTAAAATGATTGATTTTTAGACGAATTTTAGTAAATACTATAATTTCAAATGACATTGATTGTATGAAATTATTAGTATATAAGTATGAGTTTGATTTTCATGATATTTTTTTATAATTAAAAAATGATGTATTTTATAAGTTACAATACAATTTTAAATTTTTAATTTTTAATTTTTAATGATATATTTTACATTTTAAAATATATGATATATTTATTAAAAAATCAATTTGTATACATTAAATATTTTTTATTTTAAAAATCATTTTAATACCTTTTAGGAAAATAATATAATAAAATCAGTGTAAAATTTTTAATTATAAGATCGTAATTATGTATTAAATATCATCTTATTTTTAATCATAAACGATAAATTACTTTGGTAAAAAAATAGTTACTATGGTAAAAAGTGAAAAGGGTAAAAATGGTTTATCCAAGAGGGAGAGGGAAAAAACAAGATTTAAAAAAGATTTATTTTGAGTAATTATTCAAAAATATCCCTTCCATCATCCATTATCTCTTGATTTTGTGTCTACATTCAAGGTGAGTAACATAAAATTATTTTGTTAATATTTACCAAAATTTAATCATTATTCTCTTATAAAAGGGGTACTAATCTGATAACATTCCCTCACACCACAACCTACATAGTTTGGCCAAATAATTACCCTAAATAATCAAAAAAATTCCAATAAAATACAATGACTACTTGGTCTTCTGGAAATACCATCCCAAAATTATTTAACCCCCTTTACAAAAGACATAATATAAGTAGTCAATTATAAATTTCCCACCACTTCATTCTCATTTCTATTTAATTATGTGAACTTACTATTGATGAAATTAAAATAAAACATATTAAAATTATAAACTCAGTCTCACTAGTATATAGATATGTTGTAAAAATTATGGTATAAAAATTAACCACCCTCCCTTTTCCATTTAATAAAAATGAAAACCTTAATTGTGAATGTTTGAAGACTACCGCATTTATGATGCAATGTTCTTGTTTTTTACATCAATTAAAATAATTGATGATTAAAAATGTAAAATAATGATTAATTTTAATTTTCTATGACTTATTTACGATCCTAAAAAGATAATTCGTATTATTTCTCTTTAATGTCCTTTGAAAAATATATCATTATCCATGCACACTTCCAGACTACCTTCTCGATGGATTGATGTCTTCTATTTTTCCTTAGCGCTTTACATGGATGGTTATAAGAATGATTTTGATGGATAATTTTTATTTTTATGATATTTATATTGTTATGTTAATTACAATTTAATGACATTTTAATGATATGAATTATTAAAAATCACAAAAAATCACCATCTTAATCAAGAGAACTAAAAATGGGGAAATTTTAAAAATATTTTGTAATATTTTAATATACATTAATTATTATTTAAATTATATAAAATTATTTTATATAATACTAATTGACACTAAATACGGTACTTATGATTATTTGATAAAAAATTATAACAAATCGACCATGTAATCATCGGTTAATCATGATATATTTATTTTTGGGTTGGATTAACCGTGTACTAGAACAATGCTATGAATTTATTTCATATATTACAATGGGAACACAATTATAGGTATAATATGATATCAATATATAAAAAATATTTATTTTCTATGTAATGGAAAATTATTATTGAACTAATCATCAAATAAAACACAATATATTCATCCAGAATCACCAAAACATGCTTATTATATATTTCATATTCAAGGAATAAAAATAGAACACTAATAAAAGGAGTATTAAAAATTATATATTTTATTAATTCATACTTAAAATTAACATTAATGATATATTAAATATAAAATTTTTTATAAAAATTAATATGTACACTAGTTTTATGAAATTATTATAAACAATCAAAACTATAAACATCAAATGTTAGAAAATGGGTAATAACGAAACTAAATATAAATGTTTTAGATAATGAAAATATATGAAGAGTGTAAATGAAAATTAATATGAGTAAGATAGTAAATTAATTGTTTAAGGTATTAATTTTTGTGATACATTAGGTTAATGTACAATCATGTAAGTTAGGAAAATAGGTAAGGGTTCTTCATTTTAAATTTGAATTCATTAAGACAAGTTTTTAACACACTATGTTTTCATTTACATGGGGAAAACAAAATCTCTCATATAATTTTGTTTCATGATTATACTATATTTCATGATTTTAAATTCCACATTACATAAGTATTTCCATAATGGGGTTTGACTCAATAATTATAAAATTTTATGTGTTTTCTTGGCCTTAATTTTGATTATTTGAGTTATACTACATTTTATGCACTATGTTTTCATCATATTGTATATTTACATCCCAAGGATTTAATTTTATCATAAATTTAATTTTTTTTATTTCATGGTATACTGTAATCCAAATCATATTCCCTATTTAAAATGGCCATTTGATAAGTATTTATCTTAGTTGTAAGGATTATTGGTAACTCTACATTCATTAAATGAGTTATGACCATTATATTGAACTTATTTCACTTATCTTGTGCATATACAACCCTATATTTCATTATATGGAATTGGATCATTGTTCTATTGTGTAATGAAATCCTTACCATAGTAATAATTGACAAATATTTCTGACCTTATGTAGTTTGTTGACCATATGGACATATTGACACCTCAAATATCCTTTCATTGTGTTATAATGTGCTGTCATGAACATTCTTATTCCATTATAGGGGTCACCCATACTTTTAATTTATTATAAATTATTTTATAATCCTAATTAACACTTTTTAATTTATGGAATGATTTGTTACATTTTATAATGTTCATATTCAAAGAAAGATAATTTTAAATTATAAAAATGGTCCACTATATAATAAAATTTATTATATTTTCCTTCACAATTATAATAGAATAATATATGTAAATTTTAAGGATATATAATAATTTATTTTTTTAAAACTAAAATATTTCAAAACATTTCATTAGAACTTTTAAAGAGTTATTTTTTAATGTTACATATAAGATGGTTTTTTACAGAAATCTAACAAATGTTTTCTAGAATCGCTATTATGTTTTAAACATAATATTTTAATTCATATTTAAATGGGTTTACAATCATGTGATTTATTCGTTAATAAATATTTTATTTATAATTTTTTGGGTTGAACTCAGGGTATCAAACAATTTTATTTTTAAACTATTCTTAAGTAATTCCATTCAGATAACACTTTTCCAAATTTTTTCATATTTGAAAAAATCCTTTGGAGTTTATTTTATTAGACAAGGGATATGTAATTTATCTACCATACACCTTCTTTATTTATATATATTATATAAATATTTTTATATCAATGACATGATCTATCACTGCCATTTTCATTCCTCACCATCAATTATGCATATTTAAAAATTAAAATTTAATGAATTTCATTGTGAATACCCTATTATCCAATACTTGGACTAAATGGTGTTAACCTTTATTTGATAATATCTATTTTTTGAGGAAATTTTTTACTATAATATATATTTATTCTATATTTTTTTATAAAATACTCTCTGTTATCTTGATTCGGGGAAATTTCCTAGAATTTGTTTGAATAACTTTAGATCCCAATTTATTTTCCATGGGTATTTCTTGTTATGTTCAACAGTGAAAATATGAATATCGTATTTATATGATAATTAATGATATGGATAAAAATCATTTTTTATAGGTTCTTCATGGTATGATGTTTAATTATTTTATATGGAACATGTTGGTATGGGTTAATGATGGAAGAGATCCTATATAACCCTCAGATACAATAGATAAAGATTCATATCTATTGAGATATTCATGAGTACATGTTAGTTTATATTAAGAATCAACATTAATGGAATGTCTCCTAAAAGTAATTTTTTCCTCTCTTACTATTTAAAATATAGTTGAAATATGAAATTGTTATTTATTCTTGGGACTACTTTTGTCTCCTTTGGTTTGTATTTATTCACTGGTGTTTCCACACACTTTTGATTTATGTCATATGTTATCAAAATCATTACACACATATTTATGATATATATTCATTTTTTAATATATGTTTTTTCTGTATCTGGATAATATTCATAATCTTATTGTATTCTCACTTATAGCCGTTTTTTTATCAAATTGGTTTACCCATACTAAGAATATAATACCATCCAATTATATTTTTATATTACCCATGAATATGAATATAAGAAAAATATGAAATTTCAAGAAATGAATCTGATTTAGAGAATAAGTGGGGAATGTTAAAGATTTTTTACGAACTTTGGAGTTTCTTATATAGTGAGAAAAAATTTAAATTATATAAAAAATGCAAGATTTTAATTATTAAATGGGTTTTCTTTATTATCTAAAACTCTAAACTTAAAAATACATAAGAATATATTGTAATGAAATTTTTTCTTTATGTATTTCTATTTATATGGTCATGTATGTGGGTCATAATTAGTTTTGATAGATCATTGTTTAGATAACATTAGAGGTTATAATGCTATCGATTAATGATAAATTAAGAGTTATAAATGTTATCAATTATTCATAATTTAAGGGTTATCATTATTTAAAAGGAATAGTTAATCAATGATATTGATTATACTAAATATTTTATGTTGTTAAGGAATTATGAAAAGGGATGATTATAGAATATTCTAGAAATATTTACTCCAATAGTATATTATACTGATGTTTTGGTAAATTTGAAATTGTGTAGTCCTCCTAAATATATTTCCAGTGTGGATAATAAAAGTTTATGAAACTTCTATAATATATGTATCAAGGGGTTATAAAAATAACAAGGTTGTGTTGTTTATTAACTCAGTCATCACTTAGTATAAAGAGGCCTTACTACACACCTAGTTTGAAAATACTAGGAATATTTATTGGCTAACAAACATTCAATTTATAAAAAATTATAATTGTTTTGAATGTAATTAGGTTAGATAAACAAATAGAAATGTTACCATGGTAACCTTAGATTGAAAAATAATAATTAGGTATGATACCAAATAATTGATATTTCCTTTCATGGATAAATGGTAGGTTGGATATTGGAAGAATAAAATTCGATGAGTTATAGTATATAAAATTGTGGGAATGTTCATGATAATTTTGGGAAAATTTTTTGGGGGATTATATTATATATATAAGATAACATACAATTATGAATTTTTTTTAAATAAATGTTTATAATATAAAAACAATGTGTCATTAATGAATAAATAATAATATTGAATATTTATATTCATTTTAACTTTAATTCTAATTTTATTAAAAACATTTTTGGGTTTTAGTATTTTGACGAAACCTGGTCATAGAAACGAAACTAACAAATGTATGTATTTTTTAACCACGTTTTAATATAACTAAATATCGTATCATACTTAAATGGTTTATAATATTGGTATATGCCTATTATTATGGAAAATTTGAGTTTCTTGTTCATACATAAGGTAGTGAGGCTTCTACATTAATAAAAATAAAAGCACTATAATCCAATATATTTTTAGTAGTGATTGATATATATCGATGATATTCTTATATATTTTTAAAATATATGAAGATTAAATGAAAATTAAAAGGTTTCTTCTTAAATATATTTTCATTTATGGTATGGAAATATATATTAATTGGCATTTGTTTCCATGAAATGTTATTTTTTGACATTGTTATATTTCTGATTATAATTATTTGAGAAATAATTAATGATGTATATATAACTACTAGGTTTAATATATACTTGATTTTCATGTAATAATGAGTTGATTGATTTTTAGAAATAGACGTTTGATAATAAAGATAAAATTTTAATTTTTTATTGATTTAATGAAATAGATATCTATGATACTTATTGTGGATTTCATCTCATTTCATGGATAATATTCTATATTGACTAGTGTGTTATGTTATGAAAAAGTGGTTGAATATAAGATTTATTTTTTGAGGTAATATATAATTTTACTATGGTTTAATTTCATTGTGATTTAAATTGTTTTAAGAAAGATATGTAATTGAGAATATTTGATTAGGGAATATACATACTTGGGTAGCAGATTTTATAAATGAATGATGTTGTTTCAGAAAAAATAATTAACATTTTATAGATTACATGAGAAGGTTAGATGTTATATTAAGTTTTATATCCTGAATAATGGATATGTTAAGACTACCCGCACCTATTTTCATCACTGAGTAACTATTTTGATTATGAGAATATAATTTATTTTATGGTGTAAAATGAATCAACATGAGATTTCAGCCCATTTAAATTAAAACATTATTAAATTTCTTGTGTCACATGTAACAAGAAACTATCACAACAGCAGAGTAAAATTAATTCTGTCATATTAAAATGAGACTAATAATATAATTATTAAAAAAATACAATGTTAAATTATAAAAATACTATATTATTACAATAATTTATTAATATTTAAAAATAATTTATTATAAAGAACAACATAAAAATTTTTTTTACTTTATTTTATTTTATATTTAAATATCCAGTTATTTAGAAATCAAAATGAAACATGAATACAAACACTAGATGTTCACAAAGTTAATTTTTAATAAATAAATTTAACAATTTTTATTGTATTTTATATTGAAAGATAATTTATATATTATATAATTTAAATTAAAAAATGACATTTTAGGATTAAAACACTCAACTTTAACTTATGATGTATTTTTTTTAAAAAGATTTATATTTTGGTTCATAGTGAAAAATATCATTTTTACAAATAACATGAATTTCATGACATTATTATTATATATGTATGAATCAAAAAATCATGAATATTTTTTATAATACCAAATTTTTAATTCATAATTGAATTTGTAATTTATAGTTTTTTTACTTTGAAAACAAATATTTTAAATTTTAGAACAAAATAATTAATTTTCAGAAAAATGTTTTTAATACATTAGGAATTTCATATTTTATAATTAATTTTTACCACTTTAAAAAAATTTATATATTTAATGGATTTAAAATATTATATCAATAGTACAAAAATATACAATATGAATTATTTTCTTTTCATTCAAAAATGATAATTTACTTTGTAAAATACTTCATGCCTTGGTAAAAATTAAAAGGGATAAATGGGGTTTAACCTAGAGTTAAAGAACAAATCTTTATTTCAAAATATTTTGAGAACAGTTGTTTGATGCCATGATCTTTTTTAAACCACATCCCATTTATTATTTTCCAATTTTGGAGATACAATCTAGTAGAGTGACTTCCCATTATTAGGATTTTTTACGTATTTATGAAAATTTCATCATTTTTACTTATAAAAGGTGAACTCTTATCGTCACTTACCCTACCATGACCCAACCAATGGGGATCAACCCACAAATACCTCATTCCCTCCTCTAAATAATAGGGGGTGGTGAAAATTATAGAAATGAATAATTAACATGCGAGGAATTTCCCTAATGTACCTATATGCACACACATCATACCATCTCGATGAAAATGTCTGGAAGGATAATAAAATAACATGATACAATAACTATAATGAAAACCTTTTTTGAAAATACCTCTATGGTGTTCAAGAGTATGATTGTGTAACCTAAAAAGTAAAGTGAAAAAATACGAACCCAACAAGAAACATATCCCGTCTAAAAAAATAGTAAAATTAAATGGTGAGTGCGCCCAACTGTGTTCTCCAAGGTCCAACCACCACACCTCAACATTGTGTCACACAGTCATGGGGACATAATATCATGGTAGAGAAACCATGTCCTATTCCAACAGAAGGTGTCCACTCGTGGAATCGGTAGAGGACCAATTTTTAGCCTAGCTGGAGGGTGCCACTCTTGTAGTTGAGGACTCGTGCCCTAATACAGTAGTTGGGTGCCTATAAGATAGTAGATAGAGGACCAATGCATAACCCAAATGAATTGTGCCACTATAGTAGTAAAGGACACTTTCCCTGATACTATAGGAAGACGTCTCTGATATAGTAGATAGAGGATAGATGCTCGACCTTACTGGATGGTTCTAATCTAGTAGATTTCTTGAGAACCCATTCCATATCCCTATAAGAGATTTCCACTCAAGTAAATGGTATATGACCCATTATCAGTATACATAGAGGGTGCCAATATAGTACTTTAGGGCCCATGCATTAATACAATAGGAGGGTGAAACTAAAATAAAAGAAAGATGACCCATGTCATCCCAAATCAAGGGTTCCAATCTCATAGTTTCTGACTCATTCCCTAGTTCCAGAGGAGGGTTCCAATTTTTTGATAGGTAGAGGATCAATTCCCTATCCTTGTAAGATGATGCTACTCTAACAGTCGGTAGAGGGCCCATTCCAAGACTTTTTGGATTTTGTCACTATATGAGTCAATCAAGGACCCATTCCCTACCCAGTATGCTAGAGGCACACATTAGATAACTAGAGGGCCCATGCCCTATTTTAGTAGGAGGGTTCCACTCTTGTTCTTTTGAAGATCTAGCTAGTTTTCTTGCATCATAAAGCCCCACCTAAAAAAACATCACAGATGAAACATTGGCATATTATCTCAAAATACCAAACAGAGGATATTATTTCATTCTGAATGTAATAATAATAATTACATGCTACTCTGGGGACAAAAATTGAGTTCAAATGAAGGGAATATGAAGGGTTGATGTTTCATAAAGAGGAATGTTAGGGTACACAATGTGTATAAGGAAGGACATGACATGTGATCCCACTCAACCACTTGGATGTTTCCTTGATATTACATGTATTTCTATACATGTATCCCTACATGATGTGTAGCTGGACTACATAGTGTGACTCAACCATAGAGGTCCTCCATGTAATCTTCATCTGTGTCTATGTAGGATGCGTGTGTCAATATACTCTGGCACAGAACATGTACCTGGTTGTCCCTATGACAATATACTCCCAATATACACACTTGTTCTCCAAAACAAGGTCACATTGTGTGTGTGGGTCGCACATAGCGTCTGATATATGTATTCTAATTTAACACTACTTGTCATAACCAAGGCCCTACATGACATGTATTTTTTACACTATATGACATACAATAAAGATTTTTATTGAATGTTAGATCTGGTCACCCTACTCCAAATATGACATATCCTCCTTCAATTATGTAATTTCACCTCCCAAAAATGGCGGAATCATCCTTTGACCATCGTTTTTGGCCCTCCATTGGCCATAAATTGAAATTCTTCTTATTCATATGAAGGCCACAAAACCAACTCACCCCCACCCATATGATAAACTCTAATCACCTCACTAGTAATATGAACATTGTTTGAATCACCCACAACCTAAAATCAAACTGAATCCATACTTGATTCATTGACCATTACCTCACACACCAATATTTCATGAATTTCGTGGTATATTCAGGTTTGGTTCCACAAGACGTTGAACTGAGACCTCATCGGCCACTCGATGAAGAATGAAAAATACAAAGGGGAAAATCACCAAAAACCGGAGTGAATCCATCATTGTCCCAGAATTCTTGGCCAAAACATTAGATTGGGGATATTTGGGGGAGAAAGAAACTAAATAATCAAGTTAGAACTACTGTAAGGGTATATGAAAAGGCTTATAATAGCATTGATAAAATAAAACCATGAGATCATGCTCAATATATTTAACCAATTAGGGAAGAATAAAAAATTGATGAGTCCAAAATTTTTTGGGATAATTTATCATCAATGAAAATGATTACCAATGAATATGAGGGAATATTTCATTCATTTTATATCTATCTTCAACGATCTAGAGTCTCTCCATCATTAGTTTTTTTAGAAAATTGAAGGAGGAAAAAAGTATATTGGATATCCTAGGTATATGAGTCTAACCCTGGGAAAATCACCATAAAACTTTATTTATAGAGAATAAAGAATTAGGTTAATGAATAATGAAATTAAATTAAGTATTTAATTAACCGACGGAATGCACCACCTACAGTAACGATATTTTAGTGCCATTCATTGAACTATTTTATGTAACGACCAGGGTTGTCACGACCCGTCCTCGGGGCCCGTGCCGTGACTACCCCAAGCCCGCCTTCCATAGGCCAGGGGCTGGCGACTAGCACCAAGGCGTAAAATCCCAGTAAACAGGGAAGGCATTGCCTTTATAAGTAACAACCACACAGAGTCAGCAAGCGGAAAGTAAAGTGCAGAAAAGTAAAGGGGGCCGGAAATACAAGCCCAACTGTAAAGTACAACTGAAAAGTAAAGTACAGCAACTGAAGAAAAGACGGCGGCCTCGTGTCGTCCACTGGCAATCCCACCTGAAGGGTGGGTACAGATAGCCTCCAGGCTCCTCGGGTCCCACGTCCGCTCCGAGCACGTCCCGCCCAGTGGTCCACCTCCAGGTACCGTCCTGCTCTACGCCCCAACCGTGATCAGCGCTGTCCGTCGTCTGCAACCAACACAACAAGGTGCGGGCATAGCCCGTGCAGGGGTGAGTACAAGCTACTCAGTAAGGACCTCGAGACCCCCGAAGGTCTCCCGAAATCCACAAAGGATATAGCACAAAAGAAAGATGCAATCACGAAGTAACATCTGACTCGACTTAGGTATATGCCCATACATATACCTAAGTCCCCAATTCTAGCTCTGCTCACGAGCTCATGAACAACTCAATCCACAAAGGAAATCAAGACTCAAATCCACAAAGGAGAGTAAACAGTAAATCCACATAGGATAGTTCAACACAATCCACAAAGGAGAGTAACAGTAAATCCACATAGGATAGTTCAACACAATCCACAAAGGAAAGTAACATAAGATTCAGCTCAACCAGGTATACTTTTTCAGATGACGTCAAAGATGATCACTGATCCATCTAAGTCGTCGGACCCACGAAGGATCGATAGGTACTAACCCCCGCAAAAGACCCACGTAGGATCGGGCTCACACAAAACCTGTAGGCAGTGGCTCACACAGAACCGGTAGTAAGGACCCACATAGGATCGGGCTCACACAGAACCTGTAGCACTGATCCACGTAGGATCGCTGAGTGCAGTAGTCGACGCAGTCCACTGAGGATCTCTGCTCTGTCGTCGCCGCAGTCCACGAAGGATCTCTGCTCTGCCGTCGTCGCAGTCCACGGAGGATCTCTGCTCTGCCGTCGTCGCAGTCCACGGAGGATCTCTGCTCTGTCGTCAAAGTCACAGCCAGCGCTAGGGTTCCCGCACATAGCGAGCTCGTTTAGGAGGGTCCGCTCCACGAGCCGAGAGGCTGATACATCAACTGACACGTAGTCCGAAGTTGATGTATCCAAAAGTTCCGTATCGACAACAGGATCTCAACGCAACAGACGGCGCGTCAATCGGACGCCCGGTCTGAGAGTTATTGGCATTTTCGTCCCAGGGGCCCGGTTGGTTTTTAGAGCAATACCAACCCGATCGTACTCCGCCTGTATCCGATCCTCGGGCGGAGTATGCCAAAAGTTCCGTCCCACTTAGAGGAAACTACCACAGCTGACGGTACGTCGTTCGGACGTCCGTAGCTCAAGTTATGAGCGTTTCCGCTCCGAGGGCCCGGTTGGTTTCGTGTACGAACCAACCCGGCCAAACCCAAAGTCTTCCGAAACCTTGAGTATAATATACCGAAACGACCGCCTCGATCCAAGGATCGCGTAGCCGCTGACGGTTCGTCAATCGGAGGTCCCAAGCCCAAGATATGGGCGAAAGACCGAAGAGGGCCCGAAACGGGGGTCCTGGGCCCGGGGCGACCCGGCCCGAACCCCCCCCTTGGGTCGGCCGAACCGGGTCGGCCCGAACCGGGTCGGCCCGACCCGGTCCGACCCGGCTAGGCCGGGTCCGGTTCGGCCTGGGCGCGGCCCGGCCGACCGGACCGGCCGGCTCGGCTTCGGCCGAGCGGCCGCTTGAGCCGCCGCGGGTCAAACCCGCGGCTTTGGAGAAACGCGGCCCGCGCGGGCCGCGTGCTGGGTGGCCGGACCGCGGACGCGGTCCGGCGGTTTGCCGCCGCCACGGCTCGGCCGCGGCGGACTCCTCCGGCGGCGCGCCGGGCGCCGCCGGCGACCCGCGCCGCCGCCCCCTTCCGCGGGCCGCCGGAGTTGCTCCGGTGGCCCGTTTTGCCTCCCGTCTGCGCCGATGCTCTACCAGGGGGCCGATCTCCACTGTGGGATCAACAGATCGCCCCTGCCGCGCGGTTCGTCGTTGTCCGCCAAATCCGCACAAAAAGGAAGATCGGCGGAGGGTTGCCGGGTCTTGTTCGTTAGACCCGCACCCTCCGCGTTAGTCATAAACAACGGGAGAAACAAGAAACGACCAATCAACAATTTTAAATAAATTTAAAATTGTTCCGTGATCGGTTCCTTATTTTAAAAGAAATAAAATCACGGGAAAGGAAAATAAAATATTCCAATCAACCCTTACCTCGCAGCTGTCGTTGTCGAACGAGGGATCGTCGCAGGATTGCTCGTCGCAGAAGAAGGGGGATCGTCGCGTCGTCGCGGTATCCGGCGTCGCGTCGCCAATCTCCGGATCAAGAACAAACGGGTTTAATTAATTTAAATCCGTTGTTATTGAAATTAAAAAGGGAGAATTAACGATCCGATTCTTACTTTAGTTGCCGAACGAGGATCGGCTGCGGAAGAAGAGGCGTCGCCGAAGAACGTCGCGGGTAAAGCTCGTCGACGTCACAGATCTCGGTGTGCGTCGTCGAATTCTGGTCGCCGGCGTTCTTCGCGTTCTTCGCGTTCTTCGCGTTCTTCGCGTTCTTCGCGTTCTTCGCGTTCTTCGCGGGGAGATGAAGAAACAAGATCCTCTCAAATCCTTTCAAAGGATTTTTAGGTTGGTCTTATTTTATAAACATGCCAACAAACGCAAAAGCGTAAGTAACGACCCATCAGTTCGTTGAATTAATTCAACGAGCGAAACAGCCCATTTAATTCACGAAAGAAACAGCCCATTTAATTCACGAAATAAACCGCCCAATTAAATGGTCTGTTAAGAATTTACGAAAACGCGTCGGTTGACTTTTCAGTTACCTTGACGGGTTTTCGCGGGTGCGTTACTTAGCGAAAGAAACGGCGGGGCTCGTGCGGGCCCCACCTCACAAATATCCTACCAAGGGGGTAGGATATTTACGGATAGCATCCTATCCAGTTCAACTCAGTTCAAGCCGCCCTTAAGTGGCTTCAAGTGGCTTCCAAGCAGCTTAAGTGAAATAAAATAAAGTTGTCGCACAAACTTTATTTTATTTCTGACTTAAAGCCGCGAAATTTAAAAACCACGTCTGAGCAAACGCAACTCCGGAAGAGGCGTTTCTAATCAAATACCAGCGCTGTGATTTCATCGGTGCCCTCAGAATTCGATTCCGGGCACCGGTTCAAAAGATAGAAAAACCCGCTCGTCCGTTCACTGAACGTACCCGAGCCAAACTTCGGAAATTGATTCCGGGCACACCGGGCCTCGGAATCAGGTGCCGTCTGAAGCTGCGCTCTTGTAAAATTCCAAAGAAAATTAAGAAAAAAATTTCCTTGAAATTTGCGGGTCTTTACATTACTCCCACCTCAGGGCTTTACGTCCCCGTAAAGATACATCAAAAACTAGGGGAACAAATGGGGGTACTGAGCACGCATCTGTGCCTCCCGCTCCCAAGTGCTCTCCTGGAGGTTCCCGTGCTGCCATCTGACGCGCACAAGAGGAATCGACCGCCCACGTAGGACCCGCTCCTGTCGATCCTCGATCTCCACTGGGACCTCCGCAAAAGTCGCCCCATCGTCCACGTCCAGCTCCCCAAAGTCGATGATGTGCGTCGGGTCGTGCACGTATCTCCTCAGCTGAGACACGTGGAAGACGTCGTGCACCCGGTGCAACTGAGGTGGTAGAGCCAGGCGATAAGCCACCTCTCCTATCCTGCTGAGGACCTGGAAAGGCCCGATGAAGCGTGGGGACAACTTTCCGCCTCGGCCAAATCTCCGTAAACCACGTCGAGGTGAGACACGCAAAAAGACGTGGTCGCCATCCTCGAACTCTAGTGGCCTCCGCCTCCTGTCAGCATATGACTTCTGCCGGCTCTGAGCTGTCCTCATCCTCTCCTGGATGATCTGGACCTTCTCTGTCGTGGCTCGGACCATCTCTGGTCCCACGAGTGCTGACTCCCCAGGGTCTGTCCAGCACAACGGTGATCTGCAGGGTCTGCCGTACAACGCCTCGTATGGTGCCATCCCGATGGTGGAGTGGTAGCTGTTGTTGTACGCGAACTCCACCAAGGGTAGGTGGTCCTCCCAGCTGCGACCAAAGTCGAGAACACATGCACAGAGCATGTCCTCGAGTGTCTGTATGGTCCTCTCCGTCTGACCGTCCGTCTGAGGGTGGAAGGCTGTGCTCAGATGGAGCCGCGTCCCGAACGCCTCCTGCAACCCCTTCCAAAGCCGGGAAGTGAAACGAGCATCTCGATCGGAGACGATAGACGATGGCACACCGTGAAGCCGTACGATCTCCTGGACGTAAAGACGTCCCAAGCTCTCCACTGAGCCCTGCTCTCTGATGGGTAAGAAGTGTGCCGACTTGGTGAGTCGGTCGACAATCACCCAAATGGAGTCGTGACCTCTGGAAGTGCGTGGAAGCCCAGTCACGAAATCCATAGATATGCCATCCCACTTCCACTCCGGGACCTCCAAGGGCTGTACCAAGCCTGCTGGTACCTGATGCTCTGCCTTCACCTGCTGGCAGGTGAGGCATCGTGAAACGAACTCTGCCACAGCTTTCTTCATGCCCGGCCACCAGTGCTATCGCCTGAGATCCTGGTACATCTTCGCCACTCCAGGATGTACCGCCAAGGGAGAAGTGTGAAACTCTCTCAACACCTCCTCTCGTAAAGCGACTGGTACGAAGGTACGTCCTCTGAAAAGGATGTCGTGCTCTTCTCCAAGGGAGAAGCCATCAGGCGCCTGACCTGAGGATATCAGTGCACACCGGGTCTCACAGTCAGCGTCCTCACGCTGAGCCTCTCTGACCCGCTGTAGAAGTGGAGGAGAGACTGTGAGAGACTGAAGAAAGGCTGCTCCGTCTCTATCCACGAAGGATATCTGTAAGGAGGCTAGCTGCTCCGTCGCCTCCTCAAGTAGCTGAATGCCCGTCCTCCTGCTGAGGGCATCGGCTACCACGTTCCCCTTCCCAGGAGTATAGACTATCTCAAAGTCATAGTCCTGGAGGAACTCAAACCATCTCCGCTGTCTCAGGTTCAGGTCCTTCTGAGAGAAGATATACCTGAGACTCTGGTGGTCAGAAAATACTATGAAGCGCTCGCCCATCAGATAGTGCCGCCAAGTCTTCAGAGCGAAGACCACTGCTGCTAACTCCAGGTCATGAGTGGCGTAGTTCTGCTCATGCGGCCTCAATTGACGTGATCCGTAGGCGATCACGGCCCGCTCCTGCATCAGGACGCATCCGAGTCCAGTCCCTGATACATCGCAGTAAACTACGTATCCAACTCCCTCCTCAGGCAACCTCAAGATAGGTGCGCTGGTCAACCTCTGCCTCAGCTCCTGGAAGCTCTGCTGACATCTGTCTGACCACACGAAGGGTTTCCCCTTCTTTGTCAAAGCTGAGAGTGGTGCCGCAACTCTGGAGAAGTCTGGCACGAATCTCCGATAGTATCCGGCTAGGCCCAAGAAGCTCCGCACCTCTGTCACGCTCTTGGGTGGCTCCCAAGCTAGCACTGCCTCGATCATCGCGGGATCCACTGCAACTCCCGCCTCAGAGATGACGTGCCCCAAGAAATGGACCTCACGTAACCAGAACTGGCACTTTGAGAGCTTGCCATAAAGCTGGTTCTCTCGGAGTGTGTCTAGCACAACTCGCAGGTGGTAGGCATGCTCCTCCTCAGTCGTCGAGTATACCAAAATGTCGTCAATGAAGACCACGACAAATCGGTCGAGGTATGGCTGGAAGATCCTGTTCATGAGGCTCATGAACACTGCTGGAGCATTGGTTACGCCGAATGGCATAACCAAGAACTCATAATGGCCATACCGACACCTGAAGGCCGTCTTCTGCACGTCCTCGTCCCGAACTCTGAGCTGATGATAGCCTGACCGGAGGTCTATCTTCGAGAACCACCGCGCTCCCTTGAGCTGATCGAAGAGGTCATCAATCCGTGGCAGCGGATACTTGTTCCTCACTGTCACCTGGTTCAGGGGACGATAGTCGACACACAGTCACAAGCTCCCGTCCGCCTTCTTGGCGAACAAAATCGGGGAAGCCCAGGGTGAAACACTGGGTCGGATAAACCCCTTGCTCTGCAAGTCCTCCAACTGTACCCGCAGCTCCCGAAGCTCGGCGGGGGCCATCCGATATGCTGGAGTAGATATCGGGGCTGTCCCGGGGTACAAGTCGATGTAAAATTCTACCTCTCTACGAGGAGGTAGCCCTGGAACGTCATCGGGAAAGACGTCCACGTACTGGTCCACCACTGCAGGAAAAGCCGGACTCCGCACGTCCACTGCTCCTAGGATGAGGCTAGCCAACTGATGAGAGATGGGCTGCACTCTCCTCCGCGGAAGTCCATCCTGTGCTGCAAAGGTTCCCTTCTCGCCGGTGAAGGTAAACCTGCTCCCGTCGGTGTGAACACATCGCACCTTGCGCCTAAAACAGTCGATCTGGGCATGAACCGTGGATAGCCAATCCATGCCCAAGATGACGTCGTAAGGCCTCGACTCCGCTACAAGTAGATCCCAGCCGAAGCTCTCGCCTCCTAGAGTAAGATCACACTGCCAGCACCAGTGCGTAATCGTCGAGTCTACTCCCGTAGGAGTCTCTAGCCGTAAGGATCGAGCCAACGGCTCAGTCGGAATCTCCGAGCTCCGAACAAGGGCAGAGGCTATGAAAGAGTGACTCGCTCCTGTGTCTATAAGTACTGCAGCAAGGGTGGAATAGACACAGATCGTACCTCGAATCATCTCTGGCAAGTCGGGGTCATAGGCCTCCACTGCCTGGAGCTGGGCCTGTCCCTGCCCGCCAGCTCCATGTGGTCGAGGTGGCCCTCCTGGTGGTGGTGGGGGTAGAGCCTGGAAGCGTCGCCCACCACCCGCTGCTCGGCCAGCTCCTCTGCCTCGTCCGCCTCCTCCCTGCGGACCGCCACGGTCGACCCTCTGCCTCTGCCGGGGTGGCCCCTCCACCGTCTGCTGCTCCTCTGATCGGCGAGTCGGGCAGTCACGAGCCATGTGACCCTGCCCGCCGCAGGAGTAGCACAACCTGCCTCTCGGAAGGCTGGCACTCCGCTGTGTGCCCCGCACTGCTGAGCCGGTGTCCTGAGGCCGTCTGCGTGGGGGTCTGGTCTGCCTGGATCCGAGAGTCATCCGTCGGCTACCTGCTGCCGAAGACTCAACTACCTGCCGCCCTGCGCTAGGTCTCGCCGCTGAAGAAGGTTCTGCCAGGAAGCTCTCGATCAGGAGGGCTCGCTCCAGCACTCCCGCCTGGGTCGGAATGCTGAGGGAGATCAGCGATGCCCGAATCTCCTGTCGCAAGCCCTGCTCGATGGTCCGGGCCCGGAAGAAGGGGTCCCGTACTATATCGGTCGAGTAGCGAGATAGGTCCGTGAACCTCACCGCGTACTGAGAGACCGTCATGCTGCCCTGGCGCAGCTGGAGAAGCTCCTGGATGCGCACCGCTCGGAGGGTGGCCGGGACGAACTCAGAGCGGAAGAGGCTCTCGAAGTCCGCCCAGAGCAAGGATGCCTCATCGTGAACCTGGAGCATCAGGCTCCACCATCGTCCTGCCGCCGCCTGCAGGAGGCTCGCTGCGAGAATCACCATGAGATCCGCTGGTGTCCTCACTAGCCTAAAGATCCGTACCACCGCCTCTAGCCAGTCCTCGGCGGCCTGGGGGTCCGCCTCACCGCGAAACCTGGGCGGTCGCTGGCTCTGAAACTCATGCAGTGCCCTGAGGCGACGTGCATCGTCAGCGTCTGGTACTGGTAGCATCGGTGTCTCGGCGGGTAAAGCTACCGCCGGTGCCACTGCTGGCAAAGGGCCCTGCACCGAGGCCTCGTCGCTCGGTGGGCTGCCGTCGCGCCCTACACTCGGAACCCTAGCTGGCTGTCGTCGCGGGGCCATCCTGAAAAGGAGAACAAGAGCACCACAGTCAGAACAGTATACCTGATGGGCTGGCACAAGTAATCACAAGGAAAACATGAGACTTTCATAAAGCAGATCAGTATACCCGGTGAGCTGACACAAGTAATCACAAAGATAACTCGAAACACACACGCAATCAATGTTTTCATGAATTAAGTCGGAAATCAGGAGTCAGGGTCCTGGTGTACGGATACGTCGGCCGCCGCACCAACACTGTGCTCCCTGAACTGATAACCACACTCAATACACTAAACACTATTGCTTCATATTGAAAGAAAGGACGATCAGAGTCTGCGGTAGAACCAACCACCTCTGATACCAATTTGTCACGACCCGTCCTCGGGGCCCGTGCCGTGACTACCCCAAGCCCGCCATCCATAGGCCAGGGGCTGGCGACTAGCACCAAGGCGTAAAATCCCAGTAAACAGGGAAGGCATTGCCTTTATAAGTAACAACCACACAGAGTCAGCAAGCGGAAAGTAAAGTGCAGAAAAGTAAAGGGGGCCGGAAATACAAGCCCAACTGTAAAGTACAACTGAAAAGTAAAGTACAACAACTGAAGAAAAGACGGCGGCCTCGTGTCGTCCACTGGCAATCCCACCTGAAGGGTGGGTACAGATAGCCTCCAGGCTCCTCGGGTCCCACGTCCGCTCCGAGCACGTCCCGCCCAGTGGTCCACCTCCAGGTACCGTCCTGCTCCACGCCCCAACCGTGATCAGCGCTGTCCGTCGTCTGCAACCAACACAACAAGGTGCGGGCATAGCCCGTGCAGGGGTGAGTACAAGCTACTCAGTAAGGACCCCGAGACCCCCGAAGGTCTCCCGAAATCCACAAAGGATATAGCACAAAAGAAAGATGCAATCACGAAGTAACATCTGACTCGACTTAGGTATATGCCCATACATATACCTAAGTCCCCAATTCTAGCTCTGCTCACGAGCTCAAGAACAACTCAATCCACAAAGGAAAGCAAGACTCAAATCCACAAAGGAGAGTAAACAGTAAATCCACATAGGATAGTTCAACACAATCCACAAAGGAGAGTAACAGTAAATCCACATAGGATAGTTCAACACAATCCACAAAGGAAAGTAACATAAGATTCAGCTCAACCAGGTATACTTTTTCAGATGACGTCAAAGATGATCACTGATCCATCTAAGTCGTCGGACCCACGAAGGATCGATAGGTACTAACCCCCGCAAAAGACCCACGTAGGATCGGGCTCACACAGAACCTGTAGGCAGTGGCTCACACAGAACCGGTTGTAAGGACCCACATAGGATCGGGCTCACACAGAACCTGTAGCACTGATCCACGTAGGATCGCTGAGTGCAGTAGTCGACGCAGTCCACTGAGGATCTCTGCTCTGTCGTCGCCGCAGTCCACGAAGGATCTCTGCTCTGCCGTCGTCGCAGTCCACGGAGGATCTCTGCTCTGCCATCGTCGCAATCCACGGAGGATCTCTGCTCTATCGTCGAAGTCACAGCCAGCGCTAGGGTTCCCGCACATAGCGAGCTCGTTTAGGAGGGTCCGCTCCACGAGCCGAGAGGCTGATACATCAACTGACACGTAGTCCGAAGTTGATGTATCCAAAAGTTCCGTATCGACAACAGGATCTCAACGCAACAGACGGCGCGTCAATCGGACGCCCGGTCTGAGAGTTATTGGCATTTTCGTCCCAGGGGCCCGGTTGGTTTTTAGAGCAAAACCAACCCGACCGTACTCCGCCTCTATCCGATCCTCGGGCGGAGTATGCCAAAAGTTCCGTCCCACTTAGAGGAAACTACCACAGCTGACGGTACTTCGTTCGGACGTCCGTAGCTCAAGTTATGAGCGTTTCCGCTCCGAGGGCCCGGTTGGTTTCGTGTACGAACCAACCCGGCCGAACCCAAAGTCTTCCGAAACCTTGAGTATAATATACCGAAACGACCGTCTCGATCCAAGGATCGCGTAGCCGCTGACGGTTCGTCAATCGGAGGTCCCAGGCCCAAGATATGGGCGAAAGACCGAAGAGGGCCCGAAACGGGGGTCCTGGGCCCGGGGCGACCCGGCCCGAACCCCCCCCCCCCTTGGGTCGGCCGAACCGGGCGGCCCGAACCGGGTCGGCCCGACCCGGTCCGACCCGGCTAGGCCGGGTCCGGTCCGGCCTGGGCGCGGCCCGGCCGACCGGACCGGCCGGCTCGGCTTCGGCCGAGCGGCCGCTTGAGCCGCCGCGGGTCAAACCCGCGGCTTTGGAGAAACGCGGCCCGCGCGGGCCGCGTGCTGGGTGGCCGGACCGCGGACGCGGTCCGGCGGTTCGCCGCCGCCCCCTTCCGCGGGCCGCCGGAGTTGCTCCGGTGGCCCGTTTTGCCTCCCGTCTGCGCCGATGCTCCACCCGGAGGCCGATCTCCACTGCGGGATCAACAGATCGCCCCTGCCGCGCGGTTCGTCATTGTCCGCCAAATCCGCACAAAAAGGAAGATCGGCGGAGGGTTGCCGGGTCTTGTTCGTTAGACCCGCACCCTCCGCGTTAGTCATAAACAACGGGAGAAACAAGAAACGACCAATCAACAATTTTAAATAAATTTAAAATTGTTCCGTGATCGGTTCCTTATTTTAAAAGAAATAAAATCACGGGAAAGGAAAATAAAATATTCCAATCAACCCTTACCTCGCAGCTGTCGTTGCCGAACGAGGGATCGTCGCGGGATTGCTCGTCGCGGAAGAAGGGGGATCGTCGCGTCGTCGCGGTATCCGGCGTCGCGTCGCCAATCTCCGGATCAAGAACAAACGGATTTAATTAATTTAAATCCATTGTTATTGAAATTAAAAAGGGAGAATTAACGATCCGATTCTTACCTTAGTTGCCGAACGAGGATCGGCTGCGGAAGAAGAGGCGTCGCCGAAGAACGTCGCGGGTAAAGCTCGTCGACGTCGCAGATCTCGGTGTGCGTCGTCGAATTCTGGTCGCCGGCGTTCTTCGCGTTCTTCACGTTCTTCGCGTTCTTCGCGTTCTTCGCGTTCTTCGCGGGGAGATGAAGAAACAAGATCCTCTCAAATCCTTTCAAAGGATTTTTAGGTTGGTCTTATTTTATAAACATGCCAACAAACGCAAAAGCGTAAGTAACAACCCATCAGTTCGTTGAATTAATTCAACGAGCGAAACAGCCCATTTAATTCACGAAAGAAACAGCACATTTAATTCACGAAATAAACCGCCCAACTAAATGGTCTGTTAAGAATTTACGAAAACGCGTCGGTTGACTTTTCAGTTACCTTGACGGGTTTTCGCGGGTGCGTTACTTAGCGAAAGAAACGGCGGGGCTCGTGCGGGCCCCACCTCACAAATATCCTACCAAGGGGGTAGGATATTTCCGGAGAGCATCCTATCCTGTTCAACTCAGTTCAAGCCGCCCATAAGTGGCTTCAAGTGGCTTCCAAGCAGCTTAAGTGAAATAAAATAAAGTTGTCGCACAAACTTTATTTTATTTCTGACTTAAAGCCGCGAAATTTAAAAACCACGTCTGAGCAAACGCAACTCCGGAAGAGGCGTTTCTAAGCAAATACCGGCGCTGCAATTTCATCGGTGCCCTCAGAATTCGATTCCGGGCACCGGTTCAAAAGATAGAAAAACCCACTCGTCCGTTCACTGAACGTACCCGAGCCAAACTTCGGAAATTGATTCCGGGCACACCGGGCCTCGGAATCAGGTGCCGTCTGAAGCTGCGCTCTTGTAAAATTCCAAAGAAAATTAAGAAAAAAATTTCCTTGAAATTTGCGGGTCTTTACAAGGGTAAATATCATGTTGTGGGATCAACCATATTATCAATTTTTTATATGAGATTCTACTTACAATTTATTTCTTTTCCATTTAGAAAACATGCATGAGTAATATAAAAATATATTTAATATCTTTATGAAAACAACGACGGGAACACTGAGCCTCAGAAATGCATTCCTTCATATCACCATGATCTGAAAATACATATTGAAATATTACAATGTTTTATAATATATAAATAAAGTCTATATTTCATTCTTTCCATCCATATTTGCTTCCAAAAAAAGAAATCACTAACAACAAATCATTGCATACTGACCCTGAATTTTGATGTCCCATTCTGAGGAGCTCTCATGCACGTCCCTATGCTTCCAAAACATACAAACTAAGATAATGGTATATATACACGGGTTCCTCTCCCACCAATCCTCAATTTCCCCGAGTGCTCCATCCTCAATGTCCTACTCATCCTAGTCCATAACATGTGTGGGTTCATGCACATATCTCCTTAGATACGACACATAGAAGACATTTTGAACCTTCTCTAATTGTGTGTGTGTGGGGGGGAGGTGTTAATAAATCTCTCCAACCCTCTTCATGTTCTTGATGGTCCAATAAACCACATGGATAGCTTGACTCCTCAACCAAATATATACAATCCTCTTCATGGGTTGGCTCTATGGAAAATGTGGTCTCCCTTCTCGAACTCCAATTGCCAGAAACAACAATATGCTTAAGATTTATTACTACTCTATGTTTTCCTCAACACCTCATGGATGACCCATATCTTCTCTATTGTCGCCTACACCATCTTTGGACCACATCAGTTTCCTTTCCAATATTTTTTTAGCCAAGCGTGACCTCTAGTGTCCCTCATACCTGGCCTCAAAATGTGGCATTACTATAGTAGAGTGGTAACTATTATCATACACACTCTCTAAAAGTGGAAGGTGATCCTCCCCACTCATGACAATTTCCATCACACAATTCCTGAGCAAATATTTCAACACATGGATAATGTGCTATGTCTTCCAATATACCTATGGGAAGAAGGATACAGTCATCTTAATATTGGTCATTAATTCCTCATATAAGACTCTCCAAAACTTTTATGTGAACCACACATCACCATCAGATAAAATCATCAATGGAATACCATTAAAAATAATAATATCCCATACATATGTCTCCAGCAAAATCTCCACTGAACAGTACAACATTATAGCAAGGAAGAGCTTGATATTTTGAGTTTATCGACTACCAACAAGATTGATTTGTGACCCTTTACTATCCATAGAATCCATATCACAATATCCATGGATATTACATCCCATTTTTCACCCAGGGATCTCAATGAGATACAAAAAACATACGGGAACCCAGTTCTTAGCCTCCACCTACGAAAATGTGAGGCACTAAGAGGTGAACTCAGCCATGATCTGCCTCATGTTGACCCCCCAAACCTACCATAGAATGTTTCTGAAAATATTCCACACAGTAATATTTATAGCCAAATTAGATGTGTGAAACTCCCTTATTAACTCCCTTCATATCAGGACTAATACCACTATTCTTACGTAGAAATGGATGACATGATTCTCTCCTTAATTTAATCCATTTGAAAAATATATAAAGGTTATATAGTGATGAAATAACTCACAGTTAATGTATCCCATATGGGAATCTATCACAATATTATTGAATTTTTCACCAGTCGTAGCTCCTGTTGATAAATATATACATGATAATCTATTATAATTGCCTTTCGGGGGATAACCCGCCTTTTCTTATGAGATTCAGAAACACAAAACTAGCACTATCACGGTTATCAATCAGTTATTAGTTTGTGTACCTAAAAATGTTTGGTCAAACATTAAGGAATCATATGATCTCACCTATCATAAGAGTATAATCACCCCTATATATGATACTCTAATCCTCTATGATGGCCTAGGACACATGCCCGATAAAGAATATAGGATGATCTCTTGCACTATGATATTGAGAAATGGTGTCTATTGGCTTCTACAAATGTCTCAATCCTGTGATTTCCACTGGTAGCTTGAGATGCTTGGAATCCCTCGAGTAGGAATCTTTATATCATCAGTGCCTACTCAAACACCCTAGTATAGGTTTGAATGAACAAGGGTTCCAAAGTGGTAGGAATCTAACATGAAAACCCTAATAAAAAATTGGTGCTCAGATGTAGCCATCTCAAATCATGTATAGGGAGTACCACCAATGGTATGTTAACCACTCTATGTAATTAAACAATTTTATCCCAATCTATATTGCTCTAGAAGCTACTAAATTGAAATTTATTATAAGAATGAGGGGTATTTCTACTCACAGTTTTGATGTTGAAAGTCAGTCTATGAGAGTTTCAACACATCATTCATCTGGGTAGAAAGACTCCACTAGCACCCAAAAAATCCATCTAAAAGGATAGATGCTAGTGTAATGTCCTGATACATCAGTATTTAGATGAGCCTATAAACAAGGAACATAAACTCTAGAAAATACTCTAATACCTGGGGATCTGGAACGCCATGGAACCTCAGTGGCCTCTGGAACTAGATCTCTCATAGTGTGCTAATGTTTCCCAAATATTTAACATTTCATGCTGGTATGATCTACTGCTCGATTGGTGGGGTGTTACTAACATTCCACCTAGAAGAAGGATAGCATATGATGCACCATGTGTTGAGGCCTCATCATTTATCGAATCATCATCACTATCTGAAACTGGTAACCATGATTTCATCAATCAAGGAGGCATCATGAAAATTTATTCAACACATACCATGATTAAATGAGATTATATATAAATAATGGTTAGTTGGCTCAAGAATTAGAGTTAAATTCAAAATCCTATATGATGTGTCTACCATTGAAACCTATAATCAATGTATTGGTATTCTGAGTAGATAATAATGTAGTCAAGGTCCTAGTGAAAGGAAATGTCAACCACCACCACAATAATGGACTCCCTAGCCTAAAAGACACCATTGATTTTTTTACCTCTTTTACCTAAATCCCAAAAAAATATATAATAGGACTACTAAAAATAATAATAATATAGAATGTACTCATATGATACAAATATATAATAACCCGGCCAAACAAGGATCATACCATAACTACCCCAACCCACCTCCATAGGCCAGGGGGTGGAAAAAAGCGTTTGAAGGATTAAATAAAATGGGAGGATTTTTTCTAATGCACCTGTATGCACACACAACAAACCATCGTTATTAAAAAGTGCATTGAAATTATAAATGAACAAATGTAACACCTATAATATAATCCAAGTATCCTTGAACATATAGTGTGTACTAGATTTTGACAATGTAAACTGAAAAGTAAAGGGAAAAATACGAGCTTAACTAGAAGGAGTACTTCATTCCAAGAAAGAGTGACTTAATTTCTCGGAAGACCATTAATGATTCCTAGAATCTCATGCATCTT
Source organism: Viscum album (assembly GCA_963277665.1). Classification (NCBI taxonomy): domain Eukaryota; kingdom Viridiplantae; phylum Streptophyta; class Magnoliopsida; order Santalales; family Viscaceae; genus Viscum; species Viscum album. The sequence goes on from OY728127.1 coordinate 113,561,638, forward strand.
ACCATAAAAACCATCAAAGTCAATCCACAACTTATAATTGTTTTCCATAGACGAGGTGACACAATATCTTGGTATATGATCCATTACCGAGAGAAAATGAGGGTTCCAATAATGTAATTGGTAGAGGATCCATGCCAGCTATCACGACCCATCCCCCGGGTCCCGTATCATGACAAACCCAAGCCCACCGTCCATTGGACAAGGGATAAGGACTAGAACCAAAGGTTTAAATCCCTGAGCTGGGAAGGCATTTCCTTGATAATTATAAAAAACAAATAAGAGTACACAACTGGAAGAAAAAAACAAATTAAAAACATAATACAAAGGAAGTGTTGGAATTAAAAGGGACCGGAAATACAAGACCATTTGGAAAGTACAAGTACAACTGAAATCAAGTACAACAGAAAAAATGTAAACCTACTACTGTGTCATCCTCTAGGATTACTACCTGAAGGGTTGGTACAGATGGCCTCCTCAGTACTCCACGTCCGTCCGTTTGCTCCGTGTACCATAACGCTGGGTAGTCCACCTCCGGGTACCATCCAGTCCAGCTTCTCTCTGCCTCAGTTAGCACTTTCTGTCGTCTGCATCCTATATAATGAGGTGCGGGCATAGCTCGTGCATGGTTGAGTATAACGATACTCTATAGGGACCCTGAGACCCTCAAAGTCTCACTAAATCAAACAAGGATAAACCACAAATCAAGAAATCAACGGATAACCATTACTTTGGAATATGACCACAAATATACCTAAGATATCTAGTAACCCATCTCAATCATGAGGAAAAAACTAAAGTCATTGACTCAGCTCAAAACTAGGATTTTATTATAGGGGTGGTAACATGTAACACTCCCAGTCAAACTTTAGAAACCTCGGCTGCTACAATACTCCTATATAGAGTACTGTGGGCATGCCGCATCACACGTAAGCACTTAACACTATCCTGAATTACTATGTTACTCCTCCTGTCAAGTACCATGGGTCTATTGCATCACCCAGAGGTGCTCCCCACTGTGGGTCTGCCGCCTCACACAGAGGCGCTCCCCCTCATAGCCTGCTGAAGTACTTCTCTAATCGAGTACCATGGGTAAGTTACATCAAATAGAGGTGCTCCCCACTATGGGTCTTCTGCATCACATAGAGGCGCTACCCACTGGTCTAGTCAAAACACTACGAGTCGAAAGGTCAGTAGTCATCCGGTCTCAGCGAGCTACATGGTCTCTGTACTCTGCTCGCTCGTCTCTGAGAGGATCTGATCCATGAGATACTAGTCGACACACCAACAATCACAAAGTCCAAATTACAAGTATATCAAAGGTTCGTCTCATCATAGGGGTGTCAGCGCAACAGACATCGCGTCAATCAGACGCCAGGTCTGTGAGATATTGACATTTTCGTTCCAGAGGCCTGGTAAGATTTTAGTTTCAATCCAACCTGACCATACCCTAACTATGTCCAAACCTCATTTGGGGTATTCCAAAAGAACCTTCTATCTCTAATATTCTTATCCCCGTAGACAGTTCATCGATCAGACACCTATAGCCCTAGATATGGGCTAAATGGTTTATTCAGGTCAAATGGGTTTCGACTAGGGTATGACCCTGTAGGTGAGTCCGACTCGGTCTATGGGTCTGACCCAGCCTGAGAGGGTGGCCCGGCCCGAGGGAGGCCCGACCTAAGAGTGGCCCTGCCTAAGGGGGAGGCCCGACCTGAGGGGGAGGCCCGGCCCGAGGGGACGCCTGCGTGGCCTGCGGGTAGCCCGCGTAGCCAGTAGGGGGCCCGCGTGGCCAGCTGATGGCCCGTGTCGCCAGTCGGCATCACACGTGCCCAGCTGATGGCCTGCGTGGCCTGACCGGCCAGCAGATGACGGCGCCCTGTAGGGCCTTCCTTAGCCGCGTGAGGGGGGTGTCGCTCCCCCCGGATTTCCAAACAGAACCGGAGCTAGGTGTCGGTTCAATAACTCGTGGTACCCAGAGGGTCGCGCCATGTCCAACTGACCGAGCGTCTAGCCAATTCCGCACCACCGACAAAAGTCTCGACACTGACCATCCCGACTCCTCTACCACGATGAGATGGCGCTGCAGTTCTGCTCCTCCGTGCGGTGTGACGGTGATGCGCCCTTCTACCGCGGCCCACCCTGGCCGTGGCCCTCCTCCTCCGTGCAGCGCGCTGGTGTCGCACCCCTTTTGTCATGGCCCAACCTGGCCGAGGCTTTCCTTCTACGTGTCACAGTGGTGCCATGACCTTTTTTTGACCTGGCGGATTTGCGTCGTCGGCTTTCTTCACGGTCAGCCTGTCACCGGCCACCGTTCCTCCGTCGTGGTCCACTCTTCTGGCAGCACCGTTGTGCCGCCGTCATAATCAAAAAATGAGGAGAAAACAATGGAGGAGGGTCAGGTTGTGTTCGTGCAGTTTGAGAACTTCTCGTTATGGTTTTATCATTCAGAAATTCAAATTCTATAAATTCAACGACATAGAACGGGAACAAAATCAACTCAAATCCCTCTACCTCGTATCAATGACCATTGATGAAGCCACGGAAAGGCGGTGTCGATTCGTTAATGTTAGAAAAGGAAGAGGATATCTTTCATTGGCTGATGGGCATTCAGAGGTGACGAAGTCGAGGACAGTGTTCTTCGCGGTTGACTTTTTCTCTTTTGGCATGGTTGAAGATTGTTCTTCATTGGAGAATTAGTTTCTCCAAATCCTTCCAACTCCTCTCTCAACAATCAACCAAATGAATTTCCAACCAAAAATATTGGGTTAATCCAACCCATTATTTAATTTGTTTGCCAAAATATACAAATGAATTCAAAAGTTGTCAATTAATTAAGTGAAAGAGTTCAGTTAATTAATTATGAGAGTTGGTACATTTAATTAGTGGGGAAGTTCAAGGGTTACTCAACTTAATTGGGGGTTCCAAGGGGTTACATCCACCGAGTGGTCCCCACCAAAGATATCCTCCCATGGGAGGTTATGTGTAGGTGGTCCCCACCACTATAATCTCTTATGGGAGTTTTTGGTGTGGTGGCCCCCACCTCTAACCACCACTTTGAGGTTTTAACCACCAAAAATAAAAATAAAGTAACACTTTATTTTTATTTAATTTAATTAAAAACCCCAAAATCTAACTTCTATTTTCGACCATCTGTCATTGAGGATAAAGTATTCTTAAGAGAATACTGGTGCTTCGAGTTCAACGGTGCTATCAGATTTCAATTCCGAGCCCCGGTCTAAAAGTTATAAAAACCCACTTGTATATTTAATAAACGTATATGAACAAAACTTCAGAAATTGATTTCGGGCACACCGGGCCTCAGAATCAAGCGCCGTAAAAATTCACAGACTCGTAAAATTCCCATGTATTAGATAAAAAAATTTCACTGAATTTTCTGGTCTTTACATTCTCCCGACCTCAGGGCTTTTCATCCCAGTAAGCTATAACTCGAACTAAGGAAAAAAATGGGGGTACTGAGCATGCATCTGAACCTCCCTCTCCCATGTGCTCTCCTGGAGGTTCTCGTGCTTCCAGTGAACATGCCCCAGAGGTATCGACTATCCATGAAGGACCCACACTAATCGATCCTCAATATCTACTGGACCCTCCGTAAAAGTCGCCCCATCATCAATTTCCAGCTCTCCAAGGTTGATGATGTGGGAAGGGTCATGTACATATCTTCTCAGGTGAGATACATAGAAGACGTCATGCACTCGGTGTAATTGAGGTGGAAGAGCTAAGTGGTAAGCCACCTCGCCTACTCTACTAAGGACCTAGAATGGTCCGACGAATCTCAGAGATAACTTTCCGCCTCGACCAAATATCCATAGACCTCGTCGAGGTGAGACCCGTAGAAAGACGTGGTCTCCATCCTCAAACTCCAGAGGTCTCCGTCTACTATATTCATACAACTTATGCCTTCTCTGTGTAGTCCTCATCCACTCCTGGATGATCTGCACCTTCTCCATGGATGCTTATACCATCTCTTGTCCCACCGGGGCTGACTCCCCATGGCCTATCTTGCACAAGGGTGATCTTCAAGGTCATCCATACAACACCTCAAAAAGTGACATCCCGATGGAATAGTGATAGATGTTGTTATAGGAAAACTCCAAAAAAGGTATGTGGTCCTCCCAACTGCGACCAAAGTCTAGGAAACAAGCATGGAGCATGTCCTTGAGAGCATGAATGGCCCACTCAGTCTGACCATCTGTCTGAGGATGGAAGACAGTGCTCAAGCGAAGATGTGTCCCAAAATCATCCTGTAACCCCATACCTATCTGAGAAGTAAACCGTGTGTCACGATCGGAGACTATAAAAGAACTCACTCCATGAAAATGAACAATATTGTGCACATAGAGGCAACCCATGCTCTCTACTGAGCCCTGCTCTCTGACTAGTAGGAAGTGGTCTGACTTGGTGAGTCGGTCAACAATCACCCAAATAGAGTCATGACTCCTAGATGTATGTGGAAGACCCGCCACAATGTCCATGGATATCTCATCCCACTTCCACTCTAGGACCTCTAAAGGTTGAACCAAGCATACTGGTACCCGGTGCTCTACCTTCACTTACTAACAAGTGAGGCAATGAGAGAGAAACTCTGCTACCTCCTTCTTTATACCTATCCACCCGTGATATCATCGAAGGTCCTGCTACATCTTCGCCACTCCTAGATGTACTGCTAGAGGGGACCTTTGAAACTCACTCAACACTTTTTCCTGAAGTGAAACTAGCACCATAGTACGTCCTTTGAAGAGGATGATGTGCTCCACACTTTCTAAAAATCCATCAGGTTCCTACCCTGTGGAAATCTGAGCACATCAGGTCTCATAGTTAGCGTCCCCACGTTGCGCCTCTCTGACTCACTGAAGAAGTGGATGAGTGATAGTAAGAGACTGAAGAAAGGATTCTCCATCCCTATCCACAAAGGATATCTATAAGGAAACCAGATGCTCTGTCGCCTCTTCTAGCAGCTGTATAACAGATCTCCTATTGAGTGAATCTGTAACAACATTCTCCTTCCTAGAAGTACAGACTATCTCAAAGTCATAGTCCTAGAAGAACTCAATCCAATGTCGCAGTCTCAGGTTCATGTCCTCATAAGAGAATATATACCTGATACTCTTGTGATCACAGTACACGGTAAAACGTTCTCCCATCAGATAGTGCCGCCACATCTTCATGGTGAGGACCGCTACTACTAACTCCAGGTAATGGGTAGTGTAGTTCTGCTCGTGCTATCTCATCTACCGAGAACCATACATGATCATAGCTCACTCCTTCATCAGGACACACCCGAGTCTGGTCACTGATGCGTCAATGTAGACTATGTACCCTATTCCTTCCTCTGGAAGCCTCAAGATGGGGGCACTAGTCAGCCTCTGCCTCAGCTTTTAAAAGATCCACTGGCAACTCTCTAACCACACGAAGGGTTTCCCATTCTTCATCAAGACTGAGAGTGGGGATGAAAATCTGGAGAAGTCTGGAAAAAATATACGGTAGTATCTAGCCAAGACCAAGAAACTACGTACCTCTGTCACACTCCTGGGTGGCTCCCAAGCAAGTACCACCTCAATCTTCATTGGATCTACCGCAACTCTAGCCTCCAAGATGACGTGTCCCAAGAAGTGAACCACTCGAATCCAAAACTGGTACTTTGAGGGCTTCCCATAAAGCTGGTGCTCTCAGAGTGTGTTCAGTAATACCTATAAATGGTAGGAATTCTCCTCCTTAGAAGTTGAGTAGATAAAAATGTCATTGATAAAGACCATGACAAAGCTATCGAGGTAAGGATAGAAAATCATGTTCATGAGACACATGAACACTACTGGAGCTCTGGTTACACCGAAGGGCATTACCAAGAACTCCTATTGGCTGTACCGACACCTGAAGCCCGTCTTATGCACATCCTCATCTCAAAATCTGAGCTGGTGATAGCCTGATCTAAGGTCTATCTTTGAGAACCAGCGTGCACCCATCAGCTGGTCAAATAGGTCGCCAATCCTTAGGAGTGTGTACTTGTTCTTTACGGTCACCTAGTTCAGGCAACGGTAGTCGACACAGAGCCTCAAGCTCCCATCCTTCTTCTGGGTGAACAAAATCAGGGCTGCCCAGGGAGAAACACTGGGTTGGATGAATCTCTTCCCCTACATGTCCTCTAGCTGTACCCGTAGCTCACGAATATCAGTGAGATCCATTCGATATGCTGAAGTAGATATCAGTGTTTTCCTAGGGTATAGGTCAATGTAGAAGTAAACCTCTCTACGAGGAGGTAGTCTTGGAACATCGTCAGATAAAACATCCATGTAATGGTCCACGACTACTGGATATGTCGGACTCTCCACATCAACTACTTCGATTGTAAGGCAATCCAACTGGTGAGTGATCGGTTGCACCCTCTTCCGAGTAAGTCCGTCCTGTGGTGCAAAGGTACCCTTATAGCCGGTGAAGGTGAACCTTGTCCCATCCATGAGGAAACACCACTCTTTGTGCCTAATACAGTTGGTCTGAACAAGGACGGTAGATAACCAGTCCATACCCAAGATGATGTAATAAGGTCTCGATGCCGCTACGAGGAGATCTCAGCCGAATCTCTCACCTCCTGGAGTAAGCTCACACTACCGACACCACTGTGTAATCGTCGATTCTGCTCCCGTAGGAGTCTCAAGCAATAATGATCGCTCCAACGGCTCCATCAGAATCTCAGTTCTCATAACAAGGGTAGTGGCAATGAATGAGTGACTGGCACATGTGTCTATAAAAACTGCAACTAAGGTAGGGTAGACACAGATCGTACCTCGAATCATCTACATACCGCCATTTTCGTATGCCTCAACTACCTGAAGCTGAGCTCCACCCTATTCACCTACTCCCTGTAGTGGGGGTGGAGTTACTGGTGGTGGTGGTGGTAACACCTCGAATCGCCACCCACTGTCTGATGCTCGACCAGGTCCTCTGCCACATCCGACTACTCCCTACGGACCACCTCTATCGAATCTCTGCCTCTGCCTGGGAGGTACCTCAACTATTTTATAATCATCTGAAAGGTGGGTTAGACAGTCGCAAACCATGTGACCCTGCCCACCACATGAGTAACACCGCCTGCTCCTAGCATGTAAGTCATTGCCCCACACAACAGATCCTCAGTCCTTGTAACACTTGAGATTTTTATGAGAAATGTTTTGTTTTTAAGTTATATACATCATCAAAAGAATCATTCACTACACACAACACTAGCTTGGCTTGCTTTACACGCAATCGTGACCTTCCTTGATAGCTTGCATTGTACGCAATACCGTGTTTCACTAAACAACGATATGCTATTAAAATATTATTAAAACTAGCCGTTATGAATAGTAATAATTACTTTTTGAATTTTTTTAAATTTCATCTTTCAAAATGGACTTTATTTTTAGATTCAAAATATAGAAATTAGCCTAGGGTGATATTTTGGTATTTTTCTGAAAACATTCAATTTGTTATGAATAGTGAAAACACCAGGTTATTATTTAAAAACCGACTTCTTATTTAAATAATTATTCATTTTATTTCAAATTATTTTAGGTCAAAATTGATACCTAATACCTATATAAGTTCAATGTAATTCATTGGAGTCATTTTATAATAATTTTAGATATATGAAAATTGTATTGAACTTTTCACCATCTTTTACCAACCTCCTAGGAGAATTTGCAAATTCACACAAAACATAATTTTACCGCTTTTGTGAGTGGAATTTCGAAAATCCCAGAGACACGGTTAATATCAAGGACTAAAATTTGGTTCAATGAGATGAAAATAATTTTTGTTGAATAGTAACTTTTTGCTTTTTTTTACCACCGTTAAAAGTAAACAGGTTAATTAAGGGTAAAAATGATATTATTATTACCCTAAAAGATGTCCTAATTCTATGGGATATGTGTAAATCAACCGAAAACAACCTTAGGAATAAAATATGTCCATTTTGGCCCACTTGGATTAGATTAAGACATTTAATATTATTTTATTTAAAAAGGGTTAAAATAGTTAAAATAAAAGTTTAATAAATAAGTCATTTTTAAAATAGAGTTATACATAAGATAAATTGGACTATAAATATTAATTAGAAAGATAAAACTATTTCCTACTTAAAGATTTTTTCTTTATAATTTTTAGAAATTAAATAATTTAATTTTTTATCACACAATGATGATGCAGTAATTATCTTATTAAGGAAATATTAACATAATTGATGTTATAAATACTCAAATAAATGTAATTTGAGACTTTTTATTAATTACACTAATTTAATACGTCAAAAGGACATGTTAGTATTGATATGATTACCTTTTTTTGAAATAATATTTCTATTATGATTTTCAAAAAAATAAATTACCAAATAGTGCCAAAATTGACATAAAATAGTTTTTTAAAAAAATATTATATTATTTATTGTTATTTTATTCATAAAAATATATGGTTCGGCCAGATGACATAGATAAGGTTATATATATTAATAATAAACAACTTGGGGTTCGTTTGACTTGTTATATTATGTTTATTAACATTATAGTGTAAGAAAACAAGAAGAGACGGTAAAAGTTAAATTATCTAACTTAAAGTTAAATCTAAATGATAAGGTTAAAATAGAAACCTAAACATGTCAAAATTATATTGGATGAGATGATTTCGACCCATACCCAACATAGCTTCTAAATAAATCAATTTTGTGCAATTAAAAACTGAATATGACTTTAAAATAAAATAATGTGTTTAGTTTTTCCAAAGGTGCCCCTCTCCTCCCTTATAAAAGGGCACTTCCTCCCTCTCCTACTCACTCTACATTGAGCCTTCAAGCTCAGACAACCCCTGCCAATTTCTCTTCTACACTTCCCTAGAAAAATCCTAGAGGTTCTGGACTTCTTCAAAGTCTATATTTAGTTCCCTAAGAGGAGGTTAAGAAGAGGAGCTTCAAAGAAGATGTAATATTTGTTACCGATTCTTTCAACATTATTTCTTCTTATACATATTCATATTTAGTTATTTAATTTTGAAGTAATAACATCAGTATCAATAATATACTGATATGTTTTTATAAATGTGAAACAACTCTATTTCACCTTATATCCATCCTACGGAAAATGAAATCATCGTGTGTGCGTACGTACGGAATACCGTCTCCACATCGTGGTGTAATCTGTTTTCCACCACCACCTTACATGGATGGGTATAATGGTATAGAGAATAACTATATATGATTATTGTCAATTGATATTGATTCTGAAATAGTATACATACACTCCAATACAATTCCACGATCATGGGAATGATATCATCGCTTTTGCGTACGTACGAAATACCATCTCCACGATGTGATACAACTCGTTCTACATGATCTTCATTGCATAATGATTATATAAATGAATTTAATGAATAAATATGATATATATTACACTAATACCATTATGGAAATGTGGTATCTATAACCTAAAAAGAAGAATATGAATTTATTCAACAAAACACACATAAGAACAAAAAGTAATAAACACCCGAATAAATAGTAGCAGTGAAATATTACTAATAAGAAGATAATAATATGACCATATATGATATCATAACAATATTTATGATTCTAGAATAAGTCAATGACATTATTTAAATCATTATACAGGAGGTTTGGACACTTACGAAGCAAATCAGACCTAAGGTAAGGGAAAATATCACAATCTCATTTTTATCCGAGATTGTTTATACTTATAGATTTACTAGGGCACAATTATCATCCAAATCAATGTTTCCTCAATATGTAATATTATTTCCATCCACTTACAATTGTTTAAATCCAATTTTACCCATTGGTGAGTTTTTAGTAAAATATATGAAATGAATCTTTTGTCGTTTTTAGTACGAGGTACTTTTTGACTTTTCCGGCCAAAGTACGAGAAGAATGTTTTTTAACTGTACGACCTGAATGGAATTTTAGAACATTATTTCCATGAATCATCCTTTACATGTTTTCAAGTTTATTTTTAATCAAAATCTTTTAGTTTAAAATTTTATGACATGTTACGAATGAAAAAAAAATGTTTTTAAAAAAGTAGAAAGGATATTTTCCTCAAAAAGGGAGTTCAAGTGTTTTATCAAAATTATTTTCCATCTAAGATAATAAAGGGTTATGTTTCTATCCCTATTATTACATTTATTTGATTATGTTGTGATGAAATTATTTTTATGAAGTCCATTATCTTATACGAATTGTTTTATGATGTCACGATGTTTAAGAATCTAATTTTTATTACATGGGTTATGCTATGTTGTATGATTTATGATCTTGTAGAACACATAATAATGGTATCATTATAAGATGGGTGGAACCTATATCTCCATATAGTTCATTTGGTAAAGATTTATATCCCATTATATAGGCTTGGCTGGAAAGACAGGTTAATCCGGTTCAGTGATACATGACAGAAACAAGGAGTGAACTTAGTTCAGAAATGGAATTTGTCTGCTAAGATAGTATTAGAAATGAGTCTTGACTACTAAGAAATTATTCTATATTATAATGTGTGTATGCCACAAAGTTTCATGTTTTAAGTTATGATTATTTGGATTAAATTTCACTATTATCATTGATCTCGTGTCATGATATTATGATCTCTTTTGCAGGACAAGATTTTCGAAATGTTATGTTTGTAAGATTATGATATGATTGATAATTCTTTTGTTTACCCTTACAGAGAATTTGAACTCACCCTTTTGTATGTTTTCTTTTCACCAGGTCTGGAAGAAGGGTATTAAGTAGAATATACCAAAAGGGACTCTGGATATGATGAAATAAATGGGAGACAGTGTAGATGATTTATAAACCAGTTGTTTATGTTTCCCGGTTTCTAAAGACACTATTCCTATACAGTCCGTTCATGGTTTTGTTATATGTTGTAATAAGTATGCCTCTATTATGAAGTAATAACAATCTATATAAAGTATGGGTCATTAATGTTGGTATCAGAGTAAAGTTATAGTCAACCTTTGGAAACTAGGATGTGAAAGACTTAGTAAGAACCCTAAGGATAAGTCTAAGCATAGAACAGAATCTTTATGTTTTAGAAATGGCCATGAATAACCTATGATAAAACCCTAAGCATGAAATTTTATTCTTGATTATGTGGTTTTCCTATTATAATTAGTGTTTCTCACACTATTCTTCTTGGTTTTAGTCAATGGCTAGAACCCGAAGGAACCGTGTTAATGCAGAATGCGATGGGAAATGCAATGATTGTCCCCCTGAGCAACCAAACGTTATGGGAGTTAGAATGAAAAATCTTGTATCCATGCTCACACACCTTTCCCAAGATATGAATCATGCATGACATCCAAACGAGCAAAGGATGGAGCAACATTCTGTTGAATCCTTCATACGACAGCGTCCACCCTCATTCAGTGGGTCTTCTGATCTATTAGTTTTTGAACAATGGATCAATACTAATGAAAAGATATTTTTAGTTCTTCAATGTTCTGAACATGATAAATTCATCTTAGTAGTGCATCATTTGGAAGGTGATACTTATAAATGGTGTAATCTTATCAAGAATACGAGGCCAAGAGATGAAATTGAGTCCATGGAATGGGACGAGTTCAAGAACTTATTTTTCAATAAGTACATCACTTGTATTCTTTGTACAATGATGGAGAAGGAGTTTCTTGAACTAAAGAAAAAGGATGATGAATCTATTGGTACCTACCAACAAAATTTTACAAGACATGAAAGGTACGCTTCTGGGATTATTATCCAACCTGAGAGTAATATTGATCGATTCTTTAGTGGCATAAAACCAAGTCTTCGAAGGGCGTTAGACATATGGGACTTCAATATCTATGATGAAATCGTTCGATGTGCTCTCAAAGTTGAGATGGAGACTGGAGTTACCTATCAGTCGTATGGGTTTGATAAGAAGAGGAAAATGGAATTCAAAGGAAAATCTAAAGAGAAAACTTAAAATAAGATGAGTTTTCCCTTATTCTCGAAGTGTGAAAAGAAACATGGAGGTAGTTGTCTTAAAGGGACAAGTAAATGTTTCAAATGTGGAATGGAAGGTCATCAGGCATTTAAATGCTGCAATGATGGGGAGAAGATGTCTATTGATGATAAAAAATAAAAGGATGCACATGGTGCACCTCCTACACTTAAATGTTACAAGTTCAAGGAAATGGGGAATTATGCCAATAAATGCCCTAATCCTAGGGTTGTTGATGATGATTGACATCAACAAAATCTTATGGCTAAAGACAAAGGAATGTCACATGAAATTTCTATCAGCGATGTGGAGTATGAGAACGAAGTGGTGAAAGGTACACTTACCATCCACTCTAAAGAAGCAAATGTTTTATTTGATTCTGGATCCACCCACTATTTTATTTCTGAAGAATTTTCTATGGGTAGCGCCGTATTACCTCAAAAATTAGATGTTGAGTTAGCTGTGACAAACCCTAATGGCACAACAGTCGCATCAGAAGTTTATAATTCTTCTCTGATTGATGTTTTTGGGAAAGTGCTTCCTGCAAATCTTGTGATCCTTCCTATAGGGGAATTTGATGTGATTCTTGGCATGGATTGGATTTCTTTATATGGAGATCATATTAATTTCTAAATAATGGAAGTCACATTTCATATTCCAGATCAATCTATGATCGTCTATAAATGCAAGGATGAGCATAACCTTCCAGTGGAAATTTCTTCCATCTTATGGGTCTTGATTTCACTAAATGAAGTTTATTTATCTCAAATGGTTAGAGAGAAACTCGCGATTAGGAATACACATTTTGTGGAAGTTTGATGATGTCTTTCCGAAGGAATTGCTGGGTCTTCCACAAAATCGTGAAGTTGAGTTTTCAATAGAACTCGTACCGGGTTCTTTTCCTATTTCAAAGACACCTTATAGAATGGCCCCAATTGAGTTGCAGGAATTGAAGAAGCAAATCCAAGAGAATCTTGATAAGGGATTCATACTCCCTAGAGTGTCACCTTGGGGAGCACCTTTTCTGTTTGTTAAGAAGAAGGATAGATCAATGAGACTCTTCAATGATTATCGAGAACTTAACAAAATCACTATCAAGAAAAAATATCCTCTCCAATGCATTGATGAATTATTTGACCAACTACGCGGAGCTCAATAATTTTCCAAGATTGATCTTCATTCAGGGTATCATCAATTAAGGGTCAAAATGGAGGATATACCAAAGAAGACTTTCCATACAAGGTATAGACCCTATGAATTTATAGTGATGCCATTTGGTCTTACTAATTCCCCTTCTATCTTCATGGATCTAATGAATATAGTCTTTAGAGATTATCTTGACCACTTTGTGGTAGTCTTTATAGACGATATTATTGTCTATTCAAAGAGCAAGGAAGAACATGAAGATCACTTAAGAATTGTATTGAAGACCCGAAGAAAGTATATGTTTTAATCCAAACATACCAAGTGTGAATTTTGGCATCAAAAAGTTGCATTTTTGGGTCACATAATCTCAAAAGAGGGCATATTTGTGGATCCAGCAAAGATAGAGGTTATCGAAAGATGGACGAGACCAACAACATTAACTGAGATCCGATGTCTTCTTGGTTTGGATAGATATTATTGACGTTTTTTGAAAGATTTTTAATGATTATCTAATCCACTCACTAGGTTGACTCAAAAAGGAGTTAAGTTCATATGGACGGAGGAATCTGGAGATAATTTCAAGGAGTTTAAATGAAGATTATCCAGTGCACCTGTACTCACACTTCCTTGTAGTGGAGAAAGGATTGTGATCTACAGTGATGCATCCAAGAAGGGGTTTTAGTGTGTTCTTATGAAAAATTATATGGTAATAGCTTATGCCTCACTACAGTTGAAAATCCATCAGAAAAATTACCTAACTTATGATTTAGAGTTAGCTGCGGTAATCTTTTCATTAAAGATTTGGAGGAATTATCTTTATGGTGAAAGGTGTGATATTTATTCTGATCATAAAAGTTTAAAGTATATTTTCACACAAAAGGAGATGAATATGTGCCAAAGATGATGGTTGGAGTTGATTAAGGATTACAACTACTCAATTAATTATCACCCTGGGAAAGCAAACAAGGTGGAATATGCATTAAGTCCAAAAGACCATGCTAGCTTATCCATGATGAGTATCACAAAAGATCCAATATTTATGGATTTACAAAGGATGTATCTTGGAATTATAATGGAAGGGGAAAATCTTATCTTTCTCAAATGAATGTTCAACCATCTATTCATGTGAATATTAAAGAGGCACAGAAAAAAGATATAGAGTTACAAAAAAAGGTGGTAAATGTTCCTAAATTCAACCTTGATTGTGATGGGATAATAATGTTCAGGAATCAGGTTTGTCTTCCTCCCATCCCAGAATTAAAGGAGCTGCTGGATGAGTCTCATAGTTCTTCATTCTCTATTCATCCTGGAAGCACGAAGATGTATAGGGACTAGAAAGAGTACTTCTGGTGGGATGGCATGAAAAGCAATCTTTCTGAATATGTCTTTTGATGATTGGTTTTTCATCAAGTTAAATCTAAGAGATAGAAGTCTAAGGGGATGTTACAACCATTACCCATGCCTGAATGGAAATGGGAAAACATCACTATGGACTTTGTCACTGGACTTCCTAAAACATCCAGAGGAAATAATGATATCTGGGTCATAGTTGATCGTCTTACAAAGTCTGCACACTTCATTGCTATTATAGAGGATTTCTCTCTAGATCACCTTGCGAGGATATATGTAAAGGAAGTGGTAAGATTACATGGAGTGCCACTTTCCATTATATCTGATCGGGAACAGAGGTTTACCTCAAATGTTTTGGCGAAGTCTTCAGCACACTCTAGATACAGAGTTGAGTTTTACCACTACTTATCATCCTCAGAAAGACGGCCAGTCTGAGAGGACAATTCAAACTCTAGAAGATATTTTGAGAGCTTTCTCTATGGATTTCAAAGTTGGTTGGGATTAACACCTACCATTGGTGGAATTTTCTTATAATAATATCTTTCACTCTAGTATTCAGATGGAACCTTATGAAGATCTCTATGGAAAGAAATGCAGTACTCAAACTTTCTTGGATGAAGTTGGGGAAAGAATGATTTTAGGACCTGATCTTTTTGATGAGATGGCACCAACGGTCTGATCTATTCAACAACACATTAGAGTAGCTCAGAGTCGAAATAAAATAGTTATGCAGACAACCGAAGAAAATACCTAGAGTTTGAAGTGGGGGATAAAGTTTTTTTACGAATATCTCCTTGGAAGAGAGTAATGAGATTTGGAAAGAAGGGAAAGTTGAGTCCTAGGTATATCGGTCCTTTTGAAATATTGGAATGTGTTGGGAAGGTAGCTTACCTATTGGCTCATCCACCAAATCTCTCTCATGTTCATGATGTGTTCCATGAATCACTCATGAGAAAGTACATACCTGATCCTTCCCATGTACTAAGCTCAGAAGTTGTATGGTTGGAGCAAGATCTTTCTTATGTAGAACAGCCGATAGAAATTTTAGATCGTAGTGAAAAAGTCTTAAGGAACAAGACCACTCGCTTGGTGAATGTTTTATGGAGGAACCACCAACTATAAAAAGATACATGGGAGCTTGAGGATATGATGAGGGAGAGGTATCCTCATCTATTTGTTACAAAGTGATGAATTTTGAGGGAAAAATTCATTTTAAGGGGGGTAGAATGTAACACCCGAGATTTTTATGAGAAATGTTTTATTTTTATGTTATATACATCATCAAAGGAATCTTTCACTACATGCAACACTATCTTGTCTTCCTTTACACGCAATCGCGACCTTCCTTGATAGATTGCGTCGTACGTAATACCAAGTTTCACTAAACAACGATATGCTATTAAAATATTATTAAAACTATCCATTATGAATATTAATAACCACTATTTGAATTTTTTTAAAATTTCATCTTACAAAATGGACTTCATTTTTGGATTTGTAATATCGAAATTAGTCTAGGGGAAATTTTGGTATTTTTTCTGAAAACATTCAATTTTTGATGAATAGTGAAAACTCTGGGTTACTATTTAAAAACCGACTTTTAATTTAAATAATTATTTATTTTATTTAAATTTATTTTAGGTAAAAATGGATACATAATACATATAGAAGTTAAAATTAATTCATTGGAGTTATTTTATAATAATTTTAGATATATAAAAAGTTTATTGAACTTTTCACCGTCTTTTACCCACCTCCTAAGAGAATTTGCAAATTCACATAAAACTTAATTTTACCTCTTCTTTGAGTGGAATTTCAAAAATCCGAAAGACATGATTAATATCAATGACTAAAATGTGGTTCAATGAGATGAAAATAATATTTGGTGAATAGTAACTTTTTACTTTTTTTAACACGGTTAAAAGTAAATAGGGTAATTAAGGGTAATAATGATATTATTATTACCCTAACACATGTCATAATTCTATTTGATAAGTTTAATTCAACCAAAAACAACCTTAGGAATAAAATATTACAATTTAGGCCCACTTTTATTAGATTAGGACCTTTAATATTAATTTATTTAAGGAAGCGTTAAAATAGTTAAAGTCGATTTTTAATAACTAAAACATTTTTAATATAGGGTTATCTATAAGATAAATTCGACTATAAATATTCATTAGAAATATAAAACGATTTCCTACATAATGGTATTTTATTTATAATTTTTAGACATTAAATAAGTTAATTTATTTTTGACATAATGATGATGTAGTAATTATCTTATTAATGAAAAATTAACATAATTGATGTTATAAATACTGAAATAAATGTAATTTGAGACTTTTTATGAATTACACTAATTTTTTAGGTCAATATGACATGTTAGTATTGAAATAATAAACTTTTATCGAAATAATAATTCTGTTATCATTTTCACAAAAATCAATTTCCAAATAGTGTCAAAATTGACATAAAATAGTTTTTAAAACAAATATTATTTTATCAATTTTTGTTTTATTCCTAAAAATCTGAGGATCGGCCAAATGACTTCGATAAGGTTATATATATTAATAATAAACATATTGGGGTTCTATTGGCTTGTTATAGTAAATTTATTAACCTTATATGGCAAGAAAACAAGAAGACATGGTAAAAGTTAAATTATCAAACATAAAGATAAATCAAAATGTTATGGTTAAAATAGAAACCTAAAATTTTCTAAAATCTGTTGGATGAGAGGATTTAGACCCATCCCCAACATATCTTTGAAATAAATCAATTTGGAGCTATTAAAATTTAATATGACTTTATAATAAAATAATATTTTTAATTTTTCCAAAAGGTGCCCCTCTCCACCCTTATAAAAGGGCACCTCCTCCCTCTCCTTATCACACCACTTTGAGCCTTAAATCTCATCCAACCCCTGAAATTTCTCCTCTCCACTTCCCTAGAAACATCCTATAGGTTCTAGTATTCTTCAAAGTCCATCAATAGTTCCCTATGAGGAGGTTAAGAAGAGGTGCTTCAAAGAAGAGGTAATGTCTGTTACAGATTATATCAAATTTATTTCTTCTTCTACTTATTATTATTTAGTTATTTCATTATGAAGTAATAAAATCAGTATCACTAATATACTGATATGTTATTAAAAATATTAAACAACCCTATTTCACCATCTATCCATCCTATGGAAAATAAAATCATCGCGCGTGCGTACGTACAGAATACCATCTCCACGTCGTGATGTAATCTGTTTTCCATCACCACCTTACTTGGATGGGTATAATGGTGTAGAGAATAACTATATATGATTATTGTAAAGTTATATTTATTCTTAAATAGTATACATACACTCTAATACAATTCAATGATCATGGGTACGATATCATCGCTTGTGCGTACGTACAGAATACCATCTCCATGATGTGATGCGACTCGTTCTACATGATCTTCATTGCATAATGATTATATAAATGAATTTAATGAATAAATATGATATATATTACAATAATATCATTCTGGAAATGAGGTATCTATAACCTAAAAAGAATAATAATAATTTATTCGACAAAACACACATAAGTACAAAAAGTAATAAACACCCAAATAACAAGTAGCAATGAATATTAATAATTAAGAGCTAAGAATATGAACATATATGATATCATAACAATAAGTATGATTCTGTAATAAGTCAATGACATTATTTAAATCATTATACAGGAGGTTCAGACACTTACGAAGCAAATTGGACCTAAGGTAAGGGAAAATCTCACAATCTCATTTTTTCCGAGATTTTTTATACTTCCGGATTTATTAGGGCATATTTATCATCCACATCCATGTTTCCTCAATATGTAATTTTATTTACATCCACCTAAATTTTTTTAAATCCAATTTTACCCATTGGTGATTTTTAAGTAAAATATATGAAAGGAATCTTTTTTCATTTTTAGTACGAGGTACTTTTTGACTTTTCTGGCCAAAGTACGAGAAAAATGTTTTTTTAACTTATACAGTCTGAATGGAATTTTCGAAAAATATTTCTATGTAGAGTCCTTTACAAGTTTTCTTGTTTATCATTAATCAACTTCTTTTAGTTAATAATTGTATGACATGTTAAGAATGGGAAAAAATGTTTTTAAAAATTAGAAAGGATATTTTCCTCAAAAAGGGAGTTCAAGTGTTTTATAAAAATTATTTTCCATCTATGATAATATAGGTTTTTGTTTCTATCCCTATTATTACATTGATTTGATTATGTTGTGATGGAATTATTTTTATGAAGTCCTTTATCTTATACGAAATGTTTTATGATGTCATGATGTTTTAGAATCTCATTTTTATTACATGGGTTATGATATGATGTATGATTTATGATCTTGTGGCACACATAAGAATGGTATCATTATGAGATTGGTGGTACCTATATCTCCCACCAATGAATTGGGCAAATATTTATATCTCATGAGATAGACATGGCTGGAACGATAGGTTAATCCGGTTCAGTGATATAGGACTGAAATGAGGAGTGAACTCGGTTCAGAAATGGACTTTGTCTACTATGATAGTCTTGGAAATGAGTCTTGAATACTAAGAAATGATTCTCTATGATTATGTGTGTATGCCACAACGTCTCATGTTTTAATTTTAGATTATTTGGATTACATTTAAATATTATGATTGATCCCATGAAATGCTATTATGATCTCTTTTGTAGGACAAGATTTTCAAAATGTTATGTTCTTAAGAATATGTTATGATTGATATTTCTTTTGTTTACCCTTACTGAGCATTTGAGATCACCCTTTTGAATGTATTCATTTACCTAGGTCTGTAAGAAGGGTACTAAGTAGAATATTCAAAACAAGACTCTAGATATGATGAAATAAATGCGAGACAATGTAGATGATTTACGAACCAGTTGGTTATGTTTCCCAGTTTCTAAAGAAACTATACCTATACGGTCCTTTCATGGATTTGTTATATGATATAATAAGTATTATTAAATTCTGAAGTAATAAAAATGTTTGTAATGTATGTGTCGTTAATGTCCTACAGTCGCACACCCATGGGTCTGGTCCTCTTAGACCTCTGCGTTATCTGTCTACAGCCTGCTGCAGAAGACTCTTCTACATGTTGACTAGTAGTGGGTCTTGCTGCTGGTGATTGCTCAACCAAGAAACTCTCTAGTAGGAGGGCTCTCTCTAACACCCCTCCTGTGTCGGGATGCTGAGGGAGATCATCGATGCCCTGATCTCTCGCCTGATCCTATTCTCGGAGGTCTGGGCCCTGAAGAATGGGTCCCACACCATATCTGTGGAGTAGAAAGAGAGGTCAATGAACCTCGCTGAGCACTACGCTACTGTCTTGCAGCCCTGCTGCAAATGATGTAGCTCTTGTATCTGCACCGCACGAAGGGTGGATGGTACAAACTCCACCCCAAACAGGATCTCGAAGTCTGTGCAGAGTAGTGTCGCCTCGTCATGCACCTTGAACATTAGGCTCCACCATCTACCTCCTACTGCCTGAAGGTGGCTGGCAGTAAAGATCACCATGAAGTCTGAAGGTGTCTCTACTGGCCTGAAGACTCTCACCACAGCATCGAGGCAATCTTCAGCCGCTTGTGGGTCCATCTCTCCCCGGAAGATGGGTGGCCTCTGGCGCTAGAACTCATGCAACACGCTCATGCGGTGTGCATCATCTGCTGCTGGGGATGGCGAAATCGGTGGACCAATGGGAAGTGGTACTTCTGGTGCCTCCATTGGTAAAGGGCCCTGCAATGAGGCCTCTTTGCTCAGGGGGATGTCAGAGCATATTAATATCGGGGCTCTACAGGGAGGCATCCTAAATGAAACAGATGTGACAGGGTAAAAAGACTATACCAGGTGAGATGACCTGGTTGATCTGACATAAAGAAAACTTTTGAAAACACAAATGAAATAAGTGTTTTCGTGCACTATGTTGGAAATGAGAAGTCAGGGTCCTGGTGTATGGATACGTTGGTCCCCCACACCAATAGTGGGAACCCTGAACTGAAAACCACACTTAGTACCCTTAACACTATTGCCTCACAGAAAAGAATGACCAGAGTCCTAAGTTCTGCGATAGAACTAACCCCTATGATACCAATTTGTCATGACCTGTCCCCCGGGGCCCGTATCATGACTAGCCCAATCCAGCCTTCCATAGGCCAGGGGAAAGCGACTATCACCAAAGGCGTATATCCCTAAAATGGGAAGGAATTTACATTATAACTTTTAAAAAACACATCAGAGTACACAACTTGAAGAAAAAAACTAAGTAAAAACGGAATACAAAGGGGGTACTTGATGTAAACGGGGCCAGAAATACAAGGCCAATAGGAAAGTACAAGTACAACTGAAATCAAGTACAAGAGAAGAAAAGTAAAGAATCTACTGGGTTATCCTCCAGGATTACTATCGGAATGGTAGGTACAGATGGCCTCCTCAGCACTCCACGTCCATCTGTCCGCTCTGTGTACCATCACGCCGAGCGGTCCATCTCCCGGTACCATCCAGTCCTACTTATCTCTACCTCAGTCATCGCTGTCCGTCATGTGGAACCAACACATTGATGTGCGGGAATAGCCCGTGTAGAGGTGAGTATAACGATACTCAGTAGGGACCCCGATACCCTCAAGGTCTCACTAAATCCAACAAGGATAAACCACAAATCATGAAATCAAGGGATAACCATTACTTAGGTATATTCCCATACACATACCTAAGTTATCTAGTAACTAATCTCAATCATGAAGAAAACACAAAAGTCATTGACTCTGCTCAAAACCAAGATTTTAATATAGGGCTGGTAACATGTATCACTCCTAGTAAAATTGTCGAAACCTCAGCTGCTGGTGTACTCCTCCTCTATAGAGTACTTTGGGCCTGCCGCATCTCACAGAAGTGCTTTCCACTATCTTGAACTACTGTGGTAATCCTCTTATCGAGTACCGTGGGTCTAATGCATCACATAGTGGTGCTCCCCACTGTGGGCCTGCTGCTTCACATAGATGAAATCCCCCTCATATTGTGTTGAGGTACTCCTCCTGTCAAGTATTGTGGGTCTGCCACATCACATAGAGGTGCTCCCCACTATGTGTCTATCGCATCACATAGAGGCTCTTCCCACTGGGCTAGTTGAAACACTCTGAGTCGAATGGTCTGCAGTCATCAGGTCTCAGACAGCTACTAGGTCTCTGTACTTCGCTCTCTCATCTATGGGAGGATACTTTCCATGAGCTATAGGCCGATAGTTCAACAGTCATTTTGTCCCATGTAGATGTATCTCAAAGGTTCGACTTGTCTTAGGGGTCTCAACGTAACAGACGACGTGTCAATCAGAAACCAAGTCTGTGAGATATTAGCATTTCTGTTCCAGCGTCATAGTTATATTTTAGGTTCAAACCTACCCTAAAGTACCCTAACATAGTCCAAACATCATGTGGGGTATTCCAAAAAAACCTTCTCAGTCTAATATTTCCATCGTCGCAGATAGTTCGTCGATCAGACACCCGTAGCCAAAGATATGAGCTAAAAGGTGTATTCGGGTCAAACAAGTTCGGACTGGGGTCCGACCCGGCATATGGGTCCGACCTGGTCCACAGGTCCATCCAAGCTCGAGAATGTGGCCCGGCCCAAGGGCGGCCCAGCCTGATAGCGGCCCGGCCCAGTGGGGTGGCCCGGCCCGAGGGGGCGCCCACGTAACCTGCTGGCGGCCCGCGTGGCCCGCTGTCGGCCCGTGTGCCCAGCTGACGGCCCACATGGCCTGGCCGGACAGCAGATGGCAGTGCCCTATGGGGCCTACATTAGCCGTGTGAGGGTGGTGCCGCGCCACCCTGATTTCCAAACAGAACCTGCGCTAGGTGTCGGTTCAGTAACTCGCAGGACCAGGGGGTCCCGCCTTGTCCTGTTGGCCGAGCGGCCAACCGGTTCCGCACAGCCAGTGGCCAGCCCGATACCGTCCGTCTCGGCTCCTCCACCGTGGCGCGACGGCACCGCAGTTCTGCTCCTCCACATGGCGCGACGACACCACGCCCTTCCACCGCGGCCCGCCCTGGCTGCAACCCTCCTCCTCCACGCACCTTGACGGTGCCTCTCCCTTTCCGTCGCGGCCCGCCCTTGCCGCAACTTTCCTTCCACATGGCATGGCGGTGCATCACCCTTTTGGTGACCCGGCGGCCTTGAACCACTATTTTTCTTCCCATCCGCCCCATCGTAGGCCGTCGTTCCTCTACCGCAGTCCACTCTTCCGGCGGCGTCGTTGCGCCGCCGTCGTCATCAACAAATGAGGAGAAAACGAAGGGGAGGGTCAGGCCATGTTCGTGCGGTATGATCCCTTATCATTATGGTGATATCAATCAGAAATTCACATTCCATAAATTCAATGACATAAAATGAGAACAAAATCAACTCAAATCCCCTACCTCATATCGATGAATGTTGACGAAGTCGCAGAAAGGCGGCGTCAATTCGTCAATTTCGGAAAAGGAAGAGGATATCCATAATTGGAGGATGGGCTTTTGGAGGTGACGAAGTTGAGGATGATTTTCTTCATGGTTGACTCCTTCACTTTTGGCACGTTTTAATATCATTCTTCTTTGGAGAATTAGTCTCTCCAAATCCTTCCATCTCTTCTCTCTACGATCCACCAAATGTATTGCCATTTTAAAATAATGGGATAAGCCAACCCATTATTTAATTTTATTGCCAAAATATTCAAAATAATTCAAATGTGTCAATTAATTAAGCGAAATAGTTCAATTAATAAATTGTGATGGTTGAAACATTTAATTAGTGGGAGTAGTTCAAGTGTTACTCCACTTAATTGGGTATCCAAGGGGTTACAACCATCGGGTGGTCCCCACCAAATATATCCTCCCAAGGGAGGTTATGTGCGAGTGTGCCCCACCACCATAACCTCTCATGGGATGTTTTGGTGTGGTGGACCCCACCTATAACCACCTCATGTAGGATTTAAAAACTATAAATAAAAATAATGTAACACTTTATTTTTTTTTAATTTAAATAAAAACCCAAAATCTAACTTCCATTTTCGACCATCTGCCGTCGAGGTGAAAGTCTTCTTAAGCGAATACTGGTGCTTTGAGTTCAACGGTGCCCTCGGTTCTCAATTTTGACCACCGGTCCAAATTTTATAAAAACCCTATCATACGTTTACTGAACGTACCCGAACAAAACATCAGAAATTGATTCCATGTACACAGGGCCTCAGAATCAAGTGCCATAAAAATTCACGGACTCGTAAAATTTCCATGTATTTAAGAAAAAAATTCCCATGGAATTTCCAGGTCATTAAAATCTCCCCACATCAGGGCTTTACGTCCCCATAAGCTGCAAATCGAACTAAGGAAACAAATGGGGGTACTGAGCATGCATCTGAGCCTCCCACTCCCATGTTCTCTCCTGGATGTTTCTGTGCTGCCAACGAACGCACACAAGAGGTATCGACCATCCACGAAGGACTTGCTCCTGTCGATTCTCACTCTCCTCTAGAACCTCCATGAAATTCACCCCATCATCGATGTCCAGCTCTCCATGGTCGATGATGCGGGAAGTTTCGTGCACGTATCTCCTCAGTTGAGATACATGGAAGACATCGTGCAGTCGGTTCAACTGAGGTGGAAGAGCTAAGCAGTAAAAAACCACGCCTACTCTGCTGAGGACCCGGAAAGGTCTGATGAATCTCAAAGATAACTTCCCGCCTCAGACAAATCATCATAGACCTCATCGATGTGAGACCCATAGAAAGACATGGGTGCCATCCTCGAACTATAGGGGTCTCTATCTCCTTTCAGCATACGACATATGCCTTCTCTTATGCACTCTTCATCTGCTCTTGGATGATATAATCCTTCTCCGTGGTAGCTCATACCATCTCTGGTCCCACCAGTGCGGACTCACCCATGTCTATCCATCACATGGGTGATATGCAAGGTTTTCTATACAATGCCTCTAAAGGTTCCATCTCGATGGTAGAGTGATAGCTATTGTTATTGGAAAACTCCAAAAAAGGTAAGTGGTCCTCCCAACTATGACCAAATATGAGGACGCAAGCATGAAGCATATCCTAGAGAGTCTGAATGGTCCGCATAGTCTGACCATCCGTCTGAGGATGGAATGCGGTGCTCAAGCGAAGCTGTGTCCCGAAATCCTCCTACAACCCCTTCCATTGCCGAGAAGTAAATCGTGCATCACGATCAGAGACAACATTAGAAGGAACTCCATTAAAATGCACAATATTTTTCACGTAGAGGCATCCCAAGCTCTCTACCGAGCCCTTATCTTTAATCGGTAGGAAGTGGTCTGACTTGGTGAGTCGGTCAATAATCATCTAAATCAGGTCGTGACTTCTGGATGTATGTGGAAGAACCGTCACGAAGTCCATAGATATCCCATCCCACTTCCACTCTGAGACCTCTAAAGGCTGAACCAATACTACCGGTACCTAGTTCTCTACCTTCACTTGCAGACAAGTGAGGCACCAAGAGAAAACTCAGCTATCCACTTCTTCATACCTAGCCACCAGTGCTGTCGTCGAAGGTCCTGGTATATCATCGCCACTCCTGGATGTACCGCTAGAGGGGGCATGTGAAACTCTCTCAACACATCCTCTTGAAGTGACACTGGAACCATAGTACGCCCACTGAAGAGGATGATGTGCTCCCCACCTTCTGAAAATCCATCAGGTGCCTACCCTGTGGATATCTAAGCATGTCGTGTCTCACAGTCAACGTCCCAACATTGTGCCTCCCTTACTCGCTGATGAAGTGGAGGAGTGACTGTAAGAGACTGAAGAAAGGCTGCTCTATCCCTATCCACAAAGGATATCTGTAAGGCAGCCAGCTACTATGTCACCTCTCCTAGCTGTTGTATACCATATCTTCTACTGAGTGTATCTGCAACAATGTTCCTCTTCCCAGATGTATACACTATCTCAAAGTCATAGTCCTGGAGGTACTCAATCCAATGCCACAATCTTAGGTTAAGGTCATTCTGAGAGAAGATATACATGAGACTCTTGTGAATAGTGTACATTGTAAAATTTTCACTCATCAGATAGTGCTGCCACATCTTCAAGGTGAAGACCACTACTTCTAACTCCATGTCATGGGTAGCATAGTTCTGCTTGTGTTGTCTTAGCTGCCGAGAACCATACGCGATCACAGCTCACTCCTACAATTAGACACACCTGAGTCTGATCCCTGATGTGTCACAGTAGACTAGTAGCCTATGCCTTCATCTGGAAGCCTAAATATGGGGGAACTAGTCAGCCTCTGCCTCACCTCCAAAAATCTCTTCTAGCATCTCTCCGACCACACGAAGGGTTTTCCCTTCTTCCTCAAGGCAGACAGTGGTGCTGTAACTCTGGAGTAGTCTGGAATGAATCTCCAGTAGTATCCAGACAAGCCCATGAAACTCCATACCTACTTCACATTCCTGGGTGGCTCCCAAGCAAGTACCACCTCAATTTTCACTGGATATACCGCATCTCTAGACTCCGAGATGACCTGTCCCAAGAATTGAACCTCTCGAATTCCAAACTCGCACTTTGAGAGCTTACCATAAAGCTAGTGCTCTCGGAGTGTGTCCAGTACTACTTGCAAATGGTAGGCATGCTCCCCCTCCGTAATCAAGTAGATCAAAATGTCGTCAATAAAGACCATGAAAAATCTATCGAGGTAAGGCTAGAAAATAATGTTCCTGAGACACATGAACACTGATCGAGAATTGGTTACGCTGAAGGGAATAACTGAGAGCTCGTAGTGGCTGTACCAACACACGATGGCCGTATTCTGCACATCATTGTCTTGAACTATGATCTAGGGATAGCTTGATCTGAGATCTATCTTCGAGAACCATCATGCTCCCTTCAGTCGGTCAAATATGTCGTCAATCCTCGGGAGTGGGTACATGTTCTTTAAGGTCACCTAGTTTAGGCGAGAGTAGTCAACACAGATCCTGAAGCTCCCATCCGCCTTCTACGTGAATATAATCGAGGATGACCAGGGAGAAACACTAAGCCTGATGAATCCCTACCACTTTAAGTCCTCCAGCTATACCCATAGCTCAGGAAGCTCAACGGGATCCATCCAATATGTTGGAGTATATATCAGTGTTTTCCTGAGGTATAGGTCAATCTAGAAGTCCACCTCTCTGCGAGGAGGTAGTCCTGAAACATCGTCAGGGAAAACATCCACATACTGGTCCACGACTACTGGATAAGTCAGATTCTAAACATCAACTGCTTTGAGGGTAAGGAAAGCCAACTAGTGTGTGATCGGTTGCACCCTACTTCGAGTAAGTCTGTCATGTGCTGCAAATGTTCCCTTCTTGCCGGTGAAGGTGAACCATGTACCATCCCTGAGGCCACACCACACTTTGTGCCTAATACAGTCAATTTGATCATGTACAATAGATAAATAGTCCATACCCAAGATGACATCGTATGGCCCGGACACCGCTATGAGGAGATCCCAGCCGAAGCTCTCGCATCCTAGAGTAAACTCACACTACCAGCACCAATGCATTATTGTCGAGTTTTCTCCCGTAGGGGTCTCTATTCATAAAGATCGAGCCAACGTCTCCATTAGAATCTTTGCGCTCTAAACGAGGGTAGTGGAAATGAATGAGTGACTGGATCCTGTGTCTATAAGAACTGCAGCTATGGTGGAGTAGACACAGATTGTACCTAGAATCACATCTAGAGTACCATGGTCGTATTCCTCAGTTGCCTAAAGCTAAGCTCTTCCCTATCCACCTGCTCCCTGTGGTTTGGGTGGACCTCCTAGTGGTGGTGGCGGAAACACCTCGAATCACCACCCACCGCCTGCTGCTCAACCAGCTCCTCTGCCATGTCATTCTTCTCCCTGAAGACTGCCTTGATCGAATATCTGCCTCTACCTGGGAGGACCCTCAACTGTTTGCTAATCATCTGAATGGCATGTCGGAAAGTCACGAGCCATGTGACCCTGCCCCCGCATGAGTAACACTGCCTATTCCTGGAAGGTAAGTCACTGACCCGGGTGCCCCGCACAATAGATCCTAAGTCCAGCGGTAGCCTGCCATTGGGTTTGGTCCTTTTGGAGCTCTGTATCATCTGTCTACTACCTGCTATAGAAGACTTCGATGCATGTTGACTAGTAGTGGGTCTTTCTGCTGGTGACTACACATCCAAGAAACTCTCTACTAGGAGGGCTCTCTTTAACACCCCCACCTGCGTCGGGATGCTGAGGGATATCATCGATGCTTTGATCTCTTGCCTGAGCCCCTACTAGATGGACTGGGCACTAAAGAATGGGTCCCGCATCATATCGGTGGAGTAGCGAGAGATGTCGGTGAACCTCACTGAGTACTATGATATTGTCATACTACCCTACTGCAGATGAAGTAGCTCCTGTATCCACAACGCATGAAGTGTGGCTGCTACAAACTACACTCGAAATAGGCTCTCGATGTCTGTCCCGAGTAGTATCACCTCTTCATGCACCATGAGCATTAGGCTCCACCATCTTCCCACTGCTTCCTCAAAGAGGATGGCAGTAAGGATCACCATGAAGTTTGTTGGTGTCCCTACTAGCCTGAAGACTCACACCACAGTCTCCAGCCAATCCTTAGCTGCTTGTGGGTCCATCTATCCCTGGAACCTAGGTGGCCTATGGGGCTGGCACTCATTCAAAACACTCAAGCGGCGTGCATCATCTGCTATTACAGCTGGTGGCAGCAGTCGCCCAATCAGAAGTGGTACCGCTGGTGCCTCCGTTGGTAAAGGGCCCTACACCGAGGCATTGTCGCTCGGTGGGTTGTAAGAGCACACGACTATACCTGGTGACATGGCCAGGTTGAGCTAACTTAAAAAAAACTTTTGAAAACACACAAACAATTACTGTTTTTGTGCACTGAGTCAGAAATCAGAAGTCAGGGTCCTGGTTTATAGATACGTCGTCTGCTCAAATCAACACTAGACTCCCTGATTTGAAATCCACATTTAGTACACTTAACACTATTGCTTCACCGAAAAGAATGATCAGAGTCCTATGTTCTATGGTAGAACCGACGCCTCTAATACCAATTTGCCATGACCCGTCCCACGGGGCCCATATCATGAATACCCCAAAGGCGTAAATCTCTAAACTAGGAAGGAATTTCATTTATAACTGTAAAAAAACATTAGAGTACACAACTGAAAGCAAAACACTAAGTAAAACTGAATAAAAAGGAAGTGCAGGAAGTAAATGGGGTTAGAAATACAAGCCCAATAGAAAATTACAAGTACAACTGAAAGCATGTAAAACAATAGAAAAGTAAAGCAGCTATTGGGTCATCCTCGAGGGTTCCTACCTATAGGGTAGGTACAGATGGCCTCCTCATCACTCCATGTTTTTCCGTCCACTACGTGTACCATCACGCCGAGTGGCCTACCTCCGGGTACCATCCAGTCCTGCTTCTCTCTGCCTCAGTCAGCGCTGTCTGTCATCTGCAACCAACACAATGAGATGCGGGCATAACCTGGGTAGCGTTGAGTATAACAATACTCACTAGGGACCCAGAGATCCTCAAGGTCCCAATAAATCTAACAAGGATAGACTACAAAGCATGAAATAATTTGATAACCATTACAAAGGTATATGCCCATACATATACCTAAGTTATCTAGGTACCCATCTCAATCATGAGAAAACAAAAAAGTCATTGACTCAGCTCAAAACAAGGATTTTATTATAGGGGTGGTAACATGTAAAACTCTTAGTCAAACTATCAAAACCTCTTCTGATAGTGTTCTCCTCCCCTATAGAGTATTTTGGGCCTTCCGCATCACATAGAGGCACTTCCCACTATCCTGAACTACTGTGGTACTCCTCCTATCAAGTACAGTGGGTCTGCTGCATCACATAGAGGCGCTCCCCATTGTGGGTCTGCCGCGTCACATAGAGGCGCTCCCTCTCATAGCCTACTGAGGTACTCCTCCTGTCGAGTACTGTGGTTATTCCACGTCACACAAAGGTGCTCCCCACTTTGGGTCTGCCGTGTCACATATAGGCACTTCCCACTGGGCTAGTTGAAACACTCTGCGTTGAAAGGTCAGCAGTCGTCAGGTCTCAGCCAGCTACTAGGTCTCCGTACTCCGCTCACTCATCTCCGAGAGGATCCACTCCATGAGCTACTGGTCGATAATCCAACTATCAAAAATTCCCATGTATAAGTATCTCAAAGGTCCGCGTCGTCATAGGAGTATTAACGCAACAGATGACGCATTAATCGGATGCACAGTCTGTCAGATATTGGCATTTCTTCTCCTGGGGCCCGGTTGTATTTTAGGTTAAAACCAACCTGACCGTACCCTAACTCTGTACAAACCTCAATTGGGGTATTCTAAAAGTATCGTCTCGCTCTATGCTTCCCGCCTCCACAGACATTTCACCAATCAGACACCCGTAGCCCAAGATATGAACTAAATGGTGTATTCAGGTCAAACAGGTTCGGACTGGGGTACGACCGACCTGCAGATCCGACCCGATCCATGGGTCCAACTTGGCCCGAGAGGGAGGGCCATCCTGAGGGTGGCCCGACCTTAGGGGGAGGCCCGACCCGAGGGGGCGCCCGAGGGGGTGCCCGCGTGGCCAGGCTGGCAGTCCTCGTGGCCTATTGGCAGCCTACGGGGCCTGCTCGCGGCCCGTGTGGCCACCTGGTGGACCGTGCGGCTGGCTGACGGCCCGTGTGGCCAGGGTGACTAGCAGCTGGTGGCACCCTGTGGGGCCCGACATTACCTCATGATGGGGGTGTCTCACCCCCTTGATTTCTGAATAGAACCAACGCTAGGTGCCGGTTCAGTAACTCGCAGGACCTGGGGGGTCCCACATTGTCCGGCTGGCCGAGTGGCCAGCCGGTTCCGCACCGCTATCGGCCAGCCCTACGCCAGCCATCCCGGATCCTCCACTGCGGTGCGATGGAATCGTGGTTCTTCTCCTCTGTGCGGTGCAGCGGCACCCCGCCCTCCCACCTCGGCCCGCCCTGGCCGCGACCCTCCTCCTCCATGCAGTGCGATGGCGGTGCGCCCCTTCCGCCCTGGCCGCAACATTCCTTCCACACGGCGTAGCGGTGCCATGCCCTTTTGGTGACCTGGAGGCCTTGTGCTACTGGTTTTCTTTGCGGCTAGCCAATCATTGGCCGTCGTTGCTCCGCCGTAGTCCACTCTTCCGGCGACACCATTGCGCTGCTGCAGTCATCAACAAACGTGGAGAAAATGAAGGGGGAGGGTCATGCCATGTTCGTGCGATTCGATCCCATATCGTTATGGTGTTATCATTCGACAATTTACATTCCATAAATTCAATGACGTAGATGGGGAACGAAATCTACTCAAATCTCCCTACCTCGTATCAATGACTGTTGACGAATTCATAGAAAGGCAACATCAATTTGTCAATGTTGGAAAAGGAAGAGGATATCTGTCATTGGCGTATGGGAATTCAGAGGTGATGAAGTTGAGGATGGTATTCTTTTTGGTAGAATACTTCTCTTTTATCACGGTTGAAGATCATTCTTCGTTGGAGAATTAGTTCCTTCAAATCCTTCTAACTCCTCTCTCAATGATTGACCAAATGAATTGCCAACCAAAAATAATGGGTTAAGCCAACCCATTATTTAATTTTTTGGCCAAAATATTCAAAAGAATTCAAAAGGTGTCAATTAATTAAGTGAAAGAGTTCAATTAATTAATTTTGACGGTTGGAACTTTTAATTTTTTTGGGATGTTCATGGATTAATCGACTTAATTGTGTGTTCCAAGGGGTTACAACCCATCGGGTGGTCCCCACCAAAGATATCCTCCCAAGGGAGGTTATTTGCAGGTGGACCCCACCACCATAACCTATCATTGGATGTTCTGGTGTGGTGGCCCCCACCTATAACAACCTCTTGATGGCTTTAACCACCACAAATAAAAATAATGTAACACTTTATTTATATTTAATTTAATTAAAACCCCCAAAATCAAACTTCCATTTTCGACCATCTGCCATCAAGGAAAAAGTCTTCCTAAGAGAATACTTGTGCTGCGAGTTCAACGGTGCACTCAGATTTCAATTCTGATCACTAGTCCAAAAGTTATAATAACCCCCTCATACGATTATTGAACGTACCCAAAAAAAACATCAGAAATTGATTCCGAGCACACTGGGCCTCAGAATCCAGCACCGTAAAAATTCACGGACTCGTAAAATTCAAATGTATTTAAGAAAAAACATTCCACGGAATTTTTGGGTATTTACACTAGCCCTAGTGTAGGGTTCCTCTCTTGTTTTCAAATACCCATTACCTAAGTAAATAAGAGGGTTCCACTCAGATTGCTGATAGAGGACCCTTGACTAGCCCAACTGAAGGGTACCACTCTAGTAGTCAAGGATGCATTTTGTGATATAGAAAGATGGTTCCACTCATATAGTAGATAGAATAATCATGTATATCATAGCTAGTGGATGCCACTCTAGTGGATAGATAGATGTCCCATGCTTGTCCTAGCATAAGGGTTGCACTCAAGTAAACGGTAGACAACCCAAGTCCATACGAGCTGGTGGGTGCCACTATAGTAGTCGATTACCAATTCCATTATATAATAGGAGGGTTCCACTAGGATGATAGATAAGTACCCATTCTCAATATAGCTAGAGGGTTACACTCTCATTTTCAAGGACCCATTCCATGACTAAGTGGGATGGTGCCACTCAGTGGATAGGGGGAGGACCCATGGCCTATTTATATAGTAGGGTTACACTAACATAGTTAGTAGAGGACAATTCCTAGCCCAGATGGAGGGTGCCACTATTAGTGTTTATTGAGGACCCAGGTATTATCATGTAGGAGGGTTCCACTCTATAGATTACAAGAGGATTCATGCCCAATAGCATTAGGATTGTGCCAAAGTAGTGCCTCTTGTGATCCTTCCTAATCACTTCCATCATCGAGTTCCGCCTAAAAAAGTGTCAAACCAGAACACTAACATTATATCTCAAGTTCTATTATAGTTTCCACCATCACAGTCAACATAAAATAACCGTTAAAGAACTCTTGATGGATATAATTTGAGTCCAAAATAAGGTTATAATAGAGATTGAAGTCTTCTCAAAAGGAATGTAGGGGTACACAATATGTAAGGGGAAAAACATGGAATTTGGTCCTACTCAGTCACATGGACTTATTCCTAAAGGCACACATCTTGTTTCCGATGATCCATACATGGAATGTTGGTGGACACCACGACATTATACCATAACCAGGGTCCTACCCATGATCTTAGGTTATGTCTATGTATGCTTCATGTGCCCATGGACTACGGCATGTGGCATGTTAGTTCCCCTAGACTCTCAGATTACATATAAAGTCAAAAAAAGAAGTTCACATGGCATGTGGGGGTCCAATATGCCATGTTATACTTGTAATCCAAGGGAATTCTAGCCATCATAACAATAGAATAACACACCAATTGTTTTTCAGCCTACACACAGTGTAGTCTATATTTTTCTAGAAAGTTAAATGTGGTATATACAGTCCAGATCCATTATAATCACCATATAATAAATAATTTAATGTCTTAAAAATTGGTAAATATTAATCCATCTATCATTTAAGGTCCTCTGATGGCCGGAGATCGAACATCCATTATTTTGTATGAATGACACTGAGAACCACCTCACACCACCACACCTTTGATCCTATCATACCCCTTCACTGGTAATCTGGTCATTGATGGAAGCACCCATAACTGGAAATCCAGCTGAATACATCCTTGATTCATCAATCTATCAATAACATGTTAATACTTCTTTAATCCAGAGGTCAGTTTCGGGTTTAGTATTACCCAGATACATCAAACTGAGACCCATAGGCCAATCAGATAATAACATGATGAATAAAGGGTGAAAAGCATTAGAAATTTTAGTGAATGAACAATTGGAAGGACTTTCTTAGATAGAAAATTTTACTTGGGATATTTCTGTGAGAATGAAACTAAATAACTAGTTTAAAACTATCATGTGGGTACATAAAAAGCTCAAAGAGCATAGATCAAAGGAAATAATGGGATCTAACACAATCTGTTTAATCAAATGTATCCAAATCCAAAATTGATGAGTCGTAACTATTATTTTATTGTTCATCAATTAACACACTTTTGAACAAATAGGGGGGATCTTTTGGTTCACTACGTCTCAGTATGCCTTGATCCATAGTCACATCATCAACGGATCTTGATTATCTATTTGAAGGAGGAATAATGTCTCTTTTTGATCCCAAGGGTAGGTGGCTAACCCTTGGAAAACCACCATAATTGTATTTATAAAGATTCCATTATTAAGATAATTAATAAATTAAATTAAATAATTATTTAATTAATTAAGAAAACTCATCCACAATGATCGTGATATCCGAATCCCCCACATTGAGTAATTTTACAACACACCTATGTTAATCATCACATTATAGAGTCAACCGTGTTTTTTGGATTTATGATCTATGATTTCATTTAATATTTAACCAATTTTTTATAAAAATTGCATCCATTTAATATTAATTATTTTTAATATATTTTAAAAAATAAAATCTTTTCACATTGGGCCATGGAATTCTACACTATCTTAGTGTCAGGCTCTGAGAATATATGTAGAAATATTCAAATGTTTTAGAAGGAAAAAACAGGGTTTATAAATACCCTTATACCAAAACCACATAGTTCATACCAAATTATACCTAGACCTCTCTTAAAAAATGATATTAAACATTACGTTTCTATTTCTTCTCAAATAACCATTGTTCAAAGTTTTAACCCCCTTAATAAAATAAATAATCCAAGTTGGGGATATAAATTTCCAAATTCTCCATTATTTTTTCTATTTCTATATGTGAAATTATTTTTCCAGAAATTAAATTAAACATTATTAAAATGATAACATTTGTGTCACTAGTATACAAATAATTTTCTTTAATGATGTTAGCATAAATAACTACCCACCACCTTTCCATATAAAAAAATATCAATCATGTGTGTGTTCATACTACACCCCTTTGATGAAACATGTCCTTTTTTCCATCACATAATTGCATGGTGAGTTATAAAGTGAATTAAATGTATAGTTATGAAATATATGACATATGAATTATTCATAAGTGAAAATAATATTAAATTTATATCCCTTTCAATGAAAATAAAATCAACATCCACAGATATGCATGGACTACCACAAATATGGATCGATGTATTTCGTCTTTAATTACATATATTAAATACTAGTTTTAATAATGTTTTTAGATGATAAATATTTTTTTACAATTTTAAAAATATTATGTTAAAAAATTGAATATACTATTAATTATAAGAATGATAAAAAATCATTATAAAAATAACCATCTAAAACAAGTGAACTATGAAGATAAAAACAATTTATTCATCTATGTAATATTTACATAACCATAACTTATTTTTATCATTCCTAATAATCATTTTACATAAAATTAATAAACCCAAAATATGATTATTATGGTTTTTTATAATGAAATTATAACTAAAAAACCACATAACCTTCAATTAATCTTGATTTGTTCGTGTTTGTATCAGCATAACCACTTACATGAATAGTTCTATGAATTTATATCATGGATGAATATGGGAACCAAAATAATGCTATAATATGTTATAAATACGTAAATAATTTGTTTTTGAGAGTTATTGAATGAAAAATTATTATCAATCATATTAAGTAGGAAAACACTTTTCCTTCGTCATGAATTAGAAAACAATTCTTATTGTCAATTTCATATACAAGGATAATGAATTAAAAAGCTCGTGAAAGGAATTTAAACCATCATAAAATATTATAAATAATCTAAAATAATAATATTAATGACCTAACAAGTACAAAAAGTGTAATAAAAATGAATTTGTACAACCAAGTTATGAAAATTATTAAAAAAGATGAAACATATTTGCACCCGATGTTGGGAAATAGTTAAAAAAGAAACTAAATATAATTCATATAGGGAATGATTACATATGAGGAGTACAAATGAAAATTTATATGACTATTATTATTAATTACGTGACTAATATATCTTTACTTGTGTTACAAGGGGATAAATTACACTCAGGGATGTCATGACCTGAGGTAAGGGTTCTTTGTCTCATATATAAATGTCTATAGACATGTATATATTATACATCTAATTTTCATTTTCATTGTGAAAATAAAATACCATTATCATTGTTTACCAATATTCCCTTAAATATCATGATTATTTTGGTTCTTTTCCATTTTCATTCTCTCATGGGGGTTTGGTTTAAAATTTACAAAATATATGAGTATTTTCTCGATCTCAATTCCAATTAATTAAGATGGAATCCATTTTGTGAACCGTGTTTTCATTTTATAGTGAATTTATTACTAATGGATATATTATTGTAATATATCTCAGTATTTCATGGGATATACTAGTCCAAATCATATTATCTTTTTAGAGAACTAATGATTCAATTGTTACCCCAATAGTTTGAATTTTTGGTAAATCTACATTGATTTATTGATTTATGGTCATTCTCTTGATCATAATTCATTTAAGATCGATAAATTATACCAATGCTTATATTATGTGGTAATATTACTTTTTTATTATACTAAATTACATTACTACAAAAAATATCCTTGTCAGATATTTCTTAACTTATGGATTATGTTTTCTTTAATGAATATTGATATATCAAATATCCTTTATTTTAATTATAAATTTTTATCTTGATAATTGTTCTTCCTACCTTGGGATTTACCACCATAATATTTTTTTATATTTTATTTTATATTCTCATTTTGGAAAATTATGTTTTAATAAAAATATGGTTTTATTACACGTTTTACAGTGTTGGTTTTTAGAATATGTATTTTCGATGAAGTAAAATGTTTCCTTATATAATAAAATGTCTTATCTTTATATCCAAAATTAATATTGGGAAAATAATTTCTTTTAGGGATCTAATTTTTATACTCTTTTTATGAATAAATATTTTAAAATAATTTTGTTGACCTTTTCATAATATACTTTTCAATGTTACTAATTAGTTTATATGTAAATGTTACAAATGTATTCTAAGAGCTCTATTGGTTTTGCACATTCAATTTCAATGGAATATTCAAAATGCTTTATAGAGATAGGATTTATGTTACATGATTTATTTTATAATAATTATATATATTAATAATTTTTGAGATTACAATTACAGTTTGAAACAATTTAATTCTTGGTCCAATCATGATTGATACCATTCATGAAATTATTTTGCACGGATGATTTTCAGCTATGTAAATATCCATCGGGATTTTTTTTCATAGTGGATATAAGTTCTTTTCAAACAATCTCAAAAATTTATTTGTATGGATTATGTAATGTTTACAATCAAAAGATATGATCAATCACATATCATTTTCATTCTTAACTATCCACCATGAATATGAATAAATTTTCCATCAGTGAATTTTTTTTAGAATACATTATTTCCCAATTCACTGATTCAAGGGTGTTCACATAAAAACCATAATATTGGGTAATTTTGGAAATTATTGACTACACCATATACTGTATAACCTTTTTCCAATTTTTGGAATACCATATTCTCTATTATCTTTATTAAATAATTTTTTGAAGAAATTAATGAGATTTCATTAGATTCACAATTATTTTCTTTCAGTACATCATGTTATGTTTTGTGATGGAGTTATATATGTTTTCAATATATGTTTCTATTTAAAAAGGATATATAAGAAATTTTATTCCCTTGGGTTCTGTATAATATTATTATGATTTATTTTCTGTAAAATGTATATATGGATGAATGTAATGTCCAATGATGTGGGATCTTTAAACTATAATCTAAGTTTTATTACTTCAGTCACACACTACAATTAACATAAAAACCCTCAACATATTAGTATTACACTATTAATAAGTCCATAATAAACATTAAAATATTAATCAATTAACATTTATTACCTTTATAATGTAAATAATTAATATGAGTTAATATTGAATAAAAGTTATTTATAACAAGATTTATTTCTTTCATATTATATATTTCCATTTATGAAGTTGAAATTATAATTTTTCAAAATTAAAATTGATAAATTAAAATTCATTTTCTAAATCCAAATAAAAAATTACTATAGGATGAATTTTTGATATTTTTCCTAAAAATAAATTTTAAGGTTAAAAGTGAAAATAAAAAAAAAATTAATGCCATCAGTTTTTATGAAAAAATATTTTTTTATATTAATAAATTAAAATACTTTAAACCAATTTCCTATGGAAATAAATATTTAAATGTGTGATAAATAATATTAAATTACTATGTTAAATTTATATAAATATGCTCAATATTTTTAAATATATTTTAATAATGTAAGGAATATTTTTTTTCCTATTTTGTTTTATAAATGATAACGTTATGAATTTTTTTTCTAGTTTATTTCACTAGAAAATAAATAATATTTTAATGATAATAGTTATTTTATATTCTTTGGGATCAATGGTTTTGATAATTTTAACTTACTCATAAATCTTTTTTCCAAAAATTAAATGTTTTCCAAAAAATGTATTTTTACATGTTATATGCACTATCAATAAGATTGATTTTCCTACAAATAGAAAAAAAATTGATAAAATTATTTTCATATTTATGATAATAATCTTCATTATATTTTATACTAACAATTTTTTAACATATCATATTTATTCGGGCTTTATTTTTAAATACGGTTTGTAATTATTTCGAGACAGGGCACTAAGACGGTGTGCGATTCCGAGGACCGGTGTTCCTGGAATCAATGTTAGAAAAATATTAAAATATATAATAGATAATTCAAAAAATTCTTTATTAAGTTGAAAAAAAATTAAATGGGTTTCCAAATAAAACATTTGGGGGAATCGTTGAGTTTAGAATAGCGAATTTACCCTAGGACAGACATAAAATAAGTCAGTGGAGTTTGTCTATAGAAAAAGTCACCAAGGAAGTAACAAGAAATAAAATAATTAAATAATGTTATTTTAGTTATTCTTGCATTAATGTATCACCTAAAAATCATTAAATATATTTTTATGTAGAATTATAGGGTTAGCCACATAACCTGGGAAATGCTAAAGGGTTGATGAAGAGAGAGTGTCGAGGATTCTCTCTCAGGTTATGGTTGAAGATATTGAATCGACGACCGATGCACTTTAAGATTCTAAGGATCTTTCCAATGAAAATGATACAATGACAGTTCTTCAACAACAAGATATCCAAATCTAGATAGGTATTGTTCTGTTGTTTTTCTTTCATGTACATTAATTCCACAATGAACCCATACCAATAAATGAACATATTGATCCACACTTTGGCCATCTTTGTGGGATGAGTTATATTTTTGGAATATCAAAATTATTTGATGTTTTTTAACAAAAGATACTCAATATTGATCATTGGAAAAGAAATATAGGCCATAGATTATTAATCCCTTTATTCCTGTTCTTTTTGCTATCTTTTATTCACTGTTGGAACACTGCATTTTTCAACAATACATTTTTGGGATGTTCTGACCATGAATAAACCCCCAGTTTTGAGGAGAGTTGAAAACTGAGGATGAATCTATAGATAACGAGACCCAATATGTTCTTATATATAGTCTTTTAGTTTTTAAAGCATCATAGGAGGTTTGATGGTCAGCAAAAGGGACAACGGTGTGTCACTAGATCTTGGTAGCCTATGGAGGTGCAAGACAACGGTTATAATGAGAGTTATCCACATGACATGCCAATGGTTAAGGGGTCACATGGAAGTGGTGACGTGAGATCAGTGGTGGGGGGAAAATGTGTCCGATGGAGGCGGGCACGCTGGTGGCTGGCAGAGGCAGACGTGGTGGCGATATCATGGGGGAGACGGTCCGAGTGGTGCGGTATGAGTGAAGCAGAAAAATATTATTGGGAATGTTGGATCGAGCTGGGGCAAGGTGGGTCTGTAAAGTGGGCCAGGTTAGGCCATGTGGGTTAGACCAGGACCTTGGTCAAACTTAGGTCAAACCCGGGTTCACCAGGATGATGGTTTAATGGTCGACCGTAGTGGTCATCCATGAGATACAATAGAAGGAGCTGCTATAAGGTGCAATCACCGTGCGAAAGACCATGACAGTTGACCACAATATCGGGCCCAGTGTGGTAGTAGGACTGACCAAATCGGTCAGTCCATGTGCATGGGGGGTCTTTGTTGTAAGTTTATCGACCTTGGCGGTCGACTATGGTTATAGGCTGACCTAACATGGTGGTAGGTTTGTAGGCCTATTGGTGGTTTCACTCAAGCAATCATATCCACAAAATTAATCGTCTAATTGATAATCCGTCTACGATGTTGAGACCCTAAATTTGAGATGGTCATTTTGGGATAGGTGGTGAGTTTTTTTTACTTTGGACCAGTATAGGTTGAGAGTGTTCACTTCATCCTTTCCTTGATGGTTCACTACAACATTACATCCACATCAATGTATTGTAATCCCCTCTATAGTAAGAGTCTGAGATAGTGTATGGTATCCCTTCTTGAGACTGGAGTGTGATCCTCTATCAGTCTAAGTGTACTCTGGGGAATCATGTAACCTCCTTGATCAGGGTTCCAATCCTCCATATTGTGGGCCGCATTAGTAGGGTTTGTGGCTTCCCCTGGATGGTTGTTGGTGTGATTCACTATGTAGTGGGTTTATCCATATTGTGTACTTCGTATCACCTAGTGAGTCTGGTTGGGATATGTGGTGTTCCCCGATCAGCTTTGGTTGTCACTTCTTCTATTTTTATCATTATCTTCCTTAACCAATTCATTATCATTAGGAAGGTCCCAAATGAGCGGTACCTTTTCATGGGTGTATCAAATTATATCAGAGTTCAAATAGTATGTTCCCCCAGAATGAGTGTGCTTTGAATTGAATCTAATGGCCGACAGTTGGTTATGACTTCCTAATGGAATGGTGTCTCTCTTGAGTATATCTATATATTATTTTTATATTTTACATAGACATATAACTATGTAGAGAAGACAATATTTTCTTTTTTTATTTCCTAGTGTTTCTGGGGTATCCAACTGAGTATTGTTATATTTAACCCTACACAGGCTCTTCCAAAACATGTTGTGTCCTGTACAGATAGTCATCCATTTTACAGAGTCATAGGCGAAGCTGGACCACATGTTTCTTCGTGGGACCAGATAGAATGAGGTGTGTTCATATTACTTTTAGACAATATTCCCTGTATATTTACTTCCATGTTGTACTGGGGATATATAATCATTCTGGAGGGATGGTGTTTGGACCTATTTACTTTCTATAACTTTTAATTTCACTGTCTTTTGTGAGATCTCAATGTTATGCATGAATTTTTTACATAGTTTTTTTATATTTCATCCTTTTGTAGGCTTATATATGTGTTCTTTCATATAGGTACATAGTAATTCTCCCACATGTTAGTGACATGAATGCTTGTGGATAGTCACCAGCACTAATCCTATTAATGGTGGTCTGGGGGATTCATGGAACAGACCCCACTGGGATATTTCATGACTGAGTGGTATCAAAGTGAGTCATTACTAGATGAGAAGAACGATTCTTTGAGGTTGGATTGGTGTAATATCATTAAGTATTTCGAGTTTTTCTTTGGTGACAGGGACCCCAGTATTGGTGGAGTGGCCGAAGTATCCATAAACCAAGACTCTGATTATATACTTTTCGACTTAGTACTTTAAAACACTAGTTGTTGGGAAAATAATGGTTCAAAAATCATATAGGAATGGTATAATTTTCTATGAACTTATTGATTCAGATCTCATGATATACTCTATTGACCATGGTATATCTTGTTTTATTTCAGAATTTCTCCACAAAGACATCCATCACAAATTCTAATGTGTGATATTGAGGATGATCTGCCTAGTGATGAGGCATCAATACATGGGAATAGACTAGAAATATCACCTCTTGTTGGTTTACCCTTTATTCCACCACCCATTCATTATAATATACTACCAACACTACCTTCTGAAGATGCACATAGGCTGAGTGCATTGCAAAAGTTTCAGAT
This sequence comes from Viscum album, assembly GCA_963277665.1. Lineage (NCBI taxonomy): Eukaryota > Viridiplantae > Streptophyta > Magnoliopsida > Santalales > Viscaceae > Viscum > Viscum album. The sequence continues at coordinate 113,603,306 of OY728127.1, forward strand.
ATAGAAACTTCCCAGTTTCCAAGGGGAGCTAGACCCACAGATGTACAAGTACTAGATAGTGTGAGTCACACGTGTATTCCTCCTTGTGAGGGTGAATTCTGGCTAGATGGTAGTGATTTCCATGAGAGTTCTTTCAGGGCTCTATGGGTCGATGGTGGATCATAGAGACTTAATCACACAATGATACAACTCTCTCATAGACAGACTTCATGCATATCTTCAGGGAGGTGTTCTATCTATAAATGTGGTGATCATTATGCATATAGTATCTTATATATTTGTTTTAGTGTAGTATGACCATAGAGAACTATTCAGAGTTGTTAACAGACCTTTTTCACTACTCCATGGACAAGGTACAAGACCAGTTCATTAGGGCTTGGACCCTCAATCATGGATTATACCGGGGTATTTTGTAATTAGTTATATCCCTTAATGTTCCTACCTATTTTAGGGTACTTTAATGAACCCTGATAGTGGAGAGCTTTCAAGCATAGCATACACTGGTAGTGGGAGCTGGTTGTGGGCATCGAGAAGTTGAGACCTCGACTATAGGGAGCCGATGGCAGTCAAAAGGACCTAACCGGGTCATGTTTTTTAGGGGACAATCCCAAGACTCAGGGGCAGTGGTACATGGATCAAATGGTGCCTTGATTAATCCCAAGGACACACGGTGATGGTCATCTGGAAGTTAGGGACATTATGAATGAAATTTCATGACCCATTCAATAGATGTTCAAGAGATAGTCATGGGAATGATGATGTAAGGATAGATATAAAATCATGGTTGTCCGTACGATGGAAAATGTGGCAGAGTGGTAAAAAGGAAGGTAGGTGTTGTTCATAGGTTCAACCTATTACTACCACCACACCCAGGTGGTCCATGCCTGGATTAGGGAACTGATGGATAGGGATGAGCCCAACTATAGCTGATATAGTCTTAAAACCATAGTGATCTAGGGATGATTCAAATTATGATCTGCATCCTTTAAAACATTTCTCTTGTTTTTAATAGGAATAGGTGATAGTCATTTCTTTCTTTTCATGAACATTATTCGAGACACAGATATTATGGTTGAATTTTTGACTCAACCCTTATGATTCGAGGCTCCTATAGGTAGATATTTTATTTTCACACACTGGTGCAGATAGTGTGACCAAACTATTGGAGGTGAGAGTTTCGATTGGGATTTCATGGTAGTGTCATCAAGTCCTTAGGATGTCATCCTTGGTATAGACTGGTTATCCACAGTTCATGATGTAATTGACTATTTTATTCCTATAGTGTAGTGTATCCATGGTTATAGAACTAGGATTTTTTTTGTTGATGAAAAGGAAAAGTAGTATTCATAGGATGGACTCACACAAAGGAGGGTGCAGACAATTACTCATTAGTTGGATAGCCTCACCCTCAGAGGTGTGGGTGAAATGATTTCTAATATTCTTGTAGTGTTGGTGGAGTATGAGGACTTATATCCTGAATATGTACCATGTTTACCTCCCCATAAGTAGTTGAACTTATACGTTGATCTACACCTTGGTATGAAATTGATATATACTCATACATATTAGATGGCTCCTATAGAGCTTCGTGAGATGAGGATATAGTTTTCAGACTTGTAGAGGAAGGGATTCGTGAGACTTAGTGTTTCACCATGGGCATCACAAATTCTGTTTTCCAGGAAGGAAGATAAGAGTTTGAGATTATGTTTAGATTATTGGTTCTTAAACCAGATGACATTCAATAACAAGAATCCACTACCAAATATCAATAACCTCTTTGATTAGTTGAATAGGGAATGCTGATTCTCAAAGATTGATCTGAGATCATGCTATCACTAGTTGTGAGTATGATACAAGTATATAGTGAAGACAAAGTTCATATGTATTTATGGTCACAATGAGTACATGGTGATGCCTTTAGGTGTGATGAACACCCCATCATTGTTCATGTGACTCATGAACCAGATCTTTCACCATTACTTAGACCAGTTCATGGTGGTCTTCACTAATGATATCCTTGTGTATTAGGTGTATGAGGAGAGGCACATGAGACACTTGAGAATGGTTCTAGAAACACAAAAAGAGTACCAAATATTTGGGATGATCTTGAAGTGTTATTTTTGTATTTTAGAGGTCCATTTTTTGGGACATGTCATCTCAGAGGCTGGAGTTGAAGTGGATCCAGTGAAGGTTGAGGTAGTTCTTACATGGGAGCCACCCAATAGTGCTACCATGGTTCGTAGATTCTTTGAGATGGTATGGTATTATCTGGGGTTTGTACCGAATTACTCCATATTATCGGAACCTAGGATATATTTGTCCCAAATGAGGTATCCATTCATGTGGAAAAAATATGTCCAAAAATGCTTTCATGAGATGAGGTAGAGGTTGAAAAGAACTATCATCCCAAAGTTACCAAAGGAAGACGTCAAGTATGTGCTGTCCATGGAGGCTCTAGAAACCAGGATTGGTTGTGTGTTGATGTATAGGCAAGCGGTGATTTCCTATGGTCCATGATAGTTGAAACTCTATGAGTATAACTACGTGAAACATGATCTTGAGCTTTAAGTGGTTGTCTTAACATTGAAGATGAAGAGACTCTACCTAATGGGTGAGTGGTTTATCGTCTACTCTTATAACATGAGTCACAAGTAAATGTTCCATAAGAAGGATATGAACATTAAATAGAAGTAATGGGTGTAGTTCCTCCAAGACTATGACTTTATGATTGTCTACACTCCTATGAAGTGGTACAAGGGAGAAGATTCTCCAAGAAGGAGATCTAGATTGTAGTTTCTGAAAAATGCATCAAAGTAGTTGGCCTCGTATAATATATCCTTTGTAGATGGAAATGGGGAATCTTACCTCTAGTTGATTATTTTCCCCCCTCCACTCTTACAGTGATTTATGGAGTCATAGCATGGTGATAACAACTACGAGGCTCTACATGCTCAGATTTCAAAATGGAATTTCCCAAATGGATATTTGAATGGTTGGGATCAAGTCGTTCTTTTTGTATGGAAGACTGTAGTGATGGTGATATTTCAGAAGGAGGTCTTGCGAATGTTCTATATATCCCATTTGGTGGTACATCCTGATGTGGAAAATTTGTTGCAAGACTTCCAACATCAGTTTTTATTTCCAGGGATGAAGATGATAGTCAAAGAGTTCATTTCTTGATGATTACATGTGAGCATGTTATGGCTGAGAACCATGTTTTACCTGTTTTAGCTCATTATCTTGATGTTACAGAATGGAAAGAGGATAGGATATCAATAGACATTGGGATGGGTTTTCAACATACGTCCACGGAACACAATACCACATGTGTGATTGTTGACCGACTCACCATGTCGGCTCACTTCTTATCTATCCACATCCAGGGTTATGTAAAGATATTGGGAAGCCTATAGGTGCAGGAGATAGTTGGAATCCATGGAGTTCCATCAATAATAGTTTTTGATCATGATGATCATAGTAAATCTTGGTTGTATAAGAGATTATAGGAGGTGTTTGGGATGCGGTTACACTTGTGGACAATGATTCACACACAAAAAGATGACCAGACTGGGACAAACATTTAGGTTTTATAGGAAATGTTATATACGTTCATATTAGACCTTTCCCATAGTTTAGAGGATCACCAACCACTATTTGAGTTTTCATACAATAACAACTACCATTCCACGTTTGGTATGGAGCCATTCCAGGCCTCATACGGACGACCCTATAGGTCCTTACATTGCTAGAATAATCTAGGAGAGTTAGAGCTCCTAATCCCAATAGATAGTTCAAGATACTATAGAGAAGGTGAATAACATCTAGGAGCTGATGAAAAATGAAGAGAGTCAACAAATATCTTATCCTAACAGGTGGCGAAGGCCTTCAGAGTTTGAACAAGGAGACCATTTGTTCCTTAAACATTCACCTCGATGGGGATTATATAGATTTGGATGGGGTGAAAATATATCTTCTAGGTTTATCATCCCTTTTCAGATAATGTGTAGAGTTAGCATGGTGGCATACCGCTAGGCTCTATCAACATAGTTTGATAGGGACCAAGAAATTTTCCATGTGTCATAGAAAAGGAGGTACGTGAACTAATAATCACATTCCATCAAATGGGGTGATCTGGACATAGAAAATGGAGAAACCATTGTTGAGTCCCTTTTAGAGATTGAGTATCGGTAGGAGAGGACCCTTCATGGGTGATCGATCCCTTTGGTGCGTGTTTGGTGTCATCATGGGAATCTCCAAGAGAAAACATGGGAGAGGGAGGCTCAGATTCATGCTCATTACCCTCATCTATTTGAGTAGCCTTTGTTTTGGATTTTAGGGATGTAAAGGCCCATGTTGGGGATAATGAGACATCTCATATGTTTTCATGTTTTATTTTTATATATTATATAGAGTTATTTTGAGACAAGGTACTGAAACGACATGGGATGTCAAGGCCCGATGTTCCTAGAATAAATAATTTAAAAAGTTTAAAATATTTAATTGCACACATATTTGGTTTTCTTAAAGGAAGTGGAATGACTACAAAATGGCTAAGATAATCAAAAATTCAAGGGCACTATTTAGTTCATAATACATGCTTTACCCTAGGTGTGAATTAACATTACTCAGCATAGTTCATTTATTGAAAAGGTCATCGAGGACAGAACTGTAAATAAAATAATTAATTAATGTAATTATATTTATTTTTCATTGATATAGTGTATAAAATCATTAAATATATTTTTATAGATAATTTTCATGGTTAGTTGCATAACCCTTGAAAAATTGGAGAGATGTTGGAGAGATAGCATCAATGATTCTCTCTTAGGAGGCAATGACAGATCGTGGATTGAAGACTGACACACTTCAGATTTTAAGGATCATGCCTATGGTAATGATGTGGTGATTGTTCGATGTTATCAAGAGATCCAAATCATGGTAGGTATTTTTTCTAGTTTTTATTTATTCTTTATTAAATTCAATGATGAACTTAGGCAAATCAATGGACATATTCAGCATATATTCAGTCATATTTACAGGACTATTGGAATTATTTGATATATTTCTCTAACCCAAATTCCCCTATTTTGACCTTTGGCCAAGAACTCTTGGCTGGTGATGATAAAAACCTTCTTTCATGTGTTTGCATCCCTCCTTTCTTCACATTCATCACCATTGGAACCTTGAAATTCCTAAATCAACATTTCTGGGTGGTTCCTAATACGATCGCATCCCTAGATTCATGGATAATTGACAAATGGGGCCAGATCTATGTATATCAAGACCCATAGAGCTTAGATCTAAGACCATTAGGATTTTTGGCATCGGAGGAGGGGAAGTGGTCCTCTGAAGGGACCACTCTAATGACAGTGGTGGCTGTAGGGGGTGTGAAATGGTGGATCTGCATGCACTGGGTGCAACCAATGATGGTCGCATAAGATGGTGAAGAAAAATGGTGGTGTGTTGTGGCGGTAACACGAGATCGTTGTCGATGGTGAAGAGGGGGAAGTTGAGGCAAACATGGTGGTCACAGGAAGAGGCCAGTGCTGAGGTGTTGCAATGTGGGGTGTGGGCCGAGATGTGTAGGCCTAGTGGAGAAGGCCTGGAAAAATTGGGTTGGTCCAGTTGGGTTAGGTCTGGCCAGGTGGGTCGGGCTAGGAACCGGGTCAGACCCAGGTCGGACCCAGGGTTACCGTGATGAAGGAGTCAAGATTGATCGATAGTCATGCCAAATTGAGATGTCGAGAGGCTAAATGATCGCATGAATGACTGTGAAAGTTGACCATAATAGTCAACCATAGTGGAATGTCTAGCCTGGAAGGTGGACATGCCACTCTGATATGTCCACACACATGGCCCATCTTTGTGGTATATTAACTGAACACGGCGGTTGGTCCATAGGCTATAGTTGGCCTATAGATAGTTTTCCTTAAGCGAGAATATATCCAAAATCGAGCATCTAATCGACGATCCTTATGTGGATTTTAGACCCTAACACTGAGATGGTCTTTTTAGAACAAGTGGTGTGTTTTGATTTTGGACTAGTTTATGTTGAGAGAGTTTCCTTTTACCCTTTACTTGATGGTTCAGTTTGACATTACATCCACATGACTGGATGGTAATATGCTCCAGAGGTTGAGTATCAGATAGAGTATGATATCCCTCCCTGAGACTGGAGTGCAACCCCTTATCACCCCTAGGGGAGTTTGTGGAATTTCAAAACATCCTTGACTAGGATTTTGATATTCCATATATAGGGCCCCATAAATAGGGTTTTTTCATTCCTCGATTGGTTCTAGGAATGATCCCCTATATAGCGGGTCAATTGAGATTAGGTATGTGGTATCCCCTATTGAGTCTGGGTATGATCTATGGTGTTCCACAGATAGAACTACACATAAACCCCTCTATGTGTATTATAGTCTTCAATGAACAATTTGTTCACTTTGGGTAGGGCCCAAATGAGCTATATTTAAGAGTGATTTCACTTAAATTGAGAATGAATCAAGAAAATTATTGGGGCTGACAATTGATTATAACCACCTGATGGCATTGTGTCACTCCTGAGTATATATGGATATTCTTATTTGATGTGTTTTTGAGAAATACCTATGTAGAGATGATTGTATTTTCCTTTTCTGTATTTCATTTTGGTTTTGGGGTGTCCCAATGAGTATAGTTATTCTCACAGCTGTGCTGAATCTGCACATATGTGTTGTGTATTATGCATATGATCTTCCTTTTTGATGAATTCATAGGTCGACTAGGACCAGACGGTTCATAGTGAGTCCTAAAAGACCGAGGTTTGATCCAAAAGATTTAAGATAGAAGTCCCAGTAACTTTACTTCCCAATTAGACTTCTTTTACAAACTCCAGTGGTGGGCTTGTGTTTTTCCCTGTTTAATTTCTAGAACATTCACTATCATAATTTTTAGTGATATATTAGTGGTATAAATTCATTTTTCTCTTAGTGGTTTTTAAATTTCATCATTCTGTGGGCTTGGAGATGCGTATATGAGTACATGTACATAGGTAATGTTTCATGTGTTAGTGATATCCCTACTCGGTGCTAGTCACCAACCCCTGGTCTACTAAAGGAAATCTTGGGGAGTTGTGGCATTGGCCCCATTAGGATGGGTCATGAAACATTTAATTTTTAGTTATAGAATATAGATTCTAAAAAGTAATTCTTATTTCCACAATAATGGGGGAAAATTATTTTAAAATTATTATTCTATTTATGTTAATGAATTTATATCAAATTAAAAAAATCTAATTCCTTAAAATAATTAATCAAATATCATTTATAAACTCATAAATAAATATATTAACAATAATTTAGTTGAGGTCAATACTAAATAATATTATCAATCTGTAGTGGTCAAAAAGTATTTTTCTACTAAAATATTTTTTCAACAGAATATTAATTTTAATTTAAAAGTTAAATTTATATTATATATGAATGAATGTATATTAAATATATGTTATATTTTATTTAAATTACCCCAAAATTTATTTTTATTCTCATCTAAAATTCTTTGAATGTTTTTTAATTATTAAATTAGAAAAATACATACCAGGTAAAAACTTTGAATGAAAATGACATAAAACTACATGGAATGGAATTAAACCACTCAATATTGTATCCAAATGAATGGTGGGGAGTATCCTCGACAAAAAACCAATAAAAATTCACATTTACTTGATTTTTGAAACTTTTACCCATGAATAATGAGATGATATATTTTAAATGTAAACGGTTTTTCAAAAACCACGCTTCCCTTCACTTATAAAAGGACACAAATTAAACCCTTCAAAACCTAAAATTAATCCTAGAATTATTAATTTAAACAAAATAGTTTTTCTCTTTTTAAAAACATATCCCACCAACATAAAAAAAAATTTAGTCCTAGTTAACCAAATTCCTTCAATTTCATGTGAATATCCAAGGATAAATCAAGCCTCTATCAAAAGTTGTATCACCATTTCAAGTATTTCTTTTCAATAATACTTGAACCAGTATAATAAATATATAACTATATTAATAATTAATTATAATAAAAAAACTAAATGATGTTATATTAATGGTAAATCCATTTTTATTCATTTTCAATCACTTATAAAAAACAAATTAACATCATTATTGTGTTGCGCATACTACCACCTCCATGAAGTGAGGTCATGTAATTTTTCATTACCTATTTTCATTAATGGAATTAATGGTGTAAATTATGTAAAATATTATATATATAAAATTATTATAGTTATTAAATTTCAATTTAATGACCATATTCACCCCTCTCATTCATTGAGAAAAGATAATTCTAGTTATGTGTACATGCAGATTATAGCCTCCACAATGAAACATTTATTTTTTTGACTAGATTTTCATAAATTATATAAATTTCTTAAATTTTTTTGAATCATAATGAAATAAAAAAATATCATTATTTTTATTTTATAATTTTGTAATTTCAAAATAATCACCTCTTTAGCCATACTATCCAATCGAGTCAAATGCTATTCATATTTGGGTAGATTTAACAACATACTTAGATAATACATTAAAATATGATTATAGATGAATATAAAAAGATGAAAAATAATATTAATATAATATATTAATCAAAAATGATTTTTATATGTTTATAAAAATTTTATATTAATTATGTACCTTATTTTTAAAGTAATATTTTCATTTACATTAATTATCAAAACAATATATTATCAAATATATCATCACATAACATTAGCAAAACATACATGAAATGAAAGAAGAAAATTTTATATAAATATATGTTTTATATTATAGAATTTCATATGTTATATAAATAAGTAAATTGGTATGAAATAACAGTTTATAATATCATCATTATTAAAAATGCACAAAATAGTTAATGTTATGCACACCTGAGGGTTATAATAAGCTATAATTCATTAATGTAATCATGATAAAGAATTATAACATGGATAAAAAGGGTAATATTTATTATTAATGTTCTGAAATATGATATTATGTATTCTATATTTTTATCATGAGGTAATAGTGTCATAGACTATAGATGGAAACAAGGTAAGCGTTTCAATTAAAATTTTATTTCATTGAATTTTTTTTGTTATAAACCATGATTAAATTTTTATGGTGTAACTTATAACCCTTTTAAATTTTTATATAATCACTATATTATATTTCATGATATTCAATGTTAAATTCCATGTTATCTTTACCATGGGGTTTTGGATCAAATGTTTGAAAATCGGTGAGGTTTTGTTGACTGAAGATCACTTTTATTTAGACATGATTTCATGTTTCGAACATATTTATCTTTATGTGATTTATAAAATTCCATATTTAATCAATTTATGATGAATAGTATTACATAAATAATATTTATTGTTTGATTATATGGTTTAGCTTTCTTGTTCATTCGATTCTTATGATACCATTACTAAAATTATTTCATGGTATCAAATTAGAATCCTTTTAGGAAATTTTATGTAATAATTCATGATTCATTTTAAATTGGCTGAATAATTCCACATTTCACGTTTTTTTAATTTTAAATTTAAATTTTTTTATAATAAAAATAATATTATATTATATACCTCTTTTAGAGTTTTTATTCAAAAGTTACAAAGTTTGTATATTGTTTTTATGACTAAATTATCTTCCTTCAATTATAGTAACTCAACATTTCCTATTGTCTTTCATGATAGATCTATTCAAACCCATAATTTTTATTGGAAGTATTAAACATTTTTTTCCAAGAAAACCATGTCACAAAATAAATACTTATTCTTTAATGTTTTTTTAAAATTAATTTTTTAAGAACAATTTCCATTACTTTTAATTGATTTTTTATTCCTTGTCTATATTTTTTACATCCAATAAGTGTTCCCCATTTCGTAATGGAAAATAAATATCTTTATATAACACATTATCCTTTTATTTCAACTATTTTATTTTAATGTAAATGTTTCTTTTACCATTTATCAATGTGGGTTTTCAACATGGTTATTTAAAAATACTCAAAAGGGTTTTCCATATATTAATAATAAAATGATTTAGAATACACTCACAATTTTCTTATGATAAAAATTATGAATTTATAAATTATTATTTTTTTAATATTCTTTTAAAAGTAAAATCTTTCAATTTATTTTCAATTCGTCCTTTTGAAAAATTGAAATCTTTTTCATGTATGAATAATTATAGACTCGGTTTAAAAGTAAAATTTTTTAAATTATTTTTACTTATATGTTTTTAAAACATTATTTGTTATGAAGAATTTTATAGTTATAACTATTTATGAAGGAATTTTAAAAAGTTTTCTCTTTCTTTATTTTTTATAACATAATTTACACATCACCTTTTAAGATATGGTTTAGAAATAATTTTTTATTTTTTATTCAATTTTTCATCCCAGGTTTACCTTTCATGAAGTGATATGTTCATCATATTATATATGTTATTATGTTATGTATCCATTTATAAAATGACATTTATATATATTATGATTTATTCAGTCCATTTTATATGATATGTTTAATAAAACCTATTCCTTTTCCATTGGATATTTATCATATGAGGATAATGGATTTTACATGGAACACCTACAAATATATGATGATTGGTGGTGTAATTTATCCCCTATATTACATTGGGTTGGGATTATATCTCATGAGATAGTTTCAAATTGAAATAATTATTTTTCTAACACATACATGTGAAAGAAGAGCTTTCATTCAATTTCAAGGCTGTGCATAATTTTTTTTTCACTAAGGCATGAGCTCCGTGTGATTTTCTCACACACATTTTCCAATATTTATGGTTATGGAACATTTTCATATTTTTTTTCAAATTATTACCATGTTCTATTTTTTTAATTATATTATTCTAAAATTTACATATGTATTTCATTTCCAAAAATTTCTATGTGTTCCGGATTATGACATAATTTTTATGTTTTCCACACTTTTATTTCATGCTCTCCAGTGATAAAAAGTTTTAGATGTGTTTATTATAATATACATGAACCTGTACTTATGGATCATGTTCTATAATAATAAAATTTAAATTTCAATATTTGACACCAATGAAGGTGACACAATATTTTCCATCCAATAATTAAAACATCAAAAATAAATATTTGATCATTGAGGTAAACAAGGACCCTTTATGTTTATAGTTTTAGATAATTTGGAAATATTCGTACCTCAAAGAGACCCATTACATCAAGAGAGTATCATTACCACTATAACTTACTTTTCTTATTTAATTATTAGTGATAATCATCATCCATACAATCCCCTTCCATACAAAATTAATTTAGTATCATTATTGATAAATTGGGGTACATGAATTATAATAAGGGGGATATTAAATTCTCAGTATGTCAAAACATAAGTATTACAAATATATTTTTCGAACATATTAACCCAGGTTCTACATAGTGGTTTCCCAAGCCCATTAGTCTAATTAAATCATGTTCACCTTTTATTATTCTAGAGGATGTTGACTGTTAGTGTCGATCAAATAGATATATAGTGGGTGAGACTATACCCACTTTAACAAAGCATCATAACATTTGGAACAAATAACCAATATTAATATGATAATAACAATAACCAATAATCAACCAAAATCAATAAATTAACAAACATCTCATAAAAATAAAAAATAGGTAAAGATGAACGTAATCAAAATAAGACGATATGAGATTCCATAAAAGTGTCAAGTGTCAAATAAAAATTGAAAATAAGGACACACTAACAACTCCCTAGTGTGTCCTGATATCAATTTTGGTTACCTCATCTGTGCTCCATCCCATTCAGCTATATAACATATAGATATTTACCTTACCTATTCCTATAATTATTATTGTTTCTATCATATAGCTCGAGTAGTGTATGAGAATAATTTAGTAGGACACCACTAACAACATCTAAAACAATATCTATTATATATCAGTGTATGATGTTGTATAATGAATAATATGTAAAAATAAAGTATACAATATTCCCATTAAATTATACTTTATTTAACAACATTAAACCCTAGGTTCAAGATTTAAATTGAACCAAAAATACCATCTTTTTCCTATTTTGAGGTATAAACCATGTCATATAGGGAATAAAAATTAATTATATCATAGTATTTCATTATTCAGTTAAAATCCAATTTCATAACATAAATACATGGAATGTTAGTCCAATGCCAATATTATGGTCCTAGAAAATTATTTATGGGATCCAATTGGAATTTGGAGCGTCATTCCATGTCCCATAGCTCAATGATAATATGAGAATTTAGAGAATCGGTACCAATCCCACACTTGTTATCACATATGGTATTTGGATCATCAGTCCCTATCCCAGAGTCATTTATCACTGCGTAAAATATATCACATACATCATATCAGTCATGTATAATCATCATTAACCTGATTTTTATCAATTTTCATCAAGTTTCACAATTTCATTTCATCACAAAAATCACTGTTCTTTTGTTTAATCACATGTAATAATTTGAATAATTATTTATTAAACATTTACCAACATTTAATCATAATGTTCATTAATAATTAGAGGTTAAGATAATCTAATCATTAACTAAAATTATCAATAAAATTTGATAATCCCATTAATTAATCTATTTCATAATCAAAATATCCTACCAATCTCAAAATCACATTAATCAACCACTTCCATAGTACAAATATTCCATCATTTACCGAATCCATTATTTAATTAATTAACTGAATTATTCATATAATTTAATATGAGATTTATGAACAAAATAGAAATTTCACAGTTAAATATAGTCAATTTAAAACAATATAGTAGGAATTTTTCATTAGGAAACCTACCTCAAGGTCATTGATAAATTCTAACCAAACTAGAATTCCCAAAATTGAAGTGGAAAGATCAAGATCCCAATGAAACAAAAGATCACGAACCAAAACCGATGACCAAGATGAAATGAATTAAAATTAATAAAATTAAGATATATTATATCACGAATTGAGTAAAATTCATCCCTTTTCAATAGAAATTAGATAAAAGAGAGATAGGAATCCAAATAAAGAAGGAATTACTCACCAATGGAGAGAAGATCGATTGAACAAATGTTTTATTTGTCAAGATCCGGTTCTATGAGCCTTGGAACAATCCCTAGAGATTTAAAATTATAAAAAATAGGTCCAGGGTAGAGGGGGATGATTTTTTATAGTACCATGGGATCAAAACGTTTTAATAAATTTCTCATAAAAAACTATATATGGATAGATTCTTGGATAGGGGTGCACCAGTTCTCCTCAGAGGAACACAATTTGAAAAACCATTCCACAACTGTGAAATCCCCAATGTCTATGGGGTACATTGTTTTTTAGGAGGGGCACATATTTTTTTCAGACCATGTAGAAACTCTGAACTTTTCAAACACCCCCAAACATCAAAAAACACAAATGAAAGTACGCAAGAAAATATCCAACTACAATAATACTAATTATAGGGGATAAAATTTTGAGAATAAAATTATGAGGAATATCATGGATGTTTGGGGTCTTATAATATCCTTAAAATATAATAGATTATCCTCAGGATGTACTCCCTAGAATCTCTAGGATTCTGAGTTAAAAAGATTGAGGCACTAAGCCTGCATATCTACTTATCTCCCCCATGTTTCATCTTGAACATTAAAATGTTTCCACAAAACTCTAACTATTGGCACATACATTCCCTATAAGACATTATCACTACCAACCATAATATGAATCAAATTCCTCTAAAAAGATGCATGAGTACCAAGATCAATATATTCAATATGAATCACATGATAAGGTTTGGGGTGATACCATCGAAGTTCTGGGACAAGAAAAACATTATTCATAGGACTATACCACAATGGGAGGGTGAATTTGTATGCAAACAGTTTGATTCTCTCCACGATCTCAAAAGGCCCAACAAACTTGGGTGCTAACTTTCCAATCCTCTGAATCCTATAGTGGCCCAATCTAGGTGACACCTGATGGAATACATGATCACCCACTGTAAACTCAATGAGTCAATGAAATTGAATAACATATGAATTTTATCTACTCTGAGCCATATCCATAAATTTAGGATTCAACTTGACTTTCTCTAATCTCTCCTACATGAGGAACAGTCCCAAAAATTATGACACACCTCCCTCCATCCAAAATAATGGTGATATACATGGCCTACCATAAACAGCCTGATATGGTGTCAGCTAAATAGTTTCCTAATAAATATTTTTATAGGTTAATTAAACAAGTTCTAGATGCCTCTCCCAAAAACCTTAAAATCCTAGAACTCACACTTATAGAATATCCTCTGAAACACGTATAGTAAATTCTAACCGCATTTATTTCTATGAATTGGATCCCATACTATTAAATGAATGTAAACCAAAACCTTCTGCATGCCTTCTATAAGCATGATGTCAAACACGATTCATGGTCTAAAATTATACACCATGGAACAATGTGTGGATGAACTATCTCTCGAATATATAAGTCAACCAACTGATCCATTAATTTATTCTTACGAATTGGAAGCAAGGGCTCTAACTAAATCAATCAGTCTAAAACCACCCAAATAAAATTATTTTTTCCTGGAATCCTTATAATAACCACCATGGATTTCATGGTGACATCACCCCACATCCATTATGGAATGTGAAATGACTATAGAAAACCCCTGGGTCATTGATTCTTAGTTTTCACCTATTGACTAGTGTATCATTGTGTCATGAACCCTGCCATCATATTTTCCTTGTACAACCACCAATTCTATGAATGTAGATAATGATGCAATTTGGTCAATCCCAGATGTACCACCCACTTAGAGAAATGAGATTTTCTGATTAGTTCTGATCATATACTTATAGGCACACAAACATAACTTCTAACAAAGATGATCTCATTCTCATCCATACTCACATTAGAAGATGACTCTGAACCATTATGGCATTACCACAAGGACAAAGATTCATTATCCTTATACCCCCTCTACCTAATCTGATTAAGAATTATTTCTTCCATTGATACTGATATGAGTTTAATCTAATCCAATCCCTTACCAACAACAACATGCATCCTATCTAGAAGGGTTTTCATATTACACTCGACACTAGACACCTAAACTCTCTATGTCAGAGTTTTCCTAATAATAGAATACAAAAAACTATTTACCTTCCCAAACATGTATGCTAGTTTAAAATCATATGAATATATATACTCAACCCATATTTTCGCTCGTAGATTCAAATCTCACTATGAAATGATATATATGAATCTTTTGTTGACTGAATTTTAAAGCCCCGACCCCTCTAGACTGGAGCCGGTGAACTACTTTTTTTATTGGAAAAGTTAGAAGGAATGAAAATTTCTAAGGAATGATTAGTTTATTAGTCTTTAAGAAACTAGTTACATAGATGTTACTCAAATTACAGTTGATAAATTTACAAAATACAATACATCACAAAAACTAAAAACTGTGTCTACAATAACTCAATAAATGTTCTCCTCTTTGTCATCTATGGAAAGTAAACAATGAAAGGGGGAGGTCAAATGCTCAGTAAGGGTTAAAAATAGTGGAAGCATGAATACAATAATAATTGAATCATAATAAATATGACAAAATCAATAAGGCATGGTGAATAGATGAAAAACTCACGCCATTAATAAACTGAGAATGAAACCGCATCCATAAGTTTTTTTCATTGTTAAAACCTCAAGGATAGTAATAAATGATAATGAATAAAAAAAATTATTATTATTTGGATGTTAATTATCTGGAATATGAATCCATAATATCGTAAAAATGGTTTAGTTAATGGGTAGAAACACGTCTGATTTTTGGAAACAAACTTGAAGAGTTTGTCGCCAACTGATTTGTCTCATGAGACGTACCGATGAATAGAAGGGATATAGAGGGCCCCAACCACCAATTAATGTACAAATAATTCGTTATAAATTAATTCAATACAAGAAAAATATGACTTCTCAACATCGGTATAGTGTAGAGTATACAGATTCATCAATATTTCCATAATTAAAATAACTTTCCAAATAAACACCGTTTGTATAATGGTATATGGTTTAGACAATAAACATATCCATCATATGAGATTATGGATATTTAATATAAATATAATTTCAAATGAAAAGTGACCTTAAATGGTATGTTACACCAAATAAGGATTATTAGGTGCACAATACAATGTTAGTCATAGCCAAAATAGTAGTTGTGACAAAGTCTCTTACCACAATGTAATCTGTCGAATAATATATCCAAAGCTTAATAACCCTCCATAGAATCATTGAATAACATGAATATAAAAATAATAATATTATTATATATCAAATGGAAGTACAAATATACCACATACAAGAAACAAGTGGTGAAAAATGAAAATATCATAGAAATGAAAGTGAGATGAGAAACCCCTTACAAACATTTCGGCATGGTAATCACTGTTATTGAAAGGGCTTAATGAGAGGTAAATATGTATTCCAATATTTATATGTCATAAGGTCAGTATGGGGGAGGTGGAAAAACAGACCAAATCAATATGAATTAAAAATAAAATGGAACAACATAGGGGATATTCTTGAACAAAAGTGAGAGAGAGGATCCCTTACCTTATGCTCGAAGGTGTTCTTGTTGGATCTTAATGACATGTATAATCAAATTTAGATTCATTAATTAATAATTACTGAACCTATTAAACATTTAATTGATATTTTATAAACTTATTATGTTCATTAATGTATTTTTTATGGGTTTAAGATATTCAATTTTATTGTTTCGGAAGCATTTTCGTACTTGGTTTCATGATTTGTTTACTTGTATTCATTAATGGAAGTTCATTTGAAATGTGGTTAAACATCCATAATTGTTAATATAAATTATTAGTGAAATTAAAGAGATATAAATAATCTTATAATGATACTGGTTAAATACCACGAGGATGACTCATTCGATGAGTTAAAAATAAATGCTTGGATTTGGCTTGGTTGTTTTGTGCACAATAAATGTGTTTTGTATTATTATTCCATATTATGAATGTGTAAATATCCAAAACATTAATAAATATAAGATACATATATTATGACCTGGATAAACAATTTATAATGTTTAATGACCTGTATTGATGATAGTAAGGAAAATTGAAAACTCGTCTTCCTTGAGTGTGATAAATTTACACATCTGAGACAGTGTTTGGATTTATTGAATAAAAGGAGTGGAAAAAGAGATATTATGATGAAACATTCCACTAGAACAACGAAAATATAGTACATGTAAGGTACTATAATTATCATGGAATTTGGATGGGGGGAGGTGATAAGGGATGACAAAAGAATTGAAATTTATAAAAGAAATTGAATGAAAAGAAAAAGAAGGTTCACCACTTGAGTACATCTCCTTGAGAATCACCTTAAGGAATTTTTTTTTTGCCTTTTGGTGGGACCAAAAATTCCTGGACGTGGGGAGAGGGCTTGGAGAGAGTATTTGGAAGAATTTAGGCAAGGATTGAATCTTTAGTGGTGTGGGAGGAGGAGGGGGTGAAGGTGGTTTATATATTGGTGGGGAGAGGAGTTTTCTTAATATTATAATCATTAATTTATTATTTCCTCTCAAGATGCCAAATAGTGAGTATTCCCTGACCATGAATAGTAATATATTCATGTGACTATGATCCAATTGGGCTTACATTAGTAGATCATCATCCATGACTCAATAAATTCCTTATTTTTCATTTATCTTAAATTATCGCATTTTACTATTCATCAAAAATTTTAGTATTTCAAAAAAATCCAAAAAATTATCCCTAACCATTTTTAGTTGTGTAGAATCCAAAAATGATGTCCATTTTTCAAAAATAATTTTGTAAATATGATTAATTAAATATTTAATTAAAATAATTATTTAACCAAAAAATATAAACACATAAAATATTCATCTTCATTTTTAAGGTGCATAAATTCATTTATACATTCAAGGGAATGGATGACATTCATAAGATCCATATCAATACCCATAAGGGTATGTTAATGTTCATAATGGTAGGTTACTATTAATAAGGGTAGGTTACCATTCACCGAAAATTATGTTAATTCTATCAGACTCTAATTATCATCTTGATCACAACCCGGTATGTTATATTTTTAAAATAAAAATAACAGAACTGAAAAATATAAGTTTTATGGCTATGTTATGGCTATCTCGTATAAGTAACCAGGTTTTCTTCCATATAGGCTTAGTGATTCCTGAAATATAGGCTATAACTAGAATGTATTTAAGAGATACATACCATAAAATGTTTGGGGTGCAACATTATTCCCCCTTTCAGAAATTTCATCATCAAAATTTTTAATTTATTAAGCCCACCAAAATGAGGTGGGTTGTTTTTCTTCATAGCATTCTCAGGTTCCCATGTTTCTTCCTCTATATTCTGGTTTTTCCAAAGAACCTTTACTATTCAAGTTGTCCGATTTCTCAATACCTACTCCATTATGACAAGAATCGTGATAGGCTCTTCAAAGTATGATAAATCATGTTCCAGTTATATTTATTCATATGTGAGTACATGCATTGGGTCTGGAAATTATTTCTTCAACAATCACCCATGGAACACATCATGAACATTGGAGAGACTTGGTGGCATTGCTAAATGGTATGCTATAGCTCCAATTATTTCCAGAATTTCAAATGGTCTGATATACCTGGGGATCAATTTCCCCTTCTTACCAAACCGTAAGACACCCTTCCAGGGAGATACTTTCAGAAAGACATGATCTCCCAATTGGAATTCCAAATCCTTTCTCCAGTTGTCAGCATAAATCTTCTTCCAACTTTGGGATTCATTTATGTGGGTTGGGATTGTCTTCACCATTACCATGGACTCTTCAATAAGTTCCAGGCCTATAAGTTTTCTCTCACCAACTTCATCCCAACAAGTTAGAGTTCGACATCTCTTACCATATAATGCTTCATATGGATACATTTGAATACTATAATGGATACTATTGTGGTATGTAAATTCCACCAAAGGCAAGTATTGATCCCACATACCATGAAAGTCCAGAGAGCATGATCTTAGCATGTCTTCCAGAGTTTGAATGGTCCTTTCAAACTGTCTGTCAGTTTAAGGGTGACAAGCAATACTCATACGAAGCTTAGTATTCAAAGAATTCAGGAGACTTCTCTTGAATTTTGATGTAAACTGGGGATCTCGATCAGACACAAATGATAGAGGTGCAGCATGAAGTCTTAAAACATTATTAATATAATGTCTTTCTAGACGGTCACGTGGTAAATCCTCTCTTATTGGAAGAAAATGTGCTGATTTTGTGGGATGATCAACAATTAACCATATTGCATCATTCCTTATTAGTATCCTTGGTAGTCCAGTGAAAAAATATATTGTATTTTTATCCCACTTCCACATAGGAATAGGTAGAGGTTTCATCACTCCTTAGGGATGTTGTCTTTCAGCCTTCACTTTTAGACAAACTAGACACATTGCCATGTAGTTAACAATTTCTCGCTTCTTATTATCCCACCAAGAATATTCATTCAGATGTCTATACGTCATCGTGATACCCAGGTGTATAGCGAAATTTGAGCGATTAGATTCATCAAATAGTTCTCTTTTTTAGCTTAGGTACTGATGGAACACATATCCTATTCCCAAATTCCATAACCCCTTCCTTATACATGAAACCTACCAATCTTCCATCCATGATAGCATTAATTTTCTTCTATTGATGCTCATCATTATATTGATAGCTTTTTATCTTCTCTATTAAAGATGGTTTATCAATCATTTGAAAGATGAAAGATGTTTCCCCTTCCTTAACAATTCCCATATCCATATTTAGTAGATCCATGAATATAATATCTCTCTCAATCAGCATTGGACTTAGAAGTCCATGATATTTCTTGCTTAATGCATCTTCCACCATATTTGACTTTCCTGGGTGGTAGTGAATTGAAAAATTGTATTCTTTGAGTAACTCGATGCATCTCATTTTCCTCATGTTGAGTTCATTCTGTGTGAAAATTTATTTCAAACTATTGTGGTCCATATAAATCTCATATCATTCTCTGTAGAGATAATCTCTCCATATTTTCAGAGCAATGATTATGGCTGTTAACTCAAGATCATGATTTGGATAATTATACTCATGGGTCTTCAACTGTCTTGATGCATAATCAATAACTATATTGTTTTTCATAAGGAGGCAACCTACTCCATTTTTTGATGCATCGCTAAATATTCAAAATCCATCACTTCCAGATGGAAATGTCAAAATTAGAGCATTGTCCAATATTTTTTCATTTTCTCTCAGAATTAATTACATTCTTTTGTCCACAATAACTTAACTTTATTACTTTTGAGCTTGGTTAGCAGGTTAGCTAGTCAGGAAACATTCTGAATGAAATGTCAATAGTAACATGCTAAACCAATAAAACTACGTACCTCAGTTATGTTTGTTAGTGTGGGCCATTATTGGATTACCTTTGTGTTTGCAGGATCAACTAGGATTCCATCCTTAGAGACAATATGTCTTAATAATGAAACTGATTGAATCCATAATTTTGACTTTCTTAACTTCCCATATAATTTTTTTTATTCTAAGAGTTTTTAGAATAATCTTCAATTGATTATTATGGGATTCATTGATTTTTGAGTATACCAGGATATCATCGATGTGTGCCACAAGAAAGTTATCAAGATATTCCTTAAAAAATCTATTCATTAAATCCATGAAAATAGAGGGTGCATTTTTCATTCCAAAAGGCATCAATGTAAACTTGCAATATCCATACATTGCTCGAAATATTGTCTTAGGAATATCTTCCTTCTTCACATGTAGCTGATGATATCTGTATCAAAGGTAGTTCTTCGAAAAGTTTTGAGCTCCCTGAATTTAATCAAATAAATCATCAATCTGGGGCATATAATACTTATTATTTATCTTAATCGAATTGATCTCCCTGTAATCAATGCATAACTTCATGGATGCATCTTGGTTCTATACAAAGAGGACAAGGGCTCCCCATGGAGAAACACTAGGTTGAATAAATTCCTTTCTCACTCAATTCCTCTAGTTGTTTATTTATCTCCACTAATTCCATAGTAGACATTCTATAGTGGTTATTTGATATAGTTCTTGAACCAGGAATTATATCTATAGAGAACTCAACTTCCCACTCTGGAGGATGTCCATGTAAATCCTTTAGGGATACATTAATGCATGCTTGCACTATGTGAAAATATTCAATTTGATTATTTCCTTCCTCATTCATAGATATTGGGATCTCTTTCTCTCCAAGAATTTCATTTAACAAAGATACTGGGGGTGGGTCTAGATAAGAATCAGATGGTGAGGTCTCTTCTCTAATGAGAAGAGATTCTACACTATTTTCAAAAATTTCTACTTCCTTTTTCTTTCAATATAACTTCATATCATAATTCGATATCCAATTCATAACGAGAATTTATCAATATCAATAATTGGTATGACAATAAGGTTATCAACTAAAGCACATTTTTGAGTCACGAGGTGGGCAAGTAGACATGCCTTTGTTGTAATGATGCATCCCCTAAGAGTTTTGACTGATAACCCCTTTATTAAATCAAATTTGACATGTCTAATTTTCTTTCCCAAATGGGAAGATATAAATGAATGTGATGATCCAAAATCGAATAAAGTGTTGGCTATGTTTGAGGAGACAATTAAAGTACCTACCACCACATCAATAGAAACTTCAACTTCTGCAGTTGTAATCGCATAAACTATGCCTTGCTCTCTTGGCTTTCTCTATGGCATGTTTCCTTGGATCTTAGGACACTAATTTGAATAGTGTCTCCTCTCTCTATAGTTGTAGAATTTAACATAAACAATTGGTATTTACTCTTTCATTCATGAGATAGATGACCCTTTTCCCCACACTCATATTAGACTTCCATTCCTTTCAAGAATTTCCCGAGTTGATTCTTTCCACAGTTATCACATAATGGGAATTTCATCGTTACCTTGTTCTTATTTGGTGATTCACCTTTCCCTTTGTTATTTGATTAATTATTTTTATTTTGGTTTCCCTTGAGAAAATATGATCTAGAAAATTCCTTCTCTGTTTTGATGGAACTTGATACAATTTCATCATAGGATGAAAAGGTTTGAGAAGCTAGTTCCCTTCGAAGACTTGGATTAATACCATCAAAGAAATGATCAATCTTGTCTACCGAGTCACGTACATAATCTACGGTATTCCTAGCTAGCCTTGTGATGGCAGCCTCATACTCTACAACACTGTCTTATTCCCTTTTCTTTAATACAAGGAATTTCCTCTTCATTTTGATTCATTTATCACGTGGGAAATATTTTTCAAAAAATATTTCCTTAAAATTACTCCATTCCATATCTTAAATTTTTTCTTCCTTGGTGGTATTCATAATCAAGGACTACCATTGGTCAATGTCTCCCATGAGACAATATACTGCCAGTACTACCTTTTCATGTTCATTTCATCCAAATTCCATGAATATCTTCTCAAGGGACTTGATCCATTGCTCAAAAACCACTGGATTAGCCATCCCATATAAGATGGGGGCTTCTAATGCATGAAATGATCCAACACAGGTGCGGAATGGTTATTCATTACAACCTGAGAAAGTTGTCCCAATATGCTCATGATCTGATCTGCTCCAACATTGATTATGTTGACATTCTCAATGGGGAGATCCCTACCTTTTCCATGAGTAATGATTCCCCTTCTTCCATTAGACGCCATTTCTAAATAATGGCACACACTAGATTAAGGTATGATTCATAATATATAATCATAAATTAACAAAATTATTAGCATAAATTAAGATCCTATGCATAGCTAATACCATCATTAGAAAAATGTTTTCATTGAGGAATAATTTACATTTCAATCCTTCATAATGGATTGTAAAGAAAACATGAATTATCTTAAGCATATCCCCCGGGAGTGTCGTAAACAAGAGTGAAACAAGACCCTTTTTCTTGCACCAGGATACCTAGGTCAAGCCTAAAACTCCTTCTCAGAGCTTTCACTCCTAGGTACATCAATTCCAGAGCCACCTCTACCTGCTCATATCTAGAAAGAGATGTATTTGATAGAAAGATTCACATAATCTATTCCTTACCAATATTCTAGGATGTTCTTGTACGTTCATCCTCAAATATTACTTTAGGATTTGTTCCTAATCTATGTTTTCTAATCTAGTTTTCATGCTTGCTACTAAAATTCCTGTAATACCAACTATAAAGGACCAACCCCTCTAGACTGAAGCCAGTTCTATAGTTTTTATATTGGCATGGTTAGAAGGATTGAAAATCTTGAAGGGACTATTAGTTTAGTAGTCTTGAAGAAACTAAATAGATAGATGTTACTCAAAACACATTGGAGAATATTACAAAATACAATACATAACAAAAACTAAAAACTGGATCCACAAGAACTCAATAAATGTGTTAGGACCAAAAGGGGCCAAGATACCCTGAGAGGGAGTGAATAGGGGTATGGATATTCTATTTCAAAATTCTTCTTTCCCCACTAAATGTTGACCTTTATATTATAAGGGTCACTTTGTTTTATATTATTTGATTATGTTGATAATTTTTTTTAATCTTTAGCTAATGTTTATGCTTTAGATTAAGTTAAGGGATGCAACCAAGTAGACATAGAGATTTTTACTCAGATCACCCTCACCGGGCTATAGCCAAGGAGAATACAACGACGATGTGATACTGTACCGAATCCACTAAATATCAGTACCAATAATGTTTGGGCTAGATCACTTCTATGCCCAGGATCACTGCCTTTACAATGTCTAGGTTCAGCTCACTGCTTTCCCAAGGGTAACTCCATATCTCTCTCTCTAGCTCATAGCTGGTAGAAAGAATAACTTTCTTCCTCTTCCTTTTCCCACTGCACTTGGAAAGGATCCACTCACAATTTATAGACATGTAGGTCTCTTCAATTGCATGAATACATGGATCCTCAAATGTTGATAGATTCTCTGTTGAAGTCTAACTTTAATCCACTGATGAATACCCCTTTTACTATAAACACTAGGAAAATCCTTTGGAAATGCCTTCGCAAAGCACCATACTTCACGAGGCTCCCAATTTCAGGAAGCTCAAACAAGCCTTCATGAAGCTCTTGAATTTTCATGAAGCTCTCTCGTGAAGCACTCTCACAATGCCCAAGTTGTGGTAGAGTGACGTCCCTCATGAAGATCACTGAGCCAATGCGGAGCTCGCAACTTTTGTAGAGCTAGAATATCAGTTGTGAAGTTCCTTCCTTTTGTGAAGAACACTGCCTTCGCGAACTACCTTCGCGAGCAGAGAGCAAAATCTTTTCTCTAAAAACTCATTCTACTTCTCCCGAGGGGGTTGAGGTCCATTTATAGGCCATTCCACCAACCCTCGAAATTTCCCCGCGAAGTCAAATCCACGTCATCTCAAGTTTCAATGCTTCGAAGTTCCCGCCGAAATTCTCTGAAAATCGCAAATCACCACAACAATTTTCCAATCGCAGAGCTCATCATAATCACAGAGCTTCCCATAAATTCCTTTGCGCCTTCACCGTGATGCTCCACTCGCAATGCCATTCACTGCTGAAATGGTCTTCAATGCTTCTGTTCGCAATGCTCCTGTTCTTTTATACCACCTCCAGATCATCAATTCCTTTTTAATGGTTCTTTATCAACATGGATTGTTAAATACATCTATGGAAATTGAAAATTCTCCATTGAAACTTTCTTTTTCAACAAACATAATCAACCCAAAAATAATGTAATGTTACCTTGAGGGATTTTTTCCCAACAAAATGATCTCCTCTTTGTCACATATTGAATGTAAACAGTGAAACGGGTGAGTTCAGACACTCAGTAAGGGTTAAAAATAGTGGAATCAAGAATAAAATAATAAGTGAATCATAATCAATCTGACATAATTAATATGGCATGGCGAATAGATGAAAAACTCACACCATTAATAAACTGAAAAGGAAACTGCATCCAAGGATTTTTCATACTGATAACCTCATGGATAGTAATAACTGATAATGAAAAAAAATTCTTATTATTTGGATGTTATTTATCTGGAACATGAAACCATAATACCGTAAAAATGGTTTGTTTTATGGGTATAAACCCATCTGATTTTTGGAAACAAACTCGAAGGGTTTGTCGCCAACTGATTTGTCTCATGATACTTACCGATGCATAGAGGGGCTATAGCGGACCCCACCCCCCACTTCATGTCCAAATAATTCTTCATAAATTTATTAAATACAAGAGAAATATGCCATTTCAATATTCCTATATAGTAGAGTATATAGATTCATCAATATTTTAATAATTAAAATAACCTTCCAAATAAACACTGTATGTAAAATGATATACAGTTTAGAAAACAAACATATCCATGATATGAGATTATAGATATTTATTATAAATATAATTTCAAATGATAAGTGACCTCAAATGGGCAGTAGTTACACCACATAAGGATTATTAGGTCCACAACACAAAGTTAGTCACAACCAAAATAGTAGTTGAGACAAAGTCTCTTACCACAATGTAATCAGTCAAATAATATGCCCAGAACATAGTAACCCTCAAATGAATAATTGAATAACATGAATGTAAATAGAATCATGTTATTATATATCAAATGGAAGTACACATATACCACTTGGAATAAATAAGTTGAAAACAATGAAAATCTCACAGAAATTAAAGTGAGATGAGAAACACCTTACAAACATTTTGGCATGGTAATGAGTGTTATTGCGAGGGATTAATGAGAGGTAAATAAGTATTAATTTTTTTAGAATTCACAAGTTTAGTATAGGGGAGGTGAGAAAACATAACCCATGTGTAACACCTTGAGATCTTATGAAAAATAATCTTTTTAATTTCATTAATGTATTGTGTTGTACGCTACACAAAAAGGATCTTGCACAACACACATCCTTGACTTGCCTTTCATTACACGCAATTGCGACCTTCCTCGATAGCGTGTGTAGTACGCAATACCGAGTTTCACTAAACAATGATATGCTATTAAAATATTATTAAAACTAGCCGTTATGAATAGTAATAACCACTTTTTGAAATTTTGTAAATTTTATTTTTCAAAATGGACTTCATTTTTGGATTCATAATATCGAAATTATCTTAGGGTGAAATATTTGTACTTTTCGGATAACTTTTATTTTCCGATGAATAGTGAAAATTACTAAATTTTAATTAAAAACAACCTTTTTAATAGAAATAATTAATAGTGATAAATTATTAATTTGAGTGGTTTTAAAGTATATTTAGAATATATTTTTACAATTTAATACAATTTTGGTCATTGGATGTAATTTCACATTTTAACCAGACATAAACAAATGTCAATCTTTTGATAGTTATTATCTCTTAAGAACACGCTATTTGTTTTGACGACGGGAATTAATTTTTAAATTAATTAATGCAACTGATATGTTTTGAATTTGGTAAAATAGACATAATTTTTGAGTTTATAATATAAAATATAGCTTAGGCCTAATTTTTGGTATTTTTCTAGAAACTTTCATTTTTTGATGAATAGTGAAACTACTAAGTGGTAGTTAAAAAAATGAATTTTTCATAAAACTAAATTTTACCACTTCTGTGAGTGGAATTTCAAAAATCCAAGAGACATGGTTGATTTCAATAAGTAAAATGTGGTTCAATGAGATGTAAATAATTTTTGGTGAATAATAACTTTTTACTTTTTTTACCACGGTTAAAAGTAAATTGGGTAATTAAGGGTAAAAATGATATTATTATTACCCTAAAACATGTCCTATTTCTATTGGACAAGTGTAATTCGACCAAAAACAACCTTTGGAATAAAATATGACCATTTAGGCCCACGTGGATTAGATTAGGACATTTATTATTAATTTATTTAATGAAGGGTTAAAATAGTTAAAATCAATGTTTAATAAGTATATCATTTTTAATATAGGGTTATACATAAGATAAATTCTACTATAAATATTAATTAGAAATATAAAAAGATTTCCTACATAATTATAGTTTATTTTTAATTTTTAGACTTTAAATAAGTTAATTTATTTATGACACAAAGATGATGCAGTAACTATCTTATTAATGAAATATTGACATAATTGATGTTATAAATACCTTAATAAATGTAATTTGAGCCTTTTTATGAATTCCACTAATTTTATAGGTTAATATGACATGTTAGTATTGATTTAAAGAACTTTTTTTGAACTAATCATTCTGTTATGATTTTTACAAAAATCAATTACTAAATAGTGTCAAAATTGACATAAAATAGTTTTTTAAAAAAATATTATATAATTAATTGTTATTTTATTCCTAAAAATATAAGGTTCGGCCAAATGACTTAGATAAGGTTATATATAATAATAATAAACATCTTGGGGTTCTTTTTGATTGTTATAGTAAGTTTATTAACCTTATAGTATAAGAACACAAGAAGACACGGTAAAAGTAAAATTATTTAACTTAATGTTAAATCTAAATGATAAGGTTAAAATAGGAACCTAAACTTGTCTAAATTCTATTGGATGAGAGAATTGCGACCCATACCCACCCTTGTTTCTAAATAAATCAATTTTGAGCTATTTAAAACCGAATTTGGCTTTATAATAAAATAATATTTTTAGTTTTTCCAAAGGAGCCCCTCTTCTCCCTTATAAAAGGGCACCTCCTCCCCCTCTACCTCACACCACATTGAGCCTTCAAGATTGGCCAACACCTGACAAATTCTCTTCTAAACTTCCCTAGAAACATCTTAGATGTCCTGGTATTCTTCAATGAACAATAGTAGTTCCCTAAGAGGAGGACTCAAAGAGGCGCTTCAAAGAAGAGGTAATGTCAGTTACCGATTCTTTTAACATTATTTCTTATTCCACTTCTTCTTATTAGGTTGTTTCATTATGAAGTAATAAAATAAGTATCACTAATATACTGATATGTTATTATATGTATGAAACAACCCTATTTCACAATCTATCCATCCTACGGAAAATGAAATCACCGCGCGTGTGTACGTACAGAATACCGTCTCCACGCCGTGGTGTAATCTATTTTCCACCACCACCTTACTTGGATGGGTATAATGGTGTAAATAATAACTATATATTATTATTGTAAAGTGTTATTGATTTTGAAATAGTATACATACACTCCAATACAATTCCACGATCATAAGAACGATATCATCGCTCGTGCATACATACGGACTACCGTCTCCACGACGCGATGAGATTCATTCTCCACGTTAACCATTCATGAATGATTATAAAGTTTATATAATAAGTAATCATGAAATATATGAAATAATAATGATCCTGGATTTATGTGTATAAATATGTATGTCATCTACATAATTCCATTCAACTCAATAAGGAAACGAAAATAGCTTTCATGCGTACGTACGACCTACCGTCTCCATGAACGATTTATTTATTTCCATTTACTGATCTATTATATATATGTATATTATGAATATATATTATATATAAATCATTTTTTATATTATTTAATAAAGTAATCATGATCTAAGTAATCATATGAATAATTACAATTCAAAACACGGACGACAAATGAAACGATTTTACCCAAAACGCTCTTTAACATGAAATTTACAAAAGTACGGGTAAAATAAAGTAATAAGTGAACCATATATCATATAATAACAATGAGTATGATTCTGGAATAATTCAATGACACTATTTAAATCATTATACAGGAGGTTAGGACACTTACGAAGCAAATCAGACCTAAGGTAAGGGAAAATCTCGCAATCTCAATTTTTATCCGAGATTGTTTATACCTCAGAATTTACTGAGAAATATTTATCATCTACATCCATGATTCCTCAATATGAAATATTTATATCCTTATACAATAGTTTATATCCAATTTTACCCTTCGGTGAGTTTTTAGTAAAAGATATGAAAGGAATCTTTTGTCGTTTTTCGTACAAGGTACTTTTTTGACTTTTCTGACAAAAGTACGAGAAGAATATTTTTTAACATATACGACATGAATGGATTTTTAAAACATTATTTCAAAGAAGCTTACTTTAAAAGTTTTCATGTTTATTTTTAATCAAATTCTTTTAGTTTAGAATTGTATGAAATGTTAAGAAAGGAAAAGTTTTTTTGAAGTAGAAAGGATATTTTCCTCAATAATGGAGTTCAAGTGTTTTATCAAAATTATTTTCCATATAAGATAATATAGGGTAATGTTTCAATACCTATTTTTACATTGATTTGATTATGTTATTATGGAATTATTTTTATTATGTCCTTTTATCTAATATGGATTATGTTATGATGGAATGATGTTTAAGATACCCATTTTTATTACATGGGTTATGCAATGATTTATGATTTATGATTTTGTGGAACACATAAGAATGGTATCATTATGAGATGGGTTGTACCTATATCTCCCTCCAATGCATTGTGTAAAGATTTTATATCTCATGAGATAGACATGGCTGGAATGGCAGGTTAAACTGGTTCAGTGAAGCAGGACTGAAACGAGGAGTGAACTCGGTTCAGAAATGGACTTTGTCCACTAAGATAGTCATGGAAATGAGTATTGACTAATAAGAAATGATTATCTATGATTATGTGTGTATGCCACAAAGTTTCATGTTTTAAGTTATGATTATTGGGATTACATTTCACTACTATGATTTATCCCATGTTATGATATGATGATCTCTTTTGCAGGTTAAGATTTAAAAAATGTTATGTTCTTATGAATATGATGTGATTGATATTTTTTTTGTTTACCCTTACTGAGCATTTGAGCTCACCCTTTTATGTTTTCTTTTCCCCAGGATATAAAGAACGGTTTTAGGTAAAAATAGAATATCTTTGTGGGAGATGTTGAAGATCTTTCACCACGATTAGTATATTATATTCTGAGTTTTCAAAGACACTAAACTATTACGGTTCTTGTGTGTGTGATTTTGTTATATACTAAGTATTCCGCCAAAGTAATGTAATTTCCATGTACGTTATGCTTCGGGTCTCTATAGTTGGTATCAGAGGAAAGGTTTAGTCAACCTTTGGAAACTATGATGCGAAAACGTTAGTGAGATCCCTAGAGATATTTCTAAGGTATTTCTAGGGATGTCTCTACGGTTAAGTATACGTATAGGTTATAGTCCTAGAATTACGCTAACGATCTTAGAATTAAACCTAATATGTTAGATATTGAAGGTACTCCCCCTTTACTATTTTGTTTTTTCTCTAGCATGATTATTGCCTTGCACAGAATTATTTTTGTGTTTTAGTTAATGGAGGGAACCGGAAGGAATTCGGTTAACATTGAATCCGATGGACAAATTGGTGACAATGAGAAAAAAAAATTGTGTACTTACTAGAGAGAAAGATATTGTGATTATGCCGAATCAGTTATCGCGATATATTATTAACAAGGTGAAATTTAGTGGTATGCCTAATTCATCAAAGAAGAGGAAGATAGACCGGTATGCATCTTCACATGTTGAGGAGAATAAAGAAAGGAAGATTGAGATTTCTAAAGAAGGGAAGAAGAACCTTGACGAATACCTCAAATTGAGGGACCGATGTTATCTCTGTGGAGAAAAGGGTCATAGAGTGACATACTGTTATGGAGTTCAATGTATTATTTGTGGAGAACATGGGCATTACCCAACTCAATGCCCTGACCTAAAAAGTTACTTCTAAATCAAGGATGGACTTATTCCAGGACAATAATTAAAGAGGATGGATTGAAGTGTTTATGTATTGGTATTCATGAATAATGTTGTTGAGGTACTTTTATTGTGTATTAGAATATTTATTTATTATTCTATTGTGGTTTTCAATAATTTTAAGGTACCGGTAACCATGAAAAGTGATTCAAATATTTTGGAAATCAGATGATATGTGCATAATGAATGGATAAGGAGAAAATGAAATGTTTGACAGTATTCATGAGCTCATGATTGATATAAGGACTAAGTGATATCATGGATTGAGTATAAAGAATTTTGTGGATTTTGGTTTGTGGAAAATGTTAACTTTTAACTGCATTCATGTTTTCCCTAAGGTTCAATGGGTTTTCATTCTTCAGGAGAATAAATGATTAAGGTATTCACATGTTTGTAATTTGACCAACAAGATATATCTTATGATATATGGGGGATAAATGATGGCATTCACGTGATTTTTATGTGACATTTCAAGTAATCATTTTCTTTATACTATGAGCTTGGACCGATGTATTTTAGATAAGCCTAAATATTGGAATGGATTATGTTGGACACAAGTTAGGATAGAACTTTTTTCGATATTATTAATGAGATGTTATAGTAATATATCTTTAGAAAAAGGACAAACTGCAGGATGGGCGACAGCCCATCGCGTCGGACAAGGCTGTGGGAATCGAACCCACAACCGAAGTGCGACTGACCTTTATCGCCTACCATTGGCCTACAGGAAGTCCCTGTTTAGTAGAAACTAGTTTTATTATATTAAGCAGTATAATATAAGAAGTATAAGTCCATTTCAGGAACAATATATGATTAATCTCACTATAGATGGACTTCCGTATTTTTTGATAACTTTTAAAACCTTTTGTTTGAGACAGATGGAATGACCCCTCATTCTATCACATGATCTAATAACACATCACGAATGAAAAATTCAACTTCATTTCTTTTAGAGATGAGGTGGAAATTGTCCAAAGAACAACCAACAGTGATTCTATACCAAAATCACGAAAGTATTTCTTCTAATTCCAATTTCATTAACTTTAGGGAAATAATCTTGAATTCCCAAAATGTTGTCCTAGTGCTCTTATATCTGATGAATCAAATGGTACCTTAGATCATCACAAATTTATGGCTTTGTGATTGTTGGATTTTCCATAGCCATGTTCTCTACCACTCTCCATCAGAACATGATGGTTAGATTTCTCTTCCATATCCATATTTTCACGTATATGGAAACCGAGTGATTAGTTTATTTGGGTAACCATTACGTTTCATACTTTTGTTTTTAAAGATTGGTTTTGGTATTCCTTTTTAGGATGTGGGTTTCTATTAAAGAAACTTTCAAGTAGTAAACCATTTATATCCCCGAAGAATTTCGAGGGAGAAATTCATTTTAAGGGGGGTAGAATGTAACACCCCGATGTCTTATGAAAAATATTATTTTTAATTTCATTACTGTCTTGTGTTGTACGCTACACCAAAAGGATCTTGCACAACACACATCCTTGACTTGCCTTTCGTTACACGCAATCACGACCTTCCTCGATAGCATGTGTAGTACGCAATACCGAGTTTCACTAAACAACGATATGCTATTAAAATATTATTAAAACTAGCTGTTATGAATAGTAATAACCACTTTTAGAAATTTTTTAAATTTTATTTTTCAAAATGTACTTCACTTTTGGATTTGGAATATAAACATTATCTTAGGGTGAAATTTTGGTACTTTTCGGATAAATTTCATTTTCCGATGAATAGTGAAAAATACTAAATTTTAATTAAAAACATCCTTTTTAAAAGAAATAATTAATAGTGATAAATTTTTAATTTGAGTGGTTTTAAAGTATATTTAGAATATATTTTTACAATTTAATACAATGTTGGTCATTGGATATAATTTCACATTTAAACCAGACATAAACAAGTGTCAATCTTTTGATAGTTATTATCTCTTAAGAACACACTATTTGTTTTGACGACGGGAATTAATTTTTAAATTAATTAATGCAACTGATATGTTTTGAATTTGGTAAAATAGACATCATTTTTGAGTTCATAATATCAAATATAACTTAGGCCTAATTTTTGATATTTTTCTGGAAACTTTCATTTTTTGATGAATAGTGAAACCACTAAGTGGTAGTTAAAAAAAATGAATTTTTCATAAAACATAATTTTACCGCTTTTTTGAGTGGAATTTTAAAAATCCCAAAGACACGATTGATGTCAATAAGTAAAATGTGGTTCAATGAGATGAAAATAATTTTTGGTGAATAGTAACTTTTTACTTTTTTTACCACGATTAATAGTAAATTGGGTAATTAAGGGTAAAAATGATATTATTATTACCCTAACAAATGTCCTAATTCTATTGTAAAAGTGTAATTCGACCAAAAACAACCTTAGGAATAAAATATGACCATTTAGGCACACATGGATTAAATTAGGACATTTATTATTAATTTATTTAAAGAAGGGTTAAAATAGTTAAAATCAAAGTTTAATAAGTATATCATTTTTAATATAAGGTTATACATAAGATAAATTCGACTATAAATATTCATTAGAAAGATAAAACGATTTCATACATAATTATATTTTATTTTTAATTTTTAGACTTTAAATAAGTAAATTTATTTATGACAGAAAGATGATGCAGTAATTATCTTATTAATGAAATATTGACATAATTGATGTTATAAATAACCAAATTAATGTAATTTGAGACTTTTTATGAATTCCAATAATTATCAAGGTTAATATGACATGTTATTATTGATTTATTTAACTTTTTTAGAACTAGTCATTCTATTATTATTTTCAAAAAAATCAATTACTAAATAGTTTCAAAATTGACATAAAATAGTTTTTAAAACAAATATTATATTATTAATTGCTATTTTATACCTAAAAATATAAGGATCGGAAAAATGACTTAGATAAGGTTATTTATAATAATAATAAACATCTTGGGGTTCTTTTCGCTTGTTATAGTAAGTTTATTAACCTTATAGTATAAGAACACAAGAAGACATGGTAAAAGTAAAATAATTTAACTTAATGTTAAATCTAAATGATAAGGTTAAAATAGGAACCTAAACTTGCATAAATTCAATTTGATGAGAGGAGTTTGACCCATCCCCACCTTATCTTTTAAATAAATCAATTTGGAGCTATTTAAAACCTAATTTGGCTTTATAATAAAATAATAGTTTTACTTCTTCCCAAGGAGCCCCTCTCCTCCCTTATAAAAGGGCACCTCCTCCCCCTCTTCCTCACACCACATTGAGCCTTCAAGCTCTGCCAAAACCTGAAAAATTATCTTCTCCAATTCCCTAGAAACATCCTAGTTGTCCTGGTCTTCTTCAAAGACAAATTTTAGTGCCCTAAAAGGAGGACTCAAAGAGGCGCTTCAAAGAAGAGGTAATGTCCGTTACCGATTCTTTTAACATTATTTCTTCTTCCACTTCTTATTCTTAGGTTGTTTCAATATGAAGTAATAACATCAGTATCACTCATATACTGATATGTTATTATAAGTATGAAACAACCCTATTTCACCATCTATCCATCCTATGGAAAACAAAATCACCGCGCGTGCGTACGTACGGAATACCATCTCCACGCCGTGGTGTAATCTATTTTCCACCACCACTTTACTTGGATGGGTATAATGGTGTACATAATAACTATATATGATTATTGTAAATTCATATTGATTCTAAAATAGTATACATACACTCCAATACAAGTCCACGATCATAAGAACGATATCATCGCTCGTGCATACGTACGGACTACCATCTCCATGACGCGATGAGATTCATTTTCCACGTTAACCATTCATGAAAGATTATAAATTATATATAATAAGTAATCATGAAATATATGACATAATAATGATACTGGATTTATGTGTATATATATGTATGTCACTTAATTAATTCCATTAAACTCAATAAGGAAACGAAAACAACGTTCATGCGTACGTACGACCTACCGTCTCCATGAACATTGTATTTCATTCCATTTACTGATCTATTATATATATGTAGATTCTGAATATATATTATATATAAATCATGTTTTATATTATGGAATTAAGTAATTATGATCTGAGTAATCATATTAATAATTACAAGTCAAAACACGGAAATCAAATGAAACGATTTTACCCAAAACGCTATTTAACATGGAATTTACAAAAGAACGAGTATAATAAAGTCATAAGTGAACAATATATGATATCATAACAATGAGTATGATTCTTAAATAAGTCAATGACACTATTTAAATAACTATACAGGAGGTTAGGACACTTATGAAGCAAATCGGACCTAAGGTAAGCGAAAATCTCACAATCTCAATTTTTATCTGAGATTGTTTATACTTCAGAATTTATTGGGGAATATTTATCATCCACATCCATGTTTCCTCAATATGAAATATTTATATCATTCTACAATATTTTATATCCAATTTTACCCTTAGGTGAGTTTTTAGTAAAAGATATGAAAGGAATCTTTTGTCTTTTTTCATACGAGGTATTTTTTTACTTTTTCGACAAAAGTACGAGAAGAATGTTTTTTTAACTTATACGGCATGAATGGATTTTTAAAACATTATTTCCAAGAAGATTACTTTTCAATTTTTCATGTTTATTTTTAATCAAATTCTCTTAGTTTATAATTGTATGACATGTTAAGAAAGGAAAAGTGTTTTTGAAGTAGAAAGGATATTTTCCTCAATAATGGAGTTCAAGTGTTTTATCAAAATTATTTTCCATCTAAGATAATATAGGGTTCTATTTCTATCCCTACTTTTAAATTTATTTGATTATGTTATGATGGAATTATTTTTATGATGTCCTTTTATCTTATATGGATTATGTTTTGATGGCATGATGTTTAAGTTTCCCATTTTTATTACATGAGTTATGCAATGATGTATGATTTTTGATTTTGTGGAAAACATAAGAATTGTATAATTATGAGATGGTGGGGACATATATCTCCCTCCAATGCATTGGGTAAAGATTTTATATCTCATGAGATAGGCATGGCTGGAACGGCAGGTTAAACCGGTTCAGTGAAACAGGACTGAAATGAGGATTGAACTCGGTTCAAAAATAGACTTTGTCCACTAAGATAGTCTTGGCAATGAGTCTTGACTAATAAGAAATGATTCTATATGATTATGTGTGTATGCCACAAATTTTTATGTTTTAAGTTATGATTATTGGGATTACATTTCACTACTATGATTTATCCCATGTTAAGATATTATGATCTCTTTTGTAGGTTAAGATTTCCAAAAATGTTATGTTCTTATGAATATGATGTGATTGATATTTCTTTTGTTTACCCTTACCGATAATTTGATCTCACCATTTAAAGTTTTATTTTCCCTAGGATATAAATAAAGTTTTTAGGTAAAAAAAGAATATCTTTATGGGAGATGTTGAAGATCTTTCACCACGATTAGAAGATTATCTTCCGAGTTTCCAAAGACACTAAACTATTACAGTCCTTGTGTGTGTGATTTTGTTATGTACTAAGTATTCCACAAAAGTAATGTAATGTCCATTTAAGTTAAGCTTTGGGTCACTACAACATGATTATCAATTAAAAATAAAAGGGCACAACATAGGGGAGATTCTTGAACAAAAGTGAGTGACATGATCCCTTACCTTACGCTCGAAGGTGTTCTTGTTTGTTCTTAACGACCTGAAAAATAAAATTTAACTTCCTTAATTAATAAGTACAGAACCTCTTAAACATGTAATTTATATGGTATAATCTTTTTATCTTCATTAATGTCATTTTTCATGGGTTTAAGAGATTCAATTTTATTGTTTTGGAAGCATTTTCTTACTTGGTTTCTTCATTTGTTTACTTGTATTCATGAATAAAAGTTCAATTTAAATGTGGTTAAACATCCAAAATTATTAATATATATTATTAGTGAAATTAAATAGATATAAATTATCTTATAATGATTCTGGTTATATACCACGAGGATGAATCATTCGATGAGTTAAAAATAAACGCTTGGATTTGGGTTGGTGGTTTTGTGGACAATAAACTTGTTTTGTATTATTATTCTATATTATGAATTTGTAAGAAATACAGAGCATTAATCAGGATAAGATACATATATTATGAAATGTTTTAACATTTGAAAAAGATTCATGACTAGTATTGAAGATTGTAATGAAAATCAAAACCCGTCTTTCTTGAGTGTGATAAATTTACACATCTCAGACCGTGTTTGAATTTATTGTATACTAGGAGGGGAAAAAGAGAGATTTTGATGAAAAATTCCATTACCATAATGAAAATATAGAACCTGTAAGGTAATATAATTATCAAGGAATTTGGATTAGGGGAGTTGATAAGGGAGTACAAAATAACAGAAGTTTGTAAAAGAAATTGAAATTAAAGACAAAGAAGGTTCACCTCTTGATTAATCCTCATAGAGAATCTCTTTAAGGCCTTTTTCGACCTCTTGGTGAGACCAAAAGGTCTTGGACATGGGTAGAGGGCGTTGGGAGAGTATTTGGTAGAATTTAGTCAAGGATTAAATCTTGATTGGTGTGGGAGGATGAGGGGGTGAGGGGTGGTTTATATAGTGGTGGGGAGAGGAGTTTTCTTAATATTATAATAGTTAATTTATTATTTCTTATCCAGACAAACAAAATTTAGTATTACATAAAGAAGAACAGTAATATATGCATGTGACATTAAACCAATTGCACTTACATTAACATATAATCATCAATGGCTCAATAAATTCATTATTTAGCATTTATTGTAAATTATCTAATTTTACTATTCATCAAAAATTTAAGTATTTTTGAAGAATCCAAAAAATTCACCCTAACCATTTTTTAACATGTAGAATCCAAAAAGGAAGTCCATTTTTAAAAAATAATTTTATACATATGATTAATTAAATATTTAATTAATATTATTATTTAATTTAAGAATACAAACACTTTAAATATTCATCTTCATTTTTGAGTTGCCTAAATTCATTTATACATTCAAGGGCATGGATACAATTCATAAGAGTCATAATAATATTCATAAGGGTAAGTGCCTATTCATAACGGCAGGTTACTATTCATAAGGGTAGGTTACTATTCAGCAAAAATTTAATTATTTGTTTCAGACTCTAATTATTATCTTGATCACAACCGTGTATGTTAGATTTTTAAAATTCGAACAATAGAGATGAAAAATATAAGTTTTATGGCTAGGTTATGGCTATCTCCTATAAGTAACCATGTTTTATTCCATAGAGGCTCAGTGATTCATAAAATATATGTTATAATTAAAATGTATTTAAGATAAAAATACCATAAAATTTTTGGGATGATACATGTATACAATGTAAAATTTTCACCAAACATAGAATTCCACCAAGTCATCAATGCATAAACCACTATAGCTAACTCGAGGCAGTAGATGGGTTAGTTTTATTCATGTGGAATCACAATCCCTGACCCATAGATGAATCCTTGATCCCCTGTATCAACACTACTCTGTTTCTGATCATAGATGCATCAAAAAATAATGTATACACCTCACCTGTCTCACGTAGGATCAAGATCGCCGTAGTAGTAAAATGCTTCTTCACTTCTAACCAATCATTTTAATATGCTCCAGACCATTTAATCATAATTTCCTTCTTGGTTATTCCATAAATTTGTGTTTCCATGTGGATAAATTCTTGGATGAACTTATAATAATATCCAACTAAACCCATAATATTTTAGATATTAGAATCATTATTGGGTCACTCCCAAGATACCACTTCCTAATCAATTTGTGAGTATACTGATGCAAATTCCTCTAATATTACGTAACCCATGAAATAAAACATATAAATACAAAACTAATACTTATATTTATTGGATTATTAAAAAATCACTCTTAGAGTACATATGAAGATATAATGATTTTGGAAGTTATGATCATGAGTCTTACGGTATACCAAGATGTCATCCACAAAACAGCAAGAAATTGATCTAGGTATGAATGGACTATTAGTTCTATCATGTCCATAACCACTGTTAGGGGAATCGTAAGCAGGAATGACATTCAAATGAACGTATATAGGCCATACCTAGTTCTTAATATTGACCATGGTAAATAATATTGTTGAAATAAGAGATGATGATACCCTGATCTCATGAAAATCTTGGTGAATAGTCTATATCCTCTAAAATAGTTAAAGAGACTACTGATATGTGGAAGATGATACTACAACTTTACTATCATCTTGTTCAACATCCATCAATAAATAATTATGCTCAAATTACAATCATGCATATTTTCAAACATGACTGGGGAACCCCTAGGAAATATAATCAGATGGATAAATCACTTATCCATCAGTTTCACCAATTGATTCCTGATCTCTTGATGCTTTGTTGGTTCTATTTTCTATAGTGGAAATGAATTCATCTCAACACATGGTATGAACTAAATCGTGACCTCCACATCCCTATCACATGGAATACATAAAAATTCACAAGGAAACACATTTTAGAACTAGTCTACTATGAGGTTAAATATATATTTCTTCACTCCCCCATCATCCAGTAACAGACATGAAACATAGTAGTGAAATCACCCATTTTTGGATGAATTTGTTATCATGGCTAGCCTAGGTATCCCACTATCACGATGAACATAATTTTTACCATCATGAGACATAAAGGTTAGAAATATACATTAATAATCTATGTATGATCAGTGTGATACAAAATATTCTATATTAACATCATAGTCAAATCCTAACATATCAAGGATGAAAATATCCCATAGAAAATTATATTCCACAACCTCAATAAATGAATAATCGCTTAAACATATGTATCTCAACCATACTTCTAATGGTGTATTGATTTTCATAACCTCACTCAAAAAATCTTCCCCCAGAATAAACCCATTAAAATTTTTTATAGGTATAAATGAATGAGTTCCTTGTATATCAAATAAGGAACTAACAAGAATAGAAGCTATAGGAATAATACCTCTAACTGTCAATGATCTAGAATTACTATCTACAACTATAGTATGAACTATATGAAACTCTCAGGACCTTCTTCCATGAGTTGTAATATGAGTACCTTGAGTTGCACAACTATACTGATACAAGAACTCTTTCCCCGATGTACGACATCAATTTCCTTAAAATCCACGAATAGTACCACAAGAATGATATGGGGTAAAGGTCCCCCCTTCTAGAAGTATGATTCGTTCTAGATCCACTTTCATTACCCACCATCTGTGGGTTCATAAAGAACAATTGTTGATGTCCCATCCCACTACAAGATCATCACTCTACCAGTGGTTGGAGGAACTATCTAAAAAAGTGACATGGCCTCCTACACAAGTAGTAGAGAACTCGAGTAATGTTTTGAGTAACTGATAATACACTAGATAATATTCTTTCCACTTCTCATGTTAACATTCTCATAGTAAATTTAAATACTCTCAGATGATGTAAATTCTAATCATCTAGAATAATACCCATATTTTCTTCTCGAATCCACCTTCAATTTTCCATCAAATATGATATTTTCATTATCCAAATCAGTAAACTTCTTGGCCTAAAGATATTAACCTTTGACTTAATCTAATATTTAATTCCTTCTTGAAAATTCTTTTCTACAGTAGCCTCAAACCCTGGAAACACTCGACTAAAGTGCTTCAAATCAATGAATCGATTGGAATATTCTAGCATAAATATACTCCCCTATGTCAACCCATTAAACATAACTCCCATATCCAACTTGAGTGTATTAGGAAAAAATGTCTCCATGATCATATCTTTAAATTCCTTCCACTAAATATTCTCAATTTTTCTATATAACATCTAGATATCCCACCGACATTTCCCTTGACTAAGTAACATATAATAATAAAGTTTGAATCTATTCTCATATGGAGTCTCTATGTGTTCATGTATCATCTGGATAGACACAATCAAAAACTTAGCTTCCTTATGAACACCCACTCTAATGAATACTGGATGGTGCTATGGAAGACACTCTCATATTAGATTAGAATTTTTTCACACAACCCTCCTGAGGTCTCCTTCCATAAACTGCATAAATGATCAAATGTTATCATTGAAATTCTCCCAGGCTTCCCCACCTGGAACTACTGGGGCCTCTGGTTCTGGTACTATAGGTTTATTTGTAGCCATTTCCTCCTATCATCCTATAAAAAAAGTCCTCATGGAGGCATAACTATAAAAATCTAGAAAAACTTATCATCCCAAATTACACATTAATAAAACATTTAAAAGATAAGGAATAATAATAAGAAATAACAAGTTGTCCCCTATACCCCACCACCTGGTTAAGACAATGCCACTGTCACTACCCCCAACCATACCTCATTTAAGACCTAGATAATATTGGTTAAACACATTATTAAATCATGTTTCACATTAGAGAACCCTTTATCACATTAAAATTATGACAATCAACATCATTTAAACATTTATATTTCATAATAGAAACATTTTTTAAAAAATACACATGTAATGAAAATAATTTTCATCTAAAAAAATATCCAAAGAACTATTTTTCCATAGGTGTCTGAAATGATTCATGTGACAAAAATTTTGAGTTCCCAGAATTATTTATGTATACAAAAATCTCTTTACATACCATGCCATGAAAAAAATCTGAAAAAATAACAAATGCACAAAACAAGTGCATCAGTCAAGGGTAAATAACAGTCTATTGTAACAACAAACACTAAGAACATCAATCAAACCTATGTATTTTTATTTTACCCCCATATAATGGTTAGATACTCCAACATATGATATATTAAAAAAATTCATGTCTCATTAGTGTCTCCAAAAAATCTTTCCCAAATAATAAGCCAAAAGTAAAATCAATGAAAAGAAACCATTCCTCTAATCCCACTTTGATTCTTCACGAATCAGGTGGGTCATATATACACCCTAATCTAGTCATTCACGTAACCTCATGCATTCCTCCTCGTACACCAAAGGCTATCAATGATAACTGAGGGTCTAATAGATTTATCATGGGAAGAGTGTACCCTCTTCTTCAAAGAAGTTAATTCATTACATAAAATAAAAAACATCCATATTCTAATAACAATAACCAAAAACAAATGAATTACAATATAAGACCAATCAACTCATAATAAAACAAAAAAGGAAAATATGATCATAAAACAATGTAGAAAATTTGTCATGTCATACAGGGGTCAAGGGTTAAATGAAAACCAAAAATAAAGGCACACATAAAACCCTCATTTGAGTCTTAGAATCATGTACAAATCCCTCACCCATTATCTATCCCGACTCAGTCATGAAACATAAGGATCGTTCATGTAACCTATCATGAAAAAAATTAAATCTATTCATGTATCGATCAGGTATCCCAGGTTCATTCTCAGAACAAAACAATAGGACAATGCAATTAGAATATAATGAAATACCCAGTCTATAATAATGTATGTCTTTTCATAAAGTATAATGTGAAAGAATAACCACATAAAACATTAGGTTCATAATTACACATGAACCATAAATATCAACTTCATCCTATGAATATTCTAAACCATATTATATAGGGAATCATAGTTCATTATATCATGCATTTTCATTATTAATTTATATTATAATTTCAAAATACAACAACATAGAACCCCAATAAAATTCCAATAGAATGGTCCAATAACATAATATTTGGCACCACATGGGAATTTGGAGTGTTAGTCCATGTCCCCCACATCAATTTTCATTTGGGCACTAACTTTATTGGTCCCTATTCCATACTCGATACCACATATGGCTATTCGGAGCATCATTTCCTATCCCATA
Source organism: Viscum album (assembly GCA_963277665.1). Taxonomy (NCBI): domain Eukaryota; kingdom Viridiplantae; phylum Streptophyta; class Magnoliopsida; order Santalales; family Viscaceae; genus Viscum; species Viscum album. The sequence continues at coordinate 113,646,053 of OY728127.1, forward strand.
CTAATTTATCAATAAATATCATATATCAAACACATTTTATTCATAAAAGGATAATAATAATTAAATTTATTATATAACAGTATCATCATGGTGCACCATAAAAAATTTATAATAAAATTAATGGTCCTTTACTTAAATGACATGGACTAATATAAACAATTCACAATTAAGCCATTTATCATCATTTAATCATATAATCCACTGAACCTACAATGATATGACAACTAAACCATTAGTTCCCCATATTAGTCAAATTCCATTATCAAATTAAATAACCAATTTCGTAATCCCAACATCCCACCAATTTTATTATAGTATTAATCAAACACATCTAGGTCTGATTAATCCATCAGTTCTCGGATCAATTAATTAATCAATTAATAAGTTAATCAATCTAATTCAAGAAGTGATTTCCAAACATGAAATAGAAATTTCACAATTAAATACATGAAATTAAATGTATGACTATGGGAATTGAAAAATATACCACCAAAATCAGGGTCATTGACTAATGTTTTCCAAACTAGAAATCCACAAATTTATGTAGAATGATTATGATCACTATGACGTGGAATCTATAGGGAAAATAATCAAGATCAAGTAAATTAAGAATAAGGGAAAAAAACTAATCCACCAAAAATGGAGTAAAAAATACCCTTATTTATCTGGAATGGGAGACTGGAGAGAGAGAAATCCAAATGGGGAAGGAATTACATAACAATAGACAGATGAACCATTGAATGTATCTTAAATTCAAGAATAACGGTGTTTGATGACACTAGAAAGCCTCCTAGGAGCTTAAAAATTCAAATGAATTATATTATGGTTGATATGGGAAAATATTTGGTTAATATCGGGGGTTTTGAAAATTTGAAAAAAATTTCGGCTAATTAAAAACCAATGTCTACAGTTTCTTGTATAGTAAATAATACTTTTAAAAACTATGAACCTTTATCATAAACATTTATTTTGGTGGTACATAATTTCTTCTATTTGGAACACTATTTTATAATCTTTGTGCCAACTTTGAAAACCACACAGTCCTATGGATGCATAGTTTTCTATGATGGGCACATGGTTTAGAAATAATGTGCACCAGCTATAAACTACCCAATCCACCAAAAAATCTAAAAATCAATTAAAAACACCCAATAAAATTCCAACCAATGTATGACTAATAATAAGAGTATATTTATACCTAAAAAATTATGAATCATCTTCAATAAAATAAGATCTAGAAAATATAATTAGTTTGAAAAAGAAGAGAATATGGGTATGATAACATAATCAATGTAAAAAAGTATAACATAAGAATATTCATAGGCATCAATATTTAAATCATCAACAATGAAACCTATAACAAAAAATTATCAAATCCAAAAGTTTTTATAATTAATAATCATGAGACATGAGATTTAATTCATGATCAAATGAATCATAAAAAACCACAGAAAGTATAAATAAAACATGTTGGTATCTAAGAAAATTTTATTAAATAAAATTGTTAAAACCTTTCTAGAACGAAATGAATCCTAGTTAAATATAATGGAAAACCCCACTGATAAAATCCCCTATTTATATTATTTTAAGGAACATTACCAAACTAATTGGAGTGATATCTAGGTCACCCTTCGTATAAGCTATATTAGGCCCACCTAGATCTGTCTAGGTGCACCCATCGTATATGATACATTGTCATCACTAATGATTTATAATGGGAATAAACCCATTATATAAAATATATTGGGATGAAACATTCATCATCAATAAATTCCATGTATCATTAATTTATAAAAAATTTATATTCCATCAATCTTCAATAATAACAATAATAGATGTTCTTTCATATCTCAGTGATATAATGGAATAGAAATGGGTTTTGTGATAATATCATAATCCATCCAAAGAATTAATAATGACAAAATCAGTACCACATATCCCCAATGGTGTTTATGTTACATCAATAGTTGCTGGTATTGATAAATGGAAATAAAATTTAAATATCATTAAAACCATTCTTGAGGAAAATAATCTTTCCACTTTGGAAATAAAAATTGAAAACAAAAAATTATGATTTTTTTGGAAAATAATTTTCTTTGAAAATATCCTTGGAATAATATATTATAAGCATAATCTAAAATAATGGACATGATGGTGGTAAAATCCATTCTTTTCATAAATATTAAAATTAAAATTCTTTTCAATCATTTTATAAAGGGAGTCAAAAGTGGCTCATTTGGAAAACATTAATAAATTTATATTTCATTAAAAGATTTAAACGGGGGAAAAAGATCACGTAAAATATATTGAAGGAATATTTAATGATTAAAAAATATCTTTTTTCAAAACACTTTAGAAAACCTAGATACAGAAGGGAAATATTCATGATATAATAAAATGTACAAGATCAATATCCCTCAGAAAAAAATCCTAATGTTTCATTTATAAATATGAGAATAAATTAAATCTAAAAATGGAAACCATATTAATGACATGATTATAATAAAATATACATGTTTTAGAAAAATAATATCATATTATTTCTACTTAAATAACATTCAACATAATCCATCCTGAAAAGAAATCTAATTTTATCATAAATCCATTTCAACATTAGAAACTCCACAATTGTAAGCCTCATAAAAGAATAAAATTAGATGAAATTTAAATATCTAGAAAATAATAACATTCATGATATAATGTTTATGGATTTCTATGTATAAAACATATAAAATCAGTAAGGTTTAATATATGATATATCCCCAATAAAGACAATTTGAGACGATAAACCATAACAATTATCTTATTGATGATGTTATAATAATTCATTGTATCAATTATGATTATAAAACTTAAGTAAAAATAAATTAATTGGTTTATAAATATAAAATAATAAAAATTCATTACACACATAATCATATAACATTAAATAATATTAAGAAGTATTATAACAGAATGAAAATAAATAGTGTTATAAATTTTTCTACAATGTGATATCATTCAAAGTAAAATACCCTTGGATGAAATAATTCAAATTGAAACATAAAATAACATTAATTATTATTTATTCATGATATGAAATGTAAAAGTGGTACTATATACACTGTATAAGGGAGATTTGGTCCATAACATTACAATATGACTCAATTAATTGAGATTGAGACAACGTCCACTACTGTTTTGGTAATATCTAGATCAAAACATCTTCAAAGGGAGAAAGTCATATGTATTTGTAAATCATGAAAATTATCATGAAAATAATCATAAATATCATTCATATGAGTTATATTCACTGCATAATAAGAAAATGTGTTGAATATGGAATATGCCTCACATAAATTAATGTGATACAAGAAACCCTTACCTCGAGTTCAGTAATTAAATATATGATCCTTAAATCCTACATAATAAGATTATATCGATTATTTTAGAAATTAATAAAATCATATTTTAATTTCACCTTATACTTAAATATTTTTTAATGGAATATTTAAATACATATTCTGTTACATCCATGTAGTGTGTTTTCATGATGTTCGGTTCATTTTTTCAAAATGGCATCACTGTGTTAAATATTGTCAAAGAGGTCATTGTTTTAGAATATACAGAAAAATAATAATTAAATATATATGATATTAATTAATCTATTATACTTTTAATACAAATAAAAAATATGTCTGTGAAATATTAACTACGTTACAATCATTGAGAAGGTGGGTTTTATGTTCATAAGAGTAATGATTCCATTTATTAATGATCATTATGTAAAAAATATATGTATTATTTTATCATTCCAAATTGAAAATAATACAATAATTACCCTATTATATCATTAAATATTCTTATATATGTCATCCATGTGTTTTGGTGATGAAAAAATAATTTCACCGCTTTATGGAGGTGGTAGTAATGAAGTATACATGAATGCTGTCATGAGTTTTCCCTGAGTGGAGAGGTAAGAAATAAAATGATATAAAATAATTTAATAATTAAATGTATTTCATTAATATCAAAATAATTTCACCTATACCACATTTATTCCTTAAATGTTTTTTTATCATCCACGAAAGTGTTAGTGAAAAATGAATCTTATCACTTCATGAGGCGGTATCCCACCTTACACACATGCGACATTATCGTATTTCTTAAGGAATGAACAATAAGAATGTATATGTGATATCATAATTGAGAGAGGATAATAAATTAATAAAAATTATATATATACATTAAATAAATTATTTTTACAATATGTGAGAGACAATGATGAAAAATAAATTGCATCGGTTTGTGGGGCAGCAGTCCACCATGCAGATGAATAATGAATTCATCTATGATTTGATAAATAAGAGATTTATTAAGGATGTTAAATTAATATAATAACATATCAGTGTATGGGAGATACTAATTTAATTTTATAATCACAAATTATAAATATTTGTAGGATGTGGATGAAAACAAAAAATAAAAAACCTAGGTTAGGCATGATCCCTCATCTTCAGACATCCACCTTAGGTGAACACCAAAATAATTAATATGATGTATTTATGATCAACATAATACATTAAATATGTGTGTAGGGAATAAATTATTTGTTTTTATTTAGTAAATAAAAAAAAATATATCTTTTGATTAGAAGAAGATAGGTGGTGGCCTTTAATAATTTAAGAGAGTGTCACACATGTAATTTTTGAAAATAAATAGTGACCACCATTTTTGCAACATTAAAAATGTATATAAAAGAGACACGCCTTTTGAGAATTATAAATTATAAATTATATATATGAACATAAATTATATTTTAGACACGTTTAATGACATTTAAACACTTATATTTTTAGTTTAATTCCCTGGTAAATTCATTTTTACCTTAACGAGGGTAGATGTTTTTTCATTTTTTCTCTATTAATTATAAAAAATAGATTTTAAATTAATATATAATATAAATTATGATGATTCAAAATATGGAATAAATTTTATATAATTCAATTCAATTTTTTGGAGGAATTGAATTTAATGTTAAACCTGCAGATGTGATAAAGTAGCGAGACTTCAAGAAGTATATGTTTCATAAAAAATATGATTTTATTTTAACTATATGACTAGAAATATTCATTATATTAATTAATATTTATATTTATTGATTTATAATATATAAATTTAATTTAAATCATTCATCATTTTTTTATTTTCTAATTAGAAGTGAAAAATAGTATTCTCTTTAAAATGTTTTTTAGAACTCTCTAATTTTAAACCCAAAATTAATCATACAATAAAATATAATATAAATATGATTTAAAATTTTTATTTTAGATTAAATATTAATAAATAATAAATTTTTTAATTTAATTCATAGTAATAACATATTAGGACTGCTATGTTGCTTAATTTATTAAAAAGAAATGACAATTTTTTATAAAGTAATATTTTTACTATTAATTGAAAAATACAATTTTCATGAAAAATACCAGAACATCACCCAATAATAATATTTATATAGTGAATTCAAAAATGAAATACATTTTTGAAAATAAATATTCAAAAAATTTGGTAAATATTAATTTCAATGTATTTGAAAAAATAATGATCAATTCCCCTTTTAGAAAAAATACAATGTTTTTTAGAGAATATTTATTTTAACGTAAAATGATTATTATGCCAAATATCTAGTACCCAAGTGGTATAGGCTACTTCATAGCATCCAAAAGACCAAGAATCAAATCTGGGATAGGGAAGAGTGGTTGGGGTACTATAGCAGGGCACTGTAGCAGTACTATTGTAGCGGTGCAACTGTAGGAGCGACGACACTATAGAAGAAGAGGCACTATAAAAGGCACTATAGGGGCATTGGTACTATAGAAGGTACTATAGTAGCATGGGTATTGTAGTAGTATTGTTCACTAAGGGGTAATTTAGTCTAGAAAATGGGCTTTTAAGCCATGTATTTAGGCTACTTGGCCTTAGGCCTTCATGTTGTGTAATTGGACTCCCTTTACCAAGTCTTAAAGTTGCATTTTCATTAAATAATAAATTAAGGCTTCAACCCTAACCATTAAAAAAATAAAAAATTAAAATGATTATTATTATATTTTATAATCAATAGAAAACAATTTATTTTATTTTATACATGTGTAGGATATATATGTTTCATAATTTAGTTATTCATATTCATACTCTCCAATTTTACAACAAGGTCATAATTAAATAGTTTATTATTGTTCATTTATACTCGGTGATGCGTGTACCAAAATCTCTTGAAGGAAATATATTTTTTGGTTCATTTAAGATCCAATTTTTTGTGTCTAATATGCTATCAAACATAGGTTCATTATTTAAAAAAAATATGGTTGTTACATTCCCCCAACCATTAAAAAATTGTTTCTTTATAATTTTAATAAGATCGTGATAATTAATGGTTTGGAATTTGAAAATAAAATTTTTTAAATCCCATATTAAATAAAGGGATAAAGGTATCCTCCTAAATATATGGAGAGGAATGTATAATGGTAATTTAGAATAATCTATAATTAGGTTTCCATGTGGGAAATCATTGGTGGGATGTTAATATATAAACAATGAAGAATGTTTAATTCACAAATAACGAAGGAGAGTGAAAGGGAAAACTAATCACAATATAGTTAATGATAATGATAAATTCATAAACCACAAAACCATAAACTAATGTAGTGTAAAAATATCCTTGACGTAAAAAAAATAGCGGTGATATAGAAAAAAAAATTTATAACCATTTTCATGGTTTTTAGGAATTATTTTACAATATAGTCTAAGAGAATAAATAAATTTACCAACTTGATGGATATAATTGAATCCTTTAATAATTTTACAGCAAATTATCATGCTGTTATCCCAACAATGAGTATTTATGATGAATTTGTTACATTCCTAAAGAACTAAATTTTCTTTCAATTGACCACATATGACAAAAAGGATAAACAATATATTCCATATGTCTTTAGACATTAAAAAAACCAAAATGGTTAGTATATGGTAATATGTTTCCAAATATGTATAAAAATTCATAAAATAAATAATACAATAATATCCAAAATCAATAGTAATATCCAAAGTTGAAACAAATTCATTCAATAAATAAATAACCATATATCCTCAAATATTCCCAATAACCTCACTATAAATTATTTATAACATTAGAGGTTATCTCTTTCCTTCAATATATAAATCCTAAATTTGTTATCATATTATTCTAAAATAACATTAATAACATAGTGACCAAATATAATTTCAATCCCATGGTATTATACTTGATAAAATATAAGTTCACATAATTACCTCAATATCCAAGATCATATAAACACAAAAGGTTATAAATACATCCAAACATTCTCCAAAAAAAATTAATACATAACATTAAACAAAATAATTATAGATACTTAAATATATTAAAACATCTCCTGGAATTCCATTAATCACTTTAGGGTCTCGTCATTAATAACACCAAAAGGGGAGTGTCAAAATTTTTTAGTTTTGATCAACCTTGATCTTATAGTCATATGATGTTATCCATAAATATCAAGATATGTTAACATAAAAAATTAAAAATCTCTAATGTTATCTAAACTCTCAATAGAAACAAAATATAATAGCGTTGAACCCACACTCCCAAATATGGTGCTAAAATCATAAATTTTTTATCTATGAAATTTATACCAATGAATGTATCCTTCTATAAATGAAAATATTAAAATGAAATATTTGGTCACTTACATGTCCATGGAACATTTATGATTATAATTTTAGATAATTAGTAAAAAAAATTACCTAAAAAATACTCATGAATTAAAGGGAGTTTCATTTATAAAATACAAAAAATTTATCATTATAAGTCATCATAATCATTTATATGAAACCCTTATAGACATTATTCATTTATCATCATTAGTGATAACCAAGGGAAGTGGAAATATAATATGTGTGAGAAGAAATTCTATGTAAGGGAAAACATAATTATTAAAAATCGAACATAATCAATGAACGAATGAAGATCATAAGGGTATGCTCATATAATCAAATTTATTGAGAATAACTTAACAATATTCATACCCATCAAAACTTTGATCATAAATAAGGAATATTGAGACAAATGCTTGTCAATTAAAAGGTTCATAGGAGTCATAAATCATGATCCATGTTATTTCAATATTTATTAATGGAAATATAAAAAAATATCAAGAATAAAGATAACATGTTGGTATCATGTAATATTTTCTTCATAATCCCTATTAAAAAAATTTCAGAAATAACTGCAGCGTAGTTAAATCTATAAGAGAATCCCACCACTAACACCCTCTTAATTTTCTATAATGAAAAATAATATTGCCCACTGAATTGAATCATTAGATGGGTACACCCATTGTGTATGATATATGAGGCTGCCCTACCCATTCTAGGTGCACCCATTTTATAACAAATATATGGCTCACTAGGTGCTATATAGGCACACCCATAATATAATCTCTAAAATACTCACTTGTGAGATATACTAGGGATTAACATATCATGTACTATTTATATTGATCACCCTTGAATCGTCAATAATTTCCAAGTACCATCCATGAATAATTCATTTAGAGTACATTACATTCCTATGAAAACAATAATTAATGTTCTTTAACAACTAGAATAACACACAAAAATGAAATAGGTTCCATGATAATATCATGATCCATCCAGATAAAGAACAATGATGGAATAAATACAATATTTCCCTAGTGTAGTGTATTTATCACTAGGGATTACTGAAATTAAAGAATGAAAATACCATTAAATTATCATTAAAATCATTTTAGTGGAAAATAGCATTTTGACATTGAAAATCACTTTTAAAACTAATAGTTCAAAAACATTTGGGAAGATAATTTTGATAAAAAATAATCATGAAATCATATAAAATAATATTTTTAAGTAAAATAGTGGGTGTGATAGATTTAAAATCGATTAATGTTGTAAGTGTTAAAATAAACATTACATTAAAGCCTTTTATAAAGGGAGTCAAAAGTTTCCCATTTGGAAGATGCTAATAAATTTAATTTTTTTGAATAATCCAAAATAAGGTAAAAGTTAATTTAAAATATATTTATAAAAATATTATTATTATTATTATAATATTTGTGAAAACATTTTAGAAAAATTGTATATAGAAGTGAATGATTTCTGATCTAACAGAAGGTATATGAGCAATGTCACTTACAAACAACATTTTTTATGATTCTATAATACAAAATGGAGGAAATTGAAACTAAACACGTGAAAAACATTCATAACTATATTATAGGAGAAGATATTATGTTCAAGAAAATAATATCCTACTATTTCCTCCAAAATAACCTTTAGATAAATTCTTGAAAATAAAAGAGATTTTATAGTAAAGCCTTTTCCACTTTGGTAAACCCTCAATCATAAGAATCATGAGTGAATAATATTAAATGCACATTAAATCTGATTAAAATAAGGATATTCCTGAAATAACATATCAATGTTCAGTAGATAAATATAATAGAAGAAGATAAATTATTAACATGATGAATTTCATGAAGAAGATAATTTGAAAAAATAAATACTTATAGTTATCATAACAAAGAAGTGATAATTATTCAAAGAATAGATTATTTGATTCAAATATAAAAATTTGTAAAAAATGTAATTATAAAACAATATAATAATAATTAATTACACCCATAATCATATAATTTCAATGAGAATGAATGAGTTATATAACACACTGAAACGAAATCGAGTTATAAAATTTTGTGCCACTTTGTAACTATAAAGTCAAATACCTTGGTTGAAATAATTAAAATTGAAATATATAATATCATTATGTATGTATAAAGAATTATATTAAATTAATAATCGGTAGTATAAGAATTATATAAAATAAATTAGGTGTATAACATTACAATATTCCTCAATGAATGGAAATTTCGATGAAGCTTTTTACTACATTGGTAATATATAGATCAAAACCTCATGAAAGGGAGAACCTCGTTTTAATTTATAAATCGAAATTACATTCATCAAGATTCTAATAAATGAAATTTATGGGAGTTATACACAAAAAAATTAAAATAATTGGTGAATATTGAACATGTCTTTGAGAAGTAAAAACAAGATGATAAACCCTTACATAGAGTTCATAAATTTCTTATTAGTCCGTTCAAAATTATTTAATAAGATTATATAAATTATTTTATTACATAATAACCTTTAATTTTTTTAATAAATAATAATTTAATATTTGTTTAAATTCTTTAATGGAATATTTAAATATTTTTTCAGTCAATTTCATGTTATGTGGTTTGGGGATTTACGGTTCATTTTAACAAATGGACTTTCATGTGTTTATAGTGGTCATAGAGGTTATGAAAACCCAAATCATTGTTTAAAATTAATACATTATTTATTACATATGATTACACTTAATAAAACCTATAATATAAAAGCATTTTGTGTATTTTGGAATTGATACATTACAAAACAAATTAAAATATAAAATTTATCATCTATATTAAAAACATCCTTAACATTATATTACTATTCCAACTAAATTAAAATTCCTTGGGATAACCTGGGTATATACATATGAAAGGGGTGATATATAAAACCATAAAAAAGAATAAACATATAATTATGTGAATAAATTAATACATGGTAGAAAATTTAAAAATCAACGGTAAACAAAAGGGGTGATAATCATAAACATGAACATTGATACAAGATATAACATCATAACATTATAGAAACATGGGAAATGTGAAAACCACATAAAACACTACATCAAAAAATTGGACAAGGATAAATACCATGAAATCATGATGAAAAAAGTCCCATAAATGAATAAGGATCACACCATGTCCCAACATGACGTCTCATGAGACAAAACATTACCCAATGATTTGGAGAGCTTTATAATTCAAGGCACATCAGCCACATTCATTTCATTCTCATTCTTATATCTTCCACATAAATCATAAAACATTCATTAATTTATCATCAAATATTATGAAACAATAATGTTTTGTGGAATAAATACATTTATTTACCTAATCAATAAGTATATGTGAATAATGGTGAACACTCATGATAGGAAATGGCTACAGGAATTCACTAGAAAATTATTTAGCATGGAAAATAATTGTTGAATTTTGGTAGCATTACGACATCACATAAAATATTAAAAAACGTGTTGGTTATAGAAGAAGTGTTACCTCATCATTTGGAATGAAAATGGTCATTAATATGGACATGTATAAACCTATCCTGACAATAGGAATTGGAAAACGAAGGCATAAGATAATGAAGAAACTTTAAGAAATATGGGATGGAAAAGATCCCTTCCTTGGAGACTGTGACTTTAAATTCCTGGTGTGAGCTTCTGGAAGTATTCAGCCCACCTTTCGAATAATTTGTAGATGGTACGTCAGATTTTTTATGTGCTTCAAGGAGTTTTAATGACGATAATTGAGAGTATCGGTAGGTTTATATAAGAATGGAGTGGGGAATTATTTATCATTTCTCAAACATTGGTTCTGGAAATTATATAATAAAACAACTAAAAACACAAAACATAAAATTGTTTCTTCATATGAATAATAAAAAAGGGATTTGTTTCATTATTTTGTATGGTAATTAAACAAAAATTATATAACAATATCCTTTTTGATGTGGAAGTTAGTAATACACTTAAAGAAATTATTTTAAAACCATAAAAAATATATTAATGGTTTTGGAGGGTGTATATTTTCTTTATAAAATTAATAAAATGAACATAAAGTCAAATTATTTAAATGGGAAATGAAATATTGGTTCTTGGATACCCTTTATAGTACTTATTAATTAACATTTGGGTAATTATGATGTCATAATGCACTGTATATTTTTATGGAATTCAATTTTTACCGGATCATTTGACTATATCAAAACATTATGAAAAAATCACAGTTGGATAATTTTTATATTCTGATAACAAAAAAAATATTCATTTTTTAAAAAACTTATTCATATTATGTGGATTTTAACTTTTAAAATTATAATCCCCTTTTATTGAGAAATGTAGCGTTTTTTTGACAACAACAATTTTCAAAGCCTTATAAAAATTACATTTGACTTCATAAAAATCATAGGAGAATAAATATTTAATAAAATTTATATAATAGTCTAGTTTTATCAGAATTTTATTTGTTTAAAAAATCCATCAATTAATAAAAATGAACCTCTTAATTATAAATAGAATTTGTATTTTATATTATGAAATTAAATTTTTTTTATAATTTAACGATAATATGAAAATATGAACATTTTTATATTGAAAATAAAATATAATTATACATATTATTACGACCTTGATACATATCTCTTTAATACATATGATGATACCATTATATTAAGGTCTACGATTGTGAGACAGTGATGGGGTGGTTCGGCATACATGGTTTAGTTATACATAACATTTTCAAAGACTTCTATCGTAATCATTTTCACTCATTCTGCCGTTATTGGATCTCATATGGGGCTTGGTCAAGGGAAGTCATGGAGATGCAATTTTAATTGGAATCTTTGATAAATTGTATTCAAAGCGGATGATCCTACTAGTTGAGGTCATCACTTCCATTGTCCGTGTTAATCAGATTTGTTAAAACCTTATATTAATACTATTTCTATGAGCACCATTAAAAAGATATATTATAAATGATAATGATGATTAACAATATTTTTTAATCCAATAGGATATAATAAAATAAAATAAGTTTATGTTTTTTTATATCCAAACTATATAATAAGGCATTTGATTCAAATGTATAGGGAATATAATATATAAAAGTTTGGGACAATATAGAGGTCATTATTTAAAAATATCCATAATAATAAACTCGATATAATAATTATATTTATTTATAAATTTTAATTTTAAATCCAATCAAGATGTATGTTTATGAAACATGAAATATGTTATAATGATGAACACGATAGGTCGTATGTACACATCTGTAACGTTTCTATTTTACAATGATCATTATTAAAATATTTTATGTAGTATTTTATCTTTACATAATTACCATCACAATATAAATATAATATTATTTTATTAATTATTCTTATATATATTATCCATGTGACGTGGTGATAAAAATTAATCAATTTCTTCACAGAGTTTGTGGACCACACATATGCATGACTGACAATATCATTTTTCTGCGTGTGGTCAAGTAATAGATAAAATGATATATCACATTTCATGAAGTATAATTATTAAATTAATATCATAATTGTTTCAGATAAGAAAAATATATTCAATATATTTATCTCTTTTACATTCCATGAATGTGTATGTGAAAAAATAATCACATTGTTTCGCGAGGCGGTAGTCGACCATACATAAGAGAAATGTTATTGTATCCCCTATGGAACGGAAAGTAAGATAGTATATGTGATATAATAAAAAAGAAGTTATAATTATGTTACAAATATAATATATATATATTAATTCCATCATTATATCAATCCTTAATAGGCAGCGATGGGAAATGATTTACATTACTTCTAGAGTAGGTAGTCTTCTGTACACATGAATGAGGATTTCATTTCCCATTTGTTTGAAGTGGATATTGATTTATGTTATGAAAAAAATAAAAATATCTTATTATATGATAGATAATAGTCAGTTATATCATATGAAATGAAGAATATTTTAAGGATATGAAAAAATAAATAAAATAAAAATTTCTCGGTTAAGCATGATACTTATTCTTTGGGAAACCTCATATGGTTAGAACCAAAATCATTATTAGGATAACCTTATGACAAAAAAGGAATATATATTGTTTTTAGGGTATCAATTAATGTATATGGGTAGGTCCTGGAAAATAAAAAATGACTAAAGATCTGAAGATAAGAGGATAGGGGTGTCCTTTTATAAGTGAGGTTAGTGGAACATGTAAACGTTTTGAAAATAAAAAAGTTTTATCCACATTATTCATATGAAAAGATGATCCAAAATGGACCATTTTAAACCCGTATACAATATAATGTTTAAATATTTCAATAAAATATATTTTATACATTAGTCTATTTTACACATTATCTATTTATCTTAATCCACTTGTAAATATGTTTTTACCTTAATTATGGTATAAGATATTTACTATTTTCACTATACATTATGAGAAAAAATTATTTCGACCTTATTATATAATATAAAATATTTTAATTCTAATTATTGAATAAATTTTCCAAATTTTAATTGCTATTATTTTAAGAATTTAATTTAATATTAAACCCACAAACATGATGAAAAATCAATTTTTCAAGAAGTGTATATTTTATAGAAAAGATGATATTCCATTAACATATTACTAGTAATACTCAATATATTAAATTAAATTAATATTTATTTATATTTAATAAAAATAAAAAATTAAAAAAATATTCATTAGGGGTTATTTTAATTAATTTACAATGAAAAATTTATGATATTTAAAATAGTACTCAGAAAAATACAGTTTTTAAACAAAAAAATCATCTTATACTCAAATAAAATATAATGTTTAATAAAAAGTAATTAATTTGATTACATATACTTAAATAATACTTATTTTTAATTTAGTCATATTAAATACATTATGGTACATCTAAATTACTCTATTTATTTATAAGAAATGACTTTTTTTAAAGAAATCAGATTTTTTTACTATTCACTGGAAAATCAATATTTTCCAAAAAATTAAAAGATTTCACACTAATATAATTTTTAAATGATGAATTGAAAAATATATAATGTTTTATGAAATAAATTTTCTTGAAGTGATAAAAATTAATTTCAGTTTATATGCTCAATGTGCGACGAAGCTACCTTTAGAAAAAAATCAGTTTTCTCAGAAAACATTTCTTTTTATTTCAAATGATTCTTATTTTTTTGATAAATTTTTAACAATTTAATTTATCTCCTACATGAATTTACCACATAATTTTCATAACTTACATACTCATATTCATTCACTAAAATTTATAAACTGGGTTATAACTGTATATTATACTATAGTTCATTTTATTCTCGGAGTTGCATATGCCATAAACTTTTTAAAGAAATATGATCCATCAGTTGTTTAAGCACAATACTATGTGTTGAATATACTATGGTAAAAATTATCATTTTTCTATATTTTGGTTAAATTTTGAGATTTTTTATATCTTTTATAAATCATTAATTCTCTATTTTATGATCTTATGTTACTTTATCTTAATTTCTAATTTTCATATATGGTCTTCTGGTCATGTATTATGATATATATGTCTCACTCATTTTCCCATTCATGTTATCAGAATATTTTCCCCACTAAGAGTATAATCTCACTTATTTTAAATCCTTCCAATACATAGGTTATAATGATGGTTATATGCAGAGAGATTACTGGGAAAGGGTTTAGAGGAGATTGATTATAGAAAAATGTTTTCAATTGTTCTAAATAAAATATGATGATTTTATAACTAATCTCCAAGGAAAATATATTTAAATATTTGGGTTATAAATATTCTAGTGAGAAGTATGTTTTAAATCATGAGATAACTATAGTTATATTATTATTTTTAGTAAGGTTTTCATCAATAAATTATGGTTTATGTTCTTTATTGACTTCTATAACATTAGTCAAGGATTTATATCTCATGAGATTATTATTCGTGAGTATATTTTAGTTTCCCATAAGATTGGGAACCTATGGTGTGTCTCAATAAATTAAGGTTCACCCTTGTTAATGTTTGTGCCATATTTGAATGTAGTCCCAATTTTATTGTCATTGTCACAACATTGTAATGATCCCATGGATAGTGTTTTTTGACTCATGTTTCAACATTGTTTTGAATCATGTATTGTGTCATTTGAATACTTATACCATGATTTATAATCTATTATATTTTGGGTATAATTTTCTTATATCTGTTGGTTATAAACATATGAAAATCTTATCCCCATCTTTTATAAAAAATAAATGTTTTAAATTCCTATAATATTATCTTATATTGAGTTATTGGGAGATTTTGAGTGATTATTTTGATTAATAAGGTTATTATATAGTGAAATAAATTTCCATTATTTGAAAAAATACACGAGTTTTGTGAAAAAATTATAGTTTACCTTATTCTATAAACTCTAAACATAAAATTTCTACGGAATATATGGTAATAAAATATTTTCACTAGGTCATGTAATTTATATGGTCACATCTATGGTCAGTTATACTCACCCACATGTAACTCTTGAGTCTTGATCACCCTATCACAATTTCACCACAGAAGACCCAAAATACCAAAATGGTTACTCATGAACCATGGGCCCCACAAAAAAAACATGATTTGATACCATTTGTAATAGCATCGCCTCTTCCTCCATCTAAATTGGTGGTCAAACCATTCTTCCACTAACTCAGGGGGTGTTACTAATCCACACCGATAGAAAATTAATTATAGGGTAATTGATAAATATTAGAAGAATGATTTCATTATTATGTAATATTTAACTCACAATGATCATTCTACTGAAAATTTGACATTCCCCTTCTATAAGTTAGATGTCTACAACAAAATTAAATAAGAATATTTACACAAAAAATAGGAAATTTATATTGACATAATATCTCATATGACCCTTTTAATTCCATCGCCTACAGAAAAGACTAATAATTTCCTATCCTCATCCTCTATAATAATATTTTTCCTACAACCTTATAAATAAGTAAAAGGCCTACATGTTTGTCAAAAATTATTTAAGGGATATAATATAGATAGTATAATAACAAAAATAATGGACATAATTTATAAATTTTTAGAACCACCCTAAACCCTAATTGAGGATAAGGTATCCCACAAGGTTATGAGAGAGAATGAGAAAAAAATAATTTGGTCAATAGGTGGAAATTAGGGCGGTATGAGAGAAATTATAGGAATATTAGTGATTTTTCTTTGAAATCCACGTTGGAAGAGGACTTGATTGAAGAATAGTAGAGTCTGGAGGGAGGAGGTTCCATGTGAAAAAGAGGTTATGTATGGATATGGGAAATTTGTAGGGGAGGGAAGGGAGTAAAAAATTATTAAAAATAAATAAATAAAAAGAAAAGGAAAATTTAAATTTTTGTAAACCATAATATTTTACCAGAAAATATTACCAAACTATGAAGTGACCATACAACCACAACTACCTTTGAAAAAGAAAACCTATATGGTCTGACTTAAAATCTCACCGAGTTCAATTGACCATGTGATAAAATTTTAAAATGGAACTATATATAAAAAAACTAAACACATGTGCTACTATAGTTTAATAACCTTTTGGGAAAACGATAAATATTTAAAAACATTAAAAAATTTATATTTTCTGTTCCCAACCTACAAAAAAATTACACCCACTCCATATAATTAAAAAACACATTAAAATAATAAATTTTAAAAACATGAGTTTTGACATAATTCATACATGTCACATGAGATAAAAAAGTTATCAACCAATGCATTGGAGGGTAGTATGGTACTGAAAAATCATTTATCCTTACATATGTGTGCCTAATGAAATTCATATATTATAATAAAATAATGAACTCATGGAATGAAAATTTGGTTCATATCCATTTTAAATGTATTCAAATAAAGATAACAATCATAATACTTTCAATAATAATAACCTGTAAAACCATAAAGGATAAATGGATATCCAATGACATTCATTAACAATCTTGGTTAAAAATTTTAAGTTAGATGATGAGGTTTGTTGTGTTTACACTATATAGATCAAATTTATCATGTTTAGTTAATATTTTCCCCAATAAATTGATGAATAACATCTAGGTGAACACCTTTATATCAATAAAACAAAATATATATTTTTCATATAAGAAATAAATTATAATTAAATCATGTTACAAACATTGGATAATTATGTAAGGCAAAAAAAATAATGGATTTATATAGGTTTATCCCACAAAGTAGTACATGAGAGTTTAGAGAGTAATTTTGGAAAATAATTTCTGAAAAAATAATACCATTTTGGGGTAAAATGTTAATTGGTTATGTATCCATAAAATATTTTTTGAAACATTTTTATCACTGTTAGAAAAAATTATTTGATGTCTTTTTTAGAAGACATTTTTTCCCAATAGATGATGTGAAAACATTTGAATGCATTTAATTGTAAAAATAATATTCATTAATAAATCTGTGAAAATATATAATTTTTATCCAAAATAAACATGGTGTGGAAGATAAATCAATTGATCATGGAAGGAAACTAATTTAATATTTCAAAATATCATTATTTAATCCCACATCATTAAAATGTATAATAAAAATTCAATTAAAGACTCTAAAAAGGGAACATAGAGATCAAGTGATATGATAACTAATTGGGTTCCCCATGTAAAGTAGTACATTGGTGGTAAAATGAAATATGGACAAAGAGAGGAAATCATTTTTAAATAGTATGTAAACTATTTTTAGTAATGATATAATTTTTTAGAGTTAAATTATTCAATGTAGATAATTGAATTAAAAATAATAAGGGAGTGGAAGTTACCATGAAATAAAATCTTAGGGCGGAATAAATAGAGTATATTACGACTATTCTCATTAAGAGTTGTTATAACTCAGGAAATGATATATAAGTTATTAAAATCCCATATATCATTGGTAACGTAAGAATAAAATAGCATAAGGGGAAATCATTCAATAGGCATTTCAATATAATTAAATGAGAGATAGTGATAATAAATGAATGAAATAGTTTGGTCTATGCCCCATATAAAATCAACAATAGCATTAAATAACCAAAATATCTCATTTAATTGGAAATAGATTCAAATAACCCTTAATAGAGGTTTGATTAATTCAGCATGTTCACATAAAATCCTAAAAAATAATTTTAATATTATTAAAAATATTATTAATAATTTTGTACATGTATGATTAATTCATAAGGGATATTTATTATCATTTATCACTATTAAAAAGTTTTCCCCTATATAAATTACATGAGGTGGTGCAATCGTTTTCTCTAAAACTACCATGGTACATTAACCATGGTCAAAAGAGTTGTAAAAAAGAGTCATAATCCCCATAATTTTATAGTTATATTTATTTTATTATTCTATTAGAATAGATTGTTTTTATTTCATAGGTTTTCTAAAATGGACTAAAATTAATAGAGGATCCTTAACGTGTTCATTTATATAGGTTAAGCATAATATAAATTTTTTTTATTGATATAACTTATATAACATCCAATATTATTTTTAAATAATATTGATAGGGTCATATATATCATTTTTATATAGTAAATAGTTTTTTAATGCTAGTTATGTTTGTCAGTAATGGAAAAAACCATATGATGTTCCCTAAATTTTGTAGTCCATACATACACATTAGGGATAAAATCATTTCCCATAGAATCAGAGGTGTTTGAAAAATAATAGCTATAATTTCATAATATCAATCATATTAAATATATTATTTTTTTTCTTAAATAAATCATTTGGATTAGTGATGAAAGGCCGTTATGAAAAACAGTACAATCCGTCCATTGAGGTGGTAATTCACTTATATGTCTGGCATTTTTTATATTTAATGAATGTAATTGGTGGAAGGTATAAAAATAATATTAAATTAGTATAAATTTTTTTCAAAATACAAAAAATTATTAATTTTATCATACGGTCTTTGATTGAAATCTTTGAGGGTGTAGACGAAGATAAATAATAACAATGTTTAGTTTACAGCATTACCACTCTATTTCGTTGTTACGCCTTGGGTAATTGGAGAAGGCTACTCAGATTAGTGTATTTTAAAGATAAATTATTATATGAAATGTTGATAGAGTTTAGGAAAGTCACTTGTATTGTTTGAATAAAGAGAATTATTTAAAAACTGTGGAGATATGTGGTGGGATTGATCCCATTTTATAAGAGAAGGAAATGAAACATTTGAAAATTGTAAATACTCATTTATGATTGAATGTCATTATTCAGTGTTCATTGGAACCAAAATTAAGGAAAAATTATGTTTTGGATTTTATAATATTTTTAATGAATTTACCATTCATTTGAACTAATTTAAAAAAATTATTATTCTTTAACCTATAGTTATCTAAACTTTACGATTTTTTGTTTCTATATTTGTAACTATTTTTATCCAAGTAATTTATATTTTATTAGTGACATAAGATTACACATATTTGTAAATTATTATGATAAGAACCTAAAATTAAGACCCTTATATTATAATTCATTATCTAAATCACCTAAAATTATCATGTAAAATAAAACATTTACTTTTTAGAAAAATATTTTGATGAAAAATATTATTTTTACCATTAAGTGTACATAATAATATTTTTTATGGGATACCAATTGGATGACTGTCAATAATATTATAAATATGGTTAAAATATATTTAATACTAATTTTTTGGAATGGATTAATTTACTTCGTTAGTTATAAAATACACAACATTAATAAAACAATTCATTGGAAATAATAGTATTACTATAATATTTTTGATTAACATTAATCCTATTAATTTGATTTAATTTATTAAATAACAATAAAAATTTTATTTTAATTATTAAATCCATCTTTCTGATTTAATTTCCTTGAGTAACAATAACTAATTTTTTTAATTTTTTTAGAGAATAAATTTACAAATATTTCAAAATAGATAAAAAATGATTTTATAAATTGAAAATTTATTTTTATATTACAATATAAATATTGTTTCAAAAAAAGTTTTTTAAAAATCATTTCATACATTTATTTATTATGATAATATTTAAAATGTGAGGATATTTTCAAAATCTATATATTATCACTATTCAATATAAATAACAATTTTAAAATATAAACTCAAAAAGTTACCATAGCAAAATTTTTCATACTTAATTCCAAAATAATATTCATTTAAAAAACATAAATTTAAAAATTTAAAAATTTACCATTTTTATTAAAATAAAACATATATAAGGAAGATATCTTTTATTTAAAAATTACCATTTGAAAACATTAAGTGTTTTTAATACTATTTTTTATGAATTTATAATTTATTAAAATATATTTATTTACTCTAGGTTTTATTATTACTAATTTGTCTAACACTATAAAATTATAAAGTATGAACATTTTATTTGATATCATGTATCACGTGTATCACGAACCGCATAAAGGAATATAATACCCCAATACATTACAATATATTTACTATTTTAAATATATTAAATAATTTATATTTCATGAAATGAACATGATAATGATTTATCGCACGTCACATGTAATAACAAGGTTCTTCAATTGGATTGCGTAACACGTAGGACAATGTTTTACAGAATAATGATATGTTATTAACATATTATAATATATAACATAACTAGTAAATAAGTTGTTATGAAAAGGGGTAACTAACATATTAATATCTATGGATTATAAAAATTTAAAAAGAAATCATTGGTTAAATATTAATTAGAAATACAGATGAAATCGATTGAATATAATGAAAAATATTATTATTTTTATACTCACATGGAAATTTTACCCTAATAAGACAAATTACATACATTTAGTGGGTTATATAAATGTGATATATAATTATATATTGAATAATATTTTTTTTATTCGTCCAATAAAATTTATTGGATAAAAGTAAAAACAAACCCAATTTTATGCATAAAATATAATATTTTTATTGAGGCACTTTTACCGCTTTATAATGACGAAAAAATTTTAAATTAATTTTTTGAACTTTTATAGATCATATATGTCAAAATTAACTTAATAGTTAAATAGTAATAGATACATTAAGATAGGGTGATTTTTTTTGTAATTTTCAATGAAATTGCATTTTTTAAATAATTTAAAATAGTGAATTTTAATTCAAAACTACTTTTTCATATAATTTATTTATATAGATAAATCTTATATTAATTTATTTAATATTTAATTAGATAATATTTTTATCAATTTATATAATTTAGGTCATTTGAAGAAATTACACATGGAAATTGGAAAAAAATATATAAAACTTTTGAATGTGTTTACATTAAAACCACCCATTATTGTCCTGTATACAGAATTAAATTTTAAATATTTTCTATAGATTTTGTTATTAGAATTCGAAAAAATGAATTATATATTTTTAATCTGTATAATTTATAATTTTTATTAAATTAAATATTGTTTTTGACCAATTATATTAGTAAATGAAATTAAAATTAATTATAATTATTAATAAAAAATTAAGCTTAATAAGGGTCCAAAGCTTAATCTTAAGGGGACTAATGAACTAGAAAAATGTACAATTCCAATTATATTTCAATATTTGTATCAATAAACCTATTATTTTTCTAAAAATTCATTTTTATGCTTTTTTTAAAATGTAATAGGTGGGTAACACAAAATTCTATTTGTATATACCAACTATTTCCTTTCCCTCTACTACAAAAGGCATCCTCTCCTCCCACATCCTCCCACATCTCATGCCACCTTGGGACAAAAATGATCATCCCAAATATCTTCTCAATATCCCTACCATCATCCTATATTACTCAAATTTTTATGTATTCTACACAATGAATCCATTAGGTAAAATCCAAATAGAGTTACCCAAGTAAGAGGTAACAAACATCTTTAATTTTGCTAGATTCATTTTTATTATACACTATATAAAATATATTTATTCCATGATTATATCGAAAAAAATGTATCATAAATATACTATTATGTTTTGATTTTAAGGGTTATACCTAAACTTACTCACACCCCTATCTAATATGTAATGAACATACTCTTTATGTGAATGGTAAATTACTGTCTCACGAAAAGATGAATGTTCATTATTATTTTATCATATCTCATAGTGGTCATTTTAATGGAAAACATACTTATATATGAGATTTTTATATATATTATATTTATAATTTATTTATGATAATTTAATTTTTTAATAACAGATAACTTTATACATTCCATTTTTTTGTAAATTTGACAACATCGTTTGTGGATGTTTGGAATACTGCCTCCTTAAAGCGATGTGATTCATTCACGTTATAAATGGAATTTTTGATTGATTATTTTAATAAGAAATGTAAAATATATGAAATATATGTGATATATTATTATTAATATACATTTTTATCATTTAATTTTCAATTTTTTAAAACTACAAATAAATTGGAGTAGCGTTCATGCGTACGTATGACCGACTATCTTAATGAAGAGTGCACTTTATTTAATATCTCTATATATTATAGATTATTTTTAATAGATATATAATGAAAATATATGATAAATAATTAATGGTTAACATTATTTAGATGTTAAAATTATTATCTAATTGGAAGGAACAGAAAATTACATGTTAAATCATACTTGAGAAAACTAGGCAATTAACTTATGAAATACTTAAAATAATGAATTTTTTAACAAATAGTTAATAAAATACTATAAGAAGTTAGTATATGATATTATAAACATAAATATGAAACTTTTATGTGATTTTAAATTATTTTATACCACAATAAATGATTATAAAGACCATATAATAAAAATTAATGTTAAAGTAAGGGATTTCATCTCAATTTACATTACATGGAGACTTATTTGTAGTTATGCACATTGTTGATTGTATATTTTTTATACACTTCCATTTGAAATAGTATATCATTAATGACTTTTTTATAATAATATTGTATGTTTCTATTAATGTAATTCCTTCATGGGGATTGTGGTTTAAGTGTTTCAATATGGCATGGGACACTATAGAATGTTTAACGATTATTCTCCTCAAGGATTTCTTTAATGATTATATTTTAAATCTCAAATTCAGAGTCATTTATATCATTATCATAAAATAATAACTTTATTTTAAT
This sequence comes from Viscum album, assembly GCA_963277665.1. Classification (NCBI taxonomy): domain Eukaryota; kingdom Viridiplantae; phylum Streptophyta; class Magnoliopsida; order Santalales; family Viscaceae; genus Viscum; species Viscum album. The sequence goes on from OY728127.1 coordinate 113,669,979, forward strand.
CATTTTAATCGTTAATTTACTTTATTATAAAAATTCTCACACATGAATATTATTATTTCTCGAATTGTATACCATTTTTCATAAGATAATCAATATGAAGTGTATTTTATTATTTGAGTAAATATTTATAAATATATATTCTATATTCAATACGGGTATCTAGAAGTAATATTATTTATTTTGATTATTCGATATGAGGAATGATTTGAACTGGAAATGACAGGTGGAGCCCAATCATTATATCGCTCATCGATGCATTGATAGTTTCTCATGGGATGAATATATTGGCCAAATTAAATTTAATTCTATATGTAGTTCTAAACCATGTGGTTAACAGTCTTTATGGTATAGGTCTTCATGTACCATAGTAATGACATCCACTAATTAATAATGTCATTAATTTCGATTTAATTATTACTTGTCTATTATATTTTGTGCTGATATATTTATGGATTAATTATAATTCTCAGTTTATTAATTAAATAGAATGCGATTTAGTTTCAGACATTTCTATATTGATTTTCCCTTATATAATTATTTGAATGAAATGTCAAATAAGTGATTTAACTTTACATTTGAATTTATTTTCTTTTATTCATTATTTCTGCCAATTTACTTATCCTTACTGAGCTTTTGGGCTCACCCTAAGTATATTCACATTCCCAATGTTATGAAAATGATTCCATTGAATGTGTTTTAAAGATGCTATTTATTATTTTTATTATGTATTATGTTTGTAATGTCTATTTTACAATGTGTTATAGGTACCATTTATGTAATCTAGATTTCCAAAACTACTAAACAGATTGATAATTTGGTATTTTCTTCTTTGTAATCATGCCAATATAAAAAAATACTGCACTGACTCCAGGCTTCTAGGGTCGAGCTACTACAACTAGTATCAAAGGAACTATAAAAGAAACCTTGGAGACAATATTTATAAAACACATATTAAGGAACATAAACTTAATATAAAATTCGAAGATATTTATATCATAACATCCAAAAATTTTGGCAAGGGATAAATTATGTGGGTATTCCTAGTATTAAATCCATTTCTAGATAATAATAGTGGATTTAGTACTGGAATAGATATAACTAAGAGTAAGAAATATAACAAAATGTGTTGAGCTTTAGTAGGTGTAACCTGGTACATAAAAATGGGTCTTACTACACTCCTAGTATAACAATAATGGGGGCTACTCTTATGATAGTTCAAATTTTCATTACCCACCAGTATGATCAATTTAAATGTAAGTGTTTCCACCAAGTAACCAAATTGTTAGATTCAATGATTTATGATGTATAATTGATTTATGTTCTATACCATATTTAGGGTTATAAAAAGATTATAATTTTTGGAGATAATCTAGTATATTCCATTATATAAAAAATGATTCCTAGAAAAAAATAATGGTATTAATACTGATGGGAAATATTGAGAATTACTTACTGATAAAGTCACCATATCCTATATTATAATTGAGAAAGTTATGGGTATATTAGGGAAGCATAGTCAGGTTATGAAAAATACCCTTTCCTAAAACGAGAAACCGATTCTGTGGAGAGAATCTAATATGTTGGATTTCTTTATATCGTAGATACCCTGATCATTTACATGGACTACTAATACAATGAGAGTTGATCTGGATTATGTCATTGGAGAAGATATTTATTGCCTTGGAATGATGTGAAATGGAAAAGGTTACACATATAGTATATTTCCTCCAAGATGAAGATGATTTGTGGGGGTATATGATTAAGAGAGGAAGAAGAAATTGAACTCATGGAATATATACATTTACGGATACATTCTTTAATAAATACTTCGATCATGATTAGAAAACTGATACGAATAGAATGTTCATTAGTTTAATGAAAGAGAGGAAAAAGGTGTTGCGGATTATGATTCTACCTTTACCATGTTAGCATGACATACTATATATTTTATATGAAGCATAATATGTACGATTAAACATTTCTTTTAAGGTAATAATCTAATCCTCTAAAGGGTTTTGGTGTACGAAACATATTTTTTATATTATTAAATAGATTTTTGTGCTATAAATATAGAGAAAGAATTATCCAAGTCATATGAATTTAAAGGGAATCAAGAGAATAAGAAAAAGTAAGTGTAAATTATAGAAAAATTGAAGAAGGGAAAGAATTATTTTCTAACATGTGATAATTGTAGGAAGAATCACCATGAATTTTTTTGAATGAATTGGGAGTTTGTTATAAGTTAGAGAAAAGGGTCACCAGGAAAAAAACATGAAATGTGGATAATAAAAAAACTTATTTTTAGTTATATATCTTTAAGGAGATGAGGAACTATAAAAAAAATCCATATGAATCAATAAAATATACCTCAGAAGAAGATAAGGGGTCAACATGAAACATTTTTTATTGACATAGTAGGAAAAGAATAATTATTGTTATTCTATATTGTGATCTACAAAATATGTAGTAAAATTATTTTATGATGTTACCATTATATAATTAATGAAATATATTAGGACTATACTGTTGTGCCTTTTAATGAAGGATTTGAGATCAGATGCTGAATGATACCAATAACAGATATATAGAAGAAAGTTAACATTTTTGGAAAAAACATGATTAACGGAAAGAGAAACCTTAATATATTCCTAATGTGGATATAATATTGAAGAAATGATTTATTTGGACATGTGATGACAACCTTGGAAGTGATTAATGACTAGTTGAAAAGTGGACCATACTATAATTAATGGAGTGTAAAACACTTTTTGATTTACAGAATATATCTAATTTATTATGTCTTACATATTGAATAAGGAGGAATGAATGTTTACAAAAAGGATTTATGGTGATTTGAGTTATTGAAAATTTTCAAGAGAAGATATGATAATGTTATTAACATGTTTGAACTGGGAAAATCTAGATCTTCATCATGGTGATTAATGGAAAATTATATGTTCATTAAATGACCTTATTTCTAGATTATTGTATCCTAATTTTTTTCAATGGTTAACCTTTTATGAACTGATTTACATTGAAATTTTAATCTAGATTTAGAGATTGATATATTACATCACTGTATAATGAATCTTATTCTAAGAGATAAAGTAGAAACAATTCAATTCATGAACCATTGAAAATATTATAGGAACATTCCATGTAAATATATTTTATATATTTTTAAATATTTAATAAATTACTCAGAAAAATTATATTGAAAATAATGTTGTGCTAGCACATTAATTTCCGATAAATCAAATGGACCCATAGATCATCATGGATTTATGTCATTATAATTGTTAACATTATCAAAACCAAGTTCAACAAAAAACCCCATCAGAATATGATTTTTATATTTTCCATATGCATCCTTTCTTCCATTTCCCACCTATGTTCTCATACTAAGGATCCTCATTATGTGTGCATTGTAATTGTTTTCTCTCTTATAAAGAAGATACGTTATTAACCCTATTAATGATGGAGGGTTTTAAAAAATAGTTTATTTTAAAATATTAATCCCTTAATTAATTAGATAAGGATTAAATTTATAGGTTATAATTTAATTACGGTGTGGAGAATGCAAAAACCTGAAATTCAAAAGTAATAACATTTTATTTGATAGCGTGTTAGTCACACATAACCAAGCATGTAATGGAATATAATTCCTAGAGTCATTGAAATATATTAATTATTTTAAATATATTATATATATTATATATCTAGAAATTAACATGATACTATGTTAGCATACATCACACACAATGATGGGTTTCTTCAAATGGATTTTGTTACATCCAAGACCGAGTTGTATTGAATAACGATATATTATTATAATATTATAAGATATAACATAATAGTTAAATTAGTATTTATGATAAGTGTTAATTTACTTATACAAATATATGTTTTTGAAATGTATAAAATTAATTCTCTTATTTCCAATTAATTATAAATGAATTTGAAAACTGATTAAATACCAAAGAAAATATTATAATTTATATGCTAAAAATGTTATTTTACACTAATAAATTAAATTAATTACATTTAGTGAGTGATATATATGTGAAATATATTATAAATTTTCAATATTTGGAATATTTTTTATATAATATATAATATGGTCAAAATATTTTTTTACCAAAAATATTAATTAATATAATTACAATTAATTACAATTATTAATCCAAAATTAAACTTAATGATGGACTACACATTAATCTTAAGAAGAAAATTGACATATACTCATATCAACAACGTATTTTATAGACATACATATTTCAATTGGAATCTTAGGTTATATAATGATCCATTTTTACACATTTTTAATAAGTAGTACATGGGGGACAAACAATTATTTTCAAAAATAAAAAGTCTGTCCTTTCCCTTTATTATAAAATTGCATCCTCTAATCTCACTTCCTCACACCTATCAAGCCACATTATCTACAGCAATATATACAAAAATAGATCCTAAAAGTCCCTAAACACATCATAGAATCATTCCCCTTGTCTGTATGAATTCCAAGTAAGCCATTTGGTACAAACCTAAAGGAGTTACCTGAGTAATAGGTAAAAAAACTTCCTCAAATTGTTTAATTTTATTTCCATTATACACTCCATAAAATCACCTTATTCACTGATTATATAACATAAAAGTATCCTAAATATACTATGATGTCATTATGTTATTTTTTATCATTTGGTTGTCATTATTTAAATATGATAAATTATAGAAGCAACATTCATGTATATGTAAGACCTACCTTCTCCATGAACAGTGAACTTCATTTCTTATCTCCAAATTTTAATGATTATTATAAATACATATATACTAAATATAAATTATAAATAATTCAAGTATTAGATTTTGTATATTATGAAATATTCATGGAATTAATAGGAAAAAAAATGAAAAGTCCAAATGTACTTGAGAGAACTGGGCATTTAATATGGGAAATAGTTAAAATACTGAAAGAGTGTTAACAAAAAAGTTATAAAATATTGTAAAAAGATAATATATGATATTATAAACATGATTATTTATCTATTATATGTTATTAACATATTTAAATCCACTATATAGTATTATAAATAAAACACAAAAATGGACGGTTAAGGTAAGAGATTAAATCTCAATTTACATTCCATTGAGAATTATTTGTTGTTATGCACCTTGTTTCTTTTATATGGTGTGTATAATTCCATTTTATATGTTATATCATGAATATATATATTCTAATGATATTATATGTTTCTCATAATGTTTTTAATTTATGGGGATTACAATTTAAATTGGTCAATGTGGTATGTGACACTTTGAAATTCTTAGAGATTACTCTCCTAAAAAATGACTTTAAGGATTATCTATGAAATAACACTTCCTTAGTGATTTTGAATTTATCTTGTAACAATTGATATTTTTTAATAAATTATTTGTGGTAAATTTAATTGAATAACCATATTACAATATATATATATATGATTATTTACTAAATCATAAACCATTTTTCAAAAGGTATTCACTTTGAAGGTTACTTGATTATTTGGGGAAATATTGATAAATATATATTCTATATTCAATATAGTTATTTGATAAAGATATTTATTTCATTCAAAAATTTGATACAAGGAATAATTTTATCTATAAATGCAGTGTGGAGCCTGAAATTTATAGAGCTCTTCAAAGAATCTAAAGGTTATCATGGTATGATTATGATGGACAAATTTAAAGGCTTTCAATCCATAGTTATAAACTATATTGTGAAGGGTCATGAAGGTACAAGTTTTCATGTGCCTGAGAAATATCATAATATAATTATTAATTTACTTCATTTCTATTGAGTTATCATGTATGTATGAGATTTTCCATCAACATATCTATGGATTAATTCTAATTCCCAGTTAATTTTTAATATATAATTTATTTTATTTTCATAACATGGAATATTAAATTTTCATTATCTATTTCTTTGAATGTAATGCATTATCATTTGTATAAATTTTAATATTGATTTAATCTCATTGATTCATTTTTATTTTACCTTTAATTACCCTTACTGAGCATTTGATCTAACCCTTATTATGTTTCCTTTCCTTAGTCTATGTTGAGGAATCATTTGAAATGAGTTTCAAGGATGTTTTTTATTAAGTTTATTATGTATCTTGTTTTTAATTACATTTTGAAAATATTTTATGTGCATAATGTATGAATTTTTTTTTTCCAAAAATACTAAACTAATCGGTCATTCGGGACATGATTCTTTATAATCATGAACATATAATAAAATAATGAACCAGGTCAAGGCTTCTGGCGTCTGGAAGAACTAATTTCTCTAAATTATTTTAATTTAATGTGTCCTAAGATGTTTTAGTTCTTTTTTGTGTATGATGTAATCTAACATGGAATTGTTTATTTTTTGTAGAATATATGGTAAAATCTTTTGTAATTATAGGTAGCATTTTGGTCTGACTAATATAATTTTTTATTATATTTCAATATATATTGCATTAAAGAACATAACATATGATTTCATAGATACAAAGTGAAAATATTATTGATTTTTATGTAGATCAACATATCTAATATTCATTGATATTATGGTTATTATACTTGGTTATGTTACTATATAATTGGGACTTGGTGAGTTTTGGGGTTTTCTGAAATAATTTATATGGGATTTGGTTCTGGTGTATACTCACTAGGGAATTCGTATTATACTCCTATATTTTCATGAGAGGTTTTGAGGATATTGCTATTGACAATACATAAATTCTCATATATATATATAATTATATTTAATAGGTTTCATGGTGGGTTTTAGTTATTGTGATAGACATTACATACTCATGGTTGGGGATCTATAGTTGGTTTTGCACCATATGTGCTATTTTTTATAATTTCACTAGGAACGTTTTGTTACAATTTTAATGTATTTTCTATTATTATGGGACATTGTATTATTTTAAATAGTGGTTTTGATTGGTGGTTTCCCATTAATATTACCAATAATTATGAGTGTAATTTCTACTACTTTGATTCTATATTCCCCTCTATGTTATTCTACTAACCGGGGTCTACTAGTGCTGGATGTCGAGGGTCATGTCCATATTCACTGAAATCCATGAAGGGGTTCCTAGTGGGGGTGGATCTAGATAATTTTTTATCTAAAAAATTAAAATGAAATTTTTATGCTTTTATTTTCCAAAATATATAATTACACTAAAACAGTAATTGCACATATAACATAAAATAGTAAATTTCACAAATTAATGTTCTTCTTTATTGGTAAAGAATTTAAATACCCTCACATAAGCCATATATTTTAGAATGTTTGACTTCCCACATTAATAATTTTGTAAAAAATTTAACTATCACTCTCCCATTGAATTTTAGTATTCCCCAATTATATCAACTAACGTAAAAAGAAAATAATAATTGTTTCTATAATAAATTAAAAACAATATAAAGAAATTATTTTGGTAAATATTCCTTAATACATCATATAATTTTATTTTAAAAATACTTTCTAATATTTTTGAGCAATAATTCCACTTTTTGAGAACAATAGTGAAAAAATCATTAAGTTATTCTAGTTCCCTTATACATGTTATCTCATAGATGTAGATATTTTAATTCTACAAGTAAACTAATTATATTACAAAAATTACATGTAATTTTTTGGTTATTATATCTTTAGTTGATATTGACTTGAAATGTGCAATATTTTTTGCTATAACATTCTTGATAATTTTTGTGACGGTGTGATAAATTATATCTAGGTTCATAATGAAACAACCCAAAATTCTATCAATGAAATTTCCCTTCTTATAATAAAGTCATATATTATTAGTCCCCTAAAATACTTTATAGAACACAATTAATGAATTTATAAATGGATAATGAATTAAATAAGAAGTATTTATAGAAATTAAGGAACCTAACCCAAATGAATAATAACACAAACATTGGAATTGTAATATGAAAATTAAGAATAGTTACCCAACCAATATAATATTAATCCTACCTATAAAAGTGTAAATAAAATATATGAATTATATATATAAAAATATGATATATTTATATCATGGAATAATTAATTAAATATTTTAAAAATGATAAATTAATTATTGATATTTTTGTGAGAGATAAATGTATTTGTACAATTTTAAAGATAATATAATGATTTAAAAGAAAATTTATTTTCAAAAAAAATATGGATATCAAAGTATTTTTCTTCGTATTATTATATGATATTTTTTTGAGAACTTAATTAATTTTCCAAAGTGTTATAAAAATTGTTATAATTTTGAAAATTGTATTTTTTTAATAAATGATGATTTTAATTAAAAAATAAATTTTCTATATATATTTTTATAAAAGATTTCAAATTTTTTAATTGTACACATAGAAAAATATTTAGGGTTTACTTTTTGGATTCTTCTAAAATTTTTGAAAACGATTATTAGTGAAATAATATAATTTACCGTATAAACAATGCACGTGAATTACTGAGTAATAGTTTCCTTATTGATAAATTAGGAACAATTGGTTAAAATCCACATGAAATTGTTACTATAATTAGTAACAATAATTCACACTATTGATAGTAGTGAGAAAAAATAATAAACAAATGAATAAAATAATCAAGAAACACCCACTCCCACTCTATAAATACCACCCGTGCCACCTAATCTCCACACACAACCAAAGCCTTGAATATATTCAAAATTATACCCAATTCTCTTAATAAGTCTCTATAGCACTTATATGATCATTTTTTATTAAAAAAACTATTTACTAATGTTCCTTAAGGAGTTTCTCATGGAGAATAATTTAGTAGGTAAAAAAATCCTTCTTTTATAATTTCTTTTCAGGTTATTTCGTTCCCTGTTATATCTTGTTCTCCCATTATAAAATTGACCTGATAAATCCTTTATAGTGTATATACTAGAATTTAATTATTTTATTGGAAAAACCTATAATCATTCCCCATCCCTTACCATTTTATTCTAAAAAAAACATCATCTGTGATGTGTAAATTTATCCCATTCATGGATGACGAGATTTCAAAATCAATTACTGCCTTCATGGTTTGTAAAAACACATTATTGTGGTTAAAAAATTATAATATATGTATTTAAGAATATTTAATTTTATGTAACCAGTATATATACATAATATTAATTATTAAAACAAAACTACTTTATGATGATTAAAAAATTAAAAATATTCTAAATAGTTATCCTTTACAGTTTATATAATGTATCATTATCACATATCGAAACATATTGATATATAAGGATATTTAATAATATGGATGTTAATTAATATCATATAATTTCCATTTTATACAATTATACTAATTTTATATGATTTTACATTCATGTATTCATGTAAAATGATCTTGAAAACCAACAAAACGAACGCCCACTAGAATAATGAAATTGTATCTTAAATCTCACCAAAAGGTTTATAAATGACCTAAATAAAACTATAATAAATAAAATAAATAGATAAAAAATTATTAATTAATTAATTAATTAATTAATATAATTTGATTATCCTCTACATTAAGATCAAGTGCAGAGCTGTTTCATACATAATGTAATAGATTCTTTCTAAACCTCCATTTTTCCCTCGGGTAAGACTTTCTGTATCTTTTCCACAAAGTAACTATTTTTTATGTTTATACAATCATTCAATATTCTATGTATATATGCCAAAAAAATTATCCAGATTATTTTACCTTATTTTATGGGGAAATCCATGTTTCAAAAAGGTTACCTTCTTAGTTCTTCCAAAAAAGAATGCCAATGAAAGGGAACGTCCCGATTTTTTACCTATTTTAAAGTGCACTAAATAATCTGTATTAAAGGGCCATTATTTTTCTAAAATCTATAATTTTATTAGGGTAATCTATCTTGGTACATTTTTTGTTTTTATACTATCAATTATTCTTTTTTCATTTTAATTAATTCATACAATAATCTGTTACACCACACTAAAGTGGATCATTTCTAATGCTTAAAAAACACAATTTTTAGATGTTTAAACTAAAATTTTACAATATAGATCATGTTTTATGCCTATTTTATTTTATTAATGTCCATGTATAATTTATTTCCATTATTTAATGGACACCATTATGATATATCCATTTTTTCAGCCTTATCACATGATTGCGATACACATTCATTTCCCTTGGTAACCCTTATGTTTATACCTTATGTTTGATTCTTCATGTGGAGTACATATGAATGAAAATGTAATTATGGGTGAAAATAGTTGGTGCTAAAATTCCTTGGGTATTACTTAGTCCAATGTGATATCATGTTGGAATAAGGAGTGAACCTAAATCCTTTATGGGACTCTATCCCCCATGTGCAATCATATTGGTTTTAAAACGTCACTTGTGCTCCACCATGTGAAATTTTCATGGTAGTTATATTTGAATCATGATAATGCTGTTTTTTATTTTGTTTCCATATTCTAATCATTCCAAGATTACATGACCTCATGTTATAAATGTTATCGTTCCTTGTGTTTGTTCGTGCATTTTTTATGACATCATGTTATACCTTATAACCCATGTGATATGCCTTATTTTTATGATTCTGTAATTTACTGGGATTTTTATCTCAGACCATTGTTCATGTATTCCCCAAGTATTCTTATGCTGATGCGGGATCATAATGGATATTAGGATCTCATTATAGAGATTAAATAAAAGTTGTTTTCATTATGGTTTCACACTCTCTAATTATGTAATTAATATTCCAAAGATAGTATATATTATAATCCTTGACTGTATTTGATGGTTAATTATACCTAAGATCATGTAATAATATGCATAAAAGGATAGGTTCATTATAGTTGGTATCAGATGATGATCCGGTTTTTTGGAGATTAGGATTAGATAATCTTAGTAATAACCCTAGGGATAATTATATTACCTTATTTGACCTAGATTAAAACATATAGAATCACAAGATAAGATATAATTTTAATTTACATGGTTATCCTTATTTTTTCAATGTTTCCTTTTTTAGGTTTATTAGATATGGATTGAATCCCCCTTAATTCTATTTTTTCTAACTTAATGGATTGAAATATGAGAACCAGGTCAAAAAAATCAATGTTATATACAATGAGACAATTACAAAAATGGAATTCCAAATATAATGGGAATAGTGGAAAAAAATAATGAAATAACAAGAACAAATAGACCAAGTTTTAAATAATGACATAAATAATGTGGAATGACCCTATCTTCTAATAATGTGAAATATGTTGTCGAATCATTCATGCAACAATGGAATCATATCTTTATTAGATCTTCTAATCCCCTCAATATAGAAAAATGGATTTACTCAATAAAGAAGATATTCTATACCCTAAAGAACTCATAAGAAGAGAATGTTGTTATGGATATCTATCATTTTTATAAGGAAGCTGATCAGTGGTGGAAACTGTTCAAGAACACAATGTCTAAAGAGTAAATTGATCCCATGGAATTGGAGGATTTCAATAAAACATTTTTCAATAAATATTCTCCTTGAACTCTCTATCTTATGATAGAAGTGGAGTTCCTCAGTCTAAAGAAAAAGTAATATGATTCTATTAGGGAATAGAAATAATAATTTATAGTACTTTCACGATGTGCCTCTATCTTTTTCATTAACACAAATAAGGCAGATAAATTATTTATAAGTCTAAAGAAGAGTTTAAGAAAAGTGTGTGTGGTTTGAGGCATTGATAATTATGGAGTAATTGTTCATTATGTCCTTAGAGATGAAATAGAGACCAGAGACTCTCAGTAGTCTCATGGCCCAAAGATAAGTAGTAGAGAATTGAGTTTAATATGAGAGGATCAACAGATAAATCCCTTTATTAATGGAAAACCATACAAAACACCTATCAATGCTATGGGAAGAAGCATCCTGGGAACTTTTTAAATGGAAGTATGAGATGGTAAAAATGTGGAATAATGGGGCTTATGAGAAATATCTTCCCATGGGATATGATTAATTCCACTAGTGTGGAATAATAAAGGATGGTTCTGATAAACACTCAGCATTTACTGTAGTGTTTTAACAACAAGGAACAAGGGCATTACATTATCTATTTCCGAAAAAGGCATGTTGGAGGATATCAACAACCTCTATAGAAGAAAGGACATTCATATGATATCACTATTACTGAGGTGGGGCCATATAATAATGTGGTGATAGGTTCATTGGTTAGTCATTAATGAAAAGTGAAGGTACTATTTTATTATTATTATATTAATTATTTCAAATCATTCTTGTTTTGTAAGACTATTTATAGACCACCTCATGATATAGAGGTCGAGTTATCTGTGAGAATAGAAAATGGGTAAATTATTGCGTTAATTTTTTATAAATCACCCATGGTTAATGTTTTTGGACTAAACCACTGAAAAAATCATTTCATACTTATTTACTAGTTCATAATTATATATTGGGCATGGATTTTCTATATTTATACAAAGACCACATCCACTATGAAGAAAGGGACATAACACTTCCCATCCCAAGGAATCCTCTTATTCTATACATGTGGAAGGAGGAGGATGAATCTTTTTGTGAATCATAATCTCAATTGTGGATATTATTTATTTATTAGAAAGCATATCTATCTCAAATGACAGATAGAAAAAAGTGAATCATGCTTGAAGAGATGCCCATTGTGAGAGACTACAGTAATATGTGCCTTGAATAATTTCATGGCCTTCCTCCTAACTAAGAAGTTGTGTTCTCAATTGATCATCTTCTTAGATATATTCTTATATCAATGAAAACATATAGAAGAGACTCCATTGATTTTGATGAACTAAAGAATTAGTTATAGAAGAATCTACACACAACTTTAATATGTTTGAGTACATCATCATTGGGTTCATCAGTTTTATTTTTCAATAATAATGATGGATCAATTCACCTCTACATTGATTATCATGAACTAGATAAAAGTGAAATATAGTCCAATAATCCTCTAAAATGAATATACGACTTTTTTGATTAACTATGTTGGGCTTTGTATTTCTATATGGTAGACATTTAGTTTTGATATCACTAATTAAAGTTGTTGAAGGAAGATGTTACCATGAATTCTTTTTCGGACTAGGTATGGGAACTGTGATAACCTAATTATACCCTTCAAACTGACTAGTGCTACATTAATTTTCATTAACATAATGTACAGAGTCATTAAAGATTACCTCAATAAATATGTGGTAGTATTTATTGATGATATTATTATATAATCCACGAATTAGTTGGAACATGATGATTATTTCAATACAATGATAGAGACCTTTCAAAAGGATAAAAATTATTAATATTATATAAAATGTGAGTTATAGATAGAGGAAGTATCATTATTGGTCGTTTTATCACTAATAAATGAAAATACGCAGAACCTCCCAAAACAAAGGAAAATGAGGAGTGGGATAGGAAAACATATATAATATATATCCATAGTGTCCTTTGTCTAGATGGGTATTTTTTTGATTTTTGAAAAAATTATCACAATTTTCAAACCAAATTACCAAGGGGACTTAGAAGGCATTGATGTTTTTCTAGACTACTAAATGTTAATACTGTTTCAAAGAGTTGAAAAAGTTCATAAATGTACCAATTATCACACTAACAATATGTGTGGTTCTCTTTGTGGTTTAAAACGACAATTTAAAATGTGTATAATGTTTACTGATGAAAAATGATTTGAGTTATTGCAATTTTTCAGGAGGATATATGATAATGTTATTAACATGTTTGAAATGGGAAAATCTAGATCTTTATCATGTTGATTAATGGAAAATTATATGTTCATTCAGTGACCTTATTTCTAGAGTATTATATCCTAATTTTTTGCAATGGTTAACCATTTATGACTTGATTTACATTGAAATTTTAATCTAGATTTACAGATTGATATATAGCATCACTGTATAATGAATCTTGTTCTGAAAGATAAAGTATAAACAATTAAATTCATGATCCATTGATAATATTATTGGAACATTCCAAGTAAATATATTTTATATATTTTTAAATATTTAATGAATTCCTTAAAAAAATTATATTGAAAAAAATGATGTGCTAGAACATTTATTTCCGATAAATCAAATGGACCCATAGATCATCATGTATTTATTTCACTATTAGTGTTAACATTATCCAAACCATGTTCAATAAAAAAACTCAATCAGAACATGATTGTTATATTTTTCATCTGCATCATTTCTTTCATTTCCCACCTCTGTTCTCATACTAAGGGACCTCATTATGTGAGCATTGTAATTGTTTTCTCTCTTATAAAGTTGATACGTTATTAACCCTATTAATGATGTGGGATTTTAAAAACTAGTTTGTTTTAAAATATTAATCCCTTAATTACTTAGATAAGGATTAAATTTAGAGGATACAATTTAATTACTGTGTGGAGAATGTAACAACCTGAAATTCAAAAGTAAGAATATTTTATTTGATAGCATGTCACTCACACATCACAAAGCATGTAATGGAATATAATTCCCAGAGTCATTAAAATATATTAAGTTTTTTAAATATAATATATATATTATATATCTAGAAATTAACATAATACTATGTTAGCATACATCACACACAATGATGAGTTTCTTCCAATGGATTTTGTTACATGAAAGACCGAGTTGTATTGAATAACGATATATTATTGAAATATTATAAGATATAACATAATAGTTAAATTAGTATTTATGATAAGTGTTAATTAACATATAAAAAAATATGTTTTTGAAAAGTATAAAATTAATTCTCTTGTTTCCAATTAATTATAAAATAATATGAAAACTGATTAAGTAAAAAAGAAAATATTATAATTTATATGCTAAAAATGTTGTTTTACACTAATAAATTAAATTAATTTCATTTAGTGGGTGATATTTATGTGACATATATATTAAATATTCAATATATGGGAAATTTTTTTATAATTTATAATATGGTCAAAATATTTTTTTTACCAGAAATATTAATGAATATAATTACAATTAATTACAATTAATAAGCCAGAATTAAGCTTAATGATGAACTACACATTAATCATAAGAATAAAATGGAAATATAAACATCTCAAAAACGTATTTTATAGACATATTTATTTCAATTGGACTCTTAGGTTTTGTAATGATCCATTTTTACACATTTTTAATAAGTAGTACATGGGGAACAAACAATTATTTTCAAAAATATCAAGTCTATCCTTTCCCTCCATTGTAAAATGACATCCTCTTGTCCCACATCCTCACACCTATCAAGCCACATTATCTACACCAAGATATAAAAAAATAGATCCTAAAAGTCCCTAAACTCATCCTCGAATCATTCCCCTTATCTGTAATAATTCCATGTAATACTTTTGGTACAAACCTAATGGAGTTACCTGAGTAATAGGTAACAAAATTCCTCAAATTTTTTAATTTTATTTCCATTATACACTCCATAAAATCACCTTATTCACTTATTATATAACATAAAATGCATCCGAAATAAACTATGATGTCATTATGTTATGTTTTTAACCAACACATATACAAAACCCCATCTAATGGTTAACTAACATACTGTTTATGTGAATGATGAACTACCAACTCACGAAACGATGATTGTTCATTTTTATTTTTCCACCCTGCATGGTGGTAATTATGAAAGAAACTATACATTTATTGATATATATTATTTTTAAAATATCATTATGATTATTTATTTCTTTTATAACACATAAATCTATATATTCCATTTTTTGTAAATAGAGTAACAACATTTTTGGTAGTGTGGACTACCACCTCTTTAAAGTGATGTGAATCATTCACGCTATAAATGGAATTTATAAATGATGATTTTCATAATCCTATGTAAAATATATAACAAAATTATGATATTAGAATTATTATATACATATTTATCATTTGGTTGTCGTTATTTAAATAGGAAAAATTATAGAAGCAATATTCATGCATACGTATGACCTACCTTCTCCATGAACAATGCACTTCATTTCTTATCTCCAAATTTTAATGATTATTATGAATACATATATACTGTATATAAATTATAAATAATTCAAGTATTATATTTTTTATATTATGAAATCGTGACAAAATTAATAGGAAAACAAATGAAAAGTCCAAAAGGACTTGAGAAAATTGGGCATTTAATACGGGAAATAGTTAAAATAATGAAAGAGTGTTAACAAAAAAGTTATAAAATATTGTAAAAAGTTAATATATGATATAATAAACATGATTATTTCTGTATTATATTTTATTAACATATTTAAAACCACTATATAGTAGTATAAATAAAACACAAAAATGGAAGGGTATGGTAAGAGATTAAATATCAATTTACATTCCATTGAGAATTATTTGTTGTTATGCACCTTGTTTCTTTTATATGGTGTATATAATTACATTTTATATTTTATATTAGGAATATATATATTCTAATTATATTATAAGTTTCTCTTAATGTTTTTAATTTATGGGGATTGAAATTTAAATTGGTAAATCTGGTATGGGACACTTTGAAATGCTTAGATATTACTCTCCTCAAAAATGTCTTTAAGGATTATCTATGAAATAACACTTCCTTAGTGATTTTTGACTTTATCTTGAAATAATTGATATTTTTTAATAAATTATTTGTGTTAAATTTAATTGAATAACCATATAACAATATATATATATATATGATTATTTACTGAATCATAAACCATTTTTCAAAAGGTATTCACTTTGAAGGTTACTTGATTATTGGGGGAAATATTGATAAATATGTATTCTATATTCAATATAGTTATTTGATAAATAATTATATTTCATTAAAAAATTTTATACAAGGAATAATTATTACTATAAATGAAATGTGGATCCTGAAATTTATATAGCTCCTCAAATAATCGAAAGGTTATCATGGTATGATTACGTAGGCCAAATTTAAAGGCTTTCAATACATCGTTATCAGCTATATTGTGAAGGGTCATGAAGGTACAATTTTTCATATGCCTGAGAAATATCATACAAAAATTATTAATTTACTTCATTTTGATTGAGTTATTATGTATGTATGAGATTTTCCATCAACATATCTATGGATTAATTCCAATTCTAAGTTAATTTTCTAAATATATTGTATTTCATTTTCATAACTTGGAATATTAAATTTTCCTTATCTATTTTTTTGAATGGAATGCATTATAATTTGTATATATTTTAATATGGATTTAATCTCATTGATTCATTTTTATTTTACCTTTAATTACCCTTACTAAGAATTTGATCTAACCCTTATTATTTTTCCTTTCCACTGTCTATGTTGAGGAATCCTTTGAATGTGTTTCACGGATGTCTTTTATTAAGTTTATTAGGTATATTGTTTTTAATTTAATTCTACAATATTTTATGTGCATCATGTATGATATTTTTCTTTCCAAAAATACTAAATTGATCGGTCATTCAGGACATGATTCTTTGTAATCATGTACTTGTAATAAAATAATGAACCTGCTAATGGCTTCCACCGTTGGGAAGCTACAAATTGTCTAAATTATATTATTTTAATGTGTCCTAAGATGTTTCAGTCCATCTTTGTGTATGATGTAATCTAACAAGGAATTTTTTATTTTTTGGAGAATATATTTTAAAATCTTTGGTCATTATGGGTAGCATGTTGGTATGACTGACATAATTTTTTATTATATTTCAATATAGATGGAATTATAGAACATAACATTTGATTTCACAGCTACAAAGTTAAAATATTAATGATTTTTATGTGGATCACCATATCTAATATTCATTGATATTATGGATATTATACTTGGTTATGTTACTATATAATTGGGACTTGGTGAGTTTTGGGGTTTTCTTAAATAATTTATATGGGATTTGGTTCTGGTGTATACATACTAGGGAATTAGTACTGTACACCTATATTTTCATGAGAAGTTTAGAGGATATTTCTATTGAGTATACATAAATTATCATATCTATATCTATATAGTTATATTTTATATGTTTCATGGTGGTTTTTAGTTACTGTGCTTGACATTACTTACTCATGGTTGGGGATCTATAGTTGGTTCTGCACCATATGTGTTATTTTTTATAATTTCACGAGGAACATTTTTTACAATTTTAATGTATTTTCTGTTATTATGGGACATTGTATTATTTTAAATAGTGGTTTTTATTGGCGGTTTCCAATTCATATTACCAAGAATTATGAGTGTAATTTCTACTACTTTCATTCTATATTCCCTTCTATGTTAGTTTACTAACCAGGGTCTACTCGCACTGGGTGTCTAGGGTCATGTCCATATTCACTGAAATCCATAAAGGGGTCCCTAGTGGGGGTGGATCTAGATAATTTTTTATCTAAAGAATTAAAATGAAAATTTTATGATTTTATTTTCCAAAATATATAATTCGACTAAAATAGTAATTGCACATATAACATAAAATCTTAAATTTCACAAATTTATGTTCTTCATTATTGGTAATGAATTTAAATACCCTCACATAAGTCATATCTTTTATAATGTTTGACCTCCCACATTAATAATTATGAATAAAATTTTAACTATCACTCTCCCATTGAATTTTAGTATTCCCCAATTATATCAACTAACTTAAAAAGAAATTGATAATTGGTTCTATAAAAATTTAAAAACACTATAAATAAATTATTTTGGTAAATATTCCTTAATAAATTATATAAGGTTATTCTAAAAATACTTTCTAATATTTTTAAGCAATAATTCCACTTTTTGAGAACCATAGTGAAAAAATCATTAAGTGATTCTAGTTCCCTTATACATGTTATCTCATAGATGTAGATATTTTAATTCTACATGTAAACTAATTATTTTCTAAACAATGCATGGAATTTTATTTGTTTATTATATATTTAGATGATATTTACTTGAAATGTGAATTATTTTTTTTCTATAAGTTTCTTGATATTTTTTGTGACGGTGTGATAAATTATATCTAGGTTCATCATGAAACAACCCAAAATTCTATCAATGAAATTTTCCTTCTTATAATAACTTCATATATTATCAGTCCCCTAAAATAACTTATAGAACACAATTAATAAATTTATAAATGGAGAATTAATTAAATAATAAGTATTTATAGAAATTAAGGAACCTAAACCAAATTAATAATAACACAATCTTTGGAATTGTAATATGACAATTAAGAATAGTTACCCAGCTAATATAATATTAATCCTACCTATAAAAGTGTAAATAAAATCTATGAATTATATATATAAAAATATGATATAATTATATCATGGAATATGTAATTAAATATTTTAAAAATGATAAATTAATTATTGATATTTTTGTGAGAGATAAATGTATATGTACAATTTTATAGTTAATATAATGATTTATAAGAAAATTTATTTTCATAGGAAATATGGATATCAAAGTATTTTTCTTTGTATTATTATATAATATGTTTTTGAGAACTTACCTAATTTTCCAAAGTTTTATAAATTTAGTTATAATTTTGAAAATTGTATTTTTTGAATAAATGATGATTTTAATTAAAAAAATAATTTTTCTATATATAGAAAATTATTTATAACACCCGAGAGTTTTATGAAAAATATTTTGTTTTTATGTTATATAAATCATGAAAGGAATCTTTCACTAGACACAACACTAACTTGGCTTTCTTTACACGCAATTGCGACCTTCCTCGATAGCTTGCGTCAAACAAAATATCGGGTATCACTAAACAATGATATATTATTATGGACTAGCTGTTATGAATAATATTAACTAAATTTTGAATTTTATAACATTATTATTCATCTTACACATTTTCTAGAATATGGTAAGAGAAAAAAATAAAATTTTTAGGTAAAATAAGTATTTTTCAAAAAATGCAGTTTTTCCACCTTTCGATGGCGCACCTACATTAAATATAGTTTTTGACATGTTTATAAGTTCAATTTGACACAATAAAATTCTTCTTTTGAATCAGGATATAAAAATTTACTTTGGATAAATTTTTGATATTTTTTTGATAACTTTCATTTTTTGATAAATAGTAAAAATACGGTAATTTTTAATTAAAAACAACTTTTTCCATTGAGATAATTTATATGGATAAATTATAATATTGAATGGTTTTAATGTATAAATAGAATATATTTTTACCATTTAATATAATGTATGTCATTATCATTAATTTCACAATGAATTCATAGGTAAAAACTTTTCAATCTTTGACAATGTTTTAACTTCTAAAACTCATTTTCTTAACAACGAGATTTATTTTAAATTAATTACTGAAACATATGTGTTTTAATTTTTTAAAACTTTATTCCATATTTGGAATCAGTGTGTTCAAATTATGTTAATAGGCAACTTTTTATTTTTTGGGCATTATGAATAGTAACTATGGTAAATTGTATTTACCATAGTTAAAGGTAAATTGGGTAATTAAGGGTAAATATAAGATTATAAAATTACCCTAAAACGTGCCAAAATATTATTGGATGACTAAAAGACTACCCATATCACCTAAGGGTCAGATAAGATTCATTTAATTGACTTTTTTCCATGAAAATAATTTAATTAGTTTTAAAACTAAAAATGTGACAACATGTCACTTTCCTAAATCCTATAAGTATAAAAATTTTAATTTAGTGATAAACTTAATAAAACATCAAACATGAATAGTATACAGAACAATAATAAAATTATCTACATCATATAAATTTATTTAGAATTTTTAAGGATTAAATAATTATCATTAATTATGACACAATAGTGATGTTGAAATTATTTTATTAATTAAAATATCAAATAAATGGTTTTAAAAATATTAAAATAAATACTTTATGAACTATTTAATATGCTCCACTAATTTTCTAGATGCATATGAAATTTTATGGATCTATTAAAGATTTTAGTTTGAACATATATTCTATATATATTTTATTTAAATTCAAATAAACGAATAGTGTCAAAATTGACACTGTTGTTATTTTATAAAAATAACATATTATAAAATTGTTTAAAAATCACAAAAATATTTAAAAATTATAAATTAAAATTTATATGGTATAAAATGTCACAAAGTGTCAAATTATGTAAAATTCATAACAGATATGTAATTATTTATAATAATTTAAAATTTATAATATTATTACCACAAATAAAATTAAATTGATAAATAAGGATAAATCAAGTTAATAATGTTTAAAATAAATTCCTAACATGTCTATATTTTATTGGTTAATGGGAATACAACCCTATCTCATCTAATCTTATGATATGAGTTATTTTGGAAGTTTTTATGTGGGGTTGGGATTTAATATAAACTAATATTTCTTATATTTCCAAAGGTGCCCCTCTCCTCCCTTATAAAAGGGAACCCCCTCCCTCTCCTCCTCACACCAATTTGAGCCTTAACTCTTGGCAAATCCCGGCCCATTTCACTTCCCCACTTCCCTAGAAACATACTAGAGGTCCTGGTCTTCTTTAAAGTCCAATTGTAGTGCCCTAAGAGGAGGTCTCAAAGAGGCGCTTCAAAGAAGAGGTAATGTCCGTTACCGATTCTTTCAACTTTATTTCTTTTTCCATTTCTTATTATTTAGTTTTTTCATTATGAATTAATAACATATGTATTAATCATATTCTAATATTTTATTATAAGTATGAAACAAACCTATTTCACCATCTATCCATCCTACGAAAAATAAAATCACTGCACGTGCGTACGTACGAAATACCGTCTCCACGCCGTGGTGTAATCTATTTTCCATCACCACCTTACTTGGATTGGTATAATGGTGAAAATAAATAACTAGATGTGATTATTTAAAAGTGGTATTGATTCTTAAATAGTATACATACACTCCAATACAATTCCACAATCATGGGAATGATATCATCGCTCTTGCGTACGTACGAAATACCGTCTCCACAATGTGATGCGATTCGTTCTACATGATATTCATTGCATAATGATTCTATAAATGAATTGAATGAATAAATATGATATATAGTAAAATAATACCATTATGGAATTGATGTATCTATAACCTAAAGAAGAGAATAAGAATTTATTCAACAAAACACGCATAAGAACAAAAAGTAATAAACACCCGAATAACAAGTAGTAATGAAATATTACTAAACATAAGCTAAGAATATGACCATATATGATATCATAACAATAATTATGATTCTGTAATAAGTCAATAACATTATTTAAATCATTATACAAGAGTTTCAGACACTTACGAAATAAATCAGACCTAAGGTAAGGGAAAATCTCGCAATCTCATTTTTATCCGAGATTGTTTATACTTTAGAATTTACTGGGGAATATTTATCATCCACATACATGTTTCCTCAATATGTAATATTTAAATCCTTCTACAATATTTTATGTACAATTTTAACCTTCATTGAGTTTTTAGTAAAAGATATGAAAGGGATATTTTTTTGTTTTTTGTACAAGGTACTTTTTGACTTTTCCAACAAAAGTACGAGAAGAATGTTTTGTAACTTATACGAAATGAATGGAATTTTAAAACTTTATTTCCAATAAGCTTAATTTACATGTTTTCACTTTTATTTTTAATAAACTTCTTTTAGTTTAACATTTTATCACATGTTAAGGAAGGAAAAATGTTTTTGAAGTAGAAAGGATATTTTCCTCAAGAATGGAGTTCAAGTGTTTTATCAAAATTATTTTCCATCTAAGATAATATTGGTTTCTGTTTATATCCCTATTATTACATTTATTTGATTATGTTGTTATGGAATTATTTTTATTAATTTCTTTATCTTATATTAATTGTTTTATGATGTCACGATGTTTAAGAATTCTATTTTTATTACATTGGTTATGCAATGATGTATGATTTATGATTTTGTGGCACACATAAGAATGGTATCATTATGAGATGGGTGGGACCTATATCTCCATCCACTCCATTGGGTAAATATTGATATCTCATGAGATAGACATGAGTGGAATGGTAGGTTAAACTGGTTCAGTGAAAGAGGACTGAAATGAGGAGTGAACTCGGTTCAGAAATGGGCTTTGTCCACTAAGATAGTCTTGGCAATGAGTCTTGACTAGTAAGAAATGATTCTCTATGATTATGTGTGTATGCCACAAAGTTTCATGTTGTAAGTTATGATTATTGGGATTACATTTCACTATTATGATTTATCCCATGTTATGATCTGATGATCTCTTTTGCAGGTTAAGATTTACAAAATGTTATGTTCTTATGAATATGATGTGATTAATATTTCTATTACCCTTACTGAGCATTTGAGCTCACCCTTTTGTATGTTTTCTTTACCAGGTCAGGAAGAAGGTTATTAAGTAGGATATGCCGAAAGGGACTCTAGATATGGTGAAATAAATGGGAGACAGTGTAGATGCTTTATGAACCAGTTGTTTATTTTTCCCAGTTTCTAAAGACACTATACCTATACAGTCCTTTCTTGGTTTTGTTATATGTTGTAATAAGTGTACTTCAATTTTGAAGTACTAATAATGTATGTAATGTATGGGTCATTATAGTTGGTATCAAAGGAAAGTTATAGTCAACCTTTGGAAATTAGGATGTGAAAGCCTTAGTAAGAAACCTAAGGATATGTCTAAGCATAGAACCCAATATTAGTGTTTTAGAAATGGCCATGAACAACCTATGATAAGAACTTAAGTGTGAAATTTGATTCTTGATTATGTAGTTTTCGTATTATAATTAGTGTTTCTCACACTATTCCTCTTGGTTTTAGTCAATGGATGGAACCCGAAGGAACCGTGTTAATGTGGAATGTGACAGGAAATGCAATGATTGTCCCCTTGAGAAACCAAAAGTTATGGGAGCAGGAATGCAAAATCATGTAGCCAATATCACACAACTTTCTGAAGCAATGAATCATGTAGGACTTCCAAATGAGCAAATGAAGGAGAAACATTTTGTTGAATCCTTCATGAGGTAGCATCCAACTTCATTCAGCGAGTCTTCTGATCAATTAGTGGCTGAACAATGGATTAGTACCACTGAAAAGATATTTGCAGTTCTTCAATGTTCTGAACATGATAAAGTGATCTTAGTAGTGTATCGTTTGGAAGTTGATTCTGATCAATGGTGGAATCTTTTTAAGAATATGAGGCAATGGGATGAAATTGAGTCCATTGAATGGGATGAGTTTAAGAACTTATTTTTCAATAAGTATTTTCCTCGTATTCTTCAAACAAAGATGGAGAAGGAGTTTCTTGAACTGAAGAAAAAGGATGATGAATCCGTTGGTACCTACGAAGCAAATTTTACAAGACTTGCAAGGTACGCTTCTAGTATTATTATCAAACCTGAGAGTAAGATCGATCGATTCTTTAGTAGATTAAAACCAAGTCTTCGAAGGGCCCATAAGGGACTTCAATAGATACGAGGAAATTGTTCGATGTGCTCTGAAGGTTGAGATGGAGATTGGTGTAAGCCATCAGTGACATGGGTTCGATAAGAAGAGGAAAATGGAATTCAAAGGAAAATCTAAAGACCACACTAAAAAGAAGATGAGTTTTCCATTATGCTCAAAGTGTGGAAATAAACATGGAGGAAATTGTCTTAAGGGGACAATAAAATGTTATAAGTGTGGAAAAGAAGGTCATCGGGCAATTGAATGTTGAAATAATGGGAAGAAGATGTCTAATGATGCAAAAAAAGGAAGGGATACACAGAATGAACCTACTACAATTCAATGTTTCAAGTGCAAGGAGATGGGTCATTATGCCAATCAATTCCAAAATTCAAGGGTTGATGATGATGATTGATGTCAACAAACTCTTAAGGCCAAAGACAAAGGAAAGTCACATGCATTTACTATCGGTGATGTGGAGTACGACAATTAAGTGGTGAGAGGTACACATACCATACACTCTAAAGTAGCAAATGTTTTATTTGATTCTGGATCCACCCACTCTTTTATTTCTGAAGAATTTTCTAAGGGTATCACCATATTACCTCAACAATTAGATATTGAGTTAGCTGTGACAACCCCTAATGGCACAACAGTCACATCACATGTTTATAATTCTACTCCAATTGAATTTTGTGGAAAAGTACTTCCTGCAAATCTTGTGGTCCTTCCTATATTGGAATTTGATGTGATTCTTAGAATGGAATGGATTTATTTATTTGGAGATCATATAAATTTCCAATGAAGGGAAGTGACATTTAATATTCCAGATCAATCTATGATCGTCTATCGATGCAAGAATGAACATAACCTTCCAGTGAAAATTTATTCCATCTTATGGGTCTAGATTCCACTAAAAGAAGGTTATTTATCTCAAATGGTTGGTGAGAAACTCACGATTAAGAATATTCCCATTGTATGGGAGTTTGACGATGTCTTTCCAGAGGAATTGTCGGGTCTTCCACCAAATTGTGAAGTTGAGTTTTCAATAGAACTCGTACCGGGTGCTTTGCCTATTTCAAAGACACCTTATAGAATGGTCCCAATTCAGTTGCAGGAATTGAAGAAGAAACTCCAAGAGAATCTTGATAAAGGATTCATACGCCCTAGTCCGTCGCCTTGGAGAGCACCTATTATGTTTGTTAAGAAGAAAAATGGATCAATGAGACTCTGCATTGATTATAGAGAACTTAACAAGATCACTATCAAGAACAAATATCCTCTCCCGCGCATTGATGACTTATTTTACCAACTACGCAGAGCTCAATACATTTCCAATATTGATCTTCGTTCAGGGTATCATCAATTAAGGGTCAAAAGGGAGGATATACCAAATATAGCTTTCTGTATAAGGTATGGACACTAAGAATTTATAGTGATTTAATTTGTTCTTACTAATGCCCCTACTATCTTCATGGATCTGATGAATATAGTCTTTAGAGACTATCTTGATCAGTTTGTGGTAGTCTTTATAGACGATATTCTTTTCTATTCAAAGAGCAAGAATGAACATGAAGATCATTTGAGAATTATATTGGAGACCCTGAGAAAGGAGATGCTTTATGAAAAATTTACCCAGTGTGAATTTTGGCTTCAAAAAGTTGCATTTTTGGGTCACATAAGCTCAAAAGAGGGGATATATGTGGATCCAGCAAAAACATGGGTTATTGAAAGATGGTCGAGACCAACAACCGTAACTGAGATCCAACGTTTTCTTGGTTTGGCTGGATATTATTGACGTTTTGTGAAAGATTTTTCACGATTATCTAATCCACTCACCAAGTTGACTCGGAAAGGAGTTAAGTTTGATTGGACGGAGGAATGTGAAGAGAATTTCAAGGAGCTGAAAAGAAGGTTATCCAGTGCACCTGTACTCACACTTCCTTGTAGTGGAGAATGGTTTTTGATCTATAGTGATGCATCCAAGAAGGGTTTGTGGTGTGTTCTTATGAAAAATGATATGGTGATAGCTTATGCCTCATGACAGTTGAAAATCCATGAGAAAAATTAACCAACTCATTATTTGGAGTTAGCTGCGCTAATCTTTGCATTAAATATTTGGAGGCATTATCTTTATGGAGAAAGGTGTGATATTTATACTGATCATAAAATTTTAAAGTATATTTTCACACAAAAGGAGCTGAATATGCGCCAAAGAAGATGGTTGGAGCTGATTACAGATTACGACTGCTCAATTCATTACCACCCTGGGAAGGAAAACATGGTGGCAGATGCATTAAGTTAACAAGACCATGCTAGCTTATCCATGATGAGGATCACAAATGATCTAATATTAATGGATTTATAAAGGATGGATCTTGGAATTATAATGGAAGGGGAAAAATTTTATCTTTATCAAATGAATGTTCAACCATCTATACATGTGATGATTAAAGAGGAACAGAAAGCAGATGTAGAGTTACAAAAGAAGGTGAGAAATATTCCGAAATTCAACCATGATTGTGATGGGATAATAAAGTTCAAGAATCGGGTTTTTGTTCCTCCCATCCCAGAATTAAAGGATCTGCTGGATGAGGCTCATAGTTCTTCATTCTCTATTAATCCGGGAAGCACGAAGATGTATAGGGACCTGAAAGAGTACTTCTGGTGGGATTCCATGAAAAGAGATGTTGCTGAATATGTCTCTCGATGCTTGGTTTGTCAGCAAGTTAAAGCTGAGAGACAGAAGTCTAAGGGGATGTTACAACCATTACCCATACCAGAATGGAAATGGGAAAACCTAACTATGGACTTTGTCACCGGACTTTCCAAAACATCCAAAGGCAATAATGCTATTTGGGTCATAGTTGATCGTCTTACTAAGTATTCACACTTCATTTCTATTAGAGAGTATTTCTCTCTAGATCAGCTTGCCAGGATATACATAAAGGAAGTTGTAAGATTGCATGGAGTACCACATTCCATTATATCTGATCGGGATCCGAGGTTTACCTTGAAGTTCTGGCGAAGTCTTCAGCATACTCTGGATACATAGTTGGGATTCAGCACTGCTTATCATCCTCATACAGATGGTCAGTCTAAGAGGAAAATTCAAACTCTAGATGATATGCTGAGAGCTTGATCTATAGATTTCAAAGGTGGTTGGGATCAACACCTACCTTTCTTGGAATTTTCTTATAATAATAGCTTTCACTCCAGTATTCAGATGGGTCATTATGAAGCTCTCTATGGAAAGAAATGCAGGACTCCAACTTGCTGGGATGAAGTTGGGGAAACAAAGCTATTAGGACCTAGTCTTGTTGATGAAATGGTAGAAAAGGTCAGATCTATTCAACAACACATAAGAGCATCTCATAGTCGACAAAAACGTTATGCCGATAAGAAAACAAAAGACCTAGAGTTTGAAGTGGGTGATAAAGTGTTCTTACGAATATCTCCCTGGAAGTGGGTCATGAGATTTGGAAAGAAGGGAAAGATGATCCCTAGATATATCCATCCTTTTGAAATTATGGATGATGTTGGGAAGGTATATTACTGATTGGAGCTTCCAACTAATCTCTCTCAAGTTCACGATGTGTTCCATGTATCTCTCCTGAGAAAGTACATACCTGATCCTTCACATGTACTCAGCTCAGAAGTTGTACCGCTGGAGCAAGATCTTTCTTATGAAGAACAGCTGATAAAGATTCTAGATCGTAGCGAAAATGTCTTATGGAACAAGACCACTCGCTTGGTGAATGTTTTATGGAGAAACCACCAATTAGAAGAAGATATATAGGAGCTTGAGGATATGATGAGGGAGAGGTATCCTCATCTCTTTGTTAAAAAGTGACGAATTTCGAGGGCGAAATTCATTTTAAGGGGGTAGAATGTAACACCCGAGAGTTTTATGAGAAATATTTTGTTTTTATGTTATATAAATCATCAATGTAATCTTTCACTACACACAACACTAGCTTGGCTTGCTTTACACGCAATCACGACCTTCCTCGATAGCTTGCGTCATACGCAATACCAGGTTTCACTAAACAATGATATATTATTATGGAATAGCCGTTATGAATATTTTTAACTACATTTTGAATTTTATAACATTATTATTCAACTTACATATTTTTAGAATATGGTAATAGAACAAAATAAATTTTTCAGGTAAAATAAGTATTTTTCAAAAAATGCAGTTTTGCCGCCTTTTGATGGTGCACCCACATTAAATCTATTTTTTGACACATTTATATGTTCAATTTGACAAAATAAAATTCTTCTTTTGAATCAGGATAAAAAAATTTATTTTGGATAAATTTTTGACATTTTTCTGATATCTTTCATATTTTGATGAATAGTATAAATATGCTAATTTTTAAATAAAAACAACTTTTTCCATTGAGATAATTTATATGGTTAAATTATAATATTGAATATTTTTAAAGTATAAATAGAATATATTTTTACCATTTAATATAATGTATTTCATTAGCATTAATTTCACATTGAATTCATAGGTAAAAACATTTCAATCTTTGACAATGTTTTAACTTCTAAAACCTATTTTCTTAACTACGGGATTTATTTTAAATTAATTACTGCAACTTATATGTTTTGAATTTTGAAAAATGGATTCCATATTTGGAATTAGTGGGTCCAAATTATTTTAATATGCTACTTTTTTTGGGCATTATGAATAGAAACTACGGTAAATTTTATTTACCATAGTTAAAGGTAAATCGGGTATTTAAGGGTAAATATAAGAATACAAAATTACCCTAACATGTGACAAAATCCTATTGGATGACTAAACATCGACCCATATCACCTAAGGGTCGGATTAGAATCATTTAATGGACTTTTTTCCATGAAAATAATTTAATTATTATTAAAACCAATGAATGTGACAACATTTCACTTTCTTAAATATTATAAGTATAATAAATTTAATTTATAGATAAACATAATAAAACTTTGAACATGAATAGTCTCCAGAAATCTAATACAATTATCTACATCATATAAATATATTTTGAATTTTTAGGGTTTAAATAATTATCATTAATTATGACACAATAGTGATGTAGAAATTATTATATTAATTAAAATATCAAATAAATGGTATTAAAAATATTAAAATAAATATTATATGAACTATTTAATGTGCTAAACTAATTTTTTAGATACATATGACATTTTATGGATCTATTAAAGCTTTTAGTTCGAACATATATTCTGTATATATTTTATTGAAATTCAAATAAATGAATAGTGTCAAAATTGACACTTGTTATTTTATAAAAATAACATATTATAAAATTGTTTAAAAATCACAAAAATATTTAAAAATTATAAATTAAAATTTATATTGTCTAAAATTTCATAAAGTTTTAGATTCTGGAAAATTCACAACACATATGTAATTATTTATAATAATTTAAAATTTAGAATATTATTACCACAAATAAAATTAAATTGATAAATAAGAATAAATCAAGTTGATATTGTTTAAAATAAATTCCTAACATATCTAAATTTTATTGGTTGATTATATAACAACCCTATATCATCTAATATTCGTATATGAGTCATTTTGAAAGTTTTTATGTGGGATTGAGATTTAATATAAACTAATATTTCTTATATTTCCAAAGGTGCCCCTCTCCTCCCTTATAAAAGGGAACCTCCTCCCTCTCCTCCTCACACCTATTTGAGCCTTCAATATCGTCCAATCCTTGCCCATTTCACTTCCCCACTTCCATAGAGACATCCTAGAGGTCCCTGTTATCTTCAAAGACCAATTTTAGTTCCCTAAGAGGAGGTCTCAAAGAGGCGCTTCAAAGAAGATGTAATGTCCGTTACCGATTCATTCAACTTTATTTCTTCTTCCACTTATTCCTCATTAGTTGTTTAATTATGAGTTAATAACATCAGTATCACTAATATACTTATATGTTGTTATAATTATGAAACAACCATCTTTCACCATCTATCCATCCTATGGAAAATGAAATCACCACGCGTGCGTACGTACGGAATACCGTCTCCTTGTCGTGCTGTAATCTATTTTCCATCACCACCTTACTTGGATGGGTATAATGGTGAAAATAAATAACTATATGTAATTATTTTAATGTGTTATTGATTCTGAAATAGTATACATACAATCCAATACAATTCCACGATCATGGGAACGATATCATCGCTCGTGCGTACGTACGGAATATCGTCTCCACGATGTGATGCGATTCGTTCTACATGATATTCATTGCATAATGATTATATAAATGAATTTAATGAATAAATATGATATATAGTACACTAATACAATTCTGGAAATTAGGTATCTATAACCTAAATAGAATAATAAGAATTTATTCGACAAAACACGCATAAGAACAAAAAGTAATAAACACATGAATAACGAGTAGTATTGAAATATTACTAATAAGAAGCTAAGAATATGACCATATATGATATCATTACAATAAGTATGATTTTTTAATAATTAAATAACATTATTTAAATCATTATACAGGAGTTTTGGACACTTACGATGCAAATCGGACCTATGGTAAGGGAAAATCTCGCAATCTCATTTTTATCCGAGATTGTTTATACTTCAGAATTTACTGGGGAATATTTATCATCCACATACATGTTTCCTCAATATGTAATATATGTATCCTTATACAATATTTTATGTCCAATTTTACCCTTCGGTGAGTTTTTAGTAAAAGATATGAAACGAATATTTTATCGTTTTTCGTACGTGGTACTTTTTGACTTTTCCGACAAAAGTACGAGAAGAATGTTTTTTTAACTTATACAACATGAATGGATTTTTAAAACATTATTTCCAAGAATATTCCTTTACATGTTTTCAAGTTTATTTTTAATCAACTTCTTTTAGTTTAAAATTTTATGAAATGTTAAGGAAAGAATAATTTTTTTGAAGTAGAAAGGATATTTTCCTCAAGAATGGAGTTCAAGTGTTGTATCAAAATTATTTTCCAACTAAGATAATAGAGGGATCTGTTTTTATCCCTATTAATACATTTATTTGATTATGTTGTGATGGAATTATTTTTATGAATTCCTTTATCTTATATGAATTTTTCTTTGATGACACGATGTTTAAGAATCCCATTTTTATTACGTGGGTTATGCAATGATGTATGATTTATGATTTTGTGGGACACATAAGAATGGTAACATTATGAGATTGGTGGGACCTATATCTCACTCCAATGCAATGGTAAAAGATTTATATCTCATGAGATTGACATGGCTGGAATGGCAGGTTAAACCAGTTCAGTGAAACAGGACTGAAACGAGGAGTGAACTCGGTTCAGAAATGGACTTTGTCCACTAAGATAGTCTTGGCAATGAGTCATCAATACTAAGAAATGATTCTCTATGATTATGTGGGTATGAAAAAAAGTTTCATGTTTTAATTTATGATTATTGGGATTACATTTCACTACTATGATTTAACCCATGTTATGAAATTATGATCTCTTTTGCAGGTTATGATTTCCAAAATGTTATGTTCTTATGAATATGATGTGATT
Organism: Viscum album; assembly: GCA_963277665.1. Classification (NCBI taxonomy): domain Eukaryota; kingdom Viridiplantae; phylum Streptophyta; class Magnoliopsida; order Santalales; family Viscaceae; genus Viscum; species Viscum album. Next base: position 113,702,042 of record OY728127.1, read on the forward strand.
GATATTTCTTTTACCCTTAATGAGCATTTGAGCTCACCCTTTTGTATGTTTTCTTTCCCAGGTCAGGAAGAAGGTTATTAAGTATGATATTCCAAAAGGGACGCTAGATATGATTAAATAAATGGGAGACTGTGTAGATTCTTTATGAACCAGTTGTTTATGTTTCCCAGTTTTTAAAGACACTATATCTATACGGTCCTTTCTTGGTTTTTTTATATGTTGTAATAAGTGTAATTAAATTTTGAAGTACTAAAAATATATGTAAATTATGGGTAGTTATATTATTTTTATAAAAAAATTCAAAATTTTTAATTGTACACGTCTAAACATATTTAGGGTTTACTTTTTGGATTCTTCTAAAATAGTTGAAAACGATTAATAGTGAAATACTATAATTTCCTGTATAAACAATACACATGAATTATTGAGTAATAGTTGTCTTATTGTTTAATTTGGAACAATTGGTTAAAACCCACATGAAATTGCTACTATAATTAGTAACAATAATTCACACTATTGATAGTAGTGAGAAAAAATAATAAATAAATGAATAAAATAATCAAGAAACACCCACTACCACTCTATAAATACCACCCCTACCACCTAATCTTCACACACAAGCAAAGCCTTGAATATATTCAAAATTATTACCCAATTCTCTTAATAAGTCTCTATAGCACTTCTATGATAATTTTTTATTAAAAAAACTCTTTACTAAAGTGCCTTAATGAGGTTCTCATGGAGAATAATTCAGTAGGTAAAAAAATCCTACTTTTATAATTTCTTTTCAGGTTTTTTCTTTCCATGTTTTATCTTGTTCTCCCATTATAAAATTGACCTGATATCTCCTGTATTTTGTATATAGTAGAATTTTATTATTTTATTGGAAGAACCTATAATCATTCCCCATCCCTAACCATTTTATTCTAAAAACAAAAACATCATCTATGATGTGTAAATTTATCCCATTCATGGATGACGAGATTTCAAAATCAATTACTTCCTTCATGGTTTGTAAAAACACATTATTGTGGTAAAAAAATTATAATATATGTATTTAAGCATATTTAATTTTATGTAACCATTATATATACTTAATATTAATTAGTAAAAAAACTAGTTCAACATGATTAAAAAATGAAAAATATTCTAAATATTTATCTTTTACAGTTTATATAATGTATCATTATCACATATCGAAACATATTGATATATAAGGATATTTAATATTATGGATGTTCATTAATATCATATAATTTACATTTTATACAATTATACTAATTTTATATGATTTTCAAAACATGTATTCATGTAAAATGATCTTGAAAACCAACAAAACGAACGCCCACCAGAATAATGAAATTTTATCTTAAAGCTCAAAAAATGGAATATAAATGTTATGAATAAAATTATAATAAATAAAATAAATAGATAAAAAATTATTAATTAATTAATTAATTTATTTATTAATATAATTTGATTATCCTTTACATTAAGATCAAGTGCATACCTATATCATACATAATGTAATAGATTCTTTCTGAACCTCCATTTTTCCCATGGGTAAGACATTCTGTATCTTTTCCACAACGTAACTATTTTTTAATTTTATATAATCAATAAAATTTCTCTATATATATTCCAATAAAATTATCCAGATTATTTTACCTTCATTTATGGTGAAATCCATGTTTTAAAAATGTTACCTTCTTAGTTCTTCCAAAAATGAAAGCCAATGAAAGGGAACGTCCCGATTTTCAACCTATTTTCAAGTGCACTACAAAATCTGTATTAAGAGACCATTATTTTTCTAAACTCTATAATTTTAATAGGGAAAACTATCTTGGTACCTTTTTTGTTTTTATACTATCACTTATTCTTTTTTCATTTTAATGAATCCTTAAAATATTCTGTTATACCACACTAATGTGTATCATTTCTAAAGCATCGTAAACACAATTTTCAGATGTTTAAACTACAATTCTACAATATAGATAATTTTTTATGGATATTTTATTTTATTAATGTCTATGTATAATTTAATTCCATTATTTATTAGACACCATTTAGGTATATCCATTTTCTAAGCCTTATCACATGATTACGATACACATTCATTTCCCTTGGTAACCTTTATGTTTATACCTTATATTTGATTCTTCATGTGGAGGACATATGAGTGAAAATGTAATGATGTGTGCTACTAGTTGGTGATAAAATTCCTTTGGTATTACTTAGTCCCATGTGATATCATTTTTGAATAAGTAGTGAACCTAAATCCTTTATGGGACTCTATCCCCCCATGTGCAATCATATTGGTTGTTAACCTTGACTTATTCTCCACCATGTGAAATTTTCTTGGTAGTTATATTTGAATCATGATAATATTATTTTTTATTTTGTTTCCACATTCTAATCATTCCAGGATTACATGATCTCATGTTATACATGTTATGGTTCCTTGTGATTGTTCGTACATTTTTTATGACATCATGTTACACCTTATAACCCATGTGATATGACTTATTTTTATGATTATGTAATTTGCTAGGATTTTTATCTCAGCCCATTGTTCCTGTATTCCCAAATTTTTCTTATGCTGATGATGGATCATAATGGACATTAGGATCTCATTATAGAGATTAAACAGAAGTTGTTTTCATTATGGTTTCATGTTTTCTAATTATGTATCTAATATTCCAAAGATAGTAGATATTATAATCCTTGATTTTATTTGATGGTTAATTATACCCAATATCATGTAGTAATATGCGTAAAAGGTTAGGTTAATCATATTTGGTATCAGATGATGGTCCTGTTTTTTTGGAGATTAGGATTAGATAAGCTAAGTAAGAACCCTTGGGATAATTATATCACCTTGTTTGACCTAGATTAAAACACATGGAATCACATGATAAGATATAATTTTAATTTACATGGTTATCCTTCTATTTTCAATGTTTTCTTTTTAGGTTTATTTGAAATGTAATCAAGCCCCCTTAATTCTATTTTTTTCTACGTTAATGGATTGAAATATGAGAACCAAGTCCAACAATCAATGTAATATACAATGAGACAATTACAAAAACAGAATTCCAAAAATAAATGGAAAGAATGGAAAAAAAATCATGAAAGAACAAGAACAACTATACGAGGTTTTAAATAATGACATAAATAATGTGGAATGACCCTATCTCCTAAGAAAGTGAAATATGTGGTCGAATCCTTCATGAAACAATGGAATCATTTCTTTATTAGATCATATAATCCGCTCAATATAGAAAAATGGATTTACTCAATAAAGAATATATTCTATACCCTAAAGAACTCATAAAAAAAGAATGTTTTGATGGATGTCTATCATTTTTATAAGGAAGCTGATCAGTGGTGGAAACTGTTCAAGAACACGAAGTCTAAAGAGTAAATTGATCCCATGGAATTGGATGATTTCAATAAAAAAAATTTAATAAATATTTTCCTTGAACTCTCTATCTTATGATGTAAGTGGATTTCCTCAGTCTGAAGAAAAAGTAATATGTTTCTATTAGGGAATATAAATAATAATTTATAGTACTTTTACGATGTGCCTCTATCTTTTTCATTAACACAAAAATAATGGCGGATCAATTCTTTATAAGTCTAAATAAGAGTCTAAAAAAAGTGTGTGTGGTTTGAGGCATTGATAATTATGATGTAATTGTTCATTATGTCCTTAAAGATGAAATATAGACCAGAGACTCTCAGTAGTCTCAAGGCCCAAAGATAAATAGTAGAGAATTGAGTATAGTAAGAGAGGATCAATAGATTAATCCCATGATTAATGGAAAACCAAACAAAACACCTATCAATGTTATGGGAATTAGCATCCTGGGAACTTTTTAAATGGAAGTATGAGATGTTAAAAATGTGGAATAATTGGGCTTATGATAAATATCTTCCCATGGGATATGATTAATTCAACAAATGTGGAATAATAATGGATGGTTCTGATAAACACTCAGCATTTACTATAGTGTTTTAACAATGAGGAACAAGTGCATTACATTATCCATTTCCATAAAAGGAATGTTGGAGGATATCAACAACCTCCATGGAAGCAAGGACGTTCATATGATATCACTATTATTAAGGTGGAGCCATATAATAATGTGGTGACAGGTTCATTGGTAATTCATTCAATAATAGTGAAGATACTATTTGAATATTATTATATTCATTATTTCAAATCATTCTTGTTTACTAACACTATTCAGACACCACCTCATGATATAGAGGTTGAGATATCTGTGAGAATATAAAATGGGTAAATTATTGCATTAATTTCCTATAAATAATCCATGGTTAATTTTTCTGGACTAAACCACTAAAAAAATAATTTCATACTTATTTACTGTTTCTTAATTATATATTGGGCATGGGTTTTCTATATCTATACAAAGACCACATCCACTGTCAAGAAAGGGACATAACACTTCTCATCCCAAGGAATCCCCTTATTCTATAGATGTGTAAGGAGGAGAATAAATATTTTTATGAATCATAATCTCAATTGTGGATATTATTTCATTATTAGAAAGCATATCTAGCTCAAATGAAAGTTGAAAAAAGTGAATCAAGCTCGAAGAGATTCCCATTGTGAGGGACTACACTAATATGTTCCTTGAAGAATTTCATGGCCTTCCTCCTATCTAAGAAGTTGAGTTCTCAATTGAACATCTTCTTAGATATCTTCTTATATCAATGAAAACATATATAAGAAACACCATTGATTTGGATGAACTATAGAAGTAGTTACAGAAGAATCTACACACGACTTTAATATGTTTGAGTACATCATCATTGGGTTCATGATTTCTATTTTTCAGTAATAAGGATGGATCAATTCAGCTCTACATTGATTATCATGAACTCAATAAAAGTGAAATACAGACCAAGAATCCTCTAAAATGAATATACGACTTTTTCGATTAACTATATTGGGCTTTTTATTTCAATATGGTAGACCTTCAGTTTTGATATCACTAATTAAAGTTACCGATGGAAGATGTTACCATGAATTCCATTCGGACTAGGTATGGGAACTGTGAAAACATAATTATACCCTTCAAACTGACTAGTTCTACATTAATTTTAATTGACATAATGTATAGAGTCATTATAGATTACCTCAATAAATATGTGGTAGTATTTATTGATGATATTATTATATACTCCAAGAATGAGTTGGAACATGATGATTATTTCAATAAAATTATAGAGACCTTTCAAAAGGATAAAAATTATTAATATTATAGAAAATGTGAGTTATAGATGGAGGAATTATCATTATTGGTCGTGTTGTCACTAATAATAGAAAATATGCAGAACCTCCCAAAACAAAAGAAAATGAGGAGTGGGCTAGGAAAACATATATAATATATATCCATAGTGTCATTTGTCTATATGGGTATTTTTGATGATTTTTGAAGAAATTCTCACAAGTTTCAAACCATATTACCAAGATGACTTATAGGGCATTGATGTTTGTCTAGACTACTGAATGTGAATACTGTTTCAATGAGTAGAAAAAAGTTCATAAATATACCAATTCTCACACTAACAATATGTGTGGTGCTCTTTGCGGTGTAAAACGACAATTTAAAATTTTTATAATGCTTTTTACTGATGAAAAATGCTAAATTGATAACCTATTCATAATGGAAGTTGAAACATATTGAGAAAAATTATACCTAGCATGATTTAGAGTTTTTGGCAGTAGTCATTATGTTGAAAATAATGTTGTATAATATCTAATTAGAGAAGTGAGAAATATATACTGATTAGAAAATCCTTAAATATATATTCAAATAGAAATAGAATCATATTGGAATGTAAAGATGGCTATAGCTCATCATGCATTATGTCTGCTGAATACACTACAATACTAGTAATGAAAATAAAGTGAAAGATTCTCTATGTATAAAGGATCTGAAATCTTTATCATTAATGAAAATTGAGAAGGAACAAATCTTCTTAGACCTACAAGGGATGTACACGGGAATCCTTAATGAAGGAACAACATCAATAATTTCTCAAATGATTTCTCAACCATCTCTTGAGGAGAAAATAAAGTATGCTCAAAGAAATTTCATGGAAATTTAAGAAAATGTGGAGGAAATTAGAAATTGAAAATTAACTAACTTCAAAATTGATGAGGATGGATTCAAAGGATTTGGGTCACGAATATGTGTACCATATAATATGGAGATAAATATAGAGATTCTGAATTATGCATATAGATCAATTATCTCTATCCTACTAAGAAGCAAAGAGATTTATCAATATCTATTTCAGAACAATTGGTGGGGAAATATGATGAAAGGGATTACTGAGTATACATCAATGTGCCTAGTATATTAGCAAGTGAAGAATGAATGGAAAAATTTCTAAGGGTATGATGTATCCATTTACCATACAAACATAGAAATTGGAAAACCTCGCTATGGACATGATAACTGGACTTCCAAAAATATCCAAAGGAAATAATTCTAAATGGGTCGTTTTGGATCATATTACATATACAACTAACTTTATCATAATTTTAAAGGAATTATAACTTGACCAAATTGCACAGATATACATCAAAGAAGTGGTGATGTTGCATGGAGTACCACTATCTATTGTTTCTCTTTGATATTTAAGATTTACCTCCAAATTCATTAAAAGTATCCAACATTCTATAAACATTGTGTTGAACTTCATTATGGCCTATCATCCTCAAATCGATGGCCAATCTATGGGGACTATTTAGATACTAGAAGACATGTAGAAATTGTGTTCTATTTACTTCAGCGTAGTATGGAAAAAACATATACCTCTCGTCAATTTCTCTAACAACAACAATATCCACTCATGAATATAAATGGATCCATATGAAGCTCATTATGATAAAAGAAACAGAACATCGAACATTACCAAATGAAGGTAGTGAATATATGATTCTAGGACATTAAATGGTCATTGAAATGGTGCAAAATGGGAAAACCATTCAGCAACACATCAAGGAAATCCAATGTTGACAAACAGAGCTATGAAAACAATTATTGAAGGGTCCTAGAGTTTAAGGTCGTAGACATGGTATTCATTCATATATCTCCATGGAAGAGGACCATGAGATTTGGTGTGAATCAAATGATATGTCCCATATAAATTGTCCCATTTGAGATTATTGATTTTTTCGAAGCGTTGTCCTATCTACTAGTACTTATTATTACCATTTCTCAATTAAATGATGTATTCCTTGTATCCCTCTTGAGTAATTACAAACCAAATCCCAAACATGTACTGAATTTAGGTCTTAAAATTGGAAAATGATCTTTATTATGAGGAGTAGTTGGTGAAGAATGTGGACCGTATAAATAAAGTTATATTCTATAATAATATTAACATTGTCAATGTACAAATATATGAATAATATGTATAAAGAAAAATAAGGGAAACCAAAGGAAGGGATGATGGGGAATTACCCCGATCTGTTTTCACAATATTATGTCAAATGAAATTTCATGGGAGAAATTTCATTAGGGGGAAGAGTGTAACAAAATAAATTTAAATCACTGAAATTTGCGTTCATATAATTATTTCATACAGTATAAATCACATCAAATCACTTATAAAACACAATAGAAACATTATAAATGATGAATGAATGAAATAGGTTGTATTTATTGAAATTAAAGATCCAAAACCAAAAAAAACAAGATCTTTGGAATATTAATGTGACCATTAAGTATAGTAACCCAACCAATAGAATATTAACCTCACATATAAAAGTATAAAAAAATATTGGGCATATTTTTAATGAAAATATGATATATTTATATCATAGAATATGTAAATTTATGTTCTAAAAATGATAAATTAAGTATTGATATATTTTGGAAACATAAATGTTCATTTAAAATTTTATAATTAATATAATGATTTAATGAAAATTTATTTTCATAAAATACTACAAAAAATTAATCTTTTTTTCTATGGATTATAATATAATTTTTTGAGACATTATTCAACTTTTAAAACTATTATAAAACCATTTCTAATTAGAAAATTATATTTTTTAATTAAATGATGATTTTAATTAAAATTTGAATTTATCATACAAAGACAACTATTTTCATTAAATGGATTCAATTATATAATTATAAAAAGCAAAATATGGTTAAGAAGGTTTTTTTGGATATTACTAATATAGTTAAGATTTTTGTGAATCTTTAAATAATGTAATTTATGGCATAGGCTAAATACATTAATTATTAATTCATGGCTAATCTAGAGACGATGTATGAAGAATTGGTTTGAACTCACATGCACTAGTTACTATACTTATTCCCAATACTACGTAGTATTGAATGTCTTGATCAAAAGTAATAAAAAATGAATAAACAAATCAGAAAACACCCCTCTCCTCGACTATAAATACCACACATCACCACATATTATCCTTACACATCAAAACACTTAATGCTTATAAAAATTATACCCAATACTCTTCCCAGGTATCTCCTATAATTATGGGATCAATTACTCTAAATTAACTAAAAAACTAAATTTCCATAAGGAGGGTCTTAAGAAGAATAATTAAACATGTAAAAACATATTTATTTTAATTTTAATATATTTTCAATTTATTTTATTATCGTATTCTCTCTCCAAACACCCTTATACAAGAGACATGATATCTAAAATATATTTTACATACTCTAATTTTATTATGTTAATGGAATAACACATCATACATTCTCTTTCCTTCCCATTTTTTCTAAAAAGGAAAACATTGTCTTTGATATGTTAATCTATAGCATTCAAGGGTGACAAGAGTTAAATTTCCATTAACACCTTCAAGGCTGGTCAAAAAACCACTTTTTTGATTAAAAATTTAATGTTATATTTATTACAGCTTATTTAATGTTATATAACTAGTATATATAGGTTATAATAATTAATAAAACAAAACTAGTTGTTATGATCTGAACCCCCCAAATAATCTAAATATTTATCATTGACATTTAATCTAATAAATATTCCTCTCATGTAGAAAAAATGAAATATAATTACTTTTAATATGGTTTATTTTAAATATGAAAATATAATTTCTATTCTCTACAACTATTATATATTTACTTGATTTTTCATACATGTATACTAGAATACTGATCATGATAACCAATCAAACAAATGACCCATGAATGTTAAAATTGTATCATAGAACTTATCAAAAATGCCATAAATGAACATAATAAAATTATAATTAATAAACTTAATATAGAATATATTATTAATTTATTAATCAATTAATTTAATTTATTTAATTTTATTATCCAAGAAAATTAATATCAAGGGCCAAATAATTTCATACATAAGGTAGGGGATTTATTCTGAACCTTCATTTGTCCTTCATGTCACACATTCTATATATATACCCAAATGTAATACTTATTTATTTTTATATAAATATTATAAATTATAAGTATATGTTCCAAAATCATGTATCCATATCTATTAATCCTTCTTTTATTTATAATTATATGTTTTAAAAAGGTTCATTTCTCAATTTTCGGGAAAAGCAATCCTGATTAAAGGGAACATCCCGATTTCTCACCCATTTTCATGTGCACTACATAATCTACTATAATCTAAAATTATTATTTTTTAAATTCATTTATTGTATAATTAGAAATATAATTTATGTTTTTATACAAACCATTATTCCTTTTCAATTTTAAAGAAACATTAAAATATTTCCTTAAACTATACTAAAGTGGCTCATTACTAAAGTTTCTTAAACACACTTTTTACATGTTTTAACATCCGTTTGACTTGACTTATTATTTTTTATGTCTATTTTACCTTATTAATGAACATGCTTAATTTAAATCTAGTATTACTTAAAATCCTTCACGATAAACAAATTATTTATGCCAAATGAATTAATTATAATACCCATTTCTTTCTTTGGGTAACCCTTATTATTATACCCTATGTTTAATTATTCATGTTGAACAGATATGCCTAAACATGTTGTGATGGGTGAACCTAGATAGAACTATTATGAATTGGGTAATTTTTAGCCTTATAATTATTCATGTTGTAATAGGAAGTGAACCTGAATCCTTTATGGGACATTCTCCTCCGTGTGCAATGGTCTTGGAAGTATGACTTGAATCATGCTCTTATATTTGAAATGTTCAAGGTAGTTATCATTGACTTATTATAATGTCAGGTTTTATATTGTTTGCACATTCCAATGATTCTAAGATTACTTGATACCATGTTATAAATTCTATGCTTCATTATTTGTATTAATTACTTTTCTCTGTCCTAATGTTACGCTATCTAACCAGTGTTCTATGCCTTATTTATATGTTGATTTCTATTACTGGGATTTTTAGCTCATCAAAATTTTCATATATTCCCCAAGCTATCCTATGAATATTTAAGAGCTCAATGGAAGTTATGATCTCATTTTAGAGATTAAATAATTGATATTTTTATTTTTGTTTAATGTTTTCTAATTATATTACTAATCTTACAAATACACAAATCTTTAAAATCCATGGCTTTATTTGATTCTTAATTGTTCATAAAATCATGAAATAATATATTTATAAGTCTAAATCCATTATAAATCACCCTTTAATGATGTATTGGATTTTATTCCTTGATTAATATCAATCATGTTATAATTTTTAATTTTTATAAGAGAACATTCCCTAATATCAATGTACTATTTTTTTTTGTTTCATCCATAGGTTTCCTTTAAAGTTATAGTTTGTAATAATACTCTCACCATCTATATATATCTATGATATTCAATATTATCTCTTACAAAGATTAAAAATAATGAAATTAACAAGATATAATGTTACACATAAGGTTTACATTATATAATAATCATTCCCTATATGTGTCTGTAAATTCTTATAACTACCAATCCATTATTCCATAAAAAAGTGTCTTCAATAAACCATTAAATTGATATATTTATTCACAAATTCTACTTCAAATAGTATTTTTTTGAATTAATTTGATTTTGTATCATGTTAAAATTATTAAACACTATATCCCATCCTCATGTAGTTATATGTCATTCAAAATATATGAATATTAAACAATATCTCCCAATTGAAAAGATAACATATACGAATTTGATCATTTATCATCCATATAATACCATTTCCACCTTCAATTTTCAAAAATTCATTCCATTAATATTTCTTTATGATCTTAATATAATTATTTTCATAACTAACTGTATCCACAATAATAATAATGAACTAGTCTTATTCATCACATCATAGGTAGTAATTTACATTTTTCTATTTTACCTATCTCAAAATAGTATCATATTATACATGGATATATCAATTATTATTTGTAATTATTATAGAATACCTCATGAAATAGAATTGATATACAAATAAGAAATTCTTACTATGACCATAAACTACCCATAGATTCATATTTCATATATATTTTCCTATATTTTCAGCATTACCTTATCCAAATATATTCATTATGCCATTTATAAGAAATAATAAATCTTTTTATTTATTTTATTTTATTTCCATCAATATATTTTTGTTTCCAATCATGCGAGATGTATATCTAATCTTTGGAATCCATAATCTATATAGATCTATTATATTCAACTCAATCATAACTATTAAAAAATTCCAATTCAAGTAAATTTTTCTCAACACATGTTGATTCAACTTTGTTAGGGTTCGATTTTCTTGTTCATACCATAGTTAAAATGGATCCACATTTTTAGAATAATTATATTGTGATGCATGAACATTATTATTAAAATAAGGGGTGAATTACTATTCTATATAAATAAATCCTTTTCTCTATAACCATCAGTTGACTCTAGGTTTCATTCTCATGTTATTCATAACAATTTTTAGTTAATCCATCGATTGAGAATATACAAAAAATATTCAAATAATATATACAATTTAATGTATAAAAAACTCAAGGATATTAATTTTTTTTTGAAAAATGGATATTTCTACAGAGTATACACATATTTTTATTATATTTCAGCAACATATAATATCATTATCTATTTTATGATATTATTTTTTTGTGTTTCTCACTCCATGCCATAGTGTACTTCTACAACAAGTTATTTAGTGATAGATTAAAACCAACTAATGGACCTTTTATTTGTCTTTTTGGTTTGTGAAATAAATCAATATAGTCCAGATAAGTTTTTATATATTATGGTATTTAAAAAATCAATATTAGTAAATTTATTTGAATATTTAAATAATTTTTATATTTGATGCTCTATTAGTATCCACCATAATACTCCTGTTTTCTAAATGTTAGCAATAATTAGATATTTGTTAAAAGTTTTGATCATTTTTCTCCTAATGATATTTAAATTGGCCACTTTTTACTCTATCATGAATCTAAATAACACATATTCCTTCTTTAAATAAATTTATATAAATATATCCTTAATCTAATCACTCTTTCAATTTTTTTGGATATGTTAAATATTTTTCGTGAATGAGCCGATATATTGAAGAATAGAATATTCCAATTACAAATTGGGATCTATCATTTTTTTCATAATGTTCCCTCCCATGTAACCTAAATGTGTATATTATGTGCATATTCATGTCTTAGTTACAGGAGTGATTAATTTTCCCATGTCATTGTTCAATGAAAAATTACTATAACAATATTGATATTATATCAAAAAATCATCCTTTATTTCTCAAACATGTCCTATTAAAATAATTCATCCTCCATATATGTAAACTATATAAATATTTTAATAATTCTCTACTCATATATTTCAATATGAATTTATTTATTCTTGAATCATAATATTTGAAACATTCCCATACTTTTGGTAAAAAATAATTTCTAGGAATATTTATCCCCAATACATTACATAATTTTTGTAAAAATTATTCTTCAATGATTTATCTATAATGTTTTAATCTACGTCCTTTACTTATTCCTCTAAAAAATAAATGGTTAATAATTTCAATGTTCACTAATGTTTATATAAAATTATCTTATTTATTTATCATATTTAAAATCACAAAAATTCATTAAAAATGGAGCCTTTATTTTCTTACAAATAATATAATTCATATATCTAAAAAATCATCTGAATAACTATCATTATTAATTGAATCAAATATTCGTCATATCTCTTCTTGAAAGATTAAATATGAAATTAATTACTGAAATGTGATTTTCATGATTAGTCAATTCATTAACACTATATATCATTATTAGTTTTGAATTAATATTTCAATAAAAAATATTCTAGAATAATTTGAAATTATACATGAAATGAAACAATAATACTTGTGTAATATCTGCTTAATAATAAAAGAATACATTAATGAATAATGAGAGGGCACTTTACTTTATTTATGTCCATATTATTTTCTATGGTATTTAGATTCATTAAATTATTTATACATAATATTTGGTGGACTATATCATGGATATTGAAACATATATGTTACCCTTATGTGCATTTCATAAAGAAATTTTTAAAAATACATAGATACCATTATCATTTTTACCACATGATAATAGGTATGGGAGTTATATATTACTATTATACATGTAGTATAAATTCTTGTTTAATATTAAGTGGATTAATCTTTATCCAAAATTATAAATATATAATTATAGTTGAATATTATATATTCTCTATATATCCCTTCATGAAAACATTTTAAAATTCATAAATCCATAAATTAATAAAATTATCCATTATTCAATAAGATATCATCAATCTAATTTGTCCTTTACAACCCATAATTTTTTGAAACTGTCTATCAATATACAATGAACCTCACAAAAATGATTTTTTATAAAACATAATGAATTTATTTTTTTCATTTTATTAAATTATTATTTTCAAAAAAATAAAGTATATCTATAAACAATCTAGTCAAATAAAACATTTTTCCCTTACCACTCCCATCGACATGGGGATCATGTAGAAAACATGGTCACCTTAATTATCCAATTCTTAATCCTTCCTATATCGTTATTTTCCTCCTTAAATTAGTTTCATTTCCTTGATCAAAAAATATAAAATACTTTATTATAATCAATTATCATATATTTATTTATCATTATAGTCTTCAATTGTCCATTAATAAGTCATGATAATTAGTTTTTATGATGTAAATTATATGAACTCTCTATGTTGAAAAAAATTCCATGTATACTTAAAGATAAATCCAATAGAAAAATACATGTTGGGAAATCCCTCTTTAAATTTGGATTAAAATTCTTCTATATGACTATATACACAATTTAACTCATTTGTTCAGAGTTTAAGAGATCTTTCTCATAATTTATCAAAAACTAAAAAGGTTCAAAACAATATGTGGATATATTGGGAATTATACTATCCTATTTTAATCATAAAATTTAAAAAGAATAATATCAAAAAAATTCATCAATTTAGAATCAATAAAATGATTAAACTAAATGTGCTTAGATAGGTGAACTCGTTGGATGATTCATAGGGATCATGTGAGTGAAGTAAAATCACTGTAAATGTACATGTGTTTCCCTATGGAGATATCCAATTTTTTAATAAGTGATTCATGTGGGTAATATCCTATGGTGTATGAGAAAGGTATCCATTTAATTATTGATTACCCCTGGTGTTAGATGATATGGTTTATGACTCGATGAGGTTAGGTGATGTCGTATGTTTTCAAATTATATGCCATTTAGAGACCGTTGCTCTTAGAGTATCCTTTATAATTTTTGGTTTCCCATGGTCTAAATTTACGAAAATAAAAAACTGATAAGGTATGTGAGATAATATTGTCACAATCGTTGGTATGTTTTATGAATGGATATTCCTGGGGATATTAGATTTTTCATCTTGAATTTAAAAATTTCTTTATTTTTTCAGTTTATTTTTACCTATCTTGTTGATAATTTTAGTTTTTTATGTTTAATGAGAGATTTTTATATTTTATATGAATTATAGGTGAAAATTTTGGAAGAATAAAGGTTTAATGTTAACTAAAAAATCGGAAACCCACATAGAGCCAATGAATATGGACCTTTCTAATCGCATTAGAATTATTCATGGTTAGTGGTTGGATCTCAAAACCATGTCTGCAAACATTAAACAACCACTATCCTCCTTTAAATATTTTATAATGTGATCAATTTATACCAAATTTCATTAGATTTTTCTATGGATATCAAGAGAATGATATAAAAGATATTTCACGGAATTTTATTGCAAAATGGTTTGATATTAAAAATATTTCGAAATTTAAACATGGTTCACAAAAGATAAAAGTTATTTTTATTAATTGTAAAATTATATTCCCAAAATGGAATGGAGAGAATTCACGGTTAAAGAAATATTTTTGTTTGAAATAATAATTTTATTATATGATAATTTTATTTTAATTAGGAAATTATAGATTTAAAATGTATGTCTACTGTTTAATGTGTTCTTGGGGTGGATTTTTATGATATTCAAAATTAAATGTGTGTGTTCCAATTGGTTTCAAAATTGAAGTTGATAAATGTTATTTAAAAATTTTATTGAATAAATTGGAATATTATTATGAATTAAGTATTTTGGTTGGATGGATTTTTTTGATAATCAATCAATATTAAATAGAAATTATGTTTTCCTTATTAATAAGAGTAGAAATAAAAATATTTATAAATAATTATAATAATTCAAGAGTATAAAGATCCCTTGATAGTCCCACAAAAACTCATGATAAAGTGGTCGAATGAATTTATTCTCAGTGATTATAAATCTTTAGGGGTGATAGTGGTCATATAAAGGCTCTATATTAGATTTTTAATATCAAGGATGTTTTTAAATATTTGGTTACTCCTAATACAGTTAGAGTGAGGTTAATTCAAGGTTTATTTGAAGGAAAATGTTTGGACCAATGAAAGATGACCATCCCTACTCATTATTAGGTGATAATGGTGAGTGAATTATTTAAAATAATATCTATTAATTTGTTACTAGTTGAGGAGTTTAAGGTGGAAATGGTGGTGATTCTTACGATTCTACAAAAATGTTAAAGAAAAGTGAAGGATTAAATTGATGAAATTAGTGATATGGTTCCATTTTTTCAAAGATCCTATCATGATTTTCATTATTTTCTAACATATTCATAGTGTGTATTTTTTTATCAGTGATTCAGTTATCTTGTTTGGTTTATCTTGTCTATAAACATGATGGATATGGATTTATTAGTATATATTTCATTAAGTGGAGAACCCCTGTTGGGTTGTAGTGTTTTAGAGTTTGATATAGGAAGTAGTTTCCCATTTTGTAAGGATAAAGGTATGGATGAAACTAGTTGAATAGTTTACCCTTATCCAATTTCAGTCTTATTCCGGGTGGTAGAAACATCTCCTATTATTCTAGTGTGGTTGGTCTGGTTATACTAAGGAATTTATCTTATATTCACCAAAGTCCTATCAATACTATGGTTAATTGGTACAAGATAAAATATTATATATGTGGAAGCATTTACCTTGGAATAAATCCTTATCAACATATGATTCTTAATATTGGTCCCCTTTTTAATTGAATTGCTCCTCCATTATAATTATTATTAGGGATCATTGAAATTAATTGTTATATCACATTTTTCTTAATCCATTTAGAGATTTAATGTTCATTTCATAATTTATAAATGTAAATTCACATGGTTTTAGTTAGTTGAGTCTCTTAATTATGGACTTCAGGTAAAACCTCCATGCAGTGAAATGACCTACCATTATAACGAGTTATTAAAAATTAATAACACAGACCATTAGTATTTTTTCATTGAAAATTAATTTTATAAATTGGGTGTGTGAAATATGTTGTGGATATTTATTTAATAATAATTATATAGTGTATTTCACGAGGGTTTATATATTTGGTAATAGGTGATTTCCCCTTTTTCAGAACCCTTGGCCTATATTTCTTTCCCTTCTAGATCCAATGACATTATAATGATGAAAGTTTTTTGTTGGGGTGAATTTTAAAACCCTATTTTTATGTTTACATTTTATCGTGTCTGTTTATTGGTATGAATCACTACTATTTAGTTTCTGGTTTTTCTTAGATGATTTTTTAGTTTTTGACTTCTTGTTTTGGGAATATAGTTTAGTAAAAAAATAATAGAAATCCTGAATATTTTCTTGTAGAGACCTATAATACATAATAGTTAAATTTTCATTATTGGTGTACAATTTCCCAAACCCTGAAACCAAATCATGTAGTTATCTATGTGGGTATAGATAGTGGTTCACAATTTGGCACACAATTTGATAATAGAGATGGGTTGATCATTTTCTTCAAAAGGTGAAATTCATATTATACCCCCTCAGATAATTTTTAATCATAAAATCTCTACTATTATCGTATTTTTTTTCAAGGATTGTGATAGCGTCTAGGGTGAAACTCTTCCTTGTATCCCGATCATTTTAATGGTTTTTTATTCAATGTCTTGGTGATTCCTTCACGATAATTCTTATTCCAACATTAGTCTTCCCTATTTCCAGGTTATCTCTTCCTATATTACATGGTATCCTTATTTTTTAAAAACAATGATGGGAAATAAGCCTAATCTGTTATGGATCTTATTTGATTATGTTTTCAATATTTAGTAATGATTCATCCTCCTTACACATTCAATCATCTGTATTCTGATTGAGGTATGTAGTTATGTTCCATTTTCTTTTCTTCACATGCCTTGATCTCTTAAGATATGAAAATGTGATATTCCTAAAAAAACATTGTTATTTATTGGGTTTGATTCAATTATAAATATCTTAATAATATATATAAAATCTAGTTTTTTATTTTAATGAGATTGGTATATTTTATGTGTTCAATTAAATGAATAAATAAGATTTATTTTAATAAAAATTGTTTAATTGAATCATTGGATTTTATTACTTCCATATGATTGTGTAAGGATATTGAGGTTTAAATTTTATTTTTTTTCTATTTATTAAATATTTTTTATAGGTTTAACATGGTGAATAATTTTTTCTTAAGGAGTGGCATGAATTGAATTGAATTATTATTTTAATTAGAACTTATTATAAATTTTGATATATATATATTCATCCCGACACACATAAACACCCACACACACACACAATATTTTTATTTCCAATAATATATTATTTAGACATGGTATTTCAAATTTTCTATGGGTTATCAATTTATCCCATAAAATGGGCTTCATTATGGTAGATTCTAAATAAAAATATTATCCATTTTGTTATATTTTACTTATTATATATGGTTATAAAAAGATTTAAATGTGATTTTGGAATAATTATACTAGCTTTAAAATATTTGGTGATATTAGAACTCTTGGAATATGTTAAAATTATGTTTCACTCCAATGAAATACACATGTTTTTAGATGATTGTAATTGTAATAATTAGAGTGAATTTTTATTTTTGGCTGTTTATAGGTGGGATAGAGTTATGATATTTTAAAATTTTGATTATTTATTGTATTTTATTGATATAATTAACCACTTATAACTTTTATTCAAGAGGATCCATTGAGTTTTAATGAAGGATGAGATACAATTACTTCACTATCCCAATTAGTTTGATTAGATCTACTATGGAATCATATTCAATTGAGGATTTCCACTATTGTGTCTAGTCAATGGAATATAATTAGTTATTAATAAATTAATGCATCTATAGGACTGAATATTGTTCTATACCAAGTAAATATATAATCACACAACATATTTTAATAAATTCCCATTATTATCTATCATTTACTATTTTCATTATTTTTCAGTGTGTTTCATTACTATATCACTGTTTAATTCTTCCAATATTATACTAGATTCTTGATTGTATATAATTTGTTTATTTATTTGTTGTTATTAGGTTCATTGGTATGCTAAAAGGGTGGTTTCAAAAGATTATTTAATGATATTTCTTAAAACATTATTGTTATTAAAAGTTTCTAGAATCTCAAACATAAATAAATAATTTATTTTTAATATTAGATTATTAGAAAATTATCATGATAGGTTTTTATTAAAACAATAACCTGTATATTTAATCCATGATTCACAATAAAAATTAATTTCTATTATATAAAACAAAATTCAATGATTTTTTGGTGATTTATAACTAAAATCTATTATGATAACATCCAACTTGTTCTAGTCCATGTTGGTATACCATAGATTTTTTTCCAGATTATAATTAACTTTGGGATTTCCCAAATAATGTGTTGGTTGTATTTAAATTTTAGAACCAATTATATTATCTAGATATTACATTAGTATTTTTGGTTTCTGTATATTTTATTGAAGTATCATCCATTCCATTATTTTATTATCTATATGTTTTTTTAGTTCCACTACTCTTTTTTAAAATTTCTAATAATGTTTTATTTATGTATCTAAGTAATTGTACAATGTGTTTTGTATTTAATTATTTCTATGCTTATATGTCTTTCACAAAGACCAATGATGCACAATGTGGTAATTCCTATAATCCCATTGGAAAGATAATTTTATACGATATTATTAGGTGATGTATTTCCAAGGATACCCTAATAAATGGAAAGGTTCATATTTTTATCCCATGTAAAAATTGAAATCCACTTGTGTATTTTATAGGCTGGTTTTATTGCCTTGAGTAAGGGTGGATTGTTTCTTGTTTTTGACAGCCTATCACAAAATATCTAAAATATACATATTTACCTATTCACTAATCACTTATATTAAAAAAGTTATTCAGTTAACTTACTTGTGTATGAAAAGTCATTTATAAATATACAAGACTACTATGACAAAACATAAAATAAGAAATGAGGTAGTAAGTCAATAAAAAATATGATTTACATTAAACCAAAATAAATGAATAATAGAATATAACATTATCGTTAAATTAATTCTTTGACCCACTAATGTTTATAATCATATATTTACAAGAATAATTTACAAATAAAAACGAAATCCTAATGTTTGTCAGTGATACCACATTACAAAATAACATCTCCATAAATAAAGAATAGTTCGTGGCACAAATGAGTTTATCAGTATTTTGGTTTCATTAAAATAATTAAAAACTTAATTCATCTACATGAAAACCATATATGAAATGATAATCATTGTGGGAGATTAATTTAATTTCATAGTGCCTTATGTATCCTGAAGATAAATCATATAATACTATATGTTATATCGATCAAAAATAAATTATAGATCCTTCATTATTTTTTTAAAATAATATAATTTTTAGGTTTAATCTATTATTATTTAATATTTGTTTGCATTTGAAATATTCCCCCAGTAAGTAACATTTATATAAAATATTGATTACACATTGAAAAATTGAAAACCCTTAGTAAGAAAAATATTTAATTCTGAAGTTCAATATATGGAATAAGACCCCTTATGAGGTTCTAGAATTTTTTATTTACCACTATAATGAATATATAATGTTCTCCCATTATATCTACATGAGATATAAAAAATTTCATTGATAAAAAATTCTTATATTGAAACCACTAATTTTACATTTTGGGGTTTGCGCCATAATATATTATAGGTTTAATGATTGATCATCACCCATTTAGTAAGAACCACTAAATTCATCATACTATTCAATTATGTTGCCCCATATATCATATATCCTCCATTATTTTATAAAAATTTGGATAGGAGCCTCATTCAATTATAAAAGTGAAGTCATATCTCTACCTGGGTAGGGATATAGTCCTTACATTTCCCATATCCCTAAGGTCATGTGGCCCATAAACAAGGATTTAAGGCCCTATGTAAGATCTAAAGTTTTTCTATTAGGTATGGATCTTTTTAATATCAGTTTAACTCCAGTTTTTTAAATCTATTAGGAGTAACCAATGAGATAATGTATGTTTTGGTGTGAATATGGATTTTTAGAGCCTAAATCCTACATTAATTTTTTTTTGGGACACACAGTTAGCAGTAACAGTGAAACTGAGGATGCATGGCTAGGAGAAACCCTATAGAAGTTAGGAAAATGGGATTAAGAGGTCACATGGTTTGAGGAAACTATAGGTCCTCAGTTTCACACCAACGTGGTGCCTCTATATTCTTAGTAGAGGTTTGAATTAGGGTTTAGGTATGGTATGTAAAACTAAGCACATGAATCCATGTGAGGTCCCCCTTGATGTAGTAGAAGAAATATGGTTGTTGTACAGTTTTTCCAACCATTTTTCCAAACCATGCGAACTAATTAAAATATGGGAAATTTACAAATTTTGATTAAGGTATTATAATAATACACCCCTTTCTTATTTACATTATACTATGTACAAAAATCCATTACATTGAGATATACTCCATGGGATCAATCTAGGATCCTTATTATATTGACCATCTATATTTGATTTTAAAAACTGTAAATGTAAGTGGATCTGTGGAATTAAGTAATATATTCCTATGGTGTAATTATTCCTTTTGTTTCATATCTATGAAGTTATTTATTAAGATAATATTATCTATTTTCATGATTTTTTCCATTATTTCTTTCCTTTTAATAAAGATTGAATATGAGGTCTATACTAGATGAGTTTTCTACTATTGACCAATAAGAGGTGTTATATAACTATTCTATAAGTTTTGATGTTTTATATTCATATTTGCAGTTGTGCTATATGCTGAACTTTTTAGAATTTCCTCTTAAATTAAGAAAATTAACTGATTAAATGAATTGGAATATATTAAGGCTTCCCACAAGTACCATTGATATTGTTGGAGGTTTTTGGTAAAACTTAGGCCACCCATGGGGTGTGAATTTACATATTACCTATATTATACCTCCATGTTAGGTTTGTTTGAGAACAAAACAATAATGTGATCCATTTTAAATTAAAATGGATTCAAATTGAGATAATTGGAGAGAGTTAATTCGTTCTTTCCATGTATTGATATTATTATATTTGTTAAATTGTTTAAATGGATTATATAGAAATTTTTTAGATGAGTTAGAAGAAATCATGGAAGGTATTTTGTTATGAAATGATTAATGAAATGAGATGACGGACTGAAATAGTAGTTTATTCCCTAGATGACCTCATTGGATCATGACTCCATAGATGATAGAGAAGCTTCCAACATTTACATTTTTATTATAGAGGAAGACATGGACTTATTTCTCCTTGGATACTAATTTTGTAGTATGAAAAGGGACTTGATACGACTTGTATATGGATTTATTTTACTCACTTTGGATATTTCCTATTGCCATTCTCCATGGAATACAACCATGTAATTCTTGTGCTTCCATAGATATGCTCATAGGACATGACGTGGATACCATAATGTTCTATACCATGGATCCACCATTTCATGGTCTGACACTTTGATTAATGGAATGATACTTTTGAGGAAAAAATTTATATGTAGTGTCCATGATGGATGTTATACATTGGATTACGTGGAATAAATTTTGTTGTTATTTATTCTTTTATTAATGATAGTGGGTATGAGTATCATATTATTGTGGATAGACTAATTATCAGTGTTATTACTTATGTTTAAAGCACCCCTTGGTTACGGAAGAATGAATATTGTTTACATAGAGATTTTTTTGGATGGGAATCATCATTTACATTTATCCCGTATTCCTTGGGCACTTTACTTTGATTACTGTTATACATATTAAATATATTTCACACATCTTTATCTTATAGAACACACACTTGAATTTTGTATGCACACATGTTATGGTGACCTATTAAGTGTTACCACACACCCTATTCAATACATAATTGGGTACCCAATTATGCATCATCGATGTAGGTAGGGACAAGGGGAAGAATTTTTTTTACAGTTGTTGACTTTATTGATGCTTAGGAGAAGGGGAGCATGAGATCAAGCTATTCTCACAATGGTAGTCATATATAGTTCCATTTTCCCTTTTTTATCTTGATTTAGGTATTCAACTGATTCTTATACACCCATTTTCATGATTTGTATTGATATGAAATCATAGATTATTTTTTATATCATATTTATTTTTGAATTGTATATTTATTACTTTATTGGATGTTTATCTTCTGTTTGATTTAAATTATTGTTCCCAAAATTAGGGTTTTGATTACTAATATTGTTTTACACTCTCACATGAGGTAAAATTATCTCAATAGACATACCCTAGGCACGTTGTACTGGTGGATATCCCCTAGCATATGAGGAGTAAGTCCTTGTCACCAATCAACTCCGGGAACCATTTAGTGGCATCTCAGTCATAAAATTACAAAGTGGTATTTATGTTTTTTTCATAATTCTTATAATATTATGAGAAAATATATAGGTATTAAGGAGAATGGTAATTTTTTAATGATTTTTCCTTTTATTACCTAACCTAGGTGTAGGAAAAATCAAAGTTCACTAGAACTAAATTTTTTATTTTCCTTTTAAGCACCCATTAGAGTTCACATTCCATGTATTATTCCGTTCCATAGAGTATTAATTTCTTGAAAATATGAGTTTGTGCTATATGTCGTGTGTGATATATTTGTTATTGTGCTAGTGTTCATTCATGGAATTGGTAGTCATGATTGGAAAATATAGTTCATGTTTTATCCTAAATAATGTTATCTTATATAGGATACAATATACACCCTACGCCGCCAATTATGGCACATTGATTCATGGAAAATTTTCCACATGGACTGCAACGCATTATGGAATGGATTGGGCGGACACCATGTTTTGGTTCCTAAGTTTATGGAACATTATGGATCATAAGTGGTGACCATTTTTTCAAACATTAAAATAGAAATGGGATATAAATTTTGAATGAAATGGAGGATAAATTTAATGAACATAGAACTCGACTAAGACCTGGCATTAGGGTCTATAGTAGGAAGGGTATATCATGATGTTAAATACTTCTTCAATTTCCCCACTCATGAATCTATGAGAATGTATATGGGTTATTGATGATATATATATATATATATATATATTTCAAGAATCCCCTCAACCTGTCTCAATTATGGTAGATTTGATGTGTGGGTGTTCTAGCAGAAGGATCATCTCAAATTTTTTTGGATGGAAGTCTACAAACAATTGATTTGTGGAAAGAGACTAAATTTCGTATTTTCATGAATCTAGTGACATATCGTGAGAGGAGAGTGATTCTCATGAAATATATGCTCTCGGGAGTAGAAAAGCATTGGTGTGATGTGTTAAACTAGGATGATGCACTGTGAGATATATATTGGTGGGATTTCCAATATTGGTTTCATGAATACATTTTCGCTAAGAAAATGATATTTGAAATGGTTGGTGAGTTTATTCATTGAGAGTAGGGAATAATGAAGGTTATGTAATATTAGATATTTATTATATAGAATTAGTATTTTTCACCAATTTACATTACTAATTACACATTGAAGGTGAGATACATTGAAGAAGGTATCAAATAATTCTTTCAATCATAGTTCATCAGGTTTCCTTATACAAATATTCTTGATATAGTGAATTATATGATAAATACTTAGGAGAACATGAGGGAAGATAGAGGGTTCAAAGTAGTGATGATTAGTCTCTTGACCATGTAGTCCATCATCCAGTGGTAGGAAGAATATTTTTGAATATTATCTTTAGGGAAGTATTAGCCGAGATATTAGTGATGGTTGTGATGCCTTTTGTAATTTGTGTGGGATAAATGGACATATGATTAATTGATCAATAATGACCCATTCAAGTATTTAGAATGAAGAAGTATGGGATAGACACAATGTTTCTGAAGGACATTCCCTCTCACCGTTAGTAGATGGGGATCAAAACCAACTCTACGTTCAAAAGTTGGATTCAACGATCCACGACAGGTTGGGATATTATAAAGACCCTCTCTTTTCAAACATTCACATGACATAAATTTTTTCATAATATAAAAAACATAACACCAAAATATGCATCAATACTATACATTTCTAGTGACTTTTAGAAACATGGAAACATAAACACCTATATATAAATGAGCTACATTATCTCTTTGTATGTTCTTCATGACTATAACCCTTTTTAGACACATCAAACATAATACCCATCTTTATATATTAGGGAAGGAAACATAAAAAGGGGTGAGATCAATTTCTTAGAAAGGGTAAACATGGGAGACATGTAATCATAATCATGAGCAGAAGTGTAAAATAACATGATCGTGAAGATTGAAGATCATACCCTGCATATAAATGATTCTAATAGATATCATGGAATAAATATCGGTAGTTTATAAGACATGAATCGTAATGAAATAATGAAAATAATCCATGAAATTATAACATAGGAATAAAATATTGTAAGTTTGGAAAACACTAAAGCATATAATGACTTCCATTTTATCCAAGTCATTACTGCAAAAACCATCTTAGTTGTTATGGTTCACTCCCATGTCCATATTAGTAGCATAAATTCACTCCCCATACCATCTTAGTAGTCATGGTTCACTTCCATGGCCATCATAATAGTAAAGGGTCATTTCAAATACCATCATAGTAGTATGAGTTCACTCCACATACCATCTTAATCTATATCATGTGATATAAAACTTTATTGAATGCATTAGAGGGATATATTTGTCCCACCCGTCACATAATGAAATCATATATACATGTGAAACAAGATCATAAACTGACATATCATAACCCATGAAACTAAATGGGTATTATAAACATGTATACATATCATAACCCATGTAAATAGACATGTTTCATATCCATTTCATTATAAAGAATATGTTGTGAAAATAAGTGGGTTTCAAAATCATATATCATGTGAAATGAATCATATTTTATTATCATACAACCCATGAAAATAATTGGGGATCAAAATCATATTAATTGTTAAATGAAGAGGGTTTCAAAAGGATATAACCATTAAAAGAGATATTGTTTTCATAAACATCATGCAATCAAAACATAATCCATTCATTGAAATTATATGAATGGAAACATTGAATAATTCTCCCCATAAAGGCATGAGTAACACCAATGGATGTTATCTTAGATAAGAAATAATTTTTACTGATCTTTTAAATACATTTCTCGAAGAAAATGTCATTTCTTTATTTCAAAATCATTTTTATAGCACAAAACCAGTTGAAAAAAAATTAATAGAAAATATATTTGAAAACCTATAAAGATGGCTTGATATCTGTTTGAAAACCCTTTTTATTGATTTTTTTTAAACATTTAACGAAAGGCTGAAAATTTTGTGAAATACCTTTTTACTTGAAAATAGATGAAATAATATTTAATTTTTTTTAAAATAATTTCTTTGAAAATACATTGAAATTTTTTAAAAAATCCTTGAAAATAGTTTTAAAAAAATTCTTAGAATACATATAGAAGAATTTTGAAATTTTTTTTGAAAAGATTTCTTTTGAAAAAATATGGATGAAAATTGAAATAAATTTGAAAAAAATCATGTTAAAATTAATTTTAAAAACATTTTATTAATGTTTATCCTTTAAAAAATTTAAATCTAGAATCAAAAAAGATAAAATTGGTAAATTCATACATGATGTACAGGGTAAAAAGAACATTCCTTTTATTTGGTAAAAAGTTTCGAAAACTACATTTTTCAAAATGTGACAAGAATATTTCTTTAAAAACATTAGTAAAATAAACATGTGTAAAAATTTATACTGGTTAGCATTGGTGATTAGTAGAATATTATGGGACACCATTTTTAGAAAACATGGTTTTGAATATAGTTTCGTCCGAAGATAGGTTAATGTCGAGCTTTATTAAAAACATTTCTTAACAATATTTTGTACCAAAGTGTCAAAAATTAGTTCCAATATATGAATATATTATGAAATATTAGAGGAGAAGGAAAATAATTAGTGTTTTTAAGAGATATATCTGAATATTTCATTAATGGAAGCATAAACATAAACAATCCTCAAAAAACAATGAGATCATCTTAATAAACTATTATAACTTGATAACCCAGGATCATAATCTCAATGTAAGAAAAAATTAATGAAGATTAAAATAACATTAAAATAATGTTATTTATGATATAACAATTAATATTTAATTACATACACATCCAAAAATAATATTTTTGTGCATAACAAAACTTGAGTCTCAAAAAAGACAAATTGAGACGAAACATTTTTACTGATTCCTTAATTTTGGAAAATTAAACTCCATCAAATAAGAATTAAAATTGAAGATGTTAATAATAAAAAATTTAATTATTTGATACATATAATACACTCATGGTAACTACAGACATCACACAATTGGAAAGTGTGGAGAATATAACATGTATCTCATAGAAATTAAAAGTGAGATGAAATTACCATTAACTTGTGTCTTGACTCTCACTGTACTCATTAAAAACACCTTTATAATCAACATAAATTTAAAATAAATATTTTAATGAACTATATCTTTATATAGAATACCATATATTTTTTAATTATGAAAATATATTACCCTCTGTTTAACAATCCAATGTTAAGGTTTCACTTCTGGTAATATTCACTTTTTTCTTCACAGGTGTCTTAAATTGTTATTTCGTTGGTTATTATAGATATATTAGGATTAAAGAATTTAAATTTTGAAATAAATATCATTTATATCTATCATATGTATATTTTAATAATCTATATTATAAATAGTAAAAAAGGAATACACCATTCATGGAGATGGTAAGTCGTACGTAAGCATGAATGTTGTTTCTATTTTTTGTTGTCATATTGAAAGAAAGTATATAAATGACATATGTAAATATATATATATATATATATATTAAAGTAGAATTATTATGTCATATATATGATATATTTTCATTTAAACTATCTTTAAAACATTACATGTGTTGTGTGAATGAATCACGACGCTTTGAGGGGGCGGTAGTCCGCAATTTCTCATGTATGCTTCTCATATTAACACAAAATGGAACATAATGATATGAGAATTTTTAAAAGAATAAAGAATATAAAAGAAATAATAAATAAAATAATTTACATATGTAAATTCAGAGACCATAATAATGGCCACCATTATTGATGGTAAATGAAAGATGAACAATCATTATTTCATGAGGCAATAATTCACCATACATAGAAACAATATGTTCGATATCCATTAGATTGGGGTGAGTGAAAGTGTATGTGGAAGCCTTAGTATAAAATCATCTATGTATATCAAGGATTATTTATTTTTCACACAATACTATAATAAATATTGTGGAGGTGGTGGAGAAGGAAAATAAAGGAAAGAATCTTGAGAGAAGACACCACCTGTTTATTGGGTAACCCTTTTTGGATTTTTTCTAAATGGATTCATTGAGAGGATTTATGCTTGAATTTATGATTTAAAGTTGAAGGGGGGTTTTTTGTAAATTTATTGGTTTATGATTGGATGAAATTATGAGTTTTTATATATTTGAGGATTGAGTAGAGATTGTGGCCTTTTATAGTGTTGGAGAGGTGACACTCTTACAAATATTTGAAGAGAGAATTCCATCCACTTTTTTAATGTTCAATGTTGATACCATAATGATAAAAGGTCTAGAAAATGGATTATAGGGTCTAAATATGGATATTAAATGGGTTTGGACAAGTTTTAAGGTCATTATCAGTATTTAATTTAATGTTTAGTAGTTCATTAACTTAATGATTCTTTTAATCGATGTAAATAATTATAATCACTTTCAATAATATTTATGGTAAAAAACAAAGAATAATTTATTAGAAATGATAAATTATTATGATTAAAATTATTTAATCCATTTTTCCAACTTCTATTTATAGAAGTGGTAGAAATTATTTTAAAACTAATCCTGTTGATGGGATGACACTGTGAGTTTTTAAAGTAAAAATGATGAACAATTTTTTATGTTTTTATATCCAATTTCAATGTGAAATTGATTCGAATGACCAAAATTTGATTAATTGATAATAATATTATCTATCTAAACTATTATTGAAATTAAAAATTTAATTTATTCTTATAAATAAATTATACGAAAAAGATTTTTTGAATTAAAATACAGTATTTTTTATAATTCATCATATGATGATACCTTACATAAAATCCGGAAATTTTATCCTTAGCTATATTTTATTTCTCACTTCAAAATATGAAGTATATTTTGAAATATTAAATCTATAAATGTTCTAAAATTTTGATTCAAAAGGGATTCCCCATCAAAAGGTGATGAAAATTCCTTAATAAAATATATATTGTTTTAAAATTGGGGTTGTTCTTATCCTATATCTATAGAATCTATGGGACAAATATAAAAAATATTTTATTTAATTTATTAAATATATATTACATTAATATCAATTTCCAATTTTAATTAATTATATCTAATAGATTAAATAATCATTTTGAATATAATAATATTTTCTTTTATATTCAATCAGTTTTCGTATTCATTAATTGGTAATCAATGAATTCATATTATATTTTTGTACACAAAATATTTTCATAATTTAGTTAATAATATTCATATCCATCATCTTAACGTCTAGGTTATATCTGATTATAATAATATTTTTAATATTATATTATAGTTAGGTAACTCTTGGTCTTGTGCGTTATGCAAGTCATTGAGGATGGTCAATATAGTGTTTAATGTATGTTAACCTTGTTTTTTCATGTAACATACTCCATGTCTGTGTTCTATATAGTGCATTTAAAGTTGGTATTTCATGTCGCGCAAGCTAACTCGGTATTGCGTGTGAATGAAATGTTTGAGTTAGTGTTTTAATATATATATATAAAGAACTATTTCTAGTGTCACATGAAATGAAGAACATAGAAAATATAAATTAATTAGAAAAAAATATTTCAAAAACTTTTAGTGTGTTACAGATACAGGGTATTACTAGTCGTTCGAGTTTTGTTGGTTTTCACTGTCGAGGTATCCAGACACTAGAAGTACCCATATAATAGAGTGGTCCTACTCTGGGTAGTGAGTTAGTTTCAATGGGTTTCAGTTCATTCTAGATGTGTTCTATATAGTGTACCCATAAGGAGATGAGAATTGTGCCATCTATGGTGAGAGGTATGATCTTAATAGACTATATTACAGTGTTTTTGCTTTTTGAAATAGACGAGTCTCATAGTTTCATATATATAACTATTGTGAAGATCATTAAGTTTTTATCCATTTTTTGATGGGATTATGACCATGGATACTCCATTGGGGATCAGAATGGAGGGTATACACATATTCAAGGATTTCACCCTTGAACTTTCTGGGTGTGACTTCATATGGAATCATTTTTATTAAGATGATCGGATTTGACGTCATACTTAAGATAGACTGGATAGTTTCTTATTGAGCCCATGATGGTTTCTATCATCATAGGGTGACCATCATAACAGAAGATGGTGGAGTTTTTATTCACAAGGGTGAATGAGATGTCCATGTGATTTGATCTAGACCCAAGAATTTTGGGATGTGATGGATGATAGCACAAATAGATAATTTGTATCTTGATAATTTGGGATCATGTTAGGTGGAATTCCCACTACTAGTTTACTAATTAATGGATGTTTTCAGAGATGAATTTTCTTTTTTACCTACAAAGAGAGATATGGAGTTATCTATTGAGCTATTTCGAGAAGATAAACCCATAGAGATTACTTCTTACAGGATGGATTCTATGGAGTTATAGGAGCTCAAGAGGTATCCTGAGGACATGTTAGAATAGAGGTTTATAGAACATAGTACCTCTTCCTGGGGGTTTTCTATCCTTTTGTAAAAAAGGTGGATAATACCCTCAGGATATTTGTGAATTATAAAAATATGAACAATTTGATGGTTAAAATGGGTATCCTTTTCCATTGATAAATGATATGTTGGAAATAAATTGAAGCTATATGATTTATAAATGATTTTTATGAGATTAAGTTATCATCAGGTGCATGTTTGACTTGCAGAAATAATCGTAAAATGTTTCATAGCATGTATTGAATATATGAATATTTGTAAATTTCATTCAATATCGTGAACGTGTAATATATTTTATTGGAAAAAAAACCAAATATTCAATCCTTATCTCGATTTATTTTTGGTGGTATTCATGGAAGTCATCTTGGATTATTCTCATAGTAAACGTGACCATGCCAAATAACTTGAGAACATTTTGGATACACAGAGAGAGAATCATTTATATATTATACCCATAAAGTGAAACTTCAAGATTGATACGATTCACTTAATGGGTCATATTATATTAGATACAATAGTACAATTTGATTCATAGAAGGTGAGAGTTGTGTTTTCTACATTGAATCCCTATAGTTTCTTTAATATACTGAATTTTATGGTGAAAATTTATTGTTATAGAAGTTTTATATAGGAATTATCATGCTTAAAGAACCTCCTATGGGATAGAATAAGATCATGGTGAACATTTTATTATCAAAAATCTAGTAGATATCCTTTCTATAGATGAAAGATAGATTGTATTCATTGATGATATGGATTCTGAAAGAGCTGGTCCAGAGCTACCCGATGTGTTGTTATGCATCGGGTATTGTTATAGGATATGGTTAAGATACAGGATGAGAGAGTATTCTTGTATTGGACACACCTGTTGAGGCCACATGATAGGTAGTACATGATTTACCATTTCATGCTTGTGAATTTTGTACATGCCTTCCATTGTTAGAGGTAGTATTTATGGGTAGAGTATTTTGAGGTGTACATAGAACAAAAACCCCTCATGTATATCTTTATAAAGGATCATATAAATTTGAGGTAGTGAAGGTGGGTTTATACCTATAATATTTCATCATTGAGATTACCTATATAAATATAAATGGGAATTAGATTGTTGATGTACTGAGCTAGTAGACTCAGATATAAGTAGTTCAAGAGGCCATTAGTGACTGGAATATTATGGAATTTTTTCCAGAGATTCACTTGACTGTAGAGGATGGCCAGGGGAAGAATTTTCATTCATCCAAGGTATTTAATTACAATATTATGGGTTTAGTGAGGATGATATAATTATCTGATTATGATGGAATGGTACAATGGGAGAGTGGGGTAGGTTAGGACCCACTTCCAGGATAGACTATAGGAGAGGATCAAATTTTGGGATTAATACATGGTTATGTTTTGGTTATAGTATACTTATGAGTTGAGAAGTTGTTTGAGTTTCATGCCTCATATTGGGAAATGAATCCCAGAATTACAAATATGTATAGTGATTTATGTAACCAGTATTGGTTGCTGGATAGGAAATGTGAGGTAGATTATTATGTCTAGTGGTGTTCCACCTTTCAATCGGTGATGGTAGAACACCCGAAATTTAATGGCCTTTTTTATACGTAACCCATTATTCAGTTAAAATAGTAATATTTTGTGATGGACTTCCACATTAGTTTTCTGAGGTCACCTTGAAGTAGTGATGTCTGTTGGGTTATTGTATACAATATCATGAATGCTGTTAATTTCATGCTAGTTTGGGACACATTCTATATTGCTGATCATGAGAGGTTTTATATCAATGAGATAGAATGAATTCAAATAGTTCCTCTGAATGTGTTGTCATATAGGGATTTATAGTTTACATTTCATTTCTTGAATAGTTTTTAGAGGGGTTTGGAACATAGGTTATTCTGAGCACAACATACCACCTTCAGACAGATGGTAAGTTAGAGCACATGATTCATGTGCTTGAGGACATGTTGTGAGCATGTGTCTTAGATTTTTGGGGCTATACATAGAG
Source organism: Viscum album (assembly GCA_963277665.1). Taxonomy (NCBI): domain Eukaryota; kingdom Viridiplantae; phylum Streptophyta; class Magnoliopsida; order Santalales; family Viscaceae; genus Viscum; species Viscum album. Next base: position 113,734,827 of record OY728127.1, read on the forward strand.
ATATATACCCTTATTTGAGTTATACTAAAACAATAAATATTCTGTGACTATACATATTTAACCCTATTGGGATTTGTATGATAGGACGAGCCGATCACCCCTATACTGGTTAGAGGTAGGTGAGGAAACATTACATAGACCATGTCTCATGATGGATACTTATAAGAGGGTCTAGTTGATCATAAAGTGGATGGGTAATGCACATTCTAGATAGAAATAATATGAAAATTTCCATAGATAACCTCTAGTGTTTAAGGTCAGGGATCAAGTCCTTTTTTCATATCTCACCGAGGTTGGGACACAAATTTTTTAGGAGAAAAAGAAACCATTCACCATGATATGTTAGGCTATTTAAGATTCTGGAGAGATTTGGGTCGGTATCCTATCGATTATAGTTACCTCAAAGGTATCGATCCATACATGTAATATTCCATGTATATCAATTTTTCCATTATCACTATAAACCTTCCCATATTATGAAGATAGATTATATTTAGTTATAAGTAGATGCATCCTTTGAAGAGAATACTATTCATATCATTGACTGGAGCATGACAGTTCTCTAAGGATAGTCAGTTCCACTTGTATGAGTATTATGGAAGCATATACATTTACAAGATGAGACCTAGCAGTGGGAGGCCAACATACATTCTCTGTGGCTATAGTCATTCTTAGGGGATTATTGACCACCCTTGGAATGCAAATGTAGGGAAGAATTTATTTATAGGTGTATGATTACAGTATCCTAGTTTTTCAACAAGGTTCAGAACATTTTAGCTTCTATTTAACTCCTTTTTTGATCTATTTTGAATACACAATGATACCATGGATGTTTAAGAGGTTTTTGGAGATTAATAAAACCTAAGAGCCCATCATTTTGAGAAAAATAGCTGGGATTCATAGTTAAGAGTAGTTGTGCACCGCAAAACACATGGTTGGGACTAACCATGCATGAGTTATACAATGAGAGTAGGAGGTTATAAAAACTGAGGAAATCATTCAACCTATAGTGCATTCCCATGTGGGGTCTCTATAGATTTTAGAATAGGGTTTCATTATAGTTATCTCAAATTTAGTTGAACCATGTTCCCATAACTATGATAGGCCCCCTTAAGGAAGGGGAGAACACATGGTTGGAAGTCATTTTTGCTAACAATATCACCAAACCACAAGACCAAGTTAAAATGTGGGAAATTAATATTTTCCCTTCAAGGGATTATAAAAATAATCCCTTCTCTTATTTCCATTCCTTAACTCAGAAAAATCTTTCTCATTGAGATCTTCAACATGGGATTAATCTAAGATCCTTGATATCTTCACTGTCCATACTCAGTTATGAACATCGTCTGTATTATTGGATCTATGTCGGTGGATACCCCATTCTGATTATTCTATTATTAATTTTCCTTGGAATCAATTTTGTATTTATTATGAAAGATAATATTCCATATTTGCAGTATTCTCATTTATTTCCCATTATTCATCAATTATGGATGAAATCAGTGGTTGATATTGTATTATTTCTCTACTATAGACTAATGGTTGGTGGTCTATATCATTACAACAAGTATTGGTTTTTTATATTTCTAGTTTTAGTTTTAATACAAACCAGAAATTCCCTAATTTCACCTAAAATGAATTGGATATAGTGATTAAATGAATTTGAAGAATTTGTGGTTTCCTACTAGTACCTTTGATATTTTTGGATGTTGTCACACAACCTAGGACACCCAAGGGGCATGCCTTTACATATTCTCTATTTCATACCACCCTATTGGAATTTTTTGAGCACAACTTCCTAGATGGAGCCTTATTAAATTAATTAGAAATTGAATTGAGATAATTAGAGAGTTTATGACACACTTATTTGTGCTAACATGATGTTATTTTCTTAATTGTTTAATTGGATTTTATAGCAATTGTGGAAATGTGATGGATGAACTCATAGAATGTGTTGGGTTAAGAAATGATTAATGAAGTGTGATGAATTGAAATTGTAGTGGATTCCTTGGGTGAGCTCCTTGGATATTAATTCCATAGAGTCTATTGACGTGTCTCTAATGGATATTTTTTATAGTAGTGGATTACATGAACCTATTTTCTCATTGTATCAAGATTTTGTGCAATAGAAAAGGACTCTATACCCCTTAGATTCAACATTCTTGGACTAACTGTAGAAATGGTCTATTGACACTCGAATTGGAATCCAACCATGTCATTAACAAGATTCCGTCTAGATTATCTAGGGACTTTATATAGATTTATAAGTCTTCTATATATTAGATACACCATTTTGTGGCCTAACTTTTCTGATTTCTTGGAAGGGACATTATAGAGATGTTTGATTATATGGTGTGTTAATGATGGTTGTTATAAACTTGATTACAAGGAAATAACACTATAGATATTTTGTATTTTTTGCTAATACCTAGGTATGAGTATTTTATTATAGTTGATAGACTAGACTGTATCACTCTGGGTTTTTCAATTTATAGTTTTCCTTATTTATGGGAGCATGACTATTGCTTGTAGGGAGACCTTTTTGGCTAGAAACATAAAATAATTTTATTAAAATATCCATGTTAACTTTACATTCATCACAGATATACCTATTCTATATAGATAAAACGTCTTTATAAGTTATTATACATGTTGAATTTGTTATTGACAATGTTGCTGGTTGCCTACTTGGTGTTATTTTAATACCTTTTCTGGATGTTCTTGGGTACTCAGGAAGAATCTATGGATTTTGGTAGGGATCGAAGAATGTTACCATTATATGATGATAGAAATGGTTTTTATTTAAGAGATGAGGAGAATTGGACTAAGATATAATCATAATTTTAGTTATAAATAGTTCTATTATTGTATTTTCTATATTTTTATACTTCTATTATAATATAATATTGTAAAAAAAATTCTCAATTTGTAGATACATGAAGTTACACATCATTTTTTTAATGAAATTACATTTAGAAATGTTCATTTATTAACCTCTTTTATGTTTCTCTTCTATTTGGTTTTCATTTGGCTTCCTGTATTGTGGTTGTGATTACTACTATTTTTTTACACTCTAACATGAGGAAATTGTCTCCCCATAGCCACACCCTTGTCCATTGCTTCTAGTAGGAAGCATTAAGAATATAGTGAGTCATGATTGAGGCCTTATGACCCATATGACTGGGGAACTCATTAATGACATCTAAATCCGGACTTTATATTATAGTACAGCATCAGGCCTATCTCATCCATCTTATGTTCATAGGCCTACATTATACAAGGATCACCGCCTTCTCACATCATTCTTTATTTACTTCCTACACCATACATTCTTCAAGGAGGATTCTAGTATCGAAACCTATATCTTTTGGTTGTTGTCCTATAGGGTTTATCACTCATGTTTCACCCCAACTACAAACATATATCCTCCTAAAACACAAACCACATAAATATTTGTCAAGATAGTTAATTTTATGTGAAGTTGAGTATCTATTCATTATCCTTAACATGATGAAATTAGTTATTGCTAGTAAACCACCCCTTTGTCTCTAACTTCTTCCTCTAGAATTACTAATGATTAACAATAAATTTATAACATTTCTATAAAATTATTCATTGTAATTTTAATTTTCAATTTTTTTTTATTTTTTAATGAAGTCCATATTTATTGGATAACTAATCACATAAAAATCCTATGATGCATTTGGTATATATCCTTCTTTGTGATTAGTTATCCATGTGATAATAATTTTACTAGTCTATATCTCATTCCATGTAGTGTTTGTTATCAATCCATTTAGTTACACATTGATATTCTACTCTTTTTATCCATTATTAATAACATTGATTTGATTAGTATTGTTATGTACTTATTTATGAGTCTATTAATCTATTTTGAAAGATATGTTGTTTACCAATATTTTTTCATGTTTTATTATTTAGTATACATCATGGAATCTATGAATAAGGCACCATTAGTGCTTTATGTACCCTATATTTCCATCCATAACTGATTTCTCCTAATTCCATGAAATTGATATTTAATGTAATAAATTTTCATATTCTTGAACTCTCAAGTCCATTGATATACATGTAGTTGATTTCTGTTAGATACATATATAATATCTCATATTAAAATATATTTAAATATTTCATTAGTCAGAAAAAAAAAGTCTCATAATACAACTCATACAAAAATGTATTTTTTATGTATATGAGTTTGCTTAAACATATGTTTAATTGTTTAATAAGATATAATAGTAAATAATATAAATAAAACACTTCTCCAGAATACACATATTTAGTATCATTAGAGATTATCTATGAATCCAAATTATTTTACTACAAAAAATAAATCAATTTTAGAAAATCTCAACAATTTTGCATTCCATGGAAATTTATAATATATAATATTACATTTCATGAACTTGGGAAATGTGGAATAAGAGAAAATAGTGATATTAAACACTCAATATGGGAAAATATTATTGATGAGTCGTAGAAAAGTAATCATTAAATCAAAAACAAGATAGGAACATCAAAATGGATGAAATATATTTATTATTTGAATTATATCATGGGATTAAATTTTTTTATCAATAATCAGGATAACATATTCACAGATAAATTCATAACAGTACATTACCACAATTAAATAATATTGAAAGGATTGACAAACACCTCAATAAAGAAATGAAAAATATATAATCAAGAACCATAGTGACATAACATAATAATTTGAACTAACATGGACATATAAAAACATAAAATATAAAAATTCTTTTTTTCCATCACAATCAAAACATAGTTGAGTTCAAATAACAAACCATGTCCCATAAAATTTAAAATTGGTATATCTACCCACATACCATAGTAATCTCATGAGACATAAAATATTCATCAAATGTATTGGAGGGTAGAGAAATTCATATCCAACCAATTTTATGTTGAAAAATAATCCATATATGTTCCAAATGTAATGAATTATACCTCATATCTTAATTAACATAAGATAATAAAACGGATTGAAAAACATTTTCAGAAACTATTATAAAATATGTTATCTTGAAAATGAATTAATGAAACCCAAAATTCCATTACCCAATTGAGAAATTTCATGAGATAATTTACTTATTGATAAATGAATAATATAAAAAAGTAAAAAATGATATATCTTCTCGAGTAATATGATAACATGGAAGAGAAATCAAGAAAATAATTTTATCAATGTTTTAGTGGAGTAGTAATCAAATAAATGACATAGTAAATTTTAAAATCATATATAAAATGTGAAAAACCTAAAAATAATGACATGAATATTAAATGTATAAATAATGAATCCTTTGAATACAATTGATTTAAAGTAGAGAAAGGTGGATTGGAAGATATAAAATATTTTGAATGTGGAATGATATATATTTTTTAGAAATTGTAAAAGTATAATATAACCTAAATCGATAAAAGGGTTAATATTTTTTTTAAGGTAGATAATTATAATTATGAATTGTAATGAACATAATAACTTTTTTAAATTAAGAATAATAAATAGACTAACATTTTTATGAAGGAATATCTATAGGAATGATAAACACATGATCTGATGGGTGAAATAATCAATTTTGGTGTAAAATTTTCAAAATGAATATTTTTATAGAAAAATATATTTCAGTTTTATGAAATAAAAATTTCATATCTGATAGAGAATGTTGAAGATATAATAATCATAGAATATCAATGTATGATAATAAATAATATGACTGATTGAAAAGATAATGGTATAAGAAAAACATATTTCGTGAATTTTATATTTCTCAAACAAGCTATAAGACCTTGTACAATAAAAATATATTAATTAAAAATAATTATATAAAATTTAATTACCTTAATTTTTTAAATACAATTCCATTATATTTTTTTATCAATTAAAACAAATGAGTTTAAAAATAAATCATTGATCATTAATTTTTCTATTTGACCAATGATATTGAATCAAATTTTTTCTTTCAATAGTTTCTTATATTCATTTTGAATAAGGAAAAAATCCTTAGAAATATCATTTTTATAAATTTAAAATTACCAACTATTTTAAAATGTTTTTTTGAAACCATTTATTTTACCAAACATAGAATAATATGCAATTCAGATGGAATATAAATTATTCATTCCGAAATGAATATAATCCTATAGAATTTTATAAATTAGATGAATTATTTTGGGAAATTTTTTTGATAATCTAGAAATTACAAAATAAACAAAAGTCTTACCAGATGAACATAATTGAATTATATCTGAATAATTTATCAGATGAAAGAATGAATTTTCATCGAATGACCCTTTAAAATTACCTTCCTAGGGGAATATTATATATCATTATAGATGTATTAAAATCATTATATTAGATAGAAACCTTCATTAATTGTAATATTATTTCATTAAAATAGACTATCCAAAGAAGAAGTTGTATTAAACCTCATCGGCTGAAGATTAATTCAAATAAATTAATTTCGACAACCCCTGAGAAATATGGGAAATTATAGTTGTTTACTTTCTAATAAATAGAAAAAACATTTATAGAGGAGGGATATTTTATATCACAAATGATATGAAGGTACATTGATTATTTTGTAACAATTTGTTATTCATGATCTCCATTATCATTAGTACAATGTTTTTTTCGTAAGTCATCTTTGTGAGGATTTAAATTCCTTAATTTCATTTTTTATTTAATTTTTTTATCTCATCTGCTTATTGATTATGTGATTACAGGGATAATAAGACAGTCGGTTTTCTTATCTTCTTAATTAAGGGTTCCCAAGCCTTGGAAAATTGAGGTCAATCCATGTTTATTATGAAGGGAATCCTCGATTAAGGAAGACAATCCTATACGTTTTGGTCAAAATTGTGGATACCAAAATTCTAGGTTATAGATGTCCTAACTAATAAATAATAAAGCATAGATAATTATTATAAAATTTATTCTATGTCTCTCTATAAGTTTTATAAATTGTACATTATTTATTTTTAGTTTAATATTTTTATGATCTTCATGTTAATAAAATTTTCAATGTTATATTATTTTCCTTAAATATGATTTTATAAATTATTAATAAATGTGTATCTCATTAATTTCTTTTACGAGAGACTGTTTCTTCCAAATTACCCACATATAGAGGTTGAAAATATTTGAATTTTATTTTATGAAATGAGATACACTACCTATTGTAGTGAATTTATTACTATTTTGAGCCTAAATTTGTATGAGAGTTTGTTTTTACTTTCATATGTTGTTATAAAATACTTATGCATCATGTATTTTAAATAATATAGTATTTGTTTTTAAAATTTAGAATCTTTGATTTTTGGTATATTTTAAAATTTTAATCAGTCACTACTGGAAAACTAACCTATACCAACGGTTTGGAACCATTGGTATAGATCTCCAAACCGTTGGAATAGGCTATACCAATGGTTTGGAGAACCGTAGGCAAGTAAGCCGTTGGGATAGGTCTATACCAACTGTTTTTTGAAAACCGTTGGTATAAGCCTATACCAACGATTTGGAAAACCGTTGGTATAAGTAATATGAAAATCTATACCAACGGTTCCATAAAACTCTTGGAATATGTATTTCCAAAAAACATTCGCATGGATTTGATCTCAGGACCTCCAGTTTAACATTTAACGACCTAAACACTAACCTTACATGACTTTTGTGAATATAATTTCATAAATATATATTTGTATTATCATAATTATTTTAAATTTTGATTTATAGAATGTTCTTGTTAAGAGGATCCGATAAAAAATAAAAGGACCTATACCAACGGTTTTGACGACCATTGTTATATATCCCTGGAATCTGGGAAGTGATGTTGATATATTGGGGACTTTTCACAACAGTTTGGCCAAACTGTTGGGAAAGCCTACCCTTCCCCAACAGTTTGGCCAAACTGTTGGAAAAAGTGGCCACAAATTAGACCTTTCCCAATGGTTTGGGCAAACCGTTGGGAAATGTGGCCACAAAGTGGACATTTCCAAATGGGTTGGCCAAACCATTGGGAAAGCCTACTATTTCCCAATGGTTTGCCAAAACCATTGGGAAAAGTGGCCACAAAGTGGTATTTCCCAACAGTTTGGCCAAACCATTGGGAAACGGCGTATAGAAGTGTTGGGAAAGGTAACATTTCCAGTAGTGTGTATAAAGCACCAATATTTGACTGTTATGATACTGATTATTGGAGAGACATAATGAAATCATTTTTAATGAAAATTGTACTTGACAACAATGTAATGCTGACTAAAAATTATGTCATTCCAGAAAAAGTGGTTTACTCCTTTACTAGAGATGAGAAAACTGAATATCAATTGAATTATAATGTCATAAATAATTTTCTATGATCAATGGAAATGAATATCTAGTTTTAGATTTCATCTTCTGGAGATTATAATAGTATTTGTAAATATATTGACGTTTCACACTTAGGGAAAACCAATGTTTTGGACTCATCTTGATTGATCATGTTTTAATGCTCATAAATAATAAAAATCATGATAATTTTGCTAATCATTTTCTTATGAAGTATCTCAAAAGTTATGCTTAATATTATTCTATTATATTTTATTATACCAAAAATTATGTTTAATCCATTGTGTTAATATTACTACTTAAGACTGGTTATAGATATTTGGCTATGTCTAAGAAGCCATAAGTCTGACATCGGTTCATGATTTTGGAAAAGTCACAGACACTATGACCGAGACACCATGACCTAGAAACCATCACCCAGACACTATAACCCATACACCATGACCCATACACTTTGACCCTGACACTATGACCCCCACATTGTACTCCTAATACCATGACTCAAGAACCATTCAATGTTTTAACAATAGACTATACACCGCTACAAGAGACGTCGTGACTCTAACACTGCATCTCTGCTATAGGTTGCAGTTCTCAATGAAGCTGTGGAACCATAAATTTTTCACTAATCAAAGTCCAAAGAAAATATATAGTATCCCAGTGAAACCATTTCCAAGGGATACCGTTTCTATAATAACTGTTACACCATTCTTTAATATATTTTTTACCATTTTTAATTTAATTTCTATCTGTCATATTAGAGATATTAAATGGCACTGACACCATTAATTTTTCTTTGTAGACATGTCACTGACAGTACAAGGTAAGATGTGTAGAATACACGATTCCTGACTTCTTTAATATATGGAAATATAATTAAAATGAATATAATTGTAACTTAAATGTATTTAGAATAGAATAGTGAAAAAAGCAAACTCATGCATGAAACAACATACCACTGAAGAAAAAGAGAGGTACTCTTGATCTATGAAGGTTGATCTACTGTATATCAATTCCTAAAACATCTTTTTAGTACCAACTAAAAGAATAACATGAGCTACACAACTCACATCATCGAACTGGAAACCAGAGCACCATACTTGTGGTACTCTGTTATTCACCATAGGACTCAATATTTGAATCTGCTTTAGCCCACAAGTCCATAGCTGCCTTGAATAACACATAGATCAATTTTAATCATTTCTAATCATCATTTCATTATTGTGTACTATTTTTGGCTTTCAATAAGTGTGTATGTGTATTTATTAAAATAGAAACTATATCCTCTATTAAACTAAAGGATACAAGATATCCATCCTCTCATATGTTCTTACATCTTTTTATTGCCACATATTAGTGTGGAAGTGGTCCTTGTGTGACCTTGTAGCTTATACACAAGAATAAAAATGGAAGAGATCATGTGACCTAGATAGTATTATATACTATTGTTTTCCAAGATCCAAGGTGTGGATCAAGTTTATTAATATAAACTAATTGGTGGAAGGTGATCAAGAAATGGAGTGGGTTAAGTCTTGTATTGAGACTGAACCACATGTTTTATCCGCTATGTATTTTTATTTTTATTTTTTTCCTTTAATGTATATTTCAAAAAAATAAGATTTTACATTGATAGTTAGTCTTTGATAGAAGTTATAACTATTTTTCATTATTATAATATCTTCAAAAGTTGTATCAATAACTCATATTGATATTAATGAGAATTAATCAATCTTATGAGAAGTTATTTGAAGTTTCAAACTATCATAACCATATTAACTTGATTAATAGGCATGTATTTATTTTTATTAGAGAATGTTTTTAAGTGAATTTTAAGTGAAAATTCAATAGATACTCAATTCACCCCCATCTTTAGTACTCTACTCTGACAATTATTTGTTAGAGGAGTTGATTCTTGTTAAGAATCTGTTTTAAAGTCTTTTCAACTGTGATTTTAGTTGTACATTAAAGATATGTAAATTTATGTTAGTTCTAAATTTATATCACTTTAAAAGTATTTATTTTTATGGATAATAGACTACAAGGTTCTGTAATAAACATACATCCATTCTTTAGTGGAACTAATTATGACCAATAGAAAATTAAAATGAAAATGAATTTAGAAATATGGGTTTTGAAATTTTTTCTTCAATTGTAGATTATTATAAGATTATTTTTACTAATTTAACTACATGGGATGACCCAATTAAGAATTATTATAAGAATAATTTCAAAGCTTTGAATTCTTTATACATCTCATTATGAGATGAGAAATTTAACAGTATTTTTTCATGTAAAATAACCCCTTAGATTTTAGATACTTTGTCTGTATCACATGATGGAACTTCTAGTGTTATGGAAATAAGACTTAACAATTATAAAATTTAATATGATAACATTAAAATGAATATTTAAGAGCCTATTTTAGATATGTATCTTAGGTTCAATAAAATTTTCAATGCAATGACCTCTTTGGGATGAGAAGTTACATCCTAAGAAAAAATCATGAGGATTCTCAGTTGTGTACCTGATAAATGGATAGGAACATCTGTCTCTATTAGAGATTCATGTGACATCAGAAAATTACCTATGAAAGAAATCATTGGGAAACTAATGATGTATTAAGAAGAGATGAATGTCAACAAGGAAGATGAGGATGAGCCCAAAAGAAAATATGTGTCCATTAACACCACTGCCTCTAAACACAAAGTAAAGGTCAAACTAAAACCCTCTATAGAAAGTTACAGAAGTGAACAATCATCACTCGACATTGATGAGGAGATATCTTAATTAGTTAAAAGGTTTAAGAAATTTTTCAAAAGTAATAAATTCTTCATAAATCATAATTTTTAAAAAATATATGATAAAAAATGATGTTGGAAGAAGGATTGGAAAAGAGATGGCAGTTATATGAGGTAGTATGTTATAAATATAACTGAAATGGACATGTAATGGTTGATTGTCCCAAGATCATGTACAAAAGGAAATATGAGAAAAAATATAAATAGTATGAAAAGGAAATGAAAGCAACCTAGAGTGCTTATGAAGATATTTCAAGTGACTTAGAGTATCTGAATGATGAACATGTTAACAAATCAAACATGCTCTTCAAAAAAACACATCTGAGGTAACCCTAGAATCTCATACACAAAATTCATATTACTATGGATATGAAAGTGATTCTGAAAATATGTCTAATGAATAAAGGTTTTAGTATTTTAATATGATTGATGATACATGTAATAAACTAAAAGATAAATACAAGTCTTTAAAGAAACTATATGCTCTTACTTCAACTATTAAATCTAAACCTGTTGTAGATATAAGGAAAAATGGTCAATTACTCAATAAAAACAATGAATTAAAGATATTAGATGAGAAATTGAAAGAGGACCTTAATAGGTATATTAATGGTAAATATATCTTTGTAGAAATTCCAGGTAATACAATTTTTCATAAATACACTACTTGTATTGGCTATTAACCCGGTTAAATAAATTTTGGTAAAACCAATTTTGATTCTAAATAAAGAACATAGAGCTTTATTCCTAGTTCAGGAAAACATTATACGAGTTCAAATTATGATACATCCTCTACTGTTTTGAGTTTTTTCTAGACCAAATAATGTTTATATCTCAAATACATTTCAAAATGCTTATTGGAATCCTATTAGGTAGATGTTGGTTCTCATACCACTAGTTACTAATATCATAGGAAAGAAACAAATATGTGTAACAAATATTGTTTTTTTTTGACTATTTTGTAGGAAAACTATTTAAAGAGATCGTGTAAAAGATTATAGTACTTTTATAGTGGTTGGTCAAGACACCTGATAGGATACTATTCATGTTTCACGAACCTAATAAATATTGATTGTGGGAATGTCATCTTTGGTGAAAATGGTAAAGTAAAACTCATTATCCTACGCCCAATGGGTAACTATAACTCAGTTTTAATTTCTAACGTACTTTATATTAATGGACTAAAATATAATCTACTCACTATTTCAAAACAATGTGTTGATTGATTTCATGATAAATTTGATAATTATTCTATAAATATTATTAATTCTAAAATTTAATTAGTATTTTCTGCATTAAGAAATGAAAATGTATATTCTGTTAACTTATATTCATTAATTCCCCAAAAGGCTTCATGTTTTAGTGTATTTCACAAGGGGTTTTAGCTTTTTCATAGAATACATGGAAACTACAATAATCACTACCTTATAAAGCTAACTAGAAAACATTTAGTAAAAGAACTACCCCAACTAGAGTTTCTAAATGATAAGGTTTTTATTTTTTGTAAAAATGGATAACAACAAAAAATTACCTTCAAACCAAATAAATAATTTTCAACTTCTCATATTCTTGAGTTGGTTCACCTAGATTTATTTGGACCATCTATAGTTTCTAGTTAAAATGGGATGAAATATGTTTATGTTCTTGTAGATTAATTTTTTAGTTATACATGGACCATCTTCATGGCTCCCAAAAGTGAATCCTGCTCTCATTTGACTAAGTATGCTAAAACTATAGAAAGTCTTAGTGTGCTTAAAATTAAATCTGTAATATGTGACCATGGAATTGAGTTTTAAAATCATGATTTTAAATCCATTTTCTCAAAAAATGTATATACTCATAATTTATCTTCCCCTAGAACACCTAAATAAAATGGTGTTGTAGAAAAAAATAAGACCTTGTAATAAATTGCTAGAAACATGCTTAGTGAATATGAAATAGTTAATTATTTTTGGGATGAAGCTATAAATACAACATGATATATTATTAATATAGTTTTTATTAGACCTATTCTTAAATGAAATCAATTTTAATTTTGGGAAAATAGAAATCCCAAAGTAAACAACTTCAAAGTGTTTGGTTGCAAAGTTTATATCCTTAGTAATAAGGAAAATATTTAAAAAATTTCATCCAAGAGTGGTGAAGTAATATTTCTAGGATATTCAATCTCTAGTAAAGCCTATATAGTTTTTAACAAAAGAACTAAATGTGTGGAAGAATATGTCCATGTCAAGTCTGATGAGACATATCCAGTTGAACCTTATACCTCTCTCGTGAATCTTAAGGATGATATGTCAAATCTAGACATTAATGATAAATACTCTAATCATCCTATAATGGAATCTATAAAAACTTCCAGTTCTGTAAATTCTCCAGATTCAATCCATAATAAACCAAAACCATGTGATGAACCAAAAATAACATTCCCAACCATTCCTATATTAACTAGAACTGTTAAAAACCATCCCTTAGATGGCATAGTTAGAGATCGTTATAGAGAAACACAAACTAGAGATTCATTGAGAAATCTGGTTGAACATAAAACTTTCTTGTCAAAGCATGAACATAAAAACCTCAATGATGCTATCACTGATGAATTTTGGGTGATGGCTATGCAAGAATAACTTAATCAATTAGAAAGGAATAATGTTTGTAAACTTGTCGATAGACCCCAAAACATTTTTACCACAGTTACTAAGTGGGAGAATAGAAATAATGTAGATGAAGCTGGTAAGATAGTTTGAAAAAAATATAGATTGGTTTCACATGGATATATTCATGAAGAAGTAATTGAGTATGAAGATTACTTTTCACCAGTATCTAGACATGAAGTAATTAAAATCTTTCATGCATATGCAGCACATCTAAATTTCAAACTATATCAAATGGATGTTAAGAGTGCATTCATAAATGGGTATATATATGAGGATGTTTTTTTGAACAACCCCTAGTTTCAAAAATCCTCACATCCCAAATCATGGTTTTAAATTATCAAAAGATTTGTATGGTTTAAAACAATCTCCAAGAGATTGGAATAATAGATTACGTACTTTTATTATTTCTGATGGATTTATAAAAGGTATGGTTGATCATAAATTTTTTATAAAACAAATTTCTAATGTTGTTTTAGTAATTCAAATTTATATAGAGGATATTACCTTTGGATCATCAAAAAATTATTTATGTATCGAGCTTTCTTAAATGATGCAAAATGAACTTGAAATGATTTTAATGGGTGAACTAAAATTCTTTCCTGGATTTAAAATCCTTCAAAATTAAGATGTTATTATTTTAAATAAAAGAAAATATACTAAACATCTTCTAAAATTTTTTAGTTTGAAAAAACTAAAAGTAGCGATACTAAAATGAGTAATACTTGTAAGTTGGATCTTGATGAATATTGAAAATATTTTGATCAAACCACTTACAGAGGAATTATTGGAGTCTTGATCTAATTAAATTCTAGTCGACCTGGTATTATGTTTAGTGTATGTATGTGTTCTCTCTTCCCAGAAAACTCTATAGAGTCTTATTTAAATGTTGTTAAATAGGATTTCTAATACCTCAAACATACACGCAATCTTGGACTATTTTATCCTATAGGACAATCATTTTAGTAATTTACCTATTCTAATGCTTATTTTTGTGATTTAAAATTAGATAGGAAAAGTACCTCTAGAACATGTAACAATTTAGGCAAGTATCTAGTGTCATGGTGTCGTAATAAGTAAAACTCCATTGCATTATCTACTGTCGAAGCTGAATACATAGCTACCAGTAGTTTTTGTGCACAAATTTTATGGATGGAACACAAATTACAAGACTATGGATATCAATTCAGACATGTTCCTATAAATTTTGACAATATAAGTGCTATTAACATTTCAAATTATCCTGTTTCATACTCTAGGATGAAATATATTGATGTTAGGCATCAATATTTGAGAGACCATTATCAAAAATGTGTTATCACTTTGGAATTCATTGGTACTGAATATTATCTTGCTGATATATTCAATGAACCATTAAATTAGCAAGAACCCCCTCCTCCTAGTGATATTTGTTTCTTGGAAGAAGACATTAGAAGTCTAACTAGATATAAGAAGAAAAGAAGGGAAATTACTAGGGAGTTGGATGGTGAGACAGTATTTCTATTTATGTTTTTCTAGAATCTTATTAGTCCAAGGAAAGGGGGGTTTCTACTCTTATGTATCAAGATGTATTCATGATACATCTTTTGAAAAATGGTTACAATATTTATCAGTGTTATTTTATTATAATTTACATGTGTGAATTTATCAAGACAACATCGAATTATACCTCTTTAATCTATTGAATATTAATTATTTCAATGTTGTCTGGTAAAGGAGTAGTTGATCCGAATTAAGAATCTTTGAAGGTTATGAGATATGTATCTCTAAAGATAAACTTCGAATGATGATGATAAACTCGAATCAATGGAAACAGTCTTTGGTATAGGATAATGAAATGTTGTATTAAATGTTTAATCCCTTTGAAAATACATCAAGGCCTAAGGTAAAGCATGTCTCGGGACTAGAATTTGAAGATTTGGTGGAATACACAAGTCAAGGAGAATAGGATGAAGAAGCTGCATATGTGCATAAAACTATCTTATAATAAGAAGACAGTAGTTTACTTGAACAATAAGTTGATGAAAAAAAGGTTGGTAAAGAAGTATTGGATGAATGGTTTGTTGATAAAGAGGGACCTACTGCTAGTTTAAAATAGAAAGATATTCTTGAGAAACATACATAAGATCCTATTTTTGAGAAAGGTCCCGCTGTTGTGGAAAGATCTAAAGAACAAGTTGAGCAAAAATTAATTCTATTATCTGAAGAAAGAATAGACAAATCCTTTTGGAAATCCTGAACAGAGATGGGTGAGCCTGAAATTTATGCAGGTCTAGAAATAGAACAAGTGATTGTGTCTCTCACACTTAGAGTTGATACAAAAATTGAGGGGGATCAGAACCCCTTTCTGGAAAGTACTCAAGTACAAAGCTCTATTGAGACAAGTCCTATGGACAATGTGTATAAATTTCCTTGATATTTTGATGTCTCAGACTCTCAAGTGGCCTCAGTGAGAAGAATCGATCTTATAATAGTTTTCAATTGATATATTTTTCTCTTCCCAGAGTAATTAAAAATATTGATCCCAAATCTATTGTGGTTTCTGAACTAGATATTGCACAAGAAGCTCCAAGCTATGTAAGCCATTAAGACTTAAAAGTTATCGGTGAAAATATGTTGGCTAGATTTTATAGTATTTTAAAACCTCAAACTATTCATGTATCTTGTCTAAGTGAACATGATTTCAGTATGATTTTGTAACAACATATTTAGAAAACTCAACCATAGATGTTTCATGAAATTCAGGAAGTAAGAATTGAAAATTATAAGCTCAGTGAGGAAGTAAAATCGTTAAATTATTTGTTAGGGAAACTGAAGAACGAATTTGGAATTTCTGAACATCATGTTTCTCAATTCAGCATAGAAGATACTGACAACATATACAAAAATAATTCAACACTGATCTAACCAAATCTGTTCTATGTTGTTGAAAATATTATAGAAAAAAATTACAAGTTGGTAAAAAAATCAAAAAAAATCATCATAAATTGAGGTATTTCCTTGTATCTTCAAAGAGTCTATTGAAACTATTGTCACGAGTCTTCATGTACCATCTACAATGATCTATACTTCTTCCTCCATAGTAAATCCTACTCAATCATCTCAATTGTTCGAATGTTTAGTTCTGAGAAAGTTTATTCTAGAAGATATTAAATCATTGGAATGTTTATCTATTCAATAAATCCTCTCTAAAATTATTCAAAATAGTGAACATATCCATGACTTGGTTTGAATGTAATATAAGGATGCTTCTATAGCCTATGATGATATTATAAAAAGGTATATTTATACTATAAAAAGTTTTCTACAATGTATTAATTGACAAGTCATTTCATGTATCTTACAGAGAATTGGAAAACTTCCACATGTGACTCAAGCGATTAATGACCAAGGGCAGAAAATAAAATACTTCACACCTACCGTGGAGAAGTTTATTAAGAATAAAGATGATTTTAAGAAGTAAATTTCTTATGGTGATAATGTCATCAATAATTTAATCAATTTTATAAACCCTATCTCCACGTGAAATACACTACTGTAGTGGATCCTACAGCAGCTCCCTTGTGGCCTTGTTCCACCTCTTCCTCTTTTTCTACCATTTTCCATCGTACCATGTCTATCTCTTAGTCTCTGATCCATATCAAACCTATTATTATTGGGAAATCCTTACCTCGGCCTTCCACCAAACCAACTATTTCACCATCTATTTTTAAAGGTGTGAATCTTCCTTCTGTCATAATTGGATCACTCTCAGCTACCACCTCATCTTATGATCCTGTGGATCCTCCTTCTGATTCTTCCAAGGGAAAAGAGAATTATAATTCCTCTCAAGAGAAGTTAAGGATGTCAATTTGATAAGAATGTTCTAATTTTTTAATTTTTTCCTTTGTCTATATTCAATTCTATCTTATTTTTCACTAGAATGTGCCTTATTATTGTTTCAGTTTAGCCTTACATTTATTAACTTCTTATTTTGTGCTTTTAATTTTTTTTGGATAATCCCAAATGGTGGATAAATAATAAATAAAGGCTTTATTCACTTTTTTTGATAGTTCATACATTCCATGATTTTTTTATCACCAAAAGGGGGATTTTTTTGGACTCCTCGTGTTTAATCATGTTTTAATGATCACAAATCATGCACATCATGATAATTATTCTAATCATCCTCTTATGAATAAAATCACAAGTTATTCATAATCTTGTTCTATTATGTTTAATTACAAAAAACAATATTCTTAATCCATTTCAGAATATTACTTCTTAAGACTATTTATATGTTTTTAGCTAAGTCTGAGAAACCGTATGTCTGACTCCAGTTCTGGATTTTGGTAAAGTCTTCAACATAGAGACCCAGACACTGTGAACCAGACACCATAAACCAGACACCAGGACCCAAAAACCTTGACCTAGACACCATAACCTAGACATCATGACCCTGACACCATACTCCTGATACCGTGACTCAAGAACAGTGCAATAAAAACTGTGACACCATTATTTAATCTTTTTTGTTATTTTAAATTTAATTTCTAATTTTCATGTTCAAGTTATTGAATTTCTATGACAATATTAGTGTTTATTTGTCGAAATTTCAATGATAGTACAAGGTATGAGGTGCAGAAGACGTGCATCCCGTCGACTTCAAACTATTCATGCCTAATGAAAAGAAAGATAAGCGTGGATAAAATGTACGCATAATAAAATAGTGAAAAAGCAAACTCATGCATGAAACAACATACCACTGAAGAACACACAAAGCACTATCGATCTCTGAAGGATGAAATGTCATTGATCAGAGCCTAAAACATCTGGAAAATATCATTTAAAATAAGAATACAAGCTACATAGCTCATATCATCGAACTCTATACCAGAGCACCAGAATTGTGATACGTTGTTTTTCACGAGTGTACTTTATATTTTAATTTTTTCATCCTACAAATCCATAGCTACATAGAAACATGTAGAACACTTCTAAACCTTTCTCATAATATTTTTTCTATTGTGTACTTCTTTTAATTTTTTAGAAGTGTGTGTATCTATATTAAAAAACACAATTTCTCCTATATTAAACTGAAGAATACAAGATATCCGTCCTCTCATATCTTCTAACATCTGTTTACTCCCATAGATAAGTGTTGAAGATTTATGTGCGTAACCAAGTATTTTATACCCATAAAGAACAATGGAAGAGTTCATGTGACCTGGAAAATCTTGTGTACAGTTGTTTACTCCGATCCAGGGTGTGGATGTAGTTTATTAATATAAACTGCATGGTGGTAGGTGATAACCAAGTAAAGTGGATTAAGTCTCAACTTGATATTAAACCACTTTTTTATCCATTATGTCTTTGAATTTATATTTTCTATGAATTACTATATATTTCAGAAAAACTAGATTTTTCTTTGATAGTTAGTCATTGATTGAAGTTATAAGTGTTTTTCCTTAGTAGAATAGCTTCAGAAGTTATATCAACAACTCATATTGATATTACTGAGAATTAATCAATCTTATAAGAAGTTATTTGAATATTCAAACTATAATTACCTTATTACCATGATTAACTAGCATGTATTTATTTTTATTATGGAGTTCTTTTAAGGTAATTTGTAACATAAATTTTTATAGATACTCAATTCACCCTCTCTTGAGTACTCTACTACGTCCAACACAATGTTATTGAGACGAGAAGATGAATTTTTTGAGATTATTATCAATCATTTGATCGTTTACCATGATAATATTCTATAGTGATATACTAGATATTCATAACCATTATGAATAATTAAAACTATTTTGAGGAAAAGATTAAATAGACTAATATTAGGTTTAAAATATTACTGAATATATACCCAATTAGTGGGAATCCAAAAAAATAGAAATTATACAAGGAATATTTATATATTTGTTGTAGATAATATAATTAGTTCTCTCATGTATTATAAGGGAATATTAAAAATGAATGATAATAAAAATACTATGAAAAATTGAGGTGTTGTTTTTTTCCACTAATTTTACAGTAGTTATGAAATACTGATATGTTGATAATGTTTATAAATAATCAAATAAGAAGAAATTAATTGTCATGAAAAATATAATTTCTTAAGAAAAACATGTTATGATAATTTTATTCATGAAAATATAATGAATAATGTTTCAGAAATGAAATATTTTATGTAAAAATAAAAGATGAATTTTAATTATAGAATTGAGAAGAAATAGTAATCATAGAGTGTATATTATGAGTCAAAGAATCCATGGTAAATAGGCCAAATTATCCTATGTTGAAAAATAATGAAATGTAGAATAAAAATTATAATAATATATATGAATATAATGGTAATAAAATTATGAAGGATTTTTGAAAATAATGTGAAAGACAATCAGATGGTTCTTTAGAAAATGATTCTAATGATTATTCTAATAGATAGAAAATCATGGGATTATATTCTATAATTCCAAAGGCACACCAATGCTTCATGGAAAAGTTATCTTCTAATTCATTGTGAGATTTAATGTTAACTAAAAATTCCCTTATTTTTGTTTATGAATGTAGTTCCACATAATCAAAAGATGATAAATCTAGTTTATCTATTAGATAATGAATCATTACACAGTTTTTAATAAATCTCTATGTTTGATAGTTTGAAAGAAATGAAAAAAATAATTTTTTACAAAAATATAAAAATTAATTGGACGATCTTGTAATATAATTTTTTGAATTTTATATTTTTTTATAGATATTGCTAATCTAAATAATGAAAGAGGAAACATATGTAGTTCAACGTTAACTAATGAGAATATAGATATAGTTGTAAAACTAAATTCTGAAATTTTAATTATGGGAAAATTACTAAATTATTTTACTTCACGGAAGGAAAATTTTGATAATATAAAATTACAAATAATAGAAATAAATCTAGATTATTTTTATAATTTAAATTATTATTTTAAAAACAAATATTTTGTTCCATAGAGTTTACCTTTTGTTCTAAATTCCAATGTGGTGGACACTAAAAAAACAAGTGTTCATTAAATATATTTTAATATATTTCTTCTCATAAATCATACATTTAAATAACTTTTTAGATTTAAACCATAATGAAATAAATATATATATTCCAAAATTATTATTTTATTTCAATTCTACACCCATGAAGGGTTGGCTACAAAAATCCAAATTTTATTACTTTCCAGAAAATAAGACTATTTCTTACTACCATGATATTTTGTTATCAGATAGTGGTTCTTCAAAACATGTGACTAAAATATATTTTGTTCTAGGATATTATAAATATGATTGGTTAAAAATTTACTTTTTTATATTACTCTTCTTAAAATTTATTGTAAATGTAATTTTGTTCTTTCTGGGAAACATTTTTTTGAAAATGTATTTTTAATTTCAGTATATAAGATCAACCATGTTATAATAAGTAAATATGGTTATTATGGTTACCTTTTGAACACTAGAATTTGTAAATTTACTATTCAATGTTTAGATGGTAAATTTATTATTTCCATAAATATGGATGATAATGTAAACACACAAAACATATCAGACTAAAGAAGCCAAGATTGACTATGACATAGCGAAATGGAATGTGAATATTAGTTGTGGCATAGAATATTAAGATTCAATAATTTTAGGAATTTATCCAAAAAATTTAAGAACATACTTGTTAGGTATCTAAAAAACCTTAGTTTAATTATTTTAAAGGTTCTGATCTTTTCAATTTTGGGAAGTCTCATAATTTAGTTTTAAAATATATTAGTGATTCATTACAGTTAGTGCCATGGAATTAATTGGTCCACAAAAAATTGGATGTATTACAGTAAAATTATATGTATATTTTTTATTTAATGACCATCCTAGATAAACAACGTCAAATATTCTAACAAAAAAGTCAAATTACTTTTTCAGTTTAAAAAATATGGTATCCATTGTTAAAAATGAGGAAAAAACACATTTGGTAAATATTCAAACCGATCATGGTGAAGAATTTTTCAATTATTAATTTGTGTCATTTTATATTTAAAATGTATAATAGAAAAATTTTCAACACATAGAACACCTCAATAATATAATTCATTTGAAGAAAGAAATATAATTATTTAAGATATTTGTAGATTAATATTGTGTGAACACTCAATTACTAAAACATTTATGCTCACACAGTTAGTACTACCTATTATATACTAAACTATGTTTTAAAAATGAAATTAATTAATAAAACCACTTATGGAATGCGGATTGGATGAAAAATAAAAATTTAATACTGAATAATTTTTGGGAGAAATATGTTCATATTTAATACTAAAGATAATTTATATAAATTGGAACTAAAATATGATGAAATATTTTTTCTAAGATAGTATACAACTATTAATTCTCATAGAGTTTATATATATATATATCTGCTCTTAAAGAAATGGTTCATGCCAAATTTGATGAAAATGATTCTTCTATTTTTAAACAACCCAAAAGTACATCTTCTGATTTTGTTACGAAAAATGACATTGAAACCATGCTAGAAAATTCATTTCTTGGGATGAAAAAGAAAGATACATTTTTAAATTCATGAACCATGAATAAATTCTTTCGTTTTTTAAATAAATTTTTTATTAACCCAATAATTTAGAAAATATGTAGGAATCATCCATGTAATAATATCTTTTGTTTTTTTCCACCAATTAATACTATAAGTTACCTAAAAATGAATAAAAATATTTGGAATTTTTATCAAAATTATAACTAAATAAACCTGATTAGAACTTGGATGTTAATTATTGGATAAAACTAAAGATAGTTGAATTAATTAATTAGAGATAAATCATGTCTACACATTACATGAACATACTAATTATTTATGTATAATTATAGTTAAATGAGTTTCCCAAAATAAATGTTATGAAAATGAAATAAATGATTGAAGTAAATATATACTTGTTTAAAAATAATATAATCAACAAGAAGGGATATAATATAAATAAAATTATGCAAACATATATTGACATGAATCGATTCATATAAGTATATCATATGAAACATTTCTAAAGTCCACACATTATCAAATTGATGTGAAGTGTGATTTCTTTAAAGGATATGTTGAAGAATATGTTAATGTATTATAACCACCAAATTTGGATAAAAATATCTAGAACTTGTTTCTAGAAATAATAAGGTAGTTTATAGACATGAACAAGACCCTAGAGTATAGTATGTTGAATTAATCTTATTATTTTTAAAAAAATCAAATTAAGGGAGATATAGATCCCTCTATTTTTATTATTTTTTATAGTTAGAATAATAAGTTAAAATTATAATAATGAAATTATATTTGGATCAAATAAGGAAATACTAACTCATTAATTTGTGGATTTAGGAAATATGAGTTTGAAATGAGAATGATGAGAAAACAATATTTTTTTCTTTGGTGTTCATATATCTCAAAACAACAAGGAACATTTATTTCTCAACCCTTGTATATAATATATTTTGATATAAAAAGTTTAATTCGGACAACAATATGAGTATTAATACTCTAATAAAGATAAAAATAATTATTTATCCTGATGAATCAAGGAAATAAGGTCAAGAAAATTAGATTAAGTATTTATAGTTTACTATATCACATAGGTATGTTGATATATTTAATGATTTATATACTCCCACATGCAAGATATCAAGAAAATAAAAAACACCATATTAAATCTATAAAATTAATTTTTCTTTACTGTAAGGGACCAATGGATCATAATATATTTTATACATTTGAAAATGATTTAGATTTAATAATTTATGAAGATTCTGATTTTAGTAGATATTAAAAATATATAAAATGAACATAAAAAATAATCATTTATTAGGAGGGGAATTAATTTCATGGCCTTGTATTAAAATAAAATCAATATCACTATCTACTACTAATGTATGATATCTAGGGTCTAGATTTTGTCATGTTCATATATTGTGAATGCAACACATACCCATTTATTATGAAAATAGTTATTCTAAAACTCTAATTTTTTTTATAACACATGTTTTATATAATTATGTAAAAACCTAGAACACCACTCATGAGGTAATAACATACACATAATGACTCACTTCCATCTGGATCACATATAAAAAGGAGATATTATTTTATAATTTCATCAGAATACAAGAATATCTTGGTGATATTTTTTTGAAAAACCACTCAATTATTATTTATTTACAAGTACTAGGAAGAATATATGAATGGTAAATAATGAGTGATTATTCATATAAACATTATTTTTATTTTATATTTATCATCAAACCACCTTTAAAATTAGGAGTCCATTTTTAGTAATTTTAATTTTTTATGTTTTCTTATGATATTTTAAAAAAACATCATTTTAAACTCTATTTTATGTTTTTATATATACGATTTTATAAAAACAATTATAGAATATTTTAAAAATATTTCTCTGGTAATATTATCTTATAATCTTAGAGATAATGTTTTTTTTAAACAAGAGGTTACAATCACCATACAAGAATTCCAAATTCATGTTTTCATGTTATTTGAAATGTGGTAATTTATAAATATTCCGTATATACAATAAAGTATTTTTATTTCTTTTATTATTTTTTTTAAATTTTCAATTTAATAAATTTATAAACCTTCTTTATTGTATTTTTTTAGAAAAATATTTATCCAAAAATGCAATTCTAAAAATTATTATATAAAAATAATTAGTTTGGTAAATCTATTTCATATTTTGAGAATGATATAAAGCATTGATCTAGAATATGATATTATTTTTAGTGGAATAACTTTAATAAAAATAAAATGTATACCTTATCAATCCAATATAAAAGAGTGTCAGTCACTATTCCTTTTCAGATTAATGTGTTTAGTGTAATTACCCTTCCACCCAGATTTGTTTCCTTCTATTAATTTTTTGTTGCTCTGTTAGTATTTGTTCATAAAATTAGAAAATTGACTCCCCCATTTGATATTTAAAAAAGTTTTATATAATATAAAGACTCATATAATAAATATTTTTTGAGAACTATTATTTATTCTTTCATACTTTTAAATTTTTCAATCTTTGGTGTAGTTAATGTGTAATAAAGAAATTATTTCAACCATTATATTCTTTATGGTGTAAGATATTTCTTTTCCACTATTAAATTAAATTTGAAAAAAAGATAAATTTATATATTTTATTATTTTTAATGATTTTTATAAGTTAAACATTCAATAATGTGTTGATATTTTAAGAGTACCCATGTATGGTTAAGTGAAATTTTTAAATCACAAGCCACGGGAAATGTTAGAATGTTTTAAAAAATCAAATTTTGATACATTATTGTTTTCTTCTTTTAATAATGTATGAAATGTTTATCATATGTCTCTAGATTCCATGATAATGGTGATTTTGATGTGAATTTTCTTTTAACATAAAATGGGAAATTTATATGGATATTTTGTAAGATAAATATTTTTTGTATAATATCTATAATATGATAATGCTTAATACTATTTTTAATATATGGTCATAAGAGAATATCTATAAACAAGAAGAGTATCCTTTTCTTGAGTATAATAAACATAGTTTTCATGAACTTTATGATATTTTGAATGATAAAAGACAATGAAATTTTATTAAGGGAGGAAAAATCTTTAATTGGTGTGGAATATTTTGAAAAAAAAGGATTGCATTTGTTCTAAATATAATGAAGATTATTGTAAATTAGAAAAAATTACATTTGAAGTTGAAAATAAAAATATACAAGAGATTGTTTTATAGAAGATGAAGGTATGATAATGGTCACCACATTTTCTAATGAATAACGAAAATACTAATTATGATGAGGAATTATTACCCTTAATTAAAAATAATGAAGAGAAAATGTTAGATTATCTATGATTTATACTATATAATGATGTGAACATGGTTATTATAGATAAAACACACAAGAATATTAATGAATTAAAAATTAAGTAGAAACATAAGAAAACATTTAAGCATGTTAAGATCACTATAATGTACATAAAATAATTTCAACCATTTTATTCTAATATTGGAGTGACAATGAAGGGAGAACCTTTGTAAATTTCTCATATATCTGTTGTACAACTGGTGGAACATCAATCTTTTCCATCATAATTTCAACATGTTGGCCTTCCAAACCACCTATATCTATTGAAAATAATGAATTTACCTATTGTTGAAATGTCAAAATTTGAATAAAAAGAAGTTTTCAATGCTCTTGAAAACTGTAAAATGAAAATCTATAAGTGACAATGAACATAAAAAGTAATTGAATAAATCTATGGATGATGAAGATATTATAGCCCCAACATCAAATTTTATATGAAATAAATCTCATATAATTCGGGATCAGGATCGATCTGATAGAGTGTAAACTTTAGAAGAAGAAGATCAAAATTAAGAAGCTAGTTTTTTAGATAAAATCTAGTTCAATAAATAAGTTCATGAGGATGAAATTTATAAACACAAAAATAATTAATTAGATGAAAATTATGAACTTAAATACATCTACATCCACCTTATATAGAAATCTAATCTGATTGAACCCATTCATACCCTAACAAAATTAATCAAAAAATTGAGATGAGAATATGATATTTCAATGAAATGTTAACAAAATATGAATATTGTTTTTCATTAATTTCATAATAATCAAAATAAATGATAACATATCAATTGAAATAATCATGTTTTATAATATTATAACTCATTTAAGATGTTGGATATAATTGTTTTCCAAAAAATGGATCGTTTCAATTATTTTGATGGAAAATCAAATGTAAATATGGGAATATTGAAACATTTTTTTATATGGATAAATCATTTTGTTAATGATATTAAATTATATGCTGAGAAGATAGAATGAATATTAAAAAATTCAAAAATATTTTAAATGATTACAAGATATATGATTTTTGAATTCAATGAATGTATGATAGAAATTAAAAATATATAATCATTGGTAATTCTTCAAGACGATGAGATTATATCATAAGACAAGCATATTTGATCATTAAAAGAAAATGTTTTAAAATGGATGAGTGAGAATACAATTTTTTCATAATAGATGGCTTATATCAAATCAATGGTTGATTAATAAGAAAAGTATTACGGATCATTCAAGATGCTAACAGATAATATAAATATTATTTGGAATAATTATTGATACTGTTATTTTGAAAAAATTAATTTTTATGTAATAAAAAATATATATTTTTAATAAATTTTTGGAATCAATATTCATCAACTTTTGTCAGATAATTTTTTTTCAATTTTTATAATAATGTTTCAAAGAATTTTTTTGTTCTCTAATATTTCACATACACTTTATACCTTGTTATATTTTTTTTCATAATCAAATAGGGGGATAAGTAATGAGTATATATTTGAAAGAATGAATTTATAAGTATTTTTATTCATCAAAATATGAGAAAAAGATAAGGCATTGAAATTGATAATTAATTTAAATGGGATAAGTTTTTAAAAATGTAAGACAAGAAGATTAAATATTTAAAAGTTATTGAAAAATTGTTTTCTCTCTCTAGGATGTGTGTTTTTTGTTTTTCAGAAAGGGGAGATTGTGTATATAATGTTCTGTTTAAACATTTACTTACATTATCTTTTAAAAACATAAAATCATCCTTAAAAACATATTTTCACTAACTTTATACATATCACGTACAATAGAATATTTAGTAGAAAAAATATATTTTACTAGATGTAGATTAATTTTTAATTTGGGGGTAACATAGTTTATTTCATTCAAATGTCCTATACAAGATGAAATATTAAAATTCAGACTCATCATTTCATGAAATATAAGACCATTTTATATAAACATGAAAAAACCAACTTCAAAAAGGCATGCTATATGAAGTTATATAAATGTTTACAGAAACATTTATAATATGAAGACCTGTATTTTTTCTGGATGATCATTTATAAAAACATACCATATTAACTAGATATCTATTTTTTTGGAATTCAAATATCATTCCACAAAATGGATACTTTTAATCATTTTAATAGAACATTATTAAAATCCCAAATTGGATGAAGAAGTTATAATGAAACATGTATCATGAAGAAGAGTTCATCTGATATTTTTAAAATGACTTTAAGGAACAAATATATGACCATTTTTTATTTTCATATAAAAATAAGTACAATTCAAGAAGACAGATTCTTTTTTCATCACTTATGATATGGACCTACAAGGAAGATTTTGTATCATACTATTACACGTGTGATCTATTGTAATATTTATATTATTTTCTGTAATTAGTCATCAATGTGAAGATTTTAAATTCCTTTAAATATTTTTGATTTTTTACCATATTTTGTTTGTTCATGGGAATTCAGGGATACAAAGACAAATATTATTTTTAAATTTCATATCAAGGGTTTATGGAATTATGAAAATAAAATTTTATCTGATCTTAGTAACAAGTGACTCCAGCCATAAAGAAGACATAACATTACTATTTTTGAAAATTATGGATACCTAATTTATTGGTTATAGGCTCCACTAATTATACATATTATATCATGGTTTGTTGTTATTAAAGTAGTATTATTTTTTTAATCCTTAATAAATATTACATTAATTATTTTTAAAATTTTATCTTCTAAGTTTTCATATTAATGGAATTTTTCATTATTACAAAATTTTACATAACATTGATTTTATAATTATAAAAAATCTACCAATCCAATTATCTTATTTTACTAACCAATATCTTATTAAAATTAAATATATAATATTTAAAGAAAATTGTATTTTTAAAATTTTATACTAAAATTCTCCCCAAATTATAGTAAATGGATTACTCTTTTTATCATATGAAACATTGAATTAGTATCATGATTTTGGTTATTGTACAATGGCCATGTGTTCACCACCTCATGAATGGTAATGTATCTGAGATTGATATATTTTATAGAATTTGGGATTTTCATGGTTATTTCATGGGTAATAAATTAATGGTTAATTATGAATAGTTATAAAAATATATTTTTTATTAATTTTTATCAAACGTATAGAATCCTTTTCATTAATTGATATATTAATTTATTATACCATTCAATAATTTAACACATAACTTTAAATCCGCATTAACACCAACTAATACGAGTGTTAATTTTTTTATAATTAGGCCTGGTGAAAATTTTAAAGAAATAATTATGTTGGTGATAAAACCACAAAAACGTTCAAGTTATTATAATAAATGTGTATGAATATATCGATTCATTATTGGGGTAATATTTTTATGAATGTTTAATAATAAATATGTCATTTTATAAATGTTTTAAATAATATTTAAGAATATATTAGAAAATAAGATAAAAGAATTTATGATATAAAATATTATTAATTACTATGTAGGATCCTAACCTCATTCTAAAACATTTTATTGTTTTGAAAATTTTGGGTACTATTCCTAGGACTAATTTCTTCTAAAAATTTAAGTCGTTCTTCAGGGATAATATTTTTGAAAATATTTTATATGAATGTGCATGAATTTTTTTGTTTTATATATATGGAAGGGGTTTATATTTACAATTATAGTGACTAGAATATTTAGAATAAATAATTGAGTATTTTTTAATTATAATAAGTTCTCCACTTATCCCTATAGTTCTGTATTATCCCTTATAGATTAGAATTATATTTTTTCATGAAAATATTATGCCAAAAAAACTATATTTTTTGAATTTGGTTTTCCCTGCATAAATATGATGTCATATAAAATGTATCATACTGTATTCCCTATATTTTATCTTATTTGTAAATATTTATTTTTGTTTACCAAATCTCATTCAATAAACTATTTTAAAAACCAAAAATCAAAATTAATATCAATTTTAATATCTCAAAATCTAGAAATGAAAAAAATATAAAATAAGAATGTATGGAACATAAATAAAGTTTTAAGAAAAAAATTATTTAAAAATTAAATGAGTTAACTATTTTTTATTGATAATTACTAATAAATAGTTGAATTCAAATTAATTTTTACACAAATGAAAAATATTTTAATAAATTCATTCTTTGAATGACATATATTATTTAAAAAACATAAAATTTTAAAAAATATATAAAAATTCTACATTTCAAAAAAATAAAATTTATAACTTTAATGATGAAATTTCATTAAAACTATAGATTCCTTATAGAAAATACCTAAATTAATTCTTATAATACCTACTTGTTTAATGAATAATGGTAATAGATATAGGTTTTGATTCATATAGTATAGATTGAATATTTATTTTCCTAGTCTTTTACGTCTCCCACTAAAAACATTTCTCATGTTTTACATGTTGGTGTTCATGTAATGGTCAAGAGAAGATTATATTTAATATACCACATTTATATGAATGTTTAAATGATATGCAAAATCAATACATCAACTACATGCGTCCAGAATTTTCACTGTTTATATAAATTCCTTAGATTTATTACCTTTATTTAAACTCACTATATCAGCAACTATTTTATAATGATCACTAAACATAAATAAATAATTTTATTTTCAAAAATTATTAAAAAATACTAATAATAATTTATATAATTAAAAGAAATTTCAAAATTGTTATTCATATAGGAATAAAAATATATATTCCCAATTTCTAAACATACCTGATGACCATATATTCCCAATAATAATATATTTATATTTCCTATATATCAACAATGTTTCTATATATATATTATTTATTTATAAAATATTTTAACATAATTCACCCTTTTCAGGGTATTTTTATCATTTTTCAATGTTTAGGGTTCCTTGATTATTTATTTTTAGAGGTATGATACTCATATGAGATCATCATGATAAATATTTCAATGTTGTAGTATTTTATATTATCATATTTTTTTAATTTTATTTTAATTTAACATGTTATTTTGATTTTAGATATCATGTAATTTGTTTTATTTTATTTAATGATGATATATTTTAATTAATATAGTAATTTTTTATTCCATCTCGATGTCGCATATTAGAAAAGATAACAAATAAATGGAATTTTATAAATGGAATTTTACACAGAAAATATAGGGCGTTAAATGCCTTTATTAAAAAATATCATTGTAAACATACCATTAATCAATTGATAAAAATGAGGTAAATTTGGCCTCATTACATTTTTTCCCAGTACACATCTAAACACATAGGATTTATAGATAGAATATTGACCAAGTGAGTGAAATAATTTTTTGTACATTATATTCACCATTCTTGATGTTTCTTGTTTATTCCACAATAGGATGATTTTATTTATGTTACAAAAATAATAGGTTCAATTCATGTGATTGATATACTATTTAATTCTTTAATTATGATATATCGAATACAACATTAACTCATGGAAGGTTCAATGGAAGTTAAAATTAATATGATATAGCCCTACTATTATCTGAAATTTTGAACGGAATAGAGTATCTATCAATCAAATTTCGTTTTACCCTAAATCTCAAAACATTGTTACTTAGAGATACTCAAAATAATATATTTTCACCAGTATCAGACTCTATTTGTTGACTATAATTATCATCATATCATTTCTATAAACACATGGGTTTTTATTATGTCACTGATAGGTGTGAATACTCTATTTAATTTCTTGAGAATGTTCTAGTCCAAATGACATTCATTCTCAAACTTTATCAAACCATGTTAGAATTTTTATTTTCATTCGAGATAGATCCATATGTGGATCTATTTGAATTTTTTAGAGTATGTTATTACTGTATAAAAACTAAACTAGAGGAAAATTAATTATCCCAAATTCCTTTAAAATACATTGATCATGACCATATCATATGTTTTGATGTATATATGGATAAATAATATTGATCATCAGTTTTTATATTATATTTTGTAATAATTTTTATATCTTGATTTATTATTTTTTGGAGAAATAATCTGAACATTAATTATAACCAAATATCTTGTAACTCCCAGCGATTCTAAAAAGATAAAGACTAAAATGACATTAAAATATGTAAAAACCAAATTCTATAAACATTTTAATAACATATCACGTCTAGTTAATTTTATTAATCGATTTTTGTCAATTTTTCATTTAAAAAACATGTATATACCTTTTAGGTTTCGGAAATAACAAGTGTGTCACTCACATCACTTATAAAAAAAAGAACAATATAATTACTATTCTACACACATAATTTTTTTTCAGAAAATTCCTAACAAAATAATTTACAACAAATATAATTCTCATAATATAATCATAAATTTTTACATAAATCCAATCAATGAAATACTTTTTCACAAACAAATGTAAGATGTGTGAATAAGAGGTAATGTTCTTCAATGAGGGTTTTAGTTTTATTTCTTCTTCCACCCCCATCAATTCATATTATACCATTGTGTTAAAATAAATACAATTTATTCCACATAACTGGTTGCCTTTATGTTAATTTAATAAACTAAACCCAACACTAATTCCATTAAATGGGTTGCGAAATCAGTATTCATGTGCATGGTGGACTACTGCCTCACAAACCAAAGTCAATCATGTTCCCATTACCACCTCTCATGGTTAGGTATGATGACAAATCTAATATATATATATATATATATATATTATATTTATAACATAATAATCCATCTAAATTCATTATATCATATATCTCATTTTTAGCATTCCATTTCAATGGGGATATGATAATATTGATCATGTGGATGATAAACTATCGCCTCATGAAGCGATGTGATTCTTATTTAACTAATGATTTTCATATGAGGTGATGAAGATCAATTAAATTAATAAATTATATAAATTAAATAATTATTTTATTAATGACATTTTTATCATTATTAAATAATAATTTAAAATTTTCTTTCATAGAATTTCACCCACCAAAATATGATAACATCATTCTAGCCCTTTTAGACTTCAACCGTAACAAAGCGATGTGACTCTAATTCCATCCCCACACCACATTAATGATGTAGATAAAAATATTTAAATATAAAATATTTTATTTATGATTATATTATAATTAATTAAGTATAAAATATCACTTACTTTCTA
Organism: Viscum album; assembly: GCA_963277665.1. Taxonomy (NCBI): domain Eukaryota; kingdom Viridiplantae; phylum Streptophyta; class Magnoliopsida; order Santalales; family Viscaceae; genus Viscum; species Viscum album. Next base: position 113,767,732 of record OY728127.1, read on the forward strand.
TCTATAAGTGACATTGAATATGGAAATGTTACGCATGTGTACATACAACCTACCATTTACATGATTCTAACGTATTTCATTTTCCCTAAAAATATATCAGGAATGGTTTTAGTTTTTTTTATTTATAAATATGATAATTATTTCTTGATTATTTTTCTGAATATGTTTAAATAAATTCCACTTTTATAATAGTCAACCTACAAAAGTCATTTTTGACACTTAAAACAAATATGATCGAAACATCTCATATAAACATAATTGATTAACTACTCCTATATTATATGGTATTAATTTATATAAATAGAATAACAAATATGAAAATAGTTCTTAAAAATTAAAAAATTAATATTATTGTATTATTTAGAAATACATGGAATATACATGATGAGTAAGACTCGATGTAAGGGTTTTTTGTATCACGTTTTCTTTTTTGGGACATATGATATATTAACCAATTACATCCATTTTATGGTGTATATACTTCTTCATTTATATGACATATCTTGAATATATTTATTTTAATTTTATTTAATGTTTCATTTTTTTCATTATTTTTTGGGTCTTACGATTCAAATGTTACCAAGTGTTAAGGGTTTACATTAATATATCACAATTATTCAGGATTATTTATGTTTAAATCACTATTAAGGAAATTATTTGCATTTAATATCTTAAAAAAACCAATTTTATTATTCTGTATTTATACATGAACTTTTTTATGTAATATTACTATTTTCCCACTCATTGGTACTTAAAATGATTAAGAATTTTTTTAATAAAATTTGAAATTATTTACATATTTACACAAAAGATATCCTTTCATTAAAACGCATATTTCTGAAAAATTATTTAAAAAATAAGTTTACACTTATAAAAATAATTTATTTAAGAAATTCTTACCCCTTTACCTTTTATAATAAATTTTTTAAAATGAATATTCATGTAACATTCAAAACAACCAGTATTTTTCGTTTATCAAAAATGTGAAAGGAATCATTTTTTTAATTTGTACGATATAAACTGAATTTTACAATATCCATACCAATCAACACTTAATATAATATTTTACATGTTTTCAATGGTAATTTTCAAATATAATTTTTTAAATTTTATTTTGAGCTTTTAGTTTTTAAAAATTATCAATTTGAAAAAGTAATTTTCTAGAAAGATGTTTACAATGATCATCTTATAGTATTTCTACCCATAAATGAAATAAACCATTTTAGATCATATGATCAAATTTTGTACCGTTTTATTTGTATAATAAATTTCAATTTTTTGGATTTCTGTTATATGTTAGACTAAGGATGTAAAATTTTATTAGCATTCAACATGTTACACCAGATTTTTTATGATTATGTTTACTTATTAGAGAATTTAATATGATTATTTATGATAGTTTTTCAATATGAATGTTAAATGATGATTTGCTTCACCCATTTTATAAAAGTAATGAATTATACTTTTTATGTGATAGGTGAGGCCCATTATTTCCCCTCAAATCATATATAGGTCTCTTTATACAAACATGATTGGGTATTGGCCAAGACATTACCCATTTATATATATGTCTAGGAAAAAGGCCATGAGGGTACTAGATATCTTGGAATAAGGACTTGATGGTTTGTTTTAGATCTCCCATATTATGTGTTACATCATTATGTATAAAAATATAGATAATCCATTTGAATATTCAATTATTTATTAAATCCCTGGTTATATTTTCAAGATCATGTGATTATATATATAAAATTATTTGACCTTCATTTATTATTCCCATATTATGATCTAGATATTGATTAAATGGAATTTATTTAATCTAGGAAATATTTTGTTTATATTATTCCTTATTTATTCAAATATTTAACTATTCCATTACCCTTATATAGAATTTGGGATCACCACATTCATTTTTATATTTTCCCTAAGATACTTGGATGTGTTTGGTGATTGATATATAGTGATATACTAATGGGGAAAATGAATTTATAAAATAAAGGTATTTTTTAGTTTATGTTTTGAATAAGAAATGTGAATTTGAATTATGTTTATAGATTTAAAATACTAATAAATAATTTTGTACTTTAGGATTTTATTCCATGTATCTCAAACCAATATAATAAAGTAGACATCATATCTGGTCTACTGGGATTGGTTTCGCCATATTTGGTATTATGGGAAGTCTTCTATAAACCTTTAGAACATTATTTGGGAACAATATATTAAAAAATTAACATATGATTTAATTTGTTGATATTTTTTGATGAACATCAAAATGTTTTGGTAAAGAATAGATTATTTGGTTTTTCCTAGAAAACACATATTTATCTTGATAATACAAGTGTATGTTGTAATGACACATTTGTACCTAGTAGAAATTAATATGAAAACAACACATTGGGATTGAAATGATCATAACCCTGTGCATAAAAAAAAATACTTACCAGACACATGGTGTTGACAATCCATGGGGATATGTTTAGGATAATTCATAAATTCATTACAATCAATGCCCATGGGGTCGATGATAAATCTATCCCATGAGAAATCATTTTTATGATTATCATATTATAACTATATTAATTATTGAATTTATGTTAACTATTTTCATAATATTGGTATTAAACATTATGTTTCATAATTATATGATCTAATCATGTGAATTACTTTATTTAGAAATTTTTACTAGAATAACGAATGGAAAGTGTATCAATGTACGTATCCCAAAGGGTAAGAATGATCATTTCATTGACAATCTTAAGACAATCATTCAAAGGGAACTAGTCTCCCAAACATTATCTTCATATGTAGACATGGTATCATGTATTAAAATGATAGATAAATAACTATATAAGTATTATGGATTTAAATGGAATAAAGATAATAAAATTATGGAAGAGAATAATATTTATAAATTTAATAAAATAAAGAATGATTTTCCCAAAAATGATAATTTTTGAATGAAACACAATGATACTTGCTTAAAGGGAATAAGATTTTGCTAAAACTATCCATATAGAAACCATTATGAACATGATTTAAAGGGATAAAGAATGTTTCCAATGTTCCAATCATCAATTTAATGTAGACTGGGCACTATGAAAATTAATTCCCTAAGAGTCAAAGGAATATACATCAAAATTATATAATAGATCATGGTTATGGTTATTATTTTAGAACATACAAAGTGGAATGATTAATCTAACTGTATTTTTTTTCAATGAGTACATCATTAGAGTATTTTATCAATGATATCCCAATGATAACAATTTTTAAATATATATATATATGTATTTTGGTACTTTTTCTATAACGATTTGAAATCATAGGTTGAACGATATCGATGTCCAAGACAAACAATTTTGTGGCATGTTCAACTTATCAGAAAAAATAACCATGGGAAGTATATCCCTTAATATTTTCTTAATATTGTGATAATGATATTGGATTGAATAGATTTATGATATGGTTAATTTATATTGGATAGTAATAACTACCATGGAACTGGTTAAAGATTTTTTTTACAAATTAGACTATTCTATCATTGAGAGAGTTAACAAAATTTTAATATTAAAAGAATACATCATATAATCATTGTTTTTTTAAGGACTATAAAAGGATTAATCTTTTAAATAATTTTTTACATAAATTTAGGTTATTACCATGATTTAACATATTACTTTATGTAAAACCTCTATATTTTAAAATGAAACACTATGCACAATATCATACAAGATACACCACATCGAGCTTAAACAAATAGAATAAAATTATTATTTAAATGTGATAGTTATCACTTAGTCATTGGAGTGGTGATAATGAAATATGTTAACTAGATTATAAAATTATAGTTTAAATATGTTTATAAAATGATATAATTTGTTAACAATTTATTTTAAATGAAATTAAAATCCAATTGAAAAAAATGGATGTGTTTTTAACAAAACTATTTTTGCACATAATGTAATTTTTTCATCAAAAATAAATTAATCTCTATCAGTAAAATATCATAATGAAATATAAATTTTATATATCTAATCAAATGTTTTAAATTAATCTAATATGTTTTATAAACTTAAGATAAGAATAAATAATTTTTAAGTATAAAATTAATGATTTTTAGAAAAGGGATGTTTTTCACCTTTTGATGGAAAACATGTCATTAAACTAAATTTTGTACAATTTTATGAAAAATATTTAAAAAAACATCATTTTTGAAATATTAATATTAAAATTAACATATGGTTTTTTCCTATTCTTCAATATGTTATATTTTCTGATAAATAGTGAAAAATACTGTGTCGTATTTCAAAACTGCTCTTTCATATAATTTAATCTTGTAGTAAAATTATTATCTAAATTGGTTTCAAAGTATACATAGTGAAATTATACATCAATAAAACCATCTTAGGTCACTTTAGTGAATTTCCCAATGAAATTCTATTTACAAACATTTAAAACTTCTGATGCTTTCACTTTAAAAACCAATTTTTTCATTTTATAATGAGGAATATTTTTAAATATAATAATCCCAATTATATGAATTCATTTATTAAAAATTAATTCCATATTTGTTATAATATGATTTAAATTATATTTTGTGGTCAATTTAATTTTTGTGTTTAAATAATTTTCCATGTCTAAATGGTTACTTATCACGGTATATGCAAAAAAATGAATAGAATTAATGGAAAATTGGAAATGGATTGAAATTTCTAAAAACTGTAAAATTTTATGGTTGGTTGAGGTATTTATCAACATTAAAAATCTTTTAAATTATTTAATTTCATCTCGGACATGTAAATTATTTCCACCCAATTTGGATTCCTTTAAATATAAAATAGTCATTATTTTTATCACATAAACACACCTCTCCACATGTATAAATACCACCCCTCACCACCCCATTTAGACCGAAAATATAAATAGATCCTAAAAAATCTATAAAAATATCTCATCCAAAAAATACTCACATTATAGTTCTTATTGAATCATGAAAAGAACAAATCCATGGTCATTGAGTGTCTTTTTTGTATGTGATATTCAAGAGTTAATGTTCTTGGAGTACCTCTCTTAATTTCATTTCTAAAATAATTTTATCCCCACCTCCTTCATTAAAAAATTTATAATTACAAAGTAAAAATGAATATAATTTATTTTTATGTTTATAATTGAATATATCATATCCATTACATTTATAATATCTTATTTTTCATATTAATTAAACTATTGTCTAAATTATGCAACTTTACAATCTCCATCAATCAGGATTTTTTGTCTTCCATTAACTCCTTCATGACTAGTCATAAAAATTCAATCTGGTAAAAAAATAGTTAAATACATATTTTATAAACTATTTAATGTTTTGGAACTAATGTATATGAATAATATTAAATAATATTAAACTAGATTATGATGTTAATAAAATCCTAAAAAATAAACAGAACATCTACCAGTAACATTTTTTTCTAATGGTTTATCATCATAAAAAATTGAAATAATATAAGGGAATATTAATACTTATTTAATACCATTAATTATATTTAATTATACTTCTCATGTTTTAATTCCATTTTATATGAATATCATTAATTATATTCAATTATAATCGACCATGAAACCATGAAATGAAAACACCAGAAAACACGAAATTAATAAACTGTTATTAATGAATGGGAAATAAAATGTTGTAAAATCATCACATAAAGTAATTAAATTTTTTTAAATGTTTTTAAAATTATATATTTACATTATTTAAACCATTTTAAAAATTATAATCTATGAAAAACTAAAGTGATGTTTGAGGTAAGGGGATTTCTTAACCCAATTTTAATTTTTGAGGTTAAACATATTCATTATTATTATTTCCTATAATGATTATCTGTTAAATGAAAATTTAATATCCTATGATATATTTATAATTTTATGTGGATTTACATTGGATATTAATATTTGATTAATTTTATTAATTCCCACATCAATTACATTATATTTATAAGAGAATTTCATTTTAAAATTACATTTTTAAGGACACCCATAAAACTATATTTTTTATCAATGTACATGTTTTATAAAATATTTAAAAAATTATTTTACTATTATACTATGATTATTTTATGTAATTTATATTCAAAATTAATTTTAAAAAAAAATTTAGTACCATATTAATTATTTTATCTTCTAAAGTAGGTCATTTTTTAATTCTCCAACAAAAATATAGATGGAATTTTATTTTTAAACATATATTGAATATATGGAATATCTTGTTTTCCTAAATCATTATATTTTTTAATATTATTTTTCAATTTCAATATTTTATTTTAAAAAAATCTTTTACGAGTGCTTGAATTTGTAAAAAGGAAATTTGATTTTAAAATAGGAAAGATATTTTTCGTTAAGAAATCCTATTTTATTCAAGTGTTATTTTTTATTCTTATATTATTGTTATTAGATGCTGTTTATGAATATGGGTGGTTATGTGATTATCAAGGGAGGTGAGTCCATTATATATCTCTAATTAATTGGGTAATGGGATGGAGTTATCCAATTAGGATTCTACTAAGTGATTTTAGGAATAAAAATGCAATGATTATTCCAAATTTACCAATGATGTATACTCGTTGTGTAGCTGAGATTGAAATAAAATTTTTAAGATTTTTGTAAAATCTTATTTCCCAAGTTACTTACATATATTTTAGATGTTTTTTAGTCAATTTTCATGAAAATATATTTATTTGAAAAATGTAATATATCCATCATTTTTAAAGGATGATTCCTTTTTCTAAAAAATGTTTGTTTTTATGAAATTTTTATGATGGATTATCACCAAAAAATAATTCCCCCAATTTCATATCCCTTACAAAAATTGTGGGCTAACCCAAATTTATAATTTTTTTAAACAATATTTAATGGGTAATAAACAAAATGATTATATCAAGGGGAAATTTGACGTAGTTTCATGAAGAAGAAATTTTTTTTATATTAACTACTTGTTCTTAAAAAAATAGATATGATATATAAGTGTTAACCTGTAATGTATGTGTTTACTATGGAATATTTTTCCTAATTCTCTAAAAATATAATTAAAAAATTTATTTGGGAAAGAAAGTATTATAAATATAGTTTAAAATCACTAGAATATATAATGGTAAAGGTTGTTTCTTTAAAGATGCTATCAGAGCACAATTTAGAAATCTTTGAAGGGTATAATATTATTGAGGCATAAGTTATAAGTATTATATAACTAAGTTGGTTATCATGGTAACAAGATTAAATGTAATTTCCGATAAATTTAATGTGTTTGATATAACATGTATAACGATATATTAGTGTCTAGCCTCCCCAAAATTTGGTATATTATGATTTTCTTAATATTCTCTCACTAAGGGATTTCTATTTTAATAAATCTCTAGAACCAATAAGAAAGAAAGTAGCAGTGTATGTGAAGGAAAATGAGGTAGTTTTCCAAATGTGAAAATAAATGAAACATGAACTCTATTGAAAACTCTAGTGGTTATTATAAACCATATATTATGATTAATGTTTAAACAATTTTACTTTGGTGAGTTTCATAATGCATCAAATATGAGGGAAATGAATCATTGTGCATGATCAGGTGAAAAAGATAATTAAATTAAATGTATTCAATAACTTATATGTCAAGAAATTATAACGATTACCTAGTAATATGACTTAAAAGGATGTGAAGATGTTTTATATGTGGTAGAAGAGGTCATAAAGCAATAAAAATTGAAGGAAAATTAATAATTTAGTTAAATGCATGATGGGTAATGAAGTTCATCCGGTGTTACCAATTATGTTTTTAAATATGGGGAGTATAGTCAATATGATCATCGATTCCCTTTGAAGAAGAATCAACAATATATCATCATTATGGTACAAATATTTTTTTAGTAGTACCTAATGCAATTGTAGTTGAAGATGATGAAACTGTAATATGAAAAGTATGAATTACTTATTGGATAATGTTTTGATAATATTTAATCACATGAAAAGATTCAAATTGATTTTATGGAAAATAATTATTGGGGAATAATATGTTATGTTAGGGTTGTAGTAATATGAATAAGGATGAATAATTATGTTTTCTAAATATAATGGAATAAAGCGTTATGGTATATTTAATGATGATGAAATGTATAAACGTATTACAAATCTTAACAACATCCTATTTCGAGGAATTTATTAGAAGTGTTTACACCAACATATATTCATCATATTTGATAATAATTTCCCAAAATTCCACTTTGCCTATAGCATCATCTCAAACATTGTTGACCATGTTAGATAGATTGAGTTATATGCAACCCTTAAGTTTATCATTAGATATTTTTATTTATGGAAAAATTATCTTTTCATTTTTAGATATACTTTTAATGTTATGCATATTTTTAGGGTTTATAGTGATTATCATGGGGATAAAATTAATTTATTTTATTTTAGGAATAATTTATGAATAAATAAGATAATAAATCATGGTTAATTATTATAGAATGAAGGTGAATGAAGTATGCGATTATCTATTTAGTTTTTAAATTTTTGATATAGTTTAATTTAAAAATATATTTGGAATCATGGAGTGAATAAGGATTTATCTACAATAGGTTTTGTATTGATAAATTTGGAAACATATGTTAGATGGAATCGAAAACTCTAAAAATATATAAAAATGTTGTAACATTTAATATACATGTAACCCATAAGCCTATGATAAAGAAATAGTTATTTAATGAATGATTCTTTTAAAAGGGTGCATTGTTTCTACTTCCCTATGTGATGTACTAGTTGGATGAAAATTATTCCTCATTATTTGTACTTTGTGATAGATAACGGTTATGTTCAGTTTGAGAATATATGTTTTATCATATAATTAACCATGTGATTAAAATATTTCTTGGTGATTATGCGAATAATGATAATTTATAAGACGTTCACTATTTTTATAATCACAAATGATTTATGTAAATAAAATATTATTGAATTTTATTTGAGTAATAAATGATGAAATATATTTTATAGAATATTTCATTTTATTGGAAATTATGGTGATTTAGAAATTGGTAGCATACCATAGAGATTATGATATTTTCGAAATTAAATTTTTGGTATTAGATATTAATAGAAATTGATATTATTTAAATATAAATATAAAATTTAACTTGGAATACTTTTTGATCAAATAAATTTTATTTTTGGGTATAAAATTTTATTCTATAATATTTTTAGTCATTTTTAGGATATCTGTTTGTTGAAAAATCTATGTTGGGCATTAATTATTACTATTGAAAATTTGAGATTAACATTTTTTAACATATAAATGTTTATTATTTTCATGAATAAAACTTACCATGTACTAACATAATTGGATTTGGTTAATTCTTAAAGATAAGGGGAATATATAGACATATTTTGGGGGATATATTTATCCGTAAAAGTAGATTTTGACGCTTTAGGTATGAAAAAATCATTGTTAATAATCATTTTTTGGAAAAAATATTATGATAAAATTATTCTTTTCAATTAAGTATATTTGATTATGTTCTTATATTAGGATGTAAAATAATTACTCAACACAAGGGAAAAAAATTTATGATTGAAAAAATTATCCAATAGCCTTTCATAATGGTAAATCAAGGGCTTCTTAACTTATCACAGATTTAAGATTTAGTGAAAATTATCATTCTAATGATCATGTTCTCTATCAGTCTCTATAATAAATCTATAGTATTTATTATCTTATATTTTAATTTTCAAATAAATGGAAACCTAGTATGTGTTATCTTAGGTGACCTTCTTACTTTCCTATATCACTTTTCAAGTGGATGTTTTGTTAACCCATTTTTCGATATAGGATGTCAACAAAGATATTTCAAAACTTAAAACCTATACCTTTTCATAGTTTAAATTTCATATGATAATTTTTTCAGGTATGGGGAATGTAACACCCTCATATTTTAAAAATTAATCACTATTCACAATATTAAACATGATACGCAACATCAGGCTTTAACAAATGACTTAATATTATTATTAAAATGTGAATTTTGTCCCTAAGATGTTGGAATTGTGGGAATGAAGAAGACTAAGCAAGTTATAAAATTATACGTTACACAAGATTATAAAATTAATTCATTGGTTACCAAGTAAATATAAAAGAAAATAACAACCAATTGAATATAAATGATGTATTTATATAAAAAACTATTTTTTGCTTATAATGACATTTTACCTTCTTAAATTAAATTCATAACTATTATTAGAATATATTACAGAAATTTATATTTTATATATTCAATAATTTTTTTAAAATACATCCAATATGTTTTATATTGTTATGATAATAATAATACATATTTTAGGCATGAAAATCTATATTATTATAAAAAGAATATTTATGCCTTTTAATGGAAGACTAATATTAAATCAAAATTTAGATACTTTTATGTTTTTTATTTTAATAAATAAATGTAATTTTTTAAATAGTGATATCATAATTACCATATTGAAAAAAAATTATGATTATAATGAGATTTATATTTTGACGAATAATGAAAAATAATGCATTTTAATTGGAAACATATTTTTCCTCTTATTTAATTTTAGAGTAATATTATATATTAAATTGGGTTTAATGTATAGTTAGTTCAATTATAAATGATTATAACTAATTTATGTGTTATTAATCAATTTCACATTGAAAATGGGCATAAAACAATTCAATATTTGTATGTTTTTACTTTTAAAACCCACTTTTTTTTTTCTGTGAGATTATTTTTAAAAATAATTTTTATAATTATGTTAATTTTATTAGAAAAAACGGAATACCTATTTTGAATTAGAAGTTGATAATTAGGTTTTAAGGAAAAATCATTTTTTGGTATACAAAAATTACCATGCATAAAAAATTATTTACTGTGGTATATGTAAAGAAATTGAAACTGGTAAACATAAAAGGGTAAATACTTAAAATAAAAAAAAGCATAATGATTAGATGAGATATTTCCTGAACCTAACTACAATACAAAAAATTATTTTTACCCAAATTATTAGAAATTAATTACACCTCAATGTGAATTGCATTAAATATAAAATAATTATTATTTTAATCATATCAACCCCCCACTCATGAACTATTAACACCATCCAACACCACCCAGTTTCAACTCAAAACCCTTATATCTGAAAATATATCATCCCAAACATCAAATATTCAATATAAAAAATTACTAGTGCTTTTGGTATCACCGAAATACAAAATATGGGGTCCTCATGGGTCTCTCAAGTAAGTGATATTCAATATGTAGTTTTCTTAAAGGACCTCTCTTAATTTATTTTCTTCTTAAACTTTCACCCCATATCCTTTATACATCAAAGTATGGTAACTCTAGAATAATTTATATACTATAATTTTAATTTTATAATGTATTATATCATATTGATTTCATTTATCGTCTTCTATTATTTAGTGATCAAATGTATTTTCCCAACATGGAAGATTTACTATCTATGTGAATAATACCTTTTCGTTTTCCATCACTACCTTCATGAATAGTCATAAAATAATCATTCTAGTTAAATAACATTGAAATAGGAATATTATAACCTATTTAATGTTTTGTAAATGATATAAATGCATAATATTAAATAATATTAAATGGGCTTATGATGTTATGAAACCTCCAAAAATAAACTAAACATTCACCATTAACGTTTTTACTAATGATTCATCCTGATGTAAAAAATGAAAAATATATATGGGACCATTCATAATTATAGAAGATAATTTAAAATATTTCGTTCCAATTCTATAATTTTAATACCATTTTACTAGAACAACCATAATTTTTTATTATTAAAACCAACCATGAAACCATGAAATGAAAACACAAGAAACCATGAAAATAATGAAATATTATTAACGAATGGATCATAAGATGTTATAAAATTATATAATAATGTATAATAAACATGTATATAGTTCTTTAATGAGTTAATAAAATTATTTCTACCACTATACCTAAGGTTAATGTATAGAAAACTAATGGGAAGCATGATGTAGGGGGATTTCATAACATAATTTCCATTATTTGGGGTAAACTTCATCTTCTTTATTATTTCTTACTATGGTTATGTGTGAAATTACTTCATAATATCCAATGTTTTATTTTAAAAAAAATTCTATGTATTTATAGAAGATACACATGTTTTATTAGTTTTTTTAATTCCAACTTCAATAATATGATATTTATAGGGAACATTATTTTAAAAAAATTCTTTAATGATTACTTTGAATTTTTTTTAAAATAAAATAGTTTCATGTATGCATGTGAATATCAGTAAAAATGTAATGTGATTTTATGATGGAATTTTTTCCCTTAATAATGTTTCATTTAACATAGTTTTATGTGGAATCCTTATGTGATAGTTATTGGGAGTTAATTATGAGGATGTGTGGTTACATGATAATCCTAAGGTGGGTGATCCTATTATATCTCTCCAATCCACTGGGTTATGGGGAGGAGTTTACTAGTTATGTTTATCCTAACATATTTTATGAGAAATACTCTGAAGATTATCCCAAATCTAACTATGATGGTTATTTGTGGTATAGTCGAGAAAACAATTGTATTTTTATGTGTGTTATGGGAAATAAATTACCATGATACCAAATTATATTTTTTATTCATTATAATTATTTTTCAGGAAAATTTATCTATTTTTATTTGGTAAGATATTGATCATTTTAAAAAGGTGATTCCATTTTCTGAATAAAAATGTAATATTTTAAGAATATGTCTTTATATATGTTCACTTGACTATTTGTTTCCATTATTTTATGTCCATTACTATTTTTTTCATCCTTTTTATTGAAATTTGTTTTACAAGATCCAAGGGGGAATAAAGAGAAAGTTATGATGTAGGGATATTTTTTAAGGTGTTTCTTAAAAAAAGTTTTATGTTAAATTATTTTTAATAAACAAATCGATATTATGTATAAGTTCTTATTTCCAATGTATAGGTTTAATGTTTATTTTTTCCCCCTAACTCTCTAAAAATATAAATCTAAAATATCGTTTGGAATGAATTAAATTGAATTGTAATTTAAAATCACTATAATTTATAATGTTTATTGTCTCATACTTTGACATGATGAATTTATTCATATGTTTGTCATGAGACAATTAATAGATACTATAATTTTTTTAAAAGATTAATGAGAAGTTTGTTATTGAAATTTTGAGAAATTATTTATGATTTTTTATATTAATAATTTTTTAGGGTTATAAGGATGTCTATTTATAAAATTGATTAAGTATAATTTAGTGAGGTTTTATAGATTAAATTATTACCTGACCCCAAGATGATTTATACATATTTGAAAAACTGTTAGATCCATTATTTAAAATGATATCTAGAGATATAAAGAATGAGATAACATTAAACTATAGATCATTTGATATATTAGTGCTCATGGTATAAAAAATTCATATTTATTTATTAGGGAAAGAGATCAAGTGGAAATTGATCAAGGTGCAACAAAAGGATGCGGTTTTTCTTATGAAATGGAATAAAATTAAGTATCTATATCTTCTCATGAATATTCGTAAATTATAAGATGAAGATCTTGAAATTAAATTTGATCATATTACCATCATTTGTAATAATATCACTGAACCTTTTCAGTAAAATATGGTTTATGGTTTTGGGGTATTTTAATTTCACGAGATCATTCAATTTATTGTGATTAATGATCTCTACCACTCTCCGTCATTATTTTGTTATTATGTGTTTATACCATGTCCAAATGTTGAATTCCCACTTATGTTATTCTATTTGGATGTCATGTATGTATTATTCTAGAAAACCACCACACATCCTTTTCCATTTAATCAATCAGATATTTTATAAATTTTTCTCAATTGGATGGATTTCTAAGAGGGTATTTTCAATTGAAAACCCCTTGATTACCGATATCATGATTAAAATTCAAGCATAAACATTATTTAAGGGGGTAAAATGTAACATTCTTGATATTTTAAAATATAAACTACTTATTAGTTACCTTGAATGAAATGGAAAAACAAGAAGGGAATATAAGTTCCCAAGATCATACAATATTTTAATTTTTAAATAAATTCTATCTCTATGATAGCGTGAAATGGACAAAATGTTTGTTTTTAAAGAAACATGATACTATATAAAAATAATATTACATAATGATTACCATTATAACCTTGACCTTAAATTGGGGGGAGGTATTAATATTGATATCTAAATTAGGAAAAATATATTTTTTAAACATATGTGAAGTAATAAAATATATATCTATTCATTAATGAAAAAATTATTATTTTTGGAATGAAAAATAATTTTTTGAAAGACAATATTATTCTAAGATTTTTTTAGTTATTAATTTCCCACAAAATTTTTAAAAAATTTTAACCAATTTTTGAAAATTTATTTTAAAAAATAAAATTCACCTTCAAAATGTATATTTAAATAATTTTGTAGGGTTTTGTTTCTGTGATTTCTCTGGAATATTTCATTTTTTGATGAATAGTGGAAATAACAAATTTTAATTAAGATATGCCTTTTTCATAAATTATTTATAAAATTAAATTATATCTCAAAAATGTTATAATATAAAATTAGGTCAATTATATATCCTTTAATTCTATTTAGGTTATTTGAATCATTTTTAAATTAAATGTTGATATAAAAATATTGTAGGATTTTGAACATTTTCTCTTTAAAACCCAACTTTCTCATCACCAATACAAGATTAATTTTTAATTAAAATATTAAAATTACGTGGATGGAATTTTCAAAAATGGATTACATATTTTGAATCATCATAACATATGTTATATAAAAATTTCAACCTAATTTTTAATAATATGAAAAGTAAAAAAATAAAAAAATCATCATTTAACGTAAAAATGAATTTATAAGTGGTTAAACAAACATTATAAGAGATATAATTAACTAAAAACATGTTTAAAGACTATTTAATAGAAATATTTAGATCTTATCATCACTAATTGACATAAATGATCAATTTTTAACCCTTTTGGAATGTGAACAATTTGGGTACATCTTTTTCGTTTCATAAATTACATATGTGCCTCTCACGTCACATATAAAGGAAATTCCATATTATATCTTATTCAAAAATTTAAACACTTTAGGTTTATAAAATTACACCCCAAAAAAATTACCAAAATTCCTCATATAATCTTATATGCCTTATTTTGGCATAATTCCATCCTAGGAAGGCTTTTAGGGTAATCCTAGGTAGGATACTCAAAGAAGAGGTAATGTTATTCAGTGAGGGTTTTTATTTTATTTATTCTTCCACCTATATAAATTACTATTAATCTAAGAAGATAAAATTATATTATATTTATTATACTGATATGTTGTCATATTAAGGTAATAACTCAAAAACATCCCCACTTCCATCAAATGGGTTAAAAATCATCATTTATGTGTACAACAGGGTACTTCCTCACAAACCAATGTCATTCATTTTTACACTAACACCACTTCATATTTGGAATTATGATCTATATAATTTAAATATATGATATTTATAACATAATTATAACTATGAATTTATTATATAAAATACACCTTTTTATGTTCTATTCTGTAGTGGATACAATAAAATCAAATGGAAGGTGGAAAAAAAAAATTTGAAAAATTATGTTATTCATGAAATATTTATCATTAAAAAAATTTATATTTTTATTTCATAACTTTTCACTCACTGAAAAAAGATAACATTGTTTGTGAACATATAGATTATGCCTTCATGAAGGAATGTGACTCTCTTTTCCTCACCACAATATATAGATTATATATATACGTATATTTATCTAAATAAAAACTTATTTATGATATTATTATTTTGTAAGGATAAAAATTAGAAAACTCATTTCTATAATAGTTATTGAAAAAATGAAATGGTGCTCATGCGAACATATAACATACCTTCTCTATGATTGTAAATTATATCATTTTGAATAAAAATATTTCATGATTCATCTTAGAAGTATAATTTATATTAAAAAATAGAAAATATTTCATGAATATTATTCTAGATATGTTCAAATAATAACATCTTTTACCTTGGTGAACCTTCCAAAGTCATTTTGACTCATAATCCAATTATCATCAAAACATCCAATGTAATCTTAATTGACTAAGTAATCATATATAACATGGTAATAAATGAAATAAAATGAATAATAAAGATTAAAGGGCATATTAATAGATTAAATAATTTTCATAAGTTTACTATTCCTTATAACAAAGAATGTACATGACAAGTCCAACTCAATGTAATTGTTTTTCATCAAGCTTTTACTATCGTGAGACTAGTGCCATATTATAAACTTATTTCCATTTTGTGGTGTATATAATAAAGCATTGATATGTTATTTTATGAATATATTTTTCTTTTTGGTATTTAAATTGACATTTTATATACTTTATTTTATAGGTCTTAAAAATGAGATGTTTCCAAATAAGTATGGGTTTCTTCACAATCTCACCATTATTCGAGATTTTTTATGTTTACATCTACCATGAATAATAATTTTATATTTCCATATTAAAATAATTCTATTTTATTATAATATAGTTATTTATTATCTTTTTAATGTAATAGTACTATTATCCATCTCTTGGGTATTTAAAATTTTTAGGAAAATGTTTTTTGAAAAATATTTATTTATTTCTCCCTTCAGTTGGAGATCTTTTATCATCAGAACACATGTTTTCTAAAAGTAATCTGAATTTTTTTTAATTATTTAAGAATTACTTATCAAAAAAATTAACCCGATTTTAATTTTTACAACATAATTTAAAGGGAATCGACATTTCATTTAAATAATATTTCCCATTTTTATTTTACCAAAAATGTCAAAGGAATCATTATTTTACCATGCACGATATGAATGATATTTTAAACAGTCATTACCAGTAAAAATTTTAAATATTGTTTTAGATATTTTCGAAGGTTATTTTATTATAAAATAGTTTTAAACATATTTTCTGAACATATAGGTTTAAAAACTAATTTTAATTAGAAATTTTTTTTATAAGAAAACATGCGTGTAAAAATATTTTTATGGTATATCTACTCATTAACATTATCAAAACATTATTAAAGAAATGATGCACTATGTATTTATAGTACAAATATCGCCATTATTATTTTTATGAATGATTTATTATGTGTTTGGCTGAGTGTGTAAAATTTTATTATCATTCACCATGTTACTCTAGATAGTTTATGATTATATTTATTGATTGTGGAATTTGTTTATATTTTTTATACTTGTTTTTTATAAGATTGAATTTATTGATTATGTTTAACACCATTAATATGAATAATGAATTGAAAATTTCATGTTACTATAAAGTCCCACTAAGTCCCCTTGATGAATCTGTATGTATTGGGAGACAATGTAGATTGGGTTTGGGTAAAGGGATTACCTATTTATATTGATTTCTTGGAAAAATTGCTTAATTGTATTAGATAACTTAGAAGAAGGCCTTGAATGTATACATTTCTTGTTAAATATTGTGTATTAAATGTAATGATTAGATTAGTTATAATATTCATGGTTACGTTTTAAGGGTCACTTGATAAATATATAATTCTCATTGTTTGATCATGCTTTATTAATTCCATATGATGATCAATTTATTGATTAAATGGAAAGTGTTTTAGATATTTACCTTTCCATATTGACTACGCCTTATTTATTCATACCTTCCATAGTAAACATACCCTTACTGAGAATTTAATCTCACATCTTTATTATATTTTATTTTACTTAGGATAATTGGATGTGATTTGAGATTAATATATAGGGATACACTATGCAGAATAATAGAATTTACCATAAAAATACCTTCTATGTTTTAGGTTTTAAAATTAATGTTAATTTCAAGTATATGTGTAGTTAACAAGATAATTAAACTATTAATTCCATCAGGATGTGATTCCTTGTCTTTTATTTATACATTAATTTAATCCTTAGATCTATCCGTGTATGGAAGTAAAGGAAAATGAAACATGTTATGTAAGGGTGAAAGTTTTCCGAAAAAAGCACAAACAATGGTTTTATTTTTCTTAATGGATGGGGTATATAAATAAACAATGCTAATAACATTTATATGGATACATTAATTTATATTAATAATAATAATATCATTATATTACTTTGAATAGAATTAATAATAATGAAAAAATTGCGAAGAAAATCTAAGAGTTTGATCATACTCATATTAGTGACTTCAATTTTCCTTATGTGTATCCTAGGAAATTAAGACCATATATTAACTAATGATCAACAGAGGATTTTAAATGTGGGGTTCCATTAAGGGATTATAAAAATGGTTGAGTGTCAAGGTGACATTTAATGGGAAGGTGTCACTACCATAGATTGACGCTAATTTTGTGTCTGCTTTTATTAGCACTCAATAGAATGTGCTCACAAAAGGGGAACCATTATAATCACCTTTTTAGGGATGATATTGGTTGATATTTATTAGTGATATTATTAGTTTTGATATAATTTTTAAAAAAATTATTATTGTATAAATTTTTTTTCAATTAATATTAAAAAATGATGTTTATTTATACCTATTAACAAAAAATACTGACTTATAATTAATAAAACCATTATATATTAATATATAAATTTTAATAATTGATATATATATAATGATTTTAAAAATTATTTATAAGATTATATATATATTTAAATTATAAAAAATTAAAATAATTATTTTAAATAATATGTTATTAATAATATTAAAAATTATATATAATTATATATTAATAAATATATCTATGTTTTTATATAAATATATATATTTTAAATATATATATATAATTCAGTTAATATATATAATAAGATAAATAATATGTTTTTCTTCATATTTTTTTTGTTCTTAAATTTCTAAGTGGTCCTTTCATCCTTTATGTTCCTTCTTATTTTATCTAGTGCTCACTTTTGTGGGGTTTCTTTTGCAACACTTTTGGTCATCCCATCAAAGGTGGTGTGTTGTGGAAGTGCTTAACTTTTATAATCCTATTATAGCCTCACGATTATCTATTACTATCCTAGTTGTTGTTATGTTGGAGGTTTTAAATAGGCATTATATTTTTTTGGTGGATAATTAGTTTTCAGGTGCTACTAGAGTCAGTTTTCTTTTCTTGTACAACTTATTATTTTCAACCACTTTGATGTTGTTGGTGATTGGAGCCCATTGGAAATTGAAGACCTGCTCTGACATTGGGCTCCTCTGTGCCTCTCCAATTTGAATAAAGTGTGCCGGAAACTATGATGTATTGGGATGTGTAGTTCGATGGCCATTGGTGCTCCATACATGGGATGAGTAAGTTTTATATAGTGATAACTGTTTCTAGTTTTTCAGATCTAATTAGTTTTTCTTTCTCAATGTTATCAGTGAATGTTTTTGGTGATTTTTTGTGGGTACATTATCTGTTAAATCTCCAATCCCTGAAAACATTGATATGGTATCTAGTTTCGTTGATATTCGTTTATGTTGCATTGTTGGATGTGGCATGGAGGATGATGATGATGGGGGTGATGGGATGATGGTGAAGATGTTTTATGTGATGGAAACATTGGTGGGAGTTCTTTTGTAGGTTTCTTTCTAGTGACACAGTGACAACGAGGGCGTGGATAAAGGTAGCTCATAGATCGAGGTTTCGTGTAATTAGGTGATGGGATGCGTGGGTCCTTAGATTTTTAAATATTATATTTGTGATAGTGGTTTTCTATATTAGGTTTTTGAATTTTGAAATCTAGGTGTGGTTGGAATTAATTCTACTAAATGTGATGTGAGGTTCCCATATAAACAAATAGTATTTTTTTGAAAAACTAAAAATGGATTTGGATATATATACATATATATTAAATAATTTAAAATATATGTATATGTATAACTATATGCCTGTATGTGTATGTATGTACATACATAACTGTTAATACATATGTGTTTGTAGAAGTGTATGTGTGCATATGGACATTTGTAATTGACTTAAATTTTATGAATTCATTTTTTAATGTTTTTTTACTTTAATTAATTTAATTTATCCATTTATTATTATACATTAATTAATAACTTTAAAAATATATAATCATTTTTTTCATTTATTAATACATATATTTATTTACTATATATACATGTAATATATTCAAAATAATTTATGTGAATAATATATATTTGTTTTTGATTATCATGTTTTGACATTTAAAATATTTTCAAATTTATATAATTAACCTATTTTAGTAATTTGTTTAATAATATTCAAATTTAAATATTTAATTATAACAGTATAGATGTATACAATTTGTTTAGAAAAGTATTTTCTAAATTGTAAATATATATATATATATATTAATAATTGTAAAATTATTATATATATATATATATATAAATAAAAAAAATATATTTAATATATTTGTAATTATATATTAATATATATATTAATATATATATTAATATAATTATAAATAAATATAAATACCTTTTAAATATAACTATTTATAATTACAAATATATATAAATACATACATATATAAATAGTTGCTAAATTAAAAAAATGATTTTTAAATAATAAATTTATTTATTTTATTTATAATTATATGTTTGTAAATATATTTTTGTAATTATATATACAAATTTTTAAAAATAATTATTTATATATAGAAATATATAAAAATATATAAATATTTGTAAATTTTTAGATATATATATATATATATATATGAATTGTAAATATAGTTATTATATTTATAATTATATATAATTATATTTTGATATAAATTTATATAATTATTTAAATATACTACAGTGGTGCAGACTATAGGGCATGATCATATAAATATAAATAGCTATATCAATATATTTGGAATTAAAGAGAAATATTGATAAATTTATTTATTTATAACTATATAAATATATTTTAGTATATTTAAATATATTAATTTATAATTATAATTATAAAAATATATATATATATTTAAATAATTATAAATTTTTAATAAATATATTTTTTATTATTTTATAAATATAATATATATATAATAAGATATTAATAATTATTTAAAAATATTAAGAAACTTATTAATTATTATTATAATTATAAATATATATAATAATTTAAATAAATTATTAAGATTAGATCTTCATCAGTTCGTTTTTAGTGCTGGTAAAGATACCATTTTATCTGTGTTAAAAAAGCACTGATATAGTGTTTTTTACCAAGATATTCTATTTTAGTGCTCATAAAACAAATCGCTATTAGCAGTTTTTTGAAAAGCACTCATAAAAGCCATATCAGATCATATATAAGAACCCTAACTGGAGTCTTCTTTCTTGCACACCTTAAATATCTCATGGAATCCCACTACCACCACACATTCATTCTCCCTGAACCCTTCCCTTACCATCACCAATGCCATTCTCATGGAACCCCACCGCGGTCGCACCAGAGATCTTGCCGAACTCAACTCCCTCTTCTACCACCACTCCCAGGAAACCTCACAGTCGACATGCCACCTCTCTCCCGGAAGCATAATCTTTTCATTGTTGATGTCACTCAAATTCAAAATTTAAGGTAAAGTGACGAATCACAGCACCACATCACGCCCCTAAACCACATCACACCACCCTTGCACCACACAAATCCATACACCTCAACACACCGCTCAGCCACATCCCACCCCCAGCACTGCATCGCATCACCCCTGCTTTCATATTTCCTTCATGTATACCATACCACAAGGGAATGTGGGTATTAAATGGAAGTTCGAGCAACCCTAGTTGGGTCACATCATCGGTAGCATTGTTGGAGTGTCATTGTGATGGATTAGGTCTTGGAAATCAAGTTACTTTGTTATTAAATCACATGATTAAGATGTTGTTTGATGACTTCAAAAGTAGAGGATCTTCCAATGACCACATGGTTTTAATGAGATCACGTGATCATGTAACTAAGGCTTGTAGTTAGCGATTCGTTATTCCTATCACCCCTTAACCGATATATATTTTCGAAACATTTATTTCATTTTTTTATATTTTTTAATTTAATGAAATTAATTAGAATAATTTAAATTTATTATTTGTAGATTAAATTGTATTTTGAATTTCATTAATTTTGAAAGAAACCAATGAAATTTAGTAATTTGAAATTTTTTTGATCTTACAGAATATATTTAATATAAAACATATTAATGAAAGAAATAATCAACGTCACAATATTTTTTTTTCTACATGTAAATTTATTTTTTACCTGTAATTTTATAAGATATTTTTAAATTATGAATTATATATTTTTGACACATATTTTTAAAATATTTCTCAAGTTTAATATATAATTTTATTGTTGAATACGTATATTATTAGATTGAATATATTTTCATCATATTTAATATATGAATAAAATACAAAAAATTTAAAGTAAAATAAAATACAAATAAGTTTTATATAATATTTTTTTAATTTTTCGCATAAATAAATTTCTAATTCATTTATATCATTATGTGTTTTATTCAAGTATATATTTTGATTTATAATTAAATTGAGTTATATATAAACACTATTATTATATTATTTGTAAGTAGATTTGAAACAAAGATTAGTAATATAAAATTCAAATAAATGTTTATTTCATTTATATAATATGTTATTAGATAAAGGAATCTATTTATAAATTTTTGAAACAATCATTGTTATAAGGAAAAATTGTATCCATAAAAAGATGTTCCCAACCATTAATTAAAGAAAAAGAAAAATTAAGATGAAAGAATGAGGAAGGATGACATCAAATAACAAGACAAGCCCCTATCAAAATTAGGAAAACTACAAATAAAAAAGGTCAATGTCATCACCATGACCATAATATGATCCATCACCATCATCAACAGATTCCTAATCAGATTGTGATTTTTTTAATTGAGAATCATAGAGCACTTCTCACTGATCATTTCGAATTCTATTGTGAGATGATCCTTTAAAGAAGACCAAATGGATGCATGCCCACATTTTCCAATACAATCATCTCTAACAGGTCCCCATCCATAACCTTTTATAAGTTTTTACTATATCCATGTGTTTGTTACCAAGATCTATATTTATTTTGAACAACTATTCTATCTGAGTGAGATTTCGAAAGGCCAATGTTGACCTCTAAATAAGAAGAAAATTTAGAAAAATCAACCTGTAAAGATTCTTGAACCATAATTGGTGAATGGACATTATATTCTTTCCCAGATTCATGAACTCTAAAAAAATTCGATGTGACAACATGCAGATTATGAATTTCATCATCTCCCTCAACATTTTTCCTCACATGTCAATGTATATTTCCTATGAATAATCATTTAAAACGTGTCATCATTAATCATTAAATTATATCCCTCATTTCCTTTATTGTTTTTTGGAATTTTAGAACTAGTATCAATGGATTTATAAAGCATAGCCTACATCTTGTCAGGATGCATCTCCTAATCCATATTCCAAAGAAAATAATTCAAACCATTAGAAAAATCAAAACATTTTAAGGGAGTTGTAATATTATTGTCTGGAAGAATAATTTCAACATGTACATCAGTGGAAATATTATCCCATGACTCTTTTTCTTCTCAACAAGACCTAAAGGACGAGAACCCTCCTCACAATTCTCTAAATCCCCCCTTTTGGGA
The DNA here is from genome assembly GCA_963277665.1 of Viscum album. Classification (NCBI taxonomy): domain Eukaryota; kingdom Viridiplantae; phylum Streptophyta; class Magnoliopsida; order Santalales; family Viscaceae; genus Viscum; species Viscum album. The sequence continues at coordinate 113,791,506 of OY728127.1, forward strand.
CATTAAGTGCCAAGATGACAAGAATCTACCACCAAATTAGTGACACCCTAATCCAAATTACCTTGTTTTCTCCTATAATGCAACACATCATTCATCATTAAAATACACCTCTCAAAAACAAGATTCCCCCAAAAATTAGATATTGAATGACCAATGATACATTTGATTCAGAAAAATGGGAATCTTTCACAAACAATGCTCATATTAATCTCTCACATTCATGTGGGTAGAAAAACGGTGTCAAATAGAAGAGATTTTAAATCAATCTCAGCAATATTTATAATAAAATGAAGAAATTTCACCTTCTTGGGTTCCATATCCATTTGAATTGGTATTTTTATCATAGAATCCATATATAATAGAATATCAGAATGCCACAATACCTAATTATATCCATAAATCTTGATCCAAACCAAAGAAAATGTGTCTTTAAAATTAGTACGATTGATGACTATGATCTTACCATGAAGCCTAAGAGTTCTTGGTTGAATATTGACCAAGACAATGCTCCTTGCACATCCCTTTAAATTGTTGTAGAGGAATAACATATGAAAAAAATCATCATACCATATATAAGAACTTAAATTCATAGAAACTCCAAATAAAAGAAAATCGAGAAATCAGATATAAAACATTCCAAGTCATCATAACATTATATAGTAATATTCAAGTGATGAAAGAGGTCTTAGAGAGATCAATTATCTATGAAATTTCTCCATTCGAATCTGAAACATGTGATATGTTTCCTTTTATTATGATATGTTGTGTGATCCAGTTTGTAGGGGAGGATCTTCTCAAAGAACCAAAGAGAGGGGGGAAATCCGTCAAGGTCTCTACATCACCACCCTTTGAAAAACTCATATTAGACAAAACTTTTCAAGCAAGCTATGGATTCAAAATCAAGGAAAAGAGATTAAATCTCTTCAAATGATTTAGTTCACCGTGACTTCCTGAGAGCAAAAATTTCCTCCTCTCTTAGTCCTCCATCAAAAATATTATTATTGATTCTAAAATTCAATGTAATCATTCATAATTTGTGAAAATAATTAGTAAACTCAAATTCTATTAGATCCTCCATGATATTTTTTATAAAATATCAATCATATTTTATGATTAATAATCATTTACCTTTTTTGCTTCATGGTATGGAAATCAATCTAGGGTGTAGTAGAATGTTCACCTCAAAAAGTAAAGGGAATGGTCCATAAACACATATCTTTTGTTCTGAAAAATAATCTTATGTATCATTCCCTTTTTAGGCGAAATTATTCTTACATACCCCTAATGAACATTATGTAAACTTCAGATTCAATATTAAACAACCTAGTGTGGTTACATAGTTTTTTATTTTAATTAATTTTTTAAATTTATATAAATTGATTAATTTTATAGTATGAAATATTTACATATATAGTCTAAATATAAAAATTTATTAATAATTTTATATTTTATATTTTATTATTAATAAATTAATATAAAATTATAGTTCTATTTTCTATTTTATTTTATTTTTATACTTTCATTAATTTTACATTTCTATATAATAATTTTCTGATTTAATTTATTTGTAAAACAATATGCTTCTATAAATTATGTATAATTGTATAACATATATGCACTTTTATATATATTTATTAATTTATATACATTAATATATTATGTATATTTCTTCAAAATATATATATCTTTATAAATTAACATACTGTTATACTTATATAAATATTTATAATTTTATATATAGATATAAATATATATACATTTCCAATTTATACATTTATACCTCTATATATTTGAAATTACCGATATTTTAATACTTTAATACAATATTATATTTATTTTTTATAAATTATACTTTTATACTTTTATAATATTGAAATATGATTATTATTTTTTAAAAAAATTCATTTAGCTAATTAAGATATATTTCTTTATATGAAATATTTTATATTTTAAATCATATTTGATAGATGTGGGATGTATGATTTTAATTTAGTGTTTAATGAGTTTAAATATTATCTTTGTTTTTTGGATATCATGTTCAACGTAGTATCTAAGGGGGAAATTATCTATTTACTTTTTATAGTAGCTTCAGTAGACCATAGTTTACTCACAAATAATTATATCTATATTTATATGATCATATTAATATTATAAGTCATCCTAGATAAACATAATCTCACCTCCTAAAAACATAGATTTATAATAACACCATGGAAAGGGAATGTCACTAACTCTATTCAACCCATAAGATATCTTTCATGAACTCACTATTTAAAAAGATGAATTATTCTATAACCCCATTAGAATTCCCAAACATACCATTCATGAAACATAACCTACATTTTATAAATTAGGTGAGTCATAAACAACTACCACATCTCTCTAATTTGGTGTTATACTCTTAGGTGATATTAATCAAGAAATAAAATAAAATAATGACTATCATACTCATAAGCTTTATCCCCTGAAAAAATAATATTTCATTTTGTTTGGTATGACTCATCTTCCATATCTTCTTGTCATGTACCTAGATTTATTGAATTACTCTAAGCATTAAACATCACCTACTAGTCATTGGTGAGCATTTTGGATGAATTCATAGAATAAATCCTAACAATAGTAAAGTAAATATTTTCATAAATTCAATTACACTTTTCTTTCAAAACATGATGACATTATTCAAAAAATAAATAAACGTTGGGTTCTCTTTATTTGAAAGGCCCATTTTATGTATTTATTTATTTATTCAAATATTAATATAAATTAATAAAATATGATATATATGAATACCTAATGGATTGATTCTAATCATATGAAAAAAAACATTATGAAGATAGGGTGAACAAGTTCATAATAATTCCAAAAGATCATTCATGAGACCCTTCTTAAATCCTTTTTTAACGTTAAGATTTTTATAATTCAATACTAATTAGTATACATGATGGGGGATAATACTTTATCTATCATGGAATATATCAATTTTATAAATGTTGGAATAAACACAAGAAAAATGAATATAGATAGTGAATGTAATAAAAAAGTAATTTATGGATCATCTTATATGATTACATGTGTGAAAAATAAAGAAGATCATATTGGGAATATTATTATTGGTGTGAATGATGATTAAGATCATATTGTGGAAATGATAATGAATAATGAACATGATCTTTTTGTTTGTCCAAATTTGGTTGAAAATATAATGAGTTTTGCAAAGAAGCCATTATATGTTGGGTGCACTAAATATACACCATTTTTAGACATTCTAAAGATGTATAATTTAAAATCCTAATGAAGATATAGTGAATCCTATTTTATAAAAAACATTCTCCCTTTAATTATATTATCCCATAATGTAGTGAGCGTGTTATCCGATCATATTATTTGAATGTAATGATTTTCTTGATGGGTATTATCGCTGAAAGAATACATGATTTTCTAAATGGAATTATACAATTTCACATGTATTAAAAATAGACTAATGAATAGACTTAGTGTGGTGTTTCTCTATACATGAATGATGAATCCATTCCTAAAAAATATATATATTACTTTCCAATCATTCCAAGGTTTAGGTATATATATGGATGTGTGGAGACTGCAATGAAAATGATGTTTCATGTATATATATGAAATATATATGTGAAACTTCATCACGTAGAATAATTTCCTTAGTGGAAGGGGATTGATCATGAGTATCCTAATTTTGGAAATTATCTGGGAAACAACTATATTAATCAATCTAGGCATGGATTGAATCCTATTTTTTATCAAAGTAGCAGTCAAAGTACATGTCTTGTAATGTTAGTAAATTATTACATTCCACCATGGTTGTGCATGAAAAAACATATATTATGTTATTTATGTTTATATCTGGTCCAAAACTATCATAAAATTATAATGATACTTACATGGATCCATTAATCAAATATTCAAAAATATTTTGGGATTCAGGTGTAAAATTGTTTGATGCATACTGAAAAGAAGATTTATTATTGAGATCCTTGATTTATAAAATGATAAATGACTTTCCTTCTTATAGAATACTATCATGATATAGCATTAAAGGAACTTAAGGATTTCCCATTTGGGAATAAGGTACATAGTCAATTAAGTTGAAACATTAATTAAGGACTGTGATTCCAAGACGTCACATATTTCTACCATGATGACATAATACCGATCATAGATTATATCATTTTAATGGATTTTAGAAGAATGTATATCAATGTATCCACGAATAGATGATCAATTTTTTTAGAAATAAAATTATATGAACACTTATTTCGGTATATATTTTTAAAAAAACCATATTAAAACTGGTTCAAAAAATTGAGCATTTGTTTGAATTATTATACAAGAATTTCCTAAACATTATACATTTTCATGATGTTATTAATGTTGAAAAAAATTATGATAGATCCATTATAACATTACTAAATGAACCAATAAAAAATGATGAAATTAAGTCTTTTTTAGACATCATTTACAAGTGAATATTGGAATAGTTGTCAAAAATGAAGTGTGAAAAATATATTTTTCTCGCACCAAATGATTACACTATTGATATTTAAGAGATATTAATTTTTCAACATCTTACATTATGAAATGGTTCATAAGTAATATTCATTGATTATCATGAATAACATGTAAAAAATTTATTTAATGTTTGAGGGTCTAATATCACATTATTGTCTGGTTTTGATAAAAGATCTTATGATTATTCCTTTACGTTACATTTTCCCAAAAAATTTCCATCCTAGATTAATCGATCTCTGTAACTTTCTCAAATCTATATTCATCAACATTATAGACCTGTAAAAATTTTCAACTTGGGAAGGGGATTTTATCTTCATATTATGAGAATTGTAAGTGATCATCAGGCTATGATTTTTTGATATGATTGCCCACTTGATGGTTCAGTTAGTGTGAGAGATTTGACTATGAAGTTATATACATTATTGATAGATTTAGTCTATTGAATGGAACATAAGTATTTTTAAAGGGTATCTAAAAAATCAATGTTGGATAGTGGGTTGTATTAAGGAGTGATATGAAGTTGAGGAAGCTATTGATTTCTATAACGAGTACCTCTTCCATGTGGAAAGCATTGGCATAAAAAAATATCACCATGTTGGGGGACTTAGCAGTGCATGAATTTTTTATTATGGTAAAATTATTAAATCCATTCTTAATTTTACTAAAAAAATAAAATAATAAAAAATCGTCAAACTCTATATTATCTGTTTCATAGTGAATTTATAGTATATCAACTCCAGAATAAAATTTTATTAGTGCTTGTTGGAAATTCTCATAAAGAGATTCACACAATTCTAAAAACAATCTTTTCAAATATATGAATGGAAAAATAATACTACACCCACATCATATGTATGCAATCCTGATAAGACATTAATCATGGATTTCAATTACTATCCATTGTGAAGTGATGTATTTTTATGTTCAATTAAGATGGTAAAAAATTGTTTGAAAATACTTTTATTAATCACATTAATTATGAATTATTATTTATGAAATTGTAAGAGAGTGTGGTTAAAAAGGAATTGGATGAAAAGAATTTCTATCATAATGTAGGGATGTGCTATGCTTCACTAGAATGAAGAGGTACATATTTTAAATATAACATAATTCCTTGTTGTGACACGAAACAACAACATAGTTATGTTCCTATGTTTATATATTGATTAATGAATCAAAATCCAAAGAACCACTTCTATGCCATGTATTTTCTTATAGAAGGGGGCACATGTAAATAAAGATGTGATTCTAATAAATAAAAACACATGAATACTGTGGAAAAAATGTGTATATATGACATAATAAAAATGTGTTTTTATTTAAATCACAACTAAATCAAATATTATTAATCATTTTCATATATTTCAAATCTGACATGGAAAAAGGAATAATTAGAACCAGTACAATATGAAAACATACTATAGGTTTCCTTAAATGGCCAGAGAAATATGGTCACATTAGAGGAATAAGGTTTGTGGCGGAATCCAGAACATGTTTTGATAAAATAAAATAATAGGGTTGAAAGACAAAGAAATGAAATATTTGATATCCTGATGAAATTTCCCCGAAGAAAAAAATAATTGGTTTTCATAGTTTTAATAAAATTTTATTGGGGGAAAAATAGAATAAAAAATCAAGAACAACTACTTCAAGAATATTTCACCCCACCCCACCAGCTTTAAGGTGAGATCTTCCCCTAAAATTGTTTTCTATGGTGACGTAATAAATACTATCATAATTGTTTCTATGAAACCTGAATCAGGAAAAAAATTATACCTTTATGGTCCTAATATTCTACAGTTTGAATATGAATGTGATTTATATCTATCAGCACCCACTCATTGCCTTGTTGTGGGATATATCTTGTTCAAAATCCAAGAGGAAAGCCGAGACAATAATCCACCTCAAATAGGTCATGTGATAGTGGGAATTATCGTCAGTCATGAACCAAAATCTGAGCTACCTGATCCACTTAAAGATTCAGATATTTATATGGTCGTTATTGATATTGGAGCATTCATAGCATGGAATTTACATCTTGTAAAAAAAATTTGGCAATAAAGTATTTGTTTAAAATTTATTTTTCATGCTAAAACATTTACAATTAATGAAAATGTTATGTATCAAAGAATGTAATTATAGACAGAAAATGGGTATCAGGTGAAAGTAAAGGTTGAATAAAAAAATCTAGATGATATAATAACATACTGAAAATATCTTCAAAAATAGCTTTTACACCACTCATACAATATCTTCCTTCACTAATATTAAAGGCTCATGCTAAAACCATGTTATGATATGGTAGTAATAACATAGTTTATTTTAAATAAAAAAAATCACAAAGAGGACATTAAAAACTTCATTTATGTAGAGAATATAAATGAAATAATAATCTAGGATTGTCTGAGACTCTTAGTTGTATATGTATACATGGATTGTGTTTTTGTGATTTTTTTCAAAAGATTATGTACTATATTAATTATGACTAAAAAGAATTAATATTTTTTCATGTGTTTATATGAATATCAATTTAATGGATGACCCCATGAACATATATATAGATTCAATAGTCCCAGTATCACTTATAAAGACCAAACCAAAAAGTACTCGATTAAAATTAATGAAATATTTATAAACCTAGAAAAATCATTTTAAATAAATGTTGTTGATGATTGACTCTTCTTATTCCAATGATGTGGTGGTAAAAATCTACAATTTAATCATATAAAATGTATCTTCATTCGTTTAAGGACAAATTCCTTTTTTGGAATCCTTGGTAACTTATTACAGTCAATTTTCATACTCTAAAGATTTTTTTTATTCACACTATGGATACCGAAAAAACTGACCATATGTGATGATTTTTCTCAATTTGATATAAACTACATCCAGTTTTTTATACCTAAATATAAAGTTATCCATATTATATTATGTTTTTATGAGAATTATTTTATAAATTTGGGATGGTTAAATATATTAAAAACCATGGAATGGTGATAGTCCATGAACACAATGATCCTATGTTCTTCTATATGTGGACATGTATCAGGGTATATATATATAAAGTTTTCACTATTAAAAAAATTGAAAAAAATCCATATTTTTCACAATTTTTATACATTGTATAAAAGATAATTACAACATAATTTAAATTATTTATGAATCATTTGTGTATTTTTATTTTTCCAGTACTGCATTGAATGATGAAAATCATCATATTAAAAAAATAGATTTGTTTAGAAACGAATGGTCATATTACATAATTGTAGAATGTAGACATATATCATGAAGATGAAACTTTCTAAAACTTATTTAATTTATTTTATCATCATTTTATATACTTTATTAGTTAATTTCATTAAAATTTATTTCTAATTCTTATTTTTTTTAAAATTTCATACATATCACTAACAAATGACTTTGTCAACAAGGATGATTCAGAAATGTACTATTATCATGCAATCAATATATTTCAAGGGGTAGCAATTAAGACTCAAATGTTATGGTTTTAGTTTAAATTTGACATTTTCATATTGTATTGCTTCGTATTTATGTTTAATTTAGTTTTTTATTATATTAATAACATAATAATTATTTATATATGTGGAATATTTTTCTTGGATAGGGGTTTTATGTTTGAAGCTCCACATGCTCATATGGGATTAGAATTAGAGGCAATAATAGCGATAATGAAAAGAAGGAAATGGGTCTAGAATTTATAAAAACATCATAGTAAGGTGAATTCCTAATTCTTATCTTATTAATATTTTCACCATTTTATGTACTATATGAATGTTAATTAAAATGTAATTTTTATCTAATACTTATTTAGTTTTTTCAATGATCTTTTAAGAAGTCGTATTTTTCAATCAACAATCATTAACAAGCCATAATAGATTGAACATGTTTTATTTTGATGGAATTGGAAATGCCATGATATTGGAAATAAATGTGTTTTGAGGGTATTGGGTTTTATCAACCATCAAAGTGAAACATATTATCTCATTTCTATATTTTTGTAGATAGTTGAAAGAAAAAAAATATTTCATATTCAATCACCTACACATAAATATGATACCCAATTTGCTCAGTATGAATAGAACTGTATGTTTTTAGTTTATAATTAATATTTTACTTAAAAACACACATAAATATTGATGTTTGTATTTTTATTTTAAAACCACATTAGTTTTACTAAAATAATATGTTACTAACTAAAAATAATGAAAACACCTTCAAATTGTTTTAAAACATTTGGAAAATGATCCATATTTCATATTTGACTAGTAGAAATCAACCCAACCTCAATCTGACACATGGTGTGAACAATATAAATGAAATGGTGTATTTTTTTTAAAATTGACAATAAATTTATAAAAAATTACATGTTATAAATTGTTAACAAAAAAACCCATTTGTATTATTTTTATACTTTAAAAAAATGATCCAAATGTCATTTTAGATTTTTATTAATTATCTACACAACAATTTAATTCACATTATGACTGGTATGAATCCAAGTGTGTCATTTTAATTAAAATTGACATTAATTTTAGTAAAATGTAATAGTGACACACTAAAGACACTAAAAATGATTTGGATTAATTTAATACTTTAAAAAAATGTTCCATAAGTCATTTGTGACATATAGGAATCAACTTTATCAAAACCCAATAGTCGATGTGACTGATAAAACACAAAGTGTATGTTATTAGTTTAAAATTGATATTTTAGAATGATATTTTTTCACTCATATCGTCATGATACATTAGTAAATTTATTACTATGTTAGTTTAGTGAAGTAGGATGTTTTCTCACATAAAACTGATAATCAATGTGACCAGTATGAATCAATGTACCTATTTAATATTTCAAATGATAATTTAGTAAAAATAAGTGACATACTCAAAACATAGAAAACACATTCATCTATCTTTTATACTTAATGAAAATGACGATTAATTAATTTGTGACATATAAAAATAATTTTATCCATAATACAACTTAATGAGTGGACGATATGATACTATGTGTGTATTTTTATTGATGAATGACTTTAAATATAGTAAAAATAAGATGTGACATACTAAGATCCTAGAAAACACATTCATATAGTTTTGATAGTTTATCAAAATTATCTATATGTCATTTTTGACATTCAAGAATCTACTCCCCTTAATCTGATGCACATTTTGTCTTATATAACACAATGTGTGCCTTCTTATATTAAATTGACATTAATTTTATTGAAAATATAAATTGAAATGATACAAACTAAGAAAATACATTTTGATTGTTTGGATAATTTTGGAAAACAATCCAAAAAATCATTTAAGAAATGTTAGAATCAACCACACCTATATATAACAATATACTATGACCGATCTGATTGTTTTTGTGAATATTAAATTAAATTTTACATTAATTCATATTAAAAAGAGAAATTTACATAATTAAAAACAAGAAGACACTTTCAAATTAATTGGATATATTAGTAAAATTATACATAATCCATTTTTGAGGTGTAAGAATCAACTGAAAATCAATATGACTCACAGTGGGATCGGTATGACCTTATGATTTTATTTTTTAAAAAACAAAATTGACATTTATTTTAGAAAAAACGAAAAAGAGACATACTAAATACTATGTAAATGAATTAAGAATGTTTTGATACTCTAAGAAAATAATCCAAAACTCATTATTGACATGTAGGAATCAAATTAACCTCAACCAATGCATGGTGTCACTTGTATGACTCAAAGGGTCCATTATTAGATTAAATTATACATTTTAGTTCAAAAAGTATTATACTCACTAAATAAATATAAAATTCACTCTGAATATATTGATAATTTTTTAAAATGATTCATATGTCAATTATGATATGTTGGATTCAGTCTCACATCAAACTGGCACATTAAGTGTCTTGTATGAATCAATGTGTGCGTTTCAAATTTCTAATGATATATTGATAATAAACACAACTTCTATACTCAAAACATAAAAAACAATCATATTGGTTCGATACATTAGTAAAATGATACATAAGTCATTAATATGTTTATGAATCATCCACATCTCTATATAACTAATATTGTGTATTATATGACTCCATGTTTGTATTTTAATTTAAAAATGGTTTGAATTTTAGTGAAAAGTACATTTGAAATTCTAAAAACGAAGAAAACACACTCAGATTATTTTGATACAATAATAAAATGATTCATATGTATCTTTTATGTGTAAGAATCCACCCCACCTCAATCTAATGCATGGTGTGACATTTATATCTATTTTTTTATTTTAAGTCACGGTTAATTTTAGTAAAAACATGTGAAATATAGAAAAATGAGAAAACACATTCATATTGTATTGATACCTTTGTAAAATGATACATAAGTCATTTTCACATATGTTAATCAACCTAACCTCAATTAGACACATATTATGACTAATATGACTCAAATAATGGATTTTTATTTAAATATTAAAATAAATATATTAAAAATAAAAAGATTCAAATCGTATATGGGAAAACTCGATGGGATTGTTTTAATATATTAGGATAATGATCCATAAGTCATTTATGACTTGTTGTAAACAAATTTACCTCAATAAAATGATCAGTGTGACCTATATGAATCAATGTATCCATTATTATTATAAAATTTACATTTTATTTCACAACAAGTGTCACTTACTAAAAACAAACAATGTATGCTCTAATTGTCTTGATAATTTTAGAAAAACATTGAAATGTTAGTTGTAGTGTGTAAGAAGTTTTCTCATACTTAAATGACACACGATGTTACTAGTATGAATCAAAGTTCGTGATTACAGTTTGAAATGAAATTTTAGTAAAAAAATAGGATATATACACAGAACTAAGAAAACACATTAATATTTTTTTGATAATTTAATAAAATAATACATAATTAATTTTTTAGGCATTGGAACAATCTACCCCTCAATTCACCTCATGGTGAGACTGATAAGACTCCAAGTGTGTATTTTCTATTTATAAATAACATTATTCTTAATAAAAATAACAAGTGAAAAATGAACTTGTTATGATTTTATAAATCAAACCCACATCAATCTAATTCACGGTGTTATCGATATAACTCTAAGTGTGTCAGTTAATTTAAAATTCAAATCAATTTTATTAAAAAGTAAATGTGACATAGGTATTACTGAGGAATGTAATTTTATTGTTTTGATAAAATAATAAATTGATCTTTAAGTCATTTAAAAAATGATTATATCAAGCTGACCTCAATCGGATGCATAGTGTAACCAATATCACTAAAAGTTTCTGTTATCAGTTTAAAATTGAAATTTTAGATTAGAAAATTTTTCACTCAATTAAAACAAAGAAAATAAGTAATGATTGTTTTTATAATTTTTCTAAAAAAAATCATAAGTCATTTTTGAGTTGTAGGACACAAGCACACATCAAACTAACACACGATGTGATTTGTATGCTTTAAGATGTGTGTTTCTATTTTGAAATAATATTTTATTAAAAACCATAATATATTTTGGAACCTCTATCATATAGTAGTTTTAAAAATCAAAAATATATGTCAACCTATATATATTACTATTTCATTACATTTAATATCTCTATGTAAATCAATTATTTCATACCGAACTATATACTTCAATAAGACAATACCTTATATATATATATATGAATCAATATGTTTACAAGTGTATTTTTACATTTATTTTTGGATTTCACTTAATCTCCTAATGTTATATGTAAGAAAGACAATTCATATGCTTTTCAGAGTCACTGGAACCGATGTTCGACTCACCGATGTCCGACACATTGATGTTCGACACACTGATGTTCCATACACCGATGTTCGGCATAGCGATGTTCGACACACCGATGATTGGCACACCGATGTTTACCATACTAATGATTGAAACACCGATGTTCGACACATCGAAGATGACAGACCGATGATGAAAGTCTGAAGATGACATACCTAAGATAACAGACCGAAGATGACATACCAAAGATGTCACACCAAGGATGATAAACCGAAAATGACAGAACAAAGATGTCAGACCACAGATGATAAAACGAAGATGATATACCAAAGATGACAGACCGAATATGACAGACTGAAGATGACAGATCGAAGATGACAGACCAAGGATGACATACCAAAAATGAGAAACCAAAAATGACAGACAGAAGATTACAGACTGATGTTAACAAATCTAAGATGATAGACAAATACAAATGACTCACCGATATTCATAAGTAATTGTTTTGAATTTATTAATTAAAATTTATTTCCAACAGTCATATTTAGACAAATTAATGTTTCTTACATTATTTAATGTTATCTGCAGGACTACTCGTAGATAGTGTGATGTACATGCATGTGAGGAGATCTTCTTTCCTAATAGACCTGGAAGTATAAAAGGATTTCAATCTCAACCTTAAAGAGTGGAAGTTGAAAAACACATGTGGGGAACCCGCTAGAAAAACTAAAATGCTAACTGTGTGGATATGCAATTTATTGAAAATAGAAAAACACGATGCTTGAGTACACAAGGTGATTAATATTACAAGTAGCAATCTACTGAAGCTTTATAAACATCCTCCCATATAAGAGCTGAACCTTTCCACACCTAGAAGTGAGATTACAAATTCAACTATGCTCTATTTTGGAGCCAACTTCCAGAAGTGGACACAGATATTATTTTCTCTACATCCATTGAGTCCATAGCTTTACTGCACAACACACATATATTTCTAAACTCTATTCCTTTTTATAATTATATTATGATATTTTGTTTACTATTTGAGTAGTGTGTTTATATATTTGTGACACACACACTATCTCTTGATCATAACTAAAGGATACTAAAATATTCTCACATTCAATCCCTTTCTACTCTTGTATTCAACATTGAACTGTGGATGAGATCCTGTGTGATCTGTTTGATATTTTTCCAATAAATAATTGTGGTAGAGGTAAATTGTGACATAGACAGCCCAATGTGCTGTTTTGAACCCCAATACAGGGTATGGATAAATAGTTTATTAATATAATCTACATGGTGGAAGGTGATAACCAAGTGGAGAGGATTAAGTCTCAGCTTAAGACTGAACCTGTTATTTTAACCATTGTTCTATTTGTCTTGTGATTTAATCTAAAATATATAACTTTCACATTAAGATAAATTTATCTTTGATAATTAGTTTAGCAAGTGTTTATATCCGTTTTGAATTAGTAGATTAGTTTCAAAAGTTTGAATAATATTTTTAATGGTAAATCTAAGAACTAATCAATCATTTGAGAAATTAATTGAACATTCATGACTTTTATAAAAAAACTACAAATTGACATTTATTTTATTTTAACCGTGGATGTTATTTTGAAGAACCAATGTTAACATAATTTTTTATAGACACTCAATTCACCCCCTCTTGACCGATTTACTCCGACCAACATTTTTCATTAGAGGGACTTCACTGTTATTGTCAGTTTTCAAATCCTATCAACAACAATTATAGTTCTTTTTCAAGGATCTCAAAATTTTTGTTATTTCAAAATTTTTATCACTTTGAAATTATTTTACAATCTGTATCATGATAATATAATATAAGAGGATTCTACCAATATACCACCATTTTTTAATGGAAAAAATTATGCTCAGTGGAAGCTTTAGATGGAAATACATCTCAAAAGCGTGGAATTAGAAATCTGGACCACTGTTGAATGTAAATATTCAGTTTTTGATACTACTAGAATCCCATGGGATGAATATACCAAGACCGCCTATAAAAATAATTGTAAATCAATCAATTCTATGTACTGTGCACTAGGATATGAAATATTTAACCGTATATCTGCTTGTAAAACTGGTCATGAGATTTGGGACACTCTGTCTGTTTCTCATGAGGGAATATCTAATCTTAAAGAAATGAGATTAAATAATTATACTATTAAATATGACAACTTCATAATGAATCCTGATGGGTCTATTTCTAATATGTATCTCACGTTCAATGAAAGTGTGAATAACATGATTTTTTAGGAAAATAATTCACATCCAAAGAGAAGATTATGCAGATTCTACGATGGTTATCATAAAGATAGCGTGGAACATATATATCAATCATAGAATCGTGTGATATTGATAAGATTCCAGTGAAGTAATTGATTGAAAAATTAATGATATATGAAGTGGATTTGAAGGTAAATCAATAAGGCGATGAACCAAAATGAAAGTCTATAGATTTCAAGACAAATTCTTCTAAATGAAATGATAAGGAGAACATTCAATCCATTATTGAAAGCTCAAGAATAAATGATATAGTTTCAGATAGTGATGAAGAAATGGCCTACTTGGCTAGATGGTTCATGAAATTTTATAGGGAAAATAAGTTTTTTCAAAAAAACCAATTACAAAGGAAAGTATGATAACAAGGGTCATTGGAAAAATTATTGGAAGAGAAATGATATATCAAATGATATAATCTACTAAGAATATAAAAGAAATGGACATGTCAAGATAGACTGTATAAAGATAAAATACAAGAAAAAGTATGAAAATAAGAATAGAAGGTAAATGAAAGAAATGAAGGACACATGGAGTGCCTCTAAGGATAGCTCAAGTGAATCTACCTCTTCTCACAATGAGAAAGATGATATGGCTAATATGTGTTTTATGACAGACACAACTGAGGTATCCTTAAATTCTCCTGTGCATAATTCTTATTATTCTGAAAGTGAATCTGAGAATATGAAAAATGATAAATTATTCGAATATTATAATATGATAGATGATACATTTAATGAGTTGAAAGATAAGTCTAAATATTTTAAGAAACAATATGATCTTTCTCTGACTGTTAGCTCTGAACATACAACTGAAAAAAGAGAAAAATTCCCAACTGCTCATGGAAAATAATGAGTTAAAATGTCTAATGAGAAATTGAAGAAAGACTTGAAAAAGTTTACTAATGGGAAATATAATCTTACTCAAATTCATGGTAAAAAAATAGCTCTTAAGTATAGTTCAGGAATTGGATATAATCCAGGTAAAAAGAATTTACCCAAATCACATTTTGTAACCAGATCTGGAAAATCTGCTACATTATTTGAAAAACCAGAATTTTACAGCAATTTATATCTCCAAGAATTATTTTACTACATATAATTCTTCAGGACCAAACTAAGATTACTTTTCAAACACCTTAAATGCTACATATAGTAATCCCATAAGATAGTTGTGTGTTTGTAAAGCTTACAACACTAGTGTATGTGGACCTAGAAAAATATGGGCACCAAAGTCATTTCATAGATTAATTATTTTGTAGGTAAATTGTCTAACGAGATCCTATAAAAAGTTTTGGTACTTGTAAAATAGCTGTTCAAGACATATTATATGGTACTATTCATGATTTAAATGTCTTATCATGATTGATGGAGGACATGTCACATTTAGTGACAATGGTAAATGAAAAATCATCACCCTAGGCCAGATTAGTAACCCTAACTCTATTTCAATTTCTAAAGTATTGTGCATTGATGGATTAAAGTATATCCTTCTCAGCATATCTCAACTGTGTGATGATGTATTTAATATTAAATTCAAAAAAAATTCATTCCATCTATTTTATTCCAAGAATTACATAGTATTTACTATTTTGGAAATGATAATGTATATGCTATAAATCTAGACACAGTAGCCTCATAGAATTTCTCTTTTCTAAATGACTTTCACAATGACTCTTGGCTCTGGCATATAATACTAGGACATTGAATCATACACTCTCTTAGTAATTTAACTAGAAAATTTTTAGTTAAATACTTACCGAAATTAGAGTTTCCAAACAAAAAAATATGTAGTCCTTGTCAAAAAGGAAAGCATCATAAAATCTCTTTCAACCCAAAGTAAGAAGTAAATACTTCTCAACTTCTTGAATTGGTTCACATGGACTTGTTTGGACCATCTAGAGTTTTGAGTCAAAATGGGAAGAAGAATGTTAATGTTCTTGTAGATGATTTCTCTAGGTACACATGGACCTATTTCCTAGATCACAAAAGTAAATCTTGTTCACACTTTACCTAGTATGCTTGGACTGTTGAATATACTATTGTACTTAAGATTAAATCCTTAAGATTTGATCATGGTCGGGAGATTGATAATCAAGATTTTAAAGGTTTTTTTCTCACTAAATGGCTATGATCATAATTTCTCGCTTCTAAGACACCTCAAAAAAATGTTGTGGTATAAAGAATAAACTAAACTCTAAAAGAAATTTCCAGAAATATGGTCAATGAATATGACCTACCTATTTATTTCTGGGCTGAATCTTTATATATATCTTGTTACATAACAAACAAGGTCTTAATCAGACCCATCTTAATGAAAACTCTTTATGATTTGTTGATTTATTGGAAACCCAAACTAGGTTATTTTAAATTGTTTGGATGTAAAGTTTATATTCTGAACAGTAAAGATAATTTAGGTAAATTTTCCTCTAAAAGTGATGAAAGAATATTTCGTGGATATTCTACATAAAGAAAAGCCTATAGAGTCTTTAATAAGAAAACCAAATGTGTGGAGGAATCTGTACATATCATGTTTGATGAAGCAGATCCACATGAGCCCAAGAACTCACTAGAAAATGTTGAAGAGGATATGTCCAATCTAGAAATTAATGGTATAACCACAAATCATCATATGATCGAATTTGTGAAAACAACCATTTTTGGAAATTCATCAAATCCTAACCATAGTGATCCAGATCAACCTGAAAAACTAGAAATATCAAGTCCTAGCTTCTCTAGACCAACTAGGACCCTTATGAATCATTCCCTAGATGTTGTTATTGGAGATTTAGATTGAGGAACACAAATATGAGATTCTTTGAGAAACTAGGTTCAAGATCAAGCCTTCTTATAATAGCATGCACCTAGAAATATCAATGATGACATCATAGATGAATTTTAGTTAATGGACATGCAAGAAGAACTTAATCATTTTAAATGAAATAAAGTTTGGAAACTTTTAGATAGACCGAAGTAAATATTGAATACAGGAATCAAATGGGTGTTTAGATATAAAGTTGATGTAGATGGAAATATAGTAAAAAATAAAGATAGAGTAGTTTCACAAGGATATAATCAAGAAGATTGAATTGATTATGAGGATACCTTTGCACAAGTAGCTAGACTTGAAGTAATTAAGATCTTACATTCCTATGCAGCGTACATAGATTTTAAACATTATCAAATGGATGTGAAAAGGGTATTCTTAAATGGTTATATAGTTGAGCATGTTTTTGTTGAACAATGTAACACCCAAGATTTTGATGAGAAATATTTTGTTTTTATGTTATATACATCGTCCATGGAATCTTTAACTACACACAACAATAGCTTGGCTTGCATTACACGCAATCACAACCTTCCTCGATAGCTTGTGTTGTACGCAATACCGAGTTTCACTAAACAATGATATGATATTAAAATGTTATTAAAACTAGCTGTTATGAATAGTAACACCCACCTTTAGAAATTTTATAAATTTTATCATTCAAAATGGACTTCTTTTTTTGGATTCAGAATATCGAAATTAGCCTAGGGTGAATTTTTGGTATTTTTCTGAAAACTTTCAATTTTTGATGAATAGTGAAAACACTATGTTACTATTTAAAAACTAAATTTTTATTTAAATAATTATTTATTTTATTTAAAAAAAATTTATGTCAAAATAGATACATAATAGCTATATAAGTTCAATGTAATTTATTGGAGTCATTTTATAAGAATTTTAGTCATATATTGTACTTTTCACCATCTTTTACCGACCTCATAGGAGAGTTTAAAAATTTACATAAAACATAATTTTACCACTTCTGTGAGTGGAATTTCAAGAATTTGAGAGACACGGTTAATATCAAGGAGTAAAATGTGGTTCAATAAGATAGAAATAATTTTTGGTGAATAGTAAATTTTTACATTTACTTACCACGGTTAAAAATAAATTCTGGAAATTAAGGGTAAAAATGAAATTCTTATTACCATATCCCATGTCCTAATTATATTGGATAAGTGTAGTTCAACCAAAAACAACCTTAGGGATAAAATATTTCCCTTTAGGTCCACTGGGATTAGATTAGGAGATTTATTATTATTTTATTTAAAGAAGAATTAAAATAGTTAAAATCAATGTTTAATAACTAAAAAATTTTTAATATAGGGTTATAGATAAGATAAATTTGACTATAAATATTCATTAGAAAGATAAAAATATTTCCTAGATAATGGTATTTTATTTATAATTTTTATACATTAAATAATTTAATTTATTTATGACACAATGATGATGTTGTAATTACATAATTAATGAAAAATTAACATAATTGATGTTACAAATACTAAATAAATGTAATTTTAGTCTTTTTATGAATTACACTAATTTTATAGGTAAATATTACATGTTAGTATTGATTTAATTATCTTTCTTTGAACTAATCATGCTGTTATGAGTTTCACAAAAATCATGTACCAAATAGTGTCAAAATTGACATAAAATAGTTTTAAAAAAAATATTATACTATTAAATGTTATTTTATTCCTAAAAATCTATGGTTGTAAAAATTACATAGATAAGGATATATATATTAATAATTAACCTTTTGGGTTCTTTTTTCTTGATATAGTAATTTTATTAACCATATAGTGTAAGGAAACAAGAAGACATGGTAAAAGTAAAATTATTTAACATAAAGTTAAATCTAAATGATAAGGTTAAAATAGTAACCTAAACTTGTCTAAAATATATTAGTTGATAGTAAATAGAACCATACCCACCTTATCATATAAATAAATCAATTTTGAGCTATTAAAAACCAAATATGACTTTATTATAAAATAATATTTTATGTTTTTTCAAAGGTACCCCTCTCCTCCCTTATAAAAGGGATCCTCCTCTCTCTCCTCCTCACAACACATTGAGCCTTAATGCTCGGCCAAACCCTACAAATTTCTCTTCTCCACTTCCCTAGAAACATCTTATAGGTCCTGGTATTCTTCAAATACCATCTTTAGTGCCCAAAGATGAGGTTAAGAAGAGGCACTTCAAAGAAGTTGTAATGTCTGTTACCAATTATTTCAAATTTATTTCTTCTTCTATATCCTCTTATTTAGTTGTTTCATTATGAAGTAATAAAATTAGTATCACTTATATACTGATATGTTATTATAAATATTAAACAACCCTATTTCACCTGCTATCCATCATACGGAAAACGAAATCACCATGCTTGCGTACGTAAGGAATACCGTCTCCACGTCGTGGTGTAATCTGTTTTCCATCACCACCTTACTTGGATGGGTATAATGGTGTAAAAAATAACTATATAGAATATTGTAAATTAATTTTGATTCTAAAATAGTATACATACACTTTAATACAATTCCACGATCATGGGAACGATATCATCGCTCGTGCGTACGTACGGCCTACCGTCTCCACGATGTGATGCAACTCATTCTACATGATCTTCATTGAATAATGATTATATAAATGAATTGAATGAATAAATATAAAATATATTACAATAATTACATTTGGGAAAATAGGTATCTATAACCTAAAATGAATAATAAGAATTTCTTCAACAAAACATGCATAAGAACCAAAAAAAGAAATAAACACACGAATAACCAATAACAATGAAATATTAGTAATAAGAAGATAAGAATATGAAAATATTTGATATTATAACAATCAGTAAGATTCTGGAATATGCCAATAACTTTATTTAAATTATTATACAGGAGGTTTGGACATGTATGAAGCAAATCGGACCTAAGGTAAGGGAAAATATCACAATCTCATTTTTATCCGAGATTATTTATTGTTTATAATTTACTGGGGAATATTTATCATCCACATCCATGTTTCCTCAATATTTAATATTATTGATATCTTCCTATAATTGTTAAAATCCAATTTTTCCCTTCGGTGAGTTTTTAGTAAAAGATATGAAAGGAATCATTTGTCGTTTTTAGTACGAGGTACTTTTTGACTTTTCCAGCCAAAGTACGAGAAGAATGTTTTTCTTTAACTTATACAGCCTGAATGTATTTTTAGAAAATTATTTCCATGAAGCTTCCTTTACAAGTTTTCAAGATTATTTTTAATCAACTTCATTTAGTTTAAAATTGTATGACATGATAAGAAAGGAAAAATGTTTTTGAGGTAGAAATGATATTTTCCTCAAGAATTGAGTTCAAGTATTTTATCAAAATTATTTTCCATCTAAGATAATATAGGATTCTGTTTCTATCCCTATTGTTACATTGATTTGTTTATGATGGAATTATTTTTATGAAGACTATTTATGATTTATATTATGATGGCATGATGAATAAGAATCCAATTTTTATTACATGGTTTAGGCTATGATGTATGCTTTATGTCCTTGTTCCATACTTAAGAATGGTATCATTATGAGATGGGTGGGACCTATATCTCCCTCCAATGCATTGGGTAAAGATTTATATCTCATGAGATAGACATGGCTTGAATGACAGGTTAATCTGGTTCAGTGATACAAGACTGAAATGAGGAGTGAACTCGGTTCAGAAATGGACTTTGTCCACTAATATAGTCTTGGAAATATGTATTGACTACTAAGAAATTATTATCTTTGATTATGTGTGTATGCCACAATGTTTCATGTTATGATTATTGGTATTACATCTCACTTCCATGATTTATCCCATGTTATGATATTATGATCTTGTTTGCAGGTTAAGATTTCGAAAATGTTATGTTCTTATGAATATGATGTGATTGATATTTATTTTGTTTACCCTAACTGAGCATTTGAGCTCACCCTTTTTTATGTTTTTCATTTCCCCAGGTCTGGATTAAGGGTATTAAGTAGGATATTCCAAAAAGGGATTCTAGATAGGATCAAATAAATGGGAGACAATGTAGATACTTTATGAACCAGTTGTTTATGTTTCCCAGTTTCTAATGAAACTATACCTATACGGTCCTATTGTGGTTTTGTTATATGTTGTGATTAGTGTGCATAAATTTTGAAGTAATAACAATTTATGTAAAGTAAGGGTCGTTATAAAAAACCCCTAGGTTTTACAAGTCCACATTTTCCAAATTTCGTGGTCAAATTATCTACAGCTTTATACAGTTTGAAACAAGCTCCATGATCTTGGTATGAAAGGTTGAGTAATTTTCTTATTTCTAAAGGCTTTACAATAGGAATTGAAAATCCTACATTTTTTATAAAAATAATTTTAAAAGAAGTTTTTATAGCCCAAAAATATGTAGATGATATTATCTCCGGATATACTAAAAATTATTTATGTAATGATTTTTCAAATATAATTCAAGGAGAATTTAAAATGAGTTTTATGGGTGAACATAAATATTTTCATGGATTTAAAATATTCCTAAATAAAGAAGGTATTATTTTAAATCGATGTAAGTACACAAAAGATATTTTGAAAAGATATGTCTTATATAGCATTAAGAGTAGTGAAAATATTATGAGTTCTACATGTAAGTTGGATATTGATGATAATGGAAAATGAGTTGATCAAACTGCTTATAGAGGAATGATTGGGAGTTTGTTGTACTTAACATCTAGTAGTCTAGATATTATGTTCAGTGTGTGTATATGTGCGAGATTTCATGAAAACCCAAAAGAGTCAAATTTAAATGCAGTTAAATGAATCTTCAAATACCTCAAGTATACAAAAAATATTATATTGTTCTATCCAAAAGGACAACCTTCTGATTTAGTTAGTTATTTAGATGCTATCTTTTGTGGAAGTAAATTAGATTGAATGTTTAACTCTAAAAGATGTCACTTTTTGGTAATGTCTATAATATCATGGTGTAGTAAAAAGAAAAATTCAGATTCATTATCAACTGCTAAAGCAGAATACATTGCTGCTGGAAGATTTTATGCATAAATTTTATGAAAAAACACAAATTATTAGAATATGGATTTCAATATAGACATATCCCCATAAAGTATAATAACAAAAGTTCTATTAACATTTCTAAGAATCCAATGTCTCATTTTAGAACAAAGCATATTGATGTAAGACATAACATTTTGAGAGACCGTTATCAAAAAGTTGATATAACTCTTGAGTTTATTGGGAATGAGCATCAGATTGATGATATATTAACTAAACGAAAAAACTCAAAGAGAATGAACTACATCAGATATGAAATAGGAATGAAAAATCTCTAAAGTCCTATCAAACTGATCCTTAAAAACGATCTTGTCAAACTGATCCTTGAAATTGATCCTTGAAAGTGACCTTGTCAAACCGATCCTTGAAAATGATCTTGTGAAATTGATCCTTGATACTGATCTTGTGAAACTAATCTTGTGAAACTAATCCTTTAAACCGTTCTTTTTAAACCGATCTAGTGAAACTGATCTTGTGAAAACAATCCCTAAAACCGATCTTGTGAAACCGATCCTTGAAACCGATCTTGTGAAACTGATCCTGTGAAACCGATCCTTGAAACTAATCTTGGGAAATCTATCCTTGAAACCGATCATGTCAAAATGATCCTTGAAACTGATCTTGAAAAACCCGAAACATGAAACTGATCTTCTAAAACCAATCTTGTGAAACCGATCTTGTGAAACCGATCCCTGAAACTAATTGTGTAAAACTGATTCAATAGCACCAATATATTTATGTTTTCTTTTGTAATTTGTCTATTTTAAATAAAACGATATTATTTTGGTATTCTATTTGTCACGTTTAAATTTTATGTTTTAATATTTAAAATCCCTAAATGATATACTGAGTTTGATCCATCCTGACCATTCACCTTCCCACTTCCATAAACCCTTCTACCCTTTGTCACTCTATCTCTCGACCCTCAACCTCTCAACTCCTTTGGAATCTAAAACATCGAAATATAAAAGACCAAGCATTCTATGGAAGATCCACGAAAATCTCCTTCTTCTAAGAGTGGGAATGGTGAGTCCATGGGGACTGTGAAACCGAGCTTGGAAAGTCATGTGGTTACATCTAAAAAAGAATTATCTACTGAGTGGCTTCTATCAATCAGTTCATTTTTATTGAGAGTGATAGAATCTCAAGGGTGGATAAACATGTTCTCTATAAATGAAATGCCTTATTAACCCCAACTAGTCCATGAATATTATTAACATTAGAAGATATCCCTGGATGAAGATGAGGAAGATAAGATGATATTAGTGGTAAATGGAAATGAAATAGCTTTTCTTCTAAGGAATTGGATGAGTTCTTGGAGATGCCTCATGAAAGTATTTATGCTAACTATCCAGGTAATATTCCACCATCCTCTGATTTATTCTCTTATAAATATTCTATAAAGGCGCTTTCTAGAAATGGAGAATCTAGGAGGACTATTGAATGTGAGTTTGAATGAGAGGTACTGATGATTTTTATGTTTATACAACATCAAATCTTCCCAAGGAAGGTAGATTTCACTACTGTGAAGTATCAGGATGTATTATTGATCTCTCTATTGAAACATGGGATAAAATATGCCGGATTAGGTATCTAATGGTGCGTGTATCTTATTTGATAAAGTCATCCAAGAAGGAAACATGTTTGTACTACCCGAGGATGATCTCTTCCATGTTAAAAAGGTTAAGTTGTTTGGAAGATGGAGATGAAATGATAATTTCATGTAGTGGTTTCTTCCTTCAAAAGTATATTTTTAAAATAATGAAGATATTTTGGAAACCATGGAAGAAATGCTGGGTAGGTGATGAGGAATGGTTCTATGATGATTTCAATCTAGTTGACCATTAAACCAGACCAAAGGATCATCTTTTTCCAGGACTAAAACATGTATAAGAACATATTTATTTTGATGAGGAAGCTGTAACTGAAGTTCCAATGGAAGATGGATCTCCTTTTGATGATAGGATTGATGCTGATATTGCTGAAAGTCCCAGGGACATGTCTTATATACTTTCTAGTCCACATGTAATCTTACCCTCAAATGAATCCTTATTAGGTGATGAGGATGAGGAAGAGAATGATGTTACTGGTGTTTAATGTTATGTAAGTAAACCAGATGAGAAGTATTATGTTGATAATGATGATGAGGATGAAGGAGGAAATGATGAGCCTGTAAGTGAATCTTTAAATGTAGGACAACAAGTGGTTGATAGATCCGATGAGAAATATTTACATAGAGCTGGTAATGGTGCAGATCCTGTTGAATAAGAAGATGTTGATCATAAAGATGCTAGTCATGAGGCCATATCACCCCATCCTAATGCTGAAAATCACAAAATCATTCAGGAATTAAATGAACTTATAGTCGGTGACCATGAGGAAGAAGCTGATGATCAAGTGTCTCAAATTGAGAAAGTACCTAGAGAATTTGAAGTGGGTGTAGCACATGAAAACCCTCTAGCTTAGTTGATTCTAGTAACTAGAAATGTCATTATAGCTAGAGTACATGATGAAGAAGCTGATGAAGTTGAAGTTATTCCTAATCCTCAATGAAGAAGAATCTGGATTAACACTGTTGAACCAAGAGACTGGACCTGTACATTAGAATGGAATAATGATCCAGGATAGATTCTTTTTGGTTTAGAATTTGACTCTGATTAAGAGAGGGTGCCTCCTCCTCCTGCTTGACAAGCCCATGCTGAAGTAGAACCTATTCCACCAGTTGCTTCTCTAGCAGTAAAGCCAGTAGGACAGATAGTGCCAAGTGACTATGTCACTAAGGCTGATTTGTATCAATTAATAAATGATATATGTGAGTTAGTGAAAGCCTCAATTTGATCCAGAAGTGAATCCTCCACTTTGATAGGTATTTGAGATTCTGATGCACCAAATATTGCAAAGATGGTCATCAAAGAGATTCAACCAAATCTCATTACTACATCAGAAACCATCATTTAACATAATTCCTTACTGGGAGGAAAATTTAGAAAGACGATAAATGAGTAAAATTCTCTACCCTTTGATTTCAAGACCTCCTTTAGTGGTGAAGTGGGAGTTCTTAGTAACTTTCTGACTCATCTACTAAGTGTAGATCTAAAGAAATTGAAAGAGCTTGAAAAATGATTACTATACCTTCCAGCTCTAGGAGTGGGACATGTATTGTTTCTAATTTGGAATATCTCAAGGCTATGATGAGAGAGGAACTCATAAATCATCAGAGTGTTTCAGGAAAATAAACTCTTTAATAGGTACATATAAATACAGACCTTATGTACAATATGGTAAGGTTGTGCACAAATGAAGCCTCTTATGCTCACAAAGATATTAGATAGAAAGTGGATAAGTAAATTACTAAGATTAATACCAGGAATGTTCTAATAAATGTTTTCATGTTTCTAGCAGAAAATCTCAGAATACCTCCAGTCACAGAAGTGTTCAAGAAACATGTTTCATAATTAAAGGAGTTAAACCCTCTACTGAAAAAATTCATGGATAATAACGATGACTTTGAGAAAAAAATGAAATATGGTGGAGAAATCATCAATGATTTCATCAATATCCTTAAGACATATCTGCAAGTCCAGGATAAAGTAATTATAGTCCCTCTTACTGCTTCCATTGGTACTCCCTCTCAGCCTCCTGCTCCAATGACTATCTCTCAGGCACTTTCCCAGATTTGGAAAGTCATTACAGAGCAATCTCCCTATTGTGTGCTGTCAGAGAGAAGGCCTAGTCTTGTATCCAATGTCCCTACAGGTGTTTCCCTACGTGGTGTTATCTTCAGACGACGTCTTCCCCTTGACACTCCCATACCTTCTCATCCTACTCTGGATCATTCAGATGATGGCAAATACCCTCAAAAGCAAAGCCCATAAAGATGGATTACATCTTTTATTGGGATTTGACTTATTTTTATTTTTTATACTCTTATTATTCTTAATGCAACTCTTTTTTTATCTTATTTTTTATGATATTTATCTCTATTCCTTCTCCTTTTTCTTCTAATCCCAGATGGGGGGGGGAGAAGAGGCATACATTATTAATCTAAGGGGGAGAAATTCTAGCATAGGACACATGGCATGTACTAAACATAATACATTTATTGAGGGGGAGATTTATTTTAAAAAATCATACAAGGGAAGGCTTTACTTATATATAATAACAAAATTTAGTGAATATTATGCTAAATATAGTTATTATTATTCCATATATTTACATGTATACCATAACTTGTGATTATAAAAAAGGGGGAGATAGTTAGACCCTCTATGCAATAGTATTTTTCATAATCACAAATATAGGTCAACCTGCATATAATACAATTTCATGACATTTCATATCTCTAAATAAATAAATTATTTAATACAGAACTATATACATCAATAAGTCAATACTATATATATATATTAATCAATATATTTACAGGTGTATTTTTACATGTATTTTTTGATGTCACGTAATCTAGTAATGTTATGCGTATTATAGACACTTCATAAGCTTTTCAGAGTCACTGGAACCGATGTTCGACACACCGATGTTCGACACACCGATGTTCGATACACCCATGTTCAACACGCCCATGTTTGATACATAGATGTTCGACAAACTGAGGATTGACAGATCGATGTTCTACACACCGATGTTCGACACACGGATATTTGACACACCGATGTTCGACACACCGATGTTCGACATAGCAATGTTAGACACACCGATGATGACAGACTAATGATGACAGACCGAAGATGACAGACCGAAGATGCCAGACTGAAGATGACAGACCGAGGATGAGAGACCGATGATGACAGACCGAAGATGGAAGACCGAAGATGACAGACCGATGATGACATACAGAAGATGACAGACCTAAGATGACATACCCAAGATGACAAGCCCAAGATGATAGAATTATTTTAACAAACCTAAGATGACAAACTGATGATAATGACTAATCGATAATGATAAATAACAGTTTCAAATATATTAATTCAAATTCATTTCTAACAGTCATATTTATACAAATTAATGTTTCTGACATTATTTAATGTTCTCTTTAGGATTATGAGTAGATAGTATAAGGTACATGCACACAGAGAGATATTCATTCCTAGTGGAGTTGGAAGTATAAAAGGATTATAGGCTCAACCTTAATGAGTGTCTCTCGAAAAACGAATGATGGGAACCCGATAGAAAAAAATGTTGACTGTGCGGATATGCACGATATTTTAAATAGAAGAACTCGAAGCTTGATTACATAAGGAGTTTAATATTACAAGCATCAATATGATGAATCTTGCTAAAAATACTCACATGGAAGAGCTGAACATTTTCACACCTAGAAGCGAGATTACAGAGTCTATGATACTCTGATTTAGAGACAACTTCTAGAAGAGGAATCAAATATCATTTTCACTACATCCATTGAGTCTAGATCTTTACTGCACAACATACAAAGATTTATAAACTCTATTCCTCTTTTATAACTCTATTGTGATGTTGTGTTTAATATTTGAGTAGTGTGTGTATCTGTTTGTGTCACCCATACTATCTATTGAGCGTAACATAAGGATACTAAAATATCCTCACACTCAATTCCTTTCTACTATTATATTCCACATAGAACTATGGAACAGATCACATGTGATCTATTTGATAGTTTTCCGATGAATAACTATGCTAGAGGTCAAGTGTGACCTAGACAACCCTTGGTGCTATTGTGAACACCGATCCAGGGTGTGGATCAAAACATTATTAATATAAACTACTTGGTGGCAAGTGATCACCAAGTGGAGTGGATTAAGTCTCAGCATGAGATTGAACCTATTGTTTTAAAAGCTGTGTTATTTGTCTTGTGTTTCAATATGATATATATTCTTAACATTAAGATAAACTGAACTTTGATAGTTATTTTTGAATGTGTTTATATCTGTTTTGAATTAGTATATTAGTTTCAAAAGTTTTGCAAATCATTTTATCAGTAAAGCTGACAACTAATCAATATTTTGAGAAATTAATTAAAAATATAGGTATTTTATAAATTCACTATTAAATGACTTTGATTTTATATTAATAGGGGATGTTATTTTAATGAACCAATTTTAACATAAAATTTCACAGACACTCAATTTACCCCCTGAGTGATCTACTCCGACCAATAATAGACACACACAAAATCAAGAAAACATATTCATATATTTATATAAATTAGGAAAAAAAATTCATTCATCATTTTTAATGTTTAAAAAGAAGCCTCACACAAATTCGATTCATGGTGTGAGCGATATTACTCCCAATATAACAACTACAAAAATAAGGACTAAAATTTATCGTTTTGATTTAACTAAATGTTTTATTGATATAGAAAACACATTCACTCTTTTTGTTTAATTATAACCAATTTGATTTAAATGATTTTTATGTATATTTACCGATGATAATATAGCCTTTGGACAGTGATCACAAGACTAATATAAATATGGGGATTTAATAAATTCGTTTGACATAGTGAAAGGAATTGGTGGCCTCAACCAGTAGGATTATTCCCTATGAATCTCATTTCTCAGAGTATCTGAGGGAGATATCATTTTTGGGATTTTCCCTACACTAATCCCAAGTGGAGATCCATCTAATTAAAAGTGTGAAAAACTATTTAGGGGATAAGTTCGATCCCATTGAGAACATGTTCAAAACCATGTTCATCAAACAGTCCCGTGAAATCCCGACCATGTCACACCATACTCTTAGGGAGTAAGCTGATGTAATGAACGGATACTTATAAAGAACCAAGAATTATGAATATTTAAATTATTTTTGGTATATAATAATGAATATATTTTCTTACAATTACTGTTACTTTGTAAATGATTTTTAAAGAAAAAATAGTATTTTTTACTAATAATCAAATTCAAAAAAGAAATTTATTTTGAAAAATCAGTTTATTTTTTAAATAAATAATATTTTAATAAAATATTACTATTAAATTAATTATATTAAATATAAATTATCATATAATTTTTATGAAGTCAATCATAATTTTTATTATGGTTTGGAAACTGTTTTTTTCTAAACCCTTCAATTTTTAATAAAATTGGGTTATTATTTTATATTTATAAATTCACATACATCAAAAATTATTTAGATAAAATGATTATATTTTCTGGATTCGATATGTAGAAATTATCCAATGAATAATTTTTTATTTATTTATGAGACAATTGATTTTTTTTGTAAAATATTAATAATGAATGTATATACAGTGTGTTTTATGAAATAATAATTTCCCAATAATGATATAATAAATAATATAAAAGGTATCTCTAGGAAAAGAAAAGTTTTATCTTTAAAAATAATGTGGTTTTATGTGTATTTTATTTACTTTTGAAATCCAATATGAATCCTCCAGGACATATAATATATTTCCATATTTATAAACTCATTTCTTTTAGAGTGTGACTCACCTCCACATAAGGGAAATATTTTTGATAAGTTAGGCCCTTGACCTTATAAAATAATTTCAAACACTACCCTTTGGTATAATCCCTTGGCAAAAACCATGGTATGGTTTGTGGTTTTAAAAATTTTATTATGTAGTGCCCAAAACAAAAATAATTAAAAAACAAATCCTCCTCCTTTCCTATATAATCCCACACTAGCTCCCCTTTATCAACACTAAATATCATTAAAGCTCATCCACACTCTTATATGTACTCCATAGAGTCCTACTATGGCACCCTAAGATACCAATAATCCTCTCATAATCCTCTAGAGACAGAAATCCATGTAAGGGTTCTTTTCTTCCTCATATGTATCTAGGTTTTTTATCTTTTACTGCCCTTTTATTTTCAATGAAAAAAGATGGGATATGTTTTTTCACCTCCCACTTATAGACATTATGATGTATAAATGATTATATCATCCTTTCTATAGTTTCTTGGAAATTCAATGTAATTTTTATATTTATGTGGAATTATTCTGAGACCGCACATTCTGACGACATGTTATTCTGAAGCTCGAAGAACCCATAACGGAATTGCGAAATTTTTTGAGGTGGGTCGATTAAAAATGCAATAGGCTTTTTCTAACTTTTGAACTGGTGCTCTGATAAAAAATAAAAGGTCTCCATGGAATTTAGAATACTGGGATTTTCCTAGAATGGACTTAATTTCAGCTGGCAAGGCCCGAACAAAAAAGTTTATTTTTGTACTCTTCGATAAAAATAATAAAATAACTAAAAATGTTATTTTATATTCTTTCTCATTGTCGAGTGGAGGATAATGATGTTGTGTTGCAGAGATGAAGAAGAAATGGGGCGTATTAATGAGGCTTGTTAATGTCCCGTATCACATAGTGTAATGATGCAGTAATGGGATCATAACAACAATTTGTTTTATAAATGAAATCGTGCAACGGCGCGACGTCGCAGCGTAACTGAAACACTACATCATGTTTCCTCGAATTTTTTGGCTCATTGTAGTTTACATAAATAAAACATGGAGATTCTTTAACTTATCTCCAATGGAATTCCTATCCAACAAATAATGACGAAGAACATTGATGAGACTTCACCGAATTCGAAGAACCTTAACGAACGGAGCCAGAAGTAATGATGTCGATGCCTTGAACTCTTGAGGATGAACATTTGGAATAGAACATCAAAATGGTTAGGGTTTGATTTTTATTTCAAATTTCTTCTCCGCTATAATTTTTCTAGAAAAAATAAACACATATCAACCCATGTACTGGTTGATCTATGATTCTTTAATTTATGAAAGAGGGTGACTTTTCATTGGGATTTATTATCTTGGATTCAAACCTAGCATGAAATTGTGGAACATCAATCCCCAAACATCCCCCAAGATATAAACTTCTAACGCAGGGGTCTCGATCCAACCTGAAAAATGCCCGAGAGCCTCTACTCATGAGTCCTTTCTTCCCACATTCTCTAAGTGACAGAAATATGATTATGGGGCCTGAGTAGGGATAGCGGCAACCCGATAGGTCTGTAAGCACAGAGGGATCAGAAAAAAGACCACCAGAACAACATTGGTGGCCCATAGAAGGTTCCATAGGTGCGGTGGTGCAGAAAACCAATGGAGGTGGCTGGTCCAAGCCAGCCGCATAAAGGTTGCGGAGACAACAAGCACCGTAGCTTCAGTGGCGGTGGCCGGCCCTCGCAGGCCATGATGAAGGACTCTGGTGCATCACGGTTGAAGGAGGACACGACCAACTAGCCACATCGGTTGTAGGAATGTCATTAGGAGGATGATGCATGAAGGGGGTGGCCTGAGTATGGGAAACCTGGGAGGCTCAGCCCACAGTCTGTTAACCACTGTTGGGGGGCCTCGTGGCCGCGGGGCCAACTGGAGACAGACGTGTCTTGGCTGCCACATCCCAACTGGGTGGTGCATCACCAATCATCCCACCTGGAGGACTGGGCTATGCCTGGTGGGCCTCTCCCCCAGCCCAACTGGCTTGATCCATGCCAGCAGTCCAGAACCTTGCCGTTCAGGCCAGGATGGACTAGACTGGGTTACCAGGCAACTCAGTGGGCTGGACCCTTGGCCATACCGGGCTGAGTCCAGTGAGGCTTGTTGGGGTCGGCCCATATTCCAAGACGGACCAGAACGACCCCAACCCAAACTAGGTTAGTTTATGACAGTCTAATTTAACTAGTGTATGTGGGACCCCTATGCTAGGTTGGTCGAGTTGCTCTGACCGAGTCGGGCTGTGTCCTAGTGCAAAAAGTCCCATGTTTACTAAAACACGTGTATCTTGTGAACCATGCATATGATTGATTACCGTTTGTTGAATTGGGACAATATTAATGAGGTAGATCTTTTGGGATGCTCTGTGGTGACTTTCATGGACGTCTAGATACGATGAATGGCTTGAGGAGCAGTTCTTCCAAGGGCGCTTCATACGGAACACTATGGTTGGATGATACCTAAATACTGCTCAATGAAGGCCTAGTGGAAGGTGGCTATGTGAGATCCATCTAAAACATGGTGTGAAGCTACTCTGTGTGACCAGGAAGACCCACAGTACTCGACGGGAGGAGTCCCTCAGTTCGTCCAAGGTGGGAAGCAGCTATGTGTGACCCGATAGGCCCATAGTGGGGAGAGGATCTGTGTAACCTAGCGTAACCATGGTACACATTAGAGATGAGTACCACATCAGTACAAGTTGAATTGTAAGTGGCTTCAATGTGAACTGGAAGACCCACTATAATTGATAAAGGAGGAGTTTTATTGCAGCAGAGGAGTTCAATGATGTGACGGACGAAGCTACTATCACTATCCTAGAATATACTTGGTGGGAGCTACCTTGTGCTATGTCATTTTTCTTCATGCTATGATTTGAGGATTGTTATATGGTATTTGATTTTTTTTGTCCCTACAGAGATTCATGTCACTCACCCCTACATTGGCCCCACCCATGTGTGTCGTGTCCCATGAAGATGATCGATGCTTTGATAGAGACCTTGGTGGACAGAGACTTGATGGATCCCAGTGAGACAGGACCGATCGATTCATCGATGGTGGACTTGGTGACCGAGAACCATGTGGGCCCAGTAGGACCTGGAGGACCTGAAATACTACTTTGGATTTGAGTAGCCTCACTACTCTTACGATGGGGTGGGGTTTTTCATGGATTCCCATCAGATATCCATTTTTACTTTTATGTTTTGGTTCCTTATTGTTGGGATTTTATTCTAGCCCACTTGATTTCATCTCTACTTTGCACTAATAATAGTTTTAGTATACTTGTTTTCCCCTTTCAATGTGTTGGGATGTGGTGGGCATGTGTGTGCATACATGTACTCAGGCTAATGCCTCCTGCTTTTAGGTTGATGCCTTCTGTGCATGTTTCCATCCCTAGGCCTTTGGGTGGTAGACTTTGGGAAATCATAGCATATGCCCCAGTGGATGGGTCATGACAAACTATATTTAAAATGATGCTGGTCCTACCACAATTACCAGGAGTCTTTGTTTTATTTTGGGGAAATAGTGTTAGGTGTGTTGAGTCTGAGTTTAAGATGTGGGGAGTCCACTGTTGGTGCAGAGGCCAATGTATCCATAAACCAGGACCTTGAATTCTACATTTTTTCTCAATACATGAAAATATTGGTTGCATAAGTATCTCCTTATGTTCGTTTGAATAAATGTTTGCTCGCCTGGTCTAACCTTATCACCATGGTACATCTTGATCTATCTTAGGATGCTTCCATGAGGATGACAAGCTAGGATCCCAATATAGGGTCATGAGGATAGCCCACCTAGGGATGAGGCATCCATTCATAGACCTATTCTAGATATGGCCCCACTAGGTAGTGCACCATTGCTATCGCCACCCGATGGTCAACATATACAGGCGAATGTTTTTCCAGGGGATGTTCATAAGCTTAGTTCCATACATGAGTATCAGGGATAGAGAACTCCCAGGTTCAGGGGAGAGACTAATAATCATGTCACTGAGGGTGGGATGGAGGTTATGAAATTGGTCTTTTGCTTACTGAGGACAACACCATACCAGATGGGGATCTTGGAAGTGATCCATATACATGGTTGAATAGGGAGATAGTGGAGTTCGACCACCCAGACACAAAATGAGGTGACCCTCACCTGGTCAGACTTTGAGCGACTTTTCTGGGATGAGTTTTTTCTGGAGACCATATGATTTGGGAGCATTGAATAGCTTCTTCACCTTCAATAGGGTAGTATGATGGTAATTGAGTACTCAGTGAGGTTCAATGAGCTATATCACTACCCCAAAGACATGCTGTGAGACCGTTTATTCAGGGATCGAGCCTTTGAGCAGGGACTTAGGTGGGAGATCAGGGAATCAGTGTTGTCTCTCAGTATCTCTACCCAGGCCAAAGTGCTAGACTGGGCCCTTCCTATAGAGAGATTCCTAGTGGAGTAGGTACTGACAACTTGATCCCCCAAGAGACCCTAAGTGGTGAAATCTTCATCAGGTAGCAGACGATAGACACATGGGCCCATGCTGGCTAGGTCTCTCCGATGATGAATATAGAGAACCATACATGACATACATAGACATTACATTACTTTTGTGGAATACTTAATACATGACAAAAACAGATGCCCAAATACCGTATTAGTTTAGTGTCATTGGAAACTCAGAATTTAAAATTCTAATCATGGCGAAAGATCATCAAAATCTCACATAATGATCTTCCCATTTTGGTTTTTTACCTAAAACATTTCTTTATATCCCAGTGAAATGAAAACATAAAAAGGGTGAGCTAAAATTCTCAGTAAGGGTAAAAAAAATAGAACATAAAACAATCTATAAACATTTGAATGCAAAAACATGAACATAAAATCTAAACATCAAAATCTTCAGCAAAGACATAAATCTTGGAAGTACGTATGGCGTATATCATAAAGGAACATCAATCATGATAAAATAGCAAGGGAATAAAACGTTTAATTGTGGAAAACCATTAAGCACATTATATGATTTCCATAGTAGCCAAGCCAGTGCTGCCAAGACCATCATAGTGGACAAAGTCCCTTTCTGAATCGAGTTCACTCCTCATTCCAGTCTTGTATCACTGATCTAGATTAAATTACTGTTCCAGCTATGTCTATATCATGAGATATAAATCTTTACCCAATTAATTTGAGAGATATATAGGGCCCACCCATCTCATAATGAAATCATTCTTACGTGTGCCACAACATAAACATAAATCATTCATCATAACCTAAATAATAAAATGGATTTCATAAACATCATTCCATCCTAAAATAATTCATATAAAACAAATGGATATAATTTCATCATCTAAAAAGTGAAACCACGTAAATCATAGAGACATTATACTTGAAACATACATATATGAAATAATTCCCTCTTAGATGGAAAATGGTTTTGATAAAACACTTGAAATAAATTCTTGAGGAAAATATCCTTTCATCTTAAAAATCATTTTCTATTCACAAAATTCCATTCGATTTTAAAATAAAAGGAATTTTTTGAAAATACTCATGAAATAATTTATAGGAAGCTTTATGTAAATAAGCATTATGAAACCGTAAAAATATGTTCATGGTGTATAAGTGAAAAGAAACATTCTCCCCGTACTTTTTCCAGAAATGTCAAAAAAGTTCCTCGTATGGTAAACAAAAGAAAGATTCCTTCTATAACATGTGGTAAAAGTCAAAATGGGTACAAATTACATTAAAAATACATGAATTTTTTTAGAAAACATGTACATGGATGATAACAATAACACCAGTAAATACTTACGAATAACAATCTCAGATAATAACAAGATTGGAATAGTTACCCCTTACCTTATGTCTAATATGCTTTGTATGTATCCGAAAAACCTGTATAATGATTTAAATAATTTTATTGACTTATTACAGAATCATTTTAATTGTTATTATATCATTTATGGTTCACTTATGACTTTTTATTATCCGTTCTTTTGTAAATTCCATGTTAAAGAAACTTTTTGGCAAAATCGTTTCATTTAACGTACGTGTTTTGACTTGTTATTCTTGATATTATTACTTATATCCAGATTTAGTAAATTACAGAATGTAAAACATTATTTATATATAATATATATTCATAATATACATATACATAATATATCGATAAATGGAATGAAATACACCGTTCATGGAGATGGTAGGTCGTACGTACGCATGAACGCTGTTTTTCGTTTCCTTATTGAATTGAATGGAATTAAGTAGATGAAATACATATATATATACATAAATACAGTAGAATTATTATTTCATATATTTCATGATTAATTATTATATATACTTTATAATCATTCTTGAATTGTTAACATGGAAAATGAATCTCATCGCGTCGTGGAGACGGTAATCCGTACGTACGCACAAGCGATGTTATCTTTCCCATATTTGATGAATGGTATTATAGTGGATGATATAATATCATAGAATTAGTATGATGTTAAAATAAATATATATAGTTATTATTTACACCATCATACCGATCCAAGTAAGTTGGTGGTGGAAAAAATGATTACACCACGGCGTGGAGACGGTATTCCGTACGTACGTACGCGCGAGGATTTCGTTTTCCGTAGGATGCATAGAAGGTGAAATAGGGTTGTTTCATATTTATAATAACATATCAATATATAATTATACTGATTTTATTACTTTATAATGAAACAACTAATGAAGAGGAAGTAGAAGAAGAAAGAAACTTGAAAGAGTCGGTAGAAGAGATTACCTCTACCTCGACGCACCTCCTTTAAACTTCTTCTTAGGGCACTAGAGTTGGTCTTTTTAGAAGACAATAATCTCTATGATGTAACTAGAGAGGACGATAATAGGAATAGGAAGGGGTTTTCGGAACTTTAAGGCTCAAAAGGTTATGAAGAGAAGAGGGAAAGGGTGCCCTTTTTATAAGGGAGGAGAGGGGCACCTTTGGAAAAACATAAAATATTGTTTTATAATAAAGTCATATTCGGTTTATAATATCTCCAATTTGATTTATTTCGATGATAAAGTGGATATGGGTCGAAATCCTCTCAACCAATAGGTTTTAGACGAGTTTAGGTTACTATTTTAACCTTATCATTTAGATTTAACACTAAGTTAAATAATTTAACTTTTACCGTGTCTTCTTGTTTTCTTACACTATATGGTTAATAAACATAATATAACAAGCCAAACGAACCAAAATTGATTAATTATTAATATATAAATTTTTATCTAAGTCATTATTCCTAACCATTGATTTTTAGGAATAAAATAACAATTAATAATATAATATTTGTTTTAAAAACTATTTTATGCCAATTTTGACACTATTTGGTAATTGATTTTTGGGAAAATCATAAGAGCATGATTACTTCGAAAAAAGATACTCAAATAAGTAATAAAATATCATATTAACCTATTAAATTAGTGGAATTAATAAAAAGTCTCAATTTACATTTCTTTGGGTATTTATAACATCAAATAGGTTAATATTTCATTAATAAGGTAATTACTTCATCATCATTGCGTCATAAATAAAATACATTATATAATGTCTAAAAATTATTAATAAATACCATTATGTATGAAATATTTTTAGATTTATAATAAATATTTATAGCCTAATTTATCTTATGAATAACCCTATATTAAAAATGTTTTATTTATTAAACATTGATTTTAACTATTTTAACTCTTCTTTAAATAAAATAATAATAAAGGTCCTAATCTAATCCAAGTGGACCTAAAGTGAAATATTTTATTCCTAAGGTTGTTTTTTGGTCCAATTACACTTATAATATATAATTAGGTCATGTGTTAGGGTAATAATAATATCATGTTTACCCTTACTTACCCTATTTACTTTTAACCGTGGTAAATAATAGTAAAAAGTTATTATTCACCAAAAAATATTTTTATCTTATTCAAACACATTTTACTCCCAGATATTGACCGTGTATCTCATATTTTTATAATTCCACTCATATAATTGGTAAAATTATGTTTTATGTATGTTTTCATAAAGCTCCTAAGAGGTAGGTAAAAGGCGGTGAAAAGTTCAATAAAATTTTTATATATCTAGAATTATTATAAAATGACTCTAATTAATTACATTGAACTTATATTGGTATTATGTATCAATTTTTACCTAAAATAATTTTAAATAAAATATATAATTATTTAAATAAAAATTTGGTTTTTAAATAGTAACCCAGTGTTTTTAGTATTCATCAAAAATTGAAAGTTTTCAGAAAAATACCAAAAATTCACCCTAGGCTAATTTTGATATTCTGAATCCAAAAATGAAGTCCATTTTGAAAAATAAAATTAAAAAAGTGTGTATTACTATTCATAACGGCTATTTTATATAATATTTTAATAACATATCGTTGTTTAGTAAAACTCGGTATTGTGTACAACACACGCTATCGTGGAAGGTCATGATTGCGTGTAATGAAAGCTAAGTCAGGGATGTGTTTAGTGAAAGATACCTTTTGTGTAGCATACAACACAAGATATTAATGAAATTCAAAAGAATATATCTTATAAAATATGAGGATGTTACATTCTACCCCCCTTAAAATGAATTTTGCCCTCAAAATTCTTCGTGGTTATAAATGGTTTACTACTTGAAAGTTTCGTTCATAGAAACCCACATCATAAAAAAGAATACCAAAACATAAATTTAAAAAAACTAAAGTATGAAATGTAAAATTTACCCAAATTAACTTGTCACTGTGTTTCCACATAAGATAACATAGGTGAAAATATGGATATTGAAGAGAAACCTAACCATCCAGTTCTGATAGAGAGAGGTAGAGAACATGGCTATGAAAAAGCCAGCAATCACAAAGCCATAAATTTGTGATGATCTAAGGTACCATATGATTCATCGGATATAAGGGCACTAGGACAACAATTTTTTTTTCAAGATCATTCCCATAATGTTGAATAATTAAAATAAATACCTACTTGATTTTGGCACAATCTCACTATTGTTTGTGGCATTAACAATTCCCACTTCATATCTTAAAGAAATGAAGTTGAATTTGTCTTCTATGAATTGTTAGTAGATAATGCGATACAATGATTGGTCATTCCATTTGTCTCAATCATATGGTTAGAAAAAGTTATATACATAAGTCCATCTATGGTGAGATTAATCGTATATGGATAAAAAAATGTACTTATACTTCATCTATCATAGCGCTTAATAAAATAAAACTAGTTTCTACTAACCAGGGAATTCTTGTGGGCTAGTGGTATGCGATAAAGGCCTTTCGCACTTCATTTGTGGGTTTGATTCCCACAGCCTTGTCCGACGCGACGGGTTGTCGCTCATCCTATGGGTAGTCCTATTTATAAAACAATACTACTATTAAATTCCAGAAATAATATCGAAAAAGAAGTCCTATCCATAAATAATACTATCTTATGTCCATAATATTCCATTCCAATCATTAGAATTATCCAAAATGCATCTATCTAATCTCATAGTATAAATAAAATGATTACTAGAGAGGTCATAAACCAATCATGTGAATACCATCATTTATCTCCCATATATCATAAGATATATCTTGTTGGTCATATTCCCAAAAATTGAATACATTAATCACGTATTATTTTGAAACATGAATTACCATATAACCTTAGAGAAAACTTGAATGCGATCAAAAGTTAACTAATTCCACATACCAAAATCCCAAAATTTCTATATACTCAAACCATGATATCGCTTTGTCCTCATACCAGTCATGAGCTCATTACTACTTTCAAACATCTCATTATCTCCTTATCCTTTCATTATGCACATATCATCTACCTACCAAATATATTTGAATAACCTTTCATGGTTACCAGTACCATTCAACATATACTTTCAAATACTTTAGAAAAAAAATTGTGTAACAATCCTTAGATGTTTCTTTATTCCATAATACCATTAAATCACCTATACAACATAACTCTTGACAAAAATAAAATCTTTCCACTACCTTCTTAAACCATCGACCAAGATTCAACACTTATTTTATATCATATATCATTTGTAGTCTCCTACCCATATGACCATGCTTATTCTCTTCATGAGATTTTCCTGTAGGGCATTGGTTTTCATAATGCCCATACATTCCACATTTAAAACATCTAATCATTGTTGATGTCGTAGCAATACCATTATCCTTCTCCATGGTGTTGACTGAACCTTTTCCTTTTCACTTACTGGATTTGTTTCCTTCTTTTCCGCACCCAAAACATCTTCTAGTTACTTTGAAAAATTCTCTTTGATGCCTCTTCCCACATGATTTAAATGAGCGAAATTGAACTTTCCTTCCTCTATGATCATCATGAAACACCATCTTTATCTTATTAGATGAGTCGGGAAACTTACCAAAGTTGAGATTATTGATCATATTATGAGATTGATGATTAGGCATTATAACGATATGTGGACTTCTAGATACAATTTCATTTGGTTTCTCATGATTAATATCATTCCATTGTCCATCATATCCTCCATTATCATGAATCTTCCAGTTTCCAGCCATTTTCTAAAACCCAAAATGAATAGTGTCAGATGAAAAAATCATAATCAAGGGGGAGTACCATCAATATCTAACATCTTACGTTAAATTCTAAGATTGTTACCATAATTTTAGAACCATAAACAATACGTATACTTATCCTAAGGGGAATCCCTATACATTCCATAGAAATATATCTATGGATTTCACTAAAGTTTTCACATCCTAGTTTCCAAAGGTTAACTAAACCTTCACTCTGATACCAACTGTAGAGATCCATACTAGACATACATAGAAATTACATTACTTTTGTGGAATACTTAATACATTACAAAAAGATATTCCCAAAGACCGTATTAGTTTAGTGTCTTTGGAAACTCGGAACGTAATCTTCTAATCATGGTGAAAGATCTTCAACATCTCCCATAAAGATCTTCGCCTTTTGGTTTTCTTACCTAAAAAATTTCATTATATCCTGGGGAAAAGAAAAAATAAAAAGGGTGAGCTCAAATGCTCAGTAAAGGTAGACATAGAGAACATACAACAATCTATAAATATTTGAATGCAAAAACATGAACATAAAATCTAAACATCAAAATCATGAGTAAAGACATAAATTTTGGAATTATGTAAGGAATATATCATAAAGGAACATCAATAATGATATAATATCATGGGAATAAAACATGTAATTGTGGAAAAACATTAATCACATGATATTATTTTCATAGTAGCCAAGGAATTGCTGCCAAGACCTTCTTAGCAGACAATGTCCCTTTCGGAATCGTGTTCACACCTCCTTCCAGTCCTGTATCACTGAACTGAATTAACTTACAGTTCCAACCATGTCTATCTCATGAGATATAAATCTTTACCCATTTCATTTAAGGGAGATATAGGTCCCACACATCTCATAATGAAATCATTCTTACGTGTTCCACAACATAAATATAAATCATTCATCCTAACCAAAAGAATAAAATTGGTTTCATAAACATCATCCCATCATAACATAATCAATATAAAACAAATGTATATCATTTCATCATAAGAAAATTGAAACCATGTAAATCATATAGACATTATACTTGAAACATACACATATGAAATAATATCATCTTAGATAGAAAATGGTTTTGATAAAACACTTGAAATAAATTCTTGAGGAAAATACCCATTCTTCTTCAAAATCATTTTCTTTTCAAAAAAATCCATTAAATTTTAAAATAAAATGACTTTTTTTTAAAATAATCATGAAATAATTTATAGTAAGAATTATGTAAATATGGCATTATGAAACCATAAAAATGTGTTCATGTCGTGTAAGATAAAAGAAACATTTTCCTCGCACTTTTGCTGGAAAAGCCAAAAAGTTCCTCATATGGTAAAAAAAAGAAAGATTCCTTCCATAACATGTGGTAAAAGTCATAATGGGTAAAAATGATATTAAAATATTGGAAAACATTTTTAGAAAACATGGACATGGATGATAACAATAACCCCAGTAAATACATAGGAATAACAATCTCGGATAAGAACGAGATTGGAATAGTTATCCCTTCCCTTATGTCTGGTATGCTTAGTATGTATCTGAACCTCCTGTATAATGATTTAAATAATTTCATTGAATTATTACAGAATCATATTAATTGTTATGATATCATATATGATTCACTTATGACTTTATATTACCCATTCTTTTGTAAATTCCTTGTTAAAGCAACGTTTTGGTAAAATCGTTTCATTTATCATATGTGTTTCGACTTGTTGTTCTTGATATTATTAGTTATATCCAGATTTAGTTAATTAAATAATGAAAAAATGATTTATATATAATATTTATTCATAATATTCATATATAAAATAGATCAATAAATGGAACGAAATACACCGTTAATGGAAACGGTATGTCGTACTTACGCATGAACGCTGTTTTTCGTTTCCTTATTGAATTGAATGGAATTGCGTATATGAAATATATATATATATATATATATCCAGTATCATTGTTATTTCATATATATCATTATTACTTATTATATATACTTTATAATCATTCTTGAATTGGTAACATGGAAAATGAATCTCATGGCATCGTGGAGACGGTAATCTGTACGTACACACGAGCATTGATAACATTCTCATATTTATTGAATGGTTTTGGAGTTGATGATATAATATCATATAATCAGTATGATGTTATAATAATTATATATAGTCATTCTTTACACCATTATACACATCCATGTAATGTGGTGGTGGAAAAACTGATTACACCACAACATAGAGACGTTATTTCGTACGTACGCACGCGCGGTGATTTCATTCTCCATAGGATGGATAATAGGTGAAATAGGGTTGTATAATATTTATAATAACATATCATTATAAAATTAATACTTATGTTATTATTTTATAAAGAAACAACTAAATAAGGCGAAGTAGAAGAAGAAAGAAACTTGAAAGAGTCGGTAGAAGAGATTACCTCTTCCTCGACGCACATCATTTAAACTTCCTCATAGGGAAATAGAGTTGGTCTTATGAGAATACCAGAACCTCTATTATGTAACTATAGAGGTTGATAAGTGTAATTGGTAAGTTTTTTCCATGATTAAAGTCTTAAAAGGGTGTGAAAAGAAGAGGGAAGGGGTGCCCTTTTTATAAGGGAGGAGAGGGGAACCTTTGGGAAAACATAAAATATTATTTTATAATAAAGTCTATTAGGTTTATAATAGCTCCAAATTAATTTATTTAGATGATAAAGTCGGTATGGGTCGAAATACTCTCAAAAAATATGTCTTAGACAAGTTTATGTATATATTGTAAGCTTATCATTTAGATTTAACACTAAGTTAAATAATTAAACTTTTATCGTGTCTTCTTGTTTTCTTACACTATATTATTAATAAAATTAAGATAATAAGACAAAAGAACCCCAAGGGGTTCATTATTAATATATATATCCTTATCTAAGTCATTTTGCCGAATCATAGATTTTTAGGAATAAAATAACAATTAATAATATAATTTTTTTTTAAAACTATTTTATGTCAATTTTGACACTATTTGGTAATTGATTTTTGTGAAAATAATAAAAGCATGATTAGTTCAAAAAATATTACTTAAATCAATACTGAAATACCATATTAACATATAAAATTAGTTTATTTCATAAAAATTCTCATATTACATTTATTTGGGTATTTATAGCATCAAATATGTTAATATTTCATTAATTAGGGAATTACTGCATCATCATTGTGTCATAAATAAAATAAATTATTTAACATCTCAAAAATTATAAATAAAATACCATTATATAGGAAATCTATTTATCTTTATAATAAATATTTATAGTCTAATTTATCTTATATTTAACCATATATTAAAAATGTTTTAGTTATTAAACTTTGATTTTAACTATTTGAACTCTTCTTTAAGTAAAATAATAATAAATGTCCTAATCTAATCCAGGTGGATATAAAGGGAAATATTTTATTCCTAAGTTTGTTTTTGGTCGAATTAAACTTATCAAATAGAATTATTACATGTGTTAGGGTAATAATAATATCATTTTTAACCTTAATTACCCTTTTTACTTTTAACCGTGGTAAATATAAGTAAAAAGTTACTATTCATCAAAAATTATTTTTATCTTATTGACCACATTTTACTCCATGATATTAACCGTGTCTCTCGAATTTTCTAAATTCAACTCACAGAAGTGGTAAAATTATGTTTTATGTAACTTTTCAAAAAGCTCCTAGGAGGTCGGTATAAGACGGTGAAAAGTTCAATTAAATTTTAATATATCTAAAATTATTATAAAATGACTCTAATTAATTAAATTGAACATATATAGGTATTATGTATCAATTTTTACCTAAAATAAATTTAA
Source organism: Viscum album (assembly GCA_963277665.1). Lineage (NCBI taxonomy): Eukaryota > Viridiplantae > Streptophyta > Magnoliopsida > Santalales > Viscaceae > Viscum > Viscum album. The sequence goes on from OY728127.1 coordinate 113,835,970, forward strand.
ATAAAATATATAATTATTTAAATAAAAAGTTGGATTTTAAATAGTAACCTAGTGTTTTCACTATTCATCAAAATTTTAAAGTTTTCAGAAAAATACAAAATATTCACCCTAGGATAATTTCGATATTCCGAATCCAAAAATGATGTCCATTTTGAAGAATAAAATTTCAAAAAGTGGGTATTACTATTCATAATGTCTAGTTTATATAATATTATAATAACATATTGTTGTTTAGTGAAACTCAGTATTGCGTACAACACACGCTATAGTGGAAGGTCGCAATTGTGTGTAATGAAAGCCAAGTCAAGTTTGTGTGTAGTGCAAGCTCCTTTTGGTGTAGCATACGACACAAGACATCAATGAAATTAAAAAGAATATATCTTATAAAATCTTGGGATATTACAATGACCCTATGACATCGTGTTTGTTGTGTGTGGCTCCTAGTGTAGGGGAAGACATCAAGGATCCAGGTAGTATTTCGTATGCGGTGGGTAGGGAAATATGGTACGTGACTGCCCGAATCATCATACAAATGATTAGAAGATGATAAATGGGCCACCAAGGTAGTAGCAGTGGTTCAAGCGAGGAGTTCTGTAGGGTGGCAGACATGGAAGGGGAGCTAACTGAGCAGTAGGCGGTGGGAGATGATTTGATGTGTCACCGCCACCTCCCCCATGCGGTCCACCTTGACCTTAGGGAGTAGGCGGACATGAGTGAGATCATCTCCAAGCAGTAGAGTCTTACAACCATAGCACTGTAGAGATGACCTGAGGTATTATTTGTGTCTTCTAAACCCTAGTTGTAGTACTTATAGATAGATATAATATTCAATCCTTCGTTTCCACAACTCTCGTTCAGAGCACAATGATTCTGGTGGAGCTGTTGACTCGATCCTTATAGCTAGATAATCTTGTGGGAGAGGACTCGATGATTACACACTGGTGTTGGTAATATGATATAACTCTAGGAGGCAAGAGCTTCAACTGGGATATCCTAGTTGTGGTGTCGAGGCCATACGACATCATTCTGGTTATGGACTGTTTATCAACAGTCCATGCTCAGATCTACATTTTTTAGGCATATGGTGGGGTGTGTCTAGGGAGATGGGACATGGTTTTCCTTCACTAGTGAGAAGGAAACCTGTGCATCATAGAACACAGTGTCTCTAAAGATGGTATAACCAATCACTCACCATTTGGCTAGCCTCACCCTCAGTTCAATGGATGATAGGAATCCATGATTCCTTATATTGTTGGAAGTGTATGAGGTTGTTGTTTTGAGAATGAACTAGAACTACCTTTCCAAAGGGAGGGAGAATTTTTCATAGACATGTACCCTGGGAAAACATGTATATCCACACTGGAATATCATTTGGCTACCGCAGAGCTTCACGAGCCAAGGGTACAGCTAAATGACATGCATGAGAAGGGGTTCATAAGGCCCGATGTGTCATAATGGGCATCCCCTATGCTCTTTTCCAAGAAGGAATATGGGATTTTGAGGTTGTACGTGGACTTTTGGCTACTGAACAAATTGAATATGAAGAACAAGTATCCACTTCCAAGAATCGATGACCTCTTTGACCAGCTGATGGGAGCAAAGTCATTTTAAAATTTTGATCATATATTAGGCTATCACCAGCTTCGGGTACGGGATGAGGATGTACAGAAGACGGTCTTCAGGTGCATGTATATCTAGTATGAGTTCCTAGTCATGCCTTTTGGTGTGATTTATTCCCTAGAAGTGTTCATGGATCTCATGAATAGGATCTTATATCCTTACCTTGACCTGTTCATCATGGTATTCATTGATTAGATCTTGGTGTACTCAGAGTCAGAGGAAGAGCATGCTACACACCTATGAATAGTCTTGGATACACTCTAAGAGAAATAGATTTATGGTAAACTCACGAAGTTTCAGTTCCGGATTCAGGAGGTCCACTTTCTGGGACACATCATCTGTGAGGCTAGAGTTATAGTGGATCCAACGAAGATAGAGGCATTTCATTCTTGGGAGCGTCCCAGAAGAATGGATAAGGTGATGGGCTTCTTAGTGTTGGTTGGTTACTATCAGAGATTCATGCCTGACTTCTCTAGAGTAGCATTACCCTTATCCACTATGACATGGAAGGGAACCCCTTCATGTTGACAAAGAAATGTCAGGAGAGTTTCCATGAGACGAGGTAGAGACTGACTAGTTCTGATATCTTAAAACTATTAGAGGAGGATGCTAGGTATGTAGTATACTGTGACACCACATGGACTGGACTGGGTTCTGTCCTGATCCAATATAAATCAGTGATTGCTTATGGATCATTCAAATTAAGGCGGCATTAGAGTAAATACATGACCCATAACCAGGAGTTAGTAGAAATGGCCTTTTCCTTGAAGATGTGGTAGTAAAAATTGATGGGTGAGCAGTTCATAGTTCATTCTGATCACAAGAGTCTCAGATGTATATTCTCCCAAAAGGACCTGAACTAGAGACAATAGTGATGGCTATAGTTCCTCCAGTACTATGGATTGGATATAGTCTATACTCTTGGAAGTGGAACGTAGTGGCAGACGCACTCATATGGAGGAATATTTTGTAGCTGCTGAGTGACTAAACATAGAAGTTAGCCGGAATATAGATATACATTGTGGATGATGGGGGATCCACCTACCTTCGGTCGATGACTATTACTCCCCAACTCATATAGGTAGTTAGGGAGGAAAAGCTGGTGGATGTTTATTGTGAGGACAGATTTGCATAATTATCCTCATGACGGTATCTTGATGGATTTTCTATAGGTGGGGAGCATACCATCCTTTTCCAAGGGCACACCATAGTACTAGTGAAATTGAGGGAAGAGGTGCTAAGGGTGTTTTATATGTCCCCATTAGTAGTACATCCTTGATTGGAAAAAAAGTATCAAGACCTTGGATGCTAGTACTAGTGGTCGAGGAAGATGAAAATGGTGACTGTGTTCATTTCACAATGCCTCACTTTTCAAAAAGTGAAGGTTGAGCATCGGGTTCTAGTAGGCTTGGCCCTGCCACATGAGGAACTAGAGTTGAAGTGGGATGGTATCTTGGTGGACTTCGTGATGGGGTTACCACCTATGTCCAGAGGCCATGATTCTATTTGTGTGCTCATTGAATGACTCACCAAGTCTACCCACTTCTTAAACATCCAGGAGCTAGGATCAATAGAGGTCTTGGGACACCTCTACATCAAGGATATAGTGCGGCTTCACAGGGTTCCTTTAATGATCATCACAGATCGTGATGCACTCTTTACATCCCCATTGTGGAAGGGATTATAGGAGGCATTGGGATGTAGCTCAGTTTGAGCCTAACTTTTCATCCCTAGATGGATGGTGAGATAGAGTGGACCCTACAGAACTAGGAAGACATGGTTCATGCTTGTGTACTTGACTTTGGTCATAGTTGGGAGGACCACCTTCCACTAGTATAGTTTGCTTACAACAATATATACCACTCCACCATTATCATGGAATCGTTGGAGGCCTTGTACGGGTGGCCTTGCAGATCACCCTCATGTAGGAAAAACCCAAGGGAGCGGACAGTCATGGATTTAGAGTTGGTGCCGGACACCACTGAGAAGGTCCAGATCATCCATGGGTGGATAAGAACAACACAGAACAGAAAGAAGTCTTATGTTCACAAGAAACGGAGACCCTTGGATTTTGAGTACGGTGACAATTTGTTCCCTCGGGTCACACACCGACGAAGGTTATACAGATTTGGACGGGCTGGAAAGCTATCTCTGATGTTCATTGGACCTTTTCAAATAGAGAGAAAAGTTGGCGAGGTGGCGTACTATTATCCCTTCTCCCATAGATGCACTGGGTGCATGATTTTTTCCACATGTCGCTTTTGGGGAGGTACGTACATGACCCATCGCATGTCATCGACTCGGACGACCATGGCATCGACGATGTGGAGATGTTTTCGGAGTTCCCTAGTAATGATAGGGTATCAACAAGAGTGGATCCTATGTGGGTAGTCGATTCCTCTAGTGATAGTTCGGTGGTAGTACAAGAATCTCTAGAAGCGCACATGGGAGTGGAAGGCTCATATTCGTGCTCACCACACCCATCTGTTTGTTTAGTTTTTGTTTTGGATTTCCGTGATGTAAAACCCTAAAGTGGGGAGAATAAATTTTCTCATAAATTCCAGGTAATTTTTTTATTTATATGGAATTATTCTGTGACTGCAGCTCTGATGGAATATGATTTCGAGGTCCAATGAGCCTGGAACGAGTTTTTAGAATTTTTTTAAGGTACATTCAGTAAATGCGCGAGCAAGTTTTTCTATATTTTTAATTGGTGCTCGAATCGAAAATACGTGGACAACGTTGAATTAAAAATTCCTAGATTCACCTATAATTGACATAAATTCGTCTGGAAAGGGTTGAACGGGAAATTTTAATTTTTTAAATTTCGAGAAAAATAATAAAAAAACTACAAAAGTTATTTAAATTATTTCTCATCCATTGAGCTATGGATGGAGACGCTGCGGTGCGACAACGAATCGAAATTGAGGAATATTAATGAGGATAATTAATAGCCTGTACCACATAGAGTAATAATAAAAAAATAACCATAATAGTGACATAGTTTCATAAATGAAATTTTCTAATGACGCGACATTGCAATGTAACTGAAACACAAAAACATGTTTCCTTTAATTATTTAACATGTTGGAGAGGATAGAATTAAACCTTGGAGACTCTCTAAATAATCTCCAACATAATTCCTTTCTAAAGAATAATAATAAATAACGTCATATTAACTTCTCCTAATTGGAGAAACCACAAAGAATAGATCCAGAAGTGATGATGTCAATGCCTTGAGCTCTCATGGATAACCGTTTTGACAAAAAATTTCAAAGAGGTAGGGGTTTGATTTTTATTTCAATGTTTTTCCCTGACCATATTTTTATATAAATGGAAAACACGGATCAACCCACAAACAGTTGGATCTTTGATTTGTTTGTTTTTGAGGGAGGGTGACTTTAATTGCGTATTTATTATCCAGGGATAAAACCATGAATAAAATGGTTGAAATTCAATACTCGAACCTCCACCTTGATTTAAACCTCTAATGTCGAGGGATCAGGCCAACACGAATAAGGCCTAAGTGCCTCCGTTAATGTGTTCATGTTTTCCACACTCTCAAAGTGGAAAAAATTCAATAATGGGGCCTCAGTAGGAATAGTGGTGACCCGAGAGGTCTATAGGCGCAGTCGGATTGGAAAACGGACTACCAAAGCAACTTTAGTGGCCCGCGAAGGGTGTCGCTCATGTCAGCCATCCCACGTCGATCGCATGAAGGGGGATGCTCCAACTATTACTATAGTAGCCATGGATGTGGTCGATCCTCACTGTCCATGCTAGAGGACGGAGACACTCCCATCGAAGCCCCACGATTACAGGAGGCCGCAGAGAGCCAACCACAGTGGCAGGAGTCATGGTTCCAGGAAGGTGACGCATAGAGGGGTTGGCCATATTTTGGGCCACCAGGGCAGTGTGGGTTGTGGTCCGTCGACATCGTCTGGAGGTGCCCCGTGTCTGTAGGGCTAGCTAGAGTTGGTAGCGGCTCATCTACCACATCCCAGCCGAGCGGCGCACACCCGGTTCGCCCACCTAGCGGATTGGACTAAGAGTGGTGGGTCATGTCCCTAACCTAGCAGACCAGACCTATGCCTTTCGGCCAGTCGAGACTAGACTGGATCATCATGCGAACTTGCATACTGGACACTTGTCTAAACCTAGTCGGGTCCAGCAAGGTTTTTTTGGTCATGGAAAATTGGCCATGCCGGACCAGATAAACCTCGACCTAAACCATGTCAGGTCGAGTTTGTCTAATTAAACTGGGGTATGTGGGACCCTCGAGCTGGGTTGGTGCGGTCAGTTCGAACGGGCCGGGCTCTGTCGCAAGTGACTCATGTTTACTAAAATGTTTGTATCTTGCAAACTGAGCATTCTATTGAAGGGAAATTTGTGGTGTTGTGAACCTATTTATGAGGAGGATATTTTGGAATAATATTTTTGGCCTTTAATGGATGTAGAGATGTGATTAATGTCTTGAAGGATTGGTCTCCAAAGCGCACTATGTACGAAACCCTACTGTTGGCCGAGACCTAAATACCATTCGACGATGGCCTAGTGAGGTGTGGATCTGTGTGACCCAGCATGACCATAGTGGGGAGAGTCTCTGTGTGACCTGGCATAACCACAATACTCGACCAAAGATGTACCTCAGAACTTCAAGGGTGGGAAGCGGCTCTGTGTGACCAGGAATCCCACGATGGGGAGCGACTCTGTGTGACCCAACATACCCATGGTTCTCATCTGGGATTAGTTACAAAAAAACCTAGGGTTAGTTGGAAACTATTTCAATGATACCCAGTTGGCCCACTGTACAGGATAGAGAAGGAGTTCTCCCGCATTCTAGGAGTTCGATGATGTGATTGAAGAAGCTACTATCACTACCCTTGAATATACCTAGTGTAAGAGGTCTTGTGCTATGTGATTCTACTTCATGATATGCTTTGAGGATTGTTGTGTGGTCTTTCCTATTTGTTTTTGGGTCTCTAATGAGTTTCATGTTACTCACCCCTGAATGGGCCCTACCAATGAATGTCATGTCCCGTGTAGATGATCGACACTTTGATAGAGTCCTTAGTGGAATGGGACCTAGTGGAGAACAGTGAGATTGGACCGATCAACACTTCTATGGTTGAATTCATCCCCTAAGAATATGTGGGGCCCAGTAGGTCCATGCAGAAATGACATACTACTTGGGCTTCCAGTAGCCTCACTACTCCTATGAGTTGGTGGGGTTTTCGGTGGACGACCATCAGAACTTTTTTTTGTACATTTTTTTCAGTTCCTTTTTTGTGGTTTTATTCTGGACAACTATCCATCAACATTAAGTTTTCCTCATTCTGGTTTTATTAAACTTTTTTCCCCTTTCAGTGTTTCGGGGTGTGGTTGGGCATGTGTGCACAAAGAGGTACCTAGACAAATTCCTCCCACTTCCAGGTTGACATCTTCGATGCTAGTTTCCAGCCCCTAGCCTTTGGGAGGGAGTCTTGGGGTAGTCATAACATGGTCCTTTGGGGATAGGTTGTGACATTTCACTCTCATTAATCCTCCTTATGATCCCTTATGTAAACTCGTTACTATGCCCAAATTCAATAAGGAATCTTCAACCCTTTTCATTTACCAAACATCCCTATTATGTTTTGTATTCTAACATCCTTTTTCATATGTTTAGATATTTTACTATATATCCCTCATATAGAAAATTTCACATTTAAATGATGAGATACCTCTTTCCCACTTATCAACCAAATTTATTAATTTTTTTTGACGTTGTTATGCTGCCGAAATTGCACTATGATTTTCCATTCCGAAATTATTGTGTTATGAATACCATACCCATTTATCAATTAAGGGTATTCACCATTATGATAAAATACATAATTATTGATGACTTATATGTATGTATTCCACATCCCTAACCATGGAATATATTATGATGTTGAATGAATCTATGTCGTATGATTTATTTGGAACTCTTAAGCATGAAAATGAAATGATTATGAAGGGTGCACCCTAATAGCACTCCAATGCATTGGATAATGTTTAATATCATGATACATCATGTGAAATGAGATTTTTCTCATGAAAATTCATGTAAAATGAGCTTCCCCTCATGATACATCATACACAATGAGCTTTGACTCATACTCCTCCATTTGCAATGAGCCTTTACTCATGATAATATCATGTTGTATATTTTTCCACATTTCCATGTAAAAATTATAATGGGATATCATGCCTTTATATTCATATTCATTTATTCCTCATTTATATGAATAATATATCATTTAATAATATACTCATGGTATTATTTTTTTATTACCTTAATGAGATTTATAGCTCACCCCTTTCTTATGTATGTCCTCAGGTAATCCCATTGAATGTTAAGTACAAAGGAATGTTGTGGTCATGTAAAATATTTTTTCAACAAATATTTTGTATTTCATTTTTTATGTTGTGCTGTAATGTTCCTAATTTCACAAAAAATTATACATATAAATCTTCTATGTTTTACTAATTGGAAATATATGTAATAAATAAGGTCTAAATATTAAAGAAATGTCACTGTTGTTATAGTTGGTATCAAAGGGTAAGTTTATTTAGTTTTGGGATAATGATTTAAAAACCCTTGTGAAAACCCTTAGAGATATGTCTACATGTATGAAAAAATACCTAAATTCTTTTAATTATATTTTAAGTTTTTTATTAAGAAAATAATTCACTATTTGGATACAACATGTGGAAATGGTTTCGACACATATATACATAGGTGTGACAACTTCGATAAAGTGTTTTGGCCCTGATTTGGGGTAACATGGAACATGATAATAGGACTTAATTCACACATGGTTTGACACTACTGGCAGATATTCATTGGTAAATTCATAATATCATTAAAAACCAATATTAAGGAAACAAAAAAATATCATAAGAACATATTATAGGAAGTAGATCATGGATAACAAATACTGAATCCTAGAAACTCACATGATAATGAAATAAATGTAATTTATATGTTATCCATTTAATGTCATTATATTATCATATATTTGAATAACTGTTTAAGATACTCATCCCTAATTTTTTTTATTCTATAAAATGGCTGAAGAAATGAGGAATCGTGCTAATAACTGATGTGAAGGGTAGTGTGAGGATTGGACCAATGTTATGCCCAACCTGATGAGAGATTAAATCACATACTTTTTCATGATACTCTTCTGATTAACTCATATTATGAATTGAAACATAGACCACAAGGATGTCTTGATCCCCCAAGAGATATCAACCCACTGTTCAGATATTCATGTGACAAAGGCCTCTTACATTTATATGATTATTTTTTCCCTTAATTACAGAAAAATGAACCAATTCCATTGAATGGATCTTCTCAATCCTTCAATGTTCTAAACAATATAAGTTTCTACTATATTTTTATCATATGGTGGGTGAATCTGATCAGTGGTGGACATTGATCATGTATACTATGCATAAGGAACAAATTGAGCTAATGGAGAGGATGAAATTCCAGAAAAACATTTTGATAAATATTTTCCCCACACCCTCCATCTTCAAATATAATGTGATTTCCTTGCACTCAAAAAAATTATGATGAATCTATTATGGTGTACAAGAAAAACTTCACAATAAATTCACAATACACCTTCAATTTTATGGTTACGCACGTATAAATGTTTGATAGCTTCTTTGGTGGGATAAATCCTAGCCTATGAAAACCCCTAGAAATCCATGTCATTGATAGCTATGAAGATATTATCTGATTTTCTCACAATGTTGAGATAGAGTTCGGTGAATCTCAGGGGTATCATGAGGATATGAAGTGGAAATTGGACTTTAATCTTGGTGGTTTGATGGAAAAATCCAATGATTCGATGAAATTATAGCAGCCTATGTGTCAAAGTTATAAAAAGAGGCACCCCTGAAATTTCCTATGGGATTCAAGGAAATTCTTTCACCTCATATGAGAATGGAACCTGGACAATAATTGTCGATAGAAGAAACCCATAAATGTGATGGAGGAAAGGAATTATTTATTTGAACCTCAACAAATTTTTTATTTCTAAAACTATTAGAAACAATGGAACTTGAAAAACTAGTTCCCTAAGCCAATGGTTTTTAGAGGAAACCAACAACCACCAATGTTGCAAGGGAGATATTTTTCCATCACTACCACCGAATTGAATCCCAAAAATGATGTGGTGATAGGTATGATAGTTATTCATTCAATAATAGTGAATGTTATTTTTTATTCTAGTTCTACACCTTTTTTAATATCATGAATGTTTAGTAGAACAATACAAACACCAACACAAATCAGGGAAGCAGATATGTTGGTGAAATCTAAAAATGGGACAATTATTGTATCCCATGTATATAACTATTCCCTTATCACAATTTGGGGATTTAAATTCCTAGAGTACCTTATCATACATCCCTTAGATGAATTTTATGTAATTATGGGAATGGATTGTATTTTAATATATAGAGCCAACATAACTTTCCATGGGAGGGAAATCACTATCCATATGAAGAATCAACCCCCAATTTTATACAAGTGTAAGGAGAAGGATGAATCTTCCTCAGTACCATCATCCCAAGAATTGATATTACTACCCTATGATCACGACTATCTTGCATAGATGATTGAGTATAAGGAAGAAACCATCCTCAAAGACATCCTATTGTTAGATAATTCACTGATGTGTTTCCCAAAAAATTCATTGGTCTTCCTCCTAGCAGAGATGTTGAATTCTCAATCGTTCATATATCTGGGGAATTTCCAATATCAAAGATTCTATATAGAATGGATGTTGTTGAAATTGAGGAGCCAATGAAAAAATTATATGATAATCTGGATAAAGGGTTAATATTCCTATGTGCTTAAATATGGGGTGCATCAGTCCACTTTATTAAGAAGAATGATGGGTCAATGCGCCTTTTCATTGATTATCATTATCTCAACAAAATCACGATAATGAAAAAGTATCCTCCACTAAGAATTGATGTGTTTTTGATCACCCATGAGGATCATAATTATTCTCCAATATAGATCTGTAGTTAGTATATTACCAATTAATGGTGAAGAAGGAGGATATACCCACAATTTCTTTTCATAAAAGGTACGGTAATCATGCGTTCATAGTGATGCCTTTTGGACTCACTAAATCATTAGAAATCTTCATGGACTAGATGAATAATTTATTTAGATATTATATTAAAAATTTTGTGGTAGTATTTATAGATGATATCCCATTATAATCCATGATCATTGAGGAGCATCTGAGCACTCTGACAAAGTCCTTTCAAATGGATAAGATCTCTGTATAGTACATCATGTGAGGGTTCTGGTTGAATGAAGTCTCATTCTTGGGGAATATCATTATAATAAAAGGGATATTTGTGGATCCATACAATTCAAAATAAATTAAAGGATGGTTGAGACAAAAATTTGTGACATATATCCATAGCTTCCTTGGGTTAGGTAGATATTATCGATGATTTGAGAGAATTTTATCATGATTTTCAACCCCACTTACCGAGATAACATAGAAGGGGGAAAATTTTCATGGATTGATTAATGTGAAGAATGATTCATGGATTAGAAAAGGAGGCTTATCACAGTCCATGGGTTCATAGTCCAACATTTGGGGAGGTTTTCATAATTTTCTGTGATGCTTAAAAAAAGGGAATAGGATGTGTTTTGATGGAAACTATCAAAGTCATTGCCTACACGTCAAGGTAGTTGAAAAGTGTTCAGAAAAACTATCCCACACATGATATAGAGTTAGAAGTCATGATGATTTTATTGAAAATATGGTGTCATTATATCCATGGGGAGAGATCTAAAATATATTTGGATCACAAAAGTCTCAAATATATATTCAAACCAAAAGAGATGAACACACACAAACAAATATTTTTAGAGCTCATCAAGGATTTTGATAACTCAATCCACTACCATATTGGGAACGAAAATAAGTTGGGCGATTCTCTAAATAGAAAGGACCCATCAATTATATCAATCATGACAATTGAAATGGGTTTGTTCTTTATAAATTTAAGAAGATTGACATGGGAATCATCTAGAAAGGAATATCATCTATCCTTTAACAAATGATTTCTCAAAAATATCTTATAAAATTTTAAAGGATGCACAAAAATATGATGTGGGAATTTAGAAAAAAGTGGAAACTATTTAAAAAGTGAAATCTTCTGAGTTCAATGTTAATAAAGAATGAGTTGGGAGATTCTGATTGAGATGATGTGTTCCATTAAATCCTGAGTTAAAGAAATAAATTTTTGATGATGCACATAGTTATAATTTATCCATTCACTGAGGAAACACAAATATCTATCATGATCTCTAAGATCACTATGGGAGGGATAACATGAATAATGAGATCATGAAATATACATCAATGTGTCTGGTATGTCAATAGGTAAAGGATAAAAAGCGTAATAATAAGGTGATGATGAAAACATTACACATACGAACATATAAACCAGAAAAAATCATCATGGACTTTGTCACCGTACTTCCAAACACATAAAAGAGAAATAATGCTATCTGGGTTGTTGTGGATCATCTTAAAGATAACGCACACTTCATTGAGATTTGAGTGTATTTTTAACTAGATTAACTAGCACAAATATACATTTGAGAACTATTAATGCTCTATGGGGTACAATTATTTATTGTATTTGATCATGATCAAAGAGTCACCTCTATGTTTTGGAAAATTCACAATCATTATCTAAACACTGATCTATACTTCAGTACGTCTTATCACCCTAAAAATATTGGCCAGTCTAAGTGAAAAATCTAAACACTTAATGAAATGCTGAGGGCATGCTCAATGGGATTCAAAGAATAATGGAACCAATATTTTACATTTGTGGAGTTATCCTACAACAATAGTTTCAAGTAAATCCAAAAAATTTCCCCTTATAAATCCCTCTATGGTAAGAGGTTATAAACACCGACATGTTGGGACTATGTTTGGGAATGAAATCATCTAGGTACATAAATGGTCAATGAAATGGTGGAGGTGTTTAAGACAATATAACAACACATCAAAGCTTCTTAGAGTTGAAAAGGAAATATGACTACAGTCGTCGAAAAGACCTAGAGTTTGAAGGTGGAGATATGTTATTGTTTTTAATATCTCCATAGAAGAGAGTGTTGGAAATTTGGAATAAGGGAAAGCATAGTCCAAGGTACATCATCCCTTTTGATATCATTGATCACATCAGAGTGGTAGCCTATGAACTAGAACTCATATTGAACCTATATAAATAAGATGATGTATTCCATGTATCACTCTTAAGGATGTACATACTATACCCATAACATGTCCTTAACCAAGAGGTGGTACCACTAGAAGTGATATTTTTTATGAGGAGCAGCCAGGGAAGATCATAGATTGTATATAAAAAGAAATACAAAATAAGATGATGCCTCTCATAAAATGTGTTGTGGTGAAACCAAATGTTTGAAAAGGACATATGGGAGTAGGAGGAAATTATGAATTATAGTTTCCATCCTATTTTTTAGTGTGGGTAAAAGAAATTTAGTGGGTGAAATTTATTAAGGGGGGAAGTTTGTAACGACCTAAACTGTTATAAATATAATTCACCTTTTTGATATAATTAAATGTCTTATAGACATAGAAAACACATGCACTAAATTTGTTTTATTATATTAAATTGGATTTAAATGACTGTTATGTATATTTTCTATTAATAATACAGTTGTTGATTAGTGAGCAACTGATTAGTATAAATATAGATTCTTAACAAATCCTTTTGACACTGACACAAGAAGTAATAGACTCAACTAGTAGGATCATTCCCTATAAAGCCCATTTGTCAAAGCCTCGAAGGGATATATATTTGTTGGGATTGACAGGGAATTATCCCAATTTGATATCCAACAACATAAGCATGATTAAAACTATTTAAGGGAGAAGTTCAAGGTCAACGAGATAATGGCCCAAACCATGTTCACTGAACGACCCCATGAAAACCCCACCATCATACACCAAAATATTATGGTGTATTCTAGTGTAATAATGTGATATGTATCAAGACCCAATCATTGGGAATATGTAAATAATTTTTATTATAAAATAATGAATATATTTTCTTCATATTATTATTACTATTTAGATGATTTTTAAAGAAAAAGTAGTATTTTTTGTTAATATTAAAATTCTATTAAGAAATATATTTTGATGAATTGATGTATTTTTTAAATGAATAATATTTTCAGAAAATAATATAATTAAATTATTTATAAAAAATATAAATGGTGAAATAATTTTTATGATGTCAAACGTATGGTTTTTGCAGGTTTGAAAATAGTTTTTTTCAAAACCCATTAATTTTCAATAAAAGTCGGTTTTTATTTTAAAAATGGAAAATCATATATTTAAGAAATAATTTAGATAAAATAAATATTATTTTTTCAATTAGAATATTGAAATTATTACATGGTAAATTTTTCATAATTTTTTGATCCAGTCAAATTTTGTGTAATAATTAAATACTGTATAAATATCTTGTGTGTTTTATGACAACATAATGACCCGATAATCATGAAATAATAATATAGAAGGAATTTTAGGTCAAATATATGATTTATAATAAAAATAATGTTGCTTTTAGTTTATTTTATTCATTTTTTAAATCCATTATAAATCCTTCAAGACATATAATGTGTGTTAAGATTTTAAATTCATTTTATTAATATTGTGACTCACTCCACATAATCAAGGTAAATAATTTTATAAGGTCATAAATTTACCATATAATATAATTAAAAAAAAACACTTTGGTATAATCATGGTAAATTACCAAGGGATAATTTGTGTTTTTTATTGTATTATTATGTAGTGTCAAAAACCAAAATAATAAATAAATTCCCCTCATGTCCTATATAAACCCACACAAGATCCCATTTATCTACACTCAAAATCTGTAAATCAAGTAAAAAATATGTTCTATAATCCCAATAGTCCTCCAAATGGGACCCAAATCTCCCAATAAGACTCTGTTAAACAGTTAGAGACACACATCCATGTAAGGGTTCATTCATTCCTCATCATTATCCATGTTTCATTATCTTGTTATACCCTATTATTTTAAATTACTAATGATGTGGCTTGTTTTATCGCCTCCCTTAATATCCATTTCATTTATAAATTATGAGATATTACTTTAAATATCATTAGTACTCATTATGATCCTTTCAGTAAACACATTATTGTGTAAGAATTTCCAAAAGGGATCTTTCACCCTCCTCTTTTATCAAGCATCCCTTTTATGTTATCTATTCTAATTCCATTTTACCTATGTTCATATATATTCTTAAATATAAATCAATCATTAAATTTCATGTTTAAATGATGAGATACCTATTTCCCTCTCATTAAAACATTTTATTAATTTCTATATGACACCTTTATGCTACCGAAATTGCACCACGATTTTCAATACCAAAATCATAGTGAAGTGAATACCATACCAATTTATCTATCAAGTGTATTAACCATTATGAACATATACATAATTATTTATTACTTAAATCTATGTATTCCGCATTACATGACCATGGAATAAATTATGATGTCTAATGAATGCATGTTATATGATCTATATGGCAGACTTTGGATTGAAAACAAAATGATTCTGAAGGGTGCACCCTAATAGTGCTCCAATGCATTGGGAAATGTTTAGTATCATGATATGTCTTGTGAAATGAAATTTTTGTCATTATACTCCATTTTCAATGATATCTGACAAATGATACTCCATGTTTAATGATATTTTACTTCTGCTCCTCCATGTGCAATGATCCTTAACTCATGCTAATATCATGTGGTATGTTGTTGCCACATTTCCCTGATTTAATAATCTTGCTATATCATGAACTAATATTAATGTTACTTTATGACTCATTTACATTCCTTGTATTACATTTATTATTATCCTCATTTTATTCCTTTTTCATTAACTTATTGGCGTTTATATATCACCTCTTTCTTATGTATGTCCTCTGGTTATCCCATGCATTGTTAATTACGAATGAATGCTATGGTCATGTGAGGGAAGTTTTTAATAATGATTTTGTATTTCATGTTTTATGTTATTGTATAATGTGTCAAGTTTTTAAAGACATTATACCTTTCGATCTTCTAAGTAGTTTTAAGTTAAAATCTATGTAATAAATCATCAATAAATGTGAAATAAAGACTAGGGTTGTTAAACCCAATCTGTATTTTTATTTAAAATTGATAATTATTTTTATAAATAGAACATGTGAGATACTGAAAACTAAATAATAGCAACAGGGAAATTTTGATACATTGTAAAAACCATCCTTAATTAATTTATGATGTGTAGGAATCAGCCCCACCTCTATCAGATACATGGTGTGACTAGTGTAACTCTATGTGTGTCCTTTTAATTATAATTAACGTTTTATAAATGTCCACATTCAAAATTTTGTATAATTTATTTCAGGGTTGTATCCATAATATAATATTTGTTTTCTTATATAGTTTAAATATTTTTTTGGTATTTTGGTGGTTTATTAAAAAACTGATATCATTGTCATGATTTTATTTAGGGGGGTCACAGTGTACCCATAATGATCAACCATTAACGTTTATATTTATTTGGATAGTAATTTCAGTTTAATTATAAAAATCATTGTTTTAAAGGTATATAGTAGTAATTTTGATATTAATGATGTAAAATCAATTTAATCTAATTTTATTTCTTTGTAGATATGAATTTTTGTAAATGTTATGTGCTATAACAGTTTCTTATTTTTGAAACAACATACAGCGGCAGGTGGGACATTATCAGCACTATTTCTAGTGCTCATAATGGACACCGTATATTATTAATAATAAAATAACTAGTAATGGGGGAAATTTTCTCTCTAATTTAATCACTGATAAAGGGGGAATTTATCAGTGTTAAACTAGAAGTCATAATGGGGGTTGGGGATTTATAAGTTATTTTTTAGCATTGAAAATGTTCTCCTTTTATCAGTGATTTTGTAGCATGGATAATGCCTCCCCCTAATAAAGGTGCAAGAAAAATTGTTTTTTCAACACTATTGAAACCCTTTTTGAACTCTATTAAACGGTTAATCTATGTAATTGTTTGTCGCATAGGGGTGATGATGTTACACATTATAAATTAAGGGAAGGGTTATCTTGGTAATTACATTTATATTTTCAATAACATAAGGTTACTATTTAAGTGAAAAAGTCCACACTAAAATTAGTGGACAATAAAATGAGTATGACTCTAAAAAACCATTAAAACTATTTTTTGAGTCATTTTCATATTTTTACCTATTTGTTATAACTTTATTAATTTTAATGAAGTGTTTATTTACTGTGTTAATTAATAATTAAACCTTAGTATATATTTATTTAAAAAAATTAATATTTAAATTTTATCATAATTTTATACATCTAAAATAATTTTTTAAAATATTTTTATCAGATTTAATTTCTACAGTGTCAAATTTTTTTTTTAAAAATACACATAATCTTATAAAAATTGTTATTTTTGGATTATTATTTTAAATATTTAAATTTATATATATGGTAAAATTATCTTCGAAAAATATTTTTATGAAAAAAAATTGAATTATTATAAAACAATTAAAGTTTACGTGGCTTCCATCGGAAGAAAAGACCAATTCACCCTTGAAAAAAACATTATTCAAAGAATCCACAGTAAATAAATTTATACTAAATTAAAATTTTAATTACATATAAAAATATTTCCCATGTGATTTATATGTTTAAATTAATTTTTAAAATTAATAATGTTATTAAAAAATTGATTTCAAATTACTAAAAATGTTTTACAAATTTTTTCACATTCTTATATTAAAAAATTCATACAAATTACATTATTTGTAAAAACCATATTTTTCTTATAAAAAAACATTTTCAGAAAAATTAAAATAAATTAATACTAAAAAAATATTGATATAATGATGTAATAAATGATGTTATTTTTTTTAATTTAAAATTCCAAATTTATAAAAAAAATTCTCATAAATGTCATAAATTATAAATGAAGAACCTTTTGAATTCTAAAATAGAATTTTTGTATATTAACTGTTATTATTATTATTATTATTACTTTATATCATTTTACAAAACAATTTTTTTATACAATGTATTAATATTAATCAAAATAGTTTTCTAATCATATGATTGTTCAAATTGGACGGAATTTCATATAATATATTTTTCAGAAAAATAATTTTCTATACAATTAATGATCTTTTAGTCATTTTAAATAGCCTAATTTAATTTCATTTATATTAAAAGTTTCCATTATTTTATATCTAAATTTAATTCATATATTAGTTACTTTACACTTCAACACTCATTAAAATAATGTTTTTTAAAATATAAATACTTATATATAAATATTTTCAATAAATATATCATAGATTTTTTATGTTTGGTGTTTCATGTGGGTCATGATGTCGTAAGAATTGACTTTTTTAAGGGTAATCATATTTTAAAATCTCTCAATGTTGGATGTAAAATGAGATTTAACTATATGAAAAATTATTATGAAAAATTTATGCCAATAGATAACCCATTCCTAAGTTCAAATAGAATTCATCAAAGGGATTAATATCAAGATTAATAGAGAACAAATTCTCATAAACCTCAAAAATGTTTTATATGATAATTAATCCATTACGAGTTTTTATAACTAAATATCTAGTATTTTATTAAAATATTACTTCCTTGGGACACTATAAAATATAGAGTAAAAACTTATGATATGATACATTAGTTTTATATTCATTATAATTTCATTGTTCGTAAAATTATTTGTGACTATATCCATTATTGTCCCCTCGATTAGAACATTGAGTTGTATAACGCCCAACTGTATTTTAATTGAAATAATGTATTTTTGAATATAATCCATTTTCCTTACACCTATGATTCTACTGAGAATAATCTCAACAGTTAATGCATTTTTCCTCATGTCTCAGTTTAACATATGTCATTCCTGGTTCAACCTACGTTACATTTAGGAGGGTTCTTTCATATATAATTGCATAATACTTCAAATAGTTTTCCCAAATTACCAAGAACATTGTTAAAAAAATTTAAACCAAATAATTAGTGGAATATATTCACTCAAAATCAAATATATAATTACTAAAATAACATTATTTATTTATTCAATCATATATTAAATTATGTTTGCACCCTAATCATATACTCTCAATAAAATAAAATTTCCAAAACTAATTTGAATCTATTAGATGTTAAATAAAAAAGAGATAATATATTATTAAAAAAATTAACTATATATTCAACCATAAAATTATATTAACCCATTGTTCCTAAGGCAATAAACTATCCAATATATCTCATTATCCCCAAAATATATGATAAACAGCACTCAAAAATATCATGGATTATATTTTCATTTAATAAATGATTAGTTCAAAGGATATCGACACTATCTAACTAATTTTTTTCAAAATAAATCAACCAATTATTACCTCAACATTAACCATATATTAATCCTAAGAGTAATCCATATATTGATAATGTGTCCTTTAATATTTTTCCAAAAAAAAATACCCTTTTTATAAAAACTGTTTTCTAGGATATTAATACATGTGTTTATAACAATAAATAAGTACTATTAAACATTAATTAATAGGGTTTTAAAATAATTCTAAATTTTTTTAGAATCTACCATAATAACAATGATTAATACATATTCGTAATTAAATTATATAATAATTTTAATATAATATCAATCTCAATGTCATAGCTAAGACTCGGGAACTATAATTTTTTATCATTACAGGAATATAATAAGATTCTTAACCATTTTACTATTACCCATTATTCAGTTATATGTCAAAGAAGTTTCCATGAACCAAAATTTATTTTTTTTATTTATGTGATACTGTTTCCACCATCTTATAAAATAGGAATATTCATGTAAATATCCAAAATATTTATACGAACACATTAATACAAATATGAATTTCTTAATGAAACAATTTGTTTTAACGAATTATACATTTTTATCAAGTACTAAATCTATTTTTTTGATCATTAATTTCCTATGATATTTTTTCTATTTGGTTATCTAACTTATTTATATAATATCATTCCTAAATACTTTATAAAGCTACGTAAAGAGAATATGTTCAAATAAATCATATCCATTAAGAGTTTCATTCATGGCGTGTAGGCTTAGGACCACTCATTATGAATCAAAGTGATTATTGATTCAATGATTAAATAATTATATTCAGGGTGATTACCCATAGGTGAATTAATGATAGAACCATAGTGACTTTCTTAAATCATGTATGGGATGTATTTCCCAAAAAAAATATCTATATTACTAAAACATCAATATGATTTATGATACATGTAAATATTCATATGGTCTTCATGGAAGTATTCTTATCTAGATCCCCATATAAAAAGTGTATTATTTACTTAAAATTTGATTATATATTATTCAAATGGTTTATCTATACTTTAAAAATCATGTTCAAACCAAAATTTTCAGTCCATAAATTATTCTTAGAAAAAATATTAATTTTAAAAGTTATATAAACCATTTTTGTGACACATATAGTGAAACAATAGAATTATTCTGACATATCTACTGCTCCTGAACACATACATTCCATACATTAATTGATAGCAGATATAAAATAATGGATATAACCATAAAAAATTACAAAATAAATACCAATTATTGAATTTATTACATCCCTATGATCTTTTCAGGTTTATATCTAAACAGAATTAGGTGTCATCATAATCTATTTATTTCCATTTCATTCTAAATTAATGAAAATTTAATTCAATATATATATATAAGAAACTACTTATATCATGAATAGTCTAAGAAATATCTAGAAAATTATCTCACATGTGTTATCCTTCTGAATAGGTAACTTGTTCATATTTTTTTTAACCTAAAAAATTAAAAAAATAAAAATTTTGGAAGCCAAACATTTAGTAAGGTAAACATATATATAAATAAATTATAGAAGAAACATGGCATAACTATTAAGTCAATAATAAGTTAGAAACTTGAGTCCATAATCACCATGAAATAAATCTCATGTTATAACCATGAAAATAAATGAAAATATAGTTTAAAATAATATTTATCTCATACTGATGGAATTTGTAATCCGATACATCAATAATATGTTGTCAATTCCTTTTTCAAAGACACATTTTTTTTGAGACTATATTCAAGATGTATTGATAAATATGGTAGACATACCCCAAATATGAAAATATGTTTTTTTCATGAGATACCTATCAATTCATTAAAGCGATATAAAATTACTAGATCATTCTATCACCTGATTAAGTATAATTTATTCACTATATGAGTATAAAAGACATTTCAGACTATATTATAAGGAGACTTTGGTGGAAAAAAATAATACAAAATATCAAAACATGTTTAACCTATGTTTGTAGCTTAAAATAATTAATAATTTATATCATTTCCCAATGTTCATGAAGATATAACATGATCTTAAATGATACTAGGAAATATGGTGGATAGTGAAACAATACATAGTCAACATTCTCATAATGATCCATATTAGAATAACAATATACAATATATCAATAATTTTCACTGTGTAAATAATATATTATACTTTATTCGTGAAAATCAATGAATCTATGTTAGGTAAAACAAGATGATGACATATAATAGAAAAATTATTATATTACTATGTTAATATTGGAAGAACATGATTGCAATATATCCATAGAAAGAATGTAGATTATTTCATTAGAACATAACTCAATGTGATGGAAATATTTATAAAATCTATTATATGGTATGAATAAATATCCTTAGAAAAAATATATAGAATACCAAAAAATATAATTTAATGAAAACATATACCTAAATCGAATTAATTAATTTTAAATAATGTTAATAACTCATTGAATGAAAATTTATTTAAAAAATCACTATATAGAAATACCTAAATCAATAGACACCAGATTAAAGAAACACGACTTTTTTCATAAATCAAATTTTGTATAAGAAGTAAAATAAAAACAAATACATGGTTTTTATACACACCATACAATGGAATCATACTTCAAAAAATGTCTTATGTATTAAATAATGAGAATTGATACTGAGTAAATCCTTACTACTTTAGAAGAATTCAAATCTAGTCCACTTAAATGATAGAGATTGTAACTGAACATAAAATAAAATGATTATAATATTTTTAAAAATATAATATCTCAAATATTAGTTATATAAACCACATAATTAAAATTAGTTCCATAATAAAAAACATTTTTAATAGTGGGTAATTTTGATATAAAAAACCCTATCTCATGTTCCTAAAACCAATTAATATAATTAACCGTAACATATCACAAACATAGATATATTGATTACAGAATTTATAAATATAATCATATCCATTTTCAATATAATTTTCAATTATAGTGATTCTTATCATGAACTCATATGATATTCCATAATGTGTGTTTTTAGTTTTGATCAATTATACTAGTTTCATAATAGAGGTGTCTATGTTCATCCTTATTATAATTTTCATCATTAATATATAATTATTTTCAAATTTAGGTATTATTTATAAATACTTATTATGTTTTATACTCTTTTAATGAGTTTTTTAGTCATTATAATAGAATATAAAAATTCTAACAAACTTGTTTCACTGATTATTCATGATCTAAGTGTGTTTTATAAATTAATAAAACAAATATTGATATAAAATTTAAAAAAAATTATTATTTAAACATTTATGTAATATTATACCCATAAATATGTTCCTATATTCATTCCAGATCTAAATTCCTAGTATTGTTCAATTGGGTTGTTAAACTTACCTGAAGAAGAACAAAACCTGATATAATGAAAAATTATATGGTAGTTTTTTAATATCATTATAAATAATTATAATGATTATATTTATTTATATTATTCTAATAAATAATAATTTTATGGAATTATAAGATGAATAAGTAATGTGTTTAAAAATATTATTCAATTTAAATAAAATATTATCCAATAAGTGTTATTATTTTAATTTATTAAATCAATGATAATCGTTTGGTGATCACATAACAAATAAGTTCTTAAATTTTCAAAAAAATTGTTATGTATTTGATAAAAATAAAATTTACCATTTATTTCTATAATAATATCCATCAATATATGGAAGTAGAGGAAAATTAAAATAATACTTCCTGGAGGTGGTAGTCCATACAACACATGAACAAAAGTTTTTTTAAGTAATTGATTGGGTTTGTGAAGAAATAGTGATAATACCATTTATATAGTAACATTAACATATATAAAACATAATAATATCATTATT
Source organism: Viscum album (assembly GCA_963277665.1). NCBI lineage: Eukaryota > Viridiplantae > Streptophyta > Magnoliopsida > Santalales > Viscaceae > Viscum > Viscum album. The sequence goes on from OY728127.1 coordinate 113,859,044, forward strand.
TTACTTTAAATAGAATAATTATTAGAGAATACTATTTAGAAGAAAAACTAAGTAATAGATAATACACATGTCGAGGAATTGAATATTCCTTCTTAATGTACATTGAAAATAAGGGATTATTCTATCTAAGGGTGACCAAAATAATTTTAAAGTGATATAGTGTTAAATGAGTGAAAAAACATCAGATTATAAATTTGAAATTATAATGAAATTTATGTATTGAAGTAGTGATGATGTTACCCTTTTATAAGTTAAGGGAATGCTAGTTTTGGTAGGAATCTCTAAAGCTTCAATAATGTATGATTACTATTAAGTAGAGAAGAGAAAAATGGAATAAATTAGATATGAAATTGATTTTGGGACTAAAATAACGTTAATGAATCCTTTTTAGAATACATTGAGTGCTTCATAGATTTTTAACTATATTTCATTGATCGATACATTCATTTTCCTTGGAAATTGATTTTTAAACATTATTAAATAATTTTATTGAAAAAATTAGAAATTAAATTTTTTGTAATTTTATACCTATAATTTTAAATTTAAAAATATAATTATCAAATAAAATTTATAATGATGGTAATGATTATTTTGAAAATAAATACACTTAATCTTGTAAAAAATTTTAGAGATATAAATTTTAATTATTAAAATTTATATATGTGGTAAAATTATATTGGAAATATATTTTTTTGGAATAGACATAATTACTATAAAAAATAAATGATATGATTCATTTAGAGAATTAAATAATTGAATGAACATTAAAAAACAAATTTATTCAATGAAAAGTCCAAAAATAGTTGTTAATAATTTAACATTTTAATTAGTCATAAAAATGTTTCCTAGAGGTTTTATATGTTCCAATAGTATTTTAAAATTAATAATATTATTCCAAAAATTTATATTTTACTAAATTAATTTTTTTATAAATTTCTATATCATTATTATGTGATGTTAAAGTCAAACAAATCATAAGATTCATGAACCCTATTTTTTATACTAAAAAATAACTTATTTAGAAAATGATCAAAAATTAATACTATGTTATTATTGTAAAACCCCAGGTAAATAAAGAATATGACATTTCATATTTATCCATATTTGTGAATAAAATATTTAAATGACTTTAAAGTGGACGCTATGCTCGATGGCGTACCCAACACGCAACAACGAGTTTCTTGGGAATCTTACGTTGCACTCTAATAATAAAATAATATTATTTTAAATGGTAGTTAACATTTAGCCGTTGTAATGGCGGGAATGGATAGAAATAACCAAAATATGATTAATTATGATTTTAAATGTTTTTACATTTATGCAATAAAGGATAGAGGCATAAAATACAGAAAGAATTCAATTTTAGGCGTATATGACCTAGTTTTCACTAAAGGTTCACTTAACGCCTTTTAATGGAGAACTGTAATTAAATATAGTTTTGATCACTCTTATACATTCTTTTGGACCAAATAAAACTCTTATTAAGAATCGGGACATCAAATTTTACTCTGTGTAATTTTTTGGTATTTTTCCGATAAAGTTCATTTTTTTAATGAATAGTGTAGAATGTTGTGTTTTAATTCAAAACCTCTTTTTAATCTAATTTATTTATAAGATTATATAATATTTTGAATTTGTTTTAAAGTGAAATTAGAAAATATTTTTACCATTAAATCCAATAGTGGTCGTTGGAATTAATTTCACTTTGAAATCGGACTTAAACTACTGTCAATCTTTTGATACTTAGTGTTTTATAAAAACACGCTATTTTCTCTGACAGTGGGAATTAATTACTAAATTAATTAATGTGACTAATATGTTTTGAATTTTTTAAAACGGACTTCATTTTTGAATTCGGAATATCAAATATAGCTTAGGGTGAAGTTTTGGTATTTTTCTGAAAAACTCCAATTTTTGATGAATAGTGAAACCACTAAGTGGTAATCAAGCAAACTGATTTTTCAGTTAAATGAAAGTTTACCACTAATGTGTATTGAATTTTGAAAATCCGACATACATGGTTGTCATTAAGAAGTAAAATGTGGTTCAATGGGATAAAAATAATTTTTTGGTTAATAGTAACTTATTAAGTTTTTAATCGCGATTAGTGGTAATTAGTGTAGTTTAAGGTAAAAATGTTATTATAAGAATGTGAAAACACCATGACACTTGTCCTACACCTATTGGGTGAGTCATGGCCGACCAAGACAAGCTATGGGCCAACTTGGGGTCCCCATGGAGCCACTTTAGTTGGAAAATGACAATAATATATTTTTATTTAATGGAAAAGTAAAATTGACACAAACATTATATGTTTCACTAAAACAATTTTTAAGTGGGCTTACACAAGTCCAAATTTTGATTATAAATAGTAATTGGAAAGCTAAAAATATTTCGTACAACATAGTAATTTTTTTATAATTTTTAGACATTAAATAAAATAAATTATTTTTGGCATCATTATGATGCAGTGATGACATCATTATTTAACGATTAAAATAAAATGGAAATATAATGTAATATCTATGAACTACACGTGTCCAAATCTTATTGGATGGGTAGATTTCGAACCCTTATAACCTTATCCACGAATTATATCAATGTGGGACCTTTTGAAACCGAAACACATTTTCAAATAAAGTAATATTTCTTTACTTTCCAAAGGTGCCCCTCCTCTCCTCTTATAAAAGGCCCCCACCTCTACCTCTTTTCACAAACTCATCAAGCCTTTGGCTCGGCCAAGCCCTGCCCATTTACTCTCTCCACATCCCTCTCCTCATCCTAGAGGATTCCCTTTGGGAATAATCCTTTCAAAGGAAGCCTTTAGGCTCAAATCAAAAGGAGTTACACTTTTAAAGGTAATTCATTCTCTCATGTTCATTTGTTTTATATTTCTTCTCCAACCCCCTAAACTCTTTTTATTTATTTCTTTTGTAACAAAAACAGTATCTTCAATATACTAGGATGTTGTTATAAGATTTATTCGAGCTACACTCTCACACAACTACATCAAATGGTTAAAGAACATACGGTTTCCGTGGATGGTGAAATTCTGCCTCCCGAAACGATGATTGTTCAATACTCATTTAACACCTACAATGGTGGCCATTATGATGTCACTATTTTTATAAATGATATATAATATGTTTATGTTTTCCTTATGCTTCTGTATTTTTCATTTTTGTCTTACCTTTATGGCTTCCATTATGGGTATACGAGATATCTTCATTTAAGGAAGTGTGGACTACCGCCCCCTCAAAGTGATTTGATTCGTTAAATACCATATGTGGGATATATAAAGGATGGAAATATGATATTATATATGATATTATACTGGAATTATAATATACCTTTATATCATTATTATTACATTCTATAAAATATGAAATAGAAATGGAAGTAGCGTTCATGCGTACGTACGGCTTACCGTCTCCATGAACGGTGCATTTCATTATTACCTCTAAATGATTATGTAATGTTATAAATGCATGCATGTACTGGATATATATGACATATATGATATCTACATCATGAATACAATTCTGGATATAATAAACATTTGGCCACACGAACAACATGTAATTGTAAGAAGTCCACTTTCGACTTAAGAACCAAATATCGGCAAAACAAATATTATTAACTTAAATGATTACATAATGTTTATGACATGGTAATAAGTGGAATAAAAGGAATAATGAACTTGAAAAAGGTTCTTAAGGAATTATAAATTAACTCAAGTTTATTATTCAGGAGATTAAAGAACGATCGATTCAAGTCGGACCCGAGGTAAGGGATCCTACAACTCTCTTTCTTTTTAAGTACACTCTTTTATGTCATTTATTTTAAGATCATCTTTCTTATGATTGGGATGTTATTTTATATTAAATTTAAGGTAATTTTTATGTTCATGTGATGAGAGACCCTATTCTCTCTCATCAATCCATTTTAGGAGTTTTGAGTGGCGCCGTTAGGCTGCCGAACTTTCGTAAGAGATCTAACCTCTCTCTTTCTTTTTAAGTACTCTCCTTTATGTCACTTCTTTTAAACTCCTCCTTGCAATGTTGGGGGATTTCCTTTTATATTACACTTTCTGTAAATTCTATTGTAATATGATGGGATACTCTATTTGATCTCATCAATCCATATTCGGAAGTTTTATGTGGCGCCGTTAGGCTGCCGAGTTTTCGTAAGGGATTTTTCATCTCACTTTTATTCCCGTGAGATTTATGCTACATTTGCCACAAATTCCATTGAGTGGTGTATGTACTGCCCATTATTCTACTCTTTGTGTAATATAATTTCGTTTATGAGTATTTACATCAATGACCTATTGTCTTTCTTTCATGGGGTGTATGTTTTGAAAGATACCCATGTCGGTAAGGGAACCTTTCACCCTCCTCTTTTTTAAAAGACTTCTTTTATTGGGTCATTTAATTTACCTATTTTTATGTTGGGATATGTTCTCATACATCCTTATTGATGGAAAGTTTATGTCCAAGTGATGATATACACTTTTTATCTCTCATCAACTCACATTGATGTGATGCCGTTAGGCTGTCAAGGGAACTTTTTAACCCAATTTCGATTTCTTTGGGTTCAACTTGTAGTCATTGAATATGTCATCCATTGAATATGTTTAAATGACCTTTTATTGTTTTACACATAATATCCACTTATATTAGGTGTATATATATTTGTCACACATATTTTTGAGATTTATTTGTCCTTAATTTAAGGATACCTTCTTTATAAGGGATTTCATCACATTTGACATTTCTATTGAGGGTTCATTATTGTTATTCACTCTTATATGGTGTATATACTATCCTTTGGAGTATTATATCATGAATCCTTTTATTCTCATGATATTATAAAGTTCTTACTAAATGTTATTCCTCGATTATTGTATTCAAGTGTCTCTAATTTTGGTAAAACCCCTTTAACCAAAATATCATTTTAAATGTTTTAATTATTGGTTCTTATTAATATCCATGTTTTCAAAATGGTTTTAAGTATTTAATTATATGGATATTAATGGTTTAAAATGTTAAAATCTTCAAGGTGGTATGGGACACTTTGATTCAAAAATCTCTTTATTAAATGTTTTAAATGGTTTTGGAAATGGTTTCTTTTTGAATGGATTCATTATTTCAATATCCTAAAATGTTATATTGTGTTTGAAATGTGGAAATGTCATGTTTCCTTTATTCATGTTTAAGAGATACGATTATGTTATGGTTCTTGGGCATTCTTATGAAGAACGGGTGGTTCCGTGATAAACTAAGGGCGGTTGAGCCCGATATAGCTCTCCAATGCATTGGGTAACGCGAAGGAGTGAAACGTTAAGGTTTCTCCGAAGAGATTTTAGGGAATATACTGTGATGGGTATTCCAAACGTAACCAAGAGGGTTACTCCCTACGTAAGAATGTTAGGAATGCCTCAAGTTACCTTTATGTCTTATGTTTTCTATGATTTATTCATGATTTGATATGCCTATGTTTTATGGGTAAAGTATGATTTCATTCTTATGTATATATGAACTCATGTTTCCTTTCCATATTTTTATAACCCTTACTGAGCTTTTTTATGCTCATCCCAAGTTTTTGAAATGTTTTTCACAGGTCAATGGAAAGGTACATGATGTGACGATAGTGTCAAGGATGTGTCAAGAAAGAATTCGTGTTTTATTTTAAATAGGTTTCCGTTGATGGGAAGAATGAATATTGTCTTTTATGTAACCACTTTGTTTAAATGTGGAGTGTAATGAAAGTTTCATGATCTAATTCTCTAAAACTCTAAACCTGAAAAGATCCTCAATGTGTAGTCTTGTAATAACTCAAGATTAAGTAAGGTTTAAGGCTGGGGCCTTATAGATGGTATCAGAGGTCGGTTTAGATAACTTTAGAGGTTAGGATATTCTTTAAGCATAAGTGACATTACCATAATGGTTAGGATTTCAGAAAGATTCTTAGTTTTAGATAAAGTGAATGAGTAAGTGTATCTTAGTGTTTACCTTCCTCATTAGTACATGATGGTTTTGTTGATATACTCACACTGACATTTTTGGTTTTAGTAAATGGCTAGATCTAGCATGCACCAAAGTAACAGTGGATGTGAAGGAAACTGTGATAGTTTTTTGAGCAAGCAACTAAATGATATAAGAGATGTAATGAGAACTCTTCTGATTATCCTCAACCAACTATCTGGAGTCATGATTGACCACCTAAACCTTGGAGTTTTCTCTAAGGCATCATATATGAAAGAAACAAATCCCTACGGAAGTACAGTTAATAATCATAAAGGTATGTATGTTCAAAAACCTATGTGTCAGAGATGTGGAAAGAAACACCAAGGAAAATGTTTCAAAGGGACAGAAATATTCTATAGATGTGGAAATGAAGGTCCTAAAGCAAGAACCTGCAATGGAAAAAGGAAGCATCCAGTTGACTCGAGGAAAGGGAAAGAAGTTCTTTCTGAGGGATCAATTGAATGTTTTAAATGTGGTGTGCATGGTCATTATGCAAACACATGTTATATGAAGAAGTTTCATGAATGGGGTCACCAAGAGCGTAAAAATGTTCGTTTACCAATACCTAATGCCATTCCTATTGAGGATGAAGAAACTGAAAATGACCAATCAAAGGTATGTACTATTTCATGACTATTTTTTTCCTATTTTGGAATCTTAGGATATGATTCATGATTTTGTTTGTAGGAAAGAGGTATTTCGGAATAGGTTGGAAAGGAATGGATAATGGATCATGAAGAATGTTGAATGAGTAAGATGTCAACATATAAGGGCTTCAAGAGTTATGGTGAAATTCTTAAGAGTATTAAGTCTCTTTTGATGATGGGGTTACATTAGAAGACTTTTTATATTATGTGTAACCCTGATGTTTAATATAGGCAAATTTTATCCAAGGAATAGTTATCTTTTCTTTTGTGGACATAGTTATAAAGAACCATCTGGGTTTATATGATCCTTACTTTTGAGGTAATTATGGGTTACTATACGTTATGATGGAAAATGAAAGGCTTGAGATAAACTTGAGGTTAAAATATGTTATGATCATCTTTGAGGAATTTATCCCTTTTTGGGTAATGATTTGAGAATTATATAGTTTTGGAAAAAGGACAACACGCAGACCGTCTGACATCCCGTCGCGTCGGACAAAGCTGCGGGAATCGAACCCACAACCAACGTGCGACTGGTATTTATCGCCTACCACTGGACTACGTGATGTCCCTGGTTAGTTTGACTGATTATTTCTAGTTATATGATTTTATGAATTAAGAGTAAGTTGATTTTGGGTTAATTATGAAAATGAATAACCTATCATGGAGGATATGTGATTAGGATAATTACTTTTCAATGTGAGACTTTAGGAGCAACTGATGTTGTTTGGAGATAAATGTTACGATTTAACTTGGAAGATTATGTGACTAAATCCTTCAAATATTTGGGTTTCAATCTTATATTGGTTTACTTTGAATAATTTTATGGACAAATTGATTATAGAATGGTCGTCGTTGAACTTTGGGTTTTGTTGGACAAATTTTGGAGATTAAGGATAGATTTTCTTTTTATAAAGGGTTATCCTTTTCTGGATTATCTGATCTTGTACTATCCTTTTGGTTTTGGTTTTGGTTAAGGTCTAAAGATATGGGAAGTATATAGTTCTCTTTTGTGGATTAGGTGATTCATTAGAAGTTGATTATAGTACTCTTAATGTGAACAAGTCTTCCTAAATACTAGTCTTTTGGAGAAAATATGAGTTTGTGTAAGGAATCTAATAAAAGTTGAAAGTCAATATGATAAGTGATTATGTTTCCTTATGAATAAATTCCTCAATAAAAAGTAACTTAAAACAAAAATGTTGTCTATTAACTTTTCCTACTAGGGAATCGAATACCGTTTAACCCATCACAAGTTTCTGATTTTCTCATGGTTAACTTTCTCCTAAACATGTTTTCTATCACTCTCCATCAGAACATGACCCTTTGTTTTTTCCTCCATGTCCATATTTTCGTACTTGGAATCCTATTATGGGTTAACTCGGGTGACCTTTGTAATTATCTTTCTTTATTTTTAAAGTGATTGTTTTACCAACCCTTGTTCCGATGTGGGACTTTCAAGGATGTTTCCAAGCCCAATTTTAAAATTGCGAGGACGCAATTCCCAAAAGGGGGGAAGGATGTAACACCCCAGGTAAATAAAGAATATGAAATTTCATATTTATCCATATTTGTGAATAAAATATTTAAATGACTTTAAAGGGGACGCTATGCTCGATGGCGTACCCAACACGCAACAACGAGTTTCTTGGGAATCTTACGTTGCACTCTAATAATAAAATAATATTATTTTAAATGGTAGTTAACATGTAGCCGTTGTATTGGCGGGAATGGATAGAAATAACCAAAATATGATTAATTATGTTTTTAAATGTTTTTACATTTATCCAATAAAGGATAGAGGCTTAAAATACAGAAAGAATTCAATTTTAGGCGTATATGACCTAGTTTTCACTAAAGGTTCACTTAACGCCTTTTAATGGAGAACTGTAATTAAATATAGTTTTGATCACTCTTATACATTCTTTTGGACAAAATAAAACTCTTATTAAGAATCGGGACATCAAATTTTACTTTGTGTAATTTTTTGCTATTTTTCCGATAAAGTTCATTTTTTTAATGAATAGTGTAGAATGTTGTGTTTTAATTCAAAACCTCTTTTTAATCTAATTTATTTATATGATTATATAATATTTTGAATTGGTTTTAAAGTGAAATTAGAAAATATTTTTACCATTAAATCCAATAGTGGTCGTTGGAATTAATTTCACTTTGAAATCGGACTTAAACTAGTGTCAATCTTTTGATACTTAGTGTTTTATAAAAACACGCTATTTTCTCTGACAGTGGGAATTAATTATTAAATTAATTAATGTGACTAATATGTTTTGAATTTTTTAAAACGGACTTCATTTTTGAATTCGGAATATCAAATATAGCTTAGGGTGATGTTTTGGTATTTTTCTGAAAAACTCCAATTTTTTATGAATAGTGAAACCACTAAGTGGTAATCAAGCAAACTGATTTTTCAGTTAAATGAAAGTTTACCACTAATGTGTATTGAATTTTTAAAATCCAACATACATGGTTGTCATTAAGAATTAAAATGTGGTTCAATGGGATAAAAATAATTTTTTGGTGAATAGTAACTTATTAAGTTTTTAATCGCGATTAGTGGTAATTAGTGTAGTTTAAGGTAAAAATGTTATTATAAGAATGTGAAAACACCATGAAACTTGTGCTACACCTATTGGGTGAGTCATGGCCGACCCAGACAAGCCATGGGCCAACTTGGGGACCCCATGGAGCCAATTTAGTTGGAAAATGACAATAATATATTTTTATTTAATGGAAAAGTAAAATTGACACAAACATGATATGGTTTACTAAAACAATTTTTAAGTGGGCATACACAAGTCCAAATTTTGATTATAAATAGTCATTGGAAAGCTAAAAAGATTTCCTACAACATATTAATTATTTTATAATTTTTAGACATTAAATAAAATAAATTATTTATGGCATCATTATGATGCATTGATGACATCATTATTTAACGATTAAAATAAAATGGAAATATAATGTAATATCTATGAACTACACATGTCCAAATCTTATTGGATGGGTAGCTTTCGAACCCTTATAACCTTATACACGAATTATATCAATGTGGGACCTTTTGAAACCGAAACACATTTTCAAATAAAGTAATATTTCTTTACTTTCCAAAGGTGCCCCTCCTCTCCTCTTATAAAAGGCCCCCACCTCTACCTCTTTTCACACACTCATCAAGATTTTGGATCGGCCAAGCCCTGCCCATTTACTCTCTCCACATCCCTCTCCTCATCCTAGAGGATTCCCTTTGGGCATAATCCTTTCAAAGGAATCCTTTAGGCTCAAATCAAAAGGAGTTACACTTTTAAAGGTAATTCATTCTCTCATGTTCATTTGTTTTATTTTGCTTCTCCAACCCCCTAAACTCTTTTTATTTATTTCTTTTGTAACAACACCAGTATCTTCAATATACTAGGATGTTTTTATAAGATTTATTCGAGCTAAACTCTCACACAACTACATCAAATGGTTAAAGAACATACGGTTTCCGTGGATGGTGAAATTCTGCCTCCCGAAACGATGATTGTTCAATACTCATTTAACACCTTCAAAGGTGGCCATTATGATGTCACTATTTTTATAAATGATATATAATATGTTTATGTTTTCCTTATGCTTCTGTATTTTTCATTTTTGTCTTACCTTTATGGCTTCCATTATGGGTATACGCGATATCTTCATTTAAGGAAGTGCGGACTACCGCCCCCTCAAAGTGATTTGATTCGTTAAATACCATATGTGGGATGTATAAAGGATGGAAATATGATATTATATATGATATTATACTGGAATTATAATATACCTTTATATCATTATTATTCCATTCTATAAAATATGAAATAGAAATAGAAGTAGCGTTCATGCGTACGTACGGCTTACCGTCTCCATGAACGGTGCATTTCATTTCTTACCTCTAAATGATTATGTAATGTTATAAATGCATGCATTTACTGGATATATATGAAATATATGATATCTACATCATGAATAAAATTCTGGATATAATAAACATTTGGCCACACGAACAACATGTAATTGTAAGAAGTCCACTTTCGACTTAAGAACCAAATATCGGCAAAACAAATATTATTAACTTAAATGATTTCATAATGTTTATGACATGGTAATAAGTGGTATAAAAGGAATAATGTACTTGAAAAAGGTTCTTAAGGAATTATAAATTAACTCAAGTTTATTATTCCGGAGATTAAAGAACGATCGAGTCAAGTCAGACCCGAGGTAAGGGATCCTACAACTCTCTTTCTTTTTAAGTACACTCTTTTATGTCATTTATTTTAAGCTCATCTTTCTTATGATTGGGATGTTATTTTATATTAAATTTAATGTAATTTTTATGTTCATGTGATTAGAGACCCTATTCTCTCTCATCAATCCATTTTAGAAGTTTTGAGTGGCGCCGTTAGGCTGCCGAACTTTCGTAAGAGATCTAACCTCTCTCTTTCTTTTTAAGTACTCTCCTTTATGTCACTTCTTTTAAACTCCTCCTTGCAATGTTGGGGGATTTCCTTTTATATTCCACTTTCTGTAAATTCTATTGTAATATGATGGGATACTCTATTTGATCTCATCAATCCATATTCGGAAGTTTTATGTGGCGCCGTTAGGCTGCCGAGTTTTCGTAAGGGATTTTTCATCTCACTTTTATTCCCGTGAGATTTATGCTACATTTGCCACAAATTCCATTGAGTGGTGTATGTACTGCCCATTATTCTACTCTTTGTGTAATATACTTTCGTTTATGAGTATTTACATCAATGACCTATTGTCTTTCTTTCATGGGGTGTATGTTTTGAAAGATACCCAAGTCGGTAAGGGAACCTTTCACCCTCCTCTTTTTTAAAAGACTTCTTTTATTGGGTCATTTAATTTACCTATTTTTATGTTGGGATATGTTCTCATACATCCTTATTGATGTAAAGTTTATGTCCAAGTGATGAGATACACTTTTTATCTCTCATCAAATCACTTTGATGTGATGCCGTTAGGCTGTCAAGGGAACTTTTTAACCCAATTTCGATTTCTTTGGGTTCAACTTGTAGTCATTGAATATGTCATCCATTGAATATGTGTGAATGACCTTTTATTGTTTTACACATAATATCAACTTATATTAGGTGTATATATATTTGTCACACATATTTTTGAGATTTATTTGTCCTTAATTTAAGGATACCTTCTTTATAAGGGATTTCATCACATTTGAAATTTCTATTGAGGGTTCATTATTGTTATTCACTCTTATATGGTGTATATACTGTCCTTTGGAGTATTATATCATGAATCCTTTTATTCTCATGATATTATAAAGTTATGACTAAATGTTATTCCTCGATTATTGTATTCAAGTGTCTCTAATTTTGGTAAAACCCCTTTAACCAAAATATCGTTTTAAATGTTTTAATTATTTGTTCTTATTAATATCCATGTTTTCAAAATGGTTTTAAGTATTTATTTATATGGATATTAATGGTTTAAAATGTTAAAATCTTCAAGGTGGTATGGGACACTTTGATTCAAAAATCTCTTTATTAAATGTTATAAATGGTTTTGGAAATGGTTTCTTTTTGAATGGATTCATTATTTCAATATCCTAAAATGTTATATTGTGTTTGAAATGTGGAAATGTCATGTTTCCTTTATTCATGTTTAAGAGATACGATTATGTTATGGTTCTTGGGCATTGTTATGAAGAATGGGTGGTTCCGTGATAAACTAAGGGCGGGTGAGCCTGATATAGCTCTCCAATGCATTGGGTAACGCGAAGGAGTGAAACGTTAAGGTTTCTCCGAAGAGATTTTAGGGAATATACTGTGATGGGTATTCCAAACGTAACCAAGAGGGTTACTCCCTACGTAAGAATGTTATGAATGCCTCAAGTTACCTTTATGTCTTATGTTTTCTATGATTTATTCATGATTTGATATGCCTATGTTTTATGGGTAAAGTATGATTTCATTCTTATTTATATATGAACTCATGTTTCCTTTCCATATTTTTATAACCCTTACTGAGCTTTTTTATGCTCATCCCAAGTTTTTGAAATGTTTTTCACAGGTCAAGGGAAAGGTACATGATGTGACGATAGTGTCAAGGATGTGTCAAGAAAGAATCCGTGTTTTATTTTAAATAGGTTTCCGTTGATGGGAAGAATGAATATTGTCTTTTATGTAACAACTTTGTTTAAATGTGGAGTGTAATGCAAGTTTCATGATCTAATTCTCTAAAACTCTAAACCTGAAAAGATCCTCAATGTGTAGTCTTGTAATAACTCAAGATTAAGTAAGGTTTAAGGATAGGGCCTTATAGTTGGTATCAGAGGTCGGTTTAGATAACTTTAGAGGTTAGGATAATCTTTAAGCATAAGTGACATTACCATAATGGTTAGGATTTCAGAAAGAGTCCTAGTTTTAGATAAAGTGAATGAGTAAGTGTATCTTAGTGTTTACCTTCCTCATTAGTACATGATGGTTTTGTTGATATACTCACACTGACCTTTTTGGTTTTAGTAAATGGCTAGATCTAGCATGCACCAAAGTAACAGTGGATGTGAATGAAACTGTGATAGTTTTTTGAGCAAGCAACTGAATGAAATAAGAGATGCAATGGGAACTCTTCTGATTATCCTCAACCAACTATCTAGAGTCATGATTGACCACCTAAACCTTGGAGTTTTCTCTAAGGCATCATATATGCAAGAAACAAATCCCTACGGAAGTACAGTTAATAATCATAAAGGTATGTATGTTCAAAAACCTATGTGTCAGAGATGTGGAAAGAAACACCAAGGAAAATGTTTCAAAGGGACAGAAATATTCTATAGATGTGGAAATGAAGGTCATAAAGCAAGAACCTGCAATGGAAAAAGGAAGCATCCAGTTGACTCGAGGAAAGGGAAAGAAGTTCTTTCTGAGGGATCAATTGAATGTTTTAAATGTGGTGTGCACGGTAATTATGCAAACACATGTTCTATGAAGAATTTTCGTGAATGGGGTCACCAAGAGCGTACAAATGTTCGTTTACCAATACCTAATTCCATTCCTATTGAGGATGAAGAAACTGACAATGACCAATCAAAGGTATGTACTATTTCATGACTATTGTTTTCCTATTTTGGAATCTTAGGATATGATTCATGATTTTATTTGTAGGAAAGAGGTATTTTGGAATAGGTTGGAAAGGAATGGATAATGGATCATGAAGAATGTTGAATGAGTAAGATGTCAACATATAAGGGCTTCAAGAGTTATGGTGAAATTCTTAAGAGTATTAAGTCTCTTTTGATGATGGGGTTACATTAGAAGACTTTTTATATTATGTGTAACCCTGATGTTTAATATAGGAAAGTTTTATCCAAGGAATAGTTATCTTTTCTTTTGTGGACATAGTTATAAAGAACCATCTGGGTTTATATGATCCTTACTTTTGAGGTAATTATGGGTTACTATACGTTATGATGGAAAATGAAAGGCTTGAGATAAACTTGGGGTTAAAATATGTTATGATCATCTTTGAAGATTTTATCCCTTTTTGGGTAATGATTTGAGAATTATATAGTTTTGGAAAAAGGACAACACGCAGACAGTGTGACATCCCGTCGCGTCGGACAAAGCTGCGGGAATCGAACCCACAACCAACGTGCGACTGGTATTTATCGCCTACCACTGGACTACGTGAAGTCCCTGGTTAGTTTGACTGATTCTTTCTAGTTATATGATTTTATGAATTAAGAGTAAGTTGATTTTGGGTTAATTATGAAAATGAATAACCTATCATGGAGGATATGTGATTAGGATAATTACTTTTCAATGTGAGACTTTAGGAGCAACTAATGTTGTTTGGAGATAAATGTTACGATTTAACTTGGAAGATTATGCGACTAAATCCTTCAAATATTTGGGTTTCAATCTTATATTGGTTTACATTGAATAATTTTATGGACAAATTGATTATATAATGGTCCTCGTTGAACTTTGGGTTTTGTTGGAAAAATTTTGGAGATTAAGGATAGATTTTCTTTTTATAAAGGGTTATCCTTTTCTGGATTATTTGATCTTGTACTAACCTTTTGGTTTTGGTTTTGTTTAAGGTCTAAATATATGGGAAGTATATAGTTCTCTTTTGTGGATTAGGTGATTCATTAGAAGTTGATTATAGTACTCTTAATGTGAACAAGTCTTCCTAAATACTAGTCTTTTGGAGAAAATATGAGTTTGTGTAAGGAATCTAATAAAAGTTGAAAGTCAATATGATAAGTGATTATGTTTCCTTATGAATAAATTCCTCAATAAAAAGTAACTTAAAACAAAAATGTTGTCTAGTAACTTTTCCTACTGGGGAATCGAATACCGTTTAACCCATCACAAGTTTGTGATTTTCTCATGGTTAACTTTCTCCTAAACATGTTTTCTATCACTCTCCATCAGAACATGACCCTTTTTTTCCTCCATGTCCATATTTTCGTACTTGGAATCCTATTATGGGTTAACTCGGGTGACCTTTGTAATTATCTTTCTTTATTTTTAAAGTGATTGTTTTACCAACCCTTGTTCCGATGTGGGACTTTCAAGGATGTTTCCAAGCCCAATTTTAAAATTGCGAGGACGCAATTCCCAAAAGGGGGGAAGGATGTAACACCCCAGGTAAATAAAGAATATGACATTTCATATTTATCCATATTTGTGAATAAAATATTTAAATGACTTTAAAGGGGACGCTATGCTCGATGGCGTACCCAACACGAAACAACGAGTTTCTTGGGAATCTTACGTTACACTCTAATAATAAAATAATATTATTTTAAATGGTAGTTAACATGTAGCCATTGTATTGGCGGGAATGGATAGAAATAACCAAAATATGATTAATTATGTTTTTAAATGTTTTTACATTTATCCAATAAAGGATAGAGGCTTAAAATACAAAAAGAATTCAATTTTAGGCGTATATGACCTAGTTTTCACTAAAGGTTCACTTAACACCTTTTAATGG
This sequence comes from Viscum album, assembly GCA_963277665.1. Lineage (NCBI taxonomy): Eukaryota > Viridiplantae > Streptophyta > Magnoliopsida > Santalales > Viscaceae > Viscum > Viscum album. The sequence continues at coordinate 113,874,744 of OY728127.1, forward strand.
AGAACTGTAATTAAATATAGTTTTGATCACTCTTATACATTCTTTTGGACCAAATAAAACTCTTACTAAGAATCAGGACATCAAATTTTACTTTGTGTAATTTTTTGGTATTTTTCCGATAAAGTTCATTTTTTTAATGAATAGTGTAGAATGTTGTGTTTTAATTCAAAACCTCTTTTTAATATAATTTATTTATATGATTATATAATATTTTAAATTGGTTTTAAAGTGAAATTAGAAAATATTTTTACCATTAAATCCAATAGTGGTCGTTGGAATTAATTTCACTTTGAAATCGGACTTAAACTAGTGTCAATCTTTTGATACTTAGTGTTTTATAAAAACACGCTATTTTCTCTGAAAGTGGAAATTAATTATTAAATTAATTAATGTGACTAATATGTTTTGAATTTTGTAAAACGGACTTCATTTTTTAATTCAGAATATCAAATATAGCTTAGGGTGAGGTTTTGGTATTTTTCTGAAAAACTCCAATTTTTTATGAATAGTGAAACCACTAAGTGGTAATCAAGCAAACTGATTTTTCAGTTAAATGAAAGTTTACCACTAATGTGTATTGAATTTTGAAAATCCGACATACATGGTTGTCATTAAGAAGTAAAATGTGGTTCAATGGGATAAAAATAATTTTTTGGTGAATAGTAACTTATTAAGTTTTTAATCGCGATTAGTGGTAATTAGTGTAGTTTAAGGTAAAAATGATATTATAAGAATGTCAAAACACCATGACACTTGTCCTACACCTACTAGGTGAGTCATGGCCGACCAAGACAAGCCATGGGCCAACTTGGGGACCCCATGGAGCCACTTTACTTGGAAAATGACAATAATATATTTTTATTTAATGGAAAAGTAAAATTGACACAAACATGATATGTTTTACTAAAACAATTTTTAAGTGGGCTTACACAAGTCCAAATTTTGATTATAAATAGTCATTGGAAAGATAAAACGATTTCCTACAACATAGTAATTTTTTTATAATTTTTAGACATTAAATAAAATAAATTATCTATGGAATCATTATGATGCAGTGATGACATCATTATTTAACGATTAAAATAAAATGGAAATATAATGTAATATCTATGAACTACACATGTCCAAATCTTATTGTATGGGTAGATTTCGAACCCTTATAACCTTATCCACGAATTATATCAATGTGGGAACTTTTGAAACCGAAACACATTTTCAAATAAAGTAATATTTATTTACTTTCCAAAGGTGCCCCTCCTCTCCTCTTATAAAAGGCCCCCACCTCTACCTCTTTTCACACACTCATAAAGCCTTTGGATCGACCAAGACCTACACATTTACTCTCTCCACATCCCTCTCCTCATCCTAGAGGATTCCCTTTGGGCAGAATCCTTTCAAAGGAAGCCTTTTGGCTCAAATCAAAAGGAGTTACACTTTTAAAGGTAATTCATTCTCTCATGTTCATTTGTTTTATTTTTCTTCTCCAACCCCCTAAACTCTTTTTATTTATTTCTTTTGTAACAACACCAGTATCTTCAATATACTAGTATGTTTTAATAAGATTTATTCGAGCTACACTCTCACACAACTACATCAAATGGTTAAAGAACATACGGTTTCCGTGGATGGTGAAATTCTGCCTCCCGAAACGATGATTGTTCAATACTCATTTAACACCTTCAAAGGTGGACATTATGATGTCACTATTTTTATAAATGATATATAATATTTTTATGTTTTCCTTATTCTTCTGTATTTTTCATTTTTGTCTTACCTTTATGTCTTCCATTATGGGTATACGCGATATCTTCATTTAAGGAAGTGCGGACTACCGCCCCCTCAAAGTGATTTGATTCGTTAAATACCATATGTGGGATGTATAAAGGATGGAAATATGATATTATATATGATATTATACTGGAATAATAATATACCTATATATTATTATTATTCCATTCTATAAAATATGAAATAGAAATGGAAGTAGCGTTCATGCGTACGTACGGCTTACCGTCTCCATGAACGGTGCATTTCATTTCTTACCTCTAAATGATTATGTAATGTTATAAATGCATGAATGTACTGGATATATATGACATATATGATATCTACATCATGAATACAATTCTGGATATAATAAACATTTGGCCACACGAACAACATGTAATTGTAAGAAGTCCACTTTCGACTTAAGAACCAAATATCGGCAAAACAAATATTATTAACTTAAATGATTACAAAATGTTTATGACATGGTAATAAGTGGTATAAAAGGAATAATGAACTTAAAAAAGGTTCTTAAGGAATTATAAATTAACTCAAGTTTATTATTCAGGAGATTAAAGAATGATCGAGTCAAGTCGGACCCGAGGTAAGGGATCCTACAACTCTCTTTCTTTTTAAGTACACTCTTTTATGTCATTTATTTTAAGCTCATATTTCTTATGATTGGGATGTTATTTTATATTAAATTTAAGGTAATTTTTATGTTCATGTGATGAGAGACCCTATTCTCTCTCATCAATCCATTTTGGATGTTTTGAGTGGCGCCGTTAGGCTGCCGAACTTTCGTAAGAGATCTAACCTCTCTCTTTCTTTTTAAGTACTCTCCTTTATGTCACTTCTTTTAAACTCCTCCTTGCAATGTTGGGGGATTTCCTTTTATATTCCACTTGCTTTAAATTCTATTGTAATATGATGGTATACTCTATTTGATCTCATCAATCCATATTCGGAAGTTTTATGTGGCGCCGTTAGGCTGCCGAGTTTTCGTAAGGGATTTTTCATCTCACTTTTATTCCCGTGAGATTTATGCTACATTTGCCACAAATTCCATTGAGTGGTGTATGTACTGCCCATTATTCTACTCTTTGTGTAATATACTTTCATTTATGAGTATTTACATCAATGACCTATTGTCTTTCTTTCATGGGCTGTATGTTTTGAAAGATACCCAAGTCGGTAAGGGAACCTTTCACCCTCCTCTTTTTTAAAAGACTTCTTTTATTGGGTCATTTAATTTACCTATTTTTATGTTGGGATATGTTCTCATACATCCTTATTGATGTAATGTTTATGTCCAAGTGATGATATACACTTTTTATCTCTCATAAACTCATTTTGATGTGATGCCGTTAGGCTGTCAAGGGAACTTTTTAACCCAATTTCGATTTCTTTGGGTTCAACTTGTAGTCATTGAATATGTCATCCATTGAATATGTGTGAATGACATTTTATTGTTTTACACATAATATCCACTTATATTGGGTGTATATATATTTGTCACACATATTTTTGAGATTTATTTGTCCTTAATTTAAGGATACCTTCTTTATAAGGGATTTCATCACATTTGACATTTCTATTGAGGGTTCATTATTGTTATTCACTCTTATATGGTGTATATACTGTCCTTTGGAGTATTATATCATGAATCCTTTTATTCTCATGATATTATAAAGTTCTGACTAAATGTTATTCCTCTATTATTGTATTCAAGTGTCTCTAATTTTGGTAAAACCCCTTTAACCAAAATATCGTTTTAAATGTTTTAATTATTTGTTCTTATTAATATCCATGTTTTCAAAATGGTTTTAAGGATTTATTTATATGGATATTAATGGTTTAAAATGTTTAAATCTTCAAGGTGGTATGGGAAACTTGGATTCAAAAATCTCTTTATTAAATGTTTTAAATGGTTTTGGAAATGGTTTCTTTTTGAATGGATTCATTATTTCAATATCCTAAAATGTTATATTGTGTTTGAAATGTGGGAATGTCATGTTTCCTTTATTCATGTTTAAGAGATACGATTATGTTATGGTTCTTGGGCATTGTTATGAAGAACGGGTGGTTCTGTGATAAACTAAGGGCGGGTGAGCCCGATATAGCTCTCCAATGCATTGGGTAACGCGAAGGAGTGAAACGTTAAGGTTTCTCTGAAGAGATTTTAGGGAATATACTGTGATGAGTATTCCAAACGTAACCAAGAGGGTTACTCCCTACGTAAGAATGTTATGAATGCCTCAAGTTACCTTTATGTCTTATGTTTTCTATGATTTATTCATGATTTTATATGCCTATGTTTTATGGGTAAAGTATGATTTCATTCTTATGTATATATGAACTCATGTTTCCTTTCCATATTTTTATAACCCTTACTGAGCTTTTTTATGCTCATCCCAAGTTTTTGAAATGTTTTTCACAGGTCAAGGGAAAGGTACATGATGTGACGATAGTGTCAAGGATGTGTCAAGAAAGAATCCGTGTTTTATTTTAAATAGGTTTCCGTTGATGGGAAGAATGAATATTGTCTTTTATGTAACCAATTTGTTTAAATGTGGAGTGTAATGCAAGTTTCATGATCTAATTCTCTAAAACTCTAAACCTGAAAAGATCCTCAATGTGTAGTCTTGTAATAACTCAAGATTAAGTAAGGTTTAAGGCTGGGGCCTTATAATTATTTATAAAAGAAATTTAAAAATGATGAAAATTTATAATATTTTTAAATTCTAAAATCTAGGAATTTAGTTTATGTGTATAAATTTAACATTTAATTGAAACCCAATTTTATTTGAAAAATGAAATTTTCAAATATTAAATGTTATTACTCGTATTTTATTTAATTTACCAACTTAATTAGTGTTAAAAAACTATTAATACCAAACATAAATTATCATTTATCATATCAATATTTAAATATAAATTCATATACTAGAAAAGAAAAATAATTATAAAAACATTTTTCCTATCATTAAATGATCTTATTAATAATTTTATATTATCAAATACAATATCATTCATATTAAAGGTATGAATTATTTTCTATATATGTATATATAAATTAAAAGTAAAATACTCGAATTAATGCAAAAAAATTCAATTGATAGTTTTTAATGGTTATAAATAAATATTTATATATTATATAAATATATCATGTTTTCATATAGGATTGTTGTTACGTGACGAAATCCAGGAAAAAATTGAATTATTTAAATGAAATAATATATTAAAATAATAATGTTTTATAAATAGGATTTAATTCTATAATGAAGATCAATACTATAATAAAAATAATGATGATAAATATAGGAGTTAGAAATTTGATAAGAATTATCAAGAGAAGTGTATAACCATTATAAGTGATGTGGTGATTGATGAATTGTGATTGTATTTTAGTATATATATATATATATATCATGTAATGGGAAACATAACTATCAGAATCAAACTTTTACCATTCCATTGAAAAATATGACCACCGGTTAAAATGGCCATTATCAAATATGACCGTTGTCCAATAATAATTTTTTTATTATAACCCATGGAATGTTTTTAAATAATGGTTATTGAAGATAGATATATTTTTTATAGAATGGATAAATTATGGCCTCAATAAGTATGATCATTACTTTTGATTCACATCTATCAAAACATGTGATGGATGTTGCATCAAATGGGAATTTCAATTTCCCAAGGCCATTTTTTGCTTCAATAAGCAAGGCTCAAGAAAAATAAATATGCAAGATATGTTCAAATTAGTGGAGATCGCTAGCAGATCAATGCTGATAGAAAAAATCCATGAATAGAACACTATCACACACCTTACCCTTAGGTAATATTTTAGTATAATAATGGGATATGTATCCAACCTTTAGTTTAATAAGGTCCAATTATCTATTTATAAATTAAATTTTTGTCTCTCCTATTTCCTTTTCATTATTTTTTTATTTAATTATATATTCCTAAGATACCTAAAATTACTATTCAAATTGAACAAAAATTTATTTTTTGAACCTAAATATTTTAAAAAAAATTATGATATATAAAACTATTTTTAATAATTTATATTTTATGTAATATTTATATTATTTATTATTTATTTAATTATAAGTCGTAACATAATTTCATAAAATACCAAATAATATTTAGAAGGGGTTTAAAGCTTCTTATGTCATAAAAATATTAGTTTTCAATAAGTATGTATTTTGATTTTTAAAATAAATTTCTCATATCTATAGAACATATTTGATTAAATTGATTTCATATTTGATGTCAACATTTCACATTTATTAAAAACTGATGTTTTCATTATTTTTTATGATAGTCCAATTAATTGGTTATTAGTAACATTAAATATAAATTTATCTTAATTATTATGAAATCATAATCTCATAAAAATATTTAATAACTAATCTAATATATTGAATAACCAAAAAATGTGTTTTATCATTAAATTTTTTTTTTGATGTAAACAAATTAATTTATCAAACCTATAAAAAACTTTCACAATCATAATGAATATTTTATGAATATTTTAAAAAAGTTTTTATAAACATGACTTACCTCCACATCATCCATTAAATTTTTTTAAGGTGTTTTTTTGAATAAAAATTAAAATAAAACTCTCATAATTGCAATGTGTATTGGGAAGGCTAATGGTTTTTTATTTTATAATAACTAGATGTATAAAGTCTATGATTTGAAATTAATAAAAACTCTATTTCATTTTCATTATAAACCCACCCACTTTGTCACTCCTCCTCACTCTCAAACATTATATACCAAATTCCCTCTCACCTTTTCCATTTATTTTCATTTCAAGGAGTTATTAGGGTTTTATGAAGATCTATACAAGATTTAGGAAGAAACCTCACAATGTAAGGGGTTATTTCCTTAAATTTTATATTAATGAATTACCATTGAAATGATCATTTTGTTATTTCATATACTTTTTTCTATATTTTCATAAGTATCCCTTACTAGTAACATTATTAGTCACTGCCATCCTATCTCATTAAACCCTTCAATTATCGTTTATATACACCCATTATCCTACCAAAATTATCCCTTGATTTTCTATAAAACATTTTTATAAATAGCTAACCATATCATCAATCATCAGTATATATTATGTTATAATAATTTTTTTGAATGTATGAAAATATTTGAGGAAATTATATTCTCAACTCATGGTTTTAAATGATAATAATTTTTAATGTTATATGAAATATGTGGAACACATGTACATAGACATATGAAGGGTGTGACCTGATAATAGTACAATGAATTATGTAGTGAACTATTTTTATGAGATAACTTGTTTTTTATTCAATGGTTAATATCCTTGGTATTATGATTCATGAACCAATGGGGTTCAACCATGGGGATAAGATTAGAAATTTATAATCTGTTAATCTTATCCATATTTCCATGTTATGCCTCTAGTACAAATTATTATGTTATGATGTTTTGGACCATGTAATTATGATCATTATATATGTGTTTCCTCTTCAATTATACATGGTCAGAAACATTATATTTCCATTTTTATTCATTACTATGCTTTATGAAAACACATTTCTTCAAAATATTTCAGTAGAAAATATTAAGTATTGAAGCGAACTAGGATAGTATTAATCGATAATTTCAATAGGATTAAATAAAATTCATGTCTATGTTTTGATTATGTGCATTGTGTATTGTGTGCCATGATTATAAAACAATGTATCTTAAAATGACATTAAATATTTTTAATTCAATATTTTGTTATGAAATTATTTTATGAATCATGAATTAAGGTTGTGGGTTTCTATAGTTGTCTTCCAAGGCATGGTTTAATTATTTGTGTCAATTAGGATTATAAAACAATATTAAGATTTATAATGATAAATATAAATTTAAGAAACACTCCTAAAATATTTTTAAAACATAATGTGCATGGATTTCCTGAAATTCAATCTCCTTCTGGGTGATAAAAGTGTATGTCGATTGGAAGTAACAGTAACTATAGGTATTATCCACAAAATAGATCATTGTGTTTTTATGAAAAGTTTTATGGTTCACAAATAAGAGACCATACTACACCACTAGTTTGACACTATTTATAGTTATTCTTTGGTTAATATCTTGATTTATATTAGCCTTTATGAAACATATATAGATAATTTTATTTTTTTAGATTGAAGTATAACCTCCTAAAAAATTTCATTATAAAATTTTAAGATTAATCCAATATTTAGATATATCATCATATGATTATAAATAGTATTATTTTCCAAATTTATGTTCTAAAATTATAGAAAAGTATTCGGAAATAAAATATCCCATATGAATAAATAATTTGATAGATAATGAAACAATATTCTTTCTAATATGATATCAAATTAAGTTGAAAACATCCTGATGATGATGCTGAAATCAATTAAATCCTTCCATTAATAATAGACAAAACCATGTGATGTGTTTTAATTCACAATAGAATGACAAACTAGGAGTCAATTACTTCATGAATCAATGACCACCTATTTTTAATATAATCTCCAATCAACTGGTCAAAAATTAGTGGATTAATTATATAGAAAATTATTTTTCTATGCTCAATTATACTGAGGATGGTAAATTTAATTTAGTATTGTATCACATAGAGGGAGAAGATTATTCATAGTGTGCAAAAATTAAGAACATGAATCCCAATAATGAGTTTGATTCTATAATATGGAGAAATAGAAAAAGTTTTTTCATTGTGTATTTTTCGTGACCCATCCAAACAAATATTGAGATGGAATTTATCAAGAAAAAGAAAAAGAAGAATGAATAAATAGGAAGTTATAAGAAGAACCTTACAATGCATGGGTGAAATTATTCGACGTTTTTGATTAATTATGATTGGGATACTAAATATTTGTATGGTGGGATATGATATTATCTATGGAATCATCTTACAATTATATATTTTAGTTATATGAGGAAATAGTATGTTGTGATATAGAAGTGGAAATGGGGTATAAAGATAATTAGTTGTCTCATTGACTGAATGAAAAGAATATTAGGATTGATACAAATTTCAAAAAATAATTGTATCCATGAATGATATGAAAAAAACTGACCCATGTGTAAAAAGTGTAGGAATCCACATTCAGAAATTGTATGAGAGGAATTGAAATGTGTTTCAATTGTTGAAGAGATGACCATATATCATAAAACTATAAAAAATATGTAAATACTCAACATCTAAATGACAATGTATATTGGAATATATTATAAACATAACCATCCATGTAATGAAACATGATTGGGGATATGAACATTTCACTATTGAATTTCCATATCAATATATAATAAACAGAAACCACAATCAACCCTAGTGTAGGATAAAGGATAATTTTCATCTTTTTTAAATAATGATATCTTAAATTGAGTAATTGATTTTTTATTGGTAGGTAAAATTATTTTATAATCAATGATAATTGGTACATTTTCTTATTATGGTTCAACATATTCTTTTTTTATTTATCTTTATGGAAAACAAGAAATAAAACTCAAATATTTTAGTTGTAGTGTTTTGATTAATTTCTCATGGATGAACTAGTTAATAATCCATGATATATTGGGATACACCAATTATCTATGGTGAGTATAAACTTATAGAAAACCTTGTAGTCATTACAATTGGTGATTTTGGCATAATATGTTGTATGGACCAATTTACAAAGTATAACTACATTACAAATAATTAATGTAATGAATTTTTTTTTCATGAAAGGAAAACCTATATTTATCTTAAATGGAAGGATATCCCAGCCCGAGTCTTGTCTAAAACCACATCCCATTTCCATTTTTTGTGGATGTAAATAGTGATTAAGTAATAGAAAGAGATATTATAATTATAAGATATGTACCCATTTTCAGGGAATACATTGATATATTTTGGGAAGAAATATCAGCTCCTCCACCTGAAAGTGAGGTAGACTTCTCAATTGAACTCATATGTAGATCAGATCCAATTTAAAAACCCTAAATATTATTTATTATGTTGAGTTAGAATAATTTAATAATAAAGATAAAGATATTTTGAAGAAGTATTTTATTAGACTGACTGTGTATCTACAGGGAAAACATGTTATCATTGTGAAGGATGACATATCAATGAAGTTGTAAATATATTATAAAAAATATAATAAGATCAAAGTGAAGAAAAAATACCCACATTCAATGATTGATGATATGTTTTAATTGATTCAAATAGGTCAATTATTCTCTATGATTTACCAATAATCATGGTATTATATACTAAGGGTGAAGAAAGAATATGTCATGAAAAATTTATTCCTAACACGATTTAAGTAATAGAAATATGTTGTTATTCATTTTATATTAAAAATTTATCATGTCATAGTTATGGATTTTGTGAATAGTATGATTAGGAAATACCTAGTTTTTTTGGTTTTTCATAATGATATTTTAATATTTTCCAAAATTCATTAGTAGAATTAGGATTATAATAGGGTTTTATTCAATACATTGAGGAATGAGATAATATTAGGTAGATTAACTAAATACGAGTTATGGTTAAATTTAGTGTCCTTAATTTTACACATTGTAACCTATAATAGAATATTAGATGATCTATAAAATGATAAGGTCATTGTAAAGTAGCCTCAGCCTGTAATAGTGATTGAGATTCACAATTTCCATACTCCTGATGGATTTTGTAGACTGTTATGAAATAATTTTCAAGGATTTATAATCCACTATTTGTATTAAATCCAAATGAATTTTTTCTTATTAAAGAAAAGAGTGTGAAGAAGTATTCAATGAACAATGTAATTGGTTTGTTAGTATACACATTCTATATTTACCCTCTAATGGGGAAGGAATTATCCATTATGTGACTAATACTTAAAATGTAATTGATATGTACTCCTATAAAATTAATATATGATTAACTATTCATAATGATATTAAAAACGTCATGAATATATTTATGCTTCCCATGATTTGGAGTTAGCTATAACTATCATTTCATTAATGATATGGAGAGATTATCGTTCTGGGGAGGAGCGTGATATATACATCACCCACCATAGTCTAATGTATATATTCCCACAAAATGAACTAAACCTAAGACAAATGATATGGATGAAAGTTCTTCAGGACTATTATAGTTCTTCTTATTGTCACCCTATAAAAGAAAAAAATCACCAATGTGTTGATTATTATAATCCTCAGATTAGTAATGATGATGAGGTTAAAGGATACCCACTAATTAGTGACTGGGTAGAAATGGACCAAGAAATAATAAGGATGGGACATCATAAATTCAATCCCAATGATTTTACAACCATAATATGATATTTTGTTATAAAACAATATAATATATGTGAAAATAGTTATATTTATAAGTAAAATGCTGATCGAGACGGAGTATTGGGGTTTTGGTACAAGGATATGTGTCCCATCTAATATATAGTTAAAGAACATGTTTATGGATGATGTTGAAAACATTTAATTCAATTAACATCTAAGAAAAATAAAATATACAAGGATATAAGAGATCATTATTAGTGAGATAACATGAAAAGGGATATTGTGGACTATATAAAAATATGTTTGGTAGGTCTATAAGTAATGAAAGGGATAAAACTACTTAAATGGGTCCTGAAATAATTAACCATACCTATATAGATGTCGGTGAACAACACTATAAAATTTTCAACTATCATACCAAATACATCCATGGGAAATAATTCCATATGTGTAATCATTGATATAATTAAAAATTTATGCTAATTTTATTACTATATTTGACTTTTTTTTTAATAATTTTCTATTATTATGTATATTAAATAAGGGATGAGACTTTGTAACACCCCTCCAACATCAAACATTAATCAGTACTCAGATATTTAGTCACTAATATACCTCAAGCATGCCTCCACATATGCAAGATTCTTATTTCTAGAAGGAGGGGTAAAAGATGACAGTGTGGGGAGACTGTACCCCCTATATCCGAGTTCACAATAATTGATAAATAACCAAAAATCATTAATGATAATTAAAATCATTATATATGAAAAATAATACATATGTTTGGTAAGAAATTCAATATGTTAAGGGTTTGAATAGATAAAACATACATAGATAGACTTCTAAATGAGATTATTAAATATATAGAATATAATAAAAAAATACATGAAACAATCACAATTTAATCTCCTGATCCAGCCAACTCAAGCATCCAAATACCCCATACCAAACCTCTACCGACATCTATGGGAATGGCTACTTGGGTAACAATATAAAATGGCAGCCCGATAATAGTGTGATTAAGAAATATATATGGAACCACCAATAAGGCCCCATACTAATATGAAATTATGTGATATGTAACTGTGACATACTATGTTGAGGTAAATTACAAGAAAATAACTATATTAAACAAACCCAAAGTCAATTCTTAGTTTATTGATTTGAATCAACCATATGTGCTTCTGACAGTACTTAGGTATCTTTGTTCATGTTGTGATGCAATTTTCTCTAAAATAATATGGGAGATCAATATAAATGGCATCCCTAGAAAATCCCCTCAACTCTGAGGACCCATTCCATTAAATCCCTAGATTTTTATTGACTAATCTATCACACATCAACCCATACATCTGGATTCTAATTATGGATGTCATTCCCATAACCACATAGCTCTAGGGACCCATTCCATGGAAGTAATTACAACTAACTCTAATTTTTAAAATCCTTAACTATAATATCCTTTACTCTAAGGACATAAACTATGACAACATGTGCTTTCAGTTCCAACTCTTAGTAACCATAACCATAATCTAAATGACCCCAAGGACCGTTATCATGATAGAAAACACATAAATATACAAATATAGTGTATATATAACTATATAACATGATCCTAATCAAATGAATATAAAATCACCATTATCTATGTCCATGACATCTATCATCTACATGTGACTCCAAATAATGGTTGCCCAAATATGTCACACTATCCCTGAGAGAACAACCCATAACATTCATAATCAAAAGGAACTCAAAGTATGGTCGAAAGACCATGCACATAATTATTAACTCTACACCATAGGGCACACACATTTGTTCCAGTTCTTGGTGAAACTGGCTACTATCTCTACCCAAATCCATGTATACCAGATTAGCGTTATGTTGTTAATGGGAACCTACTACATTTATCTCATTACATTAAATAATGGAACATCTCATGGAGAAATCAGTCATAAACATGGTCTTGGTTAAGCACATATTACCTAGAGGATATAACATCCCATGGAATTTTCAATTGTGTAGAATGATAAAACCAATTATGGATCTCCCCAAATATGCAACAATCATGAGATAAACCAAATCCCAACTCGGTACCAATGGTCACACTTTGATGATATGCTTAACCAACTCAGTTATGTTCTACATAAGATCAATCCATCAAAGCCTGGTCACAATGGTTATAGAGGATATGTATTCCTACTATAAACTCGATTATCCTTAACATCTTAAAATAAAAAAAGGCTAATCTAAGACCAACACAAACAATAATCTCTAAGTCCACATGCACCACTATTTTGTAGGTATCTCCTGCCACCACTCATGAAATTATGGATTTCATCCAGTCTTCCCTCACCTTTCATATGATTTGGAGCCCCATAGGTATAAAAAAGTTTGAGTCCCTATCATTCAGAAACCAAGGCCTCATGTTAGATCACATGTGATATTTGTGACCCATGGACCTAATTCATTTAAATTTTTCAATTTAATTAATTAAAACACTTTTTTTAATTAGATTAACATGGGGAAACACCCTCGATGGCATGAATGTGCATTAGAATGAAAAATGAATATGAAACACAATCCATGGGGATATAATGTGAGACCACCCACCTTATATATACCCATTTCCATTTATTTCTAGTGTGAAAAGTAACTATCATCAATTTTCTGAGCATATCATGTCTTGTTCAAAATCAAATGTCCTTAACTTAATGATAGAATATCCTAAATCAAGTGAAAAATAAATTATTTATCAATTATAACACTGATAAAAATATGAATTAACTTAGTTCAACCACAAAATATTCATTGAAAACTCAAATGGTAATTGTGTCACACTGAAATGAAGTAAAATTACCCATTGAAGGCCCATATGAGACTACTGATTACATTCCCCTAAATTTCCCAAAATTATAGAACCATTAAAATAATTAAAATAAATAATTTTAATGGAAAACTAATGATAAATTACCACCAAGATGTACCAATGATGAAATTATAAAAAAAAATAAGGTGGATTTCATCTCCGGATATTCTCTTCCAAGGTTGCATGAATTCCCATTAAAAATTTGTCAATTTATCCATAACCAAGTGAAATATCCACTTTTGAAAAAAGTGTATTGAATCAGTGAGGTGAAGAACTAACAAAATATGTGAGAGAGTAGACCATACCGTGCATTGTGGCTGATAACACTAAATAAAAATCCACATCGTCGTTGTAGAAAAGGGTAAGGTAGGGGACCAATCTCTGGTCTACATAAGAAAAATTGAGGGAGGGAATCAGGATTCGACATTTAAAATCCCAATGGTGTATATGTTAATTTATACCTATAATGAATATCTATTAACTCGTAGCCCTTATATTGACAACCTTTCAACTACACACCCCACTGACTAGATGGCGGATTGGCACCACCAAACTGATGGCTACAACCATACTCACTAGAGTACCCTGAAAACCATATGATTCCAAAAGAACTCATATAATACCTCTAATTCCTTTATAAACTTCAAAAAGATACAGATTATATCTCATGTGGTGTCCTAACCCTATAATTTACCTCAATGTATTGGAGTATCCTTCAAAATAATCTAAATTCTAATATAATCTATTTAACAACCTATCTTTCATAAATTGATTTAGAGTCAAAATATACTATTAAGAATTTGAATAAATGAGGATGGATAACTCACATGGGTTTTAGGGGAATTAGGAAAAACATATTTCACCTTTTAAATTCATCTATATTTGAAGAATTCATTCATGAATTTAAAATAATCATGATGAAGCACTTTAGAGAAATTGTTTTAGAACTCCAAAATATTAGGGTGATGTTGTAAAAATGAAACTATTGGGGGATTAAAATGTGAATGAATCAATGAATAATATACAAGAGATCCAAAAACATATTAAGAATTCTTAGTGTCAACAAAAAAAATTATGCTACAATTTTATGGAATGAATTATCATTCCATGTGTGGGATCATATAACCCTCAATTTATCACCATGGAAAGGGTTCATGAGATATATAAATATAGGTAAACTGATTTAAAATTAAATAGGCACATTTTAGAGTCTATATCATGTTGGATAAGTTTTCTATTAGCTAGTACTACCACTAAATATATCTAGTTTCTGTGAAATATTCCATTCTCCCCACCTAAAAATGTATTTTTCATAACCAACAAATATACTAGAAAAAATCATATAGAATGTTAATAGTACTTATAAAATGATTATAAACTAATAAAATTTCAAGATTAAATTTAAAAAGATTCAACGAAGAATAAAACATGTATTATGAAAGGCTTATAAGGATGTCATTTGTTCAAAGAAGCAATTCATGTGCTAGAAAAGTTATTAAAAATAAATGACTCCATTTATATTATGGGTGGAAAAAAATATTGAGGGTGGAATTTCTTAAGAGGTGAGATTGCAGTGAACCAAAAATATCATTAATAAATGAAATCATGTTTCAAAATTAGTTTTTTTAAATTACTATTTATAGAATGAATTTTACATATGTTCCCACTAATTTGGACTAAATATGAGTGAATTCTCCAATGAAGTTCACTTCATCAATAAAAATAGTAAAATTAAATAGATGAATTTGGAATATGTTTGGCATTATCAGGTGAAATGTAGAATAATTATTTGTGAAGTAGATTATGACGAATTTTTATATTTTTAGACTATATACAAAGTGTATAATGGGAAACATGAACGTTATAATCTGACCATTACTAGACCATTTTCCAATATGATCAGTGGTCAATACAAGAATTTGTCTTTATAAACAAATTAATTAATCTATGTAAGGGATAATTATGAAGGGTGCATGATTTATAAGGTAGAAATAAAGTCATAAATGAGTATGATTGTTCTTTTTAAAGCTTATCTATTAAAATATAGGAGGGAGGTAATATTAATGGAATTTCCCTTGAGCATGCAAAATATGACCTTAAACAAGTAATAATAATTTAAAATAAAATATTTGAAATTTTCATGGTTATGGAATTGACCACTAGATAATTCATAATTAAGCCACCCTATGAAATGACCAACATCACCAACCTTACCCATATGTAGTATAATGGTGTATTAAGGTGTTATATTTACAGTGCATATTATAATGTGGTGTAATATTTTATATAAATGAAATTTTAGTATCTCTTATCCCCTTCTTATTATTATTTAATTTGATAACTGATTAATATGATAAATAGTTTTCTTTGATATAAAAAAAACAATTATATATTTTAAAAATACATATTTAAATTAAGATTTGACGATAAATTCAGAGTTTTAAATAAAAAATTTTATATAATAGCATTATAAAATTATATTAATATAAATATATATTATAATATAATTTCAAATTTTCCTAGATAATTTAGTATGGAATAAAAATATTATTATAATAAAAATATATTATTTTCTATAATTATGTAATTTATTATAATAAATACATTTTACTATTTAGTGATTTTATGTATAAAAATCACATCATTTTGGAAATCATATCATCAAAATTATCCAACACTATTTATTTTATTAATTTTTCATAAAATATAATTTTATTTTAATAGTATTACATGGTATACAAATATGGTTGGATTTAGGATATTGTAATTACCTTAAAGAGATTTAATATATAAATTAATATATTTCGGTACACAAAAAATTGTCTTCTGTTTAAAAAATTTATTTTAATAAAATTTATAGAATTTTATAGACGTATAATGAATATTAAGGATCTTAAATAGTGTTTCCTGATTTTGAAAAATAATTCTTCATGAAAAAGATGCACCTCTACAACGTCAAAGAAAATATTTAAAGATTTGTATTCATAATATACTAAAAAAATTAAAACTACTCCAACTAAAATACAATGGGAATGAACCATGAGAAGGAAAATTGTTTTGTATTTTTATTAGTCAGGTGTTGAAGGACTATGTTTAGTAATTAATTAATAACTCATCCTCATTTTATATAAAAAGAAAACCATTCTTCCATTCATTACCACTAAAAATCCTTTGATCATGAATTTCCTCACACTCTCACTCTCTATATTCATTCCTAATAATTTTTATGTTTTCAAGAAGCACTTCCCAATCATTAAAAATCGTCATATCAAGGAAATTTACTCTCTCCCTCCACAATTAAATTAAATAATTTAGATTATTTTAAGATATTTCATTTCAAAATGATTATGTTTTTGTATGTCCATAGACATCCTCACTACCCAAAAAATTATATATTACATTCCTTACACATTATACCCCCCAAGAACTATTATTCAAACACCATATGCTTCCAAAACTATCTATTGATTTTACATGCCTTATTTTTTTAGTACACCAAATTAACTTTTATAAATGGTATTCATTTACATAAAACTATGCATCATTGATTGGGGACATGCATTGATAAAACTAACATTCTATAATTATCATTCAAAATTAAAAGAGAAAAATGTTTTTGAGATATATGATCTATGTAGAACACATGGATTTAGACCATTAATGTTTTTACCTTGATATCACTCAAATGAATTGGGTGAATAATTAATCTCAATATATACCAACTTTATTTTTTTAAAGGCTGCGAACTAAGCCTCATTTTATTATTAAAGCAAAGAAAAGACCTCTTTTAACTAGGTAGAGAGAGACCCATTACATAGCCTTAAGGCCCAGTGGGAATGTAGCCCATTACATAACCCATTGGCCCAAATTTTTGGCCAGAGGTCAATTCTGTGAATAGTAACCTGACTACTACAGTACCCACGACTGCTACAATGTCCTACTGCCACTACATTACCAATCGTTCAATAGTCTCACCGCTGCTACGGTGTGCTATAGTATTTCCACAGTACCTGAACCCAAAGGGTTTTGAACCCCCATTTTTCATTTAGGATTATGGGGTGCTTACAACTATTACATACCCCAACTACTATACATTGTTTATGATATTATGGTGAATATCATTGGTGATATGATTTATAAAACCATGGTGATGGACCCTAGTGATATTCTTTTAAACTTTTCTTCTTTATATTGTTGGAACAATTCCATGTTATACCTTATGTACTTATGATCATGAACATATGTTATGACATATTAATTTTCGATCATACTATATTTGGAAGCCACATGAATTATGAATGTCCATATACTTAGCATTTAATTATTTATATCCTATAGGGATTTATAGCCACCCATTCCATTATTATATGTCTACATTAGTTATTATGCACCGAAGTGAACTATGATGATCTTAAAGGACCATTTACCGTGGATTAAAAAAATAATATACTTAGGATTTTCTTATGAACATCATGTATTATGCTCATAATTTTTGAGAGACTATTCCTAAAAGGTTCCTCAAAATTTAGTAATGTAGTATTTTTTATGGAATTATGTATTGAAACTGATATTTCTATCTATAGGTTGTTCTATAATGTAATTATTGTTTTTTAAGTAAAATAAAAATGTATGAAATATGAGATACATGATACCTATATCTACCTCAAACTAAATTGGTAATGGATTATATCTTATGAGACAAAAATTTAATTAGAACAGGTAATAAAATAACTAGGTTTCCAAAGGGTGAGTGTGATGGATTTCAACATTACTGAAAATATTATGTGCGAATAGTTTTAAAAGTACATCAGTTAAGAAAGGGTGAGTGTGATAGAATTTCTCTCTGCTCAAAATTTTACAATTGAATATTTTGGTCTATAGCAATGTTAAAAAATGTTACAAATCCTATTTTTATGATTGTTCCATACAAATTATTATATTTCATGGATCAAGATTTATACTTAATGTATGCTGACTCTTGATATTTCACTATTATGATTCTTGTATTATTTAATAAAAATCCATATGCTATTATCTTTATTTAATTATTTATTGGATATTAATATTTTATGTATCATGATTATACCTATATGCTCCTCTTATACTATCATGGGATATTAAATTATTATCCCTTATTTTTACCCTTTCTGAGTATCTAATCTTGAACCCTTGTTAACACATATTCCATATTATTTTATTTATAACATAGGGAAATGGAAATATAATAAAGTTGAGATCTCAAATACTCTATATGGGTAAACATATGTAATAACAATGGAATATCATAAGTAAAAATAATATGATCTATTAGTTATAATAAAGATACACTAGAACATTCACACAAAAAACAGAATATATTATATATAATTTTATATGGAATGGAATAACATAATGAATGAATGATAGTAAGGTATATTTATCAATTAATAAACATGATATATTAATCATGAGCCTTGTGACATAGGTATGTAAGTAGAGTAAACATAATCATATGATTTATTTTCATTGAGAACCCGGATACATACAAATTTATTCCCTCATAAAATTGTGAATTGAGATAAATTCCGTTTATAATTTTATTTTTGAATATAGAAACATAAGATCCTATTCATACATGAAATTTTTAGATGATTTTAATTCCATCATTCTCAATCTTTGGGAACCTTACTACTCACTCACATGTTATCATAAAATTTATATCTCATGATATACAATCATTTACCCAATACAATTCAAGGAGATATAGGTCCCATATATCTCCAAATTCCTATATTTAATGCAACTTATTAAAAAAAATAAAATCTTTAAATAAATAATAGAAAAAAGATGGGTTCATGAAATTTTAAAATGATATCTCATAAAATAGCATTAAATTTAAATTGAAATGATACAAAAACATGTTGACCAAAATTAAATAAATTATAATAGGACATCATTGGTGAATCATGATAATCAAATACACTACATGTATATCTTTTAGAGATAGATAAGTGACTCTTATGATTTTTTTTTGAAAAAAAAACATTCCATAAAGACCAAGCCATATTATTTCTAAAAGAGAGTATAAAATAATTTTAAGAATATTTTTCATAAAGTATTAATGATAATTAAAATAAATTATTTAAGAAAAATAAATAAATTTGAAAAATAATATTCATTATAAGAAAATTTTATTTATAATTTAAAATAAAAGTGATTGAAATTAACACCCATTCTTATAAAAAATATATTTTTGATGAGAACCATGTAATTTAAACAGTAGAAAAAAATGTAATTTTAAAATATAGAAATGATAAGTATGATCTTTATAAGAGAAAAAACATATTATTTTTTCAAATAAAAATGATATTATAAGTTAAAAAAGGAAAAATTTATTTGTAAAAGGATGTTAAGTTGAAAATTATGGTAAATGTTCTTTGAAATGTAACAAATTATAAGTGAAAATATAATGTATGATGAAATAGATATAAAAAATTATTAAAAAAATAAGGAGGGATTATGACATGATATCATCATATGGATTATTATACCTAAATTTTAATTATATATTTCAATAATTATGAATATAAACCAATTAAAGGTAATTGAATTTTCAAAATCCATATGATAGTATTTAGATTTGAAGAAAAAGTAATTGGATGCTCAAAAATTATATAGATAGGTAATTACCATGAATTAAACCATGGGGTTTTTAAAAAATACATTATATAGAAGTATATATATCATGTTGAAATTAAATTTTTGGAAAACAATAAAACATTTCCCAATAATTACTTGTTGAGATGAAAAACTGTTTAACTTTAGTGCCATTATAATTAATAAAATCTAAAGAGATAGAGAGAGTGAATGAAATTAAATTTATATACCATTATATATTTAATTCATTATATTTTAAAAAAAAAATTATTAGTACAAACATCATTTATTTTAAATTAGGTTATAAAAATTTTTCTCAATGAAATAAAATTTAAGGCTAAGACCCTAAGGATCTAGTAAAATTTAAATAATACACATGAAATATATAGAGATAAAGATAGAAATTAAATATTAAATACCATAATAATAAAATAAATCATGATATAGAATGAAAAATATGGATATTTTATGCCATACATAATTAAATTTTCATTTGATGAAAAACATATCTTAACGAAGGTAATTTTAGACAAAAACCCTTACCATATTTCCTTACTTTTTTTTACCACATTCTCATTTAATATCATTAAACCCAAAATAAATTATTATTTTATTTTATTAACCTACCCATAAATATTAATTTGATGATCCTGATTACAGTTTTTATACTGAGTATATTAATTTTTTATAGCTTATTATGACTATTGATCTTTAATGACAATAATTGTTTTATGATAATTTAGTAATATTTATATAATTACCCATCATTTGATAACAAGTTAATTATTTATAATTTATTTCATATCCTATAACATATAACTAACTTCTATTCAAAATTTTATTATTTCATTAATTATGTATTTTTGTTATGATATGTAAAAATAGAATTGATAATGGTTTATTTCAATAATTTTTGTTGTTGAAGATGATATATTAATAATAAGATAAATAACTTATATAACCTTTTAAAAACGATATATTAATTATAATATTATTATAATCCTTTTGTAAAATCTATATTTAAATTATTATAGTCATTCATGATCATATTTCAATGCATCACTGAACAAGTTGGTTAAATCAACAAAAACATTAACACATTTTATCTTGATGGGTGAGTGTGAGCATGAAGGTGTTTCATTTTAAAAGATATAATTAAAAAATAATTTTACTGTTATTATAATTATTTATTTTTTATAATGCAATATATTTTGAAATGTTTTTCTAAACAATTAATGTAAATCATAAAAAACCAAAAAGATGATTCTCCACTTTGGTGGTCGTCAACACAATATTGGGAGTGGAGTTTCATTGTTTTTATAAGAGAATAGAAATTATTGAATAAGGGTTCAAATATTAAAATAAAAAACTATCAACATAATAATTCCTATAAATGTATCATATTATTATTGTGATTTATTTGGAAATTATTATTGTGAAGGAAAAAAGTTATTGAGATTGTACTTACATTGTAGACTAGATTTTTCTGTGGATGTTTTATTAGAATTGAAAGTATTAGAAAACATTTGATTGACCATGTGAATATGTTCATTTGAATGGGTTTAATTTAGAGTAAATTTATAGATATTGAATATTTTATTTGTTGTTTATGTGTACATTTGAATTGTAGAAGTGGAATTTTTTATTAGTGTTAGTGGGGGAACTCGGGAAATACCATTAAATTTTTTCATAATGTAATGTCTATTTGAAGGTCTAAAGGATCCAAAATAAAAAAAATTGTTGAAATAATTAATAGTTTATTAAATGAGAAACAATACAATTGATGGATATTTTTTTTAAAAAAAATAGGACCTTTACATGAGTTTAAACTCAAATTACCATATGTACTCTTACATCAATAAAAAATTATTACAATTGGTAATTTGTTTTAAAAAAATAAATAAAATTTACTTATTACCTAATAAAAGTCTTCTAATTTAAATTTATAAACTAATTTTATCATGAAATTTACATATTAAAATAAAACTACCTAAACATGTAAAACCATTATTTTGAAAATTATAGTATTTAACTTTTAAATTTTTATTTATGATAAAATTATCTTGGATACTGATTTTAATTACATAAATTACATTATTAAAAATAAAATAAATGTAATGAGGATTAAAATACTTTCTAAAACCAAACATGACCTTGTAATACATGATTTAAAATTAAGACAAAAAATTAGTATTATAGTAAAATTTTACATTATTTTAAAAAATATTTGGCATAGGTTTTCGATATATAAATAATAATTTTAATTTCATAATTTTAATTCATAATTAAATATTTTTCTTATTTAATGGTTTTTAAATCATATATTTTTATATGACACAATGAAAATGTCAGATAAACTACAATTTTGAAAATTCCAAAAATTTCCAACAAAAAATAAACATATTAATAAAATGTTAAAATTTTATAATAAACAAGTTTTGATATTATGAACTAAAAAATATGGTTTAATTTAAATAATTAACAATATAATATTTTAATATCTAAAAATTATTTGAAAATGAAAGAATATAAAGAAAAATTTATATATTAAAAACATCATTTTCAACATTTACTCATATTAAATATTTAGGTTCTAAAGGTAATTATTTTTAATTGATTTCCATATTAAGTAAATTAAAAATGTTAATCTAATATATGACAAGACATTTACATTGGGTGTAAAATCCAAAGTTTATATGAATTATTATTTTTCAAATAAACGAAAATCATTTGATTATTGTCATTGCACACAACACAAAGTTATTCTTGTTCTATACACAACACTAATATTTTCTTGTAGTATATGAAATATTAATTCCCTTAGATAGATTTTGTTTCATGAAAGATATTTTTTACCAAACTCATAATACTAAAAATGTTTTTATTAAAATATTATTTTAGTTATATCCTATCCATTTAAATGGTGGCTTTGAAAAGGATTAAATAAATTATAAAATCATGCTACATGAATTTTTATAAAATTAATTCATTGGAAACTAATTTATTTTAATTTAAAGTAAGAACTATTTATAAATAAAGAAATTCATTTTCTAGAAAACAATTTTTAATAGAGAAATACATTTTAACTCAACAAATAATAAAAACCACTATTGATGAATTATTTTAATGAAAAAACATATTATACATTAAAAAAATTTAATTCTTTTATTATTCTTTAGACATTAGATGAGTATGAAATAAATTTAAGGCATAAAAAGAAATAATTGCTAAAATGAAGTATTACCACCCTTTAATGAAGAATATGTTTTAAAAATATATCTTGAAACATCAAAAATAATTATTTGAATGAAAAAATAATTTTGGAAATAAGATGTCAAAATTATTTTTTGGACACTTTTTTCTATTTTTTTAATAATTTTGTCTATTTTTTTTAATAATTTTAATTTTTTTGATGAATAATCAAAACTATTAATTTTTTTTTTGAAATTTGACTTTTCAGATATTTTATTTATAGTGGTAATTTTCATATTATTTTTTATCTAATTTATAATTAGTAAAATTATAAATCATTATATTTAATTTATCCCATTTGAATCAATTTCACTTTGATCTGGTTAGAAATTTATTTCAAAACATTGAACATTTTCAATTTAAAAACAAATTTTTTCACCCCATCAGCGGAAATAATGTAAAATTAATTTCTACCAATTCAGTGGATTGAAATTAAAAAAATGAATTCTATATTTGGAATAATCGTAATTTATAATTTGTTTTGTAATTTGAACTTAATTTTTGACAAAATTTAATATTGGAAAAAATTAAAGTTAATTATAGAGAATAAAAGAATAAAAAGTTTACTAAGTGACTAAAATTCAACCTAAGGGTCCAAATGACATAGAAACCTTTCCAAAAAAAATTATGAACATATTTAGTGAATTAAGACTATTTTATTTAAAATAAATTTATTATTTGAGTCTCATTATGTGAGGGAGATGTCCCAATAGTGTTTATATATTTTAAATTTACTAGTTTGGTAATCACCTTCTTTAAAAATGGTAACCACCTATCCTTATCTCTTTACACCTATTAATCCTTTTTCCACATCAAAAAAACATCCCCATTAAACTATTTACATTATTCCCTTCTTATTAGAGACATCACTTTGGAAAAAAAATGAAACCAACGATGTCCTTTGGTGAACACCAAAAGGATATACTTGATGAAGATGTATCGTTCATCAACAAGTATATTTCTAATATATTCTTCTCCAACCCCTTGAATTGTTATTATATCAGAAGTATATATTATATTTATTATATTAAATATAAAAAATATTTTTTTATGTTATGTTTATCACCTATAACTCCACAAAATTCAATCAAATGGGATACACAATCACCATTCGTGTGTACGACACACTACCGCCTCGTGAACCGATGTTGTTTTTTTCCATTAACATATTTGAGGGTAGGGAATAATTGTGTATTTAATGTTGATATAATATATTTATTATTTTTATGATATTATTATCAATATTTAATTGTAATATAACACATACATTCATGATTTACATTATTTGGGAATACGGTAACGTCGTTCGTGAGTATGATGGACTACCGCCTCACAAAGTGATATGACTGATTCATGATTTATATAGGATATTTAATGATTGTTTTTTTAGAAATATTTTATATATACGAAATATAAATTCTATTTTAATGATATTATATATGTATATCATTTATTTTCATTCTTTCGATTTGACAAAAAATTGAAACAGAGTTCATGAATATATACTGTCTACCATCTACATCAATGATGTATTTAATTTCATATTTCAATATGTTATAGATTTTTATAATTAAATATATAATGAATATATAAGATATTTATATCATGTTTTAGATTATTTAAATAAGTAAATAATTATCCAATTACGTGAACTAAAAATAATAAATCGGAACATATTCCAAAATGAAGGGGTTATTACCCGAAATGTAAATTTAACATGGAATGGTTAATAAATGGTTACTATAAAGTCTTAAAAAGTCATAAATATTATTATATATATTAATATGTTTCTTTGTCACATTTATGAAAAACTTATATTTATTATACATGAGTTTTTGACGTGTACTAAGAAAGTCGATATTTAAGGTAATTTGACTTATAGTATCACTTTAATTTTTGTGAGACAGTTTCCATATTCATTGATCATTTATTTTATTTGGTGTATAAAATTCAATATGAAATTATATATCAAGCGTTTAATTTATTTTCTGGTATTATATTTTTCAATTTATTTTATTATTTCATAGTCTATACAAATCAATGTTCACTCATGGAGTAAATGATTTTCATCTAAATTTTTTATTTTTGTGGGAAACAAGATATATTTACCACATATTTATTCAATGTGATCTATATAATTCACATGAATGTACATTATAATTAATATAATTAATATTTTTAATATTTAAATATCCATTTTTGGATTTATCTTTAAGGGTATTACAGTTTCCTAGATACCGATGCAGTAAGAGAATTTTGTCTCATTTTTCATCTCTGAGAAACTTGTTTTGTTATCCACCTATATTATTTTATAAGGTTTATATACTACCCCAGTAACATTTATTTAAGGAATTTAATTATTTTCATAATAATTGATTTTCATCTAATGTTATTATTTCATGAGGATTATGATTCAATGCTATCAAATTTGTAAGAGGTTATGCTGCAATCTCAGTTCTTATCAGGATTGATTTGGATTATACTTACCTTGATGAAATATTTTGATCAATAACTCAATAATTTTCATGAAATTTTATATAATCTTGTGATTTATTACATATTTATGTAATGAAAACATTTCAACTTTATGTTTCTTATTATAATTAAATAAATGATTTTATGAAAAAAAGATATTATCTATCTCTTCGGTCAGAAATCTATGTTCATTAAAAACAATTTTTTTCTAAGAATGTTTTTCAATTTTTATAAATTATATTTTAGTCTTATTATAAATTTAAAGGAGTTTGAAAATGTTTTATATTTTAAAAAGTTTTTAAAACGGTTTTTAAAATAATCTTATATAAGTCTTCAATGTTTTTTTGAAAGAAAAAGGGTTTAAAATATTTTTGTTTTATAATTTATTTTACTAAGTAGAATGGTTATTTTTATAATAATTTTTTAAAATTATTTTATGTTTTAATTTTATATTTTTTAAAAATGGTTTTTATAGAAAATTATTTTGAAAATGTTTTCTATTTGAAGAAGTTATTTTAAAAGAAATGTTATTTTCCTTATGGAATTCTAAAGAATGATCGTTCAAAATCATTTTCCATCTAAGATGAAACCATTTGATGTATTTTTTCTTTAATAGGGATTTGATCCAAGGAAAGAATTATTATTATTTATTTAAATGGCTTATGTTTAAAATGAAAAGTTGTTTATTATACTTTTTTATCTTCCATGGGATATACCATTTTAAAATTATTAATAATCTCAATTATTTTCATGGGTTACTATATGATAAAATACATATAAAACATTTATATTTTACATAAGTTATAAAATTATTAAATATTTATAATATCCATTTCAATTCATCGGTTATAATATGAATTTTTTTCAACCCATACATTTTTATGGGTCATGATATGATGAATAGTTTATTTTATTGTAAAATACATAAATATGATTTCATTATTTGATGTGTAGTACCTATATATCTCTCCAATGCATTAGATTTTTATTTATATCTTCAGATATAAGAATTTTTAGAATGGGGAGTTGAAACATTCTAGAAAAGGTTCCTTTATTCTAAGATGGTATTGGGAGTGAACCTTGACATGTGATATGGTATAGTTAGTGAGCCCATTCTACATAGATAGCCACAGAAGTGAGGCTTCACTACTATCATGTTATTAATGTACATGATTACCTCTTAAAAATGTTATTTGTGAACATAATTATAGTTTCAAAATTTTATTTGTAGATATTCTTGCATGTCCATAAGATTATGTGAGTTAAAGATTTCATGTCCTCAACATAATGAGTTAACATGATTTATTTTATTAATTTTTATAATATTGTAAAATTATGTGTATACCTGAAATTATGTGTATTATTTATATATTTTTATTTCATTAATAAGGTCCTTTTATTTTCCTATGATTCATGTTTTATGAAATAAAAATATTTTTTTGATGATTTATGATTATTATCTTCAATATGCAGTGTCTGGTTTTTAATATGTATTCCAATGTTCTTACATACTTACATTAATTTCATACATATGTATCTCCTTTTTCACACATACTAGTAATTTAATCTCACCCTTTCTTATGTTTCCCTTCCCCAGATTATAATGAATAGTTTTATGTTGGAGTGATTTCAGGGGATATCTTTATCATATATATTGAATATCTTTAACCAAATTAGAAGAATGTGTTCCATGTTTCCAAACATACTAGACTATTATAGTCCATGAGTTTTTTATAATATAATAAATTTTCTTCTAAAAAATATAATATCCATATATGAATATCTCTATGTATTAATATTTGATATCAAATGAAACATTTAGTCAGCATTTGTAAACTAGGATGAGAAAAATGTATTAAGGATCATAGTGATATGTTTAAGTATATTTCTAGGTTTGTCTCAAAAGATAACTCTAACAATGAGCCAATGTTTAGGAAAATGTCTTGGATTTTTTACAAAGGATTGAGAGAGTAGTTTCCATGAAATTTCATCAATGTTTGGATAATACAAATGGATGTGGAATTGGAATAGGTGTATATAATGGTAACTACCCCGATAACATTGTATTGAGCTAGACTCTACGAGGAACTAGTGGACATTATTAGTCCCTAATGCAATCATTGTTTGACAATCCTAAGGTATATACTCTGGAAATTAAAAAACTTTTTAAAACGAATCAAGAAGGTCATTAGTAGTTGATGACATTTAATAATCTAGGATAAACCTATGGTTATATTAATTTAATATGATTTTATCATTATTTAGACATCATATATTTGACTTTTCATATTTCGTTGGTTCCATGCTATGATTTATGTTTCACATACTAGGATTTATATGTTTCTTCATTGGAGGGAACTAAAATGAACTCATTAGCATTGGAAATGATCAAAAATTTATAAATAAGCATCAATATGGGATGATGAATGGAGTAATGGTTATTATTATTATGACTAATAAGTCATCAAAATACATTATTAAAACTTATGTCATATAAAAAACTCTATCTAACTAAAGAAGATAAGACTACATATTGTTGATAATCCATGTGGTGGAGACCAAGGAGGAATGCATATTTGGTTTCCTATATGTCATGAATGTCAGAAAAATTACATAAAGGAATGTCTCAATGGAATGATAATATGTATTATTAGTTTTGAAAATGGCCAAAAAGTATGTAATTTTTGAGGAAAAATGAATATTTTACTTAATTAAATGTATAGAAATATTGACCTCCCTAAAGTATTTTAATATGTTGAATTTTTGAGGTGTGTAAGGAATGATAATTATTTAAATATATTTCTTAATGGGAAAAACAAAAAGTGAATCAGTAAGGTTGTGTGAGTAATGTTTTTTCTATTGATGATGTGGGGACTAAGAACGGTATATGAATGGAAAGCAGACTATGGAATAAGATGATGGAACCTTGTTAATAGTTTGAAGTGGGATGATTTATGTTTATATGTATTTGAATTCTACAATTCTGATATATGAATAAGGATTTATATGTATTCTATTAAATATTATAAAAAATATATTAAATGATGTTGATGACCAAGAAAATTTATTTAATGGAATTGTGATATTTTGATCAAGGGATCATAACCCTTAATGTGTTCTAGATGATTATTAAATTTTATTGAGATTTGATAAAGTGAAAACTAATATAGATAATGTAAATTGGATTGTATTTATGACCTTATAAATGAGAAATTGTTTTTGAAAAAGTGGATTATGTTATCATTGATGAAGTATACAACATTTTTTGTAGTCAATCAATATATCAAACAATCTTTATTCAATATATGGAATGAAGAATATTTTATTTTTTATCAAAATGGTTTTATGATAAATTAGGCTATTTCCATGTTTTTAGAGAATACATGATGAACATATACAAATGTTTGGAATGAGAAAATGAAGATCTAATTTATGATATATATGTGATAAATGTTATGATAATTCTAAAAAATTTAGTGACTTTTTTTCTAATGTTTTGGATTTCAATATTTCATAAGGTTCAAATGGTTAACCATTTAGGAAATTATTTATGATGAAAATTTAAAATTGTTATAAATATTAATTTATTAGTTCACCATAAGATGATTTATTCATATTGGTTAACCTTTTATTACCATTTTATTTCGATGATAACTAAAGATAAATAGAGTAAATTACCATTATATTTTATGATTTCATTAACCCTTAGTTCTTTAGGCATAATGTCACGACCCGTCCTCGGGGCTCATGCTATGACTACCCCAAGCCCGCCTTTCGTAGGACAGGGGCTGGAGACTAGCACCAAGGCGTAATTCCCGGAAAAATGGGAAGGAATTGCCTTTGTAATGTAAACAAACACCACAGACCAGGAAAGCAGTTGAGGTAAACACTAAGTAAAAACTGGGTACAACAGTAAGTGCAGAAAAGTAAGTGGGCCAGAATACAAACCCAAACTGAAAGTAATGTACAACTGGAAAGGGAAAACGTCAACTGAAAGTAAAGACACAATGTTGATCCATCCACTGGAAATCCCACTTGAAGGGTGGGTACAGATATCCTCCACAACTCCTCGGGTCTAGCCGTCTACTCCGTGTACGTCCCACCCAATGGTCCACCCCTAGGTACAGACCTGCTCCTCGTGCCTCAACCACGATCAGCGTTGTCCGTCGTCTTCAACCAACACAATGTAGTGCGGGCATAGCCCATGCAAGGGTGAGTATAAGCTACTATGTAGGGACCCCTATACCCCTGATGGTCTCCCAGAATCCACAAAGGATAATCCGCAAAGGAAAGATACAATCACGAAGTAACATCCGACACTGCTTAGGTATGTGCCCATACATATACCTAAGTCACCAATTCCAGTTCGCTCCAGCCTCCGAGCCCAAGCACAACCCAGTCCACACAGGAAATCACAACCCAGTCCACAAAGGAAAGAAAAACGTAATCCACACAGGATACCACAACACATTCCACAATGGAATGAAAAATAGGATTCAGCTCACACAGGTATACTTCTTCGTATAGCGATAGAGATGATCATATATAGCCACTGATTCGTCTAAGTAGTTGGACCCACAAAATAATCGATAAGTACTAACCCTCGCAATGACCCACAAAGGATCTGACCGACACAAGATCGATAGGTAACTGATCCCCACAATGACCCACACAGGATTTGACCCACACAGGATCGATAGGTAACTAACCACCGCAATGAACCACACAAGATCTGTAGGCGCTGGCCCACACAGGACCGCTGAGTACTGACCCATATAGGATCAGACCCACACATGATTTGTAGCACTGATCCACGTAGGATCGCTGAGTGCTGTAGTCGTCGCCGTCAAATCCACTGAGGACCTTTATAAAGTCGTTGTCGTCGTCGCAGTCGCAGCCAGCGCAAGGGTTCCCGCACACATCAAGCTCATTCGAGAGGGTCCGCTCCACGAGATGAGAGACTGATACATCTACTGACACATAGTCCGGAGTTGATGTATCCAAAAGTTCCGTATCTACAACAGGAACTCAACGTTACAGACAACGCGTCAATCGGACGCCCAGTCTGAGAGTTTTTGGCATTTTCGTCCCAGGGGCCCGGTTGGTTTTTAAGTCAAAACCAACCCGACCGTCCTCCAACTGCATCCAAACCTCGAGTGGAGTAAGCCAAAAGGTCCGTCTCACTAAGAGGAATCCAACAAAGTCAATGAAACGTCAATCGGACGTCCGGAGCTCAAGTTATAAGCGTTTCCGCTCCGAGGGCCCGATTTGTTTCGTGTACAAACCATCTCGGCCGAACCCAAATTACTCCTAAACCTTGAGTGTAATATGTTTAAAAGACCATCTCGATCCAAGGATCACATCTCCACTGACGGTACGTCGATCGGAGGTTCGTAGCCCATGATATGGGCAAAGGACCGAAGAGGTCTGAAAACGGGGGGTCTGGGCCCGGACCGACCCGGCCCAACCCCCCTGGGTCGGCCTGAACCGGGTGACCCGACCTGGGTCCGGTCCGACCCAGCAGGGCATGGCCCGACCCGGCTGGCGTGGTCCGGCCGGGAGGCTCGGTCCGGCGCACTGGAGCTAGCCGAGCGGCCGCGCAAGGGGGGACCGCCCCCTGGACGAAACCGCGGCCCCCACGCGGGGGCCGCTCCCTGTCAACGGACGCAGCGCGATGCTGCGTCCCTCTGGTCCCGCACTGCCACGAGACCAGCCGCCCGCCGTCGCGGCGGCCCCTTCCCCACGGCGCGCCAACGAAAAACTCCACGGACCACCGGACAAGCTCCGGTGGTCGGATTTTCCTGTCGTCTTCGCCAATGGCCCTCCCGGGACCCGTCCTTCACTGCAAGGACCACCCAACTCTTGCACAGCCTGATTTGTCATCGCCCGCCAAATCCGCTCACCAAGAACGAATAGACGGTGGGTTCGGACCTGTTCGTTGGTCCGCACCCACCGTGTTAGCAGTTTTAAAAGTCTTCCGACAATATTTAAACAAACCGCAGATATAATCACAAAGATTTAATTGCATCATGTAATCCCATGCTGAGGATATAATTCACAATGATTTAAAATAACCGCAACCCCTACCTCAATCGGTTGATGATCGAAGATTTTCACGAGGGAAGAAACGTCGTGGAAGAAGCATCGCGGAAGGAGGATCGTCGGCGTCACGGTACACGGCGTCGCGTCGTCGATCTCCGAGGGTTCGGCGTTCTTCATCTCCCTTCGTCGGAGGCCGGCGTTCTTCGTCGGTGATGATGCGTTCTTCGCGTTCTTCACATTCTTCACGTTTTTCGCGTTCTTCGATTAAGGAGGATGAAGATATTCAAGCCTTAGAGCTTTCTCCAATTCCTCTCAACAAGCAACCCCTCAATAAAAATAAGTGTTGGTCTTATTTTTATTTCCCATGCCAAAGTTTTGGAATTCATAAAAAGAATCCAACAATTAATTGAATTAATTGCAATGCCTAAACTGCCCAATTAATTGGGGCGTTTAATATTTAATTAAATGCACAGGTTGACTTTATTTGAAAGGGGGGTTTTTGTTGGTGCGTTACTTAGAGGGAAAGAAACGGTGGGGCTCGTGCGACCCACCTCACAAATATCCTACCATGTGGGTAGGATATTATGGGTACCATCTTATCCTCTTAACATAGGTTAATCCGCTTAAGTGAAATAAAATAAAAAGGTCGCACCACTTTTATTTTATTCATTAACTTAACCCCAAAAATAAAAAACCACACCCGAGCAAACCCAACTCCAAAAAAGGTATTTCTAAGCAATTTTCGGTGCTGCAATTCCATTGGTGCCCTCAGAATTCGATTTTGACCACCGGTGAAAATGTTAGAAAAACCCGCTCGTTCGTTCATTAAACATACCCAAGCCAAACATTGGAAAATGATTCCGGGAACACCGGGCGTTGGAATCAGGTGCCGTCAGAAACTACGCTCTTGTAAAATTCTCAAGAAAATTATGAAAAAAATTCCCTTGAAATTTATGGGTCTTTACATTACTCCCACCATAGGGCTTTATGTCCCCGTAAAGATACTTCAAAAACTAGGGAAACAAATGTGGGTACTGAGCACGCATCTGAGCCTCCCGCTCCGAAGTGCTCTCCTGGAGGTTCTCGTACTGCCATCTGATGCGCACTAGAGGAATCGACCGTCCACATAGGACCCACTCCTGTCGATCCTCAATCTCCACTGGGACCTCTGTAAAAGTCACCCCATCATCAACGTCCAACTCCACATGGTCAATGATATGCGTCGCGTCGTGCACGTATCTCCTCACCTGGGATACGTGGAAGACGTCGTGCACCCGGTGCCACTGAGGTGGTAGAGCCAGGCGATAAGCCACCTCGCCAATCCAACTGAGGACATGGAATGGTCCGATGAAGTGTGGAGACAACTTGCTGCCTCAGCCAAATCTCTGTAATCCACATCGAGGTGACCCGAAAGAAGACGTGGTTGCCATCCTCGAACTATAGTGGCCTCCGCCTCCTGTCAGCATAAGACTTCTGCTGGCTCTGAGCTATTCTCATCTGCTCCTGGATGACCTGAACCTTTTCTGTCATGGCCTGGACCATCTCCAGTCCCACAAGTGCTGACTCCCCAAAGTCTGTCCAGCACAAATCAGATCAGCAAGGTCATCTCTACAACTCCTTATATAGTGCCATCCCGATGGTGGAGTGATATATGTTGTTATATGAGAACTCTACCAAGGGTAGTTGGTCCTCCCAGCTGTGACCAAAGTCGAGGAAACTTGCACAGAGCATGTCCTCGAGGGTCTGAATGGTCCTCTCCATCTGACAATCTATCTGAGGGTGAATGGCGGTGCCCAGATGTAGCTGCGTCCCGAACGCCTTCTGCAACCCCTTACAAACTGGGAAGTAAAGCGAGCATCTCGATCGGAGATGATAGATGATGGCACACCGTGAATCCGTACAATCTCCTGAAGGTAGAGACGTCCCAAGCTCTCCACTGAGCCCTTCTCTCTGATTGGTAAGAAGTGAGCCGACTTGGTGAGTCAGTCAACAATAACCCAAATGGAGTCGTGACCTCTGGAAGTGTGTGGAAATCTAGTCACGAAGTCTATAGATATGTCATCCCACTTCCACTCTGGGAACTCTAAGGGTTTTACCAAGCCTTCTCGTACCTGGTGCTCCACCTTCACTTGCTGGCAGGTGAGGCATCGAGAAACGAACTCTGCCACAACCTTCATTATGCCCGGCAACTAGTGCTGTCATCTGATATCCTGGTACATCTTTTCTATGCCAGGATTTACCGCCAAAGGGGAAGTGTGAAACTCTCTCATCGCCTCCTAAAATAAAGAAACTGGTACCAAGGTACGTCCTTTGAAAAGGACATAGTGATATTCTCCTACGGAGAATCCATCAGGTGTCTGTCCTGAGTATATCTGTGCACGCCGTGTCTCACAGTCAGCATCCCCATGCTGTGCCTCTCTGACCCGCTGCAGTAGTGGGGCAGTGACTGTGAGTGACTGAAGGAAGGTTGATCCATCTCTATCCGTGAAGGATATCTACAAAGGGGCTAGATTCTCGGTCGCCTCCTCAAGTAGTTGAATGCTCGTCCTCCTGCTGAGAGAATCGGCTACTACGTTCCCATTCCCATGAGTATAGACAATCTTAAATTCATAGTCCTGGATGAACTTGAGCCATCGCCGCTGTCTTAGGTTCAAGTCCATCTGATAGAAGATGTACCTGAGACTCTGATGGTCATAAAATACTGTAAAGCGCTCGCCCATCAGATAGTGTCGCCATGTCTTCAGAGCGAAGATCACTTCTACTAACTCCAAGTCCTGGGTAGCGTATTTCTGCTCATGCGGCCTCAACTGGAATGATCCATAGGAAATCACTGCCCTCTCCTACATCAGTACACACCCGATTCCCATCCGTGATGCATCGCAGTAGACTACGTACCCTACTCCCTACTCTGGAAACCTCAAGATAGTTGTGTTGGTCAATCTCTTTCTTAGCTCCTAAAAGATCTGCTAACATCTGTCTGACTACACAAAAGGTTTCGCCTTCTTCTCAATGATGATAGTGGTTCTACAACTCTGGATAACTCTAGCACAAATCTCTGGTAGTATCCAGCTAGTCCCAAGAAACTCCGCACCTCTGTCACGCTCCTGGGTGGTTCCCAAGTTAGCACTGCCTCGATCTTCGCATGATCCACCACAACTCCCGCCTCAGAGATGATGTTCCCCAAGAAGTGGACCTCACGTAACAAGAACTGACACTTTGAGAGCTTTTCATAAATCCGGTGCTCTCGGAGTGTGTCTAGTACAACCTGTAGGTGGTAGGCGTGCTCCTCCTCAGTCGTCGAGTATATCAAAATGTCGTCGATGAAGACCACGAAAAACCGATCAAGGTATGGCTGAAAAATCCTATTCATGAGTCCCATGAATACTGTGGGAGATTTGGTTACGCCGAAGGGAATATCCAAGAACTCATAGTGGCCATACCGACATCTGAAGGCTGTCTTCTGCACGTCCTCGTCTTGAACTCTGAGCTGATGATAGTCTGACCTGAGTTCTATCTTTGAGAACCACCATGCTCCCTTGAGCTAATAGAAGAAGTCATCAATCCTCGGCAGTGGATACTTGCTCATCACTGTCACCTGGTTCAGGCGACGACAGTCGACACAAAGTCTCAAGCTCTCATCCGCCTTCTTGGCGAACAATATCGGGGAAGCCCGGGGTGAAACACTGGGTCG
Organism: Viscum album; assembly: GCA_963277665.1. Classification (NCBI taxonomy): domain Eukaryota; kingdom Viridiplantae; phylum Streptophyta; class Magnoliopsida; order Santalales; family Viscaceae; genus Viscum; species Viscum album. The sequence goes on from OY728127.1 coordinate 113,910,797, forward strand.
GATGAATCGCTTGCCCTGCAAGTCCTCCAACTGTACCTGTAGCTCTCGAAGCTCGGTGGGAGCCATCCAATATGATAGGGTGGATATCGGGTCTGTCCTGGGGTACAGGTCAATATAATAGTCTACCTATCTGCGAGGAGGTAGTCCTGGAACGTCGTCGGGGAAAACGTCCGCATACAGATCCACCACTGGAGGAAAACTAGGAATCCGCACGTCAACTGCTCCTAGGATGAGGCTAGACAACTGATGAGTGATGGGTTGTCCCCTCCTCTACGATTATCTATCCTGTGCTGTGAAGACTCCCTTCTCACCGGTGAAGGTGAACCTGCTCCCGTCGGTGCGTACACATCGCACCTTGTGCCTAATACAGTCAATCTGGGCATGGACTGTGGATAACCAATCCATGACAAAAATGACGTCATAAGGCCTTGACGCCACTACAAGAAGATCCCAGCCGAAGTTCTCGCCTCCTAGAGTATGCTCACACTACCGGCACTAGTTTGTAATCGTCGTGTGTTCTCCCTTAGGAGTCTCTAGCCATAATGATCGATCCAACGGATCTGTCGGAATCTCTGAGCTCCGAACAAGGGCAGCAACTATGAAAGAATGACTCGCTCCTGTGACTATAAGAATAGCAGAAAGGGTGGAATAGACACATATAGTACCTCGAATCATTTCTGGTGCACCGTGGTCATAGGTATCCGCTGCCTGGAGCTGTGCCTGTCTCTGCCCGCCATCTCCTTGTGGTCATGGTGGACCTCCTGGTAGTGGTGGTGGTAGAGCCTCAAAGCGTCGCCCACCACCTGCTGCTCGACCAGCTCCTCTACCTCGTCCACCTTCTCCCTACAGACTGCCACAATCGACCCTCTTCCTCTGCCTGGGTGGCCCCTCAACATTCTTCTACTCCTCGGCTTGGCGGGTCGGGCAGTCAGGAGCCATGTGGCCCTGCTCGCTGCATGAATAGCACTGTATGCCTCTCGAAAGACTGGATCCGCACTGTGTGCCCCGCACTGCTGAGCCAGTGTCCTGAGGCCGCCTGCCTGAGGGTCTGGTCTTCCTGAACCCATGATTCATCCGTCTACAGCTTGCTACAGAAGACTCTTCTACCTTCCACCCTGCGATAGGTCTCGCGGATGATGTAGACTCAGCAAGGAAGCTCTCAATCAAAAGGGCTCTCTCCAGTACTCCTGCCTGAGTCAGAATGCTGAGGGAGATCAGCGATGCCTTGATCTCATGCCACAATCCCTGCTCAAAAGACCGGGCCCGGAAGAATGGGTCCCATACCATGTCTGTCGAGTAGCGCGAGAGATCGGTAAATCTCACCGAGTACTGGGCAACCATCAAGCTTCCCTAACGCAGCTGTAGAAGCTCCTGGATACGCACCGCACGGAGGGGGGCTGGGATGAACTCCAAGCGAAAGAGGCTCTCAAAGTTCGTCCAGAGAAGAGATGCCTCATCGTGCACCTATTGCATCAAGATCCACCATCTGCCTGCTATCGCGTGTAGGAGGATCGCTACGAGAATAACCATGAGGTCTGCTGGTGTCCTCACTAACCTAAAAACCATAACCACTACCTCCAGCCAATCCTCAGCTTCCTGGGAGTCCATCTCCCCGACGAACCTGGGCGGTCGCTGGCGCTGAAAATCGTGCAGTGCACTAAGGCGACGTGCATCGTCAGCAGCTGGGGCTGGAAGCATCGGTGGCTCGGCAGGTAGAGGTACCGCCGGTGCCTCAGCTGTCAAAGGGCCCTTTACCGAGGCCTCGTCGCTCGGTGGGCTGTCGTCACGAACAACTCTCGGAACCCTAGCTGGCTGCCATCGTGGGGCCATCCTGAAAAGAGACAGGTGCGCCACGGTCAGAACAGTATACCTGGTGAGCTGACACAAAGTAATCACAAAGAAAACATGAAACACACAAGCAATCAATGTCTTCGTTCATTAAGTCGGAAATCAGAAGTCTGGGTCCTGGTGTACGGATACTTCGGCCGCCGCACCAACACTAGACTCGCTAGACTGATAACCACACCCAATACGCTTAACACTATTGCTTCACATAGAAAAAGATCAGAGTCCAAAGATCTATGGTACAACTGAACTCCTCTGATACCAATTTGTCACGACCCGTCCTCGGGGCCCGTGTCGTGACTACCCCAAGCCCGCCTTCCATAGGCTAGGGGCTGGCGACTAGCAACAAGGCGTAATTTTCGGAAAAAAGGGAAGGCATTGCCTTTGTAAGGTAAACAAAAACCACAGAGAAAGCAAGCAGTAGAAGTAAACACCAAGTAAAAACCGGGGACAACAATAGGTGCAGAAAAGTAAGTGGGCCAGAATACAAACCAGAATTGAAAGTAAAGTACAACTGGGAAGGGAAAACATCAACTGAAAGTAAAGTCGCAACGTCGAGCTGTCCACTAGAAATCCCACCTGATGGGTGGGTACTGATAGCCTCCATAGCTCCTCAGGTCTAGCCGTATGATCCATGTACGTCCCGCCCAATGGTCCACCTCCAAGTACCGACATGCTCCTCATGCCTCAACCACGATCATCGCTGTCCGTCGTCTGAAACCAACACAACGTAGTGCGGGCATAGCCTGTGCAGGGGTAAGTATGAGCTACTCAGTAGGGACCCCGAGACCCACGAAGGTCTCCCATAATCCCCAAAGGATAATCTGAAAAGGAAAGATACTATCACGAAGTAACATCTGACACTGCTTAGGTATGTGCCCATACATATACCTAAGTCACCAATTCCAGTTCGTTCCAGCCTCCAAGCCCAAGAAAAACCTATTCCACACAAGAAAACACAACCCAGTCCACACAGGAAAGCAAAACGTAATCCACACAGGATAGCACAACACAATCCACAAAGGAAATCAAAACAGGATTCTGCTCACACAAGTATACTTCTTCGTACGACGATAGAGATGATTAGATATAGCCACTGATTCATCTAAGTCGTCAGACCCACAAAAGAATCGATAGGTACTAACCCCCGCAATGACCCACAAAGGATCTGACCCACACAGGATTGATCGGTAACTATCCCTTGCAATGACCCACACATGATCTAACCCACACAAGATCGATAGGTAACTAACCCCCTCAATGACCCACACAGGATTAGACCCACAAAGGATCTGTAGGCGCTGGCCCACACAGGACCGCTGAGCGCTGACCCACACAGGATCGGACTCACACAGGATCTGTAGCACTGATCCACATAGGATCGCTGAGTGTTGTAGTCGTCTCCGTCGAATCCACTGAGGATCTCTGTACAGTCGTCGTCGTCGTCGCAGTCGCAACCAGCTCTAGGGTTACCGCACACAGCAAGATCGTATGGGAGGGTCCGATCCACGAGCCGAGAGGCTGATACATCAACTGACACAATGTCCACAGTTGATGTATCCAAAAGTTCCGTATCGACAACAGGAACTCACCGTTATAGACTGTGCGTTAATCAGACGCCCGATCTGAGAGTTATTGGATTTTTCGTCCCAGGGCCCCAATTGGTTTTTAAGTCAAAACTAACCCGACTATACTCCAACTATGTCAAATCCACAATCGGAGTAAGCCAAAAGCTCTGTCTCACTATGTGGAATCCAAAAAAGTTGACGGCACATCAATCAGATGTCCGGAAGTCAAGTTTCAAGCGTTTCCGCTCCGTGGGCCCGGTTGGTTTCGTGTACGAACCAACCCAAGTGAACCCAAAGTACTCTGAAACCTTAAGTGTAATATGTCAAAAAGACCATATTGATCCAAGGATCGCATCTCCTCTGACGATGCATTGATCGGAGGTCCGTATCCCATGATATGAGCAAAAGACTAAAGAGGTCCGAAAACGGGGGGTATGGGCCCGGACCGACCCAGCCCAACCCGCCCTGGGTCGGCCCGGCCCTGTGGTCCGGTCGGGCGGCTCGGTCCGGCGCGCTGGCCGAGCGGCCGCGCAAGGGGGGACCGCCACCCTGGACAAAACCACAGCCCCCGCGCGGGGGCCGCTCCCTGTCAACGAACACGGCGAGATGCCGCGTCCCTCTAGTCTCGCGCGGCCGCGGGACAAGCCGCCCACCGCTGCGGCTTCAGCTGGGGTGGCCCCTTCCCAACGGCGTGACAGGGGCTGCCGCCTCCTGGCGGCCGGCCGGTGCCGGCCCCCACCTCCGGCCGCCGGTGCCGCCGTGCCGGCGAGGCACGCTGATAGAAAACTCCGCGGACCACCGGACGAGCTCCGGTGGTCGGATTTTCCTATCGTCTTCGCCAACAGCCCTCCCGGGACCCGTCCTTCACTGCGAGGACCTTCCAACGCCTACGCGGCCTGCTTTGTTGTCACCCGCCAAATATGCTCACCAAGAATGAAGAGACGGTGGTTTCGGACTTGTTCGTTGGTCCGCACCCACCAAGTTAGCGGTTTTAAAAGTCTTCCGACAATATTTAAACAAACCACAGATATAATCACAAAGATTTAATTGCATCATGTAAACCCATAATGAGGATATAATTCACAAATATTTAAAAGAACCACAAACCCTACCTAGATCGGTTGATGATCGATGATTGTCACAGGGGAAGGAACATCGCGGAAGAAGCGTCGCGGAAGGAGGATCGTCAGCGTCGTGGTACAGGGCATCGCGACGTCGATCTCCGAGGGTTCAGAGTTCTTCGTCGCCCTTTGTCGGAGGTCGGCCTTCTTTGTCGGCGATGATGCATTCTTCGTGTTCTTCGCGTTCTTCGCGTTTTTCGCATTCTTCGACGAAGAAGGATGTAGATCTTCAAGCCTTAGATCATTCTACAAATCCTCTCAACAAGCAACCCCTCAATAAAAATAAGTGTTGGTCTTATTTTTATTTCCCATGCCAACGTTTTGGAATTCATGAAAAGAATCCAAAAATTATTTGAATTAATTGCAATGCTTAAACCGCCCAATTAATAGGTGTGTTTAATATGTAATTAAACGCACGGGTTGAATTTATTTGAAATGGGGGTTTTGCGGGTGTGTTACTTTGAGGGAAATAAACATTGGGGCTTGTGCGGGCCCCACCTCAAAAAATATCCTACCAAGTGGATAGGATATTATGGGTCCCATATTTTCCGCTTAACATAGGTTAATCCACTTAAGTGAAATAAAATAAAAATGTCGCACCACTTTTATTTTATTCTTTAAATTAACCCCAAAAATTAAAAACCACACCCGAGCAAACACAACTCCGGAAAAGGTGTTTCTAAGGAATTATCGGCGCTGCGATTCCTTTGGTGCCCTCAGAATTCGATTCCGAGCACCAGTTCAAAAGTTAGAAAAACCCGCTCGTTCGTTCACTGTACGTACCCGAGCCAAACTTCGGAAAATAATTTCGGGCACACCGGGCCTCGGAATCAGGTGCCGTCAAGAAACTGCGCTCTTGTAAAATTCTCAAAAAAATTATGAAAAAACTTTCCTTGAATTTTACGGGTCTTTACACATAACAAATGCACCTTATTTTGTTAGAGTAAGAGGTGAAGTGTAAATTGATCAAGGCACAATCAAAGGGTGATATTTTATATAATAAATGAAAAAAAATCAAATAATTATTTCTTCTCATGAAAACTCAACAACATTAGGAAAATGATATTGAATTGAAATATAATCCTATTATCCTCATATTTATGATATCAATGAGTTATTTCATGCCTATATGGTGCATGGGTTTTTGTTGTTAACCTTTTCTATATCACCTTCTTCATTGGATTAATTTTCTCTATCACTCTCCATCAGTATTTGGGTGTTATTTGTCTCTTATATGTCAATGTTTTAATATTCCACCTATATTCGACTATTTCAAAACATAGTTATGAGTAGCATTGGGTAATCATTATGTTTCTAAACATACCATTTTAAATGATAAATTGTTATTCATTTGTTTTATATGGGTTTATAAGAAAGAAATTTTTTATTATTAAGACATTGATTACCCAGATGAATTTCAAGGGTGAAATTCATTTAATGGGGGGTAGAATTTTACAAACCGAGTTTTTATGATTTTTTTCAAATAAAATAATATTAATTGATGAATTTCATTTCATTCTACACTTTTATAGGATTTTGGTACATGAAAAACATATTTTATCTGGCAGTACATGCAATATAGATTCCCTTCGATAGCTTGTGTTATATGTTAGTCTTAGATTTTACAATCTAATGAATATTATTAATATTAAAATTATAATATTATTATAATTATCAACAATCCATTTGAATAGATCATATGAAAATTATTAAGTAAATTTTCACAATATGGTTTATATATTTTTATAAAATTAATTCTTTAACAACCAACTAATTATAAATTAAAGTAAGAACTCATTGAAAATAAAGAAATTTGTTTTCTAGAAATCTATTTTTCTATGAACCAAAACGTTTTATAACAACAAGGTGAACCAATATTTTATGAATTATTTTATTAAAAATAGATTAGTATAAATTCAATAAAATATATAAAATTGAACTTTTATTACATTTAAGAGATAAGAATAAATATATTTTTTGTGATAAATGTTATATTTTCCAAAAAGGCAGTCTATCCACTTTTTGATGGAGAACTTTTTTAACTTTTTTTGAAAATATTATAATTTATTTTAAAAAAAACATTATGTAATGAAATATTTTACAATTTTATTCAGGGTAAATTAGGTATGTTTTTTAAAAATTAATTTTTTGACAAATTGTGAAAGTACAGAATTTTAATTGAAAACTAAATTTTCAACAAAGTGTTTTATATAATAAAATTTTATTTTATTTTTTTAAGCATAATTAGTTAAATTATTGAAAAAAAAATCCAATTTAGTTCATTGGAATCAATTTTACATTGAAATTGGATATAAAAACATTTTGGTCTTTTGATCATTTTCACTTTAAAACTCATTGTTTCGTCATGTCTGTGGAACCAATTTTAAAATGATTTTTGATAATTATTTGATTTTAATTAAGAAAAATGGATTCCATATTCAAAATAATAATAATTTATAATATATAATATGGTGAAATTAATTTTGTATGAAAATAATTAGTGAAAAATGTTAACATGAATTACACTTATTAATAGAAAAAATAGTGTACCAAAGGACTAAACATTATATTAACGAAAAAATAACCTAAAAACGTGTCCCAAAAACAATTCCTAACATATTTAGACTATATACCATATTATAAATAAATATTTTCAAAATTGTAGGCATGTTATGTAAGACTGTCTTCAAAAAAGTACTACCTTTTTGTATTTAAATGTTTGGAACTCACCTCCCTTACAAATAGCCACCACCTCTCCCAATATATTCACACCTATAAATCTCATTGTGTCAGTAATAACATGCACAACTAAACTATTAAAATTAATCATTTCAAACTAGAGGTATCACTTTGGGCAGAAATCATTCCTAGAAATTGTTTTTGTGCATACCAAAAGGAGATACTCGAAGAGGAGGCAACATTCATACAGAAGAACTTTTATGTTTTGTTTACTTCTATATCCCCATAAATTCTTCTAATATCATGATTATATGATAAAATAGTATATTAAATATAATAATATGTTATTATATAAATTTTACAACCAATAACATCCTAGACATCCATCAAATAGGATTCAAATTCATTTTTTGTTTGTATGGAGGACTATTGTATGGCGAACCGATGTCGTTCATTCTTCCATTAACACCTTACAAGGATGGAAATACTAATGTATTTATTTTTTATATATGATATAAATTATTTTTAATATGTAATTTTGATATTACACATACATTTTTTCTTTCCATATTCTTAGAATATGATAATGTTGTCATCGTTTATGACGATCTACCACCTCGCAAAGCAACGTGATTCATTCATGCATTACATGGAATGTATTAAGGAATGGTTTATTATAAATATGTGATATATATTAAATAATAATAATAATTTTTATATAATATATATGACATTTTCTTATTTTTCTTTTTTTATATGACAAGAAAATGGAAATATTGTTCATGCATATGTACAACCTACCGTCTCCTAAAATAGTGTATTTAACATTCCAATTTATATCATTTATAGATTATAATAAATACATTATAATGAATTTATTATATTTATATAATGTTTTATATTATATAAAAGAGTAAATCATGATCAAATTAAAATTACCCAAAATAAAAAATCAGAACATATATGAAAAACAAAGCGGTTATTACCCAAAACATAAATTTAACATGTAATTATTAATAAAAAGGGAATATAAAGTCATAGTAAAATCATATCCGGTAGATTATATATTAATATAGTTTATCATTATATGCGAAATAAACTTATATTTTTTATAATGGAGGATTGACCATGTACGAAGGATGTCAATACTTAAGGTAATAGGATTTCGACTCTCAGTTTTGTTTTTGAGAGGCTTATACCATATTCAACAATAATTTCTTTTGATTTATTTTTAAACATCCATTATTTATTTTACATCCCAAATTTAATTTATTTAATTTTATTAAAAAATTCAATTGATTTTATTCTTTCATAGATTTCATGATTATATGGTTACTCGTGTATTATAGGATTTCTGTCTCACTTTTTACTTATGTGAGATACATGCTCTATTCACCACCACTTTCATATATGTGGGTAATATACATCCCATTAATGTATATTATTATTATTCTTAAAAAAATTATTTAAAGATCTATATGAGGATATCTCTTTACTATGATTACCGTTTAAAAGTTACCAAATAGTTAAAGGAATATTTTCTCAATTTTCCTTCATTTACAAATATGTTATGTTATACACCTATATTGTTTTACATGGTGTATATACTACCACAATGACATGTTATATCATCAATATATTTATTTTCATTATATTATGATACCATGTAATATTATTCATTCATGGGGATTATGATTCAATATTACCAGAGTGGTAAGAGTTTGATACTTCAATCTCATCGTTTATCAGGATTATTTTATATTTTTCTACCATTGATGAAATATTTTGTTCTATCCCTAAATAATTATCATTAATTTTCATATTCTATTATTATTCACAACATCTTCATGTAATGTTACACTTTTTCTTCAATTTTTTACATTATATAATTAAGAATATTATTTCATAAGAATCTTAACATATCTCTCTGTTCGGTTAGAAATATGTCTTTGTTAAGAAATGTTTTCAAAACTTTTTATCATTTTAATTAAATTATATTTTAATATCATTTTCATGTAAATGTATTTTAAATAAAATTTATATATATAGGTTTTTAAAATGGGTGTCAAATCATCCATAAAAATATTTAAAGGTTATTTTCAATGAAAACGGTTTTCAAAATGTTTTAGATTTTAAAAAAGAGTTTTTTAATGTGTAATGGATTTTTTAATAAAGATAAGATTCAAATTAATTAGATTAAATTATATTTTTTTCAAGTAATTTTCTAAGAAAATTATTTTCAAAATGTTTTATGTTTGCAAAAAATGATTTTCAAATATTGGTTATTTTAATTAAGAAATTCCTCAAGTTTTCTTTACAAAAAATTCTCCATCTATGATGGAGTTATTTGTTATTTTGTTCTTTTATAGTGATATTATATAAGGAAAATATTCATATTCATTCATTGAATGGTTTATTTCTAAGAAGAAAAGTTTATTAAAAAACAGATTTCACTTCGACGAGCTATAACAAGTTAAAATTATTATGAAACCTCCGTCATATCATGGGTTATTCGGTATTTAAATTAATATGAGACCAATATATTTTCCCAAGTTTATGATATTAAAAAATGTAGAATACTTATTTCATTTCAGTGGTTATGATATGATGTTTATAACACCCATATATTTTTATGGGTCATTATATAAAGAATGTTTTATTAGTTTTTGGCACACATATGTATGATTTAATTATGTAAAGGGATGGACATATATCTCCCACCAATGAATTTGGATAATGATTTAAATCCCTTGTGATAGACATGGATATATTGGGGAGTGAACCTTTTTTAGTAAAGGACTTTTCCTACTAATAGGGTCTTGGTAGTGAACTATGACTACTAAGATGGTTTGAAGAATTCACACATACCACTATGATAGCATTCATAGTGATCCATGACTAATATGATTTTATGAGTGAACATGATTACACATTCACAATGCAATGCATGAATATGACTACATATTCATAATTCTATGCATGGACCTCTTTTAATTTCCATATGTTAATTTGGGGGTATGATTTCTTGTCATTAACTTAATGAGTTACCCATATCTATTTATAAATTTCAACGATATGATTATATAATGTGTATGCCACAAATTTCATTTAATCTGCATATATTATGCTACCATGAATCATGTTCTTTTATAATTATACGATTCATGTCTTATAAACTAAAAATATTTATTACATTATTAATGATTAAGATAGTTGATATAAATGGGATGGTATTAAAATGGTATTCTCATGTTAATATACCATTATTCTCAGGTCATGAATATTTATATCATTTGATGGTCCAAATTTGAAATATGAGCATACTCATTCTTATGTTTCCTTTTTCCTAGTTATGAATAATTGGTTTAAGTATGAGTACTAAATGAGTATATCATTATAGAAGATGTTAATGATCTCTCACCAAATTTGTAAAATGTGTTCTGAGTTTCGAAAGGCCCTAAACTATTTTTTGTCCTTAGGAATGTGTTTGTATAATGTTTTAATATTTCATATAAAAGGATTTAATATCAATGTATGAAAAAACATGGGGCAATATAATGGGATATTGTGAAATAAATGTTATCTAATATTTTGTTATATTGTACATGACCTGTAATCATAGGTTGTCAAATTTTAACATATTAGTTAAATTTCTTCCTCAAATTTTTAATTATTGAATAAAAATGTAGATATATTGGGACATTATCATAAAAAATAAAGAATAAAATGATACATTTTTCTCACAATCTAACATATGATTAAGACACATATCATTTTCCTCAAAAACAATATTCAATATTATTCCATGGTATATATACAATAATTATATATTCATCATAATTTACATTTCTGAAATTCAACTTATACACTAACACATAAACCAATAAAAAATCATACATCATTTTAATAATAAAAACTCTCTTCAATCCTAAAATTATATTAATATTTTTTTCATAAAATTACATACTATCCTATATATATATTTCGAAATCTAAAAATGCATGTAACCTAAAAAAAATCATAATACATTTATCAATAAAATTGTTATAAATGCTATCATACGTTCCCAATAAATCATTCCACCATAATATACTAATCATAATATATCCACCATTTCATCATGTGTTTTTTATAGTTATCCAAAAAATATAACCTTATTATAAAATAGCCTTTCAAGGTTATTGATTCAATTTAATCTACGTAGCCAAAACCATAATGAAATACTATTGATGAAATATACGTTGGTATTTTATATTACCCTCTATAACATTTAGAATATTTTTAAACATCATCAAAAAATATTAATTTTTCTATGTGATTATCGATAACCACCATGTATTATCATTCCTCTTAATGTAAACCTAGTTTCTGTAGTTATGATTAGAAAATAATCATTTATATGAAAATAATCATATTCCATGAAACATCCATTTATATATGCACCCTTATTTTTAAATGAGAGATAATGGTTACTTTATTAGTACCATTCTCAAGTTCTTATTATGATCCAATTTGAACCAATAACAATAACCAAAATGGTTATGATAACATCCAATATAAGAATATGAAAACATTAGTAAATAGATTTATTCTCCAATGGAAGCTAAATTTTAAACTATTAAATAAGTGGATCAACATATAACTCCATCTAGATTATCAAATGAAATTTTATCATAAGGTTCTCAAACCATACTAGTTAGAATCATACTCAAATCCTTCCTAATAGTTCACATAGAATATATGAATTAACCAAAGAACATATCATAAGGATTACCAAACTAGGTGTGTATTAAAGAACCATTTCAAATATAATAGAATAATGGCCAAGATATACATAGACCACTCATTTTGATGGAATTAACACAATATTCATTCATTCCAATACAACATACCTATATATTATCTATATATGGATGTATTTATTAGAAAAATATTTAGTTTTTACTCCACTAAAATATCATGATGTTATCCTATACTAAGACATACCTCAAAGAATTTTCCTTTGGTATTTCACTAATATAATATTATCATAATCCCAAGAATATTCAATATGACCTCAAATAACAAAAAGTGTTATCTACACCTTTTATTTTATAATAAACCATATCATATCAAACATTGAGGACACATAAAAATATCAAAGATTCATAAACTCATAACATTATAATTACCACAGTTGTCTAAACATTTCTCTGTTAACAACTATAACAACCAAGAACTAATCGTCTAATTATTACATGAATTAATGTAAATATTTCAATAAAACAACTTCATATGGTCTATTATGTTTACTATTTCCGATAATTAAGGAAAAACCTATATAACAAAATAAATAATTTTTAATTAAATGGAAAATTCCAATCCTATTAAAAAAAATATTGAACATACAAATTATTTAATATCTCCAAAAAACTATTCTACTACAATACCATTCTAAAATCATATTAATTTATAATTTTCATTACAACATGGAGAAATTAAAATGTTGTACATTTTTTATTTGAGATTCTAAGTAAGGGAATGCTTAAAAGAAAAAATAACAAATCAAAAGTTTGTATAAGCTTAGAATATAGAAATAATCATGATACCTATGAAAATTTAAAAAATAGATAATTGGTCCTAGAATATGATTTTTCATAACATATGATGGGAATTTAATTAGTGAAAAACAATATTCAAATAGAAGAATCATAAATTAGGATCCATTAATAATAGTACTGAAAGCGGAAAAATTATAAACATTGTATTTATTATCATTATAAACCTAACTACCTTTCCAAAAATTATCTCATAAAATTATTATTGGAGATAAATGTCATCATACCCACCCTTTTTGAACCTAATTTTTTTTACCTTATTCACACATAAAATTTTGATTGGATTTGAACACTATAATAGTTACCATTTGGGAACCTAGCTACTCGCTCACCCATTCTACAAAATTTTTTATCTCATGAGATATAATCCATTACAATATTTCTTGGAGGGAGATGTCGGTCCCAACCATATTGTAATATACCCATTTCTGTGATAATTAAAAATAATGTCACTTCATAAAATAACCCATAGAATGAAAATGTTTTTATTAACATTAGTAAATTACATGAAATTAGTAACTTAAAAAATAAAAAAAATGATTCCAAATAATTTTTAAATAAATTAAATACATTATATGTGGACAAAAATGATGAATCGTGGAAAAACACCATTCCATGTTAATCAATTATATACTAAGAGTAAATTGGGATACAAATCTATTAAAATGTTTTTTCATTAAAACCCATGTAAATTATTTGTAAAAAAAAGTTTACAGTCATTTCCAAAATAATATTCAAAAAGTTTCAAATAAACTTATAATAATTTATTTATGGAAATTAATATTATAAAAGTAAAACTTTTCTTATAGAATGAAATTTATTTTTGAATATAAAATATATGATTTTAAATATGATATAATTTTGATAAAATTATAAATATGATGAAAAAAATCATTTAAATATTTGATAAATATAAATGTAAAGTTTGAAATGATAATTTTTGGGGTAAAATATATAAATCATAATATCTTTTATCATGGGAAGGAAAAAAAGGGAGGAAAGGGAAAATGAGTTCCTGGAAAAAGAATGATAGTTAGAAAATATGAGAGCTATTCGTAAAAATTTCAAAATTTATTAATGAATTCATCATTGAAGAAGACATAGATGAATAAAATAATGGGATTAAATAATATAATAACATAGTAGTGATGATTAGAATAAAATTTTATTCATATCCTTAAATAAAAAAATTAGAACTAAATAAGTGTTAATTGAGATTTTAAAACACAAATGACATTAGTAATGTGTGAATAAAAATTCATTGGAATTATGAAAATCATATAGATAAAAAAATACCATTATTAATAAATGATTATTAAAAAATAAATTATTAATCAATTTATACATAATATAGGTATGAAATTAGACCATAACATAAAACCATGTCTCAATAAATGGAAATTGAATGAAAAACACTTACGCTATAAGAAGCATTCCAATAAAAAATCCTCAAAATAATGATAGTTCATGAAATTGATGTTAAAATTACATGATATATATAATTCATGATATTATATTACTTATAATTATTATAAAAATATTATAAATTAAATCATGCACATTACAGAATATGTGTCTCAAGAAACAACATTTTTAAGTTAAACTCTTTCATATTGATAGACGTTTAAATCGAGTGATTGAAAAAGTGAAAGTGAGAGGGAGGATGGGATAGATAGAAATAAAACATCAAAAACCATGAATATAAAATAATTCATGATATAATATGAAAAATAATAAGCACATAAAATATATCAGTTAAAATGGTTCTATAATGAAGAACATGTCTCAATGAAGGGGATTTCAAACAAAACCCCTTACATTGTTTCCTTATTTAGTTGATCACAATATAATATCGTACAAGACAACATATCATATTTAATATCCTATTTTATATCCTTAAAAATAAATATTACCCTTATATAATCCTTATTATATCGCCCCAAAATCAAACCATTGGTTCTGAGCCAAAGTGTCAATGACCACATCTACACCTCCTCATGTGCAAGAGGTTGCAAACTAGTTGCAATGGTCTGAGCCCATTAGTGGTGAGACTATACCCTCTTTATCATATCATTGGATAAAAAATAATTAACAAATAATATAATGAATAAATAGAGTGAACATGTAGAAACTAACAATGACAGATATGAAATAAAATAAAAAGTAACTCTCAATGTGGAAAACATGTGCAATATGTAAGGAAAAAAAATAAACAGTAATGTTCTATAGAGTCCATACCAATCACAAACCCAACCCATGATCTCATATTAAACCATCCTCTATAGGTAAAAATCTATTTACAAGATCTCTAGTAATAAAATCATTAAGCGCATTGAAATTCCGATGTAGAATGTGAGTCATGACATAGTAGGACACCACCAAGGCATCCTTAACCAAGTGTTCGCATGTAAAATAGTTTCATTCAATGATAATAATATATGTGTGACATGAATCAAAAAATAAATCCAAAACATGTTTTAAAATGGCTAACCATTATACCACAAACCCCTGGTTGTACCTTCATTGAGTCTATTTCAAAAGGATATTGAGAAGATATTTTTGTGAAAAAAATAGTGAAAAATCCAATTAAATTATCACTCAACATATCCATATAGCCATTTCTAAATTTGACACATTATAGGAGATAATTACAACATACTTCTAAAAAATCAACTATGTGTTGAGTTCATGATATACATCATGAGACTACTAAGAGTGACTAATATATAACATGTGATTGGCTAGAGTTCCCAATATATGTCAGGTAACTCACATGCCATCTTGTAATCAGGAAACCTGACACATAGTTTTTAAATAAATACTTAACAAGAAATTCCATGGAATCATCATATATCTACCCTCTACTCTTGTCCATAATCTCCATTTTTAAAATTGAACTAGGCTAATTCTTTAAAGGATAATCATGAAAGGATGTTCTATATGTTCTATGTACCATGAAAAATACCTAAAAACAAAGGAAACATATATAAAAATAAGAGTATATATAGAAATAATATCAACAAGAGGAATAAATCAATAACACATAACGGAAAAGGATCATAATCAAATATGGACATATCATAATATTGTATAAATAATGGATATAAATTTCATAATAGGTCTCATAGGCTACACACACACCCATATGTTCTCATAATAAGGAAATTTCTTCAAATTAGGTGAAAATATATTTTATAACATTGTAAAAATGGTAACAAAATCCCCAAGAGCTTTGCAACTTCATACGTAAAATATGATGACATCATCATCATGTCTCATCAAGTATGTCATCACGGGATCTCACCCACATACCAACATAACACAACACATTCCATTAACTTCTAGAACAGGTTCCAATCAAACATGACATTGGTTATAGAGAAATGTAAATAAAAATAATCTAAAGGGTAGAATGAATTTTTACCCAAGATCAATATCTGTATACGGTGGAATTAAATAATAGTTTTAATTATAATAAATCCTCTCTTAGAATAGTTACAGAAAAATAAGGCTTCTTAAAGTTTTGGATGGTTTTGTCGCTCATATAGGGAACTATAAAGTGGAGGTGTTCTAGAGCCAATCTTCATGGAGTAGGGTGAAACCACATGATAAAGGGGTGTTCATGGAGAAAAATACCATGGTGAAGAACAGGAAGCTACAACATAGAATATCTATTTGAGAAAAATAATGGGGATGAAGAGAGTGTTGTAGTATAGAGAGTGTCATATGTTTTCCCTCCATGAGGCATCAGGGGTTTCTATAGAATTGAACCGCACTAGGTCATGCACTAATGTAGAATTAAGGGATTCATTGTTGTGTTGTGTCTATTTCACAATCCTAAAAAACTCTAGGAATTAAATTGAATGAACAAGGGAAGAAATAGTATATATTGGGGATCATATGATTTTTATTTCACATGGGAAAACTAATAAGGCATATTTAATCATCTAAAACTAATTACCAAGATTCAACTCAAAAATTAAATTTTAAAATATATAATCGTGAAGATTTAATGACCAGATCCAATGTCAGAAATTCATGTACGAAATGGAACTATGACATGTTTGATATAACCATGAAATAATATCCATTAATATCCATCCACAAAAAATAATAAGTCACAACACCTCTAACCAACAACACCACATGATATCCCTTATACATGGGGTGTGGCGTTTATTCCACCACATTGTTTTGGAACAATAACCCCCAACATCACATCCAACTTCTATATGTCGTTTTTTTAAGGACTATGTTATTTTTCCACCTTCTTTGGCTATAAATATCTTCAAAAACACTTTGTCTTCCACAATCTTCTTGAATCCCACCAAACATCACCCAAACATGGACAAACTAAATAGAAAAGTGGATTATAATGAAAAAATAAATTTTCATTAAGGAATGAATTTTTTAGTATTTTATAATTCTTTAATTCAAAGGACTTCATTTTACAAAATATCCTCCTTATGGTTCCTTTACAAAGAAACATAATTCATTGATTTCAATCATTATCCTCCATCTCCAATGTCTTAACCAAGATCTATCCATGAATCCACAAGACCTATAAAACTGTAACCCTTATCCTTGAATGGGATTTCCAACCCTGTTTTAAAATCCACACCGGACTCTTATCATAAGTTGAATCTAGCTATTACTGAACATCCTCATAGATAATTAAATGTGTAGGATAATCCATAAACCATCAGGTTTTTCAAACACGAAGCACATCATGTATACCTCAAATGCGAGATGGAAGATCTAAATCCTGTGCCACTCTCCAATACAACTTGGTGATCTCTAAGGTCATAAAAACACAATGATATATTTCCCCATTTCATCAAAAATCATTGGAATAACCATGGAGTTAGTGTCAAGAAAATTTTATCACCTACTATGAACTCCCAAGGTCTCCTATAATAGAAATCAAATGAACTTTTAATACTCTATGTGGTGATCAAAATCTTCTAAGTTAGCAACACTTTCTAAGAGTCCCCATGCACTAAACTAGGAATCAGACCTACTACCACTCATTCCTTATACCATGAGAGAGGTGAATGAAATATCCTCCTATAAAGTTCCTTATAAGGTTTCATTAGAATATATGTAGGGTAACTATTGTGTTATTACAACTCATCCAAATATAATTGATCACCATAACCTCCAGTAAATTCTATACTGGATTCTAAAATCACATCATCCAATATTTTTTTAGTTTTCTTATACATAAAATATTTCTAAGGAATCTATGTTTTTCTCAATGTTATAAGATACTTTAGGGCCTTCTGTATTCCTTGAAAACATGATATTTAAATCATACATATCTTCCTAAAAATATTCAAAGAAACACCATGTAATTATATTGTATCATAGATATAAATCATTACCATATCATCTACTATGTGAGTCTCTTGTATCTATAAAAAGTTTGAAACATTCATCACACAATTGATAATCATTTTGATAGGATCATGAGCCCTCAAGTTCATATGTAACCCTATAAAAATACCATAATTATATCCATCCACATCTACAGGGGAACTATAAGTGGATGTCACAACCCATTAAGGTTTTGGTTCTCTGATTATACTATATGACAGCTAAGTCATCGGGATAAAAACCCAAAAATGTCACTCTCTATCCATTGACCCCAGAAAATTATCATGATGTTACAAAACATTTCATTATCAATGATTTAATACCATTACCATGGTATTAATGAAAATCATCAGATACTCTCTGATAGAAGTAAGGACTGCCAATCTCATATGCATAATGATCACATTCTCATCATCCAATGTCCACCGATGTATTGGGTATGTCTAGAAAGATGTTCCCACATCACATAATTCCATAGGTTTGACTCTTGTATGGCCTTCAACCATTCCAAAATAGAATAACTGACCACCAAAGGATACCAATTCATTGGTTACAATCCATCAAAATCATTCATGCTAAAGTCAGCTAAAAATATCATCAAGCAACATTTCTCATCGGAAGGCCTCTCAACATACACCTACAAAACCCATGCCTTATGAATAAGAGAATTTTTATTGCTATAACCATTCCATGGTTCATAAAAAAGATCAATGTCAAATATATTTTGATATTCAAACCAATACCAAAGTTTCATATTTTGGTCCTTCTACATGATGATAAAAAAAATTGTTCTTATGGAATATGTAAGGAGAAAATCACTCACTGAATATACAATATCAGCAACACATCAGAGCTTGAACCACATCTACCAGCTCCATGTTGTGATTAGGGTTTTTTAACTCATGGGGTCAGAGATAATGAAAACCATTAGCTGCTACATATACTCTCTGCATATTCATGGGGAAAATGATAAAACTAGAAGCAGAAGAGTACAATCAATTACTAATCCCAAACATAGATAGTTGCAGTAATGAAGTTATCATCAACCATAAATTCTTCTTAATTATTCCTATTTAGAATTGTATTACCACTATAATTTCAACCCATTATTTATCATCACTGTACTAGGTACTAATTATAGGGAGATTTCCTATAAAAACAGTTGTTAATTTGCTTCTAATCCTAGAATGATCTGGATCTTGAACACATTCTGAGGACATTTCTTAGACATGAATACTTATAATTTCCATGGATCCATGGATATACTTTCATGAGACTCCAAATTGCATAGTAAATTCACCTTCAAAATGCATAATTCACACTTCAACAGCTTGGTATAAAGTTTATGTACTCAATGATTACTCATGAATAACTCAAGATGGATAAAATATTGCACTTATGTTGGAGAGTAGATGGTGTTTTAAATGATGAAAACCATTCAATATGAATCTATATGTGGGTCGATGGTATTTTTAAAATTGATGGATAAAAATTATCCAAATATTATTCAGTTTGAAAAAATCATTATGTACTCATACAACCCACAAATAATCTAAAACACTATCTCTAGAATGTAATGCTCTATAACTGATAACTAGTGATATCCAGCTCAATATCAATATTGGATAATCACTATCCACCAAATAACTAAACTAAAATATGACCAATCAGGGTAAATGGATATCTATTTTTTACTATCACTTGGTTTAGGTAATGGTAATCGATATAGAGTGAAATAATAGCTTTGTCCTTATTGAAAAGAACATTTTCACACCATGATGAATTACTCTTCATGATAAATCCTTTCCTCTCTCAGTCATCCAGATGCACCTTAAACATCTTTATCTTGGATGACCCCATACATTATGGGGTTATCATATTGGGTTGTCTATCCATCACTATGTCAAATTCAATGTGACATCCTCTATCAAGATGATGTTATATAAAGTATTGTAGAAAGATTTCATGATAAGGATACAAAAATAGAGGAAGATTTGGGGGGATTAAATAGATACCATTGAATGGGATAAGACTTCCATATGTACAATGCTCATCATACAATGAATCAAGACTGATCCATCTAAATATTTTCCTAGTTCCATGTCCTTGATAAATATACATATCCCTACCTTTGAAAACATAAGAAACACCCACCTATGATAATAATAAATGTGTTCTTGGAATCTGGTGAACTAATAAACTCTAAGAATCACATCAAATGTCATCATCACTAGAATGAAAAATCCAATAGATGTCCACAACTAAGGAAGACTAAGGGAAACAGTTGGAATCTCTTACGAATATCAAAACTCATTTAAAATGGTGTATCAAGGGAGTAATATGCATCGAATAACCTAACAGAGAGGTCAATTATAGTAACTACATGTGTAGATATTAATGGTTTGAAATCACTAGTGTCAAAAATGCTATTAGATAAGTTAAAGATGATCTTATTTTCTAATCAATTTATAGATAGCTAATCTCAACCATATAAATGAGTCTAATCCTCATTGTAAAAATGGACTACCCAAGCTTCAGAAACTTATCCAAGAGGTTCATGGCTAGTCTATGTCTGGTGCTGCAAACTCTGATCAGAACCCTCAATCAAAGATCGAGCCTGTCATGAACTCCTATAGAATAACATACTTGTTTCTATAGTATAGAAAACTGTATATTTTATCTCATTCCACACTACTGGAACTAAATTTGGGTTCCTACTAAGACCCTACTATAGTTCCAAAAAAATATCATTATTGATACACTGTTACTCTTCTTTAGAAGGATATGATAAAGATATAAACTACCCCACCTTAATTTCAATTATCTATCACACTTACATTATTATCTTGTTCATTCCATTAGAAGTGGTAGTCAAGGATTTCATAGGAGATCCAAATGAATCAGAAATGATGGGTAGGCGAATACCCACTACCCATACCTTCTCTATGATCTTATTTATGGTCAAATAATTTTATAGAAACTCTAGGTATGATTTAAGTTCTAATACCTTATCCTAATATAAAATGTTAGGTAAAATTCCATTATTGAAAATAATGGACTCTTGAACATCATTAATAATAAAATTAGATCATGGTGGAGATTCTAGGTAAGTATTGGAGTTGGTAGATACTATCATGGATCGAATTTATAGCATCGTGAACTCCTACTCTGAGTAAGAAATATGCTTGTCAATAAATATCTCTTTAAAGAACAAATCATTGAAGGCCCCTGATGATAGACCAACACATATTTAAATAGATACCATAACTCTCCACCAATGTTTATTGGGTCTCTATAGAATTAACACTAATAGATTCACCTTAGAATCCATGGGAGCCCCAATGAGGTTGAAGACTCCCTTGATGTTTTCCACTGATTCGTCAGCATTATATGGTATGCATGTGAGTTTCAATTCTAGAGGATCCTACAATTGGAAATATCTATAATATTCATCAATGTATCAAATGGTGGATGAAATTGGCATACTACCTGTATAACTAGGGTAGGTGTGGGAAAGTGTTATGGGGAATCTTTCCTCTAAGCAGGTGGTACCAAAAAAATTCATTGAGATGGAATCTTTAGTAATAAAAATGTATTAATAATATAAGTATATTATATGTAATATATGGTATCACTCATGGTTTTCTTAGGAGTCTACATAGAACCCATGGATAACCCTTCTTATAAGTAACCTTGATCTTCATCCTTACTCGTATGTCATAGTCATCGTATATATGCCAACACAAAAACTTGTTTTTTCAACTAGATAAAATTAAAAAAGATATATCACAATATCTTAGCATATAATATTTCATAGAAAAGAAATTATTCTGAACAAATAGCATAGATTAATGAATTTAATTCAATATCTAATATGTAGCACAACGACAAGTATATTCATTACATGAGAATTTTTTTGACCAATCATGATCATGATCAGAAAGGATTTCTCATATATCAAATATCAACACTATTTTTATCACAAAATGTGAATCTAATTCATTGTAAAAAGAAAAAAAATCACCACCTTTAAGGAAGCATTAAGTTTCATTATACAATAATAACCATGAACTATAATAGTTCCCCAACCGATGTCCCAACCAAAAAATCAATAGTCTACGGTTTAAAAATAACTACATGATTGGAAATAATTTATTGATTTTTGGTACCTCTAATACCATTTCATAAATCTGATATCCCAAATACCTGAGTTGATGATGGAGAGTCATATGACCTCATGTGCACCTCCCCATATGAAAATGGTTACCAAATGGTATTGATGGTCTGAATTCATCATTTTGGAGGCTATAACCTTTGTATAATTAGGTTAGATCATTAATAATTCAAATTAAAATATATAGATTTACCCATGTAAATAATAAAAATATATTAATTGAAAACATGTGATATAATAATAACCATCATCAATAGTTTTAAGAATTTACAATGTATAAAAAATTAGATAAATAAAAAAATAAATAATAGGGTTATATATAGTCAATCTTTCTTTGCTACAAGAAATGTGATCCTCCTCTACACCATTCACTATAGGTCCCTTTCCCTATACTAAACTTGTACTTTTGAAATCTAGATGCTTACCCAAATTTAAAACTAGGGTGTGAGTAAAAGACTCTATAGGACATCACACATTTGTCCTTAACCATGTGTTCTCAAGTACCACATGTTTATTCCATGATAATAATAAAATTATAATAATCATAAATAACATATATTCTATGAAAGAGTGTTAATGTGTTAACCAATATCCAAAAAAACCTAAGTGTACGTAATTCATCTCTGTAATGGAATGATGTTGAGATGATCTCAGTAGTAACCCATCCAGGATTTGGTATAGTAAAAATGTCACATGAAAATACTCATGAAATTTTTTGTAATATATGAATCATTATAGACCTCAATTATGGAATTATTCTCACATATATACATATAATTGAGTGATATATATGGTAATCATCTCACAGTATTTTTCAATATATGACTAGAAACTCACAGGAGTTTCCAATATTGGCCATGAAACTCACATGTAAAATATGTGTTGGGTAAACCGATACTAAGGTATAGAGTGAATCATCCCATGGAATTCCATGATATCCTAATATCTACAAATTGTTCTCATGCCAATCTTCTCCATCATCAATGTTGATGCACACCACCTCTCAAAGGGACAAACATGTCATACCTGTGCGCATGTTCTGATCCCCATGAACAATACCTTTAAAGGGATGTAACATATACAGAGGGAAGAGGATACATGGAAATAATATAAACATTTTAAATAAATAAAAAACACTTTAAATCATGTGAAATTAATAAATCCTTTCAATAGTATACTCTAGTACCACTCATGGAAACAAATATCACAATGGGATACCAACATATGATCACAATCAAGTGTGGTAATCAAATTATGAAAACACATAAACTATAACATGGAAAAATTTCTAAAAAAATCCCCATGTGATAATAAACATCCAACCACACATTCATCTACATAAATTTCAATACTGTTCAAGTTTTTCACCACTAAATCATGTTCTAACACCTACCAAGAGCGGCCCATGAAAAACAATCTGCAAACATTTCCCAATAAAACATGCCATGGGTTTATCAGAATGGATGATATAATAAATATGAAGCATAGAACCAATATATACCCAAGGTTTTTATCCATAAATGAGTGCCTTTAAATTCATTTAGAATTATAATAAAGGCCCTCGTAGACCAATAATAATGGAATAAGTCTTTTTAGCAAACATGGAGGGTCTATGAGAAAAGCAGGGAACTATAGTGTTGAGGTGTACTTTAGACAACCAAAATAATGTAGGGTAAAACACAATAGTGTAGTGGTATTCCAGAATAAAATCACCATTGTTCTTGACTAATGATTGTGGAAGGGGAACTCTATCATAGAAGCAACATAATATGTAATAGAGTGTTGAAACATAGAGAGTTTCTTAAGTTAAATCTCTATTGTGTATCATGGGTTACTATGGGATGGAACTATTTCATGTCCATAAATTATGTGTTGTAGTGATATTTAATATGTCATTGAGTCACTTAATTAAACCTTCATAACTCTTGTATAAATATCAAATTAAAAGGGAAAAGAATCAAATTATGAATGTGGTCATTGGAGGGAGAATTTACATTTAAAATCCTCATAAATCCCTATTATTCTTCGAAAATTATTTTCACCGATTCAATTCGGAAAAAGATATTTCAATTATGTAATCATGAAGACCAAATTATGGGACCTAATTTGTTAAACTTATATAGATATGGTCTCCATGTAATTGTTGATCTCAACACGACACAGTTTTTATGAACTCCTCTCCATGGACAAAATTACAACACAACACCACTAGTCGACATCACCACTATTTATCCCATAACACTATATCATGGCCTTTATACCATTAAAACACAAATATAAAGCAACACCATTAATTTGAATCAAAATCACCTACAATATGGTAATTAATACATTGGCATGATTCCACTTACCACAACATCATTGGATTAAAACTGATTATGATTTCGAATTGGTATTTAATTTTCAATTACAGGGAAGTTTTAATCATAAATTGGGTCCAAGAATGTAAATAAAAGATTTGGAATACTTAAGATTATTTGTTCATGGTGAGGATTAAGTCATGAGAGGTGTTTGAAAATTTTGGATGATGTTTGAGAGAACAAGGATCCTAAAACTATATTTCTATGAGAAGAAGATCTAGGAACACATTTTGATTAAACAATGATGATCTATAAAAGAAATTTTATGGACCTATAAGTGGTTTCTACATGGATTGTCAAACTATGAAATATGGGGTACATGTTTATACAAGAGTTGTGTAGTAAATTGTTAATCTGGGTGCATGGTTTGTGCATGTTTTTTTTCAAACCATGCACCTAGACGGTATGGTTAGTGAATCTTAACTAGTGGTAGCACATATTTCACTCGAAATTAACCAACTACAAGTGGGAATACTATTTGAGGTGTCTCTATTGAGTTTTTTGAGATTTAAGATTGGTGCATGGTCAGCCAAACCATGTGGCATAATCATGAACCTCATTTTATAAGGGTGAAATAGCCATTTCCCCCATCTAAATTTATTTCTTTTCTTCATACCTTTCTTCTATCATATCTACTTAATGATACCACCCTACTCCCCTTTCATCCTTAGATGAAATTCCATGTAACTCCTTCATTTAGAAAAGTAATCAAGCTCTATTTGTCTTGTGGGATCTTTGTGAGTGATCACATTATTCCTATTGCTTCCTTTTTTTCCTTTCTGTATGGAATGTTAAATCTATGTGGGATTGTTTTCCTTATTTTCAGGGTCTTTTCGAAAAATACAATTTTTTTGTATTGGCTAAAACAAAATCATGAGATTGGATGAATGAATCATCATATTAATTAGGTATTTCATCTTTTCCTTTTCCATTTATTATTCATTGATTTATAAATTACACAAATTCCATTTATGTAAGACCATGCATATATTACTTGTAAAAGTTAAATGAATTTTATAAAATATTATAAAACACATATTGATAATGTAATTTTATATCAATACCTGGTTTTAGGTTCTCATCTTCAAACCAAGCCACCCATTAGTAGAGATTATTTAATTTCCTTGAACTGTTCCCATGATATACGAAAAAACCACCAATAATGTGTGTTTGTAGTGTTTGATAATTTTGGTGAATTTTTTTTGATTATTTATTAAGTGAGATAATTATATATAGGTAAAGGAAGTGTTGTGACCACCGTTCCCTTATTTATTAAATTAAACTACCTCTTGGATTCACTTCTTTCATCCACAATAAGTGTGTTGTCATTAAATGAAATTGAAAGAAAACATGTGATGTCCCACTATGCCTCCTAATACAAGGATATGTGATGGAACATCCTTCAGTGGTTGGGTGCCTCACTCTATAAATAGAATTGAGTAGAAACTGATGAAAATGCTAATTAATTTACCTTAATTTTCATATATTAGGTTAAGGGAATCAAGTTTATTATATTGTGACCGTTGATTATTAATCAATGGGAATGATATCTCTTATATTGTGATCAATGTCTATGGATCATTGGGAATATCATCCCTTATATTGTGATTTATTGTTATGAAACACAGGGCATAACAACCTTTTTATTATGATCGAGGGGTATATATCCTTGTTCATTATGTCCCATGTTTGATATAGGATCCCCTTATTTGGATGGATTCTAAATGAAACCCAAATGCTTTCCAATTCATGTATATCATTTCATATGATTGCCTTATGTATGCATATATGTACTAGATGGAATGTGTGTAGATAAATTCCAACATAGGATAAAGCAGTTATAGTCGTTCAGGAGTTTTCATCTAACCTGGTCCCTATTTGATTATATTAATTATTTACTATATTATTTTGATGTAAATTTTGAATACTTTTTTCATATTCATGTACATGTTTAGTGTAGACACCAATGGTGGTGGTCAGTTGAGTATATCTCACACCCTATTGAGACCATGGTATAGAACATGAAAATACCTTAGGATTGTTGGTTAGCTTGGGATTGCAAATTATTGCCGCTTTCATTATGCACATGGAATATACATGGATGATTTGGAGTATTGGTTGACCATATTCTCTGGATACCTTCTAGAATGATGTTTTTAAAATTTTTAATTTCATTTATATTTTATTCAGGTTATATATTTCAATAAAATGTATATTTACACTACCTATTTTGAGTTCATAGCATGTTTGTGCATGGATGCTTATTTGGATATGTCTTGTTTATTAGTTATATATATCTTCCTATTATTATATAATTTTACACTACATTTAATTGATTTTTTTCTTTAGATTTTCATATACTAATCTAGAGGGTATAATATCTAAATTTTATAACCTTTGAAAATTTTCTTCTAATAGGAACCCTTTGGCATACTGAGAGGAATGCTAGATGGATAGTAGAAAAATATCTTAGTGAACTATTCTATATAAATCATGAGTCGTGGTGTTACAACATGTAATAGAGGATATTTTTTACTCATATTACTAATTTTAAATTGTAAACAAGAGACATGGAATGTTTTAGTACTTGGTAACTACCTTGTGTCAAGCACATGTTAGCCAACACAGGAGGTAAAGACCATGTATCTTGGGATGGGAATGGTTCGTATGATTTTCTATATTATAGTTTGTTATCATTTCCCATTAGGAGAATCTCTTAATTTCATTAGTTAGTGATTTATGTATTTTTAACTATTAAACCAATATAGAAAGAGATTAGGTGTGTTCATGAATCATCATAGGAACACAGAGATTCAACTTCTAATCATATGCCATACATAAAGATTTCATTTTTTTATTTCCTAATTCATTATGTTTTTTATGGAATTATTATCTACATACCATGTTTGGTTGATTTCATGGCCGAATATAGTGTTCCCTTCTTAAGTTGTATCTTACCATGCTAATTTCCTTGTTTACATGTATTATTTATCTGTTTTAATACCTTGTAATATTATGATCATGTAGTTTTTTTTATTAAAGTATATGCATAAACCAAAATGAAATTTCATCATATCTCTTTATCGGGACGCTATAATTTTAATATTATGACATGTTTGAGCCATGGACAATTAGTTTAATAGGCTGTAACTTTTATGGTTTTAATAAATTGGGTGATAGTAAAAAAATTTATAATGTATGATCCTTTATAAATTGAAAAAAAGAATAATTAAACCATTATACATAAAAATGATATGACATGATTCTAAATGTAAAAATATAGATGTATTTACATGAATGTCAATTGTCACTTATAATGGAAAGAGTCATTAAAACATGGGAATAATAATTTAGATATCTGAAAAATTATTTTATATATGAATGCTGAATTTTTTTATAGAAAATGGTTTCCATTATAAAGGAAGGTACCTCTATTTACTAGGGCATGAATTGCCCGAAGACTAAATTCTAAAATGAACAAAAAAAACCAAGTATTTCAGTGGGGATATATTTCCTATGAAATAAATCAATTAATGTAGTTTTGAAAATTTAATCTATTATAGGAATCACGAAAGTTTCCTTTATTACTTATTTCTGTGGGATCTTAACCAAATGGGGCTATGTTAATGGTTTGGTAATTTAATGATTCTGAATCCTCTTATATAGTGTTAAAAAAATTATATTGTCATATTAATTTATTAATCTCCATTTTATTTTATTAAATCCGTGGTATCAATTTATGAGACTTATTAATATAAGGCATTGGTTATTTAAAATTTTAATTAAAAAATAAAGAGTTTTATCCTATATAGATCAAAATTGACATTTACATCAATAGAGACCTTGTGAAAACTAATTGTTTAAATTTTTAAAAGGAAATTATAAAACAATTCATATGAAATTATATGTTCCTCTCGATAAAAAAATAAAATGTATAGTTTCTATAATTAATACAATTGGTATATAAAATTATTTAAATGAAACTGATTAAATGAATTAAAAATAATACTTAAAGAGGTTTCTTATCATGAATAATGTTTAAGGACCAGATCTAAATGTATCATTGGGATTAGAATATGTTAATTTTGCACAGATCCTTTTTGACTTCATCCTAGGTTGTGTTAGACCAAAATGTTAGGTAGTGAGGCCTAGAGATATTTTAGGAATTTCCTTTAATTGGATATTTCCCATGTATATATAAGGATATATCCAGGTTGATATAACTCCCTTAGTAAATTAATGAATTTATGAGTTATTTTCATATTATTAAAATATTAATAATCTTTTGAGTGTCATTGTCCTAAGTTGTAATATTAGATGAAAACTCAAAAATTACACTTGGAGGGTGGTTTTAAAGTATGTGAAACCACGAGTTGTTATTTCCATATACATATATGAGGTGAGTGTCTTCTTTTTATTCTCTTTGTTGATGTCTTGACACATGTAGGTTGATGACCTTCCTTTATGATTTAGTTTTTATCTCTACTAAATTGATTTGATAGGCATGTGTGACACTGTGTAATTGATTCCTATGAGTAGGTGATGAATATATTGTTGAAAAACATAGGGATAGTTTTTCAAACCTAGAAACACTATTTTTGAGTTTTGTTTTATAGAATACTAGTAGAGATTTTATCTCAGGGTTTATGTTATCCTTAATATAAATGATATTGGTTTCAATGTCATTTACATACCAATGTAAGATAGTTTCTAGATTACATTGATTCAGTCATGGTGATTCCTATGGATTTGAAAACAACAATGAGTTCATGAATATTGGAACATGCTTAAAAGTATAGGACTATTCCAGTGCCTAACTTGATGGACCTGTAGTTTTTTGGTTGATTTTTTTTCTTAGAAATAGTGTAATGATGTGGTGGTAGTTTAATAAATCTTTCATAGGTAAGATACTCAATTTTGAAGTGATGTTATATTTTTTCTTTTATCATAATGAAAACAAATGTTCCTTGTAGCATAGGTATCATTACCTTATTGATAGATGATTCTCATAAGCCTGATTTGCTGTTTTCAAGTAGGCAGTGTAGAGGGATAAACCCATTATTTTAAGAAGGATATAACACTACTAGGAAACTAGACTATAATAGCCCTGACAATAATCAATTTGAGATAAATTCACTAATAAAGTCTATCTTTTTTAGCACTAAATAAAAGAAATGATAAATGGAACCCTTTATTAGTGCCTTTTGTTTAGCGCTAATAAATGGTCATCTTAATCATCAAATTATTTTAATAGTGATAAATGTTACCCTTTAGCAGCCCTTTATTTTTAGAGTAGATAAAAGTTACACTTTATGAGCGATAAAAATAAAGTGTTGATAAATGGTAACCTTTATCAGCATTTTATTAGAACTCATAAAGGTTCAGAAAATAAAATTAATTTTCATATCAATTTCATTAATAAAACAGTTATTGTTAAAAATTAAATAACATATATATAAATTTTTAAAATTAATAAATCATATATATTAAATTTATTGATATGTAAAATTAAAAAAATGAAATTATTAGACAAATAAAAATTTTAAATTATTAAAGGAGGGAAAATATTATAAATATTATAAATTATAAAATTATTGATAAAAATGAATAAATTTAATTTATATATATTTAATATAAATATTGATAATTATTTTATATTAAATGTAGAAAAAAATGAATATAATTAAAAAAATAAAATAAAATAAAAAAATTATATAATTATTTAAAAAATTATTATTGAAAAAATTATTCTTAAAAAGGATTAAGTATAATATAAATATATTAATTAGGAATAGTAATAAGTAATATATATTAAATATAAATATATATAAAACAAATAAAATGTTAATTAAAAACATATTAATGTCTATATAAATTTATATATTTTTTATTTATCAATTTAACAAATATCGAATATCATTTGTTACATTGATTTAATGTACGTATATAAGTTTAACTAATGCAGTTTATATGCAAACACACACACAAATATATTTATGCTATATATAGAAACACATTCTCCTAATATTTATATAACATATTCAAATTTTATAATATTTTATAATTTCATTGTTAACATGATACAATTAATATAATATGTTTTTAATCGATCAATTTTTTTATACTATTATATTTAGGGAATTCATTTTTTATATTTTATATTTTATTTTTGAATTTTATCATTTTATATTATTTATTTTTATTTATTTATTTGTTTATTATGTTTTAGTATCTTTAAAATGCATTCATATTTACTGCCATATATATATAAAATTTTAATAATTATATTTAATTAATAAAACTTATACATTTTTTGAATATTTTTAAAGTGTACTCATTTTGAATTATTCTATTTCACTCAATTTTAAATAGCATGTTTTTATCAAAGTATATTCACTAATTTTTTTAAAAAATATAGTTATAAATAAATATTTATAAATAAATATATTTATAAATTTATATTTACTATATTGGTAAATTTATATTTTATAATTACTATAATGAAATAATTATTATATTTTACGTCAGTATTTATATATTTATAAATAAAAAATTATATATATTTAATGATTACAAAATATTAATAAAATTATTTAAATAAATCTTTTATCATCCTTACAACATTAACACTGATAAAGATCGATATTTATTAGTGCTAAAAAAGTGATCTTAAAAATAATTTTCATTAGGACTAAAATATTTGTGCTCATAAATATGTTATTTATATTTGATTTCTGAGTGAATAAAAATATTGAGATTTTTTATCTCTTTTTTAGCACTGATAATGATCAATTTTTTCTGCACTTATCAATTTAACACTGATAAAAGTAATCTAGATCATCACTTTTCTGAAAGCACTATTAAAAGAACCTTAATCGGTACTCAGTCATCGCTATTATGAAGCTCCTGAGGAACTCCTCTACTAACAAAGAGACTCCACTATAATCCATCATAATAATAAATGAAAAAATCCAATTTATGTTAATTTCACCTATTCCTATATCATTTTATGGTCTTTTTGGTGCGTGTTTGGTGTTTTTGTGATGTTCTTAACCTTGACAAACCCAACACCTCATCTCCCCTTCGCTACTGGTGAGACTACTCTGGGTTAATGTAAGGATCATAAGGATCATAAATATGTACCATGATATCATAATTATGTACCCAATGGTTGAATCTATTGCTTAAATAATTTGGTTGAATCTTATTGAGTGTGAAATTCTTGAGGTTGGGGAGGGTTTAAATTCCCCATCTAATATAACCATGTAATCTCCTTTAACGTTAGTATAATAGTCTATTTTTTGGTGTATTTTTTGTTTAATGGGAGATAAAATAGGGGTTATAAGATTTGATAACAGAGAGTGGTGAAGAGATAGGGGTGCTCTGGTTAGTTTACAATGTGTACGTGATTGAATTGAACCAGATACCAGTTGATAGTCTAGTGTAAGTAGGGCCACTATTAAGACAACCAAGAACCAATGGCCTTGTATTAAGTATATGGTTTTACTTTCTAGATTTTATTAGTTCATGGGGATATTTAACTTTTTAATCGTAGTAAACTTGTATACTATGTAAGAAATGGCCCACAACCATGTTGTCAAGTTAAGCATGACTACTAGTTTCTCATTCCAGTGGTTTAATATGAATTATTTCTTGTTTTGGTGTTGACCAATGTTAGTAAGATTTTAAGATGAAAAATATTTTAAAAATTATAATGATTTCTTTGGTATGGGTACAGATTGAAAAAATGGGTTTTTAAGGAAAATATTTGTAAATGAAAAATTGGTAAAATATTGGGTTTGGTGATAAAATGCTATTTGTGACCCTCGATATTACTTATGAGAATTTTCATATGTGTTGGTATGTGAGGAAAGTGTGTGTTGTCATGTATTCATGGAAATTTATGGACACATATGTGATAGGTCCTAGAGTGCCTTGGGTGTGAATTTTAAATCAAATGCTTGGATTGGTTTTCAGAAATGGTTTTGGAAACGGGAAATATGATTTCTAGAATTGGATTTCCTTAAAAAAATTGGGTAATTATGCTTTAAAAATTTTCCTTAGAATAATGTGGTTTGAAATTAAATAAGAAATATTGGTTTTTGAATAGATAATTCTTGTTTTTTATGAACGTTTTCTTGTGGGCCAGTTGTTTTGGCCTGTGATGTTCCTTTAGGTTTTTTTAAGATTGATTTTGAACTTAATTTTATGAATTTTGTGTTATTAAAAATATGCCACCTAGAAAGGTTTCAAATGTTTCTAGTGGGTATTACACTATTTAAAGTTCTCCTCCGTTACATCACATATTTTGTGGAAATTGAGGTTCATAAGAGTGAGTGATGTGGCATGATAATATTGATCATGTCTTCAGAGTGTTTAAACTCCAAAATAGGTAAGAGTTTGTGCTGCTTTGGCTCTTCTTAGGGGTCCATATATGGAGAAATGGGAGTTATTTTACCCCCCAACGATGCTTGGTGGTATGAAATGGGATGATTTTAAGTCCCTCGTTGTCTAGAAGATTTTACCTGAGGAGTTGAAGATTATGAAAAGGGAAGAGATCATGAGTTTCCATCAAGGTCAATGGGTAGTGAAGGATTTTTTTTATCACTTCAAAGAGATGGTTTTCATTTTTCTGAAGCCGGTGTCACATGATCTTTTGAAATATTTGATTTTAATTTGGAGTATTCATCCAGAGATCAAGGAGAAAGTACTCATCTCTAAGGATTTCCAATTTGAGAATTTTGTGGTGGAATCCTTTTTGGATGAGTTTTTGTGATTGAAGCATAAAAACATTGTATCTGTTGTTGTCTCTTGTGTTCTGGTGAAGACATTAAAATTTTCCTCATTTTTGTTCTGTGGTTATTGTAATTTTATCTATCATTTTAAAATTTTGATGAAATTTTACTTTTAAATTTCAAATGGTTTTGAATTTTTTAATGTGAATCTTTAAATGGTTATAATTTCAAAAAAAAATTCCCCTGTATATATCATGCTTCTTTCGATAGGTCTATTTTTGTGGAAATATCTCTTTGTTTCTTGTGTGTGGGTGCAATTATATTATGTATTTTGGTTATTTCTACAGCTATTTCTGTGAATTTAGTGTGTTATGAGAATATTTATATCTATTTGTCTCCATTGATCAATGAATCAAAAACATGTATTAGTTGTGCATCACTCACAACATTAATTACAAAACTAACGATTTTACATGAACTTTACTGTTTTTGTTTAACTACAACTTATCATAGAAACTGATCTAAAATTCCTACCTAGTATCCAGGTGATGCACTCTTCTATCACATGTTCCCAACTATATATATTATATCACCATTCTGCATTAACTTTTCCTTATCTTCTTGAACCCAATTACTATATGCATGTAACTGCATGCATCATGCATATTTATAAGTAGTAAATGGGTGCCTAAAGGGAAGGGAAATTTAATTCTGAATTATTTCAGTACAGATATAATGGAGATCATTTAAGGGATTAGAGCATCATGAGGATGCTGACTAGGAAGTTCAGGCCTGATTCTATGCAATGTATTATTAAAGCAACAATAGTGAAGTGCACAGAGAGTCTATAGTTCATTTTATAGCGTATATATAGACCAATGAAACCCTTTATAATTATTTAAAGGTAATGTTACAATAAAATTTTTATATTTAAAAGAAATATATATATAATGAAACATTTATTTAATTTTCATTATTAATTTTAGAGTTATTTTATTTTAGAAGATTTGTGTCTATTTGTCAGTCCTTTGTAGGAAGAGAAACGATGTTTTCTCTGCTCAATCGCAGAGGTAATCATGATGTTTCTACAAAAAAAATCATTGTCCATAGAATTAATGCATTGTTTTATATTTATTTTTATGTTATTTATTTTTAGTATTAGTCATGTTTTAATTTTTTTCAAATATAGGTGGATTCTTCTGTTCGAGGGGGGTGCTCTATCCAACATTCAGGTTTTTTATCCCTCAACAAATTTTCACCGCTGTTGTGTTGCTTTTATCATATTCTGTCATTTTTCCTCCACCTCCATTGCATGAGTGCAATGTCATTGCCTATGCTCAATTATAGAGGTAATATTGATATTTGGATAGTAAAATCATTAAACATAGAATTAATGTATTATTTAATATTTATGTTTAATTTATTTTTTAGTATTACTCTTAATAAATTTTTTATTATTTAGGTGGATTATTTTTTTTAGTTGATATGGTTTTTTTGAAGCTACTCATGAAGTGTTGAAAGTTCAACAATGAAAGTCAATCAAAATCATGGTAACATTGATAGCTAGAACAACATTTGAATGTATGTAATAATTAATATTTATGTAATTGTATAAACTAATGTTCGAAATGTTTATAATATAGTTTTTTATGGAATTTTTTTCTAAATTTAATTTCATTTAAATCCTTTATTGGGTCTTATTTCTGTTTTTATCTAGTGTGTTTTTTGTGTGTTTTTTGGTGTTTTGTGGTGATTTTGGTGTTTTAGTGTGCTGTAACAACACACATAAGTGGTTTTGTAGTATGTTGTTATAGAACACTATAGTATAAACATTTATCAATGCATTTAAAAACTCTAATAGAGAACCCATTAATCAGCTCTTTTAAAAGATCTAATAAATGACACATCTATCAATGCTTCAAAAGGTGGTGATAAAGGTATACATTATCAGTGCTACTATATCGTGGAAAAAGGATTCTTTTAGAGGTGCTAAATAAAAACGCAGATAAATTTTACCTTTATCAAAACTGATAAATGTACTAGGATTTTAACATCGCTCACATAGTCAGCACTTTTCTAGCATTGATAAAGTCCATTTCTAGCACAATTAAAGGTCAGTTTTATAGTATTGTAAATATTTCATGCAAGTTGTTGATATTAAATATTTAAAATAGAAAATCATTGAATTCCTATATGTGAGACAAGGACCAATGGTTTTCAAGGATGTGATTTTTATGAAAATGGTGACACATATTTGTAGGTAAACTAATGAATGTTCCTTTCAAATGTGAACAAATTTAAGGATAGAATGGGTGATCTAATGGTAGACCATGGTGGTACCTGCCCAAGAATTTTTGAGATAAATGGAATCATATATTTTTTAGGTAATGTATATAATGTTATATGTGAGTGGGGGCATAAGAGAGATATACACCCTTATTTATGGAATGCTGGTGTACTCTTAGTTAGAGGGGATCACCTACCCTATTTTGACATCTTCCAGAGTACACTAATAAAGAGTCATTTATACAGTGATCTACCTAGCTATTTAACATTTCATATTTAGTTAAGATATCTCCTTAGGTGTTACTCTCAAGGAGGGGTTATAAAATGATCAATATAGTCTATATTGCACCATTTTATGTTTAATAGTGGGGACTATTTCTATGTTTTTAAATCCAAAGAATTATAAGGGAACCATTATAGAGAATTGGAATGGGAACCAATGGTGTTTATGATAGCACTCAATAATTTATAGGATCATATAAATAGAATTAATATGTCTAGGATAAATGGGAATTAGTTGTGTCAATTGTTTTTTTGTTTTATTAATTTATCAAAAAGGATCTTCCAGAGGTGGGAAGTGGGGCATCAATCATTGGTGGGAAATCATAATGTGTGAAGTGTTTTGAAATCTTCATTTCGAACTTTGAGTGGTCATTAATTAAATCATATTCCATTAAATTACTAGAATAAAAGTACATTTGGTTTTATTAGTATGTGTCTTGTATGATTTTGAATAAATTATTCTTAAAAACCTAGATTTGGTTGTTATGCATGGAATAGATTATTATGATCCATGTATATTGGATCAGTTATGTGCATGTTTTTTTCATTAAAAAAAATATAGTTTTGAGTATGATATAGTTAATTTAAGATACTTCACTAGAAGTTAGGCACAAAATTTTCATGGTATGCTTGAAATGATATTGGTGTGCCATGTAATAAAAGGCTTTAGAATCTGATCATGACTATGCGTCATCTCTTGAAGAAAATATTTTCAAATAAAGTTATCTAGAAGTGGCTCTATTTTCATTTTTTCGTTGGATGAATAGGGTTGGGTGTGGAACCAAGTTTAGAACATCATTAGGGGATTTGACCGTAGTGTAAGAGTTAGATAAGGATTTTCAAGGATACATAATCACACCCAATTAACTCATGACCTATTTGAGTTTTTCCACTTTATTCTATTTGAGGACCAGGTTTACAGTCTTTATACGATATTGGTTTTTTCAAATAGACTATTATTTCATAATCATAATTAGTATCATATTGGAGTATTTCTAAAGGAAATTCCAATGATAGAGGCATGATGACTCATTTTTTTAATGTTAGAACTTATGATTGGTTAACCATAGGTTGGTTAATAAATGATATGATATCTTGATGGTGTATCAGGTTAGACGATATTGGATATGTGTTGTGTTACTTTTCTATATTACTTATGAGCATTGGCTCATGTTTTTCAGGATTAAACTCCTTTTTTAATGGATTAGAGTAGTTCATTTAGAATTAAAGAATGAAACATTACCATTTTAATAGAACTTCATGAATTGGGTATGTCTGGTGATGTCATTACAGATTCTCCATGGTTTCCTAGTGAATTTAAGATATAGAGGGGGAGGTTCTAATGTCCCATGTTTTGAATTGGTCAAAATTTTTAACATATTTTTAATATTCAGTTTTTTGTGTGGGGAAATATTAAATTGAATCATGGAATGTAAATCTGAGAGTTGTAATAGATAGAAGTTTTGTTTTTTGTGATTATTAATGAATTCGTGTTTTCTCATAAGTTAAAAAGATATTTTGGAGGACCATTCTTTGAAATATAATTTTTTGAGACAAATAGAAAGGAAAGAATCATTATTTAAACTATGTGGCCCTAACATGAACCATTAAACACAATAAAATGGTGTCACATGGTTTATTAAACTATGAAATGTTTGGTGAATGCCCATAAAAGGGGTATACAGTAAATTACATATGTGGAAACATGGGATGGTCATTGTTTTTTAAAAAGTGTATCTAAACATATCTATGGAATGTAATTTTCGAAAACTATACAGCTAAACATAGTGGGGTGTGGATCTTGGGTAGTTTAAGCTACACAGTAGGTGCATAATTTATAAAATTGTTTAAACTAAAATTGATCCTAATTAAATAAGGGTGTAATTAATATATTCCCATCCATACTTATATAATTTATTCCCCCATTTCATTCTTCATTTCTATCACACTTAGCTGCTTGATCTCCTTTTCCTTCATTGAAAATATTCCTTTTAAATCCTTCAGTTGACATTATAATTAAGCTCCATTAGTCTTGTTGGATCCATATTAATGAGCCCTCAATTTCTATTATTTCCATTTCCATCCTCCCTTTCCATATGTAATTATTCATCCATGTTTTTATTGTTGGTATATTTTCAATAAGTTTATCAAATATTCTTATTTCTCTCATTTCGGCTCGAATCAAATCCCGATATTATTTGAGTGTACCATCATATGAATGAGGTATCTGTTATAGGAATTTTCCATTAATGTTTCATCGATATACAAATTTCAATGTTATTCCCCATTCCATAATTTCCAAGTATCACACATAAAATGTAAATACCCATTAATGAAAATTTTAATAATATGTTTTTGAAATTTTTCGTGATTCTTATACCTAGTTTGAGTATTTAAACATCAACCCAATCACCCTTTGGGTGAGATCATTTAATTTACTAGAACTATTATTATTCTATATGATCAAAACAACAGTATGGTGTGTTATGAATGTTTGATTACTATGGTGACCCAATTATTATGAGTAATTATTTAATGTGTTAATTATATGAAAATAAAAGAATTTTTATAACACTGATTAATCATTTTTCTATAATAAAACTATCATTAATGTGTGTTTTCTTCATCCACCTAAAATTGTATGTTTCCAAATAATTTTAAATTGAAATATTTGATGCCATGATTTGCCTCCTAATCCATGGTTTGTTGATAGAACAACCTTCTATGGTGGGATTACTCACTTTATAAATTGATTGGTATGGTCACTAACATAGGCCTATAATTTCATTAGTTTGATTTTTTATATCTTTGATTATGGGAATTTAATCATTTATATTATTGTCTATGTGTATGAAACCCTAGGATTTTAATTCCTTATATTGTGATTAATGGATATGGTACCCTGGGTATAGAATCCATTATTTTTTCATCGATGAGTATGTCACCCAAAAAATAGAAACCATTATATTATAATTAATTGGTTTGAGACCCTATGCATGAAAACCCTTATTTGATATATGATTCCCTTATGTGGATGTGTTCATACTAAATCTAGGATCCTCACTAGTTAATATATATATTTTAATATTATTGTATTATAGTTGAATATATATATGTATATACATATACATGATGACATGCATGTATAGTCATTCCATCTTTGGATGAAGTTGGTACGGTTGGCAAGGTATCTTCGAGGAACCTAATCCCAACTTGTTTATATTTATAATATAATGATTTTTTATATTCTATCAAACTAATTTATTTATATTCTTAATATATATTAGTGTTTTAATTATTGGTGGTGGCCTACTATGTTTATCTCATACCCAGTTTGAGGCATTATTTGGTACCCGGACAATCCTCTTGTTTTCAAGTTAGTCACAGACCATGATTCTATGATATTTTCAATGTGGACTTCATCAAGACTTGAGTGATTTTGAGTATCATATGAGCATGAAATAAAGATTATTTATGTTGGTGTGTATTTTAATTATTTTTTAATTCCTATATTAGTATTATTATATATATCTGAATGTTATATATTCATACTTCTAGTTTTTTAGCTCATAGAATGTTTATAAATTTTGTACTATTTTCATCTTTCAAGGTTATCAGTTTATTATGTATAACTCAATATTTTTATTTCATTATCTACTAAATTTTGTTTATTTGTATTTATGAAGCTTTTTAAATAATGATCTACTGGGTATGGTCCCCCAAAAATACTGCCTTTAAACCATCACTTATAGTATATAGAATCTGGTATATGGGGAAGCACTCTTGAGTCCTCATGGAAAACCATCCAGGGTCACCATTATAAGTGGCTCTTAGGTCATATAGTTACACATAAATTTTACAAAAACCTCACAAAAAAAACACAATTAAACAACCAAAAGATTCTAATATCACTAAAACCATAACGAAAACATGAAATAACTAAAAAATAAGGAGAAGAATGGAACCAAGTCCTTTCCTAAAGTGAATAATTTTTTAAGTTATTATAATTATTATAAATTTTTCATTAGTAAATCAATTATTTATTGTGTATTATGACCAATGAGAGAAATTACATTAATGGTTTCATTCACGTTTAATAATATTGATATTATTACCCATATTTTGATACCATATTAAATTTTGAAATATAAATTTTTTTAATGTATAACTTGTTTTTATTTAAATATTCCTATTTAATTATAAATCTGATTTGGTTAGGTTATGTGAAGATTTAACTAATATCGACTTATTTTTTAAATTTTAGTGGTCGAAGAATAATTATTAATATCTAATTATATATATATTATAATTTTTTTTAAAAAATAAATGATACTTTTTTTAAAATATAATAATATTTTTATTTAGTTTCTCATAGTAATAAATTATCAAATTTTAAATAATCTTTTATATAGGTGGTTAAAATGTTCAATACATTAAAAAACATTATCTCGATGGGTGAGTATGATCAAGTAGGTTCTTGGTTAGAAATTATATCATTATAAAAAATGGAAATGTTATTATATTTATGAATTTTTAATTGATTACCACATTTTAAGATGATTGGATAAATAATGGAATACTATAATTGAAAATAAAAAAGAATCTTTGTTGAAGTGGTAGTCTATGCACACACATTATTCAAGTTACTTTGTTTTTCATATTTTATGGAAATGTGAAAATATTTGTTATAACATTAATATTTAAACATATATGTGTAATAAGGATATATAATTCTATATATATATTTTGGTGATAATATATTTTATTGTTTAATATTGAAAAGGAAAACCTAATTGGGACATTATACTTACCTTGGAGACTTGATATTTCCTTAGAATATTTCATTAAATTCAAGGGATTATTATAACCATGAGGGAATAATATATTTTTTATGAGGGATTGGGTTTAATAAAGAGTAAAATGGTAGGGGATTATCTATCAATTCAATGATTAATTCTATCATAGTAGGGTGTAAGTGATATGTTTTTTAATGTGATAGTAGGAAAAATATTGGAAAAACCTTTTCATATCTTAACAATTTAATGATCATTTAAATGAGCCGATGCTCCAAAAATAAAAAACTTATGGTAAAAATTTAAATATTTTTTCAATTCTCAAAAAATAAATCCAAGGATAATTTTTAATAATTATTTTAGTATATTTATGCTATATTAATTACAATTTACACCTCTTAATTTTACAACAACAATTAATTTTTTAACCTTAGAAATAATTTTTAAGGGAAAAATATTATAATTAAACTTATCAACAAATTTTAATGTTATGATTATTAATTTAAATAATATTTATCAATTAAAAAATATATAGGCCTTAATTATCAATTTAAAAATAAAAACACTTAAATGCCAAAATATGTTTTTTGAAAAATAATGTTATTGTGATTTAAAATTTATATATCAATTAAAATTCTAATGGATACTAATTTTAAAGACATAAATTGATTTATTATGTATTCAATAAAAGGTATGGAACTTCTAATATATTCTATAATTGAGCCTCACATTGATATATTTTATTTAAATAGAATATTGAAAATAATTTTATACTAAACTAACATTTTTCTTTAGTTGTAAAAATGTATGTCATTGGTAGTCTTCGTAATTTTTTTATAATTCATACTGGTAAAACATTATTTAATATTTAATTACTTTTTTGGTTCCACAATATTCTAGTATAAGATTACAATGTGATAAAATCGTAGAAATTATAGTTTTCATAAACCAAGCATTTTTTGACTAAAACTTAACTTTTTTGAAAATGCTAAAAAATAAAAATAAGGAATAAAATATATTGAATTAAATTTTATGGTTTCTTTTAGCATATTCAAAATCAAAAATTTTAATTTTATATTTTTAGGGAAACTAAAAATATAAATAAAAATTATTTGATTTAATATACCTTTTTGGAATTAAATCATATTTACTATTTATCATCTGAAGTTAATTATTTTTAAATAATTACAATAATATGTTAATTAATAATGTTATTTTAATATTTTTCAGCTTTTTTATGTCATGAATTATGTGAAATAAACATTATTTAACATTGTTTCATTATTTTACAAGATCCATAATAATGAGTCATTACATTCTACCCATTAAAATAAATTATTTTCTTATAATTATAATTATTTAATAATAATGTTGATATAAAGGGATGTTATTAACAAGGATATAACATCAAATGAGAGATATATAATAATATCCTAAGTTATATTAATATATTTTCTTAGCATCCTTAAATATCAATATTTTTAAATATGTTTACACCCTAATTTAATATTCTCTCAAATATACCATTCTGAAAACTACCATAATATCTAGGAAATAAATCCACAAAAACATACAGCTGTTACAAATTCACCATATCTTCAATCCTAAAATATTATTAATCATTGTTTAAAAAAATTCATATAAAAACCTATATATATACCTAAATCCAAAAATTTATGTAACCCCAAAAATATCATGATCCCATTATCAATCCAAATGTTACAAATATTATCTAACTATCTTTATCCAAAAACAATACTATACACATATATTAATCCTAGAATATATATGTTCCTTAATTATTTGTGCTTCAATGGTTATGTAAAAATGGACATCATAAAATTATAACCTATAAAATTTATTGATAGTATTATTTATTAAATCATGTCAATCCTTTAATTCAATAGTATTGAAGAAGTATCCATAGGTATTTAATATTACCCCCAATAAAATTTATAATATACAAAAAATATCATCATTAAATATCACAACACCTAAGGAAATATCTAAGACTATCAATGTTGAACTTTTTTATGATATTAACCTCACTAACATAGTTATGACTACAAAACTCCATTTTTATCATAATAAGAATATTCAACGAATATAAAAAAGAATATATAAATTAATTATTCTCCCTTATTTGGAAAAGTGTCCAAGGGGTTTTTAGATATTTAACTTTATTAACATAGTGTATCAAGATCATGTTTCAAAAAATTTATAAAACAAAATTTTTATGATAAAATCAAAATTTAGAATAATAAAACTTCAATAAAATGATTTCTTATCAAATTGAACATTTATATTAAACTATAAAGAAAATGAAGTAATATATTACTCTATATTTTTTATGAAATGGATCTTTTTTTCTTTGATTTTATTGTATTAGTTAAAATTATTATTACATCCTTCATAATGTAACATAAATAATTAATGAATTAACCAAAGGATATTCCCCAGTAGTGTAAAATGAGGTGTGTAATATGAGGCTATTCACCATTGAGTAAAATAATTGTAGAGATGTTCTTTACCCACTCTTTTTAGTTTTATTACCCAAATATGAATATTCTCTCAAACCACATTCATTAGTAAAATAAATACATGGATTCATTATAAGGAAAACAACATAATAAATGTTTTATAAAAATAGATAGAATTTATATTATAAATTGACATATCTCTTAAACTTAGGCATTGGGTTTTCAATAAATTTAACATCTCCAATTTCCAAATTTTTTTGATATCTCCTAAAATAAACTAATGGTTTATTTAAACCTTTTAATTTAGAGTAAACAATATTTTATGACACTTTTATGATGCATCAAAATCATAAATTTTACTCAATTGATAAAATCCAAATAGAAAAAATATCTGAACACCTCAATATTACCAAATATAATTCCCTATTATTAATAATACAATAATTAAACGAGTTAAACCAAATATTTAAATACAATACATTCAAAAAACCTATTAGTTTTATAGTTTAAGATAATTAGTAAAAACATTGTGTAATAAAATATTGAGAGTTTTTTTAACAAGTTGATAATTATTATGTATATAAAAATAGGGTTAATCCATGATATGTCCTTAACATCACCAACTAATTTCCCTCATAAGATTTCATTTTAGATAAATATTATGTATTACTTTTATTTATAAATTTGGGAAATGGGAATATATTAATGGATTAATCTCAAATATTCAGTATGTGTAAACATAAGAAGTAACAAAATAAAACTACAATTATGTAAAAGATGATTATAAGGTTATAAAAAAGTACCCAAAAGTAATACATCTAATATTATGGTATATGCCTTGGAATAACATAATATATGGGTAAACATTTTGAGGAAACATGAGTCATAAAACATAAATAATAAATAATGATCCATTGCACATATGAATGAATGTTGCATAATCATAGTAGATGGTTATTTATGAATTTGAACCTAGATACCCACAAACCCATTCACTCAAGAAATTTTGATCAGATATAAACTAAACCACACTCACCCTTTATGAACCATGTTATTTTCTAAATGGTTCACACATTGAATTCTCACTAGAGATGAACACCATCACACTCATGCTTTCAGAAACTAGACAGTCACTATGATATTATCATAATAATTATATCTAATGTGATATAATTTGTTACCAAAAATAAATAG
This sequence comes from Viscum album, assembly GCA_963277665.1. Lineage (NCBI taxonomy): Eukaryota > Viridiplantae > Streptophyta > Magnoliopsida > Santalales > Viscaceae > Viscum > Viscum album. Next base: position 113,955,287 of record OY728127.1, read on the forward strand.
AGGGAGATACAGGCCTCAGTTATATCATAATAACAACATTTTTTTATAGTTAAAAAATAATCATCACATCATAAAATAACGGATATAAAGAAATATATGTTTTTAAATTATACAAATTTACATCATCAAATAGATTTAAAAAGCAAATAAAATGTTACAAAAACTTATTCACCAAAAATAAATAGATTATAATATTATATAGATGTTTAATCATGATAACAAACTATTTTTTATGTAATGCATTTATAAAATAATAACATATTTGATGAAAAAAATATAAAAAGTAATTCTTTAAATCATATAAAAATTGTTTTCAAAATGATGATTAAAATAAATATGATTTTTTTTTAATTTTATTAAAATATGTTCAAATAATTATTAATGGAATAAAATAATTTTCAATGAATATTTAACTTGTATAATAAAATTTGGATAATAATATTAAATATTCATGCTTTAAATTAAAATCTATTTTATAAAAATATACTTTTCATAAAAACGTCAAAATTTACTAAGATGATGAACATTCCTCATAAAAGAAAAAATTATGAAATATGATGTTTGAAAGATATAAAATATAAATTATTTCAATGTAAGATAGAAAATATTGCAATAGTTGGAAAATAAGAACACAGAAAATAATGTTCATTAGGAAATATGTGTGTTATTGATTGAATACTCACACTACGTAAAAGAAATCTCTGTAGAAGAATAATTTGATATAAAAAATTCCCTAAAACATAAATAGTGTTTAAAATATAATATCATCATAGGGTTGATTATAACCAAATTTTAATGATAAGGATCAATATATAAGATCATAACTCATAGAGAGGTAATCACGTTATCAAAACCCTTACGCTATTAATAATATTTGAACAAAAATTACTGGAGGATAGAAAATCATATCAATAATTAAATGACATTAATTTATTAATGGATTGTTTAAAAATACATTCAAGGGTTGTATGTATTGTTGGTATTTATAATATTGTGGAAAAATAAAAAAACTTGTCTCAATGAAGAGAAATTGTGATGAAAAATCCAAATGACTAAAGAAAAATTATTATACAACCCATAGAAGGGGAAATTGAGAAAAAAATATTTTTCAAATAAAATGATAAATAATATTCATTATATTATATGTCCAATAAGTATTATACAATAAATTTAAATTAAATCAGTTGTATAAAAGAAAATGTGTCTCAAATAAGGGAACATTTAGATGAAACACTTACATGTTGACTAATGTTTCAATAAAAAAAATAATTGATAAAGTGTTATACAATTAAATTTAACTTATAATACCATAAATATTATATAATAACGAAATAATACGATAAATATGAATCACATACACCTTATTAAAAAAATTGGCAAATTCGTTAGAATATTTCCCAATGAAGGGAATATGAGACAAAAACCCCTACTTTTGTTCATTTCACAGTTGATCACACTAAAACCCCATGGAAAAGAAAAAACTAAAATAATACCCCATTTAATAATATTTCACATAAATATTAACCATTATTTTCTATATTATAATTTTTTAACATGAGTACAATAATTAGTTATAGCATATCATGATAATCAGCTGTCAATAAATATAGTGGTTTTGCGCCCATTTAACAACACGGTTTTAATTACGCATAATTTTATAATTGTTTTAATATTGATATATCATTTTATATTATATAATATATAAATTATATTTATTTTAAGAGTTCTTATTTCATTAACTGTGTTTTTTATTATGTAATGTGAAAATCGAATAGACTACAGCTTACTTCGGCAATTATGGTGGTACAAGATGATATATTACTACTAAATTATATAACATATATAAAATTTACATAAACATAAAATGATATTTATATTATTATTAACATATAATAATATTTAAATTATGATTTTCATAGTCTAATTTGATGAAATATTAATGCAAAGTTCATGTTTGTTATCAAAATATCCAAAACATGAACAAAATTTATCTCGAAGGGTGAATATGGTGAAGTGTTTTGTTCGAAAAAATATTATTACTTAAAAAATATATGTAATGAATTTTATTTTTATATTTAATACAATTGAAAAATAGATGGATTATTTTCAAATCTAGTTATTGAGATGATGTGAGGTTTTGTAGCCTAGTGAGCCCGAAAAGAATTTTTGAAATATACTAAACATCACACATGAAAAATTTTCATAAAAAAGTGTAAAAAATCATAAATTAGGTATCAAATTTGAAATATGAGGCCTTCATTGATATCAGAGATTGGGATTTACCCATCCGGTGCCAAACAATTTTCCAACATTAATAATTTTCATAAAGTGCAGTTATGAGAGAATTAATAAAATAAATAAATTATTTTATTTATTTTGACATAGAATCCTAAAATGATATATAAATATATAATTATTAGGAAATATTATCATTGGCAGATTAACCCTAGAGACATTTATGACAATTGGAGGATAATTTTCTTGACTGAAAATATCTGACCGCATCGAGATCGATAATCATTATGCCATAGGAGTTCAAGGATATCTCAAAAAACAATTATGTTGAATCGTTCTTCATTTTTGATCAATAAATATCGAGGTAAAAATTTACTTTATTTGGATTTATCACCTTTTGATTTCATATATTATGAACTTGAATAAATCATATAATGTATTGATTCATAGTTATAGTGTGTTGCAGGTACAGGTATTATTTATCAAGGATTGGGGATTTATATTCTTGATTATAGTTCGTCAATCCAATCATCGTTAATGTTGAAACGAATTAATTCCAACATAATAACTGGAAAATTATAAATCCCCATGTTTTGGTTTTGAACATTTCTTATATCATTCATCACATGTTCTTTATAAGTCAATTTCTTTGGTCTATAATTTAAACAATATGTAGTATTATAATGTTTCATGACTACTCTTAGGTGAATTTAATCAATACCATGAGTATGGATGTGATATATGTTCCATTTTATGGGTTGGACTATGATGGATGATAAAAAGACAAATGTATTATAAAACCCTAGTTTTAGTTTTGTGTGGGGGGGAAATGACAAGCGTGTGTGGTTGTTTCCCAAGTGGTGGTATTGGACAGAATCCTAGTGACATTAATGAATGACTCAGACTGATCGAGATTCATTTTCATTGGTGAGGTTGGTGGAGAATTAAATATAATCAAATGTGTGGAGATGGCTCATAAAGATATATGAACTTCTAAAAAAACCGATACACACAGAGTATACATGAAAGGGAACCTTCTCTTTATTTTTTTTAGAGTATTGGTTTGGTTTTTTATGGGGAGTCAAGGATCACAGGCCGTGTGGTCCCCATCACATTTTGTGTGACATCTAGATGGAAATATTGGAATGTAAAATAGGTACATTCCCCAGAGGCTGTGTTTTTTAGAATCCAAGTGGGATATTCCACATTCCATGTACACCCTATAATGAAACTCAACATATATAGGGGGTACATGACTTAGATATCATGTGTCCCCACACACCATGTGTACTGGCACCACGCCCTACACACAAGCAATGAAAAGGGCATGGGTCATGATAGAAAGGTAGAACCTTTCTCTAAAGGTACGCACCACATACTCACAATGTATATATATTTTACACTATCGAATAAGAATATGGCCTATTTTTCTATTGATGTTGTATAAGTTATGTTAGGGTACATTCCATCGATCCATTCCCTATGGTTTGTTATGGAATTGTGTCTTTTTCATAATATGGTGGTACCATATGATAGTCTTTAGTCTTAGATATGTTTTTTTGAATCCTTCCCTATATCTTAGAGTGAGATCCTCAATCATATTCCTTGAATTAGGTTGGGTTCTTGGTAAAATTATGACCAACACTATATGAGCTTTGATCCAATAATTAGCGGGATAATCTATATTGGATTTTTGGTACACACAATGTCGTTGGGTGTGATACTAATATGTGTATCAATGTTTTTAGACATACACCATGTATAAATTATAGAAAGACACAATGAGAAAGAAAAATTTGATGGAATCGAATAGTGCTATCAAAATCATGGACTGTTTTATCACAGATGAGTGTTATATGTAACCTTTGAGAAGGAATCTAGGATAGATTTATGGTTTTGAAATTAAGTTGAGACTGTGTGTATTCTATGAGTATATCTAGAATTTCTTATTATATATTTTTTGAAATTTATTTTGCATGAGATGAATTTTATTCATGATTCTATATGATTAGTTATTTTAGGGATTCCTATAATGTATTTTTATACTCACCCCAACATGGGTTTCTCTTACACACATCACGAATTAAGTTGACGACCGTGATTTTGATAGAGTCTTATAGGGGCTATGACCTGGTGGAGATTAATGAGCCAGTCAATACAAAGTGTGTTCTTATGGTTAAATTGTAAAATAGTCCTGTCATCATTCACATTATGGAAATTTTTTAGTTTTTTTGTGGGATTTTATTTGGCCCTTTACTTTACATTACATTTTTTCATACACTGATGATGGGATTTTAGATATATGCATGCGTGGTTGTTAGTTTTCATTAAATTCCATTACATTTTTTGGGATTGGAGATGAGATTTTGTGTACATTTTATTTAGACATAGTCCTCCCAAGTTTGATATATGACTACTAATTGATGTTTTCTATCCCATGGGTTATTTGTGTTCAGCTTGGGGAAGATATGGCATGGACCCTGTTGGGCCAGGTCACGACAGAGTTGTTTCAGAGGTGTTCTGTTCAACATTAATACTAGATTATATTATATTAGATTTGTATTATGAAATCATTAATACTTGTTTCGATATAGAATCTCCATTCAAGGACTTCAGTGACAGTATAGTGGTTGGAATATCCATACATTAGGACTCTAACAACCATCTTCTCGTCATAGCATAGATTGGAACTGGTTATATGGAAAACATTGTTAAATGAATCATATATGAATGTTTTTTTCCTTTTCATTTACTTGTTGTGACATTTCCCTAGATACGAACATTTAAATGAAAAATCATATCTAGGTCAGTATTCCGGAATGGAATTTTCCATCTGGGTTTTAACAGGTGGATCATGAGGATGATCCCCTTAGTTATGAGGAATAAATACATGGTTCTGTTCAGTAGGTTTTACCTCCATGAGGTGCAACATTAATACCATAACATTTCAAGTAGAATATGGATCCAAAGATACCATATAATGTTATTTTAATGATGATAACTCTTTTGAGTTTTAGTTATAGTGAAACCTTACATTTCATAGTGAGAAGGTCTCTCAAGCAGATGAGGGCTGGCATGAGAAGGATCTAAGAGGATTTCATCTTGTTAGGAAACCTATAGACCAAATTGTACTCCACGAATCAATACTTCTTCATGTATCATTATAATAATGATGGTAATTATATACCCATTAATATGATGAGGAGACACTCATATTTTTAGTGTTTGCGCACCTTTTTAGAGAAGAGTGTTATCATGTCGCATTGTGGGTTGCTCACATCATACAACTTCTAAAGGTTCATCAATGCGATATGATTGTAGATCATCATGAAATGAGTTTCACTAAAATCCCTTGATATTTAATTAATATTGGGTGTGATAGGTACTTTCAGGCCTAGACGATTCAGCAAGGGTTTCTAACAGAGTCATTTTTTTCATGTTTATTTTGATTTCAAATATAATGTCTATAAAATTTAATTAATTCATTCAAATGTTATTTTGTTACAATTATATGTTTTCTCTCAGGATATGTAGTTCAATAAAAAATGAACAAAAATTGTTGAATAGTGTGTTTCACAAACACCTCTTGCCACACGAATTTGTAGGGTAGTACAACATTGGATTTGAGAAGGTAGATTGTGGTTGAATTAAAGATATTTATATGAGAAGGCCAAATCTGGTAGCTTGAATGTGAATAAATATTATTATTTGGAGAGAAAATAGAATGAAAGTAAAATTAAATGTCCTAAAAGTCATTAACATGATGTGTAATTGTATATATTTTACGGATTTGAAGCCAACTATGAATAATGACTTTAAAAGTTGTGGCCCACAATATCCATTTCATGAATTATTTTCATGATCCTAATCATTTGGATAATGATCAAAAACATAATTTTTTTGTGAAACATAATGCTCGATCACCAATTTTATGACATATTGATAACCTAGGATTATGAGATAAAAATTTATGATGAAATTAATAGTTCATGGGGTTTCGTTTGAAATCAATTAAAATTGTTACACTATAGAATAGAAAAAATAGAGATACATGGAATCCACTGCTATGGTGAACTGTAGGGATGATACTTCTAGGTTTTTTATTTCCTTTTTTATTTTCAATTGGATCTGTAATTTATCAAATCTTTATATTTAAAATTGAAGCATTTCACATTTATTATTCAATAAATATTTCTCTTCTAAGTATTAATTTCATTATTTCTATCTTCCATCATTCCATTTTAATCTATTTTTAGTTTTCTGGGGCATGTGACTTACCCAAGCCTTGTCCAATGGATATATTCTCTATGTTTGATAATTTTTTACCTCTAATTTTACATAGTTTTTCTTTTTGTACTATATAGGATAGTATTTCAAGGGTGTGGTGGTTATCAACCAAAACATTATTTACAATTATATTTTGTTTAAAAATCAATTCTTCTTTCACCCTTATCTAAGGATAAAAAACATCATACTATGGATCTAGTTTTTCTTGATGGGATGATATAGAATATGTTGGAGATGAATCTCTCTGGATTTTCATTCTTAGTTGAGGTTTTCTTCTATTTGAGTATTGGAGGAGGTTGGTTTTGGGGCACTAGAGGCTTGCTAAAAGAACACACTTAATAAATCAAAAGAAATTAATTCATTAGTGATGTTTATTAAAAAAATTATCAAATTCAATTTGAAAAAAATGAATGAACCCAGGTTATCAAACCCTGGATAAAGACCTCTCATTTTTAATATCAATAGGTATTGCATCTTCTGGTTAGATAGTTCAGTTATTTTATATAATTTCATTTATTTGAAAAAACCCCAAAACCTAAAATTACATTGTTTACTTAAATAAATTAAAAAACAAATATATTAGGTGAAATATAATTAATGATTGAACTGAATGTGATTCCATTAAATTGAGATGACCCTTTTAGGCCTCTATTCTACATTTGGAAAATAAAATTTTCTGTTGACACACACTACGATAGGTGTGAAACAACTATATAGAGACTTACAAGCTAATGTGATCTCTATACAAATGCATTAATATGATGGGGTTTCTAGAGTATTATTAAGTTATTGATATACTCATGGGTGATTAGATATAGAGGGTTGACATCGGTAGTGGGCACACATGATCCAATACTTCGGTGTTAGAGAGGTTACAATAGAAAGGGGAAATTGGACACTTGAGACTTTTCCAGAAGGAGTCCTAAAACAATGGGTCGATGGTTCAAGGCTCATTGGAGGAATATAGATTTTATTTATGGTGATACTCTTGTAATGGTTGGGGAAATATTTCATTAGATTGACCAACACAATGTGTGAATAATGGAGAGATAGTGGATGGTTTTCTAGGTAGACAAACTGATAGGTGCAGGATGATTCACAGGGTAGGGGATGTGTAAATGGGTTTGGTAGAGTAGCTAGAAGAGTTATCTATTTTTACTTATTACAACCTCTATACAAATATTTTCCCCTCTTTGAATTGAGAGATATAGGATAATGGTGAGAGAATCTTCAAGTAGTTAAGTATTATGAGTCCGAGGCATTGGTGATGATACCGTGCATGATGTTTTTCTTCTCTACTTTAGATATAATTTACATTTTCAATGGTGCAATATAGTAAATTCCTTACACTTATCTGGTTTAAGGGTTTGAGATTCTAGTTTTTTCATTTCCTTGACCCTTGAACTTGGAGACTCATAATAGATGTGACAATGTGATCGTGTACCTCTACGATGGTGTGACATTGATATTATATGAGAGATATTCTTTTGGGATCTCATTTTAGTGTTGATTATGCCATATAATTTCATCATAGTTTAATATTATTTAACTATTATTTATTCCATGATAGAATCTTTTATGTAGAAGATTTTGTGTGTTTAATGTGACGGGATGACGTTTTCAATTATGGATGAAATGGACACCCATAATATAACATCCCATGTAATTAATGAATAATATATATTCTTATCTATGTCTATTTATTAATTAGATAGTGTTTTAGAGGCTTAAAATGAGAATAAATTCAATCTTAAGCATGGAATACACTAATATTTTTAAAAGATTGTTTTACTGCCTTTTGATGGAAAACCATTTAAAATAAAACTTTTGACAATTTTATAAGCACTATTTTTCAAAATAAACTTATTATTTATGATTGGGACATTGAAATTTACATTGGATAATTTTCTGGTATTTTTCTAACAATGATCATTTTATAATGAATAGTGAAAAATAATGCATTTTACATCAAAACAGCATTTTTCATCTAATTTAATTATATGGTTAAATTATCTTTATAGTTGGTTTTAAAGTGTTATTATAATATATTTTTACCATTAAATCCAATGGTGGTCATTAGAATTAGTTTCACATTGGAATTGAGCATAAACAAGTACCAAACCTTTCATAGATAGTGTTTCTAAAAAACCCGCTATTTGTTTTGACAACGGGAATTATTTTTAACTTAATTATTGAAATTTCTGTGTTTGGAATTTGGTCAAATGGATTACATATTTGGAATCAGAAGGTCTAAATTATGTAATCAAGACTCTAGTTTTTGGACTTTGTGAATAGTGATGATGGTAATTATCGTTAATTATCTTGATTAATTAGTAATCGGGTAGTTAAGGATAATAAAATAATATCATAATAATACAAAATGACACCAAAATGTGTCCTAATGATACTCTCTTTGTCATGGCCAACCATGGGTTTCCTTGTGCCAAAATTGGGGACCCCATGTAATCACTTTTGTGTGATAATGACTTTTTATCTTCTTATTTTTAAAGAAAGTTAAATATTACAAAGAATGTATCACCTAAGTAAAACATTTTTAATTTTTTCTACATAAATGATATATTAGACAATAAATAGTAATTGGAAATATAAAAGGATTTCCTACATCATAGTATAATTTATTTATAATTTTTAGACATTAAATAAATTAAATTATATATGACATCATGAGGATACAATGATTACCTCATTAATGAACGATTTAAATAAAATGACAAGATAATGTAAAATCTAAGACATAAACCTATAAAAGACCTATTGGATGAGTATATTTAGAACCCTTATAAACTAATCCTCTAAATAAATCAATGTCGGACCTTTAAATTCCGAAACTCATTTGAAAATAAAGTAACATTTTATACCTTTCTAAGAGTGCCCCTCCTCTCTTCTTATAAAGGGCCCCCACCTCTACCTCCATACTCACACTTTCTCAAGCCTTTGAATCGGCCGATCCCTGCCCATTTTATCTCTACACATTGGCCTCTTCATCCTAGATGCCTTACCTTAGGCAGAAAGCTCTTTAAGAATCCATTTTGTTTCAAACAAAGAAGAGTTACCCGATATAAAGGTAAAGTCCTCTCTAATGTTATTTTGTATTATTTTTCTTCTTCAACCCCCTAAAATCTTTTTATTAATTTCTTTTGTAACAAAACCAGTATAGTAAATATTCTAGGATGTTGTTATAATAATTATTCAATCTACACCTACACACACCTTCATCTAATGGTTAAAGACCATACTGTTTCCGTGGATGGTGAATTTCTGCCTCACGAAATGATGACAGTTCAATATTCTTCTAACACCATCAATGGTGGCCATTAAGATGACACTATATTTATATATTATATACAATATTTTTATGTTTTCCTTAAGATTCTGTATTTTTCATTTTTGGCATACCTTTATGGTTTCCATTATGGGTAAACGCGATATCTTTATTTTAGGAAGTGCGGACTACCGCCCCCTCAAAGTGTTTTGGTTCATTTATGCCATATGTGGGACGTATATATGATGGATTTAATGATATTATATATGATATTATACTGGAATTATAATATACCTTTATATGATTATGATTCCATTCCATAAAATATGAAATAGAAATGAAAGTAGCGTTCACGCGTACGTACGGCTTACCGTCTCCATGAACGGTGCATTTCATTTCTTACCTATAAATGTTATGTAATATTATAAATGCATGTATATACGAGATATATATGATATATATGATATCTACATCATGAATATAACTCTGGATATAATGGATACATGAACAACTTTTAATTATAAATAGTTTATTTTTGACTCAAGTACCAATGATCGTTAAAATGACCGTTATAAACCAAAATAATTAAATAGTGTTCATGAAAAGGTAATAAGTGATATAAAAGTAATAATGAACTTGAAAAAGGTTCTTAAGCATGTAAAAATTAACTCAAGTTTATTATTCAGGAGATTAACGAACGATCGAGTCATGTCGGATACGTGGTAAGGGACTTCATCTCAATCTCCTTTCATTGAGGCATATTATGTTTTATACACAACTTTATTTTATACGGTGTATAAGACACTTTGACATTTAAGTTTATTCAAAAGGAATATTTTTTATATGAAGTGTTTACTAAACGACAAAAGGGAATGTTTTTTTTGTCGTACGTATGCGGTGACAACGACTTCTCTGCCGCTGTGACCATTATTTCAGCTTTGGCTTCCTCTACAATCCATAACTTCTTTTAAAATGAAAAATAAATACCATGTTTTACATTTATTTTATTTTGGTATTGAAATTGGTTTTCATAATGTTTTTATATCAATGTGTTGTATTGATATCTTGTGATTGAAATGTGGAAATGATATGTTTCCTTTATGCATGTTTTATGTGATATGATTATGTTATGGTTCTTGGGAATTGTTATAAAGACAGGTGGTTCCGTGATAAACTAAGGGCGGGTGAACCCGATATATCTCTCCAATGCATTGTGTAATGCGAAGGAATTAAACGTTAAGGTTTATCTGAAGATAATTAGAGAATATACTGTGATGCGTATTCCAAACGTAACCGTGAGGGTTACTCCCTACGTAAGAATGTTATGAATGCCTCATGTTACCTTTATGTCTTATGATTTCTATGATTTATTCATGATTTTATGAGGTATGTTAAAGTGATTATGTTTCATGAGTAAATTATGATTTCATACATGGACTAATGTTTTCATTTCGTACTTTTATATCCCTTACTGATCTTTTTATGCTCATCCCAAGTTTTTTGAAATGTTTTTCAGAGGTCAAGGTAAAGGTACATGATGTGATGATAGTTTCAAGGAAGTGTCAAGAATGAATCCATGTTTTATTTTAAATATGTTTCCGTTGATGGAAAAAATGAGTACTATCTTTTATGTAACCACTTTATTTAAATGTGGAATGTAATGCATGTTTTATGATCTAATTCTCTAAAAATCTAAACCTGAAAAGATCCTCAACGTGTATTCCTGAATTAACTCAAGATTAAGTAATATTTAAGGATGGGGCCTAATACCTAAAGTGCAAAATGGGCTCATGCATTGGAGGATACATCTGATTTCACACTAGTTGGGTTGAATAACTCTTGTTGATGTGGATACAATGAGAATTCAATTTCATACACTAGTGGTGGAGTATAACTCAAACTATATTGAGGATGTTTCAGACTTACATCCCCATATACAGATGAAGTTTTAAATTTATCTACTCCCTATGAATACCCCTATATATCTTTCCAAATATTAGATGGATCACACAGTGGTTCATGAGCTGAGGGTTCAGTTGGAGGACATATAGAAGATGGTATTTTTCAGGACTAGTGTTTCACCCTAGGAAACTGTAGTATTGTTCTTCAAGAAAGTGGACTGGTGGTTGAGGTTTTGTGTTGATTACGATCACCTAAATCATGTTATCATAAAGAATAATTATTCACAAATGCGGTTTTAAGAAATATTTGATTAGCAAAGAAGGGAAAGATGGTTCTCATTGATTAATAAAAAAGTAGTCCTTCAATAATTGTGAGTACGATATGGGGATCTACTAATGATGGATTTCCAATATTTTAATGGTCCCAATGTGTACATAGTGATGTTATCCAGTGTGAAGAACACCATACAAGTGTTAATGGGACTCATGAATTGGATATTTTATCCTTTCTTTGATCAGATTATAGTAGCCTTCATTGATGATAACTTAGTATACTCATTTTCTTAGAGCTACATTTTTTCCATAACCTCTCAAAGTGATAGTTTTGGAGTTAGTAGTTCCACTTTCTAGGACATTCCATCAGATTATATGGTGTAGAATAAAACCCCATTGAAGGTCAAGGTAGTGTTAGTTTGGAAGAAATCTAGGATCATGACTCATATTTGGATCTTATATAGGTTTTAAGAACACTATGAATTATTAAAACATGATTTACCAATGATATCATCTCCCATGACAACATGGTCATGAAAGGAAAAAATTTCATGGTTATGAAGAGGTTCCAATATGATTTTTAGGAGATCGGGTAGTGATTGATGAATTCTCTAATCATGAGATTTCCATAGGAGTTTTTCAATTTTGTAGTGTTATATGATGCATCACGGACCAGAATTGGTTATGTTCTAATGTAGAGGTAGGTTTTTATTTCTTATGGTTCATGCCTATTGAGAAAAGCTAATCAGAACTCTACAGCCAACGATCTTATTCTAATTATGATTGTCATCATGTTGAAGATGTGATGACACTAGATTATGTGTAAGTGGCATATTATCTATCCATTCCATAACAGTATCAAGTATATAGTCTCATAGAAGGATATTAACATTGGATAGAGGTGATGACCAGAGTTCCTCTATGATTATGAATTTTATATTTACTATACTCTTAATAATGAGAATGTGGAGGAAGATTCACTCATAAAATGATTTTGTTCATAGCAACTGGATGAGGTGTTGGAGTAGTTCACCTCATTATAGTTATCCATTATAGATGGGGATGAGGAATATTACCAAAATTTGATGGATTTTACCCCTTCAGTTTTGTATCATGTTTGGGAGTCATAGAATGGGGATGTATACTATGAGAGACTACATACTCAAATACCCACTAAACATGATCATAATGGATTTTATGAAATTAGGGACAATGTAGTCCTTTTTATCAGAAAGATGATGGTACCAGTTGTTCTGAGACATTAGGGGATATTTTAGTTTCATACATCACACATAGAGGAACATCCAATTGTGTAAATAATGTTCTAGGACTTACATATGTAGTTTTGGTGTCCATGGATGAAGAGGTGTGTCACATATTTTGTCTCTTGAGGCCTTACTTATGAGAATGGAAAGGTTGGGTAGTAAATTTTAGTGGGTTTAGAAAAAAACCATGATGTTCAAGAGTACATGTGGGATAAGATATTTATAAAATTATATATAAGGATATGATGAGTGTCTGTAAGACCTAATTCCATCAAGGTGATCATACAACAACTCCCCTAGCTACCCCACTTTAGAGCTATTGAAGAGTATAGTTCAGTAGATGCATTGAGATGCTTGTATGTGAGAGAAATAGTGTAGATCCATGGAGTTCAAAAAATAATCCTTTATGAAAATGTTACCCATATCAAATCTCAATATGGAAGTTATTTCAAGAGGCCTCTGAGACTGAGTTTCACTTGATCATGGTGTTTCATCCCCCATACTGTAAGGAGGACTGAGTGGAACAATTAAGTCTTTGAGGAAATAATGTGAACTTTAATTTTAAAATATGGATGTAGTCTATAGGATCTCTAACCATTTATGGAATATTACTACAAAAATAGAAACAATTTCACCATTTTTATGTAACCATTTTGGGACTTGTATGGGAGAGCCTGTAAGTCACCACTATGTTGGACCGACCTAGGAATGTCAACGCATATGGAATGATTGTTTGTTTCAAACAATATAAAAATTGTTTAGATCAACTAAGAGAACACAATGACTACAAAGATTCATCTTATTTCTTAAAATGATTGATAAAGGAGGCCTTTGGAGTTTGATGATGGAAACCATGTGTTCTTGAGAGTCTCGCAACGATGTGGGTGGTATAGATTTGGTTGGGGTGACAATATAAAATCAAGATTCATTGGTCTATTTCAAGATATGGGGTATGTTTAACATGATGGAATATTTAATCACCCAATCATCATAGTTGGACTGGGTACAAGACATCTTCTATGTGTCGTAGCTGAGTACACATATGCATGAATCATCGCATCTTATCAATAGGAGAGATTTGGAAATTGATGTTGGAGCTATTAATGTGCATTATGCAGTAGATGTTTGATTATCATCATGAAATGATCCTCTTTGGGAGATCGATTCCCATAATGTATGTCTGGTGGTAGTATGATAATCTTCAAGAGATAACCTTGGAGTTGGATACACAGACGCATGATCAATACCCACATATATTTGTATTTAATAGTTTTCTATTTGCATAGACATAAAGACTAAAGGTGGTGAAAATGTAATGAGTCTTATTTTTCACATGTTAATTTAGAATATTATGTAGTTATTTTGGGATATAATAATTGAGAGGATGTGATGTTACAAGGCCATGTGAACCCAAAATTAAATTTTTAAATATATCAAATATATTAAATATCACACATTCATAGCTTTCATTAAAAAGTGTAGTATCTATTAAATGGGGGCTCATATCAGAAATGTGATACTCTTGTTGAGCTCATAGCATAGGATTCACCCTATGCATGACATAATTTTTTCAGCGTCAAGTGTTTTTGTAATGTTTAGTCATAGGGAATTAATAAATAAAATAAAATAAATTATTTGTTTGATTGTTTAGATGGAGAAACCTAAAATCCAATATAAATATATTGTTATGAGGAGATTATAGGATTTTACACATATCCATAAATACCTATAGGATTGTTGGAGGTGAATAATATTTATGGAATAAATCAGATCGGATCATGATTGGGAATCATTGTAACATCAGTGTTTGAGGAGAAAACCAATGAAAATGATGTAGAATTATTTTTTGAAAGTGATCAATACATCTCAAGGTTGGATTATTTTTATTTGTATTTATCCTCATTTTATTTTTCCTATACTTAATGTTAATAAATCATCTAATTAATTGATGAGTGGATCGTGTAAATTGTCGGTACCAGTTAGATTTATCTGAGATTTTGGATTTCTGTTGTTGTTTTTATTATACCTATTTGTTCATCATTTTAACCGAAGGCAATTGAGGCCAATATGAACACTGTATGAGGTCCATTCATCATGTTAGTGTATATTCAATTTCCTCCCCCATTAATCACATAATAATTTTTGGAAATTACATTGTCTCGCGATTCAATGAATACCTCTAATTAGATTGTTTTCAAACCACTCTTACTCAAAACAAATAAATACTTTGAGTATCGATGTGATCAAGAATTTATTTATAGGGAACATATTTGTTGAATGATCAATATGGGATGGATTTGAGACACCCAGTTAGAGTGTGGTATTTAGTGGCAATGAGACAGGATTGTGGTTATTTCATGAGTGGTGGGATTGGTGGGAATCTATCCAACTAATGTCAAAGACTAAAATGGATCATGATATATGTTCTTCAATGAGGTCGGAGGAAGATCCATGAAAATTAGAAGCCCGAGAAAAGGTTCATGAATATAGATAAATTTATCAAAAATAAAATATATATAGTGTTTACATTAATGAACACACACCTTGTATTTCCATTAGAATATTCACTAGGGTTTCTATAGGAATTTATGGTTCACAAACCATGTGGTCACTATAACATGTCATGTGATCAGAAGCTAGACAACTTAGGGTGTATAGGATGTACATGCCTAGGAGTCTTGGTGGTGTCACACAGTATGTGGACTATTCCAAACATCTTATACACCCTGGGATGAAGCAAAAAATGTTTAGGGGTTACCTAGCCAATAGATTGTGTGGAACCACCCACACTATATTGGGGGACACATGTCACATACTCGGGCACATACCTGAAAAAATATCATGATACATGGGTATAAAATTATTCCAAATAGACATGACATTTTCTCATATTACATACCATGTACCCTCTCAATGAAATATTGGATCCATGTTCCTCTTTATCTTAGAAAACAATCATTAGCGTAAGTTCCCATTACCCTTTCCGTAATGGTATTTATTGAATCACATATTCTTCAAAGGATGGTTATCTCCTTTGAGTTACATTAGTATTATATAGTTATATTTAAATCCATATGTGTGGATTGATGTTAAATCCACTATCATTTCCATTTTCCTCGGTGGGTTTCTTGGTATTTTTGTAACCAACACTATGCGGGTTGTGGTCCCTTATAAAATGAGTTAATCAAGATTGTGTGGTTATTATACCCCATAACCCAAGCTATGATCCAAAACTATTTATCATTATCTTAAAACATTCATCGTTTATTTTTTATGGTGATACTTGATGATCACAACATCTATATTGGATGGAATCAATTCTATCTAACCCATGTAGTTTGTTTTCCCAGACTAGTGTAATATGGAACCTTTGAGTATTAATCCGAGGATAGATTTAATGATTTGACTTTACCTTGATAAATTATGTATACTATGAGTATATATGGTTATTGTTATTATATATGATGTTAACCTATCCCTTTGATGACATGAATATTATTCATGATGCTATATGCTTAGTGATATCAAGGTGTCAAATCAATTATTGTAATACTCACCCATATTAGGATTTGCCTACATTTTCATGTCTTTGGAAGATGATCATCCTTTAGAAGGAGTCCAATAGGGACTAGGACCAAATAGCGCTTAGTATTCCAAAATTTTCGAGGTGTGTTTCAATTGTTGAAATTATTGTAGTCCTCTCTTGAATGATATATTTGACCTTCTTTCATTTTCATTTAGCGATCATATATTTGTATGTTTTCATTCCAGTATTTATTATCATACTTTAATTGCCTGATTTTATATTTATTCATACCTGGTTATCAGTTTCTTTATAATCCACATTATCTGGTCTTGGATACGGGAATGTGTGCATTGGTACATTAGTCTAAGGCCACCCATGTGTTTGATATTCCTACTAGGTATTGGTCACCAACTTTTGGCATAATTGATCCTCTCTTGGTGTACGCATTGAATGGGCCCCATTCGGTCAGGTTGTGACCATTTGATTATATTAATATATTTATTTATCATGTTTAATCATATTTTATTATTTCTTGATAAATAATGTAAATCTAAAAAAACCAAAAAAAATTATTCTTCATAGAGGTGGTAGTCTCTACACATGCACGTTAGAAGTTATTTTATTTTTATAAGTATATTGATATGAGTAAATATTAGTTGTTCCTTTAATATAACAAAAAATAATTATAATAATAATAATTAATTCAAAATATTATTAGGGTGATAAGATATTTGGATGAGTACAATTATGATGGAAAACATAAGAATGTGGTAATACTTTCATGGGATACATGATATCTCCTTGGAAGTCTCCTTAAAATTAAAGTGTTATGATAATAGTTAATGAGTATAAAAAATCTTTTCTATCATAAATAGAATATATAATGACTAAAACCATTAATTATTCTTTCTTATTTTGTAATGAGAGATATTAGTTTCAAGATATATATCTTTATCAAATTCTTTTTCATGGTCATGTTACAACGAAACACTAAAACCAAAATCGATGTGATAAAATTCAAAATATTAATATAAAAAACTAAATAAAAATATAACTTTTCCAATGAAAACATCAGTTTAAAAAAGGCCATTATTGGATCAACCAATGAATCTATCTATATTATCCACGTCAATTCTGTCACTAGTTATTTGAACAATTAATGTTTTTGAAATAATTATATCCTTTATAATGTATTGTACTCAATTAACCAAAGAAGATACCATAGGAGTGTCAAACAAGGTGTCCAGTGAAGGCCCATTCACTAGGAACCATAATCATTTTTGATATATATATTACAAAATAGTTTTCTGGTTAATAAACCAAGATGTATTTTTTACCAAACAAAATACACCTTTACTTTACAAACATTGACATATTTCTAGGAACACCACATAATCAATGCATTACCAAAATATTATGATGTTATTATATTCATAAAAATATCCATTCAAATAATCCATTGGGTTTTCATTAATGATTATTATCATAATCACTGAAATATTCAATATAAAATAAACTATCATTATGTATAATATATAATATTAAATTAAATAAAAACCATAGCATATCAAACCTGGATGACACATCAAACTCATAAATTTTATTCAAAAAATAAAATTATAATTTTAAAATTTATCCAAACCATACACAATTACCAAACTAAATTTCACTAGACCTAACCATCTGATAATTACATGACATATATAAAATATTTCAATGTAACACATTCATAACACTCCATTATTTAAGTGTATCAGTGAATTAAAAAACATTAAGCATGTCTGATACATTTTTTTAAACTATTGTAATATTTCCTACAGTAAAAAATTATAATTTATAACAATATTTAAATGTCACCACAATATTATTCTCAAAATATAACCTTATATACATTGATAAATTATTCATTTTCTTTATAACACGGGGGAAATGTGTTTCATGACATAATCAAAGAGTATATCATAAAGATACATTGAAAATAAAATTTATTGATACGAAAAAAATTCTAACAATTGAAAAAAACTATATAAAAGGTTTATTTTGGAAGAAACAATCATCATTTAAAGGGTTGGTAAAACATAATTTTAAAAGTATTGATGAAGAATTAATGGTTTACATGATATGAAAAATAAGATATTTCCAAATAAGAAGGAAAAGGTTTTTGAAAATAGCGAATGTGTACAAGGAAAATGAAGGCTCAATATAAAATAAATGAATTATTCCATAAATTCTCACACACTATAAACGTGATCCTAATGAAAGAAGACATGGATATAAAATATAATTCTAAAAAATTGGTACATAATAGAATCAAGTGTCTAATTATAAATTATTTTTAATTATAAGGCTGAAAAAATATGATTATAAATCACTAAATGGTAACTGAGTAATGAAAATCCCTATGACCTTATTAGTCATTGAATCAAAATTAAAATCAAGAATGATCATCATATGGTTCATTAAATCACATAAAATAAACCATTATTGTTCCCAAGTAAATTCATGGGGAATATATAGACCATTGAGGTAATATATTTATGTGTAACATTAAAACATATATCAATGAAGTGAAATTGAGAGGAAAAACACCAAAAACTTATGAAAGGATTTAATCAAAACCACTAAAAATGGATAGCGAGATTTAAATTGAAGTTAAAATTCCATGATAAACAAAATCATTGATATTATATTTACAACAAGTAGTATTCAAGCCATTTATATTTAATTGTCGGTCTAAAATTCAATGTGCTTCAATGTAATAAATTTTTAGACGAAACCCTTACCACATGAGTAACATTTAAATCATACACATGAAATATATGGAGAGAAAGAAATAAATTAAACATAAAAAATAAATTAATATAAAAAATTCGTGATAAATTTTTAAAAATAGAATGTTTATACAGTATATAAAAGTAAATTACTACATAAAGAGGAATATATCTCAAAGAGGGAAATTTGAGACAAGAACCATTATGTTGTTTTCTTCCTTAGTTGATCAAATTTTAACCACTTGTAAATCAAAAATAGAAACATAGTATCTTATTTAGAACCATATTCATAATAATTAACTTTTTTAATCCTTGCTATTTTTCTCATGGATATATTAATTAGTTATAGCATATTATGAAAAACAAGTGTTAATTACTTTTACTATTTTCACCATGTATAGTAATATTGATATCTCAACCCTTTATCGGATACGAAGTAGTGTATTTATATATAAATTAAGAATCTATATTATATTATATTTATGTATTTAATAATTTTATTATTTTATTTCATATGTTTTTTCATTTTTTTATGTAAACAAAAAATTGAAAACTACTAATATGAGAAATTTTTGTTGTCGAATATTATTTATTAATAATAAAGTCTACAACATATATAAATTTTCCCAAACCATAAATTAATAATTATTTAAATTTTAACCTTTAGTAATCTAATTATTTAGTTTCATATAGTTATCGAGGATCAAGTTTGAAGGAATCATTCATGTTGGTGGTTAAAACATCCAAAACATGAACACACATTATTTCAATGGCTGAGTATAGTCCAGTAGTTATTTTTCATGACCTAATATCATTATAATAGATGTATAATTATATTATATTTATGTATTTACATTATTTTACAATTTTTTCTTGATTGGATAAATAATAAAAAACTAGAATAAAAATGATTTTTCTGGAGGCAGTTTTTCATACAGACGCACGATTGACATTACTTATTTATAATTAAATGAAATGAGTAAATATTGTTTGTAAAATTAATAAAAAATCATATTAGTAATATAATTATACTTAAATCATCATATTAGTTTGGATTGAAGATATTTTTTAGTGTAATATTAGGATGGATAATATAAGGACATAATACTTACCCCGGAGACTAGATAATCTCCTTGGAATTCTCCTTTAAATTGAAGCGCATATGATATATATTGGTGAAAATGGGACTATCAATAGCTAGGGGATTATATTTTATTACAATAGAATATTTTGATGTATTAAGTATATAGCTATGTATGTCTTTGAAGGGAGGATATTGTATGCTTTTACAACTAAATATAAGGAATATTTTGGAGGCACCTTTACATTTCTCAATAATACAATTTCATTTTAAAGGTCAAAAGGACCCACAATAGAAAACTTTAAAGGGTACGTAGATATTTTTAGAGACATGTATCAACCATTAATTTTAAGGGATTCTTTTAAAAAGTTTTAAGACTTCTACACTAGGTTAAACTCAAATTTACCCATTTTACTTTTACCATGAATATTGATTCATTACCTTATTACATAATTTTATGGAAGAATTTTAAAATTAAAAATATTTATTTTTTTTCAATATTATGATTTTAAAATTTTAATCCAAATTATCAACTAAAACTTCTATTAGTTTGAAATTTCAATTTGAAAATAAATGAATATAATCATGTATAATAGTTTTTTTTCAAAAAATATTTTCACATGGATTGTAATTTTATTTATACGATAAAATTTTCCTAGATTATGATTTTAAAGAAAAAAACTTATTTATAATTAATTTAATAAAAAAAGCACCTTTAAATTAAATTGAAAACATAAAAAATCCTTAAAATTTAATATTTAATGAGAATGAAAAAACTGGTCTTCTTATTAGAGTGGAATTGTACAATGCTTCTTATAGTGTTTGGAAAATTATTTATATATATAAAAATATTTCTAATTGATAATTTTATTCATTAAAGTAATATTTTTTAATTTAGTTATTTTTTATTCTTCCAAATGATCTTAATATAATGATTATTTCAGGGAAATTATAATATTCATTAATCCAAAATTTCATTACTAGAAATCATGATTTTTACACAATGATCAAAAATTCGTAATAAGTAACTTTTGATATTATAAATTAAAAATTAGTCTATATTTTTTGTAATTCATATTTTAAAATAATAATTTTTATATTGTATTTTAATATTAATACTATAAGAAATTTTTCTTTTTTTGAAAACCCCAATTTTCAACACTA
Organism: Viscum album; assembly: GCA_963277665.1. Lineage (NCBI taxonomy): Eukaryota > Viridiplantae > Streptophyta > Magnoliopsida > Santalales > Viscaceae > Viscum > Viscum album. Next base: position 113,977,073 of record OY728127.1, read on the forward strand.
ATTAATATTAACAATTTTTATTCGTAAGTAAATAATTTTTAATTCATTTCAATATTAGGTTAATCACTAATGTTAATAAAATATGTTAGGGATAATTTAATTATGATGTTGTGAGAATACTATGTTATTTAAAAATATGTCATTTTTTAAAAGATTAATATTTCGGATCGTTAAATTATACCACATTTAATAAATTGTGTCCCAAGATTTATATCAATTGAATAATATTAAACAAAATTTGGGCCATTATTAGTCACTATATATCATATGATGAGATATCTATATTAATATCCTAAACTATATTAATATACTTTTTTTCATAAAAAATCCATAATAATATTCCCTAGTATATATGTGTCCTCATCATATTTCTCCATAATTTACATTTCTAAACCTACCTTAATATCCAAGGAATTAAACACCCAAAAAATCATTCATCCATATAAAAATACTCTTTATAGTTAATCGCCAAATTTAATTCATAAAACTGTAACAAAATCATGTATTATCTTATATATAAATACCATAATTAAAAATTTAGGTATCCTCTAAAATATCATGATCCAATTATCAATCCAATGGATACATATATTAGCTTACTTAATTTATCAAAACATAATTTTTCAAGCACATATTAATCATAAAAAATATATACACCTTAATCCTGTATTATTTAGTAGTTAAAAATTAAAGAGTTAACATATCATAATTCCACTATTCAAAGTTATTTAAACCATTTAGTACATCATCTAACCCTTGAAAAATTTTACTAAAGAAAAAAATCCATATGTGTTTTCTTTTATCCTAAATAAATTTTATAATATATCAAACTGTATTAATTAAATATTACATCAAAAATATAATTATCTAAGAGCATCATGGACTACATTTTTCTATCATATAAACCTCATAACCTTAGGTATGTCCTAGAAACTCAAATATCTATCATAACAGACATATATCTTGATTCAACCATTTTAGTATGCTAACATATTTAGTGATGAGGCATAGGAGTTTATATATATATATATATATATATTTCTTAGGTTTATTTTTAAGATTTTATGTTAATTAATAGTTAAATCCAAATAGATATGATAACCTCAAAAATATAAATATGAAAACATTAATGAAAATAAGTATTCTCTAATGAAACCTTTATTTTATACTCTGATATAATTTGATTAAAATATAAATCTACCTAGTAAATCCAAGGAAATTTAACCACTAAAATTTTGAACCATATTAGTATGCATCAAAATCAAGCACTTCATAATGGATTATAATGAATATATGAATTTAAAAAAGCATATCCCAAAAGAGATTCAAACCATGTGGTATGTATGATACCATTTAGAATGTACCAAAATGATGGTTGAGATATAACTGACCCACTATTTTATATTTTATTGAACCCATACATATCTGTGCTAAAACCTCATCATCATATAGTTTATTGAAAATGATGTATTTCTATAAATAACATATTATCCATACATTTTCAAAAATATTAATAAAGTTTATTATTTTTATACATATCCCATAGGAATAACTATTGGGTTTCCACTGATGTTCTCTTATCCTAATACTGAATATATTAAATATTACGTCAACAAATGTAAATTGTAAAATCCACATTTTAATTCAAAACAAAACGTAATATATAAAACTTTAATGACACCTCAATCACTCAATTTTTTTTAAATATAACATCATAATCTTTAAAGTTATAGAAACCATGGACTAACACCAACAATATCTCTGTAGGCATAATTATCCAAAAAATTAAATATCTTAATAATATATTTCAATACAAAAAATTTCTAATACCTTTTATGTTTATATTTTCATCTAATTATGATAAAATCATTACTAAAAAAACACTTGTATTTTTTAATCAAATAGAAAATTTCCCACTCTATAGAAAACATCATAATCAATAACATGATTTTAATAACTTGAGAACATTTTTCCCATATAATACCCTTATAATAAAATATTTTCTATTAATTTAACTTATAATAGGGGAAATTGAAAAAAAGGATAGGGTGAGTTTATATGCTCTTTCAGGGTAAACAATAGCGAAAAAAATCTAAAATAGCAAATGAGTTTATGATGATAATATATTTATAATGAAGATGCATAATAAATTCCATTCCCAAAAAACATTGATCATAAATCATGTAATATGAATTTTGATTACATTGAATATGTTTCAAATGAGTGCGGAATGAACTATCATCATACATGAAACAAAAATCATGATCCATGGAATATTGGAAAGAATAAAAAACAATCATAATCATAGTGTTTATTATATTTAGGAATGAATATACACAATGATCCATTCATTCATAAAATTATGAAGATATCTAAATGATGTCACACTCACCCATGGTGAACCAAGATACTTTCTGACATATTCAGAAAAAAAACAATGAGTGGAGCTGAATACTATCACAATAAACCTTTTTTAACCTAGTATCTACTAAATCTTCTTTCATTACATTTAAATATAATGTGATATAATCCATTATAGATTTATTTATAGGAATATGTTGATCTCAGATATCTAATAACCCATACATTTGTGTACCACTTAAAAATTAAATGTTCACATCCTAAAATAACACATAAAATGAAATAGTTATCATTGCATTATAAAATTATATTTCCTTAAATAGATTCCAAAATAAAATCAAATGATACTAAAAAATTTCCACAAAAATTAAATACATTATAAGAGGACATATATGGTGAATCATGAAATAAGACTCTATTTCAGCTAAATCCTTTAGAGACTAATGAGAAATTTTGATACAAAACTTTAAAAAAATTCTAAACCCTTGAAATTGTTTTTAAAATTACGATTATAATCTTTTAAGAGATAGTTTTTATAAATATAAAATGATAAATTGAAAAAAATATTTATGGAAAAATAATTTTTGAAAAATAATTTTCATTTATAATCTTATTTCGGTTTGAAGATAAACTATGAGTGATTGAAAAAAAATTCATTTTATTAAAAGTGAACATTTTTTTGAAACCATATTATTTAAAAAGTTTATAAAATTAACATATCAAAAGTGGGAATGAGAAAAATGAGGTCCATAATAATTGTAACAAAATATAACTCCAAATAAATTTAAAAACATTGGTAGAAAATTAAAATTCGGATATGGAAAACGTTAGTTCCTAAAAAAATAAAAGAATTTTTCTATTAAATCAGAAATTTATAAATAAAATCACACGAGAAGAAGATATGTATATAAAACATATTTCCCCATAAATTAAGTATAGATTATAATATAATATAATCATAATAAATATTCAAACCAAATTTACCGATAAGGTTGAATAAATAAGAGTATAAAATAATGATTAGTAATTGATTTATTAAAACCCATTCAATAACAGTAATATTTGAATCAAATGTCATCAGAAGATTAAAAATATAATAGAAATATAAAAAAATTATTTAAATCATAGAGTATGAAAAAATAATTTCATGGGATATATATACACAAGAGTGAAAATAAATGATCTGTAACATTGAAACATGTCTTAATGATGAGAAATTAAGACGAAAACCCCTTATTTATTAAGGGATTTTTTTTATTAAAACCCAAAATAAGGTATAGTGACAATTTATTTGATTTGAAAATACAATGATAAATATAATTCAAGATATTATATAACCAATATGTATTATACAAACTAGTTAAATTATATTTTGTGTATAAAATAAAATGTGCCTCAAAGAAAAAAATTTCTAGACGAAATAGTTACGACTTGAGTGACTTTTAAATAAAGAAATTAAGAGGGGGGAGGGGACTTTCAATTTAACTTTTTATACCATTAATATTAAATAATACATGATATAGTTTTACTAATAGGAATCATATCACTTATAGAAAAATAAATTGGTGCATAAAGTATAACATGTCTCAATGAAGAGAATTTGAAAAAAAAACCATTACCTCATTTCCATAATTTTTTATAACACACTAACCTCATTACATAAAAAAATAAAAAATTAATATCATATTACATTTCCCTACAGATAAATATTACCCTCTAATAATACTCAGTGATTTTTTTTATCATGAGTACGCAAACTAGTTAATAATTATTATGAACTTCCTGTGTTAATTATAGTGATTGTTTTTATCCTGTTGAACAATATTGAAATTTTTACAAATAATTTTATATAAATATGTTTATTTCTATATAATTTATGATTATATAAAATATAAAATATATTGGTTTAAAATTTTGTTATTTCATTCCATATTTTTTTTGGTTACATTACATGACAACTGATTTGATAATGGATTATTTCGATAATTTTGATGTTTTAATATTAATTTTTAACAATAAATTATATATATTAAGAAAATACAAAATTATATTTATTTTTCAATATAAAGATAATAATTCCACTATATTGTTTCTCATTTTCATCCATGATAATATTTTAATGTGACATTCATGTTTGCAGTTAAACCATTCTAAACAAAAACACACTTTATTTGATCAGTGAGTATTGTGAAGTAGGATTTTCATTTGAAATAACATAATTATAAATTAATTATAATTGAATTATTTTAAATTATTTATCATGGGGATTAATATTTCAATTTTTTGGATAAATAATGACAAACTAAAAGAATAAAAATAGAAATGACTCTTCATAGTGGTGATAGTCTGTACACATTCATGATTGAACTCAATTTGTTTTCTTTGTTGGTATAAATGATTAGTTAATGGTTGAACCATTAATATATAATATATAATAAAAATGATGATTTAAAATTTTTAACATTAATATGTTTATAATATATTTGATTGAGTAATATTTTGAAGGAAATAATAAGTCAAATGTATTAGGTAAGTTGGAGACTTGATCATTCATTAGAAAGAATTTTCAAATTTATGGGATTTTCATTACTATTAGTTACCAAGTGGTAATTTTAGTGATATAGGATTCCTATGAGAGTAAAATGGGTGTATTTCAAAGAGTAAAACAAATTTTATATACTTATTTTAATAGTGGAAGGAGAATATCTTAATTATTGAATGTATGCTCAATTTAGGGAATACTGTTATATTTTTCATTAATGAAAAATATATTCAATGTACGATGGATAATAAATATGGAAAATCATTGGAGACACATTTATAGGTCGATAATAATATCAAACATTCAATTTGAGGAATGTTTTATAATTTTTCAGGGCTTTTACTATTGGATAATCTTTATTTACCATGTAATGCCTCAGATTATTCCATTCATTAGTTTCAAATATTATATGGAATTAATTAGTGGCTATACACTAAGGTAGTGTGATTTTCTGATGGTTGGTGTGCCTAGAATAAATTTTTAAAATATATTAAATGGAACACAGGTGAATTTTTCTTAAAAGAGTGGAATAACATCTAAATGCGTTATGGGATCAGAAAGTTAAGGGCACCATTTTGTTGAGAGAAACAACTTTAACCTAAGTGAGACCAAACATCGGCCAGAGTGGGTCAGTTTTGAAAGATATTTTTTAGAAGATTTAATGGATAACATAAATTAATAATATATTATATTTTTTAAATTTCCATCCACACACTGACACATCATTATTTATTTTTGAAAAAACCTAGAGGTAGGGGTCCATGGTTAGACTTATAAACTTGGAATTCCCTAGAGGCTATATAGATAGGAACTTGGGGGATTATCTCAATGAATAATGATGATGGGAAGTTGGATTGAAAATTCATAGGATCCCTTCCTGAGAGATCTCACCAATATCGATGTGGTGGAAACCGATATTCTTCAGTGAGAAATCTAATTCAAATGCAGGCAGTTGCACTTTAATTCTTTGTTTCACGTTATTTGATTCTTTGATGAACTCAGACCAACCAAAATACATTTTGATATATGGTTCGATCATTATTGTGGATGGGATGAAACTAAGTGATTTATAGGGTTTATTATTTTTTTATTCTTTGATCATTCTCACATAAACATATCAAGACCAAAACTAACAACGATCGAGGTATATTCCTTAGGTTTGTTTTCTTATGTGTGTTTTCCCCCCTGTATGTTCTACATATTCTAATTTCTTAATGATTTTTGTAAGATAGATCGATGCACCTTATTTCCTCAACAAAACGATACAAAATTGACTATATGTCATTATAATGACCTAGCGAAGGTGCGATGATGATGGATATTGGCGGATCGAAGCGATTTGAGAGATATCATTCTTCGTGAAATTATCATGAAGGTGATCATAAATGGATTTCGGAGCCAATTTAAGGCCCAAAACACATATATTCAATGATATGATGATGATAGTACCATGGATCTCTATTTTGAGGTAATCATACCATCTGATTAAGCATTGTAGCATTAGCCGAGGTGTGAAGTAGAAGTGCAATGATTATGGAAAATCATAATTAACATGTCGTGTATTCCAAAATACATGATGTGTGGGACCCACCAAGTAGAGGCTATGGTTTTAGGAGGTCATAAATAGTGACTTGGTGTGTGATTTCTGTCACACATCATGTGTGACCTTCCCCTGGAATCAGTGTGCAACTCGAGAAATACATGGTTGTGGGGTGGAGTACACGGTGTGTACTCACACCCACAGATTCTCATAACCAATTACATGGATTTATCAATGTATTGGTACATGTACATGCATACTCTGGTTGAATCCATGTACCGGAACATGTCTTGAACACACAAAGTGGACCCCAGATTGTATGATATAGTGTGTGACTCGTTCTACATGTCATGTATGCGTTTTTTAACCTGAGATGTTCTTATGACATCGGTTGTCGTACACGTGCAGCATCTGGGGACAAGGGATGCAGTGTGTGACCCTTCTACATGAAATTTACACTTTTCTACATGGATTTATCTCTCTATCCATTATATCCTAGACAAGGTTTATTAGGGTTGGTTCCTTTGATCATTCCCCCAATGGTCAGCTAGTATCATTTCTTACTCACAAGAGTACGATCCCTTTGGCATGACATTATGGATAGACTCTGGAATCACCTATGAGAGGCATAGAGAAATATCATCTATCCATTCTTGTGCCTTAAGTATATTCATGGTATTGGTTCCTCCAATACTACCATATGTCAATTCACTACTTACTAGATGAATCTAGATGAGTTTTCGTATCACCCAATGGACCTAGTAGTGATCGTCATCCACGTATCATGATCTTCCCCGCTCATGGAGTGAGTTCTCCGAGAATGAGTGTATTGTATTATCTATCCATATCTATTAGTGTATCTCTCTATCATAATGGTTCTTAATGAAAAATCCTTCTTCGGATGATTTCATCAGTTCTATCAGACTCATGAGTGTGTTCTCTCAGATGAGTTCTTCATGGAATCTTCGATATGAATCCTTATAGGGGGTATGCAATCATTTTGACTTAAATCTAGACTACGGGTATAGGTTTGAGTGTATCTGGATATGTAATTATTATATTTATTATACAAATATACTATGTAGAGATGATTTTACATTTAATTTTTCTTTTGATTTTTGGGTTTCAATGTTTCAACTGAGTATTGTTATACTCACCTCTACATGAAATTTACCCACACGTGTCATGTATTTTGTAAAAGAGAGAACTTTTTGATGGATTACAAGGAAGAACATGATCATACTGAGCTTTTTGAGTTTGGATAAGAATATTTGTTCTTATAGATTTGAGAATCATTCCAAGTACCTAATTTTTTTACAGGATAGACATTGTAGTTTGTAGAAACTTTCTTTTGGTGGGATTGAATTCTGGCTAGATTTACTTTACTACACTTTTCTTTCCTATCATTCACTTTTGGTTGGGTTTATGGGATGAATGCATTTTTTCCTTAGTTGTTTTTAAATTTTATCATTTGTGGATTGGAGATGTGTGATTGCGTAAAGGTATGTAGGAAATGCCTCCCATGTTAGTGATATGCCTAATCAGTGCTAGTTAGCAGCCTAAGGCCAATTGAAGGCGGTTTTGGGAAGTCACTGCATTGGCCCCAATTGCATAGGTCATGATAGAGTGGTAGAAGAGGCGGTCAATTATACCTTAAGGCTGGGAATTTTTGAGATTTGTTTGGGGAAATGGTGTAAAATTATTTGAGTTCAGCTTTTAGGCTAGGGACTCTAGTGTTAGTGCTGCAACTGATGTATCCCTTCACAAGGACTCTAATAACCTTATTTTAGACTTTGTACATGAGAACAGTAGTTGTAGGGAATATAATGTTACATTAACCATATAAAAATGGGTTTTGGTTTCCATTTCCTTCTAGATTCATCTATCCAGATATTCTCATTGATCATCGAACATCTTGTCACCTTACAGGATGCCTCTATGATTCATACCATCAATGATTTATCATCACAATAAAAATGATGACCCCCTATGTAAAAATCCTTTAGTACATAGACTAGTTTCCAAGATGTTACCACCAGGTGGTGCCCCAGCTATACCACCACTAGTGGAGCAGTGTGTGGTACCTGCAAAATCAGTACACGAGGAGCATAGGATGAGTGTGCACTATGAGTTTTAGAGATTAATACCCCTCATGTTCTGAGCTAAGCCTAACCCTTGTAAATTTGAGGATTTGATTGAGGTGGTGACTAGTGTTTTCAATCTAGTAAGGATACCTGTTTACCATATGGTGATTCTAGTAGTGAACCTTCTTCAGGGTTCTCCAGGGTGATAGTGGACTTTGACCACTCATACTCATGCCATGTTTAATCTATCTTTGATGGAGTTGGACTGTCTCTTTAGAGAAGATTTATCGGCAGTTACACTAAGAGAAATGTGTATATTTGATATTCATTAGTTCCAGTAGTGTAGCATGATAGTGGTGACTATTCATTGAGGTTCACCAACCACTCTATGTACTCGATAGATATGTTCAATGATCAGTAATTCTAGGATTAGAATTTTGAGAAATTTCTATTTCAGAACTTATGATCCAACGTTATACTTCTATTCATTCTAACATATGCTAGAGTGCTCGAGAGATCTTTGGTACTCAAGAGCTTCTTAGATGACCATAATAATCTAATGACCATCAACACTAGGAAGGTAGGTGTAGAGACCTTGGTAGTGAGGATACAAAATCATAAACAGGGATCTGGATTTGGGAGATGTTATAGGATATCCTAAGATGGGGGTTATATGGTTCTAGAATCTCATGATGGATCCACTCAGCCTTGGGAGTGGCAATGCTATACATGTGATAGCAGGGTACATCTTACTAGATATTTTCCAACACATCGAGTTGCTGACAAAGAGTTCATGGATATATGACCAAGCCAGAAGTAATGACAGTAGGAGGTAAAAATGTTCGGATGAAAAATTGGCAGAGGACCAAAGAGATATGTAAGAGTTCGCATGCGTTTTGACATATTACCCCCAAGAGGTTCATTCCAAGCTCATGGGGAAAAGGGGTGTGAGTATAGCTACATGTAGTCATGTTGTATGAACTATGGACTCTAGGTATGATGTGAGGTATGATCTGTATCTTTCTACCTTAGCTTACATACTGATATTCATATATTTCTACCATTTCTTCCTCACCATTTACATTGAATGAGAAATTAAGGTTCTAGTAGAACCATTGACTCAACACTTACTCTTAGAGACACCTACAAGAGGAGACATGATGATCATATAGCATTGACCATAGTGAGACCTTACCCATGGAGGCGAGAGTTTCAGTTGGAACCTCTTAGTGGAAGCATTGAGGCCTTACGACATTATTCTTGGTATGGATTGACAATCTTCGGTCCATGTCCAGATAAACTATTTTAGGAGAAAAGTGAGATGTGAAATATATTATGGGAAGAGGTATTCCTTTTTTGGTGAAATGAAATCCCAAGCAGCATGGGATGGTCTCATACATAGAATGGTGCAACATATCTCTCATGAGTTGGCTAGAATTACCCTCAGAGAAGTAGATTTTATGAATTTTTAGTTCTCTGTAGTTGTGTTGGAGTATGAGGATGTAGTTCTTGAATATGTTTCATGATTAACTCTATATTAGAAGATAGACTTATAAATTGATCTACACCCTAGGATGACGTTGATATCTATAACATAATATTGGATGGTTCCTGCAAGGCTTTACGAGTTGAGGGTGTATTCAGATTATTTTCAAAGGAAGGGCTTCATGAGACCAAATGATTCAACTTGGTCAGCCCCAGTTTTTTTCCATGAAGGAAAACATGAGAATGATGTTGTGTGTGTATTATTGGAACATGAACTAGGTGACTGTGAAGAATATGTATCCATAAAAAAGATTTATGACCACTTCGATCTGTTGAGATGGGTGAGATGGTTCTCTAAGGTTGATCTTTGATGAGGCTATCACCAGTTGTGAGTATAGGATGATGATATACCGAAGACTGATTTCAAAAGATGCCACAATCATTAGGAGTACTCAATGATTCCCTCTAGAATTAAGAACACTTTAAAAGTGTTCATGGGACTCATGAAATGGATCTTTGAGCCTTACGTAGATCAGTTGATGGTAGTCTTCATCAATGATATCCTTGTATACTCAGCATCTGAGGAGGATAATGCAAGACACCTATAAATGGTTCTAGACATAATCCATGAGAATCAGGTTTTTATGAATCTATCAAAGTTCCAATTCTGGATTTAGGCGGACCACATTCTGGGATATGTTATCTCAGTGGAAGGAGTGGAAGTGGACATGTCCATGTTTGAGGTAGTGTTATCATGGGAACCACCTAGGATGGTGACAGAAGTGTGAAGCTTCCTTGGACAAGTAGTCTATTACTAGATATTCATCCCATATTTATACATAATATCATCACAATGAAATCATTAACATGAAAGTGGCTTCCTTCTGTGTGTAAAAAGATGTTCCAAAAGGATTTTTAGTGGTTGATGAATAGTTTGACAATCACCCCAATATTTATATTTTCAGATGAGGGTGTCAAGGATGTAGTACTCTATGATTCATTAGAGACCGAACATGGTTGTGTCCATATGTCGAGGAAAGAAGTGATTTCTTATGGATCACACTAGTTAAGGCAACATGAGAAGAACTATGAAACCGATTATCTTGAGTTTTCAATGGTAGTCTTCATGATTAATATGTGGGGACAATACCTAAAGGGAGAGCGTTTTATTGTCTACTCAGATTGAAAGAGTCTCATGAATATCTTCTCCCAGAAGGATACGAACTTGAGAGACAAACAATGACTAGAGTTCCTCTCAGACAATGACTTTGAAATTTTCTACACTCCAGGGATGGGTAAAAGGTGGAATATGATATAAATAAGAGATATAGTTCACTATTGTTGAAGGAGGCATTAGAGAAGCTTTCCTCATTACAGTTATCCTTCCTGGATGGAGATGGAATAGATTACCTCCAGTCGATGGCTTCCACACCTCCACTTTTACTGTGATTTATGGAGGCACAACTTAGGGATACTGATAGTGAGACCCTACTTGATTATATGTACACAAGGCATGCTCTATTTGGATATTCACAATGTGGTCAGAACGTCATTCTTACTACAGGATGCACGGTAGTACCACTTTCATTGTAGGAGGATGTTCTGAGAGTGATTCAGGCATCCCCTTTGGAGGTGCAACCTTGTGTGGTGAAGATGTACAAGGACATTCAACATCAATTTTGATTTATATGGAAGAAGATGGAAGTGGTAGTGTTTGTTTCTCAATGCCTTATGTGCCAACAAGTGAAGGTTGAGAATTAGGTTCTAGGTGGTTTGGATCAACCCCTTAAGGAGCCATACTGAATGTAGGAAAAGATAATGATGGACTTGGTTATAGGATTACCATATACATCTAGGGGACATTATGATTTCGAGTTAATCCTTGATCGACTCACAATTTCACCCACTTCCTAGCTATCCAAGAGAAGATTTCAATAGAGAGCTTGGGGATGATCTACCTATAAAAGATTGTTCGACTCCATGGATTACCATCTATGATATTTTCTGATAAATATTCCCATTTAACATATTAGTATTGGAAGGTATTTCATGAGACATTTGGGATAAAGTTATTATTGAGCATAGAATATCGTCCCCATATGGAGATCTAGATGGAGAGGACCATTTAGGTTCTAGAGGACATGTGGTGGCCTTGAATATTGTACATTGGTCATTGTTGGGAGGACAACCTACCATTGGTTGAGTTTTCATACAAAAATATTGACCACTACAACATTTTTATGGGACCATTAAAGGCTCTATATTGATGACCTACAGGCCACCACTTTGCTGGACTACCCCTGATAGTAAGTACTCATAGGCCCAATGTTTGTATGACCTACTACCGAGAAGCTACGGATTATATAGGAGTGGATGAGGACTGCAGAAATCCATCAGAAATATTAATTCAAAAATTGGAGAAGACCTTTGGAGTTTGAGGAAGGATACCATGTCTTCCATTTTTTTTACCTCAATGGGGATTTTGGTGGATTTTCCAGGGCAGCAGGTTTTCTCTGAGATTTATCATCCCATTTCAGATACTGAGTGGAGTTGGTGAGGTGGCGTACCTATTGGATCTACCCTCGTAGTTGCATTAGGAACATGATGTCTTCAACATATCATAAATTAGGATATATGTTCCTGATCAATTTCAAATCCTCAAATGGGGTGAGCTAGAAATAGAAGATGGAGTGAATTATTTAGAGTACCTAGTGGAGATTGGGGATCAGCATGAGATGATCTAGTGTGGGTGTGAAATTTTGTTGGTGTGTATCTTGTGGTAGCACATGAATCTCTAGGAGATCACATGGGAGCGTGAAACTAATTTTCATGCATAGTACCCACATTTTATTATTATCTTTTTTTTTGGATTTTTAGGGACGTAAAGCCCTATGGCGTGAAAAATGTCGTGTCCTAGATTTTTTCATGTGTTATTTTTTAATATTATATGGAATTAATTCAAGAGCAGGCATAGATATGTCATCCTATTTTGAGGCATGTTCTGGCTAAAGTAATTGATTGATAAATATTAAACATATTAAATGGAACGTGGGTGGAGTTCTCTAGAAAAAGGGGAATAAATTATATATAGTTGATTGGATCAAAAATCTAAGGGCACTGTTTCATTTAGAGAAATGAATTTACATTATAAAAGGCCTAACACAGGTCTATGTGGGTTGGGTTTGAATATTTTTTTGAATGATTTATAGGATAAACATTATTAATAATTTATTTTATTTTTTAACATTTCGTTGATGTGGAGACACTGCATAATTTCATTTTATATAAACATAGAGGCAGGGTTCCATGGTTAGAATCAATATCACAGAATTCCCAAAAGTCTCTAGAGATTGGAACATGGATGATTCTCTCAGTGAACAATGATGACAAAAAGTTTGATTAAAGATAAATGAGAGTCATTCTGGAGACATATATCCAACAAAGATGATGTAGAAAAAGATCTTCATTGGTGATTGATCTAATTCCAATATATGGAGTTGTTTTTCAATTAATTATTTATTGTTCTTTGATTCAATATTGAATGCAGCCTAACCAAAGAACATGTTGATTTGTGGTTTGATCATTATTGATGGATGGGATTAAACTGTGAGACTTATGGGGTATAATATTTTTTTTATTTTTTGACCATTCTCAATAGAATGGATCAATACCAAAATAAAAAATGGTTGAGGTACATTCTTCGAGTTTTTTTCCTTGTGTGTATTTCTTATCCCCTGTATATTATATACATTATTCATTGTTCATGAATTATGAAATATTGATCTTTATGCATTTATTTTTCAACAAAATGATCCAAAATTGATGATCCAACATCAAAATTTCCTAGAGGAGGTATGACAGTGATTGAAATGGGTGAATCCAGGCGATTTGGGAGATATCATTCTTTGGGTGATTTTCATGTGATTTATTAGAATCATATTTTCGAGAAGATAGAGGTCCTGAAACTCACCAATTAGATTTTATGACAATGGGATGTCCTTAGATCTCTAGTTTTGAGGTGATCAGACAAGGGGATCAAGCACCAAAGGATCAGCAGAGGACTGTAGAAGAAGAACAATGATTCTGGAAAATTGAAAACAATGTATCATGTATTCTTGAATACATAGAGTGTGGGGCACACCGAGTGGTCGTAACGGTTTTGGCAGACATTCAAGTGCCACACAGTGTGTGTTCCCTTCCTTGAGACTCAACATGTATCTTAGGAAATACAAAGACATGGGGTGGAGCACACGGTGTGTACTCCCCCCCACATGGCTTGGCTGAATTGGTTTCACGGATTACTCCTTGTATTTGAACATGTAAAGGCACAATCAGGACGATGACATGTATGAGTAAATTAAAATAATATAAAAAGAGGACCCCCAATAGTAGGACATAGAGTGTGAACTTTTCAACATTCCATGTATACATTTTTCTTTATGGCGTTCTCTTTAGACATGGTTTGTTGTACACCGATAGTATTTGGGGTCAAGGTACACAACGTGTCACCCTTATACACATCATGTAGTATTTTATACAAGGATTTATCTCTATTTCCATCATATAATGGACATTTTTAATTACATTTGGTTCTCTTTCTCTTTCCCCAAAAGGACAATTGGTATCATTCCCTATTCATAAGAGTGTGATCCCTTCAGCAAAAGTTTCTGGACATGGTTTGGAATCCCCTCCGAGAGTGCTGGAGGAGGATCTTCAATCCATTCTAGTGCCCTAAGTAGAGTCTTTTTATTAGTGTGATAAATCCTACCAGACATCGATTATCTATATAATAGGTGAATCTAAATGTGTTGTGGTATCACCACATGGCCCAAGCAGTGATCTTCATTCATGTATCGTGATCATCCCCACTCATGGAGTGTGTTATCCAAGAATGACTATGTCATATTCTCTCTTTAGATATATTATTGTATATCTCTCTCATGATGGTTACTAAAAATCCTTAAATATCAGGTAGACTTCATCAATGATATAAGTATCAGGGGTGTTTTCTCCCAAATGAGTGATTCATGTAATCTTTTGACTGAATCCCTTGAATGGGTATGCAATCATTGTGACATACCTACAGACTATGGGTCTAGGTTTGTGTATATCTAGATATGTTCTTATAATATTTATTATATACAGATACTATTTAAATTGGACTATATGATTACAATGTATATTTTGTTTTTGGTTTTCAGGGAGTCCTACTTATAAGTGTAATACTCACTCCTACAAAGGATTTTCCCACATGTGTCAAGATTTGTATAGATGAGTGGCATTTTAACAGAGTTATGGGTTGTTTAGTACTAGACCTATATTTTAGAGTTTATACAAGATGAGGTGTTCATACACCTTCATGCAGTAGTCCCGGTACTTATTTTGTTTACAGGTTGGAGATTTTAGTTTCTAGAATCTAGCTTTTGGTGGGCTTGTATTCTGGCCCAATTTACATTACTACAATTTACAATCCTGTCATACTCTTCTGGGTCTGTGTAGTGGTATGTATGTGTTTTATCCATAGTTGTTTTAACTTTTTAGAATTTTTGGAATCAAGATATCCACATGTGTATAGGTACTTAGTCAACACATCCCATGTTAGTGATATGTCAACTCAATGCTAGTCATCACCCCCTAGCCTATTGGAGGTGGGCTTGGGGAGTCACGAAAGATGCCCCACAAGGATGAGTCATGAATCATAATTGGATTTGGGAGCCGATCAAAGTTTGAAAACTATCTAATTATTTTCTATAATGTTGAGACAACATTAAATATCAAGTTTCAAGGTGATAAAACTAGTATATCAATCACTAGAGGATCGGACAATGCATGAACATGATGAACATAGATTATAGAAAACTGTGAAGAACATAGTGTGTATTATGGAATACATGGCATGTGGGAACCTCCAAGTGGTGGATAGGGTTTTGGAAGGCATTCAAGTGTCCCATGGTGTGTTTCCCCTTTCACACAGAATATGGTCCCTTCTAAAAGACTCAATGAATATCTCGAGAAATACAAATACATGGGATAGAGTACACGACATGTACTCTGCAATACGGAGTGGTAGAACCAGTTACATGGATTAATCCATGTATTGGTACACATACATGCACAATCAAGTTGAAGCAATGTACTGGAATGTGGCCAACATATGAAGAGTGGGCCCTGGGTAGTAAGACACGGTGTACAAACCTTTCTACATGTCAGGTATACCTTTTTCTACATGACGTTTTCATATAACATGAGTCATTGAAAAAAAGATGTACCTGGGGTCAAGGGACATGGTGTGACCCTTCTAAACATTCTGTAATATTTTCTACATGGATTGATTTCATAGTTTACCATATCATGGATTAGTTTTTTTAGGGATGGTTCCCATTCTCATTCTCTTGATGGTCAGTGGGTATTATTTCCAATTCGCAGGAGTATAATACCTTTAGATGAACTTTTTTGATAGAGTCTGAAATCCCCCCTAATAGGATCTAATGTAGGATCCTCTACCCATTGTTACGACCTAAGTAGAGTCTAGGTATCAACTTGAACAATCATAATAGACATCAATCATCTACTAGAAGGATAATCTGGATGAGTCGTGGTATCACCCCTGGCCCTGGCAGTGATCCTCATCAGTTTATCGTGAACTTCCCCACTCATGGAGTGTGTTCTCAAAAAAAAGTGTATCATAATCTCTCTTCAGATATATCAGTGTATCTTTCTTTGATGATGGTTTCCGATGAACACTAATTTTTGAGTGAACATCATAATTTCTATCATACTTGAGAGTGTGTTCTCTTGGATGGGTTATTTGTGGAATCTTTAGATTGAATCCATATCATGGGTATGCAATCATTTTGACTTACTTATAAACTAATGGTCTGGGTTTGAGTATTTCTGGATATGTTCTTATTATATGAATTGTATACATATACTGTGTAGAGCTGACTATACCTTTACTTATCCTAATTCTTTGTTGTTTTCAGAGAGTTCTACTGAGTAGTGTTATGCTCACCCCAACATGACATTTTCCCATAAGTGTAATTTCTTATGAATATGTGTGACCTTTTGATGGAGTCTAGGGAGAACCATGACTGGACTGAGCATTGTGAGTTTGGATAGGATGAGGTGTTTCTATGGATTTGAGCATCAGTCCCAACAACTATTTTTTTTACAGGTTGTACATTGTAGTTTTCAGACTCTTTCTATTGGTGGGATTGTAGTCTATCCTAATTTACTTTACTACACTTTACCTTCCTTTCATACTTATTTGGTTGGATTTAGTGGTATTCAGGCATTTTGTTCCTTATTTGGTTTTACATTTGATCATTTTTGGATTAGAGATGTGGGTGTTTGTACAAGTACATAGGAAATGCCTCTAATGTTAGTTAGATGCCAACTCAATTCTAGTCACTATCCTCGACCTATTATTGGCAGGCTTGGGGATTCATGGAATGGGCCCCACTAGTACGGGTCGTGACATACCACTTTTACTTTTACCCAGATAATTGTTTTTTAATCGTAGTATTATCAATAACAAAATAAATTAATGTGAACTTAAAACATAATTTTAATATTATAATAAAAAAATTTCAAAACCATTTAATATAATAAAATTTATTTAGGTATAAAATGTATATTTTAATATAAACTATTAAAAAAATTTAAGATGTGAAGTTATTATATATGATAAAAATATGATGGTTAATGTTTTTAAATCCATATATTGATTTATTAGGAATTTTAAAAAATGGTATAAGGCTTCCAATTCTATCCGAATTTGGAGATCACCTTGAAATATTATTTCTAAATAGACGACCAAAAACTATTTTTATATTAATGTGGTGTTTCACATTAGTTATAAAAATTATTAGAATAGGAATTCTATGAATAATGAATCTTCTAAAATGAATAATCTTGTTACATAATTTTATAATTGTATATAGTAGTGGTTTTTATATCTTCTATGTTATGTTGACATAGTAAAAAAATCAACTATATTATAATTTTCTTTATTCCCAAATTTTTCTAAAAAAATATAAAATTTTATAAAATAAAAATAACCCCATAATAAGTAAATTTGGATATTATTAATTAAAAAATATTTTTTTTATCTCTTTCAAGTTCTAAACTTTTAAAATTTTACTTCTTATTGAATTTAAAAAATATAAATAAAAAATCTATTATTAATAATATATTTTTTAAACATTAACTCATATATACTATATTTGTTATAAAGTTAATTTTATTTATTTAATTACTATTTTTGTAAATCATAATTTTACTATAATATTTAGTATTTTGTTTATACTTAGTTATTTATGAAATATATCTTAATAAAAATTACATTAGTTATTCGAGAAATTCTAAAATATAGAGTCGTTACTATGTTGGTCATTGGTAGATTTTCTTATTATTAAATTTACTTTGAAGCTCACATATGTTTTATAATTATCACTAAGGATGAAAAGATAATTCTACTAGGAACATTTTTTCCTTGTTCTTATGAACTAATCATTGAATAAATGGTTTTCCATCCATTATTGATTTTAGAGCTAACTCATTTCTGATGTTTTGATTCCCCATGTTATTATAATGAGTTATACTAATTATATATTTATAAGATGGAATACTATGGGGTAATTATGAAAAAAAATCAATGAGTATTGTAAAATATGTTATTTATGTTGCTCATTATCCCAGTTAATAAAATCCATTACACTAGTTTATACAATCATTTATGAGATTAAATGTTTATTTATATAACACAATGATGTAAATTAATTCTTTCATCATGGGTTACCATATGTTTCAATCCACATTTCCATTTTTTCTTTCAATTATCATGTAGTTTCTAAATTTAAATATCTCTCTCCATCAATTTTATCACTCAACAATAGAACTAATTCTTTAAAGGGTATACCTTCTGGATTCATCTTTTTGTTCTCTGACCATAATTATAGTATAAATTCATAATACACAACAAGTATAATTATAGATAAACCAACTTTTCTTCTAAACATTGGGATTTTTTAAAAATCTAGTGGAAAATTATTTATATTATAAAAATTGATGCTATTTCAAAATGTTCAATACAGTTTCTGTTTCATTCCATAATTGATGATGAAAATAATTTTCATATTTATAATATAAATTTGTTGAAATATTATAGTCAATTTATTTAATGTAATTATTTTCATTCAGCTCATTAGTTGTGAAAAATCCCTCAATTAACATCATCTATTATTATACATATTTATTCCTTTCAACATAAATATATATACACTACTATCCATGATAATCCCAAAATCAATGAATTTTCACTGAATATTTTTAGATCGATTCATAAAATATTTTTATAGTGTAATTATCCATGTATAATATTTATGGTATCCCATATTTCAAAATAAGTAGTGTAATGGAAAATTTTAATGAATAATATTTTTTAATTCTGTATTTCCAATCCATGATAATCTTCTATAATGTATTCTTCCACTATGTATTCTAAAATTTGAATCATTGAATAGGTAGACTATATCATAATCTCTTTGAGTTTATAAAAACAAAGTAACTCATTAATCTATAATTTAAATTAAATTTCATATAAAATTATTATATTCAATATAAAATTTGAAGTTGGATAAATATTTAAAAACTAAATGTTATATACTGAAATAAAAATAAGTACCTATGTGCTTTAACTAAATTTTTTTCCGTGATATATTGATGTGTGATCCAAGACATATTAATAGATGGTGAATCATGTTACTATGCAGTTTAATTGTACTTTATCTATCCCTTTATCATCTTCATATCTTTTTACCAAGTTATTGAGAACACTTTTTTAATCTATATATCCCTTGGATGGATCCAGATTGAATTTTTAATGAATATATTGAATGTAAAAAACAAAAAAAAACAAAAAGAATTTAATTGGTTCAATTAAAAATGCTATATAAAATGAGAAAAAACAATTTGATACAATGATATACAACAATAAACTTATATGAGAATATAAGTGCATATTATTTTCAAGTGACAAACACTTTATGCCATGGTACATTACTAATAGATTATATTTAAGTGAAAATATATACTCATCAATGTATATATTCTTCTCCATCATTCAATACACACTAAATTAGGTAATTTTTCAAATTTTATTGAAATGAAGGACTCTCAATTATTAGAATGATTAAATAGTGGTGACGATATCAAAAAAAATTATTTTATTGATTATTAATATCCATATTGTTGCATCATTTTTCTCTAAGTGATATTTTTGAACTCATTGTTATGAGAGTTGAAATATTTTTTTTCTAATTTTCTTTATAGAATAATCATTTTTCACTTTTTGGAATCAATATTATATAAATTTTAGGTCAATAAAAGTTTCATTGAATTTTTTTTCTTCTTAAAATTTGTTCATACTCACTGATTTGTGAATATATTTCTTTGAAAGAGGTTCTCTATCTAATTACTAGATATGGAATTTATATATCGAGATCTAAATTTTTTCAATTAATTTTATTACAAAAGTATGATTAAAATAAAAAGAGTATAGTAATCATCATTACATATATTTAAGAGATATGGATTTACCAATTTATTATCCATGTTTCATCTACCTAATGATATGGTGATTCTAACAATAACTCTTCCATAAAATTTTGACCATATCTTTATCAAATATGTTCCATGTCTTCCATAATAACCATAATTAATATTTTCTATATAACATGAAAATTATTTAATTATAAATATATTATATCATCAATAACATTGATAGAATCATTATAAATATTTATCCAAAATTTAATTTCTTGTTGATTAATCATTATAACATTCCATATATATCATTAATATTATTATTCAATGAAGGATAAAAAATTTATTATTATATATCATATATTTCCTTTTCCAAAATGTAAATGATTAGTTACTACTAATTTTTAATATATAATTCTCATAAAATATCAAATTAATTTCCCCCAATTCAATTAAAAATGTCACTTATAAATGAGGAATCAAATTTGTTTAACTAAAATGATTTGAATGAACCCTAAAATATTAATATGTTTCCATAAATTTGAATTCAATTAAACCTACAATGGAACACATATTAATGATTTTTGTAACATACCATACCCATTAATCCATCACATGATCGAGATAGGTGGTTACTAACCTAGGGATGGCCTCCCCATATACCATAGGTTTTTTACCAGTAGAATGGTTGTAAGGAATATTGTGGGGATACAATACCGTCTGGTACATGGTTGAAATAATAGTTGGAAAAATGTAAATAAGAAAACATGTGACCAATAATAATTAAATTAAAAACCCAAAAACCCAAAATAATAATAAATATATTATAATAAAGTAGATAATGTAACTAAATACCATGCTAAAATTCATACAATTAAAATATGAAATAGACTCAATAAAGGTCTCAAAAGGCCCTAGTCCCAAATACCATGTTGTCACCATATCCATGATACAACCCTTCTAGTATGAAATAAATCAATTATACAACCACTTCCCTTGTATTTACTTGAAACCATGAAATCTTCCAAGGCACAAAGAAGTGGCCCAAAGAGACTTTTAGTAAAAATCAGTTAATGGATTCCCCCATCATTAAAAAATATAGATGGAATATATATTATAATTGCAATAATTCAATAAAGGGGTTTTAATTAATAAATTAACACAACACATCATATAACATTACCAAAACATAAGATATAGGTTAAAAAATGTGGTTAACCAAACCTTATTTGTCACAATTAAAAATGTCTCTATCTAGTAACAAATCCTCTTATATCAATATGGGTAACCGAAAACATTGGAAAATTATCTTATATCATGGATAATTTCATGTATCTTGTATTATTTACCTTTTTTAAACAAGAAAATTAATTTATTCTCGATTAATTTATGTATTATTAGTGTACATTTCACCAAGGGGAATTCAGCATTAACATAATGATCCATAAACAATGCTAGAGTCACTTAGTCATTCCCAAGGTTCACTTCTAAGCCATCAGAAATTCAAAATTTTAGGAAATGTAATATTGAACTCTTAGAGTAAACTATATCCACTTACATATTCCATTACAACACATCCAATACAAGATAAAAACAAGTAAAACACAATTCATTACTATGTCCCAAAAAGGAAAAACCAGAGCTACTAATTTGGTGGATTCTCATACTTCAAGAAGAATGACCATTGGTTACGAGTAAGTAACCAGACATCAACATGTAATAAAATTATCATAAAACAAGATTAAAATTTATTCTAATTACCAATTTTTAAGCCATTTATTCTCACCTAGTGTATCCTCTAACATATGGATGAATCACTAATACCACATATTACATTGTTTACAGTTATAAAATCAAAAAAAATTATATGTTAACTTGTATGAATATTAAAATTTCGTGCCAAATTAAAATTATCTTAATTCACCAATAATTCCATGTTGGCAACAATTAAGGCCTAAAATTCATGAAAAATCATGGATTTTCTCACTTATTATGAGGCCACAATCATAGTATTATTTCCAATAGACCTGAAAAGAAACATGGGTAGTCTATATATTTTAAATTAAATTAAAATTGAATTATAAAATTATTTGGGTCATGTGCATGGAATTCCAATAATATTAAACTTATTTAATAGATGAGAAGGTTGAAATTAATGTTAGGGTGTTTTTTCTAGACCACCCACCTCAAAAGAATATTATACATTAAAAAATAATCATGTTCAAGGTACAAACTTATTTCTCTATTCTTCAATTCAATGATGATTGAATGCCTTGAAAATAAAAGTATTTAGATCACAAAATGGTTCATTCATCTAGAAAAAGGTTTCCCGAAAGGAAATCCAATTTGATATGTAGGAGAAGAAGAATATGAATTGAAGGCTTACCTACAAACTATCAATTTAGAATCACATGAGTCAATAAATCATACATATGGTTAAAATAATTTCTTAAAGGTTATTAGGGGAAAGTATGTTGTTGAGAGATAATAATTTCTTATCACAATTCATGTAACTAGAGGTTTTAAAGGTGATTGCGCCTAGTATTTTAACAATGTGAATAGTTAATACACATTTTTAATTCATTGATTCCAATATACGATAATAAATATATTATTGTAGCATAATAACACATAAAAATCCATTTCACATAATTTACACATTTCACGTTGAGATTTTTTCAATTCTCGAGTTCAATTAAAGGGGTGAATGAAATTAATGGGATATTAGAATAACTATTAATGCCATGAATTAAATTCATGTAGTGTACCTAGAACCACTCTATTAATGAATTGATTCCATGGTTCATCCCAAAATAATTTTGGGAATAAATGATGTTCATGTGGTATTCCCATTACAATTCATGAATTTTAAGTATTATATGTGGTCTAACCTTGTGAATTGATATTTTGAATCACCAGTTTATTATGTGAAATCACTCTAAAACAACACTCATATCCCTATCATTATAATAATTCTTCTTTTTATTACACAGTTAAACCTGATTTATTACATAAAATCATCACTTGATATAACATATATGATCTAGAGGTATAGTGTCTTTGGGAATTAGGAACATTACATAACAGCTTAAAACATAAAACACAGAACATCTTTATTGAAAACATCATTTACATAACCACTACATTCCCTCGTACATAGCATTATATGGGAAAACCCGAGGACATGCATAAGAAAAGGGTGAGCATTAAATCAAAGTAAGGGAATAAACATGGATTAACATGAGGATTTCAATACATGTTAGACAATAGGAATATCATTGGAGCATAATATATACATGAACATAATGGAGAGATAGACCAGGATAATCAATAACATGGAATAGTGTCAACAACACTTAACATGGAATTAGCGTGATCCAAGGATCATTGTACTTGGAGCATGAGTAAACCCACATTGCACATTAAGTGTGAGTAAAAAATAGTTTAACTTGAATTAGGATGAGTAAACACCCATTTCATATGACATATAATGATACTATACATTACCCAATTTATTGGAGCACTATCAGGGTGTACCCTTCTTAAACATTTCATTTCAGGCATAAGTGTGCCACATGGATCATGAAATCTATCAACATGAAAAGTTATTCCACGATTATATAATGAGGAATAAATACCTGAAAGTAACATTAAATATGTATATATTTATAAATGTGAATACACCTGATAAATACATGTTTATGTTATTCACTACACAATGATCTAGGCTTGGAAAAAACACAGTGCAATTTCGGCAGCATAATGGTGTTACATAAGGATTAATAAAAATGGTTGATGAGAGAGAAAATGGTGTCTCGTTCTATATACATGAAATGGATAGTAATGGGTTTATATAGATACATGTTAGAACAAATTTAATGGAATTTATAATCATAATACAAAATAATTACTTGGATGTAAAAGAGGAGAGAGAAATCCCTCAAGGAATTTCGTCATGGTAACGGGTGTACATGGGAGGAATTAATGAGAGAGAAAGGGGTATAAAATCATCCAAAAATAAATAGGATAGTATGGGGGAGGTGATAAATCATACCCCTACATTTTTAATTGAAAATAAAATGCCATAAAAACTTAAAGAAAATTGGACAAAAATGATTATGGAAGAAACCCCTTACTTGGAAGTGCGATCCCAAAAGCTTGACAGAGGCTTGAGAGAGGCTTCTTGGGATCTTGGGTCACCTTGGGAGGATTATAGAGAGTGGAGTATAGAGTTTGGACTAACTCTAAATGCTTTTAGTGAAGAGTATGTGGGAGCTTGTGTGGGTTTACATAGGAAAGGAGAGGAAAATCTTTATTATTTTGGTTTGGGACACCTCACATTAAACAAATCAAAACCAAAAACCAGCCCATGGATTTTACCCTAGTTATGTGAATGGGGAGTTGAAAAAAACATTTTATAAGTACAATGGCCTAAATTCATATAATAATAGGGTTTCTTATGTGGAGGTGAGTCACACTCTCAAAGAAAACAATTTAAAAAGATAAAATGTTTTATTATTAGTGAAGGGTCCACTGATGCTTTGAAAATTAAATAAAAAAACAAAAAATCACATTATTTTAATGTTAAAACATATATTGTTCAAACATAATATTTATATTATTTTATTACATCACTATTTGGTCATTATGATGTCATAAAACACATTATATATTTTAACGGTATTTAATTTTTACCCAAAAATTCGACTGTCTCAGATAATTATGAAAAATTCACCATTGGATAATTTCAAAATCATGATTCCAAAAATATTATTCATTTTACATGGATAATTTTATAAATATGTGAATTTTTACATTTAAAATAAAAACTGACATTTAATGAAAATTCATCGGTTTTGACAAAAATAGCTTTCAAACCATGATAAAATTTACAATTGCATTCATAAAATTATATGATCATTTATATTTAATAAAAATTAATTTAATAATTATAATAATATTTTATTAAAATATTATTTAATCCAAAAATACATTAGTTCATCAAAATAGTTTTCTTAGTTTAATATTAACTAAAACTTGTATTTGTGCTTTAAAAACTATTTACAAAGTAACAATAATAAAATAAATGAAAATTTTTTATACAAAAATAACGTACATTGTCATAGTTCTAGGGTCTTGTTACATAACCACTTATAACACCCACATAAGACTGAAGAGTAAGATGTGCGATGGAGACTGACTCTTGTGGTGGCTCAGATAACATTGCTCGAGAGGTAATCCCTATTAACTTCCACTTCTCCCATAGTCAGTTCCACTCAAGTTCAACATGTTCAAGCTCGGCATGGGCTTGGTCAAGTGAGAAGACCAATGATTCCACCTCCTTTCTGAGCATTAAAAAATGGGGTTCGAATGGGGAAAGTCTACTGGATGAGGCCATCTTATCCTTTTTTTAATTAAACTGGATTTTTTAAAGCCCTGTATTTATACTAATCATGTGATCACTGGTCAATAGGTATGTTAGCAATGGTCAAAATTCATAATGGTATTTTAAAATATTGAAACATTAAACCAATGAAGTTCAAATTTTATATAACCATAATGAACATTTAATTAGATCAAGAGGAATTTCCATTAATGAATGTTTGGGTCGTTACAATCCTTCCCCCTTAAGAAATTTCACCCTCAAAATTTCCTTTTCCCACTCTAAAAAAATGTGTGTAACTCTGTTTCATCAATTCCTCCAATTCCAATGTCACTTATTAAAACTTTTGGTTTTTCCACAACACCTAGATGAGGGGTATTTTCTTATTTTGTAGAACATTTTCTCTACAATCTAAGATCTTCACTGGTTTCTACTCTTAAAAAAGATTATCATCTATCTACACCGCCTTTGAAGAGAGAACGTGTGAAGGGTCTACTTTTTTACTTTCTTAAGAGGGATAAATGAAATACATCTTATACATTAGCCATGGTATGTGGATTTCCTAATCGATAGGCCACACCCCCAACATGATCAATAATCTTGTAGGGCCGATGTATGTAGGTATTGACTACCCCTTGTTTCCAAACCTCATGACATCTTCAATGGAGATATGCATCGAAATACCAAGTCTCCAACATTAAACTCAAGGTCTCATCGATAGTTATCTTCATAACTCTTCAGTCGACTCTGGGTTGGCTTGATATGATGCTGAATGGTTTTCACCTTCTCTTCTATTTCTTTGACCATTTCTGGTCCTAGCAACTTACTCTCACCAACTTCATCCCATCATGTCAGTGTTTTCACCTCTTCTCATATAGGGCTTCATAATGTGTCATTCGGATGCTCGAGTGGAAAATGTTATTGTAGGAGAATTAAACCAGTGTATGATTTTGGTCCCACCTTATTTGAAGTCTATATAACATTATCTTAACATCTCCTCCAATGTCTGAATAGATCACTCAGATTGGCCATCTTTTTTAGGATAACAGGCCACACTGAAGTTCAGTTCAATATCTAGATCATATTAAAGACTCTTCCAAAACATAGAGGTGAATCTTGGATCTCGATTGGATACAGTAGATAGTGGTACTCCATGCAGCCTTACCACTTTCCTGATATATATCTTTGCCAATTTATCCAATGAGAAATCCTCCCAAATTGAAATAAAGTGTGCATACATTGTTAGATGATCCGCAACAACCCAGATTGCATTGTTGCCTTTGGATTTCTTTAGAAGTCTGGTGACAAAGTACATGGTAATGTTATATCATTTCCATGATGGTATATGAAATGTTTGCATCATCCCCTTAGACTTCATCCTCTCTACCTTCACATGCTGATACACCAGACACTTTGACATATACTCAGTGATCTCCTTCATCATAATATCTCACTAATAATTCTCTCAGAGATCTCGATACATCTTTGTGTTTCCTGGGCGAATAGAGAAATTTGAACTATGTGCATCATCTAAAAGTTCCTTCTTCAGCTTTGGACTTGGTGGAACCCATAGTCTTTTCCCAAATATCACAATTATTTCTTCATTGACATTGAACTCCGAGGATTTCAATTTTTTGATATCATTCACTTTCTTCTAAATTCCCACATCATTCTTTTGAGAATCCTTTAACCATTCCAAAATAGACGGTTGAGAAATCATTTGTGAAAGGACTAATGATGTTCCATTCTTTATGATTCCCATGTCCATCATCATCTTGCCTAAGAAGATTGTGTCCTTCTCAATTCCTATCAATGATAGAATCATCATGTCATTTCTACATAGAGAATCCACAACCTTGATCTCTTTCCCAGAGTGGTAATGGATTGAGCAGTAATAGTATTTGATCATGTCTAACCATCTTAATTGGTTCATGTTCAACTCTTTCTGTCTGAATATATACTTGAGGATTTTGTGGTCCATATATATTTCACACTTCTCCCCAATGAGATAATGCAACCAAATTTTTTAAAGTGATGATCAATGTAGCCAACTCCAGATCATGTGTTGAAAAATTCTACTCTTGAACTTTCAATTTCCTTGAATCATAGAAAATTACTTTGTCATTTTGCATCATCACACATCCCAGGCCCTTATTTGATGCATCAATGAACACCCTAAAAAGTTCACCACTTGTGGGTAAAGGAATCACAGGTTCAGTGATAAGCCTCCTTTTCAACTCCTTGACTATTTCTTCACATTAATCACTCCAAGAAAACGTTACTATCTTCTAAGTTAGCTTGGTTAGAGGTTTGGACAATCATGATAAATTTCCCACAAATCATCTATAATAACTAACTTACCCCAAGAAGCTACGAATATTTGTTATTGATGTTGGATGAATCCATCCCTCAATTGCATCTTTTTTAGAGGGATCCATAGATATCCCATTTATTGTGATGATATATCCCCAGAATGAGACCTCATTCAACCAGAACACACACCTGTTGTACTTTTCATAGAGCTTCTACTTCTACAAGTTCTATACTAAAGTTCATAGATGCTCCTATTGATCCTCATTGGTTTAGGAGTATATCAGAATATCATCTATAAATAATACCATAATTTTTTCAAGGTCATCCCTAAAGACTCTATTCATCATGTCCTTGAAGATTACTGGAGCATTAGTGAGGCTGAATGTCATTTCTATGAATTCATAGTGCCTGTATCGTGTACAAAAACTAGTCATGGGGATATATTCCTTATTCACCTTTACTTGATAATATCTTAACTGAAAATCCACCATAAAGAAGTATTGTTCTCCATATAGCTGATGGAACAAGTCATCAACTCATGGGAGAGGATACATGTTCTTTATCATGATTTTGTTGAGCTCACGATAATTGATGCAAAGGTGCATTGACCCATCTTTCATCTTGATGAAGAGGACTGGTGCACACCAAGGTAAATCACTTAGGCATATAAACCCTTTATCCAGATTTTCCTGTAGTTGTTTCTTTAGCTCCACAAGCTCCACAATATCCATTGTATATGGATTCTTGGATATAGGCAATTCCCTAGGTATAAGATCAATTGAGAATTAAACATCTCTTCTAGGAGGAAGACTAGGAAATTCCTTGGGGAACACTTCAGTGAATTCCTTCACAATTGGCATGTCTCCAAGTATGTTTTCCTCCTTAGACTCAATCATCTGAACCAGATGCTCATGCTAATAGGCTAGTAATATCCTCACTTCATATGATGGATCTAAAGAAGATTCATCTTCCTCTTTTCACTTGTATATAATTGGGGGTCAATTCTCCAAATAGAGAGTGATTTACCTCTCACAGATATTTTTTTTGTCTCTATATAAGGAAAGCCAATCCATGCCATAAATTGCATCAAATTACACCAGAGGGAATATGACAAGGTTTTCTAGAAAATCCATTCTACAGATTATGATTGGGGAGGAGCTATATTAATGGGATGCCAAGATTGCCCCATTTTTTGTACTCACTGACATCTTTACCTCCATGATTTTTTCTAGTTATAGGATTGTTCTACTAATCTTTTGGGATATAAAATAATGCGTAGACCCTATATCAAAAGTACATTCACTATTATTTAATTAATAACTAAAATACCTTTCCGCACTTAAATTTCGGGGGTCACTGTGGCAGTAGTGATGAAAAAATCTCTCCCATACTGCCTTAGAGGTTGTTGGTTGCCTCTGAAAACCCTTGGCTTAGAGAACTGATTTGTGAAATTCCCTGGTGTTTTGTAGTTTAAGAAAAGAAAAATGTGTTGAGGGTCTAGTGGAGAATTCCTCTCCTCTATTTTAGCTGTGGGTTTTTCTTTTTTTATGTTAACAGCTAGGTGGCCTTATTTTCCACACATAATCCATTTCTTCATCCCCTTTTGGAAATTTCTGGGGTGCTTCTTTTTGAACCTTTGGCAAGTGGGGTGCTGGATCTTCTCAGCAACATTGGATTTATTCATCTGACTACCAACATTGAATTCCACCT
This sequence comes from Viscum album, assembly GCA_963277665.1. Taxonomy (NCBI): domain Eukaryota; kingdom Viridiplantae; phylum Streptophyta; class Magnoliopsida; order Santalales; family Viscaceae; genus Viscum; species Viscum album. The sequence continues at coordinate 114,007,036 of OY728127.1, forward strand.
TACAATTCTTATCCCCATGACACCCCTGAGATTCATCGATCTCCATTTTGACATTCAGGGAACATTAAAAAATTTCCTTATAGATGTTGAACTCACGGATCACCAATTCATTCTATAAGATATGTTTTAGCCCACCAAAGATGCGGTCAACCTTTGATTCGGGGTTAATGACAAAGCTAGAGGCTTATCTTGCAATCCTTGTGATGTTATCCTCATACGTTGTGAATGATTTGTCATCTGTTTTTCTTGAGGGAAAAGAAGTCCCATTCCATCTTAAGTCGGAGGGTGCACAGAAAATATTTATCAAAAAATATCTTCTGAAAATCCTTCCATTCCAACACCTCAATCTCCTCCTCAGTCTTAATATATTTGATCAACATCCACCATTGATCAGCTTCACCTTGTTTATAACATTGAAAGATGTAGAAGATTTTTTCTATGGAGTTTATCCATTGTTCGGAGTTCAAGGGATCAGATGATACATTAAAAGTAGGAGGCCTTTATCTTATGAAAATATTGATAGTGATTTGTTCTTTCTTGGGTTGGGGGGGGTGAACATTCCTCTGTACCCATGTTTCTATTTAAATCTTGAGTTAACCGAGATAGAGGCATGACAATGTTCATGATTCCCGCTCCCATAGGATTGGGAATATCATTAGCATTATAATAACACTAATCATTACATCGGTTGTTAGCCTGAGTCCTCCTATTACCAGCCATTAGATGGAATAATAGGAACGTTAGGGTTAACACATGAATTGCAATTCAAGGAAAAAACAGATGACTTATAAATAACCTTTATTTCCTTAACTTATGAATCCAGAGGCATCAATCTATGATATTAATGATCTACTTTCTGATATATATTCTTAGGGGAATTTTTTCAATTCCCTTAATAAGGGCTCATACTAAGCTTGTGAATTTTCCAAAGCATATCCCTTTTGAGTGTCGTAACCAAGAGTTTATCAAGGCCAATTGTCGTGCACTAGTTCCCGTTCTAGTCAAGCTCAATGCGGTGTTTTCGGGTTTTACCCCTAGGATACTTTTGTGCCAGAGCCACCTCTACCTGCTCGTATCCAGACAGGGATGTATTTTCTTGATAAACCACTTACTCAATACTCAGTAATACTTAGGAATGTTTTTATTATACTTATTCTTGTCACTAAGTCTTCACTAGGGTTTTATAATCCTAATCCAAAAATTAACTAAACCTATCCTTTGATACCAACTATAACAAGACTTCTTTTTATTACACACTTAAACCTGATTTATTGCATAAAATCGTCACTTGATACAACAAATAAGATCAAGAGTACTACTATATTTGGGGTTTAATAACATTATAGAACAGCTTATAACATAAAACAAACAACATCTTTATTGAAAAATTCCTTTACATGACAACTATATTCCCTCGTACTTAGCATTGCATGGGATAACCTGAGGACATGCATAAGAAAAGGGTGAGTTATAAAGCCCTGTAAGGGAATAAACATGGATTAAAATGAGGAATATAATACATGTTAAAAAATAGGAATATAAATGCATCACAAGATATACATGAACATAAATGAGAGATAAAGAATTATAATCATAACATGGAAATGTGGCAACAACACTTAACATGGAATTAGCATGATCCAAGGCTCATTGCAACATGGTGCATGAGTAAACCCTAATTGCACATGAAGCATGAGTAAAGCCTCATTTAAATTGAATTATCATGATTATACACCCGTTTCAAGTGACATATCATGATACTATACTTTACCCAATGCATTGGAGCGCTATTAGGGCCCACCCTTCTTAAACATTTCATTTCTTGCATAAGTGTGCCACATGGATCATGGAATCAATAAATATCAAAATTTATTTCATGATTAAGTAATTTGGAATAAATACATGAATGAACCATTCAATATGTATATGTGTATAAAGTTGAATACCCTTGATTTAGACAAGGGTATAGTATTCACTACACAATGATATTGGCTTGGAAAAAAGCGGTGCAATTTCCGCAACATAATGGTGTGACATAAGGTTTCATGAAAATGGTTGATGAGAGAGAAAAGTGTTCCACATTATATATAGATGAAATAGACAGTAAGGGGGTCATATAGATACATTTATCAACAAATGTAATGGAATTTAAATTCATAATACAAAATAATTACATGAATGTAAAAGGGAGAGAGAAATCACTCAAGGAATTTCTGCATGGTAACGATTGTACATGGGAGGCATTAATGAGAGAGAAAGGGGTATCCCATCATCCAAACATAATGCAGAAATTATGGGGGAGCTGAAAAATCATACACCAACATTTTTAATTCAAAAAAGGGCATAACAACTTAATGAAAATTGGACAAAATGAGAATGTAATAAATATCTTACTTGGAAATATGATCCCAAAAGCTTGGGAGAGGCTTTTGAGATTCTTATTGGGAGAATGGGGAACCTTGGGAGGATTCTAGAGAGATGAGTACAGAGTTTGAACAATCTATAAAGGCTTTTAGTGAAGAGGAAGTGGGAGAATGGGTGGGTTAATATAACGACCCATACTTTACATACATGGTTAATACTTAAAAATTGAATCATACTTATTACAACATATAACAAAACCATGAAAGTACCATATAGGTATAGTGTCTTTAGAAACAGGGAAACATAAACAACTGGTACATAAAGCATCTACATTGTCTTCCATTTATTTCATCATATCTATAGTCCCTTTTTGGCATATCTTACTTAATAACTTTATTCTTGACCTAGGGAAATAAAAAATACAAAAGGGAGATCTAAAATGCTCATTAAGGGTAAACAAAATAAATATCAATCACATCAAATTCATAAGAACCTAACATTTTGGAAATATTACCCTACAAAAGAGATCATAATTTCAAAAAATGGGATAAATCATGGTTGGGAAATGTAATCCCAATAATCATAAAATAAATCATGAAACTTTGTGGCATACACACATAATAATAGAGAATCATTTCTTATTAGTCAAGACTCATTTCCAAGACAATATTAGTGGACAAAGTCCATTTCTGAATCGAGTTCACTCCTCATTTCAGTCCTATTTCACTAAACCGGATTAACCTGTCGTTCCATCCATGTCTGTCTCATGAGATATAAAATCTTTACCCAATGCATTGGAGAGATATATAGTTCCCACCCATCTCATAATGATACCATTCTTATGTGTGCCACAAAATCATAAATCATACATCATTACATAACCCATGTAATAAAAATGGGATTCTTAAACATCGTGACATCATAAAAAAATTCGTACAAGATAAAGGAATTCATAAAAATAATTCCATAACATCATAATCAAATCAATGTAATAATAGGTATAGAAACAGAACCCTATATTATCTTTGATGGAAAATAATTTTGATAAAACACTTGAACTCCATTCATGAGGAAAATATCCTTTCTACTTCAAAAACATTTTTCCTTTCTTAACATATCATACAATTTTAAACTAAAATATTTTGATTAAAAATAAACATGAAAACATGTAAAGGAATATTCTTGGAAATAATTTTTTTAAAAATCCATTCATGCCTTATAAGTTAAAAAAACATTCTTCTCGTACTTTTTTCAGAAAAGTCAAAAAGTACCTCGTACGAAAAATGACAAAAGATTAATTTCATATCATTTACTAAAAACTAACCGAAGGGTAAAATTGGAAATAAACTATTGTAGAAGGATATAAATATTACATATTGAGGAAACATGGATGTGGATGATAAATATTCACCAGTTAATTCTGAAGTATAAACAATATCGGATAAAAATGATATTGCGAGATTTTCCCTTACCTTAGGTCTGATTTGCTTCATAAGTGTCTGAACCTCCTTTATAATGATTTAAATAATTTTATTGAGTTATTACAGAATCATACATATTGTAATGATATCATATATTGTCATATTCTTAGCTTCTTATTAGTAATATTTCATTACTACTTGTTATTCGGGTGATTATTACTTTTTGTTCTTATGCGTGTTTTGTCGAATAAATTGTCATACTTCTCTTTAGGTTATAGATACCTCATTTACATAATGGTATTAGTGTACTATATATCATATTTAATCATTAAATTAATTTATATAATCATTATGCAATGAATATCATGTATAATGAATCGCATCACATCGTGGAGATGGTATTCCGTATGTACGCACGAGTGATGATATCGTTCCCATGATCGTGGAATTGTATTGGAGTGTATGTATACTATTTTAGAGTCAATAAAACTTTACAATAATCACATATATTTACTTATTTTCACCATTACACCCATCCATGTAAGTTGGTGATGGAAAATAGATTACACCACGGTGTGGAGACGGTATTCCGTACGTACGCATGCGCGGTGATTTCACTTTCCCTAGGATGGACAGATGATGAAATATGGTTGTTTAATACTTATAATAAAATATCTGTATATGAGTGATACTGATGTTATTAATTCATAATGAAACAACTAAATAAGAAGAAGTGGAAGGAGAAATAATGTTGAAAGAATCGGTAACAGACATTACCTCTTCTTTGAAGCGCCTCTTTGAGACCTCCTCTTAGGGCACTACAATTGGTCTTTGAAGAAGACCAAGACCTCTAGGATGTTTCTAGGGAAGTGGGGAAGTGAAATGGATAGGTATTGGACGATCATGAAGGCTCAAATTTGTGTGAGTAGGAAAGGGAGGAGGTGCCCTTTTATAAGGGAGGAGAGGGGCACCTTTGGAAATATAAGAAATATTAGTTTATATTAAATCCCAACCCCACTTAAAAACATCCAAAATGACTCATATGCGAAGATTAGATGACATATGGTTGTAATATCATCAACCAATAAAATTTATACATGTTAGGAATTTATTTTAAACATTATCAACTTTCTTTATCCTTATTTATCAATTTAATTTTATTTGTAGTAATAATATTCTAAATTTTAAATTATTATAAATAATTACATGTGTTGTGAATTTTCCATAATTTGACACTTTATGACATTTTCGAACATATATTTTTTAATTTATAAATTTTAAATATTTTTGTGATTTTTAAACAATTTTATAATATGTTATTTTTATAAAATTACAATAGTGTCAATTTTTACACTATTCATTTATTTGAATTTAAATAAAATATATACAGAAGATATGTTCGAACTAAAATCTTTAATAGATCCATAAAATGTGATATGTATCTTGAAAATTAGTGTATCACATTAAATAGTTCATATAATTTTTTTTTATTTTTAAAACCTTTTATTTGATATTTTAATTAATACAATAATTTCAACATCACTATTGTGTCATAATTAATGATAATTATTTAATCGCTAAAAATTCCAAATAAATTTCTATGATGTAGATAATTGTATTAGATTTCTGGATACTATTCTTTTTTGATGTTTTATTAAGTTTATCACTAAATTAAAATCATTATACTTATATTATTTAAGAAAGTGACATGTTGTCACATTCTTTGGTTTTAATAATAATTAAATTGTTTTCATGGAAAAAGTCCATTAAATGAATCTAATCTGACCTTAGGTGATATGGGTCTACTTTTATTCATCCAATATGATTTTTTCCGGTGTTACGGTAATTTTATAATCTTATATTTACCCTTAATTACCCGATTTACCTTTAACTATGGTAAATAAAATTTAACATAGTTACTATTCATAATCCCCAAAAAAATAAAAAATAGCCTATTAACATAATTTAAAACCACGAATTCCAAATATGGAATCTATTTTTCAAAATTCAAAACACATACGTTGCAGTAATTAATTTAAAATAAATCTGTTGTTAAGAAAATGGGTTTTAGAAGTTAAAACATTGTCAAAGATTGAAATGTTTTTACCTATAAATTCAATGTGAAATTAATGATAATGACATAAATTATATTAAATCATAAGAATATATTCTATTTATACTTTAAAACCATTCAATATTTTAATTTAACCTTATAAATTATATCAATGGAAATAGTTGTTTTTAATTAAAAATTAGTGTATTTTTACTATTCATCAAAATATGATTGTTATCAGAAAAATATCAAAAATTTATCCAAAGTAAATTTTTATATCCTGATTCAAAAGAAGAATTTTATTATTTCAAATTGAACTTATAAATGTTTCAAAAGCTATATTTAATGTGGGTGTGCCATCAAAAGGCGGCAAAACTGCATTTTTTGAAAAATACTTATTTTACCTGAAAAATTTATTTTGTTCTCTTACCATATTCTAGAAACTGTGTAAGATAAATAATAATGTTATAAAATTAAAAATGTAGTTAATACTATTCATAACGGCTAGTCCATAATAATATATCGTTGTTTAGTGAATCCCGGTATTGCGTATGATGCAAGCTATTGAGGAAGGTCGCGATTGCATGTAAAACAAGCCAAGCTGGTGTTGTGTGTAGTGAAAGATTCCTTTGATGATTTATATAACATAAAATCAAAATATTTCTCATAAAACACTTGGGTGTTACATTCTACCCCCCTTAAAATGAATTTCTCCCTTGAAATTCGTCACTTTGTAACCAACATATGAGGATACCTCTCCCTCATCATATCCTCAAGCTCCCATGTAGCTTCTTCTAATTGGTGGTTCCTTCATAAAACTTTCACCAAGAGAGTGGTCTTGTTCCGTAGGACTTTTTCGCTATGATCCAGAATCTCTATCGGCTATTCTTCATAAGAAAGATCTTTCTTCAGCGGTACAACTTCTGAGCTGAGTACATGTGAAGGACCAGGTATGTACTTTCTCAGGAGAGATACATGGAACACATCGTGAACTTGAGAGAGATTCGGTGGAAGTTCCAATCGGTAAGCTACCTTCCCAACATGATCCAGAATTTCGAAAGGACTGATATATCTAGGGCTCAACATTCCCCTCTTTCCAAATCTCATGACCCTCTTCCAGGGAGATATTTGTAAGAACACTTTATCACCCACTTCAAACTCTAGGTCTTTTTTCGGTTGTCGGCATAACTTTTTTTCCGACTCTGAGCTGCTCCTATGTGTTGTTGAATAGATCTGACATTTTTTGCCATTTCATCAATAAGATCAGGTCCTAATAGAATTCATTCCCCAACTTCATCCCAGCAAGTTGGAGTCCTGCATTTCCTTCCATTGAGAGCTTCATAAGGAGCCATCTGAATACTGGTGTGAAAGCTATTATTATATGAAAATTACACCAAAGTTAGGTGTTGATCCCAACCACCTTTGAAATCTATAGATCATGCTCTGAACATATCTGCTAGAGTTTGAATTGTCCTCTCAGACTGACCGCCTGTCTGAGGATGATAAGCAGTGCTAAAACTCAACTCTGTATCCAGAGTATGATGAAGACTTCGCCAGAACTTCTAGGTAAGCCTCGGATCCCGATCAGATATAATGGAAAGTGGTACTCCATGCAATCTTACCACTTCCTTTACGTATATCATGGCAAGCTGATCTAGAGATAAATCCTCTCTAATAGCAACGAAGTGTGCAGACTTTCTAAGAAGATCAACTATGACCCAGATAGCATTATTGCCTTTGGATGTTTTAGGAAGTCCAATGACAATGTCTATAGTGATCTTTTCCTATTTCCATTCTTTTATGGGTAATGGTTGTAACATCCCCTTACACTTCTGTATCTCAGCTTTAACTTGCTGACAAACCAAGCATCGAGAGACATATTCACCAACATCTCTTTTCATTTCATCCCACCAGAAGTACTCTTTCAGGTCCCTAAACATCTTCGTGATTCCCGTATGAATAGTGAATTAAGAAGTATGAGCCTCATCCAGCAGCTCCTTATTTAATTTTGGGATGGGAGGAACACAATCCTGATTCTTGAACTTTATTATCTCATCACAATCAAGGTTGAATTCAGGAACATTTCTCAACATCTTTTGTAACTCTACATCTTTTTTCTGTGCCTCTTTAATCATCACATGTATAGATAGTTAAACATTCATTTCAGAAAGATACAATTTTTCTCCTTCCATTATAATTCCAAGATACATCCTTTCTAAATCCATAAATATTGGATCTCTTGTGATCCTCATCATGGATAAGCTAGCATGGTCTTGTCGACTTAATTCATCTGCCACCTTCTTTGCTTTCCCAGGGTGGTAATGAATTGAGCAGTCATAATCCTTAATCAGCTCCAACCATCTTCTTTGGCACATATTCAGCTCCTTTTGTGTGAAAATATACTTTAAAAATTTATGATCAGTATAAATATCACACCTTTCTCCATAAAGATAATGCCTCCAAATATTTAATGCAAAGATTACCGTAGCTAACTCCAAATCATGAGTTGGGTAATTTTGCTCATGGATTTTCAACTATCGTGAGGCATAAGCTATCACCATATCATTTTGCATAAGAACACACCCCAGACCCTTCTTGGATGCATCACTATAGATCACAAACCTTTCTCTACTACAAGGAAGTGTGAGTACAAGTACACTGGATAACCTTCTTTTCAACTCCTTGAAATTCTATTCACATTCCTCCGTCCAAACAAACTTAACTCCTTTCCGAGTCAACTTGGTGAGTGGATTAGATAATCGTGAAAAATCATTCACAAAACGTCGATAATATCCATCCAAACCAAGAAAACTTCGGATCTCAGTTACTGTTGTTGGTCTCGACCATATTTTGATAACCTCTGTTTTTTCTGGATCCACAGATATCCCCTCTTTTGAGATTATGTGACCCAAAAATGCAACTTTTTGGAGCCAAAATTTACACTTGGTAAATTTGGAATAAAGCTTCTCCTTTATCAGGGTCTTTAATATAATTCTCAAATGATCTTCATGTTCTTAACTTCTCATTGAATAGATAAGAATATCGTCTATAAAGACTACCACAAACTGATCAAGATAGTACCTAAAGACTCTATTCATCAAATCGATGAAGATAGCAGGGGCATTAGTAAGACAAAATGGCATCACTATAAATTTATAGTGTCCATACCTTGTATGGAATGACGTCTCTAGTATATCCACCCTTTTGAACCTTAATTGATGATGCCCTGAATGAAGATCAATCTTGGAAAAGTATTGAGCTCCGTGTAGTTGTTCAAATAAGTCATCAAAGCACGGGAGATGATATTTGTTCTTTATAGTGATCTTGTTAAGTTCTTGATAATCAATGGAGAGTATCATTGATCCATCTTTCTTCTTAACAAATAGAATAGTTGCTCCCCAAGGTGACGCACTAGGGCGTATGAATCATTTATCAAGATTCTCATGGAGTTGCTTCTTCAATTCCTGCAACTCAATTGGGGCCATTCTATAAGGTGTCCTTGAAATAGGCAAAGCACCCGGTACGAGTTCTATTGAAATCTCAACATCAAAATATGGTGGAAGACCTGAGAATTTCTATGGAAAGACATCTTCAAAATCCCGTACAATGGGCATATTCATAATCGTGAGTAACTCACCAACCATTTGAGATAAATAACCTTCATTTAGTGGAATCAAGACCCATAATATGGAAGAAATTTCCAATGAAAGGTTATGTTCATCCTTGCATCGATAGACGATCATAGATTGATCTGGAATATGAAATGTGACTTCCCTTCTTTGGAAATTGATATAAGCACCATATAAAGAAAGCCAATCCATGCCACTAATCACATAAAATTCCACTATAGGAAGGACCACAAGATTTGCAGGAAGCACTTTCCCACAAACTTCAATCAGAGAAGAATTATAAACTTTTGATGCAATTGTTGTGCCATTAGGGGTTGTCACATCTAACTCAACATCTAATTGTTGAGGTAATACGGTGATACCCTTAAAAAATTATTCAAAAATAAAAGAGTGGGTGGATCCATAATCAAATAAAACATTTGCTACTTTATAGTGGATGGTAAGTGTACCTCTCACTACTTCGTTGTCATACTCCACATCGATGATAGTAATTTCATGTGACTTTCCTTGGTCTTTGGCCTTAAGATTTTGTTGACGTCGGTCATCATCATCAACCCTTGGATTTGGCCATTGATTGGCATAATTCCCCATCTCCTTGCACTTCAAAAATTGAAGTGTAGTAGGTTCATTCTATGTATCCCTTCCTTTTCTTTCGTCATTAGACATCTTCTTCCCATTATTTCGACATTCAATTACCCGATGACCTTCTTTTCCACACTTATAACATTTGCTTGTCCCCTTAAGAAAATTTCTTCCATGTTTCTTTCCACACTTTGAGCATAATGGAAATCTCATCTTCTTTTCAGTGTGGTCTTTAGATTTTCCTTTGAATTCCATTTTCATCTTCTTATCAAACCCATGTGACTGATGGGTTACACCAATCTCAATCTCAACCTTAAGAGCACATCGAACAATTTCCTCGTAGCTATTGAAGCCCCTTATGGCTAACACCCTTCGAAGACTTGGTTTTAAGCTGCTAAAGAATCGATCGATCTTACTCTTAGGTTGGATAATAATACCAAAAGTGTACCTTGCATGTCTTGTAAAATTTTCTTCGTAGGTACCAACGGATTCATCATCCTTTTTCTTCAGTTCAAGAAACTCTTTCTCCATCTTTATTCGAAGAATATGAGGAAAATACATATTGATAAATAAGTTCTTGAACTCTTCCCATTCAATGGAATCAATTTCATCCCTTTGCCTCATATTCTTAATAATATTCCACCATTGATCAGCATCACCTTCCAAACGATACACTGCTAAGATGAATTTATCATGTACAGAACATTGAAGAACTGAAAATATCATTTTAGTGGTATTGATCCATTGTTTAGCCACTAATGGATCAGAAGACCCACTGAATGAAGGTGGGCGTTTCCTCATGAAGGATTCAACAGACTGTTGCTCCTTCTTTTTCTCTTTTGGAAGTCCTTCATGACTCATAGCATGAGAAAGTTCTGTGATCATGCCTATAATATTTTTCACTCCATCTCCAATAACTCATGGTTGCTTAGGGGGACAATCATTGCATTTCATGTCACATTCAACATTAACACGGTTCCTTTTAGTTCCAGCCATTGAATAAAACCAAGAATAATAGTGTGAGAATCACAAATTATAATAGGAAAACCATATAATCAAGAATAAAATTTCACACTTAAGGTCTTATCATAGGTTGTTCCTGGAAATTTTTAAAACACTAAGACTGTGTTCTATGGTTAGACTTATCCTTAGGGTTCTTACTAAGGCTTTCACATCCTAGTTTTCAATGGTTGACTATACCTTTCCTCTGATACCAACTATAATGACCCATACATTACATACATGGTTAATACTTCAAAATTGAAGCATACTTATTACAACATATAACAAAACCATGAAAGGACTGAATATGTATAGTGTCTTTTGAAACTGGGAAACATAAACAACTGGTTCATAAAGAATCTACACTATCTCCCATTTATTTCATCATATCTATAGTCCCTTTTTGGCATATCTTACTTAATAACCTTCTTCCTGACCTAGGGAAAGAAAACATACAAAAGGGTTAGCTCAAATTCTCATTAAGGGTAAACAAGAGAAATATCAGTCACATCAAATTCATAAGAACATAACATTTTTGAAATCTTACCCTATAAAAGAGATCATAATTTCATAACATGGGATAAATCATGGTAGTGAAATGTAATCCCAATAATCATAACATAAAATATGAAACCTTGTGTCATACACACATAATCATAGAGAATCAGTTTTTATTAGTCAAGACTCATTTCAGATACTATCTTAGTGGACAAAGTCCATTTCTGAATCGGGTTCACTCCTCATTTCAGTCCTGTTTCACTAAACCAGATTAACCTGTCGTTCTAGCCATATCTATCTCATGAGATATAAAATATTTACCCAATGAATTGGAGGGGGGATATAGGTCCCATCTATCTCATAATGATACCATTCTTATGTGTGCCACAAAATCATAAATCATACATCATTGTATAACCCATGTAATAAAAATGGGATTCTTAAACATCGTGACATCATAAAACAATTCATATAAGATAAAGGTATTCATAAAACTAATTTCATCACAACATAATCAAATCAATGCAATAATATAGATAGAAATAGAACCCTATATTATCTTAGATGGAAAATAATTTTGATAAAACACTTGAACTCCATTTTTGAGGAAAATATCCTTTCTACTTCAAAAATATATTTTCTTTCTTAACATGTCATGCAATTTTAAACTAAAAGAAGTTGATTAAAAATAAAATTGAAAACTTTTAAAGGAAGCTTCTTGGAAATAATGTTTTAAAAATCCATTCATGCCGTATAAGTTAAAAAAACATTCTTCTCGTACTTTTGTCGAAAAAGTCAAAAAGTACCTCGTATAAAAAACGACAAATGATTCCTTTCATATATTTTACTAAAAACTCACCGAAGGGTAAAATTGGACATAAACTATTATAGAAAGATATAACTATTATATATTGAGGAAACATGGATGTGGATGATAAATATTCCCCAGTATATTCTGAAGTATAAACAATCTCGGATAAAAATGATATTGCGAGATTTTCCCTTAACTTGTGTCTGATTTGCTTCCTAAGTGTCTGAACCTCCTGTATAATGATTTAAATAATTTTATTGACTTATTCTATAATCATACATATTGTTATGATATCATATATTGTCATATTATTTGCTTCTTATTAGTAATATTTCATTACTACTTGTTATTCGGGTGTTTATTACTTTTTGTTCTTCTCCGTGTTTTGTCGAATAAATTCGTATTATTCTCTTTAAGTTATAGATACCTCATTTCTAGAATGGTAATAGTGTACTATATATCATATTTATTCATTCAATTCATTTATATAATCATTATGCAATGAAGATCATGTAGAACGAATCACATCACATTGTGGAGACGGTATTCCATACGTATGCACGAGTGATGATATCGTTCCCATGATCATGGAATTTTATTGGAGTGTATGTATACTATTTCAGAATCAATAAAACATTCACAATAATCACATATAGCTATTTATTTTCACCATTATACCCATCCATGTAAGGTGGTGATGGAAAATAGATTACACCACAACGTGGAGACGGTATTTCGTACATACGCACGCGCGGTGATTTCGTTTTCCATAGGATGGATAGATGGTGAAATAGGGTTGTTTCATACTTATAATAACATATCAGTATATGCGTGAAAATGATGTTATTAATTCATAATGAAACAACTAAAGAAGAAGAAGTGGAATAAGAAATAATGTTGAAAGAATCGCTAACAGATATTACCTCTTCTTTGAAGTGCCTCTTTGAGACCTCCTCTTAGGGCACTACAATTGGACTTTGAAGAAGAACAGGACCTCTAGGATGTTTATAGGGAATTGTGGAAGTGAAATGGGCAGATATTTTCTGATAATGAAGGCTCAAATTGGTGTGAGGAGGAGAGGGAGGAGGTGCCCTTTTATAAGGGAGGAGAGGGGCACCTTTGGAATTATAAGAAACATTATTTTATATTAAATCCCAACCCCACATAAAAACATCCAAAATGACTCATATCCGATGATTAGATGCGATAGGGTTGTAATATCATCAAAAAATAAAATTTAGACTTCTTAGGAATTTATTTTAAACATTATAAACTTGATTTATCATTATTTATCAATTTTATTTTATTTGTGGTAATAAAATTCTCAATTTTAAATTATTATAAATAATTACATATGTGTTGTGAATTCCCCATAATTTTACACTTTATGAATTTTTAGACCATATAAATTTTAATTTATAATTTTTAAATATTTTTGTGATTTTTAAACAATTTTATAATATGTTATTTTTTTAAAATAACAATAGTGTCAATTTTGACACTATTCATTTATTTGAATTTAAATAAAATATATACAGAAGATATGTTCGAAATAAAAGCTTTAATTGATCCCTAAAATGTCATATGTATGTATAAAATTAGTTTAGGACATTAAATAGTTTACATAATATTTATTTTATTATTTTTAAAACCATTGATTTTATAATTAATAAAATAATTTCAACATCACTATTGTGTCATAATTAATGATAATTATTTAATACCTAAAAATTATAAATAAATTACTATGATGTAGATAATTGTATTAGATTTCTGTAGACTATTCATGTTCGAAGTTTTATTAGGTTTATCACTAAATTAAAATTATTATACTTATAATATTTAAGAAAGTGACATGTTGTCACATTCTTTGGTTTGAATAATAATTAAATTATTTTCATGGAAAAAAATCCATTAAATGAATCTAATCAGACCCTTAGGTGATATGGGTCGAATTTTAGTCATCCATTATGATTTTGGTAGGTGTTAGGGTAACTTTATAATCTTATATTTACCCTTAATTGCCCGATTTACCATTAACTATGGTAAATAAAATTTACCGTAGTTACTATTCATAATGCCCAAAAAATAAAAAGTATCCTATTAACATACATTGGACCCACTGATTCCAAATATTGAATCCATGTTTCAAAATTCAAAACACATAAGTTGCAGTAATTAATTTAAAATAAATTACATTGTTAAGAAAACGGGTTTTAGAAGTTAAAACATTGTCAATGATTGAAATGTTTTTACCTATGAATTCAATGTGAAATTAATTCTAATGACATAAATTATATTAAATGGTAAAAATATATTCTATATATACTTTAAAACCATTCAATATTATAATTTAACCATATAAATTATCACAATAGAAAAAGTTGTTTTTAATTAAAAATTAGCGTATTTTTATTATTCATCAAAATATGAATGTTATCAGAAAAATATAAAAAACATGTCCAAATTATATTTTATATACTGATTCAAAATTAGAATTTTATTTTGTCAAATTGAACATATAAATGTGTCAAAAACTAGATTTAATGTGGGTACTCCATCAAAACGCGGCAAAACTGCATTTTTTCAAAAATTATTATTTTACCTGAAAAATTTATTTTGTTCCCTTACCATATACTATGAACTATTTAAGATGAATAATAATGTTATAAAATTCAAAATGTAGTTAATACTATTCATAACGGCTAGTCCATAATAATATAACGTGGTTTAGTGAAACCCGGTATTGCGTATGACGCAAGCTATCGAGGAAGGTCGTGATTGCCTGTAAAGAAAGCCAAGCTAGTGTTGTGTGTAGTAAAAGATTACTTTGATGATTTATATAACATAAAAACAAAAAATTTCTCATAAAACTCTCGGGTTTTAAAGTTAATATATGAAAGATGAGGGAATTCTTTATTATTTTGGTTTGGGACACATCACATTAAACTAATCAAAACCACAAACCAGCCCATGGTTTTTTCCCATAGTTTTTTCCAAAGGGGAGTGGAACACAATATTTTATAGTTCCAAAGGATGATATTCTTAAAATAATAGGGTTGCTTATGTGGAGGTGATTCACACTCTCAAGGAATACAATTTAAAAAGACAAAATGTTTTATAAGCCTTGAAGGGTCAACAAAATATTTGTAAAATAAATCAAATAAACCCAAAATAAGATTATTTTAATGGTAAAAAATATATTAGTAGATCATAACATTTATATTATTTTATTATATCACTATAGGGTTGTTATGATGCCATAAAACACATTATATATTTAAACGATATTTAATTTTTACCCAAAAATTCAATACTCAGAAAATTATGAAAAATTCACCATTAGATAATTTAGACAGCATGATTCCAAAAAATAATATTCATTTTATCTAAATAATTTTGTAAATAAGCGAATTTATACTTTTAATATGAACACTAAAATTTACCGCAAATTCATGGGTTTTGACAAAAACAGCTTTCAAACCTTAACAGAAATTACAATTGCATTAACAAAATTATATGATAATTTATGTTTAATAAAATATAATTTAAAAATAATAATATTTTATTAAAATATTATTTAATTAAAAAATATATTACTCCTAAAAATATATTTTATAGTTTAATATTAAATAAATATACTATTTGTGATTTAAAAACTATTTACAAAGTAACAATAATAAAATGAATTCATGTTCTTTATAAAAACTAATGTACATAATCATTGTGCTTGGGTGTTGTTACCTAACCCCTTATGACACCCGCATAAGTCCGAAGAGTTAGGTGTGTGATGGTGACATACTCTTGGGGTGGATCAGATAATATTGCTCAGGTGGTCATCTCTATTAACATCCACTTCTCCCATAGTTGGTTCCCCTCATGTTTAACCTGTTCAAGATTAGCTTGGGATTGGTCAAGAGCGAATCCCAAGGACGACACCTCCTTTCAGAGTTCCAAAAAATGGTCTTCGTACTGGGCAACTCTACTTGATGAGGCCATCTCTTCCTTTGTCTAAGTAAATTGGATTTGTTAAAGCCCAATATTTATACTAATCATGTGATCACTGTTCAACGACTATATTAGCAACAGTCACAATTCATAATGGTATTTTAAAATCCAGAAACATAAATCCAATGAAGTTTACAATTTATATAACCATAATAAACATTTAATTAGATCAAGAGGAATTTCCATTATTGAATTTTTGGGTCGTTGCAATCATAATAAACCCTAGTAACACATAGAACAATATGAAAAAAGAAAAAAATAATGATTAAAAAAATACAATGTTGCTGAAATAGGTTTAACAAAACAAAAATGTAGGCTGTTTTTGATAAAAGGCAGGATTATTCCACATCGACGCTATATAACATCTAATCTGTTACCTATAATGAAAATCCTCTATGGGGGTATCCATTAAATTATATGGCCACTATGTCTAAGAATATGATTCCCACTCCAAGGTATCTTCCTAAACATTCTGATGCTGCCACTGCACTCACACAAGAAGCCCAGTCTTCCCCTAAATATTCATATAACTATATTCAATGAAATAAATAGAATTCTCTTTAAAGAATACCTAACATACATATCCATTTTTTCAAGATTTGTCACATGATAAGGGTAAAAATGATATCTCCACATCTAAGAAATGTGAGACAAATCATTCATGGAATGTAATCATTTTCAAAGGACCAAATAGTGAACCACATGAACAAACCTATCAACTAACATAACATCTTGAAAACCCAATGAAATGTCTTCACATTCATTCATTTACATAATTTCCCATGAATACGATACACACAATGAAAATCATAATGAATAACCTTAAATTACTGAGGTATTCTATGATTGTCATCAGATGATGTTTGGAGAATTAATGGGATACTCATACCCCCACCTTTGTTGATGGTTTAGGTATCATTGAGGAATTATTTACGCGAGGTTATTGGGGACTATATACACAAATAATCGCATTTCCCACAAATATTATCTCTAAAATATCATAGTGTGTACCACTTCATCTAACTACTGGTCATGAGTAGGTTAATTCCTTTAAGGTGGTCTCAACTATCTAAATCCATGAGTAATAAATCGGTCCACTTGCATCCTAACTACGTTGAGCCCAATTATGAAGGAATCAAAATACAAAATATAAAACTTATTTTGAATTGGTGATAGGATGACATATATTTAGGTCTTCATTATCTTCAGATCATGGCTATCCCTTTCATAATAATATGAGAAAATGAGCTTCACCACATTTTGGTAAGCTTGTGCATTTGTGTTTTGAATCCTGAAAAGTCCTAAATTAAATTAATATAATAACCTATAAGAACAAGATTGTCAAAATATAAACTTGACTCTTGGTATGATCCTAATATAACATGGTTACCAGTTTCTTTGGTTCTATTGAGACTTCTTTTTTTGGAGATAACATGACCCAAGAAGTGAAATTTTTTACTCGATAAATAATTTTTGGATATCATGGTGTAAAGTGGATGATCTGCCTTTATAATAAGTAGGATAATTTGATTTTTGGACATGATAATATATATACTTGGATTTCACCATGATGTTGGTAATGAAAACAACCACAATATAATCTTAAAATTGATGGAGGATTTGATTCATCATGGACATGAATAACACAGGTGCTTTCATCAGTCCGAACGACATCACCATACACATGTACACGACATAGAAAATCATAAAAGGTATAAGAGGTGTCTTAGTCAGTTTCAAAATCAAGTGATGTTGCACAAAACTCAAATAATCCATTTAGACAATTTGGGAACTATTATATTATCAAAGATATCATCGATGAGTCGAAGGGGATTTTAATACCTCATAATGTTAAATTGGTAAAAGGAGAAATGTTACTTTGTTACATTACCAGAATTTTAGCCACTAAACATGGTTCAAAAAGCTTGGTCACCACATATCATTAGGCATCACTCCGAATATTAAAGAGGCTAACAACCAGTAGCAGGGGTATAATGTAGTACATGGGGGAGACAATAACTAATTTATCAAAGTAAGCCACAATAGATAACAAAGAGAAATAAAGGAAACATAATAACTAATAACCACGCATCCCAAATAAATTTCCCAATACTAGGAATAGGCCCAACATGAAATATTAAACAATATATGTATTTTCATATAGTTTCATGTGAATGGAAACCCCAATATAATTGCAAAATAAATAATAAAAAAATTGGTATTGACTACATTTGTAGATCACTCAACCCCTCACATCCCATGATAAAGTAAAACATCTTGCATCGGGACTTTTCCCTTTTATTTTCATGTATACATAAAATCACCTTGGGTACCAAATGGTTTCTTGGGTAGGGTGTGTGTATAAACCAGTTGGACACCATGAATGATGTCTAACAAATATACATTATAAAAAGATAGTGTATGAATATACTAAATTTAAGTCAATATAAACATAATATAAACTATGTTCCATTAGTTAAAATATTCACATATTCATTTTTATTGTTTTCTGAAGGGTTATGAATTTTCATCAATTACACTACAACATATGATGGACAACTACAATGTGTAAGGGGATAATTAATGTTCCCTATCACAGTTGAGAAGACATTTCACAATAAATCCCATTAAACTTATCATGGAGGCCCTGTCTATGTTGTCTAATAAAATGAAGCCATTATGGGAATAGAACCTCAGTCTAAATCCCTTAACCATTCATTATGGGAATAGGATTTAAAGCCTCAGTCCAACCTGAATCATCATTGTAAAACCTCAAGACAATTATTCATAAATGACCAATCCATGTGAACATGATTCATTAACCATAATCCAGTTATCAAACCTTAAAATAACAATTAAACACATTCATCATTTATAATAAAATTTTAATAAAAAATAATTCCATCATTATGCCTTAATGACTAACACATCTACATTTTCATGAATTAACCCAATTAACCAATTTTTTATTTTCAGTCCTTATCTGAAAAAAAATTAATACTTTGCATTAAATTACTAATTTAACCCTATAATATTATACCAAGAAACCCCTTATACAATGTGAACTACAAAACAATTATCTTTAATTTCATTCCATAACCCAAGATAACATTTCAACATATTCATCTAGGTCTCTATGTCAATACAATTTTATTTTCTACTTATCAATTCTATTTCCTTGTTCAATGAGTTGTAAACCCCATGGGTGGACTGTAACTTAGTAAATTTAACCACATCGCAACCCACGGGGACCATGAGGATTTCAATTAAACATTTACCCATTCAATTTGTCATTTATACCAATGAAAGGAAAGTGGGAAAAAATGACACCAACTCAAAACCACATACACATAAATAATCTACCAGACAATGGGACATAACTTGTAGAACACCTAACTCAATTCTAAAGATGAATACCCTCTTAACCTTTTCCATTGATTTGAATATGGCCACCTTCAATATCCTCAACCAATGATCTTCTGTAAATAGACGGTTTTAGGAATTCATAAGGAGAATAAAAAAACAACAACACTCAATCCTAGAAAAATAGTAATGAGGAGTTTTTTAATTACTCAGATCTTTGATTCTCACCTAACATCACTCCATACAGCTTAGAAATAAAGGAGATCAATCCTTGGAAATCATAGGGAAATTTTTTTTTAGTACTACAGCCAGTGGATAAATGAGGAATAAAATAATGCAAGGGTTAATAAATCCTATGTAGGGGCATTTTGAAACAAACCCTTAACTAGGTGCATGGTTTGGAAGCACAGTTTTACAAATTGTTTGCCAACCGTGTGGAACCCTCCACCAAAGAGGGGGCTATGCAACAAATTTTCTTAGGAATCCTGCACAGTTTGAAAAAACTTTTATTGACTTTGTGAGATGGATCTATCCAATTCCACAATATTTTTCGTTCCCCCAGGACTGGTTTATCAAAACCATGCACCCTTTGGCTCAACGTTCACTGTTTGGATGAATAGTTACTACTAACCATTCACCAAGCATGAAACATTTACTAGAAGGTTCTATTCGCCCTTCTTTCATGCCATGATCCCCCAAAAAACAATCGAGCCTCCTCACACACCTGATAGACACTACATTAACCAAATTAATGTTACTTAATCCAAAACATAAAAAAACATAACTCATGGAATTTTGGGATCATAATACCTCCCCACCAGAAAACAACCCATCCTAGTGCCTCACTCCAAAGAGTAACTAAACATCCAAAGTTAAGAGATTAGAAAACTATGCCTAAATATCCATATACCTCTTAGAAGTTTCTTCCTGAACATTACCATGAATTCAATGAACTAAAACTGGAGGCACAATCTTTCCCCCATAAGATATTCTCACAATGATTCTCAATACGAACTAGATTCTCCTCACAAGAGGCATGAACCTCAAGATCAACATCATAAAAAAAATCACATGAGATGGGTGCGGTTGATTTTATGAAAATTATGAAACATTAAAAAATATCATTCATTTTATTGTACCATTGAAGAAGAGCCAATCAGTACACCACCAGTCCCATCCTTTCTGCAATCCCAAAAATGCCCCATGTACCTAGGTGCTAGCATACCCTAATTCTGAATGTGATGGTGAACAAACCTTTATTACACCAAAAGAAACACATGATCACCAACCATAAACTCACGAGGTCTATGATGTGAGTCCACATATGAATTTTTACTACTCTAATATGTTGCTATATGTTTCTGAATCAACTAAATGTATTCTGACGTCTCCTACACAAGACTCGACCCTAATAACTCTAATTTTTATCCTCCATCACAAAAAAAAACTATTTATAAGTCCTATTAGAGAGTTCCCCATAGGGTTCCATATGAATCATATCATGGTAATTATTATGGAAGGAAAACATAACAAGTTAAAAGCGATTCTCCCCCAATCCAACAATGTCTAAGAAAAATTCCCTTAAATATGTCCTTTAGTACCTGAATGGTACACTCTGACTTCACATACTTATTCCAGAGGAAATTATTACCCAAAAATACTTTTTTACTATGTACCTTCCCTAACCCCTACAAGAATCATGATGTCTACCAAAGATCATGATCAGAAAATACAGTTTCTGTCACCCAAGAAACTATAATATTTCCCAACTATTTACCCAACCTAACACATCAATGGTGAAGCTCTCTCGAATCAATAAGAAATATGACACCATGTTCAATCGATCCAAAACTACCAAGATCACATCATTCTAAAAATGTTTCTGAGAATACCCACCACAAAATTCATCTTCGCATCAACCCATTTAAATTCTATAATGGGAAAAGGCTATAACAAACCACCTCGTCACTCATGATTGCCTTTTACATACTAACATGTATAGGATCAAATCACAAAACCAACAATCTATTTCATCATCCCTTTCCCCCAATACTATCTATATTGTTCATGATATATTTTATTTAATCCATGGTGAAACTTCCACAATGAATAATGGAACTCTTTGATAAAATCATCCCATAACCATTTAGTCATGAAAACAAGACAAAAAAAATAGAATCTCATCATTACCAAATAGTCTAATTGGAAGGTGACTCCACACCTTCAAGTAATTCACTCAAAGAAATACACTTTGGATCGTCATACTTCCTATCCATGATCCAACTCAAATGTGTGGATGCAACTAATAAAGATTAAAGGGATATATTCCCTTGGAACTCATGTGCATCTAGGTTCACCTCAACAAACAATTCCATTATCTTCCACTCCTAACTAGATTCTTGAACCTCCTATTTTTGAGTCTTTCTGATCAAGGCATCCACATCTTTGTTTTACTCTCATGATGAATATACTTGCTCGAAACAACATGTACTAAACCTATATTCAGTACTGAATATTAAAATAACATTGAGAGAAGATATAAATATGGATTTTATGATGAGAATACATAGTAAACCTCTCTACTGACATGTAATGAAACCATCATAATAAGGCATAAACCAGCATATCCAACTAAAGATCGTGAATTGGGTAATTTATGTCATGATACCTCAACTAACGTGAACAATATTCCATTAAACAATCATTATTAAATAAAACTACCCCAAGACCAACATTTAATGCATTAGAAAACACATTATAGTCTTCACTTGGCTCGAGTAGGATCAAATTCAGAGCAGTCTAAACTGCCTCTTTAACTCATTGAAAGCATTCTAAAATGATCCCGATCATACAAACTTGATTCCATTATTTTTTAATCCTTAAATGGATTCTTCTGAGAGGTATAAATCCTTAATGAAACTATGATAATATCCTATTAATCCTATAAAAAATACGAAATAAAAACATTCTTGGGATTCTCCCAAGGAACAATATCTTTCACTGTCTCTAGATCCACTAACACACATTCCTCAACAATGATGTGAAATAAGAAATATACCCTATCTATCCATAAATTTAATTTGGATTTCTTGGAATATATACTCAACTCTCTTAGTGTAATAAATATGATTTTGATATGTTAGAATGATCATCATTAGTCTTGGTGTACACTAAGATATCGTCCAAAGAAACTACAAACATATCGAGGTACATGTGATAGATTTAGTTCATTCGGGACATAAAAAATGTCTGTGAGTTGGTCAACCCAAATGGAATTACAACAAAATCATATTTACCATACCTACTTCTCATTGTATATTTGAAGGCATCACCCTCATCTAATCATGCATTGATCTCAAATAATTTTTAGAGAACAAATAAGAACCTAATAGCTGGTCATAATGATCGTCGATTCATTGAAGATGGTATCAGTTCTTAGATAACTTGAGATTCATCTTCATATATTCAACACAATACTACCAAGATATGTAAATTTTTTTTAAATATCATTGGAAGTCCCTAAACATATTTACTCAAATTGATAAACCCTTAATCTCAAATTACTCTAATTGAGTGTTATGTTCCTGGAGTTCATCTCAGGACATTCTATATGGTAGAATAGAAACTGGTTTTACACACAGTAGAAAATAAATATTTAACTCAACAACCCTCTCGGATGGAATCCATGATCTATATTTTGGAAACACATATTGGAACTGATCCACCGTGGGAGGAAATAAATGTTTTTATATTTCCCCATCATGAAGAAAAAGATAATCCTCTTGGGTTATGGTCACACCACACTACCAAAAATAGGCTCTGTAAGGCCTTCCATGATATTCAACTCCCCACGGAGGACCTAAGTTAATACCACAAGAGACATGAATGATACCCTATTGTAGTAACATTTGATTGGAACTTTATAGAACCCCATCCAAATCCATCCACAAAATCATGTCAAAACCCAGCATCTCCAACACTATGACATTCCAGAGGAAACATTACCCTACAACCTCAAGGGATCAATCCATTCATTACGAGACATTGTTTCCATGAACCAGTAACGGTGTATCATTCAAAATAACTGAGCACATATGATCCACTTTTAGGACCAATATAACCATAAACTAAGAAGATATGGAAAAATATGAGGAACTATTATCAAACAATTCACATTCAAGAATAGAAGCTGCAAGAATAATAGCTTGAATAGTTTATGGCCCAACCTCCCCACATCTATATCAAAGATGAACTCTATGAATATGACTGGTCCCTCTTACTTGGGTTTCGGTCGGAGATACTGATGCTTCACTACCCTATGGGTGAGGAAACCCATGTCTTGGAGCACCACATAAATTACATCGACCGTTACGGTCAGTGGACCTACAACTACTGACCTTATATTGGGTAACTGGCCACACCTACATGAACTGCGTACAAGAATTGGTCCTCCATCATTACCCAACTATTGTTGGTTCATACAGAACCTCTGCACATGCATCATCATACCACATGATCAACACTCAACAAGTTCTCGGGGCAATGACCGCACATTCTTCCCATCCTACCGCACTAGTAACAAAAACTCAATCACTACCCTAAGTGGATAGTTCCCTTTTTTGACTATTCTATCCACCGCCACCATGGAAAAAACTTATCATGTAGTGTTTCATACTATCAAAATTAATACCAATGGATGACCCAACATAAAATTCATGTCCAACACCAAATTCCCACAATAAATTTATTCTAAAATAAGTCATTATCCCCCAATTTTTTTAGACCTTGTTAAACCAAATATATTCCCCTCTAACATAATCTCATGTTTGTTTCAATCCAGAAAATTACTCATGTAGCTACCTCATCCAATTCCAATTCTTAAAAGAATGTTTTTAGGTCATTGAAGAGGCCAACATAATCATTAAATATTACATAACCCTTGATCAAACTCTTAAACTCTTATTCCATCCACTACCTGATGTTCTCTAGATTGAAATGTTCTAGAAACATTTCATGTAAACCCTTCCAAAACATACCCTCTACCAACAAAATATGAAACAAAATATCGAACCAACATTATATTTTTCCTCACAAAATGTAATCCTCCAATATGAACCTCTTCTCTAGAGGAGTCTCAACGTGAGAAAGAATCATTTGGATGGAATCTATCTAGAACATGACTGCCTCAGGTCCACCCTCTCTAGAAAAAAAATTGTAGGGGTTTGTAACTAAAACACTCTAGTCAACTCAAACATACTCCAAAAAACCCTTCATGGGTCTTATCTATCATCTGCAAAAATATATAGCAATTCTCTTGTATATTTTACTCTCCAATAAAACATTAAATCAATAGGGTTTCTTTCTCCAATTATTGATGAGAATTCTCATCGATATCCTCCTATCGCACAACCAACACACATTGTCGTGTTCTAATTTCTCTACAATTCCAGGCACACTTATCAGAAAACAAAACACAAAACATCCATAGTTTTAGAAAACGAAGAAGCTACACTATCCATAATAAAAACATTCCATATAAACTATCCCAAATGATACCATTACACCCCTATCACTATCACCTTCAATCCCTACAACGGTTCATGGTCAACATGGGGATAAAACACACAACCATAATTTTTTTATTAAACAACCCTTTTCATCTGTTTCCACATTTATTGAATTTATATTTATCTTTTTGTAACTAATTTATCCCTAAAAATTATTACAACCAATATTTTTAAACCATTTATATAACATAATTTGGAACTACTCTTTAACCATTCCATAACAATCTTCTCATTTACCCACATTTATTTTCAATATTAGACACCACTTCTTTTAAATTTTCAAAGAATATGAATTTCCATCTATACCACATTCCTACAGATCATCCATATCGGTTCCTACCATGATGTATGTCACTTATATACCTAGGTTTCTAAAATGATTCATGAATGAACAACCTCATTTTATTTCATCCTTGAGAATAATATATGAAAATATTCACATCAAATAATAAGTTCATTACCCAATAGTGAAATATAATCGAACCATAGTAATAAATATCATGAAAAAAATCCCACCCTAGGAAAATGGGTTTTCCCACATACATGGATCATCTACTCCCAAGAACGTGCTCATTTCCATGACCAAAAAAATCATAATCCACCATCTACCATTCCCAAAAAGTGATACAACAAGAAGAAAACCCACTATAATACCACATTGTAACATCCCCTAACTGATAGACACTAAACCTATTTCCTCAGGCTGAGTCTCCACATAACCTCAGGCTCGCCTCCCCATACACCTGAGGATGGTGACTGGTTGTTAGGGTATAATGTAGTACATTGGGAGACTACAACCTTTTTATTAGTGTAATTAAAAATAGATTAAAGGTAAATAATAGAAACAAAATAAAAAATAATAATTCATTACAAATCCACTTCCCAAAACATGGTACAAGAACATAAAAAATAGTAAACATGAAATTTATTGTAATAAAATATTATGAGCAAGGAAATCCCAAAATATAGACAAACTGAAGAATCCCCAAAATGGTTCCTGAAACAAATTCTAGATCCCTCATACATTTAAATCTTAATCCCATGTCCACCATATATCATAGGTCCCTTTCCATTATCTTGACCATGAAACCAAAAAATATGGTTGGGTTCCCAATGGCGGCCAAAGAATGGTTTGAGTATATGTTAGTAGGTCACCACCAACATTGTCTACAAAATATCTAGTCTTAACAGATAGTGTGTACATGTAATAAGTGGATGAAAATATAAACAAAAGATAAACATAGTTTCATTAGTTGGAAATATTCACATTGTCCATTTTCATCATTTTCTTCAAGGGTTAAGAAGTTTCATCAATTAAACAATGGCATATTCCATTCAACTACTATGTATAAGGGGATAATTTACATTCCCTATATCGTACGGGAGAACATTTAATATGAATATTTAACACACATTCACTGGAGCCCATGTCCATGAGGTATCATGAAATGAAACCACGTGGGGGATAGAGCCTCAGTACCACTCCCCAACCCATGAATTCACAGGATGGGGTTTAGAGCCTCAATACAACCCAATCTATGGTTATAGAACCTCATGTTAATACTCCAAAAACCACAATTCCATCTTCACATACTTCTTTAACCATACCCATTTATCAAAAATAATTATAACCATTTAACACATTCATAGTTTACAACAAAACATTATTCATAACATATTCCTTCATTATGCCTTATTATGCAACACATTCTCATTTACATGCCCTAACCCAATTAACCCATTTTTCATTTACAAGATTTATCAAATCAACAAAATTCATCATATAAAATACATAACTCATTTAACCCATTAACAATATACCAAGAAACCCTTATTTCATGGTAAAGACTAAATAAAATTATGATCATTTTTATCCATAGCCCAAGATGACAATTCAACACATTAATAATGGGATATATGTCAATACAATTCAATTTTACACTTAACATTTCAATTTCCATGTTCATGTTAATGGAGTGGCACACAATATGGGTTGGACATAGATTGGCCAAATTAATGTAAATACATCCCATAAGGATCATGAGTGGTTCAATTAAACATTTAACTAATCAATATGCTAAGTAAAACCAAAAGGGAAATAGAAAGACACTAATGTACAACCAAATTCAAATTAATAATCAACAAGGTTATGAGAAATAACTTATATACTAGCTACATTATTTTCAATGATTAAAATTCACTCATCCTTAGACATTGATTTGTGTCTGACCACCCTTCATGGAACTGACCAATGATCCACTTGAAAATAGGGTTTTAGGTATTCTAAAGGAGAAGAACAATTCCACAAGCCCGGACCTTAGAAAAAAGTGTAAAGTGGAGTGTTATTCACACCCAGATATTTAATCCACACCAAACGTCACTTAATATGGTGTAGAAATGAAGAATATTGGTCCTTGGGATGTCTATGGATATTTTTCTCATCACTCTAGTAGCAGGATGAGAAATAAGAAAGAATATAGCATAATGTTTCATAAATACAATGAGGGAAAAAGGTAAAAACTAAGCATTAATGGGATGCATGGTTTGGTCATGTGGTTGGCCAAACCATGAACCAAACATTCCCCATCCTCTTTCCAAGATGGGGTCAGGCTGTAGAGTTATATCATAATCCTTTACATTTTGAGAAACTATGTTATGACAATGGGTGATGGTTCTTTCCATGTCGTCATGGTTTTTCCTTCCCTCTGGATGATTTATAGAAACAATGTACTAATCCTACATTCATGCATGATTTGTGAACACATTTACTAATATCCATACTATAACCATTAATAATGCACTAGATATCCCTATTCTCCCTTCGTTTAGGTCCCATTCCCCCAAAACCCCCCTGAGTAACCTCATACACGTGATAAAGTAACCATCAACCAAATAGAAGTGACTTATTCCAAAATATAAACAATACATATCTCATGGAAGTTAGAGATCATACACACCACCCATTTCAAAATTATGAACCATTATTTTCATGATCCTAAATGACTATAAATCTATAGTTATTATGATTGTCCATGAATAGTGGTCATTATTTCTGACCTCCATGGATGTTTCCTAGAGTGTGTGTGAGTGTCAAAATGGAACAGTGAAATTAATGTTTTGATATATGGGATATTCATTAGTTTGATGATCCATTCTAGAATATAGGAGGATCCTAAGTTGGGGAAAAATATTTTAGAGGATACCGGTGGTGCTTAGTGGTTGAAGATCTAATTTCCATAGTGAGGCATGATGTCTTTGCTATCTTTTTGTCCAAGTTCATATATTGTAATTTGAGTAGCAACCTGATGGGATGTTTTGTAGAACTGACACAGTTGAAATGTAGGGTATATAAAAAGGGCATAATGATCTAGGGTGGTGAACATAACGACCCATACATTACATACATTGTTAGTACTTCAAAATTGAAATACACTTATTACAACATATAACAAAACCATTAAAGGACTGTATAGGTATAGTGTCTTTAGAAACTGGGAAACATAAACAACTGGTTCATAAAGTATCTACACTATCTCCCATTTATTTCATCATATCTATAGTTCCTTTTGGCATATCTTACTTAATAACCTTCTTCCTGACCCGAGGAAAGAAAACAAACAAAATGGTGAGCTCAAATGCTCAGTAAGGGTAAACAAAAGAAATATCAATCACATCATATTCATAAGAACATAACATTTTGGAAATCTTACCCTGCAAAAGAGATCATAATTTCATAACATGGGATAAATCATGGTAGTGAAATTTATTCACAATAATCATAAAATAAAACATGAAGCTTTGTGGCATACACACACAATCATATTGAATCATTTCTTATTATTCAAGACTCATTTCCAATACTATCTTAGTGGACAAAGTCCATTTCTGAACCGAGTTCATTCTTCGTTTTAGTCTTGTTTCACTGAACCGGTTTAACCTGCCGTTCCAGCCATGTCAATCTCATGAGATATAAAATCTTTACCCAATGCATTGAAAGGAGATATAGGTCCCACCCATCTCATAATGACACCATTCTTATGTGTGCCACAAAATCAAAAATCATACATCATTTCATAACCCATGTAATAAAAATGGGAATCTTAAACATCATGCGATCATAACATAATCCATATAAGATAAAAGGACATCATAAAAATAATTTCATCACAAAATAATCAAATCAATGTAATAATAGGGATATAAATGGAACCCTTTATTATTTTAGATGGAAAATAATTTTGATAAAACACTTGAACTCCATTTTGAGGAAAATATCATTTCTACTTCAAAAACTCTTTTCCTTTCATTACATGTCATACAATTATAAACATGAAGAAGTTGATTAAAAATAAACTTTAAAACTTGTAAAGGAAGCTTCTTGGAAATAATGTTTTAAAAATCCATTCATCCCGTATAAGTTAAAAAAATATTCTTCTCATACTTTTATCGGAAAAGTCAAAAAGTACCTCGTACGAAAAACGACAAAAGATTCCTTCCATATCTTTTACTAAAAACTCACCGAAGGGTAAAATTTGATTTAAAAAATTGTATGTGGATGGAATTAAGTTTAAATATTGAGGAAACATGGATGTGGATGATAAAATACACCCCAGTAAATTCCTAATTATAAACAATCTCGGATAAAAAATGAGATTGTGATATTTCCCTTACCTTAGGTCCGATTTGCTTCGTAAGTGTCCAAAACTCCTGTATAATGATTTAAATAATGTTATTGACTTATTCCAGAATCATACTCTTTGTTATGATATCATATATGGTCATATTCTTAGCTTATTATTATTAATATTTCATTGCTACTTGTTATTCGGGTGTTTATTACTTTTTGTTCTTATGCCTGTTTTGTCGAATAAATTCTTATTATTCTTTTTAGGTTATATATACCTAATTTTGAGAATGGTATTGGTGTAATATATATCATATTTATTCACTAAATTCATTTATTTAATCATTATGCAATGAAAATCATGTAGAACGAGTCGCATCATATCGTGGAGACGGTATTCCGTACGTACGCACGAGCAATGATATCGTTCCCATGATCGTGGAATTGTATTGGAGTGTATGTATACTATTTCATAATCAATATCACATTAAAATAATCATATATATTCATTTTTTACACCATTATCCCCATCCAAGTAAGGTGGTGGTGGAAAATAGATTACACCACGGTGTGGAGACGATATTCCGTACGTACGCACGCGCGGTGATTTCGTTTTCTGTAGGATGGATAGATGGTGAAATAGGGTTGTTTCATACTTATAATAACATATCCTTATATGAGTGATAATGATGATATTAATTCATAATGAAATAACTAATGAATAAGAAGTGGAAGAAGAAATAGTGTTGAAAGGATCGGTAACAGACATTACCTCTTCTTTGGAGTGCTTCTTTGAGACCTCCTTTTAGGGCACTAAAATTGATCATTGAAGAATACCAGGACCTCTAGGAAGTTTCTAGGGAAGTGGAGAAGAGAATTGTTCCGGGTTTGGCTGAGCTTGAAGGCTCAATGTGGTGTGAGGAAGAGAGGGAGGAGGTGCCCTTTTATAAGGGAGGAGAGGGGCACCTTTGGAAAAACTAAAAATATTATTTTATTATAAAGTCATATTAGGTTTTAAATACCTCCAAATTGATTTATTTAAAAGATAAGGTGGGGATGGGTCTAGATCCTCTCATACAATTGAATTTAGACAAGTTTAGGTTCCTATTTTCACCTTATCATTTAGATTTAACTTTAAGTTAAATAATTTTACTTTTACTGTGTCTTTTTGTGTTCTTACACTATAAGGTTAATAAACATACTATAAAAAGCCAAAAGAACCCCAAGTTATTTACTATTAATATATATAACCTTATCTAAGTCATTTGGCCGAACATTAGATTTTTAGGAATAAAATAACATTTAATAATATAATATTTGTTTTAAACACTATTAAGTAATTGATTTTTGTGAAAATCATAACAGAATTATTAGTTCTAAAAAAGTTAATTAAATCACTAATAACATGTCATATTAACCTATAAAATTAGTGTAATTCCTTAAAAGTCTCAAATTACATTTATTTGAGTATTTATAACACCAATTATGTCAATATTTCATTAATAAGATAATTACTGCATCATCATTGTGTCCTAAATAAATTAAATTATTCAATGTATAAAAATTAAAAATAAAGTATCATTATGTAGGAAATCGTTTTATCTTTAAAATGAATATTTATAGTCGAATTTATCTTATGTATAACCCTATATTAAAAATGATTTACTTATTAAACTTTTATTTTAACTATTTTAACCCTTCATTAAATAAATTAATAATAAATGTCGTAATCTAATCCAAGTGGGCCTAAATGGTCATATTTTATTCCTAAGGTTGTTTTTGGTCGAATTACAATTATAAAATAGAATTAGGACATGTGTTAAGGTAATAATAATATCATTTTTACTCTTAATTGCCCAATTTACTTTTAACCGTGGTAAATAAAATTAAAAAAGTTACTATTCACCATAAACTATTTTCATCTCATTGAACCACATTTTAATTACTGACATCAACTGTGTCTCTTGGATTTTTGAAATTCCACTCACAGAAGCGGTAAAATTAAGTTTTATGTAAATTTTCAAAATCTCCTAGGGGGTGGGTAAAAGACGGTGAAAAGGTCAATAAAATTTTTATATATTTAAATTATTATAAAATTACTCCAATGAATTACATTGAACATATATAGGTATTATGTATCAATTTTTACCTAAAATAAGTTTAAATAAAATAAATAATTATTTAAATAAAAATTCGGTTTTTAAATAGTAACCCAGTGTTTTCACTATTCATAAAAAATTGAATGTTTTCAGAAAAATTCCAAAATTTCACCCTAGGCTAATTTCGATATTCCGAATCCAAAAATGAAGTCCATTTTTAAAATAAAATTTATAAAATTTCAAAAAGTGTTTATTACTATTCATAACGGCTAGTTTTAATAATATTTTAATAGCATATCATTGTTCAGTGAAACTCGGTATTGCGTACGACGCAAGCTATCGAGGAAGGCCGCATTTGTGTGTAAAGCAAGCCAAGCTAGTGTTGTCTGTAGTGAATGATTCCTTTGATGATTTATATAACATAAAAACAAAATATTTCTTATAAAAGTCTCGGGTGTTACATTCTACCCCCATAAAATGAATTTCGCCCTCAAAATTCGTCACATTGTAACAAACAGATGAGGATACCTCTCCATCATCCTATCCTAGAGCTCCCATGTAGCTTCTTCTAATTGGTGGTTCCTCCATAAAAAATTCACCAAGAGAGTGGTCTTGTTCCGTAGGACTTTTTCACTACGATCCAGAATCTCTATCGGTTATTCTTCATAAGAAAGATCTTGTTCCAAGGGTACAACATCTGAGCTGAGTACATGTGAAGGATCAGGTATGTACTTTCTCTGGAGAGATACATGGAAAACATCATGGTCTTGAGAGAGATTCGGTGGAAGCGCCAATTGGTAAGTTACCTTCCCAACATGATCCATTATTTCGAAAGGACTGGTATATCTAGTGCTCAACATTCTCTTCATTCCAAATCTCATGACCCGCTTCCATGGAGATATTCGTAAGAACACATTATCACCCACTTCAAACTCTAAGTCTTTTCTTCGGTTGTTGGCATAACTTTTTTGTCTACTCTGAGCTGCTCTTATGTGTTGTTGAATAGATCTAACCTTTTCTGCCATCTCATCGACAAGATCAGGTCCTAATAGCTTTCATTCCCCAACTTCATCCCAGCAAGTTGGGGTCCTCCATTTCATTCCATAAAGAGCTTCATAAGGAGCCATCTGAATACTGGGGTGAAAGCTATTATTATAAGAAAATTCCACCAAATGTAGGTGTTGATCCCAACCACCTTTGAAATCCATAGATCAATCTCTCAACATATCTTCTAGAGTTTGAATCATTCTCTCAGACTGACCGTCTGTCTGAGGATGATAAGAAGTGCTGAAACTCAACTCTATATCCAGAGTATGCTGAAGACTTCTCCAGAACATTGAGGTAAACCTCAGATCCCGATCAGATATAATAGAAAGTGGTACTCCATGCAATCTTACCACTTCCTTTACATATATCTTGGCAAGCTGATCCAGAGAGAAATCCTATCTAATAGGAATGAAGTGTGCAGACTTTGTAAGACGATCAACTATGACCCAGACAGCATTATTGCCTTTGGATGTTTTAGGAAGTCATGTGACAAAGTCCATAGTGATTTTTTCCCATTTCCATTCGGGTATGGGTAATGGTTGTAACATCCCCTTAGACATCTGTCTCTCAGCTTTAACTTGTTGACAAACCAAGCATCGAGAGACATATTCAGCAACATCTCATTTCATGTCATCCCACCAAAAGTACCCTTTCAAGTCCCTATACATATTCGTGTTTCTAGGATGAATAGAGAATGATGAAATATTATCCTCATCCAGAAGATCCTTATTTAATTCAGAAATGGGAGGAACACAAACCCGATTCCTGAAATTTATTATCCCATCACAATCAAGGTTGAATTCAGAAATATTTCTCTCCTTCTTTTGTAAGTCTACATCTTCTTTCTGTGCCTCTTTAATCTTCACAAGTATATATGGTTGAACATTCATCTGAGAAAGATAAGATTTTTCCCCTTCCATTATAATTCCAAGATCCATCCTTTGTAAATCCATAAATATTGGATCTTTTGTGATCCTCATCATGGATAAAATGGAATGGTCTTGTCAACTTAATGCATCTTCCACCTTGTTTGCTTTCCCAGGGTGGTAATGGATTGAGCAGTCGTTATCTTTAATCAGCTCCAACCATCTTCTTTGGCGCATATTCAGCTCCTTTTTTGTGAAAATATACTTTAAACATTTATGATTAATATAAATGTCACACCTTTCTCCATAAACATAATGCCTCCAAATCTTTAATGCAAATATTACCACAGCTAACTGCAAATCATGAGTTGGGTAATTTTTCTCATGGATTTTCGACTATCATGAGGCATAAGCTATCACCATATCATTTTGCATAAGAACACACCCCAATCCATTCTTGGATGCATCACTGTAGATCACAAACCTTTCTCCACTACAAGGAAGTGTGAGTACAGGTGCACTAAAAAAACATTTTTCAACTCCTTGAAATTATCTTCACATTCCTCCATCCAAAAAAACTTTATTTTTTCCGAGTCAACTTTGTGAGTGGATTAGATAATCATGAAAAATCTTTCAAAAAACATCGGTAATATCCAGCCAAACTAAGAAAACGTCGGATCTCAGATACTGTTGTTGGTCTTGACCATCTTTCGATAACCTCTGTTTTTGCTGGATCCACAAATATCCCCTATTTTGAGATTATGTGACCCAAAAATGAAACTTTTTGAAGCCAAAATTCACAATTGGTAATTTTGGCATAAATCTTCTCCTTTCTCAGGGAGTTCAATATAATTCTCAAGTGATCCTAATGTTCTTCCTTGCTCTATGAATATACCAGAATATCTTCTATAAAGACTACCAAAAACTGATCAAGATTGTCTCTAAAGACTCTATTAATCAGATCCATGAAGATAGCTGGGGCATTAGTCAGACCAAATGGAATCACTATAAATTCATAGTGTCCATACCTTGTACAGAAAGTCGTCTTTTGTATATCCTCCCTTTTGAACCTTAATTGATGATACCGTGAACGAAGATCAATCATGGAAAAGTATTGAGCTCCACGTAGTTGGTCAAATAAGTCATCAATGCGCGAGAGAGGATATTTGTTCATGATAGTGATCTTGTTAAGTTCTCGACAATCAATGCAGAGTCTCATTGATCCATCTTTCTTCTTAACAAATAGAACAGGTTCTCCCCAAGGTGACACACTAGGTCTTATGAAGCCCTTATCAAGATTATCTTGGAGTTTCTTCTTCAATTCCTGCAACTCAATTGGTGCCATTCTATAAGGTGTCTTTGAAATAGGTAAAGAACCCATTACAAGTTCTATTGAAAACTCAACTTCACGATTTGGTGGAAGACCCAGTAATTCCTCTGGAAAGACAACGTCAAACATTTGTACGATGGGCATATTCTTAATCATGAGTTTCTCACCGACCATTTGAGATAAATAACCTTCATTTTGTTGAATCAAGACCCATAAGATGGAAGAAATTTCCACTGGAAGGTTATGTTCATCCTTGCATCGATAGACGATCTTAGATTGATCTGGAATATGAAATGTGACTTCCCTTCTTTGAAAATTGATATGAGCTCCATATAAAAAATTCCAATACATGCCAAGAATCACGACAAATTACACTATAGGAAGGATCACAAGATTTGAAAGAAGCACTTTCCCACAAACTTAAATCAGAGAAGAATTATAAACTTTTGATGCGACTGTTGTTCCATTAGGGGTTGTCACAGCTAACTCAACACCAAATTATTGAGGTAATACGGTGATACCCTTAGAAAATTATTCAGAAATAAAAGAGTGGGTGGATCTAGAATCAAATAAAACATTTTCGACGTTAGAGTGCATGGTAAGTGTACCTTTCACAACTTCGTTATCATACTCCACATCGCTGATAGAAATTGCATGTGACTTTCCTTTGTCTTTAGCCTTAAGAGTTTGTTGACGTTGACCATCATCATCAACCCTTGAATTTGGGTATTTATTGGCATAATTCCCCATCTCCTTTCACTTGTAATAGTTAAGTGTAGGAGGGGCACTCTCTGTAGCCTTTTATTTGTTCGCATCAGTAGACATCTTCTTCCCATCATTGCAGAATTCAAATGTCTGATGACCTTCCTTTCCACATTTGAAACATTTACTTATCCCTTTAAGAAAAATCCCTCCATATTTCTTTCCACACTTTGAGCATAAGAGAAAACTCATCTTCTATTGAAGTCCCTGGATAACACCGTTCGAAGACTTGTTTTTAATCCACTAAAGAATCGATCGATCTTACTCTTAGTTTGGATAATAATACCAGAAGTGTACCTTGCAAGTCTTGTAATATTTGCTTCATAGGTACTTACAGATTCATCATCCTTTTTCTTTAGTTCAAGAAACTCCTTCTCCATCTTTGTTCGGAGAATAAGAGGGAATTACTTATTGAAAATTAAGTTCTTGAACTCATCCCATTCCATGGATTCAATTTCATCTCTTGGCCTCGTATTCTTGATAAGATTCCACAATTGATCAGCATCACCTTCCAAACGATACACTGCTATGATGAATTTATTATGATCAGAACATTGAAGAACCGAAAATATCTTTTCAGTAGTATTGATCCATTGTTCAGAAACTAATGGATCAGTAGACCCGCTGAATGAAGGTGGACAATGTCTCATGAAGGATTCAACCGAATGTTGCCCGTTCCATTGCTCGTTTGGAAGTCCTGCATGATTCATAGCTTGAGAAAGTTGTGTGAGCATGGCTACAAGATTTTTTATTCCAGCTCCCATAACGTTTGGTTTCTCAGGGGGACAATCATTGCATTTCCCGTCGCATTCCACATTAACACGGTTCATTCGGGTTCCAGCCATTGACTAAAATCAAGAAGCATAGTGTGAGAAACACTAATTATAATAGAAAAACCACATAATCAAGAATAAAATTTCACACTTATGGTCTTATCCTAGGTTATTCATGGCCATTTCTAAAACACTAATATTTTGTTCTACGCTTGGACTTATCCTTAGTATTCTTACTAAGGCTTTCACATACTAGTTTCCAATGGTTGACTATAACCTCCCTTTGATACCAACTATAAAGACACATACTTTACATACATTATTAGTACTTCAAAATTTAAATACACTTATTACAACATATAACAAAACCATGAAATGACCGTATAGGTCTAGTGTCTTTAGAAACTGGGAAACATAAACAACTGGTTCATAAAGCGTCTACACTGTCTCCCATTTATTTCATCATATCTATAGTCCCTTTTGGCATATCTTACTTAATAACCTTCTTCCTGACCTGGGGAAAGAAAACATACAAAATGGTGAACTCAAATGCTCAGTAAGGGTAAACAAAAGAAATATCAATCACATAATATTCATAAGAACATAACATTTTTGAAATCTTACCCTGCAAAAGAGATCATAATTTTATAACATGGGATAAATCCTGGTTGTGAAATGTAACCACAATAATCATAACTTAAAACATGAAGCTTTGTGGAATACACAAATAATCATAAATAATCATTTCTTATTAGTCAAGACTCATTTCCAAGACTATCTTTGTGGACAATGTCCATTTCTGAACCGAGTTCATTCCTCGTTTCAGTCTTGTTTCACTGAACCGGTTTAACCTGCCATTCCAGCCATGTCTATCTCATGAGATATAAAATCTTTTCCCAATGCATTGGAGGGAGATATAGGTCCCACCCATCACATAATGATACCATTCTTATGTGTGCCACAAAATCAAAAATCATACATCATTGCATAACCCATGTAATATAAATAGGAATATTAAACATCACGCCATCATAACATAATCCATATAAGATAAAAAGACATCATAAAAATAATTCCATCACAACATAATCAAATCAATGTAATAATTGGGATATAAACAAAACCCTTTATTATTTTAGATGGAAAATAATTTTAATAAAACACTTGAACTCCATTCTTGGGGAAAATATCCTTTCTACATCAAAAACACATTTCCTTTCATAACATGTCATACAATTCTAAAATAAAAGAATATGATTAAAAAAACTTGAAAACTTGTAAAGGAATATTCTTAGAAATAATTTTTTAAAAATCCATTCATGACATATAAGTTGAAAAAATATTCTTCTCGTTCCTTTGTCGGAAAAGTCAAAAAGTGCCTCGTACGAAAAACGACAAAAGATTCCTTTCATATCTTTTACTAAATTATCACCTAAGGGTAAAATTGGGTTTAAACAATTTTAGGTGGATGGAAATAATATTAGATA
The DNA here is from genome assembly GCA_963277665.1 of Viscum album. Taxonomy (NCBI): domain Eukaryota; kingdom Viridiplantae; phylum Streptophyta; class Magnoliopsida; order Santalales; family Viscaceae; genus Viscum; species Viscum album. The sequence continues at coordinate 114,045,322 of OY728127.1, forward strand.
TTGAGGAAACATGGATGTGGATGATAAAATACATCCCAGTAAATTCCAAAGTATAAACAATATCGGATAAAAAATGAGATTGTGATATTTCCCTTACCTTAGGTCCGATTTTCTTCATAAGTGTCCGAACCTCCTGTATAATGATTTAAATAATGTTATTGACTTATTCCAGAATCATAATCATTGTTATGATATCATATATGGTCATATTATTAGCTTATTATTAGTAATATTTCATTTCTACTTGTTATTCGGGTGTTTATTACTATTTGTTCTTATGCGTGTTTTGTCGAATAAATTATTATTCTTCTTTTTAGGTTATAGATACCTAATTTACAGAATGTTATTGGTGTAATATATATCATATTTGTTCACTAAATTGATTTATTTAATCATTATGCAATGAAAATCATGTAGAATGAGTCGCATCACATCATGGAGACGGTATTCCGTATGTACGCACGAGCAATGATATCATTCCCATGATCGTGGAATTTTATTGTAGTGTATGTATACTATTTAAGACTCAATATAAATTTACAATAATCACATATATTCATTCTTTACACCATTATACTCATCCAGGTAAGGTGGTGGTGGAAAATAGATTACACCACGTCGTGGAGACGGTATTCCGTTCGTACGCACGCGCGGTGATTTTGTTTTCCGTAGGATGGATAGATGGTGAAATAGGGTTGTTTCATACTTATAATAACATATCAGTATATGAGTGATACTGATATTATTAATTCATAATGAAACAACTAAATAATAAGAAGTGGAAGAAGAAATAAATTTGAACGAATCGGTAATGGACATTACCTCTTCTTTGAAACACTTCTTTGAGACCTCCTTTTAGGGCACTAAAATTGGTCTTTTAAGAAGACCAAGACCTCTAGGTTGTTTCTAGGGAAGTGGAGAAGAGAATTTGGAAGGGTTTGGCTGAGCTTGAAGGCTCAACGTGGTGTGAGGAAGAGAGGGAGGAGGTTCCCTTTTATAAGGGAGGAGAGGGGCACGTTTGGAAAAACTAAAAATATTATTTTATTATAAAGTCATATTCGGTTTTAAATAGCTCAAAATTGATTTATTTCGATGCTAAGGTGGGGATGGGTCGAAATATGCTCATAAAATAGAATTTAGACACGTTTTGGTTCCTATTTTAACCTTATCATTTAGATTTATCTTTAAGTTAAATAATTTTACTTTTACAGTGTCTTTTTGTGTTCTTACACTATAAGGTTAATAAACTTACTATAACAAGACAAACAAACCCCAAGTTGTTTATAATTAATATATATAACCTTATCTAAGTCATTTTGCAGAACATTAGATTTTTAGGAATAAAATAACAATTAATAATATAATATTTGTTTTAAAAACTATTTTATGTCAATTTTGACACTATTTAGTAATTGATTTTTGTGAAAATCATAACAGAATGATTAGTTCTAAAAATTTTAATTAAATCACTAAAAACATGTCATATTAACCTATAAAATTATTGGAATTCATAAAAAGTCTCAAATTACATTTATTTGAGTATTTACAACATCAATTATGTCAATATTTCATTAATAAGATAATTACTGCATCATCATTGTGTCATAAATAAATTATATTATTTAATGTCTAAAAATTAAAAATAAAATATAATTATGTAGGATATATTTTTAAATTTATAATTAATATTTAAAGTCTAATTTATCGTATGTATAACCCTATATTAAAAATGATTTACTTATTAAACATTGATTTTAACTATTTAAACCCTTCTTTAAATAAATTAATAATAAATGTCCTAATCTAATCCAAGTGGGCCTAAATGGTCATATTTTTTTCCTAAGGTTTTTTTGGTCGAATTACACTTATACAATAGAATTAGGACATGTGTTAGGGTAATAATAATATCATTTTTACTCTTAATTACCCTATTTAATTTTAATCGTGGTAACTAAAAGTAAAAAGTTATTATTCAACAAAAATTATTTTCATCTCATTGAACCACATTTTACTTACTGACATCAATCATGTCTCTCAGATTTTTGAAATTCCACTCACAAAAGTGGTAAAATTAAGTTTTATGTAAATTTGCAAATTCTCCTATGAGGTGGGTAAAAGGCGGTGAAAAGTTCAATAAAATTATTATATATGTAAAATTATTATAAAATTACTCCAATGAATTACATTGAATATATATAGGTATTTTGTATCAATATTGACCTAAAATAAATTTAAATAAAATAAATAATTATTTAAATAAAAAATCGGTTTTTAAATAGTAACCTAGTGTTTCACTATTCATAAAAAATTGAAAGTTTTCAGAAAAAATACCAAAATTTCACCCTAGGCTAATTTCGATATTCCGAATCCAAAAATGAAGTCCATTTTAAAAAATAGAATTTATAAAATTTTAAAAATTTGTTCTTATTATTCATAACAACCAGTTTTAATAATATTTTAAAAGCATATCGTTGTTTAGTGAAACTCGGTATTGCGTATGACGCAAGCTATCAATGAAGGCCGCGTTTGCGTGTAAAGTAAGCCAAACTAGTGTTGTGTGTAGTGAAATATTTCTATGATGATTTATATAATATAAAAACAAAATATTTCTTATAAAAGTCTCAGATGTTACAGTGAATGTAACACCATTGAATTTTAAATGGTCGAAAGGATAAATTTTCCGACACATGTAAACGTGGTAAACCATTATTTTCACGATCCTTCCTGATTAGATCCTTGTAGGTAATCATGCTTGGAAGGGATCCGTTTTCATGATGGGTGACCTCCTATGACGTTTTCCAGAGAGTGTGTGGGTGAGGTAACATAACACTAAAAGAATAAGTATTGGCCTTTGGTGAGATTCATTAGTCTAATCATCAATTTGGGAAAGTTGGTGGGCCTTAGGTAGGGTTCCACCAGACTATAATGAAACATGTACTTCCTATTGTTCTTGGACTTTATGACTATGTTATGGTTTCATTATTGTACTTTAAAAGTGGAAAAGTAGTTATGTTGATATCAGTTATTTATCATTATATAGTTTTATATCCAATATCCCACATAGTATCAAAAAGCCTCGTCATCCTTTTTTGGGGGAAATCATTGGAGAAACCCACATAGACGTACTAGGTGGTATGAAACCCTTTTCTTTAAGATCATTTAACTAATTCTTTAACTCATGATTCTATTATAGTGGAATCATGTATGGTTGTATAGAAACTGTCTCATCTCTTGGAAATAACTTAATAATTAACACAATATTATACATAAGCATTAAGAAGGATAATTATTCATGAAAAAAACTTGAAAATTATCTATCATTAAAGGAGTAGTATCCTAATGCGTTACACCGTCATAAAGAACATGGTATTCTATCTGATCCTCATGATAATCAAATCTATAGTAAATTTCCCCTGTATGACCAGATTGAAAATACTACTCCCCCTTATTATAATCTCATCATTATTCTTGGAATAAAGAAGTTTACTCTCCTCCAATAATTTCTTATATGAGCCATGTATGGATCCAGCTGATCCATACCATTAATCAAATTGACCCTTTTAATCTTTGTCACATAAATAATGAAAATAAAGTGATATCCAATTGTTTTAATAGAAGAATCCTTAAAATATTTGATATCCTCAGTTCAAAATCTCATTGATTTACTAATGTTCGTAACCCCATCCAAATCTATCCCCATGGAAAAAAATTTAATATTTAGAATATAATAAGGAAATATATTATCTTGTATGAGAAAAATGCATGTACGAGTAGATGATTCTAGAATCTTGTCATACACTATAGATAATCATGCATCCAAACTATCCATTGGATATTTCATAACATGAAGTTTACTCACCCCTATACCAAAGGCTCCAATACAACTCCCTTATAATTTTCTATTTGATTAGTACTAATTATCTTGTGTAATGGTAGCATGTCCCCTACCTTGGATCAAGAATCCACGTTAAATCCATCTACCTATCTTCCATGGTGTAGTAGAGTTATTCCAAGATAATGGTTCCTTATATTCTCCCCAACCACTAATCTACTTCACCATTCCCCTATATAATGTATTTAAATAGATAAACCATATGAAATATCAACAACTCCATAGATGGTGGGAGAATGTCGTCGATAGATATGGCCAAACCTCACACAATTAAAGAATTATAACATGGTGTGGTTCTGAGATGTATGAAAAAAAAACTTTTGTGATCTATCATCTTTTATGATAGTTGAAACTATTATAACATCACTTACTACACCTAGAAAATGATCTCCCAAATTACAATGCTGAAACTTTGTAGCAACCACTCATAGATTCCCTCAGGATCCCTTCTATGATAAGATAATGATTCATCAAACATGTGATGTTTATTAGGAGAAATACATTCACCTAAACATAATCACATATAATATGACATACAGATAACATTTTTTTTCTATAAACATCTTCATCAACTGAGAATAGATAAATGAAATGTGTGTTGGTGTAGCAACAAACATAGTCTTCTATTAACGTTCCCTTATATTATGGTTAATGACATCATTGGCCTTTTTATCCTAAAAAATATCTAGATATAATTTTATGAGGAACATTTCCTCAATTTTATTATAGTTTATCTCCTATGATAGATCTATTTTTAAAAAAAATTACATCTAATATTTTTCTAGTCCATGTAACACATTGGTAGCAAGCTTCACCATCATTCCAGTGAGTACCATAAACTGATTAATGGTTTTTAGGACTGAATCAATCCATTTCTTAGCTACACAAGGGTGTTTATCCTTATTGATGATAGGTAGATGGAATAATGTGAACTCTCTACATAAATAAGGCATCGAAGGTATAGAATAAATAATATCCATATCTATATATTACATTATCCTGAATAAGTTATTGCATAAATGGTTATATATATTATTGTGTGGAGCTAAATGGAGTTCCAGCTTAATTCTATCAGGAGTTTATAGATTTCCACACCACCAATGCATAATTTGAAGAATAAAATAATACATTTTTTTCTTTTATGATGATTACAATCCTTATAAACCAGGAACAAAACAAAATCAACCTCAAAATGTGAAAACAACATATCTACAATAATAATAGGTTCCTATTATATTGGTTCAATAATTGTATTGGCACAAAAATATATTTACTTTCCTTTTTTAGTCATATTAAGGGTATTCATTTAAAATTTTATGTGTACATATGCTTCACATAAAATAAATAGATCCCGAACAAGATCAGTGAAGGTAAAAATATATCCCTACATAACTATTGTGATTCATGCATACCCATCTGATGCCACATTATACCAAGAAGAAAATCTTAGTAAATGTTAAGATCACACAACAAGAGAATCCCTGAATGAGAAATAAAAACAAAAATATAGCAAGTGAACATCAGTAACAATAATCCCACAAATAAGAAATCAAGTTACCCTATACAAGGGTTAACTACTCCAATGAATGATATCATAACAAATACATGAAAAATCATCATCTTATCTATAACCATCCCAAATATTAAATAATTATAAACAAAAATTACCACTAATATAACTTTGTAATTTCCCTATCTTGGTAGTCCCTCGTGTGACTGAGAGGGATAGTTAGAAGACCTCAAGAATGCATCCTTATACACCAGAGGCTTCAAAGTAGTAGTAGAGAATTTATCCAATGGTATAAAGTTTAAATAAAAGAAGAAATAATATAGATAATGAAACTTTAAAACATCATTAATTAAAGATTAATCCAAAATATTAAAAAAATTATATTACAGTATAATGAAATGTTGAATGTAAGTACATGAACTTCTATAATTTAGACAAGTAAATGAAAAATTAGACTAAATAAAAGACTCTAAAAACCTTAATATCGAACCCAATTTTATTTCCATGTCTATTCATGGACCCATCTGGAATTCAATCAATTAATGGATGGATCTCTTCGCTTCTAGAAACCTATAAATATAATATTTCAGTTGCTACCAAATGGAGACACATAGATGGTGTGAGAAAAACTAAGTAGGTCGACACCAACATATCTAAATAATATTGTTTGAATATATACAATGAATCAAATTATATGTTAAATATTTGAATTATTTAATAAATTAAAAGATTTCATCTAATAAATTATCTAAATCTTATGTTCGGAGTAGAAAAACATGTTTAGTAAAACTTGCTTCATCTCTATACTATATATCTCCACAATGTAGTGAATCCTCATTCATTTGAAGTGATCACATAATCCACCAGAAAATTACCCTATTTTTGGAAGAATTTATTGAATTTTTGTCTTGTAACATTTTCATACTGGACTCTCAGACTCTTTTATATAAAATTATTTATTCTAAGAGAATAAATCAGTAAGGATAATGTAACTGTATAATAATATAACTTTAGACTACACAAGATTCACCTACATGTTAAAATGGTACAATTACAAATAAACATAAATTCAAAATCACAATACATATCATTTTGGAACCATATACTATTCTAGATTCACATAGGTATTCCCATGGAACTCTTCCATTCCATATGAAATTCAATCATGTAATTCATTATAATGGCCTAGAAATTCATATGTGTAACTAAAAAAGTGGATGATTTTCTTGTGTTATGAGTAATCTCCAATGGAGAGAATAATGTAATAATAAATCAACATGTTATCATGTTATCATATTCCAAGTTAATAAATTATTCTAATTTACATGTTTTATTAAATTGATTATAAATTGGTGGATCCTTCAGTATCTAGAAAAATAACTAATAAAAAATCATTCAATGATCACAATAATAAAATCCCATAAGTTATGCATGGTTACTAGTTATTAAAGTTTACATGTTGTGCCAGATCACAATTAATAAAATTCACTTTTTATTCTAAATGCACATTAAGGAAGGCTACTAATGAATCATAAATATTGGGTTAGTCTCACCTCTTCGGTGGCCTCAATTATGGTCTCAATTCCAACAAAAAAATATGATCCATGGGTAGTCCATGTTTGTGAAATTCAATAAACAGTGAATTATATAATTATTGAGGTTCAGTGCATGGTGTGATAGCTCTATCACAATTATTTCTTATACTATAAAAAAGAATACTAATTTTAGGGATTTGGTATTGAATACCAACCTCAAATGCATAGTAAACATAGGAAAATCCTCAAATAAATAGTAATATTGGGATCTACATTATTTCTCATAAAGGAAGTCATAATTTATTTCCATCCCATGATATGTGATATTTACCACGTTAGATCATCCAACACTAGGGTTCCAAAAGTAAATTCAACAGATCAGGTAGGATAAAAAGAATTATAACCAAGTGATTTACTACAAACTCTAGTTTCATAATGCCCAGATCAAATATTACATTCTTCTAGTGTAAAGAGATTTTCTAGAAGGAAATCTACGGAAGGACTACAATCAAGATAAAAGAACATGTTATCAGAACTCATATCTCAAGAGGTTTAAAAGGAGGATGGGCGTGGTGTATTTACAATATAAATAGGTAATTCTCATTACAAATTTATGGATTCCCATAAAACATAAAAATATATAAATTTAGTATAAAACACCAAAAATCTATATCTATACAAGAAATTATTTTTTATTGTGATTTTTAATTCATGTGGTCTATTCTGGGGGTGGGGTATGAAATTCATGTGGATTTTATAAAACTATACAAGACAAGATTGAAATTTAATGGGTCTTCTTAGAATTATTTAGGTCCTAAAAAATGATTATGGTGTCTTATGAAAACTATTTAGAGAATAAATGAAGTTAATTGGGACTTCCATGTACTATTCAAGATTGTTATGGTTTTCATGGGGTCTGTGCTAAGGTATTCATACAATGAATTGAAAATTAACTACATGAAATCACTCTATATCTAGACTCATATACATCACCAGATGGATCTCTACATAACATATCCTAATAGATCCAAGGATAAAAATAAAGAAAACCCAACTGAAAGTGGTTTACCAAACATAAAGAGAGATATAATAAAAAAATATGAGATATTTTAATTTAGATACAGAAAATAAAATTTCTATTTAATACCATATAATAAAAAATTAATCATCCCACCCTATATTACTAATTTTCTTACTTTTAACATTTCAAAATGTAATTTCCATTAATGATTTGAAAAAATATTGTTAGAAATAAATAAATACTATTTAATGTTTCTTAGATATAGTGAATAAGTGCATGATCTTAGAATATGTATAAAAAATATTGGATTATTTTTATTTGTGATTTAGAATCTATAAATTAATTTTAGATTAAATCTAATTTACTCAAAGAAGGAATTATAAATGTATAATATCATTTCATATATCATGTTAAAATAAATATTTACTCTTACATGTTAATTATAATCCTTTTATACCACATCAACAAATTTTTGTGAGTTCTCTAGTGTTTATATATATGCATTAAAAATTATATATTAACCTTACATGGAAAATCTATTAACATAATTTAACTTATATATCTCATGATAAGTATTAAATTTTTACATACATGGACATTGATTTTCCATTATTGTTTCTATAAGTACATACTTTTCATTAATTATTAAATTTTATAAATAAATTAACATCCTAATCTAACATCCGTAAAATGAAATTATTATCAACTATTTGTTCTATAAACACAACATTATAAGGCAATGATTTTACATCCAACACCTTAATTTTTTTCTTTTCTTCATCAAATAATTATACTCTAATATATTCCTTTGATTTTTTTAATTCCATTATATACCTTTATTATAAATTTACCACCTCTTTTTGAAATATAATTGTTTAGTAATTGTTGTTAAATCAATTATTTCATTTTTATTCTATCATGTATCACCATAAATATCTCCCAATGGCATGATTTTAATTATTCATGGAGTCTCCCGCTCTTCCTTATATATCTTTTCTATAAATATTTTTACCACCATATCTTCATGTTTTGGAATTTCATTCCATGACCTCAATTCTTCACTAGTAAATAATATTATCTCCAATTATTTATAAAAATTACTTCTTCATTTGAAAAAAAAATCATCCACAAAACATTGGTTTTAATAGTCTTAATCATGAAATTATATAAAAATATTATTTTCTCCAAGTTTCTCACATACTCCATGTGTTTTTTATAGTATTACTTATCTAACCATGGGAATAATCATTTATTATATGATTTATAATATATTAATTTTTTTAAAATATATACCAAAAATAATATACACTAATAATATATAAATAATATTAATATTTTCCCATAATTATTTTCTATGTTTTTACATATATGTAACTCAGACAATGAAACACACATTATGGGTGTTTCATATCATTATTAAATACAAACAATATATTGTATAGTCTTAAATATCATTATCAAAACTCCAGTGGAATTTTGGGTCACTCAGAAGAAATTATTCATCCTCAAAATGGTATCCTTTATATATTTATTAACCATGACATACTTATATTTTTAATTTAGAACTATGTCTCCTTTTCTCTAAAGATAAATTCATTGTTGTTTTACTAAAAATTAAATTTAAATTATGTTGTTAAAAAGGATTCGTATAAATTTTCAATATCAAATGTGTTTCAGTTATTTTATATAGTTCTAAGATTCCATAATCATTATTTATCCAAAAAAAATCTTTATCTCAATACCTTCACCATAATGATACTAAAACTATAAGGAATTATTTTAACTGAATAGAACATTAAATAAAAAAATTTAGTCTTGTAATCATATTTAAATATTTTTTTAAGTAAATTTATTTGAGTTTAATAGATTTTCATGTTTCCTCTTTTTAATCATGGCCTTCATATTGTTATTTTTTATGTTGACACATTTTTTTAGTGTATAAATTCATGTACCAATGAAAAATAATCCTTCATTATAAAACTGTAAACAATAATATCTTAATGTGAAATCTCTAAATAAACATTTATTTTAAAAAATCATAAATTTATTTTCATATATATTTCTTATCAATATATTGTTTCCTTTTTATGACAACCATAAAAAAATTATTCACTAAGGAATATATAGTTCTAAAACTATTTGGATTCAAATTCAAATATAAAATCTTGTTTTTAAGAAATGATGTTTTTATTTTTATGTATATTTATTTTATTCTACCCCTATAATCATGTATTAATATATAATTTTACCCATGATTCATATTTATATTTTTCATTTTAAAATATTATGTGATAGCTAGTTTTATGGTGACGAAACACTTTTAATTAACATAATTTGAGTACACTATTTCCCTTGACCTTTTTCACACAATTTATTTTTTTAATTAGTGATATATATTATTTTACATATTTCTCCTCTAGATGATCCAAATTTTTGACATTAAACATTTCTAAGAATTTCAATTTACTAAACATCTCATTTTCTATTATAGGATCCTTGTTTCTTAACTTCTCAGATTTTATAAGATTACGTTTTAGGTTTCTTAATGAGTTAATAATAAGATCTTTTTCTTCAACAAGAATAACCATTATAATAAATGGATAATATATCCTTCTCAAAGTCTAAATAAAAATATTTTCATCTCCCCATGATTCACTATGTCTGTGTATTCTCTCTATAATCACATACATATGATCAAAAAGTGTGTAAATGAAATATTTTTGACGTATCCTCAAATACATTAATTTTTTAAAAATAACGTAAATATTAACTTATCAGTGCTTTTATGTTTCCATCATTTTACCTTGGAATCATTTCACACAATGAAATTTATCATATTTATTATGTTACATTAAGATAAATTTTCTTATATGAATCCACCTAGATAATTAATTCATTTTTCATTAACATCTAATTTTTCAGTGATAATATCGTGTGGTTGAACCAATATATATGCTTATACTAATTATATATATTAATGAAATTCCCTAGACCTAAACCCATTCATTAGTTTCTTTAAATATAGACATGACATATATGATGACCCATATATGGGACTATTTAATTACATGACATAATTGAATCATTAAATTACAATACGATCCAAAAATCATTTATGTAAAGGGTTTTATAGAATTAGGAAAAATAATTATCTAAAAATTAATTTATTTTTCAAATTATGAACATTTTCACCCAATATTAGCCAATTAAAAATAAAAAAAAATTAATATCTCCCATAAATTATCTACACAAGATACTCAACTAGACACGTCATATTTTTTAATTTTCATTATAACCATGAGAAATGGAAAAATTAGTTTGGGGTGAGATTGTATTCTCAATAAGGGATACACAATGAACGTTGTAAATATTTTGTGTAATATATGTGGTATACCATAAAAAACTGAAATAATAATGGTTGACATAACATTAGCACATGAACATTAATCATGACATGGAAATGTTCCTACGAAATAAACATAGTCCATAAATAATAATATCACCCAATTAATCACTAAGATTTTATAAAATAGTATTATGGAAGTTGTTAACGAAGTTACAATAAAACATTACCATGTAATGATTAAATGGTATCATTAATATTTCAATTACAAAGACTATTTTTTTACCCAATAAATTAGAGAACTATTAGGGTGCATCGTTCAGTGCTATGGTTTTTTAACAAGGACTCTTAAAACAATACCAAGGTCTTCATCAAAGGTATCATAAATTGTTTATCTCCAGTGATTAATTTTTGACACAATTCATTAGAGCACTATTAGTGTGCACTATTCATATAATTAATATTGAGCATCATACATATGTAAATCATAAATAATTCCATGTATGGATAATTATCCAAATATGGGAATGAGTTACATGATTATACACAATATTCCAATTTTCCATTAAAAAAATTAAGCCTGATAGTATCATAATATAATATAATACAACTTAATATAGAATACTAACATGAATATATTATACCTTTTCATGATCATTTTATTTATAAATGTTAAATAAATTATTGAAAAAACGATTTTCATTTTTAAACCATTATAAATGGGTTTAATTGTAAAAAAAATTAAAAAATGAGTACAATGGTTTATAAAAACGATTGTTTACAATGGAAAAATTATTTTTTCGCATTAATGAATAATGTAAAAAAGATAGTTTAGAAAAAATTAAAATTAAAATTAATATATATGGTGTAGGGTGTATTAAATAGTTTTATTAAAAAAAATTACGTTCTTTTGAAAAAAATATTACTTTTAAAAAACAACCTTCGGTGATCACTACATGAAAAAGACATATTGATTATCCTATATAAGTAATTATTTAAATACAAAACAAAGACCATGGAATGAAACCCATTTTATTATTTCAAAATACTATTTATGAAATACAACAACATAAGATGATTAAAAAAATATACTATTTAAAATAAGAAATGGGAAATATAATGGTCACAAGAGATAACATAGAATAGGGATCCTAATTATATAGGAGAATATTATAACGATTGTAAATTATGGGGAATGTTTGAATCATCGTTATAATGTTTAAGAAAATTTTAAATAATGTTATATCTTTTGAGGAAGAAATTTTTTAAGGAAAATGTTTTGAAAAAAATTAAAATAGATAGGAAGGGAATTTATAATGAAATAAAAATATATGTCTAAACAACATAATGTGGTCATAAGAGTATCATAATGAAACATTTTAACTCAATAAATTGTGTCGAGTTAACAAAAATGTTTTCCGCGTATTTATCTTTTGAACACAATCCATTTGGAGAAAGAACATCTTATAAATATTCAAACCTAGGTAATTAAATTAATATTGTAAAAGACATTAAATATGATTTAATCACACAATATTAATGATATCATGGGGAACTATAAGAAATTTTTATCAGGAAATATAATTATAAACATAGAACACCATACATTAATTCCTGACATTACACTAATGCATTATAATCTCTTATATAAAAATAAGTCTCTAAATGACCTTTTTTAGAAAAAAAATCATATCTATAAAAAATAATAATTATCATTTATATTCATTATATTGATTTATATTAGTTAGTTATTATCTATTTTAAATATTATGTTTGAGTAATCTTGAATTTTTTTAACAATGTTTATAATAGAGGTGTTTCTATTCACTATTATTGCTAATTTTATCTTCACATAGTAATAAAAAGAAAATTAATTGATTTTTTATAATTTTTTTTAAAATTTTATTGCTTTATATAATTATTAATTTAGAAATTATTCATGATTAATAAGTAAGTGAAAATAATAGTATGGTAATTTATAATGAACGATAAATGTTTCCTTAATTAATGAGTTAGATGTTTATATAATGATTCCATAACAAAAAGATCATTATATAGTTATTAATATCCAATACTATGTTTCAAAAACCATCCTTGATATAAATATGTATCATGGATCATGTATGGGGTTAAACCAACCCATAAGAGCATGTTATATCCTATGTGTGTTTATAGATTAGGAAGATATAATTTTCTTATTTTATCATTTTATGAACATTTTAATTACATTTTTAGCTGTTATTATTTTTATTAATCTAAAATTTTATGATTTTAGTCATAAATATAAAGTAAATTAATTTATCACCAATAAATAAATTTTTTTCACATAATATTTTCTTTTGATGTGGTTTGATTAACAATGATCACTTATAGATAATAAGAATTTTAGAACAATGAAATAATATTTCAAGAATAAAAATAATGACCTAATTCAAATAAATATTAACTAAAATCATTTATAGAACCATATTTGAAAAGTGGTTATGAAAAAACATATCATTAATGGAGGAGCTAGTCTGTACACACACATAATCATCACTATCATTTTTTCTGTTGAATTTGAGGGTAATATGTAATTGTTATAGAATAAAAATAATAAAATTTTGGAATATTATTTTTGTTTATATTATTATATATATATAGTTATAATGGGCTCAGATAAGGGTTCAAGATAACAATAATGAAAGAAATTTGAACGGTATGTAATACATGTGTTAAGAATTTTGTTCTTTTCTTTAATTATCCATAAGAAATTAAGTATTTACGGATATTTTTTGAGACTACAGGAAAAAAACATGTATAAATCCCCTGAAATAAGTCAATTTGTTATAGTATCATTTAAATTTATAAATATGGGTGTTCCAAAAAATGGGTGTTAGTGATCACCATATATAGGTGAACATAGGGAAAATAATTATAAATGAATCTTATGTAAGTGGTATAAATGTAATGTTCTAAAAATTTTAATTTTTAAGTGGGCATGAGTTGTTGATAATTTTTCTTATAAATTATAAAGAAAAAAAATGTTATTATATAAGTTATAGATATATAAATAATTTCGTTAAAAATGATCCAAACTAGATTTCCTATCACAACACTTGTTAATCATGATTAAAATGTAACCATTGAAATTAGTTTATTCTTTAAAAATATAGGATGACCATTCATAAAATATTTTGAGATTAAGAATCTAAATTTAGAAACTATTTAACATAACTAGATTTATAATAATTGTAAAAATTAATTTCAAACTAAATAATTTTTTTAAAAAAAAATTAATTTTCAGAAAACTGATTTTAAACATTAATTGTTCTTAATATTATTTAATATTTTCTACCATTAAAATAAAAAATAAAATATATTTATATATATTTCAATTTCAAAATATGGAATTCATTTTAACATTAACAAATTAAATTTAAATTCCTAACATTTAGAAAAATATCATTCCTTGAAAAAAAATGTTTAATTATGGTAACTAACATTTACTTTGTAAACATATATATGTATCTATAAAATAAATTTATTAAATTCAGTAATTCGATAATTATATTTAAAAATATGCAAAACAATATTCTTTGAATCAATTTCGGATTGGTGTATACATTAATTTTAATATAATATCACCTAATGCATAACACTATTTTTTGAAAAAAATATTTTACATGACAAAAATTATTACATTCCTACTAAAATTTATTTGATGGTCGTTAACTTATTTTTTATATATTGTCAAAAATATTAACTAAAATAATTATTTAATAATAATATAATAAATTTTATAACCAATAAAAAAGTAATATTTTATTATAATATTATTTTTTCGATAAAATCATTTTATTAGTTATATATATATACTAATTGAATTTTATCAATGAATTAGTATTAAAAACTACATATAATTTTTTAAAATATATTTAATTATTTGGTAACTACTATATTTACTGACCAATTTAGTTACCACATCATAGTGTCTATAAGCCATTCTTAAGTATTTTTTCTTCATCATTTCATGTGAATAAATCTATTGAACATAACAGATTTTCATGGAAAAAATATATTTTAAAATATTAGGTTGTTATATTATCCCACCAAAATGAATTACATCCTTAAACATTAAATTTTCACTCTTCAATAAAATATGTTATGGGTATATAATAGATATTTATAACTCATTATATAATTTTATATGAGTTATCTACCTTAATATATTTCATATGTAAAGGAAACACATCATAACCCTTCATCGGGTCAACTGATCAATTCATTTATCCTCAGAAAAATTTTTCTCTATGATGTTATATGGTAAAGAAGTTGAATATTCCAATTCATTTGAGCCATTCCCTAAGTCCCTTTTCATCAATTCTTATCAGGTTGTGAATTTAATATTTTTTATATAAATTTTTTATCAGAAGCCAATCCCTGGATAACCATCCTTATCTTCTTTGATTTATTTGGGAATTAAAATATATTCATGCTTTTAAAAAAATCCAAAATGATGGATTAGAATAATGATAATATTTGTATGTTTAAATATTATATTATTATATTTCTTATTATTAAAATCATTTAATTTTTCATGGTACCCATCATTAACATGATTACTTCAAGCATTCAAATTTACAAAAACCAAATGGATATGACAGAAGTGATGTCCAATTAGCATCATAATATACTAATTTTTCAATTAAAAATTCAAACTCAAAATTCCTTACTCTTAGAGGTTATTACATTAGTTTTTAGTTAAACCAAAGTCACACTTGGTTCAATATTGATTTATTTAGGTTGGGTTCTCTCATATTCTATAACCCAATTATTTAACAAAATAAATCTATTTTAATTGAATGTAAATATAATATCATTAACCAAATCATATCCCCTAATGAGTGTCTATATAGGTGTGAATTCTTAGTTCCAATCATCATGAACCATAATTTTTTGGGCTTATTTCCCCTCGCGAAATATGTACTGTAGTTTTATCCAAATTCTAATATCCAGATAATGATTTCATTTCAAAGGGAACCACGCATTCATGGCATTACCAAAACAGTAGTATGTAGTCCTATACATTTAATTATCCCTTATAGTTATCCCAAAGATTTTAAATAATGTTATTTTATCCTAATAACTCAAATATTCAATATTACATCAACTATCCAAAATGGGTTTCTCTTCATTTAAAATTTGGATCACCCTTCAATTATCAACCCATTATGTTATCTTCAATAATATTCCTAACCTGTAATAATTTTTAAACATTTATCTCATAAAAAATATGGTTCCCCATGATTTAGACCATCTAATTACATGGACTAAAGAGAATATTACTCTCTAATAAATGCCAAAAATCTTTTAGTTTTACAATTTTATATAATTATAAAACAAAATCAACTAACAAAACGCATGAATATTTTAACTATTTCTTACCACTATAAAAGCCACTAATTAATCTATAAAAAGTATTCAATGTCTCTCAGAAATTCTACACACATTCTACACCTCTAAAATCTTTATTCATATTAATTTTTGTCACAGTCTATGAGAAAAATAAATAGTAGAATGTGGTGATATTAGATTCTTATTAGTGGATAAAAAATGAAATATAAATTTTTATAGGGTAAGACATGGATTATAACATAAAAACATGAACATATAAACCATAGAGAAAACATGAACATATGTACATGAGTCATAAAATGGAAATGTGGATACAATATAAACATGAGACATTACTAAGAATACATCCAATATTCATCACATTGGTGTCCAAACGTCATATTACCGATGTATTATAAAATATTAATAATGAATTCAAAAGACGTATCCTGAATATTTCATCTCTTGAGATTAATTATTAACTAAATGAAGTTGAGTAGTATAATGGAACACACTTTACTACCATGATAATTCACTGAGGCTGGATAAAACATTACCATGGTCTGTTACAAAGATATCCAAAACCTATTATCCATAGAGATAAATTATTAACTCAATGCATTAGAGTTCTATAATGGATATCCTTTCTAATTTATACCGTTATGTGATCCAAATAAGAAAATCTTAGATAATTTTGTCAATGAATAATTATCTCATGAATGAAATGGGTTGCATGACAATAAACAATATAAGAGTAGGTTATATAGTTAAATAAAGTTGAATGTATCAGAGGAGAGTATCATTGAATTAAAAAATATGTTTACATAAATGGGATATAAATTTTCCAGATCGCAATTTAAATCACATTGAAAAAATAGAAGAAATAACCTATTTTATTTTCAAATAAATATGAATTTTATTTATTTGGATAATTTTTGAAAAATTGGAAATAATTATTAATTTAAGGGAATAGTGATAGTAGTTAATGGATGTTTTCACATGTAATATAATGATATGAATATATTTTAAAATCATTGTTAGTATTGTCTTACCATAACAATATCAAGGGTCAAATTCAAAATTTATATTCAAAAAGATAAATAGAAATATATTAAAAATTTATATATTTAATATAAAGGAAATATTAATTATTGATCCTTAAAAAATTAAAGGGTATACATTATAATTCTGTATATGAAGATAAAAAATTAATCATGGAAGTAAAACCACTTTATTATTTTACCATTTCATTCTTAAAATTTTAAATAGTAAAAATTATTATAGAAATAAAATATTAAAATATAAGAATTGAAATATATATCTCATTGGAGATAACAAAAAAAAATTATTTTAATTATAAAGAACATTTGAAATAATTTAAAACATGAAAAAGGAGGGGATATTATCATTAAAGAAGATGTGAATTATTTTAAACACTGTTTTACTTTTTTATAAATAAATATATAAAGAAAAAAATATTTGAATTAGCAGATTATTTTCTTCTAGATTGGAATATAATTCACCAAGAAATAATATTTTTGGGTTGGAGATATCGATATTTTATGTATAGGTTTTAAATAAGAATTATAACTAATGAAGGGAGTTGACTTATCCGAAACGCATTCAACTTTAGTATCTTTAGAATCAAAATTAATTTGAAGAAAGAACATGATATTGATATTAAATCCACATGAATTTGTTAAGTAAGGTAAAATAAATTGATTATAAATTAATATAAATCTATTAAATATATAATTTTTCATTAAAATAAACATTTCTCATGAAATTAAATTTGAGATAATGAACTCCCTTCCGCTAGTTACAAACATGCCACTAATGTTCATTAATCCCATATATAATAAATATTTACCTCTTAATAACCTATTTCATAATATTTTTATTGACTATTACCAATTATAAAAATTATATGTATTTATTTAGTACACATATATTTTTTAGTAATTATTGTTTTCAATATCATGTGTGAGTAATATTGATCGTATAAAACTAGTTTGGTAATATTCTTGTTTTTATTTTTTCTTTTACCAAAGATCATTATTCCAAGGTTATCTATAATTTTTGTTTTATAATTATTTTTAAATTTATAATTTTATTTCATAAATATTTTAGTTGTCATTTATGACATTGATGTTTGTCGTGATCTTTTTTTGGAAACAAGAAAAATAGGTTTGTACAAATTAATTATATATATATATATTTCTAGTCCAGGAAAATAAATTAATATAAAAAATTATGTTTCCAAATCCATCATAATTGAAATATGTATAATTATTCATGTAGGTGGTTAAATCGAATAGCCATGAACTTTATATAGTGTGTGTGTGTGGATATGGAAGATATTAATTCATTATAATATCATTATAAAAAAAGTATAATGAAAATATTTAGATGTTATTAAGTAGATAGAAGAAAAGTTATAGGATTCATAAGAATATTTTATAGAAAGAGAGGGGAATATATCATGATTATAAAAATAATATAATAACATTTTAATCGATTATGTATGTCGATCTATTTATATACATTTTTTTATAATGGGTTTGTAGGAGAGTGGATGGGAATTATAAATAAGGGATATTAAAGTGTTTTTAATACATATATTGATAATTTTTACATTATCTTAAAGTATCATTTGGAAATAAAGATAATGTGGAACATTTAAGAAGCTAGCGTCTGAAAAATCATTATATTTGATATAAATGATTTAAATTGAGAAATAATTAATGGGACATTCTGTCTTGGTGTGTTTCTTTACATGAGACTAAGTTATATGATTCTATTGGTGAACCAGAAGGAAGATCCCAGGAAAAAATATTATTTTTGTGGTATGAATTTAATTGAATGAGATTTAGGTGGTGTAATGTTCATGAGACTAGTAGGTATAATATTATAACATATAAATGGAATTATATAAGTTTTTTAAGTTTAATTTAATGAGAAAAATCTGGCCAAAGTAGATTTCTCATTTTAAAGATTATTAATATTGATTAAAATTTAACTATCATAAATATTTTAATACTAAAAATATAAAAATACATTTAAAAAAACATAAATGTTGAATTTAAATTTATATTTAATTTTTTCTAAATAATTATCTAAATTTTGGAAGACAAACATTTATACTAAAATATATAATGTGATGAAGAACAGTTTTTATCGGAAAAAATTGATTCCAACATGAATTTTTCATAATTTTATTTAATGGTGGTTAAAATTTAAATGTTTGTTAAATTATATTTATATATTGATAAAAAATGGTTGATTCATTATTTGAATATAGGATATTTTAATTTCTAATCACACCAATTAGAAAATTACCATTCTTCAAAAAATAACCTTTATACCATGGTAACAAAACATTAAAAAAAATTAAATTTGTATTTAAAAATGGAAATTGAACTAATTAATTTATTTTAATGTAATGATTAAAAATATACAAATAATTTTACCAAATTCTATTTCTATTAGTGGGAAAAATAATTTCAATATAAGTACAAAAAATATATAATATAACTTTATTGAAAAAAATATTTTATAATAATAAAATAAATTTATTACATGCATAATAATAATGTTTGGAAAAATAATAAACAATTTTAATATAAATACTATATATATATTTCATTATTATCTATTTTAAATAACAATATATTAAAAACCAATGTATAGAAATAGACATTTTAAAAATATAATTTTCAACATAAAATGATTTTATTTTCAATTTGGATTTACTAAGTGAATTTTATCAATATATAATTATTAGTAAAATGAAATTTTCATTTATATTTATATATATATTTCATGATTCATAATAAACTGTATTTACCTAGAAATTGAAATACTACATTTTAACAATTATAGAATATTACATGGTTCATTTTGGATTAGATATCTGCGTAATGTTGGATATTTTACACATTAGGGTTTAATGTAAAATAAATTTTTAAAAATATAATTGTTTTAAAAAATATTATTTAATACCAATTGAGGTTACCCAATAATTTCATAAATATATATTACATTATTTCACATGATTATTTAGTACATCTCAAAGTAAATCATACCCCAAGACCAATAGGATTAGTGGACAAAGAGAATAAATACATAACTAACATATTTTAAAACAACTTCAATATATCACACAAATACTATTCTAACATGATACATTTAAACTTATCATATATACAATACTCTTTAAAACCCATGGATTTGAAAAGTAATAATTTGAATGCACATATGCTCATAAAGGATAAATGTTAGAGACATTAATCAAAGACCATAAGTGAGAATAATATGATCATTTGAGATTTAAAATATAATCTTTTATAATAGAATACATATAATATAACCATACCCAATAAAACATATATCATAAAATATGAGTATGCAAATAAATCTTTTTTCATTATCTCTTCATTGTGCATTTCAGAATGAAAACATGGGTCAATTATTATGAGTAATGAGAATATAACATTCAAAAATAATGGGACATGAGAATATGACATAATAACATTAGATAGATTAATATATATAAATAGATTAATAAGAGAAATATTGCCATATTTCGAGTGAAACAAACAAGAATTTCACATCATAAGGTGTTGGGATAACCCCCATCCCATAACACATCATACTTGGGTTGAGTTGGGATGACCACCCTTATTCTAACCATATCTGAGGAAATATAAATCTTTTCCCAACTGATTATTAGCATATAATAGACCCAAAAATCATACAATAAAGACAAATAAATTTGTGTTCCTTATCATCATGAAAACATTAATAATTTTATCCTAGATTATGTGTTAAAAAATAATGGGTAATACGAAAGATTATTGTTACGACATTATTTGGAACATATATAATGATTATTGAATGTATCAATAGAATATATCCCTAGTGAATCATAAGAAATAATAATGGATGTAGACATTGATTAAATAAGCTTTTATAATGGTGTTTAAATTTTTCATTGATAAATAAAAATAATTATCACATTATATTTGTAATATTAAATTTAAAATGTAAGATTCATAAAAAAATGAGAATAATATTTATTTGGGAAAACCATGAAAAATAGAATAGTTATATTTTTTATGATTAATATAAATAAATGAAGATAAATTAATTCATGTTGAATTTGTAAAAAATATAGATTCTTTTCAAACATTTTTTTTAAAGAGATTTAATGTTGATGGAAAACACATTCATCGAACGAATTAAAAATATTTATTCCAAAATGTAATTTAATTAAAATAAAAAATATTTCAAAAAATAATATTATTAAATATTTGTTCATATATAAAGAAAAATCATATAAAGTGACATGAAAAATAAATATTGTAAACTAAAAATTATTTGAAATATTAGTTTCTCATAGAAGAATGATATTAGAATAATTTTGAAGAAAATTTGAAGTTAAATGGTAGGATAGAATTAAAAATTATAATAAAAAATATATAATAATATAGAGGTTGTTTTATAGATAGATATTATAAAATTTTACAAAGAATAAACTTAGTCAAAAAAATATTGAATTTGAAATGAGATTAGAAGGAATATCATTACATTTAATTCTTACATCCACAAAAGTACTTTAACCTTTTATATTGTAAAAAAATTATAAATATATAATTTCATAATATTATTAATTTTTTTTAACATATATAAATTTAAATTATTATTATTGATTATTCTTATACATTTTATATAGATCATCAGATGCATGTAATATTGGTCATTTCATATGAGTTTTATAATAGAAATGTAGATCCACATTATTTGATTCCAAATCCACCATTATAATTTTACTCATGGTAGTCTAATTAATCATTTATTATTTTTTATGTATCCCCTACTAGTGTAATGAATTTTAAGGGTATTATCCAAAGATTGGAACACTTGATGAATATGTTTGGGGTAATTTATCAATAATGACAGGTAACTTTTTAAAGACCATTCATATATATTTCATCCATAAATAACCATATTAATGAAATATGTAACGATTTAATATTATATATTATCAATATTAATTATTTTAATCTTTTCATGAGGGAATTTATGATATGGTATAACATTGTTCATACAGGTGGTTGAATCAACCAAAACAATAACATGATGTATCATTGAATGAGTAAGAGTATAGATTCATATAATAGTTGTATTATTATAATATAACCATAAAGATGATAATCAATCATCATTATAGTATAAAATTAAATTTAAAAATAGTTTATATGAGAAGATAATTGAAATAGTTAGAGAAAAACAAATATTATTAATGAATTATTTCATTTAAATCATTAGTTCCTTTTGAATGAAGGATTTTGGACTCTTTATAGGAACATGAACATATAAAAAGTATATATAGAATTAAATTGAGGGTAAATAATAAGTGATTCCAGATATTAATGAATTATTTGAGTTCCAATGGTGTGTAGGAGGAGTTTTTCTTTTATAATCGCATTTTGAGTGTCATTTTAACAAATATTCATTTCAAAAGGTGTAGTGTTATCATTTTAAATGTAATGTTTTTATAAATTGGACAATAATGGAGTTGATATATGGATAGGATGAGAAATACCACAATAATAGATTTAAATATATCTTTTAAAGATTTTTATGCCATTCACACATAGTTTAACCCCCTTTTAGCATGATTTTTCCTTTATTGGGGTAAAGAAATCTGTACCTCGATAACAAACATTTAGACATAAAATTGAAAATGACATCCATACATAATTTGGAAATGGTAAATAAAAATTTTCAGTCTATTAATTATTTTTTAATTTTTTAATATAAAAAATAATATATTTAAATGAAAACATATATAATTTATAAATAAATATTCTTGTAGAAAAAATAACATTTTATACTTTAAATGTTAATTATTAAAATTGGTATGAATTAATAATTAATTATCTATTAATGTTTTTTTAATCATTTAATAATGGAATTGGATGAATAATTGAAATGGGATAAATTTAATTCATTAACATTTTAATAGTAAATATAATATCCAATATTTCTTTGAAATATATCACTTAATAATTATGACCACAACATGTTAATATAAAATATTTGTGTTTTAAATATTAAATTATATTAATATTTTTTTTAATAATTTTTTTAGTATTATATATAAATTACTTATTTATTTATTGATAATAATAAAATGAAAAGCATAAAAATATAAATTTGTAAAAATATATTTTAACTAAATATTAACTTTCAACATCATTCAAAAATTACATTATTTTAATTTGTTATTAAAAATAACACAGCATCAATATAACTATTAGATACAATAATGTTAAATTATTATATTTCCAATGATCATATATCAAAGGATTATATTTATAATGGACATATTTTCAATGACAATTTATATAAAGGTCATATTTTCATCCTATGGATAGACATACATACATAATTTATAACCATTCATCCTATTAATTTAAATCTCATTCAAAATAAATTTATATTTCTAAATATATCCTTTATTTTCATAGTTTTAATTTGGGTGATGATATTATATAAAATCAATGAGGTTATGATTTACATGTTTGTTGTCATTTAATTTAATTTTGATTCCTTTCCTATTAAAAAATTGATAATGATGTTTCATATGGAATTGTCATTATTTTTTACTATTTATATTTTTTTGTATTATTTTATCTCAATTATCATAATTGGGATCAATTTTTTATTAGTGTTGTGTGTGAAACAACATAGTATATAAATAATCTATTTAAAGTTATAATTTCTAGTAAAATTTTGTGGTGTTACATTCTACCATCATAAAATAAATTTCCCTTAAAATGTAAAATATTTGAAGAAACAATAAGGGTAATTTTTCATAATTAATTCTTGAGGTTCCATTGTCAATTACAAGAACATATAATTACCACATATAACATTAACCAGTTGATTGGTCTTGTTTAATATTAAATAATTTATATGATCTAATATTTCTATTAGTTATTCATCATAGAAGCTGTAATGTTTCAATTGTAGTATATCATAATGTATTACCTATAAATTTTTATCTACATTCTTATTCAAAATTAATATATGGAATATATAATAATTAAAAGAATTTTTTGGTAGAATAATAACATGATATGATATCATCCCCAGACAATAAAAAATATTGAAGTGTTTAGTTTACTAATGTCCTAAATTTTTATTCTTCAAGAATCTCAAAAGTGTCAAACATAGTGATAGTTGAAGTAATATGTTGTCTCTAACCTCAAACACAATATTTTATTGATGATTATTTTCATAAAACATTTTTTGACTATGGTTAGAATTATTATTCAACTAAATGGTTTAAATCTTCTCTTCTATATGATGATAAAGATCATGTCCATGCATATTATGTAGTACAACTTCACACCAACATGATGGAAATAAGAACCTCTTCTCATATAAAGTCTATATAGTTCCATTATAATATAATATTGGATTATTTTTTTTAACAAAATACTAGAGTAAGGGGTTGATCCCAGCCTAATTTGAAATCTATTGAATATGATATTACTATATCTATTAGATATTGAATAGTTCGTTCTATTTGAAATTCTCTCTATGGATAATAAAAAAAGGATGTTTAACTCTATATAAAATGTTTTCTCAAGGATTATCCATAATGATTAGTTAAACATAAAATCTCAATCCGAAAAAATTGATAATTTTATCCATGAAATATTAGCACTTCATTAATATATATCATGTAATGTTGATTGAGTATGAAATCATATCAAATAGTAATGAAATTTTCTGACTTCATAATGATATGAACAACAACCCAAATGTAATTATAGTGTTTAGAATTTTTGGAAAGTCCTATAATGAAATAAATGGTGATTTTCTATATTATCTGTAATTTTATGAGTAATAGTTTCATAATATTCTTAGACTTTTCTCATTCCACTATAAGTTGGTTCTAGACCAAGCGTCTACATACATTCACATCAATCTCCATTGTCATGTTGTCCCACTAGAAATGATTCTTGAGATGTATATATATATTTGTTAATATAATATAGGTATACAATAATAATATATTTAAATCATCTAATAAATATTTATCTAAAATCAATATTGATGAAATATATAACTATTTCCTAAATATTTTAATTCCATGATTTCTAATATAGAACACTATAATATTTATTTCCATAATATTTTGCTCCAAATACTACTTCTATGACTCCATGATATTCAAAATGATTCGTATTTATTATTAAGTTTTTGAGAGGTATGATTTTTCACATTACCTTACTATTTCAAAGTTCAACAACTCAAAATATATGAGTTTTAGGTCTCTTTTAGTCCTCAATAATGCAATATGATCCTCTCCCTATATAGAATTATCCACCATGTTTTCCATCGTAGGATGGTACTATAATGTGAAATCCTAGTCTTTAATCAAATAAAACCATCTTATTTAATATATGTTCAAGTCCTTTTGTTTGATCATATACATTTTGAACATGCTATCAATATATATTTCACATTTTTTATGATAGGGAATATTACTGCATACCATCATTGTAAAAACACTATTGGATCTCCAAATCATGAATTTTGAAATTTTGATCAATAATATATGATTCATGTTAGGCTTAAGCAACAATAATTCCATTCTGTATAATAAAATACCACAATACCGTCTTTGATGCATTAATATATATTATATATCATTCCATTCTCTATGGTAACTTGTGTATATGTGCAACAACCAACCTTCTATTGATGAAATTGTAATTTTTTTTCAAAATTATTTTTCCTTAGGAAAATGACACCCTTTTAAGATAATATAGTTAGTGGATTTAGAATTAAAAATAAATGTATAAAAAGTCATGGATAATATCCACCCAATTGTGAAATCTATGTATATCTATTAATGTTTCAATCTAGGATACTCTTAATTTTCATTTTTCAATGATGAATCTATAAATATATCATCTCTTTTTATTACAAGACCCATATAAGACATATTATATTTCTAGAATACACACTTAATAAATTTTCCAAATAATTTATCTATTCTATTGGTCTTTAGAAAAATTATAAAATTATTTTCATGATCTTACCAACATAAAAAATATATTATAATATAATTTAGTAGGACTATAACAAATTGAGAATTGTAGTATATGAAGGCTATATTAATCATATCTATGAAGATAACATTGGGTTTGTGAATACAATCAGAATTTATAGTAATTTAAAATTCACATCTAGTGTTTAAATATTTTTATTTGATATAATCTTCCTTTTACCCTTAATTGATGATATCAAAATTACTGTTCAATCATTGAGAAGAAGTAGTACCCTCATAGTTGATAGACCATGTCAACAATATGGGGAAGATAATATATGTTATGGATCATGATATTTTTATGTTTAGGATAATAAAAAAAAATAAACATTTATCATTCCAAATTCGTAACAAAGAGGACTAGTGCAACCATCTTTGATGAAGATAGGTGTATATTTCCCCTTTCTAGTTTTTGTTAGAGATTATTTTTTAATTTCCAAAATTTAATCAGGACCATTATATATGAAGTAATTTATATTATAATAAAACCATTTATGATATCTATTTAAGCCTCAAAATCATGATATTGGGGTATACTTGGAATATCATTTTGTAATACGTTGTTATATTCCTAAATAGTAAGAAAATATTTAATATTGTGTTTTACCAAATAAATTGACCTAAATACCTCTAATTATTATATATTTTAACCCATATAAATGATGGTATTTCTATACATAGTTCATGTTATGATTTCCATTGATAGATGATCATGAGTTGATTCAAAATATGGAATTTTATTTTCATATCCCAGTAAATAATATGGGATTTGTATTGTGTTATTAAATCAGTGCTTAAATCCTCATCTAATTCGACGAAAAAAAGAATAAAATAATTTTCATAATTAGATTCCAACAACATAATATTGAGTATGAGATGTATACATGGGATGGAATCATCATAAATTTTTTATTTCATTCAATAATTAAATACTATGCTTTGTGGATTGTTATTTGATTCCCTTATCATGTATTATATATATACCTGTGTGGGTAGATCCATAATGAAATAAGGAACTTTATACTCAAAAATGGAGGATAAGAGTAACTTTAACCAAAAAATATTTAAAAAACATTGAATACTTTGATTATATAAAAATTTATATTTTTCAAATTATTTGGGGGTTGTTAACATAATCTTCCATCATATATTGTGGTTTTAGAACACTTTTTGATAAAACTACTTTACTCCTTATAATGTAATAATTTGAGTGTGCATGGGATATTCGATTAAGCCTTCCATAAATTCATTTCATTAAATAGATTATTATTTTCTCTTAGGTATTCATGTTCTTTATGGCCTTCTCCTCATTAATTGATGAAATTTATAGTTCCTTAGAGAATATTTAATCTATGAATTTTTCTATTTTTTTCCATGTAGAAATGTGAAATATCGTTCCATAGTGTGTTTTATCAATTTAATTTCCTAAATATATATATTGTTTTCTAATCCCCAAAACATGGAGATAATGGTTGTCACCATTATCCCAATTTTCCATTAAAGTAAATCAAACAATATAACCATCACAAAAAATTACCTTATATCCAATTGCTTTTGGATATTTTTTTAAGACAACAATGAACTGATTGGTTTTCATTTCGGGGAAAATGATCAAATCAAAAGTGTACCTTTCATGTATTTTGATGATATATTTATATTTACTAGGGGATTTATCCTCCTTTTGTTTCCACACCATTAATTATCTCTTAATTTTTGTAAGTGTACTATGACTTTTTTTGACAAAGAATATTTTCATAAACTCATAAAATACTATAAATTAAACTTCATCCTTTTGTTTCATATTCTGTATGAGATTAAACCATTGTGAAACATCATTTTTTATGATATACATCAAATATAAAATTTTTATTCTCTGAGAACTATATAACAAAAAATAAATTTTCTATTATCCTAATCCAATGCACATCAATAACTGTTTTCCAGGACCCACTAATGGAGTTTTTTCATTGTAATATAACGGATATAATGGTGATTTGTTTATTCCTTGTCCCATTAGAGTGAATAATATATTTCATATTACTTTTTGTTGTATGGTAATGTTGGCAAAGAATGGCCATGTAATTTTCACTCCATCTCTGATACCATGATATTTTTTATTTGGATAATCATTTAATTTTTCATCTCAAAAAATCATAACTTTATTTTTATAAGTTATACAGATTTACTAAAAACTAAATGGTCAGTGTGATTATTATGAAACAATAATTTGTTTCATAAAACCAAATATTATGAAAATAAAACCAACATTGTACAATATTATGAAACTTTAATTTCAAACTATGGAAATATAGATTATTCCAACATCACTTTTGGTTCTACATGTGATTTTTTTATGTTCTACCCCATATTATCAAATACATATTAAATAAATATTATTGTACCCTTCATCGATATCAATTGAATATCCATGGACTTGAACTCTTGATTCATAGATTATAAATAGAAACATTAAATAAGATTTGATATCAACTGTGGATATCCAAAAATTTCTTGCATACACCTTACATAATTTCACAATATTATTAATTATATATAATAATAAATCACACCCCAAAACCTATAAGTTTAATATGTAAGGATATTAGATAAGTGACCAGTATATTTTAATAACTTTCAATATTTCCCAAAAATAGTCTGATAATAAGATACCATTTAGACATATTATACAAAAAATGATCCATCATAAATAGTTAAATTGATACATACGAAGGGTTGAGATTAATATATCAACATGGTAGAATATAAGACACATCAATTAAATACCATTAGATTGAATACTATTATAATATGGGTAAGAGAAAATTATAATTATGTATTAAAACAAAATAAAAAATAACAACAAATAAAAAATATATCGTAAATTATTGGTTATTGCATAAGGATTTTAGAATAACATAATTCATGGTTCGTGGGATATTGAAAACATAGGTAAATTATGATGATCCCTGAGAACATAACATATGGATTCTAAATAACATTATAATATATTATAATAATATTAATAGAAATCCTTGAATATGTATATACTGACGATTAATACATTCACATCATAATGGTATACGCAAACAACAATCACAAAAATAGTGGACGTAGAAAAACCACTCATATCCCTAAATATATTTGACATAGAAAACCCACCACTATCCATTCCAGATATCATTTTATATAAAACATTACCCAAATTATTAGATGAATATAATAGACTCATCCATCATATAATGATAACATAGATATATATGTGACACATGATCATGAGAAAATTCATAATTCCACCACATCATACTTAACCCATGAAAATGAAAGCATTATCAAGAATACTATATCATAAAATGGCCACAATACATCAACATAATAAATATTTATTTTATATTTATTTAATATCCTTATCATATCATAAAAAAATTAATATAGTATACATAAATGAAATATCGTTTAATATGATCATTAGCAAAATTCATTGAAAAATAATAAGAAATACTATTTTTTGGTAACTTTTATTTAAAATGTAAAATTAAAAAAAAAATAAAATATATTCTCTTAGAAAATAATGAAAACATATTGAGGAATGTTATTTATACAAAAATTATTATAAAAGTGTACAATGGTTTCCATGCAGAAAAATGTAAAGAATGAATATTTTTTCATAATTTTATAATGACAATCTATGATGGAAGAGAAATAACCACACTAAAAGAATTAAAATATAAACACTATTTTAATGAAATTAAATTATATTGAAAACTAATGGATAATAACATATAAGTGGATATATGAATATCCATTAAACCAAATAATTAATTTTCAAATGATAGAAATATTTTCTCGACTGAAAAATGATATATTTATGGATTCTCCTATGAGGCACACATGAGTAGAATTATGAAAAAAGATGAAGTAATATGGTATGGGGAGAAGAAAAAATAATTAATGAAATTAGTAAAAGAATATATATGTCTTTTATGATATAAATAAAATATAATATTCCTCGATGAAAACATAGACATAAAAATTTACAATTCAAAATGAGATTAGAAGCAGAACCCTTACCATAACTCATGACATCCATGAATGTCCTTTAACCTAATACATAATAAAAATACCCTTATTTATAAATATTTCAAAAAATTATTCTCATATTTATCCTTTTATGTTAATCAATTGTAATAATTATTTACACATATATTATTTTGATGTTATTTATTACATCACTAGATGTTACTAATTTTGATCATTTCTTGTGATATTTATAATGGTGATATCAATTCACATTCAATTATTCCACTTGAATTATTACCATATTATTAAATTTAGTAACTGAATTTTTTTTCTCTTATTCATGATTACCCAATTCATTTAACGAAATTTATGGAGGTTTTTTTCAAAATTGAATATAGGATGAATAATTTTCAAACAATTCCTTGATAACCTTGAGTTTCATTATAATGATAATTCATTTTTATATAATACTCCAAGAATCAAATTAATTTAATATTTTATTATTTAATATTTTATTTTACTAATATCATTATCTTTAATCTTATTCTATGTTAAAATAGTGATGTTTCTATAGAAAAAATCGTCTATGTAGTTGAATAGACCCAAAAGAAAATATATTATACAAGTGAATTGGTAATGTTATAGGTTTAAATAAAAGTAGTATCAATTTCATATAATTATAATCATTTTAATAAAAAATCATTTTAGTGGATTATAAAAATTAAAAATAGTTTTCAATATAATGTAATTGAAAATGATAGAGAAGAAATTAGTTACTTGATGAAATCACTCCATGAGAACATGGTTTCCTTTGAAATGAAAAGATTGTGATTATTTAATTGAAATTAAACAAATGAAATTTCTAATAAGTTTTTGGTATAGGGTAAATTCAAAGAAATTCAAGATGGATCTTAATATTTTGAGTTGTTTTGGAGGGGAAGAGGAGGGGTTATTGTCACAAACCAAATCTGGACACCATCAAAACTGGCACCAAACACAGCCCGCAACATGGCCCAAAGGGCTTTCCAATCCCCACATGCTGGCAAAAGTTCCAGGGTATCCTAAAATGTAGTTGGGAACTATTTATCTGATTTTATAAAGACTAAACAACAAACAAAATCGATAAAACATATCTTGATTTTTCAACTAAAACTATCTTTTACAAAACATCATAACTGAATTACATGATTTGAAACAATGTCAAAAGGCCATTAAAAAGGTACAAAACCAAAAATGGATATCCAAGAACCACCTCAAGTCAAGGGGTAATCTCCCTCAAGGAATCTCCACGAAGTGGCGCCAAAAGGACTTCTTAGAACCAAAATCAATGGTACTAAAACAGTACCCAAACCTCCGACAAAAAATAAGCATGTCTACTTACACCAAAAGGTGTACGTTGGGTGTGAGATAAAGACAAGTAGGGAATCACCACAATGAGATTCCATGTTACTATCATTTAACGACAAAAAGCGTGCATGTTTTCAAAAAATCATTAAATGCTAGTTATAATTTCTAAAAGATGCAACTTTAAAATTAAAACAGTTTTCAAGAGGGATTATTTAAAGAATAAATAAATTTAAAATAAATTACAATGAAATTTAAATTTCCCTCCCAACACACCGTTTGCCGATGGTAAAGACAAATCATCCAATGATCACAAGAAATAGAAAATAACCCATAGGAACTAGCTCGATGTGGGTCACAGGTACCTCGTATCTTGGTGAGAGTAACCATCACAAATATCTATTCTTATTCATGATCCACTAGTTGGGAACATACCAATAATCTATTGGTCCCCAATCATCATCATCATAGTTTAGTTATAGTTGTAAGTTTTAATCTTACTAAGTGAAACTGAATCCAAACCCAATGGATTCACTAACATACTAGTACACGTCCACCCACCTAGATAATTGGGTTTTCACTTTGTGCTCAAACAAGTTTAACAAGTCAAGAAATCTAATTTACACAAGAAAATATAATTTCAACATAGAAATTCACCAAACATCCCACATTTATACCTCACAAGTCACAAAATTCCACTTTTCATTCAAATTGATTTTGAAATCCAACTCACACCAAAATAGCCCACAACACTTTTCACATATGTTTTACTCTTCCAAAAATCCAATAAACAATTTTATAAAACATTTACAAGGTCATAAACATCACTTAACTTCCAAGACACACATTCCACATAATACCGTTTTTACCTTCAAAATCATTTTGTCATCAAACTTACATGAAACAGTCCACAAACAATTTTTTCTCCGACATCACAATTTAATAAAACATTTAAGATATTTACAAAACATTCTAATTTTTTTTCGACATCTTAAAACATCACTTCACCTTCCAAAAACCTATATTACGTGAACACACACACCAAATATTACATATTCTCCCATTTCCCACATTGTTTAACTAAGTTAAACATTTACAATTTTCATAAAAATAACCCAAGTGGTGTAACTATGTCTTGCACACAAAACCCATTTCAAAACCCCAATTTAAGACCAAAACCATAACGATTCTTATTCAGAACAACATTTTCAGCCCTAGAGACATTTATAAAACCACTTTCATGTGTTTCAAAATCACATTGAATAATACCACAAAATATACAAATGAAAACACACATTTTTATAAAATGCTCTCAAGAAGTATAAAAATGTTTTTCACATAAAACCTATTCAAACCCCCTCTTTTTAGGCCCTCATGACAATAATACATTAAAAACCCATAATTGGCATTCCAAAAAAGATTTAGTAAACCAATCCCATAAGTTATGAAATACACCAAAATAATACCCCATGAGTTACATAAGAAAACACCCAATTTACAGTTAAACAGCAACTATTAAATTAAAAACATAACTAAATAAATCATAAATAGTGTTTTTCAACACACAAAATATATGAGGAATATTAAAAATGAGTAAATATAGCAAGATAACTCATCAATAATTATTTACATACGGAACCACCTACCTTTTATGTCGAAACCCTCAAAACATGGTGCAAAACATAAACCAAACCACTATCGCACCTCAAGGAAGTGAAATCCACCATAAAAGCACAATATTTCACCCAAAGAAAAATAAATAAGACCCTAGGTTCTGGCCCTAACTTAAAGACATTGGGAACCTCATAGATACAAGAAGAAATGATAATCACTATGAATGTAACCCTAGAAAAATTGAAAGAAGAATGAAGAAGACCGACTTACTTGAGGGATCTTATAGAAATATCCCCAAATACACCAGTAGCTGAATTTTCAAACAGCCAAAAATTTAAGGGCAGTTCGGACAAGAATAACAAGACCATATGGGAATTTGAATCGAAAAAAAGAGTGAGAAATGAAGGTGTTATGAAGTAAAGAAAATACATTTATAAATTTTCTAGAATTGAGAAAGATTAAGAAGTTTAGACTTGTTCTGCGAAGAAAACAAGCTCAAAAGAGGGGGAGAAGAGATTGTGGGTGTGCTTAGGTTTCATGGTCTCTAGTTAGAGGTGGAATCACCTAAAAGTAGTTAATATTTAATATGTTATTAAATAAAAAATTGTTTTTTTTAAACTAGAAATGGGCATTCAGGGTGGCCCAACTCTTTGAATAAATACCAAAATCCACAATGATAATTGATTTATAAAGAATCCAAATTTAAATGGTGGTGTTAATAGATCATGGGAGGCCATGTAGGAATTGGAATGGATGAAAAATGTTGAAAAATGAATAAGTTATAAAAGAAACAAAATTTCTTTTTAAATCTGGAATTGGGCTCACAGTTTGGCCCAATTCATGAAAACTCACCTATTCCTCCTTAAAAGATTTGGAAAGCCCCAAAACAAAGCATAAATGGAAAATAAACTAAAAAATTCCTTTAAAATAAATTATTTATGTGATAATTCTCCCCGCCATGAAAAATTTCCAACCCAGAATGTCACAGCATCGTCAAAGCCACAACCAAACCCAACTGAGAAACCAAGATATACTCTAATACGAGGTTTCGCCCCAAAGGTCAAAATACCTCTAGTGATAAATTAAGGAAGCATTAATATCATGGATAAAACATACACCACTTTCCTGAAATAGTCAATCACATTCATTATTTATTCAAAAATAATCAACCTCAAACACTATCTGAACAAGACTCAAGCAATTCACCCAAACGAACAACAACTTTGAACAAGGTTACACATACCCTGCTATAACTAAACCATTGGGCACTCTCCAGTATCAATGTTTACAAAAGGAATATTTCGGTAGTTAGTTATCTCTGAATGAGAATATCTATTTCCAAGCCAAGACTAATGAAAAAACTGAGTTATTGGTATGGGGAGATACAAATGGGCTCTCCACCAAAAAAGACAACATAAATTTTTCTCGAGGTAGAATTAGGACACTAACTGGGGGAGGCCTGAATGGACTCCCCAGTACAATGTGTATATATCTAATAGAAATTTCCAAAAGAACATACATGAGACCCATAGTGGGTCTCAGCACCACAAGAACTAACCATCTTAACTAATGAACATGTGCAGGCATAGAAAGACCCAAAAATTAAATGATTTGAGAAGGTTGCACAGTTAGTTCGCACGGTTTGTTAAACCGTGAACTAACTATGAGGATAATTCATTCCGCATGGCTTCCTAGCACACAGTAACTTCTAATCATGCACAAACCGTGTGCTAAGCCAGTCTTTCCAAATTTCTTACCCATTATCCAAAGACTCAGTGGAAACCAAAGGGGGGTGGAATGACATTGGGCGATGACATGGGTATAAGGCCCTCACCCTATTTCCACCAAACATGAACAACAGAAGAAATATGGTGATACAAGAGGTTTAAACTCTTCTTTTCTTTCATATTAAGGATAAGATTTTATACAAGGGTTTAAATGGACCAGGTATTTCCCCTAACTATGAGTTAGCTTCTCTCTGAGACCTATGGCTGGAGCTAAAATGATTGAAGCATCTTTATCCTCACTGTTAGGATTTATAAACCCACTAAACGAGAATTTTTCTTTCAGTGATACCAACAACTACACTGTAGTCCTAGATATTTTTTCCAGATATAACGCATTCCAAACTCACTTTACCCATTCCTGATATTTCATGGATACAAGGGATTATAAAATGAACACACATCATGCCTTATTTCTTAGGGTGAGAAACAATATAAGCAAAGAAAACCTATACTCACCTTCCTCTAAAATGGATGATTTTTATGTTTTTTCAAGGGAGACATTCTCCCAATATAAAAGATACACTCAGAGGATTTCACGACTTTCACCTTTATGGTCTATCGGGAACATGACATCACAAGGCGTCACTGAACATGGCATTTGCGATTGATATAAAAAATTCATAGAGAGGGACCTTTTACAACATCCTAAAACAACACATAATTCTAGAAATTTGCCACAATATCCTCTCAAGACCTTATTTCCCACATTGGTAGTCTAACGTCAAGTCCTTCTTGGAGGAGACTACAAAGTACCTACAGGCCCTCTTAGAAGCCATCCAGATACTCATCCATACTAACAACCCCAGACCACTTCCACCTTTGGAAAATTAGGAAACATAAGAATATAAGTTCTCTTTCAACCTTCCATGATCACTCTCCTGCTACAATTGGAACAAAAAAAACCAAGAATGGAAAGGGTGTAGACTCAATCTACAAATCTTGAGAAAAATATTTCTTATATTGATCAACTGCACGGTGTTCAAACGGTGAAACAATCCAGGTTGCACTTAATTTGTGCACTAACCCTTAATGGGGCATACCTTATCGAACGATAGAACCCAAGGACACAACCGAGATGGTATATTAGTTAATAAAAACCACAAAATAGATAAAAACACATGAAGGGAACCACTAAAAAGTAAACCCAAAACATTTCTTAGAAGAGACCACTAACCGGCCCTACAACACAGCTTACCAACCAAACAAAAACCCAAAAAAAGATCAAATACGAGGGTTTCGTGGACTCAAAACAACCCACAACATCAACATTTTCAAAAACATGTAATACATACCATAAAAAACTAGTCATCAAGACATAATGTTTTTTCCTTTAAACTCAACTTTTTGGAAACAAACAGTTCAACGGTTAACATATCCACTAATGGTACCCCATGAGCCTCACACATACATGTTTTTCTCCCACACTAGGAACCCTCCTCATATCCATCCCAGAAATCATCTTGCCATTCCATCAACCATCCATAATCCCATAGAATCCCATGCATCTGGTAGCTCATAGAAATACCAAAGGTTAAAATAAAAAGTCTTTCCACTTTTCAAAACTAAAACAGTCAACCAATACCTCCTTTTTCTATAAACCACTATCCACGAAACAAACCCATATTACAGCTTAACAGAAGTTTCAAAAAAAACAAACATTTAAAAGAAAACACAATTTTAAGTCTTACACATTAATTTAAAAACATCTCATCCCATTAAAACACCATTCAAATATTTAGAAAACTATATTGGAAACACTTTTTCAAAACCATCATTAAAACAATTTTCTAATTTCCAAAGTGTGGTAAACACACAATTTTCCATTTCAAAAAAAATTCAGAAAACACAGTTCTAGCATTTTACAAATAAATCCATTCCCACATTATTAAAAAATAATTTTTCAAAATATTATTCTTCTTAAAACAATGAAATTATTACTCTAAAATATACCTTTCATGATGTCAAAACTAAAGGACAAAAGACAATGTGTAGGGAAACTAGCTTTGATGGGGGACATAGACATATGGCTGGTGGCCATACTCCAATCACTTCACCATCACAAAGAGTGTTATATGGAAATATCCCCGGCTCCACATGGCATTCCAGGAACCGCGA
This sequence comes from Viscum album, assembly GCA_963277665.1. NCBI lineage: Eukaryota > Viridiplantae > Streptophyta > Magnoliopsida > Santalales > Viscaceae > Viscum > Viscum album. The sequence continues at coordinate 114,083,008 of OY728127.1, forward strand.
ACTCACTGAGACCATTAACCTAACTCTCTTTTCATTTCCCATAATCATCATCAATCCTAGAAAACCAAAGGACTCAAATAAGTCCAGACTCCAATGGTGACTTGAATCCGATCATGAGGTGTGGTGATTAGGCACACTAACCATAACCACAATTCCATGTCCCAAAAATCCTAACTCTAGACTATCTGAACTACTACCCAAATAACATGACTGAAGGAGTTAACATGAACCTCCTCTGATACCATTTATCTGGCTGCCATCGAAACCAGCACCAAACCCATTCCGCTACATGGACCAAAGGGTGTTCCCAATCCCCACGGGCTAGCACAGGTGCCCGGGTACCTAATATGTTTTTGGGAACAATTTACCCGATTTTATAAACTCTAAACAACAAACGAACATAATAAAACAACTCTGGATTTTTCAACTAAGACCATATTTTACAAAAATTCAGAACTGAATTTCATGATATGAAATAATGTCAAAAGGCCATTACAAATGAACAAAACCAAATATGGATATTCAATAACCACCTCAACTCTAGGGGTAATCACCCCCAATCTATCTCTATGAGGATGTGCTAAGAAGGAATTTTTAGAACCCAAACCAATGGCACTAAAACTTTTCCCAAACCTATGACACAAAATAAGAAAGCCTACTTACACCCAATGGTGGAAGTAGGGTGTGATCCAAATCCATGTATAACACCACCACTATAAGAATCCATGTGATAAACAATTAAAGAAAAAAAGTGTTCTTGTTTTAAAAAAACATTAAATGCTAGAAATAATTTATAAAAGATGAAACATAAAAATTAAAACAGTTTTCAAGTGGGATAATTTAATGGATAAACAATATTAAAATAAATTCAAAATCTACTGGAATTTCCCACCCAACACATAATATGCCGATGGTAATCACAAGTCTTCAAATTAACACAAGAAATAGGAAATAACCTCTAGGCACTAGCTCGACGTGGGTCCCAGGTACCTCGTATCTCGGTGAGAGTAAGCATAAAAAATATATGTTCTCATGCATGAGCCACTAGTAGGGAACATACCCATAACCTAGTGGTCCACAATCATCATCATCATAGTTTTGCTAGTGTTTTAAGTGTCAATATTACTAAGTTAAACTGGGACCAACCCCCACGGATTCACGAACATACCAGTACACATCCACAGACCTAGATACCCAGGTTTTCCCTTTGTACTCAAAAATGTTTAACTAGTCAAGAAATATAATTATCACATTAAAATATAACTTCCACATCACAAATTTACCAAACACCCCACATGTATACCACACAAGTCACAAAATTCCACTTTTCATTCAAACTGATTTTGAAATCCAACTCACACCAAAATAGCCCACAACACTTTTCACATTTATTTAACACTTCTATAAATACATTAAACAATTTTATAAAACATTTACAAGGTGATACACATCACATAACATCCCACACACAAATTACATGTAATTCCCTTTTTACCTTCAAAATAATTTTACCATCAAACTTACACAAATCAACACATAATCAAGCTTTACTCCAACATTAAAATATAATAAAACATTTCAGAAATTTTCAAAATATTATAAAAATGTTTGATATCTTAAAACATCACTTCACCTTTCAAAGACTTTTATTAGGTGAACACACACACAAAACAGTATATATTCATCCTTTTCCCACTTTGTTTAACTAACTAAAACATTTACAATTTTCATAAAAAGAACCCAAGTTGTGTAACAATGTCTTTCACACAAAACCCATTTCAAAAACACCATTTAAGACCAAAACCATACCAATTACTATTCAAAAAAAACTTTTCATCCCTAGAGACATTTATAAAACCACTTTGAAGTGTTATAAAATCACCTTGAATAATACCACAAAAGATACAAATGAAAATACACATTTTTGTAAAATGATCTCAAGATGTATAACAATTTTCTTCACATAAATCCTATTAAAAACCCTCTTCTTAAGACCACATGACACTAATAAATTACCAAACCATAATTTTCTAGCCAAAAAAGATTTAGTAAAATAATCCCATATGTTATGAAATACACTCAAATAATACCCCATGAGTTACACATGAAAACACCCAATTTCATGTTAAAAGCAACTATAAATTTAAACACTTAACCAAATAAATCTTAAATAGTTTTCACACCACACCCAACATAAGAGGAATACAAAAATGAGTAAATTCATCAAGATATTTGATCAATAATTTTTTACACATTGAACCTTCAACCTTTTATGTCGAAACCCTCAAAACATGGTGCAAAACATAAACTGTACCACCGCCACACCTTAAGGAAGCAAAATCCACCCTAAAACAACAAGAATTTACCCAAAAGACACGAAATAAAACCCTAGGTTATAACCCTAACTTCTAGACATTATTAACCTCAATGATAATGGAAGAAATCCTAATCACATTGAATGTAACCCTAAGTAAATTGAAAGAAGAATGGAAAGACCAACTTACTTGAGGGATCTTGTAGAAATATCCACAAATACACTAGTATCTTATTTTCGTACATAAAAAAATTAAAGGGAGGATCTAACAGGAATAAGAAGACCATGTAAGAATTTTAATGGGAAAAAATAGTGATAAATTAAAGAGTTATTAAGGAAACAAATTATCTTTATAAATCTGCTCTAATTGAGAAAGATTAGGATGTTTCGACTTGTTCTGCGAATAAAACAGGCTCCAAAGAGGGGTAGAAGAGATTAGGGGTGCGCCTAGGTTTAGTGTGATCAGGTTAGAGGTTTAATCACAGAAATATAGTTAAAATCTTATAGGTTATTAAATAAAAAAAAATTAACTGGAAATGGGCTTTTGGGGTGGCCCAACTCCTTGAATAAAAACCCAAATCCACCATATTTATTGATTTCAATAGGATCCAAATTTAAATGGTGGATTTAAAAGGTCGGGGGAGGACATGTTGGAATTGGAATAGATGAATAATTTTGATAAATGAATGAGTTATAAAAGAAAAAAAATATTTTTAAATCTGGAATTGGGCTCACGATTTGGCAAAAGTCATGAAAACATACCCATTCCTCCATAAAATATTGAGAAACCCCCAAAAAAATTCTGAATTGAAAACAAATTAAAAAATAAATTCAAAATAAGATCTGTATCTGAGAGTTATTTTATAGTTGAGTTTTGGGTGGAATTTCTACAAATATTCATTTCTTAAGGAGTAAGGTTGTTAATTAAAAGGAAGTCAGATAATAAGATGAAAATAATTGATATAATATTTTGTTTATTTATGAAAAACATAATCCACTAATTTAAAAATATGTTTTCTCATATTTCAATCCTTTATAACTTAATTTAACCCCCATTTACATAATTTTATCATTACCTTGTTAGCTAAAGTCTTACCACGTTAACTTTACGAAGCATAAAATTGAAATTAACATTTATACCTTATTTTGGTGAGGTGATTAAATTTTTTGACTCTATTTAATCAAATATTATTCCTAAATATGTGAAGTTTAAATATTAATTGAAAATATTTAAAATAAAAAATCCTCCTATATAATAATAACATTGTAAAAATTGTGTGTTCTTAATACCATTTTGAAAGAATTAAAAACTAAATATGTTTTATTTAATTTATTTATTCATTCATGAATTACATTAGATTGATAATTATAAAGTTATAAATTAAATTAAATATCTTAACAAAATGAAATATGATTGAAAAATAGTTCCTCAAAAAAATATAAAAATAATTTTAAAAATTCCACTTATAACTAATTATTCATTTTAAAAAATTTAATTTTATAAATCAATTTCTGTTTACATATTTCCAATAATTTAATTAATAAATTAAATAAAATTAAAATAATTATAATTATAAAAATAATTTGTTACACATAAAAAAATCATTATGACAAAAAAATTAGATAGGTATTTTCTTGTTTATATTGATTCAAAATTTCATTAATATGTTACTAAAAATACAAAAATTCAATTTACATATTTGATATATCTGTTATCATCAACCATATATCCGATAAAATTTTTATAATAATGATATTCCCATAAGTATATTTCTAATTACAACATAAATAAGGATCATGGTTCAATCATATATATAGGAATAGATATATTATTTAGAATCATGAATTATATTGACATACTTATTTTGTAAACATGTTTATTATTTTTTTAATTATATTAATTATGTCCACCATTAGCATCCTGGTGATGATATTTAATGAAAATTTTAAGTACCATGATTACATTATCATGGTATTTTTTAAATTTTGTTTTATTTCTTTAGTAACTTCCATAACAAGGTTTCAAATTTCATTATCAAATTTCATTACTATTAATAAATCATTAAAACACATTTTCTCAATTAATTGTATCACAGATCCCTTTTTTTCAGTGTTGTGTGTGAAGAGAGATATTGAATATCCAATTAATAGAAAAATATATAGCAAAAACTATGTGTAGTTTCAATGAAATTATATATATATATCCATTATAGTAGATAAAAAATTCAGCATTTTACAATTCTTTAAAATCTAATTTCATTTTTTCTCGTGTATCAAAATTTTCTTTCAATTAAAATAAATATAATATTAACGAAAAAAGTAAGGCACCATAGAAGAAGTATTGATAGATTTTTTGTCATTGTAAATTCCACAACAATTTTGTCATACGAAAATTTCATTTGACATTGCTAATCCATATTTTTCTATATCAATGGATGATAAAATAATAATTATAATAAACAAATATTAATTAAGTGAAAACTTTATATTGTATTTAGTGTGGAATTTCAATCCTAATTAGTTCACAACCACTCTCACATGATAAATAACATATCATTTCAACCATGAATATGAAATATATATATAATATATAAAAATGATAAATTATAACCTAATTTATCCTTACTATACTTTTTCAATCAGGTGAACAGGTTTTATCCCCTAAAATCTATTAAAATTAGAATAACACCACTATTATTTTTTAATAATCATCATCTTCATCATATTAATTATATCCTTTTACTTCTTCTTATCTATTATATTTTTCTACTAATAGTAACCATTTATCCATAGTATTATTGAATATTTTTCTCAACAAATTAATTTCTAATCTATATATTATTCATTTTAGTAAATATGTAAAATAGTTCTTCACTTCAGGATTTATAATCAATTGATACTATTACAATACTTTTTTTGAAGCCTCCATGATCATGATAATTGTCAATTAATATTAATAAATATTCAATGATTTATGAAATGCTAATTGAATATATTCCTACCATATCTCAAGAAATTTTAATTTGATGAATTTATTATTCATTAATATACAAATAATCATCTTTTTTATTGTGAAACAATGAAAATTATTGTTTCATCAGATAATTGTCGTATTATTCTTAAAATAAGGGAAGGAATCAATATCATATGTTGAAATTGATATCATCATTGAATCTAAAATATATCTAAAAATATATATTATAGTGTATCAACAATATTTTGAGAACATGAATCATTATTCCCATATTTTATGACTTCTATATATTATGTGTTAACCAAAAAAATATCATATGTTGCTAAAATGATTTTTTAAAATATGTATAATATGTAGAGACCCGAAGCTTGACGTACATAGATATTACATTACTTTTGTGTAATTACTTAATACATAACAAAATCAGACACATAAGGACCGTAATAGTTTAGTGTCTTTGGAAACTTTGAATATAAACTTCTAATCATGTTGAAAGATCTTCAGCATCTCCCATAACGATCCTTCCCTTTTTGTTTCCTTACCTAAAACGTTTCTTTTAATCCTGGGGGAAAATGAAACATATAAAGGGTGATCTCAAATGCTCAGTAAGGGTATGTATGGATAAAATAAAACAAACCATATACATTTGAACTTAAGAACATGAACATAATATTTAAACCTCAAAATCTTGAGCAATGACATAAAACATGGCAGTACGTAAGGCATATGTCATACTGAATCATAAATCATGATAAAATAGAATAGGAATAAATAATGTAATTGTGGCATACATTAATCACATGTAATTATTTCCATAGTAGCCAAGGCATTACTGACATGACCATCCTAGTGGACAAGGTCCCATTCTGAATCAAGTTCACTCCTCGTATTAGTCCTGTAACACTGAACTAGATTAACTTACAGTTCCAGCCATGTAAATCTCCTGAGATATAAATCTTTACCCAATGCATTGGAGGGAGATATAGGTCCCACCCATATCATAATGAAAACATTCTTACTTGTTCCACAAAATAAACATACATCATTCATAATAACCCAACGAATAAAATTGGTTTGATAAACATCATCCCATCATCACAAAATCCGTATAAAAGAAATGGATATCGTTTCATAATAAGAAAATTGAAACCATGTAAATCATAGAGACATTATACTTGAAACATACACATATGAAATAATGTCATCTTAGTTGAAAAATTGTTTTGATAAAACACTTGAAATGAATTCTTTAGGAAAATATCGTTTCATCTTCAAAATCATTTTCTTTTCACAAAATGTCATGAAATTTTAAAAGAAAAGGATTTTGTTGAAAATAGTCATGAAATATTTTGGAGGAAGATTTATGAAAATACTTATTTATAAAACCATAAAAATCCGTTCACACCATATAAGTTCAAAATAAAATTCTCCTCGTACTTTTGTCGGAAAAGTCAAAAAGTACCTTATATGGTAACCAAAGGAAAGATTCCATCCATACAATGTGGTAAAAAGTCAATAAAGGGTAAAAATGACTTTAAAATTTCATATAAGAATAGTAAAAATTTTATGAAAACATTTTTAGAAAACATGGTCATGGATGATAAACGTAACCCCAGTAAATACTTCAATATAAGCAATCTCGGATAAAAAATGAGATTGAAAATTTATCCCTTACCTTAGGTCTGATATGATTCGTATGGATCCGAACATCCTATATAATGATTTAAATAATTTCATTTACTTATTAAAGAATCATATTCATTGTTATGAAATCATATATGGTTCACTTATGACTTTATATTACCCATTGTTTTTTAAATTAATTTTAAAGTAGTGTTTTGGGTAAAATCGTTTCATTTGTCATTCGTGTTTTAACTTGTAATTATTCATATGATTACTTAGATCATGGTTACTTACATCCAGAATGTAAAACATGATTTATATATAATATATATTCAGAATATACAAATATATAACAGATCGATAAATGGAAAGAAATACACCGTTCATGGAGACGGTAAGCCGTACGTACGCATGAACGTTGCTTTCGTTTCCTTATTGAATTGAATGGAATTAAGTAGATGACATACATATATATATACATAAATCCAGTATCATTATTATTTCATATATTTAATGATTACTTATTATATATACTTTATAATCATTCATGAATGGTTAATCATTGAGAATGAATCTCATCGTGTCGTGGAGAAGGTAGTCCGTACGTATGCACAAGCGTTGATATAATCCCCATGATCATCGAATTGTATTGAAGTGTATGTATAATATTTAAGAATAAATATAACTTTACAATAATCATATATAGTTATTATTTACACCATTATACCCATCCAAGTAAGGTGGTGGTTGAAAATAGATTACACCACGGCGTGGAGACGGTATTCCGTACGTACGCACACGCGGTGATTTCATTTTCCATAGGATAGATAAATGGTGAAATAGGGTTGTTTCATACTTATAATAACATATCATTATATGAGTGATACTTACATTATTACTTCATAATTAAACAACTAAATAAGAAGAAGTGGAAGAAGAAATAAATATGAAAGAATCGGTAATGAACATTACCTCTTCTTTGAAGCACCTCTTTGAGACCTCATCTTAGGGCACTACAATTGGTCTTTGAAGAAGAGCAGGACCACTAGGATGTTTCTAGGGAAGTGTAGAAGAGAATTTTTCAGGGTTTGTATGATCTTGAAGGCTCAAATTGGTGTGAGGAAGAGAGGTAGGAGGTTCCCTTTTATAAGGGAGGGGAGGGGCACCTTTGGAAATATTAAAAATATTAATTTATAATAAATCTAAACCCACTTAAAAACCTCTAGAAATGACTCATATTCAAATATTAGATGATATATGGTATTAATCGCATCATAAAATAAAATTTAGGCATGTTATGAAATCATTTTAAACATTATCAACTTGATTTATCCTTAATCAATTTAATTTTATTTGTGGGAATAACATTCTAAATTTTTAATTAAAACAATTAATTATTTAATTGTTGTGGATTGTGCATAATTGGATACTTTATATCATTTTATACCATATAAATTTAAATTTATAATATTTTTATTTTTTTGTGATTTTTAAACAATTTTATAATATGTTATTTTTATAAAATAACAATAGTGTCAATTTTGAAACTATTCATTTATTTGAATTTAAATAAAATATATACAGAAGATATGTTCGAAATAAAATCTTTAATAGATTCACAGAAGGACATATGTATCTAAAAATAAGTGGATGGCATTAAATAGTTCATATAATATTTATTTTATTATTTTTAAAACCATTTATTTGGTTTATCTCTTAATAAAATAATTACTACAAAATTTTTGTATAATTATTTAATATACTTATCTATTGTATAAAAATTAAAACCAAAATCATATGATGAATATAAATATATTGACTTTCACATAAATAATTTTTATATAATTTATCATCTTAAAATCACAATATTTAAATTGTTATATTTATTAAATTATGAAGGTGAAAACTTTGGCATCATTTAAAATAAAATAATATAATTTTCATAATCACTTTTATAAGACTCAAAACGGTTATATATTAGTTCATTGGATAAAGTGTAGATATACACTACCAATAAGTTTTGGTCAGGTTTTTGGGCCTTTTAATGGGTATTATTATTTCAATAAAAACTATATTACTGATTTTTCACTTAATAAATAATTTCTGCATCATTAATGTATCACCATTAATGACAATTATATAATCCCTAAAAATTCTAAATAAATTATCATTATGTAGATAATTTTATTAGATTTCTGGAGACTATTCATGTTCAATGTTTTATGATGTTTATCACTAAATTAAATTATTAGACTTATAAGATTTAAGAGAGTGAAATGTCGTCACTTTGTTTGGTTTTAATAATAATTAAATTATTTTCATGGTCAAAAGTCCATAAAATGAATCTAATCCGACCCTTAGGTGATATGGGTATATTTTTATCCATCCAATAGAATTTTTTCATGTGTTAGGGTAATTTTATTATATTATATTTACCCTTAATTACCCGATTTACCACTAACTATGGTAAATAAAATTTACCGTAGTTACTATTCATAATTCCCAAAAATAAAAAGTATCCTATTAACATAATTTGGACCTACTGATTCCAAATTTGGAATCCATTTTTTCAAATTGAATACACAGTAGTTTCAGAAATTAAATTAAAATTAATCCTGTTGTCGAATGAAAACGGGTTTTTGATTAAAACATTGCAAAAGATTGAATTGATTTAACCTACGAATTCAATGTAAAATCAATTCTAATGATGTAAATTATATTAAAAGTAGAATTTTATTTTGTCAAATTGAACTTATAAACATGTCAAAAACTAGATCTAAAGTTGGGGCACCATCAAAAGGCGGCAAAACTGCATTTTTTGAAAAATATTTATTTTACCTGAAAAAATTATTTTGTTCTTATACCATGTTCTAGAAAATGTGTAAGATATATAATAATTTTATTAAATTCAAAATTTAGTTAATACTATTCATAATGGCTAGTTCATAATAATATTATAATAATATACCGTTGTTTAGTAAAACCCGGTATTGCGTACAACACACGCTATCGAGGAAGGTCGTGATTGCGTGTAATGAAAGCCAAGTTAAGGTTGCGTGTTGTGCAAGACTCCTTTTTTGTTTCATATAACAGAATCCAACCATATTTCATTTATTCATTGAATATATATATTTAAATACTCAATTTTGTGTAGAATGACTATTTTCAAACAAACTTGAAATTGTGTCTAACACAATCTAATAATAATGTTGCGTATACTACAAGCTAATACAGTGTTGCGTATAGCACAAGATAATCTTGTTATAGCATAAAAAACATGACATAAAATAAATTAAAAATAATTCTTATCATAAAATATCGGGTTGTTACATTCTACCCCCCTTAAAATTAATTTCTCCCTCAAAATTCGTCTCGGTTATGCATGGTTTTCTACTTGAAAGTTTCTTTAATTAAAACCCACATCGTAGAATGAAATACCAAAACTTAACATTCAAAACTAAAGTATGAAATGTAACGATTACCCAAATTAACTCATAACTGGGTTTCCACATAGGAGAACATATGTGAAAATATGCATATGGAAGAGAAATCTAACCACCATGTTCTGATGGAGAGTGGTAGAGAGCATGGCTATGAAAAAGCCAACAATCACAAAGCCATATATTTGTGATGATCTAAGGTACCATATGATTCATCTAATATCAGGACACTAGGACAACATTTTTGGTTTTCAAGATCATTTCCCAAAAGTTGAAGAATTTGAATTAGAAGAATTACTTGCTTGATTTTGATACAGTCTCACTGTTGTTCGTTCTTTGAATAATTTCCACCTCATCGCTTAAAGAAATGAAGTTGAATCTGTTATTCGTGAAGTGTTAGCAGATCATGTGATAGAATTATGGGTCATTCCATCTATTTCAAACAAAAGGTTAGAAAAAGTTATAAGTCCATCTTATGGTTACATTAATCATATATGGTTCCAAAAATGAACATATACTTCATATATCATATCGCATAATAAAATAAAACTAGTTTATACTAACCAGGGACTTCCTGTAGGCCAGTGGTTGGTGATAAAGGCATGTCGCACTTCGTTTGTGGGTTCGATTTCCACAGCCTTTTCCGACACAATGGGTTGTCGCCCGTCCTGCATGTTGTCCTTTTTCTAAAACTACATTACTATAACATCCCATCAATAATATCAAAAAAAGTTATATCCTTGAACAATACTAACTTATGTCCAACATAATCCATTCTAATCTTTAGTCTTATCTAAAATACTTCGGTCCAAGCTCATAGTATAAAGATAACAATAACTAGAAAGGTTATCTACCAAGAATGTGAATACCAGCATTTATCCCAAATATATCATAAGATATATCTTATTGGTTGCATTCCAAACACATTAATACCTTAGTCATATATTCCCTTGAAACATAAATTACCATAGAACCTTAGTGAAAACATGAATACTGTCAAAAGGTAACTCTTTCCACATACCAAAATCCCAAAAATCTATATAATCAAACCATAATATCACTTAGTCCTTATATCAGTCATGAGCTCATGAATACAATCAAACAACTCAATATCTTCTTATCCCTTCATTATACGCTTATCATTTACTTTCCAAAAATATCCGAATAACCTTCCAAGGTTACTGGTACCATTCACCATATACTTTCATATACTTTAGAAAAAACAATAGTGTAACAATCCTTAGATAATTCTTTATTCCATAGTACCATACATTATTCTTTATAAACATACAATCATTCCACTAACTTCTTAAACCACTAGCTGAGATTCATTATTTATTTCATCTCATATTTCATTTTTAGTCTCTTCATCATCAGCAGCATAAATAATACACGTATGACCATGCAGATTCTATTCATGAGATTTTCCCTTAGGGCATTGGTTTGAATAATGCCCATACATTCCACATTTAAAACATCTAATCATTGTTCATGTCGTAGAAATACCATTATCCTTGTCCATGGTGTTAATTGAACATTTTCCTTTTCACTTACTGGCTTTGTGTCTTTCTTTTCCACACCCAAATCATCTTCTAGTTCCTTTGAAACAATCTCCCTGATGCCTCTTCCCACATGATTTACATGAGGGAAATTGAACTTTCTTTCCTCTATGATCATCATGAAACTCCATCTTTCTCTTATTATCTGAGTCGGGAAACATACCAAAGTTGAGATTATTGATCATATTATGAGATTGCTGATTAGGCATAATAACGATGTTTGGACTTCCAAATCCCATTTCATTTGGTTTCTCATGAAGAATATCATTCCATTGTCCGTCATATCATACATTATCGTGAATCTTCCTGTTTCCAGCCATTTTCAAAAACCCAAAAAGAATAGTGTGATAGGAAAAAATCATTCAAGGGAAAACAACATAGTAAAGGGGGAGTACCCTCAATATCTAACATCTTAGGTTAAATTCTATGATCTTTACCATAGTTCTAGGACTATATCCTATAATTATACTTATCCGTAGGGATATCCCTAGACATACCATAGAAATATCTCTAGGGATCTCACTAACATTTTCGCATCCTAGTTTCCAAAGGTTGACTAAACCTTTCCTCTGATACCAATTGTAGAGACCTGAATCTTGACGTATATAGATATTGCATTACATTTGCGGAAATACTTCATACATAACAAAATTAAACACACAAGGACCGTAATAGTTTAATATCTTTGGAAACGTGGAATATAAACTTCTAATCATGTTGAAAGATCTTCAAAATCTCCCACAATGATCCTCCCCTTTTTGTTTCCTTACCTAAAAACTTTATTTTAATCCTATGGGAAAACAAAACATATAAAGGGTGAGCTCAAATGCTCGGTAAGGGTATGCATGGTGAAAATAAAAAAAACCATATACATTTGAGCTTAAAAACATGAACATAATATATAAACATCAAAATCATGAGCATTGACATAAAACATGGCATTATGTTAGGCATAGGTCATAATGGACCATAAATCATGATAAAATAGCATAGGAATAAAGAATGTAATTGTGGAATCCATTAAGCACATGTAATGATTTCCATAGTAGCCAAGGCATTGCTTCCATGACCATCTTAGTGGACAAGGTCCCTTTCTGAATCGAGTTCACTCCTCGTTTCAGTCCTCTAACACTGAACCAGATTAACTTACCATTCCAGCCATGTTTATCTAATTAGATATAAATCGTTACCCAATGCATTGGGGGGAGATATAGGTCCCACATATCTCATAATGAAATCATTCTTACTAGTGCCACAAAATAAACATACATCATTCATAATAACCCAACGAATAAAATGTGTTTCATAAACAATATCCCATCATCACATAATCCATATAAAAGAAATGGATATCATTTCATAATAAGAAAAGTGAAACCATGTAAATCATAGAGACATTATACTTGAAACATACACATAAGAAATAATGTCATCTTAGTTGAAAAATGGTTTTGATAAAACACTTGAAATGAATTCTTGAGGAAAATATCCTTTCATCTTCAAAATCATTTTCTTTTCACAAAATGACATGAAATTTTAAAAGAAAAGGATTTTGTTGAAAATAGTCATGAAATATTTTGGAGGAAGGTTCATGAAAATAAGGCTTTATAAAACCATAAAAATCCGTTCTCGTCGTATAAGTTAAAAATAACATTCTCCTCGTACTTTTGTCGGAAAAGTCAAAAAGTACCTTATATGGTAACCAATGGAAGGATTCCATCCATACAATGTGGAAAAAAGTCAATAAAGGATAAAAATAACTTTAAACATTCATATAAGAATAGTAAACATTTTATGAAAACATTTTTAGAAAACATGGTCATGGATGATAAACGTAACCCCAGTAAATACTTTGGTATAAGAAATCTCGGATAAACAATGAGATTAAAAATTTATCCCTTACCTTAGGACCGATATGCTTCGTATGGATCTGAACCTCCGGTATAATGATTTAAATAATGTCATTTAATTATTACAGAATCATATTCATTGTTATGATATCATATATGGTTCACTTATGACTTTATATTACCCATTCTTTTTTAAATTAATGTTAAAGTAGCGTTCTGGGTAAAATTGTTTCATTTGTCGTTTGTGTTTTAACTTGTAATTATTCATATGATTACTTAGATCATGGTAACTTACATCTAGAATGTAAAAAATGATTTATATATAATATATATTCATAATATACATATATATAATAGAATGATAAATGGAAAGAAATACACCGTTCATGGAGACGGTAGGCCGTACGTACGCATGAACGTTGTTTTCGTTTCCTTATTGAATTGAATGGAATTAAGTAGATTACATACATATATATATACATAGATATTGTATCATTATTATGTCATATATTTCATTATTACTTATTATATATACTTTATAATCATTCATGAATGGTTAATCATTGAGAATGAATCTCATCGCTTCGTGGAGACGGTAGTCCGTACGTACGCACGAGCAATGATATCATTCCCATGATCGTTGAATTGTATTTAAGTGTATGTATAATATTTAATAATCTATATCACTTTACAATAATCATATATAGTCATTATTTACACCATTATACCCATCCAAGTAAGGTGGTGGTGGAAAATAGATTACACCACGGTGTGGAGACGGTATTACGTACGCATGCACGGTGATTTGATTTTCCGTAGGATGGATAAATGGTGAAATAGGGTTGTTTCATAAATATAATAACATATAAGTATATTATTGATACTGAAGTTATTACTTCATAATGAAACAACTAAAGAAGAAGAAGAGGAAGAAGAAATAAAGTTGAAATAATCGGTAACGATCATTACCTCTTCTTTGAAGCACCTCTTTGAGACCACCTCTTAGGGCACTAAAATTGGTCTTTGTAGAATTTCAGGACCTCTAGGATGTTTCTAGGGAAGTGGAGAAGAGAATTTTGCAGGGTTTTTCCGAGCATGAGGCCAAAATTGGTGTGAGGAAGTGAGGGAGGAGGTTCCCTTTTATAAGGGAGGGGAGGGGCACCTTTGGAAATCTTAAAAATATTAATTTATAATAAATCTAACCCCACGTAAAAACCTCCAAAAATGAATCATATTCAAATATTAGATGAGATAGGGTTTTAATATCATCATTCAGTAAAATTTAGGCATGTTAGGAAATTATTTTAAACATTATCAACTTGATTTATCCTTACTTAATCAATTTAATTTTACTGGTGGTAATAACATATTAAATTTGAAATTATAACAAATAAGAACTTATTTTCTGTGAATTGTCCATAATTGGATACTTTATAACATTTTAGATCATATAAAATTAAATTTATAATTTTTATATATTTTTGTGATTTTTAAACAATTTTATAATTTGTTATTTTTATAAAATAACAAGTGTCAATTTTGACACTATTCATTTATTTGAATTTAAATAAACAATATACAGAAAATATGTTCGAACTAAAATCTCTAATAGAATCATAAAAGTTCATAAGTTTCTATAAAATTAGTGGAGACTATTAAATAGTTCATATAATATTTACTTTATTATTTTTAAAACCATTTATTTGGTTTATCTCTTAATAAAATAATTAATACAACATTTTTTTATAATTATTTAATATAATTATTTGTTGCATAAAAATTAAAAATAAAATCCTATGGTGAAGATAAATATATTACCTTTCAAAATAATACTTTTACTCGAATTTATAATCTTAAAATCACAATATTTAAATTGTTATATTTATTAAATTATGAAGGTGACAACTTTGGCATCATTTAAAATAAAATAATATAAGTGTCATAATCACTTTTATAAGACTCAAAATGGTTATATATTAGGTCATTGGATAAGGTGTAGATATACACTACCAATATGTTTTGTTCAGGTTTTTGGGCCTTTTAATGGGTATTATTATTTCGATAAAAAACTATATTTCTGATTTTTCACTTAATAAATATTTCTACATCATTAATGTATCACCATTAATGACAATTATATAATCCCTAAATATTCTAAATAAATTATCATGATGTAGATAATTTTATTACCTTTCTGGATACTATTCATGTTTGAAGTTTTATGATGTTTATCACTAAATTAAAATTATTATACTTATAAAATTTAAGAGAGTGACATTGTGATGACCCAGACCCCCCTTGGTCCCTTCCTTTGCCAAAAATCCGGTTTCCTTGCGGGGTACCGATCGGTGACACCGATCGGTGAGGCCGATCGGTGAGACCGATCGGTGCGACCGATCGGTGAGACGGATCGGTGAGACCGGCCGACGTCGCCCGGCCTTGCCATGTTGTTCCAGTAACGTTCCTTTTTCGTAAATAGGGTTTTAAACCCTATTCTTCCTTGTTAAAAATATCTTGGGAATCCGAAACGCGCACAAAGGTTTTAATTAAATGCTTCATTAATTCATGGGTCGGTTAAAACCACCCAGTGCCATTAATGATGAGTCAAGCCACGTGGTCAACCCACGACTCCCTCGTCTTCCGTGGTTTTGTGTTTCATCTCAACCGTCCCCAGCTCTTATAATTAAGGGTTAGGCCGTGGCTTCCCCCCTTCTTCAATCGTGGCTCTTCTGGTGCATCGGGACCGCCGTGTCGTTATCCGTAAAGTTCCGCGCCCCCGGCCTAAACGTCGATCATCTATCAACAAGTAGGGAATTTCTCTCGTCTCTCAATTTTGTGTATCATGCGGGGTGGGCGCTACTTTTGTTCCTATGGAATTGGTTGAACCAAACCCTAATGAAGATAATAAACAAAGTTCTAAAGGAAGAAGGGGAAGGGGTTGTGATCGTTGTTATGCTTTATCTTGTGATCATCCCTTTTGTTGTACTGGTTTATGTTTTCTGAAAATTGAGGCCGTTGGTGGTTGTGTGTGTGCACTTGAATCCCCTCATGATGTTTTAAATGGGTTGCTGAAATTGTGAACTCCTGCTGTGAAATTGGTTAACCACGTATATTCGGCTGAATAATTGAAAGCACCAGGATCGGCCCTTCTGTGATAACTCCCGGTTAGAACACACGGAATTTGAAATCATGGAGTGTGTTAAATCGTTTAAATCTGAAAATCCCTGACTTGTGTTGGTAGTGGTTAGTGGTTGTTTTCCCTTCGGGCCGTTTGCTAGAAATGTGGGAGGGGATGGGATCCCCTATTCTTTTTATACTCTCGGTGGCTGTGTGAATTTGGGGGATGGGATCTCCTGTTGGCATGGTTTCAGTGGTTGTGAGTTTTTAGCACAAATTGGGGAGAGATCCTCTGTTGGCAGAACCGGGTGTGAGTGTTTTGGTTGATCTATGCTTTGACGTTTTCCTTGGTTATGCTTATGGTAGTTGCCCAGTAGTGCTTAAAATTAATTGAACATTTTGACTGAACGTGAAACAAGAATGGGACAAATGGTTTTGTGGGCAAGGGTCGTGAATTGTGACTCAGACGCTGTGGTATTGTGTTCTGTAGGTTGGCTAGGAAAACCTACGTTTTGGGTGAGTGTTTGTTACCTATATCTATACTTGTAGCTTTGTGTTTCTTATTCGCGCCCCACCCAAGTTGAGCACTTAGTGCCGAACACCCCCATTTATGGGGGAAGGGTGTTTTTCCCAACACTATACTTAGTGGCTGGTTATTAGCTCCTTTTCTGCTCCCTTTCCCGGATAGCCCAAGTACCTTCGGGCAGGCTGTGATGGCCTGAAGTCCATTATTAGCCCAAGAACCATCGGGCAGGGTGTTGTGGTGGTTGGCCAGGTGTGTGCGGCAGGTGGTTTCCCAAGTGTCTTCGGGATGAGGCCCAGGTCTTTTCGGGCGTGGCAGTGGATCCTTTAGCCCAGGTGTCTTCGGGCGTAGCGGTGGTTGTTCTGGCCTAGGTGTTTGCAGGCATGGTTACTTGTGACAGTTGAGGCCCAGGTGTGTGCGGGCGGGATTTGGCAGTGGGACTGCGTGTGGTTGTGGCCCAGGTGTGTGCGGGCGGGATTTGGCAGTGGGACTGCGTGTGGTGGTGGCCCAGGTGTGTGCGGGCGGGTGTGGCAGTGGGACTGCGGTGAGAATGGCGGGATTGGTCCGATGCGTAGGATGTCTCAATAACCAGTGGGGAAGTGGCGCGGGGTACCCAAACATCGATGTGCTCTTATTATATATATTACTTGACTTGCGTTATTTGGGGAGTGAGCCTTGGTGAGGCCTGGGATGGATAGTTTGCCTTGTTAGTTGTTTGGTTCACTCTTTTCTCACGGGACTTTAGTACGTTCCCCCACTTGTGCACGAGAGTCTTGGTTTTCCCTACTGAGTGTACTTGTATGCTCACCCTACGTTTACTTTCAGGTTTCCAGGAGGACTACCAGGGCTGCGCGGGACCCTATTAGTCGGACAGTTGGAGTTGTCGCTGTTGTTGTATCTTTGTTTTCTTTTGGTATTGTACTTGAGAGCTTTCTTTTTCTTTTGTACTTGTACCTTGTTGTAAACTGTTTAAACATGCATGGGGTCTTTATTTGGGTTCATTTATATAAACTTGTTTGTTTTCCTTTTTGGGAGGTCGACTTGTCCTTTTTCCCGATCCTAAATAATAAAAAGGGTAATGCCTTCCATTTGCGAGAATTTTCTATACCCTTGGTGCTAGTCGCCACTCTGGGACCTATTGAAGGCGGGTTTCGGGGGTCATTATCTCTCCTTCAACTTAAAGAAGGAAGGGCCTGGCAATCCGCTGACTCTTCCCTCCTTTTGGTGAAGGCGGGTCGTGACAGAATGGTATCAGAGGTGAGGTTGAGAGATAGGACGGAGTCTGGAGTTAGGCACAGTAAGGATTGCATGGGATGGTGAGGCAACAGCGTTGGGTGACCTTGGTGGGTGAATTAGGCCAGGGAGGACCGGCTAGGACACGGGATTTTAGGGCCCCCCGTGATCCGATGCAAGGACTCTGGACCTACCGAACGACCAAGTGAGGCCACACTGATTGCAGGGTAGAGACCCTAGGAAAGGTACATGCATCATAAATGACTTGTGTTTTTGTGTTTCTGGGATGTCTTGGGAAATTAAGAATAAATTAAATCTTAATAAGTTTTGAGAACGGTTTTCTTTGCACTACTGGGCTTAGGCATTCCTTGTTTACCTTGCAGCTATGGCACCTGGAAGGCGACCACGTGTGGTACAGGCGATCGAGACTCCTGAGACTACTTTGGCTAATCGGCAGGGAGCTGGTCGGGAGGAAGAGGACGACCAGTGGCAGAAGACTCTTCGAGCCTTTCAGCGACAGGACCTCGAGAAATATGAGGGCAGCACCTCCGACATGAAGACAGAAGGCTGGCTGGAGGAGCTAGTCATAGCCTTCGGCCTGATTCGGGCCCCGACGGAGTACTGGGTTCCTCTGGCTGTTATCCAGATGCGAGGAGCGGCATGTCAGTGGTGGATGCTTCACCTGGGGAGTAGGAAAGAGTCTGAGGTTGCTTGGGCGGACTTCGAGAAGGAGTTCCGGGCGGAGTTCCTCTCCTCGACAATGAAGGCGGAGAAGAGGCAGGAGCTACTCTCCCTCCAGCAGGGGAGCATGTCCGTGAGGGAACTTGGAATCAAGTTCAAGGACCTCCTGCGTTTTGCTCCGGACCTCTTTCCCGATGAGGAGTCTCGGGCAAGACGTTTGGAGGAGGCGCTCCGACCCTCCCTCTAGTATGCTGTTACCCCCTTACCCTTCCGACATACTTAGAGGTTCAGAAGAAGGCTGAAGTGGTGGAAAGGATGCACGCTCTAGGCGGACTGTCATGAGAAGGGATCCAGCTGGGACTATCGAAGGGGAAGGCCGTCAGCACCAGGCCTCCGGCATCGGGACCCTCCAGGTTCCGACCCGCAGGGAGCAGGCCGCAGCAGTTTCAGTTTCGATCCCCTGGCCCACGTTCTTTTCCTTCAGGCTCGGGACCACGGTGCTTCATCTGCGGGAGCCCTGGACATCTTCGGAGTCAGTGCCCCGATCGGGTGCAGTACAGCAGTGGCAGTCATCCCCAGCGTCCGCCGCAGCAGCAGTTCCCAGCCAGACCCTTCCAGCAGCAGCAGCAGGGACAGCGAGCTCCCGCTCCTCCGCAGACAGACATTGGAGGGGGAGGCCGACCTCAGGGCGCTCCCCAGGGACCTCGACCAGGGCGTGGTCGGGGAGGTGGCCGACAGCCGAGGGGCAGGGGAGCTAGGCGTGGACAGTTACACGCCGCAGAAGCAACAGTTCCAGCAGGGCCAGAGGTTGTTCGAGGTACGATCAGTGTGTTTAGCACTCTTGCTTATGCTTTGTTCGATACCGGAGCTTCTCACTCCTTTGTTGCACCCAGTCTAGCCCGCGCCTTGGGTCTAGATGCCGAGACACTTCCAGTGCCCCTGGTGTTGAGCACACCAGTTGGAGGTCAGACCGACTTGCTGTTCGTTTGTCGGGGATGTAGACTGATGTTGGGGCCACATCAGTCGGTTAAGGATCTCCTTCTGCTACAGATTCGGCCGTACGATGTCATCCTAGGCATCGACTGGCTATTTTCTGTGTGCGCCGTCATCGACTGTTTCCAAGGGAGGGTGGTGTTCTCCGGTTTGGACGGCCAGCGTGTTACTTTCACCGGCGAACGGAGCTGTCCGAAGGGAAACAGGAGGGAGGAACCTCTCCTCTCCTTGTTGACCGAACTGACGATAGAATCAACAGATGAGGAAATGGTGGAAGTACCAGAGATCGTTCGTGAATTTATGGACGTCTTTCCTGAGGAGTCGATGACTCTACCCCCTCGACGTGACATCGAGTTCGGGATAGACCTGCAGCCCGGCTCTCGACCAATCTCGATGGATCCTTACCGGATGGCACCTTCGGAGCTACGGGAGTTGCGGATACAGATTGACGATCTGATGAAGAGGGGTTATGTTCGTCCAAGTGCATCACCGTGGGGTGCCCCAGTCTTGTTCGCAAAGAAGGCAGATGGTGGCCTCAGGTTGTGCATCGATTACAGGAGGCTGAATCAGGTAACGATCAAGAACCGCTACCCTCTTCCGAGGATAGATGATCTTTTCGACCAGCTGAAGGGGGCAGGATGGTTCTCAAAGATCGACCTGCGATCCGGGTACCACCAGCTGAGGGTGAAGGATAGCGACGTCCCGAAGACGGCGTTCAGGTGCAGGTATGGGCACTTCGAGTTCGTGGTCATGCCCTTTGGTGTTACGAACGCCCCGGCCGTGTTCATGGGGCTTATGAACTCCATCTTTCGGGAGTACCTGGATCGGTTTGTGGTGGTGTTCATCGACGATATCCTGATCTATTCAAAGTCAGAAGAGGACCATGCAGATCACCTGAGGACGGTTTTGGAGGTCCTCCGCCAGCACCAGCTCTATGGGAAGTTGTCAAAGTGCAAGTTCTGGGCACGAGAAGTGCACTTCCTCGGACATGTAGTGTCTGAGCAGGGAGTAGCAGTCGACCCATCAAAGGTTGAGGCAATTGTTTCTTGGGCAGCACCCAAGAATGTGGCGGAAGTTCGGAGTTTCCTCGGACTGGCAGGCTACTACCGGAGATTCGTACCCAACTTCTCCCGGGTAGCAGCCCCTTTGACGGATTTGACCAAGAAGGACCAGGTTTTCATGTGGAGCGAGCAGTGTGAGTCGTCCTTCAGCTACCTAAAAGAAAAACTGGTTAGTGCCCCAGTGTTGAGATTGCCAGAAGAAGGGATGGCCTATGAGGTATTCTGTGATGCTTCAGGACAGGGCCTGGGGTGCGTATTGATGCAGCGACAAGGGGTGATCTCTTACGGGTCCAGGCAGCTACGCCCCCATGAGCGGAACTATGCCACCCATGACCTGGAGCTTGCAGCGGTAGTGTTCGCATTAAAGCTGTGGCGACATTACCTCTTTGGGGAGCGCTTTGTGGTCTTCACCGATCACAAAAGCTTGCGCTATATCTTCTCCCAGCGTGACTTGAACTTGCGACAGCGGAGGTGGGTCGAGTTTCTCCAGGACTACGACTTTGAGGTCTCATACACTGAAGGTAAGGGAAACGTTGTGGCTGATGCCCTGAGCAGGAAGCCGCATCAGGAGGTGGTTCGGGAATCTGCTGATGCTTGGAAGGCGATGGGGGAGTCGGCTGCCTTGCACTTGGATGCAAGGGTGGAAGGTACTAGAGGCTGTTTGTTTCAGTTGACGGTACAGTCCTCTTTGTTGCAGCAAGTGGAAGAGTCTCAGTGGGGAGATCCTGAGGTGGAAGTGTTGCGGGATCGTATCGATCAGGGGAACGCCCCGGAAAGATGGTCGGAGGACAGCCGACGTCGGATGCTCTTTCATCGGAGGTTGTTTGTTCCAGAGGTGATGCGTGATGAAGTCCTTCGTGAGTTCCATAGCTCAGCCTTGGCAGTACATCCGGGTGTTTCGAAAATGTACCAAGGCCTGAGGGGACAGTTTTGGTGGCCCGGGGTGAAACGGGCAGTGGCAGAGTTCGTGGATAAATGCCTGGTGTGTCAGCAGGTGAAGGCTGAACACCGTGTTCCTGGTGGTCTGTTGCATCCTCTAGATGTTCCCGAGTGGAAGTGGGACGACGTCTCGATGGACTTCGTCACGGGACTACCCAGAGCTCAGGGCGGGCATGATACTATCTGGGTAGTGGTGGATCGATTGACAAAATCTACTCACTTCTTGGCTATCAAGGAGTCAGGACCCATGAGTACCTTAGCACAGAGGTACGTGGATGAGGTGGTGCGTTTGCATGGAGTTCCGAAAACGATCGTCTCAGATCGGGACACTCGATTCACCTCACGAGTCTGGAAGGGGTTACAACATGCTTTTGGCACCCAACTACGCCTTAGCACTGCTTTTCACCCTCAGACTGATGGGCAGACAGAGCGGACTATCCAGACCTTGGAGGACATGCTGCGAGCATGTGTTCTGGATTTCGGAGGATCATGGGTATGACACTTGCCTTTAGTAGAGTTTGCCTACAACAACAGTTTTCACTCTACTATCGGCATGGCTCCTTTTGAGGCTTTTTATGGAAGACCATGTCGTTCACCCTTATGCTGGGAAGAGGTTGGTGAGACTGGTACTCATGGACCAGAAGTAGTGCAGAGCACCACAGAGAAAGTCCAGCTAGTGTGGGAGAGGATGAAAGAAGCTCAGGATCGGCAGAAATCTTATGCTGATCGTCGAAGGAGGCCCCTGAAGTTCGAGGTGGGAGATCATGTGTTTTTTAAGGTTTCCCCTCGATGGGGGCAGCGGAGGTTCGGAAAGGGGAGTAAGCTCTCCCCTAGGTTCATCAGACCTTTCGAGGTGCTGAGGCGAGTTGGCGAGGTAGCATATCAGCTGGCCCTACCACCTCAGTTAGAGAGGGTCCATGACGTCTTCCATGTCTCCCAGCTTCGTCAGTACTTACATGATGACTCTCATGTCATCAACTGGGGAGAGCTAGATGTGGGAGGAGACGCGACCTTCGAGGAACGGCCAGTCAGAATCAAGGATCGCAAGGAGAAAGTGCTCCGTGGACGAACCGTCGGCCTGGTTCGTGTGTTGTGGAGACATGGCGGCCTCGAAGAGAGTACGTGGGAGAGGGAAGCACAGATGCGTGCCCAATACCCCGAGTTGTTCTGAGATTTGAACCTTTGGTGCCTGTTGTGACAGAACGTTTGACCTTTTTGTCTATGAAATGTGCTAGTTCCTTTCCTCTGTTATGTGTGGAAAGCCCCGGCTAAAGGGAAGGGGAAACCCGACCCCTAATCCGGACGCATTAAGGTGGATGCGATTAAACCCGTGCGGGCGAGTCAGTGCCGCCCAAAGCGGATAATATCTTGACATGGGGGAGGGGAACTCCCCAAACCCACATGACCGGGCAGTTTGGCGTGGTATGTTGCTTGGTTCTTGACAGGGAGTGTTTTCAATTAGCGGGGGTCCACTCCTAAGAGGTATCTTCGAAGATGGTTGTTCGGATCCTCTCTTTCCTTCTGGTTTGTTTTGATTCTCGGGGACGAGAATCGTTTAAGAGGTATCTGATGTGATGACCCAGACCCCCCTTGGTCCCTTCCTTTGCCAAAAATCCGGTTTCCTTGCGGGGTACCGATCGGTGACACCGATCGGTGTGACTGATCGTTGAGACCGGCCGACGTCGCCCGGCCTTGCCAAGTTGTTCCAGTAACGTTCCTTTTTCGCAAATAGGGTTTTAAACCCTATTCTGCCTTGTTAAAAATATCTTGGGAATTCGAAACACGCACAAAGGTTTTAATTAAATGGTTCATTAATTCATGGGTCGGTTAAAACCACCCAGTGCCATTAATGATGAGTCAAGCCACGTGGTCAACCCACGACTCCCTCGTCTTCCGTGGTTTTGTGTTTCATCTCAACCGTCCCCAGCTCTTATAATTAAGGGTTAGGCCGTGGCTTCCCCCCTTCTTCGATCGTGGCTCTTCTGGTGCATCGGGACCGCCGCGTCGTTATCCGTAAAGTTCCGCGCCCCCGGCCTAAACGTCGATCATCTATCAACAAGTAGGGAATTTCTCTCGTCTCTCACTTTTGTGTATCATGCGGGGTGGGCGCTACTTTTGTTCCTATGGAATTGGTTGAACCAAACCCTAATGAAGATAATAAACGAAGTTCTAAAGGAAGAAGGGGAAGGGGTTGTGATCGTTGTTATGCTTTATCTTGTGATCATCCCTTTTGTTGTACTGGTTTATGTTTTCTGAAAATTGAGGCCGTTGGTGGTCGTGTGTGTGCACTTGAATCCCCTCATGATGTTTTAAATGGGTTGCTGAAATTGTGAACTCCTGCTGTGAAATTGGTTAACCACGTATATCCGGCTGAATAATTGAAAGCACCAGGATCGGCCCTTCTGTGATAACTCCCGGTTAGAACACACGGAATTTGAAATCATGGAGTGTGTTAAATCGTTTAAATCTGAAAATCTCTGACTTGTGTTGGTAGTGGTTAGTGGTTGTTTTCCCTTCGGGCCGTTTGCTGGAAATGTGGGAGGGGATGGGATCCCCTGTTCTTTTTATACTCTCGGTGGCTGTGTGAATTTGGGGGATGGGATCTCCTGTTGGCATGGTTTCAGTGGTTGTGAGTTTTTATCACAAATTGGGGAGAGATCCTCTGTTGGCAGAACCGGGTGTGAGTGTTTTGGTTGATCTATGCTTTGACGTTTTCCTTGGTTATGCTTATGGTAGTTGCCCAGTAGTGCTTAAAATTAATTGAACATTTTTACTGAACATGAAACAAGAATGGGACAAATGGTTTTGTGGGCAAGGGTCGTGAATTGTGACTCGGACGCTGTGGTATTGTGTTCTGTAGGTTGGCTAGGAAAACCTAAGTTTTGGGTGAGTGTTTGTTACCTATATCTATACTTGTAGCTTTGTGTTTCTTATTCGTGCCCCACCCAAGTTGAGCACTTAGTGACGAACACCCCCATTTATGGGGGAAGGGTGTTTTTCCCAACACTATACTTAGTGGCTGGTTATTAGCTCCTTTTCTGCTCCCTTTCCCGGATAGCCCAAGTACCTTCGGGCAGGCTGTGATGGCCTGAAGTCCATTATTAGCCCAAGAACCATCGGGCAGGGTGTTGTGGTGGTTGGCCAGGTGTGTGCGGCAGGTGGTTTCCCAAGTGTCTTCGGGATGAGGCCCAGGTGTTTTCGGGCGTGGCAGTGGATCCTTTAGCCCAGGTGTCTTCGGGCGTAGCGGTGGTTGTTCTGGCCTAGGTGTTTGCAGGCATGGTTACTTGTGACAGTTGAGGCCCAGGTGTGTGCGGGCGGGATTTGGCAGTGGGACTGCGTGTGGTTGTGGCCCAGGTGTGTGCGGGCGGGATTTGGCAGTGGGACTGCGTGTGGTGGTGGCCCAGGTGTGTGCGGGCGGGTGTGGCAGTGGGACTGCGGTGAGAATGGAGGGATTGGTCCGATGCGTAGGATGTCTCAATAACCAGTGGGGAAGTGGCGCGGGGTACCCAAACATCAATGTGCTCTTATTATATATATTACTTGACTTGCGTTATTTGGGGAGTGAGCCTTGGTGAGGCCTGGGATGGATAGTTTGCCTTGTTAGTTGTTTGGTTCACTCTTTTCTCACGGGACTTTAGTACGTTCCCCCACTTGTGCACGAGAGTCTTGGTTTTCCCTACTGAGTTTACTTGTATTCTCACCCTACGTTTACTTTCAGGTTTCCAGGAGGACTACCAGGGCTGCGCGGGACCCTATTAGTCGGACAGTTGGAGTTGTCGCTGTTGTCGTATCTTTGTTTTCTTTTGGTATTGTACTTGAGAGCATTCTTTTTCTTTTGTACTTGTACCTTGTTGTAAACTGTTTAAACATGCATGGGGTCTTTATTTGGGTTCATTTATATAAACTTGTTTCTTTTCATTTTTGGGAGGTCGACTTGTCCTTTTTCCCGATCCTAAATAATAAAAAGGGTAATGCCTTCCATTTGCGAGAATTTTCTATACCCTTGGTGCTAGTCGCCACTCTGGGACCTATTGAAGGCGGGTTTCGGGGGTCATTATCTCTCCTTCAACTTAAAGAAGGAAGGGCCTGGCAATCTGCTGACTCTTCCCTCCTTTTGGTGAAGGCGGGTCGTGACAGACATGTTGTCACTTTCATTGGTTTTAATAATAATTAAATTATTTTCACGGTCAAAAGTCCGTAAAATGAATCTAATCCGACCCTTAGGTGATATGGGTATACGTTTAGCCATCCAATAGAATTTTGTCATGTGTTAGGGTAATTTTATAATATTATATTTACCCTTAATTACCCTATTTACCTTTAACTATGGTAAATAAAATTTACCGTAGTTACTATTCATAATTCCCAAAAATAAAAAGTATCCTATTAACGTAATTTGGACCTACTGATTCCAAATATGGAATAAATTTTTTCAAACTCAATACACAGAAGATGCAGAAATTAAATTAAAATTAATCCCGTTGTCGAATGAAAACGAGTTTTTGATTAAAACATTACAAAAGATTGATTTGATTTAACCTACGAATTCAATGTAAAATCAATGCTAATGAAATACATTATATTAAATGGTAAAAATATATTATATTTATACTTTAAAACCATTCATGATTATAATTTAATCACATATGTTATTACGATGAAAAAAGTTGCTTTTAATTAAAATATAGCGTGTTTTTACTATTCATTAAAATATGAAAGTTATTAGAAAAATATCAAAACTTTATCCAATGTAAATTTTCATATCCTGATTCAAAAGAGGAATTTTATTTTGTCAAATTTAACTTATAAACATTTCAAAAACTAGATTTAAAGTGGGTGGGCCTTCAAAAGACGGCGAAACTGCATTTTTTGAAAAATACTTATTTTACCCGAAAAATTTATTTTGTTCTTATACCATGTTATAGAAAATGTTTAAGATGAATAATAATGTTATAAAATTAAAAATTTAGTTAATACTATTCATAACGGCTAGTTCATAATAATATTATAATAATATACCGTTGTTTAGTAAAACCCGGTATTGCGTACAACACACGCTATCGAGGAAGGTCGCGATTGTGTGTAATGAAAGCCAAGTTAGGGATGCGTGTTGTGCAAGACTCCTTTGTTGTTTCATATAATATAATCCAACCATATTTCATTTATACATTGAATATATATATATATACACACTCAATGTTGCGTAGAATGACTATTATCAAACGAACATGAAATTGTGTGTAATACAATCTAAGAATAGTGTTGTGTATACTGAAAGATAATACAGTGTTGCGTATAGCACAAGATAATCTTGTTGTAGCATAAAAAACATGACATAAAATAAATTAAAAAGAATACTTATCATAAAATATCGGGTTGTTACATAATAACCATAAGATTTTTAAATCTCATTATGGTTTGAATTTTGGACTATAATACTTCGAGATTCACACTTCCTGAAATCTGCAACCTTAAATGTCAAGTCATTTAATAATATTTAACCATCGTTTCATAATTTCATCACTTAAATATACCAAAATAGTTCAATAAATTACATACATCATTTAATTGAGAATCATAGTATAATTTATAATTTTATTTAATTAGTGTTACATAAAAATTCTCATGACACAATATGTATTCCAATATAGAATGATCTTTCATATATATATATATATAAACACATTATTATACTATAATCCTATGAAACTAAATTACATGAATTCTGAATGATAATTTGTGATATATTTTATGGTTTTCATCGTCCATTTTTGAAAAACATATCTGAGAAATGAATAATTGGATGTTTCTTGACAAAATATAGATTTTCATTAAGAATACAACCATTATATTATGTGATTTAATTTATTATCATTCACCAAAACAAAATATAAAATAATATATATTGAATAATAAATAATAAAAAACATCTATTGTGAAAAATTAACTACCATATGTATTGAAAATACTACAAAGAAACAGACCCTATTAAACTCAAATCATTCAAGATTAGATCACAAAAATAATTCTCTCATTTTTTCTAGATATATCCATTTATTCATCAATTATATGACAATAATTACATTAAAAATATATAAATTTTTAGTACCATGATATTTTAGTATTATAAACCAAACAATGATTTAAATTTAAAATTATATCCCCAATTCAAAATATCTACATCCCAAATCACTAGTTCAACAATTCTGAACTATGATTATCCCTACGAATAAATATCAATAACACATAGACATTAATAACATTGCTACAATTCTTAATGATTCTAAATCTATAAAAATGTCAAACAAATTCCCATTATAACATCATTAAAAAATGGAAAAAATATTTCGAATCAAGATATTTTCTAAAGTATACAATTGGAAAAGATAATGTAGGGGAAAAGAATCCCTTTGGAAATTCGGCACAAAAATTAAAATAAAATGCCCAAATAAATTTTTACTAAAAATTGATATTGTTTTGTTAAAATTTATATATATACTTTCAATGATGTGAGTTAAGATTATTCTTGGTGATGAATGATTCATAAACATTGTATGAAAACATTAAAATTCTATAACCTAATGTCCTTGATGGTTTCCTCCTCAAACTGGATCAATAATATCATTCTATAATTGATTAAATAAGTCTGTGGTATGTCACTTATAATTTAAAAATAATCACATCCATTAAAATACCCTATAAAGAGAAATTAATTGGTCCCCATAGAGAAATAAAAATGTATAGGTAATTACACATTATATTCATCTTATTATAAACTATAATAGCACACAACTTGATATATCAATGAAATAATACTAAAATGAAATAGTTTAAAACATGGTTACAATTGTTACATGAAATTAATTTTATCACTAATAAAATGTACACCTAATTCAAGAAAATTCTAATTAATATGTGTTGATATAGATCAACATGATTTTCATGTGAAGTGATTATCAAATTTTAAAAAAATATCATCTTCATAAAGAGTTATATAAACATGAAAATTTCCAAAAATTTATTATTTATAGGTATATTATTTCATAACATGTATCATCATCCTCATTATTATCTACATTTAATTTATAAAACCTTCCTCTAGTTTTTTAGATTGGAAATATATACATTTAAAAATTGTAATATTGCTATAAAAAATTTAACCACTTTAGTAATCCATGAATCAGTTTTTTAAATATACCAACTAATCTTATTAAAAGTAGTGGTATTTATATTTATTATAGTTATGGTTTAATAGAGACTATTTATTAACCATTATCTCAGTTAATTATAAAATATATGGGTAATAAAACAGCAGTAATACCTAAGAAAATATTGTAAATAATAAATATATTTTATTACAATCTTTCAAGTATATATATAAATTTGAAAATAATTGATACATATGAAAATTAAAAATTTAAATAGATTATGGTAATAATCTCAAGCACATTATTTATGTCTCATACCTTCTATTTCCCAATAAACATCTAGAATACTAGAATTAAAGGATAATAGAAAAATAAAAAAATCTATATAATCGAAATATTCATTGAACAAAAAATAAGATGTATTGTTTTTGGGAATTCTCATGAATAAATTTATAGGATGTAATTATAAGGAAGGTGGTTTTGTTATCATTGGTAGTTATAAAAATTGGTAATATAGATATTATAATGGTAATTTTTAGGATAGTTTATATAAAAGGAAATAAAAATTATTAATTGGTAACTAATGGAGATTCCAAGGATTTTACATGTAGAACCATTATTTGTGATGTACAATTTTCAGAGCTTTGAATGGAGGTGAAACCATTTTTGGTTTCCATCAATCATGCCCAATTTTTTTTGATTATTGTGCGTTTATTAGAATATTATGTGGTACAAGTACAGGTTTTTGTAAATTACTAATATATAAATTTTTATGAATCTATAACACCCACAATTTTAATTTAATGTATGTAATTTTTTATTTATTAATCAATACGATGATTTTTTCTCCATTATTTTGTTATGGAATTTTTTTTAATTTTTTTTATAAATTATAATATGGGAATATAGTGAGTTAATATATGATAGTGGATTGTTGAAGATTGACCCAACAATGGAAAGGTAACTATTTATTTGGAAAATGGGTCATGCAATGAATAAGGGAGGTCATATCATATGCCAACCTCAAAAAAGGATCAAGGTTTCCTTCAACAAACCAAGGAGGTATCATTGGAAACTATTCGACTAGGTTTATAAAAGGTAAATTTAAAAAATATCTCCATTTCAATTTAACATTCCCAAGGCCCATTTATCTCATAATTTCTAGCTCCATATACTTTTTCAAATCAGTCCCTTTCTCCAAACTCATCCTCCACCAAATGCATTTGTAGGATTTCAAAATTATTCACCTAGAAATCATTGAATGATTTTTTATTCTTCTCCTAGATTATATTGTTTATTTTTATATGGATTTACTTATTCCTATAAGTATATAGAACTATATGGTTTAAAAATATATTTATTAAAATGGGTTGTGATTTTTAGGTACCTTCCACATGTTTTTGGTTTTCTCCACCCATTAATTTAAATAATCTATATAATTATTAATGGTTGTGTAGATTTATGGTAGGTGTTTCCATTTCTATAATTTTTTGGCTGACCTTTAATTATATATTAATAACAATATATTTTCTCATTATTATAAAATTATTAATTTGATTTATCAAATTATTTATCTTGTGAATATTTTTTTGTGATTTATATATTTATCATAGATTGTTGAAATAGTTATGATGGGATTTATAATTTATAGTAAAGGATGTTAATAAAATATATGGTGATTTTACCTTAAAAATATGTGTTTTAATTGATTAAACATCTTGGGACACTTCTAGAGTTTTGTTAGGACCCCTAGGAAAAGCCTTCTTAATATATTCATTTAAAATAGTTGAATGCATTTCAATGTCTAGTGATTTAATGTTGTCAGCTATGATTTGAACTATAATAGTAGTTGATATAAAATAATTAATTCTGAATATAGTATGGATAATAATTTTTCTTCTCCGTAGTTAATTTTTGGATCCTCTCATATTTATTATTTTAGGAATATTTGATATTACACCTTTTATTTATGTAATTTATATTATTAAATGATGTTGAAGATAATGTTTACTATTTTAAATAATTATATAAATATTTTATATACATTGTTTTCAATGTACCATGTTTAAATTTTCTAAAAATGATTTTATATGATACACTTGGTTGGAACTTATTGTCCATGTTATGCTCATACCCTATATAATGAAAATCGGTATAAATATACATTGTTTATATTAATGATGATCTAGGAAAAGAATCACTTTTAAGATGTGGATGTTCTTGTTAGATATTTATATTTTGGTAGAGGTAGAAAACTGAGGTGCTAGTCCTCATGACACATGGATATGTGTATTATTCTAGTCCAGTCATTTATGATTCTGTATATATAATATTTATTATCATGGTTTATCACCTTTTTTTCCTCCCCATCATGTCTATTTATCATTGTGGAGATATATGTATAGTTATACATGAATAGTTTGGTTTGGTTTTAGAATGTTATGGGTTTATTTTCCATTATATATTTACATATTAATCCAGGTTATTTTTAATGTTCTATACATATTTAATTGAGTGATTGACATGAAAATGTGTATTGAGTTTGTGTTGGGGTCTATGTTTGGACCAGTGGGATATTATAGGGGACAAAAATTCCAAAACTATTTTATTGAAGCCCAAGAACAAGTTCCTAGATTATGGGGAATGGAAAAACAATTCATTATATTTAACAAACTAGATTTGGTTCCTTAGTATACGGTAGACTAGTTTCATTCAAGATAAAATGGTATCATGGAACAATGTTGTTTTAGGAAATATGGGATGTCTTGGTAAGTAGAATATGTGATCATTATAAATGATATGTTATGTATAATGATGTTTTAAAATAAAATTTTTTGTTATTAACTATTATTTAAAAGGGGATGTGCAGATTTTTTTAGTTTGGGTTTGGACTTAGATTTACATTCTTCTTTATGGGTATGGTACATGGGTTATAAACCATTTATATGAAATAATAATTATAAAAGGACTTATTATGTTTTGTTATTTTTTATATGATATATATATATATTTTTTCTGAAAATATATTGTTTTAATTAATGATTCTGAGTTGTTTTAATGGTATCCTATTTTTTTGGTTTACATATACTTTAATTCCCTCAAGAAGTCCCATACTAAACCCTCCTAAAATTTTCAGTAGTATTAATCCATAGATTAATTATACTTTCAATCAAAATATAATTTTTGAATTAGTAATAATAATATAAACTATAGATAAGTGAGTAGGAACTGGCCCAAATCAGCCTATAGAGGTGGATCCATGTCACTTTCTGGAAGAGGAATGATCCCAAGAATTTCTCGATCACCATATATCAATATTTTGGGGTTACAATGATCCTTAAAAAGTTTAATACATGATTTATATGATCTGAAGGATGGTTCAATTTATTAACCGTAAAAAATTAGTTAACATGATATCAACCAACATCATGGTTGAGTTCCCCAATAAAAAATTGTTGGAATTCGTGGTTTAGGAAAAACTTCCTTAGAATCTTATGTATATGGATTTCATGGAAATATTGACTTAGTAGTTTTACACAGACACTATGGCTCTGGCTAAATCCTTGGAGGTTGTTACCATTCAATATAATAACTATTACATTAGGTAATTTTCAAATAAATTTGTACAGATTGTTCATTATTCCTTAGATATTGTATCATATTACAGATTTACGGCATTCCAATTTGATTTGGGTATCCAACTATAAATTCAATATTAACTATATTTGTTATATCTCCAAACCTATGATGATGTAGTCAATCTTGAACTAGATATGGAAATTTATTATGATCGTGTTTTTTTACTTTTAACACCTCCAACATGATTGAACATAGTACAGATATTTTTGCTGAATGAAATTGAAAAAATGATTAATCTAGAAGAGATAGTGTTTGCGGATCATGACCAATTTCTTAGAAAGTAATATTTACAACTATAGGGATAAATAATCCTCTTCTCTATCAGTGTAAAAAAGTATGTCAAATAAGTATTTATATCTTAGATTCTCTAAAGATATTCAATTAATATAGTTATATGAGGAACATTATTATTTCTTCAGAAGTAATCACCCGGTGATGAGTTACCTTGAATTTTTAATCTATAATGGATATCATGTATAGTGTAATTAATCAGTTGAAATTGGAAGCCTTCCTTATAGGTGTATATAAAGAAGTAGTTTTAAGGTTAACATAGTTAGTTCAACATTGTTGTAAAGTACTATGGTTTCAAAAGATGAAAACTATGTTGAATGGTATGGAATATAAGAAAACACCAAGATTAAAAGACTGATAGAATATATTTTGTTAAAATTATTCTCATAAATATCTCTTGGTACATGCAATCCCAAGTATAAATAGACAATATACCACTACAACACATCTATTAAATTAGTGGGATTGAATAGGACTAACTAAATTAAGAAAATTATGTGGATTACATATTTATAAAAGAAATTGAATCATTATCATTTAATTAAATAAAAAATATGAATCACTTGAATAAAAAACAAATGTTTTCTGAAAGAGCATATCTTTTTGAATGGTTTTTCTATCAATTATTTCACATACAAATTAAAATTAATTTTTACTAATTTTATAAAATTCATTTTATAATATTTACCACTTTTTTTAACCATTATGTTTAAATTTTAAAAGATTTGTACTATGATTATTTTATGAAAATATTAACTTTTCAATAAATATTAAAATATAGTATTTTATATTCATTCCATCATTATTGTTTAAAAGATATAAAAGTTAAATTTTCATTAAAATTTGTTTTAAAAATAATTTTAGTCAAATAATATTTTAATAAATACAATTCATGTCATTTTATTCAATTTCATTCTTACATTTGACAGTATCACTTTTTATATAGATGAAAACATTTCTTTGGAAAACTGGGGTCTCATCATTTAAATGTGATTAATTTAGAATTTATTTTTTATAACATAGATGAATTGAATTTGGAAAAATTGTTTCCATATTTTTATTCTGGATAATTATCATTATATATATAATTCAACTTAATTTTTCTCCTAATGTGAGTTAATAATTAAAAAAAATTAATAACATAGTTACTGTTAAATTAGGTTTACCCAAGGTTTAAACTCAAAAGATAATGCTTTAAATGGACATAAAACATGAATAATTTGAATTTTATAGAAATATTGTAACAATATCACATCCATGATTCACCGATCTTCCATTTTGGTGCCTCATACATGTGAGAAATGCGGGTATCACTATTTATTTTTTTTTAAATTTCAAGTGTGTCCTCTCCGCCACATATATAATTACAACCCCTCTCCTCTACTCATCAGAGTCCCACATCATATTTCATTTTAGAAAACCTACCCGAATATCTTCCTTAATTCAATTCAAACATCCTCAAGGCCTTTTTTTATAAATATAATATAAGAAGTCATTAGTTATAAAACTAAATAGGTTGTACAAAGAAGGGGTAAAGTTCTTAACCATGCATTTTTATTTTAAATATTCTTATAACTACAAGAAAATATTATCAATCTATTAAAAAATAATAAAAAGGTATAACCTGTATAATTTGATATTATTATAATAATTTTATAACCTATTTAAATCTCTTATTTCATTAACTGGTAAATGAAATCATCGATCTTGTGTATGAATGACAATCCCCTCGTCAACTGATGTAATTCGTTTTCTATCACCACCTATCATAGATGGATATATTGAAAGATTTAACATATTGATATGATATTTTTGACATTATGATACTAATTTAATTATCATATCACATACAATTTATTAACATCCAATCCATTATAAGACAATAACACTATTTATGCATAAATGAGGACTACTCCCTCGATATAGAAAAGTGAAATATTATTCCGTTAATTATAAGATAGATTATAATAATAATTTATTTAGATAATATAAATTAAAATTTTGAT
Source organism: Viscum album (assembly GCA_963277665.1). NCBI lineage: Eukaryota > Viridiplantae > Streptophyta > Magnoliopsida > Santalales > Viscaceae > Viscum > Viscum album. The sequence continues at coordinate 114,118,399 of OY728127.1, forward strand.
AAAATAATTTTTCTTCAAACATTAAATATTATTTACATTTCTTAGGTTCCATCGACTAGAAAAATAGAAACAACATTCATGTGTTTGTATATCCAATCATCTCTAGGAAAAGTATAGCTCATTTTTCAAATTATAAATTTTATATACTATTATAACTATATAATAGAATGTTTATATATGATAGTTATATCATAGTTTTAATTTTTATTATTATGGGTCCATGATTAATGAAGAAGGATTGAAATTAATACACCATATAAAACATTAAAAATGAAGAAATTATCACACAAAACAATGATTGTAGTGAATAATTGTTAATAATAGACTCATAAAAGAATATAGGTAAATCATATATGGTATGAAATAAATGATTGTGGTTCTATAATATATTAATAATAAATATTAATTTATTATATATGGTGTACGAACAATTAAGGTGGTAAATATACCTAAGATAAGGGTTTCTCGTCTCTCTTTACCTTCCTTGAGGCATATGCCACATTCACAACATATTTATTTTTTATGGTGTATATAATAAAAATTATATAAGTGATATAATTAATATATATATATTTATTTTATATAATGTTTCATTTTTTTTTATATCTTTCATGGGGATTATGGTTTAAATTATAAAAAAAAGTTGTGGGTTTATTTCACAAACTCATCATTTATCTGAATCATTTATGAATAAGTTTATAATTTTGAAATATTATGATATATCTCTAAAGAATAATGTTACATTATTATAATACTATTTTAATGAAATGTATTGTGATAGTAAAATATACATATCATTCAAACATAAAATAATTGGAAAATGTTTTTATGAAAATCTAACTTTATTTCTCTCTTAGGTCAAAAATGTTTCTATTCCATGTTATTGTTTTATAAAAATGATTAATATATTTTTAATCTAAAATTGATTTATCAAAAGAAGTTATACACATGTCTTATTTTTTTATAAAATTATTTTAAAGGAATCTTCTTTTCATTTTTTGAATGATTTACTTTTACACTTTTACAAAAATGTGAAAGGAATACTTTTTTTAAATATAATAAGAATATATAGAACTTTCACCCATCATGACCAGTATTTTCATTGATGTAAAATTTAAAATTTTAAAATTTTATATTCAATGAAAATTATTTTCTAAATATTTAATAAATTTATAGTTTTAAAAAGTGATTTTCAATGTAAAAAAAGTATACTTTACTCAAGAATGTTTTAATAGTATTTTTACTCAAAAAAATCAATGGAAAAAACATTTATGTTTCCTTATTCTAAATTGGGAATTAATTGTAATTATAATGTTTTATTTATTTACCCATATGGTTTATGATCAATTTGATCAGGTTTTTCTATTTTGATAGCATTTTACAAATTACTCCATATGGTTTATAATTAGGATTATTGATTATGGAATATGTTAAAATTCATATGAATTTTTCCAATAAAAATGTTTTTATTGATTATGACTATCAATTTGGGAAATATTTAACATTTAGTATATTGGTATATCAATACTAATGTTTAGTTTGATGATGTTTTTTCCATTTCATAAGACGAGTTCAATGGACTTAGTAAGCGATGGGTGAGCGATACTACAGCCACATAATGTCAGTTCCTATCATAATACAAACTATATTTTATTATTTTGATTAGGCCTTACACATTTATGTTTGATTATGTGGCATTATTCCATGAATGTATGATTACTGCATACAATATTATGCATTTACCTCATTTTGTGATTACATTTTAATGTCAATGTGAATTTTTGATTAGTTAGAATATCAATGGATACATTTTAATCTTATGTTGTTATTAATAGGAAATTAAATTTATCATTATTTATTCACAACACATTTTTCTTCTTGTTAATTTTTTTTATTATATGACATTTTTTTCATTTATTTTCCATTCTATATTAATAATATATTATTCGTTTATGATCTCTTCCACTATATGCATACCCATACTAAGCATTATATCTCACACTTATCTTATGTTTACTTACCCTATATTCTAAGAAATGTGTTAAGATTGGTATATAAGGATTTGAAAAATTGAATATTTTTTTTGTAAAAAAATTATATATTATAACTTCTGTTTTCAAATTCAAACTAAATTTCATCTAGGTATCTATTCTTTCAAGACTATTAAACTATTCATTAATTTTTTATCTGATAAATTGTATATAAAACCAATTATTATAGTAACCAATAACACTGGGACCCTTGTTTTGGGGTCATGACAATTGATTCATGTAATTTTAGTAGTCATTAAACACATACTTAATGTAGAGAGATTTATTTCATAAATTTATCTCCTATTAAATCCATAGAAGAATCATTGATAATGAGAGGTTGAATTCTTATGGAATCATATATGGGATTTTTATTATTTGATACCGAAGAATATCACTCAACCATGTGTACTAATGGTGTTGATTTAATAAAACTTTCCTTCTATCTCATTCCCTATTTCATATATATAAGGACTCTTTTTGGAATGAGGAAGGATCATGGGTTCCAATATTCCACTTGAATAATTTAATTACACAAAGTAGAACAATCATTGGATTTTAATTCATGGAAATATATAATATTGATATAATATTTAGGATATACTATGTGATTAATTTACCAGAATATAACAACTATTATCATTTAAGGGTCTCTTTTATTTCCCATGATGGGGTGTTCTAATTTATTACATGAAAAATTGGACCTACATTCCAATAACATAGGACCCCCCCTCATCATATCAGTTGGATTATATGTATGGTATCATTCACCCTACTGGGAGAAGATAAAGAGTGTTCCCAATGTAATCTACCTCTATTATACCAGGATCATCCATAGGTATTTCATGATGAATACATAGAGATAACCCTAGAATAAGTTATTGAATTTTATCTCAAATTTATTTAATTAAAGTAATTAATTTATATTTCACTATACTCTATATCTCCTATATAATTTTTGGATTTTAATATCTTGATTGATGGCCTGAATTCTAAGAGAGTTATTCTATATAATATATCTCTTTGTCCCACACTAGATCTTTTTGAAAAATTGTTTGATAGAAAAATACAGATTCTTATTAATTACTTAATGATGAAAAATGTTAATATCAATAATAAATATAAATTTCCTCTAATCAATGAATTATTTTTCTATATTAAGATAGAATGTCGATTAAACGTAATTGACCAACGATTGGGATATCACCAGATCTAGATGAGAGAATTTGATATTACAATTACTATATTTTAACTAAAAAATGGCCATTATGAATATATCATTATGCATTTTGGATTTATTAATTCTCTTGCAGTGCTTATGTGCATAATAAAATAAATCACCCGTTAGCACCTTGATTCATATATTATTCAATTTGATTATAATATTTAAGTCTATTACAAACTAGATAAGAGCCCAAGTTTAATTTACTAATTCCATTATAAATTCTAATGGATTATAAACTCTATTATAAACTATCTATATGTAGTTTTTAGACCTAAAAATTCTTTATTTTGGGGAATGTGATACTATAATATAGAATTTTAGTTGATCATGATATGTTTAAGGTTATTATGTGTTAGGAGAAAGAACATAATATAATTTAATGGATAATCATACAATGTCTTATGGTTTAAAAATATCTAACAACAATAGAGAAATTATCTGAATCAATGCCTTGAAATAGAAGCTGTTATTAATTTTCTCAAGTTATGGATATATAACCTAAATGATGAGAAGTTTATAGTACACATATATAAAAAAATCTATGAGTTATGTATTCTCTCATTGGGATTATAACCTTAGGTTGAGTTAATTATATGATCCCCTTATGTTTTTTAAATTTTATACACCTTAGATTCCATGTAAAGGAAATTTTGTAACTGATTCTCTTAGTTGAAAATTTTTTTCATAAGAATTGAAGGAATATTTGGATGATTGGAACATTATGATCAATTTTATAGAATTTACTATAGTTAAAAGGGGGGTTTAGGTAAGTAAGTAACTATTTAATATTCAATTATACCCTCTTGTAGATATAATTTATTAGGAAAAACAATAAAATGAATAATGATAGTATTTTAGAGGAACTATATGTAAATGGGAGTACACCATTGGGTAGTCTCTCACTTCCAATATCCTTAATTACTTATAGAAAAGATATATATTTCACGTATCTATGATGATTGTGGTGATGGAATTAATTAATAAATCTAAATGGTTCATTCATCTTGGTTCCACCAAGATGAATTATGATATTTGAAATTTGTGTTGGTGGTAGTGCATGTGATGTGATATTTTTGAAATTTTATCTTGGTGTTATAAATATTAGTAGGTGAAAGTAGAACACAAATTTAAATATCATTTACTATATCCCCATCTTATTCCAATATTGAAATTTTATGAGGATTCCATGGACTTTTTCATCTGACTACCTTCTTCCCATTATGGAAAAATTTCATTTGGTTTATCATTAATATGCTAGTGAAATTTAGTCATTTAATATAGAATATAGATAATATTATAGTGTGGGATATTGGCATGCTATATATGGAGGAAATTTTAAGATTACATGGTTTTCCATATACCACCAATTCAGATAGAAATACATGGTCACAAATCAATCTTGGAAAGGCTCCTAGGATGAAATAGAAGGCAAGGTTAAAAAATTCCTTGCATATTAACTTCAAAATATTGGCCAAAAATATATATCTATATACATATTTGATGATATAATTTTGGTAGTTATTTTATAAATATGAGGTTAATTGGATGTAAAGTTAATATTGATTAAATTTTAATATTATTTTTTCATGAATATTCATTAGAAATTACAAAACTATATTTTATATACGGTCGAGAATGCTGACCCATTATCAATTTTAAAATTTTTTCTGATAGTACTTTGGTGGGGCTATGGCTTTTCCATGAGATAACCAGGATGATTCAAATTATTTATTAATATATCGAAATGGATCATATCCATTATATGACTTATACAGATAATTATTGACATCTATTACAATTCATAATAAAAAATTGGGAGCCTTTTAATGTATCTCATTGATTAGTTCATTGATAGTAGTGGATGAGGGTATGTCTTTCCTTTTTATTTTTGGTACCATTTTAGATCTCTATGTTTATTGATAAGGTTAATTACTGTAAATATTTTCCCCCTCTGTTAATGATTTTTTATTTAACTTTTTCAATTTAAGGGGTGCCACCTTGATCCTTTACATATTTTACTATAGCATGAACTCAATTTAAAAACTATTATCTAAGTGACGAAGAGGCTAGTCCAGATTATCAACCCCTAAGTAAATATTATACATGTAAAATATTTTTCATTATTTCGATTCATAGTAAAACATGTTAGTGATTCACATGAGATAGAGAGGATGAATCATTCATGAGGGAGAAATACCCTCATTTATTTCTAGTTGAATATATGAGATTAATTTTTGGGGAAAGAAAATTATATGATTGGTATAATTAAAACCCCATAATATAACATTACTGTATCAAATTTATTTTTTATTAATATTTTCCCTATGTATTTATTCATCAATTTTTATCATAATTTTGAAATTTTGGGAAAAACTTTTTTCTTATATTACAGTTCATTTTTTCATAAATAGGTATGGTATAAAATATTTCATTGTTTTGGAGTATAAAATCTTATGGGAATTCGATTTTTCATTTGGGGATGGGTTACTTTTTATAATTGATACAAGGACAGACGTTTTAAGTGTTTTAACATCCTCATATTATCCTTTTGGATGGGTTTTCAAACTCAATTTGTAAATTTGAGGGTTCGAAATGTTGTATGGAAAGAAATTGGAAGATATGATACTATAGAGAACTATATGTAGGACATTCAGGGCACAAATGGGTTATTTATGCTCTGATTGGAATTCATGGGTTTCGTCAAGTAAAGAATGATGAAGAGTGGTTAATGGGGATACTACCCAAAAAAATCAGGGTGTTCACTCTTCTTCACACCCTCAAACATATTGGAATAATTTTTTAAAAAATTATCATTTGATTTCAAAATTAGAAATCCTATATACTTTCTTGTCTAATAATATTATGAACAAGAGGAGACTAAAACCACCATTTCATCCTATCTTTAACATGGTTATTCTGGAGAGATTTGTCTCGTTATTTTCATTCGTTAAATGCTTATATCTTTTATCTATTCTCCATCCATCATTCTCCCTTCATTTTGGGTCATCTGTAAGGGGTTCATGAGGTTTGATTTCTCCATAGTATATAAAAACCACTTTGAAAGAGGGGTCTTTCATTTGTTGCTCATATAATAAAGCTGAATAAGCCATTTAGGTTACTATTCATTTTTTAACTAGAGTTATGTTGTTATGTAGGTTTATTTAGTGTTTTTTACAAAATATTATAAATTCATTCTTCGATTAGAGGACTAATTATGAGTAGTTTTTGTTTCCATGTTAAAGATGTACCTTTGAAGGATGCCTCACACATTATATCGTGATTCTACTGTCATTTTTCAACAAAATGTTTTTAGATAATGTTATCGACAATTATGATACAAGTTTTAATTATTTTACTTATTAAAATTCTTTTTATAAATGAGTCATGTTCTCTTTGACACAACAATGATTTTTATGATCATGGAAGGATTTATAGAATATTAGTTAAGTTAGGAGGATTGGAATTAATTATATCACTTGATTATATACTGATAATTTATTTTCCAGCCTTACTAGTATTATCTTCTTATATTTTCTTATCTTGTGTGATTTTAACCATTAGGTTTTCATGAGCTCATATCATCATAATAGATAACCTGGACCATACAACATTCTAAATAGTTTTAGAGCAGCGCCTTCGACGATCGGTTTTTTGTTTTCCACGTTGTGGTTTATTTAGATTTTTGTGTTTTTTTAGAATAAAATTGAATTCCATATAAGATTTTATTTTAGAATTGGTTATGGATTAATATTAATTTTACTGAAAATTGCTGACATGATAAAGGAGTTTAAAAAAAGTATTTCATTAAGAAAATAGGTTTTTAAAAAAGTTATTTTTTTTAATATATTGATTGTATGAGAAATGAATCATAATATTCATTTTTAAATATAGTAAAAAATAATTTTGGATTATTCAAAAAAATGATTCCTTAAACATTTTCATTGTAATCCTAATAGATATTGTTTTGAAAGTGACATGAATATTACTTTTGAAACATTTTTTAAATTGAAAAACATTTAAAATGACTATAAATAATCAAAAATTAACATTAAAAAAATATTAATGTATTTTTAGAAATTATGGTTATGGGATAAAAAGGGTTTTTTGACTAAATATAGAAATAATGTCACTTTTCATTAAAAATATTATTCTGGAATAATAAGTAAATAAAGGGTGTAAAATGAACTAAAAACAATTTTTATAAAGAAATAAATAAATTATAATAAAATTAATGAGTTCTTTTAGGGATGAAATATGAAATTTCATCATCAGAATCATAAAGAATCTAATAAATGATTAGAATGTATTCTAAAACCCATACCACATTGCGAACATTCAATCGTAATCCCATAGATTGGAAACAAAAAAATGAAACATAATGAATCATGAGAATAAATTATTTCATTATATTTAATTTTAAAGTGAATATATATACATCTCATAGGTGAATGATGGTGCACAATAGAATGTATGTCACAAAGAAGAAAAAATAAGACAAAAACCCTTTTCCATATTCATAATATTGAATAAACTAAACCCTCTAGAAGATCTATATTCAAAGGGGTGTGTAAATAAAAAAAAATAGGATAATATAATAATTTATTTTTATTTTTAATATATAAATAAAATAAAATATACTCACACTAAATAATACATTTGTCTCAGAGAAAATAAAATTGTGACGAAAATACCTTACATTAAGTATCTACATCATTTATACACATTAGATACTCATATATAATAAATAAAATTATATTATAAAATTATTAATGAATAATAATTGTATATATATTTCCATCTATTATTTAATTATGACAATTCATTACCCATTTATTAACAATTCCATGTTAAGATAATCATTTAGGCGATAACATAGTTATTTTTAATGTATGATTTGGTTCTTTTCAATCCACATAATTTTTTCATAGTTACATAATAACAAGAATTTTAACATGATTCAATATTTTTATAGATTATTTATATATATATAGAATAGTCCATTAAATTTAGAGATAGAAATATAATATTACTTTAACAGAGGCAGTAAGTCATACCTATGCATGAAAATTATTTCCATTTTCACAATGAATGAAATGAAAGAAATGTAAATAATATATTTTAATTAAAGAATAATTTTTATTCCATATATATAACATATTTTTATTTAAACCTATATTTATTTCCTTCCATGTGATTTGTATACGGAAAAATCACATCACTACATGAGGTGGAAGCTCAGCATACACACAAGCAACATTTTTTCAACCCCCACAGAATGGAAAGTAAGAATTCATATTTGATATAATTATTAAATAATTATAAATATTTTAAAAATATAATATTTATCCAATTAATATGTATTAATTACAATCCAAGTAACATTAAATATAAAAACAGATCACATCAGTTTACGAGGTGATGTTCCATCCTGAAAACAAGAATCATTATAGTTTTCCAACAATATGGGAATTAAAAAGGTAGATGTGGTATTATAATTAAAAAGGTATAATAATTTTAAAAATATCATATATAAAAATTATAACCTTAATTATATCCATCCATGATATATGGTGATGGGAAACAAATAACATTGGTTTACAAGGTGGTAGTCTACCATACACACGAATGATAATTTTGCTTCTCATTTAATAAAAGTGGATATGGATATTTGTTATCATATTATCATTATAAAATATTATTGTAATTTATATACTAGGTTTGTTATTTCATTATATTTTAAAATGATTTGATGGAGTTTGGAGATGATGTAAAATAAAACCCATAGTTAAAAACATTACCTCTGATTAGACTATCTTCTTACAATATTGGATTTATCATCTCAAAAATACATATATGATTTTAGGAGATAATTAATAAATAATTTTTGTAAATTAGTGTATGAATCAATGGTTTTTGGATGTTATAATAGGGGAGAATATTTGGTGGCCTTATATAAGTGATGTGTGTGGATCGAGTGTAATTTTTAAAAATAGAATGTGGGCCCACATTTTTCAATTACCAAAAGGATAAAAGTGTATAATTCACAAATAATAGAGTTTATAATGTCAATATATGGAAAAAATGAGTTTTTTATGTGTTTTTTTTTCATTTTATCGCTTATCTTTTTTGTTTGGCGCCCAATAAGAACAATTTATCCATAATCATTCTTATGAATTTTTGTTGTTTTATTATTAATTATTGTCCAAATTTATTTTTAGAGTAATATATAATATAAATTATTATAATTAAATATATTGGATATTTTTTCTAAATTATATTCATAGAATTGGACGTGGTTAATTTATACACAATCTCACAGACAAGATAATGAAGAGGTTTCAAAAAAGAAAAGATTGAATGGTTTTAAAATTTTATTTGTAAAAATTCAATATGAAACTGATTAAAATGAACTAAATGGGATTAATATATATATAATTTCACAATGGTTACTTTTAAAACCCTTTTAAATGATAAATTACCCTTATAAATTGTTTAAATGAAAAGATAGTTTTTAACCAAATACAATTATTTTTCACTATTGATCGAATAAATTATCTTTTCATAAAAATAAAAAAAATTCACCCCAATATAATTTTTAGATGAATATTTGAAAAAAATTAATTATTTATTCAAAAAAAATTAAAATTTTTAAAAAATACCTTTTATTATTTTTTCACAAAAGTAATAAAAACATTTTGTTTCTGAAAATATTATTTCTTAAACAAATATATACTTTATAAAATATTATATACATATTTATTAATATGTAATATTTATATAAAACAATTAAAAGTATATTTAAAATTAATCTATTCATATTAATTCTAAAAAGATTAATGTCTATGTAATATGCTTGCATTTAAAAAAATATTAATAGTTTTCACAAATTGTTAAAATTCAATATTTTGTGTAAACAAAGTGGTCGAATTAATTAAATTCATTTACAAAATTCATTTCATAAAATTTAAGTATGGTATAAATTAAATAACCCTCAATTAATTATAATATGTGATTTGTTTTATTATATATTCCTTTTTAGGGTTTTGTATGAAATTAAGAAAAAAATTGTTCAATGATTCATGTACAAATTTTGGTGATTTTTTGTTTCCTAGTTTTAGTGGTACATTAGTAGTGGGTCGTGTCTAGTTTCATATTATTATAGAATTATTGAATAATAAATTTATTATTAAACATAATTTTCTGATTTTTATTTTTGGTTTTAATTTTTTAATTAATTAGTTTAATGCTTCTTATTGGAGAGATATGTTCATGTTGACTCTATAGAGGTCAGCACGGGAAAGAATGGATTTATACATCCTTAGTTCAGGTAGGGTCCATGGATTTATTTATGTCTCACAATTATCTTTTAGGATTATAAATTTTTTCCGTATTTGTATTTTTTACAATATTTTTTGATCTTTTGTGAGTTGGCTCAAACAATTGGGATGGACTCATGTCAGTCTACTAGAGAACATGAAGAGTATAACAAAATAAATTTTTATATGGTAAAACCTTGGTCTAATTAGTGATTATGGACCAACTAATAGTTTTCAAGGAGGCACATATGTTTCATTGGATGAAAATAGATGTCCTTTTTAAAATTTTTATTAAAAACAAGTTTGGATAAATGTGAATTTTAAAGAAAATAGAATATATGATAAATGGGATTATAAATTATACTACAAAATTAAAATACGATTATAAAAAACATGGTTGAATTTTTTTTTCCAAGGTCCTAGTATGAGTAATGATATGTGTGATACCATTTTAAATAGAATATAATTTGTATTTTTAACCAATTTAATAGGATTCTAGATTGACACAGTTTTTAGTATATTTTCTCTATTTTACCATTAAATGGAGGGGGCCATTTTTTCAAATGTTGTGTCCTTGATGTATTTCTTATTTGTGTTTTTATTTTGTGTGCCTTGATTCATGATGATTTTTGTTGTGTGGGTTTCCTCGAAAGAACAAGTTTTTCAGGATGATGCATTGGGTATATGGGTAGCCATTTCAGAACATAGTTTTGTAATCAAATTGAGTATACGTATATATGTATGTGACAAACCCAAATGAGGTTTGTGATGGGTTTCTAAAGAGTTTGATTTTTTTGACTTTGTTTGAGGGAATAATACTATAGGGATGAGACGAAAATATGAAAAAACATGTTTCACGCCACTATTTTTGTTTATTTAAGGTAAATTACATGGAATAAAAATAATATATATGAATGGGATAATATGATTGAAAATGAAATCTATATAGTCTACTGAGGTGAGTTAATGTGCATAATTATGACCTCCTTTGAGTTTATGGTTATGGATCGGTTAGAATGGAATGAACTCCCTATAGTGTATCGGGATGGATCAGTTTGATTGTTAGACCATTCCATGTGATTCCTTGTCAAGGATAGACTATGGGGATGGGTTATCATGTGACACAACACAAAGATGATGAAACTATATTTAGTGAGTATTTAGGGATTGAGGAATATGTTTTTTTGACAAAACCTATTAATTTGGCTACTGGGTTGATATTTTTATGGAGGCCCACACCAAGACTTCAGATGTGGGTTATAAGTTTTTTTCAATTGGAATTATACCATGCATTTTTTTATAGTTTGGGTTATAGTTTATGGGGACTTTTTCATTATATCATGTAGAATAAGCAGGTTGGTTTAACTTTTTTGGTTTCCTCGTTAGCACACAATGATCAGACATGTGTGGTTGTTTTGGAATTTTGTTTTATGATTTATTTCTGGAAGTATTTTATGGTAATTACATCACATTTTATATATGTACTACATGTTCATATATTTTATCATAGAATCATTAATTTTCATTGATGAATTGGGGATTTCAAATATGTCATTAGACTAACCCCTTACCCACATACATGATATTTGTTATAATATATGTGGGTAGACATTCATGTTTTCTATCAGGGATATATGTACTATGTAGTTCCATATGTGAGCTCTAATCAGTAGGAAATGAAGGTCATAGATATGGAAAGATGGTATTTCTTCTATATTCAGGACATTTATTTACATTTAAGATATAAGTTATCATTTATTGGAATATTTATCCTACATATAATGCATGTAGTTCCATGCTCATTTAGTTTTTATACAATTTTATGGATAATGGATTGAATAGGTAGACATATTGTATTTAATTCATGGAAATGCCGCCCTGTTTGGATCCATGTTTTATTTCTACAGGGTTTTTGGATGTCTGATATTCATCTGGGTCATACCAAATTTTATATATAATTTTGGCGTAATTCTTAGTCATTATATTGGGGGAATATTCTCCCTATGATTGTGTTATTACCCTAACACTAGAGTTTACCCTATGAGGCATTGAGGGTGTGATTGAGGTCATGTATCTTCTCTGATCAGGTTCCAATTGGGATGAATTGGATGTGGTTCTACAGAAGGACATTCAACAACCAAAAACATAAAGAATGGCTATTTTCCAGGTACAAGGGTAGTCTCATATCTAAGAGAGGTCATGTAGTGATACATCCATGGTAGAGGTTCTTTTATCCTATGATTGAATCATTTTTCAACCTAGTTAGGTTGATCAGTAACCTATTCTATTCATATTTTTAAAGTTATGTTTAAAAAACCACCCCTTGTTGATTTAACTTGATTAAACCCCTTTTTCTAAAAATTCCAAACTCCAAGTCATCTCCCAAATCTATTTTTCTATCACTCATCCATAATCACTATTTTTTTGAGTAATTTCACCTAAAATCAACTAAATATAATAATTTTAGTGATCATAATACTTATCCTTTCATATATCCTCTACTCCTCCTTAATTTTATTTTTTCCCAAATTCCACGCAAACCTAGGATTTCACTATATTATTTTATCTAATGAATGTTTTATTTTTAATTATCATCCTTTTATTTTAGGATGTATAAATTATTTTAATTCTTTCAACTAGGTTATCAATAGTTTCAATGATTTATGGTAGGTGATCTTATCCTATTCAGTGTTTGTTAAAACCTTTTTTGCTGATTCTAAAAATTATTTTTTATATTTTTTTTATGTATAAGAATCATTTTAGTTAATTTTTTTATGTGAATATTTTTTTTGGTATTATATATTTATTAGGAATGTTTAAAAATATTTATATGGTATTTATATATGAATGTAATGGATATTTGTAATCTTTTTTGGGTATTTATCCATGAAAACTATTTTCTTGAAGTGGTTGAACATGAAGTGTGACCATATGATCAATGGTAATTAATTTCGGACAATCCTTCTATAATAATTCATTTCCCCAAAATGAGTTTGTTACCCAGATTAGTGAAGTAATATTTTTATCAAAATTCGGAATCTATATAACTGCTAATATATTGTGGTTATTTATGGATACATAGAGGATAATAGAAGTCATTCCCCATATTTACCATATGGTGTGTCCCATGTTTTATTTTGTGGGAAATTTTTTATTTTATATTTTTAAATTATGATTATTTACAAATAAAAAGAAATGGAACAAGATGAATGTTTTCTTTAAAATAATCATATTACTATTTTCATGTGAATGTTTTCAAACAAGAATTATTATAATTTTCAAGAAATTTATATTCATGGAACACTTGGTTGGATCCTACAAGACGTACTAGTAGTACACCCTATGTACACCCAATGGTATTATATAGAACTTATATAGACTTATACAGTTATGGGGAAAGTACATCATAGAGGTAGTGGATTTCTATGCTACATATATTTGGATTGGTGGAGGTCATATGGTGGGTTTTCATACCTTTTTTTATATGGTGATTCGTAGTAGATTATTGTTTTTTATTTTTTGTTTACGATAAGGTATGTTTATTACCTTATTCATTCACATGTTTATATCCTCATTGAATTTAAATTTATTTTTGGATATAAAATATTTGCTTTATAATTTTACTTTCTATTGATATGTTGTAGATTACATTTTTGTTATTTTTTATTATATTATCTCACATGATTATGATGTTTATTTCCATCTATACATTGAGTGCATGACATACAAATATACAGTGTTTCCATTTCAAGTTCATTGTTTAGACATTTTGGGTGGAATATTGGAGGAAAATATTAAAAATTTGTGTTCCTAATGCCCATGAAATAGTTTTTAGTATGAGGGTGTCTGAAATTAGATTTAATCCACGATAAGGATCTACTTCGTTTATGTGGTTAGGGATATCTGGGGTTGGTTTGGGATAATCAACACATTAAATATAACTATATTCAACACCTTACCCTATGGTAGTATGATGTTGTACAAATGGGTTAAGTATTTAGTGGTTCATGGGTATAATTTTGTATGTTCATATATTAATATAATATTTATTAAACCAATAAAACTTTTCTATGAAAGGAATCATATTTATTTTAAAAATACTACAAGAAATTCAATTAACAGCACTGGAATTTTTCAATTCTAAAATAAGCGATGATAAATTCAGGACTTCTTCAATTGAAAAAAAAGTTCTTATAATGGGAACCCTTCATCAGCACTTTTTTAGTACTGATAAAAGGTCACATTATCAGTGCTTTATTTTAGCACTAATAATGGAAACCTCTACTATCATTTCATTTTTATAACTGATAAAATGTTCCCTTTATCAATGCATTTTTAGCATCGATAATGGATTTCCATTATCATCAATTTTTTTCACTAGTAAAAGGTTCCCTTTATCAGGCTATCATATAAATCCTTTACTGGTAGTGAGCCTCCTCTATGTTCCCTTAGATTAATCAAGGATATAATCCAATTTATGTTATTTTCTACTTTTCCTCTACTATTGTTTGATGTCATGGGTTCCAAACTTTTCATTTGTGTGTCATTATTAACCATGATGAACCCTATATCACTTCTCCTTGATATTGAACATGACATAGTACTTCAGTATGAGTAGTTTAGTCACCTATTTCCATTATGTCGGATGATAGTAGGGATGTGTTGGTCATATTTTTTTTTCGTTTAGTGGGATGATTATAAGGAGACTCATATAGGTGAATATACATACTAACTTATTTTTGTATGTTCCAGGTGTGAGAAATATAATTGTGTAGTGGAACTAGTAATGGGGTGGTTGCGATCACGCGTGGGGTAACAACATGTATGAGGGAATTCCAATACTATTTCATAATAAATAAATATTATTAATTGTGTAGTGGTGTTCTGGTAGGGTAGGTTCTTTATAAGATACACATGGGATACAATTTAGTGTGATCTAAGAGAAATTTGGATCAAAGTTATGTTGGTGCTTGCAGGTTGATTATGATGGTGGGTTTGAGTAGTTTGAGAATTAGAATGGTTTTTTAAAGGTAGGGGTTGATGCCTCATTTATCATAAATCAAAGCAATGACCTCTTTAACTGGGTAGAGGGAGACCAATTACATAGCTCGAAGACCCAGTGGGCATTTAACCCATTACATGGCCTGTAGGCCCAAATTTTTTTCCCAAGGCTCATTCTGTGAATATTTATTCTATAATACACCCCTTCTATAGTACCACACATTACCCACCACTTCTATAATGCCCTACCGCATCTATAGTGACATGCCACCGCTATAGTGCTCGCTGTTGCTACAGTGCCACTACTACTATAGTCCGCTACCGTCCTGCTACAGTACCTACACCCAATGGGTTTTGGACCTCCATTTTTCATGTTGGATTACAGGGTTCTTACCACTAAGACAAACCCCAACTACAAGTTGAGAATTGGAATATGGAATTATACAAAGTATCCAGTTTGGAGTTCGTTATAGGTTTATAGTTGATTTTATTATGCCTCTAGGATTTAAGACATTATGATTGTAATAATGATGTGGTGTTCTAGTGTGTGAGGCTATATTGATTTAAGAGAGGTCGGTCAATATAAGAACAAATGTTGATTTATACATAATTTTATACAATGAAGTGGAAACTACTTTGGGGGAATTGTTTTGGATGCAATTATTTCATTTCAAGGATTAAACAAAAGATTTCTAAAATAAATATTTTTTACTTAATCATTTTTTCATTCGTTGGGATATATTTTATTATGGTTATAATCACATATGGGTGATGGTATTGGGTAATTATGGTGATTATAATATATGTGATGTTTTTTTGTGACTCACAAGGATATGAATTATTATGTATGGGAGTTTGTAATGACTCTTAAATTTATAGGTTGGGGAATTGTATAGTATTTTATAATTATTGGTTTTAAAATAGGGAATTTTTTTATAAATGAGATTTAAATTGGAATTCAAAATGTATAGACATCTCAATTAGTTTTTTATACATGTTTGTATGTTATTAAGATTTCTATGAGGGGGGATGGTGTTCTATATAAGGAATAGTTTTTTGGGGAGCAATAAAAAAGCTCCAGTTACCATTGGGTACCAAGATGAGGGCCACTATATAACTTGTATCTATATCAATGGGGATGTGGATTGATTGTGCGTCTAGGATATTTTTTGTTTATTTTTGACTTGACCAATCTTCTCGAGTCTTATGTCTCTAATTTAGAAGTTTATAGGTAGGAATCGGTAATAATATATGAAAATTCATGTTCTTATGTGTCTTTTTTTGAATCAATTATAAGTTTATATTAGTAGAAACTTGAATGGTAAATAAATAGAGAATTATTTTATTTATTTTCAAGGATCAATATTATATAACTTATTAGATGATTGATTTAATTCAGTATCCCCCTTTATCGATACTATAAGTTAGTAGTTTCATAAATATATATAAAAGAATAATTATAAAATCATTTAAATTTTATATAATGTATGAAAAAACTTATTAAAAATGAAATTTTAGGGATACAGATAGAGGATTCACATTTAACATAGATTATTTTAAGCGTATTTGTGAAATATTATTTTTTTGAAGGGGAAAATTATGTGAATATGTACATTAATATATAATATTTCACCAATATAACCCCTAGATCTCAATATATAAGATTCAATGAATATCCTCTGTATGCTATAACTTATATAGATCCCCATGTCCTAGAATTAATTTTTGATATAGTTAAAGTTATGTGGTATAACTTTTAGTGAAGGGTAGTATCTAGGGTTCCTCTAAGATTTTATGGTAATATATCATAATAATAAATTTACTATTTCATTTAATATATTCATTAAATTTATAAGAGAAACAAATTATAGATCAATTCTGATCATGAGTTTAAAATTTCACCCTATGAAGGGATATATGTTATTGGAGGGATCTTATTGTGGATTAAACAAAATATCCAAAATTGGAAGGTGGAGAATCCTTGAGTAGACATAAGTGATGACCAATGTGGGTGGGGTGATATAAATTTCTTCAATACCATTAGGGTTGAGGTATTGCAATTCCTCTTCAATTGATAACACTTTTTTAGTGATTCTATTAGTGTATATTCCTAGGAAATATTAACCCTTAAATTATTGATTTTCATCCATCTATTGAGGATGGATTGGACTCCCTCATTCATACTATCATTCCTCCCATCATTATAGTTCTAAATTTCATTAATTAGATTCCTCCCGATCATTTATGGGAGGAAGGCTACTTTGAAAGAAGGAATTATTAGCCTCAAATCTTGAATCAAGAAATGGAATGAAATCAAGCGTAACAGGACAGATTATATAAATTTACTGAAGGTTAGTTACTATAGTTTTGATGTATTATTTCTATGTTCATGATACTAACAATTATCATGTAAGATGCACGAAATTGTGGAATTTTTTTCATGGAGTGTATTGTATTTTTGTTATTCAAGACAAATTAAATGATTGGATACTCATGCAGACAATGTCTTCTAAACATGAAGATGCAACAAATCCAACGGAAGAACATACTGTTGATGATGGAACTACAAAATTATTAGTGGATAAACAGCATGTTGATGAAATAAAACAAGAAGTACACAATATCATAGTTTTTAATAAAAGTATCAAGGAAAGAAGTCAGAGTATAAAATTTGAGGTTGGATAGAATCAATAGGGCCAACCTATTGAACTCAAAAATTCAACGTTCATTATTTATCTTGCGATCACGATGAGGATAAATATTCTAATAGATAATGATTCATCTAACCACATTCATCATGTAACAATTGGAATCATTTGGAATGATATGACAGTATTGTTACAATATACATTCTTTATTTTATTAATAAATTAAATAATGAAATATTGATTTAGTTTTCATTATTTCTTTTGTTTATTTTTGACGATTTCCATAATTATGTTTTCTTATTATCCACTAGAAAATCACATAGATGATTTTGGACACTCTTAACAAAGTTACATCTTTTGGATGCTAATGGGATAATAAACCCCCACCCACAACATAGTTATGCACATATTATAAAGCTAGAAAATTGAACTTCTTTCAGCAATCGTCGCAATGATAAATCATTTCATGTGCATTATAGCTTAAAATGAATTATTTTAAATTATTTATTTAATCAAACATGATAAAAAATTGTAAATTTCAAAAATCGTAAAAGATTACTAAAAATAAACAACGTGCCTAAAAACCAGTGTACCCCTATCACAAAAGAAGTATGAGGTACACTTTATTGAGGAAGAAATTAGTATTTATTTTAAATAAATAATAAATTTTTTATTATGTGATGTGAAACAACATATGTTCCATTGTTTATATTCATATTGATTAATCAAAATCTAATGTCACTTGAATCCCACATCATGTGCTTTAGAAGGAGGCTCGTGTAAATAAGGATGGTAAATTAGTTGATAAAAACACTCATGTTTTATGGGAAGCTTGTGTTATTATGAAATAATTGTTATTTGTTATGATTTATAAATATATTACATAAAAATAAATATGTTCAGATTTTTTTATATGGTTTAGACACAAGAATCTACAATGGCTATACCAAATGAAAAAGCAACTTTCAGTATCTTTGAAGCTGCCTGAACAACATAGTCATGTTAAAGGATTAGGTTTTGAATTATCTCCTAAGACATATTTAATGAAGATAAAAACAATTGAAGATGCATATATAGTGATGATATTTTTACTGAAAAATATAATCACTGAAAGATATTATTTTCTAGTTTGGTTTGGAAGACCAATGTATAAGAAAAGATCAATGTGAATAGGCGATGGAGAAAAGATCCACACATAACCCAGATGATCTAACTGTCTTTGAGGACAATCATTCCCCCCAAATGCATACCTAACCCTAGGTAATAAATATTTCCATTACTTTATCATCTAAATGTGAATAAGGCAACTTTCGATAACTTTATATTACTAAAATTATGCATGGTACAATTGTATATGATTTGTATCTATCAACACCCATGTACCGTCATGTTGTGATGGGATTAGTGTATAGAATCATAAGAGACTAGCTACACAATCAACCCCACCCAAAAATGAACATCATAGTGGGATTGAGGTAGCTTTGGATCCAACTACTGAGTTTCTTGTTCCACTTGAGGGTTCAGATATTACAACGATCAAAGAGGCTATTGGAGAATTCATATCATGGACATATAATCTTATAATGATAAGAGATGCTGGTCATTAACAAATTCTTTCTAATGAAAATCATGTAAAATTTGATGGTAAAAGGTCAGAATTCAGATATGATAGTATAGATGGATAAGAAAAAGGAGCAATTAATGGTTAAATCAATAAGATATAGTGAATCAACCAAGAAAACAGAATGACATTTCAAGAGATCCTTATCATTTTCAGTTATAGAGAAATATTTATTATCATTAAAAATTAAATAATAGACCACATTTAATGATAAAACTATGTATTTAATTCAAGATGAAGAAAATATATTTGGAGATTCCTTTATAGACATAATTTATCTCAAGACTCTAACTAAGATTCTCAAGCATAAATGTGTGGGCGTCTAAGTTTTGAATACATACATATGGTGAATTTGAATAATACATCTATCAAAATAGTGAGATAATTATTTAATTAATGTTAATATCTATTGAAATTTGGTAAAAGAGTTTATATTACAACTATATAAAGGAAAGATCATGAAAATCACAATTTGGATTCATTAATCCTTGTATCATTTCTAAGTTAGAATTTACTGTGAATGGGGATGTAATTAAGAAAAAATACGATACTCAAAGCGTTTAATAAAAATTCATCAGATGAAAGACACTTTTTGATGCCTACATTACAACGGTAAAACTCTATGATCAAACCACATAAAAAATATTGTACAATTTTTTATTACTTAATTGTTTGTGATTTTTCATAGGAACTGGATACTGATATAAGTGAATATAAATACCCTGAATAATTTTATTTTTGATTCAATGCATGTATATGTAACCAAAAAACCACAGTTGATGTGTATTTTGAATAATTAAGACAATAAGATCCACATTTTATAGATAAAAATTCAATTATATGTTTAGTCTATGTTTTAATGGGATTTTTGTTATGATATGGTGGTCCCTCAAGACTAGCTAGATCTTGTCATGAACTGGCATATGAATAGACAAAGCCTATGGATTACTACAAATGGGATCAAATTAAACTATATATAGAATGATATAATTAAAAAAACATCTCAAAACACTTCACTTATTTTGGTCAATGTT
This sequence comes from Viscum album, assembly GCA_963277665.1. Taxonomy (NCBI): domain Eukaryota; kingdom Viridiplantae; phylum Streptophyta; class Magnoliopsida; order Santalales; family Viscaceae; genus Viscum; species Viscum album. The sequence continues at coordinate 114,139,274 of OY728127.1, forward strand.
TCTATAATGTTCGAAACAACATAATGAAATTGATTGTGGATGTTATGTTTTCAAATTTATGAGGGAAATCAAAACACATAAAAAGACCAACATACCCCAATAGGTAATTTCTGAAAGTAATTACTATTTAATTATATATATATATATTTAATAATCATTTTGTTGGCTATATTTTCTCAGTACTATCAAGATTCCTGACAATAGAGTTACTCAAAAGAAGAAATCAATTTTTTAAAGATAAGTGGATAGTGTAATTTTTATCAGAATGTATTCCAAAAACAAATTTACGTGATTAAATGATATGTTTGTGATCTAGTATGAGTTATTAACTTTGAAAGTTATTTGGGGTGTGGAGAATTATTGGTATAATGCTTATATATAAATTTTGATCTCATTATCAAGGAGATGAATAATAGAAGAAATAAATTTGTTTGGAACCATTGAACTAATAACAACATAATTTTCAGGAAATATTGTGGTTTTAGGTAGAGGTAGGGGTGATGTCATATGTGGAGGTGTAGGAGAAGTCAGATGTAGAGTCAGAGTTAAAGATCGATGTAGAGGGGGGGTAGAGACGAAGACTGAGGTGGCGACCGTGGTAGAGGAGGATAAAAAGTGTTTTCTTGAAAATAGTAAACATTTTGGTAAAGCAAGTATAATAAGGATCATACCATGATTTTTTGAGAAAAATTGTTTAAAATTGGACACAACACTTGTCACTTAAGATAAGACCTATTGTGTGTGTTTTTAGATTAAAATGAAATTTTAGTAAAATCACACATAGCATACTCAAAACTAATAAAACGCATTTTATTGTATTTATACACTAGTAAAATGTCTCATGAGTAATTTAAGACAAGAATAGATAAGACTCAACTCAATCTGATGCATAGTGTAAATAGTATGACTCTAAGTATATATTTTTATTCAAAATTGACATTAATTTTAGGGAGAAAAAGAACTGAATTACTCAAAACTAACGAAATGCATTCAGATTGTTTTTTTTACTTTATAAAAATGAAACTTGAGTTATTTGGTATGTGTAGGGTCATTTGTGCCTCAATCCAGTGCACAATGTGACCATTATGACTCCAAGGTTGTCGTTTTATTCAAAATTTACATTAATTTAATGAAAAAAACTAACATACTCAAAACTGAGGAAACACATTCGTACTAATTTTTTAATTTCTAAAAATGATCCATGAGTAATTTGGGATATGTTAGGATCATTTTCGCCTCAATACAACACACGGTTTGACTAGTATAACTCTAAGTGCATCTTTTTATTCAAAATTGACATTAATTTTAATGAAAAACAAAACTAGCATACTCAATATTTTGGAAATGTGTTGTGATTTTTAGGGTACATTATTAAAAATGATATATGAGTCATTTGGGATGTGTATTGATCATCCACATATCAATCTGATGCACAATGTGACTGGTATGACTCAAAGTTCATTTTTATTCAAAATTGACATTAATTTTTATGAAAAAACACTAGAATACTAAAAACTGAACAAATGCATCAGGAATGATTTGGTACATTAGTAACACTATATATGTGTCATTTTGGAAATTTATGGATCATCCATTCCTCAATATGATTCATATCTTAACCGGTATGACTCCAAGTACGTCTTTTTTATTCAAAATGGTCATCAATTTTAGAGAAAAAAAACATATGACATACTCAAAACTAAGGAAATGGATTCATATTGCTTTATAACTTTATAAAAACAATCCATGAGTCATTTTGGATGTGTAAGGATCATTAGAGTACCAATATGATGCACGGTATGACCAAAATGACTTCATGTGTGTCTTTTTATTTGAAATTAACATTAATTTTAGTGAAAAAAAACAACTACGATACTCAAAATTGAGAAAATTAATCTATATTAGTTTGGTATTTTTTTAAAATTATCTATGTGTCATTTGGGATGTGTAAGGATCATTAGCTCCAAAATCCAACGTAGGGTGTGACCGGTATGACTCCAAGTGCCCTTTTTTCAAAATTGACATTAATTTTAGTGAAAAAATCAACTAACATATTCAAAACTGAGAAACACATTTGGATTGTTCTGGTAGATTTTTAATATGATCTATGATTCAATTTGGATGTGGAGGGATCATCTATACCTTAATCTATAGCACAGTGTGACCTGTATTACTCCAATTGTGTCTTTCTATTCAATGTTGACATTAATTTTAGTAAAAAAGAAACAAAAATACTCAAAATAGAAAAAAATCATTTTAATTGTTTTGGTACTTTAGAAAAATGAAAAATAATCAATTTTTTGATGTTTAGGGATAATTCATACCCCAATATGATGACTGGTGTGACCAGTATGACTCAATTTTTCTATTATCAGTTTAAAATTAAAATTTTAATACTATAAGTGTCACTCACTAAAAATCAAGAAAATGTGATTAGATTGTCTTGATGGGTTGTTAAAAGACACATAAATCATTTGTGATGTTTATGAATCAGTCTCATGTACATCCCACATAGGATTCCACCTTAATGGCTCAATGTGTGTGTTTGATGTTTAAAATGAAATTTTAGTAAAAAACACACATGGCATACTCAAAATAAAGGAAACACATTCTGATTCATTTGATACATTAGAACAATGAATCAAGATTCATTTTGGATGTGTAGTTATCATCCCTGCCTTAATCTAACACACTATGTGACTGGTATGACTCCAAGTGTGTCTTTTTATTCAAAATTGACATTAATTTTAGTGAAAAAAACAACTGGCCTATTAAAAACTAAGAAAACAAATTTATATATTTCTGTAACTTTTAGAAAACAATCCTTGTATCATTTGGGATGTGTAGGGATCATTTGTGCCTCAATTTTACTCATGGTTTTTAATGTCCTGGATTTGGGTGCCACCCAAAGGTGCCCTAAACACGATTGCTAACATAACCCGAAGGGCATTTTCTCCAAACACCTGAGGTTTCTGAATAGAATCAATGGCCAAGGAGTGATATGGGGGAAACTATGCCTTCATTGGAAAAGTATACACAGTGGAAAATGAATTTTAAACAATAGAGGAAGTAGTGATACCCAATAGAAGTACACAATAATAAGATAGAAAGTAAATCCTACAGAATCCACAAAATATATATAAATATATATATGATGCATGGAATATGAATCTATGTAAACAGCCAAACAAGTCACAATGATAGAAATAAATACAAAAACCGATGTACAAGGAAACAAGTAAACTACAGTAGCATCACAAAACTCATATTGGTCACATGCTCGCTAACTCCAACATACATCAACCAAGTACCAAATGAAGAAGGGTGATTTTCCTTATCTATACCGGCAAACATATAATTTGTTTGGGTCCAAAACATGACCCAAAGAGGGTGTGAGATGAATCCTAGTAGGAAACCACCAAAAAATTTGTGCCTAACTCTCTATAAATATATAAATCTTGTAATATTCACAATAATGAAATACTATTGGAAGTACTCAATAGTAAAGAGTCTTATAGTTTTCAATTTCATTCATTCAAGTTTATTATTCATCCTTTGAATCATGAAATATCAGGATCTAGCCTAATCTCTATATTACCCCTGTGTGATAGTGAAAAAAAATATATCTTTGAAGGCCATATAAACAATCATGTAAGACTGAGTCCAATCTTGTGCTTTGGCTTGGTAGACTCGTCACAATCATTAAATTATTCAATCACGGCCCCATGGGAATGTTATCACATTATAATCCTCGCGGGTCTTACATAACAACAGTCATTTAATAAAGACCCTCTAGGAAGCACAAACGGTCTAACCCCCTTGGTCCGACATAGCATTAATCATTTTAAAATGACCGCCTAGGCAGCTCCCTAAGTCAGTACCCCTTGGTCAACATAGCATCATTAATTTATAAACAACCTCCTTGGAATCTCTCATTTTTTGAACACCCTAGGTCAATGACCACCTGGAGGATCTATCATTCAATACCCCCTAGGTTGACATAACCATAAAACATTCATATATGACCCTACATCAAGAATCTCTCACAGTCAAACTTCTCATGGACAAACATTCAAAATTCATAACACATGCATCTCTTATAATCAGTAACTCCATCCTAAAAAACAAGTAATGGGAAACAAGGAAATCCTAATAAGAATCCTAGACCAACATCCATAAACAAACAGTCATGGAAAAACATCCACAATGGTCCAAAAAATAATATATCTTACCTTATACATAAGAAACATTACTTTATCAATTAAATAAACCATAGTAGGTTATAAACATGGTCAATTTCAAATCATGTAATACCCCAAATGTGGGTATGCATAATTTTGTGCATATATAATCTAAAACCACACAACAAAATGCACAAACCACCTACCTCAGTGACATACAATCGATATACTTGAATTTTAATCCTTGAATCAGACATTAACGACGTAGATCTAGAAAAAATAGGAAAACACCCAACTATAAATAACACATGAGAGCGGAGAAACAAAGAGGAAAGGCTCTGAAGGGATTTAAAACTCACTGGTGGGATTCCAATTCACCTGACGATGTCTCAATTGGAATCCAGATGGAGAATTGTGGGTTTGATCTTTGTCCTAAAATCCTAAGTACTCCTGTAAAAAACATGAGAAGAATAAGTTGGTTTAGGACATGATATGCAACCCCTCTAAGATATATCAATTAAAAAAACTACAAAGGGTGTTCATTAAATGTACATCTCGTGTAGTAGCCTTAACCAACTCCCATCGAAATTGGTCTGCCTGGTCATCACATGGACATGTACTCGACAGTTAAACGTCTATTACACGACTGTATGTGGCAACTGGGTACACGACGTGTACATAGAAAAAACCCATTTCTCCCATTTCCTCAAAAAACAACCCAAAATCAATATCCATAACAAAAATAAAGATTCGGGTTCTTACAAAATTACCCCTTAAAAAAATTCATCACTGCATCTACCTTTTAAGGGTGTTGAAGTAGAAACTGCAAAAAAACTCGACCACTTTGAATCAATGTCGGTCTCCCTCCACCAAGTCTTATACTGTACTCAACCATGCTGCCATAGCACCCATACTAAAAGAATATACCAGACATGTAGAACCTTCGTTCTTCTATCCACAATCGAAAAAGTGTTCTCCTTGAAGGATTCGTCCACCTCCCACTGACCCTCGTCATGTTGAAAAACATGACACATTTCTAAAAAGTAATGTCATAGCAAAGAAACATGGGAGATTTAGTGAAAATCCTAGAACCTATGAGGTAACTGCAACCAATAGGCAACCGACACGACTCTCTCCAAAACCTCAAATGGCCCAACGTATCTCTTTGAAGGCTTCCCCTATCTACTAATCCTCTTGTGTCCCAACCTCAGTGTGACATGTAAGAAAACCGAATCTCTGACCTCGTACTCCAAAGGTTGTCTCTGTTGATCAACATAAGATTTCTACAGAGACTATGAATTACTCATCCTCTTCTGATCAACTCCACCTACTCTGTGGTCTATTGGACAAGTAGACGTCCTAGCATAGCTACCTATCCTACCTCTAGCCAATATAGGGGTGATCGGCATGGCCTAAAATACAAAGACTTATAAGGTGATGTCTTAATCATCACCTAACCATTTTTATTGTAGGAAAACTCCACTTGGGGTATGTATCTCCCCCAAGATCTCTTGAAATCCAAGATGCATGCTCAAATCATGTCCTCGAAAACTAGAATCCTATTCTTGGAATGACCATCTTTCTTCTGATGGTAACTGTTACTCTAATGTACCTGTGTACCTAAATCCATATATTTTCTCTACAAGACCCAAGAATTAAATTTGGTTTCCTTGTCTGAAACAATAGAGTGCAAAACCACATGAAAATGTATTATCTCTCAAATGTATAGCTTTCCAAGATCATCAACACGGAAGGTTCCTTGACCGAAATGAAATGTGATCCTTTGTGAGCCTATTGATAACGAACCAACCCACATCATTCCATTGAGTTGACCTAGGAAAACCTGTCATGAAATCCATCGTGATAACATTCATCATCCACTCAGGAATGGGTAAATATTTTAAAATCTATATCAGTCACTGATTCTCTACCTTCATCTACAGGTGGGTGGACTATCTCATAACAAAACCAGCTATATCCATTTTCATGCCTTCCCACAAATACTAATGATATAGATCTCAATATATCATGGTGACACCAAGATGAACTGACCATACTGAGGAATGAAAATCTCGCAACATCTCCTTACATATGTCTGTTGAAACCCATATGTTCCCATGAAAACACAAAACCTCATCCCCACTTGCGGTCCATCCAGGAGTAGGGTGCTCGTTTGACACACTCTCTCTTAGGACTAGGCCTTATATGTCCGATAGATGCCTCATTCGCACATGATATATTATAGTATATGAAATAGCTATAGATGAAAGAAACGTCTTCCCCTAGCTATTGTGCACTACCAAATGCATCATAGAGAATAGATCCATAAGCTTCCACTCATTACTGGCCTCCTAAACTGACTATATTGATGTTCTCCTACCCAATGCATCATCCACTGCATTGCCTTTCCCAGGCGGGTAGGCAAGCTCAATGTCAAAAGACTGAAGGTACTCAACCCACCTTCTCTATCTAAAATGAATATCTATTTGAGTAAATATATAGTGAAGGATTTTTTGGCCATTTTATACAAAAAATTCTACCCCAAATGATAATGTCACTAACAGTGCAAGGCAGACACAACTGCAACTAACTCAAGATCATGAATTAGGTAATTCCTCTCATGTGGCCTCAATAGCTGAAACCCATACACAAAAAATCCTCCCCCTATATATGAACTTATCCCGTCCCGATACCCAATGCATCAATGTAAAGAGTTTAACTATTTCCCAGCTCCTGAAAAATTAGTATCGGTGCTTAATTCAATCACTCTTTCACCTCTTGAAAGGCTGAATCATTGAAATATTTCCACTAGTACTTCTCACCCTTCTTAGTCGAGACTTTTAGGGGCACTTCTATGCATTAAAAGTCCCAAGTAAAGCATTTCAAGTAACCAAGAAGCCCTAAAAACTCTATACCTCAAAGAGGCTTTTTCAGTACTCCCAAAAAACTACCACTCCCACCTTCTATGGGTCTACTGATACTCTTGTCTCTAAGATAACAAGATCTATGAAATGAATCTAGTCCATCCAAAAGTGTAATTTTGAGAGCGTTGTATATAACTAATTCTCTCTCAGTGTACTCAATATGAACTTAATATGGATAGCATGGTTGTATTGAGTGTGAGATTGCACCAAGATATCTTCCACAAAGACTACCAAAAAATAATATAAGGATGGAACACATAGTTCATTAGTGCCATTAAAATTGTCGGCATGTTTGTGAGAACGAACCTAATAACCAAATACTTGTATAGACCATACCTGCTCCAAAAGACTATAAGGCATATACTTGATAGTATAACATAGAACTAAAGATAATGTAATCTCAAATAAATCTTAGATAACACCAATTCTCCTCAAATATGATAAAAGAGATCATCAATCCCCAGAAAGGAATATCAGTTATTGACTATCATCAGGCTCAACATCCAAAAGTCCAAAAATTGTATGAGGGTACCGTACTCCTTTATTGAAAAAAGGACAGGTGATCCCCAAGGAGAGTACTGGGTTGGATGAAACCCTTTGCATGTAACTCTTCCAACTACTTCTTAATATCCTATAACTCTAGTATAGCAATCCTATATAGAGGAATGGACACCAGTTCAACTCCTGGCCTAAGATCAATAGAGAAATATTCCTCTCTATATGGAAGTAAAACTGAAAATTTTTCTAGAATGACCTATCTGAAAAAATCCACTATCAGAGGAAATTCTATCTTTGATGTCCCCTGGTCATCTAGATTTAAACTAGCAATCTATGTTGTAATTCCTCTCAACCCATGATGCTTGTGTCCATCTCTACTCACCTGGACATCCCCTTCACCCTTGTATAGAAAATACCCACCCTCTTGTGGCATTAAACTCACCCTACAACTATAGTAGTCAATAATGCCTTTAAATGAGACTAACATGTCTATTCATAGAATTAAATCGAAGCCTATCATCTCTAATACATATAGGTTCCACAAGAATTGACACCCACAAACCTCAGAAGGGAACTCGTTGCACTGATGTACAGTAGCATTCTTAATCCCCAACAGAGTTTATAAAGTCATAACATCATTAGTTGGAAAGATACAGAGCCCCATGATCTCCATAGTGGAAACATATATAAAACTATGAGAAGCCACTATATTGAAAAGAAATGAAGATAAAAAAGTTTACTAGAACAGTACTTATAAACATAGAGGGTCTAGAAGCCTTCTCCTACTGGGTATGTTTCATTGCAGAAGTCTGACCAGTACCACGGCCCTACGACCCTTCCTGATTACCCTGAGCTGATCCACCCTATTGTTGCTAGAAACCTGACTTCTGGCTACCATGGCAATGACCACCACCTCAGCCCGAATGGCATAATGAACTCTAGTTCCATGTATGAAGTGAAACTAGTTGTCCTTATTCTATATATGGAGTAATAACAGATCTTCTCTCACTCATTAATGATGAGAAATTCCTAAAAAAACACTACAATTTTCCCATCATGCCGCATGATTGTCACTCAACTGGGTCCTTCCGGAAGGTTGTTCTCATATGACCACTCTTCCCACATTGGCAACACAACACTTAGATACTGAAATAAACATTCTGTGAAAACTACCTGCGTAGCTTCCTACTATCCGTCAAAAGAATACCAACCCTAAATTCGGAACCTCCTAGGATAACAACTCTAAACTCACTCAGATGGTGCTCAATAATCATCACCTGATATACTACAGTTCTCACATAATTCAGAATTAAATCATTCCCCTATGATTGGATTTCCTACTTGAGACCATCCTCAAATCAGCTAGTAAGTGATAAATCATCACCCCCCAAGAATAGGTGTGAATCACTGATGCTATAAAAATTGAGAAGAGTACTCCATCACTGAAATAGCACCATGCTCACGATGTAATAACTCCAGGGCTCGGTTGGCCCTCAACGTCTCAGGTAGAAGTAATCAAAGAATGCCCTCTAAAAATCTTCCCAACACATATACTGATGATTTCCCTACGATTATATAGTATCCCACCATATCTTAAAATAATTACGTAACATGTACGTTGAGAGATTCAGCGTCCTCTCAGGAGGTGTCTCCATATGCTCGAAGATAGAAAGTTTAGCCTATAACCACAACTTTGCAGCCTGTGGTCCTCTATCCTCTAAAAATGTGGGAGGATGTTGTTGGTGGAACACCCTCGTCAACTACGCCATAGTCGGGGTATGTTTTGGTTCTCCATGAAAAGTTTACATAATTCACCAAAAGATTTCACATAAAATTGCATCTGCACCTACGCCTGATATAACAACTGGTTCCAAGATGGTGATAATGGGAGGATCTGCCCGTAGTCCCGGATCTACCATTTTCGGTGTTCAGTCAGTGTCATGTACTTGGTGTACAATTGGAGGATATCTTGGTGGCACGACTCGGCGAGGTCAAGTGTATACTTTGGTTCCATATTATCATGGATAGTAATGTAAATGTTATAGAACAGAACTGGATAAAGAAATCGTTCATGTTTTACAAAAGAGGTTTACACAGCGTATAAAAAAACTACATGGCATGTTCCCTTAAGCATTAACATGGTCATGTATTTGCTCCAACCAAATTGTGTAACACCCCATACACACGATGTGTTCTTCCTGAGACACAGAGTGTTATTGAATTTTTCGTCCTTCCCAGGTATATCTACATGGTTCGAACTACACGGTTCTACTGGTGTAACACTACATAGTGTGTTCACCTTAGACGCAGTGTGTACAACTTATGTTCCATCCACCAGCATCGTTAGTCACATGTTTGGATACATGGTTGATTATTACACAACATGTAAAACCAAGACACAACATGTACAACCCAAGTATCATCCACCCATTTCATTTGTCACTTGACCAGATACATGATATTTTACAACATGGCGTGTACTCCCAATTCACAGTGTGTACTACCAAATGTTTATCAACCCCATGTATTTTCTCACATAGTCAATCATATGGTCAAAAAATAAACAGCATGTACATATTGTACATGGAGTGTACATATGAAAAGTCAGTACTTCGAGAATAGAAGAACACATGGCATGTTTTCATAACATTGCACGTTGTGTTGTTTGGGTTTCCAAAAAGTATATTTATGATACTTGTCTAGAACCCCAAAAAAATAAAATTTATCCAATTAATTCCATGTTCTGATCCTTGATAGCCTATACATCATGCAAATCAATGTTTGGTATCATTATTCATGTCATATCTTAACAGAATTTAATTAAAGATCAAACATGATCCACCAAATTCCAATCCAAGAAGGCTCATAACACCCAGGGACCAAATCTAGGTATCCATCTAAATTAAACATTACATATACCAATTCACTATCAAAATACCAAGTATTTATATCACGTCATATTTCAAAATAGAATGAATATCATAAACAACATCTATCACAACATCATGAAATCAGTAATTCAACTTAAATAACATGAAAACAATGAATGCCATGTGATCTCTAGAAAGTCCCTATATGATGCATGAGATGGTGTAACCTCATCTCATCATGTTGAAACATAAATAGAACCAAAATTATATCAATAATAATAGGAAAAAACAAATAATCATCCAATGGTGAAATCAAATCAACTATAACAATTGAAATACTAGAATGATTGCAATATTCGAGGTAACATGGCTTTTCCTTGTACACAGGTTAGCAACCCCCGAACACAGGTCGTTACCATCTACCTATTCCTTCTTGTCCCATTCTATTGGCTCAAAAAATTAATGAAAATAAGAAAAGAAAAACTCCACTAATACCACTTTGAAACGTACTAGATCTAGGTGATGCCCAATGGTGCCCTGAACCCGATTGGTCACATGACCTCAAGTGAATTTCCTCAAACACGTGAGGATTCCAAATAGAATCAAGTGATAAGGTGTGATATTAGGGAAAAAATTCCTTAATTTGATAAGTATACACAATAAAAAATAGTAAACAAAAGCGGAATTAGTAATGCCAAACAAAAGTAAACAGCGGAAGACTAAAAGTAATTCCAACAGAATCCACAATATATATATATATATATATGATTCATGTAATATGTATCAATTAAAATAGATAAAAGTCACAATTATGGAAAGAAAAACAAAAACCAATGTGTAAAACAAATAAGTAAACTTCAACAGCATCGCATGCCTCACCTTGGTCGCATGCTCTCTAGCCCCAACATATTACATTCATGTAGCTGATGAAGAAAGGAGCTTGCCATTATCTATACCAGCAACCATATATTCAGTATGGGTCCAAAACATTAACCAAATTGGATGTGAGATGAATCCTAGTAGGAAACCACCAAAACATCAATGCCTAACAATCAGTGAATATATATAGCAGGTAATATGCAGAATGAAGCAATAAACTATGATGTACTCAAAGGTAAACAGTCCTCCAGTTTTCAATTACATTCATTTACTTTTATTACTCATCCATTGAATAATGAAATCTCGGGATCTATCCTAAGCTCTATATCCCCCCATGTGTTAATGTAATAAAACAGGTGTCTCATAAGACCATCTGAACAATAAAGTATGATTGAGTCCAAGCTTGTGCTTTGTCTTAGAAGACTCCTTACAATTATTCAATTATTAAATCACTACCCCTTGAAAATGTTCTCACACTCTAAACCACCCTGGTCTTAAATAACAAAAATCATGTAATAATGACCCTCTGGGAAGAACTCATGGTCTAACCCCTTTGGTATTACTTAGCACTAATAATTTACAAATGGCCACCTGTGTAGCTCTCACAGTCAATATCCCTTAGTCAACATCGCTTCAATAAATTATAAATGACTACTTAGGAATCTCTCGTGGTCTAAAAACCTGGGTCAATGACCAATTTGAATCCCTCACATTCAATACACCGTAGGTCAACATAACAATAAAATATACAATAATGACCCTACCTTGGGAAGCTATTATAGTCAAATTCTTCTTGGTCAAACTTTCACAATGTATAACACAGGCATCTCAGATAATTAGTAACTCCATCCTAACAAAACAAGGCTTGGAAAACAAGGCAAGCCATACTGGAATCCTAAAAAAACGTCCATAAATAAGAAATCAATGAAACACATACACTATAGTCCCATAAATATTGTATATTATATTATTCATAAGAAACTACGCTTTATCAATTAAGTAAACCATAGAAGCTGATAAACTAGGTCAATTACAAATCATGAAATACCCCAAACGTGGGTATGCATCACTTTATGATTATATAATACCAAACAAGAAAACAATTGGAACAAGCCACCTACCTCGATGTCTTAAGATCAATATACATGAACATTGTCCCTTGAATCGGCCAAGAACATCATTTATCTAGAAAAAGATAAAAAACGCCAAACTTGAATAAATCGCGAGAGAGGAGGAATCATGAAGAAGGCTATAAAAAATATTGAAACCACTAGTTTGATCCCAAATCACCCAAAGATGTCTTAATTAGTGGTTGCAAAGAGAATCAGGGGGTTCGATCTATGGTTTTCATTCCTGAGTTCCCCTGAAGGAAACAAGAGAAGAAGAAGTTGGCTTTGGACATGAGATGTGATCACACTCCTCTATATCAATTAAAAAGAAAAAATCATGGTGTGTTCATAAAATTTAAACGATGTTCATTAGATTTAATCATCCCCAATCTTAAACGGTCTACCTGGTCATCACATGGCCATATAATCGGTTGTTATACGGCCAGAACATGCCTTTATGCGGTAACCGAGTACACTGTGTGTACTCCGAAGAACACGACATGTACATTAAAAACCCCAATTTAATCCATTTGTTTAAAAACAAACCAAAATAAAAAAACATAACTGAAATGAATATCCGTGTTCATTTGCGATGTGACTGGTATAACTCAAAGTGAGTCTTTCTATTCAAAATTTCCATTAATTTTATTAATAAATAAACAACTGACATACTAAAAACTAATGAAACACAATCATATTATTTTAGAACGTTAGGAAAATTATCCAATATTCATTTGGGGCATGTAGGGATTATTTAAACCTCAATCTAATGTAGGTTGTGACTGGTAGGACTCAAAGTGCATCTTTTAATTCAAAATTTACATTAATTTTAGTGAGAAAATAACTGACATAATCATAACTATGAAAATGCATTTATATTGTTTTCATACATTATGAAAATGATCCATACATAATTTGTGACATGTGTGGATAATTCACACCATAATCGGATGCATTTTGTGACCACTATGACTCCAAGTGTTCGTTATTAGTTTAAAATTGACATTTTAAAACAAAAAAGTGTCACTCACTAAAAACCAAAAAAAGGTGATTAGATAGTCTTGATAATATGTGAAAAGGATTCAAAATTAATTTGTGACATGTATTAATTAGTCACATGTAAGTCCTACACACGATTCCACTTGTATGGTTCAAATTGCGTGTTTCCAGTTTAAAATGACATTTTAGTAAAAAACCTATGGCATACTCAAAAAAGTGGTAATAAATTACGTTATTTTTTATACATTTATACAATGATACATGAGTCATTTAGGACATGTAGGGATCATTAGTGCTTTAATCAGATGCACAGTGTGACCATTATGACTCCAGGTGCTTTTTTATTTCAAAATTGACATTAATTTTAGTGAAAAAATAACTAACATACTCAAAACCGAGAAAACTCATTCAAATTGTTCTTTTACTTTCGAAATATGATTTATATGTCATTTGTGACATGTAGGGATCATTATCCCATCATTATAAATCATATTGTAACTGGTATGACTCCTTGTGCCCCTTTTTTCAAAATTTACAATAATTTTAGTAAAAAAAACTAATATACAATGTAATAGTGATTTTTTTTCTTTTATTTGTGTTAAGAATTTTATTTCATTGAAATTCAGAATTTGATTCTTATTTTGGCCACTTATATTGTTGTTCTTGATGATGTGGTGTGTTGTTGCAGCACACTACCCCTATTTCTAATGATGTAGTGTGTTGCAGCGTCACATTGTAGTTTTCCCCATTATCAATACTATGAAATGCACTGATAAAATTTTGATTAATAAGTTCTTTTAAAGGTTATTATAACACTTCCCTTTATCATCACATATGCTGGAGTTGATAAATTATATATTTATCAGTGATTTGAAATGTGTGGATAAATTATAATTTGATCAGCATAAATAAAATCATAGATAAATTAAACTTCTATCAGTGCAAAAAAGAGCTGATAAATCATGCTTTTATCATCACCTATAAAAGCACTAATAAAAGACCCCATTTATCAGAGCTTTTGAAAGTGGTGATAAAGGTTCTATTTATCAGTTCTAAATAAAATCACTAATAAATGGGGTATTTTATGATCACTTTTAAAAGCTGTGATATATGTATGATTTATCAACACCTTTATTTGTGATAAAAAAGAAACAATTTATCAGTTCTTTTTTAGTGCTGATAAAATCTATATAAATTTTATTATGATAATGTATTCAATGATTTTCTAGAATATATTAATGATGATTCTAGTGCTGTTAATGGTGTTTTTTGTAGTAGTGTAATGAGAAAATGTACATCATAAGAGGATGAATTTGATAAAATTGATTGAGTATTTTTTATTATTATGTCAAATATAGATGCGGTAAAAAATTAACTACTGTTTAAAAAAGTATCATTTGTTAAAAAAATTGATATGTCTTAAAAATTTCATCACACACACATAGATTTATATATATATATATATATAATGAAAAATATCAGTAATTGTAGTTATATTATCTTTATTTTGGATAAAAAAATATAGTGGATTGTTATGTGAGGAAATGGGTCCTTATAGGGTTAGTGGACCACGTTAACGAATTGATATCTATGATATTCAATATTGTTTTTCCTTGTAACTCCATAGAACACACATATAAATTCCCATACCCACATAAACAATAATCTCACCCAATTTTTAAATTATATCCTAATACACCTTTCAAATAATCTCCCAATGATATCTCCCATCAATAATAAATAGTTTAATTGAATATAATTATAAGATCTAGGTTATTAATGCTAATGAGGTTAAAGATCCTTTTTCTACAACTTTTAAATTCTTAATTATATTTTTTTCACATATATAGGAATTTACAATTTCCTAATGATTTATTTTTGAAATATCACTATATGTATTTCCTTTAAAATATCATATATATATGTTAATCTATGTTTCAGACACATTATACTAAATTCATAATGAGTGATAATGCTAAAATTTTATAACGAGGAACTAAACTCTCTATTATCCAATGAAAACATATCCTAATGTATTCTATATATTTTTTATATTTGGGATTTATGTTTTCTAATATTATATATTTTATAATGAAAGTTATGTTGGTGTATTTTTTGGATCCTATATTGGTTACCAAGTATATTTAAATATATTTTTAAATAATTTTATTTTTCATCAAAGATTATCTGCACGTATGTTCTTATATAAGGAAATTTATATTAAAAATTTATAAAAATTATGTTTAATTATATAGTCTTATTTTCATAGGGGATTTATCCATTTATTGAGAGGGTTAAAATATTTTTCATCACTTTTATTAAATTATATATGTACATTGATGTTCTAGATATTCATTTACCTAATAACTACATAACTATATTTTTTTACAAAATATGCTTAATTATATACTCCTATTTTCATAGAAGATTTATCCATTTATTGAGAGGATTAAAATATTTTTCAACACTTTTATTAAATTATCTATGTAAATTGATGTTCTAGATATTCATTTACCTGATAACTACATAACTATATATTTTACTTAATATGTGTATGTTCCATAACACTATAAATCAAAAATTATTCCCTTTATGATTCATAGGATTTCACTTAGTAGTTTTTATTAATTATTTAATTTAGGATGATTATCAAAATTCCTATATAATCCTTTATTTTATATCACAGAGTCATGTAGGATAAGAGTCGTTGAACAATTAGTTTATGTATTTCAAGGTAGTTCATTTTTTAATATTATTACATTTTCTACTTATTTTATTTAATAATATGATGGATTTATTTAAACATAATTTTAATTGGAGGGCCAATGATTATATATCTGGTTTCTTCATGGTTATGTTATATGATAAAATTGTTGTTGGATATTGTGAGTTTCCTTTCACTTTATTTATGGTTCATCAGAATAAGTCCTCAATGAATTGTTTATGATGTCTAGAAATATGAATTTTAATAATTATGACATTATTTATTGTTTTTGATGTGGTTATATATTATCATGAAATCGATCGATTATATTATATATGTGTATTTATTAACATGGAATCATTTTTTGCTATATTATATATGTCCTTATGATTCCATGCTTTCATCCACTGTATGTAATCCCTTTCTGATCATATGAGATCACCCTATAACAACTCAAATATAACCATATTCATGTTATATAATATAATGAGAATATTAAATCACAAAAAAAAACACAAATAACATAATGGTCTATATATTTAATAAATGAGGATAATATCATATAAAACAAAACCTATACATTTTCTACAGAAAAAAATTTCCACTAAACTAGAAACTACAATAATAAAATTATTTCACATAAGACAAAAATATCACAATAAAATTGTGACATAAAAATAATTCTTACTCATCCATAATCCTGTTGAAAATAATTTTAAAATATATATTGATAATATAGTGGTTATTAAGGGGTGTGGAATAAAGATAAACGCAACTAGATTTAGATTTACATGAAAACCTCAGAGAAAGAATTTTTATTAAATAAAAAATTTTAAAATCATATAAACATTTTTTCAAACACGATCTCAAATTTTTTCAAAAAAAATTCATTGAATAGTTTCATATTAATTCCTCAATGTAATCATAAAGGATATATGGAATAAATTATAGTATTTATGGAAAATTTATTTCATCAAATAAAATATTTTTACCATTAAATGATCCCAAACATCTATTTTATAATAAAATTTAGTTAATGTTTCATGAAATCCAAATGTTTTCTTTTAAAACCCATCACATTTTATATAATAACCATGAGGACATCTTGTGGTGTCATATTATTATCCCTTATAAAATATTTTAGGAACCTGTAATTGAATAAATTTTGATAAATTATTTCATTGAAAATATCTATAGATAATATATCATTCCCCAATGTATTAGAGAGTTGTATCCTCGGCACAATAAAAATAAATATAATTCCAATGTACTATATCTTAAAAAATTCAAGATTTAAAATTATATAATAAATAAATCAAATAATTTTTTTAGTATATAAAAAACAATCTTTTAAGTGAGCATTAACAGAAATATTTTTTCAGAAATGTTTTTTTATAATTGTAATGTTTTCTTTTAATAAAAGTAAAAGTAAAAAATATGTCTGAATTATTTTAATGAAATTTATATATTATAAATCCAATAATACTACTTATCATTTATTTATTATTCTTTCAATCCATTAAACAATAATAAACAAATTTTGATACTAAAATATTAGTTTTTTCTAAAATAATGTTTCATCACTTTTCACCACAAATTTTTAAATCAATTTTTTCTAAATTAATAAAAAGAATTATATAAAATAAAATTTATTTTTAAAATAAACACATAAAAATAATCTTTTAATGGGTTTCTGAGAAATTTATGAAAAGGATATTTTTTCGATTAATTGTAAAATGTAATAATTTGTTTAGAAAAATTCAATTACATTTTGAAATATTTATAAGCATAATTTTGATTAATTTTTTATAGGTAAAATACAAAAAATAAATAATAAAAAAATACAATTTTGTTTATTTTAATAACTTATTTTTTCAATTTTAATATAAATTTTTATTTTATTTTTTTGAAATTTTTTCCCTTGAAACCCTTTTTTTCTCACGTATGAGGGTATAATGTTTAACAATATTACCAAAATTTGGTTATTTAAATATAAAAAATGGATTCAATAATTATAATAGTAAAAATTTATATGGTGTAATAAATTGACATAATTGTTTTGTTAATGAATAGTAAAACTATGTTAATGCGACTAACATTAAAGAAGGATAAGATAGGGGTTATAGTAAGAATATAAGGGTTTAAAAGTACTAGAATATATCGAAAATATTACATTTATTCCATATTTCATCCTTATACCAACTAATGATTAAGAAAAATTCACTTTGAATATATTGAGAATATGAAAATCATGGCTATAATTTATTCTTTTAAAAACATATAAATGTTTTTCCCCCATATAAAAATTGAATTCCCTCTTCTATCATATATGTGAATAGTTTAAGGTATTATTTTATTTTTATTTGGCCTTTAATTATTATATGGTATTTCCCATGAATTTATGGTGAAAATAGATATTTTGGGCTTGACTGCAGTTGGTGCAGAGTTAGGTGGTATCATGAACCCCTCATCAAGAAATTGTGCTACCAATGCTCAGTTTGGATAATGGTGACTACGTGGTTGACACATAGTTTCGAAAACCATGGATGATAACTATTAATTATGGTTCTCTTGGACAATGAGGGACACAAAAATACTTAATGGTTTGGAAAATCATGCGGGATAAATGTGTGACCTATCCAGGTTATTAAAAATTCAAAATATTCACTTCTGTGCTCATTGATTTTAACCTAATTTCCTCCCCATTAATCCTCATTTGATATTATTTATCCTATTAACCTTCTCCCCTCATCCTCTATAACATGGAACTTCGGTTTTGGAGGTGTTTTACTATGGTTTCTTCTGGAATCATCATATCAACGCCCTTCTCCCTTAGTTTCTCTCTCTTTATAGGGATCTTCTTCTCTCCCTCTTGGGTTTGTTTCCATCATTTTCTTAACCTAATAAGGATTCAATATTATTTTGGGTAATTTATTAAAGGTTATGGATTAAATTACATTTATATGGTCTTATGGGGGTTTGGTTGGGGTTTTCCACGGATTTATTTATGTCACTAAGTTTGAGGTAGGTGGTTCCTCGATTTTACATTAGTAGATTTGTTTAAAATGATTTATTGACTATTTAAATGTGTTTATTGGATTTTTTTGTGGGAATTATTTTTTGTAATGTTTTTGAAATACAAATATGAATAAATTGATTTTTCTAAAGTAAATTGGTTACATTTATTGTGTTCTTCATTGTGTTTCATCTTATATATGCTTCATGCCTTGTGTGAAAGGTTAATAGTGTGGTTTCAAAGATATTTAGAGGTGATAATGGGTTGAGAGTGGATTTTTAAAAATAAATGGGGGTTTGATGCATTTTGGATTTTTCATTGTGTGCCTTAAATGTTTCTTCAAAAATGAAATTTATGTGAAGCATGATATAAAATGGATTTTACATGATTATGAATTTGAAAGTCGTTGTACCAATGGGAAGGGTTGAAATTGCTTTTTTCTTTTCATTTATTTTTCTTAAATGGTTTTCATGATTTGGAAATGTTTTGAGAAATGTATTTTCAAAATACTTTAGTGTTCTTCTAAAATGTAATGATGTTTTTTAATGGAAAATGGTGTTTCCATGTGGATTTTGATCATTAGATCAATGTAAAAAAGGATAATTTACTGATTTCATTGTGTTCTTATGATTCATGGAATGTTTGTTTGAAAATGATGATTTATGTGATATGTGAAATGTAATTTAAAAAAAGAAAAGGAATTCCAAGTACCAAGGTGGGTGAACAAGAACTAGTACACTATTAGAATCGAGAGTGGAGTGGCCCATATTCAACTACTAGGATTGATAGTTACACTACTAAATAAAAATATGAAATGATATAAGACCTCTAGATATTTGAGAAAGTATCCCTTCTGGTAGATCATGCTTGAGAATGATATAGATATTGGCTTATGATTTAGAGACAACTTGATCCTTCTAATGGTATCCCCTCTAGTGGATCGTGCATTAGAACAATGTTAATACTTGAGTTAGATTATTTTGATCATCGAGGTATGTGGTTTCTAGGGGTAAAGTTATATTAGTTACCAATTTGGAGTTCCCATTTTACTCTCTAGTGAAATGTTTCCCTTGGGATTTGGTGCTGGTGGTCAGCATAAGATATACCTTTAGTAAATTTTTAGTTCAAGCATGACTATTTGTGAAAAAGGTTTTTTGAAAAAAGTGTTTATTGAGAAAGTTTCCATTATAATGATTTTTAGAAATGATTCAAATAATATTATTGAAATGTTTGTACTTATTTTTATTATATTTTTATAGCATGTAATCATTTTTTTGGGTGGAATCCTATTAGGATTTTCCCCACACCATACATACACTTTTGGGTATATGTAGAATTTGTTAAATATGACCCAAGTAAAGGCATGATGTGTCATGGTGGTGGTGGTGGATACAATTTCTAGTGTTCCTCTTACTGAAGGTGTTGGTTTTGTTATCTTGAGGGTGATGGACCTCTTGTTACATGGATGATTTTGTGATGTTTTTTTGTTCCCATTACATGGTAGTACTTTTTTATTGGGTTAATGTGGTAAAACATTGACTCTGAAATTTGGTGTACCTCATTTGTTAATGATTATTTATTATGTGATATTTATTCATGTTGGTTATTTATGGTCATATAAATGCGTAAAATAATTCCCAATGTGTATAAATTATTCTTAGGAACATGTTTCTATCCGTTGGTGGCCGAGAATGCTCTTCGGGCCCTGCCACTAGCTTGTTCTGGTGTGAGATTGGATGGAATTCTATCTTAGTTCATAACAAAATTGTATTAGATACAGTTTTCATTCATTAGATTTATCATGTTAGATGTGAATAGTTTAGACGGACCGGTGCTATGATTATTTGGATTGGAGGTTTTGGTTTCGAGTGGTGTTCCTGCACAACACACCTCATGATAGGACTTCGGTCACCATGGAATTTTGTGAAATTTGGATTAACTTATCATCCAGGTGAGATGTATCGGTTATAGATTCTATATATACATTGGGTGGAGGTGGAGTGGTTTGACAGGTTTTTCTATTATGGTGGATTTTGTTTTATTTTTGTGATTTTAATTGATTGATATTTTTTTATTTTTACTAATATTTTTTATCAAAATATTTTTTTATTATAATATTGATGGTTTTCATTTTGGTCTTTGGTTTTTGTATGAATATTCTTCCCTATAGACAACCTATGAAATCGAAAGAAGAGGTAGAATATATTTATACCTCAAAACTATATTAGTGGCTAGTGGAAGTTATTATTTAGGTTGTCCAAGATTTTAGACTGTTAAAATGGTATGATCCTACTTAGGTTAAAGAAACCAAACCATGTCCTAGAAATTACAAAACCCCAAGAGTTCATCAAGAACAATCCTTTTTATTTTTTAGGTAGAAGAGAACCTCAAGAAGTTGTGGAGCGTATTAAAATTATATATAGGATGTTAAAATTTATTGATACTCGTGAGACAATTAATGTAAAGTGTTCTTCATTTATGTTGTAAGGTCTCAGTCGTAAGTGGTGTGATTCAGTGCTGAATGAAGGAATGCACACGTAGATGAGTTGTAAGGAATTAAAGGTCGTCTTAAATGAGTATTATTATCATGAGATTTATTCATTCACTATTTACATGGAGTTTTTGGTCATATCTAGGGAGACATGACCGTGATGGAGTATTTCAACCATTTTTTTGTGTTTGTTCAGTCAACACCCGTGATAGTTTAGATGACCAGTTGAATTCTCAAAATTTTGAGATGGTGTGATAGCCAGAAATCTAATCCCAGGCCTTCTTGTTCATGGTGAAATCTTTTTATGAAGTATTTGATCATTCTATGATGTTTACAATTTATTTAAATGGTTTTTCCTTTTCTATAGGGAAATATAAACAATTTATGGTGGTATTTCATCTATGAATAAGAGGAAGAGAGATGAGAAGGGGGGGAAATGAATGTTGTATATGTTCCTTTATTCCCCATATTTCATCATTTGTGGCTTTTGTTGATGGGTCTCTTATGTTCCATAAGTGTTGGAATGTAGGAAACATGCAACCAAAATTTTCATATCTACCCAGAAATTTCCATAAATGTGGTTCTACGTAGAACATGCATCAATTTGTAAAGGTGGTGCACCCATATCAGGTTTTTTCCAGATCTTTTGATTTCGAAGGGATGTCAGCCCAATCAGATCTCTTATGGATAGTGGGTTTTTAGTTCGGGGGTCTTCAAGGTAGGGCTAGATCAACTACCTAATAGAGTAAATATAGAGTAGAGCATCAGGACAGTAGTAATTCTATAGATTTGGTAGAGATTTTGCAACTTATTATGATGGATCGAGCACTAGTAGAATCAAATATAGGCAATGCGATAGTTAGAGGAACTGTTCTTATTGCATCAACATTGGTTGTTGTTTTTTTGATAAGGGTGCCTCTATTTCTATTATTTGTACCCATCTTAGGGATGTTTTAAGGATTCCATCCTAAATTATTCCTTATGCAATGGAATTGAAAATAGAAATTTTTTATTTGAGATAACAAGGTTTAAGGGCAATTCTGGTGAAGTCACAATGTTAGGGTTTGAACTGGAATGGTAGTTCCATGATTTTTAGATGGACCACTTTGATGAGATCCTAAGTATGTATGGGATGCTATGATTTTAGGATCACATCAATTTTTATGACCAGTGTGTGATTTTTGGGCAACATGATGGTAGTACCAATGTTTTTTATGGTTTATGGAATCATTGGTCAAGATATGATGGAACTCGACTCCAAGAATATGGAAACATTTTTTTCAGATCTCATCAACTGCATTGTAGAATTATGATTATGCTCTTGAGGGTGGATTTCCTCCTATAGTGGATGAGTTACTAGAGAAATTCTCAGAAGACTTTTCTTGCTTTCCTATAGAGAGGGATGTAGATATCAATATTGATTTTGGGTTGGTAGCATAGTATACATCTATTTACTCATACCATATGGCCCCCACTGATTTTAGCGAACTAAAGGTATAGATTTATAATGTGGAATCCAAAGGATTCATTCACCTGAGAATCTCACATTTGGCCACCCCAATAGTGTTTGTGAAAAAGAAAGATGGATCTCTCCGATTTTGTATTGATTACTGGATGCTGAATGTGGTGAGAATGAAGAATAAGTATCTTTTATCCCATATTGATGACATTTTCGATCATTTTAAGGGGAAAAGAAGGGTTTATGTTATCAAATTGTGTTCCTAGAATCATTAATCCATAATTAGAGAGCAAATATTTTGAAAACAGCCTTCTAATGTAGGTAATTCTATTTTTAGTTTTATTTAATGCCACTTAGTTTCATGAAAAATCTAATGGTATTTCTAGAATGTGAACATTTAGAGGTAATTTTATTGAAAAAAAATTAGTCAAGGAAGTGAATTCGAATACATTCCTTGGTTAAAATGACTATAAACCATGCAAAGGAAGAATATGAAAAATATCAAAAAAAAAACATATACCCAATTGAGTATGAATAAATTGTTCCAATCGTAGATGAATATAAATATTAATTAAATATAACTAAATAATTCTTCTATAAAATATCCTACTCATTTGGAAAATCTATTTTTTAAAACCTAAAACATTTTGAAGATTCATTTCATTAGAAATAAATATTGAAAACAAAGTATTTCCAAAATATTAGGAAAAAAATTTCAATAAAATTAACCCATTATAATTGAAATGTAAGCTTCCATGAAATGATGGTCATGTTGGTTGGTAATTCAATGTAGATGTTAATGTTAAAAATAACATTCTTTTCCCCTATAAAAATATTAAACTAGTTCCGTGTTCATAAAATTATAAGAATATTCATTTGATTTTTTTTAAAATAAAAAAATGTTAAAGCTATATTAAATTAACAATTTTAAACATTTTAAAATATTTTTTGTTGAAATATTTAAAATACATTGTTTTGGAAGAAAATATAATTTCATAATGAAGAGAGATATAAACATAGATTTTATTTAAAATATTTTATTAATTTATTTAGAAACAGACTGTGTAAAAATGATACTATTATATGGAAATTACATTAATAACTTTAAGTGAATAAAAAATGACTATATTAGTCAATGATCATGTAATTTCATTCATCTAATATTTATTAATATACAATCTTTATTAGAATTAGATTGATTAAAGAAACCATAAAATGGTCATAATTTTGATATTAGAATTAATAAATTAATAGATTATATGTATAAATTATAATTACACATAAAAAAATTGTAGATAAGAAACAAGATAATAAAATATCATTATATACATAATAATATAATTTCAATAACATTTATTAAGTAATATAACTCAATTAATATAAATTGAGTTATCAAATTCATTACCCCTTCATAATTTTCAGGTCAAATACCATTGAATAAAATAATTGAAATTGAAACATAAAATAAAATGAATTGATATTTAATCATCATATAGTATGTACAAGATAAATATTTTACACTGTATAAGGAAATTTGGTGCATAACATTAAAATAAGTCTTCATTAAATGAAATTGAGACAAAATATATTGCCTCACACATTGTTTTCGTTTAACAATATTTGACCTCCTATATGAAAATTCTAAAAATTTTATTAAAATATAAAATAACTGTATTAATACATTTGATTCCATAAAAGATCCATTTATAACATTTTATAATCCATTTGTTAAAAATTAGTAGATAATTTTTTTTATTTCAGGTGTTAATTACACTATTTTCTCATGCATATTTTATCATGAAAGACCAAGTACATTCACATATTATATAGTTCCATAATCAATAAAATATTATTAATTTGATAATTATCATATTTATAGATTAATTTTACTTTTAAAACAAATCATTAATTATGGCTATGAAAAATGAAGTATGTTACGAGCGTAGTGATGGTCGGTCATACGTACGCATGTGTAACATTTTAATTTTTCAAAGATCCACAAGGAAATGAGATAGGTATATTTTATCTCTCCATAGTGTCTTTAATAACATAAATAACAATTTATATACTTATATATATATATATACATATATATATATATCATCCATGTGTTTTGGGGATTAAAATAGATTCACATCGTGTCGTGATGGTGGTAGTTCTCATGCACACAAATAATATGATCGTCTTTAATTGATTGAATATATTCAAATAATAAAGACATATGATCATTACAGAATGATAAATATGTAATTAATATCATAATTATGTCATTTACATAACATATAATCATTATATTTATCCTTATCTCCTTCAATTTAAAGCGTTAGTGAAAAATAAATCTCAGGGCTTTGCGAGTTAGTAGTATACCATACATATGAGGGACGTTATAATATCCACTACAAAATGATAATTAAAAAAATTATATAATATATACTGAATTTATAGTTATAAATATGTTATAAATATCACATATATATATATACTTTATATACACCATCATACCAAACTATTATAGGTGGTAATGGAAAAATGAATTACATCGGTTCGCGAGGTGGTAGTCCGTCGTACACATGAATGATGATTGCATAACCCATTTCAGGGAAGTGGATATGGATGTAGGTAATGAACATAACATTAAATAATCTTGATATTTTTAATATATATTGTTCATAATATAATAATTGTTTGAAAAAAAATTGACGGAGGTGGAAGATAAAATAAAATAAAAATTCTTAGTGGAGAGCATACCACTACTTCAAGTATCATGCTTAAGATTGCACCATAGCCTTTCTACAGTGGAATTCAAGTAATAATAAGGAATAATGATTATAGGATGGATTCATTTATGTGATTTTTAATGGTATTTACCAAACCAAAATGGTGTTAAGTTTTGATGAAGATTGAAAGGGTGTCCATTTATAAGTGTGTTGAGAGTCACACTTATAATTTTTTAAAGGATTCAATCATAACATCATTTTATCTTCCAATAGGGAAAAAAATGGAAATTAAAAAAAATTAATAGATAAAGCAGAAATATTTCCAGCCATTATGTATTTTAGAAGTTCATGGGGTATTTGAAACCCTTGTATTTTTAATTTTACCCCATATAAATCCATAATTTCTTTACCCAGAGTAAATAATTTTTATTATATTCGATATTCATTTTGGTCAAAAATTAATTTCAATTTTTTATAAATTATAAATTGTTATGGTTAAAAATATTTAAATAATTTTTAATAATTCAATTCACACCAGTGGAAAAATAAAAAATAATATTAATCTTATAGAATTTATTATAAATAAGTTTTTTAATGAGAAAATTTTCATAATATTTCAAAGTTATTATTTAAAAATTTGTTATGAAACTGATTAGAAAGTAAAAAAATAAATATATGTTATATAAGAAATGTTATATTAAAACTAATTCAAAATTATATTTATCCGTTTAAATTTTTTAAACAAAAAGTGGATTTTCGATTATAATTCAATATTTTCAGTATTCATTGAAAAATGTAATGTTTTAGAAAATTAAGAAAATTCACTAAATGATATTTTTTATAATATTATTTCAAAAGTAATGTTAATTTAATATAATAAATGTTATATAAGTGGTAAAAACTAATATTAAATTATTTTTTCAAGGCATGACTAGACCATTTTTAGTAAACATTAATATTTTTAAAAGACAGCTATTAAGCATTCAAATTATTATTATTTTATTTATAATCAAAAGATATCCACAATTTAATAATTTAGATAGTAATATTAATACACACTAATTTTGAGTTCATTTATAATTTTATGCTATGATATGGATCTTTTGGACTTGGGGTTTCTTGTTCCACAAGTTATTGATGAGATAAAATTTAATGAAATATATTTTACTGGTTGTATAAGATGGGAATTATGTGTTGCAAATGCTATCAAATATAATGTATTTATTTTTTAATTGTTGGGTGATACATTTTTCATGAATTCTATTATGGCCTATTTTATCTTTGTAAACCATAATTACTCATATTTACCATTGTTATAAAGAAACATCCATGTATAATATCTAGAAAGGGATATAATTTCTTAGAGTCCACTCACTCTGTCCTTTACCAACATTCTAGGAAGTTTTACTATAATTTGATTCTTTCTTATACTTATCATTCAAAATAACAATAGACATATTTGATAGGCCCAATAGGTTAGATACCCTAAGGTGGGGTGAATCAGAGTACGACAGATTAAGAAAACTTCCCCAAATGATCTAGTTTCACTATTAAGAAAGACTCCCTTCCCTCTCTCCCCTGTAGCAAACTATAAACAGAAATAAAACAATGCATAGAACACAAAAATTTTTAATTGGTTCACCACCACTGGGCTACGTCCAATGAGCATACATCGACGATGTGCTGATGTACTAAATTCACTAAAGGTGCACTGTTGTTTACAATTTTTGAAGTAGGATCATTATCCCATCTATTTTACAACCAGTCACGATATGAAATCTCACTGCTCTCTCGACTGAACTGCACTCACTACTTCTTCAGAGTATCCAATCAAAGTTTATAGACATGTAGGCCTCTTCAGTTGAATGAATACCATCATTCTCAAATATATGTAGATTCTCTATTGTGGTTATACTTTCATACACAGATGAATACCGCTTTACCAAATAATTGAATTGGACAACCTCAAATTTTACGTGTATCCATTACTGCGACTTGCACGTAATTATTTTTCCATGTGTGAAAAATATCATTTTTCCATGCAATATCAACTCTTCTTTTTGCGCAACCACAAAAATTCCATGCAATCTTCATTTTTATGTTCAATGTAATCTTTTACATGCAACATCAATTTTTACAGGCACCCCCAAACTTTTTGCGCAACTCCCCGTGTGTACATTTTATGCTCAACAAAGCTCCGATATTCTCTAAGTCATCAGCTATTTTGAATGAGGTGGTCACATATATTTAATAGGAAAAATAAACCCTCAGTGAAAAATCCTCCTTGAGCGTGTAATCCTTTAGAGCGAGGAAAACACATCTTCCGTGCAACACTGTATTTCGCGCACTCCTCCAATTTTTTTTGCAACTCATACCTTTTCCAATTTTTGATCTTTTAATCTCAACACACCTTTAGCGCGAAAAACTACATTCCTCTATTTCATGCACAACTATAATATTTTGTGAACCACTCTAATATTTTTCGCACCTTCATTTTCCAAAAAAAATCCATCCATTTTCATATTTTTATCCCCAAAAATTTGACAAACACAGGAAAATGATGCCACCTTGTATCTGCTCTTTTTTTACTGCCTCCAGATCATCCATTTCTTTGTCGTGGTTATTATTTCAATATTGGATTTTCAACAACATCTTCTGAACATGAAAAATCATTATGGATGTCCCCTTTTTCAGAAAACTAAACATAGAAACCCACCTTGTCAACAAATAATACATTGAGGCCCGTTTTTTTTTAAACAAAACCACCCCAAAAATGCATCAATGGTTCTTCAAGAGATTTTTTCCCATCAATATCTTTAGTGATATCCCTAGATATATCCATAAACATATAATTAGGAATATCCAATGCGATCTTACAAATGTGATCTCATTGTAGTTTTTAATGATTAAATAAACCTTTTATCTAAAACAAAATGCAGGGACCAAAAATTATCATTCATAGATATATCATCTTCCTAGAAATATATTCATTAAATTCTAAAAATACACAACCAAAGTTTCTAATGATTTATTTCCTTTTGAGACTGGGTAAAATATTCTTATTTTGTAAATGATCTTCAATATGTACCATAAAGGTCTTCTGTATTTGTGCTCTTCAAAAACATACCGTAAATAAAATCATTATCCATAAACTAGGAATGAAACATTAGAATGAGTTAACTCATTTACTAAGTAAGTGTAAATAATGAAAATAAATAATCATTACCCGAGAATAAGGACATGAGAATTGAGAATAATGTCCCAAAACTATACCCTCTATATCAAAAATCAAAATCCCATGTCAAATAATAAATAAGGAAACTCTATAAGGAATGAGTCATACTTTAATAATAGAACAATATCCATGAGAATATAACAATTGAATAAGATATTTATTTGTGTAATACACCTATGATTATAATATTGTTGGCATGTACAATATAAACAGGTTAACTTATTTTATC
Source organism: Viscum album (assembly GCA_963277665.1). Classification (NCBI taxonomy): domain Eukaryota; kingdom Viridiplantae; phylum Streptophyta; class Magnoliopsida; order Santalales; family Viscaceae; genus Viscum; species Viscum album. Next base: position 114,168,585 of record OY728127.1, read on the forward strand.
AAGGACTTGAAATCATGGACACACATAAACTTATAAAAAAAATACTACGTCCATTTACAATATTATGACCAATAAATCCTAGGCCATTAATAAAAATTTTATGATTTAATTAGGTTTATGCATAAAATTACAGACATTTAGTTATGATCACACATAACATTGTGAACATGTAATCACATTCATGCATAACATGTTTACACAGGGGTTGTCCATATTTACCTAGTGCATTGAATGGAGATATAGGTCCACACAATCACATTATCCATAAAAACATGTTCTAAAAGATAATAAAATATTAATCATATCATATCCCATGAAAAGATATGGGTTTCATAAACATTTCAACATAACATAACCTGTGAAAATTAATCATGTTTCATAATCATTTAATCATTTAATTATAGAATAATACATGAAAATAAGAGAATGTTTTATAATGACTGTATCATGGTATAACCTAGGTAAGAGAAATAAGATTCATAAAAATAATTTCAACATTAACATAAGCTATTTATAGAGAAAAATAATTGGTTTCCAGGATTATATTTCATAAAAATAATAAGTAACATCAAATTATGTCATCTTATGTAGGAAATGATTTTGAAAAGTCATTTCGAACATTTCTTGTAAAAAATTTCATTTCCAAATTAATTACTTTTCAAACCATAATAAATTTTAAAAAACATTTATAATTATAAATAATTATTTAAAATAATTACTGGTCAAGATGGTGGTAAATGTAATACACATTAAATAAAGAATCCTTTCACATTTTTGGTTAAAACCAAATGTGCCTTGTTTCAAAATGGACATGAATATTTCATTTAATTGTTAAAAAAATAAAAACTTTAAAAATGTAAATTAAAGTAAAAATGGAAATTTAAAAAAATTGAAATCATTTTACAAAACATTGATATGGAGGAACAAAGGTTCATCTCCCGAAGAGAGATTGAAATTCAATTTTATTTAAAAATATTCTTTGGGAATCACAAGTACGTAAAGAAATGAAATGATGTTAAAATATATATTCTAATGAAATACCCATATGAGAATAAAATTCATGAGGTAATTGACATATTGATCATAATATTTCATCATTATAAGCATAAACATAAACAATCCTAATAAATTATTAGAATTTATCGTAAAACACTTTCAAATTTGGTTACTATGATTCATAAAACTAGGAAAAAACTACATTAAATCAAACTAAAAATATCATGATAATAATTGAATTTGTGAAATTAAATCTTAATGGGGATGTATATACACCTCATAGAACACGGTACATGTATAACATAATATATGTCCCAAAGAAGACAATTTGAGGCAATAATCACTTACTGCATTGGTTACATTGAAATTGTAAATCCTGTGAATGAGATATCCTCAAATGAATGTGTAAATACATATAATTTTTAGGATATGAATCAAAAATAAAATCATGGATAGTATATACACCATATAAGTGATAAACATGGTGAATGATTAATTAATCTCATAGAAAATATAATTTAGACGGAAATCCATTACCTTATGTCTAGATGTCATTTGTACATATTAAAAACTCAAGTATAATAAATATAATTTTATTATAAATATATTAAATAAAGTTAATTATATTTATCATATCACATATGATTTACTTATCACATTTTATTACCCTTTTATTAACAAATTCATTATAAATTGGCTTTTGGGGACTAATTTCTTTTTTGTGCTTAACTTTTGATTTTTTATATTTTTGGTCCTATTACATTGATAACTGATCCATATGGTATAGAAAGTTACCAATGATATTAATATATTTTATATTTATTATATATTTATTTATCATAATTCATTTATATTAGAGATAGAAAAATAAATACACCATTAAGGGAGAGAGTAGATTGTGAATACGAATGAATGATGCTTCCATTTCTTGATGGGTAAAATAAAAGAAAGGTAAATATGATATTACGATTAAATAAGTTATGTCATAGATATCACATATATTTATTTATACATTATTTTATTACCTTCCGTGTAAATCGAACATTAAAAATTAATCACATATCTTCATGAGGTGGTAGTCTTCTATATATATGAATCAAATTATCATATCCCACACAAATATAAAGTATGAAGTTATAAGTGATTTAATAATTCCAAATGTATAATTATATTATAAATATCATATTTAACCATATTATATATCTTTATTACCATCCATGTAAATAAATAAATGAAAAAAAACATCACATCAGTTTTCTTGGAGGTAATTCATCATAGACCCGAGGGAAATTATTTTTTTGCAATGGGTTTTGAGGTAAGAAGGTAGTTGTGTTATTATAATTAATGAGGTATAATGTCACGAGCTGAATATGTTCACCACTAATACCGGCACCAAATCCAACCCATGATAAGACCTGAAGGGTTTCTTTTATCCCCATGGGGTGTCACAAGTTCCTGGGTATCAATAAATTATGTTTGAGAATGATCTACCCGTGTTTGAAAGCATAAAAAATTAAAAAACCAATAATAAGAATATGAAACATCTAGGCCAAAAATGACTTCAAAAAAAACAAGAACTGAAAATATGATACTAAATAAGTTACCATATTTCCAAACATAAATAAAGATTTCATCAAAAGATCCACTCTGACTCCACATGACAAGGGGTCATCACCCTCGAGTCGCCTCCACAACACCGCACCAAGAGGGGACAAACAACTCGTTCCACCTTCACTTAAAGCATTGCCTTTACCTGAGTCAAACATGACCAATTATAATTACACCCAAGGGGAGTAAGTAGGGTTTGATCCTAAAACCAATAGGATTACATCCAATGATTCAATATTGTACGCAATACAAGGTAAAAAATCAAGCAGTTTTAATATGTAAATAAAATAAGTGATAAATTCCAAGAAATAAAACATTCAATTGAAAATAATTTTCAAACATAAACATTCAGAATGTAAAAATGAATATTCACATGAATATGGGTTATTATTTTATATGTATTCCCATGCATAATCATTAGTCTATTATCATATGTGTTTTTATTTATTATCATTGACATAAAAATACACATACATGTGGACATGCGTTATTATTTATTGTTTCTTACCATGAAGATGCACAGGAAAACACACATGCGCATGCTTGAAAATTAATTAAATAAGAAAAATCATCTACTGTAATGTACATAAAAACACACCATAAGAAAAAGGTAAATACCACAAATCCAATGAACACCAGAACCGGGAACACCCCTAGGCAACTAGATAGTCTCGGTCTCTATGTACCTCATACCTCAGTGTAAAGTTACCATAGGAAAATCATTTCTTGTTCATGAGACACTATTAGGGAACATAAACATAAACTATTGGTCCCCTATAATAATAAATATAGCTTTGTTAGAGTTTTTTTATCCATTTTCCCAGTGAAACATGGATAAAACTCATCTCGATCACTAGCTGTACTAGTACATATCCGCCCACCTAGGTACTTGGGCTTCCCCCTTTGTGATCAAACAATTTCAACAAGCCAAATAAATCAATTTTAACATAAAACACAACTAATGTTCACACACAAAAAATATATTATATATACACACTTTATACCACTTAAAACACAAAACAAAGAATTTTTATTTTCTATTAAAAAACTTCTCAAAATCATGCCTTGTTTTCCACACACAACTCCTTGAAATCCCACTTTGCACACCATGTGCAAACTTTATGTTTCCAAAACAAAAATGGAAGTCCAAAACCTTCTAATGAAACCCAAAAATTAATTTTTAGGGGAGCCCCTATGATTGAAGATATGATGTCATTATAAACCCTCCATTTTTCAAAAACATGGCACTTAAAAATTTATGTGTTTCACAAACACCATTAAAATAGATTTTTGTAGCAAAAACCAAACTAGGTAAACATTAAAAACACTATTTTCATCCCTAATAAATTACTCTAAAATAAACAAACAAATTATAGGGTATCCCCATGTGAATCAATAAATTATTTCTTTCAAAAAACCCCAATTTCACATAAAAGTCACACCAAAAATTCATGTTCATTATAAATACAACTAAAAACAATTTTCACTAAAACATTCAAATACAAAAATCATAAAAATACCATAAAAATAGAAATATATGTCACAAAAATTTCACACACAATGTAATCACGTACCAAAATAATGAAAACCTAGAATCCTCTGTGCGAAAACTCAAATTCACCACCACCGCACCTCAAGGATGGTAGTTCAATCCTAAAAACAGAATATTAGACCAAGAAAACCCAAGGTTAAACACTAGGTTCAAAACCCTAACCTCTGTTCATTTGGAACAACAAGAAAAATCTAGTGAAACATCATAGAAAGGGAGGAATTAAGAGGGATATACACTTACTTGAGGTTATATGATGTTCCTCACGACTACAAATATGTTCATTAACAGTGCTAAAAACGGGCTTTAACAGCACTAAAAAGGTGATGTAAAGCTCAGCACTGATAAAGGGGGTACCCCTTTATCAGATCTTAGTAAGGGATGATAAAGGCTTTCTTTATCAGCGCTAAAAAAGTGCTGACAAAGGGTTACATTATCAGCCCTAAAAACGCGCTGATAAAACAACCCTTTATCAGCACTAAAAGAGCGTTGATAAATGCATGTTTTATCAACGCTCCTTTAGCGCTGATAAAATTATCTTTTATCAGCGCTCCTTTAGCGCTGAGAAAGGTGTAGTTTATTAGCGCTTTTTAAGCGCTGATAAAAGCATGATTTATCAGTGCTAAAAGTGTGCTGATAAATGCCATCTCTTCTGCTCCAATAAATCTGCAGCAGCACACCTGAAAAAAAACAGCATCTCAATAAGCCAATTAAAGCAAGTATACCCATACAAAATTTACTAATAAATCATAAGAAAATTAGTCCAAGTATACCCATACAACAATTATAACTGTACACCATTAACACAGAATTTATAAGTAAATTATGTACTTAAAGAAATCAATTCAGAATTCAGGGGGTTTGGGGGCTGGTCAAGGGTTTGGGGTGGCTATCCAAGGGGGGGTAGGGGGTGTCCAAGGGGCTTTCTAGTTCAATCCTGAGGCTCTACATGGGTGTGTTTTATCAATATATAAATATTTGGACTTTTCTCTATCCACAATATATCATGTTCTCAACCTCAAAGAAGTTATAAGGTTTTTACACACACTGAGGTGCACATACTTGGTGGGGGGATGACTCTCATTAATAAACCCCAATATTAAACTTGCAATAGGCTATTTTAAGTGTATGATCAGTCAAAATGCACAACCTAGTTGAGAAATAACTTGAAGAAAACTAATAAAAAATCATCATTGATCCTCAAATCCATGACCATGATTAAACAAAAATTAATTTTCTAAGTGCTGAACTTTTACCAAGCATTTTACAAGGATTGTGTCGACATTAGAAAAATATAGTTTCACCAAGTCCTCCCCCATCTACATCAAGACACGTTGATTCTCAATTATTAAAGTCTGATCAACCATACCTACTTCATCCAATGTTAGGGTTTCTCTGAGTACATCATAGGAACCACACAAAACATATAACATACCATGGTCTCCCCACTATATACTTAATTATCATTGACCTTCAATATGTGAGTTTTATTTATAATCAATCATGGAAATCCACTTATGGGAGTTTTCTCATCCAGGGAATACCCTCAATAGTATCTCAGACCACCCATATGTGTTCTTCAAATTCCGACACATAAGACCTTAAAGGATCTCATCCCTATACTATGGGAGTACCCTTATTTAGGGAATAATACTAAGAAGCATATATTCTTTCCAATATGGGAGTATTATCGTCCAAATAATAATCCCTAGAAGCATATCAACCCTCCAATATGGGTGTATTCTCATTTGAGGCATAATCTATATAATCATCTCAGCCATCCCCTATTAGATTATATTCATTTAGTGAATATTCCCAATAAGAATCACATCCCACTCCTATGGTTGTATTCTCATTTGGGTAATAATACCTATATATATCTCATCCCTACCCTATGAGAGTATTCTCATTTAAGGAATAAGACCCATAAGCATATCCACCCACCCATATGGGAGTATTTTCATCCAGATATAAGACCATAAGTATCACAGACCCAAAAACATGATCACCCTTGTATACCAGGCCAAACATGACTTGATATATAAGAGTCCCCTGATCGATCACATGCCATGACCCCCCATTTAAAATACCAATCCAATCCGAATGCGTTTGGTCAGATTTCTATAGGTAAGTTGTTGTTTTCAATTAAAATTGTGTCCATTTTAAACAAAATAGAGACCATTTGAGTGCTAGCGGCCACATCGTGCCTCGGATTGAGGCGGGGTTGACATGTACACGTCTCCAAGGACCCTTGGACCATTCTTATAAAAGATCAATGCTATTAGAATGCATTTGGTCAGATTTATGTAGGTCAGTAGTTCTTTTAAATTAAATTGTGTCCATTTTAAACAAGAGAGGCCCTTTGAGTGCTAGCGGCCACACCGTGCCTCAGATTGAGGTAGGGTTGACTCATACATGACACCAAGGACCCTTGGATCGTTCTTATAAAAGATCAATGCAATCCGAATGCATTTTGTTGGATTTCCATAGATGAGTTTTTGTTTTCACTTAATATAGTGTCCATTTTAAACAAAATTGAGACCCTTTGAGTGCTATCGGCCACATCATGCCTTAGATTGAGGCAGGGTTGACTCGTACACATCACCAAGGACCCTTGGATCGTTTTCATAAAAGATCATTGCAATCCGAATTCATTTGGTTGGATTTCTGTAGGTCAGTTGTTGTTTTCACATAAGATCGTGTACATTATAAACAAAATAGAGACCCTTTGAGTGATAGAGGCCACACCATGCCTCAGATTGAGGTGGGGTGGACTCGTACACATCACCAAGGACACTTGGATCATTCTTATAAAATATCAATGAAATCAGAATGTGTTTGGTTGGATTTCCATAGGTTAGTTGTTTTTTTCAATTAAAATCATGTCCATTTTATACAAGAGAGTCCCTTTGAGTTCTAGCAGCCACACCGTGCCTCGGATTGAGGATAGGTTGACTCATACACATCACCAAGGACCCGTGGATTGTTCTTATAAAAGATCAATGCAATCAGAATTTTTTTGGTAGGATTTCTGTATGTAAGTTGTTGTTTTCACTTAAAATCCTGTCCATTTTAAACAAAATAGAGACCCTTTGAGTGATAACGGCCACATCGTGCCTCTTATTGAGGCGGGGTTGACTCTTACACGTCACCAAGGACCCTTGGATCGTTCTTATAAAATATCAAGGCAATCCGAATGCGTTTGGTCAGATTTCTGTAGGTTAGTTGTTGTTTTCACTTAAAATCGTGTCCATTTTAAAAAAAATTAGAGACCCTTTGAGTGCTAGTAGCGACATCGTTCCTCAGATTGAGAAGGGGTTGACTAATACATGTCACCAAGGACCCTTGGATCATTTTTATAAAAGATAAATTCAATCTGACTGCGTTTGGTTGGATTTCTGTAGGTAAATTGTTATTTTCACTTAAAATCGTTTCCATTTTAAACAAAATAGAGGCCCACTGAGAGATAACAACCACACTGTGCCTCAGATTGAGGCAGGGTTGACTCATCTATTTCACCAAGTACTATTGTAATGTTCTTATAAAATATCAACGCAATCCAAATGAGTTTGGTCATATTTTCGTAGGTCAGTTGTTGTTTTCCATTAAAATCGTGTCCATTTTAAACAACCGAGACCCTTTGAGTGCTAGTGGCCACACCGTATCTTAGATTGAGGCGGGGTTGAATTTTACACATCACCAAGGACCCTTGGATCGTTATTATAAAATATCAATGCAATACTAATGTGTTTGGTCGGATTTCTGTAGGTCGGTAGTTGTTTTCACTTATTATCTGGTCCATTTTAAACAAAATAGAGACCCTTTGAGTGCTAGCGGCCACAATGTGCCTCGAATTGAGGCGGGGTTGACTCGTACACGTCACCAAGGACCCTTGGATCGTTCTTATAAAAGATCAATTCAATCTAAATGCATTTGGTCAGATTTCAGTAGGTTATTTGTTGTTTTCAATTAAAATCGTGTCCATTTTAAACAAGAGAGACCCTTTGAGTTCTAGCGGCCTCACCATTCCTCGGATTGAGGAAGGGTTGACTCATACACTTCACTAAGTACCCTTGGATCGTTCTTATAAAATATCAATGCAATCTGAATGTGTTTCATCAGATTTACGTAGGTCTGTTGTTGTTTTCACTTAAAATCCAGTCCATTTTAAACAAAATAGAGACCCTTTGAGTGCTAGAGGCCACACCGTGCCTCGAATTGAGGAGGGTTTGACTTATACAAATCACCAAGGACCCTTGGATCATTTTTATAAAATATCAATGCAATCTGAATGTGTTTGTTCAGATTTCTGTGGGTTAGTTGTTGTTTTCACATAATATCGTGTCCATTTTAATCAAAATAGAGACCCTTTGAGTGATAGCGGCCACACCGTGCCTTGGATTGAGGCAGGGTTGACTCATACACATCACCAAGGACCCTTGGATCATTCTTATAAAAGATCAATGCAATCTGAAGGCGTTTGATCAAATTTACGTAGGTCAGTTGCTGTTTTCAATTAAAATCGTGTCCATTTTAAACAAGAGAGACCCTTTGAGTGCTAGCGGCCACAAAAAGCCTCGAATTGATGCAGGATAGACTCGTACATGTCAAAAAGGACCAATGGATTGTTCTTATAAAAGATCAATGCAATCCGAATGCGTTTGGTCAGATTTCCATAGGTCAGTTGTTGTTTTCACTTAAAATCGTGTCCATTTTAAACAAAATAGAGACCCTTTGGGTGCTAGCGGCCACACAATGCCTCGGATTGAGGTGGATTTGACTCGAACACGTCCCCATAGACCCTTTTATTTTTCTTATAAATTATCAATTCAATCTGAATGTGTTTGGTCATATTTCCTTAGGTCAGTTGTGGTTTTCAATTAAAATTGTGTCCATTTTAAACAAAATAGATACGCTTTGAGTGCTAGCGGCCACATCGTTCCTCAGATTGAAGCGAGGTTGACTCGTACATGTACCATAGACCCTTTGATAGTTCGTATAAATGATCAATGTAATATGAATGTGTTTGCTCAGATTTTCGTAGTTCAGTTGTTGTTTTCAATTAAAATGGTGTCCATTTTAAACAAAATAGAGACCCTTTGAGTGCTACCGGCCACACCGTGACTCGGATTGAGGTGGGGTTGACTTTTACAAATCACCAAGGACCCATGGATCATTCTTATAAATGATCAATGCAATCCGAATTCATTTGGTCAGATTTCCGTAGGTCAGTTGTTGTTTTCAATTAAAATCGTGTCCATTTAAAACAAGAGAGACCCTTTGAGTGCTAGCGGCTACACTGTGGCTTGGATTGAGGCGGGATTGACTCATACACGTCACCATAGACCCTTGGATAATTATTATAAAAGATAAATGTAATCCAAATGTGTTCGGTCAGATTTCTGTAGGTCAGTTGTTTTCACTTAAAATCTTGTCCATTTTAAACAAAACGGAGACCCTTTGAGTGCTAGCGGCCACACCGAGCCTCTTATTGAGGTGGGGTTGACTCGTACATGTCACCAAGGACCCTTGGATAGTTTTTATAAAATATCAATGCAATTTGAATGGTTTTGGTCAGATTTATGTGGTTCAGTTGTTGTTTTCACTAAAAATCGTGTCCATTTTAAAGAAAATAGAGACCCTTTGAGTGATAGTGGCCACACCGTGCCTCAGATTGAGTTCGGGTTGACTCGTACTTGTCACCAAGGACCCTTGGATCATTCCTATAATATATAAATGCAATAAAAATGTGTTTGGTTGGATTTATGTAGGTTAGTTGTTGTTTTCAATTAAAATCATGTCCATTTTAAACAAGAGAGAGATTTTGATTGCTAGCGGCCACACCGTGCCTCAGATTGAGGCAGGGTTGACTTTAATACATCACCAAGGACCCTTGGATCATTATTAGAAAATATAAATGCAATTTGAATGCGTTTGGTTTGATTTCCATAGGTCAGTTGTTGTTTTCACTTAAAATCGTGTCCATTTTAAACAAAATAGAGACCCTTTGAGTGCTAGCGAGCACACCGTACCTCGGATTGAGGCGGGGTTAACACTTTCACACCACCAAGGACCCTTGGATCGTTTTTATAAAACATAAATGCAATCTGAATGCGTTTGGTTGGATTTCGGTAGGTCAGTTGCTGTTTTCACTTAAAATAATGTCCATTTTAAACAAAATAGAGACCATTTGAGTGATAGAGGCCTCACCGTGCCTCAGATTGAGGCGGGGTTGACTTGTACACATCACCAAGGACCCTTTTATCTTAATTATAAAATATCAATTCAATATGAATGCATTTGGTCGGATTTCTGTTGGTCAGTTGTTGTTTTCAATTAAAATCGTGTCCATTTTAAACAAGAGAGACCCATTGAGTGCTAGCGGACACAACGTGCCTCGGATTGAGGCGAGGTAGAATTTTACACATCACTAAGGACCATTGGATCGGTTTTATAAAAGATTAATGCAATCTGAATGCGTTTGGTTGGATTTCCATAGGACAGTTGTTGTTTTCACTTAAAATCGTGTCCATTTTAAACAAAATAGAGACCCTTTGAGTTCTAGAGACCTCATCGTGCCTCAGATAGAGGCAAGGTTGACCCTTACACATCACCAAGAACCCTTTGATCGTTCTTATAAAATATCAATGCAATATGAATGCGTTTGGTCAAATTTCTGTAGGTTAGTTGTTGTTTTCAATTAAAATTGTGTCCATTTTAAACAAAATTGAGACTCTTTATGTGATAGCAGCCACACCATGACTCAGATTGAGGAAAGGTTGACTCGTACATGTCACCAAGGTCCCTTATATCGTTTCTATAAAATATCAATGCAATCGGAATGGGTTTGGTCAGATTTTCTTAGGTCAGTTGTTGTTTTCACTTAAAATCGTGTCCAATTTAAACAAGAAAGACCCTTGGAGTGCTAGCGGAGACACTGTGCCTCGGATTGAGGCGGGGTTGACTCGTACACGTCACTAAGGACCGTTGGATCATTCTTATAAAAGATAAATGCAATCCTAATGAGTTTGGTCTGATTTCCGTAGGTCAATAGTTGTTTTCACTTAAAATTGTGTCCATTTTAAACAAAATAGGGACCCTTTGAGTGCTAACGGCCACACTGTGCCTCAGATTGAGGCGGGGTTGACTCGTAAATGTCAAAAAGGACCCTTGTATCATTCTTATAAAATATAAATGAATCCAAATGCATTTGGTCAGATTTCCATAAGCCAGTTATTATTTTCACTTAAAATCGTGTCCATTTTAAAAAAAATAGAGACCATATGAGTGGTTCATCATTCTTGCATGTTACTGGTGAATATCATTTGTTAAAATGGGAAAATTACTCATTGGAAAAAGTATGTTTTATTTAATAACAATTACAATTTTCCTACGAACATTTATATACAACAATGTTTGATCTTTTGATCCCCTTCACCCCTCTCAAAAATGACCACAAATTGTACATGTCCCCAAGTCAGATATTTATTGTATTTGAGTACAATCTTCCATCAAGTATGTGGCCCACTTGTTTCTAAACACATCTATATCGTCTTGTGAGTATGAGGCTTTTTGGCAGTCAGAGTAGTGCTGCAAAATAAAAAAATAAAGATTTAATAAATAACTTAAACGAACTAGTAGTTGTTTTTAAAAATTCTTCTTTAGGGATGCTAGCTTATTGATGAAAAACGATCTACTTCATAAATTTACAAACCTAATAACCGCAATCATTATTGTTTGTTTGTTTTGGACACTGCAAAAAAATTGATCATTAGGAGAATAAGTAACTTGTGTTGAGATGTGTTTGGATCGTGAAATTTTATTATATATACCCTGGTATTTGTCCAGACGTAGTACTTGATCACCTCCCTATGCTTAGCCCCTGTCCTCATTCCATTTTTTAGACAATAATGATACACCACCGTATTATAACAGAATCCTCAGTAAAAGATAATATAAATTATATTAATTTATTTTTAGACCTAAAACGTAAGATGCGGTGTCTTACAGATTCACAAACTCCATCATGTGTGGTCAGTTTGATTGATATCCTTGCATTGAATCCAGAAAATAAATCTTTAGAGTATCCAAGTTCACCACAATTAGCAACCAATTTTTCCTAAAAACACAAAAAGGAATAAGTAATAAAATAAGTGAAAAAATAAATTGATATGCTTTAATCGTAGAGTATTACCCCATCATGGTTGGTATTAGGAAAAGTCTGTCATATTTAATCTTGCGTTAAAAAGTTTTCATTAAGCCATTCAATATTGCATCCCTTTTTGATGGCTCTATTTTAGTTAGGTTTGTTGATGTGATATGAGGACTAACCAGTCCAAATCATGGATCATGGGAAAATTCATTCAATTGTTTTTTCTAAATGTGTATGGAAACAATATAAAATAAATTTATTCTTAATTTGCACATTTGTTCAGCTTTTGGAAAATCAATTCATGGAAGCATACCTCATATATACATTTATAACTGTGACGCCTAGCCATTTTTTTCAAGGATTTCATTTAAATTTTCAGAAGAAACGAAATCTTGACTTTCCTCTCCATATATATTCTCTTAGAAAACCACTATATGACTATTACTGTCTTTTAGCTTCATATCCATATGAGTCTTCAATGCTAGTAAATTTTGATAGAGAACATGTAGTGTTATTGTGCTTTCAGTTGCTCCTTGGGATCGGTTGGTCGATCCTTTAGATGGTTTTGAGCCGACTTTTGTCACCCCCTTCCCTTTCTCTGTCTATAACAACAACCATTGGTTCATACCCTTTTTCATTAATTGTTATGGGTTTATCTTGAAAATAAAAGGAAATAAATACCTCTTTGTCTGCATGTACTATTACAAGTTGTGACGGCAATGGAAATGAATGTCCCAATAGCCTTTTCGACCATACGAATATCATCATCATAAAGTGGAATAGGTAGCTCTGCCTTTGGCTCATGAGCTACAGTAATCATCACTTTCATATGATCTTTTGGAAGTGGTCTATTATGCAGTGTGACATCTGGGATATTGAACACTGTGGCCCTAGCTACAAGGTGATAGGTGGGTGTTGATAGATATAAATCACAATCATTATCACCCTATAGAAGATGAGTATAGAAAAATTATCAGTGTTTGTATGATTCATATTTCATGGGAAAAATTATTAAAATATTGATTACCACGGCTAAGACAGTTCTTTGAGGCGAATGGCTCACCACAAAGATGGTGGGGGGTGGGGCAGGATGTTCATGCGGCGGTTGTTCTTGAGTTGTGTCTTCCCTTTGCTTCCCACCCATAAAAGTTGCTAGCAACTTTCCCTGCCATTTCAATTGTTCTTCAAGGGTATTCTATTTTTTCACTCATATTTTCCAATTTTCATCTGTATCATCCATTTTTTTCTTCTTCTCAAAATATACTCGGGGTGTCACCCCAAACCCTGCACCTCTAACACGACCGTATTTTTATGGCTGCTTCAAAGTAGTCGATAATAGGTCTGTATCAGCTACAGGAGTAGCTGATTCTTGTGACTGTCAAATATGGAAAAATAACTAATTATTTTTATGTAATAGCAATTTTAAACAAATTATTTAATCGTCGTGTAATACTTACACATATTTCCCACACTTTCTGTGTGTTTTCATCTACTAACTTCCCTTCTTTGTTCACAAGTGCTTCCATCCATAGCACAGGACATGGGATGGAAGTGCATTTGGTTTTAGAATCATCAATATACATATAAACATAGAAAAATAATTATGATGTTGTTTAATGGCACCAAACAATATTATTGTAAATTTAGAATACATACCATTATCTTTTCTAATGAAGCGTACCACATCCATGCTTTACGATAGGGGTATGTTGGTTTTGAAGAACGTTCCTTATTTTCAATACAGAGTTTCTGTTTCATAAAAGAAATATTGATAATCAAAGTGGTGAATACAGGTATCCTCAAACAACGTATTATCACTCACAATGTACCTAAAACTTCTTATCCCTATGATGGCCAATAAATACATCCCATGCTTCGTGGGATATCAGGTGAGCGTAGACAATGGGTGGGTGTGGGTTTATTTTACCTTTAGAATCATTGAGGTGAAATCTTGTTAAAATAGTGTGAAAACCTCACGGAATCATTCCTCCAAGCCTTAGTACATAATCCTTGTGTGAATTGTCTACTATAAAAGTACTCTGTAAGATATTGTGAAGAGTAATACATTGTTTAAATATTTTATTTTCTAGTAAATTAATGAAATAAATTCATAATGTCACCATAATTTCTTCCCAGATCACAGCCATCAGCCCGGACACAACATGGTGCCATGAATCTATGTTAATTGGCATGCATTGCCAAGTGACAACTCCATTGTAGCTGCTAAACATAGCCTTGTTGGGATTCATATGTTGGCCTCGTGAATTCCATCCTACTTCAAATTTGATGCCTTTTCTTTTCTCCTTAAGAATTTTGGCTAACACCATCATACTACGACACACATGTGATTTCTGCGACGCTGGTCCTTCATTCTCGACCATTTCATTGATATTAACATCATCTATAAGTTCATATAGAATGGTATTAATGACATGTGCTGATGGTTGTTGGACCTCAACACTAAGAGGAACTGGAGCCGCAGCAGCAGTAGTAGCAGGAGGACCAGCAGGAGGAGCAGCAGCAGTAGGAGCCACAGCAGGAGGAGCAGCAGGAGCAATAGGAGCTGCAGAAGGAGCAACAAAAGCAGTATCATGAGCTGTAGGAGTAGTAGGAGCAGCAGTAGGAGCAACAGCAGTAGCAGCATGAGATGCAAGAGCAGCAGGAGCAGCAGCAGCCACAGCACCATGAGCTTCAGGAGCAGCAGGAGCAGTAGCAGCCGTAGCAGCAGCTGCTTGAGAGACTTGTTCAGCCTCAAGGTAAGGAGAACCAGAATGTGCAGAAGTCATTTTCTGCAAAAGTGGTCGAACAGTTAATTCAGATTACATAAATTCAGTAATGATAAGATAATAACATGAGATAACAAGATCTATATTAGAAACAAAATATAACATGTTTACTGAACTCTATTTCTTTTTTTCTAAGGTTGAAGGGATTTGACACCTCTATCGACTATTCAAATCCCTTCATTGTGCTCTCCTCTAACATACAAAATATCATATTCATTGGGATCGCTCCGAAATGATTATGATGTACCACTAAAAGGATCATCCTTAACTGAATTTTCATCAAAACCTTCAGTAGTTTTGGACGATAACAGATAAATAGACCACTTTTGGTTTGCGGGATCTAGAACATAAAAAACTTGTACCGCTTGTGATGCCATTATAAACTGTTCGTCTTTGTACAATTATTTACTAAAATTAACTTTCACAAATCCCCATTCATCTATTTTAACACCACTGTTGTTATCAATCCATTTGCATTGAAAAATTGGCAATTGGAATGTCGTATAATCCAAATCCCATATTAGTTTGATAATTCCAAAGTATGACATATTTTCATAAATTGGATTTATGTCCTTACTACCAGAAACATGCATCGCTTCAACCACTAGTGTAACTCCACTATTTTTCATGGTACTATATTTATCATGTTCATCTGTATAGAATGTATAACAATTAATTACATAACCACTGTAAGATAATACATACACACTTGGTCCAGTGGCTAGCCATCGAAGATGTTCTGAAATTTAATTCAGATTTTCATCCAACTGATTAAAAATATGGTCCTGAAACCATCCTATAAACTGGTGATTATGTGTATCTAATAACCATTTTTCATCCCTCGATGGATTCAACTACCTAAGAATTTCATTGTGAGTTTCAATATATAGAGCAACCTCCCAACTGTTAAGGAAAACATAAAGATAAGCCTGCTCCTAATCTGTAATACTGATTGTCACATCTTCTCTTCCAGAAATTACCTCACCCTCAATGTGTCCAGTGTGATGAGATTTTGGGAGACCAATGCTTTCCACATCAGATAGGAATTCAGTACAAAATTCAATGGCTTCCTCAACAATATATCACTGCATTATAAAACCCGTTGGCTGACTTCGATTTTTTACGTACTCTTTCAAAATATTAATATACCATTCAATAAGATACATCCATCTATAGTGCATAGGACCACAAAGTAAAATCTCTCTCACCAAGTGAATCATCAAATGAACCATCATATCAAAGAACATTGGCTGGAAGAACATTTCTAATTCACATAATATGATTAAAATTTCTTTTTCCATAGCTGGAAATTTCCCCATGTCTAAAACTTTGCTACATATAGCTTTGAAAAAGAAACAATTTTTGGTTAACGTATGATTAACATTATTGGAAAAAATGCAATGTAATGCTAGAGGAATTAGATCTTGAACCAAAACATGGAAATCATGTGATTTCAAACCTCTTAACTTGAAATAATTCATTGACACAATGTTCTTGATAATTGATGAGTACCCCTCTGGAACCTTAACATCATTGAAGAAGTTGAAAAACTGATATCTCTCCACCATAGAAAGAGTATAAGAAAATGTAGGAAGAAACATTCTATTTTCACCCTTCACGGGAGCCAACTCTTCTCGTATTCCCATGTCAACCATGTCCAACATTACCTTAATTCCGTCTTTTTTTCCAGGGGCATTTAGCAACATTCCTATAACACTGTCACATACATTTTTTTCCACATGCATCACATCAATAAAATGTCTGACGTACAAACAATTCTAGTATGGTAATTCAAAAAAAACTGATCTCTTATTCCAACCTATTTTCTTAAGTTTTTTCAAAAATGGTTTACCAAAAAGAGTGTTTAGATCTTTTACTTTCTCAAAAATCTGATCACCTGTTAGTGGAGACGGTGTTGCGCATTTTTATGAACTTCCATTGAATGATGTCGTCCAAGAACGGTACTTATGACGACGAGGTAGAAATCTATGATGTCCTAGAAACACATATTTCGATGAATGTTTCAACCTAATTGATTTTGTATCTTCTTCGCACACAGGACACCCTCTAGTTCCTTTAATGCTATAGCCTGAAAAATTTCCATAAACAGGGAAATCATTTATTGTCCCATACAACATCACTCTCAACGTGAAGTATTCACTTTTATATGAATCATAAAACATTACACCTGAGTCCCATAATAACTTCAAATCCACGATCAATAGAGCCAGATAAACACCAATATCGTTATCTGGTTGTTTTGGTCCTGATATAAGCATAGATAAAATGATGAATTTCCCCTTCATGCATAACCAATGTGAAAAGTTATAATTTAGCAACATAATAGGACATGTACTATGAGTGCTGGTTGGAAAACCAAAATGATTCACTCCATATGTAGATAACGCAAGACGAGCGTTTCTTGGCTCTTTTCCAAATTCAGGATACTCATGATATAATTTCTTTCATTGAGGCGAGTCAGCCGGGTGACATAATAACCCAACTTTACTTCTTTTATCTGCATGCCATGACAATTGTCTTGCAGTTTCTTCACTTCTATATAGACGCCTAAACCATGGAATTATTGGAAAGTGCCATACAAATTTCATAGGATTGGATTTATCTTTCTAGTATCGATAAGAACAACACTTTGGGAATTCTGTAAGTGATTTGTTCTCTTTGAGAAACAATATACAGCCTTTTAGGTAGGCATGTATTCTTTCAAAAATCATTCCCATAGAGCGTAACATTCGTCTATATTCATATGTATGGCATGGGTGTAACACCCCAAGCTTCTACGGTACGTTTCCCTTCGAATAATGCGATAGCGTGTGTTGTACGCAACCTCGAGTTCTAACACACACCACAACTAATCAAACTAGCAGGTATGAATAGTAATACCTACTTTTTGAAATTATATATATTTTATATTTGAAAATGGACTTCATTTTTGGATTCGTAATATTGAAATTAGCCTAGGGTGAAATTTTTGTACTTTTCGGATAACTTTTATATTTTGATGAATAGTGAAAATTACTAAATTTTAATTAAAAACAACTTTTTTAATCAAAATAATTAATAGTGATAAATTGTGAATTTGAGTGGTTTTAAATTATATTTAGAATATATTTTTACCATTTAATATAATGTTGGTCATTGAACATAATTTTACAATTAAACCGAACATAAACAAGTGTCAATCTTTTTATAGTTATTATCTCTTAAAAACACGCTTTTTGTTTTGACAGCGGGAATTAATTTTAAATTAATTTCTGCCACTTATGTGTTTTGAATTTAGGAAAATGGATTCCATATTTGGAATCAGGATGTTCAAATTGTGTAAATAGGTAACTTTTATTTTTAGACATTTTGAATAGTTACTGTGGTAAATATTTTATTTACCATGGTTAAAGGGTAAATCCGGTAAATAAGGGTTAAAAAAATAATATTATAATAATACAAAATTACCCTAAAACGTGTCCTAACCTTATTTGTGGACACATACCCGACCATGAGCATCCTTGGGTCAATTTGGGGACCCCTTGGAGCCACTTGTATGTGGTAGGGACACATTATATTAATAAAGTTAAAATAAAAATAAAAATGGCATAAGCTTACATCTTTTAGAAGAACAATTTTTACATAGGGTTATACATGTTGGATTTTCGATTATAAATATTAATTAGAAAGATAAAAAGATTTCCTACATGATGATATTTTATTTATAATTTTTAGACATCAAATAAGTTAAATTATTAATGACACAATAATGATGCAATGTTTACCTCATTAATAAATCATTGAAATAAATAATATTATAATGATTAAAATATTATCTAAAACCTGTCCAATTCTTATTGGTTGATTTTATTTAGAATATGAGTCATCTTATCTTCGACCTCAATGATTTTTGGACCATTATAAACCGAATATAATTATATTATAAAGTAATACTTTCACTCTTTCCTAAAGAGCCCCTCCTCTCCCTTATAAAAAGAGACCACTTCTACTCATTCCTCACACCTCTCAAGCCACTTGGCTCGTCCAAACTCTTCCCAAATAAGCTCCCCACATCCCTCTCCTCCTCCTTGAAGTTTCCCCTTAGGCATAAAGCATTTCAACAAGTCCTTTGGTTCCAACCAAAGTGAGTTACCTAAATTAAAGGTAACGATTTCTCTTAAATTATTTTCATTTATTTTGCTTCTTCAACCCCAAAACTCTTTTTATTTCCTTTCTTTTGTAACAACACCAGTATCCTCAATATACTAGGATGTTGTTATAAGAAGGATTCAAACTACACATACACACAACTCCATCTAATGGATGATGAACATAATGTTTCTGTGGATGGAAAACTAACGCCTCACGAAACGATGATTGTTCAAATACATCTTACCACCTCTCATGGTGGCCATTATGATGGAACTGTAATTAAATATGATATTAATGATATATATTTTATATATAAGGTTCTGTAATTCCATTTTATTTCATACCATTATTCGTTTCATGTTGTATATACATACGATAATTTCATTTGAGGAAGTGCGGACTACCGCCCCCTTAAAATGATATGACTCGTTCATACCACACATGGAACGTATAAACGATGGTGTTAATGAACTTAAGTAACATATATAAAATATTATATTATACTGGAATAGTAATATACCTATGTATCATCTGGATTCGATTCTTTTAAAATAAAAATTAAATGGAAATAGCGTTCGTGCGTACGTACGGACTACCGTCTCCACGAACGCGATGAGATTCATTCTCCATCGTATCCATTCAAGTATAATTATCATTTAATGATTTAAAAATGATGTTTAAGGACTTTATATCATTCTGGATATGAATAATATACAACAAACATGACTTATGTAACAAAACATATAAAGAAAATGAGTAAGTTAACACCCGAAACGACGATAATACTAAGATATTATTATCAAATCAATATTAAAAGATCATATATGATATCATATTAATGTATATGATTCTTGTATAATTTAGTAACAATTATTTCACTATTATACAGGAGGTTAACCTACACCAACCAAGGAAAAGTACAAGGTAAGGGTTATTTCACAATCTCTTCATTATCCGAGGTTGTTTATACGTAATAATCTACTGGGATATCTTTATCATCCACATCCATGTTTCTTAAAAATGTATTTCAAAACATTTTTACTATTTACAAGAATATGGGTTAAATTCATTTATACCCTTGTTTGACTTTTTATAAGAGGTTTATAAAGGAATCTTTCCGTCGTTTTCAAAACAAGGTCCTCTTTAACCTTTTCGACAGAATTGAGGTAAGAATGTTTTTTTTAACTTATACGGCGGGTGCGGTTATTTTACGCCGTTATAAAATCTTCAAAGCTTCCCTTACAAGCTTATAAGAATATTTTCAAAGAAAATGTTTTATTTTATATGGATCTTAAATGATTTAAAAATAAAAGGAGATATTTCTTTTAAAAGAATTTTGATTTCATCCATGTCAACATCCTTTGATGGATTTTAAGATTATTTGAAGTTGATTTATTATGATACAAAACTTCTATATTGTATTGAAGGTTTTGTGATATGTTTGACTGTGGATGTGCTATTTTTATACCATTCATAGTTTATGGTGAAATTATTGACATTTCGTATGCTAGTTTTAATACGAATGTTTATGTTATGTTTAAACCTTTTCATATGGGAATGCATTGGACTTAATAAGTGACGGGTGGAGCCCGCTATAGCTCCTCGATGCATCGGTAGGTCTCATGAGACAAACTAGTGTCTTGGCACAAGGCCTTGACAAAATCTTATTTGTAGTCTTGGCACGAGGCCTTGGCTATGTGGTTATGATAGTCTGGCATTATGCATTCCAACATTATGAAAGTGGTTATTGATATTGCATGTGATTATTCGATTAGTAGAATATCCATGTGAATAATTAAATGGCATTATTTCATTTTACTTTTGCCATACTAGGTTGAAGTTCAATTTTAAAAGGCTTTTGTTTTAGTAATTCATTGCCTTAAATGTTTATGATTATTTAGAATGTTCCGCTATATTGTTATCCTTACTGGACATTTGAGCTCACCCCTTTTCTATGTTTTATTTTTCCCAGGTAGTGAAGAAGTAAATTATGAATAACTTGCAGGGATATTATGAGGGGTTAATAGTGTGGATATGAAGACATTGTTGTTGTAGTAGTTTTTCATTTTATGATGTAATGTAAAACTTATGAATATATCTAGTGTTTCCAAGGCTACTAAACCAATCGGTCTTTCGGGATTTGATCTTTCTTGTGATCATGCCAATGTTATGTAATAATGCACCGACTCTAGGTAGCTGGGGTCGGGGCGTTACAGTTGGTATCAGAGGAAGTTTAGTACAACCCTTGGAAACTAGATTAAGATAAACTCTGATTAGAGCACGTAGACCTAAGATGAACTTTGAGGATTAGTATAGAAGAACTTCCTAGAATTTTGGTATTGTAGAGATTTTGTGAGTTTTCCGAGCAATACATCCCTATCTGGATACGAGCAGGTAGAGGCGGCTCTGGCACAGATGTACCTAGGGGTAAAACCCGAAAACACCGCTTTGAGCTAGACTCGAACGGGAACTGGTGCACGACAACGGGCCTTGCTGCACTCTTGGTTACGACACTCCCGGGGGATATGCTTAGGATAACTCTCATTTTCTTTACAAATAATTTTGAAGGGATTATGAGTATATACTTCCTCAACGAAAACATTCTTATGATTATGGATTATATCCATAAATAGTTCAATTTATGTTAAGTGTTTTATAAGTATGGGATTATGTATTTTGATTCAAAAACTGATCTAGTTTATGCCATTGTTTAGAAATGGCGCCTAGTGGAAGAAATGGAAACCGTATCGATGCACGCACTCCATGTAGGGATTGCCCTCCTGCTCAAGATAATTATAGTGGGGCTGGTGATGCAACTGGTGCTGATCAACTAATCACCATACTGGAACAACTTACTCAGGTTATGAATAATAACCTTACCCGTATGGAGCACCCTGATCCGCAGCGTAGAGGATCAATGTTAGATCGATTCATGAGGCAACAACCACCAAAGTTCAATGGGAATACAAATCCCTTAGTAGCTGAGCAATGGATAAATTCCCTAGAGAAAATATTTCAGGCTTTGGGGAGCAGTGAAAGGGAAAAAGTTATCATGGCAGTTTACCGCCTAACTGGAGATGCTGATCAATGGTGGTCATTGATTCAAAATAAGAAGGAAGATGATGAAGTATCAAATATGGAATGGAGGGAGTTCAAAGATCTGTTTTTAGAAAAATACTTTCCTCGCGACCATCGAGCAGATATGGAAAGACAATTTCTGAGTCTGAGACAAAAGGAGGATGAGAATGTCACAAAGTATGAGGCTAACTTTATAAGGTTAGCGAGGTACTCTGGTGATTATATTCGCAACCCAAGAAGTAAGATTGATCGTTTCTTTGATGGGTTAAAACCATTTCTCCGTCGAGCATTAGTCTCACAATCCTTTTCATCGTACGAAGACATTGTCTCATGTGCTATCAAGACCGAAAAGGAATTCTCTAAGTCTTATTACTTTAAAGCAAAGAAAGAGAAGAAGAGACCTGCTGATCAATCTGGGAATGGAAATAAGGGGAAGAAGGGAAAGGTTGAATATCCATCTTGTGGTAAATGCGGGAAGAAACACCCCGGTGCTTGCCTGAAGGGAATGGGAGTCTGTTACAAGTGTGGTGAAAAAGGCCACCAAGCTCATGATTGCAAGGGGAATAAGGAAGCTACCAACGTTCAGTGCTACAATTGCAGGGAGATGGGGCATTATGCAAATGAATGTCCTAAGCGTCAGGAGAACTTACCTCAGAAAAGGCCAAGGGATCAAGGCCAGGCTTCTGCTATCACTACTGCTGAGGTAGAAGCTCCGAAAGACGTGGTGGCAGGTAATTTAATGGTTTCCTCAAGTTTAGCAAATGCATTATTTGATTCTGGATCATCGCATTGTTTTATATCTTCCCAGTTTGCTAAGAAAATTAGATATTTCCAATTTGATTTAATAAGGGAGTTGTTAGTTAAAACTCCTAAGGGAAGTATCGTTGCAACAAAGTTTTGTGAATCAGTCCCCATTAGAGCACATAAATTTTCTTTATCTGCTGATTTCATCGTCATACCTACGATTGAGTTTGATATAATCCTCGGTATGGACTGGCTTTCGGACTATGATGCGAAGATTTATTGTAAGAAGAAATAGGTTACGATTCTTGATGATAATGATAAGGAGAACCTTATTTTTAGAGCAGAATCGTCACCACCTAATTCTTATTTAGATCCACCCCCAGTAGCTCAACTTAATTCAATTATTGGGGAGGAAGAGAATGAAATAACTGTCGGTGAGGAAAGGAATGTTCAAATAGAGGATGTACCTGTTGTGAATGAATTTGTAGATGTATTTCCGGAAGATTTACCTGGACATCCTCCAGAACGAGAAGTTGAGTTTTCTATTGATTTGATTCCTGGATCAAGGCCTATATCGAAGACCCCTTATAGAATGGCCACTGTAGAGTTAGTCGAACTAAAGAAACAACTAGAGGAATTGAGTAATAAGGGATTTATTCGCCCTAGTGTTTCTCCATGGGGATCCCATGTTCTTTTTGTTAAAAAGAAAGATGGATCTATGAGGTTATGTATCGACTACAGGGAGATCAATGCTATAACGATAAAGAACAAGTATACCCTACCTCGTATTGATGATTTATTTGACCAACTGCATGGAGCTCAATACTTTTCAAAGATTGACCTTCGATCTGGATACCATCAGTTGTGTGTAAAGAAGGAAGACATTCCGAAGACAGCATTTCGAACCAGGTACGGGCATTAAGAGTTTACTGTAATGCCGTTTGGATTGACTAATGCACCCTCTATATTCATGGATCTGATGAATAGAGTTTTCAAGGAGTATCTCGATGAATTTGTGGTGGTATTTATTGATGATATCTTGGTATACTCCAAAACCTACGACGATCATGAAAATCACTTGCGCATTATCTTGAAGACTCTGAGGAGGCATGAATTATATGGGAAGTTTAGCAAGTGTGAATTCTGGCTTCAGGAGATTTCTTTTCTTGGACATATTGTCTCAAAAGATGGAATCTCTGTTGATCCTTCTAAGACCAAGGCAATCCAAGAATGGCCAGCACCTACGAGTATAAATGAGGTACGCAGTTTTATTGGTTTGGCAGGTTATTATCGACGTTTCGTCCAGAATTTTGCCCGATTGGCTAACCCATTAACGAAGCTCACACGTAAAGGGGTTAAATTTGTTTGGACAAAAGAGTGTGAAGAATGTTTCGAAGAACTGAAGAGAAGATTAGTCAATGCTCCTATATTGACTCTACCATCGGGGAATGATGGGTTCGTTATTTATAGTGATGCATCGAAGAAAGGACTTGGCTGTGTCCTTATGCAGAATGATAGAGTTATTGCCTATGCATCACGACAGTTGAAAATTCATGAACAAAACTATCCTACTCATGATCTTGAGTTAGCAGTTGTGATCTTTGCTTTGAATATATGGAGGCACTACCTCTATGGTGAAAAATGTGAGATTTATACTGATCACAAGAGTTTGAAGTATATTTTCTCACAAAAAGAACTCAACATGAGGCAAAGGAGATGGCTTGAATTACTCAAGGATTATGATTGTACGATACACTACCACCCGGGGAAGGCAAACAAGGTGGCAGATGCTTTGAGTAAAAAAGACCATGGAGTTTTGAACAATATGAGAATTGAAAGGGATCCAATTTTCATGGATCTAGTGAAGATGGACATGGGAATAACCAGGGAAGGTGAAACATAAATGCTTTTTCAAATGGTTGCCAAACCATCTTTACTAGAAAGGATTAAGAGTTCTCAGACCAATGATGAAGAATTTCAGAAGAAGATTAAAGCTGTGAATGATGGGAGATTGAGAGACTTTGTGTATGAAGATGGAATTTTGAAATTAGGGAAGAGACTTTGTGTTCCCAATATACCTGATCTAAAAAGGGAATTGCTGGATGATGCTCATAGTTCCAATTTCTCTATACACCCTGGGAGCACCAAAATGTATAGATATTTGAAGGAACATTTTTGGTGGGACAACATGAAGAGGGAGATTGCTGATTTTGTTTCAAGATGTATGGTTTGTCAACAAGTGAAAGCTGGAAGCCAACAGCCTGGAGGAGTCATGCAACCTCTTCCCATACCGGAGTGGAAATGGGACAATATTACGATGGACTTTGTCATGGGGCTACCAAAGACTCCTAGAAGGAACGATGCAATATGGGTTATTGTTGATCGTCTTACCAAGTCAGCACATTTTCTTGCTATAAGAGAAGATCTACCCCTGGAACGTCTAGCAAGACTATACATTAATGAAGTTGTGAGACTTCATGGAGTACCCCTATCGATTGTTTCTGATCGTGATCCCCGTTTTACTTCAAGATTTTGGAAAAGTCTTCAGAAATCCCTGGATACTGAACTTCATTTGAGCACTGCTTACCACCCTCAGACAGACGGACAATCAGAACGGACTATTCAAACCTTAGAAGACATGTTGAGATCTTGCTCACTTGACTTTCAGGGTATGTGGGATCAATATTTACCACTGGTAGAATTTTCCTATAACAATAGCTTCCATTTGAGTATACAGATGGAACCATATGAAGCGTTATACGGAAAGAGATGTCGTACACCAACCTGTTGGGATGACGTTGGTGAAAGAAAACTTGTAGGCCCAGAACTGGTGGAGGAAACAGTGGAAAAGGTGAAAGTAATCCAAAATCACATCAAAGCAGCTCAAAGTAGGCAGAAGAGCTATGCCGATAATCGAAGGAAGGATTTGGAATTTCAAGTCGGTAATCATGTTTTCCTAAAGGTATCTCCATGGAAGGGAGTCATACGTTTTGGAAAGAAAGGTAAATTGAGTCCCAGGTACATCGGACCTTTCGAAATTCTAGAACGAATTGGGGCTGTAGCTTACCGATTGGCAATGCCGCCAAGTCTCTCCAAAGTTCACGATGTGTTCCACGTATCTCTGTTGAGAAAATACATGCCTGACCCAACGCATGTACTCACCTATGAGGAATTAGAACTGGAACCCGATCTGTCTTATTGCGAAGAGCCTGTCAAGATTCTTGATACGAGAGAACAAGTGCTGAGAAACCGGACGACGCGTCTGGTAAAAGTTTTGTGGAGAAACCATAAGATGGAAGAGGCAACGTGGGAACCCGAGAAACTTATGATGAAGAACCACCCGAGTCTTTTTATGCAGTAATACCCTAGAAATTTCGAGGACGAAATTATTTGAAGGAGGGGAGAATGTAACACCCCAAGCTTCTACGGTACGTTTCCCTTCGAATAATGCGATAGCGTGTGTTGTACGCAACCTCGAGTTCTAACACACACCACAACTAATCAAACTAGCTGTTATGAATAGTAATACCTACTTTTTGAAATTATATATATTTTATATATGAAAATGGACTTCATTTTTGGATTCGGAATATTGAAATTAGCCTAGGGTGAAATTTTGGTACTTTTCGGATAACTTTTATATTTTGATGGATAGTGAAAATTACTAAATTTTAATTAAAAACAACTTTTTTAATCAAAATAATTAATAGTGATAAATTGTGAATTTGAGTGGTTTTAAAGTATATTTAGAATATATTTTTACCATTTAATATAATGTTGGTCATTGAACATAATTTTACAATTAAACCGAATATAAACAAGTGTCAATCTTTTTATAGTTATTATCTCTTAAAAACACGCTTTTTGTTTTGACAGCGGGAATTAATTTTAAATTAATTTCTGCCACTTCTGTGTTTTGAATTTAGGAAAATGGATTCCATATTTGGAATCAGGATGTTCAAATTGTGTAAATAGGTA
This sequence comes from Viscum album, assembly GCA_963277665.1. Lineage (NCBI taxonomy): Eukaryota > Viridiplantae > Streptophyta > Magnoliopsida > Santalales > Viscaceae > Viscum > Viscum album. The sequence continues at coordinate 114,195,628 of OY728127.1, forward strand.
ACTTTTATTTTTAGACATTTTGAATAGTTACTGTGGTAAATATTTTATTTACCATGGTTAAAGGGTAAATCCGGTAAATAAGGGTTAAAAAAATAATATTATAATAATACCAAATTACCCTAAAACGTGTCCTAACCTTATTGGTGGACACATACCCGACCATGAGCATCCTTGGGTAAATTTGGGGACCCCTTGGAGCCACTTGTATGTGGTAGGGACACATTATATTAATAAAGTTAAAATAAAAATAAAAATGGCATAAGCTTACATCTTTTAGAAGAACAATTTTTACATAGGGTTATACATGTTGGATTTTCGATTATAAATATTCATTAGAAAGCTAATAATATTTCCTACATGATGATATTTTATTTATAATTTTTAGACATCAAATAAGTTAAATTATTAATGACACAATAATGATGCAATGTTTACCTCATTAATAAATCATTGAAATAAATAATATTATAATGATTAAAATATTATCTAAAACCTGTCCAATTCTTATTGGTTGATTTTATTTAGAATATGAGTCATCTTATCTTCGACCTCAATGATTTTTGGACCATTATAAACCGAATATAATTATATTATAAAGTAATACTTTCACTCTTTCCTAAAGAGCCCCTCCTCTCCCTTATAAAAAGAGACCACTTCTACTCATTCCTCACACCTCTCAAGCCACTTGGCTCGTCCAAACTCTGCCCAACTAAGCTCCCCACATCCCTCTCCTCCTCCTTGAAGTTTCCCCTTAGGCAGAAAGCATTTCAACAAGTCCTTTGGTTCCAACCAAAGTGAGTTACCTAAATTAAAGGTAACGATTTCTCTTAAATTATTTTCATTTATTTTGCTTCTTCAACCCCCAAACTCTTTTTATTTCCTTTATTTTGTAACAACACCAGTATCCTCAATATACTAGGATGTTGTTATAAGAAGGATTAAAACTACACATACACACAACTCCATCTAATAGATGATGAACATAATGTTTCTGTGGATGGAAAACTAACGCCTCACGAAACGATGATTGTTCAAATACATCTTAACGCCTCTCATGGTGGCCATTATGATGGCACTGTAATTAAATATGATATTAATGATATATATTTTATATATAAGCTTCTGTAATTCCATTTTATTTCATACCATTATTCGTTTCATGTTGTATATACATACGATAATTTCATTTGAGGAAGTGCGGACTACCGCCCCCTTAAAATGATATGACTCGTTCATACCACACATGGAACGTATAAAGGATGGTGTTAATGAACTTAAGTAACATATATAAAATATTATATTATACTGGAATAGTAATATACCTATGTATCATCTGGATTCGATTCTTTTAAAATAAAAATTAAATGGAAATAGCGTTCGTGCGTACGTACGGACTACCGTCTCCACGAACGCGATGAGATTCATTCTCCATCGTATCCATTCAAGTATAATTATCATTTAATGATTTAAAAATGATGTTTAAGGACTTTATATCATTCTGGATATGAATAAGATACAACAAACATGACTTATGTAACAAAACATATAAAGAAAATGAGTAAGTTAACACCCGAAACGACGATAATACTAAGATATTATCATCAAATCAATATTAAAAGATCATATATGATATCATATTAATGTATATGATTCTTGTATAATTTAGTAACAATTATTTCAATATTATACAGGAGGTTAACCTACCCCAACCAAGGAAAAGTACAAGGTAAGGGTTATTTCACAATCTCTTCATTATCCGAGGTTGTTTATACGTAATAATCTACTGGGATATCTTTATCATCCACATCCATGTTTCTTAAAAATGTATTTCAAAACATTTTTACTATTTACAAGAATATGGGTTAAAGTCATTTATACCCTTGTTTGACTTTTTATAAGAGGTTTATAAAGGAATCTTTCCGTCGTTTTCAAAACAAGGTCCTTTTTAACCTTTTCGACAGAATTGAGGTAAGAATGTTTTTTTTAACTTATACGGTGGGTGCGGTTATTTTACGCCGTTATAAAATCTTCAAAACTTCCCTTACAAGCTTATAAGAATATTTTCAAAGATAATTTTTTATTTTATATGGAACTTAAATGATTTCAAAATAAAAGGAGATATTTCTTTTAAAAGAATTTTGATTTCATCCATGTCAACATCCTTTGATGGATTTTAAGATTATTTGAAGTTGATTTATTATGATACAAAACTTCTATATTGTATTGAAGGTTTTGTGATATGTTTGACTGTGGATGTGCTATTTTTATACCATTCATAGTTTATGGTGAAATTATTGACATTTCGTATGCTAGTTTTAATACGAATGTTTATGTTATGTTTAAACCTTTTCATATGGGAATGCATTGGACTTAATAAGTGACGGGTGGAGCCCGCTATAGCTCCTCGATGCATCGGTAGGTCTCATGAGACAAACTAGTGTCTTGGCACAAGGCCTTGACAAAATCTTATTTGTAGTCTTGGCACGAGGCCTTGGCTATGTGGTTATGATAGTCTGGCATTATGCATTCCAACATTATGAAAGTGGTTATTGATATTGCATGTGATTATTGGATTAGTAGAATATCCATGTGAATAAGTAAATGGCATTATTTCATTTTACTTTTGCCATACTTGGTTGAAGTTCAATTTTAAAAGGCTTTTGTTTTAGTAATTCATTGCCTTAAATGTTTATGATTATTTTGAATGTTCCGCTATATTGTTATCCTTACTGGGCATTTGAGCTCACCCCTTTTCTATGTTTTATTTTTCCCAGGTAGTGAAGAAGTAAATTATGAATGACTTGCAGGGATATTATGTTGGGTTAATAGTGTGGATATGAAGACATTGTTGTTGTAGTAGTTTTTCATTTTATGATGTAATGTAAAACTTATGAATATATCTAGTGTTTCTAAGGCTACTAAACCAATCGGTCTTTCGGGATTTGATCTTTCTTGTGATCATGCCAATGTTATGTAATAATGCACCGACTCTAGGTAGCTGGGGTCGGGGCGTTACAATGGGAGCTCATTATCTTCCGGGAGCATGTCATTCAAGAGAGAAAGTAATTTTGTAAAACTGAAATCACTCCACCTGCTGCCTGCTTTCAATTTATATAACTTCAGTACAACTGACAATGTTGTATACTTAGTGCAATAAGCATACGATGGTGTCTTTGCACAACTCTTTAACTTCTCAAACAATTTTGGGCAATCACGGAGTTCATCTTGATTGGTATTTTTCATTTCCTCAATATGATCTTCATCATCATTGACATCTGTAATCACATCCTCCATACAGTCTTCTTCTTTATCCATATTTGTATTCATATATGAAGATCCATAAAACATAGTTTTATCCGAGCCAGTAGCTACATTTGCTTTTTCTCCATGTTTATTCTGACATTTATAAATCTGATCTATTCTATGACATATCAAATGTTCATCCAAATCCTCTTGAGTAAGTAGTCTAGAATAACAACAACGTAAACACAGACAAAGGATTTGAGAAGGATACTTTGAGTGGTCCTTTGCAAACTTGATGAACTCTTTCACTCTGTTCTCGTACTCTATTGTTAAACGATTAGCATCTATCCAATATTTATTCATCTTTATCTCATTTGAATCTCAAATATTTGTATTTATGGTTCAAGTACACAAAACAAGACTTAACAATATAGTAGAAGAGAAACACTTCATTATAAGGAGATCAATTAGTCTATCCTATAATCAAGATTCATAAAAAAGAATATTAGATTCACCAAAAATATGATGATCTATCACTCTATAAGGAGGATATATGAGGAGATAGAGGATTTCCAATAGATGAGAGATCCCCTTATCAAATAGAAACCAAATGCATCCACTAGAGCTATCTGAGAAGAAGGGAGTTTGGAAGATTTAAAATGACTCTTTTAATCCTTAAGGAATCAATGAGAGATCCCCTTATCAGAGAGAAACCAAACGCATCCACTGGAGCTATCTGAGAAGAATGGATTTTGGAGAAGTTAAAATGACTCTTCTAATCCTTAAAGAATCAATATTTCAAATGAGAGTTGTGTATGAGAAAAAAGAACAAAAAATGGGGCTCATGGAATTTAAGACTATAAAAATAGATACCACGTTGCAACCTCCCATGGACACGGTACATAAAGGATTTAGACAACCATACTATGGTGTAGACGTCTTGTCATGAACTAGGCCAGGTTTCCATCCCACATGACAACTGGCCCAAATCATGGGAAGGTCCAAAGAGAGTTACCAATCCCCATGGTTTATAAATAGTGCGTAGGAATTGAGTAACACCTTTGGGAATGGTTTTTTCATGTAAAAAACCACAAATATTATATAATAATCAAACACCATATCATAACCAAATTTCAAAATATAATAGACCAAAATATAACACTTCAATAGGGGATAAGTATTTAACAATTTCAACCAAAACCAAAATAAAAAAAGGGAAGGGAACCAACAATACAACCAAGCCTCCATTAAACATGAGGGTCAAAATCCCCATTCCGCAACCAATAACAGTCACCAAAAGGGGAACTACTAGCACATATATCCACCATCACCACCAAGGGAACCTTGGGTTTCTTTTTCTCACTAAACCCTGACAACTATGGCAGTAAAAACATGTGTTTTGACTTGTTCATTATAGGTTATTTGTCCGTCTAGTGATTTTATGGGACATAATTTTGATTAATTTGTCTTTTAGCATTTATGGAATGTTGTTTCAACAATTATTGAGTTAAAATTTTTACTTAAATTCATTTCATTGACTATTGGGGAGTTTATGAGTTTCTAAAATTTATAACTTATCAAAATATTCCAATTTTTGATATTCATGATGGGTTTTAAATTTTTTTAAAATTATATCCAAACATGAAATAATGAGATTACAGTAGTTTTCATGTTTTTTGATTCAATAATAAAGAAAATTCAGAAGTTAGTTGTTCCCATAAAATCTAAATGGAGATATAAATATGAGTTTTATGATTTTTCATAATTATTAAATAATTACTTGAATAAATCATTCAAAGTAAAAATGTTTTTATTATTTTCAACTCTTTTTGTGGTACGATTTTCATAATTTCAAAAGAATATATTAGATTTCATGATGGGGAATATGTTATTTAGAAATGTTTTAAAAGGAATGATTTCAAATATTATTTTTCAAAGGATGGTAAACAATAAGGATTCCAATGTTTTTTCAAATTCTTTTTTGGAATTTTTATCAAATATTTTTACATTATGCTTTTGACATCCATAACTGTAGATCCTTGGAATAATTATGTCATATATTAACTTGTAACCATTAATGGGATGAATTTAATTTTTATGTGAGCCATGGATGTATAGGAGAAATTAATTATTTATTAGGATGGTTTTGTATGTTAGTTGAGATTTATTTGTTATGTTTTATTAGTAATACATATAGTGTTTTAGTGACATATATATTTTTATCTATATATAATTGATGGTAAGGGACACATAGGTAACTATGTGAGACATCATGTTATATGATAAACTAGATTAGACTACTACACTGACTAGTGTATCCTAGTGTATATTAAAATCATATTTTTAGAGTTCCCCAATAAGATAAATATAGTAACTTAATGTCTTATAATTTATGGAATTAAATATATTTTGGTAGATGATTCCACAAGTTTATAATATTAGAATTTCTCATGTTTTGACAAAGTGTTTTTCCAATAATGATGTTTTGATTTATAATAATATAATATGGTCTATTAATGACATATTCATTATAATTATCCCCTTGTTATAAACTTTATTTGTAACACCATTCATATAGTCAATGTAACATCCTATTGTATTCATTCATTTAACATTCTAATTACTTGTTTTCCTCTTACATTAGGTGTGTCGCGGTACTTCTAATAGTGGAGAGACTTTTTTTGGGAAATTTTGTTAAATTTTGGTGATGTATTATTTTTTGAATTAATGTATTCTAGGTATAAATGAGTTTATGGGGTTGGGTTATTCTCCATCACTAGGATTCCAGTGTGCTCAATTCCACCCCCTATATAAAATTATATCTATTTTATTCAATCACACATCCAATAATAGAAACACACATGAAAAACAACCATTTACATTAGTCAAGTCATTATCAAACCCTTACACACAACAAAAAAATTGGAAAACATATTTACCACAACCCAGACAATTTGTAAAACCATTTTAGAACCAAATAAATCACATTAAACACCTAAAACAATGTCAAATAAGGGAACAACCTACATATTTATTGATATCTTCACAAAACCAGAATGAAAACACCAACTGAACTAAGGAAAGGCCCTAAGGATGTAATTGAACACCATAACCATAAAGATTTAACCCAAATAAATTATTCAACCAAAAACAAGAAAAATATTGAAAAAATATTTGGAAAACATGCCTTGGGAGGTATGGAAAACCAAAGAGGGAATTGTGGGTGGCGGAGGTCCGGAAAATAGAAGAGGGCGTTGCGGGCGGCGGAGGTCCGGCAACGCGAAGCAAGGGCGGTGGAGGTCCGGAAACAAGAAGCCAGGTGTTGAGGGCGGTGGAGGTCCGTCAAACCGAAGGGGCGTTGCAGGCGGTGGAGGTCCGGAAAAGAGGAACAAGGGTGACGGAGGTCTGATAAGAGAAGAACATGCGACATAGGGGAGTCACAGGGTTCCACTACCTTGAGAGCTTTAGGTTGCGTTAAAACGAGGGCACTGTGCGACAGACATTATAAAAAAATGGACTAAGGTTTTATCAGCACTAAAAACGCACTGATAAAGACTTCCTTTATCGACGCTAACATTTTAGCGCTGATAATGGTACTCTTTATCAGCACTATAAAAGTGCTGACAAATCACTCCTGTATCAGCGCTAAAATTTTAGCGCTGATACAGAGTGTCTTTCTCAGCGCTTTTCTAGTGCTGCTAATGGTTACCCTATATCAGCGCTAAAATTTTAGTGCTCATACTTGGTCTCATTATCAGTTCTTTTCTAGCACAGATAGGGGGCTGCTTTATCAGTGCTAGAAATGCGCTGATAAAGAAGCCATGTATCAGAGCTAAAATTTTAGCACTGATATAGGAGTTATTTATCAATGCTTTTCTAGCGCTGATAAGGAGACCCTGTATCAGCGATAAAATTTTAGCACTGATACAGGGTAACCTTGATCATCAGTTTTTCTTAGCACTGATATAAGGGGGTGCTTCCCTGGCCCGTATTTGTAGTAGTGCCTCCACCAAATCCCCCTTCAAAAATGGGTTCCAATGATGGTTTGGTAACTTGGAGGGAAACCAGGGATGTTAGGTTAGTAGTGGGGATGAAAGGGGTGAATTATGATAAATTCAAGGAGGAAAAAAAGTAATTGTCAACATTTGTTTATGACCTTGACATAGGTGCATAGTTTGTGTGCACAATTTGGAAAATCGTGCACCTAAACCGTGCAACATCCATTCTTCCATAAAAACATCTCTAAAAGCCACCAAATTTTGTGGGGGATTTGGGGGGACATAGGAAGAATGTTAGGAAAAAAATATAAGGAATAAAAATATATTTAATGAGGAACATGAGTGTGAACATTCTGTCAACTATGAAATCTTTTCATCCTGGAAAGTCGACTAGAGGCCTGATCTGAAAATAGGAATATGTAATCTTCCTCAACCAATTTATTTTTCTTTTAGGTATCATGTGTATCACTACCATGATTCCAATGAACCTAGAACAACAAAATAGACTTCCATCGATGATTCTTCTCTTGGGAATCAACTATTTGCACTGGCCGCTCAAAATCACACAAGTGAGGCTTTATCTATAGTTATTACCAACTCAGTGCATGGGATGGATCTAGGTTGAAATTATTCAACTGGGAGACAAGTAATACATCATGGTTGAATGTCAACTGAGAAGTTAAAGCCAAACTATATTCCACCTTGACAATACACTCAGTGATCTCAAAAGGTCCGACACACTGTGGCGCCAGCTTTCCTTTCTTTCCCAATTGATGATGGCCCAGATGAGGGACCACATTCAAGAAAACCATATCACCCAAATAAAATATAAGTCTCTATGAATCCGGTAATAATATTACTATTCTGACTCTGAGATGTTAATAAATTATTCCTGATCAATTTTTCCTTCTCAAAAGTCTCCTTCACAAGCCTCAGCCCCAGCAGTGAGGTCTCACCTACTTCATCCCAACACAGGGGGGCCAACAAGGACGACCATATAGTGCCTCAAAAGGATCCATTAGAAACAAGTATTGGTAAATGTCATTATTAGAAACTCAACCAACACCAAATGATTAACCCAGGAACCAAAAAATTCTAGAACACATGCACATAGCATGTCCTCCAAAATCTGATTCTCCCTCTCTATCTAACAATCTGTCTTTGGGTGGTATGTCGATATCATCTTAATCTAAGATTCCAAAGACATAGTAAGGCCTTACCAAAATAAAGAAGTGAAAGGGGGGTCTCTATTTGAGACAACTGCTAATGGAAAACCATGATGAATTACCTCCTATTGAAGATACAAGCTGCCCAACTCTTCCACTTTAGTTTTATCTCTGATTGGAATGAAATGGGAAGGTTTTTTCAGACAATATTTCAACAACCAAATGAAATTTTTACCCCAAGGTGTATAAGGCAAGCCAACAATGAAGTCCATAGTGACATTTTCCTTCTTCCATGTAGGAATGGGTAATGGATGGAGAAAACCAGAGGGCCTCTAATGCTATACATTCACATGATGGAATGTGTAGCATCTCAACACAAAGTCTACTAGATCCTGTTGCATACCTAGACACCAAAACTGTCATTGGACATCATAATACATCTTGGTGGAACCTGGATGGACAAACCACTATGATTGGTCGATATAATGCATCACCACCTTCCATAGGGATAATATCACTACTAAATGGCCCTTTAAGAACATGATGACCATGGGAGATGATGACCAATCATAGGATGTCTCCTCACCATGAAGAAACAAACTCGATCACTTAAAAATCTCACCATTGGTCTGTTCTTTCTAAACCAACTCCAACAGAGGAGTCAAATAGAAACTCACCAAGAACGCACCCCCATTTTGCTCCTTAGTCTCCACATACATCTAATAAAAGAGTCTCATCAAATTCCACTCATCATTGGGCTTCCTCAAAGATTTCACTGGAACACTTCTTCTCAAGGTGTCATCCACCACATTACACTTTCATGGGGTACAGATAATTTCAAAGGTTAACCCTAGCAAGTACTCAATCCAACGATGCTGGCTCAAGTTGAGGTCATTCTGTTAGAAAATATATTATAATCTTTTGTGATCAAAGTAGATCAAAAACCTCTACCCAAATAGATAGTGATTCCAAGTCTTCAATGCATGTATCACCATGTCCGACTCCAATTTGTTGGTCGGGTAATTATTTTGTTGTGGTCGGAGTTGGAGAGGTCCATATTCCACCATGTCATCATCCTGCAAAAGAATTCACCCAAGACCCATACTTGATGCGTCGCAATACACAACATACCCCATTCCATCATCTGAAAAAATCAGCATGTGGGCAGTAGTCAATGACCGCTTCATCTCCTCAAAGGATGCCTGACATTCTAGTTCCCATACAAACATTACCCCTTTCCGGGTGAGCGTGGTCATCTTTGAAGAAAGCCAAGAGAAATCCTTAATAAATCGCCTATAATAACCAACCAGGACATGGAAACTTTGGATCTTGCAAAAATTCTTTGGATTCTCCCCTGACATAACTTCCCTAATCTTCTTGGGGTCCCCTCAAACCCCCTTCATTGAGATGACATTCCCCATAAATTTCACCTCCATGATCCAAAAAGTGATCTTTCACAACTTTTCATAGAGGCAGTGATCTCTTAAATTTCCCATGACGATGCTCAAGTGATGTTCATGTTCCTACTCAAATCCAGAGTATACTAAAATGTCATCCACAAACACCGCAACAAAGGAGTTCAGATACCGATGGAACTCCCTGTTCATTAGTTCCATAAAGACTACTAAAGAATTTCTCAATCGGAAGGGCATGAAAAAATAATAAATGTTGTTGTACCAGATCTAGAAGGCTTTATTTGGGATATCTACCTCTCTCACTCAGAGCTGATGCTATCCCAAACTCAAGTCTATTTTTGAGAACCACATTTCCCCTTTCAACTAAACAAAAAAGTCATCTATTCTGGGAAAATGGTATTTGTTTTTAATTGTTACCTTATTCATCTTCTGGTAGTCAATGCACAACCGGAGGGATCCGTCAGCCGTTTTCATAGACAACAAATAAGCGACCCAAGGAGAGATGCTCGGGAGAATGAATCCTTTGGATTATAAGTTTTCCAGCTATATCGATAATTCCCTCTTCTATATAGGGGCCATACGATATGAGGGAAGACATATATTATTTGTTCTAGGTGCCATATCAATTAAGAACTCCACATCCCATTCCCGAAGAAAACCTAAAAAAATCATCCAGAAATACATTCGGAAACTCATTCAATACATGAGATAGTGCACCTTAATGGAAAATAACATCTTCCTATTGAATGAGTGATGATAACAGGAAGATAATACATCCAAACTCTGGAAGTGGAGGTCCTATGTGACTCGACTGAGGATCGCATTCTCCAGGAAAAACCTGACGACTCCCATTAGGTGTTGTGAAACTCACCTTCCACCTGTAGCAATCAATGTTTTACTGGATGTGTACCAGACAATCCATGACAAGTATCACATAAAAAAGATTTATATCTAAGACCAAAAGTTCCCACTCCATCTCAATCCATGACACGGAGAGTGCAAATAACGAGAACCTAAGACCCTGCTCATTCTTCTTTCCTAGCGGCGTAACCAACTCCATCACAAAAGAAAACAACTCAGATGGAAAATTCAGAGTGTCCACAAAATGGGATGAAATGTATGAAACAGAGGCACTAGTATCAAAAAGAGTATCAACAACCAAATATGTGATTAAAATGGTACCTCGAACTGTAGATGGTCCCACCTCTGATCCTGAAAGTTCCTGATCCACTACATGGAGATGTCTGGTCTCTGCCTGAGGACGACCACTAGTCTTTGGATTCTCCTAGAACTAGCTATGTCCATAAGATGACCTAGATCTACTACCATTACCACCAAATAGAAATCCCCCCATCCTCGATGGCTCAGACTATGCTAGAACTCCTCATGAAGATGTTGATCATGTCCCGCTCAGAAGGCGATGTGCCACCCTATAGAACCACAGAAAATTCCCCATACCTCCATAATAGTAACAAGGATTTGGAGGAAGCCGGAATTCTGGTTAGATGTTCCCAGGCTTCCCATAATGGTGTCATATGACTGATTTCGCATCAGAAGCCACTGATGAAAACTTCCTCGAGGAGTTGCCTAAACTACCACCTTCGTTCTTCACATGTTCCTATTGTTTCCATTTATTTTCTAAAGAGACACCCCTACCCACTACTGATACTGACCCAGAGAACTCATCCCTACGATTCTAGTCAATATACACCATTAACTCTTGATCAACCACCTCAACATAGGTCCTCATCTTAAACAAGAACACCTAGGGGTATATCTTTGGTCGCAAGCCTTTCTCAAACCTTTGGGTCTTCTCATGTTCATTAGAGATGATTTCAAGAGAATACCAAACCAAATCAACAAAATAGTTGGAATACCCCATCACATATACATTCCCCTGAACAAGGTCCTTGAACTCTAGGGACCTAGAATATGCCAAGACCTCGGGGCAATACTGCTCATTAAAGACACCCTTGAAATCTCCCCAGCACAGCTACTCATTCTTCCTAGTTTAAAGTATCGATTCCCACCACCAAAAGATATGAAACATCAACATAAAGTAGTCACATTTTACCCGATTCTCATTAGGTGTATCCAGAAACTCATACATACACTCGATCTTCTCGAGCCATTCCTCTACTTCCTGGGGTTCTATGCTGCCTCGAAAAGTGGGAGGTTTATTTTTCAGGAACTCCTGGGCCTTTCCCTTTATAAAAACAGTCTCATCCTCTATAACATGAAATTTAATAGGATCCAGTCCATATCCTAGATCATGGAAATCCCAGACCATCCCCTTGATAAACCTTTGATCAATTTGTGTGGGATAACTCTCTTCGGCTTCCTCATGTGGGAGCATGAGTGCTTTCCAGGGAGGCATGTTTCAAAAAAATTCAACAATCACAAAAACAATGGTCAATACAACAATTCCAAAAATTGTTATCAAATATAAATAATCTAAACGCATTATAGTATTGAAAGAAACAACTACTCCACCCCTTTCCGATGTCCACGTGTGGTCTGCAGTCCACACATCTGACCTGGAAGTGAAGTCTATCAGACAATTCCAACGTCACATGGGGACTCAAGCTATTACATGAAATATGTGGTCTAGGCACCCTACTGAGTACCAAAAACCTAATCCCTAACAGTCCTAACTCCTGTCTATCCCGACTCATCCCAAAATAGTAATATAACTAAAAACTATTGGCCTCCTCTGATACCATTTTGTCAAAAATTGAATCTGGTCACCAAAAATACTGGCACCCAATTTAGGACATGAGAAGGCCATAAGATTGTTCACTATCCCCATAGGATGTAAAAATATCTCAAGTATTAATAAATTAGGTTTTTGAACAATTTACCTGAGTATTAAAGCATAAAACATTAAAACAACCAATAATAAGAATCTTAAATTTCCATGCCAAACAAGACATAAAAAACAAAAATGAAAACATGGTTCTAAATAAGGAACAAGATGTCCAAAAATAAATAAAAATAGCATAAAACATCCACTAATACTCCACACTACAAGGGGTCATCACCCTCAATCCGCCTCCACAAAACCGCACCAAGAAGGGTCAAACAACCTGAACCGCCTTCACCCAAGGATTTACCATTACCAGAGTGAAACATAACAATGTGTACTTACACCCAAGGGGTGTAATTAGTTTTTGAGCCTAATACCAATAGGATAACACCAAAATATTCCAAATAGTAAGCAATATAAGGTGAAAAAGAAAGATGTTTTAATATGTAAAAAAGGTAGTGATAAATTCCACGAAATAAAACTTATAATTGAAAACATTTTTCGAAGAAAAACATTAGTAATGTTAAAAAAAATTAAATAAGAAAATTTATCTACTATAATTTACATCCAAACACATCCTAAGTCAAGTGTAAATACCAAAAATCAAATGATCACCCAAACTAGGAAAACCCCTAGGCAACTAGATAGTCTTGGGCCATATGTACCCCATACCTCAATGTAGAGTAAACTTAGAAAACTTCGTTCTCATGCAAAATCCAATAGAAGGGAACATAAAAATAACCTATTAGTACCAAATCATCATAAATATATTTTAGTTAGTGTTTTCTTTATCCATTTACTCAATGAAACACAGACAAAACCCATCCATATCACTAGTCGTACTAGTACATATCTGCCCACCTAGGTACCCGGCCTTCCCCATTTGTGCTCAAACAATTTCAGAATTCCACATAAATCCCTTTTCATATTAAACACCATTAATGTTGTCAAAAAACAATACTTAATATATAAAAACTTTATACCACTTGAAACACACAACAATGAATTTGGATTTTCAATAAACAACTTATTAAAATCTTTCCTTGTTTTCCACCGAAAACTCCTTGAAATCCTCACATTTCTCACCATTTCCACAATTTACATTACCAAAACAAAAATATAAGTCCAAATCCTTCCAATGAAACCAAAAAATAAATTTTTATGGCATCCTTATTTGATTTTAGAAGTGATATCTTTGTAAAACCTCTATTTTTCACAAACATGGAACCTAAAAATTTATGTGTTTCAAAAACACCATTAAAATAGATTTTCACAGCAATAACCAAATGATATGAACATTAAAAATAGTATTTCAATCCCTAATAAATTTCACTAAAATAAACTATGTAATTATTTGGTTGCCCCAAGTGAAGCAAAAAATATTTCATTGAAAACCTCCCAATTTCACAGAAAAGTGACTCCAAAAAATCATATTCAATATAAATACTGCAAAAACCAAGTTTGAATAAACATATAAATGAAATAAACATGAAAATACCATAAACATAGCAAGATAAGTCATAAAAATTTCACACACAGTGGAATCACCTAACAAAATAATGAAAACCATGAATCCTTTGTGTGAAAACTCAAACTCACAACTGTCGCACCTTAATGATGGTAGATAAAGCCGAAAAACAAAATATTGGGCCAAGAAAACCCAAGGTTAAAACCTAGGATCAAAACCCTAATGTATTTTTATTTTTAACATCAAGAAAAATTGGAATAAATGTCCGAGAATAGGGGGAACTAAGAGGGATAGATACTTTCATGAGGTTATGTGATGTTCCTCTACAAAATCCCCCTTCAAAATGGGGTTTCAATGAGGGTTTGGGCGGCTTAGAGGGCAGCCATGGCTGTTAGGTTTGAAGTGGGGAACAAAGGGGAGAATTTGGATAAATACTAGGATGGAAAAGAAGTAATTTTAAATATTTTTTATGACTTTGACATAGATTCATGGGTTATGTGCATGATTTGTCAAACCGTGCACCTAAACTCTACACCCTCCATTATCCTATAAAAACATCTCTAAAAGCCATCAAATTTCATGGGTACCTAGGGGGAGGTTAGGATAAAAATATAAGGAATAAAAATAATTTTAATAAATAACCTGGTTGTGAAATATAATAATATTATTAAATCATATAAAAAATTATATCCAACATTATATCTAGTGGGGATTTGCGGAAATGGAAAATGAATAACATCGGTTTGAAATGCAGTGGTCTTCCGTACAATAAATTATGATTATTTATCTCATTTGATATAAGTTGACTTCTATACTATTTATTACAATATTTTTATAAAATATCATTATATTTTTGATACTTTTTTATTATTTTATCATTTTCAAAATTCATTTTAATGAGTTTGAGGAAGAATTAAAATAAAATGCATAGTTGAGAACATTATATCTTAATAAAAAAACTTTTGGATTTTCATAATGACTTCCTAGAATTTCATTATGACCTAAAAATGCCTCTCTGATATGGGGAATGAAGTAATAAATAAATTTGTGTAGTATTTGGCCGAACTGATGGGTTTAGGATGTGTAAAGAGGAGAGGATGTGGGATTCCTTTTATTGGTGATTTTAGTTCCACACTTCTATTTTTTAAAATAAAAATGTGGAACCATATTTTTCACATTCCTAAATGATAAAAATTTTCCATTAGAAAATATTATGGATTATAAGGTCGAAATATGGTAATAAAATGTCTGTTGTACAAGTTTATTGGTCATTTTTTCACTTATTATTTTATTTTGTACATTCGTAAACCCATTTTAACCTTCACTTATATAATTCTTTTTTACTATTTTTATTATTCACTACCATATTATATTAATTTTATATTACAAAATAATATAAATTTTTATGTTTAAAAATAATTATTAGAATTTTTTTAATTGAATCTAAGGAAGTGGAAATTTTTAATTTTCAAATAATCTCGCAGTTGTGAAAAAAATGCTTATTTCTAAAGAGATAAGAGTCAATGGTTTAAAACAATTATATATCAAAATTCATCATGAAATTGATTTCAATGAAAATAATCTGATTAATATATATATATAACTGATCTAATATTACTTTTAATACAATTTTATACTGTCATCAACCTTATACATTCTCTAAATGAAAAGAAATATTTTAACCAAAACTATTATTTTCACTATATATTGAAAAATTTATCATTTTCAGAAAATAAATAATATTCACCGTAAGATAACATCAGTATTCATATTTAAAAAAAATTATTCAGTAATATAAATTTGATATTAGTTTAAATAATTAATATTATTATTTTATCAAAAAATTAATAATTGTTTTTGAAAAAATGGTATTTTTAAAACATATAAAAAAATTACTAAAAATAAGATACCTTTTTTATTATTATGTTTTAATTATATAAAAAATTATAAATTAAATTCAAAATTAAATTATTAAAATTTATTCTAGAAAGTTAAATGGAAAGGTAATAATAGTTGAGTTTGAAAAATAATAATAATAGTTTTTCATGGTTTGTTAAAACATAGAGTTTATCAATGAAATTAAATTATTTTGAAAAATATATTTCATAAAATCTTAGTTTTTTACACTATTAATAAGTATTAATTCATAATTTTATGTGATGTATTCTTTATATAGTTTTATTTTGGGTTTTGGAATAATTTATTTCAAATTGGTCATTTATTCGGGTACCAATTTTGGTGATTTTGAGTTTCCATGTTTTAGGGGTACATCTGGAG
Source organism: Viscum album (assembly GCA_963277665.1). NCBI lineage: Eukaryota > Viridiplantae > Streptophyta > Magnoliopsida > Santalales > Viscaceae > Viscum > Viscum album. The sequence continues at coordinate 114,212,001 of OY728127.1, forward strand.
AAGGTCACACCTTGTTTCATAATATTTCAACATTTGTTGAATAATAAAGTGGATTTGGGACCTTTTACACAAATTTTGGATCTTGGTTTTATTTTTTTTAATTAACAAATTTAATGGTTTTTATGGAATGATATGTTCTTGTTGACTCTATGGATTTTGGAATGAGAAAGAATGAAATTGTGGACCCTCAATTTAGGTAGGGGGTATAGATTTATTTAAACCCCTTTACTGATAATTTATTTTATACATTTGTGCCTATTTATTATTTTTCCTATATTTTCTGGTCAAGCATTAGTTTTCCCAACTGATTGGAATGAACAAAGGTCAACCTACTAGATAACATGTACCATAAAACATTTTAAATGGATTGATAGTGGAGTATGGGTCAAATGTGTTCCGGTGGCCCAAATTTTTGTTTTCATCAAATCATGTATTGGTTATTATATGATAATATATTTTCATTTAAAAATGTATTTTTAAAAAAAGTTTGGGTAAATTTTAAATTTAATGAAAATGATAGATTTTATAAATGGGATTTTTAATGGTATTTCAAAATTCACATAAGGTTTTCTAAAAAATCATGACTTGTTTGTGGTGAAGGTCTTAGAGAGATTAAAATGACATACGATTCTTTTCAAAATGGGTTTTAATGTGAATTTTGAATCGATGTAAATAAATGGAATATTATATTGTTTTTATGGTATTGTTTCATTATGACTATTCAAGGTAGAGAGCCAATGTATTTTAATGTGTGTGTACTTGATTTACTTCTTAGTTGGGGTTGTATGATGTATTCCTGGTTTCATGATGATGTGTGTTATTTGGGTTTCCCATTGAAAACTATTTTTTAATGATGATGCTTGGGGTGTGTGGTTTTACCTATATTAATATAGTTTCTTTAATAAAGTTAGGGTTAGTATAGATGTATATAAAAACCAAAAATAATGATTGATATAGTTTACTAATGGGTTTAAGATGTGAGACTAGGTCAGAGGGAATAGTTCCCCAATAATGATCTAGTGAGCTATAAGATGGGTTTCATTCCCCATCTTTTTAATTAATTTACATGCATAATGTGACCTAGAGATATTATGCTGAGATGAGAAGTTATTAATTACTATTATATCACTATAGTATGTTGGGATAAGTCATTGTGCCTGATTATGGCCACCCGAGAGTCTATGGTGATGAGATATTGAATATGGGGTGATGTCCATAAAGTTCATACAGATGACATTGTTTGATTGTGGGACCATTCGATGTGAGGATTATCCATGGATTTTCCTGAGGATTGGTTATCTTTTTTCATGGTACATAGATGATGAACCACTATTGGGTAATATTTTATTGGTTGAAGCATATAAATTTAGGGTTAACATTATTCCTTTATATATTGGGTTGATATCAAGACACATCCCCACATTGACCCTTTAGGTGTGGGATGTGCATCATTTCAATTTTTAACATAACATGAATTTAATTTTATCGGTATGTTTTTGGTATGTGGTGACTAATTTATTTTAGCATGGAGCTGAAGCAGGTAGGGTCAAGTGTTTTTGTGGAAGGATTATCACAAAATGATCTAACTTGTATGATTATTTGGGAATTGAGTTTTATGATTTCTTGGTGGGTTAATTTAAAGTGAATGGCCACACACATTATATATGTATTATATTCATATCAACATTATTAGATAATCACTATGTATCATTGAGGAATTGGGGATTCCAAATAAGTCATGGGACTAATCCATTCCCATGTACACGATATAGGTTTTTATGTTTGTGAGAAGAACATCATGTTTTCTAACAAGGATATAAGTATAACATAGATTTATATATGTTATTTATTCATTATTTTTTGGAGGCCATGGAGATGGCTCTGCGTTCTCCTAGTTCCCTCCCCCCTCTCGTCCGCTCTGCTTTCTCCCAGTTCTCACCTCTCTCTCGCTCAATTCGTGCTCATGGTCTCTAGAGTTTTCTTCCAGAAATCCACCTTCTCTCAGGGTTTCTTCTTTCTATTTTCCTCCCTAAGCCTTCTATTTCTCATCATCATGGATTTCTATGGGGTTCTTCTATATGTTCTCTCTTGCAGTTTTCCTACTTCCGGTCCCGTTCTTCGATTTCACACTAGTGATGGTGCTATGGTTTCTTCCCCAGCCACCTCAACCTTGATCTAACTCCACGTTCCACCATCCACTGTAAGTCGGATTTGGAGCAGTGGATACTCAGATGTTTTCGGTTATACATTTTGGAATTCGTGGTTCTCCTCAGCATACCCTTTGCTTATCTTTTTGGGTTTCCTATTTCTTTTTCTTTTAGGGTTTCATCCCCAGTTCCATTTTTTCCGGGTTTATTATTTGGTCATATAAAGTATTTCTCATCTATTTTTTCGACGTATCTTTGGATATGGTTTGTTTTTTTAATATCTATAACATTCATGATATATTTTGATGCTTGTACGGTAATGGTTCCATTTCTGGGTTGGATTTGTTCGTGTTTATGTGTTTTATGTGCTACGATGGCCTTAGTTGATCTCTAGCGTGGGATGTTTGGATGGCAGCGGCGACGGATTAGATTGGAAGATGATGATGACAGTGGTTATTTTAAATGGTTTTCAATTTTTCTAGAAATGATGATGATACATTACGATATCTTTGTCTGACATGGTCTGGTTCGACAATGTTGAAGGTGAATATTCTATTCCAATTACCACCGTGGTTGTTTAGGGCCTCCAGTGTGATGAGGACATAGATGTGATGATGATTGAAGGGGACCTGTTAATAGATAGGATGGAATGATGGTCTATGGTCAATGGTCTTGCCGTTTAGGATGGTGGTGGCTCGTGGCTCAGAACTCACGGCCCGAGGTGATGGGTCTTACCGGTTCAAATTTTAAACACATTTTGAATTTGGTTTGATGTTGAGTGTTATGAATTATTGTATTTGGGGTGTTTGTTGTCGATTTTTGGAATATACGGTTCCCACTTATCATCAATGTGTTTTTTAGAAAATTTAATAAAATGGATTGCAGGAGGCGGTGGAGGCCGTGGATATAGAACTATGGTTTGTGAGTTGGGTCTGAGGGCATGTATTTACTTTTCAGGTATATTTCATCATTTACAAGAAAAATGACATATATATAAATATGATTCATGTTTTTTCATGTTTTTTTATTTCTAATACTCTTTTATGATTTATTCATTATATAGGTAGAAATTTTGCATGATATTTATGACTGTGTGGCCTTTTTTGGCTCTCTATTGTATGTCTATAAGGTTTTCATAATTCTGATACACAGATGATTCATCCTGAATTTTCTATAAAAAATTTCATATTACACGATAATTATATTGGGGGATATGTTTCTCATGTCCATGTTAGTCAGTTTCTAGTAGTTTATAGATTTTTCATCACACATAGGTGCACCTGAGGTCATGTAACACCCCCAATTAGGATTAATTTAAAATGCATGAGATGAGGTTCTATAGAAGGCCATGATTTAACCTAACATAGGAAAAATGGATATTTTTTAGGTATTTGGGTAGATTTTTATCTAATAGAGGTTTTGTAACTAAACATCCTTGTTAGTTGTTCAAAATTTCAAATTATTGAATCATTCCACGATCTAGTGAGGTTTCACAACAACATATTATGTTTCATTTAAAAAAATGTTTATAAAACTACGTATTTTTTATTTAAATTGTTTAAACCCATTTTTTCTCCAAATTTAAAACTATAAGTCATATTTCACATCAATTTGTACCTCCCTATACATATTATCCCTTTTTTAGAGATATTTCAACCAAAATCAACTAGAGATCATAAAATTGGGGATTTTAATTGTTCTCCTAGCATATATTTTTTATTCTGGTTAATTTTATTTCTTCCCATAGGGATTTGAAGACCTAGGATTTCACAACATGATTTTTATGGATGGGTGTTTTATTTTTGAGGATTATATTTGAATTTTAGCATTTATACATTATTTTAAAAGGATTTGGCCTAATTTGTAACAGTTACACTGACTTATATAGGTGGTCCTATGCCCTTCCTCTTTTTTACCGATTGTTAAAATAATTATCTTTTTTATGTATAAAATGAATTTTTGATTATTTTTTACATGTGAGTAGTTATTCAAGTTTTATATATTTATCATGGATGTTTAAAATTATTTCAATAGTTTTAATAAATGAATGTAATTGATATTGGAAGACATGTTTATTATTTTCTGATGAAAACTAGTTTCTATAATTGGTTAAACATCATGGGAGTCCTCAAAAGAATGTGTAATTAATTTATGAAATTCATTTTATAGAGACACATTTTCACTAGATGAGTGTGTTATCTATACTAGAGAGGTATTTTTATTGATACTCAGAATCTGAATAATGACTATTATATAGAGGTTAGTTATGGATAATGTAAGGATCATAGAAGATATTATCCCTATTTAGCATAAGTTGGATCCCATGATTCTTGATTTGGAAAATATTTTATATAACACCATTAAATAGTAGATATTACATTATAAAATGAAATGGAAGAAGGAATATGTTTTTTTACAATTCTCAAACTACTATTTTCATAGGTTAGTTTTCAAACTAGAATTTATTGTTTTTTCAAAAAAAAAATGTTTCACATGGAACACGTGATTGGATCCTACTAGAATTATTATGATCACACCCTATATACACCCAATGGTCAAATTTAGATATTTTCTATACTTATATAGTTATGTAATGATATATCATAGTAGAGGTGGATTTTTTTATTAGATATATTTTAGTTTGTGTAGGATACAAGGTGTGTTTCTTCCCTCTTGTGATATAGTGATGGGTATTATATTAATTTTTCATTTTATTAATATGTAGAATTTTTATAACCTTGGTGTTTCACATGTTAATATAACCATCGCATTTATATTTATTTTTCACTATAAATAGTAACATTTATTATTTAGTTGGATTTTAAAATATATGGGTCACATTTCCATAGTTTTCATTTTTATTACCTCATGTGACTGTGATGATTATTTATATTTGTGAATTGAGTGCATGAAACCGAAAATATACAAAGTGGATATTTCATTTTAGTTGTTCATACCTATTGAGTGGTATAATGGGGAAAACTAATCCGACAAAGTTTCATTAATTCCCATGAAATAGTTTTCAACCGCCAGGGTATTCAGAATTCCATTCTTTAATTTCAATGGGTCATCTTGGAATCCCAGGATAGGGGTTTCCCTGGTTAGTTTGTGATAAAATTCCACATTAATATACCATTATTCAACACCTTACCCTTATTTATTATGATATTTAACAAATAGATATGTATATATTAGCTCAAGGGTATTATTTTATAATTTATTATATTAATGAAATGTTTTGTACTCTAATTATACATTCTTATTAAATGAATCAGCTCTATTTTAATTATAAAATTTTTATAATAATTGGTAGATTTCATGATATTGATTGAATGTTAAAAATTAGAACATAAAAATTATCTAGGGTAAAAATTTAAGTAATTTTTTACATAAATATTATCATTGGGTAATTTTTTTTTAAATATGGTAAATATATCATTATATATATATATATATAAACACCAGTAATATTAGGAAATGTAGTTATATTTTATAAATTTTTGATATAAAAATATATTTGATTATTATTTGCATAAATGGGTCCCTATGGTTGGTAGTGGAACCCTTTTTAGAATTGAGAAATCAAATATTCCATACTTTTTGTATGAAAGTCGACAGACCACGCTAATAAATACCCACAAGCACATAAAAATATATCTCACAGAATGATTTAATTATATAGTTATACACCTTTTAATTAATATCTTATAGATATCACTCTTCAATTATGAATAGTTTTGTTGGATTTAATGTTCAGATGTAGGATAAAAAGCGTAGTTGGGGTACAGATCCTTTTTATATCTCTTTTAAATTCAAAATTATAGTTTTTTGTCCTATCAATAGAAATTTACAATTTCCTAATCAATTATTTTTGTAATATATTTTAATTAATTTAATTTATAATATCTTATAAATTTGAAACTTTGTTTCAAAAAAAAAATATACTCAATTCAAAAGAAGTTATAATGCTGATATTATTCGAAGAGTCACTAAACTCCCAATAATCTAATGAATAATTACCCTATTGTAATTCATAAATTTTTGGTATTATGGATTTGTTATTTATAAGTGTAATTCCTCGACCCCAAAATCCAAGAGTCGGGACATTATTTTAATTCATTGGAATGATTACAAGGAATCAAGTCCCGAAGAACTGACCAGTTTAGTAGTCTTGGAAACAAGATACATATATAATTTCAACATTATAACTTGGAAACAAAAACAAAACTAATTTATTCTATTAGAAACATCCAAACTTCCATGATTATTAATGCATGTTACTCATAAATAACTTCTTCATATCCTAGGAAAATTAAACATCAGAAGGGTGTAATATCAAACACTTAGTAAGAGTAAGCAATACAATGTAATATAACATAAACATTAGGCATGGTGAATAATTGAAAACACATTCTGATAAAAATAGTAAACATCAACACTTTATAGTGGGAATATGAGATGAGAAAATAATTCCATAATAAAACATAGTCACGGGTATTCTAATAGTTGAATAACCACATGAAATATCAATAGCAAATCTCATATTGATGGAATTCATAATGATAGACATTAATTTCTATGTCAAGACTCATGCCAGGACCTAGTGGCTAACTATAACCAGACCCCAACCCAGAGAGCCTCTGTAACCGGACTCCAACCTAGAGAGCCTCTGTAACAGGACTCCAACCCGGAGAGCCTCTATAACCAGACTCCAACATAGAGAGCCTTTGTAACTGGAGTCCAACCCGTAGGGTCTACTGTAACCAAAGCTCAACCCATAGGACTTAATTTTAGAGGACCCCAACACGGAACATACTAGTCTACACATTCATCTTAAGATGAGGTTTGAATATAACATAAACATTCATATTAAAACTAGCATAAGAAATGTCAATACATTAACTATAAACCATGAATGGCATAAAAATAAATCATCCACATTCAAAAATATCCCAAAACCATAAATAAAATATGGAATATTTGTATCATAATAAATCAACATCGAACAGGTGTAAAAATTATCAAAGGATGTTGTCAAAGATGAAATAAAAACTATTTTATAGAAATATCTCTTTCTATTTTAAAATCATTTAAGAGTCAAATAAATAAAATGAAAACGTTTATTTTGAAAATATTCTTATAATATTGTAAGGGAATATTCGATGATCTTATAACGATGTAAAATAGCTACACCTACTGTATAAGTTAAAAAAACATTGTTACCTTAATTTTGTCGAAAGAGTTATAAAGTAATTTTTTTTGGAAAACGAAAAAAAGATTTATTTAAAAAACAAATAAGGTAAAATAAGGGTATAAATTACTTTAACCCATTGCCAATAAAATAGTAAAAAGGTTTTGATATAAATTTTTAAAAAAACATGGATGTGGATGATAAAGAGGTCCCAGTAGATAATTACGCATAAACAACCTCGGATAATGACGAGATTGTAGAATTAACCCTTACTGATTTGGTAACTCACTAAACATACACCCCATAAAATAAGGATTATTCAATAAAGTTGTAAATACCCATAGATTAAATTATATTACACATAGAATACAATCATGGATAGTATAATCACCCCACAAAAGGAAATAGTGGCAATATAGTGTGAATCTCAAGGGAATAATTAGTCAGATGAAATCCCCTTACCATGTTGTAATTAATCTAGTCGTATGACTAAAAGCTAATAACCACCAAATCATTCATAGAATACCATGAATATAAAGGGAATCATGATAATATTTATCAAATTTCAGTACAAAATACACCACATGTAATAAATAAGTGGAAAAAATGGAAATCTCATGGAATTCAATTTGAGATTCGAAACCCCTTACCTCATGTCTGACTTGTCTTGTATGTTCATTTTTCTTCATTTAAATTAGGTAACTCCCATTGGTTTGAACCAAATAGACTCTGTAAAGTGACTTCTGCCTAAGGTAGGGCTTCTAGGTGGAAGAGAGGGATATTGAGAGAATATTTAGGTAGTGATTGGATGAGATAAGGGGCTTGAGAGGTGTGAGGAATGGGATAGAAGTGTTTTCCTTTTATATGGGAGATAAGGGGCTCTTTAAGAATGTTTGAAAATGTTATTTTATTATAAACATATCATCAGTTTAAAAGGGTCCAAAACTAATTAAAGTCAAAGATAAGATGACTCATGTTCTAAATAAAATCATCCAATAAAAATTGGGTAGGTTTTGGATATTGTTTTAATATTAATAATCTTATTTATTTAAATCATTTATTAATGAGGTAAATATTGCATCATTATTGTGTCATAAATAAATTAATATATTTGATGTCCAAAAATTATAAAATTAATACCATAATATAGAAAATATTTTTAGATTTTCAATGAATATTTATAGTCCAAAATACGACTTATGTAACCCCATGTAAAAATTTACATACTAAACGATATTTGTTAATGTCATTTTTTTCTTTAACTTATGTTAATTAAAAAAAGTGTCATTATCATTCTTATTAGGCTCCATGGGGTCCCAAAATCGACCCAAGGATGTCCATGGTCATCCATGACTAATCCAATGAGGGTTGGACAACTGTTAAGGTAATTTTGTATTATTATAATATTCTTTTCACCATGAATTGCCATATTTACCTTTAACAATAGTAAATAAAAGTCAAAAGTTACTATTCATCAAAAATTATTTTAATCTCATTGAACCAGATTATACTTATTAATAACAACCATGTAAGTTGAATTTTAAATATTCAATTCATAGAAGTGGTTAATTTTCATTTAATTGAAAAAGTCAGTTTTTTAACTACTTCTATGTGGTTTTACTATTCATCGCGAATTTATGTTTTTAAGAAAAATTCCAAAAATTTTGCGTAAGATATATTGGATATTACAAATTCAAAAATGATGTTTATTTTACGAAATTCAAAACATAGAAGTTTCAATAATTAATTTAAAATAAATTCCCATTGTCAAAAAAATAGTGTGTTTTTAAGAAACAATAACTATCAAAAGATTGACACTAGTTTATGTTTAATTTCAAAGTGAAATTAATTCCAATAACCAACATTAGATTAAATGGAAAAAAATATAATTTATTTATACTTCTAAACCATTTAAATTTATAATTGATCACTCTAAATTATTTTGATTATAAAATTTGTTTCCAATTAAGATTTAGTATTTTTCACTATTCACCAAAATATGAAATTTTTTAGAAAACCATGAAAAAATTATCAAAACAAAATTTTTTTGTCCTGATTCTAAATAAGAAGTTTATTTTGTGAAATTTAATATATAAAATTTTTAAATATTGGATTGAAAAATGGTTCACCATTAAAAGGCGATAAAATTTCATTTTTTTTGAAAAATACTTCTTTTATCTCAATAATTGAATTTGTTCTTATATTATGTATATAAAACACAAAATTTGGATTCTAAAGTTATATGTAGTATATAAAATTTAAATTTTAGTTAATACTACTCATAACAACTTTTTTAACGGTTAGTTTGGTAAGTCGGTGAGCACTCAAACTCAGTGTTGCGTGTAGCGCAAGATATTGAATTACTTTAAAGAAGATAACTTACTATCAAATCTTTGGGTGTTAAATTTGTCCCCCTTTTGGAAATTATGTCCTTGAAATTTTTAAAAATGGGCGTGGGAACTTCATTGAAAGCCCCACATCAGAAAAAGTGTCAATAAATCTATCACATTATAAGAAATAAAGTGAAGTACAAAGGTCACCTGTGATAACCCATACTAGGACATCATGAAGAAAAACATGGATATAGAAGACAAACTAAGTGTCAAGTTCTGATTGAGAGGGATTGAAACCATGATGAATAGAAAGTTAAAAAGAAAAAAGAAAACCACAATCTTGTAATGGGATAAATGGTCATTAGTTTCCCAATAGAAAAAGTAAATGGAGAAAAAAAAATTTGTTTTAAGTTCCATATCATAAAGTTGATGTATTAATTTATGAGAATGAGTAAGAACATAAGGATATATAGTTAATTTATAGATATAGATTCATTCATTAATAAACTTCTACCACCAAATATTCTTTTTTTTAAACGATCTGTATTCAAGATGACTTAGTCACACCGGAAGAGATAGAATCAACTTCTAGAGAATCAACTGATCCAAAAAGGATAAATTATATATTTAACGTGTCTTTAGATATTAACCAAAACCAAATTGGTTAGTACAAAATCAGATGAACCCCGAAAGGATAATCTTTTAGAGAAATAAATGCTAATATTAATTTCTAAAATTAAACCAACAATCCCCAAATGTTAAATAAATACCATTCAATAAACAATTATAAATAAAATCCTTCAATATAATTAAAACTAATATTGAAACCCAAAACTGTGATGAATTTGGTTATTTATTCTTCCATGTTAAATTCTATCTCTAAATGACTTCCACTAATCTTATAGTCACACACATAAAAGTAATTAACCTAATATCATGTTATCTATGATAGGTTAAAAATTTACAAATGTAACCCAAATCATTGTAAATACACAATAAAAACATAGATAAAAATCCACCATTACTCCTCAAATGAAATCCCATTGTATTTTATTTTCCTTAGGCATATAGTGTTCCCAACAGAGAGAACATCTTCCAAAATAACATTTATCTCTTAATCACCAAATTATTTTCCTGTACTAAGGGTATCCATGTGATAAGAAATAAGATCCAAAATCAACATATTATTGATAAATAAAATCATTTAACTAAAAATAATTAGTCACACTAACAATGAACTTCACGTAGTTCAGTGGTAGGCGATAAATCCCAATCACACTCTGGTTGTGGGTTCGATTCCCACAGCTTTTTCCGATATGACAGGTTATCACATGGTCCGCGTGTTGTCCTTTTTCAAAAACTATATTTTATAACATTCCCAAAATGAGATAAATTCCACAAAATAACCATAATATAATTTAACCACAAATTTTATCTCATACATCAAATTTTCATCCTAAAAATTAATAACCTGTAATTACTTCAAATTAAACAATCATATAATCCCAAACGGTAATTTATAACAATATCCACAAATGAAAAGATAATTTTGCCTCCAATATTGTTTTCATATAACAAACTGCATGGTTACACATACAAGAGAAATGTTTTCCAATGTAATCACATCAACAAAGATCACTAATACTTTTAAACATTTATCCATCCATTTATTTCCACAAAGGTTCTTCCTTGACCAAGATGTTATCTTTTAGAATAGGGAACTGAATCGAATAATTCCAAGGTCCCCTAAATTTATGGGAAATGACTCTAAATGGGTTCTTGGGATCAGTTTAATTTTCATTCATATTACTCTTCATTTTTTCTTGACAATTCTATAATTTATGTCATTTTTCCCACACATAAAGAATTTCTTTGTCCAATTGAGACACTTTCCTGGGTGTCTCTTTTGACATTTCCTGCATGATTGAAATTGAGGTTTCTTTTATCCATGGTCTCCACTGCTAGAGCTCTTATAAGTCATCTCATTTCTCTTCATTGTTTAGTCTGAGAGTTGGTTAATATATATGATGTTGATCCTATTTTTGGAAAACTAATTTGGCATGAACATGATAACTTTTACGCCTATCAATTTTACGACCCATAATTTACGTACATTGTTATTACTTTAGAATTAAAGCATACTTATTACAACATATAACTAAACCATGAAAGGACCACATAGGTATAGTGTCTTTAGAAACTGGGAAACATAAACAACTGGTTCATAAATCATCTACATTGTCTCCCATTTATTTCATCATATCTAGAGTCCCTTTTGGCATATTCTACTTAATACCCTTATTCCAGACCTGGGGAAAAGAAAACATACAAAAGGGTGAGCTCAAATGCTCAGTAACGGTAAACAAAAGAAATATAAATCATATCATATTCTTAGGAACATAACATTTTGAAAATATTTTCCTGCAAAAGAGATCATAATATCATGACATGGGATCAATAATAATAGTGAAATGTAATCCAAATAATCATAACTTAATATATGAACATTGTTTCATACACACATAATCATATAGAATGATTTCTTAGTAGTCAAGACTCACTTCCAAGACTATCTTAGTGGACAAAGTCCATTTATGAACCGAGTTCACTCCTCATTTCAGTCATGTATCCCTGAACCGGATTAACCTGCTATTCCAGCCATGTCTATCTCATGAGATATAAATCTTTACCCAATGCATTGGAGGGATATATAGGTCCCACCCATATCATAATTATACCATTCTTATGTGTGCCACAAGATCATAAATCATACATCATAGTATAACCCATCTAATAAAAATGAGATTCTTAAACATCGTGACATCATAAAATAATTTGTATAAGATAAAGAACATCATATAAATAATTCAATCACAACATAATAAAATAAATTTAATAATAGGGATAGAAACAGAACCCTATTTTATCTTAGATGGAAAATAATTTTGATAAAACACTTGAGCTCCCTTTTTGAGGAAAATATCCTTTCTACTTTTTTAAAAACATTTTTTTTCAATATTAACATGTCATACACTTTTAAATTAAAAGAAGTTTATTAAAACTAAAATTGAAAACTTGTAAAGGAAGATTCATGGAAATAATGTCCTAAAAGTCCATTCAGTCCATATAAGTTAAAAAACATTCTTCTCGTTCATTTTCCAGAAAAGTCAAAAAGTACCTCGTACTAAAAAAGGAAACTGATTCCTTTCATTTCTTTTAATAAAAACTCAACAATGGATAAAATTGGATTTAAACAATTATAGGTGGATGGAAATAATATTACATATTGAGGAAACATGGGTGTGGATGATAAATATGCCCCAGTAAATCTGGAAGTATAAATAATCTCAGATAAAAATGAGATTGTGCGATTTTCCCTTACCTTAGGTCTGATTTTCTTCGTATGTGTCTGAATGTAGAGACCCGAAGAATGACGTACATGGAAATTACATTACATTTTCGGAATACTTAGTATATAACAAAACACACACACACAAGGATCATAATAGTTTAGTGTCTTTGGAAACTCGGAATAAAATCTTCTAATCCTGGTGAAAGATCTACAACATCTCCCATAAAGATCTTCTTTTTTTTATACCTAAAACCTTTCTTTATATCCTGGGGAAAAAAAATAAAAGGGTGAGCTCAAATGCTCAGTAAGGGTAAAAAAAATATCAATCACATCATATACATAAGCACATAACTTTTGGAAATCTTAACCTGCAAAAGAGATCATAATTTCATAACATGGGATAAATCATGGCAGTGAAATGTAATCATAATAATCATAACATAAAACATGAAACTTTGTGTCATACACACATAATCACAGAGAATCATTTCTTGTTAGTCAAGACTCATTTCCAAGACTATCTTAGTGGACAAAGTCCCTTTCTGAACCGAGTCACCCTCGTTCAAATCCTGTTTCACTGAACCGGTATAACCTACCGTTCCAGCCATGTCTATCTCATGAGATATAAAATCTTTACCCAATGCATTGGAGGGAGATATAGGTCCCACCCATCTCATAATGATACCATTCTTATGTGTGCCACAAAATCATAAACCATACATCATAGAATAACCCATGTAATAAAAATGGGATTCTTAAACAACATGACATCATAAAACAATTCATATAAGATAAAGGAATTCATAAAAATATTTTCATCACAACATAATCAAATCCATGTAATAATAGGGATAGAAACCGAACCCTTTATTATCTTAGATGGAAAATAATTTTGATAAAACACTTGAACTCCATTCTTGAGGAAAATATCCTTTCTACTTCAAAAACAATTTTCCTTTCTTTACATGTCATACAACTTTAAACTAAAAGAAGTTGATTAAAAATAAAATTGAAAACTTGTAAAGGAAGCTTCTTGGAAATAATGTTTTAAAAATCCATTCATGCCGTATGAGTTATAAAAACCATTCTTCTCGTACTTTTGTCAGAAAAGTCAAAAAAGTACCTCGTACAAAAAACGACAAAAGATTCCCTTCATATCATTTACTAAAAACTCACCGAAGGGTAAAATAGGTTTTAAACAATTGTAGGTGAATGGAAATAACATTACATATTGAGGAAACATGGATGTGGATGATAAAATACACCACAGTAAATTTCAAAGTATAAACAATCTCGGATAAAAATGAGATTGTGATATTTCCCTTACATTAAGTCCGACTTGCTTTGTAAGTGTCCGAACCTCCTGTATAATGATTTAAATAATGTTATTGACTTATTCCAGAATCATAATTATTTTTATGATATCATATATGGTCATATTCTTAGCTTCTTAGTAGTAATATTTCATTGCTACTTGTTATTCGGGTGTTTATAACCATTTGTTCTTATGCGTGTTTTGTCGAATAAATTATTATTATTCTCTTTGGGTTATAGATACATAATTTCCAGAATTTTATTAGTGTAATATATATCATATTAATTCATTCAATTCATTTATATAATCATTATGAAATGAAGATCATGTAGAACGAGTCGCATCACATCGTGGAGACAGTATTCCGTACGTACGCACGAGTGATGATATCGTTCCTATGATCGTGGAATTGTATTGGAGTGTATGTATACTATTTCAGAATCAATATAACTTTATAATAGTCATATATAGTCATTATTTACACCATTATACACATCCAAGTAAGGAGGTGGTGGAAAATGGATTACACCACGGCGTGGAGACGGTATTCTGTACGTACGCACGCGCGGTGATTTCCTTTTTCCGTAGGATGGATAGAAGGTTAATTAGAATTTTTTCATATTTATAATAACATATCAGTATATAAGAAATAATGATGTTATTAATTTATCATGAAACAACTAACGAAGAAGATGTTGAAGAAGAAATAAATTGAAAAAGATCGGTAATGGATATTACCTCTTCTTGACACGCCTTTTCTTAACCTCCACTTAAAGAACTAAGGATGGTATTTGAAGAAGACCAGGACCTCTAGGATGATACTAGGGAAGTGTAGAAGAGATTTTTTCAGGGTTTTTCCGAGATTTAATGCTCAAATTGGTGTGAGGAGGAGAGGGTGGAGGTGCCCTTTTATAAGGGAGGAGAGGGGCACCTTAGGAATATCTCAAAATATTATTTTATATTAAAGTCAAAATCGGTTTATAATGGTTCCAAAGGGTTTTATTTCAAAGCTAAAGTGGGGATGGGTCTAAATCCTATCAACCAATAGGATTTAGACAAGTTTAGGTTATTATTTTAACCTTATCAATTAGATTTAACTTTTACCGTGTCTTTTTGTTTTCTTACACTATATGGTTAATACAGTTACTATTACATGCCAAACTAACCCAAAATTGTTTATTATTAATATATATATCCTTATATAAGTCATTTGGCCGAACCTTATATTTTTAGGAATTAAATAACAATTAATAATATAATATTTGTTTTAAAAAGTAATTTATGTCAATTTTGACACTATTTGGTACATGATTTTTATGAAACTTCTAACAGAATCATAAGTTCGAACCAAGTTACTTAAATCAACAATAACATGTCATATTAAGCTATAAAATTAGTGTAAGTCATAAAAAGTCTCAAATTATATTTATTTGGGCATTTATAACATCAATTATGTTAATATTTTCTTAAAAAGGTAATTACTGCATCATCGTTGTTTCATAAATAAATTAAATTATTTAAAGTATAAAAATTACAAATAAAATACAATTATGTAGGAAATCCTTTTATCTTTCTAATTAATATTTATAGTAGAAATTATATTATTCATAACCCTATATTAAAAATGTTTTAGTAAATAAACTTTGATTTTAACTCTTTTAACTCTTCTTTGAATTAAATAATAATAAATGTCCTAATCTAATCCAAGTGGGCCTAAATGATAATATTTTACACTTAAGGTTGTTTTTGGTTGAGATACACTTTTCCAATAGGATTAGGACATGTGTTAGGGTAATATTAATATCATTTTTACCCTTAATTACCCTATTTACTTTTAACCGTGGTAAATAAAAGTAAAAAGTTACTATTCACCAAAAATTATTTTCATCTCATTGAACAACATTTTACTTACTGACATCAACCGTGTCTCTCGGATTTTTGAAATTTCATTCACAGAAGCGGTAAAATTAAGATTTCTGAATTAATTTTTTTTAACTACGACTTAGTAGTTTCACTATTCATCAAAAATTGAAGTTTTTCAGAAAAATGCCAAAATATCACCCTAAGCTATAATTGATATTCCGAATTCAAAAATAATTTCTATTTTACAAAATACCCAATATATAAGTTGCATTAATTAATTTTATAATTAATTTCCGCTGTCACAACAAATAGCGTGTTTTTAAGAGATAATAACTATCAAAAGATTAACACTTGTTTATGTCGTGTGTAAATGTGAAATTACATCGAATGACCAACATTGTATTGAATTGTAAAAATATATTCTAAATATACTTTAAAACCACTCAAATTAATAATTTATCACTATTAATTATTTCGATTAAAAATGTTGTTTTTAATTAAAATTTAGTAATTTTCACTATTCATCAGAAAATAAAAGTTATCCGAAAAGTACCAAAATTTCACCTTAGGCTAAATTCGATACTCCGAATCCAAAAATGAAGTCCATTTTTAGAGCTAAAATTTCTAAAATTTTAATAGGTGGTTATTACTATTCTTAGCAGCTAGTTTTAATAATATTTTAATAGCATATCGTTGTTTAGTGAAACTCAGTATTGCGTACTACACACGCTATCGAGGAAGGTCGCGATTGCGTGTAATGCAAGGCAAGTCAAGGGTGTGTGTTGTGCAAGCTCCTTTTGGTGTAGCGTACAACACAATACATTAATAAAATTAAAAAGAATATTTTTCACAAAATCTCGGGATGTTACATTGTACCCCCCTTAAAATGAATTTCTCCCTCGAAATTCGTCGGGGTTATAGATGGTTTACTATTAGAAAGTTTCTTTAATAGAAACCCACATCGTAAAAAAGAATATCAAGACCAATATTTAAAAACAAAAGTATGAAATGTAAGGGTTAGCCAAATAAACTAATCAATGGGTTTCCACATAGGTGAAAATATGGTTATGGAAGAGAAATCTAACCATCATGTTCTGATGGAGAGTGGTAGAGAACATGGCTATGGAAGAGACAGCAATCACAACGCCATAAATTTGTGACGATCTAGGGTATCATCTGATTCATCGGATATAAGGGCACTAGGACAACATTTTTGGTTTTCAAGATCATGTCCCTAAAGTTGAAATTTTGAATTAGAATAAATACTTACTTTATTTTGGTACAATCTCACTATTGTTCGTGCCTTGAAGAATTTCCACTTCATCTCTTAAATAAATGAAGTTGAATTTGTTATTCGTGAAGTGTTAGCAGATCATGTGATAGAATGACGGGTCATTCCATCTGTCTCAAACAAAAGGTTAGCAAAAATTATATACATAAGTCGATCTATAGTGAGATTAATCATATATGGTTCCTAAAATGGACTTATACTTCATATATCATACTACTTAATATAATAAAACTAGTTTCTACTAAACAGGGACTTCCTGTAGGCTAGTGGTAGGCGATAAAGGCCAGTCGCACTTCAGTTGTGGGTTCGATTCCCACAGCCTTGTCCGAAGCGAGGGGCTGTCGCCCGTCCTGCAGGTTGTCCTTTTTCTAAAACTACATTACTATAACATCCCATCAATAATATCGAAAATCTTCTATCCTTAAACAATACTAACTTATGTCCAACATAATCCATTCTAATCTTTAGGCTTATCCATAATACTGCAGTCCACTCTCATAATATAGTGAAAACGATTACCAGAGATTTAATACTGTCATTAATCCCCATATATCATAAGATATGTCTTGTTGTCACATTCCAAACATTCAAAGGCCTTAATCATGTATTCTCTTGAATACCCATTGAACCTTAGTGAAAACATGCATGCAGTTAAAAGTTAACTCTTTCCACTTACCAAAATACAAAAAATATATATACTAAAACCTTGATATAACCTTCTCCTTATATCAGTCATGAGCTCATGAATACAATCAAACACCTCATTAACTTATTATTCCTTCATTATGCACATATCATCTACTTTCCAAAAAAAATATCTGAATAACATTTCATGGTTACTAGTACCATTAATCATACACTTTAAAAACTTAGGAAAGACAATAGTGTAACAATCCTTAGATGTCTCTTTATTCCATAGTACCATGAGATTACTTATACAACATTACACTTGATAAACATGTAATCATTCCACTACCTTCTTAAACCATTGACCGAGCTTCAACAATTATTTCATCTCACATATCATTTGTAGTCTCTTCATCATCATCAACATAAATACTTCCCATATGATCATACTGATTATCTTCATGAGACTTTCCCTTAGGGCATTGGTTTGCATAATGCCCATACATTCCACATTTAAAACATTTAACCATTGTTGATGTCGTAGCAATACCATTATCCTCATCCATGTTGTTAACTGAACCTTTTCCTTTGCACTTACTTGCTTTGTGTCCTTGTTTTCCACACCCAAAGCATCTTCCAGTTCCTTTGAAACATTCTCCTTGATGCCTCTTCCCACATGATTTACATAGGGGAAATTGAACTTTCTTTCCTCTATGATCATCATGAAACTCCATCTTTCTTTTATTATCCGAGTCAGGAAACTTACCAAATTTTACTTTATTGATCATATTATGAGATTGCTGATTCGGCATAATAATGATGTTTGGACTTCCAAATCCCATTTCCTTATGAATAATATCATTCCATTGTCCATCATATCCTCCATTATCGTGAATCATCTTGTTTCCAGCCATTTTCTAAAATCCAAAAAAGAATAGTGTGAGAGGAAAAAATCATTCTAGGGAAAACAACATAATAAAGGTGGAGTATCCTCAATATCTAACATCTTTGGTTAAATTCTATGATCGTTACCATAGTTCTAGGATTGTATCCTATACGTATACTTATCCTTAGGGACATCCCTAGACATACCTTATAAATATCTCTAGGGATCTCACTAAATTTCTCGCATCCTAGTTTCCAAAGGTCGACTAAACCTTTCCTCTGATACCAACTATAACGGTCTGGAATTACTTCCAGTGGACTATAGTTGAAACCTATCAGGGCACTCCATGGGCGGCTACACCCCCTGGGCGGGACACACCACCATCCCCAGTGGCAGCCATTTCCACATGAAGCCCTTGGGCGGAGAGCCATGATTCGTCCAACGCTCACATGTGAGAGTTCCCAAGGATCGGATACATTCCTACCTCCTTTGCCTCTGATAAAAACTGTAGAGACCTGAATCTTGACGTAAATGGACATTACATTACTTTTTCGTAATACTTAGTACATAACAAAACACACACAAAAGGATCGTAATAGTTTAGTGTATTTGGAAACTCGGAATAAAATCTTCTAATCCTGGTGAAAGATCTTCAACATCTCCCATAAAGATCTTCTTTTTTTTATACCTAAAACCATTCTATATATCCTGGGGAAAAGAAAACATAAAAGTGTGAGCTCAAATGCTTAGTAAGGGTAAAAAAAATATCAATCACATCATATACATAAGCACATAACTTTTGGAAATCTTAACCTACAAAAGAGATCATAATTTCATAACATGGGATAAATCATGGCAGTGAAATGTAATCACAATAATCATAACATAAAACATGAATCTTTGTGGCATACACACATAATCATAGAGAATCATTTCTTGTTAGTCAAGACTCATTTTCAAGACTATCTTAGTGGACAAAGTCCCTTTCTGAACCGAGTCACCCTCGTTCCAGTCCTGTTTCACTGAACCGGTATAACCTACCGTTCCAGCCATGTCTATCTCATGAGATATAAAATCTTTACCCAATGCATTGGAGGGAGATATAGGTCCCACCCATCTCATAATGATACCATTCTTATGTGTGCCACAAAATCATAAACCATACATCATAGCATAACCCATGTAATAAAAATGGGATTCTTAAACAACATGACATCATAAAACAATTCATATAAGATAAAGGAATTCATAAAAATATTTTCACACAACATAATCAAATCCATGTAATAATAGGGATATAAACAGAACCCTTTATTATCTTAGATGGAAAATAATTTTGATAAAACACTTGAACTCCATTCTTGAGGAAAATATCCTTTCTACTTCAAAAACATTTTTCCTATCTTAACATGTCATACAACTTTAAACTAAAAGAAGTTGATTAAAAATAAAATTTAAAACTTGTAAAGGAATATTCTTGGAAATAATGTTTTAAAAATCCATTCATGCCGTATAAGTTAAAAAAAACATTCTTCTCGTACTTTTGTCGGAATAGTCAAAAAAGTACCTCGTACGAAAAACGACAAAAGATTCCTTTCGTATCTATTACTAAAAACTCACCGAAGGGTAAAATAGGATTTAAACAATTGTAGGTGAATGGAAATAATATTAAATATTGAGGAAACATGTATGTGGATGATAAAATACACCCCAGTAAATTTCAAAGTATAAACAATATCGGATAAAAATGAGATTTTGATATTTCCCTTACCTTAAGTCCAACTTGCTTTGTAAGTGTCCGAACCTCCTGTATAATTATTTAAATAATGTTATTGAATTATTACATAATAATACATATTTTTATGATATCATATATGGTCATATTCTTAGCTTCTTAGTAGTAATATTTCATTGCTACTTGTTATTCGGGTGTTTATAAATTTTTGTTCTTATGCGTGTTTCGTCGAATAAATTCTTATTCTTCTCTTTAGGTTATAGATACCTCATTTCCAGAATGTTATTAGTGTAATATATATCATATTAATTCATTCAATTCATTCAATTCATTTATATAATCATTATGAAATGAAGATCATGTAGAACGAGTCGCATCACATCGTGGAGACGGTATTCCGTACGTACGCACGAGTGATGATATCGTTCCTATGATCGTGGAATTGTATTGGAGTGTATGTATACTATTTCAGAATCAATATAACTTTATAATAGTCATATATAGTTATTATTTACACCATTGTACCCATCCATGTAAGGAGGTGGCAGAAAATATATTACACCACGGCGTGGAGACGGTATTCCGTACGTACGCACGCACGGTGATTTCCTTTTTCCGTAGGATGGATAGAAGGTTAATTAGAGTTGTTTTATATTTATAATAACATATCAGTATATAAGAAATACTGATGTTATTAATTTATCATGAAACAACTAACGAAGAAGAAGTTGAAGAAGAAAGAAATTGAAAAAGATCGGTAATGGATATTACCTCTTTTTGACGCGCCTTTTCTTAACCTCCACTTAAAGAACTAAGGATGGTCTTTTAAGAAGACCAGGTCCACTAGGATGATACTAGGGAAGTGGAGAAGAAATTTTGGCAGGGTTTGGATGAGCTTGAATGCTCAAATTGGTGTGAGGAGGAGAGGGTGGAGGTGCCCTTTTATAAGGGAGGAGAGGGGCACCTTAGGAATATCTCAAAATATTATTTTATATTAAAGTCAAAATCGGTTTATAATGGTTCCAAAGGGTCTTATTTCGAAGCTAAAGTGGGTATGGGTCGAAATAATATCAACCAATAGGATTTAGACAATTTTAGGTTATTATGTTAACCTTATCAATTAGATTTAACTCTAAGTTAAATAATTTAACTTTTACCGTGTCATTTTTTTTCTTACACTATATGGTTAATACACTTACTATAACATGCCAAACGAACCCCAAATTGTTTATTATTAATATATATATCCTTATTTATGTAATTTTTCCGAACCTTAGATTTTTAGGAATTAAATAACAATTAATAATATAATATTTGTTTTAAAAACTAATTTATGTCAATTTTGACACTATTTGGTACATGATTTTTATGAAACTTCTAACAGAGTGATAAGTTCAAACCAAGATACTTAAATACACAATAACATGTCATATTAAGCTAGAAAATTAGTTTAAGTCATAAAAAGTCTCAAATTACATTTATTTGGGCATTTATAACATCAATTATGTTAATATTTTCTTAAAAAGGTAATTACTGCATCATCGTTGTGTCATAAATAAATTAAATTATTTAAAGTATAAAAATTACAAATAAAATACCATTATGTATGAAATATTTTTATATTTCTAATGAATATTTATAGTCTAAATTATATTATGTATAACCCTATATTAAAAATGGTTTAGTAAATAAACTTTGATTTTAACTCTTTTAACTCTTCTTTGAATTAAATAATAATAAATGTCCTAATCTAATCCAAGTGGGACTAAATGATAATATTTTACACTTAAGGTTGTTTTTGGTCGAGATACACTTGTCCAATAGGATTAGGACATGTGTTAGGGTAATATTAATATCATTTTTACCCTTAATTACCCTATTTACTTTTAACCGTGGTAAATAAAAGTAAAAAGTTACTATTCACCAAAAATTATTTTCATCTCATTGAACCACATTTTACTTACTGACATCAACTGTGTCTCTCGGATTTTTGAAATTCCATTCACAGAAGTGGTAAAATTAAGATTTATGAATTAATTTTTTTTAACTACCCCTTAGTAGTTTCACTATTCATCAAAAATTAAAGTTTTTCATAAAAATGCCAAAATTTCACCCTAAGCTATAATTGATATTCCGAATTCAAAAATAATTTCTATTTTACAAAATTCCCAACATATAAGTTGCATTAATTAATTTTATAATTAATTTCTGCTGTCACAACAAATAGCGTGTTTTTAAGAGATAATAACTATCAAAAGATTAACACTTGTTTATGTCTGGTGTAAATGTGAAATTACATCCAATGACCAAAATTGTATTGAATTGTAAAAATATATTATAAATATACTTTAAAACCACTCAAATTAATAATTTATCACTATTAATTATTTCGATTAAAAAAGTTGTTTTTAATTAAAATTTAGTAATTTTCACTATTCATCAGAAAATAAAAGTTATCCGAATAGTACCAAAATTTCACCTTAGGATAAATTCGATACTCCAAATCCAAAAATGAAGTCCATTTTGAGAGCTAAAATTTCTAAAATTTTAAAAGGTGGTTATTACTATTCTTAACAGCTAGTTTTAATAATATTTTAATAGCATATCGTTGTTTAGTGAAACTCAGTATTGCGTACTACACACGCTATCGAGGAAGGTCGTGATTGTGTGTAATGTAAGGCAAGTCAAGGATGTGTGTTGTGCATGCTCCTTTTGGTGTAGCGTACAACACAAGACATTAATAAAATTAAAAAGAATATTTTTCACAAAATCTCAGGTTGTTACACGGAACCTCATGTATAATGATTTAAATAATGTCATTGACTTATTCCAGAATCATTCTGATTTTTATGATATCATATATGGTCATATTATTATATTCTTACCTTCTTATTAGTAATATCTCATTGCTACATGTTATTCGGGTGTTTATTGCTTTATGTTCTTATGTGTGTTTGGTCGAATAAATTCTTATTATTCTTTTTAGGTTATAGATTCCTCATTTAGAGAATGGTATTAGTGTAATATATATCATATTTATTCATTCAATTCATTTATATAATCATTATTCAATGAATATCATGTAGAACAAGTCGCATCACATCGTGGAGACGGTAGGCCGTACGTACGCACGAGCGATGATATCATTTCAATGATATTGGAATTGTATTGAAGTGTATTTATACTATTTCAGAATCAATATCACTTTACAATAATAATATATAGTTATTCTATACACCATTATAACCATCCAAGTAAGGAGGTGGTGGAAAACAGATTACACCACGGCCTGGAGACGGTATTCCATACGTACGCATGCGTGGTGATTTCATTTTCCGTAGGATGGATAGAAGGTGAAAAAGGATTGTTTCTTATTTATAATAACATATCAGTTTATTAGTGATACTTATGTTATTACTTCTTAATGAAATAACAATAGAAGATTAATTATAAGAAGAAATAATGTTGAAAGAATCGGTAACCTACATTACCTCTTCTTTGAAGCACCTCTTATTAACCTCCTCTTAGGTAACTAAAGATGGTCTTTGAAGAAGACCAGAACCTCTAGGATGTTTCTAGGGAAGTGTAGAGGATAAATTTTCTGGTTTTGGCCGAGAATGAAGGCTCAAAGTGGTGTGAGGAGGAGATGGAGGAGGTACCCTTTTATAAGGGAGGAGAGGGGCACCATAGGAAAACATAAAATATAATTTTTTTATAAAGTCATATTCGGTTTTAATAGATCCAAATTGATTTATTATGAAGATAAGTTGGGTATGGGTTCAAATAATCTCATCCAATAGAATTTAGACAAGTTTAGGTTTCTATTGTAACATTATCATTTAGATTTAAATTTAAGTTAGATAATTTAACTTTTACCATGTCTTATTTTTTTCATACACTATAAGGTTAATAAACTTACTATAACAAGAAAAACGAAACCCAAGTTGTTTATTATTAATATATATAACCTTATCTATGTCATTTGGTCGAACATTGTATTTTTAGGAATAAAATAACAATTAATAATATAATATTTTTTAAAAAAACTATTTTATGTCAATTTTGAAACTATTTGGTAATTGATTTTTGTGAAAATCATAACAGAATGATTAGTTCGAAAAAAGTTAATTAAATCAATACTAACATGTCATATTAACCTTTAAAATTATTTTAATTCATCAAAAGTCTCAAATTACATTTATTTTAGCATTTATAACATCAATTATGTTAATATTTCATTAAAAAGATAATTACTACATCATCATTGTTTCATAAATAAATTAAATTATTTATTGTCTACAAATTATAAATAAAGTACCATTATGTAGGAAATATTTTTAGCTTTATAATTAATATTTATAGTCGAATTTATATTCTGTATAACCCTCTATTAAAAATTATTATTTATTAAACTTTGATTTTAACTATTTTAACCCTTCTTTAAATAAATTAATAATAAATGTCCTAATCTAATCCAAGTGGGCATAAATGGTCATAGTTTATTCCTAAGGTTGTTTTTGGTAGCATTACTCTTATCCAATAGAATTAGGACATGTTTTAGGGTAATAATAATATCATTTTTACACTTAATTGCACTATTTACTTTTAACCGTGGTAAAAAAAATAAAAAGATACTATTCACAAAAAATTATTTTTATCTTATTGAACCACATTTTACTCCTTGATATTAACCATTTCTCTAAGATTTTCAAAATTCCACTCACAGAAGCGGTAAAATTATGTTTTATGTTAGTTTGCAAATTCTCTCAGGAGGTTGGTAAAAGACGGTGAAAAGTTCAATAAAATTTTTGTATATCTAAAATTATTATAAAATGACTCCAATGAATTACTTTGAACATATATAGTTATTATGTATCAATTTTGTCTTAATTAAAATTTAAATAAAATAAATAATTATTTAAATTAAAAGTGGGTTTTTAAATAGTAACCCAGTTTTTTCACTATTCATCAAAAATTGAATGTTTTCAGAAAAATACCAAAATTTAACTCACGGATGATTTCAATATTCTGAGTCCATAAATGAAGACCATTTTGAAAGATGAAATTTACAAAATTTCAAAAAGTGGTTATTACTATTCATAACGGCTAGTTTTAATAATATTTTAATAGCATATCATTATTTAGTGAAACTCGGTATTGCGTACGATGCAAGATATTGAGGAAGGTTGTGATTTAATGTAAAGCTAGCCAAGCTAGTGTTGTGTGTAGTGAAATATTCTTTTGATGATGCATATAACATAAAAACAAAACATTTCTCATAAAAAGCTCGGGTGTTACATTTTACCCCCCTTAAAATGAATTTCTTCCTCGAAATTCATCACTTTGTAACAAACAAATGAGGATACCACTCCCTCATCATATCCTCAAGCTCCCATGTAACTTATTGTAATTGGTGGTTCCTCCATAAAAATTTCACCAATCGAGTGGTCTTGTTCTGTTGGACTTTTTCACTACGATCAAGAATCTCTATCGGCTGTTCTTCATAAGAAAGTTCTTACTCAAGCAGTACAACTTCTGAGCTTAGTACATGTGAAGGATCAGGTATATACTTTCTCAGGAGTGATACATGGAACACATCATGAACTTGAGAGAGATTCGGTGGAAGATCCAATTGGTAATCTACATTCCCAACATGATCTAGTATATCAAAAGGACTGATATACCTAGGACTCAGCTTTCCCTTTATTCCAAATCTCATTACTCTCTTCCAAGGAGATATTCATAAGAACACATTATCACACATTTCAAACACTAGGACTTTTCTTCAGTTGTCGGCATAACTTTTTTGTCGACTCTGAGCTGCTCTAATGTGTTGTTGAACAGATCATACCTTTTCTACCATCTCATCAACAAGATCAGGTCCTAAAAGCTTTCATTCCCCAATATCATCCCACCAAGTTGGAGTCCTGCATTTCTTTCCATAGAGAGATTCATAAGGATCCATCTGAATACTGGAGTGAAAGCTATTATTATAATAAAATTCCACCAAAGGTAGGTGTTGATCCTAACCACCTTTTAAATCCATCGAGCAAGCACTCAACATATCTTCTAGAGTATGGATTTTCCTCTCAGACTGACCATCTGTCTGAGGATGATAAGCAGTGCTGAAACTCAACTCTGTATTCAGATGATGCTGAAGACTTCGCCAAAACATTTAGGTAAACCTCGGATCTCAATCAGATATAATGGAAAGTGGCACTCCATGCAATCTTACAACTTCCTCTACATATATCCAGGCATGCTAATACAGAGAGAAATCCTCTCTAATAGAAATGAAGTGTGCAGACATTCTAAGGCGATCAACTATGACTGAGATAGCATTATTGCCTTTGGATGTTTTAGGAAGTCCAGTGACAAAGTCCATATTGATGTTTTCCCAATTCCATTCTGGTATTGGTAATGGTTGTAACATCCCCTTAGACTTCTGTCTCTCTGCTTTAACTTGCTGATAAACCAATCATCGAGAGACATATTCAGCCACATCTCTTTTCATGCCATCTCACCTGAAGTACTCTTTCAGGTCCCTATACATCATTGTGATTCCAGGATGAATAGAGAATGAAGGACTATGAGCCTCATCCAGCAGCTCCTTCTTTAATTCTAGGATGGGAGGAACACAAACCCGATTTCTGAACTTTATTATCCTATCACAATCAAGGTTGAATTCAGGAACATTTCTCTCCTTCTTTTGTAACTCTACATCTTCTTTCTATGCCTCTTTAATCTTCACATGTATAGATGGTTGAATATTCATTTGAGAAAGATAATATTTTTCTCCTTCCATTATAATTCCAAGAACTGTCCTTTGTAAACCCATAAATATTGGATCTTTTGTGATCCTCATCATGGATAATCTAGAATGGTCTTGTCGACTTAATACGTCTGCCACCTTGTTTTCTTTCCCAGGGTGATAATTAATTGAGTAGTCGTGATCCTTAATCAACTCCAACCATCTTCTTTGGTGAATATTCATCTTTTTTTGTGTGAAAATATACTTTAAAATTTTATGATCAGTATAAATATCACACCTTTCTCCATAAAGATAATGCCTCCAAATCTTTAATGCAATGATTACTGCAGATAACTCCAAATCATGATTTGGGTAATTTTTCTCATGGATTTTCAACTGTCGTGAGGCATAAGCTATCACCATATCATTTTGCATAAGAACACACCCCATCCCCTTCTTGGATTCATCACTGTAGATCAAAAACCTTTCTCCACTATAAGGAAGTGTGAGTACAAGTGCACTGGACAACCTTCTTTTCAACTCCTTGAAATTCTCTTCACACTCCTTCGTCCAAGAAAACTTAACTCCTTTTCGAGTCAACCTGGTTTGTGGATTAGATAATCGTGAAAAATCTTTCACAAATCGTCGATAATATCCAGCCAAACCAAGAAAACATCAGAACTCAGTTACCGTTGTTGGTCTCGACCACCTTTCGATAACCTCTATTTTTTGGATCCATAGATATCCCCTCTTTTGAGATTATGTTACCCAAAAATGCATCTTTTTTAAGCCAAAAATAACACTTGGTAAATTTGGAATAAAGCTTCTCCTTTCTCAGGGACTTCAATATAATTCTCAAGTGATCTTCGTGTTCTTCCTTGATCATTGAATAGACAAGAATATCATCTATAAAGACTACCACAAAGTGATCAAGATAATCTATAAAGACACTATTCATTAGATCCATGAAGATATCAGGGGCATTATTAAGACCAAGTTGCATCACTATAAATTCATAGTGTCCATACCTTGTACGAAAAGCCATCTTTGGTATATCCACCATTTTTACCCTTAATTGATGATACCATGAACGAAGATCAAACTTGGAAATGTATTGAGATCTGCATAGTTGGTCAAATAAGTCATCAATGTGTGGGAGAGGATATTTGTCCTTGATAGTGATCTTGTTAAGTTATCGATAATCAATTCAGACTCTCATTGATCCATCTTTCTTCTTAATAAAAAGAAAAGGTGCTCCCTAAGGTGATGCACTAGGGAGTATGAATCCCCTATCGAGATTCTCTTGGAGTTGCTTCTTCAATTCCAGAAACTCAAATTGGTCCATTCTACAAGGTGTCTTTGGAATAGGTAAAGCACCAGGTACGAGTTCTATTGAAAACTCAGCATCACGATTTGGTGGAAGACCTGGAAATTCTTCCAGAAAGACATCATCAAACTCCCGTACAATGGGTGTATTCTTAATAGTGTGTTTCTCACCAAACATTTGTGATAAATAACTTTAATTTAGTGGAATCAAGACCCATAATATGGAATAAATTTCCACTGGAAGGTTATGTTCATCCTTGCATCGATAGACGATCATAGATTGATCTGGAATATAAAATGTGACTTCCCTTCTTTGGAAATTGATATGATATCCATATAAATAAAGCCAATCCATGCCAATAATCACATCAAATTCCACTATAGGAAGGATCACAAGATTTTCAGGAAGTACATTCCCACAAACTTTAATTGGAGAAAAATTATAAACTTTGGATGCGACTGTTGTGCCATTCGGGGTTGTCACAGCTAACCCAACATCTAATTGTTGAGGTAATACGGTGATACCCTTAGAAAAGTCTTCAAAAATAAAAGAGTGGGTGGATCCAGAATCAAAAAAAAATTCTACTTTAGAGTGGATGGTAAGTGTACCTTTCACCAATTCATTATCATACTCCACATCACTGATAGAAATTTCCTGTGACATTCCTTTTTCATTAGCCTTAAGAGTTTGTTGACATAGATCATCATCAACAACCCTTGTATTAGGGAATTGATTGGCATAATGTCCCATTTACGTGCACTTGTTACATTGAAGTGTAGGAGGTGCATTCTGTGTAGCCTTTTCTTTGTTCGCATCACTGGAAATCTTCTTCCCATCATTGCAGCATTCAAATACCCGATGACCTTCCTTTCCACATTTGAAACATTTACTTGTCCCTTTAAGACAACTCCCTCCATGTTTCTTTCCACACTTTGAGAATAAGGGAAAAGTCATCTTCTTTTCAGTGTGCTCTTTATATTTTCCATTGAATTCCATTTTACTCTTCTTATCAAACCAGTATGACTGATGGTTTACTCCAATCTCCATCTCAACATTAAGATCGCATCAAACGATTTCCTCGTAGAAATTGAAGTCCCTTATGGCTAATGCCCTTCGAAGAGTTTGTTTTAATCCACTAAAGAATCAATCGATCTTACTCTCAGGTTAGATAATAATCTCATAAGCGTACCGTGTAAGTCTTGTAAAATTTGCTTCGTAGGTACAAACAGATTCAGGATCCTTTTGCTTTAGTTCAAGAAACTCCTTCTCCATCATTGTTCGAAGAATACGACGGATGTACATATTGAAAAATAAGTTCTTGAACACGTCCCTTTCTAGGGACTCAATTTCATCTCTTGGCCTCATATTCATGATAAGATTCCACCATTGATTAGCTTCACCTTCCAAATGATATACTGCTAAGATGACTTTATCATGTTAATAACATTGAAGAACTGAAAATATCTTTTCAGTAGTACTAATCCATTGTTCAAAAACTAATGGATCAGTAGACCCACTGAATGAG
Source organism: Viscum album (assembly GCA_963277665.1). NCBI lineage: Eukaryota > Viridiplantae > Streptophyta > Magnoliopsida > Santalales > Viscaceae > Viscum > Viscum album. Next base: position 114,242,344 of record OY728127.1, read on the forward strand.
GGTGGACGCTGGCTCATGAAAGATTCAACAGAATGTTGCTCCTTCCTTTTCTCGTTTGGAAGTCCTGCATGATTCATAGCTTGAGAAAGTTGTGTGATCTTGGATACAAGTTTTTTCATTCCAGCTCCTATAACATTTGGTTGCTTAGGGGGACAATCATTGTATTTCCCATCGCATTCCGCATTAAGATGGTTCCTTTGGGTTCCAGCCATTTACTAAAACCAAGAAGAATAGTGTGAGCAACACTAATTATAATAGGAAAACCACATAATCAAGGATAAAATTTCATGCCTTAGGTCTTATCATAGGTTATTCATGGCCATTTCTAAAACACTAAGATTGTGTTCTATGCTTAGACTTATCTTTAGGGTTCTTACTAAGGCTTTCACATCCTAGTTTCCAAAGGTTGACTATACCTTTCCTCTAATGCCAACTTTAACGACCCATACATTACGTACATTTTTATTAATTCAGAATTGAATCATACTTATTACAACATATAACAAAACCATGAAAGGACCGTATATGTCTAGTGTCTTTAGAAACTGGGAAACATAAACAACTGGTTCATAAATCATCTACGTTGTCTCCCATTTATTTCATCAAATCTAGAGTCCATTTTGGCATATTCTACATAATACCCTTCTTCAAGACCTGGGGAAAAGAAAACATACAAAAGGGTGATCTCAAATTCTCAGTAAGGGTAAAAAAATAAATATCAATCATATAATATTCTTAATAACTTATCATTTCAAAAATATTTTCTAGAAAAATAGATCATAATATCGTGAAACGGGATCAATCATAATAGTGAAATGTAATCCAAATAATCATAACATAAAACATGAAACATTGTTTCATACACACATAATCATAGAGAATCATTTCTTAGTAGTCATGACTCATTTCCAAGACTATCTTAGTGGAAAAAGTCCATTTCTGAACCGATTCCACTCCCCGTTTCAGTCCTGTATCACTGAACCGGATTAACCTGTCGTTCGAGCCGTGTCTATCTCATGAGATATAAATCTTTACCCAATGCATTGTAGGGAGATATAGGTCCCACCCATCTCATAATGATACCATTCTTACGTATTCCAAAAGATCATACATCATACATCATAGCATAACCCATGTAATAAAACTGAGATTCTTAAACATCGTGACATCATAAAACAATTCGTATAGGATAAAGGACTTAATAAAAATAATTCCATCACAACATAATCAAATAAATGTAATAATAGGGATAGAAACAGAACCCTATATTTTCTTAGATGGAAAATAATTTTGATAAAACACTTGAACTCCCTTTTTTAGGAAAATAGCCTTTCTACTTTTTTAAAATCATTTTTTTCCATTCTTAACATGTCATTCAATTTTAAACTAAAAGAAGTTGATTAAAAATAAACATGAAAACATTTAAAGGAAGATTCGTGGAAATAATTTTCTAAAAGTCCATTCTGGACGTATAAGTTAAAAAAACATTCTTCTCATACTTTGGCCGGAAAAGTCAAAAAGTACCTTATATTAAAAACGAATAAAGATTCCTTTCATATATTTTACTAAAAACTCAAAAATGGTTAAAATTGGATTTAAAAAATTGTATTTGGATGGAAATAATATTACCTATTGAGGAAACATGTATGTGGATGATTAATATGCCCCAGTAAATCCGGAAGTATAAACAATCTCCGATAAAAATGAGATTGTGAGATTTTCCCATAGCTTAGGTCTGATTTGCTTCATAAGTGTCTGAACCTCCTGTATAATGATTTAAATAATGTCATTGACTTATTCCAGAATCATAACCATTTTTATGATATCATATATGGTCATATTCTTAGATTCTTAGCTTCATATTAGTAATATTTCATTGCTACTTCTTATTCGGGTGTTTATTGCTTTATGTTCTTATGTGTGTTTGGTCAAATAAATTCTTATTATTCCTTTTAGGTTATAGATACCTCATTTCTAGAATGGTATTAGTGTAATATATATCATATTTATTCATTAAATTCATCTATATAATCATTATGCAATGAAGATCATGTAGAATGAGTCACATAACATCGTGGAGACGGTAGGCGGTAGGTACGCACGAGCGATGATATCATTCCCATGATTGAGGAATTGTATTTAAGTGTATGTATACTATTTAATAATCAATACCACTTTACAATAATCATATATAGTTGTTCTCTATGCCATTATACCCATCCAAGTAAGGTGGTGGTGGAAAACAGATTACACCACAGCGTGGAGACGGTATTCCGTACGTACGCACGCGCGGTGATTTCATTTTCCATAGGATGGATAGAAGGTGAAATAGGTTTGTTTAATATATATAATAGCATATATGTATATGATTTATACTGATGTTATTACTTCATAATTAAATAACTAATTAAGAATAAGTAGAAGCAGAAATAAAGTTGAACGAATCAGTAACAGACATTACCTCTTCTTTGAAGTGCCTCTTCTTAACCTCCTCTTAGGGATCTAAAGAAGGTCTTCGAAGAAGACCAAAACCTCTAGGATGTTTCTAGGGAAGTGGAGAGGATAAATTAGCAGGTTTTGGTCGAGCTTGAAGGCTCAATGTTGTGTGAGGGGAAGAGGGAGGAGGTGCCCTTTTATAAGGGAGGAGAGGGGCACCTTAGGAAAACTTAAAATATTATTTTATTATAAAGTCATATTCGGTTTTCAATAGCTCCAAATTTATTTATTTTGAAGCTAAGTTGGGGATGGGTCGAAATAATATCATCCAATATAATTTAGACAAGTTTAGGTTTCTATTTTAACCTTATCATTTAGATTTAACTTTAAGTTAGATAATTTAACTTTTACCGTGTCTTCTTGTTTTCTTACATTATAAGGTTAATAAACTTACTATAACCAGTCAAAAAAACCCAAAGTTGTTTTTTATTATTATATAAAACCTTATCTAAGTAATTTTCCCGAACCTTATATTTTTAGGAACAAAATAACAATTAATAATAGAATATTTGTTTTAAAAACTATTTTATGTCAATTTTGACACTATTTTGTAATTGATTTTTGTGAAAATAATAACAGAATTATTACATCAAAAAAAAGTTAATTAAATCAATAATAACATGTCATATTAACCTAGAAAATTAGTGTAATTCATAAAAAGTCTCAAATTACATTTATTTGAGTATTTATAACATCAATTATGTTAATATTTCATTAATAATATAATTAATGAATCATCATTGTGTCATAAATAAATTAAATTATTTAATGTATAAAAATTATAAATAAAATACCATTATGTAGGAAATATTTTTAGATTTCTAATTAATATTTATAGTCGAATTTATCTTATGTATAACCCTATATTAAAAATATTTTAGTTATTAAACTTTGATTTTAATTATTTTAACCCTTCTTTAAATAAATTAATAATAAATGTCCTAATCTAATCCAAGTGGGCCTAAATGGAAATATTTTATTCCTAAGGTTTTTTTTGGTCGAATCACACTTATCCAATATAATTAGTACATGTGTTAGGGTAATAATAATATCATTTTTACCCTTAATTACCCTATTTACTTGTAACCGTGGTAAAAAAAGTAAAAAGTTACTATTCACCAAAATTATTTTTATCTTATTGAACCACATTTTACTCCTTGATATTTACCATGTCTCTCAGATTTTCAAAATTCCACTCACAGAAGCTGTAGAATTAATTTTTATGTTAATTTGCAAATTCTCCTAGGAGGTGGGTAAAAGATGGTGAATAGTTCAATAAAATTTTTATATATCTAAAATTATTATAAAATGACGCCAATGAATTACTTTGAACATATATAGGTATTATTTATCAATTTTGAATTAAAATAAATTTAAATAAAATAAATAATTATTTAAATAAAAAGTGGGTTTTTAAATAGTAACCTAGTGTTTTCACTATTCATCAAAAATTGAGAGTTTTTAGAAAAATACCAAAATTTCACCCTAGGATAATTTCAATATTCAAAATCCAAAAATTAATTCCATTTTGAAATATGAAATTAAAAAAATTTCAAAAATTGGTTATTACAATTCAAAACGGCTAATTTTAGTAATATTTTAATAGCATATCGTTGTTTAGTGAAACTCGGTATTACGTAAGACGCAAGCTATCGAGGAAGGTCATGATTGTATGTAAAGCAAGCCAAGCTAGTGTTGTGTGTAGTGAAAGATTTATTTGATGATGTATATAACATAAAAACAAAACATTTCTCATAAAAATCTCGTGTGTTACAATCAATATTCAATTTGTTTGATCAATTCAACCACTTTTCCCACCTTGTACATCATGCTCAAATTTATAATGACTTCCTTGGAATCCAGATATTGACTACAACTAGAAACCATTGTGTGAGTAACAATAGTCATAAAATCATTTAGAAAATATCATGACACATTATTTTCAATTTGAAACACCTTTGGATTAACCAAGGTCATTTATTCTCATATTATATTAAAATATTTCAAATCTGTTTGTAAAGAAAGTATAAATTATCCTAAGAATATCCCATGGGAGAGTCATAACCAAGAGTACAGAAAGGTCTATTATCATGTACCAGGATACCCCGAGTCAATCTCGAAACTCTTTATCAGAGTTTTCACTCCTAGTTACATCTCTTCCAGAGAGGCCTCTAACTGCTCGTATCCAGACAGCGATGTATTGTTTGGAAAATAAAAAATATATACACATTACCAAAATTCATGGAATTTCTTCTATAATAATCCTAAAAATATATCTTAGGGTAATGTGCTATAATCAGTGTTTATCTAAATATAGTTTCCACGGTTTGTACTAAACTTCCTCTGATACCAACAGTAACTCCCTGACTGCAGAATCTAGGATCCAGTGCATTATTTTAATACATTGGCATGATTACAAGCAATAAAGTCCCGAAGGACCAATCGGTTTAGTAGTATTGGAAACAATATACATACATAAGTTCAACAATACAACTTTAAAAGAATAACAACACTAATTTATTCCATTAGAAACCTCCAAGCTTCCAAGATTATTCCTGCAAGTCGCTCATAACTAACTTCTTCATATCCTAGGAAAATGAATCATAAGAAAGGGGTGATCTCAAATGCTCAGTAAGAGTAAGATATACATTGTAATATAACATAAACATTAGGAATGGTGAATAATTTAAAACACATGCCTTTAAAAATACTAAACATTAACACTTTATGGAAGGAATATGATCTGGGTAAATAATTCCATAATAAAACATATTAATTGGTATTCTACTAGTCGAATAACTACATTAAATATCAATAGCTAGTCTCATAATGATGGAATTCATAATCCAAACATTAATTTTAATGTCAAGGCCTCGTACGAGGACCTTAGGGATAACTATAACTAGACCCCAACGGGGAGAGCCTCTGTAACTGGACTCTAACCCGAAGAGCCTCTGTTATCGGACTCTAATGCGGAGAGCCTCTGTATCTGAACTCCTACCCGGAGAGACTCTATAACTAGACTCCAACCCGAAGGGTCTGGTGTAACGAGACCCTAACCCAGAGGGCTTATTTTTACTGGTCCCCAACCCAGAACATACTAGTCCAACACATTCATATTATGAAGAGAATGAAATATAACAAAAACATTCAAATTAAAACTAGAATACGAAATGTCAATACATTAACCATAAACCATGAATAGAATAAAAATAACCCATTTAGAGTCAAACATACCATAGAAATGTAAATAAAATATGGAAGATTTGAATCATAATAAATCTACTTGAGATAAGTGTACATTTTATCAAAAGATGTTGACATAGATGAAATCAAAACTATTTGAGAGAAATATCTCTTTCTATTTTGAAATCATTTAAGAGTCGCATAATTATAAAGAAAACATTTATTTTTGAAAATATTCTTATAGGATTTTAATGTATGTTTAGATGATGTTATAATGATGGAAAATAGCTGCACCCACTGTATAAGTTAAAAAAACATTGTTACCTTAATTTTATTCAAAAAAGTAAAAAAGTGTTTTATTTGGAAAATGATTGATAGATTCGTTTCAAAAACATTTAAGGTCAAATGATGGTATAAAATACTTTTACCCATTGTCTGATAAATAGTAAAAAACATTTGAAATAAATTTTAATGAAAACATGGATGGGGATGATAAAGAGGTCCTAGTAGATAATTACACATAAACAACCTCGGATAATGAATATATTGTAGATTTAACCCTTACCACGTTGTAATCAATTGAGTCATATGGCCAAAAGTTAATAACAACCAAATAAATCATAGAATACCATGAATATAAAGAGAATCTTGATAATTTATATCAAATGTCAATACACAATACACCACATGTAATAAATAAGTGGAGAAGAATATAAATCTCATGTAATTAAATTTGTGATAAGAAACCCCTTACCTCAAGTCCGACTTGTCTTGTATGTTCCTTATTCTTCCTTTAATTTGGTTAACTCCCTTTTTTTTGAACCAAATAGACTACTTCAAGTGACTTCTTCTTAAGGTAAGACTTCTAGGTGGAAGAGAGGGATCTTGAGAGCTTATTTAGGCAGGTGTTGGACTAGAAAAGGGGCTTATGATGTATGAGTAATGGGTTAAAAGTTGTGTCCTTTTATAAGGGAGAGAAGGGGCACTTTAGGAAAGTTTGAAAATGTTATTTTATTATAAACTTATCTTCAGTTTCAAAAGGTCAAAACTCATTAAAGTCAAATATAAGATGACACATTTCCTAAATAAAATCATCTAATAAGAATTGGATAGGTTTTGGATATTATTTTAATATTAATAATCATATTTATTTAAATCATTTATTAATGAGGTAAATACTACATCATTGTTGTCTCATAAATAAATAAATTTATTTGATGTCTAAAAATTATAAAAGAAATACCATAATATAGGAAATATTTTTATATTTTCAATGAATATTTATAGTCAAAAATATATCTTATATAACCCCATGTAATAATTGATATACTAAAAGATATTTGTTAATGTCATTTTTTTCTTTACCTAAATTTAATTAAAATAAAGTGTCATTGTCATTCTTAAGTGAATCCATGGGGTTCCAAAATTGACCCAAGGATTCCCATGGTCGTCCAGGACTCATCCAATAAGTTTTGGACAAGTGTTAAGGTAATTTCATATTATTATAATATTCTTTTTACCTTGAATTACCCTATTTACCTTTAACAGCAGTAAATAAAAGTCAAAAGTTACTATTCACAAAAAAAATTATTTTAATCTTATTTAACCAGATTTTACATACTAATGACAACCATGTTTTTCTGATTTTTGAAATTCAATTCAGAGAAGTGGTAAATTTTCATTTAAATGAAAAAGTCGGTTTTTAACTACTACTAAGTGGTGTTACTATTCATCAAAAATTAAAGTTTCTCAGAAAGTACCAAAAATTCAGCCTAAGATATATTTAATATTAAAAATTCAAAAATTAAGTCTATTTTACCAAATTAAAAACAATGAAGTTTCATTAATTAATTTAAAATTAATTCCCGTTGTCAAAATAAATAGCGTGTTTTTATGAAACAAAAACTATTGAAATATTGACACTTTTTATGTATAATTTCAAAGTGAAATTAATTCCAATGACCAAAATTGGATTAAATGTTAAAAATATAATTTAATTATAATTATAAACCATTTAAATTTATAATTAAAAACTATATATTATTTTGATTAAAAAATTGTTTTCAATTAAAATTTAATATTTTTCACTATTCACTAAAATATGAAATTTATCAGAAAAACACCAAAACTTTATCAAAAACTAAAATTTTATGTCCGGATTATAAATAAGAAGTTTAGTTTTTTCAAATTGAATATATAAAAGTGTCAAATATTGGATTTAAAAAGGGTTCACAATTAAAAGGTGGTAAAATTGCATTTTTTTTGGAAAATACATCTTTTATCTGAAAAATTGAATTTGTTCTTATATTATGTCTAGAAAACACATAATATGGATTCTAAAATTTTATGTAGTATATAAAATATAAAATTTATTTAATACTATTCATAACCACTTTTTGAACAGCTAGTTTGGTAAGTCGGGGTGCGCTCAAACTTGGTGTTGTGTGTAGCACAAGCTATTGAATTACATCAAAGAAGACAACTTACTATGAAATCATAGTCTATTACAATAAGAGTGAAAGTTAATGAGGGATTATGATGTTTTATCTTTTGGATCCAATATTTGATACCATGAATATGGAAATATTTTTTTGACCAGTTTAATTGTTTTCATCAAACCATACCGACAGAAAGTATCTTATTTATGAAAATTATACATCATCAATTTTAACCATAATATTTTTATTATGTAAAAATAATTTTTGAATATATTTAACCGTATATTAATTAGTGTCCAATATTTGAAAATACTTATATTTAATTTTCTAATCACATTGATCATCTTAATATTTATTTACCTAAAAACTATATAATTGTATTCTTACTTGATGTATTTAGTTTTTTTGTATAGTGAATAAAAAATAATTCCTTATATGATTCAAAGGATTTCATATAATGAAATATAATAATTCATTTATTATGTAAATATATATAAAGTCTTATATAATATAAAATCTTGCACGATAACCATAATTGAACAATTATGTTAAGTATTTCAATGTATTCTATTCTTTAACATTATGACTTGTGTTTATTTTTTTTTTCCGTATATGAAGGAATGAATTAAAAATTTATATGATGGGTGAGGAGAGGGATTATATAGCTCCTCATCACACTGTTAAGACTCATGAGATAAATAATATTGTGTAATTCAAGTTTCCTTTCCTTTTATGTTTGATTTCATCGAACAAGGCATCAATGAAATTTTTATGATTTATTAAAATTTGAATTCCCATAATTATGATATTTTCCATTACTATCTTTTTTAATATTCGTTATCATGAAATAAATAGATTACATTATAAGTTTTTATTCATTAATATGGAATAATTTTTTTCTTCAACCTGAAATATTTATTTATTATGCGCTACAAGATTCCACTATATGCAATCCCTTTTCATGCTTAGAATCTCACCCTATAACAACTCAAATATAAAAATCCCAAAGTTATATAATTTATTGAAAATATTAAATCTATTAAAAACCCAATACCTTTAGGGTATATATTTTTAGAAAATGAGGAAAATATTATATAAAACAAAATCATTATATTTTAAAAAATAATAATTTTTCCACTAAACCATATGAATTAATGATATTTTTTCCATTTAGGACAAAAATATCATAAAAAATTGTGACATTATAATTGTTCGTACATAACCTTAATCCCATTTAAAAAAAAAATTTAAAAATACATGTTGATAATACAATGCTTGGTAAGGGGTTTTGAGGAAACCAAAAACCAATTAGGTATAGATTTAGAAGAAAATTTCAAAAATAAATATTTTAATTCAACGATAAATTTTTAGCTCAAATAAATATCCCTTAAAGGTTGATTTAAACATATTTTATAAAAAACCCATTAAATAGTCTCATAATAATTCCATAATATAACCATAAATTATCTATATAAAAAATTAATTTATTTATGAAAATATTTATTTCATAAAAATAAATCATTTCAACGTTAAATTATTATAAAAATCCCTTTTCTCATAAAATTTACTTCTTCATTCATGAAATGAAATTATTATTTTTAAACCCATAACCTATGATATGAGAACCATGTACCCATATTTGGGTATCATATTAATATCTTTAATATTAACATGCAATGACTTATAATTTAATAACCCATAATGACTTAATTCAAAGTTACTATCTAAAGAGAATATTTTATTAACCAATTGTGTCTGCTGAAATAAACTCCACAAGATTAGTTGAAGATTTCACAATCATTTGGGGGTGAATCCAAGTTCAAAATTCTCAAAAAAACACTCAAATTGGTCTTATTAATGAATCACATTCATGAAGACCCCTCCTTTCCAAGAACACATAAGGCCCTAATGGAATTCATCATGAGTCTGACCGTGTTCTGCAACCGTGCGAAAGGGTTAATGTTAGGCTCTATGAGGCCAACACTGATAGGACCATTCCCAAAGTCCCCACTAGAATCATGAACTACATATCATCATTGTGAAACCATTTTCCTATAAATACACATCTCATTATGGCCTAAACACACAACTACCTAACCTTTAAACTTCTATATTGCTCCTAATTCACGAAACACCTAAACATTGTGAATGAAACCTCAAATATATCATCCATGGTACAAGAGGTTCACAAGACTAACATTAAATTTTTCTTGAATACCTCCATGTTCAATATATAATATTTTAGTGAAGTCCTACACCTTTCATAATGGAATAAGGTCCCATGGGGTAATTGAGGATTTGTGAAAAATTAAGCTATCGCAAAGAACTCTTTTCATGAGACAAGACATCATCATGAGGTTGAGTCGCCGTGTTTCCTAAATCCCTTTTACACCATGAATAACAAGAGCTTCATTAATAACCACGCTAAGAGAACCTATGATCTAAAAATCCCATATCATATTCCTCTCTATGTTCCCTCCATTATGATAACACCTCTTTTTGAAGGTTGAGTTCCTTGAGCTTCTACACCCATCTAGTATTAGTCCCTCCATAGTCCAAATACCTATGTGATGTGTTCTACCTATTGTAATGGCCCACCCAACATCAAGTGAAGCCTGATACTCCCATTTAGATTTTTATTCTCAGAATAGTCATTCCAATCTCCTTTGATTATCATTAAAGGGCATCTAACAAGGACCGTATGATTGGTAACTATACCACATTGTTGGTCCTTGACATGGATTAAACCATGAAACAACTAGGTTTTCATGATATATGCTTATGTAAGCCCATGGTGTAAGGAGTGAGTCCTTAAGGTCTATGAAACATGATGTAAAACTTCCCAACACCATCATCCTCAACCCATTCTATTAAACTATGAATTTACCCTGTGTGAAAAGGTATAGGGTGTTTCGTGTAAATGTGACAAGGAAAGAGTTACTCCTCACAAGGAATAACATTCTCATTTGTAAACATTAATTAATATTCCCCACTCACATGGAATGATATCCCACACACCCATAATTAAATCCTCCTCATGAAACTTCCATGTGTAATCCCTACACCACCCCTCATTGGAACATCATTCTTGACTCGAGTGTCAGGTATACTTCTTTTTCTTTTTTCACATATAGATCATGACTTGTGTGGGATTAGAGAAAAATTAGACAATTAAATCTATATTACATTCAAATGGGAAGATTTAATCCATAATCCAAAACCAAATGGGTAGCTTCTATGTATAATCCCCAACCACATGATCCATTTCTATGGGAATCCTCCAAAGGTGTAACCCAATTCCCTATCTTGAACTACATTGACTTTGATTCCCAACTAAATATCATGAAAAGGAAGGATACTTTAGTATTAAACCCAAAATTTCTTCCATTCATTCTAATTCATCCACTCCATTCACACCCACCTTGTCTTTCCCCTAGCTGTCATAACTCGGAATGGTTATCCTACCCACCTGGGCCATGTTCAGGCATATTCACCATCCACATCACCACTGCTCATAGCATTACGTAGGAGTCATGCATGCATAATCCATAAATCTTACAACTATGATTAATCCTCTTAAAAATGGAATCATCAATGCATAATACATATACCATTTCCTCGATGATGCTCCTTTCATGTTATGATAGCCCTTACAGCACAATGTTAAACTATATTGATCTGTCTTGTAACACAACCTTAAACTGTGGCATCAAACTACACGGGTTTTGATCCATGCCTTCAAGAAAGAGGAAATCAGATTCCTCCATGAGGTTAAATCCTTAACATTGGTAAACCTTGGTGTCCCCATTTAAGGGTTTCACCTCCCTGATATAACTCCTAATAAACATTAGATGCCTTGTAATACTTGAAAAATATGCCTTTATGAAATTCCATCTTATGAGGAAGAATATAGTTGACCAATGTTCGAACATCCAGACATGTCACCAATTCCCAATGGGACTAATCCCCTGACAGAAGGTTTCTTCCCTATCTGAACCCTTTTGAATTTCCAAAAAAAAAGTAGTGTAATTAATCAACGTCGAAAAAGACATAACACTAGGAATGAGTTCCATGAACATAATTAATTCTATAATGGAGACATAGAAGAAGAGACAGGTTCCAATGTGGAATCCATGGAAAGAAAAGATGAAATCCCATAATCCCATTTCAATCAGGGAGAAAACATCACCATTAAAAGTGATGAAATATCCCCACATTTATTAATCGAGAATGTGGGGAAATAGAATGTGTTGTCAGTGCACATTAACAAGCACGACGACACAACCCAGTGAAAGAATAAAAAATGGTGAATCTGATGTGAAATTGTTATCCTTGAGATGGAGAATATTAGTATTTGATATATAAATTGATTATCATGTTACTGGAACTAGCTATCTAGCACCAAGAGCCACCAATAAAATAGTGGTCCCAACATAGAACTCACCAGTAATTGGGGAAGTAAAAAATTGGGCTTCTGAATTTGCAACATTGTTAGAGTGGATCTCTCTCACCAACCCTAAAATATTAGATGATGTTAGTAATTGAGAATTTAATTCCCAATATTGATACTGATAAATGATTCCTCATGATTTCTAGGACCCCATTTGTAGGAAATCAATGATCGAATGACTACAAATGAATGGGTAGAAGAAATGTCAACGTGGAAGTCCGGAACCACACCACCTCTACTACTCCATAAGATACGATACGCCAACATAATATCTCACTCTTTGTGACTGTTCATATAAGGTAAATAGAAGAACTCATGGGTCGATATGAGCAAGAGGGATTCAGGGCCATCAGGGATATGGCTCGCCAGGACATGGAGGTTTCTGCACCTCATTGACACTACCACCCATAAGGGAAACTCCAGGAGCCATTGCTCCTCACTCCAACAACAAGCCACTTCAAAAACCTCTCCATAGAGAGATCATATGAATCTCACTCCTATACATAGGAGGTGGGTGATCCTTCAGTCCTACCATCCATGAATACTACTCGAGAGATACCAAGGATGGCTCCCACTATGCCCCGTTAGCACCTAAAATGATTAGTTCTCCAGTCTGAGGAACCGATGGACTATAAAATCTCTTTATCAGCCTCGATCTAAAATAGCTGATTCCAAATTATGGAATAATATAATGTGGATACCCCACAATGGGCATCATATTTTATATACCAAGTGTATCCTTCAACCCCTAACACATTCCATCATACCCTTTCTACTGCATATTAGGGACTCGTTATTTCTTGGTCAGTATCGAGGCCTCAACCGCCATCCATGCATGTTGGATTGACTCTATCAGTAACAAGCATCATCATCAACCATTATGGATCAACCTATGATGGTTATATCTAGTACGAGGTCCCTACCCATAAATTATACATCCACATTGGAGATCCTACCAACTCTCACAATCAACATGGAGATCATACTCAGGTTCACAACATCGGTCAAAGTGGAGGCCCTCCATATATATTTGACATACAGCTCATCGGTCATCCATGTACTTATAGTCCTCGGTATGGAGGTACTCCACATTCCATATATCATCACACACAAAGCTCCTCCTCATGATATTCTCTACTAATGAGGAGGTCATCCCCACTCCTCTAATGATCAATACAGATTTCATCCCCATTGTATCACCACTGTCCAACAAGGAGCTCATCCTCAGGTCATGGCTAGCCATTGTGTATCTTCTACCTACTCTTCCATCGATCGACATGGATGTCCTTTCTAATTAATGGGTATCCATTTTGGATGTCCTATACACTCATTCATCATCTAACATGGAGTTTCTCCCCATGATTTGAAAATATATAGCGGAGTTCCTTCCCATGCATTCAACAACCAGTACAAAGTCGTCCCTGTATTTCAAGTACCCAACATAGAAGAAATCCCCATTTCCATTTTGATTAGTGAGAAGGTCTTCCCCTCACCTCATCACACCAACAAAGAGGTCCTCCCCATGTCAATTTTTAGTAGTGTGAAATCCTCCTCACACCTCAATATACTAATACAGAGGTCCTCTATGTGCCACTACTACCGGTCATCATGGAGTCCCTAACCATGTTCTATCCAAAAAAAGAGGATTTCTTCCCTACTACATTTGCAGGTAGAGTGGAGGCCCTCCCAACTACTATAGCATCCAAAGAGGAGTTCCTCTACCTCTCTAACAATAGTCCATGTGTTGGATCTTCTTATACCTCCACTAACCAAAGAAGTGGGCCCCTATTTCACTACTAACAAGTATGGAGGTCCTCCCTATGCAGAAGAATTTCCCTAACCAAATGAAAAAACTCAAAGAAGAAGGTAGATCCACCACTATCAAAGGAAAAATTTGGGATACAACAAATAATTTTTAATCATGTTCGCTTCATAGATTGAAAATTAGCACGTGATTCAATGATAAAGCCTTCACTACAATCATCTACATCAATATCTGGGGCATAAGACTGGTAGGTGAGTTTTACCATCTCAGAGGGTGATGTAAAAAAGATTCTCAAATCCATTTGTAGGTATATGTAGTCAAAGGATGATTTTTCTCCATTAAAGGGTCTCATAGTGACATCATCTATGTCATTTGTAGTTTCTTTCTCAACCTACACTCGAGATCACAGAGAGTTATTATAGGATTTGATAGACAACGAGGTCTTGATAGACCCATAGATCAGTGTCTCCACCCTGAAACAAGATGCAGTTGTAAAAAAACATTCCCATATCGAATCAATGATGTACCATGTGGCACCTCCATTAGATGACACATTGGGAAATAAATATTTAGGTCATACAATGGCTCCCCCATCAGCCTGTCCACCACTAAAACAATCCACATCACTGATGATGTTAGTTTATCAACAATAACTAATCATATTTTGGGCTAACCAGGAGCCAAGACCTACCATTTAATAAACAATCCTATGGGACACTTTGGATAATTATCAATTATTATATGTGTTCTAGACAAATGAATTTCTCGACTTCGACATCCCGAAGTCCCTCACTGAGGACTAGGTCACATGATTTCCTCAGACTATCTAGGTGACATATTTTCACCTATGTAACCATTAATTGGTCTATCAAATAATCTATGATCATTTATATGGTATTGATCAATATTATCACATGGTTGATATGGATGCACACCAGTTAGCCAAGCATCTAGCATCACATGGCTACCAAATAAAACTCCCTCATGGATGTAGTCATATCTTCACAATTCATGATATAATCATCGAAGAGGCATCCCAACAAATTTATATATGGGGGTTGGGACAATATACTACTATCCACTTCATTCATATCCTAAAAAATCCTGACCTACCTGGTGATGATGACAATATTCCCCTAGGTATTCTTATGATAAACATGGTCACTCCCAATATATCCAAAATGGATAGGGGCACCAGAATTGAACCTGAAAAAGCGAACTACCCACTGGTGTAGTGAATTTTCTAGTAGACCCTCACAAAAGAGTTCTCACTCTCCTCCAAAGGCAGAAGGTTGACCTCAAGGAACCCTCTTAATCGTTGCCTACAGGCCGGAATAATAAATTCAAAGAATAGATGGTCTAGAATTCTAGGCTGACAAATCCATATGATATTGAATAAAAAAGGAGATGAATCTGTAATCGGTTTCTTAAATCAACAGATCATTGAACATAATAGAATCATTGTAGAGCTCCTTGGTCAGCATCACACTAATTATTGTTCCCATTATAATGATCATGTCCCCCCTCCGCTAGGGCGGTAGGGGTAGTCACAAGTCACTCTTGGATAGGTTCCCCCCAATTGATGCCCATGATCTAATCTAACCAAACAAATAAGTGGAAAGAGTTTATAAAAAATTACCACAGTACGCATTATCAAGTCCTCTTGAGCATATGGGTAAACCACATTGGTACCCCGCACAAGCTATTACTCTTGCTGGTCTTTAAGATGGTATATGATCTTCCAAGGCTTCTTACTGAGTTGATGATCCCATCACCATATTGGTGTTTATGCATCCTAATCATGATTTGAACCCCTTCCAATAAAATCTAATAGCTTCCCTCACTGCTCACCTCGATGCACTTGGGACATGAAAAGTGGAAATCCCACCTCGCAGTAAGCCATACCTGGCATGTGTGGATGGCATAAAAGCACCCCAAGACATAGGGAATACTATTATTTCACCCTTTAATGGGATGGGTGACCCACTTCATCCTATGAAATACTACATATCATGGTGTACACCTGTTTTGGGAACACTACAGCTATAAGTGGCTACAAAAATTTTATGTATTGTTCTAACATTTGAATTGGTTTGGTTTTTATGGTAAAACCAGGTACCCATTGGGTCAATCACTATTCAGGAAGACCTACATAGGATGTTTCCCTACAAATTAAACTCTCCCACCCACAAGACAATTATTCCCAACCTCATCACGTTCCAAAAACATCCATATTAACGGGTCACAGAATTTATCACCTCCTTGAAGGGCCTCACATATTCACTTGACATTCCACATACTCAAGAGATGTTTTTGGTGATATGAATGAGAAACTTTAATATTGAACAAGCCCATAACCTCATCACTCAGAATTTCCTTGGTGGATTCCCATATTTCTATTAAAAGACCGATTTCCTAGAGGGATCCTTGCACAAGGACAAGCATGCACAAACATTGCTTCTTCCAGCTCCAATAAAAATATCCACCAAGGTAGATACTTTAGCCTCTATACAGGTAGAGGCCCCCCGACTATAAGATTTTTTTTCAATAGAGCCTTAAAAATTGTATCCTCTCTAAATGTAGAAACCTCAACAATCCCACCCTCACCCATCAAAAAATTAGTAGGCACCATCAAGCCAACCACAGCCACCCAATCCAATGAATCAGACTCCAGAACCTCATCAAGATCTGGCTCCTCTTTATGGATAGGCTCCTAGATTTCCCATCCAAGACATGATAAACTAGACCTATTCCAATCATGAAGCCCAGTTCCAAGGGTATTTCCAATGTTCCATGGAACAAGGGATTTCTTTTCTTCTAGAGAAAAAGAATCCTTGGGAGGTTGAGCTCACTGATCATCCCAGCCATTTCCCTTACCAAATAATCCTTGAAATACTATCAAGAAATGGTATGTGTTCATGGATTGACTCTTGGATACAATATATAACAATATGTTCAAGTTGGGTGAAGCCCATGAATAGGTTACACATGTCTTCACTAAGCTCGATGACGACAATAAAAGTTATGGTAAAAGGAAGAAAGTTTCCAATAATGGGACTCCAATGTATGACGATTGGTTGGATCATAGAGAATTCAATCACGCCCATAACATCATTTTCACCCCCTTATTCCATTTAAAATATTCTGAAGTCTTAACGCCTTTTCTAATTGAGGATGGTGCAAATATATTTCCTCCCTCTACACCTGATAAGAATAGCCACTGATGGATCAAGGGAAAGAGAAGTCCCCTGCTAGTACCGTAGCTATCACACATACTTCGAAATATAATTCTTCTAGATTTGGGGATCATCCCCATGGTTAGAATAGCCTTGGAATACCCCTCTGATGAAAAACTCTAGTATGAATCAAGAAATACTATCATGATAGTGAATCCCTTTATAATCCCCATCAATGAAGATTACTCACCATATTTTTCAAGAAACTCTAGTCAACGCCATTGAATAGGAAGCCAAGGATGTGAAAGCTTCGAGAATGCTCAGGAAAATTCTATAAGTTAGTTTTCACGTGCCACTAATAATACATAGTGGGCATCACACATATCTCATCAGGCATTGTCCCGCAAAGCTGCAATTTCAGAAATGCCACCACAGTTGACTATGCTCATTGACCTGGAAGAATAGCCACAACCACATCACTATTTGATACACCCACCTAAATCAAAGTCTCATTAAACTGATAGTTGAATGGTAGTGGTTTTGAAATATTTGGTTGATAATTAGTAGGGAATTTCCATCGCCATCTAGAATCAAGTGGTTCATTTAGTAGTTTCAACCATACATCATACTAAAAAACGACCCCAACAGTCTGAAATGTGTGTTTATAATGAAAATAAAAAGTTTTGAAGCACCTCACCAATATACCAAGGATGGTATGAATCCTTGATCCCTTATGTTATCAGAAGAGATGCAAGCATCCCTTGTAAATTCCAAGAGAATCCCCCTCCTGTTAGAAATACTAAAAGCATCCACATATAATTTTTTTATTAAGGGGGTTGAGTGAGAAGACTTCAAAGATTTCATCTCATTCTTAGGAGAAGATGATGGTTCCCTTATATAGGGAACCATATACTGTTGTATGTCACATGCTTTTTTAATGGAGTGGAATTATGACATTTTCTTGTCGACATAGGTTCCATGATCAATCTCATCCCAACCTAGATTCTCCACAATTTTGGATGGTCTAAATCAAATCTAAGTCCCTCTAACCTTAAAATTTTAGAGATATGATAGGACTGAGTGGAGGCTTCATAGAAGAATCCATTTCAATACATAGTTCAGTAACTTGAAAGAAAACATTGAGTTAAGGGTTTTCAAAATGGATACTGCCTAAAACACATTGATGGGTATTCCCTAACTCTATAAACATGTATTATTTCCATATTCATAAAACCAATGCCTCATGTACCCCCTCAATTGTCGAGTAGGCATTATTCATGGTGACACAGATCCTTTCGACTCTAGTGTTTCCCTTTATCCAGATTCATTAAATTTTTGAATAAAGGATAAGTATGTTCAGGGAAATGAGGTTGAGAACACAACCATTGTGGTCGACCCATGAATAGACCTAGACAATGCTTTCATCCTCCCGATTCATCTACTCAATACCATGACAGCAGACTTTGGAAACTACTTCATCATTTCCAAGAGGATAGGGAATTGTGTCCCCAGGTAAATGCAACATATTAAGATTACCTCATAATCCTACACTGGATAGTCTTGGTGGATATCAAAAACCAATACCCGTATAAAGTATCTAGATATTGACCTAATGGATATCATTCCATGACACCTCCATCTGTTCTGTGGAGCAAGATTGAGTCACTAGAAACTATCCCTCCACCATTTCATTGATGTCAAGAATGGAACCCATAATCGAAATAATGATGGAATTTTATAGATAATTCATTATTTATAGTTTTATTAGAGTAGAAGTCCCAGAGTAAAGATTCCATGTCAAACCAGGCAGGTACCAGTGTCCCCTAGACATTTGTTAGTCTAGATTAATCATCTCTTCCCATTAATTCCCCTGCATCAAATGAAAATCATCTGGATTATTCTCCTCCAACATTTATAGAGGGAATTTCCACAACCATCAATGAGTTGGATTAGGTGAATCATGGTACTTTGGATGATCTAAGGATGACATTGATCAGTGTAGTTATGCCTATAGATGTAAAACAATAGTACATAAAATTCCCAATGCTTCACCATGATGTTTTTTCTGGGAATTATAATGAGGTGATGAGAAAATAACTTCAGGTATTCATCTATTATCTTGGTCTCCCAATGAATCGTTGTGAGCTCAAGAATATTGAGATGAAATTGTACCCTTATAACAATTCCACGGTTGAGGCTGAATTTGATAATATCCTCAAAGATATTTGCTTAAAAGAAGTCAACTGCCTCATATGGCTAGCCAACATCAAAACTTAATGAGGAATAATGTGAAAATTAGAGTTTTTATCAACATTCTAGATTTCATCCACCACTATCTGAATTATAGTTTTCCCATTTTAGTCATAGAGCTCCTAATTGATGCCATAATCAGGTTCTCATATCTATCATGCATGGATGGTTATTCTTCATACAATCAAAACTGAATGGCCCCATAATAATAGGATTCCACTAGGTTCATAGAATTGTAAGGAATTTTTTATTATCATCTAATTCCATTTGTTATAAATAATGAAGGGGAAAATTATTAGAGATTAATGCACTTAATATTCAAACAGATCCTCATGATTCTATTTGAATTCTCTATGGATGATTTGGTTGTCAAATCCCATGAGATTCAAGACCATATCATAGAAGTTCAAAAAGTGTTTGTCTTACTCTACCCCAAGAATCATAAAATGAATCATTTGAAATTTTTAATTGGGGGTACCTATGGGAATTTTATTGGCATCATTACCTGAAAGAGATGAATTGAGGTTGAACCAATGAAGATCAAGGCCATCAACCAGATGCCTCCTCCAAAAAACATCGAGGAGCTATAAGGTCATTAAGTGTACATAGACTACATACACCGATTCATTGAAAATTTGGGCCACATGTGTAATCTCTTTTCTAAGCTCATGAAAAAGGCATAGTTTACTAGTGGGATGAATGGTGTCTAACCGCATTAGAGGAAATCAATCAGTATATTCAATAACCTCTAGTTCTGATGACACATTTCTCAATGAATCATATGGTTCTCTAGGTGACCCACTAGAATGATCCCTTGGTGCCCTTCTCCCCAATAAGAACAGTGAATGGATAATGAATAGTTTATACAATCTTACTCTGATGATCCTCAACATGGACACCAGTTACCCTTCCCATCAAGATGACCTTCGGCACTCTGGTTTTTTGTAGTGAAAATGATGTCCCACTACCTAAAGAAACATGGAATATAGATGGTATCCCATGTGGACCCACTAATGTAAATCATAAACCACCCAATATTGAAAATACCACTTGAAGGATGGGTAGTGAATATTTAGCAGTTCAACAACTGGTTTGATCCAAATAAATATAATAAGGGTTAGGCATTGGAAGACTTTCAAGATCCCCATCTGGCCCCCACAGTGTAGTCCATAGATCTTGAGTTCTTAGTTGAGGCCATCCTATCTGCACACCCAACTATGTCACAATTTATGATGTATTTATATGGTTACTCTGGGAGTCTAACTGATAGAAAGATCAATAAGCCTAGACAAAAAAGAGTAGGTCAAGGGATTGTATTCATCACTCTGATCTAGGATATTTATGTATATTCATTCATATTATCATAAGGTTGCACCTATAATGAGGTAGATTATCAGGCTTTCATTACAGATCTTGAGCTATCTTTTGAGAATGATGTTACCCACTAACATGTGAAGGGGGTCTCCGAGTTATTTATCAAGTAGATCAGTAGTGAATATGTCATCAGGAATCCAGAAGTCATGCCCCTGTTGAAGTACACACATGGGTAAATGGATCAATTACCATCTAATCCAAAAGTGAATCATGTACCTTCATCATAGAATGGTCGAGCCGATGAATTTATTGGTTTAGCAGCATCTCTCATAGACCCATCAAGGATGACATGTTCATTCATGGGGAACATTTGTATGTCATCACTCCTGTTACCCTGGAAGAAGATAAATATTAGTGGGTAAACAAGATGACCATCAATGCTTCCACGTAAGGACCACTAGATCACATTGATGAAGTATAAATATATAATTAGAAAACTCATTTCATCCAGTATATCCTATATGTCATTCTCCCATCATATCGAAATGAATGTGAGTGAATACGTCCGAGCATATCACAGTTCACCCTCTAGAGTGTTCCCAACTATATTATAACTCTCTATAGATATAGGATAGATGGAATTATCCTTTTTTGAATCCAGAGTGTTGAGATCACCCTAGTTATGAAGGAATTTCATGTCCTCTCCTGGGGTGACCATAAGGTAGGGTTGAAACCCTCTCACTAGATTTATAGGATGGGATAATGTTTTCCCATCATGGTCCATGACTGTATGTATTTTTCCAAGAGGTTCAACGCATGTCAGATGCATTCCAACATTGTGCATTGAATTCCAGGTTCCCTCTATACCATTATGTATTCTTGGCCCTTCATAATATGGTAAATCGATATATTTGGACCAAATCCACCAACAACATCACAAAAATATAGGTTTATACTGACTTTAATGGATTTTTTCTCCATGTGGGAAGAAGAAATTCCTCTCAAATAATTATAGGCCCAATCAATGGTAGAATTTTTTATCTCTCATACCATATATCTATTCATAGTTCCTCAAAAAATTCTCACAATAAACGTCACCATTTATCTGATTATTGTGATAATGAAGTTTTACACTAAGTACAACATATGATCCAACCATACATCCGAAATTCATGTGTTTGAAAATTGATAGATCGAGGCATTAAATAAGACCCTCTGAAACAGTTTATAGAAAATGGTGAGACAAAAAAATAAGAGTTTCATGGAAATGCTCCCCAACACCCTCTGGTCTTTTCAAACATCCTGTCAAAATTCCACCTAGGTGACTCCATATTCTCTAGTGTATGGAACATAGGCAGTCCTTCCAATTAATATTCAGTTTCTATTACTACGAATAGATTCCTATGATCAGAATAGGTTAGATAATAAAGCATATATCTCTCTATCTGAGATAGACTCCCTTTATTAGAACATAGTCTGGGCCCTCTACAAACTAGAGAGTAACCAATATAAGATAGAAATATATTTCAATCAGAAGATTTTCCATTTCTCTTTCCATAAATGTGATATAACATTGTCACTCTAAATGATCATGATACCTAAAATGATTCCAAAAATGTCTGAGCCCACATTGGATGGACCTTACATCATTCATAAGGTATATCTCAATGGTGAAAAATCATTGGCCACCATGTATGGGGAGTGTATCACTCCTCCAACCAATCAAAAATCCTCAATCAGTGCTTTTTATAAAGAGCAAGGTTTTTCTTTGTAACATGATGTTAAACTATGCTATTGTAGTCCATTTTGTAAGACATTAAACAAAATATCATTATTCTAAGAATAATGACCATAAAAAATACGTGGGTTTTCTTTTTAATGTTCAATAAGGTGGAAGGACTCCTAGTCCGTCATTCACATCGAGTATTGTTACTCCACCAACCTATGTGCATTATTTTATTGAAATTACCTACCCCATGGTTCAAACACAATGACCTTAAACTAAGAATGGATGGTCTAGATATTATGACTTTATACATTATGTTTATGTCCTAAACACCTGATGTTAAATGGTATCCTTAAAATATGTTCTAAACACAAGATGCTTCAGACAATATGTATGAGGCAACTCCTCATCCCAACTATATGATATAAAACTACGTAATTCCATGACCTCCCATATGAGAGAGTGTTATGCATTTGGCATTGGTCTACTACTATTACACATTCAAAAACAACCTCAATACCCTCATCCTTGAGAAGGAGTTAGACTCTCTTTATATGATACAACCCCACCAACATTCTCAAATGTGTTGTGTTATAGAACTTGGATTGTTGGACTCCACATGGACATTATCCCAATCACTCTATATGCTATATGTTCCCTTTATTTGGATCCCCATCCTCCTCCATGTCTGAAGAGAACCCATAATGTAATGGTCTAATGCCACACTGGCTCACCTACTATCTTAGAAAAAATCCCCATCAGAATTAGGATAACATTCTGATAATAGTCCAACATTTATATCATCTTCAGTGGTTGCCCCTCATTTATTACCCATCCAGGGTAACATGATATGGATATTGTGTTTCAAACAAGGTCTGTAGTTATCCTATATCAGCATGACACCTTCATTGTGGTCTAGATATCTGGTGTTGTGAATCAAATTTTCCACCTCCTTATGTTAAAATGGAACACCAACACTCTTGGTGTATCCCCTCCATACTTCCATCCACATTGAGTAAGCGGTCCAGTGTCATTGTGATATTCTCAACCCAAAATCTCCATGACCCTTCTATTTTCCTCCATGTATTATGAAAATACCACGACTACTCCTTGTTTCCCACATCGAGAATTACCCACATGGGTTTAGTAGTTTTTGAAGGATGTGTACTGATATGATTGAGACAAATAAATAGTTTAATCCCTAGAACACAACATCAAACTAATTTACGGGTTTAATCTTTATGACCTTATACTATAAGTTAAATTAAATAAATACTAACTTTAAACTATATATAGGTTCTCATTGGGATCTTATGGTGCAGTTTGGGCCTCCATGTTCCTTATTCACCTTTGTTGGTAACTTCCTCACCATACACATTCCATCTAGAACACCTCCCCCAAACAACCTAATTGTATGATGTGAAACTATGTTAAAACTATTGTGGTAGTCGCATGATGATAAACTGTATAGAAACCATCACCCTTATCGTATGATGTTAAATAGCATGGGCTTGTCCCGTCACATGACCTTAAACTGTGACATTATTTTCCCAACTGTATGCCAATAAACTACACAACATCCATGTCATAGTTTCATGGCTTTAAACAACGTAAAAATTATCATCATATACAGACGGTGTAAAACAGCATAGGATTGTGATGTCTTTTAGAGAATATGATACATTTTTCACTTTTTATATACCATGAAATTTTCCACAACTATGAATTTCTTGATTCCTATATTACCAAGATACATAGAGATGCCTGAATTTTCCATCCTGGTTTAGTAAATAGAAAAGGAGAAAAAGAAAAAAGAAAAAAATGCCCCTTCATGTGTATAGGGTTGTCCTATGTTGTAATATTTTCATCATGAACTACAAATGACATGATTCCATCTCTCAGGGGATATATAATGATTCCCAAACAATTTTTCATTTAGCCTAGAAAAAAGTTCATCTAATAATCGATTCTTCTCACCCAAGCCCCATTTATGGATCACAAGCATCATTTTCCTCATTCACAATGGAATTATTTTTATCAGTTTCATATATGTGTCCTATGGAATGATTTTCAAGTATCCTCTAAAAAATTAAAGTGCACTATCGGGCATCCTTGACACATTTATACTAGGTTTTTTAATCCGTAAAGCAACATATATTCATTTGAGAAGCATATGGTCTAAACTCAATGACCTTAATCTAGGATCCTAGAGTCCAAGAATCACTAGTTTAAATATATTCATGTCTTATTGTAGATCTATTGTGTAGTATTTGGAATCCATGGTCCTCATTCACATCCATGTTTTCATAAAACGACAATAAAAATACCCACTTAAGATATCGTCCCTCACTATTCAAACTTGAAGACCTTTAACTAAGATCCAACATCCCCGAAACATGATGTTATACTGCAACCATACCCAGAACACGTTTAGGATTCCTCTTGATAACCATGAGAAGTATCAATTCCCTATTAAGAGAGTATTTCATTATTAGTGTTGGTTTCTTAACACACTATATTCTACAACGACATGTGGCTTGATTCCCATCACTATGAGATACGTAATGAAGACCATATATTTTTTATTTGAGTCTAGCTGCAAATGTATCAATCCTTCAGCCCTTTGGCCTTGATTATACTATAGGCACATAACTGTAAACTACACATAGTCTATGTAATGGTTTTTGAGAGGTACGAGAGCATCTTTGGATCCATTCATGTCAAGATTTTCATCTCTCATGCCATATAAATACCTTGGAAGTTGGCACCTTCCTAGACCTTACATCATGAATTTAAATTGATTACCCCTCTGGTCCAAACCATATGACATTAAATTGTGCACAACTAGTGTTATGGTATTTTTTCATGGTAAAGTGACTCCTTGATTCATTCACATCTGTTTTTAACTCTTTCACTATAGAAATGACATTGAACACCCCTCATGTTCAAGGTCTAGACCATATGACATTAAAATATTTGAATCCTCTTCTAGAACTATGTGTTGATTTATTTCCATATTTAATTTATATGTACTAATGAATAAACCTTATTTATTTGTTCCCAGCTAAGAATTATTCATACTTATATCCCTTGTCCTTAGTTTCGGTCCATTCATTATGACCATAAACTTTATGTAGGTCCTACCCAAAAATATTATTGTGGTTTTGGGCCTCATTGGTCCTCATTCATGTTATGTTTATCATGAAACAAAACTACACATATCTTCTTGATAAAATCCCCAATCATCCAGGTCTAGTCAATACAACCTTAAATTGTTTTCACTTGGTCTAAGCATTGTGACCATAAACTAATTTTTCCCATATAATCCGAGTTTAATGACTTAAAACTGCATAGTCTAACATCCTCAATACATGACATTAAACTATAGTCTTACACTCTATAAAACCTAGATGCCTCATATGATATGTAAGGGATGATTAATAAATGTTACATCATGATTTAACATGGGATGACCTATGATAACAATGAGATGTCTTAATTTACCTTATTAAATTGGATCAACCCTATCAGTGTTGGTCTTTTTCCACACTATGTTCCAGAACCACATATGACTTGATTACTACTCTTGATGGATACAGAACAATGCCCCTACATTTTATCATCAGTACACTCCACAAATCCATCAATCCTTCAGACCGTTAGGATCGATTATGGTCCAAGCATTATGACCTTAAACTATATGCAGTTTATCATAAGATATATATGTGGTACATGAACCTCCTTTGATTAATTCACATTAGGATTTCCCTCTTACTTTGAATATATATATACCATATGATAAATAATTTCACACCATATTCCAAGTGAAAATATTTTAAACTATTTTCAATGCTTCAAGAAATATGACCATAAAAGATTTTAATTACAGTGGTTTTAAAACTAGTTTTTGATAGACTCACTTTCCACACATAGAGACATTCTCATTTTGGATTCCCATCAAATTTAAAATCCAAAAGGACCCCCTAATAGTAATTATTTATTGGAAACATTGTATCACCTACCATTCTGGTACAATACCCAAATGGATTCATTGTAAAATACTATATATCATGTGTTTAAAACTTGGAAAAGTTAATCATGTGTTTTATCAGCCCATCCCTAATTAACATGGACTTGGTTGTCATATTTAAATCATGGTAAATAGTTGATTCCTACCTATCAGTCACCCTTGATCCGAATACAAAAAACTCAGTTTACTTCGTTTCAACTTCCTTGTATCTTAGTGGAATTACAGAACCCTTTGTATCAACCCTAATGTGCGCTCCCATAGGTCAGATGGACTCCCTATACCATTCCTTGTTTCCTTTACCAAGAATGACTCATGTGGTCTTAGGAGTCCATATAGGGTCTATCTCGATGTTATCAGGCCACACATGATCCCTTATGGTCCAAAAATATTGACATTAATCTATGAGTCTCACTGGGAAAGTGTGGTGTGGAAGCAAGCCCCCAATAGGGAATCTTTTACATTTGGTTAGTCACTTCTCCAATACACATATACCTATTTTAGACAGAATTATTCCCATTTTTTCCAAAAATCTATGACCATAAAATAAATCTATGCATGTGCATGACTTTAAAATAGATATGCTTCCCTTAGGGATGTGTGGTGAGACATGGGACCCTCGTCCGTATTTTCATCAACATATGTCAATTTCATAATACTTTTTTGGTACACAAGCCTCTTTTGACTAACAAATGTCAGCTTTATTACCTCCATTCCCGAAAAATATGATGGAAATAGACATTCCATAGTGCATGCAACATGACATTAAAATATTGTCTAGGTTCTAGAAACAAAGAACTTAAACACTGAGCAACAACCTAGTCACATGACATTAACCGATGGTTAACATACAGATAACATGATGTTAAAATTCACCTTTCACCATCTTCAACATATGAATTCAATTTTCATGTTTATCATCCCCAATTTCATGACGTGAAACTGAAATAAACCTATTCCCTTCACTGAGTGGTCTTTTCTCAACATTGGCCATATATCACATTGTTCACACTTTATAATGTCTCTCAACAACAGAAATTTTGTTCCCCTGGAAGATGGTTTTGATCAACGATCAGATCAATTTTCTTTCATATATGTGTTCTAAGACATAGTTGTGTAATTCCTAGAGTGTTATAATCCATTCATCCATTCCATCACTCCATTCCCATGCTTCATGTGCCCATTATTTAGATCCTCATCCACTTCCATGTTTAAAGGAATCCTATAATAGAATTGTCCCATGCCACACTATCTCACCTACCATATTTTTCCAATTACCAAAGAACATCAGACAACATGTTGCAATAGGTTCAATGTTTCAAACACTATTAGTAGTGGATCATTATTTTTTTACTCTATTCCAATCTAAAGTTACGGATAATGTGTTTTTAAAAGGCTCATAAGTGATCTTATATCACCATGTCACTTTCCAAATGTTCTATATTTTGGGAATTGTGATTCACACTTATCATTCCCCTTTGTTCTGGTTGAATTCATTACCCATGTAATTATAATGTTCATTCACTAGGGAATGTTGGGAAAATTGTGTTGGATACTCTAAAATCCCAATCCTCTAGTCACATCCTCCCTTGACTCAACCCTTCATAGTTTTTAGTTAACAGTAACAATGTAAAATCCTGATATTTTAAAAGGAAACACAATGCCACATCATGCATAAATGAACTACTAAATACTATGTGACCTTTATAACCTATCTGTTAAAGAGAATTCTACCACTACTATGAATTGAATTCAGGAAACCATACATACATGGTTACGATCAGTAAGATATTTAGAGTCTAATAGGATCTACATGATTTTTTCAAAATAGTAACCTTCCATTATGAATAGTAATGTTACCCTTATGAATAGTAATATAAACCATACAAATAGTAAAATGTTCAAATGACTAGTAACCACACCCCTGAATGTATAAATAAAATTTACGTATTTTATAAGTGACTATATGATCATAGTACTAGTCTTGGTATTTTTTGTAATTCACAAATGTTAAATTACAATTTTATGATTTATATAATAACATAAATTAAAAATTATTTTCATAAAATGTAATCGTAAATTATCATAACATTTTCTTATGGTTATAAGATAATTTTATAAGAGAGTTTTTATTTTTAATGGTGTTATAACATCTGTTATTGTTTTTAAATTTTTATTTTTAAAATAAATTTTTATTTTAACTAAAATTAAAATTATCATATTTATAAAATAATTTTAGATAAAATTGGGTTCATTTATGAATTATTCATGTTGAAAATGGTTAGGATTAATGTTTGGGATTTTTCTGAAATACTTGAATTTTTGGTGAATAGTGAAATACGGTAATTTACCATGTATATATATTGTATGATAAATACACTATTCCTAGAATCATGGATGATGTAAGCATTTTTGGTTTAGAATAATATGTTGTATTTTCTATTTTTAGGTACAATAATGAAGACTCATCATATTCATGACCCAAAATATTAAACTAATTATTAGAATAATGGGAAAACCTCCATCTACTCCACTATGAATACCACCCTCAAACTCGTCTTCCTCTCACAACTCTAAATGTTTGAGAATTGCCTAAATTCATCCCAATCACCTTACCATGTATATTACCCAATTCAAATACCTAATGGTCACACCAAAAGTCTATAACCAAACTCTTTATGGAGGATCTCAATGAGAAGAGACCAAGAGGTAAAAAAACCTCTTTCATTTTCTTGTATTTTCCTTTCAATTATTTTTCATTACATATAATTTCATCACATGAACTTATAAAAGAGTCATTAAAACTACAATATCATATATATAAATTAATATTATCAGGTTCATTAATACTTTATCAGCATAATTCTTATCCTATCCATCTTATTCTAAAAATAATAACACCTTCTATGATATGTCGACTTACTGACTTCGTGGACGACATGTTTTCAATTTCAATTAAATCCTTAAAAACTAGTTATAAAAAATTTTAATGGTTTAAACCTACTTTATTGGCTATTATATACAGTCTTATAAGTTCTTTAATTAATATATATGAATGATATTAAATTATATAAAGAAACTATTTTTTGATAATTGAAGAACTGCCAAAATGATCTAAACGAATATCATTAATGTTTATCTAATGATTCATCATCCTATATGATAAAAAAAATATTTATGGTATCATTTAATAACCAAGAAATGCATTTATACAATTTTATTCCACTTATATAGTTTAAATTCCATAAAAAATACCTTATGAACCGACCATGGAAACCATTTAAAACACGCACCTGAAACAATGAAAATAATCTTTTTTAATAAATGAGTGGAATGATGTTATAAATGATCATATAATATATTACAAAAATTATTATGTTTCTGTAAAATATTAATAACACTATTTTGTCCATTATATAGAAGGTTTAAATTCTTTTTAATTAATTCAAACCAAAGGTAAGAGAATTCATCACCCAATTTTCATTCTTTGGGTTAACCTTCTACTTATTTGATTATGTGGTACTAAGGTTATTTTTGTAATGAATTTTTTTATATTATGTGTTACTATGTGGATATATAGTGTATACATATATTCATTTAATTCAATTACTTATCACTACAATTATATGATTTTTGTAAGGTACTTTTCTTTTAAAACCATCTTTTAAGCGTCTATTTTTACTAAATTCAAAAGGTATATTTTCATGCAAGTATTATTATTTAATTATTATTTTATGGCTATTGGTTATTTTTTATGATGAAGGTTGGGACCTATATCTCCCTCCAATTAATTGGGTATAATTATATTAGGGTTTGACAGTATGGTTACTCAAACTGTAACTATGATGGTTACACCATCAGATAGTCGTGAGGGATACATTTTATGATAGTCGTGAGGGTTACATTGTAAGGTGTACAAGAGGGTTTCAAATAACATGGTATTTGTGAGGGTTAAAATCCTAACTAATTAATTCCCCATGTTAACAATAATTTTTATTTATACTTTTGATGTATTTATGGGAACCTCATGTTTTCATATGTAATGTTATTATGTGTATGTTGAAAGGAAGTTTTTTTATAAGTATTTTTGGACTAACAATTTCTTTTCTTTTTTTTATAACACTTAATATGATTTTTGTTCCCATCTGAATTTTTGAAAATAAAAATCATAGGATTCCACATATGTTCATCGGGCAGTTATGCTGATAATGTAGATGTATCCAATTAGTTATTTTTTTAATTATTTTTGTAAACTATGATTTAATGTATGGTTTTTCTATTCCTCTGAAACCTTTACTAGAAAAGATTCTTGAATGTCTAATATATTGTGTATTTTTCTATTATCCATTATCAAAAAAAATACACATCATATTTTACTACTAAACCCATAAGTGCAGGGTTTAGAGCTTTACAGTTGGTATCAAAGAAATGACCTAGACAACTTTGGAGATTATACATTGTTGTTTTTTTAGAAAAAATTTAGTGATATTATTTACTTTTGATCTTATAGTAAAATAATTACACATTAATTTTTTCTTAATTATTAATATGTAAATTTAGAATTATAAGTATAGTGAATGAATTGTGAGGGTGTAATTCATTTTAGGGGGAGAATGTGAAATTGAAATATTTTAAATGGAAACACAGTGAAAAATCATGCTTATATGAACTAATAAATACTATGTGACCAATATATCCTATCCATTAAACATAATTTTTCCACTACTATGAATTGAATTTTGAAAAACAATCATACATAGTTGCGATCAGTAAGATATTTAGAGTCTGATAGGATGAACTTAATTTTTTTTTGAATTGTAACGTACTCTTATGAATAGTAATGTTACCCTTATGAATAGTAATATGACCCTTATTAATAGTAAATCATCCGAATGAATATTAAACTCACCCATGAATGTGTAAATAAAATATAGGCATCTTATAAGTGACAATATAATCAATGTATAAGTGTTGGTATTTTTTTCTTGTCATAAATATTTAATTACATTTTTATGATTAATTTAGTAATTTAAATGAATTTTTTTCCTAAAATGTTATCATAAATTATTATTTAATTTTCATATGGTTATAAGGAAATTTTATAAGACCTGAATTATTTTTTAATGTTTTATAAAATATCGTTATAGTTTTAGAATTATAATTTTTAAAATAAAATTTGTGTTAATTAAAAATTAAATTTATCATATTAAGAACATTATTCAGAAAAAATTGAAATCTTAGCCCGATTTCCATTCAAGGGTTGACCTTCTAATTCTTTGATCTACTGGTACAATGATTATTTATGTAATTAATTGTGTTTATATTATGTTTTATTATGTTTAATTATAGTGTATACATATATTCATTTCATTCTATTAGTTATCACTATAATTATTTGATATTTGTAAGGGAATTCTCTTTTAAAATCCTCTTTTATGCTTATAATTTTACAAAATTCAAAAGCTGTGATTTTTATAAAGTATTCTTTTATGATTATGTTATGTTTCCTTGTAATTGTTTATGAAGAAGGGTTGGACCCATATCTCTCTCCAATATTTTGGGAATTATTATGTTATAGGTTGACAATATGGTTACTCTAAGTGTAATTGTGATGGTTACAACATAAGGTAGTCGTGAGGGTTACATTATAAGTTACTCATGAGGGTAACATTGTAAGGTAGATGTGAGGGATACAAATCATATGGTAGTCATGAGGGTTAAAATATTGTGTAAGAAATTCCCTATGTTACCAATATGCTTTATTTATAATTTCTATTCTTTATGGGAACATCTTATTTAGATAAGCAATGTTATTAAGTTTATGTTCCAAGGAAAATTCTTTATAATAATTCATGGAATAACAGTACTTTCATTATTTTAATAACCTTTACTGGGATTTTTTTTCTCATTCAATATTTTGAAAAAACAAATTGACAGGATTCTGTAGAAGATCAAAGCATAGTATGGGTGATAATGCAGATGAATCCAATTAGTAATTATGTAACTATTTTTTTAAACATTGATTTAATTTACAATTTTTTTAACCCTCCAAAACCATGACCCAAAAAGGCCATCATATGTAAAATGTACTATTTATTTGTATATTATCCTTTATAAAAAAAATAAAAAACATATTTTAGTACTAAATCCGGACATGCGGGTTTAGGTCATTACAAATAGAACAAGACAATTTGATAGTTATCAGACACTCTGATACAATGTGAATAGTCATATGGTCATCCCATGTTTCTATACCTGGTCATAAACTACATGAGATTAGGTAATGGTCATTATTTTCCTCACAAATATTATTGAGGTTTGATAATTAACAAATGAAAATAAATGTTTTCATGAACACATGAAAAGATTAAATGAAAACAAAGAGGTTGTGACATTAATAGGGACATCCAAACATTGGAGCCTCTTAAGATACTTGAAAAAAGTACCCCTATAGAATTACTCTAATGAATGAGCATTGCAGACTCCCCAACCTCTGGTGTGTGGTCTCCATAGTCTGCCACCCAATTCTGAGCCCACATTCCTTCCTCCTTATCCACCTGAAAGAGCTCATCATCCCTAATAGGTTCTCATTCACTTTCGTATTTATGATCAGACAATTGACCCATCACCCACCTTAACTACTCTAGGGCCTCCTCCAGTTGGGAACATAGTTGTATGAATTGTTATGATTGAGTGTAGATGAAGTAAGAAAACTCATGTGTTTTATATTTTAGGTATTGGATCTCCTCATAAACTTCATATACCTTCCTGATGTTGTAAATCATTACCTAGAACTAGTTTACATCTATATTGTTGGATTCCTTCACACATATTTTCATAACTGTAGTAAAAAATTAGCACATTGAGACCTTGAGAATCCACCCCTACAATGTAAAGGTTGTGAAACCAATGGAAATGTAACCCCATCTGACCCACTAGATGAAACTATAGGGTCTAACCAATGAAGATTTGGATGCAACTTTATGCCCTTTTCTATATTACATGACTCTCTTAATTAAATTAATGATTAGAGTCATCAGACTCTTATATATCTATAGGATCATACTTCAGTAACGATTCAAGGAGTTCAACAGAAGGATCATATTTTATAATCCTCTCATATGGGATAGTCTCAAGGTAATGTGGTCAGTCATCATCACTTGATCCAACTTCAACAATGTCTCTTATATTCCGAAGTTCCAACTTATCAGTGGCATCACCCATGGCCAAAATAAATTTTTATCCTGGGACCATAGACTAACTAATCATCTAGGATGACCAGATCCACTTAGACTAGAATATCTATCAATGAAGGGACCCTGGATTCCCTGGACTCTTTTGATAAAGTAGCATGAAATACCTCTATCATTGTTCAAAATGGGGAACTTATCAGTTATCCTAGTTGACAATAGATGAGTATGCCTCTGTAAAGAAAATATACTTACAAAATATAAGCAAGGATATATAGGCCTCTTGGGGAATCACCATTATAATTATAGTGCATGGCCCCCAGTAGATTACTGGGAGTTCTAGAGATCCATGGGTGGTCATCATAACCTCCAACACATCGGACAGATCACTAGCCACTCTTGTCCCGAGCACAGGACCTAGAGCATTATTCTTCAAGCCTATCAGTACACCTTCATACCTTCTTGTAGGGGTCCAATGATCTATATTATTCTACAAAAACATGTTTAATCTAGAGGATCCAAATGATAATAGTGTAAAGGTGAAGAACAGGAAGGTGAGTTAGAGATTACCTTGAGAAGTTCATCCCACTATTCTTTGGAGGATCTTATCTCTCCACTCTCTAGGTGTATCCCTTTGTATATGTCTCATCCCAAATTTTATTCTGACTCTTTTTAAAATGAGGAAATCATTTCCATTTTAGCAACAATCCTTTGAAGAGGAGAGGTCTTGTATGAAAGCACCCTCACCCCATTAGTTAGTGGAAGTACAGTGACTAGAAAATGAACTAGCTCAACTAGATCAGCCACAAATCATTCTCCATCTTCCTAAGACACAAGGAAACTTGCCTTTTCATGACTGATCCTAGTAATATACCTCCCATTCCAATTGAGGTGGGGTCACATTCTATAAGCATCAGAGAACTCCATGCAGAAATTCCAGTTATCTAAGGCCTCATGGAAGACAGAATCATCGGGGATATCCACATGGTGTAATTGCTTGCTAGGATCTTGAAAAGATATCCTAAGTAACCCCCTAGATTTCCCTCCTTCCTCTCATTTATACCTAATCAATACCATTGGCCCTTATTTTTAAACTACTCTTTCCTTCATCTATTTCTTTCTCGGTCCCATGAACTAATGGCCTCGCTGCTTCTACTCTAACCACAAAGCCAGATTTTCCATCATGCCATGGTCTAGCTATCTCACTTCCTTTCCCCCATGGCTGATGGATGAAACCTTATTTTTGTTTAATTTTCATGGAAATAGGATAGGCGGATTCCATGATATACACATTCTCATGGAATAGCCCGTACTCAGTAGTGGATGGCGGAAGTTCATTCAACGTCTTCCTGTATTCATGGATGAAAATGATCCAATGTTTCCTCATCACTAATGCATATAATTTAGGTTGTAACTATAGTTACACCATTTCATTCATCCCCTGTAATCCTTTGAACTACCTCTTGATTCGGTTTGAGTTGTATTTCTTGTAGATCTGCTCGTAGTCAAACCTTTCCATCAGCACCCCACCTCAAAAATCTAGTAGATATGATCACGTCTCCTTAGTTATTGTGTCATCATCGGTCCCCACCGAAGTCATTATGGAATAATTGTGGAAGTTAATGTAATCTACCTTCCATCATTGTATTTCATGTTTCCCAAGGCCAACTTAAAAGGTACACTCCCTATGTGGTTCTGAATCACTATTTAGAATACTCTTTTAGGAGGACAAGTCAGATTTCGATATTTATAGTCTCACATATGTGAAACCACCCAACTATATAAGATGTGGAAAGATCCATACACATGAAGCAGAATCCACCCCTCACTAATATATAGAATCACTTTTTATAGCTTTTCCAGCACTCAGATTCTTAGATTAATGGACTTCCATGATTCCATCATCGCCGCCATGATGAAGGTGCACGGTCACACCCCCCATCTTTATTTACCTCTCTGGGAGAATCCATCCACATATCAACACTGAAATGAATTCTTCTAACCTCACTATGGGTTATGGCTCTTTCTAGATGTTTTAACCTCACTGTTTCTATTATTTTGCTTCCAGGAGTCAAGAATTAGGCATCACACTTCCCCAGATTCTCTTTATCGGCACCCCGCAGTAGATCCTGAAGAGCCTTCCCCAGAGCTGAAAGCTTCTCTTGATCATCCCAGAAATTACTTCTAGGGGGAAAATCAGATTATATTAATTTTAGAATCATGATTACAGTTATTTGATGAATGTCCCAAAGATAGATTCTAACCTCCTCATGAGGTCTATGGAGTTGGTTGGTCCCTAGCGATCATCTACTCAATAGCCCTTACATGATTTTATATGGCTAGTAAAAATGGAACTGAGAAGCCCATACATCTTTATAGAGTCATTCCTACTGAATTTATGCCCATGATTCAATGTATGAAATGTATACCCAGTAGGCCCATAACCATTCATCAATGAATTTTACACCCTAGCACAATTTCTAATCATATTTCCATCATTTCTCTTTGTTCCCTAATCATTCCTTGATGACCATTTAGTATTTCATTTTAGGTGCAACATTCTCTATTATTTCACCATCATAATTTTTTATGTGGTCTTAGAGTATTTTTCTTATGATAGGTGTGTGATCCATCAATAAATGGCCCACAGAAGTTTAATTCCACTAGTACTTCCCTGATATGCCTCTGAACCAATAAGAAAGTTTTTTCCTTCTATCTAATGGGATATAGAATTCATGCCTAAAAAATCCATACAATAGTATCCAATTTAATAATGGTCATTCCATATAAGCCTCTAATATCTGTGAATGTAATTGGTCTTGGTTCTATGTTCTTTGGGAGTACTCTCAAATAATTATATATTTTTTCATCTCTTCTCTCTTAGAAGTATTGGAAAGGACTTCCCTCATAGCTCCTTGAGAGACCATTGAATCTGGGACTTAGATGTTTTTAAAGACTAATTTTGAGAGAATTTTTAGAGCTAATGTGTTGATCATGCTTCAAAAATATCATAGTTATTGGACATTAATCACAAAAAATGAATTGAGATATATCTGGTTCTCTAGGAAGTGTTCTTAAGGAAAAGGAATGGAAGTCTGGTTTATAATGAAGCATTCATAGAGATTGAATTGTGAAGGGAAAGAGAATCATTAAAATTAGCACTATCCATTCTTTACAAGAATTTTCATACAATTTTAGGGTCCCCATGGAAAAATTAATATGTCTATAGAAGATCAAGGATTCAGGATGGGATTAGTAACCATTACCATTGTGATTCATTCATCAAAAGTCATCACTGCAAATGTTTTTCATAAAAGGGATTAGGGTGAAAAAAATTAGGGATTATCCCTCAGAATGTGAACCATCATTTCCAGTATTCACCCATTCTGAAGGGGGGGGGGGTTGTCACCAAAATACATGTCGCGGGACTATTCATGGAGTCCAGAATTTCTTAAGAGAGAATCCAATTTCAAAATGCCCAAAAATGAAGTCATAAGGGTCTTCTCCATGACACCCTTTTTTGAAGACCCTTCCACTCTATGAATGCGTGAGGCACTAAAAAATGATCTATGATTATAAAAACATTTTGTGACCACATGAATGGGTTGACATTGGTATTCATGATTTTGACGTAGTCATGGCCATTCATGAATCCCCCACATACTTCACAAACAAAATATCAACATCATGAAACCCTTTTACTATAAATACACTGAATATTTAAATGTAAAAGAACAAATACCATAACTTTTGACAATATAATTGATCCCAACTCATAAAGCACCAAACCATTGAAAACCAAACCACAAATAGATCACTGAATGTATTAGAGATTCAAAATTCACCCATTCCATTGTCATTAAATACATCAACCTTGAATAGAAATTCTTTTCATGAATTAATGTTCCTTTCATGAAGGAATAAGGACCTTTGGGGTAATATTGGAATCCTATATCATTAATCACTCATGAATAATGTTTTTCTTAAGCAATGACTTCATCGTGAGGAAGGGTCCCCATGATTCTCAATACATACTTCATAAAGTTTTCAATGTACAATCCAAAGCACTAGAGCTTTGTGAATCCCCTATCTGGGAGGCCCTATGCTTTTTGAACACCATATCATAGGACTCTCTATATGGAGTCCCTCTCTTTGACACTTATTCACTTTTTTTGAGCACCCCAAGCCTCCACATCCATCCATGATCAGTTCAGTTGTACTCCAAATCCCAATGTGATGTGTGCTACCCATTCATGTGGCCCAATAATTTTCATGTGTGGACCGAGACTCCCATTTAAATTTTTCTTCTATACAAAGGTATATTATTACCCTTTTATAATCATCATAAAGACCCTAACATTGACCACGTTATTGGAAACTCATCCATATTATTATCCATTTTCATTTCCAAAGCCATTCCCCACCTTGGGTTGCATGAGAAATGGTTATGTAAGACAAAGGGGTATAGAGTGAGTCCCCCACATATGAGATTCCTGAAGTAAAAGTAACTAGAACCAACATCTCAACACGCGATGTAAAACTATGAAAATACCCTGTGTGAAAAAGGCTCATGGTGTTCCATGTATGTGTGATAGGGAATGTGATCATCCTCACACAAAAAAAACATTATCCTCATGAAGATTTCTTGAAAAATACCCACTCCATTAGAATAATATCAACCTTATGAATCATCAACACATAATCCCTACACGATCTCTCATTGGAACATATTACAGAACCCACCGATTAGGTCTAATGCTTTCTCTTGTTTCCCACACTGAACCTAACTCATGTGGTATTAGTGCTCATTAATGATCATAACATCCAACCTCCACTCCAATGGGTATCTATCATGCGTTATCCCCAACCAAATGCGATGATTCCATGTGTAATCCCCAACCACATTCTCCATTAATAGGGGCCTCCTTCTAAATATTATCACCCAATTTTCTATGTATAACTACATGGGCATTGATTCCCAATTAATAGGGATACATTAGAATCCTCCTTGATGATCAATCCCAACATTTCACCCATTCCATCCATTTCATCCACTCCATCCACATCCACCTTGACATTCCTTGGGTATTCACATCTCTAAAAGGTAATGCCACCCACCTAGGCCATTTTCCTGTCTATTCTCCATCCACATCATCATTTCTACAAGAATCCCCCAGTAGGTTTCTACACGTAATCACCACACCATCTATCCAAGCTCAATCCCCTTGTGAAGGGTAGCTTCCATGCGTAATCACCATACCATTACCACACAGATGATCCTTTCACGAAGTAAACATTATTATTGCATGGTTTTAAATAAAATGGATCATTCATTTCACAAAATCATAAATTGTGGCATCGATCTAAGTGGGATTGGTTCCCTTACTTCTAATCAAGGTACATAGTATTCCTCCTTTGGGTTCAATCCGAGATATTGTTAATCCTTTGTGTCCCATTTCTGGTGGTTTACTTATCTGATCTATGTTATGATCAACACATGGTGCCTTGTATTCCTCTCCCATAATCCCTCCATGACATTCCCTCTAATGAGGAAGAATATAGGTGGCCAATGATCCACCATCCAGACTTACTAGTGATGACCAATATGACAACTCCCCTGACTGAATAATGTTACCCTATGCATACCCTATGTAATATCCAGTAATAATTAGTGTAATTAACTAGAATCCACAATGATATCGCACCAGGAATGAGTTCTATGGACATAATTAATTCTACGATGGAGAGCTAGAAAAGGTGACTAGTTCCAAAGTGAAATCCATGGAAGGAGAAAATGATATCCCTTCATCATGTTTCGATCAAGAAGCATACATCACTGTTAAACGTGATGAAAGACACCCACCTTGGGAATGAATGAATGTTGGGAAACAGAATGTGATACCATTAAAAATTAACACGCCCAATGTTGTGCCCTGATAAAAGAGTTTGAAACTCCAATTCATTAGCAGGCTATATCCCAAGCACACCCAAAATCAAATATAATTTCTAATAACTATATCTTGAACAAAACATTTTCAGTAATGAAATTTCGATAATAATTCAAGTAAAAAAATATTTTTTTAATTGATAAAGGATATTTTTTTAACCAACCATTAAAAATGAAATTATTTCATGGAAGCCACAATAAATTAAAATGAAATCTTATATAAAATTTAATATAATCCCTATAAAATATAAAAACAATAGTTTTGAAGGAATCTAATCTCCATACCATGAGTATCGTAGATGAATTGAATCCTTTGTTAAGATAACTATAAAACCCCGAGGGCCCTTGAAATTTTATATCAATGGATGGTTATATTGATTATGGGACAAGAATAATGGGAAATTTATAGATGGAAAATAAAATTATAATTATTCTGACAATAGAATAGGTAGTTACCTTTTATAATTATTATTTATAAAGACATATATAATTAGAGATGAAATATGGAAATTCAAAATTTCTATTATTAATGTAGGAATGGTTTAAATGTCATTTTCTTCTTCAATTTAAATATTTTTTATCGTAATAAATATTTTCATTTGATTTTATTATTACATATTTCATGTAAAATATTTTATTTATATAGATTTCATTATTAATGAGGGTTTGAAGATCCTACAATAATATCTATATAATAGGTATTCCATGTTGTTCTCATAAAATATTCCTAGAGATAAAATTAACTTATAAAACATAGGTAATATGGGAATTAACATACCTCTGATATAGATATATCAATGATAGATCTTTTTAAAGTTTAATATTTTTTATTTCTATTATGATATAAAACCTTAGAAAACATTAATGTTATCCTATATTTTTAATTTTGGTTGGCATTTAAAACATTTAAACCTATCTAAATAGATATATATTCCAACTAATTTAATGTTCTAAATTAGTTTTCATATGTAGATATTTATGTATTGATGTATGGAAAATAATGATAAAATTCCATTAACGTCACAATAAAATAGATAAATATCATTTTTTACATTATTTATATAAAGAAAACATAATGGAATCATGTTGTGTATGAAAACACTAATCATAATGGAAATTTATTTGATTATAATAATAAAATTAAAAAAAACATTATATCTCTATGATACATAATAATCATTGGATTGAATATTTAAATATTATAGGAAATAAAATTCCTGAATAACTATTATAAGGTTACAAGTGATAGAAATGTGATAATTCTTTGAAATATGGAAATGAAATCATTAATTTTTCTTAAATTAAAATTATACATGACATGAACATTGGGTATGAAAACTAATAAAATGGTTGAGAAGGAATGAACTATTGATAAATGTCACAATGTGATAAGATATTCTACATCAAGGCTAAATTTTAGGAGAAAGATGATTGTTTGCTCATATTGTGAGGAGTAAATCATGACATAATACATTGATAATTGAAACCCATATTTATATTATAATGATAATTTTATAATAAATAAAATGATTTCTAGTATTACAAATTAAATCATCTTTGATGATAGAAACTTAAATTTGATAAAGTATAGATAAAAACAGATGACATATAAATGTAATACGATTTCTTAACAATATTAAAATAAAATAATTCCACATTAAAGATGTTCTGAAAATGGATTTATGGATTACTAAAAAATCTTCATAATTATGATACATGACATGCTATAAAGAATGATAAACCAATAATTCCATGATAGATATGGTCATGACTATGATTTTATATTACATAGTTATTACAAAGTAAAATCATTCCTTATATACATAAAATCATCTTGGCCGATCCATAAGATATATAGAAGATATCATAATATTGAAATAGAAAACTCTAAATATGATATGTGGCTTGCTATAATGAGTATATGAAATTTAATAGAATATTAAATATAATCATGAATGACAAAATGTGGAAATGGGGATAAAATAGATAGGATATATAATTTTTTTAGATGCTATATAAAACTTTCAATTTATACATATTTTATTGTCCTAAAACCAATAATCTATACATAATATATTCCTTTAATATTAATATTATTATTTAACATTCATTCATGTGTTGAATTCTCAGTATATATGAAATTATCTAATATATAGTATAATACTATTATAAAATATATTTTTTGGAACATCCACTGGATACATAATATATTTAATAAATTTAAATGGTGTGTAAGGATTTTTCCTTAATAAAATATAATAAATATAATAAATATATTTTAATACATAATATATTTTATTTTCTAAAAAAATTTATACATAATATAT
Source organism: Viscum album (assembly GCA_963277665.1). Taxonomy (NCBI): domain Eukaryota; kingdom Viridiplantae; phylum Streptophyta; class Magnoliopsida; order Santalales; family Viscaceae; genus Viscum; species Viscum album. Next base: position 114,284,636 of record OY728127.1, read on the forward strand.
TAATACCATCCTAGTATATATAATGTTTTAAACATAGAAAAATTATTTAAATTTTTACAAATAATACCGTATATCCTTCATCCAGAAGGTTTTTGACTTGTGTAGGCTTAAAAAATATTTAATTTTTATAATTTATACTTTTTTACGTCTCCATGATATCCAAATAAAAAATATATTTTTTAATATGAAAAAACAAGATCATAAATGTCAAATGAAAATTATTTTTCCTATATTATTGAAATGAAAATAAAATATCTATTAAATTCAATTTATAATTAAAAAAATAACCATTTAATAAATAAATAATTAAAACTACCATGATAAATATATTTACAAGAAATATTATAATGATAATTATATAAATAAATCATGTTAATAAATAAACCATAAAATTTCATTAAAACATATTTTCTATAAGAGATTTATTAAATAAGTATAAAAAATATAAAACATTATTTATTTAAAATAGCTAATCATATCACATATATATATATTATTGATCTCATAATGACTACCCCAAAAACAAAAATGGGGGAATCATTTTGGTTTCCCCCCAACCATGAATTTTAATTTTGGGAAATTTAAAAAAAAAATCATTCGTCAATCATACGCCCATAATGGCTAATTTTTTGATATATAGCAGCCGCAAGTATTAATATTATTTTAATATTTTAAACAGCCACATTTCCTATACACTCATTACAAAATCAAAATGTTTCTATATAATAACATATATTCATCCCCATTAAAATTATATTTAGAGGACTCTTCTTCATAGGAGATTTAGATGAAGCATATTTCAATATTTAAGTTTCTTTTTTAATTTTATTTATTTCAACATTATACCATTATTAAACCTATGAAATGTATTCTTTCATTGGTATATAATTTTATAATTTAATATTAATTTCCATCAATATCATACCCATAACCATATTCTTTTATTTTATTTATAAAAAATATTTATTTAAAAATTATAAATATAAAAACCTAAGTTTTTATATTCTCTCCCTTAATAAATTAGGACATAATAATTTTATCATATTGAATAGAATTAGTGAAGGTTTAATATATCATTTAATTCATTCCTTGTTTTGGTTCCCATATTAGTAAATATTATAATATTGAAAATTCCCCACTTGTTGGTCCAATATAAGAAACCGTTGTAAAATAAATCACACCTTTATGGGGATATACATTAATTTTATATATTTATTCATTGATGGAATGGAAGCCAAAAATTTAGTAAAATTATACTGATATTTGTAAATCATCCACTTATTTTTTATACATAACATTGTTATAGTTATTTATAATTGAATGGAAATAGAGATATAATAAATGGAACGTTTTATTTAGACAAATGAATTTAAAAAATATAAGTGAACATGATTTTTATAGCATCATACCCTAGAATAAGGTTTGAAATTTTCAAACAAAATATTTTTTAAAATTAGTAAATGTATTTCAAAAATGAAATAATAATAATAAAAAGTATCATAATTTATGATTGATAATCTCACACATATGTTTTTGTTTCATGATCATTATGTGTTTTATAGTTTTGTTATAGTGTGAAATATTTATAAGTACCATACCAATACATTTTGGGTGTATGATAATATTGATATTTTATAATCTATTATATATACTAATGTCGTCCTCTCCAAGCTTACGTTTCACATTCCAAATCGACCACATCACCTCCAAATCTAAAATCCTCCTATGCCTTTCAGTCATCCTGTGACAGGCTTCACATATCCCCCACGATATCTCAAACCCTCCCCCATGTTTATGGTTTCCTCCATGCATCTTTTTTCATCGATGATCTTTCAAAATTCCTCTCATCTCCTCCCTCCGCTATCGGCCATCCCTCCAGGAGCTTCCAGTTTCCACTATGTTGCCACACATACTCGATGAAGCTTATGATATCATTCATCATTCGGTATATTTTGCAATCGACTACTCTTGCAAACATGTTTCTTCATGTCTCTCTTCTCAAATATAAAACTATAGTTGCAATATTCCCTCGGTATTATGGTATCCGAGCATCAGTATCCTTCATTGAGTTTGGTAATGATCTTCCTACATCTACAAGTCTGTGTATCTACAATCTCACATATCCCACTGGACCTTCCTCTTCGCCTGTATTGTGGCCTGATTCATCAACACACGCTTAAAATTTCCTACTCTTTAACCCCTAAGACGGTTGTTGAGTCTTTATGATCATGTATTAATCCCCCTGAACATCATCAACTATATATCCCACGGTGTTCTACTAAAGTTATCCCTAAATTATAAATCTTTTTTCTATTTCAGGTGGAATACCACCCTATTACAAATCAAAGTAGTTGTTCTTCACATGAAATGTATAAAAATAGAATCAACAGTACATCAATAAATTCCGTCCGAAATTATTTAAGAGGTAAAACAATTAACATTTTCTCTAACAACCCAGTTCAAAACTTTAATGTAGTAACAAAAAATTACTCACATGTATCGATTCGTTTTTAGTTAATATGTCCTTTATTGATTCAGTAAGAAAAATTTTAACAATATGCATTCATTGTCTACCATGCCATACCTACTAGACATTGCATTTATAAAACAAATGTGTTACAATATATTTATGCAAGAAATAAAATTGTCTTCCAATTGTATTTTTAATTTAATATACCTACCCATAAATGTACTGTGGATTCCTTCCAAAACATGACAATTCAAGAAAAATAAAACCATTAAAAAGATGCAAACATGATCAGCATCAAGAGATTCATGGATACAAAGGAGCCTATATATGAAAGAATGAAAAAAAGGTAGAAAAAAATGTAAGTTCCTGCAATCAACCCATAATATTAGCTACTCTTTTACAGGTTCATACATGACCATGAAATTCACCTACATACTACGATCACCTATGTTTTACTAGAATGTATGAAGCAGTACAACTGAATTTCAATTTGAATAGAAGATAACACATACCACTATCACCTTTATCTACCAATGGTGAGTGCAATTTATATTTACCAGGAATTGAAATAAAATTGATATGTTACATTTAAATAACATTGGTTACATGAATTATTCTACTTTTGGATTCATAGTGCCTCAAGAATGTGGAACATTAGCACCATTATCTGTTAGAACAAGTAATATAAAAGGTTTTCATTACAAAAATAAATGTACTTGAAATAAGTATTTATTATTTTCATGGTTAAAATAATTTTTTTTTAGTTTAATACAATTTCTTACATGTCCTGGATATTGACCTTTGGACTATACAAACATCTGTTGTACTAAAACATCTAAACCACTATAACAGATTTGCACCACCAAAGATGGAGCATGCATATCATTGTCACCTATATATTTGATTAGTGAGTTCCATTACAATTTCATAGTACATTGACTAAGAATAATAAATTTACTGTGTCATAACATTGATTAGTTAGTTATATTTTATATTTCATTGACAGATCACCATGACTGTGAAACTTCGTCAACAAAATCTACGCGATGTAGCAAGAGAAAGCATATATCTGAATCCAATGTTGAAAATTATGTCCCCTTTGGTAAAGATTATGTCAACCTATTCTTGTGACCAAAATTCATATATCAACATCCTTCTATTAAATATTCAATTATATCTTCATTACTTATGCTAGCTCAAACAACTGAGACAAACATTCTCACTTACCTATCACATGACTCTTTATCAAAGTGAGAACAACTCATGCCTTAAAATTCTTTTCAATTTTTACATAACGTAATTTGTTTCATTCTCCATTTAAAATAGCTACTAGTTTCCTTCTTCAAGTACTAGAAAAAAAATCTTTTTTTTCAGAAAATGTGAGTTGTAAAGTGTAATCATGCTTTCTTATTAATTTGTATATATATATATATCATCTTCCTATCAAAATCCAAAATTAGTTTAGATAATGATTTTACCCAATAACCAGAGGGGTCAACTACATTGACTCCTGTTAGATTAGAAATACATGAAATAATAACTGTATAAATACATGTTGAAAGAAATCATACATGATAATTTTTAGGTATGAGTTATTACACGTTCATTTATTAGTGTGGAATTATTTCAGATGAATTATCTTACTATCTTTAGTAAATGATACTACAGAAAGAACACAAATACTAAAATTGGTAGAAAATTCAGTTCACTGTATTATTTTTACCAATCAGTATACTAGGATTCAATTCATGACACATTTATGAAATTTATAGTGCCTATTTTATTTTCTCAGCACAGGTGTATGGAAAAGTATAATCATTCTTTCTTATTAATTATTATGTATACATATATATCTTCATGATTTAAGAATTCAATAGTATTGTAAATGAAGCTTCTAGCCCAGAACCATAGGTGTAAACTACATTGACTCTTTCTAGATCAAAAAGACATGAAACAACAATTGTAGAAATATATGCTGAAAGAAATCATGCAGGAGACTTTTCATGTATGATTTACTACACATTCATTTTCTAGTGTACAATTATTTTGGAAGAATTATCTTACTATCTTTAGTAAATAATTATGCAGAAAGAACAAAACTCCTACAACGGGTAGAAAATGAAGGTTATAGTATTATTTCTACCTATCAGTATACTATGATTCAATACATCACCATTTTATGAAATTTATAGTGTCTATTTTATTAAAACCTTCTATTTAATAATTATTCACCTATAGATTATTTGAATAGTTGATATCCTTCTAATGTATGTCAGCAATATGGTTCTATATTTTTGTTTTATGAGAGAAATAGAAAATTTAGTACTAAAGAAAACCCACGATATGCTCTCTATTACTTGATCAGAAAGTGTTGTCTGGAATTAATCTCATCATATCCTCAATAGCTGAGAATGTTAGTGTTCCATAAAAACTCTTCAGAGGCAATATCATTCGAAGAAAATATGTATATTTACAAGTATATGTTTTGATTAACGTCAATGGGTGGGAAGGTCGACATGTCACTCAATAATGGTAGAGCACCAAATATATTTTGATTGAATGTGAAAAACTACCATTACATAGGTAGTTTGTGCCCTCCTGAGGGACAACCACAAAGGTTTGCCAAGTAGTATGTCTATAATACTACTAATTAAACTGAAAATAGGATTCGGAACATCAGGTAATATTTGTATTCGTATGGTAACACATTGATGTGATGGTGATATTTTCACTTCATTATTAATTTAATTTATTGTGTTGTTATAACAGAGAAAATTCAAACATAGAGGTTGATTTTAATATTTTTCTCAACCTACAAAATATTATTCAGTAAATAAATGCTTTATCTCACCATTTTAGAAGTGCAAGAGATGTTCTTGATCTTCAAGAAATACCAATTATAAATTTTGGACTACATAATAGATGAAAAAAAAATGTAGCGACATACAACTTTCCTACGACTTCTGACATTTCTATTATTATTATCTGTGACATTGAAGATCTCAACTATGAAAGGGATATTATCATTCAAAGAAAAAGAGGTGAATTGCAGCGGATTGATGAGAATCATCTCTTTTATCTTCCCTTTCAATATCCACTGATTTTCACAGGTGGTCAAGATGGACACATTGACAACATTACACACCATTCTACATCAATGAGTACAAGTACAAAGCTTCATAAGGTTAAAATGTTAGAATAATTATCTTATCACTTGCATTGTCATTTCAATGATACGTAAAAATTAAAACATTCAAGAATACTGTTGTAAAAATTTATTGTTGACTCTTATACAATGATATAGTCTCAGAGACTTTCCTTTATTTACTTCAATCAAAAATGGTTGAGGGTTGAGTTGTACGACGGGTTGTAAGATTCTTTTCTTCGAGGTGACCATGATGGGTACTCATGCGGGAAGGGAATTATTTTACCTTCTAAATTTACTAGTGGTCTCAGGTATATAATTTAAAATTACCAATATTCTATGTCAATATTTAATTAGGAAGGATATATATTTTTTTTTTAACATTTACATGCAATCCACTCTGGCCTGAAATTAGTAGATTTGTTTCACATTGTAATCTATGTCCATTAGACTGTCTGCACATTGTATCCATAATTTTCAATATTAAGGTTTATCTGTTAATAAAATATTTACAAGATGGGTGTTTCTTAGGGATTTCACGAGAAGGTAACTAACATTATACCAATTAGTTATCGGGTTATATATTTTCTTATTTAATGTATTGATTGTTTAACTGTGTCATTAACTTCATTATTTTCTCTGTAGTTGTTCGTATAGTGGAATTTCAAAAACAAGGACTTCATTATGTTCACATTTTATTATTTTTATGTAGATAAAACAAAATAAGTACTCATGTATTCATTGAAAAAATTGTTTTTACTAAAGTTCCAAATCAAGGTGTCTTCCCAAATCATCATGAAGCTGTGAAAAGGATTTTGATACATGGACCTTGTGGTGATGAAAATCATAACTCACCTTGTATGTAGAATGGAAAAGGTACTAACTTTTTTCCAAAAAAATTGTTGATAAAACAAAAGTTGGTGGTGATTGGTATGTTCTATACCGATGAAGAAATAATGGAAGCACTATCGTGAAAAATTGTGTCCCTCTGGATAATAAGTTTTTTGTACCATATAATCATGTCTTGCTAATGATGTATCAAGATCATCAGAATATTGATGTTTGTAATAAATCAACTTCCATCAAATATCTGTTTAATATATTTTCAACGGTAATGATAGTGTTACATTAACTTTCTATCAGACAGAAACTAACAAGTTTTTATTAAATAATGGTGATGGGATTAAGATCTATTATGATTGCTGATTCATCATTCATGATGAAGCTTCTTGGTGGAAATTTTCTCTTGATATCCACTAGAGATATCCTCTAGTATAAAGGCTTCATTTACATTTTCTATGAGGAAATAGTGTCATGTACAAAGACATTGATCATATAGAGGATCTATTGAGTAAGGGTAAAATTTCTGAATCAATGATTATGATGTGGTTTCAAGATAATGTTGCTTACCAGGAATGTAGATGTCTCGCATATGTAGAATTTCCTACAATATTTGTTTTTCACAAATGATAAAAAAATAGTATCCACGAAAGCATGGGTTCAGTATTGGTAGACATTACTATATGCCACCAAAAACTAGAGAGCTATATTACCTATGACTAATTCAAACAAATATCAAAGGTGAAACTTTATTTGATAGAATTAAAATTGTGAACAATAGTACTCATGGTACATTTCGGGGGGGCGTGTTCTGCATTGGGACATCTTATTGATGATATGGAATTTATTGAAGTAATAAAATAGTTATCTACATGGGCTAAAGGAATGTCTATGTGCAGAATTTTTGGAATAATTTTGTTCTCAAACAATATGTCTCGGCCAGACATTATGTGGTATGAATCTTTGAAGATCCTCAGTGAAGACATTATTTATGTGAAACAATACAGGATACAAATTCTAGGTATAAATTTGAATAGTTGATTTTTTATCTTCATACCTATTTAATTGTTCATTATGTTAAAAATAATTGACTTAGTAAAACATTCTAATAATTATATAACACTATTGCTGAATTTTATTGATATTTGACACCCACTTATGATAAAAAACAGATGTGTAATTTTCATGATATGGAGAACCTTTTTCAGAAGAATGGTAGATCTATTTATTCTTATCCAACAATGCTGGTTCTAGATTCTGAAAAATAATTCAATGAAATTAGTTGGTAGCAGATGAACTAAATTATAATAGAGATAGCCTTTGGAATGAGTATTTGACTTTGAATAGTAAGTTTATTGATGAACAGAAATATATGATGACTGTCATTATATCTTCATTAAATACATGTGCTGGTTATTTATTTTTCATGAATGGACATGGAGGCATAGGTAACACCTTCCTTTGGAAAGTATTGACATCTCTACTTTGGTCGGAAGGTAATATCATTCTAGCAGTTTCATCCAGTGGAATTGCATCATTACTGCTATATGGTGGGAGGACAACACATTCCAAATTTCATATTCAGGTATCTATTTTATATAACGCATTTTTTAATATTAAACAAGGGTGTGATGTCACATATCTTCTACAGTTAACATAGATAATTATTTGGGATGAGACACCTATGATTAATAATTACTTTTTTGAAGCTACTGACCATATATTAAAAGATATAATGTCAGTAAAAAGTGAAAATTCTTCAAACGTACCATTTTGTTGTATAACGGTTGTCTTGGGTGGGGATTCCAGTAAAATACTACCTGTAGTACCAAGTGGTTATAGAAATGAATTAGTGTTCTCATGTATAGCATCATAATAATTGTGGAAACATTGACGTGTTCTAACACTAACAAAGAACATGATATTGGATTCTAATTCTTCTATAATTTTAGTTGAAGTTCATGCCTTTGCTAAATGAATTTTTGATATTGGTGAAGGTCTCATTGGAGATCCAAATGATGGTGAAGCTATAATTCCAATTCCATAATCATATCTTCTTTCTTGGACTACAGATCTGATTTCTATAGTTTCTGCACAGACTTATCCTAATTTCATGGGTAACTATGATTATGTAAATTCTTATAAATAATGTGCCACATTAGCTCTAACTCATGAAATAGTTGAAGAAGTAAATGAGTAAATGATATCTCCCACATGTTCTGAATGATAATATCGTTTTGTCTTAGATTCAGTTTGTGATGCATGTTTTGATACATATAGCCACAAAACATTTACACATCTGATATGTGAAATGTGACTAATGTTTTAGAGATGATTTCCCATAAAATTACACTAAAATTTTGGGTTCCTATCATGTTTCTTCCAAATGTAGATCAATTTTTTGTATTGTGTAATGGGACTCGCTTGATTGTTACACACATGGGTGACCATGTCATTGAAAAAAATATTATGTGGTTGTAATTATTGATATCTTGAATTCATTCCAAGATTAAACATGACACACTCTGATTGTTGATGGCCATTAAAACTAAAAAGAAGACAATATCCTTTGATTGTTTCTTATGTTATGACTATTAACAAAAGTAGAGGAAAATCATTATATTTTTTTGGGATGTACCGTTGAAAACCTATGTTATGTCATGGTCAACTATATGATGTTGTATCTAGAGTCACATCACTCTTTGTTTTGAAAAGAGTACGTGGTGATAAAAATCTCACAACCCTTGAATTGACACAAAATATTGTCTACAAGGAAATATTTGATAGATTTTGTTAGGTATATTATAAATTAAATTTTAAATTGTCAGTGTTGGGTTTTTTCTGCTTATTTATCTATGATTTCATGAATATCAATGTCACTAAATATGATCTCCTTTTATACACATTCAAATAGTATAGATTTTCCAACATACCCGGGTCTATTTCCACTTTAAATGATATTAGACCTACGATTAATGAGACATTGAAGATACAAGTGAGAATTTTGAATTTTCAGTGCAACACATCATCTTGGTACTCCAATTATGTTGTTTCCATTAATATGATTCTTGGAGATCAACAAGATACTTTAAATTTAAAATATACTACGTTTTAATTTCTTCTACTGTATTTATCTTTTAATTATAACTATACGACAACATTTTCAACTTGATATATCTATTTTTAAATTATTAAAAATCTTATAAAAATCATTATGTAGGGAACAAAGATACATTTTACTATTACTGGTCATTAAATTCTCTCTATGTTCAAATAAAATTCTGTGACAGAATATTCTATTTTATACAAAACATCCAAATAGTTTCTAATCATGGTCGCTCTTTAAGAACTATACATACTTGTCAAATACTGTTCACATCAAGAAAGCATGTCTTTCCATGTGATGCACCGCTACCACATTTCTATATCAATTTTACCTCTTTTGAAGACATAAATAAGAGAAGGGTTCTAGAGAAACATCTAATATGTATATATTTATTTCCATATTTGTAATAGTTTTAAAATGATTAGAATGTTTTTCTATAAATCATTAGATAATTTAATGAAATACTTTAAACTAACTATAACTTACATTACATAACATTTTGTTCATTCATATCTATTTTAGAAATAATTGGACATTTATGTTGGTATGATTCTCTTGAAATAATGGGTAATTACAATTTTAAGATGTAGATTGTCTTAGAGGATGAAAGTTTAGTCATTTGGGAACATTAGTATATCTGAGTATCTATTTAAATTTAACTATATGATGTACTTATTTTTGATAATTCTTTACTTTTTTTACGTTATAAACTTGTTTTACCTCGAAATTGGTTTCAAAACTTCTTTCAGGCTCTGTTATAATAAAAACATCCATTAATGTGAAAAAAATCGTTTTCAACCTTGATATAGAAGATGTATAAAATTTTAGAAAAATGGTGCTCTAAATAATTAATGGAACTATGAACTTTATATATGTTGTCAAATGTGTACTATATCATTAATTTAAAAATTATATTTTTACACTTGACATGTATTTTTCATTATTCAGATGTCAGTTTATAATGATATCAGAATATTTTAGTCGAGCACCAACATACCAAACTTCTTCATCTTCATTAATTCTTTATTGGTAAAATAAAAAAAACCATTTCTGATGTCAATATTTCTGAACATGTTTGTAATATGTGGTAAAATTATAAATTTAATTATGAAATTTATGATATTGTAGGTACTATTAGTGTATTATAGAAATTAATTAACTACTATATTCTCAATGTTATACAGTATAAAAATACTTAATTTCAATCACAATACAACAAATTCAAACCAATCACAACTGCTTCTACGAATCATGAAATTCTTCAATGAAAATGTTCAGAATATTGAGGGAAATATTTGGTGAAACAGTTGAAAAATGTCTCCAAATTGAACTACTCCCATGTTCCTATTTGTTCCCATACGGAAAATATTATTATTCATTTGATATTTTAAAATTAATGACTAATTTTACTAATCTTTAATCCCTTAATAATCACATTTAAAAATCAAAAAATTTAGAGTGTAGCTGTTTGTGACTCATATCACCGACTCCTTCTCATTAATCTTATTTGATAAACAATTAATGAAATTTGTAAGAAAAATAGAAATGGATTTGAGATATTATTTGATACAAGTATTACATCAAAATAAAATAGCATGCTGACAAAATAGGTTCTCTTTATTGGAATTAACTGGTACATTCATTTTCAAATTAGGATAATGATGAGTACGGTTTTCCTATATAATTAAATTTTTTCAAATCCAAAAAGGTTCTAATATCAATTTAACTATCAAATTTTAATATTAAAAATAGTCACCATTCAATAGAAAAAAATTCATACAGGGTGATATTCATTAGAGACAATGAAAACCATATCAGAAATTTCAACGACAACTTCACAAAAAATTAGGTATTGCCTATTATATATTCTTAATTGCATTAGTATGGAAAATCTGCAAAGTGTTAATCATATTATTAATTTTACATAGGATCATTAGAGTAGTGGTTTTAAAATTTTAAGTAGTGGGTTTCAGTAGAGTCAGGTAAAATGTATTCTATTATCTTCAATTTCTTTTCCCTGCTTGTAAATTACATGTAAATGGACTGTTGATTTTATCATTCCATCATAGGATCATCAGAGTGTTGAATCTTTTCAACTCAGTTAAAAGGTTGACTTGGAATTTGTTACATAATCTAGTTTTATCAAAAATTAATGTATATATATGTTATCTTATATATGTTTTGTTCCACAATCCCATATTTTAATCCTTCAATACAGTTGCTGTGAGAACCACTATTTTTTAACTACATTCTATATGGAAAAAAACCTATGGACTTAATTTGTTAGTGAATATGTTTTTGAGAAATCTCATCATTTACCACATGATAGTGTGGGTAGAACATGCGAGGCAAAAAATATGGAAATCTAATTTAAGGAGAAATTAAAAGACAAAACAGAAAAGAATGAATAATATTTTCTACAGAAATTGAAGGTAATAAAATATCAGTAATTTATTTCTTATATTTTCTTCTATGTAATAATATTAAATATTACTTTCAATTATAGTATTTCTCTTTATATTTCACATAACCATTAAATTAAATTAAATATGGAAAAATCGTACATTGAGTGATATGTGTTCAACAACACTACAAAAAATACACGATGTAAACCATATATTGTTGTTGTTTTATATGGTTAACTGTATTTGACATCATTGATTTAATATTCAAAATACAATCTTAGAGTTATATTATTAAATAGTTTTTTATCATTTATTTAAATTCTATATAATAAAAATTAATTTTGGGTATCATTAATGTGTTTAATACAATAGGTATTTCTATATCTTCATTTTGGAGATATACAACTTCATCGAAAAGACATGATGTGAGGGGATTCATGAGCTATGGAACATTTTATAATGTTTGTGTCATTATTTTCTTCTACCTGTATTACATATCAGTCAACAATCATGTATTTCAAAACAGGACCATTATATTTTACAAGATTGATCAGCCCTCTTAACTAAGGGCTTTATATTTCTTTCTTTTTATTTGTTAAATTACCATTTTAAAGATGTAGTTGGCCATTTGACAATGGTCAGTAGTCATCCTACCTATTTTCATATAGTTATACCTAAAATTTTTAATTTTCCCACACCCATGAATGTGTGTATTTCTATTTATGTTAAAGCAGTTTTCAGTTGCAGGTAGTCTTCCAGCCATTATATGTGTTCGACTTCATTACTATTATATTTCCACTTTTAATACAAGTATACCTTACAATTAATAATTTACCACATCCATGTATGTGTGTATTTCTATTTATGTTGAAGTATATTTCAGATACTGGTAGGCTTACTGCCTCTAAATGTGTTCAGTTTTAATATAGTGATACTACCTCCTTTCATGTAGGTATAGCTTAGAGTTATAACTTTCTCACATCCATGTATGTCGGCATTTCTATTTATTTTGAAAAAGATTTCACTTTCAGTTGGTCTTACTACTTCTAAATGTGTTCATTTTCATTACATTATTCTTTCTTCTTTTCATGCAGGTATAGCTTTCATTTTATATTTACTCATATCCATGTATGTGTGTATTTATATTTATATTGATGAAAATTTCAGTTTCAGGAAGTCTTAAAGCGGCTAAATGTGTTCAACATCATTACAGTGATGTTGACTCTTATCATGCAGGTATAGCTTACCTATTTCATTTTCCCACATCCATGTATATGGGAATATCTGTTTATGTTAAAGTATATTTCAGTGGCGGGTACTCTTACTTACTCAATAATTTTCATTATTTTAAGGTTTTTATTCTTTTTCTGATTATTCTTTAAATTTTATATATTCTATTATATAAGAACATGAAAAACATGTTTTTAAGGCCATATTTTCCTGTTATTAATCATCATAATGAAATCATTTATCTTTTTAAATTCATAACAGTCCAGGTTTTTCTATAATAATTTTTTAGATTTTATAGGTGTTCATTCATTATTGTTGTGTGTTTTCACCCATTCTTGAAATTTCATTTTTTTTTAAGTCCTATTTTTTTGAAAATTGGATCATCTCAATAAATAAAATTTCAGTAATAAGTTTCTTTTACAATAAATGGTATTCTACAGTTTTTTCCTTTATATATTTTTGTTATGTATCTTGAATTAGTGACTTGATTTTACTACCATCATCATGAAGAAATACTTCTTCACTAATGCAACATGGTATGACATTCGAATCACTACAACACTTTCATCCATACTCATCAATAATAGCAATGTAACATATGATGATTTATTTTTTACAAAAAACATGTTAACTGAATGTGATTGAAATGAACAGATCATGTTAATAAAAAGTGTTGAACCATTTGTAATAAGAATAAATTTACTTTTATATTCAACCCTAGTCATGTATTAAGGTAGGGATGAAACTGTTTTTATTAAAAGGGTGTCATAACAGGTTTTGATTGATAGAAATGTTTCCAATTTACTAGACATAGATGTAACATCAACAGACTAAATTGTATCACTTACAGCTTCTTTCTTCAGACAGGGGGAATGATAGAGGAAGAGATCACTTTTTGGCATGACCCCTCTCTATCCCATCATTCCATGTCTACAGGTATCCATATTTTCTTTTTCCTAAACTTTCTATATAATTAACTATTTATTTATTCTGTGTCTATACATTGATTTCCACAATGTTATAACTAGATATTCACATAGGTGATTCCAAGGGTGTTGAAGTGCATGGATTAATGATTTTGGAAGTAGAAGGTGTCTTTAATATGAAATGATTTTCCACCAGAATTCCTGATCTTCCCAATCAAAATAGATGTACATAAAATTCAACTGGAATGTATCTCTCCCAAAAAGCCTGAACTGCACATTCAATAGGTACCTATCATTTCTGGGTTCTTGAGTTCCATGGAATACGTATCCAATTTGATGTTTCCAAATAACACTTTTAAGAAGTGGAATAATACTTATCACCATGAATAATTCACTACTCCATCATTCCTATAACCTCCTAGATTGAGTAGGGTATGTGATATGTCCTTTATACTATATATTTTTTTAATATATCATATTTTATTTTCATAGACCTGATTTTATGTCATTTCACATAACAGTGGATCAATGAATGTTTTCAAATAACCATGAATTTCCATGAGAAATGTGACAATTGTTATGATAAGACATTATATGGTTAGTATGGAGCAATTCAAAAGCAGCCAAAGAGGTCTCAATATCAACAATTGGTTCATGTATTTCATAGAAACTATACAAAGGATTAAGAGAAGACAAAATATTATGTTTACAGAATAGTTTCATATTGAAATTTGGAACATATCCTACTTGATGGAAAATTTAGCCATGTTTAAACATCACAATGTCTCTATTTGCGGACAAACATTTTTTCTTTATGTATTAAAATTATTCCTATGAACATCTCATATTTTTTATTAGAACAAATCTTCTTTAGTTAAATTCTCTTGAACTATGTGTTTCACAGTATGGAATATTGTTTTCCTAAATGTAGTTTATATTGAAGTGATGTTTCCATCCTTGACTATTTGAAAGTGTTTCACATTAAAATTAATGTATTTTATTTGAAAAATTATAATGTTGTCTTCTTATTAGAGTCACATCTATTTTAAAATTATTCACCAATTATTTTTGATTAAAATACTTTAAATGTTATTGTTTCTTTGCAACTATTAAAAACAGTACTCTCTTATTAAAAAATATTAATAATTACATATCACGGTGCATACGCACGGTCACGTACTAGTTTTTTTAAAACATATACATGCTCTATAGATGTTTCTTTCTACTATGGAAGTATTAGAAACATCATATTACAATTTCTATTTGACATAAATCTTTGTTCATGTTTTAAAATAATTCAAATATTATTTTTCAATGATGATTTTAATTTAATAATCTCGGAGGGATTGTATTTTTTAAATGGTTTCCAACATTATATATCTATAACCACTTGATAATATACTAAATCAATATTACATTAGTCATGTTATAATCCACACAATAATAAAATGTTCAATAACCCACAACAAATATTTATCAATAATTTCATTAAACATTTAATTACGCATACATAGTTATCTTATTATAATCATCAATTAAAATAACCAGAATGATTTGAAATCATAATTACATAATAAATCATAATAGAACACCCTTAAAAAAATAAAAACAATAAAAACTTGATTTCTTTAGTAATTATTCATCATCTATTCCAAAAAAGTAAAAAAACCCTATAACTTCTCTAAAATTATCCTTATCAAATTAGAGACACAAAAAAATAAAAATCTAGATGACATGTTTCCTACGTTAATAAATAAAACCTTTAATATGAAATTATTTAACCATGATAATCCTAAAAATATTCATTTCTATTTTCGAAAAATTAAATATCTATAAACCATAATTAAATAACCACACAAAAATAATATTCTTCTAATATCCAATAATGTTAATAATAAACATTAAATAAAATCAAAAACTAACTTCTAATTTCTTATTTACACATTCACTATGAATAATATAAAATATATAGTAATATCAATTAAAATCACTTAAATGACCATATTATCAAATCACAATTATTACCTCCACAAAGTAATCACATACTATACCTAATAGTTATCTACACCTCAATAATATATTAATCTAAAATCTAAGTATACAGCTTCCAAAATATCATTTCACACGATAAAATCAAATCAAATAGGACCTAATGCAGGTTTCTATGACTTTTATTGTATAACCATCCATATACTTATTAACACATAATGAATCCTAAAACATTAAATTCTCCTCAATAATTTCCATGCTACCCTCATTAGTTAACAAAACTATACATTAATGCAAAATATGATAGCATAAACATAAAAATATAATAATTATATGGTTTTTATAAAATATTATATCATCTATATAGGTAATACCATCTAGGATTAAAATTTTAGTGTACATGGAAAATTATTTAAATAAAAAACCTATACATTTTCCTCCAAATAGATATTTTTTCCACTAATACAAACATTAAAATTGAATCATTTTATTAATTAAAAGTTATAATATCATAATCATAAAAAGAAATTATAATTATTAATACAAAACTATAATCCTTGTGATAATTATTCTAAAATGTGTTTATGGAATATAAAACATAGTATGAGATATAAATGAAATTGAAAATAAATTAATAATTGATTTACATGAAAATTGTGAGAAAATTGTTTACGTTACACAAATTTTTATTGACTTATATAAAAATAATTTATTAAATAATGTCAAATTGGTTTCTAAATAATTTAAATTAAATAATTTAACATAATATCCATATAATTATCATATAGGTTTCTTGGATAAAGACATGGGATATTAAAAATAATCATTAATAAAATTCAAATAATTACCATAAAAACATAATATATATTCCTTTTCAAATAAAATCATATCAGTAATTCATAAATTGAAAAATATATTTTGAAAATTAATTATAAATAAATTAGATTAAATGAAAGAATCATGGTGAATCCTATTCACATCATTCATAATCACTCACAATAACATGTAATGAAATTATTTAAAATTATATAATTCCAAAATTATATCTATATAGAATAAATAATTAACCAATGCACTAGGTAGTAATTTTAAAAGCTCACACACAATAATAAATAAATCCATATTGACGTATTAAAAAAATTATGATGAATCAATTTCTACCATAAATTTCATTAAAACATTCATTTCTATCCATAATCCTTTAACTTTTAGAATTGCATTAATATGAAATTATTTCAATGAAACCATAGTGAATTAAAATTCTTCAAAATGGATTTTATAAATAATAAATTAATATTTTTAATCATATAAATAGTGATTTTGAATAAATATAACCCTTTGATATTGTGTTTATATGAAAAATTGATCCCTTTTTGGATCCATTTAAAACCATAAGGACCCTTACGAATGAAAAAAAATAAGGTTTGGTATTTAATTGTGCGGTTAGAATAATTGTTAAATTACTGAAGGAAAAAACAAATTATGTGTTTTTTAACAACATGAATAGGTAATCCCATTTTATAGGTATATTTGAAGAGAATATCAATAATTAGAGTTATCCTATATGAATAAATATTATCAAATTTCATGCATGGAACGTTTTTATATAATTTTTTTTGTTATAACCACATGCTATACCATCAGTTTTAAACTAAACTCCTTCTAAATGTTAATATCATATATTTCCAAAAAAAATTCATAAAAATCATATACTTAACTAATTAAAGTCCCAATATTATAATATGATTTACACTTAATATTACTTCTATTATTTTCACATAAAATATTCCATGAGGTTAATTTTATAATGAAATAAAGATAGCAATAAATTCACATGTGACATAACTTCAAATATCATCCCAATTTTTTTTAATATATTCTTATATTAACTTATAATATGAATCAAAACCTCTTGAAACATTAATCATATACTATAATTTTAATTGAGCTCTGATAACATAAAGATAAAATCATTTCAATTTTTAAAAAACTAATCATGATTGGAGCTTCTTCATCAAGTTTATCTGAATATATTTATGTAAAAAACATGAAAAGTAAGGAAATAAAATTTCTATTATTTTTTATTCTAATTATTAAAAAAATGATTACATTAGTTATAAAATGAAAACACAAATGAAACAACTTGTGAAGGGAAACTACATGATTCTTATAAATATAAGTGAGATAAAACATCATATTAGGAAATGATTAAAGAAAAATTATATTTGAAAATTGTGATATACTATATTCCATATCAGACTAGTTGATATGTCCAAATTGCCAGTATTAGGTTCAAATTTATTAAAATGTGATGAATTCGTATAGAGAATTTGAGATAGTGTTCTATGTGACTTAAATGAAACAAATTTAATATAATAAAATTTTAGACGAAAATTTATGAAAATGTCTTAGTTTTGATTAGAATAATGTATTTCTGTCATTTTGTGATAAAAGATGTAATTTCACTTATTTGATTCATTTGAGAAAGATGAATATTTATACTTATTGTGGAGAGTATTTTTTACCACAATAATTTTTTTATTAATTTATATACTAATCTTATGATGAAACTAACTAGAAAATTTCTAGGATTTTAGGTATTATATATTAATTAATCATTGAAGATATTATATAGATTTTATATAAGTATAGGTACACACATATGATATGTAAAACTGATTAAATTTTTGAATAAATTTTCAATGAATATAAAATTAACATAAATAAGGTTAAGGATTCAAAGGTTACCGGATCAAACCGTGGACAGTATGATACATGAAATATTATAAGGAACAATAAAAAATACATCAGAGAGATGGTAATGATCGTGAATACACATGTATATGGTATAACAAGTGAAAAAATTACCTATATATATAAGATCTTCTAGGAATTTTTTTATGATATATAGATAATTCCAAAAAAGTGAAAATGAAAACTCCATATTTGACACGTAAGATTTTAAAAGAATAAATATGAAATTTTAAAGGATATGTTATATCCCCAAGAATGATAGGATATATAAATTTAATTAACACTCATTAGATCAAAATCATATTTCATTTATACATTATATTTTATGTTTGTACATATACTATTTTACTTCAAAAAACTAGATATGTAATATATTTCATTATGCTCTAATGTAATGAATAATATACTTTCCATTTATAAATTCATAATATATGATAAATTCATCTTTATATAAAATAATCATGTTTTGTATTATATATTAATGAGAATTCCCAGGATAGATAATATATTTACTATATTTCTATGATATGTAAAGATTTATCTTAACCAAATATATCAAACACGTTAAATTTCTTTCAATATATATTTTATTTAATTTTTAAAAAATTCCTAATGAAATATATTTTTTTCACCCAATGATATATAATGTTTTATACCTAGGAAAATCCTTACAATTTTTATTCATAATATATTGAAACCTACTTAAGTATTATTTTTAATTGGACAGAATACCATAAATATCATATGTAAACATTCATACATTAATATATTTGACCACTTAACAGATAGAAGTTAATTTACCAACTATGAAAAACTAGATCATAAATTTCAAAATATAATCCCATTTAAAATATTAAAAATCATGTCTTCTAATTTTACTATATGTTATAAATAATTTATAGAATTTTTTTTAAAAATAAATAACTTATCACTACATTTGTATGATTATTTTAAATTTTACTAAAAGGGTATTTTTTTTTAATTGATCATGTAATCAACTGACATTTATAATTTAAGTAAAATTAATTTTACAACCCAAATATATTAAATAATTTTTAAAAATATATAAATTGCATTTATTAAAAATAAAAATTCTTATTTTTCTTTTTCTTTTTAGTGATCTCATATTGACTACACATAGTAGTTACTTTATCTTATATAAACCCATTAGCCTCAACTATCATATTATTCCCTATTAAATAGTAACACATTATATTCTCTCAGTACAAAAAATGTTCCTTACATATTTTTACTCATTTAATATATTTATATATTTATTTTTGTTGGATTAATCTTCATATAGATATCAATAATGTTTTTTTAATCTTGGGGTATTATTTATTAATTTTTTATTATTTCCCCAATGAATTTCCATTCTCTACTGGATTGTATTCCTTCATTTTTTGGTAAAAATATTAATTAAGGTTCATTCCCTTTTGTGTTATACCCATAGCCTTAGAAAAAATTATGGATTTATTTGTAATAAAAATTTAATTAAAAATAATAATTTATGGAAAAAAGGGTAATTAATAAAGTTATTCACACGATCCCCATTTTCCCATGTAATAATGAGGAATACTATATATTATAAGCTCTAATGACAGAGTTGGGAAACAAGTATTTTTTCTCAAATTATGTAATATAACTTGTGGTATTGTAATGTTTTTGTATACAGACTCTTAATGTATAATAAAAACATTTATGTATATATTTTAATGTAATCTAATTATTATGTAAAAATTAAATCACCTAATCAAGCTCTCAGGGTCAGGTGTGTCACATTAATCTTATTGGGAGCTTTACAAGATTCATTAGGAACAAGTATTATAGGGAAAGAGGTAGATAAAGTTGATCTTATGCCTATATTATTTTATGGAATATTTTAGAATTTGATTGATAAGAAACCCCTCAATAAGATCATTGTTTATGAAAGAATGGTTTATAAGACATGTCTTATAATTTACTATCTTATAATATTATTAATTATGTTATTCTATTTGTTAGATGATTACACCAGGTGGAAGAAATGGAATTCAAGGAAACAATGAATGGAAATTTAATGATTATCTATATAATAAACCTTATAGAATTAATTTCTATGTTGAAAAAATATTAATATTATAATTAGATTTGCTAATTTTATGAAAGAATTCATTTCCCATAAAGATCAACTAGTTTCCAGTTGATAAAAATCAACTACCTTATTTTATTTTATAATGTAGAACCTCTATAATCCAATGGTTCCATTAAACCTATGGTAGTAGAGAAATGGACAAAGTTTCTTGCTATATTCATATTGTAATTTAGATTTATCTAGAATAATTTTTTTATCATGGAGGTATATTATTTAGTTGTATATATTTTCAAATTATGTCTAATAATCAAATATATTATGTTACAAGAGGAAATATAAAATATATAGTTATAATTAATATAATTCCATTTTTTGGATAAATATATTCCCTTTGATAAGAACAATGAGATATAAATTAAATTGCATAAATTTTCTAAAAAACGATTTTGTGATGGTAAACTATTTTGAGAGTAGTTTAGCAATGTTTCTTTCATATTATCTATTTAACATGAATGGAAATAATGAAAAGGTTATTGGTGTATTAAATCCTTGAATTCCAATAATGTTAGGAAATCAAACATATCTAAATTTTTAAGAGATTTTATAAAGTTATATGAAAACCTTGAATATGCCTTCAAAAATATTATTTAATAATAAGAAACATGGGAAGAAATAGATGGTATCACTATGTAGAATGAACCATCAAAATTTTAACTAAGGTGAGAGAGATGTATTTTATTATAACACCCCAATGATTTTAAAAAATAAATTGAAAATAATTAAACACTAAGTATGTACATAATGACAATTTATTTTATAGAGATAGTTATAATATTTCCTTTAAATAAAATTTTTCTGCTTCTATAATTTGAATTTGGAAAAACGGACATCTAAGGTTACGATCTATAGGTTATTTGGAGTCCGATAGAACCAACTTGATTTTTGTTAAATAGTAACATACCCTAATGAATAAAAAAATTTATAGTAATATGGACCTTATGAATAGTAAATGGTATTTTTATCTTATTGTCTTATGGTTATAAGATATTGAGATACTGGTTAATTTATATAGGTGATATAAAATGAGTTACAACTTTAAAATTGTTATTTTTTTAATAAATTATTATTTTATTTAGAAATTACATTAATCATAATTATAAAATTATTTTCAAAATATGGTGTTTATTTTTTAATTCTATGCATTGAAAAATGGTTACTGTCAATTTTTGGGATTTTTATGAAATACATTAATTTTTATGAATAGTGAAGTACATTAAAATATGGTGTATAAATATATATTATACCTTAAATTAAACATTCCTAGAATCATGAATGATGTGATGACCATTGGTTTGAACTCACATGATATGATTACTATTTGGGGTAATAGAAAACAAGACAATTCAGAGTCAATAGAAAAAATATTAAATTAATTATTCAATTAATTGAAAATCCCTCTTCTCCTCCACAATAAATACCACCCTCGCCCCCATCTTTCTCTAACACCTCTAAAAGTTTTATCATTTTATAAATTATTCCAAATCCACTTCCTACTTATCATCACCACTTCCAAGTCCTACTTGTCTCACCAAAAGGCCAAAACCAAAGGCCATAAGGAGGATCTAAAGGAGAAGAGATCAAGAGTTAAATATCCACCTTCTTTTTCTCATTTAATTTTCAATTCATTTTTATTTTTTATAATCTCTTCCCCTAACATTTTCCAAGAGGAATTAAAGTTATATAATATTATATATTATGGATTTTATAATTTTTATAGAAAAAATCATCAACTTACTTCTTCTCCTCTCCCTCTTATTCTAAAAATATATACAATGTTCCTGATATGTCGTTTTACCAAACCCGTGGATATTGTACTTGAAATTTCAATTAGTTCCATCAAAACTGCTTGTAAAACCATTTTATTAGTTGATAAATTATTTCATGTGTATTATATAACAACATTTATATTCTAGAATGAACTTCTTTGCATGACATTAAATTATATAATGAAACTACTACATGATTATCGAGGAACATCCAAAATGATCTAAATAGATATCACTAACGATTTATCTAAGGATTCATCCTTGTACCTTATAACTAAAATTATTTATGGAATAATTTATTATTATTTAATCCTATTAATACCATTTCATTACACTTCTATAGTTTTACTTACATTGGACAAAAAATCCTTTGTGAACTGACCTTGAAAATCATGTAAGGCACGCATTGGAAACAATGGAAAGACCAAAATATTATTTGTAAATGGGTCATATTATGTTATAAAATGATAATATAAGGTGTTATAAACGAGAATATGTTTCATTCATATATTAATAACACTCTTTTAACCATTTTAAAGGTGGTTTAGACAAATTTTGAATTAAGACAAACCCGATGTAAGGGAATTCTTACCCCAATTTACATTCTTTGGTTAAAAATCCTTCTTCATTGATTATATGGTACTAATAAAATTTTTGTAATTATTATTTTTATATTATATTTTTTTATGTTTATTTATAGTGTATACACATAATCCGCTGATTATATTAATTCTTTCTTCAATTATATGTAATTTGTAAGGGACTTCCTTTAAAAAATTACTATTTTAAAATTCTATTTTAAGAAATCCAAAAGCGTTATTTTTATGTAATTATTCATGTTTTATGATTATGTTATCATTCATGGGATTTTTTTATCATTAAGGATGGGACCTATATCTCCCCCCAATGCATTGGGATGTTTAAGTTTGAGGTCATTCGTATGGTTACTCTATTATAACTACAGTGGTTACACAATAAGGTACATGTATGAGGTTACATTGTAATGTTTCTGTGAGGGTTAAAAATCAAAAGGTAGCCCAGAGGGATACGATATTATGTAATTAATTCCAAAATATAAATTTATGGTTCTATTTATGTTTTATATATGTTTTTTGTAAATCTCAAGGAAATATCATGTTTCACAAATTATATATGGGTGTAAAGTATTCCTTGGTTAAAATGATTTCATATATTTAAAAGTATTCAAGGAGTAATGTTTTCTTTCCATCTAATTATATCATGTACCTAGATTTTTGTGCTCATAACAAGTATTTAAATGTTTCCACATGTTATAAGGATACATAAGATAAATAATGAAGCCATGTAAAATGTTATGAATATTTTTCAATGAAATCATGTTTTATTTAGAATGTTTTATATTTTGGATGAAATGGATACTATTATTATGGAATCCATTTATTATATATGTGGAATGTTATGTAAGTATTATGTAAAACTCTCTAGAACTCTAAACCTGATTAGGTCATCATTGAGAAATGAAGTGTGTTCAAGACTAAAATTCAATACTATGAAATATTTTAAGGTTGGGTCCTCATATTTGGTATTAGATGATGGTTTAGAGAACTTTTGAGGATAAGATGATGTTAAATGAATCCAGTAAATTTTTTTTACTCTATGGGTAAATTGAAATGATATATAATTTAAATATTAGAATTTTTCTTCTACTATGATATGTTTTTTAAAAAGGTTTTTTGTAGAAGAAATAGGAAAGCTGAAGTAGAAAGGAACTAACAGAATGATATCCTCCCAAATTTTCACGTTAGAATGGCAGGTATTTGAACCAAGTAGTTTTTGATACTAATAGGTTAGATAAAACAGACAATAAATGGTGTTTTCATCCATACAAGAGAACAACCAAAGATACCACCCAGGAACATGACAATAGTGGAATATTTTATGAGGAAAAAACCACCTGCATTCAATGGATCTTTGGACCCAGTGGTGGATGAAGGATGGATTAAATCCTTTGAAAAGATATTCGATATCATGGGGTGTTTAGATAATAAAATGTTTAGTTATGAAATTTATCATTTTAATGGAGAATCTGATCTGTTTTGGTCAAAGGTCAAGAATATCAATGATAGATATGCAATTGAATACATATAGTGGGATGAAATTTAAATAGTTTTCCTTGAAAAATATTTTCCAAAGGTTATTTGACGTAGGATGGAGTATAAATTCCTAGAATTGAAGAAAAAACGAGTATGATTTAGCAGTCTTATATGATGTAAACATCACTCAATTGGAAAGGTATGCTTCAAATCTTTTTTGGGATCTTTATTGGAAAATTAATAATGTTTTCTTATGATTGAATCCATGTAATTGAAGGGAATTGGCCTCCTCTGAATTCAAAATTTATGAGAAACATGTCTCATGGGTTGAGAGGGTAGAAATGGAGTTTTCTGATGATCATGTGTATATTTAAAATAAGGATAAGAATTGGTCTAGATGGAAAGAGATGGTTAGGAATCAATCAAAGAAATCTACTGGAAAGAAAGTTTAGTTTCCTGTTTATGAATGGTGGGGTGAGAAGTACCCTCGAGAATGCCTTTCTAAAACAAGGAAGTGTTTTTGATGTTCTATGTTTGGGTATATGTCCTGATATTGTTATGAAAATAATCCTAATACTACTCTGGATAAGAAATTTTTTAAGTTTTTTAAATGTGGTGTTATGGGTCATTATGAACATCCCTTCCAAAATAAAGATCTGAATGATTCAAAAATGACAAACTATAATATGAAAGTCGTAGTAATATCCTTTACGACTACATCATTAGATTTATTTCCATCCATCAATGTGGTATAAGGTTCTCGATTTTTTTCTCATATTTGTCTAAAGTATTTTTTGATAAATGGTATACATGTTCCATTATTTCTGATATTTTTTTAGTAAATTTGAAATTTTACCTCATAAAATGAGACTGGAACATATTGTTAAAACACCATGGAAAATACTACATTGAAAGGAATTATAATAACCGTTATGTTGTTATCCGTGGAAAGGAATTACCTTCAAATATTTTTTTTTACTAGAGTTTGATATTTTTCTTGGTTTTCACTAAATTTTAGTTTATAATGCAAATATTTATTATAGAGGTAAAGAAATTGATTTTAGAAAGAGTTTTAGTTTGAATACCAGGATGAACCTATAAAATTCATAACACAATAGAAAGCTGAGAAAATATTGAATGATGGAAATGGAATCTATCTTCCTCATATTTTTGAAAACAATGGAACTATTTAGATTAGTTATGTATTAGTGGTAAATGAATACCTTGATGCTTTTTCTAATGAGTTACCTAGTGTTATACAAAAATCAAGAAGTTAAATTCATAATTTACATAGTTCATAATGTTAATAAAATATCAAAACCCCTATTTCAAATGAATCAAATAGAACTTCTTGAATTGAAAAATCCATTACAGTGGTTTTTGGATAAAGGATTCATTCATCCTATCACATCATCATGGGGTGATCCTAATTTGTTTTTTAATAAGAAAGAAGGTTCCATGAGAATTTTCATTGATTATATAGCCTTGAATAACATAACTATTAAAAAAGTATGTTTTCCTCATATCGATGACTTTTTTGATCAACTCTAGGAAGAAAAATATTTAGCAAATTTTGACCAGAGGTCAGGTACCATCAGTTGATAGGAATGAAAGCATACATCCCAAAGACTATGTTCTGAACTAGATATTTCTATTATGAATTTTTCGTCATGCCGTTTGGGTAAAAAAATGCACCTAATATATTCATGAACCTTATTAATAGAATATTTCATGAGTTCTTTGATAAGTTTTTTGTTGTGTTAATTGATAACATTTTGTTAGTTTAAAAAATTAAATAGGATAATGAAAGACATCTATGTGTTGTTTTTTAAACATTAAAGGAATGAAACTATATGGAAAATTCTAAAAGTGTGATTTTTTGTTGTAATAGATTTAATTTATTGGGAATATTGTAAACAATGATCGAATAACAGGTGATCCTACTAAAAAAAGTGGTTGATGAATTTATAGTACCTAAAAATGTTATAGAGATTCAATGTTTTCTTCGATTATACGGTCATTACTAAGGGTTTGTTAAAAACATTACATTGTTATCTAGCCTGCAAACATAGTTAACACGAAAAGGGGTGAAATTTATTTGGATTGATCAATAACATGTCTATTTTAATGAATAATATAAATGATTGTTGAATTATCTATTATGTCTCTACCATCCATATTTGGTGATTTTATCATATAAAGTGATAATTAATTAATGGGACTTGGTTGTGTTTTGATGTAGAATGATCAGAAAATTGCTTATGTTTCAAGATAATTATAACATCAAGAGTAAAATTATCCCACACATAATTTGAATTAGATTGTTTAGTTTTTGATTTTAAAAATTAGTGGCATCATTTATATGGATCCAAATATAATATATCTACTGACCATAAATGTCTAAATTATATATTCACTTAGATGGAATTAAACACAAAGCCGAGAATATGACTTGAATTTATATGGATTATGACTCCCCAATCAATTACCATCCTATAAAAGGAAACAATGTGGTGGATTCCTTGAGCTAAAAAAATCATGCATCATTAACCATGTCATGTTTGGAACATGACCCTATTATTAATGATTTGTTGAGTTTTTACTTCGAATTTGTGGGTGTTGGAAATTTATCTTTTTTTTTCAAGTGTTAGTGTAGTCATCTCAATCAAATAGAATTAATAAATAACAGAAGGAAGAATCTATGCTATAGAGAAAGGTGTAATTGACTAAAATGGTTAATTTAATATAATTTACATTGATAAATGTTGTGTTTTTATATTTGTAAAATGATTATATGTTCCTTGTCATTCTATGGTGAAGAAAGAATTGTTTTTTGAATCTCATAGTTCTCCATTTTTAGTTCATCCTAGAAGTACTAATAATTTCAATGACCTTTGGGAGTATTAGTAGTGGGATGAAATGAAATGAGATATTTCTGATTTTTCCATGAAATGCTTAATATGACAATAAGTTATAGAAGAGAGACAATTATTGATGGCGGTGATTCATCCATTGTGAGAGTTAGAGTGAAAACTGGAAAATTTATCCACAAACTATTTGGTAGGACTACCAAATAATTATCCAGGAAAATAAGTGATTTGGTTTATTGTTGATCGACTGACTAAATCTTCACATTTCCTCCCTATTTGATATACAATGTCTTTGGATCAGCTTTCTCAACTGTACCTCAAAGGTATTTTCATGTTACATAGAGTTAATTTTTTCATTGTTTCTGACTAGGATCTTAGGTTCAATACTAATTTTTTAAAGGGCCTTCAGAATTCATAGGCCATATAATTAAATTTTACTAAAACACTTCATTATTAATCAGTGGGGAAATCAGAAAGAACAATTCAGACTTTGGAAGATTTTATTTTTTCCTTTTCAATAGACTACCAGGGGTGTTAGAATCATCATCTTTCTTTGGTTCAGTTTTCATATAATAAAAGTATTAATTCTAGTATACAAATGTAAATTTTGAGGGACTGTATAGGAATCAGTGTTGAATTATAGATTTTGGGATGATATTTTGGAAAGGAAGTTTATGGGGCCAGAATTAGTAGAGGAAGTGGCTGAGAATGTGAAGACAATCCAACAACACATGAGGAAAACTCGGAGTAGGCATAAAAGTTTTGTAGATAATAGGAAGAAAGGCATTTCTTTTGAATTAGGTGATCATATTTTTTTTAAAATCTCACCACGGAAATGTGTAATGCTTTTTTATATAAAAGGAAAGCTAAATCCATGGTTTATTGGACATTATGAAATCCTGGATAATGATTGAATGGTAATCAACCAATTATCTTTTCCTCAGATTTTATCTTAGCAACATAATGTTTTTCATTATTCAATGTTGAGAAGTTATATTATAGATTCACCTCATCTATTGATCCTAGAATTAGTTCAGCTAGAAGAGAACCTTTATTTTGAAGAAAAACCTATTCATATTCTTAATCAAATAGAATAACTATTTTAGAAAAAGGTAATCCACTAGGTAAAAGTTCTAATGGGAAACCACATGGTGAAAGAAGTAACATCAGAATCAAAAAATTTATTATTCAATGGTACCTTCACATGTTTAATATGTAAATAAAAAATTGCGAGGATTATGTTCCCAAAATGTGGGGAGAATGTAACATCCCAATAAATTTAAATTTTTCTAAATCTATGAAACACTGAGTAACTATATAATGAAACTTTTTTTGAAAATATAGTTATAAACTCATCATTAAACGTAATGTTTTAGCTTCTATGATTTGAATTTTGAAAAATGAACATCTACGGTTGTGATAAGTATATTATTGGGAGTCTGATAGAACCAAATTACATTATGGGGAATTATAACATACCCTGATGAATAGTAATATGAATAGTAATATGAAACTTATGAATAGTAAATTGTATTGTTATTTTATTTTGTTATTTTTTTATTATAAGATGATGTTGATTACTTTTTCAAGGTGATATAAAATAAGTTATAACATTAAAATTGTTATTTTTTGAATAAATTATTATTTAATTGAAAAATTAAATTAATCATAACACGAAAATTATTTTCAGAAAATGGAGTTCATATTTTAATTCTATACATCGAAAAATGGTTATGGTGAATTTTTTGTATTTTTTTGAAATACATGATTTTTTATAAATAGTGAAACATTGTAAAATTCCGTATATATAAATTATATGTTGAATACACTCTTGCAGACATAATTAATGATATAAGCACCATTAGTTTGAAATCACATGCTATAATTACTATTTTGGGTCAAATGAAATAAGTCTATTCATTTTCATGAACAAAAAGATTAATCTAATGATTAAAATAATAGAAAACTCCTCCTCTCCTCCACTATAAATACCACCCTCACCCCCTCTTACTCTCTCACATCTCAAGCTTCGATAAATGTATAAATTTTTAAAAATATCCTTCCCATGTCTCTTCCCCACGTATATGTTCTTCTAGTATAACCAAAATTCCAAAATCAAAGGCCTTAATGAGGTTCTCAAGGAGAAGTGATCAAGAGGTAAATATCCTCCTTGATTTTCCTATATTTTCATTTCAATTTTTTTTTCTTTTTTTAAACTATCTTCACCTCCCCTTACCCAAGAGTCATGAAAACACTTTTATCATAAATATAATGAAAATATATCATGTTCATGGGAAAATTAATCCTCACACTTTTTCTCTTATGCCTCTTATTCTAAAAATAACAAATCATTCATGATGTGTCAATTTTCCAAAGTTGTGGATGTTGTGGTTTCAATTTCAATTATAAACTTCCAAACTATATATAAAACCATATTAATGGTTGAAAAATATTTTAAATTGTATGATATAACTTATTTTATGTTATGTAATTAACTTATATTCATTTTATTAAACTATATAATGAAACTAGTTTGTGATTATTGAAGAACTGCCAGAATGATCCAAACAAAATTTTTAATGTTTTATCTAATGATTCATCTTATTATATGATTAAAAATGATTTATTATATAATTTCATATTTTTGGAAACAAATTAACATCACTTCATTCCACTTCTAGATTTTCTCTTCCATTCGACAAGAAAATCCTTTATGAACAGACTATGGAAAACATGTAAAGCAAGCACCCAAAAAATGGAAATAAAAAAATATTATAATTAAATTATTGGAATTATGTTATAAATTATCATATAAGTTGTTATAAATCTGAATATGTTTCTCTAAAATATTAATAACGCCATTTATAACCATTATACATGAGTTTTAACCACTTTTTAAGTAAGACAAACCCTGAGGTAAGGGAATTGTTAACCCAATTTACATTCTTTGGGTTAACCTTATACTTCTTTGATTATGTGGTGCTATGATTATTTTTGTAATTAATTTTTTTAATATTATGTTTTATTATTTTTATTTATAGTGTATAAAAATATTCATTTCATTCTATTAATTATCACTATAATAATAAGATATTTTTAAGGTACATTTCATTTAAAATCCACCTTTGATATTCTATTTTTACAAAACAAAAATTGAATGTTTTTATGCAGGTATTATTATTTTATGATTATGTTAGGGTTATTGGGAATTATTTATTATGATGGGTGGGTCCTATATCTCTCTTTAATTCATTGTGTGTGATTATGTTGGAGTTTGACCGTATGGTTACTCCATGTGTAATTATGATGGTTACACTATAAATTACCCATGAGGGTTACATTGTAAGATAATGTGAGGGTTAAATTTCAAGGTAGCCATGAGGGTTTCAAATAATATGATATTTTTTAGGGTTAAAATATTAGGTATGTAATTATCCATGTTACCAATATGAATTATTTATAATTTCAATTCTTTATAGAAATATGTTATTTTCATAAGTATGGTTAATAATTTCATGTTCAATGGAAAAAATTTTAGAAGTATTTATGGAATAATAGTTTCTTTTCATATTTTTATAACCCTTAATATGATTTTTTGGCTCATCCAATGTTTTGAAAATATTCTTCACAGGATTCCATAGGATTTCAAATGATTTTTTTTTCTAATATAGATGAATCCAATTTTTTATTTTGGGATTATTTTTGTAAACATTGATTAAATAAAAGGTTTTTCTAATCCTCCAAAACCTAGACAAGAAAAATCCTCAAACATATAATTTACTATGTATTTTTATATTATCCCTTACAAAAAAAACACAACATATTTTAGTACTGAATCCAGAAGTGAGCGATGAGGGATATAAAAATAGACCCCGGCTATTTTATGGTTATCAGATAATCTAATACAACGTGAACAATCATATGGTCATCCTTTATTTCTAACAGGGGTATAACCCAATTTAACTTAGGTAATGGTCATTATTTTTCAAAAAAATATGATTGAAGTTTGATCATTAAATCAAGAAAATAAATGGGTCCATGAATGACGTAAAAGTTTCAATGAAATCAAATAGTTTGTGAAAATAAATGGGGCATCCACACATTGGAACCTCTTAAGAGAATTGAAAAAAGTTCCCTTATATCTATACTATAATGATTTAGTGTTGTAAACCCACCAACCTTTGGCGTGTGGCCTCCAAGGATTGTCATCCACATTTGAAAACCTTTTCCTCCTCTTAGACCACCCAATGAAGATCATCATCCATGAAATGTTCTCATTCCCTATCAGCCTAAAGATCATCCACTTAACCTGCTGCCAACCTTAACTACTTTAGGGCCACCTCCAACTAGGAACTCAATTGTATGACATGTTATGATTGACTTTCAAAGATAGCAGAAAACTCATCCGTTTTCTCATCTACGTGTTGGATCTCCTTATTTACTACCTCAACCATTTGGATGTTGTCAAAATTTACCTTGTGCTAAGAGATATCCATATTATTGACTTCCTTCACACATCTTTTAATCAATGTAGTTGCAAATCAGTCCTAGAGAGCGTGAGAATCCACCCCTAATATTTAATAGTTGTGTTGCCAATGTAAAAGTGACCCCATTCGACCCACTAGATGATGATTTGGGGTCTGATAAATGAAGTGTTAGATGCACTTCCATGCACTGTGCCAAATGATGCGACTCTCTTCTTTCGCTTCAGAATCAGACTCATCCAGCTCTTCTAGATCTGTAGGATCATACATTAAGGAAGCATCAAGGTGTTCGGTAGAAGGGTCCTCTTTTATAATCCACTATGATGGGATAGGATCTTGGTCATGAGTTTGGTCATCATTACTTGATCCATCCTCAAAAATGTCCCTACTAGCCCCATGTTCTGACCTATTAGTGGCAATGCCCATTGCCAAAATTTGTTGTTTTCATGGGATAATTGACTAACATATCATCTTAGATGACCATATCCACATATACTAGAATAAATATCAAATTAGGAACACTATATTCACTAGTTTATTTTGATAATTGAGAATGAAATACCTCCATCACTATTCAAAATGTAAAACTTATCAGTCATCCTGATTGAAAAAAGATGAGTATGCCTCTATAATAAAAATATAATTATTAATGATGAGAAGTGATAGAACAATCTCTTGGGGAATATCCATCATAATTATTGATCATGGTACCACATAGGTTACTCTGAATTCTTGAGATTCCTAGGTGGTCACCATAACCTCAACAACATAATTCGGCTCACCAACCATTCCTATCATGAGCATGGTCTTTAGAGAGTGCTACTTCCTTCCAATTAGTGAACCTCCATTCCATCTAATAGGTTTCCCTTTCTCTATATTTTGATACTCAAATTAAGTTTCATCTAGTGTATCCATATGATAATAGAGGAAAGGTTGAGAACATGATGGTGAGTTAGAGAATACCATGAGAATTTGATCCCACTATTCAATGGAGGCTCTGATGTCTCCACACTCTAGTTTACTCCCTTTTTTATTTTATTTCCCAAATATTCTGTAGACTCTTCTAAAAATGCGTAAATAATTTCTATTTCAGAATCCATCAGCTATAGGGGAGAGGTCATGCCCAGAAGCACCTTCACCCAGTCAGTTAGTATACATGGGGTGACCGGGGTATGTGGTAGCTCCTCTAGATCATCAAAAAATCATTACCCCTCATCCTAAGACACAAGGAAACTGGCCTTCAAATTATCTCTCCTAGTAAGGTGTATCCCATTCCAATTGAGGCAGTTACACTTTCCATGAGAATAAAAGAAATACATGTAGACATCCTAGTAATCTAAGGCCTCAGAGAGGATGGAATCATCAGGGATGTCCACATAGAGGAACTTCATGCCAGGAGAATGAGAATAAATCCTAAGGAACGCCCTATATGTCACTACATAATTCCGTATAAGCCAACCCAATACCATTGTGCCATATTTTTCTTCAGCTTATTATTATTCTCTTGCTTTCTTATTCCCATGAACTATCAGACTTTTGGTTGATACTCTACCCATTGAGCTAGATCTTGTTTCACTCCATCATCTAGATATCACACTTCATTGGACCTATGATGGATGGGTCACCCCTTAGTTGGGTCAAATGTTCATGACACTAGGATTGGCCACAACCCGGCTATTTCTATTCGCATGGAATATCCCATCATCAATAGTGGATAGCAGCAATTCATTCTACATCATCCTATATTCATGCATGAAAATGAGGAAAATATTCCTCATCAGTTAAGGATATAATTATGGTTGTACCTCTATGTAGACATTTGGATTCAACCTCTACAAGCCCCTAAACTACCTTTCTAATCAGTTTGGGTAGTATATATGGTAAATTCTCTCATAGTCAACCCTTTCGATCGGCACCCCACCTCATAAATCTTAGAGATAAGATTGATGTTCATTATTTATTGTGTCTTCATTGGCCACCACCCATATCATTATAGAAGAAGGTTGAATGGTAAAGTAATCGGGTAGCTGACCTTATATAGTGCGTTTTCTAGGGCTAACATGAAAGTGAAACTACCTAAATTATTAGAATCTCTGGGAAGATGTTTTTTTGGGGGTAAATATCATATTTAAATATTTATTGTATCCCATGTGTGACAACCCAAACATTATTGGAACAGGAAAGTCCCATACATGTGAAGAAAAATCATCCCACTATGGATATACTAAATCTCATCGAATAGCTTCACCAGTTCTAGGGTTTTAAGATTAATAAACTTCCATGTTACCAGCATCGTCGCCAAGATTAATGTGCAAGGTGGAACCCCCATCTTTGCACAACTCATTAGGAGAATCCATCCAAATATCATCACTAAAATGAATATATCCAACCTGAATGTTGGTTGTAGCTCATTAAATATTTTTTATCCCCACAGTTTCTAATTGGTTTGCTTCTAAGAGTAGCATGTAGAAGACTTCCATGCCCCATTGGGGTCCCCAAGTTCATTTATGTAGCCTCATTGGAAATTTCCATGTTATATCCTCCATTTATGTCTCATATCCATCAGTGGGTCCCTCAGTCTTATATTACAAAAAAATCAAACCATTTCATGAATTAGACATCCCACTTACATGGATTCTCTTTATCAACACCTCACACCAGATTATGAAGTGTCTTCCCGAGAGATGAAACCTACTCATGACCATCCTACATATTACATATGAGGAGAAAATAATTTATATCACAATGAGAAATAGGATTCCATATATTTGATAATGGTCCCAATGACTAATTCCAACCTCCCTATTAGGAATATTGAATGGGTTGGTCTCTAGTGACCATCTACTAAACATCCATGAAATGAGTTTTTTTATAGTAAAAATTGAACTGAGAAGCCCATAATTCCATATATAGGCCTACATGCCTCATCTCTACCCTGAATTCAATACATTACATGTATACCCTGTAGGCCCATGACCATTCATCAGTGAAGTTTCTACCCTAACACAATTTTGTACCATATGTCAATCCTTTCTATAGGTTACCTAATCCTTCCATGATGATCATTTGGTTTGGCAGTGTATGCACCTCATTCTGAACCTTATCCAAATCAATATTATTGATTTATTTGTAGAGTATTTTGGTTGTGATAGGTTTGTGATCCATCTAGAAATCACCTGTAGAAGATGGGTGCCACTGGTACTTTCCTGATAGGCCTCTAAACCAGAATTCTAGTTCATTACTTCTTTCTAGTGGGATAAATAAGTCATACCTCAAAACAAATCCATACAGTAGTATCCTATTTAATATAGGGTATTACTTATATGACTTTTATATATTAAAAGTAATTCCTTTTGGTCCTAAGTGTGTTATTTATACTCTACGATCATGATATTTTTTTCATCTCTTCCCTCATAGCAGTATTGGAAAAGTCTTCCCACAAACTACTAGTGGTGCCCATGAATCTTGGGTATATATTTTTTCAGGACTGCTTTGAATAGTTCATTCTTGAAGCCAATTCATTGATCCTGATTCATTAAGCTCAGATTAATAGGACAAAAATAATAAAAAACTGTAGTGATTGATGTGGGTTTCTCTTAGAAGTGTTCTCAAATAAAAGGAACAGAAGTATGGTTTGTAATAAATCATTCGTGGAGAATGAATCATGGAGGGAAATAGATTCAAGAAACGATAGCCCTATCCCTTATTGACAAGAATTATCATACTATTTTAGGGTCCCGATAGAACTATTAATAGGTGCATAGATGATCAGGGATTCACAATGTCCAAAGGAACCACACCCTTCGTGATTCAGTCATCACAAGTCATCACATAAAATTTTACTCACTAAAGGGATAAGACTTCAAAAGGATTTAGTTATTCTCCCCCAGAATGTGAACCACCCTTTCTAATCTGGTCCCATTATGTGGGGGGATTTTTTTGGCACCAAAATATTTCCCATTAGACTAGTAATGGAGTATACAATCATTTAAGAGTGAATCCAACTTCAAAAGGCCAAAAAAAACTCATAAGTATCTCCTTAACAATGTCCTTTATTGAAGACCCCTCCACTCTATGAATGTATGAGGCATTGAAAAATTGATCTGTGGGGCTGAAAACTTTTTGTGACCACATGAAAGGGTTGAAATTGGAATTCATGAGTCCAACGTAGTCATTGTCATTCTTGAATCCCTCACCCGCTTCAAGAACCACATCTCAACATCTAAAAACGATTTTCCTATAAATACACAACACATATCGAATTAATATCACAATTATAGGACCTTTTGACTTAAAATATCTCTCAATTCATGAAGCACCTGAGCATTTCAATACAAACCTAAAATAGATAACCTAAGGTACTAGAGCTTCGAAAGGCCCATTTCAATTATTCTTCAATACTTTATCCTTTGATATACATTCCTTTCATTAAGGAATGTTAATTTCAGGAAGGAATAGGGCCCTTTGGGGTAATATACTCTTTTTGAATCATTAAGCCATCATGAAGCACACTTTTATTGAGTGTTGACTTCATCATGTGGATGTTTCCCCATGATTCAGAAAGAGTACTTCTTCGTGATACCCTTCCCCACTCTGAGGCACTCGATCTTGGCAAAGCACCTCTCAGAGAGGCCCTATGATTTTTGAATCCCCTATCCTAGGCTTTCCTATGTGTAATCCCTTCTTTTGACACCTCTTAACATTGTCTGTTTTTCCAATGCCTCTGCACCAATCCATGATCAGTCCAGTTTCACTTCTAATCCCAATGTGATGTGCGCTACCCATTCATGTGGCCCTCTACATTTCAATGGTGAATTGAGCCTACCATTTAAATTTATTTTCTCAATATCAGTATGTTATTCCCCTTTTGTAATCATTATATATACACTATCTTGGACCCCATGATTTACCAATCATCTACATTGTTTCCCCTTGGCATTTCTGAAGCCATACCCCACCTTGGGTTGTGTGAGAAATGGTTACGTAAGCCATAGGGGTAAAGAGTGAGTCCCTCATATATAAGATGCATTATGTAAGACAACCTAGAAAAAAAATCTCAACACATGATGTTAAAATGTGGACTTACCCAGTGTGAAAAGGTTCATGGTGTTCCATGTATGTGTGGTAGGGAATGAGATCCTCAACCCATAGAAAGATAGTATCCTCAGGAAGCTTTCATGCATAATACCTACTCACACATAATAATATCCTTATCTATAATCTTCCATGCATAAGCCTCACGCTATATCTCATTGTCACATCTTCCACAACATGAGTGTTAGGTTTACTACTTTGTCTTGTTTCTCACACCAAGCATGACTCATGTGGGATTAGAGGATAGTAGCAACCCTGACCTCCAATATCTACTCCAATGGAAATATTTAATGCACAATACCCAACCAATTGGTAATATTCCATGTGTAAGTACAAACCACATGCTTCATTTCTAGGGGCCTCTTCTTAAGGTTTATGCCCCAATTCCCCATCTAGAACTATGTGGACATTAATTCCAAACTAACATGTATACATAATAATAATCCTTGAGGTTCAAGCCCAACCTTCTGCCCATTCCATCCATTTCATAAACCCCATCCACATCCACACATACTTTCCATGGGTCATTGCATCTTTTTAGGGTCATGTCGCTATCCTAGCCCATATTCTTGTGTATTCCCCATACACATCACCATTTCTACTAGTATCACCCATGAGGCTTCCATGTAAAAGCCCCACACCATCCAACCAAGATCAATCCCCTTGTGAACGGAAGATTCCATGTGTTATCCCCATACCATTACCTCACAGATTCTCTTTTCATGGAGTGAGAATCCTTACCGCATGATGTTAAATTGAATGGATCAGTCATGACACAAAACCATAAACTATGGGAATTAACTATGTGGTTTTTAATCCCTTTATTCTAATCAGGGTATAAACGATTCCCCCACGAGGATAATTCTTGGCCAATGGTAAACCTTGGTGTCCCCTTTATATGGGTTCACCTATCTGATCTACCTAATGATCAACACACAGTGCCTTGGGTTCACCACCAATGATGCCTCTGTGAGATTCCCACTTATGAGGAAGAATATAGGTGACCATTTTTCCATCCTCCAGACATGCCAGTGATGACCTACATGACTACTCCACTGACTAAAGGTTGTTTCTCTTTCAAGACCCTTAGGAATGTCCAGAAAGAAGTAGTGTAATTAACTATAATCCACAAAGAGATGGTGTCAGGAATGCATTCCAGGAAAATAACTAATTCTATGAGGGAGATCCATAAAAGGAGAATAGTTCCATGGAGAAAACCATGGAAGGAGAAACTAACATCCCTTATTCATGTTTCGATTAATGAGCATACATCTCTGTAACATGTTATGAAAGGAACATGCCTTTGGAATAAAAGAATGATGGGGAATAGAATGCAATTCTAGAATATGTTAAAGGTGTCCCCTATGAAAGCATTTGAAACCCCAATTCATTAGAAAATTATATCCTGAGCACATGCAAAATCCAATATAATTTCTAATTACTGTATCTTGAACCAAAATGTTTCATTAATGAAATTTTCATAATAATACAAATGAAAAATAACTTTTTCAATCAATAAAGGAAAAAAAATTAACCAACCATTAAAAAAGAAATTATTTCATGGAAGCCACAATAAATTGAAAAAATAAGAAATTCTCATATAATATTTAAAATAATCACTATAAAATATAAAAAAAATAGTTCTGAAAGAATGAATTCCCCATATCATGAGTCTTATAGTTGAATTCAATCCTTTATTACTCTAACTATAAAACCCTCAGGAACAGTGAAATTTTATACTGATGCACAGTTATATAGATAAAGAGATAAAGATAATGGGAAAGTTATAAATGGAAAATAAAAAGATAGTTATTTTGAAACATCAATAGGTTGTTCCCTTTTCTAATTTTTCACTATTATTAATTCTATAATTAGATATACAACTTGAAAATTTAAAATTTCAATTATTAATGTATGAATGGTTCACATGTCATTTTCTACTTCACAATACAATCTTTTCATTAGATAAAAAATTATTTTCATTTGAATTTATTATTATAAATTTCTTGTCAAGTATTTTATTTATTTAAATTTCATCGTTAATGAGGGATATAAGATCCTATAATAATCTTAATATAATAGGTATTCCATTTATTTATAATAAAATATTCCTAGAGATAGAATTTATTTACAAAAAATAGGCAATAAGGAATTATCATACCTCTTATCTAGATATATCATTGATATATATTTTTAAAATATAATAATTTTTTACATCTTTTATTATATAAAACCTCAAGAAACATTAATTTTACCCTATATTTTTAATTTTGGTTGGATAACATAACATTTAATGTTATCCTAATTGATACATATTATGACTAATTTGATCTTCTAAATTAGTTTTAATAGGTATATAATTATTTATAGATTTATGGATAATAATGAAAAAATTCCATTAACTTCAAATTAAAATAGATTAATACCATGTTTCACATTATTTACAAAATCAAAACATAATGGAATCATGTTTTGTATGATATAAATATTCTTAACATAAATTTAATTTATTAGAATAATAAAAATAGAAAAAAAAATTAAATCACTATGATACATAAAAATAATCGGATGTAATATTTAAATGATATATGATGTAAAATTATATAATCACCATTACAAAGTTCGTAGTGATAGAAATGTGATAGTTCATTGAAATGCGGAAATGAAATTTTTTAATTTTTTTAAAATTAAAATTATAGATGACAAGAACACTATATATGACAACTAGTGAAATAGTTGAGTAAGAATAATATATTCATAGATGTCACAATTTTATAAGAGATGCCACATCATGGATAAATTTTCTAGGATAAAGATGAATGATTACTAATATTATAAGGAGTATATAAAAACACAATACATTGAGAATTAAAACCCATATTTATATTATAATGATACTTGCATAATAAATAATATGATTTCTAGTATTACATATAAAATCATATTTGATGTTAGATATGTAAATTCGTTAAACAATAGATACAAAAAAAGACATATAAATGTAAGATGATGTTTTAACACTGTAAAAAGTTTCATAATTCCACTCTAAAGATGTTATGAAAATAGATTTATAGATTACTAGAAAAAATCATGAAAATAATGATACACGACATGATGTAAAGATTGATAAACCAATCATTCCATGATCAAGATGGTTATGATAATGATTATATACTACTAAGATATTATAAAGGAAAAGCATACCTTATATACATAAAATCATCATGGATGATGTTTATGACATATAGATGGTTTCGTATGGTTGAAATAAATAACACTAAAGATGATATGTGACATCCTATAATTTTGTGTATGAAATTTAATATAATATTTAATTAATCATGAATGAGGAAATGTGGAATGGGATAAAAATTGATAGGATACATAATATATTTAGTTGATATATAAAATGTTGAATTTATACATATTTTATTTACCTTAAAAAAGAAATCAGTACATAATATATTCCTTAAAGATTCATTATAATATTTTGATTTTCATTTATGTGTTGAATTTTTAGTATATATGAAATTATACGATACATAGTATAATACTATTATGTAATATAATTTTGGGAAAATATACAAGATACTTAAAATATTTAATTATTTTAAATGGTGTGTAAGTATTTTTCATTAATCCAATATCATAAAAGTATTATTTTTAATACATAATTTATTTTATTTTATGAAAACAGGTATAAAAAATATATTTATACCATCCTACAATATGCGATTTTTTAAACATAGAATGATTCTTCAAATTTCACACATAATATCATATATCCTTCATCCGTATGGTTTTTTACTTATGTAGATTTACAAATTATTCAATTATTAAAATTTATACTTTTATCTATTTTTCCTCTAACCAAACACATTGTATATTTTTTATTATAAAAAAACCACATCATTAATTTCCAAAAAAAATTATTTTCCATATATTATTAAAATGAAAAAAAACTATATATTAAACTCAATTTATAATTAAAAATAAACCATTGAAAAATAAATAATCAAAATTACCATAATAGATTTATTTCAAAAAATATATTAGAAAAACAGTTATATAAATAGATTTTGTTAAAAAATAACACATAATATTTGTTTAAAATATATTTTCTATCAATAATTTATTAAATAAGTAATAAAAAGATAAAAAATTTATTTATTTAAAATACTTAATCATATCATATATATACACACACATTATGGATCTCATAATGACTACCCAAAAAACAAAAAACAGCGGACTCGTGTTGGTTTCCCCTCTACCATGAATATCATTTTTCGGAAAAATAAAATAAATCCATTTTTCAGTCATACAACCCACATTAGATAATTTATTTCATATATAGTAGTGAGTAGTATTAATAATATTTTACTATTTTAAATATCCATATTTCTAATATACTCATTACATTATCAAACATTTTCTATATATTAACATATTTTCATTTTATAATTATATTTGGAGGACTCGTATTCATATGAGATTGAGATGATTCATATTTAAATCAATATGTTTATTTTTTAGTTTTCATTATTTCTCTATCAAAACATTCCTAAACATATGGAATTTATTCTTTCATTGGAATTTAATTTTATAAAGTAATATTAATTCCCTTCAATATTATAAGCATAACCACAATAAAAAAATAATTTGGTTACAAAAAATATTTTCTAAAAAATTATAAATATTAAAACCTATGTTGTTATATTCTCTCCCTAAAAAATTAGGACTTTATAATTTCATCGTATTGAATAAAACAGGTGATAATTTTAATATATACTTTAATTCATTTCTTGTTTTGGTTCTAGTATTAGTAAATAATATTATATTTTAAATTCCCAACAAGTAGTTTCAATATAAGAAA
The DNA here is from genome assembly GCA_963277665.1 of Viscum album. Lineage (NCBI taxonomy): Eukaryota > Viridiplantae > Streptophyta > Magnoliopsida > Santalales > Viscaceae > Viscum > Viscum album. The sequence goes on from OY728127.1 coordinate 114,326,797, forward strand.
ATGTTGTAAAATAAATCATTATTTTTTTGGGCTATACAACAATTTTATATATTCATTCATTGAGGGAATGTAACCAAACAATATAGTTAATGTTTAGTGAATTTTCAAAATCAACCGCTTTTTTCTATGTACAATTGATATAGTTAGTTATAAATTAACGGAAATTGTGATATAGTAAATGGAAAGTTTAATTTCATACAAATAATTTTAATAAATATAAGTGAACTTGATTTTTTTAAGATCATATCACATAATAAGGAATGAAATTTTCAGGATAATATTTTTCCAAAAAAAAGAAAATGTATTTCAAAAATGGATAATTAATAAAAAAATAAACATATTTAATGATCGATGATCTCACAAATATTTTTTTTGATCATTATGTGTTTATAGTGTCTTTATAGTGTGAAATATTTATAAATATCATACTAATACATCTACTGTATATGAAAAGTTTTGATATTTTATAATTTTTAAAAAAAATCCATGATCGATAGATGTTTCTTGTTACTATGGATGTATTAAAAGCATCATATTGAAATTTATACTTTACATAAAGGTGGGTTAATATTTTAAAATAATTACAATAGTATATTTCAATGATGATTTTAATTAAATAATCTAGTAGGGATTGTATTTTTCATGTTTCCCTGCTTATATACTGATAATGTCATATTAATTTATAAAATAAATATAACATTAGTCTAGTTACAATCCATAAAATTTTAAAATTTAAAATTTCCACCAACCAATAGTTAGGAATAAATTCATATTCCTTTTAATTATAAATATATAGTTCTACCATATTAATAATTAATTGAACAAAAACTATAAATGGTTGTAATGATATTTATATAAGAAACCATAAGACAAAACCCTTTGAAAAAAATAATAATTCCATGATTAATTTAGAAATTATTCATCATATAATCCAAAAAATCATAAAACCATATAATTTATATAAAATTATCCTTATCAAATTTGAGACATAAAAAAATGAAAATCTAGATCACATGTATCCCCATTAAGTAAATAGAACATTTAACCTGTAATTATTAAACCAAGATAATCCTCAAAATATTCATTTCGATTTTAAAATAACAAAATATCTCTAAACCAAAATTAAATAAGATCTCAAAAAAATATTTTTATAATATCCAATAATCGTAATAATCCACAATAAATAAAATCATAAACTAACTTCTAATTTATTATATATAATTTAATTAGGTATTTTCCAAAAAATATAGAAATATTAATTTTTAAATCACTTTATAGAGCATGTTGTCAAATCACCATAACTACATCCACAATGTAATCATATACCATACCTAATGGTTATCTACTCCTTCATAATGAATTCTTATAAAATCCTATTATACAACTTCCAAAATATCATTTCACACATTAAAATATAATCATATACGACCTAATAAGGGTTTCTATTCCATTTAATGAAAAACAATCCTTAAACTTATTAACACATAATGGAACCTAAACCATTAAATTATCATCAATAATTAAAATCCTACACTCTTTAGTTAACAAAATCATACATTAAGACAAACTATGATAGTACTAACATAACAACATCATAATTATAGGGTTTATATAAAATATTATATATACTATATAAGAAATACATTTTAGGTTTAGAATTTTAGATCACTTGGAAAATCCATTAAATATAAAACCAATATATTTTCCACCAAATGTAAATTTCTTCCACTGAGCCAAAAATTTAAAATGATTCAATTTTTAATTAAAAATAAAAATATCGTAATCAATAAAATGAAATAATAATTATTTATTAACAGCCATAACCCTTGTGAAAATAAATCTAAAATGTGTTCTTGTAATATAAATTATAGAATGGGATATAAAAAATTGAAAAAAAATTAAGAATTAAGACACATGAATATAGTTGGAAAAGTTCTAACATTACAAAAATAATTATATAATTATATAAATATTATTTATTACATAAAATCAACATGTTTTTTAAAAAATTTCCATTATATAATCAGACATAATATCTATAATGACCCTACCTTTTCTTGAATTTATATTACATCATTTTAAATATAAACAACATAATAGTATTACACATAGAGGATCCAAAGTATTAGTGTCTTGGGAAAATTATGTCCAAACATAACATTTACAACATCATACATAATCATTTATTGAATTCCTCCTTCTCTAGCTTTTATTGGCACTTGACCTCTCCTTAGTACATGTAGACATCTAAGGATATACATAAAAATGGCTGATATAGAAGCCCAGTAATAAGATAGATAAAAATAATATAACATTGGGAGAGCATAATCATAACTTAGGCATAGGCTCATGAACATAAGAGGACATATTAATAAAAGAAAAGAAATGTGGCAATGCAAAAAAATGAAACATCATGTATTAGTGGTTAACATCCACACATACATGTAAAAAATGATATAATAATGTTCACACATAATTTCACTTCTACTCATGATATTCATCACATTACCCAATTCATTAGAGAATAATATAATTCTGGGCACGCTCGTCACATTCTAACATTCATGTTGCGCTATATAATTCCGGGTACACTGTCACATCATAATATTAAAATTATCATAAATGCCACATTAAAAATAATTGAAAAATAATCATAAAATAACCCATTTAATTAAATTGGTTTCACATCGTACAATCATAAATAATTTTTTCCAAAATAAATAGTAAATAACATACTTGATACAAGAACCATCAATATTGAGTGAGAAGTAAAAGGTGTGTTTTTGAAAGAATAGTTATTTTGAAAAACATTGATTTTTTCATAAAATCACATAAAGAACATTTATATCCCAGAATAGGAAAGATAATGATGAAAAAAATATTTTTATGGAGTAACCATACCAAAAATGAAGTGAAAGAGGGAGAACCCGATGAAAGAAAGATGGGTTCGAGAATTTCCCCTTACCTTGTATCCGAAAGCATTATTCATTTTATCATTTCGTATAACCACGTTAGATTCATTAATTATCAATTATGAAACCATGTATACATGAAATTGGATCATTATGGTTTCATTAGGATATTTTATGAGCCTTTGGATGAGTTATAGGATTCAAATCCATTGTTTGGGAATGATTATTTTATGGTTTTCTTGAATGGTTCACTTGTATTCATAAATAGATGTTCATGAAGAACATGGATAAACAACCATAACTGATATTAAAATTTATTAATGATATTATAGGATTTAAAATTACGTTATATTGAATTATTTTATGTAACAACTGGATGAATCATTAGTTAAAATTTAATGATGATCATTTGGGTTAATTTGGGATATTTTTCGACCACAGCGAACTTGTTTGGTTTAATCATTTAGTAATATGTATATATGTTAGATCAATAACATTAAATATGATATAATGCGTATAATATAATCTATTTCAACTATATATGTTGTTTCATGACCATATCTGAAGTAATTAAGAAAATTAAAATCACATCATATATGATGTGAGAGATTCGATACTTCATAGCCAATATTTTTTATCACTTGAATAAGTGGGATAGAAGAAGAATAATGATGATGAATTTTCCATGAACATGAGAAAATCCAGAATATAAAATATTTTTGGACCTTTCATGCCTCTAGGATAAGATGAATGTGATGATAGAAATAAAATAATGGAACATACAGAAAAGTTGAGAAATTCCTTACGAAACTTTTGTAGCCTAATGGCTATGCATCATGGTTTAAGAAAAAATTAAAAAGAGATGGGAAAAGGGTCACCCATCTAGAAATGAATAATAATATAACATATATAAATGATAAAATGGAAATAATAACATTGTTTGGATACATTAATGTTATACCACATAAATAATAACTTGGATGGAAAAAGAAAGAAGATGAGAATTTTCTTACCTTGTAGAGTAACTCCATAGACTTGATGGTTAGGAACTTGGGGGATTGAAGACACCTTGGTAGAACTAATATGGAGTTAATAAGGCTATATCTTCATTGAGGATTAATTTTTAATGAATTTGATGAAGGAATGGGTTGGTATTTATAGAAAAATTGAGAAAATATTTTTATAATTTCCAAGGGACACCTCATTAGTGGTATTTAGAAAACCATGGTATTTCCCATGGTATTTTCCCATGGTATTACCCACTTGGTACACCTAACATCTTATTTTACTTTAAAAAACTCTACTATAATTATTACATCATTATTACATCATTAATGATGTCATTTAACACACCGAAACACAAAAGTGTATTTTTACCATTCACTGAAAATTCAATTGTTTCATAAAAATAAAAAAAATTCACCTTAACCATTTTCAATGTGGAGATTTAAAAAATGAAATCCTTTTTTTAATAATAATTTTATAAATTTTATTAAATTAATTTTTATATAAAATTCTACAATTTTAAAACTAGAACTTCTTTTATATTACATCGATAATTTAATCAAGATGTCATTATCATAAAGAATTAAGAAAATAAAATAATAATAAAATTTACTGTTTATTAGAGTCATATTAATATTCATATTACTATTCATAAATGTATGGTACTATTCACCAAAATAACATGTTGGTTCCATCAGACTCCAAATAACGTACTGAACACAAATATCGATGACTTCTTTTTCGAAATTCAAAAAATAAAAGTGGAAAAATTATGTTTAGTGAGAACATAGTATTTATTATCATGATATGTTATCACTTACTAATGTGATTATACCATAAGTAATAGTTATACGAATGTATTTTCATTGATTAAACATTATTTCGGTAAATTATTCCCCCCATATTGAATTTCACCCTCATAATTTAGTTTTACAGAAACAGGTGAGGTTACTTCCCCTTCATCGCCTCCTATGATTCCCATGTTACTTCTTCAAACTAGTGGTTACTCCATAACAATTTAACAAGAATTGTTGTCTTGTTGTGTAAAACCATATCTCTCAAGTCCAAAATCTTTATTGGCTTCTCCTCATAAGAGAGATCATATTCCAGTTGTATCACCTCTGAGTTCAGTATGTGTGAGGGGTATGGTATGTACTTTCTCAAGAGTGATATCTGAAACACATCATGAAATGGATCCATATTTGGTGGAAGTTCAAGCAGATAGGCCACAACTCCTATGCGTATAAGTATCTCAAAGGGTCCAATGTACCTGTGGTTAGCTTCTGTTTCCTTCCAAACAGCATGACTTTCTTCCATGGGGATCTTTGAAGGAAGACTTTATCTCCAACGTCAAACTCTAAGTCCCTTCTACAGTTTTCAGTATAGCTCTTTTGCCGACTCTGATCATCATTGATGTATTTCTGGATGACTTGAACCTTTTCTATCATCGCTTTCACAACATCGGGTCCAATTTTCATTCTTTTCCAACTTCATCCCAACAGGTTGGACATCTACATATATTTCAATACTGAGCTTCATACGGAGCCATATGAATACTCAAGTGGAAGATATTGTTGTATGAGAACTCAACAAATGGGAGAACCTGATCCCATCATCCTTTTAATTCTATAGATCATGCTCTTAGCATTTCTTCAAGTGTCAGAATAGTCCTTTCAGATTGGTCATCAGTTTTGGGGTGAAAGGATATGCTGAAATTTAATTCAGTACACAAAGAATGTTGAAGGATCCTTCAAAATTTATATGTGAAACTTGGATCGCGGTTAGATACAATCGAGAGTGGAACACCATGTAGTCTCACAAAATTCATTACATATATCATTTCAAGTTGTTATAGAGAGGTATCTTCTTGAATATCAATAGAATGGTAAGTCTTTGTGATTCATTGAAACACAACCCATATCACATTATTTCCATTTGACATCTTTGGGAGACCTGTGACAATGTCCATAGTGACATTCTCCCATTTCTACATGGGTATAGGAAATGGTTGCATCATACCTTTAGACATTTGTCACTCTACTTTAACTAGCTAACATACCAAGCACCTTGTGATATATATTCTATAACCTCCTTCTTCATGTTATCCCACCAGAAGTTTTCTCGATGATCATGGTACATTTTGGTGCTACCACGATGGATAGAGAATGTTGAGCTTTTTGCATTGTCCAATAGCTCCTTTTTTATACCGGGTGATGAAGGCACACAAATTCGTGTTCCAAACCGAATTACACCTTCATCATCAATATGGAACTCTTGCAGATTACATTCCTTTACTGCATTCACATTCTTTTGTTACTCTAGATCATCCCATTGTGCCTTCTAAATCAACTCTTGGATTGTTGGTTGCACAATCATTTGGGAAAGGTATGATGAATCCCTGACCTTTATGATTTCCAAATCCATCCTTTGCATATCCATGAAGATATGGTCTTTTCCAATTCGTAACATAGATAGAGTAGTTAGTTACTTTCTACTTAGATCATTAGATACCTTGTTCTCCATTCCAGGATGATAGTGAATAGAGAAATCATAGTCCCTGGTTATCTCTAACCATCTCCTTTGACGCATGGTGAGCTCCTTTTGTGTGAATATATACATTAGGCTCTTTTGGTCAGGGTATATGTCAAAATTTTCTCTATAAATGTAGTGTATCTAGATTTTCAAGGCAAAAAACAAGGCTCCCTGCTCTAGATCATGTGTCGGGTAGTTCTTCTCATGGATCCTTAACTGTCATGAGGCGTATCTTATCTCATTATCTTTTTTCATGAGTACACAATCCAATCCATTCATTGAAGAGTAACTGTATATCACAAAACATTCATCACTCTTCGGTAATGTGAGTATAGGTGTAGTGATCAACCTTATTTTTATCTCTTTGAAGCTTCCCTCACATTTTTCCATCGAGACATACTATACCCCTTTACATTTTAACTTAGTTAGTGGGATTGACAATCGTGATAAATTTATCAAAAAAATGTCGGTAATACGTAGCTATTCCATGAAAACTATATATTTTTGTGACACTAGAGGGCCTGGTCCATTCATCAATAGCCTTTGTTTTTGAAGGTTCTATAGAAATTCCATCACTTGTGATCACATGTCCCAAGAATGTTCTTGATTCATCAAAAAGTAACACTTTATGAACTTGGCGTACAACTTCTCCTTTCTCAATGTCACCAAAACAAGTCTCATATGTTTTTTATGTTCCTCCTTTCACTTGGAGTAGATGAAAATATCATCGATTAGCACCACCAAAAATTTATCAAGGTAATGTCTAAAGACTCTACTCATCAAATCCTTGAAGATTTCATGGGAATTTATAAGTCCGAAGGGCATCCCCAGAAACTCATAGTGCCCATACCTTATATGGAAGGTAGTTTTCTAAATATATTCCTTCTTCACCTTTAGCAGATGATATCCAAAATAAAGATCCACCTTTGAGAATTATTGATCTCCTCTTAACTGGTCGAACAAGCCATAAATCCTTGCAATAAGATAGTGTTCTTTAAGGTGATATTTTTGATTTCCCAATAATCGATACATTGCCTCATTGTTCTATCCATCTTCTTCACAACGAGCACTGGCGCAGTCCAAGGTGATGCACTAGGGGGTATGAACCCTTTTCCCAACTTATCTTGCAGCTATTTATTTAAATCCTCAAGTTAGATAGGATCCATCCTACAGGGAAACATTAAAATAGGAGTAGCTCTGAGTATGAGTTCTATTGAGAACTCTACATAAAAATTTTGATGATTTTCAGGTAACTCTTTAAGAAGTACATCACTGTATTCCCTGACAATGGGAATTTCTGCAAGGTTGGAACTTTCCTTTAACACAAAAATTTGGGAAAGGTATTCTTCTTCATAGATAATCAACACCCATACCATTGAATGATTTTTCAAAGGAGACTCATGATCTTTCTTACATTAGTAGAGGAGCATGAGATGGTTCAGAATATGAAAAGATATATCCTTTTTTTTTGATAGTTGATATGTGCTCTATATAATGTGATCCAATCCATTCCCATTATAGTGTCGAATTACAATAAGTTATGTATTATAAGATTTAATGGATGAATCTTCCCACATACACCAACAGGATAAGATTCAAACACAAGGGTTGCAATGATTGCACCACTTGGAGTTCTTACAGATTTATCTACTTCAAGGTTTAATAGATTTGATTCAATAGTTCTAGAAAACATGCAAGTTATGAAGGAATACATAGAACCAGAAAAAAAAATATAACTTTTTACATTCTTGTGTAAATAGGAAGTGTACCTTGTATGCCTTCATGTTCTTTCTTCACTTCTGCAGTAGTGATGGAATAATTCTTCCCTTGACCCTTTGGATTTTGTGGTTTCTAACGCTGGTTACCTTTGAATGCTCAAGGTTTAGTGCACTAGCTTTCATAGCTCCCTTTCTCCCTAGAGTTTTATCATTGAACCATGGGTGGTTCTCTCCTTTATTACACTAAATTAACCTTCCTTTTCATGTCTCTTTGACATTCTTGAGCATGGTGTCCTTCCTTCTCACATTTGAAGAATTTATATGTTTCTTTTAGGTATTTCCCATGATGCAACTTCCCACATTTTTTATATGTAGGTCATTGAGTTTTCTTCATACCTTTATCATTAGATCCTCTATCTTGAAAATCCATATTTTTTTGCTTATCAACAAATCCATTGGACCATTATAATAACTCTATCTCCACTTTGGGAGCACATCAAACAACTTCTTTGTAACTCCCAATGTCTTGAATTTCAAGAGGCTTTCAAATATTTGGTTTTAATCCACTAAAGAAGCTATCAATTATTCTATAATTTTTTATAACAAAACCCAAAGCATACCTTGAAATCCACATGAAATTTTCTTCATAGGTTTTGAAGGATTCTACTTATTTTTACTTGAGGTAGTTGAATTCTCTCTCCATCTTTATATAAAGAGTTCATGGGAAATACTTATAAAAATCATTATCTTAAAGACTTTCCATTCCATCTCTTCAATTTCATATCTTGGCTTGGTGTTCTTAATCAAAGGCCATCATTGATCAGAATCTCCATCTAAACGATAAACAGATAGTGTCACCTTCTCCATATCAGAAAAATGAAGCACCGAAAAGATCTTCTCCATGGAATTTACTTGCAATTCCATAACTAGTGGATTGGAAGATCCACTAAATGTCGGTGGTCGTTACAGTATAAGACATTCGATATCTAGTTGTTCCCTCTTTGGTGAAGGAGGAAATTTCCAATTATTCTGGTTATTGTTCATAACTCATGATAGTTTGGTAAGAATCTCCATAAAGTTTTGAACTCTACATCCCAAATCATTGGGGATGTCGTTTGGTCAATCGTTTCATTGGTCCTCGCACAAGTTTTTGGCCTGGTTTCTCTAGGTTCCAACTATTCTATAAAATAGAAAAGGTTAGAACAAAACATAAGTCTAAAATTCATGAATAAATGACATACTCAATTATAAATAATACACTAAAATCATAACTTATGGGATCCCTATGTAAATCTTCTTGTGTGCATGATTTTACTTAGTCTCATATTAGAGGTTTTCCATTGGGTTCACTAATCCTAAATCCCATATTAACTAAACCTTTCCTCTAATACCAACTATAAAGACCCTACCTTGTTTTAAATTACTATTATATAATTTTAATGATAAAAAACATAATAGTATTACAAATATAGGATCCAAAGGATTAGTGTATGGGGAAAACTAAGAACAAACATAGCATTTACAACATCATACATAAACATTTAATTAATTCCTTCTTTTCTTTCTTCTTATTGGAACATTATTTCTCCTTAATACATGTAGTCACCTGAGGATATGCATCAAAAGGGGTGAGATAAAATCCCTATAATAGGATAGATAAGAACAATATAACATGGGGTGAGCATAACCACAACTTAGGCATAGTCTCATGAAAATTAGATGATGCATTAATAAAAGACATTAAATGTGGTATTGCATGACAATGAAACGTCATGTCTTAGTCTTTAACTACAACACATACTTGTGAATAATTATAGCATCTTGTTAACAAATAATTTTACTTTTACTCATGAAATTCATCACTTTATCCAATGCATTGAGTGATTTATAATTCTCGGTGCATCTGTCACCATTAAACATTCATATTTCACTATATAATTCTGGGCTCACCCATCACATCATAATATTAACATTATCATGCATACCACATTAAAAAAATCTAAACAAGAACATAAAATAACCCATATAATGAAATGGGGGTCACATCATACATTTATAAACATTGTTTCCAAAAATAGAGAGGAAATAACATACTTGATACAAGAACCATCAACATTGAGTGAGAAGTAAAAGGTGTGTTCTTGATAGAAGAGTTCTTTTAGAAAACATTTGGTTTTCATAAAATCAAGTATATAAAATTTATATACAATAATATTATGTATATAATTCTGAAAAAATTATTTTTAAGGGGTAACCAAACCAAAAATAATGTGAAAGAGGGAGAACCTAATGAAAGAAAGATGGGTTCAAGAATTTCCCCTTACCTTGTATCTAAAATATTTCTTCACTTTAAAGTCATGTAAAACCACATTATAATCATTAAATAATAATTCCAGAAGCTTTTATACATGAAATTGGTTCATTTTTTTTTCATTAGGTTATTTTATGATCCTTTTGGTGAGTTATAAAACACAAATCCATTGTTTGGGTATGTTTGTTTTGATGGTTTTCGTGAATGGTTCACATGTATTCATAAATGGATGTCCATTTAGAACATGGATAAACATATAGAACTGATATTACATGTTATTAATTATATTACAAGATTGAAAATGATCTTATATTTAATTATTTTATATACCATATGGATGAATCATTCTTTAAAAATTAATGATGATCGTTTGGGTTAATTCTGGAGAGTTTTCAACCACAACGAACTTGTTTTGTTTAGTAATTTAGTAATATGTATATAATTTAGTTAAAGAAAATTAAGTAGGATATAATAAATATAATATAATATAATTCAACCATAAAAATTATTTCATTACCATATCTGAAAGAATGAAAGAAAATTGAAATCACATCATCTCTGATGATGGAAATTCAACACATCACAGACAATGTTTTTATTCCTTGAATAAGTGAGAGAAGAGAAAAATAATGACGATGAATATTAAATGAACATGAAAAAATCCATAATATAAATGATTTATGGATAATTAATTCCTCTTGGATAAGAGGAATGTGAGGAAAGAAAAAAAATAAGAGAAATGAACCTGACGAAAAGTTGAGAAATTCCTTTCGAAAATCCGACAGCCTAACGACTATAAATCATGGTTTTGGAAAAAATTAAAAATATAGGGGAAAGAGTTAACTATACATAAATTAATCATAAATAAAGTAGGTAGAAATTATAAAAGGGAAATAATAACCTGGTATGGAAACATGAAAGTTACGCCACAGAAAAGACTGCTTGGATGGAAAAAGAAAGAAGTTGAGAATTCGCTTACCTTGTAGAGTTACTCCAATGACTTGATGGTTTGGACTTTGGGGGCTTCATAACACCTTGGTAGGAATACTTGGAAGGTCAGAAGGCCAGATATTTATTGAGGAGAAATTTGTATTGAATGGAATGATGTAATGGGTTGGTATTTATAGCAAAATTGAGAGAATACTTTAATAATTCCAAAGGGACACCTCATTAGTGGTATTTGCAAAGCCATGGGATTGCCCATGATATTTTCCCATGGTATTTTCCACTTGGGACACCTCAAAACTTATTTTAATTTACATAAGTCATGCATAATTATTACATCATTATTAAATCATTAATGATGTCATTAAACATACTGAAACTCAAAACAGTATGTTTCTTATTCACAAAAATTTCAACTCTTTTAGAAAAATCCCGAAAATTCCCCTAACCATTTTTTGACATGTAGAATTAAAAAATGAACTCTATTTTTCTAAATTAATTTTCAAAATATTATAAATTTAATTTTTAAATAAAATCTTGCTTCATTTAAAAAATAACAATTTTAAAACTAGAATTGGATTTATATTACATTGAAATTTTAATCAAGATGTCTTTATCTTAAATACAATTGAAAATAAAATAATAATAAAATTTACTATTCATTAGGGTCATATATCTATTTCTAAGGATATGTTACTATTCGCCAAAAAAACATGTTGGTTATAACATACTGAACGCAAAATTAGATGATTGCTTTTTTAAAAATCAAAACATAAAAGTGGAAAAATTATGTTTAGTGATCACTTAGTATAGAGTATCATGATATTTTATTACTTACTAATGTCATTATACTATAAATAATATTTATTGGAAGGGATTTTCATTGATAAAACATTGGGTATTTTTAATAACCATATAATTGTCATATAGTTTTCTCAAATAAAGACATGGTATATTAAAAAAATCAATAATAAAATACAATAAAATTTATTATAAAAACATAATAAATATTCCTTTTATAATGAAATGATATTATTTATTCATAAAGTGGAGAATATAATTGAAAAATGAATTAAAAGGAAAATAAAACCAATGAATGAATCATGGGTAATCCTATTAATATCATCCATAATTACTCATAATATCATATAATGTAATTGTTTAAAATTATATGATTCCAACATGATATCCCTATATAATAAATATTTACCAAATTTGTTGGGTGTAATAGTTAAATCTATCAAACCATAATAAATAATCCCATGTTGACCTATTAAGAAATTATCTTCCTCCACTTCCTACCATAAAGATCATTTAAACATCCATTTCAATGCCTAATCCTTGACCTTTCAGAATATCCATAATGTGAAACTATTTCAATGCAAAAATAATGAAATAAAATTCCCATAAATTGATTTTATATATATTAAATGAGTTATTTTGAATCATAGAATCTGTTTTTATTGAAAATAACCCTTTGAACATTTTTTATTATGAAAATTGAACCCTTCTTTTGGATCACTTTAAAACCTTTAGGACCCTTACAAATCATAATAGAATGTTTGGTATTTATATTTTGGGAGAAGGATAATTGTTAAATTGTTAAAAGAAATAATAAATTATAGATTTTCTTAAAAATTAATAGGTAATACAATTTTATAGGAACATTTTAATGGAACTTCTACAATTGGAGTTACAATTTAAGAATAAAAAATTATAAAATTGCATATATGGAACATTTGTATATAATGTATTGGTTATAATCTCATGACATACCTTTGGTCCTAAAACAAACTCCATTTAAATGTTAATATAATAAATTTCCAATAAAATATTTTATAAAAATAATATACTGAACTCATGAATGTGTCAATATTCTATTATGATTTCCACTTAATATTACTTCCTATAATTTCTCATAATATATTTAATGATAGTAAATATGATAATGAAAGTAAAATAGAAATAAATTGACATGAAACATAAAAATACATATCATACAATATTTTATTTAAAATATACTTATATTAAATTTTATTAAGAATAAATATCTATTGAAACATTGATCATATCATATCCTTTTAATTGAGATCTTATAAGAGAAAAATAATATATTTTCATTTTTCTAAACTAATCATTGTTTAAGATTATTAATGAGGTTTATATAAATATACTTATTTACAAAAACATGAATAAAAGAAAATAAATATTTATTATATTGTATTATAATTATCAATAAAAAATTTACTTTACTTATAAAATGAACACCTAATTGAAAAATCCTTTGAAGGAAAACTCCTAACTTATTATAAATTCCAGTGATATGAAACTCAAAAATCAATAAATTATTAAATAAATATTTATATTTTTAAATAATCATATATTATATTTCAATATTAGACTAATTTATATTTTTACATCACTAGTATGAGGATAAAAATTATTCAAATGTGATGAATTTTAAATCATAATTCGAGATAGAGTTCCATGTGGCATAAATTCAGCTAATTTATTCTATGAAATTTTGAGAATAAATGTTTAGAAAAGTAATATTTTTAATGAGAATCATTTATTGATGTCATATTGTTATAATAAATACAATTCCACATATTTTATTCTATTGAAAAAGATGAGTATTTACACCTATTATAAGAGTAGTTTCAAAAAAATATTTTTTTATTAAATCATATATTAAACTTATGATGAAACTAAGCAAAACATTTATAGTATTTTAGGTATTATATATTAATTCATCATTAAAGATATAAGATACGTTTTAGATAAGAATAGGTACACACAAATGATATATGAAAGTAATATAATGGTTCAATAATTTTTTTAACAAAGATAAATTTAACAAAAATAAGTATTAATTAAGTGTTCAAAGGTTACTGGATAAATCTTTGGAAATTTTTATACATTAAATTTGATAAATAAAAATAAGAAAATAAATACATTGGAGGGATGGTAATGATCATGAATGCACATTTCAGTGATATAATAAACGAAAAAAATTTCAATACATATATAATGTCCCAGGAATCGTTTTATGATATGTGAATAATTCCAAAATATAGAAAAGACAAACTCTATAGATGAAATTTAAGATCTTAATAGAATGAATATGAAATTTTAAAGGATATGTAATATCTTAATGAATTAAAATATACATAAAATTAATGAACACTCATTAGATAGAAATTATATTTCATTGATACATTATATTTTATGTTTTTACATATACTATTTTCCTTCAAAAAACTTTATATATAATATTTTTCATTAAGATGTGATGTAGTGAAAAATATCCATTTCTGAATTTATAGTATATTATAAATTCTTCATTATATAAAATAATCATGATCTGAATTACATTTTAACAATACTTCCAATGATAGATAATATATTTACTTTCTTTTTATGATGTGTAAGGATTTATCATAACCATATATAATAAAGATTATAAATTTCATTCTATATAAATTTTAATTTATTTTTAAAAACTTCTAATGTAATATATTGTTATCAATCAATGATGCATAATATTTTATACCTATGAAAATTCTATCAATTTGTTTACATAAAATCCTACAACATAATTAATTATTTTTTGACTTGGACTAATTCCCAAAAATATCATATATAAATATTAATACATTAATATATTTCACCATTTCAAAGATATAAGTTAATTTTATTATTATTAAAAACAATATTATAATGTTCAAAATATAATCCCTTTAATAATATTAACAATCGTGTATGATAATTTTATTAAATGTAATTAATATTATATAGCATATGTTTTTAAAAATAAAAAACTCATTACTAAATTTGTATGATTATTTTATAAATTAATAAAATATTAATTTGTTTAAAAAATTGAGTTATGAAATGACATTTAATATTTAAATAAAATTAATTTTATGTCACAAATTAATTAAATAATTATTAAAAATATATAGACATGAATTTTTAAAAATAAAAAATCTAATTTTATATTTTCCTTTCAATGATCTCATATTGACTACACATAGTAGTAACTTTATCTTATGTGAAACCATTAACCTCAACTGTCATATTATACCCTATTAAATAATAACACATCAACTCCTCTTAGTACAGACAATGTGCCTTCTATATTTTCACTCATTTATTATATTCATATAATTATTTTTGTAGGGTTCATCTTCATATAGACCCCAATAATGAATTTTTTAATCTAGGGGTTTTCTGGATTACTTGTTATTATTTCCCCAATGCATTTCTCTACATTACTGGATTGTATTCATTCATTTTCAGGAAAAATTACCTTTTGTGGTATACCCATAGCATTAGAAAAAATTATGGATTTTTTTATAAAAAAATATTAATTGAAAATAACTTTTACTGAAACCTGCGTCATTAAAAAAGTAATTCATGTGAAGACAATTTCCCCATGTAATAATTAGGATTACTATATATTATAAGGCATGTTGATAGAATTATGACGTAATAATTTTTAGTCAACTCATGTAATATGTCATGTGGTATTGTAATGTTTATGTATACATTCTCTTAATGTCTACTAAACCTTTCTCTTATGTATTTGTTCTAATGTAAACTAATTATTATGTAATTAATAACTCACGAGATTAGGTGCTCAGGGTCAGGTGTGCTACATTAGTCTTAATGAGATCTTTACTAGAATCATTATGAAATAGCTTTATGATTATAAAGGTAGATAATTTTAATCTTATGGCTATACCATTTTATGAAATATATTAGAATTTTTTTGATGATTTTCCTTTCAGTAAGACCATATTTTAGGAAAACAAGATTTATTAGTCATGTTTTATAATTTAGAAGCTTTTAATATTATTAATTATGTTATTCCATTTTGTTAGATTATAACACCCGGTGGTAGAAATAGAATTCCAGAAAATAATAAACATAAATTTAATGATTGTCTATATAATAAACATAATATAGTTAATTTTTATATTTAAAAACTATTAATATTATAATTAGATTATACAAAGTTATAAAAAATTTCATTTCCCACAAAGATCATCTAGTTTCTTATAGATAAGAATTAGATACATTATTTTATTTTACAATGTAAAAACCTCTATCATCTAGTCATTCCATTAATAATATGTTAATATAGAAATAGTTAATGTGTATTGAGAAGTTCATTATGGATTTGGGATTTATCGGGAAAAAAAATTTCATCATGGACATATATTATTTAGTTATATATGTTGACCAATTCGGTCTAATAATTGAATATTTTTTATTATAAGAGGAAATATAAAATATATAGTGTAATTCATATAATTTAATTTTTTTGGAAAAATATTTTCCCTTTGAGAATATGGGTGATATAGAAATTAAATTCCATAAATTTTCTAAAAAATTGATGTTGTGATGTTAGATTATTTTCAGATTCATTTCTCTGAACTAGTACTTTTTTTCATATTATCTATTTATCATGAATGTAAAATTTAAATTATGTTTATTGATGTATTAAATCCATGTATTAAAATATTGTTAGACTCTTGAACATATCAATCTTTTATGGAGATTATAGAAATTTATTTGGAAACTATGAATAATTTTTCAAAAATATTTAGTTATTAAGGGAAACATGAAAAAAATAAGATATTCAATCGCTATGTATAATGAACAATCGAAATTTAAACTTTGGTGAGAGAGGCGTTTTTTATTATAACACCCCATGGATGTTAAAAAATAAATTGAAATGCCTGAAACACTATGTCTCTACATATTTACACATTTATTAAGGAAATAGTTATAAATTAGTCATTAAACATAATTTTCCTTCTTCAATGATTTTTATTTTAAAAAATGGTTATCTACAGTTGTAATCAGTATGTTATTTGGAGTCTGATAGAACCAACATAATTTTTAGATAATAGTAAGATAAACATTTGAATAGTAATATGAACCTTATAAATAGTAAAGGGAATTATTATTTCATTGACTTATTGTTATAATATAATTGAATATCGATTAATTTTTCAAGGTGATTTAAAATGAGTTATAGGATTAAAATTTTAATTTTTCGAATAAATTATTATTATGTTTTGAAGAATAGTAAAATATGATAAAATAACTTATATATAAATTATATTTTAAATACACTATTCCAGACATCTATAATGATGTAATCACCATTTGTTCGAACACACATTTTCTAATTACTCTTTAAAGTCACGTGAAACAAGATGTTTTATATTCTTGAAAAAAAAATGTTAAACTACTGTTAAAGATAAGGGAAACCCCCTCCTCCCCTCCACTATAAATACCACCCTCACCCCCTTTTCCCCTTACATCTCTCAACCCTTTGGAATTTCCTAATTTTGAAACACCCCTTTCCTAAGGCTCTTCCTCAATTTAAATACCTACTGGTCTCACCAAAATGTCAAAACCCAATGCCTTAAGGAGGGTCTCAATGATAAGAGATCAAGAGGTAAATATCCTATTTCATTGTTTCATTTTGTTTTCAATTCAATTACATTTATAATAATATCTTCCCATATGATTTTGTAAGAGTAATTAAAGTTATATATTCTAATATATGATGGATTTTATCATTTTGTTAAAAAATCATCAACATAATTCTTCTACTCTCCCTTTTATTCTAAAAATAAATACAATGTTTGGGATGTGTCATTTTTACAAATTCATGGATGATGTGTTTGTAATTTCAATTAATTATTTCAAAAATAATCTTAAAACCATTTTAATGGTTGAAAATGATTATAATTGGTATGATATAACCTATTTTAAATTCTGTAATGAAATTCTATGCATGACAGTAAATTATATAACGAAATGAGTACCTGATTACCAAAGAACTGTCAAAATGATCTAAATAGATATCACTAATCATTTATATAATGATTCATCCTCATAACTTATAAAAAAATTATTTATGAAATAATTTAATATTATGGAAAAAATTTAATACTCTTTTATTCATATGTTTTAATTTTACATTCATTCGACCAGAAAATCCTTTATAAATTGACCATGAAAATCATGTAATGTACGCACCTAAAACAATGGAAATAAGAAAATATTATTTATAAATGGTTGTAATGAAGTTATAAAATGATCAAATATTGTGATTTAAACAATAATATCCTTCTATAAAGTATTAATAACACTCTATTAACCCTTATACAGAAGGTTTAAACATTTTTGAAGTAAGATGAACATGTGGTAAGGGAATTCTTAACCCAATTATCATTCTTTGGGTTAAACTCTTTATTCTTTGATTATATGGTACTAAGAAAAATTTTGTAACGAATTTTTTTTATATTATGTTTTATTATGTGTTTTTTTTAGTTTATACATGTAATCCTTTCATTAAATTAATTCTTGTTTCCATTATATGATATTTGTACAAGAATTTCTTTTTCAAAATCTTATTTTAAAATTTTATTTTTACGAAATTAAAAAGAAATGTTCTTATGAAATTATTAATGTTTTATGATTATGTTATAGTTATTGGTCAATGTTTATGATGAAGGGTAGTACATATATATCCATCCAATGCATTGGGTGTTTATATATTAGAGGTCAGTCGTATGGTTACTCCATGTGTAACTATAATGGTTACATAATAACGTAATCATGATGGTTACATTATAAGGTTATCATGTGGGTTAAAAATCATAAGGTAGACAAGAGGGATACTAGACTATGTATTTAATTCCACAAGATACTGTTATGGTTTTTTTATATTTTATAAATGTTTGGAAATCTCATGGAAATAAAAAGTTTCATAAAGTAAGTAAATTTGGGTGTGAAGTATATCTTTGTGGAATTGATCGCATATGTTGAAAAGTATTCATGGGATAATTATTTTCATTATATTTATATCCCTTACTAATATTTTATTTCTCATACCATTTATTTAAAAGTTTTCACTAGTTATATGTATTTTTATAATAATGAAGGAAGTTAAGTTAAATGTTATGAATATTTATCAAAGAAATCACATTTTATTTAGAATGTTTTATTTTTTGGAATAATTGGACACTATTTTTGTGGAATTCATTATGTATAAATGTGGAATGATATGTATGTATTATGCCCCAAATCCCTAAAAATATGACCCTAAAAATATCCTCAATGTGAAATTAAGTGAGTTTTTTGAAAAACTTCACGATTTTGTAATGTTTAATGGCCGTGTCCATATAGTCGCTATTAGAGGATGGTTTAGATAACCTTAGGGTTTAGGAAGATGTTATAATAATACCATATATGATTTTCTCTATATGGTTAATTTCAAATGATATATAATTCGAAGATTAACATGTTACTTCGACTAGGATATGCTTGTTCAGATTGGTTTTTTGTAGAAGAAATAAGGAAGATAAAGTGGAAAGGAACTGACATAATGATATCCTTCAGAATCTATAGCCTGGAATGGTAGGGATTAGAACAGAGAAGTTTGTAATATTAATTGATTATCTAATTTATTAAATAAATGAATGTGGAATCCATGTATGAGAACAACTAGAGCTACCACAAAGCAACATGATTATAGTGGAACATTTTATGAGGAAACACCCTCCTTATAAAAATAGATCTTCTAACCCAGTCGTGGATGAAGGATGGACTAGATCTAGTAAAAATATATTCAATGTAATGGGGTGTTTATATAATCAAATATTTTGTCATATAATTTTTTTTTAAGTATAAGCTAATCTATAGTGGTAAACGGTCAAGAATATTTGGTATAGTGAGAATATTGAAGACATAGAGTGGGGTGAATATAAAATTATCTTCCTTGAAAAATATTTTCCTAAGGTGGTTTTAATTAGGATGGAGAATCAATTCCTTGAATTGAAGCAAAAATAGGATGATTCAGTGGATGTATATGAAGTAAAATTCACCTAAATGGCAATGTATTCTCCAAATATTATTCAGATCATAATATACAAATCGATTTTGTTTACTCAAGATTGAATCCAAGGTATCGAAGGGAATTGGACTCTAATGAATTCAAAAGTTATGATAAACTTTTCTTATGGGATGAGAGGGTAGAAATTGAGTTTTCTGATGATCCTGTTCATTTTAAAAACAATGAGAGGAAGACTACCTGATGGAATGAAATGGGTAATAATCAATCAAATAAATCTAGTAATAAGAACATTTAGTTTCCTGTTTGTGAAAATTGTGGTAGGAATCACCTAGAGAAATGCCTTACCAAAAATATGATGTGTTTTCAATGTGTTATGTTTAATCATATGGACCTAGATTGTAATGAAAATGATCTGAAGACTAATCCTGATAAGAAAATTATAAAGTGTTTTAAATGTGGTGGGATGGGTCATTATGAAACGTCCTTTGAAAAGAATGATTTTAATGGTGCAATGTATCTAGAGTATAAGTATAAATTTATAGTTATATCCTTTATAAATACATTAGAATATTTTAGTCCATCTAACAATGTTGTATCAGGTACTTTTTTAACTTGATTTTTCGAAAGTCTTGTTTGATATAGGGTCTAAACATTCCTTTATTTCTGTAAAATTGTATTGTAAATTTTAAATTTCATTTAAAAAATCAGACCAAAACTTATGGTTAAAACACTGGGGGAATAATACATAAAAAAGGCAATATAATAATCTTTCTATTATTTTATGTGGAATTAATATACCTTCAAAACTTGTTTTTTCCCATAGTAGAGTTTTAGATTTTTATGGGTATGTATTGTATTTCTATTTATCATGATAAGAATGATTTTAGAGCTAAAGATGTTTTTTTAGAAAGTTTATCTGTTTTTTTACAAGAATAAACCATCCAAATTGATAACATGTCAGGAATCTTAGAAATTTTTTAAGATGGAAATGAAATTTGTCATGCTCATATTATTGAAAATAGGGGAACTATTAAGATTAATGATGTACCAGTGTTAAAAGAATAATTTAATGATTTTATTGATGATTTACTTGGTGTTATACCTAATAAGTGAAATTGAATTCAAAATTGACATAGTTCTTGATGCTAAGCCAATTTCCAAACCCCCATACCAAATTGCTAAAAATGAAATTCTAGAATTAATAATCAGTTATAGGAGTTTCATTATAAAGGTTTCATTCATCCTAGAACTTCACCATAGGGTGTTACTATTTTTTTGTGAAAAATAATGATGTTTCTATAATAATTTTCATTTATTATAGAGAATATAATAACATCACTACTTTTAACAAGTATCATTTGCCTCATATCGATGACTTGTCTGATTAGCTCCAGGGATCATTGTATTTTTCGAAGGTTGACATGAAGTTGAGGTACCTTCAGTTGAAAGTAAAGGAAGCACACCTCTGGAATTCTAACTTCTTATACTATATATGGGCATTATGAATTTATTTTAATATCGTTTTTGTTATGTAATTCACCTATGCTATTCATTAATTTTATTAATA
The DNA here is from genome assembly GCA_963277665.1 of Viscum album. Lineage (NCBI taxonomy): Eukaryota > Viridiplantae > Streptophyta > Magnoliopsida > Santalales > Viscaceae > Viscum > Viscum album. The sequence goes on from OY728127.1 coordinate 114,348,668, forward strand.
AAATATTTCATTATTTCTTGGATAAGATTGTAGTTTTGTTTAATGATGAAATTATGGTATTTTATATAATTATATAGGAGCATGAAAAACATATAAGTTCTATTTTTCAACCCTTAAACGAAAAGAAACTATATGGAAAATTTATAAAGTGTTATTTTTTGTTGCAATATATTTCTTCTCTTGGTTCCATTGTAAATAATGATGGAATAATAGTTAATCCTTACCAAAAAAAGTGGTCAATGAATGTCCAATAACTATAAATGTTATAACTATTCATAGTTTTATTGGATAAACAAGTTATTACTGATGGATTTTTAAAAACAATACTTGGTTATTTGTCCCACTAAATAAGTTAACATGAAAAGGGGTTAAATTGTTTTATCAGAAGAATGTGATTTGTGTTTTCATGAACTGAAGAAGTCATTGTTGAATGCACTAGTTTTCACTCTTAATTCCCTAAATGGAGAGTTTGTCGTCTAAAATAATGCTTCATTGAAGGTACTTTTTTGTGTTTTAACTAAGAATGATATGGTAATTTCGTATGCTTCAAGAGAACTAAAAATCCTTAGTTAAATTATACCACACATGATTTGGAATTAGCTGTAATGGTTTTTTGATTTGAAAATTTAGAGGCATCATTTATAGGGAACCCAATTTCAAATATATACTAACCAAAAATGTCTGAAGTATATATTCACTAAGAAGGAATTAAACATGAGGAATAGAATATAGCTTCAATTTATAAAGGATTATGATTTCACGATAAATTACCATTTGGGGAACAAAAAATGTATCGGATTTCCTAAGTTGAATACATCATGCATCATTAAACATGATACATTAGGAACATGGCCTTTTGATTGATGATTTGATGAATTTTGGCTTAAATGTTGTTTTAGAAGAAAATTTCACTATTTCATTTCAGGTATCAGTATAGTCATATCTATCAGATAGAATTAATAATTTTTTATACGGAAGACCAGGAGATATAGAGAAATGTGGAATTAGTTAAAATGGGTATGTTACCAGAATTTAATACTGATAATGATTGCATTTTGGGATTTGTAAAAATGCCATGTGATTCTAATATGAAGAATGAATTGTTGTGTGAAGATCATAGTTATCCATTTTATGTTCATCTAGGAATTTCTAAGATGAAAAGAGACCTTTGAGAGTATTACTAGTGAGATGGAATGAAAAGAGATATCTCTAATTTCACCATAAAATGTTTGACATGCTCGTATGTTAAAGGAGAGGGGAAATTACCAAAGGGGATGCTACAACCATTACCAATGCTAGAGTGGAAATGTTAAAATGTATCCATCGACTTCATGGTGGGACTATGAATGACTTTTCATCGTAAGAATGAGATTCTCGTTATTGTTGATCAACTAACTAAATCCCCACATTTACTTCCTATTCAAGATACAACATATTTGGATCAAAATTTTTTATTGTACCTAAAAGGGATGTTCAGGATTCATGGAGTTCCTCTTTTTATTAATTTTTATCGGGATCCCAGGTTCACAAATATTTTTTGAAAGGGACCTCAGAATTCATTGGGAATATAATTAGACTTTAGTACAACTTTCCATTCTCAATCAAATGGATAGTCAAAACAAACTATTTAGACATTGGAGGACTTTTTTAGAGAATGTTCAATGAAATTCTAAGTATTTTGGGATCAAAATCATTCTTTAGTTAAGTTTTCATATAAAAAAACATTTCATTCTAGTATATTGATGGAACCTTTTGAGGAATTTTATGGGAATTAGTGTTAAAATCCAATATTTTTGGATGAATCCAGGTAAATGATGTTGATGGGGATAGAATTAGTAATGTAAGTGGCTCAAAAAGTGAATATGATCCAACAATACATGAGGAAATCATAGAGTAAGAAAAAATATTATATAAATAATAGGAGTAATTAATTATTATTTTAGGTAGGTGATCATGTTTTTCATAGAATCTCACCATAGAAAAGTGTTATTTGTTTGGGCATGAAAGGAATGCTAAGTCCATGGTTCATTAGACCTTATGAAATCCTGGAAAAAGATGGACTAGTTACCTAAAAAATTCCTTTTCCATAGAGTTTATCTTAGATACACAATGTTTTTCCTGTTTCACTGTTGAGAAATTTTTTGTAAGATTCATCTCATGTATTTAGCCCAGATGTAGTTCTGATAGAAGAGAACCTTTCCTGTAAAGAGAAACATATTCAAATTCTTGATCAAAGAGAACAAGTATTTTATAATAATGTAATCCACTAGGAAACAGTGTTTTTGGGAAACCACATGGTTAAAGAAGAAACATGGGAATCTAAAAATTCTATGAGGCAAAGTACCCTATACTATTCAATAAGTAAATAAAAAATTGAGAGGATGCAATTTCCAAAAGGTGGGTTTAATGTTACACATCATTGATTTAAAAAATTGAAATGAATGAATCACTGAGTCAGTACATAATGACACATTTTTTTATGAAGATTCTTATAATATTGTCATTAAACATAATTTTTCTTATTCTATGATTATAATTTTGAAAAATGGACATCTATGGTTGTGACCAGTAAGTTATTTGGAGTCAGATAGAACCAACATGTTTTTTGGTGATTAGTAACAAACACTGGTGAATAGTAATATGAATATTAATATGACCGTTTTGGATTTCTAAATGGTATTATTATTTTATTTTATTAATCTTATAATATAATGAGATATTCATTAATTTTCTAATGTGATATAAAATTAGTTATATCTTTAAAATTGTTATTTTTTGAATATATTATTATTTTATTTAAAAATAAATTAATAAAATTTAGAAAATTATTTTTAAAAAATGAATTTAATTTTTTTATTCTACACATTGAAATACTGTTAGGGTGATTTTTTTGTATTTTTTTGAAAAACATAAAATTTTGATGAATTGTGAACTATGGTTGAATACCGCATATATAAATTATATATTAAATACACTATTTCTAAAATCATGAATGATATAAGGACCCTTGGATCAAAATAATATTCTCTAATTACTATTTTTGGGTCACATGAAACAAGACTATTCATTTCATGATAAATAATATTAAACAATAGATTATAATAATGGAAAACCCCTCCTCGCCTTCACTTTAAATACTACCCTCACACCCTCTTCCTCTCACACCTCTTAATCTTTGAGAATTGTCTAAATTATTTCAAATACCCTTCCTAACTATCTTCCCCTTGTCTAATACCTTATTTTATCACAAAAATGGAAAAATCTAAGTCCATAAGGAGGATCTCAAGGAGAAGAAATCAAGTGGTAAATTTCCTCATTCATTTTTTCATTTTCCTTTCAATTCCTTTTCCTTTCTTATACTCTCTTCCCCTACCGTTTTCCAAGAGTAATTATTTCTCTGACATGATATATATTATGTATTTTATCATTATTATGGAAAAATTCTTTAACATTATTCTTCTCATCTCCCTATTATTCTAAAAAATAAAAACAACATTCGGGATGCGTTGTTTTACCAAAATAGTTGATGATTTGTTTCCAATTTCCATTACCTCATTAAAAAATATTTGTAAAAACATTTTAATGGTTTAAATTTTTTTTTATTTTTATGATATAACATTTTTATATTTTTTAATTAACTTCTATGAAATACAAATAAATTATATAATGAAACTAGCACATGATTATCAATGAACTACCAAAATGATCTAAACAGATACGAGTAATGATTTATCTAATGATTCAAACTCATAAATTATAAAGAAAATTATTTATGGAATCATTTAATATTCTAGAAACATATTAATACCATTTCATTCCACTTTGGAAATTTCACTTCCATTTGACAAGTAAATCATTTACGAACTGACCACAAAAATCATGTAAATCACACACTCGAAACAAGGGAAATAACAAAATATTATTTATAAATGGGTTGAATGCTGTTATAAAATTATCATATAAGGTGTTATAAACATTAATATGTTTCTTTAAAATACTAATATCACTTTTTATCCATTATACAGTAGGTTTAAGTAAGTTTTAGGTAAGCCTAACCTAAGGTAAGGGGATTCTTAACCCAATTTCTTTTCTGTGGGTTATACTTCAAATTCACTGATTATATGGACTAAGAATATTTTTATAATTATTTTTTTGTATATATTATGATTAATTATGTTTATATACATTTTATACTTGTATTCCTATAATTATATTAATTATCACTTCAAATATATGATAATTGTAAAGGACATTCCGTTAAAAATCCTCTCTTAAAATTCTATTTTACGAAATTCTGAAGTAATGTTTTTATAGAAATTTTCATTTTTATTATTATGTTCTAGTTCTTGGAAAATTTTTAAGATTAAGTGTGGTACCTACATCTTCCTCCAATGCATTGGGTGTGTGTATGTTGGAGGTCAGTCGTATGGATACTCTAAGTTTGACTTTGATGGTTACACAACAAGGTAGTCGTGAGGGTTACATTGTAATGTAGTCTTGTGGGTTAAAAATCATAAGGTAGTTGAGGGGGTTACATGATTATGTAAGTAATTCATCAAGATACCAACATAGATCTATTTATGTTCTATATATGTTTTTTTGAATATTTTTGAAATCTAATGTTTCACAAAGTATGTATATATGGGTGTAAAGTATGTCTTTTTGAAAATGAGTTCAAACATTTACAAGTATTAATATACTAATGTTTTCTTTCATTATATTTATATAAATTAATGATAATTCAGGTCTCATTCAATATATTTAAAATATTTCACAGGTTATAAGGTTTTTAAAGAGAAATAATGAAGTCATGTTATATTTTATGAAGATTTGTCAAATTAATCATGTTTTATTTAGAATGTTTTATTTTTTGAACGAAATGGATACTACTGTTGTGGTATCCATTTTGTATAAATTTGGAATTTTATGTATGTATTATGTCGCAAATCTCTAAAAATATAGGCCTAAAAAAATCCTCAATGTGAAATGATGGGATTTTTTACTAAAATTCGAGATTATGTATTGTTTTAATGTCGTGAAATTATATTTATAAGTTGTGAATGTGGGAATAATCATCCTTTTACAATTATAAAAGAATACGTCATAGATTTTAAATGTTGAGAAAAATTCCACAAATCTCAAGGTTTTAAAGGTAAGTATGAATAAATTAATATAAAATTATTCAATTTCATGTACATGAGATATTACACTAACTGATGTCCAAATCACTATAGGAATCTACAAATAAGGGGACTAGGGATAATCTTCAATATTCTGCAATAACAATAGTTGAAGTTTGAACTCTAAAAATGTAATAGCTGGTAAATATATTATAGAAAAATATGGATAATGTTATATTTTATTATATATCAATTATTCCATTTATAAAATATATTTTTGTAAATAAAATTTAGTAACCCATGATACTTTATGGAATGATTTATTAGTTAAAAATATGATTTATACATAAATTTCATTAATTACACACTTGTATAAATAAATTACAATGCATGGAATCTATGTAGATTAATATGTAATAATTATTATTATTATGGTAGATTTTAATTTAATTTTATGGATAAATTATCTCTAAAATTCTAAGGATATATTATCTTGTAGATAGAAAACCATAGAATGTGTGAAGTAATTAAATAATTAATTATTATTAGTGGAGAGATTTCATTACCTGAATATATTTAATTAGCACACCCAGTGGATCATCTAAATGAAACCCTTGGGGGAAAATCAAATGATATTTATTCTATGGAGGAGATGATAGTTCTGATAATAGAATATATAACCATTATGTAAGAATATATTATGGTATTTTTAGATGAATTCCCTATAATTTCCATAAACTGAGAAGTTTAATTCTCTACTTAAAATCCATAATGAAAAACCCACTTATAATCGACTATATTGAATCGATGAAATTTAGAGAGTTTTTTTAAGAATCAATTACAAGACTTTTGTTATAAGAGTTTAATTTATTTAAGTGTTCCACTATTCAAACAACATATATTATTCTTAAACAAGAAAGATAGTATAATGTGGTGGACCATTAATTATTGAGAAATCAATTGAGTTACAATAATGAAAAATTATCCATTATCACATATTAATGAACATTTAGATTAAATTAATGGGGTTCAATACATCTACATGTTATACCACTGTTTCGGTCATGCTATAAAAATTAATAATAATGATGATATACTAAATATTCATTTTATTAAAAGATATGGTTTTTATGTGATAACAAAAATTCCTTACGGGTTGAAGAAACCAACCATTGTGTCAATGGATTTTATGAATAGAGGATTCAATTATTTTCTTGATATTTTCATGTTGATGTTTTTTGTGATACTCTTGAAAACACTATGTTTCATGATAAGAATAAAACCAATTTTCAAATATTTATTCACTGTATATAGTAAGAGAATTTATATGGGAAATATAGAAATTGTTATCTTTGGCTATAAAAAGTTGCATTCCTTGCAAATATTATATTTGAGGATGTAATATTGATATAACCTTCTAAAACATTATTTATCATGTAATTAAAATTCCTGAATAACATAACATAAATATTTAGTTTCATTGGGGTTTCAAAATACAGTACGGGGTATGTTGTTAAATTTATCATTATTAGATAGTTTCTTAACATTTTAGCATTACAAAAGGAAAATTCAATTGGATAATGGTATGTGATGAGGTCATTGAGAATTTATGTTATAGATTAGAAAAATAAAATATCTTGAATTTTCCAGATAGAAATGAGGGGTTTATTTTTTATAATAATACATAATGAAATCTTCATTGATATGTTTTAATGAGAAATAATAGTGTGCAGTACTAAAAAATAGTTCTTTAATAGTTTAGGACTTTTTCAATAATTTATTTTTAGCACTAATAAAGGGTATCCTTTATCGTCTCTTTTTTAGCAATAATAATGTTCTGAAATAAAATGTAATAATTATTCAAATAAAAATTAAAAATGACTAAATTAAAAAAAATTATTAACAGTTTATTAATTAAATATTTTTTGATAAAAAATATATAAATTTAATATACTAATATATATATTATAAATATTAATAAAAATCTATATATTAAATATATAGATATGTAAAATGAATAAAATAAAATAAGTATGAAAAAAAATCAATAATGATTAAATTAAGACCAATATTAAATAATTTATTAATTTAACAATTATTTATAAAAGTGAACAAATTTAATATTCATATATATATAAAATATAAATACTAATAAACATTATATATTAAATATTGATATATAAAATGAATAAATTGTAATAATGATCCAAAATAATTTAAAATGATGGAATTGTAATAATTAATCAAAAAAATGAATTAATGAATAAATTACCAAATTCTTAAAAACATTTATTAATGAAAAAATTATTAATCAAAATGAAAAAGTTTAATATATATATATATATATATTATAAATAGTAACATATAATAAATATTAGATATATTTTTAAGAAATGGATAGAAATTAATAATTCAAATCATAGTAATGTCTTACTCAATTTGAAGGGGATTTATAATTAATCATACATTAATACATTTAATATAGAAATATTTATATATATATATGTATATGTTTTTATATAATATTTACTATAATATGATATATATATATATATATGTTAAAAAATAATAATGCTTTATATTAAATAAGTCTTACAGATAGTGAAGAATGGTTTATAATTAAAAATTAATATTAATTAAATATATAGAATAATTGTGTCAAGTAATGGAAATAATTGAATGTCATTTGATTTTTTAGTTTAATGTATAACAAAAATGTGTTAAATTGATTTCATATACATATATGTAATTAATCTATTTTTATATACAATGTATACGTAAAAATATTTACGTAATTAATCATTTGTTTTAAAGAAACATAATTCCCTGTTATTTATGTAAGTTATTAATTTAGTATTCATTCTAGAATTTCATTATAATATGATACTTGTAATATATTATATTTTCAATTGGTAAATTTTATTTATTTTTTTATATTTTTTTCACTTAGTATTTTTTTATGTTTTAAATTTTTGAAGATATAATTATTTTCATTTATTTGTTTGAATATATTTATTTAGTATATATTAATATTTTAAATATTTATTAATCTTAATTTCAATATATATCTATATTATTTCAATAACATATGTTTAATTAATAAAAATTTTAATATTTTAATATTTATAAAGTGTACTCATTTGGAATTATTCATTTCACTAATTTTTAACAAGCTTGCATTTAATATTATAAATTCATTAATATTGTTAAAACCCTATTCATAAAGAAATATTTACAAGTAAATATATTCATTAATGTATATTTACTATGTTTTATGTATTTATAAATTTATAATTATATATAACTAAATATTATTTTTCTAAAAACATTAATAAAATTATAAATATATAATTATATATCAAGGTAATTATAAAATAATTTTTTTAGAATAAAGAATATTTCTACTATACGTATATTTATATTTGATGATATATTTATATCTATATTTATATTTATATTTATAATTATATATGTTATATATATATATATTTAATTATATAAATAATAAATATTATTTTTTAAAAAATAATTATATAATTATAAGTAATTAAATATAAAATTAAATAATTATGAAATTATTATAAATAAGTTTAAATAATGAAAATATTTACAATATTTATATTTATTAATATATTTATATTTATTAATTACATATATATATGATTATATAAATATATATTATGATATAAATATATTTATTATTATAAAATTATAATAAATATATTTAAGTAATGAATATATTTTCTATATTTATATTTATACATATTTATAAAATATGCATATAAATATATATATATATATATATATTAATAATTATAAGAAAATATTTATACATATATTTCTAAATGTATATTTACTAGATTTATAAAATTATACATTTATAATTATAAATAGAAAATATAATTATTCTTAAAAATTCTTTATGTACTTTTAAATAGATTATTATATATTTAAAAGATTATAAATAAATAGTAAATAAATAAATAAATATTTAAGTATATTAACTATTTTTTTATTTATAATTGTAATTATATTTTTTTTTTGTGCTTCTTTAGCATGACAATGATAGAGTTTTATGTGTGTTTTTCAAACACTGATAAATATCTATCTTTATCTATACTAAAAAAGAGTCGATTAATATATATCTTTTCAGTGCTTCTTAATTTACCTTTGATAAAAGGTATCTTATCAATTATATTTTGGATGTGATGATAAAAGTATCCCCAATCTATTTAAGGAATCATAACATTGATTCAATCAGTAATGATATATCAAGATTCACTATAAATCCCATACTACCAGTGCTCATCTTTTTTAATCTATGGCTCGAATCAAGTATCGAACAAATCCACTGAATGATTACTCACTCAAAAGAATCAAGGATCGAACAAAACCAAGGCTCAAAATAATCCAAGATTTCATGATATCTCTACATTCTCTCAAATGAATAAAATATTAATTCAAATTTCAGTTGTTTTCTCCTCCTCCTCACACACTAATTTCTTATTTGGGTTCCACATAAGGTTATTTTGACTATATATTTTTCATCTCTAGGTTTAGTTCCCCTATAGGCCTTCCACTAACAATTTCTGAAGGCTTTTCATCAACTACAATATACATAGGTTGGATTATTTATGATTTATATATTCCCTAATTTATTTCATTCTCTATGGTGTTTTAAATTGGTTTCTCTAAAATTCTATTATTATTTGTGATTATTTGGATTTAAATGTGCCTATTTCTCAAGGTCGATAATTCAATATTATTGATTTCAAGTTGGGTTCTTATGGAATTTTCTTTTTTAACTATATTAAATGGATAAAATATATTTTTGGACAACCAAATATTTAGTATGGTTCTCATAATGTAATTTGGGGCTTTAAAATTATTTGGTGTTGATTATGAAATTTATTTTTGAAATTTATGTGCTCATGACATTGATTAATTGGGGTTTTTGTTTGGGAAGTTTTCATTGGTTTTATTTTATTCTTGTGTAATTTTATTTATGTCTAATGTTATGAATTCCTCTTTCCATGTTTTATGATTATACCCATATGTTGTGGTGTATATATATATATATATATTAGACCCATGCATGTATAAACATTAAAATATTTGAATATTTGTATTGAGATATGCCTATACATGTATGTGTGTAACTTCATATTCTTATAACATATAAATAAATGTTTTCAAATTTAAACACATTGATTATTTTTTATATAGGTTATTTAATAGGGGTTTTTAATTGTTTTTTATTTTAAAAAAGTTTAGAGCTTATATATTTTTTAAATGGCCTTAAGAAAAAAAATTTCTCTCCAGTGATCACTCAAATGGGTTTTCCAAAGGAGTTATGGTTCAAATGTTTTGTAATTTTGTGTTATTATTTCTTAATGTAATTGATGGTTTCTAAATGGATTTTTTTATTTTCACATTGAAGACTGTATATATCATGGTAAAGATATGGGTGCTTCTCCATCCAAATTGGGGTATTATCTTGGGGTCATTTTTGGTTTCCTTGAGAGTCTTGAGATGCATTACTTGTTTTGGTGACATAGCTAACAAGTATTATATAAGAGACTCAGTTACCTTTAGAACTTATAGGTCAACAGTGCTCTCCATGTGTTGTGGCTTATACCATTCCTATTATATATATTTTTTGGTTCCCACTTTCACTTTTATGGATGTTTATCATGATCACCTTTATTTATTTTCATTTCCTACAACTTATAATATTTAGTTTCTTATTTTGATTTATTGTATATATTTATTTATTTTAGTTACATTTTGTTACATTGGGTTTTTCCTTAGTTCCCTTTATTGAAAAAAATCTATAAGGGATTTCAAAATTGAATTTTTAATAAATAAGTAATAGTCTAAGGAAAATTATTTTCATTTGATTACTTTAATTTAAAAATAAAAAATAAAGTTTTAATAAAGTTTTCCAAATTCATTTTTACAATATTATTCAATTTTAAATATCGATGATGAGAAATTCTTATAGTTGTATATTCTTAAAATATTTAAAAATATATTTTCCATGTGCGTTTCAATCTAGCTTTCTTGGTGTTTGATAAATCATATCCTTTGTTTACAATAGTGATGGTTTTGTAACATGATTTTCACCCATATGAGGTTATGATATCAAAGTATAAAATGGAATACATCACATTGTATATTCATAGAATTTGAAATAATGATTTAAAAAAAGTAAAAATATTTAAGAGACCATTCACAATATTCAATGAATAAATATATAATCTGAGCAACATGTGTGATGTGGTTTCCATCTCCCCCTACCCAATCTCATGAAAAAAAACATTAGTCAATCCTCCTTCAGCTAAATTTTCACTAAAAATACACTATTATACCCATCGATGTGATGTCTCTTTAATTTTTAATGATTCCTAAACAACATAAATCATCCCATGATCATATAATGACTGAATAAACATACAATATCCAAAAAAATTATTAACATCATGGTTTTTTCCATTGCAAACAAAAAACGAATTCTATATATATCTCTCTCACGCCATGTACTAATCACCTCTAATTAGACTCACAATTAGATAAATTCAGTTGAATCCTAAGCCCTAAATCACACATGGACTCCATCAAACACCTCATTATATCTTTTAAAATATTTTAAAATGCCATGAATATTTGTAAAACCTTCTTGATATTGATTCTTGAATAAATTATGATGCATGTGAAGGATTTTATTTGAGGATTCTTGTATTATATCTGATGACACTAGTTTTTTATAAATGAATATACTCTTGATTTAATTAAGAAATTATCTAATCAAAAAATCAGTATTTAGGCCAGAAGTCCATGACTATAATGTTAGTATTTAAATTGATAAATTAATATTGTCTTTTGAAAAACAATTCATGTTAGCTTTATAAAATGGTTATGAAATGTTTAATAATTATTATTTTTTAGACAGGATTTTTTCCTAATTAGAATACTTATTTTCATTCCAATTTTAAATTTTATTTTTCAAAAAAATGAGGTTTTAAATTATAAATTACGTTTTTAAATGAACAATTAAAGGTTTTTATTAAATTTAACTAAAATGGATTCGGTGTTTTCAAACTCATGAAGTGGTTTAAATGGGATCATTTAATGTTTTAATATTTTAAATGCATATAACATTCTAGGTAAATAGATTTATTCTTTTAATTTACTTTTAAAATTTCTTAATATTAATTTAAAAAATTTCATGTGATGTTAATCATTTTTTAGAAATGGGGGTTCATATCCCATTATTTTTTTGAAAACAATTCTGCCATTTTCAAGTAGAATTATTGAAAAATTGAATTTTAATTAGGTTATTAGTAATTACAAAGTGATCCTTTGAACTTTTTTAATTGGTTTTGAGATAATATATGAAATAAAAAATTAATGCCTAGTGATTTAAAAATTTTAATTGATAAAACCATCATCCATGTAAACTTCATATCTTAAATGGATATTATTGAATTTTCTTTCTTGACACTCATACCCCATGACTTCTTGGAAATGAAACTATGTTACATGAAGTAATATGAGTTGTAGTCATCCCATGCTAGGTATTTATTCAAATGTTGGATGAAATATGAGAATGAATCATTCCATATTATATCAATTATTATATTAAATATAAGTACAAATTTCATTCAAATAATATCGGAATTATTTGAATGAATCAAATATTGTGTTCCCCTTATTAGAATCATCTATGAATTTAACCTTTGACAATTAATAAATTATATGTATTCATTTATTTTTTGTCAAAAATAAATAATGTAAAAATATAATATGATGGATGTGAATTGAAAATGGCTTCATGATTACTATATAGAAGGGTTTACGAGTTCATCATGCTTTTAATAGAGTATGCATACAACCCTTCTCAAATCCGTTTCCATGATTATGTTGTATTTATTCATGAAAAATTAGTCTAGAAGAGTTAGAATAACATTTGATTTTGCAAAGAATATATTTGAGCTATAAATGATAGACTAAACCTACTATTAACTGATCAACCACACTGATTGGCATAAATACTAATAAAGGATAACCACATTCTATATAAATACCTAACATAGTAAAAAACAATCTCCACTAAGAGGTGATCAATTTTTTATAAAATTATATATGATGACACTATTTTCAGTAAGCCATTATTTAAAAGACCTTAAGAAATCAGGTTTGTAAAACAGATCAATTTTCTTTGAATTTCCATTTTGAAACTCATTATATTTCAAACATTTTCTTCATGATATGTATTTAGAAGAAGATATATTTTATTGGGTTATTGAAATGTTACTAAAAATTCCCAGATAAAAATATGAAACCAAGGATAGCTTTGACATTATTTGACATGGGGATAAGGGAAGAATTGTCACTACTGATGGATAAAGGGTATCCTTTTATTCATTCAATAGAAATAACTCTTTTTAGATAGAAAAATTTGCAATTTTTCATTTTCCTTAATGCTGTAAAATTATCAGATGTGTATTTATCAAATATCCAGAATGTGAAATCAATTATAATTTGAATTTACATTTAATAATATCACACAAACTCTTTTTCATTATGCACGGTTATATGTGTGTCTCTTTCTATTACATTCGGTATAAAAATGTATGACATTAATTAGAAAGACTCAACATCTTATTTCAATAAAATATATAGAAAATTTATATATTTAAAAAAGAATCCAATTACAAAAAAAATAGGTTTTAGTAATATTATGTGAATTAGAGATGTTCTTCCCACCATATTTAGTTGATATAATGTTCCACCATATGGTTCACTTGTTTATAGAGGATTAACTATATGATCTTTTTCATCACAAATAGATGTACCACATTGAATGGTATATGAATATTTGGAAATTGTATGTCAATAATCTAATTATACTAGATGGTTGTATTTAATAACAATATAATTTTAAAGAATATATTTAATTCTAAACTGATTGCCTATTATATTTTGAATGCATCAGTCTCCCAAATTCTTGTCACAAAAGAAGCCTTATGGGAAAAAGAATTTTGGAATGAGATGTTGTTACAATTAAAATCAAAAAGCAGAAGCAAGAACACCTTTTTCATTTTATATAATATTTATAACGGAGATCCATATTTCGAATGCCAAAAATAAACTCTTATTAACATGAATTTATCAAGGGAAAATTGATAGATATCAAATACAGATAATCAATAGTATATAGGATGGATCTGAGATCAAAATTTTAATTCTTTATCAGAAAATAATAATTCTATTACTGAATGAATTTGATATATAGTTAGGGGTCCAAAAACTAATGTTATAGAATACGCTGGTTTTGTAATCAGTGGTTATAATTTCTATACAAAAGAACACATTGAATGATGTAAGATAAAAAATAATGGTGTTATGATTGTGCTTGAAGGGATGGACATATTTTGTTCCAAGGATAGAAATCTAATATATGTCCAGATGTCATATTTTGGCATTATTTAATAGATATATTAGATGGATTATATAGATTTTCATGTTTTGATTTTCAATTACAAATGGGATGGCAATAGGAGTGAAAGGAAAGTTGATGAAATGTGCCTCACGAATGTGAATCTTTGTGTGGAAGGGTAAAATAATGATCCATAAATACCTATATCAAAATTAGTGAAATTATTTTATGTCTCAAATCTAGTAAAAAATACTTTTTCAATCGTTATGATGGTTGCTAAAACAACTACAGGGTCAGAAGAAAATTATATCGACTATAACACTTTCATTGGGAGGTCATAATTAATTCATACTGATCCTAATGTAGAATATGTTTTATAAATTACAGGGTTAAAAATATGGGATTTGGATTATTGGAAGAGGAACTAAATCCATTCATCCTTAAAAAAGTAAAGGGAGTTCGATGAGAATACTTAAGTGTTTTTTAATATTTACTTCTTTTAATCATAATAATATCTACTCTATACTACATTAAAATAATCTGAATTAAATGTTTGACTACTCATGAAGAAAAACAATGTCTTCTACACAACCTTATGTTACCAATATTGAGGAATAACTGACTAATGACGCTGAAACTATAAGATTATTTGGGGATTAAAAACATTTTTATGAAAATACAAATATGTAAAAGAATCACATTTTTAAATAAAATTTTCAATGAAATATATACAAGTATAATGTTTGAAGATGGATCGAATCAATGGGGCCATCCAGTTAACCCCAACTACTAAATTTTCTTTTGTTATTTTGGCGTCACAATGAGGATGAATTAATTGATTGATATAGATTTTTGGTGCCATGTCCATCCAGAAATGAAGAAACCCCGTTGGTAAGATATAAATGTATTGTTATGATATTCGTTCTATATTTTTAAAATATATATATATATATAATGAATAATTTATTTAATGTTCATTAATCCTTGGAGAGATTATTTTTTATGATATATCCCAAATAAATATGTCTTGATGAATGCTAGAAAATGTCATAGAGGCTTTCAAACTCTTCTTATGAGATAACCTCTTAGGGAAACTGAGGGGACAGTAAATCCCCACCCAATAATTAGTTATCAATAAATTATAAATTATGAAACATGGATTGATTCCATCAATATTCATGATGATAAATCACTTCATATGCATTTTATTCGATAATATATTATTTGATATTATTTATATTATCAAATTTGATTCAAAAAATTTAATTTATGAAACCACAAAAGGGTGATTAAAATAAAGAACATTCATAAATAAATAATGTATCCCTATATAAATTCTTCAATGGGGTACGCTTCACTAAAGAATAATTTTGTATCTATTTTAGGTCAATAATAAAAACATTATGTGATACAAAAAAACATATACTTCTCTGATTATATGTAGATTTATGGAAGAAAATATGAACCCACTTCCATCGCTCATAGTTGGTCGTCGAAGTAGGTTTGTGTAAATAAGGAGGTAAAAATATTTGAAGAAACACTAAATAAGTATAGGAATCCTGCATAAGTTGGACATAATAGTAATTATTTATGAATTATTTCAGTATTATATAAGAATATCTATTTATCTTCATATTTTTTATATATTTTAGAAACAAGAATTAACAGCAACCAAATATAGAGAAAAAAAAATTTTAGTAGGTTTGAAGTGACTTGAATACTAAGGCTTCATTAGAGGAGCATGTTTTTGAGTGTCTCCCCGAACAGATTTTGAGAAGACAAAACAACAATAAAATTCCTATATGATGATGAAATTATTTAATGATTGATCATATTCTTTGTAAGATATTATTGTCTGATCTGGTTAGGAGGGAAACTATATGAAAGAGAAACAAAGAGAATCGATAGTAGAATAAAGATATGCACATGGAGAATCAAATTAACCTACAAGATTCGAGGATATCCATTTACCTAAACTATATACCTTACCCAAATTAACCAACTTTACCATTAATATTTCACTAAAATGTGTATAAAATAACTTCTGATTACTTTATATTATGAAAATTTAATAGGGTAATGTTATATATGATTTCTATCTTTCATCACCCACGAAACACCTTGTTATAAAGAGTTTGTATTATAATATCCTGGTGTAAAATCCACAAAACAATGAACTCGCAAAGGATCACTTGGGAGTGGGTATTTAGGTAGCTCTATATCCGACTTTTTAGTTGCCTTTTCCACAAAATGATCCAAATATTAAAACAATCCATGATTCTATTGGAATAATCATAGCCTGGTCATGTAATCATATAAAGAAACTGTAACACCCCAAGATTTTATAAGATATATTCTTTTTAATTTCATTCATATCTTCTGTTATACACTACACCAAGATTATCTTTCACTATACACAACCCCGTATTAGCTTGGAGTATATGCAACACTAATCTTGGATCGTGTTACACATAATTTCAAGTTTGTTTGATTGAAGTTATTCTATGTAACATTGATTGTGTGTATATATATATATTCAATGTATAAATGAAATATGGTTGGATTATATTATATGAAAAAACAAAGGAATATTTCACTACACGCAACCCTGACTTGGCTTTCATTACACGCAATCGCGACCTTCCACGATAGTGTGTATTGTATACAATACCGAGTTTCACTAAACGAGATATTATTGTAATATTATAATGAACTATCTGTTATGAATAGTAATACCCACTTTTTGAAATATTATAAATTTTATCATTCAAAATGGACTTTGTTTTTGGATTCAGAATATTGGAATTATCCTAGGGTGATTTTTTGGTATTTTTCAGAAAACATTCAATTTTTGATGAATAGTGAAAACACTAGGTTACTATTTAAAAACAGAATTTTTATTTAGATAATAATTTATTTTATTTTAGGACAAAATTGACACATAATACTTATATAAGTTCAATGTAATTCATTGGAGTCATTTTACAATAATTTTAGATATATATAAATTTTATTAAACTTTTCACCGTCTTTTACCTACCACCTAGGAGCTTTTTGCAAACTTACATAAAACATAATTTTCCCACTTATGTGAGTGGAAATTTAAAAATCCAAGAGACATGGTTAATATCATGGAGTAAAATGAGGTTCAATAAGATAAAAATAATTTTTTTTGAATAGTAACTTTTTACTTTTATTTAACACGGTTAAAAGTAAATAGGGTAATTAAGGGTAAAAATGATATTATTATTAACCTAACACCTATCCTAATTCTATTGGATAAGTGTAATTCAAATAAAACAAACCTTAGGAATAAAATATTTCCCTTTAGGACTATTTGTATTAGATTAGGACATTTATTATTATTTTATTTGAAGAAGAGTTAAAATAGTTAAAATTAATGTTTAATAACTACTACATATTTAATATAGGGTTATATATGGGATAAATTAGATTATAAATATTCATTAGAAAGATAATACGATTTACTACATGATTTTATTTTATTTATAATTTTTATACATTAAATAATTTATTTTCTTTATGACACAATAATGATGCAGTAATTACCTTATTAATTAAATATTAACATAATTGATGTTATAAATACCCAAATAAATGTAATTTGAGA
This sequence comes from Viscum album, assembly GCA_963277665.1. Taxonomy (NCBI): domain Eukaryota; kingdom Viridiplantae; phylum Streptophyta; class Magnoliopsida; order Santalales; family Viscaceae; genus Viscum; species Viscum album. The sequence continues at coordinate 114,366,861 of OY728127.1, forward strand.
CTTTTTATGAATTACACTAATTTTATAAGTTTATTTGACATATTATTATTGATATAAATAACTTTTTTTGAAATAACCATGCTATTATGATTTTCAAAAAAATAAATTACCTAATAGTGTCAGAATTGACATAAAATAGTTGTTAAAACAAGTATTATATTATTAATTGGTATTTTATTCCTAAAAATACAAGGTTCTGGAAAATGACTTAGATAAGGATATATATATTAATAATGAACCACTTGGGGTTCTTTTTTCTTTTTATAGTAATTTTATTAACCATATAGTGTAAGAAAACAAGAAGACACGGTAAAAGTTAAATTATTTAACTTAGTGTTAAATCTAAATGATAAGGTTACAATAGTAACATAAACTTGTATAAAACCTATTGGTAGAGAGGATTGCGACCCATCCCCACTTTAGCTTCAAAATAAATCAATTTTCAGCTATTATAAACCGAATATGACTTTATTATAAAATAATATTTTATGTTTTTCCAAAGGTGCCCCTCTCCTCCCTTATAAAAAGGGCACCCCTTCCCTCTTCTCTTCACACCCTTTTTAGCCTTGAATCTCATCCAACCTCGGCCAATACATCTTATAAAACTCTATAGTTACATCATAGAGGTTCTGGTCTTCTCAAAAGACCAACTCTAGTGCCCCAAGAAGATGTTTAAAGGAGGTGCGTCGAGGAAGAGGTAATATCTTCTACCGACTCTTTCAAGTTTCCTTCTTCTTCTACTTCCTCTTCTTTAGTTTTTTCTTTATAAATTAATAACATAAGTATTACTTATATAATGATATGTTATTATAAATATGAAACAACCCTATTTCACCTTCTATCCATTCTATGGAAAATGAAATCACCACGCGTGCGTACGTACGGAATACCATCTCCCCGCCGTGGTGTAATCTGTTTTTCCACCACCACCTTACATGGATGGGTATAATGGTGTAAAGAATAACTATATATAGTTATTATAACATCATAATGATTCTATGATATTATATCATCCACTCTTATTCAATTCAATAATCATGGGAATTATATCATCGCTCGTGCGTACGTACTGATTACCGTCACCACGACGCGATGAGATTCATTCTCCATGTTAACCATTCAAGAATGATTATAAAGTATATATAATGAATATTAATGAAATATATGACATGTTAAAGCTAATTTATTTATGTATATATATATTTCATCTACTTACTTCCATTCAAGTCAATAAGGAAAGGAAAACAATGTTCATGCGTACGTACGGCCTACCGTCTCCATGAATGGTGTATTTCATTTAATTTATCTATCTATTATGTATATATATACTGAATATATATAATATATAAATCAGGATTTAAATTATTTAATTATGTAAATCATGATATAATTAATAATAATATCAAGAACAATAAGTCCAATCATGTACGATAAATAAAATGATTTTACCCAAAACGCTGCTTTAACATTGAATTTACAAAAGAACGGGAAATATAAAGTCATAAGTGAACCATATATGATATCATACAATGAATATGATTCTGTAATAATTAAATGATATTATTTAAATCATTATACAGGAGGTTTGGATACGTATGTTGCATATTGGACCTAAGGTAATTGGTAACATTTTCAATCTCGTTTTTATCCGAGATTGTTTATTCGTAAGTATTTACTGGGGTTATATTTATCATCCATGTCATTGTTTTCAAAAAATGGTTTCATGTATATTTAAAGTCTTTTTTTCCAAATTTTTACATTTACTACATGGTATGAATATTTCTTTTGATTAACATACAAGGTAATTTTTGACTTTTCCGGCAAAAGGAAGAGAAAAATGTTTTTTTAACTTATACGGCATGAATGGATTTTTAGAGTTTCATAACTCCTTATTTACATAAAGCTTCCTCTACATTATTTCATGATTATTTTCAAAAAAATACTTTTATTTTAAAATTACATGGAATTTTTTGAAAGAAAATGATTTTGAAGAAGAAAGGATATTTTCCACAAGAATTCAGTTCATGAGTTCTATCAAAACCATTTTCCATCTAAGATGACATTATTCAGTATGTTTATGTTTCAATTAGAATGTCTCTATTATTTAAATGGTTTGATTATTTTTGTTATGAAATTATATCCATTTGTTTTATATGGATTATGTTATGATGGGATGGTGTTTATGAAACCCATTTTATTCTTTGTGTTATGATGAATGATTTATGTATAATTTGTGGAACAAGTAAGAATGATTTCTTTATAAGATGGGTGGGACCAATATCTCCCTCCAATGCATTGGGAAATTATTCATATCTCATGAAATAGACATGGCTGGAATGGTAAGTTAATCCAGTTCAGTGTTACAGGACTCGAATGAAGAGTGGACTCGATTTAGAAGGGGACTTTGACCACTAAGATGGTATTGGCAGCATTGCCTTGGCTACTATGGAAAACATATCATGTGCTTAATGGTTTCCCCAATTAAATGTTTTATTCCCATGCTATTTTATCATGATTAATGTTTCTTTATTATCTATTCCTTAAGTACTTCCATGTTTTATGTCATTGCTCAAGATTTTAATGTTTAAACATTATGTTCATGTTTTTTTAAGTTTAAATGTATATGATTTATTTTATTCTCTCCATGCTTACCCTTTCGGAGCATTTGAGATCACCCTTTATATTTTTTCTTTTCCCCAGGATTTAATGAAAGGTTTTGCGTAAGAAAAACAAAGGGGGAGATCTTTATGGGAGATGTTGACGATCTTTCACAACGATTAGAAGATTTTGTTACGAGTTTCCAAAGACATTAAACTTTTACGATCCTTGAGTGTTGGTTTTTGTTATGTATTAAGTATTACAAAAAAGTAATGTAATGTCCATGTACGTTAAGATATGGGTCTCTATAGTGGGTATCAGAGACAGGTTTATTTAACCTTTGGAAACTAGGATGCGAAATCTTTAGTGAAATCCCTAGAGATATTTCTATGGTATGTCTAGGGATGTCCCTAAGGTTAAGTATACGTATAGTTTAGAGTCCTATAATTATGTTGACGATCATGAATAACCTATGGTGAACATAAGGTGTCATGGATTATTGAATTTTTGATAAGTTAGACCTCCCATAAGTGACTTTTTATGATTATGTGGTTCCTCGTTATTTTAACTGTTTCTTACACTATGGTTTCTAGTATTAGTAAATGGAGGGAACGAGAAGGAATTCATTTAACATTTATTCCAATGGAAAAATTGGTGACTAATATCAACGAAGTTTTTTAATGCCTGGAGAGAAAGATATCTTGATTATGCCAAGTCAGTCATCTCGATATATGATTAACATGGTGAACTTTAGATGTATTCCTATGTCATCAAATAAGAGGAAGATAGAATTGTATGTATTTTCACATGGTTAGGAAAATAGAGAAAAAAAGTTTGAGATTTCTAAAGAAGGGAATAATAACCTTGAAGAATACCTCAAATGGAGGGGAAGATGTTATCTATGTGGAGAAAAGGATCATAGAGTGACAGACTGTTATGGAGTCCACTGTATTATCTGTGGAGAACATGGGCGTTACCCAACTCAATGCCCTGACCTATGAAGTTAATTAGAAATCGAGGAAGGACCTATTCCATTCCAATCATTGAAGAGGATGGATTAAAGGGCATACGTATTGGAATTCAATAATAATGTTGTAGAGGTACTTTTATAGTATATTGAAATATTTTTGTATTTGTCCATTGTGGTTTTCTATATGAATATGGTACCGATAACCATGAAAAGTGATTAAAATAGTTTTGGAAAGAAGATGATATGTGCATAATGAAGGGATAATGAAAAAAATGAAATAAGCTCATGACTGAAATAAGGACAATGTTATATTATTGTTTGAGTCTATAGAAATTTTGTGATTTTGGTATGTGGAAAGTGTTAAATTTTGACAACATTTTTGTTTTCACGAAGGTTCAATGGGTATTTCAAGATAATACATGATTAATGTATTCACATGTTTATAATGTGACCAACAAGATATATCGTATGATATATGGGGGATAAATGATGGTATTCACATGCTCGAAATATGACATTTCTTGTAATAGTATTCTTTGTAATATGAGATTGGAAAAATGTATTTTGGATAAGCCTAAAGATTGGAATGGATTATGTTGGACATAAGATAGTATTATTTAAGTATAGCATTTGTTTTTGGATATTATTTTGGAATTTTATAATAGAATAGTTTTAGAAAAAGGACAACCCATAGGATGAGCAACAACTCGTCGCATCAGACAAGGTTGTGGGAATCGAACCCACAAATGAAGTACGACAAGTCTTTATCAACTACCAATGGCCTACAAGAAGTTCCAGGTTAGTAGAAACTAGTTTTACTATATTAATCGGTATGATAGATGAAGTATAAGTCCATTTCTGGAATGATATACGATTAACCTCACTATATAAAGACTTATGTATATCTGTTAACTTTTTCGAACATTTTGTTTGAGACAGATGGAATGTCCCATCATTCTATCGCATGATCTGCTAACACTTTATAGAAGACAAATTCTACTTCATTTCTTTAAGAGATGCAGTGGCAATTTTTCAAGGCATGAACAGCGTTGAGGTTGTACAGAAATAATGTAAGTATTTCTTCTAATTAAAATTCTTCGACTTTAGGGAAATGATCTTGAAAACCAAAAATTTTGTCCTAGTATCCTTATATCTGAGGAATCTGATGGTACCATAAATCATCAAAAATTTATGGCTTTGTGATTGTTGAATTTTTCATAGCCATGTTCTCTACCACTCTCTATCAGAACATGGTGGTTAGGTTTCTCTTCCATATCCATTTTTTCACCTATGTTCTTCTATGTGGAAACAAAATGATGAGTTAATTTGGGTAACTGTTACGTTTCATACATTAGTTTTTAAAATTAATCTTTAGTATTCATTTTTACCATGTGGGTTTCTATTAAAGAAACTTTCAAGTTCTAAATGATTTATAACCCCGACAAATTTTGAGGGCGAAATTCTTTTTATGGGGGGTAGAATGTAACACCCCCATATTTTATAAGATATATTGTTTTTAATTTCTTTCATATCTTCTATTATACACTACACCATGATTATATTTCGCTAGTTGCAACACTATATTAGCTTGTAGTATACGCAACACTAATCTTGGATCGTGTTACACAGAATTTCAATTTTGTTTGATAGAAGTTATTCTACGTAACATTGAGTGTATATATATATATATATATATATTCAATGTATAAATTAAATATGGTTGGATTCTATTATACGCAACAACAATGGAATCTTTCACTACATGCAACCCTGACCTGGCTTGCATTACAGGAAATCGCGACCTTCCATGATAGCGTGTGTTGTATACAATACCGAGTTTCACAAAACAAGATATTATTATAATATTATTATGATCTAGCCGTTATGAATAGTAATACCCACTTTTTGAAATATTATAAAATTTATCTTTAAAAATGGACTTCATTTTTGGATTCTGAATATCGAAATTATCCTAGGGTGAATTTTTGGTATTTTTATAAAAACATTTAATTTTTGATGAATAGTGAAATCACTAGGTTACTATTTAAAAACCGAATTTTTATTTAAATAATAATTTATTTTATTTTAGGTCATAATTGATACATAATACCAATATAAGTTCAATGTAATTCAGTGGAGTCATTTTATAATAATTTTAGATATATAAAAATTTTATTGAACTTTTCATTGTCTTTTACCTACCTCCTAGGAGCTTTTTTTAAACTAACATAAAACATAATTTTACCGCTTCTGTGAGTGGAATTTCGAAAATCCGAGAGACATGGTTAATATTAGGGAGTAAAATGTGTTTCAATAAGATAAAAATAATTTTCTGTGAATAGTAACTTTTTACTTTTATTTACCACGGTTAAAAGTAAATAGGGTAATTAAGGGTAAAAATGATATTATTATTACCCTAAAACATGTCCTAATTCTATTGGATAACTGTTATTCGACCAAAAACAACCTTATGAATAAAATAATTCCCTTTAGGTTCACTTGGATAATATTGGGACATTTATTATTATTTTATTTAAAGAAGAGTTAAAATAGTTAAAATCAATGTTTAATAACTAAAACATATTTAATATAGGATTATACATAAGAAAAATTAGATTATAAATATTACTTAGAAATATATAATGATTTCCTACATAATGGTATTTTATTTATAATTTTTAGACATTATATAATTTATTTTATTTATGACACAATGATGTTGTAGTAATTAACCTATTAATGAAATATTAACATAATGGATGTTATAAATACCCAAATAAATGTAATTTGAGACATTTTATGAATTTCACTAATTTTAAAGGCTAATATGACATATTAGTATTTATTTATGTAACTTTTTTTGGACTAATATTGCTGTTATGATTTTCACAAAAATAAATTACCAAATATTGTCAAAATTGTCGTAAAATAGTTTTTAAAACAAATATTATATTATTAATTGTATTTTTATTTCTAAAAATCTAAGGTTCAGAAAAATGACATAGATAAGGATATATATATTAATAATGAACCGCTTGGGGTTCTTTTGGTTTGTAATAGTAGTTTTACTAACCATATAGTGTAAGAAAACAAGAAGACACATTAAAAGTTAAATTATTTAACTTTGTGTTAAATCTAAATGATAAGGTTAAAATAGTTACCTAAACTTGTGTAAAACCTATTGGATGAAAAGATTTAGAGCTATCCCCACTTTAGATTCTAAATAAATTAGTTTTTATCTATTATAAACCGAATATGACTTTATTATAAAATAATATTTTATGTTTTTTCAAAGGAGCCCCTCTCCTCCCTTATAAAAAGGGCACCCCTTCCCTCTTCTCTTGACACAATTCTGAGCCTTGAAGCTCGGGCAAACCCTACCAATTCCTCCTCTCAACCTCTATAGTTACATCATAGAGGTTCTGGTCTTCTCAAAAGAACAACTCTAGTGCCCTAAGAAGAATTTTAAAGGAGATGCGTCGAAGAAGAGGTAATCTCTTCTACCAACTCTTTCAAGTTTACTTATTCTTCTACATACTCTTATTTAGTTTTTTCTTTATAAATTAATAAAATAAGTATTACTTATATACTGATATTTTATTGTAAATATGAAACAACCCTATTTCACCTTCTATCCATCACACGGAAAATGAAATCACCGCGTGTGCGTACGTACGGAATACCGTCTCCACGCCGTGGTGTAATCTGTTTTCCCACCACCACCATACTTGGATGGGTATAATGGTGTAAATAATAACTATATATAGTTATTATAACATCATACTGATTCTTCGATATTATATCATCCAATCCTTTTCAATTCAATTATAATGGAAATGATATCATTGCTCGTGCGTACGTACAGATTACCGTCTCCACGATGAAATGAGATCCATTCTCTATGTTAACCATTGAAGAATGATTATAAAGTATATGTAATGAATATTAATGAAATGTATGAAATGATAAAGATACTGGATTTATGTATATATATATTTAATCTACTTCCATTCATGTCAATAAGGAAAGGAAAACAACGTTCATGAGTATGTACGACATACCCTCTCCATGAACGGTGTATTTCATTTAATTTATCTGTCTATTATTTATATATATATATATATACTGAATATATATGATATATAAATCATGATTTACATTATGGAATTAAGTAAATCATTATGTAATTAATAATAACATCACGAACAACAAGTCCAAACATGTACGATAAATAAAATGATTTTACCCAAAACGCTGCTTTAACTTCGAATTTACAAAATAACGGGTAATATGAATTCATAAGTGAACCATATATGATATCATAAAAATGAATATGATTCTTTAATAAGTCAATAACATTATCTAAATCATTATACATGAGGTTCGGATACGTATCACTCATATCAGACCTAAGTTAAGGGATAACTTTTCCAATCTCATTTTTATAAGAGATTGTTTATTCGTAAGTATTTACTGGGATTATATTTATCATCTGTGTACCTGTATTCAAAAAATGGAATCATGTATGTTTAATGACTTTTTTACCCAATATTTACTTTTACTACATGGTATGAATCTTTCTGTTGATTACCATATGAGGTACTTTTTGACTTTTCCAGCAAAAGTAAGAGAAGAATGTTTTTTTTAACTTATACGGCATGAACATATTTTTACGGTTTCATAACGCCTTATATACAGAAATATTCCTCTACATTATTTCAGGATTATTTTCAACAAAATCCTTTTCTTTTAAATTTACATGGAATTCGGTGAATGAAAATGATTTTGATGAAGAAAGGATGTTTTCCTCAAGAATTCATTTCATGGGTTTTATCAAAAACATTTTCCATCTATGATGAAATTAGTTAGTATGTTTCTGTTTCATGTATAATGTCTCTATTATTTAAAAGGTTTGATTATTATTATTATTAAATTATATCCATTTGTTTTATATGGATTATGTTCTGATGGGATGATGTTTATGAAACCCATTTTATTCTTTGGGTTATGATGAATGATTTATGTTTAATTTGTGGCACAAGTAAGAATGATTTAATTATGAGATGGGTGGGACCTATATATCCCTCTAATGAATTGGGTAAGGATTTATATCTCATGAGATAGACATGGCTGGAATAGTAAGTTAATCCGGTTCAGTGTTACAGGACCGGAATGAGGAGTGAACTCAATTCAAAAGGGGCCTTTGTCCACTAAGATGGTCTTGGAAGAAATGCTTTGGCTAATATGGAAATCATATCATGTACTTAATGGTTTCAAAAATTATATTTTTTATTCCCATGCTATTCTATCATGATTAATGTTTCCTTATTATTGATACCATATGTACTGCCATGTTTTATGTCATTTCTCAATATTTTGATGTTTAAACATTATGTTCATGTTTTTTTAAGTTCAAATGTAAATGATTTATTTTATTTTCTCCATACCTACCCTTACTGATCATTTGAGCTCACCCTTTATATGTTTTCTTTTCCCCAGGATTTAAAGAAAGGTTCTGGTAAGAAAACAAAAGGGGAAGATCATTATGGGAGATATTGAAGATCTTTCAAAACGATTATAATATTTTGTTCTGAGTTTCCAAAGACACTAAACAATTACAATCCTTGAGTTTTGGTGTTTGTTATGTATTAAGTATTTCAAAAAAGTAATTTAATGTCCATATATGTCCAGATATGAGTCCCTACATAAACTTGAGGTATGTATTTTAAAAAAAATTAGATAAACCAGTGAAATGTGATTTAAAAAGGTCTGAAGCAAGTTTTGTCTTTATAAATTGGTAAAAGATGGTGAAAAAATGATGAATCAAGAAAATATAGTGAATTGAACAATAAATTGAAAATAAATTTCATGAGTACCTTCTCCCTTCCAGTTATAAATCAATATTTATAATCATTAAAACTTCAACCGAAGAACACATTAAAAAGTAAACATTCCTCTTACATTAATTAATAAGAATAAATAAATGGATCTTTCATTATAGATGTAGTTGGTCTTGAGAGTATAAATGAGATTCTCATGATTGATTCAATGGGAGCCACATTTCAGAATAAATATAAAATTAACATTTTCATAATAAGTCTATCCAAATAGTCATATAATATGTTTAGTATAGTTAATGACTACACATATCATCAATATGTGTCTATATATGAATTATATAAATGGAAAACTATGAGAATAATGATTTTAACTTATTAATCCATGTATCATTTCTACGCAAAAACAACTTTGGATAAGTAGGAAATTGAGAAGATGAAAATTAGATATATGATGAATTTTTGAAAATAATAGGAGACAATAAACACTTTTTGATGCCTAAAATGTTTTGTAAAAAATATATAATCTAATCATATAAAATATATTTTTTTTCACATTACATATTTTCTTTTAAGACATTACTGGATGTTGATTTCTATCTATCAGGATAAACCAAATATTTATTTTTTTGGATTCAATGCATGGATATCTAACAAAACAACCACACATGATGTGTATTGTATATTTGTAATATACTTTAATCAAAATTTTATAGAAAATATTGAATTAGATTTTTCAAATTGTGTTTTAAGAGTAATTTTTTATGATAATGTTGTTGATATATATAGGCTAAATCATGGAATAAAGTTGTAAAATTAACATAAAAAGCTTTTGGAATACTTTCAATGGAAATTGATTATTGTATATATAGAATATTTTTACTGTCAAAAAATATTTAAAAACAATTTACTTTTTTTATCATTGTTTTTGTAGTGTCTGAAGGAAGACAATTCCAATGAATATGCAGATTATGTTTGAAAATTTATGAGATAAATATTAAACCCTTAAAAGGCATGTATCCCTAAAGAGGGAGTTTTCAAAGTTAAATAAACGTTCATTAAAAATATTTCTTAATTATTTTTTTCAATATTTTACAAATACTACTTTGAATGTTGACAACCTCCTTACTCAAAATTAGAAGTAAATATGTTTATATATGAGTGTCCATCGTATATAGTGTCATAGTATTATTTGAAAAAATAATTAGGTGACTATCTACTATATTTATCATCTAGTATGGGCTCTAGCCTTAGAAATATATTTGGGGTGTGAAGTATTTGTATCAAAATAAATATTCATTATTTTTTATCTAGTTCTCAAGGAGTTGTATAATGGAGGAAATAAATTTGATCAGAAGTGCTAACATGTAACAAATAATGTTTTTGAGAAATGAAGGTGGTGGAGGTAGTAGTAAAGGTGGATTCAGATGTGGATTCAAGGATGGAGTTGGATTTAAGGACTACAGTAGAGGAGGAGGTAGAGGTAGAGACCAAGTAGGAGGAGGAGTCAAAGCGTTGTCCTGCAATCAATGAAATTGTCAGTTAACAGAGTATAATGTGGATAGTAAAAAGTTTTTGATTGAGAAAATTTGTTTAAAAGTACACATAAGAGTTTACGCTTAAGATAAGATCCATTGTGAAAGTTTTTTAGGTTTCCTATTGAAAAAATGTTTTTAACACATGTTTAAGTTATTTTTTATAAGAATTTAAGAGAAACAATTTTTTTCAGAAATAAATAAAACACAACATATTTTCTCCAATACATTATCATAGGATTCATATTTTACTAACCATTCCAATTACTATAATGTATTTCTGATTTGTGAAATTAACTCCTCATGAAGAATAAATTGAACAACAACAAAAAAACAAATGCAGTTGCTTGCCAATAGATTTTGTTCCATGAAATAAAATTTCCTCAGTAAAATTCAATAACCAAAATTAGAACCAATTTAATATTATTATACAAAAATATATAGTAAGAATGCATGGATTCATAATCTATAAATTTTGTAATTGAGGTAACATAAAAAAATTGGAAACTAAAATAAGTTTAATATTACTAATAAAACATGTGAGGATGAATGCATGAATTCATAAAAACAAAATTGGAAGGAAAATCAAATATTTAATGTCAATAATACATTTATTTTATTGAGTCCAAAACTTCATAAAATTCATTAAAGAGCTAGAACATTGTATCATAAAAAAAATATAAATTTAATGAAATCAAATAATGAGACATTACATCCACAAGTAATCCAAAATTTAAAATATACCTACGATATAGATACTATCTATGTATTAAGTATATAATCAAATAGTCACTTGAGAGTCGTACAACACCAATCCAATCATCTAATAGATATATAATCCACCTCAAATATTTGAATAAATATTTGTACAATAAACCAACAAATCAAGTAGGTGTATGACATAACTATTGGAGAAAAATATGCATTGAGAGAACATTGATGTTGAGGGATGGTGTGAACAGAATCTTGGCATCGGGTGAAAATATATAAATATATATTTATAATGAAATCACTGAAAATGAATTAGAATCATGGTATAATATCAACAATTCTTTTGAAATCCATAAAAGTAATTAATCTAGTTTACATTAGTGAAATTTATTAACTAAAACTTATTTTTTTGAATGCACAAGATGTGACATTAAATCATTCCACCATTATATCCCATAAATTATTACAATCATTACATTAGTAGATGTGTTTGACCTATCCTTATTATGCATATAAATAATTGTTTGCTGGTTCACCATCAAAAGGTGTGTCTACTGGTTCGTCACTAATATGATTGTGTACATTCCTTTTGTAAAATGATCCATCTTCACAAGCTCATTAATAAAAAACTCATGACCATTATCAATAAAAAATACATGAGAATATGGATATTTCCATTTTTTGAACAAATAATGATAATATTATGTTAGAGTGTATCATCCCCTAGAATATTGAAAATAATATATTAATCTATTGCAAAATCTAGGAAAATGTAATGGATTTTCATGACTTACAATCATTTGGATGCTATAAAAGGCAGTAATGATGTTCAATACATTCAAAAATAGGTAAAAGTTTTATTATAGAGCTTAGTGTCTTCTGAAAAAGAAAAATGGGTCACACAAAATTTTTTTCATCAATGATGGTAAATGGTATATCATGTAGTCTGCACTCTATTTGATGGTGAAATGGAAATATATATTTTATTAAATTTAAAAAAAACCCAAATGTAAATATTTATTTTAGTTCTATCAATGATAAATATTATATTTACACTAATGGTTGCTTTTTTCTAGAAATAAATAAATGGATACAATGGTGTTTGGAATAATGTTGTAATATATAATGTTTTCGGTTTTTTTATTGTTCCAAATAATAAAAAAAATTATATATGAGTTTTAAACCAACCCAAATATATAAAAAATTTAATGGGAATTTTTTATAATATGTGAATGTTATGTTATTTTAAGTGCGTAAATATGTGATGTTGTTGGGATTGATCATTGGATATATATGTTTAGGGTAATTTTTGATTGATTAAATTCCTTTTATTTTATTCTCATATGATGAAGAATAATTATATTATAGATTAAGGATATTTAATAAGATCAAATTTCCTTTTAGATTATTTTATCATCCTTTCACCTACTTTTTTAGTACATTTTCTCATCATTTTTATCATATACTTGTTTTGTTAATTTTCAATGAGATCAGGAAAAAATGAATTTGTTAACATAGATAATTCATTCATTCACTATGACCATGAAAAGGTGAATTCTTTATAAATATTTAGTTAATTCTATATCCATTTTATCTACTATTTTTATGTTAATTTCCATAACATTTTTATCTAATTATTATTATTATTTCATAAATATTTTGGGAAGTATTATTTTTCCTTCACTCATCCACAGTAAGCCAAAAAAGAGATAACATATTGGTTTTAGAAGAGGGGTTTCAGGAATCATGGGGATTCCTTTTCCATAGAAATGGATCTTTTCATTCTTTTCTGTCTTGGTGTATATGGTTGAAAGGAAGAAACATTACATACTCAATCATCCACAGAGAAATCCAATACACAATGTTCTCATAATATCTTGAACAATATATCTTTAGTTTAAAAATTCTATTTTAATTTATATCACACATCAGATACTCCAAACTGAGCAATCACATTCCAAAATATCCTAAATACATTCACATATATGCATATATTATCAAATAATTTTGTTGATTTAAAATAAAAATTGGTTGGTAGGTTATTTTTTAATATTTAAAAAACATATTCCCATTCACATTCTTTCCAATCATGATTTTTTAGAGAAAAATCATTGTCCATAGATGTAATATATTGTTGTATATTTATGTTTAATTTAAATCCTTTAGTATTAAAATCCTAAAAAATATTTTCTTATATAGGTGGATTCATTTTTTTATGTGGGTTGGGTTGTTAGAACCTTATCATGATCATCAGTAATTTGACTTTATGGATAAAAATGAGACAATGACAAAAAGAAAATTGGTCATGATTTTATAAAGTCATTTTGAAAAGATGAATTCCTACTAAATATTTAACTAATTTTGTCATTATTTTGTATATTATTTCAATTTTAATTTCTTTAACATTTTTATCTAGTAATTATTTCATTTTATTCATAGATCTTTTTGTAAGTCATATTTTTCATTCAACTATCAGAAACAAGCTAGAAAATAGAGATCATGTTCCATTTGGATATAAGAGGAAACACCATACTTCCTGAAACTTGAATTGTTTAATGAAATACCATTTTTCATATTCCATAATAATGGAACATTTTCTATGGTTTTTATATTTTTTATTATATTTTAATGGAAAACACATATCATATACTACATCATCCTTACATCAATCAAATACACATTCTTCTCAGTATTACTCATACTATTTTTTAGTTTATCATTTATATTTTAGTAAAAAACACACATCCCCAACTAAAATATGACAATAAACATTAATATTTCTTACATAAATTTAAAATAATCCATAATTCATTTTTTACATTTAGGAATAAACATGACCACAATAAGATGCATATTATACCTTGTATGATTCCAACTATGTCTTTTTATTTAAAATATACATTAATTAAATTAAAAAGAAAATAGTGACTTATTGAAAACTATTAAAACATCAAATTACTGTTTTATAATTTAAAAAACTATTCATAAGTAATATGTGATGTGTAGGAATCATCATCATGTCAACATGACACCTAATGTTACCAGTATGACTCAAAGTTCATGTTTCCATTTTAAAATGAAATTTAGGAAAAAGGAAAAGTGGAATACTCAAAATAAGAAAATTCATTAAAATTTTTTGATACGTTATGAAAATGATTCATAAGTTATTTGAGACATGTAATAATCATTCAGACCTTAATTTGATGCATAGTGTGACTGATACGACTCCAAGTGTGTCATTTTCCTTATAATGTTAATAATTTTTGTAAACAAATTAAATTACATACACAACAACAATTAAAAAAATTCAAATTGTTTTGATACATTAGTAAAATTATCCATATATCATTAGTGAAAAGTAGGAATCATCCAAAACTTTATCTAATACATGATTTACCTTGTATGAAACAAAGTTTCCATTATCAGTTTAAAATTGACATTTTAGTTCAAAAATTCATACCCACTAAAAATCTATAAATAATGAATATAATCAATTTATAATTTATGGAAATGATTCATATGTAATTTTTTATGTGTAGGAATCAATCACATGTCAAATAGATACAAAATGTGACCTATATGACTCAAAGTGTTTGCTTCCAATTTAGTATGATATTTTAGTAAAAAAAGTGACACATTCAATAAAAATAAAACACAATCAGATTTTTTTATTATAATTTAAAATGATATATATGTCATTTGGGACATGTAAGAATAATTGAAAACTCAATCAGATGCACCTATTTAAATAAAATATCTCGAAGTGTGTCCGTTTTTTTAAAATTGTCATTTATGTATGTAAAAAAGATATTTTACATTTTCAAAACTGAGAAAACACATTTAGATTGTTTTTATACTTTTGTAAAATGATTGATATGTCACTTATGATGTGAAAAAATCATATGACACTCAATAAGATACATTATGTTCCCTATGACTCAATGTTTCAGTTATCAGTTTAAAATTTACATTTTAGTTCAGAAAGTGTCACTCTGTGAAAACTATGAAAATGAGATCACATTGTCATGATAAATTTTTAAAATGTTTATAAGACATTTTTTATGTGTATCAATTATTCTAACATAAAAATGATATATGATGTTACCGCTATGACTTAATGTGTATGATTATTATATAAAATGACATTTTATTAAAAAAAATTGATGCAATCAATAGAGAGAAAATGAATGTTTATTTTTTTGATAAATTTTTAAAATGATATATATGATATTTTTTAAAATAATTAATTACCATAATCTCAGTAAAATGCACAGTGTGATAGGTAAGGCTTCAAGGGTGTATTTTGATTTAAAATTGAAATTAATTTTTGTAAAAAAGAAATTTTACATAAAAAAATATATGAAAAACATTTTTATTGTTTTAATAATTTTGGAAAATTATCTAAAACTAATTTGGTCATGTAGGAATCAGCCTCACCTCAATTTGATACAAGTTATTCTCTATATGACTCAAAAGTTCTTTTATCAGTTTAAAATTGATATTTTAGTTCAAAATCTTTGACTCACTGAAAACCTTGAAAACAATATGGGGTTGTAATGATAGTTTAGGGAAAATATTTAAAGTCATTTATGATGTGTATGAATCTATTTCACATCAAATAGTCACACAATGTGACCGGTATGACTTAATGTGTGTGTTTCTATTTTAAAATGACATTTTAGTAAAAAACGATTAGTTATGTTATAAATACCAAAAAACAAATTTATATTAAATTTATTCCCTAGGAAAATGATCCATAATTCATTTGGTATGTGTAGGAATCATCCACTCCTCAATATGACAAACGATGTGACCGGTATGACCCAAAATGCATCTTTCTAATCAAAATTGACTTTAATTTTATTAAAAAACAAAAATGACATACTCAAAAGTGAGGAAAAATTTTAAAATTGTTTTCATACTTTATTAAAATGATCAATATGTTGTATTTTATTTATAGTAATCATAATGACATCAATTTGTTACACAATGATCCCAGTATATCTCAAAGTGTTTGTTATCAGTATAAAATTGCAATTTGAGATCAAAAAGTGTCACTCACTGAAGATTGAGGAAATACACTCATATTTTCATAATAATTTACATAAATGATTAATATTTTATTTTAATGTGTAGAATTCATTCTCACATAAAACTGACACATGAAGTGATTGGTATGGATCATATTGCATGTTTGTAGTGTAGAATGAAACTTTAGTAAGAATCACAAGTGACATACTCAAAACTGAGAAAATGAATAATATTATTTTGAATCATTTTTAAATTGATCCAAAAGGCATTTTCAATTGGTAGGAATCATCCTCTTCTAAATAAGATACACAGTGTGACTAGTATAACTCTAAGTGTGTCTTTTTATAAATTTCCTTTAATTATATTAAAAAAATACAACTAACATACTCAAAACTGATAATACACAACTTGATTGTTTTGATGTATTATGAAATTTTTTCATAGGTAGTATCTGATTTATAGGAATCAATCATACCTCAATCCTATACATGATGTTTCTGGTATGACTAAAAGTGTCCATTGTTAGTTTAAAATTTATATTTTAGTTAAAAAGTATCACGGATTGAAAACCTAGAAAAACACTCAGATTGTCTTGATAATTTGGTAAATTACTTATAAGTTGAATTTGATGTGTAGGAATCACTCTCAAATAAATATTACATGTGAATTTACTAGTATGAATCAATGTGGTTGATTCAATTTTAAAAAGATATTTTACTAAAAAAAGATATGTGACATATTAAAAACTAGGTAAACACATTTGAATTGTTTTGATACTTTAAGGAAAATGATCCATAAGTTAGTTGAAAATTTTCGGAATCAACTACACCTCAAACTAATGCACAGTGTCACTATTTTGACCCAAGGAGAATCATTTTATTTAAAATAGACATTTGTATTAGTAAAAAAGAAATGTAATGTAATAAATTTCGAGCAATCGAATTTGGATTGTTTGGACATGTTAGAAAAATGATCCATATTTCATTTGGGATTTGTAGGAATATTATGCACCTAAATTGGATACAAGATGTACTCAGTATGAATCAAGGAGTCTATTATCAGTTTACAATAAAAATTTTAGTTCAAAAAATGACTTTCTAAAAAATTTAAGAAACACAATAAGATTGTATTCATAATTTAGGAAAGTATCTCATAGTCCATTTATGTGATTTATTATTCTATCTCACATCAAATAGACATACTATGTGATCGATTTGAGTAATATTTCATTTACATTGTTTAAAATTACTTTAATTTAAAAAATACAACTGATGTACTCAAAACCAAGAAACATACATTCGTAATATTTTGATAATTTAGTTAAACAATACATAGGTATTTTGTGACATGTAGGAGTCAGATGAACCTCAATCCGGAACATGTTGTTACCGGTATTACTCTATGTGTATCTTTTTATTTAAAATTAAAATTTATTATAATAAAAAATACAAATGACCTAATCAAATCCAAGAAACCCATTATTATTATTTTTGGATACTTTTGATAATTATAGAAAAGTAATTTATGATGCATACGAATCAGACGCACCTCAATCTGATACATGATGCTCTCGATATAATTCAAAGTGTCTTTTATTAGTTTAAAATTGACATCTTAGATAAAAAATTATGATTCATTAAACATTGATCATAAACACTCTGATTTTATTTAAAATTTATTAAAATTATTCATAATGTATTTTCGACATGTAGAAATTAGTCTCACAAAAAATGGACACATCATGTGACTTGTATAATTTAAATTGTGTTTTTACAGTTTAAAATTAAATTTTAGTTAAAGACCCATGTGATGTATAAAAAAGGCCAAGAATAAAAATTAAATTGTTTTGATAAATTATGGAAATTATCCATATGTCATTTGGGATGTGTAATAATCAGTTGAACATTAATCCAATGCACAATGTGACTGGTATGTCCCTAATTGTTCCTTTCTATCTAAAATTGTCATTAATTTTAGTCAAATACAACTGAAATAAACAAAAATAAGATCATATATTATTATTATTTTGATATGTTGGGAAAAAATCCATATGTTTTATTTTATTTGATAGAATCAACCTCACCTCAATCTAATACATGATGGTTCAGATATGATTCAAAGTATATGTTATCAGTTTTAAAAAGAAATTTCAATTCAAAAAGTGTCACTCATTGAAAAATAAGTAAAAAATCTATTATTTTAATGATAATTTATTAAAAGGATTCAAAATTCATTTTTTATTAGTATGAATCAGTCTCACATTAAACAAACAAAAAATTGGATCCATATGACTCAATGTTCTTTTTTCTAGTTTAAAATGTCATATTTGTAAAAAAATAAGATAATAAAATCTAAAAAAATGCATTCAAATTATTTTGAAACTCTAGAAAAATAATCAATTAGTAATTTAAGATATATAGTAATAATAATCACATCCATTTAATTCTCAGTAGATCAGTATGACTCTATGTATTTCTTTTTATTTAAAATTGAAATTAAGTATAGTTAAAAGGATAACTAACAAACTCAAAACAAAGAAAAAATGGTTGTATTGTTTTGATACATTTTAAAAACATTCCAAAATTCATTTTTTACAAGTAAAAATAATCCTCACCTCACTCAGATACATGATGTTCCCAATATGACTCAATGTGTTCATTATCAGTTTAAAATTGAAAATTTTGTTAAAAAAGTTTCCCTCACTAAAATCCAAGAAAACATGCTTGGATTGTCTTGATAATTTATGAAAATAATTTATAACACATTTTTTATGTGTATGAATCGGTTATCATTTTATACTAACTGATCATGTGAATGACATGACTCAAAGAGAGTGTTTATAGTTGAAAATGTAATTTTCGTAATGAAGACTTGTGATGTACTCAAAACTAAGAAAACTTATTTGGATGGTTGTTATACCTTAAGAATAATATCCCTATGTCATTTGGGATGTGTATTATTTATAATCACCTCAATATGATGAAAAGTGTGACTAGTATGGTTCTAATTGTGTATTTTCAATATATAAGTGTCAATTTTTCAGAACATCAATCAAATCCACAAAATTTGGAAAACATGCCACGATTTTTTTCTCATAATTCTATCTTCTATTACTTAATTAATTTATATATCTTTTTTATATTATACTTATGTATTTAATTTTCAAATAGATAATTCTTGAATATAAACAAGAACTTTTGTGACATGCAAGAGTCAACTATAACACAATTTGATACACAGTGTTCAGGGTATGACTATATGTTCACATTAAAACTATAGAATTCTATATAATATATTTTATTATATTATTACTAACATATGTTTTATTTTTCTATATATGTGTGTTCTTTTTCTCATGTAGGGGTGGTTTGATCGGAGATAACATGTGGTTGTGTTATAGGAAAACAGAAAAGGAACATTGATGTTTTTGAATGTATATGATAATTTTTACATAATCAGAAAAATATATAAACCAATGTCTAAAATTTCTACAATATATATTTTTTCATGAATTTGTGTTTTAAATTATATTTCATGTATAATATTTATTTTTACCTGATCATTCTTCTTTCTAGTGACGCAGTGTTCTTTTATAGAACACTGTAGTATGCCCCTTTATCATCACTTAATAATGTTGTGATAGAGGACTCTAAAATTAGTTTTTTTTTAAATAACTAATAAACACACAATTTATTAGTGATTTTAAATGAAATTATATACTAACCATTTATCAGTGATTGTTTTTAATGCTAATTAATGTCCCACTTATCATTTCATCACATAGATAAAGGATCACTTTATCAGTGCTAAATAAAATAATTGATAAATATTGTCCTTTATCATATCTTTATATATCACTGATAAAAGTCTAGGAATTTTAATGATGATTTTGTAGTCAATGCTTTTCTAGTACTAATAAAGACCAATTTTAGAACTCTTTAAAGACTGTTTTGTAGTAGTGTCTGTGGATTATATATCTTAGTAATTAAATCCACATTCTATTAATTATCTAACTCATGATTTATAGTTGGTGGTGCTGTTTTTTTAACTTAATTTATATGGACATTATACCCATAAAGAGAAATAAAATATATACATATACCACAAAAATTCGAAAAATATCTTTACTTATAAACACATTAATATAAAAAACTAAATTTTTTTGAAATTATCATGGATTATTATAACATTTTACTTCACCATACTTATAATTTAAATAATTTATAAGAGTAATTAACTGAAATTGATCATGTTATTTTATTTATAATAATGACTGATAATTAAATACTTCTCAAAAACATAATAAAAATTGATATGGGTATTTTAAAATAAATATAAAATTACAAATAATAAATAAAATTAACTAAAAAAATTTATTATATAATATTTCACAAGCTCAACCTAAATATGAGGTCTTAATAAATAAGATATAATATTTTTGAAAAGTGAAATTACTATATTATTTTATCGGATACATTAAAATTTCGTGGTTTTGTAAGTGATTGTGTGTTTTATTAGTTTTGTATGAAAGGAATTTTTTTATGAATCTCATATCAAATAATTATAAATATATCCTAGACAGAAAAATATGTAAAAGGATATCAAGGATAATTTATGATTGGATAATACAAAGTGGTACATTATAGATTATAAAATTAGAATCTTAATATAGCTTTAAGAGATATCTAGAAAACAATTTCTCAAAGTAACTATTCCATATTTACATTTACATTTGTGTATGTAAGAAAATATCACCATGTAATTCATTATTTGGATTCATAAAAAAATAAAACTAGCATATTTAAAAAAACATTAAAGAACATCTTTTAATGCCCACCAATTTCCTAAAAATTTAAAATGATATATATCATGGTATTATTTCTAGTGTTTATATATAAATTAATTTTTCATACTCCCTGATAAGATTTTATTAATAATATTTTATCATGATCCAGGTTTCACATCAATATTTTAGTGGAATCTATATAATACATTAAATTATATGGTTATTCATAGCACATCAAATCATCCTCAAATTGGTGTATAAAATGAAAGGACAGTCTAATCAGTAGATAAAATCCAACGGTCTTGAATATATGACATCCATGGATGTTGATATCGTTATTTAACTTTATTGGTTTTGTATATAATAATGGTTACCAATCCATTATTAAAATGGGGAAATATAAATCTGTGTGTTGAAATAGATATAGAACTCTACCATGTTTGGATAATGTTTGATAAAAGAATTTATTTTCTCTAAAAATGTTGAATAATCATTAAAAAGTTATGATAAATCAAAAAAAATATCAGGAGTTCACATAGTATGTATACATGTTATAATAACAATCAGATGAATGATTCTGAAATCCATATAGGGGGCCCTAAAATGTTAAATATATATTCAATGAAATGGATTATGATATAGGAAAAAATGGAGGATAATTCCATGGTAAATTGAATTATTTAAAATATTTTTAAAAATAGGATTTGTGTCATGTAATTTAGCCATCCCACTAAAAATTTGACATGTGTGTGAAGAATTCTATGTAACGATTTTTGTCATCAAGTAGATCAGATATAGTAGTACCTTGATACATGTGATAACACTAACAACCCCCTAATGGTGTTCCTGATAACCCTGGTTTGGCCACTATAACTTAGAATTATTCATTTTAAAATAGGGAATTATTTTTTTAGAAAATTGCAGAAGATAACAAATTTCAAGTTAGTATGATAAACATCATAAAAGAAAAAATTACTAGAAAAAATATTTAAACCAAATCCCAAAGAAGCGAAACATCAATGTACTCAGTATCTAACAATATTAATAGCCTAACATCTCATGAAACATGTGGATAATATCTCTATTAGTCACCTTTATCTATACTCCATGCTTCAAAGGATCTATAAAATCACCTACCTTCGAGTGAATATTTACCTTTTCTCTAACCTATCATAATAAATTCAACAAATTCATAATGGAAAAGTTAGGGCATGAGCTATAAATCCAAGTTGGGTCTCAACAGGTTCTCCATAATAAATACCATTACAATTTGCAATTTATTATTCTAGTATAAATACTACAATTAATGTCATTTAATTTTTCATATGTTAATAGAAAACATGTTTTTATAATCATGGGATGATAGATATATCAAAATAATCTTCAAACAAATAAATGAATTTTTTAAATAAAATACTTTATATTTATCATTTGGTATAAAGAAAGCAGTTCAACAAATTAATGGATTGTGTATCAAAGAAACATTGAAAGTACTATGTAAGAAAACCCCATGGAATTTTAGTTTTTATTGTAATATAATCCTCACATGTCTCATAATGATCAAGTATCTAGTTAGGTGTGCACCCATAAATACACCCCAATAGTGGATCCCATCATCGTTAGTATACACCACAATATGGGAACCCATTACTAGAATTCATGTAGCATTTATATTGTAACAACTTTCTTCATCAATCAACTATGAGGGAGAAAATGCACTATCATTCATATCCAAGGTACCTTATACTTCCCAAGATAACATGTTCTTCAATCAATAAATAAATTAAATTGGTAATGAATATATTTAAAACATTTAAAATATAATTACCCAATTTAACTTTTCAACATCTCTTTTCATTTATAAATGAAATCATATTTTTTCAACATTCCATGACATTTTAAATATATTTTTAATTTAAGGAGGTTTCTTATTATAAATAATCAAATCATTTCTTCAAAATTATTTCTACATCAACCATTCTTATTTCATAAACACACCCAAAAATTCCAATTCCATTCAAAAAAATTTTCTTCAAATTATTAGGCTTCTTTCAATTTCAAAGATCAAATCATTACAATTTCATGTTATTTAATCAATTATAAACTCATTTCAATTTAATATAGAAATAAATTTATCATATTTTATGGAATCGAATTACATAACCACCTACCTTCAAATCAATTATCCAGAAGTGAACACCCACAATGGGGATCACCAATTAAGAAAGAAGGAATAAAAAGAGGAATGAACAAAAAATATAATCAAAATATAATTAAAATGAGTTTAGATCAATCCAATAAAAGGTCACCTATATTAATATATGGAAGAGATAAAGATATATCATTATAAACTAAATGATAAGGGATCTACTTACCTATAGGAGATCGATTGAGAATAACACGACATTGATCTATTGTGGAATGGGTTTGAAGGGTGAAAATCATATCATGGTAGCCTCCAAGGTTTAAATAACATTTTAGGTATGAATTGGGTGATTATGAAATTAATACATGGGCTTGGGAATTTTAAAATATTTTCCAGAACATCAGTATCCTACATGTGTTGTTTTCTAGAGAGGGATCACGGTTAGTGGAAAATGTGTCCCAACTGTGCATTACCCACTACCTAGGGGTGCATGATTTTCACTGGAATTGCATGACTTGGTCAAAATTTTCATCAAATTTGAACATCTTAAAAGTCATCTAAAAAATTCAAAATCCATCCAAAACGATCCCAAAAAAAGACACAACATGAAGGAGGTCATAAAATAGTTACAGATTATTTGAAAACCTATTAAATGATATTAGAATATTCCCACAATAAAATTTTTTCCTCAATAAAGCATGTAAATAATTTTCAATTACAATAGTATGATTCCACTACTATCTCATCAGTACCTTATACTAGAATTTCACATGAAAATTAGAACCTTGCTACTATAAAACACATAAAAAAGTTATCATCCACCCAAAATTTTCCTTTTACTAAGAATCAATAATCCATATTAGATGCTCAATCACAGATAAATCTAGATAAACATCAATATCCTCCCATCTCAATAAATGATATGTGTAACAATGATACATCTGAAGATGTGATACATGGAACACATTATGTGTTAACATCAACTATGGTGGAATACAAAAATGGTAATCCAACTTCCCCACATACTCAACAATGAAAAATCATCCCATAAAATGAGGAGTAATCTTTCCTTTCCTTCTAAACCATCAATGACCCAACGAAGGTGAAACCATTTAAAACACATGCTCACAAACTAAAAACTCCAACAATCACCTATGAAGATCAGCATAAGATTTATACTGGTTCTATTGTGTCAAAAGTTTCTAATGAATTAACTGAGTATTTGTTATCCCCTCCAGGACCATGACTTGTCCCAGCAATGAACTTTCACAAATATCTAACCAACACAACTAATATTTTCATTTTCTACCATACAAGACTTGAAAAGGATCCAACTAGATTTCAATCTAGTAACATCTATTATAAGAAAACTCAACCAATAATAAATGGATATCTAAAGATCCATATAAATTGAGGATACAAGAAGGATGTATTTTCTACAAATTGTGTATTACCCTCTATGTCTATCCATTTGTCTATAGATTTTATGTCAAACTAAAAATAACCCGAGATACTATCACCTAAAAAAGGCCTCACCAAAAACTGAGGGGTAAAATAAGGATCCCTATTAGAGAATATAGTAGATTTGTCTCAATGAAAATGAAAATTCTATTTCACGTAGATATTTCTCAACACCTCGAGTCTATTTGAATCACAAATGTCTAAGAAGTGAGCCAATTTTTTTTTAATAATTTGATATCAACCCATTTTAAACTATTCTTTTGAGGGGTACATGAAAATAAGTACATAATTACTATATAGTTCTCTTCTATCATCCAATTAATAACTGGACATGTCTACAGAAAACCAAATGGTTTATGGATCCCTTCCTCGACCAATTGACTAGTATAACAATATGAAAAATACCGTCGATGTCCTGTCTCATAACTTCCCACTAGAATAGCCTCCAAATACCATTAAACATATTTAGGGTTCTAGGGTTCTTAGTTGACTACGAATTATGAATACCCCCAATTATAGAATTACTTATGGATAAGGGAAAAAAATCAAATTATGAAAAAATAGTATTCCCTTAGAAGATAAATACCACTCACAAATGGTCTCCCCAACATAAAAAGAGTCCTTCTTTCCTTAAAATTTATTATCAAGCTACTTCTCCTAAAAAATCATCTTTAGAAGAGTGTAGTTCAATTAAACTCTTTCCATGAAAATCATAACTTATTCCTCTTAGTCTCCTAAATGCAAATATGAAAAAAGAGCCATTAAATTTCAATCTTCTAATTATTCTTTCACATCTAATGTCAGTTTCTTCCTACTCAAATAATCTTCTACAAAATTCCCCTTTCAAGTGAGGTAGTCAATTTCAATATGAAAATACCATAGGTACTCCACCCATTGCCTTTGATAATAGAATAAATTTGTCTGGGAGAATATATTACTCTTGATTTTGGGGTCATAATACATGGAAATTATATCCCTAAAAATTTAATTCTATAAAAAATTCAGAGAATGAATTACATCTAGGAGTACAAGGTCATGGGTCAGATAATTCCTCCCATGTGGACTAAGCTATTCAGAACCATAGACAACCATGTGATCACCCTACATAACAATAAAAACCAAACATGAGAATAATGCATCAAAAAAGACCACATAGACTTTCCTGGCCTCTGGAAGAGTAAACACCATTGCATATGTCAAATTATGTTTCAAATCAATGAAGTAAATGTAAAATTTATCATTCCCAGTGGTCTTCCCCATTTCGAGTGAGAGCATTTATAATGGAATCCGAATTTTTTAAATCATATATACATAGTGATAATACCTGACTAAACCCAAGAAAATCTGTATCTAAAATATGGTAAGTCATTTATCTAATGGATTAATCTATTTCACCTTTCCAAGATCAGCTGAACTGTCATATTGAGAGACTATGCGTCCAAGGAAAATAATTTCTTGAATCCAAAAATAAAATTTGGATATCTTATAAAAACGTAAGTGATTACCAATCATTTCTAGAACTACTAAAACGTGAAGGAAATGATCCTAAATTTACTAAGATTAATCCAATATATCCTCCATAAAGACCACCATGAAACTTTCAATATTCTCATGGAATATTATATTATTCAATTCTATAAAGACTATGGGAGAACTGGTTATACCAAATAGCATGAAAATATACTCATAATGGAAATACATGTTTCAGAAATAAGTCTTATGAATACCATATTAATTTATTATCATATGGTGATAACCATATTGAATATCAATATTTGAAGACCACATCTCATCTTTCAATTAGTCAAAAACATAATTAATATATGGTAACAAATACTTCTTTTTCACCACAATTCATTTGGTATTCTAGTAATCCATAGGTAGGATAAGTGTTTCATCATCTTTCATCCCAAAATATAACAAGAGAAACCAACAGTGGAACAATTGGGAGAATGTATCCCTTAATAACAAATCCTAAAAGAGAGAATTTGATGTTATCAGTTTATCAAGTTGCATAAGGTAATAATGAAAACATATTGATTGAGTACCATGATCAAAATAAATAGAAATCAAAACCTTTGTTATGAGTGGAAAAAATAGGAAAATCATAAAGGAACTTGTTGGTAAAATCAATACATACTCGGGGATCATCAATAAAATAAAATATCTAGAAATTGAAATAAAAAATTGACATTACTTTCCCCAACCTCAAATAGGGAGGTTCATCTCTACTCCACCTGAGGTCCCATTATCTCTAAAAGACACATAACACACCCATTGGGTTCATTAAATGAGTCCCCCTAAAGATAATAGTCAATTTGTTCCTTATTATTAGTGATCCCATCTATTTCAATGATGATGTAAAGAGGTTCCATGTTAAGAACCATACAAATAAAAAAAACTCAATTAAGGATGAAGAGAAAACATATGTAGAAAAATAGAGTCCCTACACTCTCCTTTTTTATGGGGTGTAGTAATATACATCACATAAAAAATTAACTATATGATGATTTATCAGGTTCACAGTATGAGTCGATATAAATGATTGAGAATCACCAGTATCAAATAATGAAGTGTATATAGATGAAATTATAATGATGCTACCGCTCATAGTCACCAAACCTGTATCATCTTCTTTTGGAGAATATTACAGTACTTGAAGAATATTTATTTTATATTCATGTATCTAGATATAATTATATCATGAATCTTCTATTTTCACATCACTGCATTCAGGTGTTGATAAGCCTATGACACTATGAAGAGCATAAAAAATGAAATAATTTCTATAAATGGACTGGTTGATCATAAGTACTTTAGATCTTTGGGGTCATAGTACAAAAACTTCTCAAATGAACAACCTTTCCATATATAATGAATGTAAAAGGGCATCTTCTAGGCCCTACATGAGGTATTGAGGATACTGACAATCAATTAACTCTACGAGACTCATCACAATTAATCTTTCAGTTGAAGGAGCTCATAGAGCTAACACTAAGAGAAAAATAAACTCTCATCAAACTGTGAATTACCATCCAGGTCAATATCAAACATCAATTCCATATCCATTATGTCAGTATACAAAGTGAGCTTTAGTAAGAAAACCTATCAACATATATGATGTCAAAGGACCATCCTTAACCATCACATCATCATATTATCAATCGATGTAATATATAGTGAAAAAACCTTATATCAATAAATAGATTTTCATACTATATCAGAGTCATGTCAACCAAAGAGATCCTGAAAATATCTATTTCCATAGAGCGCACAATATATTCTGAAAAGAAATGATCAATTAAAATAACTCTAAATTATATCCAACCAATCACATAGTGCTTCTTCCTTGTTACCATTTTATCCCCTTATATACTTATAGGACCTCCCTGTATAAAGGTAGGACACATTTCCTTAATATATTTGGGCTTTTCCAAGAAATAAACAACACACTATATCTTGTTCAACTAATCTTCAGACTATTGAGGATCACCAGATCCTTGGAAGGAAGGTAGAATTTGTTGATGAAACTATTGACAATGATTCCAAAATTCTTCTCATTTGGGTTCCACAAATAGTGAATAAGTTGGAATGGGTGTAGTTTTCTATCCTAGAAAATGGGCAATATATTAAATAATATCAACTTGATTCTGGTCTATGGGAGGATATTCTCATTGTCATTCAACAACACCTTCCTCCTTGAGCATATTCAAATGTCTACTCAAAATCGTGATTATACAAAAGATTAGTTGTCGACAATTATAAATTGAATTATTAAATAGATCAAAAACTCCAAAAAAATAATTGGAAACATCAATCCAATCAGGCAATATTTCATGATCTAGATTCCAACATATTAATAAAAAATCATTGAAGAGACTAGAATCTGATAATGTTATTACTCATTATAAATACCATAAACACCCATGGTGACTTAAGGATCGTTAAAAATATATCTAGTAAGGAAATATATTGTAAATAACAAATTTGTGCTAAAAATCATACCTTCAATACTCCACAAAAACCCAAACTATAACTCACATCAGTGAAAGATGCTTCAACCAGCACTCTCCAGTACTGGGTTTTCACTAACTAGACCAGATATCCTAGTACCCTAATACACAAGATATCACATATAAATTCTAAAGGGATTTCCTGATCCACTTTAGTTGGATAACAACAACGGTCTTCAATATTTATCAAAGAGGGAATTAATTATCCACAAAACAATGGAATATTGAAGATATCAAGTTAGTATGATCAACACTAAAAAATGATAAAATACCAGAAATGATATGTAAAACAAAACCAAATGTATTACATCATCCATGTACTCAGTATATAATAAGGTGAAAACTCAAAATTATTATTAAGGTGGTGGATAATGTCTCCACTATCCACCTATATCAACACTCCATAGTCCAACGGATCAAGAACATCCACCACCTTGATGTAAGGGTTTCCCATTACTCTAATCGATAATATCGAATTCTACAAATTACGAAATAAAAAGGTAGGTTTTGAATATAAATCAAAACAACCCATAAAAATCACCCTGTAAAAATTACTTACGGCATGTTAGTTTAGATGGTAATAGGATCCTCACACTTCTTATAATTATCACGTATCTAGTTAGGTTTTCTCGCAAAAATACACCCCAATAGGGGAACACATCACGGGTAGTCAGCACCCCAACAGGGGGACCCATTAATGTCAATCAATCCACGATTTTTTTAGTAACATTTTTAATAATTAATTAATTTCTAGGGATTCATGGTCCTAGAATGATTTTCCTAGTTACCACTAACTACATAGTGCTTCAAAAATTCAATCAAAAAATTGAAATCAATCATTTTATATCTTTTTAAAATACAATTTCACTATTTCAATTTTCCACAATCCTTCTCATTTTAAAACTAAAAAAATGGTTTTAATAATTCCATGAAATTTAAAATAAATTTCTATTTAATTAATTTTTACATGATAAATCCTCAAAGTAATTTTTAAGATTATTTAAAATCAATCTATAATTCTTCTAAAATCCATCCCAGAATTCCAATTCCATTGGAATTGTGATTTTTCCCACAAATATCTTTCTCATTATAATTTCATATATTATTTAATCACAATTCCATGTTTATAAATAAATTAAAAAATCATGTCAATTTAATCTATAAATACATTGTTTAAATCAAAGGGATTATAATTAAGGAACCACCTACCTTTAAATATAAGATCCAGAAATCAACACCTATAGTGGGACTCACCAATAATGAATGAAGGTAGGGAATAACTAGGAACCCAACCTAGGATCAAAATCAAACTAAAATAAGTCTAGATCCATCCAATTTATGATGTTCCCTATAAATATAATGATATGGGAAAGAGAAATAATATGTTACTATATGAGATGAGTTCCAATTGACTAGAGTTGATTGATCAAGATCAACACCACTCCGATCTACTATAGAAACGGTTTGGAGGGGAAAAATTAGCTCTTGGGAGAATCCAAGGATGAAAAAATATTTTATGGTTCAAATTGGATGATTATGAACATAATTTGTGGGTTCGAGAAATATAAAAAATTGATAACATTAAAATATTACATGAACAATTATCTTTAGGGGGGTCATGGTTTGGGTGAATTGTGCACGCATTCTGTTGGTAGTGAATGGTTTACCCTTGGCAGAGAATGTTTAGGGAAACCATGTGGCATTCATAAAATCTCCATTACCCAAGGGCCCATGTTTTTTTAATGGGGGAAAACGGTATGGTCAAACCATGTACTACCCATGCATAGCCCAAAAATCCTCCAAAAAATTAACAACATCTCCTGTAATAAACCCAAAAATAATACCTGACTTAAAACAGATCAAAAAAAGGTCATGGGATAAATGAAAACATGTATTTGGACGTTACAATTTTAATGAAGGTTACTTCATTTAATTATTCTATTTTAATGGATGATAATTTATAATTGGAGACATAATATTCATATAATAAATATCTTTTTTATATTCTTGATATGAGAGAGAATGTTCGTTGAAATTGAAGAACAAAATTTTATAATGTTCTTTAAAATAATAAACCTCTTCAAGAGATGATATGGTAGATTGAGGATGATATAATAAAACTTGACTATATTTTTCAAATAATAATTTAAATTTACCTAGATGAAATTATTATAAGGATTAGAATATAATTCCAATGAAATATTGATAGTATATAATTAAATTTATTTTTAAAAATGTTTTAGTATAAATAAAACATAAAACTTTGTGTAAAAAACAATAACTATGATAGGATAAGAGAAATAAATAATAATAATAGTGTAATGTGGTTTTATATCTAATAATATTATCTAATAAACATTGTAATTACAATATGTACAATAAAAAATGAAAATAATTCATGACATAGAATCTATATATAGAATGAAATAAAAAAAGAATTATTTTTATGGATTTTTTATGAATAAATTCATAGTTTTTGAGAGTAAATATGGATTCTATAGGACCTATATTCATTAGAAACATTTGCGATATTTTCATTATAAAGTGACCATTAAAATTATCTTATAATAAGTGTAATGAAAATATTCAATTGATGTACAAGGGAGAAACCATTGCTTCAACTAGTAAGAACATCTATATTAATGTAAATTATTATATCAAGGGAAGAGGTTTCATCACTTTGGATTTCCTCTGAGTAGGCCCAAGATGAAATTTAATAGTAGATGTTTGAATGAAATCATCTCATGAAGATGTTCATGTTAGTGGATGTCATTACTTGATCAATATTGGTTATTCAACTCTATAAAATTCCAAGAATTTAAAACCATACATTTATGGATTATACTAATACAATAAGGGGTTATGTATCTTGGGGATAATATGTATTAATGTGCAATTTCGTTTTGTAAAAAAATTCTTCAATTATACCTTTTTATAAAATGAATCATTCCATTTAAATAATTTACAAAGTAAATATAACAACATGAACATATAATCCTTTGTTAGGTACCAAAAAATCTTATAAGATAAAATTAAATAAAAAATATAATAACTATTTATAAGACATTAATTATTAAACAATACTGAATTTAAAAGTTTAAAATGGTTTATGAGTGTTTTATTAATCAATAAAAATATATCAATAATGATTCTAGATCTCTTCGATGTTGGAATAATATGCTTCCAAAATAGAACTTTACAGGAATATATGGTCGTAGTACCTTCTGATTGTAGATTTGATTTTTGAAAACATATGGATTCAATATATATATTCATAATATATATATATATATTCATTATGGGGATTAATTTTGTTTTAATAATTGAAAAGTATTGACGGTTTATGGAAAAAATATTTCCAACATAACCCAAATTATTTTAATGTGATATTAATTAAGTGCTAGGAATGACTAGAAAAATGAATCTAGATTGAGAATTCTTATTTTTTTCCAGTCTAAATAAATATGCATATCATTGAAGATTATAGCGACCCTGAATTTTCATATATTTGTATTAAATATTAGTATATGAATATTTATTACATAACATAGTGATCCACACAAGAATAATTTAGGTGTTATGGATTTTTGAACTTGGATACCTAAACAACTAGCACCTTTGTGAACTATATATTCTGCCATTATGTTCTTCATATATGACATAATTCATATATTTATCAAACATTATAGATTTATTTATAACCTCAAGAAGAAAAGATAATAAATAGTGTTCTTATTGTCTCAATAAGTGTAAAAAGGGAGATATCATTGACTGCAGAAGAATAACATGAGCATCAAGGTAAGAGAATAACATTTGAAAACCATATAATGTATATCATGGAGAATAAATGTGAGTCATGGAATAAATCATGGTAGTTCATAAGATATGAATAAAAAATAGATCAAATAAAAAGATCAATGAGATCATATCATTATCATAAGACATAGATTATGGGATACACATAACCAAATAAATCCTTATTCCAAGGATGTCCGCCAATAGATTCATAACATCATAAGAATGTCTTAAGAACCCACACACCTACATTAGAATTAGGATAGCATATTTCATACCCTCTTTTGGGAATGGGATATCCTCTTGTGTACCCTTTAAGATTATAGAACGTTAATCATTACCTAATGAATTGGAGAGAGATATGGGACTGACACTTCACAGAATGAAAATTGTATATATATATCTCTGTTTGTGTGTATGAACGAATAAAGACCAAAATATATTCATTATATCAAAACCAATTGAAAGAAATGGAATTTTATAAACCATATTTCATTATAATCATAAACAATCAACAAAAAATAATAAATATTGTATCATTGTATAATATCCCCACTAAATATTATGAAACATCAAAGTAGGCCTTCATAGATTGAAAATTATTTTGAAATACCACTTGGAGCATATATTGTGAAAAATATCATTTCAAAGTTATAATAACTTATATTAAAAAATTACAACTACGAATGAAAAAAATTTCTTTGAAAAGAAAAAAAAATACTCGTTACGGAATAATCAATGAAATGATTAGTCATGATAATAATAAATTCAGTTCACACCATATAAGTTATAAAAATAGTTCCTTTAAAAACATTGTAAAAAGGTTAAAAGGTACCTCCTTTGGAAAAATATAATAATTAGAATTTGAAAGCATTTTTTATAAAGTCATACATGGATAAAAAAATTTAAAAAATGGTAGTATAATGGAAAAATAGTTAAAAAAATTATAAAAAAGGATATTTCAATGAAATATTCCATAGTAGAGACTTAAAAATAAAAATTCTCTAATGATGATGATATTGTGAAATAAAATCCTTAACAAAATGGTATCTTTTAAATCATTAGCCCCACGAAATAATAATCCCTATATGGTGATTTATATATCATTATATTCCCTAGAGGGTTCATAAAATAAATTTGTGGGAATTAAATACACCACATAAAATAAAAAAATTGGTGAATATAGAATATAGCTTACTAAAATAAAAGTTAGATGAAAACCCCTTACGAATGTCTCAAATTTCCATGTTCATGTTCAAATCATATACTATGAAACAACATCTTTTGATCTCCTCTAAAAGGATCAAGGGTTGGACTTTTGGGATGTCCATATTAAGTTGAATGTGGCTAGGGAAGTAGATAAAGGAAATCCATATTGTTTGGTCAAGGTATAACTATCAAAGTGGTGTTTAAAATAATTTATGAGGTTCCCTTTTATAATTCAAGCGAGGGGTGGTTTTGGAATATTCAAAACGATTAAATTATAACAAATTTATTCTCATGGCATATGACTATAAATAGCCCTAGATTCAAATATATGATAAGATATGTGTGTAATACCATCAACCAATACAATTTAGATGTGTTATAGATAAATTTTATACATTATCATTTTTAGTAACCCTACGTTAAAAAACCTTAATTTTATCTATAGTAACAATTTTTCAACATAAATTGGTTTTAATTTTTAATTATATTCTGAAAGTTGGAACATAAATGGATAATTTATAAAATTTTATACCATATAATACGAAATTTGTCTTATTTCTTGTTTTTTATGATATTT
Source organism: Viscum album (assembly GCA_963277665.1). Taxonomy (NCBI): domain Eukaryota; kingdom Viridiplantae; phylum Streptophyta; class Magnoliopsida; order Santalales; family Viscaceae; genus Viscum; species Viscum album. The sequence goes on from OY728127.1 coordinate 114,401,530, forward strand.
AAATATTTTAATACAATTATAATTTTATAAAACATCATTATTTTGAATTTTGAAACTATTTGTTTAATTCAACATTAAATAATGCATGAGAAAGGGGGGTTTCAATCGTAAATAAGTTACACATTCCAAAAATTTCATGTACAACAATAAAATTCTTGTTTCACCATTACTCGTTGAAGTTATGTCACTTTTAAATAATTTGAAATCATTTATTATATTTTTTTAATTGGAGAAATATCTCATTTTTGTTTCATAAGAAATTATGGTTATTATATAATTACTAAAAATTAATGATAAATTTATAAGATGTGGTTAATTTTACATAGCTCTAATTAATGAAATATAATCATTCATAACTTTATTTCCCTATTTGGACACATAATATATATTAAGAAATATTGACATTGTGTAAATTTATTTGATTTGAAATATATATAATTTATTTTCAAGGGGAAGTGTCTTTTAACAAACTCCAATATGTGCCTAAGGTGTTATGATTCGAATTATATCCATCCAATAATAATTATGATGAAATATTATGGAATTATCATTTATTATTATCCTCGATTAATAGGATTTACCCTTTTATGACTTAGAAAAACATACCATAGTTATTATTCATATTGACCAAAAATAAAAGGCCCCAAATTAAAAAAAATACATCCTAAATTAAAATAATTCATTCATTCTATATAATTCAATACCAATAAATCAAAGAATTTAATTTCAATTTAAGTGAAAAGGATGTGATACAATGTACATCTTAGAAAAAAATACATTTTTAAGAATGTCAGTAGATTTATTCTAATCCAATGAATTGAAAAAAATTGAATGTTAAAAAAATTAAATAAAGTAAATTATATATAAATTTTATTATAATTATTCATCAATAGTAACTAATTTAAATTATTAATATAAAAATAAATTACATGAATAAATGTTTATTCAAAAACAAATATCATAATAATTTTTAATTAATTATTTTAATTATAACAATTTGATGACTAATGAACTCATTTTATAAATTTTTAGACTACATTTTTTTAATAATTTATTTATTTCTTTTCATATGTTCTGATCCAATGGATAAGAGATCACCAACACATAATATTTTGATTAATGTTCTATGTTTAATCTAAACTCATTCATGCATGTAATGAAAGGCATTGAAGAAATAAATTTCTTTAAAGAGAAGTATTTAATAAAATATCAAGGTGTTCCATTATACAACCATAAGACGAATTTTTTTCATTTAAATTATTCACACTAACATAGAAAACTAAGGAAATCTCTATTTAATTACATCTATAGGATCCCAAGTAGATTCACTAAATCTATGGTTACTCTAGAGAACATTAACAGGGATGATAGTCTTGTTCCGTAACACTTTATCCCAATGATAAATTTTTGTACTAGTTATTATACATTTGAATGATATTGATCTAGAGGTATGACATTTGACTTCAGTACGTGTTATGGATCAGAAATTTATATTATATGGAGACATTCATGGAGAAAATCATGAACATGAGATATGTTCGGTGGAAGCACTAAGCGATAAGATACTCTCCCTACTCGATCAAGAATCCCAAAAGGGAAAATATACCTAGGGATCAGCTTCCCATTCAAACATAATCTAAGAAGAATATTTCAAGTACAAAATCATATAAAACCCCTTTCAACAATGTTAAAATTGAAATTACATTCATGATTTCTTCATAACACATATATTGACTTTGACCTGCCTAAACATGTTTTTGAGAAGTTAAAACTTTATCCTATATTTCCTTAACTGTCTCAGGTACCAATATCATTCTTTTTCACACTACATCACATCACATCAGATTTTTAAACTTCTTTCCTAAGGGGGCATCATAATAGGACATTTAAATGTTTAGGTGAAATCTATTGTTGTAAGAGTAATTAAATAGAGGAAGGTGTTGATCCAAAAAACCATTAAATTCCATATAACAGTATATTAGAATATCCCGTTGGGATTTAATATTTATCTCAGGCTGAGAAACTTCTCGAGGATGAAACACCATATTGAAACTCAACTACATATCTCAATCCTATTGGTGACTGCAACATAACATCAAAGTTAACCTGATATCCTATTCAAATATGATTTAATGTGGTACTCGATGGAATCTTACCTCTTCATTAATCTATATTCTAGAAAGATAGTCAATAAAGAAATATTATCAATTAAAAATGAAGTGTGTCGAAAATGTATGTTAATCGACTATAACCTATATAAAATTATGGACTTTAGATGTTACGAGGATTCTGATGATATAATCCTTGGTGAATTTTTCCCATTTAGATTTAGGTTTGATTAATTTTTGTAACATATCCTTAATTTTATATCTCTACCTTAGCATGCTAACAGACCATGTAATGTGAAAAATAGTTTTCAATATCTCTTTTTATTCCAGACCACTAGAAATACTCTTTTGTGTCTTTAAACATATTTATGCTTCTAAGATGAATTGGGAATGAGGAATTATATGCTTCAACTGAAAATTTATTCTCTAAATCTAGTACTGAAAGGACACGTACTCTATTCCTATACATTATTATTCTATCATAATTAAGGAAAAATTCAAGAACATTTCACTAATTTTATTGGAGGTCTATATTTTCCTTCTGTGTATCTTTACCCTAAACATGTATAGATGGTTGAATAATAATTTGAGAAATATAGTATTTCACCCCTTCCTTCATGATTTAACAATACATCCTTTTCAACTAAATAAATATTTTATTTTTTGCAATCCATATCACAGATAATCTAGCATGATTCTTTCATATCTGAGCATCTTACACCCTATTTTATTTCCACATGTGGTAATGTATTGAGTGGTCATATTTTCCAACCATCATCTTTGGTACATGCTCTTAAATATTTGATTTAAAATATACTTTAAACATTTTTTATAATAATATATGTCACAAAATTATCAACAGAGATAATGCCTCAATATATTTAATTAAAAATTACAGAATCTCACTCAAAATCATGATTTGGGTAATTTTTATCAAGATAATCATAATTATGTTCTGTATAATCTATCATCATCACACTTTACATGAGATTAAATCCAAGTCCCATGTTTGATGTGTCACTATAGATCACAACCCTTTCCCCACTACAAGGCTAAGATCACAAAATTTTACTGCTGATTTCTTGAGCTCATTTTCAGGTATACATTTTTTTAATTTTACTCTATCTTGTTTGGGTTTTATCATTGGTGCATTAGAGGTGAAATTGGTGATTTTTTTAGAATAGGGGTATTGTATGTTTGGCTTATTGTTTTCCAAAAACATTTTCCAAGGACATCAGACCATGTGAACCCAAAACAAGGGGATTCACATGGCTAGCACATGGTTGGTCAAACTGGGCATCCTCTTAGTAGTAAAAATATGACCTCAGGAATTATTCACATTGTTAGGATCCTGTTTAAGGAAAAATGTGTGCCGCATATAAGAAAACATTAATATATAAATTAAAATCTCTATAAATTCATTAAAATTATCCCAAACCCCCTATCTTATATCCCTAAACAACTTAGCTTGATCCTAAACCACTTTATGTATATTTTAGTGGATCCCCAATGGATTAAATGAATTTTCAACCTATGTTCATAAGGAATCAAAGGTCCATTTATGAACCTGTACCTATTCCAGTAAGTGATTCTTATCCACTATTGTTTCCTCCCTCCCTCCCTTCTATATCTCATCAGTTTAAGGGGTTTTATCATCTATTTGTAATAGATCTATATCAAGGTTTTTAGGTTTCTAATCGATTTGATCTTGGATTTAGGTTTCAGAACTATATATCTCTCTTCATCATGATCGTGGTTGTTCCCCTTAATTTTCATATTTCTATTACTGAGTGTTTGTCAATGATTTTGAGGTAGGTGGTCTAAATTGAAAATCCTTTAGTCCAGATTTTATTATGTGTATGTAATTGTGAAATTTAAATTTCAATGATTAGAAAATTTCAATGGAGATTCAATTAATTCAATTTAATTTCCATATGATAAGGAATTGGGATAAATTTTGGCGTAATTGGAATTGGAGGAATTATATTATTAAATTATTCCATTAATTAGTGGGATATTGATATATTGGAATTGATGGGATATTGGGATTATATAATTGGTCAATTAATGTAATTATAGACTAATTAATAGTGAGGATTATTTCATGGTTGGCATAAAATTAATGGGTTAATGCATTATAAGGATTAAATAAAAAAAATGGTTTAATAGTGAATTTTTCATATTATTCCATGTGATAAATTCAAGGAATAATGTTTTTTATATTAAATTGTAATTTTATACAATGATGTGAAATAGTGATATAAATGTTTAATGTTGATATACCTTGTATGATGTGATATATGTGATGTATGTGTGATTGAAAGATACATAATGGTGGGACGTAGACAGGTGCTCCTAATACCCATATGTGATTGACTGATATATGAGTACGAGACATAGATTTATTCTCTAAATTAAAATATGTGATTGACTAGAAAAACAATGTGTGAGTTGTGTATTGATACTCCAAATACTTATAGTGATCTAGAAATGTAATTTTAGGCCCAAAATGATATAATTATATAATTGTTTGAAATGGTTTTAATATGAATTGGAATGAATGATAATTATTAACCATGTTATTTTGGTATGTGATATCCCATAGAGATAATTGAAACTCTGAAACTGGCCAAAGAACATGTTGATATTATGGGTTTCATTGTGAACCTCGTAAATTATTTGGTTAAATAATGAATAATTGAAAATGTGATAACTATATAATTATGAAATGTACATTATTATCTATCCATTGTATACACTGCTAAATATTGGATATTATTTTAGACATTATTGGTGGTGGGATGCTGAGTTATACCCATTCCCAACCTAAGAATCCTAATTGTTTCTTGAATAGATGTCATGTTTATAATATAGGGTAATGGATAGATCCCTTTTATGGATGGATAATATGGGATGTAGCATGGATGATGGAAAATGGTATTAAGACTCACTTGGGAGATATCAATGTCATTATTTTAGGTTTTTCATTTGACACTTGAATATATTTTTTCATGACATTTCTGTTGCTTTATTCTTTTCATATAGTATTCCTATTTTGGTCATCATGTGATACTAGTATTATTCTGGTTATGGTTATATTTTTTCTGTTGATTATTTATTCCTGTTGTCTTAACACTTTGATAAAAATGGTATACTCTCCCCAAGATCAATATTAAACACTCACTAGTTTTTAAAATCATTTGGTGTGTGATGAGTCTTACATAATTTCATTTGGCCAACTGGATTGGGTAACTGGGGTGCGGAACCTAGTTCAGGACATCACAAAGTGGTATTAAAGTGTTTTATTTCCTTTCCCTTTTTCATTCAATTTTGGAATGGTAGACATGAGACTATAATGATTTGGGACATGGAAATGTATTCATGAATGGGGGAAGCTAACCCAAGTTTGGTTAAAACCCTTCGACATTGTGTGAGATTGTTGTCATTATTAATCACTATTTGGTTTGGATGTTATTTCACCTTGAGTGATGTATTATTGTGTGATATAGTCATCGATTCTATGATTTTTTTGTGATTGACTCTTGGATAAGAATTACATGAGTTTTTAGTATGAAAAAATCGTTCTAGGAACTCAGGAATTATATTCACAGACATCATTTTTAGGCACATATGAGAAAATTTGGTTTTGGGATGAGTTGTTTATATAAAATTTCTTTCCTTACATGTGTAAATTTTAATGAAAAATGTTCATAGTGAGAACATGAAAATTTTAAAATGGAGAATTATGTAAAAAAACAGTTTCAAATGTGATACATGAATAATGATAATGTTTTTCCCATTTCATAAACTATACCAAGAAAAGGGGTGGTTAAGGGTAGTGATAGCGTCTTGTTTTTTACCATGTGGTGGGGTTTGTGGGATGAATTGTTAAGGATTATTTTGAATCCCACTTATGTAAATTTTTTAACGTTGCATAATGAGTCCTAAAATGTGTTTTGAAATTGTATAAATATTCCTCCATGATGAATCCTATTGATAAGAAGATATGAGGTTACAACTTGAGATGACCTACCATCAGTGAAACCTAAGGAAGCAATTGTTCTAGGTGAGGATGTCAAAGACTAGATCTTTGAAAACAGTTACTAGTTTATGAAGTTAGTGTAAAGATACCTAGGGGTTGGTTTTGAATAGTATGTCAGACCTCACATGAGAGTTTCAATTACATCACCCTATAACTTTTACCAAAGAGGGTGGACATGAGGTACCTATTTAATGAATTGAGCCTGTACAAATAATAATTTAATTGTTATAAACACTTGCTATGAAAGGATTTAAATTGGAAAATTCCACTTAAATTGTCAAGAAATGGTTGGGGGGACATCTGGTCTTTATAGGGAAAGATGGAAAATACGGTGTGGAAGGTCATTGAGAAGCTGTTTTTAAAGGCATTTTACCACGATATGCTCAGACCTAGGAGAGATACTATGCTCATGTGGTTGACTCAAGGGAAAATGTCTATTATTTATTATGCTAGCCAGATTATTGAACTGAATCACTTTTTTATAGTGTTGGTAGGGGATGATTTTATGGTGGTGAAATAGTTTCAATATGGTATTAAATGTGAAATAATGCCCCATTGAATTTTTTAGTCTAAATTTTTTTTCTGGTGTGGTGACTAAATCTCTCATTTCTTAAGGTAACCTAAATTATTCGTCTATATGAGGACACGTGTTATCTTCTGGATGATTAAGAGGTACCATTTTTGAGAGTATGAATAATCATTACAATAATTTTGACTAGAGGAGAGGAATGAAAACTGTCCAGGGGGGATGATTAGTTACACATGATCTTAATCGAGTGATCTTTCACCAATGCATTAGTCTTGGTCACTTTTAAAGATAGTTCCCCCAACCAATGAAATATTTTCAATCATGTGGTATGATGGTACATCAACTGAGGTTCTACATAAACCCATGACATATGGGTAATTATGGATGAGCTAAAAAGAATGTGATTACTATAAGGGGGTCATCAACCACATATCAGTCTGATAGTTGGGGATCTACTGGTCTTAGTGGTCAAGGTAGTGGATGAGGTTATTCTAGGATAGAGTGCCCATATTTGTATAAATGTGTAGCTTAGGGGACTCAGACTACTTCATAGAGATGAGGGGTAGGATAGTTTGATGCAGTTCATCCTACAATTGTGGATAAAGAGGATGGACCACAAATAGTTAGTGTTAATAATATTGTTGTCTCTACACTAGAAATTGTCTTAATTAAAACTAGTGCCTCACATTATTTTATGTCTTTCCATTTGTTGAATGGGTTGAGTCTGCTATTGGAGTTTGTGAGTGGTGTAAGGAAGATTGATACACCATTGAGAGTACAATTGAGAGACATCTATTTATGAAAGGGGTGTTCTCCCGAGGTTGGATAATATCATTTTTTTTATATCTACATTCTAGATATGTCAGGATTTAACATAATTATTGGAATGGACTGGTTAGTGGTGTACCGATACTATATATATTTCTACCATATAGAGTGAATTTTACATCTTCATAGGGGAAAAAATATATTAAAAATGGGTAGTGGGATATCTAGTTGATCAATGTGGGACCAGTTCATTAGTAATTGGGGGGAATCACGGCCCATGTTTCTAGTCTATTTCTAGATAACGGAGTAGTAAAGCATGGAATCTTCCCACCAATAGTGGATTGATTGCAGGATGTGATTTCAAATGACTTATCAGGGTTTCCCACTAAGAGTGATGTTGAATTTACAATTGAGATAATTATGGGGGTTTATCCAGTTTATATTCCACATTATATAATGACACCCAAATGGATTCATGACCTTAAGACTCAACTAAAAGAGTTTATGGATAAGGGGTTTATCTATCCCAGTATTTCACCTTAGGGTTCTTCAATTTTGATTTAAAATCATGATTCTAGAACATTGCGCTTGTGTTTTGATTACCGAAGGTTGAACAAGATGAATGTGTTGAAATCATATAATCTTCCTCATATCCAATACCTATTAGAATAGTTGATGTTTTCTTGTCTTTTCTCTAGGATTGATTGAGATTAGGGTATCATCAGTTGATATTTTTTTCTTCTAAGATACCTCAATCCTCTTTAAGAAATATTTATAGACTTTATGAGTTAGTGTTGATGACATTTCTATTGATAAATGAACTTGAAGTGTTTATGGACTTGATAAGAATAATCATTCACTTATTCCTAGATTAGTTTTGGGTTATGATTGTGGATTACATCTTGTTGTATGTTAAGACTCAAGACTGTCATTCCCAACAACTTATCATCATTCTATGTACACTGATAGGGAATTGGATATATACCACGATATATAAATGTAAATTCTAAATCAATCAGGTACATTTTTTGGGACACATCATCACAGGGGATGATGTGTCAATTGGCCCAGAGAAGGTTCATTTAGTGATTTATTGGTAGAATCCCCAGAATTGTTTTGATATTCATAGTTTTCTAGGACTAGTGGGCTATTATCACATGTTCATCCAAGAATTTTCTTTCCTAGAAACACACATGTTTATTCATTATCATGAATAGGATAAATAGTTAATCACTTGGATCATGTGATAATTATTTAGATGTGATAAGAATCACTTGATAATGAAAAAAATCTAGATCCACCCCGAGAAAAGTGAGGAGTATACATTTTTTTAAGCTTGATGGATAACTCATGAAGTGGTGTTGCTATAGGGACATCAAGTTGTAGTGTATGGGTCATGGAAATTGATTCCAAAAGAATGGAACTACCCCATGATCTACCACAAGTTATAATTAGTTGTTTATGATTTTTAAATTTGGTGAAATTATCTATTGGATTAAAGTTTTATAGTGTATATTGAACATTATAACATAAAGTATATCCCTTTGCAGTGATATTTAAATATACTATAGTTTATGTCAGTTGAAAATATTTATTTATTTTCTTTTTACAGATTATATAAACCAAATAGGAGAAAATGTTTCTAATACTCTAAGTAGGAAAACTCACACTCAGGTAGTTTATGTGTCTATTTCAAAGTGTAAAATGATGAATTTGTTGGCTAAGATCCAAGTTATGGTTCGAGAGAGCCAGGTGTAGGTGACACTCATATCAGTTTCAGTGGAGTCTACTCTTTTTAGATGGATCCTAGAAAATAAGTATCAAGATCCAAAAAAATTTCCCTTGTGAGAAGTTCTTAAAGTTCTAGAGTAACCTTTTTTATTATAGGATGAGATCATATATTACAGGAATCGGTTTGGTGTGATTACGAGTTTGTAAGAGGAGATTATGTGTAAAATTCACGGCTCAAGGTGGATGGAACATCCATGTTAGACCAAATTTTATCATGAACAGTGTTCATGACATTATTCTACACATATCAACAGGCGATGGTCATGCATTTACAACCTTGTGGTTTAATAAAACCCTTTATTATTTTAGAATGGAAGTGGGATGAGATCACTATTGAATTTTTGGTGGGTCTCCCAATGATGCCTCAGAGGAAAGATACTATATGGGTATTTATGGATCTAATAATGAATTTAGTACATTTAATGAAAATATAGGAGACATTCTTAGTCTATTATGTTGGATATTTTTAGGTTTGGAAGATAGTCTGTCTGCACGAGGTGCACGATATATTATTTTAGACCATGACTCATTTCATACTTCATTCATCTAGAAGGGTTTATATAAGGTTCTTAGTAAATCGGTTTTACTAATCATGGCATTCAACACCCAAAAATATGGGAAGTCAGAGTGTCCAATATAGGTTATTGAGGATATACTATGGGAATTTGTTCTTGACATTAGTGGGTCTTTAGAGAAGCCCCTAGAATTGGTGGAGTTTACCTTTAACAATATGAATTTTGAAAAAATTAATATATCCCCATATGATTTTATTTAAGGTAGTCCTTGAAGATCACTTATATATTGAATGGAGCTAGAGGAGTCTGGGGTGTTGTGACTATGTCTTGTGAAGGAGATGTTATTGCATGTTTAGCTAATTTAAAAAATTTATGTGGATAAGGCTCCAAGTATATTGAAATCGTATGCTAAAGGATGACTTTTACCCCTTTAGTTTTCAGTGGGTGATGATCTGTTCCTTCAGGTGTCGCATAGGTTGGGTCACTATATGATTCGGAGGTAGGGAATGTCGATGCCCATGATTATTAGACCATATTATTTTTTGGAGAGAATCTGGATTATAGACAATTTATTATCTATTCCATAGATATATAGCTCTATGAATCATTTTATTCTTGTGTCACAACATCATCAGAATCATCCCAAACATTCTCATGTCATCAATGTGTATAATATTGAACTTCATAACAATGTATCCATTGATGATCATTCGATACATGTGTTTTGTTATAGTGTGAATGTTTTTTAGGGAAAGAAAATGCCAATATTTTTTGTATTGTGGAAAGATGGGAATCATTAGAAGGAAATATGGGAGAGAAAAGTGAAGAGGGGAATTTCATGGTTGGTGTTCGATTTTCCCAAATCGTGGGCCGAAGACAGCAAATTGTGAAAAACCCAAATATAGGGGAATTTCATGGCTGGAACATTTTTTTTCAAACCATGTTACGTTTAAGTAGCAACTGTGTAACCTCTATAAGGAGGCGCAATGTAAGTCTCATAGTTCAGGAAAACTGTGTGCCCCGAATAAGACACCATGCACATGGAAATTTAAACCCCCAAAAATTAATTAAAAATTATATAAACACATTTTATATAAGTATATACACACAAGCTCAACCATAAAATAATACTTCATATTTTAGAGGAAAATGGTTTAATTACAAGGCTTTATAACCTCCTTTATTGATGAATTGAATGTCCATTGATAGATCTGCACCTCTCATTGTAATATATTCTCATCCCATATGGTTTCATCCAACTCTCTCATCTTTCCCACATCCATTGAAGGGATGTTTTATTATATTAGTAATGGATCTAGATCTATTTTTTATTGATTAAATCACATTGATATTGTATATATGATTTAGATCTTGATCTTATTCTTCGTCATGATAATGGTTGTTTCACTTAAATTGGGTATTTTCATTAGCGAGCATTCATCAATGATCTTTAGGTAGGAATTTTAAATTACGAATCCCATAGTCCTGATTTAATTACTTTTAAATAATTGTAAAATTTAAATTTCTTTGATTGGTATATATCATCATAGATTCGACAGGTTTAATTTAATATCCATGTGATAATGAATTGGGTTAAATTTTGGTGAAATTGAAATTGGTGGAATTGGATTCATTATTTGTTCAATTAAATAATGGAATATTATGACAGAAGAATTAGTGGGATATTGGGATTATGTAATTAGTCAATAAATTTAATTATGAGTTAATTTAATATAAGTATTATGAGATAGTTGGTAAAATATTAATGCAGAATGGGTTATACTGTTTAAATAATGAAAAATAGTTTAATAGTGAATTTTGCATTTTATTCCATGTGGTTAAATTGAGGAACTATTATTTTTGTGATAAATTGTAATTTTATACCATGATTATAAAGGGTTATAAAAAGGGTTAATATTGATTTACCTTGAATGATGAGATATATGTGATGTATGTGTGATTGATGGATATATGTATGTGGGATAGAAATAGATGCTCCAAATAACAAAATGTGATTTGATGATATATGAGTGTGGGAAAAAAATATATTCTCCAAATAACCATATTTGGTTGACTATTAAATGTGGTGTGATACATGTAATGAGGCTCCAAATACTCATGATGTGCTAGACATGGTGTTCTATTCCCAAAATGTTGGCATTATACTATGGTTCCAAATGGACATAATATTAATTGAAATGAAATAATAATTTTAAACCATGGAATTGTGATATGTGATATCTCTTATGGATAGTTCAAACTCTGACATAGGATAAACTTGGTATTGATAGTATAGGTATCATTATAAACCTTAAAATTTATGTTGTTAATTAAATAATTAATTAAATTGTGATAAATATTTACTTTTTCATTGTATTTATTGATTTTAAAAAAACATACCCTATTATTTACTATTTTTTTATATGTCATTGGTGTATGTCTACAGAGTTGTAATCACACTCTACTCGGGCTTCCTAATAGGTACTAGAATGGTCTTCTTGTTTGTAAAATAGGATAATGGTAAAAAAAAGTTGTTACATGGATTATATGGGATAGATCATGGTTAAGGGAACAAGCCATGACATCATGTACCCCATGGGACTGGTCTGTGTCTTTATTTTTGGTTTTTCACTTAACAGAGGGCATATTTTTTGGATTGAAAAATCTACTACATAAATTCTGGATATTGTATTCTTATTTTGGACATCATGGTATACTAATATTATTCTCGATATGGTATATACTTTAGATATTGTTTCTTAATTTACATTATATTGTTTCTATGATATAGAGGTTATAGTCTCCCCGTGATCGATATTATAATCTCATAGCTAGTTGGAAGCCACTGGAATATGGGGTGTCATTCCTGAAGTCATATGGCCAACCTTCTCGGGACACTGATGTGTGGAACTCAGTTGGTACTGTAAAACAAGTTAGTGTGATAATTGATTCACTGACCAACATTATTTTTAGTTTATTGAAATTCTCATAAAATTCCTTAATTCATATGAACATAACTCATTTCTATTTTAACATTGTGAGTGGATAATATTATGAAGAGAATTATCCCAAAAAAATTGATAATATCCACCCATACAAATAAAAATATGGAATTCAATTACAATGGTTGGTATACAAAAATTTTCAATAACATATATCACTGAATGATATACAGATATACCCTCACTTGGGGTTATATGACCCAACAATGAAGCTTTTAAATGATAAAATTCTCACTTGGTAAGTTTTCCATAAAGCATCCCTTATTCAAGGTCTTCATCACAATACTCGAGTGATATTAATTATCTTCCTTTCTTTTTTAAAATAGATTATTATAATCTATATTGACTCCCACATTTTTATCAAGGTAGTCTCTAAATACACAATTAGTTAAATTAATGAAGATAATAGGGAAATTGGTATGACTAAAAGGTGTCACTTTAAATTCATAGTGTTCGTACCTTGTACATAATGTTTTCTTCAGTATATCTAATTTCTTGACCATCAATTAATGATATATATAGCAAAGATCAAACATTGAAATGTATTGATATTCACACAACCGATCAAAAAATTCATCAATATAGGAAGATGATACTTTTTCTTGATTTTGATCTTGTTAAGTTCTCTATAATAAATATTGAGTAGAAATGATCAACATTACCTTTTTATAAATAAAATACATTACCCCCAATTCTTCAATTATCTAAACTCAATCTGGTATATTCACAATGGAGTCTTAAAAATTATTTCCAACAAGTAATTAGTTTTATAAAAAATTGTAATTAATTTATTATAGAGATACCAGAATATTATTCCAAAATGAAATAAAAAAAACTCGAATACAATAGGAATATATTCTTCATTGTGTTTCTCCAAAAACATATTTGATATGCATCCATTTTAAAAAATAATTAGGACCCATGCAAGAGATGTTATTTCCATCATATTTTCATTTTTATCAGCACATTGAAAATAAATCATATGTTGGTTCATAATATCAAACATGAAATCCCTTACATGGAATTTGATGTGGTATTTATGTAGATAAGTTTAGTAATTTTTTTAAATAACAAAAAAATATACCAGAGGGAGTGTAACAATATTTACAGGAAGAAAATTCCTATAACATTTAACCAAATATGATTCAAAGACATAGGATATTATCATTGTACCTATAGTGTTTTTTAATCTATTAAACCTCTAATTTTTTAGATGATATTGTTATATCGAAAAAAAAATTCCATATAAATAAATATGTGGGTAGATATAGAATCAAATAAGACATTAATAGTTCCATATTGAATAATAATTGTACCTTTTATCATATCATTATCATGCCCATCATCATAAATATTGATCATCGGAGATTTCACTATTTCTCTAAGAATAATAGGTTGTTGATGATGATAACCATAATTAATATTTAGATTTGGGAACAATATATCCTAATTCACATTATCATGGAATTTGAAAAACTAGATTATGTGTGGTGTATTCGGTAAATATTTTTATTTATTTAAAAAATTTGATAACTTCTTCTAATCACACCAAAATGATGTCACCTTATGGACATCCTTTACAAACAAAAAAATATTTTTTAGTCCCCTAGTGATAATTTCCTAAAAGTATCCTTTCACAGAATGAGAATATGGGATGTATAAACATATTCTCTCCATGTTTTTTATAATTTCCTTTTAATTCCAATTTTATTTTCAAAACAAAAAAAATGATATTTGTATATAAATTCACTCCTAATTTCCACATTAATATCACATAGAAATATTTTTTAATAAAAATTTATTTACCTTATGGATAACTCCCTATGGATAATTTTGTTTTACATTACTGAATAATTGATCTGTCTTACTTTCAGGTTAGATGATAATACCAAAATCATACCACACAAGTTGTGTTCAATTTAGCACCAAGGTACTAAAATATTCATTATACGTTCATTTCATATCATTTTTTCATTCCCTTTTTTTGAAAAATTAAAATAAATAATATACCTATTTAGAAATATACTATTATACTCATTCGATTATGTAGTGTAAACTTCATCATGTTCCATCTTGTTATTGTAATGATTCCACAATTTATCTGCTTCAACTTCAAAATTATCAATATAACAAATAACTTTTTCATGATGCAAACATTGGTGGTAAAAAAATATCTTTTTAGTGGTACTGATGTATTTATTAAAAAATAAAATATTAGAATACCCACTAAAACAATGTGGACTTTTATATATAAAAGACATAGTAGATAATTAATCCCCCCTTTTATCATTGGGATTATATTTTTGATTCATATCTTTAGAATTTTTTGTAATCATAACAATGAGATTTTTCATTCAACCTCCCATAACAAAGGTTTCTCAAATGGAAAATCAACACATTTTTCATCACATTTATCATTATAAAAATTCTTTTAGGTTGTATCCATCGACTATAAATAAAAAAACCTAGTTTTAGAAACAATAATCATATTATAAAAACATATAATAATGAAAAATTATTTATTAATGTCTAAATTGTGACACACCTTCATGGAAAACATAGGTTTAACCTAGTTTATTCGTTACTAATACCATAACATCATTATTTTGTCATATACCTAAACAAATCATTAGGGTTACTATAAATATTTCTCATCCTACTTTCAAATGGATAATTAAACCTTTCTTTGATTCCATCGATTATGAACAATACTTTTCATACAAAGATATTATATATTAATAGATAAATAATCATTATATAACATAAAACTAATTCCAAAATCATGAATGTCTACTTCCTTTGGAAACATGGACACATAATAAACATCTTCATAAGTGAACTTCATAGTCTACAACTATGTTCTTCATATATAGAACACTTATTAGATATATCATACATAAAACCATTATTCATGAACATGGGATGAAAATATAAAAATGAGTGATATTAGATTATAAAAGATGTTAAACAAGACTGATATCAACAATCAAAAAAGAATAACATGAGAATAAGGTTATTTGATTAATATTTGAAACCCATACTCTTCACATCATAGATCATAAACATGATTCATGACATAAATTTTGGAATTTCAAAAGACATGAATCATAAAGGAATCAAAGAACATGAATTAAGATATAATAATATTAGCACAATACATAGATTTTTTTATACAAATAATCATAGAAATCCTTATTTAAAGGAAACCCTCTAAGAAATTTATAACATTTTTGGAATTATCTATCCACTTGTGTACCTACATCATGATGGGATGGCCTCAAGTGTACCATCTTTTGAGATTCAGATAAAATCTAGTGTAGTCTCTAGGATTATTAAAAATTAATAATTAACTACTTCATTTGACAAAGAAATAGGTCACACCCATCACCAAATAAAAGTCATACAAATTTGTGATAGAAGATCATACAAAAAATCATCATATGACTAATCCTAAAAATTAATGGGTTTTATATTACTTTTATCATCATAGTTATAAACAATATATTTAGAGAATTAATATGGATCATTAGATCATATCCCCCATAATTAATAGGCAACATAAATGGATGTAATCATAGATGGAAAATTATTTTTAAATATCAAATGAAACATTTATTCTAGGAAATTAAATTTCAATTTTCAAATCACTCACTTTAAAAAAATCAATTATAAAGAAAAACCTTTTTTAATCATAACATTGTAAACATGTAAATAACAACCAAAGAAAATATTATACATGACAGAAATAAAATTCATTCACTCTATGTAAGTAAAAAAAATCCTTTCACACCATTGTAAAAATGTTAACAATTACCTCATTCAGAAAATGACAAAAAAATTACTCAATTTTTTTAAAAAAAGTTAAACATGGTTAAAAATGACTTTATAAATCATAGGAAATAGTAAATACTTTTTAAATATTTTTTGGAAAAATGAATATGAAAGATAAATATTCCCTTATGGAGATATAAACATAACTAAAAACAAATACAGATGAGATTATGAAATAAATCCCTTACCAATTTAATATATTTTGAACCTTAATAATTAATAATTGTGGAATCATTTACGGTTAAAAATATCTCATAACTTTCTTAAGAAGAATTTTAAAATATATAAACCTCAACCCCAGTAGCTTGGAGTCGGTACATTATATTATTATGTTGGTATAAACAGAAGATTAAAATCCCAAATGACCAAACATTATAGATTTTTTTAAAACCCCTATTAAAAACATGATACTCATATTACATTGAGAATTAAAATAAATCACAACAAAATTAAATTCTCAAAACCTGTGAAACTCATTCCAAGAATTCATATCCATATCTCGAGGAAAGGAATAAAATAAGGGTGAGAAATATTTCGTAGTAAGGGTTATGTAAAACAGTTTATATAAAGAATAAATAATCAAAATCCTAATTCAAATTTAGATATATAAACCCATATTATAAATAAATATATGGATAAGGCATAATCAATATGGTAAGGTAAATAACTAAATCAAATTCCATTTAATAATTAAACTTATAATTAAATACATCCATAGATAACATCATAGAAACAATTTCATGGATTATAATAATAACTAAATTCATAATGAATGAATGTCATAAATATTTTACTCTATGTTTCCTATTAAAATGGAATAATTACCATCATGTCCTTTCACAAGATGGTTCAAATAATATGGTAACATCCTATCTAATTTAGTTGACTAATTTGTCTCTTTAGTTTGTCGATGTATCGAGGGGATTACATTAAATGGTCCCCATCCTATTTTATAAAATTCCAAAGAAATTATAATACATCAAATAATTGATTTCATTCATAAATATTGGGACTTATCAAAAATTATTATTGACTAATTGGTATCATTTTATCAATTTATCCTTAATTAATCAATATCATTAAAAGTAAACACCATATATAATAATGGTGTATAGTTTATGAAATAATTATATCCATTACATAATAATATTTATATTCATGAAAATTATAATTTTTAAAGGGGAATTATGTACAGTGCATAAAATTTTATTTTTTCATAAAAAAAAAATAAGCATCGATGGAATGTAAATTGAGATGAAAACGATTACCTTATGCTTAATTTTGGTTTAACATGATTTAACCTCAAGTATAGTTGTATTAATAATGTTAAAAATTTATACTAGAACCATATTAATATTTATGATTTCATATATGAGTCTTTTATAACAAATCATCACCTATTTGTTAATAATCATTCATTATTTTCAATATTTCGTGTGTTAATTGAATTGATTTTAAAGTATGTTTTGACTTTTTTTTTTGTTCCACAAAAATAAATCATTATATAATACTGTATATATTTTAAAAAATAATTTAAATATAAAATATATTCACTATAAATTTTTCTAGGGGAATCTATAAAATTTAATGATTGGAAATGAAATACACCGTTCAGTGATAGGGTAGGTTATATATATGCATGAACGTTGCTTCCATTTTATTTTAATATTGAATAAAAGAAAAGAAATTTATATATATATAATCATTATAATATCATTTTTATTTCATATGTATAAAAAAAATTTATTGAACCAATACTTAATAAATTTCATGTAAATCGTGAATGAATTACATTGCTTCGTGAGGCGTTATTTTATCATACACACAAGCGATGTTATCATATTACCACAAAATAGAATGCATGATGTTATGTGTGATATAATAATTAAATTATAATTTTATCATCATAAATATATTTTATATCATTTATAAACTATTAATCCCTCATTATTCATTTCCATGGATAGTTCTAAAGGAAAAAATGAATGACATCAGTTACAGAGGCGGTAGTCCATTGTACATTAGAAAAATGATTTAGTAATACATTTGAATAAAGTGTGTAAAGTTTTAGGTTGTAACCATAAAATAAATAAAATATCAATATATGTAATATATTTTAGTTATTATATATTCTTCATAAAATAGGAAATAATGTTGTTGGAGGAGAAAATAAATTTAAAATGACAATTGAAAAACATTACATTTTCCTTAGGTATCTTCCTTGGGATTTAACTAAATTAGTAAAATGATGGATTTAAACCCAAAAATGTTTATTGGATGAGTTAAATGAATTATACGAGTTATTTTTCCTTATTTTTTTAGCCAAATGGCTTGAGTGGTGTGTATAATGGGGGATATTGAGTTCTCTTTTACAGCTATGGTGGAGTGGTGTTCTTATAAATAATTACTATTATTCAATATTTTTAGGTCTTTCATACATAATGTGGATGAATAATTGAATTATAATATAGGTTAGGGTTTATCTAGTTTACCTACACCTTCACCACTCTAAAATAAATTCATTTAAAAAAATTTAATCCTTAAATTTTATATTTTCCCACTTTAACAATTTTAGCATTTCAATACAGTTACTAGATTTATAAAATGGGTAATTTATCCATTAAGACTAAATTAAAGTGATAATTATTGTAATATTTTAACCCAATGATTCAAAATATTTTACCTAATTTATAAAATAACAAAACCCATGTTTTTATGAGATGAATTATAATAGAAGTACATGTAACATGAAAAAACACTAATTTAACAATAACCACACTTGCATTTTTTTACTATTCATTGATCAAAATGATCATTATAAAATATAAATTGATCTATTAGTGTTATAAATTTGATATTTATAAACATTTAAAAATCACTTTTTAGAAGATAGGAATTTCAGTTTTTTTGAAACGTGTAACAAAATATCATTTATAAAAAACTAACAATTATTTTTATTTTGAATTTATTTGTTTAATTTATATTGAAAAATATAAATACATTAATACAATTTTAATCTATTAAATTTTAGAAAAAATTACTGGATATATTCATGTAAAATATTAAAACAGTTTTCAGAAAAAAAAACCCATTTTTAAACTAAAAATAAACTTTTTCTAAAATAATATATAAATTTATTCAAAAAAAATTTATTTGGATAAAATATAACAGAATAATTATTATTATAAATTAAATTAAATTCCAAATATAAGGGGTCTGTTAAATTGTTTAATTTATTCAATGGAATTGACATTTTTACAAAAATCTCTATTTTTCAAAATTTACTAAAATTTTAAAATGCTGGGAAAATTATTAAATTATTACCATAGAATAATTTATATATTTTTATTAAAGAAATTTATTTCATTATATGAAATTATTTTTTAAAATTTTCAAAAAAAAATAATTTTAATATTCACTTGTAAAATATAAGAAATTGATTTTTTTGAAGAAAATGTTTTATAAAGAATAAAATGACTTAAAAAACATTTGGGTGATTATTAAAAATTAAATAATTAATAATTTATCAATTATTATTACCATTATATATTTCTTATCTTTTTAATACTTTTCACACCCCCTCCCCCCGTGTAATGGCTAGATTATAATGGTCACAGTTAAATAATAAGATTTTTTTTGTTTAGGATCAACATTATGTGTCTTGTACACAATCAAATATAGTATTTCTTTTTAAAATATTTGGATGTCATATTCTACCTTATTAAATGGATTATGTCATCACATTTTTAACTCAGGATAAAAAGTCTAGTGGTTTCAATTTTCAAAACTCATTTGTTGAAAGCCCACATTGTAAAAAGTATCAATTAAACATCTTATTAATAAAATTGATAAGAAAATGAATTCGTCACCACAAAACTAGGATTCTAATTCATGTAATGTGTTTATATGAAAATGGAATAGAATTATAACTATCAATTTCTTAGGGATAGTGATAGATAACACAATAATGTGAATGTTAACAATTACTATACTGAAAATATATTAGGGGTCAAAAGGCTATTCATTAGTCAATAAAAAATTAAATAGATTAAACTTTTTTTCCAAAATACTTTTTCCAAATGTTGAGGTTTTATTTTCCAATATTTACTACGAATATATGGAAATATATATTCCTGAAAAGTATAATTTCAACCTCATATTTTTTTCCAAACAACAAGTATTTAATGAAAAAGGTTCAAACCTAAAGCATCAAAATATACTAATATTGATAATAAAATACAAAAATGTGTACCTATATATTCCTCTTGTCATTAGTATTTAACAAAAACCAAAATGGTTAGTAAAATATAATATAATAATATAAATATATAAAGCCTGTGTATAATGAAAGGATACATTAATATCAAAATTTTAACAGATATCACGATAATGTAGAGAGACAATTTCTCTCATGTAAGACTTTGAAATATATCTATATATATTTCTAGTGCTATGCCCTATGATGAAATGTGATTCGGTGGTCCGGTGTGTCCCGAATTAATTTTATAAAAATATTAAATATATTTTTTATTTTATGTCTTCATATTATTAAAAATATATTATAACTCTTAAACAGAATCTTGGATTAGAAATTTTAGACCATTGTTATGTTCGGGATATGGTTTTTAACTAGGGTATGACCTAAAATTAATTGGTAGATGGCATTCATACTCCTCACTCATTGGTAGTATGTTTAGTGAAATAATTAAATAATTATTCAATTAATTGTTTCATTTTTCATGAAGTAAAATATTCTATAAGATAACTAATAGGATGATTTCTCTAAGGTTAGTTTCATAATACATGGGATAAATCTAGATATCTTCCTCCCTCATCTATTGGTGAATCTCATCGGATAACGATGAATCAATTAATAGGACCATGTCAGGATTTAGGGAACACAATGAATTATATCAATCATTGGAGGACAAATTCAGAATAAAACAATGGTTTATAATAAATTTAGAACTTTTAAATTGGTGTTTTACGACCTTTGACAAAATAGATTGAGTATATAGATCGTTGTTCTTTGATATGTGTACTTTTGAGTCTTTTCCTGGTCTGGTGTAAAGAAATATTGATTTTTTTTTATTTCTTTCTAACCCTGGGTTCCCCATCCTTGATCGATTGTCCGAGAACACTTGGAAACAATCATCTAACCTTTTTGTTGTTCTTTTTCCTTCTCATCTTCATGTTCTTCACCTATTGGACCCCACAATACCTTTTTTTCTTTTTTGGGTGGTACCGAGCCTGATCAGACACTCAGAACCATTAATAATCAATGTAAAAGGAATTAATCATTGAACTAAGACTATATGTTGCGTCATTTCATTGAGAGGATAAATGTTGGGGTGACCTGTTGTTGATTAATTAACGGTGGAATGCTTCCGAAAGTATGGAAGCTTACATGTCCACACGAACTCATATCAAAGGCTATTTAATGATGAAAGATAGAATGGATCCATGAACCATGACTAAATCCACTACTCTAGTCATGTTATAGGCCTAAATCAAGGACATGATATAAGGATTTGAGGTGAAAAAGACAGATTTGGAATTCAGTAGAAAACCAGATTAGACACTGTGTTCATGGATGAAAACACGACCTATAGTCCCCACCCCCTGAGATGGATTTTAGGGTTTCAGAAAATTTAATAATGCCACAATATGTATATATCCTATACATAGTGTATCCCATCCACATATGGGAACCCATGTGATGAATCACACAGATACGGTGAGCAGAACATGGCCCAAGTGTCGAGTAGCTTAGACACACTTTATAGTCCAGCTACACATCGTGTACTCCTACACAGTTAGGATCCATGTTCCATCTAGGGACATGGATAATAGGGAGAGGAGGACCACACACCATGTGGGTCCCCACACACAATGTGTACTCCGGGAACCCTTTTGAGGAACCTTCAAAATCTTGTATCTCTTATATTTCAACATGTATTTTGGACAATAACATGTCCAAAGTGTTTTCCCTTGTAAAATGTGATGGTCCTCTTAGTTGTGGATTATTAGATAATATGAAAAAATTTACAGGAATGATACTTATTTTTAGATGATGCTCAATGACTATAGTGATGAGGCATGATCACCAGAGGATTCATTCCAAGTGGAACCCCTTATCAACATAGGAAACTGTCCTTGATTACACCATATTGGTACCCCAAATCAAACAATGGTGTGGGTCCTCAAATTTCTAGAAAACCCACCCAAACTGTTTAAGGAACATGTCCTTGACGACACTAGAGTGTTACCCCCTACCGTATTAGTGTGAAGGACCATGACTTCCACATGGAAATGTCTTACGGGGTAGGGCACAGGTCCTTACTAACAATATAGTGGTACCCCCTTTCATACAAGGGTTCAGGTTCTCTACCATTACAATGGAACCCCCGATGTGCATGGGAAAAAGTCCTATATAGCTCCCTTTATAGTGTAACCATCCTACAGAGTAGGGTGTGGGTCCTCAATAACACCAGAGTGGAACCCCCCATCTGCATGAGAGAAGGTCCTCTATGGATACATTTGAGAGTAACCCCCTAATGTAGTAGGGAATGAGTCCTCTACTTCGAGATGGTTCCCTCGTTAATATGTAGCATAGTGAAAAGGCAATTCATATCTTAGATGGTTACTTCTGGGAAAACGCATTATATTATAGGCTTCGTTGATGGAATTCTGGAACTGTTTGCAACTTTTCTTATTGATAAGATATATCAGATGGAGATCCCATTACACTCTAATTAGGGTATCTTTTTACTGATTATATATATATATTATCTTATTTTGTATCCTCAACTTGTATTTTTTTACTCTCCGTCAAGGAGTGGTGATAAAGTGTGAGGTATTCAATGTGCTTTCGTGTTAATCTTCCTATGGTATGATGACTCTACTCTTATTTCATAGGTCTCAAAAACTCGATTTTCAGTTCATATACTACCCATTCTTATCCTCTTGTGTTTGGATGAAACTACTAGAAAATGGACCTATCCCCACGGTTCTTGAAAATCATGCATGTAGGAAACTTTTTAGGACCTATACCCACGGTTTTGGAAAACCATTGGGATAGGGGGGCCTATACCCACAGTTTTCCAAAACCATGGGTATAGATCCTAAAAAGATTCTTATTCCCACATTTTTCAAAAACCATTGGTATAGGGGTAACTATCCCCAAGGTTTTCCCCAAAACCGTGGGGATAGGTATTGGCTAAAATACGTATACCCATGGTTTTTCAAAACCGTGGGTATAGGTTTTCCGTGTGTGTGCAAGAATATTTTGTTTCCCATGGGAAGGAAAAAAATTTGGCGGGAGTCCTATACCCATGGTTCTTCCCTCTATACCCACGATTTATATAACTATATTTAACTATATATATATACATATGTGATGTTATGGAAGTGGTAAGATGTGTTGTTTGCAGCGAAGAGGTTGCAGGATCGAAACCTTCTACTGGAAATCTTTTAATATTTGTACCCATGGGTTTAAAACTATGGGTAAAAGACTTTTACAGCATGGAAATTGTGTATGATTATTGGAAATGGTGGCAGAATAGCTATACCCACAGTTTTGGAAAATCATGGGTATAAAATGTGGACCTATACCAATGCCACCAACGACCACTATTCCTAAAAACGTGGGTATATGCTATACCCACAATTTTGAACATTGGGTATATGCCTTTTTTCTAGTGGTGTGATATTTATTTCACCCTTGGTTGGGTTGAGTTGTTCTCTTTAACTTAATCATACATCTGCTTTCTTTAATTTCTATTGTATCCCTTATTGATATCCCTCCATTTTTCATGGGTTCCTACTAGGTATGTATATAATCACCCATGCATAGGATTTTCCCATATATATCTTGTATTATGGAAACGACATATAGGTCGACCGTGACTTCGGAGGAGCTTAAGGATACTTGGTCCTTTGGACAGCATACGGTACTCAGATATTATGATTTACAATATGGGTTCTCTCAGTATATTAATTTTCATTTTTTATCTGTTTGGGACATATTTCTGTTTGGAAGTTTATTTTTTCCCCTTTCATTTTAGTTTACACTACCGTACTTTTGTATAGTATAGCATTTATTCATGTTTGGATTACTTTTTAATTGTATTTCATCCGTTACCATTTCCCTCTGTACTTTTTCATTAATATGGTTGTTTGTATGAATATAGGTATATAGAAAAAGGACATCACATGTTAGATATGTCTTCATATATTTTTTCCAGCACTTGGCCAATGGAGGTATGCTTTGGGTAGTTGCGTCTTGACCCTCATATTGGGTTGGGTTGTGACAGATTGGTATCAGAGGTGGTTAGATCCTTGGTAAATTGTTTGGACAATTACCCTTCTTTGAATTTTGGTTGGTCTTAGGGAAATCATGTTGATGTGTATCGAGTGTGGCTCTTAGTCCATGGAATATAGTGTTTTGTGGATGCCAATTTATCCATTTACTCAGACATTGACTACCTGGTTGTCGACTTGACATGTTGAGACATTTTTTGCAAGGATCAATGGTATATGCATAATATAGTATTGATTATTTTAATATCCTTCTTGATTCATCTCTTCGTTATTGTTGATATATATATATATATATGCGAATTTAACTATGTTAAATCTTAATAAGTTTTTGGATGCCTCTACGATTACAGCTATCTAAGATACAAGCTCAGCTTCCTAAAACTGACCAGATAAGTAGTGTGGCCATATTTCATTGTACATCCCATGACTCCCCTCTTCATGGTGGTCATGTAGTATCACCTCTACCTTCCAAGCACCAAATCATTTTGGTAGTTCTGGCTGAGGATGTGCATAATCGTAGCTCACTCTTCGATTTCTAGCACTTGTGGTTGGTGAGGTTCAATGGAACGCTAAATCCCTATGAAGCTAATGATTATCTAGAATCAGTAATTTGTGTATTTAGGAGCATTCGGAAACTGATGGATCATGTGGTTGCACTAGTAGATATCCCTTTCCATGGAGAATTTGGGCCCTTGTGGAGTCTCGTTAAGCATATATATGATGAGTCGACACTCTAGTTGGATGACTTCCAACAGCTATTATATGAGTAGTACTACCCCTCCTAGCTGCTCTTAGTCTACATCCAAGAGATTTTGGAGATGCATAAGGGAGGGATGATGGTGGATGAGTATGAAGAATGGTTCATAGACCTTATGTGGTACTCTCTTGGTATGATCCTAGACAGCTACTTCTGAACACTAATTTTTGAGAATAAACTTCACTGATAGATATGGTCTAGCTTTGTGCCCCTATTCATCCCTAAAAATGTCAGAGATATGGATCACACACTATTACCAGAGATATTGTGTCATAGGGATGCCTAACAGATGGAGATGGTAGAGGGCTCCACAGAATTGATCTGTCTGTAGTAGTTAGTAGGTGCTAGGCACCTGGATCATGACATAGGAGGCCTTCTCAGGATCAGGCTCAGACACATGGTCAGAGGAAGAATGGAATTAAAGGATATCCTAGAGATGGGATTTTGTTAACTTGTGATGTGTGAGGTCACATGGAATGATATAACCTGACTGTACGTGTAGAGTAGCACATATAGATAGATGATGGACCTCTAAGGTATAGGTAGCATATTGATCAAGGATCTCATGGGAGTGGACTGGGTGGTTCCCAGGTAGGTGGAGATGCAAGAGGAGAATGAGGATGTATTCATGGAGTACAATGCAATGATATCCTTCAACTACAAGCACTAGGAGGGACACATTATTCTTAGGGAGATGGTATCCAGAGATGCAGACAGATATTAGATTTGGTGGTTTATGACCCCAGATCACATGATATGATTAGATTTATAATCTATTTTTATTCTACTATTTCTTTAATTTTATTAGGAATATGTGGAATATATTCCTTAATCACTCTACTATTGTTGTGAGAGATATAGCTCCTAGTTGAGATACTATCCCACCATCTTTGTCTTAAGATTATTATAGGGAACACTTCTTATGTGTCATTTATCTGATAGTAGTGTGAGTTATGTTATAGTGGATAGAGGTTCATGTGGGACCTCTTGGTCATCATAATGGAACCCTATAACTTCAGCTTCGGTGTGGATTAGTTTTCCATGTTCTGGCCTAGATTGACTGTCACCACAGGCAAGTTAGAGGCCTATGTACTGATGGAATGAGATTCTCTATTTTTGGAAAGATAGTTCCCATGGAAGTGGAAATGGGTTATGCAGTAAGGAGGCTGAATCCAATCACCCATCAGTTAGTGAGTATATACCTTGGTACAATAGGCTCATCAGGCATCTGTATTCCTTCATCTATGGAGGATTTTATGTACATCTTCTCAAAGGATGTTTGGGGACTACCTCCGAGGTGTAAGATAGATTTTTTCATGGTCTAGATTCCTGAAGCTTCTACAATATCCTCGAAGAAATAGCTAATGGAACCTATCTAGTTATGGGAGCTATGGTTCTAGTTTGAGGATCTTTGAGATAAATTTTTCATCCAACTGAGTGTGTCCCCCTGGGAGGCTCCATTCATGTTCGTGAAAAAGGAATATGGGATCTTAAAACATTGCATGAATTATCACTGCCTAAACCAGGACACGATAAAAATAAAGTACCCATTCTTTAGGATTGAAGAGCTCTTTAACTAGTTGTGAGTCATGAGATGGTTATTGAAGATCAATCTCAGGTCTGGCTACCACCAGTTTAGGGTTTTTGAGGCTATTCTAATGTTCCTATGGACACTATGAATTAATTGTGATTCCATTTCATGTGAATAATTTGCTTGACTTGTTTATGTATTTTATGAACCTGGTCTTTCATCTATAATTATAACAGTGTGTTATTTTATTCATTACTGACATACTCGTATATTATGCATCAGAGGAGGGTCATGTAGAGCACTTAGCAATGGTCCAATATTTTCATTGAGAGCAATAGCATTACCGAAATCTATCGAAGTGATATTTTTGGATTCATGTGGTTTACCTCCTAGGGCATGAAATTTCAATGAATGTTTCATCCATGGACTTTTGGAATATTGAGGAATTAATTTCATGAGAGCCACCCAATATATTTTCAGAGCTGCAGATCTTTATTGGATGTGTTGGTTACTACAAGAGTTTCTTCATGGTATTATTCAGAATCACAACCCCATTTGACCGCCTTGACATAGAATGAGACATTTTTTACTTTATTTGAGAAGTTATAAAGGGCCTTTGGTAAGTTGAGTCTGATTATGACAAGTGATCTAGTGTTGAGACTGCCAAAGGAAGGTGTGGAGTTTGTAGTGAAGTGCAATGAATCAAGAGCTGGGCTCGACTGCGTGTCTTTGTATTTAGAGAATGTTATCGTAAATGATTCAATGCAGTATATACCCCATGAGGAGATCTATGTTACTCGTGTCCTAGATCTATAAGTGGTATTATTTTCATTGATTATTTGGAGGAAATACCTTTTGGGGAAAGTTTTTGTGGCTTACTCAGACCTCCAGAGTCCTAGGTACATCTTCATGAAGATAAAACTACACCTGAGATAGTGGTGCTGGTTGGAGTTCATACAGGACAATGTCTTTGAGCTTTTTTATACACCATGGAAGGGCATCATTGAATCACATTCACTTATTAGGATATTCTAGGCTCATTTGTTGTAAGAGGCTTTAAAAAAGTTGGCCTCATTATAACTGACCCTATTGGAGAAGGAGGGTATAATTTTTTCAGTCAATGGTGTTGACTCATTCAATTCCTGAGAATGTGAGGGAGTTTGATCTAGGATACATCAACTGTGAGGTTTTACATGACCAGATATCCATTGGAAACTCACCAGATTGATATTATGAATGTGGTAATCACGAAATATTGTTCCATGGGTGAACAGTGGTTCCAAACAAGATACAGAAGGAGGTGATGCAGAAGTTCAACACGTCTACAGTAGAAGTACATACAAGTTTGGGTAAGAGGTATAGAGACATTCATCAAAAGTATCATTGGCCCAAAAATAGATGAAGTGTATTTCAGTTAACCTCTTGGTGCCTCACTTTTATTCATGTAAATGTTGAGAACCATGTTTCGGCGGGTTTGTTGCATCCCCTTGATATCCTGGAGTGGAAATGGGACTACATATCAATGGACATTGTTACAGGTCTTATACACAAAATGAAGGTCCATGATGGTATCTGGGTTATAGTTGACCAACTCATGAATTCAAGGTACTTCCTAGCTATCACAAAGTAGATTTTGGTGGAGATTTTTTGGATGTTGTACATATGGGAGTTTGTTTTCCTTCATGGGGTTCCATATACTGATAATATATGATAATGAAATGTGGTTTACCTAACGATTTTGGAGAGTCATGTGGGGGATTTGGGACCCAAATTATGATGAGTACAACCTTCCACCCCATACTAATGGGAAGACTGAGCGCACTATCTAAGTGGTGGAGGATTTGTTGTGGTCTTGCATTTTATACTTTGGTTGGAGCTGGGAGGATCACATTTCCTTGGTATAATTTTCACACAACAACAACTACCGCTCTAGAATTGGCATGACACCATTTTAATCCATTTATGGGAGACCTCACAGGTCACCCTTTTGCTAGAAAAAGATTGGTGAGGCATCTATTGTGGTCTCATAGATGGTGCATGTGATGATAGAGAAGGTCTAGGGAATCCATAAGAAGTTGAGGATGGCTCATATTAGACAAAAATCCTATGAAGATAATATTTTTATCCCCTTATAGATCAATCATAGAAACTATGTTTTTTTGAGATTCTCCCCATAAAGTGGTTATGGAGGTTCATCTAAGAAGGAAAGTTATCCTCGAGTTTCATAGGGATATTTGAGATCATGAAGAGGTTTGGTTAGGTTTCTTTCCACCTTGCCCTACCCCCATACATGAAGTGGGTGAACAAAATACTCCATGTATTGTATATAAGGAGATAAAAGAATGAACCCATAAACATTTTCGATTGGGGTAAGATGGACATTGAGGATGGATCCACCATTGTGAGGAACTAGATGGGGATTGAGGATTGAAATGGGTGGACATAATATCGAATTACCATCCCCTTGAACTATGTGTTGTGGTAGTATGGGAATGTGCAAAAGAGTTTCTTGGAGTGGGAGTTCCAAGTGGCATCTTAGTACCCCATTTTATTTTAATAATTTTTATATTTGGGTGAAAAAACCATGAAGGATGGAATAATGTAGAGACCCCATTTTTGACATGTAAGACTTTTAAATATTTCTATATATATTTCTAGATCAAGGAAATGTGATGGCATGAAATTTGGATTACCAATCATCCCAAAATTAATTTTATAAAAATATTATATATATTTTATATTGTATGTGCACAAATTCAAAAATAAAACTAGATAATAGCTAAATTGATTCTCGGATTAGAATTCTAAGAGCATTGTTGATCCTAGAACATAGTGTTTACCCTTGGTGTGACATAAAATGAGTTAGTTTAGGGCGTTCAGACTCCTCAGTCGTTGTGGTACGTTTAGTGAATTAATTATATTTTTACTTTATTTATTTGTTTCATTTTTTACCTAGTGAAATGTTTATAGGATCACTTATTGGATGATTTCTCTAGGGTTATCTGCATAAACTCTGGGAGAAATCGGGTGCTCTTCATCCATCCTTCATTGGGTAATCTCATCGAATGACGAAGAAACAATGGATTAGATCATATTCATATGTAGTGAATGAACATATTATATCGATCATTATAGGATGAATTCTTCAGGAAAGATTGATCCTTAATCGAGGTAGGACTATTCAATTGGAATGTTTTAGACCCTTCATCTAATTGATTGAGAATATTGAACGTTGTTTTTCAAATAGAGTCATTTTGCAGTATTTTCATGTTCTGGAGTACTAAAATCATGATATATTTCAATTTTTTCTATTCTTGGGTTCCACATTTTTGATCGATTGTCCAAGAACACAAGGCATAAATAATTTAGCCTTTTTGTGGTACTTTTCCACCATTTATCTTTGTGTTCTTCACCAATTAGACCACACAGTATCGATTTGACTTTTCTAAGATTTACTAAGCCCTATTGAATCCAAAAAACTGTGATTGATCGACAAAAAGGAACAAATCTATAAAATAAGACCAGATCTATAGTTTTTATGATGTTAGGATGGTCATTTGTGTAACACCCTGAGACTTTATGAAAAATATTCTTTTTAATTTCATTAATTCCTTGTGTTGTATGCTACACCAAAAGGTGCTTGAAAAACACCCATCCTTGACTTGTCTTGCATTACACGCAATCGCGACCTTCCTCAATAGCATGTGTAGTACGCAATACCGAGTTTCACTAAACAACGATATGCTATTAAAATATTATTAAAACTAGCTGTTATGAATAGTAATAACCACTTTTTGAAATTTTGTAAATTTTATTTTTCAAAATGGACTTCATTTTTGGATTCGGAATATCGAAATTAGCTTAGGGTGAAATTTTGGTACTTTTTGGATAATTTCATATTCTGATGAATAGTAAAAATTACTATATTTTAATTAAAAACAAATTTTTTAATTCAAATAATTAATAGTGATAAATTATTAATTTGAGTGGTTTTAAAGTATATTTAGAATATATTTTTACAATTTAATATAATGTCGGTCATTGGATGTAATTTCACATTTAAACCAGTTATAAACAAGTGTCAATCTTTTGATAGTTATTATCTATTAAAAACACGCTATTTGTTTTGACGACGGGAATTAATTTTTAAATTAGTTAATGTAGCTGATATGTTTTGAATTTGATAAAATAGACATCATTTTTTAATTCATAATATCAAATATAGCTTAGGCCTAATTTTCGTAATTTTTCTGCAAACTTTCATTTTTTGATGAATAGTGAAACCACTAAGTGGTAGTTAAAAAAACTGAATTTTTCATAAAACATAATTTTACCGCTTCTGTGAATGGAATTTCAAAAATCCGAGAGATACGGTTGATGTCAGTAAGTAAAATCTGGTTCAATGAGATGAAAATAATTTTTGGTGAATAGTAACTTTTTACTTTTTTTAACATAGTTAAAAGTAGATAGGGTAATTAAGGATAAAAATGATATTATTATTACCCTAAAACATGTCCTAATTATATTGGATAAGTTTAATTCGACCAAAAACAACCTTAGGAATAAAATATGACCATTTAGGCCCACTTGGATTATATTAGGACATTTATTATTAATTTATTCACAGAAGTGTGAAAATAGTTAAAATCAAGGTTTAATAAGTAAATCATTTTTAATATAGGGTTATACATAAGCTAAATTCAACTATAAATATTCATTAGAAAGATAAAAATATTTCGTACATAATGATATTTAATTTTTAATTTTTAGACATTAAATTATTTAATTTATTTATGACACAATGATGATGGAGTAATTATTTTATTAATGAAATATTGACATATTTGATGTTATAAATACCCAAATAAATGTAATTTGAGACTATTTATGAACTCCAATAATTTTCTAGGTCAATATTACATGTTTTTATTGTTTTAATTACCTTTTTTAGATCTAATAATTCTGTTATGATTTTCAAAAAAAATCAATTACTAAATAGTGTCAAAATTGACATAAAATAGTTTTTAAAACAAATATTATATTATTAGTTGTTATTTTATTCCTAAAAATCTATGGTTCGGCCAAATGACTTAGATAAGGTTATATATATTAATAATAAACAACTTGGGGTTATTTTGGCTTGTTGTAGTAAGTTTATTAACCTTATAGTGTAAGAACACAAAAAGACACGGTAAAAGTTAAATTATCTAACTTAAAGTTAAATATAAATGATAAGGTTAAAATAGAAACCTAAACTTGTCTAAATTCTATTGTATGAGATTATTTCGACCCATCCCCACCTTAGATTCTAAATAAATCAATTTGGAGCTATTTAAAACCGAATATGACTTTATAATAAAATAATATTTTTAGTTATTCCAAAGGTACCCCTCTCCTCCCTTATAAAAGGGAACCTCCTCCCTCTCTTCCTCACACCACTTTGAGCCTTCAAGATCGTCCAAAACCTGCCAAATTATCTTATCCACTTCCATAGAAACATACTAGAGGTCCTGGTCTTCTTCAAAGACAAATTTTAGTTCCCTAAAAGGAGAACTCAAAGAGGCGATTCAAGGAAGAGGTAATGTTCGTTACCGATTCTTTCCTCTTTATTTCTTCTTCCACTTCTTATTCTTAGGTTTTTTCATTAATAAGTAATAACATCAGTATCACTCACAAACTGATATGTTATTATAAGTATGAAACAACCCTATTTAACCATCTATCCATCTTACGGAAAATGAAATCACCGCGCGTGCGTACGTACGGAATATCGTCTCCACGCCGTGGTGTAATCTATTTTCCACCACCACCTTACTTGGATGGGTATAATGGTGTACATAATAAATATATATGATTATTGTAAATTGATATTGATTCTGAAATAGTATACATACACTCCAATACAATTCCACGATCATGAGAATGATATCATCGCTCGTGCGTACGTACGGAATACCGTCTCCACGACGCGATGAGATTCATTCTCCACGTTAACCAGTCATGAATGATTATAAAGTATATATATTAAGTAATCATGAAATATATGACATAATAATGATACTGGATTTATGTTTATATATATGTATTTCATCTACTTAATTTCATTCAACTCAATAAGGAAACGAAAACAACGTTCATGCGTACGTACGGCCTACCGTCTCCATGAACGGTGTATTTCTTTCCATTTAATGATCTATTATATATTTGTATATTCTGAATATATATTTTGTATAAATCATGTTTTATATTCTGGAATTAACTAATCATGATCTAAGTAATCATATGAATAATTACAAGTCAAAACAAAGACGACAAATGAAACGATTTTACCCAAAACGCTCTTTAACATGGAATTTACAAAAGAACGGGTAATATAAAGTCATAAGTGAACCATATATGATATCATAACAATGAGTATGAATCTGGAATAAGTCAATGACATTATTTAAATCATTATATAGGAGGTTCGAACACTTACAAAGCAAATCAGACCTAAGGTAAGGGATAATTTTTCCAATCTCATTCTTATCCGAGATTGTTTATTTGGAAATATTTACTAGGGTTATTGTTATCATCCATGTACATGTTCCCTAAAAATGGTTTCATGTCATTTCTACCCATTTTTGACTTTTACTACATGGTATGTGTGGAATCTCTCTTTTATGATGTACTTTTTGACTTTTCCGGCAAAAGTACGAGAATAATGTTTTTTTAACTAATACGGCACGAACGGATTTTTACAGTTTTATAAAGCCTTATTTTCAGGAAGCTTCCTCAAAAATATTTCATGACTATTTTAAACAAAATCCTTTTATTTTAAAATTTCATGACATTTTGTGAAAACAGAATGATTTTGAAGAATAATGGATATTTTCCTCAAGAATTCATTTCAAGTGTTTTTTAAAAACCATTTTCCATCTAAGATGAAATTATTTCATATGTGTATGATTCAAGTTTAATATCTCTATGATTTACATGGTTTCACTTTTCTTATGATGAAATTTCCATTTGTTTTATATGGATTATGAGATGATGAGATGATGTTTATGAAACCCATTTTATTCTTTGGGTTATGATGAATGGTTTAAGTTTATTTTTTGGAACAAGTAAGAATGATTTCATTATGAGATGGGTGGGACCTATATCTCCCTCCAATGCATTGGGAAAAGATTTTATATCTCATGAGATAGACATGGTTGGAATGGTAAGTTAATCTGGTTCAGTGTTACAGGACTGAAACGAGGAGTGAACTCGATTCAGAATGGGACTTTTTCCACTAAGATGGTCTTGGCAGCAATGCCTTGGCTACTATGGAAATAATTACATGTGTTTAATGGATTCCATAATTACATGTTTTATTCCCATGATATTTTATCATTCTTAATGTTTCTTTATGATCTATGCCTTACGTACTTCCTTGTTTTATTTCATTGCTCAAGTTTTTGATGTTTAAACATTTTGTTCATGTTTTTAAGTTCAAATGTATATAGTATGTTTTATTTTATTCATGCTTACCCTTACTGAGCATTTGATCTCGCCCTTTTTATGTTTTCCCCATGATATAAAGAAAGGTTTTAGGTAATAAAATAAGGGGAAGATCTTTATGGGAGATGTTGAAGATCTTTCACCATGATTAGAAGATTTTATTTCGAGTTTCCAAAGACACTAAACTATTACGGTCCTTGTGTGTCTGTTTTTGTTATGTATTAAGTATTCTGCAAAAGTAATGTAATGTCCATGTATGTCAAGCTTCGAGTCTATACAGTTGGTATCAGAGGAAAGGTTTAGTCAACCTTTGGAAACTATGATGCGAGAACTTTAGTGAGATCCCTAGAGGTATTTCTAAGGTATTTCTAGGGATGTCACTAAGGTTAAGTATAAATATAGGTTATAGTCCTAGAATTATGGTAGCGATATTAGAATTAAACATAAGATGTTAGATATTGATGGTACTCCCCCTTTATTATGTTGTTTTCCCTAGCATGATTTTTTCCTCTCACACTATTCTTTTTGGGTTTTAGAAAATGGCTGGAAACAGGAAGATTCATGATAATGGAGGATATGACGGACAATGGAATCATATTCTTCATGAGAAACCAAATGAAACAGGATTTGGAAGTCCAAAAATCATTATTACGCCTAATCAGAAATCTAATAATAAGATCAATAATCTCAACTTTGGTAAGTTTCCCAACTCAGATAATAAGAGAAATATGGAGTTTCACGATGATCATAGAGGAAAGAAAGTTCAATTTCCCTCATGTGAATCATGTGGGAAGAGGCACCGGGGAGATTGTTTCAAGGGAACTGGAAGATACTTTGGGTGTGGAAAAAAGAAGGACACAAATCCAGTAAGTGCAAAGGAAAAGTTTCAGTTAACACCATGGATGAAGATAATGGTATTGCTACGACATCAAAAATGGTTAAATGTTTTAAATGTGGAATGTACGAGCATTATGCAAACCAATTCCCTAAGGGAAAGTCTCATGAAGAGAATCAGTACGGCCATATGGTTAGTATTTATGTTGATGATGATGAAGAGACTACAAATGATATGTGAGATGAAAGAATTGTTGAAGCTCGGTCAATGGTTTTAAGAGGTGGTGGAATGATTGTATGTTTATCGAGAGTAATGTTGTATAGTTAATGGTACTATGGAGTAAAGAATTATCTAAGGATTGTTACACTATTGTTTTTCCTAAAAGTATTTGAAAGTATATGTTGAATGGTACCAGTAACCATGGAAGGTTATTCTGATATTTTTGTAAAGTAGATGATATGAACATAATGAAGGATTAAGAAGATAATGAGATGTTTGATTGTATTCATGAGCTAATGATTGATATAAGGGATATCATGGTTTGATTATATAGAATTTTGAGGATTTTGGTATGTGGAAAGTGTTAACTTTTATCTACATTCATGTTTTCACAAAGGTTCAATGGGTATTCATTTTTCAAGAGGATACATGATTAAGGCCTTCGAATGTTTGGAATGTGACCAACAAGACATATCTCATGATATATGGGGATCAACACTGGTATTAACATGCTAGTTGTATGAACTCTTTGGTAATCTTTTCCACTATAATATGATATTAGACAGCATTATTTTGGATAAGCCTAAAGATTTGAATGGATTATGTTGGACATAAGTTAGTATTGTTTAAGGATATAAGTTTTTTTCAATATTATTTATGGGATGTTATAGTAATGTAGTTTTAGAAAAAGGACAACTTGCAGGATGGGCAACAGCCCATCGCGTCGGACAAGGCTGTGGGAATCGAACCGACAACTGAAGTGCGACTGGCCTTTATCGCCTACCACTGGCCTACAGGAAGTCCCTGTTTAGTAGAAACTAGTTTTATTATATTAAGCAGTATGATATATGAAGTATAAGTCTATTTTAGGAACCATATATGATTAATATCACTATAGATGGACTTATGTGTTTTATTTGATAACTTTTCTAACCTTTTGTTTGAGACAGATGGAATCACCAATCATTCTATCACATGATCTGCTAACGCATCATTAATGACAAATTCAACTACATTTCTTTAAGAGATGAAGTGTAAATTGTCCAATGAACGACCAGTGGTGAAACTATAGCCAAATCACGAAAGTATTTCTTCTAATTCCAATTTCATCATCTTTAGGGAAATGATTTGAGAACGAAAAAAGTTGTCCTAATGCCCTTATATCCAATGAATCTGATGGTACCTTATATCATCACAAATCTATGGCTTTGTGATTGATTGATTTTTCATAGCCATGTTCTCTACCACTCTCCATCAGAACTTAATGGTTAGACTTTTCTTCCATATCCATATTTTCACCTATGTTCTCCTATATGGAAACCCAGTGATGAGTTACTTTGGGTAATTTTTACATTTCATACTTTAGTTTTTAAAATTACGTTTTAGAATCCCTTTTTACGATGTGGGTTTCTAAAAATAGTAAACGATTTATAACCCTGACGAATTTCGAGGGCGGAATTCATTTTAAGGGGGGTAGAATGTAACACCCTGAGATTTTATGAAAAATATTCTTCTTGATTTCATTAATGTCTTTTGTTGTACACTACACCAAAAAGATCTTGCACAACACACATCCTTGACTTGCCTTTCATTACATGCAATCGTGACCTTCCTCGATAGCGTGTGTAGTACGCAATACCGATTTTCACTAAACGACGATATGCTATTAAAATATTATTAAAACTAGCTGTTATGAATAGTAATAACCACTTTTTGAAATTTTCTAAATTTTATTTTTCAAAATGGACTTCATTCTTGGATTCGGAATATGGAAATTAGCTTAGGGTGAAATTTTGGTACCTTTCGGATAACTTTCATATTCTGATAAATAGTGAAAATTACTAAATTTTAATTAAAAACAACTTTTTTAATCAAAATAATTAATAGTGATAAATTATTAATTTGTGTGGTTTTAGAGTATATTTAGAATATATTTTTACAATTTAATACAATTTTTGTCATTGGATGTAATTTCACATTTAAACCAGTTATAAACAAGTGTCGATCTTTTCATAGTTATTATCTCTTAAAAACACGCTATTTGTTTTGACGACGAGAATTAATTTTTAAATTAGTTAATGTAGCTGATATGTTTTGAATTTGATAAAGTAGAAATCATTTTTTAATTCATAATATCAAATATATCTTAGGCCTAATTTTTGGTATTTTTCTGAAAACTTTCATTTTTTGATGAATAGTGAAACCACTAAGTGGTAGTTAAAAAAACTGAATTTTTCATAAAACTTAATTTTACCGCTTCTGTGAGTAGAATTTCAAAAATCTGAGAGACATGGTTGATGTCAGTAAGTAAAATGTGGTTCAATGAGATGAAAATAATTTTTGGTGAATAGTAACTTTTTACTTTTTTTGCCATAGTTAAAAGTAAATAAGGTAATTAAGGGTAAAAATGATATTATTATTACCCTAACACATGCCCTAATTCTATTGGATAAGTTTAATTCGACCAAAAACAACCTTAGAAATAAAAGATGACCATTTATGCCCTCTTGGATTAGATTAGGACATTTATCATTAATTTATTCAAAGAAGGGTTAAAATAGTTAAAATCAATGTTTAATAAGTAAATAATTTTTAATATAGGGTTATACATAAGATAAATTCGACTATAAATATTAATTAGAAAGATAAAAAGATTTCCTACATAATGATATTTAATTTGTAATTTTTAGATGTTAAATAATTTAATTTATTTATGACACAATGATGATGTCGTAATTATTTTATAAATGAAATATTGACATAATTGATGTTATAAATACCCAAATAAATGTAATTTTAGACTTTTTATGAATTCAACTAATTTTATAGGTTAATATGACATGTTAGTATTGATTTAATTAACTTTTTTTGAACTAATCATTCTGTTATAATTTTCACAAAAATCAATTACTAAATAGTGTCAAAATTGACATAAAATAGTTTTTAAAACAAATATTATTTTATTAATTGTTATTTTTTTCCTAAAAATATAAGGTTGGACAAATGGATTAGATAAGGTTATATATATTAATAATAAACAAATTTGGGTTCGTTTTTCTTGTTATTGTTCGTTTATTAACCTTATAGTGTAAGAACACAAAAAGACACGGTAAAAGTAAAATTATCTAACTTAAAGTTAAATATAAATTATAAGGTTAAAATAGGAACCTGAACTTGTCTAAATTCTGTTTGATGAGAGGATTTCGACCCATACCTACCTTAGCTTCAAAATAAATCAATTTGGAGCTATTTAAAACCGAATATGACTTTATAATAAAATAATATTTTTAGTTATTCCAAAGGTGCCCCTATCCTCCCTTATAAAAGGGCACCTCCTCCCTCTCTTCCTCA
The DNA here is from genome assembly GCA_963277665.1 of Viscum album. Taxonomy (NCBI): domain Eukaryota; kingdom Viridiplantae; phylum Streptophyta; class Magnoliopsida; order Santalales; family Viscaceae; genus Viscum; species Viscum album. Next base: position 114,440,616 of record OY728127.1, read on the forward strand.
CACCACTTTGAGCCTTCAAGCTCGGCCAAACCCTGAAAAATTCTCTTCTCCACTTCCCTAGAAACATCCTAGAGGTCCTGGTCTTCTTCAAAGACCAATACTAGTTCCCTAAGAGGAGGAATCAAAGAGGCGCTTCAAAGAAGAGGTAATGTCCGTTACCAATTATTTCAACTTTATTTCTTCTTACACTTCTTCTTATTAGGTTGTTTCATTATTAAGTAATAACATCAGTATCACTAATATAATGATATGTTATTATAAGTAAGAAACAAACCTATTTAACCATCTATCCATCCTACGGAAAATGAAATCACTGCGCGTGCGTACGTACAGAATACCGTCTCCACGCCGTGGTGTAATCTATTTTCCACCACCACCTTACTTGGATGGGTATAATGGTGTAAATAATAAATATATATGATTATTGTAAAGTGATATTGATTTTGAAATATTATACATACACTCCAATACAATTCCACGATCATGAGAATGATATCATCGCTCGTGCGTATGTACGGAATACCATCTCCACGACGCGATGAGATTCATTCTCTATGTTAACCATTCATGAATGATTATAAAGTATATATAATAATTAATCATGAAATATATTACATAATAATGATACTGTATTTATGTGTATATATATTTATTTCATCTACTTAATTCCATTCAACTCAATAAGGAAACGAAAACAGCGTTCATGCGTACGTACGGCCTACCGTCTACATGAATGATGTATTTCGTTCCATTTACTGATCTATTATATATATATATATTCTGAATATATATTATATATAAATCATGTTTTATATTCTCTAATTATGTAATCATGATATAATTAATCATATGAATAATTATAAGTCAAAACACGGACGACAAATGAAACGATTTTACCCAAAATGCTCTTTAACATGGAATTTACAAAAGAACGGGTAATATAAAGTCATAAGTGAACCATATATGATATCATAACAATGAGTATGATTCTGGAATAAGTCAATGAAATTATTTAAATCATTATACAGGAGTTTTGGACACTTACAAAGCAAATCGGACCTAAGGTAAGGGATAATTATTCCAATCTCATTCTTATCCGAGATTGTTTATTCGTAAGTATTTATTGGGGTTATTGTTCTCATCCATTTCCATGTTTTCTAAAAACGGTTTCATGTCATTTTTACCCATTTTTGACTTTTACTACATTGTTTGTATGGAATCATTCTTTTACGAGGTACTTTTTGACTTTTCCGGAAAAAGTACGAGAATAATGTTTTTTTAACTTATACGACACGAACGGATTTTTACGGTTTTATAAAGCCTTATTTTCAGGAAGATTCCTCCAAAATATTTCATGAATATCTTAAACAAAATCCTTTTATTTTAGAATTTCATGACATTTTGTGAAAAGAGAATGATTTTGATGAATAAAGGATATTTTCCTCAAGAATTCATTTCAAGTGTTTTATCAAAACCATTTTCCATATAAGATGACATTATTTCATATGTGTATGTTTGAAGTTTAATTTATCTATGATTTACATAGTTTCACTTTTCTTATGATGAAATGTCCATTTGTTTTATATGGATTATGAGATGATGAGATTATGTTTATGAAACCCATTTTATTCTTTGGGTTATGATGAATGTTTTAAGTTTATTTTGTGGCACAAGTAAAAATGATTTCATTATGAGATGGTTGGGACCTATATCTCCCTCCAATGCATTGAGTAAAGATTTCATATCTCATGAGATAGAAATGGCTGGAACGGTAAGTTAATCTGGTTCAGTGTTACAGGACTGAAACGAGGAGTGAACTCGATTGAGAATGGGACTTTGTCCACTAAGGTGGTTTTGGCAGCAATTCCTTGGCTACTATGGAAATCATTACATGTGTTTAATGGATGTCACAATTACATGTTTTATTCCTATTCTATTTTATCATTCTTAATGTTTCATTATGATCTATGCCTTACGTACTTCCATGTTTTATGTCATTGCTCATGCTTTTGATGTTTCAACATTATGTTCATGTTTTTAAGTTCAAATGTATATAGTATGTTTTATTTTATCCATGCTTACCCTTACTGAGCATTTGATCTCACCCTCTTTATGTTTTCCCCAGGATATAAAGAAAGGTTTTAGGTAAGAAAAAAATGGGAAGATCTTTATGGGAGATGTTGAAGATCTTTCACCACGATTATAAGATTTTATTCCGAGTTTCCAAAGACACTAAACTATTACGGTCCTTGTGTGTCTATTTTTGTTATGTATTAAGTATTCCTCAAAAGTAATGTAATTTCCATGTACGTCAAGATTAGGGTCTCTACAATTTGGATGACCAATTGTTGTTTAATTGGTCACTAAAGGCTTCGTTACATGTGGCGGCTTATGAGTACACACAAACTCAAACCGAAGGCTGTTTTCTGGTGAGTGATGGATGAGATCCTTGAACAATTATTGTCTCTTGCCTTTTCATCAAATGATATACTAAAATCATATGTGGAATAGAAAAATTAGAGGTGGAAAATATATATCTAGAATTTTGGAAAAGACACGACTACACATTGTGTTCAAGGTTGAACACATGACATGTAACCCCCTTAGTGACGGTAGCAAGGTTTTATGAAAAGTTATGCATGAAATGACATGTTTCACTCATACACACTATATACCCCTTCCCCGTATGGTATCCCATGTGATGAATCTCATGTACATGATTTCAAATATATAGACATAGGTTCCGGTTCACAGACATGGTGAGCAGCAAATGGCTTGATCCCTATGTAGCTTGGACATGTTTTGTAGTCCACTCACATGATGTGTACCTTTATATGATTAGCAGTTATCTTACAACCATGGGAAAACCCATGAAGTGGATTGAGACCACATGTCATTTGGGTATCATCTAAATTCAAGCACTTATAGATATCTTTTGAGGAAAATTCAATCATATGTATCTCCTTCATTTGATCTCTGATTTTGGCATGTGAAAAACCTATCATGAATTTTTTCATATTTGAACACGATGGTTCACTCAGTTGTTTTTTTGGGATATGATGTGAAATAATATAGGCATAGAATTAATTTTAAGATGATTCTTGATTTCATAAGTGACCATGAAGGATCACCTGAGGCTTACTTATGAGTCGAACTCCTATATATATTGGGGGTGGGTCATCAATTACACTAGAGTGGTACCCACATGCATTACCAAGGAAAAGTCCTCAACATACAATTGGAACCCCCCATACAGGGTTGGGCAAGGGTCCTTGATGACACTATAGTGGAACCCCATGTCGTACCAGGGTGTGGTTCCTCACCTTCTAAGTGGACCACCCATAGATGGTAGTGTGCATGTCCCCAATGACACTAGATCGGTACCCCCTATCGTAATGGGGTGTGGGCCCTCAAACATTATATTGGAGCCCCACATCGGAATCGGTGTAGGCCCAATAAAATTATATTCTATGTGGACCCCCTACCAGTAAAGTAACATGTCATCGATGACACTATAGTAAAACCCCCCCATTTCATGGGTGTGGGTCCTCTATGTAAACATCAGAGTTGAACAGCCCTAATGCTCTAGTGCGGGGTTCCTCTACCTTGAGTTGTTTCCTCGTTGACTGTGAAACATATTGAAGACATGTGTTTTTACTTTTATGGTTACTTTTTGGTAGACAAATGAGATTCTAGGATTCACTGATATATTTTTGAAACTATTGGCTACTCATATTCTTGCAGTGAGTTGTGAGAAAGAGATCTCATTAATCTCTTGTTTGAATCTCTTTTGACTGAACATATATATATATATATATAATTATTTTTGGTATCCACGCCATGTATTTTTTTTATGCTCCTTCCAAGAGAGGCCTAGATGTGTGGGGGATTCCCCATGATTTCCACATTAGCTTCTCATGGTTGGATGAGTCTTATCACCTTCTATTGGTGGAGAAGACTCAATTGATAGTTCATCTACTCATTGTGTTTATCCCCTTGTGTTTGGACGACTTTACATTCAATATTTTTTTAGTTGAGCTATTTTTTTGACTATATCTTGTATCTATATAATTATTTCCTATGGTATCTCTTATGCCCCCATTCATTTTTTTGGGTGTCCTACTATGTATGTATATACTCACCCTTGAATGGGATATGACCACACATGTCATTTCATATGTAGAATATGGAAAGGTCAACCATGACTTCAAATCATCTTATGGATACTAGGTGTTTTGGAACACATACGGTTTTCCTAGATTTGGATTCGGGAGATGGGATCCCTTCATGGTTTAATTTTTATATTCTATCGGTTTGGGACATATTTTTGGTTCGGCGTATATTTTTCCCCTTTATGTTCTAATTTAGAATACCATGATTGTTGTAATGTATATAGGTTATTCATTCTTGGTTTAATTTCTAGTTGTGTTGAAACTTTTACTATTTCCCTCTACACATTTTCATCGAGATGAATGTGTTTGTACATATAGGTTCTTTGGAAAAGGCATCCCCATGATATTCATTCCTTTAATAATGGTTGCTAGCCCTTGGCCTATGAAGGTAGGATTGGGTTTTTGTGGCTCAAGCCTGGGATTGGGTCAGGTCATGACATAACAAATAAGTGTCATTAAAATTTTTCCAAATATTCTAAACTAAAATTGAAAGCCAAAACTCTGATGAAAAAAAAATTAACATAATATTTGACAAAAAATACAATATTATTTTTCAAATAATATCAATCACTCAGAAAGTATCATTTCAAAATGTAATTTCTTATTTCACATTATCACTAAGATATGCTATCTATTTCCATAAATAACCTGAATGAATATAAATTATATATTTTTCTGAATGATATTTCATCCTTAGTTATTAAATAAAATTCTATAGTACTATATTTACCTTTATAGTATAATGTTCCCAAATAGTGAATGTCTTTGAAAATAACCTCAATCACTCTATCACCAAAGCATTTTTTTCATTACCATGGTTATCTATATGAAAAATCATATGGTCCAAAAGTAAAATTATATTTCAGTGATAAAATTGTTTAACCAAATAGAAAATATCATACTGACTAGAAATTCATGTATGCCAATGGTAGGCGATTCAGCCTTTCCACCCTTCATCTATGGGTTTGATCCCCGCAGCCTTAGTAGATGTGATTGGTTTTCACCTATCCCGTGGGTTATCCTTTTTCTAAAAATATATTAATATAAACCTTACAATATTATAGAAATATAAAAAACATCATAAAATATCACTGTAAAATATTTTACCTCGAAGATTATATCATACATTTTATTTTAAATCAAAAATTAGTATAAAAGCATAATTACCTCAAACTCAATGATCTCATAAAACCAAAAGACATCAAATACCTTTAATCTTATTTCCCAAGAAATTAAATTCATTTTTCATCAAATGACATTTTTTCATATCATAAAATAAAGGGATACATTAACCTCAAACATTTATCAAAACACTATAAATGTCTCAAAATTTTATTATTGTTACACAACTTTTCAATGTTAGTGATTCCATCTGTAATATGTTTATAAATTTATGCAAAAAACCTACTATTAGAATATCCTAAGGCATTCCAGGATTCCCATAATATTTATAAAATACCATTGTATCATAAATTTGATAATTAAATACAATAACACATTATTCTTTCAACTTTATTCTTAAACTGTTAACCAATATTCATTCTCTTATTCCCACAAAAATTATTCCAACAATTGATGATATGAATTATAACCATATTATTCATCGATATCACACCGAAAATATTCATTCTTTTAAAAAAAATAAATTAATTAATACATTAAATTGAGACATAGAGATTTAATTTATATCCCTTTTATCTTCTAACATGATTCCCATCTTCAAGAGTGTAAAATTATATGACTATTTTATAATTTTCTTTTCTAAGAGAGTTGTTAATGTTAATAGTTTGAAATAAAATTAAAATGATACCATTACCCATAAATGTTTTAAATAAAAGAAAAGTTGTTAGACAAGTCAAACAATTTGTTGTAGGTGAATTGATTACTTAGGAATAATTCAAATTTATTTAAAGAAAATGTTAAAATAATAGTGATAATGATATAATATATATAAGGGATAATAAGGTTATGGAATATTTATTTCCCTCTTTATTGATAAAATATTGTTAATATATATAAAAGAACATGATCTAAGAATGAAATGAATTATTACACCTTAAAATGAAAATGGTCCTTTTAAATTTGATACCCATGTGAACTATAAAATACTTTAACATTAAAATAATTTATACCAAAATTGATAACCATTATGAATGAAATCACCAATAATATCTTTAATCTCAAATGAATCCATCACATTAAACCACTAAATGGGTGTCTAAGTCTTTGAACTTATAATCATACTTAAACTTATAATTAAATTATGAGATCTATAATTATTATGGAAAACATACAAGTGAAAATAAAAATATATAAATTTTTCAAATCTCTTCACTAATACCAACTGTATGGATACTAACTTAAAAATTATATATTCTTGTGATTATAAACTTGAAATTATATTATTTCAATCAAAAGGATATATTATATAAAACCATAAATATTTTATATTATGATTTCCTTAAATGTTTTCCATTTTTTAGATAGCCTATATTGCATGCAGCACTGAGTATCTGTAAAAAAACAAGGATACATATAGAAGATAGTCATAAACTAGCCATTAAACTTAAATTTTCTTCTTTTATGTTTTGAATTTCAAAAAACGGACATACATCATTGCGATTAGGGTGATATTTGGAGTCTGAGAGAATCAAATTAAATTTCGATGAATAGTAACTTACCCTTATGAATAGTAACATCACCTTATCAATAGTAACATACCCTTCTGAATAGTAATATGACCCTTATGAAAGGTATACTTACCCATGAAATTTATAAAAAAATAGGAACCTTATAATTGAAGGTGATTATGTTAATTAATCGTTGGTGTAATTATGTATCAGAAATATTTAATTCCAATATTATAATTAATAAAATGATTTAAATGATAATTAATTTTCATAAAATCTATTCATAAATCAATATTTTATTTCCCAATGATTTATGATAATTTAATGAGACCTTAGTTAATAATTCAATGGGTCATAAAATTAGTTATAATATTAAAATTGGTATTTTTTGATTAAATAGTGATTTTAAATAAAAAATAAATTTCTCATATTTAAAACATTATTTTCATAAAATGGATTATATTTTTATTATATACATTGAAAAAAAATTAGGATTAATTTTTTTTCCTTTTCTGAAATACTTGAATTTTTTGTGAATATTAAAATACGATAATTACGGTATAAATACATTATGGGTTAAACAAACAATTACCTGCATCATGGATGATATAAGAATCCATTATTTAAAAATAACATTCACTTATTACAATTATTTTCACAATAATGAACACTATTCGTATTCTTGAGGAAAAATAATAAACTAATGATTAAAATAATGAAAAAAAACCCTTCTATCGTCCACTATATAAACCATTCCTCACCCCCTATTCCTCTCACACTTATCATGATTTAATACATGAATATGTTCTACAAAATAATCTCCCCAATCCCTCCCCTACATCCAAGACGTTCTAGTGTCCACAAAAATCCAAAATCAAAGGGCTTAAGGAGATTCTCAAGGAGGAATACTCAAGAGGTAAACCCCCTTACTTTTTCTTCCATCTTCTTTTACAAGTTCCTTTCTTTTGTTTATATATCCTAACCTCACCTCATCCAATTGATATGATAATTTCATTACATTAAAATTAATGTAATATTATTATTCTAATGCAATATTTCATCATCATCCATCTCTCGGTCTCCTCTTATACAAGAAAATGAAAACATCATCTGAGATGTGTTAATTTATAACATTGAAGGATGACATGTTTTCAATTTCTATTACGGTCATAAATTCTGGTCAGGAAATGATTTCCATGGTTGAAAAATATCATAATTTATCTAATATATCCTATCTAATGTTCTGTAATAATTTTTTAAAAATGGTATTTAATGATAAAACAAAATGAGTTTATGGTGATCGAAAAACCATAAAAATAATCCAAGCATTTATCATTAAAATTTTAAATAATGATTCATCCTCCCCATAAATAACGAAAGGATTTATATAATAATTTAACCTTATTAATTGTCATTAATAAATCATAACTTCAATTCTATAGTTCAATTTCCATTTTTCATGAACATCCATACTCTTATACAAGGGAACCGAACATGAAAACTAAGAAAACGTGCACTCCCAAAAGATTAAATTGAATCTCATAACCCATATAAAATTATTTAAATAAACTTAATGAAGATATAAAAAATCAATAACATGTATACATGTTTCTATAATTCAAAATTAATGTATCTAATTTTATTATTCATGACATTACGATCAAGTGCAGTATACATTCAAACTTAAGGTTAGGGGTTTCTCATCTGACTTTTATTTCTATGAGATTTCCATTATTCGCCACTTATTTCTTGTATGTGGTGTATCTATACATACATTTGACATATAATATCATTATTATATTAATATTTTAGGTATTAAATGTTTCGTTTTATGTTTATTAATTTTTTTCCATACGATTCAATTGATTACAATGTGGTAAGGGAGATTGTCTCTATTTCAATTTCATTGAGATTTACTTGGTATTGTGCACCTAATCATTATATGTAGTGTATTTATTCCCCCTTGAGGTTATTTTTCATTTGAATTTATAATTATATTAGAAATCCAAATTCTTTTTTCATTGATATGATTATTTTCTTAGGTGTATACTAGTTTACATAAAAAATTTATTTTGAATAAAATTTTAACTGTTAAAATGTTGATAAATTTTTATCCTCAAATAAATATAGATATTGAAAATGCATATTATACTTATATTAAATATATTTATAAATAATTAATTGGAATTTAGTGATGTTAAGGTCCCACTATAGCCCCTCGATGCATCGATAGGCCACATGAGACAAATCTGATGGTGACAAACCCTTCAAGTTTATCTCCAAAATAGAATTAGATGGGTATCTACCCATAGACAAAAACCATAGCAATAGTATTATGGTTTCTGTTCCAAATACATGAATTAAAAATAATAATAATTCTATTTTTCATGATTAAGTTATTAATTTCCATTATTTTCTCACAATGACAAAATCTATGGATGCATTATCATTCTCTGTTTAATGATGGTGTGAGTTATTTTTTTATTAAACATTCCATATTGATTATTTCAAAATTATTATGATTCAATTATTATTGATTCATTATTTCACTATATCTAACCCTTATTGAGCATTTGAGCTCACCCCTTTCCTTTTTTTCCTTCTACATGTAATTAAGAAGGGATTATTTTTTGAGTTTTTATAGATGTAGTTTATTAGTTTTTGTTATGTATTATTTTTCACATCCTTTACCAATGTATAATGAGTTAGATATATGTATCTAGTTTATGAAAAACTAATAAAATTGTCATTCATTCTTGATTTTATTACATGTAATCATGCTAATGTAATAAAGTAATGAACTGGCTCTAGGCTTCTAGGGTTGAGGTGTTATAGTAGGTATTAGAGGAAGTTTAGTAGAAACCTTGGGAGATAGATTTAGATGACACGGTTTTGGGATCATAACTCTAAGAAAGACTTGGTGGATGATCATATAATAACATCCTGAAATTTTGGTAAAGTATAAATTATGTGGGTCTGTATAGAAAATAAATCCATGTATGGATACTACAAGTAGATGTGGTTTTATCAAAGATGAACATACTAGTAACAACATTGACAAGGAGTTTCGGGCTTCAATAGGGGTATCCTAGTACATGAAAGTGGGCCGTACTGTGCACCTAGTTTGACACTCTCAAGGTATATTCTTAGGATAATTCACATTTTTTTAGAGATCAATATTAATTACTTAAAATTAAATAGAAAACTAGTTTAATATAATAATATTAGCTGTGCATAAATTTTTAGATTATGTTAAGTGTTTTCTAGTTATAAAATATGCATTATGGCCTAATATATAATATTTCATTTATTAGTGATGGAACTTAATTGAATAAAGGTAATAAAAACCCAGAGAAAACTTCGGCATTTCCCTACTGATCAAGTCAACATAGTTATTGTCGGAGAGAATCAGATCATGGCTATATTGGGAAAACATACTCAGGTCGTGATGAATAACCATGCTACACCAATGTTGGATTATTTCATGTGATAGAAGCCCCCAAATTTTAGTGGGACTATTAATCTAGTGTTAGATGAGCAGTGAATGATTTCCCTTGAAAATATATTCCTGGAATGAAGATACAATTATAATTAAAAGGTAGTACAGGTAGTATATGTCTCAAGTGTGATGCAGATCAATGGTGGTCATTGATACAAAATACTATAGTGGAATATGAAATTGAGGAAATGTGTTGTAAAACATTTATAAAAATATTATTTTAAAAATACTTCCCCTGTGAGAAATAGACTAAAATGAAGAATAAATTCCACATCTTAATGAAAAGTTAAGAGGAAATTGTTACAGAGTACAAGGTTACCTTCACAAGACTATCTAATTATATCATAGATTATGTACATGAATTGGATGAAAATATTGATCATTTCATCGATTTTATTAAGCCATGTCATTGAAGGTAACTAGATTCTTAAACATTTTCATCATATTATGAAATTATTTTAAGTTCCATCAAAAAAGAGAGGAAATTTTCAAGATTAAATTTGTTCAAGTGAATACAATATAAGTATTGGTATTTTTATTACCATTGAAAAGTTGAAGGACCATAGAAGAAGAAGGGAACAAATAAATTCTCATTATGTTAGAACTATGGAAAGAATTGTGCTAGAAAATATTTTCAAGGAATGGGAGTTTGAAATAAGTATTGAGAAAAGGATCATCGATCTAGTGAATGAAAAGGGGAAGAAACAATAAATGAAATTAAATGCTACAATTGTAAAGAGATGGGACATAATGTAAATGAGTGTCCTAAGCATCAAGTAAACCTACCTTTGAAAAGGACAAGGGAGCAAGGCCAAGCTTATGAGATCACAACAGATGAGGTTCAAATTCCTAATATTGTAGTAATAGGTAATTTAATCATTTTATAAAACATATAAAATGCATTATTTGATTCTAGATCATCACATTATTTCATATCTTCCCAATTTTCAATGAAAATTATACATTTACAATTTGATTTAACAACGGATTTTTCAGTCAAAACTATTAAGCAAATTATCATTTCAAAAAAGATGTATCAATATGTCCCCCATATGATACATAAAAGTTATTTAGTTACCGACATTATGATTATACCCATGGTTAAATTTGATATAATACTCAATATTAATTGGATTTAAAATTATGATGCAAAGATCTATTGTAAGAAGAAGGATGTTACAATTTTTTAGAATGATGTTGAATAACTTGTCTTTAGAGATGAAACCTCTCCATCTGATTTATATCTAGATTCACCCTAGTATCTCTACTAAATGAAATTCTTGCAGAGGAAGAGAACAAAATATCTATGGTTCATAGAATAGATCTTCAAATTGAGGATGTAGAGAGATATAATGAAACATTTTTTTGTGTGATAACATGAAATTAGAAATTTCTATCTATGTCTCAATGTGTCTAGTTTTTACACATGGGAAGGATGAGAGACAACATCATAGAGTTTTTAGGAAACTTCTACCTATTTCTATGTGGAAGTGGGATGACATTATTATCGACATTGTCACAAGACTATCAATGGAACCTAGATGGAATTATGTAATATGGGTAATTTGTTATCATCTTACAAATTAGGAACATTTTATTTATATAATAGATAATTTAGCCCTTGAGCACATAGAAATACTCTATATTATTGAATTTTTAAGACTTCATGGTGTGCCTCTATCGATTGTGTATGATCGAGATCCCATGTTTACATCAAAATTTTGGAAAAGCCTACAGAAGGCCTTAGATACCGTGCTTCATTTGAGTACTACCAATCACCCCCAAACCGACAGACAATCTGAAAAGACAATTTAATGATTGGAAGACATGTTGATGACATCCGCATATTATTTTAAAGGTATGTGGGATTAGTAATTACCTTTTGTGGAATTTTACTAGTTAATAGTTTCCATTATTTTATTCCAATGGCACTATATGAAGAATTGTATGGAAATAGGTTTCAAACTCCAGCTTATTGGGATGAAGTTGTACAGAGGAAACTTCTAGGCCCCAAACTTATTAAAGAGACAAAATAAAGGTAAATACAATTAAATACCATATTAAAGTAGTTCAAATTTGGTAAAAGAGTTATCATTACAACTGGAGAAAGGATTCGGAATTTCAAGTGGGATACTATGTCTTTCTAAAAGTATGTCCATGGAAGGGTGTCATAAGGTTTGGTATGAAAGGGAAACTGAGACCAATGTTCAACAGACCATTTGAAATTCTAGAATGAAATGGAGTTTTAACATATCTTTTAGCAATTCCTCCATGCCTCTCTAAATTTCATGATGTGTTCCATGAGTCTTTTTCAAATAATACTTGTAATACCAAACACATGTACTAACCTATGGGTAAATAGAACTGGAACTTGATTTGTCATACTGTGAAGATCGTATCGAGATTCTGGACACTAAAGAGAATGTATTGAGAAATTGTATGACTTGTCTAGTAAAGGGCCTTTGGAGAAACCACAAAATGGAGGAATCAACAAAGGAACCTATGGATGTTAGGAATAAGAACCACCAACGTGTTTTTAGAGGACTTTATACACATAAAAATTTGAGGATTAAATTTATGAAGGTTGGATGAATATAACACCCCAAATATGTTATAGCATGATTATCTTAAATATTTTTTATTCGTTATATAGCCTATATTCCACAAACCACTCATTTTCTGTGAAACAAAACTTGTTTATTTATAGGAGATATTCATAATTGATAAATTAATCATAATTTTTCCACTTCTATGTTTTGAATTTTGAAACATAGACATACACGATTGTGATCAGGGTAATATTTGGCATCTGATAGAATCAACATAATTTTTAGTGAATATTAACTTACCATTATGAATAGTAACAATTCCTTATAAATACTAACATACCCTAATGAATATTAATATGACCATTATGAATGGTAACCTTACCCGTGAATGTATAATTAAAATTTAGGCACCATATAAATGAAGGTGAATAATTTAATTAATTGTTGGTATTATTGTGAGTAATAAATATTTAATTAAAATATTATAATTAATTTTCATAAAATGTGTTCATAAATCTGTATTTTATTTCACTAGGATTTTAGGATAATTTAATGATACCATAGTTAATTTTTCAAAGTGTCATAAAATTTGTTATAATATTAAAATTAGTATTTTTTGATTAAATGATGATTTTAATTAAATATAAAATTTATCATATATGTATAATTATTTTCATTAATTGGAGTTCATTTTCTAATTCTAAACATTGAAAATTAGTTAGGGTTAATTTTTGGGATTTTTCTGAAATACTTGAATTTTTGGTGAATAGTAAAATTCGTTACTTACGGTATAAAAGCATTATGAGTTATATACACTATTATTTTCATCATGGGTGATGTATGTAACCATTATATAGAAATAAAATTAACTTATTACTATTTGTTGTCATACTAATAAATACAATTAATAGTATTGAGGAAAAATTATAAACTAAGGATTAAAATAATGAAAAACCCCTTATCTCATCCACTATATAAACCACCCCTCACCCCCTCTTCCTCTAACACCTCTCAAGATTTGAGCCTTTCCAATGATATTCCAAATAATCTTACCAAGAATTCCCCCCATGTCCAAGACTATCTGGTCTCACTAAAATTCCAAAACCAAAGGTTTTACGGATATTCGCAAGGAGGAGTACTCAAGAGATAAACCTCTCTTCCTTTTTCTCTCAACTTCTTTTACAAGTTCCAATCTTTTATTTCTCTATCTTAACCTACCCTCATCAAAATTCTATTATAATTTCATTACATTAAATTTAAGGTAATTTTATTATGCTTATTTAATATTCCATCATCATCTCTCATTCCCTCTTCTCTTATATGAAAAATAAAAACACCGTCTGAGATGTGGTTAATTTGTCACATTCAAGGATGGAATGTTTTCAATTTCTATTTCCATCTTAAATTCTAGACATGAAACCATTTCTATGGTTGAACCATATCATAATATATTTAATATATCCTATTTAAGGATTGTAATAATTTTTTACACATGATATTTAATTATAATACAAAAGGAGTCTGTGTTGATCGAAAAACAACCAAAATAATCCCAAAGTTTATCATTAAAATTTTAATTAATGATTCAACCTCTCCAAAAAATAACCAATGTATTTATATTACCATTTAACATTTTTTATGATCATTAAAAACTCATAACTTTAATTTTATATTTGAATATATATTTTACAAGAACTTCCATACTCTTATACAAGAAAACTGAACATGAAAACTTAAAAAAAATGTGCATTCCAAAAAGATTCAATTGGATATCATAACACATATAATAGGCTATAAATTAAAATAATAAATATATTATTTATTTATTACTTGTATATATGGTTAATTACTATATAATTAATTAATCTAGTTTGATTATTTTGGTCACTTAGATCAAGGGCAGAATACATTCAGACTTAAGGTAAGTGGTTTCTCATCTCACATTTATTTTCATGAGATTTAAATTATTCACCACCTATTTATTGTATGTGATTTATTTATACTTCAATTTGTTACATAATATCATTATTCTATTTATATTTATGGTATAAAATGATTCATTTTATGTTTATTAATTTTTCTCTATATGATTCAATTGATTATTATGTGGAAAGGGACTTTGTCTCAATTTCCACATCACTGAAACATACATTGTAATTTTGACCTAATATATATTAGGTGGTGTATCTATTACCCATTTGAGATCATTTTTCATTTGAAATTATCATTATTTTAAATATCTATATTTTTGTTTCATGTATATGATTATTATCTTTGTTGTATAACATTTTACATACAGTGTTTAAAATGAATTCTAATTTAACTATGGAAATATTGATGAATCTATATCCTATAATCAATACAGATGTTGAGAATGAATATTTTAATTTTATAAAATCTTTGTATAAATAATAATTTGGAATTTTAGTGATGGTCAGGGCTCGTTTTATCCCCTAGATGTATAGAAAGGTCTCATGAGACAAATAAGTTGGTGACAAACCTTTTGAGTTTTTTTACAAAACAGAATCAGCCAAGTATCTACCCATAGACATAAACCATATTGATGGTATTATGGTTCATGTGAAAGATACATGACATCAAAAAAAATCATTCTCATTATTCATTATTAAATTATTACTTTCTTTGATGTTTTCACTATGATAAAATATGTGGATGCATTATCATTCTCAGTTTAATAATGGAATGTGTTCTTAATTTATTCACCATGCCATATTGATCATATAAAATTGATTATGATTCTATTATTATTAATTCATGCTTCTACTATATTTAACCCTTACTAATCATTTGATCTCACTACTTTCCATTATTTTCCTTCCACGTGTCTTGAAGAAGGGGTCATTTATTATGTTTTCATGGATGCATATTATTAGTTTTAGTTATGTGTTGTTTTTCATTTCCTTTCCCAATGTGAAATGAGTTACATCAATCTATATAATTTCTAAAAGACTAATTAATTGATTGTTCCTTTGGGATTTTATTCCTTGTAATCATGCCATTGTAATAATGTAATGTACCATCTCCAGGCTTCTAGGGTCAGGGCGTTAGATGTTATTTTTGGAGTTTTAGAGAATTATGAATTTAGTAAACATGTAAACTATATGTGGACACATATACATAGTATAAATTTATTCAATAAAATAAAAGTAATTCAATTAAAACATGTTCTCTCTTCATCAAACATCTTCGAAATTTTCACTTAAACCATATAATTATCTCTACACCTTCCTAAATCCTATGAAAAAAAACAATATCATGGGATGAGAAGAAAATATATATAAGGTACATTAAATAATTTAAACTCTTAGTAATGTGAAAATAGTTAAAAAAATTCAAACAATTATACCTTTTAACCCCGAAAAGGGAATCATTGTTTCAAAAATATCATCATCTTACCCTTTTAGAATAAAATTATTTTCATGAAAACTCATAAGCAAGAATATAATTGGAAATTAAAAAACATGGTATATAATTTTGCATATTAATATTAAAAATTGAGTACCCAATATAGGAAACATCCAATTCCAAACTACCCAATGCATCGGAGGGTATAACGTGACCATGCATCCTTGGGTTATCATAAAACCGCATATCATTGGTTAATAACATAACGAACAGTTCTTGTTTTATTAGGAAAACAACTAATACTGGTTTATAACTGTACCATCATCCATCTCAAATAATTACCAAGAACGATAACATCTATATAAATCATGAAATATTGCATCTTCAAATTCTCTTTAAATAAAATAACCATTCCATTTTGAATCCATTTATTTTGAAGAAATGTGTACGTTTAACGCAAAAAAAAAATTATTTGAAATTAACCATATAATAATAAAATTTAAGATTAAAAATATTAAATAGAAATTAAATTAGGAAATTCTGTTTATTTTGTATTTTTAAAAATCATTTCTTTGGAAAATAATTTTTAAATTATTTTTTTAAAAGAATGTCCCTAAAAATATCATATTATTGAATAAAGCGTTAATGCAATGAGTAGATTATGTGTATAAGTCGTAATTACTCCTAAAATTCTGGAAATAAAAATTAATAAAATAAAAATTCATATCAAACACAATCTTAGTAACACATTACTAGTGAGGTAGATATTTAACCCGAAATATATAAATTTGTTTAAGAATTACATTAAACATTGTAATCAGTTGAATAAAATCCACCATGAAAGTATCAATTAACAATTGAAAAATATAATACAACAAATAAAATGATATTCATTATATTATATTGAAAATTTTAGTATATATTCCAAGAAAAATAAATTACTGGTGAATAAGGAAAATAGATAACAAAAGTAAGAGTGAGACAAGAAACCCTTACCTCAGGTTTCTGTTTAGTTTTATATACATAAAAATATTTTATAATGTTTTCAACATTGTTATTACCTAATTAAATAACTCTATTAATACTTATAATACCATTTATGATTCTTTTATAACATCTTATGACCTTTCCATTAATAATATTTCAATATTTTCTTTGTTTTAGGAGCATTTGTTTCATGGTTTCATGGTTAGTTCACTTGTGTATGATTATGGGTGTTCTTGTAAAATGGATATAATACTCCATATGTAAAATTAAATGGTATTCATGAAATTATATACATCTAAATATAACTATATATTAATTTTATTAGATAAATTTAGATAATTCATTTGATAAAACGTTAATGATAAATGTTTATATTATTTTGGTGGTATTTATAAACATCATGAAAAAGTTTCATTTTATTTAATATTATGTGTATATATTGCATAAATAACATGAAATTGGTAATTATATACCCATTAAAATAAAAAATAACTAGAATAATAATTTTATAATGAGCCATAAAGGTGGTAATGGAAAACGAACAAGATAATTATTCATGAAGATGGTTAACACCATAATTTTTACAATGGAATCGTTTTATTAAATAAGAAGAGATACTAAAAGGTCTGTATATAAGATATGACGTAAGAAATTTAAATTTATAGTATAAAAGTGATACATGATTTAATAATCCTGTATTTTTGGGGGAGTTGATGATATGGTAGAAAAGACAATAAATAAAGAGATGTGGTTTGAGAAACATTCCTCTGGAATGTCACCTCATAAAATGGCCCATTAAAGAACATGGAATTGGTACTTTTGTGAGACCATAATAACTTAGATGTGTTTATCCTGAAGAGGATATTTTTTTTAGATATTTTAGGTATTTCAAGGATTTTGAGGTGAAAGGGTGTGGTGAGGAGTGGTGTTTATACTCTTGGAGGGTTTGTTTGAACACATTATATAATGAATATTTTATATTTGAAGGAATCCCTATTTTGGTGGCATTATGTAAAATGAATTTGTCTTATAATAAATGTTTTCAATTCAGTTTATGGTCTATAAACACCTCAATCATTCAATTTATGATGTTTTTTAGGGATTTTATGATATTACATTTTCCAATAGACCAGTTTCATTATTTCACCTATAATACTGTAAATCGGTAATTTACAGTGGTAAATTTTTCTACCCTAAAATGAAAATGATCCTAAAAACTAATATGAATCATCTTATTCAGAATATGTAATCCATTTTACCAATTTAAATTCAAATAAGTATAAAATAAAATTAATAAAACTAATGAGGGAGTAGATAATAGGGTTTTCAAAAAGTGTATTTTTCAAGAAAAAAATATATTATATTAACTATATAACTAATAATTATCATTTAATGAATAAAATAAATATTTAATTATATATAAAAAATAAATTTCATTCCATGAATACCCTATTGGGGATTATTTAAATTAATTAAAAAGGAGAAACATTGTGTATATTAAAACAGATTTCAGAAAAAACCAATATTTAAACATAAAAATAAACTTATTATAAAATAAAAAATAAATTTGATCCAAAATAATTTAAGTGAATAAAATATATTTAAATAATAATTATTTAATTTTAAATTAAATTCAAAACATAATGTGGCCTTCAAATTGTTTAATTTATTGAAAGGAAGTGACATTTTTATAGATAATGGTATTTTTCACTATTTATTGAAAAATTAAATTTTTTAGAAAATTTTCAATATTTAACCATTGGATAATTTGGATATGATTATTTAAAGAAAAATTAATTTTATGAACAATTTTTCTAATATTTTTAAAAATTAATTATAATATACACTCATAAAATGCAAGAGAAACAATTTTTTTGAAGAAAATTTATTTTTGAAGAATAACATGCATTTAATAAATATTGAGTGATTGTTTACAAACACATAATTATTAATTTATAAATGAGTATGAACATTATATAAATTATAATTTTTTTAATACAATTCATACCATCCAATTTTATAGTAATATTATAAGGGTCACATTTAAGTAATCATATTTTGTTGTCTGTTTATGATCAATATTGAGTATCATGAATGTAATCGAACATAGTATTTCATTTTAAAATCATGTGATTATAAATTATATAATTTAAAAAAATTCAACCTCATATTTTTAATTTGGAATGAAAAATTGGGATTTGAATTTTCAAAATACCATTGCTGATATCCCACATCGTTAAAAGGATAAGTAAAACTTCTTCTTAAAAATAGGGAAAGGAAAATGAAAAGGTAACACCAAAATTTGGATTTTAATTAGTGGAAAGTAAAAATATGGACATATTATAGACTTATAACTATCAATTTTTTATTGATGAGATATATGGAACATGGACATGAGAATGTTCACCAATACAAAACCATTAATATGTGATTGGATAAAAGGCCAATCATTCTTTAGTAAGAACAGTAAATAGATAAAAAAAAATTAAGTACTTTTCCATAATGTTGAGGAAATAATTGTTGATATAGAATAATAAAATTTTGAAATATATATAAATAAAAATTATAATTACATCCTTATATTTATTCAAAATGATAGGTATTCATGATTAATTTTACATACCTAAAGCATCAGAATATACATCTTTGGATCATAAAATCCAAAAATGTATAACTATTTATACCTTAGAAATTTAGGAATTAAAAAAACCAAAATGGATTGTATAAAAAGATGAAATTCTCAAAAAAACATTGCACGATGAAGAACTACTATAATCCCCAAAATCCAGCATAAATCAACCAACAAATAACTATCCATTAAATTATTCAAAATATTAAGACTATAATTGAAAAAAATATAAGTGTTTTGTCCCAACCTGTCTTACCACTAAATTGGTTTCCATACCGGTCAGTCACATGGCCTAAAGTGCATCTACCCATACACCAAATTCTTCTAACTATATTTGAGGGTCTCATGAGGTGACATTGGGGAGACTATACCCTATTATTAGAGTTTCATAGTGATGTAATAAAGAAAATAACATTCAACAGCGGAAGTAGTAATGGAATTGATAAATAAGTGGAAGAATAATATATTCAATTTAATAAAAGTTTCCAATGGCAGTATATATGACATATGAATGAATGACATGTTAATGATACATAAATGAAAAAATAAACATACAAAATGATTTACAGTTCAGAACAATATAAGACTCAAGTAAAGAAAATATCCAAAAATCTTAAGGGAAACCTCCATAAAAATCCTGATTCCCAACTCGGTCCTCTACTACTAAATCCCACATACAAGAATGTAGCATAATAAATCACCCAAATCCTTCAAATATAATTTTTCCTTGGGTATCCTTGTGCAATGGCGGCCTGAGTTGGGTGTGATATGTCAATTTAAGTAGGCTGGAACCCTTGGTGTATTTCCCAATCTAGACAGTGTAATATAAATTAAATACTTCACATACAATCATAAATAATGTATGAAGTATGATGTAACTAAATTTCATGTACCAGATTCATCCCTCATCTAATGTATGAACATATAATGAGTTCATTGTTTGATTATTTACCATTTTATAAATAATCCACAGATTAACAATGTTTAAGGTTCCAAGGTACAAAAGGCAACCAGTAATGAAATCTACTAATGATGTCACAATGTCACAACCAATGAATTGTAGACCCCATGGGTCACCAACATAGTAATAATTGTATCTTATCTATCAGTAATAGTGTAATCCATGGAGCATAGTCTATGTGATTCCACAATATGACACCTACCATGTCCAATGAGTTCATCCATGTTAAAACCGGGATAAACAATGATTGGGCCCTATGGGCTTTGACCATGGAACCTACTATTTAAATCTGGATCCAAGGAGTGTATTCATAGATCCCTTTAATAATATTTTAGGGATCCTATGATGTCATACCTAGCATCTAGAAATAATCAAGGATCGGGATCTAGGTAGGTCTCAAGCTAAGCATGAAACGTCCTTGAATCGGAATGGGGTTCTCAATTGCTCAAGTCATTTCCCGTTATGAATCAAAGGTGAGCTTGAGTTAGGCCACTCCTATTTGACAGTGAGGTCATATAATTCAATTGGATCAAGTCTTCCATTTTGTTAGTGTGAATAGAAAATGTAGAATTCAACCCTTTAATCAAGTAATTATTAATCGTTAATCCATTATGTTTAAACTTTTTCATTCATTACTGTGAAAATTCCATGTAGTGTGTGATCATACGTTTAATCCATTTAAGGCATAAACAATCACTAAGGTTTCTTCCACTTCCTCTTAATATCATGGTAAGGGGTTCTATGAACATGTAACAATTTATTAATTTATAAACCTAAGTTCATCCATGGCATTTTTATATGGGAATAGATGTGTCACCCAAGGTATAAGTATGATAAACCAATGAGTCCATCAATAGAATTCCTACATGAGAATCCATGTGTCACCAAAGGTGTTATTATCATTCAATACATTCAAAATAATTTTAAAAAATAATTATAATGTTAATTATGATGTATTAACCAACTCATTTAATTCAACCCATTTAGTATACCATATTAATCCAATTGAATTTATAAGGCTCCATGGGTCACTTAGGACGTGTCGATAAAAAAATTCAATCACCTACATGGTTAATTCCATGTTAATAAAATGACCAAGTATTTTGACAATGTCTTGGTTATTTAATCTTTTTAAAAGGGAAACTATGAATTTATAATTATATTAGGGGTAATGTCCTAAACATTCCATAAATCAAACATAACATTGATTCATAAATAAAACAGCAAGACAATATGGTAGGAAGCCTATAAGTTTATCACAAAATGTTTAGGTTTAAGGAAGCACGCGTCTAATAGAGGGGTTTTATTATGAAAACATGACATTGCTTATTAGAAAAATCATTTATTAAATTTAGCATTAAAAACCTGAAAAATGATAAATTCACAGTTACTAAGCATTTAATCAAAATACATCACTCCATGAAAAACATTATAACAAAAGTGTAGTAATAAATTTAACAATGCATTTATATAAATGAGGGCTTGAAAAGGGACCTTCCCTCAGGGTGTAACCAAATCTAAAATTTAACTCTTTGTTCTTTCTAAATAGAAGCATATGCTCCCCCACTGAGCATACAAACCTTCACATACATATAACGACACCTAACCCCTATGCACACAACCTCATTTCCATGAACATGTGAAAAGTTATCCGTACATATATACTTATATTCATATACTAGTCTCTACTCCCCTACACATGAATTTTTCATATATATACATAGGCGCACCTTTCCATATTTATTTATTTAACAGCCATGGGTGAATTTACATTATACGAGGGAAACTTCATATATATTTATATATATGCATACACAGGTGAGTCACCTTATACCTAAAGAATCAACACCACATGACAAAACCCAATTCCCTGCTAAATAATTAACAGGAAGTAAACAAAAATAAAATACTCTAATAAAAGTGGTGAGAATTAATGAAATAGAAGGAAAACCTTACCAAAGCATTGGAGGTGAACAGAAACACCCCAACCCACCTCTCATTTGGAGTAGGTTGTCAGAACATGAAATAATAGGTCTTAAGGGACCATTCACACAACCTAAAAACCAAAGAATTCTGGAAAGAGGATCAAACCTAACCCTAGGGTTTTGGTCAAGTATCCTAGAAAAACAGGAAGGCTGAAAAACATCCAAAAACTCAGAGGATAGGAAGAAGAAACCCATACCTTGGTTATTTGGTTGATGATCTGGTGGAAATCCATGAGAAATTATAGCCAGATAGGGGTATCAGATAAGTGGTCACACATTCAAAGGGAGGGACCCCTTCCTGGTACATCGCATGAATGATGTAGTGGGTGAGAGGTTTCCCTTTTGGATTTTCGAAAAAAACTAAAATAGATCTAAATTAATAATAACAATAACTATGTTAAGAATAATATTATTTTTATCATTTATCTAATATTTATTAATTTATATTTTTTCTAAATCGTAATTAATTTAATGTAATTTCTTAAATAGACCCATTTATAGGGTATGACCAACAATTTTTCCAAACCATGCACAAATAATACTTCATACAGTGTGAGGATACTACCTCCCAGGGAACGTTG
The DNA here is from genome assembly GCA_963277665.1 of Viscum album. Taxonomy (NCBI): domain Eukaryota; kingdom Viridiplantae; phylum Streptophyta; class Magnoliopsida; order Santalales; family Viscaceae; genus Viscum; species Viscum album. Next base: position 114,463,975 of record OY728127.1, read on the forward strand.
TTTAGGCTAGGATAAAGTTTGGAAAACTGTTTTTCGCCCCTGAGAAATGTATCCTACCCCCTTGAATATGGACTCACGGTTCACTACAGTGTGCCGCAAGGTTTTAGACAAAACATACACCCCATACAGCTTTTCAAAACCAACCTTTTTTGGGTCAAGAAATCCTAAAACTCCTCGAGCCACTTGAAAAAATCAATGGGTCTTCACCGAGGTCTAAAAAACATCCCTCTGTGAGGTTTCAACTCTAGGAATTTATTTACAGATCTCATTATTAAAAACAAACCATTTAGTAAATGAAAATGTTCAATAACCATTATATTATAGTCTAGTTCAAAAACATAGGACTTTACAATCTTCCCACCTTAAAACTTATCATCCCAAAGAATCCTTTAGAAATAGTGAAAACATCACAAAACCTACATGTTTTGTGATGTTTTGTTCAAATGGTTTCATTTAATTTCCAATACCCAATGTTCATTTAATATCATCTTATGTATTTATCACTTAATCCATACAAACTGATCCAACACTCACAACCAAAATAGAACACCAAAGAAGAGCTTACATGAGCCCATTAAGATAGAGAAACGATCACATCATTTTCTCTTTAATCATTTGACAGATCGTGCTCTACATTATAGGTGTTAACTTTAGAAAGAATCCAATTCCAAACCATGGTACCTCCAAATTTTACATTTTTGTACAAATCATACCACTAAGAATCCAAATGACACTCAAAACGTTATTTCATTAAAAAGAAAAATTCATATCCCGGTCAACCTAGAAGAAGCTGGTTATGAAAACTCTCCTATAAGACACAACCAACCTTTAAACCACATTTAAAATCACCTTGAATCATTCATTAAAATGTTTCCTTATGACCAAAAACATTAAAATAAACAAAGAGATAATGATTCGAGAAAATCGGTAGAGTTATCATTAAGATTCCAGGCTTAGACGGCTGGAGCATTACAAAAGGAAATGTTGGAGTATGTGAGTCTGACCAAGGCCCTTCTTGGGAACCTAGGAATCAGTCATGACTAACCATTCCTCAATAATAACCATTCATTATCATGTACCAATGATTGTGATCACCTATAAATATCATCATCTTTTAAAGAATTAGCACGGCATAAGACAGATTCTCTCTTAGTACATTAAGGACAACGTCAAGATATGGGACCTGATCATCTCTTATGAATAGTACAATAAGGGGATTTGGAATGGTTTTCAGTGAAATGCACCAAAATACTAGAATGAAAAATAGTCAAACATCATCTCATCAACTTCAAAGAAGAATCTGATCAATTGAGATTTAAACACATAATTCCTCTAAGACCAACAATATTTTTCCTGAGATTTAACACATAGAGAACTAGATAATGTTTATTCTACCAAGAATGCACTAAAAAGATTTAAGACATGCAATACTCATGGGAAGTCGAGTGAGACCGGACATTTATAGATGTTCTACCATTGTTTGTTTTCCTTCAACACTGAAGGACACATCTACCATATTAAACTCAATAATCACCACCTTTGGAGTGTCCTAACTGTAAATCAAAGAAAAACACCCATCACAATTGGGCTAGATGAAAACAAATTAATGGATTTTTGATGCTTCTATGGGTCGTAATCAAAACATCAAAACATACAAATAAGGTCCATGTAATGAAATCAGCATGTCAAAAGACACATGTCTTTTGAAATTCATCTTGAGTATTGGGATGAAACAGAATCTTTAATTTTAGGTCACTCTACTTGGAGAAGACGTAAGAATATACCCAACAACACAAGAGATTTAATCAGAGTTATATTGCTTCATACACCCATTATCCTGAACGACACCATGTCATTTTTTACATTACTAAGAGATGGAAGGTTTAAGTGACCTATGAAGTAGACAACCATGCACGAAGCTTTTCTATCCTATTCAAAACAATCATTACTCGATACTTAGGCCCATAAAAAGGTCATGAAAACATGGTCATCCATCCAAACATGGGTTTCATTAGAAACTAAAAGTCCTAATAGGGAAAATGATAACAGAACAGAACCAAAATTCTAAAATCACATGGTATAATTAAGATACAAAATCTCCAAGGGTGTGATACCTACCATCGGAAACCCCTTATGAAGGAAAATTTTCAACCCTTACCCCAGGTCACTCTCATAGAAGACACTATGCTAAAATTATAATCCTCAAGCCATTTAAATGAAAAATAATACCTTTGGAAAACACACATTCTTCCATTCCAAGGAAACTCGAAGGAGATACTCAACATTCCCTTACATGATGGTTTTAAACAGTAGACACTCCTATATGTTCCATTTAAAATCCCTTTGTATTTATTCACATTTAATCATTAATCATAAAAATATTTAATCAAATCATCAAATACCATTTGTTCAAAACAAACACAAGGTACTCAATTTTAGCCAACCTGGGTTCATCGAAATGGAACCCAATATCAATTTTAAAGTCAATAAAACTTTATACACCCATATCGAGTCATCTCATACAAACATTCCCCAACTGACCTATTTGTATCCAATTTCATTTTGAAAACTAACCATTTTATTTCAGATAAAAGATATACATTCTGTAAATTTATAAACATTTCACAAAGAATCACGCAATTACATTGAATATGGGTTTCCATTTCCCAATTCATGAAGTGCCCATACACATCATGGATTCAAAATTGGATCTTATTAATCAATACCAATGTCAACATATAATATTAACATGATCATACACAACAGTCTAATCAAATGGGTGGCCACCTACCAACCTATAATGCTCCCATACATTATACAGTTTGGAATTTGGATCCCATTAGTAAAAAAACTAACTTAATCATTTTAATTAAGAATCTATAAAACGTATTCACATTATGCTCAAAATGGTTTGAATACACAGGTTAACCATTCTTGGATATAAGGCACCCATACACCATATAATCAAAAATTGGATCCCATTCTAAATCACAACAATTATATTTAAATGAAAATGTCATGTTCTTTTATGAAGTAAACACATAGGTCATGCTAATGAATTACCTAAATTGGTATAAATCTAATCTTGGAATAACACTCAATTCATAAAATCTGAAATAGAAAGAGGCTAATATATACAACTACATGGCATGGAACTATTTATGGAATGTCAATCTCTATGTGTCTATATGATGAATGTAATAATTCCCCCTTTACATGGTCGGAAAAGGTTAAAAAATTCAATAAATTCCATAAATCATAAGAAGTGGAAAGTAATGTAATCAATCTAGGTGAAATCATATCACCAGTAATTGTAAACAACATGAATGATAATCCCTACCCTGGAAATGTGGTCATTTCCCATATATTGGGAGATCAGTTCGAAGAACGAATATTACCCAAGCGTCAAAACATTCATAGTCTTCTATCTACCAATGAAAAATAGTATGAAAAAGGAAAAATTTTCTATGATACTACCTTTCAAAATCCCGACTCGACTTACCAGTAAACTGGTAGCCATACATGTGGGTCACATGGCCCCAGGTGCATCTCCTCATATGCTAGAGGCTGTCGACTAGCAACGTGGGTCTTAGGAGTTGATAGTGTGGAGACATCACCCTCTTATTAGAGTTTCAAAGTGGTATAATATAATAAATAACATTCAACAATGGAAGCAGTAACAACAATGATAAATAAGAAGAATAATAATATATTAAATTTAATTAAAGTGGTCAGCCAGTATATATGATTGTTGAATGAATTACATGGTAATGATACATATCTGAAATAGAAAACATATATAAAGCTTTAGATTTCATAACAATATAGGACAAGAGTAAGGAAAATAACTAAAAATTCCAAAGGAAACCTCCACGGTCATTCTATGGTACAAATCAGTTCTCTTCTCCTGATTCCCATATACAAGCATATATAATAAGCAATAAACTAAATCCTGTGAATATAAGGTCTACTCGGGTACCCCAGGGCAATGGAATCCTGAATATGTTTTGATACATAAATCTCAGTAAGCTAACACCCCTAGTTTCTAGACCAATCTAGATAGTGTAATATAAATTAAATAGTGCACAAGAATGCATAAATATGGTTAGAAATACCATGTAACTAAATTCTAAGTGCTATATTAATCCCTTAGCTGGTGTCTAAACATGTAACCAGTTCATTAATTGATTATTTACCAGTATATAGATAAGTAACAGAATAAAAATGGTTAAGGTTCCAAGTTATACAAAGAAACTGATAATGATATATACTAGTGAAGTCCAAAGGTAACATCCAAGGTGACGTAGACCCCAAGGTTCTCCAACTCTGTAATAACTGTAGCCTATTTATAGTTTAGAGTGTAATCCACGGATCATTGTCCAAGGAATGCCACAATAAGATGCATAATGAGTCCAAGGATTTCATCCAAGGTTAAATAGGGAAAACTAGTGACTGGCCATGTGGACATTAACCATGGCACATACTTGTCAAAGCTGGATCCGAGGATTATATCCAAGGTATCCTTTAATACTATGTGAGGGATCCAATTTTGTCATTCCAAGAACCTAGAAATAGTCAAAGATCATGATCTAGGGGGATATAACCCTAAGAAAGCCAGATCCTTGAATCAGAATGGGGTTTATATTTCCTTAAGGAATTCCATAAAAATAATCCAAGGCGAGGATAAGTCAGGACACTTTTATTTGATAATGAAGTCATATAATTCAATTATCTCAAGTCTTTTATTCCAGTACTGTTAATATTCCATGTTGCATGAAACACTTTAGTTGAGTCATAACTAATTGTTAATCAATTTGGTTCAAGCTTTGACTTTCATTAGTGTGACAAGGCCAAGTAGAAAGTGACTGTCCATTTAATCTATTTAAGGCATATTCAATAACTAAGGTTCATTCCACTACCATTCATTAGAATGGTGAGGGGGCTATGGAAATGTAACCAATTATTCATTTATGAACATGTGTTAATCCAGGGCATTCCTACATGGGAATCCTCATGTCACCCAAGGTATAAGTATGATAAAACATTGAGTCATTCCATGTCACTCCTAGTTGGGAATCCATGAATCACCCAACATCTTATTAGTATTCAATAAATTCAAAATAATTTAAAAAAATCAATTAAAGGTTAAACATAATGCATTGGCCACCTCAGTTAATTTGCCCCATTATACCAAAAAATGAAAATTATATTTATATTGTTTCATTGGTCACTTAGGAGGTGTCAATGTAAAAATGAAATCACATACATGGTGAATTCCAATCTAAAAACTAGACCAAGAACATAGATGATGTCTTGGTTCTTTAGTCATTTTAAAATGGAAACTCAATCTTTCTAATTTCATTAGGGTCCTTGTCCAAAACATCCCTTATATAAAACATTTCATCGAGGCATAAAGAAAATAGTAGGGAGACAAGGTAGGAAGCATATAAGTATATCACTACATTTTTATCTTGAAATTAGAACACCTCCATTGGAGGGGTTTTATTACAAAAATATGACATTTCTTGTCACACAAATATATTTTTTTTGCAATTATCATTTAAAAAATGAAACATGATAAATTCACATTTATGAAGAATTTAATCTAAATACATCACTACATGAATTATATGATAATAATTGTGTAGTATGAAATTTATTAATTCAATAATAAAATTTAGGACATTGAAAGGAAACCTTCCTCTAGGTGGAACCAAACTAGATATTTGTATCTTGCCGCTTTCTATCTAGAATTTTCTACTCCCCCACTAGAATATGCACGTTCACATACATATAAGGACACCTAAATCATATTCCCACATATTCATGGCCATGAACTCATGAAAGGATATCCTTACATATATTCTTATATGCATATACTAATCTTCACTTACTTATGCATGCATTTTTCATATATATGCATAGGCACACCTTTCCCTATTCATGTATTTCACTACTATGGGTGAAATTAAACATAATGGGGAAACCCACATATATATATATATATATATACTAACCTATTCATACGCTGTCACGTAGCCTTACACCCAGTGACTCAAAACCACATGAAAAATTCCAATGCTCTACCAATTAATTAAATGTTTTTAAAAAACACTCAGATTTCCTCATAAAAGAGGTTTGAATCAATAAAATGGAAGGAAAACCAAACCCCAATTCATTAGAGGAGAACCGAAACAACCCAAACATCCTCTAATTTGGCATTGATTGTCAAAAAAATTCAAGAATAAGTCATAAGAGACCATTTTCACAAACCTAATATAAGAGAATGTGGAAAATCAGATCAAACCCTTCCCTAGGGTTTTTTCTGAGTGGCCCAGGGTGACAGGTAGGCTAAAAATGGCCAAAGACCAAGAGTAAGGGGAGGAGAAATCCATACAATGATTATTTTGTTGAATATATAGTACAAATATATGAGAAATAAAAGTTAGAGAATCTTTCCAGAGGAGAGGCCGCATGGTCAAATGGAATTCCCCCTTCATGGTGTGTCCCACATATGAGGGAGAGGGGTGAGGGGTCCCCATTTTTGTTATCTAAAAAAACAATATAATGCTAAATTAATAATAATAATAATAATAATAATAACATTAATATTATTATTTATTTTATCATGAAACATTTATTTAGTAATTTATTTATTATTATATTTAAATTAATTTAATTTAATTTCATAAACAGCCTATTGACACAGTTTAACCCACATGGTTTTCCAAATGGTATGCAGAGTGTCTAGCGTATAGTGCAAGGCTACTGCCTCTAAAATCACAATATGTAGGCTAGGTTCATTTTCTGTTAAACCATGTGAAGCCCATATGAAACGTCTCTCCCCCCTTGAACACAACCACATGGTTTTCTACAATGGGCCGCATGGTTTTAGAAAAAACGTGCACCCATTACATATTTTCAAAACCAACATTTTCTCGGTCTGGTACTCCAGAAAATACTCATCCAGCTTGGGAAAATTAATGGGTCTTCACTCTCATCCAATAACATATCATTGATTGGTTCAAACTATTAGAATTTATATCCTAATCTCATTTTTAAAAAAGACCTATTATGTAAATGAAAATGTTCAAAAATCTTCATATTTTTGTCCAAATAAAAAATAAGGGACTCTACAATATACCAACTATAAAACATCTAATCTTCAAGAAGAATTTGGCATCATATAAAACATTCCTCAACCTACAAGGGTCTTGATGAATTTTTCAAACATTTTCATTGAGTTTTCAAAACCCCACAAACATTTAAGCACTTCATAAGTATTCCACACTTAAGACAAACAAACTTAGTCAGTTCTCACTGCCCAACTAGAACACAAAATAAAGATTTAATGTTATTATTGAGATAGATACATGATCATGTCGTTATCTATTTGAAAATTTGACTAATAGTTCTCCCTGCTTATAATCTTAACATTATAAAGAATGAAATTCCATACCACGGTACCTCCACCATTGAAATTATTGTATAAACCATGCCTCTAAGATTCATAACAATGCCCCTAACATTATTTCATTATAAATGAATGGTCATATCCTGATTGAAAAATAAGAAACAAGTCTTGTAAGATCTCTTAGAAGACACATAAAACCATTAAACCACACATAACTTCACCTGAAAACATGCTTTAAAATGATTCCTTATGACTGAAAACATTGAAGTAAAAGAAGAGATAATAAGTTGAGAAACATGGTAGACTTATCCTGAAAATGACTAGCTTAGATGGACTAAAAATTTCAATAGAAAATACTAGATTCTGTGAGTCCGACCAAGGTGATCCCAATTTGGAACATTGGAATCACTTAGGCCATATCGTGCCTTGATAAGAACCAGATGTCATCATGTAACACTTATAAAGATCACCCAACAATCTCAATAGATTTTAAAGCATTAGTGTGGTGTAAGAATAGTGCTCTCATTGTGCATAAATGACGATGTTAAAAAATGGGACATGATCATCTCTTAAGAAGAGTACACTTAGAGGATTTGGAATGGTTTATCGTTAAATATACCAATCTAGTAGAAGCAAAAATAGTCCAAGCACAACTGGTCAACTTCAATGAAGAATATTCGATTTACCTTCCATTATACCAACATTTAACTGAAAACATGCCTTTACAATACAATTCACTTTGTTATCTCTCTATATTTAGCCACCAAATTTCTCAAAGACTGGCGGTGTTTTCTTGAGATTTCACAGACATCGAACTAGATCAATGTGATTTTTCTGAGTATGCACTGACATGTTTTATGACGTACTAACCTCAAGGGAATTCGAGTGAGACTGAACAGTTATATATGTTCTTCCTTAGGTTGTGATCCTTCTACATGGAAGATACATTTACCAAATTCAACATGATACTCCCCACCTTAGAAGCTTCCAAGTTGTAAAAAAAATTAAAACTAGTTGTCATAAGTGTTCTTGATCAAAACAACTTAATGAAAGCGTGACTCTCCTTTGGGTCACTCTAACAATGTCAAAACATAAAAAGAAGTTCAATGTAATGAGGTCACCTAGTAAAAATACACAAGTCATCTGAAATTCATCCTGAGCATTGGAGTGAAACAGATTATTTAATGCTCATAGAACTCTACTCTGAGATGACATGAGACCCTACCCAATAGCACAATAGATTTATTCAGAGTCTTATTGAACTATATGACCATTATCTTGGATGAAACCATAACCATTTTTCAATTACTAAGAGAAGGATGGGTCAAATGACCTATGAATAATTAGACCATTGACGAGGCTTGTATAACGTAATGAAAACGAGCATTAACCAATGCTCAGGCATATAACAAGGTTAACAAAAACACGGCCACCTGTCCAAACAAGGGTGTCACTAGAAATTGAATGTCATAGGGATAATGAAACTCTAATGACACTTAAAGTAAAAAAGATCATTTTATAAGAAAGGAACAAAATCTATAAGGATTCTACATACCACTGGCTAGCCCCTTACAAAGAACGAACGTTGACCATAACACCAGGTCACACTAACATAAGATACTAGGCTCAAAATCTAATCATCAATCCATTTCTAAGAAACGAATTTCCATAGAAGATTCTTGTGCTTCTCTTCCATGGAAAATCAAAGTTGAAACGCAACATGCCCTAACATGAGGATTTAAAATAGAGGACCCCACTACATGTTCCCTTTCCAATCCCTTTATATTAATCACATTTAATCCTTATTTTTCAACTGATTTAACCAAAACATAAAATACAATTTTTTTCAAAACAAACATACAATGCTCAATTTTGAACATTTTGGTTCATTAAAATGAAACCCAATATCAATTTTCAAGTCTTTAAAACTTCATACACCCATATCAAGTTATCTCATACAAACAATTCCCAACTAAACTACTTCGAATCTGTTTCATTTTAAAATATAACCATTTGATTTAAGATAATAATTTAACATCTTGTATATTTATAATCATTTCATAAATCATCATCCCATTACATTTAATATGGGTTACGATTTCCCAGTTCATGAAGCACTTTCACACTTCATGGATTGAAAATTGGATCCCAATAATCATTACCAATATCTATTCATAATTTTTACACGATCATACATAATGTTATAATCATACGAGTGGCCACTTAAAAACTCGTAAATCTCCTATACAGTTTACAGTTTGGAATTTAGCTCTCGTTGGTTGAAAATAACTCACATTATCATTTTAATTTATCATAATTAAAACACATTAAAATTATTCTTAAATTGGTTGGAATACATATATTACCCTTTCTCAGTTGTAAGGCACCCATGCACCATAAAATAAGAAATTCTATTACATTTTAAATCACCACGATTATATTTAAATGAAACTAGCTTGTCATTTTTAGCTGTAAAAACAAAAGGCATGCTAATGAATTACCAATATAGGTATAAATATAATCATGTCATAAAACTCGAGGTATTAGATACACAACAGTAAGAAACCTACATTTGCAGCTACTTGGCATGGAACTATGAATGGAATGTGAATTACTATGTGATATATAATTAATGCAATGCTTCTTCCTTTGCATTAAAGTCCAAGTGTTAAAATTAAATTAATTAAATAAATCATAAGTAGTGTAAATTACAACCATCACTCTAGTTGAAATCATATCAACTGTAATAGAAAACAATATGAATAATAATCCTAGCCCTAGCCACGTGGTCATTTCCCATACATGGGGTGATCAACCTTATTTACAACTATTAACCAAGTGTCGATGAATTACTAGTGTCATTTCTACCAACCAAAAATAGTAATAAATAGTAAAACCTCATTATGTTAACACTTTGTGATGTCCTAACCTGGATTACTACTAAACCTATAGTCAGAACGGTGGGTCACATAGCCCCATCTGCATCTCCCCATTTAACAGAGGATACCAACTAGTAGAAAGGGTCTCAAGAGTTGATAGTGGGGGGAATATACCCTCTTCTTAGAGTTACATAGTTTTATAATAGAGTAAATATCATTAAACAACAAAAGTAGTAATAGTAATGATAAAGAAGTATAAGAATAATATATTCAATTTAATAAAAGTTGTCAATACTAGTCTATATAACATATAAAACCATGACATGGTAATGATACGTAACAGAAAAAATAAACAGATAGAATTATTTACAATCTAGAACAATATAGGACTCAATTATGGAAAAAAACTTATAATCCCAAAGTCAACCTCCACAAGAATCTTGATCTCCACCTCAGTCCTCTACTATTAACTCCCATGTACAAGCATATAACATAATAAATCAACAAAATCCTATAACTATAATGTCTAATTGTGTATCCCATTGTAGTGGATACCTGACTAGGGTGTGAGATATAAATACCAATATGTCGGCACAACAGATATGTAGCCCAATCGAGAAATTGTAATATTGATTAAATAGTTTACATGAATGCATAAATAAGTTAAGAAGTACTATGTAACAAAATTCCATGTACCTGTTTCATCCATAAAATGGTGTTAGATCATGTAACAAGTTCATTATTTTATTATTTACTAGTTTACAGATAAGTTACATATTAATAATGTTGATGGTTTCATAGTACACAAGGCAACCTGTAATTATATCTACTAGTGAAGTCTTAGTGTAAAAACCAAGGCGATGTACACTCCAAGGGTCACCAAATTAGAAATAACTATAGAATAGATAAGGTTAAGAGTGTAATCCAAGTAATTTAGTCCAAGTCATACCATAGTTAAATTCCTACTGAGTCCAAGGAGTTCATCCAAGGTAAAACAGGTCTATGTAGTGATTGCGCCCTATGGGGATTAACCATGGAACCAATGTATCACATATGGATCCATGGAGTGTATCCAAGGAATCCTTTAATACAATATGAGGGATCCTATAGTGTCATACATGGATTCTAGAAATGGAAAAGGATCAGGATCTAGGTGGGTCTCAACCTATGAAAGCCGCATCCTTGAATAGGAATGGGGTTCCGAAGTGTGAAAGGCATTCCCTGAAAAATATCCAAGGTGACCTCGAGTCAGGCCACTATTATATGATAATGAAGTCATATAATTAAATTGATTCATTTCATTACATTCATATGTGTGAATAGTCCAAGTATCATGAAACCCTTTCATGAAATCATAATTAATCATTAATCCAATTGGTTCAATCCATTCTATTCATTAGTATGACAAGGACATATAGCATGCGATCATTAATTTAATCCATTTATGTCATATTCAATTACTAAGGATCATTAAACTACAATCAATTATGATGTTAAATGGTGTTATAGACATGTATCAAATTATTCATTTATAAACCTCAGTCCGTACATGGTATTCCTACATGATAATCCATGTGATACCCAAGTTATACGTACGATAAATCATTGAGTCCATCCATGACATTCCTACTTGGAAATCCATGTGTCACCAAAGGTGTTATTAGAATTAAATGAATTAAAAATAATTTAACAAATTCATTTGAAGGATAATCATCATTCCTTATCAACGTCATTTAATTTTACACACTAATTATACTATAAAATGCCAATTGTATTTATAAGGCTACATGGGTAACTTAGGAGGTGTCAATGGAAAAAATTAATCAGCTGCATGGTTAATTTAAATCTAAAAACAGGACCAAGCACTTATATAGTGTCTTGGTTTTTTAATTATTTTAAAAGGGAAACACTATCTTTATAATTCCATTAGGGTCCATGTCTCAAACATGACATATATGAAACATAACATCGAGTCATAAAAACAGTAAGGAAATAATTTAGGCGGCAAATAAGTCTATCACTACATTTTTAGCTTGAAGTTACTTCACCTCCCTTAGAGTGATTTTATTACAAAAACATGACATTTCTTATCACAAAAATCATTTATTACATTTTTCATTAAAAACATGAAACAACATAAATTCACAATTAGAAGGCATTTAATCTAAATAAATCACTGTATAAATTATATTCTAACAAAAGTGTTGTAAGCAATTTATTAATGCATTTATAAAATGGAGGACTTTGAAAGGGACCATACCTCAAGGTGGAACCAAGAAGAAAATTTGTATCTTCGATCATTCTAAAAAGAATTTGTTGCTCCCCACTGAGCATACACCCCTTCACATACATAAAAGGACACCTAGCCCCTTTACAAACATTTTCATGGAGATGAACATGTCTAGGGGGATCCATGTGTGTGTGTGTGTATAATTTTAGGCATATACTATTTTTCACTCACCTATTCATGCGTTTTATATATATATGTATATATATACATAGGTACACCTAGCCATATGTATGTATTTCACTAGGGTGAATTTACATGTAACAGGGGAAGATTCATATATATATACATATACTTACCTATGCATACATAAGAGTTTCTTCTAAGACTTGGTGACTCAAACCCACATGAAACAACACAACACAAAACTGATCAGTTAAAAGGAAATCTACAACACTCAAATAGCCCCATTGAAAAGGTGTAAAATCTATGAAATAGAAGGAAAACTTACCCCTAAAGAATTTGAGGCTAAACGAAACACCCTGAAACACCTCTCCATTAGATGTGGTTTTCGAAACATGTAAAAACATATATCGGTAGACCATTCACAAATCCCAAAAACAGGATAATTCCAAAAATTTGATCAAACACTATGCTAGAGTTTAGGCCAAGTAGCCTAAGGAAACGAGTAGTCTGAAAAAATGGCTGATAATTAAGATGATAAGGAGGAGAAACACATGTGTTGAATATTTGGTTGTAGATATGATGGAAATCCATGATAAATTGGATTTGGATAGGGGTTTTGGAGGAGGGTTCACACACTCAATGGGCAGGCTCCTCTGCCTTTTGCATCACACGTTATAGGGAGAGGGGTGAGGGGTCTCCATTTTAGTTTTCCTAAAAACCTAACTAAAACTAAATTATTAATAATAAGATTATTATTTTTAATATTTTAACCATTAATTATTTCTTAATTAATTTGTCTCTTTTTAAAATTTTAATTAATTTAATTTAATTTCATAAATAGACCCATCTTTACAGTTTGACCCGCACGATTTTCCATACCATTCACAAACCATGTGGCGTACAATGTGAGGAAACTTCCTATCCAAGTACATCATGTGGGATAGGAACACGGTTTGGAAAACTATTCAAAGACCATATGAAATGTCTCTTCCCCCTTGAACATGGTCACACAGTTTCCTATGGTGGTCCGCATGGTTTCAGACAAACCATGAACCCTCTATATCTTTTTAAAACCAACCTTTTCTGAGTTTTTCACTCCTAAAACTTCTCAATTCACCTTGTAAAATTAAGGGGTGTTCACTCAATTCCAAAAAAATCACTTTAAGAGGATCCATTGCTCAAAATTGAGTTCTAAAGCTCTGTTTTAAAATTGAATCCTTTAGTAAATGGTTCAAAAAACATTTTTTTTTTTGTCCAGTACAAAAACACGGGACTCTATAAGAAGTATTTCTTCACAAAGTATTCCAAGCTAAATTTTATATTAATCTTAAAATAATATTTATCACTCATAATGTATCATTTAAAATTGTAATTTACTATATCAGATAATCTCTAAGAGATGAAAACAAGGTCCATAAATAACCTCAATCAACATAAATTATATATATTTCTAAAATATATATCATCCTCTATTTATTAAATAAAACACCACATTATTCTATTTTCCTTAATCATATATGGTTTCCAAAATATTGAACATTTTCTTAAATAACATTAATCAATTAAACAGATAACATTTTTCCAATCCCATGGTTATCTAAAGGATACAAAATATTTTCTCCATATAAAAAAAATTCATTGATGAAACTGTATAAATAAAAAAGAAAAATATCATAGTAAATGGGTGTTCATGTTGGAAAGTGGTAGGTGATGCACCTTTCACACCATTCAGGCATGAGTTCGATGGTCTTACATGGTAGGACGGGTTATCACACGTCCTACAGGTTGTCCTTTTTCTAAAACTATATTAATAAAGTCATTATAAAATTCTAGAAATTTTAGAAACATCCTAAAAAACCTGTAATTTCTTTATCCTTGAAGGATATCTCATACCCCTCATTTTTCATCCTAAAAAAGTAATAACCCATATTCACCTCAAAATCAAAGATCATATAAACTAAAAATAACTCCAAAACCATTAATGTTATGTCCAAAAAAATGTATACGCATTGTTACTCAAATAAAATTTTTAAAAATCATAAACTAAAGGGTTACATGTACCTCAACCATTTATCAAAACCCAATAAATTTATCCCAATTATTATAACATTTTCCAAAAATATAAAAGTTATCTATTTTATCTAACATATGTTTCAATATTTATAATAATAAAACCATGTATATAAATTTCCATATGAGTTCCCTTATTCTCTTAGTATTTATAAAATAAAATGATATCATAAATTTGAAAACTCAATACATAAACACATCATTAATTAAAATTTATTCTTAATCCATTTATAATGATTCATCATTTTATGCCTTTATATATTATTCCTATAATAAATCATACAAATTATATCCTTATGATTCATCAATATTAACCCAAAATGCTACATACTTTGAACATAATAAAAAAATCATAACATAAATATATACATCATATTTTCATTGATATACCCTTTATCTTGTTATATTATACCCAACATCCATAAAGTAAAATATCATGTCCTTTTTTTAAGTTCCTTTTCAGGATATTTGGTAAATGTGAGACTTTTAAATAAAATTAAAAATGTATTATGTCCCATAAAATCATTTGACAAAAGAAAAGTTGTTTCATAAGTCAAATAGATTCATGTAGGTGATTGGAATAATAAAAAATCTATCAAAATATTTTGAACAATAGTTTTCAAAAATAATGATTATAAAATCATCCAAAAGTTTTAAAAGGATTTTAAATATCAATTTCCTTTCATATTGATAAACTATCCTTAATCTGTATAAAATAACATCATTAAAACATGAAAATAATTATACATGTTAAAATTAAATTAATAAATTTAAATATGATACCCATATAAACTATATAATACATTACCCTTCAAATAAATTATTCCCAAATTGATTTCATTTATAATTCTAATCCCTAAAAAATCATTAATCTCCTAGAAATCCTTAATTTTAAACCACTAATGGGGTTTCTATTACAGTTAACATGTAAAACCATGATGATATCTATTACTATTATGAAAAATATATAAGGAAACATCTTAATCACTAATGATTTTAAAACCCTACCCTCATAAAAATTTTAAGGAACAAACATTAGATATTACTTATTATAGTGATTTTAAACTAGAAATTACATTATTGCAATCCAAAGGGTATTTTAGTTCTACAGATTTATATAATTAGTAATAACTGATACATTTTAAACCCATGAATTTCATAAGGACACAAATACATAGTATCATTTTATTTCTATAAAACAAAGGTCATTAAATTAAAACATTTTCTATATTCATGAAATGTTTTCCCTATTTTTCACTTGATCTCATCCTTATCTCTAACCATAATTAAATATTATGAAAATAAATTTTTAAACTTGGGATGATCATATAACCACAATAAGGGACATAAAAAGTGGAAATTGTCAGTTCATTGAAAACCCTAAAAAATCCAAAAACATAATTTTATACCACATTAAACGAATTTTAATTTCAAGAAGATCATTATATTACCTATAAAAATAAAAAAAATCATGAAAATTGATATGAAATTATATAAGATTAAATATGGTAAATTTTTTCATCATTTTTCATATCACACTTAAAAATGTATTAACCAATGTGTCCAACAACCAACTCAAGAGTATCCAATTCTTTGGAAGTTAAAATGTAACCACCCATATTTGATTTATCAAGAACCACCCATTATTGATTAATAACATAACCACCCATCCTTGGTTTATCATAGAAACACCCATATTTCGTTTATAATGGAATCTCAACTTATCATAAACTATTATCTAGAACCATAACATCAACATTAATCAGGAATTAATTCATCCAAAAACAATCTTTGATGAAAATAAACATTCTATTTTGAAATAAGTTATATTGAAAAATTGTTCTTATACAATTGAAAACATTTTCCTTGAAAACAATCATTTACAATTTTAAATTATTCTAAAAATGTTATAGATACATGAAATCCAGAAATTCCATTCTCTTCTTAAATATAAAAAATATTCTCTTTGAAATAATAATTTTAAAATAAGACATATAAATGAATTTACCTTAAAAATATATTTTTATTGAAGTGATCATTTATAAAATTAATTTATTGTGTTTATTTAGTGAAAATACACAAAACAAAGTGTAAATAGAACATAATTTTACTAAAAATCATTTCATGCATAATCTTACGAAGACATTATTAGTGAAGTAGATGTTTAACCCAAAGAATAGAAATTTGGTTAAGAATTCCCTAACACTATTTAATAACTAGAATATTATGCACCATAAAAGTATTAATTATCTAATGAATCAATTAATTCCATGAATACAATGATATTTATGATATGATATATTCTAGGGAAGTATACACCACACACAAATGAATTATGTGATGAATATGGCATATATCTCACAAGTATAAGAGTGAGATGATAAACCCTAACATCTTGCTTCCCTTTTTCATTATGTACTATATCCTCCTGTAAAAAAATTTATGAATATTATTAACTCATTAAATAAATAAATTCATATTTTTATTAGCTTTTATAATTATTTTATAATATCTTACGACAT
This sequence comes from Viscum album, assembly GCA_963277665.1. NCBI lineage: Eukaryota > Viridiplantae > Streptophyta > Magnoliopsida > Santalales > Viscaceae > Viscum > Viscum album. The sequence goes on from OY728127.1 coordinate 114,481,273, forward strand.
GTTTATTGCTAATATATCATTAATTTCACTATTTTGGGAGCATTTTCTTCTTTTTTTCATGGTCGTTTCACTTGTTTATAATTACAAATGTTTCTATAAAATCGAAATAATACTCAAAAAGTGAAATTAATTGGTATTTTTCACATTCATAATGTTTAAACAGTCTCATATATTATTTTTATTTCATAAATGAGGATGATTATTTTGATAAAACATTAATGATAAATGTTTAGATTATTTTTTTCAGTTATTCAGAACATCAGGAACTATTATTTTTACAAAATATTATTTGTATATATTAGTTAAAGAACATCAAATAGGTTATAATATAAAAATTAAGTTCTAATTCTACCATAATAGTAATTTTATGACCTTCCATGAACGTGTAAATGGAAAACCAACAAAATCATTATTTATGGAGATATTTTTCCGCCATAATAGTGACAGTGGGTCTATTTCTTTAAATTATATTACAAAATAATAGTGTTGCATATAAGATAATCCATTATAAATTTAAAATTAATTTATTAACATGATATTTGAGTTATTATACCATGATGGATAAAGGAGTTGTGGTTAAGGTAGAAAATAATTAAAATCAAGTGATGTGGTTTAAGAAATTTACCTCTTAAATATCACCTCCTTGAAGAACCAAATAACGGTCTTAGAATTGGAATTTTGTGACACTAGAAACACTTAGACATTGGGAGACTGATAATTAGATGGTTTGTTAGAGGATCTAGGAGCTTCAATTCTTGTGATTAGAAATGGGGTGGTGAGAAGTGGTATTTATTCCTGAGGAGCACGTGGTTTTAAGTGATTATTTAATGATTATTAAATAATTAAATCCAAACGCATTTGGGTGACATTAACTCCAACACATTAAATTTATGATAAATATTTTAAAGATTTTTTTTTTGTGTAGAAATAAATAAAACAAAAATTTAATTTTTTTATTTTTTGTTAGGTCATAATAATACAAAGATACACAAGAGGGGTGAATTTCATCTTTTTTATAATCATTATAAATTCTCACTTTTAAAATTCCTTGTGATTTATAAATATTTGAATCATTATTCTCTATAATTTATTGGATCTGTAGATAAACAATAGAGAAGAAAAAAATATTTTTTATTATGGTTCAGGGCACAAATATACCCTAGTCTACTCTACCAACACACTTTATTCAAGATTGGAGATTTTCACTAAACAATTACCTCTTATAGTAAGACCTTAACAATTGATTACAGGAAGTTTAAACCTTTAAAACAACATTAAACATAGTCTTCTCATTCTTTTATAGGGAACCTATTTTTCCAAATCTTATTTTGAGAATCTAATACTCTTCCTCAACATTGGTCGAGCAGTCAACTCTCTAATAAGTCAAAAGAGTTTTATTTGAGTGAATAAAAAGATTATAGATCATAGTTGTAGTAGAAAGTGTTAGAATATAAATATTATTCTTAAAATATTAATTACTTCATGTAAGGATAGATATGATGAGATCCTAGATGAAAATGATCATCAATAAAAGTAGTAAGAAATAAACAGTAATAATTTCATTATAGAATGAGGTTAAAAGTTTTATATCTTCAAAGTGAAGCCTATTCAATAAATAATAGAGTTGTGTATTCTTTAATGCAGTTCTATATTTCAAATATATCAAAAATATATATTTTTACATCTCGCATGTATCGCATATATTTTTTTTCAAAAATATTCAAGCCATATTTATATAAAACACACAACTTCTTCAATTGATCAAATTCAAGAATGTGACTTGAAAGATCCCAAATATTTAGATTTAAATCATTCAAGAGATTAATAACATCCCTTATAAATAGGAATTATTTACCCCCTTGAATACAATACATTTAATCAATTATAATGTGCCATTGAATTAGCCATAAAATATCTTTGAATAAATCTTTAATTACATCAAGAAAATTGCATAAATATTGAATAATATTGTAAATTTTAAACTCTTTGATGAATAGTAAAACATAGTGTTCCCCCATTTGATGAAGAAATACCAAACATAGGGTTGATTTACCAAATAGTTTTACCCATAAACATATGGTTTCATACCAATTTAGTGTTCTTTATCCATATATTCTTGATAGAGTAGGGTATTAGATCAATATGCATTATCCTAAATTTAGAGTTGATTCCTTATACTATTATTACCAACATGGAGTTTATTCCTTATGCTACATTGACAAATGTAGAGTTTATTCCTAATTTTACTCTTAACTATGTAGGGTTTGAATAGTGTTTCCAGAATAAGTTAAAATACTTATAAAAAAATTTATCAAATATTCACCATGAATCAATGACTTGAATATTAGTATAGATTAAGTATTTTTATGAATATTAGTTTCCTAAAATTCACATAAAGTAATTTCATTAATAAAACAAAATTGGGTATCCATGTGAATCAAAATCAATAATATTTAGAGATTATTGTTGAGACAATACATGCCCAACAATATCTCCCTTTTTTATGATCACAAAATTCATAAAATAATTTATTGAAGATAGAGTATTTGTGAACACTAATGAAAAAATATATTAAATAATAAATTTTTTGTTTTCAAAAAAAAATTTCATAGTATTAATTCTAAGGTTGAGGAATGTTGTTTTTTCCTAATTTTTCCCTCTTTTTGATATCAATTTGTATTTATGAAAATGGATTCAAACAAATTCAATGTAGAAAATAAATGTATAAAAATGTTTTATTAATACTGTAAAAGAATAATACATTTGTTCTGGAAGTAGAATTGAAAAAAAAAATTAACGAGTAAAAAAATCAAAATAATTTTCATTAAAAAGATTTTGAATTATTTCAAGTGAGATTTTGGCTAAGAAATTGTTTTAAACAAATGAACTGGTGGAAGGTGATAAGGTAGGTTTAGAAGAGGTTTTGGGTTATTGTGAGGCTTCGTCAGCTGAAAAAAAAAAATTCATTTTACTTTTACATTTGGGATTTTAATCATTAAAAAAGGTTTTCAACTAATTTTTTGATAAAATTCATGAGTAATGAACCACTTTTAAACATTCAATTAGATTGAGTTTTAGAAATTCAGTAGATTTTTGTATTTCTACAGAAACATTGTAAGATTATCACTAAACTTACTGAGAAGAATTCTAATTCCTAGTTTACTAGAGGTTATCTTTTCGATATGGTCATTTTGATTTTCTAACAACACATACAAAGGTGCACTTTTACATTAAATAGTATCAATTATATCATTAATATTATTCATCATTAACATAATCACTTGAAATATTCTGAAAAAACATAGAGATGTTAGTGGCATAGAATTAGAATATCTAGATTTATTGAGAATTCGATTTAAAGACATTAAATTACTTCCCAAATACCATTTTAAATATGAAAAATCTATTTTAGAAACAGATTATGATTACAATTTTCTAAACCAATCAACCATTTCTCTCCAGAAATTCTGAAAATCTCTTCTGGAAACTGAATTTTCTTCGAGATTATGTAGTTAAACCTGAATAGTTTCTAGTTTGTATTTATGACCAGTAGAAGGTCTCAAATCTTCCAAACATTTTCATGTAGATTCCAATTATTGTTGAAGAGTTGAGTTCTCCTCCTTTATTTTGTTAAGAAAATTTAGTAGATCATCGATCTGATTAGTCATAGAATCAGATGTTCCTTCTATTGATTTTTTTTTGATTTAGGAGTTGTTTCCACTCTATCCAATGAAAATTTTATAGTATCAGAGTCTGTGAACTTAGTTATGGGGCCCTAAAATATCATGTCTTAGTCGGTCTCACTAGCATATGTCACATACCATGGTCAAATGGAAATGCAGTTACACCACCATATGAAATGATAATTATTCCTAACTTCAAAATACAACATATCTATCAACCATAACCACTGATACCATTTTTTCATGACCCCTCCCTTTAGAGATACCCCTATTGAGCTGGAAATGATTAAATGGAGATAATGAACCCCAATTCATGCAATAATTAGTCCTTGAGTTGGCGACTAACCACAAAGGTGTTCAAATATAACAAATATAGGAGGCATTACCATTTTTAGGAAAACAAGATCAGGAGATAAGATGAATCATCAACAACAATTCCAAGAAATAATGTAAAATAAATCCAAAAATCATCCACATGCATGTGTAAAATAGAATAGATACAAATAAAAAAGTATCCAAAGTCAATAAAAATTTTAAAGCTAAGCAGTGACATAACAACTGTCAGGATCCGAGATAGTAACGTTCATCAAAGTCTGTGTAATCCTCCTAGAAACATGAATGCAATTTTAATACATAGGGTGATCATACCATTATAATAATTAGAAAAACCAAAGTCTCTAATACACATGTGAGATAAAGAATACTAATTCTCTTGTGATAAAACATGAGAACAAAATAGCACGTAAATGGTACAATAACCCTTCCAACCTCACCAAAGCACATTCACCAAATAATTCATGTCATGTAATAAAATATAAATCACATTTATTATAGGGTACCCCATATTAATTTCGTACTAGTTATTACTCTCTTTCTCAATTTCAAACGTCCTTGTGCTCCCATTCCTTCCGTATACCACATGACATCTCACATGCACACACTTGGGACTCACAACACATCACATCCCACCTGCACACACCAAGTCCTGACAACACATCTTTCCCACACACTTCTGCACCTCAAAACACATCCCACTCGCATGAACCTAGGCCACAAACCACATCACATCTCATCCCAAAGACACCTAGGAAAGCAAGTCACCTCATATCACAAAAACACCTAGGAAATTGAAAAATCACCTTATCAAAAATGAATAGGCCATAAAATCTCACCCTAATACACCTAGGACAATACAACCACCATCTAAGATACTAAAGGACCTCCGAAAATCATAGATTCTTCCATAATTTCCTCTCCATAAAGAGAAAGTGGAAAAGATAAGGTACCCATCCATTTTTACTCCTCACCGGATGTTGGGAAAACACCAACCCCATGTGATGATCGCGGTGTTCAACACATATTGCTCAAATAGGGTGGGGTTCTTATAGAAATCACAAATGAAGTATGGGTATATATATATTTTCTACCAAACACTCAATCCCAACAATTAGGTTCACAAAAAACTAGCCAACCCACAATTTCATCACTTTTTTCTACTGCCTCTAAATGCACAAAACCACACATCATGCTACAAATCCCACTTCACGTTACCAAATATTTAATTTAACCATTTCCATTTTCATTAACCAAACCAACCAAAAACATTCCTACGTTGTTAAATAATCAATATTCATTCCATCACTACCCAAGAAACTACTAAACACAACACATAAAAATAAACACAATCAAGAACATTCACAATCATCCAGGGGATTAAAATCATTTGTAAATTAATTAACTTCACATCGAGGAAACATTTTTTCAGGACCTTCATGATTAACATCAATTCATTATATATCATATATTGATATCTAGGCATGTGGTGAAACATTTTTGCATGTTATCTATGGTGAGAAACTCATACCAACCACTACCATATTTCTTCAATGTAATAATTCATAAACTACCATGCCAACCAAAACAAACCCAGACTCACAATCTCACCTAGAAACATATCACATCAAAATTAGTTTTTTAGCCCATCTCCAAAAACATATCACACATATAGAATACCCATTGTACAACAATATTTTTCCCACCTCCCCAATACACACAAACCAATGAAAAACATATTAATGATTTGAAAATTCATACCTTCATTATTTACACTTGTTAATTCAGGGTTTTTCATAGAACTGGGTGATCCTGGGGTATCCATTTATTAGTCGAGTGTACATGGTTTAAAATTTTCATAAATAGACTTTCAAAGGTGAAAAACAACACGAACAATATAAATAATTTAGTTCACAAACAAGGACCCCCAACATTCATGATTTTCAGTGGGTAATTAGCCCATTAAAATAACAATATAACTAAAATAAAATAAAAAGGTAAGATCATTTGTTACTTTTCACAGCCCCCGTATATTGATTTTAAATCAGTTTGATTATATCTATTAATTTTCTTTTCACATATATTAATAAATAAAACACTCATACACCCACCCTTACATGATGCCAAAATATGAAAAATAAAGGTAAAACTACTTGGATGAAGAGATGATCGGTACTTCCTAGCTGCACCGAAATAGGGGCGCACATGCAGCAGTAAATACTCTAGGGAAACTCAAACCAAAATCCACATCCTGATCGCATGAATCCTTATGAAATAAGGGTTAGAGGCATCCAGTGCCGAGATAAAGGATAAAGGAAGACCATGGTGTAAAGTAATATCGTCTTTGGGAGGATATAAATAGATTCATGTTTAGATGGCTTTTTTATTTTCCATTGAAGGTGGATCTAGTCAACATAACACATTTTGAATAATTAAAAACCCTTGGACTCATAGGAACATAAATATAGGATTTATGGACTTTGAATCGGTATCAAATCCACTTAAATAAGGTATTAGAATTAGTTTTTGTCTATGAAGAGAAGAAAAGGACAAAATTGGAATAAGCTCGAAACACTGTACATGATCCACCATTAGTGAGGTGTCACTCATGAACCACTATTAGACGAGGCACCACTTGATGAGTAAACCTAAAAAGAAATGCCTACCACCATTAGTGAGTTACCGTGAGGAAAGACATAAATGGATGAGGCACCACTGGATATTGACCACCAGTGAGTGACCACCAGCGAGCCATCGCTAGTGAGCCACTACCAGTGAGCGACCACCAGCAAGACACTACTAGAGAGCCACTACCAATGAGTGACCTCCAGTGAGACATTTCCATCGAGCAAACACCAATGAGCTACATCTAGTGAGTGACTATCGTGACTGATAGCATATCACCATTAGTGAGTCACCACCAGTCCCCGGGTGGGACACTATTGGAAAACCTTGAAAACTGGGAAATTTTACATAGTGCTGAAATGAGCCACCTTGACCTCCCAGAACACCTCAAACATCAGATTCCCACAAAGTAATGGACCGGAGAGTTCTGGGCCATTACAGAATATCACAAGACATATTTAACGGGTTTTTTAAATTTTTAATTCATATATTAAAATCCATGTTGTATTTTTAGGGAGTTAATAAAATAAATAAAATATTAGTTGGATTAGAAAAATAGAGATACCAATTGATTTTTATCTAATTGGCATTAAATCAAAGATGACAAGGGTTGTGGTTTTTTTTTTTTGAATCCAATAATTTATTTACATGAGAAATTTAAGATATGATGAATAATGAAAATAAGGAATAAAACATGGTAAATGTAAAATTGCTACTCCAGATTATCATTTTCATTGAGGTGAAAATTATTTTTTCTAACCAATATAAGGTCCACTATAGTTTGTAATGAAGAAAACATTATGGTACCAACCAATCCATTTACTACTCATTTTCAATATAATTGATAGGATGAAATGAATAGAACATTATTAAAGTATATAATTGAACTTAGTGTATCATAATTTATGAATAAGATATTATAATTTATTTTGTGACTTCTTTATGTGGAGAAGGATATCATAATCATTAGTGAGGTTTGATGTACTTTTGTAATCTATATGGAACTTTTAAAAAGAACCAATCGACCAATAACCATATTGTTAGGGGATAATTTTTTTAATGAATATAAATTCCAAATGTTTATTTACATTTATATATTAGTGACAAACCTATATCTCATTTTCAAACTAAAAACTATAAGGATGTAATAAAATACATTAGGGAAATCATAGTAATTATTTTATGTGTTTTTATCTAATTTTATTATAATATTCTTGTATTTTGAATGTATCAATCCACACATATGTGATTCAAACATCATATTGTTGTCGGAGGTTCATATTATTTAATGGTAAATTAATTTGGTAAAAGATCAACCACATCCAATTACCCAATATATGTCTGAAATTATGATCCCATAGAACATTCATATGTATTTCATATTCTAATTTAGTACATAATGTAATGAATTATATGTTTTTTTGGTGGATAGGTGTAATGACCCAAAGTTTCACTAATGGAAATCCCTCTTGATCTAGTTAAATGTCTCTTTATGTAAAACATTTATTTAAAATGACAATTTCTTTGGTTTTATGTTAAGAATTATGGCTGTTACTTATATATCTATTGAACAATGATCACGTGATTAGTTTAAATATAGGGCCTTAACATGTCCAATTTACTCAGACAAAAGAAGCGATGGCCTCATCCAGTAAAATTGCTCCATACGAAGCCCATTTTTCAGAGCATGGAAAAGAGGTGGCATCCTTGGGCTTCGCTCTTGACCAAGACCAAGCTGTGCTTTATCATGTCAAGCTCGAATGAGACTGTCTAATGGAAAAGTGGAAGTTGATAGAGATTACTACTCGAGCGATGTTATCCGAGCCACCCTAAGGGTCTATCATCATCGCACACCTTACCCTTAGGTCTTATGCAGCTATTTTAAGAGGTTATGAAACAAAACACTAGTACTATGTTCATGTATATTATTTTTGTAAATAATAATGAATATACTTTCTTTTCATTATTGATACATTGTAAATAGTTTTTAAAGTACAAATAGTGTTTTTTAGTTATTATTTAATTAAGAATTCTATTTTATTAAATTAAGGTATTTTTGAATTAAATAATTTTTTAATAAAATATTGTTATTATTATTATTAATATTATTAAATTAATTTTATAAATATAAATTATCATATAATTTTATTAATGCAATTGTATTTTTTATTAAGGTTCGAAATCCATTTTTGACAAAACCAGTGAATTTTCGATAAATGTCTGTTTTTATTTAAAAAGTGATAATTAACATATTTATAAAATTATTTAGATAAAATAAATGTTATTTCTTGAATTCGGACATCGAAATTATCATACGGTGAGTTTTTCATAATTTTCTGAGACAGTCAAATTTTGGGGTAAAAATTAAATATCATTTAAATATATAATGTGTTTTATGAAATCATAATGACCCAATAGTGATGTAATAAAATAATATAAGCTTTATGATAGGCCAATATATGTTTTAAAATTAAAATAATTTGATTTTGGGTTTTTTTGACTTATTTTAAACATCATTAATGGACCCCTCAAGACTTTTTAAACATTTTGTCTTTTTAAATTATTTTCCATGGGAGTGTGAATCACCTCCACATAAGAAACCCCATTATCTTAAGAAGTTCGGAATTTGGAATTATAAAATAATGTTTTCCTCTTCCATTTTCCAAAAACCATGGGTAAAAACCATGGGATGGTTTGTGGTTTGGACTAATTTAATATAAGGGGTCCCAAACCTAAATAATAAAGAATTCCCTCACCTTTTCTATATAAACCCACCCAAGCTCCCACTTACTCCTCACTAAAAGAATTTGGAGTTCGTAAAAACTCTTCCCTAATCTCTCTATAATCCACTCAAGGTTCCCCAAGCTACCAAGAAGCCTCTCTCAATCCTCACTCAAGTCTTTGTAAGCACACTTCCATGTAAGGGTTTTTTCTTTCTTTCTCATTTTTGTCCAATTTTATTTAAGTTGTTTTGACCTATTAATTTCAATTATGAATATTGGGGTATGGTTTCTCACCTCCCTCATACTTTCCTCTTTATGTTTGAATGATGGTAGACCCCTTTATCTCTCATTAAATTCCTCTCATACACATCTATTACTATGCTTAAATTCTGAAAGGGACTTTTCTCTCCTCTTTTACATTTAAGAAATACTTTTGTATCATGAATATAAATTCCATTACAATTGTAGGGACATGTATATATATGAACTCATTACTATCCATCACATATAAATATTATTAGTAACCCCTTTCTCTCTCATCAACCATTTTTATTAATTCTTATGTCACGTCGTTACGCTGCCGAAATCGCACCGATTTTCTAAGCCAATGTCATTGTGTCGCGAATACCATGCCCATTTCTCCATCAATGGTATTCACCTTTATGTACATTTACTTATTGATTATAAAGTTTCATGTATTAATTCCACATTCCTTTATCGTGGAATAAATTATTATGTTTTATGAATCCATGTTTTATGATCCATGTGGCACACTTATGCATGAAATGAAATGTTTAAGAAGGGTGCACCCTTATAGTGATCTAATGCATTGGGTATAGTGTAGTATCATGATACATCATGTGCAATGAGTGTTGACTCATGCTAATTCAAGTGTAATGAGGGTTTACTCATGCTAATTCAAGTGAAATGAGGGTTTACTCGTGCTTCGTGTGCAATGAGAATTGACTCATGCTCCATGTGCAATGAGCCTTGGCTCATGGTAATTCCATGTTAAGTGATGTTGGCACATTTCCATGTTATGATTATCATGCTTTATCATGCCTTTATGTTCATGTTTATCTTGTTCTCTATTTATATGCCTATTGTCTAACATGTATTTTACTCCTCGTTTATTTCGTGTTTATTCCCTTACTAGGCTTTATATCTCACCCTTTTCTTATGCATGTCCTCAGGTTATCCCATACAATGATAAGTACGAGGGAATGTAGTGGTCATGTAAAGGATGTTTTCCATAAAGATGGTGTATTTCATGTTTTAAGTTATTATGTAATGATCCTAATCCCCAGAGACACTAGACCTCTCGATGTTCCTTTTTGTATCAAGAGAATAGTTTATTTAATAAATCATGTTTAAGTTTGTAATAAAAGTAGGGTTGTCATAGTTGGTATCAGAGGATAGGATTAGTTTTTTTTTTTGGATTAGGATTAGGAAACCCTAGTAAATCCTTAGATATAAGACTACGTATAATAAGAACATCCCTAAGTTTTGGTAAGTATAGAGTTAGTGGTTTATCAAACAAATACATCCTGTTTGGATACAAGTAGGTAGAGGCAGCTCTGGAACAGATGTATCCATGGGGTAAAATAGGAAAACAACGCTTTGAGCTAGATTTGAATGGGAACTGGTGCACGAGAATGGGCCTTGCTGCACTCTTGGTTATGAAACTCTTGGGGGATACGTTTTGATAAATTCACATGCTTAGTATGAACCCTTATTAAGGGAATTAAAACAATTCCCTCTAAGAATATATGTTAGAAAGTAGATCCTAAAAATCCTAGATTAGAGCCTATAGACTCATGATTTAAGGAAATAAAATTTTATTTTTAAGTCATAAAATTTTGATTTTGGATTACACTTTATGTGTTACCCCATAACTTTACTTTTATTCTAGCCAATGGTTGGTAATATGAGTACTCGGGCTAACAACCGATGTGAAGATCAGTGTGATGAATCTTCTAATGAGATGCCTGATCCAATGGGAGCGGGAATCAAAAACATTGTCACAATTCTCTCTCAGATAACTCAAGCTTGGAATAGAAACACAGGTCAAAAGGAATGTTCAACCCCCCCTAAGAAAGAACAAGTCGCTATCATAATCTTCATGAGACAAAGGCCTCCTACTTTTAGTGGATCATCTGATCCCATGATCGCTGAACAATGGATCAAGTCCATTGAAAAGATCTTCTCCATACTTCAATGTTCTGAAAATGAGAAGGTTCTCCTGGCGGCTTATCGTATGGAGGGTGAATCTGATCAATGGTGGACGTTGATCAAAAATACAATGGCTGAGGAGGATATCGAGGTGCTGGAATGGAAGGATTTACAGAAGATGTTTTTCGATAAATATTTTCCACGCACCCTCCGGCTTAAGATGGAAATGGACTTCCTTTACCTCAAGAAAAAAGATGAAGAATATATTGGAGAATATGAGAAGAACTTCACAAGGCTTTCATGATATGCTTCTGGATTTTTCATTACCCCTGAATGCAAGGTTGGCTACTTCTTTGGTGGGCTGAAGCCTAGCCTGCGGAACGCATTAGCGATCCGTGTCTTCGAAAGCTATGAGGAAATTGTCTGATGTGCCCTCAAGGTTGAAATAGAGATCAAGGAATCACAGGGGTATCATGGGGACAAGAATAATAAGGTGGACTTCAATGCTGGTGGTCTGATGGATAAATCCAAAGGTGCTAAGAAGATCCAGCACCCCACTTTCCAAAAGTGTGGAAAGAAAGACCCTGGAAATTTCCTCAAGGGGATGAGGGAATGCTTTAGGTGCGGAAGAGAAGGGCACCTAGCTGTTAACTGTCGTTAAGAAATACATGCGGCTGCGTCAGAGGAGAGGAATGCTCCGTTCGAACCTCAATGAACATTTTATTGCTACAACTGCAAAGAACCAGGGAATTTTTCAAATCAGTGAACTAATCTAAGGGTTTTCGAAGGCAACCAACAACCGCCAATGCAGCAAGGAAGATATTTTGTCATCACTTCTGCCAAAGTGAACCTAGATAATGAAGTGGTGATAGGTATTCTAGTTATTCATTGAATAATAGCAAACGTACTTTTTTATTCAGGTTCTACGCATTCTTTTATATCTTGAAAGTTTAGTAGAACAGTCACAACACCATCACAAATCATGGAAGTGAAGATGTCGGTGAGTACGGGAAATGGGTAAATCATTGAATCCCATGAATATAAGTCCTACCTTATTATAATCTGTGGATTGAATTTCTCGGAAAACCTTGTCATACTCCCTCTGGTGGAATTTGATGCATTTCTTCACATGGATGGGCTTTCCTTATATAGAGCCAATATAAATTTTCGGGAGAGGGAAATCACAGTCCATATAGAGAATCGACCCCTGATTATTTACAAGTTTAAGGATGAAGATGAATATCCTTTATCTCCATCATCTCAAGAATGGATATTATTTCCCTATGAGCATGCGTATCTGGCTGATATGATTGAGTCCAAGGAAAAAACCATCCTTGAGGAAATACCTATTGTGAGGGAATTCAATGAAGTGTTTCCCGAGGAACTGCCTGGACTTGCTCCTAGAAGAGATGTTGAATTCTCAATTGATCTTATACCAGGGGAGCTACCAATATCGAAGACTCCATATAGAATGGCTATCGTGGTGCTTGAAGAGCTAAAGAAACAACTACTGGAGAATCTGGATAAAGGGTTTATATGCCCAAGTGCTTCACCATGGGGTGCACCAGTCCACTTCATCAAGAAGAAGGATGGGTCAATGTGGATTTGCATCAATTATCGTGAACTTAACAAAATCACAATAAAGAACAAGTATCATATGCCACAGATCGATGACTTGTTCAATCAGATGTGTGAAGCACAATACTTCTCCAATGTAGATTTACAGTCGGGATATTATCAAGTAAGGGTGATGAAGGAAGATGTCCCCAAGAGTGATTTTCATACAAGATATGGGCACTATGAATTCATAGTAATGCCTTTCAGACTCACTACTTCTCTAGAAATCTTCATAAACTTGATGAATAGAGTCTTTAGAGATTACCTAGACAAATGTGTGGTAGTCTTTATAGATGATATTCTAATATACTCCAAAACCAAGGAAAATCATGAATAGCATTTAAGAACTGTACTAGAGACTTTGCGCAAGGATAAGCTCTATGAAGAGTACATCAAGTGTGAGTTTTGGTTAAAGGAGGTCTCATTATTGGACCATATCATCACAATAAATGGGATATCTTTGGATCCCTCCGAAATAGATGCAATTGTGGGATGGCCGATGCCAACATCGGTAAAGGATATCCATAGCTTCTTGGGGTTAGCTGGATATTATCAACAATTTGTGAGAAATTTCTCACGATTTTCCAACCTTCTTACCAATCTAACTCGAAAGGGGGTAATGTTTACTTGGAGTAATGAATGCGAATAAATCTTAATGGAGTTGAAAAGGATGCTTATCACTGCGCCTGTTCTCACTTTACCCACAACTTGGGAAATTTTTGTAGTATACAGTGATGCTTCGAAGAAGGTCTTAGGCTATGTGCTGATGCGGAATGATAAATTGATATCTTATGCCTCAAGGAAGTTGAAAATCCATGAGCGAAATTATCAAACGCATGACCTGGAGTTGGCGGTGGTGATCTTTGCCTTGAAAATCTGGAGGCATTATCTCTATGGGGCGAAATGTGAGATATATACTAACCACAAGAGTATTAAGTATATATTCACACAGATAGAGCTCAATATGCGCTAGAGAAGATGGAAAGAGCTTATCATGGATTAAGATTGTTCAATACATTACCACCCTGGGAAAGAGAACATGGTGGCAGATGCCCTAAGTAGAAAGGATCCAGTGATTCTATCAATGATGAGAATTGAGAAGGATCCAATCTTCTTAGACTTGATGAAGCTAGACATGGGAATCATAGAGAATGGAATATCATCAATCCTTTCACAAATGATTGATGAACCGTCTCTTTTGTAAAGGTTAAAGGATGCTCAGAAGGATGATGTGGGAATTCAAGACAAAGTGCAAGCTATCGAAAAAGGGAAATCCTCGGAGTATAATGTTAATGAAGAAGGAATTCTGTGGTTTGGGAAAAGACTATGTGTTCCATCATGTTTGGAGATAAAGAAGGATCTTTTGGATGATGCACATAGTTCAAATTTCTCTATTCACCCAGGGAGCACACATATGTATCGAGATCTCCGAGAAAACTTTTGGTGGGATAATATGAAAAAGGATATCATTGAATATACATCAAAGTCCCTGTTGTGCTAGCAAGTGAAGGCAGAGAGGCAGAAGTCTAAGGGGATGATGCAACCATTGCCCATACCAGAATGGAAATGGGAGAACGTCACCATGGACTTTTTCACCGGACTTCTGAGGACAACCAAAGTAAACAATGCAATCTCGGTCATGTTGGATCATCTTACAAAGACTACACACTTCATTTCTATTCTATAGGATTTCTCATTGGATCAACTGGCATGGATATATATCAGGTAATTGGTAAGGCTGCATGGAGTAACACTATCTATTGTGTCTAACTAAGATCCAAGATTCACCTCTATGTTTTGGAAGAGTCTTCAACATGCTCTGAATACGGAACTGAACTTCAGTACGGCCTATCATCCCCAAACTGATGGCCAATCCAAGTAGACTATCCAAACACTTGAGGACATGTTGAGTGCGTGCTCAATGAAATTTAAAGGAGAATGAGATCAACATCTTCCTCTGGTTGAGTTCTCTTATAATAACAGTTTCCACTCGAGCATCCAAATGGAACCATATGAAGCCCATTATGGGAAATGGTGAAGAACACTAGCATGTTGGGATGAGGTCGGTTAACATAAGCTTCTTGGACCGGAAATGGTCGAGGAAATGGTGTAGAAGGTGAAAACCATTCAACAGCATATCAAAGCAGCCCAGAGTTGATAGAAGAATTATGAAGATAATCATCAACAAGACCATGAGTTTAAAGTTAGAAACATGATTTTTCTACACATATCTCCGTGGAAAAAGGTCATGAGGTTTGGAAAGAAAGGGGAGTTAAGTCCAAGGTACATCGGCCCCTTCAAGATTCTTGATCATGTCAGGGCTGTGGCCTATCGACTAGCACTTTAACATACAATGACCAAATTACATGATGTCTTTCATGTATCCCTCTTAAAGAAGTACATATCAGACCCTTCACATGTACTCTCTTATGAGGTGGTACAGTTAGAGGATGGTCTTTCTTATGAGGACCAACCAGTAAAGATCTTAGATCATAGAGAAAAAGTTCTAGGAAATAAAACAATGCCCCTCATCAAGATGTTTTAGAAAAACCACAAGTTTGAATAAGCGACTTGAGAATCAGAGGAAATGATGAAGCTGAGTTACCCACATCTGTTTTAGTGTGGGAAATGGAAATTTCAAGGTTGAAATTTCTTAAGTGGGGAATATTGTAATGACCCAAAGTTTCACTAATGGAAATTTCTCTTGATCTATTTAAATGTCTCTTTATGTAAAACTTTTATATAAAATGTCAAATTCTTTGGTTTTATGTTATGAATTTTGGTCATTAATTTTATATCCATTGAACAGTGATCACTTGATTAGTATAAATATAGGGCCTTAACAAATTCAATTTACCCAGAAAAAAGAATCGATGGCCTCATCCAGTAGAATTACTCCATAAGAAGCCCATTTATCAGAGCTCCGAAAAGAGGTGGCGTCCTAGTACTTCACTCTTGACCAAGCCCAAGCGGTGCTTCATCATGTCATGCTCGAATGAGACTGTATACGGAAAAAGTGGAAGTTGATAGAGATTACCAATCGAGTGATGTTATCCGAGCCACCCCAAGATTCTGTCACCATCGCACACCTTACCCTTAGGTCCTATGCGGTTGTTTTAAGGGGTTATGTAAAAAAATTCTAGTACTATGTTCATGTACATTATTTTTGTATATAATAATGAATATACTTTCTTGTTATTATTGATACATTGTAAATAGTTTGTATAATACACATAGTGTTTTTTAGTTATTATTTAATTAAGAATTATATTTTATTAAATTAAGGGATTTTAAAATTATATACTATTTTAATAAAACATTGTTATTATTATTAAATTAATTTTATTATATATAAATGATAATATAATATTATGAATGCAATTGTAATTTTTATAATGGTTTGAAAGCCATTTTTTGTTAAAACTCGTGAATTTTCGATAAATGTCATTTTTTATTTTAAAAGAGAAAATTAACATATTTAGAAAATTATTTAGATAAAATAAATGTTATTTCTGGAATTAGGATGTCGAAATTATCCAAAGGTGAATTTTTCATAATTTTTTGAGACAGTCAAATTTTTGGGTAAAAATTAAATACCGTTTAATTATATAATGTGTTTTATGACAGTATAATGACCTAATAGTGATTTAATAAAATACTATAAGATTTATTTTGGTCCAATATATGTTTTACCATTAAAATAATTTGATTTTGGGTTTGTTATACTTATTTTACAAAGCATTAATGGACCCCTCAAGACTTATTAAACATCTTGTCTTTTTAAATTATTTTCCATGGGTGTGTGACTCACCTCCACATAAGCAACCCAATTATTTTAAGAAGTTAGGACTTTGGCATTATGAAATATTTTTTTCCTCTTCCCTTTTCCAAAAACCATGGGAAACAGCCATGGGGATGGTTTGTGGTTTGGACTAATTTAATATAAGGGGTCCCAAACCTAAATAATAAAGAATTCCTTCACCTTTCTTATATAAACCCACCCAAGCTCCCACTTCCTACTCACTCAAAGACTTTGGAGTTCTTCCAAAATCTTCCCTACTCTCTCTAGAATCCTCTCACGGTGCCCCAAGCTCCCAAGAATCCTCTCTCAATCCTCTCTCAAGCCTTTGGATGCACACTTCCAAGTAAGGGTTTTTTCTTCCTTTCTCATTTTTGTCCAATTTTATTTAAGTTGTTTTGCCCTTTTAATTTCAATTATGAATGTTGGGGTATGGTTTTGCACATCCCTCAAACTACCCTTTTTATGCTTGAATGATGGGATACCCCTTTCTCTCTCATTAAATTCCTCCCATGTACACCCATTACTATGCCGAAATTCCGAAAGGGACTTCTCTCTCCTCTTTTACATTCTAACAATACTTTGTATCATGAATATAAATTACATTACAATTGATTGGGAAATGTATCTATATGACCTTATTACTTTCCATTACATGTAAATATGATGAGGAACCCCTTTCTCTCTCATCAACCTTTTTTATGAATTCTTATTTCATGCCGTTATGCTGCTGAAATTGCACCGATTTTCTAAGCCAATGTCATTGTGTAGTGAATTCCATGGCCATTTCTCCATCAAGGTTATTCACCTTTATGAAAATTTTCTTATTGATTATAAAGTTTAATGTATGAATTCAACATTCTTTTATCATGTAATAAATGATTATGTTTTATGAATCCATGTTTTATGATCCATGTGGCACACTTATGCATGAAATGAAATGTTTAAGAAGGGTACACCCATATAGTGCTCCAATACATTGGGTAAAGTATAGTATCATGATACATCTTGTGCAATGATTGTAGACTCATGCTAATTCAATTGAAACTAGGTTTTACCCATGCTTCATGTGAAATGATAATTTACTCATGATCCATGTGCAATGAGCCTTGGATCATGCTAATTCCATGTCAAGTGATGTTGCCACATTTCCATGTTATGATTATCATGCTTTATCATGACTTTATGTTTATGTTTCTCTTGTTCTCTATTGATATGCCTATTGTCTAACATTTATTTTACTCCTCATGTATTCTGTGTTTATTCCCTTACTGGGCTTTATATCTCACCCTTTTCTTATGCATGTCATCAGGTTATCCCATGCAATGATAAGTACGAGTTAATATAGTGGTCATATAAAGAAAGTTTTCAATAAAGATGTTGCACTTCATGTTTTAAGTTGTTATGTAATGATCCTAATCCCCAAATACACTAGACCTCTCGATATTCCATGTTGTATCATGTGAGTAGTTTATGTAATAAATCATGTTTATGTTTCTAATAAAAGTTGGGTTATCATAATAGGGACAATTTTAGATTGCCCATCTATAAACTTATAGTTTCTATGAGACAAATCAGATAAGGTGATGGGATATTCCTAATATCTATATATAATTTCTAATAAATAGTCCTTGAATATATTCCTATGATACCCCAAATTATGTATTCCCATCATTATCATCATTTTGAGGCCATTTATTTTTATCCATGTGATTATTTATTATTGTGAAATCCTTTGTTATATTATACTTATGTATTCATTGAGATTATATTATTTATTTGTTATATATTTCTTATTAAAATATTATATCATTATTGCTAGAATTTTATGCCATAAATTTATAAAAAACTTAGCTACACCAATACTTATGTTTCCCATATCCCATGAATAATAAGATAATATTTTATATGGTCAACTATTTAATGAAATTAATTAATAATAATTTATGCACAAATGAAGTAATATTTTATATTATAATGTATTTTTTATTTATTTTCTTATGGAGTTTTAAACAATGATCTAGTGTATGGAATATAAAATATTATTATTATTATTTATTTAATAACCCACCAATATTGGGAGATGGGGGTCAGGGACTTTATCATACCTCTTCAAGAATAACAAATTAATGACACATCTAGGACACACACACATATATAGATATAATGATTAAAACTATAAATAATAATACATGGATAAAAAAAATTATATAAAATAAATATATCATTGACTCATTATCTTCCCCATATATAACATCATCCTAATATAAGTACAAACAATCATCATGTCAAAATCTCAACCTAATTATTATTATTTTATATTAATGGTTATACCCTTCTTTGGTTATAAAATAAAAAAATATTTATTTGATACATATTATAGAATATGTTTCACCAAACATAATGTTGTATTAGTATATTCATTTTTCACCATCCATGATAAGTGTATCCATCTTCTACTACATAGGATGTGAAGATTTTTTTATAACCTCATTCCAAGGAAATTTTTATTACTAATCGGTTTTCAAGTAATTAATTATAAAATACATGTCATTTGAAATGATTGAATCGATTTCATAAATAGGATGTTACCTATGACATGATACTTTTCATATTTTTGAAAAGTATAATTAATTAGTGAGTGTTGTGGTTGGATTTACAATGGGATGTCCTAAATCCTATTTTATATTGATAAAAATAATCAATTTCATGAATAAATTTCTAAATATATATTTCTTCATGTAGAATAATTTATCATGTATTGTGAAGCCACTAGCACCCATGTTGGAATATGATAATCCTCACAATATGATAATGGATTTAAAGTATATTGTAATCCCATGGAGGTATGATCATTTTATTCTGTTTCATTGGTGATTAACAATAATCATTCAACATCAATAATAAGAAGGTGGATGAGAATTATAATGATTTATAGGTGCATAATTTTATTTTCTTCACGTGTAATTTAGATGTGGATTCTATTGATGATAGATCACCAAAATCATGGTTTTCTTCCACTTAAATGTTCATAAGAGGAACCCTATAAAACCCATAAGTTGTATCATATCCTTAATCATTGAGGAATAAATATGTTTCTTGAATTTTTTTAATTTGTAAATTGTTTATTAGACATATAATTGAATTAACAACATTATATTACATAATTAGATACTACAATATAAAATCTATGACATAAGTTTATCTTGAGTTTCATTGGAACATGAGGAAAACTATTTTAGTGTATCCATCATTGAATCCAAAAATTGAATAAATAGCCTAATTTAAAATGTGGTGGGACATCGACATTTCATTAATTTGTTATCCAAATATGGAGAACGACTCTATAAACATTAAATAATAATATAGAATTAATTTATTTTATGAATAATAGAATATGTTGTCCAAGTTTTAAAATGAAACATTTATTGTCAATATATTGTGAGGATGTTGTCTAATATTAAATTGATTGTCAATGTAATCTAGTTTTTGAAACTCTAAAGTGACAATGTAGTGTAAGGCACTACCATGACTATATATTGTGTGAAAATTTATTATTGCGATATAAGATTATAATACACTTTTCAAACCTATTTTTAAGTGGAAATATAAAATAATGTTAATAAATTTATTATGTTTAGTTCTTGTTCCATTTAGTTTATAAATGTTAAGAGTTAGACATTCTAAAATGATATTTTTCAAGATTAAAAGAATTATTTAAAGTTAATATTTTTACTTCATGTTTGGAAAATAATTAAAAAGACTAATTATATTTTAAATTGTTTTTATATTAATATTTATTAATTATTTATGATAAATGAATATTATGTAAAAACAATTTCTATGACAAATTAATTATATGAGAAATTTCCCTTCATTACCATTCACGTGGACTCTATAAAATGTGGTTTTTCGTTGTCTTGACCTTATATGGTTATTTTGGTCACTCAAATGGAGTTAGTTATTGAGAATAGTATATGAATATTTGGATTTATAATTTTTAAAAAATATATTGTCTGTTTCTTAAAAAAAATATAGGTTATCTAAATCTTTGGTCAAACATACCACTATCCTTTAATCTTATTCCTTATTCTAAAAAGGTTGGGGTATCTATCAATGGCTATGGGCTTACTCTTTGGAATTTTTCATTTACATATACCTATAATACTTCACATTAAGACTTAATGTCCCTTATACTTATGATGCATATTAATATATATGAGTATGTTATGCTTCTATATATGGGTGATTAACAAAATTTTTTGGCGGTTTAAATGATTTAAAATTAATTCCTTGCTAACACATTGATTTGGATTGTGTAATGGGGATTCCAAAACTAAATTTTTATAATAATGTACACACATGTTAATAAAATGTGGAAATATTGTGATTTCATTAAATGAAAATAGATATAACTTTAATACTAATATAATGCATATCATGTTGGTGAGACATTTTAAAATAACAAACCCTATAGAATATTATGTAAAATAGTCTTTTCAAAATGACACTTTTCAAGACATAGATCATCAAACTGGGTTCATCATGTCAAATTATTGTGCCCTTAGATTATCTTGTGTAAGGATAACATTTAATACATAACGTTATATTGTCTTGTTGGGTAGGTTATTCTAAAGTTGGGTACCCATTTATTGTCCATTTTTATCTTATTATTGGGATATTTTTGGGTTCCATAATATAAAAGGGAATAATAGGATTTGTGTCACGACTCATCCCCTAAGGCCCATGTCATGACAACCCCATGCCCACCTTCCATAGGCCTGGGGGTGACGGCTAGCACCGAAAGGCATATTCCCTGAAATGGGAAGGCATTGCCTATAAACCTGTACAAACACATGGTTCAAGAACACAACAAGAATAAACTATGAGTTAAACTACTATAGTAAAAGAGTGGTAAAAGTAAAGGGGCCAAAATATAAGCCCAACTAGAAGATTAGAAGTACAACTGAATGAAAAATATAACTGAAAAAGGAAAAATAGCTACCGGGTCGTTTTATGAGGATCCTACCTGAATGGTAGGTAGAGATCAGCTCCTCAGAACTCTATGTCCGCCTGTTTCCTCAACGTACCGCCTAGTCCTAGCTCCCTCAAGCCTCAGCCCAACTAATCATTATTTTCACAAGACACAACAAGGTGCGGGAAAATACCATGTAGGGGTGAGTGTAATGATTCTTAGTAGGGTCCCCGAGACCCCGAAGGTCTCATAGAGTTCCACAAAGTTAAACCACAGGGTAACACCACGAAGATAAATTACCACACAGGTAAAGTACCACATAGCACAACCTAATTAACATGCACAATGTAAAGATATCTCTCACCAGGATTTATTCTAGGGGTAGTAACAAGTAACATCCCCAGTCACATCGTCGAACACCTCTGCTATTGAAAAAATCTTCCTCTATTGAATACAGTGGGCCTACCGCATCACATAGAGGAGCTTCCCACTAACCATGAACTGTTGAGGTACTATTCCCCATCACTTAATGTGGCTCTTCCATGCCACACAGAGCCTTCCCTCCCCAACGCGGTCTGCTAAAGCACTCCTCCCTATCGTATACCACGACCGCTCCCCACCGTGGCATGTTGAGGTACTCCTCCCCATCGCATATCATGGGTCTTCCGAGTCACACATAGCCATCCCCCCAATGATTTCTACTAAGGTACTCCTCCCCATCGCATATTGTGGCTGCTCCCCACCATGGTCGTCAAATCACTCCAATTCGAAAAGTCAGCAATCGTCAGGTCTCAGCCAGTTGCAGGGTTCCGTACATAGTGCACTTGGGACAATTGCTCCCCAAGCAATCAGTGATATCTCAAATAGTACTAAGTCTCACAAAGAAGTAAACCAATGATCCTACATGTCATAAGGGTTCCAACAAAATAGACGGTGCTTCAGTCCGACGCCCAGTCTGTGCGTTATTGAAATTTTAGTGTCGAGGGACAAGTTGGATTCGGGTGCGATCCAACCTGACCGAACACCAAGTTTCTCCTAAAATCTAATGGAGTGGGTCAAAAGGAATGTCTCACTCCAAGGGTCCAAACGCCATAGATATTTCATCAAACGGGCATCTGGTTCTCAATATAAGGTCCATTAAGTGTTTTTGGGCCTGGTTGGGCCCAGGTCTGGTCCGACCCTGTCAGACCGAATTGGTTTGGGTTGGGCTGATGTTTGGTCCAGCCTACAAGAGGGGCGGCCCACTAGAGGAGAGGCCCACAAGAGGGGTGGCCCGACCAGAATTGGGTGATCCGGCCCAAGGGGGGAGGCCCACTGGGGGGGAGGCCCGGTCTGAGGGTGGCGGCCCGGCTTGAGGGTGGAAGCCCTCTCAGAGAATAGCAGACCCATCTAATGGCAGTGTCCCACTCCGAGGGTGGCAGGTTGGTCTGAGGGTGGTGGCCCGCTCTAAGGTTGGCGTCTTGGTCCGAGGGTGTCAGCCTGGCTCGAGGGCAACAACCCACTCGGAGGGCGGAAACCTACTCCGAGGGAGGTGGCCCACTCCGAGGGTGGCGGTCCACTCTGAGGGCGGTGGATCACTCAGAGGGCAGTGTCCCGGTCCGATCCGACATGGAGTGTATAACCCCCCAGTCTCCTGGATTCCCGAACGGCCTGAAGGCCAATCGGTTAGTGCGGCGTAAACGCCGATCAGTCACCACTGAACCCTCCAGAGGTTGGTTTGGCCTCTACCATGGCTTCGGTCATGGCTTCCGTTTGTTGGTGGTGCGACAGTCACACCACCTCCCTTCCTTCGGCCGGCCGTCATGTCGACTGCCTCCTCCGTTCATCACGGCTGACGAGCCGCGACCTTCATCTTGCGGGATGTTTTGACTTTCTCATGGTCTTCCAAGGTTGCGCAAGGATAGCAAGATAGCAGAGAGTTCGGGCCAGATTCATTATTCCCACACCCTCTACATAAGCTCATATTATAGAGGATATTAAGGGGTTGAATAATCAACTGAATTAAACAACAAGATAAACCCCACAATGATTCCCCACAACAATCTTCCCACAAAGACGAATGAATCATGGGTTAACCCGTTAGTTGGTTGACCCTCATTCTTCGGGTTATTCAAGAATGAGGAAAGGGAAGTCATTCAAAATCCTAAAGGAATTAACCCCTACCTCAAATCGTCAGAGGAATGTCTGTTCTTTAATGTGGATTACATTCTTCATTCTCGTGATCGGTACCAAGAGACGCTACTCACACGTCACCCTTTGGTTCGGCATCGAACACCACCTCCCTTTGGGTCAGCTTCGCCTTCTAAGTGTTCGGCGTCATGGTGCTCCTTCAGCACCTCACTGTTGGGTGAAGCTCTCTGATACCCATTCCCTAGCTCCATATATATAGAAGAGGGGGAGTATAGGTAACGTCATGGGGAAATAACGGGGCTCAATAATTAGGGAGATTTCTAATTTAACTAACATCATCATTGCCTAAGGTTGGAAGTTCAATCAATTTAAGGGCTTGACACACCACCGACCCCACCCTTTAATTGGTCCGTTGGAGGTTTATGGAATAAAATAAAAAAATTATTTTATTTCATTTCACCTTAAAAGTCACAAAACATAACTTTTTCTTCAAACCTACTATAATCAAAGTAAAGCGTCCCTTATGAGAAACCTAACGATACAGATTCAATGGTTCCCTCATATTTTTAATCCAAGAAACAGTTCAAAAGTTAGAAAACACTGCTCATGCATTTATTGAACGTACGCGAAAGAATGATAAAAAAATTATTAATAGTCACCATCGACTAGCTCCGGTCAAGTTTAGGTTCTGTCTAAGTGAAACATTCCCCAAAAAACCCAATGGTACTCTCTTATTCTCAATCCAAGTTTCCATTTCGAAGTTATGGATATTTCAATAAAATAATTTTCACTTTATTATTTTATTTATGACAAAAAACTAACATTCACTAGTGGCCTACACTAGCTAATGTTAGTATCTGTATAAACAAAGCATACCCTCATGAGTTTGGTGATGGTCTCATATTTTTAATCTGATATACCATTCGCGAGTTATAAGCATTTGAAAAATAAAATAATTTTATTTAATTATATTATTTACGGTTATTCCCTTTTTGGGTTTTCTCACAGGAGTCCTGCGACGACTAAACTTAAGTCGCGCCTTGGGTAAACCCACCATCCTAAGCACAACAGTGCCCTCATATTTTTTATCCAAGAAACCGTTTAATATTTATTTCACTTTTTTTGGTAAAACTGCTTATATGCGCTATTTAATATTTCACAAAACATCGATGGATCATTCTGGGCACTCTGGGCCTCGGAATCACGTGCTGTCAGATTTTGCAGTCTAAAAAGAATTTCATATAATTAAAAAATATATACAAAAATTCTAGGACATTTCATTCTCCCCACCTTAGGGCTTTATGTCCCCAAAATCCAAAACAAAGTCAAAACAACCAAATGAGGGTACTGAGCATGAATCTGAGCCTCCCTCTCCCATGTGCTCTCTTGGATTTTCTCGTACTACCAGAGAACGTGCACCAGAGGTATCAACCACCCATGAAGGACCCAGTCCTCTCAATCCTCAAACTCCATTGGGAACTCCATAAAAGTCACTCCATCATCAAGGTTCAATTATCCCAAGTTGAAAAAATGCGATGGATCATGCATGATTCTCCTCAGCTGTGACACGTGGAAGACATTATACACCAGGAGCATTTGTGAGGATAGAGTTAGACAGTGTACCACCTCGCCCACTCTGCTGGGAATCTAGAATGTTCTGATGAACCTCGAAGATAACTTTTTCCCCTGACCAAATCTCTGAAACCTCGTCCAGGTGAGACCCATAGGATAACATGGGCTCCCTCCTCAATTTGGCATAAGAAATATACTCTCTCTGAGCAATTTTCACTTTCTAACAAGTGAGGCATCGTGATATAAACTCTGGCACTACTTCCTTCAGCTTGGACCCTCAGTACTAACACTAGTGGTCCTGGTACATCTTCACCACTCCAGGATGTACAGTTAAATGGGTTGTATGGATCCCCCTCAATACCTCCTTCCAAATCATCACTTGTACCATGGTGCGTCCCCTGAAGAGGATTACATGCTCCCCACCTTAAGAAAATGTTTCAGGATATCGTCTTGAGGATATCTGAGAACGTCAATCCTCGTAGCCAGTGCCCCCAAGCTATACCTCCCTGACTTGCTGAAGGAGTGGGGGAGTGATAGTCATAGACTAGATGTATGTTTCTCTTTCTATATCCACAAAGGATAATAGAAATGCGGCTAGTTTCTATGTCGCCTCACTCATCAACTGCAGACCAGACCTCCTACTGAGTGCATCTGCTACCACGTTCCCCCTCCCAGGAGTATAGAATATCTCACAGTCAAAGTCCTTGAGTAAATCTAGCCATCATTGCTATCTTAGGTTCAGGTCCTTCTGAGAGATGATATTAAAGAGACTCATGTGATTATAGTAAACAGTAAATAGTTCAACAATCAAGCAGTGACACCACATCTTCAGTGCAAAGACCACTACTACTAACTCCAGTTCATGGGTAGCGTAGTTTAACTTCTTAGTCTCTGTCTCAGCTTTAGAAAGCTCTGCTGACACTTCTAGGTCAATAGGAATGGATCCCCCTTTTTCATCAAAGATTACAAGGGTGCATATACCCTGGAGAAGTTGGGTACAAATATCTGGTAGTACCTAGCAAAAGCAGATGTCCCTCTCCCTTCAAGGAGGGAATCCTAGAAACATCTTTTGAAAAGATGTCCCCATGCTCTACCACTCAAATTTGGAACTGAAAACTCAAAACTCCTACTGCCAAGAATGTACGTCAGGCCAACTCAAGAGTGATCGGTTGCACCCTCCTATGCATGAGTTTATATAATACTGCCAAGGTTTCCTTTTTTTCCGACCAAGGAAAACCCCATTCTCACATTGTAGATAAACTAAAAACTTTTTTCCTAATACAGTCAATATGAGTATAAACTCTGGATACTCAATCCATACCCAAACTACTATCGTAAGGCCTTGATTCTTCCACAAACAGGTTCCAATTGAAACTCTAACCTTAACAGTTAGATCACACCATCGGTGTAAGTATGATTATCGAGTCTCCTCCTAGTGGTATCTTTATATGTTGGGGTCAAGTAAACAATTTAACCAGAAACTCTAGGTCTTTGAAAATATTCCTAGGAGGAAGGAATGATTGATACCTAAGTATGTTGATACGAAAACTATTAGTAGACAGAGACCATACCTCTAATCATTCGTGGAGTCCTTGGGTCACACTCCTTGACTGAATACAGCTACTCCCTTCCCATGTCCTCTAGATCCCTAAGCCTGGTGGGGACCACATTGAGGTGGTGGTTGTAACATGTTAAAATGTACACCACCTCATGCTACTCTCCTAGCTCTGCTTCCACATCTACAACCCTGCAGATTTGTCTGTACCTATCACATACTCTTCCCAAAACATTTTACACGACCATGTATTTGAGTCTGGCGTTAGTTTCTTGCTTTCCCACAGTTAACATTCACTTGCTGCATTCGCTCGGCCAAGGATCATTCAACAACAAAGGTTCTCTCTAGCACCCTAACATAATTAGTAATGCATATAGGAATAGTGTAGGCTTAGATGTCCCTAAACAAACCTATCTCAGAGGTACGATCCCAAAGAACTGATTTTATAGTATTCATCGAGTACCTGGGATGGTCAGTACGCCTCAATGAATACTCATCTACTGACATGTCATCCTGCCAAAGCTATAGAAGCTCTAGGGAACTCTCATCCTTTATCTCTTTATGAAAATAGACCCCCTTCTCTGAGGAAGGTTCTCAAGCTTTTCCACAGAAAATTTACTTCATTGAAAGATTAGGGTATCCTAAACACTTTCATCATTTTTGGAGCCACATGAAAGCCTCTCCACCAGGACCGAGATCTGATCGAATACTGCCTTGGCTAGATGGAAAATATTTCACCACCTCAAGCCAGTCTTTATCCAACTGTGAGTCATGATCGCCTAGGAATAAGAGTGGTATCTTTTTCTGAAACTCATGTAAGGAACTAAGCCTACATGTGTCCTCTACTGGTGGTTCCAGTAGTAACTACTGACCAAAGGAAAATGGTATTGCTGGAACACCACTCGAAGGTACCATCTCGGGAAATAGTCCATGTATCGAAGCCTTGTTACCATGTGGACCATCCTCATGGTCACACACTAGAAAATACTAGAAACTACGATCATCATCTACTCTACTAGTGTCTCAACTAGGCGAAGATCTCTAGCCACATCATCCAGGTAGTCCTCAACTGCCTGGGGATCTGTCTCACCACAAAACCTTACAGGCCTCTACCACTGGAACTTGTGCAACACGCTCAGTCGGTATTCACCGTCCGCCACACATACTGGTGGTAACAGCTACCCAATAGGTTGTTGTGCTATTGGTACGCCACCTGAAGGTTCCAACACAGTAAGAGGGCCCTGCACCAGACACTCATCGCTCAGTGGTCTATCATCGTGTACTCTCTTAGGAATCCTATCTGGATGTCTACACGGTGAAATCCTGATAAAGAACAGGTATTCCACGATCATTAATTTATACCTGGTGAGCTGACTCAATGAAATCAGAAGAAAAACCTTTCAAAAACACATGCAATTAGTGTTCCTGTGCCCTGAGTTGGAAATCAGGATTCAGGGTCCTGGTGTATGGATATGTTGGTTGTCGCACCGACACTAGACTCCCCGTAAAAAAACCACACTCATAACACTTAACATTATTGTTACATTGAAAAGATTAGAGTCCTAGTTTTTCGGTAGAGCCTACTCCTTTGATTCCACATTGTTAGGACCCGTCCCCTAGGGGCCTGTTCCGTAACTACCCCAAGGTCTCCATCCATAGGCCAGGGGCTAGCGACTAGCAACGAATGGCATATTCCATAAAATGGGAAGCTGTTGTCTTTAATCCTGTACAAACACAGGGTCCGAGAACACAACCAGAAGCAATTGTAAAGTAAACTGTTGTAGTAAAAGAGTTCTAAAAGTAAAGGGGCTAGAATACAAGACAAATTGGAAGTGTACAAGTACAACTAAAAAAATGATACAACTAAAAATGGGAAAACATATACTGGGTCATCATCTGAGGATCCTACCTGAAGGGTAGGTACGGATCGGCTCCTCAGCACTCCACGTCTGCCTTTCTCCTCTGGGTACTGCCTAGTCTTGGCTCCCTCAATCCATATCACAACAGTTAGTTGTCTTCACAATACACAACAATGTGTGGGTAATGCACTTGTAGTGGTGAGTATAACGACAATTAGTAGGGACCCCGAGACCCCAATGGTCTCCTAGAGTTCCACAATGAAAAACCATTGGGTAACACCACAAAGTTAAGTACCACACTGGTAAATTACCACATATCATAACCTCAATCCAAAGAACAAAGTAAAGATAGCTCACAATATTATTTATTCTAGGGGTTAATAATAAGTAACATCCCCATTCACATCATCGAACACCTCAGCTACTAGAGAACTCCTCCTCTATCGAGTACAGTGGGCCTACCGCGTCACACCAGAGGTGTTTCCCACTAACCTTGAACTACTGAGGTACTACTCTCCATTGTGTACCATGGGTCTTCCAGGTCACACAGAGTCGTCCCTCCCCAACGTGGTCTGCTAAGGTACTACTCCCCATTGTGTATGGCAGCCGCTCCCCATCGTGGCCTGCTGATGTACACCACCCCATCGCGTACCGTGGATCTGCTAGGTCACACAGAGTCGTCCCTCCACCCCAATGTGGTCTTCTAAGGTACTCATCCCCATTTCAAACTGTGGCTCCTCCCCACCATGGTCATCAAGTCACTCCGAGTCGAAAAGACTCCGGTCATCAGGTCTCCGCTAGTCATAGGGTTCCGTAGGTA
Organism: Viscum album; assembly: GCA_963277665.1. Taxonomy (NCBI): domain Eukaryota; kingdom Viridiplantae; phylum Streptophyta; class Magnoliopsida; order Santalales; family Viscaceae; genus Viscum; species Viscum album. The sequence goes on from OY728127.1 coordinate 114,511,136, forward strand.
TTGTGCTTGGGAGAACTGTTCCCCAAGTGATCAGTCATATCTCAACCAGAACGAATTATCACAAAAAAAGTAACTCAATGATCGGCTATTTCATAAGGGTTCCATCACAATAAACGTCACGTCGTTTAGACACTCAGTCTGTGAATTATTTTCATTTCAGTTTCGAGGGCCCGGTTGGATTCGGGCGCGATCCAACCCTGCCAAAATCCTAGTTTCTCCGAAACTCTAATAAAGTTATTCAAAAGGACTACCTCGCTCCAAGGATCCCAAATCCATATAAGGTTCATCAAATGGGAATCTGGTTCTCAAGATAAGGTCCTTTGAGGGTTTCTCGGCCTGGTTGGGCCCCGGGTCCGGTCTGACCCGGTCGAACCGACCCGGTGTGGGCTGGGCCGATGTTCGGTCTGGCCCACAAGAGGGGAGGCCCACAACACTGACCTGAACAGAATAGGGTGTCCTGCAAGGGGGGGCCCGGCCCGCGTGGGGAGGCTCAACCCACATGGGGCGATAGCCTGGTCCAAGGGCAGCGTCCCAATCCAAGGGCGGGGGCCCGGTCTGAGGGCGGTGGCCCGATCCAAGGGCGGCGGCACACACCAAGAGAGGCGGCCCGATCAAAGGGTGGCGGCCTGGTCTGAGGGGGGATACCCGGTCTGAGGGCGGTGGCCCGGTACGAGGGCAGCGACCCCATACCAGGGTGGTGGCCCGGCTCGAGGGTGGCAGCCCATGCTGATGGCGGTGACGCGGTCCGAGGGGGGCTACCCGGTCTCTTGGATTCCCAAATGACCTAAAGGTCGTTCGGTTAGCGAGGTGGTTCCACCGCTTGGGCACCACTTGGTCACCGTATGACCCTCTAGAGGTGGGTTCAGTGTCTTCTGTGGCTTCGGACGTGGCATCCATTCATCGGCATTGTGATGGTCACGCTGCCTCCCTTCCCACAGGTGGTTGTCATGTCAGCCCCCTCCTCCATTTTCCGCAACTGAAGAGCCGCGACATTCCTCTTGCGGTGTGCATCGATATGCTCGCGGTCCTTGAAGGTGGTATAAGGATAGAAAGATTGTGAAGGGTTCGGGCCTTGTTTTTTAGGCCCGCACCCTCTGTGTTAGCTCTTATTATGGAGGATATTAAGGGGTTAAATAATAAATTCAATTAAACAACAACATAAACCCCACAAAGATTCGCCACAAAAATCCTCCCGCAATGACAAATGAATCGTGGGTCAACCCATTAGTTGGTTGACCCACGTTCTTCGTGTTATTCAATAACGAGGAAGTGGAAGTCATTAGAAAGCATAAACAAATTAACCACTACCTCAAAATGTCATAGGAAAGTCAGTGATTGAAGGTGGATGACGTTATTAATTCCCACAACCAGTTCCCAGAGACAGCACTTGCATGTCGCCCTTTAGTTCTATGTCGATTGTCACCTCCCGCTGGGTCAGCTTCGTCTTCTAAGGTTCTGTTGTCCCGGTGTTCCTTCATCACTTCATTCATTAGTGAAGCTCTTTGATACCTCTTCCCTAGATATATATATATATAAGATGTGGAGGGTAGTTAACAACGTGGGAAAATAATGGGGCTCAATAATTAGGGAGCTTTCTAATTTCCCCAACGTCGTTGTTACCTAGCATGGCCAGATCAAGCCATTTAATGGCATGACACACCGTCAGCCCCACCCTTTAATTGGTCTATTGGAGGTTTATGAAATAAAATAAGAAACTAATTTATTTCATTTCATTTAAAAAGTCACGAAACATAACTTTTACTCTGATCCTGCTATGGTCAAAGTAAATCCTCGCTTTAGCAAATCCCAGTGCTTTAGATTCAACAGTGCCCTCAGATTTTTAATCTGATCAACGGCACAAAATTTAAAAAATGCCACTCTTGCATTTACTGAATGTCCCCAAAAAAATTTAAAAAATTATTAACAGTCACCCTCAACCCACGCTGATTGAGTTTAGGCTCTTCCTAAGTGAAAATGAAACCCAACGGTACTCTCGGATTTTCATTCTAAGTTATAGTCTATAAGTTATGGATTTTACAATAAAATAATTGTCACTTAGTTATTTTATTTACGACCAAAACCTAACTTTCACTGGTGGCCCCTGCTGGCTAATTTTAGTATCATCCAAAAGAGATCATGCCCTCATGATCTCGGCGGTGCTCTCAGATTTTTAATCCGAGTTACCGTTTGTGAGTTATAAGCATTTGAAAAATGAAATAATTTTATTTAATTATTTTATTTACTATTATTCCTTTTTCAAGTTTTCTCATAGGAGGCCCACGATGACTAAACTTAAGTCACGCCTAGGGTAAACCAGCCATCCTGAGCGCAACAGTGCCCTCAGATTTCTAATCCACGAAACTATTTATGATTTATTCCACTTTTTCTAGAAAAACATCTTATGTGCACTATTTAAAGTTTAACAAAACATCAATGGATCATTCTAGGAGCTCCGAGCCTTGGAATCACATGTCGTCAGATATTTCGGTCTCAAAATAATTTTATATAAATAAAAAAATTATATTCAATTTTTGGTACATTACAACTAGGTTATTGGAGGAATAAATTTTAAATTTATCTATTTAATGCATGTGGGGAAAAAATTTCTACTCAACTATAAATGAATAAAAATAGTAAAAATTGGGATGATTCCATATATAAATAACTAAATTATGAGTGAAATTCCTAAAAATACTCATTATATAGTAAAATATGGTTCTTATCTAACTAAATTTGTATGAAATACGGGGTAATAAATTATTAGTGGGATATTCTTCATAAATTTCCTTTATAAGGAAATGTAATACATTACATTCATCCATAGATATTTATTATTTATAGGTTATGGATTACTTCATGAAAATCATATTATGATTTATCCTAAGTTATGTTCTATATAACATTTTGAGATTGGTATCCCAGGTTCAGAAATGTCCTCAAATAAATACTCACTAAGAATCTAAATATGAATGTTATAGTGATTAATTCCACAAACTATGAGTCATGTGTAATATATACTGGGTGTGAATCACATAATTCATCTTATTAAAATATGAATAGTTATAGGAGGGAAATAATAGAGGGTCAAATAGATCTCCATGTCACTAGTAGAGTATTAGACTCTATATTTTATGTTACCACTTATGATCTTATTTTACTAAGTGGGTGAAAACAATATTTTGAGGATGGATGATATGATACCCTAATAAATAGATATTTTATTTCCATATCATTTTTGGAAAAGAAGTGATTATCATTAACAATAATGAACATGAGTTGTTCTAAACATACGAATGAGATGTTTTATAGAATAATGAGTATAATAAAAAATTATATATTATATATATGTAATATCTTTTTATCAGAATCCATATAAGAATATTTCATAAGATTTCAATCACAAATACATTTTGTGTTTTCTGATTGTAAATATAAATAAGAAAAACATACAATGAATCTACAAAGATGTATAATTGTAAGAAATAAATTATATATATTTTTAACCCTTTTGAATCTTTTTTATTAAAAAATATGACCAAGAAACCATTTAAGGGAAATGTTAAAAGGGGTAGTAGACTATTAGCATCATATATTGTGATATATATAGAACATTGAGCACTCATGAAACTAGTTGTTTTAGGTATATAAAAACATTTATAAATTACATTATTTGGTGTTGATATATATTTCAAATGAAACAATCATATGAAAAATTTGAAAATTGTAATGATTTTATGAATGAATTAAATAATAAACTATGTAACATTAGTAATATTCCAATATTATCTTTTGATGATGATTACGTAAAATAAAAAATCATTTATCATTAGAGGGATTTTGTAATTGTTTCAAAACTAACTACTATAGGACTATATCAAGGTAATGGTTTCTCTAAGAGGTGTAATTTTACCTTATTATATATGGTTTTATCAACTAAGTGTTAGTGTGATATTCTTATTTCATTATAGGGTTTTGGTCTTTAATATGGTGTATTTTTACAAAACTATGATCTCTCTCAGTCAGTCATAATGCCTTTATATCATATATGTCATTGGATGCAACATTTTATTTTAATATTTTCTTATTCATAGATCTAATATGATTTTTGGATTATGGTATTATAGATTCAAATTCTAGAAAATGATAATTTATTTTTCAATGGAATCTGAGGGATAATATTTCAACAATCATACTAAACCCAAAGTCTTTATATACTGAAATAGTGTCTTCTTTGATTTTGGAAATAAAACATGAATACACTATGGATGGAATTATTTATATAGTGAACTTAATTTCCAAAAAGTATGAAATATTCCTAATATTGAGGTTAAACTAGTTTAGAAAATTGTTAAGGATGAAGAACAGACTGATGTTACAAAAGAACCTTGATGGTGTGGTGGGAATCCATAGAAAACTTGAGAGATATAAATTTTCCATGGAAAATTTTTATGATGTAACATTCATGAGAAATGATTGTTCTACCTATTGTAAGGAAACTGATCATTTTTATTTCACAAAATGGTTAATAACCATGGATTCTATGTATATTAACCATGTTTGGATCGTTTTAGATCAAAATAATGGGGTAACATTGATCTGGTTAAAATGTTATTCTTATAAGAAACCTTACACATATAGTATCCCATATACACCTAAATCATATTGGGTGGTGAAAACATACATAAAAAACAATTTAAAGACTATGAAGAACCATTTTCTCCTATTACGATCATGTATTTTATACAAAATTTTCTATCAATAATATATCATTTTTATCAGTAGATATTAAGAATGCATGTAAAAACATATATCCTTAATGGGAATGTAGTAATATATTTTTATACGATATAATCTAAATATTTTATGTTTTGAAATAATTATTCTAAGGTATGACTTCTACAAAAGGTCCTTTTTTGGATTAAACCATGCTTCTCAATGTTGGAATATTTAGTATGATGATCCAACCAAAGATTTTTGTTTCATCAAGAATGAGTTTTAATTTTATATATATAATAGAATTATTGAGATTTAAGGGTTGGTTCTAATATTTTAGGTAGATGGAATACTTATTATCAATCATGAAATCACAACTCTTTACCCTATTATTAAGTGGATGGTTATATGGTTCTTAATGATTTACATGGGTAATGATACCTGTACACTAGGTATGAAAATATATAGAGACTGATCAAATAGGATTCATAACCTCAGTTAGGAGGCATATATCGGTAATGTTATATATCATTTTTATATAGATAAGTCTTAAATGGTTACTTTACTTATGTTACATGGAAAAAATAATATGACGATTCTAGAACCATATAAAGAGTTAAAAGGGATGTATAAAATTTCATATACACCCACTATGGATATTATCATGAATTCCATATTTTTTAAATTACATCATGTCACATATGTTATTATAATTTCTAGTTGACACCAAATTAATCCTTGTGAGAGTTATGGGATTACTATGAGGAATACTCATTTTTACATGATAAGGACTACTAATATGTTCATGATATGTAGAGGAGATTCTAATATCTTTGAAAATGGGTACAATTATTCATTTTTTTAATCAAAAAAATATAAAATTATATATGATTTTAGTTTTTTATTCTTATATAATAGTGGAGTAATTATCCAATATGGTTTCATATAATTAACTAAAATGTATCCAAAATAGAGGCAGTGTGAATCGCTATATCAGATATATATAATAAAGATTTATATATCAATAATTTATATAATTTATTCTTATTATTAAAAGGGAATTATTGATTTTACCTGACAATAATAGAGATATTTATCAGGATATAGAAATATAGTCTCATTAATGTAACATACAAATAATTCAGAAATATCATCCCGTGTGAGACATGGTTGAGTGGGGTGTTTTATAGATCTATTTTCTAGATACAGAGGATAGTATCACAGATCCATTGAAAAATCAATTAATCCAACAACAACATGAGAACCATGTAAGGTATTTAGTAATTCAATACAATAGTGATTATTATAATGGATACATAAATTATAATTCTTTTATAGAAAGTCCCATTAAATTTAATATTCAATAATAAGTTGTGATATTTAATTTATATGAAATGTAAAATGATAATTTTCAATCAAATTAAACCATAGAATTCCTTTAGTGGATAATCATCACATAATATTATGGGTAATGATGATATGTAAATAATATAATGAATAAAACTTTTTACTCATTTCAAATAGTTTTAGATGCAATATAATACAATATAATCATGATGTAATAATTTGAGACTTATTATTTATTTTGACCCCCTAGATTATATACTTTATAATTCCATATAGTCATATATTTACATATGGTTGAATTATTATTATCAATTATTCTTACATGAGTTTGGAAATATAGACCTAATTTTTACCTTCATACTTTGGTAAATTTCATATGAATGTAAAAAATATCTTATATAATCAGGGAGTGGTTGGGTATATTGATAATCATGACATTGGTTGGAGATAACTTAGTAGAGATTTTTTCACATGCATAATGAGAAAAGATATCTGATTAAGGATTGAATTAGACTACTGAAATTTATTATCAAATTTTTTTTGGTTACATATGATTTTATTAGTAACATTGATGAGATACACGTGATTTCTTATCTATTAGATGATTGAAATTTGATATATTTTTTGACATGGTTATTCTACTTATGTGAATCATTATTATTTTTAGATGACCTATATTATATTGATGTGTTCTATATATGGTTTATATATTATGTCTATGATTTAGCCTATAGTGTACATGTTCTCATATAGATTTGGGTCAATTATGTGGAGATCACAATAGTCCGTATAATAGCTTGAGAATAACTCATTCTTTGCATGGGGAAAATATTTGGTTATATCTATGAAATATAGATTTCATATTTATTTTCAATTATATTAATTCACATAGGGTAACTTGGTTATTCCTTAGTTTAAGGATTATGTTTTAGACAAACTGAATCTTAAAAAAAATGATTTTGAGGAAACCATATCTCATAGTTGTTTTAGATGGATTCATAGTGATTTATACTTTTTTTATGATGTTCATATGGAATTTATTGTATGTTGGATATAGTTTATTATCAACTAAATCCATAAGTATATGATATATATAAGAAAATATATTTCTCCTTCTATAATTAATGATGAGTTCATGAATCTACCCCTCCTCTATCTAAGTAAATTAATCATGAACATCACAAGTTGAGTATATGGGCCTACCACATTCATCATGCTTGTTTTATTTTCAGTTAATGTAGATCATGGTGTTTCATTTTTTGTCAACAAAATATCAATAAGGAGTCAATTGTTAATCAGGTTTCAATATGTGTAAGGAAATGTATTGATTGAAGTGATAATCATGATCAAAGTGGTGATCATTAATTGTACTTGGAAATCTAATGATACTTGGATAATGGTAAGGTGATGTTGTTCCAAAGCCTATGTCACTTAGGAAAATTACTATTTTACATTGGATGTAATGCATGATCATTCCCTAGAGCTAAATTAAATGATTTATTGAGCTAATCCTAAGTTCAAAACACTTGTATCAAAGTGATACATGTTTACACCATCTTGAAGAATCCCATATAATACTTTATTAGATGATTAAAGTGGAAGATCCATCAAATGACTTCTAATTGGATGAAGGTTTTGAATCACTTCAGGAAATTGCAGAACATATCCTATGTTCCAATACATGTTTCACTGAATGACACTTTGTTACACCATTTGAAGAATGCCAGGAAATACTCTGTTGCATGATGAAAGTGGAAGATACATCCAATAACTTTTAATTGGATAAAGGTTGTAAATAAAATCATATGATTTTTAGAGCTATTCCTCAATGTTTATGATATGTTTTAATGGAGAACACATCCCTCACCACAAGAAGTACATTCATTATGCTTTAATACATGAGGAATGAAGAAATGATCCATGCATCATCCATGATTGTATTGAAGTAATGTTAAAGATCATGTATTTTTTATTTCAAAAAAAAGAAGGATGATGTTTGAAGTTGAAGAAGAGTGAAGGGATTAGTATGGAATCTACTATGTGCATTTCCCATGCATGGGATTAGTAAAAAAAAGGTGTCCATTTAATCATATACACTTGGTTTTTAACCAAGTTGAGCCTCATATTAAAAATATAGGCCAACCAAGGAGGCCATCCGAGGACCTCAACCTCAGGCACATGTGGGGCTTGAGGGAAAATTGCGCCTAAGGAAAGCCTCAAGGCCTGCCCTGTAAGAGGGGAAGGGCATGAGGGCCATGTATAAGCCCATAGGAGCTTGCACGGTGATCAACCTATGTGTCAAGGTGCATAGTGGGTTCTTGAAGCCTGACTAAAGGATAAAATGTGGTCATAGAAGTGCGCCCAAAGAACACCAGTGTGGGGAGGCACCAAGAGAGGGTAGAAGAGAATTCTGAGCTGAGGTTGTCATGGATTATTATTTAAAGAATCTGCAAACTATGACACATTTCGATATGGGACAATTTTTTAAAACACGGACATAATCTCAGCCTTCCAATACATTGTGACAAGTGGTCCACCGTATGATCAATCACGGGATAGATCACACACATCCAGGTCATCCAACTGATCTCCATAGTCTGGGATTGAACTATGGTCATCCAATCTCATCCACTAATTTTGTATTCAAACTATGGACACCTGCATTTACCAAACATTAACATGTGCATAAGATAATCGCCCTCGCCTCCTTGATCGAACTGTGATGGCCATTTAATCCTGAACCTTCGTGCATAATGATCGTCTGAGCATAATGAAGCCCATGCATGAAATTCCATTTTCATTCATGCATGAAATCGAAGAACATTCATGGCTGAAGCAACCGATGTTTCGAGGCCACGTTAGGATGCTTGACACGTTGTGGTGACGATTTGAATGCGTTCTAAAATTCATGCACATGAGGATTGAACTGGGAAATTAAGAACCCATGTTGAACTGAAACAACCTAGGAGATTCGGGAAATCTTATCCTATATTTGGAAATTTCCAAAGATGATGATTTTATACGATCCTCTCAGCATATATCATGATATTTTAGCACATATATGTTTCCATCCTAGCCTATAAATAAGAGAGTCCTCGACCTTGGATTTGTTGTTGAATATATTTTGAAAGCTCTTGGTTTCCGAAAAACAGATCATTGAGTGTTTCTGTGCAGCCCTGCTATGCAAAGAAGAAGAATCGTAAGAGTTCAACAAGTGATACACACTCTTGAACCCTCCTTGCAAAGAAGAAATTCACCCCCTATGAGAAGAAACCCAAGATAAAGTGATAAGTTCTTTCAAACCCTCATTGTGTATTTGTTAAGAGAATCTCATGTGTACACAACTGGTGCACATTCACCCTTGTTGTACTCCGCATAGCTAGAACACATGAACCTTCTTGGTTCAGTGAAAGAGTCTCTCATGCACCCTAAGCATGAAGTAAGAGAACCTTGTTCCCTCTGGTTTTCACGAAGAAGAAGAACACCATATTATTTTAATCATAGATATATATTTTTTGTACGGGTTTATCTTTGAATAATAATGTGATTTTATAAAGACCGAGGCTCTTATATTTTTTGTATGAAGAAGAAGAAACTAGATCCCTCATATATTCACAAAGGAGGATGGAGAGTTCATTTATTATTCACATACATGAATATCCATGAATTGACACACCCAAATGTGCAAGAAAAAGCTGCACATTGAATATACCCATTCAGTTTTAAAAAAGAGAAAAAATATAGAGAGGATTGTATGTGTACATTTGAATAAGTAGAAATAAAGAGGAAGATCACACACATGAACTAAACCCATTCGAGTTAGAATAATCACACACTTATATTGAACCTAAACTAAAAAATAAGTGTGTGTGTAAAAATAACCAAAGGAAAAACGTGTGTGTGATATTAAGTGAGAAAAATAAAGAGGAAGTGTGTGTGCTCAAATGGTTATACCCGTTGGGGTTTTAACACAATGAATAAAAGGATTTTTCCAGCATGCATGAATGCACATGCTACGTGAAGAAACATAAAAGAAGAATCAAGATTTTAAGTGCATGTGTGTAAACAAGAATAAGAAGTGCCATGAAACTCATGAATTAAGAATAATTGATTGATATATCCAAATACAAGAGGTATTGTATCCCATGCAATCTACGTATGATGTTTTGAGACTGAATCCGGACAGAATAGAAAGAAGATCTTTTATCTGAGTTTATAGTGTTTGAAGAATCAAAAAGTCATACAGAGCTAAAAAAGTGAAAGATAATTCTTTCCTATTATGATTATTTAAGAAGTAGTGTGCATAATATTCACATATACAAGTGAGGTCGGGTCTTCATCATAAGAAGAAATAATTTCCTAAGCATTGTGAAACTGAGGACTAATCAGAAAAGTGATCATAGTTATTGAGTAGGGGAAATAGACCTTACCAATGGCTGATGAATATTCATTAAGAGATATATAGGTAAGTGTGATTCAGCAAGCCTGTGCAGGAAGAGAATAATAATCATGCATAGTGAATCAAGAACCATCTCGTGTGAAAGCCAGGATGAGGAAGTCTTTAGTGGGACTCTAAAGTAGGCCAGTGGGACTTTGGTAACATTGTGGGAAGCATTATAAAGAACCCCCTATGGGACTCAGGAGAGATACAGTGGAACTTTGTATTGACTATTTTAATTGATAATAAAATTATAGTGTAGAATATTTCTTGGGGAGAATAACCAACACAACAAGGAGTGGGTCTTTAAACCGAACCTTGTAAATACTGGTGTTCAGTGGCTTTACATTTACATCATCATTCAAGGTAAGGATGAGGGACATTAGTAGAGTGGATCGAGTCTTTAACAATCTATAGAGTTTTAATTGAAAATAATCAATTAGTGAAATGATTTAAAGGGATAATTGATTCACCCCTCCCCCTCTTAGTGATTCACACTGATCTAGGAACTTCAATTGGAATAATATAGATGTTCACCTCTAAAAGATAAAAGGGAATCTTTATGAATTCTATATTTGAGAGGATGAGCGAGAAACATCAAATGGAGATTTCATCCAAGACTCATAAAAATAGAAAAAATAAAGAGGCAAGGAAGATGTAGAAGAAGCTTACTACTAATGGGGAGACACCTTCTATTGAAGGTAATCTGAATTGTAATACATCTGATAATTATTTTTATAATTATGATTATTTTGATGAATCATGTTCAAGATATGAAGATGATAGATCAATTAGTGATATTCAGACAGCACTCAAATATCCACTGAATAATTTCCCTATAGAAGTGTCAAGACACATTTCTACAAGCATTAGTACTCTTCAAGATGAAAAATTATGATTGGAATAAGAAGAAGATTCCATGGAATAGGCATTGGTTAAAATGGTTGGTCTATCCAACACTCTCACAAAACATATAAAGGTAAATGAAGAGACAGTTTCTCATTGCAATGATATATATGATGAAGTCACTAAAAAAATTCAGGGAATTATTTGTGAGAAATAATTCTTTGAAATGGTATTTTTATAAGATTTCCATGCATTGGAAAAGTTACACAAAGTCATTATGGTTTCCAAAGCTACTCAACCCGAAGAAAAATACAACAAGGTAAAATAGATTGACATATATTTGAAAATAACTAAGTAATGTTTATTAAAAACAAATGACAAAGTTAAAGTAGAATTTGGAAAGTAATATGAGATCAGTTGAGGAGGATAAGAATTACCTTGGGATGATGTGTTTAGAGATGGAGGTGAAATTGAAGAATCAACAATCACTCCAAGTTGGAACTCCCCAAACAACTGAAAGAATAGATTATTCCACTCAAGTTTTCATTGTGGAATATTATTCCAAAAGTAACATTAGATCATCCTCTAATCTAATGGAAACACCCTCCAAGAAGAAGGTATCCCATAACCCAGTTTTTTCTATTTTTATTAATGTAGTTGAATCTGAAAGTACATGTTTAAAGATAAAAGATAGGAAAATTTTCATTGTTAAAAATGTTAATACATCCATCAAAATTTCAAGGATGGAGACTGGGAATATTAAGAAGAACAAAACACAAATGTATGCTTTAAAAAATAAATGCAATCCTAGAAATAACAAAGCACTGAATCTAGGCAGAAAAAATAATACAAGAAAAAGAAATAGATTTATTGGATACTGTTGGTGTTGCTAGATGTTTGGGAATCATGCAAATGATTTATGAAATAACATTATATCATATAAAAAGTATGAATGGCCTGAATTTAGGGAAATTATATGTGAAGAAATGAAGCATCCTGCAAAGAAAAGGTAGAAAACACAGTTGAAGAAGAATTTGTCTATCAAGAATATATTTGATTATCTTTAAGACATCTGTGATAAATGAAATAGAAGTGGTCACAGTTATGAGGAGTTTTGGTTTAGTCCTACCATGAATAAATCATATGTTTATAATTATAAAAGATGGCAAAAAAGGTAGGAGAAATAAAAAGTAGTTGAAAAGTATTCCATTGGGAATATAAAATATAATGAAGTCAAGAAAACAATGAAAAAAATTATTCCTAAGAAGACATTCAAGCTGGATTCCAAGAATGTAATATAAACAAAGAAAAGATGATTCTATTGTATAAAGATTTGAAATACAATGGATCATTGGAAACAATCAATGAAAATGAATGGAAGTAACCTAAAACTAAAAGGGGAATCAATCCAGAAGAAGATGGGATTAATTGAACAAATTCTTGAAGATACTCTTAATAAGTTTCCTAATAAAGATAACTTGAATACAATGAAGAGTCCATATGGAAGCTCCAAATCCGAAAATTTTAAAGAGTTTTTATGTATTTGGCCTAATAAATTTCAAATTGGTTGAGAATTGAATGGGGCAGAAGATTAAGTACTAACTAAAGAAAAATTAAATGGTAAATATGTTATTCCACAAAAAGGAAAATTCAAATTTCATGAGAGGTTGTTAGAACATGAAAACCCAAGTGTCTCAAAACAACTATTTTTAAGGTACAATAAGGATGTACATCATGTAAACAATTTTATTACTATTTTATCAGGCCAAATGGAGATGCTGAAAACTGAAGAACATGCACCAGTGGAAGCTACTTCACTACTAGAATAAGTAAAGATAAATAATCCACACAAGGTGTAGGTAAATGGAGGCAATGTTTCCATGCTAATAATGAAATATAAAAATGTCAAATGGAGGGGAAACATTATCATGAAGAGTTTCAAACACTTTAGAGCTACATGGAAAGGAGTTCTTGGGTTGAGAGAAAATTATCAACCATAGTGCTTCTATTAAGAAACTCACAAGTGTTCCATCTTATTATATTATATTTTTTTTATATACATGTGCTTACATTTCAAGGAATTATAGGTGAAGGTCATATTCAAGATGAAAATTGGATGAGTAGTGTAGGGAACAATAATATGGACTCATTATTCATGATTTGATTATAACTTGATGTGTTCCATAGTTGAATGTTATCAACATGAATATCTTGAGGAATATTTGATGATGTTTTACAACTTAATGAATTAATGGGATTTCACCCCTTGAGGGGGAGAAAATATGTAGGATATGATTTCAAGGATTGTATCATGGAAAATCTTAAAATTCATATCATCTCAAGAAGATGAAACTGAGGTATTCCAATCACACTTTCATCCATTTTTCTTAATTGTATGTATCATATCAATTAAGGGAGAGTGATTTATTGATGATAGGATGGTATTAAAGGTGGATATTTATCTTTGTACATTATTTTTTTTAAATATTTAGTGAATTATGTGCATGATTTATCATTTCAATGATAAATTTGACTATCTCCAACCCCTCGGTCAAGAGTTGAACAATTCTGAGCATGATATCATATGTATGGTTGTTTATGGGTAGAATTGAAAACCTTGGTCATATATCTATTGTTTCATACACCATGTTATCCCAATGTATACCTAAAGTTGATTTAATAAAGGCTATTTTCTATGTGAACCATCTGACATCATCCCTCTCTCAAAAAATTTCAAGAACATATTATTCAAAGGGAGAAGAACATGTTTTGAACAGACCTCACAAAACCTTTTCATTTGGTTGGAAATAATGGGGATAAATTATTGTAACACATATTGACCCATTCAAAGATTTCTTAAGTAATATTGACAACAAACAAAAAAATGGGGACATTTTTTAGCATGTTGTTGCATTTGTTGTTAATAAGATATCAATATTGAGTCAATTGTTAATCAGGTGTCAATATGTGTATGGAAAGTTATTTATTGAAGTGATAATCATTATCAATGTGGTGACAATTAATTGTACTTTAAAATCCACTGATACTTGGAGAATGGAATAGTGAAGTTGTTACAAAGCCTATGTCGCTTAGGATAATTACTATTTGACATTGGTTGTAATGTATGATCATTCTCCAAAGTTAAATCAGGCGATTGATTGAGCTAGTCCTAAGATCCAAATACTTGTATCAAAGTGATACATGTTTAAACCATCTTGATGAAACATATGCAATACGTTATTTAATGATGAATGTGAATGATCTATCCATTGACTTCTAATTGGATGAAGGTTGTGAACTAATTCAAACGATTGTAGAACTGATCCTTATGGTCCAAGACATGTTTCCCTAAATGAAACTTTGTTACACCATTTTAAGAAGGCAATTAAATACTCTATTTCATGATGAAAGTGGAAGAACCATCCAATAACTTCTAATTGGAGGAATGTTGTAAAGAAAATCATATGATTGTTTGTGTTGTTTATCAAAGTTTAAGATATGTGTTAATGGATAACACATACTTCACCACAAAAGGCCATGAATTATACTTTAATTCCATAGGAATGAAGAAATTATCCATGCATCATCCATGATCCGATTAAAGAAATGTTGAAGATCTGGGATTTTTTATTCCAAAAAGAAAAGAAAGATGATGATTAAAGATGAAGAAGATAGGAGGAAGGGCTTAGTATGGAATCTACTAAGGGCATTGCCCATGCATGGGCTTTGTAGGAATAAGGTGTCTATTCAATCTGGTACACTTGTTTTTTAACCAAGTAGGGAATTACATTAAAAATATATTCCAACCAAGGATTCCAGCCAAGGACCTCAACCTTAGAAGCATGCGGGGCCCGAGGGTCAACAGCGCTTAAGGGAAGCCTCAAGGCCAGCCCCGCAAGAGGATTCGGGCATGTGTGTCGTGTATAAGCCAGCAGGAGCATGCATGGTGATCAACCCATGTGGAAAGGTGCATAGTGGGCACTTGAAGCGCTCCCAAAGTAGAAAATGTGGTCACATAAGAGCACCCGCAGAACACCAGTGTGGGGCGGCACCAAGAGTGGGGGGAAGATAATTTTGAGCCGAGGCAGTCACAGCTTTTTTTTAAAGAAGCCACATACCACAGCGTGTTTCTATGTTGGATGATTTTTAAAAACACTGATGTGATCTCAATCGTTTGATGCATCGGGACATGTGGTCTACCATCCGATCAATCGCGGGATCAATTGTGCACATCTAGGATGTCCATATGATCTCTATGGTCTGGGATTGAACTATTCTCATTTGATCACATCCACCAAGGTCTATGGACACCTGTGGCCACCTAACGTGAACCAGTGCACCAGAGAAACCCCCCGCATCTCCTTGATCAAACTCCGGACACCATTGGTGCTCGAACCTCCATACATAATGATTGTTTGATAGTAACGAAGCCCATGCATGCAATTCCATTTTCATACATGCATGAAAATGAATATCCCACATGGTTGAAGAAACTGAAGTTGTGAGGCCACTTCAAGATGCTTTACATGTTTAGCATATGATTTTCATGCATTATAAAATGCATGCCTGTGAGGATTGAACAGAGAAATAAAAAACATGCCATGAATAGAAACAATGCAAGATATTTGGGAAATCTTATCCCGTGTTTGATAATATTCGAACCTAAAGATATTGTAAGATCCTCTTGTCATATCTCATGGGATTTGAACATGATGTAGTGTCCATACATTCCTATAAATAATAGATCCCTTGACTGAGTCTTTTTTATTGAATATATTGTGAATACTCCTATTTTTTCAGAAAATAGAGAACTGAGAGTTTTTGTGCATCCCATATTCATGAAGAAGAAGACCCACATGAGTTCAAAAAGTGGTACACACTCTTGAACCATCCTTGTGAAGAAGAACAACACCCCTGTGCGAAGAAACCCATGAGCACATGATAGGTTATTTCAAACCCTCTTTGTGCCTTTGTGAGGAGAATCTCATGTGTACACAACTGGTGCACTTACGCCCTTACTGTACTCCACAATGACCAAACCAACAAACCTTCATGGTTCAATAAAGCAGACTCATTCACCCTAAGAGTGAAGGAGGAGATCCTTTTAACCTCTGGATTTCACGAAGAAGAACACCCTCCTATTTTCATCTTATATACATACTATTTTCAGGGGGTTTATCTTTGAAGAATAAATTGATTTCATGAAGTCTGAAGCTCCTGTTTGATTTTTTTGAAGAAGATGAATCATAATCCCTTGTGTATACTCAAAATAATTATGGAGAGTGAATTCTTTATGAACATGCTTGCATATGCAAGAATTGAGACACCCAAGTGTTCACGAACAAGCCATACATTGAATATACCCATTCATGATTGAAAAAGAGAACAAATAAAAAATGAATTGTGTGTGCACATTTGAAGGAGGAAGAAATTGGTAGATCACAGACATGAACTAAACCCATTAGTGTTTGAATACACACAAAATTATATGGAAATTAAACTAAATTCTAAGTGTGTGTGTGAAAAGAACCGAAGAAAAAAGTGTGTGTTATATTAAGTGAGAAAAATAAAGATGAATTGTTTTTGATCAAAAGGATATACCCATTGGGGTTTTCACACAATGAAGAAAAGGATTTTGAATACATGCATGCATACACATGAACACGTGAAGACACTTAAAAGAATAATCAATATTTTAATTGCACCTATGTAAACAAGGGAAAGAAGTGCCATGAAACTCATGGATGAAGTAAAATTGATTTAGATGTCCAAATACAAGAGGTATTGGATTCCATGAAATCCATGCATGATGTTTTGAGACTGAAGCCAGATAGAATTGAAAGAAGTTATTTTATTTGCGTTTACAGTGTTTGAGTACTCAAGAAGAGAGACAAAGATTACATTATGCAAGATAATTCTTTTTTATCACGATTCTTGAAGAAGTAGTGTGCCTCACTTTCACAAATACATGTGAGGCTAGGTCTTCATGAGAAGAAGAAATAATTTCCTGAGCATTGTAAAACATGATGAATGATCAGAAAAGTGATCAGAGTTATTGAGCAAGGCCAATAGACCTCACCAAATTTTGTTAATAATTCTTGAAGAGATATACAGGAATGTGTGATTCAGAAATCATATATGGGAAGAGCATAAGATCCATCCACAGTGAATCAAGAAACATATCTTGTGCATGACAAGTGAAAGAAGTCTTCAGTGGGACTCTGGTAGTAGTGTGGGAAGAAGTATAAAGAACCTCATGTGGGACTGAGGAAAGATACAATGGGACACTGTATCGACCACTGGAATTGATAATAATATTATAGCGGAGAATATTTGTTGAAGAGAATAACAAACATAGAAACAATTATGTCATTAAACTAAACCTTGTAAATCCTTTTGTTCAGTGGCTTTAATTTTATAGCATCATTAGAGGTAAGGATGGGAGACACAAGAAGAGTGGATCAAGGATTTAACCAGCCATATATATTTAATTGAAATGAATCAATTTATAAAAATATTTAAAGTGAAAACTGATTCACCCCTTCCTCCTCTCAATAATTCACACAGATCTAGGCACTTCAATTATAAATCTATCATGAATGAATAAATTATAATGTTCATGTCCATTTAATGGGTTCAATTATTTCCTCTAATATAGTATAATGTAATCTTGTGATATGTCGTATATGGAAAAACTATTTCATAAATATGATTGCATCAATGGTTGACATGTAAAATAATGTAAACCCCATTATTTTTAGCAGAGAGTGATAATATTTTTTTATAAATATATTTTTTATGATCTCTTATATCCCATTGAATCGTTAATTACACAAAATAAATGGTCTAACACCCCTCTTGATGTTTTGGAATTCCTACTATATGATTTGGGATTTAATGGATTATGTAATTCGTTAATGTCTTGGGGGTTTTATTCAAAGAATAAAATGATCTAAATTTAGAATTATCATTATAAAAGAGAATATATAGGTGACGTATTTAGATATATTGGTACACAATTTTATTTTCTTTTTAATTCATATACAAGATGATTTTTTTAGGATGGAAGAAATAAATTTGGGACTACATCCACTATAATGTTTAGAAGATGAACAACATAAACACATTTACCAATATATATATATATATATATATCTGTGTGAATCAAATGGTAATATTTTGTATGATATTTATTTCAGTATATAAAATTTCAAGGGCCCTCATTCTCTAGGGATAGATTTTCTTACTACTTCACAAACTATGTTTTCGGGTAATGTTTCATTTATAACCCAATGTAATACTTTTTTGTTATATGTGTACACAACATCCTAATTATCTATTTTATACTAAATTTAAGGATTATACCCCCCACTAATAAGACATACCATGAAATGAGTGTATAGTTAATAAGGGTGGATTACATGGTGCTTAATTTTAATAATATCATTTTTTCAAAAATAAACATATTGTACATTTTAATTATCAACCCTCCCAGGTATACAATTCTCATAGTGTCTTGAAATGGAAAAATAAAAAGAGATACAGTGCTTACAAAAGTTCTATAAGGTCACCCCAATTTGGGTCAATATGTCAACATGATGTTCAGATGTAATCCTAAGACACATATATTTTCTATATTACATAGTTGAATGTAATATGAAATATCTCAATAATGATATTCTATATCCTAAAATCTAATAAATTCTCCTAAATGTTTTCTTCTTGTCAGATCTAAATAAATTACAAAAAACACAAAAATAATAAGAAAGGTGAAGATTAATCTTTAATAATTATATAATATATATTGTTCCACCTTACATACTTTATAATACTCTATTATACACCTTCTTACAATTAAAATTTCTAGAAAATATCTTCTTGTTATCTCAATTATCGCAACTTCTTCTTCGAATAAAATAAAATTCTAAAACCTCCAAAGCTACTTCAATCAATTAGATCAACAAAATAGATTTCTCATGGAACTAATATCATAAAATAGTAATTAATTTCATGTTCTTCTCATGAATAGCACATTTTAGTACATTTCCAATACAACCATAAAATAAATAATTATATAAGGAGTGTATATCATGCAAGGAATCCTATTAGGAAAACCATACACAAATATAGAATGAATTCATCTCAAAAACTATATCGGATTATCACAATATCATGATCACTCACTAATAACATATTTATGGGATATTAATATGTAATATGTATGTATCACTCACCCATTTATGAATTATTTTATAAAATTTAATTAACTAAATTAATTGAAACTATGAAAAATGTGTAGAATTCATTTTAAATATGAAACATAACTTTCATAACATCCAATTTTTATAAAATTTTGTTTTTTTCATCCTAAGAATATACCTTCCCTTAATTTAAGAACCTCAAAAACATCAGGATTCTTGAAATTCTATAAGAATTAAATTGATATTCCTATGATTATTTTTTTTGATGATACAAACAATATTATCCTCTGATCATGTAAACACCAGCCTACATAAACTAATATTTCATTTGATATACATTAACACTGTTAAAAAAATAGTAACATACCCCCTCTTATTTTATTAAAATATAGATATCTAAACTTCTATAGTCCATTCATGGATTGTATTCTCTAGCATATTATTTTGTAAATCCCATCATTATCCAGTAGTCTCTTCTTGAATTATGATATCCTTAATTAATTATTTTGTTTAATACTATAAACATCATTATAGAATCATCATATTAATTTTCAAAAAATTCTTCAAAACACTCTTATCAGATCCTATATTACACATTCACATGAAAAATAAAATCAATGTATCATTTAGTGAACTTGTTGTTGTGGTTCCATGACCCATATAAAGCCTCAACACTATTTTATGTGAATAATATCTTCTCATTATATCCAATGGTAGTTTGTATGTTTATTAAATGAGATACATGAAACTCAGAGAAAAACAATGATCCCTCAATTTTGTACCCTATAATGAGGAAGGATATGATACAATATGGTTAAATTCCATTAAATTCTATGTGGTTTTCATAAACATTTATTATTTATTATATTAGTTTCCCCGTATTATTTTTTTCCATCGGGAACCCACTTCTTTATAAGCTAGGATGTGGGAAAATCATTTCGTTGATATCCCATAGGTTTTATCCATAATATAACTACCCCTCCCTAGCTACCTAGAATAAACCCATATTAGTCTCAATCTTATCATGATAATGTTTCCCCACATAGGGATCACTCATCCCATACTAGCACCAAATTTCATATGGATCACACTTCCATTCCAATGTCGCACTGAACTAACCATGTACTCCTATATAGTCTCCCAGGTCTACTATAGTTAATCTTGAATGTTTCCTTATGTTAGTAATTAATTGTCCATATAGATGGTCTAGGATAGATATTTTTTTAATTCTTTATGAATAGTTTTTATAATTATCCACTACATTACATTCCATTATCAAAATATCATTTCTCAAAAGACATCCTCCTCTTCATGTTTTTCATGTTCCTAAATTTTATTATTAACTATTTCATGAAAAATATATCTTTACCATAAATATATGCGATTATTTACACTAGGCGATTTGATTAAAATCATATAATATGTCTGTTTCTTACCAAAATGTATCATCTCAACAAAATTAAAAACCATTTCCAACTAATATATGATTACATTGAGGGTTCCTATGAAATCAAATACATTCATCAATTCCCCCCACTACATGATTCTATTCATCAACCACGGGACATCATATGTTTCATCTATATAACCAAACATCAGTGAAAGTTGAAAATTCCTTCAAAAATCATATAGACATTAAATAGTACCTAAAATTTATCAATGTATTTATACTCATCATTTCCACTTTGAATTTTTTTTCAAAACCAAATTTGATTCGAAATTAAATTTTTTTATTCATCACCATATTGAAAATTATTTAAATGGTGAAATGATAAGTAACTATTAATCTTATATTATTCATAATAAATAAAATCTCCTCCTATCCCATTAATTATTGAATCTCTATTCTAACCCTTATTGATATATTATTTTAATTTACCATGATTGGATAGTGAGATTACATTTCTCCTAGAAATGTTCTTTCAATTAATAATGTATACATATTTTTGAGAAATGGTTTGTGTAGAAAACACGAGTGATTAATTTAGACCACAAATCTATCCAAAAAATCACAATTTTCATACCAAGAATAACATTTCTTTCTCAGGGTTGTTCAAATAGATGTTTAAAGATATTTATTAACTTCAATGATATTAAGTTAACACATAAGAAACATATAAGTTGATGAATAATTTTATCCCCATTAAAAATATATTTTTATAATCCATCCACCATAACAGACATATTAGGTATAATCCAAAATAGAATTAGGAAATTTATCATCATACCTCAATCACTAGTTCTTTCATATCATGACTAGAATTCCATAATTTTTTATGGGGTAATGAAACTATACATTGGTATCCATCCTCTCAAATCCCCACTAAAAATTAATCAATTCAATATAGATCATCATCGATGATACCATGTTAAGTGTTGAAATTATGTTACATGCTTCCAGTTGGGGTAATGTACTATATTATGGATATCAATCCAAATTCATATATACTTTTACATTATTTATTTCATCTGGTATCACACTAAATACATAAACTATACCCAATTATATATATATAAAAACAATCCCAATATATACTAGGAATAAGTTTGTTTCTCATCTTATTTTTTGTTATAGAAACAACATTGACATATGCATCTCAACCGTGAATCTCTTTTCATTACAGACCAAAGATATTGATAAATATTCAAGAAAGATCATTTTTTATATTCCAGATCAAAAATTCTATGAGAAGCATGTATTCATTCAATTTTCATGTTTCTTATTATAATTAATGGTCTTCTTCATATTTGAAATAAGTTTAAAGATCAATAAATAACTTTCATGGTGTATTCTTCAAAACCCATACATACTTATCTATTCTATGAAATCTTCACTATTTTTACTGATCATAAATGCTCAATACATATGTTTTCAAAGAGATATTAGAAACTCATAAAACTATGATGGATGAAATATCATTAGATGTTTAACCATGACATTAGTGTATATACTAGGAAAATGGAATTTAGTAGTGGATTCTCTATATAGAAGTTCATAAAATTAATTGGATATAGAATAATTTAATTAGTGTTTATTGATGACAGTTATTACTGAAATGAATCAGGATTTTACTAGGAAATAAATTATTTTAGACTTCCTCCCAATTACTCTTCTTCGTGATATGGTTGGGCAGGTCAAGTATGGTTAAATTTCATACCTTGATTTTCAAACCATGTCTTCAGAACACAATGGTGGAGAGACATTAATGGTTTGATAGAAGAGGGGAATATTTTTAAATATCAAATATAATATAGTGGTTTATCCATCCAACTAGAAAAAACTTATTTTATATTATCAATATACAAAGAGGAATATTCATCAATGTATTAAAATGATCAAAAAGGAATAATGAAACCCATTTTTAATGGCGATGTATGAATTTAAGAGTGGATGATTTTTTTTACCTACCTTACCGATCAATAGTTTAATGATGAATATCATGTACTAGATGGTATACTGTAATTTATATCTACACTGATATGGAATACAAATAAAATCATTATAGAAGAATTCATGGGTTTGAAAAATGATTCAAAATAATGATTTTATCTAGGGTATTGTGGACCAACTCAAATTTTTATCCAACTTCATTTCAATCATTAAATCAAATATGGTATAAATATTGGAAAGTGTTATATATGGGATGTATTATATTTTTATGGTATTTTTAATTTTGTTAATATTTCATTAAGACTTCTAGCTCACCACTCATTTTGGGTTATCTTTACAATAATCCTTCACAACCCAATTAAAAATAGCATGGAATATTATCCTCCGATTGTTAGGAAATCACAACCATTTATCGATACATTGGATGAAATTATCCTGGATTATGTTGTGGATTCTAGTATCTCATGGGGGGATCATTTAACCTCAGTGGGGATCTTTTTTACTAACAGTTATATAGCCATAATATTTTTGTCTCTATTTGGATAATTTTATATATATATCCAAGTCCGACAACCCATTGTTTGGTAGATACTATCGATATATCACATATTGGACTTATCCTAGAGAATATTATATTGAAATAGATTAATATGATTTTGAAATGATTGAAAATGACCAAGAGTGGGCAAAAATATTATTCAAATAACTATATTAAGTTGTTATTATTTGTAGGGCTTAGGTTTTCTAGATCATCTCTCTAATGTTGGAGCTTCATCGTCCAGGTTAACCTGGATGTTTTTTTCCTATGTACGTTTAAATATTTGAGCTACATGAATAGGTTTATGATGAGGATTTTTCAATTGTATTTAACACCGTGGTTTAGTGCTTTTCATAATGTGTTACATATAACTCAACTGAAGAAGTTCCAACCACACACCAACCATATGATTCATTGGAATCATATTTTTTTGTGTTGGATGATACATTTATCCTTGTTTTTATATATATTTTTATAAGATAAGAAAATATAATTCATATAATATGTATTAATTTATTGAAATAATTATGGAAGCATGGTAAAGCTTATAAGATGTGGGATTGTCAATACCTCAAGCTATAAAAATGGTGAGAGGCCATCTAAAAAACCACTCATCACTAGTATTCTTAATCCAAAAGGCCCAATGGTGGGGATAATTTAAAACACATATTTTGTGTTATGTGTTTCCAATTTTTTTAGATAAAAATTCATTGTTCTTAGTCATAGGATGTTTCTAGGAGATTTTGGAATTATTTTGAGGGATTTAATAAGGGCTATAGTCAATGAAGTGTTAGGGGGAAAATGAGAAATTAATATGAAAGGAAATGGAATTAAAAAAGGATTCATATGACCGATTTTCATTTATGGTCATCTGTTCCATTTTCCTAGGGAACCTGTGACATGGGATATTAGAATTTCCCAAGTTTGAAAAATAGTTTTCTAAACAATGAGGACAACACATGAAATCTAAGAGTTCAATGCTATTGGTTCTAAAATGCTTTCATTATGGTTTGGTAAATCATGTGGAATACCATAAAATTTGATATATTTAATCATAAAATTGTTTTTTGCACTCACGAACTGCCCAAAAAAACTAATTCATCACATTATGTTATTGTTTTAAATCCACAACCCTCCATTAATAATTTATTGGTGGTCTCATTCAATATGGATAATAATTTGATTGTAACATGGTGAACTAGATCTAAAAATCAATGACAATGTTAAATATCTTTATTCTCTTTCATTTTCCTTTCATATTCCCTTACAAACAACCTTATATAGCATATTCCATTTATGGATCTAGGTTTTGAAAAAATATTTGATGTTATTACTTTCAGATTAATTTTTGGAATGAGATAATAAATATGTATATCCTTGGACCATTGTGAAATTATATTTCAATAAAAAAAACTTTTGATATATTTGTCTACTATCCCTATCCACTTCATCTAGAAATTTATGGCATCGAATTTAAAAAACACATTCTCATGATATTTTTTTTGGTAAAATAACTTCATGAAATATTTTTTAATTATAATTTATTAAATGATTTTAAAATCATATATTTATAAATATTTAGACAATGTGTTTGATTTAATTCCTAATTTCATTATTTCTTAATAATTTATTATTTTGGAGAGACATTTGAATGCCTGGGTCAGTGTGTGTTTATTATTGGATTATGATGGGTCTTTTTGGATATGTACATTATTACATCTTCCAGTTGGGTCATATTGGTGTTAAACCAAGTGGACACTTGGAATGGAAGATGAATGAACGCTCGTGTGTAGTGGGACTATCAACTGTGATTCCTGGATGTTAGTCTAATTATATGTGATGGTTATGTTAAGAGGAATGAATAGATATTATACAATTTATGAAATGATTTTTTTTATGAAAAAATAGATTATTTAGATATTTTTAAACTATTATTTTGATATAATTTTTTTTGATATTCCTATTTCCTACTTTTATGTTGAGTTCTCATGATAATTTTACTCATACTGCTTCATGTTTATATAAAATGCGTTAACCCGTTCTGATGTTAGTGGTGTGTTTGGGAACCTTTTGGAAGATTTCTTAATGAGTTGTTATATCCAACCCATGAATATGAACTTTAGTTCCCATATAAACCATATATAGCATGGTACATGTTAAAATAATATTTCATATATATATATATATATATATATATATACTGAATAATATTTCTACTATGATATTTTAGATAGAGGATGGATCTTAGAGATTTTTTTTGGTGTTTGGAGTGACCTGACATGGGTTTCATTACATCAATATGTATTTTTGGTATTGAAATATATTGTATCATACTTTAATCATATAATCTATTTTTTATTTTTATTTTTGATTATAACTTTTCATTTTTACTCTAATGTGTCATATGGTTTCGTGTTTTTGTTTATATTTTTTCTCTCATTAGTTTTTTATGTTAAGTGTAGAATATTCCCGTTGTTACATTATATGTCACGACCCGTCCTCGGGGCCCGTGCCGTGACTACCCCAAGCCCGCCTTCCATAGGCCAGGGGCTGGCGACTAGCACCAAAGGCGTAAATCCCGATAACTGGGAAGGCATTGCCTTTATAAAAGTAACAAAACACCACAGAGTACAACCGGAAGTAAAACACTAAGTACAAAAAGAAGAGCTGAAAGTAAATGGGCCAGAATACAAACCCAAAAGAAAGTAAAACTACAACTGAACAAGGTAAAACAGAAAAAAGACAAACAGCTGGAAGAGGGAAGCAACTCCTGGGTCGTCCTCCTCGGGTCCTACCTGAAGGGTAGGTACAGATAGCGCATCTCCTGGTCGTCCACCATGGATCCTACCTGAAGGGTAGGTACAGATAGAGCAGCTCCTGGTCGTCCACCACGGATCCTACCTAAAGGGTAGGTACAGATAGCCTCCTCCACGCTCTCGTCCGTCAACCTCCTCTATGAGTCATCTCGTCGCGTAGTCCACCTCCGGGTACTGACTCGTCGTGTAGTCCACCTCCGGGTACCGTCCAGTCCTCGAACACTCGGCCTCCGTCAGCACTGCCTGTCGTCTGCAACCAACACAACGAGGTGCGGGCATAGCCCGTGCAGGGGTGAGTATAACGATACTCAGTAGGGACCCCGAGACCCTCAAGGTCTCACTAAATCCAACAAGGATAACCACAAATAAGATCTCAACAGATAACCTCTACTTAGGTATATTCCCATACATATACCTAAGTTATCAAGTAACTCATCTCAATCATGAGGTAAACACAAGGTCAAAAGTCTCAGCTCAAACCAGGATTTTCATTATCGAAACCGTAACTGCTGAAGAGCTCCGTATCTGGAGTGTACAGTGGTCCTGTCACGACTCCGAGGTACTGCTCACTAACCTAAGACTGCTGAGGTACTCCTCCTGTCGAGTACCGCGGGCCAGCCACCCAAACACAGTAGTGCTTCCCGCCGGGGTATGTCATCCAAACACAGTAGTGCACACCCCCTAGTAGCCTGCAGAGGTACTCTCCGGATGAGTACCGCGGGTCTGCACTATCACACAGGTAGTACTCCGTCCGCCATGGGTCTGCACCCAAACAAAGTAGTGCTCCGTCCACTGGGCTAGTCGACTCACTCCAAGTCGAGTCGGTCAAGCAGTCTTCAGGTCTCAGTCAGCTACACGGTCTCCGTACTCCGCACGCTCGTCTCTGGGAGGGTCTGCTCCACGAGCTACAAGTCGATACTCCAAGTATCTAAGGTCCCACGAAGAAGTAACTCAAAGGACCGCCTCGTCACAGGGGTCTCAACGCAACAGACGGCGCGTCGATCGGACGCCCGGTCTGTGAGTTATTAGCCTTTTCGTCCCAGGGGCCCGGTTGGTTTCGTGAGCGAACCAAACCCAGCCATATCTCAACTGCACCCCGAGCACTCATAGGGTATACTCATAGGGACCGTTTCTCAACGTGATCGTCAACGCCGCTGACGGTTCGTCAAACGGACGTCCTGTCTGAGAGTTATCAGCTTTTCCGTTCCAGGGGCCCGGTTGGATTTCGAGTGCGATCCAACCCGGCCACTACCAACAGTATCCAAAACTCGGGCGAAGGATTCCAAAAGTTCCGTATCGTCAACAGGAACTCAACGCAAAAGACGGCGCGTCAATCGGACGCCCGGTCTGAGAGTTATTGGCTTTTTCGTCTCAGGGGCCCGATTGGTTTTTAAGGAAAAACCAACCCAACCGTACTCCACCTGCGTCCAAACCTCGGGAGGAGGGTTCCAAAAGATCCGTCTCACAAAGAGGGACTCAACAAAGCTGACGGCACGTCAATCGGACGTCCGTAGCTCAAGATATGAGCGTTTCCGCTCCGAGGGCCCGGTTGGTTTCGTGTACGAACCAACCCGGCCGAACTCAAAGTATTCTGAAACTTTGAGTGCGATAAACCGAAACGACCGTCTCGATCCAGGGATCGCGTTGCCGCTGACGGCGGGTCGTTTGGAGGCCCGTAGCTCAAGATACGGCCATTTGAACGAAGTCTGTCCGAAGGCGGGGGGTCCGGGCCCGGGCCGACCTGGCCCGACCCCCCCCCCCTGGTTGGCCCGAACCGGGTCGGGTCCGACCCAGTTGCCCCGGCCCGGCCCGACCAGGGCCGGTCCGGCTCGGCTCGGCCGAGCGGCCAAGTGGCCGTCGCGGGGGAAAGCCGCCGCCCCACGTGACACCCTCGCGGCACCCGCGGGGTGTCGGCCAGACAGCCGGACACGCCACGTGACAACCCCGCGGCACCCGCGGGGTGTCGCACTGGACACCCGCGGCACCCGCGGGGTGTCGCGCTGGACACCCGCGGGGTGCCGCCGCCTCCGGCCGCCGGCGCCGCCGCGCCGGCGACCCGCGCCACCACCGGCTTCCGCGGGCTGCCGGAGTCGCTCCAGTGGCCCGTTTTCCTTCCCGTCTACGCCGTTGTTCATCCCGGGTTCCGTTCTTTACTGCGAAATCATCAAACATCTGTTGCGGCACGTTCCGTCGTCGCCCGCCAAATCCGCACAAGAACGAAGAACGGCGGAGGGTTGTCGGGCCGTGTTTGTTTGGCCCGCACCCTCTGAGTTAGATATAACCAACGGGAGAAATTAAAGTTCAACACATGAACGCATATCCAAAACAATTTTTAATGAAATAAAATTGTTTCATAAAAACGGGTTCCTTATTTGAACGGAAACAACAATTTTAATAATTTTAAAATTGTTCACAAATCCAGTTCTTTAACTTTTTAAAGAAACAATTACGGGAATATAAAAAGAAAAAGGGGGGTAATTCCCAAACTATAAAATCCCTACCTCGCCGTCGCTGTCGGATGCGAGGTCGTCGCGGAATTGACCATCGCGGAAGGAGGTGATCGTCACACTGCGGAAGGGCGTCGCGTCGACGATCTCTGAGGACCAAGAACATACGGATTTAATTAATAATAATTAAATCCATGTTGTTGTTGAAATCCAAAAAGAAAATAAAAAGAAGCGCAACCCCCTACCTTGGTTGTTGTCGATCGAAGGCTGTCGCGGGGTTGGATCGTCGCGGAAGAAGCGTCGCGAAGGGAGATCTGTCGGCGTCGCGGTATAAGGCTTCGCGTCGTCGATCTCCGCAGGTTTGGCGTTCTTCGCGTTCTTCGCGTTCTTCGCGTTCTTCGCGTTCTTCGCGTTCTTCGCGTTCTTCGCGTTCTTCGCCGAAGAAGAACGCTTTCCTCCAAATCCTCTCCACACCACAAGTTTCAACCCAAAATAAAATAAGCTTAAGCCTTATTTTATTTACACAACTAAACATTTGAATTTCAAAAGATAAGAAACGAACCATTAATTCGTAGAATTAATTCAACGAAAGAAAGAGCTCATTTAATTTACGAAAGAAACAGCCCAATTAAATGGTCTGTTAAGATTTTAAGAAACGCGTCAGTTGACTTTCATTAAGATGGGTTTTCACGGGTGCGTTTCTTAGCGGAAAGAAACGGCGGGGATCATGTGGGCCCCACCTCACAAATATCCTACCAAGGGGTAGGATATTTCTGGATAGCATCCTATCCAGTTCAACTCAGTTCAAGCCGCCTTTAAGTGGCTTCAAGTGGCTTCCAAGTGGCTTAAGCGAAATAAAATAAAGTTGTCGCAAAATTATTTTATTTCTTAACTTTAAGCCCGAAAATTAAAAACCACACCTGAGCAAACGCAACTCCAGAAGAGGCGTTTCTAAGAGAATATCGGCGCTGCGATTTCATCGGTGCCCTCAGAATTCGATTCCGTGCACCAGTTCAAAAGTTAGAAAAACCCGCTCGTCCGTTCACTGAACGTACCCGAGCCAAAACTTCGGAAAATGATTCCGGGCACACCGGGCCTCGGAATCAGGTGCCGTCAGAAACTGCGTTCTTGTAAAATTCCAAATAAAATTAAGAAAAAAATTTCCTTGAAATTTACGGGTCTTTACATTACTCCCACCACAGGGCTTTACGTCCCCGTAAAGCTTCACCACAAACTTAGGGAAACAAAGCAGTACTGAGCACGCATCTGAGCCTTCCGCTTCCATGTGCTCACCTGGAGGTTCCCTCGCTGCCAAAGAAAGTGCACCAGAGGAATCGACCATCCTCCTAGGATCCGCTCCTGTCGATCCTCGATCCCCACAGGAACCTCCGTATAAGACACTCATCGCCACCGTCTAGCTCCCCATGGTCAAAGATTTGTGTCGGGTCGTGCACGTATCTCCTCCGCTGAGATACGTGGAAACGTCGTGCACCTAGTGCAACTGAGGTGGATGGACCAAGTGGTAAACCATCCCGCCTACCCAACTGAGGACCTAGAAAGGTCCGTTGAACCTCGGAGATAACTTGCCGCCTTGGCCACATCTCCGTAAACCTCGTCGAGGTGAGACCCGTAAGAAGACGTGGTCGTCATCCTCGAACTCCAGAGGCCTCCATTCCTGTTAGAACTGAAACTCAAAACGACTGCTGCTATGAGGGTAAGGTTGACCGACTCAAGAGTGATCGGTCACACCCTCCAGTGCAAGAGTTACCCTGCACTGCCTGGGGTTTCCTTTTCCGCCGACCAAGGAAAACCCATCCCAACATTTGCCTAAAACCGTCAATTTGAGTATGAACAGTTATTTCCCATTCCATACTCAAACTAACGTCGTAAGGCCTCGACGCTGCCACCAAGAGATCCCAACCAGAACTATCGCCTCGAGGGTATGACCACACCATCGGCGTAAGTGTGATTATCGAGTCTCCTCCCAAGGTATCTCCAGACGTGAGGGTCAAGTCCACGGCTTACCGGAAACTCTAGGTCTGGAACAAGATTTGTGGAAGCGAGGAATGATTCATATCGATGTCTGTTACTACAGCAGCTAGTAGTGGACATAGACTGTCCCTTGAATCATTTCTAGAGCCATTGGGTCACACTCCTTGACCGCATGCAGCCGCACTCTTCCTCCGCCCTCCTTCTCCCTGAGCCTGGCGGGAATAACTAAGGCGGGTGGTTGTAGCATGTTAGGATGTACACCACCTCATGCTGCTCACCTAGCTGTGCCTCCACGTCTGCTGCTTTGTAGACTCGTCTCTCCTTTAATCTTCCTCTTCTTGAAACATTTAACACGCCCGAGTCTCTAAGACTGGCACTAGTTTTCTGTTTCTTACTGCATTGTGCAGTCTTCATTCGCTCCTGGATGAACTGCACCTCCTTTAGCCTCACAAGAGCTGCTATGATTTCTTCTTTGCCGATAAGATAAATCTGGTCTCATCCCCTGGATGAACCACATTCGTTGCCTAATACAGTCAATCATGACATAAAGGATGCATTCATGCCATGGATGACGTCGTAAGGCCTCGACGTAACTACTAAGAGATCCAACTGTCACTCTCGCCTCCAAGGGTCGAGTCACACTGTCCGCATCAGTGTGAGGTCACTGGGTCTCCTCCAGTAGGAATTTCGAAAGTGAGGGTCAATTCAACAGTCTTAACCAGGACCACTTAGTAACATCACAAAAGAGGACAGGAAAGCAAACATCACAAGATAAGTGTCTTTTTATTTTATTGCAGCTCACGGTACAAAGACACAAAAACAACATCAACATGGAATTAGAAGTACAAGAGACGTATCCACTAGTTCCGCTCATGTCCACCTGCTCCAGGAGCTCTATTGCCTTGTCCACTGCTCTACTGTTGCTCAAGCATTCGTCACTGCCTCTGCCTCGGTGGCTCCTCAAAAGCCTATGGATCAACTGAACGAGGAGTCGGACAGTCACGTGCCAGGTGCCCCTTTCCACCGCACGAGTAACACAGTCTGCTTCTGGAACGCCTGGCTCTGACCCCACCCCGGGTGCCCCGCACCACTGGTCCTAAAACCCGAGATCGCCCAACTGCTGGTCTGGTCCTCCTGGACCTCTGCATCATCTGTCTACTGCCCACAGATGACTCGGATTCTGATCGAAAAACACCCGGCAAAGGCAGCAGCTCCTGAACACGCTCGGGGTGTAGAGCTACTGGAAAAAACTCCATCCTGAAGAAGGACTCGAAGTCTTCCCATGTGAAAGCCATCCCATCGCAAAACTGGAACAAGTGGCTCCACCACCTGCCTGCTGCTGCCTGAAGAAGGCTGGCAGCAAAGGTCACCATGAAGTCTGATGGCGTCCCCACTAGCCTGAAGACTCCCACCACAGCCTCCAGCCAATCCTCAGCCGCCTGCGGGTCCATCTCTCCCCCGAACCTGGGTGGCCTCTGGCGCTGGAACTCATGCAGTGCGCTCAAGTAGCGGGCATCGCCTACTACTAGGGCTGGTGGCATCGGTGGCCCAACATATGGTAGTACCGCTGGTGCCTCCGCTGGTGCCTCAACTGCAAGAGGGCCCTGTACCGAAGCCTCGTCACTCGACAGGCTGTCAGCACGCACATCCCTCTGGGCTCTAACTGGTCGTCCGAGAAAAGGCATCCTGAAAGAAACAACGTAACACTGTCAAACGATTATACCTAGTGAGCTGACCTGGTTTGAGCTGTTTTAAGGGGGGAAACCTTTGAAAACACACACGCAATCAGTGTTTTCGTGCACAAAGTCGGAAATCAGTTGCCAGGGTCCTGGTGTATGGATACTTCGGCTGCCCGCACCAACACTGGACTCCCTGAACTGAAAACCACACTCGGTA
Source organism: Viscum album (assembly GCA_963277665.1). Lineage (NCBI taxonomy): Eukaryota > Viridiplantae > Streptophyta > Magnoliopsida > Santalales > Viscaceae > Viscum > Viscum album. Next base: position 114,543,761 of record OY728127.1, read on the forward strand.
CCCTTAACACTATTGCTTCACAAAAAGAAAGATCAGATTCTGCAGTAGAACCGACCACCTTGGATACCAATTTGTCACAAACCGTCCTCGGGGCCCGTGCTGTGACTACCCCAAGCCCGCCTTCCATAGGCCAGGGGCTGACGACTAGCACCAAAGGCGTAAATCCCGATAACTGGGAAGGCATTGCCTTTATAAAAGTAACAAAACACCACAGAGTACAAGCGGAAGTAAAACACTAAGTACAAAAAGAAGAGCTGAAAGTAAATGGGCCAGAATACAAACCCAAAAGAAAGTACAACTACAACTGAACAAGGTACAACAGCAAAAAGACAAACAACTAGAAGAGGGAAGCAGCTCCTGGGTCGTCCTCCTTGGGTCCTACCTGAAGGGTAGGTACAGATAGCGCAGCTCCTGGTCGTCCACCACGGATCCTACCTGAAGGGTAGGTACAGATAGCGCAGCTCCTGGTCGTCCACCACGGATCCTACCTGAAGGGTAGGTACAGATAGCCTCCACCACGCTCTCGTCCGTCAACCTCCTCTGTGAGTCATCTCGTCGCGTAGTCCACCTCTGGGTACTGACTCGTCGTGTAGTCCACCTCCGGGTACCGTCCAATCCTCGAACAATCAGCCTCCGTCAGCACTGCCTGTCGTCTGCAACCAACACAACGAGGTGCGGGCATAGCCCGTGCAGGGGTGAGTATAACGATACTCAGTAGGGACCCCGAGACCCTCAAGGTCTCACTAAATCCAACAAGGATAACCACAAAGAATATCTCAATAGATAACCTCTACTTAGGTATATGCCCATACATATACCTAAGTTATCAAGTAACTCATCTCAATCATGAGGTAAACACAAGGTCAAAAGTCTCAGCTCAAACCAGGATTTTCATTATCGAAACCGTAATAGCTGAAGAGCTCCGTCTCTGGAGTGTACAGTGGTCCTGTCACGACTCCGAGGTACTGCTCACTAACCTAAGACTGCTGAGGTACTCCTCCTGTCGAGTACCACGGGCCAGCCACCCAAACACAGTAGTGCTTCCCGCCGGGGTATGTCACCCAAACACAGTAGTGCACACCCCCTAGTAGCCTGCAGAGGTACTCTCTGGATGAGTACCGAGGGTCTGCACTATCACACAGGTATTACTCCGTCCGCCATGGGTCTGCACCCAAACAAAGTAGTGCTCCGTCCACTGGGCTAGTCGACTCACTCCATGTCGAGTCGGTCAAGCAGTCGTCAGGTCTCAGTCAGCTACACGGTCTCCGTACTCCGCACGCTTGTCTCTGGGAGGGTCCGCTCCACGAGCTACAAGTCGATACTCCAAGTATCTCAAGGTCCCACAAAGAGGTAACTCAAAGGACCGCCTCGTCACAGGGGTCTCAACGCAACAGACGGCGCGTCGATCGGACGCCCGGTCTGTGAGTTATTAGCCTTTTCGTCCCAGGGGCCCGGTTGGTTTCGTGAGCAAACCAAACCCCGCCGTATCTCAACTGTACCCCGAGATCTCATAGGTTATACTCATAGGGACTGTTTCTCAATGTGATCGTCAACGCCGCTGACGGTTCGTCAAACGGACGTCCTGTCTGAGAGTTATCAGTTTTTCCGTTCCAGGGGCCCGGTTGGATTTCGGGTGCGATCCAACCCGGCCACTACCAACAGTATCCAAAACTCGGGCGAAGGATGCCAAAAGTTCTGTATCGTCAACAGGAACTCAACGCAATAGACGGCGCGTCAATCGGACGCCCGGTCTGAGAGTTATTGGCTTTTTCGTCTTAGGGGCCCGATGGTTTTTAAGGAAAAACCAACCCGACCGTACTCCACCTGTGTCCAATCCTCGGTCGGAGGGTTCCAAAAGATCCGTCTCACAAATAGGGACTCAACAAAGCTGACGGCACGTCAATCGGACGTCCGTAGCTCAAGATATGAGTGTTTCCGCTCCAAGGGCCCGACTGGTTTCGTGTACGAACCAACCCGGCCGAACTCAAAGTATTCCGAAACTTTGAGTGCGATAAACCAAAACGACCGTCTCGATCCATGGATCGCGTTGCCGCTGACGGCGGGTCGTTTGGAGGCCCGTAGCTCAAGATACGGCCATTTGAACGAAGTCTGTCCGAAGGCGGGGGGTCCGGGCCCTTCCCGACCCCCCCTGGTTGGCCCGAACCAGGTCGGGTCCGACCCAGTTGGCCCAGCCCGGCCCGGCCAGGGCCGGTCCGGCTCGGCTCGGCCGAGCGGCCGAGCGGCCGTCGCGGGGGAAAGCCGCCGCCCCACGTGACACCCCCGCAGCACCCGCGGGGTGTCGGCCAGACAGCCGGACACGCCGCGTGACAACCCCGCGGCACCCGCGGGGTGTCGCGCTGGACACCCGCGCGGTGCCGCCGCCTCCGGCCGCCCCGCGCCACCACCGGCTTCTGCGGGCCGCCGGAGTCGCTCTGGTGGCCCGTTTTCCTTCCCGTCTGTGCCGTTGTTCCTCCCGGGTTCCGTTCTTTACTGCGGAATCATCAAACATCTGTTGCGGCACGTTCCGTCGTCGCCCGCCAAATCCGCACAAGAACGAAGAACGGCGAAGGGTTGTCGGGCCGTGTTTGTTTGGCCCCCACCCTCCGCGTTAGATATAAACAACGGGATAAATTAAAGTTCAACACATGAACTCATATCCTAAACAATTTTTAATGAAATAAAATTGTTTCATAAAAACGGGTTCCTTATTTGAACGGAAACAACAATTTTAATAATTTTAAAATTGTTCATAAGTCCAGTTCTTTAACTTTTTAAAGAAACAATTACGGGAATATAAAAAGAAAAAGGGGGGTAATTCCCAAAATATAAAATCCCTACCTCGCCGTCGCTGTCGGATGTGAGGTCGTCGCGGAATTGACCGTCGCGGAAGGAGGTGATCGTCACACCACGGAAGGGCGTCGCGTCGACGATCTCCGAGGACCAAGAACATACGGATTTAATTAATAATAATTAAATCCATGTTGTTGTTGAAATCCAAAATGAAAATAAAAAGAAGCGCAACCCCCTACCTTGGTTGTTGTCGATCGAAGGTTGTCGCGGGGTTGGATCGTCGCGGAAGAAGCGTCGCGAAGGGAGATCCGTTGGCGTCGCGGTACAAGGCTTCGCGTCGTCGATCTCCGCAGGTTTGGCGTTCTTCGTGTTCTTCGCATTCTTCGCGTTCTTCGCGTTCTTCGCGTTCTTCGCCGAAGAAGAACGCTTTCCTCCAAATCCTCTCCACGCCACAATTTTCAACCCAAAATAAAATAAGCTTAAGCCTTATTTTATTTACACAACTAAACATTTGAATTTCAAAAGATAAGAAACGAACCATTAATTCGTAGAATTAATTCAACGAAAGAAACAACTCATTTAATTTACGAAAGAAACAGCCCAATTAAATGGTCTGTTAAGATTTTAAGAAACGCGTCAGTTGACTTTCATTAAGACGGGTTTTCACGGGTGCGTTTCTTAGCGGAAAGAAACGGCGGGGCTCGTGCGGGCCCCACCTCACAAATATCCTACCAAGGGGTAGGATATTTCTGAATAGCATCCTATCAAGTTCAACTCAGTTCAAGCCGACTTTAAGTGGCTTCAAGTGGCTTCCAAGTGGTTTAAGCGAAATAAAATAAAGTTGTCGCAAAATTATTTTATTTCTTAACTTTAAGCCCGAAAATTAAAAACCACACCCGAGAAAACGCAACTCCGGAAGAGGCGTTTCTAAGCGAATACCGGCGATGCGATTTCATCGGTGGCCTCAGAATTCGATTTCGGGCACCGGTTCAAAAGTTAGAAAAACCCGCTCGTCCGTTCACTGAACGTACCCGAGTCAAAACTTCGGAAAATGATTCCGGGCACACCGGGCCTCGGAATCAGGTGCCGTCAGAAACTGTGTTCTTGTAAAATTCCAAAGAAAATTAAGAAAAAAATTTCCTTGAAATGTACGGGTCTTTACATTATAAGACCATAGAATTTATTTTCATCCACTGGTTTTTTAGGGATATCACATATAGCCAAAAGCAGCTCCGCCTATTCCCAAGACAAATGGTTAAGGGATGGATGTTACATAGGATCTCTAAGATAATATATTATAATCATTGAGTTGTACATGGGTGAACCATTTTAGTTTATAAATTATTGTTATACAGTGCTGGATTACACTTAAACATATTTTATTTAGACAAATTTACTCCATGAGACATCTGTTTTATTATTATGTATAATAGAATATTATATGAGTTAATTATACAAAATTAATTTTCAATAAATTTTTTCATATTTGGCCCATGTTTAATCCTCCATTACAACAATTTATTCTTTTAAATAAAAATATTCTATTCTCTATATTCTTCCAAAAATATTTAACCAAATACCTTTAATACATCATACAATGTAATGATTACAAAAATTTCATCCAATATTACTATAAGATTCTAATTTCGACTAAATAATGTTACTCTTAAGTCAAAATCTAAATTCTGAGAAGATTATCTCGAGTAAAGGAAGTTTTCATTGAGTAATGATTATTCTACTAGATATTTCTATATGATACTAGTTCTCATGATTGATATTCTAGATAGATTGATTTTTTGAATAATTTTCTTGATCGTGGTGATTTTCCCCTCATTTATTTCAAAATAAACATAAAACATTATCTATCATTCTCCACTACACTATAGAAAAAAACAATAACATTATATTACCCTAATAATTTTACATAAAAAATAAAATCATATTTTTCAATAATAAGTTTAGTTAAAATTAAATTTATAAATGAAAATAAAACAGCCTCAATATCATCCACATTATCCTGGTGATATTTCAATATAATATAGTAAGTTTTTTTGTTCACAGTCAGAAGAGTGGATGCTCAAATATTGGTTTCTAATTTAATTCTCAGAGTAAAATTAATAATAAAATAAAATCTTATTAAACTTTTTTCTGAATTAAATTCTCATTAATAATGTGACATGAAACTCATCATTCTCCTTCAAACTTACATGTTATGTTACACATGTTTACCATGTGAAATTAATTATAACAACAACCTATCACTACAACCAATTTTTAGAATTAACCATTAGTGAATAATTTCTATTTAATATAATCATTGAATATATATCGGTAAAAAAATAATATTATATATGAAAAATTAATCTAACTCTATTCTTACCCTTAATTAATAATACATCTTTATCATGAATAAAACATGGGTGTATTTCAAAATCTATTCACTATAGTGTTCTATAATCATCTGATCATAATACATATTCACAGTCTTATGTTGGGGTTTCACTCTTTATCATCAAAACTTCTCAACTCAGCATATATTGACATAAATACTTATTAATAACAAATAAAAATATTTATAAATGTGTCCAATAAAATCACCCTGATATTTATTTCCTAAAACCCTTATAAAAATGTATTTCAATATGTATTCTTTCAATTTATTATTCTCTCTGCCATATTGATAATAAAAATAAAGTTCGATATAATATTTTTAGGATATAAATTAGAAATATCTATGTCTACTAGGGAAATACATGGTATTGAAAGAAAATTAAGGACCAATCAACTACCCATAATATATAATTTACATCCACTTATTCCTCACCAATTCATCATTTTTCATTTCTTCACATTATTTAATTTCTCTTAATTAACGTCAATATTTATTCATTTTGATCAATTATTAGAGAATGAGAAAGTAATAAATCATAAATATATGTTCAATGATAAAATCTATTGGGATAACATCCAAAATGGATAATATTTCCATCTATAACAAAGTCACAATATTACAATTACTATAGATGTCCCTATAAATGAATCAATAAGAATTTACATCACAATAAAAAAACACAATATATGTGAGAAATGTGTTTCTCTAAAAATAAATTACTATTTTATCATGGTTGATATTTTCATATTGACGAAGTACCTTTTCTGTATATCTCTCAAAAACAGAGAATTATTTATTCTTAAACCTTATTTTTTCAAAACATCAGACATTATTGGAATCAATGTATTATTTCATTTTTTATCTATTTAATTTATGTTATTCCCTTATTTATTTCATCTAGTAATGAACATTCATTCCATATTGAAGTATTTATTCTTTTTAACATAATTACTTAATTGAGAAATATATCTAAACTATATTTAAATACACGAACACCTTAAATGTGTATCATACAACCTCAGGATCCATTTAGCAAGGCTCTGATATAGTGGGCCATATAACCTCAAAAGTGTATCCATGTACTCCAAAGTCTTATGAATAGTACAAATTGCCTAAATTTTGTGTTTCGGGATACTATGTTCTCATGAGTCTGAGTGTAGAATAGTGGTAATAAATATAGATAATCAAAGGAATTATAATAAATAATAAATCAACTATGATAATTAAATAGGGGATCCTAAAAGATAAATAGATAAAACATTTAGTTGATGATCATGTAGCTACACCAAAAGAGATACATATCATATAAGGTAGAATTTATATAGAACATTCTATATAATTTTTTTAAATCCAAATATTGATACTACTACCCTCATGAGCATAGGAACTATCATCTTCACCCGTACTCCATCCTATGACAAAAATTCAAGAATTGGAAGTTCAAAACTTCTATTTATATATTCCTAAACCATGATGGATAGTTTAGTACTAAATTACGATGAAGAAGGTAGTGAGGTATACTCTATAGGCCACCACCAATGGTGTCCAGATCAATCGATTCAATAAGATAAAAAACATCAAGTGATTAAGAAATAATAAAAAAGAGAGTAAATATGTAAATAAAACATGATATTTCAGGGTCTTCCTAAAAAAAAGACTGTAATTACATGATTTGGAAAAATCCACATGTCTATGAACAAAGGAACCTAAAAATATATGACAAGGTTTATAAATTGATGATCATAAATAATAATCAAATGTGGGCTGACATTAAGAATATTAATTGTGTTGGAGGAAGAGTCACTAGGATGTCAGTAAAGAATTCATAGGTTTTAATTACAAGGAACCACATGTAATCCTGGAATGGACTTTATCAAATCCAGTATGACATCCTAAGATTGTCCAGGGATATCTTTAAATGAATCCCAAGTGTGAATATAGGAGCTCCCAAAATTCCCAATACCATACAGCCTATCCAAGGTGATCCATATAAGGATTCCATCATATCACACTCAGCATGGTGAAATCATGAACCTCTGATCTTCTTCTGACTATCTCATATAGGGGGGATAGTATCATTCAAGTAATGGTGAAACCATATTTCCAACTTTCCCATCCATAATGTATCCCCAAGGAAACCAATGTCTGTCATGGGTATAAATAATCCACAAATAGAGCACTTCTAAGGAATGGAATGTATGAATATAAATGCCTTTAACAATTCCAAATCTAAAGCATGGGGATTCCATATACTATATTCTTAATCTTGGACCCATATTTGATCCCATCTCGTAGGAATGTAATGGTTAGTAATCAATATCATATATAACAAATAAGTAATTTCAATATCAACCTGCTAAAAATGATGTCCAATTTAATTTATTTGAGACAGAAACTATGGAATATTACATTAATCGTAAAGTGATAGGAATATGGTATAAGTAATGAATCATAAAGAATAAGTTATAATCAAAGGGAGTATAACATAGGAAAATTTATAAGGGGTATAATTTATTTCCATCTAGTTCCCTTAATCATTTCACATTCAAACATTTATTACATGTTAAATAACACACCTCAATGGTGGTTTAATAGTTCAAGGGAAAAGGTAAATTAGGTCATTAGATAATTAAACACCCATGGGGTCCCTCCTATTAAGGAAAAAAATCCTAAGGTGTGCTTTTTTGCTAGCTAGTACCATATAGAGTGTAGAAAACATTTTAATTTAAGTTAATTATTTTTTTAGAGACATCAGTGGAAATATATAGTGTGAAACACAATGGTGAACAATATTGAATGAAATGAAACTTAGGGAAAAAAGATAAACCACCAACATTAGGTTTTTATATGACCACTGATCTATTTTTAAACGTTTATTTGTTATATAACATATGAAATTAGAAAAGTGTTCAAAACCCTTAAAAATAGAGAAGATCATCTCGCACTAAAATAGTGAAAGTGATGAGAATAGGAAGTAAGAATAGAAGAAGGAAATGTTTTTAGATTATCAAGAGGAGTCTAACCCACATGATACTAAAGATAATAGAGTCTATGCAAATAATATTTCACAAAAATTAACCTAGAAAGTGTGGGAATCATGTACTAGGCTCCCCTTCTTAGTGGGAGAATAAAATAGCCCCTCTTAGAAAAAATAATGGGGTTAATCATATTTTTTAAAAAACTAGATTGGGAATTTACAAAAAATTTATGTTAATTGAAAATCCTTTAATGAGAACGTCCTTTTCACCGAGTAAAATAATATACACTATGTCTAACCTAATTACATGTTCTGTATTTATCAATTTCATTCCCTCCAATGAAATTCTCTACATGATGTTAATGGGTTCTATCCAGCCAAATAAACATTATATATTCAATATAAACTATGTATTTGGTCTACATCCAGGTACCATCCCACCTAAAACATTCTTTCCAAAAACAACTAACCATCCATAGGTGAGGTTTTCCATGGGTAAAAACCCGTAAAAGAAAACTTACATCATATAAAATCTAGGATGTTTCAAACTAACCTTGTTAAAAAAACTCATCCCCATGTTCCCCATTTGAGGGTAATGAAGTATCATCTGAGAAACCTTCTGGCCACTTGGCATGTACATCAGCATCTCTCTCCTAGGTCTCATTATATACATGTACATGCTATATAGAACCTAAAATATAGGAAATGACCTACCTCATAGATCTATCATGATCCTATCAATTATAAGTATCATATGTTCTTTAAAATTCACATCCACATCTATATCAATATCATTGGGATAAAATTAATGAGACAACTCATCATGATATTAGAGAATCTGTGATATGTAGAAGACTTTGTGCATGGAACGGTACCTCTGAGGTAACTATAACCAATATGTTATCATCCTGACACTCTCCACTATCTTAAATACCCTGATATAACAAGGTTCTAGATTACAATGACTCTTAATCCGTTTATCACCTAATCTATGTGATGATCATAGAATGACTCTATGTCCCACCTTAGACAATAGAGGTCATTGGAGATGACCGGTATAAGACTTTTACCTGGACTGAGTTGTATCCATAGGTTTGGAAATCAACTATACATTAATTGAAGTCTCATTAATGATATGAGGACATATTAGTGATCCCTCATCTTCCTCTAACCATAATAGAGGTTAACATAATGGTATACTATAAAGGTCCACATACAGATCCATCTAAATCGTTTCGTGCAAACATTTGTTGTAGGAAAACTCAGAAAGATGAATTTGTTTTTACCATGAACCTTTGAAATTAAGGAACCATTCCTACACCATTTCCTCTAACAATATAATCATTTTATATAACTTCACATCGGTCGAAATGTGATAATTTGTACTCATGAAAACCTGTGACACATTTTGTTTCAATAACCCCTTCAAGAATTCTAATGTAAACTCGGAATCTCAATACAATAAGATATAACTGGTAACACCAAGATGGTTCACAATATTCCAAATATATATCCTCCCAATGTCATTAATTAAGAATCTATCTTAGATAATTAGGAGGTTTTCAACCTTATTCGTCCAATCAATGATCACCCATACTACATCACCACCTCAAGGGGATCTTGGAAGGCCTTTCATGAAATCCTTGGTGAAATCATTCCATTCTAACCTAGGAATGGATTAGGCCTATAAAATTCTAGTAGGTCACTAGTGATCTACCATCACCTACAGATATGTGGATATTTGAGTGATAAAACCTGAAATCTTCATCTTTATACATAACCACCATTACTGAATACATACATCCTGATATATCTTGGTAAAAAATGGGATGACATTCCAAATAGTGGAATTATATTCCCACATCAAATCTTCAATAATGTCATAAGAAACACATACTTTCCCATTGAATATAAGGATATCATTCTCATCAACAAATCAAATAATCTATTGGTTCCCACAGAAGACTCTCTTCCTCAAGATGAGGCCTTCGAGATTGGATAGTTGTATCTTCCACATTTTCTCCAAAAGAGGGGATGTTAGCACTAGAGATGCTAAAACATTATTCTCATGCTATTCCTAAACCACTAGGTGAATCTTAGAAAATAGATTCATCAGCATACACTCACCATGGGCCTCCTTGATGGTTTGTGTTAATCCATTCAGTTCAAGGAATCAACAATTACATTACCCTTCCTAGGTGTATAAGAAAGATCAAATCGAATGACTATAGGTAATCCAACCACCAGCACAACCTCAGATTAAATTCATACTTCAATTAGAATAATTTAAGACCATTGTGTTCCATTTAAATAATAAACCATCCAACCATTAGATAATGTCTCAAAAAATGTAGAGTTTGAACCACGACTGATCGCTCAAGGTTGTGCATAATCTAATTCGCCTTATGTGGTCTCAATTGTAGGGGAGTTTATGCTAAAACCCTATATCCCTATAATAGAAATTCTCCTAGCCACATTCCTAATGTATCACAGTATATATTATTTCCACTTCCTATCTATAGCATAATTAGGATCCATGATGAAGTCATTCTCCCTTTCAACTCCTAAAATGCTATCTGAAATGCTTCAGACCATAAAAATATCACACCATTATTAGTTAGAATCATGAGAGATGCTTCTAGGTGTTATAAATCCGGAATTAATGTCTTGTAATATCTATATTCTCCCCAATAATTTTCATATATCCATCACATTCTTGTCCTTCTAACAAGAAACCATGATTCTCACCTTCTCTGGGTCAATAGATATGCCTAACTCCAAAATAATATTACCCAAGAAGTTATCCTTACTGATCTAAAAGTGGAATTCTATAAGCTTTACATAAATATGATACTCTCCCAGTGTATTCTACATGATATAAATATGGGTTTCATGGTCATCTATGGTTTTAGAATATACTATGATATCATTAGTGAAGACCACCATAAATACATCCAGATATTGGTGGAAAATTAGATTCATGAGGGACATGAAAACTAATGGCACATTCATCAGGCTGAATGATATAACCAAATACTTTTACAAGGAATATCTAATATTTAACATTTTATATAGTATGTTTGATGGCCTTACATGAACCTTATGATATCCCCCAACTCAAATTTATCTTTAAAAAAAGTTTTTCTACTCATGGCTGCTTAATGAGGTCATATATGCATGGAAATGGATAAAGGTCATTCCCTGTAAGTTGTTCAATCCCTCTATAATCCACACAAATCTTATGGGTACCTTTATACCACTTGGAGAAAAGAAAATTTTAAATCCATGGGGATGTGATTGGTTAGATAAAATTTTTCCCTATAGATATTATAACTTCTTCTTGAGTTCATGGAGCCTTGTAGGTTCTAACCTATAGGGAGGAATGGACAGTGGTGCTGCACTTGGAACTAGCTCAATGATGAACTACTCCTATCTCTCAAGAGGTAGTCTAGAGAAATATTTAGTGAAAATATCTATGAAATGATCCCCAATAGAAGGAAATTTTTCAAGACACATTCCCTGATCTCTCATAAGGAGACTACCCATTTGGGCTATCACGTGACCAAACCCAGTATGCTCGGGTCTAGCTGGACTAGCCTAGAGATATCAATCCACATGTTCATTGTAATTTACTATCCATTCCATTTCAATAATGATTTATAAACTATTCATCTTGAGGATGATGAAATTCCATAAGAAATAGTACCCAACAATCTCATCGGGAAATCTTGGCATTACCATATGCCCTCCGATCTGGCCTCTAGTGGTGTATAAAGAGTCTTGACACTACATAAGTACTCTATTTTCAAGGCCCGTACATTTGACAACTATATCAGATATAAAGGATTGAAATTCACCCATATAAAAATTAAAAAAACTAAAGTAGTGGCTTTCAAAATAGTGCCTTGTATAGAAGAATCCCCTAGACTTTGATCTACATCTATATCTTATACTGTATAAATATTATCATAAATGTGCCTTTGAGATGCATCTTGATTGGCCGAAGCAGGTAAGCTCGACTGTAGATAGGATTCTAAATCCAGACAACCTCATCCATGGCCACCACATCATCATGATCTATCTGTAGAAGAACAACTCCAATAATTTCATGGAGTTCCAGACCCTATACCTAAAAGAGACATCAGTATAGATCACATATCACTGAAGGTTGTAAGAAAATATTAGAAGAAACATTGAAGGTGACCCATCATACCATACGCTCAATAGTCGATCAGTTTCCTATTGCACAGAGGTTTCTGATGGACCTTTCTAGTTGACATGTGACATACCAATACCTATCAGTTCATTTTATCTTTCTAGAACTTCCCCATGTCCAAAAATAAAACAATTATTCTAGAAGAAGGATGAACCATCTCCCTACAAAAAAATTAAATCTTCATATCTCACATTTCTATCTTTAGTTAGTTTTAGTTCTATAATATGGACATGTTTCAATATCTTTAAAATATTAGATAACTAAAATTTGTTCACCTTTGATCAGACAACATACATAATCTCATCCTAAAATTTTCTCGCAGTCATCAAATCTTCATGGGTAAGAGACAGAAAAAATTATGAAGCTCGGTAGAGCTAACCGAATACTCTAACACAGACATAGAGCCACACTGAGGATTCATAAACTCCTAGCATGTTTCACATTCATCCTATGTGGGAAAAAGTGATCATAAAATGATATCAAGAAATCATCCCAAACCATACACTAAAAATGGTCATCCTGAAAAATGTCACCCCACTAATTATTGGTGGGGTCACATAGATTATAGATAGTGAGAATGACCATCAAATCATTGGGAATCCAAAGATTATAGATTATTGATTCCATGGACTCTAGCCATTACTCAACATACTAAGGTCCACCATCCCATGAAAAGGTTGTAGGATGATTCTATTAAAATTCTCGAGTCAGCTCTACCATGGAAGAGGTAGTTTGAGGACACCCCTTTCTAGAATAAATGAAGTTGATGAATCTATCTCTAAATTGAGAATAATCTTTTAATGGAAGATCAACCTAAGGTGCCTCATGAATATCTATTGGAGGTAATACTGGTGGCTCAGGACCCACCACCTCCAAATCATGGTCATATCCACCCTCCAAACTTATGACATGAGGATTTTGAGGTGAAATACATCTACAATATATAAGTGCATTCCTCAAATAATATTTAAAATAGATATGAAATTACAAAGTGTGGAAAAATAGGTACACATCCTTCCTTATAATGAGTTTAATATCTCTGGCTGGTCCTAAAGCCAGGCCTATGTGATAAAGAAGAATCACAAAAGGATTACATGTGATATGACCTAGTAATAGCTACTAAGGATAGTTCTGGGTCAAGGTATCACATTACATAGCTGATGTTAAGGTATATGGGGTTGAAAATGCATGGTATATGTAACATCCCAGTTCCAAAATCCACCTAGAGGTGCCCCGTACCTAGTTGGTCACATGATATCAAGCGTATTTCCTCAAATTCTAGAGGCTGCTGACTAGTAGCGAGGGCCTTGGGTGTGATAGTGGGGAAACTATGACATCATTGGAAGAGTAACACAGCAAAAGAGAAACAAATATACAATAGCGGAAGCAGTAAATATCCAATAATGGTAAACAGTGGAAGACTGAAATAATAAACTGGAGAACATATATGTATATTGATGCATGATACATATGTCTTGGAAAACAGAAAAACAAGTCACAATTCTGAATAAAAATAGTACTAAACCCAAGTACAGAAGAAAATAGATAAACAGATCCTCAGCATCGCAAGCCATTGCTTGGTTCCATGCTCTCTAGATCCAAAGAAAATCAGGTATCTGAAGTAGACGGGTGCTTGCCCTTGTCTATACCTACAGCAAGATAATCTTCTTCGGCCCAAAACATGGCCCAAACAGGGTGTGAGAATAAATCCCAATAGGAAACCACCACGAGATCTGTGCCTAATATTCAGTGAATATATGGTAGGTAAATGTTCAGAAATCAGTAAAAAGGAAAGTACTCAACAGTAGAAAATCTGTAGTTTCAATATCAAGCAACAACTATCCAAGCAGATAAACCCAAATAGGTAACCCTTTGGGAAGTACTCATAGCCTATCCCCTCTGGTCATACCTTTCAACACAAGCAAGAAACTAAAAAATAGGTAACCCTATGGGAAGTTCCCGCAGCCTATCCCCTTTGTTCCTACTTATCAAGTACAACCAAGAAGCTAAGAAATAGGTAACCCTTTGGGAACTTCCCATATCCTATCCTCTCTAGTCTTACCTATCAAGTACAAGAAACCCTCTGGGAAGTACACCTGGTATAGCCCCTCTGGTTCAGCTTAATCATATACTCTCTAAGGAATCACTCGTCGTTAATTCCCTATATAGTCTCGTATCGTATCTAAAGGTGCTCTAGGGAAGCACTTACATCACATTCCCTCTGTGGTCGGCATCAAGGAACTACAGACTCTCTGGGGAAGAACTCAATGTCAATTCCCCTTGTGGTCTCACATCGTAAATTATAAGACACTTTGGAGAATCCCTTATGCCCATTCTCCCTATGGTCTACTACACCAGGTTCTCATGGCCCTGTGTAAGTAAAATAAGTATAGCAACATGTATCGACCAAATTAAACCTCGGGAACTACTTCACTAGTATTATACCACATATCAGCATGTCAGATACACAAGATCACTCCATCCTATAATACTAGGCATGGGAAACAAAGCATCCTAACCAGCTAAGCAGAACTAAATAGTCATAAACAGAACATGCATGGGCAACACCTCCAAAGCATAGAAATCAACTCTATTCACATACAAATAACCTCTACTCACACAAACTAGCTAAGAAGGCAATTAATAAGGTTTAAAATGGTAAATTCACAATACCCCATTCATGGGTATTGGAGATTTTTCACACATAATTCAAAGTCCTTAAACAGAAAGGCACAAACCACCTAACTCTTAGGGTTTGGTGAAATCGACCTCTTTGCCCAAACGCGCTCCAAACCAGGTGAACGCCTCCTCGAAACCACCTCAAAAAATCATCCCTAAAAACAACAAGGTCAACCTTTAACACACAAAGGAAACAAAACCCTCGATCTACATGCAACCCTTGTAGATCTAGGAAACTAAGAGAGAGAGAGAGGGATAACCCTAACCAAAAACTCAAAGAACCAAAATAGGGACTTACCCAAGTAGAACCACATTGGATCCACCAAGAAACCCCTTATATTTACCTCCAAAATGAGCCAAGGATCTCCCCCAACCTCTGAAAATTTCCAATCCTGTGTGAGCCACGAGTGGGAGGAATAATGGTGGAGGAATGGTAAATCCTAAGTGGCCCAAGACTTAAAAACCCTAACTTTATGTGGTCGTACGGTTACCCCAGACGGTTTGGAAAACCATGTTCCAACTGTGTGTTTTCCACTGTCTCATTCAGGGACTTTGCATTAATTTCCAACATGGTTTGACAAACCGTGGGTAGCCCATGCGGAGCCCACTGTCAATGGTGAACGGTTTACTGGGCTGGCCGCATGGTTTGTTCAAACTGTGCACCAACCATGCGCCCCTACACAACCTCCCTAAAAACCGATTTTTCTCAAAAATGCACAGAAAAGAAAAATATACCTAAAAATAAGGTTTGGGTTCTTACAAACTTCCCCACTTAAAGAAATTCATCCCCAAATTTCCCTAGCGTGGTGAAAAAGAAGAAACTCCGAACAGCTCCAGCCACTGAGCTCATACATCAGCCTCCTTGTCCCAAGTCTCATCTTGTACTCACATGTTCTTCCATAGAACTCATACCAGAAAAACATATCAGACACAGAGAACCTTTGTACTATGATCCAAAATCTGAATAGGATGCTCTTTGAACGATGCATCCACCTCTAGCTCAACCTCCTTAGGTTGAAAGACATGAGACGGTTCTGAAAAGTAACGTCTAAACTATGAAACATAGAATACTTCATGCATAGCCTGGTACCTATGAGGTAACTACAACCGATAGGAAACCGGCCCACCTCTTTCCAACACCTCAAACAGCCTGACATACATCAGTGAAAGCTTACCCTATATTCTGATCCTTTTGTGCCCGAACCTCGGTGTGACACGTAGAAAAATATTATCCCCGACCTCAAACTCTAGAGGTTGTCTCCATTGATCAGCATAAGAATTCTATCAAGACTGCACAGTAGCAGTCCTCTTCCGAATCAACTCTATCTGTTCGATGGTCTCCTAAACAAGATGAGGTCCCAGCAAAGCTACCTCTCCTACCTCCAGCCAACATAAGGGTGATCGGCATGGCCTACCATACAAAGTTGCATAAGGTACCATCTATATAGTTTCTTGAAAACTATTATTGTATGAAAATTCCACAAGAGGTATATGATTCTCCCATGAACCTCCAGAATCCAGAATTCATGCCCGGGGCATGTCCTCAAGAACCTGAATCGTACTCTCAGACTAGTCATCTGTCTTGGGGTGGTAAGTTTTACTCAAATGTACCTATGTACCCAACACCTTTTGAAGCCCCTGCCAAACCTGAAAAGTAAAATGCACATCCCTATCTGAAAAAATTGAGTGTGGAAGTCCATGAAGACATACAATATCTCGGATGTACAACCGTTCCATATCATCGACACTGAAGGTCTCCTTGATCAGAAATAAGTGAGATACTTTTGTAAGCCTGTAAATGAAAATCCATACATCATCATTCCCTCGGGGTGACCTCGACAAACTGGTGATAAATCCATCGCGACAGCATCCCACTTCCACTCGGGAATGGGTAACTACTGCAAAAGACATGCTGGTCACTAGTCCTCCGCCTTCACCTGCTGACAGGTGGAACACCTCATGACAAAACTAGAAAATTCCCTCTTCATACCAAGCCACCAATACTGATAGTGTAGATCACGATGCATCTTGGTGACACCAGGATTAAATTCCCAAACTAAGGAATGAAAGTCCCACACCAGCTCCTCGCGTATGTCTTCTAGCACCCATACACATCCCTAGAAATGCAATATCTCATCCTCACCTATGGTTCATCCAGGAATACAGTCCTCTATGGACACTCTCTCCCTTAGGAATAAGCCTTCAGAATCTGATAGCTTCCTCATTTTCACTCGATCAGGAAGAGTAGAGGTAACAACTATAGAAAAAAAAAAGAAATGTTTTCCCCTGTCTGTCGTTCACCTCCAAATACATCTCAAAGAATAGAGCCATAAGCTTCCACTTACTGCTGGCCTCCTAAACTGAGTCCTCTTGCTCAACGCATCAGCCACTACATTTCCTTTCCCAGGCGTATAGGAAATCTCAAAGTCAAAAGACTGAAGGTACTCAACCCACCTTCACTATCTCAAATTCAGATCACGTTGAGTGAAGATTTACTTGAGACTTTTTTGGTCAGTGAAAACCAAAAAATACTCTCCCAGAAGATAATGTCTCCAACAGCGTAGGGCATGAACAACAGCTTCCAAATCCAGATCATGCATCGGGTAATTCTTCTCATGTGGCCTCAACTGCCAAGATACGTACGCAATGAATCTATCTCCCTACATTAGCACAACTCCCAGCCTGATACCTGATGCATCCCAGTAAACAGTATAGTTATTTCCCGGATCTGGTAAGACTAGTATCGGTTCTGAAGTCAACCTCCCTTTCAGCTACTGAAAGGTTGACTCACAAGAATCTAACCATAAGAACATTGCACCCTTCTTAGTAAGACCTGTCAGTGGGGCTGCTAAGCATGAGAAGTCCTGTAAGAAACACCTATAGTATCCAGCCATCCCTATAAAACTTTTCACCTCAAAGTAGTTCTTCATATGCTCCCAAGAAACTATTACCCTCACTTTCTCTAGGTCTAATGACGCTTCTGCCTCTGAGATTACATGACTCGGAAAGTGAATATGATTCATCCAAAAGTTGTATTTTGAGATCTTATCATATAACTGATGCTCTCTCAGTGTACTCAAAACAATCTCAAGATATATAGTGTGGTCGTGTCGAGTGTGAGAGTACACCAAGATATCATCCATGAAAACAACCACGAAGGAATCCAAGTATAGATGGAACACTAGATTCATCAGTGACATGAATACTATAGGCACGTTCGTCAGACCGAATGGCATAACCATATACTCATACAGACTATACCTACTCTAAAAGGTTGTAAGAGGTATATCAGATGGTCTAACTTGCAACTGATGGTAACCGTACCTCAATTCAATCTTTGAGAACACTCGGGCTCCTTGAATCTGATCAAAGAGATCATCAATACATGGCAAAGGATATTGGTTATTGACCGCCAACTAGTTCAACTTCCGATAATCCACACAATGCCTAAGGGTAGCATCTTCCTTCTTCACAAATAGGATAGGTGAACTCTAAGGAGAAGTACTAGGTCGGATGAAACCCTTTGCCTACAACTCCTCCAACTGCATCTGGAGCTCCTTCAACTTTGGTGTAGCCATCCTATAAGGATGAATGGACACCGATGCCACTCCTAGAATGAGCTCAATAGAAAATTATACCTCACGCTCCATAGGAAAACCTGAAGAGTCCTCTAGAAAGACGTCCCAGAAACGATCCACTATTGGAAAAAAAATTCTAACATTGAAGTCCCCTGGTCATCCAGATATAGACTAGAAATCTGGGATGTAACTCCTCCTAACCCATGATGCTCTGGACCCACTCTGCTCTCCAGGACATCCCACTCACCCTTATGAAGAAACGGCATGCCCTCTAGTGATGTGAAACTCACCCTACGGTGATAACAGTCAAAGACTACTTGGAAGGGAACTATCCAGTCCATTCCTAGAATGACATCATAGCATGTCATCTATAGGATATAGAGGTCCCATATAAAGTGACACCCACAAACCTCAAGAGGGAACTCCTTGCACTGACATACACTAGTCGTTCTATTCCCCAACGGTGTGTCTAGCATCAAGATATCAGCAGAAGAAAGGATGCAGAGCCCAAGGCTCTCCACAACAGCAACAAATATACAGTTATGGGAGGCCCCTATATCGAAAAGTGATGAAGATAAAATTGAGGCTACTAAGATCGTACCTCGAACTGTAGAGGGTCTAGGATCCTTCCCTTGCTGGGTCTGCTCCACTGCAAAAGTCTGGCCTATGCCATGGCCCTATGACCCAGCCTGACCGCTTGGAGCTGATCCACCCTGTTGTCACTAGTATCCTTGTGACTGACCACCATGGCTGCAACCTCCACCTTCGCCTAAGCATCCAGAACGACTCCAGTTCCCAGACTAGTGAGAATATTGTGGAGCTTCTCCTGTATGAGGAGTCAAAGATGAACCCCTATCACCAGCTGCTTGTGAAAATATCTGACAGAAACACTGAAGGTGACCCATCTTGCCACATGATCGGCACTCCACTAGGTCTTTCCAGCAATGTGGCCTTGTATTTCCACTCTTCCCACACTGATATCAAACTACATGGATACCCAAATGTGTGTTGTGCCTCCTTGAATCACCGCGTGAAGACTCTCTACGACAATTCCTACTATCAGTACAAGGAACGCTAACTCCAGATGTCAAGCCGCCCTAGCTCACAACTATGGAATCCATCAGATTGTGATCTGTGATTAGTTCTTGTTTGATGATAGAAGTGATGGAAGTCAACCTGAAGATGTTCACCTGTGATCAGATGTCGTGCCTCAGACCATCCTCAAACATCCTTACCAAGAATAACTGATCACCTCCTAGAATAGGCGTGAAGCGCTGCAGCTCTGTAAAACACGTGGAATACTCCATAACAGAAATATTACCCTGCTTCAGACTCATAAACTCTCGGCATCGATTGTCCCTCATGGTCTACGGATATAAGAAGTCAAATAAGATGTGTAGAAACTCATCCCATGCCATAACCTAGTTGCATCCCACCTGTGAGATCACATCCCTCCACCTCTTGGAGGAGTCCCGAATCATATAGGTAGTGAGATTGACCCTCCTCTCTGGAGGCTTCTCCAGATGCTCAAATATTGTCATCATGGATTCTAGCCATGAGTCTGCAGCCTGGGGTCCCCCATCCCCTGAGAAAGTGGGAGGATGCTGCTGCTGAATGACCCACATCAAATCTTCCATCGACAGGGTAGAAGGCAGTTCCCCATGAAAGTTATGCATCATCAGCATAAATCATTCCCTGAATTGTGAATCAGCACCTGGGTCAGGTATAACTATCCGTGCCAAGACTAGCATAGCAGGAGGATCTGCAGGAAGTCCCTGATCAGCCATATCTGGTGTATGATCACCACTTTGTGGCTGGCGTACAACCGGAGGATGTCTCAGTGGCATGACTCTACAAGGTAAAATTCACACCTTATATCAACATTAATAACAACTGAAACATAGGAGTACACAGCGTGTACATAGATTACATGGTGTGTACTTAAGAAATATTATTTATTCCCGAACAGAAGAACACATGTCGTGTAGTCAAAACTACACGGAGTGCATTCTTGGTTTTTCCAGAAAGTAATCCTCAGAAACTACTTTGGAACCCATAGAAACACTAAAACAAACATTAAAAGTTCCAAATTCCATTCTGTGATGTCCCATACTCCCCACGAAGCAATTCCTGGCATCTTACACATGTTAAAAACAATAAAAGAAAATGTGATGATCCACCAAGTTCCGGTCCATGAGGGCCCATAACACCTCAGGAAACAAAATTAGGTGTTCATTCAAATAAAACCTTCACAAAATATACCCTCTCGAATAGAAGGTATTTTTATTAAGGCATCTATCACATCATCATGCATATTCTACACAACATCTATCACAACAACATGCAATTGCTAATGCATCCTAGATAGCATAGCAAGAATTCTTGACATGTGAATTCTAGAAAGTTTCTATATGATGCATGAGATGGGATTCCCTCATCTCATTAGGTTGAGAAAAAAATAGAACCTCAATAATATCAATGATAATATTACAATACATGTGAGTCACCTAACGATGAAAATCAAATCAACTGTAAAATCGTAAACCAGAAAAATTGCAAATAACGAGGTTGATTGGCTTTTCCTTGTACATGGGTTAGCTACTCCCAGGCACAGCTTATTACCAAGTACCTATTTCTTCCTTTCCCTAGCTAAAGGATCCAAATAGTAAATCAAGAGAAAATAATTCCTCTAATACCACTTTGTAACGTCCCAGTTCCAGAAGACACCTAGTGGCGCCCTGTACCCGATTTGTCATAGGACCTCGAGCGCATTTCCCCAAACACCGGAGGCTGCCGACTAGCAGTGGGGGCCTCTGGGTGGCTTCTAGAACCAAGACATTACAGTATAGAGGAAAACACCATTTTATTTTCATTTTTTATCCCCATCGAGTGGTAATGTTTTCATTTAAAATTTTTATTTTAGTTTATTTTATTTATAATTTATTTATTTACGGGTATCTTATTGTTGTTAATTATGTCACCAAATAAAATTTTATAGGGGCCACACACATTATAAAATGAAATTGGAAGATCAATTAACTATTATGTGACAATTACATCAGGTATCTTGATATAACAGGTTATTTATTTGGATTTGATTGAATGTACTACCCACCACAATATAGAGATGTACTTGTTTATTGAATGGCCATTGACATTCCAAATTGAAATAAACTACTATAGTATAATTGGTTAATTAATGTTTTGTCATAAATTTATATAAGAAAATCCCACTTAGATTGGTGTAGGAACTGTATTTATGAAAATTATTTCATTCATTCAAGAATACTAGCACACTGAAGTACAATACAAATAAGGAATCACAACAAGAACATGTGATACATGAAATTCACATAGAAATATAGATATGGAAGTAAATAATACATTACATTTAATTCATAAGGTTCCTAGTATGATTCATGAAATGATATAAACTGATATATTCAGGCCAAGGTAGAATAAATACCATTAAAAAAACCTAAAAAATAATAATAACACAAAACATGTATGTCACTCAAGAATGATGTATGTAAAACTATAAAAATAATATCCAATAAGAACATTAACACATCCTTGGTAATTTGGGTTTCCCATGTACGCGGGTTAGAAACTCTCAAGCACAAGATCATTATAAAATTCCATTTTTTGAAGTCTCTATTCTAATAATCTAACTATATGGAATAATGAAAAGAGCTCTCATACCACATTGAAATGTCCCATATTGTGTGCCACTTAGTAGTACCCCAAGATGTTTGGCTACATGACCTCAAGCATGCCTCCATCTATGATAGAGACTGCCAACTAGAATCGAGGGACTAGGGTATCTCTATGGGGAGATTATTCCCTCATGGGTCAGAGTGTATCATAGTGGAAATCAATATAGATAAGAGGAAAAAAATCATCCAAGATATATAAACATGAAGAAGATGAATAAAAAATAAATTCAAAATGATTATGATGATCTTGTAGTTAAAAAAAATTGTTTCATAAGATATAGGGGAGAAGGCATATACCATATTCTATACAAAATCAAAAAAAATCAAAAACATTCTATTACTAGTATCAGGATCATACGATTGTTCTTCTCCACCCTTAATCCATCCTAGAACTCAAAATCAAGCATCAGAAGCATACCTCTTCCCTTTATCTAAACATGTTTCAATGAAGCCGGCTTGGGTACCAAAGGTGAACCAAGAAAGATGTTAGATATACTTTGTAGACCACCTCCAACAATGTCTATATAAATACAGTGGATATGACATAAAAGGAGAGATTCACCAACATTAGTAAAATAAAGGAAATAAATAAGTAAAACATGATAGTTAGGGTTTGTCTAGTGTACCAGACTACCCCTTCCTACTTTAGCCTATGCTTGATACATCTTAACTATGGAACCATTACTTGTATGGTAAGGTGTGAAGCCCCAAACCCGTGCTTCCAAATTTAGTTAATAAAAATGTTGTGTAAATTTTAATAAGAAAAGGATAACTAATAAATAATAATGACTTTTATACTCCATGACATTTTTAGTATAGCTTTTGGAGAATTGGATAATTATAATAAAAACTTACAGTTTTACAAAAATAAAATAGAATAACTAAATTTATTCTTATGTGCTAACTCCGTAAAGAAAGATAACACCTTTCGAAAATTATATTAAAAGTGTGAAAAATAAATTTAAAATAATGGGTGAGCATAATTTCACAATATAGACTTTCTAAAAGGCTAGTGAAAATACCACTATAAAATATCATTACAAAATATTATAATATGTTGAAAATAATTATACTTTGAAATTTTTTTCAAAAATAATCCAATGATTTTTGGTAATAAAAAAAATCATTACAAAACCATGATGAAACTTAAAACACTGAAGGACTTCTGGACCTACTAACTTTCTAGAAGGGCGGGTTCACTCTCTAATCCATACAATGTTTACAATGCCCAAGTTCCAATTTTTATAAATATATATTTTTTAATTCCATACATATATATACTTTCTTGCAGAAGTGTTTTTTTAGAATCATAATCATGAATGAAATACACATACACACTTTTATTTAAATATATATATATATATGGATTTTAATTGGAAATCACTTGTAAGTTCTGGTACAATAAAAACTCATTATGATTTAGTCATTTAATGGACTATTATTAATAATGGACAACCATCTATAAATACTTCCATTCATCATTTCATGAAATACATTTTATAAAAGGTGATAACTTTTATCATTTAAAACTAAATATGATTAAAAATATTAAATACACATTTTCTTAATTGATTTTCTACATAAAATAATAACATAAATATATAAAACCATCACATAAGATAATAGTAATTGTAAATTTTAATTCACATAAAATAATATATATTTTTTCATAGAATAATGATGGTAATAATTATATAATACACATAAAATTCTTGTATGTAATATTTGAAAATAAAAAATTCATTTCTACATAATTTGAAATTTATTAAACCAACCAAGATCATATCCTGAATTTATAGTGAACTGTCTTGAATATGAAATATTACTTATTTCAATTCATTCAATTATAATTAATTAATTATATACATATAACCACACACATGTATGGACATTCATGAATAATCAATAAATATGGGCATAAATATGACTTTTAATGACATGTATGTAAAATGATCACTTGAAATGTTATGATTCCATTACATGAGAATAATACATAAAATACATGATCTTGAAAATATTACGTTTTGAAACTAAAACCATGTAAATTATAATTTAAAATTATAATAATAAAATATATTTTCAACCTTTATAAATATCTCTTGAATATTATGATTCTTAAAAAATTAACTTGATAATTAAATATAATATATATATATGTATGTTTGAATATTACTATAACTTGAAATATTGAAAATAATATATATATATATGTGTGTGTGTTTACATTCATACTTAATTTTATATAATAATGTATTCATTAAAAAATTTGAAAATCATTTCATTTTATGTGATTTTTTTAAACGGAATTTTAAATAACAAATATATACATATATATTAATTTTGAAAATGATATTGAATAACAATAAATGAAAAAAGTATAATCAAATATAAATAGGTAATTAATACCTTACATTAAGAAATTTAACAATTATCACCTATTCTTGAGGCATTGACACATCATAAGAACAAAAAAGAACGTAGAGTGAAGAAGATGGTTTAGTACTCATGCAGGGTGTAGAACTTGAGAAATGTGTGCCAAACTCAAAAAGAAATAGGTAAACCGACAAGAAGAATGAAACAAAAATTTATAATCTTTAAATTTACTATTTATATAATATTTATATATTAGTACTGAACACAATAGATGAGTATCATATGTTTTTTGGAAGAAAACCACTAACTAATGGACAAAAGGATCCAAAGAGACCAAATTGTTTGATCAAAACAGGATCAAAAAAATCAGTAGAATCAAACATATATATATTATATTCTTTGTGAATTGACACCAGTGGACCAAAAACATTCACCCAGTTGAAAATTCAAATACAATGTTGTATAGAACAAACAGACCTCAACTAATAGAAAAATAAGTATAAATTAGGTGTCAACAACGAAAAAAATCACTATTATTCCAAATCCTAATTCAAAAGAGAAAAATATTGTTTAATAAAATTAGTGTTTATAAATTGGATGATCCACAATATGATGATCAGTGAATGTAGAAAGCAATCGTGGTTGAGAAAAGTGATGAAACAGACAGTGAAATGTGTAGATCGAATGGAAAAAAACAATTATATTCAGAAAACTACAAAAATAAAAAAAACTACCTCAGATATGAATAATAGTTTTCCTTCCCTTCAGGGTTTAGATCTATTCTTAACTACCCAAAATTGATCAATCTCAACTCAAAACACACTTGACATCAAACCTCCATCTCGTTCTGACTTTGTTCAGTCATCAAACAAACAACTGATTGCGACCCCTTCCCAATCTGCAATTTTTCAGCCTCTCCTACACCGAAGACGCCTCAATGCTTGGGTTATCAAAGACCATGATCTATGCTTAGTTCTACCACTTCATGGTTGAATCTCGATGGTTGATCTTTCATATATTAAGCTAGACAGAACCTTAGTCTCATCGAATTCGGCTCCAAGGCCTATCATCAATCCATCGCCCCCTCTACTTAACTCTCCACCCATTTTTTAACCCTTCATATTTTATTATTATCATTATAATTTATGTAAAAATATAATGAAGAATTTTTTTATTAATTTAAACTAACATAATATATATTTTAAAATAATAATTATCTTAATTATTACAATAATTATATTAACAATTCAAAAGTTTATAAAACGATTGTTAAAAAATTATATTTTCATATACAATATATTTAAAAATAATAATAATTTTTTAAAAAACACATTTTTCCACAAATTATTATTACTACTGTTATTATCATTATCATTACTTTTAATGAAAAAAATAGTCTCTTTTATAAAAAATTAGATATATTTTATTTCAAAAATAATGGTAAAATTTTGATTATAATTAGTACCATAAATATTAAATTATATATACTCATTACATTTTTATTTTCTATTTTTATAAAAAATTATTTTAAAAACCATGTTAATTTTAAAACATATTTGGTTTTTCAAATCTTATTTATTTTTGAAAAAATAATAAAATATTTATATAAAAATATTCTTTTTAACATAATAATAATAATATAAAACAATATTAATTTAAAATCAACACTTATTTATTGAATCTAATATTATTAGATAAGGTTTAAAAACTAAATTTTATTTATAAAATCATAAATATAATTATTTATAATAAATGTAATATAATTCAAAGTAATGTTATTTTTATGTATTAATATTTTAAATATTTAAATTAACATATGATAAATTTTTTATTAATTTAAAAAATTAGTTTTATTTTATTATTATTTTTATAACATAGTTTATTATAAAAAAATTGATTTCATAATCACTTATTATAAATTTCAGGGGTTGTTACATTCTACCCCCATTAAAAGAATTGTTCTCTCGTAATTCATTAATCGGGCTTAAGAAAATTCTAAATTTACTTATTTAGAATTAAAAAAACTATAATTGATAAACTTCTATACTCTACCAATTAGATTTTGACATCTAATATTAAAATATTCCTATATTGTTTCTCTAATGCCAATTGTAAAGTCCAGAACCTGCGCTTCGAGATTCAGTACCTAAAAATTCATATCTGTTGTTTTTTTAAAGGAAAACTAAAAAATACACAAACATTTTACACTCGAGGACCATTTCTCATCTAGGTTTTAGAGAATTAGTCAATTACATTCAAAACATTAGATTTGTACCAAAATATAATAAAATGACTAAATTTCTTCATGTGTTCAAATTCCTTAAGGGAAGTGATGGATTTGAAAAATTCTACTAAACCTATGAAAAATAAATTTAAAAAAATGGGAGAGAATAATTTCCCAAAAATGAGTTTTCTAAAATTCCATTTAAAATATAGTTGTAAAATACCTTAAGAAAATATTATAATACTTTTAAAATAATTATACTTTAAAAATGATTTCAAAAATAATCTAATTATTTTTTCTAAACATTAAAAAATATTTCGAAAATAGTACCATGGGGCCACATGAAACATTGAATGCTATTTTGGCCTACCATAATTCTTGAGGGAGAGGTTAACTCTCCATTTATTATGATGTTTACAGTGTCTTAGTTCTTATTTTAGAAAAACATTTTGATCTTTCCTTACACATATATACCATTTTTCATTAGTGTTTTTTCTTTAGAAACATAATCAATCTTTAAATACACATACACACTTATGTGTGTGTGTGTGTTTAATATTATTTTTCCTTGGAAACCACTATTGAGTTTTCTTAAAACAAAAACTCATGTCATTTAGTCTTTTCATGGATTTTTAATAATAATGAAAATCCATGTATTCAAATATTCATTCATCAATTCCTAAAATTCATTTTATACAAATTGCTAACATCTTTCATTTGAAACTAAATCTTGATTTAAAATATTAAAGACAAATTGGATTTATTTATTTAATGCATAAAATAATAATATAAATATATAAACCCGTCACATTAGATAATAATAACTAAAACTTATAATTCACTTAAAATAATAGAAATGTTGTTTTTTATAGAATAATGACTA
This sequence comes from Viscum album, assembly GCA_963277665.1. NCBI lineage: Eukaryota > Viridiplantae > Streptophyta > Magnoliopsida > Santalales > Viscaceae > Viscum > Viscum album. Next base: position 114,571,589 of record OY728127.1, read on the forward strand.
GAATAATTATAAAATACACATAAAATTCTAGTAAGTAATATTTTTAAATAAAACATTTCATTTTTGAATAATTTATAATTCTTAAATTCTATTAAGATCATATCCTAATTTTATAGTGGATAGTTATGTATATGAAATATTACTTATTTCAATTAATTCCTTGATAATTAATTGTTCACACAATCACACACATATGGAGTGTCCTGAAATATCAATAAATATTTCCATAAATATAATTAGTGATGAAATGTTTGTTAAATTATCACATGAAATGATTTGATTCCATTTCATGAAAGTAATACATAAAATTCAAGATTCTAGAAATATTAATTTTTTTAAACAATACCATAATATCATAATATGAAATTATAATAATAAAATATGTGTTTAAAACATTATAACTCTTTATTGAATTTTAGGATTCTTAAAAATAAATAAACTTGAAAATTAAATATAACATATGAATAAGCATGTTCAAATATTATTATAATGTGAAATCATGAAAATGTTTTTTTGTGTGTGTACACCCATATGTAATTTTATAAAAACATAATTTCATTAAAAAAAATTAACATAAATTATTTTTTAGGGATCTCTTAAAAATGAATTTCAGAAAACATATATATACAGACATATTAATTTTGAAAATTATATTTTTTCCCTTAAATATAAATTCAAACGCATCGAATAAAATAAAACTAAATAATTAATCCATTTCAACATGAAATTAAACCAGTAGAATCTCTTCTTGAGGCGTCGACACACTAGAATAACCAAAAGGAAAGAAGAGTGAAAAATATGGTGCATTGATCAAGAAGAGTTCGGAACTTCATAAATGTCTGTAGAACTCAAATACAAATAGTTAGACAGACATGTATAATAAAACAACCAACAAAAAACCTGAAATTTACTATTTATATAATATTTATATATAATTTCTTCCCATAAAATGATGTCTATTAGAGAAGTTTTGTGGAAAAATAGTAACCAATAGACAATAGGATCAGAAGAGAACTAATTGTTCGATCAAAATAGGATTAGAAATTTTAAAAGAATCAAATATATAAATATATTATATTATATCAAAATTGAAACAAATGGAAAAAACCATTTAATATATTCAAAACTCAAAAGAAATTAATTATACAAAAATTAGACCTTAACCAATTGAAATTATATTATAAATAATGAGTCAAAAATGAGACAATGTTCGCTGTTAAACCAAATCAAAATTCAAAAAAGATAAAAATTGTTTAATAAAATCAGTGTATATAATTAGAAAAACAAAAGAACGACGGCTAGGGACCATGGATAATGATTTTTTTACGGAATAGTGATATAACTGAAAATGATATATATAGATCGAATGAGAAAAAACAAGAATACTTGGACACCTACAAAAAAGAAAATGATAACTTACCACAGATATATAGAACAGTTTTCCTCCCCTTCATAGTAAGATCTAGGATTTTATGCTGACCATCAAACAAACTTGACACAAACCTTTCTTGAAATTCCATCACCATCCCACTCAGACATTTTCTAGTCATCAAACACACAACCTAGATCGATCACTTATCAATCTGCAGTTTTCCAGCCTCACCTCCTCCCAATGATGCCCTATTTCTCATGTAATATCCTTGTTTTTTAAAATAATAAAAATACCAGGTTTAAAATTTATAATTTTTTTTATGTTAAATATAATATTCTTATAAAAATAACTTCATAAATGTTTAAAATATCTTTCGTATGGGTAAAAAACTAGTTCACAACTTGGATTATTCAATAGAATATTTTTGGAACTGGCCGCTGAGTTAATGTGTGATTATGAGGCCCATAAACCATGGGCGAATATAGAATAATGATTTTAAATATATTATTTTATGTTTTCATTATTTATTCAAAATAGTGTATGTACTCCCAAAAGGTTCATCATATGAGAGAATTGAGAGTATCGTTGTGTCTAAAAGGGGGTGTTTACCGTAGACATGGTATGAAATTTGTTAGTGTCAAATGTTTGAATGGATCACTTGTGGGGATAAATTATTTAATAATTTTTATTATATTATTTTTTAAAAATAATTTAATATATGTAAAATGGTGCATCTTATAAGAATTATAATACCAGCATTGAGTCTCGAACGTGGGATTTACCCTAGGTGAGGTCTATATTTAATGCACATTGATTTTTTAACAACATCTTGGGTGAAAAAACACTATTTTATATTTAAATAATTATTTATTCAGATTTTTTATTATTAAATGATTAATATTTCTCACATAAGGCATCATTTGAGAGATATTAATAATTTATTACTTAAAATTCGGAATAAATAATAAATTAAATATAAAAAATAGTTTTATCATGTCTAATATTGTCAACCAACTGATGCACATAAAATTTATACCTATCCTAGGGTAAATCTCATGTTCTTGACCCAAAGGTTTTCTCATATTTCACATACGATGCACTATTTTGGAGATATTAAATTATTAAACAAAATAATATAATAAAAATTATGAAATAATTTATTTTCATGAGGGATCCATCCAAAATTCAGACCTATACAAATGTTATACATCATTTAGGGTAAAAACTATATCCCAAAACTAATGGTGGTATCAAATTTCTCATACGATGGTCCATTTTATGAGTTATTAAACTATTTTGAATACATCACATGTACATAAAATAAGATATGTAATATTTTTATTCCATGTGAATAAATCTTTACAGGCCTTGGAATATCACATTAACTTAGTGTCTGACTGTAAAAATATTCTATAGAATATTCCATGGTGTTAATTGGTCTTTTACCATTAATAAATATCGTTAAAACAATTATTAAATGATTTTTTTTGAAAAATTGTATTTTAACATAAAAACATCTAAATTATCCAATATAGGGTTTTTATTAATTTGAAAAATTCTGGACATTCCAATTCCCCTCACCTATAGAATAATCATCCTTGGGAAGTATCTCTGTAATCCTATTCAAATAACTCAGAACACAGAGTTTGAGCATCATACTCTCACTTTCACATATCTTTTATAGGAGAAACATTAGGAGTATAACAAGTATGACCAGTTTATGAGATCAAAAAATGGTTTCCCTCTGAGTCTACCTACATCCTATGATATAACCCTCCTAAGTCATTTCTCTCGGACCCTTAACATTATTAACATTTTTCATATACATATATATATACACTAACATAATAACATTATTAGATCAAATAAGTAATGTTAATAACGATATATCGTATATTATGGGAACACAAATATATCACATAGGATAAACTATCCCGAACCAATAGAAAAAATCAAGGCATTTAATTAATGAACTTTTATGCAACCCAAAAATAGGTATTTATATAGAATGTAAACCTATATTCCTTGTGTTGATGCATGAACAGATTATAATTCTCATGAGTCTCACATAACATCATTTGTTTCTACCTAGGTCAATTTAATCAATAGTAATAGCATAACATAAAATCTTTTATATGGACACTCGGTGGTCCACAACGTAGTGTTGGTGAGGCGCTAACATAGCTCCCTTGAACGAGTCTTAATGTTTTATCTCCTATCTAACAATCCCAAAAAAAGTCATGAAATAATAAAGTTAGTGAATCATAGTCCTTTAATACCATTTTGTAATATCCCATCCCAAAGTACCCATTCCGAGTTGAATGCCACATGACCTCATGTGCACCTCCCCATACACAAGAGGTTATCAACTAGCACTGAGGGTCTAAATCTTATAGTGGGTCGACAATACCCCCCATATCATATCATGAAGTAGAAATATAAATAACAATAATAAAACAATGAATAAATAATCACTATAAAATATATTAATGTAATGATGGTATACATGTAATATAATAAAAGGGATCATAATTTGTTAAAAAAACTAGACTATAAGAAGTTGGAAAATACAAGGAAAGTAAATAAACAAATATATGCAGGGGTACTCCATTTATGTCTCCATTTTCCCCAACTCCATACTCCACTGCTCAACCGTCAACCATAGGGCCCTTTCCATTCAGTGGATATCTTCTTACAAAATCTACTAGAGCACTAAAATTCTTGAGAAGGGTGTGAGTACAAGACTTAGTAGGACACCACAAATCTATCCTTACCATTGGTGCACAATAAATATATATATATAATAGTGTATATCTTGATATAATAAATGGTCAATAAATATACATGTGTTGAGACATCGTGCACTGACTAAGCCACCATGAACCCCAATTCCACCTACATCATTTTGTTACCAAAAATAATATCACGAAGTTATATACCTCCATTAGGATAAAAAATCTCACCCAACCCCACTAGAAGTTGTTACAGGAACACCGCATGTTCAATCAAGTCGATCCCCAGCCTTCTTAATCATTTTAAAAATCCATGACCCATGTCCATTGGATTCCATGACCAATGTATACTAGCTAACCACTATAAATCTCAGAACCACTAAACCTTTTTAAAAACCCCATGGACCATGTCCAAAGGAATACATAGATGGTATCTTCTAGCTAGCTACTACAATTCCCTATCTTGCTTAACCATTTTAAACACCCACAAAACATATATTTAAGAAGACATGAATGGTATCTTCTTGCTAGAAACTATGTTTTATCAGCTCACTAAACCCTTTTATCCATCCAAGTTCAATGTCATAAAGAATCCATGACAATTATCTTCCAGCTAGGTACTCTTCATTGCCCTCTAATGGGGTATCCATGCTCTCCTTTAAGGACATGAGGACTACGAAAGGTTGGGTAACCTATCACTTAGCGGAATAACTCTGAACCTGAAGGCTCCACCTAAGTATCTTGGAACATACAACACAATTACACATTCTTTGAAAGACAGGACAATTTCTACTGTTCAAAGAAATGATAAACCACCATGATGAAAGTCAAGACAATCACACAAAAACAAGTATTATTATGGCTACGCACACACCCACATGCAATTAATCTTAAGCATGGGTTAGTACAACATAAAAATCGCATCATATAATGTCATATATATATATATGGACAAAAATGGAAAGTAACCTCCTACATCATAGTTTTTCAATTCTACACAATGGTTTATAAGGGTTTTCTTCACACAAACCACACACGTACATAACCGAATGATGATTTCATGCCAACAAAACCTTGAACCATCCATATTTCATTGTTATTTAGAATTATTATTGTATTTTATAATTAAAAATATTTAATTAAATATAAAAAATTACCTCACCACCTTCAAAATAAAGCTCATTAAAAAAATTATACTCATCGAGATGAATCTATTAGAACCAACGATGTGTCAATAGAGTCAATATCAAATATGATTTTGAGGAGAAAATTTTTTAAGAATAAAATAAAATAAAATAGAGAGAAATGGTAAGAGAGAGAGGAGAGGTGTGAGAAATAATTATATTATCACCCATTCAATGCACGCCACCCCACATCCAATTTGTAATACCTTTTCATCAATTAAATTTGTAAGATTTATTAATTTCTTAACATATTTGTTACTCACCCATGTTAATTTTATGTCACAAACCCATCAAAAATTTGGGTGATTCATGGACCTACTTCATGAGATTAAATTAAATATCCAATAATCGTCTTTAAATGACCTCCTCAATTCCATGGTCATGTAGCCAGTGACGACATGTCAATATGACATTGTATGAATACGTTCTGACTAAAATAGTGTTTTGAAAACAAATAAAATATTTTTTCACAACTTAATAATAATAACAACATTTATTGTTAATATTATTATTTTTAAATTTATCACATTAATAACAATAATTAGTACAAAAATATATTAAAAAAAACTTTCATAATTTCCACTGTTAATATTATTTTCCATATTTAATAATTATAATAACAACAATAATATTTATTATTATTATTGTTTTTCAATATCTCACCTTATCTCCACCATCAAAAATTTAAATAAAAAGATACATTAAATACTAATTAGTTAATAAATTTTTATTAGCCACATGACTAAATTTATGTGAGACAATTAATAAAATCACTATTATTCTATAGCATCCATGTAAATATCCAACAGTGGAGAAACGTCATTCGTTAATTTGGAGAATTTAATTATACATGTAATTTATATTTTTATTTATAGAAAAGAAATAATAATAATATATTAGAAACCTATTATGATTAATAAAATTATTTTATCCCCACATAAATTTAGAGAGAAAATTACATATGTATTTAAATTCACTTAATTAATGAATGAAATTTCTCCATGGGTAGATATTTATTTCATTGTTATAGAATAATAGTGATATTATTAATTTTATCATATAAATCCAATTTATTGTTAATATAAATTTATTTACCACTCTATATTTAATGGTTTTTTTATTTAAAATCATAATGGAGGAACTAAAGTGATATTTTTAATTATGATAATAAATATTATTCTTTTTGTAATTATTAATTGTGGAATATGATATAAATGTTGGAAATAATGAAATTGATTTAATAATATATTTTTGTTATATTAATTATTATTAATGTGAGATATTTAATAACAATAATATTTCCCATTATTATAATGTTGTTGTGAAAAAGAAATATTCTATTTATTGTCAAAAAATTGTTTTAGTTATAGCTCATTCTTATGGTGTCACATTGAAACGCCGTTAGTGTTAGTGTGATCATGGAATTGAGGAGGTTATTTCAAGACCACTATTATATATTTAAATTAGTCCCACAATGCATGTCCACAAAGAACCCAATATGATAATGGGGTTGGCACATAAAATTAATATGAGAAAGTAATAAATTAGTGATGAAATTAATAAATGTTACAAATTTAATTGATGAAAAAGTATTATAAATTTGATTAGTGGTGGTGCGCATGGCATGGTTGGGAGGCCAATTTTTTGTCACACCTCTCCCCTATCTCGTACTCTCTCTCTTAGTTATTTTATTTTATTCTTCTAAACTTTTATCCTTAATAGAATATTCTATTTTGATCATATTTACATGATATCAGTTCTATTGGATTTGTTTCAAAGATTAGAAATTTATTCCTAATATTTTTTTGAAGGTGATGAGGTAAATTGGTCAGATTTAAATAAATAATTCTAATTATCAAAGATAGCGATAATTCTAAATCATTTCTAAATGGGGATTGTTCATGGATTCGTTGGCATGTGATGGTCTTCCAGTTAGGTATGAACGTGGATTGGGTGACGAAAACCTATTTAAACCTCAACGTAAACATGGAAAACCATGATTTATGAGGTTAAATTCCATTATGGGCCATGTATATATATGATGTTATCATTATGTTTTGTTTATATTGGATTAACCCATGCTTGTAATGAATTTCATGTTTGTGTACGAGTAGCCATGGTAATAATTGTTTTTATATAATTATACTAACTTTTATCAGGTTGTGTATTATCATTCCATTATATGACATGTATTTCCATGAGTTTCATAGACCATGGAATAGTGGTGTAGGTACCATGATTCTCAAATAGAGCCTTGAGGATGGGTGTTATGCGGATAAGTGTCTGATTACCAAACCTTATTCACTAATGACTTACTTAAAGGAAGTAATGGATACACTATTCGAGGGGAAAACATTGTAGCTAGTAGAAATATACCGATGATCAGTTTCTATGAAATTTGGTCTTAGGTATTTATAAAGAATAAACGGGTCAGGGGATCATATTAGTTAGCTGGAATATAACAGTTATGGATTCCTATGGAATTAGGTCATATGAGTTTAAAAATCATAATTTGGTTGAGGAAGAAAATTATCTAGATATATGATACCAATAATGGATTCCAAAAGACTAGGGTTATGGGTTTTTATAAATGTTAAGAGGGTTTAGTATGCATAATGGTTAGATGGAAGATATCGATCATGGAGTCCTATAGACTTTAGTTGTGGATGTTTAAAAAGGATATGCAGTTTGAGGATCATCATTGAAGAACATGTGTCGTTCCTTTAAAAAAACCCCATCGGGGTGGGGTAAGCTTTGTTACCTTAGTGGAGGTACGTAACTTCATGACATTCTTACCAGCCATAATCCAGATCCAGTGGGGTTAGGGTTCGTGGTTTCTTGGTTAGTCCAGGATGACTTAGAACATGTATGTTTATAGATCATTTACTTATATCATGATATAAACTATTATATATATTTATTGAACATATGGCATATTGGTAGTGTCATATAGTGTCTTCTACTCACACCCTACTCAGCCATTTTGGTTCTCTTGTAGATTTCATAAATAGAGATCCAATAAAGGGAAAGTGGCCTATGGTATACGGCTGAGCGATGGAGTTTGGAGCTGGGACAGACACGGGTTACACCACTAATATTTTTTTATTTAAATTCCTTGTATTTACCTATTGCTTGTACTCTGGTTTTTCTTACCACATAGGGAGTTGTTTTATTATATGACTTGTATACCATCATTACGTTTCTCTATTTTACTCTTATTATTTATTCATTGTTTTGTTATTTCTCATTATTTTCCTTCTTGATGACACGATACATAGTGTATAGTGTCCCCAATGTAAGATTTAGACCCTCTCTGCTAGTCAAAAACCTATAGCAAATACAGAGGCGCACATGAGGTCATGTGGAATTTGGCTCAAACTCGGTGGTTTGGGTTAGGATGTTACTGCTTGGACTATAAAAGCATTCAAGATACGCTTGAATCTATCTACCCGTGGTAAAATCATGGTGCTCAAACTCTCAAATATGATTCTTGACTAAACCTCATTATTATCATCTTTGGGACTTAAGGCTCCTCTAGAGCCCCTGTTTTGTTTTCCCCTAATCTAATTATTGCCCGCTCTACTTAACAGTTAACCCATATTTCTATTACTTTTTTTAATGTAACTTTTTTCATTTTATTATCATTTATATAAAATTGGCATGATAATTATTTTTATAAATTTTAAAATAATATAATCCATATTTTGAAAAAATAATTTTCATAGTTATTATTATAATTATTATAATAGTTATATTAATAAGTCAACTATTTGTAATTTTTTAAAATAATTATAATTTCATTTAAAATACATTAAAAAATGATAATAATTATATTTTTAAAAACCAATTTATTACAGTTATTTGTTATTATTTTAATTATTATTATCATCTTTACTTTTATAATAAAATATAATTTTCACATTTATAAAAAAATATTAAACTTTATTTCAAAAATAATGGTAAACTTTTCATTATAATTAGTATCATAAATATTTAATTAGATATATTAATTTCATATGTATGTTTTATTATAAAATTTTATTATATTAATAATCATTTTTATTTTCAAACACATTTGGTTATCCAAATAAAATATGTTTTTATATAAATAATAATATATTTGTATTAAAATATTATTTTCAGAAGAATAAAAATATAAAACAATAATAATTTATAATAAACTATTATATCATGAGACTAATATTATAACATAACATTTAAAAATATTATATTTTTCATAAAAAAGATTATCATTATTTATAATAAAAGAACTATAATCCAAAGTAACATTATTCATATGTATTATAATTTTAAATATTTAAATTAAATTTTAATGAAATTTAATTTTGATTATTTAAAACACTTAGTTTTATTTTATTATTTTATTATTTTATTATAACATAGTTTATTATCAATGATGTCATTTCATAATAACTTATTCTAAATTTCATGGGGTGTTACATAAGTGCTATATATATATGATCATAAATATGCATCAAGAGTGGAATATCCCCAATAGTGTGCTTCAGCTTAGTGGCTGAGGCCCTGTGACATCAGTGAAGCATTTTCATGAATTAATAATATGTAATCAGATATTATATAAGCAAGGAAACGATCAAATCATTTATAGAACCCTGAGCATATCCTAGGAGATCCATAATAGAATCCCAAAATTTCATTACATGAGCTACCAAAATAACCAATACAATAGATCCCATACATGGATATCCATAAATGGAATCACACTTATTAATCTCATCATGTTGCAAGCACATACCTCTAATCATGTACTATGTATCTCACATAGTGACTCATTATCACTCATGGTATGGTATAACCATCTATGCAATGAGAATATCCATGGTTTTTTTCCTAGGGAACCATTGACACTCATGGGTATAAATAATCCTCCTGAGGGACAGTCCAAAGAAATACAAGTATTGCACCTAACACTTCCAATAGTTCTAAATGTGAATCATGGGGATCCTAACCACAACATCTTTATATTGGGACCTGTGTTCGCTCCCATCTCAAAATAAGGTATCTTCTAGGAATCAAGATCACATATAACCAATATGGAATTTCAATATCAATATGCTAAACAAGATAGTGAATTATTTTTATTCAATCCAAACAAAAATGGTATATGGGATCAAGCATAAAGGGTCATGAATATGGTAAAAATAATAAAATATAAATCATAAGGCATAAATAAAGGACCTAAGACATTGGTTATAGGCCAATGAGACTAACTAATTATAAGAAGGTTCTATTAAGAATTTTACATTAAAAAATTTAGTATAGGAGAAACTACACACCTCAATGGTGATTTAACAATTATAGGGAAAAGATAAATTAATATATTAAAGAAAATTACTCCCATGGTTTGGATCCTATCAAGTAGAAAAAACCTAAATTATTGATTTGACATTAAATTAGACTATAAAGAGCATTAAATCTAATTTAATTTAATTAATTGTTTTTTAAGGAGTCTCGTGAAAATTACAGCATGTGGAACAAAACACAATATATAAAGAAATGATTCTGAGTGATGAAAGTTAGACCATATTACATATGTTTTTATAATACCACTCAACACTTCTTGTTGTTTGATTCCAGCAATAATGGGAGTAAACGGAAAACACTATAAAATCCCTAAAAATATAAAAAATTAGATTTCTCCAAAAATAGTGCAATATATGAGAAGATAAACTATAAATAAAAGATTTTGGACTATATATCTTATAGAGAGTAATACAATTCACCCTAAAATGAAGATAATAGAGTATGGAATGAGGAGATCATGAGGAACCAAGCTGAGGTGTTTACATAATAGTGTGCATGGATTCCCTTCTGTGTGGGAGAAGAAAAGAACCCCTGTCATAAAAAATAAGGGGGTTTTACCCATTTAAAAAAAACTGGATCTAGTATTTACATAGCATGTAAGTGAGTTATACATTATATAATGGTTGGATAATTTTCCTTAGTAAAGTGAAATAGCATTGCGTGTAACCTCATTACACGTCGTGTAACCTCATTACACATCGTGTAATGAAATTTTCCATTCCCTCAAGGGAAAATTTCTACATGATTTAAATAGGTTATTCCCATAAAAATACTTATTGTTTATTCGATATATGATGTGTACTTGTTCTATAAGCAGGTTCCACCGCACCTGAAACCACCTTTCCAAAAACAGTAAACCACACCATGGTACTATTTTCCAATTTTAAGAAAAACTAAAAACAATATACGTCACTCAAAAATTTTAGACATTAAAAACACACAACCAAAATCACTTACCGTGAATAATTAAATGACCATCTTTTGAAAATAACTTAATAAATTTCAGTTTTTATTCATGTGTAAAAAAATTCTTTAAAAATATAATTCTCTTATATATTTTTTTATTTTTCATTCAATTTACTATAGAACTAAATATAACATCATTCATCATTTAGTAAGATGTTTTTCTATCTAATATATTCCACATGTTTTGTAATTAAATATTATGTCACCGTTTTTTTAAAATTCTATATAAGATTTGAATTATTCATCTAGGATGAATTATACTAAAAAATCATTTATCTTCTTCTTAAGGATTCCTTGTTCAAAACAATGAATCATATATTTGATGAAAAAGTACATTGATTAACATATTCTCAAATAAAATATTTATCTTTTAATTATTGTTTTTTAATATTTCTTAACATAATTATGGATATTTTTTTCAATACATTACATTATCATATAACCTATGTGAATCCCATTTCCATTTTTTCTTTTCATTAACATCTGGTTTCAATACCTCTTACTCCTACAACACATGAATTGAAAATGAGTATATTTATAATAGGGTTCATATTCCCTCTAACCCTTATTTTTTCACAATCCATAGTACTTTTCAATGATTATAATTTTTTAAAATGTGAGTGCATTTTTCTTTTTTTCTATGTAAATTATGAAACATCATGTTTCCCAATGATATGAGGCACCATTTTTCTGGTAAGTTGAAATACTATTCCAAAAATCTATTACATTGTTCTAAAACATTTTACAACAAAAAAAATTCCAAAAAATCATGATTTTACCTTTTGAATATCAATCTATCTATCTTAGACAAGGGAGAATTTTTATGATATTTTAACCACCAATAGATTCGTTTTGGGGATGATGATTTTATTTAATCGCTGAAATCCACTAGAGATGTACTTGTGGGTTTTTTATAACATTTATTGACATATATTCATTTAAAAATTTAATAAAACCATATACTATAATATAAAAAAAATATTGGAAAAAATATTTTCTAGGACACATTATACCTTTTTTATCTTGTAATATTTTATTCTCAATATAATTTCAAGATGTATTCTCTAATCAATTATGTTCTTTAAATAAAAATACCCTAATTAGTTAAATATTTATCAACAACCCACTTCTCAATATCATGTAGAGATTCATCCTAATTTTTTGTGGATTACTCATTATTACTTCATATTCAAGACACAAAAATATCATAATATTTATTTATCTTCACCATTCTTCAAATTGACTTCACACAATTTTAGTCTACTCCTAATATGTCATAAAGTTTTCAAATATCATACACTTTTCATTGAAAAGGATTTTTAGTTATTTAACCCTTTTTTATTGATGTAAAATTATACGTTCTTATAATAAAAGATGGATATTGTTTTCCTTAAATGGATGAAACTTATCTTCATGATCATTAATGACTACATATTTCCCATAGAATTTATTTAGATAATTCTTCCCATTTCTAGGTAATGTTTATTCCAGTTACACAATTATAGAACTTTTGGGAATAACTTTTCATTTATGATTTTCAAATAATAACAACACTTTTTCATGGTCCCTATTTATCATTATATATTTATTTTAAAGGTGGAAGACATATTCCTACCTATCTCTGGGAGTGATAGAAACAGACATAATTCTTCACTAGAAATGTCTTACACTGGAATATTTTAATATAAAAAATAAAATTCATATTCATTATCTTATATTCATTAATATATATATATGATATACTGTATATTTATATGTTTAATCTATAGGAAATTATTTTTATAAAGTTTCAGTTGCAATATATTTATTTGAATCTTTTTCATATACTAAGGTAGATTTCTTGTCCTTGTTTTTCTTAGTGTACTTTAAAAAAATTATTACCATCCATGAATGGTATAATATCATTATGCTTGTCATATTTGTAATATATAATTTATTTCTCTTTTCAGAAACAAGATTTATTATTCATTTTTTTATATCCTTATTCATATTTATTGTATTAATCGAAGAGATATTTTTCGTAAAAGAAATTGAAACAATTTATCCAATCTTACAATTCAAAATAAATTTGTATAGTAAAACCAAAAAAAATAAATCATCTAATATTGGGAATCAATTTAGAGGTGGAAGCTCAAACCTTAATACCAACTATTTTCCCACCATGAGTGATATAAATAAACTTATAAGGGGGTATGTTATATAGAATATTTTTTCCAACTATAGAAGTTCTATTTTCATATTCAATGCAATTTTGGTGAATGAATCTCAAATTTTTTTTATCTGACATAACCTATAAAAAAGAAAAACTTAGGATAACCAGTCACTCAATTTAGACCCTTATAATGGTGAGGTACAACAACATAACAAAAACAATGTCTTGAAAGAAACCAAAACTAGACATAAAATTATAGTATAAAGTGGAAGAAAAGTAGATACAATTATATCCATACAAACCAATAAAAATGGGATATGATAGAAAATTATGAATCAGATAAGTATACATGTCTTGATATGACCAATATTCACATCCAACGCAAACCAATCCAAAGGTAGTGACAACAAGAGAAGGCAATATGCCACGTTTTTCCCCTCCCATTACATGGATACTCCAATATAACATCTAAAACGACCCAATGTTAAAAGAAGGGTTTCAGCACAAATCCGTATAGGTTATGACCTCATATTCTATACAAGGTCTAATATAAAGAATGTGAAAATTATATCTTTTTTAAAAAAAATAATTTAACCAATAATTTCCCTAAATACAAAACCATTTTCACATCATTTTATAATTTTTTTTTGTAAAATAATTTCATATTCATGGATATAGAAATTTGACAAGCTATGGTGATAAAAAAAAGTACTGAAATCCATAATTGAATATGTACGAAGGTGAACAAATATCATTGAAATAACCTATCATGGGATTCTATGTGATACATACTCATGTATAAACTAGTGGGAAACTTCCATGATAAAACAAATCATGTGATAACTAATCATAAATTTTATATCACATCATATTGGGTCCTAGAATATAGGAATACAAACTATAAATTAGTGATAACAAATAATAATAACATTGGTACCAATAAATATCATGTTCTACAAAATTATATTGATATCCCAACGGTTACCTAATTTCAGTGACACACACACACTAAGGCTACCCATATCTATTTCATGAAACACCCAAGGCTCCCAATGTTCCATGATAAAAAAAATACATTTCAAAAACATGCTCACAATTTTAGAAAACATTTTCAAATCCAATAAAATCCTATTTAGTGTTTGAAAATTAATTTCCAAATAAAAACCACCAAACAATAATTTAATCAAACACTTGGTGTTCAAAAACTAGTTTTTAGGGATAATTAAATTATATACATTTATCTATCACAAATTACATAAATTCAATGAAAAACATAATTAAATTTATCAATAATGATGTGAAATTCATTGAATTAACCATTTTTATATAAACACATACATAGAAGTAGTATAAACCTAGTTTCATTCAACAACAATGATATGAGACCGAGAGATCAATCTTCTGAAGACAATTCATGATTAGAATCTACAATGGATTGATTAAAAACATTAATCAATAATGAATCATATCATTAAACACATCCAATATAGTAGCTATGACCAAAGGAAGTGAATGAAATAAAGAACACGTACCTGAAGTGGTACACCACAACAAACATGTTGATTTATTTCTAAAAGAGAAATATGAAGGGAGAAGTGATATCTGAAATCATTCGGAATATCCTAGGGAGAAATCATGTCATGATAATGAAATGATATATTCTGATTGAAAATAAATCAACTGACTAGTGCCTAAAGCCTATATTATACGAGATTTACACATCTTGCAATCCCATTACATGGTCTAAATTTCATGAAGTATATTTATAAAACACTATTTTTTCCATTACATTATGTGAACTATATACACATTGTCTAAACCATTCACTCCCTAAGCCTATTTTATGATTTTATTCTAGAGACTATTACACAGTATGTAATCCCTTTTCATGATGTGTAAACTCCCAAAAGATAGAATAAAACCTATCTTTCAATAGAAAAAACACCAAATAACCAATGATGATATCATAACATTGGTAGAGTCCCAAAATATTTATTCCCAGACTCTATTATTTTAAAAATCAGACATCTCTAAACATTAGGCCATTTTACCCACAAATGGATCTCCATACTCATGAATCCCACAAATGCACCAAAATAAGAATGATAAAAAAAGAATGAATAAAGGATTACTAGAAAAGAAAAACATAGTGTTACAGTCAGCCCACAATAAATGATTTATTCTCCTAAAATTTCCATAGAAATTTGGACTCTTGGAAAGTGAATTTCACTGTTGTGTCATCAATAATTATATTTCTCTCTTCTTGGGGTTATCCTATCCACACTACCATAGTACCCAAACCAGAGGAATCATTTTACAGTGCAGTACCTTCAGTCGGTGATCCATAATCTTAATGGGATGCTCAATTATAGTGGTTTTGATCTATATATCTAAATCCATAGATCCAATCATAAGGAAAGGATCCTCAAAATACATCCAAAACTAGGAAACATGAAACACATAATGGAAAAAAGACAAACATAATGGTAAGTCCAAACAATAATCCACCTCGCCATTCATCCACTGATATTAATAGGGATAACAAACCTATGTTCCATCTTCTTTCTTACCAAACAGAATATGTCCTTTGAAAGGTGAATCCCTGAAAATATCTAATCACCAACCTCAAACTCTAGTTGCTGATAAAGAAAATCCACATAAGATTTCATACCACTATGTTCCATGATAAATATCTTCTATATTAAATGCACCCTATCTATTGTCTCTGGAATTTGATAACCAAACAAAGGCCCTCTATAGTAAATATGCCTACCATAAGGGATATATACATGGCCTCCTATATAAATCCTTAAAAATCTATGTTAATCAAGGGCTGATAACTATTTTTATAGGAAAACTCATCTAGTGGAAAATGATTTTTCCATGATCCACTAAAATCAAGCACACAAGACAAATGGATATACTCAAGAATATTGATATCCCTCTCTGTATGTGCATCCATATACAGATTACATGCAATTATCAATTTCAACTTAGAATCCATCACCTAATGTAAACCTTTCCAAAACCAAGATGCCAATAATGGGTCCCTATCAGACACAATTGTAGAGGGAACCCCATAAA
This sequence comes from Viscum album, assembly GCA_963277665.1. Taxonomy (NCBI): domain Eukaryota; kingdom Viridiplantae; phylum Streptophyta; class Magnoliopsida; order Santalales; family Viscaceae; genus Viscum; species Viscum album. Next base: position 114,588,425 of record OY728127.1, read on the forward strand.
GTCTCAAAATATTTGATAAATACAAGTGTCTATGTTGATACACCTACATTGACACTCTGATGGGGAATAAATGTGAATATTTAATGAGTCGGTCAGTGATCATCCAAATTGTATCCATCCCACTAAGAGTACCTGGGAATAAAATGATGAAATCTATAAAAATGTCATCCCATTTACATATTTGAATGGGTAAGGGTTGAAAATAACCTGCAGGTATTTATTTTTATTCCATGACTATCTCGCAATTAAGAGATCATGATACCAAATAGGTAACAGACCATCTCATCCTCATTCAACAATACCAACATCTCAAATTGTGATACATCACGGTATCCCCATGGTTCATGGACTAACATGATTGGTGTAAACTATACAATAATTTATTACATGGGAAAAATAGAACAAACAAACTACTATAGATATACAAATCACTACTGGGATACCGAGATCACGCACCAATGGTCTCCCCATCATAATAGTTCTCACTAAATCATTTGAAAACAATTTATTTAACCTGCTCAAGCAGAAATCCAAAATAAAAATATGATTAATATTATATAAAATACAATAAATCATATCCACCATCCTTATTAACTCCAAATATAATATCATAAAAAATACATCAAAGACCAATCCTCAAATTATTCCATCATGTCTTGTGTTTGTAGTTTTTTTCTCAATGAATCAGAAACCGCATTTAATTTTTCAAGAGTGTATAAAATATGATATTGAATTCTACAAGATACTCAACCCATTTTCTCTATAAATAATATTGATCCCTCTGAGAAAAAATATATTTTTATATCTTATGATCTTAATACACTATAAACCCCTCCCATAGAGATAGTAAGTGAGAATTTTGAGTGAATTTATATCTTCTACCAGTTCATGATTGTGGGAAGGGTTTTTATTCCCATGAGGGAATAACTGGAATGACCCCTAGTCCACTATTAGTTTCCCATGCATTAAAACAAATCCCATACCCATTAAAGAAGCATCATAGAAAACAAGATAACCTGAAATTGGTTCTGGAAGAAACAAATATAGTTTTGAAGTGAACCTCACCATAGGCTCCTCAAAATATCACTACAATTTATCATTTCATTCTAACTAGACACCATTACATGTTAAATCTATCAATAGTGATGTAAATCTATAGAAATCATGAACAAACAACCTATAGTAACCAAAAAACCCAATATTTTCCAAATCCAAAACATGTTTTGGGATTCTCCCTTAACATAATTGTCTGTTATTTTTTAGGATACACTGGGATTCCCCTCTTCTATTTAACATACCCCAGATATTTCACCTCCCAAATCAAAATACTCACATTTGGAAATTGTGTCGTATGGATGATATTCATTCAGGGAAGAAATAATGATATAAAAATGGTCTCAATGATCCTCCTCTGGCATATTGTACATGATTATATTATCCATGAACACAAAAACTAAATAATTCAAGAATGAATGAATGACACAATTAATCAACACCATAAACACATAATAAGAATCAGTTAGAACAAATTTTAAAACTAGAAACCCCAAATTCCCATAAAATATTCAAAATTAAATCTTATGCTTATCAACTCCTCATAATCTCAACTAATGGTACCCTGGCCGAAGTTAAATATTTATAAACCAACATGCCCCTCGAATATGGTCAAAAGGTCATCAATCATTGGAAGTGATATTTTTTCATAATGGTTCCCAATTAAATTTTCTATAGTCAATGCAATGATTGAGGGATCTCATGTGCATTCTTATAAAAGGGGACAAGAGAAGCCCGTGGTGACATGATATGATGAATAAATCATTTTCCTCTTGGTCCTCAAGTTGGAACCTAAGTTAAAAATACATAAAAAGTCCCATATGACATGATATCATAGAAATGTTCATCATATCAAGAAGTAGGTCAATATTAATCCTAATACCTCCTTTTGGTAGTAAATAAGAAAAATAATTTGGGAAGACCTCAGGGACACACTAACCACAGTAGTAATATGTCCACCTAAAAGGGTTAAACATCTCAAAAAAATATCTCTAATAACTTACAAGAAATTACCCTTTCATAAGGAATAATTGGACTATATATTCTCAGGATAGAGTCTCACTCACTCTAAAAAACAAGAGTGACCCCATAGGTAGATAATAACTATAACCAATGATGATAATATTCTATCTAGGACTTAATATTAATAATTTAATCCATGTTTATAATCAAGTCAAAGATTTAAATATAAATCATTAGAAAATCACACTCTACCTCAAAGGAATATATCATCACCTAACATGTGGGACACTTGAAACAATGTTCATACCACATTACCAATGGTGTGGAATGATTCAACTAGTATGATATTTTTTCTGAATGTACTACCAATACATCAACAAAATATGAAGATATTAAATAATGAATATAACTTATATAAAAAAAAATATAGCCCCATAGAATAAATAAAAAACATCGTACCTCTAACTGTAGTCAGTGCTGTTTTAAATTTCTCAAGGGCATACCTCACAACATAAATATTTCTAGCCTCAGATCCTCCCTTAGTTTAAATAACCATATATACATCACCCTTAGCCTGAGAATATGAAAAACCACCCATTTGATCATATGCTTGAACATGTGATCCCTTACTGAATGTGGATCCTTCATTATTACCCTGGGATGTCATATCATAAAAACATTTTAGAAAGAAAGATACTCCACATTGTTTACATGTCTAGGTAGGTTATGTACTATTCATCTCAATATAACCACACATCCCAAATAGAGAGTATATAAGCCAATACTATCCATGATAATCCCCTGACATATATCCTGATGAAAACTATCTTCCCCTAATTTTTCACTTCTGGACAAAAGATACACTCTGACAAATAACTAAACTAGCATCATCTCCACCCAAACATGACATTCATGAAATAGATGAATTTTCCAAAACATCTTGTTAAAATACCTCTAGAAATTTTTGAAGGAACCTAAGAATAAACATCAAAAAAATATTACCTCATTCCAAACTCAACCCATCGATCCTTTAGGTACTCATTAGTGACAAGCTCTAGGGACAAATGCACTAGCTCCTCAAAACATGTAAAATACTCCAGAATAGTTTACTCTTATTTACCAATGGTAAGAAAATCTCTAGTATTCATTAGACGTAATATCTTAGAGGTAAATTCCAAATTAAATATTTCTATAAAACAATCCCAAGTACGATCCCCAAGAAACATAGCTTTTAAAATAGAGTCGGATCATCTCCTTCTATGTTCCTTGAGAATATATGTGGAAAACCAACCTTAGAGTCTTCATGGGTATTTTATATGTTGAAGATATACTCTATCCACTCAATACACTACTCATATACCTGGGGTACCTTGTAACCACTGAATAATGGTGGATACTTCTTACTAAATTTAGAACTGTGACCCACCACACATCCTTGGTTCCTAAAACCCCCTTGACCCAGATTCTCTATAAGGCAGATTACTCCTTCCATGAATGAAGGGTCCACCTAAATATTCACCATGAAAACATTCCTTATATATTACTCTCTCAAATTTTTAGTATCTCTTATAGGTGGAACTATGAAATAAATACAACATAATAACCAATTAGACCCTGAGCACATTCTCCAATCATAGTAAATATTTCTGAATTCAAACCAACAAATTCAGTCAAATAGAATTTAAATAAATTGTGAATTATCTTAATGAAATACATTTCATATGAATGAATAGGTATTGTTAAATAAAGATCCCAAATATTTCATTCAAATTACTTCAATCTCTATGTCTCAAACCTGGTAATAGTCCATAGACACCCATGACAACTAAAGTTCAGTAACAGAAAAAAGTGACTATTCTTCATTTCTAGTAAGACTATCAAAATTATGGTATTCCTAACTCATATCAACCCAATACACTGAACCAAATAAAGGAAATGTTAACACAATTTAAAATTAAATTTCCACTATGATACCAAATTGTAATGGACCAACCCGATTTAATTAGACAAGTCACCCGAGCCATCACAACATGGATGTGAGGTATAATATGATAACAAAAACTATGTCTTGAATAATACCAAAACAATAAAATTAACAAGTGTACAAAGGGGAAACAATGGAGCTATAAATTGATCTATGCGGACCAATACAAATAAAAAACCCAAAAATTATGAATTAAACAAGTCCAAAACTCTATATGTGACAAATAATCATCTCTCAACAAACCTAAACCAAAGAAAGAGACATCAAGTGAATACAAGTTCTAAATTATTTCCTTCCATTTACATGAATCATGATATAAAAAATCTACAACCACCATATGGGAATCATAGTGTTTGATCAAATATTCCATTAGGATACCACCACAGAGTCAATACAAGGACTAATATCAATAAAGAAATAGTTCTAGATGTTAAAATACAACAGTTTTACAGAGAAAATTTATAAATAAAAACACAATTGAAAATCATTTTTATTTATTTTTTTATAAAATACATGCATATTATCAAACCAAAAAATAAGTCAAGAATAACTGATAAAATAGTAATTCCAATGCATACATAAAGTGGTGAGCAGGTAAAAAAATATAAGATAACCTATCATGTGAATCTTTGTGACACAACCACATATGTAGACCTATGATCAATAATACATGATAAAAAAAGCATGTTATAAATAGTAATAAATGACAAAGAACCTCATATTGGTCCCTAGACTATGGGAATATGTATTTGATATTAGAGAGGATAAAAAACCATATCCTCGAAACCAAATAATATCAAGTACATTAATAGTCTCTTGATATCTAATTGGTTACTTTATAGTGGTTCCATACAAACTAAGGCTAACAATGTCTATTTCTCGATGAAGTAAATGATCCCAATGTTCCATGTTTGTAAAAATAAATTTCAAAACCATGCTAAAAATTAATTAAAACATTTTATATTTCATTCTAGTACTAAATTATGTTAAAAACACATTTCCAAATCAAAACAACAACACAATAATTTAAACAAACACAATGTTTACAAAAACGATTTTTTTAGATAAACCCTTTAAAAAATTTATCATTCAGAAATAACATCAATTAAATGAAAAAACCAATAGAATTTATCATGAATGAAAATAAATTCCTCTAATTTACCCATTTTATAGATACACTTACATCAAAATTGTTTAGACCTTCCCACCTTTTTCAATGGTGATTGGAAACTAATAAATCAACCTATGAAACACAAGGAATGATAGAAAAATGAAATTGGTCGATATAAAAAATCAATATATCATGAATCTGAACAATAAATGAATCCAACGTAGTAGTTGTGGCAAAAAATGATTGAAATAATGAATTCATACTTGTAGAGGCACTCCATAACAAACCAAATTATTAATCACTGAATGAGTGATCTAAAATTTTTAGAGATCTCTATAATCATAATAAATCTTCTAATGTGAGCTCTATGTAATGAGAGGTAAGGATACAGTTTGAATGAATAATAAATCATCTTAGAGGTGATAAAAACCTTCTGATTATGATATTTACACCTTGTGTGATCCCATTGCACAATGTGAATTCCACGATTGCAAAAAAACACTCATAAATGAATCATCATTTTGTAAAATTCTGATTTTCTCCATTACATGACGTAAACCAAATGCACGGAATGTAAACCATTCATTACATGTGACTTTTATATAGTATCAACTTAGTGACCATTATAAAATTTTTAATCCCATAACATGTTGTTTAAATTCCAAACTAATAGAATAAAACCCATATTTCGGCATAAAAAACAAATCACCCAGGAAAATATCTGAATAAAGGGATAAAAAAATTAAATCCATTAAAAATTTATATCTGGACTCCAATAATTAAAAAAATCCATACTGAAACATCAGGTCATTTACCCCATTATTGGATCTCCATCCCAAAGATGTTATAAAACATATCCAAACAAGGAAGATCAACAAAGCATGATCAAATTTGTACAAAGAAATATTAATGGGGTGTTAGAACCTATATGTATGAAATATCCATACGAAGAGAATAAAACAAAAGCAGAAATAATTTTATGAGGTTCACTCAAAATTCCTTTTCCAGCCATTGATGTATTGAAATCATTATCAAACAAAAAATTACAATATTTTACTATAATGTATCAATAAAAGGAAAAGGGGTGGAATTTATCCCTTAATCAAAGGATAATAATATTTAACTTATAGATCCAACTTGAATCTTCTTATAAACTACTACGATCAATGTATATTCAGTTATAACAAAAAAATTCTAACCTTAATTAATTTAAAATCAAAAGGATATGTCCAGAATATTTTGAACATCAATGGATTTTGATAATTATAAATAGTAGTTTAATAATATAAAATGAGAACTTTTATTTTTCTAATTATAAAAACATAAACTTTTTGTGTCAAAATTTCATCACAAACCTCAATATATGTGATAACCAATGTTTTCATGGTTGGTCACCTTACATTCTCTTATTATTCATCTTGAATACTCGATGAATAATTGTAACGCCCTGACCCCAGTTACCCAGAGTCGGTGTATTATTGCATAACATTGGCATGATCACAAAAGATCAAGTCTTGAAAGACCGATTAGTTTAGTATGCTTCGAAACACTAGATACATTCACAAGTCTTACATTACATCATAAAGTAAAACAAAACTAAAACAACATCTTGTCTTCATATACCCTCATACTATCCATGCAGGCCATTCCTAATATAATTCTTCATATCCTGGAAAAATTAAAACATTGGAAGGGGTGAGCTCAGATGCTCAGTAAGGATAACAATATAGCGGAAGATTTCATAAATAAACAAAAAAAATTAAGGCAATGTATAACTAAAACAAAAGCCTTTTAAACTTGAACTTCAACATAATATGGCAAAATTAAAATGAGATAATTCCATTTACTTATTCACATGGATATTCTACTCGTCGAATAATCACATGCAATATCAATAACCACTTTCATAATAATGTAATTCATAATGCCAAACTATCATAACCACGTAGCCAAGGCCTCGTGCCAAGACTATAAATAAGATTTTGTCAAGGCCTCGTGCCAAGATACTAGTTTGTCTCATGATACCTGATAATGCAACGAGGAGCTACAGTGGGCTCCACCCGTCACTTATTAAGTCCAATGCATTCCTCATATGAACAGGTTTAAACATATCATAAACCATAACATAATCATATCACATAAAACATGCATAAAGGAAACATAAAATTTCCACATTTCAATCACAAGCTATCAATACAAAAAATTGATATAATAAAAACACTGTCAAAACCATGTTCAATAACAAGATAAAAGAAAAATAAAACTTGGTATTTATTTTTCATTTAAAAAAAATTATGGCTTGTAGAGGAAGCCGAAACTCAAATAATGGTCACAGTGGCAGAGAAGTTTTTGTCACCACATATGTACGACAATAAAAAATTCCTTTTTTTCATTTAGTAAAACGCTTCGTATAAAAAGATATCTTTTTAATAAATGTAAAAGTCAAAGGGGTTTATACACCGTATAAAAGAAATTTGTGTATAAAACAAAATATGCCTCAATGAATGGAGATTGAGACGAAGTCCATTACAAAGATCATTTTTAAATAAAATAGATATATTATGTGTATTCAATATAAGTACACATAAATAAAGTACAAATACAAGATAGGACATAATAATATCATGACATAATTTGAAAGTATGAGATTAACCCAATGAACAAAAATTGGGTTAAGAAGTTCCCTTACCTTGTGTCTGACTTGACTCGATCATTCTTTAACCTCCTGAATAATAAACTAGAGTTAATTTATACTTACTTGAGAACCTTTTCTAATTTCATTATTCCATTTATATCACTTATTACCTTGTTATGAACATTATGTAATTATTTAAGTTAATAACGGTTGTTTTGTCGATCTTTGGTACTTGAGTCAAAAATAAACTTCTTATAATTACAAGTTGTTCATGTGGTAAAATATCCATTATATCCAGAATTATATTCATGATGTAGATATAATATATATCATATATATCTGGTATATACAATCATTCATAATATTACGTAACATTTAGAGGTAAGAAATGAAATGCACCGTTCATGGAGACGGTAAGCCGTACGTACGCATGAACGATACTTTCATTTCTATTTCATGTTTAATGGAATGAAATCATAATTATATAAATTTGTACTATAATTCCATTATAATAACATATATAATATCATTTACTCCATCCTTTATAAATCCCATATATGGCATTAACGATTCAAATCACTTTGAGGGGGCGGTAGTCCGCACTTCCTAAAATGAAATTATCGTGTTTACCCATAATGGAAATCATAAAGGTATGCCATAAATGAGAAATATATAAGCATAAGGAAAACATAAACATAATATATATATCATATATTAAAATATTGTCATAATAATGGCCACCATTATAGGTGTTAAAAGAAGATTGAACAATCATCGTTTCGTGAGGCTGTAATTTGCCACCCACAGAAACAGTATGTTCTTTAACCATTAGACGGCGGTGTGTGTAAGTGTAGATCAAATACTTATCATAACAAAATATTATTATATTTAATATACTGGTTTTGTTACAAAAGAAAGGAATAAAAATATTTTAGGGGGTTGGAGAAGCAAAATAACACAGAGAATAAGTGAAGACATTACTTTAAATTGGGTAACTCTTTTTTATTTGAGCCAAGTGATTCCTTGGGAAGACTTCTGCCAAATGTGAGGCTTCTAGGAGTAATAGAGGGATGTTGAGAGAGTATTTGGGCAGAGTTTGGCCGATGAAAATGCCTTTGATGGTGTGAATAAGGTGGTAGAGGTGGGGGCCTTTCATGAGAGGAGAGGAGGGGAACTCTTGGAAGGTCATGAAATGTTACTTTATTATGAAGTTATTTTTGGAATTCAAAGGTCCCACAATGATATATTTCGATTATAAGGTGATAAGGGTTCTAAATATACACATAAAAATGGTTTTAGACAAGTGTAAGTCTTAGATTTTACATTAGATTTTCATTTTATTTAAACCATTAATTAATGAGGTAATCTCTTCATCATCATGGTGTCATAAAAAATTTAATTTATTTAATGTCTAAAAATTATAAAAAAATTACCATGATGTAGGAAATCCATTTATATTTCCAACGACTATTTATATTCAAATAGTTAACTTATATAACCCCATGTAATAATTGTTTTAGTAAAACAACACATGTTTGTGACAATTTTATTTTTATTTTAAATAAAAAGTTATTAATGTCATTTTCTTACCCAAGTGGCTCTATGGGGTCCCCAAGTTGACCCATGGATTTTATTGGTCGGCCATGACTCATCCAATAAGCTTAGGACAAGTGTCAAGATATATTTATATTTTTATAATATCATTTTTACCTTAAATTCCACTAATTAGCTTTAATCGTGATTAATGAAACTTAAAAGTTACTATTCACAAAAAAAATATTTTAATCCCATTGCACCACATTTTCCTTTTTAATGACAACCATGTATGTTGAATTTTTGAAAATAAAATTACTGAAGTGGTAATGTTTCATTTACACAAAAAATTAGTTTTTAAACTACCACTTAGTGGTTTCACTATTCATCAAAAATTGAAGTTTTTCAGAAAAATACCAAATATTCACCCTAAGCTATAATTGAAATTCCGAATTCAAAAATAGTGTCTATTTTAAAAAAGTAAAAACATATAATTTTCAATAATTAATTTTATAATTAATTCTCGTTGTCATGAAAAATAGCGTGTTTTTAAGAAACAATATCAATCAAAAGATTGACAATTGTTTCTATCCAATTTCAAAGTGAAGTTAATTATAATTACCACCATTGGATAAAATTGTCAAATTATATTAAAATTATACCTTAAAACCACTCAATAGTATAATTTATCACTACTAATTATTTTTATTAAAAATTTGTTTTTAATTAAAATTTAATAATTTTCACTATTCATCAAAATATAAAAGTTATCCAAAAAGTTCCAAAATTTCACCCTAGGCTAAATTCAATATTCAGAATCCAAAAATGAAGTCCATTTTGCAATATAAAATTTATATAATTTTAAAAATGTAGTATTACTATTCATAACAGCTATTTTGATTGGTCGTGGTGTGTTAGAATCTCGAACTTGCGTACAATGGAAGCTATTACATTATTGAAAGAGAAGTGTATCGTGAAAGTTTGGGGTGTTACATTCTCCCCTCCTTCAATAAATTGCGTCCTCACAATTTGAAAATATTCTTCGAAAATAAAAGGTTGAAAATAGAAAATAACTTTGTGGAAAACCCAAATCGGAAATAGGGTTAATAAAAATATAACTTTAAAAGAAATAAAGAGAAGTACAAAGGTCACCCGAGATAGCCCATACTAGGATTCTATGAAAATATGGATATGGAGGAGAAACAAACCATCAATGTCTGATGGAGAGTTGTAGAAAACATGATTAGGATAAAGTTTAACTACAAAAAAATCACAAACTTGTGATTGGTTAAACGATCATTGATTCCCCAGTAGGAAAAGTTAACTAACAAAGTTTTTGTTTTAAGTTACCTTTTATAATGTTGAGGAATTTATTTAAGAGATTTACTAAGAACGTAAGGAAATATACATACTTGTCATGTAGACTTTCATTCTTTTATAAATTTTACCACAAACCCATCTTTCACTCAAAAATATAATAGATCTCAAAAATATTATATTTATCCTAATCGTATAAGGTTCCAAATATTAACACATACCATGAAGAAAAATATTTTTTTAATAACCAGGGACTTCTTGTAGGCCAGTGGTATTTAATAAAGGCCTGTCGCACTATGGTTGTAGGTTCGATTCCTGCAGCTTTGTCCAACACGATGGGTTATCCCTTGACCTGCTAGTTGTCCTTTTCCTAAAACTATAGTATTATAATATTCCAAAAATAATCTTCAGAAATGTTTTAACCTTAAACAATACTATCCAAAGTTCAACTTAATCCATTCCAACCTTTATAGTTATCCAAAATACTTCTGTCCAACTCACAGTTCAAATTTTATAAGGAAGGTAAACACAATGAAGATCATTTTTTCTGTGTAACAACATGTGAACACCTTCATCATGTATTCTTTTAAAACACTACAACATCCTAAATTACTATAAATCCTTATTGATTACATTCAGGATCCCTTATTCCTTATAGAATACTAGATATACTCCTTCTATCCAAAAATGTATACAAATCATTAATCAGTTTCAAGGAAGTTAAGAATACCCAATATAATTTATCCAAATCAATCATATATTATTCCAAAATCACTATCTCAGTATCAGAAACTTATTATGGTTTATCTTTCTCTCAACCATATATTTTCCAAAAATTAAACCTGTTGTGGAGTCACTTTTCTTGGTTCCACACAATCTCAAGTCCTTGATAAAATAGTACTGCAGTACAACCCTTATATACTCCATAATTATTATAACCAGTATATCATTGATACAACACTCAAATGAAAAAAATCTTTAATAACAACATAATAAATCTAATCATTCCTCCTCATATGTGGTAGTATCATAACTTGATTATTATCCACAAACATCATTTGGGGCATACTCTGATGATTTGGACATTGGTTTGTGTAGTGTCCCCACTCCTTGCAGATGAAGCATTGTGCATTTGAAACCATTTTTTTACCCTTGTATTCACGCACTTCGTGTCCTTTTTCTCCACACTTTTAACAAACTCTCATTCCCTTCAGGAAAGTTCCAAGGTGTTTCTTCGAACAGTTATCACATATTGGAAAATTCATCTTTTCCCTCGTCCCTTTATCCATCATTCTCTCTTCCATCCTTTTATTCTCTAGCTTCCCTTCAAATCCATAAGACTTAGATAATTCTTTACTTATCTTATTAACACATGATACTATTTCTTCATATGGTGAGAACACATGGGGGACTATTTCCCTTCTAAATGTTGGCTTAATACTGTGAAAGATATGATCCTTCTTACACTTTGGATCATACGTATTGATGGAGTTCACATTCCTTCTACTGGGCGCCATTTCTATACAATGGCATAAACTAGGTTAGTTTATGAATTGCAATGAATAATTCAAAACTTGAAAAATACTTAATGTAAATTGAACAGTTTATGGATATAATCTATAATCATAAAAATTGATATCTTTGAGGAAGTATATACTCATAAACCCTTCATAATGATTTGTAAAAAAATGAGATTTATCCTAAGCATATCCCCTGGGAGTGTCGTAACCAAGAGTGCAGCAAGGCCCATTGTCGTGCACCAGTTCCCGTTCAAGTTTAGCTCAAAGAAGTGTTTTCGGGTTTTACCCCTAGGTACATCTGTTCCAGATCCGCCTCTACCTACTCATATCCAAACAGGGATGTATTTCTCGGAAAACTCACAAAATCTCTATAATACCAAAATTTAGGAAGTTATTCTATACTAATCCTCAAAGACTATCTTAGGCTATGAGCTCTAATCAGAGTTTATCTAAATCTAGCATCCAAGGTTAATACTAAACTGCCTCTGATACCAACTCTAACTCACCGACCCCAGTTACCCAGAGTCGGTGCATTATTTCATAACATTGGCATGATCATAAAAGATCAAGTCTTGAAAGACCGATTAGATTAGTAGCCTTGGAAACACTAGATACATTCATAAGTCTTAAATTCCATCATAAAGTAAAACAAAACTACAACAACATCTTGTCTTCATATCCCCTCATACTATCCCTACAGGTCATTCATAATATACTTCTTCACATCCTTGAAAAATTAAACCATTTGAAGGGGTGAGCTCAGATGCTCAGTAAGGATAACAATATAGCAGAAGCTTTCATAAATAAACAAAAAACATTTAAGGCAATGTATAACTAAAACAAAATCCTTTTAAACTTTAACTTTAATATAATATGGAAAAATTAAAATGAGATAATTCCATTTACATGTTCACATAGATATTCTACTGGTTGAATAATCACATGAAATATCAATAACCACTTTCATAATGATGGAATGCATAATGCCAGACTATCATAACCACGTAGCCAAGGCCTCATGCCAAGACTAAAAATAAGATTTTTTCAAGGCCTCGTGACAAGACACTAGTTTGTCTCATGAGACCTTCCGATTCATCGAGGAGCTATAGCGGGCTCCACCCGTCACTTATTAAGTCCAATGCATTCCTCATATGAACAGGTTTAAACATATCATAAACCATAACATAATCGTATCACATAAAACATGCATAAAGGAAACATAAAATTTCTACATTTCAATCACAAGATATCAATACAACATATTGATATAATAAAAACTCTGTCAAAACCATTTTCAATACCAAGATAAAAGAAAATTAAATCTTGCTATTTATTTTATATTTAAAAAAAATTATGGCTCGTAGAAGAAGCTGAAACACAAATAATGGTCACAGTGGTGGAGAAGTCGTTGTCTACGCATACTTACGACAACAAAAACATTCCTTGTTGTCATTTAGTAAAACACTTCATATAAAAATATTTCTTTTGAATAAACTTAAAAGTCAAAGGGGCTTATACACCATATAAAAGAAATTTGTGTATGAAACAAAATATGCTTCAATGAATGGATATTGAGACAAAGTCCCTTACAAAGATCATTTTTAAATAAAATAGATCTATTATGTGTATTAAATATATTTACACATAAAGAAATTACAAATACAAGATAGGACATAATAATATCATGACATAATTTGAAAGTAGGAGATTAACCCAAAAACGAAAATTGGGTTAAGAAGTTCCCTTACCTCATGTCTGACTTGACTCGATCGTCCTTTAACTTCCTGAATAATAAACTAGAGTTAATTTATACTTTCCTAAGAACCTTTTTCAAGTTCATTATTCCTTTTATATCACTTATTACCATGTTATTAACATTAGGTAATTATTTAAGTTAATAACGGTCATTTTGTCGATCTTTGGTACTTGAGTCAAAAATAAACTTCATATAATTACAAGTTGTTCATGTGGTAAAATATCCCTTATATCCAGAATTATATTCATGATGTAGATATTATATAGATAATATATACCCAGTATATACATTCATTCATAATATTACATAACATTTAGAGGTAAGAAATGAAATGCACCGTTCATGGAGACGATAAGCCGTAAGTACGCATGAACGCTACTTTCATTTCTATTTCATGTTTAATGGAATGAAATCAGAATGATATAAAGGTTTATTATAATTCCAGTATAATAAAATATATAATATCATTTACTACATCCTTTATACATCCCATATATGGCATTAACGATTCAAATCACTTTGAGGGGGCGGTAGTCCACACTTCCTAAAATGAAATTATCGCGTTTACCCATAATGGAAATCATAAAGGTATGCCATACATGAGAAATATAGAAGCATAAGGAAAAAATAAAAATAATATATATATCATATATAAAAATATTTTCATCATAATCGCCACCATGATAGGTGTTAAAAGATGATTGAACAATCATCGTTTCGTGAGGCTGTAATTTTCCACCCACAGAAACAGTATGTTCTTTAACCATTAGATGGAGGTGTGTGTAATTTTAGATCGAATAATTATTATAAAAACATCCTAGTATATTTAAAATACTGGTGTTTTTACAAAATAAAGGAATAAAAAGAGTTTAGGGGGATGGAGAAGCAAAATAAAACAATGGAGAATAAGTGAATACATTACCTTTAATTCAGGTAACTCTTTTTTATTTGAGCCAAAGGCTTCATCGGGAATACTTCTGCCCAAAGTGGGGCTTCTAGGAGTAATATAGGTATGTTTAGAGAGTATTTGGGCAGAGGTTGGCTGAGCCAAATGGCTTTTATGGTGTGAATAATGTGGTAGAGGTGGGGCCTTTTATAAGAGGAGAGGAGGGGTACTCTTTGAAGGTCATGAAATGTTACATTATTATGAAGTTATTTTTGGAATTAAAAGGTCCCACAAAGATATATTTCTAGGATAGGGTGATAAGGGTTCTAAATATACCCAAAATATGAGTTTTAGACAAGTGTAAGTCTTAGAGTTTACATTATATTTTCATTTTATTTAAATTGTTAATTAATGAGGTAATCGCTTCATCATCATGGTGTCATACAAAATTTAATTTATTTAGTGTCTAAAAATTATAAAAAAAATTACCATGATGTAGGAAATTCTTTTAGATTTCCAACTAATATTTATAGTCAAACTGGTAACTTATATAACCCCATGTAATAATTGTTTTAGTAAAACAACACACGTTTGTGAAAATTTTATTTTTACTTTAAATAAAAAGTTATTAATGTCATTTTCTTACCCAAGTGGATCCATGGGGTCCCCATGTTGACCCATGTATTTTATTGGTCGGACATGACTCATCCAATAATTTTAGGACAAGTTTCAAGATATTTTTAAATTTTTATAATATAATTTTTACCTTCAATTTCACTAATTACCTTTAATCGCGATTAATAAAACTTATAAGATAATATTCACCAAAAAATTATCTTAATCCCATTAAACCACATTTTTATTCCTAATGACAACAATTTTTGTCAAATTTTTGAAAATAAAATCATAGAATTGGTAATGTTTCATTTACACAAAAAATTAGTTTTTAAACTACCACTTAGTAGTTTCACTATTCATCAAAAATTGAAGTTTTTTAGAAAAATACCAAAAATTCACCCTAAGCTATAATTGATATTATGAATTCAAAAATGGTTTCTATTTTAAAAAATTACAAACATATAAGTTTAATTAATTAATTTTATAATTAATTCCCATTGTCAAAACAAATAGCGTGTTTTTAAGAAACAATATCAATCAAAAGATTGACAATTGTTTGTGTCCAATTGCAAAGTGAAGTTAATTCTAATGACCACCATCGGATAAAATGGTAAAATTATATTATAATTATACCTTTAAACCACTAAATCGTATAATTTATCACTATTAATTATTTTTATTAAAAAATTTGTTTTTAATTAAAATTTAGTAATTTTCTCTATTCATCAAAATATAAAAGTTATCCAAAAAGTTCCAAAATTTCACCCTAGGATAAATTCGATATTCCGAATCCAAAAATGAAGTCCATTTTGAAATATAAAATTTATATAATTTCAAAAAGGTAGTATTACTAATCATAACAGCTATTTTGATTGGTCGCGGTGTGTTAGAATCTCGAACTTGCGTACAATGCAAGCTATTGCATTATTGAAAGAGAAGTGTATAGTGAAAGCTTGGGGTGTTAAAATAATTTCATACTAGCATTGCATTATATCAGAACGTATTTTATAATAATAATTTTAAGATGAATCAAATGTTAGTTACTTTTTCTATTTATTTTATTCTTTGATGGTCTAAAATATATATTTAATATGATTTAGGTTCATATTGTAGTTCATGTTATTTATATTATCCTAATATAAAAATTCCAATACAAATTTATAAGAATAATTTCATTATTTTGAATATAAAAAACATTTGTCAAAATCATCCTCATGATCTTGTCAATTAAAATTCATTTTTCCTCTCACTCAAAAAATTATCCAAATACTCCATGAATATGATATATAATCTTTTCATCTAATCTTAATGAGTTATTATATTTATTTCTCATTTAATTATATCACAAATATCCTTATTAGATCTCTATCAATATATTATTTTTTACTCCTAATAATTTTATTTATTTTCATCTTTATATTTTATAATCCTTATAGATCATAATTTTACATAATAAAACACAATACCATTTCTATTTTATAAATGAAAATACATAGAAAATATTTCTATATGATGATTCCTCAAACAGTAAAATATTACCCGCAATATTCCATCACCCAATCTCTTTATAATGAATAAAAACAATCAATTATAAATATATTTAAATCACAATGGAATGGCATTGAGTAATATTATTTTGAATATTATGATTCTATGGGATTCATTAATTTATTTTTAAATATAACTCATTTCCTAATACACATTATTTTTAGGAATAATTTTAAATTAATTATATTTTATATATAGTTTGTGTTACATGCGCCACAACTTCTTAATAAACCATGATATTATATTAATATTATTATGTAATAAATACCATTATAACAAAGCTATTAAACTGTTTTAATGATTAGTAATAATAGTATTTTAAAAATTATGTATATAAAATTTATAACAAAAAAATAATTAATTTTTAGTTAACAGTTTTATATCTTTTAAAAATAAATTTTTCTAAAAAATTGATTTTTATTTGTTTTCTTAAATAAATATTAAAATTAATTATCGACACATTTTTAAAAATCATTTAAAAAATGAGTTAATTTTTTATATCTACAAGTAAAAATTATGTATAATTCAATATGTGATATTTTTTTGAAATGATTAATTCTTCAATTAATATTTAAAAATAATAATTTTTATCCTCATTTTAATTTATACAATAAAGAAGTAAAATTATATTTTAATAATGTTTTACAATTCATATTTGTTCAATTATATACTTAATAATAAAATTTTTGTCAATGTAATAAATTTAAAATTATGATTTGATATAAAAAAATTTATACTAAAAAAATATATCATTAGAAAATATATTTTTGACCACATTAATGGGTTTAATTTTAAATTAAATTCCAACATATATGTGAATTTAATGTGTAAAAATATATTCAATTCTTGTATTCAACATTATTAATATTATATAACAATGTCAACTTAGTTTTTGGTTATATTGAATTATACAAACAGTAAAAATTATTTACCCCTTTCATGTTTATAATTGGTTTTCTAAGGAGATAAGATAATGAGATTAAGATTTAAATGACCTAGAAACATTTCCAACTACCATATTTTGGTCATATTTCATCCTTATCATGAATAACGTTCTATAATGTTCAATTTTGGTGTTATCTGGAGTGTGAAAAGTTTTTTTACACATTATTCATTTAAAAACAACTATGTGTGACATATACCCCACTTATTAATTGAAACCCCTTATCCACTCATCAACATACTACCAAATCTATTTTTATCATTTACATTATTTTAACTCAATCCATCCTGAAAACTGAAATATAGTTTATCCATAGGTGAGACTAACCATCTCTAAGAATAGTTTAATTCATTTATGATCTCTATCTTTTATATATTATTAAAAATAAATATATAATGAATATATATTATATTTTTTTCATTTTTAAAATCTTTTAGATGATATATCCAGGATCAAAATAAAAGTACTGAAAATTAAAATCCATAACATAGACAGAAAATGTGGTTATTACATGAATTTTGAATTTAAGATGCTTTTATTAATAAATGGGGGAAAAGGTCATAAGTAAATTAGACTTTCTATTTTATATATGATTATGGTTTTGGAATGGATATATAACAAGCCGATATTTATCCAATAGAAATATAAAATGAGTAAAAATGAATTGAATACATGATTTAAGGGATTTATATTCTCACTTTTATTTTATTGGATACATATTCCATAATCTTAAATAGTTTCGTTCATGGTGTATATATCGTGTATAACAGCCCAAAACCACACTTCCATACTCAATTATTAAAATTATATTTATGTTTTATTTGAAAAAATGATAAATAAACATACACCTAGAATTTACATTTCTAGGAAATTTTTTTTCTTGGTTTTAGAGAATTAGAAAAAAATATTAAATGTCAACAAAACTATACAAAGTAAAATAAAATAAACAAAATAATATTTAGATCACTTCCTCTAAATAGAAAAATACATCACTGTTAATGCTTCTGAACATAAAAAGATGAATTTAAAAGATAGGGTGAGAATTAAAAATACCCAATTAGGGGTTTTAAAAACATAAATAAATACATTTTAAATATTTCCTTTGAATAAATGTGTATACTTAAAATTTGTTTTTCAAAAACATTGAAATATTAATATATATATATATATATATATATATATTATAGATACATTAATTTCTCAAAATAATTATAATTGAAAAGATCGTTTGGATTTTACCATGGAAAATAATATTTTATTGTGGGTTATTTATGATATATTGCATACCATAATAAAAACCATGAGTCCATTAGTCAAAAATCATATTGAAAAAAAAATCCATTAAGAGTCATGGGTTCACTCTCTAGAAAAAACATATCATTCATTACTATACTTCCATATTTTTAGAATACTTACAATAGAACTACCTTTCTCATTCTTAACCCCACACATTTTAAAAAAATATACATAATTATTATTTTCTTAAAAATAAAATAACTTTTGACATAACATGTCATCAGCATATTCTTAAGGGTTTCTATAACTATTTTTAGGATAATCCCATGCTTAAAAACTGTCCTTATTTGGAAATCATAAATATAATAAGTAGTGAAATAAATGCACACATGATCTAAAAAAGCATGGGATGTCACATATAAGTAAGATAATGGAAATACCAAATTATGAATGACATGCCAGGGTGTGTAGATACAATTCCTCACATGAAATAATAACTTGTTTCGGATTATAAAAAAAATGATAATACATATCATTTATAATAAAAGTTACACATAAAATATAAACCATAAAATGATGTACTATGAAAAATTTCAAACGTTTTCATGTGGAATTGAAAATGAATTTCTAATCCTTTTTAATTATTATAATAAATCTATATACATCTATATATAATCTTTTTTTAATTTTTAAACATAAAATGTAAGAATGAAAATATAATCAAACCCTTTGATAAAAATAAATGACCCCTTTTCAAAATATTAAATTTAAAACAAAATACCCTACCTTATAAATTCTAAAAATAGAAAATTTTATTGATAGATATCAATACATATATATATATATATAATTAAACAACTTAATTTGATTAAAATTATATAAACTCTTACATAAAGTCATGTGAATGATGGATTTAAAAGTAACATAATTTAAATTGATTATTTAACATAAAAAATAATTGAATCGAAGAAATATTTATGTTTATATTTTTGTATATAATTATATATATAAATGTTTTGATGAAATAAAACATAAAAAAATTAATACCTTACTTATTTTTTGATCAAACAAGGGATTGTGTCTTATAGAATTCAATCAGAACAAAATGGGGGACTTGGGATGATGAGGATCAGGTATTCTTGGATTTGCAATGTGAGGATTTTATATAAATCTAATTGGTGTGAATAATACCCCTATTTTGAAAAATCATCCATGGGTTTGGACACATTTGGCCAATTTTATTAGATAAACCCGTAATTTTAATTAATATAAAATATAAATAAAATGAAATGATACATATATATTTTAAATATCAAAAATTATAGTGGAATCCTGGTTATGAGTCACAGATTGGGTTTCAATTTAACCTAATTTCATTGTTACAGTGAAAAAAAATTGAGTTGGATCCACTGATAGAGATTGAAGGAGGATCACAGATCAATGTATGCTGGTTTGTAGGGTTGAGGAGGAAGAATAGTAGAGGATGAATGAACCCTGGTTGTTGTCCTATGAGCGACACAAATAGTTGTTGTGTGGTCTCAATGAGGAAGAGAGGGGGGAAGTTGAGATTTACCATGCTCAATAGAAGGGCTGGGATTAAACTCGGTGGCTAGCCTACTGTGTTGTGAAAATGGGTTCAATGAGTTAGAGGGTTGATATTTGGATGGAGGGAAGGGATTGTCCAAGTGGGATTAGATGGATGAGATAAAAGTCTAACATCTCAATGAGGAGGCCCGATCGGGAGAGAATTAGGGAACAACCAAGAATGTAGATAGATAAATCTGATGACATAGATCAAATTCTACATTTAAAAACATGTCCCACAAAAAACCAACTCATTCCAGGTGACACCAAATAAAGCTAGATGTGAAATGAATTACATCGATGACACAAAACACACACGCACATGGGGAGGCAAATACATAGCCTCTCCGCCTGGGTCACAACCCATCCTATACATGGGCTAGTTTATATATGGTCCAATAAAATGAGGCCTTATACATGTGGGCCTAACCTATTGCATTACTCGAGATAGGATTGACTTGGTAGTGCCACCACTAGACCTTGAGGGCTTGGCCTTACACACTACTCTTGGTTGTGGTGTTCCCTTAGATGATTTTTTAGTGAAATTTTTTCAAGCATAAGAAAAATAAATTACATATACTTATATATATATATATTTATTTATTTATATTTATCACTTTAAACCATTTAATATTTTAAAATTAGTTTTTCATAAAAGTATTTTTATTATATCCTAGGTCACAATATCTAATTAATAATTAAAATATTACATGTCATTAATTATATTACTAAAATATATTATCTGAAAATAATTTTAAAATTTAAAATAATCCAACGGTAAAATTAAAAAAAAAACCCAATGGTTAACAAAAACATCAATGGTTACTAAAAAAAATCCAATAGGTATATTTTTACAACAGTCATATTTACCATATAAATAACCTTCTATGGCATTCCAAAACATTGAAAATTATTTCTTTACTACAGGAATGGTGCTCTACATCCCTCTAATCCTTACTGTTCTTTCTATACTGATCACCATTTATTTTTTAGTTATGTTAAATTAAGAGGATGGAAACTACACAATTGTCTTTTTATAAATTGGTGTTTCTCTAGTTACACTTCTAGGTCTTCTAATGAAATTTCTGGAGTATTTTAGGTATATATCTATGTAACAATATAATGTATGAGTATTTTATTAATAATAATGTTTCTCAGGTGCTATTATTTCTTGATTTTTTCAAAATTAAAAAAATTAATTTGAATAATATAATAATAATAACTAAAATTATTAATAATGATATGTATTACACTATTACAACAATAGTTTGGGGTGTTACATTATCACCCCCTTAACAGAATTGTTCCCTCGTAGTCTGTTAGTACACACATTCCCACAAGAATATTCTTTTATACTTCAAACTCGAGGTTCCAACATAAAATAATTATTTATTATTATTTATTAAAAAAATATATATTAATTAATCCATATATTTAACAAACCCACCAATAGAGGTGATATATTGATGTCATGATTCCCAATGTAGTTGTAAGTTCTTCAATTTCATTAGTCCAAACACCACTTGTTAAAACCATGTTCATACTCATGTATACAACAAACATATCTTAAGTAAAAGGCATGGGAGGTGAAAATCTTGGAGACAACATAATGTACTTGATTTCTATAAACCAAATGAACTACCTCGTCTTATAAAATTTTAAAATCATAAAGTATCCCATAAAAACTAATATTCAAGACATCATAGAGATAATCTATGGAGAGGTTACCCTCTTTAGTAGTTTCTTGAAAACACTTTAAATATTTAATCCTTTCAGACATGGTAAAACATTTCAAGAGAGCCTTAAAATATTTTCCTTTTTGTGCAAAGAATTGAAGTTGTACTTCCATGATGATAAAATAAATGAATCCCCATACTTATAAGAATAAGAGTATACTAGAAGTATTATATATTTTATAAATATGTTTGTAATATAAATGAATATTTCTAAAAGTCTCGAATATGTATGAAAATGATTTTACCATTATCTTTTCATGTATCTTATATGGAAGGGAGAAATTATTAGTTTTTTATATTCTTCCATCCATCTAAAAATAAAAAATAAAATAAAAAATTTATAATTATTTAAATATTAAAATTTAATTAATATTAATTTTCTAAAATTATCAAGGCAGTTTCTCTGATACCAACTACAATATCCTGAACCTACATTTTAGGACATAGTGCATAAAATACTGTTTATTTTTTCTTGGTATAAAAAATATATAAAAGATCACATAACCTTTAAATTTATAGGAACATTTCTGGTCTAGAATATGTAGAATGAGTTATAAAATTTCATTTCAAGAAAACAATACATAATAAAATTAAATAAACAAAATAATATTTAGTGCACTGACTCCACATAGAAAAACACATCACTATTAATTCTACTAAACTTATAAAATGAATTTTAAATTTAGTATGATCATTTAAAATTCCTAGTAAGGGGTTTTAAAACTAGAAGTAGATATATTTAAAATATTTCCTTTGAATAAATTTATATACATAAAATTTGGTTTTCCAGAACATTGATATATATATAAGAAAACCATTAATTTGTTAAATTAATTATTATGGAGAAGACTATAATAATTTCTCCATTAAAATAATAATTTTGGTGGGTCATTCATGATACTTTTTAGAACATAATAAATTCCATAAGGCCACTAGTCATAACTCATATGGAATAAAGTTTATGTAAGGATTATGGGATTACACCCCATAAAACATAATATTAATTATTCTAGTGCCATTTTTTTTAAACATATTCAACGGACTTGCCTTTTTCATTACTAACCCAAACCATTTCAATAATATATACATAGAAGTTATTTTCTTAAAAATAAAATAAACGTTCATATAACAAGTCATCAAAATATTATCTAGAGTTTCTAAAATCATTTTTAGGATAATACCGGGTTTAAAATAACTGTCCTTATTTGAAAATCATTAATATAATGGATAATGAAATAAATACCCACTTTATCTAAAAATTCTTGGGATGTCACTTATAAGTTATATAATGGTCCTAAAAAATTATTTATGACATACCATGGGGTGCAGATACAATTTCTCAAATGAAATTATAACTTTTTTAGGATTAGCATGTGAAAGAATAATAAATATCTTTTATAAACAAAAGATACACATAAAATATAAACCATAAAATGATTGGCTAAGAGAAATTTCAAACCATTTCATAATGAATTAAAAATAATTGTATAATCCCTTTTATGTCATAAAATAAATCAATAGACATTTATATATATCAATATAAATAAATTATTATATATAAAATGATAGAATGAAAGTATAATCAAACCCTTTGATAAAAATAAATCATCTCCTTTCAAAACATAGACATTAAAACAGAAACCCGTATCATATAAATTTCAAAAAACAAAAAACATTATAGATAGATATCCATACATACATATATATGTATCTCTCTCTCTCTCTTTCTCTCTCTATGTGTGTATCTTCGTAAAAAAATAATTTGATTAGAAGAAAATAAACTATTACATAAATCTATATGAATGAGGGATTTAAAATGAAAATAATTTAAAACAAATATTTATCATAAGAAATTAGTAAAGAGAAGAAATAGGTATGTATAAATTTGTGTGTGTGTATATATATATATGTGTGTTTTGATAAAATCAATCCGAAAACAATTTGAATCACTTACTTGTTTTTGGATCAAATGAAGCATGGAGTCTTCTAGAATTTGGAAAAACAAAATGGGGGAATTTGGAGGGTGGGGATTGGGTATTATTAGATGTGAAAAGTGGGGTTTTTATAAATTCTGATTTTTAAGAATAATACCCCCCCCCCTTTGAAAAATTGTCCATGGTATTAGACCTATTTAAAATTTTTTCCCTAATCACACGATGATTTAATTAATAAAAAATATAAATAAAACGAAATGATACATATATGCATTTTTAAAATCAAAAAATATAGAGTAATATAGGTTTTGAGTTACTGATTGGGTTTTAAAATAACCAAACCTCATTGCTACTGTGAAAAAAATTGCGAGTTGAGGCCTTTTATAGAGATATAAAGAGCATTGCAGGTTGATTCCTATTGGTTCATAGGGTTGAGAAAGAATAACATTAGACGAGGATAGAATCTTGGTGGTTGTCTATGTGTGACACAAATAGCTGTGGTGGGAGCTCAATGAGTATGAAATGGGGATGTTTGAGATGGGACATGCTCAATGGAAGGGTTGGGACTAAACCCGACAGTTGACCTACTGTATGGTGCAAATAGGTTCAATTTGGGAGAGGGTTTATATTTGGATGGAGTGATTGGGTTATCTGAGAGGGATCAGATTGATGAGATAAAACCCTTACATATTAATGAGGAGGCTGGAATAATAGAGAATAATGGAACGTCCAGGATTACATATCGATAAATTGGATGGCCTAGATCTAATTCGAGGTCTAAAAATGCATACCACATCAAATCCAACTAGTTTCTGGAAACACCATATAATACTGGATGTTTAGAGAATTACATTGATGAAAAAACACACAAACACACTTGGGGAGGCTTATAAATGTGGTCCTGACCTGTTGTGTTTCTCAAGATGGGATTGACTTGGCTATTCCACTAGTAAACCATAAAGTATTGGCCTTATAAGAATCTCTCAGTTTTGGTGTGCAATTAGAGAATTTTTTATTAAAAATTTGTTAAATATATGAAATATAAAATACATATTCACACATATTTTTTTAATAACTTTATATTATTCCCAATTTTAAAATTAGTTTGGTATAATAATATTTTTGTTATATCTTAATGTTACAATGTCCAATTAATAATTAAAACATTACATGTCATTAATTTTATTACTTTCAAATATTATTTTATATTTATTTCTAAATTTTAAAATTTACAATAGTAAAATTAACAGAATATCTGATGGTTAAAAAAACAACAATGGTTAGTAAAATTTCCAACAGATATATTTTCATAATAGTCATATAGACCATATAAATAGTTGTCTAATACACTCAAAAACATCAAAATTTATTTCTTAATTATAAGACTGGTTCTATAAATACCTCTGACCATTAATTTTTTTTCTATACTACTCACCTGAAATATTTTAATTATGCTAAATTCGTTGGATGTCAACTACACGACTAGTCATCTTGTTTTACATAGTGGTGCTCTAGTTATTCTATTAGGTATTCTAGTGTGTTTTTTGGTGTAGTTGAGGTATTTATCCATGTAACTATGTAATGTATTAGTGTTTTATTAATAATAATTTTTCTTGTGTTCTCTTATTTCTTTAATTCATGTGAATTAAACACATTTATTTGAATAAAATAATAATAAGTTAAAAGAGAATAGTGATTTTTATTACACTATTAGAACTAAGGTTTTGGGAATTACCACCCCCCTTTCAATTTTCATATCAATATTATTCATACTATTATGATACATAATTTTTCATTTGATGTTATCCATTCATGTGTCTTTTGACTAAATTGTTACTAATGTGTTTAGAGTTTAATGTCACAATCTCATTAGTTATCATGAATGATCATGATTAGGTTTGAAATGATGAAATATTATGATATAACTCTCAATAAACTAATGATTTTCATTTCCTATAGATATATCATCCAAATATAAGATTATTTTATATAAATAGTTTATTTTTATGATAGTAAGATTTTTATGAAGCTTGTTCCTTTATCAATGGGTTATTTCATGGTGAAATTTTTATGAAACCTATATATTTTCCATAGGTAATGTTATGAGAAAGTGTTTATGAAACCCATTTTCTCATGGGTTCTCATATAATTAATGTTTATGACATTATGGAGACCATATGTATGATTATCATTAGTTTATGTGTGGGAGCTATATCTCTATTTATTTCATTAGAAAAATATTTATATCTCATGAAGGTTTCACAACATATAAATCTTATGAATTATTGACCACATTGATCAAACATGCCTGATATTCATTTTACCATTTTGGTTAAAATATTGGATTGAAGATATAAAGATAATGTTTAGGTGGTAATATGTATTATCATTTATTAAAATAACATATTTTATCGTAGATTTATTAGTTCATGTATATCATGAAAAGTATTTATGTTTTTTCATTATTATCCTATTTTATTTGGTGTTCAATTATAATTACAAATCCATAATGGCACAATTATCGCATCTGTAGTCCAGAATTACTCTACAGCTGATATTTAGGGGATTGTGATTTTTGAAAACCTCATTATTATCCCTCTAGTTTAATTCTATGTTATTATAGGTATGGATTTAATTTCTTTAAAAAAAATACCAAATCAATTTCCAAGGAATACAATTTATGTTTGATATTCTAAACCAACATCTGATTATATATCATTTTGATAATAAATAAGAACATATGATGGAAATAACATCCAATTTATAGTTCTTTATTCTTATTCAAATGGGGTTTTATCCTAGATGGTTGAGGAAGAACTCAAAATTTATAATATTACAATTTTGTGGAAGTTTATTTGTTTGTTTATAGAAGATTTTTATTATATTCTACAAAATTGTGGTGTTCAGTTCTCATTAGAAAACATTCCTTGTTCTACACCTCTTTTGAAAACTCTCTATATAATAGACCTAATTGAGTTGCATGAATTAACGAATCAACTCGAGAAGAATATTGAAATGGGATTATTTCAACCAAGTGTTTCACATTGGGGTGCACATGTCCTTTTGTTCATGAATAATTATGGATATATGTGACTCTACATTGATTAAAAAAATCTCAATAAGATAATAAGTAATACCAAGTATCCTATAACTTGTGTTGCTGATTTGTTTCACCTACTACATGGAGATTACAACTTTTCAAAGATTGAAATTTATTCTGTATATCATCAAATGATGGATCTAAAGAATGATTTACCCAAGATAGAATTCCATATAATGTATTGATAATATGAATATATGTTGATTCCATTTGGTGTTACTAATTACATTTATATCATCATTAATTTAATGAATAATTTTTTTAGAGATTACATTGATCGGTATTTGATATTCATTATAGAAAATATTCATTTCTATTTGAAGAATAAGTAATAGAATAAATATTAGTGGGGGATTACTCATATGAACCTAAGGAAGGATAATTTGAATGATAAATTACCATGTGTGAATTTTTTATTCAAAAGATTTCATTTTTTTCATATAATATAAAGAGATGTTATATTTTACTATCTATCAATGATGGAGGCTATTGAAAAATGGACCAGGAAAACCACAATGAATGAGAACCATAGTTTTCTTGGTTTGGAATTTTATTATTGAATATTTTTTAATGATAACTCATTATTTCCAAAAATCCTCATCGAGTTAACTCAAAAGGTAGGGAATTATTATTACGAAGATTAATGTGAGGATATTTTCAAGGAACTGAAGAGAATATTAATTATTATGGATGTTACTACATTACCCTATAGTGGATATAGTTTTTTAAACTATATTGATGTATCCAAGAAGGGGTTCGTATGAGTTCTCATACAAAATGACACGGTTATATAATATTTCTCATGATAATTGAAGGTTAATGTGAAAAATTCCCCAGCTCATTATTTTGAGTTATATGTCGTAATTTTTTCATTAATTATATGAAATAATTATCTTCATGGAGAAAGGTGATATATATGTAATAATCATAATGTATTAAATTATATATTCAAACAAAAATATTTTAAGAGAAGTAAAAGAATATTTTTTGAGATGATTAATGATAATTCCTACTCAATACATGACCATTGTGGGAAGGAGAACATGGTTACTAACTCTTTTTGTTCAAAGGATTATGTTAGTATTTCTATATTGATGATGTAAAAATAAAAAAAAATATTTTGTGTATTTTCAATTTATGGATATGGAAATCATGATTGAAGGGTAAGAATGTTATCACACTCAAATAAGTATGAAAACATCAAACCAAGTGAATATTAATGTGGTGAAAAATGAATATGTAGATCTACCAAACATAGTGAGAAATTTTTAGGTGTTTATCAATGACTATAAGGGAATGATATGGTTTTATACCCATGTATGTGTCTCATCAATACTGGATACAATTAATGTCATATTATAGGAAGATCATAGTACCTCGTTCTTTATTCATTCAGTATATAAAAAGATGTATAAATAATTGAAATATTATTTCTATTTAGAGGGCACAGAGAGAGATAATGTAAAGTTTGTATCTCGGTTCTTGGTATGTCTGTAAGTAAAGACTAAGAGGCAAAAGTATAAATGGGTGTCGCAAGTATTATCCATAGTTGAATGTAAATCTAAAAAACGTATCATCTATTCTCTTGTTGTAATCTACAAAACGTCTAATGGGAAAAATTCTATATGGGATGGAGTTGACCATATTGAAAAAAAATATCACAATTCATATATACCAAAGAATATATTTATATAGATAATATTTCAAGTATATACATTAAGGATGTGGTAATGATTTATGGTATACCACAAATATATTTTATCTGATATGAAATGGATGATTATGTTGATATTCTAGAAAGGAGTTCTATAAGACACTGATTTCAATTTTTTCAGCACTGCGTATCATCATTACACATATTGTAATTATGATATAAAAATATAATTTCTAGAGGAATATTTTACATAAAACTTATGTTGAAAATCTTCAGTGTGATGTGAAGATTGAAGTGGGTTTGAATGTAATTATATGAATTTTTCCATTAAAGTATGTCATAATATAAGAGAAAAAAAATAATCCTAACATATTTTGGCTTCTTCTAGATTCTTAAAAACTAGGGATGGTTTCACATCACTTTGGGCTTCCAACAAACCTCTCTCAAGTCTATGATGTGTTCTATAAACATAACTTGACAAAGTACATACACAAACACTTGATAATTAAAAATTTTAGAGGTCATACCATTGATGAATGAACACTCTTATAATAAAATACAAGTGGATTTTCTTGAAGATATATATAAAGTGCTATGAAATAAGACTACTCAGGGGGTTTTCATTTTGTGGTAAAACCACCAATTTCAAAAACATACAAGAGAACCTAACGATATGATAAAGAATACGTATCCTAATTTTTTTTATCAAAGTGATGGATTTTGAGGGTGAAATTATTTATAAGGGTTGAATAATGTAACTCCTAGTGTTTAAAAAAATATCTTTTCTAAAAATGAATTGAATTTTTTTAGAAATCCCACATTACATGCACCACCATGTTTTATCAAACCATGATATTATATCAGTTTTATTATATCAAAAATACAATTATAACCTCATTTTTAATAGTTTTCATATGAATAGGAATAACCATATTTTATATTTCTATATAAAAAAATTATATATAAAATTATTTTTATAAATATATAATTATAGTTTAGTAAAGTCAGTTATGTGTTTTGAAAAAAACCCTTTTGTGAAAAATGTTTTTAATTAAATTTTTTGAAAAAATAATATTTTTAATTTTAGACACATTAAAAATTTATTATAAAAAACCATAATTATTGAAATCTACAAATCAAAATTATCATTGATTAAATATTTTATAATTTTATAAAAATTCTAGTTTCTTGATTGATAGTAAAAACACTAATTTTATTTAAAAACTACCAGCTTGTTAAAATAATTTACATATACAATGTTTCATTTAGATCATTTTAAAAAGATTATTTTTTAAATTATTTATTTATTAATCCAATTTTGGTAATTATTATTAGTTTCAAATGATGTATAGATACTAATACTTTTTATACTTAAGAAAAATTTCTCCTTGGAAAACAAATTTTTCATTATGCCTGTGGGTTTTGTTTTAAATTTATTTTTACTACTTATGTGATTTGAATTTGGAAAAATAGACACCATTTATTAAATCATAATAATTAATATCATATAATATAATAAGAATAATTTTTTATTGTAATGAGTAGTAAAAAAATTAAAATTATTTTCCATGGTTAAGGTTAGAACAGGTTTACCTTGGGTTAAACTAAAATGTTATGCAGTAATATGACCTTTAAAGTTTTCAAAATAAAATTAGATGGCCTTAGTTTGAAATTATATCATATTTCATTCAATAATTATTGATTTTCGATCCTTTTGAAATGTAAGAAATATGGGAACACTTTATTCTTTTTAAATATTCCATGTGATTCCTCCCCCCCCCACCTATAAAAGGGAACTCCCTCTCCTCTCTCATATAAACACTAAAATAAATTATTTATTACAATACCGACAAAAACAATACTTACAAACCTTAAAACATCCTAGAGGCCTAGAAACCTCTTAATAATGATCTCATTATATGTCCAAATGAGTTCATTGAAGAAGAGGTATAGTCCTTAACTACATATTTTTATTTTATTTCATCCTATAACTCATCAAATATTCAACACACAAGATGATATAATATTTCACGAACCGAATTTGGTCACCATCAAAACTAGAACCCGACCTCGCCCATGGTATGTCTTGAAGGTCATTCCCAGTCTCCATGGTCTTTCATAAGTGTTAGAGTATCAAAAAATGGATTTTGGGAATGATTTAACCAAGTTTATAAACATAAAACAATAAAAAAATCCAGCATAACAAATATGGATTTTTCAAAACAAACCATCTTTTACAAAAAAATCATAATTGAATTAAATAATTTTAAACAATTCTCAAAGACTATAAAAAATTAATAAACCCAAAATGTATTGCCCAAGAACCTCCTCATGGTATGAAGCATCTCCCTCAATTCATCTCCATGACACTGCACCAAGAAGGACCGATAGAAACCCAAACCATTGACACTAAAAGCTTTACCCGAACCTGTGACAAATAACCAAGACCACTTACACCCAAAGGTGTAATTGTGGTTTGATCCAAGTCTCAATAGGATTACACCACTAAAATATTCCATGTGAAAAACATTCAATGACAAAAAGCTTGAAATTTATCATAAACATGAAATGTTAATAATAATTTTAAAGAGATACAACATTAAATAAAAACAGTTTTCAAGTTGGATAATTTAAGGGAAATAAACTTTTAAATAGAATTCCAAATATACTCTATTTTCCAGCCAGACATATTTTATGATGATGGTAAGAATAAATTATCTAATGAGAATAAGTAACAAGAAAATAGCCCTTAGGAACTATCTCATTTTGGGTCCCAGGTACCTCATATCTCAGTGAAAGTAACCATCATAATATTTGTTCTCATGAACACGAGCCACTAGTAGGGAGAATACCCATTACTAAGTGGTTCCCAAACATCATATTAATAATCACAATCATAGTTTATTTAGTGTGGTCATCCTTAAATTTTCTACGTGAAACTGGGGTCAAAAACCACAGGATCACTAGCATACTAGTACACGTCCATCCACCTAGATACATCAGTTTCCCTCTTGTTCTCAAATAGGTTCAACAAGCCATGAAAAATAATATTCACATAAAAATACCACTTACACATCACAAACCCACAAAACATACCACACACATGCCACATAATACTCCTTTCATAAACATAATTCATTTTTCACATCATAGTCACACAAAACATCCCACAAACGTGTCATGCGCCTTTCTTACCATTTGATAAAACATTTCAGCAATTTATAAAACATTCCAAATTTTTTTGACATATTAAATAACAAATTTACCTTTGAAAACACATGTTAGGTGAACACGCTCACCAAAACAGTACATGTACATCCTTTTCCCACATTGTTTAACTCAATAAATCATTTACAATTTTCATAAAACAATCCAAAAAGGTATGACCATGTTTATCACACAAAACCCATTTCAAAACCATCATTCTAGGCCAAAATCACACCAATACCAATACAAAACAGAATTTTCATCCCTAGTAATATTTATTTAACCACTGTCATGTTTTATAAAATTACCTCGTATAATACCACAAAAGATACACAAGAAAAAAAACACATTTTCAAAAACAAAAATATAACTTTGAAACTAAAAATGCTTAATAAATACTATAAAAAATGTTTCATGCACCAAAAATAATGTAATAATAACATTCTAAAAATATAAATGAAGAAACTCTAACACGTCTTAGGATGCTTACACATGGAACCACCTACCATTTGTGCCAAAAACTCCAAATCATTGTGTGAAACATCAATGGCACCACCGCCGCATAAAAAGGAAGTTAAATCAAGACTTAATCCACAACATTTAATCAAAACAAAACAAAATAAAACTCTAGGTATGAACCCTAGCCTCTAGACATTTTATAACCTCATGAAAAGTGGATGAAACCCTATGAAAATGGAAGGAATGTGAGAGGAAACTCACTTAATTGAGAGATCTTGAATAAAACGCCCCAAATACACTAGTAGATGAATTCTCAAACAGCTAAAAATTAATGTGCGGTTATAATATGGCTGATTAGGTCCTTTAAGAACTGAAATTGATGGAAAAGAGTAAAAATTAAAGGAGTTATGAAAGAAACAATTTACCTCATTAAATCTAGACGATTTGAGAAATATAGACATATTTTTTCCAAATTCGCATTTAATATGAGCTCAAAATAGGGGGAAGAGATAATGGGAGTGTGCCTTTGTTAATTGGTCTCATGTGAGAGTTAGAGTCACTGAAAACCCTTCAAAATTGAATGATATATTAAAAAAATAAAAAACTATTTTAAAGAATGAAATGGGCTTTTGGGCTGGCCCAACACCATAATACAAAACCCAAATCCATCATTATTATGGATTTATATGGGGTCCAAATTGATATGGTGGTTTTAATATACTTGGTTATAAAAATTGGGAAGTTTAATGGGTGTAAAATGTTTAAAAATTAAGGATTTATAAAAGAAACTAAATTTTTTTAAATTTGGAAATGGGCCCATGGTTTGGCCCAAATTTTGAAAAACCACCATTTCCACCAAAATGCATGGGAAACCCCTAAAACAAAGAAAGAATGGAAATTAAATGAAAATGACTTTAAAATTATTCATGCATGTTAAAATTATTCCCACCATAAAATTTATGCCCTTAGAAAGCTATAATAAGGCCAAAAGGAAAAAACCAAACCCAACTGAAAGGATGAAGTGGACACTTTTTCCATGTTTCGCCCACCACCGAAAGGCCAAAACACCACCAGTGATCGATTAAGGAAGGAATAATCTCCCAAAATAAAACATACACCACATTCCTGAAATGATCAAACACATTTAGACTTTATCCTAAAATAAAACTCCCCAATCACTATCTGAACAAGAATCAAGAAATTTACCCAAATGAACAACCTCAACGAACAAGGTTACACTTACCTTGATATAACAAAACCATTAGGTCTTCTCTAATCCAAAACATTACCTGAAAGGATGAAGTGGACTCTTTTTCCATGTTTTTCCCACCACCAAAAGGACAAAACACCACCAGTGATCAATTAAGGAAGGAATAATCTCCCAAAATAAAACATACACCACATTCCTGAAACGATCAAACACATTTAGACTTTATCCTAAAATAAAACTCCCCAATCACTATCTGAACAAGACTCAAGAAATTTACCCAAATGAACAACCTCAACGAACAAGGTTACACTTACCTTGATATAACTAAACCATTAGGTCTTCTCTAATCCAAAACTTTCCCATGGAATATTTTGGTAGTTATATAGCTCCGAACGAGACTACCTATCGCCAAGCCAAGACCAAGGACAAATCTGAGTTACTAGTACGAGGAGACACAAATGGGCTCCCAACAATGGGGGACAACTTAAATTTTCCCAAGACAAAATCAAGATATAAATAGGGGGAGGCCCGAACGGACTCCCTGGTACAAGGGGTACACTTCCATTCAAAATTTCAAAAGGAACTTACATGAGAGTCATAGTGGGTATCCCCACCATAAGAACTAACCATCTTAACCGACCAGCATGGGCTGACAAAGAAAGACCCCAAATTTAAAGACTTGGTATGACCGCATGGTTAGTACACATGGTTTGGTAAACCATGAACTAACAATGGGGATCATTCTATCTGCATGGTTTTCTGGGGAATGGTTACTGATAACCGTGTGCTCAATCTGGCAAGACAAATTTCAAAACATTCTCCAAAAACTCTCAAAGGTGGAAGGAATGACATTGGGAGATAACATGTACACGAGGTCCTCCCACCTCTTTCCGTCAAACGGAAACAAAAAAAGAAATATGATGACACGAGAGGTTTAAACTACTCCCATATTTTTTAATGAGGATAGGACTTTGTACAAGGGTTTGAATGACCCTGGGATATCTTCTGGCTATTCTCCAGCTTCTCTCTGGGACCTATGGCTAGAGCTCAAAGGATTAAAGCATCTACAGCCTCACAGTTTTGATTTGGAAACCCCTGAATGGGACTTCTTCTTCTAGTGCTACAAAAAATTACACCGTAATACCAGATGGGTTCACTAAGACATAATACACTCCAAAACTCACTCTACCAAAACCTTTCATTTTTTTGAAACAATGGCTTAAAAGATGAACACCCATCACCACTTATTTTATTTGGATGAGAAACGAAGTGAGAAAAGTATATATAGAAACACCTTCCTCTAAAAAAGCTTTTCGAGATTTCCCAAAAGGAGACACACTTCTAACAAAACAAATACTCACAAAATATTGTACAAATTCACCTTTACAGTCAAACGATCACATTACATCACAAGGCATCACCGAACATGACCATTGCGATGGATTGAAACATTACATGGAGAGGGACCTTATACAGAATTCCATAACATCAAACAATTATAGAAAGTGGGAATAATAGCATCTCATGACCAGATTTCTCACACTAGTGGTTTAACATGAACCCCTGCTTCGAAGAGACTACAAAGGACCCAGAGGCCCTCTTAGAAACTACCCAAAATAACAACCCCATACCACTTCCACCTTTGATGAATATGGTAACTTAAGAAACTAAGGTCTCTTTAAAACTTCCACAATCACTCTCCCACAATAGGAGGATCCAAAAAACCAAGAAGGGAAAGGGTGTAGACTCAATCTACATAGATCAAGAAAAAGATTCCTTATATTGATCAACTAAAGGATCTTCCAACAATGAAACAATCTAGGCTGCAGTTTAGTCATGCATTAACTATTAGTTGGGGCGTACCTTACCCAACGAGAGAACCCCAGGACCTATCCAATATGGTCCATTTGTTAAAACGCGATACAAACTATATCCAAACACTGGAAGGGAACCACTGTAAAGGCATCCGGAAAAAATGTTCAAAATGAGAGCATTAACCAGCTATAACATCCTAGGTGAATAAAGAATATGACATTTTCATATTTATTAATATTTTTTCATTAAATTTTAATTTTAATTTAAATGGAATGTTATGTCGGATAGAGTACTCAACATGAAATAATGGATTTCTCTGAAATCTTACATTGCACACAACGTTGAGTTATATCTAAAAATAAAATAATATTATTATTATTTTAAATTCTAGTTAACGTCTAGATGTTGTAATGGAGGGAATGAACATAACTAACTAAAATATTATTATACTATTTTTAAAATGTTTTTATGTTTATTCAATTAATATTAGATGCTTAAAATAAGAAATAATCAAATTTTAAGCATAAATACTCTAATATTCTTTAAAAGGTTGATTTACCACCTTTTAATGGAGAACCCTTTTTAAATCTATTTTTTATCACTTTTATATGTTCTATTTGACAATATAATATTCTTCTTTATAATCAGGACATCTAAATTTACTTCGGATGAATTTTTTGGTATTTTTCTATTAATGTACATTTTTTAATGAATAGTGATAAATACTGTATTTTAATTCAAAACTGCCTTTTAATCTAATTTATTTATATGGTTATATTATATTTATAATTGGTTTTAAAGTTTAATTAGATTATATTTTTACCATTTAATCCGATTTTTGTCATTTTATGTAATTTCACTTTGAAATTGGACATAAACAAGTGTCAATCTTTTGATAGATATTATTTCTTAAAACTACACTTTCTGTTTTGACAACGAGAATTAATTTTAAATTAATTTATACCAATTATGTATTTTGAATTTGGAAAAATGGATTCCATACGTGGAATTAAAAGGTCTAAATTGTGTAAATATGAAACTTTTATTTTTAGACATTATGAATATTTACTTCAGTAAATATTTTATTTACCATTGTTAAAGGGTAAATCAAGTAAATAAGGGTAAAAAATATTATAATAATAATATTAAATTACCCTAAAATGTGTCCTAATCATATTTTTTGATACATGTAAGACCATGTATATCCTCAGGCCTATTTTGGGACCCCATGGAGCCACTTGGGAGTGATAATGACACTTTATAGTAATTAATTTAATGTAAATACAAAACTTACATAAACATATATCTTTTAGTAAATTAATTTTTAGATGGTGTTATATAAGTTATCTCTTCAACTATAAATATTAATTTGAATTATAAATATATTTCCTATATCGTGGTATTTTATTTATAGTTTTTAGACATCAAATAAATAAAATTATTTATGACACAATGATGATGTAGTGATTACCTTATTAATGAATGATTTAAATAAATGAGAATATAAAATTTAAAAAAAATATCTAAAACCATTCCAATTATTATTGTATGATTTTATTTCGAACAATATTTATATATAATTCTAATTTAATTATTTTTGGACCTTATGAAAATGATAATCATTTTATAATAAAATAATACTTTCAAACATTCCTAAAGTGTCCCTCCTCCCCCTTATAAACGACCACAACCTCTAACTCATTACTCACAACTCTCAAGCCCCTTGGTGAGTCCAAAATATTCCCAATTAAGCTCCATACACCCCTATATTCCTCATAAATCCTTACACAAGGAATATAGAAATTCATGTAAACCTTTTGGTTCAAACAAAAGGGAGATGCCCGATCTAAAGGTAACGTCTTCTCTTAAGTTCTTTTCTTTTATTTTACTTTTCCAACCCCCTAAACTCTATTTATTATTTATTTTATAAAAAAATAAATATAATAAATACACTAGGTTGTTGTTATGATAAGTGTCTGAACTAAACTTCTACACACATCCATCTAATGGGTATGAATATACTGTTTCTGTGGACGGTGAACTACTGCCCCAAGAAACGATGATTGTTCAAATATATCCAACCGCCTCTCATGGTGGAAATTATTATGGAACTTTATTTATATGTGAAATATATTATATTTATATTGTCTCTATACTTCTGTATTTTTCATTTATTTCATACCTTTATGGTTTCCAAAATGGGTAAATGTGATAATTTCCTTTGAGGAAGTGCAGACTACCGCCCCCTCAAAGTGATATGACTCGTTCATGCCATACGTGGAATGTATAAAGGATGGAGTTACTGAAATTATATATGATATTATACTATAATTATAATATACCCATTTATTATTATTTTTTCATTCTATTAAATAATAAATAGAAATAAGAGTAGCTTTCATGCGTACGTACGGCTTACCGTCTCCACGAACAATGCATTTCACTTCTTACCTCCAAATGTTATGTACTATTATAAATGAATATATACAATAGATATATATGATATATATGATATAAAAATCATGAATATAATTCTATAGATAATGTAATTTTAACCACATGAACAACTTGTAATTATAAGAAGATCATTTTTTACTCAAGTACCAAATATCGACAAAACGACCGTTTTTAACATAAATGATTACATAATGTTTATAAAATGGTAATAAATGATATAAAAGGAATAAAAAATTTTAAAAAGGTTCTTATTAAATTATAAATTAACTTTATTTTATTATTCTAGATATTAAAGAATGAATGAGTCAAACCGTACATGAGGTAAGGGACTTCAACTCAATCTCCTTTCATTGAGGCATATTTTGATTTATAGACAACTTTATTTTATATGGTGTATAAACACCTTTGAATTTTAATTTCATTCAAATGGAATCTTTTTCTGTGAATCATTTTACTAAATAACAAAAATAATGTTTCTTTCTAATTTACGCGGTGACAATGGCCTTTTTGTTGCCGCAGGCATTATTTGATCATTGGCTTCCTTAACAAGTTGTAATTTTTTTTAAAGGATAATAAATACCATATACTCTTTTTACATAATTTTGATATTTAAAATGGTTTTGATTCAAGATTTATTATTTTAATATATTTAAATGATATATTTTGATTTCAATGTGTAAATTTTATCTTTCTTTTATGTTTGTTTTATGTTTCTTGAATATGTTAGGGGTCTTGGGAATTGTTTAAATATATAGGTGGTTCTGTGTTGAACCTAGGGCAAGTGATCCTGAGATATCTCTCCAATGAATTGGGTAACGTGACAGAGGTAAATGTTAATGTTTATCCTAAGAGATTTAAGGAATATAATATTATGGGTATTCCAAATGTAACTCCCTATGTAGCTATAAAGGCTACCATGTAAGTATGTTATGTATGCCACAAGTTACCTTTATGATATATTATTTCCATGTGTTATTCATAAATCTTATGATCTTGTGTGGTATGTTAAAGATTGAAAAGTATTATTTCATTGACATGTATGTGTTAATGGACAAATGTTTTCTTTCTTTGTTTTATAACCCTTACTGATATTTTTATTATCATCCCATGTTTTTGAAAAAAAGATCACAGGATATAATATTAAATAGGGTCAAGGTTGTGATCATGGAAAAGTCATGCTGTCAAAAATATGGAACTAGACATGGATATTTTTTTTAAGAGTTTTTATTTTATGAAAAAATGGATACTGTGTAGAAGTGTCTACATGTATTAATCAAGTTGTTATGTATATGTTATGCCAAAATTCTATAAAGATCTATACTTGAAAATATCATCAATGTGAATTATTAACTTAAGTCAAGATTATGTAATGTTTAAGTTTGGGTCCTTATACTAGCCCTTCAACCCATCTTACCAAATAAACACAAACCCAAAACATCGTTCAAACAAGAGGGGTTTTTGAAATCAAAACATCCCACAATGAAAACATTTCCAAAAACACATAAGACACACCATCCCAAATAAGTCTTCAATACATCATGTTTTCCTTTAAAATAATCTCCTTGAAAATAAACAGTTCTGTGGTTAGAATATCCACCAATGGTACCCCATGGGCCTCACACATGCATGTTTCCATGCCATATCGAGCACCCTCTTCATATCCATCTGGGCACTCATCCAATTGTGCCATTAACCATCCATCATCACATATAACCTTAGGAATGTGGTCACTCATATAAATAAAAAAGGATAAAACCAAAATTCTTTCCACTTTTCAAAACCCAATTAGTCAACCAATACTTACTTTTTTATATCAAGACCGCTATCCATGAAATCAATATCCCAATTCATAGCTTACAAAAAAATTTCTATAAAGGCACAGTCATTCAAATGAAAACTCACTTTCAATCTATTCACATAAATTTCAAAACATCTCGACCCCTTTCAAAACACTTCTAGTTTTATGACAAACACCATTTGATCAGTGTACCCATTCATTGAAAAACACATCTCTTCTTGTTTAAAAAAAGGTACCAATGATTCATAAAACTTTTCAAAAGATCAAATATAATTAAATAAAAACTCACCTTTAATTAATTTACATTAATTTAAAAACATTTTAGCCCATTTCAAAACACTTCTAATTTTATAACAAACTCCATTTCATAAATCCCTGTTAAATTGGGAACTCTACTCTTTTTATTTTAAAACAGGATTCCAAAATTTAATAAAACTTTTCAAATGATCTCTAGTTACCAAATCAAAATCTATTTCTAAACTCCATATATGACCTCCAAATAATTTCATCCCATTAAAACACCTTTCAATTATTTAGAAAACACTATGGGAAACACTTTTTCAAAAATAACATTAACATAATTTTCTTCATTCAAAAGAGGTGTAAACACACCATTTTCCATTTCAAAAACTATTCTGAAATTTTAGATCCACAATTTCACAAATCAAACCATTTTCTCTTTATTGGAAAATAATTTCACAAAAACTTTTCTCTTCTTAAAACCATGTCATTTTTTTTCTTAAAAACCAAACTTCCAAGATGTCAAAACTAAATTACACAAGACAATGTGAGGGGAAACTA
This sequence comes from Viscum album, assembly GCA_963277665.1. NCBI lineage: Eukaryota > Viridiplantae > Streptophyta > Magnoliopsida > Santalales > Viscaceae > Viscum > Viscum album. The sequence continues at coordinate 114,629,283 of OY728127.1, forward strand.
GTTTTAGTGGGTGACTTGGACATATGGTTGGTGGAAATAAACCAATAAATTCACCATCAAAGAGTTTGTTCTGTGGAAATATCCCTGGCTCCACATGGCTTTCTAGGCCATGCGAGCTCATTGAGACCATTAACCCAACTCTCTTTTCATTTCTCCTAATCATCATCGAACCAAGAAAACCAATGGACTCAGATAAATCCCCAATTTCCACAGAAACTCAAATCCCATCATGAGGTGTATTGTCTAGTCACACTAACCATAACAGAAATTTCATGTCCAAAAAGTCCTAGCTCAAAACTATCTTGACTCTTCCCCAATTAACATAACCCAAAGAGAGTGAACCTAACCTCTCCTTTGATACCTTTTTGTCAGGAACCGAATCTGGTCTTCATCAAAACCGGCACTTGACCCAGCTCGTGGTAAGGCCCTAAGGGCATTCCCAATCCCCATAGGCAATCACAAGTGATCTGGAATCAAAAAATGGAACTTGGGAATGATTTACCCTAGTTTATAAACATAAAACAATAAACAAATCCAACATAAAAAATATTGATTTTTCCATACAAATCATCTTTTAAAAAATTCAGAATTGAATTACATAATTTAAAACACTTTTCAAAGACTGTAAAAATTTAAGAACCCCAAAATGGAAACCCCGTAACTTCCTTAGGGAAATAGGAACCTCCCTAAAGCCATCTCCACAACATTGCACTAAGAAGGACCAATAGAAACCCCAACCATTGACACAGAATGCTTTACCCAAACCTGTGACAAAAAAAGAAGACTAATTACACCCAATGGTGTTAGTAGGGTGTGATCAAAATCCATATAGGATGAAACCACTAAAATATTCCATGTGATAAACTTTCAAAGACAAAATCCATGAATGTGTTTATAAACATGAAATTCTAATAATAATTTTAAAGAGATACATCTTTATGTAAAAACAGTTTTCAAGTGGGGTGATTTAAGGAATGAAAACTTTTAAATAGAATGCCAAAGCTACTGAATTTTCCATCCAAACATACCATATGCTAATGATAAGCATAAATTATCTAATGAGCACAAGCAACTAGAAAATAACCCCTAGGCACTAGCTCACTGTGGGTCCCAGGTACCTCATATCTCAGTGAAAGAAACTATCACAATATATGTTCTTGTACACACAAGCCACTAGTAGGGAGCATACCCATAACCTAGTGCATCCCCAATATCATAATAATAGTTTAGTTAGTGTTTTCATTGTCAAATTTTCTACGTGGAACTGGGTCCAAACCCCATGGGATTATAAGCATACTATTACACGTCCACCCACCTAGATACATGGGTTTCCCTCTTGGGCTCAAACAAGTTCAACAAGCCATGAAATATAGTTTTCACATGAAAATAAAACTTCCACATCACACACCCACCAAAAATAACTCACACATGTCACATAATAGTCCTTTTGTAAACAAAATACATTTTTCTCATCATTCTCACACAAAGGAGACCACAAATTTGTTTCACGCCTTTCTAGCAATTTGATAAAACATTTCAGAAATTTATAAAACATTATAAAAATGTTTGACATCTTAAATAACCAATTTACCTTTCAAAAACCCATATTAGGTGAACACGCTCACCAAAACAGTACATATACATCCTTTTCCCGCTTTGTTTAACTCAATAAATCATTTAAAATTTTCAAAAAGCAATCTCAAGGGGTATAACCATGTTTTGCACACAAAACCCTTTTTCCAAGAAAAAATCACACCAATACCAATCAAAAAGAGAATTTTCATCCCTATAAACATTTAATAAAACACTCTCAAGTGTTATAAAATTATCTCTAATAATACCACAAAAGATACACATGAAAAACACACATTTTCAAACAAATATGCAACTTTGAAACTAAAAATTCTTAATCAATAATACCAAAAATGGTTCCCTCACTAAACATAATGTAATAATAACATGCTAAAAATATAAATGAATCAAATATAACTCATATTTTGATGATTTCACATGGAACCACCTACCATTTGTTCCAAAAACTCTAAACCATTGTGTAAAACATCAATCGCACCATCGCCACACCACAAGGAAGTGAAATCAAGCCCTAATACACAATATTTCAGAAAAAAGACACAAAATAAAACCCTAGGTATGAACCCTAGGTTTTGGAAATTTTAGAACCTCATAAAAACTGGAAGAATCCCTAAGAAAATTGGAGGAACATGATAGGAAACTCAGTTAATTGAGAGATCTTGAATAAAACGCCCCAAATAAACCAGTATATGAATTTCCAAACAGAAAAAATTAAATTGAGATATTAATAAGGATTATTAGGTCCTGTGAGAACTAAAATTTAGGGAAAATAGTAAAAATTTAAGGAGTTATGGATGAAACAATTTACCTATTTAAATCTGAACGATTTGAGAAATACAAAAAAGTTTATCCCTAATTTTCGATGTAAATGAGCTCCAAATAGGTGGAAGAGAGCATTGGAGCATGACTTGGGTAAGTGGGATTAGGTGAGAGTTAGAATAAACAAAAAACCTCAAAAATTAAATGATATATTAAATAAATAAATAAAACATGTAAAGTAGTAAATGGGATTTTGTGCTGGCCCAAGAACTTAATAAGAAACCCAAATCCATCATTATTATGGATTTATATGAGGTACAAATTGATATGGTGGTTTTAATATACTGGGGTATTCAAATTGGGATGTGGAATGGGTGTAAAATGTGAAAAATGAAAGAGTTATAAAAGAAACATAATTTATTTTTAAATTTGGAAATGGGCACACGGTTTGGCCCAAATTTTGAAAACCCACTATTTCCACCAAAATGTTTGGGAAACCCCCAAAACAAAGAAATAATGAAAATTAAATGAAAAATAACTTTAAAATTAGTCATGGATGTGACATAATAAAATATTTTTCTCATATAGATTGAGATGTTATTATGTTTATTCAATGACCAAAATATATCTTGTATCCCATCATGTAGGAAATGAAACACTAGATCGTGTGTGTGGTAGACTACCGCCTTATGAATTGTTGTCATTAACTTTCCATAACCATCTCTCATGGATGAACATACTTATTGTTTTTATTTTTATATATTATATTTATTAATTATCAATAAATTTTAAATTATAATATCACTTTTAAATTCTTATCTTATATTCTATAGAAATATAATAAAATTTTCATGTGTTTGGAGAACTACAATCTCGAGAAGCGATGCGGTTTAATTTTTCACATAAAAAATAAATGGATGGTAGTGAGGATAAATATAATGAATATATGTGATATATATTAAATCATAATGAATATCTAAAAGTTAATGATTATTTAATTTCCATTTATTTTTTCATTTGAGAAAATGGAAATGATGTTCATTCGTATATACAGCTAACCATCTCCAGGAACTATGTAATTAATTTTATAACTCTATATTGAATTAATTAAATTAAATAAATATATAAAAAATATAAATTATATTAATATAATTTTTAATATTCTTAATATTATTAAATAGTGATGCAAATGAAAATACTCAAAATAAAAGGACAAAACATATATAAAAACAATACATTTATTACCTGATCATGATTTTAGAAAATTATTATAAATAAATATGTAATAAAAGTTATTAAGTAAATTATATATGATATGATATATATTTTTATGTTTCCATAATAGATGTATAATAATCCTATATTTATTATAATGTAGTTGAATTAGTAAAAAGAATGTCAACACTTATGGTATGGGAATTTTATCTCACTTTTATTTCCTAGAATACATATTCCATATTATCTATTCATTTATATTGCCATTTTTATACTACCTACTTAATTTGTAATATCATTAGGGTAATTATTTTTATGATACATAAATTTTCATTAGATTTTATTCTTTAATGGGGCTTATGAACCATGATTTTCATATGTGGTAAGAGTTTTATTTTAGAGTCTCTTCATTTCCCAATATTGTTTATGATTATGTTTCCTATCATGAAATATTATGATCTAAATTATAAGAAAATCATCAATTTTATTATGATCGTAATATTTCTTATGATTATATTTGTTTCATTACATTTACATATATAAATGTATTTAATATATCAAAAAATTATGGAAAAATTAATTTATTTCTCTCTTAGCTGAAGAATCATTTTTATCCCTTATCCAAGTTTTGTAAAAATGTTTTAAAGAATTTTTTTACTAATCTAAAATGATTCTTTATTGTAAATTTTAATAATTTTTTTAATGTAAAATTTAAATTAATTATATTTTTATTTTATGAATGAATTGTTTTTGACTTTTTAATGAAAATGTGAAAGGAATAGTTATTTTTATCTTATTTTACATTTATGTAATTTTATACCATAAGGAAATCTCATTCAATTTATGCTTCATTGAAAATATTACTATGTTATTTAAAAAAATTAATATATTATATTTTTTAAAAAAATTAAAGTTATATTTGAAGTAAAGGGGTTATTTCCCCATGAAATGATCTAAGTGATCCTTCAAAATCATTTTCTATCTATGGTATCATCCTTTGATGTTACTCATTAATTATTTTTTATATTAATTGAGGATGACATTATTATTCTTACACTAAAAGGGTTATCTATATATTGAAAATATTTTTATGAATCCAGTTCCTTTATCCACGTGTTATGTTTTGATGAAATGGTTAAATGTCTATGAAACCTGTTTTATTTCCATAAGTTATTATATGATGAAGTATTTATGACCCAAAATATTCAAAAGTTTTAATAAGATTAATTTTTATGGAAATATATTAAAAAATAAATTATTTTCTTTATGTGATTGTTGGGACCTATATTTCCCTTTAATTATTTGGGTAATGATTGATATCTCATAAGATAAACATTACATGAATGTGGATTAAACCCAGCTCAGAAATGGTAATTGTCCTATATGATATTCAAGGAAATAGACCATGCCTACTAGGATTGTTTTGGGAGTGAACTAAATCCACAATTATTGCATTGAGAGTGGTTCTTTTCAACTATGATGGATTAGGGAGTAAACCCAATCCACTATAATAGCCTTGGAAATGAGACTTGACTACTATGGAAATTATTTTATGTGGTTATGTTTAATCCACAATTCCATGCATTATTCCAATGTTATGCTTCCATAAATTATGTTATTTTATTCTTTTATAATTTATTTATTATTAAATTCCATTCTTTAAACCTTTACATAATTATATAACATATGATATTCAAGGTATTATTTCCAAAACAATTTGTCACATTATCATACACATATGCTAATATTCACATCCTTATTTGGGAACATCCCTCATAACCATCTAACCATATCATCATAAAACATTTTTTATATCATTTTTTTAAAAGATACTATAATAAATCACAAATGGGATCAATATAATGAATTTGATCTTTAACTTATAGGTATTTAACATAGATTATTTCATAATCATCATATATTTATTGTAATTTTAAAAATATCCATCATCTACTAGGGGAAACTTTATTTATTGATCATATTCCACATGTAATTAAATACTTAAATGAAAAAATCAAGCTCCCTATTTAAAATGTTATATTATAATATAAAAAAAATACATACATATTATAATTCATTGTATATTTATAAAATATACCCATAAATATGAAATATAAAGATTTATATTTATATTTATATCAAATAAATAAATTACATAAAATATCCATAATCAATCCTATAATAATTTAAATCATCATGAAAATTACTTTTTCAATTCCCTGACTATAAAATAATAGAACCCACACTCTTGGATATTGTGGTAGAATCATAAAATATACATTTCCAGCTTCTTTATTGATAATTGGGGCCTAATATTTTTTCTATCCCAAGCATACAACATCTAAAGGAAAAAATGGATTACATAAATTCTAAAGGAAGTTATAGGGTAATATTTTTATATAATTAGGAAACACTCATACATAAACAATTAACATGACATTAAATGATCATTTCTCCCACATAGACCACCTTTTTCCTCCTTAAAACATAATTATCGTCCATAAGAAATCCCTTATAGTCAAAACTATTATAACCACCTACATTATAACTTGGGAAAAATGAAACATAAGAAGGTTTATATCAAATATTTTTTACAAGAAAATGTAATCATTATAAAATTAATGCAATCAATGATCATATGAATAACATATGGGTATGATGGTATAAAAAATGTTCATGGGTATACCATATAAATATTCATACTAATCAATATTTGGATCATCAAAAAAGAATACACGGAATAAGGAATTAATATTGGTAAAATTAAAAATAATAAATAATAATGTCCCATATGATATCAATCAAGATCAAAGGAAACATCATAAATCAATAAAATGAATAGAAAAAATGTGTCAATGTCTTGGGATATCATCTTCATCGAACAATTACAGAACCACTACAGTTGGAGTAGCCATATGGCTGGATTCAAATATATTTCTCAATATAACATAATAATCACCCAAGGAATTATAATTCTATCTAGGTGAACCCATCATTCAAGCTAGAACGGGCTCAACATATGTATTATGTGTGCACCTATTGTTTATAATTTCTAATGACCACTATATGAATAAAGTATGTATATCATTTATTTTATCATAAAACCATTAAAACTAATGAATACCATTATAATTTTATTATCCAATAGAAATTAATTAGGTTTCATTTCAATATATTATATACATGATTGACCCATGGTAATGAAATGGGTGAAATAACATTCTCTTTGAAACATAACTAATGCATTTAAGTTATATAAGTTGCATAAGAATATCTCTTAAACAATTTAATTCCATATAAATAAAGGAATTAGGATGGTATCTATACCCAATATTCTAAATAGTGAATAATGAAAAATGGTTTTCGATTTTGATGAATGGAAATACAATCAAATAATCATTACAAACGTTCTTGTGGAATATAACCTTTTCATTTTGAAAATATTTTTTTAAAACATAAACCATTTGGAAAATACATTTCTTGAAAATTATTTGTAAAAACCAAGAATTTATAGAACATTAATAATAAATTTTTATTACAAATCAACATTAATTATTTAAATGGAAGCTTTAAGTAAGTGATTGTCATCTCACTCGGTAATTATATACATGTCATAAAGAATATTCCTTTTTCATGGGAAAATGGTTATAAAATTTATTTTGGGAAAGATAAAATTATATTACATGGAAAATAAATATAAAAATATTAAATGGTTGAATATATATTTAATAATTCATTATTAAATGATTAAAAATAATTGAACTTTTTTTAGAAAACAATTTTTGGGAAGAAAATACATTTCAGACCAATGAGATAAATAAATTATTATTTTCAGAAAAATATTTCCTCGTAAATTTTTAGTACCAATGAGTGTAAAAAATTTAATATTAATTTCAATTTTAGATCATAATATCTAATCATAGGATGAATGATCATAAACAATCTAAGAAAGTGATGTTATTATAAAATAAAACTCTTACAACGTTTATATATTTGAATCATAATCCCCATGAAATCAATACATTAAATTAAACATAAAGTACCATTATATTAAATAAATTCATGATATTATATGTCATGTTATATTTTTCTACCCCTCATAGAAGAATATGGGTTTAAAATACGATATAATCCTCAATGAAGGAAAATTATAACAAAATTCCATTATTGCTTTAGTCACATTGAAAAGTAATCCCCAAGAAATATTGATCCTCAAATGGATATTTAAACACCCCTAAATTTAATTATAATAATCATATAATAATTTCATGGTAAATATATACACCGTACAAAAAACATATGAATATGAAATATATCTCATACAAATAAAAGTGATATATGAAAACCATTACCTTGAATTCAAAATGTCCCAAATGTCTTTATATACATGTAAAATAAAATTATGTTAATTATTTAGTTGATATATATATTTTATTTTTATTTTAACATTTATATAACTTAATAACATGTGATATCTAATTACTTAGTCGATTAAATTTATGTCAGATGTATGGACCATATTCGACTTATGCTCAAAAACTGACTTTGGTAGGATGGATATTTTCAAATAAATCAATATTTAAACATATGTAGAATAATAATCATGTCATAATTATAATATTAATACATCAATTATAATTTTTTAAATCCATCATGGATGATGGTTATTAAAAATGAACTAACGTTACGAACATGAAAACAATAGGTCGTACGTATGCATGAGTAACATTTCCATACATTCAAAGACCATTATAGAAAGAAGATAAGTAATATTTTATTTTTATATAATTTCATTAATATAAAAAATATTATATTATTTATATTTATATATATATAATTAACATGATTTTGTGGTCGAAAAAATGAATAACATCACTTCGAGGAGGTGGTGTTCCAAATGTCCCCGAAATAAACTATAATTTTTTCATTTGGTGAAATGGTAAAAAAATGATATATTATATTTAAAATAATTAAAAATATGTTATAAATATAAAAAATATTTCATTTAAATAACATATATTTTATATATTTACACTTATTACCTTCTATGTAACGCGTTAGTGAAAAAAATCACATCGCTTCATGAGGTAGTAGTTCTCCATACACAAAAGCATTGTTATTGTAACCCATACACAATATAAATTAGAATTTTATATTTGATCTAATGAATTAATTGGTATTAATTTGTTATAAATATCATATATAAATAATATATCCATCATAAAACCCAACTCTGAGAGGTGCAATTTGAAAATCTAATGACATCATTTTGCGAGGCGGTGGTATGTTGTACACATGAATGATGATTTAGTAACCCATTTGAAGGATTTCTATGTGTTTTAGGATGTAATATTTAAAAAATATATCATTATATTTTACATATTGTGGATATTATATGATAATGTTAGAAAAATTATTAAAGGAGGTGGAGAAAGAAGTAAAATAAATGCTCTCGTTGAAGAACATGACCTCATCTTCAAGTATCCTCCTTAGGTTTTCACTAAACATATAAATGGTTGAATTTATGTGAATAAAATGATTATAGGAAATGGGTATCAGTTATAATAAGTTATTTGGGCTGTTTTTGGAAGATCAAAATGGTTGGAGTGGTGAGAAGAAGTGAGTGGAGTGAGTTCCATTTTATAGTTGAGCTGAAGTGGAATTATAGTAAATACTCAAACGTATTCACTATTGGGATTTAAATATTACCAAAATTGGATACAAAGACAATAAGAAGAAAATTTTGATAAAAAAATCCACCACACAATAAAACAAATCTTTTATGCATTTTTTCCTTTAACATCTACATTTCCTTATTTTTACCATTTTGGGGTTTCACTACGGTAAATAGTTTTATAACCTAGGTAATTTTTACATTAATGATAAATTAAATGGATAAATAATATTAACTATTATCCATAAATATTATAAATATGAAAAAAAATAACCAAATGAAGAAATTATATGTTTTGAAAATTTGTTTCCACACAAGCACAACTAACATGTAAAACCACCACTTTAACATTAACTGCACCAACATGGTTTGTTACTAATTATAGGTTAAAATGTAAATTATAAAATATAAAAATGTTTAATTAATTAATTATATACTATATTAATTAACTAATAATAATCACTTGGAGGAATATAGTATTTTTGGAATTTTAAATTATTTAATAATATGTAAATTATTATAATATAACATTAATGTCTATTTTTAAATTATTCGATTACTTTGAATATAAAAATATCAATAAAATTATGGTATTATAATATTTTATTCTCAAACCTATGAAAAATGATATATTAATATGAAAACTTTATTTAACATACTAATTAACTCAATTTACTCCAATTTTAATATTTTTTGTATCATTCATATCATTAATTTTCTTACTAAATAATTACTACGTTGTTATTTCTTATGAATTTGGGGTAATTATTTCATCTTAAAAATGGAAAGATAAATTATTATAATAAAATACTAATTTATCTTTCAAAATAATATCTATAACTTAACCTGTGTTATTTTTACACATCCCAAAGATTTAATGGAATTAAATTGAATAAAAGTTTCATTTTTTCGTTCCCATTAAGTAACATATTATATGAGTAATATTAAATTTAAATTAGAATTTAAATTAAATATTTTGTGGAATTTTACTTCCATATTATAAAAAACAAATTAAATAAAATTAAGATAATATTTTATGTTATTTTCACTATTATCATTCTAGTTTAATCCCCTGATAAATCAATTTTTCTTTCACTACAGTAACTCATTTTGACTACACTAACAATTTTTTTATCAAAAATAATAATATTATCATATTTCAAATTTTAAATTATTATAATAAAAATTATGTATAATATGTTTTCAAATTCAATTCATATAAGTTGAAAATTTGTATTTAACATTAATCCCATAGACTTGGCTAGACAAATGTTTTTTAAGAAAAGTATTTTCTTAGAAAACGATGATTCTATTATAAATCTATGTCAAATAATAATCGATATTTGAAGTTAAATTAATATTTACTAATATATAATTTATAATTTCCATTTAAATAATTCCCCATTAGGTTTTAATTTATTTTATTAAAATGGAAAACCTTATTCATTTTAAAACAGTTTTTAGAAAAATATGTTGTTAAACCAAAAAACAAACTTATATTGAAACCCAATATATATATGAATAAGGTAATTGAGTGGATTTAATAAAATTTAGTTTGATTTAAAAATTATTCAATACATATTGAGACATTAAAATTACATAATTTATTGAAAATAGAATACATGTTACAAAAATCTCTATTTTCCACTATTCATTGAAAAATTGCCGTTTTCTTGAAAAATACCAGTATTTCAACCAAAGAAAATTATTATATTCGAATTTAAAAATGAAATTAATTATATAATATAAATTTTATAAATGATTCAAATATTGTTTATAATTGTATTTCATATAAATAAATAATTTCTTTTTTGAAAAAAACATATATTTGAAGAGTAAGATCACTATACTAAAAAATGATTAATTATTTACTAAACAGTTATCAATATTTTATATTTAATAATAAATATATATATACACATTTATATATTTCATTATGTAGTTAATACTATTCATAACTTCCAATTTATCGACTAGGTTATAACAGTAAAACATATCATGGGTCATCATGATTCGGTAAAACTCAGCCCTTCATGTAACAGAAGCCATTGAAGTGACTCATTTTTTTCAATTAAATAAATAAAAAAATTGTTGTGGGTACTATAAAATATCAAATATAATATTATTTGATTTAAATATTAGCATTTTATCCCCCCAAACTTTAAAAAAAATTGCAACCTCACAATTTAATCTTTAGCTTTGTAATCAAAGGATGGAAATTTGATAAAACTTTTGTTGTAAACTACCATTGTAAAAATTATTAATAAAAAATAAATCAATAATAGATAAAGTTATATTTAAAATTCATATAGAATATCACATAACTGGGATTCCAAATAGAAGATCATTTGTGGGAATGGAGGGAAATCCAAAATAAATATAGAGAGTGATTGAGGTCACTGATCACAAGTAGGTAAATGATCAATGGAATGTTAAGGGCCTCAAATCCATAAATATGTGGTGATAAAAAAGTCCTTAGATTCATCAAAAATTATGGTACTAGGATCATAATTTTGTTTCAAGACCTTTTTCCTAGATTTGAATAATTCTTTCATCATATAGACTGAAAATATAGAGAAATATACATACTTTTCAAGTATAAAATCATTCATTATACAATTTCCACCAGAATAAAATATTTCTCTCCAACAAGTGAGTATTTGAGGAGAATTATAATGTCAAATGTACCAAACATAAATATTAAATCCCACATAACCCTAAATGGGATAATAAGGTATTCCTCATGTCTGTATGCATTAAGCAAAACCAAAATGGTTTTCATATGGTATGCTAATTCCAAGAATGAATAAAAAAGAATATGATACATTTATATTAAATATTCAATAAAAATACCAAAAATTTAAACAAAATAATTCCATAAATAACTATCCTTAAAATTATTCAAACTTTTATTGACTATGTTATAAACCAAAGGACTAGAAAGATTTTATCATATATTTATCCAAGATAAATAAACCATTATTCATAAAATAAAACCCATATATTTTAAAAATAAAATAAAAATTTTCCAATAAATATTTTATAATAACTAATGAACCACTGTTTCAATGGTAGGTGCTACACCAATTTATCCCTTCAGTTGTGGGTTCAAGACCAACAACCTTATCAAATGTGATGGGTTGTCACCCATCATTCCAGTTTTTCTTCTTTATTTACTCATTAAAAAATAATTTAACCATAAGTAGAACCTATTTTCCATCACAGGGGTTATAAATACACCATCCTAATAATATTTCTTCAACAATTTTATTAATTGCCTCAAAATATTTAATACTGAAAACCGTCAAATGTGGTGTCTATGAATTTGAACTTATGATCTTCCTTAATCTTATAGACTTATGATGTTATAAATAACTCTTTAGATAACCTCACATGAAAAAAAAATCTAATTTATTATTTATCTGCTCCTTTATTTTGATAAAAAATCATATTCAAGAATCCTCTATCTCGGATCTAATGCTATAATTGTAATCTTTTCTTTTCTGGCTTCAATCCTGATAAATTAAACCCAGATTTTTTTCTATCCAAACCATAAAAATTCAAAAGAATATAATGGATATCATGAATTATCTATGACCTTTTAGGTTAATAGTTTTAGAGAATTGGTGAAAAATACTATATAAATAGTTCCCATGACATTAAATAATGATTCTCCCTATTAACTCATCTATTTCTTATTAAGATAACATTGTGATCCATATAAAATCCCCACTAGAAATTATTATTTAAACCAATTTCTTTATAACAATGGGAAAATGATAAATAATAAGGTTGAGATAAATTAAATTTAAGGGGAAACATAATTATTAATAAATTAATGTAATCATTTAGAAAAATAAGATCATAAGGGGATAATGACATACTAAATATAAACTAGTATAACATAAAAATATTCCTATTGATCAATACATGAATCATAAAACATATAAACGTGGAATAAGGTATGAATAATTGAAAAGATTATATAAATCAATAATCATCTTCCATATAATATCAATCTTGATCAAATAAAACATCGTAAAACTATATAATGCTTAAATAAGATGTGTCGATATCATGGAGCATCATCTTAATAGAACACCTAAAAAACTATTATATTACCCTAACATTTGGAATAAATATATGTTCTAAACTCAATATAAGTCTATAGAGGAAATTTTAATTACCATATTCATTAATGTTCTATCAATATGAAAGCATCATTTAAGTTATATGGGGATCACTCGACACTCTCTATGCACACAAAATTTATATAATATATAAGAACTGTGAAATGAATAATGTATAGGGAGATATAATTTCATAATAGTACTCAAAAAACAACAATTATTCCCATTATGACTTTATTAGACCATTGAAATGAAATTGGTTTCATTTAAACCTCTTCTAAACATGATTGAATTGTGGAAAAAGAAATCGGTTCCATAACATTATCTTTTAAACAAGATTAACATATTAAAGAGAGTTTCATTACAATCTATTTGAAAAAATATTATTCCATCCAAATAAATAATGAATATTTTATCAAAAACTAATATAACTAATTTAGTGTAAGTAAATACAAGTTTTTTTTATGTTAGTGAATGGAAATACAATAAAAATTCATTAAAAATTTTTTGAGGAAAATATCCATTCTACTTTGAAAATTACTTTTTAAAAGGTAAAAAGTGTTAAAATAAATTTCCTAGAAAATAAATTTTTAAAACAAAAAATTATAGAATATTAAGAAAAAAATTATATTAATTTAAACTTGTAATATTTTAATGTAAAATTCATATAAATGACTTTCATTTTACTAGGTAATTCCATATATACCATAAATTTCATTCATTTTTCTCTGTAAAAAAGTTAGAAAAAGATCTTATTTAAAAATAATCATGATGATTCATTTGGAAACATTTTTCAAAAAGGGAAAATGGTTAATAATGTATTTAGTAACCAATTTTTAAATGGTTAATAACATTTTTTTAATACAATTTTAGAAAACATGTTTTGGAATAAAACTGATTTCTAGCAGAAGAGTACTATAAAAGTGAATTTCCATAAAAACGTTTTCTCGACAATTTAATGTTAAAAAAAGTGAAAAAATGTAATATTAATTTTAAATATAATTAATAAACATAGTATAATATAATTATTGAGTTTATTTTTAGATGGATTATATGATCCCATCATTGGAAACATTAACATAAACAATCTTGAAAAAAAGATGATATTGTAACATAAAAATCATACCACATTGGTATCATTGAATTGTAAGCCCCATGAAAGGATTATATTAAGTGAAACATAAAATTAAATGAGAATAAATACATTCATGATATTACATGTCAAATGGTATTTATAAAATACTCATTAATAAATATAAGTTTATAACACAACATAAGTCACAATGAAAGAACATTTTGAAAAAAATCCATTACCACTTTGGTAACATTAAAATCAATACCCCTATGAAAAAGATATCCTATAATAGATATTTAAATCAACATAAATCTATGAATAATAATCATATTATATATTTTTTGGTAGTATTTACACTATAAAATAACAAAAAAAGTGTCGAATATTACATATATCTCACATAAATAAAAGTTAGATAACAAAACCATTACCTTGATCTGACATTTCATCTGTTTCTTTATCTACCATAATAATATACCTATTATAATTAATTACCTGATTAATAAACTATTCAATTTTTATTATTATTTTTATTTAACATATAATCATGGTATATACAATTACTTAATCGATTAATTTTAGCTCAGATGTTTTGACCATATTTGTCATATGTGTCAAGAATGACATTGGTAGATTGATTGTGGTTAATGAGGTAATTATTTGAACATATATAAAATAATAATCATGAAATAAATATTATATTGATACATCATTTATAATTTTTAAACTCATCCTAAATTGTTTTTATGAAAAATGAAATAACGTTATGATCATGGAGACGGTAGGTCTTACGTACGCTGGAGCAACATTTCCATTTATTCATTTGTCATTATGGAATGAAGTTAAGTAATATTTTATTGTTCAAAAATTACCATAATATAATAAATAAAATAATATATAATTATATATACTTATATATATAATTCTCATGATTTTTTGGTGAAAACAAAATCACATCGTTTCAAGGAGGTAGTAAACCACACATCCATGAAATACATTATAATTTTCTTCATTGAGTGAAAAGGTAAAAATAAAAAGGAATATTATATTAAAATAATTAAACATATTTCATTAATATCATAAATATTTAATTTATATTACATATATTTATTATCCTTACCCTTGTTACCTTCCAAGTAACGCGTTAGTGAAAAATGAATTTCATCGCTTCACGAGGAAATAGTCTTCCGTACACACAGTAGATGTTATCATATACCTTACATAATGAAATAAAAAATGTTATATAATGAATAATGGATTATTAAGTATAATTATGTTATAAATTTTACATATAATGCTTATATATATCATCATACTCAACTGTAGGAGTTGGTAATGAAATAATGAATGACACTGTTTCGCAAGGCGGTAGTTCGCCATACACAAAATGGTGATTTTTTAACCCATTTTAGGTTGTGTGTGTGGTTTTAGGTAATATACATAGCAATAAAAAATTTCAATATATTTAATATGTGATTTTATTACATAATCATGCAATAATAATAATTGATGGAGGTTTAGAAAAAAGTAAAATAAAGATGCTTATTGAAGAACATTATGTCTTAATTGGGTATCCTCCTTTGATATGCACCAACACCAAGAAAGGATGGATTTATGATAAAAATAAGGCTTTAAAGATTATTTTAGGGATTTTGGGAAGTTATTTTTGTAGGTTTTTATCACGAAAAATGGCTTTCGAGGTGTGAAATGGTGAGGGGTAAGTTCACTTGTATAGTGTAGGAGGATTGACATTATGTTAAATACATAAAATAATTCACTATTGGGAGGTTAATATTACCTAAAGTGGATAAAAATTTATAATTAAAGTCATTTGGGATTATATTATTGATACACACTTATAAAACACAATGAAACATGTGTTTTAGACATTTTGTTCCTTAACAAATATGTTTCCAAATTTTTACCATTTTAGGTTTTCACTACGATAAATAGTTTCCTACCCTATATAACATATCCATTAATAATAAATTAATGATAGAATTATTAGAAAATATATATCCACTAATGATAAATATAAAATCAAATTTATCAAATGAAAATCTTATTCTGTTTAAAATTAGTCTTAACACAAGCGCATGTATCATAAAAAACACAGTGTTTACCTTAACCGCTCTAATAGAGTTTTTTACTAATTATGGGTCAATATATTCACTAAAAAATAATAATTATTCCATTAATTTAACTTAGTATATATTTATAATCATTTAAAAATAAATTGGTGAATTACAGTAATTTTTTTAATTTCAAATCATTTAGTAATATGTAATTTATTGTAAAATAACATTATTGTCTATTTTGAAATTATTCATTTAATTTGAATTTAAAAAATATCAATAAAATGATGGAATTCAAAAATATTATCCATAATCCTTTTTAAAAATATTTATTCATCTAAAAAATTAATTTAACATAATAATTCACTCAATTTACATCACTTATAATATTTTTAATATCATTTATTTAATTTAGTTTCTAACAAAATAATTACTACATTGGCATTTCTTAAGAATTATATGTAGTTATTTCATCTTGAAAAATAAAAAAAATTAACATGGTAAAAAAATAATTTATCATTCATTATGATATATATAACCGAACCTATTTTTTGTAGTTCTAATCCATAACTTATTTTTAATTAAAATGTAGAAAAATATTTTTTGACTTTTTCATTACTTAACTTATTATATGGGTTATACTCAATGTCAAGTGGCATGTAATTTCCATATTTTAGATACTTTAATGTAAAAAGGTAAAAATAAACTCATTAAATAAAATTATTATAATATTTTATGTAATTTTTACTCTTACCATTATATTTTCTCCATGGGTATATAAATTTTTACCTTTACAGCGGTAATTAATTTTTACTTCATGCACTATTCATTTTTTATCCGAATTTATGTAAAACTTATTAGACATGAAAAATATATTTGTTTCCTAATATATAATCCATTTATCCAAATTAAATTCACAAAATTTGAAAAAAAAAATTTAACATTAACCCTGTAGATGCGATGGGACATCGTATTTTTAAGAAGATTATTTTTTTATAAAAATATGATTTTGTGTTAAGTATATGAAAAGTAATATTCATATTATAAAAATAAATTAATATATAATGATATTTAATGTTTAAATTTATTTAAAAGAAATCCAAATTATATATTATTATTTTAATTAAAATGTAGAAACATTGTGAATTTTAAAATATTTTTTAGAAAAAAAAATTAATCCAAAAAAAATTATACACTAACAAAAAATATAATGTTGAATAAAATTAATTATGAAGATTAAATATAACATGGGATAAAAGAAAAAATATTAAAAATATAATGGGATATATAAATTTCATAATTTATTAAAAATGTATTTTTCTACAAAAACATAATTTTTCATTATTCACCGAACAATAAATATTATTTCAAAAAATAATTATTTTTCAAAAAATTAATTAATTTCTTATATTGTAAATTTTGATGTTATTCTTAAAAAAATGAAGTTAATTTTAATAAATAAATTTTATAAATGTTCCACCAATGGATTATAAAAAAATCATGAAAATAATAAACAATATTTTTTATAAAACATATTTTAAAGAATAAATTTTATTTATTAAAAATTGAATTATCATTTACAAAAAAAATAATAAATTGTTTATATTGAGTAATAAATTTATATATATATAATTAATAAGGTAGTTAATACTATTAATACCTTCCAATTTAATGGGACGATTATAAGAGTAAAATATTTAATGGGTTATTTAAGTATGTTAAAACTCAGTCATGTGTATATTAAAAGCTATCAATGAAACGTATTGATACATATTACACTATCTATGTCTTTTTTTTTGACTTTACACAATTAAATATAATTTTCTTATTTTAAAATTATAGTGTATTACACTATCATTTTACAATGAAAATATTGAACATATTATTTCCACACCACCTTTTCGATTTAATGAATTATGTGTGTTGTTGAACACCCTATATCCTTTATTAATTTAAAACATGGTAAAAAATTTAATATAATTTTTAGGTATATATTAATTTATATTTATAATTAAAATCACATATTCTTCATAATAACCATCAATATATTTATTTTATAACATTATGTCATATTTAATAAAAAATATTATTAATAATGAATTGATGAAATATCTTATATAATAATTACAAGATGAAATTAGTATCAAATATAAGAACAATGGGGAACTAATATGTCATGATATCCCAAAGGATTCAATTTTCATTTATTTTTGATAATAACCTTTTTATGGTTGAGGGGTAACCATTACAAAGCCCATATACCTAGAGGCATAGAGCCTTGAATAAATGGCTAATTTTCATTCCCAAGGATCAAAAACCCAATTTGAAATCCCTTCCTAGATGATACAAATTTTTATCTATAGTGAACAACCTCCAAGGAACTCAATAATAAATCCCAATGAATGACTGTAAGGGATTGGTACTGATGGAAATTCCATACACTCTCACTCATTGAATTTGATAGGATTACTGGTGATTTCTATTTTTCCTCTGACCACATTTGGGACTTGAAATTTGATATCTAACCTAGAATTTTTGTTGTTTTAGAAATAAATTCTATACGTTTTTCAAACATCCTCCATCACAATGCTTTGACTAATTGTCCCATTGTAGCTCTTTTGATACTCTGTCACAATGTAATCCATCTAACATCACATCCCCAACTTCTTTATACTCCACCATTTAAACAACCCAGGAAGAGACCTCCCTACACACCACCATATTCTGCAATTGTTTCACAACCCAACCACCACAAGACTTCCCTATAATGTTTTCCTCACACCGACCTTATTGGCCTCACATCACAGCACCATCTCCATACACACCACCTTATTTGGCCATTTCCATAAACCCACCACTATAAGAATTCGCTATCATGCTATCCTCACACCGGCCTTGCCCACCCTGTATCTCAGCTCAATCATCTGTACTACCTTTCATTTAATCATCACCACCCCTCTCCATTCGTTTTTTCACATGGCCACCTAGCCCCTCAACATGGTCTCCTAACTTCCATAGTCACACTGCACCAACATTCACCCCCTTTCCATTGAGTATGGGAATATGTCATGAAAATAATGCATACACTACATCAATAAAAATTTAATTCCACCAACTGGAGGCAGTCAGGGTTGGAATCTTTGATCACTTATGGAAATCAAAAGCTTATTTCCAACTGAACCAGTTCATGTTTGCAGTGAAACTAATTTTTCCAGACCATTTCATTACTTAATATCTTTTAGTATATGATTCAAAATTGGTTCCATATTTATAATAAAACACTAATATAGTTTCTTTTAATCAATATATATCCCCTTCCATTATAGCTTTGAGTAATTATTTTTATGTTTTTCACTCACCAGAGATGAAAACATTTTTTCATGTTTATTATATATTAGTCCATACACATAAAAACAAGTAATTATATTCTAATTAAGGGAATCCTTGTATAATTTCTATAAATATGATTCTATTATTTTTTATGATCCATGTTTCATACCTTTTAAGAAAAACAAATTATCTAATACAAAAAAAATTCCTCTGTGCATTGAAAAATTCAAATTTTCCATTAAAAATCTATAAAATTATTTTTATTAATTTTTTAATTCTATAATACATATAAATGAGAGATTTTAAATTTTAATTATTTATAATTTTAGAAATAGTATAATTATTTACCATAGAATTTTATTATTTAATAAGTATTTAACATGGATTTTTAATTGATATAATCAAAATAAAATAGTCATTTAATACATATATTATATTTATTAGGGAACTAGGATCAATAATTCCCTAATATCTGTGATATTTTTTCCTCTACAATAATTAAATTATAAATTATGTATAATTTAATGTCAGTTATAAGATATATAACTCCTAAATAGTTTTCTTAAAAAAACATTACCAATTTTATCAAATGATTTATCTTAACTTTATCTCTGTAAGAATATTAGGGCTTCAGATACCCAAACACGTGTATCTGAAATCTTATAATATATGTATATATATTCTTAATTTGAGATACTCACAATATATATATATATATTACACTATGGGATGTAGACAATATAACTAATGGATATCTATCATAGGAATGACCCACTAAGAATGGATGATCGGTGTCCTGAAAAGATAATTTATTAATAAAATATAATAATTTGTGTTTGAAGAGGTTTTAATATTTTTTCAACATGTATTTAAATATAGATATCAAAAATTACTCTTTACATATCCTCCCTATCATGACCCGGCCCACTAGGGCCCTCTTAACTGGCAATAAGTCGAGTGTGACTACCCTATGCCAACTTCCAATAGGCAATAAGCTAGAGAAAATCGACGAGTTGGCATAACACTCTCATGGAAGGCCATAAACTAAGGTACATGCACACACACACACACATCACCAAACCCAAACAATGATCAAATGTAAAATAATACAGATACCAAATTCATACACTCATATAAAACCCACAACCAAAGTATAATAAAATACTATAAAGTGATAAGGTCCAAATACTAGCTGACCAAAAACTATAATGATTTCCAACCTGATAGCATGTGGGGACTACAGTCAAATGTGTCTCATTGTATAAACCATAGTGTGTCTAGCTGAAAACTATGCTCCATCTTTTCTTTGTCCCCTAATAACCTCATCGAACATCTAGTTCTCTACATAAGAGAAGACATGTGATGGAAGAACCAATTCATTGGTGAGTGTAGCATTACCTAGAAAGATACCATGAAATCCCTATAAAAATAGAATCAAGAATAGTAGTCAGCTCATCATAGAAATATTTCATAAAAAATCATAACAAAAATATGCATATATACCCATAGATGACACATATCCTCAATGTATGTTCACAACCATATTTTCTAGGCTAGGATTCATATATTATGATTCCATGAAACACTATTCTAAAAATAAGCCCTCTATGACTCATATAGTAATGATGGAATCCATATGAGTTATCGTTGTCACTAGTTATGGAGATAAGAAGTATACTCTAGAAGTTTGAAGATATAGACACATAGATGGGGATCAAACCCATTCACAAGGGTATAATAATAGACCTAATCCGTAGTAACTTGATATGTTGGGGATTAATGCACACATAGTGTTTTTTACAATATTTAATAGAACCCCAACTAGAAAAATGATGATGATAGAGGATCTCACTCTAAGACTCACAAAAGTATTCCAACAACTCTATCATAAGATGAAGTTTCATAGAGTGGATAACCATCTTATACACATGATGAAATTCCCTAATAAATCATTAGGGAAAGGATCATCAGAGAGCACCCCAATGAATCATATCCTTACTAAAGGGAACAAGGGCTCTAAGACATCTTTGAATAAGTACATGACATGTACTAGAATTACATGGTGTGTCCCTTCAACGCCAAGTCTACCCATATATCATGGAACTTGTCTATTTTTGTTTCAATTCTCCCATGTCCCTTACCATGTAATTTTTTGTGTCCAGGTCATGGATCAAACAATGTAAGCATGTTGAAGTTGAGTACATATCAATTTTCTCTCATATATTTCACTGAATTTCTAGTTCATATCACGTGTAGTGTGACACATGTCAAACATTGTGTGGTAAAAATATCCTCTGCCAAAAACCTAGCAACATAGATAGGGCCCCACATGGCATGTGATTCTGGATAAAATTTCATGTAATGCGGGAATTCTAGAAACCCATGGTTCCCCTTAATTATGTACATGTGCCACCACTTAAATTGAAAAGAGAACATAGATCTGGTATTTTGAGACTCACCACTACCTTCATCCCAGGAACCAATAATTAATCCACTCAGAAATCATCTATCAAGACACAACGTTGTCACATATTGAAAACATGAATATTGAAAATCCCCAAATTAAAATCGATTGATCATATTTCATCATCATTACTCTAAATCACATATTCAATCACATATATACTGATAGAATTTATTCATTGATCCGAAAGACGATCACACAAAAATAAAATAACGAGTATTCATCATACCGCGGGCTAAATGAATTTCTCATGATGGGAATTTTATGAATAATGGATGAATTTAACTACATAATAACCCAAGGAATGGACCTTAACCAATGTTCATGATGTCCATGATTCTTTTCTGTTTCATGGTGAATGAATAGATATAAATCAACAACAACAGAGATCCAAAACACTTGATAAATCAATCTCAGACCTATAATATTCTCTATATGTGAATAAGTTCATCGGTTGACTAATTCAATTTAACCATAGCATAATAAATATGTGATAAAACAATATAATACAATATTCCTACTCAGGATTTATTGATCACTAGTGAAGAAAGAATTTGTTTCATAGTCATTGGTGATATCCTTAATTTCTATTTGTGTGAATGTTCCTCGAACCATCATAATCATTCTCAATGGCTTCCTCCAACATTGTCTCTCAATTCTTAGGGTTATGTGGCCAAACTAGATAATTGTACATAAATTTATTTAAATAATGGATTATTTGGTCACTAAATCATCAAATAAAATATATAAATTCATTCATTCATTCATTCATTTTATTCCCTTGGAAACCTTTTCAAAAATGCATGATATCGATAAAGATTATGTTGTTCCTAGGGTAAAACTGATGTTCCAAACTCAACTTCATCTTTAAATTTATGATCCAAGAACACATTTGAGAGTTATTCCACATTTTTAGGAAAAATTTCCATGCATTCAATTAATTTATTTTAATATTTCAAACATCAATTTTGGGATCACTAGGCCTCTAAAACACATATCGTATTAGGGCCAGGTTTTCAAAATATTACAAGATATATTCAATGACTATGTATGAAAAATATATTTTACATTACCATAATGTATATATGATTCTAATTGATTTAATTTAAAATTTAAATATTAATTAACCCAATTTACATATACTAATCACTAAATCTATAACTTTTATACATTTAATTATATGAGTTAAAATTCTATTGTGAAATATAATTATATTGTTAATCATGTATAAATATGAATAATAATCAAATGACACCTAAAAAACATTCATGTAAACAATTAAAATCATAAGAAACATTCATCATATTAATTTGTGTGTATAGTGTCACAAGTCACAAACGCATAACATGTGTGATAGAGTTGCACCACCCAATCCCATTAAAATTACAATCCAAATACCAATTATCATTAGATCATTTTTCAAGATTGATTTTCCATTTATATATAGAACAAATAAAAAAAATTGTGGCGTCCCAGACCTGGCTGCCCATCAACCTGATCCCCAAGCCCGATAGGCCACATAACCCCTGGCATGTCTCCCCATAGGCCAGGGGCTGCCGACTAGAAGTGGGGGTGTAATGGTAAGTCAGTGGGGAGACTGTACCCCCATGTCAGAGTACACAGTGGAATAGCATCAAAGTAATAGATAGCAGAAGCACAAAAAATGGATAAACAGGAGAAAAGGTAAAACATACAAACCAAGCAACATAAGTAAGGAAAACCTGATAAATATACAAAAGCCTCATAGGTAGTGTCTGATACAAAATGAATGCATAGCATTTCATGCAGTAATACAAAAAGAGAACAAATCAGTCCACGAGCATTTCTAGCCAAGCTCGATCCACTGCTCTGGACTCCAGCTAGATCATACATGTATCAACAACCTGACGCCAGGTCTTTGCCCCTACTAGTACCTACAGCAGTAAAGTCTACACGGGGGCCCAGGAGGCCACTGGGTAGGGTGTGAGACAAGTCTTAGTAGGCCACCACCAACAGTGTCTATGTGTAATCCAAATGGGTGTTCGCAGTAATAGTGAGCAATAGAGTGCAAGTAAGTAAAACAAGAAATAAAAAAACCATCCTGCTCAGGTTCCAGAAGGACACCTGGCGGGTCTACATGCTTCAGCTCACGACTGGTGTGTCAGTATGAATCACCTGGTTATTTAGATATATATATATATATATATATATATATATATATATATATATATAATATGTTGGGTTGGACCGGGATGGAACTCACGGATGTCCTTAACCCAGGGGCAACGCTCTCGATCCAACCCCTGGCCCAACCTTGGGGAAGCTCTCAAGGTCTATCCCCAGCCCGAAGGCTAAAGAATGATTCAAGGGAGCTCTCACAGTCTACCCTTAGCGTGAAGCCGTAACATAGGGGAGCTCTCACGGTATACCCCTATCCTGAATCTTTATCGTTCAATTAGGGGAGCTCTCATAGTTTTCCCCTAGCCTGAAGCCATATCATAGGGGAGCTCTCACAGTGTACCCCTATCCCAAATCTTTATCATTTAATAGTCTAGGTTATAAGGAATACACTTCTTATACCATTAATATCAAATAAACATGGCATTTCCATCTCACAATATCACATAATCACATTTCAAGCAAACATACATTTAAACTAATAAAAGGGGTTTAGGCTAACTTATCCTTTCCAAACCTTAACCAAACCATCCCATTTTGCTCACATGGAAAATGGCTTTCAAGACATACCCATAAGGTCTAAAGGTGAAAAGGGGCTAAAAATCAAGGTATAACACCTATGGGTGTCCATACCAGGTTCATATGGTACACAAACACCCAAATGAGGGTAGTTCCCATACCCTCCTATCACAAGGGTCATTTAGGCAGTAAGCATTCAATATAAATAAGGGTTTTGGAAAAAGGAAAACCATGGCATGACAAAATAAACTCAAGAATGACGAAAACCCAAAAGGAGAACACATGACCACCTACCTTAGGGTTGTAGACGTAGGCTCGCTTGATATCGACCTCAGATTCGAAGTAGATTGGGAGAGATCTGAGTTTCAGTCCAATGCCCTAAAAATAGGTCATATGATCCTGTATCAAAATAACACGATGGAAATCAGGATTTGCCGAGGAGAAAGGAGTGCATGAGGTTAGCCTTACCTTGGGTGATCCACTGCCTTCAACAGATTGAAGATTGGACTCTGGATGAAGAATAGGTAAGAGAAAAAGATTGGAGAGGGTTTGGGAGCTCAAGGAGGAGTTCCTCCTCTGTTCTGTCCATTAGAATGAAGAAAGAATAGGTTTAGGATTAAATAAAACTTAAGGGAAAAAGTGTAAATTCACCATATAAAGGGTCGCACAGTTTAGGAGCATGGTTTACCCAAACCGTGCGCAAACTGTAGGCACCTCACTGCCTCCAGAATGCATGGCTGCATGGTTTAACCAAATTGTGCGACTTTACTATTCATGTCGTGCGCAAACCGTGCGCCCTTGCTGGTGCCCCTGTCTTCAGGTGCACGGTTTATGTCAAATCGTTCGCAGACCATGCGCAGGCCGTGCGCCACTGTTTGCAAGTCCATTTCCCAAACTCCTGGGCTCCGAACAAGCCTCAGACACTCCCCAGACCTTCCTTAAGATGTTACACACATTAAACAAGCTTAAAGAAAATATTTGAAAGAAAAAATAACGATCTGTACCTTTTCCAAAGAGTCGGGTAATTACAACCTCCCCTCTTTAAAGGAACTCATCCCTAAGTTGGCCTTCTGAGGGTAAAGAGGTTTCACCAGCGAAAAGCTCCAGCCATTGAGATCGTATATCAGCCTCCTGCTCCCAGGTGTCATCTTGTACCCGGTCGTGCTGCCATAGCACCCGTACAAGAGGAACGTACCGGCCTCAGAGTGTTTTCACGCTCTGATCGACAATTTTCATCGGATACTCCTCAAAGGAAGCATCCATATCCAGTTCAACATAATCAGGATAAATCAGATGAGTCGGATCCAAAAAGTACCGGCGAAGCTGAGATACATGAAAAAAATTGTGCAAGGCCTAATATCTCTGTGGAAGTGCAAGCTAGTAAGCTACTAGTCCGATCCGCTTAAACACCTTAAAGGGTCCTATGAACCTCAGTGAAAGCTTACCCTGCTTCTGAATAAGTCTCTGCCTGTCATGACCCCCTCCCACCAAAGATGTCCCTCCTGAGTTGGCAATGGTGAAAGGGAGATAATGACCCCTGAGTCCCGCCTCCAGTAGGACCCAGGGTGGTGACTAGCACCAAGGGTATGAGTTTTTCACAATATGGGAGGCATTACCCTTTTTATTTAATTTAGATCAGGAAATAGGATGAGTCAACCACCAAAAGGAAAAGAAAGGAAATACAATTAAATTAACCCAAATAAATCCCACATGCATGTTTAAATAGTTCTGAAACAAGGTACAAGTACAAGAAATCTCAAAAGTACAATACCAAAAGAAACAAGAGTACAACAACTGCAACAACCCCAACTGTCTCGACTAGTAGGGTCCCGCATGGCCCTAGTAGACCTCCTAGAAACCTGAAAGTAAGCGTAGGGTGAGCATACAAGTATACTTAGTAGGGAAACCTAAAGCTCTCATGCACAAGTGGGGAGACATCCTAATGTCCCGTGAGAACAACAGAAGAAACCAAAACCTATCAAGGAATTCTAACGACCCAACCTCACCAGCCACGCTCACCAAAACACAAATAAACAGGTAGTAGTATATAAGAACAAGAGTATTGGGTACCCTGCACCATTTCCCACTAGCTAGCTGATCTTCCTAACGGCGAACGTCCTGACGCTACCACACTCTTCCCGCCCGCACACACCTGGGCCTCACAACCACATATCCCACCGGCACACACCTGGGCCTCACAACCACATATCCTGCCCCCACACACTTGGGCCTCACTATCACATATCCCGCCCACACACACCTGTGCCTCAAAACCACATATCCCGCCCGCACACACTCGGGCCTCATCCCGAAGATTCTTGGGAAATAGTAAACCTTCCCGAAGAGTATTGGGCTAATACCACCCCAATAGAAACCTACCTGAAGAGTCTTAGGTTTAAGGTCGCCTCAAGCCATCACAGCCTATGGAAGAAGGAGCAAGAAGGATCTAGTAACTAAGGGGAAACACCCTCTCCCATGAAATGGGAGTGTTCGGCACTAAGTTCTCAACATGGGTGAGGTGCGACAAAACACAAAGATACAGATATATATATATATATATATATACCAAACACTCAGCCCAACCTATGGCTTCTAAACAGATAAATTGAGCACGTGCCTCGGCACTGCTATATCAAATCATGCATACAAAAAACAATCCCAACCCCATTTAGGTTTTCATGTTTCAACAGAATTAGTTTATTAGTCCCTTAACTACTGGGAAAATATCCACAACCAACCATATCAATCGCTCATAAAACATATCCCTGCCATCCACAAATCAAGTTAGGAAAACATAAGAAACATAAACAAGTACCTTCTTATTAACCAACCAACCTAGTTTATTATTATTCCTGTTCTATTACCATTCGCCACCATTCATTAACTCTTCCACTTTTATTTATTAATCACAACCCATAGTTCGTTCACATTCAAACCCATCCCTACAACCCCGCTGCCAACCACCATAACCACAACACAAAGAAACCCATACATCATCATCCCTTGATACCATTTATCGCAGCCCTGATTCCCTTCACAGACATTGCATTCACACCAACCCACAACCAAGCCAACCATAGCCCTGCTGCTCACCCAATCTATAACATCCCACAAAACACTCCCTTCACATAAACCAGCACCCACATGTTTATTATTTCATTTTTGTTCAACCGGTGTGATCACACAAGGGTTCCAGTTGTTCATTTAATCATCCAACTTTATGTGATTAACCAATTACCACATTCCACAAAGTTTCCATCCGTAAACAGTCTAGAAAGATAGGGCAGCATTTAATTGTGTAAGAAAAGTCCCCCAACAACCATGATTTTTAGTAGGCAAAAGCCTATTCAATTCACAACATAATATCTTAGGATATAAATAAATAACTGCATTCACAAACATCCCATCCCCGTTATATAAGCCAGTTATTATCTTCATTAAACCAGTTCAAATTTACTTCATGTAAAAAAGAGGAAATCCACCCTACATGATTCAAAATTTAGAGAGATGAAGGTAAGATCCCTACCTCCATAGGTTCTAATCACAGCACTCCCCCGGGTCAACATTAGAAGACATTCGTTGGCATCCGTCGCTTCTGTCAAATCCCGAAAAAACATCATCAGGTGGAATCTGGGAAGTAAAGGCTGAAGGGAAGACAACAGATCCAAGCTCAGATGTTCCACCTCATCGCTACAATCCCGTGGCCACTGACGGGTCATAAATAAGAGCTCGGACGAAGAAGTTACGAAAGAAAAGAGCCTTTGAGTCTCTTGGGAGAGCTCTGCTTGAGGGAATGGGGAGGAGAGGAGTGAATTGAAAAGGAGGATGGGACCCCTCCTTTTATAGGCAAGAAAAACAAAAATTACATGGCATGTACTTCCTAGTACATGGCGTATACTCGGCCATTTCACAAGGTCACCACGCGGCTTCCAACACGGCCTTCAACGCGGGACGCAGCCATTGACTGGTCAACACATGGTTTGAGGGTAACACGTACGAGGGGAGGGACTACACGGCATGTAGTATGGGATACACGGCGTGTACTCATTTATTTCACATGGCAAGGACGCAGCCTTCAACACGGGTTATACCCGGTGTGGGGGTACACAGCGTGTACTCACACTACAAGGCGTGTAGTTACAAAATTCTGGAAAGTGTGGGAAAAGTCCATTTTACCCTTCATAACACTTCATGACCTTATTTTTGACAAAGGAATGGGCCAGAGAGGTCCGGGACATTACATCAGATACCTCTTAAAACATTCTTGTCCCTGTGAATTCAAAATCCAACCCAGAGGAACCCAACAAGATACCTCTTAGGGCTCTCGTTATAAAAGGAACCCATCCAACAACCCTAATCATATGTGTTAAGAATTCCTTCTCATATGTCGAGATACTATCTGCTTTAGGCGGAACTGACTCACTTGCACGGGTTTAATCACATCATTATTAATGTGTCTTGATTAATAATTGGGTCTTCCCACTTCCATACATTAGGATTTTTCAACTTGCACTACCCCCAACACCACACAACCAACACACTTCCAGAACACGTGGTTTGGGGAAATTCCTTCTCCTATGTCGAGATATTATCCGCTTTATGTGGCACTGAATCGCCCACATGGGTTCAATCGCATCCGTATTAATGCGTCTCGATTAAGGATCAGGTTTTTTCTTTTCCCCACACATTTGGGCATGCTACACACTTCTAGAGAACAAGGAAAAAAGGTCTCACAACCGACAAACCAAGAATTCCATATATCAAAGGTACATAGTATAACATAAAAACAAAGCATAGAATAACAAAGCAAAACACAATTCAAAACAACTTCAGGTACTAAGCGTGCATCTGAGCCTCCCGCACCCAAGTCCTCTCCTCGAGGCCGCCATGCCTCCACAACACACGAACCAAGGGAATGGTTCATCCACAGAGCACCTTCTCTTTACGATCCTCGATTCTGACTGGTCATTCCTCAAAGGTCTCGTCATCTCCCATATCTAACTCTCCCCAGTCAATAACGTGAGAGTCGTCGTGCAAGTACCAACGAAGCTGGGAGATGTGGAAGACGTCATGAACCTTCTCCAACTTAGGTGGCAGGGCTAGCTGATATTCCACCTCACCGACTCGCCTCAGCACCTCAAAAGGTCCAATGAACCTAGGGGAGATCTTACTCCCTTTACCAAACCTCTGCTACCCCCGTTGAGGGGATACATTCAAGAACACATGATCTCCCACCTCGAACTCCAAGGGCCCCCTCTGACGATCATCATGAGACTTTTTTCGGTTCTGAGCTACTTTCATCCTCTCACGCACAAGCTATACTTTCTCTGTGGTGCTCTGTACTACCTCTGGCCCAAGAGCACCTATCTCACCAACCTCTGCCCAGCAAATCGGTGAATGACATGGTCTTCTATAAAAAGCCTCAAACAGTGTCATGCAAATAGTAGAGTGGAAGCTATTGTTGTAGGAAAACTATACTAAAGGAAAGTGTCATACCCACAACCCTCCAAAATCTAGAACGCATGCATGTAGCATGTCCTCCAACTTCCGGATAGTCCGGTCTGTCTTCCCATCAATCTGGGGGTGGAAAGCAGTGCTAAGGCGTAACTGGGTGCCAAAAGCATGTTGTATCCCCCTCCAGACTCGTGAGGTAAATCAATTATCCTGATCTGAGATGATAGTATTCAGAACTCCATGAAAACACACCACCTTGTCTATATACATCTGTGCTAAGGTACTCACCAGGACTGACTCCTTAATTGCTAAGAAGTGAGCTGATTTCATCAATCAATCCACCACTACCCAGATAGCATCATAACCACACTGAGCTCTGGGTAGTCCAGTGACAATGTCCATTGAGATGTCATCCCATTTCCACTCAGGGACATCTAAAGGATGCAAAAAACCACTGGGAACACGGTGTTCAGCCTTTACTTGCAAACACACTAGGCACTTAGCCACAAACTCCGCCACTTCCCGTTTCACCCCTGACCACCAAAATTGTTCCCTAAGGCCTCGATACATTTTTCAAACCCCTGGATGTACCGCCAAGGCTGATCTATGGAACTCACGGAGAATGCCCTCATGCATCTCCTCTGGAAAAAATATCCTTCCATGAAAAATCATATGATGTTCGTTGTCTTCTGACCATCCTTCTGGAGCGTTTCCCTGATCGATATGATCTCACATTACTTCTACCTCGGAGTCTCCCCACTGAGACTCTTCCACCTACTACAACAAGGAGGATTGTATTGTCATTTGAAACCAACAACCTCTAACACCCTCTACCCTTGCATCCAAGTGCAAGGCAGCCAACTCTCCCATTGCCCTCCCAGCATCAGCAGATTCCCGAACTACTTCCTTATTAGACTTCCTGCTCAGGGCATCAGCCACAAAATTTCCCTTACCTTCAGTGTAAGAGATATCGAAGTCGTAGTCTTGGAGAAACCCGACCCATCTCCACTGCCGTAAGTTCAGGTCATGCTGGGAGAAGATACAACGTAAGCTCTTGTGATCTGAGAAGACCACAAAGCACTCCCCAAAGAGGTAATGTTGCCACAATTTTAGTGCGAACACTATTACTACAAGCTCTAGGACATGGGTGGCATAGTTACGCTCATGAGGGCACAACTGCCTAGACCCATAATAGATCACGCCCTTCTTCTGCATCAGTACGCACCCCAAGCCAAGGCCAGAGGCATCACAAAACACCTCATACAACAACCCTTCCTCTGGAAACCTGAGTACGGGAGAACTGACCAACTTCTCCTTCAGTTAGTCGAAATCTTTCTGGCACTGCTCGCTCCATAATAAGACCCGGTTCTTCCTAGTCAAAGCCGTCAACGGATCAGGAACTCGAGAGAAGTTTGAAAAGAACCTCCGATAATAACCTACCAACCCCAGGAAACTATGAACTTCTACCAAGATCTTGGGTGCTGCCCAAGAAACAACTGCCTCCACCATCGACGGGTCCACTGACACTCCATTCTGAGACACTACGTGCCCAAGGAAGTGTAATTCTTGTGTCAAGAACTTACACTTCGACAATTTCCCATAAATGTGGTGGTGTCGAAAGACTTCGAAGACTTCCCTGAGATTCTCAAAATGCTCCTCCTCTGATCTTGAGTAGATCAGGATGTCATCGATAAACAAAATGACGAACCGGTCCAGAAACTCTCGGAATACAAGGTTCATAAGTCCCATTAACATAGCTAGTGCATTTGTAACTCCAAACGGAATTACTACAAACTCGAAGTGTCCATAACTGCACTTAAAATCCATCTTTGAGATGTCACTATTCTTTACCCTCAGCTAATGATATCCAGATAGTAGGTCGATCTTAAAAAACCAACCTTCTCCCTTCAGCTGGTCGAAGAGATCATCTATCCTTGGAAGGGGGTAACAGTTCTTGACTGTCACCTAATTTAACCTTCGGTAGTATATGCATAGCCTGAGACCACCATCTGTCTTCTTCATGAACAAAACTGGAGCACCCCATGGCGACACGCTGGGTCGAATAAAACCCTTCTCCATCAGATCGTCAATCTGAATCCGCAACTCTCGCAACTCCGAAGGTTCCATCTGATAAGGGGACATCTAAATCAGACAGGCAGTAGGCTGTAAGTCTATCTTGAACTCAACGTCACGTCAGGGGGTAGAGTCACAACCTCCTTAGGAAAAACATCAAGTAACTCCCCCAACAACCTCTGGGACATCCATAATCTTTGTATCAGCAGAAACCACTAATAACCTTCCTAACAAAGAAAGAAGAGGCTTCACATGCTGGCTTCCCACCTGATAGCTCCTCTCACCAACAAAAGATACACGCTACCCATCCACATCAGAGAACACGACCCTTATTCACAAGAAGTAGATAATGGCACTAACAGAAAACAACCAGTCAATGCCTAGGATGACATCGTATGGATGCATCTGTAGTAAAAGAAGGTCCCCACTTGATCGATGTGGTCCCAATGTCATCCCACATCCCCGGAAAACACAAGATATGATGGTCTGGCCTCCAAATGGTGTACTCAGCACCAGGGGTATGAAAATTCTCTCAACATATAGACCCAAAGCATGGGCTAGACCAGATGCAACAAAGGGGTGCAAAGCTGCTGAATCGAACAAGGCAGAAATGAGAGTGCTGATCAAACAAATCGTACCTCGCACCACCTCTGGTCATGCCGGAGCTGTCAACTCTGCTGCGTGCAACTGTCCACACCCAGCTCCTCTGCCTCTCTGATGTCGACCACCTCCCCGACCATGCCCTGGTCGAGGTCTTTAAGGAGTACCCTGAGGTCGGCCTCCTCCTGCAATGTCTTCCCTCGGAGGAGCAGGGTCCTGCTTCTACTGGAAGGGCCTCGCTGGCAATTGGTGCTGCTGAGGCGGGCGCTGAACTAGTCCACCTCCACCGTACAGAGCTCGGGTTGGGCACCGACTCTGAATGTTCCCGAAACCTCCACAAGAGAAACACTTAGGTCCCGGGCTCATGAAAAGGGGACGAGGACCCAAAGATCTGAACTGGAACTGCTAAGGCATGCTCCCTACTGGCTTGAATCTGGAAGGTCCTGTCGTAGGAGACTTGCCGGTGCCTGCCTTCCCCTTCGACGAACCCGGCGGGATCCCCTCTCGTGGTGCACCTCCCTGCGAGTGCATCCTCTCTACAACCTCTTCCTTTTTCTGTACTTCCAAGTACGTCGGAAGAGTGAAGTGGGTGACAGCATACTGGAGCGAAGGATGAAGCGCCTCCTCCAAACATCTCGCCCGAGACTCCTCATCCGGAAAGAGATCCAAAGAAAAGCATAGGAGATCCTTGAACTTGATCCCCAACTCTCGTACTGACATACTCCCCTACTGAAGGGAGAGTAACTCCTGCCGTTTCTCTACCTTGATCGTGGAAGAAAGGAATTACTCTCAGAATTCCTTCCCAAAGTCAGCCCATGGAACCTCTGTCTCTGTCCTCTCTCCAAGGTAGAGTGTCCACCACTGACGCGCCGCACCTCTCAGCTGACTGACTGGTAGGGGAACCCAGTACTCCCTCGGAGCACGGTTAAAATTAAAAGAAATCTCTGGGTCCTCAATCCCCCCCACCGTCTCTATATCTGAAGTAATACCCTCATACTTCTTGATGGTTTGTCGCTGGAAAGAACAGAGAGTCTTCTTCCAGTGGTTATCTTCCTCCTTGTGGTCAATCCTTAACTGATCGACCGCCTGAATCTGCTGGGTCTCAGCTGTCTGAGCCACCCGGGGATGATGTCCAGGTTCCATAGCCGTACGGTAAACAAAGATCTCCTAATCCCAAGTAGTAAGGAATTTATCAAGGTTTTATTTTATCATTTTATTCAATTTATTTCCCATAATACCCAAATCAAGTAAAACACAATCATGATGATGCATGTACCTTCCCTAGGTTCTCTACCCTGCAATCAATGTAGTCTCACTTGGTTTTTCAGTAGGCTTAGAGTCCTTACATCAGATCACGGGGGACCTAAAATCTCATGTCCTAGCTGGTCTTCCCTGGCCTATGTCATGCACCAAGATCCGCCGACACTATTGCCCCACCATCCCATGGAATCCTCATTGTGCCTAACTCCAGACTCCATCCTATCTCTCAACCATCAGCTCTGATACCATTCTATCATGACCCCCTCCCACAAAAGATGCCCCTCTGGAGCTGGAAATGGTGAAAGGGAGATAATGACCCCTGAGTCCCACCTCCAGTAGGCCCCGGGGTGGCGACTAGCACCAAGGGTATGGGTTTTTTACAATATGGGAGGCATTACCCATTTTATTTAATTAAGATCAGGAAATAGGATGATTCAACCACCAAAAGTAAAAGAAAGGAAATACAAGTAAATAAACCCAAACCAATCCCACATGCATGTATAAATAGTTTTGAAACAAAGTACAAGTACAAGAAATCTCAAAAGTACAATACCAAAAGAAACAAGAGTATAGCAACTGTGACAACTCCAATTGTCCCGATTAGTAGGGTCTCGCACAGCCCTGGTAAACCTCTTCGAAACCTGAAAGTAAATGTAGGGTGAGAATAAAAGTATACTCAGTAGGGAAACCAAAATCCCTTGTGCACAAGTGGGGAGACATCCTAATGTCCTGTGAGAAAAACAGAAGAAACCAAAACCTATCAAGGAATTCTAACCACCCAACCTCACCAGCCACGCTCACCAAAACACAAATCAACAGGTAGTAGTATATAAGAACAAGAGTATTGGGTACCCCACGCCATTTCCCACTAGCTAGCTACTCTTCCTAACGATGAGCATCCTGACGCTACCACACTCTTCCCACCCGCACACACCTAGGCCTCATAACCATATATCCCACCCGCACACACCTGGCCCTCACAACCACATATCCCGCCCGCACACACCTGGGCCTCACAACCACATATCTCCCCCGCACACACCTGGGCCTCAACCCGAAGATTCTTGGGAAATAGTAAACCTTCCTGAAGAGTCTTGGTCTAATACCACCCCAATAAAAACCTACCTGAAGACTCTTAGGTGTAAGGTTGCCTCAAGCCATCACAACCTATGGAAGAAGGAGAAGGAAGGAGCTAGTAACTAAGGGGAAAACACCCTCTCCCTTGAAATGGGAGTGTTCGAAACTAAGTTCTCAACATGGGTGAGGTGCAGCAAAACAAAAAGATACAGATATATATATATATATACCAAACACTCAGCCCAACCTATGGCTTCTAAACAAAGAAATTGAGCATGGGCCTCGACATTGCTATATCGAAGCATGTATACAACAAACAATCCCAACCCCATTTAGGTTTTCATGTTTCAAAATAATTAGTTTATTAGTCCCTTAACTACTGGGAAAATATCCCCAACCAACCATATCAATCGCTCGTAAAACATATCACTGCCATCTACAAATCATGTTAGGAAAACAGAAGAAACACAAACAAGTCCCTTATTATTAACCAACCAACCCCATTGATTATTATTCCCTTTCTATTACCATGCCCCACCATTCATTAACTCTGGCACTTTTATTTATTAATCACAACCCATAGTTCATTCACATTCAAACCCATCCCTGCAGCCCCGCTGCCAACCACCATAACCACAACACACCGAAACCTGTACATCATCATCCATTGATACCATTTATCACAGCCCCACAGCCCATCACTAACATAGCATTCACACCAACCCACAACCAAGCCAACCGCATCCCCACTACTCACCCAATCCAAAACTTCCCACAAAACACTCCCTTCACATAAACCAGCACCCACATGTTTATTATTTCAGTTTTGTTCAACCAAGGTGATCACACAAGGGTTCCTGTTATTCATTTAATCAGCCAACTTTACGTGATTAACCAATTCCCACATTCCACAAAGTTTCCATCCATAAACGGTCTAGAAAGATAGGGAAGCATTTAATTGCACAAGAAAAGGCCCCAAATGACCGTGATTTCTAGTAGGCATAAACCTATTCAATTCACAACATAATATCACAGGATATAAATAAAGTAACTGCATTCAAAAACTTCCCATCCCTATTATATAAGCCAGTTATTATCTTCTTTAAACGAGTTCAAATGTTCTTAACGTAAACAAGAGGAAACCCACCCTGCATGATGCACAATTTAGAGAGACAAAGGTAAGATCCCTACCTCCACAGGTTCTGATCAAAAAGCTCCCCCAGGTCAACTTTAGAAGATGTTCGTTGTCGTCTATCTCTTCTTTCAAATCCCAGCAAAACCTACTCAGGTGGAAGATGGGAAGGAAAGGAAGAAGGGAAGATAATAGATCCAATCTCAGAAGTTATGCCTCATTGTTACGATCTCGTGGCTGCTGACGGATCATAAATCAGAACTCGGATGAAGAAGTTATGGAAGAAAAGAGCCTTCGAGTCTCTTGGTAGATCTCTTCTCGAGGTAATGGGGAGGAGATGAGTGAGTTGAAAAGGAAGATGGGACCCCTTATTTTATAAGAGATAAAAACAAAAGTACACAGTGTGTAATTCCTAGTACACGACATGTACTCGTCCATTTCACAAAGTCACCGTGCGGCTTCCAACACGGCCTTCAATGCGGGACACGGCCGTTGACTGGTCAACACATGGTTTGAGGGTAACGCATACGTGGGGAGGGACTACACAGTGTATAGTATGGGATACAGGGCGTGTACTCATTTATTTCACACGGAAAAGAAATGTCCTTCGACACAGGGTATACCCGGCATTGGGGTACACAGTTTGTACTCACACTACATGGCCTGTAGTTAGAAAATTCTTGAAAGTGTGGGAAAAGTCCATTTTACCCTCCAGAACACTTCATGACCTTTTTTTGACAATGGAATGGGCCGGAGAGGTCCGTTCCATTACACTTCCCTAACTTGGGTGAGACCTTCAAGAAAACCTGGTTCCCGACCTCAAACTCAGGAGGTCATCGGTGCTTGTTAGCATAAGACTGCTATCTAGACTGAGCTGTCTGCATACGCTTCTTGATAAGCTGTATCTCCTCGGTAGTCTCATGCACAATACGTGGTCCTAGAACAGCTACATCCCCTGCTTTAAGCCAACACAAAGGCGAGCGACAAGGCTTACCATATAAGGCTTCCTAGGGAGCCATCTCAATGGTATCCAGGAAGCTATTGTTATAACTGAACTCAACAAGAGGGATGTGTTTCTCCCATGAACCTCCAAAATCGAGAACATAGGAAGGTAACATATCCTCCAGTAACAGTATAGTCTGCTCGGTCTGTCCGTCAGTCTGCAGGTGATAGGCCATACTCAAAAGTACCTACATACCTAAAGCCTTATGTAAACCCTGCCAAAACCGAAATGTAAAACGAGGATCTCTGTTCGAGACAACAGATCGAGGTTCTCCATGAAGGCGTACTATTTACATGGCATACAACCTTCCCAAATCATAAACTATGAAGGTATCCTGCACTGGTAAGAAATGGGCGACCTTCGTCAGACGGTCGATGATAACCCATACCGCATCATTGCCACGACGTGACCTGGGTAATGCAGTTACAAAGTCTATAGAAACATCGTCCCATTTCCACTCTGGAATGGACAACTGCTACAAAAGCCCAGCCGAATGCTGATGTTCTTCCTTCACCTACTGACAGGTGGAACAACGCGTGATGAAACCGGCTATCTCCCGCTTCATGCTAGGCCACCGGTACTATCGTTGAAAATCACGATATATTT
Source organism: Viscum album (assembly GCA_963277665.1). NCBI lineage: Eukaryota > Viridiplantae > Streptophyta > Magnoliopsida > Santalales > Viscaceae > Viscum > Viscum album. The sequence continues at coordinate 114,667,479 of OY728127.1, forward strand.
TGGCGATGCCTGGGTGAATTGCCCATGATGAGGCATGGAAATCCCTCATCACCTCCTCTCTGATGTCTGTTGGGACTCATACTCGCCCACGTAACAATAAAGTATCACTCTCATCCACGGTCCAATCTGTAGATGCATCGTCAGTGACACTTTCTCGTAAAACAAGGCCTTCCAGATCAGATAACTATCTTGCCCTGACCCATTCTAGAAGAGTTGATGTCACTGCTAAGGCTGAGAGAATAGTCTATCCCTAACCCTCCTTAACCTCAATGTGCATCTCCGAAAATAGGTCTATCAGCTTCCACTCCTCATCAGAATCCCAAACTACATGTGACTGAGTTTTCCGACTCAGCGCGTCAGCTACTGAATTTCCTTTCCCAAGAGTGTAGGCCAATTCGAAATCAAAGGATTGGAGGTACTCGACCCACCTGTGTTTCCTAAGATTCAGATCCCACTGAGTGAAGATATATTTGAGGCTTTTTTGGTCAGTGAATACCACAAAATTCTCTCCCAAAAAATAGTATCTCCAATAGCATAAGGCATGTACAACAGCTACGAGCTCAAGGTCGTGTGTTGGATAATTCCATTCATGAGGCTTTAACTGATGAGAACCGCACGAAACGACCCACTCGTCCTGCATCAAGACAGCTCCAATCCCGATACTTGACACGTCACAGTAGATCGTATAAGCCCTGCCCAGATCTGGCAAGATCAGTATCGGTGCCGAAGTTAGTCTGCCCTTCAGTTCCTAAAAAGATACTTCACAAGGTTTCGACGAATCGAATCTCACCCCATTTTTTGTCAAAGCTGTAAGCGGTACTGTTAGGCGTGAAAAATCCTGAATGAACCTCCTATAATACCCAGCAAGCCCCAAGAAACTCCTGATATCAAAGACTTTCTTGGGCTGCTCCTATGAGACTACCGCACTAACATTCTTAGGTTCAACTAGAACTCCAGACTCAGAAATAATGTGACCCAGGAAGTGAACATTATTTATCCAAAAGTGGCATTTACTGAGCTTAGCATAAATCTGATGTTCTCTTAGTGTATTCAGTACGATCTCAAGATGGGTTGCATGGTCGTGTCTCAAGCGTGAATAGACTAAGATATCATCCACAAATACAACCAAAAAAGAATCAAGGTGAGGGTGAAAAATATGATTCATAAGATCCATAAACACTTCAGGTTCATTCGTAAGCCCAAACGGCATGACTAGGTACTCATAGACACCATACCTATTCCTGAATGTCGTATGAGGTATGTCTGAAGTCTTGACATGCACCTGGTGATAGACCGACCTCAAATCTATCTTGGAAAGTACCTTCTCTCCTCGGATATGATCGAAGAGGTCATCAATTCTAGGAAAAGGATAATGATTCTTGATCATCAGCTAATTTAATTTACGGTAATCCACACAAAGATGAAGGTTACCATCATCCTTATTGTCAAAGAGGACCGGTGGTCCCCATGGAGAAGTGATGGGACGTATAAATCCTTTTTCTTCCAGGTCCTCCAGCTGACTCTTGAGCTCCAGAAGTTCCTTAGGTTCCATCCTATAAGGAGGAATGGTCACTGGTGCTGCTCCTGGTACAAGCTCAATGGTAAACTCCACCGCTCGCACTGGAGGTAGACCAGAGAAGTCATCATGAAAGACATCTCTAAAGCACTCCACTACAGGAGGATAAGTAGTGGGTTGTAACTCTTGGTCATCGAGATAAAGACTGGAAACATGTGTCGTGACACCACACAACATCTGTCATTCGGGTCCTACTCGTGTCGCACTAAGATCCCATTCTCCCTTATTCACATGTGTGTCGCCCTCTGGTGACGTAAACATCACCCTCCGATGATAGAAGTCAATCTGGGCTCTATAGGGAACTAAACAATCCATCCCAACTATTACATCAAAACCTGTCATATCCAGAACATACAGGTTCCACACTAAAAGGTAACCACCCACCTCGAGGGGAAAATTTTGACAATGATGAAGTCCCACTGAACGGATACCTAATGGGGTATCTAACGTGATCATACCATGATACAACTCAATGTCAAGGCCCAAACTCTCTGTGATAGCCTCTGATATGAAAGAGTGAGAAGCGCATGTATCAAACAAAGCAGATACCAATGTAGAGGAAACTAAGATTGTACCTCGTACATTAGATGTCCCGGCATACTACTCCTGCGGTGTAGGATTGACTGTATATAACTGGATGGTACCATGACTGGTGTTGAGGGTCATACGTCTAGTTACCTCTGCCTCGACTGCCGCCAGGACCTGATCGGTCGGTGGTATTTCAGCCACCCAATTAACGTGATCCTGCCGATCCAGTACCATATCATGTAGTAGGTGTTGATCCCTTCTCACTAGGCACTGGAGAAAGATTCCTGCAAAAATGTTGAATGTGACATATCCCTCCACAGACTCTGCATTCGACTGGGTTCCATGGACATTGCGCCTTCAAGTGTCCCTTCCTCCCGCACTGATGGAAAATATAAGAACTATATGTGTAGGGAGCCTGTCTACTGCCTCCCCCACAGGAAAACTCAAAATGTCTCTTCTGCACTGAAGAAGACCCACTAGAAGCTTTTGGTATCGAACCGCCCTAGTTCACACTATCCTCTTCCCTCAGATTCCTCTCAGTAATCAGAGCTTGGTTAACAATATCGGGAATATATTTCAACCTGAACACGTTTACCTGAGACCGGATAGCGTAACTCAGCCCATCCCCAAAAAGCCTAGCGGCCATCAGATCATCGGAAACTAGCGATGGGGTGAAAAGCTGCAGCTTGGTGAATCGATATGAGTACTACATGATTGTCTTGGTCCCCTACTACAGGTTCATAAACTCCCTAGATTTGTCCGATCTCAAGGTCTGGGGAAAGAAAAAGTCATAAAATACTGTCTGGAAATCTTCCCAGACCATGTCTACCTGCTTTCTCGACTAGGTGATGATGTCCCACCACCTTCTAGATGAATGTTGTAGCTTATAAACGGCTAATTTTACTCTCTTCTCGAGAGGCATCTCGAGATGTTCAAAGATGGTCTGGATATCCTCCATCCAAGACTCTGTAGCAAGAGGTCCGCCATCTCCCGAAAAGGTTGGAGGATGCTGTAACAAAAACTCATGGTTCAACTCTTCCATGCTTGGGGCAGATCGCCTGCCGCCTTGAATATTCTGCATCATCCTCAAGAAACCCTTACGAAACTGGGCATCGACGCCCATCTCAGGAATATAAAAAGGAGCCACGGGTGGCTCGACTGGAAGATCAACTAGTAGCTCAAGTCCCGCCACATTAGGAGCGTGGTCTTCGTCGCCTTCAGTGTGCACGACTCGAGGATGTCGTGGAGGCATAATGCTACAATCCCAAATGAACATCTCAGAGAAGGAAGCCAAAAAAAATGTTGAACTCTAGAAGCTAGGATAGGTACTAAGCCTTCCTACCCCTAAGATCACCTACCCACACCTACAAGGGTTCTTAGCAAGACAAGCAAACAGTCAAGATTTCCAAATCCAGTGATATGGAACTTCCCAACCCATAAGGGCCCATACTCCTCATGAACTGAAAGATGACACACACTTGGATGTTATTTCTCATTTACTGGTGTTAATTAAGTATTTAAATTTCATTTTAAGTAAATGATTGGTTTAGTTGTAATGTCATTTTCCGATCCATAAGGGCCCATACACCTTATGAACCAAAGAGTGATACCCACTAAGACTACCTCATTTTTGAATTCATAACCTGAAAGAAAGATTAGCACAGTTACACACACATCAACAAGGCATAGAAATAGACAACATGCAATGCTCACTGAAAATTTAAACGTGGCATGCCAAGATGCATGGCCTAATCATATTGTGCCTACCATGATGCATGTTCTAATGCATAACCCTCATTTCATTAGGTCGAACCATGAAATCCAAATCCCAACTTTGAAAATCTCAATAACATCGTAAAACATGTGAAACACCCAATTTTGAAACGATATCAACAGTAAATAGCAGAATCAATAACAACATAATTTAAGAAACTTAGTCTTTACCACGTACATGGGTCCGCGACGCCCAAGCACAGCTTTTATCTAAGTCCCTAAGTGTTCCAATTATCCAAGTCTATTGTCGCCAAATAGTAAATCAAGAAAGACAGAAAATCCTCTAATACCTCTTTGTGGTGTCCCGGACCCGGCAGCCCATCAACCCAAGCCCCGAGCCTGGTTGGCCACATAACCTCTTGCTCGTCTCCCCATGGCCCAGGGGCTGCCGACTAGCAGCGGGGGTGTAATGGTAAGTCAGTGGGGAGACTGTACCCCCATGTCGTAGTACACAGCGGAATAGCAGAAAAGTAATAGATAGACGAAGCACAACCAATGGATAAACAGGATAAAAGGTAAAACATACAAACCAAGAAATAGAAGTAAGGAAAACCTGATAAATGTACAAAAGCCTCATAGGAAGTGTCTGATACAAAATGGATGAATGGCATGCTGATACAATAGAAATATAAGACAAGAATGCTATGCAGTAATACAAAAAGAGAACAAAGCAGTCCACAATCATCTCTATCCAAGCTCGATCCTCTTCTCTAGACTCCAGCTAGATCATACAAGTATCAACAACTTGACGTCGGGCCTTTCCCCCTACTAGTACCTGCAGCAGTAAAGTCTACACGGGGGGCCCAGGAGGCCTCCAGGTAGGGTGTGAGACAAGTCTCAATAGGCCACAACCAACGGGGTCTACGTGTAATCCAAATGGGTGTTTGTAGTAATTGTGAGCAATAGAGTGCAAGTAAGTAAAAGAAGCAATAAACAACCATCTTGGTCAGGTTCTAGAAGGACACCTGGCGGGTCTACCTGCTTCAGCTCACATCTAGTGTGTCTATATGAATCACATGCTTATTTAGAGATAAATATATATATATATAATACATTGGGTAGGACCGAGATAGAACTCACAGACGTCCTTAACCCAGGGGCAGCACTATCGATCCAACCCCTGGCCCAACCATGGGGAAGCTCTCACGGTCTATCCCTGGCCTGGAGGCTTTAGAATGATTTAAGGGATCTCCCACAGTCTACCCTTAGCATGAAGCCGTAACATAGGGGAGCTCTCATGGTCTACCCCTGGCCCAAATCATTATCATTCAATTAGAGGAGCTCTCACGGTCTGCCCCTAGCCTGAAGCCATATCATAGGGGAGCTCTCACAGTCTACCCCTGGCCCGAAGCTTTATCATTTAATAGTCTGGGTTATAAGGCATACACTTCTTATAACATTCATATCAAATAAACATCGCATTTCCATCTCACAATATCACATAATCACATTTCAAGAAAACATTCATTTAAACTAATAAAAGGGGTTTAGCCTAACTCATCCTAGCCAAACCTTAACCAAACCATCCCATTTTCCTCACATGTAAAGTGGCTTTCAATACATACCCATAAGGTTCAAAGGTGAAAAATGGATAAAATCATGGTATAACACCTATGGGTGTCCATATCGGGGTCATACGGTACCCAAACACCCAAATGAGGGTATTTTTCATACCCTCCTATCACAAGGGTCATTTAGATAGTAAGCCGTCAATATAAATAAGAGGTTTGAAAAAAGTCAAACCACGGCATGAAAAAATAAACTCATGAACAACGAAAACCCAAAAGTAGAACACATGACCACCTACCTTAGGGCTGTAGACTTAGGCTCGCTTGATATCGACCTCAGATTCGAAGTAGATATGGAGAGATCTGAGTTTCAGTCCAATGCCCTGAAAATAGGGCATATCAGCCTCCATCAAAATAACATAACGGAAATCATGATTTTCTGAGGATAAAGGAGTGTGTGAGGTTAGACTTACCTGGGTTGATCCACTGATTTTAACGGATCGAAGATCGGACTCCGGACGAAGACTCGGCAAGAGAAAAAGAGAGGAGAGGGTTTGGGAGCTCAAGGAGGAGTTCCTCCTATATTCTGTCCGTTGGAATGAAGAAAGAATATGTTTAGGATTAAATAAAACTTAAGGGAAAAGGTGTAAACTCACCATATACAGGGTCGAACGGTTTACCCAAACTTTGCGCAAACCGTGCGCGCCTCACTGCCTCCAAAATGTAGGGTTGCATGGTTTATCCAAACCATGCGAATTTACTATTCATATCGTGTGCAAACCGTGCACCCTTGCAGGTGCCCCTGTCTTCAGCTACACAGTTTATGCCAAACCGTGCGCAGACCATGCACAGGCCATGCGCCACTCTCTTCAAGTCCATTTCCCAAACTCCCAAGCTCCGAACAAGCCTCATACACTCCCCGAACCTTCCTTGGGATGTTACACACATTAAACAAGCTTAAAGGAAAGATTTGAAAGAAAAACTAACGATCTGTACCTTTGCCAAAGAGTCGGGTCATTACAAATTTAATAACAAATTATGTAATGTTTTACACATTAAATTTTTACCAAAACACAAGAAACCATTGTTAAACAATATATATATATATATATATATATTGTGAAACACCTAAAATTTATGGTATCAAATATATGAAATCTATTTATAAGAATATAAATTTATCATATAAATTTTCATATACTAATAATTCATGTTATCATAATAATTAACAATTAGAAATAAATAATGAATAAACACATCCTAAATTTTAGCATTAATGTTATGAAAAATTCAAAGTTTATTCACGTAATGTCAAATAAATTATTTTAATTATATAAACATCATTATTCATTGACAAAAAATTATTTAATTTCCAAAAAATATGGGCATTTTACGTTTATTTAAAGACATCATATAATTAACTAGAATGTATAATTGTATCAATATAAATTTAAATATTCAAATAATAAATAAATAAAATATTATTATATTCATTTTATATGACTCGTTGATAACATATAATGAAGAGAACTTTATTTTTATGATAAATATATGTATATTAATAAATTTTCTATGCAATACACCGCTAAACTAGGACAATATCATCCAATATAGTTTCATTATCTAGATATTTGATGTATGGAAATAATGAGAGAAATTTATAATATTTTGAATATTATATTATATTTTAAAAAAAATGTTTTCAAAAATTAAAAGTAATATTTAATTATATAAATATAAATATTTCTTAATTAAAATTGGGAAAATGTATCTTTAATAAATTTAAAATATCTTTTTTATTTTTTTTATTTTAATATTTATAAATATTTTATAAGTTATAAAATAATTTGAAAAAATAATTTAAATCAAAATTTTAAAACCAAAAAATTATAAATAGTGGTGTAACCTATATCGATTTCTATAATATTGTTAATGTTTTTAAAATGTGTTAAATAATTCATTGATTTCTTATATTATTGTGTGCACATATTTTAGTCTGATGTTGTAAATTGATTTTAGTTGTATAAGAATATATCATTATGAAGTAGTTGTCACTTGGAAGACTTAAAATATCCTACAATGATAAATTATATAATTAATAATTCTATTCCAAAACATGGTATTTATAAATATATCATTGAAAGAGAAAATATTATATTATTTATATTATACAATGTGCTCATTTTTTGAAATGAAACATTGGTATATATGATCCAATGATATGTAAAATACTTTTCTATGATATACTGATAATAAACAAGGATTGAAACAATATAAACAACATGGAATTTACATTGATACCATAAATATGTTTTTTGAACATCAAACATTTCCAAATACTTTGTAAAGATACATAACCTATGTCAAGAGATCATCTAATGTGAGTTTCATAATAGTAAATTTCAAATAAAGAACAAAACATTGTGAACAAACCCATTCTTTTTAACATAACTCATTCATAAAAAGATATGTAACGATCAAAAAAATGTATAAAGGATTTTATATGATCTTATTTCTCCCATTATATGCCAATATCTCCTCTTATTAAAGGATAAATCAATATAAACTGTACTTTTCCTAAAAGTGTTTTCACTAAGTTGTTTTCATTTGAAAACATGTAATGATTCCCTTAAGATAAGTATCCCTCATCAAATTATGTATGATTGTATTTTTGAGAATATATCAAAATAACATTAAAATATTCCATTAAATGATATATATTATAAATTTACTTAATACATATCCCAACATAATACCAACACAACAATTATTTATGAGAATTTCAATTATTTATATAACTCTCTATAGATATTATCTTATATTTTTTAAACACTCATAGATGATTACTGACATAGAGATGATTTTGAAGTGGAATGTGATATCCCATATCACATTACAATTCAGAAATATTATTTAACATGATAATCGTTAATAAAATTTTAACAAAATCACATATTTTGTGTTGTGATATAGAATATATCAAAGGTCTTTATATGGGTTTGACTACAATTTCAAATTTAAACCAAAAAAATATATTCTTCTACAAATTTTATTTATTTAAAAAAAATATAAATTTCATTGAATATGATGATATAATTTTATATTATCTTATTTTGATTAATGTTACATAGATATATATATACATTATTCTTTGCAGATTATGAGTTATAAAAATTTTATCTTCATTACATGAAATTTCTCTACATATATATAGTATAGTTTAATACATAGAACTTATAAATAGATTCAATATTTTGTTTTTGTTTTTCATTAATCAATCAGTGAAATAATATTTTTTTCTCATGTTCACTCGTTTATATATTTTATCAAGTAATTCTCATACACCAACTTCACTAAATTAAAAATAAAAGAGAAAATAAATTTCATTTTATCATATATATATAAAGGGATATATATATATGTGTGTTTTAATGTTCATGTGGGTGTGTGTTGTTGTGGGTTCCCTATTTATTTCATTCATTGTCTTCTAGGTTTCATAATCATTTTTTATTCATCTATACAATATTAATTTATATATTTTAAAAATTAGAATAAATATTACATTTCTCATTAATTTTTGTAAATTATTCTTATTAGATAAATTGGGATCTTAATGTACTCATTTATTAATATGAATATTCAAAATAAATTTCATCACATATTTTTCTGAATGTGTCAATATTCAAATTATTTATAATAATTTAACATTTTATGGGTGAAATAGAAATTTAACCTTTTAAATTAACCTCCAAGTATTTTTTGATGATCCACTTTAGTTAAAAATTTATTTCTTATTTTATGGTTGTATTTTTAATAGATAAGATGAAACATTATTAATACTAAATTTAAAATTTTAAAAAATTAGTTATTAAAATTTTGGTAAGTGTTTTTATTTCTTTTAAAAAAATTATTATTGAAATGTAAAACTATTGTTGGAATTGTTTTTGACCATATCATTGATCTCAGAGTCATTTTTTCTTACTATACAAGTCTTTTAATTTTCTAATTATAATGAATCTATTAGAATTTTTATATCTATATAATTAAAAAATTTATGGTTATCATAAGTATATTTTTTTAAAAATTCATAACATAAAATGAAATTCCATTTGAAAACTTTTCATACAATACTTTGTTTTATTTAATTGATTTTTTTCATTGGGAACCTAGTAAGACCCATGCACTTTCTCCTATAAATAGATGATTATTATATAAAAATGTCTCATTCAAACATAGTTAAATGATATTACAAAGATAAGAAAATATAAATGAGATTGTGGTCCCATGATGTTTTATTTAAAACTACCCTCAATATCATTTATAAATCATATTAAAAGTAATTAAATTTAGCTCATGGTTTTTACTATTTAAAATTAATCCTTAATTGAATAATAGTTAATTTTATCTATATTATTTCAGAGAAATAAAATATATAATATTAAAATACATTTAAGAAAACACAGTATAGGATATGCATCATTATATACATGGGATGTGATAATTTTCTAGCCTAATTCACTATAAATTTAGTAAACCATTTCTCTCTGTAAAATAATTACATTATATTATATGAAATTAATTTAATAATGTTAAAAAATTTATTTTATTTAATGATTTTTAATCTTAATTTTTACTACACTTACCCTAGTATCATTGTTTTAAAACATTCTTAGTAGCACCTATAATTTATCCTATTATGTAGAATTAGTAGAATAATTTAGGTGAAATTGAAATTTTTAAATAATGAAGTGAGTGGAAGGGATAAAAATATATTGGTATTGTATATAAGTGTGTTTTGATATTAATTTTAAATAAAAACTTTGGATCTCAAGATTCAATCGTTGAACCAGGGTATTATGAGATAAAAAATTATGAGGCAAGGAAAGCATCAAGGAAGTATTAATTATTGGTAGCCTAGTACTATTGGGTAAAATAAAGAATTATTATGGGGATGATATTTTTAAAATTCATATGTAGTTTAAAAAGGTAAATTGATGTTTTATGTAGGTGTTTTAGTGGTGATATAGGTTCATAGTAAAATAGATAGCAAAATCTAATTGATTTCTATTAAGCAGTAGCTTAGGTGTGTAGTTACAAGGCCCTTATAACTTATAGATGAGTGTTTTATTTCATGATGAAGATGTGTAAGAATGATTTACAAAAATTTTGTTCATAAACATTGGTTATATTAAGTAGGAGTAGATTTTAATAAATTTTTTTGCATGTTCCCAATAAAATATGTTTGACAATTAAGTGATTTTATAGTTTAGAGATTCATATGGTGTAGAGATATTATAGAGGTAGAAATTGAATGGAGGTATCAAATTATGATAAAGATATTAAATTTTCAAAAAATAAAATATTTATTAATAATATAATAATTTTTAAAATATTTAATTACTAAATTTTTATATAAATATAAAATAAATGGGAGATACTAAGGTACATGTGGTTCCCCTTTTCTCATATTCAACTATGTGAAAATAGGGGCTTCCACCTAGATAAATTCTGTGTGTGTGTGTTTATGAATGAATTATTATAATCAATATATATATATATCAGTGTCTATATATACTTTTATATTTTTTAATAAACTAGAATACATAATATTTGTACATATTTTTTGCCTTTTTTTATTAAGAATTTAACATATTTATTAAATAGATATTATTATTATTTAAAATGTATCATTATTATTTATTATAGAAGTAATGATAATAGAAAAACAAATAAAAAACATAATAATGATTACAATAATGGAAATAATTATATATATATTTAATTTGGAAAATTAAATTTCTTATATTTTTTTAAATTCTAACATATTAATAGTCAGCATCATGTCATTTTATATGTTTATGATGATGATGACGTTTTGAAGCCCAATATTAATCATTTTAGTGATAAGTGTAATTTAAAATCTCATTAATCGTGATTCTTATTGTTGTTTTCATTTTTTTTAAACTTCCCCCTGTTGTGTTTTCATTTCAAGTAAAAAATAGAACCATGTGTTGAGAGATTTATCTCTCAGAAGATATTGAAATTAATAAAAACAAATTGATGAATATGTGGGTGTTATGTTGAATTATGTTATAATTATGGTTCTTGAAAAGACTCTAGTTGTACCGGTGATAATTATTATAATTACATAGACTCATCTCAATCATGGTTTCATTATAATATATGGAATTAAGGATTTTATTATTACCAAACAAGTCCATTAAGAAGAAAAATCTTCTCAAAATTTATTAAATGAAATAAAAAGTAAACAAGGAAGTGGACAAGGTTAGAAAATGGGAATTCCCTCATCCAGTAATCATAGTTATAGATCATCACATGAAATATCATGACCATAATAAAAGTCATCTTCAATTTCCCATTCAGAGTTATATTTACCTTTATTAAAGATCTAAAGGATTTGTAGATTGTTCTTTTTTGAAACCTTAGAAGAAAATATATTAGATGCAGTACTTGGTAGATATGAATAGTCTTTTCATGGCCTTTTTTTCGAACAAGTGATCTCATTCTATTAATCACCATTTCCTTTCCATATATAATAACATCATTAAATGACGTTGTCTTCGTACTGCTCGGATCATTTAAAGTGGTGATGGCATCCACTCCTTCTTTATTAGATACATTACCCCATTAATCAAATATTATTAAAAGTTTGAAGATGTTACAGATAATCCGATGGTAATAAACATTTTTTTGAGCGTTATCTTGATTGAATTAACCATCCTATGAAGGTAAATCTTCTTCCATGACCATAATAGTGGGTTTATGAATAGTAAACTCCCCTACCACAGACTAAAGACCTTCACCCTAAAAATAATAATCTAAAATCATGAGGTAAAAATCATCATCAGCTACAATATTTGACATCCCATGTTGACTTAGTACATTTTCTCCTCTGGGCACATTAGTTATTTTCATGGAAATCCCTAGGTCATCCTTGCAACCTAGTGAAGCTTCGGTATTTTTAAAACCCTAATTCAAGGATGAATATCCTTGGATGAAATGATAATTCCCCTCAATTGGAACTACATAGACTTCATTAACCAGTAAAACATGTGTGGGTCTCCGCCCTGAAGTAGTATATACCCCCATTAAAGTTATCATCATTTTGTGGAATGTTATTGTGTTCCAATGGATTAGTCATCCCTTTGTGAGAACAAGGATTAGAAATTGTAACTAATTTTTTTTAGACACCTTCTCATCCCTATTTTCATTATCATATTCTTGAGAATCGATTTTGATTTGTCTATGAGGGGCCAACTGTTCAGCACACCTCACCTTCTTATTCATTCATCATCTACACAATCATGCATCATGTCTTCTAATTGAGCAGATGGTGCAAAAGAGAGATTTCTTAAAGGTTTTCCTATCACGACCAATAATATTTTAAACATAACAAAAAGAAGGAAACCTCTCATATTCTACATGAATGTTTAAATCATCATATTTTGTATATAATACTACCTTCTTTGTAAGGATTGTGCATAAATAAACTACAACGAGAATTCTAGAAAATAAACTAGAACTATCCTTATCAATTCAAATATCCATTTTAATTGGTGGGAATCTATGTTGTAAATGATTTGATGTGGATATTATCTAGTGGGAGATCATTTGTAGGGACCCTTTCATGATTTGAAAATTTTTATTATGTTATATATAAATTATTATTTTGTGATTGTAGTTTATGGGAATTTTGGTAATAGATTATTTATTGAATAAAATATTTTTAAAATGAAGAATATACATTTAAATGAAATAAAATTGATCATTATATGTAAAATGAATTATTTAAAGGATAATTCATGAGTTTTATAACTAACATAGTTTACCATAGTTTATTTTTAATTACTATGGTAGTGATAATGTATTATGATTTTACTATATTGATTAATATGCATATATTTTATTTATCTTTTTCAATTTTATTAATTTGATTACCATTATGATTATAGATATAATCAATATTTAATTTACAGTCATTATTATTGTGTTATGTTGGTTGATTTTATAGGAATCTATAAGTAAATAATCATGGTGGTTAAAATGATTTTGGTGATTGAGGAAGGTGAAATATGGATTTTTTTCATGTACAATTAAGGTATATATTGATTTAGTTTTTTTTCAATTTAGATATTCAACTATAACTATTATAGTCATATTTCAATTTCATTTTAACTTATAACATTATTTATATGCATATTTTCATGTTATTAGATATTCATGGATTCATTTTTTATATTTTTTTTGTTGATTTCATTTCCATTATAGATTTTATTTTGTGTATAGTGGGGGGGAAATGTGGATATGCCTCTCTTTTAGGCCTCATGTAGCTCTTTAAGAGGAAAGGATAATATAAACACAACATCATGTAGTGAAATATTCATATTTGTTGAAGATGTAATGTATAAGGTTTATTTTAGTGCATTCAAGTTGAATTTATAAGTCCGTTGTACATATTGGATTTCATGTTATGTTTTCTAGGTCTTTAGATCATTTAAATATTACCTACCAACTTTTTTTAAATGAATTATTGTCTAAAAATAAAATTATGGAATTAGAGAAGTATTTTTATGTGTTATTTAAAGTGTAATGGCATGTTTTTTTGGAATTCTTTCACATAAAATAGTTTATATCCCATTGTTTATAGGTGGTGAGCCATGGGGTCACATATTGTTTTTTAACAAACCTATGATTCAGTTCATTTAGAAATAACATATTTTCATGTCTAGATATTTTCATATTAGCTGTTCATATAGGTTTTAGAAAACAAAATTATTCTATAAGGTAATAATTTATACTCTGACATAATAGACATCCAATTATTGTTTTAGTGATAGACACATTTCAACTCAAGGACTATATTTTAATGATAAATAAAATAATTTTTTTAGAAATGTATATTTAAAGTATAATTAGTTCAAGTCATGATTTATTGAGTGGTTAAGATATGATCTATGAATATCATTACCTCTTATGGGATAATAGTAATAGGACATGCAATAGGAAATTTTTTACAATATCTTCTAAAATTCTCCCATAATTGAAAAATAAACCAACCTGGGTTTTAGATTCATTTTATCATATAATAGTTTCATATAGTAAGATCGATTTGAATCAATTAGGTATCACTAATCATTTATAAATCGGCTACAATAATATATTTTTAGTTTTAAAGTGTTTGGAATATAACGTTTCTGGGAGATTTCTTAAGCTATGTGCTGGGATGATATGAATGGGATGTCTAAAAATATTTAATTTATTTTTATGTTTGATCACTCATTGACTATGTAGTTCATTTATATTCATAGGGTAATAGTGTTCATGATATTTTATGTTCGTTACCTCTTTTAATTTCCTCAATTATTTTATTATTTTGGGTATTGTATCATTTTGATTGTTGGTCCCACATTAATTTTTTTTTAAAATTTTATTTTGACTCTAATTTCAAATGATATTCTAGGTCCTGATAATTTTGTGAATTGAGAGGATATATGGGGTATGTGACATTATGATAACTTATTTTTTTTATTATGTTTCATAAGGGTATTTTTTTTGAAAATGATGGAAACATTTTGGATACTGATGAGTTGATGAAGAATACCATGCCATTTGATCTAGGGATATTATTTTCAACTATTTTTTTTGGTTATTGGGATATTGTTTATGAAAATGTAAAGGAGGTAAAAGACTATTTTAGAGGTGGGTAGCTAAATAGGAAAAAAATTTCCTGTATGGTTTTCCCAATCCCCAATGTGATGGACTCTATAGCTCTAAGCCAATATAGGCCAATTTTCCTATGTTTTTTTACTATAAAATCTTTTCTCAAGTATTATTAACAAGAGACTGAGTAATATGCAAAAAAAATTATTTTGATAGAGGAGCATGGTTTTGTGAAGGGAGGAACTATACAAGGGGAATTTGATATTTCCATGGAAATGGTGGATGTTATAAACAAGTAGAAAATTGCTTACAATGTCATGGTCAAGGTGGAAATAGAAAATTCTTGTGATAGTCTGGAATGAAATTTCATAATAAGGTAAATGAGGATGTTTGGTTTCCATTAGTGGATATTTGATCTTTGTTTTAGGTGTTATTCATCTCCATGAATTAGTATATATCTTCACGGGAAAGGTTTTGGCATCTTCAAAATAATGAGAGGAGTTAGACAAAGGGATCCTTTATCTTCTAATTTTCTATCATTATTCAAGAGTTTCTCATATGGAATAAGAAGTTTATCAGGGAGGAAAGGAAAATATTTTCATACAAAAAAAGATCATTAAGTGGTATGTTTTCTCATTTTATTCTTGATGACGATATTTTATTTTTCATGAATGGTGGACAAAGGTAAATTAGAATTTTTATGCCAGTTATGGATATGTATGGTAAGTTATGAAGATAAAGAATCAATACTAAACAAATGAATGTATATATTTCTAGTAATTTCTCTATTAAACATAGAAATTTTATTCAAGATAAGTGAGGAATCCAGAAGAGGAAACATCAAATAGTTTTTCTAGTTTCCCATATCTCAAATGGAATATTTAAAAAGGCGTCATTTGCTGATATTATTAACCAGATAATGGGTCACATATGTTACTAGAATAATTGGTTATTGTCATTGTGAGGTAGGATAACACTTATCAGCAGTGTCTTTAATTCTATTAAAATAAATATTCCCTCTATAATTAGGACTCAAAATGTTAAAACCAACATGATGGAAAAGGTTTTAAAATCCTTCTTATGGAATGCTAAAAAAACAAGCCAATTTCATTGGGATTCGTGGAAGCGACATACATAATCATTAGAGGAAGGATCCATTGGTCTACATACCTTGAATAAGGAGGTTAAATAATTTATGTAAAGGTTGTATTTTGTGTTAATTGAGTTTAAATTATTATGGTCCAAGTTCATGAAACATAGATACGGTGGTGACTAGAGGGATTGCTCTGATTGTACTTGGAGGTTTACAATCGTATCACGGTGTATGATAGAACACTTGTAAGTGATTCAGGGTGTGACTAGATGGATTATGGGATAAATATATCTTAGAAATTGGGAAAACAATTGGTCATTTTATAATCTCATATTCCCAAGGTGTCTATTTCCAAATATAACATTCACGGAGGTGATCATGTTTCATAACTTCATCAGAACCATTTTATAGAGAGATCTATCCTTATGAAGGAATCCTGTGTATCCTAGTTATGGTATGAATCAGTTTTATCATATTTGATTAAGATAAATATTTTATAGTGAATATACCCTTATATATCTTCTGTATAAGATTATCATGTCCTAGGATGTCTTCATGGAATGGTCCTCTTATCTCATTAACACGCGTTGATTTTCTGCAAAACATTCCTTGAATCTCTACATGACTTGTCATAGAATATCTTCTTGAAATGTTTTAAGACAATTTCATGACCCCATTTACATAACCAAGGTATGTCACTTAATTTGAATGGTGTGTCTATAGGTCGTCTCATGACCAAGGATGACATGTATGGATTACATCACAAGACCTAGATGGTAGATCTTATAATCCATCTCATGATCTCTACTGACATTCTTTGAGGGAATCACATGGTATATCTAACTTTCCCCTTTGTCATAGAGAGATCTATCTAACACACCTAGAGAGCATCATGAGAGTTAGTGTGATATTTCTAGAGGGTATTTCATGTCCTAACTGAATTGTCTGGGTTTCATCATGAAAACTAGCTGACTTATCTAGGGGACATCATGGGAGATAGCTAACATAATAAGAGGGAGTCTAAAGATTTGTATGGGTTTTATGGATTAAACTATGAGATCTCATTTACATGACCTTGTGTAATTGAGAGACATAGATATAATACATTGGATTCATCATATGGTTTAGGTGACATGTCTATATGTCATTGCAAGGTTTGGATGGTGATCCCAGAGGGTTTTGTGAGACATGGGTGGCATGAAAGGAGGGTGATATATGACTACCTCGGACATGTCTAGGGTACTTCTCATGATCCAAATAGAATACGAAAGGAGAATCGAGTGATCTGGGTGATATGTCATGGATCTATCATATAACCTTGGTGGTTCCTGTGATGAGAATTCGGATTAACTTATATTTTATTCTCATTAGTCTCTCATATTGTTTGTCATGTTTCCATCCTTTTATTATACACACCTTACATTATTTCTGTGTTAATTTTTTTAAGTCTCTATGAACTGATTAGGTATGTCTTATTTCTTTTTCATATGCTACATGAAGTACATGATGTGATATATGAGTGATCATGTGATGTTCTTATTGATGTCTCATGATTATCTAATGTGGTTCGCCATATTTTAGCTACCAAACAACCATTCTGATCACGAGATCAGTTGTTCCATGAAATCTTCTCTGATGTTGGAGTGTTCTAGTGTGAGGATCAAAGGATTCATTTTTTATATTGGGTTGGGGGACTTATTGAAGATACCCATACCTTGACATAAATATACATTACTTTACTTTTTTGGAATACTTAATACATAACAAAAACAAATACATAAGGACCGTAATAGTTTAGTATCTTTGTAAACTTGGAAAAATAATCTTCAAATCATAGTGAAAGACCATAAACATCTCCCATAAAGATCTTCACCTTTTGTTTTCTTACATAAATCCTTTTTTATATCCTGGGGAAAATAAACCATAAAAAGGGTGATCTCAAATGCTCATTAATGGTGAACATAGAGAACATAAAACAATCCATAAACATTTGAATGCAAAAACTTGAACATAAAATCTAAGCATCAAAATCTTGAGCAATGATATAAATCTTGGAATTACGTAAGGCATATATCCCAAAGAAACATCAATCATGATAAAATTTATTGGAAATAAAACTTGTAATTGTGTAAAAACATTAAGCACATGATATTATTTCCATAGTATCCAAGGCATTGCTTCCAACACCATATTAGTGGACAAAGTCCCTTTCTGAATCGAGTTCACTCCTCGTTCCAGTCCTGTAACACTGAACAGGATTAACTTACCATTCCATCCATGTCTATCTCATGAGATATAAATCATTACCCAATACATTTTAGGGAGATATAGGTCTCACCCATCTCATAATGAAATCATTCTTACTTGTGCCACAACATAAACATAAATCATTCATCATAACCCAAAGAAAAAAAATGGTTTTCATAAATATCATCCCATCATAACATAATCCATATAAAACAAATGGATATCATTTCACAATAAGAAAAGGTAAACCATGTAAATCATAGAGATATTATACTTGAAACATACACATATGAAATAATGTCATCTTAGATGGAAAATGGTTTTGATAAAACACTTGAAAATAATTCATGAGGAAAATATCCTTTCTTCTTAAAAATCATTTTATTTTCACAAAATTCCATGAAATTTTAAAAGAAAAGAATTTTTTTGAAAATAGTCATGAAATATTTTAGAGTAATATTCTTTAAAATAAGTCATTATAAAACCATAAAAATCTATTCATGTCGTATAAGTTAAAAAACATTTTTCTCGTACTTTTTCCGGAAAAGTCAAAAAGTGCCTAATATGGTAAAAAAAGAAATATTCCTTTAATAACATATGGTAAGTTTCAAAAATTGGTAAAAATTACTTTAAACATACATTAAGATATTTTTATAAAACATGGGTATGGATGATAACAATAACCCCAGTAAATACTTACGAATAAACAATCTCGGATAAAAAAGAGATTGGAAAAGATATCCCTTACCTTATGTCCAATTTCTTCTGTATGTGTCCGAGACTTCGGTATAGTGGGATTAAACATATTATTAACTTGTAACAGAACCATAATAATATTTATGATATCATATATGATTCACTTATTACTTTATATTATCCGTTCATTTGTCAATTCCATGTTAAAGCAGCGTTTTGGGTAAAATCGTTTCATTTATCGTCTGTGTTTTGACTTGTAATTATTAATGTGATTACATAGATTATGATTACTTAATTACAGAATATAAAACATGAATTATATATAATATATATCCATAATATAAATATATATAATAGATTGATAAATGGAAATAAATACACCGTTCATGGAGACGGTAGGTCGTACGTATGCTTGAACGTTGTTTTTCGTTTCCTTATTGAATTGAATGAAATTAAGTAGATGACATACATATATATATATACATAAATCAAGTAGAATTATTATGTCATATATTTCATGATTATTTATTATATATACTTTATAATCATTCTTTAATTGTTAACATGGAAAATGAATCTCATCGCATCGTGGAGACGCTGATCCGTACGTACGCACGAGCGATGATATCTTTCCCATATTTATTGAATGGAATTGGAGTGGATGATATAATATCAAATAATAATATTGATTTTATAATCATATATAGTTATTCTTTACACCATTATACCCATCCAAGTAGGGTGGAGATGGAAAAACTGATTACCCCACGGCGTGGAGATGGTATTCCGTACGTACGCACGCACGATGATTTCATTTTCTGTAGGATGGATAGAAGATTAAATAGGGTTGTTTCATATTTATAATAACATATCATTATATAAGTAATACTATTGTTGTTTCTTTATAATGAAACAACTAAATAAGAGGAAGTAGAAGAAGAAATAAACTTGAAAGAGTCGGTAGAAGAGATTACCTCTTCCTCGACGCACCACCTTTAAACTTCATCTTAGGGAACTAGAGTAGGTCTTTTGAGGAGACCATAACATCTATGATATAACTAGAGAGGTTTAGAAGAGGAATTTTAATGGTTTTTCTGAGCTTCAAGGCTCAAAAGGGTGTGAAGAGAAGTGGTAAGGGCTGCCCTTTTTATAAGGGAGGAGAGGGGCAACTTTGGAAAAACATAAAATATTATTTTATAATAAAGTCATATTTCGTTTATAATAGCTCCAAATTGATTTATTTCAAATATAAAGTGGGTATGGGTCTAAATCCTCTCAACCAATAGGTTTTAGACAAGTTTAGGTTAATATTTTAACCTTATCATTTAGATTTTACTCTAAGTTAAATAATTTAACTTTTACCGTGTCTTCTTGTTTTCTTACAATATATGGTTAATAAACCTACCATAACAATCCAAAATAACCCCAAGTGGTTCATTATTAATATATATATATATATATATATCCTTATCTAAGTCATTTTTCAGATACTTATATTTTTAGGAATAAAATCATAATTAATAATATAATATTTGTTTTAAAAACTATTTTATGTCAAATTTGACACTATTTGGTAATTTATTTTTTTGAAAATCATAACAGCATGATTAGTTCAAGAAAAGTTTCTTAAATCAATAATAAAATTTCATATTAACATATAAAATTAGTTAAATTCACAAAAAAGTCTCAAATTACATTTATTTGGGTATTTATAACATCAATTATGTTAATATTCCATTAATAAGGTAATTACTGCATCATCATTGTGTCATAAATAAAATAAATTATTTAATGTCTAAAAATTATAAATAAAATACCATTATGTAGGAAATATTTTTATCTTTCTAATGAATATTTATATTCAAATTTATCTTATTTATAACCCTATATTAAATATGTTTTAGTTATTAAACTTTGATTTTAACTATTTTAACTCTTCTTTAAATAAAATAATAATTAATGTCCTAATCTAATCCAAGTGGACCTAAAGGGAAATATTTTATTCCTAATGTTGTTTTTTGTCAAATTAAACTTATCCAATAGAATTAGGACATGTGCTAGGGTAATAATAATATCATTTTTACCCTTAATTACTCTATTTACTTTTAACCGGGGTAAATAAAAGTAAAAAGTTACTATTCACCAAAAATTATTTTTATCATATTGAACCACATTTTACTCCTTGATATTAACTGTGTGTCTAGGATTTTCGAAATTACAGTCATAGAAGTGGTAAAATTATGTTTTATGTAAGTTTGTAAAAAGCACCTAGGAGGTAGATAAAAGACGGTGAAAAGTTCAATAAAATTTTTATATATCAAAAGTTATTATAAAATGACTCCAATGAATTACATTGAACTCATATAGGTATTATGTATCAATTTTTACCTAAAATAATTTTAAATAAAATAAATAATTATTTAAATAAAAGTCGGTTTTTAAATAGTAACCCAGTGTTTTCCCAATCCATCAAAAATTGAATGTTTTCAGAAAAATACCAAAAATCACCCTAGGCTAATTTCAATATTAAAAATCCAAAAATGAAATCCATTTTGAAAGATAAAATTTATAAAATTTCCAAAATTGGGTATTACTATTCATAACGGCTAGTTTATATAATATTTTAATAACATATCTTTGTTTAGTGAAACCTGTTATTGTGTACTACACATGCTATCGAGGAAGGTCGTGATTGCGTGTAATGAAATACATTTCAGGGATGCGTGTAGTGAAAGATCCATTTGGTGTTGTATATAAGATAATCAAAACTTATTTCATTTATACATTAAACAAAATCTATACTTAAAGTTACATAGAATAATTTCCACAAAACAAACTTGAAATTGTGTGTAACACGAGCCAAGAATAGTGTTGCGTATACTGCAAGCTAATACGGTGTTGCATATAGTACAATATAATCTTGGTGTACCATACAATAGAATATATTAAAGAAATTAAAAAGAATATATCTTATAAAATCTCAGGGTGTTACATTCTACCCCCCTTAAAATGAATTTCGCCCTTGAAATTCGTCGGGGTTATAAATGGTTTACTACATGAAAGTTTATTTCATAGAAATCCACATTGTAAAAAGGAATACTAAAACTTCATTTTAAAAATGGAAGTTAGAATCATAACAGTCACTCAAAGTAACTCAGCACTAGGTTTCCAAATAGGACAACATAGGTGAAAATATGGATATGGAAGAGAAATATAACCATCAACTTCTGATGAAGTGTGGTAGAGGACATGGCTATGAAAAATCCAACAATCGCAAAGCCATAAATTTGTTATGATCTAAGGTACCATCAAATTCATTAGATATAAGGTCACTAAAACAACATTTTTTGGTTTTCAAGATCATTTCCCTAACATTGAAGAAATTGGAATTAGAAGAAATACATTCTTTATTTTGGTATAATCCCACCATTGTTCGTTCCTTGGACAATTTCCACTTCATCTCTTAAAGAAATGAAGTTGAATTTGTCATTCATGAAGTGTTAGCAGATCATGTGATAGAATGATGGGTCATTCCATCTGTCTCAAAAAAAAGGTTAGAAAAATTTATCAAAAATACATAATTCCATCTATAGGGAGATTAATCATATATGGTTCCTAAAATGGACTTATACTTCATATGTCATACTGCTTAATAAAACTAGTTTCTACTAACCAGGGACTTCCTGTAGGCCAGTGGTAGGCGATAAATGCATTTTGCACTTTGGTTGTGGGTTCGATTCCCACAGCCTTGTCCGACGTGATGGGTTGTTGCCCGTCCTGTAGGTTTTCCTTTTTCAAAAAAATACATTATTATAACATCCTATAAATAATATCGAAAAAATTTCTATCCTTAAAAAATACTAACTTATGTCCAACGTAATCTATTCCAATCCTTAGGCTTATCAAAAATATTTCTATCCAATCTCATATTATAAATACAACAATTACTAGAAATTTCATCCACCGAGCATATGAATACCATCATTTATCCCCCATATATAATATGATATATCTTATTGGTCACATTCTAAACATGTGAATACCTTGATCATGTATTCTTTTGCAACATGAATTACCATAGAACCTTAGTTAAAAACATGAATTCTGTCAAAAGTTGTCTCTTTCCACATTCCAAAATCCCAAAAATTATTTATACTCAAACCATGATATTACTTTGTCCTTATATTATTCACGAGCTCATGAATACTGTCAAACATTTCATTTTCTCCTTATCCCTTCATTATACGCATATCATCTTCTTTCCAAAAATATCTCAATCACTTTTCATGGTTACTGATGCCATATTCTTATGGAAAACAACAATGGACCAATATATAGGTATTCCAATATACCATAAAAGTACCTCAACAACATTATTCTTGAATACCAATACATAAACGCTTCAAACAATTCTCTTCAATGATTGTCAAGGAATAAGTACTTCCTTGATTTAGAAGTAACCTCTTAGGTCAGGGCATTGAGTTGGGTAATTCCCATGTCCTCCACAGATAAGACATTGAACTCCATAATAGTCTGTCACTCTATGACCCTTCTCTCCACACAAATAAAATATTCCCCTCCATTTGATGTATTCATCAAGGTTCTTCTTCCCTTATTTAGAAATCTCAATATTCCTTTCTCTATGCTCCTCAACATACAAACATGCATAAAAGTCCATCTTCCTCTTATTTGATGAATTGGGAATACCACTAAAGTCCACATTGTTAATCATATATCACGATGACTGGTTCGAAAAAATCACAAAATATTTCTTTCTATGCATTACGCAATTTCTTTGATCATAGTCACCAATTTGTCCATTGGATTCAATGTTGACCTAATTCCTTCTAGTTCCCTCCATTGACTAAAACCAAAAACCATCGTGTAAGAAACTGTTAAAATAATGAGGAATCACATATTCATAAAAAGTTACTTATGGGATGTCTAACTTATCACACATTCTTTAATACATGACACATTAGGTTCACCTTAGGTTATTCCTTATCATCAACATAATTCTAGGACTGTAACCTATAGTTATAATAAACCTTAGGGACATCCCTAGACATACCTTATAAATATATATAGGTATCTCACTAAAGTTCTCGCATCCTAGTTTCCAAAGGTTGACTAAAACTTTCCTATGATATCAACTGTAGAGACCCATACCTTGAGGTACATAGACATTACATTACTTTTGTGGAATACTTAATACATAACCAAAACAAACACACAAGGACTGTAATAGTTTAGTGTCTTTCGAAACTCGGAAAAATAATCTTCTAATCATGGTGAAAGACCTTCAACATCTCCCATAAAGATCCTCCCCTTTTGTTTTATTAACTAAATCCTTTCTTTATATTCTGGGGAAAAGAAAACATAAAAAGGGTGAGCTCAAATTCTAAGTAATGGTAAACATAGAGAACATTAAACAATCCATGAACATTTGAATGCAAAAACTTGAACATAAAATCTAAACATCAAAATCTTGAGCAAAGACATAAATCTTGGAAGTACGTAAGTCATATATCACAGAGTAACATCAGTCATGATAAAATTTCTTGGAAATAAAACTTTTAATTGTTGGAAAACATTAATCACATGATATTATTTCCATAGTAGCCAAGGCATTGCTGCCAAGACCATCTTAGTGGACAAAGTCCCTTTCTGAATCGAGTTCACTCTTCATTCCAGTCCTGTAACACTAAACCGTATTAACTTACCATTACATACATTTCTATCTCATGATATATAAATCTTTACCCAATACATTTTAGGGAGATATAGGTCCCACCCATCTCATAATGAAATCATTCTTACTTGTTCCACAACATAAACATAAATCATTCATCATAACCCAAAGAATAAATATGGTTTTCATAAACATCGTCTCGTAATAACATAATCCATATAAATAAAATGGATACCATTTAATCATAAGAAAATTGAAACCATGTAAATAATAGAGATATTATACTTGAAACAAACACATATTAAATAATGCCATCTTAGATGGAAAATGGTTTTGATAAAACACTTGAAAAGAATTCTTGAGGAAAATATCATTTCTTTTTAAAATCATTTTATTTTCAAAAAATGCCATGAAATTTTAAAAGAAAAGTATTTTGATTAAAATATTAATTAAATCTTGTAT
This sequence comes from Viscum album, assembly GCA_963277665.1. Lineage (NCBI taxonomy): Eukaryota > Viridiplantae > Streptophyta > Magnoliopsida > Santalales > Viscaceae > Viscum > Viscum album. Next base: position 114,692,735 of record OY728127.1, read on the forward strand.
AGTAAGCCTCATGAAAATAAGGCGTTATAAAACCATAAAAATATGTTCATGTCCTATAAGTTAAAAAAACATTCTTCTCGTACTTTTGCCGAAAAAGTCAAAAAGTGCCTTATATGGTAAACAAAAGAAAGATTCCTTTAATAACATGTGGAAAGTTTCAAAAATGGGTAAAATTACTTTAAATATACTTGAATACATTTTTATAAAACATGGGTATGGATTATAACAATAACCCTAGTAAATACTTACGAATAAACAATCTCTGATAAAAACGAGATTAGAAAAGATATCCCTTACCTTATGTCCAATTTCTTCGGTATGTGTCTGAGAATCATGTATAGTGGGTTTAAACATATTATTAACTTCTAACAGAACCATAATAATATTTATCATATCATATATGATTCACTTACAACTTTATATTATCCGTTCATTTGTCAATTCCATGTTAAAGCAGCGTTTTGGGTAAAATCGTTTCATTTATCGTCCGTGTTTTGACTTGTAATTATTAATATGATTACTTAGATCATGATTACTTAATAATATAATATAAAAAATTATTTATATATAATATATATTCATAATATACATATATATAATAGATCGATAAGTGGAAAGAAATACATTGTTCATGGAGACGGTAGGCCGTACGTACGCTTGAACGTTGTTTTTCGTTTCCTTATTGAATTGAATGGAATTAAGTAGATGAAATAAATATATATATACATAAATACAGTATCATTATTATGTCATATATTTCATGATTACTTATTACATATACTTTATAATCATTCATGAATTGTTAACATGGAAAATGAATCTCATCGCGTCGTGGAGACGGTAATCCGTATGTACGCACGAGCGATGATATCACTCTCATATTTATTAAATGGAATTGGAGTGGATGATATAATATCATAGAATAATTATGATTTTATAATCATGTATAGTTATTCTTTACACCATTATACTCATCCAATTAAGGTGGTGGTGGGAAAACTGATTACACCATGGCGTGGAGACGGTATTCTATACGTACGCACGCGTGGTGATTTCATTTTCCGTATGATGGATAGAAGGTGAAATAGGGTTGTTTCATATTTATAATAACATATCAGTATATAAGTAATACTGGTTTTATTACTTTATAATGAAACAACTAAATAAGAGTAAGTAGGAGAAGAAAGAAACTTGAAAGAGTCGGTAGAAGAGATTACCTCTTCCTCGACGCACCACCTTTAAACTTCATCTTAGGGAACTAGAGTAGGTCTTTTGAGGAGACCAGAACCTATATGATATAACTAGAGAGGTTGAGAATAGTAATTTTCATGGTTTGTCTGAGATTCAAGGCTCAAAAGGGTGTGAAGATAAGTGGTAAGGGGTGCCCTTTTTATAAGGAAGGAGAGGGGCAACTTTGGAAAAACATAAAATATTATTTTATAATAAAGTCATATTCGGTTTATAATAGCTCCAAATTGATTTATTTCAAAGATAAAGTGGGTATGGGTCTAAATCCTCTCAACCAATAGGTTTTAGACATGTTTAGGTTAATATTTTAACCTTATCATTTAGATTCAACACTAAGTTAGATAATTTAACTTTTATCATGTCTTCTTGTTTTCTTACACTATATGGTTAATAAACATACTATAACAAGCCAAAATAACCCCGTGTGGTTCATTATTAATATATATATCCTTATCTGAGTCATTTTTCTGATCCTTGGATTTTTAGGAATAAAATAACAATTAATAATATAATATTTATTTTAAAAACTATTTTATGTAAATTTTGACACTATTTGGTAATCTGTTTTTTTTTTGAAAATCATAACAGCAAGACTAGTTCGAAAAAAGTTCATTAAATCAATTCTAACATTTCATATTAACCTATAAAATTAGTTAAATTCACAAAAAGTTGCAAATTACATTTATTTGGGTATTTATAACATCAATTATGTTAATATTTCATTAATAAGGTAATTACTGCATCATCATTGTGTCATAAATAAAATAAATTATTTAATGTATAAAAATTATAAATAAAATACCATTATGTAGGAAATAATTTTATCTTTCTAATGAATATTTATATTTGGATTTATCTTATGTATGACCCAATATTAAATATGTTTTAGTTATTAAACTTTAATTTTAACTAATTTAACTCTTCTTTAAATAAAATAATAATTAATGTCCTAATCTAATCCTAGTGGACCTAAAGGGAAATATTTTATTACTAAGGTTGTTTTGGGTCAAATTACACTTATCCAATAGAATTAGGACATGTGTTAGGGTAATAATAATATCATTTTTACCCTTAATTACCTTATTTACTTTTAACTGTGGTAAATAAAAGTAAAAAAGTTACTATTCACAAAAAATTAATTTTATCTTATTGGACCACATTTTACTCCTTAATATTAACCGTGTCTCTCAGAGTTTCGAAATTACACTCATAGAAGCGGTAAAATTATGTTTTATGTAAGTTTGCAAAAAGCTCTCAGGAGGTAGGTAAAAGACGGTGAAAGGCTCGATAAAATTTTTATATATCAAAAATTATTATAAAATGACTCCAATGAATTTCAATGAACTCATATAGGTATTATGTATCAATTTTTACCTAAAATAATTTATATAAAATAAATAATTATTTAAATAAAATTCATTTTTTAATTAGTAACCCAGTGTTTTCACTATCCATCAAAAATTGAAAGTTTTCAGAAAAATATCAAAAAATCACCCTAGGCTAATTTCAATATTTCAAATCCAAAAATGAAATGCATTTTGAAAGATAAAATTTATAAAATTTCAGAAATTGGGTAATACTATTCATAACTGCTAGTTTATATAATATTTTAATAACATATCGTTGTTTAGTGAAACCCGTTATTGCATACTACACACGCTATAGAGGAAGGTCGCGATTACGTGTAATGAAAGACATGTCAGGGCTGCGTGTAGTGAAAGATCCATTTGGTGCTACGTATAACATAATAAAAAATTATTTAATTTATACATTAAACAAAATCTATACTTAATGTTGCGTAGAATAATTTTCACAAAACGAACTTGAAATTGTGTGTAACACGAGCCAAGAATAGTGTTGCGTATACTGCAAGCTAATACGTTGTTGCGTATAGTACAAGATAATCTTGGTGTAATGTACAACAGAATATATAAAATAAATTAAAAAGAATATATCTTATAAAATCTCAGGGTGTTACATTCTACCCCCCTTAAAATGAATTTCACCCTTGAAATTCGTCGGGGTTATAAATGGTTTACTACTTGAATGTTTCTTTCATAGAAACCCACATTGTAAAAAGGAATACTAAAACATTATTTTAAAAAGGGAAGTAAGAATCATAACAGTCACTCAATGTAACTCAGCACTGGGTTTCCACATAGGAAAACATAGGTGAAAATATGGATATCGAAGATAAATATAACCATCAACTTCTAATGAAGTGTGGTAGAGGACATGGCTATGAAAAAGACAACAATCACAAAGCCATAAATTTTTGATGATCTAAGGTACCATCTAATTCATCAGATATAAGGGCACTAGGACATCATTTTTTGGTTTTCAAGATCATTTCCCTAACATTGAAGAAATTATAATTAGAAGAAATACGTTCTTGATTTTGGTATAATCTCACCATTCGTCGTTCCTTGGAAAATTTCCACTTCATCTCTTAAAGAAATTAAGTTGAATTTGTCATTCGTGAAGTGTTAGCAGATCATGTGATAGAATGATGGGTCATTCCATCTGTCTCAAACAAAAGGTTAGAAAAATTTATCAAAAATACATAAGTCCATCTATAGTGAGATTAATCATATATGGTTCCTAAAATGGACTTATACTTCATATATCATACTACTAAATAAAACTAGTTTCTACAAACCAGGGACTTCCTGTTGGCCAGTGGTAGGCGATAAAGGCCTGTTTCACTTTGGTTGTGGGTTCTATTCCCACAGCCTTGTCTGACGCGATGGGTTGTCTCCCATCCTGCAGGTTGAAATTTTTCAAAAAATACATTATTATAACATCCCATCAATAATATCGAAAAAAGTTATATCCTTAAAAAATACTAACTTGTGTCCAACAAAATCTATTCCAATCTTTAGGCTTATCTAAAATACTTCTGTCCAAGCTCATATTATAAAGAAAACAATTACTATAAATTTCATCTACCGAGCATGTGAATACCATCATTTATCCCCCATATATCATACGATATATCTTGTTGGTCACATTCTAAACATGTGAATACCTTAATCATGTATTCTCTTGCAACGTGAATTACCATAGAACCTTAGTTAAAAACATGAATGCTATAAAAAGTTGTCTCTTTCAACATTCCAAAATCCCAAAAATTCATTATACTCAAACCATGATATCACTTTGTCCTTATATTAGTCACGAGCTCATGAATACTGTCAAACATTTCATTTTCTTCTTATCCATTCATTATACGCATATCGTCTTCTTTCCAGAAATATCTCAATCACTTTTCATGGTTATTGATTCCATATTCTTATGGAAACCCACAACGGACCAATATATAGGTATTCCAATATACCATAAAATTACCTCACAACATTATTCTTGAATACCAATACATAAAAGCTTCAAACCATCCTCTTCAATAATTGTCATGGAATAAGTCCTTCCCTGATTTAGAAGTAACCTCTTAGGTTAGGGCATTGAGTTGGGTAATGCCCATGTCCTCCACAGATAAGACACTGAACTCCACAACAGTTTCTCACTCTATGACCCTTCTCTCCACACAAATAAAATCTTCCCCTCCATTTTATGTATTCATCAAGGTTATTATTCCCTTATTTAGAAATCTAAATCTTCCTTTATCTATGCTCCTCAACATGCGAACATGCATAAAAGTCCATCATCCTTTTATTTGATGAATTGGGAATACCACTAAAGTCCACCTTGTTAATCATATATCACTATGACTGATTCGGAAAAATCAAAAAAAATTTCTTTCTAGGCATTATCCAATTTCTTTTCTCATAGTCACCAATTTTTCCATTGGATTCAATGTTGACCAAATTCCTTCTAGTTCCCTCCATTGACTAAAACCAAAAACCATGGTGTAAGAAGCAGTTAAAATAATGAGGCACCACGTATTCATAAAAAGTTACTTATGGGATGTCTAACTTATCACACATTCTTTAATCCATGACACCTTAGGTTCACCCTAGGTTATTCCTTATCGTCAACATAATTCTAGGACTGTAACCTATAGTTATACTAAACCATAGGGACATCCCTAGACATACCTTAGGAATATCTGTAGGGATCTCACTAAAGTTCTCACATCCTAGTTTCCAAAGGTTGACTAAACCTTTCCTCTAATACCAACTGTAGAGTCCCATACCTTGAGGTACATAGGAATTACATTACTTTTTCGGAATACTTAATACATAACAAAAACAAACACACAAGGAACGTAATAGTTTAGTGTCTTTCGAAACTCAGAAAAATAATCTTCTAATCAAGATGAAAGACCTTCAACATCTCCCATAAAGATATTCCCCTTTTGTTTTCTTACCTAAATCCTTTCTTTATATCCTGTGGAAAAGAAAACATAAAAATGGTGATATCAAATGCTCAGTAATGGTAAACATAGAGAACATAAAACAACCCATGAACATTTGAATGCAAAAACATGAACACAAAATATAAACATCCAAATCTTGAGCAAAGACGTAAATCTTGGAAGTACGTAAGTCATATATCACAAAGGAACATAAATCATGATAAAATTTCTTGGAAATAAAACTTTTAATTATGTAGAAACATTAATCACATGATATGATTTCCATAGTATCCAACGCATTGCTGCCAAGACCATCTTAGTGGACAAAGTCCCTTTCTGAATCGATTTCACTCCTTGTTCCAGTCCTGTAACACTGAACTAGATTAACTTACCATTACATACATGTATATATCATGATATATAAATATTTACCCAATGCATTTGAGGGAGATATAGGTCCCACCCATCTCATAATGAAATCATTATTATTTGTGCCACAACATAAACATAAATCATTCATCATAACCCAAAGAATAAAAATGGTTTTCATAAACATCGTCTCATCATAACATAATCCATATAAATCAAATGGATATCATTTCATCATAAGAAAAGTGAAACCATGTAAAAAATAGATATGTTATATTTGAAACATAAACATATTAAATAATGTCATCTTATATGGAAAATGGTTTTGATAAAACACTTGAAAATAATTATTGAGAAAAATATCCTTTCTTCTTAAAAATTATTTTATTTTCACAAAATTCCATTAAATTTTAAAAGAAAATGATTTTGATGAAAATAATAATGAAATATTGTAGAGTAAGCTTCATGAAAATAAGGCGTTATAAAACTGTAAAAAAATTCATGTCGTATAAGTTAAAAAAACATTCTTCTCATACTTTTGCCGAAAAAGTCAAAAAGTGACTTATATGGTAAACAAAAGAAATATTCCTTTAATAACATGTGGTAAGTTTCAAAAATGGTTAAAAATTACTTTAAATATACATGAATACATTTTTAGAAAACATGGGTATGGATGATAACAATAACCCCAGTAAATTCTTAGGAATAAATAATCTTGGATAAAAACAAGATTGGAAAAGATGTCCCTTAAATTATGTCCAATTTATTCAGTATGTGTCTCAGACTCATTTATAGTGGGTTTAAACATATTATTAACTTCTAACAGAACCATAATAATATTTATGATATCATATATGATTCACATATGACTTTATATTATCCTTTCATTTGTCAATTCCATGTTAAAGCAGTGTTTTGGGTAAAATCATTTCATTTATCATCCGTGTTTTGACTTGTAATTATTAATATGATTACTTAGATCATTATTTCTTAATACCAGAATATAAAAAATTATTTATATATAATATATATTCATAATATACATATATATAATATATCGATAAATTTAAAGAAATACACCGTTCGTGGAGACGGTAGGTCGTACGTACGCTTGAACGTTGTTTTTTGTTCCCTTATTTAATTGAATGGATTTAAGTAGATGAAATAAATATATATATACATAAATATAGTATCATTATTATTTCATATATTTTATTATTACTTATTATATATACTTTATAATCATTCTTGAATTGTTAACATGGAAAATGAATCTCATCGCGTCGTGGAGACGGTAATCCGTATGTACGCACAAGCGATGATATCACTCACATATTTATTGAATGTAATTGGAGTATATGATATAATATCTTAGAATCATTATGATTTTATAATCCTATATAGTTATTATTTACACCATTATACTCATCCAATTAAGGTGGTGGTGGGAAAACCGATTACACCACGGCGTAGAGACGGTATTCCATACGTACGCACGCATGGTGATTTCATTTTCCATAGGATGGATAGAAGGTGAAATAGGGTTGTTTAATATTTATAATAACATATCAGTATATAAGTAATACTTATGTTAATACTTTATAATGAAACAACTAAATAAGAGGAAGTAGAAGAAGAAAGAAACTTGAAAGAGTCGGTAGAGGAGATTGCCTCTTCCTCGACGCACCTCCTTTAAACTTATTCTTAGGGAACTAGAGTTGATATTTTGAGAAGACCACAACCTATATGATATAACTAGAGAGGTTGAGAAGAGGTATTGGTGGGGGTTGGCTGAGCTTCAAGGCTCAAAACAGTGTGAAGAGAAGAGGAAAGGGGTGCCCTTTTTATATGGGAGGAGAGGGGCACCTTTGAAAAATCTTAAAATATCAGTTTATAATAAATTCATATTTGGTTTATAATAGCTAAAAATTGATTTATTTTGAAGATAAAGTAGATATTGGTCGAAATAATTTCAACCAATAGGTTTTATACAAGTTTATGTAACTATTTTAACCTTATCATTTAGATTTAACACTAAGTTAAATAATTTAATTTTTACCGTGTCTTCTTGTTTTCTTACCCTATATGGTTAATAAACTTACTATAACAAGCCAAAAGAACCCCAAGTGGTTAATTAATAATATATATATCCTTATATAAGTCATTTGGACGAACCTTATATTTTTAGGAATAAAAAAAAAATAATATAATATTTGTTTTAAAAACTATTTTATGTCAATTTTGATACTATTTGGTAATTGATTTTTGTGAAAATTATAACAGCATGAATAGTTCTAAAAAAGTTTCTTAAATAAATACTAACATTTCATATTAACCCATAAAATTATTTTAATTCATAAAAAGTCTCAAATTATATTTATTTGGGTATTTATAACATCAATTATGTTAATATTTCATTAATAAGGTAATTACTACATCATCATTGTGTCATAAATAAAATAAGTAATTTAATGTCTAAAAATTATAAATAAAATACAATTATGTAGGAAATATTTTTATATTTCTAATGAATATTTATAGTTTAATTTATCTTATTTATAAACCAATATTAAATATTTTTTTGTTATTAAACTTTGATTTTAACAATTTTAACTCTTCTTTAAATAAAAGAATAATAAATATCCTATTCTAATCCAGGTGGACCTAAAGGACAATATTTTATTCCTAAGGTTGTTTTTGGTCGAAATAAACTTTTCCAATAGAATTAGGAAATTTTTTAGGGTAATAATAATATCATTTTTACCCTTAATTACCTTATTTACTTTTAACCGTGGTAAATAAAAGTAAAAAGGTATTATTCAACAAAAATAATTTTTATCTTATTGAACCACATTTTACCCGTTAATATTAACCGTGTCTCTCAGATTTTCGAAATTTCACTCACAAGTGCGGTAAAATTATGTTTTATGTAAGTTTTCAAAAAGCTCTTTGGAGATAGGTAAAAGACGGTGAAAAGTTCAATAAAATTTTTATATATCGAAAATTATTATAAAATAACTCCAATAAATTACATTGAACTTATATTGGTATTATGTATCAATTTTTACGTAAAATAAATATTAATAAAATAAATAATTATTTAAATAAAAGTTGGTTTTTAAATAGTAACCTAGTGTTTTCACTATTCATCAAAAATTGAAAGTTTTCAGAAAAATACCAAAAATTCACCCTAGGATAATTTCAATATTCAGAATCCAAAAATGAAATCCATTTTGAAAGATAAAATTTATAAAATTTCAAAAATTGGGTATTACTATTCATAACGGCTAGTTTATATAATATTTTAATAACATATCGTTGTTTTGTGAAACCCGTTATTGCATACTACACACGCTATCGAGGAAGGTCACGATTGCGTGTAATGCAAGACAAGTCAGGGTTGCGTGTAGTGCAAGCTCTCTTTGGTTTTGCGTGTAATATAATCAAAACTTATTTCATTTATACATTAAAAAAATCTATACTTAATGTTGTGTAGAATAATTTCCACAAAAAAAACTTGAAATTGCGTGTAACACAAGCCAAGAATAGTGTTGCGTATACTGCAAGATAATACAGTGTTGTGTATAGTACAAGATAATATTGGTTTACCATACAACAGATGATATGAAAGAAATTAAAAAGAATATATCTTATAAAATCTTGGGGTGTTACACTAATAGGCCTCTCCACCCTAATTATTCACCTATTTTTATTGATCATAACTCATAAATCTAGGCTGTAATCGGTGTAGGTATTCATCATCATGTGTGTTTGTGAGGCTTTCCATTGGTCATTTCGGTGGTGTCACATGTTTTCCAGTGACTAGGAGACCATCCCATAAACACCATATCTATTTGATTATGGTGAATTAAGGGGTCTTGGAGAATAATTCATACATTACAAGGGTCATACATATTGTCAAGGTGATAAGTCTATAGATATTCATGAGATCATGATGACTAATAAATGTCTTCCTCATGATCATTTATTCCTTTTTGAGGATATCTTCAAGACATGTATTTATTTCTTGGGTGACCTTGAGAGATCAGGATATCATGCTAAGGGGATTATTCGATGTCTTGCAGAGTGCATGATCATGTCACGTGAAGTTTTGCATGACAAGGGCCTCCCGTCTTTTCTCATTTATTTCCTTCATTTATTTTAAATGTCTTGGGGATCTCATGAGTTTTATTGAGTGTTATCAAGTAAATTAATTCTCCCTATTGGTGATGTGTCACATAACCAAAAGAAGATCTTATTTTGATGCATGATCTTTATCATGGACAAAACATTCTTCATGTTCATGGAGCCAAAGTGGGAGTGAGTGACTTCCTAGATATGTTCGAATCCATTCATGTGACAAGGATGACATGATAGTGGGATCTTTTGTTACTAAACAAACATGACCCATGGTCTTTCAGGGTGTCTCTTGGGATTAATATATGAATTTCATGAGTTTTCTGATTTCAACTGGCTCCCCATTATTGGATATTTTCCTCCATATTTTAGATGGATTTTTGGATGGATTTTCAGGCACCTGCCACCTGGAAATTCACATGACCTATGGGTACTCATCTGACAGCCGCTGCATGATCTCTATTCTTTTATAATTCCTTTATAATAGTAGAAGGTATTTTATAAGGGGGTCCATGAGATATTCCACAGGTTATCCACTGCACATAGTTCCTTCGTGTGACCATCTTAAGGTCCCATAATTGCATGTACTCTAGGGGTTCATAGAATTTTCATGAATTTTACCACCCTATTATTACTTTTATATTCATGGAAAATAATACCAATATTCAAGTATATCATACCTTATTAATTTTATGATTCTCATTTTATGTGTGTCGACAAATCCTCCCACCCCCCTCAGGAGTGAAATCTATGGGGAAAATGGATCGATTCAGAAGAAAATAAATGCCTACCTAAGGCCTTGGTTATATCACCAACTGGTATCATGGATGACTCTTAGCCTTTCGGGTGAAATTTGGACTTTCAAGGAATTTATTATAAAAAGGGAAGTTTATGGAGGTTAATTCATCGGCTATCTCAATTCCCAAAGCTATTGTACCCCTCCTCCATTGTATAACTATTTTTTAATACCCTTCTATAGGAACCAATACTGAGATCTATTCAAGATAAATTCCCCTAATAAATGAACCCCATAATATTTTTTTCATAGGTTTTTGTCTGAATCATCCATAAACTAAATTTTAGTAATTTCTTTAACTTTATTCATATGGATCCATGGCTCCCTTTGAAGGTTGCTCGTGATCTTTTGGCGCAATCATGTGATCATTTTTTTACTATTTTTCATCTCTCATGACCATTTCAAGGTTACATGGTAATGATTCTTCTAAGGGGTAATAGTGTTGTGAAATTTATATAGGGTTATATAGACCGTGAAATATTCATTAGCCAGGAGATTTAAGAATCCATAAATTTATTCGTGAATTCCCAGCAGATTCATGTGATGCACTTCAATATGTTATAATTTTTATATATATTTTTTGATAGTATTATTATAATATGAATTTCATATGAAAATTAATTTAATATATATGGCTTTTGGATCTTGTCATTTTTCCTCTCCTATTAGTAATAAAAGGTCCATGATTGCTAGAAACTACAATATTAACCCTCAATATCATAAGAATTTTGATAATGAAGTCCTAAATTGACTTCTTCCATTCATGATCTAGAATTATCCACTGTCACACTTTCTTCCTCTATATATGATTGATTTTTGGATGAATTTTTCATTCATTATCTTGAAAAAAATCTTCCATCTTTCTAGTTATTAGCTTTTCTTGACTGTATTCAAACAACAATTACTAAGGATGGACAACTAGTTTCAACATGATCCCATGGGTTTTCATATATGTTATAAAACCCTCCCTTGGGTCTAGAAAACTGTGATTTCACTCACCAACCCATCACTCAGAGATACTCGAGTATATGTGTCTCTCTTCTGAACAACCCTACCAATTGATGGATCTTGAAATTGGATCTCATTCATGGTGGTAACTTTTTCTGATAAATGGATGTGGCCAATCTAGGTAAGCTAAAGTAACATATAATTTGATGAATTGTTATATGATATCCATAATTATGAATAAGTATGTATTTCACAATTTATTGTTTATCTCCAGTATGATCTTCTTCACGAATTGGTCAACCATTGTTGTTCTGGAACCAAACATTTCATTTTTCCCAAATAGAGACATGAATCAGCCTATGGGATATCTACTGAATCTATGAGATACCCCCTTCTAAAGATATATAAAATGAGTTCCTTTTTTTCACATATATTTGGGATGACCCTTTGAAAAGTCAAATCTTGTCAAGGGATATGCTCATCACTGTTATGAAATAATTACGAGAGGATTTGACTATGTGCTCATTTATATTTTTCAAATATTGGATCAACATTTTCTTCTATCACAGTAAAGTTGGAACGACTACTATAATCCCCCATAGGTTCCCTTACTGAAAGGTTTGTATAAGTGTCAATACATGTTCGGACATTTTGGAAGCTGACGATCATGCTTCATTGTGATATTGAGTGAAGATATAGATCTCTACAAGAATTATGTGGGAGAGCTTCATGGTCATGTTCTTGACCAGGTAGCGTTTCCTGACTAGGTATGCATGTTTAGGAATTCAGGTTAGTAAGTTATTGATGGAAGTTCAGCTTGAAGATAGACTAAATATTACTCTGTTAGTTCCAACCATTACACACCTTTAAAATCTCATGTTCCACATTTAGAAAGGCAATATTCCCTATAGGATTAGTGGACCATTATATTTTTTATTTGGCTAGATTATATAGGATTTCCATTGCTATGAATACTAGAATCCCTCCAGGATCTGCAGTTCCTTATATTATCCAAGTTTTCTTAACATATATAGGGTTGTGTCTATGTCACTAGGCCCTGATGAGGTTAAAAATGTGTTGATTTGATCTAATATCATTAACTTCACCCCTTATCCTACATCAACTGGGCCATTTAGTGATAATGGTATCGTCTCTCTGGATAACTGGTCGTAAAAGATCTCCATATAGGATGTGTTTCTTGCAGCCATGATAAAAAAGGTGATCATCTATGATTCATATACACCATATCAATTTTATCTTTAGTTCAGCAACACTCAAAAGTTATCATCACTTCCATTGTCTTTATTTTAAGAAGAAATAGACCATAAGACCATACCCTAGTTTTGGATGATGTTGGTAGGTGAAGACACAGATATGATATCATTATTTCATCTATCGACACTCCTTCCATTATTTCTTAGGATTATGCCCAGGCATAGGTAGTATCAATCATGGGTGGTCTCTTCAGATGATTTAGTTTTTATGTGGAAAATAAATTTCCCTCACTAACCCCTATGTTCATAAAAATGATTTATTTGATTAATTATTTAGGTGTGACATCGGGAAGAACCCTCTTCATGGTGATGACTATCCTGATGGTGGGACATAATCTGTCAAGGAAACCATTCATCTGGTATAAGCAATGGGTGATGCATCTATTGAGTGAAGGATATATAGATCCTCATCTCATATTTATTTTCTAGCTCATACAATTTTTCCTCCTTTTATCATTCCCTTACCTTCAGTCATTTAAGATAAAATTTAGTATAGGCTGATCTGGAAATATATTCACACCATGATTATTGAGACTCATTTGGAAACATTTTGCAACCAAGGGGAACACCTTCATTCACAATTTAATGAATTGATGTGGATGGATTTGATCTCTAACAACTGTATAAACCATGAGGTAAATTATCCTAACTCATAAATATTTGAGCACTAGTGAGAGGGGCTTCTGCGATCATGATGACGAGGCTCCCATTATTGAATGGATAAAGGAATCCTTGGAAGAATTGGATTACAGTCACCAATTTATATCTAAATTGTATCCCATATTGATTCACAAACCATGTTGATATGAACAAATCAAGAAATTTTAGATCACCTAAGGTATGAATTCTAAAAATCATTATCTTCATTGCCAACCACTCAAAAAAGAGTTGAGGATATGGATACTTTAGTTTAAACACTCTATCGTATGGAAGAAGAAGAAGAGCCGACATGAGCAGCACTATAGTGTTAAATTGATTCCTCTCACCCGAATCACGGGAGATTTTCCAACTCAACCAATAAAATCTTTTTTTAGTTCCATAATTTAAGTGAACTCTATTTTTCATTATATTCTTAGAGGGACTTCGAACTTTGGAGATTCCTCCTATTTTATTCTATCAGTGAATGGATTTTCTAAACCATTCCAGTTGTTATCTATTTTTCATTCATTCATGATGTTCAAGACACTTCACCCCCAACAATACCCATCCTTTTAATAATTTCAAGTAAACATGAATGACTATATCTGAATATTTAAATCTTAATAGATTCTTCACAAAAAGTGATGATTGATTCCAATAAATCACGAGGTTCCTCATTGATGTATATGTTCCATTTATCTTGAGATTATTTTTTTCAAATGGAAAATTTTGAAGAATATATATCATGGAGGGAGAGTTCCCTAACTTTTCTTGAAGCTGATTGTCTTAGAGAGAGTAGCTCGTTTTTTTCCAAGTCTATATAGTGGGCCTTAGAATATTTTAAATACTACCAAGATAAATTACTAACATTATATAGTTTGAGCTATTTTAGCTCATACCTTCTATCACTATATGTTAGGTTCTTTTATCTCAGACCTTTAATCACAATAGTTTAGGGTCATTTCTCTCAGACATTCTATAACTGTAGTTTAGGAACTTTTTTCTTGTACCTCAGGACTCCATGAAACTTAATGTCTTACTACATGGTCTTGAGCGATGATCATGGAATATACATGGAAATTTCAAGAATGAATCAATACACACTATAATTTTGAGTTCTTACATGGTGTTGTCGAGGCTCGCGAGGACTAGATCCCATTTCTTACAAGTAGGAGATGGCATTGGTTATAATTTCAATTCCCTTATGTTTCAGTATAATGGTCAATCATAGGTGTCTCTACAATTTTCCATGGTTCATTGATGATCTATTATGATATTATTGGTCAAGGGATAAATAATAGGGATTCTTGGTCCAGAATAATTATTAGAATATACTTGATATAAGTCATTAACCAATAATTTGATTTAGTGAATATGGGATGGGGGAGATATTACAAGGATGACCTATTACACCATGAGGTTCTAGGTTCCTCCATGATTTTTATATGGATCAAAATCTTTGGAGTTCTTTTACTTCAAGGAGTATATTCTTTTAATTTTTTGGTTAAAACCCTTTTACATCAACAGAATGTTAAATAAAATAAGATATATTCTCTTTTCAGAGGGACATGAAGGATTAATGAAGAGTAAAACATTGATATGATGTGGTTGGGTATAGATAAAAGATATATAGGATGGGTTCTAGAACCCTAGGGAAGTTCAGATCATAAATGTGATTCTATTTAGATTTTTCATGAGATTTTTAATCACAAGTTCTGGGACATCAAAGGTTCCTAATGGAGTGTCATGTTCCTTCTTTTAGAAAGAGTAACAAACAAGATGATATAATATTGAGGTTGTTAAATCAAATTCGATAATCTAGTATGTGGAATGAAAATAATCATACAAGGTTCTTGGGTTAAGAGTATGATATGGTAAAATCATAGCAGCAATGGCCCAGAACACACTAAGGTGTTGAGTTATGTTATGGCGACGTCAGGGCTTACATGAATCAGAAAAACTTTTTTATAGAGTGATGTATTTTGTTGACGAACATGGAAATATATATAGGGTACATATTCATATATTCATAGTCAAAAATGTTCCCTTAAGTTTAGTTATACTTTCCTTAAGGTCCATATAAGGTTTAAGGTGATCTGAGGTGCTAAAATCATGAATTGGGATATGTGGAAACAGTAAACTTCAAGAAGGGTTCAAGCACCCAAAATTTATTTTCACCACTTAGTGAACATGTTCATGTGGAGAGAATATTTGAAACATTATTAATCTACCTCTTCAAAAAAGAGGAGGTCCATTAACCATATGATGTATTTTACATGGGATATAATGTTGAAACTAAAAGCTTTATACCTTATTTATTTTAACCATATTTTTTCCCGAATGTTAAAGATGAAGAGTTTAGCAAGTAAACACTTGAATTTTGCTCAGGCCTCCCTTTTTGGGATTTCAATATGATATATTTTTTACCAATTTCTCCTGAAATTTTTGGTTATGAGATTTGGAAAATTGTGGCATAGAGTTTTTGGTCATAAAAATTTGACTAAAGTGCATCCAGTTTATAGTCATGAAACGCATGGAACTAATATGAGGGATGATAAAAAAAGATCCCAATTAGGATAACCAGGGTCCATAACACTCCAAAACCTTCTTAGTGGGAGATTAAATATTGTATGTCATGGATTAAGCTTATCAGATCATTAGAAAAGATATGGGGAAATCGTAATCTGGGTGGCCTATAATACCCTCAAGTGTTGAGTTCCACCACATTGACATATGGCTCACAATGATTATCAATCAATCCTTACAAATAAAGGATTTCTTAGGTTTTAGGTTTGAGACCCTATGCATCAATATCATGGTCAATAAGAGAGACCCATTTTCCTTTCCAATAGCCATGAAAGGTTTACAAAAACTTGAGGTTCTCTTTAAATGAAGTGTGATGTATGAATTGAGGAGCCTAAATGGTGGTGGAAGCACCATATACACTATTTTAAAGGGGTATGTCTCATGTGATCCTTTGATAGTGGATGATAATGGATGATAGTATACATAGTTTAATGGTTGTGTAGTAGGGACACACATCATTCTGTGTAGTTTAAATTCATGTGATAAAGACAATTTCTTTTCATTTTAACATCATGGGTACTATATAATATTTTTTAAGTTATAATTATTTCTATAAAATCACAAATTTTATCATGAAACACTATCTTGGTTAATTTCAGGTTTTATGGAAAAAAACATTCATTTTCGCTTTAAATTCACCTTAATATTTCCCTTCATCTCCACTAAAATGTTTTATTTCTAAAGATTCTTAAACAAATACATGATTTCACTTTAGTGGGACATAATTTATAATTAAAAGATAATTTCAATGAACCTACCATTTATTTTCTAAGATATAAATTCTTCCAATCATATTTAATTAAAAATACATGTGATTTTCAAAAAGAACTCTTCTTTCCAAAGTAAAGAGTTTTTTTTCTCATCTCACTTTTACTTCTACGAGATATAATCCATGTTCACAAATTATTCATTTTGTGTACGGTGTATTTACTTACATTTTACATATCATATTTAGAGTCTCCTTATTATCTTTATATTATAGGGTGTTATGATTTGAATGTTTCAATATTGTATGAGAATGATTGGAATACTTAAAGATTAATTTTTGTGATAAATTTTCCATGGTGTCTCCACCTATGTTGACTTCCTTTATTTAATCTATACTTCATTAAGGTTTATCTCTTATTATATCATATACAATATTTTTCTAAATGTTTTAGTATTAGTTTGACTCCAGATATTCTATCTTGATACCATTCACCATATTACTGTGAATAATTAGTGATTATGTTTACTAATTAGAGAAAGTCATTTACATTTCATATGTTAGTTTCAATATGAAGGCATATGTTGATTATGTTTCACCTTATTTCATACGAGGAATGCATTGGACTTAGTAAGTGTTTGGTGGGGCCCACTATAGCCCCCCGGTGCATTGGTAGGTCTCATGATACAAACTATTTTGGGTTTTACCTGTTAATGTATGGTATAGGCATGAGGCCTTGATGGTATGGTCATGATGTCCTACATTAATAATTATCTCATTATAAATCTAGTAATTGATATTCCATGTGATAATTATACTTGTAGAATATCCAGGGTTATGTTTTATTATGGAATTATTTATTTAGATTTTATTCCTACTATATCATGCTCAGGATTATGTTTTAATGGCATGTGTAATTTTATTTATTCATTATGCCTTATTATTTTTTATTCAACTATGTTACTTACCCTTAATGATCATCTGATCTCACCCCTTTGTTAGGTTTCCTTTCCATAGAATTTAAAGAAGAAAACTTTGAAAAATCTCTCAAGGATGTAATTTAATTCATTTCATTTGGTATCATTTTAATTTTTCTTTTCCCCATGTATTATGTGTATCATTATTGTAATCTGGTATTCCAAGACTTCTAAACTGATTGGTCCTTTGGGATTTGATTCCTTGTAATCATTCCAATGTAATAAAATAAGGCACTAACTTTGGGTAACTTGGGTAAGGGAATTACAAATATTATATTTTATATATCCCAAATAAATAATATATATATTGATTGAAAACATCGGTGTACTCTTAAACATTATCACGATTATTCTTAAATGAACCATAATACTTCATATATATTCTATGTAATTTTATAATTTACTTTTTTATCCACAAATTTAATATTAAATAAGATGTGTGTCTTTTTAGGGAATCATTAATATCAATATATTAATAATTTATGTTCTCTGAGTAATTTATAAATATCTCAGTCTAAACTAGGTGTCAGTCATAGATTTCACAATACATTACTTAATTGAATAATATGAGTTCAAATGTATACATCTAATTTTATTTCTATCTCCAAACATTGTTTAAAATATCCATAAACTATAAGCCTCTTCAAATTAACTAAACTCGTTTGAAAAATTATTGAATAATATAATTATCAAAATTATAATGATGTCAAATAATCTTAAATCACATATAAGCTCATTGGAAACTTTGTAAGATCTACTACTACCATAATATCATTAAATTATCAAAAAAACATTATCATGAATATATAAAACTCTAATAATGTATTATTTTATAAGATATATAACAAAAAGATGGATCGTCACAAAAAGTACATCAAATATTCTTCTTTACATTCAATGAAACCTACTCAAATTCCTTAGAGGGTGGTATTTTTATCTATAATCTATGAATCTCATCAAATTATCTAAATTATATTACATAAAATAACCTTCTATTCTAAAACCTCAATTAAATAATCATAATATCTTTAATGACCACAATCCATTTTTATTTTTATTTTAAGAAGACACTTTTGGGTAAATGGGAACCATACAAAACCTCCACAAACCCCTGGTACTAACCCCATTTAGAGTATCACCATCATACAAAGTTCAAATTTTAAATTCCACTACACACAAACCCTAATCGAGTACCACCATTGTTTTAAAATGCCTCAAAACCTGCCCCTTTCTGAATTAAAAAAAACGCATGAAAATTTTCAGATTTTAAACCAAAAAGTCACCCAAAAATCCATCACGAATCACATGTAGCACTTTGACCAAGACACCGTCCATCCATCACTTCACAGCCATCGTCACGACACCGGCCAAACACCGTCACCATCAACATGAACGCATCAGCAAGGCCGCCAGCCTCTTCTCTGACGTCCACCACCTGCAACAAGCGGATGCCACCAGAACCAAACATCATCGTCGCTGAACCAAGTCGTCATCACCGCCGGTACCATGACATGGCACCATTGCTCCACCTACATCGATATCACAGCATCTCAAGTCATCGTCTGGAGTTCACCGAATCAACTCCACTATCACCACCACCATATCTGTATAGAACCAGAATGATGGAACCCATAGACAGAAGCCACAAACATCTTGCACCAAAAAGAGAGACCATCGGTGAAAATAAAGCCACAATTGCCAAAAAGGACCAAAAAGGGAACACGAAATTGTGGAAGAACACTATAGAAGATCGAGAAAGCAATGCTGAAGAGAGCCGAGAATGAAACCCTAAAAGAAACCTCGACTACCGCAAACCGTAAGCCCAAAACCCTGTGTATCCATCACTTCAACTCCGGCCTGGAGAGGAGTGGTGGAACCCTAGTTCAGAGTTGTTTTGGGAGGCTGAGGACAAAGACTGACTCTGGTAGCGTCTAGAAACCCAACATCCACCAAAAAACAATCCCAAATCCTCTTTGTTACCTTCATACCATCCTCTACCTAGAGAAGCACGAAAAAACTTGAGACTAGAGCAGTTAAGGTGACAGAGGCTGTCCAAAAACATGTACCTTCGACGGAAAAAACAAGAGAAGCGCGGAGAATCCAAGATCCTAGGGGCGGAGCCGAGAGTAAAGGGGATGAAACCCTAGATGAATGGAGAAGGCGAGCATGGAGAGTTCTCTCTAGAGACGCGTGGAGAGCACCCCCATAATATCTTTAATCACTAATCAATACTATCCTCATTCATCAACAAAATTTTCTATCATTTACTTGTTTAATAACCATATAGAAATACAGTGATTTTACACAACTTATATCCTTATACATGTAAGTCTAAAAATAACTCTAAACATCTTGTTCAATATTAAACTAGAGTATTTATTCAATATAATTAATGACAGGAAAAAAAATGTCACCTTATATAATGTATTCACTTAATATATTTCTATCTTATGGGATCGTCAATATTATACTGATATTTTAATCCATTAATATATAAACCAATAATATATATCCCGCATTTTCAACTTGTCACATGTTGACAATATTACATAATGAAATAAAATACTCTGCATAATCATTCATGGGTCTAATATTCTCCCACATTTTATTTTTTTAGGACTAAAAAAATATTTAATTTCAATATTTCATTAATAATTTTCTTATTTCTCACACCCCCTATTAAAACAATTAGGGTAACATAATCTATTATATATCAAATAAGAAACATTATCTCAACTTAAATAATACTCATTTTAAGATTCAAATGTGAAAAATTTACATCACACAATTTTTCTTCACAGTAATGTATATAGATGGACCTGATGATAAACATTATATAATAACAAGTTTTAAGTATATAATTCATTCTATTATATTTAACTACCTTTTTAGGTTTATTTTTTTAGATAATTATTTCATAACTCATACATGACATGACCATATATTTTCAAATTTGACACATCCGGCCAGTATCAATTTTTTATATAATATAAAACTTTTAAAATAAAAAAATTATTTATTTTCATGTCAAATCTTCATGAAATTAAACATTACCTCTTCCTTTCCCTTACCCATCATTAACAATGTGAAAAAAATTAAAAGGTTGTATGGGTATAGTAGATCAAAAATGATTTTTTGCATCAGTTTTTTTGTGTGTTTTTACATTGGTTATTAGTTGTTGTTACTAAAGGAGATGTTATAAATATGTCCTTAACGTCATTTAAAAAAATAGACATTGTAAATCTATAATGGAACTACTTTTTTTATTTTTTTATTTAATAACCAATATAAAAAAGCATATACCACATTTGTTTTTATATGACTGACATGGATACCCATTATCCTATATTTTTTTATTTCGGTTACTTAATAATCGATGTGAAAAACATTATTCCGCGTTAGTTTCTAAATAACCGATGATACAAGGCTTTAGGATGAATGTTGTTTTCATCGATTATTAAATAACTAAAAATAATAATATACCAAATCAGTTTTTATATGACTAATGTTGAAATTCATCATATCAAATCCTTTTTACATAGTTTAATAAATAAATAATATCAAAAAGTATTTTCATGTTGGTTTCTATAAAAATCGATGTAAAAACATCAAAGTAATTTTTTATATCGATTATAAAATAATCTATGTGAATTTTTAAAAAAAAAATCATTTTACCATTTCTTCCCACTGCTAACCAAACAAAAAAAATACAGAAACATGAAGAAACAGAAATAGGTAGAAAAATACAGAAACAAGTAGAAAGAGTACACATTCAAAATTACAACATTCAAAAATTACACATTCATAATTACAACAATCAAAAATTATAATTTTAACTAAAAAACTAAATCCAACCAAAACAACTAGAAAATAAAAATTTTTAATTATAACATTAAAAATTATAATATTCACTAAAAACAAACTAAAATCCAAAGAAACATGTAAAATAATTTTCCCATTAGAGTTTTAAATTTGTGAGATCTTGTAAACTAAATGGGATAGATTCATTAAAAAGAAACAAATTAAATGGAAAGTATTTAACAAGTGTAATGAATAAATAAAATGAAATATTAATGACTTGTTTATAAACAAATCTAACTTGGTTGAACATCGTAATTGTTCCAATTTTAATTATTTCATACATAAATCATAATACATAATATATGTATTCTTTGGCACCTTGTTTTTTATGAAATTCTATTTTATATGAGTTTTTCAATTAAAAATAACATTCTTATGTAATATATCCAAAATATACTGATTATAAATGAAAATTAACCTTTATTTTTAAAATTTTGATCTTGGAACACTTTTTCTTTTTGTTTCTTTGAATGAAATCTCATACCCTATTAGAAAATAATATGAATGATATAAAATTAAAATCCATTGTAATATAAACAACTATTTATAAATTAAAACTTATAGTTCTAATATGTTCTTAAAATTTCCTTACACATCGACATGGATGAGAATATCTAGTAAATTATCTTCTCCCTTGAAAAAAACCCCAAGCATCCAATGGTCACTGATATTTAATAAAATTTAATGTCAGTTTTTATTACGTTAAAAGATAAATTACACTTTGTGAGATATATGTTTCATACCTCTCAGCATAAGGAAACATCCAACATTGTGAAATTATATTCTGTTCAAATCTTTCAGAAATATAAACTATTCTTTCTTCTCCATTCAATGTTCACGCATGAGGTTAATGATTTTGTGGGTCCAAAAATCCATATAAATATATATTTTATTATCCTCACACATTTTATAAATATTCCTAATACACATAACCAAAATAAGTATAAATTTTCATTAAATTTATTGCAGGGAATGATTTAGGTTATGAATTAGATCGAAAAAACTTGTATCACGTTGATGCCCAATATATCTCTAGTTACAAACTCCATGATATCATTTTTCAAAATCCTCACGTTTATTAAATTCCCACATAAATTATCTTCCATTAAAATCATATATATATTGACAAAAAATGTTGAAAATCATGAGAACCTATCAAGACTACTAGAATCTATATCTAAAGTCATACCATTTTGTCTTTGTTGTTGGCTATAGAATTTTATTTAAATTTAACGTATTCCTATAAATAAATAGATAACAACATTAGGTTTCATATTTTAAAACAAATTTAATACAAAAAAATAAATAAAATATAAAATATATATATACCTCTATGGTAATATGTCGCAAAAGTCTAGATGGTCAAACTAAAAAGTGGTTGATACTTTGTCCAACTATCATCACCTCATCTGTAGGTAATGGTAGTATAGTAGATATATATATATATATATATAATATCATATACATATACCCTATGTTAATCTATCTCTATCTATTGATGATGAATGATATGTCCAATATAATATATAATCCCATATGCAATAATATTATAGAGATCATCAACATATAACTCAGAGTAATTAGGATGCTCTGAAGGAGGGGATATAAGAGTAGGATAAAAATGGGGTTTATAGGTGGTGGTGTAGGATTGGGAGCTTCTTATGGAGGTGAAGGAGTGGGATCCAGAGCCAGAAATTGTCTTTTAAGGTCTGCAAACATGGACTATACTAACACTCTGATATTTTCCTCCATCATCACATTAATATTCTGAAATTCATCTTCAAAAGATTCTATTTTTAAAAAAAAATACCCACCATTTCATAATATGAAGATCATGGTAACACTTTTCTCATAGATACACCCACCGGGTATCCTCATACATGACCCAAGTGTTCGGGATTTCCTAATGTTTTAGATTACATATCTTGCCTCCCCTCAGTTACAAATAACCCTTGTGTTCTCTTCTCCTCAAGAGAATCCTGAATGAATTATTTTAAATTTTTTGTAATCATTCAGAACATATAAATAACTGAGTTAACATAAATAAATAAATTAAATAATCATCATACAATCCTCTCATCTACAACCCTCGATTCATCATAAGATATTTCCCCTTTTTTATCATATCCTTCTTCAGTTTCTCATGTCTAGTAGGGGGTAGAGGTACAACCACTCAAGATCTTGAATATTTAACTCTTAGTTTTTTTTAAATTATCAGCTATCATTTGTTCTTCTAATAAGGTATACCCTCCCTAAGATAAATTAGGACATATTTTTCTTGATTGGATCTCCTTATGAAATATCATTAATTCTTGTAAATTAAAAATAAGAAATTATTAAGAAATCATTAATAATATCATTATTATAAGATAACATCTAAAAGTATACATTGAACTTACCAAAAATTATTCTTTTTTCTACATTAAAAAATTGTTTCTATGGTTCTTCATCTATAAAAGTATATATATCACCTAGATTGTGATTTTTCCTATTCTGAAAAAATGAAGTCAAATTTGAGGGTTTATTTGAAATCCAATCATCTCCTAGTATCCATTGATAAAAATTTCTTTTTGACTCCTCTTATTTCAAGTATATCAAATGTCATCTGATAATAAGGGGGAAAACTTATATTACTATAAACATTTCAATATTAGTAAAACAATAATAAAATATATTACCTAAATTGTATCCCCAACTGAGATAGTGTTGCTTTGTCAACAATTCTCCAATCATTAAACAAAATACTAACTTTTCTTTTACCCTGAGTTGATACAAAACATATGAATTGTTTAGAATTAGGACATATTGTAATATCATTTTCATCAATTTATACCAATCTCCTCTAGTCCTAGATATAGGTAGGTGATAATTTTAGTAAACATGTGCTACAACATTTACCAACCATTGAACTATTCTTTTCCCCTATGGAAGTATATGATAAATGTTGGGGATAAACAAGAGGATCATGTGCATTTTCATCCATAGATGTATGATCAATACACTCATCTCTAGAATTATGTGTGGATCCACTTATTGATTTTTCATTATCCTTCAAATTAATGAAATAGAAAATTAGTAAAAAAATATATAAATTCAACTATTACAATACTAATGTAAATAAATAATGAAAAAATATGAAAAATTATGAAAAAAATAAGTAAAATAAAACATTACACATTGTTATTCATATTTGTAATAGTTAACTAAAAGATATCAATAGTTGTGATATATGAAATGTCTTGTAAATGAATAAAAAAAATCCAAAATTGGTTTGAGAATATTAAAAATGGTCAACATGGTAAACAAAACAAAACAAAACTAATATATGTATTTTTACTTATTATTTTTAATAAGATACATAATGCTAAACATGGTAAAATAAAAAAACAAAACTAATATAAACAAACCTTTTTAATTATTATTTTTAATATTTGTTTTAATAAAGAATAAAATTAATATATATAATATTTTATGAAATTAATAAAAGTAAATGAGAAATAAATATTTGTTACCTGTAACATTAAGAATTTTCTGAAGGATTGTTTTCATAAATTCTTTCCTCATGATCATTCCTTATGGTATAAACCATGTCTACGACATTATCATCATTGTTATCTATTAATCTTTCCATGGAAGTAGGTATCTCACATAAATCAACATCTTCATCAAGTTGATCATCAAAAAAATATTGTTTTTTACTTGAAAAATAATAGACCACAACATATCGGATTGATAAAAAACATAGAACATTTGTTTTACATGTGTGTCCATTGTAAAATAATTAGAGGTGTCTTCCAATCTATTCAGATTAACATGTGTCAATACAAATTCATTGTGTCTCACATTATTGTTACTGATAATCCATTTGTAATTAAACATAGTAACATTAAATTTATTGCAATCAAATACCCATATATCTTCAATGTCATGACCCGCATTCTCCAAGATGAGGGAAGGAACATAAAACTATCAGACCCTTTCTTATTCATGTTGAAGGATTGATAATGACCCCTAAGTCCCACCTTCAATAGTACCCAGAGTAGTTACTAGCACAAAGCATATTGAATCTCACATAATATAGAAGTCATTACATTTTTCATAGAACAAGATCAGGATATAATATGGTAATTCCTAGAAAATCCAAGGACTAAATATAAATTTTAAGCCAAAAATCCATCCCCACATGTAAATTCAAAATAAAATGATACAAAGTTCAAGAAAATTGTTAGGGAAAGTACCAAAAGAAAGAAAAAAAACGATA
Source organism: Viscum album (assembly GCA_963277665.1). Classification (NCBI taxonomy): domain Eukaryota; kingdom Viridiplantae; phylum Streptophyta; class Magnoliopsida; order Santalales; family Viscaceae; genus Viscum; species Viscum album. Next base: position 114,718,852 of record OY728127.1, read on the forward strand.
ATTGTCCCTACGTCCGAGCTAGCAAGGTCTGGAACGGTCCTCAAAGTCCTCCCGGAATCCTGAAAGCAGTTTTATATAAATAGGGTGAGTATATAGGTATACTCATTAGGTAAACCAAAATCTACTATGCACAAGTGGGGTGGCATTCTAATTCCCCGTGAGAAATAGAGGTAACCAAATCGCCTAGTAAGGAAAACTATCAACCTAACCTTGCCAAAGTACACTCCCCAAATAATGCAAGTTAGTTAAAAAAATAGTAATAGAACATTAATATTTGGGCACCCCGAACCACTTTCCCACTGGTTATTTAGAACATCCTATGCATCGTACCTCCCCAACAAATCCCATTGCATCCCCACTACTGACCCCCACAACAACCGTATGGGACATCTGAACCGCATTTTTATCCCTTATACAAACACTTGGTCTCCCACAACTACACAACCCACCCATAAAAACTTGGTTCATCACAACCACACTTCCTTCCCATGGACACCTGGGCCTCATCCCGTAGACACTTGGGAAATAACCTGCCTGCACAAACCTGGGCCAACCCACCACAACACACCCTACCCAAAGAGTCTGGGGCTATAATAAACCTCAATCCATCATAGCATTACCAAAGATTCTTGGGATACCTAGGAGAGAGAGAATAAAGGATCCAATAATCATCCCCTCATAGGAATGTTGGGAAATACACCCACCCCCATGAAATGGGGGTGTTCGACATGAAGTGCTCAACATGGGTGGGGTGAATTTAATAAAAACAAGAACTAAATTTTATACATATAGGTAATCAGGAACTCATCCCTACCAAAGGGTCCAGAAACCAACAACCATCCCACACACAACCATTCTCACTACTACCCCTACATACCCAACTACACAACAGCCTCAACCAGAGAACAACCCATTTCTAAAAAAAGGTTTACATTGTAATTGTTCTTGTTATCATGTTCAAGTGATCCCATTTAAATATTCCTTCACAACCGGGAAACTAATAGGCATAACCCCAAGCCAAAGAAACAACTAAAATAAAATAGCCATGCTGTCGTTTAAGCATTCACTCCTGATTCTATTATAAATAACAACATCAAAATGGGATCTTGTGAGATCCCTTATAGATTGGAACCAAGATAATTCCCATCTTACTGGGTCCAAAACACTTTCCACTAGCAACACACAGCCTCAGATTCAAAACCAACAACCTCTCAACCAGGTATTCCATTCCCATATATGTCACCCCACAAAATATCAAACATAAAAACCATACATATCACCAGAATAGGGAAAGTAAGTTTTCAGATTTATCCAATACCATTCATTAAGTTCCTTTTTTCTATTTGGTTAACTAGGGTGATCACACAGGGGTTATTATTCATCAGGAATCCATTTAATAAACCAAGTTTACGTGATTAATGAGTTTCAATATTACAATCATTGAATCAAAATATAATCCAGAAAACATAGCATCATTAGTTCCCAAGAAAGGACCACCAACGGTAATGATTTTCAGTGGACATAATCCCATACAATTCTCAACATAAAAAAGAAGCTAAAAATGCAACAAAATCATTATCTTCCCCACCCCTTCATTATTTTATAGTCATTTTATTATCTTCATTAAAGTTGGATTCATCTACATCTTAAGGGAACATCACCATACCCACCATACATGATGAATAGTAAAGAGAGATGAGGGAAGAACCCCTACTTGGATGATCAAGGATCGAAGTTTCCTCATTTCACCTATAACAGGGGATGACACGACTTTCAAGAAGAACTCTATGGCTAAGTGGGATGGACTCCAGCATAGGCGTACGATTCGTATTGGGAGGAATTCTTGAGACGCACTTAGAGAAACGAAAAGGAAGAGGGAAGAGAGGATCTCATCTTAAAAAGAGGCAAGATCCTAAAATCAGGGATACCATTTTGATGTACTTAAAATTTGGATCATGGATTGACCCCATAGCTCAGTGGTTTCAAACATTGTAATTAACTGAGATTTAATAATACCCCTTGGAAATGGTGGAGATATAAAAGAAGACAACATTGAGTTGATATATTTCATTTAAATGGAGAAAAATATGTCACAAGGGCCTAACTGGAAGACACAAGAGACTATAAAATGAGGCAAAGGGTGTGAGACCGATATGAAGGCCACATGTTTTGGTAATTAAAGGGTCCCCTAACTCTTTGGGAATTTAAAAATATCATTTATGGGCCTTGAATTAAATTTAAAGGGGTATTAAAACACTATTACGCTAAAACTGGCTTTACTGGAGAGAAACTAAAAAGTCAAGGAGAAGCTTGAAATGAGTCACCATTGGATGAGTCACTGACACCCTAGCACCAACACCCTATCACTATTCAGTGTGGAACCATTGTCGATCGGTGCCACTGGTGCCCATAGGTTCCACCAATGGATGATTTGTTCCACCTATGTCATTCGGTGCCACCGTTGTCGTTCGGTACCACCGATGGCTGACCGGTGCCACCATTCGTTTACCCTAAAATTTGGTAAACTCCTTAATGAGTCACTGATGGTTCCTAGGATACCTCTAACATCAAGATTTTGAAAATTAATGGAGTGTTCGAGCCATTACATCAGATACCTCTCAAACTATTCTCACCCTTGAGAATTCAATAGTAAAACCAAAGAAAATATAGGGGTCTGAACAACCACTTCTAAGATGCACCTCAGGGACAAACCATCCAAGAGTCGTTCGAAAACTATAATAAAACCACAACATCTAGAAACATCTCTCTCATATCTATCTCTTGAACAACTATAGAAAAACTATTTCTTCTCTCCCTTAAGTAGCCACACTAACACAAAAAGGTCACATTGTCCACACACATGGACTAGGGAGCTCCTTCCTCCAATGATCAGCATAAAACTTTTGTCATTCCTGAGCTACCTTCATCCTTTCAAATAGAAACTTGACTATCTCCTTTGTGCTCTTCACCACCTCTGGGCCAAGAACACCTGCCTCCCAAACCTCTATCCAGCACATGGGTGAATGGCATGGTATTCCATACATGTCTTCGAACGGTATCATGCCAATGGTGTAGTGATGGTTATTATTGTGGAGAAACTTCACTAGGGAAAAGTGTCGTACCCATGATCCCCCAAAGTCCAAAACACATGCTCACAGTATATCCTTGAATGTCTGGATGATCCTCTCTGTCTTTCCATCTGTCTGATAGTTGAAAGTAGTGATAAGGAATAGATAGGTTTCAGAATCACATTGTAAACCTATCTAAAGTCTTTAAGTACAATATGTATCCCCATCTGAAAAAATGGTTGAGGGAACTCTATGCACCACACAACTTTCCCCATGTACCCTTATGTTAAGTCATCCACTGCGCTCGACTCCATAACCACTATGAAGTGAGATTATTTCGTCAATCATTCCACCATTACCTAGATGGAATCACAACCTCCCCCAGCCCTAGGTAGTCCTATGATGAAATCCATCAAGAATTTATCCCACTTTCACTCAAGAACATCTAACTGATGCAACAGACCTCCCGGAACATGGTGTTCAACCTTCACCTACTAACACACGAGGTACTTTTCCACAAACTCTGCCACTACCCGCATTACCCTGGGCCACCAAAATTATTCTCTCATGCCTCAGTACATCTTGAAAAATACTGGGTGTACCGCTAGGGCTGAGCTATGTTACTCATTAAGAACCCCCTCACGCATCATCTTTGGGGAAAACATCTTACCTTAGAAAATCATACAATTATGACCATCCTCTGACCATCCTTCTAGTTCATTTACCTGGTCAACGTGATCACCCATCACTATGGTCTCTGACTCCCCCCCCCCCCCACCGATACTCCTCCACCGAGCACATCAGAGAGGACTACACTGTCATCTGAAAAATACAACCTCTACCACTGTCTACCCTTACATACAGGTGCATGGAATCCAACTCCTCCATCATTCTCCAAGAATCTATAGAGTTCCAAACAACTTCCTTTAAGACTTATTACTCAAGTAATCATCCATGATTTTCCCCTTTTCTAAGGTGTAGGTTATCTCAAAGTCATAGTTCTAAATAAACTCCATCCACATCCACTACCGAAAGTTCAGGTATCACTGGGAGAAGATATACCTCAAGCTCTTGTGATCTGTCAAGACCAAGAAGCATTCCCTGATGAGGTAATTCCACCAAAAGTTCAGTGTGAACACAACCACTACAAGTTCCAAGTCGTGGGTGGAATAATAACTTTCATAAGGGCGTAACTTCCAAGACCCATAAGATATCACTCCCTAATACTGCATCAGCACAAACCCCAATCCTAGTACAAAATAATCACAAAACACTTCAAATGTTATCCCTTCCTCAGCACTAGAGCATTGAACAACTTCCCTTTCAGATAACTAAAATATATATGGAACTGTTCACTCCATATGAAATCCTTTTTTTCAATGATGTCAAAGGTGATGCAACTTGAGATAAGTCAGCCATGAACCTCTAGTAGTAACCTACCACACCAAAGAAACTATGAACCTCTACAACATTCTTGGGTGGTTCCAAAGAAATAGCTACTTTGACCTTAGATGACTCCACCTCTATTACCATTTGGGACACCACGTGTCCAAGGAAGTGAATCTCTCATGTCCAGAACACGCACTTGGAAAACTTCCCATATAGATGGTGGTGTCGGAGGACCTCCAAAACCATCCTTAGATGTTCAGCGTGATTATCCTATGATCTTGAGTAGATCAGGATGTATTCTATGAACACAACATGAAACTACCTAGATAATCGAAAAAAATAGATTTCATGAGCCCCATGAACACTATCGATGCGTTTGTAACACTAAACGGCATGACCCCGAACTCGAAGGTCCCATATCTTCACCTGAAAGAAGTATTCAAGATGTAACCCTCTTTCATCCTCAATTGATGATATCCATATCATAGTTTGATCTTAGAGAACTAACCTACACCCTTCAACTGGTCAAAAATGTTGTTTATCCTCGGGATGGGGTAAGGGTTCTTGACCGTCACCTGATTCAGTCTTCGGTAGTCAATGTATAGCCTAAGACCATTGTCTTCCTTCTTTGTGAACAAGATGGATCACACCATGGAGAAGTTCTTGCTCAGATAAAACCCTTCTTCATCTGATCATCAACCTGAATCTGCAACTCCCGCAACTCAGAAGGTACCATCTGATAAAGAGCCATCGAAATTGTACAGGCATCGGGTTGTAATTCTATCTCAAACATAACATCACATCGAGGGGGTAGAGTCCTAACCTCTTTGGGGAAGATGTGCAGGAACTCGCTGAAAATCCTTGGAGCTTCCACCATCTCCAATTCTGTCGATTCCACTAACAACTCGGCTAATAAGGAAAGAAGGGGATCCAAACGAAGGTTGTTATCCTAGAAACCCCACTCGCTAATAAAATCTAAACATTTTCCACTCATATCTAAGAACACAACCCCTATCTAGAATCAGCCGATAACAATGATTATGGAAAAAATACAATCGATGCCCAGGATGACAGCACATGGATGAATTTGCAGTAGAAAAAGATCCCCACTAGACTGATGTGGCCCCAACATCAATCTGCATTCTCGAACGACTTCTGTCCCAGATGGAACTACTGCCTCTATGGTGTGCAACTTAGCACACCCAACTCATCTTCCCCTCGGCTGTCGGTTGCCTCCCCGACCACGCCATGGTCAAGTTCCCAAAGGAGCGCCCTAAGTTCTACCTCTACCGACACCATCCACCCTCGGTGGAGCAGGAGCTCGCTACCCCTGCTGCTGGAAAGGCCTGGCTGGAAACTTCTTCTACTAAGGTGGAAGTTGAACCTCCCCACCCCAAATTTATTGCACTCAGACTGGGCACTGATTCCAAAAATTCCCATGACTACCACAGATGAAGTACCTCTATCCTGGGCATGAGTAGTTTGGAAATTTCCTTTTAATGTTTTTTTGAAATTTTTATTTATTTTAAATTCCCAAAACATCAAATAAACACAAGAAGACAAGTAATAATTATGCATGTACTATTCTTAGGGACTCTACCATGTAATCAGTGTAGCCTCACTTGGTCATTCATTAAGTCTAGATTACTTGCATTAGATCAATGGGGGCCATAAAATCTCATTCCCTATCTAGTCTTCCCTAGACTATTTCACACACCAATATTTCCTAACACTATTTCCCTACCATCCCATATAATCCTCAATGTGCTTAACCCCAAACTCCATCCAATCTCTCAACCATATTCTTTGATACCATTCTTTTACAACCCGCCTTCTCGAAGATGAGGTAAGGAGCAGCAAACTTCTAGACCCTTCATCAAGTTGAAGGAGAGATAATGACCCCCTGAGTCCCTACTTAAATAGGCCCCGAAGTGGAGACTAGAACCTAGGGTATAGAATATCAAATAATATGGAATGAAATACCATTTTCATAGAACGTGATCAGGAGATAAGATGGTATGCCCCAGCAACACCAAGGACTAAATTTAAATTTAAATTCAAAAATTCATCCCCATATGCATGTTCAAAATAAAATGATACAAAGTACTAGAAAACTCTGAAGGAAAGTACCAAAAAAATAAAATCAGCAATGACAACCATCACGATGCCTGAGCTAGTACGGTATGGAAAGGTCCTCAATGTCCTCCTGGAAACCTGAATGTAGATTTATATGCCTAGGTTTGGTATATAGGTATACTCAGTAGGGAAACCAAAATCTCTTGTGCACAAGTGGGGAGACATTATAATGCCCCATGAGATATAGAGGTAGCCAAAGCACCTAGCAATTAAAACTATCCACCCAACATCACTAAGGAACACTCCCAAAATATTGTAAGTCAAGTAAAATAATAGAAATAGAACATCGATATTTGTATACCCCACGCCGCTTTCCCACTTGTTATTTAGAACATCCTATGCATCAGACCTCCACCACAAATCCCACTAACGCCCCCAACAACAACTATAGGTTCCCTCCAAACTACCCGTTTATCCAGCCCTCAAACATCTGATCCACCACAACCACACATCCCACCCGCAGACACCTAGGCCATCACCGCCACACTTCCTTCCTGCAGACACTTGTGCCTCATCCTGAAGGCACTTGGTAATCGATCTTTCCACACACACCTAGGCTAATCCACCAAAACACACCATTCCGGAAGAGTCTTGGGTTATAATAATCCTCATGCAACCATATCCTTCCTGAAAAGTCTTGGGATACCTGGGAGAGGGAGCAGAAATGAGCTAATAACCAGCCACTCATCAGAATGTTGTGAAAAATACCCAACGCCATTAAATGGGGGGTATTGGGCACAAATTTCACAACATGGGTGGGGTTCGTATAATAAAAACAAGAACTAAATTTATACATATAGATAATAAATAACTCATCCCAACCTATGTTTCCTAAATCCAATAACCATCCCACACACAACCACTCTCGTTGCTACCCCTACATGCACAAATACAAAAAAAACACAACCAGAGAACCACCCAGTTCTGGAAAATATTTTCCCATTGTACCCATTCTCGTTATCATGTTCTAGTGATTCCATTTAGATATTCCATCACTACCGGTAAACTAACAAGCATAATCACAAGCCAAAACAAAAATTGAATGAAAATATCCAAGAATGAATTTAAGCATTCCCTCCTGGTTCTCTTGTAAATAACTACATCAAAATCGGATCTCATGATATCCCTAGAAGTACTGGAACAAAAACAAGCCCCAAATTACTGGGTCTAGAAAATTTATTACCTACTCTACATAGCCTCAGATTCACAAACCAACAACCTCTCAACCAGATATTTCATTCACATCTATGTCACCCCCTAAAGCCTCAAACAGAACAACTATTCATATCACCAGAATAGAGAAAGCAAGATTTTAGATTTATCCAATACTATTCATTATGTTCCCTCAATCTGTTTGGTTAACCGGGGTGATCACTCAAGGGTTTTTTATTGGGCATCCATTTAATCAACCATGTTTATATGATTAACTAGTTTCCATGTTACATTCATTCAATCACAAGATTGTCTATAAAATATTGCTTCATTAGTGTGCAATAAAGGACCACCAACAACCACAATTTTCAGTGGACATGAGCCCATACAATTAAAAACATAAAAACGAAGGTAAAAACACAAAAACGTCATCATCTTTCCCACCCCTTCATTCTTTAAAAGGCATTTATTATCTCTGTTAAAGTTGGTTTCCTATACGTTCTGAGGGAACATCACCATACCAACCTCGTATGATGAAAAATAAAGAGAGATGATAAAATAACCCCTACCTAGACAATCAAGGATTGAATATTCCTCATTTATCCTTGAATAAGGGATGACACAACTTACAGGAAGAACTTAATGGCTAAATAGGAAGGACTCCAGCATGGGAAAACAATTCATATCAAGAGGAAGTCTTGAGGAACACTTAGAGAAATGAAAAAGGAATAAGGAAGAGAGGATCTCAGCTTAAGAAGAGGCCAAATCATAAAATCATGGATCCATTCTCAAGAACTTAAAATTAGGATCATGTATTGACCATACAGCTCGTAGGTTTCAAACATTGGAATTAATTGAGATTTAATAATTCCCCTCAAAATGGTGGAGATAGACTAGCCGATGGTTGTGAGTTGATATATTTCCTTTAAATGGAGAAAAACACGTAACATGGGCCTAATTGTAAAACATGGGAGACTGGAAAACATTTAAAAGGTTGTGAAACTGATAAAAAGGCCACATGTTTTTGTAATTCAAGGGTTCCCAACTCTTTGGGGATTTAAAAATATCTTTTTCTGGCATTAAATCACATTTAAAGGGGTATTAAACCACATTTACATTAAAATATGTGTTACTAGAGAAAAACTGAAAAGTTCAGGTGAAAATGGAAGTGACTCATCATTGGGTGAGTCGCTGACTCCCTAGAACCGATGCCTTGGAACTGGTAGGTGTGGCACCATTGTTGATCGGTTCTACTAGTTCACATCAGTTCCACTAATTTCCGATGGGTGCCACTAATACCGATGGGTGCCATTGATGCCCATTGGTTCCATTGATGGACGATCGGTTCCATCGATGTCGATCTATGCCACTGATATCGATTAGTGCCACCATTCATTCACCGTGAAATTTAGAAAACTCCTCAATGAGTCACCGATGGTTCTTAGGATTTCTCAAACATCTGGATTTAGAAAAGTAATGGGCCAGGAGGGTCTGGGACATTGTAAACAATGACTCTATGATATTGACTTGATGCTTAAATTGGTTTTTTTCTTTAGAACTCAAAAAATGAATTACTTATACGAACACCAATACACCATTATTATAAACTTCACTTATATTCTTTTAATCTTTTGTATAAAATATATATCCATTAATGTCATACCCAAACCATGATATCCCATTTAAACATGGACCACTCACCAACAATCTTAATGTTTCTAATGCATCTGATCTACCAAGAACGGTCTTTTTAAACCATGGTAAAATCATATATTATTCTCATTCAAAACCCACATTTCTTTCTTTATGGGTGAAATTATTTTCACACATTAATATGAAATGTTATTTATGGTTTAGAATCATTTATTTTACTCAAGATGTAGAAATTTACCTTCTTTATCTATTCAAAAGAAAAATATTTGACATTCAAACCACTAATCCCCTTTCCCTCATAATTAACTAGTTCATGGAGAGATGGAGGAATACTAATGTTCTCCATTGTAGAAAAGTAGCTCAAAAAAACTCTACAGCCTCCTTATAAATATACTTTTCACCAATGGAGGCTTTTTTTCAATATATATTCTTAACATACCACTTCAATATCTTCATATACCTTTCAAAATGATACATCCAATTTAGATATATAGATCCATAAATATTTATTTCTCAAGCCAAACGAACCCTTAAATGAACCATTATATCAAAAATAATATGGAGGAAACTAAATTTCTAATTGAAAAAGTATAGAAATAGAATTTCTTCAAAAATTTTAACAGCATCCAGATCAATAAACTTATTACAAATTGAATTAAAAAAATAACACACCATTATGATATTCTTTTTTACATGGATGTGCAATATTCTACACAATGAAACTAGTATAATTTGTTGCATAAGGACGTGAAAATCATCATATTTCATACCTATCAATTTAAAATGCTTCAAAGAGAGAAAATTATTTAAGTTTGAATAATAACTCTATTATACTTTGATATCATGAAGACGCTGAAAAAAGATAATTTTCTCACTCTTGGAAAATGTATGACAAGTGAGGAGATGAAATTTTCACCTGCAATTAGGAGTAGGAACTAACTCCAAATGTATTCCCATTAGCATTATGTCTAATCTTTCATTTAACCCATGTTTATACTTTGTTTTAATATCTAACAATGTTACAATAAAGCTTTCATAGATATTCCTCATGGTGACCATTATGATAGAACTGTATTTATATATGATATAAATTATATTTATATTGTCCTTATTCTTATTTAATTTTTATTTACAATAAAACTTTATTATTTTCAAGTTTTGTTAATATGATAATTTCATTTAAGGAAGTGTGAACTACTTCCCCCTCAAAGCGATGTGAACTGTTTCCTCCATACATGGAACATATAAAGAATGGTTTCATTAAACCTATGATACATACATGAAATAAATATAATACTGGTATTATAATATACATTTATATCATTTTATTGGTATGATTTTAATATTACAATGAAATGAATGTAGTATTCATGAGTACGTACGCTCTACCATCTCCATTAACAATGAATTTCATTTCATATCTTTAAATATTGTGATTTTATAAATACATATATACTAGATATATATGATATTTAAATTATTAATAATATTCTAAATAAGATTGAATTTTAACTACATGGACAATTTATATCCAAACAAGTTCATTTTCAACACAAGTATCAAAAATGAACTAAACATCTGATATGAACTCAAAAAATTCTTAAATTTTTATAACATGGTAATAAGTGATATAAAATTAATAATAAATGTGAAGGGGGTTTTCAATAAACTATAAATTTACCTAAATTTATTATTTAGGAAGATAACGATTGTACATGACAAGTTGGACTCAAGGTAAGAGACTCTGTCTCAATCTCCTTTCATTGAGGCATATTTTGATGTTATACACTGTATTATTTTATATGGTGTATAATAAACCCCTTTTAATTTTAATTTCATTCAAGGGGAATCTTGTTTCTATGAAGTGTTTTACTAAATGAAAAAACAGAATGTTTTTAACGTATGTGGTAACAATGACTCCTCCACCACTGTAACCGTTATTTGATATTTGGATTCCTCTATAATCCATAATGTTTTTAAAAGGAAAATATATTCCTTATAACCTTTTTGGGTGGTTTGGTATTGAAAATGGTTTTTAAAGTGGATTTACTATTTGAATATCTTGAAATTATTTATTATGATTTCAAATGAATATTTATGAGTAAAATGTTGATGATTTCAATCTTTTACATGTTATGATTATATAATGGTACATTGACATTTAACGGGTCTTTATATTATAAAACAAATATGGGTGGTTAAATGATAAACCAAATATGGGTGCTTCTGTGATAAAACAAGGATGGGTGGTTAGGTTATAACCTCTAATGTATTGGGTATAGAATTCGGCCGTATGTCTATTCCATTTATTGATATGTGGGGAAGTGAACCGTATGGTTATTACATTTAAGTATTTTTATGTACCTAATTACCTTTATATGATATATGTTTATTTATATAGGTTTATGGTAATATTTTGGTTATAAAAAGTGAAAGAAATGAGGTTATATTCAGTGAAGAGTAGTTAATACTTCATAAATGTGAACACTATTACCTTATGATAAAGTATTCATGGTTCTCTTATTTCCAATTACTAATATTTTTTCTTATTTTTTATACCTTACCAATATTTTTATTCTTATCCAAAGTTTGGAAATAGTTTTCATAGTAATTAAAGAATAATAGAGTCAAGGATGAGATCAAGGAAAAGTTATGTTGTTAAAACATGAAATGATACTATGTATATTTTTAAAGAGTTTCTGTTTTATAAAAAATGTATAGTGAGTAAATGTGTCTAATTATAATATTTTTATTTTTATTTATGATTTATAACCTAATTATCTAAATCTCCAGACCTGAAAAAATCCCCAATATGAATTAAATTCAAATTATTGACTTATCTCAATATTAAGTAATTTTTAAGGTAGGGGTCTTGTAGTTGGTATCAATGGTCGGTTTAGATAACTTTGGGGGTTAGAATATTGTTAACAGAATATCCATAAAATATTTTTAATTTATGGTAAAATTGAAATGATATATTATTTTAATATTACCACATTTCTTTATCTAAGATATGTTTGTTCATAATGGTTTTCTATAGAGGAAATAGGGTAGCTATATTAGGAAGGCTTATAGAGTGAAATGACCTTCCAAATCAACATCCTGAGATGGTCAGAATCTTAACTGAATAGTTTTTGCAGTGATGGATCAGTTGAATAAAGAAATAAATAGTGTTGGTGTCCATGCACAAGATCATACAAACCAACCGTATAGGAATATTTCAATCATGGAGCATTTCATGAGGTAATGTCCCCCATCATTCATAGGATCAACTTACCATGTTCAAGTTGAAGGGTGGATTAAAGCTCTGGAAAATATTTTTGATGTAATGGGGTGGTCAGTCAATAAAAAGGTTAGTCTTGACGTTTATCATTTTGAAGTTGATTCTAATTAGTGGTGGTCAATGATTAAAAAAATTAGAAGAACTCATAATATTGACACCATGTAATTGCATGAATTTAAGAATATCTTCCTTGAGAACTATTTTTCTAAGTCTATTCAACTTAGTATAGAAAATAAATTTTTGGAATTGAGAAAAATGAGTAATATTTTGTGGCTGCATATGAAGAAAATTTAACCCATTTGTCATCATAGGTCCCAAATTTTATCTGTGATATTGATAGTAAGATAAATCAGTTTTACTTTGGATTGAAGCTAAAATATCAAAGGGTGTTAGCTTCTTGTGAGTTAAAAATCTATGAGAAACTTGTCTGGTGTGCTTAAAAGGTTGAAATGGAGTTTTTTGATAAGAATGTGTTCCATGAATGAAAACAAAAGAAGTGATCCAGTTGGTAGGAAATGGGAAAGAATTCATTAAAGAAGCCTGGAGGCAAGAAAACCAAATTTCCAATATGTGAGAAGTGTAGAAAAAAACATCATGTAGAATGCCTCTCAAAGTCCATGAAGTGATTCTAATGTGGTAAGACTGGTCATATATCTCATAACTATACGGAAGATGATCAAGAAGGAAATGAAAAACCAACAGTATGATGTTTTAGGTGCAATGAGATGGAACATTATGCCAATGTGTGTCCAAAGCTAATTACCCAAGGTGGAAATAAACAAGGTCAAAAGAAGAATGGCATGGTAAAATCATTTTTAACTAATATGGTTGATGTTGGATAGTAAAATTAATTGGTTCCAGGTATGTTACATGTTTTTTTCAAAATATTCCAATAATCTATTTGACTTTGGATCTTTACAATATATAATTTCTGAGAGATTTAGTAAATTGGAATTATCACCTTGTAAATGTGATATAGAACATTTGGTAAATACTCTAGGTGTAATTATTAAATAAACCGTGATTAATAGGAATATTCCTATTATCATTAGTGGGACAGTCTTTCCTACAAATCTCGTTGAACTTCCCATATTGGAATTTGATATCATTTTCGGTATGGATTGGCTTTCAATTTATTATACTAAAATATATTGTAATTCAAAGAATTTTTATTCAATGATTTAAAAACTTTTATAGCATAAAATAAAGCTAAAATATTGATTAAATATAGTATTGAATGTTATCTATCTCGTGTTCTTGAAAAGAAACAAATAGTTTTGATTAGTGACATTCATAGAGTGAAAGAATTCACAAATTATTTTTGATGAATTGCTTGGTATTATTACCAATCAAGAGGTTTAATTTATTATTGATTTAGTTCCACATCAAAATCCATTTTCTAAACCCCCTTATCGAATGTCTTAAGTAGTACTAGTTTAATTAAAAAACAGTTGCAAGAATTACTTGATAAAGGGTTCATTCGACCCAGCACTTCACTATGGGATGCTTCAGTTTTATTTTTGAAAAATAAATATTGTTCAATGATACTATGTATTCATTATATATACTTGAATAACATCACTATTAAGAACAATTATCAATTTCATCATATTGAAGATTTTTTTTATCAACTCTAGGGAGCTCATTATTTTTCAATGATTGATTTAAGTTTCGGGTACCATTAGTTGAAGGCGAAGGAGGATTTCATTCCATAGACAGCTTTTTGAATGAGATATGTGCATTATGAGTTTAAAGTTATTTCCTTTAAGTTATCTAATTCACCTTCAATATTTATGAATCTCATGAGTTGAGACTTTATCAGTTTTTGGTTGAGTTTATAGATGATATTTTGGTATATTCTAAAAGTTGTAAGGGATATGAAAGTCACTTAAGGATTGTTTTAAAAACCACAAATGAAAAGAATCTATTAGGAATGCTTAATAAGAGTGAATTTTGGTTTCAAAAAAATTCATTCCATGGAAATATTATTTCTTAAGTTGGAATAATTGTTGACCCTTCTAAAACAAAAGTGGTTGAATAGTGTAAAAAACCTACCAATATCATATATATTAATAGTTTTCTTGGATTAATGGGTTATTACCAATGGTTTGTTGAAAAATTTTATCAGTTGTCTATCCCAGTAACTAAGGAAACATTTAAGGTATTTAAGTTAATTTGGACCAAAGAATGTGATAATTTTTTTAGGAATTAAATAGATGATTGGTAAATGCTTCAGTTTTGGCCCTGCTTTCCCGGAATGGTGAATTTGTTATCTATAGTGATACATCATTCAAAGGACATGGTTGTGTCCATATAAATAATGATCAGTTAATTTCTTATGATTCACATCAGTTGAAACCTCATAAGATAAACTAACCTACACATAATTTGTAATTAGATGCTTTTGTTTTTGAATTACAAATTGGAAGCTTTATTTGTATGCAATAATGTGTGAAATATATACTAATCACAAAAAATTGATTTATATATTCACTTATAAAAAATTAAAAATGAGACACAGGAGATGGATGGAATTAATCAAGGATTTTTATTACACGATTCATTACCATCCAGGAAAGGAAAATAATGTGGATGATTCTTTTCTTGATAGATTAATGCTACATTAACCATGCTACGTTTAAAATGAGGTCCTTTGGTTATTGGTTTGGTGAATTTTGGATGGGAAGTTTTTGTTTTAGGGAATTATTCTATTTTTATTATGAGGTAGTGAAATCACCTCAAACATACAGAATTAAGCAATCTTAGAAAGAATACAGTGAGTTGTAGAAAAAGGTAGAATTGGTTCAGAAGGGTAAGTAACCTGAATTTAGAATTGATTAAGACTGTGTTTTGAGGTTTGGAAAGATATTATGTGTGCCTTGTGATTCATATTTGAAGAAATATATGTTATGTGAAACTCATAGTTCTCTATTTTTTATTCCTATTGGAAGTACTCATATGTATAGAGATCTTTGGGAGTATTACTAGTGGGATGGAATGAAAAAAATATTACTAACTTTACCCTGAGAATTTTGATTTGTCAACAGGATAAAGAAAAGTTGCAGTTACTGAAAGGGATAATTCATCCTTTTCTAGTGCTAGAGTTGAAATATTAAAATGTGTCCCAAGGATTCTATAGTGGGATTACCAAAGACTTCTCTTATTAACAATGAAATTTGGGTTATTGATAATCAATTGACTAAATATGCTCATTTTCTTCTTATTCGATGTAATCTATCTCTATATCAAATTTCTTGATTTTATATTAAATATAGTGTTTGGTTGCATAGAGTTACCCTCTCCATTGTATTTGATAATGATTCTAGGTTCACTTATAACTTTTTGAAAGGCCTTTATAAGTCATTGAGAACTAAATTAAATTTCAATACATATTTTCATTCTCAATCAGATGGGAAGTCAGAACAAACAATTATGACCTTGGGGGATATGCTACGTTCTTGTTCAATATATTACCAAGGAATATAGGAACAATATCTACCTTAGTTTGATTTTTATTATAATAACAGTTTTCATTCCAGTATACAGATGGCACCATTTGAAGCATTATATGGAAATTGTTTTCGAACTCTAAATTTTTGGGATGAAATAGAGGAAAGGAAGTTGATGGGACCAAAATTGGTAAAAGAGAAGGTGTAAAAAGTTTAGCTGATTAAGAGGCACATTAGGATATCCTAGATAAGGAAGAAAATTTATGCGGATAACGAGAGGAAGGATATTTTTTTGAGGTAAGTGATCATGTCTTTCTCAATGTTTCTCCATGGAAAAGTGTTATGTGTTTTGGTAAGAAGGGAAAGTTGAGTCCATGATTCCTTGGAATTTATGAAATCCTGGATAATGTTCGATTAGTTGCCTATAGGGTGGATTTACCTCTAATTTTATCCCAGATAGAAAATTTGTTTTTCATGGTTCAATGTTGATAAAATATATTTCGGATCCATCTCATGTTTTAAGTTTAGTGGAAGTTTAGTTGGAAGACAATCCTTCTTATAAGGAACAGCCAATATAGATTCATGACTATAGAGAGAAATTATTGTGGAAAAATGTTATTCATTAGGTATGGTTTTTGTGTAAAAACCATATGGTTGAAGAGGAAATGTGGGAATCTCAAAATGTTATGCGGGATTAATAACCCATCTTATTTGATAAGAAAATAAAATTTCAGGGATGAAATTTCTAAAAGGGGGAAGGATATAACATCCATGGTATTTATAGAATAATAAATTTTCATATATATTAATATTTATGAATAAGATATTAATTTTACGTTAAGGGGTCACTTTGTTGGATTGCGTACTTGATACGCAACAACTAGTTTCTCCAAAATCTTACGTTGCACACAACATGGAGTTATACCAAAAACTAATATAATATTATTATTATTATTTTAAATAGTATTTAATGCATAGTTGTTTTATTAGTAGGAATGTAAATAACTAACTTAAATATGATTATACATGTTTATTAAATGTTTTTTCATCTATCCAATAAATTTAAATGTCTTAAAAGGGGAATGAATCCAATTTTAAGCATAAAATACTCTAATATTTATTAAAAGTTCACTTTACCACTTTTTGAGATAGAAACCTTTTTAAATATAAATCTTTTCACTTTTATATGGTATATTTGATAAAATAAACTTCTTCCTTGGAATAAGGACATCAAAATTTACTTTGGTTGAAATTTTGGTATTTCTCTAATAAAATTCATATTTTAATGAATAGTGAAAAAATACTACATTTTAATTCAAAACTTCCTTTTTATTAGATTGTCTTTTTAGTTGGGTTTAAATTATAATTGGATTATGTTTTTATAATTTAATCCAAATTTTTCATTATAAATAATTACACATTGAAATTGGACAGAAACACATGTCAATCTTATCATAGTTTTTAGTTCTTAGAAACCCACTTTCTGGTTTGGACAATGAGAATTAATTTTAAAATAATATCATCTAATTATCTGTTTTTAATTGGGAAAAATGGATTCTATATTTATAATAATAAGGTCCAAATTTTTTAAATTTTTACCTTTTATTTTTTGACCTTTTGAATATTAACATCAATAATTATTTTTATTTACCATGGTTAAAGGGAAATCAGGTAAATAAGTGTAAAAAATAATATTATAATAATATAAAACTACCCTAAAACATGTCATAATCTTGTTATATTGGATATTTCCGACCATAATAATCCTAGGGGCTATTTTATGACCCTATAGAGCCACTTGGGTGTGATAATGACATGTTATAATAATTAATTTAAAGTAAATAGAAATATAACATAAACTTTTATCTTTCTACTAAAATGATTTTAAGGTGGGGTTATATAAATGATATATTTGACTATAAATATTAATTATTAATCTATAATTATTTATTGCATCATGGTATTTTATTTATAATTTTTAAACCTTAAATAAATAAATTTATTGATGACACAATGGTGATGGAGTCATAACCTTATTAATGAAAGATTCAAATAAATGATATTATAGATATTAAAAAATGTAATTTGAACATTTTTATGTAACACAATAATTTTATGGGTGATTATGATATGTTATATTTACTTTAATGTAGTTTTTTCGAATTAATAAAGTTTTTATGAGTAAAAAAAATAAATTACTATATAGTGTCAAAATTGACATAAATCTGTTTTGAAAACAAATACTATTTTATTTTATTATATAATACTCATAAAAATCGTAGATTCGACCAAAATACTTGGATAATTTTTTAAATTTCATAAATTTTACACTTTTGGTTCTCTTGGAATTTTGTATTAAACATATTAACCATATAGTGTAAAAATACAAGAAGACGTGATAAGAGTCAATTTATTTAACTATGGGTTAAATCCAAAATATAAGGTTAAATTATTGACCTAAAAATGTATAAAACCTATTTTTTAGAGTATTTATACCCATCCTCATCTTATAATATAAATATATTACTTTTAATCCATTATAATTTGAAAATAAATTTATAATAAAATAATATTTCAAGACTTTCCTAAAGTGTCCCTCCTCCCTCTTACAAAAAGGCAACCACATCTACCCACTTAATCACAACTATAAAGCACCTTAGATCATCTAAATTTATATAATATAAGATAAAAAATCCCTAAATTCATTTTATAATCCTTACCAAGAGAATGGGGAAACTCACGGAATCCTTTTTTATCCAAATCAAAAGGACTTACCCGATTTTGAGGTAACGTCTTCACTCAAACTCCTTTAATTTATTTTACTTCTCTATCCCCATGACCTATCATTATTCCATTATATTATAACAACACCATAACCATAAATATACTATGATTTTATTATTATAAGGTTTCGACCTACACTTACACAGACCATCATCTAATGGATAAAGAACATACTATTTCTGTGTACGGTGAACTACTGCCTCATGAAATGATGATTGTTCAATTTTCTCCTACCACCTCTCATGGTGGAAATTATGATGGAACTATATTTATATATGATATATATTATATTTATATTATCCCAATTATTATTTAATTTTTATTTACAACAAAACTTTATTATTTTCATGTTTTTTAAATATGATTATTTCATTTGAGGAAGTGTGGACTACCGCCCCCTTAAAGCGATATGGAATGTTTCCTCTATACATGGAACATATAAAGGATACTTTTATTAAAAATATGAGACATAAATAAAATTAATATAATACTGGTATTATAATATACAATTATATCATTTGATTATTATTATTTTCATATGAAAAAGAAATGAATATAGGGTTCATAAATATGTACAACCTACCATCTCAATGAACGGTGTGTTTCATTTCTTATCTCTAAATATTATGATATTATAAATACATATATACTGGATATATATTAAATTTAAATCATTTTTAATATTTTTTATATGATTTAAATTTGACTACATGGACAATTTACATAAAAAAAATCATTTTCGACTCAAGTAGAGAATATTAACAAAATGTCTGATATTAACTTAAATAATTATGTAATTTTTATAACATGGTAATAAGTGATATAAAAGGAATAACAAACATGAAAAATTTCCTAATTAAACTATACTTTGACCTCAGAATATTATTTAGTAACATAATTATTGTACGTGATGAATTGGGCTCAAGGTAAGGGATTCATCTCAATCTCCTTTCATTGAGGCATATTTCGATGTGATACACCGCCTTCTTTTATAAGGTATATAATAAACCCATTTGACTTTTAATTTCATTCAATGGAAATATTTTTTTTATGAATATTTTTACTAAATGATAAAAATAATTGTTTTTAACATATGCAGTGATAATGAATCTTCTACCGCTGTAACAGTTATTTGATATTTGGATTCCTCTATAAGACGTAATGTTTTCAAAAGGAAAAGAAATCCCTTATTCCCTTTTTGGGTGTTTTGGTATTAAAAATGGGTTTTAAAGCGGATTTAATATTTTAATATCAATAAATTATTTCTTGTGATTGAAAATTATATTTTATGATTGAAATGTTGATACTTTAAATCTTTTACGTTCTATAATTATAAAATGGTACTTGTACATTTCATGGGTGGTTACGTGATAATCCAAAGATAGGTTGTAATGTTATAAACCAAATATGGGTGGTTCTATGATAAAACATGTATGGTTTTTTACGTTATGACCTCTAATTCATTGGTTATGGAAGTTTGTTGTTTGGATATTTCATTTAGTGAAATATGTGTAAGTCGATCGTATGGTTATTCCATTTATGTATGTTTATGTCCTAAGTTACCTTTATATTATATATGTTTCTTTATATGGGTTTATAGTAATATTTTTGTTACAAAAGGGTAATAAATGTGCTTATATTTAGTGAAGAATATTTACTACTTCATTAAGGTAAAAATTATTACTTTATGATAAATTATTAATAGTTTTCATGTTTCCCAAGACTATCATTTTTCCTTCTTTGTGTATCCATTATTGAGATTTTTATGCACATCCCAAGTTCTGAAATTTTTTTCATAGGACATAAAGAATAATATAGTCAAGGATGATATCATAGAAAAGTTATGCTATTAAAACATAAAACGATAGCATGTTTATTTTTAAAGTGTTTTAGTTCTATGAAAAAAATGGATAGTGAGTAGAAGTTTTTACTTGTCATATTTAAGTTTTTATGTATGAGTTATGACCTAATTCTCTAAATCTCTAAACTAGAAAAGATCCTCGTGGTTAATTAAAGTCAAATTTTTGACTTATCTAAAGATTAAGTAATGTTTAATGTTGGGGCCTTATATGCACAACCCAAGTCTGAGATTTCTAACTTCCTTTTTGAACATTTGAAATTGGGGATCAATTTTCTTCCACTATGTCAAATCAGCTGGAATATTTATTTTTCTATCACATATCCACTCATCCACATGTTATCTTAACCTTTTGCATCATGTGAACTAGAAAATAAATGTTTCAAAAATTTATTTTAGGATGATACCAAAATACCTTGGCTGGGGTCTCTGTAACCTCAAAATCATGATATGATTTTTCTTTCAAAATATACTATGATGTCCCAAATTTAGGACACTCTTCCAGGAATTCATGTTCAATCCCATATATCACACTTTCATTTAGAAATCCATGTATTTTTTGTACCCTAATCACATCATACATAGTATATTCCTTTCATTATAATGTGAATAAGGAAGATCATTGTATTTAGGAAGAATATCTTTCAATAATTGTAGAAAATTAGAAACACTTTTTTCACTCCATCCATATTTTTCCTTTAAGTTAATCAATTTTAACACCGATGATAAAACTGTAAAATATGTACAACTAGGATATAATGGTTTTTTAGTATCACCATATAGATTTTAAATTGTCAGATCTTTCCTAATTTTCTTTACTTCAATATCATTAATCATTTATTTGATTTCATTTGAGTTAACATCTTACAAATCATCATCATTAGTAGAACTGAAATTATACTAGGCTTCACTGTACCAAATCCAAGGTCTATAACTCAGAAGAAAACCATGACAAATTAAATGATATTTGATCTCTCTACTTTTTAAATTATTTAAATTTAAACATTTTAGGAATATAAAGAAAAACATGTCATGGTTTAGAACATTTAGTCTTTAAAATTCCTAAAAAGAATCTGCACCATCCACATATTCATCACTCATTCGATGTGCCATAATCCAAATTTGACTGATCATTAACTAAAAAATATGAAAATTATATATCTTGTTAATATAAACTAATTTTGTATTTATATGAAATATGTCATAATTTAAAAGTAAAAAAATTTGAAATGGGTTTTTAATATTGAATTGTTAATAAACATTTAATAAACGGTCATAAGCATGTCATATATGTGTGTGTGTGTGTGTATTTATGTATTTATATTAATGTATTATATTTATAATAGACATATATTTATTATATAGGAGGTTCAAACATTTACCTAGGAAGTCGAGACATAATATAATGGATTGTCATATCACATTTACTTTCTGGGAGACACATACCATATTCACTAAATATTTTTTTATGTATTGTTAATAGTTCCTATGAATATATTTTATGATTATTCTTATGAAAATTATTGTGATTTAAATATCTATTTTAGGATCTCACTTTCATGGGGTTAATAGTTTAAATGTCACAAAATCTGTACAGGGTTTCTATTCTCTCCTTTATTTCTAGGTGACATGTTCCATATTGTAACACAATGAAATTTTAATGTAAGAACATTATATTTAATTGCATCTATAAGACACAAAAAATATTATAAAGTAATATAACATCCTAATAATTTAGGATATATTTAATATTATAAATGAATCTACTCAATTTATTATAATTCACACAAAACTGATTTAGATTTTTTTACACGTAAGAATACTTAGTTTGAATGTTGGTGTTACATGGAAGAACATGTTTTACCAAAAAAACAATATTTTGTTAAAATTTTATTATTTAATATAATAATATAAAACCTAGATGTTAAATTTATGGTTATGAATAGGATTAACCAACTTATGAAAACATACAGTTGAATTCAGTGGTTAAAATTTTATGAATATAAGAACAAATTGAATATGTATGGATTATTTTTATAAGAAACTATTTTTATTCTCACTAAGTCATATTATTAAAATAAATTAAATTAATTACTCATGTTTAGTTATAGAAATTTAATATATATATTATATATTCAATAAATTTTTTTTACATTGTTCCAATATATTTGATAGGCATAAGACAAGAACAACCCCAATTTTACACATAAAAACAAATATTTTTATAAAACCAGATTTACCACCTTTTAATGGCACACCAACATTAAATATGAATTTTTAAACTTTTATAATTTTAATATAAAAAATAAATAGCATTTTTTAAAGATAAAAACCAAAATTATGTTAGGGTGAATTTATGGTATTTTTCTCAAAATTTTCATTTTTGATGAATTGTGAAAAATAATGAATTTTAAATCAATTTTTTCCATAATTTATTTACAAGTTTAAGTTAACTTTTTTACAGGTTTTAAATATTAATTATATAAATTTTACATATAATAATCCAACATAGGTCATTGTAATTACTTTAACTTTGAAATTGTATATAAAAACATAGGAATATTTTGATTAATTTATATTTAAAAACCCATTGTCCATCCCATATGTGGTATTAATTTTAAATTAATTTCTGAAAATTATATGATTGGAATTTGGAAAAATGTATTAGATGTTTTTAATAACAATATATTCAATATATGTTTATATATAAATAAATATGTAATGTAATTAATATTAATTATAGTGATTAAAAGAAAAATTAGATTAATAAGCGACTAAACATTAAAAATAAGGGAAAAATTACCTACAAACTTTAGAAAAAATCCATTTTTTATTCATATACCAATTGTATCCTCCCTTTTATGTAATTAGGTTCATTATTGGAACCACATGAAATTATAAAAACATTGGTGGAATACCCTTTTAAAAACATTACAAGAATGCAACTCCTCCTTCGCTATGAAAAGGTACTCACCACTCCCAATTATTCACACGTCTTAACCCCTTTTGGATCACAAAAAAAATATTCTCAAGTAAGCTACCAAAATATATCCCCTCATTATATTATCCTCACATTTGGCATAAATCAAACCAAATAGGCCTTTTTTGAAAAAAAGAGTTACCTGAAAACGTGGTAACATTCTTCTATGTGAATTTATGTTTTATTTATTTCTACACCCATTAATTTATTATTATTCCATGATTATATAATAAAAACACTATCCTCAATAAACTGATATGTTTTTATGTTAATGTTTTGACCAATACGTACACATAAATCCATCAAATGTGTAACAAACATACCGTTCATGTACGACAATTCACTGCCTCTTGAAACGATATCATTTATTTTCCTTTAACACCTATCAAATTTGGGAATTATGATATAAAAAAGTTTCTATATGATATATATCCTATTTATGTTTTATTAATTCTTATATAATTGTTATATAACACATACCATCATGATTTCCATTTTTTGAAAATACGATAACATCTTTTGTGGATGTGTGGACTACCGTCTTCTCAAAGCGACATGATACCATCACAAATTACATGGAATGTATTAAGGATTGGTTTAATTAAACATATGTGACATAAATAACATCTATATGATATTCATGAAAGAAATTAATTTCTATAAATATAATATATCATTTTCTTTATTACCTTTTCATACACTAAAAATGTGATAACATCATTTTTGGACGTGTGGGATATAACTTCCTCAACACGATGTGATTCCTTTTAAATAAAAATAATTTTATATATAAGTTTATATGTGACTAAATAATATTGTATTTGTGATAAAATTATCATTCTTGAATTAAAAATATTACTTACCTTCTTTTCATAGTGATCGTTGAAAAATGGGAACGTCACTCAGTGTATGTACGGCCTACCATATCTATGATTGTAACATGGGTTCATTTTTTATAACCTTTAATAATGATTTGTTTTAGAAGTATAATTTATGTATTAATATTATCATTATTTCTGGACAATTATTCTAGAGATATTTATGTAATGAACCTTTGATCATAGTTTACCTACCAAATTAATTCTTGAAACATTAACTTAATATAGTCAAAACACCTGACGTGAACTTAATTGTTTAAGTAGTCGATTAAAATTTCTTAAAAAGTTAAATAGATTTTGTTATAAACATTAAAAGGTCTGAAATAAAGTATATATTAAATATAATTATATTATTCATGAATATAAATACACTGGTGACAAGTTAGACTCAATGGAATGGATTTAATCTCAATTTACATCCCATAAATACTTAATTGTGTTATGCATCAATTCACATTAAATTTAAAATACATTAATATATTTATTCTCTAATAATTCATGGTATTTTAATATTCACATTGAATTATCTCTCCCAATGTGTTTAGAATGAAAATTACTAAGTGGTAAAAGTTATCTTTGGAATCTTACTATCTTTTGTGATTGTAAACTTTATTTTGAAACAATAATTGTATTGTAATAATTATTCCTTAGAAAATTACATAAATATCCCTATTCATTTATTATGGTTATTATTATTCCATAGAACATATACCAGTATGACATATGGTGTTTCCTTTGATAGTTATATGAAAAAATAAGAGATTTATTAATAAATTTGTATCTTTTATTTAAAATAGATATTAAAAAAGGAATATTGTTTCATAATTAAATAAATTACTCAGTAGATGAAGATTTATTTGGGAAATATGTGATGTGTAGGTCCTATACATTATATATCCTCTTGATGTATTAATGGGTTCTCCTGAGATAAATTTGTTGTCCAAAATTAATGGGAATCTACTTATAGTTTTAAACTTCCTTTTGAAGGTTATTTTGGTATAGGTTTTCATGTGTCTCAGACATCACATCAAATAATTAATCATTTAAATCATATATATTTCATTTATCATTTTTATTATCTATGAAATTTTCATATAATAAAATATATGGATTCATTTTATTCTCAATTTATTGATTAATGGAATGTGTTTCAGTAATTTACCTTTCGAAATTGATTATACCATATCCAATTATTTAAATGGAATAATTTCTCATTTATTCACCTTTCCATGTTGATTTATTTTTTATTGATTCATTATTAATTCTAAATTACATATGATAAATGATAATTAATTTTCACCCTTATTATTTTTACTTTCCCTAGGTTATGAAGAGAAATCATTTACATGAGTTTCAATGATGTGATGATTTTATTTATGTTATGTTTCATTTTCATTTCCAATTTAATATGGGTATCATGTATGTAATTTTATTTTTCAATATTTCTAATATTTTAATCCATTGGGATTTCATTCCTTGTAATCCTATAAATGTAACAAAGTAATGCAGCAACTTCAAGATTCTATGGTAGGGGCACTACAATTTGTATCAGAGGATGTTTATAAGCAACCTTGGAAAATTGATTTAGAAAATATAGATTAAGGAACATAACCATTAGATATACTTTGAGAATAATTATATAAGAACATATTAATATTTTATAAATGTAGTTATTATTTGTTTCATCCTAATAATACATCAATGTCCAGATAATTTAAGTGGTAGTGGTTCTAGAACCGATGTACCAAGGGTTAAAACATTCAAAAGGTGTGTTGGGTTTGACAAAAGAATAACCAAGTAAATTATAGTGGGACTTAATGTGCACTTAGTTTTACACTCTTAGGGGATATTCTTAGAATAATTCACATTTATTTGTAAACCATTATGAATTATTTTAAATAAAACATATCCATAAGGAAAACATGTTTATGATTATGAGATAAGATACACATAAATTTTTCAATTGATGTTTTTTATTTCACTAGTTTTGGGATTATACATTATGTTACATAATGTTATGATCAATTTATATGTATTCCATTATTTATAAATGGTTTCTAGAAGGAAGAGTGGTATAAAAAACTCATGGAAAATGTAGATATTTCCCTACTAAGAATATGGATATAGCTAGAATTGGAACTGAGAAAATTATGGATTATTTGGGTAGCATAAACAGGTTTTGACACATAAACTTGCTCGGCTAGAGCAACATGTCCCTTAATGATATTCATTGATGTTGGATATATTTATTCCATATATGACCTCATAATTTAAAGGTACTTCTTTCCAAATGGTGGCATAGAAATAGATTAAGAGTTTGGATAAGATATTCATGGAATTTGGATGTGGTGAAAAGGAGAAGGTTAAACTTAATATATATGATATCCAACGAGATTCAGATCAATGGTGGTCATAGATCCAGAATAATATAAAGGGATAACTAAAAGAACTCATGGAATAGATATATTTTATGGAGTAATTCTTAGATAAATATTTCCCTTGTGAGAAACAGGCATACATGAAGAGAAAGTAACTTATCTTAATGAAAAATTAGGTAAAGATTGTTTTGTAATATGAAACTACCTTTAAAATTTTTTCAAGTTATTCTATGAATTTCTTATGAAACACAAAATATAAGAGTGACAATTTATTTGAAGTGATTAAGCCATGTCTATGAAGAGAACGGGTTTCTCAAACCTTTTATTCACATTGTGAAATAAGTTTATATGCTATCAATATATAGAGGGATTTATCTAAGGCATATGACATAAATGGGAAGAAAGAGAAGTATTGGTCTTTAAAACACCATGAAAAAGAGAATGAGTTTGAGACAAATAAGGTAAATAATGATTTTCCATCATGTGATAACTATACAAATAATCATCCTAGTAAATGCTTCAAAGGATTACAAGTTTGATATATGTGTGGAGAAAATGGTCACTGGGAAAATGAATGCAAAGGGAATTGGGAAAACATTGATATTCAGTGTTATAATTGCAAGGATATTGGGAAATATGAAAATGAATTCCCCAAGAATCAATGGAATATAACTTAGATTATGTTAAGGTATAAATTTCAAGAATATGTTATTGACATAACTAAAGGGGGATTGTTAATGTAATTCTATATTTGGAGATAAAAAATATGTTGTAAAATTATATTATTCTTGATTTTATCATCATATGAATTATGAAATTTATAAGGATTGTATTTAAATACTATTTCATTTAGTATTTGAGAAAATATGTTGAATGGTACCAAGAAAAGTCATTCCGGAGAAAGTTTAATGTTTTTTGAAAATACATAGTTTAGGGAATGATAAGCCTTAATATGTTAGTAATTTTGAAAAAATGTTGTTTGGAAAAATAAATGATTATTTGGATACTTATTGACTGCCTTGGAATTGATTAATGATTTTTTTACAGTGGTTTATGTTATTATTTATGAAGTTCAAAAAAATTGTATTTTTGGAATATATCCAATAAAATGTTTTTTACATAGATAATAATAATGAATGAATGTTTCCAATAAATTTTTATGGTATTTCATGTCATTACCATATTACAAGAGAATACATGATAAAGGTGTTCACATGTTTGGTATGTGATGATTAAAGGGATTCTTCATGTTGATTGAAGCCTAATGATAAGTTCATATTTTAAATTCAATGAACTTATATCTAAAGTGTTGGATCATAATTTTCTGGGGAAGGTAACCATTTATGAAATGGTTTAAGTTGATCATTGGATGAGGTTTTAGAGGCTAATGACACACTTCACCATATTATGAAAATTGTGAAACAAAATTAAATAGAAATGGTTCAAGAAATAACTAAATGATATGATAGTTTTTAGAAAATATAATCCTATATTTACTTATTTTTTTAGAGAGTGGAATAATTTCTAAACTGTAGGAAAAATGTCTAAAAAAATATTGTCCAATTATCATAATGTTTGATGAAATCAATGCCATTTTTCATAACTCTGGTTTATGACATTATGGTCATAAAAAATTAGTTGAACATGTTTTCTATCACTCTCTATCAGAACATGATTGTTATATTTTTCTTCTATGTCCATGTTTTCACTAATTTTATCTTATTTAATATTTTAGTATTGTGATTACCTTTTCATTTACTTTTCCATATTATTATGAAATTTTTTTATTTTCTCTATTTATGATGTAGTGTTTCAAAAACATCACTTTAAAAAATGAAACCCTAATTTACTAAGATCAATTTTATATTTTGAGGACAAAATTTAATTAAGGTGGGAAAAATGTAATACCCCGACATTATAACATGTGAACATTTTATTTAATTGCATATATGATATGAAACAAAAATCATAGAATGAATATAATTTCCAAGAATTTAGAGTATATTTAAAATTTTAAATAAATCTATTCAATTTCTTATAATTCATGAAACATTGAGTTATCTTCTATTACATTCAATAATGACTTTTTTTGGTAGTATATGTTACATTCATGACTGAGTTTTACCAAACAACAATATATTATTAAGATATTATTATTTAATATTATAAGATAAAACTAGATATTAATTTAATGGTTATGAATAGTATTATCTATAATATGAAAATATATTGTTTAAGTCAATTTTGACAAATTAATTTATATAAGATTATATTTAATATAATGGGAATGTTTTTATAAGAAACTATTTTTATGCACATAAAGTTATTTTATACCAGTAAATTATATTAAATAAAATTAGTGAGTGATATGAATATAATCTATATATTATATATTCATTAAAATATTTTTTCAATCATCTAATATATTTTATAGTAATTTGATAAGAACAAACCCTATTTTACACATAAAAACATATATTTTATAAATGTAATTTTATCATTTTTCAATGGAATACCTATATTTGATAAAAATAATGAAAATTTGATAAAATTAATAGAAAAAAATAAAATTCATTTTGGAAATTAAATAATCAAAATTAGTTTAGTGTAAGGTTTTGGTATTTTTTTGAAGTTTCATTTTTTAATGAATAGTGAAAAATAATTAACTTTAATTCAAAACTATTTTTTTTTTCTAATTTATTTATAAGGATAAATTAGATTTTTTATTTTCATTTAATCATATTTAGATCAGTTTTACATATATTAATATAATTTATTACATTTTAATAAATATCAATTTGAAATTGGATATAAAAATGTATCAAATTTTGAAAAATTTTACTTAAAAAACATGCATTTTCATCCCCTCTATGATATTAATTTTAAATTAATTTATTCCACTTGTTTGATTGGAATTTAGAAAATCAGATTCTATAGTTATAATTATAATAATTTATAATGCCTAAAAAGGTCAATATAGTTTTTGACAAAAAATATTAGTGAATGTAATTAAAATTAATTAGAACGAATAAGAAATAAATAGCTTAACAAGGGACTAAACAATAAAATTAAGGGCCAAAAAGAACTATAAACTTGTCCAAAAGTCATTTTATTGAAATATATTAACCTAATCCTACCTTTTATATAATTTGTTTCATTATTTTATCTATATAACATAGAAAAATTTGGGTGGTATTCTCTTTTAAAGAATTTACAAGAATGACACTCCTCTTACAATATTAAAAGAAATCAATGATCCCACTTATTCACACATATAAAATCCATTTTCTCAAAAAAAAATCACCCCAAATAATATACAAAAATATCTTCCCACATAAAATAATCCTCACCTTGTGGATAAAGAAAACCAATAAATCATTTTGGTTCAAACTAAATGGAGTTACCCAAAAAAGAGGTAACATTCTTATATTTGCATTTATGATTTATTTGTTTATACACCCCTTAATTTTATATTATTACTTGATTATATAATAACTCTAGTATTATAACTATAATGAGACGTTTTTCTATTAATTTTTCTACCTAAACCAACACACACATCAATCAAATGAGTAAGAATGTTACCATTCGTGTCCGAAAAACTACTACCTCATGAAATGATGTCGTTAATTTTTCCTTTTCCACCTCTCATGGTTGGTAATTATTATGCACGGACTATTTTTATATATATATGATATTTATGTTTTAATAATACTTTTTTAATTTTTATATAAAGATAAATATTTATTACAATCTTTCCATAATGATCATTGAAAAATAGGAATGTTACTCATCTGTTTGTATGGACCAACATCTTTATAAGTGTAAGGTTTTATCAATTTTCATAAAAATATTTAATAATTGGTTTTAAAATTATAAATTATGTATAAATAATATAATTATTTAATTATTTTTATTCTAGAGGTTTTTATAAAATGATACCTTGACCATAGTTTACATACCAATGTAATTTTTTATATAGAAAACACATATAGTCAAAATACCTAACATAAACATAATTATTTAATTAGTTTTTTATAAAATTGTAAAAAGTGGAATAAAAGTAAAGATAAAAATGAAAATTTTCTGAATATATTTAGTAATTTACATAATACTATTATTATTCTGCAAGATAAAGACAAACGTGACAAGTCAAACTCAAGGTAAGGGATTTCATCACAATTTACATCCAATTGAGACTTATTTTTTTATGCACTAATTAACTTTAATGTGGTGTATATAATGACCCTTTTTCTTTTAATATAACTATTCTATAATAATTCATGGTATTTTATGATTAAAATTTAATTATCTAACCCAAGTTGTTTTTCCTGAAAATTACCATGTGGTTCAAGTTATAATTGCAATCTCACTTTCTTTTTTGATTGCTAGCATTACCTTGAAACAATCACTATATTATAATAACATTTCATTGGATATTTATTTAAATATTTATTTTATTGGGTAAAAGATATTATTATTTATTAATTTTATACCATTTTTACATACGGTGTTCAATTTTATAGTTATTTTATTAACTAGATAATTATTGAGAAATCCATATATTTTATTTAATATAGATATTTGATAAGGAATGTTGTTTATTTACTAAATAAATTACTAAATATATTATAAATTACATGGAAATGTAGTTATAGGTTGCACTTGAACTTTTTAGATCCCCTCTATATGTCAAAATTTTCTCATGAGAAAAACATGTTTGCCAAATTAATTGGCTTCCTACCCATATTTTTATACCATATTATGAAAGATCTTGACAGTATAGTTTTTCATGTGCCTCAAATATGAAGACAAATAATTAGGCATTTAATTGAAATATATTTATATTATCATTGGTATTATCCATGATATTTTCATATTATAAAATCTATGGATGCATTTCATTATATGTTTATTGAAAAAATGGAATTTTTTTCAATTACTTTCCTTTATATATTGTTTTTTGTCTTATCCAGTTATTTGAATGGAATTGGTTCTTAGTTATTCATCATTACATGTGGATTTATTCATAATGATTCATTATTTATTCCACTTTTCATAACCTTACTGTGAATTTTAACACTCCCTTATTATGTGCTTTCCCAATTTTATAAAGAGGAATCATTTGAATGAGTTTCATGGATGCTAAGATTTTACTTATGATATCTTTTATTTTATTTTCCATTTTAATATGTAGATCATGTAAGTAGTATGGTTTTTCCAAAACATATGAACTTTTGGTCCTTTGAGATTGGATTTTTTGTAACCACACTAATGTAATAAATCAATTCACCATGTCCGGGATTTTAGGGTTGGGGCGCTACACGTATCACACTTCATTTTATATGTGTGGTGTATATAATACCCCATTGAAATATTATATTAATAATATACTTATCCTGATGATATTTAACAATTGTTTATATGTTTTTCATTAATGGGGATTAAGATTCAAATGATTACTAATGTTTTAAGGGAATTTGGTCTCAATTTCCCTTACTTGAGAGATAGTTTATGTTATACACCTATATTCATATAGGATGTGTATATAAATAACATTTGAAATGTAATATTGTGAATCTATTTATTATAATTATATTTTATGTTTAATTTAATTTCATTACCTCATGGGGATTTCAATTTAATGTTATATATAAGGTAATGATTTTATATTACAATCTAATTAGTTATCATGATTATTTGTGATTATGTTTACAATGATAAAATCCTGTAATCCTTCTTTCAAAAATTACATTACATTTCTTACTCTTTATTTATGTAATGAGAATACATGTTTTCTTTAATTTTATGCTCTTTAGGTACTGAATATTTCAATAGAATGAATCTAATAAAAATAGACTTTATTTCTCCATTTGATTGAAAACTAATTTTTCACAAAAAACCATGTTTTCTAAATGTTTTTTTTGAAATTAAAATTAAAAATATTAATAAAAAAAAATTACCTATGTTTTACTTTTGAGATAAAAAAAATTAAAAACGATCATCATAACTTTTCCAAAAAATGACTATTTTGATTTTACTTAAAATGTGAATGACATTTTTATTTTTAAGTGTAAGGAAAAAAATTATTAACTATAATAACCTATAATTTCATTGAATGTTACACTATAATGATAAGTGGGTATATCAAAATAAAAGGATTTTAAAAATTTTTTGTGTCATAAAAAGTGTTTTCTAGAGTTGAAATGTTATTTTACTCAAGAAATTTTTTAAATTATTTTTAAAGATTCATTAATATGATATTCATTTTATTTTAAAAAATTTATTTCAAAGATATATAATCAATTATTAGGTTTTAAAACATATTTCCAAAGAAAATTTATTTCCCTAAATAAATGTCCCAAGTGATCATTCAAAATCATCTTAACTCTAAGGTTACATCCATTGATGTTACTTATTCTTTGCAAGAATATAATCTAAGGATATCATTCATATTCATTCTCTGAATGGTTTATGTTTATGATGAAAAGATATGCATGAAACCTATTTATCTCCCATAGGTTATACCATATTAGAATTATTATGAAACATGATTATTTTCATGGGTTATACTACAGTGAAATGGTCAAATGATTTTGAAAAATGTCTCTATTCCATGGGTTACCATATGATTAAATATCCATGAAACACATTTAATTTCATAGGTTGTGATATCATGAATGTTATTGTATATTGGGTAAAACATTTTTATAATTTTAACTATATGAAGTATGATACCTTTATCTCCCTCAAATACAATGGGTAATGATTTAAATCAAATGTGATATATATGATTGGAATGGTGGTGAACCTAGTTTAGGAAGGGACTTCAACCACTATGATATTCATTAGGGTGATACTTGACTATTATGATGGATTAGGGAGTCAACCCATTCCTCTATGATATCTTTTGATGTGAGCCTTGTCTACTAGGAACATTATTTTCCATGATTTGTTTATGCTATAATTCTATGTCTTTTTCCAATATTATTCTCTCATGGCTCATGTTATTTGACTTCATTATGCTTAATGTCTTATGAATGTCCAATATTTATTATGTGACTCAATATTATAATATTTGGTATGCATGGTATAGTTTTCAAATTTTATGAACATGTCATCAAACAATATGGTTTATTTTATGATTATATATCTCCCTTGTTTACCCCTACTGATCATTTGAGCTCACAATTTCTTATCTATCATATCCATATATTATGAAAAAAAATTATTTATGTTATGTCATAAAAGGATTCTAGGTATTAAGACGTCATTGGGAGATGATGTAGTAAATATATTAACTAGTTTTTTATGTTTCCATGTTTACAAATTAATTATACCTTTATGATCGATAGGTCTTTGTTTCTGTAATGTAATTAATGATCATCAAAAAGTGATTTAATATCTATGTATGGAATTAATTTCTCTCTATAGTTTTTATAATAAGAATTATTTAGTTATCCTTTATAAACTATGATGAGAATTATTTAGTGATATCCCTAAAGAAATTTATAAGGATTTGTCTAAGGATGATTAAATTTATATGAAATTTTACTAGAACTTAGGTATATGATAGAGTGAGATGTTTTCATGAAATTATATTCCATATTTGATATTAAAATTAGATTTGGATAATAAAAATAGTAAACCTTGGGTAATAAATATGAAATGGTCACATTAAGATGGACTCTGTCATCACCTAGTGCACATCAATGGGCCTTTCTGTACACCTGGTTTGATACTCCCAATGATATTATTTTGAAATTCACAAAATCATTATGAACCATCATGGTGGATTTAAATAGATGATTAATTTTAATGACCAGGGATAAATATAAGGTGTCATAGATTAAAAATAATGTTTCCTAATTTTGACATCCTTTATGTGATTTTTCATGATTATGTGATTCCTCACTTTGTTTATTATTTCCAAAACTATGATTTTTTGTTTTAGACAATAGTGGGAACCATAAGGAACCGGTTCAACATTGAAGGTGGTAGAAAAGGTTTTGAAAAGAAACAAAATAGGATGATTACTCGAGTGAAGGATATTGAAATATTTCCAAATAATTGTTCAGGATATATGATTAACAACTTCAACCTCAACCGAATCTCAAACTCACCAAAGAAGAGAATGATATAGTTCACCAAGATCTCAGGTAGTGGAGACCATAGAGGAAAGAATAATCATATTCCTAAATGTCATGAATATGTTATACATAAATTATGTAAATGAATCACAATGGTATAAGAAGATGTTTTTAGAGTTTAAAATAAAGAAACATATAATATAATTTATGAGGAAAACTAAATTGTTAAGTTAATATAGTAGATGAAAATAATGATTTCCCTATTTCATACTGATTGGTTGAATGTTATAAATTTGTAAGTTATGGGAAATATAAAATTTTATTTCCCATTTTTAGAGATCATGAATAGAATCATCATTCTAGTATGAGTAATGATTATACTAGTGGTGATGAAGAGTCTTGTAACAAAATATGTAAGGTATTGTTTGTTTTAAAACAACTATTAATGATAAATGTAATAATAATGATTAAATTGAGGTTGATTATTATTAATACATGATTAAAATTACATATATTAGGAAAAATGAATTGGGGAATAAGATTATGAAGTATAATTATTTGATTAAGAATTAAGTGGAGTGATTGAAATGTCTAGGTATTTAAATTCAAGAATTATTCTACATGAATCATGAATAATATAATGATTTTTTAGATGTTTCCCATTAATGATTTTCAAGAATATGTTGAATTGATCTAATGACATAGAAAACTTATTTTATGTAAATAATGTGATTATTGCAAGATAACCCTTAATATGTTCTTACTATCTAGAAAATGGTGATTATCTTGGATAAAGGGATGATTGATATGGATTACGTAAATTGGTTAATGTTTATTACCCTATATCTAAAACATGAAGTGTTTATAAGATGGTTTATGTTATAATTAATAGAGTTTATAACATTATTAGATCTGTGTAATATCTTAAATATTTTTTTTAATTCAAGGAATAAGGAATAATTCTTATTTTTATTGAGGTTTTATGTTAATTTTTATTTTTACCAAGAACCAGTAGAATATATGACCATGGTATTCACATATTTTGAATGTTCCCATTATGAGCTACATAATGATATTTGGGAGATTATTGTTATTTTGACTTAGAGAAATTTAGTGGCCTTTATAAAATTTGAATTTTGGACGGGTCATAAGGTTAAAAATTTATAGAATGTTTTATGTTGAACTTTGGAGGATGCTTTAGGGGTTAATGTATTATTTTACCACATAAATATTTATTAATAATGGATCACTTATTATATCATTTCTTTATTATAATGATAGATATAAGGAATAAATTACCATTATTTTATAGATATTATGATTCATTAGTGTTTCAGTCATAAAAAACACATCTTTATTTCTTAGAGTAAGAGATGAAGTAAAAATTTAATGAATCAAAACCAAATAATGAGATGGTTCTTATGAAGTTTAATGAAATTAAGTATGAATACATACTCCTAAAAATTCATCAACTTCTATAAAAGTATCATGAAATAAAATTTTTAACATTTATCTTTTTTTATGAATTAATAGTTTTTTAACCTATAAAATATTTGAACTTTTTGGAAGTTATCTTTATCATGATCACATTATATATCACTCTCATATCACTTCTCTCCCCATCCTTTATTCTTCATAGGATAATCCTTTCGCATGTTCTTCATCTCATTGTTTTTTGTTTTGGTTTCCCCTCTCATTTATTTAGTATTTTATGTTTATTTCTAATGGTTTGAGGGTCATGAACACTTCAACCTCTATTATCATCACCTAGAAACATAACGCTGAATCTAATTTCAGTTTAACATAACGGAGCTTTAGGTATTTTTGATTATATAGGTCATGGAATTCATTAGCACATTCTGATTTGTTTCGTGTCCCTTCTGGTGTTTTTCCACTCATTTGTTCATTTTTGTAGGCCCATTCTCCCTTCCTACACTTTTTCTACCAAAACCTTTTTGTTAGAACTCATTCCATGTACAATAAAAATGTTCTTGTATCAATTTTAGGTTTATTCTTGTAGTACATAGAGTGTCAATGCATTTTATCGATGGTTTTATATAGTAGTCATGCATGATTTTCGGTGACATATATTATGTTATGAAGAAAAAGGTTTTATGTGTGGCTTATGGTGATGGATTTGGACATGTGATACTCAATGAAATGACCCCAAGATGTGTTTTTCTTGTATTTGTTGATTTTTAAAAGCATGATTGTAGGAAGTTTATTGCTTTTTTGAAGGCATTGTCTTCTATGATGACTATTATTAACACCTAAAACTACATGCTAACCCCTAATTGGTTTGACTCAATAGATATCTAGTGGTTTATTTTATTTTTGGTTGTGGCGTTCGATAACCCTTCTATTGATATAGTCTAGATGAAGATGATGATTTGAAATTTTATTGTTTGTGGCTTCTTTAATGGTGAGAATATCTAGTCTTGGTTCTAACTCCAGGAGATGGATTTGTCTTTGGAAATTTTCTTGAAGACGGAAATAGGTTTCTATAGTTTTATTTGTGTGATCAATCACATAATATTATTCATCATATGTGGTGGATTCAATAGTGGTGTTGTGAAGACAGTGAGCATGTAACGACACAAACATTAGTTAATGAAAATTCATCCTGGTCTAATTAAATGTATCATTATGTAAAATGGTTATACAAAATATGGAATTCATTGGTTTTATGTTTTTGGATTTCAAAATACCGTAAATAATTTTTACCTTTGCTAATATAGTCGTTGGACTTTGATCACATGATTAGTATAAATATAGGGTTTTAAGAAATCCAATTTACTCAGATAAAGGAAGTGATTGCCTTATCCAGTAGGATTTCCCCGTATGAAGCCCGTTTTTCAGATCTTGGAAAGGAGGTGGAATCATTGGGCTTCATTCTTGACCAATCCTAAGTCGAGCTTCAACATGTAAATCTCAAACGGAACCTCTAACGGGAGAAGTGGAAGTTGATAGAGATTACCACCCGAGCGATGTTATCTGTGCCACCCCAATAGTCTGTCACCATCACACACCTTACCCTTCGATCCTATGCAGGTGTTATAATGGGTTATGTAACAAGACCTTGGCACTATGATTGTGATCATTATTTTTTTATATAATAAATAATATACATTCATTTTATTACTGTTACATTTTAAATAGTTTTTAGATCAAAAATAGTATTTTTAGTTAATATTCAATTATGAAATCTATTTTGATGAATTAATGGATTTTCAAATTAAATAATATTTTAGTAAAATATTATTACTAAATTAATTTTTATTAAATATAAATTATCGTATAATTTTATGAATACAATTGTAATTTTTATTAAGGTTTGAAATCTATGTTTGTCAAAAGCAATGAATTTTTAAAAAATGTCCATTTTTATTTTAAAAGTAAAAATTCACATATTTATAAAATTATTTAGATAAAATTAATATTATTTTTGGAATCAAGACATCGAAATTATCCAATAGTGAATTTTTCATAATTTTTGAAGACAGTTGAATTTTTGGGTAAAAATTAAATACCGTTTAAATATATAATGTGTTTTATGACATCATAATGACCCAATAGTGTTGTAATAAAACACTATAAACACTATTTTCGGCCAATATATGTTTTAAAATTTAAATAATGTGATTTTAGTTTTTTTTTATTTATTTTATAATTCTTTAGTGGACCCTTCAAGACTTATAAAACATTTTACCTTTTAAAATTGATTTCCTTGAGAGTGTGACTCACCTCCACATAAGCAACCCTATTATTTTAAGAAGTTTGTACATATCCTTATAAAATATTGTTTTCCACTCCACTTTGGAAAAAACCATGGGCAAATACTATGGGATGGTTTTTGTTTTGGATTAGTTTAATGTGTGGTGACCTAACCCTACATAATAAAGAATTCCCTCCACTTTCCTATATAAACCCACCCAAGATCCCACTTCCTCTTCACTAAAATCCTATGGAGCTCGACAAACCCATTTTATCCCCTCTTTATAATCCTCCCAAGGTTCCCCAAGCTATCAATAATCCTCTCTCAAGCCCCTCCCAAGCCTTTGGAATCACATTTCCAAGTAAGGGATTCCTTCCTTTCTTATTTTTATATAGGTTTTTTTATGTTGTAATACCCTTTTACTTTCAATTAAAAATGATGGGGTATGATTTCAAAACTCCCTTATATTCCCCTACCTATGTTTTAAATTATGATATAGCACTTTCTCTCTCATTAATTCCACCCATGTACACCCGTTACTATGCCGAAATTTCGTAAGGAATCTCTCTCTCCTCATTTAAAATCAAGAAATTCTTTTGTATTATGAATCTAAATTCCAATAAATTTGTTGTTACATGTATCTATATTACCCCCTTAATGTCCATTTCATGTACATATTATAATAAATCCATTTCTCTCTCATCATCCATTTTTATGAATTCTTATTTCACGATGTTACACTGCTGAAATTGCACCATGATTTTTCAAGCCAATGTCATTGTGTAGTGAATTTCATACCCATTTCTCAATCAAGGGTATTAAACTTTATGAACAATTACTTATTGATTATAAAGATTCATTTATGTTTTAAACATCCCTTTATCCTCGAATAAATGATGATGAATGATTCCATGTTGTATGATCCATGTGTCACACTTATGCGTGAAATCAAATGTTTATGAAGGGTGGACCCTGATAGCACTCCAATGCATTGGGTAAAGATTAGTATCATGATACATCAAGTTCAATGAGGGTTTAATCGTGATAATTTAAGTGAAATTAGGTTTTTCTCATTCTAATTAAAGTTCAATGAGGGTTTAATCATTATCCATGTGCAATGATCCTTGGCTTATGCTAATATCATGTTAAGTGTTGTTGCCACATTTCCATGTTATGATAATCATGCTATATCTGGCCTTTATGTTCATGGTTTTTTATGCTCCATTGATATTCCTATTTCCTAACATGTATTGTATTCTTCATGGTGTTCCTTGTTTACTCACTTATTGGGATTTATATCTCACCATTTTCTTATTTATATCCTCGGGTTATCCTATGCAATGCTAAGTATGAGGGAATGTAGTGGTCATGTAAAGAAAGTTTTCAATAAAGATGTTGTGTTTCATGTTTTAAGTCATTATGTAATTTTCCTAAGACCCAAAGACAATATACCTCTCGATCATCCATGTTTTATCAAGTGAAGAGTTTTTGTAATAAATCATGTTTATGTGTGTAATAAAAAGTAGGGTTGTTATAGTTGGAATTAGAGGATAGGTTTAGTTATTTTTGGGATTATGATTAGAAAACCCAAGTGAAATCCTTAGGGATAAGACTAAGTAAAATAAAAACATCTCTAAGTTTTTTTTATTATTGATTATGTGATTTATCAAGAAAATACATCCATGTCTGGATACGAGCAGGTAGAGGCGGCTCTGGCACAAATGTACCTAGGAGTGAAAACTCTGACAAGAAGTTTCGGGCTTGACTCGGGGTATCCTGGTTCATGACAGCGGGCCTTGCTGCACTCTTCGTTACGAAACTCCTAGGGGATATTCTTTGGTAAATTCACAAGCTTAGTATGAACCATTATTAAGGGAATTTAAAAAATTCACATAATAATATATGTTAGAATGTAGAGCATGGATAACATATATTGAAGCTTATAGATTCATAAGTTATGGAAATAAAAGTTATTTATAAGTCATATATTTTTTGTCCTTGGATTACCCTTTATGTGTTACCCCTAACTTTCCTTTTATTCTAGCCAATGGCTGGTAATAGGAGGACTCAGGCTAACAACTGATGAAAAGATCAATGTGATGATTGTTCTAATGAGATTCCCAATACAATGGGTGTAGGAATCACAAAATTTGTCATGATACTCTCTATTTTAACTCATGATTTGAATAGAAACGTGGTTCAAGAGGAAATTCAACCCCCCACCCAAGAAATAAAAAGTCACTATAGAGAGATTCATGAGACAATGGAATCCAACTTTTAATGGATCATTTGATCCCCCAATCACCAAACTATGGATCAACTCCATTGAAAAGATCTTCTCCATCCTTTAATGTTCTGAACAAGAGAAGGTACTTCTGGATTCTTATCCTATGGAGGGTGAAACTGACCAATGGTGTACATTGATAAAAAATAATAAGCCTAAGGAGTAGATCGAGGTGTTGGAATGGAAGGATTTTTGGAAGAAGAAAAAATTCGAAAAATATTTTTCTCGCACCCTCCGAATTTAGATGGAAAGGGACTTCCTTATCCTCAAGAAAAAAGACGAAAAATCCATCAGATCATTCGAGGAAAAAATCATAAGGCTTTCACAATATTCCTATGCCTTTTTCATTACCCCTGAATTCAAGGTTGACTACTTCTTTAGTGGGATGAAACCTAGCCTATGGAAATCCCTGGTGAACCGTGACTTTGATAGCTATGAGGAAATTGTATGATGTTCCCACAAGGCCAAAATGGAGATCGGTGAATCCTAGGGGTATCATGGGGATAAGAAGCATAAGGTTCACTTTAATTCTAGAAGTCTGATGGATAAATCCAATAGTTCTAAGAAAACCAAGCACCCCACCTGCCAAAGGTACGGAAAGAAGAACCTCAGAAATTGCCAATAGGGGATAGGGAAATGATTTAGGTGTAGAAGAGAAGAACACCTAGCCGTTAACTATCAACAAGAGAAACTCGTGGATGAGAAATAGGATTGGAATTCTTAGTTTGACCCTTAATGTATTTTTTATTTCTTAAACTACAAAGAATCAGGTAACCTTCAAAATTAGTTCCCTAAGACAAGTGTTTCAAGAGGAAACCAACAACCTCCAACGTAGAAAGGGCAAGATTTTTCCATCACTACCGCCGAAGTGAACCCCAAAAACAAAGTGATGACAGGTACACTAGTTATTCATTAAATAATATATAATGTAGTTTTTGATTCTGGTTATATGCATTCTTTTATATCCCAAAAGTTTATTAGAACAATCCCAACACCACCACAAATCATGGAAGTAAAGATGTCAGTGAGAATATAAAATGGGGCAATCATTTCATCCCATGAATATAACTCCTCCCCGGTCACAATATGTGGACTAAAATTTTTGGCAAACCTCATTATACTCCCTCTGGAGGAATTTGATGCAATTCTCATCATTTATTGGCTTTCCTTATATAGAGCCATCATAAATTTTCGTGAGGGGGAAATCACTCTCTATATGGAGAATCAACCCCAGATTCTGTACAAGTGCAAGGAGGAGGATAAATCTTCCTTAGAACCATTATCTCAAGAATGTATATTATTTCCCTATGATCACGCGTATCTGGCTTAGATGATTGAGTCCAATGAAACAACCATCCTTGAAGAAATGGCTATTGTGAGGGAATTCACTGAAGTGTTTCCCGAGTAATTGTCTGGTCTTCATCCTAGAAGAGATGTTGAATTCTAAATTGACCTTATACATGGGGTGTTGCCAATATCCAAGAATCGGTATAGAATGGATATTTTAGAACTTGACGAGCTGAAGAAACAACTATAGGAGAATCTAGATAAAAGGTTTATACACCCAAGTGCTTCAATATGGGTTGCAACAGTCCTCTTCGTCAGGAAAAAGGATAAGTCAATGTGCCTTTTCATTGATTATTGTGAGCTCAAGAAAATCACGATAAAGAACAAGTATCCTCTTCCATGAATTTATGACTTGTTCATTCAGCTACATGGAGCACAATACTTCTCTAAGGTAGATTTGTGGTTGGGATATTACCAAGTAAGGGTGAAGAATGAGGATATCCCCAAGATTACTTTTCGTACAAGGTATGTGCACTCTGAATTTATATTAATTCCTTTTGGACTCACTAATTCTCCAGTAATCTTCATGGACTTGATGAATAGAGTCTTTGGAGATTACCTTGACAAATTTGTGGTAGTCTTTATAAACGATATTCTAATATACTCCAAAACCAAGGAGGATCATGATGAGTATCTAAGAACTATACTAGATACTTTATGAAAGTATAAGCTCTATGTATATTACATCAAGTGTGAGTTCTGGTTGAAGGAGGTCTCATTACTAGCCCATATCATCACAAGCAATGGGATATCTATGGATCCCTCCAAGACAGCTGCAATTGAGGGATGGTCGAGGCCAACATCAGTAATGAATATCCGTAGATTAATGGGGTTATCTGGATATTATCACCGATTTGTGAGTAATTTCTCATGATTTTACAACCCTCTTACTAAGATAACTCAAAAGGGAACAATGTTTTCTTGGAGTGATGAATGTGAATAGAGCTTTAAGAAGTTGAAAATAAGGCTTATCACTGTGCTTGTGCTCACACTTCCAATAATTAGAGAACTCTTTGTGATGTACAATGATGCTTCAAAGAGGTTTTAAGCTATGTGCTAATTAAAAATGATAAATATATAGCATAATCCTCAAGGAATCTGAAAATCCATGAGCAAAACTATCTCATGCATGATCTGGAGTTGGAAGCTGTGATCTTTGCGTTGAAAATCTGGCGGCATTATCTATATGGGGAGAAGTGTGAGATATGTACTGATCACAAGAGCCCCAAATATATATTCACACAAAAAGAGCTTAATATGATCCAATAAAGATAGATATATCTCATCAAGGATTATGACTACTCAATTAACTACCATCATGGTAAGGAAAACAAGGTGGCAGATGCTCTAATTAGAAAGGATCCTACATCTTTATCAATGATGAGAATTGAAAAGGATCCAATCTTCTTAGATTTAAAGCAGATGGAAATGGGATTAATTAAGGGAGTAACATCATCAATACTTTCTCAAATTATTACTCAACCATCCCTCATGGAGAAAATAAAGGATTCTCAAGGAAAGGATGTGGAAATTCTGAAAAGGGTGGAACCTATTAGAAATGGGAAATCCTCAGAGATCATGGTTGAAAAGGATGGAATTTTGATATTTGGGTCACGTTTATATGTAAAATACAATCTAGAGATAAATAAAGAGCTTTTTAATGATTCACATAGCTCAACCTTATCTATTCACCCAGGGAGCACAATGATGTATCAGGATCTCCGAGAAAACATTTGGTGGGACACTATAAAAAGGGAGATTGTTGAATATACATCAAAGTTCCTGGTATGTTATCAAGTGAAGGCTTAGAGGAAAAAGTATAAGGGGATGATGCAATAACTACCCATACCAACATGGAGGTGGGGGAACATTACCATGGAATTTGTCACTGGACATCCAAGTACATCCAGAGGAAACAATGCTATATGGGTCATTTTGGATCGTCTTGGGAAGACAGCTCACTTTATCATGATTCGACAGGACTTCTCATTAGATCAACTTGCACGGATTTACATCAAATAAGTGGTAAGGCTTCATTGAGTACCACTATCTATTGTATCTTATCATGATCTGAGATTCACCTAGAAGTTCTTGAAAAGTCTCCAACATGATCTAAACTCTGAACTAAACTTCGGTACGTCCTATCATCCACAAACTGATGGCCAACATGAGAGAACTATTCAAGCACTGAAAG
This sequence comes from Viscum album, assembly GCA_963277665.1. NCBI lineage: Eukaryota > Viridiplantae > Streptophyta > Magnoliopsida > Santalales > Viscaceae > Viscum > Viscum album. The sequence continues at coordinate 114,763,490 of OY728127.1, forward strand.
ATATGTTAAGAACATGTTATATGGACTTCAAAGGAGGATGGGACAAACATCTTCCACTGGTTGAATTATCTTACAATAATAGTTTCCACTCAAGCATCTGAATGGCACTATATGAATCCCTTTATGGTAAAAGGTGCAGAAAATCAGCATGTTGGGATGAAGTTGGTGAGCGTAAGCTACTAGGACCTGAAATGGTCAAAGAAATTGTGGAGAAGGTAAAAACCATTCACCAACATATCAAGGAAGCCCAAAGTCGATAGAAGAGTTATGTAGATAACCGTTGATGAGAACTTGAGTTCAAAGTTGGAGACATGGTATTTCTATGCATATCTTCGTGGAAGAAGGTCATGAGGTTTGGAAAGAAAGGGAAGTTAATTCCTAGGTACATATGCCCCATCAAGATTCTTGATTGTGTCGAGGTTGTGGCCTATCGACTAGCACTTCCATCTACCATGGCCAAAGTACATGATTTATTTCATGTATCTCTCTTAAAGAAGTACATAGTGGACCCTTTACATGAACTCTCTTTAGAGGTAGTACAGTTAGAGGATGATCTTTCTTATAAGGATCAGCTAGTGAAGATATTTGATCGTAGGGAAAAATTTCTATGAAATAAGACAATGTCCCTTTTCAAGGTTTTGTGGTGAAACCACACGTTTGAAGAGGCAATGTGGGAATCAGAGGAAGTGATGAAGCAGAGTTACCCGCATCTATTTTAGGGTGGGAAAATGAAATTTCAAGGGTGAAATTTCATAAGGGGGAAGATAGTAAAGACCCAAACTTTTGTTAATGAAAATTCCTATTGATCTAATTAATTGTATCATTATGTAAAATAGTTATATAAAATATTAACTTCTTTGGTTTTATGTTTTTGTATTTCAAAATACCGTTAAGAATTGTTACCATTTTTAATATAGTTATTGAACAGTGATCACGTGATTAATATAAATATAGAGCTTTAACAAATCCAATTTACTCGGAAAAAGGAAGTGATGGCCTCATCTAGTAGACTTTCCCCATATGAAGCTCATTTTTTGGTGCTCATGAAGGAGGTGGCGTCATTGGGCTTCTCTTTTGACCAAGCCCAAGCCGATTTTCAACACGTTAAGCTCAAACAAAACCTTATATGGGAGAAGTGTAAGTTGATAGAGATTACCACTCAAGAGATGTTATCCAAGCCACCCCAAGATTCTATCACCATCGCACACCTTACCCATCGATCCTATGTGGGTGTTATAAGGGGTTATGTAACAATACCTTGGCTCTATGATTATGAGAATTATTTTTGTATATAATGAAGAATATACATTCATTTTATTATTGTTACGTTGTAAATAGTTTTTAGAGAACAAATAGTATTTTTAGTTAATATTCAATTATGAAATATATTTTGATGAATTAATGGATTTTTGAATTAAAAAAAAATAATATAAAAATATTATTACTGAATTAATTTTTATTTAATATAAATGATCATATAATTTTTTGGAATACTGTTGAAATTTTTATTAAGGTTTGAAAGTTATTTTTGTCAAAGCCCATGAATTTTTTATAAATGTCATTTTTTATTTTAAAAGTAAACATTTACATATTTAAAAAATTATTTAGATAAAATGAATATTATTTTTGGAATCAATACATCAAAATTATCCAACAGTGAATTTTTCATAATTTTTTGAGATAGTCAAATTTTTGGATAAAAATTAAATATCGTTTAAATATATAATGTGTTTTATGACCTCATAATGACATAATAGGGATGTAATAAAATAATATAAACATTATTTTCAGCCAATTTATGTTTTATCATTAAAATAATTTCATTTTATTTTTGTTTGATTTATTTTAGAATGCTTTAGTGGACCCTTCAAGACTTATAAAACATTTTACCTTTTTAAATTTATTTTCTTGAGAGTGTGACTCACCTCCACATAAGAAACCCTATTATTTTAAGAATTTCATCCATTTTATTTATAAAATATTTTTTTCCACTCTTCTTTCTAAATTAACATGGGCAAAAACCATGCTCTGGTTTGTGGTTTGGATTAGTGTAATGTGTGGTGACCCAAACCTAACTAATAAAGAATTCTCTCTCCTTTCCTGTATAAACTAACCCAAGCTCCCACTTCCTCTTCACTAAAAGCCTTTAGAGCTTGACCAACCCCTGAACTAATCTCTATAGAATCCTCCCAAGTCACCCCAATCTCTCAAGAAGCCTCTTTCGATCCCCTCCCAAGCATTTGGGATCACACTTCCAAGTAAGGTTTTCCTTCCTTTCTTATTTTTATCCAAGTTTCTTTATGTTGTAATACCCTTTTTCTTTTATATACAAATGTTGGGGTATGATTTCGCAACTCCATTATATTCCACTCCCTATGTTTTAAATGATGATAGACCTCTTTATCTCTCATTAATTCTTCCCATATACACCTATTACTATGTCGAAATTCTGTAAGGAATCTCTCTCTCCTCATTTACAATCAAGAAATTCTTTTGTATTATGAATATAAATTTTATTATATAAAGGGGGACATTTATCTATATGACCCCATTACTATAAATTTACTATACATATTATGAGGAACCCCTTTATCTCTCATAAACCATTTTTATGAATTCTTATGTCACGTCGTTACGTTGAAGAAATTGCACCAAGATTTTCTAAGCCAATGTCATTGTGTAGTGAATACCATACCCATTTCTCTATCAAGGGTATTCACCTTTATGCATATTTAATTATTGATTATATAGCTTCATGTATGTATTCCAAATTCCTTTTTCATGTAATAAATGATGATGAATGATTCCATATTGTATGATCCATGTGGCACACTTATGCATGAAAAGAAATGTTTATGAATGGTGCGCCCTGATAGTGCTCCAATGCATTGGGTAAAGATTAGTATCATGATACGTCAAGTGAAATGAGGGTTTACTAATAATAATTAAAGTGAAATTAGGGTTTAATAATGATAATTAAACTACAAATAGGGTTTACTCATGCTCCATGTGCAATGAGCCTAGGATCTTGCTAATACCATGTTTAGTGTTGTTTCCACATTTCCATGTTATGGTAATAATGCTATATCTTGAATTTATGTTCCTGTTTCTTTTATTCTCCATTGATATTCCTATTTCCTAAAATTTATTGTATTCTTCATGTTATTCCTTGTTTAATCCCTTAATGAGCTTTATATCTCACCTTTTTTTATGCATTTCCTCAGGTTATCCCATGAAATTATATGTACAAGAGAATATAGTGGTCATGTAAAGGAAGTTTTCAATAAAGATGTTGGGTTTCATGTTTTAAGTCATTATGAAATGTTCCTAATCCCTAAAGACATTATACCTATAAATATTCCATGTTGTATCAAGTGAATATTTTATGTAATAAATCATGTTTAAGTGTGTAATAAAATGTAGGGTTGTTATAGAGCAGTTTACCAATGGTGGTGTTGGTTTCATGATGATGGTAGCTGGTATGTTAGGTGGAGTACCTAGTTAGTAGCTGGGATTGATGGTGACTTGTTTTTATCATGTTTTCTCTTTTGAATTTTGAATTTTTTAAAATTTAATGGGATTTGGGTGGTTTGATATATAGTATGGTGGTGGGGTATTTGTGATGATTTGGTCATGGAATGTCAATGTTTTTTTAATATGAAGTTATTTTTTAAGGGTTCTCACTTAACCATTAAAAGTGTTCTTTTGAATATAAAAATATGTAATTGGGATGGGTTTCCCACAATGGGTTTTAATAATGTTAAACCCTTTTTTATTGAGCACTAGTTCAAATTGGGAGGACACAATTTATTTAAGGGGGTAAAATGTAACACCCTTCTATTTTTACAAATATATATTTTGAAAAAAATATATTTTTTTCAATATTATTTTACATGAAACACTATGTTTATCTTTTATTACATTCAACAATATATTTCTATTGTGTAACATGCAACACTATGTTTATCATTCATTACAAAAAAACACCCAGTTTTAGTGAAACATAATATACTATTAAAATATTAGTATTTAATTAGTTAATTATCACCTAACCATTGTATTAGTGGTTATAAATATTATTAACTAAATTTTCAAAAAACATGGTTTGAAAATGTATATAAAATGAATTAAATTTTTACCAATTAATTAGAAATTAAAATAAAATCCACTTGAAAACAAAAAAAATACATTTTTTTAAATAAAATACTTTTACACACACAAATTAGGTACACATTAATAAAATAATTAAATTACATTTTTTTAGTTATTTTAATGAATATTTTATATTATATAATCAATTAAAAATTATAATTATCCTAATTTATTTTCTAAATAACAAATAATAATAACAACGATTTTACACTTAAACCTATATTTTCCAAAAAAATCACTTTTATCTTATTTTTATAAATCATTTTTAAATAAAATTTTTCCCCATTTTAAAAATTTATTAGTAAAAAATAATTATATGTTTTGAAATGAAATTATATAAATTATCTTATAGTGATGATTTAAAAAAATTCATAAAAGACAAATAGTTTGTTGAATAGTGAAAAATATTTTTTACAAAGAATTTTAATTTCATATTAAGAATTTAAAAACATAAAAATAATATAAAAATGTATTTAAAAGTAGAATTATTTCAACTATATATCTAATAATCCAATTTATTTCATGTGAATAAATTTAATATTTAATTTTGATATTAAAACATTATCTACTTATGAAAAAAATCTCTTTGAAAACTCACATTCTCATTCCAAATTTGGGTTTATTTTTAAATTATATTCTTCCAATTCGGTTGTTTGAATTTTGAAAAATGTATTCAATATTTGGAATCATAATATTTTAAATGATATAATATTTTAAAAATATGTTATTACCAAAATAAATAATAAAAACATTAAAAACTTATTTACCACATTTAAGGTAAAAATATGTTTACTAGGGGTAATGAGGTTAAACTAAAACATTATGTATTTAAAATAACCAAAAAAATAACCACCACCAATTTTATAGCCATATATGGACCTTATCCATTCAAGGTTTAATAATAGTTCATTTTTTGAGCCTTTTGGCATGTGAAAAATGTCTATACACCTTTTTCTTGAAAAAAAATTACAAGTACGCCACTCACCTAAATTATTAATGGAAAACCACTCTATTATCCCATTCAAACATAAACAAATATTTACTCGATAAATACATACCCAAATCCCTTTCATCTATCATGCCATCATAGAATCCTTATTTATGTTAGAATCTCATGCTAGTGGGTTATTTGGTCTAGACCAAAAGATGTTGTTTGAAGAAGAAGTAATGTCCCTAAAAGAGAATTTTATTTTATTTATTCATACACCTCATTAAATTATTATTAAATTATAATGATATAAAATCCCCATTTACATGGATATGATAACTGACCTAAATATTTCCCCCTTCTATAAAATGGGATATGAAATCATGATTCATGTGTACGATGGACTTCAGTATCATGAACCAATGTGATGTGTTTTTCATTACTGATTCACTTGGACATTAATATGGATATATTAAAGAGATTTAAAAGATATTTTAAGAAAAAATATAATTTTTTAATAATATTATCTCATATACTTTCTTAATTTTTATTCATTGGGAGACACAATAATGTTGTTCACGTGTACAGTAAACTACTACCTCACGATTTGATGTTATTCATTAATGGTTTACAAGGATAGTAATAAGGAAGGTATTTTAAAATCAGTGATATAAATAAAATAAATATTATTAAATTTTTAAAATATATTATTTAACATCATTTTTTTCAATCCATCAAGAAAATGGAAACAATATTCATGCATACATATGACATAATTTCTCCATAAATAGTGTATTTAATTTTATATCTCTAGATTTTGTTGAATTTATAAATTAATATATAGTGAATATATATGATATTTTTATTATTGTTGAATTTATAGATATGTTGCAACCAGGATCAAAGTATTACTTCCATAAAGACCAAATCTAAATAAACTCGAAAAATAAATCAATTATTAACTAAAGAACGACTTTAATAAGAAATTGTTAACAAACGGGTCATAAAAGGTCATAAGTAAATTATATATGGTATGATATACATATAATTATGGATATGTATTATATATATATATAAAATATATTTCTTATGCATGTGGTATGAATATTCACAAAGTAATAAGATACATATGGTTCGGGACTTCTATCTCACTTTTACATTCGGTGAGACACATGTCCTGATCATGACGTGTTTTGTTTATGTGGTGAAAATAATAACATGGAATATATTTTTTATTATTTTCTTGAAAATTATTAGAATTTATATATCCATTTAGGGAATTATATTTCATGGTGTTTATTGTTAAAAAGTTACCAAAGTGGAAAGGTATTTCTAGTCTCCCTTTTATTTATGGGATACATATTCCATATTAACCAATAATTTAATTTGTGTGGTTTATATACTACCCCATTGAAATTTTATATCAAAAATATACTTATTTTAATGATATTTTTTATTTTATATTGTTATTATTATTTAATGGGGAGTAGTATTCAAAACATTACTAAAGTGGTAAGGATTTGTGTCTCAATTATCCTTAAGACATATATTGTGTTATATACATATATTCATTCATGAGGTGTATATATAGACACTTTTACATGTAATATCATTAATTTATTTATTCTGGTCATATTTTATGTTTCATTTAATTTTATTACATTAATGGACTTACAATTAATGGTTAACAAATTTGTAAAAAATCAAGGTTAATATCTCATAATTCATTGGGATTATTTATGATTATGCTTCTAATGATGAAATATTATTACCCACCAACCAAAAATCATAAAATTTATTATTCTTTAGATATGATAGTAGAATAATAGGTCTTCATTTATTTTCCTCTATTTATGTACTCATAAGTTTAAAAAATATTTTTATAAAAATATTTTTTATTTACCTATTCGGTCAAAACCCCCATTTTATTCCAAATTTATGTTTTCCAGAAAAATAGAATATCTTGTTTTCAAAATATTTAAATTAATTATTAATGATATTTTTATCAATTTGTGTCTTTTTGGAAAATTTCATGAATAGAATATTCATGTTTATTTTCAAATAATTTCTATTTTTCATTTACATAAAACATGAAATGAATTTTTGTTTTAACCTATACCATATGCATATAATTCTCCAATGTCATAAAAATTCATATTTTTAATATTAAATTATAATATTCTAAGGTTATTTTCAATAAATTTTCTTTTAAAGAAAAAAATTATTTTCAAATAATAAGGAATGTTTTCATTGTGATATTTTTTATATGATTTAAACCATCCTTAATAAGTTTTCATGATTATTTTCATAAAAATTTATTTCGAAAATATTTTATGAATTTTTACAATTATGAAGTGATTTTCAAAAAAAATATTTCAAGAAATGATCCAAGTGAACATTCAAAATCATATTCTTTCTAAGAAGACATCCTTTGATGTTACATGCACATTACTAGTGATATAATCTAAGGATAACGTTCTTATTGTTTCTCTAAATGGTTTATATTTATGATGAATATTTGTTTATGAAACTTGTTTCTCTTCCACGTTTTATGTCATGATAGAAATTTTATGAAACCATCTTCTTTTAACTCATTATGATATGATGATATGATGATATGATTATGAATCCTATCTATATACCATGGTTTATAATATGATAAAAGGATCATGAAACACTTTTCTATTCATGGGTTATGCTATAATGACGGTTTTATGATCTTTTAGACCACATACATATGACATTAATTAGGTGATAGGTGGGATAAATATCTCCATACAGTCAATTCGGTAATGGTTTATATATCATGACATATAAATAAATTGAAAAGGGATTGAACTCATTTCAGTAAGGGAGTTTGTCTATAATGATGGGCATGGGATGAATCCATGAAAAATATGTTTATTTTGGGAGTGAACCCATTCCACTATGATAGCCTTAGAATTAATCCTTGACTACTATTGAAAAAAAATACATGATTATGTGTATTACAATATTTTATTTCTTATACAATTTTTATTCTATTGTGGTTAATGTTTTTTTATTTCCTTAAGATTAATATCTTCTAAACTACAAATCATTAATCCATGACTTCAGAGTATGATCTTTGATATGCAGGGTATAGTGTTCAAATGATATGATCATGTTATCTTACACTTATGTTCATGTTTTAATTATCTATCTCCCATGTTTTCCCTTACAAAGTATCAAGGATCACCCTTTCTTATGTATCCTATCACATTTTTATAAAGAAATTTACTATGTATGATATGTATATGAAGGGTTATAGTTGTGAAGAATGTTTTGGGAGATAATTAAGTCCACATATAAATCATTTGTTTATATTTCCATGTTTACAAAGGAATTATTTTATTATGATCCTCGTGAATATTTTTGTATTTTTTAATGAATGTTCAATAAAAAATGATGTAATATCTATGAATGAAAATCCTTGGTGGATACAACCATATTAGTCATTCCCTATACCAACTCTAGTTACATCATATTTCTTTTTCTGAATTAATCCTAAAAATATGGTGTTTGAAAACAAATTCCATATAATTCCTCAAAAGGTCTCATCTATATATCAGAATAAACAAATATGATAAAACTAAAACAAGGAAAGATGATTTTCTAACATTACCTTGTGATATATTTAACAAGAATGATGTATATCATACATGACTTAAATTATCCACTTATTTTGACTATCATTTTTTAAAGGAAAAGTTGTACTGAATATTAATTTAGTACTTAGAGACTTATGAAGTCCTTTCTATAAATTAGATGTCAGTATAGTATCACAGTATGATACAACATATAGGTGACATCTATATAACCTAATGTTATCGATTAGATATAGAATAGGAAGCTTGGCTAAATACATAGTAACTAAAAAGGTAAATAAATATGTAGATATTATTAATCAATCAAAAATAATCCAAATCACATTATCACCCCTAGAATTATTTTTAAATCCCACCATAAAAACCCATAATTTATTTTCCCATTTCTACAATGGCACTAGAAGTGGTTTAGGAATTACCTTTAGTAATTTCTATTCTTCTTTATCTAGATAACAACTCAAACACATCATAGTAAAGATAAAAAATATATAATTTTATTCAATCCCACTAGTAATATTCAAAATGGTCTCCATGTATTATATTTTTTCCTAGATTACTGGAACATAGAGAACCATGAGCTTCATTTAACAACTCTTTATTCAACTACATATCACAAATAACACATAGTATGATTCAGACCTTTTTGGAGATGTTTCATGCTCTTTTTTGCATAATATTTTACTATTGTTTTGATTATATCTTAGTTGGGGTTTTTTGGGATTATTTTGGGTGAAATGGGATTTGTTTGAAAGCCCATGGGGCTATGGAATATTTATTGGGAAGGTCATGAACTGATAGAATGGTAGTTTTTTTATCCCAAACTACTGCTCATACACGTGTCTTGCTTCCTTGGAGAACTATATGGGAATATTCATTAGAGGATTCCCCTAGGAATATATGGGTTATTCTATTTAAACTTATAAGTTTTTTATTAAAAATTAAATAGTGTAGTCAATATAATAAATATATATATCATGAATTTGAATAACTTGTACTTTCCTTTAAAGAAAGAATCACTTTGGTGAAATGTGTGATATCCCCAAGACAAATGCATGTATTATCATATCTTAAAAATATGAAGGGTCCCTTTAAGAGAATTTATAACATATTGAAATCCTTTATATGGGTTTCCCGTTATAAATGAAAGAACTTATGGACTCCGTGGGATTGGATGTTTAAGACTATGATGGAATAAGGCATAAATATAAGGAGTCTGTTAGTTTAAATGAAAAGTATGCATGAAAATACTTCTTGGGAATTAATTTAGGTAAAAAAACATTTGGGTATCTTTGTCCTAGGGAAGTATGTGTGGATCAAGGGTATTCTAAAAGGGACAGTGTTTCCCTATGTCATTCTCTTCAATCGAAAAAACCATCCCTAGAGATCCAATTATAGTGGATCATCATGCATTGCGATAATAGTTTCTTGAATCATAACTGTTTTGAAACCATGTTGGGGTTTCTTGGGTGACACAAACTAGATATTACGTTCATATAGGCATACATCCTTCCTTGTTTCATCCATGATAACATCGACAATAATCATCATCATCTTTTAAAATGATGTATTCTAAACAGTATGCTGGATAAGTGTGTTTGTACTGGTTCCCCATCAGGGAGTATTTTATACAAATATTTTCCTAGAACATTAACGAATATAACTCCATTTGACATAGGGGAGAGGTACTCAAGTGCATGGAGACCCCTGTGAAGCTTAGATTCCTCCTATGGAATTTATGGAACTGTGATTTATCCACTTATGATAATGTGATGAATAAGGTACTTAACATTATTTCCAATTGAACATATTGTAGGAACCATCAGGAAGAAACAACAGAACACAATTTTTTATGGTAAATTGGAACATTCAATTTAGATATCATTCTATAGTTTATCTAGAACCTAGTATAAGGAAAATTTATATATCCCCTTCCTTACTCTTCGGTACTAGGGTTTTATAAACAATTTAATTGGAAATAATGTATGAAAAATCATTCTAGAGGAAAGATGTTGGTATTTATGTAAAGTGAGGAACAACATTCGATAATAAGGGGTTAAATCCTAAAGAACCCTCTCATTTGTAGAACTAGGTAACTGGTTGTGGACTAAATACATCTGGAAAATAATTTGTATGATTATTTTTCACTTATAATGAAAAATATTGGTAGCAACATCCAGCCTACTATTGGGTGTATACCTCAGGAACATTGGGCTAGATGGTGTCTATATAAATTTGTCTTTATGACAAACATTAAAGGTCCCTAAAATATGGTGTTAGGTGTGTAGAGGGAATTGTGAATGATTTTAATGGATAATTCATATTCTCCTTCACTATGTATATTGGAAAGGGTGATTCTGTTCAGGATAAAGCACATGAAATGTATACAAGTTTGTGTCTTTGGAACCAAAGAAGAATCAGTTTAGTAGTGGTTTAGACTAATTCCACAATTATTCATAACACACTCTAAGGGTGGGGAACCACCCCTATTTGAATATTTATCTGATACGAATATTCAAGGTGATCATATCCAACTGCATGGATTTCCTTCGTTCATGGTGTGATGGGAAGAGAATTGTTGGGTTCCTCAACTAAAACTAATGATAGTGTAGCCATTTTTTTATTATAGATACTTTTACTCTAGAAATTATGGATTTAGTTAGAGTAGATTCCCTCATGGTCCATTAATTTTATCCCCCATAGCTCTATTTCACATTGTTTCTTTTCTCTTTCCATTTGGAAAATTGTTTTTCTTCATCATCATATCAATAAAATTCTATAAAATTATGGACCATAATTGTTATCACATTCAACTAGCCCATATACATCCATACCAAAAAACATGGTTTCTAGTATTATAACCAAGGATACTAATCATAGGGTCTGATACTACACCCACCCTAAATATATAGGATCTATATACCTAATGAAACAAAGACCAAGTCTCTAGTTTATTTGAGTATCTTTCAACCCTATAGGATATAAATGGAAACACTAATTATCCTTTTACTGATAGTTTGTATATATAATGTAACCCCCTGACCTATACCACTAGGTCAATACTAGATAGACATACTCCCTCTTGCATGTCTCCCCATACATAATAGGTATTTGATTAGTTGTGAGTGTCTTAGTACGATGTTGGGGAAACTATACACTCAGTATCTTATCCCTACCAAAATAATAATAATATATAATATAATGGAATATAGAAATTAGATTGAAAATGAAAAAATAATGTAGATATAATTCCACTCATATATATAGGTTAAAAAGTTACCCATTATGGCATTCTAAATCCAAATATAAATCCAGTCAGGTGAAAAAAATACAGTAGTATCCTCCTGAGTATTTCCCAATACCCATCCCTACTCTATTCTGGTCAGATCAACCATATTCAATGGGGTAATTTCCCTTTTCTAGATCCTTATACAAGAAGTATGTATTTCATTTGAAATGTTTGTTTTGGTTTGTGTAATAAAACCTAGTGGGAAAACAAATATTTCCTTATAAAATCTAAACATATATAATGAGAGTTTTCCATCATATCATTAAACACACACAAAATCAAAACCAATCACTTATGGAGAACCTATGTGATTTCCAAACATTAATAATCCCCAATAAAACCAATTTTAACTCCATTCATGGAGGGTTATAAATTCAAAAATGATCATTAACTAGTCGTAATGCTGGAAAAATATCACTCTACATCCTTAAGGAATCAACTGGACATGCTATTTAGTCTCTGTAAGCCATGTAGTTTTGGTATTTCACTTAGTATACTTAAGGAATCAAGTTTCATCTTGTACATGAGACTATAATGCACTTACCTTATATAGGATTCAACAATCATCATCATCACACATCAATCATACTAGCCCTATAAGGGTTAATCATACCATGAATGTCACTTTTCAAAAATTCCATGAACAACCTCCAATGGAATTGTAATACACGTAACATGTTACATTATATTATGAAAAAATATCATGAAATCATGAGAATACATCTGCATAAGATAATAATATGTGATCATCATCAAGAATAGTAACAAGATTTTATAGAAATAATCCCTAAAATAAAGATCACATATGGGTATCATGAAAACACATGCACCAATAAATAATCACAATAAATCAAAACAAAAATTCATTCCAATATAAGTGGGATCGAGGAAACAAGTGAATATAAGGGAATAAAATGGAAAGTAACTTACTACCTCAATGTTTTTTCTAAAGAAAACTATCATTCATCAAGGGTTGATGAATTAACCACATCAGACAACCATATAAAATGGATCACATAGGTATAATGTTTGTCACTAGTTCTATTTAATCATCAATAGTATTACAAATTAGTTTCAAGATAATTGCCTATATATAATGTTGTTCAAGGTTCACACATCCCAAGGAATCTTCCAACAGAACCAATTATGAGAAATGTTTTTACAAGGGTCTACTAATTCACCAGATTCACTTTTAATTAAGGAGATATTCATCACTTCCTAGCCTATTCAATAATATATTATTTACTGTAGACAATGATCACAGATCCATCATCATTCCAAAAAAGGAAATTCTATTTATAAAGAAGTTTGAGAATCATAATATATATTTATTATCCTTCATAAAATACATACCAGAAAATGTAAATGTCCATGGGAGTTATATAAATGATCATGAGGGTTTCCCATTGAATCATAGTACCCTCCAACAATATACCACAAAATCATTAATAGATTATGTTTCTTCATCATTCCTGTATCAAAAATATTTTTAGGATGGTGATTCATGAACACTTACTTAATGAACAGTTTTTTTCAATGGAAGAAACCATTTCAATAATGAAATGACATCAAATCACAACTTCCAACACTGATATATGAAGGGATAGATTATTCACAATTAGATAAGTAATTATGATCGAATATAGATATATTCACATCCGACAAGGAAAAAGGAGATATTTTAATTGATTTAAAGGAAATATCATCGATTAAGTGAAACTATATTGGTCAATGGTTGGACAGAAAGAGAGGATGAATGGAAAATAATTGAGAGACAATCGGAGTCCACTAATTATAGTACTAAAAATGGGATTGTATTTTTGATATTTTATAAGGTGTCATAGCATGTTGAATTAGAACACCTGGTGTATATTTAATGAACCCCAAGAATGGATTCACAAGAAACCATGTAGGCCACACCAGTGACCTAATGGAACCCCACCCATTGATGGGTGGATATTTTCTAGCCACCCTAAGGCTGAGTGTATCCTCAAGTATCCAATAACCAATTCCTAGATCCATATCCTCAAAAATCCATCATCTTACACACACATTGTAGAGTATAGAAGATGGTAGTTTAATTTATTTAAACATGAAATATCAAATAATTTGAAATAAAATGGGGATGTTTTAATCATCCCCCACTAATAATATCTCATCCCTAAGAAGTTCCATAAAACGATATATAAAAATACATCAGGACATCGACCTTTAACCACAACCTCTCACTCTTAGGTTACATATTGAATATGTTGATGACACTATAGAATATAGACTAGTGGTGTCTTATTCCCATGAATAACTTTTTCACTTAGGTCTAAGACCTACATAAGGTGATCGATTTATGAATAGTTAAAATATAGCTTAATTTCCTCTAAATCATTTTCATGTGTAGGATATCTAAAATTCCCCAGAGCTGTGACATGAAATTCAATCATTCATTCCTTTTTAGTGAGATGGATGTACCAATTGGTTAGCTATTGGCCAACTGATTCAGGGATCTTGAAGGGTCCAACATAATCATATTCTATCATCCATTTTTTCTTATAAACATCATTGGAATAACCATTCTGTCAACCTCAAAAATAATTTTCACCTTTTTAAAAATACAATGGCTGCTAAAAAAATCATAATACGACTTCTCCCAACTTTTATCATTGATAAAACTCTTCTAAATCAGCAATACTCTCAGGATGGTCTTCTATACAATGCTAGGTCCAACAACAGTTTCTCTATTAGCTTGATTCTTACAAGGTAGTTAATCATAAGTCAAATTATAATCAGGCTCATAAGTTTCCAACAAAATCCAATCCTATTAAACATTTTTTATGTGAAACCATCCAAGGCTATGTGATCATCCACATATCTTTAAAATTTGATTTCACCAGCCTGAATTATATCATCAAGTATGTGAATCATCCTCTTGTACTATCCATCTTTCTAGATATGGTATGATGTTCTAAATCTCTTTTGAGTCATCAAAACCTTCTATATGACTTTACAAAACCATGATGTAAATTTTTTTCCTAAGAAAGATATTATTCTCAAGGGGATTCCATGAAATCATATAATCTCATAAACAAAAAACATTCCCATATATTCAAGTGAGTGAGAATCATACATTGATATAAATTGAGTAACTCCATTATATGATTTAAAATCAACTAAAAATATTCATGTGTACTTAAGGTCCTGGGTAACACCTTCAAAAAATCAATCAGGACATCACCCAACTTCCACATGGACACAAAAACGTTGTTGGAGAAACCACCAGTATGATGGTGCTCATTTGTTATTTAAAAATTAAATGTCTTATATTTAGAAAATTATTTTCATATTTTAGAGTTTATTATTTAATTATACATGTTGAAAAAAATTGGGTAAATTTTTGGGATTCAAATAAAAGAGTTTATTTTTTTTTAATAGTGAAATTATGTGATTTACGATATAAGCTAAATACTGTAATTTTTTAGTCATTCTTGATTTATTGATGATGTAAGAACTATTACCTCAAATTATAATTTTATATATTATTTATTTATTCATGGTAATCAGTATTATACATAATTCTAATCTAAAATAATAAATTTTTGAATAAAATAATAAAAAACACCCCTCTCCTCCCCTATAAATATCACCCCTCCATGTATCTTCTCCTCTCATATTATAAAACCTGAATCTTATCTAAATTCTGTAAAATACCCTTCCTAATCATCTTCCCCATGTACAAGAGATAAATTTTATAATAAAATACCAAACCAAAGTGAATTAAGGAGGTTCTCAAGGAGAATAAATTTAAAAGGTAAAACCCTCTTCCATTATATTTTAATATATTTTTAATTTATTTTCTATTATTATCCTTTCCTAAAATACCTAGGAAAAAGGGGAATTATGAATAAATTATCTTACATGTACATAAATATGATTGTGTTAATTTAATAATCTACCATCAAATCTCTTCTCTCCTCTTTTTTTCTAAAAATGAAAACATCATTCGGGATGTGATGATTCACGACATTCATGTACGATGAGCTTTCATTTTCCATTACTGGTGTCAAGGATGGTCATAAAAACATTATTATTGTTAAGTATTATTGTGATATAAATATTATAATTTATATGTTGTTCTTTAACAATCACATCAACTAAATATTAAATAAAATTATACAAGTTTGTATTGGTCATAAAAACTACCGAAATAAGTTAAAACAATTTTGTCAATATTTTATCCAATGAATACTCCAAATACCATATATCCAAAAAAATATAATAAAATTTAAAAACATAAAAGATAATTAATAAAATATAATTTTATCTTTAGAGAATTATTCCATTTTACATGAAAAATAATACTTGTATACAAGTGTACCAATCATGAAAACCAAGAAAACGAACACTCTCATAACAGTGAAATTAAACTCTATAAATCATCAAAATTGTTATAAAGGGACATAATAAAATTATAATAAATGACATAAAATTATTATAGGTTTGGGATTTATTAATTAATTAATATTATTCGACTATCTAGGTTATTAAATTGATGAAATCATTCAGACAAAAGTTTAGGGGATTCTCGAACCCAACTCTTTTTCTTTGGGCTATTCTTATTTGATGACAAATTTTTGATTGGATATTCTTCTAATATTATTAAAATATAATTTTATTTTACTTTCCTTTTATTTTATATTATATATATGTTTCCAATCATATTTTATGAAAATATAATGATTTTACAAAATAAAACTTCTTTACAAAACATATTTCAACTCCACTTTTGTGGTTTCATCATCACTCAAGAATGATGAATCATATAAAAGATAAAATTTTCCTTTTTTGTTATATAAAACCATGTTTAATAATGGTTAATGAGATCCTTATGATAACCATTAATTTACATTGGTTGCTTTATGACTTTTGTTGATATATTCTCTATGTGGCATATATAATTATGATGTGACTGGTGGGACCAGAAATATATATAACTCTAATCCATTGGGTATTGTTATGTATATTTTGAGATAATTTCAGTTATTTGTGAACATGTTTCTATCAATTTTCATAATTATTATGTTATAATTATTCATCAATGTTATGTGCGAAAATGATGTTATCTTTGTCCACAACTATGTGTGGTATTTGACCACTAAGACATGATATTTAATTTTTATGAAATGATACATTCCATACCATTATCTAAACTACCCTCTCATTATTATTATTTATTCTATATTCCTATATTATGATGATAATGATCATAATCACACATATTATATTTATTCATGTCCTTATCTATCCTCTTACTAGGCTTTTAGATCACCCCTTTTATTGATGTATATCCTCAAGTTACTACATCTAATAAGGATATCTTAATCTATAGAAGGATAAAGAATAATATGTTTTTTCAATAAATATTTATGTTTTACTATGAATTTTTTTTCTTTGGTCCTCATTCTCACAAGACATAAACCATTGATACAATTTTGTAATGATTTTATGTTGTTTATCATTAAAATCATGTAATAATTACATAAGAAAATGTAGGGTCTCTATAGATTATATTCAAAAATGTTTAGTTAATTTGAGAATTATGATTAGAGAACATTATTGAAAACCCTTAAAATGAGACTAATTATATGTAAGAATCCAATAATGTTTGTTTAAGAAAAATTATAAATATTAGGATCCCAAAATATATTTTTTATAGTTAATTTTATAAATGAATAAATAATTTATTCATGACTCATTGAATTATTTTTTGAAAACATTTTATATTTCATAAAATTTTGGGAACCAAGAGAAACCAAGCTAACAACCCATGTGAGGGAAAATGTAGTGATTTCCTAGAATATATCCCCAATTCCTTGGGTAATGGATTTGAAAATTACATGGTTATTCTTTCATATCTTTCATATAATATAAAAAATATCCCTAATAATGTGTGACTTACTCCTTCACTTAAGTGGGAAAAATAGTCTATCAAATAATTTGTGTGGCAACAACCACTGCCATTTAGTGTATCTTTTGATACACTTCTTGTAGAAAAATGGTTTAAATGAATGGGTATATTATTTTCTATGAACCAATTTTAAGAGAAATACAAGATTAATATATATATATATATATAAGATAGAGAAGTTGATCAATGGTGGGTGTTGATTAGGAACACCAAGATGAATGATGAAATATAAGATATGGAGTGCAAAGTCTTTGTGAAAATATCACGGCATATGAAGAAAAAAATCACAAGGATTGTAATGCCTTAGGTTTTGTTATCAATAATAATAGAAAAATATATAGATTCTTTAGTGGTTTAAAACCCCCACCTTAAAAAGTATCTATAAATCTAAGACATTGGGAGTTATAAATAAGTGGGTTGATGTGCCTTAAAATTGGTGATGGTGTTCAAATAATACTCCCATGGTTATGGAGACAAGAATCGAATAATGGATTTTCAAGTTGGTGGATCAAATGGAAAATGAGAAAAGAGGATCTAAACACCTAGTGTAAAAAATGTTGGAAGAAACATCATGGAAATTACCTCAAATGTATGGGGAAATAATTCAAGTGTGTAAGGTATGGACATCAAGAACATGAATTTTGAAGAGAAATAATAAGTTAATCTAAATTATGGAGTAAATAATAGAACAACTAATCATTAAATGCTTTAACCAAGGGAGAAAAAGCACTATGAAATCCAGTGAACAAAAAAATTATTCTTTGAGATTAATTAGTGTCAATATCCATTAAATCATAAGGGGAAAAGGAAATATTATGTCATTATTACTCTTGAAGTGGATTAATAAAATTAATTTGTAAAATATACACTTCCTATTATCCCAATAATGGAAAAAGTTTTGTTCTGTTCTAGTTCTATGAATTCATATATATCTTGAATGTTTATAAGAACTATTGAATCAAATACCTGAAACCTTGAAGTAGAGATATCCATAAAAACACCTAGTGGTGATATTAATGAAACCCAGCTATTAGAATCTTCTCATATTTGAATATGTGGGAAGATTCTCCCAGTGAATTTCATGATACTTCCATTGGTGTAATTTGATGTTATACTAGTCATGGTTTGTCTCTTTTTATACAGATCCACCATAAACTATTGTGAAATTGAAATATATTTTCCAATTCAGAACCATCCTATAGTCCTCCACAAATTCAATTAATACCAATAATCTCACTCATAAAATCACCCAACGGTGTTGTTTTTGATGCCCTTTAAAAAAACTTACCTCACTCAAATGGTTTAGTTAATGGAAGTTATCAACCAATAGGAAATTTCCATTATGGGTGAATAATGTGTTTTATTTCCTGAAGACTTACCTAGACTTCCCCTAGATCATGAGGTAGAGTTCTCAATAGAACTCAAACCTGAAGCTACTCCTATCTAAAAATTTCTCTATTAGATTACCTCTATTTTACTGTAGGATTTAATTAAGTAGTTACAATAGAATTTATATAAAGTTTCCATACTCCTTAGTGCATCTCCTTGGGGTGCGCTAGTACTCTCTATAAGGAAAAAAGAATGGATCAATGCTGATGTGTGTCGATTATTGGGAACTAAACAATATCATCATAATGAAACAGTATACTCTTATAAGTATTTATTACTTGTTAGATCAATCAAAATAATCTCAATACTTCTCAATGGTGGATCTAAGTTCTATATATCATCAACTAAATGTGAAGAAAGAAGATATTCAAAAAACTGATTTTTGTACAATGTAATGGAACTATGAGTTTATAATGATTAACTTTTTACTAATTAGTAACCCCACATTATTTGTGGATATTATGATTATATTATTTATACATAACATTGAAAAATTATTGGTAGTGTTTAGTAACAACATTTTCATCTACTATGAGAGTAAGGAGAGACATGAATAACATATAGGGTTTGTTTTGGTGATAATAAGGAAAGAGAAATTATATGAAAAGTTCATCAAGTGTGACTTATGGATGCAGGAAGTCACATTCAAGGGACAAATGATCACAAGTGAGGCTATTTCAATGAACCCTTTAAAAACAAAATCAATTTAAGAATGGCCCCAACCAAATAATGTCACATTAATCCGCAGTTTTATGGGATTATCTTGGTACTATTGAATTTTCTTGAGAAATTATTCATGTTTTTTTATCCCACAAAATATGTTAATTTTTTGAGTTCTTTCTATGTTTACCTTACTTTAGTTTATACTTTTTTCAGTTCCCAACTTTTTCCATAATAGTGATCTGGAAATAAAAATTTAATTTTCATGTTCGGTTGTTCACTGTACATGTACTAACATTACCAACAAGTAGATAAAGTCTTGTTATATATAGTTATTCTTAAAATAATGTATTGTGTTGTGTAATCACAAAAAATGATATATTGGTGGCCTATTTCACACGGTAGTTGAAGATACAAGAGCAGAAGTACCCAAAACATGATCTAGAGTTAGCAGTTGTGATCTTCACCTTGAATATTTGGAGGAAAACCACTATAGTGAGAAGTGTGACATATATACTAATAAAAAGTATAAAGTATATATTCAAAAAGAAATAAATCAACATTCATTAAATAATATGGATAGATCTAATCAAGGAATAGGACTACTCTATTCATTTACATCTGGTAAAGGCGAACAAGATATATGATGCTCTTAATAGAAAAGAACCTGATACTCCATCCATGATGCAGATTGATAAAACCCTATCTTCAAGGATATTTGAAGTATGGATTGGGAATGATAATGTAAGTGAATAATTCTTAACTTGAACAAATTTTTTCCCAACCATCAATTAAATAGAATAATAATAAGGCATAAAGTGATGATCTATAGCATGAAAATAAGGTTAACGAAGTAATGACAGGGAATATAAAAGAGTTCTATATAGATTATGATGGTGTGATTATGTTTGGAATAAGGCTATTTGTACCTTAATCATGTGATATGAATAAATAAATATTCTATAACATACATATCTCACTATTCTCTATCAATCCTTGAAGTACCAAGGTGTATTGTGTTGTTCGAGGACACTTTAAGTGGTACAACATAAAGAATGATATTTCAGAGTATATCTCATGGTGCTTGATGTGTCAAAAAGTTAAAGAAGAGTGACAGAAGTTCAATGGTATGATTCAACCATTTAATATACCTACATGGGAATGGAAGGATTTCACTATAATCTTTTTAAATGTTCTCTTGAAAATAAACAAAAAAACAATGTGATATGGGTTTCGGTGTATCAACTCACCAAGACCACCAACTTTATCACTATTCGTGAGGGTCTCCCACTTGAAAATCATGGTAATTTATTATTGAAGGATATGGGGAGGAAGAATGGGATTCAACATTTGATCTTATCTGATCTTGATCCAATGTTCGCATCTAAATTCTAGAGAAGCCTTCAATATTCATTGAGTACTAAATTGAATTTTAGCATGAAATATCACCCCAAATAGATGGCCAATATAAAATAACTGTTTAGATTCTTGAATAAATTCAAGGAGAAAGATCCTTAACATTCAATTGTTTATGGAATTAGAATCTACAATTGGTTGAGTTCTCATACAAAAATATCTTCCACTCATGTATTTAGATGGATCCATATGTAGCTCTATATAGAAAAAGATGTATAAATCCAACCTGTTGGGATGAAATTGAAAAAATAAATCTACTTGGATGCGATCTCATGAAATAGATGAAAAAAAAGGTTCAAGCCATCAAGAAACATAATAAATCTTCTATGATTCAGAAGAAAAAAAAATTTGACTACTGTCGAGGTGGCCTGGTGTTCAATGTTAGAGACAATTTCTTTCTTTGAATATGACCATGGAATATAGTCAGTAAGTTTATAAAGGAATGGATTCTTATTGAAATGTACATTGGACCCTTTAATATCCTTAATCGGATAAGATCATTGGCATAATAACATGCAATTCCACCAGATATGGCTCATGTTCATGATGTGTTCCACATATCACTATAGAGTAAGTACATACCTGGACCCTCACATGTACTGAATCTAAAGTTGGTACAACTGGAGAATGATATCTCATATGAGGATCAACCAGTAAATATCTTTAAATATAGAGATAATTTCCTTCTCAAAAATACAAATCACCATATTAATGAGTTGTGGAGGAATCATATGTAAGAAGAGGAGACATGGTAACTGGAGGAAGTAATGTTGTAGAAGTACCCTCACATGTTCTCACCTTAGTATGTAAATTAAAATTGTATATATGAAATTTCAAATGGGGGAAGAATGTAATGACCCAAACCTTTATCAATGGAATTCTTCCGATATTATAATTATGTTATATGGTATAAAACACATACATTGAATAATGAGGCTAATAAAAACATAATTCTCATAAATGAATAATTAAATAATTTATATTTAATGAAACTAAGAAACCCATAACTATGGAATATTGACTTGACCATTGGAATAGTAACATTACCATTTGGAATAGTAATCATCTCGATATAATAGTGAACTCAGATACAAAATTATAAATATAATTTAGGCAATAAATAAATTAACCTATGAAATAATTATATCATATTACAAGTAAACAAATGGTTTTAAATATATTAACTACTTTTATTTTTGTAAAACATAAATGTTTATTAAGAATATTATAATTAATATAATGATTTCATAGAAAAATTATTTTCATAAATAATATTTATAAATTAATATTTTATCATTATATGATTCTAAGATAATTTTATGAAGCCTAAATTAATATTTTCAATGTGTCGTAAAATCAATTATAATATTAAAACTGGTATTTTTTTAATAAATGGATAGTGTATTTAAAAAATAAAAATCCCATTTTTGAAATATTATTTTCATAATATGGAGTCCATTTTTTAATTAAATTCATCAAAAATGGTTAGGGTATTTTTTTGGGTTTTTCTATAATTGTTGATTTTTTTTGTGAATAGTGAACGATTATAATTAACATTATAAGCTAAATACATGAATTTATGAGTCATTATTGATTTATTACTGATGAAAACACCATTATCTCAAATTATCCTTCTCTCCTTATTGTATTTATTCATGTGAATCAACACTATTGATAAATACGAGAAAAATGATAAACTAATGAACAAAATAACCAAAAAACACCCCTCTCCACCACTATAAATATCACCCATCACCACCTCTTCTCCTCACACCTTCTAAGCATTAAATTATGTCCAGATTATTCCCAATACTCTTACCAAGCCTCTCCCCCATGTTAAAGGGTTTATATTTTAAACAAAATACCAAACACAATTTTCTTAAGGATGTTCTCAAGGAGAATAAATTCTAGAGGTAAAATCCTATTTCATTCTCTTTTAATTTATTGTTAATTTAATTTCTATTATTATTATTTCCTCAAATCCCTATCCTAAAGTGGAATTAAAACTCCAGTATCTAATATATAAAATAATTTTATTATTTTAAGTTTATATATCCCCATTCAATATCTTCTCTCCTCCTTTTATTCAAAAAATAAAAACATCACCAGTGATCGGTCAATTCACGACCTTTGTGGATGAAGAGTTTTCATTTTTCATAAACTCCTTAATGGATGGTCATAAAACCATTATCATTGTAATTTAATGTTTTAATATACATTTTATAATTTAAATTTTGTTTTGGAACAACATATGAACATAATAATTAATAAATGTATACAAGTTTGTGATGGTCCTAAAATCTATCAAAACAAATTAAAACATTCTAGTCAACATTTTATCTAATGAATCATCCCCATAACATATTACTAAATGATATATAATAACATTTAATATTTTGTATGTTCATTAATAACATATAATTTTAATTCTAAAAAATTATTCCCATTTTACATAAACTTCCATACTATTATATAACTGAACAGATTAGGAAAACCAAGAAAACAAACACTCCCAGAATGATGAAATTGAACTCTATAACTCATACAAATGTCCATAAAAACATAATAAATTATATACACATGTATTAGGTTCTATATTTATTTATAAATTAATAAAATATTTTTTCTATGGGATATTAAATTGAATAATTCATTTCAACAAAAGGTTAGGGGATTCTCGAACCCAACTACTTTTCTTTGTGTTAATCATCTTTCAAGAAGAATTTTTTTATGGATATTATTTTAATAGAAATATAATATAGTTTCATTTTACATAAATTTTATTAATTTTTATATACTTGTTTCCAATCTGATTTTATGACAAATACAAAGATTTTCCTAAATAACTCTTCATTCCAAACCACATTTTCACTCCCCTTGAGTTGTTTCTTTTTCGCTCAAGAATAAAGAATATTTTACCAAATATGTTTTTCCCTTTTCATTTGGAAACCCCAATTTTATTCCTAATTGATGATATATTTATGAAACCCATCATTTTACATGGGTTACTTTATGAATTTGATTTGTACATGCTCTATTGAGGATGTATTATAATGTAAATGATATAATCTGATGGGTGAACCTCGAATTATTTATCACTCTAATGAATTGGGTAATGTGATGTATCTCATGAGATAATGTGTATTATGCATGAACACAATTCTAGATTTTTTCACCAGGATAAGGATATGATTATGAACATATTCTATGAATAGACATAATGTCATCTTTTTCCACAACCATGTGTGGTTTTTGACCACTATGACATGATGTTTAATTTTTATGCCTTCTCACATGCCATGCTTTTATCTAATGCTTCCTCTCATGATTATGATGACGCCACTATGGTTTTATTATGATGGTGATTATTATTCTAACCCATTTTATATTAATTCATGTTCTTATCTATCCTATTAATGGTATTTTATCTCACCCTTTTCTTTGATGTATATCCTTAGGTGATGACATGTACTAAGGAGTTCGTGAGATTTTTAAGTATAAAAAGTAATTTATGGTCCTTATTTTCAAAATGCACTAATCCTTTGATCATATATTGTAATTCTTATATGGTTTTTATTATTAAAATGATTTTATAATTATTTAAGAAAAATTTGGTTCACAATAAGGTTAAATTTGGGTTCATGAATTTTAAGATTAATTTTTAGAAACAAAAAACCATGCATGGATAATTAGGTAGGAAGGGCCTCCTAATTTTCCAAATCTTGTACCCACATTATGAATCTTTCTAATGGGGTTCATGGTTTCTACATGGTGAGTACCTGATTTTTCAAACCGTGCACCAACAATGAAAACCCCCACTATCTATGATTTCATGGTTTACACTCGGTGGGTGAATAGTTTGGGAAAACCATTTTTCAATCAAACACAACACATATTTTTTCAATTATATTTGCATTTCCACATAAAAAAACCAATAAAAACCCCTACCAATCCATGAACAAAAGGTATGGATGTGGAGTACCTGAAAAACAATAATGGGATGTTACAACCTCCCCACATTGGAATCATTCTATCCCCAGAAATACTATTATGATGTTTCCATATCAAAAAGAAGTGGTAAATTATCTCTCATAATTTCATATCTATCCCACATCTTATACATATTTTAATCATGATACCATAGCACTTAAACTAAAAATATCATCCTCCCATGAAGAAATATTATTTGAAAATAAAAAATCCTAACTTGATGCTCAATCAAAGATAAATCAAGGTCAACATCAAGATCACTCCAACTAAAAACTTGATATGGATCAAAAAGATATTTTCATAACTATAATACATACAACACACTGTGTATCGATGTCAACTTTGGAGAAATTTACAAATTGTAAACCAATTTACCCTCGAAATCAATAACCTCAAAAGTTCCCATGAAACATGGATCATGCTTCCCATTCATACTAAGTCTTTGATGACCCAAACAAGGTGAAACTCTCATGAACACATGATCACAACATAAAATTACAACATTCAATGGCGATGATCAGAATAATACTTATATAAGATTTTTTCCATATACATTATCTAAAAAATTTATTGAATATTTTCTATCAACCCGTGAACCAATCTCATTACAAAAAAGGAACCTCTATTGATCTCTAAACAAAAAAACTTTGATTTAAATGGACATCAATAAAAGTCTTTGAATGGATACATTCTGATAATGAATTTTAAACTATTGTTATAAGAAAACTTCACATTTCCCAAATAGTCATCCCATGATCCAAAAAAATTAAGGATGTGTACATGAATCATATCCTCAAGATTTTGTATATTCCTGTCTATCCATTATTTTGTTGGTCGAAAGTATATTGTGCACAAAAAAATATAATATCACATTACCCCTGAAAGCCTCTAAAAAAGATATAAGAGAAATGGTTATCCCTATCAGAATCTATAATATATATAACTATGTAAAATAAAAACCTCTCTCGCATAGATATTTCTTAGCTCCTCAACTTTTGACATATCTCGAAAGGGTATAAAGGGAGACAATTTGGTCAGACTATCGATAATCTCCCACTTCGCATTATTATTTCATTTGGTATGTATAAATCCAAACACAATGTCAATAGAGATCTCATCCCACTTCGAATTATGAATTGGAAGTAGATGAATCAAATACAAAGGTATCTAGTCTCAGATTTGACCAATATTTATGTATAATAATGAGAGACAAAAATATAGATTCATTGTCTTATACATAGCAACCATAATTGATGACACATGTCATAGAATAGATTATGGTTCCTTGGTCAACAGCCCACTTGGAATTTTGGAAATCCCCCATAGATACATTCCTTAAAACAAATAGAATAAAAAAATTATGGCAACACATAATACCTTTTGTGGATAATGACCACCCAACAACAATCTCTTCATGAAAAAGAGAGACTCTATAGCTTTGAAATTCTTTATCAAGATTCTTATCTAGATGAATCATCTTGAGAAGAGTGATGTAAAGGTGGAAAATTGCCCAAGAAGCCTCATCTCCTATTTCCCAAACACCAAAATGAAACTATGAAAAATATCCATTATGTTCAACTCTATGGATGATTCATTCAGGGCATGGGTTAGATGATTCATGCTCCACACATCAATAATGACATCTCCTTTCCATAGGGTATATGAAATAATAAAATCAAATGATTTTTGGTACTCCGCCAAATTTCCATATAAAAGATTAAAATAATTTCGAGAGAATATATAAATCATGGACTTATGGATGGAATACATAGTAAACCTTTATCAAAAAGGTAATGATTCAAATATTTTCTACATGCATCAAAACTACAAGTTCAAGGTCATGGGTCAGATAATTTTTCTCATGTCACCTAAGAATCCAAGATATATAGGCAATTTCATGATCACCATACATTTGAACAAATACCAAACCTAAACTTGATGCATCATAGTAGACCACATATCAATGTTCGGCCTCTCTAAGAGTCAACAACATTGCAGTAGTCAAAAGACATTTTAGCTAAACAAAATAACTCTGAATTTTACCATACCAAAAAAACATCACTATATTCCAAGTGAGAGAGGTAATTAGTGAATCCAATATCATAAATTAATTTATTAACCAATGATAATACCCATACAACCCCTAGAAGATATTAATGTTGAAAACATTTTATGATTGTTCCTATTTCATAACAACTTTTAACTTCTTAGGATCAACTGATATCCCATGATACAACACCATATTCCCCAATAACTTCACTTCTTTAATATATAAATAACATTTTTATATCTTGTAATAATTCTTGTTATTTCTCAAAAATTATAGAAAAAATCTTAGATGATGCACGTAATCCTCCCTGGACATACATAAACCAAGATTTCATCCAAAAAGACCACCATGAATGTATTATGATACTAATGGATGATCTTGATAGTTAATAAAATAATTAATATGGGGGAATTTTTTAAATAAAATGGAATATAAGGATACTCATAATGTTTATAGCTAAATAGGAAGGTGGTTTTCTAAATTCTGGAATCTTTTATTCTCAAGTAGCGATTATCAGATCAAATATCAATCTTCATGAACCACTTCTCCACTTTCAACAGGTCAAATGAATCAGTAATCCATGGAAACAAATACATATTCATTACCATAACTCAATTTAGTTTCTTTTAATAAACACATAAATGAAGTGACCCATCAGCTGTCTTAGCAAAGAGAATAGGTGCTAATTAAGGTGACATACTCAGGTGTATAAGTCCTTTATCTAAAAGATCATATCACTAATACTTCAACTATTTAATATCAGTTGATTTAATATTATAAGAAGTTATATATATTGATTGAGTAATAAACACTAAATAAATAGAAAATATTACATCCCTTATTAGGGTAAAACCAAATAAATTACAAGGAAAAATGGTAGAAAACTTGATGAAAACTAGTGGGATATTAGTACTCAAGGATTCCATATTGAGATCAAAGGAAAACATTAATATCACTTTCCCCAACAGTGGATAAGATTTTCTAGCTCTACTCAACCTCAATTCTCACTATCCTTGAAGTACACAACAGATCTCATTAGAAACATTAAAGTAGACACATTAATGATAACAGTCAATTCAATATTTATTATAAATGATATAATCCATCTAAAAAATGACATCAAGAGGTTTTATGTCGAGAAACAGAAAATCCCAAGCAAGATCCATCATTGATAAGGAGAAGACCCATGAAGGACAATGGCGACCCTACTCTCTCTTCATTCCAAGGGTTATAGTACTATCCATCACATCATATAAATTATTCATATAAAGATTTAGCATGGTTACAATGTGGGTAAAAATAGACAAATAAGATGAACCAATATCAAATAAATTAGTCATTAAATATGATGAAATGGTGATGGTACCTATCACAGTTTCTAAATTGGTATCATCTTCCTCTAGAGACTCTTCCACTGTGTGAAGAAGATTTTTTATGGATTATTTTGGATAGAAACCTATATATCTTGAAGCATATGATTCCAACGTATTACCTTTTGGTGCTCATAAACCCATGCCACTATGAATAGAATAATATATATGAAATCACTTCTGTAAGTGACTTGAGAATCTGTAGGAACCAGATATCATGGGTGCCATAGTGAAAAACTATTATGAGTACCCAGGATTTCCACACTGGAAGAAAGTCAATTATCCTCTTTGAGGAACTCTAAAAGGTATGTAAAAACACTTCTATTGAAATCCACCATGAGACTTATCATGATTTTTTTTACCTTTATTGGAACTAATATAACTTCCATAGGAGAAAAATAAAATCCTATCAAACAAGACCTACCATCGACATCAAGTGTGACCATCAATTTACAATCAAAAACACCAGCATAAGAGGATAGTTTATACAAGAAAACATGAGATTGAATATCATATTTAAGTCCCATATTGTCTCATCAATTATTTTTCTTCTCAATCAATAAAATATCAGATGAGAACATCCAATTCTTGGTGAATTAGTTTCCATATTCTATCATGGTTGTTTTAGCATGTTTGAGACTGAAAAAATCCATAGCCTTTGGTAGAACCATTGACTATGGATTGGAATGGTTCATGAAAATAAATTTAAATTCATTCCACTCTTATCCCTCATACTTCCTCACCACCACCATTGATTCCCACCATCTCCTACTGGGTCTATCTTTCTTAAAAGATGAACATTTAAAATTGATAGCATCAGGCATATCCAACAACTCAAACATAAGATTAATCCTACCAAATCATTAATAATCCTATTGAATATATTTAAAACCATATAATGTTGTTGGTTTATTGGGAAGGAACTACAAACCATGATTCTAAAATTTTTCCTTCTATGATTTTACACCTAGAGCCTGAATGGAAAATTTTGTAGGTGTCTATCCCAAAGCTTGGCTAGCACACACAATTGGCTCAATAAAAATATGGTCTATGAGAGGATTTAATTTATTATCTTTATTAGTTGTTTCCTCCATGATTATATTCACATGTCTTGTTATAGTCATGATGCTACACAACATCAAAAATCAGCATTGAACACATCGAAATATTACTCATATCAACACTCAACTGAGTGCAATGAGAAAATTAATTCCATCAGATAGAAAAACATGATTTGGATTACATTCTATACAAATAAAAATAATTAAAATACTAGGACTATTCATCAAGAAAACATTCCGAAAATACCCATGGTGAGTTATGTTACATGCTGATGAGAACAGTTCAAGCAATCACTTACAACTTCATCCCTAGTACCAACAAGATTTCTCTAATACATATTGATATCAAACTAAGATTCTTAACATGAATATTTGAGACCAATTTTTTATGAACCATCTTGGATACCTTAGTACCTTGATAGTTGATCTAGCACTAACATAGCTTGAAGGGAATTCTGAATCTGCATATGTTGGATAATATCAACTGGCATAATGAAATATAAAAGTGGAAACAAATTTTCCACAATCCCTATAGATAATGACATATACATGTCAATATGCTCAAAACTATAAAGGGAGAATAGTTGAAGGAATCAAATAGGTATGACATATCCAAATCATATATCTTAAATGTACCTAAAACTAAAAAGGAAAAACATGAACATCTCTATGATATAAACACTCAAATCCCAATGCTCAAGAACATCCAACTTCTCCCAGATGTGCTTTCCATTTATACAAACCTGGCAGGATAAAATCTACAACCACTTGATGGAAAGAATTGGGTGTGTGAAAAAATCCTAGTAGGGTCTCAGTAGGTGTTCTGTAATAATATTCCATAACAAATAAACCAAATAATTATTAAAATTTTAAAAAATATATGCATGGAATTACAATTTCAAATCTAAATCAAAATATGATATTTATTTCAAATAATGGAAACATTTTAAGAAATGGCATAACAAACATTTTATATAAAATAGATCATATAGATGAATAGTCATGAATAAAGTAATTAATAATAAATGGGAAATTTATATATGTTAAACAACAGATTACACACCAACTTAACAGAAAATTGCAACCACTCCCACTCAATGTAATATTACTTATACACCAACTCAATGGAAAATTACATTAACTATAAATTAATAGAAAACTATATAAACTCTCTCTTAAGGTATTATTACATCAAATAGGTAAGCAATAGATATTTTAAAAACATCATAAAATTCTAATTCCCAATGTTAATTTTAATATGTACATTAAATTAAAATAACAAAATATGATTTTTTTTAATCAATTCATGAATTTTAAAATAAAACCAAGAATAGGTTTCAAAAAATCAATGAAATTTTTTTTTATAAAATAAATTCTTAAATAAATTAATAATTTCCAGTAATTCCCAAAGTGCAGAACAAATTCTAATTCCATTAGAATTAGGGGTTTTTTCTAAAATCTATACAAAATAAATTTCAAATTAAAATTTTCAATGTTTTTTTCATAATTAAATTGAAATAAATTTATTTTAAATCTTGTAAATAAATGGTTTATTCCTTTTTAAATCACAATAGAACCACTTACCTTTAATCATGGTATCATTGTTGAACACTGTTAATAGGAATTTACAATGATGAATGATGGTATCAGAGATCTAAAAATACAACATAGATCCATGTTTCAAAAAATAGAGTATAGATCAATCAAACACATAATTATCAAACACACCGGAATGTAATTGAGAGAGGGAGAGAATGATTCGATGTAGAAACACTTATCATAGAGGAATCAAATGAGATCCATCGTTCTTTGGTTTTATTAGGAGTGGGTTTCAGGGTTCCAAAATGGTATCTTGAGAGCCCCCAAGACATAGGGTTATCTAATATCCTATGTTAGGGTTTAGAGGTATGTTATACAGGGCTATGGGATGTTTTTAATTAATTTTCAAAAATAAAAAATCCCATGTTCAGTGTTAGCCAGGTAGGGAAGCATGATTTCCTAAACTCTTCCTTCTAACCCTCTGCCACTCTAATGGGGTGAAAAGTTTCTAATTAGTGTGCATACTATTTTTTAAAATCTCCCATAGCTGTGAAAACCCCAAATATCTAGGTTTTCATGGTTTACACTTGTGTGGGGTCCTGGTTTGGTAAAACTGTGTACCAGCCATGAAAAGTAGATAATTTTCCAAAATTTTCAACTTTCCCCCCAAAAAAATCAGAGACCAACCCCAACCAAAGAAAGAACAAAAGGGAGTGTTGATGAGTAACTAAAAAATAGTAACATAATGATACATACTCATTATCCCTCCTACTATATTACCAATCATAATTTTAATTCTCGATTCTATCTATACTGAAGTGTGATAACTCTTACATCATAATATTCTTTTATTGATCACATTAATAAATATTTTATACTCCTCATTTGGATTGTCCTGAATCTCTACATTCAGTTCATGATGAATAAATCCTCAACAGATAATTTATAAGAAACTTTGTTTTGTTTGCATAATATCTAATTTCATGAAACCCAATTCAACTTTCGTGAAACTACCAAATTATTTATGAATCATTTCACACCATCAGAAACATTTCCTTTCTCAAAACACTCAACTATTCAAGAAAAGTTCCATTATTTTTTGAAGTTTACATCATTCACAAAACTGAATTTCCTTTGGATCCTTCATGTAAATGAAATACTTCATGACATTCTTCCATGAATTTAGTGCCTTTGTATTTTGATTAATGCTTTCTCTCTATAAATTAGTCGTAGCTTCCTTTTTATAGATTTTTCCACCACCTCATAAAACATTCCTTTTCACCACCACCTTTTCATGAAACTCTTTAAATATGTTCTCAAATCTCCCTATATTTATAAAAA
This sequence comes from Viscum album, assembly GCA_963277665.1. Classification (NCBI taxonomy): domain Eukaryota; kingdom Viridiplantae; phylum Streptophyta; class Magnoliopsida; order Santalales; family Viscaceae; genus Viscum; species Viscum album. Next base: position 114,796,257 of record OY728127.1, read on the forward strand.
AAATAATTAATTTTTACTTTTTAAAACTTCTCCTAATTTCTTATCTTACCATATTTTTTCATAATGGCTCATTAGTCTTTAGTAAAGCATATATCCGGGAATCACTAAACATTCATGACTCAAAATTTTCACTAATTCTATTATTTTTATATATTTTCATGAGGAAATCCTATAAATCCATCTTTTATAAATCTTTAAAAGTCATATAAATTTTGGACCCCAAAAAATTATCAAATGATTCTAAATGTTCCACCTTATAAAAGCAATTTGTTACCACTTCAAAAGCATACATACCTCTATCTTGATGCTTTATCAAAATACCTAGTCAAAAATCTCAATAATACTCATCAATTGATCTTTTCATCATTATTTTTAAATAAAAACTATCAACCAAAAAAAACATAAATTTTATGTTGAGGGATTTTTTGACCAAATGTTTCAAATTATGTCCATTACTCAAGGTTGTTTGGTTGATTTCTTGATAAAAAATAATTTTGGTAACTATTGTAAAATTTTATTAAAATAAATTCACAATATCTATAATTGTGTGCATTTGTTACCATTATTATCCCATTCAGATAATGTATAAATAATTTAAATGGTTAACCAAATAAAGATGAAAATTATTAAAGGTTCCATGAAAATTTCATTTAAGGCGATTACAGTTAATATAATATTTAATTTTGTTTTATTAAATATAAATTATAATTTATTATAATTATAGAAAAAAATGGTAAAAACTATCATTTATGCTCTTTATATATCCTTTTTAAACTAACATTTCTGTAGGTGATGGGAAAACATCATTCATGAAGGTGGTTTTCTACAAAAATACATGAAAATGTTTTCTATATTATTAATTATATTCAAAGAAAGTAAAAAATAGAAATAAATTTAATATAATAAAATTTCAAAATTATAAAAATTTCTTTTATTATTGTACTTATATAGATATATGTTTCCTGATGGGTGAAAATGAATAAAAGAACACATAAATGTTTCATTGGGAGTATTACCTTTCCCTTGTATGTTCTCCCTTTCATAAGTCCTTAAGACTATTTAGGATTTCCATTTGGTGAGAGAAAATATTCAATTTCAAAAGATGTGTGTCTAAGAGAAATTATGTAGGTTTGTCGAGTGATCCATGTCTTTGAAATATGTGGATAAATGTGTAGGCCTTGGTCCCCATTTATTTGTGGATAAAACGGCACGTTTCTAAAAAAATCAGTATTTTTTAGTTATATTACTAAATTATTAAATGAAGAATGATTAAAAAATTTCCAATAATTGATTTTAAATAGATATAAAGCTAATAATTCATTAAAAATTCAATTTTATGTTGGTTTTTCACATGTTTTAGAATCTTACAAAATAAGTATATAATTTCTCCCTAATTTACCCTTACCAGTGTAACTCTACTTTTACCCAGGTAAAATAATTTTAATCGACAAAATTATAATTTATATTATTTAATTCAATTAAAATAATGACTTTTAGCATGAAAATAATTATATAAAATAGAATTTCAATGAATATATAGTAATTAATTATAGTATTAAAGCATAAAATGAACAAAATCATGTTTTTAGAAATAATGGTATTTTCAGTATAAGATTTATGTTTAGTATGAAATTATAAATGTTATTGATTAAATTGAAATTAAATTTTTTATTATAATTAAATAAATATTTAACTAAAAATAAAATATTTTGACAAAATAATAATTCCATGTGAAACCATTATTTAAAAAACTAACAAGAAACAAATTTTTTTTAAAAAAATCCAAAATGTTTTATGATGTTGTTTGTGGGTTTTATATATGATCAAAATACTCTAAAATAATTATTTTTTCACTGTAAAATAAATTTGTAATACTAAAAATAGGTTTAAACACATTCATGGAGTAAATGTTCAATAATTTAATAAATGTGATATGATTAATAAAATCATAATTTTTCAATATTTACCTTAAAAAATTTAGAAAAAAAATAATTTTTAAAATCATATTTACAATATAAATAAAAATATAGAGTTTATTTTTTAAACTTAATATCTCTTATTTTCCATTTTAAAAATTAATTATAATCCTAAGATATAGTGAGAATGTGTTTTTCCAAGAAAATAACATTTTTAAAATTATAGTTGATCTTATTCAAATTTTCTATAAAACAATAATAAATTAAATATTAATAAATTAATATTATTTTATATTTAAACAAATACATAAAAATAATAAACTTAATTTTCATTAAAAAAGATGATGCATAAAAAAATACTTTCTTAAACACAGTTTCAAAATAATTAAATTTCAATAAAATAACATTAATAAAAACATAATTTTATAATTTTATAGTTTTCAAAATTTTGTTATTCCTATTGATAACTATTAATTAAATTTATTTCATTCAAAATTATAAACATTTCATCGTTTAATTTGAGTTTTTTAAAGTGTGTATAAGAATATATCACATATATTTTACATAATTAGAGGAAAACATTTATTAAAATATCATGTTTTTATAAATAGATCCATGAATCTAACTACTATAGTTTCATCAAATACATTATGAGTTAAAAAATAATATGAATTACCATTTATTGAATTCAACAAGAACATAAATATTCATCATTATCCCATATTTAGCTTCAAAAATATATTAATGGGTAATTTTAAAAATGTAATTGTTATCAACTAAAATGAAATCATTAGATACAAAATTGAGTGTTTGTGATAATGAAAGTATCATGAAAGTGAGAGATTTATGCTAATATCACCTATTTTTATTAACATAGATATATATATTGTATATATATATATATATATTAAGTGTATATATAGAGAAAAACATACATTCAAAATAATTAATGATATCTAAATCCTGATAATCAATATGCTTAATAGATAAAAATAAAACAATATTATCTAAAAATTTACCCTTATTGTTATGAAATAAAAATTATTCCCAATAACCAAATAACAACTCCCCATATCAAATATTTATTTTTCCACTAATGTTACTAAAAAAACTAAAACAATTATAAGAAAATAAGAAATTTACTTCATGATGGAAAGGGAATATAATGTAAACAATCATGTCAGATTCCAAGAATCATTGCCAACAATAGTTTCAAATGAAAGGGATAATAGTGATTCTGAATATTTAATAGTAATTATATTTTTTTCTTCAAGAACCTAATCTAATTTAGACCACCCTATAAATTTACATAATATATATTTCCCTTAATTTGAAATTTAAATAAAGTGATTCAGAAGAAATAATAGATCAAACATTTAAATAGTTAATATTAATTTTTTAATATTCCTCCAAATGATATATTAATTAATCTTGGGGGTGTAGTTTTGTAAAATATCAAATGTGAGTTCCATTTCGTACCCCCATTATCAATATTATATACATGATTGATAGAAGAGATATTTGAAAAGAAGATTATTTAGTATAATATTTCCTATTAGAGATATTGATAGATTGGCCAAAATATATCACCATATGTATCATTTTTGTAATTACACTCATATAAGAGATATAAAATTGTCTAAAAATATCTCCATAATTTGTTTTTGGATCATCACATTAAAGAAGTTGTTTTAGGGGAATTATTATTTTAATTTGAAAAACTAATTCTGGAATCATCTTCAACATTAAATTTTAAACAAAAATTCATATTTTGATCATGATATCCATTGGTGAATTTAGAAGGATTGTTTTTTCCAATTTTATTTTAGATTTTAAATTATCACTGTTAGGTTGTTATTTAAATTAAAAAAAATCATTTGTAATGGAGATATATTTCACTGATTTGTTGATTCATTTTTAATCTACAGCTATATTTTTATTATTTTTATGTTCTTTATATTTACAATTGAGTCCTCCAATGAAATTTGTATGATCTATTTTTTTATTAAAATAGTAATATCAAGAGGATGAAATAGATGAATTAGTGGAAGGATATAGAGTGTGAGAAATAAGATACCTAACTACATCCCCTACTACAAGATCATTCATATGGAATTTAGTAATTGAATCAGTAAAAGAAATTTAATCCATGAATTCATCCATTAAACTACAGTTTGAGACTTTATGAACATTGCTGGATTATTCCAATTCTTTCATCATTATTTTTTTATGGAATATTCATCACTATTATGATCCTTCTTTTTAAATTCAAATTATGTTACTTATAGTACACCTTTCATTTCATCTATATTATAAAGAGTTTATTTGTTATTTATGTATTTAATCAGATCCATGGATAAATTTTTAATTTCTATATAACTATGAGATGAATTATCATCATGAGTATCTTTGAAATTAATTTTTCGATTTGATTATTTTCATAACATTTTATCTATTTATTAATTAATATCTTGTATCATAATATTTATCTTTTATTACATGAAGGGGCTAATTAGTTCTTTGATACGTATATTTTTGATGAATTTCAATTCTTTTTTAGTTATCACCTTTAGTACCCAAGAGCTTGGTTAGAAAAAACGAATCTATAACATCCCGAATCTATAAAAAAAATATCATTTTATTTGATGTCATATGCGATATACAACAGAAATATTAGAAGAAAATACAACAACCTAAGATTTTAAGATATAATTATTTTTATATAAATTCGATCTCTTAAATAGCTTACATTATATGCATCACTATGTTCAGCTTTCGTTACATGCCACACCATGTTTAAAGGAAATTTAAAATATTAAGAATATATTATTATTAAATATATTAGTTATAAACATTATGTTAAATTTTTTCTATATATAGTAAAAATTAAATTATAATGTTTATTATTATCAATTTATTAGAAATAAAATAAGAATCATTTAAAATAAATTGAATTTTTTTTAAAAAGAATATCTTTCTCAAAGAAAGTTTAATCATGCTTTGTGCACATAATTTAAATTAAATTTATACCTCTTATATAAATATTATTGGAAAAAATAGAAAAAAAAATTAATTCAAACAAAAAATATATTAGGGTTTTTTTTGTGATTTTTTCAAAAAAGTTTCAATATTTGATGAATAATGAAAAATAAAGAATTTTAATTCAAAGAAACCATTTATTTAGATAAATTATAAAGTAAAATTATATTTTTAATTGTATTTAAAATTAAATTTGTTCAATTATATATCATTTAATCCAATTTAGGTTATTTTAATATTTTTTGTATTTAATTTTGGCATAAAATCATTATAAAACTTTTGACATTTTCTCTTCAAAAACCCACATTCTCATCTCATCTATGAGGTTAACTTTAAATTAAAATTTTCCACTTATGTGAATTTAATTGGGAAAAATGGATTCCATATTTGGAATCATAATAATTTCTAATTTCTAATATGGTCAACATAATTTTATGTGAAATGAAAAGTTAAAAATAAATATTAATTATCGTGGTTAAGGGAAAATTAGATTTACCCATGGTTGAACTAAGATTATAAGGGTCAAAATGACCTAGAAAAATTCCCAAGATAGATTATCTTAAGATATTTTCACTCTATATATACTATTTTTTAAAATGGTAAATTTTGTAAGCTTTTTTAATGATAAAAAGTTGGTTATGATTGAATCCTTTCAAAAAAGTACAAGTCTGCCAATCAACTGACTTATAAAAGGGTACATACTCTCCTCTATTATTCACACCATAAAACATATTTGGTTTGGAAAATATACTTCCAATAAATTACATAAAACCCTAAAATAACTTTATAAGAATTATTTTTGGCGGAAATCTATACCAAAAAGGATTTATTGAAAACATAATGAGGATACCCGAAGAAGAGGTAATGTTCTTCAATGAGCATTTTAATTTTTTTTCTTTCAGAACCTCCATAAATTATTATTATTAAATAATTATTTTATAATTACCTTAGTATAATTAATAGGTTTTTAGTTTTTTCTAAAGGTAATGACCTATAAATACCTTCACTTCTATCAAATGGGTTTCGATATCATTGTTTGTGTGTACGGAGGACTACCACCTCGTGAACCGTTTCTATTAATTTTTTCATTACCACCATTCAAATTTGGGTATGATGATGTATATAGAGAATATATATTATATTAATAACATAATTATACATATGGAGTCATTATATTATATATATATATATCCATTTTACTTTCTATTGTGTAGGGGATACAATAATGTTGCTTGTGTTTAGAGTGGACTACCATCTCACGAAGTAATGTGATGTATCTTTCTCTATGGATTTCAATAGAAAGTGATAAGGATAATATTAGTTATTATATGTGATAATAAATTTCATATTTATTATATTAATTACATAATTATCATTCTATGATGATTCTATATCATTTTATTTATTAACTTTTTACTCACTTAAATATTATAACACCATTCGTGTATCTGTGGACTTCCACCTTCACAAAGTGATGTGTCTCCCCATTCATCACCACACCACATTAATGATATATATTACTATATAATATGGAATATTTGTATTATGATCATTATTTAAAGATAATATATTACATACCCTCTTTCTATATGATCATTGGAAAATGTAAATGTTACTCATGCATATGTACTTCCAACCATCTCCATGATCGTAACGTATATAATTTTTCAAAACTATCATTAATTAATTGTAATTAAAGTATAATTGATTTATAAATATGATAATTATTTCATTATTATTGTTATGGATATGATATAACTATATAATATGTTTAATAACAATATATTTCATGAAGAAAAACACATGAGAAAACAGGGCAATTAACACCTGATACAGTTAAAATAATCACTTTTTTAATTAATGGGTGGTAAAATGTTATTAAAGGATCATATATGATATCATAAATATTAATATGTTTATTTATTCAGTTAATAACATGTTTAAAACCACTATACATGAGGTAAAAAAATTGTTTAATCTAAAAGAAGCGTGAGGTAATAGATTTCATAACTCAATTTATGTTTATCGGTTTAATCTTCTAGTTAACTTATTATATTATTTATGATTAAATTTATAATTAATTTTTTTACTGTATGTTGTATTTACACTTTTTTATTTGTATTTACAATTTAATCCCATAGTCAATTTATGGACTAATTCTAACTTCAATGATATTATCACAGTAAAGTTTTATTCCACAATCTTATTCTAATCATTATTGTTTACTCTTTAATTTTTATTGAAGGAAATTATTTTAATATTTCCTAATAAACCATTTTATCCTCTTGTTATCCATTATATTTTCAGTTAATTGTTACATTTATAAACTATTTGGTACTTAAATTAAATGATAAAATATTTTTTCAAAAATATGACATCATTTATCTTTTTAGTTGGAAATATGTTTCTTCCTAAACCATGATTTCTAATAATATTTTCAAAAATATTTTAACCTTTTGAAATGATTTATTAATATAATTTTCAACCATTTTTACATTTTATAAAACATTTTCAAAGGAATCTTATATCATTTTCAAAAAAAATCTTACTTAGGTTTTACTAAAAATATTAAATGAATCCATGTTTTAACATGAATGGAATTTACCAAATTTTCCACCGTAATGAACTAAAAATGTTTTAAAGAATCCTTTATATGTTTCCATGTTAATTTATATTGATTTTTTTTGAAATATTTGAAATTTTTTAAGAAAAATATTTTTAAAATAAAAAGGTAATTTTTCTCAAAATGTTATTAATGATCCTTTTATGGTATCTATACTCATCAATGAAAAAAACCCATTATTCATACTATATTGAGTATATATTCTACTTATAATATCTTTATTATTTAAAAGGGTGTTTTATGAACATTTTGACCTATTAAACTATTGACATTATATTACTTGATTCAATTTTATTGACACTAACATTCCCTTGATATATTCACTTTCTTATGATAATTACTAATTAAATTTCTCCTAAATATCCATATTATTTATATTTTATATTCATAAATCTTAAAAAATATGTCATTTCTATATACATTGTTTTACATTGAATGTCATATGACTGACTGGAGAAATATTGATAATTATGTATCCTTTAATCAATACAAATATTTGATGTTAATTCATATTGATTCATGAGTTAATTAAACTATTATATATATGAGTAAATCCTTGGACATATAGTGATGGATGGGGAACATACATTTTATATCCCCTCTATGAATATATGGGTCTCATGAGACAAATCACTTTTTCTAATTAAGTGATTTTCTACCTATAATTTAAAACATTCAAGATGATATATCTCAATAGTAGAGGTTTTGATGTGCCATATACATGATGTCTAATAATTAAGAATTCACTTTATTGAGAATTTATTTATTATTACAATCTATGAGTTTTTGACAATGATATTATATATGGATTCATTTCATTCTCATTTAATTTTTTAAATGACATGTGTTTTAAGTTATTAACCATTACATGTTGACGATTCATTATTGATCCATGATATATTGTATTGTACTTAACCCTTACTGATCATTTGATCTAATCCCTATTTTCTTTAATTCCTCATGAATTCATGAATTGTGATACAATTAATATGAAAGTATATACTTAATATAATAATTTAATTTTAAAAAAATGATTTAATAATTTCTGTATTAAAATATAATGAAAGTCTCAAGTATATATCTAGTTTTCCAATAATATTAAACTTTTTGTTCCTTTAGGATGTGATTATTTGTATTTTATGCCCATTTAATAAATAATACCTCAAATATAGGCTTCTGGGTTTGGGTCATTATAGTTGGTATCAGATAAAGGTTAGTTGAAAACATGGGAATTATATTTTGGAAAAAATAGATTATGGATCATAACCCTATAATAGAATTTTATGATAAGAACAGAATAATATCCAAATGTTTTATAATGATAAAATTATATTTATTGCATGGATATAAATCCACGTCTATATAATACATGTTGATGTGGTTCTAGAATAGATGTACCTAGGGATAATAACTATAATAAGGTCACATTGGGATTTACCCAATAGATACCTAGTTCATGACAACAAGATATAATGTGTACCCTGTTAAACATTCCAAGGGGATACTCTTAGGATAATTCACATTTTATTTACAAACCATTATGATGGATTTTAATAGATAATGAAAATTAATTTCCTATTTTAAACCTAATGTGTATTAGATTGAAAATATATGGAATCTCAAAGGAATGGAAAAATTTATTATATGTGGAAAATAATGTCATAAAGAAATTACCCTCTGATGAAAAAATATGAACATAATTAAAGGAAATAAATCTCATCCTTAGGATCCATTTATAGTAATTTTCTTATATGTGGGGAATATAGGAATTATCTGAGTCAATTCCCTCCACTAAATGGTAACCCCTTCAACAAAGAAATGAAATGTGTTGAAATAAATAGATGAGGTATTTATTTATTAGTATTCAAAAATTAAAGTTTATAAGTTTTTTTTTCAAGGTTACTTTGGTATAAGAATTATAAAATGTATATAGATTGTACTGTTGCATTTTTTTAAAGGATTTAAACTTGCATTTCAAATGGTACTGGGAAAAGTGATTCAGTGGAAAGTTTAAATTATTGTAAAACACATGATTAAGGGAAATATAACTCTTAATATGTTCCTGAAGTTAGGATAATTATGTTTGGATAAATAGATAATTCATATTCATAATGAAAATTGGACATAACTGACTAACTTAAAATTGATTAATGATTTTTTGAAAAAATGGGTTATGATTTCATTAATGGAGTTAAGAAATTTTTTGGATTTAAGCAATACATCCAATAATATGTGTTTTATTTAATGAATAAGTAAGCATGTGTGATTTCAATATGATTTTATGGTAATTTGGGTTATTACCATTTTTTAAGATATTACATGAAAAATTTATTAATAGTTTTGCATTGCAATGATTAATAACTACTTCATATTTTCTGAGGGATTAATTATAAGCTCAACCTGGAAATTTAGTGGCCTTATTTCTAATGTTTTGGATCATATTATTTTTGAAGGGTCATGAGGATAACCATTTATTAAATTGGTTAAGTTAAAATTTGGATCATTTTATAGAGATTAATTTATTACCTCACTATATAGAAATTTATGAATATTAGATATATTATGATGATAATATAGCTTTCTTAAAATATTTTGAGATATAAGGAAAGACTTTTTACACGCTTTTGGATCTTACAATACGTTAAAACTAATTTTTATTGTATCATGCATAAAAAATTCATTTTTTTATATTCATTTATAGATTAAGGGATGAAATGTAATTGGATTGAAGCACAAAAAAAAAGTTGAATTTATTCTCATTAAATATAAACATATCATGTATGTATATTTCCATATATTCTTATATAGTAAAGGAATTCCCCCACATTAGGAGAAGGATATGGAAAAAATCCTATTACATTCATATATGTATAATAAGATGGAATTTTAAATTATTATTGATTTATTTTTTTAAGGTCCTTAACATTGCATTGATCATTCACTTGTTATTAATGACCTCTATCACTCTCTATAATTATATATGCTTTTCTTCCTTACAAATATCTTATCTTCCCACAAATGTTCTTCAACTTAGAAACCAAGTTATGTGTTATTCTGTATAAACCTTGTTCATCCCTCTCGCACTTATTACAATATTTTATATAATATATTTATGATGTTGTTTTAAAATAAAATAATTTTCAAATATCAAACCCTTGATTATTGAGATCAAGTTCAAATTATATTGAAGAAATTAATTTATTATTGTGAGACTGTAACACCCTAAAATTCTAAAATAGTAACATTGTATTCAATAGTTAATGTGACAAAAAACACTAATATTAGAATAATATATAACACCCTGAAACATTAGGATGTATTTATGTTTAATCAAATTCAATATCATTAATAGCTTTCTTTATATGCAACAATGATTTTAGCTTTTGTTACACACACCATCGAGATTAAAAGAAATGTGAAATATAATTAAAAAATTATTATATATTATAATAGTTATAACCATGTAGTTAAATTAGACGGTATGAATTGTAAACGATAAATTACTAAAAAATGTATCTTTATTGTTTAAAAATAAATAATAATTATTTGAAAGAAAATTAAAATTTCCCTAAAAATGTATTTTCTAAAAGGCGGCTTAATCGTGCTTTGTGCGCATAATTTAAAATTATTTTAACCACTTATATAATATTAATATAAAAAATTAAGATCATTTTTGACATAATAATACAAAAAACTATCTTGGGGTTAGTTTTTTGGATTTTTCTAAAATGATTCAATTTTTGATGAATAAAGAAAAATAATGAATGTTAATTGAAAACTAAATTTTTGTTTAAATATTTTTTAATGTTAAATTAAATTTTTAATAGGTATTTTAGTAAAATTATTCAGATTATATATCAATTAATCCAATTTTTTAAATTTTAACCATTTGTATATTGAATTTTAATATAAAAATATTGTAATCTTTTGCAAATATTTCCATTAAAAACAAATTTTCTCATCACATTTATAGGATTAATTATCAATCAAAATCTTCCACTTATATGAATTCAATTTTTAAGAATTTATTCCATATTTTAAATTATTATAATTTATAATTTATAATAAGGTTAACATAATTTTTGAATAAAATGAATATTTAAAATTTTAATAATTAATTACCATAGTTAAGGTAAAAATGGATTTATTGGCGGTAAAACTAAGAACATTAAAGATAAAAATGACTAAAAAACTTTTTAAACACCAATTTTTGGAAATAAGTGTACCTTATATATTCTAGGTTATATAATATCCCATTTTTTTGTCTTTTGGAATGAAACAATTTTGGGTGTGACTGAATCTATTCAAAAAAATTACAAGTGTCCAACTCACCTCACATATAAAAGCCCACACCATCTCCTCTTTTACTCACAAATTTACACTACTATTTCTCAATAACTTACCAAATAAAAACAAAACCTTCTTATTTTCATCCTACAATCCTTATTTTTGGCATAGATATAACCTAGTAAGGATTTAGTGAAAACCTAAGGAGGATTGTCCAAAAAGCGGTAATGTTCATCTATGAGAAATTTCATTTTATTTATTTCTCCATCTATAATGATTCTTATTGAAAAATAATTATGTAATATCTTAAATATCAAAAAATATTATGATTTTGTTATAATATTTTTATGAACTTCTACCTTCTATACTTCCACAAAATGGGATATGGAATCATCGTTCTTGTGTACGGTGAATAACCACCTCGCAAACTGATGCCATTCATTCTTCCATTAAGATCTTTCATGGTTGAGTAGGATTATGGTAATAAAAAATATATAAGATATTTAAAAAATAATTATACCTATATAGTAATTATATCTTATATATCATTTTGACTTTCCATTATTTATGGGGTACTATAATATTTCTCATCAGTATGACATACAACATCCACATGAAGTGACGTGATTCATCATTCAGTAACACTTTACATAGAACATGATAAGGATATATATATTTATTATGTGTGATATAAATGAAAAAAAAAATTAAGATATTAGTGAAATTTTATCATTTAGGAATGATAATATTACATTTTATTTTGTATCTTTTCACTCACAAAATGATGATAACATCGTTTGTGAATATGTGGACTACCACCTTCACGAAGCGATGTGACTCTCTTTTGGTCACAACGCCACATGGATTCTATATATATATATATGATTATATAATATTTCAAATAAAATTTTATTATCATTAAGTAAATATAATATATTACATACCTTATTTTCATAATGATCATTGTAAAATGTAAATGTTACTCATGTGTATATACGACCAAGCATAATTACGATCATAACATACTTTATTTTTCAGTACCAACATTAATGATTTTCAATAACAGAAAAATATATTTATAAATATGAAAATTATTTACTGATTATTATCCTATAGATTATTGAAATATAAGATATGTTCAATAACATGATATTTCAGGATGAAACACACATGAGAAACAAGTAAATTAACACCTAAAATAATGAGTATAATGAAGGACTATTAATGAAAGGGTGATAAGATGTCATAAAAGGGTAAAATATGATATTATAAATATTGATAATATTCAGGTAAATTTATATAACATGTTTAGAACAACTATAATGTATGTTAGATAATTTTCAATCAAAAGGAAGCATGATATATGAGATTTCGTCTAAATTTATCTTCATTGAGATAATCTTCTACTTAATTTATTATTTTATTCTAAGATTATGTGTATAATGAATTTCTATAACCATTTTTAATTTCAACCTATTATTTCTGTATTTATATTTCAAAAAAATGATTCATTGATTAATTATCATTTCAATGTTATGATCACTATAATGGTTTATTTCCCAATATTATTCTAATTGAGATTATTTACTGTTGAATTTTAGTTGAATGAAACTAATAGATAATTTTATAATAAACTAATTTAATTATATTCTCATCTATTTATTAATGATATTTTCAATTAATATTTCTAATTTATCACTCCATAGAACATAAATTAATTTAAAAAAAATTAGAAAATCAGACTTAATTTCTCTATTCTGTCAGAAATCAATTTTCTTCCAAAACCTTGTTTTCTAAAAATGTTTTCAAAAATATTTTTAATAATTAAAAATTAGTTCTTATAGTAATATTTACCATTTTTATTTGTATAAAAAATTCAATGGATTTTTATATCCTTTTCAAAACAATTCCCATTTAACTTTTACTAAAACTATGAGTAGAATATTTCTTTTAACATGTACAACATGTATGAAATTTTCTACCATTATGACCTAATTTTTTTTAAAATATTAAATTATAAATTTTCAAGTTTATTTTCAAATAAATGAATTTTGAAAAAAAATTATGTTTTGAAAACTTATTTTCAAAATGGAAATGATGTTTTCTTAAATAATGTATTTAAATATCTTTTTATTATATATCAATTCGTCAATGAAATAACCCTTCATTATTAATCCAATGGTTTTATGCTCTATTGACATTATACTTATTCTATATTTGGATGGTTTATGATCATTCTTACCCATGAATGTGTTGGCATTCACTTTCATGATTCATTTGTGTATTCATTAACTTACCCTTCATATATTTACTTTCCAATGATCAGTAGACATTAAATTTCCCAAAAATAACTACATTATTTATCATTTATATGATTATACCTAAAACCATATTTATTTTCTATGTATGTATTTTTACTTAGAAATTTATTTGATTGATTGTGGAAATATTGATAAATTAGTATCTTATACTCAATATAAATGTTTGTTGTTATTGAATATTAATTCATGAATTAAATCAATTGTTTGAAATATAAGGAATGTTTTTTGACATGTAGTGATAGTTGGGGCCTAGGCATTAAATATCCCCTTGATTCATTGATATGTCTCATGAGATAAATCAGCTTTCCATATTAAATGGATTTCAATCATTAGTTCTAAACATTCTGGGGGATTGATCTTAATAGTAGAGTTTTTCATGTTTAAGAGATAATCTTTATTAAGTAATCATTTCTTTCATTGGGAATTTATTTATTATTATTGTCCATGATATTTTCTCTATGATATTCTCTATTTCATTTCATTCATTGTTTATCGATTAAATGTCATGTGTTTTCATTTATTTACCTTTCCATGCTTATTATTATATATTGATCGATGATAAATTCTTTTGTACCTAACCCTTACTAAGAATTTTAGATCACCCATATTTTTTTCCTTTACCAAATATTTCATGATGTGAGCTATGATTTATTTTCAAGTCTATGGTAGTGGGAATAATGTAATTCTCAAAAAAATGATGTTTTAATTTGTGTATTCAAATATAATGAAATAATCATGTATGTATATCGTTTACCAATAATGAATAACTATTCAATCTATTGGGATTTTATTTCTTTAATTTAATACTAATGTACTAAATAAGACACTAGATCTAAGCTACTAGGGTCCAAGTGATTATATAATCTTCTTCATAAATGTTTCTATACAAAAATTCTCAATAAGAGTATTTAAATCACTGAAAATGTCAAGAAAACATGCAAGAATATTGGTAATAGATTCAAATAATTCATAGAAACCCATTAAAATAATTGTATAAAATATTCAATCAATATCATAAAAAAATTATGCCTCAGTGTGTGACCTCTTGGAGAAGCATTAAAATTCATGATAAACCATTTTCCTAATAGGATAACCCATACAAATGTGAATTTTATACAAGTGATATTTCCAAAAAGTGTAATTTTTACTATT
This sequence comes from Viscum album, assembly GCA_963277665.1. NCBI lineage: Eukaryota > Viridiplantae > Streptophyta > Magnoliopsida > Santalales > Viscaceae > Viscum > Viscum album. The sequence goes on from OY728127.1 coordinate 114,811,595, forward strand.
AATGAAAGGAGCACCTCCCATTGAGATTATATTGGTAGAACCTTATAAATAACAATTTTAGGCAATATTAAAAGATCAAACAATAAAATTAGTTAATATTTGAAATTTTAAAACTAATTTTGATGATATGGATTTTTTTACATAAACTCAAAACTAATTATTTTGAGAAAAATATAATGATATCCTATGATTAAAATGGTTTTCTAGAGTATGATGGAATAATTTGAGGTCAATTACACAGTAAAAAATAAAACAATAATAAAAAAATTAAAATCTATAGGGAAAATTCAAAACAATGATTTTATATGATATAGTGAAAAAATTATAGGGTAATAAATTGATAAATTTGATATGGATTACAATTTAATTTGTAATATCAATTAATAATTATTTATTATTTGATAATGTATGAATATAGTTTATTCTCAAATTCACATTTTTTATATAATCCTTAAACCCTCTTTTGATTTTATTTTATAATATTTTTATCTGAAAATGTAATTTTCCAATAAAAATCACATTATTTATGGTTATAATGTATACATATAGGTACAATGAGGTTTTGAGACCTTTCATAATTTTATATATATTTTTCAGTAGGTTGTGTAATGGTAAAAGGACTATTGTGTTTGGGTATCCCTTGAGTATATGAGTTTTATAATGGTAACATCACACTTCATATGGGTAAGTACTCATGTAATTGTTCCATGTAGGGGTAGTTATTACATTTTATTTGGGTATTACTGCACTAAGTAATTGTAAATAGTGGCATGTGAAAGGGTATGGATTCTTTGTTTGGTTAAAAAGGAGTTACATAGGCGTAGTCCATGCACCATATAATGGTAACCTAGACATTTTAAATAATACATAATGGTAACCAAGCTTGTTAAGAAGGGGTGGAAGTACTTTTTCTTCTATATATTGGAAATATCCTTAGTTTTAGAAAAAATATAGAAGCACCATAAGGGTAAAATTATTTTACCTTTACATAACACTTTTGATGATAAAAACATGTTTTTACATGAATTCTTTCAATATTCTACATATCGACTCTATAACATATTTCGATGATATTAAAATATAAAACATGTGATGTTGTATCCCTACACTTGATAAAATATGTAAATTTTATATATAGTTAAAATTAAACACTCCCCAGTTATGAAATTATTAAAAAAAATTAAATGATATAATTTAACTTTTGGCATTTAACAATGAGAACCTGTATAGGGATTGTTTTTAGAAAATAATACATGATTACTCACATTCCATTATTTGTATTTTTCTTTGTTTTTATGTAGTTTAAAAGTTCCCTTACGTGATATCTATGAAGTCTTCTTTGTCCAAATAGAGTTATTTTTCTGGTTTCTAGATGTGGAAGAATTTATTTCTCTCTACACTATATTGGGTGCTACGCATGTAAATGATATAACCTAGGTAATGTTTCACTGAAATATATCTTAATAATTTGATAATATATTACTTTAAATTATATTGTAAAAAATAATAAAATAATATTATAATGATAAAAACCCATATGAATTGAAATGAAAAATAAGTATTAGTTTGATCTATCTCATATTATTATATAGATGGAAATTATTATCACATGTGGAATTTAAATTATAATCTAATAAATATTATGGAATTATCAAGAAGGATATTATGAAATTATAATGATAATTTTTAATTATCCAGTAGTGGGAATATATTATACCATGTGATATATTTTACCCTAATAAATAAAATAATTAAATTTGGTTCAATGAATCCTTGATGAACCTTAAATATTGTTATGTCAAAAACTAATATAATAAATAATAGGAGTATGTTTTCTTTATTTTTTATGTTTCCACAAACAAAATTAACAACACAAGGTATTTTTTCCTTGACATTTATGTCTAAGACTTTGAGGTAGTAAGTTTCACTACTTTTGGAGATCTCATTGAAACATGTATCCTTGTTATGATTCATTTATCAGAATGGTTTGAATCTTAATGCTTTATTGTGATCTCATAAGTGTGTTTGTGTGTCTGTAATGTGAAACGCATTATTTAATTTGATTCCATCATTATTTTTAGAGTAACTAATTTCATTTTTTATTATGGTTACAAGTATTACTATTATATTCTTATGATGATATATTATTTATTCCTTATATTATATACCCTATATGTGTGTAATCATTCCTTGGTGGTTAATTTTTTTACCTGAGATAGTTGGACCATCATGTATTGTGTAACCATTAATGGTTGAGTTTTCATGTATTAAAACAATAACAACAATGGTGCTATGAACATAGTATGGTGATGATGGTTTTGGGGGCTGATCCATGGTAGTACATTTTCCGTATGATGGCTTGGGGGAAGCACCTGAGGCATAGATGGTGTATAATGGTCTTGAGTAATATCCCATGATAGAGCTAGGATAGGATTGTTTAAGGTCCTAATATGACTCAATTCCTTAAGACCACTAGGCGATGTGTTATGAGCCTAATGTGTTGTTCTTTCTCACTTGACATTCCAAGATTATCCATCTCACCTTGATCTGGAAAAGGTATAACTAAGGGGTTTGGGTGACTTGTTCAGTATAAAACCTCTCGATTTTGGATTTTATATTTTTATTCTTATTGATAATTAATTATCATCATGTAATACACCAATATATTTGAGAACATTTGTTAAGGATTAATTCTAGGTGTCCTAAAATGTATTTTTTCTCACACCATACTAAGGAATTTTGATGCGATTTTAGATTTTGTGCATATTGATTTGATCAAGTAAAAAGGCCACATGGTAGATTTTTATTTCATGGAGAAAGGAGATGGAGGTAGGACTATTATATGATATATGGATTACTACATTTTTATAAAAAGAACTATGTTTATCACTTTATACATTTTATCGGAATACCACTTTGTGTGCCCATTAATTACATGTATACCATGAAAGACTTATTTATTATATAGATTATGTGCAATAATATGAACATTAAATAATTTATTATTAAATTTTTTTTATATGTGATAAGACATTATGCAATGGTATGATCTCCCCGCCGATGGATATAGACCGTTATAAATTTTCAATATCCTCTATTTTATGGAGAGGAACACATAAGGTCATGTCACCATTTTTCTTAAATCTAGTGGTTTGGATCAGAATGTCAAAAAATGGCATCAAATCACCTTTTTTCTTCTTTTCTTTTGTGGAAAAACTTGGGACATGGTAGAAACGGGAAAGTTGTGTGGGACTTGACTTGGGGATTTTCCATGTTCCTTTCTATCACATGCATAATGGTCCACTGATTTACTATGTATGGTATTTCTATTACTTTTTTTAATGATATGTTAGGTTCATTAATGCATCATAATTTGGTTTGTAGGTTCACATACTATATATATACATGTTTATGTTTTTAAATTTTTTATTGAGTTAAAATCCTTAAACTATGATATTTTTTATGGATAGTTTCTCTATTGTAGGATATATATGTTATCCTAAATTTATGGTATATATATATATATGATGGCCTTAACTTTTTGAATTTTTCATTATAATGTATATGTATATATAAATGATAATTATTGTGACTAATGTGAAGGGATGACACCATTTGTTAGTGTTATAAGGGTTGTCCCATGGGTTATTGAAAAACTCTTAGGGAATCCTCTATGAGATCCCTTACGCTGGTTATGGTCTATTTATGTTACTCATGCTACATTTTGTTACAGAGGATTCTACGTCATCAAATTTTGGTAAGACTTCCAACTGTATAGAGGAGTGTCCTAGAGCATGTTCTAACACATGTTCTAGTATTTTATGTAGTGGTTCTACACCACTTGTAGTTCTTCCACAAAGATCAAGAGTTTACTACACCATGGATAATATTATCCCACATCCTATAACCATTTTTGAAACTATAAGAAAATATAATTTGAAGGATTTAGTGGAAATAAAAATGGGTATCTTCAACCTCATTGATACCCAAGTCCATAAGAAGGTGAAGATGAAAGATTTCATACTACTGTAACCCTCAAGACATCTGAGTGAATTCATGTTCCAAGCTATAATATCTAAGGGTCTCACTTGGGAAGCATTAAAGACATGTTTCTTGAGTATATCATTCCTAATATGTTTAATCTTAACCAAGAACTTGATATCATGGAGCTATAGATGGGATCCATTCTAATTTTCATTTTCAATACTCACCTTAATGAGTTTCTCTTCTTGTTATCACTTCTAGGTGGGAATGAGGCTAGGAAGGCTAGGAATTTTGAGATCATACTACATCCTAACATAAAATAAAATAAAAATGTCTTCTAGAAATCTTCATTCCTGGATTTTCTATAGAAGTTTGTAACCATCAAGAGGGTTTTGTAGTATGGTTGAGTAGCAGGCCTTCTTATACCCTTTAATATGTTTTCTTATGGTCCTGCTACTTCTTCCATGAGTACCTATTATAATATAAGTAATATGAGGGAATTAGATTTGTAATAGAGTTATGGAATTTTGGTATATCTAATTTTAGATTCTTCAATCCCCTATGGAGGGAACCCATAGTTAATAAACTTAGGGATCCTCGTAAACTAGTAACAAGCATGCCCAACTTTAGCAACTTTGATATGTGGTATGTAACCTTTAATTGTGACTTTTTATGTGTCTAATGTGGTTGGGTAGTGTTTGGGATAATTGGGAAGGGTTTTTTAAGGTTTTGGTGCTTTTATAGGGGTTCAAAAATTGAGAATAGTTAGAGAAAACCATGAAGCTTTTCCAAGAAACAATGCATGTTGAGGTAGAGGCAAGGTAGATGGAGTTGGATTATGGCACATGGTTTTATAAACCATGCGGTCACCCATGTAAATAATGCATCTTGAGATAATGGTATTTTTCATAGTCGATGTATGGTTTGTCTAATGGTGTGGGCCAACCAAGTGGGGTCCCCTTTGGGATAGTAGATGGTGCATGGTTATCACACGATTTTTCAAACCATGTGGCAAAATTGTGTGTGACTTAAAAATTGGGCTTTTAAAAAAATTGAGGGTGCTTAGGTTTTTCCCGAAAATACTCATTTCTCCTCCCACTTGAACCCAACTTGTAATATTTTCTTCTTAGGGGTTTTGGAGGATCTCCCAATCATTTTGGAAGCAATTCAATGTGTTTTCAAGGTTCATTGAAGGTGATTCTCCCTTGGTAAGTCTCCTTTCTTTGTATTTTTATACTTTTCCTTAGATATTCTCTCATCTCTCTCACAATTTTCTAGATGTACATCTATTTCATGTATATATAGGTTTTTTTCATATAATTGTGATATTTTATCTTGTTGATGTTAGGGAAAGGTTTCTTAAGGTCTTATTCTATAATTTTTACCTGGATTTAGTATGTTTTTGTGTGGTGGGTCGATTTTGCCAAACCCTAAGGTAGGTGGATTTACTATAGGATCCATATTTCTAGAACTAGAAGGCTTAATTTCAATTAATTGGTTTTTCTAGAAATTAATTGTGAATTTTATGTGAAAATATTGATTTAATCCCATTTTTTATGATTTGTGGATTTAAGGGGAAATGGGTTATTACGGTGAAATGTTATTTGTTGTTTGAATTTAAATTTTTTCTTTTTAAATTGATTTCTTTTGTGGGTTTATAGAAATAGTTCATGAAAATTGTTTTCAATAAAATGGATGTTTTATTGAATTGTTTTTTTCATGGATAATGGATTATGGGTGTTTTTAATTAATTAATGATTTATTGAAGTGGTTTTGGAATGTTGTTAGAATTGTTCATTTTCTTCAAGGATTGTTTGGTTTCTAAATTTTGGGGTAGTATGGCTTGGCATGTATTTTTTCTATATGATTTTGTAAATTATTAATTTTCCTATTGTTGTGATTTCTTTAAATGTTTTTTGGCATGGTTTTTGGTTTGAGTGAAGAAGCAAGGATTGGAATGAATGCATAGTGGTCATGAAGGTCCACTATAAAAAGGGGGAGGATAGTGGACGTGAAGTACCAACATCAAGTATAAGTGGGTATGAAGTACCACGATAACGGAATATAGGTGAATAGGGTTGAAAGTGAATGTCCACCACCATGGGTACACCATGTTTAGTGTATGGAACTTATGAATATGATTAAAATATGTGTGCGGCCATGAAATGTGAATCTGGATGTGCTAATATGTGTTGGGGAAATGGTTAATGATGTGTTTTGTTTCTTTCCTTGGTATTTTTTTATTTGGGTAAAATGGTTTCATAATAGTGTGTTTGGATTGTGGGAAATTATTGAATTGTTTGATATTGTATAAAAATAGTTTTATATGAATTTTCTAATGGTTTTATCCTAGTTGGGTATGCAGGGAAGCCTTTTGGGGAAAGCCTATCGAGTATTGTTACTCACCCCCTACTTTGGAACTTTGGTAATTTTACAGATTTTGTACTCAGGGACATAAGTAAATGTAAATCATATCATTTACATAGTGTTTAATCGTGATTCTAGGTTTCTCTAGTGGTTCTTGGAGCATGGACCTTGGTCTGGAGCTATGAGGTTGTGTCATGACAACTTTTGATTTTTTTGGTCTCTCACTCGACGCTCTGATTATATATTATTATAGTTTGTTTGTATTGGTCCTTTGGTATTATTAAATAGTAAACCATTGTTTACATGAATTGTGTAGTTGTTTTGGGTTGTGGAATTCTTGGTTGGTTTCTTTCATTTGAATGGGAAAATCACCCCCACCTTCCATGAAGACCTCATTATTTATTTCTAGCAGTTTTTTCCTTAGGGATTTCACCTAAGGCCAAGTAGTACCTCGGCCTCTACTCAAGATAGTGATGAGGGGTGGGATCTTATAAGTGGAATTACTTTTTTTGGTCTTTGGATTCCAAGTGAAAGATGTTTTGTTAATTTCATTGTAATTGATTGTTGGTCTTCAAGTTGTCATTCATTCTAGATTTATTCCTTGAGTTGCGATAATAAAAAGGAGTAAGACTATAGGATCTTGAAATGCATAACACATAAAGACATGGATTCCCTATTTATAATAAACATCTAGTAACCATGGATTTGTGTATATAAGTGTTTTGGAGGCACTTATAAGACCATGATCTCATTTTCATGGGTGTAGCCAATGAGATGAGGATGGAATGCATGGTAGTTATGACTTCTCCCTAGGATTGCATATTTCATTGGTTATAATGATATATATTGTTGTATGAATGTTCTTAATTTTGAAAGATAAGGTAATTGATTACAAATGTGTGATTTTGAAAGGAGAATGGGTGTGTTGTTTTTTAAATGGGTTCATTTTCAAAACATAGTGGATTTTAAAAATATGGTTGAACATGGGGAAATGGAAATTTTGGAATTCATGGTTGTAATAGATGGAATTTGATATAATTTGAAAATTTAATCCTTCAGTTTCTAGGGATTGAGACTTATGGTGGTTGTTATGTTGATAGAAATGGAACCGGGTAGATGTTGTAGATATCAATTGAAGGAATATACAAAAAGTGTGTTTTCACCTCAGCCCTAGGTGAACCAACTTCTAGTTCAGAGATTATTTCAAGCTTTCCAAGACATGGAATTTGGAAATATAATGGATGACCTGAAGCATGTGAATCACTCAGTTTTGTTTTAAAATCAAAATACACCATTCTATAGGGGTGATTCAAAAATAGAAATGAAAGATGCATGGTTGAAGAAGATTAATTGGATATTTGATCTCCTAGTCACACCAACTAAGTAGAAAATTATGTTAGGGTCATATATGTTTGATGATCTAGAACATATGTGGTGGGAGATAGTGGTCCAAGAAAAAGGGTACCAAGGTATGGAATGGGAGGATTTAAAATATTTTTTAATAAATAATGTTATCTCTCTGCATTTATAATTCATGTAACCATGTATTTCATCATATTGAAGCAAGAGTATCTCTCTGTAATGGAATATGCATCTAAGTTCATGAACATAGTCCAGTCTTCACCAGAGGTTGCAGTTAGTGAATCCATGAAGGTGTAGATCATTGAATCGAGTTTGAGACAAGAAATTCATTCTAAAAATAAGGTGCTCTGTATAATGGATTATACAAAGATTATAAATAATGAAATAGTTGTAGAAATGGATTTATTGGGTGCTACATGAGGGGGAATCATGTTGGTACCCATGGGAAATGATGGGAAATATAATGTGGGGATGAAGTGGAAGAGGGAAAATTATTTCCAAGGTGTGAGTATGGATCATAATATGAATTCAAGATCAGTGAATATTCCTCTAAAGCCTCAAAATAATATAAGATGTTTCTATTATGGATCTATAGGACACATTAAGTAGGATTTTATAAAACCACCTAGAGTATTCCATAACTATAAGTAAATGAGTAATCTTCAGGATTATTTCCACAATTCTCTGAGGATGGGTGTTCATGACACTCTTCAGGGGTTTTAGGAATTTTATTCCTTGATGGGATAGGGGAAAAAATATAACTTATCAAAAAAGCAGAGTTATTCATGGTGATTCTAGTAATACCATGGATCCTCTACATGGGAAGAATTTGGGGGGTAACAATGGGCAGATTGTGGTAAGCAAGGATTTTTTGGAGCTAAGAAGGTTTTAGTGGATGATCAGTCAGGACCATCCATATTGTGAGGTACTATTATTTTGAATTCCTCCATTATGTAAGTGTTGTTTTATATGTCTGCATCTTATTATTTCATTTTTTTTCTTATATCATTGATTAATGTGTTTAAATGTGGAAATGATACCCTTGATTTTATAACATTAGACACCTCTAGGTCAAAGAGAGTGTTGAGCCTTTTTGTGTAGAGAATTTTATATAGTTTTTGATTTTTTTGAGTTGATGTTGGACTTCACAGTGACTGTAATGGATATTTATGATATAATATTGGGTATGGATTGGTTGATGACATTTGATTTATACATCAACTATTATGTGAAAAGAGTTTGTTTCACGATGGAGGATAGAGTCGAACATATCTTTATAGGAGAAAAAATGTAAAGGTTTGTGAAACAATATTTTTTTCACCAATAGTTGGTATGATCTTATATCAATTAGTGGAATTGTCATTGGAATAGATGGAAGAAATTGAGCATAGAATCTTTCCTGTAGTAGTTGATCAGTTTCTGGATATCTTTCCCATAGAATTCATAGGGTTTCCAATCATAATAGAAGTGGATTTTACAATTTATCTCTTTCTGGGGACCATTCATATCTCACTTCGATATTACCAGATGGTAATATAAGAATTTAAGGAATTTAAATTGTTGTTGGAGGAGTTATAAAACAAAGGTTTCATATGGCCTATCACATCTCGATGGGAAGCACCTATTTTTTATAAAAAGGCTAATGGAACTCTATGTTTGTGTAATAATTATTGAAATCTTAACCAAGTTATGATAAAGGACTTATATCCACTCTAATAAATGTATGGTCGATTTGATCAGTTGAGCGGAGCTAAGTGGTTCTCAAAAATTTAGTTGTGATCAGGATATCAATAGTTGTGGGTGTGAAATGAGGATATTCCAAAAATTGCATCCATAAGTAGATATGTACATTATGAATATGTGATTATTCCCTTAGTTCTAATAAATTCATCAACTGTCTTTATGGTATTGATGAATCATATATTTTAATGATATATGTATTATTTCATGGTGGTGTTTGTTGATGATATATCGGTGTAGTCCAAGACAAGGGATGATCATGAGTATCACGCAATAGTAGTTTTAGGGATATTGAGAGATCACTGGTTGTATTTTGAATTATCAAAGTGTGATTTTTTGGATAAAAGAGTATTGTTTCCTTGTATATTATATCTCTGGGAGAAGATTTTTAGTGCATCTAGAGAAGATAGAGGTTGTTATCTCATGGAAAGTGGCAAAGAATTTCTTAGATATATTGAGCTTCTTGGGAGTAACTGGGTATTTCCAATGCTTTGTTCCTGACTTATCATGACTAGATTAACTGATGATAGCTCTGACTTAGGATTATGTTCCATTTAAATGGAATGAGCAGTGTCAAAGTCTTTTTAAGATCATAAGGATCTCCATACTTTAGCACTAATCCTAGTTTTGTGAGAACTATGTAAAGTGTACGTGGTGTATTATATTGCATCAGGATCAAGGTTGGATTTTATTCTCATACAACGAGATCTTGTTTCTTCCTATGTATAATGTATGTTTAGGTTTTATTATAATAAATACCCAACACATGATTTGGAATTAGTAGGTGTGGTACATTCTTTGAAAACATGGGGTCGTTATCTCTTTGATGAGAAATTCACTATGTTCACCAATCATAACTTTATGAAGCATATTTTATAATATATATATTTGAATTTGAGGTATATAATAAGGATGGAGTATCTTAAGTTGTTTGACTTTGACATGTTGTACACACCAGGAAAAGAAAATTTGGTGGTAGATGCATTATGTATAAAGTCGTACACTCAGGTCATGATACTAGCATCAGATCAGTGTAATTTGCTATCATTTATAGGTGACATGAAGTTGGAATGTGATGACCAAGGTGATGTAGTGGTTTTAATTATAGTTTCATTGGTTCCTAACCTGGTTGGTTTGGTTAAAGAGGCACAAATTTCTGATTTGTAGTGTGTGGCTGTTAGGTAAAAACAAAATGGTGGGGAGATAGTTAAGGGATATAAACTAGATGGGAATTCAGTGTTGTGATTTTGGAATCATATGTTTGTACTGATGGATTATCAATATTAACTTATCAGTGTTTATCATCATTCCAGATGGATTTTCCATCTTAAAATTAATAAAATGTATAAGGCATTGAAAGCACAATTTTAGTGGGATCTTATGAAAATAAAAGTGGCTGAGTTTGTTTTACAATACTTGACTTGTCAGCAATTATATCCAAAACATCTATAGATGGTAGGTATTTTTATGTTTTTATCTATCCCTATGTTGAATTGGGAAGATATATAAATGGTTTTTGATACAGTTCTCCCAAGAATGGTTATGAAACACGTTTCCATATCGGTGACCATAGGTTTACTCACAAATTCATCTCATTTCATCTATATTCATGAATATCATATGGTGGAGGATCTATTGAAAATCTATAACCATGAGTTGGTCAATAGGTATTTTTTACTAGTTCCAACTTTATTAGATAGATATCTAAGGTTCATGTCTCATTTCATGAAATCCTTATAGAAAGTCCTTGGGACTCAGTTGATGATGAGTATTATAGAGACCTGAGCCTTTTACATATAACATTTCATGATTTTATGCATAATTAATCATCAGATTACAAGCCAAGGATCATTAGGTTTAGTGTCTTGGAAGACTAGGTACATATAACATAAAACATGGGACTAAAAAAACATTTCTTTATTTAGTCTCCATAAAGAGATTCTAACTTCCTCTGAGCCCTTACATCTGCATAGGGTACCCTGGGGAACACATGAACAAAGGGATGGGCTGAAAAGCCCAGTAAGGGAATGAACATAAGGATACTTCTTAAGAACATGAGTTAGGAGGCATGGCATATTGATATCCAAAACATGGAACATATGAAATAATATCATATAATCATGGGATCATATAAACATGAAATCATATAAATGTGGTAGAATCATAACACATCTCTTTAGTACGGGTCAAGGCTAACCGCCAATCCCATTTCACATCACATCTCATAAGACTTAACCTTACCCAATGCATTGGAGCGCTATCTGGGCACACCCATCTCAACATTTTCATGAATATTCTTTCCACATAAATATTCTTACCAAATATACAATCATACATAATCAACCATACATAAATATAAGGGTACCCATGGAAATAATTGGGTACCACAATCATGACATAAATCATAACCAATGGGCGTATCATGAAAGTGTCCATGTAAGGAAAGAATTAGAAAATGCATGGAATTTCATATAGTGAAATAGTCATATAACATGGTAAGTGGTGTCAAAAATAAGTGACAACATTTGAGAAATTTATTTTAGAACCATTAGCATTAAAACATTTTTGTGCGGTTTTAAGGAAAATACTGTAGAGATTTTCAAATAGAAAAGAGGAAAATAATTAATATAAAACCAGAATTTAAACAAGAATTTTTTAATAATAAAATAATAATTTTATAAAGACAATGGTGTCTTAAAACAGAAGATATAGTGCACTTGAAATTTGGGTAAAAATTCAGGAATTCCCCTTAAAACAGGTTTTCTTGTCGGAATGTTCTAAGGATGGAATCTTTTAAAAACATTTATATCCCAGAAAGAAAGTGATGAAAAGGTCTTGATATAAGAATCTTGTAAAAATAACCTGAATTCAAAAAATTTACATAAATATATAATATAACACCATTTTAAAGGAAGGATAAGGCAAACCTAAAGAACAAAGAATGTTCGGGAAGAATCCGTTACGATTGTATCAACATGGTGTCAGGTGTAACCAAGAAGTCTTGATGAGAGAGATAAGGGTTTTATCATAACTTATAAAACATTAGTGCAGTATGGGGTGGTGAAAAAACATACCCCATGACTTTGTATTACACAAATAAAAAGCATATCATAGAGAACAATCTTGATTAAGAGTGAAAATGAGAGGATCCCTTACCTTAAATCCGTTGGTGTCCTCCACTTGTTATTAAATACCTGAATAAAAAAATTGGGATTATTAATTAATAATACCATAAACTCTTATATATTTAATTTATTTATTATAACCCTTTTTAGTTCATTCAAATCCTTTTTTATTAGTTATAAGGTTCAATTTCATTGTTTGAGCTCTTTTTTTTACTTGGATTTAAAAAATTGATTCACTTATATTCAGGTTTGGATTTTATGTAAGATGAAAGTGGTTTTCCAGAATTGAAGTTATATTCTTTATTTCAAATCCAGGAGATTACATGGTTTTAATTTTAGGTTACTTAGAGTGAAGTTGAATTATTATATATATAACCTTAGTGATAACCGTTTTTGTTAATCGGTGGATTTGATTACAAAGAGTGTGTTTTCCTTTATAACTAAATACCATTTTTACAAAAGGACTATAGAACCAAAAATAGGATATATTAAATATATAATAATCTGGTCCAACCATAACACAAATGGATTCATAACCATAATTAAATATAATAATATAAATTGATAAACTATTTTCCTTGAATGTGCTAAATTAGCACATCTCAAACGGTGCTTTCATTTTTTCAAATAAAAGGGTGGGGAAAGGAGAAAAGATAATGAAATATAAAATTAGAATGAAAAAATTCAAATACATTTATATTACTGTATTTATCATACTATTATGGTGAAGGGAGGTGAGGAAATAAATTAAAAGAAAAGAACCTAAAAGAAAGAAGGAATTGGGAAGAGGAATTTACCTGTTGAGACTTCCTCTTTTGAGAACCTCTTAAGGGGAGAGGTTTTGGTATTTTGAAAAGGTTGAGAGATTTTGGAAGTGGGGGAGGACCTTAGGAGGATATTTGGGAATAATAATTTCAAGTTACAAGGCTTGATAGGAGTGAAGAGAAGAGGGAGTGAAGGGGGTTTTTATAGTGGAGGAGAGGAGGGATTTCATAATATTATAATCATTAATTTATTAATTATTCACAAGAAAAGTAATACTGAGTATTCCATGACCAAGAATAGTGATTTTATCATGTGATCCCGAACCAAGTGGTATTACATCATCATAACATCATCTATGAATCAATTAATCCATTATTTAGCATTTATTATGAATTGTCGGATTCTACTATTCATCAAAAATTCAGGTATTTCAGAAAAATCCCAAAAATTCACCCTAGACATTTTTCGATGTTTAGAAACTAAAAATGAATTCCATTTTTCAAAAATAATTTTATAAATATGATTATTTTAATATTTAATTAAAATAATAATTTATTATCAAAACCAGTTTTAAAACATTCATTAACTTATTCCAAAATATAGGTATATCGTACTTGCAACTTGAATATTATTTTTATACTATCGTAGGTGAGGTTAATATTCATTAGGTTATATCACTATTCATAAGGTTATGTTACTATTCATTAGGGTAGGTTACTATTCACTTAAAATTAAGTTTTTCTTATCAAACTCCAAATAACTTACTGATTACAACTGTGTATGCCGGATTTTTGAAATTCCAAATACAGAAGTGACAAACTTGTGTTTAAAGGTCACTTAGAACTTATTAGTTCATTGTGTTGTGTTTTAATGTGATTTTATGACATACTTATGAGAATGGAATTTCCATTGAAAAATATTGTGTCGTTACATTCTTCCCCCCTTATGAAATTTCTCCCTCGAAATTTCCTTTTACATTCTAAGACAAAAATAGGTGTGGGTACTTTTCCTTCATTGCTTCATCTAGTTCCCATGTTTCCTCTTCATACTTATAGTTTCTCCATAGTACTTTGACCAGATGAGTAGTCTTGTTGCATAGAACTTTGTCTCTACGGTCCATGATCTTCACTGGATAATCCTCATAAGAGATATCGTCCTCTAACTATACCACCTCTAAAGAGAGTACATGTAAAGGGTCTGGTATGTACTTACTTAAGAGGGATACATGAAATACATCATTTACTTTCGACATGGTAGGTGGAAGTGTCAATTGATAGGCCACAGCTCTGACTTGATCAAGGATCCCAAAGGGGCCGATGTACCTGGAGCTTAACTTCCCTTTCTTCCCAAACCTCATGACATGTTTCCATGGGGATATGCATAGAAATACCATGTCTCCAACTTTGAACTCAAGGTATCATTGACGATTATCTGCATAACCCTTTTGTCGACTTTGGGCTACCTTGATATGCTGCTGAATGGTTTTCACCTTCTCCACCATTTCTTCAGCCATTTCAGGTCCTAACAGCTTATTCTCACTGACTTCATCCCAACACGTAGGTGTTATGCTCCTTTTCCCATAAAGGGATTCATATGGTGCCATTTGGATGCTCGAGTGGAAACTATTATTGTAGGATAATTAAACTAGTAGAAGTTGTTGGTACCATCCTCCTTTAAATTCCATTGAACATGCTCTCAAAATGTCTTCCAATGTATAGATAGTTCACTTAGATTTACCATCAGTTTGAGGATGATAGGAAGTACTGAAGTTTAGTTCAGTGCTTAGAGAATGTTGAAGACTTTGAAGAACTTTGAGGTGAACCTTGGATCACAATCGGATACAATAGATAGTATTACTCCATGCTACCTTACCACTTCTTTGATGTAAATCCATGCAAGTTGATCTAATGAGAAGTCCTCTCGAACCACGATAAAGTGAGTTGTCTTTGTAAGACGATCCACAATGACCCATATAGCATTGTTTGCTTTAGATGCATTTGGAAGTCCAGTGAAAAAGTCTGTGGTAATGTTCTCCCACTTCCATACTAGTATGGGTAGTGGTTTCATCATCATCCCCTTAGAATTTTGTCTCTCAGCCTTCACTTGCTGACATACGAGGCACTTTGATGTATATTCGGCAATCTCCCTTTTCTTATTGTCCCAACAAAAGTTTTCTCGGAGATCTCGATACATCTTTTTAATCCCTGGGTGGATAGAGAAGGTCGAGCTATGTTCATCATTAAATAGATCATTCTTTATCTCTGGATCATATGGTGCACATAATCGTGTCCCAAATCTTACAACCCCTTCTCATCAATTTTGAAATCATAGGATTTCCCATTTTTAACAGCTTCCACCTTTTTCTTAATTTCTATATCCTTTCTTTAAGAATCCTATGTTTTCTCTAATAGGGATATTTGAGCAATCATTTGAGAAAGTATTGATGATTTTCCTCCCTTAATGATTCCCATGTCTATCCTTTGCAAATCTAAGAAGATCGAATCCTTTTAAATTCTCATCATTGATAAATATGCAGGATCCTTTCTACTTAGATCATCTGCCACCTTGTTTGTCTTATCAGGATGGTAGTGGATTGAGAAGTCATAATCCTTGATGAGATCTATCCATATTCTCTGGCACATATTAATCTCTTTCTGTGTGAATATATATTATAGACTCTTGTGGTCAGTATATATCTCACATTTTTCCATAGAGATAATGCTGCCAGATTTTCAATGCAAAGATCACAGCCGCCAACTCCAGATCATGCGTAGGACAGTTTTTCTCATGGATTTTAAGCTTCCTTGAGGCATAGGCTATCACCTTATCATTTTTCATTATCACACACCCTAATACTTTCTTAGAAGCATCACTATACAGCACAAAGAGCTCTCCACTTAAAGGTAGTGTGAGTACTAGTGCAGCGATAAGCCTCTTTTTCAACTCCTTGAAACTGTCTTCACATTCCTATGTCCAAACAAATTTTACTCCCTTTTGTGTCAGAATGGTCATTGTGTTTTAAAATCATGTAAATTTATTCACGAATCGTCAATAATACCCATCTAGACCCAAAAAGTTGTGGATCCCCATTACAGAAGTTGGCCTCGGCTATTCCTCAATTGACTTTGTCTTGGAAGGGTCAACAGATATCCCTTTCTTGGTGATAACATGACCAAAGAATGATACTTCCTCCATCCAGAACTCACATTTACTTTACTTTTCATACAACTTCTCCCTTCTCAAAGTCTTTAACACAGTTTTCAATTGCTCCTCATGTTCCTCCTTTCTCTTGGACTAAATCATAATATCATCAATAAAGACCACAACAAATTTGTAGAGGTAATCTCTAAATACTCTATTCATTAAATCCATGAAAATTGTTGGATCATTAGTGAGTCTAAAGGGAATCACTTTGAACTCATAGTGTTCATACCTCCTTCGAAAGGCAGTCTTGGGAATATCTTCCTTCCTCACCTTTAGTTGGTGATATCTCGAACAAAGGTCCACCTTTGAGAAATAACTGGCCCCACAAAGATGATCAAACAAGTCATCTATCCATGGAAGGGGATACTTGTTCTTTATCTTGATTTTATTGAGCTCACGATAATCAATGAAGAGGCGCATTTATCCATCCTTCTTCTTGGCGAAGAGGACTAGCGCACCCCACGGTGAAGCACTCGGGCATATAAAACCCTTCTCCATATTCTCTTGTAACTGCTTCTTCAGCTCTTCCAGCTCTATGGTGGCCATTCTATAAGGTGTCTTTGAGATTGGAAAAGATCCAGGGATAAGTTCAATTGAGAACTCAACCTCTCGGTCAGGAGGAAGACCGGGAAACTCTTCAGGGAATACATCAGTGTAATCCCTCATGATGGGCATGTCTTCAAGAATGATTCCATCATTTGTCCCAATCATTTGAGCTAGACATGCTTGCTCACAAGGAAGCAGTATCCAAACTTGAGATGAAGATTATAAAGGAGACTCATATTCCTCCTTACACTTGTAAAGAATCGGAGGATACTTTGGGATGTGAAAAGTGATCTCCCTTTATGAACAATTGATGTTGTCCTTGTACAAAGATAGCCAATCCATGCCAAAGATAGCGTCGAACTCCACTAAAGGAAGTATGGCAAGATTTTCTGGGAGGTTCAGTCCAAAAACGTTAACTGGGGAGGAGTTATAAACCATGGATGCAATAATTTCCCCATTCTATTTTCTCACAAATAACATTTCCTAAAAATTTTGAGGTGGTGTTTGAATAGTTCTACTAAACTTGCAAGATATTAAAGAATGCGTAGAACTAGAATCAAATAGTACGTTTGCTATTCTTGAATGAATAAAAATTGTACCTCTCATCACATATTTTTCCGGCTTCACCTCAATAGTAGTGATTGCATAATCCCTCCATTGTTTCCTTGGAGGTTGTTGTTGATTTCCTCCAACAACCCTCAACTTAGGGAAATTTTTCACATAATGACCAAGCTCCTTGCAGTTGTAACACTGCATCGCAGGCTGAGTGTTGATCTGAACCTTCCTTTCTTCTTCAACATTAGTGGGATTTTTCATATCCCTTCAGCAGTTCTTGACTAGATGACCAAACTTTCCGCATTTGAATCAATTATTGGTTCCCTTGAGATAGTCACCAAGATGCTTCTTCCCACAATTTTTGCAAAGGGGGAAGTGAGGCTTCTTTCTATCATGTGATTTGTTTGATGAACCACCCATGATGTTCTCCATTTTCCACTTCTTGTCACTAGGACCACGAGACCACTGAGAGTCTCCAATTTACATTTCAACCTTGAGGGCATAATGGACAATCTTCCCATAACTGTCAAAGTCTAGAATCACCAACGCTTATCGTAAACTCGGCTTTAGTCTGCTAGAGAAGCGATCCCCCTTGCTTTCGATGTTCATGACAAATTCATAGGAGTACCTTGAAAGCCTTGTAAATTTCACTTCATATGCCTTGATGGACTCATCTTTCTTCTGCTTGAGTCCGAGGAACTCTCTTTCCATCTTGAGATGGATGGTTTGAGGAAAATATTTGTTGAAAAACATCTTCTTGAATTCCTCCCAATCTATGGAATCAATTTCCTCTTGGGACATTGTATTCTTGATCAGTTTCCACCACTGATCAGCTTCCCTATCAAAATGATAAACCGCCAATACAACTTTCTCTTCTTCTAAGCACTAGAGTATAGAGAAAATCTTTTCAATGGAGTTAATCCATTGTTCTACGAGGAGGGGATCAGAAGACCCTCTAAACATGGGAGGGCTTTTCCGCATGAAGGATTCTATGGCAACTTGATCTTTCCTTATAGGAGGAGGATGTTCCACCTAATTAAAGTTATTATTCATAAATCGAGCCAGCTGAGCAAGTATTTCCATAAAGTTTTGAGCATCCTCTTCCATCACATCAGGCATATCATTAGATAAATAATCACATTGCCTAT
The DNA here is from genome assembly GCA_963277665.1 of Viscum album. NCBI lineage: Eukaryota > Viridiplantae > Streptophyta > Magnoliopsida > Santalales > Viscaceae > Viscum > Viscum album. The sequence continues at coordinate 114,830,391 of OY728127.1, forward strand.
CACATTGGTTGTTGGAACGTGTTCTTATATTTCCCTCCATTAACTAAGAAAAAGAACGTATAATTAGTGGTATTGAATACTTACATTCTAAACATAAATAGGAAACTTTGAACTTAAAATTATAAACTTATAATGAATAATAATATCCTAACTTGTAGATCCTTTGGTTTATATCCATGTTATCCTCAATCTATTTCTTAACTTATATTCTTATGGTATTCTTTTTGTCCCTTAATAATGGTTCATACTAAGCTTGTGAATCTACCAAAGCATATCCCCCGGGAGTGTCTTAACCAAGAGTACAGAAAGGCCTGTTGTCATGCACCATTTCCCATTCGAGTCTAGCTCAAAGCGGTGTTTTTGGGTTTTACCCCTAGATACATTTGTGCCAGAGCCACCTCTACCTGCTCGTATCCAGACAGGGATGTATTTTCTTGATAAACCACTTACTCAATACTCACCAAAATTATGGAATGTTTACATGTACTTAGTCTTATCCTTAAGGTTCTCACTAATGTTCTCTATTCCTAATTTTCAAAAATGACTAGACCATCCTCTGAAACCAACTATAGTGACTGGAACCTTTTACATATAACATTTCATGATTTTAAGCATAATTAATCATCAGAGTACAAGCCAAGGATTGTTAAGTCTAGTGTCTTGGAAGACTATGTACATATAACATAAAACATGGGGATAAAAAACACTTCTTTATTTAGTATCCATAAAGAGCTACTAACTTCCTTTGAGCCCTTACATCTACATAGGGTACCCTGGGGGACACATGAACAAAAGGATGAGCTGAAAAGTCCAGTAAGGGAATGAACATAAGGATACTTCTTAAGCACATGAGTTAGGAGGCATGAAATATTAATATCCAAAACATGGAACATATGAAATAATATCATTTAATCTTGGGATCATATAAACATGGAATCATATAAATTTGGCAGAATCATAACACATCTCTTCAGTACGGGTCAAGGCTAGCCACCAATCCCGTTTCACATCGCATCTCATGAGACTTAACCTTAACCAATGCATTGGAGCACTATCTGGGTGCACCCTTCTCAAAATTTTCATGAATATTCTTTCCACATAAATATTCTTATCATATATAGAATCTTACATAATCAACCATACATAAATATAAGGGTACCCATCAAAAGAATTGGGTACCACAATCATGAAATAAATCATAACCAATGGGCGTATCATGAAAGTGTCCATGTAAGGAAAGAATTAGAAAATACATGGACGTTAATAGAGTGAAATAGGCATATAACATGGTAAGTGGTTTCAAACATAAGTGACAATATTTGAGAAATGTATTTTAGAAACATAAGCATTAAAACATTTTTGTGCGGTTTTAAGGAAAATACTATAGATATTTTCAAATAGAAAAGAGGACAATAATTTATATAAAACTATAATTTAACCAAGAAGTTTTTAATAATAAAATACTGATTTTATAAAGACAATGGTTTCTTAAAACAGAAAATAGAGTGCACTTGAAATTTGGGTAAAAATTCAGGAAGTCCCCTTAAAACAGCTTTGCTTATCGGAAAGTTCTAAGGAGGGAATCTTTTAAAAACATGTATATCTCCAAAAGAAAGTGATGAAAGGGTGTTGATATAATAATATTGTACAAATAACCATAATTTAAAATATTTACATAAATAGATAATATAACACCATTTTGAAGGAAAGATAAGGCAACCCGAAAGAACAAAGAATGTTCGAGTAGAATTCATTACGATTGTATCGACATGGTGTCAGCTGTAACCAATAAGGTTTGATGAGAGAGATAAGGGGTTTCTCATAACTTATAAAAAATTAGGTAAGTATGGGGTTTGTGACAAAACATACCCCATAACTTGGTATTAAACAAATAAAAAGCATAGCATAGAGAACAATCTTGATTAAAAGTGAAAATAAGAGGATCCCTTACCTTAAATCTGTTGGTGTTCTCCTATTATTATTAAAGACCAGAATAAACAAATTAGGATTATTAATTATTAATTACATAACCTATTATATATTTAATTTATTTATTACAACCCTTTTTAGTTCATTCAAATCCTTTTTGACTAGTTACAAGGTTCAATTTCATTATTCGGGCTCATTTGTTTACTTGGCTTTAAAAGATCGGTTCACCTATATTCAGGTTTGGATTATATTTTAGATGAAATTGGTTGTCCAGAATTGAAGTTATATTCTTTTTTTTACATCTAGGAGATTAAATGGTTTTAATTTTAGGTTACTTAGAGTGAAGTCGAATTATTATATATATAACCTTAGTGATAACCATTTTTGTTAATCGATGGATTTGATTACAAAGAACATGTTTTGCTTTATAACTCAATACCATTTCTACAAAATGATTACAGAACCAAAAATAGGATATATTACATATATAATTATCTGGTTCAACCATAACAAAAATGGTTTCATGACCAGAATTAAATATAATAATAGAAATTGATAAATTGTTGTCCTTGAATGTGCTAAATTAGCACATCTCAAACGGTGCTTTCATTTTTTCAAATAAAAGGGTGGGGAAAGGAGAGAAGATAATGAAATATACCATTAGAATGAAAACATTCCAGTACATTTATATTACTATATTTATCGTACTATTATGGTGAAGGGAGGTGAGGAAAGAAATTAAAAGAAAAGAACTTAAAAGAAAGAAGGAATTGAGAAGAGGAATTTACCTCTTGAGACTTCCTCCTTTGAGAACCTCTTAAGAGGAGAGGTTTTGGTATTTTTTGGAGGTTGAGAGCTTTTAGACGTGGGGGAGTACCTTGGGGAGATATTTGGATAGAATAATGTCAAGGAACAAGGCTTGGGAGGAGTGAATAGAAGAGGGAGTGGAGGGGATTTTTATAGTGGAGGAGAGGAGGGATTTCATACTATTATAATCATTAATTTATTAATTCTTTACAAGACAATGAATAGTGAGTATTACATGACCAAGAATATTTTTTTATCATGTGATCCTGAACCAAGTGGTCTTACATCAGCATAACATCATCGATGACTCAATTAATCCATTATTTAGCATTTATTGTGAATTATCGGATTCTACTATTCATAAAAAATTTAGGTATTTTAGAAAAATCCCAAAAATTCACCCTAAACATTTTTCAACATGTAGAATACAAAAATTAAGTCCATTTTTCAAAAATAATTTTATAAATATGATAATTTTAATATTTAATTAAAATAATAATTTATTATCAAAACCAGTTTTAAAACATTCATTAACTTCTTCCAAAATATAGGTATATCGTACTTGTAACTTGAATATTATTTTTATACTATCGTAGGTGAGGTTAATATTCATTAGGGTATATCACTATTCATAAGGGTATGTTACTATTCATTAGGGTAGGTTACTATTCACCGAAAATTAAGTTTTTCTTATCAGACTCCAAATAACTTACTGATTACAACCGTGTATGTCAGATTTTTGAAATTCCAAACACAGAAGTGAGAAACTTATGTTTAAAGGTCACTTAGCACTTATTAGTTCATTGTGTTGTATTTTCATGTGATTTTATGTCATACTTATGAGAAGGGAATTTCTATTGAAAAACATTAGGTCGTTACAAGTATGACATATGATCCTTAAATGGATGGGTAGTTGGAGTGGACAATACAAACATTGGAAGGCATGTAGTAAGATTGTGTATTGTATTTTAGTGGATCATGGGAGGATCACTTGATGTTGGTGGAGTTATCCTATAATAAAAATTATCAATCCTTAATACATATTTCTCTATTTGAAGAATTATATGGGAATATGTGTTGTTCTCCACTAGGTTGGGTGGAAACATGTGATACATTGATGGTTGGGATGAGCCTTGTCCAAGAAACTATAGAGAAGATTATGTTGATTAGGAAGAGAATAGATATGGATCAGAGTCATTAGAAAATTTATTTGGATCATCTTTGATGACCATTGTAATTAGAGGTGGTAATAATATGTTATTCATAATCACTTATAGGCTTCGACATCATTATTTTGGAAGGAAATGAAATATATATCAGAGATATATTATTCCTTTTGAGATACTTGTTAGTGTTTTAGAGGTGGCATATAAATTTCTATTTCCACCATGGTTCAATGTGGTGCATAAAGTGTTTCATGTTTCTAAGGTGAATAATTATCATCCAGATACTAAACAAGTGAATTGATGGGATCATGTTCAGTTAGATCTGGATGTTTCATTACTGAACATGCTAGTGATAATTATGGATAGGAAAGATAAATTCATTCATGGTAAAAGAATCGGTCTATTTCAAGTTTTTTGGAAATATGGTTAGATTTAGGAGGAGACATGGGAGTGAGGGAAACAGGTGGTCGAGCAATGGCCCAAGCTCTTTTGACATGGTGATGGTTCTCTACCATCCAATGATGGAAATTAAAATGTTTTGGAGACTATAACTCCCCCATTTTTACATATTTAACCTTTTTTATTAATATTTAAGTTTATAAAGTAGTTTGGTTGTGTTTAGGAGAGTTTAGATGTTTTTTGGGATGATTTTAAAGTATTCCTGGGGGTACAGTTTGAGCACGATTTGGGAAAACCGTACAGCTTCTCTATGAAACTATGCATGTATAGGTAGAGGCAAGGATGATGGAAATGTTTAAGGCACATGGTTTTCCAAACTATGTGGCAACCAAGGTAAATTGTGCATCTTGAGACAATAGGCTTTCACAGTGTCGGTGAATAGATTGTCTAACCATGTAGGAAACCCATGTGGGTTACCCTTTACAGTAGTAGTAGGCACACAGTTAGTGAATAATTTTTCAAATTGTATAGCTAAACCATGCGTGGAACAAATAGTGGGTTTTAAAAAAAATTATGGGGCTCATTATTTTCCCATAAAACACTCATTTCTCATCCCATTGAATCCCAACTTATGATTTCTTCTTTTTAAGTGTTAAGAAGTCTCCCCACACATTTTAGAAGTGATTTGAAGGGTTTTTATGGTCCTTTGATGGTGATTCTACATTAGAAAGTCTATTCTATTCCTAGTTCCTTAGTCTTCCTTAGATCTACTCTCCTATCTATCCAGGTTTCCTAGATCTACTTTTTTGGCATGTAGATCTAGGGTTTTTGTTGCCTATAATACTTATAATTGGGCATGTTGATGTTATGTATAAGAATTTAAGTCTTTTTTGTGGATGTTTTACCACAATTTTGTGTGCGGTTGTGTGGTGGGTCGATTTTTCCAAACCCTAACGTATGGGGTTTCACTATTAACTCCCTTTTTTCTAGAAGTAGAAAGATTAATTTAAATTAATTGTGTTTTCTTGAAATTGATTGTGATTGTAAAGTTTGAAGCTTTATTGAAACTCATTTTTTTATATTTTTTAGATTATACATAAATGGGTTATTTTTTGTGAAATTTTATTTATTATTGTAGTTTAAAATGTTAAATTTAAAATTGGTTTCTTGGTTTTTTTTATGGTAATTGTTTGTGAAAATTGTTTTCAATAAAGATTATTTTTTATTGAAGTGTGGTTTGGCATGTATAATGTCTTAAGGGTATTTTTGATAAATGGGTGATTTTATTTAAGTGGTTTTGGCATGTTTTTTGAATAGTTTATTTTAATAAGTGATTGATTGGTTTGAAAATTGTGGGGTAGTATGTCTTGGAATGTATTGGTTGATATGATTTTAGAAGTTTTTAATTTTCATGTTGTTATGGTTTAGATATTTTTTTTTGGCTTGGCTATTGGTGTGAGTGATGAAGTGGGGATTGGAATAAATGGATAGTGTGTGTGAAGGGCCACTATAAATTGGGGGTGGATAATGGACATGAACGACCACCATCAAGGATAAGTGATAATAAAGTACCACTATAATGGAAGAGGGGTAAACTATTGTGGATGTGAAGTTCCACAGTCATGGGTACATGGAGTTTTGTGTATGGAACATATGAATATGATTGGATTTTCCATGTGTCCATTCAAGTTGAATCTAGATATGCTAATATGTGTAGAGAAAATGTTTAATGTTGTGTTTGGTTTCATTCCTTGGTATTGTATTTATTTAGGTGAAATATTTTGGTAAGGGTTTCTTTGAATTTCAAGAAATTATTTCATTGTTTGATATTTTATATAAATTGATTTATATAGATGTTCTTACAGTTCTAACATAGTTTCATGTGTAAGGAAGTCATTTGGTTAAAGCCTGTTGATTATTATTACTCGCCAACTAATTTGGTACTTTGGTGATTTTGAAGATGTTGTACTATGGGACACTGGTAAAGGTAAAGAATCTCATTTCCTTAGTGGTACATCATGATGCTAGGGAGGTCATGTGGTGCTTAGAGCATGGAGCTTTGTATGGTGCTATGGAGCTATATAATAACTTATTTTGGATTCTTTGTTTGGTATTATGCTTGGTAATATGATTTTGGATTATTTTGGTTTGGTTTTATTAGCCCTTTAGTATTGTTGAATTGTAAACCATTGTTGACATGCATCATATTTTTTTTGGTATTGGAATGCTTGTTTGGTTTTTTTCATTTCAAAGGTAAAATCATCCCCTACCCTCCATGAAGCCCTCATTATTGATTTCAAGCATTTGGTATCATGGGGATGTTACCTAATGCCAAGTAGCACCTCCACATAGACTCAAGATAATGAGTAGGGGTGGGATGTTACATCAGAACCTAATTCCAAGTGTGGAAATGCATCTGTATGGGCCATCTCAAGATGTTTTTTCAAATATAATTGAGATCAGTCTATCTTAATGTGGGAGAAAATGTGGTTATTGATCTAGTTTATGCCTTAAAAAATACATATTCATTGACTTAGACGAGTCATACATCTCAAAGATAAGGTTGTAGTATCAGAATAGTCCTACTGTATACATTGAATCAGAATCTAGCAGGTGATAGTGAGTGTACTCTATAGTATTAGGTATAGTTCATATCGTACCAACATTGCCTACATTTTTTGTTCAATAATGGTTCTTCCCACTCATTCATATCTAAAAATTGTTTGTTATACATAAATTTTTTATCATGTTATCCTCTGAGTTATTCTCCCCTGATAAAAAATTGGTCATGAAAGTGGACCATATCCAGTGATGTCTATATTTTCCTATAGGTGATTCTAGTTATGGTAATATATGAGAATTAATGAATATAGAGAACTTGACCTTTGTTGTGGTTCTATTTGTTAACATGAAAACATGATTTTGAACCCACGTTGATTACTAGCGTAGATGGGATAAATTTACTTCACCAAAGGGAGATAGGTTATTGATTACTGAAGAATAGGAATTTGGAGTATGTAGTGGTGGAATGGACTTGAGTCTGCTAAGTAAGGGCATGAAATAGATGGTGGGAATGGTTCTTTTAGAAGTACCAGTGACATCCCATAGACAATCACTCCAGTCAGGTATCTCTATCATGAAGTCATTCATGATTAATTTATATTACTTCCTATGGATTTACGAATTATCATTTAGATTGATCTACTTCCAATTGTGCAACACATTTCTAAAACTCTTTATCATATAGTGAAATATAAGATGAAGGAGCCTAACCTTATATTTATAAAGGATTTCATCATGCAATGTACATCACTTTGTGGTGTAGTTCAGTTTTTTTTCAAGAATGTGGGTGGTAAACATATACTCTTTATTTATTATAGTAATATGAATATGGTTATGGTGAATAAATGATAATCCTTTCTGAATATCAACAATGTTTTTTATTAGTTATTGGGATCCTAGTGGAACTCCATGATAGATCATTAATTAGGCCAAAACCAGCTATGTGATAGAGAGAAATAAATTCCAAATATAATGATTTAGAACAAATATGGGATTTATGAGTATCTAGTTATTATGTTAAGTTTTAGAAACGTGTCTAAGGTGTTTATGGTTCTTATAAAAAAGATATTTCACCCTAGGAATGGGCCATTTTTCATCATCTTTATTGAAGATATCCTCATTTACTACCCCACAATAGAGTAGCATGCCAGAAATCCGAAGGGAGTCCTATAAACATTTTCATCACAACACCATTATGACAAGTAGTCAATTTTTTTATGTTAGATTTAGGAGGTGACGATATTGGTGATTTTGGTGTCTGAGATATGTGTATTTTAGGACTGAGAGAATGTGAAAGAGGTTATATCATAAACATGTCGTAGGAATATATTTGTGATGAGGTTATTTCTATGCATAGAAAGATATTAGAGAAAAATTATCATTCTCCTCTCATAAATATCAGTAACTATGGATGAATTGAAAAATAATGGATTATAGTATCAATGGGTGGACCAATGTTAGGAGGTGATTCTCATGATAAAGAAATTTATGAATATTGATCCATTACTGATACATTATGATCCATAGTTTTTCTAGGTAGTATACATTGATGTATATGGATTTTGTTTGGGAGTGGTGATGTAGTAGAGTGGGTAGGTAATAGCTTATGAATCATTTCACCTGTTACATCACACGTTGAACTACCCAACTCATGATTCTCATTTGAAAGTAGTGGTCCGTGGTCATAATTTATTAGTACACCATCTCATTAGTGAGGGATTTGTAGTTTACACTAATTAGAAGGGCCACTAAAATATCTTCAAACAACATAACACGAACCTAAGTAATAGGTGTTGGGTAGATTATCCTCAGAATTTAGACAAGATGAATCATTTTAAACCATGGATGGGCAACATAATTTATATTTCTCTTAGTTGTAAGACAATGGTTGGATAGGAGAATGTTGAGTTTCCTTCAGATGAGCAGTGACACTTGGTGAGCATATTAGATGAATGGAGGTTTGATTAATTTTAGGATCAAGAGTTTATGAATTATTCTCCACTAGTGGTCACATATTCTCTAGTGGATTAGATAATGTAAGGATAAGATTCGAACACTGACTGTGTTTTGATGCAAGAACTACATTCTGAAGTTAATCTAATACATTGGTGGTTAATGGATGATGTTGATGTGATCCTTTTACATGGGAGAGTATTATTACATGCCTATCTCACAACATTATAAATGTGGTATTTCAATACCTCTAAATGGATGGATATTCCTTTTATGACAATGTAATAACATGACTTTAAAAGAATTTTCTAGTGGCCTGATATGAATTTGTACATCACTCATTTTGTTCCAAATGCCTTACCTACAAATGTGTAAAGGTTGAGAACTAGTGTCTTAGTGGTTTCCTCTAGATAATTTTCTCACGCATGTAAATGTGGTATGACATCATTATAAAACTTTTGTTAGGTTAAACTATGACCCTGATGTGATATAATTATTTCATAGTTATTTTTTATCAACTAATGATAGTTTCTAATTTTATACAGATATGAGACACTCAGTCAGTAAATGGTATGAGGGATATTTATATCCATGGGATCATATACCTATATAGAAATACCTGGATAATTTTGTTTTATAAAGACACAAATTTAATTTAAAAATTTTAATAGGGATTTATAAAATCTCTATGTACTCAACTATGATTTATTAGGGCATGTCATCCTCATATATATATATCTTCAGAGTGGAAAATTGTGATATTGGAGGATACACACCAAGGTTTTGCTATAGATATTGGTTGAGATTGAGATAGTCACTTATCCTGGGTTTTGGTTACATAGAATAATTTTTATCATGCATAAATTCATATTTAACATTATGAGGATATTTATTGGAGGTCTTATTATACAATGCTTCATTTTCAATTGGAAGATATTATTGTGGTTCTAGGGAGAAAATTTTTCATGAGACCTCTAAGAGTGTGTAACTGAATCTAAATATTTTAATGACCAATCAGTATAGCAGGATTTCATATGTCAACCAAAGGAGGATAAATTCAGATTTGTATATGGGTGATTCAGTTTTATTAAGAAAAACTCCTCATTTAAGCCACTGGAATCTTTAGAAGAAAGGCATGAAGGCCTTGTGTTATGTTGTACCCATCGAGATCGCTGACTGGATGGAGATAGTGTAATACCATCTTGATATTCCTTATAACTACTAAGGTAATAATGATGTGTTTCATGTGTCAATACTCCAAAGGTACATCATCATTCCTGAACATGATTTAGAATATAGGGACATTTATTTGATACCATATTCATCTAATTTAGAGCATCAATTATAAAGTGTGGACCATATTGAGAAATTCCATAATGGAACATTGTAGAAAATATTTGAATTTTTTGTAACATAGATGGATCTTGATGATTATTTGGGAGTGGTAGCATTTTATTCAATCTTGGTCGCATGAGTTTTTCAAGAATGACCTCTATGGAAACTTATCAATGATGAGATTCCATTATATGTGGAAAATTTTATTATTCCCAATTTTAATTTGATTAGTAAATACTCTATTATTGTAATTTCAACAATTTTATATTTGAAAATAAATATTTTCAAATAAAAGATTAGTTTTTTATTATTTTAAGGTGTTACATAAGTGTAGGAAGATGTATTATGACATTTTATAATTGTAATTAGCCTTCTACATAGGCTGGAAAATGGTAAACTGGTTGTTACATAAGGTTAAACCTTGAGTCTTTGTGCTTCCAAAGTGTATCCTCATTATGTGTAAGGGTAAATCCCTATATAAATTTATTGTGTATGGGTATTTTAGGCACTAAATATTCATTTCAATTCATTACATAGGGTTAAAAAGTGGCTTATGTATGGGTACCATCTAGCATAATGGTACTATATAAGGGTTAAAAATAGTTTTTTAAGGGTTATCCACACACTACATTAGGGTAACCTAGACACTCTAGATCAAATGTAATGTTATCCTAGACTACTTATTTGGAAATGAATATGTTCATCCACTACATAAGGGTTAACATTGTACCCTCTCTCAAAGCCTAAGATATGCATAATGGTAAAAAAAAAGTTATAGATATGAAGTGATTTTTAAGTGGAAAATTATTTCCATTCTCCTTCATCTATTTTATCCTACTTATATTGGACCTGTGACATATTTCAATAATTTTCATTCCAAAAAAACCAGGATTTAAATCCATGGACACATTTAAATCATTAACTAATCTTTATGGATGAAATTTAACAGTACAAAATTAGGAATATCATAAAAGAAAAAGTAAATAATTATATATTTAAATTTTTTACTATTACTAACTTGTACATGGCTAGTATTCTTAAAATGATACCAAAACCTTCCCTTTTATTTTTTTGGTTTTTATTCAAGTTTGGGATGTCGAGAAATACTGTTATTTAAAATCTATGAAGTCTTCTTCAAACAAACTGAGTTCTTCATCTTGTTTCTAGTAAACCAATTATCACTTTAAATCTCCTCTATTTTCAGTGTTATGTTTATAAAGTATAAAATTTATTTAAGAATTATATGAATTGTAAATAATAAATTTGGAAAACATTTATAAATGATTTCATCAAAAACATATAAAAGTACCTTATAATGATAATGACACAAAATGATATAAAAGAATATTAAGAACTATTCTAGTCTCTTATAGGTTATTATATAGAGATAAATAACTATCACATATGGAATTATAATTAATATTTTTGAAATAATTGATAATTATAAAGGAGGATAATGTATATTGGTAATTATATTTTTTAATTATCCTATAGAGAGAAATTATAATCACATGTGATATTTTATTTTTCTTTTAAATAACATTGTTGGATTTGGTTCTAGGATTCCTTAAATGTCCTAGAACATGTACTTGTCAACAAACACAATAATAAGGTCTAAAAAGAGGTTTTTGGGGTAGTTTATGTTTCCACTCATGCTTTGTAATCATACAAGGTGGTTATCAATGATTTTTATATCAATTAATTTAAGGTAATAAGTTCAGTATTTTTTATGGATCTAATCAACACATGTTTCCTTGATATTATTATTATGTTAGCATACATTGATTCATGTTATTTTATAGTGATCCCATGTGGGGGGTGTATCTCATGAAACCCATTATATACATTGATTCCTTGAGTTTTTATACAGTAGTTTATTTACATGTTTCATTGTGATAATAAGATGTATTTTATTGCTATAAAATGCTTTTGATGATATTCTATGCTCTACCTTATAAGTCATTTACCAAGACTTTGAGGTTTTTATTGGTAAATGAGACAAGTAGACCATCGTGTTTTGTTTATCTTGCAATGGGAGAGTGTGAATGACAAGTTATGATGATGATGATGTTGATGAAACGTAAAATATTGTTGGTGTATGATGATATAGGGGCTTGAGATAAGGCATCACGTTTGAGGTATGTTGTCCTGGGGGCCTGACCTAAGGTATAATCGGGATATGATAGTCTACGGTTCATACCCATAAATTATCGTGGATATAATGATTTGGGATATTAATATGAATCAACACCTTATGAATATCAGTAGATATGTTATTAGATGTCTGTAATTTTGTTCTCAATTTATATTTCATGATTATCATTTCAATATGGAGACAAAGAAGGTATATTCAAGGGTTCTGGTGTCTTGAAGAACACACAACCACTCGGTTTTATATTTTATGTTTTTATGATTATTACACCTTATTTATTATCATGGAATGAACTATTATACATGAGAATGGTTTTTGAGGAAGCATTAGTGGTTCCCTACAGAGTCTTGTAATCACACCATACTCAGTAATTTCAGAGAGCTTATAGATTTCATACATCGGGATCTATTATATGGCATGGGGCATGTGGGAGATGGTTGGACCATGGATCATGGATCTAGAGGTAGGACTAGGATAGAATATATGGACTACCATTTTTAATTTATTTTTTATATATAATACTTAACTCTTGTTTGGATTACAATATTTGGATCTTAATGATTATTTTTATAAAATGATTTTCTTTTTTATTATTTTATATATATACAATACTTTGATTATTATATTAATTTTTATTCTATTAATTTATTTTTCTATGACTTGATACAAAGTGTATTTTCACCCAAATGATGGACTTAAACCCTCACTACTAGTTAGAATCCTCTTTAATATGAGGAGGCATTCATGAGATCAAGTTACCCAATGGGTTAAACCTGATAATTCATGTAAGGGTGTTATATTTATGAAATTATGTATATTAAATCAGAATGATGCAGTCCATAAATTAAAATATAGAGAAAATATGGTTTTATAAAGGTGTTATGTAATAGATTAGTGTGACCATGTACATATCCTCTACTCTAGTTGATAGGTTTTCTTTATTCCCTCTATTTTAACATATATTAAGAAACTATACCCTCCATAGATGTTTGGAAAATGTATCGTAAAAATAACATTCTTAGTTTGTAACCAGTATAAAAAGATTCATATCATAGAATGGGTGATTAAAAGATGAATATTTTCTTAGTGTATACACATTAGAGAAACCCTTCATTATATCTCTAGAAGGATATATGCAATTTAAAAGACACATAGAGATGAATAGAGATGAGATACTATAATATTGAGAATTGAGAACTATCCCTTTGAGAGGAATACTTATGATAGATGTAGAAGTTCTATAGATTCATCATTGGTATGATCTAAATTTATAATCAATCACATTGTAATATAGATATTCTCAAATAAAATATATTTATAGCATTAAACTGATCTTGGAATCTTATGTAATACTTCCCCTTCATTAAGCACTATCAATAAAAAATTTAGAGTATTAAGGTCTACATGGATTAAGAATTCCTACAAGAAGATTAACCTCCACTTTATTTCTGGAATATCCCACTAACATGGAAAAGAGACACCTAGGGGAACATTGGCTCTTCCTTCTATCACCCGATGATCAGTGCTCCTCCATTGGATTGTCGGTGGACTTCCTGTATGTTGGGCCTTCTGTTCTTCACCCCTGGTTGTCCATGGGATATGCATATTCATTATCATGATTCATTCTGTTATCCAAAATCCATTATGTCATATTAGCTTCGAAAAACACAAAAAATACATCGACAAGAACATCCAGTGTCAAAAAGATTCTATCCTATGCTTTATTTTACTCATCGCATGGATCATTTTAAATTCAAGTTCTATCCACTGAAATGAAATATATTGATATTTTATAAATTTTTTATTATGAAAAATACTACTATATAGTGATAGGTAAATTAGTATGATGTATTACTATTTATTCAGAATAACCTCTATAGAAAATCTACCTTGAATAGGTAAAAATGAAGATTGTCCCTTAAGATATAGTTGATTTTAAATTGCATCTAGAAACATTAAATTCATATAAATTTGAATATTTGAAGGTTATATTGTTTCTATAATTGAATTATGTCTCTTAAAACACTCTCATCTATTGTTTTAATGAATTATCGATGATATTATAGGGAAAATTTTGAATTTATTAATGTCAAAAAAATTATAATTCATGAACTTGTTTGGCATTAAACAAAGAACTATAAACATGATAAGTTTTCTAAAATGATTCAATTTATGTGATTTAATTATTGTATGAATTTTACGATGAAAAACTATGAAATTACAATCTATAATTTTTTTATGGAATCATCATAGATAATGCTTATACAACCCTTTAAGGAATAATATTGACAAATACTATGAGTTTTTATCATATTTTATTAATTATTGGATATAAAAGATATCTTAATCAATACCTATAATTTTCTACAACATGAAAATAGAATGTAGAATTATAGTGGATTGATTTATTCCATGTTTCATAAAAATTTAGTAATTAAATTCTATTTCAAATCATTTATTATTATTATAAATATGTAGAAAATAGATAAAAATAATAATATTGAATGAAACTGAAGAATGAAACCATAAATATTGACATTCCATTTTCTAGGAGGAATTAATAAAGAAATAAATCAGTGGAGAAGAATGAATCTAAATATTGTTTTCGATTTATTTTATTTAAACAATGTTATAATAAATTAAGGGATGTATCTTGATTTTAACATTACTGTGAATTATTTCATGGATAATTTCATAGAGTTTCCATGTATATTGATAAAAAGTTAAATATCATCAAATGATTTTGAATGTTCCAAGATTACCATATAGAATTTTGGATCTCCTAACTATGATGGGTTATGTAGAGAAAATTGATGATGCATCATTGATCTTGGATATTAGATAACATTTCCACTAATTATGTTGTCATGAAATTAATGGATTGTTTATGTTTCATTATTCATATAGAAATGAATTTATAATAAGAATGACATTTGATGTGATGAAAATAATGATAATATTAATTTTTTGGTGATTATCAAGACATGTTTACTACATTTGGTTGGATGTTGGACGATATTTTATCGTGTTTTAAATTAAAAATATATTTGAACCATTAATCTGGTGATGGATATGTTAATATTAAATCCATTAAAATATCATACTGATTTATTTCAAAATGGGTTTTTAAGGTGTCAAAACCAATTATTCTTTGAGGTATATATCTTTTATATTCTTTCATTTTTTTAGTTTAAATGGTTAAATATGGCATGTTATGAATTCCCTATATGGTCATGGAGGTATCAGGGGTGTCTAAGGCTGGTTCAAAGCATGAAACCCAACACATGTGGTTAAATATTTTTGGTACATGGTTAGTGTAAACTATGAGAGAATGCCTTATAGTTTGATAAAACCATGCGAGGTTGGATAGTGAGTAGGATGAGATTGAACAGTTTCATAAACCATGTGACTTGGGTTGCATGGTTGTGTGAAAATGTATTCAATTTTGATAGTGGAGTTTTGCACAGTTTATGCACTATTAGTCAATACATGCATAAAACTGGTCAATATTCCTCTACTTATAGCCAAGCATGCATGGTTGGCGTATAGTTTGGCCCACCATTTGGCCAAACCATGCGACCTATAAATATTTATTAAATTACCATTTTCCCCTTAATATCAAATTAGACCTAAATTCTATTCCACATTACTCTTCTACATAGCAGTGGACACATTGGAGATCCTCTTGAATCCAAAAGGTAGGATTTGATACTATTCATTTTTTCGAGCTTATATTTGAGTGTCGTCAGTCTCATTAGATCCACATCATTGTGTTATCAATTAATTTGTAGTTTTTCATCATTATTTTTGTTATGGATGTGTAATTTAGGTGAAAGCGAATATACCCAATTTATAGTTTCTTCGTCTGTTCTTCATTTCCTTTGATCTAAGTCGAATCAGGAGCTGATACTGGAATAGCTATCCACTACAATCCCATGGTAGTTGTTCTTGTGATTTTAGTTAAAAGGCGAAGTTCTTATATGTTTTTCATTCAATCACACACCTAATTTTTAGTGAAATTCCATTGAAATGGATTTTAATCCTTGAATTACACTGTTAGGCATGTCTTATTCAGTTAAATATTCCAATAAATGGATGATTATAGGTTTAGGACCTTGAAAGTGGAACCACCCCTTTGGGTGTTATTTTATTTAAATGGGAAATTATAATGGCATGAGAACTTGGATACCTTTGAAATGTTCCCTTTACCCCATGGCATGGGATGTTAATATTGAATTATCAAAGAATGTTAAATTTTGAATTGTAAATTTTTATTTAAATGATAAATTGATTTGATAAGAATATGGGATGGATTCCATGCCACTAGACCCTTTCCATGTATTAGTTTTTTAATAATGAGACACTGGTTATAATGAATTTCCCATGTGAGTTTTTGAGAGGCAAGTCTATTAAGCTTAGACTATGCCTTTATCCACCTTTTGAGTTGAGGTTTGAATTAAAATGATCTTGGTTTTGAACTTTATATGTTCAAATGAAAATGATTAAATGATATTTAATGATTATATGTCTTGGGTGACACATGGATTCAGTGATAAATTCCATGGACGGACTAAATTGGTTTGTACCTTTCTTACGACGAAGTAACTCTTGGAATCCTAAAATGGATTTACAAGGATGGAATCATAGTTACTTGAATATTATATATAGAGTTACACTTGGATTCCTTATAGATTTCCATGGACAAACTCAAGGTTATTTGATCATATATATCATGGGTGATACTTAGGTTTTTATAGTGCACCAATAAGGACAAACTCGAATGGAAGTGATGTTATACAAGACAAAGATAAATACGAAGGTTCTTGTGATGATATCCTTGGAAGGGATTGTAGGGTGTTGGTTTATATTATACCTAGAGAGATACCTAGATTCCAAATTTGGAATTACAAGTATGGGCTTGGGTTCCAAACTGAATAATGAATGAAATGAATTATATAATGCATATTAGAAAAAAAATAACAATATTAGATTTAGTCTTTGTCTTTAACTTTATGGATATCTAATTTAGTAATCATTTGGTTTTATATTTTCACAGGGGACACTAGGATACACAACAGGTCTCCATATACATAAATTAAATTGAATTAAGTCATTAAATAGATTTTATTATTAAATGAGTTCCTTGACTCTATATCATGTTTACATTAAGTAAATCCTTTACATACTCTATTATTGCTTTCACTCTATTGTTACATAGTCACTAAACTAATGGAACTTGGACTTGGGTGTTTTTATACTAGGATTTAGCCTCACACACTATTCAAGCTTCTTTGGATACCCAAACGGACCTTATGATTTCAGTCATGGATAAGGTCAATTGTCATACTAGATGTTATTTATTACTTATTAGGATCAAGGGAACACATGACTTAGATGAATATCATGATTCTATCTAGGTACTTTTGGCCTTTTTTACTTTTGTTATATGTATTTTACACCTTCCATGTATACATTTTTTAGCTGTTTTGTGGAGACATATGACATGAATCATCATTATTGTATATGAGACTCCTTTATGGTATTGTTTATTATATCTATTCTTACTTCATACCTATTTTCAGATTTTTATTTTGCTTCTTATATTGAATTATATTTCTATTCCATTGTGTTACACTATGGTTATGAGGGAATATTCTCCCCACTGACACACCAAGGACCTTACTTATAGATAGTAGACTATAGTGTTTTGGGATATGTGCTTGAGGCTGTGTGACCCACCGGGATTAGGAAAAATTTAGGGGAATCTGGGTCTGGGACATTATAAAGTGTTATCAATGAATTTTTCTTTTCTCATTTATTATTCTGTGATAATATAAAGGTATGAGAAGGAAATGGAGTTTGATAATGAGATGTGCCTAGGCCTAGCTAACCCACATACGTGAAAAATACAAATTTCCCCAAATTGAATTTTTTTTCAGGATTTTGGATGTTATAGTTGATTTGATTCCACCATTGGGTGATGCACTTAAATTTTGATGTTACTATTTATATGATTTCGGGTTCTATTTTGATTAAATATGATGAGATGAGGGTATTCCATATCATGAATCATTTAGTAACTTTATAGGAATCACATTCCATGCAATATACCATTCCATTTAGGATGAATTACTTATTGCATGTTGTTGTGATAGGTGTCGTGATATATATATATAAATGTATTTTTGATATGATATATATACCTGATATTTTGATAGGTATTATGGAATGTGTTATGGTTTAAATTAGGTGGATTCCATACATTGGATCATGAGGAGTATGGGCCCTCATTGATCTGAATTTGGTGAACTATTTGTTTAATACATTTAAAATGAATTGTGATAGGAAAGTGAAATGAATGAAAATGGAAATAAATGTGGGAAAAATGTAAAATTGAGTTGCCTGTAGAAAAGAACATGACCCAGTCCTGACCATAGTAGTGGGAAGTAGGTAGTATCTCTTACTTATGTATGATCTGTACAATGCACAGACCTGACTCTAGGAGAATGAAGAGGGGTGTGTTTCTAGTATGTGAAGGTGTGTACCTATCTCGCTTCTATATCTACACATCAGTGCTACAAATAATGATCAAAATATCAATTTGATGTGTGTATTATTAATTTTAGAGTAATTACACAATGATGACCTCCCTTCATACACTAGGAGGGTGGTGAAAACAATACTCTATAGGTGGTGAGACATGGGATACCTGTGGACACTCTAGTAGTATTAACTATTGAACTAGTATGTATTCCAGACACAGGTGCTGAGGCATAGTTCCAAGAAAGATTTATTCGGCTCATGAAGACCATTCAAGGTGCACCGCGACCTTCCCTGACAATGGAAGAGTTTAAACATGAGATTCAGCCATAGTATCCTCCAATGTTTTTAGGGGATAGAGGAATACAAATTGTGGATTCATACATAGAGGCCATGATCTCTATCTTTAAGAATTGAGAGACACCTCCTGATATGAGGGTAAAATAGTCTATATATATTCTTTGTGATTCCTCCATGATATGGTGGGATATCATAACATAGAAAAATCTTCATCTAGAGATAGTTTGGAGGTATTTTTATATATCCTTCACTAATTATTTCTATCCCAAGATACTGAGGGAAAATAGATCATGTGAGTTCTTGCACCTAGAGAAAGGTGTGTTATCAGTTAAAGAATGTTCATCCCATTTTATTAAGCTCCACCACTTCAATGTTAATTTGATGGGTTATGAGTTATCTAAAGCTATGTGATTCGATGATTGTAACAAGTTTTAAATTTGATCGCAGGTGAATTAATTTCAGCTGAATATTATTTCTAAAATAGTGAATTTATAACTTATCAAAGAGAACAACCTGAGAGAGGCTACAGTTTAGAGATATTGTTGTTCAACACCTAGTTCTAGTACTATATTGATCAGTAGTATGAAGCATTTTCTGTAGATTCCACATTTGATATCAGTAGCCAAATAACATACCCAAGTAAACAAGTGATGTGCGACTGGTGTGGTAGGATGGGACATATGAGGCCATAATGTATGAGGGAACCAATCAAGTGCTAATATTATAGAAAGATGGGTCATATATATCACTTCTGTATAAAAGTTCCTCTGATATCCAGTGAGAGAGGGTCTACATTGGCACCACATTTCCTTTCATGCATTTGTTGATTACTGACATCAATGGCTTACCATCATATCACTGGAGGGTAGTGAGTTTATTCAAATGGGTGAAGGGGATGTCCAGAAGAGATGATATTGACCCAAGAATAATGGGTTAGGTGGGATTATATCCCATATTGCAAGTTTATATTTGTATGATTAGGGAACATGTCAGAAATATTTCCCTCTAATGGATGACCAATTCTGGAAATCTCCCCTCATAACTTTTCAGGGATACCTCCAGTGAGAGTGGTAGATTACTCTATCGAGATACTGCCATGATCTGCACCAATATTAATTCCTCCTTATAGTATGACTACCACTGAGATGATAGAGATCAAGAGGAAACTAGAGGATTTATAGGCTAAGAGGATTTTTCACCCAGCACTTCTCATTGGGTTTCACTGGTCATTTTTTTTTAAATATTGATAGTACCCTTAGTTTATGTGAATTATTAGAAATTGAACCAACTAATGGATAAGAAATGGTATCCTCTACTACATATAGGTGATCTCTTTAACCAACTCCAAGGATATTGGGTTGTCTCAAAATTTTATTTGAGATATTTTTATTATTGGGTGAATTTTATACTAGGAGACATTCCTTGTGAAAAAATTTATAGTAGGTATAGTCTATATGAGTATTTGGTTATGTTGTTCGGTCTTAAAAACACTATAGTGGTCTTTATGGCACTAATGGACTTAGTTTACCATCCTTATCTTTAATTGTTTTTGGTAGTTTTCATGGATGATATCTTGTTGTAATATCATAATAGACATGACCATGCCAATCATCTTGATATCATATTTAATATACTGAGGGAGAATCGGTTAAATTCTAATATGAAAAATTTCCACTTATAGATCGATAAGATTAACTTCTTAGGAACATTATCTTAGATATTGGAGTATCATTTGACCTGGAGAATGTGAGATCCATATATTCCTAGGATCAGTACAAGAACATCTTTGAGGTATGAAGTTTATTAGGGTCAGTTTGTTACTACATGCATTTTATGAAGGATTTCTCATGCCTTGAAGCACCGCTTACAAACTTTACTAAGAAGGGTGTGATATATGTATGGTTAGATACCTGTGGTAAAACGTTTTAGAAGCCAAAAGGGAGACTTACATTAGTGATGATATTGATTTTTCCATATCCAGTTAGTTTTTATAGTGTTTACTTAAATGCATCAGGTATCATTCTAGGAGCAGTCCTAATGGAGAGAGATCGAGTCATTTCATACGAGTCTCGGTATTAGAGTCCAAAATAGAGGAATTACCCAACACATGATCTCGATTTAGCTGCAGTTGTTCATAAATTATGATGTTAGAGACATTATTTATATGGAGTTTGTTTTTTTGTGTAAATGGACCATAAAACCCTCATGTACATTTTTAAACGATGTGACCTGAATTTGAGGTAGAAAAAGGTGGTTTGAGTACCTATAATCTTTTGAGATAAAGAAATATTATATTCTTGATAATGGTAATGGAATGGATGATGCATTGAGTATGTTTACTCAGATACAAGTACCGTTGATAGCCATTATTGAGAGGTATCTTATGGATTTCTTCTATGAGATGCACTTGGAGGTGCAGGACAGTCAAAGGAATACTTTTCTATCAACATAAGTGGTTACTAATACACTTCTTGATATAGTGAGGATAGGTCAGCAATTAGATTATGAGGTCCTAGTCTTAAAAGAGTGTTTTGTAAATGAGGACACTCATCCTAGTTGGACCATAGGCAAAGATGAAGTTCTATATGTTCATGGTCATGTATGGGTTTCAACAGACATGTGTGAGGTGATTATGCAAGATTTTTATGCTTCAACATGGGAAGTTCACCCGGGTTTCACCATGATGTATCAGGATTTACATCACCATTACCAGTGGCCAAGTATGAAAAGAGATGTAGCTTGTTTTTTCATGATTTTTTCCACCTATCAATAGGTAAAGGCAGAACACTAGAAACTAGCTGGAATTTTACAGCAACTACCCATTCCCGAGTCAAAATTTAATGATGTTGTGATGGATTTTTTGACATGTATAATGATTCCCCCTGAGGAAATTATGTATTATGGGATTTTTGATAGTCTCATAATGGTTTCAAATTTCATGTCAATCAAGGAAACCATCAGTGTGGATGATCATGGGAGGATGTATTTCTGTGAGATATTATGACATCATGGGGTCACACATACTATCATTTTCGATATGGAACCTAGTTTACTTCATGGTTCTAAAAAAGTATTTAAAGGGTTTTTGGTACATAGGTGCTTCTTAGCCTAGAGTACCTCTTTTAGAATTAAGTCCTATCAAAGCACACAATTTAGGTTCTTGAGGAAAAGATCTATTCATGTATCATAGAGTCTGGGGGGTTCTTGGGAGAGGAATATACCATTGGTTTAATTCACCTATAAAAATAGATTTTATGCTAAAATTATGATGGTGCCTTGTGAGGATTTTTATGGTAGGCCACAACGATCACCCATGTTTTTGTTAGAGGCAGGAGAGACAAATATGTTTGGACCTTGTATTATTCAAGAGACTATAGAACATGTGCAGTTAATTTAGAAGAAGATGGGTGTTGTGTAGTCTCAGCAAAAATCATCTATAAATTATTGTAGACAACCTCTAGAGTTCAAGGATAGGGACAAGGTCTTCTTGTGTGTCTCACCAATGTTGGGGCACAGTAGGATCAAGAGATAGTGTAAACATTCCTCATGGTATGTCGAACCGTTCAATATTCTGGAGAGAGTCAGGCCAGTAGACATTCAATTGAAATTATCTTAGAGGTATCAATCCATTCATGACGTCTTGCATGTCTCTTAGCTGTGACATTACTATTCATACTCATCTCATGCCATTCATCATGAGGAGGTTGATTTACAAGTAAATGTGTCCTTTGATAAAAATATTATATGTATTGTGGATCACAGCAAGAATGTTCTCTGAAGATGGTCAACCCCTCTAGTATGAGTTGAATGGAAACATGGTTGTCTATAGGAAAAGGCCTAGGAGTAGGAGGCTGATGTATACACATATTGGATGGAGTTATTCTATAATTAAATTAACTATTATAAATAAAAATTCCATTTTGATTTAATTAAAAGTCTTATTTTGTAAAATGGATCACTACTGGAAAAATACCCTATACCAATGGTTTGGAACCGTTGGTATAGGCCTCCAAACCGTTGGTATAGCCTATACCAAAAGTTTAAAGAACCGTTGCTAGGTAAGTTGTGGGGATAGTTCTATACCAATGGTTTTGGTAAAACCATTGGTATAGACCTATACCAATGGTTTTGAAAACCATTGGTATAAGTAATATGAAAATCTGTACCAACGGTTCCATAAAACCGTTGGTATATGTAATTCAAAAAATAATCATTTGGTTGGTTTTGATCCCAGCACCTCCCGTTTGTGATTGAACTACTTAACCACTAAACTAACATACTTTTGTGAACATAATTTCATAAATATATATATTTATTATCATAATTAATTTAAATTTTTATTTATTTAATGTCCTCTGTAAGAAGATTCCATTAAAAATACATGTACATATACCAACGGTTCTCAAAATTTTTGGTATAGGTTCTTTGATTTTGGGACCTATACCAACGGTTTTGGATAAACTTTTGGTATAGGGGGACCTATGCCAATGGTTTGGACAAAACAATGGTATAGGTCCCCCCCTATAACAACGGTTTATAAGTGAATTATACCAACGGTTTTGGCCAAACTGTTGGTATAGGTCCAAATTAGTGAACTATATCAACGGTTTGCCTAAAACCATTAGTATAGATCATATTTACAGTACTGGATATAGAAAACAAATTCACTCCATTTTTTATTATATCTAATTGGATTTAAATGAAAATTATGTATCTTTACTTTTTATAATATAGCCACTAAATAGTGATCACATGACTAGTATAAATATAGGGTTTTAACAAACCTTTTCAATAATGAAAAAGGAAGTGATGGCCTCAACTAGTAGGATCTTTTCCTATGAATCCCATTTATCAGAGCTTCTAAGGGATATATCATTTCATGGATTTTCCCTAGACTAATCCTAAACTAATATCCAACAACTTATGAATGAGTGACCCCATTTGTGGTAGAAGTTCGAGCTCATCAAGATCACGTCCCAAACCATGTTCACCAAACAACCCCATTAAAACCCCACCATCACACACCTTACTCTTAGGGTGTGTACTGGTGTAATAAAGGGATATTTATCAAGACCCTATAATTAGGGTCATGTAAATTATTTTTATACTGAATAATGAATATAATTTAATTCTACTATTATTACTTTGTAAATGGCTTTTAATGCGCAAATAGTATCTTCAGTTAATATTTAAATTCAATTAAGAAATCTATCTTGATGAATTAATGGATTTTTGAAATAAATAATATTTTAAAAAAAGTTTATCATTAAATTAATTTTATAAAATATAAATGATGATATAATTTTTAGGTAGTAAAATGCAATATTTATTAAGGTTTGAAAACAATTTTTTTCAAACCCCGTAAATTTTCAATAAATGGAAGTTTTCATTTTAAAAGCAAAAATTCACATATTTAGAAATTTATTTAGAAAAACTGAATATATTATTTTTGGAATCATTTTTTCAAAATTATCCAATGGTGAATTTTTCATAATCTTTTGAGACAATCAGATTTTTGTGTAAAAATTAAATACCATATAAATATATAGTGTGTTTTATGACATCATAATGGACCAATAGTGATGTAATGAACACTAAAAAAGAGATCTTCAATAAAATATATGTTTTAACTTTAAAATAATTTGATTTTTGATTTGTTTGAATTATTATATAAATCCTTAATGAATCCTCTAAAATGTATAATATATTTTATGATTTTTAATTCATTTATTTAATAATGTAACTCACCTCAAAATAATAAAGGTTAATATTTTAATATCCTTTACCCTTCACCTAATAAAATAATTAAAATATTCCCTATGAAAAAAATCATGGGAAAAACTAGGGGAAGGTTTGTGGTTTTAAATATTTAATTATACAGATTCCAAAACCTATGTTTGTGAAATATTAAATAATTCCCCTCCCATTTCCTTTATAAACCCACCCTTGATCCTACTTCACTTCACTAAAAATCCTTCTAGAATGTACCTATTATTTCCTACCCTATATTTAATCATACCAAGGCATAACAATATCTCAATAATTCTCTCTTCAAGATTTTGAAGTCAAACACTAATGTAAGAGTTCCTTCCATTCTAATTTTTATCCAAGTATCCTTATATTGGTAAACCCTTTTATTTTAAATTAATAATGATGGGGTATGTTTACACACCTATCCCATACTACCCTTATTATTTTTTAATAATGATATACCCCTTTTCTCTCATAATCCCTCCCATGTACACCTGATACCATACCAAAATTTTTTAAGAGTTATTCAATTTCCCCTCTTTCTTTAAGTTTCTTCATTATGCTACACCTTATATTTACAAATTCCATATGTTGGGACATGTATTTATATGAAACACATAGTTTACATTTCATGTATATATGGTGAGAGACCCCTTTTTCTCTCATCACCCATTTTTATGAATTTTTATGTCATGTCATTATGCTGCTGAAATTGCACCACGTATTTCAATTCCAAAACAATTTTGTGGTGAAAACCATACCCATTACCTACCAAGGGTGTTCAAATTTATTCACATATTCCTTTTTATTGAGGACTTACATTTATTCATTCTATAATCCTTGATCATGGAATAAATTATGATGATGAATGAATCCATGTATTATGATCTATTTGGCACAATTAAACATGAGAATAAAATGAATGAGACTAGTGCACCCAAAATTATATAGTTCTCCAATTCATTGGGTAGTGTTTAGTATCATTATATATCATGTTGTGATAAGTTTTTACCTAATTCCTTAATGACATATTCTCCACTATGATTTTTTGTAAGTTTATTTTTTACCTTTGATGCAATGTTTTAAGTTATTTCCACATTTCCATGTTATAAATATCATGTTATATCATGCTTTATGATTCATGTTCCTTTAGGCCTAATTCATATTACTTTCCTAACATGTATTACTATCTTTATCATATTTAATTTTTACCCCCTTACTAGGATTTATAAATCACCTCTTTCTTATGTATGTCCTTAGGTTATCCCATGTCATGTTAAGTACGAAGGAATGTTGTGGTCATGTAAAAGAATTTTTCAATAATGATGTTGTATTTTAGGTTTTATATTGTTATTCAATGTACCTGATTACCAAATACACTATAATTATCTATCTTTCTGATTGTATTAAGCGTAATTTTATGTAATTAAATGAAGTATGAATGTAATAAAACATAATAGGGTTTTTATAGTTGGTATCAAAGTAAAGTTTAGTTATTTATTGGGATTAGGAATATAAAACTATAGTGAAATCCTTAGGGGTAAGACTAAGTATAAGATAAACATCGCTCAATTTTGGTGAGTATAGAGTAAGTTTATTATCAAGAAAATATATCCCTTTATAGATACAAAAAAAGTGGATGTGGCTCTGGTACATATATATCTAGGGGTAAAACTCAAAAACACAACTTTGATCTCGACTCGAATGAGAACTGGTGCACGATAATGGGCCTTGATACACTCTTTGATGACACTCCTAGGGGATAGGCTTTGGTAAATTCATAATCTTAGGATGTTCCATTATTAACAGAACAAAAAAAAAGACCATAAGAATATACGTTAGGAAATAGATCATGGATAACATAGATTGAATCCAAGAAATTCATAAGTTAAGGAAATAAATTTAATGTATATGTTATCCCTTTAATGTAATTATATTCCCCATTATGTGTTTAATTTCTTAATAAACTTACCCTTAATTTTTCTTTTTCTTTTAGCCAATGGCAGGTAATAAGAGGAATCATGCTAACAACCGATGTGAAGATCAATGTAATGACCGCCCAAATGATATTCCTAATCTGTTGGGAGTTGGAATAAAAAAGTTTTTCATGATACTCTGTAACACCCCAAGATTTCATAGTACGTTATTTCTTCAAAGTAATTCAAAAACTTGCAGTACACGCAACACCGAGTTCTAGCGCACCATGACTTACCAAACTAGTCGTTCAAAAGCGGTTATGAATAGTATTAACTGAATTTTGAACTTTATATAATCCTTATAATTTTAGAGTCCATATTATGAGTTTCTTAGACATAATGTATGAACAAATACATTTTTTCAGATAAAAGAAGTATTTTTTCAAAAAATGAAATTTTACCGCCTTTTAATGGTGAAGCCTTTTTTAAATCCAATATTTGAAACATTTATATATTCAATTTGACAAAATAAAATTTTTCTTTAGAATCGGGACATAAGAATTTAGTTTCAATAATGTTTTAGGGTTTTTCTGATAACTTTCATATTTGGGTGAATAGTGAAAAATACTATATTTTAACTAAAAACAAATTTTTTAATAAAAATAATTTATAGTGTTAAATTTTACATTTAAATGGATTATAAGTATAAATAGATTATATTTTTACCATTTAATCCAATTATTGTCATTGTATGTAATTTCACTTTGAAATTGGACACAAAGAAGTGTCAAACTTTTGATAGTTATTATTTCTTAAAAATACGCCTTTTGGTTTTGACCGCGGGAATTAATTTTAAATTAATAAATGAAACTTCTATGTTTTTAATTTGGTAAAATAGACTTCATTATTGAATTATAAATATCAAAATTATCTTAGGGTGAATTTTTGGTATTTTTCTGAAAACTTTCAATTTTTGATGAATAGTGAAAAACACTGAGTTGTTGGTTAAAACCAACTTTTTATTTAAATAATTATTTATTTTATTTAAATTTATTTTAGGTCAAAATAGATACTTAATACCTATATAAGTTCAATTTAATTCATTGGAGTCAGTTTTTAATAATTTTAGACATATAAATTTTTCTGAACTTTTCACCGTCTTTTATCTATCTCCTAGGAGAATTTGCAAATTCACATAAAACTTAATTTTACTAATTTTGTGTGTGGAATTTCAAAAATCTGAGAGACATGTTTAATAACAAGGAGTAAAATTTGGTTCAATAAGATAAAAATAATTTTTGGTGAATAGTAATTTGTTACTTTTATTTACCACAGTTAAAAGTAAATAAGGTAATTAAGGGTAAAAATGATATTATTATTACCATAACACATGTCCTAATTCTATTGGCTAAGTATAATTCGACCAAAAACAGCCCTAGGAATAAAATATGAACCTCATTGGTCCACTTGGATTAGATTAGGACATTTATTATTATTTAATTTAAAGAAGAGTTAAAAGAGTTAAAATCAAAGTTTAATAACTAAAACAATTTTAATATAGGGTTATACATAAGATATATTTGATTATAAATATTCATTAGAAAGATAAAAAGATTTAATACATAATGATATTTTATTTATAATTTTTAGACATTAAATAAATTAATTTATTTATGACACAATGATGATGCAGTAATTACCTTATTAGTGAAATATTAAAATAATTGATATTATAAATACCCAAATAAATATAATCTGAGACTTTTAATAAATTACACGAATTATATTGGTTAATATTACATTTTATGGTTCATTAAATGAATTTTTTTCTAATTAATAAAGTTATTAATACTTTAACAAAAATCAATTATTAAATAGTGTCAAAATTGACATAAAGGAGTTTTTAAAACAAATATTATATTATTAATTAATATAATATTGCTAAAAATATAAGGTTCGTCCAAATGAATTATATGATGATAGGTGGTCATTAATGGACCACTTGGGGGTCTCTTGGAAGTATATAGTATGTTTATTAACTATATAATATAAAAATACAAAGAAACATGATAAATGTCAAACTATTTAACTAAGAGTAAAATTTAAACGATAAGGTTAATATAGTGACCCGAACTTGTCTAAAATCTATTGGTTGAGTGTTTTTCGACCCATACCCACCTTAGACTTTAAATAATCCAGTTTTGAGCCATTAGAAACTGAATATGAATTTATTATAAAATAATACTTTAAGTATTTTCTAAAGAGCCCCTCCTCCCCCTTATAAAAGGAAACCACTTCTAACCAATTCCTTACACCTCTAAAGACTTTTGGCTCATCCAAACTCTACCAAATTAATCTCCTTACATCCCTATCCTCCTCCTAGAAGCCTTACCGTAGGCATAAATTACTTCAAGAGTCCTTTTTTGTTCAAACCAAAGGGAGTTTCCCAAATTAAAGGTAACGATTTATCTTAGCTTGTTTTCTTTTATGTTACTTCTCCAACCCCTAAAATATTCTTATTCATTCTTTTTTAACAACAACAGTATACTCAATATACTATGATATTTTTATAAGAATTATTCGAACTACACTTACACACACCTCTATCTAATGGGTGAAGAACATAATGTTTCTGTAGATGGCAACCAAACGCCTCACGAAATGATGATTATTCAATTATCTCCTACCACCTCTCATGGTGGACATTATGATGGCACTATAATTAAATATGATATTAATGATGTTTAATTTATATATAATCTTCTGTAATTCCATTTTATATCATACCATTATTTATTTCATTTTGTATATATATACGATAATTTCATTTGAGGAAGTGCGGACTACCGCCCCCTCAAAGTGATATGACTTGTTCATACCATACATGGAATGTATAAAGGATGGTGTTAATGAACTTAAGTAACATATATAAGATATTATATTATACTGGAATAATAATATACCTATTTATCATTTGGTTTTGATTCCTTTTAAAATGAAAAATGAAATGGAAGTAGCGTTCGTGCGTACGTACGGACTACCGTCTCCACGAATGCGATAAGATTCATTCCCCATCGTATCCATTCAACACTAATTTAATTTTATGATTAAAAATAATTTTTAAGGACTTGATATCATTATGGATATGAATAATATACAACCTATTTATAACAAACATGGCTTATGTAACAAAACATATAAAAGAAAACGAGTAAGTGAACACCCAAAACGACGATAATACTAAAATATTATTAACAAAGCACTATTAAAATATCATATATGATATCATATTTATGTATATGATTCTTGTATAAATAAAAATGATTTAACTATTATATAGGAGGTTAACCTACCCTCTACCAATGAAAAATTACAAGGTAAGGGTTTATTTCACAATATCTTCATTATACGAGGTTGTTTATACGTAATTATCTACAGGGCCTCTTTATCATTCACATCCATGTTTATTAAAAATGTACTTCAAAACATTTTTTACTATTTACTAGACTATGGTTTAAAGTCATTTATACCCTTGTTTGAGTTTTTATAAAATGGTTCTAAATGAATATTTTCTTCGTTTTCCAAGAAAGGTCTTTTTTAACCTTTTCGAAAAAATTAAGGTAAGAATGTCTTTTTTTAATTTATACAGCAGGTACGGCTATTTTCCACCGTTACAAAATCGTCAAAGATTCCCTTATAAGATTATAAGAATATTTTAAAAGTAAATGTTTTATTTTATAATTATTTTACTTTTAAATGATTTCAAAAAAGAGATATTTCTCTCAAATAGTTTTTATTTCATCTATGTCAACATCCTTTTATGGATTTTAAGCTTATTTGAACTTGATTTATTATGATACAAAACTTCCATATTTTATTGAAGGTTTTCTGATATGTTTGACTGTGGATGTGTTATTTTTATACCATTCATGGTTTATGGAGAAAGTATTGACATTTCGTATGCTAGTTTTAATACGAATGTTTATGTTATGTTTAAACCTATTCATATGAGGAATGCATTGGACTTAGTAAGTGATGGGTGGAGCCCTCTATAGATTCTTGATGTATCGGTAGGTCTCATGAGACAAACTAGTGTCTTGGAACAAGGCCTTGACAAAATCTTATTTGTATTCTTGGCACGAGGCCTTGGCTATGTGGTTATGATAGTCTCGCATTATGCATTCAATCATTTTGAAAGTGGTTGTTGATATTGTCTGTGATTATTCGACTAGTAGAATATCCATGTGAATAAGTAAATGGAATTATTTCATTTTACTTCTGACATATTATGTTGGAGTTAAATTTTAAAAGTCTGTTGTTTTAGTTATAAATTTCCTTAAATTTTTATGCTTATTTATGAAAGTTTCTGCTATTTTTTTATCCTTACTAGGCATTTGAGCTCACCCCTTTCTATGTTTTATTTTTCCCAGGATTTCAAGAAGTGTATTGTGATTGATATGTAGGGTGAAGACAAGGGAATAATGGAATTAATAAAGGATTATTTATGTTGTTTTGTATGTTATAAAGTGTAATGTAACATTCATTTATGTATTCTATTTTCCAAGACTGCTAAACAGATCGGTCCTTCGGGACTCGATTCCTTGTAATCATGCCAATGTATTAAAATAATGCACCGACTCTGGGTAACTGGGGTCGGGGCATTACAGTTGGTATCAGAGGGAGGTTTAGTACAATCCTTGGAAACTAGATATAGATAAACTTCGATTAGAGCACATAGACCTAAGATGGACTTTGAGGATTAGTATAGAAGAACTTCCTAGAATTTTTGTATTGTGGAGATTTTGTGAGTTTTCTGAGCAATACATACCTATCTGGATACGAACAGGTAGAGGCGGCTCTGGCACAGATGTACCTATGGGTAAAACCCGAAAACACCTCTTTGAGCTATACTCGAATGGGAACTGGTGCACGATAATGGGCCTTGTTGCACTCTTGGTTACGACACTCCTAGGGGATATGCTTAGGATAATTCTCATTTTCTTTACAAACCATTATGAAGGGTTTATGAGTATATACTTCCTTAAAAAAAATTATGATTATGGATTATATCTATAAACTGTTCAGTCTACGTTAGGTATATTATAGGTATGGAATTATTTATTGAAATTCATATGCTAACCTATTGTATGCCATTGTATAGAAATGGCACCCAGTAGAAGTAATGTGAACTCCAGTAAAACGTATGATCCAAAGAGTAAGAAGGATCATATATTTCATGGTATTAATCCAACATTTAGAAGGGAAATTATCTCCCATGTATTCTCAACATATTAAGAAATAGTATCATGTGTTAAAAAGATAAGTAAAGAATTCCTTGAGTCCTATGGCTTTGAAGGGAAGCAAGAGAATAAAATGATGGAAGAGAGAAAGATTCATAAAGGGAAGAGGGAAAAGAAGAATTTTCCCATATGTGATAACTGTGGGAAGAAACACCTAGGAACTTTCCTAAAGGGAATGGGAGTTTATTATAAGTGTGGAGAAAAAGGATACCATGTACGTGACAGCAAGGGTAAGAAAAAGGTTTCAAATGTACAATTCTTAATCTTTAAGGAGTTGGGACACTATGCAAACCAATGTCCAAAACATCAGAGTATGCCCCAAATGATGCTATTGGATAATAATCAAGTTACGATACTACCATAGATGAGGAGGAATGATTAGAGTTCTTATGTTGTTATTAAATAATTATGTCATTTGAGTGTTGTATCAATGATGTATTGGTTATAATAATTATGGAGTATATAAGGATTGTACTGCAGTACAATTTTATTAAGGATTTGAGATTCTGTGGAACCAATAAAAGTGGCTCAATAGCAGGTTAAATTTTTGGAAAATATATGGTTGAGAGAAAGATAAACCATAATATGGTTCGGATACCGAGGTAGTGATTTTGGAATAATACATGATTGATTTGGATAAATTATATTGGATATTATTGACTACCTTGAAATTGATTAATGATTTGTATATTCCATCATTTTTGGAGTTTACAACATTTTTTGATAGAAAGAGTATATCCAGTATTCTATAAGTAATAAGGGATCATGAATGTAATCAATAAGGTTTTATGGTAATTCAGGATGTTGCGGTATTTTAAAAGAATACATGATGAAGGTGTTCACATGTTATTATGTGGAAAAAAGGATATTCATTGTGTTTACCTTCCTTATAAATTTTGGACTATGAGTTTGGACAGTAGTATTTTGGATAATTCTAGTTTGAGATTATTTTTGGATTGCCATAAAAGGACAACCTGAAGGTCAGGAGGCAACCCGTCGCGTCCGGCAAGGCCGTGATACTTGAACCCACAACCGAAAGGCGACAAGGGTGTATCACCTACCACTGAACCACATGATGTCCTAGATTGAATAATATAGTTTTTTTAAAGGTTCTGGTAGATGAAGTATAAATTCATTTTTTTAACCCTATACGAATAGGATAAGTAGAATAATTTTTTTTATTTCTATTATCTTTTAGAGTGAAAGATGATTTTGTGGTAGAAATTAGTTAAAGGATGGAACTCTACTTGTCAAGTATATATTTTTTTTCTTCTTGTCTTATTCTATGAAGAAATTAATTCTTAAGCATTAGGTAAGGGATATTAAAACTAGAAATGTGGTTTCCTAATACCTTATGTTTTGTTGAACCGATGATATTTTAAATCATCATAGATTAATGGCTTTGAGGCCCTTAATTCTACAATTTTTTGTGATTGATGACCTCAATCACTCCCTATAAATATTTACGTTTTCCTCTAATTATGTGTCTTTAATTTCCACCAATTCTCTCTTAATCGAGATCATAATTTGGTGGTGACTTTTACATTCCCCTTTTTTCTCTCATTAAGACTAAATTTTATAAACCCAATTTCCGATGTGGGTTTTCCTACAATGGTATTTTTTATTTTTAACCTCTTATTTTTGAAGAACAATTTTAAATTTCATGGATGAAATTTATTGAGGTAGGGAAGAATTTAACACCCCAAGATTTCATAGTACGTTATTTCTTCAAAGTAATTCAATAACTTCCACTACACGCAACACCGAGTTCTAGCGCACCATGAATTACCAAACTAGCTGTTCAAAAGCGGTTATGAATAGTATTTACTAAATTTTTAACTTTATATAATCCTTATAATTTTAGATTCCATATTATGAGTTTCTTAGACATAATGTAAGAACAAATACATTTTTTTAGATAAAAGAAGTATTTTTCAAAAAATGCAATTTTACCGCCTTTTAATGGACAATCCTTTTTAAATCCAATATTTGAAACTTTTATATATTCAATTTGACAAAATAAACTTTTTCTTTAAAATCGGGACATAAGAATTTAGTTTCAATAAAGTTTTGGTGTTTTTCTGATAACTTTCATATTTGGGTGAATAGTGAAAAATACTATATTTTAACTAAAAACAACTTTTTAATCAAAATAATTTATAGTGTTAAATTATAAATTTTAATGGTTTGTAAGTATAAATAGATTATATTTTTACCATTTAATCCAATGATGTTCATTTTAAGTAATTTCACTTTGAAATTGGACATAAATAAGTGTCAAACTTTTGATAGTTATTATTTCTTAAAAATACGACTTTTGGTTTTGACAGCGGGAATTAATTTTAAATCAATAAATGAAACTTCTATGTTTTGAATTTGGTAAAATAGACTTAATTATTGAATTATAAATATCAAAATTATATTAGGGTGAATTTTTGGTATTTTTCTGAAAACATTCAATTTTTTATAAATAGTGAAAAACACTGAGTTGTTGGTTAAAACCGACTTTTTATTTAAATAATTATTTATTTTATTTAAATTTATTTTAGGTCAAAATAGATAAATAGTACCTATATAAGTTCAATGTAATTCATTGGATTCAGTTTATAAAAAATTTAGACATAAAAATTTTATTGAACTTTTCATTTTCTTTTACCCATCTCCTAGGAGAATTTGCAAATTCACATAAAACTTAATTTTACCACTTCTGTGAGTGGAATTTCGAAAATCTTAGAGACACGGTTAATATCAAGGAGTGAAATGTGGTTCAATAAGATAAAAATAATTTTTTTTTAATAGTAAATTTTTACTTTTATTTACCATGGTTAAAAGTAAATAGGGTAATTAAGGGAAAAAATGATATTATTATTACACTAACACATGTCCTAATTCTATTGGATAAGTATAATTCGACCAAAAAAAACCTTAGGAATAAAATATGAACCTCTTTGGTCCACTTGGATTAGATTAGGACATTTATTATTATTTAATTCAAAGAAGAGTTAAAAGAGTTAAAATCAAAGTTTAATAACTAAAACAATTTTAATATAGAGTTATACATAAGATAAATTCTATTATAAATATTAATTAGAAATATAAAAATATTTCCTACATAATGGTATTTTATTTATAATTTTTAGACATTAAATAATTTAATTTATTTATGACACAATGATGATGCAGTAATTACCTTATTAGTGAAATATTAAAATAATTGATATTATAAATATCCAAATAAATATAATTTTAGGCTTCGAATGAATTAAACGAATTTTATTGGTTAATATAACATGTTAGGGTTGATTAAATGAATTTGGTTCGAATTAATAAAGTTATTAAGACGTTAACAAAAATCAATTATTAAATAGTGTCAAAATTGACATAAAGGAGTTTTTAAAACAAATATTATATTTTTAATTGATATAATATTCCTAAAAATCTAAGTTTTAGCCGAAGGACTTATATAATGATAGTTATGTAATTAATAGACCACTTGGAGGTCTCTTGGAAGTATATAGTATGTCTATTAACTATATAATATAAAAATACAAAGATACATGGTAAATGTCAAACTATTTAACTAAGAGTTAAATTTAAAAGATAAGGATAATATAGTGACCCATAACTATCTAAAATATATTGGTTGAGTGCTTTTAGACCCATATCCACCTTATACTTAAATAATCCAGTATGGATCCATTAGAAACTGAATATGAATTTATTATAAAATAATACTTTAAGTTTTTTCTAAAGAGACCCTCCTCCCCCTTATAAAAGGAAACCACTTCTAACCAATTCCTCACAATTATCAAGACGTTTGGATCATCCAAACTCTACCCAATTAAGCTCCCTACATCCCTATCCTCATCCTAGAATCATTACCTTAGGCATAAATCACTTCAAGAGTCCTTTTTGGTTCAAACCAAAGGGAGTTACCCAAATTAAAGGTAACGATTTCTCTTAGCTTGTTTTCTTTTATGTTACTTCTCAAACCCCTAAAATCTTCTTATTATTTTATTTTGTAACAACACCAGTATAATAAATATACTAGGATATTGTTATAAAAATTAATAGAACTACACTTACACACACCTCCATCTAATGGGTGAAGAACATAATGTTTCTATGGATGGAAACCAAACGCCTCACGAAACGATGATTGTTCAATTATCTCCTACCACCTCTCATGTTGGTCATTATGATGGCACTATAATTAAATATGATATTAATGATATTTATTTTATATATAATATTTTGTAATTATATTTTATATCATACCATTATTCATTTCATTTTGTATATATATACGATAATTTCATTTTAGGAAGTGCGGACTACTGCCCCCTCAAAGTGATATGACTTGTTCATACCATACATGGAATGTATAAAGGATGGTGGTAGTGAACTTAAGTAACATATATAACATATTATATTATACTGGAATAATAATATACCTATTTATCATTTGGTTTTTATTCCTTTTAAAATGAAAAATGAAATGGAAGTAGCATGCGTGTGTACGTACGGACTACAGTCTCCACGAACGCGATGAGATTCATTCCCCATAGTATCCATTCAAGAATAATTTCATTTGATGATTAAAAATAATGTTTAAGGACTTGATGTCATTATGAATATGAATAATATACAACCTATGGATAACTAACATGGATTATGTAACAAAACATATAAAACAAAACGAGTAAGTGAACACCCAAAACGACGATAATACTAAAATATTATTAACAAAGAAATATTAAAAGATCATATATGATATAATATTTATGTATATGATTATTGTATAAATAAAAATTATTTAAATATTATACATGAGGTTAACCTACCCTTGACCAATGAAAAATTACAAGGTAAGGGTTTATTTCACAATCTCTTCATTATCTGAGGTTGTTTATACGTAATTATCTACTGGGACCTCTTTATCATTCACATCCATGTTTATTAAAAATGTATTTAAAAACATTTTTTACTATTTACTAGACTATGGGTTAAAGTCATTTATACCCTTGTTTGACTTTTTATAAAATGGTTCTAAAGGAATCTTTCCGTCATTTTCCAAACAAGGTCCTTTTTAACCTTTTCGACAAAATTTAGGTAAGAATGTCTTTTTTTAAATTTATACGGTGGGTATGGATATTTTCCACTATTATAAAATCATAGAAGATTCCCTTAAAAGCTTATAAGAATATTTTCAAATTAAATTTTTTCTTTTATTATTATGTGACTTTTAAATGATTTCAAAAAAGAGATATTTCTCTCAAATACTTTTGATTTCATCTATGTCAACATCCTTTGATGGATTTTAAGCTTATTTGAAGTTGATTTGTTATGATACAAAACTTCCATATTGTATTGAAGGTTTTGTGATATGTTTGACTGTGGATGTGTTATTTTTATACCATTCATGGTTTTTGGAGAAAGTATTGACATTTCTTATACTAGTTTTAATATGAATGTTTATGTTATGTTTAAACCTGTTCATATGAGGAATGCATTGGACATAGTAAGTGACGGGTGGAGCCTGCTATAGCTCCTAGATGCATCGGTAGGTCTCATGAGACAAACTAGTGTCTTGGCATAAGGCCTTGACAAAATCTTATTTGTAGTCTTGACACGAGGGCTTGGCTATGTGGTTATGGTAGTCTGGCATTATGCATTCCATCATTATGAAAGTGGTTGTTGATATTGCATGTGATTATTCGACTAGTAGAATATCCATGTGAATAAGTAAATGGAATTATTTCATTTTACTTCTTCCATATTATGTTGGAGTTCAAGTTTAAAAGGATTTTGTTTTAGTTATACATTTTCTTAAATGTTTATTCTTATTTATGAAAGTTTCTGCTATACTGTTATCCTTATGGGGCATTTGAGCTCACCCCTTTCTATGTTTTATTTTTCCCAGGATTTCAAGAACTTTATTGTGATTGATATGCAGGGTTAAGCCAAGGGAATAATGGCATTCATAAAGGATTATTTATGTTGTTTTGTATGTTATAAATTGTAATGTAACATTCATGTATGTAATCTATTTTCCAAAACAACTAAACTGACCGGTCCTTCGGGACTTGATTCCTTGTAATCATGCCAATGTATTAAAATAATGCACTGAATCTAGGTAACTGGGGTCGGGGCATTACATACTCTATCAGTTAACTCATGTTTTTTATAGTAACCTGGATCAAGGGTGATGTCACAACCCCTAATAAAGATGATGTCACAATCAAGAGCTTCGTGAGACAATGGACTCTTACTTTAAATGGATCATTCCATCCCTCAATCACCAAACAGTGGATCAACTTCATTGAGAATATATTCTCTACCTTTTAATTATCTAAACAAGAGATGGTTTTTTGGATGCTTATTGTATGGAGGTTAAAGCTATTTAATGGTGGAAATTGATCAAAAATACAATGTCTGAGGAAGAGATTGAGGCAATGGGATGGAAGGATTTTAGGAAAAAAAATTTGGATAAATATTTTCCTCACACCCTCGGACATAGGATGGAATGGGACATACTTTCCCTCAAGATAAAAGAAGATGTATCTATTGGAGTGTACAATACAAACATCATAAGGTTTTCATGATATGCCTTTGGCTTTGTCGTTACCCCTGAATGTAAGGTTGGCCACTTCTTTGGTGGGATAAAACTTAGTCGATGGATAGCACTGGTGATCCATGACTTTGATAGCTATGATGAAATTTTCCAATGATACCTCAAAGTCAAAATAGAGATTAGGGAATCTCATGGGTATCATAGGGATAAGAAGAATAATTTGGATTAAAATTCAAGTAGTCCGATAGAGAGATCTAATAGTGCCAAGAAATTTCAACATCCCACTTCCCAAAGGTGCAGAAAGAAGCACCCTAGAATTTTCCCGAAGGGGATGAAGAAATGATTTACATGTGGGAAGGAAGGTAACATAGCCAGTGATTGCTGGTAAGAAAAAACCACTACTATGATGGAGGAAAAGAATGCTCTCTTAAACCCAATGAGAATTGTTCATTACTACAAATGTAAGGAATTAAGGAATTTTTCAAACCAATACACTAATACATGGGTTTTCAGAGGAAACCAACAACCTCCATGGTAGTAAGGGAACGATTTTTCCATCACTAAATGTAACACCCCGAGATTTTATGAAAAATATTCTTTTTAATTTCATTAATTTCTTGTGATGTACGCTAAACCAAAGGGATCTTGCACAACACGCATACTTGACTTGCCTTGCATTGCACGCAATCGCGACCTTCCTCGATAGCGTGTGTAGTACGCAATAACGAGTTTCACTAAACAACAATATGCTATTAAAATATTATTAAAACTAGCCATTATGAATAGTAATAACCAATTTCTAAAATTTTGTAAATTTTATTTTTTAAAATGGAATTCATTTTTGGATTCGGAATATCGAAATTAGCTTAGGGTGAAATTTTGGTACTTTTCGGATAACTTTCATTTTCTAATGAATAGTGAAAATTACTAAATTTTAATTAAAAACAACCTTTTTAATCAAAATAATTAATAGTGATAAATTATTAATTTGAGTGGTTTTAAAGTTTATTTAGAATATATCTTTACAATTTAATACAATATTGTTCATTGGATGTAATTTCACATTTAAACCAGACGTAAACAAGTGTCAATCTTTTGATAGTTATTATCTCTTAAGAACACGCTATTTGTTTTGACGACGGGAATTAATTTTTAAATTAATTAATGAAACTGATATGTTTTGAATTTGGTAAAATAGACATCATTTTTGACTTCATAATATCAAATATATCTTAGGCCTAATTTTTGGTATTTTTCTGGAAACTTTCATTTTTTGATGAATAGTGAAACCACTAAGTGGTAGTTAAGAAAAATGAATTTTTCATAAAACTTAATTTTATCGCTTCTGTGAGTGGAATTTCAAAAATCCAATAGACACGTTTGATGTCAGTAAGTAAAATGTGATTCAATGAGATGAAAATAATTTTTGGTGAATAGTAACTTTTTACTGTTTTTTACCACGGTTAAAAGTAAATAAAGTAATTACGGGTAAAAATGATATTATTATTACCCTAACACATGTAATAATTCTATTGGATAAGTTTAATTTGACCAAAAACAACTTTAGGAATAAAATATGACCATTTAGGCCCACTTGGATCAGATTAGGACATTTATTATTAATTTATTTAAAGAAGGGTTAAAATAGTTAAAATCAAAGTTTAATAAGTATATAATTTTTAATATAGGGTTATACATAGGATAAATTAGACTATAAATATTCATTAGAAATCTAAAAATATTTCCTACATAATGATATTTTATTTGTAATTTTTATACTTTAAATAAGTTAATTTATTTATGACACAAAGATGATGCAGTAATTATCTTATTAATAAAATATTGACATAATTGATGTTATAAATACCCAAATAAATATAATTTGAGACTTTTTATGAATTCCACTAATTTTATAGGTTAATATGACATGTTAGTGTTTATTTAAATAACTTTTTTAGAACTAATAATTCTGTTATGATTTTCACAAAAACCAATTACTAAATAGTGTCAAAATTGACATAAAATAGTTTTTAAAACAAATATTATATTATTAATTGTTATTTTATTCCTAAAAATCTAAGGTTCGGCAAAATGACTTAGATAAGGTTATATATATTAATAATAAACAACTTGGGGTTCTTTTTTCTTGTTATTTTAAGTTTATTAACCTTATAGTGTAAGAATACAAAAAGACACAGTAAAAGTAAAATTATCTAACTTAAGGTTAAATATAAATGATAAGGTTAAAATAAGAACCTAAACTTGTCTAAATTCTATTGTATGAGAGGATTTCTACCCATCCCCACCTTATCTACGAAATAAATCAATTTGGAGCTATTTAAAACCGAATTTGGCTTTATAATAAAATAATATTTTTAGTTATTCCAAAGGTGCCCCTCTCCTCCCTTATAAAAGGGCACCTCCTCCCTCTCTTCCTCACACCACTTTGAGCCTTAATGCTCGGCTAACTCCTGCTAAATTCTCTTCTCCACTTCCATAGAAACATCCTAGAGGTTCTGGTCTTCCTCAAAGACCAATGTTAGTGCCCTAAAAGAAGATCTCAAAGAGGCTCTTCAAAGAAGAGGTAATGTCCGTTACCGATTCTTTCAACTTTATTTCTTCTTCCACTTCTTCTTCTTAGGTTGTTTCATTTTGAAGTAATAACATCAGTATCACTCATATACTGATATGTTATTATAATTATGAAACAACCCTATTTCACCATCTATCCATCCTATGGAATACAAAATCACCGCGCGTGCGTACGTATGGAATACCGTCTCCACGCCGTGGTGTAATCTATTTTCCACCACCACCTTACTTGGATGGGTATAATGGTGTACATAATAACTATATATGATTATTGTAAAGTGATATTGATTCTGAAATAGTATACATACACTCCAATACAATTCCACGATCATGAGAATGATATCATCGCTCGTGCGTACGTACGGACTACCGTCTCCACGACGCGATGAGATTCATTCTCCACATTAAACATTCATGAATGATTATAAAGTATATATAATAATTAATCATGAAATATATGACATAATAATGATACTGTATTTATTTGTATATATATGTATGTCATCTACTTAATTCCATTCAACTCAATAAGGAAACGAAAACAGCGTTCATGTGTACGTACGGCCTACCGTCTCCATGAACGGCGTATTTCATTCCATTTACTGGTCTATTATATATATGTATATTCTGAATATATATTATATATAAATCGTGTTTTATATTCTGGAATTAATTAATCATGATCTAAGTAATCATATGAATAATTACAAGTCAAAACACGGACGATAAATGAAACGATTTTACCCAAAACGCTCTTTAACATGGAATTTACAAAAGAACGGGTAATATAAAGTCATAAGTGAACCATATATGATATCATAAAAATGAGTATGATTCTAGTATAATTCAATGACATTATTTAAATCATTATAAAGGAGGTTTGGACACTTACGAAGCAAATCGGATCTAAGGTAAGGGATAATTGTGCAAATCTCTTTTTTATCCGAGATTACTTATTCGTAAGTATTTACTGGGGTTATTGCTATAATCCATGTCTGTGTTTTATAAAAGTGTATTCATGTATGTTTAAAGTCCTTTTATACCCATTTTGACTTTTACCC
This sequence comes from Viscum album, assembly GCA_963277665.1. NCBI lineage: Eukaryota > Viridiplantae > Streptophyta > Magnoliopsida > Santalales > Viscaceae > Viscum > Viscum album. The sequence continues at coordinate 114,872,728 of OY728127.1, forward strand.
CATGGTATGGAAGGAATCATTCTTTTGTTTACACTACGAGGTACTTTAACTTTTCCAACAAAAGTACAAGAAGAATGTTTTTTTTAACTTATACGGCACAAACAGATTTTTACAGTTTTATAAAGACTTATTTTCATGATGCTTCCTAAAAATATTTCATGACTATTTTCAACAAAATCTCTTTCGTTTAAAATATCATGACGTTTTGTGAAAAGAAATTGATTTTGAAGAAGAAAGGATATTTTCGTCAAGAATTCATTTCAAGTGTTTTATCAAAACCTTTTTCCATCTAAGATTACATTATTTCATATGTGTATGTTTCAAGTATAAAGTCTCTATGATTTACATGGTTTCACTTTTCTTATTATGAAATGATATCCATTTCTTTTATATGGATTATGTGATTATGGGATGATGTTTATGAAACACATTTTATTCATTGGGTTACTATGAATGATGTATGTTTATTTTGTGGTACAAGTAAGAATGATTTCATTATGAGATGGGTGGGACCTATATCTCCCTCCAATACATTGGGTAAATATTTATATCTCATGAGATAGACATGTCTGGAACGGCAAGTTAAACCGGTTCAGTAATACAGGACTGGAACGAGGAGTGAACTCGATTCAGAAAGGGACTTTGTCCACTAAGATGGTCTTGGCAGCAATGCCTTGGCTACTATGAAAATCATATCATGTGCTTAATGGTTTCCACAATTACATTATCATGCTATTTTATCATTCTTAACGTTTCATTATGATATATGTCTTACGTACTTCCATTTTTTGTGTCATTTCTCAAGCTTTTTATGTTTAAACATTATGTTCATGTTTTTAAGTTCAAATGTATATGGTATGTTTTATTTTATCCATTCTTACCCTTATTGAGCATTTGAGCTCACCCTTTTTATGTTTTCTTTTCCCCAGGATATAAAGAAAGGTTTTAGGTAAGAAAAAAAAGGAAGATCTTTATGGGAGATGTTGAAGATCTTTCACCACGATTAGAAGATTACGTTCCAAGTTTCCAAAGACACTAAACTATTACGGTCCTTGTGTGTCTGTTTTTGTTATGTATTAAGTATTCCGCTAAAGTATTTTAATTTCCATGTACGTCAAGATTTTGGTATCTACACTAAATTAGAACTGAATCCCAATAAAGATGTGGTGACAAGTACTCTATTTATTCAATAAATAATAGCAAACATTATTTTTTATTTTGGTTCTATGAATTCTTTTATATCAAGAAAGTTTAGTAGAACTATTCAATCACTAATACAGGTCTTAGAAGTGGAGTTATCGATGAAAATGAAAAATGGATAAATTATCACATCCCAAGTATATAACTCCTCTCATTTCATAATTTTTGGATTGAACTTCCCAGGAAACCTTATCGCACTTCCCTTGGTGGAATTTTATGAAATTATGGGAATCGATTGGATTTCTCTATATATATCCCATATAAATTTCCACAATAGGGAAATCACTCTCCATATAGAGAATCAACCCCTATCCTATACAAGTTTAGGGAGGAGGATGAATCTTCCTCAACACCATCATCCCAAGCATGGATATTACTACCCTATGAGCATGTGTATATTGATCAGATGATTGAGTCTATGGAAGGAACCATCCTTGAAGATACGCATGTTGTGAGGGAATTCATTGATGTGTTTCCAAAGAAATTTGTTGGTCTTCCTCCTAGTAGAGATGTTGAATTCTCAATTGATCTTATTCCTAGGGAATTTCTAATATCCAAGAATCCACATAAAATGATTATTGTGGAACTTGAGGGTTTAAATAAATAACTACAGGATAATCTAGATAAAGGTTTCATACTCCCAAGTGCATCACCTTAGGGGGCACTAGTCCACTTCATTAAGAAGAAGGATGGGTCAATGTTCCTTTCTATTGATTATCATGAGCTCAAAAAGATCATGATAAAAAACAAGTATACTCTACCATGTATTGATGACTTGTTCGATTAGCTTCATGGTGCACAATAATTTTCCAAGATTAATCTATAGTTAATATATTCCTAAGTTAGTGTGGAGAAAGAGGATATCACCAAGACTGCTTTTTATACAAGGTACGAGCAATATGAATTCATAGTAATTCATTTTAGACTCACTAATTCTCTAACAATATTCATGCACTTGATGAATATTGTCTTCAAATATTACCTTGAAAAAGTCATGGTATTCATTATTAATGATATTATATTATACTATTAAAGTTAGAAGGAGCATGAGGAGCATTTAAGTACTATGAAAACGTCTATGGAAAAAGGAAAATCATTATTCCATATATAGAAAATGTGAGTCCAGGTTGAAGGAAGTCTCTTTATTTGGGAATATCATAACAATCAATTAGATATATTTAGATCCTTCTAAGAAAAAAGCAACTGAAGTATGGACGAATCTAAAATTTGTGACAAATATCCATAGTTTCCTTGGATTATCTAGGGTATTATCATTAATTTGGGAGAAATTTATTGCGATTTTCAAACCCTCTAACCAAGATAACTCCAAAGGGAAAAAAATTTATTGGAATGATTAATGTGAAGAGAGTTTTAAGGAGTTGAAAAAGAGGCTTATCAATGTACCCATTCTAACACTACCCACAAGTGGATAGATTTTTGTGGTATTTATTAATGCTTCAAAAAGGGCCTGATCTGTGTTTTGATGAAAAATGAAAATATCATTGCCTATGATTTATATCAGTTGAATGTTCATGATAAGAACTATCCAACACATGATCTAGAGTTGGCTGTAGTGATATTCACTTTGAGAATTGGCGACATTACCTCTTTTGGGAGAAGTGTGAAATATATAAAGATCCCAAAAGCCTCAAGTATATATTCACATAGAAAGATTTGAATATGCACTAGTGAAGTGGCTTAGAGGTGATAAGATACTATGACTACTCAATTTAATATCATCTAGGGAAAGAGAATAAAGTATAAGATTCTCTATGTAGAAATGGTCCATAAACTATTTCATTTATGGGAATTAAGAAGGATCTGATCTTCTTATACATGAAGAGTATAGAAATGGAAATCATAAAGGAAGATAAATCATTAATATTTTCATAAATTAATGCCCAAAAGTATCTTCTAAAAGGATAATGGTTTCTCAAAGATGTGATATGGGAATTCAAAAGAATGTGGAAACTATTAGAAAAGGGAAACCCTTGAAGTTCAATGTTAATGAATAAGGTGTTTTTCTATTTGGGTCAAGTCTATGTGTACCATAAAATCCTAAGTTAAAGAAGAAGATATTGGATGATGAACATAGGAAAACCTTCTCTATCCATCCTCGAAGCATAATAATGTATCGATATCTCCAAGAACACTTTTGGTGTGACAATATGAAGAAGGAGATAAAAAAATATTCATCAAGAAGTATTTTATGTCAGCAAGTGAAGGCAGAAATGAAAAAATCTAAGGGGATGATGCAACCATTACCCATACCTACATGGAAATGGGAAAACATCACCATGTAATTTTTCGTTGGGGTTCCTAAGAATTCTAGAGGAAACAATTTAATCTGGGTTGTGGTGGATCAGCTTACAATTATTGCACACTTCATTATGATTCAAGAGGATTTCTCATTGGATCACCTCTATGTTTTGGAAGAATCTCCAACATGATCTGAATACTAAGATAAACTTCAACAAAACCTATCTACCTCAAAATAATTCCAAATCTGAGTGGACTATCCAAACACTTGATTACATGGTGAGAGCATGCTCAATGGACATCAAAGGAGGATGAGATCGAAATCTTCCTCTGGTTTAGTTCTCTTATAACAATAGTTACCACTCAAGCATAAAAATGTCTCCCTATGAAGACCTTTATGGCACGAGGTGCAGAAAACCTTCATGCTGGGATGAATTTGGGGAATGAAAACTGATAGGTCCTGATATGGTCTAGGAAATGGTGGAAAAGGTTAAAACTATTAAAAAGCATGTCAAGGATTCTTAGAGTCGACCGAAAAGCTATACTGAAAATTTTCTACGAGACCTACAGTTTGATGTTGGAGACATTTTTTTCCTCTATATATCTCTATAGAAGAGAGTAATGATATTAAATAATAAGGTAAAGCTTTATCCAATGTACATCAGCTATTTTTAGATACTTTAATGCATCATAGCATTGGCCTATTAACTAGAACTCCCACCAAACCTATCTTAAGTATATGATGTATTCCATGTATCCCTCTTGAGAAAGTACATACTAGACCCATCACATGTACTCAATCCATAGGTGGTAACATTAGATAATTAACATTTATATGAAGCGAATCCAGTGATGATCGTATAGCATATAGAAAAATTTCTATGAAATAAGATGATGCCCCTTGTCAAGGTGTTGTGGAAAAACCACAAGTTTGAAGAAGCAGCGTGGGAAATGGAGGAAGTGATGAAGTTTATTTACCCTCATCTATTTTAGTTTGGGAAAAGAAACTTGCATGGGAAATTTTTTTAAGGGGGGATATTTTAATGACCCGAACTATTATAAATGAAATTTCCTTTTTGATTTAATTAAATGTATTATTTTGTAAAATGGATATAGAAAACACATGGAATCCATTTTTTTATTATATATCAATGGATTTAAATGATTGATAAGTATCTTTAACATTGATAATATATCCACTAAATAGTTATCACATAACTAGTATAAATATAGGGTTTTAACAAATCCTTTCAACATAGACAAAAGAGGTGATGCCCTCAACCAGTAGGATCATTCCTTATGAAGCTAATTTATTAGATATTCTGAGGGATATATCATTTATGGGATTTTTCTTACACCAAGTTTAAGCTGAGATCCAATAACATAATCACGAGTGAATCCGTTTATGGGAGAAGTTCAAGCTCATTGAGATCATGACCCAAACCATGTTCACCAAACGACCCCATGAAAGCCCCACCATCACACAACTTACTCTTAAGGAATATGATATTGTAATAAAGGGATATATATCAAGACCCCAGTGTTATGATTACATAAATTATTTTTTTATATAATAATTAATGTACTTTCATTCTATAAATGTTACTTTGTAAATGATTTTTAAATCACAAAAAAATATCTTTGGTTAATATTAACATTCAATTAAGAAATATATCTTGGTGAATTAATAGATTTATGATATAAATAATATTTTGATAAAATATTTTTATTAAAATTATATTATTAAATATAAATGATCATATAATTTTTATGAAGTCAAATTTAATCTTTATTAAGGTTTGAAAACTATTTTTGTCAAAACCTATCAATTTTCAATAAATATCGGTTTTCATTTTAAAAGTAAAAATTAACATATTAAAAAAATTATTTACATAAAATAAATATTATTTTTTGGAATTAGGATGTTTAAATTATGAAATGGTGAATTTTTTATAATTTTATGAGATAGTCAAATTTTTGGGTAAAAATTAAATACCATGTAAATATGTACTGTGTTTTATGACATCATAATGTCCCAATAGTGATGTAATGAACACTAAAAATTGGATATTCAGAAAAATATATTTTTTAAATTTAAAATAATGTGATTTTATAATTTTTTGACTTATTTTATAAAGTCGTATTGAGTTCTTCAAAATGCATAATATATTTTCTGATTTTAAGTTGATTTCTTTAATAATGTGACTCACCTCCACATAAAAAGGATAATATTTTAATATCATCAGCCCTTTTCCTAATAAAATAATTAAACTCTTCCCTATTTAGAATAAAACATGGTAAAAAACATGGGATGGTTTGTGGTTTTGAATATTTAATTATACAGATTCCAAAACCTAAGTTTATGAAATATTAAAGAATTACCCTCCCATTTCGTATATAAACCCACCCAAGATCCCAATTTTATTCCCTAAAAATACTTGGATAACGTATTACTCTATCCTACCCTCTCTATAATACAACTAAGGTGATCCAATATCTCAATAATCCCCTATTAAATCTTTTGAAGTCACACACTAAAGTAGGTGTTTCTTCCTTTCTCATTTTATCCATGATTCCTTATAATGTTACACCCTTTTATTTTAAATTAAAAATGATGGGATATGTCTTTTAACCTCCCCAATACTACCCTTGTTATGTTTAAATTATAATTTACCCCATTATATCTCATTAACCCCTCCTATGTACACCTGATACCATGTCAAAATTTTATAAGAGTTATTCTATTTCCCCTCTTTCCTCGAGTTTTTTCATTCTATTATGCCTTTTATTTCCAAATTTCATATATTGGTACATATATTTATATGACCCACTTACTTTACATTTCATTTATATATTATTAGATATCCCTTTCACTCTCATCACCCATTTCAATGAATTTTTATTTCATGTCATTAGGCTGACAAAATTTCCCACGAATTTCCATTCCAAAACAATTGTGTGGTGAATATCATCCCCATTACCTACCAAGGGAGTTAACTTTTATACACATATTAATTTTTATTGAGTACCTACATATTTTTATTCCACATTATTTGATCATCGAATAAATTATAATGATGAATGAATCCATGTTTTATGATCTGTGTTGCACACTTAAGCATGAGAATGAAATTAATGAGATAGGTACACCCAGAATTATATAGCACTCCAATGCATTGGGTAATGCTTAGTATCATGATATGTAATGTTGGGACATGGTTTTACCTGATTCCATTGTTTTTATTTTCCACTATGATGTCTTTGTAGTTTATCCTTGACCTATGATGCATTTTTTAAGTTGTTTCCACATTTCCATGTTATTAATATCATTTTATATCATGCTTTATAATTCATGTTCCTTTATGAATCATTGATATGAATTGTATAACATGTATTACTATATTCATGTCAGGATATGTTTACTCCCTTACTGGAATTTTTAGGTCAACCATTTCTTATGTATGTCCTCAGGTTCTCCCATGCAATTTTATGTACGAAGAAATTTGGTGGTCATTTAAATGAAGTTTTAAATAATGATATTTTATTTCATGTTTTAAGTTTTTAGGTAATGTACCTAATTAAAAAAGACACTATAACTCTCATCCTTTTGGGTTGTATTAAGTGTAATTTTATGTAATTAAATTATGTATGAATTTAATAAAAAAATAGGGTTGTTATAAATTCTCTGGCACTTTTTTCAACCCGTAAGAAGGAAATTTGGGGATAGATTTCTTTATGTGGGGATGTTTGTAAGAACTCGTTTTTTTCTTTGAGGTAAATATATTTTACATTCTATCAATTTTAAATTTAAATGGTTAAATATGGCCTATTATGAATTCCATTTGAGTAAATGGAGGTATCATGTGTGTCTCGGGATGGTTCGGAGCTTGGAACCCAACTCTTGGGGGAGAAATATTCCAAGAAAATAGTTAGTGTAAACCATGTGAGGCAGGCCACATGGTTACATAAACTATTGTGAAGTTGGATAGTGAGTAGGAATATAAAATACTGTTTTAAAAACTATGTGAATTGGATTGTATGGTTATGCAAAAATATATTCAATTTCCATAGTTCAGTTTCACATGGTTTTCACACAGTTAGTCAAACCATGCAATGTGTCCCTCCCTACAACAATGTGTTAACATTGTTGCATGGTTTTTTCAAAAGTGTGTATGAACTATGCCACCAAATATTTCATTATAAACTTTCCATATTCCCTTAAAATATTAATAAACTTAAATTATATTTCACTTTCCTCCTCTAAATGGTATTAGACTTGTTAGAGCTCATATTAAATTCAAAAGGTATTTTTTTCTACCATTCCTTCATCAGATCCCATAATTGAGCACCATCATTATAATTGGCTTTTTATCAATGAGTTATTAATTATTATTTTTATTATTAATTCTTCTTGGTCTCATCAGTTCTATTTATTTGTAAGGTAATATTCTCTATTTATAGGTTGTTCATCATTTCTTTATTTTTCTCCTGATATGATTCAAATCAGGAGCTGATACTTGAAGTTATATGTAGTAGAAACCTACGGTAGTTGTTCTAGTTATTTTCAGTAAATTTAAAACTATTTATATGTTATTGTGCTTCACACCCCATTCTCAGAGTGACGCCATTGAAATGGATTTTAATCCTTGAATTTAATTGTTTGGCATTTTTTATTCACTTAAAGTGGATATTAAATGGATTATTATAGGTTTTGTACCTTGAAATTGAATCCACCCATTTGGGTGTGTTCTTCATTTAAATAGGCCATTATGAAGGCATGTGAACTTGGATTCCTTTGAGGAGTTCCCTTTTCCAAATGTGATGGGATGTTAATATTGAATTTTAAATGAATGTTTGATATTGAATTGTCAATTGTAATTGAAATGATAAATATAATTGATAAGAATAGGTAATGTATGTCATTCCCCTAGACCCTAACCATGTATTTTTTATTTAAGAATCAAAATCTTTTTATAATGAATTTACAGTGTGATTATTTGATAGGAATGCCTTCTAATCATATCACATGCCTTTAGTATCCTTTCTCATTCAGGTTTGAATTGAAATGTTATTTATTTTGACATTTAAATGTTTAAATCACAATGATTAAATTATATTGAATGCATAATTCCTTGGGTGACACATGGATTTAGTGATGAATTCCATGGATAGACTCAATTGGATTGTACCTTGCTTAAGCCCGAGTGACACTTGGAATCCTTATATAGATTTATAAGGATTGACTCTTAGGGACATGAATATTATATGTCAATTGAAACTTGGATTCTATATAGACTTATATGTATTGACTAAAAAAACTTGATCATATATTCCATGGGTGATACTTGGGCTCCCGATGTGGACCTCCAAAGAGAGACTCGAATTGTAGTGACATTATTCCACACCTAGGGTGATTTCTGGGTCTTGTGAGGATCACCATGGATGGGATTGTAGGGTTTTGTTTTATATTATACCTAGATAAATACCAAAATTCCAAATTAGTAAGGATAAGGATTGCCTTGGGATCTAAAATGAATAATGAATCAAATGAATTATATGAAAATTCCTCCAAGCCAAAGCATAAGCATGGATTTTTTATTTATATTGCACATTATGGAAGGTTTTTTTAGGAATCCTTTTAGTTACCTATTTTCATATGGTACTACAATCTATACACTAGGTCTTGATACTTGTAAATTAAATAGAACTGAATAATTAAATAGATTTAATTATTAAAAGAGATCATGGAGTTTATAGGATGTTTAGTTTCATTACATTCATTGATTACAGTATTACTGCTTGCACAATATTGTTATATATTCACTGACTAAATAGAACATGACCTTGGATGGTTTTCCACTGGGATTTAGTCACAAACCTAGTTCAGGTATCCTTGGGTGCCTAAAAAACTATATGATAGAAAGTATGGATAAGGGAAAACTCCCTACTACAGGTTCTCTATTGCTGTTTAGGAGAAAGGGAGCACATAACATATTTGATGCTCATGATTATTGATGGATTATTTTGTATTTTTTTTCTTTTGTTATCTATATTTTACACCTACCATGTATAATTTTTTTCTATTATGTAGATATATATTACATGTATCATCACTATTTTATATGATACTCCTTTATGGTATTTTTTATTGTATACATTTCTTCTTTATATCTATTTTAGGTTTATTATACTACTTTTGATATTGACTATTATTTATATTCCTCTATTTTAGACTCTGGTAATGAGGAAATATTCTCCTCACTGACACTCATAGGTCCTCACTGCTATTCGATATCCATTGGCATTTTGGAAGATAATCTTGAGGCAATGTGGCCCACCTGGATCAAGGAGCCTTTAGTGGTATCTGTGTCCAAGTCATTATAGATATCATGATGGAAGAAGGTATTTATTTTTTTATGGGATTTGATTTCATTGAGAAAACATAGATAAATATATAGAAGTGTTAGGTTTTAATTAAAGAAGTTATCAAATTATAAGACCAAATTTCTCTAAAGGTATTCTCAATTTATCTGTAATTTTCAACTATAATTAATAATATTTGGACTCTAAATGTGATTTATTATTATTCGGTGTATGATTGAGTAAATGATACAGATATTTCATTATATGTTGATATTTAACAATGGGATGGAATGGACTGTGTGATTGAGGATGAAAAAATATCACTTCTAAGAGTTTGTATACATGAATTCCCATCAATTTTATTATGAAGTGTCATTCCATTTCCATCATCCTATTAGAATATTTTCATATAATCATGTATATAAAAATCATATTCTATATACATAATGTTCATTAAATTTTTATAACCATCAACACTAAGATAAAATTCAAAACATTTTGGAATGAAAATCACATTTTCTAGATTAACGATATACAAAATAAATAAATAAAATGATTCTAATCCTAATATTCAATTATTTTGGTATAATGATTTCACAATTTAGATTGGTATCCTAACTATTATAGTTTAATAATCATACCAATGGTCATTCTGTATGATTCGTGGTATTTAGAAGCTTTAGTATAAGATGAATGGCACAATGTTGATTGGAACTGCGATATGAAGACAATACTACATCATTTGATTTTATAAATAAACATATTTTTCATATTGGTTATTTAAATAAAAATTGTTTTTCTAAAATATAATTAAAAATATATAGGATAATGTTTAGAAAACCATTTCCATGAGTATTATATCTGAGGGGTCTACCATTGATAAATAGTGTGTTTAACTATGCTGTGGTAGTGGTCATGGTTTATTGAATGAGAATATAATTATTGAAATTTAAAATAAAGAAAAAAATGTTCACTATAATGTATAGGTCATTGATTTAGAATACAATACTTACTATGGGAGGTGAAGAGGTGGACCATTCCTATAACTCTATGTGATTTTATTATATTATTTTCCTTTAATGCCTAATTTTTTAGATATGTTGTTTCACACACAACACTGATATAAATGATCCATGACATAGTATATAAATATTAGTTTGATAATTATTTGAATAATAAAACCTATAATAAATAAAATTATATTAACAAAAAAATCTAACATTTAAAGGGTGAGTATTTATTAAAATTTAATATTAAGGATTCCCATTTCTCATAGAAATTTTTATTTAAATACGTTTAAATATATTATACTATTAAATTTAATTGAAAATGTTTAAAAAAATGAAGTAATTATAATTAAATTATAAATTGATATGAAATTACATTAATGGAATATAATATTTAACAACTATATTATTCATGAAAATAATTCTTTTATTTAAATATTGAATTTTTATTTTAATGTTTTTGAATTTTTTATTTTTTATTTTTTATAATGAAAATCATTTTTTATAAATCTTCTAATATTTATTGTAGGTTTTTTTATTTGGATTATTCTAAAATAATAATTTTTTAATTGAATTTTGAAAATAATATTATTTGTAAAAACATATTGGTAATGACTATATCTAGTTCCATGATTGTATTGAAAACTTGTAAAACATTTTTCATGATTGAATATGTATTTATGAAGTACATGGTATAGAAACCCAATACTTTTACACATATTATATATTTATTTTAAATCATAAATATTCAACAACTACAATCCAATAGATCATGAGGCAATGTTTATTTGGAATAATATGGTCATAATACAACAAAGGACAAAAAAATATCAAGTCCTTAATTTTTTTCTACACTATAATGAGATTCTAATGATTTTGATCCACTTTAACTACATTGTATAACATAGGGAATACATAAAATAATATATTTTGGTAAAAATACTTGTAAGGGAATAAACATGAAAAGGAAACATAACATGGGAGTTAAATATGTGACATGATATAGTAAAAGAGAAGCCTCATAATTAATCACATGAAATAATAACATAAATAACATGGTATCATAAGATCATATAATCATTGGAAATGTGGCTAAAACCATTATAATAACATCAGTGAAGGATAACTTACTGGATAATATTAAATGGTGGGAAAATACTCATAATAGATTATGTTTACTCCCTAGTCCCATACAAAATGCCTCATGAGACTAAAACATTACCCAATTAAATAGAGAGATATCTGGTGACACCCACCATAACATGTTCATTAACTATGTGTTCCACAAAATTGAGATCAATCATAAGTTATAATAAAATAATTACCCAGGGAATGTAAATGTATTTCATATTCATTATTCATATCAAAAAAAGAAAATTTACTAATGAATTAATTATATAAATAATAATACGGTATGTATTAACTATTAAATGGAAGGTAGAATAATCTACTTATATATGTGAAAGACATTTATATAAAATTGAATAGTATTCCATAAAATTAAATTTTGTTTTTGAGGAAATGAAAAATAATATAAAACATTATTAAGGAAATTAAACCATCAAAATTTAAAATATTTTTTGAGAAAAAATAATTCAAAAATATTGTGGGAAAAAATTCATTTAAAATAAAACAATGAACATTAAAATTAATATTTAAATAATATAATTGTAATTTAGGGAGGTTAATTCCTTATATGTCATATAATATAAAAATTCATTTCATTCATACTCAGTGAACATGCTAAAAGTAGCTCATATGAAAAATGAAAATAAGATTCCTATAAAACAATTTATAAAAAGTTCAAAATTTGTAAAAATAAAATTAAAAAATCATATAATAATATTAATACATTATTGATAAAATTTTAAATAAAATGTTTTCATGTAAGAGGCAATTTTTTTTATTGAAAGGATAAATAAATTTAATTTTCAATAAAAACATTATCAATAATTTTTATTACCAAAGATTAAAAATGTTTCTATAATATTAAAATTTTATGAATATCCAAAGGAAAAGAAAAATAAATTATTTTATTACTCAACAATGAAATAATTTCTTATGCCATAAATTCAAGAATAAAAACACCCTATTAAAATAAGATGGAAATATAAACCCTTACCTCTTTGGTATCTTATAAATCAAGAAGTTTCATTAATAAAGTGGTGGAATTATAACATAAAATATCAATAACTAGAAAATAATCACATTTTATTATCTAAGATGAAGTATATACACCATTTTTAATAAATTAGGTTCAAAGAACATGTGTTTAAAAGAAGGATTTTTGGGATAAAACCCTTACCTTAATCCAAAATCATAATGTTAATTCATCATATTCCAAACTAATATATAAATTATAATTATTTACATAATTATAAAAACATTTAATGTTTATTATTAATTTTATAATTTTTTTACTATTATATATTCAATTTCATAATAATTTAATTAGTCGTGTGGTGTTTTAAATAAAATAAGCTCATATTTTTAAAATCACTTTTCCATGTTGACTATTGTAAAACATATTATTATTTCATTATATCCAGAATGGTAATTGTCACGAACAAAATCTGGTCACCATCAAAACCGACACCCAACCCATCCCACGACAAGACCCTAAAGGCGTTCCCAATCCCAACAGGCTGTCATAAGTTCCTGAGTATCATAAATTGAAGTTTGGGAATGATTTACCAGATTTTATAGACATTAAACAACAAACAAACTCAATAAAACAAATCTGTATTTTTCAACTAAAAATGTCTTTAACAAAATTTCAGAACTAAATTAAATAAGTTAAAACTATGTTTAAAGACAATTAAAAAAGGTAAAAAATCAAATAAGGATAGACCAAGAACCTCCACATGGAAATATGCATCGCCCTCAATCCATCTCCACAACACCGCATCACAAATGATCGGTAAAAACCCGAACTGTTGGCACAAAAGTTGTACCCAAACCTGCGACAAAAAAATAACAAAGTCTACTTACACCCAAAGGTGTAATTAGGGTGTGATCCAAATCCCATTAGGATACCAACTCTAAGATATTTCTTGCGATAAACATTCAAAGATGAAAAACATGCAAGTTTTCAAAAACATGCAATTTCTAGTTACAATTTCTAAAAGATGCAACTTAAAAAATAAGTTTTCAAGTGGGATAATTTAAAGAATCAACACTTTTAAAATAAGATTCAATGCTACTAAATTCTCTATCCAAATATACTGTATATTAACGGTGGGTATAAAGGATCTAATGAGCACAAGAAATAGGAAATAACCCATAGGCACTAGCTAGTTGTGGGTCCCAGGTACCTTGTATCTCAGTGAGAATAAATATCAAAAATATTCATTCTCGTGTATGATCCACTAGTAGGGAAAATACCCATAACCTAGTGGTCTCAAATAATCATCATAATAGTTTATTTAGAGTTTTAAGTTTCAATATTTCTATGTGAAACTGAGTCCAAACCCCACGGATTCACTAGGTTACTAGTACACGTCCACCCACCTAGATACCCGGGTTTTCCCCTTGTGCTCAAAAAATTTCAAGAAGTCAAGAAATATACTTTTCACATGAAAATATCATTTCCATATCACAAATTCACCAAAAAGCCCACATGTATACCACACAAGTCACAAAGTTCCACTTTTTATTCAAATTGATTTTGAAATCTGACTCGCACCAAAATAGCCCACAACACTTTTCACATTTCTTTAACACTTCCAAAAATCCATTAAAAATTTTTATAAAACCAATACTAGATATTCCAACTCACATAAAATCCCACTCACTTGTTACATAATACCCTTTTCATAACCAAAATCCATTTTTCACATCACACTCACACAAAACATCCCACATCACTTTCACATCTCTTATACACTTTAGTAAATCCTTCAAGCATTTTTATAAAACATTTCCAAGATGAAACAAATAAAAAAACAGACCCTATCACATTTGAAATTTACCATTTCAGAATATACACACTCTAAAATAGTTTTACAATATGGTTTCACCACTTACATAAATCATTAAATCATTGAAATGCTTCATAAAACAATTCCAAAGAGTATACCCAATATTTTCTCATAAAAACCATTTCAAACCCATATTTCAAGGACAAAACCACACCAAAACACTGACAAAGTATAATTTTTAGCCCTATAGACATTTATAAAACCACTTTCAAGTGTTATAAAATCACCTTGAATAATACCACGAAAGATACAAATGAAAACACTCATTTTCATAAAAATCTCTCAAGAAGTATAACAAAGTTTTACACACCAAACCTATTCCAAAAAAAACACTTCCAAGTACCACATGATACTAAGGAATTAAAAAACATAATTTTCATCCCCTTTAAACAACTAATAAATCAATTTCATATTTTATAAAACTACCACAAAAGATACCACATGTGTTACATTCGAAAATTTCACAACTTCAACAAAAATTAAATTATAAAATTAAATGCTTAACCAAATCCCTAAAAAATGGTTTTCACACCAGTCACAGCATATGGGGAACATGAAAAACAATTAAAACAAGAATACTAACTCATAAATTAATGGTTAACCATGGAATCACCTATTGAAAGTGTTGAATCCCTCAAAACATGGTGTGAAACATCAACCGCACCACCGCCGCACCACAAGGGAGATAAATCCAGCCCTATACCACAATATTTGACCAAAAAGGCACCAAATCAAACCCTAGGTTCGAACCCTAACTTCTGGACATTTTATAAAATAATGGAAGAGGGATGAAACCCTAAGGGAAAAGGAAGAAACTAAGAAGTAATCACTTACCTTGAAAAATATTGAAGAAATCACCCCAAATACACCAGTATCTGAATTTTCAAACATCCAAACATTTAAGGGAGGTTATAAAAAAGTTGAATAGATCATGTAGGAACTTGAATGGGGGAAAAGTGTGAGAAATTAAGGATTTATTAAATAATCAATTTACCTCTTCAAATCTTTGCGATTTGAGAAATTCAGAGAAGTTTCATCAAAATTCATGATGAAACCGAACTCCAAAGAAGGGGAGGAGAGCATGGGTGTGCTCCTTGGGTAAGTGGGATTGGGTTAGAGTTTTAATCACCAAAAAAACGTAAATATTGAAGGAGATATTAAATAATTAAAAATATTTTTAATGAAGAAAATGGGCTTTCGGGCAGGCCCAATCCCTTAAATAAAAACCCAAATTCACCATGATTATGGATTCCTAAATGGTCCAAATTAATATGGTGGTGTTAATAGATTAGGAGATTCCAATTAGGAATTTTAATGCATAAAAAAATTGAAAATTAATGAGTTATAAAGGAATTAAATTTTATTTTTAAATCTGTAATTGGACTTACGGTTTGGCCCAATTCATGAAAACTCACTCATTCCTCCATAAAAGTTTGGGAAACCCCCAAAAAAGCATGAATGTAAATTAAATTAAATTTGACTTTAAAATAAGTCATTTATGTGATATTAATAATTTTATAATTATTATTTTAATACATAAATTATTGTTTTGGAAACATCCATGTAATATGGTTATAAAAAATGAACTACATTATAATCAGGGAGACAGTAGGTCATACATACGCATGGGTAAGCTTTCCATTTTTAAATGAACTTTATGGAAAGAAATCAAGTGTAATTTTACCCTTACATGAATTTTTTTATATCATAAATATAATATTATTTCTTTAAATATAGTGACATATACCATCCATGTGATTTGATAATAAAAACTAATCACATCGCTTTTTGTGGATGTAGTCCACTATACACACAAACGACGTTATAATTTAATTATTGAATGGTAATGTAATAAATTATATGATAAATTTAAATACAATAATTATTAATATATCGTTTATATCATATATAAATATCGAATTCAACCTTATTACCTTCTATTTAGTGATTATGTGAAAAATAAATCACTTCACTTCATGATGGGGTAGTTTGTCGTACATACGAGCGATGTTATTGTATTCCCTACAGAATTGAATTAAAGAAATAGTATGTGATATTGAAAATACATATTTATAATTATATCTTTAATATAATATATAAACATTCAATACATCATTAAATCCATATATGATAAGTGGTGGTGGGAAGTTAACTACATCGGTTAACATTGCGTTATTCCACCATAAACACGGTCAACAGAATCATTTACCATTTAAGGGATAATGAGAATTTTTTAGGTCTTGTACATAGAATAAAAATATAATAGTATATATAAGATAATATGGTTTTTATATCAACATGATTTAATATGATTTCATGGAGGTGTAAGAACAAATAAAATAAAATGCTAGGGTAAGAATGTTTACTCTTATTTGGACCACCAGTTTATGATTATACCTAAATCCTTCATATATTGATTTTATGATAAAACGATGGAATCTAGAATATGGGGAAGGAATAAAGGATTTTATTTGTGTAGTTAATGGTAGAAATAATGGGTTTTAGAAGTGTGTAGATGAGAGGACATGAGGTGGCTATTTTTAAGTGGGCAGAAGAACGCAATTGAGATTTTAACAAAATAAATAATTACACTCATGTTTTTCACATGACACACAAATCCAAAATTGATAATTTTTTAAATTTACATGAGATAATATCACAATATAAACCACAAATATTTATTATACATGTTTGGGATATTTTCAAACTTTTTTCTTTTTATATTAACCCCCTAGTAATGAACATTTACATTAACCATAAAAATTAATTTTTATAATTTTAAGTATTATTATTTTCATAAATTAGGTTGAAATTGTTTGATAAAATACATTATTATGATTCCAAATATTGGAATATATTTTTCAAAATTCAACCCATAGAAGTTGAAAAATTCAATGTAAAATTCAACCCCACGGATGTGTCGAACAAGCTGTTTTTTATAGAATGATTTTTTATCATATAATAACAATATAAAAATAATCATAATTAAATTAATTAAAATTAATATTCATATATAAATAATAAATATTTTTAATTTAAATAATTCCCTGTTAGGGTTTATTTTAATTAATTTAAATGGAGAAAAAGTATGAACATTAAAATTGATTTTTAGAAAATGTGTTGTTATGCCTAACAATTTACATACACTTAAATCAAGTACAAAGATGATTTAATGATATGTTATAGTATTTAGTATAACTAAATAATACTTATATGAGATAAAATTAAATAAAAAAACAACGAGACCCTTAAATTAACAAATTGACTTTAATTAATTAAATTTAGTGACTAGTTAATTAAAATTCATAAATAATTTATAATTATTATGACCATAAAAATTTCCAAAAGTATCCAATCATATTCATACATACTAATTTTTTTACTAGGTTATATCAATATTATTTAAATAAAAATATTTCATGTTTTTATGCCCCGTGTTGTGAGTATTATACACCATTGAATGTAATGTTCTTCTAATAAAATCACTTGGTCTTACAATCTACCACCCTTAAATAAATTATGTTATGGAAATTTAATTTTTATCACTATAATAAAGGGTGAGAAATTATAAAATTCCCATTATGGAATAAAAAGGGTTAATAAAAATTATTTGTAAAATAGAGAAAAGGAATTATGAAGGTTATAATGAAAAACACACACTTTTTTATGAGATAAGATACCATAGATTTATCAAAAAAAGAATAACATTTTAGTTTCTAGAAAATTTTATTATAGATGAGTGATCCATTTACCACCTAGACTAAGTACATGAGTAAATATACTACCATGGTTATTATAATTTCATCCTTTAACAAATGTCATATTTTTCTCTGATAAATTATTATTCAAGATAAATTTTTCATTCTTGAAAAACTAAAATAAAATTATAAAGGATTATATAATCCCCAATAGAATAAAAAGAAACTCCTCTTTCCATTACTAAAACCAAAATGGATAGAATAAGTTATACAATATAACACATTAATCAATAATAATTCAATAGTAACACTGAACAATCAACTTAATCAATTTAATAAGTCTCAATCCTTAAAACCAATCAAATAAATTCTCTAAAAATGTAATAGAATTATTACCAAATAAACCTTTATGTTAAACCTAAAAGTTACATATACACTATCCCAATTATATATCATTTTTAATATCATTAATACCCTCAAAAAATTTGATAAACATAATATTTATCCACATAATCATTTAAAAACAAATAATATTTTATTAACAAGGACATTTCATTGGCTAGTGGTATGCTATATACCCTTATCTCCCTTCAATTGTGATTTCAATCTTATCAACCTTACCCGATGTGACTAGTTGTCACTCGACTTACATGTCATATTTTTTCAAAAACTATAGACTAACTTCTATGAAAATTGTATTTATAATTCACCATAATATTATAATGTTACCAACAATATAATGAATATAGGACCCGGCCTTAAACCATTACATAATCTTGAATTAAATGAATAATTCACATTGAGGATCTTTTTAGGTTTATATTTTTAGAGAGTTAGGTTCTAACTATTATATTACATCTCAAAAATTTCAAAGTAGACACTTATACTTAGTTTCCATTTTTTTCATAAAATAAAAACTCTTGAAGAAAATAGTCGTGTTCAGTTCCATGTTTTAGATAGCCTGAATTTCCCTTAATCCCATCCTTGATCATATTCATCTTTAAGTCCTGTGAAAAACATTTCAAAACTTGGGATGAGCATAAAAATCTCAATAAGGGTTATAAAACAAAGAAAGAAAACATTAGTTCATCAATATATACAAAACATAAGCTCTTTAACATACCTCATGAAATCATAAGATTTATGAATAACTCATTGAAATCATAAATCATAAAGGTAACTTATGGCATCCATATCATACTTACATTTTAGCTATCACATCTACGTAGGGAGTTAGATTTGGAATACCTATCATAGTATATTCCCTAAATCTCTTAGGATAAACATTCATGTTTACCTCTATCACGTTACCCAATGCATTGGAGAGCTATCTCTGGATCACCCACCCTAGTTTTATCATGGAACCACCTATATACGTAAACAATTCCCAAGGACCATAATATAATCATAAAACATAACATAAGCATAAAGGAAAGAAAACATTCCCAAATTGAAATCACAATATATATTTTCAAGATATTGAACAAGATATTGAAATACTAAATCCAAAAACCATTTTCAATACCAAAATATGTAAAAGAGTATATGGTATTTATTTTTCTTTTAAAACATTACGACTTGTTAAGGAAGTCAAAGATCAAATAATACTCGTGGCGGCAGAAAGGTCGTTGTCACTACATACGTTAAAAAAACATTATTTTTGTCTTTTAATAAAATTGCTCATATAAAAAGATTCCCTTTGAATGAAATGAAATTTCAAAGGTGTTTATACAGCATATAAAAGAAAGTTATTTATTAAAACAAAATATGCCTCAATGAAATGAGATTGAGAAGAAGTCCCTTACCTCGTGTCCGATTTGACCCGTTCGTTCTTTAATCTCATGAATAATAAACTAAAGTTAAATTCTACATCCTTAAGATCCTTTTTCAAGTTTATTATTCCTTTTATATCACTTATTACAATGTTATAAACATTATGTAATCATTTAATTTAATAACGGTCGTTTTGTCGATATTTGTTACTTGAGTCAAAAATGAACTTCTTATATTTACAAGTTGTCTATGTGGTAAAAATTCCATTATCTATATAATGATATTAATTATTTAGATATCATATATATCTTATATACCCATTATATATATTTATTTATAACAGTACATAACATTTGGAGGTAATAAATGAAATGCATTGTTCATAGAGACGGTAAGTCGTACGTACTCATGAACGCTACTTTCATTTCTATTTATTATTTTAATGGAATTAAAACATAATTATAAATAGTTATATTATAATTACAGTATAATATCATATATAATATCATTAACTCTATCCTTTATATGTCCCACATATGGAATTAACGAGTCATGTCACTTTGAGGGGGAGGTAGTATGCACTTCCTCAAATGAAGTTATCGTGTTTACCCATAATGGAAACCATAAAGGTATGACATAAATGGAAAATAAAGAATTATAAATAAAATATAAACATAATATATATCATATATAAATATATTTCCATCATAATGGCCATCATGAGAGGTGGTAGGAGATAATTGAACAATCATCATTTCGTGAGGCATTAGTTTGTCATCCACAGAAACAGTATGTTCTTTACTCATTAGATGGAGGTGTGTAAAAGTGTAGTTCTAATAATTCTCATAAAAAAATTCTAGTATATTTATGATACTGGTTTTGTTATAAAATAAAGTAATAAAAAGAGTTTTGGGGTTGTAGAAGTAAAATAAAACAAAATAACATAAGAGAAGAAGTTACCTTTAAATCATGTAACTCACTTTGGTTTGAACCAAAAGGGTTTTTTGAAGTGCCTTATGCCTAAGTTAAGGCTTATAGGAGGATTATATGGATTTATAGAGCTTAATTGGGCAGATTTTAGATGATAAAAGGTGATTTAGAGGTGTGAGTAATGGGTTATAGGTGAGGGATTTTTATAAGGGGGGGGAGGGGCTCTTTACGAAAGTGTGAAAATATTATTTTATTACATAATGATTTTCGGTTTATAAATGTCAAAAACTTATTAAATTTGAAAATATTATTACTCATGGTACAAATAAAATCATCTAATTAGAATTGGACAGGTTTTGGAAATTATTTTAATCTTTATATTCTTATTTATTTAAATATTTTATTAATGAGGTAAACACTGCATCATTATTCTGTCATAAATAATTTAATTTATTTGATGTACAAAAATTATAAAAAAATACCATGATATAGGAAGTATTTTTATCTTTAAAAATAATATTTATAGTCGAAAATATAGCTTATATAACCCTATGTAAAAATTAATTTACTAAAAGATATTTTTTTATGTCATTTTTGTCTTTAATTTATGTTAATTAAAATAAAGTATCATTATCACTCTTAAGTGGCTCTATGGGGTCCCCAAAATAAACCCAAGGATGATAATGGTCATAATTTTATCAACAAATAGGATTAGGACACATGTTAAGGTAATTTTATATTATTATAGTAATATTTGTTTACCCTTATTTACTATATTTACCCTTTAACAATGGTAAATAAAACACTTACTGAAGTAATATTCATAATGTCTAAAAATAAAAGCTACCTATTTACACAATTTGAACCTCATGATTCTAAATATAAAATCTATTTTTTAATATTCAAAACAAAAAATTGGCAGAAATTAATTTTAAATTAATTCTCGTTGTCAAAACAAAAGGCGTGTTTTTAAGAAATAATAACTATCAAAAGATTGACACTTCTTAAAGCCAAATTTCAAAGAAAAATTAATTCCAATAACCAAAATTGGATTAAATGGTAAAAATATAATCTAATTAAATACTAAAACAAATTAAAAAGATAATCTAACCATATAAATAAATTATATTAAAAGGCATTTTTGAATTAAAATACATCATTTTTCACTTTTCATTAAAAATTGAATTTTATCAGAAAAATACCAAAAATTTACCCAAAGTAAATTTTGATGTCCCGATTATAAATAAGAATTTTATTTGGTCAAATAAAACATATAAAAGTAACCAAAACTATATTTAAAGAGGGTTCTCCATCAAAAGGTGGTAAATCAACCTTTTAAATTAAATTATGCTTAAAATTAGATTCATTCACATTTTAAGCCTCTGTCTTTTTTTGGATAAATTTAAAAACATTTAACAAAAATGTATAATCATATTTTAGTTAGTTCTATTCATTACCACCAATAAAATGGTTAGGTGTTAACTACCATTTAAAATAATAATATTATATTATTATTGTGCAACGTAAGATTTCAAAGAAACCTGTTGTTTCTTATCGGGTACGCCATCAAACATAGAAACTCCTTTAAGGTAAAATTAATATTTAATTCACAAAATATTAATTAAAAATAAAATGTATTATTTCTTTATTTACCTGTGATGTTACATCCTTCCCCCCTTTTGGAAATTTCTTCCTCCTAATTTTATTCACTTATCAAATAAATGGGGGAATTTATCCCTTATAGCATTTTCAGATTCCCACGTTACCTCTTCATCTATATGCTTTTTCCACAAAACCTTTGCCTGGTGAATTACTTTATTCCACAACACTTTCCCTCTTCAGTCAAGAACCTAGAATGGTTGTTCCTCATAAGATATATTCTCTTCCAACTGAACTATCTTTGAGCTCAAAACATGAGATGGATCCGGCATATACTTTCTCAACATTCAAACATGAAAAAAATTGAGTACCTGGGATAAACATGGAGAAAAGACACTTTGTATACAACTGATCCAACTTTCTCTAAGATTTCATAAGTTCCAATGAACCTCAGACTCAACTTTCCCTTCTTACCAAAACGCATCACACTTTTCCATGGAGAAACTTTGAGAATGACATGATCACCTACCTCAAAAGAAATATCCATCCTTTGGTTATCTACGTAACTTTTCTACATACTCTGAGTTGTTCTCATGTGCTTTTGAATCAACTGAACTTTTTTTATCATCTCTTCTACCAATTCTGGTCTCATCAGCTTCCTTTCACCTTCTTCATCCCAAAAAGCTAGAGTTCGACACTGCTTCCCATATAATGCCACAAATGGATCCATCTGTATAATAGAATTAAAACTGTTATTATAAGAAAATTCAACCAAAGAAAGATATTGGTCCCAACTTCCTTGGTAATCCAGTGAACAAGCACGTAGCATATCCTCTAAGGTCTAAATTTTTCATTCCGACTACCCATATTATTGAGGATGAAAAGTTGTACTAAAATTTAATTCAGTACCCAACAACTTCTGAAGGCCTTTCCAAAAGTTAGTAGTAAACATGGGATCATGATTAGATACAATGGAGAGGGGAACACCATGAAACCTGAATATCTCATTAACATACAATTGAGAAAGTTTATCTAGAGACAAAGTATCTCGAATAGGAAGGAAATGAGAATATTTTATTCAATTGATCAACAATAACACAGATTTTATTATTACCTCGATATGTCTTTGGTAATCCCACAACAAAGTCCATGGATATATTTTCCTATTTCCACTTTGGTACCAGTAAAGAATAAATCATCCCTTTCGGTAAATGTTGCACTGCTTTAACCTGTTGAAAAGTCAAACAATTCACAACAAAGTCAGTAATATCTCTTTTCATTTTATCCCATCAGTAATACTCCTGAAGATCTCTATACATCTTAGTGCTACCAAGATGAATTGAAAATGGGGAACTATGAGCTTCACATAACAACTCATTCTTCAACTGTGAATCAAAAGGCACACATAATCTTTTCCCAACCTAAAAACACAATCATTATCAATGTTAAATTCAAGAAAATTACCCTTCTGAACCAACTCTACCTTTTTCTACAACTCACTATCTTCCTTCTATGCTTGCTTTATTCTATCTGATAGTGATGATTTCACTGACACCTAAAACAAAACAGAATTATTTCCTTCACCAATAACTTATATACCAAAGTTCATCAAATTAAAAACCAAAGTATCTCATTCCAAACGTAGCATGGTTAATAAAGCATTACTTTTTCGACTCAAAGTATCAGCCACTTTATTTTCTTTTCCCAGATGGTAAAGGGTCATGAAATCATAATCCTTGATTAATTTCAACCATCTCCTCTGTCTCATGTTCAATTCTTTTTGAGTGAATATATACTTCAAAATTTTTTGGTCAGTATATATTTCACATTTTACTCTATACAAATGATGCCTCCAAATTTTTAAAGAAAAAACAATAGCAGCTAATTACAAATCATGTGTAGGGTAATTTAACTAATGGGGTTTCAACTAACGTGAAGCATAATCAATTACCTGATCATTCTTCCTAAGGAAACAGCCAAGTCCTTTCAAGGAAGAATCACTATAAATAACAAACTAACTATTTCTGGAAGGTAGTTCCAAAACTGGAGCATTCACCAATCTTCTTTTCAATTCCTGAAAATAATCATCACATTATTTTGTCCAAACGAACTTAACACCTTTTCGAGTTAACTTAGTCATTGGACTATATTACCATGAAAAATTTTCAAAAAACCTCTGGTAATAACCTTACAAACCAAGAAAAATATGGATCTCGATTATATTTGTGGGTCTTGACCATTCTTCAACAATTTTTTTTAGCAGGATCAACAGTTATGATATTTTTTAAAATAATGTGACCAAGGAATGAAATTTTTTGTAACCAAAACTCACACTTCCTGAATTTCCCAAATATTTTATTTTCTTTTAAGGTTTGAAAGAAAACCCTTAAATGACTTTCATGATCCTCTTTACTTTTAGAATAAACCAATATATCATCAATGAACACAACCACAAACTTATCCAAGATCTCAAGGAAAATTCTATTCTAAGATCCATGAATACAGCAGGTACATTGGTTAAACCAAAAGGCATAACTAAAAATTCATAATGGCCATATCTATTACAAAACGTGGTCTTTGGAATGTCTGATTCCTTTACTTTCAATTGATGGTACCCCATCCTCAAATCAATCTTCAAAAAATATTGAGCTCCTTGGAGCTGATCAAACAAATCATTGATATGAGGCAAAGGATACTTGTTCTTAATAGTGATGTTATTCAATGCCATATAATCAATGAAAAGTATCATTGAACCATCTTTCTTTTTAACAAATAAGATAGGATCACCCCATGGTGATGTGAAAGTTTGAATGAAACTTTTATCCAATAACTCTTATAATTGATTCTTTAACTCTAAAAGTTCAATTTGAGCCATTCGATAAGGGGTTTTTGAAATTAGATTAGCATCAGGAACTAAGTCAGCAGTAAATTCAACTTCCCGATCAGGTATAATACTAGGAAACTCATCAGAAAAAAATACCAAGGTACTCATTTACCACTGGCACATCATTAATCTGAATAGTTCCTTTTTTTTCAACAATATGTGAAAGGTAACATTCATTTCTATCTTTTACTAGTTTCTCAGCTTCCTGATATGTTATCAAAAGTAAGGGTTCATTCTTGTACACAAACTGAAAATCTTTTTGAAAATAAACCTATTTATCTTTTCAGTAAATCTTATCATGATAAACAAAAATAAAATCCATGCCCAAAATAACATCAAACTCTACTAGAGGCAAAACAATAAGGTTTCTAGGTAGATTCTTTCTACACACAAGGACTAGAAGGTTCTTATAATTTCTTTTTGTTTCAAAATTTCATCCAGGTGTTTTTACCATAAGTTTAGTATTCGTATATTGATATGGAATTCCCAATTTAATAGAAAACTTCTCAGAAATGAATGAATGTGTAGACCATGAATCAAAAAACACATTGGAATATTCTGAACAAACAAACAGTGTACCTGATACTACTTCATTTGATGGACCAACATCTACTGAAGTAGTTGCAAAGGACTTCACCAGCCTTTTTTGCTTGTAGTCTGGTTGCTTTCCCTAAGTTGAGTTCTTCATTGGACACTCATTTTCATAATGACCCATTTCATTATACTTAAAACATTTTACTGATTGTAAATTTGATTTTGTCTTACCATTGCCTCGATCTTTTTCAGTGAAATTACGAGCTTTATGTCCCATTTTACCACATCGGTAGAACTTACCAGAATTCAAAATACATTCCACAGTATGATTTTTACCACAATTTTCACAAACAATAAACTTAAGTTTCTTACCATCAGACTTTTTGTAAGAGTTTTCCCTTTCGCCTTCCACCTTGACCTCTTATTTTGTTGTTTGTCAAATAACACCTGATCATCGAAAAACTCCATTTCCACCTTCTCCGCACATTGAACAAGTTTTTCATAACTTTGGAATTCATGATAAGCTAAATCCATTCGATACTTTGGCATTAATCATGAGTAAAAATGGTTGATTTTACTATCAAGATCTCATATGAAATTTGGTTCATACCTTGCCAGTCGAGTGAATTTTTCTTCATAAGTAGCCACTGAGTCATCCTCCTACCTCAATTCTAGGAATTGTTTTTCCATCCTAAGATGAACAACCTTAGGAAAATATTTCTCAGGAAACATACCTTTGAATTCATCCCAATCAAGAGCATCAATCTCCTCATTATCCCTGATATTTTTCACCATCGACCACCATTGATCAGCTTCACCTTCATAATGGTATACATAGAGACTAACCTTTTGATGTTCCGAACACCCCATAACATCTAAAATCTTTTTCAGTGCTTTAATCCACCCTTCTTCTAGCACAAGGTCAGATTATCCTCTAAATGATGGGGGATGTTTCCTCATGAAATGCTCTACTACGGAAATGTTTCTCTATGGTTGATCTGGTTGATCTCGTGCATGGATACCACCACCATTTGTAGCCTGATTCAACTATTCCATCACTGTTACAAATTGTTCAATTCAAATTCTGACCATCTCAGGTTGTTGATTTGGAAGGTTTTCTTCCTCTTGATGTCGTCCCAACATAGCTACCATGTTTCCTCTATGGAATACCATTCTGAACACAGAAATATCTTAGGAGAAGCAACATGTAAATCTGTAAATGCTATATCATTTCAATATTAACATAAATTAATTTAAGGATATTAATTTAATAATACCCTAACTCATAAAGTTGTCTAAAATGGCCTCTGATACCAACTATAAGGACCCAGCCTTAAAACATTACATAATCTTGAATTAAATTAATAATTCACATTAAGGATCTTTTCAGGTTTAGAGTTTTAGAGAGTTTGGCCATAACTATTACATTATATCTCAAAAATTTCAAAGTAGACACTTATACTTAGTTTCCATTTTTTTCATAAAATAAATACTCTTGAAAAAAAGAGTCATGTCCAGTTCCATGTTTTAGATAGCATGACTTTCCCTTGATCCTATCCTTGACCCTATTCATCTTTAAGTCCTGTGAAAAACATTTCAAAACTTGGGATGAGCATAAAAAGATCAATAAGGGTTATAAAATAAGGAAAGAAAACATTAGTTCATCAATACATACATAACATAAGCTCTTTAACATACCTTATAAAATCATAAGATTTATAAATAACACATTGAAATCATAAATCATAAAGGTAACTTGTGTCATCCATATCATACTTTCATTGTAGTTATCACAGCTATGTAGGGATTTACATTTGGAATACCCATCACAGTATATTCCCTAAATCTCTTTGGAGAAACATTAAAATTTACCTCTGTCACATTACCCAATGCATTGGAAAGCTATCTCAGGCTCACCCGCCCTAGGTTTATCATGGAACCACCCATATACGTAAACAATGCCCAAGGACTATAATATAATCATAGCACATAACATAATCATAAAGGAAAGATAACATTCCCAAATTATAATCACAATATATATTTTCAATATATTGAATAAGATATCGAAATAATAAATCCAAAAACCATTTTCAATACCAAAATATGTAAAATATTATATAATATTTATTTTTCTTTTAAAAACATTACAACTTGTTAAGGAAGCCAAAGATCAAATAATACTCGCAGCGGCGGAAAGGTTGTTGTTTCCACGTACGTTACAAACCAACATTATTTTTTTCATTTAGAAAAACACCTCATAGAAAAATATTCTCTTTAAATGAAATAAAAATTCAAACGTGTTTATACAGAATATATAATAAATTCATGTATTAAAACAAAATATTCCTAAATGAATGGAGATTGAGACGAAGTCCCTTACCTTGTGTCTCATTTGACCCGTTCGTTCATTAATCTTCTGAATAACAAACTAAAGTTAATATATACTTTATTAAGATATTTTTTCAAGTATATTATTACTTTTATATCACTTATTACAATTTTATAAACATTATGTAATCATTTAAGTTAATAACGGTCGTTTTGTCAATATTTGGTACTTCAGTCAAAAATGAACTTCTTATATTTACAAGTTGTCTATGTGGTCAAAAGTACATTATCTATAGAAAAATATTAATGATTTAGATATCATATATATCTTATATACCTATTATATATATGTATTTATAACAGTACATAACATTTGAATGTAAGAAATGAAATGCACCGTTCATGGAGACGGTAAGTCGTACGTATGCATAAACGCTACTTTCATTTATATTTCTTATTTAAATGGAATTAAAATGTAATTATACATATTTATATTATAATTATAGTATAATATCATATATAATATCATTAACTCTATATTTATATGTCCCACATATGGAATTAATGAGTCATATCACTTTGAGGGGGCGGTAGTCCACACTTCCTCAAATGAAGTTATCGCGTTTACCCATAATGGAAACCATAAATGTATGCTATAAATGGAAAATACAGAATCATAAAGAAAACATAAAAATAATATATATCATATATAAATGCAGTTCCATCATAATTTCCACCATGAGAGGTGGTAGAAGATAATTGAACAATCATCGTTTTGTGAGGCGTTAGTTTGTCATCCGTAGAAACAGTATGTTCTTTACCCATTAGATAGAGGTGTGTGTAAGTGTAATTCGAATAATTTTAATAAAAACATGATAGTATATTTAGGATAACGTTTTTGTTATAAAATAAAGTAATATAAAGATTTTAGGGGGTTGGGGAAGTAAAATAAAACAAAATAACATAAGAGAAGATGTTACCTTTAAATTGGGTAACTCCCTTTGGTTTGAACCAAAAGTGTTTGTTGAAGTTCCTTCTGCCTAAGTTAAGGATTAAAGGAGGAGGATAGGGATTTAGGGAGATTAATTGGGTAGAGGTTGGATGAGACAAGTGGCTTGAGAGGTGTGAGGAATGGGTTAGAGGTGAGGGGGTTTTTTAAGGGGGGAGGCGCTCTTTAGGAAAGTGTGAACATATTATTTTATTACATAATTATTTTCGGTTTATAAATGTACAAAACTTATTAAAGTCAAATATAAGATGAATAATGTTAAAAATAAAATCATCCAATTATAATTTTATAGGTTTTGGATATTATATTAATCTTTATAATCTTATTTATTTAAATCTTTTATTAATGAGGTAAACACTACATCATTATTGTGTCATAAATAATTTAATTTATTTGATGTATAAGAATTATAAAAAAATACCATGATGTAGTAAATTTTTTTAGATTTCCAAATAATATTTATAGTTGAATATATAACATAAATAAACCTATATAAAAATTAATTTACTAAAAGATATTTTTTATGTCATTTTGGATTTACTTTAAGTTAATTAAAATAAAGTGTCATTATCACTCTTAAGTGGATCCATGGGGTATCCAAAATCGAGCCAAGGATTATCATGGTCGTAATTGTATCAACCAATAGGATTAGGACACATGTTTGGGTAATTTTATATTATTATAGTAATATTTTTTTATGCTTATTTACCAGATTTACCCTTTAACCATGGTAAATAAAATATTTACTAAAGTAAATATTCATAATGTCTAAAAATTAAAGTTACCTATTTACACAATTTGGACCTCTTGATTCCAAATATTGAATACAGTTTTCCAAATTCAAAACACAGAAGTGACAGAAATTAATTTAAAATTAATTCGCACTGTAAAAACAAAAGGCGTGTTTTTAAGAAATAATAACTATCAAAAGATTGACTCTTGTTTATGTCGAATTTCAATGAAAAATTAATTAAAATAACCAAAATTAGATTAAATGGTAAAAATATTATCTAATTACACTTTAAAACCAATTAAAAATATAATCTAACTATATAAATAAATTATATTAAAAGGTATTTTTGAATTAAAATACAACATTTTTCACTTTTTATTAAAAATTGAATTTTATCAGAAAAATATCAAAAAATTACCCAAAGTAAATTTTGATGTCCTAATTATAAAGAAGAATTTTATTTGGTCAAATATAACATATAAAAGTGACTAAAACTATATTTAAAGAGGGTTCTCTGTCAAAAGGTGGTAAATCAACCTTTTAAAGTAAATTATGCTTAAAATTAGATTCATTCACATTTTAATCCTCTATATTTTATTGGATAAATATAAAAACAATTAACAAACATGTATAATCATATTTTAGTTAGTTTTGTTCATTTCATCTAATACAATGGCTAGGCGTTAACTACCATTTAAAATAATAATATTATATTATTATTGTGTAACGTAAGATTTCAAAGAAACATGTTGTTGCGTATTGGGTACGCCATCGAACATAGAAACCCCTTTAAGGTAAAATTAATATTTAATTCACAAAATATTAATTAAAAAGAAAATGTAATATTTCTTTATATACCTGGGAAGTTACAATGAACATCATCAAAAATACATTATTCATGAAATATTTTTTTTACCATTGTGGATTTTTATACATATCAGGGTTTTCTACAAAATCAAAAAATAAAAAACAACTAACTCCTTTAAAATATTA
Source organism: Viscum album (assembly GCA_963277665.1). Lineage (NCBI taxonomy): Eukaryota > Viridiplantae > Streptophyta > Magnoliopsida > Santalales > Viscaceae > Viscum > Viscum album. Next base: position 114,904,021 of record OY728127.1, read on the forward strand.
TATATTCCTTCATCACGCTTTTCAATAAAATTTCACATTATCATTGAATAAAATTTCTTTATAATTATAATTATTCAATATATTATTGAAAATACTTAAATAAATCATCCAAAAAAATCCATATAAGTTTCATGATTTTTATAAAAAAAATAACACTGATAAAAATAATTATATGACGTAACTTTTAGCTCCCCATAAGGAAATACTTTTGACTCAATGATTGGTATAACATAGTTCCATGGTCTTTGGGACGATCCTTAGTTTAGGGAATTGACTAGAAATTTACCATATTACCCACATATAATAAATCAAATTATTTTTCAAATCATTACTCTATTACCTTTATTTGAACATAGAAAAAAACATCCACAATATTTGAGATAATCTTATGGGTTCTTATTACATCATTATTTAATTTTAGAAAGCCAAATATTATTTTATTTTTCATAATTAACACTTGAAATCTTATGATATTTCACCATTATCTTCATTGATGTTTCTTAAATAAGAAATATATTCCAGTAATTAATCATAATTTAGGATAGCTCAGTTATCATTATCATAATATATCTACCTTTTGTTAGCATTAGGTTGGTATTCTCATTAATGAAATCATTTCATTTTCCATAACATTGATTATAGGCATGCATTCTCCTATTTCCCACCATTAACTAAAAAGAAAAAAAAGAAAAAATATGATAATGACTTGTAATACCAAAGGTAAACTTATAAAAATAGAAGTAATAACTTATAAATGATATTTATATCCTGAAATATAAGTCTCTAGGTTTCAATATTGGCTTTCCATTTATATGTTTCATATTAGTTTTTCTAACCTAACAATTTCTCAATGTCCTTCATAATGGATCATAAAGAGTTTGTAAATTTTTAATGAATATCCCCTTAGAGTGTCAAACTAGGGACATAGTAAGGCCCATTATCATGTACTAGGTAATTCTCAAGTCAATAAACACATATATTTTTCAGAGTTACTACCACTAGGTACATATGTTCCAGTACCATGTCTACTTTTTCTTTCAGGATAAGGATGTAATTTCTCAAAAACCACTTTCTTTATTCCTCACCAAAATTATAGGATATTTTAATATACTCATTCTTATACATATAATTATATATAGGTTTCTCAAAACATTTTTTTCATACAAGTTCAAAGTGATAATTAAACCTTTACTTTAATACCACCTATAAACACCTAAGCCTTTTACATATATTATTACATGATTATTAGTCATAAATATCTATCAAATACAATCTCAAGGATCATGGGGCCAGGTTTATTTAGATTACATGGATCATAAAACCTCAAAGGAAACTAAACATGGATTCTATATTTGTTTATTATCCATAATGACCTACTAAATCATTTCAATATACTAAAATATCATGGGATAACCTGGGACATATAAAAAATAAAGGGGTGAGCTAAAAATCTATGTTGGGTAATAAACATGATAAGGAAATATAACATGGGAGTCATAGATGATACATGATAACATAAAAGATGAGTCTCATGAGTAATGACATGAATGAATAAAATAAATAATATGGGATAAAAATATTGTGGAATCATAGGAAATGTGGTTGAAACACAAAAAATTACATAAATATGAGGCAAGGCTGACTGCTAAGAAAATATCTCATACTGGAAAAATTCCACAACAGATTAGGTTTACTCCCTAGTACAATACATGATGACTCATGATACAGAAACATTACCTGATGAATTTGAGTGATATGTGGGGGAACCCATCATAACTTATTTCTTATCTATTATTTACACATAAAGAAAATAAATTATAATGCATAAGATAATAATTACCCATAGAAAAAACATGGATTGGATAATCTTTCTTCATATATTAATAAATGCAATTTTATAAAGAATTAATTTTAGAAATGGTAATAAAGAATGTATTACCCCCTTTAAGATAGATATAATATGATAGTTATATATGTGTGAGACATAATAAAAAATTTATAATAATTTCCATTACATTAATGGTTATTTTTTATATGAATATAAGTACTCTTAAAAATATTAAAAAACAATCCTGATAAGAATAACCATTCCACATTGAAAGTCATTAATGAAGAACTAAAAATTCAATAAATACTATGGAAATAATTTTAATTGAAAATAACCCTATAAAAATATAAAGTAACCCTAAAAGAAAATAATTTTCTTGATTGTGTTTTATTCCTTATAATATATACAAGTTAAAAAACATCCCGTTCAAAAATTGGTAAAATGTCAAAAAGTGCATCATTCTGAAATTAAAAAGAATATTTTTATTAAAAAAATTTAAAATAGTCAAAAATTATAAAAATGAAAATAAAAAAACATATTATAATATTATAACATTTATTTAAATTTTATAAGTAATACAAGGATATGAAATAAAAAATATTTCCTACCAAAGAGATAAATAAAGTAAAATTTATTTAAAAACATTTTCCCTGTAATATTTAGTACCAAAGAGTGGAAAAAGGTTCTAAAAAAATGAAAATTTCATTAATAACCATATAATAATAAAATTAAGGGGTTTTATTAGAAATATATGAAATAATTTCCTATAATGGAAATTCAATCATAAACAAACCCAATTAAAATGATATTGAAACATAAACCCTCGCCACGTTGGTAGCTATTGAATCATAACATTTGATTAATGAAGTATTTTAATAGTATTATAAAACATAATTATGTGGGAAGTAATCATGGAATAATATTTAAAGATACATTGTGTATACCATTTGAGATAAATAAGCTATATAAAAATATTGTGTCTCAATTAATGAAGTTTGAGACGAATCTCATGCCTCAAGCACGAATCATCATATACGTATGTTATATTCATGACTAATATTATTATGTTTATTATTTAATTACTTAATAATTTTTTTCATTTTTATTATTATTTTATATTTATTGTGATGAAGCTATATTAAAATACTTTACAAATTAATTACATGTCATATGTTTTGATGATAAACAACTCATTTGTCCAAAATCACTTTGGAAAGTTTAGTAATGTCAAGAAGATTATTATTTAATCATATCCAAAATTTAAATTATGAAATAATTATAATTTTTATTGGTAAATTATACTTTTTAAAAACCATGATACACAGTTATGAAAAATGAATATTTTTACAATCATGGAGATTGTAATCATACGTACTCATGAGTGATTTAACCATTTTTCAATGATATTGATGTAAATAAAGTAAGTGTTATTTTATCTTTTTAAAATGATAATTTTATCATAAATATCATATTATTTATTGAAATACACTTACATATACTATCCATGATATGCAGTAATAGAGACGAATCACTGCATACCGTGAGGTAATATACACCCGAATGACGTTATTATTTTTGCAATGGATGGTATGGTATGAAATAACATGATATATTACTGTTAAATAATGATTAATATGTAATTAATTTCATATATAAACATAAAATTAGTTCTTCTTACATTCCTTTTAAATTATATGCGAAAACAAATCATAGTGCTTCATGAGGTGGTAGTCCACTATACACAAGATCATTCTTTTTGTATTCTCTATGGAATAGAAAGTAACATGGAATATGTTATATTATAATTCCATAAGTAAAATTATACCATTAATAACATATATAAATATTAAATACATCATTATCTTCATCCATGATAATTGGTGATGGAAAACAATTACGTCGGTTCGTGAGGTTGTAGTCCGTTAGACACACAATCAATGGTATCGTTTCCCATTCAAGGGAGGAGGAGATAATCGTAGGATTTTACAATAACATAAAATAATAATAAAAATATTTATGATACTGAGGATATTATATAATACTATTTTAATATTATTTAATAGAGGTGGATGATGAAATAAAACAAAACACTTAGTTTATAATTCTCTATCTTCCTCATACCATGTATTTTGGATTATAACTAAATCCATTCCATATTTTCATTATGATAAATCCTAGGATTCTAGGATAATGTGAGTGAAATATGGATTTTATTTGGGTAGGTATGGGACTAAAAAATTGTTGTTTTATGTGTGATGATAAGATACGGGTGGGTGGCCTTTTATAAGTTGGCGTTAGGACACACATGGAATTTTTAATATAAATAATTACATCTATTTTTTTGTCATGAAAAAAGGATCCAAAAAAGACCATTATTGATCCTTAAAATATATGTGGAAAAAATATTCCCTGAATATAAGAATTATACAAAAAAATTACATTTTTAAGTCTTATCATTATATTTTACCAAACTTGTAAACTTGATTTTACAATAACTCTGGTAATTAAGTTTTTCTATTTTAAATATTAATTATGTTAAAAAATTATATTGACTATATTATAAATAAAAATTGATTAAAAATATGGAATATATTTCTCCAAACTCAAATCACATAAGTGGCATAATTTAATTTAAAATTAAACTTACAAATGTATAAAAAAATGGGGTTTCAAGAAATGTATTTTTATCTAGAATAAAATGATCTTATAAAAAGTATATTAGAAGTAAAAATAATTAAATAAATTTTCATTAATATATATATATATATATATATTAAATAATTTTTCTTTAACTATTATTTTAATTAATTAAAATGGAGAAACATTAAGCATATTAATACAGTTTTTAGACAAATGTATTTTTAATGCTAACAATTATCATTAACTATAATCTAGTATAATGATAATTTAAATGTAAATAATTTAATTTCATTTTAATAAATAATAATTATATTAATGTGAAATAAAATTAAATAAATAATATGACTTTTAACTACTTAATTTATAGATAATTAATTTTAACTTTATAAAAGTCAAGAATTTCACTATTCACTTTAATGAACTATTTTCCAAAAATACCAAAAATTAAACCCAAAAGAATACCGATAATCTTATTTCAAAAATGAAATGAATTTAAAAAAATAGAAGTGGGAAAATATAATTATATTATTTTCTTAGATAAAGTAATAAAAATATTTTTTGGGTGAACACATATTTTTGATGACAAAAATGTCTTTTCAAAAAAATTAATTACATATTAATTAGAATTTATAAATAAATTTATATTCACTCTAGATTTTATAAATTTTTAAAAATCTTTATTCTTATTCATACTGCTAATTAAATGACTAGGTTGCGACTATCTTATTTCAATAACAGTAATATATGGTTCTTTTATACAAAATATCTCATTTTATATATGATATCGAACATAATTTTCTTCTTTTAAAATTTAAGGGATTCACATAGGGTGTCATTTAAAATTAATAATTTAAATTTGGAATCATATTATTAATATTTAAAGGATATAAAAAATTCCCATTAAAAAATATTGTTGTATTTTTTTCAATTAAATCATATTTTAGAAAAAAAATGTTTTTGATTAATTTGGAAGTTAATAATAAATAATTTCTATAATATAAATAATATTTATATCAAGAAAATATACATCATTTATAATTTTATCCTATACAAAAATATTATTCTAAAAACAGTCTAATTTTAAAAAATATTTGTACATGCTATGAGAATTTATTTAGAATTTAACTTCTCTTAACTGATTTAACTTTAATTAATAAAATTAATTCCACCCTAATAATCAGAATGATCAATTTTGGTAGAAATTTCAACATTAATTTTCACTAATAAAATTAATAATTGATGTTAAAAATTTTGTAACCATTGTAGAATTATTTTATCTTAAAATTTAAAAACATAAGTTGGGGTAAAATAATTCAATGGTATTTTCAATATGTATGGTTTATGGGATTTTTTAACATTCCTTATCACACACATCATTTTTTTCCACTGTTGTAACCTTTGATGCTTAAATACTAGCATTAAATTATTGAAAATTAGTTGGTGCTCCCACAATTACATATATCATCAATTGTGAAAAGGGATCACTAACATAATTTCATGATACACCAATCGCTATGAATTTCATCTTAAATTTATGAAATATTTATCCTCTTATATTCATATCATGTGTTAATCATGTGTTCTCAACTAGATTTCCTCTTTCTACCATTTCAAAATATGTTTCCCTTATAATTTTCCAATCCTCAATGAGTATAGAGAATGTTTTACTAAGTAAGAATAATTGTATGAGGTTTATTATATATAAATTAATTTTGTGATATATATTTCATGTTGAACAACATAATAACATTAACATGGTGTTCTTAGTTCCTAATTGATTCTTTTTTCAATATTTATCTAATTTTTCAATTTTGAAGATATATATCATGTTATTTTAGTAAAAGTATTTCTATGTAGTTAATATCAAAGTTTTCGCGTTTTTTCATCTCAATTTTGAATCATTCAGATGTGATCAATATTCAACTATTTATTCCTTTTGTGGTGTAATACATATTTTCAATGTGTTTATTTTTTTCATAATTTTTCATTTAATCTATTATAATTACAAATCCTTCTTTAAAACCATTTTAAATGTTTTTTTATTCCAATGTTACCAAATCTGTATGGTATTTTGATAACTAAACTAACTTTTATTTGAGTTATAATGTATCTTGTAAAACCCCAATATTTTGTTCATAGATTCATCTACCATAGAGAATTTATACCTAAATTTCTCTTCCTCTCATAGTAAAATTATACATTTCATTAAAATCCTAGTCATTTGTGATTTTCCTCCCCATAAATGTTTATCATTACTATTAATGACTTATATCCTCTATAACAAAGAACTTTTTCATCCATTTAATATTTTAAAATGGTTTTCAAAAAAAATTAACTCATGAATGTTTTAAAAATATATTTTAATATTTATATATTTCATGAAAGTATAATATTGAATTTATATAATAATTAATTATTTTAAAAAAGATTTTAATTGCTTTTATTTTAAGAAATAAAATTTATTATTTTTATTTATTCTCAATGTATTTTTAATCAATATTCTAATTATAAATTTTTTTATGAAAAATCCAATTTATTTTAAGAGAAAAATTTTAAATTTTTTATCAATGTCAATTATCTATTTTTAAATAAAATATTTTTAAGATATTTTTATGCCTTTTATATGATATGTATTCACTCCCATGTGGTAGGTAACATATCCAATGATCATAAAAAATTATTTATCTTCAATGAAAACATTCATTTTTTCTACTAATGTTATAATGAGGATGTTTTAAAACCAACACCAGACTTATTTCTCTAGATATCTTATGAAATTCTCTAGGAATGTTTTTCTTCAAACCTGTCTGTTTTACATGGGTCAATAAAGAGATATATAAAGTTTTTATTTTATCATATTTAAATAAAACACATATATATGGATTATAATTTTATTATGGTTTGGGATATTTATAACCATAAAATTCATTGGTTATTTTACCATGTAAAATGTGATAATTATTGTAATCGAAAACTGATGATCAATGCAAGATGGGAATCAAGGAGTGTTGTTTTCTAAAAATGTAATTGGAATTAGGTAACAATAATTTCTCTAATGTGTTTATGGGAATTAGGTATTGATTCATGCTACACTATATAATTGGAATATGGTACTGATTATTACATGGGTATGTTTACGAATATTAGGTATTAATGATTTATTCACTATGTTTATGTGACTCAGATAGTGATTTCTACTACACTATGTTTATTGGAATGAGGAAGTGAATCATGTTCCAATATATTATGGGAATCAGGTAGTGATTCATACTCATATATATTTATATAAATATACTAATGATGCCCAATCCCCTATTATTAGGGGAATTATATAGTAATGTCTTATCCATTATAGGAATTCAGATGTGATGCATGTTTCACATTATTATGGTAAATGTGAAGTGATTCCTAAACCACTATTTAATGATTTATATTCCTATGTTACATCCATTTTTTATTCTTATGCTTTATATTAATTAAATTCAATATCTTTATAATTATGAATCTGTGTGATGGAACATGTTTCTCATCTCATATTTATGAACTCTAATGTCATGGTATATGTTTCCTATATCGATATTTCATATCATCCAATCATGGATTATTTAAAACTCTAATTATTAGAGGTTTTATTTATTATTGTATTTCTACCTTTCCCATGTGTTCTGGCATTCTTATAACCTACCCCTTGACGACATGATGGTGGATTTACCATATATATTTACAGATCTTGTACAACTCATATTTTTCTATTCTAATTGTTATGATGATGAGTATAAGTTATGATAATTCAAGAATGGAGACTAATGTAGTTTTATAATAAAAAATATTCACAAGTATTTTAAATTGATTTTACTATGTAACTAATCCTCAAAGAATTCAATCCTTTTGGATTTTGTATTTCAAGATGATTTTGGAATCTTAATGGTTAATTAATGTAATTTTTGTAATTTAAGGAATGGTTTACCATAGTTTTTATCAAATATTAGTATCAAAGAATTTATTTTTTGTAGAAGTTCATGGAATACAGGTTTTTTGTGCCTCATTTGGTATCCATTTAGTGTTTATTTTTTTAGATATTACATTATTTATTTTGGGGATTTTAATTAGATAGGAGTAGTGAAAATACTAGGGATATTTCTAATAGGTAATACATTGTATAAGATAACATCCAGATGTTTTTTAGAAGTATAGTTTGTGTGTTTTACTAGTTATTAAACCCCTAAAAAGATACAAGAATATTTATTATGATATGTAAATTATGAACATAGGGGAAATCACATTGAAGAAGGGTGGTTGGGTATCAATATAATCATCACTATGGTTCATGATTATTGGGCCAAATATTTCACAAATGGATATATAGTACCTTAGTAATGATTTATTTATTCTCATTTTTATATGAATATTTTATAAAGGATTTATTATATTAAGGAATTAGGTTATGAACTATAAGAGATCATAACTTAAAAAACCTAGATTGAACTAAGTTTGATTTTGGTTTAACTAAAATATATTATAATAATTTTATATATAAATACATTATGAGGTTTAATTTCTCATTTACATATCCTATAATAGTTCTATTATAATTTTAAATACTCATCACTCATGTTAATAAATTTTTGTTTTAGTGATGTTCAAATCCCAAAAAATTAAATCTAATGAAGGGTTCTATGGACATTGTGGATATTGAACCAATGATAATCATAACAGGATAAGTACAATCAAGAGAAATAATTTTATTATATAAAATTTTGTATCATGAATTATGATAAAAAACATGAACATATTTGAATTCATGAACACATCAAAGAAGATAAGGATAGTGTATTAGGTATTTTTGGGTGATAAAGATGATAAATGAATGAATATTCAATTTCCTTTGTGTAAAAAATATCGGAAGATTTACTTAAGTGAATATGTAACTGGAATAATAAAATGTTTCTTCTATGGAAGGATGGACATCATACTCATAATTGTAGAACTAGGATGATGGGTTTTGGAAATATGATGAAATATATTATACCTCTAACTACTACTCCATTCACATTTCAATGCTTCAATTATAGTGAATTTTAGATTTATGTAAAAAATGATTCAATGTAATTTCAATTAAGTGTTAATTGTATACAAAACATTATAAAACATATAAATAATATATAAACTATGTGATCTCAAATAATAAATTGAATAATGAAAAATAATGGCCACTTATCATCCATCCAATAATTATTTATGAATTAAAATATTCTTAGCGATTGTATTTTGGATTTTATCTAGGGTAAATAAAACCCTGTAATGATTATAAGGCCCCGACCTTAAACATTACTTAATATTGAATTAAATGAATAATTCACATTGAGGATCCTTTCAGGTTTAGAGTTTTATAGAATTAGATCATAACTATTACATCTCAAAATATTACACATTAGACACTTCTACAAAGTTTGCCTTTTTTTTACAAAACATGAACTCTTAAAAAAAAGATTCATGTCTAGTTTCATGTTTAAGATAGCATGACTTTTCCTTGATCCCATCCTTGACCATATTCCACATTATTTCCTATGAAAAACATTTCAAAAAAACTTGGGGTGAGCATAAAAAACTCAGTAAGGGAAACACAAAGAAAGAAAACTGTTAGTTTTTCAAAACATTAAGTAAACCATGAATACTTTATCAAAGTAACACTTTTCACCTTTAAGAAGTAGTAAATACTCTTAACTGAATAAAAGATCATTACTTACCCTTTTGTAACCAAAATATTACCATAAAACCCATATAAAGAACACATAACTTATAAAGGTAACTTGGGACATAAACATACTTAAATCGAATAACCATACGGTCAACTTCCACACATATCACTAAATGGAATAGCCATATGGCCTACTTCCATACCCAATTAATTGGATGTTATAATGTAACCACCCGTCCTGGTATTCACGGCACCACCCGTCATATGGTTTATCACGTAACCACCCGTCAAATGTCTAAGTACTATTATAAAATCATAAGACATAAAACAAATATAATGGAAAGAAAACATTTCCACATTTCGATCACAATATAACACTTAAATATATTGACATGAAAAATCCATTATAAAAAATCATTTTCAATACCAAAATACATAAAAGAGTATATGGTATTTATTTTATTTTAAAAACATTACGGCTTGTTGAGTAAGTCAAAGACCAAATAATACTCGCAGCGGTGGAAAAGGTCGTTATCACCGTGTACGTTAAAATAATATTCCTTTTTTTCATTTAGTAAAATGCTTCATAGAAAAAGATTCCCTTTGAATAAACATAAAATTAAAATGGGTTTATACACCATATAAAATAAAGTTGTGTATAAAACAAAATATGCCTCAATGAAAGGAGATTGAGACGAAGTCCCTTACCTCGTGTCCAACTTGACTTGATTGCTCTTTAATCTCCTGAATAATAAACTAGTGTTAATTTCTAATTTATTAAGAACCTTTTTCAAGCTTACTATTCCTTTTATATCACTTATTTCCATGTTATAAACATTATGTAATCATTTAATATAATAATGTTCGTTTTGTCGATATTTGGTACTTAAGTCAAAAATGGACTTCTTACAATTACATGTTGTTCATGTGGTCAAAGGTTCATTATATCCAGAATTATATTCATGATTTGGATATCATATATATAATATATATCCATCATATATATGTATTTATAATAGTACACAACATTTAGAGGTAAGAAATGAAATGCACCGTTTATGGAGACGGTAAGTCGTACGTACGCATGAACGCTACTTTCATTTCTATTTTGTATTTAATGGAGTGAAATCATAATGATATAAAGGTATATTATAATTCCAGTATAATATAATATATAATATCATTAACTTCATCCTTTATACGTCCCTAATATGGCATTAACAAATCAAATCACTTTGAGGGGGCGGTAGTCCACACTTCCTAAAATGAAATTATCGCGTTTACCCATTATGGAAACCATAAAGGTATGACATAAATGAAAAATATAGAAGCATAAGTACAAAATAAACATAATTTATATAATATATAAATATAGTGACGTCTTAATGGACACCATGAAAGGTGTTAAAAGAGGATTCAACAGTCATCGTTTCGTGAGGCAGAAATTTGCGAACCACAGAAACAGTATGTTCTTTAACCATTAGACGGAGGTGTGTGTAAGAGTAAATCAAATCATTATCATAAAAAAATCCTAGAATATTTAAGATACTAGTTTTTAAAAAAATAAATAAATAAAAAGATTTTATGTGGTTGTTGAAGAAAAATAAAACAAAATAACACAAGTGAAGACATTACCTTTAAATCGGGTAACTCCACTTGGTTTGACTCAAAGGGGTTTCTTGAAGAGATTTCTACCTAAGGTAAGGCTTTTAGGATGAAAAGAGGTATGTGGAGAGATAAAATGAGTAGATATTGGCCGATCCAAATGGCTTGAGATGTGTGGGTAAGGAGGTAGAGGTGGGGGCCTTTTATAAGAGGAGAGGAGGGGCACTCTTGGAAAGTTATAAAATGTTACTTTATTATATAATGATTTTTGGATTTTAAAGGTCCCAAAATTATATATTTTGAGGATAAGGTGATCATAGTTCTAAATACACACATCTAATAGGTTTTTTACAATTTTAGGTCCTAGAGTTTACATTATCTTTTCATTTTATTTAAATCGTTAAATAATGAGGTAGTCGCAGCATCATCATGGTGTCATAAATAATTTAATTTATTTAATGTATAAAAATTATAAAAAAATATCATGATGTAGGAAATATTTTTATATTTCTAATGAATATTTATAGTCAAAAATATGACGTGTATAACCCCATGTAAAAATTGTTTTAGTAAAACAATACATGTTTGTGACATTTTTATTTTAACTTTAAATAAAAAGTTATTAATGTCATTTTCTTACCCAAGTGGATCCATGGGGTCCCCAAGTTGACCCATGGATTTTCTTGGTCAGGAATGACACATCCAATAAGGTTAGTACATGTTTCAAGGTAATTTCATATTATTAAAACATTATTTTTACCTTATATTACACTAATTACCTATAACTGTGATTAATAAAACTTAAAAGTTACTATTCACCAAAAAAATTATTTTAATCCCATTGAACCACATTTTACATCCTAATGACAACCATGTATGTCGGATTTTTGAAATTAAATTCACAAAAGTGGTAAAGTTTTATTTAAACAAAAAATCAGTTTTTTTAACTACCACTTAGTGGTTTCACTATTCATCAAAAATTGAAGTTTTTCAGAAAAATACCAAAAATTAACCCTAAGTTATATTTGATATTCTGAATTAAAAAATGATGCATATTTTAAAAAATTCAAAACATATAAGTTGAATTAATTAATTTAATAATTAATTCCTATTGTCAAAACAAATACTGTGTTTTTATGAAACAATATATATCAAAACATTGACACTAGTTTAAGTCCAATTTCAAAGTAAAATTAATTCCAATGACCACTATTGGATTAAATGGTAAAAATATATTCTAATTTGACTTTAAAACCAATTCAAAAGATAATCTAATCATATAAATAAATAATATTAAAAAGAGGTTTTGAATAATAATACAACATTTTTCATTATTCATTAAAAAATGAACTTTATCAGAAAAATACCAAAAAATTACACAAAGTAAATTTTGATGTCCTAATTCTAAAAAAGAATTTTATTTGGTCCAATATAATGTATAAGAGGGACCAAAACTATATTTAAAGATGGTTCTCCATCAAAAGGTGATAAGTCGACCTTTTAGTGAATATTAGAGTATCTATGCCTAAAATTGAATTCTTTTCTTATTTTAAGCCTTTATATTTTATTGGATAAATTGAAAAACATTTAACAAACATATATAATCATATTTTAGTTATTTCTATTCATTCCTGCCAATAAAACGGCTACATGTTAACTACCATTTAAAATAATATTATTATATTACTAGTGTGCAATGTAAGATTTCAAAGTAACTCATTATTGCGTATCGGGTACACTATCGAACATAGCAACCCCTTTAAAGTAAAATTAATATTTAATTCGAAAATATTAATAAATATGAAAATGTATTATTCTTTATTTACCTATGATGTTACATCCTTACCCCCTTTTGGGAATTGCGTCCTCACAATTTTATTCACTTATCAAAATAAGTGGGGGTATTTATCCCTCATAGCATTTTCAGATTCCCACGTTGCCTCTTCAACCATATGGTTTTTCCACAAAACCTTTACCTGGTGAATTACCTTATTCCGCAACACTTGCTCTCTATGGTCAAGAATCTGGACTGGTTGTTCTTCATAAGAGAGATTCTCTTCCAACTGAACAACCTCTGGGCTCAAAACATGAGATGGATCTGGCATATACTTTCTAAACATCGAAACATGAAAAACATTGTGTACCTGAGATAAACTCGGATGTAAAGCCACTCGGTAAGCAACTGATCCAACTCTCTCCAGAATTTCATATGGTCCAATGAACCTTGGACTCAGCTTTCCTTTCTTACCAAATCGCATCACACTTTTCCATGGTGAAACTTTGAGAAAAAACATGATCACCTACCTCTAAAGAGAGATCCTTCCTCCGATTATCTGCTTAATTTTTCTGCCTGCTCTGAGCTGTTCTCATGTGTTTCTGAATCAACTGAACTTTTTCTGCCATCTCTTCTACCAATTATAGTCTCGTCAGCTTCCTTTAACCCACTTCATCCCAAAAATATGGAGTTCGACACCGCTTCCCATATAATGCCTCAAAAAGATCCATCTGTATACTAAAATGAAAACTGTTATTATATGAAAATTCAACCAAAGAAAGATGTTGGTCCCAACTTCCCTGATAATCCATCGAGAAAGCACGTATCATATCCTCCAAGTTATGAATTTTTTGTTCTAACTGCGCATCTGATTGAGGATGAAAAGCTGTACAAAAATTTAATCCAGTACCCAACTACTTCTGAAGTCCTTTCCAAAATTTAGAAGTGAACCTGGGATCATGATCAGATACAATGGAGAGGGGAACTCCATGCAACCTGACTATCTCTTTAACATACAACCGAGAAAGTTGATCTAGATACAAAGTATCTCGAATGGGAAGTAAATGAGCATATTTAGTCAATTGATCAACTATAACCCATATTGCATTATTACCTCGATATGTCTTTGGTAATCCCAAAACAAAGTCCATGGATATATTTTCTCATTTCCACTCCGGCACCGGTAATGACTGTAGCATCCCTTTCGGTAACTATCGCTCTGCTTTAACCTGCTGACAAGTCAAACACTTCACAGTAAAATCGGAAATATCTCTTTTCATTCCATCCCACCAGTAATACTCCTGCAGATCTATGTACATCTTAGTACTACCAGGATGAACTAAAAACGGGGAACTATGAACCTCACAAAACAACTCATTCTTCAGTTGTGGATCACAAGGCACACATAATCTCTTCCCAAACATCAAAACACAATCATTATCAATGTTAAATTCAGGCAACTTATCCTTCTGAACCAGCTCTACCTTTTTCTGCAACCCACTGTCTTTCTTCTGTGCTTGCTTAATTCTGTCTGATAGAGATGATCTCACTGACACCTGAAAAAAAATAGAAGAACTTCCTACACCAACAACTTCTATTCCAAATTTCATCAAATAAAAAATCAAATGATCTCGTTCCAAATGTAGCATGGTTAATGAAGCATTACTTTTTCGACTCAAAGCACCATCCACTTTATTTGATTTTCCCGGATGGTAATGAATTGTACAATCATAATCCTTGATTAATTCTAGCCATCTCCTCTGTCTCGTGTTCAATTCTTTCTGAGTGAATATATACTTTAAACTTTTGTGATTAGTATATATTTCACACTTTACTCCATACAAATGATGCCTCCAAATTTTTAGAGAAAAAAGAACAGCAGCTAATTCCAAATCATGTGTAGGGTAATTTACCTCATGAGTTTTCAACTGATGTGAAGCATAAGAAATTACATGATCATTCTTCATAAGGACACAACCAAGTCCCTTCAATGAAGCATCACTGTAAATAACAAACTCATCATTCCTGGAAGGAAGTTCCAAAACTGGAGCATTCACCAATCTTCTTTTCAACTCCTGAAAACAATCATCACAATCTTTTGTCCAGATAAAATTAACACCCTTCTGAGTTAGCTTAGTCATTGTATTAGATAACTGTGAAAAAATTTCAAAAAACCTCCGGTAATAACCTGCCAAACCAAGAAAACTATGGATCTCGATTACATTTGTGGGTCTTGGCCATTCTTCAACAACTTTTTTTTAGCAGGATCAACAGTTATGCCATTTTTTGAAACAATGTGACCAAGGAAATAAATTTGTTGTAACCAAAACTCACACTTTAGGAATTTTCCATACAGTTTATTTTCCTTTAAGGTTTGCAAGATAACCCTTAAATGACTTTTATTCTCTTCTTTACTTTTAGAAAACACCAAAATATCATCAATGAAAACAACCACAAACTTATCCAAGAACTCATGGAAATTTCTATTCATAAGGTCCACGAATACAGCAGGTGCATTAGTTAACCCAAAAGTCATAACTACAAATTCATAATGGCCATATCTAGTACAAAACGCAGTCTTTGGAACGTCTTCTTCTTTGAATTTTAACAGATGGTACCCTGACCTCAAGTCAATCTTCGAAAAATAATGATCTCCCTGGAGCTGATCAAATAAATCATCGATATGAGGAAAAGGATACTTGTTCTTAATAGTGATATTATTCAAGGCTCTATAATCAATGCAAAGTCTCATTGAACCATCTTTCTTTTTAATAAAAAAGAGAGGAGCACCCCATGGTGATGTGCTAGGTCGAATGAAACCTTTATCTAATAACTCTTGTAATTGCTTCTTTAAATCTAAAAGTTCAAATTGAGCCATTCGATAAGGGGGTTTTGAAATTGGCTTAGAGTCAGGAACTAAGTCAACAGTAAATTCAACTTCCCGATCATGAATAATACCAGGGAACTCATCAGGAAAAACATCAAGATACTCATTTACCACTAGAACATCATTAATCTGAATAGTTCCTTTATTTTCAACAATATGTGAAAGGTAACATTAATTTCCATATTTTACTAGTTTCTCAAATTCCTGATATGTTATCAAAATTAAGGGTTCATTATTGTACACAAACTGAAAATCTTTCTAAAGAGAAACCTCTTTATCTCTGCAGTCAATCTTAGCATGATAAACATAAAGTCAATCCATGACCAAAATAAAATAAAACTCTACTAGAGGCAAAACAATAAGGTTTGCAGGTATATTCTTTTTGCACACAAGGATATGAAGGTTCTTATAATTTCTTTTTGTCTCAACATTCCCTCCGGGTGTTTTTACCATAAGTTCAGGATTCATATCTTGAGATGGAATTACCAATCCACTAGAAAACTTTTTAGAAATGAAAGAATGTGTAGACCCTGAATCAAACAACACATTGGAATAATTTGAACAAACAAACAGTGTACCTGATACTACTTCATTCGATGGCCCAACATCTGCTGAAGTAGTTGCAAAGGATTTCACCACCCCTTTCTGTTTTTAGTCTGGCTGCTTTCCCCCAGTTGAGTTCTTCGTTAGACACTCATTTTCAAAATCACTCATTTCATTACACTTAAAACATCTTACCACTGTCTTTTCATTACCTTCTTGATTATCTTCCTTACAGTTACGAGCAATATGACCAGACTTACCACACTGAAAGCACTTTCCATAATTTGATAAAAATTCTCCAAGATGCATTTTACCACACTTATCACAGGATAGATATTTGGTTTTCTTACCTCCTTGCTTCTTTGATGAATTATTCCCCTTTTACTACCAACTGGACCTCTTATTATGTTTTTTTAAAGGAAACCTGATCATCGGCAAACTCCATTTCCACCTTCTCTGCACATCAAACAAGTTTTTCATAACTTTTGAACTCACGAGAAGCTAAATCCCTTCGAAACTTTGGCTTTAACCCTGAGTAAAATGGTTTATTTTACTATCAAGATCTCATATGAAATTTGGAGCATACCTTTCCAGTCGAGTGAACTTCGCTTCATAAGAAGCCACTGAGTCATCCTCCTGCCTCAATTCTAGGAATTGGTTTTCCATCCTAAGACGAACCACCTTAGGAAAATATTTCTCAAGAAACATACCTTTGAATTCATCCCAGTGAATATCATCAATCTCATCACTATCCCTGATATTTTTCATCATCGACCACCACTGATCAGCTTCACCTTCAAAATGGTAAACAGCAAGACTAACCTTTTGATGTTCTGAACACCCCATGACATCAAAAATCTTCTCCAGTGATTTAATCCACCCTTTTGCTAGCACAAGGTCAGATGATCCTCTGAATGATGGGGGATGTTGCCTCATGAAATGTTCCACCACTGACATGTTCCTCTGCAGTTTATTTGGAAGATCTCATGCATGGATACCACCACCATTTATAGCATGAGTCAATTGTTCCATCACTGCAACAAACTGCTCAGTTCCAATTCTGACCATCTCAGGTAGCTAATTTGGAAGGTTTTCTTCCTCCTGATGTCGTCCCAACTTAGCTGCCTTGTTTCCTCTACGGAAAAAAATTCTGAATAAACATGTCTTAGATGAAGAAACATGGTAATCTTCAAATACTATATCATTTCAATTTGACCATTAAAAAAAATATTTTTGGATAATCATTTAATATAATTCTAACTCCTAAAGTTGTCTAAACCGACCTCTGATACCAACTATAAGGCCCCGACCTTAAACATTACTTAATATTGAATTAAATGAATAATTCACATTGAGGATCTTTTCAGGTTTAGAGTTTTAGAGAATTAGATCATAATTATTACATCACAAAATATTACACATTAGACACTTCTACAAAGTTTCCCATTTTTTACAAAACAGGAACTCTTAAAAAAAGAGTCATGTCTAGTTCCATGTTTAAGAAAGCATGACTTTTCCTTAATCTCATCCTTGACCCTATTCAACATTATGTCCTGTGAAAAACATTTCAAAAAAACTTGGGGTGAGCATAAAAATCTCAGTAATGGATACACAAAGAAAGAAAACTGTTAGTTTTTCAAAACATCAAGTAAACCATGAATACTTTATCAAAGTAACACTTTTCACCTTTAATAAGTATTAAATACTCTTCACTGAATAAAAGATCATTACTTACCCCTTTTTAACCAAAATATTACCATAAAACCCATATAAAGAACAAATAAATTATAAAGGTCACTTGGGACATAAACATACTTAAATGTAATAACCATGTGGTCGCCTTCCACACATATCACTAAATGGAATAGCCAAACGGCCGACTTCCATACCCAATGCATTGGAGGTTATAATGTAACCACATGTCCTGGTATTCACGGCACCACCCTTCATATGGTTTATCACGTAACCACCCGTCAAATGTCCAAGTACCATTATAAAATCATAAGACAAAAAACAAATATAAGGGAAAGGAAAAATTTCTACATTTCGATCACAATATAACACTTAAATATATTGACATGAAAAATCCATTATAGAAAATCATTTTCAATACCAAAATACATAAAAGAGTATATGGTATTTATTTCATTTTAAAAACATTATGGCTTGTTGATGAAGTCAAAGACCAAATAATACTCACGGCGGTGGAAAAGGTCATTGTCACCACGTACGTTAAAATGAACATTCCTTTTTGTAGTTTAGTAAAATGCTTCGTAGAAAAAGATTCCCTTTTAATAAATGTAAAATTCAAAGGGTTTTATACACCATATAAAAGAAAGTTGTGTATAAAACAAAATATGCCTCAATGAAAGGAGATTGAGACGAAGTCCCTTACCTCATTTCTGACTTGACACGATCGCTCTTTAATCTCCTGAATAATAAACTAGTGTTAATTTATACTTTCTTAAGAACCTTTTTCAAGCTTACTATTCCTTTTATATCACTTATTTCCATGTTATAAACATTATGTGATCATTTAATATAATAATGTTCGTTTTGTCGATATTTGGTACTTAAGTCAAAAATGGACTTCTTATAATTACATGTTGTTCATGTGGTCAAAGATTCATTATATCCAGAATGATATTCATGATTTGGATATCATATATATCATATATATCCATCATATATATGTATTTACAATAGTATATAACATTTATAGGTTAGAAATGAAATGCATCGTTCATGGAGACGGTAAGTCGTACGTATACATGAACGCTAATTTCATTTCTATTTTGTATTTAATGGAGTGAAAAAATAATGATATAAAGTTATATTATAATTCTAGTATAATATCATATATAATATCATTAACTTCATCCTTTATATGCCCCACATATGGCATTAACAAATCAAATCACTTTGAGGGGGCGATAGTCCACACTTCCTAAAAAGAAATTATCGCGTTTACCCATAATGGAAACCATAAAGTTATGCCATAAATGAAAAATACATAAGCATAAGGAAAACATAAACATAATTTATATCATATATAAATATAGTTACGTCTTAATGTGCACCATGAAAGGTGTTAAAAGATGATTGAACAGTCATCGTTTCGTGAGGCAAAAATTTTCCAACCACGAAAACAATATGTTCTTTAACCATTGGGCGGAGGTGTGTGTAAGTGTAAATCAAATACTTCTCATAAAAACATCCTAGTGTATTTAAGATACTGGTTTTGTTAAAAAATAAAGTAATAAAAAGAGTTTAGGGGGTTGGAGAAGCAAAATAAAACAAAAGAACACAAGTGAAGACATTACCTTTAAATCAGGTAACTCCTCTTGGTTTGAGTCAAAAGGGTTTCTTGAAGAGCTTTCTTCCTAAGGTAAGGCTTCTAGGATGAATAGAGGGATGTAGAGAGATAAAATGAGCAGATATTGGCCAATACAAATTGCTTTAGAGGTGTGGGTAAGGAGGTATAGGTGGGGGCCTTTTATAAGTGGAGAGGAGGGGCACTCTTGGAAAGTTATAAAATGTTACATTATTATATAATGAGTTTCAGATTTAAAAGGTCCCACAATTATATATTTCTAGGATAAGGTGATAATAGTTCTAAATCCACACATCCAATAGATTTTTGACAAGTTTAGGTCTTATATTTTACATTATCTTTTCATTTTATTTAAATCGTTAAATAATGAGGTAATCGTTGCATCATCATGGTGTCATAAATAACTTAATTTATTTAATGTGTAAAAATTATAAAAAAAATATCATGATGTAGGAAATATTTTTATATTTCTAATGAATATTTATAGTCAAAAATAAGACTTGTATAACCCCATGTAAAAATTGTTTTAGTAAAACAATACATGTTTGTGACAATTTTATTTTAACTTTAAATAAAAAGTTATTAATATCATTTTCTTACCCAAGTGGCTCCATGTGGTCCCCAAGTTAACCCATGGATTGTCTTGGTTGCCCATGACACATCCAATAAGGTTAGTACATGTGTCAAGGTAATTTCATATTATTAAAATATTATTTTTACCTTATATTACACTAATTACCTCTAAATGTGATTAATAAAACTTAAAAGTTACTATTCACCAAAAATTATTTTAATCCCATTGAACCACATTTTACATCCTAATGACAACCATGTATGTTGTATTTTTGAAATTCAATTCACAAAAGTGGTAAAGTTTTATTTAAATGAAAAATCAGTTTTTTTAACTACCACTTAATGGTTTCACTATTCATCAAAAATTGAAGTTTTTCAGAAAAATACCAAAAATTCAACCTAAGATATATTTGATATTCCGAATTCAAAAATGATGTCTATTTTACAAAATTAAAAACATATAAGTTTAATTAATTAATTTAATAATTAATTCCCGTTGTCAAAACAAATAGCGTGTTTTTATAAAACAATATATATCAAAAGATTGACACAAGTTTAAGTCCAATTTAAAAGTGAAATTAATTCCAATGACCGCTATTGGATTAAATGGTAAAAATATTTTCTAATTTCACTTTAAAACCAATTCAAAAGATAATATAATCATATAAATAAATTAGATTAAAACGAGGTTTTGAATAAAAATACAACATTTTTCACTATTCATTAAAAAATGAACTTTATCGGAAAAATACCAAAAAATTACACAAAGTAAATTTTGATGTCCTGATTCTAAAAAATAATTTTATTTCGTCCAATAGAATGTATAAGAGTGACCAAACTATATTTAAAGAGGTTTCTCCATCAAAAGGCGATAAGTCGGCCTTTTAGTGAATATTAGAGTATCTATGCCTAAAATTGAATTCTTTTCTTATTTTAAGCCTTTATATTTTATTGGATAAATGTAAAAACATTTAACAAACATATATAATCATATTTTAGTTATTTTTATTCATTCCCTCCAATACAACGGCTATGTGTTAACTACCATTTAAAATAATATTATTATATTACTAGTGTGCAACATAAGATTTCAAAAAAACTCGTTGTTGCGTATCGGGTATGCTATCGAACATAGAAACCCCTTTAAAGTAAAATTAATATTTAATTCGCAAATATTAATAAATATGAAAATGTATTATTCTTTATTTACATGGGATTTTACAATGATGATTTTATTATAGACGAAAAATAGTATATTGTATCCCAAGTTGATAATTATGAGAACACAAATTCTGAATATCTTATTATCTCTCCATTATTAATTTGATGAAATTTTTGAAGTGGAATTTTTATCACCTCATTGACACTATATTAATTACAAAAATAATGAAATCACATTTCATACCATCCTATGATCATGTATCAATTGAGGGATGATTATGATCATTCGTGGAAAACTAATTTTATTATAAGGGAAATGATACCTAATCACGAGGGATGTTTATCTGAAATTATTATAAAAAACTAAACATAGATAATAATAAATTTATAAGAAAAAACATGTGTTCTCAAAGGCATTTTTTCTCTAGAAATTATATCATAATTTGTTACTATATTTTACATACCCATAGAAATTTTAATTAGTGAGTGATAATTAAAATTTTAATAAATATATTTACTTAGGGTGAGGAATAAAATTCCCTATGATTTTACTATATTATTTTCAGTTAAATTTTAATGTATTCAACAGCTTATTTCACAAAAAACACCAATCTAAAACTATTTTTTTCATATTATATAAATATTATTAATAAAATTATTATACTAATAAAACATCTAGTAAGTAAAATGATATTAATTAACATAAAATTCTTTCATTTAAAGGTTAAACATTCAGTATTATTTAATATTAACAGATAATATTTATTAAATAATTTTTTAAAATTTTTATTATAAATTATTTACATAAATTAGATTTACCAAATTTAAATTATTTTATTTTTATTATTTAAATTATAAATTTATAAGAAATAACATTATAAAAACCTAATGTTTAAAACTCGTTTTTTTAATAAAAGTTGTTTTTATTTATATATTGGATATATTTTTAAATACATAATTTATATATTATTCAATATATATTTTTTAAAATTAACTTTATTTTTTAATTTCTCATGCAATAATTTTCTTCGGTTGAATTTTTTGGGATTTTTATTTAATTATTGATATATAGGTGATTAATGAAAAATATTATATTTACTAAAACCATACTTTTTGTTACTATTCATGAAGAGTGTATAAATAAAACCATTAATAAAATTTTCTTAGAATCAAGAACTTATTTATGGAAAAAAATAATTCATTTAAAAATAAAACATTAAATTTTTATATCCTATGAGTAACATTTTAAGTAATTAAGTAAAATTTTCCAAAGAAATTCTTATTTTTTCATTTTCATTCAATTAAATATTATTTTGGTGAATTTTTATTTTTGATTTCATTGAGTTCCACATTAAATTTATTTAATAAAAATTATAACATGAAAATTATTAAAATTAATAATTTTATACGTTACATAATTATTGATATTAAAACATAATTTTATTAAAAAAATTATACACAATTTTTATTTATTTCGAAAATAAATTTTCTAAAATAAATAAATTTTATTTGATAAAATTAATTGCATATATTATATTAGAATATTAAAATTATTAAATAATCTATGATTTAATTTTGGTAATTAAAATTAATCACTTTTGTTAAAAACTAGTTTCCATGCCCGTAGTTAATTATGATAAAAGTTAATAAAAAGTACCTAATAATACTTAAAAAAAATTATAATGTTCTAGTTTGAGAGGATTATATATCTTACCATTTCAAACACTTCTTATTTTATATATTGGAATCATTGATCCATGAATTTTAACACTCCATTATTGAAATGAAATGTGTACTCCACAAATTGTCATTATCATCACTTATGAAAGTGGATTACTTATTGTACATAATGATAAACCAAATGGTTTTAATTTCATACTAATATTCCATAAAATATAAACCTGTAAGACTTACAAATATTCACTTGTCTCCTGTCTCAATTATATATCTTAATGCCTACATTTATATGGATATTTATAAGAAGAATCTCAAGTTCACGTTGAGGTTTGAGTATGGTCAACTAACAGATATTTCGGACATGGGGTTCCTTATCACATAGTTAATTTAATAAGACATATTTAATAGTGTTCAATTTAATCTCTTTGATATGGTTTATTTCTTGATAATGGATATATTTTATCATACTATTTTAATTCATGGGGTTTGAAGGTGATATCTTTTTATTTTGCTAAATGGATTTTGATTCAAAGGATACCATTGTGTTTAGGGTTCTTGTATCTAAATTCTACTAAATTGAGATATTTTTTGTAAAAACTATTTTTCACCTTTATTTTTGTGTATACATAAATTTTCATTGAATTTATTTTAAAAGGAAATTTCATTCAATTTTATTGATTTAAAAATACATCATGATATCCCTTTTAACTGTTTTAAATTCCATTATTACTAAAGTTGTAAGTTATTTTTAAAACTAAAATTCCTTTTATATGAATTATAAATCATATTAATTAATATATTTCATTAATGATTTTTTTATATTTTTTTGAGAATAAATATTACTAATGATGGTAAAATTTACCTTTAATAAATAAATCACTGTATTCTAACATAAATTTGTAAATAAAACAATTTTGATATAATGAAAAGGTAAATTGATAAATATGATCAGTATAAATAAATAATTTAAAATTTAATTGAGGTTGAAATCAGACCATATATGTGTACATATTGAATTTATTCATAATATTTCTATCAATAAACAGTGATGAAATAGAGAAATGTAAAGTGAAACAAAAATAATTTTACGGAGTTTGTAAATATCACATAAGGATCCCCTATATATCCACCAATAAATTATAGATACATGTCATGTAATTTTAAAAATTTGGTTTTAAAATAGACCCAATTACAATACACTACTTAGTTTTAATAGATAACCAAAATCTAGTTATTTATTCATCTTAATGGAGACCTAAGAACCAAACATTCCTTCATTAAAATAGATACTTAAGAAATAAATATCCCAGGGATTAAACACAAACCAAACAACCCAAGAATGATTATGGGATGAAAATATATTATTTTCTTGGAAGAATATATTATAATTTAAATATTATATCTATATTAATGGATATAAGAAATTTGACATAGTGAGATAGAGATATAGGGAAAAAGGTGAGAGAAATTGGGAATTAAATATATATGTTTTCTCATTGATAGGTGGTGCTCAAGAATGGAAGAGATAAAATATTATAACTCAATAAAAAAAGATTTATCACACATTAATTGATTCAATTTAATCCAAGAACCCTCCACCCCTTATTATTTTTCCTCCAAGGAAGGAAGAAAGATTGTGGAATTCTTCTAGTCAAGACAGAGAATTAAAGATCCGAGTAGAACCATTATTGAC
Source organism: Viscum album (assembly GCA_963277665.1). Lineage (NCBI taxonomy): Eukaryota > Viridiplantae > Streptophyta > Magnoliopsida > Santalales > Viscaceae > Viscum > Viscum album. The sequence goes on from OY728127.1 coordinate 114,929,434, forward strand.
CACCATAAATGTAGTCTTTGACTAGAAATATTGACCCCCTAGTTTCCAGGTATCAATTAGCCTACCTAAATCCCTCTATTTCTAGAAAAATTCAACTGTAAGGTTGGATCAGATCCATGATCTAGCCATTGGACTTATTAATGATATGTGGTATTTTTTTAGGACATATTATATTCGGTTTATCCTACTACAACTGATTTCAAGAAGTTTTGCCTCCATATCCTTCAACATCTATTGAAATCTATTCAAACATGATTCCATAAACATGAATAATGATATAATAAAAGATCAATAATTTAACAATATTTACATGTTTACTATGAATTGACATTATGAAATCTATTAGAACTAATAGCCATATGACTTAATGTAAAAATGGGGAGTCTAAAAAACAATAAAATTAATACATTAGAAACAAAGATTACTATTTTTGATCATTAACACAATAATAGATAGATATTTTGATTCAAAATTACCCCATGTTTTTAATATCACAAATACATAACATAAAAAAATTATTGGAAATCAAGAGAAAAACATAAAATCAATGTAAATTGGTATTTTAATATTTATCGTATAGAACATTTTCATGAGATAAACATAATAATATTTTATAAGAATAAGATATTAAAAGATAAATAAATTCAACAGGCTGAATATTAAATAATCATATCCTTAAGAAACAATGAAACATTTTCCCCTTTAAAATAAAAAACATTTCTCCACCATTAAAAAAATAAAATTTTTTATAAATGTCTCACACATTGAAATAATAAAAACATAAAATATTATCCCCTTTTTGATTATCAAAGTTTATAGCATGAAGGGTAAAATATATATTAACATTGAGAAGTTAAATTCAAAATAAAATAGAAAAATGAAATAATAAATCCTCTCTATTGAATATTAATGATATTCAATGAATATATTCCATTAAAAAAAGTAATACGTATGATTTAATGTCAAGATATAAAAAAAGATTAAAATTTTAAAAAATAATTTTTTATGAAATATGAAAAGTAAATATAAATAAGAGACTAAAAAATAATTTCCAATAGAGAAGAAAATAAAATATTAAAAGTTCAAGAATATAAAATTTAAAAATTTGAGGTTTTTCTTTTTAACATATATATATATATATGAAAAAATAATATTTAAAAAGATAAAAAATATATTTTCCAAATGATAATACCTGAATATGAAAATAATGAATTTTTAATTTATTAATAATTTCTTAAAAAATATCTAATTTAAAATAAAATCAAAAATTAAAAAGAAATAGTTTTAAATTTAATAAGATAATAATTTTATTAAAGAATAATTCTAAAAATAAATTTAAAAAGAAGTAATTTTTAGAATAATATTATATAAATTTGAAAATATATGAATTTTAAAAGATATAAGAATAAGTATGTTTGAAAATTATTTTTTAAAATTATATTATATAGAAATGTTGAAATAGAATAAGAGAAAAATATAAAAATGTTTTCAAAAATGCAACCAATAATATTTTATGAAAAATAATGAATAGATGAGAGACTGAGATTATAGGTATCTAGAAATTACACAAATGAGGAAAAATATAAAATTGTAGAAAAAAAATCTCATGTAAATCATCTTTGAAGTATAAATTTTTATAGATGGAAAAGATTTTTGATCTACCTAAATTGAGAATTAAACAATTATATCAAAATTGTACATGAAAGATCAATCATTTTTGAAGTTTAGAAACCATTCAATTAATAAGAAACCATATAAATTTTTATTGAATCTCTGTTGTAAATAACTAAAAAATAATAAAATATAGTTTAATATGGTACCCTTGATGGTTCTTCATTGTGATATAATAAAAATTGAGATAGTGAAACAATATTTGGTCTACTATGATTGGATAACAAGAATATAGGATCCAAAAAATCAATTAGAATTTCTATTATAAAATTGTTAAGAAATATAAATGGATATGTCTCTTACAAATCCATAACATTATCAATATAACCCATATATAAATTCAAATAATTATTATAAATAATTAAAAAATATATTTGACAAACCCCTTTCACAAATGTAGTATTTTTTGGAGATCATAAATTATTTGAAAACCCAAAATCAATATTATTTGTTTTAATAAATTTGGATCCATAGAACATGTTCGTAGTTTCTTCAACATGGATTAATTTTGAAATTCATATTTTTAAATAAATGATATAATATATGAAAAAATACACTCTAATTTTATTTTTTAATTTGAAAACTAACCCATCATTATCCATTAAATGAAGATATTTTTCATTTGAATTTTGATTTATTCAATTAAGAACATGCTAATATCATTAAATAAATATTCACATTCATTAAAAAAATTGCGTTGATCATTCACATATTTATGGAAATCATATATTTGGGGAGTTAAAAAAGAATAAGTCTTAGAATAAAAGTGTTGATAACAAGAGTGAAAAATATAAGGACCAACCTCCTCAAATATCATGACATTATCTATGAGGAATTTTGGAGTTGAGTTTCTAGATTTAAATATTAAATGTTATCCTCAATACCACAATATATTGTAACATTATTAACCTTAGTAAATTTATTCTTGTCACTATAGTTTTTATTATAAGAAAAATCGAGGTTGATGTTACCCTTTATATTGAAATCAAAGAAAATTACTTCTAAAACATCTATTCGTTTTTCTTTTTTATTTCTTCATCAGTATAAATTTTGGTTGAGTTTTGATTTTTCCATTAATTTTTATTAAGTCTTTTAGTTTCTAGTCTTCTATAGATTCCTTAATTTTTTTTTTACATTAATATGATACATGTTAATGTTTTAAAATAACCAAATATTTTTGTAAGGAAAATAATGTTTAAATTTATTTAAATTTAAGCCACAAAATAAAAGAAACCTTTCATTGCAATCATGTCAAAAAAGGTATATATCATTATGATTCCAATAATAATTCAAATCATTTTAATGTAAAAAACCAAGAATAACAATTCTATAAATAGAAAATATACTTCTACCAAGATACTTTTACATGAATATTTGACAATGACTATAATTTGGACCATCAAATAACGTATCATGTGTATATTAATAAGATTACATTTTATTAATAATATATTTAAATTGGTTATAATTTTAAAATTATTATCTAATTTTTAAAAATTTATATTTTTATATAAAAATTTATCTTTTTACAATAATTGTTGGTCGACGTAGATATATTTAAAATTTGCAGGGTGTAAATTTTTTTAATAAATAAATCAAACAAGAGTATCAAAATAACATTATTAGGATATAATAAAATGAAAATATGATAAATTTAATCAATGATAATAAATAATGTGAAATATAATTAATATATTAATCACAGTGGATAGGTATACATATTTAATTTATAAACCTTATGCATATCGAGAAATAACAACATTATACAGAAATGTAAATAAAGAACAAAAATTGTTCATATTGAGTTTGAAAATTCCTCAGAATTTTCCTCAAAGTCTCCATCCCTAAATTATACATATATTTTAAATTATGTACATCCATTGTTTTTATTAAAAATCTAAGAATGAATCCTTTCATTGTTTCAGTGGAAATAGATGAACAATATATTATGTGGTTTTATAGAAGACCCAAAAAACTAAACGATCACTCGTTTTAATAGCGACCCATGAAAAAAAATTCATTTATCTTATTGTAAACCTTGTTACTAAAGGATAAATGAGGATTGAGTGGTGATAATTTCTTGTATAAAGTTTATTATAATTTTGGATATTTATCTCTCTTTATGGATAGATAAAATTAGAGTGAGGTATATATATATATAGTGTTAAATAGCAGTGAAATTGGGATTTTAAAATGAAGGATGGGTCTTTCAGAGGAGGTCTTGGATAATGTTATAAAATTTTTCTACTAATTATAGTGGCGAGTTTTGAACATATTGAATGATTTTATTTAATTTAGGATGATTATATACACTTCTATAACCATGTTCATGTTTCTTTAAATCAACTCCCTTTAATGATCACTACTTTGTATTCAAACATGATTTTAATAATATAATGAATTAATTAAGAGAAGTTAAAGCCTTAAAAAATCAACATATTCTTTTTTAGTTGAATTTAATAAATCCATTAAAATCATTAAAGAAATTAATTAAATCCAATATGTGGAGCCAACAAAATACTCAAATGAAAATTTTAGAAATAATAATGAGTGTGTTGGAATATTGAAACACTATAAGATATAGAGTGAGATATATTTACACAAGTATATTCTACCCTAGGATTTTATATTTAAAATTATATTTATCTCTAAAGAAAATAACAATTTTGATTTAAATATTTCTCCGTAATGAATTTATTGCATATAGATGCATGAAATTGATAATAATGATTTCAATTATTCCCCTGAATTCTTAGTGTCATTAATTCCATGTGTTGAAATGGTTTCGAAAATTATTTCCACTCATAATATTTCTTAAAAAGAATAAAATATTTTAATATTTTTCAAATGTAATGGTTTGACATTGAAAATAAATCCCTCATTTTAAAATGGAAAATTAAGGATTAATTTTAAGAATGAAATTTTTTATTATATTTATTTACTCTAAAATAATATATTATAATGAATCATTATTTTATTATATTTTTTTATAAAAATCCTCATTATTCCTTTAACTAGTGATTTTAAAATATTTTATCATGATTCAGTATTTCATTATATAGAAACTATTTTGATGGAGTTTTCTTTCCTTTCAAAAATTATGTATTCTTTTATATTTTTCATTTGAATTATCCAAAGAGTATAAAATTTTGATTTTCATCTATGGAAATATCCATATTTATCATTATGTTACACTAGGTATAATTTTAAGAAAACATCCAAATTATTTATTTGGGAGTCTTGTGGAATATTCTAGTAATGTTTTTCAGGAAACATGACTCTTTTTTGGGGTTAAATTAATTTATTCCTTACATATTAATGTGTTCACATTCAAATGTATGTATATGTATATATGATTATTTTATAGATAGTGGGATCCAATATATTCATATAATTAATTGGTTAAAGATTTATAACTCATGAAATAATTATGTGAATCAAGTATTGATACATTATCGATTATAGGATTCCATAAGTGGTTCTAAGGTTATTATGATATAGGACTCAGGAAGTGTTATATAATACACTATATTTATATTTATTAGGATTTTATTCCAACACCAAAATTTTAATGGTATCAAGTAGTGATTCATTATATGGAATTCATGTATTAATTCTAATACTGTTATGTTTAAAGGAAATATGTTCTAATACTTTCTCCACTATGTTTAAGAAAATCATGATGGGATTTCAACTTCATTATGTAATGGTAATCATGTAGTGATGAATGATATACTATGTTTATGGGAATCATGTTGTGATGAATATTCAACTATGTGTATGGGAATCATGTCGTGATGCCTACATTTCTATGTTATATGAAAAAGGTAGTGATACACACTGAAATATTTAATGACTTCTACACTTATGTTAGTGTCATGGTATACTTTTAGGATTTATTTCTTTGAAATTCCATATAATTATTGTTATGATTATGATATATGAATAGTTTTTATTTTATTATGTTTCTGCACTCTTATGACATGGTATATGTTTTATATTTTCATATTACATGTCATTCTAACATGGATTATGCACAACTCTTATTGTTCCAAATTAAATTTAATAATATATTATTCCCTTAATCATGTTTTCTATCATGTTTGTCTTTTTACCATTGATGATATATTAATGATATTTCACTTTTAATGAATTTAACCTCACCCCTTTCAAATGATTTCATTTCATATGTTTTGAATATGAGTATAACTTGTGACATGTCTTGAATAATGTATAGTGATTTTTTGATTCTATAGAAATTTTCACATATATTATAATATAATTTTATTATTATATTTGTCCCTAAAGAAACTAAACCTTAAATTCATTAGATTGTGAGATTATTTTTTATTTCTATTATTTAACAAAAGTAAATGTTGTAAAATAAATAATGGATCATCTAATTTTGTACCGACACTAGTGTATAAATATTGTATGTTTATCACTAGATATGGGATTATAGGTATGGGTAACCTCAAACCCATGGTGTATTTTTCTAGAGTGTTTTGATTTTCCATGATGTTTTATTATTTATATCCTGAGGAACACCATATATTAAGAAAAAAATTGGTTTTAACTTCATGCATGTGTGGAAAGTGAATGTGTAGATTTGAAGGGAATTTAAAAAGTTAAATGTCCATTATATTTACAGTTATCAGGTGAAGAATATAGTTGAGTCATCAGATAGATTTATAAAAATATTTTTTATGAAATGTTTACTGAAGAAAAATATTTCTTTTAATGGTAATATTTTAACAACATTAATATCAATAATAATCAAAATTAAAATATCCATATTCAGATGATGATGTGAATGTAAATTTTAAATGGAAGATCAATAAATGTGTTAGTTTTTTATAATTTTTCTAGATATATTGTATATTTTAGATGACTAATTACTAAGAGACCTGAATATACATGTAATTAGTCAATCTATTATTTAAAATAATGTATAAGTACATTCTTTATTAAATATATTTTTCCCCTAAAATAAAAATAGAGAAGAAGAAGAAACAAATAGAGGATGTGTTCATGTATTCTACTAATCATATTTTGGTAGATAAGATAAGAAAGAAAACATATTGTCATTTATTTTAAATATATAAGGATTCTTGAAGAATCTTTCTTGAATATTTGTGTAAATTAAGAAGATCATTCCCATTTCATTGATGTGTCATATAGAATCATTTTTTATCTACATCAAGTGTGGACAAATGCACTATTCTATTGAGATATTAGAATATAAAAATCTTTCTTGAATATTACTAGGTAAATTATATGACAACATGATTATGTGAATACCCTTATGGGTTCCTATTTTAATAAAAGAGGGAATCTATGTATAGAGGAATATAACAACAATAAAATGGGGTCATATTTAACCTTTGGAGGAAAACCTCATTATAATATCCATGTGTTCTCCTAAGTATATTTCATATTACATATATACTTGTATACTGACCAATGTAAAGATAAAAAGAGTGAGTTATATATTGAATAAATAATTGAAGAGATAATAAGGAGTTAAAATTAAAATTGGGAAAAAAATATTCCAAAACTAATTCAACCCTATCACATATCAGTTTTAGTGACATTCTTATTTTATCTTAAATACATTTTTCAATATGGTGATATTATATAGATAATATATCATTTTTACTTAAACACATTCCATGAAAAGGTATCATAATAACATTATATATGAGATGGATATGGAAACAAAAATATTTTTCTATCATGTGGATTTTTCACTTAGAATCATCAATATTATATATATTATATGATAATTTTGGAAATAAATAAAAAATTATTTATTAGTTATCCCAAGGGGGCTATGAGATATTACACATATAACCTAATTGAGAAGTAAGTGTATGTTCCATAAACAATATTTCAACTTCAAAAGAAATATATAAATTATTGAGTATATGGGAAGATAGATTAAAAAATGTATGTTAAAAATAACAAACAAGAAGTTTTCATGAGATGGTCACTGATTTTGTTCCACTAAGAGTGGATGACGGGGAAGTAACTCATGTCATAAAATAAACTCATATGTTTAATAGACTTTTCAATATGACTAAGCTATACGGATTTCTTTGAACCAAATTCTCATGAAATATTAAAAAATAATAAAAAATATTACCTACTGATAGGACACTAATATTTTATATTCATTGAAATGAATACATTATGTATGATCTAAAATAGAAGCTATATATACTAAAAAAAATTTAACATGGAATTTAGTGACATTAAGGGATGAGATGCATATGCTACAATTGAGTACTTTTATGAAAATTTTCATAAATGGTATATTTTATACCTATAAATATATTATAGTTAACAATGATATTAAAAAATACATAGTATTAGGTATAATGATTCATTTACAAAAGTTTTGATAAAAATTTCCCTTTCAATGTTTATGATCATATAATATTATTATGATTCTGATATATATCAAAACAATTCCAAAACCAAAATTCATAGTTTTCCTTTAATCGAGGATGAATATAAAATATGGTCGTTGGGTTTTTAAGTAATAAATGTGTTTACTATGGTTTGAATCTTTATATAGTACATTTATGATTAGAGGTAAGATTCATGAATTTGGAACATCTTTATTTAATGATGAAATAAAATAGTTTTTTCACTAACAATGTGAATTATTTTATTTAATACAATTTTTTTAGTAGTAGTATTGTGAAATTTATTATACTCTATGTACATTTAATACTACATATCAAAAATGGGATCCAAAAGTTTATTTTTTAGTTTTTTTGTCAAAAAATGATTCTCATTAAAACATAAAGGTGAGAGTTCTTTCATAATGGATATAAATTTCTAAAACACAAAACCATTATGATTCATCTACTAAGTCAAAACACATGTATTATAATACATTTAATGTTATTTAGTAGATGACCTCCAAGAAGTTATATTTATCAGAATTTTATGGAATGAATCAAGGGAAGATTTTAGTTCAATTAATTAATTTTAATGGTTTGATAGGTTTCAATATGAATATTCCATAGGATCTATCATACATTCCATGTTATGTAATTATCCAACTATCACATGTTCATTGAGGGTAATAACTAAATTCTAGTAAAATACTAATGAAATACAGAAAGTTATTTTCTAGAATATAATTAATTAAATAAGAAGAAACAAATATATACTCTTAATTATTAGAAGAGGGGATGAGGTCTCAGTTTGGGGATACACTAATTCATGTTTATAATCTGAAAAATTTTATATCATATATCCATCATGTTTTTATGTTACATAAATGTTGGTTATATCGACTGAAAATTTTCTAAGAGACTATAGTAGTATTGAAAATATAGGCAGAGTATGTCATTGCATCAGATTTCATGAAGGAATTTATTTTTCTCATGTATTTCATCACTAAACATTGTGTGATTCTTATCATTGAGGGGGAAATTTAGTAGTAATGTGAAAATCTAAAATCCATTTCGTAGGAAAAGAGCTCTAGTATTACCAAAGGACTTAAATCATCCTTCATAACATAAAATTAATTCAATAGATTATTGATATGGGTGATATATGTAAATAATGGGCTGGTACATATGATAATGTTGTGAATACTTTGATAAAAAATAGGAACATTGGATTATTAATGGACATGTTGATTGTTATTGTATTAGATACATCAGATATTGAATGTAATGGTTCCATAATTTATCATCATATTATTTTAGTAGATATATTCATTTTTCATTCATTAATGTGTGATGCATATAATTAATGAATAGTTGAATATAATATCCCCTAATAAATAACCTTTTATAATATATAGTCAATGATCATCTTGTTTTATTTTGGGTTATGATGACATGATAATATAAAAATGAGAAAATCTTGTATGTAAGATAATGAGGTGTATGTGAAATAGGGGACAAACAAATGATATAATAATTGGAGACTTTTTATCTAGACAAACCCAATAAAGTATATCCCATTGAATATAATAGGTATATTAAAATATAAAGGGTGGATATTTATTATGAATCACTATTAATATGAATGGTAATGATATATATAATGTACACCATATTACCTTTATACCTATCATACACCATCCATAAGGATAAGCTAATCAGTTGGGGTTAGGTAGTTTGATGATCTTGCCATCATTCTAGATCAACCAAGATGGGATTATTAAACTTTTATGAAATTAAAATACATTTTTTATTATGAAAAAAATATATTGAGGAAATTTTTTGCCATCCAAATCTAAATGATATGTAATGTTCTCTATGGATTAAATGAATTATAGTTGATTTATTCATTTAAATTGTTCCATTTGTTTCTATGAATCATTAATGTATGATATGGTTTATACTATATTCACATGTTCCATGTCTAGTGGTCAGTCGATTTCATAGAAAAAATGAATTATATGTTCATATATAAAATTTATATGATACATTTTTAGCATACATTTCTATATAGGGATATGATTTTTTTTATTAAAGATCTTTCTAGAACCATTTATAGATTGAGTTTCACTTTCATATATCTATAGGTTATTCATTACTTAAATAAATGAAGTAGGGAATTCATATTTATCATCATTAATAAAAAGGATTGTAGGGTCACATAGTAAATCCATCAACAAATGATAAAAATGTTACTAATTTTGTTCCAATTTAATAATGAAATACATTACCATTTCTAAATGTTATTAAATTAATTCAAAATGAAGTGTTATTTTTTTCAATATGTCCATATGTGATTTTATTGTAAGAGGTTGATACTTGGATGTTAATAGAAATGGATAATATTTTTTATATGATCCATCTATATAATATTCCATGAAATGTATGTGTTTGATACCATAAGCTATGATTCTATCAAATAATAAAGGGAATTATATTCCTCTATTGTTTGGTATAAATGGGTGGGGATATGGATAATTAGTATCATGGACTACTACAGTATCATCAAATACTATTAAATTGATTTTGAATGATTAATCTATTTAATTTACCCAACTAAAAAATTAATATATTCATTTAAAATGTTTTAATGGTAATATTTAAATATGTACAGATATTTGGGTAATATATTTCAACTTCTAAACACTAGTAGACAATTCATGAGTTACATTAATAAATTAAGCTAATATAAAGTGCTCAGTCATATTATTAGAGTTTAATGGGACACTCTAACGCCAAATCTAGTGATATATATTTATATTTTTTTCTCAAATCACTTTACTGGTGAAGGTTATTATATACCATTGGAGATTGGGAGATCCTCTTGTAGTGTTTGGGGACTATTATTGACTGTGTACTATATATTAAGTTTGATGTGATATGGTAGTGACACGGTGTTCAACACCAAACCTCCCACATTAAGATCAGTATAGATGTAGGTGATAAAAAAGCGGTGTGCCTATTTTATAATATTTTTTTAATTCAGATGTTGATTTGGTGATGAGTGAATGAGATTTTTATTAGGTTTCATCCACTATATTGAACATGGTATTATATTATAACACCCATTAACTATAATGAATTGACTTAATTTATTAAAAATAGTAAAATAATTTATTATACATGAAGGTATATCGATTATGAATTACATTTATTATAGAGTTGGAAGAAGGTGCTATCAGAACTATTTTATATATCCAAGACTGATCCAAACATCAATATTTGAGGGTTGAGAATAATTGTCTATGAGAATAGGTAATTTTTGTGTTAATCACAACCAATTAAATATTTTTTCAACCACCCAATTAATGTAACACATTTTCAAAACATACACATAAGAATTTTGATTTTTTAAAATTTTGTTATGTATATAGAGGTTAAGTTGTATTAATGTTGAAATTTTATAACAAATAAGTTTATCTTAAATTTGATACCATTTTTTTATGAAATATAGAATAGATGGTAAATGAAAATTTTCACATAATTATATTTTTAATCTAATAAAATTTTTGTACACATATGGAATTAGGATTTCCAAATTACTTAAGTGTAAAATTTTGCAATCCTTTGTAGAAAATGTAAAATAAAATACAGAAATTTTTGACTTACACAAAACATGGTATCATATAAATGTATTAATTCCCATTATTTCAAATGATAGTTATTTTTTCCAAGTTTTAGAACTATCTATTATATTTAATAATAAATAGAGGTAATCTGAAACTATGTATAGTAGTAGATGAATTTTTATAGTTAAAAAAATAAAATATTCAATAATTTATTCTATGTGGTTTCACTCAACACACCTATAAATACCCACACCATCATCTCATTTCTCATCACACAAATTTAAAATAATTATATCATGTTTCTAATAATAAATATCTCCCTTATATATTTCAATAATCTTGTATTATTTTTTGGGTTCTCAGGGATGGTTCTAGGATATGAAGCGTAAATAGTTAAAGGCTCTAATTTCTTACACTTCAATACTTATTTGAAAATATTATGTTATAATATATCATGAAAATTCACTTTATTTTCTTTTATTAATATATATCAATAGAATCACAAACATCTAGATCTATTTTCAGTGATATTTTACCGGAATATCCCATATATTAATAATTTTATTAGTCGTTATCTTTCTAAACTAATGGTTCTTATTTCCCCTTCCTCATTTCCTATTGAAAATTTTAATTTCATAATCATTAGGATATTTGAACATAATATTATTCTAGGATTATATATCCATGGTATTAAAATACATTTTATTTTTTTAATGGCATACTAAAAAATTACTCTTATAATACAATTTTCATAAATTAGTACTATATCTATGTATGGGAATTATTTATCCCCTAATTTTAATTTGTATTTATGATTCCCTTGAAGTGTGATTTTTTCTATTTTTTAATTCCAAAATTATTTTGATATCATTTTATGAATAACCCTTTTATATTATTTTCATGTTAATTCCCATTTCATTAATATTATACAAAATTTATAAGTCGTTATTATACTGAATTATTCCAGAGGCGTGAAATTTTATATTTTTGGATAAAAAATCATCCTAATTAACATGTATTTTTTGTATTATGGGTTCCAAATTTATATTATAGGGACCATATAAATGTAAATATTATTTCAATTTATATATTAGAGATATTATCAAGTCCAAATTGGATTAAACTCATTTTAGAAAATTTTAACTACCCTATAAATGCATATTGAGCTGGATATTTCCCTTTAATGATATTTTATATCAATATTGTTTATAAAATACATGTTATTACAAATATTAAATTTTTTGAGGTATGTATCAATAAAATTAATGGAATTCCACCATTTAAGATGCATATATTATATTCTATAACTTCATTGATCATCATAATCATCGTATATACCAATTCAGTATAATTATATATTCGTCACCTGATAAGTTTAGTTAAACTAACATTATAAATCTAAAATTATCCATAATATGATTGTATAGAATTCACCTAGACATATTAGTTAATATAACGATCATGGAAACATATTAAAATTACTATTTAATCCTTTAGTATATATAATAAAATCGTAAAAGATATGAATCACAATGAAATTATTCAGTTTATTTTTAATGACCTCATTATTGAATATGAAATAAAATATTATATAGGATCATTTATTATATAACAGGATTTCATTAATGTTATTGTGATTGGTGGGGCATATTCTTATATAGAAACTCAATTTATTGGTAGGTCTGATGAGACAATTGCTATGGGGATTTGGTATATTCTTTATTTTTTATTTATGATGCCTTAACATAAGGTGTTGATAATACAATTATGATATCTAAAATTATGTACTTCCATTAAAATTAATTAAATGATATTATGTGATATTTGGTTCCAAAAATACCTTTTTTGTACACTTTTAGGTCTTATGTGACTACTATATTGGCTATAACGTGTCTTCATAACCCGTAAATATGATACATTATCATTATTCCTTCATAACCTACTTATAAAATTTAGAATTATTCATTCCCATTATATTTATCATTATAGGAACATTTAATATTATACATATGATTTTTTATTTGTATTTTCATTGATGAGTTATGTTATTCCTTTATGTTCACTAATACGGGATTATTTTTTACCTATTAATGTTATATTATTTATGAATTAATTAAAAAAAGATGGAAGTTATTATATGTTTTCCCTTAATAAACATATAAGCTCACATTTTTATTTTGTATCATAATTTCCCAAGTAATAATTAGGGAAAATTTTATTATAGGCTCTATATGTATCATTAAATTAAAATAATATTTTTACAGATGATGTTCATGTTTCTATTTGAAATATAATATATCATTAATTTATCTAGACTCTTATGGTCTATTAATATAAAATAATATTTATGAAATCTCATGAGATATAATTTTCATGAAATAAATAACCCACCATTTTAATCTGATTTTTGATAGGTGAAATAATGTTTGAAACAAATCATGGTTTACTATAAACCATAAGTTATATATATATGTGTGTGTGTGTGTGTGTGTCTACATGTGTAGGGAATATATATTCCGCCAAGAAAAAATTCTAAAGTTATTCCACAATAGTTTTGATATGTTTACTGTAAACTAAAAGGGACATTGTATTAGGAAAATATGATATATGACATGGTTCTTACAGGTGATTATAAAATTTCTAAATAATTTATGTTATTTCTCATAAAATATTTCCTAGTTAAAGGAATGGATATAATGAAAAGAATCATGGAAAAATGGGGATTTTCAAAACTATAATGATAGTTATGGTGCTAAAACAATTGTAATTTTTCATGAGATATTATCAAATGTAATGAGAAATATCATTTTCTATATAGGGATACTAATTAACCATGAATAAGGGGGAACAAATTTAGATAATTTTATAAGAAAAAAAATAGAGCATTAAGTGAGGGGACTAGTAAAATATTCAAAAATAAACATGTAAAATCAAATGAGATTATCATAAATTCATTGTGATGTACAGAGAATGAAAATAGTAAATTGATTGATATCTTATAACGTCATGATATTTTCCATTGGTGGACACAACTTAAATCTACTAATAATTAGTGGTATATATAAAATAAGGAATGAAATTCACATAAAATTAGATGAGTAGTATTTTCCTCTAGATAAATTAGATGGTATGGAAAGGAAATTCATGGACCTATACCAACCTGAAAAATAGAAATTGGATAAATATGAGTATAATATAGGAAGGCTATAATGTTATGTAATAGATAATAATTTTATTTTTAAAATTAATATGGATGGTTTTTTTTAAATATTTAATCTATTCCCTTTATGAACTTAATCCAACAAATTTTTTTCATCATATAATGGGATACTAATCAATGATATCAATAAAGAGAAGGATAATTCATAATTAATAATTTAAAAATATAAATATATGAATTAATTAATGTGAGATAAAACTATTATATGAATCAGTAGTATGGAAAAAAAATATAATGGTGTAGTTTTCTATGATTAGTTATTTTTTGAAGAAACACCAAGTAACAATATTGAATATAAAGGGAGAGTGAGTTATGTGCGGATAAAAAAGTAATCAAGCTCATTAATGAAAGGATACTCTAAATTTTAATAATTTTTTTGGAATTATCTATAAGTGTATGGGATATAGATCTATCTAATCCCACATGTACCACTAGAAGATACCCCAAAATAGGCCTACTGATCATGGGATATTTTTATAAATTAAAATAGAAGATGTTTGATCTCCACATTATATTACATAATGTACTATGATTATATATATAGTTTAAATTAATATATTATTTTAAAATATTTTTATGAAATATTTTAAATCATGAACATTTTTAATGATTATTAAATCATCAAATAAAAAATAAAGGTATTATTTTTCTTTTAAAATATTGAGTGCAACATGGGTAGAAATAAAGTTATCATAAGTAGTCCACATGACACCCCAAAATTCAAAAAAGATAAAAATTAATTATATTGTGTATGTGAGATGTAATAAAAAGATTAAACAACCCATGAAATATATTTCATTAAATTTAATCTCTTCAACAACTTATGGAACATGCAACCCTAAGTTTAAATAAAATGTAGTATAGTATACTGTTATAAGCTACATGTCCAATTGGTAGTTATGAGTAAAAAAATAAATTAATAAATTAATATTTTCAAAAAAATTAAAATAAAAAATTATGATATATCATACAATAATAAATCAAATGAGAATCATTTACAAGAAAAATAAATTATTTCTAAAAACCATTGTTTTTTCTAAAAGAAGGTTTAGTCGTGCTTTGTGCACATAATTTAAAATAAATTTTTACCACAAATAAAAAATTTATTTGAAAAACTATCTTCATCTTTTAAATTATCATATCAAAATTTTATTATGATAAATGTTTGGTATTTTTCTGAAAAGCTTCAGTTTTCGATAAATAGTTGTAACTAGTGATTTTTTATGAAAACTTCCATTTCATATAAATAATTTACAATGTAAACCTATATTTTATATTATTTTTAAGTAAAATAATTATAATAATATGTCTATTAAACTAAATTATTTCAAGGTAATTATTTTTATAATGATTTCAGATATAAAAACATAATAAACTTTTAAACATTTTCACTTTTAAAACCAGCTTTCCAATCATGTCAAAGGGGTTAATTGTAAATTATATTCTTCCTATTAATTGAATGGAATTAGTAAAAATGGATTTAATATTTATAATCATAATTATTTATATTTTTTAAAAAGTAGAACATAATTCTTTAAAAAAATTAATAGTAAAAGAAATGAAAATTAATTTTTGTGGTTAGAGTAAAAATGGGTTTACTATAGGGTTAAACTAAAATGATAAGGGTTCAAATAACCTAAAAACTAGTATATAATCTTTTTTATTGACATATATTTTTTCTTATCGTGTATTAGGATCACTAATACTCAATTTTGGACCCTTCTCCATTTTTAAAACATGGGTACACCTTTTTCTTTTCAAAAATTACAAGTGTGATACTAACCTCTCATATAAAAGGTCACTCCATATCCTCTATTATTCACACTTTAAAAACATTTTTTATCCTTCAATACATTCCCAATTATATTTTAAAATTTTATCCTCTCATACTAGAATCCTTTTTTTTTTGTTAGAAATCCATTTTTGAAAACTTTACCTAATATCCTAAGGAGTTGGTCTAAGAAGAGGAAAAATTCATGATTATGAAATTTTTTAATTTTTTCTTCCAAAACCATAAAATATTCTTTATTTATTATTATATAATAACACCAGTATAAAAAATATACTTAAATTTTATTCTTTATGTTAAATACCAATATACATCTCTTATTCACATAAATTTGAAATGATAATGTCTCTCGTGGGAACGGCGGACTGCCGCCTCACAAACTGATTTGAAATTTTTTCCATCAACACAACCCATGGTTGGGTATGATATTGGATATAAATTTTAATTAGGATATATAACATTTTTAATTTCCATTATATATTATATATGATAACATCACACATGTGTATGGTGCACTGCCCTTCTGCGAAGTGTAGTGATTCGTTCTTCCATAATGCTTTACACATTTCACAATAAGGATAAATTTGATGAATATATGAGATAAAAATGAAATAATTATGATATTAATGAAAAATTTATCATTATAAAAAGATAATATATCATTTAATTTCTTATCTTTTCACTCATGGAATGATGATAACGGCATTCATGTTAGTGTGGACTACTGCCTTCACGAAGCGATGTGAATTTATTCAAATGGATGATACATATATGAATATTTAATGAAATAATGTGATATATATGGTATTATTATCATTATATAATGATAAAATATTACTTATATCATTTACATAATGATCATTAAAAAATGGAAGTGTTACTCATTCATACGTACGGCCTACCGACTTTATGATCGTAACATAATTCATTTCTCAAAATCATATTTCATTATTAGTATTAAAATTATAGTTGATGTATACATATGATAATTATTTCATGATAATTATTCTATATATTTTTAATAATGGCTACATATACCAATATTCCACTTTATTAAGTCATTTTTCACACATATGTAAAATATCATCGAAACACCCGATGTAAAATTAATAATTAATTAATTTCATATAACAATGAAATAAGTGAAATAAACATAATTATAAACCTAAAAAAGATTCAAAAGTGATTAAATAATTAACAATTTTTTATTATTTATTAATATAAATAATATACATGATAATTTGGACTCAATGTAAGGGAATTCATCTCTATTTCACTTCATTGAGGAATATTTTATTATTGTACACCTGATGTCTTTTATATGGTGTAAATACTTCCGATTTAACATGTAATATCATGAATAAATAATAATTATTGGTATTTTAATTTTCTATTTTAATTATTTCCTCAATGGGTATTAAACCTGAAAATTACCAAGTGGTAATGAATTTCATTACTCAACTTATTTTCATTGAATTATATTACTTATTTATTCTCTCAATTTTTTAAGATTATGTGTATAATTAAGTTTGATTATATTATTATGTATTTTGATTTGGATTAGGTGGATTTAAATTTTCCACAAATAATTGATTCATTTATTAAATATCACATCAATATTTTTATCATTGTAAGGGACTTCATTTAAATTTCACTTAATTAAGTCATATTGTAATTTCATGTAGAAAATTTCATTTATATAGTCTGTATAATCCCCCATTAAATTTAATATAATGAAATATTCATAATTACTAGTATGGGATGTTTTATTTTTAATTATTTCATTCATGGAGATTTGAATTTAAAATTAACAAGTCATAAATAAATTTATAAATAAATTTATTTTCATTAGGTTATATTACTTCTTCAGTGTGTTTAATATAAATTGATTATTTTTGTAGTTAATTTTTATTATATTATTATATATTTACACTTTTAATTTGTATTTATATTTTTAACATATAATTTATTCATTTATTAACTCTCACTTTAATGTTATGATATTTGTAAGGGTTTATTTCCAAATCTCATTTTATTCGATATTTTTTATTCCTAAATTCCAGTTGAAGGAAATTATGTGATAATTTAACAATAATATAATTCTAATATCTTCTAATATAGATATTCATGTTATTTTCGTGATATAGTAAAATTTTACGACTCATTTATAATTAAAATAATTAAGAAATTTTTTTTAATAAAACCATACAACATATTTATCTTCGATCGAAAATTTGTTTTCTTCCAAAATTGGGTTTTCTAAAAAAAGTTCAAAAATGATTTTAACAATTTAAAAATTATTTATTATATAATTTTTTCCCATTTTTACTTTTTAAAAACTTAAATGAATCATCAAGTCATTTTCAAAACAATACATGTTTTTATTTCTTTTAAAAAGTCAATGGGATCTTTGTATTAACATGAACAGCATGAAAAAAAATTACATCCATCATGAACAATCAATTGTTTCAAGGATTACATTATTATTTTAAATGGTTATAATCAAATAAAAGTATTGTTAAAATTTTTTGTGAAATTTTTCTTTTGAAATGTGATTTACAAAGTCAAAATGATATTTTCTTCAAAAATTTATTAAAGGATCATTCCCTAGAATTTCTATTCATTGGTCATAAAAACATTATTATACTTGTTTTACACTGGTTAAAAGTTGTAATAATACCATAATTATTCATTTTATGGATATTAATGATCATTTATACCATGTAAATTATTGAAAAACTCATTCTTGATTCATTTTTTAAGTCATTAACTTCCACTTGATATATTCAATGTACACTGATCATGGGACATTAAATTTCCCTAAAATATACATATTATGGAACATGGAAATTCTTAGTTTGTAAACTATATATCTTTTATACATATGGTTTACTATATTTAATGTTATTTTCTTATCCAATGAAATATTAATTAATTATTGTTCTTTATTCAATACATATATTAGATGATAAGGCATGTGGTTGATGAATTAAATTGATTATTAGATAAATGATAAATTAATTTTACATTTAGTGATTTTTGGAGATTAGATTTATATATATTCTCATTGCATCATTTGTCTCACGAGGTGAATCAATATGCTCGACTTAAAAGGGATTCAACCTATAATTTTAAATTGTCTTATGAAAGGTCTTGATGGTAGAGGTATCATGTGTCTTAGAACATAACATCCAATAATTAAAAACTTCCATCATTTAGAATTCAATAAATATTATTACCCATGATATTTTTACAATGATATTTTCTATTTATTCATTTCATCATTACTTATAGATTAAATTTCTTGTGTTATTAGTTATTTACATTTCCTTATTAATTATTCCATATCTATTCATAATGGTCAAGTTATTTTAATAGAATATGCATTATGTTATTTAAATTTCTATATTTATTAATCCTTATCTTATTATGATATTCAAGATATTTAAATGTAATGTGTTTCCACTTATTTACCTTTCCATGTTCATTATACTTATTGACTCATGATAACATCCTTTTAATATAACCCTTACCAAGTATTTGTTCTCACCCATATTTTGTTTCATTCCCTAAGAATCCAAGATGTATATTATGATTCGTATGCAAGGATATTCTATATTTAATATGGTTATTATTATAAAAAAAATTGTATTTATTTGTGTATTAAATTGTATTATGGGAATCTTTTATGTATCTGGTTTACTAAGGTTACAGAACTATTCAATTCTTTTAGATTTCATTCACTGTATCTTATTCCAATTTATTAGAGGTACCACCGGCTGCACAATACTAGGGTTTGGATCTATATAGTTTGAAGAATAGGAATTATATTAGAAATAATGGGAATGAGATTTACGAAGTTCTAGATAAGGGAATATAATCAGATGGTAAAATTTGATGATATACCAAAAATAAACATCTGAATGTTTTGGTATGAAAGAAATTATTTGGTTTTTAATGGAAATATATACCTTTATAGATACTACTTTTGGATGTGGTTCTAAACTTGTTATACATAGTGGAAAAAACTCTAAGAATGGTGCATTGGGATTGACCCGATGATCACATTGTTTATGAAAATGATCATAACATTGCATTTTGTTTGAAACCCTTAGGGTATATGCTTGGGATAAATATCATTTTAATTAAATACTATTATGATTTATTTGAATATAGTATTATAATTAATGACATGGGTTAAACCTAAGGTGTCATTAATTTAAAAGAAGATGTCTCAATGGAAAATGAAAATGGTTTATGTATGGAAAATAATGGAATAAATCAATGAATTTCTGAGAAGAAATAAATGTTACAATTAAAGGAAATTAGTTTCATCAGAAGGATCCATTTATAGTTCATTTTAATAAATGTGCAGAATTAGATAATTATCTGAGTCAACACCCTCTTCTAGAGGATAAATCCTAAACTATAGAAGTACATATGATGAAATAAAATGGTCTAGGTATTTATGTATTGGGAATCAAGCATTAAATTATATAATTATTTTAACTAATGGTATTTTTGTTATAAGAATCATAAAATATCTTAGGACCCTGTTAAATTTTAGAGTCATATATTTCATAATTAATATAAGATTTATGGATACCATGTTGGATTTATGTGTTTATAGATGATCATTTGATCAAAGTCTTGAATGCCCATTTTTAAAATTTGTGTGTCCTAAATGTAACATGATTAATGATATTTATAGAAAACTATTATGGGAATAAAACTCATTGGTTTAGTATATGAAAAGGTTATTTGAAGAAGAATTCCTTTACATTTTGGAATTAGTATTAAAGGTATTGGTAACCTTTATGTTTTATAATATCATTTATGTTTTATTAAAAAGGCTCTATCACAATTTGATAATATCATAATAATTAGTTATTATTTTTTATGAAAAAGGAAAACCCAATGAATTCAACAAGGGATGATGCACTTGATCATAAAACTAAAGTATGATAAGGGTTGAATTCATACCACTAGTATACATGATGTTATGGTCAATATGTCATTATTTTTACATAAATGATTTCATGAATAGATACTAATGATGGGAAATTGGTGTTACTATATAGGTTTATAGATTAATGGATTGGATAATTTGTGCTAACCATGTTTATTTTAAAAACTATTTAGAGAAATATTGAATGACTTTTCACTCTATTATGGACCATACTATCCATGAAAAGTTAATTTTATTAGATTAGGTAATTGATGAATTTTAAATTTATTGAATTACTTCAAAATGATAAAATTTTTCTTATGAAGTAGAAACACATCAATTAAATATATGTCCATATATTCATATCCCATAAAATTATTCCTCAACTCTAGGAAAATGACCCTGAAATACATATTTTATCATGTTACCTTCATAACTGATGAATCAAATGTTATTTTAAATTTTCAATGAAATAGGGATTTGAGGTCCTTAACATTACATTTACCACTCATATTCTTGTGATCAATGACCACTATCATTGTATATAATTATTTATTCTTTTCATCCTTGTCTGTATATTCACTTTCCACCAATGTTCTCCTATATATAACCCTCATTATGTGTTATTCCATATGAAATTTGTACCTAATTTTCTATCTTATTAAAAGGGTATTTGATTAACCCATTTAATGATGTGGGTGTTCAATAAAGGAATTTTTCAAATATTAAATACTTATTTTCTATGTGAAAGATTGAATTGTGAGGGTTCTATTTCTTTAAAGTATGTAGTATTTAACACATGGATATTATAAAAGAATAACTTTTTATTATAAATAATATGTGAAATTATGTCTGAGCTTAAAAAACCAATGAAATATATTTCATTAAATTTAGTATCATGGATAGCATGACCAACATGAAACCCCAAGGCTAAATGAACTATAATATAGTATATAGTTGTAACCATGTCATTAAATTGGTAGGTGTGAATATTACAAACTAAATTTTAAAAAGTATATTTTTAACACATTTTAAAACAAATTCATTGGTTATCTATTTATTAGATATAAAATTAGAGTCATTTAATAAGAAAAAGAAATATTTTCTAAAAAACAGTATTTTTTATATAGGACACTTTAGTCACGCTTTGTGTAGATAATTAAAAATTACTTTTTATCACTTATAGAAAATTTATTTGGTAAAAATAAATTTATTTTTGAAATTAGAATATCAAAATTATCTCAGGATGAATTTTAGGTATTTTTCAAAAGATTTTAATTTTTAAATGAATAGTGAAAACCACTGATTTTTACAAGAAACTATCTTTTCATTTAAATAATTTACAAGTTCAAATTGTATTTTAAATTAGTTTTAAAGTATTGCTTGATAAATATTGTATGTATTAATCCAACTTAGGTATATAAAATCATTTTCCATTTAAATATTAATATAAAAAATAGTAATTATTTGAGCATTTTCTCTTCTAGAACCTTATTTATCATCATGTATAGAAGATTAATTTTATATTTAATTTATCATATTATATGAATTCGATTAAGAATAATGGATTACATATTTAGAATCATAATAATTTATATTATTTAAAAAACCAAACCGGTAAGAACCTGTATTTTTTATAAGGTTCATATCATTTAAATATATTTTTTAAACTCTTAATTTTATCTTTATAACGGTGAATATTGGTTTAGGGAAGCGTTCATGAGCATCTGGGGATTGTCTTGGTCCTATATCCCTTGTTTTTAGAAGACTCAATAAAGGTTATTAGTTAGATTGTTGTTAATGAAAACTATGTCCCTCAAACCATGTGTCCCTGTAAGGGTGACACACAATTTTTCTAAACCATGCCAGGGGGTTTTGGCCATATGGGATTAAGATAGAGGGTGTTCACAAGCTGCACATAGTTTGTCTAACCATGCACTGTTGGTCTTGTTGGGTGTGCTCCCTAGGTAGTGGGGGTATACATTTGGCATACAGTTTGGCCAACCTTGAATCCATATCATACAACCTCTTAAAAATATAGGAAATTACATTTTCACATCTCTCTTTATAACAAATCCCTTATTTTTATATTTCTCTCCCACTCACACCCCATCATCTCCCATTGGGATTTCTCCACACATGTATCTTTGGATTGAAGTAAATTCCATTTCTTGACTCTGAATTACTTTCCACCAATCTCGTTTGATAATCATAAGAATGATATTTATTCCCCTTATTTCTTTTGTTGTTTATTTTCCAATTGACAAAGTTATTTTGGTGCGAGTTGTTATGCCATATTTTTAGGGAGTTTATTATTTGAATGATTTATTATATTATAGATGGTATTAAATTCCAATAATATATGATTATTTGACTACCATGTTGATGTAGGTGGTGCTATTATTTTCAATCAAATTATTAGTGATTATATATATGTCATTGTGCCATGTGCTAGAATATTGGGTGGCACATATTATATGGAAGTTTTATTAAATTGAATGTGTATTCTAGGACTATATGACCAATGAGACAAATTTATATGCCTCTAAAGGTTATATTCCATTAATTTTACCACCCCATGGGTTGGTTTTCTAAAATGTATAAAACCACCATGGGTGGCCTATTATTTTGATTCACATTAAAGGTGTGTTCTTCACCCCTTTCCTAGTGATTTTAAACAATTTATTGAAGTGTAAATTGTATCAAATGAAAGGGGGGATGTAAGAACATTTCCCTATGTATTTTTCCATTATTCTATCTCACATGGGCTTGAGATGTTATTTAAATCCAAAATACCTAACTAAGATGGATAAGTGGATTCATGCTATGGTAGGCCTTCTAAGCATATCCTTTGATTTGAGACACCTTCTAAGTTGTTTAAATTGTTATATTAATGTTATATTAAATGGTATGGTTCATCCTTGGGTCCATCGCCATTCATATTTCCACATTGAGAGTTACAAATTTCCAGAATGGAATTCCATGAACGTACTCATCAGCTTTAATTAACTAATTGAATTGTAAATGATTTTTCCATACACCTTGGGAGACACATGGGTTCTCATAAGAATACCTCATATAGACTCATTTGGAAGCTATTTAATTTTACACCATAGTGATAATTTTAATCCCAATGTGGACTATATAAGATGAACTAAATGGGAAGAATATTATTATTCCATGAATGAAACATGTAATCTCAATGTGTCTTAATGGGGATGGTCTTATAGAGAATATCATTATATACACCATGAGTGACACTTATGCTCATGTTGTAGACCGCCATGGATAGAGTCAAAGGTAGGGGACTTTATACCAAACCCAGAGACATAGAAGGGTTCTTATGAGGATTTACTATGATGGGATTTAAAGGTAATTGGTTTACATATGACGGAATTAATACCTAGGCTCCATATTTGAAACACTAAGGATGATCTCAATTTATTTTGAAATATTAAATGAAATGATTATGTGATGTGTATTCCAAGAAGAATCACAATATTGGATTCAGTTAGGGAATTACATTTTATTAATGAACTTATTATACAAATCATGATTATATATGATTCATGGGGGATTATTGTGTTAAGATTGAGGTCCTAAGAATTTATTGGAAATTAAAACTCGAATGGATGATTACATAGAGTTTTTTCATCTTAGGATGAAGCAGGTAATAGTGGAAGGTTGTTCCATGGGAACCCAAACCTATGTGGGTTATTTATTACCATACTTTATTTATAGATTTTTATGTTATATGCACACTGTTTATTAAATATATTAATGGGTTGAATATAATCATAAACTATTGGTGGGGTCTTACTGAGTTTATCTAACACCCTTATCGAGCAACCATATTATACCAAGACAGACTTCATTAATGTTGGCAGGGATTAGGGAAATCCCCCAGTTATTGATGATTGATTTATTCTATCATGGTAGATGAGGAGCACAAGACTGGACTATGTCTTGTGATGATATATTGAGATATTATTTTTTGTTTTTTGTTTTTTTGTTTTTCATACATGTATGTATGTGTACCTACTTCCATGTCATCCTATATTTCCTTTTGAATTGAATTTCATGATAATAATTTTGTATACAGAATTGATGAATGAGATTTTTTGGCTATTTATATGATGGAATAATAATCTTCCTCTATTTATTTATCTATCATGATTATGCTATTTATTGTTTTAATAATATCCTTGTGCCACTCTTTGATCATGAGGGTATTGTCTCCCCGCTATTACAAAAAGTACCCTCACTACTATTCAGTAGCCACTGGTGTATGGGGAGGCATGATTAAGGTCATGTGGACAACCAGGTTTAGTTACATTTGATTGAACCGGGTCTGAGATTTCATAATGTTCTATCGAATGTGTTTCTTTTCATTTAATTTATTTCCATACTAATTGGGATTGTATAAAGGAGAAATAGGATTTATCAGGATTTGGTCATGAGCATGTTCATAGGATTATCTAACCCACAATAAGTGAAAAGCTAAATTACCTAGTATGGGACATGTTGATCTAGAATATACTTATTATGGATTAATTGATTTCACCAATGGGTTATGAACATGGTGTTCAATGTTCATTATGACTATTTATTTTCACCCTTGGTTGATATGTAAGGGAATTATTGAATCATGCATCATCATATGAACTTTAGGATTTATGTGTCATGCATATGTCATGTGATGTTTATATTACTGTGTACATTACCTACAACATGTTTTGGTGCCTTTATCTCTATATCCATATAATTTCTATAAAATTTCATATATTATCTTTGATAAATAATTTTTTGTGGTTAAATATATTCCACATCTCAACTTATAAGGTGTATGGGACCATATAAATTAGAAATAGTGATCTATATAATTTAATATTTTTAATATTTATTCTATGTAAATGATTATTATTTCAAATGAAATTTAATTTTAAAATATATGGTCATCGCTAAATAGGGGTTCCAATTGCAACTAAAATTTTGTTATCAACTAAAACATTAAATTGAAACTTGATATACTAGGTTAATTGATTATAAGAAGTTAACATTGTAATAACCTGGAAATTTCAAGGAAATTTTGTTTTTTTTAAATACTTTGGAATTTTATGAGTCTGTGGCTTCTGACGGCACTTGATTCCGATGCCCGGTGTGTCCGGAATCAATTTCCGAAGATTAGCTCGGGTACGTTCAGTGAACGAACAAGCAGGTTTTCCTGTCTTTTGAATCGGTGCTTGGAATCGGATTCTGAGGGCACCGTTGAACTCGCACCATCGGTGATTGCTTAAGGGGACCTTCACCTCGAACGCAGTCAAGGCTGTGTGGAAGTAAGTTTTCTGGGATTCGTGAATTAAAAATAAAATTTATTTTATTTTTATTTTTTCTTTTGAAATTCAAATTTGTTGGAATTAATGTGGGGGGTCCACCACCCACATTAATTCAATGAAACTCCTCCCTTAATTAAATAAGGGAGGATCTTATTAGATGAGGGGGCATCCGTTGGAGAAACCCCCCTCTTCTCCTTCTCTCTTCCTCTTCTCCTATTCCACCATTGTTGCACCACCAAGGGACCTCCTCCTCCAACGATCGAACGAGCGACGAACCTCCAAGGAAACGACAACGTCATATTCCAAAGTCAACGAATGACGCTAACTCTCCGCAGATCCATCGAGTGATCATGTCACGAGGTAGGGGTTATTTTTGTTCAAGTCTTTATCATTGTTCTTCGTTGCTTAAGGTTTGGCCGCAAGATATCGTCGTAACGGGAGGAGATCGGACCGCACAAACGCAGCCGATTCTCCTCCCCTTTTCTTTTTTAATCTTCATTGATGTTGGAAGCGGAGGCGCATGGTGTCATTGCACCGTGTGGTGATCGGCAGCGAACCGAAGCCATGCAAGGCTACGGTGAAGGCGGCGTAGTGTCGTTGCACCGCGCAGAGACATAGAGGGTCGCGGTCGAAGCGGGCTGCGGCGGTGGTGCTTGGAGCCATTGCACCGTGCCGAAGAGACCAAGGAAGGCCGCGGCCGGAGAGGGCCGCGGTGGAGGGGCGCGGTGCCGTCACGCCGTGCCGGTGAGATGAGCCGCGGCGGACCAACAGGGGCGGCCGGCCGAGCCGGCCGTTACCCAGAAACCGGGGGGGTGTAACACCCCCCCCCCCCCCCGATTAGTTGTTATGGCAGAACCCACTGTGTTCACCATTTCCAAAAAAAGGGGGCCGCACCCCCTTTACGTCCTACTCGTCTAGCGGCCGAGCCGCGGCCAGCTTCCAAGCCGGGCCGCAGGCCGCACGGGTCGGGCCAGTAGCAGGCCACGCGGGTTGGGCCAGCCGCAGGCCGCACGGGCCGGGCTGGGCCGGGCCACACCATCTACAGGTGGGGCCACGCCAGCTAGGCCGATCCGGGCCCAACTGGGCTAGACCCAGACCCGAGTCGGGTTAACCCGGTTCGGACCAACCCTGGGGGTGTTGGGCCAGGTCAGACCGGGCCCAGACCCCCTATTTTCGGAATGTTTCGGTTAAATAGATATATCTTGAGATAAGTACCTCTGATCGATGCACCGTCAGTTGAATAGGATTACTCAGAACGAGACGGTCATTTTGGTATATTACACTCGAGGTTTCAGTGTAGTTTGGATATGGTTGGGTTGGTTCGAACCTGAAACCAACTGGGCCCTTGGAGCGGAAACGCTTATAACTTAAGGACCGGATGTCTGAATGACGTGTTGTCAACTACGTTGAATTACTCTGGCTAAGACGGTTCTTTTGGCTTAATCCACTTGAGGTTTGGACGTAGATGGAGTACGGTTGAGTAGGTTTTAACTTAAAAACCAACCGGGCCCCTGGGACGGAAAAGCCAATAACTCTCAGACAGGGCGTCCGATTGACGCGTCGTCTATCGCATTGAGTTCCTATTGATGAGACGGAACTTTGGGATACACAAACTCTGTACTTCGTGACAGTTTATGTATCGACCCCTTGGCTCGTGGAGCAGACCCTCCTGGAATCGATTGTGTTGTGTGCGGGAACCCTAGAGCTGGCTGCGACTGCGACGACGACGACAACTGTACTTGGATCCTCTGTGGGTTCGGCCGCGATGACGACTGTACTTGGATCATACGTGGGTTTGAAAGTGAGGACGACTGTACTTGGATCCTCCGTGGGTTCGGCAGCAATGGTTATTGTACTTGAATCCTACATGGGTTCGGCAGTGACGACTTCTGTACTGGGATCCTACGTGGGTTCGGCAAAGGAGATGATTCAGAGACTACATCTAATTATCTCCACCCCTCTTCGTGAGTAGTATACATGTGTGATATGAGTCTTGAATTTTAGTCATTATAATCGATTTGATTGGCTTGCTTTCCTGTGTGGATTGGGTTGTGCTTTCCTGTGTGGACTGTGTTGTGCTTGGGCTCATGAGTTGGAGCCGAACTGGAATTGATGACTTAGGTATATGTATGGGCATATACCTAAGTAGAGTTGGTTGATACTTCATGTTTGTATATTTCCTTTTTGCTTTATCCTTTGTGGATTCTTGGAGACCTTAGGGGGTCTCGGGGTCCCTACTGAGTATCTTATACTCACCCCTGCACAGGCTATGCCCGCACTACGTTGTGTTGGTTGTAGACGACGGACAGCGCTGATCGTGGTTGAGGCTTGTGGAGCAGGATGGTATCCAGAAGTGGACTATCAGGCGGGACGTACACGGAGCGTACGGATGGACTTGAAGAGCTGAGGAGGCCATCTGTACCCACCCTTCAGGTGGGGTTTCCGGAGGACGACTCAGTGGTTGCTGGTTTACTTTACTGCATTTGTTCTTTCTTTTCTGTTGTACTGTACTTTCAGTTGGGTTTGTATTCTGTCCCATTCACTTTCCAGTACTTACTTTTGTACTCAGTTTACTTAGTGTTTACTTCATCTTGTGTACTATGTTGTGTTTGTTTACTTATATAAAGGCAATGTCTTCCCTTTTATCAGGATTTACGGCTTTGGTGCTAGTCGTCAGCCCCTGGCCTATGGAAGGCGGGCTTGGGGTAGTCATGGAACAGGCCCCGAGGACAGGTCGTGACAAACATGATGTTGACCCAACATCGGTAGTGGGTAGTAGGTAGTGTCTCATTCTTTTCTTTATGTTTTTTTAAATTTACTAGACATGGATTTAGGAGTAGCCAAAGGGGTGTGTGTAACGCCCTGACCACAGTTGTCCAAATATGATTCATTATTTTATTACATTGGCATGATTATAACAATGTCGTATCCCAAATGACCAAAGAGTTTAGTAGGTTTGGAATACTAGCTACATACATAAGTTCAACATTACAATATGAAAATAAATACTAAATAGAAATTCCTTTAGAAGATTCATAAATCCTAGATTATTCCTACAATTCGATCATAATATTCATCATCGCATCCTACAGAAAATAAAAAATAAGAAATGGGTGAGATCATATGCTCGGTAAGGGTAAGTAGTATAGTGTAATTAATCATAAACCTAAATACTAGCTTGGTGAGAAACTAAGAAATCATGCCTTTAAACATATACTTGAGCATAATATGGCAGGAATTAATGATGAAAAAATTAATTTCATAATAAAATATAACCACAGATATTATACTTGTCAAATAATCACATGGACTATAAATTTCTATTTTCATAATGAGGGAATTTATAATACGGGACATCATAACCATACTATCAAGGCATTATTCTAAGACCATACATAAGCAGGTAATAACCCAAACTAGTTTGTCTCATGATACCTAATGGTGCATTGAGGGGATATAGAATTCATTACCCACCACTTACTATATCCAATGCATTTCTCATAAAGAAATGGTGAAACATAGACAACATAAACATTCATATTGAAAAACTAGAAAACAAAATGTTAATACTTTAACGATATACCATGAATGGAATCAAGTAGAACATCCATAGGAAACTGATCATAAACCCTTAAAAACATATGTTAGATGGTATCATAAGAAATAAGACTCATTTTATTACAATATTCAATAAATTAAGTTGACATATATGAATATAAAACTAAATATTCTCAAGGAAATTAATCTCAAAACATTCCAAAGTGTCCCATAAAACTATGAAACATTCAAATAATAATACCATAGAATATCCTAATAATAAGGATAATATTGTTATTATATATCAATGGTAAGTATATACACTTCTCACATAATTAATAATTGGTGCACATAGCATATATCTCACATAATAAAAAGTGAGATGAGAAAAACCCTTTTTACTTTAGAAAGAAGAGTTCTTTTGGAAAATCATGTATATTTTTCATAAAATCATATTTTAAACATTTTTATCCCTTAAAAGGAAATGGAAGAACAATAAAATTATATTTTAGGAATAAATAATGTCCCACTAAAGATAAATCATGTAAAAAAAATTAATAAGCATTATAAAGAAAACATTTTAGTGTGGTTTAAGGAAAATATTAAAGAGATTTTAAAGTGGAGAGACAAGTTTGTTTCCATAAAACCATAAATTAACCAAGATATTTTTCATGATAAATGTTTAATTTTATAAAAAAAATATTGATTTCTTAAAATATATTATATATTTCACTAGAAAATGGGTAATAATTTTAAAAGTTCCATTGAATCGGGCTTGTTTATCGGGAAGAATTGAGAAGAGAACCATTTTAAAACATGTATACCCCCATAAAAGAAGGATGATATGATCCAAATATATGACTTTTTAAAATATAAAATTAATTTATAATAAATATACAATAATAAAGACACAATAAATTTGAGTAACGATAGAGAAAGAGTAACCTGATGGAAAAACAGGGGTTCATGTAGAATCTCATATGACTTTGTAATCAATCAAATCATATGCCCCAAAATTAATAATCAAAAAATGATACATTTAATACCATGAAAGCAAATATATTTATGATAAAATATATCAATGGTATGTATACATACTTTATAGATAATAAATAGTGGTGAATAAGGAATATCTCACAAAAAATGAAAGTGATATAAAAAAACCCTTATCTTATGTCTGAATGAGTTCTGCACTTGACATTAATGTCCTGGAAAATAAAATTAAATTCATTAATTAATTAATTTATAACTAATTATACATGTACTTGATTCATTATATTTTTATTACTTTCATTTATATTCTTTTTAATAAGTTATAATATTGGATTCTGTCATTCTGGAGTGTTCATTTACTTGATTTTCATTATCGGTTTGCTTGATTATAACTAATGATATTCATGTAAAATGGGTGTATTTATTCAGAATTAAAATTACATGTTATTTATGAACAAAAAATAGTTTAAATGGTATTATTTATTTTTTTCATGTATGAGGATGAATCATTAGATAACATCTTAATGATAATCGTTTATCTTGATTTTAGCAGGTTTTTTATCACAACAAACTAGTATTGTTATCTTATTTATTATCACATATATATATATAATGGTTCTAGAGAATTTAATAAGATATAATACATACCTTATAATACATTTCAACCATAAAAATTGTTTCATGACTAGACTTATAGGATAAATTGAAGAACGAATGTTCATTGTCCACAAAGGTTGTAAATCTTCACCTCACAGACAATGATTTTGTTTCTTTTAAAGAGATTGAGTAAGGTTATTATTGATGAATATTACATTAACATGATATAATTACAATATATATATATATAAGATATTGGAGTTACCATGATAATTTGGAAAGAGTAGGTGAGGAGACAATAATAAAAGAAAGAACATAAAAAGAAATTAAAAGGAAAATTAAGAGGATTTTACCTCTTGAAAACGACTCATTCATAACTTCCTTAATGGGATTGGTTTTGGTCTTTTGGCCAGAACAAGAGCTCCTAGTTGTGTGTAGATACTAGGGAAGTGTATTTGGGTAGAACATTGACAAGCTTCAAGGCTTATAAGAGTGAGGAGAAGAGGGAGTGAGGGCTGGTTTTTATAAAGGAATAGAGGGGTGATTTTCAAATATATTATTCATTTTTTCATTAATTAGCTCAAGACATGCAATATTGTTTGATTATTATGACCAAAAATAGTAATAAGTTCATTTTAGTTCAAACTAATTTTTCATACATCATATATACATCACCTATGACTTAGTAAATCATGTATTTAAAATTTATCATAAATTATCGTATTTTACTATTCACTAAAAATTCACGTATTTTAGAAAAATCTCAAAAATTCACCATAACAATTCTTCAAAATTTATAATTCCAAAATGGACTCCATTTTATCAAAATAATTTTCAAAATATGATAAATTTAATTTTTAATTAAAATCATTATTTACTCAAAATATAAAGTCATTTAAATTAAAACTGATTTCATAACACCCTAAAAATTAACTAAGGTCTCAATAATTATCCTAAAATTCTAGTACAACAAAATATTTATTCATTAATACATTTTATGAAAATTTATTTTCTTTTAAATAAATTTCAAAATTATAAAATTGTAATTAAATTTTTATTACTCAAAAAAATTCCAACACTTAATTATTAATTTTTAAAATATTCTATTTCATTTGTAAGCTGTATAAATTTTATTTATACTTTAATGTGTGAGGAAACTATTAATAAGTGTCATATTACTACTCATAAGGGTAAAATTAATATTCATAAGGTTAACATTACTATTCTTAAGGGTCAAGTTACTATTTACCAAAAAAAAGTAAGTTGATCCTTTTAGACTATAAATATCTTACTAAACACAACCGTGTATGTCAGTTTTTCAAAATTCAAATCAAAAAAGTGGAAAATTTATGTTTAATGGATATTTTATAATTATATTTTTTAAATGATAGCAGCTTCTTGTTTCATATAGACTCATTGTTTCGAGAAGTCTTTATTAAATTAATTTTTAAATCCTAGGGGTGTTACATTCTACCCTCCTTCAACAAATTTCATCCTCAAAATTTGTAATTTCACTTTAAAAATTAAAGTTTGATACATTAAAATTCCCTTATGGGAAACCCACATCGGAAATAGGGTTAATAATACATTCTATTAAAAGAGGTAAAGTAAAATGAAAATGTCACCACAAAACTAGGATTCAAAAATAGGATAACATTCGTAAATATGTGAACATATAAGAGAAATATAAATATCAAGTTATGTTGGAGGGTGATATAAAAAAATATTTATAGAAATTATACCATCACAAAATCATAAATTTGTGATTTTTTAAAAGACCAATGGTCTCTTAGTAATAAATGTTAATGGAAAATTCATAGTTTTAAAATCATTTTCACATAGTTGTGAGATTCCATTGCTGTCAAGGCAAGTACTTGAGAAATTAAATTTTCTTGATATTTTCCCTATCATAATAATAATATCATATTTTGATTTCTCTTTGATCTATTTTCACTTTATTCCTTATTCCTTGGAATTAATGTTCAAGTTGAATTTTTCACCCTTGAAGAATTCAAATCAAGTTTAACAGATCAAAAAATCCACAAAAGTATAATCATCTATTCATCATGTATTTATACATTAACCAAAACCAAAATTTTGAGATTAAGAAAATATAATTCCTGAAAAATAATAATCCCTTATATAATGAAAAAAAATAAACCTCCAAAATTAAAATTTAAAACTCAAAGTTCAACATATATAAATTTTCAAATTATTATCATTACTAAAAAAATATTCTAGTTTATAACATCACAATCAAAATGATTAGTTCAGGTAGTATTCCAAGTGGCATCGATAACTATTAATCACTTATATAAAAAAAATTAATTACCTCAATCACATAATATCCCAAATATTTTATACATTCCATAAATAACCCAGATCACCATATATCCACAATAAAATCAATTTACTCCAAAATAAAATTCAATATTTATTCATCAAAATATTCTATTTACCAATGTCTTATAGGATTCCCAAAAATTGTGAACGTCTTATGAAATAACATTAATCACATAACCACAATTTTATTTTCAAATCCCAAATTAATCTATTTTATAAAAAAATTATTGTAATCAAAATAACATTTATTCGTTGGATTTTTTAAAAAAACATGATAACTATGACTTCATGTATGATAGTGGTAGGCGATGCACATTTTTCACCCTTCAGTTGTGGGTTCAAACTCAGATCCCTTGGAAAAAGTGACGAGTTGTCACCAAACATGTAGGTTTTCCTTTTTCTAAAACCATATAACTTCTAAAAAAATTATGAGGTGTGTCATTGAAATATGGTAAATCACTAAGCATTATTTTAACTAGGATTTTAAATACCACCTCAATACATAAATAAAGCATGCATTTATTTCCACATAGTTTTTTCCTTAGTCTAGGGGGTATCCTAGAGAATAAGTAATTAACTTGGGTAATTCCTTGATCCTTTCCATTTAAGTAAAATAACCACAAATGGATTCTTAGGATTAGTTTTATTTCCTTCTATTATACTCTTAATATTTTCTCAACAATTTTTTTCTTTATATCCTTATTTTCCACACAAAATTCATTTCTCCATTCCTTTGAGACACTTTCTTGGGTGTATCCTTACACATTTAGTTAATGATGGATATCGAGCTTTATTTTATCCATGGTATCCACTACTAGAGATCTTAGAAAACTCAATTCTTCTCTTCTTTGGTGGTTTTGGGTGTTCCTTAAGGTATATGTTGTAAATAATATTTCTAGAAAACTGTGTAAAGACCCGTAAATTTTAAGGAAATTTTTTTCTTAACTTTCTTTGGAATTTTACAAGAACGCAGTTTCTGACAGCACGTGATTCTGAGGCCTGGTGTGCCTGGAATCATTTTCCGAAGTTTTGCTCGGGTACGTTCAATGAACGAACGAGCGGGTTTTTTCTAACTTTTGAACCGGTGCTCGGAATTGAATTCTGAGGGCACCGATGGAATCACAGCGCCGGTACTTGCTTAGAAACGCCTCTTCTGGAGTTGCGTTTGCTCGGGTGTGGTTTTTAATTTTTGGGGTTAAGTGAAGAAAATAAAATAAAGTGGTGCGACAACTTTATTTTATTTCACTTAAAGCCACTTAAAATCCACTTAAGATAAGTTGAAGCGGATAGGGTGGAACCCAAAATATCATACCCTCTTGGTAGGATATTTGTGAGGTGGGACCCGCACGAGCCACACCATTTCTTTTCCTCTAAGTAAGGCACCCGCGAAAACTCCTCTTTAATGAAAGTCAACTGGTGCGTTTTCTAAAACTCTTAATTCCCCTATTAATTGGACAGTTAAGACGTTGTCATTAATTCACCGAATTAATGGTTTGTTTCTTAACATGTTTTCAAACTGTTGGCATAAAAATAAAATAAGACCAACGCACTTTCTTCTTGGGTGTGGTTTGTTGAGAGGATTTGGAGAAACAGTATCTTCATCCTCCTTCGCGAAGAACGTGAAGAACGCAAAGAACGCCGAACCCTCGGAGATCGATGACGCAACGCCATGTTCCGCGACGCCGACGATTCTCCTTCTGTGATGCTTCTTCCGTGACATTCTTCCCCGCAACAATCTCCGATCATCAACTACTTGAGGTAGGAGATTTAGGATATTTTAAATTTCCTTTGTGGATTTTATCCTCAACATGGATTTAATTCGTGAAATTAAATCTGTGTGTTTTCTTTAACCCTCAGAGATCGTCGATACGACGCCGTGTACCGCAATGACGCAACGCCCCTTCCGCGACTCGACGATCCTCTTCTTCCGCGACGGTCAATTCCGCGAAAAACTCATCCGACGAAAACTACGAGGTAGGGGTTGTTCCTTTTAAATCTTTGTGATTTATATCCCCAGTTGTTAAATATGATTGTTGTGAGACTTTAAAAACCGCTAACGCGGTGGGTGCGGACCAACGAACAAGTCCGAACCCACCACCCTTTTTGTTTGTTAGGCGTGAATTGGCGGGCGACGAAAAACGGGGCTGCAAGTTAATTTTGAAGGCTTTGCAGTGAAGAACGAGTCCCGAGATGAGCACTGACGAAGACCTCGCGCAAATCGGACCACCGGAGCGCGTTTGGTGGTCCGTGGAAGCCCCCACCGGCGTGCCACGCCGGCACGACGGCGCCGGCGGCCGGCTGCCAGGATGCGGTGGTGCCCAGCATGCCGCGGCTGAAGCCGCGCAGGACCGTGGAGGAGGGACGCAGCTTAAGCCGCGTCCGGGTGTCACAGAGCGGCCCCTGTGCGGGGGGGGGGGGGGGGGGGGGGGGGGGGCGGGGGGGTGCCGCGGCTGCCTTGCGCGGTGCCTGGCCAGCGCCAGAGCACCGGCCGACCCGCCCGGCCGGACCTCCAGGTCGCGCCGGCCGGGTCAGACCCAGACCCGAGTCGGGTCGACCCGGTTCGGGCCAACCCAGGGGGGTTGGGCCGGGTCGGTCCGGGCCCAGACCCCCCATTTTCGGACCTTTTCGGACTTTTGCCTGTATCTTGAGCTATGGGCCTCTGATCGATGCACCGTCAGCGGCGATGCGATCCTTGGATCTTGAAGGTCATTTTAGTATATTACACTCGAGGTTTCGGAATACTTTGGGTTCGGCCGGGTTGGTTCGTACACGAAACCAACCGGGCCCTCGGAGCGGAAACCCTCATATCTTGAGCTTCAGACATCCGATTGACGTACCGTCAACTTTGATGGATTCCTCTAAGTGATACGGATCTTTTGGCTTACTCCGCCCGAGGTTTGGACGTAGGTGGAGTACGTTCGGGTTGGTTTTGACTTAAAAACCTACCGGGCCCCTGGGACGAAAAGGCCAATAACTCTCAGACCGGGCGTCCGATTGATGCGCCATCTGCGACGTTGAGTTCCTATTGATGATACGGAACTTTTGGATACAAAAACTCTGGACTATGTTTCAGTTGATGTATCAGCCTCTCGGCTCGGGGAGCGGACCCTCCCGAATGAGCTTGCTGTGTGCGGGAAACCTAGAGCTGGTTGCGACTGCTACTGTGATGGCGACGACTGTACAGAGATCCTCAGTGGATTTGACGGCGATGACTACAGAACTCAGCGATCCTTTGTGGGTCAGTGCTACCGATCCTATGTGGGTCCGATCCTGTGTGGGTCAGCGCTCAGCGGTCCTGTGTGGGTCAGCGCCTACAGATCCTGTGTGGGTCCGATCCTGTGTGGGTCATTGCGGGGGTTAGTTACCTATCGATCCTGTGTGGGCCAGATCCTTTGTGGGTCATTACGGGGGTTAGTTACCTATCGAGCCTATGTGGGTCAGATCCTTCTTGGGTTATTGCGGGGGTTAGTACCTATCGATCCTTTGTGGGTCCGACGGCTTAGATGAATCAGTGGCAATATCTGGTCATCTTTATCGTCATATGAAGAAGTATACCTGTGTGAGCTGAAATCTTGTTTTTCTTTCCTTTGT
This sequence comes from Viscum album, assembly GCA_963277665.1. Lineage (NCBI taxonomy): Eukaryota > Viridiplantae > Streptophyta > Magnoliopsida > Santalales > Viscaceae > Viscum > Viscum album. The sequence goes on from OY728127.1 coordinate 114,967,495, forward strand.
GGATTGTGTTGTGTTATCCTGTGTGGATTTACGTTTTTCTTTCCTGTGTGGACTGGGTTGTACTTGGGCTCGGATGTTGGAGCCAAACAAGAATTGAAGACTTAGGTATATGTATGGGCATATATCTAAGCAGTGTCGAATGTTACTTTGTGATTGTATCTTTCCTTTGTGGTTTATCCTTGGTGGATTCTGGGAGACCTTCTGGGGTCTTAGGGTCCCTACTGAGTAGCTTATACTCACCCCTGCACGGGCTATGCCCGCACTACGTTGTGTTGGTTGCAGACGACGGACAGCGCTGATCGTGGTTGAGGCTTGCAGAGCAGGACGGTACCTAGAGGTGGACCACTGGGCGGGACGTACTCGGAGCGGTCGGCTGGACCCGAGGAGCAGTGGAGGCTATATGTACCCACCCTTCAGGTGGGATTTCCAGTGGATAGCTCGATGTTGTGGCTTTACTTTTTAGTTTTTGTTTTCCCTTTCCATTTGTACTTTACTTTCAGTTTGGGTTTGTATACTGGTCCACTTACTTTTCCGCACTTACTGTTGTACCAGTTTTTACTTAGTGTTTACTTCCGCCTGCTTGCTCTGTGGTGTTTTTGGTTTACCTTACAAAGGCAATTCCTTCCCTTTTATAGGGATTTATGCCTTAGTGCTAGTCACCAGCCCCTGTCCTATGGAAGGCGGGCTTGGGGTAGTCACGGCATGGGCCCTGAGGACGGGTCGTGACAAATTTGTATCAGAGGAGTTCGGTTCTACCACAGAACTTTGGACTCTGATATTTTTCTATGTGAAGCAATAGTGTTAAGAGTATTGGGTGTGGTTATCAGTCCAGGGATCCCAGTTTTGGTGTGGAAGCCGACGTATCCGTACACCAGGACCCTGACTTCTGATTTCCAACTTAATGCACGAAAACATTGATTGCATGTGTGTTTCAAGTTTTCTTTGTGATTACTTTGTGTCAGCTCACCAGATATATTGTTCTGACCGTGGCACACCTGTTTCCATTTCAGGATGGCCCCACGATGGCAGCCAGCTAGGGTTCTGAGATTTGAGCGTGAAGACATCCCACCGAGCGACGAGGCCTCGGTGTAGGGCCCTTTGACAGCTGAGGCACCGGCGGTACCTCTACCCGCCGAGCCACCGATGCTTCCAGCCTCAGCCGCTGACGATGCACATCGCCTTAGTGCACTGCATGAGTTCCAATGCCAAGGACCGCCCAGGTTCCACAGGGAGACAGACCCCCAGGCATCCGAGGACTGGCTGGAGGTAGTGGTACGAGTTTTCTGGTTAGTGAGGACACCAGCAGACCTCATGGTGATCCTCGCGGGGAGCCTACTGCACGCGGCAGTGGGCCGATGGTGGAGCTTGATGCTCCAGGTGCACGATGAGTCATCTCTTCTCTAGACAGACTTTGAGGGCCTCTTCCGCTCAGAGTTTGTCTCGCCCACCCTCCGTACGGTGCGCATCCAGGATCTTCTTCAGTTGCGGAAGGGAAGCTTGACGGTCGCCCAGTACTCGGCAAGATTTACCGATCTCACACGTTACTCGACAGACATGGTACGGGACCCATTCTTTCGGGCCCGGACCTTTGAGCAGGGTTTGAGACATGAGATCAGGGCATCGATGATCTCCCTCATCATTCCGACTCAGGAAGGAGTATTGGAGTGAGCCCTTTTGATCGAGAGCTTCCTTGCTGAGCCTCCATCAGCAGCGAGACCTACCGCGGGGAGGCACGTAGCAGAGTCTTCTGCGGCAGGCAGTCGATGGATGACTCAGGGGTCCAGGAAGACTAGACCCTCACGCAGACGACCTCAGGACACTGGCTCAGCAGTGCGGGGCACACAGCATGGAGCCAGTCTTTCGAGAGGCAGGAAGTGCTACACATGCGGCGGGGAGGGCCACATGGCTCGTGACTGCCCGACCCACCGTGCCGAGGAGCAGCAGACAGTTTAAGGGCCACCCAGGAAGAGGTAGAGGGCTGACTGTGGTGGTCCGCAGGGAGCAGTCGGACGAGGCAAAGGAGATGGCTGAGTAGCAGGTGGTAGGCGACGCTTTGAGGCTCTACCACCACCACCACCGGGAGGTCCACCCCGGCCACAGGGAGCTGGCGGGAAGAGACAGGAACAGCTCCAAACAGCGGAGGCCTACAACCACGGCACGCCTGAGATGATTCTAGGTACTATCTGTGTCTATTCCACCCTTTCTGAAGTTCTTATAAACACAGGAGCGAGTCACTATTTCATAGCTGCTTCCCTTGTTCGGAGCTCGGAGATTCCGACAAAGCCGTTGGCTCGATCCTTACGGCTAGAGACTCCTACAGGAGCAGACTCGACGATTACACACTAGTGCCGGCAGTGTGAACTTACTCTAGGAGGCGAGAGCTTCGGCTGGGATCTTCTTGTAGCAGCGTCGAGGCCTTACGATGTCATCTTGGGCATGGATTGGTTGTTTACCGTCCATGCTCAGATCGACTGTATTAGGCGCAAGGTGCGATGTGTACGCACCGATGGGAGCATGTTCACCTTCACCGGCGAGAAGGGAGACTTCGCAGCATAGGATGGACTCTCGCAGAGGAGAGGATAGCCCATCACTCATCAGTTTTCTAGCATCATCCTAGGAGTAGTTGACGTGCGGAGTCCTAGTTTTCCTGCAGTGGTGGATCAGTATGCGGACGTCTTTCCCGACGACGTTCCAGGACTACCTCCTCGCAGAGAGGTAGACTTTTATATTGATCTATACCCCTGGACAGCCCCGATATCCACTCCAACATATCAGATGGCCTCCGCTGAGCTTCGAGAGCTACAGGTACAGTTGGAGGACTTGCAGGGCAAGGGATTCATCTGACCCAGTGTTTCACCCTGGGATTCCCCGATATTGTTCGCTAAGAAGGCGGATGGGAGCTTGAGACTTTTTGTCGACTATAGTCGCCTGAACTAGGTGACGGTGAAGAACAAGTATCCGCTACCGAGGATTGATGACATCTTCGATCAGCTCAAGGGAGCACAGTGGTTCTCAAAGATAGACCTCAGGTCAGGCTATCATCAGCTCAGAGTTCGGGACGAGGACGTGCAAAAGACGGCCTTCAGATGTCGGTATGGCCACTATGAGTTCTTGGTTATGCATTTCGGCATAACCAATGCTCTGGAAGTGTTCATGAGCCTCATGAACAGGATCTTTCAGCCATACCTCGATCGATTTGTCATGGTCTTCATCGACGACATTTTGATATACTTGACGACTGAGGAGGAGCACGCCTACCACTTGCGAGTTGTACTGGACACACTCCGAGAGCACCAGCTTTATGGAAAGCTCTAGAAGTGTCAGTTCTGGTTATGTGAGATCCACTTCTTGGGGCACGTCATCTCTGAGGTGGGAGTTGTAGTGGATCCTGCGAAGATCGAGGCAGTGCTAGCTTGGGAGCCACCTAGGAGCGTGACGGAGGTGCGGAGTTTCTTGGGACTAGCTGGATACTATCGGAGATTTGTGCCAGACTTATCCAGAGTTGCGGCACCACTCTCAGCTCTTAAGAAGAAGGGTAAACCCTTTGTGTGGTCAGACAGATGTTAGCAGAGCTTCCAGGAGCTGAGACAGAGATTGACCAGCGCCCCTATCTTGAGGTTGCCTGAGGAGGGAGTAGGGTATGTAGTCTACTGCGATGCATCAGGGACTGGACTCGGATGTGTCCGGATGCAAGAGCGGGTAGTGATCGCCTATGGATCACGTCAGTTGAGGCTGAATGAGCAGAACTACGCTACCAATGACCTGGAGTTAGCAGTAGTGGTCTTCGCTCTAAAGACATGGAGACACTATCTGATGGGCGAGCGCTTTACAGTCTTTTCTAACCACCAGAGTCTCAGGTACATATTTTATCAGAAGGACCTGAACCTGATACAGCGGTGATCGCTCAAGTTCCTCCAGGACTGTGACTTTGAGATAGTCTATACTCCTGGGAAGGGGAATGTGGTAGGTGATGCTCTCAGCAGGAGGATGGGCATTCAGCTACTTGAGGAGGCGATAGAGAAGCTAGCCGCCTTGCAGATATCCTTCATGGATAGAGATGGAGCAGCCTTCCTTAAGTCTCTCACAGTCTCTCCTCCACTACTACAGCAGGTCAGAGAGGCACAGCGTGGGGACGCTGACTGTGAGATGTGGCGTGCACAGATATCCTCAGGTCAGTCACCTGATGGTTTCTCCCTCAGAGCAGAGCACGATTTCCTTTTCAGAGGACATATCTTGGTACCAGTTCCCTTACGGGAGGAGGTGCTGAGAGAGTTTTACACTTCTCCTTTTGTAGTACATCCTGGAGTGGCGAAGATGTACCAGGACCTCAGACGACAGCACTGGTGGCCGGGCATGAAGAAGGTTGTGTCAGAGTTCGTTTCTCGATGCCTCACCTGCTAGCAGGTGAAGGCGGAGCATCAGGTACCAACAGGCTTGGTACAGACCTTGGAGGTCCCGGAGTGGAAGTGGGATGGGATATCTATGGACTTCTTGACTAGAATTCCACGCACTTCCAGAGGTCACGACACCATTTGGGTGATTGTCGACCGACTCACCAAGTCGTCTCACTTATTACCCATCAGAGAGCAGGGCTCAGTGGAGAGATTGGGACGTCTCCACATTCAGGAGATTGTACGGCTTCACGGTGTGCCATTATCTATCGTCTCCGATCGATATGCTCGCTTTACTTCCCGGCTTTGGAAGGGGTTGCAGGAGGCATTCGGGACGCAGCTACGTCTGAGCACCACCTTTCACCCTCAGACAGATGGTCAGACGGAGAGGACCATTCAGACTCTCGAGGACATGCTCCGCGCATGTGTCCTCGACTTTGGTCGCAGCTGGGAGGACCACCTACCCTTGGTGGAGTTTGCATACAACAACAGCTACCACTCCACCATCAGGATGACACCATACGAGGCATTGTACGGCAGGCCTTGCAGATCTCCTTTATGCTGGACAGACCCTGGGGAGTCAGCACTTGTGGGACCAGAGATGCTACGGGCCACGACAGAGAAGGTCCAGGTCATCCAGGAGCGGATGAGGATAGCTCAGAGCCGGAAGAAGTCTTACGCTGACAGGAGGAGGAGGCTACTAGAGTTCGAGGATGGCGACCACATTTTCTTGCGTGTCTCACCTCGACGTGGTTTGCGGAGATTTGGTCGAGGCGGCAAGTTGTCTCCACGCTTCATTGGACCATTCCAAGTCCTCAACAGGATTGGCGGGGTGGCCTATTGCCTGGATCTAGCACCTCAGTTACACCGGGTGCACGACGTATTCCACATATCTCAGTTAAGGAGATACGTGCACGACCCGACGCATATCATTGACCATGGGGAGCTAGACGTTGATGATGGGGCGACTTTTGCAGAGGTCCCGGTGGAGATCGATGATCGACAGGAGCGGGTCCTACGTGGATGGTCGATTCCTCTAGTACGCATCAGATGGCAGCACGGGAACCTCCAGGAGAGCACTTGGGAGGGGGAGGCTCAGATGCGTGCTCAGTACCCGCATTTGTTTCCCTGGTTTATGATGTATCTTTATGTGTACGTAAAGCCCTGAGGTGGGAGTGATGTAAAGACCAGTAAATTTCAAGGAAATTTTTTTCTTAATTTTCTTTGGAATTTTACAAGAACGCAGTTTCTCACAGCACGTGATTCTGAGGCCCGGTGTGCCCGGAATCATTTTCCGAAGTTTGGCTCGGGTACGTTCAGTGAACGAACGAGCGGGTTTTTTCTAACTTTTGAACCGGTGCTCAGAATCGAATTCCGAGGGCACCGATGGAATCGCAGCGCCGGTACTTGCTTAGAAACGCCTCTTCTGGAGTTGTGTTTGCTCGGGTGTGGTTTTTAATTTTTGAGGTTAAGTGAAGAAAATAAAATAAAGTGGTGCGACAACTTTATTTTATTACACTTAAAGCCACTTAAAAGCCACTTAAGCTAAGTTGAAGCGCATAGGGTGGAACCCAAAATATTCTACCCTCTTGGTAGGATATTTGTGAGGTGGGGCATGCACGATCCCCACCGTTTCTTTTCCTCTAAGTAACGCACCCGCGAAAACTCCTCTTTAATGAAAGTCAACTGGTGCATTTTCTAAAACTCTTAACGCCCCTATTAATTGGACAGTTAAGATGTTGCCATTAATTCACCGAATTAATGGTTCGTTTCTTAACATGTTTTCAAACTGTTGGCATAATAATAAAATAAGACCAACACACTTTCTTCTTGGGTGTGGTTTGTTGAGAGGATTTGGAGAAACAGTATCTTCATCCTCCTTCGCGAAGAACGCGAAGAACGCCGAACCCTCAGAGATCGTCAACGCGACGTCGTGTTCCGCAACGCCGATGATTCTCCTTCCGCGATGCTTCTTCTGTGACGTTATTCCCCGCAACAATCTCTGATCATCAACTGCTTGAGGTAGGATATTGCGAATCTTTTAAATTTCCTTTTTATATTTTATCCTCAACATGGATTTAATTCATGAAATTAAATCTGTGTATTTTCTTTAACCCTTGGATATCGTCGACGTGACGCCGTGTACCACGACGACGCGACACCCCTTCCGCGACTCGACGATCCACTTCTTCCGCGATGGTCAATTCCGTGAAGAACTCATCTGACGACAACGACGGGGTAGTGTTTGTTCCTTTTAAATCTTTGTGATTTATATCCCCGATTGTTAAATATGATTGTTGTGAGACTTTAAAAACTGCTAACACGGTGGGTGCGGACCAACAAACAAGTCCGAACCCACAGCCCTTTTTGTTTGTTATGCGCGGATTGGTGGGTGATGAAAAACGGGGCCGAAAGTTAATTTTGAAGGCTTTTTAGTGAAGAACGAGTTCCGGGATGAGCACTAGTGAAGACCGCACGCAAATCGGACCACCGGAGCGCGTCCGGTGGTCCACGGAAGCCCCCGCCGGCGTGCCACACCAGCACAGCAGCGCCGGTGGCCAGGATGCGGTGGCGCTGGCCGGTCCCGCGGCCGTGCGGGACCGCGGAGGAGGGACGCGGCTTAATCCGCGTTCGGGTGTCACGGAGCAGCCCTCGCGCGGGGGGGGGGGGGGGGGGGGTGTCGCGGGCGCCGGCTGAGCCGCCCGGCCAGACCATCGGGCCGCGTCGGCCGGGTCGGACCCAGACCCGAGTCGGGTCGACCTGGTTTGGGTCGACCCAGGGGGGTTGGGCCAGGTCGGTCCGGGCCCAGACCCCCCGTTTTCGGACCTTTTCAGACTTTTGCCCGTATCTTGAGCTACAGGCCTCCGATCGAAGCACTGTCAGTGGCGATGCGATCCTTAGATCGAGACAGTCATTTAGGTATATCACACTCGAGGTTTCGGAATACTTTGGGTTCAGCTGGGTTGGTTCGTACACAAAACCAACTGGGCCCTCGGAGCGGAAACGCACATATCTTGAGCTTCGGACGTCTGATTGACGTACCGTCGACTTTGATGGATTCCTCTAAGTGAGACGGATCTTTTGGCTTACTCCTCCTAAGGTTTGGATGCAGGTGGAGTACGGTCGGGTTGGTTTTGACTTAAAAACCAATCGGGCCCCTAGAACGAAAAAGCCAATAAATCTCAGACTGGGGTGTCCGATTGACGCACCGTCTGCGACGTTGAGTTCCTGTTGATGATATGGAACTTTTGGATACATAAACTCTGGACTATGTGTCAGTTGATGTATCAGCCTCTCAGCTCGGGGATCATACCCTCCCGAACGAGCTTGTTGTGTGCGAGAACCCTAGAGCTGGCTGCGACTGCTACTGTGACGGCGACGACTGTACAGAGATCCTCAGTGGATTCGATGGCGACGACTACAGCACTCAGCGATCCTTTGTGGGTTAGTGCTACCGATACTGTGTGGGTCCGATCCTGTGTGAGTCAGCACTCAGCGGTCCTGTGTGGGCCAGCGCCTATAGATCCTATGTGGGTCCAATCCTGTGTGGGTCATTGTGGGGGTTAGTTTCCTATCGATCATGTGTGGGTCAGATCCTTTGTGGGTCATTGCGGGGGTTAGTTACCTATCGATCTTGTGTGGGTAAGATCCCTCGTGGGTCATTGCGGGGGTTAGTACCTATCGATCCTTTGTGGGTCTGACGGCTTAGATGAATCAGTGGCAATATCTGGTCATCTTTATCGTCATATGAAGAAGTATACCTGTGTGAGCTGAAATCCTGTTTTTATTTCCTTTGTGGATTTTGTTGTGCTATCCTGTGTGGATTTACGTTTTGCTTTCCTATGTGGATAGGGTTGTACTTGGGCTCGGATGTTGGAGTCGAACGAGAATTGAAGACTTAGGTATATGTATGGGCATATATCTAAGCAGTGTTGAATGTTACTTCGTGATTGTATCTTTCCTTTGTGGTTTATCCTTGGTGGATTCTGGGAGACCTTCGGGGGTCTCGGGGTCCCTACTGAGTAGATTATACTCACCCCTGCACGGGCTATCCCCGCACTACGTTGTGTTGGTTGCAGATGACGGACAGCGCTGATCGTGGTTGAGGCTTGTGGAGCAGGATGGTACCTAGAGGTGGACCACTGGGAGGGACGTACTCGGAGCGGTCGGCTGGACCCGAGGAGTAGTGGAGGATATTTGTACCCACCCTTAAGGTGGGATTTCCAGTGGATAGCTCGACGTTGTGACTTTACTTTTCAGTTGTTGTTTTCCCTTTCCAGTTGTACTTTACTTTCAGTTTGGGTTTGTATACTGGCCCACTTACTTTTCTGCACTTACTGTTGTACCAGTTTTTAATTAGTGTTTACTTCCTCCTGCTTGCTTTGTGGTGTTTGTGGTTTACTTTACAAATGAAATGCCTTCCCTTTTACCGGGATTTACGCCTTGGTGCTAGTCGCCAGTCCCTGGCCTATGGAAGGTGGGCTTGGGGTAGTCACGGCACGGGCCCCGAGGACGGGTCATGACAAACTGATTAGGTATGAACACTATATCTTTCACTATTATAAACATTCCATTTGGTTACTCATAAAAACCACATTTTCCATCATGTTAAATTTAAACATGACTCCTATGGGTTCTATCCATTGACTAAAACTAGAAATCATAGTGTGAGTAATAATAATCATAGTGAGAAAAACGTATAATCCTTTATGTAATATCATGACAACATATTTTCAAAATTAAATGCCTTAGTTTTATCCTAGGATATTCATTTTAATTATATATTGAAATCCTTAATAATGTTTTGTATTGATATATGGATTTTCCTAAGCATATCCATTGGGAGTGTCAAACTAGGTGCATAGTAAGGCTCATTGTCATGTACCAGGTTACCCCAAGTCAGGCCCAGAACACCTTGTTAGAGTTGTTACTTCTAGGAAAATATGTGCCAGAACCACATCCACTTGTAGTATCCAGAGAGTGATGTGTTTCCTAGGAATATACAAAAAATTTATACGTTACCAAAATTCAAGGAAGTTCATGTATGCTTATCCTCAAATACTCTCTTAGTGTTTTGTTCCCTAATCTATGTTTTATAAATATTGTTTACAAGTTTTATACTAAACATACTTTGATGAAAAATGTAACTCCCCTTCCATAGTTTCCTAGATCCAATGCATTATTTTATTACATTGGAATGATTACATGAAAGTAGTATCCCAAAGGACTGAATAGTTTAATAGGTTTGGAAGACCAAATTCATACATAAGTTCAACATTAAAACATGAAATGAAATAAAAAATAGAAATTCCTTTATAATATCAAAAACTCCTTGATTATTCATAATATTCATTCATAATAATAACTTTTTAATCTTGGGGAAAATAAAACATATGAATGGGGTGAGATCAGATTCTTAGTAAGGGTACATAGTATATCATAAGTAATCATAAACATAAACTCTAGGTGTAATGAGAAACTAAAAACACTTGCCTTTAAACATATACTTGAGCATAATATGGAAGGAATGAATGATAAAAATAATAATTCCATAATAAAATATAACCATGGATATTCTACTAGTTTAATAAACTCATGGAATATTAATTACTATATTCATAATGAGATAATGCATAATACAGAACATCATGACCATATCATCAAGTCCTCCTACCAAGACCATACATAAATCGGTAAAAAGACAGACTAGTTTGTCTCATGAGACCTACTGATGCATTGAGGGGATATAGTGGGACCAACCTATTAGTTACTAAGTCAAATTCATTCCTCATATGAAAAGGGTGAATCTTATACAGCATAAACATTCGTACTGAAAAACTAGCATACGAAATGTGAATACTTTAACTATAATCCATGAATGGCATAAAATAGAACATCCAAAGTCAAATTGATCATAACCCCTTAAAAAACATATGTTATATGGTATCATATGATATAAACCTCAATGAAGTTCAAGATTCAACAATGGAAGTTGACATAAATGAAGATACCATTGAAAATTTTTCGATGAAATTAATCTTTAAACGTTCAAAAGTGCCCCATACCACTTTGAAACATTCAAATCATAATACCCTATAATATCATATGAATAATGAGAATATTAATATTATATATAAAATGAAATTACATACACCACACACATAAATAATAAGTGTTCTACAAGGAATATATCTCATAGAATTAAAAGTGTGACGAGAAAAACACTTTTTGACTCTGAAAAGAAGAGTTTTTTTGGAAAAAAAAATTGTATTTGTCATAAAATAAGATATTAAAGATGTATATACCATAAAATTAAATTTAAGGAAATTGAAATTTTATTTTAGGAATAAATCATTTCCAACTGAATTGAAATCATGTAAAAATAAATTTTAAGAAACTCTAGATATTAAATATTTTAGTGCAATTTAAGGAAAATATTAAAGATATTTTAAAGCAGATAGGAATGTTTGTTTTCATAAAACCATAAATTAACCAAGATATTTTTTCATGATAAAATTTTTTTATTTTAGAAAAAAATAATGATGTCTTAAAAAAGATTATATATTTCACTAGAAAATGGGTAAGATTAGAGAAGTTCCCTTGAATCGAACTTGTTTATCGGGAAGAATTGAGATCAGAACCATTTTAAAAAGTATATATCACCATAAAATATGGATAATATAATATAGATATATGATTTTGGAACATATAAAAATAATTTAGAATAAATATACAAAAATAAAGAAGAATTTTATTTGATTAAAGATAAGGAAAGTGTAACCTGATGGAAAAACGGGGGTTCGGGTAGATCTCCTACCACTTTGTAATCAATCGAATCATATGACCCAAAATTAATAATCATAAAATGATACATTGAATACCATGAATATAAAAATATTCATGATATTATATATCAATGGGTAGTATACATACACCATACATAATAAATAGTGGTGAATAAGGAATATCTCACAAAAAATTGAAGTGAGATGAGAAAACCTTTACCTTATGCCCGAATGAGATATGCACTTGACATTAATGTCTCAGATAATAATATTAAAGGAATTAATTAATTAATAGAGAACCATTAATACATGTATTAGATTAATTATAGTTTTATTATATTCATTTATTCGTTTTTTTATAAGTTATAATATTGGATTTTTTCATTTCGGAGTGTTCGTTTACTTGTTTTTCATGATCAGTTTGCTTTATTATAAGTAATGGTGTTCATGTAAAATGTAACAACCCAAACTTTTTAATTATATTTGTTTCCTAAATTTGTGTGTTATTTTATTTTTATACTCAACAAAACTATATCCTTTAATTAATGAAGTGGGTATAATTAAAATGAGACCGTTGGGTTTCAACTGTTATATGACCGTTGGTCAATATAACCATTGGAAACTATAATCTTAACATTGTTTTTTTATAAATATAGTTATCTTGGTTAATTAATATATAAAAAAGATTGAATGGCCTCATCCAGTAGACTCAGGCCATATGAATCACATCTGTCGGATCTTGGGAAGGAGGTAGTATCACTGGGCTTTGCTCTGGACCAAGCCTAAGTTGAACTTCAACATATGAAGCTTGAACGGAATCGCCTAAGGGAGAAGTTCAAGCTGATAGAAATCACCACTCGGGAAATGTTGTTTGATCCACCACAAGATTCTATCACCATATCACACCTTACACTTAGGTCCTATGCTGGTGTTATAAGGGGCTATATAACGAGACCTTATCTACTTTGTGTAATCCTTTTATATAAATAAAATTGTTATTTCTTCTTATATAAAAGTTTGTGAATTTAAAATATCCAGATAAATATAGGATGTGTATTATTGATAAATTTAGAAAAAACAAGGTATTTTAAAATATTTATGTAAACTTTAAATAATTAAAAATGTGAAATGATTTAAAAAAAGGTCTTCTATAGTTGTGTTCAGTAAGAAATTTAGAGTCTAATAAGATCAACTTGATTTTTAGTGAATAGTAAAGTATGAATAGTAACATACTCGTATGAATAGTAATTAATAGTAATGAATAGTAAATTGGCCAAAAAAATAGAAACTTCACCCATGAATGTATAAATACAATTTAAACATCTTAAAAGTGAAAAACGATCATAGTATAAGTTTTGGTATTTTTGTATGTCATAAATATTTTATTTACAATTTTATAATTATTTTAATAATTTAAAATTGAAATATATTTTCATAAAATGTAATCATAAATTGTTTCTTTTTTTATTATGGTTATACGATAATTTTATGGGACCATGATTACTTTTTTAAGGTGTTACAAAATGAGTTATAGTTTTAAAGTTTTATTTCTGGAATAAATAATGATTTTATTTAAAAATTAAATTAAAATTATTTAGAAAATTATTTTTCATAAAATGGATTTCATTTTTGAATTCAAATCATTGATGTTAGGTTAGGGTAAATTTTTGGGATTTATCTGAAATAGTTGAATTTTCGGTGAATAGTAAAAATAGAGTTTTGAGTTTCCGGTGTTTAATGACATCATTAATGATATAATAATGATGTAATATTTCTGGTCGACTTATGAATAGTTTTATATTCTATTAGGTTTCCTAAGTGGCCAATATCATGGTCAAATACCATGGGCAAGCCCATGGTTTTGCAAATACCACCGATGAGGTGTCCCTTGGAAATTAATAATTTATTCCCTCACTTTTCCTATAAATACCAAGATATTTCCTCATTAATTTCATTACAAAATCCTAATAAACTAATTTATGGTCTCCTTACCTCCTAAGGAGTCCTTACAAGGTTCTCTAAAGCCTCCCAAGGTCCCGACCTTCAAGCTTTCGAAGTTACTCTTCAAGGTAAGGGAACCTTTCACCCTCCTCTTTTAAGTCATGACTTCCTTTATGTTGTGTCTTATAGTTCCATTTTATTATGAGGGGGATTGTTCTTGTATATCTTTACTACTGTCCATTTCATTTCCAAATTATGAGAGAGCCTTTCCACTCTCATCAATTTATTTTCTGATGAATTTTTAAGTGATGTCGTTAGGTGGCCGAACTTTTTGTAAAAGAAATCGCATATTCTATGTTCCTTCGAGTTTCATTTTATATGGTATTTCCTTAAAATATATATACCAGGATATTATTTGTTTTATTATATAACCGTACTGTATTATTAGTTATTTATGAGTGGTTTAATCTTGTCCCCTCTCTTTTCAATGTTTTATAAACCCATGTTATATAGCTGTTATGCTGCAGAATTTTTGTCTCAAAATTTCTCACTTTTTCTCAATAAATTCTCTTGTATTATTTATGTGAATACCCAATTATATTTTCATATCCAGGGGTAGTAATAAATACATAAATTTGATCTATTTTATTATGTAATTGACATACATATAACCCTCTCTCCCTTTCCATGGGTTATAAATGACTTAATGATCAAGTTTTTAAGAACTTTTAAAACATCCTGATTTTGAAATGAAACCCATTTCCTTTATTCTCTATGAGTTATTTATGAAATGTTTTATTATGATATATGTGGCTCACATGAAAATAAATACATATTAATGGTGAGCCCTAATAGTGCTCCAATGCATTGGGTAAAGAATTTAATCTCTAGAGATGACAAGTTTCACGATTCCTTGGTGAATAACCTTGCCTGAATGGCCTGAAGGCCTTCATTTTTATTGATTTTTGATAACCCCCCTTTAAAGGGATGAAGTGGAACCCTTACAAGGCCCGTAGTCTCAGAGATTACATTTCCCATAGGCTTATGAGATTACATGACCTGAAGGTCTTATAGAATTCAACCAGACTATCTACAAGGAACTGCCCCACCCCAGCATCTTCATTAAGATAGTAGTTATCCACCTTCGTATGGTCATTTGGCTAGGCTTCCCGTGCAAGAACAAGCTGGTCCTGATGGCATATCCATACTCTATCATTCTAACAAATCCATTTGGATCTGCTCTGGTGAGTGCACCTTCTCTTAATCCTCTTCTGGGGCTGCTCTTTTTTTGTAGTGTGTTTGGGGCAACTTCATGTGGCTCGAAGGCCATGAGGTGGCCTAAAGGCCTTAAAAGTGGCCCTAAATCCCCACTTACCGGAAGGCCTGGGTGGACCAAAATCCTTAAGTACTACAATCCAAAACCAGTGGCTCAAGGTGAATATATCTAGAAACTACAGTACCGAACAGTACCTGTTGCAGTAACTGCTACAGTGCCTACTACAGTACCTGCATGGTGTACAGTTCTGCTATAGTACATGTACAGTGTACAGTTATGCTACAGTACCTACACAGTGTACAGTACTACTACATTTCCTACTATAGTACTGCTACAGTAACCTGGAAATATTCCTCTACCTGGTTTTGAACCTAGGTCATGTGGATGCACTTAAGGATACATCACCAACTGGGTTGAGTCTCATGTGCCCTTGGTGAATAACCTTGGTAATTTTTATGATACCTCAGGGATAAACCTTGGTGATATGTTCATGAATTTCTAAATTAAATGTTGTAGCCATATATTCAAGTTATGATTCAAGTTCTTTTTATTATGATATTCCTATTCTCCCATTTCTCATGCCTTTATGAATTTTATCATGTTCTTATTAATATTTCTCAAGATCACATGTCAACTGTTTCACTTGTTTTCCTTACCGAGCCTTCTGCTTACCATTTCCTTAGATGCATGTCTCCAGGATATGAGATGTAGTAATTTTACATAGGATGAACCAATGATGAATTCTTACGAGTGGTTTAGAAGAATTTTTTATGTTGTTACATGTATTATATTCTATATTTCCAAGACACTGGACTTTAAAGATCCTGTGTTTGTAAAATGTAATGAAAATTTATGTAATAAAAGGAGAGATGCCATATAAAATGGGTAAAATTCTACAAAATTGTAATTAAATGTTAATTATGAACATAAATAATTTAAAATTTTATTATTTAGGATTTTTTTCCATGTATGAGGATGAATCATTAGACAACATTTCAATGATATGTGTTTAGCTTGGTTTTTACATGTTGTCGATCTCAAAAAAACTAGTTTTGTTCTATTATTTAATATCATGTATATATAATTGTTAAAGATAATTAAATAAGATATAATATATATTTTATAATCTGTTTCAACAATAAAAATGGTTTCATGACCATCCTTTTAGGAGAAATTGAAGAACGAAAGTTCATCGTCCATGAAGGTTGTAAATCGACACCTCACAGACGATTATTTCATTCTTAAAAAAAAGAGTGGGAGAGTAAGGAGATTGATGAAAAATATTCCATTAACATAGTATAATTCCTATATATATATTTGATATTGGAGTTACCATGATCATTTTGACATAGGATGTGATGAGAGAATAATAAAAGAAAGAACCTAAAAAAAATAAATGAAAAATGAAGATGATTTTTCCTCTTGAATACTCCTCATTGAGAACCTCCTTAAGGGGATTGGTTTTTGTATTTTTGAAATACCAAGAGATTATTTGTGTGGGTATATACTTGGAAAGATGATTTTTGAACATATTTAACAATTTTTAAGGCATATAAAAGTGTGTAGAACAGGGAGTGAGGGGTGGTTTTTATAGTGGAGGAGGGAGTGGTTTTGAAATATCTTATTCATTATTTAATAAATTTTCTCACAAAAGTAAATAGTGTTTTATTATTATGATAAAAAATATTAATTAGTTTATGTGATTTCAAATCAAGTTTCCTTACATCATTCATACATCACCTATGACTCAATAAATCAAGTATTTAGCAATTATCATATTTTACTATTCATTAAAAATTCAAGTATTTTATAAAAATAAAAAATATTGACCACAACACATTTTAAACATGTAGAATTAAAAAATAAACTCCATTTTATCAAAATAATTTTCTAAATATGGAAATTTTAATTTTTAATTGAAATCATCATTTACTCGATAAATATAGTCTTTAAAATTAAAAATGATTAGATAACACCCTAAAAATTAACTAAGGTATCATTAAATTATCCTAAAATCATAGTAAAAAATATATTTATTTAGGAATAATTTGTATGAAAATTATTTTTCATTTAAATAATTTTATTAATTATAATATTATAATTAAATTTTTATTACTCAAAAAAATTCCAACACAAAATTATTACTTTTTAAAATATTCTATTTCATTTATAACGTGCCTAAATTTTATTTATACATTCATGGGTGAGTTTATTATACATAAGGTTCAAATTACTATTCATAAGGGTAATATTACTATTCATAAGTGTAACATTACTATTCATAAGGGTGAATTTACTATTCACCAAAAAAATTAAGTAGATCTTATCTGAATCTAAATATCTTATTGAACACAACCGTGTATGATAGTTTTTCAAAATTAAAATCACATAAGTAGAAAATTTATCTTTAATGGCTATTTTATAACTATCTTGTTTAAATAATAACAAAGTGTTGTTTCATAGAGACTTAGTGTTCCATGCATTAAATAATAAATTTATTTGTAAATCCTTGGGGTGTTACAATGTGACACTTAGATATGGAGGCTCGTAATTAACCTATTTATACATCTATATTGATTGAATTTATCAATTATTATGGTGAGTCATGTGTTTTGAATTTTTAGAGACATCCACCATGATTTCCTCAAGTTTTGAACTCAGAGGGTGGAGAAAACATGTTCCAGAGGTGGTGGGCCCTAGGTCACTAGTAGAAACTCCAATTGTTACCATAGATTCACCACATGTTATACCTGATATGAGTGTTTAGGCCTAGTTTCGAGATGGTTTCCTACTCTTTATGCATACTATTTGAGTATCCACATGACCTACTATGACTATATAAGAATTGATACATGAGTTTCAACAGTAGAATCTACATGGGGTTTTTTGGAGATAGTGGTTAGTAGGCTCCAGAGTCATGTCTAGAGGATATGTTATTGAGTTTCGATTATTTTAAGACACCTTCCAAGATGAAAATGAAGATAACTACATAAATTCTATGGAATTCTACCAAGAGATGGTGGGGAATTATTACCCATATAAAATTTCATCAGGATATGTCTTGGAAGGATATTTAGACGGACTTCTATGATTTATTTTATCCCGAGTTGAGGGACAACAGAGCCAGAGAGTTTATACCCTCAGAGAATGTCATATTATTAGTCATAGACTATTCTCCCAATTTCATAGAGTATTAGGGATTCACACCTATTATGTTAGGTGATGATTTATCTAACGCTTGGAGATTAGAGGATTGTCTTGGGTATGATATCTGAACACATGTGAATGAATTTCCTCTTAATATTGTATCCTGGATAGTAAATCAAGAGATAATCATGGAGAATAACCATAGAGATTATGGGGGTGAGATCCCTAGTGGATGGACACCTAGATCCAGAACAAAATTTATAAAAGTAGGAAGCATCACTTGGATCTTCTATTTAGTGATATTTTTAGGAGGGGTGTGTACTCAGGTAGCTTTGTGACATGCCATTATTATGGTTGATTAGAAAATATGAAACCTCACTATACAAGGGACCTAGTCTAGTGTTGTTCAGGTGGAAATATGGGTCTTCCTTAGTGTTTTTATAGATACATTCCTCTATTATATAGTGAGATATATTGTTTACTGAATACATGATCATATGTGGGGTTAATATCTTCTCATTAGGAAGGGAGTTGGAGTATAACTAGCTAATTTGGTTGAGGTGTGGTTCATGGATGGGGTAGCTAGAGTCCATATTTACTAAACCAATAAAGAGGACCTACTCAGGGTAGCCAGACTATATCTCAAGGTCATAGATCATGACATATGTAATAAGTTCAATAGATGTCTAAGGATAATATTTCCTAACAATCTAATGTCAAATGTACTATTCTTATAGGATCTAGTTTAGTATCATCAATTTTCGATATAAGTTCTTCTCATTACTTTATGTATGTGCCTATTTTGTAGATTCTTGGGATAGATGCTCAGTTTTCATATGGCATGATGACACTTAATACTTCATTGGGTATTCAAAAGGAGAGTGTACACTAGTGCAAGTAGTTCCCCCTCGATATAGGTGGGTGTCACATTGTATGTGACCTCTTTTTCCTCGAGATGATAGGGTTTCTTATAATTCAAGGTATGTAATGGTAGGTTCCATATCATTCTTGAGTTGACCATGGTCTTTGATGTTTGACTTTCACATAACCAATGTGTGAGGTTTTTATTCATAAGTGATAATCGAATGTCTCAAAATGAAGAGTCATAGCTGAGCATCGTGGGTGGGTAGGATGTCTACTCATATTTCTAGATAATATATAGATGATCATGGAACACTTCAGGTATATTTCCCTTCAATTGAATATCATTTCATAGTGGTTTTCATAGATGACATTTCTAGGCTACCTCTTAAGAGAGATGTAGATTTTTCCATCAAAAAATTTCTAGAAGATACATCAATATTCATTCCTCATTATAGGATGGATATTAATCAGTTTCATTATCTCAAGAGTAAACAAGAGGATTTGGATGATAAGGGTTTTATAGGACCTATTTATTCATCCTATGGTTAACCATTCATTCTCTCCAATAAGTAGGATGGTACCCTAATCCTTTTCATGAATTACTATCAGTTAATCATATTTATAATTAACAACTTCTATCCATTACTTTGTATAGTAAATCTCTTCGACTTGCTCCGAGGAGAAAGGTTTTCTCTATGATTGATTTGAGATCTTTTTATGATCAGTTGTGTGATATACCATTAGATATACACATCCAATATTCATTCGAACATATGGATTGTAAAATTATTCTGTGATAGTATGCGGTCTCATGAATGATATAGTAGGTTTTATGGAAATGATGAACCAAGTTTTCCTTCCATATCTTTATTTGTTTTTTATGGTCTTCATGGATGATATCTTGTTGTATTATCACCATAGACACAACCATGAAAAATATTTTGAGATCATATTCGATACACTAAGAGATCATCAGTTATATGCTAACTTCACAACATTCCACTTTTATATGGATAAAATTTACTTCTTGGGTCACATTATCTTAGATACATTAGTAAAAGTTGACCAAAATAATGTGAAAGATATTTTTTCCAAGAATAATCCTTTGAACATATTTGATATATGGAGTTTCTTGTGGATATCTAGTTATTATAGGAGAATCATATAGAAATTATAACAGTTGGAAGCACCTCTTATGTTCTTGACTAAGAAGGGTGTGAATATTATATTGTAACACCCCAGGTAAATAAAGAATATGACATTTTCATATTTATCCATATTTGTGAATAAAATATTAATATGACTTTAAAGGGGACGCTATGCTCGATGGCGTACCCAACACGCAACAACGAGTTTCTTCGGAATCTTATGTTGCACTCTAATAATAAATTTTAAATAACATGTAGCCGTTGTAATGGCGGGAATGTATATAAATAACTAAAATATGATTATATATTTTTTTTAAATGTTTATACATTTATCCAATAAAGGATAAAGGCTTAAAATACGGAAAGAATTCAATTTTAGGCGTATATGCCCTAGTTTTCACTAAAGGTTCACTTGTCGCCTTTTGATGGCGAACCATCATTAAATATAGTTTTGATTACTCTTATACATTATTTTGGACCAAATAAAACTCTTATTAAGAATCGGGACATCAAATTTTACTTTGTATAATTTTTTGGTATTTTTCCGATAAAGTTCATTTTTTAATGAATAGTGTAAAATGTTGTGTTCTAATTCAAAACATCTTTTTAAACTAATTTATTTATATGATTAGATAATATTTTGAATTGGTTTTAAAGTGAAATTAGAAAATATTTTTACCATTAAATCAAATAGTGGTCGTTGGAATTAATTTCACTTTGAAATCGGACTTAAACTAGTGCCAATCTTTTGATACTTATTGTTTCATAAAAACACGCTATTTGTCATGACAGCGGGAATTAATTATTAAATTAATTAATTCAACTTATATGTTGTGAATTTTGTAAAATGGACTTCATTTTTGAGTTCGTAATATCAAATATATCTTAGGGTTAATTTTTGGTAATTTTCTAAAAAACTTCAATTTTTTATGAATAGTGAAACCACTAAGTGGTACTTATAAAAGCTGATTTTTCGTTTAAATGAAATTTTACCACTTCTGTGTTTTGAATTTCAAAAATCCAACATACATGGTTGTCATTAAGTAGTAAAATGTGGTTCAATGGGATAAAAATAATTTTTTGGTGAATAGTAACTTATTAAGTTTTTAATCGCGATTAGTGGTAATTAGTGTAGTTTAAAGTAAAAATGATATTATAAGAATGTGAAAACAACATGACACTTGTCCTACACCTATTGGGTGAGTCATGGCCGACCAAGACAAGCCATGGGCCAACTTGGGGACCCCAAGGAGCCACTTTAGTTGGAAAATGACAATAATATATTTTTATTTAATGTTAAAATTAAAAATGACACAAACATGATATGTTTTACTAAAACAATTTTTAAGTGGGGTTATACAAGTCATATTTTTGATTATAAATAGTCATTGGAAATATAAAAAGATTTCCTACATCATAGTATTTTTTTATAATTTTTAGACATTAAATAAATTAAATTATTTATGACATCATAATGATGCAGTGATGACATCATTATTTAACGATTAAAATAAAATGGAAAGATAATGTAAAATCTATGAACTAAACATGTCCAAAACTTATTGGATGGGTGTATTTCTAACCTTTATAACCTTATCCACTAATTATATCAATTTGGGACCTTTTGAAACCGAAACACATTTTCAAAAAAAGTAATATTTCTTTACTTTCCAAAAGTGCCCCTCCTCTCCTCTTATAAAAGGCCCCCACCTCTACCTCATTTCACACACTCCTCAAGCCTTTGGCTCAGCCAAAACCTGACCATTTACTCTCTCCACATCCCTATCCTCATCCTAGAGGATTCCCTTTGGGCATAATCCTTTCAAAGGAAGCCTTTAGGCTCAAATCAAAAGGAGTTACACTTTTAAAGGTAATTCTTTCTCTTATGTTCATTTGTTTTATATTGCTTCTCCAACCCCCTAAAATATTTTTATTTACTTCTTTTGTAACAACACCAGTATCTTCAATATACTAGGATGTTTTTATAATATTTATTCTAGCTACACTCTCACACAACTATATCAAATGGTTAAAGAACATACGGTTTCCGTGGATGGCGAAATTCTGCCTCCCGAAACGATGATTGTTCAATACTCATTTAACACCTTCAAAGGTGGCCATTATGATGTCACTATTTTTATATATGATATACAGTATGTTTATTTTTTACTTATTCTTCTGTATTTTTCATTTGTGTCTTACCTTTATGGCATCCATTATGGGTATACGTGATATCTTCATTTTAGGAAGTGCGGACTACCGCCCCCTCAAAGTGATGTGATTCGTTAATTCCATACGTGGGACGTATAAAGGATGGATTTAATGATATTATATATTATATTATAATGTAAATATAATATACCTTTATATCATTATTATTCCATTCTATAAAATACGAAATAGAAATGAAAGTAGCGTTCATGCGTACGTACGGCTTACCGTCTCCATGAACGGTGCATTTCATTTCTTACCTCTAAATGATTATGTAATGTTATAAATGCATTAATGTACTGGATATATATGACATATATTATATCTAAATCATGAATAAAATTCTGGATATAATAAACATTTGGCCACACGAACAACATGTAATTGTAAGAAGTCCACTTTCGACTTAAGAACCAAATATCGACAAAACAATCATTATTAACTTAATGATTACATAGTGTTTATAAAAGGAAATAAGTGATATAAAAGGAATAATAAGCTTGAAAAAGGTTCTTAATCAAGTATAAATTAACTCAAGTTTATTATTCAGGAGATTAAAGAACGATCGAGTCAAGTCGGACCCGAGGTAAGGGATCCTACTCCTCTCTTTCTTTTTAAATACAAACTTTTATGTCATTCCTTTTAAAGCTCATCTTTTTTGTTATTGGGATGATATTTTATATTAAACATACTGTAATTTTTATGTTAATGTTATGAGAGACCATATTCTCTCTCATCAATCAATTTTGGATGTTTTGAGTGGCGCCGTTAGGCTGCCGAACTTTCGTAAGAGATCTAACCTCTCTCTTTCTTTTTAAGTACTCCCCTTTATGTCACTTCTTTTAAGCTCCTATTTGTTATGATGGGGGATGTTATTTTATATTACTATTTCTATACATTTTTTTTTAATGTGATGAGATACCCTATCTGATCTCATCAATCCATTTTTGGAAGTTTTATGTGGCGTCGTTAGGCTGCCGAGTTTTCGTAAGGGATTTTTCATCTCACATTTATTCCCGTGAGATTTATGATACATTTGCCACAATTTCCTTTGAGTGGTGTATGTAATGCCATTATTCTACTCTTTGTGTAATATACTTTCCTTTATGAGTATTTACATCAATGATTTATTGTCCTTCTTTCATGGGTTGTATGTTTTGAAAGATACCCAAGTCGGTAAGGGAACCTTTCACCCTCCTCTTTTTTAAAAGACTTCTTTTGTTGGGTCTTTTAATTTACATATTGTTATGTTGGGATATGTTCTCATATATCCTTATTGATGTAAATTTTATGTCCAAGTGATGAGATACACTTTTTATCTCTCATCAACTCATTTTGATGTGATGTCGTTAGGCTGTCAAGGGAACTTTTTAACCCAATTTCGATTTTCTTTGGGTTCAACATGTAGTCATTGAATATGTCATCCATTGAATATGTGTGAATGACCTTTTATTGTTTTACACTTAATATCCACTTATATTGGGTGTATTTATATTTTTCACACATATTTTGAGATTGATTTGTCCTTAATTTAAGGATACCTTCTTTATAAGGGATTTCATCACATTTGACATTTCTATTGAGGGTTCATTGTTGTTATGCACCAATTCACTCTTATATGGTGTATATACTGTCCTTTGGAGTATTATATCATGAATCCTTTTATTCTCATGATATTATAAAGTTCTGACTAAATTTTATTCCTCGATTATTGTATTCAAGTGTCTCTAATTTTGGTAAAACCCCTTTAACCAAAATATCATTTTAAATGTTTTAATTATTTGTTCTTATTAATATCCATGTTTTCAAAATGGTTTTAAGGATTTATTTATATGGATATTAATGGTTTAAAGTGTTAAAAGCTTCAAGGTGGTATGGGACACTTTGATTCAAAAATCTCTTTATTAAATGTTTTAAATGGTTTTGGAAATGGTTTCTTTTTGAATGGATTCATTATTTCAATATCCTAAAATGTTATATTGTGATTGAAATGTGGAAATGTTATGTTTACTTTATTCATGTTTTATGTGATACGATTATGTTATGGTTCTTGGGCATTGTTATGAAGAACGGGTGGTTCCGTGATAAACTAAGGGCGGGTGAGCCCGATATAGCTCTCCAATGCATTGTGTAACGCGAAGGAGTGAAACGTTAAGGTTTCTCCGAAGAGATTTAGGGAATATACTGTGAAGGGTATTCCAAACATAACCAAGAGGGTTACTCCCTACGTAAGAATGTTATGAATGCCTCAAGTTACCTCTATGTCTTATGTTTTCTATGATTTATTCATGATTTGATATGCCTATGTTTTATGGGTAAAGTATGATTTCATTCTTATGTATATATGAACTCATGTTTCCTTTCCATATTTTTATAACCCTTACTGAGCCTTTTATGCTCATCCCAAGTTTTTGAAATGTTTTTCACAGGTCAAGGGAAAGGTACATGATGTGATGATAGTGTCGAGGATGTGTCAAGAAAGAATCCATGTTTCATTTTAAACATGTTTCCGTTGATGGGAAGAATGAATACTGTCTTTTATGTAACCACTTTGTTTAAATGTAGAATGTAATGCAAGTTTCATGATCTAATTCTCTAAAACTCTAAACCTGAAAAGATCCTCAATGTGTAATCTTGTAATAACTCAAGATTAAGTAAGGTTTAAGGCTGGGGCCTTATAGTTGGTATCAAAGGTCGGTTTAGATAACTTTAGAGGTTAGGGTATTCTTTAAGCATAACTGACATTACCATAATGGTTAGGATTTCAGACAAGAGTCTTAGTTTTAGATAAATTGAATGAGTAAGTATATCTTATTGTTTATCTTACTCATTAGTACATGATGGTTTTGTTGATATACTCACACTGACCTTTTTGGTTTTAGTAAATGGCTGGATCTAGCAGGCACCAAAGTAACAGTGGATGTGAAGGAAACTGTGACAGTGTTTTGAGCAAGCAACTGAATGATATGGGAGCTGCAATGAGAACTCTTGTGATTATCCTGAACCAACTATCTGGAGTCATGATTAACCACCTAAACCTTGGAGATTTCTCTAAGACATCATATATGCAAGAAACAAATCCCTACGGAAGTACAGGTAATAATCATTAAGGTAAGTGTGTTCAAAAACCTATGTGTCAAAGATGTGGAAAGAAACACCTCGAAAAATGTTTCGAAGGGACAGAAATATGCTATAGATGTGTAAATGAAGGTCATAAAGCAAGAACCTGCCATGGAAAAAGGAAGCATCCAGTTGACTCGAGGAAAGAGAAAGAAGTTCTTTCTGAGGGATCAATTGAATGTTTTAAATGTGGTGTGCATGGTCATTATGCAAACACATGTCCTATGAAGAAGTTTCGTGAATGGGGTCACCAAGAGCGTACCAATATTCATTTACCAATACCTAATGCCATTCCGATTGAGGATGAAGAAACTGACAATGACCAATCAAAGGTATGTAATATTTCATGACTATTGTTTTCCTATTTTGGAATCATAGGATATGATTCATGATTTTGTTTGTAGGAAAGAGGTATTTCGGAATAAGTTGGAAAGGAATGGATAATGGATCATGAAGAATGTTGAATGAGTAAGATGTCAACATATAAGGGCTTCAAGAGTTATGGTGAAATTTTTAAGAGTATTAAGTCTCTTTTGATGATGGGGTTACATTAGAAGACTTTTTATATTATGTGTAACCCTGATGTTTAATATAGGCAAATTTTATTCAAGTAATAGTTATCTTTTCTTTTGTGGACATAGTTATAAAGAACCATTTGGGTTTATATGATACTTACTTTTGAGGTAATTATGGGTTACCATATGTTATGATTAAAGTGACAGGCATGAGATAAAATTGAGGTTAAATTATGTTATGGTTATTTTTGGGTAATGATTTGAGAATTATATAGTTTTGGAAAAAGGACAACACGCAGACCGTGTGACAACCCGTTGCGTCGAACAATGATGCGGGAATCGAACCCACAACCAAAGTGCGACTGGTATTTATCGCCTACCACTGGACTACGTGAAGTCCCTGGTTAGTTTGACTGATTCTTTTTAGTTATATGATTTTATGAATTAAGATTAAGTTTATTTTGGAGGATATGTGATCAGGATAATTACTTTTCAATGTGAGACTTTAGGAGCGACTAATGTTGTTTGGAGATAAATGTTACGATTTAACTTGGAAGACTATGTGACTAAATCCTTCAAATATTTGGGTTTGAATCTTATATTGGTTTACTTTGAAGAATTTTATGGACAAATTGTTTATCGGATGGTCCTCGTTGAACTTTGGATTTTGTTGGACAAATTTTGGAGATTAAGAATAGATTTTCTTTTTATAAGGGGTTACCCTTTTCTGGATTATCTGATCTTGTACTAACCTTTTTGGTTTTGGTTTTGGTTAAAGACTAAATACATGGGATGTATATAGTTCTCTTTTGGGGATTAGGTGATTCTCTAGAAGTTGATTATAGTACTCTTAATGCGAACAAGCCTCCCTAAATACTCTTCTTTTGGAAAAAATATGAGTTTGAATAAGGAATCTAGTAAAAGTTGAAAGTCAACATGATAAGTGATTATGCTTCCTTATGAATAAATTCCTCAATAAAAAGTAACTTAAAACAAAAATGTTGTCTATTAACTTTTCTTACTGGGGAATCGAATACCGTTTAACACATCACAAGTTTGTGATTTTCTCATGGTTAACTTTCTCCTAAACATGTTTTCTATCACTCTCCATCAGAACATGACCCTATGTTTTCTCCTCCATGTCCATGTTTTCATACTTGGAATCCTAGTATGGGTTAACTCGGGTGACCTCTGTGTTTATCTTTCTTTATTTTAAAGTGATTGTTTTACCGACTCTTGTTCCGATGTGGGACTTTCAAGGATGTTTCCGAGCTCAAATTTTTTTAAAATTGCGAGGACGAAATTCCCAAAAGGGGGGAAGGATGTAACACCCCAGGTAAATAAAGAATATTACATTTTCATATTTATCCATATTTGTGAATAAAATATTAATATGACTTTAAAGGGGACGCTATGCTCGATGGCGTACCCAACACGCAACAACGAGTTTCTTCGGAATCTTACGTTGCACTCTAATAATAAATTTTAAATAACATGTAACCGTTGTAATGGCGGGAATGGATAGAAATAACTAAAATATGATTATATATGTTTTTAAATGTTTATACATTTATCCAATAAAGGATAAAGGCTTAAAATACGGAAAGAATTCAATTTTAGGCGTATATGCCCTAGTTTTCACTAAAGGTTCACTTGTCGCCTTTTGATGGCGAACCATCATTAAATATAGTTTTGATTACTCTTATACATTATTTTGGACCAAATAAAACTCTTATTAAGAATCGGGACATCAAATTTTACTTTCTGTAATTTTTTGGTATTTTTCCGATAAAGTTCATTTTTTAATGAATAGTGTAAAATGTTGTGTTCTAATTCAAAACATCTTTTTAAACTAATTTATTTATATGATTAGATAATATTTTGAATTGGTTTTAAAGTGAAATTAGAAAATATTTTTACCATTAAATCCAATAGTAGTCGTTGGAATTAATTTCACTTTGAAATCGGACTTAAACTAGTGCCAATCTTTTGATACTTATTGTTTCATAAAAACACGCTATTTGTCATGACAGCGGGAATTAATTATTAAATTAATTAATGCAACTTATATGTTGTGAATTTTGTAAAATGGACTTCATTTTTGAGTTCGTAATATCAAATATAGCTTAGGGTGAATTTTTGGTAATTTTCTAAAAAACTTCAATTTTTGATGAATAGTGAAACCACTAAATGGTACTTATAAAAGATGATTTTTCGTTTAAATGAAATTTTACCACTTCTGTGTTTTGAATTTCAAAAATCCGACATACATGGTTGTCATTAAGTAGTAAAATGTGGTTCAATGGGATAAAAATAATTTTTTGGTGAATAGTAACTTATTAAGTTTTTAATCGCGATTAGTGGTAATTAGTGTAGTTTAAGGTAAAAATGATATTATAAGAATGTGAAAACAACATGACACTTGTCCTACACCTATTGGGTGAGTCATGGCCGACCAAGACAAGCCATGGGCCAACTTGGGGACCCCATGGAGCCACTATAGTTGGAAAATGACAATAATATATTTTTATTTAATGTTAAAATTAAAAATGACACAAACATGATATGTTTTACTAAAACAATTTTTAA
Organism: Viscum album; assembly: GCA_963277665.1. Classification (NCBI taxonomy): domain Eukaryota; kingdom Viridiplantae; phylum Streptophyta; class Magnoliopsida; order Santalales; family Viscaceae; genus Viscum; species Viscum album. The sequence continues at coordinate 114,995,482 of OY728127.1, forward strand.
GTGGGGTTATACAAGTCATATTTTTTATTATAAATATTAATTGGAAAGATAAAAAGATTTCCTACATCATAGTATTTTTTTTATAATTTTTAGACATTAAATAAATTAAATTATTTATGACATCATAATGATGCAGTGATGACATCATTATTTAACGATTAAAATAAAATGGAAAGATAATGTAAAATCTATGAACTACACATGTCCAAAACTTATTGGATGGGTTTATTTCGAACCTTTATAACCTTATCCACGAATTATATCAATGTGGGACCTTTTGAAACCGAAACACATTTTCAAAAAAAGTAATATTTCTTTACTTTCCAAAAGTGCCCCTCCTCTCCTCTTATAAAAGGCCCCCACCTCTACCTCATTTCACACACTCCTCAAGCCTTTGGCTCGGCCAAAACCTGCCCATTTACTCTCTCCACATCCCTCTCCTCATCCTAGAGTATTCCCTTTGGGCATAATCCTTTCAAAGGAAGCCTTTAGGCTCAAATCAAAAGGAGTTACACTTTTAAAGGTAATTCTTTCTCTTATGTTCATTTGTTTTATATTGCTTCTCCAACCCCCTAAAATCTTTTTATTTACTTCTTTTGTAACAACACCAGTATCTTAAATATACTAGGATGTTTTTATAAGATTTATTCTAGCTACACTCTCACACAACTATATCAAATGGTTAAAGAACATACGGTTTCCGTGGATGGCGAAATTCTGCCTCCCGAAACGATGATTGTTCAATACTCATTTAACACCTTCAAAGGTGGCCATTATGATGTCACTATTTTTATATATGATATACAGTATGTTTATGTTTTACTTATTCTTCCATATTTTTCATTTGTGTCTTACCTTTATGGCATCCATTATGGGTATACGTGATATCTTCATTTTAGGAAGTGCGGACTACCGCCCCCTCAAAGTGATGTGATTCGTTAATTCCATACGTTGGACGTATAAAGGATGGATTTAATGATATTATATATTATATTATAATGGAATTATAATATACCTTTATATCATTATTATTCCATTCTATAAAATACGAAATAGAAATGAAAGTAGCGTTCATGCGTACGTACGGCTTACCGTCTCCATGAACGGTGCATTTCATTTCTTACCTCTAAATGATTATGTAATGTTATAAATGCATTCATGTACTGGATATATATGAAATATATTATATCTACATCATGAATAAAATTCTGGATATAATAAACATTTGGCCACACGAACAACATGTAATTGTAAGAAGTCCACTTTCGACTTAAGAACCAAATATCGACAAAACAATCATTATTAACTTAATGATTACATAGTGTTTATAAAAAGGAAATAAGTGATATAAAAGGAATAATAAGCTTGAAAAAGGTTCTTAATCAAGTATAAATTAAATCAAGTTTATTATTCAGGAGATTAAAGAACGATCGAGTCAAGTCGGACCCGAGGTAAGGGATCCTACTCCTCTCTTTCTTTTTAAGTACAAACTTTTATGTCATTCCTTTTAAAGCTCATATTTTTTGTTATTGGGATGATATTTTATATTAAACTTACTTTAATTTTTATGTTAATGTTATGAGAGACCATATTCTCTCTCATGAATCAATTTTGGAGGTTTTGAGTGACGCCGTTAGGCTGCCGAACTTTCGTAAGAGATCTAACCTCTCTCTTTCTTTTTAGGTACTCCCCTTTATGTCAATTCTTTTAAGCTCCTATTTGTTATGATGGGGGATGTTATTTTATATTAATATTTCTATAAATTTTGTTGTAATGTGATGAGATACCCTATATGATCTCATCAATCCATTTTTGGAAGGTTTATGTGGCGTCGTTAGGCTGCCGAGTTTTTGTAAGGGATTTTTCATCTCACATTTATTCCCGTGAGATTTATGCTACATTTGCCACAATTTCCTTTGAGTGGTGTATGTACTGCCATTATTCTACTCTTTGTGTAATATACTTTCCTTTATGAGTATTTAAATCAATGATTTATTGTCCTTCTTTCATGGGGTGTATGTTTTGAAAGATACCCAAGTCAGTAAGGGAACCTTTCACCCTCCTCTTTTTTAAAAGACTTATTTTGTTGGGTCTTTTAATTTACATATTTTTATGTTGGGATATGTTCTCATATATCCTTATTGATGTAAATTTTATGTCCAAGTGATGAGATACACTTTTTATCTCTCATCAACTCATTTTGATGTGATGTCGTTAGGCTGTCAAGGGAACTTTTTAACCCAATTTCGATTTTCTTTGGGTTCAACATGTAGTCATCGAATATGTCATCCATTGAATATGTGTGAATGACCTTTTATTGTTTTACACTTAATATCCACTTATATTGGGTGTATTTATATTTTTCACACATATTTTGAGATTGATTTGTCCTTAATTTAAGGATACCTTCTTTATAAGGGATTTCATCACATTTGACATTTCTATTGAGGGTTCATTGTTGTTATGCACCAATTAACTCTTATATGGTGTATATACTGTCCTTTGGAGTATTATATCATGAATCCTTTTATTCTCATGATATTATAAAGTTCTGACTAAATGTTCTTCCTCGATTATTGTATTCAAGTGTCTCTAATTTTGGTAAAACCCCTTTAACCAAAATATCATTTTAAATGTTTTAATTATTTGTTCTTATTAATATCCATGTTTTCAAAATGGTTTTAAGGATTTATTTATATGGATATTAATGGTTTAAAGTGTTAAAAGCTTCAAGGTGGTATGGGACACTTTGATTCAAAAATCTCTTTATTAAATGTTTTAAATGGTTTTGGAAATGGTTTCTTTTTGAATGGATTCATTATTTCAATATCCTAAAATGTTATATTGTGATTGAAATGTGGAAATGTTATGTTTACTTTATTCATGTTTTATGTGATACGATTATGTTATGGTTCTTGGGCATTGTTATGAAGAACGGGTGGTTCCGTGATAAACTAAGGGCGGGTGAGCCCGATATAGCTCTCCAATGCATTGGGTAACGCGAAGGAGTGAAACGTTAAGGTTTCTCCGAAAAGATTTAGGGAATATACTGTGAAGGGTATTCCAAACATAACCAAGAGGGTTACTCCCTACGTAAGAATGTTATGAATGCCTCAAGTTACCTCTATGTATTATGTTTTCTATGATTTATTCATGATTTGATATGCCTATGTTTTATGGGTAAAGTATGATTTCATTCTTATGTATATATGAACTCATGTTTCCTTTCCATATTTTTATAACCCTTACTGAGCCTTTTATGCTCATCCCAAGTTTTTGAAATGTTTTTCACAGGTCAAGGGAAAGGTACATGATGTGATGATAGTGTCGAGGATGTGTCAAGAAAGAATCCATGTTTCATTTTAAACATGTTTCCGTTGATGGGAAGAATGAATACTGTCTTTTATGTAACCACTTTGTTTAAATGTAGAATGTAATACAAGTTTCATGATCTAATTCTCTAAAACTCTAAACCTGAAAAGATCCTCAATGTGTAATATTGTAATAACTCAAGATTAAGTAAGGTTTAAGGCTGGGGCCTTATATATATGGTAAAAATCCTATGAAGTAGCCTTTCAAGAGCTAAAATAGTGACTGTATTTAGCACCTATCTTCATTCTCCTCGATACTAGAGGAAGATTTTATGTCTATTTTGATGAATCTAGTATCTATATCAAAGTAGTTTTGATGAAGGAAGATCTAGTTGTGGTGTATGGGTCTCATCTGTTGAGGTCAAAGGAAAATAACTAGCTGAAGCATGATATCGAGTTAGCAGCTCTTGTTAATTACTTATGTTTTTAGAGGTGTTACCTATTGGTAGATAATTTTCGTGTCCACATACCACAAAAACATCAAATATATATTTACATATTGTGGCATGAATCCTAGGAAATGAAGGTTGTTTGAATATCTACAGTATTTTCACATTGATCCATATTATACACCCTAAAAGGGAAATAATGTTATTGATTATTTAATTAGGATGACTCAAACATATGTTTCTCAAGACAGCACTAGATATTGGGAAGTTATGGCCCTTTTTTTAGATGCATTTGGATTTTTTAGACAACCAGAGATGGTCTATACTTACATACTTATCAGTGACCACTTCACTTTTGGAGAGAGTGGAGATGAAGCAACTTTCAAATTCTTAGGGATTGGTCTTGTGGGAGGGTATTAGAGTAGACTGTATACCTCTTAGTTATTTAATTGATGATAATTTTATATTGAACATTCATGGATGCATCTTGGTTCATACAGACATCTGATAGTAATTGATGTTGCAAACACATTATTTAATATGGGAAGTAAATCCTGGTGTTACCAAGATGTATCATGACATACATTTCAAATACTGGTAGATAGGTATGTAATGATAGATAACTATGTTTTTTACCTAGTGTTTCACCTATTAGTTTGTTAAGGAAGAACACTAGTGACTAGTGAGAATTTTACATCCATTGCTCATTACTGAGTGGAAATAGGATGATGTCACCATGGAATTCATCATAAGATTCCATATATCATCTCAGGGACGTAATAACATATGGGTGATCATAGATAGAATGACATAATTTTACCATTTCATACATATTTTTGAGTATTTATAGTGAATGAGCTCAAGAGTCACTATATTTGTGAGATCATACATATCCAAAAGGTTCCACATTCATTCATATCAGAAAGAGACACTCACTTCATGTCCGGGTTTTACTAGGGTTGTAGAGGGAAATAGGTTCACATGTACTGCTGATTACCTCATATAACCCATAGACTTATGGTTTGTCTAAAATATTGATAGATGTTTTTGAGGACATGCTTCGAGCATGAACCCATGATTTCAAATTTTTATAGGAGAAACACTTACCTCTGGTCATGTTCACTTATAATAATAGCCTCTACGTGACTATACAGATTGATCCATATGAGGTCATATACAGTATCCCATGATGTTCACCATTATGCTATTTAGAGGTAAGAGATGGAGGGATAATGGGTCCTTTTTCTCATTTAGATGACTTCAGAGTAAGTTCTTATTAGGAAGCATATTTCTACAAATCATTCTTAGAAAAATTCATACTCCAATCATAATTATCGAAAACTAGAGTTCAAGTAGGGGATTCAGATTTTCTTTTGTGTTTCACTTATTCTAGATCATAGATGTATTATGAAACAATATAATTTTTCACCTATTTAAGTTCATCCATTGAATATTCTTTAGAGATATGAGATGGTAGTCTATCATATGTAGTTACCTAAAAAGAACCATGATATACACAACATCTTCCATGTATCTAATATTCACTGATATCATTTTGATCTATCATATATTCTTCATCATGGGGAGGTTAAGTTAGAGGTTGATGTATCCTTTGAGGAGAATCTAATTAGTGTTGATGATTATGGAACAATGGTTATCTAAGGCTGATTGGATCCTCTATTACTAGTTCTATAGCAGAAAAACCATGCACATGATGAGACATGGTAGAAGGAGGATGAATTAAGAGAATAGTGGCTTGATTTATTCTCAGATGATGCTTTTCCATTCTTGGAAGGGAAATGTTGGGACGAATTTCTTCTAAGGTGACTATTATAAGAACCCATCTTTTCTATAAGGTATTTATCCTTTCAATCATGGCTTAAAATCATTTCTATTTCCTCATAAATGTGACTTATAGTTTAGGAACACATTTAGAAGCGTATGGGGTTTGTTCTGAGCCCGTAGGCCTAGTTTTTTTGAAGAAATAGTAGAGGAGTATGGTTAGTGAATGGCAATTTATAACCATTAACCTCAAATCATGTAGCTTTATATGGGTGATTCATGGTTTCTCTAAACAATGAATGGGTGTTTGGCCATGAAGGGTGGATACAGGAATGCACACGGGCTACACACATTTTTTCTAATCATGCCCTATAGGTCGTGCAGGGTGTGGTCCCTAGGTAGTGGGGTGTGCATGATTGGCACACAATTTTCCTAAAAGTGTATCCAAAAATTACGACCTCTTAAAATTGGTAAAATTAAATTTCTACCATTATTTAGTATAACATACCTCTCTTTTTATCTTCCTCCCTCATTCATATGACCTCCTGTCCCTTTAGTATTCTTCCATGCATAATGCATGGCATTGAAGGGTCATACCCATCTATAATCCATATCTATTTCCATTGTAATCATTGAGTAGCCACTAATATGATATCTAATCCTCTTTCTTCTTTATCCATTTTTCTTTTGATAAATGGTGATATTTTGGTGTGATCTCAGATGCCCTATTTTTATGTATTTTTTTCTATTTTCTAAATTTATTTAATTCTAGACTGGGTGGAGGCCAACAACGAATCAGGAGTTAACTACCAAGATGAGGTAGGTGGTCTCATGCATTTACCTTAAATTATTGGTGTTTATAAAAATACCTTTTTATTATTCACTAGACATTCTGAGCATTGCTTATTAAAGTTACTTAATCATAAATTGAATGAGATGGATTGACCTAAATAACCCATGAGACTCATTTATATATCATTATAGGTTAAAAACCATGAATTTAACCACCCCTTGGGGTGTTTTCCAAAATGGATAAAACCACAATTAGTGACCTATGAATTTTATTCACCTTAAATTTGTGTTCTTTACCCCATTCCATGGAATTTTAAATGATTTTTTTAAGTGTAAATTGAATCAAATGAAAGGGGGAATGGAAGGGTATATTCCTATTCATTTTCCCATTATTATTTATTTCTTATGATTGAGACGTTATATAAATCCAAATTTCAATCTAATATGGATAAAAGGATTTAATTGATGATATTACTTCTAATCATAGGATTTCATTTGATACAACTTATGAGGTGAGTAAATTGTTATATAAAGTTGATGGATAAATGAGTTAAAATGTGAACTTAAATGGCATGATTAGTCTTTGGGGTCAGGACCATATATATTACTATTTATAGAATGGTATGTGGGTCTAAAATGGAAATCCATGAATAGACTTATAGGTATTAATTAAATAAAAAAATTGTAAATGTATTTTTCATGCACCTTAGTTGACACATGGGTTTTCAAATGAATGTTATAGACGTTATCACTCAAAATCTGTATTATTTTACATTAAGTTGATACATGGACTCCCTATATGGACTGATAAGGATATAATAAATGGGTAGAATTTTATTATTCCATGACTGAAAATTGGACTCCCTATGAATTATACCAAATAAGATCATAGATAGAAGATCATTATATACCAAACAAGTAACACTTCGGCTCTCATTGTTGACTGCCATTGATGGAATCCAAGGGCAGTGACCACTTACCACACCTAGAAAGATACCATGGTTCCTGTGAGGAATTACTTGGATGGGATTGTATGGTTATGGGTTCACATATTCTTATAGTGACACCATGGTTCCAAATTAGGAATTCCAAGGAAGGAACATGTACTTTTTCAATATTATGTGAAATTATTATGTGATGTATTTTCCGATCCAAAGAACAAGAATGGATTTGGAAGGATCGTTAAATTTTATTAGCAGGATTATTATACACATATTTATTAGATATGATTCATGGGGGATGCTTGGCCTATTGTATGGGTCCTAATGCTTTTTTAAAAATTAAAACCTGACTGGCTGATTATTGATAAATATTCTAACCTTGGCTGAATCAAGTAGTAGAGGATGGATGTTCTATGGGAACCAATACTTATATGTGTTATTCATTACCACACTTCATTTAAATATTTTAATATTATCATATATCTATTAATTATATATATTAAAAGGTTGGATAGTATTAGACATGGTTGGTGGTGTACTAATGGGTTTATCTCACACCATGTTTAGGGTATCATATTGTACCATAAAATACATCAAGGATGTAGGTTGGTATAGGGTAAAGTGATTAGTTTCTAGTTCATGATTTATAGAAGCATGGGAGTGGGGGAGAATATGACTGAGCTATGGATTTTAATTCTATCTAGTGATAGTTGTTTTACTTTTTTGTTCTTTTATAATACATTAATGGATGTTTGTCGACTACCAAGTCTCCCTTTTTTTCATTTTCTATAAAATTCTATGATCATCATATACTTTATTACATTGAGGTATGATATTACCTAGTTATTTATATGATGTAAATTTATTATTATGATGTTTATTTATCACTTATTCTTCAATTATTGGTTTTTATGATTATACTGATGTGTCGCACTCTAATCATGAGGGTATAGTCTCCCCAATATTCAAATATCGACCCTCACAACTAGTCGGAATCTTTTGGAATACAAGGAGGTGTGATTGAATTCATGTGGACAACCTAGTTTGTTTACTTTTGGGTGAACCAGGTCTAAGACATCAAAAATTTAATTTCATACCATAATTAACTATAATATATAAAAAAGTTATTTACCATGGTTAAGGTAAAAAGAGGTTTACTGGGGTTAAAATAAAAATATAAGGGTTAAATTGACCTTAAAAACTTATATAAATTATATTTTCTATATGTATTTTAACCATATCATGTCTATGGATTGATAATAATACATTTTTACTGATTTTTCATGTTAAAAATGTGTGTTTACCTTTTTCTTTTCAAAAATTAGAAGTCTACCACTCACCTCACTTAAAAATGTCACCTCCTCTCCTATCTTCTCCACACCTTAAAACCCTTTTGGATCTTCCAACACCTAACCAAATCATTTAAAAACTTCCATCCCATCTTACTAGAAGCCTTTTTTGTATGAATTCCATTCTAGGAATACTTTTTTTATAATCATAATGTGGTGGTTGATAATATGTATAATTTCTAAATATGACTTTTTATTTTATTTATTATTCTACATCATTGAAATCATAAAAAAATAATGATTATATAGTAACAATAGTATCTTCCATATACTACTATTTTATTATGTAAAGGTCATGAAAAATATCAATATTTTATTCCATAAAATGGGAAATGATAACATCGCTTGTGTTTACGGTAGACTACAACCTCACGAACCGATGTGACGCGTTTTCCATCAAAACCAATCACAGTTGGGTACGATTATGGAAATAAAGTGTATAGATATGATATTTACAACATAATTATTCTTTTAGGTCATTTTATCATATATATATCATTTTTAATTTTCATTCTGTAGGGAATACGATAATGTCACTCGTGTGTATGGTGGATTATCGTCTTATGAAATAATTTCAGTATTTCTTCACTTGTTATTTACAAGGAAGATAATAAGTATAATTATATGAAATAAACACAATACATATTCAATCATTATTATACTTATGACATATTTATCATTATAAAAAGATAATACACCATTTTTATTATTCTATTATCACTCACAAAAAGATGATATCATCGTTCGTGTACATGTGGACTATCACCTTTATGAAGTGATGTGAATCTATTTTAATCACCACACCACATGGATGATATATATATATTTATATTTATATTTAAATGGATAATATTATATTTTTTATATTATGATCATTATTTAAAGATAATATAGTTCTTACCACATTTAAATAATGATCGTTTAAAAATTAGAATGTCACTTACCACATTTCACTATCTTGATATTAGAATAAATATAAAAATTAGGAAAAGGTTCATTAAATAAAAATTATATTATTTTACCTTCATTTCTGATGAATTGGGGGGGTTTATACCCATTATTGATTTATGGTTTTGTGGTTTTTAGAATTCTCTTTACCACATCATCTAACAGTCTCTATTAGTCCACGAAAATTAGTTAATTCATTCAACTATGTATTTTAACTTCTTACAAATGTTCTCTTTATCAAATGACTTGAAATTGTGTTATTTCCGCTAACATTTTTATTGTTTACATCCCTATTTCAAAGGAAGTGTCACTACATATCTGTAAATTATTTTTCATCAACAAAGTTATTTTAAATATGTTGATCCTTTGATGAATATAAAAAAATTTCAAGGGTGAAGTTTATTTATTAGGGGATAATGTAACACCCCCAAAACATTAGTCTAAAATAATAATTTCCTTAAACGATTGATTTGCATGAAACACCAATCTTCATGATAATTGCAATATATATAACAGTATTATTATTTTAAATTAAATATTATAACGATTCCATTGATGTGGAGGGTATGAAAATGAATAACTACATTTTGAAATAATAATTATTGTCCTAATATATTAAAATATACTAATTAACTTTTTTGGAAATAAACACTTAATTTTTTAAAATCCATTTTACTAACAAAAAATATTATTTCATGAAAAATGATTTATACTTCATTTTTGCGTGGGAAATTTATAATTAAATTATGCCACTCTTAGAAATATTATTTCATAAAAATATAATATTTTTTATAAATCATAATTTCAAAATTACCTTAGGGATATTTTTTGAAATTTTTCTAAAATTATTGATTTTTTTTAGATTTGTGAAAAAATGTATTTTCAATTACTGTCATCTATTTTCATTTAAAATATAATTGAAATTTACCATTAAAATTTTAATTTGGTCTCAATGTGAAATATTATAAATTTGATTTAGAATAATATAATTAATTTTAATTTAATTTTTAATATTCATGATATTTATATAATTTATTTTTTATTATGAAAAAAGTGTTTTTCTCAAAAAAGTTTTCCATTACATTTTACACATTTATATTTAAAAACATTTATATACATATATAGATTTAATAATTAAAAATCAATAAAAAAATCAAAATAAAATGTTTTTATTTTTTAAATATGTCCTTTTTTATTCTTTATCATTATGAATAGCAATCATGGTATCTATTTGTCAACCAGGTAAATGTTAAATGGGTTAAAAATGGTTAAAAATATTTGATATGATCAAAAACTCAACTCAAAACATATTTTCATTTCATTATATGATATTAATTTGACTATATCCATGTTCACATTAAATAATTGAATTTCAAGGAAATTTTCATTTGATAATGATAATTATATTAACTTAATTCATGAAATTCCATGATGTAACTCTCTTTTTTTAATTTCATTTATATGCTCAGGTGTGGATATCAAGATTCTATATATGAGTAGAAATGTTAATATTTAATATTATTAATTTATTTCGTTATTTTAATAAATATTTTATTATTATTTTCATAATAAAATTAAATTCATATATAACTCTAACACAGTTCAAGTGAAAACATTAAAAAAATAAAATTATATTATTCTATAAATATAAAAATTGAAATTTTTTGGGTGAATTCTCATGGAACATTAATTTTTTGTTATATAATAATATATATATGATTTTTAATGATATTATATTATAATAACATACCTTTTATAATGTATTTAAATTCAAAATATGTGAATAGTTCATAAAATGATTACAATTATGTTTCATGTTAAATAGTATATTATTAAGTGATTTAAAATTTCCAAATATCTTCCAGGAAGACATGTGAATGTAATTTAGTCTAAAATTTCTTTCATTAACCATTTTTTATAAATTTACATCATGTGTGTAAAATTAAAACCATTAATGATTGATAAATAATTTATCATGTTTAAGGATAAAAAAATATTACATGGGTTAAACTAAAGATATAAAGGTTAAAATGATATTAAAAGGTGTTTAATTCATATTATATGTGTTCATTTAGATCCTATACAATCATGAAATAAAAAGTAATTGAATTTTTAACAATTTTTCTATGGATATGACTTTATAATATTTTAATGTTTTGCAAAGTTACAAAAGTGCCCCATCCCTCCCTTATAAAAGGACACTAATTCTATATATTCATTACAAAATTATTATACATTTAAAATGAAAAAACTATTTTAAAATATCTTCTAAAATTACTTATACATGAATCAGAGGTCCTGATATTTTTTAAAGAATATTTTAAATGTCCTTACAAACGGATCAAAATGAGGTGTACTGAGGAATATGTAATTTACTTTTCTGACTATTTTTGATTCATTTCTTCTATAATACTTAAAAATATATTCTATTAATAATAAAATTATAAAATTATTTTCCTAAATGCACAAAAAAATTATTTATTATGTATCCCAAATTAACCTCCCACATTTCCATTTAATGGGAAACAAATTTACCTCTTATATGTACGGGTAGACAACTATCTCTAAAGATAAATATTACTCATTTAAAACCTCTATAATTCATGGATTGTTATTTATACATATTTAATATTTTTATATGATATATTTGAGATAATTATTCCTCTATGATTATATGATATTATCTCCCTCTTTTCCTTTCCATTTGTTGAAAAACAAAAATGTCTCCCTTTTGAATGTGTGGACTACCAATTCCACAAAGAGATGTGATTCATTTTATCATTACATATATGGTAATAAGGTTATATTTAATTAATATATATGATATATATTATATAATAATTATTAATTAAATTTTAATTTTCTTTTTTTAATCTTTTTTAAAACCATAAAATAGTAGAAACTTCACTCCTCCGTACGTACTGACTATTATCACCACAAAGTGATATAATTTTTTTCTCATATCCTATTTATATTAATAAACATAAAAGTGTATGAGATGAATAAATATGATACTTATTCCATGATAATTATTTTTCATCTTGTTAAACCATTACCGTGGTTCATGCACCAGAACCATCAAACTGAAACATGCAAAGTAAAGGAACCAATTTTCACCCAAATGTTCATTTTAGTGAAGAAATTATTTAAAATATGATAAAAACTATAAATGAATGATATATCATAATTTAATATATTTATAATAAATATTTATTAATTATACATGATATTTTAATTGATATAAAGTAGGAAAATCACGAGGTAAGGTTTTTTCATCCCAATTTTATTTTTTTGAGACCTATAGAATATTCACTAATTGAATATATTGTGGGGTATTTATATATCCCATGAATTTATTTTATAATTATTTTGAATAAAATAATGATGATTTTATACATAGATATAAGGATATATCATTCATGTATTTTTTATTCAAATATTACCAATGTTGGATGATTTTATCTTCTCAAATTTTCTTCTTTCGGGCATATATTATGTTATATACCTATCTTCATTTATGATGTGTATATAAATTCCATATTATAGGTTATATCATAAATTTTCTTATGTTCATGATATTTAGTGTTTCATTTTATTTTATTCTTTCATGGGGGTTTTGATTCAAATGTTTCGATAGCGATATGGGTTTTATGTTGAAATCTAATTTTTATCAGGATTGTTTAGGTTTAAATTTATAATGATGAAACTATTTGATAATTATCTACAAAAAATATTTTCATTTATTATGATTTTTTTATTTTTACTGATGAATGATTCCTATCAATTTCTACTCCTTATATTCTAATTATAAATGAATTAGTTTTTTAAAACTAGCATTAATTATCTCATCGGTCAGAAATCCTTTTTCTTCTATATACATTATTTCTAAAAAATCAAGAATGTTTTTACTAATATCCAATGATTGTATAATGTAACTATTAACCTTTTTAACTATATATAAATTGGATAAAATAATATTTTTTTCATCTTATGAACAAGGTAGTTTGTACATTTTATTGAAAACATGAATGGAATCAATATATTATCATTGTTCAATGTTTTTAATAATACACTACAATATTCTAAGGATCATTTGAATGAATTTTTTTAATTCTTTAGATATTTTTTTATATTAAATATTAGAATTCATACATAAATTGGATTACCCCTAAGAAATGTTTGAGTGATCTTACAATGGGAATTTTCATCTATATTGATATCAACTATGTTAATTATTATTTAATGAGGATATGATTCTATAATACTATCCATATTAATTATTTTTATGTTTTATAATTATGATGATGAAATATTGATGAAACCCATTTTGATTTTCATGGGTTATGTTTTGATTAATGTTTTCGTGTTTTTGTGGAATACATACAAATGTATAATGAATTTTTGATAGGTGGGATTTGAAATATATAAACATATAATGCATTGGGTAAATATTAATGTTCTGTGATCTTAAAGGTTACATCAGATGTTATCCCAAGTCTAAAAATAGGGTACACTATAGGTTATCACTGGCCTCAAAGAGGGTACAAAAGAGGTTATCCCAAACCCAATGTAGGTACAAAGGTGGATAGACCAACATTATCATTGATTAATGACATGGTGTATATCCTTGACCAATTATTTCTTTGATTATGATAGGCCAGAATTTATGCCACACTTTTATAATATAGACATATTCCGGTGTTATTCTCTCATGGATCATGTTCCATTATTACTTTATGATTCATGATCTATAAAAAATAAATATATATATTATGTCCCATTTTTATGATTATTAAATTGATGGGTATGGTTTTAAAAGTTTATAACCATGTTCCCATGCACTTATTACCTTGTTTTTCAGAAATGATATTTGATATTAATATTTTTTATGAAAACCACACTAATGATATCACCCATTATTATATTTTTTCCCCAAGTATATGGGGACAGGATTATGGTTTTATATGTCTAAGTAGGGTCCCAGTCATGAAGAACATAATGGGTAATTATTCTTACCTTTTATAAAAATGGTTTTTATGTATCAACGTTTCCAAAGACACTAAAACATTATAGTTTTTCACTTTTCATATTAATATGTATTTATTATTTTACTAAAAAGAATCAGTATTTATGTATTAAATATTTTGATCACTATAGTTGGTTTTAGATAAAGGTGTGGTTATTTCTAGAAACTAAATTGAGAAAACATTATAGTGATTCCTTAATATATAGATGCGACTTGAGGTAATAGACCAGAAAATGGTGGGTTGAGTATATCTCAATAATAATTCTGGTGCATAGTGGATAAGCCCTTACTTTAAACCTAGTTTGACACTCTAAAGGGATATGCATGGATTAAATCACATTGTAATTGTGAACCATTATTATAAATGAGAGAATAGAATCAATGGTTACCTCTAATATTCCATATTGATATGGTATAAACCAAAATTGACTTAGGTTAATAATTCTAAGGTTGATCATAAGATTAAAAAATATATAATACTTTTGATGTTTAATGTGTTGTGTGTTTAAGGTTATTAAGGATATTTTGGGAGACATTTATGTGAATAAAAAACCTTTGTTTATAATATGTTTTAGTTAAATCATTATTTTAAGAATAATGTATCTATATTCTATGGACAAAAGATTAATATTATTGGTAACTATTATAGTGAATATGATCAATGATGTTGAGATGATTATGGTTGGTTAGGATAAAATATTTATAACATTGTGTGTATATTTCATTTAGATTACCATTTTATTATAAATGGGTTTGGTGGCTAAGTTATTAATTTTATGTAAATTATCAATGTAATATTATATGGTTACAGTAAACATAATATGAAGAATAGATATTGAATTAATTTGTAAAATAATAAAAGATATATTGTGCCTTTATTGTGATTAATAATATTTATGGACATGATTAGAAAAATTTTGTGACTATATGGTTAGGGTATATAAATTTTTTTCATATGACCATATGAGTGATTAATATTGTTAGAATATATTATTTATGTTGATCTTGAAAAATGTTTTATCTAATCTTTTATATTATTTGGTTTTAAATTTTTTCTGACATATTTTGAATGTGTCATAAAGAAAACTAATTATGGAATAATTTAAGTTGAATATTTTCAATTATTGTAAATATTTTATAGATAAATGTGTTGTTTCAATATATAATGATTTATCATTATTTGATAAATTATCCTTATAATTTTTTAATTTTTTTAAATATCCAGTGATATAATAAATTTCAGGGAAATATTTTATATATTTTTATCTCCATTAAAATTTAATTTTAAGGAAATAGGAATGGTAACTTCATCATTAATATTAATTTTATGGAGTAATTGATTAAGTGGAAATTTATTAAAGAACAACAAAAAAATGGAATTATAATTATAAAATAGAAAAAAAAATTATGTATGTTTTGTAGTGTTATATATCTTAACAGTAAAAGTACCTATCAGCATTTGGAAAAATAACATGTAGTGACCCCTACCCCAATATCCTAGAGACTATTTCTACTTTAATAAATTATAATAAGATATCAGAAATCACATCCTGAAGGAGTGAATAATTCAGTAGTCTTGGAAAACTAGATACATGAATGATTCCCATATTAAATTTGAATACACAAATGACAACATAATTTTTTTATATTTCAAAAATAGAATTAATACATCAGTCATATCCTTACACATCAATCATAGTATAATTCATGGAATCCTATGGAAAATTAAAAAAATATTGGTTAGATCAAATTATCAGTAAGGGTAATGGAAATTTTTAGTTATCATGATTGAATAAGAATAATCAATATGTAATGGTAAATAATGGAAGAAACATGACATGTAATCAATAAACTAATAATGAAATGCATCTTGAGATAATATCTTTGTGAAAACCTCATGGATAAAAAAATGAATTCATAATTAAGGAAATTATTAATTATTAGATATCGTTATCTCAAGAATCATGATACCTTCACCATCATGATGTCTCATAAAAGTTTTAAAACCATATATAGAAATGAATTTAATGTTGGATTACATATTTTCTTCATAATGAATACTAACACGTCAAGGGGATATATAATTTAAGTCCCCACCCATAACTATAGGTCAAATTCATTCCTAAAAAAATTGAATAATTGATTTATTTCATAAACAGTGTTCCTTATCATCAAATATCTCTATTGAGTAATGATTAATAATTTATCAATATTTACCTAGATAAAATAATAACATTCAATTTAGAACATCATATGAAGAAATTATGTATGGTATAAGAAATATACATATACATGATAAATAATATAGATATTTAGGTGAAATTTAATGTCCATGGGAATGTGAAAAAATCAAGGAACAGTTAATGACTTCAAAAATCAATCATGGAAGTGAATGTCAATAATTTAAACTGCCAAAATGATCACAAAACTTCCAGAAAAAGAATGAGGATGGTATAAATACAACATAACCTAAGTATAGTATATAGAAAATGAAGGGTTTTTTAATTGATGAATATAAATACCAAAAAATATCCTTTAAACAATATTGAGTAAAATATCATTTTATTTTGAAAATTCCATTTTAAAACAAAAAAAATACTTTTCATTGAAAATAACATTTAAAAATATGAATTCCCATTATATTAGGGAAAACATTCATTAAAAATAACCATGTAAACATTAAAAGGATGTATGAAATATATTATGACCATGTTAATGGTAAATTATTTACGTCTCGTTTATGTTAAAAATGAACAATCCTTTAGCACTAAAAAATGTTAAAATAGTGCTTTGTTATGAAAATGAGAGAAAGATTACATTGAATTTTTAAAAAAACACTAAATTGTAAAAAAAATATTTAATAGATAATTTAGGAAAGATTAATAGAATTTTTTGAAAACATTTTTACAATACATTTTATTGTATGAAAACAGATCTTCGATCTAAGAGAAAAATAATGTCATATTTTATTGAAAGCATTTTCGAAACCATGTTAACAAAAAAAATTGGAAGATGGTACTATTAATTGAAAATTTTCTAAATAATCATATTAGAATATAAATAAATGGTTTTATTAGATAATTATAAAATAATTTCCTTCAACTATAATTCATGATTAAATATTCTATATTATAATGAATTTATGAAAAAAAACCCTATCGATTATCATAAAAATTAAGTGAGAATTACCCAATGAATAGATTATATGTATCAAATATAAATCCATATAAAAAATTATATATATAACATAATATCATCAAAATTAATTATACACATAATCTCATAATATCAACAATAATGATGATGTAATATAACATAATTAAAAGAAATTTAGTTTTGAAATTATTTACCACATGGTAATTTTCAAGTGAAATACCATTTGATGAAGTAATTAAAATTTAAACATAAAATACCATGAATTTTTATCTAATCATGAGAAAATAAGTTAATGGGGTAGTATATACACCGTATAAAAGAAGATAGGTTCATAACATTACAATATGCCCCAATAATCTGAATTTGAGGTGAAATCCCTTACCTTATGCTTCATTTTGGTTTATCCTTATATAAAACCACATATGATAGTTTAAAACATGTAATTAAATTTTCATTAAACCATATTAATATTTGAAATGTCATATATGATCCTTTTATAACATCTTATCACTTGATGGTTAATAATCATTCATTATTATCATTGTTTCATTTGTTAATAACCATGTTATCTAATGATTTATTTGTCAAGAAAGAACCTATTGTTTTTTATATTATGTTGATTCATAATATTAAAAATAATAATAATTAAATATATATACATCAATTTTATTTTAAAAATAAATCATGAAATTTAGTTTTGAAAAATGAAGTACTTTACGATCAAGGAGACGGTGGGTCATATGTACGCATGGGTAACATTTCCTTTTTTCAACGATCATTATAGAATTGAGTTAAGTAATATTTTATCTTTACATAATTATAATAATATCATAAATATCATATTATAAATTTATATTTTTCATTCATGTGGTCTGGTGATGAAAGGTGAGTCACATCGCTTATTGAAGGCGGTAGTCGACACATACATGAAAAATGTTATCATCTTTAAGTGAGTGAAAAGGTAAGAATAAAAATGATATATTTTCATTATAGAATGATAAATATGACATGAATATTATAATAATTCCATGTATATCACATATAATAATTAAATAAATCCTAATCACATTCCATGTAAAGTGTTAGTAAAAGAAGAATCATATAACTTCGCGAGGCGGTAGGTCATCGTACACAAGAGAAATGTTATAGTATACCATTAAGAATTGAAATAAAAAAATTATATATTATATAATTAATATAGTATAATAATATTGATATAAATTTCATATTTATATTTTATATTCCTTGTTATACTATACCTTGAGAGGAAGTAATTAAAAAATTAATGACATCGATTCATGACGTTGTAGTCCACTATACACATGAATGAGGATTTCGTTACCCATTTGGGGGAAGTGTTGAAGGTTTAATGTTATTAAATTATTATAAAAAAATCATAACTATAATAAGGATACAAATTTAATTATATCTTCATTTTTTATTAAGAATTGAAATATTTATATGAAGAAATAAAATTAAAGTGCTCATTGAAAACATTACCACTTCTTTAGGTATCCTCATTAGTCTGCACCAAAGCCTTCTTATAAGCCAATGAAATTGGATAATATTAATTTTCTATATTATAATATTGACTTAATTAATTATTCATAAACACCATTTTTAGTACATTTTACAATTTGAACATTATTTCACATTATGATTGTAATTCTTTCTTAAAATGCACTATTAGATGGAACATTTTTTAACACATATTAAAATAAAAAATGGCCTTGATTTTACTTTTATATTTTATTTTCAGGTCCCCTATTATATAAAGAACAATTATTTATTTTGGATCACTTAAAGATTCACATTAGAAGACCACCAAAGTTGTCCTTAAATCAACAACATTCTAGGAAAAGTAAACTAGACAACAGCCCAATAAGAAGATTGTACAGGCCACGATCCAAGCCCAATAATTCTGAAAATTGAATTGATGATAGGGGACATAAAGGGGAATATTTCATAAAATAGTGAAAAGAGCTAATTCATAGTTTTAAATGGATTTTCATGTGGCCCAATTTGGAGATAAAATTATGGGCCAGATTCTGCGTCCCATAAAAACAGCCCACATATTTATTCATATCTCGCAAACCATAAACTATTTTGGGCTGAAATTTTAAAAGCTATAAGGGTAAATCCGTATATTCATTTTTTTTCTTATATGGAAAACCAAAATTATTCCATATAGATGCTCGTTTGAACACATATTTCAAGTCATGAAAGTTATCTCGGATTGCTTTTCAAGGGTGGAAAAATCAACTCTCCCTCAATTTTTTACCCACTTATGGCCTAAAAAAATTAATTTAGGAGACTTGAACTATTTGAGGCTCTACTAAAGGCTTTAAAATTACTATTTAAGACAATTTTGGTGGAGGATTTGGGGATATTTGGTGCTTTCTTTAATTGTAATGTTATGCTTCCACTTTTCCTTTCTAATGTTCTTCCTCAATTGTAAGTTATTCAAATCACCTTAGTTTACTTATAAAACTTATTCTTATTCTCATTTTATGTTATTATTATTAACATATTGATATTTTTTATTCGTGGTGTGAATTTATTATCACCAAACCTAGTGAGATTTATCACAGAACGGTGAGTGTTTTTTAATTTGTTTTTGTTTTTTTATTTCCTTCAATTACTCCCTCATGAGTCTACTGCCCGCTTCCATTAAGATCATATAATCAATGGAGGGATACCCCACTTATGATTTTATCCAAGGGAGTATCAAGGGGATGAATTGGATGTTATTTATCACTCCATTAATCTCTAATCACTTCTTTTTAAATGATATTTTTATTTGATGATTTTAAAACTTCTTCATCCTTATTGAATTTTAAGGCCACACACTTCAAGTGATAATATAAAACTTTACCTTAGAGCACTCATAAAAATGATCCTCCAAGTGTATAGTTGATTAGTATTAGAGTGTGTTGGTATGAACCAGTAAGTGATGAATTTGGTTGATCTCCTTGAATAAACACATCACAAATATAAGAAATTGAAATCACTAAAGAGGAATTTCATCCAATCCACCCCTTATAATAACCTAGGATCAATACTTATCATAATTTGAATACACTTAAGTCACGTAGAATTTGCTTAAAACTGTCTAAAATCAACCCAAATTTGTCCACTTAATATCCAAAATTAGTCCATATAATGTGCGTGTCTATAGGTTTCTTCTTAGGTCTCTGAGGAATCAACCACCCAAGTTACTCTACATTTGACCGCTTAACCCTAAAGACTTGGGTAAATTTGGGAGACACCAAATTTTGGAACTGTTTCTGGGGACCCAAGTAAGTCATCTCAACACCCATTCTATTCTCCCCCATTTATTCTATTCTCATCCAAATTATCTTATCTTTTCCCTTTCTCTTTTTTTATTTTGGTGAATGCACGCCTACACTCTTGACCAATCAAACTGTCTAGTTAGGGTGGATATTCCTGGGGTTGGGGAGTCAAGTACACCAATGTAACTATTTCCATTAGATCCTAATCTTAATAATACTCCAGAGTCAAAAATTGAGCCCATTTCAATGGAAGGTCTTTAAAGAAACCAACCCATAAACCCGGGTGGGAACCAAAATGGAAATCCAAATGAGGTAGCCCCAAACTTGGGGAATACAGTCGATAAAACCATGAATGACTGCCTCACACCTTCCTGTACCAATGCCCCCTCATGCATTAGAAAAAATTACCTATGAGATGCTAACTACACATTTAAACCTTGGGTCCTAAATCACCTTCCCACATTCCATGGAATGGATTCCGAGATGCCCTACCTTCATGTTAAGGAGTTCAATGACATTATAGAAACCATGTGTCCCCCACATCAACTAAAATCAGCTAAGATGAGGCTCTTTCATTTTTCTTAGGATCGAGATAAATATTGGATAAACAATTTGATACCATAATCCATCAACTCTTGGGACCAATTACAAATATAATTCTACAAAAAATACTTTCCCCACCACAAAAAAAATTGCGCTTAAAAAGAGTATCCAAAATTTTTTTGAAAAAGAGGGAGAGTCATTCTATGAAAAATGAGAGAGGTTCAAAGACACCCTAAAAATGGTTCCACACCATGGTTTTTTAATTCCTGAATAAGTGAGATTTTTCTTTGAAGGGTTGGGCCCAAGGAACAAACAATTCATTGACATGATGTGTAATGGGACCATTAAAAACAAAGCCCCAAATGATGCTTACAAGTATCTAGAAAGCCTTGCTGAACAAAACCAAACATGGGGAACATCACCTTATTCTGAAAATCCACAAAGAACTACCAGAATGCATACACTTATAGAAGATTAAATCCTTAGGGATAAACTCATAGCACTCACTAGGAAGGTCGAAGAGATAGACCTTAGGAAAATCCATGAAATCCAAACTATAGACCTTGTTTGCACAATTTCTGACAAACATAACCACAAAAAAGATGACTTCCCAACCATTACATCCATCAAGGATGTTATTCTAGGAGGAAAACTAGTGGAGGTCAATGCTCTGAATTTTTAGAAGCCACAGTACCAAAACACTTTCTATCCAAGGTATAATGACCACCCAGGCTTCCGCTGGAAAGATAACCAATAACCTAGCCAACCACATGGGCCAAACCCCCACCCTACACAAAATTTCCAAAACCATAACAAGTCCAATACCAAAACCCTCTTATCCAATACCATCAACCCATGAAACAACCAATAAAACAACCAAAGTATCCTCTTGGGATAAACCAACCATCATAATCCCCTACTCAATCTATCCCTCTACTAATCCTTGAACAGTTGTGTAAACAAATGGAAAAAATGAACTCAAAAGTCTCATCCCTTAAATATGAACTACAAACAATAAAAACCGGGAAGGCACCAATGCCTACTCATGTGGAACCATACCCAATTTTAAGGAGAGATTCATGTTGCACTCAAACAACTCATGAACAACTAAAGGATGTGACAGTTTTACGAAGTGGGAAATAAATTGAGAATCTTGAAAAAAAAAATTCAAAAACCATCTAAAGTGTCAAACTCTAATGAAAATTCAAATGAACCACATGATAAAACTGAAAAAAAAATGATGACAATGTGAAAGAAACAACTGTTTAACAAAAAATCCCACAACCTGCACCATTTCCTCAATGCATGAGGGGTGAAACCAATCATGAATTGAGTGAAACATTGATAGAAATATTATCAAAAGTAAAGTTGAATATTACACTCCTCGATGCCATTAAAATCATTCCTGCATACTCAAAATTCCTAAAGTAAATATGCACATTTAAAAGGAAATTATTAAAAAATAACAAAGTCCTTATGGCAGCAAATGTTAGCACAAAAATCCAAGGAACCCTTCCACCAAAGATGAAAGACCTAGGATTCCCTTACATCAATGTTGAAATAGGATAGAATAAAGTTTTCCAAGCCTTGTGTGACCTAGGTGATAGTGTCAATCTCATTACCTATGTTTTATACTTCCTGTTAGGACTGGAAGAGCTCCAACCCATATCTTTCACACTTCAACTTGCTGATTGTAGCATTAGGGTTCCAAAGGGAATTTTAAAGGATGTTCTGGTAAAAGTATAAAAATTCATCTACCCTGCTGACTTAATTTTTCTTGATGACAATCCAAACTTAGGCAACAAGGAATAAACCCCAATCATCCTTGTTCATACCTTCCTTGAAACAATCAACTCTGTTATCCGAGTCTAAAATGGGAACATGACCATCACCTTTCAAAACATGAGTCTAGACTTGAACATATATAATGAAAGATAAAAAATAGGGGATGATGAGGATATTCATGAAGTAAACATGATAGGAAGCATTGATAATGAATCCATAGAACATTAAGAAATATTTTAGGAATGGTTAAGTCAGGACGAGATTAATTTTCTTTATTCACATGAAGGAAGTTTATCTCCTAGGCTAGAATCACTTTTAGATTGATCCTATGATGAAATTTCAAGACCAACAATCAGTGAAATCTTTCATAAAACCACATTCATGGATACCACTCTAACTCCCTTCCCTAACACTGATCAAACCAATCTAGTAGCTGAAACTTCTACATGTAGGGAATCAATCTTATCTAAAACTCTAAAAAAGAAGTTGATCTTGAGCCAATGTCTAAATATTATGCTGAAATTTTGAACCAACCTGATCTTGAATTGAAATAACTTCCTAATTCACTTAATTATGCCTTCCTAGGAAAAAATGGAACACATCATATTGTCATTTCTTCTTCTCTTCAAGCCGATCATGATAGGATTCTTCTAGATGTCCTTAGGAGACACAACAAATCCATTGGATGGTCCCTGTCTGATATTCCTAGGATTATCCCACTTATCGGGACTCATAGGATTGTTCTAGAATCTGATTCAAATCCATTTCATCAACCTCATTGGCGACTCAATATTAATCTCATGGAATTAGTAAAAAAATAACTTCTGAAACTATTAAAATCTGGTATCATCTACCCCATAATTTAGAGTGAGTAGGTGATCCCAATCCCAGTGGTTACAAAGAAGGGCTGGAATCATAGTGATAACCAATAAGGATAAAGAGATTCTTACAACTAGGGTGACTAGTGGCTGGAGAGTCTGCATCGACTATAGGAATCTAAACTCATTTACCAAGGACCATTTTCCCTTACCATTCATTGACCAAGTCCTTGAGAGAGTCTTAGGTCACGCCTTCTACTGTTTCTTAGATGGGTACTTAGGGTAAAATCAAATTGAGGTCTCCCTAGATGATCAAGGGAAGACTACATTCACCTATACATTCGGCACATTTTCTTTCAAACTCATGCCCTTCGGGTTATGAAATGTCTATGGAACCTTCCAGTGATGCATGATGGGAATATTCTTGGACATGGTAGGGGATTTTCTAGAGGTTTTCATGAATGGATTCTCTGTTTTTTGGGATACATTTGAGGGATGTCTAAGGAATGTGTAGAGAGTTTTTTCAATATTTAAAGAAAAGAATCTAGTCCTAAACTAGAAAAAATGGAATTTCATGGTTAAAGAGGGACTAGTCCTTGGACATATAATCTTGAGTAGGGGGGTTGAAGTTGATAAAGACAAGTTTGACATCATTAGTAACCTTCCATCACCCAAAACTATCAAGTAAGTGAGGTATTTCTTAGGACATGATGGTTTCTATAGAAGGTTAATTAGGAATTTTAGCTTTATTTCTAGACCACTTTGTGCTCTGTTGGTGAAATATGATCCATTTTTATGGATAGAAAGTTGTGAGGAATCATTCTATACACTCAAGTTAGTTCTTATCTCTCCACCTATCATCAAATATCCAAATTGGAAACTTCCTTTTGACCTCATGTGTGATGCGAGTGACTTCGCTATAGGAGCAGCCTTAGGATAACGATGTGAGAAAAATCCATGTGTCATTTCTTATGCAAGAAAATCATTAAATGATGAACAAATCAACTACACCACCACTGAGAATGAATTTCTTGTAGTTGTATTTTCCTTAGATAAATTTAGGTCTTATCTCTTAGGATCACCCATCATTTTCTTCACTGGCCATTCAACCCTGAAATACCTTTTCCAAAAACAAGATTCCAAGGCTATATTGATTATGTGGGTCCTTCTTCTTCAAGAGTTTGATTTAAACATTATGGATAAAAAGGGTGTTGAAAATGTTATAGTTGATCACCTCTTTGGGATAGAATTCAAAGACAAATCAAATCACTTTTCTGTGTCTGATTCATTTCCTGATGAGAACCTATACTCTGTGAGTGACTTCCCTTGGTATGCTGACATAGACAACTTCTTAGTTACAGGAGTCATTCCAAAATTATTAGGGTCTCAAGATAGAAGAAAGCTCTTATTTGATGTCAGGAACTATGTGTTTGATGATCCATACCTCTATAAGTTTTTCCCTAACCAAGTCATTATGAGGTGTGTCCTAGAATCTGAACAAGAGTCTATCCTTAAATTATATTATATTGAGGCATGTGGAGGTCTCTTTTCCTCTAAAAAAACTTCTGTTAAGGTTCTTTAGTGTGGTCTCTTATAGCCCACCCTCTCAAGGGACTCCTACACATTTTTTCAAAGTTGTACTAGGTGTCAACAAGTAGGGTCCATTACAAAAAGAAATCAAATTCCACTCACTCACATCTTAGTGATTAAAATCTTTGACTGCTAGGGAATCGATTTCATGGGTCCCTTATCAAACTCTTGGGGATATCTGTACATACTTTTAGTTATTGATTATTTCTCCAAATGGGTTGAGTTCATTCCTAAAAAATCCAATGATCATCAAACTGTGATTAGATTTCTCAAGGAAAACATCCTCTCTAGATTTGGAATTCCTAGGGCCATCATTAGTGATCATGGAACTCATTTTTGCAATTGTCTATTCTCAACATTGATGGAAAAGTATGGAATTTCTCAAAAAGTGTCCATTGTTTACCACCCACAGACCAATG
Source organism: Viscum album (assembly GCA_963277665.1). Lineage (NCBI taxonomy): Eukaryota > Viridiplantae > Streptophyta > Magnoliopsida > Santalales > Viscaceae > Viscum > Viscum album. The sequence goes on from OY728127.1 coordinate 115,021,684, forward strand.
GTCAAGCTGAGTAAGCCAATCGAGAAATCAAACAAATTATTGAGAAAACTATTAATCCATCTAGGAAATATTGGTCGAGAAAACTCTTAGATGCACTTTGGGCCTATCGAGATATATTTAAAACCATTTTAGGAATGTTCCCATATAGTTTGGTTTATGTAAAATCATGCCAGTTTCCAGTGTAGATTGAACATAAGGATTTTTGGGAAATTAAGAAAATGAATTATGACCTCTCATTGGCTGGAACAAAAAGGAAATTAGATCTCAATGAACTTGAGGAACTTATGATGGAGGCTTATGAAAATTCAAGGATTAATAAAGCTAAATTACAAGCCTACCAATCTCAAAATATTAAAACCAAACACATTATACCAGGTAAACATATTCTCTTATATAGTTAAAAACTTCATTTACACCCAGGAAATTTGTGGTCCATATGGTCAGGTCCATACATAGTGCATAAGGTGTACCCCCATGAGGTTGTAGAAATTCAAGATCCCACTAATGGTCAAACCTCTAAAGTTAATGGTCATAAAGTTAAACCATTCATTGAACTATTCTAAAAACATGAAGTTGATGAAGACTTGTGTGAACCAAACTTAGATAAGGAAAATACTTAAACAATTAGGGGTCTAAGTTGAGCTAGCGATGTTAAACAAAAGCGTTGCATGGGAGGAAACCTGTGGTTTTCATGGTTCTAATCATTTTGAATCATCTTTATTTTTAAAATAGGATTAATAAATCAATTTTATATTAAGAAATACTTAACTATGAATATGATAGTACCATAGACTGTTGACCTGTTCTTTTTTTATGATTATGGATGGGTATGAAAGGGGAGCACCATATTCATCTGTGTCACATGGCATGATCCTTGAGTAATAATTTACCTAGAAATTTAAAAACAAGACAATGTATCATCGGTTTTTTTTATTTTTATGGGTTTATAGGTTAAAATAAAAATACATAAAATACATAATAATAATTAAAAAAAATAAAAGGACACATCATAATTTGTGGGGTAAACCCCGTCACAACCGACAAAGCCGCGGGGACTTGAACCCAGGACCGAAGGGAGACAAGGGAACGCACTTACCACTGACCTATGACTTATAGTGCTTCCTTATTCTATAAATTTTTATATATACTTATTTTTTATTTTTTTATTTTATAAATATATATAAATATATATATTGTTTTCTTTTTTTGTCTATTTTTTTCCTTTTTCTACTAGTAAATTCTTCGAGTGACATGGATATCAAAGGACAATGTTATTTTCTTTTCTTAAAACACTAGGGAAAATGTTATTTGAATTTGGGGGATATGAAATAAAAAAATTGGCTTTGTGTAAAAAATAATTGTGTGAAAAAAATGATTTGAAAAAAAAGTGTGCCTTAATGGAAGGAAAAGTTTCTTTAACCTTAAACATGATAATACACATTGTACACTTTGAAATTGAATATAAAATAATTTTTCATGCCTTTATTCAGATTTTAATTCAAGTTTAAGTTCATGTTCATAGATTTTGGAAATTGTGGTTGTCCGATATGATTTTTTACCATTTATATTTTCATCCATTTAATAAAAAAACACAATGCATGTCCTCTAGATTGTGGGGTAGTATTTTGAGTTCATGGGGTCCCCCAAATAAATATAATAGGTTTGGTGATCATTTTAGTTTTAATATTAGTATTCAAAAAAAATTAAAAAAACAATAAATTTATGCATAGAGCAATGAAATGACATAATGCATGGCTTTCGGCACTTGGGGATCGTGACTCCATAGTTTTCTGGCCCAAAGATAGTAATTTTATATCCTTTGTGGTAATTTGACTTTGTTTTTGATTGATTTAACTCAATATTATTCCCAAGTATGTGGTCTTCACTTGGTTCCCAAATGTCTTTGATCCTGGGAGTCATCAGCAAAGTCTTGATACATGGGTTGACTCAATTGAGTCCAATTTCAATTACCATGGAAAATTCGAATATGTATATATATAATAAAAAATGATGAATACTCATATTAATATTGAAATGTTATTCCACATAGCGCTTCCATCATTTCCCCTTGAATAAAAATGAACCCCCATGTCTATTGTGATACACAACACATATTCTTGCTTAATTGATATTGGATGAAATATGGAGATAAATTTGAACAAATGAATGGGCTTGGGCTTGGGATATTATTATGAAATTATCTTGTATTAAAATATTTTTATGGGTTTCATGATTGTTTGGTATAAGGGTTCTTGGTGATCATTGTGTATTAAAATGTTTTAGAAAAGGGAATTCGAATTTCATATTTTTGAGATACATTTTGCTCAGGACTAGAAAAACTCAAGTTGGGGTGTATGATTAGCCACTAAAATAGGATAATATTAATTGTATGTATTATAATATTCATGTAATTAATTATTCATAAACACCATTTTTAGTTCATTTTACAATTTGAATATTATTTCACATTATGATTGCAATTCTTTCTTAAAATACACTATTAGATGGTACATTTTTTAACACATCCTAAAATAAAAAATGCTCTTGATTATGTTTTCATATTTAAATTTCAGGTCCCCCGTGATATAAGTAACAATTCATGCTTTTTTAGCACTTGAAGATTCGCATTAGAAGACAACCAAAGTTGGCCTTGAATCAACAACATTCGGGGGAAGTAATCTAGACAACAACCCAATAAGGAGATTCTAGTGGCCATTTTCCAATCCCAATAATCATGAAAATTGAAGTTAAGATAGAGGAAATAAAGGGGAACATTTAATACAACAGTTAAAAGAGATAATTAGGAGATTTTAATGGAGTTTCATGCGGCCCAATTTGGAGATAAAATTCTAGGCTAGATTCTACAACCCAGAAAACAGTCCACATATTTAATCATATCTCGCAAACCATAAACTATTTTGGGATGAAATTTTAAAGGCTATAATAGGAAATCTATATATTAATTTTTTTATTCTATGTACTACCAAAATTATTCCATCTAGATGCTAGTTTGAACACATCTGTAAAGTCATGAAAGTTGGCTCGGATTGTTTGTCAATGGTAGAAAAATCAAATCTCCCTCAACTTTTTACCCACTTATGGCCTACCAAAATTAATTGAGGAGACTTGAACAATTTTATGATCATACCAAGGCTTAAAAAAATCCAATTTAAGTAAGTTTTGGGGTAGGATTTGGGGATATTTGGTACTTTCTTTAATTGTAATATTATACTGCCACTTTTCCTTTGTAATGTTCTTCCTCAATTGTAAGTTATTAGAATCTCCTTAGTTTTCTTATAAAAATTATTCTTATTCTAATTTTATGTTATTATTATTAACATGTTGATACCATTTCTTCATGGTGTGAATTTATTCACACCAAACCTAGTGAGATTTATCACAAAATGGTGGAGTGTTTGTTAATTTGTTTTTGTTTTTTTATTTACTTCAATTCTTCCATCATGAGTCTACTTTCCGTTTCCATTAAGTTCAAAGGATCAATGGAGGGATAACCCACTTATGGTTTGATATAAGGGAGTATTGAGGGTCTGAATTGGATGTTATTTATCCCTCCATTAATCTCTAATCAATTTTTTTAAAATGAGATTTCTATTTGATGATTTTAAAACTTCTTCATCCTTATTTAATTTTAAGGTGACTCACTTCAAGTGCTAATACAAAACTTTACCTTGGAGTGCTCATAAACATGATCCTCCAAGTGAGTAGGTGATTAGTATTAGAGTGTGTTGGTATGAACCAGTAAGTTATGAAGTTGGTTAATCTCCTTGAATAAACTCATCTCAAATATAAGAAATTGAAATCACTAAAGAGGAATTTCATCCAATACACCCCTTATAATAACCTAAGATCAACCCTTCTCATAATCTAAATTCACTTAAGTCACATAGAATTTTCTTAAACCTATCTAAAATCAACCCAAATTTGGCCACTTAATAGCCAAAATTAGTTCATAGAATGTGTGTGCCTATAGGTTTATTCTTATGTCTTTGAGGAATCGACAACCCAAGCTACTCTACATTTGACTGCTTAACCCTAAAAACTTGGGTAAATTTGGTAGATACCACCTTCGTATGTATTATTTCTGAAAAAAAAAATAAGACTCATGGAATAAGAAAAGGTATATTGGGAAGTGAATTGGGTGGGGATGTGAAAACCAAAATATAGGGTCCCTGATTTTTCATACATTACTATGTCATCATTTTTAAGATAAAAATTGTAATATAAATACAAATCCATGATAAAAAGGGTTAGTGTATTGGAAAAATTATTCTCATACATAAATATTAAATAATAAAACATAAAAAGTTATTTAAATACATCATATTTATCCTAAAATGATCTTGTTCTCCTTATTCTATATAATCACTTGAGGATATACATCAAAGAATGGGGTGAGCTAAAATCCCAGTAAGAGGATTAATAAGAGAATTAAATAAATATAACATGGGTAGGAATAATCATCATTTAATAAGAATAGTAACATCATAAATTTCCTGATGGAAACATGTGATAAAGGAATTTAAACTGATGATGTGTAAAAATGAAGCGTCATGTCATAGTTGTTAAATACCACACATAGTTGTATACAATGTTAGCATCATGTCCACGCCTAGAATATGTGAATAATAAAAACTTCATCATAGTGAGAAATTATAGTATATTGTTCACTAATAATATAAATTATCTCATGTGATAAATAAATTTACCCAATTAATTGTACATATATATTTAATTATGTTCCCACCCATCACATAATAATATTTACATAATCATGCATGCTCTATGAAACGTATAACAATCATAGTCATGAAATAACTCATGTAAAGGAATGGTTTTCATAAGGATTTCATAAAGAATAAACTAATAACTAATATTTTGGGTTCCCAAATGAATAAGGGAAATCATTTTTTTCATAATCAGCAGCATTCTTTAGTGAAGAAGAAATAACCCCAGAGGAGTAATATATGTGTTTTGAAAAGGAAGATTTTTTTGAAAATTATCACATTTGAATTATTAGTCAAGGTGGATGCATGTGTATCCCCAAAAGGAAAATTAAATAATATTGAAATTAAATTTAAGGAAAAATATAGGAATATGTGTACCAAAGATGTTCATAAATAGGAATAACCAATGAAAAAAAGTTAGTTCAAGAATTCCTTTACATTTATTTCCGCATTATTTTATCACATTTATGAATCCTAAATAGTAAATATATATTTATTAAAAAATTGATCCAAATGTTAGTTTTTTTATATTTACCAAATTTTTTCAACAATATTCATTTGATTATATTTATTAATTTCCTTAGTTATAGGGTAGTCATTTTGATATCATGTTTCAAAAATTTCTAGTTTTACCTTGATTTCGCAATGTTATTCAATGTATTTTATACATTAGTATAATTAATTATATAATGTTCTGGTAAATATAATTAAATTTTTATATACCATATATAGTTTATAATATCCATCCATTCATATGGTTATATTTGTTGAAATGGAAATGTCTCTTTAGGTTGTTGTCGGACCTTTGATGGGACATTGTTAGGAGAGCAGGAAAAAGAAGTTTTATATTTATATATATATATTAAAAATATTAATTATAGTTGGTTAACATCATTAACATGTTGATAAATTATTTAATAAATAATATTATATTTTTTTGGTAAATTTGTGGTGAAAAAAAATGAATAAGAAGAGAAATAAAACTAAGAGGAGTAAATCGAAACATACTTGATCCTCAGTGTAGCATCTCTGGTACAACACTACAAATCCATCTATGTTTGGAGTTGTTTTACTCCACAAAAACCCTTGGTATTATATGGGGCTTTAAAAGGAGTATTTTGGTTTATGATTATATTTTTTAAGATATGTATGTGTGATTTTCCAAGGGGAGGGATAGGGGTTTGTTATATTTGAGGAAAGGGGTATTCTAAAAATAAAATTTTGCTAAAAAATATTTTATCAAAGGTAAAACATATAATAGTGAATTTTTGAAATTTGAATCATATATAAATATAATATAACGTTTTTACATCTTTAAATCCCATTTATAATTATAATTTATTAATTTATTAAAAAGTAATGTTGAAAAAAGATAAACTTTTATTTTAGGGTGTCAATTTTTACTTTAGGTTTTGGAAAGTACTTTTTGGTTTGGTAATTAATTTAATTGTATTTTAGCGAATAATTTATGAAATAAAATATATCATGTATGAAAATTATGTTCTTGAAATTATTATTTCATCGTTACATAATGAATTATGTAATTTAAGATACATTGATTATGTGAAAAACTATATTTCTACTATTCACCTGAAAATTGAAGTATTTATGAATATTGCCAAAAAAAATAAAACATGGTAAATTTAAATATGGTGATTTAATAAATTATATTCATTTTATGAGAATAAATTTCTATCATAGGTAATTTATATTTTTAATATAAAAATTATAATTCTTACGAAATACTATAATATATAGTCTATTAAAAATGTACATATATTTTTTGAGTTTTTTAAAGAAGATATTAATTTTCTAGAATTATAATATTTATATTTAAATAAATTAATAGTGATAAATATTATTTATATCACAATTTATTATTTTGAGGTATAATTACTATACTAGTGGATAGATTACTATTCTCAATTTATAGGTTACTAATACAATTGTCACATTATTATTACAATATTCACTTTACCTCATATAAACATCACTACAATCATTAATTCAATATTCAACTCAATTCCTCTCAAGTTTTTATATTTATATTTCCTATAATGTTGATTTATTTACTAATATTTTGTTTCTTTTATATAGTGTTGGAAGTGTGGGAGATTATTCTTGTATATGCGGCCATCGATATTTTCTCATATCATCCTTTATGTTTCTTATTTTTTGTCCAGTTTTAATGCTTGAAATTTAATTGGTTTCACTAATTATTAATATAAATGTATTTATTAATTGATTATTTTTATGTTTTATCTTTAATATTTATTTTTATAATATTATATAATATAATACAACACACATTTATTCATGAAAAACAAATATTCCTAATAAAAACAAGGTATTTACATTATCCCCCTTTAAGAAATTTCATCCTCAAAATTTCAACACATATTCTCATTTGAAAATATATGAGGGAACTTCTATTTCATTGTATAATCTGGTGGGTTGTCTTGTTGTGTAGAAAATTGTCTCTATTTTCCCAAAACATAACCACATGTTCTTCATATGAGAAGTCATTCTTCATTTGTACCACCCCCAGATTCAATAGTTGTGAGGGGTCTTGTATGTACTTCCTCAAGAGAGATATGTGGAACAAATTGTCATGACCCCCTCCCCACAAAGTGTACCCATCCTAGGCTGGCAATGTGAGAAGGGAGATAATGACCCCCCGAGTCCCGCCTCCAGTAGGCCCCGGGTTGGCGACTAGCACCGAGGGTATAGTAAAAACACAAATGGGAGGCATTACCCTCTAAGAGAAAACATGTGAAAGAAAAATATAAGACCGACACCAACCAACTCCAAGTTAGACTATAATATAAAATAAATCCCTAGTACACAAATGTAATGTCCTGAAAAAATACTACAACTGAAAGGGGAAAACTGCAAGTACCCAAAATAAAGTAAAAATATCAGCGATTGTGAATCCCAAACAGCTCCTGCAACCCCAAACTAGTATAAACCAGCCTGATCTCTAACCTACTCCAAGTGACCTGAAAAATAGTTTATATATACATAGGTTGAGTATGAAAATATACTTAGTAGGATCCTCCCTGGAGCCTCTCATTCAAAAGTAAAGAAATCATGCTAAAGCACAATTAACAACAAGTGAAACTAACTCATCACATAAATAGGTACACTAAGTTCCCAGCCTCACCATGGATACTCTTTCCAAGTAACACATACAAGAGTATATAATATAATAAATAATATCAATGGTACCCTGCTAATACTTCCCCACTAGTTTACCACTTTTCCCAAACGTCACATGTCCTAAGCATCTCTCTCCAAAAGGCTTGCCCGTAGACACCTGGGCGAAGCACCACAACATGATCCTCGTGAAAAAAAACCACCACATCCATGAAATAAAAGTAACCAAGTAGTTTCTGAGAGCCACCATAGCTTGCATAATGTGTATCATACATCGTGCATTATTCCTCAAGCCATTAAAACCCACACACCAAGTAATAATCCTCAAGCCATCATAGCCTATACATGTTACGCCAATAGTAGTCCATAAAAAATTATATCTAGAATATATGTGTGTGAATAACCAAAATCCACTACATCCCTCTACACATATATATGGGGAAAACTAACCGATGTTCCTACCAGCACAAGTAACTACCAAGAGAAGAGATCGGAGCCAAAGGGGGTAGTCAGCCATCCATCCTCCCACCGGAATGTTGGTGAAAACACCCCTCAGGGCTAAGAATCCCCAGGGAGTCGGTTTCCCTAACTGAAAGGGTGGATTAGCATATAGAAACATAAAAATTAAATAATATATTATATCTCACAACCACACTATGGGAATAACCTAGTCTTAGACTCAACTGCAACTAACGTCTCTCGGAATCTCAGCTGCCACTTCAAAGACTATGTATCCTTTAATCACACAACCATTTAAAGAGATTTAATACATTACTTCATTCCCTTTTTATCAGTTGCGCTTTATGTTAATTAATTCTTTAAACATTAATTAACCATTAATAATTTCCACATTATATTTCACTAAAATCACACCCAAAGTTCATTTTTCCTTCAAATTACAACCTCAGCATTGCACCCCAGCAATATACAACCCCATGGGTTAACATCATTTATTCAATTATTTATTTACAGTATTAATTTCCCATATTCTAAGTTATTCTAGAAAAACATTTTATGCTTCTAAACACAAGGGGGGTCAACATGGTGAGTAGATGAACTACTAATCGAGTGTTTGTCACCTATAGTAAGAGCGTAGACCCATCCTCCCTTGATAATCTAAACATGTAAAGCACGTGGCATACCCCATGCGTCTTCACCCCTTTTGGAAGGAGGGTAAGAAAAACATCCTCCTTGAGCAGTGGGGAAATCAAATAGGATAAAAAACCAATAAGAATTATCAAGCATCCAAACATTCACATCCAACCAGTTCCATCATCTCTGGTGTCCTCCCCGACACCCTCATGCATAAATAGATGCATCTTTCCACTATAGGCATAAACTTCTGCCACAACCAATAGGCCTACATGCCCCCACAAATCACAACAGCTATCCAGGCTCATATAACAACACATGCAGCAGCAAAACAAACATCATATCAATTGGGCTCTTGGACCTTAAACAAGAAAGAGGGTAACTCATAACCCTTCAAGGAATTATCAAACAAATGGTTCTTTAATCTATCTTGAATTAATCGATTTATTATTTGTAGGTTCCAATTATGGGAAACCTAAACAGTAAGATATCACAAATTGATTAAACATTCTTTCTACATCAATTTGATTAGCATCAAATTACAACAACAACAATCAGATTCATTCACATGCCTCTTTATCTTTAGCCAAACACTTATCAATTAATTATAGATTTACGTTCTTTACGAATTTCCATCAAGAATGAAAATCTAAACAAAGCAAGAATGGATATCACGCTATCTAGAAAAACAAGAGGCAATAACATACGATCAATATCAATTTATTTATCCAGTTCAAATATTTATTATGTTAATTCCATTATGATCCATTGGGATAAAACATGCTAACTATACAATTGCACATAAAAGAAAAGAGAGGTAATGAATCCCCTACCTCAAACGGTTCTTAACGTTCTTTATACAAGAACGAGCCACACAATGGGTTACGATCTCCTCCCCCGTGAAAACTGTATCCACCTGAGGATGAAGAGGCACCACCAAACTGGTAAACACCTAAGAAAAGACCATTAGGAACTTGGAGATAGTATTCCATAAAAGTTCAAGGAGAAACATAAGGAGATGAACCCAAAAGAATGACGATAGATCATACCTTATATCAAAGATTGATCGATACTGCTTGGTTGCATCAAAAACAGAGGGGAACCAATCTAAGGAGGAAAGTTTGATCGCACCACTCCTATAGGAAGGAATGGAAGGTTTGAGCATCTCACACCCAAGAATAAGGAGGAAGAACTAGGTAGTAAGATACCTCGTCCCTTTATAAGATTTAATGAAGTAGCGATTTAAGATACACTGGATTTTCCATTAAAAGTGAATCACATTAAACCATGCGGTTTGACCAAGTAAAAGCATCTCGAGCCTTAGAAAAAATTAATATAGGAGTTGTGTCCTTTGAATCGGAATTAGAGTCCTTAAAATGAGGTTTTAAATGCATTTTATGTCAAAGGAAATGTCAAAGGGGTGAAACTGTAGGAAGCTGGAAACACTGTTCATGAACACAAAATTTGGCAAAGGATAGAGGCTACCATTGGAACCTCACCATTCTAGAACACTGTTCATGAACCTAAAATTTGGCAAAGTAAAGAGTCTACCATTGGAACCTCACCATTCTAGAAACATTGTTCATGAACTCAAAATTTAGAAAAGGAAAGAGGCTACTGACGACACTGTTCACATAAGGTTACCGTTTCACTATTCACATAAGCCTACCGATGACACTGTTCACATGAGGTTATCGTTTCACTGTTCACATAAGGATACTGATGACACAGTTCACATAAGGTTACCATTACACTGTTCACATAAGGCTACCAATGAAACTGTTTACATAAGGTTACCGTTGCACTATTCACATAAGCCTATCAATGACACTGTTCATGTAAGGTTACTGTTGCACTGTTCACATAAGGCTACCAATGAAACTATTCACATAAGGTTACCATTGCACTATTCACATAAGGATACTGATGACACTATTCACATAAGGTTACCATTACAATGCTCACCTAAGGCTACTGTTGCATTGTTCACAGAACTGGAAATTTGGCAAAATGTTGGGGATAAGTCACCTTGACCTCCCAGAACACCTCAGATACTAGATTTTTGAAAAGGAATGGACCATAGAGGTTTGGGACATTACATCAGATACCTCTCAAAACATTCTCCTCCTTGAGAATTCAAAACCAACCTAAAGGAATCAAAAAAGAAGTTTGAACAACCACCCATCGAGATACCTCTCAAAAGAGAGCAAGCCACAAGAAGCAACCAAAGAAATCCATCTCATAAACACGAATGGTCTACAACCACAAAGTGAACATCATTACATGAAAATAGTTAAACATCAAACAACTCTGGGTACTGATCACATATATATGACTCACATTCCTAGGTACTCTCCTCCACTCCACCATATCGCCACAAGACATGAACCGAGGGGATAAAACACCAGCACAACACCTTCTCTTTGTGGTCTTGGATCTCCACAGGCTGCTCCTCGAAGGTCGCATCATCATCAACATCGATCTCTCCTCAATCGATTACGTGTGATTCATCATAAAGATAACAAAGAAGTTGTGATACATGAAAAACATCATATATCCGTCTCATCTATGAGGGAAGTGCTACATGATATGCCACAACTCCACCATGAGTTAACACCTCGAAAGGCCCAACAAACCAAGGATAAATCTTACTCCCATGACCAAACGTTCGCTGCCCATGATGGGGAGTCACCTTCAGAAACACGTGATCCCCAACATCAAACTCTAAGGGTCTCCTCCTTTAGATACTCGAAAGATACCTAACAATTATCAGTCCAAATGAACGCCTGATCCTTCCTGGTCAAAGCTGTCAAAGGAGTCACAACTCGAGAGAAATCGGTGAAGAACCTCTTATAGTAGCCTGTGAGACCAAAGAAACTTCACACCTATGATATTGTCTTGGGGGATACCCAAGACACAACTACTTCTATCTTTGATGGATCCACATCTACTCCCTTTTGGGACACAACATGCCCCAATAAACACAGACTTCTCGAGCCCAAAACTCACACTTCGACAACTTCCCAAACAACTGATGTTGACGAAGAACTCCCAAAATGGCGTGTAGATGCTCTACATGATCCTCCTCGGATGTGAAGTACAAAAGGATTTCATCGATTAAAACCACCATGAACTTGTCCAGGAACTCATGGAACACAGCGTTCATCAATCCCATGAACACAGTTAGAGAATTTTTCACACCAAACGGCATTACAATGAACTCATAATACTCATGACGACAACAGAAAGTAGTCTTAAAGATATCCCCATCCTTCACATGCATCTAATGATATCCTGACTGCAAGTCAATCTTTGAGAACCAACTTTCACCCTTCAGTTGATCAAATAAATCATCAATCCACAGAATAGTATAGTGATTCATCACTGTCAGTTTGTTTAGGCGACAATAATCGACACAAAACCTCAAACTATCATCAGCCTTATTCACGAACAAAACCAGTGCACCCCATAGTGACACACTCATCTGAACAAAACCGCACTGTAACAGACCATCAATCTATATATGTATCTCTCATAACTCAGAAGGGGCCATACTATATGGAGACATAGAGATAGGAGATGTTCCTGGTTGTAGCTCAATTCCAAACTCAATCTCTCGTCGAGGGGGTAATGTTATAACCTCTTCTGGAAAGACATTAGGGTACTCTTCTATGACCCTAGGAAACTCCAACTAATGAACCTCTGAAGAACTCAGCATCAGCTCATCCATCATGTATGATAAGGAAGAAACACACCTCTAACCCATCTAAGGGTCTCGCTCACCAACGAACACCATTGTCTCTCCATCCTCATCGAAGAACACAACATTACTCCTGAAGCAATCCATGATAGCCTTCACCGAATATAACCAATCCATGCTAAGGATGACATCATATGGTTGTATTCGTAAACATAGAAAATCTCCCGAGTGGTGTTGCCCCAAAACTAGCTCATAGTATTTACATACTTCGAACAAGTCAGCTCGGCCACCAACTGGTGTAGTCAACACCAAGGGCACCAGAAGCCTCTCTACCTCAAGTCCCAAATCATGGAAAAGGGTAGGTGATATGAAGGAGTGTGTCTCTCCTAAATTAAACAAGGCATACACCAAGGTAGAAAACAAGTAAAGTGTACCTCTAACGACATATGGCTCACCTGGAGATGAAAATGCTAAAGCATGAAGCTGACCACGAACTTCTATATAGCCTCTCTGACCCTGATGATGACCCCCACCATGGTTGAGCTCTGATCTCTGAATATGGGGAGTGTCACAGGGTTGTCCTTTGCCTGCCCCATCTACCCTCTGCTTATCCAAAGTTGGCGCAACCTACTACTGTTGCCTCAGCTGGAACTACCTCAATGGAGGAACTTGAAGTGGAACACCCGGTTCACGATGACTGCTCTGAAAGGTCAGGCACTCTCGTTGTTGATGACCTCGACCACCACAAGAAAAACAAGCACCTAATCCCTTTTCATAGGTCTAAGAGATGTTGTCCCCATAGAAATGAGATGATGGGGGATGGGACCTACCCCTGACCGAACGGAAACTATTCTACCTTAAAAATTGGGAACCCCATACCACACCTATGCTTCATGAGTAATCATGATGACTCCCCTCTCATGATGATCTGGTTCTGGCCAATGTTCTCTCAATGACCTCTACCCTCTCCATAACTTCAAGATATGTCTTCAACAAAAATGGGGTGACCTGGAACTGGATCTCTGGATGCAAAGCCTCCTCTAAATTCCTCACTCTGACCTCCTCGTCTATAAATAGGTCCGAAACATATTGTAAAAGGTTCCTGAAATGGATTCCAAACTCTCGCACACTGGATCTCCCCTATCAAAGGGTAAGAATATCCAAGCGACTAGATGACTTTCATGGTTGAAGAAAGAAACTCAACTCTAAACATGTCTCGGAACTCGTCTCATGAGATCACTGACTCCTCACAATCCCTGAGGAACAAGAACCACCACTGTCTCACTGCTCCATGCAGCATCGTCACAACCAAAGACACCCAATTCTCCTTCCAAGAACGGATCAAACTAAATCCTATCACAACCTCCTCTAACCAGTCTTTCATGACTGAATCTGAAACGAATCCATCGTACTTTTGCAGTCTCTGGCGCTGAAACTTTCAAAGTGTCCTCCTCAAAGTGTTGTCGTCTTCAGCCTCTACTAGGTGGTGATCTGCTAGCATAGCCTACTGGACATGTTCTATGTGATCCTAATGATTACGTCGACCTAGAGCTATACCTATAAAATAACATGCATTTAGAGCTCCTGAACCTGGAATATGGAAGACTCGACATTAATTAATTAATTGATTTCTTTTATTCATTTTAGGTTAACCTATCCTAAGGTCTACCCATTCAAACACAGTCACAAGGAAGAATTATGCATGATTCTTTCCTTGGTCTCTACCCTGCAACTAGTATCACCTTGCTTAGTAGCCATTATAAACTTAAAGGTCTGTAATTCAGATCATAGAGGGCCCTAAATGCCTATGTCTCATCTGGTCTCCAGTTTTTACATCACTTTCTAAACTTGATTGACACTATTTCCCTACCAACCCATGAAACATCACATGTTCCTAACACCAAACTCCATCCTATCTCTCAACCTTACCTTTAATACCACTCTTTCATGACCCCCTCCCTACAAATTGTATCCCTCCTGGGCCGATAATGTGATAAGGGAGATAATGAACCTCGAGTCCTGCCTCCAGTAGGCCCCGGGTTGGCGACTAGCACCGAGGGTATTGTAAACACACAAATGGGAGGCATTACCCTCTAACAAAACACATGCGAAAGAGAGAGATAAGACAGACACCAACCAACTCCAAGTTAGACTAAAATATAAAATAAATCCCAAGTACACATATGTAATCTCATAAAAAACTACTAAAACTGAAAGGGGAAAACTGCAAGTACCCAAAAGAAAGTAAAAAACAATAGCAGCCACGAAGCCCAAACAGCTCATGGAACACCAAGCTAGTAGAAACCAGCCTGATCTCAAACCTGCTCCAAGTGACCTAAAAATAGTTTATATATACATAGGTTGAGTATAATAGTATACTCTGTAGGATCCTCCCCAGATCCTCTCATGCAAAAGTAAAGAAAGCATGCTAAAGCACAGTGAACAATAAGTGAATCTAACTCATCACCTAAATAGATATACTAAGTTCCTAGCCTCACCATGGATACTCTCACCAGGTAATGTATACAAGAGTGTATAATATAATAAATAATGTCAAGGGTACCCTGTTACTACTTCCTCACTGGTTTTTATCTTTTCCCCAACATCGCATGTCCTAATCATCTCTCTCCAAAAGGCTCACCCGCATACACCTGGGTGAAGCACCACAACATGCACATCGTGCAACAAAACCACCACATCCATGTAAGAAAAGTAACTAGGTAATTTCTAGGAGCCACCATATCTCATATAACGTGTATCATACGTTGGGAATTATACCTCAAGCCATTATATCCCACACACCGAGTAAGAATCCTCAAGCTGTCACAGCCTATACACATTATTCCAACAGTAGTCCATAGAAAACTATATCCAGAATATATGTGTGTGAATAACCACAATCCATTACATCCCTCCATGAACATATATGGTGAAAACTAACTATTGTGCCCACTAACACAAGTAACTACCAAGAGAAGAGAGCAGGTCCAAAGGGGGTAGTCATCTATCCATCCTCCCACGAGAATATTAGGGAAAACACCCCCCCCCCCACTCCCAAGGCTCAGAATACCTGGGGTATCAGTTTCCCTAACTGATAGGGTGGAGTGGCGTATAAAAACACAAAAAGTACAGAATAAAATATATCTCACAACCGCACTATAGGCATAACCTATTCTTAGACTCAATTACAGTTAACATCTCTCGGACTCCCGGTTGCCACTTATAAGACTAGGTATCCTATAAGTACACAACCATTTAAAGAGATTTAATACATTAATTCATTACCTTTTTATCAGTTTCACTTTACATTAATTAATTCTTTAAACATTAATTAAAAATCAATAATTTCCACATCATATTTCATTAGCATCACACCCAAAGTTCATTATTCCTTCAAATTACAACCTCATCATTGTGCCCTAGGAAGCTCCAAACCCATGGGTTAACATCATTTATTCGATTATTTATTTACAGCATTACTTTCCCATATTCCCAATCATTCTAGAAAGACATTTTATGCTACTAAACACAAGGGAGATCAACACGGTGAGTATATGAACTACTCGTTGAGTCTTTGTCACCTATAGAAAGAGCGTAGACTCATCCTCCCTTGAGAAGTTATACATAGAAAGCATGTGGCATACCCCACACGTCTTCACCCCTTTTGGAAGGAGGGTAAGAAAACCAGCTGTCTTGAGCAGTGTGGAAAGTAAAGAGGATAAACAACCAACAAGAATCAGGAAGCATCCAAACATTCACATCCAACCAATTCCATCATCTCTGGTGTCCTCCCCGACACCCACATGCATAAACTGATGCATCTCACCACTCTAGGCATCAAATTCTACCACAACCAATAGGCCCCCATGCCCCCACATATCACAACATCCATCTAGGATCACATCACAACACATGCAGTAGCAAAACAACAATCATATCAATTGGGCTCTTGGCCCTTAAATAAGAAAGAGGGTAACTCAGAACCCTTCAAGGAATTATCAAACAACTAGTTCTTTAATCCATCTTGAATTAACTGATTTATTATTCACAGGTTCCAAATATGGGAAACCTAAACAGTAAGCTATCAAAAATTGATTAAATATGATTACTGCATCAATTTGATTAGAATCAAATTACAACAAAAACAATTGGATTCATTCACATGCCTCTTTATCTTTGTCCAAACTATTATCAATTAATTCCATATTTATGTTCTTTACCAATTTCCATCAAGAATGAAAACCTTAACAAAGAAATCATAGATATCATGCTATCTAGAAAAATAAGAGGCAATAACATACGATCGATATCAATTTATTTATCCAGTTCAAATATTTATTATGTTAATTCCATTGTGATCCAAAGGGATAAAACATACTAATTATAAAGTTTCACGTAAAAGAAAAGGGAAGAAATGAATCCCCTGCCTCAAACGGTTCTTGACGTTCTTTATATGAGAACGAGCCACACAATGAGTTAAGATCTCCTCCCCCATGAAAACTATATCCACTAGAGGATGTAGAGACACTACCACACCAGTCAACACCCATGAAAAGGACATTAGGAACGTGGAGAGAGCATTCCATAAAAGTTCAAGGAGAAATAAAAGGAGATAAACCCAAAATAATGACGATAGATCATACCTTATATAGAAGATTGATCGATACTTCTTGGTTGCATAAAAAATAGAGGGGAACCAATCCAAGAAGGAAAGTTTGATCGCACAACTCCTACAGGAAGGAATGGAACGTTCGAGTGTCTCGCACCCGAGAACAAGGAGGAAGAACTAGGGAGGAAGATATCTTATCCCTTTAGAAGATTTAACAAAGCAGCAGTTTAAGATACGCTGGATTTTCCATTAAAAGCATTTCACATTAAACCACATGGTTTGAAAAAGTAAAAGCATCATGATCTTTAGGAAAAATTAATATAGGAGTTATGGCCTTTGAATCAGCCTTAGAGTCCTTAAAATGAGGCTTTAAATGCATTTTACGTCAAAGGAAACGTCAAAGGGGTGAAACTATAGGAAGTTCAAAACACTATTCATGAACACGAAATTTGGAAAAGGAAAGAGGCTACCGTTAGAACCTCACCATTATAGAAACACTATTCATGAACCTGAAATTTGGCAAAGGAAGGAGACTACTATTGGAGCCTTACTGTTCTGGAAACACTATTCATGAACTCAAAATTTGGCAAAGGAAAGAGGCTACCAATTACACTATTTACATAAGGTTATCGTTTCACTGTTCACATAAGCCTACCCATAACACTATTCACATAAGTTTACTGTTTCACTATTCACATAAGGCTACTGATGACACTGTTCACATAAGGTTACTGTTGCACTGTTCACATAAGGCTACTGATGACACTGTTCACATAAGGTTACTGTTGAACTATTCAAATAAGCCTACCGATGGCACTGTTCACATAAGGTTACTGTTTCACTGTTCACATAAGGCTATTGATGACACTATTCACATAAGGTTACCATTGCACTATTCACATAAGGCTACCGATGAATATTTTTTGGAAGTATACGTGGATTGGCCACTGCTCCTATGAGATAAAGGATCTAAAAGGTTACATTGTACCTTGTGAAAGCTTAACTTTCTTTCTAAAGTGAATGAATCTATCCCATGGTGATATTCCAACCAAAATATTTTCTCTAAATTCAAACTTCATGTCCCATAGACAGTTTCCATCATAACCCTTTTTATGAATTTGAGAATCTATTATATGTTTTTGGATGGTTTGAACAATCTTTGTCATATCTTTTCCAAGATCAGGTCCAAGTATCTTTCATTCCCCTTATAACAAACCCACCCAACTTTCCCCCAATCCAAGCACCCTACTTGTTCCATCACAAACCCAAAGGGCATTCATGATCTCCATGGGCTGGCGAACAACACTCGGGTATAGAATAAAAAACTAGAGGGAACGATTTCTCCCACCCTAAACTAACACATGAAATATATAAATACAAAGAAATAATTAATAGATAAAAGCTAATAAATATATGTCATAACATTACGAAAATAGAAAAAAAACATTAAATGTATCCAAACTATCCAATATAAATGTCCAACTATAAATGACCAAAACTGAATAGCAACTAAATGTAATAGTGTGGAAAAACTCCCACCATATCATCACCAGCTACACAACTCAACTGACACAAACCCTCTCTACCTCACTATTGCGCCTTGTCTTTCCCTATATTGGAAGAAAATAAGAGCTATAAAATATATCTAATTGGTGTTCTTGGTGTGATCTAATTGGGAAAAAAGGATCCCAACCACATGTTCCATAATAATTATCTATATAATAAATCCTTTATGATCATTTTAAATAAAACCTGGCATGATAAGTAGTAAAAAGTTTTATAGAAAACATGGAAAATTTTCCCTTTTTCATAGTTCTAAAACCAAAGTAGGTATATCATTTTCAAATAAAATTTTCCATATCATAATTTACAAGAAGAAACATGTATATCATGGCTAGAGAAAAAATCCAAGAAATACAAAATAGAAGCATATGTATCACCACTAAGGATCACTACATGTTAGACTAGAAGACTACTCATACCACAATCAATCAAGTGCACAATCCAGTTCCTAGAACATAGGCCTAGGATGTAGACAAATACACCATGAGTAAACCCCCAAAAAAATTCAATATCAGTACCATAGAACAACAGGCCTAGGAAACAGAGGAAATCTCCATAAGAAAACCTTCATATAGTCAAGAAAATATAGACGTTGGCCTTATAATAAACTTTTCACCTAAGTACCCAAGCTAATACATGTGCTCTTTTTTCACAATTCATTTATGTTCTTTGAAAACTATTTCAAAATCCATTTCAATGCTTTGAAAATACAACTATTCTTTTCATTTATCCACAACTAGAGAAAAACCATTATTCATTAAAAAAACACATTTCAACACACACAAAATAGTCATGCCAATTCCATGTATAATTTAGTTTATACATCGACAACAATAAGGTTCATAAACAAAGGCTAGATATAGTACCAACTACCTTGAAACCTAGGCCACATGCACCCAAAATGGGATCTAATAACAACAAAAACCCAATGACATCAACAAAGTCCGTAGATATCAATCCACATATCATGATAGACTCAATTTATAAAACAATTTCTCATCTAAGAACAAAAAACACCACATGCCTCAAGAATGAACACCTTATACACCACAACCAAAAAAGGAACATCCTATAGAATGAGATCACACAACAGATCTAGAATAAGACATGAAGAAACACCAATTCATACCAATAACTCTGATATCACAACCCAATGAAACTACCACAATCAACATCCTTAAATAAGTAGAAAGATCACTCACCTGGGAAGACACAACGCAACCAAAATGAAGATAAAACACTAAAAATCGATTGGGAAGGAATGGTGTCTCAAAAAATCATTTCATAGGGAAATTAGGTCAAGAGAAAAGGATAAATAGTGTCCAAAATAGGCACTCAAACCCATATAGCCCCCAAAAAACCCTTCTTAGAAAATTACATGATATGTAATTAAATTACACATTGTAAAATCAACGATGTCAAAAAACATAGAAAAACCCATCAACAAGAATTAAACAATGATATTTAATTAACATACAACATGTAAAATATTTTCATGTTTTAAAAAATTTCACAAAATGTATCCTTTTCATGGATTTCACCCATCAACCATTACATGTCATGTAACTTAGTTACAAGATAGAAAATTCATTTCCAGCCTGCATAAAATCCAAAAATCAACCCCTAAAACTTCATACCAAGAAGGAAACTCAGAGACATGGAAAAAAAATATCCAATAAAGGTAACGGGATGTTACAAACTCCACATAATAAAGTTGTTCCATCCCTAGGAATTCATGTGGAAGATATAATCCCTGATAAAGAGGAGGCCACTACTCCCTCATCAGCAACTCACATTCCCAAGCCTCATGAGAATATAATTTTTTTTCCATAAGACTCTGACAAATGGAATTGACTTCTCACACGTGACTTTCACTTTAGAGTCAACAGTCTCAAATGGTTTCTCCAAAATGGAAACATCTGGCTCTAACTCAATTTATTCCCAAATCAAAACATGAAAAGGATCGGGATGCCACTTCCTATGCTGAGAAATGTAGAAATAATCATGAATACCTGTCAACTAAATCAACAATTCTAACCAATAAGCAACCTTCCTTAGACGCTCAATGACCTAAAATAGTCCAACATATCTCATATCCAACATTCCTTGTTTTATAAGATTTTGGTGACCCAAATGAGTTTAAACATTCAAGAAAATCCATTCACCAGTAGAGAACTCCAAAGGACAATGTCTCTTATCTTCATATGATTTCTATCGAATCTGGGCTTTGACCAGATGTCGATATACATCTTGAATCTTCATTTACACATCCTAAACCAAACATGGTACAACTAAAAACACTTCTCCCACCTCATCCCAACAAAGAGGTGATATGCATGGGCGACCATAAAATGCCTCAAAGAGATCCATTTTTTATCGATGATTGATAATTTTTTTTTAAACATACGCATCCAGTCCAAGATGGCTATCCCACGATCCACCAAAATCCATGATATAGGCACCAAAAATATCCGCCAGGATCTGAATCACCTGCTCTATATGACTATCTATATGTGGAGTGAAGGTATTCTTAACTTGAAATGAGTTCCCATAACCTATTTTAGACTCATCTAGAACCTCAATGTAAACCTAAGATCCCAATCTAAAACAAAGTACTTCTATGTAATAGTACAACCTCATGCACATACAGCTTATTCAAATAATCAACTTCAGTGGTATCTTTAATCAGAATGAAATTAGAAGACTTCATCTAATAATTAACAACTACCCAGAGAGAATTCCTCCATTAGGTAGTTTATGGAAATCCAACAAAAAAATACATGGATATCTCATCCAATTTACAGACTGGATCTGAAAGAGAATGAAGTAAACCTGAGGGTTTCAAGTGCTCTGCCTTTATCAGTTGGCATGTGTAATAGCGAGATACATAATCTGTAATGGTATGTTCCTAAAAGACCACCAAAATCGTCGTCTCATTTCATAATACATATTCATAGTGCCTAAATGAATTCCCCATGAAGATCTATGAAAATTAAATAAGACTAAACACCTCATAGATTATGGGATGACAACCCACTTCCCAATGTGGAGCATAAAATCTAAAGAGAGAGAACAACCAAAAATAGTCTCCCCATTATAAAGTCTTTCTCGAATTTTACTAAAATAAACATACTTTTTCTGAATCAATAAAATAAACTCAATGAGAGATTATGGTAACTAAAAACTGGTTAGAACCATACCTAAAACATCCCTCTGATAATATAGATGAAACTGAGTAAAAATCCCCATAAGTTTCCACTCATCCTTCAATTTTTAGAATAGTATTTGATGGTATATTCCTACTATGAGTGTCTACAATGACATTCTCCTTTCCCAAGGTGTTGGTGCTATCAAATTTAAACTTCTAAATCTATTTTACCCATTATCTTTGTTTGATATTCAAGTCATTATGAGAAAAGATATAACTCAAACTCTTATGATAAGAAAATATTGTTAAACTCTCCCCAAAACTATAGTACTGCCAACATATAAACACATGTATAACTGCAAAAGGATCTAAATCGGGATTAGGGTAATTCTTATCATGCTGCTAAAGATGGTGAGATTCTTAATCTACCACATGTAAATACTTCATAATCACACATCATAAAATATTACCAAAAGAAGCACAAAATACAACATACCCCTTATTGATCTCGAGTAAGATCATAATAGGAGCTGTTGTTAGAATTTTCTTTAGTTCATCAAAAGAATACTAACACTTAGAATACCATGTGAATTTTGCCTCTTTCCTAGTAAGAGTAGTTAAAGGTGACTCCATCTTATAGAAGTCCTTAAAAAATCATTGGTAGGATACATAAAGACCAAGGAAGCTACATATCTCAAAGAAATTATATAGGTCATTCCATGACAAGATAGATTTCACCATATCTAGATCAACTGATAAGTCAGGTTTAGAAATATCATCCCCTATTAACTTCACTTCATGAATCTAGAAACTACATTTAGAAATCATTCCACACAAATAGGGAAATATCAAAATTTTTAAAACCAATCTTAGATGGTTCTCATGCTCATGGTTTGATTTCAAGTAAACCATAATATCGTCCATGAACACTACCACAAATGTATCAAGATATTTATGGAATATCTTATTCAACAAATCTATAAAAACTACATGATCATTAGTCCAACCAAAATGTATTATAAGATATTCAAAATGTTCTTACCTACTCCTAAAAGATATATTATGTATATCAGACTCCCGAATTATGAGATGATGATAACCCCACTAAAGATCAATCTCTAAAAATCACATTTCCCAATTTATCTGGTCAAAAAAATAATCTAAAGGAGGAAAAGTGTACTTATTCATAATTGTTACCTAGTTCAACTTCTGATAGTCCATAAAAACAGAAGTGAATCATCTTCCTTCTTGGTAATGTGAACAGGGGCTTCCCAAGGTGACACACTAGGGAGAACAAATCCTTTTTCCTATAGGTACTCCAACTGAATCTTGAGGTCTTTCAGTTCCGTTGGTTCCAAATGATATGAATGTATCGATATTGGATACATATCTAGCAATGGGTCACTCATAAACTCTACATTTATCTCTCTCTCTATAGAAGGACTGTAGAAGACATCTTGGAAAGCTTCAGTGAATTCCCAAAAAATAGGAAGATCAATACCTGAAGAAACATCAGTAGACTCAATCACAATAGTAGACCACAAAATCCTGAGCTCTGGGTGGGAAGGTCCTACATGAAAAGACCTCAGGACCCACTCCCCTTGAAACACATGAGAGCCCCCATCAGTGAAAAGTAATGAAACATGATGATGATAACAATCAAACTCAGATAGATGAGAAATAATCCAATCCATACTGATGATGATGTCAAAATCATCAGGATCAAGAACTATGAAATTCAGATCAACTCTATATCATCTATCAATAACGAAAAAGAAAGGTGATGAAACCCCTATTCTTTTCTCTTACCAAGAGGTGTTGCTAAATCCATTACAAAGGACATAAGTTCCATTGTAAGTTTAAGAAAATCAACAAAAATTGCTGATATAAACAACTGGGAGGTACCAGTATCAAACAAAGAAGATGTTACATAAGATGGAATAATGATAGTACCTATCACTATTTTTGGACCTTAATTGACCTCCACTAGAAACCCATCTATTGCATGAAATTTATTTACTTCCGAGCCTTCTATCTAGATGTCTTTAGACCTTAAAGCATGTGATTTCCCCAAAGTATCCTTTGGAGTCAATGAACCTGGGTCATAATGAGGCATAATAATAGAATGAAAAAAGCGATGTAAGTGACCAATGTGTCCAAAACCATTGAACATCGTCATGGTTATAGGACAAAAACATCTTTTTTATCTGATATTTCCACACCGATAGCAAGTCATAGGCACATTTCTACCTGTAGTAGATGGTTTGAAGGAGGTTTGTTCAAGAGACCCACCTCCACCACTCCTATGATTATATCTTCCCTTACTTTTCCTCCCATACACACCATTTATGTTTCCACTAGATGGAATTGAAGTGGTGGAAAGTAAAACCTTTCCTACCATAATCATATCTTTCATCATAGCTCGATCTACCATCTCTGCATAGGTATAATTCTATAACATAAACACCTATGATATTATATTTGATCACAAACCATGAAGGTACTTCTTAGAATTCAACTGGCCATTCTTCACCATGTTTGGAGAATAACAGACAAGCTCAACAAACTGTTTGGCGTATGCTGACACTAAACACTCTCCCTACTGCAAATATAGGAACTCCATTGAATTTTACAACATCAGTGACTCTAAAAAACTATTGTAATAATAGGGTTTTGAAACCATTCCAATCCAAGTTGATGTGTATAACTAACTGGACTATGGAATCCCACCATCACATACTAGAACCCTCGAGCCTAAACGCTGCATAATTCATATTGGTATTCTCAGTTGTTACTAGAAAGTTGAATATTTGATCGATTCTACCTATAAAGTCATATGCCTCCTGAGGTTCATTAATTCCTTTAAAGGACAATGTCGTCTCATGTAAGAATTCATAAGATCGATCTCTCTCTCCTCCATCTCATGAATATACTTCGGCAACTATGTTCTAAACCCATGATACATCCTGATCAACAACACAAACTACCCATAATATAGCCATGATGATATTGTGATCAATAGGTGGATTCCCTTAAAGAGTATTAGTTGCACCTTCATGCAGAACTTGTGTAAGATGTCTTAGATTCATAATATTGTACACCAACAAAGAAGGAATGATCAGACAATAGAATAAATATCAGTTTATACCATAAAACCCATAATTGTAAACTAATATTTAAAACAAAAACAAACACAAGAGATACATATCCCAATATCCAATAGAAACTAGAGTCTCATCATGGTAAGAGCCATACAGGAACTCTTTACAACATACCCCTCAAGTCTCAACAATCCAATCTTCAGTATAACAGATATCCCAAGACAAGGACTCTTAAGGAAAGTCCTCCTCTGATACGACTTTATAATGAATCGATCCAAGTTACCCTCAAGCTTAACACCTGACCCGTTCCATCATATACCCAAAGGGCATTCCTGATCCCCATGGACTGAAGATAAGAACCCAAGCATCAAACAAAAAAATAGGGAGAATGATATCACCCAACCTGAACAAACACGTGAAATATATATACATAGAGAAAGAAATAACAATGTAAATCTAAAAATATATTAAATAACTTAAGAAAATAGTGGGAAAAAACAATTGTAATTGTAGACAAAATCTACATGAGACAAGTCCAACTGAAAATGGAAAAAACTAGACAGTGACTTTATGTTATAGTGTAAATGAACTCCCTCCATCTCACCACCAATTACCCAACTCAACTGACAATAAACCTCACTACCTCACTGTGGTACCTTGCATTTCCCAGCATTGGAATATATTCATAGGTCTACAAAACACCGAAGAGGTGTGTATGTTGTGATATAACATTCTCAATAGGATCCCACCTAGGTGTTCCATAACTAGTCTATATATAAAAAAACCTTTAAGCTCATTTCAAATAAAACATGGAATGTCAAGAAGTAAAGAGATTTTATAGAAAACATGGTAAACATTTCCCTTTTTCAGAGTTCTAAAACAAAAGTTGGTATCAATTTCAAAAAATATTTTCCATATTATATTTTACCTGAAGAAACATTCATATCAAGGATAAAACAACTAGTCAAGAATTGAAAAATAAAAGCATAGGTATCAGCACAAGGGATCACAATAGTTTAGATTATAATACTACTCATACCATAATTATTCAAGTGTATAATATGGTTCCTAGTACAAAGGGCTTGGAAGAAGATGAATGCCTCATGAGTAAACCCTTCCTAACAATTTTAATATGAGTACCCTATAAAAATGATACTAGGAAAATAGAGGAAATCCCCATGAGAAAACCTCCAAATAATAACAAATATATGGATGATGACCTCAAGAAAAACCTTCCACCTATGTAACCAAGGTAACCCATGCACTTGTTTTTCACAATTCATTATTGTGATTTTAAAACCATTTCAAAACCATTTCACAATCCATTTCAATGATTTGAAAATAACCCTTTTCTTTACATTTATCAACAACCAGTGAAAACCCATTTTTCTTAAAAAAACTCTATTCAACATGAAAAAAATAATCATTCCAATTCCATGTATAAATCAGTTTATAAAATAGAATAAATTTGGTTATTCAACATAGTATAGGGATGAAATACCCTCCCTCAAATTTGGGTTCACACACGCCCGCAATGAGATCCACCAACAATGAAAACCCAATGACATCAATAAAGTCCCTATATCCCAACCCACATCTCAATATAGATTCAATTTAGAAAACACAGGGTTGGTGGAGAAAAGAAAACACCACATTACTAATGAATGAACACTGGACACACTACAACCATCAAAGGAACGACATGCCAAACTAGATCGCACAACTAATCTCGAAGAATACACAAAGAAACACAAATTTAGAACCATGAATATGCTATCACAAACCAATTGTGCTACCACGATCAAAGAAAATGATGAATCATAAAGATAACTCTCCTAATAAGAGACACCACAACCACAATGAAGATCGATTGTTGAACATATCGATCAGGAAAGAATGATGTCTCCAAAATCAATGTAGAGGAACCCTAGGTTGATAGAAAATGAGAACTGGTGGCCAAAAATTGGTCATTCAAACTCGTATGGTGTCCTAAAAATCCCTTGTTAGGAAATTACATGACATCTAATTAATTTACACATCATAAAATCCATAATGTCAAAAAACACCAAGAAAACCCATTGCCTTAGATTAAACCCAAATAATTAATTAAATCTCGGTGTGTAAAAGATCGTCATTTCATGTAACCTTTAACACCATGAATCATTTTCACAACTTTCACCCAACAACCATTACATGTTGTGTAACCTAGTTACATAGAATCAAATTCTCATAAATCCTGCAGAAAATCTCAAAATCAACCCATATAACTCTATTCCAAAAAGGAAACTCGAAGGGAGGGGGAAATGTACCTAATCAATGAAATGGGATGTTACACCCAAACATCATTCCAACATTTTAGATATCTACATAGAAGCTCATACAGAGCTTCATATGTAGCCATTTTTAGACTCTAGTGGAATATATTATTATATGAGAACTCAATTAATGGAAATATTGATCCCATCCACCTTTGAATTAAATTGTAAAAGCTCATATCACATCCTTGAGAATCTAAATAGTCCTTTTAGAATGGGTCTTAGTTTTTGGGTGATAAGTCATGATGAAATTCAATTAATTACTCAAAAAATGATGATGAATTCTCTAAAAATTAGTGGTGACCCTTAGATCATTATCTGAGAGGATAGAAAGTGGAATCTAATGAAACATCACCACTTCCTTCACATATATATTGGAAGGTTTTTGAAGAGATAAATCATCCTAAATAGCAATGAAATGGGTAATCCTGGTGAGTAAATATCCCACAACCCATATCACATTATTTCCATTGTATGTCTTTAGGATACCATTAAAAAAGTATATAGTGACATTATCCCATTTCTATGTTGGTATAAGAAATGGTTGCATCATCACTTTGGACTTCTATATATATTTTTTAACATTCTAACACACTATACACCATGAGATATACTCTGGGACATTCTTCTTCACATTTTCCCACTGTAAGTTCTCTTGAATATCATTATATATATTAGAACTTACATGATGGATAGAGAGTGGTGATATATCCAATAGATCCTTATTTATCTCATGATATGATTTTAAAAAAATACTAATTCCAAACCAAATCACACCATCATCATCAGTGTGAAATTCATGTATCTTCACTTACATTATTGCTTTGAACTTTTTTTAACAACAAATCATCCATTTGTACCTCCTAAATCATATATTGAATGGATGGTTGGGAAATAATTTCTTTAAGGTGGGATGTATTCCCTATTGTTATTATTTAAAGATCAATCCTTTTCATATACATAAATATATGGTATTTCTTAATCCACATCCTGGATAGTGTAGTAAGATATTTTCTGTTAAGGGAATTAGTGACATTGTTCGCCTTTCCGAGATGGTAGTGAATAGAGAATTCATTTTCAATCATTATATCTTACCATATTCATTTATGCATGTTGAGATCCTTCTATGTGAATATATAATTTAGCCTATTATGGTTAGCATATATGTCATACTTATCAACATAGAGATAGTGCCTCCAAATTTTAAAGGTAAAGATCATAGCTAATAACTCATGTTCATTTTTTGGTTAGTTTTTCTAATGGATATTCATATTTTGTGAGGAATAGGCAATTAATTTATCATTATACATAAGTACAGAATAGAATCATTTCCTCAATATACTGATGTATATCACAAAACCTTCTCCACTTGTTGGTAGTGTGAGTATAGGCAAAGTGATGAGCATCTTCTTAAGCTCCTTCAAACACTCCTATCATTCTTCCATCCAGACATACATTTCCCCTTTCTCTGTTAACTTATTTTTTGGCTAAAAAATCATGAGATATTTCTCTCAAAACCTTGGTAGTTCCTAGATAATTTACAAATACTAAGGATTTTGGTGACACCTGTGTATCTATTTCGTTAATAAATTTCCTTTATCTTTCAAGGTTCCATAGAACTTCCCTCCCAATGGATAATGTTCCCCAATAATGTTACATAATACATCCAAAAGTCACGATTTTTTAAATTTATCATATATTTTCTCCTTCCTTAATGTCACTATAAAAATTCTTAGATTCTCTTCATGTTCATACTTACTCTTGAAGTAAATGAGAATATCATTGATAAACACTACCACATATTTTTTGGGGAAGTATCTATTAATAAAAATCTTGAACATTGTAGGGGAATCAATAAATATTTAGGGCATTGCTAGGAATTCATAGTAACCATACCTTGTATGAAAAGTAGTTATCTGAATATCTTCCTTATTCATCATCACTTGAAAATATCTAAAATTAAGATCCTCATTTGAGATGTACTCCTAGTTTTTTGAATAATTCATCAATCCTTGGAAAAGGATACTTATTCTTTATGATG
The DNA here is from genome assembly GCA_963277665.1 of Viscum album. Taxonomy (NCBI): domain Eukaryota; kingdom Viridiplantae; phylum Streptophyta; class Magnoliopsida; order Santalales; family Viscaceae; genus Viscum; species Viscum album. Next base: position 115,051,154 of record OY728127.1, read on the forward strand.
ATTTTTTTAAGCTCCAGATAATCGATACAAATAATAATTGATCAATCCTTATTTTTGAAAAAGAGAACTACCACACTAAATGTTGAAGAACTATGGAATATGACCCCTTTTTCTAAATTCTCTTATAGCTAATTTTTAAATTCCTATAGTTTGATTAGGGACATCCTGTAGGGGGATTTTGTGATAGGAGTATCTCCATGTATGAGCTCTATTGAGAAATCAACCTCATATTCTGGGGGAAGTCCAGGTAACTCTTCATGAAATACATAAATAAATTCCCTAAAATTGGGAATTTTCTCTAGGAGGATACCATCCTTTTTCTCAACCAATTGGGAAAGGTATGATTCATCACAGAGTATCAATACCCACACTATTTATGGATTTTCCCATGAAGATTCATGATTATCCTACCATTTGTAGAGGAGAATTGGATGGTTTGGATTATGAATAGTGATTTACATTCTTAATAGCAGATATGTTATCTATAAAATGAGAGCCAATCCATTCATAGTATAGAGATGGATTCCACCAAGGGATGTATTATGAGACTCGCTGGAAGAATCTTCCCACATATTCTTACAAGAGAAGATTCCAACACTTGGGTTGAAATGATTGGAAAACTTTATGTTTTTAAAGATAGCTCAACTTTAAGGTATATATCCTTTGATTCAACAATTCTCAAAAACTTATAGGATTTAAAGGAATTAATAGTTCCATAATCAAATAAAACATTTTTCATTCTTGATTGAATGGGTAGTATACCTTATATGACTTCATTTTCATATTCCACTTCAGCAGTAGTGATGGAATAAGCATTCCCTTTCTCTTTTGTCTTTGATGGTTGTTGATGATGATTACCCACAATGATTCGTGGTTTTATTACACTAGCTTGAATATTTCCCATTCCCCCTATAATTGAATCATTGATCCTTCAGTGGTGCACTAATAGGCTCCTTATTTCCTTCCATCATGTTGGATAATATATTCATGTCACATAAAAATTCATGATCTTAGTGGTCATCTATCCAAAAAATAATGAATTTTCCCATTTATTTGAGACAATTTCCATGATGATTCTTCCCATATATCTGACATATGGGAAGTTTAATACTCTTTCCACCTTTTTAATTTGACCCACCATCTTGAAACTCCATTCATATCATCATACCTCTATAACCATGGGATTATTATATAAACTTCATATCTACATTAAGAGAACATCAATCCAATTCTTCATAACCTACAATGTCTTAGATAGTTATACCCTTTGAATGGAATGGTTTTATACAACAAAATAATATTTATATTTTTTATCATTTTGATAATGAAGCTCAAGGATTATCTCGATAGCCTTGTGATTTTTTCCTCATAAACCATGATAGATTCACCTTTATTTTTCTTCATCTTGGTGAATTATCTCTCTATCTTTGTTCAAAAATTTTGATATAAATACTTGGTAAGAAATATTTTATTAAAGTATTCCCAGTCCATATCTTCCATTTTAACTTTTTTCCTGATCTTCTATATTAACTCCCACCATTAATTAGATTCACTATTTAAAAGATAAACAGTCAGAGTCACCTTTACCTTCTCAGAACAATGGATCATAGAAAAGATTACCTCCATTGTGTTAACCCATTTTTTTGAGAAGTGGATAAGATGTTCTACTTAACATAGGTGGTATTTTCTTCATAAAATACAAAATTTACAGTTACTCATTGGTTAAGTATGTAAATTACATGTGGTTTGGGTTATTATTCATAGCTTGAGATAACTAGTAAATTATTTCCATGGTGTTTGGAACTCCACCTCCCATGGAATTAGAGATTTCATTCAAATAATCATTGCATAGTCTCTCATATGGGTTGTTGGAATAGTTTCTACTATTTCCCACCATTTTATAAAATAGAAAAGGTTTCAATAAGACATAATTCAATACTACAAGAATAATTTATACATTTACAGAATTAATACTAAAGGAATGTATTATAGGATCCCCATGTTTAACTTTTAAAAAATTATTCTTATAGGATTTTTTAGATATACGTAGACTTATTATTCTAGTTTTTACTCTTGTTTTCTAATCATAATTCCCAAATTAACTTAATCATGTAGTGATACCAACTATATAAACCCTACATTTTCTTATAGAACTATTGCATCATTTTTAAGATAAACAACATAATATAGATACAAATTTAGGATAAAAAGGTTTGATTCTTGGGAAAATTGATATCATACATAACTGGTACATAATAAAACATAAATCATTATTTAAATCCTTTAAATTTATCCTTAAAAGTTCATGTTATCCTTAGTACATGTAATGACCCAAGGATATACCTCAAAGAAATGGATGAGCTAAAATCTCATTAAGAGGATGAATAAGAGACAAGAATCAATATAAATTATATGATAATAATCATCATACCATAGTAATATGATCCAAATCAATGTAACATGGGAAAATGTGATAAAATCTTGGAATGTGGGAATGCATAAAAATTAATCATCATGTCATAGTTGTTAAATACCATACATAGTTATGAATAAATATTGCATCATGTTAATGCAATGAATTTTTGCATAATCAAAACATAATAATTATGAGAAAATATAGAATCATGTTCACACATAATATAGATTATATCATGACATACATAATATTACCCAATGCATTGGAGGGTAATATAATTCAAAACTAACCTATCACATTATAATATTTACATAATCATGCATGCCACGTGGAACATATAACAATCATTATCATGATATAACCCATGTAAATGAATAGGATTCATAATGATTTCATAAATCATAAATTCATGAATAATCCTTCGAGTTCCAAAATTAATAAAGAAAAAATAGTTGTCATAATCATTATCATTTTTTAGTGAAGAAGAAACAACTCAACGGGAGTAAAATATGTATTTTGGAAAGGAATTCTTTTTGGAAAATCATCGTATCAAGGTTATACATCAAGGTGGAACAATTTATATTCCAAAATGATAATAGAAGAATATGGAAATGAAATTTTTTGAAATATATAACAATATCCTTTCTATAGATGTTTAGAAAGTGGAATAACCCAATGAAAAGGAGTTGGGTTCGAGAATCCCCTTACCTTTATTCCTGCTTTTTTCATCACTTTTGCGCCTCTTAAATAACAATCGAAGATTTACTAAAAAAATTATACATAGGGTAATTATTGTAATTATAAACACTATTTATCAATTATATTTATTTGATTATATTTCTTAATTTCCATTGATATAGGGTAGTCATTTTGACGTCATTATTTAAAAAAATTCAATTTTTCATGGATTTCGATACTTTGTTCAAAGTAATTTATACATTTGTATAATTAATTCCAAAAGAATGTATTAAATATAATTACATTTATATATTTTATATATATTTTTATAGTATCCATTCATGATTATGGTTATATGTGTTGAGATGGAAATGTATCCATTATTGGTTAACCATACTTTGAGGGGACACTATTGGGAGAGTGGGAAATGGTAGTTTAAAATTTATATATATAGTAAAAATGATAATTATAGTAGGATAAAATCATGAATATAATGTTAAAATGATGAATAATTAAACATATATGGTTTTTTATGAAAGGCATGGTGCAAAAAAATAAATAGAAGAAGAATAATAAATAAAAATAAGAAGAGTTGATTGAAACTTACTTACTCTTTGGTGTAGCTTCTCTTGTACACCAATAATAATCCCTAGATGTTTGGAGTTTGATTGATCTAGAAAGTACCTATGAATTCTAAGGGGATTTATATGGAATATTTTTCTAGATAATTTGAATTAGTAAGAGAGTTGTGAGTTATTTTACATGGGGATAGGGAGAGGTTATTTATACTTGTAAAGAGTGTTATTTTTTAAATAAAATATTGAATAAAATAGTATATAAAATGTACAATATGAAATAGTGAATTTTTTATAATATAAATCACATATAAATATAATATAATGGTTTTGAGACTTTAAATCCTAGTTATAATTTTAATTCATTATTTTATTAAAAACGAAAGTGGGAATAAAAGAAATTGTTATTTTAAAAGAATTAATTGTGTCTTTACGTTTTGTAAAGTTATTTTTAGGTCATGAAATTATGTTTATTATATTTTAATGACTCGATTATGAAATAAAATATATTATGGCTAAACCTCGGGTTCTACAAACTATTATTTCATTATTACATAATTAATTATTTCATTTAAGATACATCATTTATGTGAACAAATCATATTTTTACTATTCATTCAAAAAATATAGTATTTCAAAAAATTACAAAAACATCACCCATAGTAAATTTAGATGTGATGAATTCAAAAATGATATTAATTTTATCAAAATAAATTTTTAATATAGGTAATTTTGTCTTTTAATATAAAAAATATGATATTTATGAAATACATTAAAATGTAGTTTATTAACAAAAATTATAATATTTTCATTAATAATTTAAAGATATTTATTTTTTGGACATTGTAATAATTATATTTTCATTAATTAATCATGATGAATATTATTTATATAACAATTTATTAGTTTGAGGTAAAATTACCATTCAAATTTTTAGATTATTATTCCCAATAGTCTAGTTACTATTCCAATGGTCACATTACTATTATAATGTTCACTTTACTTATTATAAATACCACTTCATTATTTCACTCAATATTCTATTTAATTCCACAAATGGTTATATATTTCTATTTTATATAAGGTTTATTGGTTTACTAATAGTTTTTAATTTTGGTTGTATTAGTAGTGGGAGATATGATTCTAGTAGATTGATGTGATCTATATTTTCCCATTTTAACTTTTATATTTTATATTTTTTCAGTTGGAATGTTTGGAATTTTAATTGGTTTCATTTGTTATTAATATAACAGTATTTATTAATAATTTTTTTGTTCTTTTGTCTAATTTTTTTAAGTGTATAATATTATATAATATAATATAAAAAACATTTATTCAGGATAAAATTATTACTAATAAAACTTGTTTCATTACAAGAAAGGGTTTTATAGTGTGAATTAGTGAAGTTAAAATTTGTCCTTTAATAAGTGAAGTGAGTGACGCTCTTGTAATTTTTTGAAAAGATTCAATCATACCCACATTTTTATCATGAAATAATTTTCCAAAAGTGTAAATTATCAATACTAATAGACATAAGATAGAAATATGTCAATAAAATGGGTGTTGCATATAGTTTTAGGTCATTTATAACCTTATATTTTTAGTTTAACCCTCGATAAATCCATTTTTTATTAACAGTGGTAAATAATTTTAACTATTTTCACTATTAATTTATTCAAAAATTAAGTTAAACTTATTATAAAATATAAATTAATATTATTCCAAATTTAGAATCCTTTTTTAAAAATTCCATTGACATAAGTGGAAAAATGTAATTTTAATATAATCCCATATACTTCATGAGAAAGTAATTTTTCAAAGAGAAAATGTTTAATAGCTTACAATGATTTTATATCAAAATACAATTTGAATATTCTTAAAATTACCTAAATTTAATTAATAGTGATATAATTTAACTATTTTTACTTTAAAACCAATTTAAAATATAATTTATCACTATAAGTAATTCAATGGAAAATGTAGATTTAAATTAAAAATCAGTATTTCTCACTATTCATCAAAATATGAAATATTTTAGAAAAATCCCAACATTTCATCCAAAGAAAATTTTTATTTTATGATTTCAAAAATGAATTTAATTTTACCAAATATATTTTCTAAAAGTGGTAGAAATTAATTTTATGTTATGTGCATGAAACGTGACTAATCATCTTGTTAAAAAAATAACATTTTTCAGAAAATATTGCTTTTTCTTATAAATGATTATTATATTATTACTAATCAATATATATCCATATTTTTCATTATTTAGTTATTATTATTCATACCCTATAATTTAACATCTATTTCAAAAATATTATATAAATTGAAAATCTTTTAATAATATATCTCATATCATTTATGCTTAGTGTTGTGTGTAACTCACGCTAAAATCAGTGGTGTGGGTAACGCAATAAAAATATAGTGTTACATGTACCACATGATAAAATTATTTTTGCATGTAATGAATTATATTAATGATATTTAATTTATTTAAAATAAATATATTTTAAAATCTCATGGGTATTATATTTTCTTGTAATCTTGATGTTGTGTTTGGAATAAGCAATCGAATACAATGTTCTTATTTTAAAATCTTAGGGTGTTACATTAACCCCATGAAAAATAAATTTCATATTCAAAATATAAAAATGATCTCGGTAATCAGTTTATTGAAATTTGGAAATACCATTTTCAAGAACCCTCCACATCATAAAAGGATTGATAAAATATCCTATTAATAAGAGAGAATATATAATAGAATTGTTATATGGAAGAACACATTACTATGTTTCTATGAAGTAAAAAATTGGTGGGATGTAATGATTTGGACATGGTAGAAATGTGTAAATAATTACAGAGAGTGATTGAGGCCACTTATCAAAAGAAAGTGAAAGATCAATGGAATTTTAAGGTCCTTAAAACAATAAATATGAGATGATTTAATGGATAATCTGATCAATTATATATGAATATAATAAGATAACATTTTTCATCCAAGAATTTTTTTCTTAATTTTGATGAATTAATTTAATGTCTTGAAATATAAGGAAATATACATACCTAATATTTTTCTATTTCATAATCATAATTCCATCCTATGGTTGTGCTTCAATAAATTACAATTTCATTTATTATTTAGTGTAGTGAATATCCAAAATGAATTTTTAGTACTAATGCAATAAAATAAACTTTCAAAATACTGTAAGATCCATAAAAGAGTGACAAGTATTTCTATTTATCTCTAACTATTTTCCTAAACCAATATAGTCAGTATAAGTTATCCGATGTAATAAATTATTCTCTATATTTAAAAATAAAACCAATGATTCATTGTTAATATTTATTTTTCAAATCATTTAACTAATGAATTATTAACCAGGATATATCATAGGAAAGTGTTTAGTTTTAAAAAATCATCATCATTCATTCATGGGTTCAATCCCCATGGACATACCAGACATGAAAGTTTTTCACCCAATATGGGGGTTGTCATTTTTCTAAAACCATATTAATACAATTCTTATAATGTTTCCAAAAAATATTATGGAAATCCCTAAAATAAAATAAATCATTAAATAACATTTTTAGTAAGGTTTATAGTAAAACTTATTTTTTTCATAGTCTAATATTCATATTTTTGTATTATTACAATTTCATTACTAATAATATCAACCCTAACATTTATCAATACCATTAATACTATTTCAATAAAATTTAAAGGCATTATTCCTCAAATAACTTTTTCATTGAAACATATACTAAACTAATGGGTTGTATAGTCATTGGTTTCTCTCAAAATATCCTTAACTTTGGTCAACTCCAATCACATAAAACCTAAAAAAGTTGTTTAAGACGCTGAAATTTTGATCAATATTAAACATATAAAACCATGATGGTATATTTAACTCTTAATGTGATAAGTAAACATAGTTTTCTAAAATTTAACATGATCCTATATGTTTCATGATTCTTATAACCAAATTACTATTTATGAAATAATTCAACAATTAAATTTTTTAATCATAATACATCAATACTTCATCCCTTTTATTTTCATATAGGTCCTTCTTTGGCTAATGTTTTAATATTTAAAAAAGTAAAATAACTCAAATAAATCCTAGGTTCTCCACATGTTAGAAAAAAAGTTATAAATGGATCCATCTGATTAGATTTATTTCATTTCATTATACTCATCATTTTTTCTTGGTAATTTGTTGCTTTATGCACTAATTTTTCACACATAAAGCCTTTTTCCATTCATTTTAGACACTGTATTTTCAATCTATGACACCTTAATATTAACCTAGGATATTCATTTTATTATCAATTCAAATTAGTCATACTGGTTTGTAAATAAAAGGAAAATTATCCTAAATATATCCCCATATAGTGTCAATATAGGTGCATAGTAAGGCTCATTTTCATACATTGGGTGAAGATCAGGTCACCCCCCATGTTCCTTTTTCAAAGTTATTACTCTAAGGTACATCTCTCTCAGAACCATGTCCACTTATAGTTACCTAATAGGGATGTATTTATAGAAAAAATCACATAATATCGATTTTATCAAAATGTTAGTGTGTTCTTCTACACTTATCCTCAATTTATATCTTAGGGTTATATTCCCTTATCTTTTTTTCCCTAAATATAGTTCCCAATGTTTATATTAAATTTTATCTAATACCAACTTTAGTGAACCTGACCATATTAGACCAAAATTAGTTCCTACTTTAATACATTGTAATATGATACAAGGAATCACATCATGAAGGACTGAATAGATTAGTAGTATTAATAAAAAATATACATATATGATTCCTATATTAAATTTCATTATATAATGTACAATAATTTTTTTCATTTGATAATAAAACTATTCCCTCTATAATATCCTTGAACATCAATAATAGTTCACATCATGGAATCCTAAGGAAAATAAATAAAATAAGTTTGAACTCAAATATTTATTAAGGGTAGAGTACTACATAAGATATCATGAATGAATATGAGTAATTAATTTTTAATAGTAAATAACTAAACACACATGACATGTAATCAATAAAATTATAAGGAAATGAATCCAAATATAACATCATTATGAAAATCTCTTAAAGAATAATAAATGAATTCTTAATGAAAGAAATACATAATTATGACACACAATGATCCTAGGAATCATTATTCCTCTACCATTAAGACCTTTCAAAATAAAGTTTAGAACTACATGTGGAAACAAATTTAATTTTATCTTACCTATTTGTCTATTGATACCTAATGATCCATTAAGGGGATATATAATGACAGTCCCCACCAATCACTGTAGGTCCAATGCATTCCTCATATATTGAATAATCAATTTATTTTATAAACATTTTGTCTTATCATAAAATAATTGTATTGATTAAGGAAAATGTATTTATCAATATTCCCCTAGATAAAAAAATAACATTTAATATAGAATAAAAAATTCATAAAAGATATATTGTTTAAAAAATAAATATATAAATGATAAATAATATGGATATTTAGAGGAAATTTAATTTTCTTATGAATATAAATAATTAATGTAGAAGTTAATGGAAAAAAATGAATCATTAATGGGAATTTCAATACTTTACTTTGTCAAAAATATCATAAACCATCTATAATGGGAATGAGGATGGTATAAATACATCATATACCTAGTTTAGTATATGTAAAATGAAGGTTTGTTTTCATTTATGAATAAAAACCCATAAAATATCCTTAAAAAAATTATTGTGGGAAATATATGTAATGACCCAGACTCTAGTAGCCCAGATCTGGTGCCTTACATTATTACATTGGCATATGATACATGAAAATTTATCACAAAGGATTTAATAGGGTATTATCCATGGTAAACTATATATACATTTTAAATTCAAATTACATTTTGCACATAAATTTGAAAAAGTATTTTATTTCAGAACACTGTTATTCCCCTTGAAGTAACCCAACATATCAATTATAATAAACATATTGGGTTCCTGTGGAAAATAAAACATAAGAAACTAGATATCCTAAGTTCTCAATAATGGTTAAGTATAGTATAAGTAATTATAAATAAATAATAGATAATCATCATTGGAAGGTATCTACCTAAACAAAAATGCCATTTAATCAATAAACTGAGAATGGAAAGGAAAACATATATTTTTTCAAAGTGAAAATAATATAGATAGTAATAATTGAAATTAGGGAAATACAAAATGTAGGATGTATGAACTATAAAGATATATCCTCTATATAGTTAGTGTTAAGATAAATCATCTTTCCAATTTGTGTATGTGGGTAGAAACTCGCCTGATTCTACTTGGAAACAACAACAAAATTTCTATCACTAACATGATTAATCTCATGAGGATAATTTTTCATCAAGGGTATTTTCTATATATGTTCCCCACCCATTAATGTATTTCCAATGCATTCCTCACATGAAATACAACTTAATCAATATGTCTAAACAAAATCAACAAGTAGTCATATTGAATACCAATACTTCCCTAGTAAAACTAACTATAAACCATTCAATAAATTATATAAGATGATATCATAAGTTATAAATTTAAATGAATTACAATATTTAATAAATTATTCTGACATATATTAAAATAATTTAAATTAGATCATTGAAAAATTCCTGAGGAAAATAATCTATAAACATTCCAAAGTGTCGTATGACACATTTAAAAAAATTAAATTATATTCCCCATGATGGAATAACATTTACATGAAACATATAATATCATGAGAATATATAGATTCGTGATATATAATTTCAAAGGAGAAATATATACACCTCATAAAATAATATAGTATAATATCATAACAAATTTCTCAAAGAAGAAAAATAGTGAAAAAAATCGATGACCGCTTTGGTATATTTGAATCCATAATCCCCAAGAAAGATAGATACTCAAATGGATTTGTAAATATAAATAAATTTAATTTTAATAAACTTAAGAAACATCCATAGGTATTATATACACCACACAACAAAAATAAGTGTTGAATAAGGCATATATCTCATAGAAGTAAAACTCAAACGTGAAAACCCTTATTCATGCTTCCCTTTAGTGTAGCATTTTGTACCTTTCCTATATGATGGTTTAAATGAAGTTATTAAATCATTAAATAAATATATTAATATTTATAATGTGATTATTTTATAACATATTTTGACCCATTCATTAATAATATTTAATTATTTTCATTATTTCGGGTGCGTTTGTTTAATGGTTTCCAGATCGGTTCATTTCTGTAAAATTATGGATGTTCGGGTAAAATAGGATTATATCTCCAAATGTGAAATAGAATATATTATTAAACTTTTATAATTATTAATGGTCCCATATATCATTTTTCATTCCTGTATGAGGGTGACTCATTTGATAAAATGTTAATGATAATTGTTTAGTTACATTTGGTGATTTTTCGAATACCACAAACTCATTTAATTTTATTTACTATTATGAGTATATATTAGTTATATAACATTAAATAGGTTATAATAAACCTAATAAAATCTTATTTAACCATAGAAATAGTATTATGACCATCCATGATGTTGTTAATGAAAAAAAGAACAAAATCATTATTCACGAAGACAATTAACAAACAAAATTTGGACAATACATTCATTTCATTGAATAAGAGTAGGTGTTTAAAGGGATGGATATAATATATTCAATTATAAACATAAAATTACATTATATACATTATTATAGAATTAATATTCCTTTATGGATGAAATATATTAGGATAAAGTGAAAGAATAAAAGAGATTAATATATGTATTTTGAGAAAATTACATCTTGAATATCACGTCCTTGGAGGACCCCATGAAGACATTGGATTTGGTCATTTGGTGAGACCATAAGTTCATGGAAGTGGGGATAGTGAGGAGGATATTTTTTGGAATAGATATTATGATACTAAAGTATTGTGACTCAAATGTGATGGTGAGTTGTGGTATTTATACTTGACAAGAGATGGGTTTATGTGATTGAATTAATGGTTATTTTATATTTAAAACCTACCACATTGATTTGGAATTAATTTAAAAATAATTTTATAAAATTTAATATTTTATAGTATTTTTAGGGTAAATAAATACCTAAAACAACTATTATATTTTTTTTGTTTTTAGGAATTCTAGGCCTTTACCTTTTGAACTTTAACCCATTTCATTTTTTACCTATACTGCGGTAAACAATTTTTTTTACCACGGTATCTTTTTTGTGCCCAAAAATGAAATTGACCATAAAAATATTTAATATTATGATTCCAAATATGGAATAAATTTTTCTAAATTAAATTTCCATAATTGGAAAAATTAGATTTAAAAATAACCCCACAGACAAAACAAAAAAGTGGGGTTTTAAAGTGAAAAGTTTTAATAGTTTTTATATCCAATATTAATATGAAATTGAATAAAATGAACTAAATTGGTTTTATATATGTATAATTTAACTAATTATACATTGAAAACAATTTAAAATATAATTTTACTATATAAATAAATTATATGATAAAACAGTTTTTAATTAAAATTTAGTAATTTTTACTATTTTTCATGAAATGAAACATCTCTGAAATATAAAAAAATAACCCTAAGAAAATTATGATATTAAGATTTTAAAAATGATGTTTATTTTTTTCAACTAACACATATAGAAGTTTCAAAATGTAGTTTTAAAATAGTTACCCTATCAAAAGGGGGTAAACTACCTTTATAATTAATTTTCTTTTATGCTTACAATTGGATTTATTCTTATCTTAAGCCTATCAAACTTGTTGGATGAATTGAAAAACATTTGAATGAATTTATAATATATAAATTCCATCAATAAATTTAACTAACAGTAATAAATTTAATTTATTATCATAAAATGTCATTGTGGTCATAAAAATAGTTTATTATAAAACACATCCTCTATGTTCAATTGTTTTTCAATTTTATTCTAATTAAATAGTAACAAATGAATTAATTTTATAAACACGTGTAAACTATATTTTTATAATTATATTAATATTATTCATTCCTTCCATTAAAATATTTATTTGAAATAATTTTAGTAAAAATAACAATATTTAATAGTATGTTGTGGTTCTTTTAAGCTTGTATGTTATCGAACAGATTAAATTTAAAAGAGTGATATCATAAAATAATGGGTTGCTACATCCCCCTTTCCTGTAATAAATTATACACTTTTAATGTGAAATTTTAATTCAAAAATAAATTTTTGATACATGATAATACCTTTGTGGTAATCCCACATCATAAATAACGTTAATAAAACATCCCCTTAATAATGGGGAAATGGAAATGTGAAGGTCACCACAAAATTAGTCTTTTGAATAGGATAACATTGCTGGGAAGTGAAAAATGGGACATATAATAGAAATAAAAAAATCATGTTCTGATGGATAGTGATAGAGAAGATGGCCATCATAAAGTTAACCATCACAAAACCATAAATTTATGATGGGTTAAAGGTACCATTGATTTATGAGTAAGAAATTGTACAAATAGAATTTTTCATTCCAAATTCCTTTCCAGAGATGAGTAATTATATTACTATCCAAATAAGCACCTAATAAAAAATATTACTTGATATATTTATATGTCGTAAGGATAACCTTATCCTTTGCTTGTTCTTTGATCTATTTCAACTTTATCTGTTATGCTAGGAAATGGATATACAAGTTAAATTTTTCATACCTGACACACATTAATGAATCGTAAGACCCCCCCCCCCAGCCATTCCTTAAAAGATTAAATATTTACTGAAACCAAAATGGTTAGAATATGTTATCAATAAACAAAGTTCAATATAATACATTCCATGAGTTTTTAATCTTTAGACTCATCCAAAATATGTCTATTGAAATTCAAAGACCAAAAATTTAGAAGGAAGGTCACTAAATCTTCCAAATAAACATGAAATTATATTTCCAAAACAACATTATATAACTCCTAATGTAACATAAAAAAATATGAATTCCTTGACCACAATAAAACCTTATTGAAAACATGCATTCATCTAATAATAAAATCTCAAGTATATTTCTTAAATCCAAAAATGAAGTATACCTAATAAAGATAATATAAACCATCAAATCACTAACCACATAAATAGTCACCTATACTATCCCATAAACACCTCTTTTCATTATTATATCAAAATCAAATATACATTAAGGGTTATCTTTTCCAAATCACATTTTTTCCATATTAACAACTTGCAAATGAATAAATTCTCTTGGTATTATTCATCACATGATTCCTTAAACTTAAGAAGAAGTATTTAAGTACAATAATTATTCATTTCATAATTCTTATGATAAAAATACTATCAATAGATTAATTTTATAGAATATTTAATGATCCAAATACACTAGTATATTAATCACTCAATTTTAGTTGTATCTATAGAAAAATATTGAAATTGATTCCTTAAATTCTTTTGAGGTATATTCCCTTGACATTTTGTGAATTTATTTGAGTAGTTCCTTATTTCACTATAATCAAAACACTAAATATCAGTATTTTATTTCATCCCTTTGAATTAATTTTCTTGGTTACCCTTTTCTATGAACTTATATCAAAATCTCAATCCTTTCAAGAATTTACTATGGTGATTTTTTTCACATTTATCACATGTGGTAAAATCCTTCTTTCCTTTATTACCTTTATCCATTATTTTCTATGCTTTCCTCTTCTTCTATTTCTTCCCATTTAATCCTTTTCACTTGGATATTTTTTATCTATCCTGATTTAATATAATACTATTTTATCATATGATAAAAAAAATTTAGAATCTAATTCCATTTAGAGACTTTTCTTGAGACCTTCAATGAAATTATCAACATTGAATTCCATTTTGCATATATAATCCCTAGAATATGTTGTTAACCTTATAAGGTTATATTCATATTCTATAGAACTTTATTCTACCTTTTTCTTTAATATAAATAACATTCTCTTTATCTCAGTTTATTGCTCGTGGGGAAATATTTTTTAAAAATTTACTCCTTAAAATACTTCCATTCCATGAGTTTTATTTTCTATTCCACCATAGTATTCGAGAACAATAACCACCATTGATCAGAATTTTTATTAACATAATACACTACAAGTGTATCCATTTCTTTTTCATTGCATACCATTGCTAGAAATATCTTTTTTAAGGGACTTGATCAATTTCTCAGCTACTGCTGGATTAGTAGTCCCACTATAAGATGAAAAATTGTGTCTCAGTAAATGATCCAACATAGGTGTAGCATATTTATTCTTCTTTGAATGAGTATTATTCCATAATATTATCATAACTTTCTTAGATTAAATACCATATGTATTGGCTTCCTTAGTAGGTTAATCACTACATTTTCTATAAGTATTGATAGCATTATTCCTTCGCAGTTTCATTTCTAAATAATGAAATGTACTGGATTAGTTCATATCATTATGAAACATAATATATAATCCCAAACCTAGTGAAACACGTAACATAAATTGAACTTTTTTGAATAACTAATCTCTAAATAATAATCTTGGTTTCTCTAAGAATATTCTCAATATCTGTTATATGGTTATGTTTCCTTAATTTATGTTTAAAAAAATCTAGTTATCATGGTTTATACTAAACTTCCTATGATGAAAACTTTAACGACTCATATTCTAGTAGCTCAAAGCTGATGCATTAATTTATTAAATTCAAATAAGATACCTAAAATCAAATCTCAAAGGAAAAAATTGTTTATTAGTCTTGGTAATATAGATACATATTTTAAATTAAAATTACATTTTGTACATAAAATTCCAAAAGTTTTTTATTTGAGAACACCATTATTCCATTAAGTATAACCCTTCATATCAATCATAATAACCGTCTTAGAAACCTGGGGAATGTATAACCTAAGAAGTATGTGGAATAAATTTCTCAGTAAGGGTTATGTAAAGTGGAAGCTATCATAAATAAATAATGTATAATCATCATGGGAATGTAAATAACATAACACACGTGTCATATGATGAGTAAAAAGAGAAATAAAACAAATTTGTAGATTTTTTCAGAGTGAAAGTACCATAGATATTAATAAATGAAATTAAGGAAATCCATAATTTTTGATGTCTAAACTATCAATATATATCCTCAAGATAGTTACTGTAAAGATCAATCCTCTAGATTGTTTATGTTTGTGGGTAGAAACCTATCTGATTCTTCTTGGAAACAACATGAAGGGTTAGTCACTAACTAAATTCATCTCATAAAACTAACGATGCATTGAGTGGATTTTCTATATATGGTACCCATATTTCCTCTCATGTCCAATATATTTATAACATGAAATAGAACTAAATAAAAATTTCTTAACAAAATCAATAACAATTCATACAGTATATTAATACCTCCTCATAAAAAACTCACCATAAAACTTTAAATAAAATATAGATGGTGGTATTATAGAGATAGTACTCAATGATATATAAGATTCAAAAAATCTTGCTCAAATATATGAAAATATTTTAAATTATATCATTGAAAAATTCTTACTGAAACTAATCATTAAACATTCCAAAGTGGCACATACCACTTTTAAACATTTCAATTATAAGACCCAATAAAGAAAAAAAATATATATAAAACTTATAATATCATGATAATAGGGATATTTATGATATAACATGTCATATAACTCATAAATTAATATATGTGTATGACATAATAAATGTCTCAAAGAAGGAAAATTGTGATAAAAATCCATTACTTGATTGGAAACTTTGAAACTATAAAACCTATGAAAAAAGAGATAATAAAAAGGATATTTAAATCAATAATAATATAATTATATGAAACATAAAATAAATTCATTGTAATTATATAAAAAACTCACAAAAATAAGTGGTTAATAAGGCATATATCTCATAGAAGTAAATATGAGACGAGAAAACCCTTACCTCTCACTTCCCTTTGTTGTAGCTTTATTTAACACCCTGTATGATTGTTTAAACAATGTTTCTAAATCATTAGATACCAATATTTATATTTATAATGTGATGATTTTATACCATATTATGACCCATTAATTAATAATATTTCATTATTTTCATGGTTTTTGGTGCATTCGTATTATGGTTTCATGATCGATTCATTTGTGTAAAAATATTCTTATTTTTTGTGAAATAGGATTATAAAAAAATAAGTGGATTAGAATAGTATTAATGAAATTATAGGGGAATTAATGTTCCCATATGTCATTTTTATTTCTTTTATTACTATTATTCATTTGATAAAATGTTAATGATATTTTTCTAGTTAATTTTGGTGGTTTTTTAAAACACCATGGACTAGTTTCATTTTTTACTATTATGGGTATATATTAGTTCTAAAACATGAAATAGGTTATAATATACCTATTAAAATCATATTTAACCAAAAAATAGTTTTATTACACTCCAATAAGTTGGTAATGGAAAAGAAACAAAAACATTATTCACAAAGGTGATTAACCGGCCTAATTTGAAAAATAGTTTCATTTCTTTGAATAGGAGGAGGAAATGAAAGGTATAGATATAAAATATTCCATTTGTAACAAAATATTATAGTATTTACAAAATTATGTAATTTCTATTCCATGATAGATTAAATATATGAGGAGAAATTAGATTATGAAAATAAAATAAGAGAGGTGTTTTGAGAAAATTACCTCTTGAATATCACCTCTTTAGAGGACCCCTTGAGAGAGTTGGATTTTGTATTCTAGTGAGAAATAAAGAAAATTAATGTGGGGAGGGTGATTATTAGATTTTTTGGTTGATATCTAATCATATTCAAGGATTTTTAGTCAAACTTGGGTGGTGAGGGGTTGTATTTATAGTTGAGGAGTAGTGGGTTTAAGTTATTAAAATATTGATTATTTTATATTTAAAGCCATCAACATTGAGGTGGCATTAAATTTCAAGAATTTTTCTAGAAATTAATATTATAAATGCGGGTTATTGTATATAAATACTAATATAAAAAATTAAATTTTGTAGTTTTTAGGTATTTTAAGCCTGTTCCTTTTCAACATTAAGGACTTTCATTCTTTACCCATACCGCAATAATTAATTTTGTACCATGGTAACTCTTTTATGCCTAAAAATGATATTGACCATAAAAATATTTTTTTACCTTCTACTTCTAAATATTTTATTAATTTTATCATATTAAATTCACATAATTGGCAAAATTATATTTAAAAACAATCCCACATACACAATGAAAAAACAGGATTTTAAATTAAATAGTTCAAATGTTTGAAATGTTTTTATATCCAATTTAATTATGAAATTGATTCGAATGACCTAAATTAATTTAAATTTTATATTATTTAACTAATTATACAATAAATCAATTTAATATATAATTCAACTATATAAATAAATTAGATTAAAATCAGTTTTAAATTACAATTTAGTATTTTTTACTATTTGTAAAAAATTGAAACTTCTCTGAAAAATAACAAAATTTCACCCTAAGATATATTTGATATTATGATTTAAAAAAGTAATTTTATTTTTTCAAATAAAACTAGTAAAATATTTAAAATTTATATTTAAAATAGGTTCACCCTCAAAAGGCAGTAAAACTACATTTAGAAATATGTTGCTTTAAATGATAAAAATTTGATTTATTCTTTTCATAAGCCTATAAAACATGAGGTATGAATTTAAAAAAATTTGAATGAATATATAATATATTAATTTCATTAATATATTTCAATAATAGTTATTAATTTAATATATTATGATAAAATGTCATTATGTCCATATAAATAGTTTTTTATAAAAAACAACCTTTATGTTCAATTAGTTTTTATTTTTATTAATAAGAAATCGGTAACCTATGAATAAATTTTATAAAAATATGTAAACTATATTTACATAATTTATTTAATATCATACATTCCCACTATTCCAATAGTTTTCTGATAGCGATCATGTTAAAATAACAACATTTAATAGTATATCATGGTTTTTTATGCTTGAAAGCTATCAAATATATCAAATTTAAAAGAGAGATATCATAAAATCTTGGGGTGATACAGTATCCAAATTATTTTTAAATTCACTTTTTAAAACATATAATGTTTTCAAGATCTTATTCATTGAAAATTACTTTTAAAAATAATGAATTTCCAAATTATAAGATAAATAATTTCTATTTAAAAATTACCTTGTAGACATGAAATGGGAGCTTCAGAGAAATTATGGTTATATCAGTGGTTAATTTTAATCATGATGTAAAATTTTAAAAATAATATTCATTTTTTACAGTAAAAATATTAGAAAAGTGATTTTCTCAGAAAATAATAGGAATGTTTCTTTTAAAACATTTTTTACAAATAAAATATATTAAAATTTTCTTTAATAATTTTATTTAAAATGATATAAACATTTTTAGAAAAAAAATGGTTTTGGAAGAGAATATATTTCTGACTGAAGAGAGAAATGAATAATATTTTCTTAAAAACATTTTATAAAACATTTAAAGTACAAAATAGTCAAAATGGTAATATATATTGATAATATCATGAATAACTAGATGAGAAGAAAAAAGTTGTTTATTAAACCATTATCAAATTATTTTCATAAAATGAAATTCAATAATAAATAATCTCTATTAGAATGAGATTTTGAAATAAACCCTTATAATGATCATAACATTGAAGTGAGAATCAACCAATAAAGAGATTATATGTATCAAATATAAATACATATTAAACATGTTTAAATATGATATAATATAACAAAAATTCATTACACAAACAATATTATAGTATTAACAACAATGAATAATTAATACAACCCAACGAAATGAATTTGTGTTATGAAATTATTTAACAATTGGTAATTTTCTAGTAAAATAAAATTGGATGAAATAATTCATTTTGAAACATATAATACACTGAATATTTAATGAATCGTGATATAAACTCTTAAAGGGGGAGTATATACACCACATAAATGATGATAGGTGAATAATAATACAATAAGCCTCAATGAAATGAAATTGAGATGAAGTCACATAGCTTATATTTTCTTTTGGTTAATCATGATTAACCTTATGTATATTTTCTTTAAACATATTATTAACTTATTCCAAAACCAAAATTATATTTATAATGTGATATATTATCCTTCTATAACATCTTATCAAACATTTATTAATAATCATTCATTATTTTCATTGTGTTAGGTGTTAATTTCCGAGTTTTCTCATGAATTCTTTTTCATGAAAGATTTGGTTCATGCATATATTATATATATACATCATCTCTAGAATAATAATCATTAAATATATGTACATCAATTATAATTTTAAAATCAATCATGAAATATATTTTTAAAAAATTAAGTACATTACGATCTTGGAGACAGTAGGTCGTACATACGCATGTGTACCGTCTCAATATTTTAACAATAATTATAGAAAGGAGGTATATAATATTATATAATTAAAAATTATAATAATATCATAAATAAAATATTATATAATTATATATATCATCCATGTGTTCTGGTGATGAAATGAGAGTCACAACACTTTATGAAGGCGGTAGTCCACACGTAACGATGTTATCATATTTAATTGAGTGAAAAGGTAAGAAATAAATTGATATATTGTCTTCTAATAATAATGAGTCAATAATGAATATAATTATTAATTAATTTAATATAATATATAATGACTAAACATATCATTATCACCTTCCTTGTTAATCATTAGTGAAAGACTAATCACGTCGCTTCACGTGTGGTAGTACGCCCTACACATTACAGATGTTATCATACCCCCTACCGACAGGAATATAAAAAGATATATATTATATAATGACTATATATTTATAATTATATTATAAATATAAAATATATACTTTATATACATCATCATAACCAACCGTGATAGGTCTTAATATAAAAATGAATGACATCGTTTCGTGAGGGTGTAGTCCTCCATACACATGAATGATGGTTTTGTAACCCATTTAATGGAAGTGGGGATGGTTGTAGGTAATTACATTATTATAAATAAATATCATTATATATTTTTTTATCATCATATTTTAAAAATAATATAGATAGTTTGAGTAAGAAATAAAATAAAAGCGCTCATTGAAGAACATTACCTCTTCTTCGTGTATCCTCATTAGGTTTGCACCAATACATTCCTATGTTTTATTTCATCCTAATAAAATAAATCTATGATGATATTATGGAAGTTTTGATGTTATATGGGAAGGTATTTTCTGAACTAAAATGGTTTTAATGTGTAAATAATATATTAGAGAGGGCGGCCTTTTATAAACTAGGTGATTGCAACTCGTGTATTTTTTTTTTGGAAAAATTCGATCATAACCACGTTTTTATCATGAAAACACCTAAAAACTATGTAATTATAAATAATTAAATAGGTAAGGTTAATATATGTCCATCCAATTAGTTTTTTACAAGTTTTTAGGTTGTTATTTTCCTTATAATTTTAGTTTGATCGCCGATAAATCCAATTTTACCTTAACCACAATAAATAATTTTTACTATTTTCACTATTCATTTTCGTCAAAAATTATGTTTAAATTATTATAAAATATATATTATTTTGATTCAAAATATTATATCCAATATTTTAAATTCATTTCATATAAGCGGCAATATTTTTTTTAAAATTAATCTCAGAGATATGACGAAAAAGTGGGTTTTCAATGGAAAAATGTTCAAATGATCACAAAGTTTATATATCAAAATTCAATATAAAAATTACTCGAATGATAGAAATTTAATTAATAGTAATATAATTAAACTAAATTTTCTTTATTTCCCATTCAAAATATAATTTAAATGTATAAATAATTTAATCTAAAATGAAATTATAAATTAAAATTCAGTATTATTCACTATTAATCGAAAATTGAAATATTTAAGAAAAGTCACAAAAAATATAATTTAATATTAATACTATAATTTTATAAATAATGATAATTTTATAAAATAAATATTATAAACTTTTAAAAAATTAATTTTATGTAATGTGTGTGAAGGGAAAATATACCAATTGTTAGAAAAATATAGTTCTTCAGAAAACAATTATTTTTTATGTAAATGATTATTATTTTATAAATAATAAATATATAACCATATTAATAATAATTTAGTAAGAAATTTTCATACTATCTAATTTTATGGTGATCCTATATATATTATATTAAATAATAATATTTTATCAATATTTCACATTTCATTTAAACTCGGTGTTTCATGTAACATAAGAAAAATTCAATGTTGTGTGTAACTAAAGACAAACATAGTGTTGCTTATAACATAATAAAAAGTTAATGTTTCATGTAATTAAATCTATTCAAGAGATTGAATTTATTTAAAATTAATATATCATAAATTCTTAGGGTTTATATTTTCTTATAATCTTAGTGATGTGGGTCATATATGTTATCAAATATAATCTTTTCATTTTGTATTATCTAGGTGGTACAGATCATGAAATAAAAAATATATTTTACCTTCATTTTTATGAACTGGTGGTATTTTAACCACCAAATTGTTTAAGGATATGTGGTCATTAACATTCTCATGACCATGATCTATATCACTATCTATTTTTTCATGGATGTCATTTTTCTCCATAATTTCTATATTTTAATGTATATTAAATTATATCATTATCTGGGAAACTAATTATTTGTTATTCCAAGTAAAATTTATGTTTTCTTCTTCACATTTTTAGAGGATGATTTATTTTCCCAATGTACGATGAGGGTTTTCAAACAAGGTAATATATAATACTAAACCATTGAGGGATGAGATAATATCTTTATAATCTAACTTATTTAGGTTTTAGGAGAATGTAACACCCTAAAAATTTTCTTCAAAATAATAATAAGCTCTATAACATTATTAACACACAAAAATAAGGTTTAAGGAAATTTTTTTAGGACACAAAAATGTTATTAATTAAATGTTACCATTAAAACCTAACTGTTAAACTATTTCATATCAATATGAATATCATTATATTGAAAATTATATATGATAGTCATAATAAATAAAATTATATTTATTTATTTATTTGAAATAAGTCCTCAATTTTTATTTAATTCACTTTATATATAAAACATTATTTCATCATAAAAAATCATTCTTATTTAATTTTGTGTGTAGAATTTAAAATGATTTCCTTTCATGTATAGAAATTTTATTTTATAAAATTAATATATTTTTTTGAAATCTTCATAACAAAAATAACTTATATTGTTATTTTGGTATTTTTTCTAAAATGAATTATTTTTACTGAATAATGAAAATACTAGTTTTCCCAATAGTGTCATTTCTTTTCATTAAATAATTTGTTTTAAAAGTCCGACTCTATTTTGATATTTTCTTTCAGTTGAATTTGGTTCATTTTAATTAGAATAAAATAATTACTTTAATTTGAATCTGTAGTATTCGTGATTTTTATATAATTTAATTTTTATTCATTGAAAAAAATTATAAAAACTTTTTCCATTTGGTTTTATGCATTTTTATTGTATATTATTTCATCCAATTATAGAGATTCATAATTTAATAATTGGTAACATATTTGGAATTAGGAGTTTCAAATTTTCTAAATAGGTCCCATTTATTTTTATTCATTATAAATAGAATCTCTGGTAAACATTTGTCTCATCAGTAAAAGAAAAATGGGTAAAATGGAATTAAAACTATTTTAAAAGGTCTCTAAATCAATGTAAAACATAAATTTATTTAATTTTATGAGTATAATTCGTCAACATACATCATAAAATCAAATATATGGAATTTCGGGGATATTTCCCATTGATAATGACATTTATATTAATTTAAGTAAAATTCAAAAATGTCAATCTCTTTATTTAAATTTATATTATATGATCACATAGGTAGAATATTATGTAATGAGAGAAAATAAAATTTGGTTTTTAAAATTATTAGTTTATTTTTATGGTGGTAATTTATTTATTTATTAATGTTATTATTGTCTTAAATGCTTACGCAATGCTGAAATCATACTTGTACATGCTATAGAAAAATCAATGTTAATGATTTTACAAACATTGTATGGACTATTTTTTGGATATCATATGGTGTCACAAGATTTTTATGGTTATTAATAATGTTTAATTAGTAGTTACTTTTTTACATTCAATTAAATACCTTTCCCAATGTCTTTAAAGTTAAAATATGTTAATATTTCTTTAAATTACAGTAATTGAATTTTATGTTAACTAATATATTATTAAATGAATTAAAAATCCTATTATATTTATTATATAATTATTATTATTGAATAATATATTATCTACCTTGTTATTATTAAATATGTTAGAAATCAATAATTTTTCTTGTGTGTACATGTATACTACCACATCCATGAAATGATTTGATTTATTTTTTGTGTTCAACATAAATGGATGGTAATGATTATATATTTAATGAATATATATATGATATATATGATATACTAATGATTTAAAAAGACTTAATTATTATTAATATTTTTTCTTTCTTACCATCGAAAATTGGAAACATCACTCATGCATACGTACATAATATTGTATCAACAATGTGATTTAATTCATCTTCGTCACCTCTTTATATGAATAATTCTAAAAATATATATGGTAAATAAAAATTATTATTATTTAATGATTTATTTTATGAATAGGAATAAATTTTGATCAAGGTTCAAGTAGTTGAACCATGGAACTAAATCATGCATGGAAAAAATAACCAGTTATTCACCCAAATTTTCATTTTAATGGAGAAATTATTGATAAAATGAAAATAATATATTATATAGGAATGATACATGGTCTATAATACATGATGATTTTATGTAATATTTTTATAATAATATTATATTCATTATATTGGAGTTTTAAATTAATATGTATCAGGACAGGACATGAGGTTAAGGTTTCTCATCTCACTTTCATTTCAAGGCGACATATACCTTATTCACAACTTGTCTCCTATTTATTGTCTATATTCTTACCATGAATGTATTTTATGATGATATACATGAAAATTATGTGTATTTTACAAAAATATATAATTTCATCTCTTTCATGAGGTTTTGATTCAATTATTTCCAAGTTTTATGGGATTATCATCTCAAATTATCTTCTTTGGAACATATGTTATGTTACGCACCTATCATATATTATGAGCTATATATAATGACCATTTTAAATTTTATATTGTGAATTTATTTATTTTTATAATATTTAATTTTTCTCTTTATGTTATTCTTTCATGGGGTTTTGATTCAGTAGTTACCATAGGGGTAAGGGTTTTATGATAAAATATTAATTATTTAGTATTGTTTATGGTTATACCTCTAATTATGAAATTATATGATCTTTACCTCCCATATTTTATGGATTTTTTTATCTTCTACTATTTTCTAGTGATTAAATTTTTCCTTTAATTTTCCTCTCTTTCTCTATATAAGATTCTGAATAAATGTTTTTAAAACTAGATTTAATTATCTATTCAATAATAAATCATTTTTCATCTATAAAAATGTTTCAAAACAAATAAATATTATTTATAAAATAATAAATTAATTTTTAGATTACTTGTTACTCATTACTCTCTTTCAATAAAAAAACTTAAAGGAATATTTTTATTTTTAATATTTTAATAACAAATTTTTAATTTTTTTACCATTAATGTGAATGGATCCATTATTTTTATATATAAAACATCAATTGAATTTCCCAACTCCATAACCATTAAATTATTTGATAATTTATTTTCATGTTTCTAAGAATATTTTTAATGAATTTTTTATAATAATATTTTTCAAATTTTTATATTTTAAAAATGTTATTTCAAAATGAAAATGAAAGTTTCCTTAATAAAATTTCATGTGATCTATTTAATGAATTTTCATCTATAATGATATTTTTGTCGATAATTTTTTTCACTAGGTAGATGATTCAATGATACCATCCTTATTCCTTTCCTGGGTGGTTTATGGTTATGATGAAGAAATATCAATGAATCATATTTTCTTTTCCACAAGTTAAGTCAAGATAAAATATTTTTGATCTTATAACGTACACAAGAATGGATTTTGAATATTTTAATGGTGGAATCGCAATTATATATACCACCAATGAATTGGGTAAATATTTATTTTTAATGAACTAAAAGGGTATAGAAAATTTTTATAGTTACCCTAATTTTTGAAAATATTTATTACATAATTTTTAAGATAAAAAACATAATAGTGTTATAATAAAATATTCAAAAGGATTGGTGTGTTTTTAAAATTAGGCTCATACATAAATGTTACATAATAAAACAGAAAAATATATTGGAAGTCTTAATCTATATTCTTTTAAAATATCTTGTTATTCTTAGTACATGTAGTCACTTGATGATATACGTTGAAGAAAATGGTGAGTTATTGGCATTTTAAGGTGATGACTAAGGGACATGAATCAATAATAGTTGGGTTATCATAATCAATATTATATTATCATTAGCATAGTATCTTCACCAACATCATGAGGGAAAATTTTGATAATTTAATGTAATGTGGTGATTTATAAAAATAGAATATCATTTAATTTTATTCAAATACCACACATAGTTTTGTACAAAGATATCACCATCATTGTGAAAAAATATAGGATCATTTTTAAACATAAATCACATAATATCATGAGATACATCACAGTAACCAATTCATTAGAGGGATATATAATTTCTATCCCAACAGTCACACCGTATTATTTATATAATCAAGCATGCCACATAAAACATATAAGGATTTCATATAGCACAACTTCATGAAAAAAAAATTGGTTCCGAAATTAAAAGGGAAAAAATATATGGCATCAACATTATCATTATTGACTAAATAAGAAACAAATCAAGAGTAAAAAAGGTGTTTTATAATGAAAGGTGTTTTGGGAAAATATTTGTATTTCACTTATAAATCAAGGTAGAAACATGTATATCCCTCAAATAAAAGGTAATAACATAGTAAGTATTTTCTATAACATTAGAGGAATATCAATACCCAAAATTAAATGAATGGGTTCTAACCCAAAGAAAGAGAGTTTGGTTCGAGAATCCCCTTACCTGAAATACTACAATATTTAGTCACTTATATACCTCCTGAATAATAAAAATAGATTTATTAAACCATTTGAAAAATAAGTAAATTGTGTTAATTGTTGTCACTATTTATCAATTATAATCATTGAATTATATTTCATAATTTACATTTTTGAAGTTAAATTTTTGTTGATATAATGTTTTCAATTAAAATTTATTGTTACGCTTCGATTTTTTAATTTTTTTAGGGTCATTTATAAAAATTAGATTAAATTAATGAAGATTAAAATACATATATTTTTATATTTATATATAATAAATAATTTATTTTTACTATCCATAATTTTTCTGAAAACAAAAGAAGTTGGAAACATCCTCATTGGCAGTTAACCGGCCATTATCAGGAATGTTTTCCAAAGGAAGAGAAAGAATGATATAAAATATAAATACATCAGAATATAATTATTATAGTAAAATTACATAATTAATAAAATTTTAACATACGTATTAACTAATCTTAGATGATTTGGTTTTGAATTTGATATATAATGATTAGAGCAGAAGATGAAAATGTAAACAAGAGTTGATGAAAACATACCCTCTTATCGGTGTTTCTTCCCTTATAAGACACTATAATCCCTTAATAATTTAGTTTTAATTACTCCTAAATAATATTATGGATTATAAGAGGGTTAATAAATAGGATGTGAGTATATTTTTGTATTTTGAATAAGTGGGAGGAGTGTTTTTCCCAGCAGATGGTGATGGGTTATTTATAGATATGGAGAGGGGTATTTTTGAATAATATTTTCATTGAAATAATCTATATAAGGTAATAATTTTAATAGTGATTTTTTAAAAAATAAATCATATATAAATATAATAGAATGGATTTAATACTTTAAAACCCCTTTATTATTTGAGTTCATTAGTTTATTAAAAAGGAATTCTAATGAAATGGTTATTTTAAGGAATTTTTTTTTTTTTGAATTATACTTTAGAAAAAAAATTAGTTTTGGAAAATATGTTTATTTTGTATTAATGAATCATTTTCTAAATTAAATATATTTTTGATGAACCTTGTTCTATAAATGATTATATCATTATTACATCATGAATGATGTAATTTAAGATACACTAATTTTGAGGTAAACTCTGTTTTTACTATTTTCCTAAAAATGAAGTATTTTATAAAATTACCATTAAAAACACCCTTAGAAAATATGGAAATGATTATTTCAAAAATTTAATTCATTTTATCAAAATAAATTTCTAATATAGGTAATTATATTTTCTAATATAAAAATTATTTTCTTTACAAAATATATTAAAATATAGTTTATCAAAAATATGCTTATATTTTCTATGATTTTTTATTCATGATATTTATTTTTTGGAAACATAATATTTAATTTTTATTAAATTAATCCTGATAAATATCATTTATATAAAAAATTATTATTATAAGTTAAAATTAGTATTCAAATTCTCAGGTTACTCTTCCTATCGATCATGTCATTATTCCTAGTGATCAGGTTACTATTCTAGTAGTCACATTATTAATCCAAATGTCGCATTACTTCCAATATATAACTCAAATTTACTTTATTCGTTATTCAACTCAATCCCTATTGGGGTTCTATATTTTCATTTTATATAATGTTTATTGGCTTACAAATAATTTTTTTTCCCTATAGTGTTGTTCATTGGAGGGATGATTCTAACAAATTGTGGGGATCTATATTTTCTCACTATAGTTTTTCAATTTTATAATTTTCCTTTTGTTATATTTTTCATTTCAATGAGATTATTCATTGAATAATGTAACTGTTTTAATTAATTAAATAATGTGTTGTTGGTTTCTCTATATGTTATATGTGTATAATACTGTATAATATAATATAATTTACATTTATTTCAATAAAAATTATAACATTTATAAACTATGGGTTGTGAAATTATTCCTCTATTTAGAAATTTTATCCCCAAAATTTACACTCATATTATCAATTGAGAATTAGTTAGTGTACTTATATTTGATTTTTTTCTCAGTTTCACATGTCACATATTCATACATATTGTTCTATAACATCATTTTAGTCATTTTATTTTTTTACCGCATTCAGATTCAATACATGTGAGGGATCAGGTATGTAGTTCCTCCTGAGTGATACATGGAATTCATGATGAATATCAGATATATTTATTGTAAGTGAAAGTATATATGAAGCTACACATATGTGATCAAGTATCTCAAAGGGGCCAATGAACCTTTGGATAAGCTTCCCCCTCTTTCCAAAAATCTTGATTCACTTCAATGGTGATATTCACAAGAAAACATTGTATCCAATATCAAACTCCAATTCCATTTATATATTTTCATCATTTCCCTTCTTTCGAATCAAAGTATCTTTTATATGTTTTAGGTTAGATTTAACCTTATCTCCCATCTATTGAATAATATCAAGTCCAAGTGGAATTAATTCACCAACAACATCCTAATAAATTTCAGGTCTACATCTCTTCCCATATAGATCTTCATATAAATCCATTTAGATACTTGAGTGTAAGTTTTTTTTGTATTAGAACACAAAAAAGGGGAGATGTTGATCCCATCCTCCATAAAATTCCACTAAGAAAGATTTAAAAATATTCTCAAGAGTACAAAAATTACTTTTAGGATCGCTATCTATTCAAGGGTGATATTTCATTCTAAATTTTGATTCCATACACAAATCGTATTGAATGATTCTCCATAATTTAAATATTGACATTGGATAATGATCATAGATGATTAAAATTCAAACCTCATGTAGCCTCACCAATTACTTGATGTAAATCTTGGAATATTATTAGAGGGATAAATCTTCCTAAATCATGATGAATTGGAAAAAAAAATAGTCGATCCACCACAACTCATATCACATTATTTCCATTGGATGTCTTTTTTGTGACCAATGACAAATTTCATTATAACATTCTCCCATCTTCACATGGGTATATTCAATGGTTGCATCATCCCTTTGGTATTTTATCAATCTTATTCAACTTACTAACATATAAAGTAATTATACGTGTAATCATAATTCTCCTTGTTCATTTTGTCCCACTAGAATTTTTCTTGAAGATCATGATACGTCTTGGTACATCCAGGAAAGATGAAGAAATATGAGTTATTTATCTCAGGTGATGTAGGCACAAAATTTCTAGTTCTAAATTGATTATCATCAACCTCATTGATTTGGAATAGATGTAGCTTCCCTTATTTTACTTTATTCACCAACATCTGAGTATTGAGACCATCCCATTGTTCCTCATTGATATTCTATTAGATAGATGGTTGGGAAATAAATTGGGAAAGGTAGAATGTATTCTCTAAAGTTAGAATTTCTAAATCCAACCTGTTAATATGCATGATGATTGGGTATTACCCAATCTAGATCATAGATAATGTAGGAGGTTCTTTCCTTTTTAGATAATTAGTTATCTTTTTCTCCTTTCCAGGATGATAGAGAATAAAGAAATCATATTCCATGATTATCTCCTACCATATTCTTTGATTCATGTTGATCACTTTCTATGTTAATATATAATTCAGTCTCTTATGATTGGTATATATGTCATACTTCTCCCTAAAGATATAGTATTATCAAATCTTTAAGGAGAAGATCACTTCTACTAACTCGAGATCATGTGCCAAGTAATTTCTCTCATGGATTATCAACTTTAGTGAGGTAAAGGATATCACTTTTTTTCTCCAAGATTACATAACCCAAAACATTCATTGAAGAATTACTATATATCACCAAACATTATCCACATGTTGGTATATAATGTATAGGTATAGTTATTATCCTCTACTTGATCTCTTTAAATCATTCCTCACGTTATTTAGTACATACATACTTTACCCATTTCCATGTTAACATATTTTGTAGGCTAGGAAGTTTTGATAAATTTATCACAACGTGTTGGTAGTACACTTATATTCCAAAAAATCTATGGATTTCCATGACACCATAGTGTCTATTCCATTACAAAATTTATTTTTTCTTGTAAGGTTCCACTAACATTCAATCAGTTAGGATCATGTTCCCCATGAATGTGACTCGATGCATCTAAATGCCACATTTTCTAAAAATGGCATACATTTTCTTCTTCATTAATGTTTCCAACAAAATCCCTATATAGACTTCATGTTCCTTTAGTCTCTTGGATTAAATGAGAATATCGTTAACAATAACTACCAAAAAATTATCAAGGTTGTCTCTAAAGACACTATTAATGCAATCCATGAGGATTTTAGGGCCATTATTATGTTAGAAGGGCATCACTATGAACTCATAGTGTTCATACCTTTTATAGAATGAAATAAACTGAATAAATTCCTTCATAAAATTTAGATGATGATATCAAGAATTAAGATCAACCATTTAGAAGTATTAATCCCATCATAGTTGATTAAATACGTATTCAACCCTTGGTAGAGGATACTTATTCTTTATTATAATCTTTTTACTCTCCTGGTAATCATCACATAGCTGCATTGATCTATCTTTATTCTTAATAAGTATCATTGTTTCACCCTAGGCTATGCACTATTTCATACTAATCCTTTTCCCAAAATCTATTACAGCTACCTTTTTACCACCTCTAGTTTGACCCGGGACATCATGTGGGGGAATATAAAGATAAGATTGGATCTTGGTATATGTTCTATTGAGAACTCTACCTCACAATTTGGGGGAAGTCCACGTTAATATTCAGGAAATAGATCATTGTATTCCATTACAATGGGAGCTTATTCCTAGTTGATAACTACAATGGACTCAACCATTTGGTAAATATATGTTAATTCTTAGGGTATCAATACCAATACCATTGTGGGATATTCCAATGGTGATTCGTGATTTTCTATAAATTTTTAGTGGATCATGGGATGGTTTATAATATTAAAGTATATTTAATTTTCCCAATAGTTGATGAGTTTTCTATATAGGGAGAGAAAATTGACTCCTAGTATAGATTCGAATTCCACCATGGTATGTGTTGTGAGATTTTCTACAAGACTCGCCCCACATACACTAACAAGAGAAGATTCCAACACTTGGGTTGGAATGATTTCACAACTAGGTGTTTTTTCAGGTATTTCTACTCAAAGGAATCAAGGCTTCAATTGAAAAAAAAATAGAAAACATTAAAGATATAATGCCATTAATTGACCCACAATCAAATTCAACTTTTTCCATTATTAAGTGAATAGGATGTGTACCATGTATGATTTAGTTTTCATGATCCACTTCAGTAGTAGTGATTGTGTAAGATTTTAATTTCTAATTTGTATATGATGATTTTATATGTTGAATACCCTTAAGGACTTGTGGTTTAGTGCATTTCCTTTTATAGTTCCTTTACTCCCTATAGTGGAATCATTGAACCGTGTTTATTGAAATAGTGGGTTCCCTCCTTTCCTCTATCATGTTGGTCATATTATTCATGTCTCATTAAAATTCATGAAAAATGGTTCCTTCTATCTCATCTATGAAGAATTTCACCATCCCTTTGATAAAATTTACATGATGTTTATTCCCACATTTTTACATATGATTGGGTGGATCATACTTCATCCTTTTTTAATTTCAACCCACCTCCAAAAAAATTATTATTATATTATTATCTTCATACCCCTTGTCCAATTAGAAAATTATATCTCTACATTGAATGAACATTGAAATACTTCTTCATAAATCCCAAAATATTAGTCAGTAGAGTCTTTCAAAGTAATGGGTTAAATACAAAAATTAATGTATCTATTTTTTCTATCATTTTTTATAAAATACTAGAGGATTATCTTGAAATCCTTGTGAATTTTGCCTCAAAGATGTGATAGATTAACCTTATATTTTCTTTATCTATAAGGATTTTCTCTCTATATTTATTTAATGAGTTCAATGGAAATATATTTAAATAATTTTTTACTTAAAGTCTCCACACTCCATATCATAAATTTCATAGGTTTTATTGGTGTTTCTAATCAATGTCCATAATTGATATTCTTATCTATATGAATGATAGACAATCATAGTCACATTATTCTTCTCAAAAAATTGAAGAACATAAATGAACTTATCCATTCATTTAACCCACAATTCTGTGACAAGTGGATCAGAATTTCCACTAAATTTTAGTGGTCATTTCCTGATGGAGTCAATAGTATATTGTTCCCTATTGGGTGAAGGTATAATTTCCACATGTTTCAGGTTATCACTCATAGACAAATATAGCTAGGTAAGCATCACCATAATGTTTTTAACTCCTCAAAAAATGCCATCAGGGTTGTTGTTAGGACAATTTTTGCATTTTCCCTCATGTGGTTTATTGACTTTTATTCTAATGGTTCCCAAAATTTTCTAAAATAGAAAAGGATTTTACAAAATGTATGTTAGAAAATCATGAATAGATAATTTATTAATTTTCATAATTGACTTTATAGGAATATCTTATTAGATCCATGTGTTTACACTTTATATAAAATGATTCTTCTGGGATGTTTTACCTATACATATAATTACACTGATGGTTTATAGTAAAATTTGATAATACTAATATCCAAATTAATTAAATAATTTCTCAAATACCAACTATAGTGACGTACATTTAGTTACCTAAGTATTAAATCTTTTATAAAATAAACAACATAATAATGTTACAATTCGAGATAAAAAAGGTTTAGTGTCTTGGGAAAATTATGCTCACACATAAATTGTATGTGATAAAACACAAACATTTATTTAAATCCTTCTTCATTATCCATGTAAAATCTCTTGTTTTCCTTGGTACATGTAGTCACCTGTGGATATAAATCAAGGAAATTGTTTGAATACAATCCCAATAAGGGGAGGAATAAGGGATATGAACAAATAATATATGGGTGTGTATAATAACATCATTATATCATAATAATATGTTCATCATAAAAATGATGATGGGAAAATTTGATTATTTCATTGAAGGTGGGGATGTGTAAAATTGAAACATCATTTTATTGTGGTAAAAATTATACTCACTAGATACAACATCCTTATGATCCTCTAAATTACTAATCCACTATCATAAACCTCCCCCTAAATATATCTCACATGCCTTATTGGAAATCAAATTTAAAGGCCCCACCATGAAAAATTTCTCCCTTTATTGACAAATTATCTCATTTACAAAGGTTATAACTCCATATCTCAAAATCTAGAAATTATTATTCTAAATAACAAAATTATCACATCATTTTCCTAATAGATATCCTTTTACCAAACAAATCTAAGTCTAACTGGGTGAACCGTGTGTAGAAAACAAGAGTGTATAATCAATGTTATCTATATTTTCCATGAAATAACATTAATGTAATAAATTTTCATATCTAGGGAACTCTTGATTAGATTTATTCTAATAAAAAAACTAGAACCCCTCTCAATAAAAATATCATAAAGTTCATGTGTTAAAAAATAACATTCCCAAAAACTCATTTTTCATACCCTTGTTATTTTTTTTGTAAGAAGAGGAGGAAACTCAGTCATCATCTTCCAAACATTAACAACTTTAATTCCATACAAATTTGTACAAATATATAAATATTTTTAGAATAAGGAGGAACCTCATTTGTTTCTTATAAGTAATAATCATACTCTAAGTCTTCTCTCAACCATGAATTTTTCTTCTTATTATTGGATTTTGTATTGGATGTATTTTCTTCCTTTTGTTCATCCTTATCATATTTTTTAATAAGTTTCTTGTCATATATATAATCATTCTATGATGTTTTCAACTTCTCTACAATTTTAGTAGACTTTTTTATAATGATTTTTTAATAACATATTCATTATTTCCCCTTATTCTATAAATATTTTCAAACAAATTTTAGTAATATTCATATCTTTCTCACATCATTATAAAATTTTTGGAGTTTTCAAATAAAAATTTATTAATCATTTTTTAAAATTTTATCTCATCTTAAGAAACCATTTTAATAAGATGTTTTTTTATTCTTCTAACATTATATCCATGTCAATTTGTTCTAGTTTGATAACTAATCAATCTTTCTTTTAAAACTAAACATGTTTACTTTTCTCAAATTTATTATCATACACAAATTTTTTCAACTTCTTATTTTTCTTTTAAAGGCTTAATCATTGATAACCTTCTGTGTTTCCTTTTTTATTTCCAGCTTTTTTCAATAAAATTTTGGTCATATTTTTTCACCATAGCTCCACCTTGATTCATACATGTTTCATGGTAATGAAATTTTTTACCAATAAGATAATTCTCTATGTCTGAAAATTCTAGAACACTAATAGGGAATTTTGAATCGTGATTTTTCAAACTGATGGTAAAATTGTTTCGAACATTTTTCTTTTTGTTTCATCATAAATCATGAAGCAATTTGTTTAGGGATATTTTTTTCTGAAGAATACCTTCATTTATTTTTGAATTTTTTTCACTAATCTACTTTTATAGACCCTTCATTTCACCATCTTTAGATGTTTCACCCTTTACCTACACTTATTTGGTCCAATTATCTCTCATCTTTATCATATCACATTGTATTATAAGAAGCACTAATTTTATTTCTAACTGATATTTTTATTTCATAGTTGAACTATTTTTTATAAAATTTATCAACTTTTAATATTAATCTATCTTCATGTAGTTCTAACTACTTTCATTAGTAATTGTTTATTCTATAATACTAATATCTCATTTCATTTTCATCGTTATTTTTAAGTTTTCTTTCATGATAAAAAATCATTATTTTTTAGGATCTAATCAATTTAAGATTTGTCTTCTCTTTCATGATTCAATCACCATTATCATTTTTTTGTCTTGAACATATTTATTAAACTTCATTATTTCATTATTGATTTGAGTAATCTGCAAGATTTATTTTCCCAAATTTTTTATATGAATCTAATATATTTAAGTAATCTCATTACCATAAACATCACTGTATGAATAATTACATTCATTTTTAACTTGACCAATGAAGTTGATTTGATGATTAAATGTATCATTGGATAAGAGATCATACTTTATGGCACTTCTCAAATAGATTTTCATCTTCTTGTCATAAGGAACCCATTTATTATACTTCTTCCATTTTTTCTGAGATTCCATATCAACTTCCTCAGACTAACACAATTCAACATTCTTCCTAAAATATTATTGAAAAATTTTCTTTATCATCATAATTATAACATTTAATTTTTTTTCCTTTCCATATTACCTTATTTTATTTCATAAAATGGATGAAATCAATTGTGTTCTAATACTCATCTTCTTCCTCTACCTCTAAATCACATGATTCTTATTTAAATTCATTATCTTTGTTTTTATATTTTAATAAATCATTTAATTTTATTTTATTATCAAAACTTTTAATTAAAGTAGTGGATTTTATAATTTTATGTGTGTCAAGAATGTTTTGATGTTTATCCAAAGATAAATCTTCATGGTATTCTAAAGATGAAACATTGGAATCAAGACTATTATGAAAGTTTCTCATCAGTTTATTAACAATTTTAGAATCTTCTATCATCTCACCAAAACATCCAAGGCTAATCACAATATCATTTACTATTGTAACATTACTATCAATAATTTCATCATCATCCATTTTCATATCAGCAAATATAATTCTCTATATTTATAACTTTTCTTCCTTATCTTTTTCATTTCTTTCATAACTACTTATTATATTGTCCAACATATTCTTAGTCATTATAAACCTTATAATATATTCATAAAAATTGTCAGTATCAAAAAATAATTATGATCTTTTCCATT
This sequence comes from Viscum album, assembly GCA_963277665.1. NCBI lineage: Eukaryota > Viridiplantae > Streptophyta > Magnoliopsida > Santalales > Viscaceae > Viscum > Viscum album. The sequence goes on from OY728127.1 coordinate 115,087,836, forward strand.
ATCTTCTAAATTCCTCTTATATGAAGTTGTTAAAATAGATTGAATGATTGGAGTAAACCCCACAATTTCTATATCTCTAACTTCAATTATATGAGATAAAAGACTAATTAACATCCTATTCATAAAAATGTGATAGTTTTTTCCATAAAAATAGGAACACACCTATCATTTACTAAATTTTTATTCTCTATTCTCAGATATAGATCTTTTCGCTGAACCTTTCCCCAGATACTAATTGATGTTCACATAAGATCATGACCACTGAGAGTGGTGTGAATCAATGGTTCCATTTTCTTTTTAAAAGAATTTTTCTTAACATATTTAGTAAACTTTACTAACCTCTAAAATATTTTAGACTTATGATCCACTCAAATATAACTTATCATCCTTATATTTCATATTCACCAAATGTAAACAGAATACATCACAAGATATTTAAAAGGATCAGTACAAAAACCTACTCCTTTCCATGTCGGATAGTCCCACCAACATAGATAATTTAACTATCTTTATTTATAGAATACAATATCATAAGAAAAAATAGATCTATAACCCAGTAGGAAGTTTTATTAAATATTTAGTTATACCCCCCAACTATCCTTTTTGTATCCACTTTCCCATAGCTGGTTACACACTGTAGTAAAAATATGTTTCAGTAACTAGTAAGGATCCACAGTTATAAACTTTATCATTCACTTCTTTTTTTATCCACCTTAGAATTTTATTCACTTCCTCCCCAAGTAATATAGATCAAAATCACATGATTAAAATCTTCAATAACTTCAATAGGTCTCTTAATAAATTGTTTTTCTTGAAACCACTTCCAGAATTTATGTACGAAAAAATTCTTAAGTAAATGGAATTCTTATCTTTCTTAGTTTGGTATCCTATGTCTAATGGTCTCCATAAAATTGGATTATGCCTGACTATGATTCTATTATTCTAAGTTTAATTTAGTATAAACTCAATCAGTGACTCATTATTCCTCTGTATAATGGAAATTGGTTCGATGGGGATCACTCTGATGGATATAACTCTGGTGGAACATAAACAGATTCAACTAGAAATAAAAATTGGGTTGTAATCTCAATAACTATCCCAAAAATGTTAGAGAATCATCTTTGAGAACACATAAATAGTTTCAAGTATAAATTTATTTTTCTTCTAATTATAGGAATCCTGGAATGGTAAATAAGGGAAACCCAATTCCTCTTACTCCTCATTGAAATTTTCATATCTCCAAATTACGTATTGATTGAGATTCATATTTGACTTATTAAACTCTTATAAATACTTATGGATCCTTCTCAAATATTCTCAAACCATCTCAAAATAGTGGACTTATTAGAATATATAACAAATTATTCAGTATGATAAATTTATTTCTATCATTATTTGTTTTTTGACATCAGTTGATTTTTCTGACTCAACTTCAATCCAATAGACTTTTTGATAGAAACTATGTCCAATGGAATGTCTTATATAATTATCATTTTATGGATCATTATTACTTTTAAAACATCACCACACCAAAATCCTCATCAATTTTTCATGATTCAATAATGAAGCAGCTTCAAACCTTTTTATCCTGACCCAATTGATGAAACATATTTAGATTTCAATCAACATCAACAATTCCAAAGCAGCCCAAAAAATTTATCACTTTCTCAATTTCCTACTCATTATAATATAATTCTTCACAAATTTTTTCAGATATATTTCATGCTTTAGATACAAATCAAAACTCCCCCACTTTATTTTCTTCATAAAAATGAATCGGTGTTAGTAATTATAGTATATATAATGTCCAACACTCTATCAGTGTCAAAAAAAACTTTGATGAACCGGTGTATGCTTCTTGTCTGATGGATAGGATTCAATGTCATGTCGATGGATTAGTTCTAGTTCAAAATATAATGTATCAATTTTAGTATATGTCTGATGACACTTGACTCATTTAAAAACCACTTAGATCTTTTTAAAATGATTTACTACGTTGTGGATCATCATTCCTTTGATCAATCATTGGGGATTCATCTTATTCATTGGTCCCAAAAAATATAATAACTCAGGCCTACCTTTGATGCCATAAATTTAACAAAACTTTATATCATTAATCAGTATATTTATCCCTCTAGTTGATTAGTGTTACATTAAGTCCAATTGATTGGTTTCAATATCATAATTATGGATCAATGCCAGTTGATAATCTAGTGTCAGTAGTGAATTCATATTCTCCTTTATTCCACACACTCTAGCTTTATTCATAACTTCTTCGTGATTTGTGAAACTTTTAATGATCAGAAAAGAATCATCTGATTTAATATGAAAGTGCATATATATACATTCCCAATAACCCCAATTTTAAGAATGTCTTCTGACACAAAAACAACCTCTAAGACTGATTATTCATGAGATCAATTTCTACTAGCATCTGGCTATCTATCAAAATTTTAATTCAATGGTATAAATCCAATGTACTAATTTAGAATGACTAAATACATTATTCTGCTTCCAATGGATGAAATATGATGGCCTGATGATGATTTTCTGGATCTTATGTCCTTATGTCTATGGACTGGATCCAATGGGGGTCTGATTATCAACTTTTTGATAACCCTTCCATTATTTATATTTCCACCATCATTTTAAAAACAATTTTTTTATTAACAATACTTATTTTAGAATCATGTACTATCCATATTTATCTATAGAAAAAAAATGAAACCAAAACACATATTTTTCATTATAGAATACAATCCTTATAACATAATGGATACTACTGAGTTAATGGAGCTCAATAGGCTGCTAGAGGATATTGATTCCAAGAATTTTTTTTATTGCCCGCTACTTTACCCTGGGGTTCACCAGTTTTGTTCTCTAAAAAGGATGATGGAACCCTTAGGATTTACAGAGATTTAAATTATATGAACTAGAATATGGTTATGAACCGGTATCCTCATGTATGTATTGATGACCTTGTCATGACTCATCCTAGTGGGGCCCGCACCGTGACTCCCCAAGCTCGCCTCCAATAGGCCAGGGGCTGGTGACTAGCACTGAGTAGGCATATTACTAATCATGGGAGGCATTACCTAAATACCTGTACACACGCACACATCTCCAATCCCACAAATGATGAAATGTAAAAACACTAAGGAACAAAAATGCATGCATACAACTAAACCCAACCAATAGAGTACGACGGAAGGTAAAGTACTGAATGTAAAATGGGTCAAAATACAAGCCCACCAAAAAAAAACTCTGAAAACTGCAAAGTCCAACCCATAAACACAAAAGGTACTAGGACTATTGCTCGTAGCCATAGGAACGCCTCGGCCGTTAGGGGACTCATAAAGCTCGGTCATGTCCTGGTCCACCCTGGACTCTGTCAAAAGGCTGCTCGTATGCACAAGACACAACACGTGCGGGAAAATACCATGCAGGGGTGGGTATAAAAATACTCGTTAGAGGACCCCAAAAACCACAAAGCAGTACACAAAGTAAAGGTGCAGTCAGCTATGCACAGTATATGTCTACAGAACATATAGCACAAACCAGATATACTCAAACCCCAGACCTGTAGTCTAGAGACAAGTCACACAACTACATACCCCCAGCTATAGGTTCAGTTTGAAGATTCCACAAAGCACTCATTCCAGGAGAACACACTCCAAGAGTATTATAGATCTGATGATGTCCGTCTAGGAAGTACTGTTCGTTAGGAAGCGTCACAAGAGGTAGTTACACTCATTATGGGAGACACACTCCTGAGTGAGAAGATTCACGATACACAGATGAGGATCACTACCAGGACCATGGCGGATACCACGAATCATCTGGAATTCACCTTCTAGATAGAGGATAGATGCCTGATGGAGTTGGTCACGTCGATGCCGGACTCTACCTAAGGTCAATAATGGATATAGGATCTCGATCCGGGCCTCTCGGATGGATGCCTGACTCTATCACATAAAGTCCTACTGAAGGGACCATACTAGTGTAAAAGGAAATGATGCCTGACCTTCAAGGGAATGACAAGAAGGGTCACTAACCCAAATGAAATATGTCCAAGATCCAATGAACAAGAGTACCATGCCGTTTTCCAAGAAGTACACGGCGTGTAGAAAAGTTACACGTCGTGTTGTCTGACCCCGGGTACTACCCGTGTACAACGACTCATGTCATAAGGCTAGTTGTGTAGAAAAACTGAGTACACAGTGTGTAGTATTTTATACACGCCGTGTCCGAGTGACTGGGGTTGGCTCCATGTACGCTAGCCATGTGCCCGTACATGGTCATCAACCTGTGTACTCCAACCCGTGTAATCGGTACACAGGGTTGGTCGGGTTACTGGCCTCACCTGGCCATGTGATGGAGTACACGGTTGTGTAATCCATCTTGTATCTGTGTACCCCTAGATACACACCGAGTTCTGCAAAGTTTCCTCTGCCATACTGTACACGTCGTGTCGCTTGAAGCTATGTAGTCCAATTTGTGTCTATGTACTTCCCAAAATACACGCCGAGCTTCGGGGAAATTCTAATACACTGTGTGACCAGGGTTAAATGCCATGTGATTCCTCTATGACCCCAAAAACCCTAGCCTCCAGCACCAATACTACACATCATGTTCTTCAGAAGTACACGCCGTGTATTCTAGAAATTTCCAGAAACATGGACCTCCGCCGTCGCGCCTCCGGCGATGCTCCGTTCATCAATTCGGTCGTCCGATCACCACGAAACTCCCAGGTTTTGGTCACCCCGACACCACGAAGCCGATTCCATTGTTTTCGGACCTCCAATCGGCTCTGAAAACATGAAATGATCTATCCATGTAAAGAACGCTCGAAGAATATCCCTTCTCGATCCGGTCTGATTCTTCGTCCACCATCGCCGTCGCACCTCCTCAAGGTCGTTGTGGTGTCGATTCTTTAATTTGGGATCATTGTGTCGTAAAACAGATGTGAAACGATCTGTTTTTCATCACCCCGTGAAGAACATGAAGAATATACAGAGAAAGGAAAAAGGTAAGAAATCCAATAAAACAAATCAAGGAACGAACCTCTGCCGTCATTCGTCACGGCGTTGACCCACTCCCGTTAGTAGGCTTAAATGGAGCATAAATCAACAACAATAATCAACATGGATCAATTCCCCAAATCATCCCAAATAAGACCCTCTTACAAGAATATACGAATCCATGGATCAACTTGTTCATGGTTGATCTGTGTTCGTCATTTAAAATCAAAAACAGGGAAAGGAGATTTGAAATAACAACTCCTACCTCAAGAAGGGATCAATCACTGACGAAGAGGTCGTGATACCATCATCATCAAGATCCTCCAGCCTTATTGGCACAGTGATTCACAGCTTTGATCTGTCATCATTCATCACCGAGAGTTTTCTCCAGTATTTATCTCAATTTTTTGCCAACGATCGACGTTCGATTATCCCAATAAAAAAGGGAAACGTGATTTGACATTCAAAAATACGCTATGGTATTAATGATTCCAAATTTTCATTCATGAGTCATTATGACGTGCCATTTAGTTAAGGAAATGGCTACCCTGTTGTTGCGCTGCAGCGAATGTTTCCATAAAAGAAATAAAATAAACTTGTGAATTTATTTTATTTTATTTTACTTAAAATGTTCAAAAATTAAATTTTTCCCTCAACCCACGCCGATCGAGGTTAGGTTTATTCTTAGGTAAATTCGTCACCCTGGATGCAACAGTGCCCTCTGATTTTTAATTTGGGCATCCGTTTGGAAACTGCCACATCTGCGCACAAGTGCCGACTCACTTAACTAACTAAAAAAAGTTCAAACCACCATTCCGGGCTCACTAGGCCTTGGAATGATGTTCCGTATTCATGCCCAGTCTTGAAATAATTCCATATAATATTTAAAAATAATACATGGAAAATCCAAGACATTACATTCTCCCCACCTTGGGGCTTTACGTCCCTGAAAATCCAAAACAAAGGCTACTCTAAAAGATGTGGGTACTGGGCACAGATCTGGGCCTCCTACTCCCACGTGCTCTCCTGAAGATTCTCGTGTTGCCACCGGATGCGCACCAAGGGAATTGTTTGACCACGAAGGATCCTCTCCTGCCGATCCTCAATCTCCACTAGGTATTCAGAAAATGTCACTCCATCCTCAATGTCCAGCTCGCCCTATTCAATGACGTGCGATGGATCATGCATGTACCTCCTTAGCTACGACACGTGGAAGACATCATGTACCCGATGAAACTATAGAAGTAGATCTAGGAAGTACGCTACCTCACCAACTCTGTACAGTACCTGGAAAGGTCTGATGAACCTCAGAGATAGCTTTCCGACTCAGCCAAATCTCTATAACCCTCATTGAGGTGAGACCCAAAGAAAGACGTGGTCTCCCTTTTCGAACTCCAGAGGTCTCCGTCGTCTGTCATCATAAGACTTCTTCCAGCTCTGTGCAGTCTTCATCTGCTCCCGGATGACCTGCAACTTCTCAGTGGTAGCTCGCACCAACTCTGGACCCATGAGTGCTGACTCTCCGGGGTCGGTCCAGCAAAGCAGTGACCGAAAAGGTCTCCCATACAAGGCCTAGAACGGTGCCATACCAATGGTTGAGTGGTAGCTATTTTTGTATGAAAACTCCACCAGTGGTAGGTGGTCCTCCCAACTGCGACCAAAGTCCAAGACACATTCTCACAACATATCCTCCAGAACCCGAATGGTCCTCTCCATATGACCATCTATCTGGGGATGAAACATTGTGCTCAAGCGTAGCTAAGTCCCAAAATCCTCCTGCAATCCCTTCCACAGCTGGGATGTGAAACGTGCATCTCGATTTGAGACTATTGTCGAGGGGACTCCATTAAGCTGAACTATCTCCTGCATGTAGAGGCATCCCAAGATCTCTATGGAACTCTGCTCCCTGATAGCTAGGAAGTGGGCCGAATTAGTGAGTCAGTCAATGATCACCCAGATGGAATCATGCCCCTTGGACGTCTGTGGTAATCCTGTTATGAAGTCCATCGATATTCGATCCCACTTCCACTATGTAACTTCCAAGGGGTGAGCTAATCCCACTGGAACCTGCTGTTCGACCTTCACCTACTGGCATGTAAGGCAACGAGAAACGAACTCTGCTATTGCCTTCTTCATTCCTGACCACCAGAACTGTCGTCAGATATCCTAGTACATTTTTCCACTCTGGGATGTACCCCCAAGGGGGGTGTATGAAACTCCCTCAGGACCTCCTCCTACAGCGCCACCGGTACAACAGTGCATCCTCTGAAAAGAAGTATGTGCTCCCCACCTTGTGAATATCCATTAGGAGAATGTACTATGGATAACTAAGCATGTAAATCCACAAAGTATACATCTCCTAGATATGCCTCCCTAACCCACTGTAAGAGTGGAGGGGTGTAAACCATCGACTGTAGGTAGGCTGCATCTTCCCTGTCCATGAAGGACAACTGCAACGTGGATAACTACTATGTCGCCTCACTCAACAGCTGTGAGATCGACCTTCTTATAAGAGAATACACAACCTTTTTCTCCTTCCCATGAGTATATATGATCTCTAAATCATAATCCCGGAGGAACTCTATCCAATGCCTCTGCCTCAGATTCATATATTTTTGAAAAAAGATGTACCTGAGGATCTTGTGGTCAGAGTAGACGATAAAACAATCGCCCATAAGGTAGTGTCACCACATCTTCAATGAGAAGACTACCACATCCAACTCAAGATCATGGGTCGCATAGTTCTTCTCATGTGGACTAAGCTGGTGTGAACCATAAACAATCATTTCCTGGCTCTGCATCAGGACACAACTGAGCCTGGTCCCTGACGCGTCACAGAAAACTATGTACTCGACACCCTCCTTCGGTAATCTCAAGACTGGGGCGCTCGTCAAACTTTGTCTCAACTGCTTGAAATCCCATTGGCACTTCTCCATCCATATTAAGGGTTTCCCATTCTTGGTCAAGGCTATCATCGGTGCTGATATCCGGGAGAAGTCAATAATGAATCTCCAGTAATATCCTGCCAATCCAAGGAAGCTTCGTACCTCCATCACGCTCCGAGGTGGCTCCCACGCTAACACAGCCTCCACCTTGGTTGGGTCTATAGCTACTCCATATTCTGATATGACATGTCCCAGAAAGTGGACTTCCTAAATCCAGAACTAGCACTTTGAGAGCTTCCCATAAAGCTGGTGCTCCCGAAGTACGTCTAGAACCATCTACAGGTGTCTCACATGCTCCTCTTCTGATGTCGAGTAAACAAGGATGTTGTTGATGAAGACCACTAAAAACCGGTCCAAGTACGACTGGAAAATATGGTTCATCAGTCCCATGAACACTACAGGGGCGTTCGTCACACCAAAAGGCATCACCAAGTACTCATAGTGACTATAGCAGCATCTAAAATCTGTCTTCAGTATATCCTCATCTCGTACTTGTAACTGGTGATATCCTGATCGAAGGTCAACCTTAAAGAACCAATATGACCCTCTCAGATGATCAAAGAGGTCATATATTCTTGATAGTGGATACTTTTTCTTCACTGTCACCTAGTTTAGGCGCCGGTAATCTATGCACAAGATCAGACTCCTGTCTGCCTTCTTGGAAAACAAGACTGGGGTCGCCCAGGGTGAAACGCTGGGTCTCCTGAAACCCTTGCTCTGCAAATCCTCCAACTGCACCCTCATCTCGTGAAGCTCTACAGGAGACATCCAATATGCTGATGAGGAAATCATTGTTGTCTTGGGGTGTAAGTCGATGCAGAAGTCGATTTCCTGGCGGGGAGGTAATCCTGGTACATCTTAGGGAAAGACGTCCTCATACTCCGCCACTACTGCTGGGAACTGGGAGCTCACAATATCCACTACTCTGAGGGAAAGTCTAGCCAACTCATGAGCAATTGGCTGAACCCTCCTATGCATAAGATCATTCTATGCTGCCTAGGTTTCCCTTTCTCTAACAAAGGAAAACCTCATTCCATCATGGTGGACACACCGCACTCTTCACCTAAAACAGTCAATTTGGGCATGAACCGAAGATAACTAATCCATAACAAAAATGACGCCGTAAAGCCTCGACGCTACCACCAAGAGGTTCCAACTGAAACTCTTGCCTCCAAGGGTAATATCACACTTCCTGCAATGGTGCATGATCATCAAGTATCCTCCCATAGGTGTCTCCAAGCGTAAGGATCGAGTCAACGATTCTACTGGAATCTCGAGGTTTCGTACAAGACACGTGGCTATGAAGGAATGACTGGCACCTGTGTCTATAATTATGGAAGATAAGGTAGAAAAGACATAGACCATACCTTGAATCATCCCTGGAGCCCCTGGGTCGTAAGCCTCAACTGCATGCAGTTATCCTCGTCCCTGTCCTCTAGCTCTTTGAGCCTGGTGCGGGCCTCCTGGGGGTGGTGGTGGAAGTAAGTCGAAACGTCTGCCACCACCCGCAGCTCTCCCTACTCCTCTGCCATGTCCACTTCTAGCGGGTCTATCTGCTCCACTCTCTACCTCTGCCTCATTGGTCCATCCACCACTTCCCTGTGAGCAGCTCGACAGGTCGGGCAATCTCTAGCAATATGTCCCCTATCGTCGCATGCGTAGCATCGCTTCTCCCTAGGCTAACTGGATCCATCCTAAGAGCCCTAGATTATCGATCCTCTATCCTGGGTCCTCCTATGACACATCCCGCATCCAGATCCCTGTGTATGATGCCGGATCCCTGCTGCCGGTGTCTCTGCACCTGTCTGCCTGCTGTTAACTGTCGTCGGCTTTCTCTACTCCGCCAAGAAGCTCTTGATCACCAAGGCCCACTCGAGCACTCTAGCATAAGTCGATATTCATAGAGGCATAAAACTAGCTTGTATTTCCCTCCGTCGACCTCTCTCGAAGGTCCGAGATCTGAAGTACTGATACCTGACCATATCCATCGAGTACCGGGTGAGGTTGGTGAACCTCGATGAATAGTCAACTACTGTCATACTGCCCTGCTAGAGCTGGAGAAGCTCCTGGATGCGTACTTATCTCAGCATAACTGGAGAGAACTCCTCCCTAAAGAGTCGATCAAACTCCATCTATGAAAGAGTCTTCTCATCGTGAGTCTGTGTGGTCAGACTCCACCATCGTCCCGTTGAACCCTAAAGAAGGCTCGCTCCTAGGATCACCATCTGGTTTGTTGGTGTCCTCACTAGATGAAAAACTCTGGTCATCACCTCAAACCAGTCCTCAGCCACCTAAGGATCAGGCTCACCTCGGAACTTGAGGGGTCTTTGTCTCTAGAACTCATGGAGTGCGCTAAGCATGCGCTCCTCATCAGTTGGTAATACAGGTACCACGGGCTGCTCCACTGGTGGTGGCATAGCAGGTGCACCACCTGGTAGCAACGCCTGGGGGACTGGCCCCTGTATCGAAGCCTCTTCACTGAGGGGGTCATCCTCATGATCGCGCTGCTGAATCCTAGCAGGTATGTGTCGCAAAGGAATCCTATAATGAAACAAGATGTACCATTGTCAATGAGTATATCTGGATAGCGACACAAAGGATATGGAAAACACAACCCATTCCTATATGATGAATGTATCATTCTTTTATTTCCCCGCAACCAGTGTCTTCGTGTACCGAGTCGAAAAGCAGGTTATTAGAGTCCTGTAATATGGATACGTTGGCCGCTGCACCAACACTGGAGTCTCTATCCTGAAATCCAAACTAAAAACACTTAACACTATTTCCCAAAAACCAATCTCACAAACTCTTGGTCCTAAGGTAGAACCGACCACCTCTGATACCACTCTATCATGACCCGTCCCAGTGGGGCCGATAGCGTGACTCCCCAAGCCCGCCTCCAATAGGCCAGGGGCTGGTGACTAGCACCGAGTAGGTATATTACTAATCATGGGAGGCATTACCTAAGTACCTGTACACATGCACACATCTCCAAACCCACAAATGTAGAGATGTAAAAACACTAAGGAACAAAAATGAATGCATACAACTAAACTCAACCAACAGAGTATGACGGAAGGTAAAGTACTGAAAGTAAACTGGGCCAAAATACAATCCCACCAAAACAAAAGTCTAAAGACTCCAAAGTCCAACTCGTAAACACAAAAGGTACAGGGACTGCCACTCGTAGCCATAGGAATGCCTCGGCCAGTAGGGGACTCAGAAATCTCGTTCCTGTCCTAGTCCGCCCTGGACTCTGTCAAAAGGCTGCTCATATGCACAAGACACGACATGTGCGGGCAAAGCCCGTGCAGGGTTGAGTATAACAATACTCAGTAGAGGACCCCGAAAACCACAAATCAGTACACAATGTAAAGGTACAGCCAGCTATTCACAGTATATGTCTACAGAAAATATAGAAGAAACCAGATATACTCAAAACCCAGACCCATAGTCTAGAGACAAGTCAGACAACCGCATACCCCTAGTTAGGGGTTCAGTTCAAAGATTCCACAAAGCACTCATTCCGGGAGAACACACTCCATGAGTCTTATAGCTCTGATGATGTCCGTCTGAGAAGTATTGTTCGTTGGGAAGATTCATGAGAGGTAGTTACACTCATTGTGAGAGACACACTCCTGAGTGAGAAGATTCACGATACACAGATGAGGATCACTGCCAAGTCCATGGAAGATACCGCAACTCATCCAGAATTCACCTTCTAGGTAGAGGATCGATTCCCAGTGGAGTTTGTCACGTCGATGTCAGACTCTACCTAGGGTCAAGAATTTATAGAGGATCTCAATCCAGGCCTCTCGGATGGATGCCTAACTCTATCACAGAAATTACTGCAGAAGGGATCATTCTCCTGTAAAAGGAAACGATGCATGACCTTTAGGGGAATGAGAAAAAGGGGCACTAACCCAAATGAAATATGTTCAAGATGTGGTGAACACGAGTACCATGCCATTTTACAAGAAGTACATGGCGTGTAGAAAAGTTACACACCTTGTTGTCTGACCCCGGGTACTACCCATGTACAACGGCCCATGTTGTAAGGCTGTTCGTGTAGAAAAACAGAGTACACAGTGTGTAGTACAGTGTACACTCCATGTCCGAGTGACTGGGTTTGGCTCCATGTATGCTAGCCATGTGCCCGTACACGGTCATCAACCCGTGTACTCCAACCCGTGTAATCAGTACATGGGGTGGCCCACATTACTAGCCTCGCCTGGCCATGTGATGGAGTACATGGTTGTGTACTCCATCCCGTGTCTGTGTACCCCCTAGATAAATGCCGAGTTCCGCATAGCCGCCTCTACCATGCTGTACACGCCGTGTCTCCTGAAGCCGTGTAGTCCAATCTGTGTTCGTGTACTTCCCAAAATACACACCGAGCTTCAGGGAAAGTCTAACACACCATGTGACCAGGGTCACACGCCATGTGATTCCTCTCTGACCCCCAAAACCCTAGCTGCCACCACCAGTACTACATGGCGTGTTCTTCAAAAGTGCACGCAATGTATTATAGAAATTTCCAGAAACACGGACCTCCGCCATCGCGCCTCCGGTGAAGCTCCGTTTGTCGATCCGGTAGTCTGATTGCCATGAAACTCCCAGGTTTTGGTCGCCCTGACACCACGAAGCCGATTCCATTGTTTTTGGACCTCTGATCGGCTCCGAAAACATGCAACGATCTATCTGTACAAAGAACACTCGAAGAACGGCCCTTCCCGATCCGGTCTGATTCATCGTCTACCATCGTCATCGGACCTCCACATGGTCATTGTGGTGCCGATTTTTTAATTTGGGATCGTTTCATTGCAAAATAGATGTGCAAATATCCATTTTTCGTCGCCCCATAAAGAACACGAAGAACGTACGAAGAAAGGAAAAAGGGAAGAAATCCAATAAAACAAATCGAGGAACGAACCTCCACCGTCATTTGTCACGGCGTTGACCCACTTGCATTAGTAGGCTTAAACTGAGCAAAAATAAACAAAAATAATCAACATGGATCAATTCCCAGAATCAACCCAAATAAAACCCTCCCACAAGAATGTATGAATCTGTGGATCAACTTGTCCGTGGTTGATCCGCGTTCATCGTTTAAAATCAAAAACGGGGAAAGAAGATTTGAAATAACAACCCCTACCTCAAGAAGGGATCAATCACCGATGAAGAGGCCATGCTACCATCATCCTCGAGATCCTCTAACCTTGTTGGCACAGTGGTTCATAGCTTTGATCCATTTTTGTTCATCGCTGAGAGTTTTCTCCAGCGTTTCTCTTAATTTTTCGCCAACGATCGACGTTCAATTATCCTAATAAAAAGGGAAATGTGATTTGACATTCAAAAATACGTTGCGGTATTAATGAGTACAACTTCCCATTCATGAGTCATTATGACGTGCCATTTAATTAAGGAAACGGTTTCCCTGTTGTCGCGCTTCAGACGATGTTTCCATAAAAGAAATAAAATAAACTTGCGAATTTATTTTATTTTATTTTACTTAAAACGTCTGAAAATTAACTTTTTCCCTCAACCCGCGTTGGTCGAGGTTAGGCTCGTTCTTAGGTAAAGTTGTCACCCCAGATGCAACAGTTCCCTCAGATTTTTAATCTGAGTATCCGTTTGGAAACTGCCACATCCACGCACAAGTTCTGACTCACTTAACTAACTAAAAAAAAGTTCAAACCACCATTCCAGGCTCACTGGGCCTTGGAATGATGTGTCGTCTTCACACCCGGTCTCGAAATAATTCCATATAATATTTAAAAATAATACACGGAAAATACAAGACATTACAGACCTCTTCTACTAGCTCTAAAGAGCAAGGATTTTCTCCAACATAGATTTCAGGTCGAGCTACCATTATGTGTGTGTTATACCATTAGATGTACCAAATATAACATTATATAGTATATATAGATTGAATTAGTATTTGGCCATATTTTTTTGTTATATGAATGTTCCATAATTATTTATTTCCTTTATTAATTAGTTCATTCAATAATACATGGATTTATTTGTTTTCATATTCATGAATGAAGACATTGTGTACTTACATAGTCAACAAAAACATACCAAAAATCATGATATAATTTTGATCGCATATAGAGAGAACCATCTATATGATATGATCACTAAATTATTCTTTTGGATTAACAATGTACACTTCCTAGGTAATAATATCTCAGAGATAGGAGTAGATGTTGTCCTAGAATGATGATATCCATTATTTCCTTAGAGATATCCTTTGGACTATTTAGTTATTACAGTCACCTTATTCATGATATATCATGTCTTGTAGCACCGATCACAAGCATGACCAAGAAATTTTTCAAGTGTATATTGTCTAAAGCATGTGAGAAAGACTTTAATAAGTTAAAAGGGAGATTTATATCAACTCTGATCTTAATTTTACATGATCCTTGTAAGAACCTGGTTCTTATTCTTGAGGTACAGATTTCTTCTTTTCCTGTTTCCTTAAGTGTTTTTGAGAAAATAAGGGAAATGTGGGAAAAATCCCAAATTTATGGGTACACACCGTGTACTTTGGCCGTGTTGGATAAGAATACAGGGCATTTAGGCTTGTCAGCGATTAAGGGTGTAAAAACTAACTACACGCCGTGTACTTAGTAATACATGTTGTGTAATCAAGTCAATAGATGAATAGTGAGGTGGTGGAAAGTAGACACCAGAGGAACAGTTTAAAAGGAAAGTACACACCATGTACTTTATATTACACGCCATGTAGTTATGTTTTTTCATTAAAAACAGGAAGTAGACTCCTCTTTCGGTAGAGGAGGCAGAGGACTCACCAGGAGCTGCGGGAGAGGAGGCCGAGACTTGTAGGAGCTCCCGATCGCTCACCGAGACTCCGATTCTTCTGCCTCCAATCTCGTTTGAACCATACGGGTAAGGTCTTCCCTCACCTTGAGTATCTCCTTCCAATTCTTTACCCAAGGTAAGTTATTTAGGTTTTAAAGGGTAATCATTCATCTCATATCTACATCGTTATTGGTCATTTCGGGAGGATCCTTTCATGTATATCAATCAAAGGAGATCGAGGTAGGTGTTCTTGTGTTTAATTCCAACTGTTGAGTTGATTTTGTGTACCCTTGCACCACGCGCCCATGTTTGGGGTGTCATATGGATGAGAATTTGACTATTGAGATACCTAGAATTGCATAGGTAATCTAATGAATAATTATAAGTTGTTTTTTGGGATCGTTGATTTGATCCAGGGCCACCCCGAGGGTATGTTTCCCTTGTTTATCCATTTTGGCCAGAATACCCGTGGGTATGCCGTGATTATAGCATGTTTTGAGTTTTCTTGAGAGGAAACATGTATAAATTTCTTTTTTATACATTGGGCTCGGACCGGTTACTTTATTTTCCTATGATTATCCTGAGGGCAAGGTTCTATTTTGCCTATGGACAAGATTCTATTTAGCCTGTGAGAAAGGTTCTGATTAGCCTGAGGGCAAGATTCTGTTTAGCCTGAGGGCAAGGTTCTTTTTAGCCTGAGGGAAATATTATGTTTAGCCTGAGGGAAAGGTTCTGTTTAGCCTGAGGGAAAGGTTTTTGTTTATCCTGAGGGAAAAACTTCTTATGCCTGAGGCCAGTCACCTGAGGGTTTTGTTTCTATTTTCCTAAGGGTAAGGATTTACATGTCTGAGGACAATTTTTACTTTAAATATTCATTGTGGTGATTTCTTATGTTGTACCTTCCAAGCTAAATCACAGGCTTGGTATTATTATTATCTTTTACTGGTTAGATAGCCTGTTGTGGTTTCTGTTATGGCATTGTATAGGAGATTGTCAGTCGAGGCTGAGTCTCAGGAAACTCATAATTCAATTATATTGAATTGTTAAATAATTATTAAAATGTTAATGTAGCTGGTAGGAATGGTTACTTTTGAGTACTTCCTAGTTTACTGCATTTCATTATTGCATACTGTTGTTGCACATTATCACTGACAGTTGGGCATGGGACTTTGGTGGTTGCCTATTGGGATTTATTTCTCACACCCTATTTGGGTCATGTCTTGGGACCAAACTGATTATATTGTTGCAGGTGTCGATAAGGGCAAGGGCCCCTACACAGGTACATGATTTTTTCTGAGGAGTAGAAGAGCATGAGACCAAGCTTAGGCTTGCGATGCTGTTGTGTTCTTGTTGCACTTCTTTGGTTTTGTTTTTTTGTACTTTGTACCTTGTGTTTTATTGTATTAGATTGTAGTGTATCCTATTTTGGCTGCTTTCTTAGAATTAGAGACATATTTCATCATCATAAATATGACTGTTGGTTATCTTTTACTTCAGTTTTGTTGTCCATTTCAGGTTTCTATTATTTAATTCTTCCATTTTAGTATGTTTATATATATATTTGTTGCGCTACACTTTGACAAATGAGGGCATAGTTTCCCCACTATCAGTCCTAGGACCTCTCTGCTAGTTTGAAACCTCTGGAGTTTGGGGAAATGCACTTGAGGTCATGTGACCAATTGGGTTTGGGGCACCCGTTGTGTGTCACCTAGATCTGGGACGTTACAAAGTGGTATCAGTGGTGTTTCTTTTCTTTAACTTACTGTTTGGAGCCTATATCCAGGGATAGGATGGAATAGGTACTTGGTAATAAGTTGTGCCCGGGAGTAGCTAACCCGTGTACAGGGAAAAGACAATTTACCTCGTGTTTCAATTTTTCTGGTTTTGTAATTATTATAGTTGATTTGATTTCACCATTGGGTGATGCACTTGTGGTGTGTTGTTTATATTTTTATACTTGGGTTCTATTTAGTTGCAACCTAATGAGATGAGGGTATACCATCTCATGCATCATTTAGGCACATTTTAGAATCAAACGTCATGCATAATTTTCATGCCATGTAGGTGTATTAGAAATTTCATGTTGTTGTGATAGATGTTGTGCTAGAAAAATGTATGTTGTTGTGATAGTTGCCTTGATAAAAATATATGTTGTTTAATGGGGTATTGTTTGTAGGAGGTTTTATTTGAATGAACGCCAAACTTTGGTTCTTGAGGTGTTATGGGCCCTCATTGATCAGAATTTGGTGGATCATTGACTTTTTTACCTTGTTTATAACATGTATAAGATTCCAAGATTTGATTCATGGGGATTATGGGCCCTTATGGATCAGAATTTGGAACTTTGGTGTTCGTTTCAGTGTTTTTCTGGGCTCCAGAGTAGTTTTTGCGGCTTACTGTCCGGAAAAACCCAGAATACACGCTGTGTAGTTTTGACTACACGTCGTGTAATCTTCTGTTCGAGAAGAAATGAAAAAATTTATAAGTACATGTTTTGTACTTATATGTACACACCGTGTAGTATAACGCCATGTAACCCACCATGTGGGAGGGAACACGGGTCTTCCAGATTTTACCGAGGAACAAGCCGTGTACCGGTTGTACACGTTGTGTCGTTGTGACCCCGTGTCCGCCTGTGTGACTAACAACATAGATGGAGAAATCTTATCTTATACACGTCGTGTCAATTATGAACATGTCGTGTAGTGTAATCTTGGGATTCATCTATGCAGCTAACAACATGGGTCAGTGTTATCTTTTCAAAGTACACGTCGTGTCCTTCTTCAACACGCCATGTAGTGTGATCCATGAATTAAGTCATGTCTCGAACAACATGGGTCGGTAAATCTCATCTAGTACACGCCGTGTACCTGTGGTACACGCCATGTAGTCTTGACCGGTGAGAGACCGTGTGGACTTGGCCGTGTGTTTGGGGGGTTACACGACCAGTTCTAGAAGGAGTACACGCCTATGTGAAATACTTAAGGTAACACGTCGTGTAGTTATTATACACACTGTGTAGTCTTTTTTTGTAAAACTTGAATGTTTTCTTTCTCCTATTCCCTTCTTACATTTCCAGTTCTTAGTCCTTGATGATCTAAAATCTAAGGCATGTGTTTGACCTTGTAGATTCATGTCACCGATATGACCACAAGTTGTTTTCCAAGAGAGTGGGGACGATTATACTCTAGAGATGGTAGGCCATGGACTACCGATGGATCCTCCAGCAGTGTCAGATGCAGTGCCAGCTGTTATACTAGACGCAGGCATGGATACACAGTTCCGTGAAGGATTCATACGGTTCATGCAGACCTTCTAGGGAGCACTGCCAGTTGCCACATCTATGGCAGAGCTGACACGTGTATTCCAGCAGGAGCATCCACCTATGTTTTCAGGGGATGTCGGACCACAGGCTACGGAGTCTTGGATGGATTCTATGCAGACGATCTTCGATCATATGGAGACACCTCCTGGGAGGAGTGTCAAGCTAGCTACTTACATGCTGCGTGATTCTGCCAAGAGATGGTGGGATGTTACCACCCAGACTGAGCATCACCGAGACATGGCATGGGAAGATTTTCAGTCATTCTTCTATGAATTTTTCTTTCTAGAGACTCTAAGGGAAAATCGAGCTCGAGAGTTCATGAATCTGCAGCAGGGTTCCATGTCAGTGATGGACTATTCTATCTGCTTCACTGAGCTACAGTGTTTTTCACCTGTTCTGGTGGGTGATGAGACGTTGAGGGCTAGACACTTTGAGTATGGTCTTTGATATGACATACGAGCACTGGTGAATGTTTTTAGGTTTCCTACAGTGCATGATATTGTGAACCAGGCATTGATTACTGAGCGAAACCTGTGGGAAGCTAGTGGTACAGACCAGGGCGGTTCAGCACTGGTATCTGGTACTATTTCTACTGGCAAGAGGAAGAGGCAGATGGATTTCTCTCATGGTGGCAGTACTAGCCAGAGGAATTCTTCAGGTGGCCTAGTATTGTGCTACCAGTGTGGTAAAGAGGGGCACAAGAGAGCTCAGTGTCCACATGACCCAGTGGAGTGTCGAACCTGCAGCAAGATGGGTCATCTTCAGTGTTTTTATAGGGTGTTTCCACCAGTGACTAGTGATAGGGGTTCTTTGCATACTCCGCGTGCAGGAGCAGGGCCAGAAACTTCTTACCAGTTAGGGAATTAGAATACGACAGGACATTCAGGTTGAGGTAGTGGTCGTGGCCATGATAGCCAAGCACCAAGACCTTAGAGACAGTAGGGCAGGTCAGCTCAGGGTAGCTAGGCTGTGTTGTAGGGCCGCAGCACTGGGCAGACATATGTATTACAATAGACCCAATAGGAGCAGGATCCTGGACCTTCCACTGTCATAGGTACTATTCTAGTTGCTTCTGTTTTATCTTAGGTACTTTTTGATACTAGTGCTACACATAGCTTTATATTAGTGCCCATTGTGGAGAGCCTTGGGCTCTGTGTTTTTTATTCTTCTAATATCATGACGCTAGACACTCCGTTGGGAATTAGAACGGAAGGTGTGCATCAGTGCAAGGAGTGCTCCCTAGAGGTTGGTGGATGTCACTTCCTATAGGACCTCTATGTCTTAGAGATAATGGGCTATGATGTCATTCTCAGGATGTACTGCTTGGTACCCTTTAGAGCCTTTATAGATTGCTATCGTCGCAGGGTGAGTTTCACATCACCAGAGGGTAGAGAGTTTCTATAAAAGGACTAATGGGATGTCTAGACGATCCAAGCGGGACCCGAGCATCATGGGTGAGGTGGAGTGACAGCCCAGATTGTGATTTTATATCTGGATGAATAGGTAACTTTTCAGAAGGATTTCCCTCCAGTGGTAAATCATTTCGGGGGTGTCTTCTCGGACGACTTTTTAGGTCTTCCTTCAGAGCGATAGGTGGATTTTTCTATTGAGCTTGTTCCAGGAGTAGCACCAGTTTCCATTCCTCCTTATATGATAGATACAAAATAATTGCAGGAGATCAAGAGGCAGTTATAGGAGTTACAAGCAAAGGGTTTCATCTGACCTAGTACTTCTCCTTGGGGTTCTCCTGTCTTGTTTGCAAAGAAGTCGGATGGTGCCCTCAGACTTTGTGTGGATTATTAGAAACTGAACCAGTTGACGGTTAAGAACCGATATCCCTTACCGAGGATTGATGATATTTTTTATCAACTTTGAGGATCACAATTGTTCTATAAGATTGACTTGAGATCCAGATATCATAAGTTGCATATTAGACTATCAGACATACCGCTCACGGCCTTTTGGAGCAGATATGGTCTATACGAGTACTTGGTCATGTCATTCGGACTCACAAAGCCACCAGCAGTTTTCATGGCTCTAATGAATCATGTGTTCCACCCATATCTAGATTATTTTGTGGTAGTCTTCATGGATGACATCTTGGTGTACTCTCACACTCGACATGACCATGCCACCCATCTTGAGATCATACTAAGTACACTGATAGATAATCATTTATATGCTAAGATATCAAAGTTCCACTTTTGGATGGACCAGATTCACTTCTTGGGTCATATTATCTCAGAGGTAGGAGTTTTAGTAGACCTAGAGAAAGTGAGAGCAGTAGTTTCCTGGGAGCATCCTAAGAACGTGTTTGAAATATGGAGTTTCTTTGGGTTGGCTGGTTACTACAGGCACTTTATACAGGACTTCTCCTACGTATTAGTGTCGTTGATGGGTTTGACTAAGAAGGGTATGAAGTTCATTTGGTCAGAAGCTTGCAAGACATCCTTTTAGAAGCTGGAGGGAAGGTTGACATCAGCACCAGTCCTGATACTTCCAGAGCAAGGGAAGATCTATACAGTTTACTATGATGCATCAGGTATTGGGATGGGAGCAGTGTTGATGCAGGGCGATCGAGTAGTTGCATACGAGTCTCAGCAGTTGAGGCCACATGAGAGGAATTACCCAACGCATGATCTCGAGTTGGCTGCAGTTGTTCATGTGTTAGGCTGTTGGAGACATTATCTCTTGGGAGAATATTTTGTGGTGTTTACAGACCACAAAAGTCTTAAATACATCTTTACCTAGTGTGACTTGAATTTGAGATAGTGAAGGTGGGTTGAATACCTTCAGTCCTTTGACTTTGAGCTCGCCTATACACCAGGTAAGGGTAACATAGTGGCTGATGCACTGAGTAGGATGACTCAGATACAGGCAGTGCAGGAGGCCAGTGGTGAGTGGCAGCTTATGGCTTTGTTCTCTGAGATGCATTTGTAGGTGCACGATAGCCAGGTTCAAACCTATCTTTCATCCTTGGTTTTTACTTCTACACTCCTGGATAGAGTGAGGATGAGATAGCTATCAAATTCGTAAGGCCTAGTTCTACGGGATTCAATGGAAAGTGAGGACCCTCCTCCTGGTTAGATGATAGGCGATGATGAGGTACTGCGTATCCATGAATGAGTGTGGGTTCCAAGGGATATATTCGAGGAGTTGATGCGGGAATTTCATGCTTCGGCTTGGGAAGTGTATCCTAGAGTTACCAAAATGTACCATGAATTGAGACGTCAGTATTGGTGGTCGGGTATGAAAAGAGAGGTAGCTGGTTTTGTTATGAGATGTTGCACCTGTCAACAGGTGAAGGCAGAGCATCAGAGGCCAGCCGGACTGTTACAACAGTTACCCATTCCAGATTGGAAATGGGATGATGTCGCGATGGACTTCATGATCGGGTTTCCGAGGTCACCTCGAGGCAATGATGTTGTATGGGTTGTTGTGGACAAACTTACGAAGGTAGATCACTTTTTTCCGATCAAGGAGACCTTCGGTGTTGACGAGATCGGGAAGTTTTATATCTGAGAGGTAGTACATATTCATGGGGTCCCTTATTCTATTGTTTCAGATAAGGATGACCATTTTACGTCTCATTTCTGGAAGAGTTTTCAAAGGGCAATGGGTACACAGGTGCTTCTGAGTACAGCTTACCACCCTCAGACTGATGGTCAGTCAGGGCATACAATACAAGTGCTAGAGGACATGCTGCGTGCATGTGTCCTAGACTTTGGGGACTCTTGGGAGAAGCACATACCCCTGGTCAAGTTTTCCTACAATAATAGTTTTTAGTAAAATATTAAGATGGCACATTATGAGGATTTATATGGTAGGTCATGCCGATAACCCTTGTACTGGTTGGAGGAAGGTGAGGTAGCTTTATTAGGACCATGTCTTGTACAGGAGACTTTAGAGTAGGTCCAATTGATTCAGAAGCAGATGTCTATTGCACTGTCTCATCAGAAATCTTATGTTGATCACTACAGACGACCCTTGGAGTTCATGGTCGGGGATCAGGTCTTCTTGTGTGTTTCACTGAGGTTAGGACATAGGTGTATCAGGAGACAGAGTAAACTTTCACCGAGATATGTAGGTCTGTTTGATATTCTGGAGAGAGTCGGGTCGGTTGCCTATCGGTTGCAGTTAACATATAGGTACCAGGACATGCATGATGTCTTCCACATATCTCAGCTGCACCGTTATCAGTCAGACCTGTCTCACGTTTTTCAGCCCGAGGAGGTTGAACTTTAGGTTGATGCATCCTTTGAGGAGCATCTGATTTGTATTGTTGATAGGATCACGAAGGTTCTCCGAGGTTGGTCAGTTCCTCTCGTACGGGTTCTATGGCAACATGGCCGAGTGCAGGATGAAACCTAGGAGTGGGAGAGAAACATACGCACTCAGTGGCTAGAATTGTTCTTAGCTTTATCTTCACCACCCTTGTAAGGGAAATTCGAGGATGAGTTTCCTTAAGGGGGGAAGTTTGTAAGAACACAGTTCTTATTCTTGAGGTACGGGTTTCTTCTTTTCCTGTTTCCTTAAGTGTTTTGGGGAAAATAAGGGAAATGTGGGGAAAATCACAAATTTATGGGTACACTCCATGTACTTTTGTACACACATCATGTACTTTTTTACACATGCCTTGCACTTTGGCTGTGTGGGATAAGAATATAGTGCGTGTATGCTTTTCGGCGATTAAGGGTGTAAAAACTAACTACACACTGTGTACTTAGTAATACACGTCGTGTGATCTGTCGGCAGGTGAACAGTAAGGAGGTGGAAGTATCCGCCAGAGGAATGGTAGTACATGCCATGTACTTAGTAATACACATCGTGTAATCAACTCGGCAGATGAACAGTGAGGTGGTGGAAAGTAGCCGCCAGAGGAACAGTTTAAAAGGAAAGTACACGTCGTGTAATTGAGAGTACACGCTATGTAGTTATGTTTTTTTTGTTAAAAACAGGCATTAGCCTTCTCTTTCAGCAGAGGAGGTAGAGGACTCACCAAGAGTTGTGGGAGAGGAGGCTGAGACTTGGAGGAGCTCCCGATCGCCCACCAAGACTCAGATTATTCCACCGTCGATCTCGTTTGAACCGTGCGGGTAAGGTCTTCCCTCTCCTTGAGTCTCTCCTTCCAATTATTTCTCTAAGGGAAGTTATTTAGGTTTGAACGTGTAATCATTCATCTCAGATCTACTCCATTATTGGTCGTTTAGGGAGGCTACTTTCACGTATATCGATCAGAGGAGATCGAGGTAGGTGGTCTTGTGTTTAATTCCAACTATCGGGTTGATTTTGTGTACCGTTTCACCACGTGCCCATGTTCGGGGTGTTGTATGGCTGAGACTTTGACTGTTGAGATACCTAGAATTGTATAGGTAATCTAATGAATAAGTATAAGCTGTTGTTTGGGATCGTTGCTTTGATCTAGGGTCACCTTGAGGGTGTGTTTCCCTTGTTTAGCCATTTTGGCCAGGATACCCGTGGGTATGCCATGATTATAGTATGTTTTGAGTTTTCTTGAGAGGAAACATGTATAAATTTCTTGATTATACATTGGGATCGGCCCGGTTACTTGATTTTATTCTGATTAGCCTGAGGGAAAGGTTTTGTTTATCCTGAGGGAAAGATTCTGTTTAGCCTGAGGGAAAGGTTTGGATTAGCTTGAGAGAAAGATTCTATTTAGCCTAAGGGAAAGGTTCTGTTTATCCTGAGTGTAAGATTCTGTTTAGCCTGAGGTCAAGGTTTTGTTTAGCCTGAGGGAAAGTTTTTTATTTAGCCTGAGGGAAACACTTCTTATACCTAAGGGCAGTCACCTAAGGGTTTCATTTCTATTTGCCTGAGGGTAAGGATTTTCATGTTTGAGGACAATGTTTACTTTGAATATTCAATGTGGTGATTTCTTATGTTGTACCTTCCAAGCTAAAGCACAGGCTTGGTATTATTATTATCTTTTACTAGTTACATATCCCATTGTGGTTTCTGCTGTGGCACTGTATAGGAGATTGTCGGTTAAGGTCGAGTCTCGGGAAACTCATAATTCAATTATATTGAATTGTTAAATAATTATTAAAATGGTAATGTAACTGGTAGGAATGGTTACTTTTGAGTACTTCCTAGTTTACTTCATTTCATTTTTGCACACTGTTGTTGCACATTATCACTGAAAGTTGGGCACGGGCCTTTGGTGGTTGCCTACTGGGATTTATTTCTCACACCCTATTTGGGTCATGTCTTGGGCCCAAAAAGATTATATTGTTGCAGGTTTCAATAATGGAAAGGTCCCCTACACAGGTACATGATTGTTTCCAAGGATTAGGAGAGCATGAGACCGAGCTTAGGCTTGCGATGTTGCTGCGTTCCTATTGCACTGCTTTGGTTTTGTTTTGTTGTACTTTGTACCTTGTGCTGTATTGTATCAGATTGTAGTATATCCTGTTTTGGATGCTTTCTTAGAATTAGAGACATATTGCATCATCATAAATATGAATGTTGGTTATCTTTTACTTCAGTTCCGTTGTCCATTTCAGGTCTATATTTTTTACTACTTCCGTTTTTATATGTTTATATATATTTCTATTGTACTA
Source organism: Viscum album (assembly GCA_963277665.1). NCBI lineage: Eukaryota > Viridiplantae > Streptophyta > Magnoliopsida > Santalales > Viscaceae > Viscum > Viscum album. The sequence continues at coordinate 115,112,542 of OY728127.1, forward strand.
CACTTTGACAAATGAGGGAATAGTTTCCCCACTATCAATCCTAGGCCCTCGCTTCTAGTCGTCAGCCTCTGGCATTTGGGGAAATTCGCTTGAGGTCATGTGACCAACCTGGTTTGGGGCACCTGTTGTGTGGCACCTAGATTCGGGACGTTACAATCCTGGTAGTGGCTACATGGTTTATTGTGATGCATGAAGAATTGGGATGTGATTTATTCTGATATAGTGATATCAATTCATGGAATAAGGGTTACATTATTTAATTCCTCATGTATGTAATTACCCAACACATGATCTCAAGATATTATCTATGGTTCATTCCATGAATTTTTGGAGGTATTGCATTCTGGGAGAGTGTTTCGTAGTGTACAAGGACTAAAAAATCATCATGTACATATTAAAGAAGTGTGATTTGAATCTTAGGAAATGAATAAGTATTAATACATATAGTCCTTCATCATTGAGCTTTTATATAATCTTGGAAATAGAATTAATGGTAGTGATGATTTCATAATTAAATCTCAAACACAGGTAGTTAAGGAGGATAATAGTGAAAGGAAGTTGATGGGATTGTTTTCTAAGATTCATCTGGAGGTGAATGACCCTCATGGAAAACCTATAATATCATATTTAGTAGTGGCCTCTACACTTCTGGATGGAGTGAAGAGGAATCATCTTTCATATCTTGATGGTGTGTTCCTAGAGAAGCTCATTTTAGGTGATGACCCACTACATGTTTGTGTTGTTGGAAAGGATGCAGTCTTTCTCATTCATGGACATGTCTGGGTTACTACAAACATCCTAAAGAAATTTGTGAGAGAGGCACATGCCTCTACATCAGCAATACATCCTAAAATTATAAAAAAGTACATTGATTTACACTTCCAGTATTGATGGCATAATAGGAAAAGTAAGATATCTGGTTTCATTACCCAATATTCCACCTACCAGTAGGTGAAGGAGGAACACCAAATTCCTATGGGACTTCTACATTCACTTTTCATTCCTTAGTCGAAATGGGATGATGTCATCATTCATTTTTTGATATATTATTTATTTCACATAATGGTTTTTGAAGTATTAGTGACCATATATAGGTTGACAAAGGTTTCTCACTTCATTCCTATTATAGAGACATTTTCAGTTGAAATTCTTGGAAAACTACTTGTTAAAGAGATCATAGGCCTTCATAGAGTTCCACATACTATCATATCAGATAGAGACACTCATTTTACATTGTTGTTCTGGTAGGGGATGCAGTGATCACTATCATGACCCATCCTCGGGGCCTGTGTCGTGACTACCCCAAGCCCGCCTTCCATAGGCCAGGGGCTGGCGACTAACACCAAAGGCGTAAATCCCGATAAAAGGGAATGCATTGCCTTTATATAAGTAAACAAACACAACAGAGTACGCAAGCTGAAGTAAAAACTAAGTAACCTGAGTACAAAAGTAAGTGCTGAAAATTAAATGCGTCAGAATACAAACCCAAATGAAAGTACAGTACAACTGAAAAGAAAGTACAGCAGAAGTAAAGTAAACCAGAAACTACTGAGTCGTCCTCTGGCTATCCCACCTGAAGGGTGGGTACAAATGGTCTCCTCAGCTCCTCGGGTCCAGCCGTCTGCTCTATGTACGTCCCGCCAAGTGGTCCACCTCCAGGTATCGTCCTGCTTCTCAAGTCTCCTCCTCAATCAGTGATGTCTGTCGTCTGCATCCAATGCAACGTAGTACGGGCACAGCCCATGCATGGGTGAGTATACGATACTCAGTAGGGACCCCGAGACCCCCGAAGATATCCCAAAATCCACAAAGGATAAACCACAAAGGAAAGATACAAACACGAATTATCAACCAACTCTACTTAGGTATATTCCCATACATATACCTAAGTCATCAATTCCAGTTTAGCTCTAACTCACAAGCCCAAGTACAACCCAGTCCACACAGAAAAACACAACCCAATACACATAGGAAATCAAGTCAATCACATCGATGATAATGACTGAAAATCAAGACTCATCTCACATAGGTATACTACTCACGAAGAGGGGTGGAGATGATAGATGTAGCTTCTGAATCATCTCCTATGCCAAACCCACGTAGGATCCAAGTACAGAAGTCATCGCCGCCGAACCCACGTAGTATCCTAGTACAGTAATCATCGTTTTTGAACCCACGTAGGATCCAAGTACAGTCGTCATCGCTACCGAACCCACAGAGGATCAAAGTACAGTCTTCCTCACTGTCGAACCCACGTAGGATCCAAGTACAGTCATCTTCTTCGTCGAACCCACGGAGGATCTCGGCACGGTATTCGTCGCAGTCGCAGCCAACTCTAGGGTTCCCGCACACAACATACTCGATTCCGGAAGGGTCCGCTCCTTGAGTCAAAGGGGTGGAAACATCAACTGTCACAAAGTCTAGCGTTGATGTATCCCAAAGTTCCATCCCACTTCATAGGGGAAAAACCAAGTAGAATGTGTCCAAGATATAGAGAATAAGATGACCAAGTCATTTCCCAAAAAGTACACAGCGTGTAGGTAAAAAGTACACGATGTGTTATCAGACACCAGGTATTTCCCGTGTAAGCGGCCTGTATCATGGGGCTGGTCGTGTAAATAAGTAAGTACATGGCGTGTGGTATGGTTACATGCCATGTCCAAACCTCCAGGGTCAGGTCCATGTGTGCTCGCCTTGCCTGGCCATGTGGTGGAGTACAAGCTTGTGTACTCCACCCTGTGTCCGTGTATTCTTGGAATACATGCTGAGTCATCACGAAGCCGCTTCTGCCGTGGTGAAGGAAGTACACTCCATGCCTCTTGGCCGTGTGGTTCTGGCCATGTCCGTGTATCTCCCGGATTACACACTGAGTCTTCATGAAGCTGCTTCTGCCATGGTGAAGGAAGTACACGTCGTGCCTCTTGGTTGTGTGTTGTTGTCTGTGTCCGTGTATTTTCCCCGAATACACGCCATGTCCATCGATGTATCTTATGTCAAACTATGTAGATAGTACACGTCGTGTGTCTAGAGTCACACGTCGTGTGTTACTTTTCTAACGTCCGAAACGGAATCCACAGTACGCTTTTACTACACGGATTGTGCTTCTGAAGTACACGCCGTGTATTCTGTAATTTTCCAGAAACGACGCCTCTGGCCAGCATGCCTCCCGAGGCATCCGTTCTTCATTCCAATGATCCTATTTCTACGAAACTTCTGATTCTAGGTCGCCCCGATGCTCTGAGGTCGTTTACGATGTTTTTGGGCCTCCGATCGGCTCCAAAAACATAACTTGATTCACCGCTCAAGAACAGTTGAAGGTCTCCACTTATTCACAAGAATGGCGGAGGAATCGGACCGTGTTAGTTTGGTCCGGTCCCTTCCACATTAGTATGATAACAAGTGGTTTAAGAGGAATGAAAACATGGAAGGTAACCAATATTTCTCAATCCAAAACACACCCCTACCTCGTAAAGAAGTTCACGATTGTCAAGCTCCATGGATGATGGCGTCGTTGGAGAATTCACGCATCGTTGTTTCCTTCCTTTTTGTGGAGGATGAAAAGGAAGAAGAATCTGGGGTCACCGAGTCGATGTTCTTCATTAGAGTCTTGTCATTCTTCAACAAAGGAGATGAAGTTCTTCAAGTCTCAAGAGCTCTCTTCCCTTTCTCTCAACACAACAATCCCACCAAAAAAATAAGGCTTCTCCTTATTTTATTAATCCATGCTATGCATTTCAAATTACAAAATTCAAAAATCCAATTCAATTAATTAATTAAACCATGAGTTGTCTAATTAATTAAGTGATATGTTGGAAAGTTTAATAAGGGAGAGAGAGGAGAGTAATAGGATAGGTTTCACAAGTTAAGATGAGTGACAAATTTTAAGAGGGGGTTAGAGGAGTTTTAAGGAATGTGAAGGGGTGGGGCTCGTGTGGGCCCCACCTTACATTTATCCTCACATGGGTAGTTAGGATGTTAGTGGGTCCCACCCTAACTCCCCCATGTAGGGTAAAACCACCTTATAATTATAAATAAAATTGTACAAAATTTTATTCACTTTTCATTTAATCCAAAAAAAATTAACAACTCCTCCCAAGAAAATGCATCTTCGATAAAGGTCCTCTTAAGAAATTACCGGCACTATGGTTCCATCAGTGCCCTTAAATTTCAATTCCGAGCACCGGTTCAAAAGATAGAAAAACCCGCTCGTTTGTTCACTGAACGTACCCGAGCTAAACTTCAGAAATTGATTCCGGGCACACCGGGCCTCGTAATCAGGTGTCGTCGGAAACTGTGTACTCGTAAAACCCCAAATAATTTAAGAAAAAAAATTTCCTTGAAATTTATGAGTCTTTACATTACTCCCAAATCAGGGATTTATGTCCCCGTAAAGATACATCATAAACTAGGGAAACAAATGAGGGTACTGTGCACGCATCTGAGCCTCCCGCTCCCATATGCTCTCCTGGAGGTTCTCGTGCTGCCACCTGATGCGAACTAGAGGAATCGACCATCCACGTAGGACCTGATCCTGTCGATCCTCGATCTACACCGGGACCTCCGCAAATGTCTCCCTGTCATCGATGTCCAACTCCCCATGGTCAATGATATGCATTGGGTCATGCATGTATCTCCTCAGTTGAGATACGTGGAAGACGTCGTGCACCCGGTGCAACTGAGGTGGAAGAGCCAGGCGATAAGCCACCTCGCCTATCTTTCTGAGAACTTGGAATGGTCCAATGAAGCGCGGAGATAACTTGCCACCCTGGCCAAATCTCCGTAATCCACATTGACGTGAGACCCATAAAAAAAATGTGGTCGTCATCCTCGAACTCTAATGGTCTACGCCTCCTATCAGCATAGGACTTCTGTCGGCTCTGCGTAGTCCTCATCTGCTCCTGGATGATCTGTACCTTCTCTGTCGTAGCCTGGACCATCTCTGGTCCTACAAGTGCTGACTCCCCAGGTTCTGTCTAGCACAAAGGTGATCTGCAAGGTCATCCATACAATGCCTTGTACGGTGTCATCCCGATGGTGGAGTGGTAGCTGTTGTTGTACACAAACTCCACCAATGGTAGGTGATCCTCCCAACTGCGACCAAAGTAGAGGAAACATGCACGGAGAATGTCCTTGAGATTCTGAATGGTCCTCTCTGTCTGACCATCCATCTGAGGGTGAAAGGTGGTGCTCAGGCGTAGCTGCGTCCCAAATGCCTCCTGTAACCCCTTCCAAAGTCAGGAAGTAAAGTGAGCATCTCAATCATAGACGATAGATGATGGCACACCATGAAGCTGTACGATCTCATGAACGTAGATACATCCCAAGCTCTCCACTGAACCCTGCTCTCTGATAGGTAGGAAGTGGGATGACTTGGTGAGCCAGTCAACAATAACCCAGATGGAGTCGTGTCCTCTGGAAGTACGTGGAAGCCCTATCATGAAATACATAGATATCTCGTCCCACTTCCACTCCGGGACCTCTAAGGGTTGTACCAAGCCTGCTGGTACCTAGTGCTCCGCCTTCACCTACTGGAAAGTGAGGTATCATGAAACGAACTCTACCACAGCCTTCTTCATACCCGGCCACCAGTGATGTCGTCTGAGATCCGGGTACATCTTCGCTACTCCTAGATGTACCGCCAATGGGGAAGTGTGAAACTCTCTCAGCACCTCCTCATGTAATGAAACTGGTACCATGGTACGTCCTCTGAAAAGGATGATGTGCTCTCCTCCTACATAAAATCCATCAGGTGCCTATCCTGTGGATATCTGTGCATGTCGCATCTCACAGTAAACATCCCCACACTGTGCCTCCCTGACCTGCTGAAGTAGTGAAGGAGTGACTGTGAGCGACTGTAGAAAGGTTGTCCCATCTCTATCCACAAAGGATATCTGCAAAGCGGCTAACTGCTCTGTCGCCTCTCCAAGTAGCTGAATGCCTGACCTCTTGATGAGAGAATCAGCTACTACGTTCCCCTTCCCAGGAGTATAGACTATCTCAAAGTCATAGTCCGGGAGGAACTAGAGTCATCGCTGCTATCTCAGGTTCAGTTCCTTCTGTGAGAAGATATACCTGAGACTCTCGTGGTCAGATTAGACTATAAAGTGCTTTCCAATCAGATAGTGCCGCCACATCTTCAAGGCGAAGACCACTGCTGCTAACTCTAGGTCATGGGTAGCGTAGTTCTGCTCATGCTGCCTCAACTATCATGAACCATGGGCTATCACTACCCACCCCTGTATCAGGACACACCCGAGTCTGGTCCCTGATGCATCACAGTAAAATATGTACCCTACGCCCTCCTCCGGTAACCTCAAGATGGGTGCACTGGTCAATCTATATCTCAGCTTCTGGAAGCTCTGCTGACATCTATCTGACCACATGAAGGGTTTTCCCTTCTTTGTCAAAGTTGAAAGTGGCGCTGCAACTCTAGAGAAGTCTGGCACAAATCTCCGATAGTACCCAGCCAGACCTAGGAAACTCTGCACCTCAGTCACGCTCCTGGGTGGCTCCCAAGCTAGTATTGCCTCGATCTTCGTAGGATCCACCGCAACTCCTGCCTCAGAGATGACATGCCCTAAGAAGTGGACCTCACGAATCCAGAACTGAAACTTTGAGAGATTACCATAATACTGGTGCTCTCGGAGTGTATCTAGTACAACCCACAAGTGGTAAGCGTGCTCCTCCTCAGTAGTCAAGTAAATCAAAATGTCTTCGATGAAGACTATGAAAACCCGATCGAGATAAGGCTGGAAGATCTTGTTCATGAGACTCATGAACACTGCTGGAGCATTGGTTACACTGAAAGGCATAACCAAGAACTCATAGTGTCCATACCGACACTTTAATGTCGTCTACTGCACATCCTCGTCTCGAAATCTGAGCTGATGATAGCCTGACCTGAGGTCTATCTTTGAGAACCAGCATGCTACCTTGAGCTGATCAAAGAGGATGTCAATCCTCTAAAGTGGATACTTGTTCTTCACGGTCACCTAGTTCAAGCGATGGTAGTCGACACACAGTCGCAAGCTCCTGTCCGCCTTCTTGGCGAACAAAATCGGGGAAGCCCAGGGTGAAACACTGGCTCGAATGAATCCCTTGCCCTGCAAGTCCTCCAGCTATACCCATAGCTCACGAAGCTCAGCGGGAGCCATATGATATGCTGGAGTAGATATCGGGGTTGTCCCGAGGTATAGGTCAATATAAAATTCTACCTCTCTGTGAGGAGGTAGTCCTGGAACATCGTCAGGAAAAACGTCCGCATACTGATCCACCACAACAGGAAAACTCGGACTCCGCACATCAACTACTCCTAGGATGAGACTAGCTAGCTGATGGTTGATCGGATATCCTCTCCTCTACGTGAGTCTATCCTTGTGCTGCAAAGTCTCCCTTCTCGCCGCTGAAGGTGAACCTGCTCCCATCAGTGTGGACACACCGCACCTTGTGCCTAATACAGTCGATCTGAGCATGGACCGTAGATAACCAATCCATGACCAAGATGATGTCATAAGGCATCGACACCACTACAAGAAGATCCTAGCCAAAGCTCTCGCCTCCTAGAGTAAGCTCACACTATCGGAACTAGTATGTAATCGTCGAGTCTGCTCCCGTAGGAGTCTCTAACCGTAAGGATCGAGCCAATGGGTCTGTCGGAATCTCCGAGCTCCGAAAAAGGGCAGCGGCAATAAAATAATGACTCGCTCCTGTTTATATAAGAACTGAAGAAAGGGTGTAGTAGACACAGATAGTACCTCAAATCATATCAGGTGCGCCGTGGTCGTAAGCCTCCACTGCCTGAAGCTGAGCCTGCCTCTTTCCGCTAGCTCCCTATGGTTGGGGTGGACCTCCTGGTGGTGGTGGTGGTAGACCTCGAAGCGTCATCCACCACCTGTTGCTCGGCCAGCTCCTCTGCCTCGTCCGCCTTCTCCCTGTGGACCACCACGGTTGAACCTCTGCCTCTACCTAGGTGGTACCTCAACTATCTGCTGCTCCTCTGCATAGCGGGTCGGGCAGTCACGAGCCATGTGGCCCTACTCGCCGCATGCATAGCACTGTCTACCTATCGTATGACTAGATCTACTGTGTGTTCCCCGCACCTCCAAAACAGTATCCTGAGTTTGCCCACCTGATGGCCTGGTCCGCTTGGACCTCTGCGACATCTGTCTACTACCGGCTGCAGAAGACTCCGCCACATGTTTCCCTACGGTAGGCCTCGCTGCTGGTGTAGGCTCAGTAAGGAAGATCTCCACAATTAGGGATCTCTCCAGTACTCATGCCTGCGTCGGAATGCTGAGGGAGATCATAGAAGCCCTGATCTCATGCCTCAGTCCCTGCTCAAAGGTCTGGGCCTAGAAGAATGGGTCTTGTACCATGTTCGTGGAGTAGTGTGAGAGGTCGGTAAATCTCGTCAAGTACTGGGCTACTGTCATGCTACCCTACCGCAGCTGTAGTAACTCCTGGATGCGCACCACATGGAGGATGGATGGAACGAACTCCGAGTGGAAGAGACTCTCAAAGTATGTCCATAGAAGAGATGCATCCTCGTACACCTGGAGCATCAGTCTCCACCATCTACCTGCTGCTGCATGCAGGAGACTCTCCGAAAGGATCACCATGAGGTCAGCTGGTGTCCTTACTAATCTGAAGACTCAGACAACAGCCTCTATCCAATCCTCGGCTGCCTGACGGTCCATATCTCCGCAGAACCTGGGTGGCCTCTGACACTGAAACTCATGCAGTGCACTCAGGCGACATGCACTCTCAGCTGCTGGGGATGGTGGAATCGGTGGCTCGGTGGGTAGAGGTATCGCCGGTGCCTCCGCTGTAATGGGGCCCTACACTGAGGACTCGTCGCTCAGTGGGCTGCCATCTCTCACAAAGCTCGGAACCCAAGCTGGTTACCATCATGGTTCCATCCTGAAAGAAACAGGTGTGCCACGCTTAATACAGTATACATGGTGAGCTGACACAAAGTAATCACAAAGAAAACTTTTAAAACACACATGCAATCAATGTTTTCGTGCACTGAGTTGGAAATCAAAATTCAGTGTCCTCGTGTATGGATGCATCAGCCGCCACACCAACACTGGACTCCCTGGGCTAATAACCACACTCAATACCCTAAAAACTATTGCTTCACATAGAATAAATTATCAAAGTCCTAAGTTCTGTGGTAGAACCGACTCCTCTGATACCAATTTGTCACGACCTATCCTCGGGGCCCGTGTCGTGACTACCCCAAGCCCGCTTTCCATAGGCCAGGGGCTGGTGACTAGCACCAAAGGTGTAAATCCCAATAAAAGGGAAGGCATTGCCTTTATATAAGTAAACAAACACAATAGAGTATGCAAGCTGAAGTAAACACTAAGTAAACTGAGCACAAAAGTAAGTGCTGAAAAGTAAATGGGCCAGAATACAAACCCAACTGAAAGTACAGTATAACTGGAAAGAAAGTACAGTAGTAGTAAAGTAAACCAGCAACTACTGAGTCATCCTCTGACTATCCCACCTGAAGGGTGGGTACAAGTGGTCTCCTTAACTCCTCAGGTCCAGCCGTCCGCTCCGTGTACGTCCCGCCAAGTGGTCCACCTCCATGTACTGTCCCGCTCCTCAAGTCTCCTACTCGATCAGTGTTGTCTGTCATCTGCATCCAACACAACGTAGTGCGGGCATAGCCCATGTAGGGGTGAGTATACGATACTCAGTAGGGACCCCGAGACACCCGAAGGTCTCTCATAATTCACAAAGGATAAACCACAAAGGAAAGATACAAACACGAAGTATCAACCAACTCTACTTAGGTATATGCCCATACATATACCTAAGTCATCAATTCCAGTTCGGCTCCAACTCATGAGCCCAAGTACATCCCAGTCCACACAGGAAAACACAACCCAATCCACACAGGAAAGCAAGTCAATCACATCGATGATAATGAATGAAAATCAAGACTCATCTCACACAGGTATACTACTCACAAAGAGGGGTGGAGATTATAGATGTAGCCTCTGAATCATCTCCTCTGTCGAACCCATGTAGGATCCAAGTACGGAAGTCATCACCGCCGAACCTACGTAGGATCCTAGTACAGTAACCATCGTTGTCGAACCCACGTAGGATCCAAGTACAGTCGTCATCGCTGTCGAACCCATGAAGGATCCAAGTATAGTCTTCCTCACTACCGAACCCACATAGGATCCAAGTATAGTTGTCTTCGTCATCGAACCCACAGAGGATCCCGGCACGGTATTCGTCGCAGTCGCAGCTAGCTCTAGGGTTCCCGCACACAGCATACTCGATTCCGGGAGGGTCCTCTCCTCGAGTCAAAGGGGTGGATACATCAACTATCACGAAGTCTAGTGTTGATGTATCCCAAATTTTCATCCCACATCATAGGGTAAAAACCAAGGAGAACATTTCCAAGATACATAGAATAAGATGACCAAGTCATTTCCCAAAAAGTACACGGCGTGTAGGTAAAAAGTACACGCCGTGTTATCAGACACCAGGTACTGCCCGTGTAAGTGGCCTGTGTCATGGGGTTGGTCATGTAAATAAGTAATTACATGGAATGTGGTATGGTTACATGCTGTGTCCAAAATTCCAGGGTCAGGTCCATGTGCGCTGGTCATGCCTGGCCATGTGGTGGAGTACATGCTCGTGTACTCCACCCCATGTCTGTGTATTCCCGGAATACATGCCGATTCATCATGAAGCCGCTTCTTCCATGGTGAAGGAATTAAATGCCGTGTCTCTTGGCCGTATGGTTCTTCCCATGTTCGTGTATCTCCCGGATTATACAACGAGTCTTTACAAAGCCGCTTCTGCCATGGTGAAGGAAGTACACGTCGTGCCTCTTGGTCGTGTGTTGCTGTCCATGTCTGTGTATTTTCCCTGAATACATGCCATGTCCATCGATGTCTCTTTTGTCAAACTATGTGGAGAGTACACGCCATGTGTCTAGAGTCACAATCCGTGTGTTACTTTTCTAACGTCTGAAACGGATGCCACAATATGCTTTTACTACATGGCATGTGCTTCTGGAGGACACGCCATGTATTCTGGAATTTTCCAGAAATGACACCTCTGGCCAGCACGCCTCCCAAGGCGTCCATTATTCATTCTGATGATATGATTTCTACGAAACTTCCACTTCTAGGTTTCCCCGATGCTCTAAGGCCATTTACGATGTTTTCAGGCCTTCGATCGGCTCCGAAAACATAACTTGATTCACCGCTCAAGAACAGTTGAAGGTCTCCACTTATTCAAAAGAACGGCAGAGGAATCAGACTGTGTTAGTTTGGTCTGGTCCCTTTCGTATTAGTTCGATAACAAGTGGTTTAAGAGGAACAACAACATGGAAGGAAAACCAATATTTCTCAATCCAAAACACACCCCTACCTCGTAAAGAAGTTCGCGGTTGTCAAGCGCCGCGGATGATGGCGTCGTTGGAAAATTCTCGCGTCGTTGTTTCCTTCCTTACCCCAGAGGAGGGAAAGGAAGAAGAATCCGGGGTCGCCAAGTCGATGTTCTTCGTCGGAGTCTTGGTATTCTTTAACAAAGGAGATGAAGTTCTTCAAGTCTCAAGAGATCTCTTCCCTTTCTCTCAACACAACAAGCCCACAAAACAAAATAAAATATGGCTTCTCTTTATTTTATTAATCCATCCCATGCATTTCAAATTAAAAAATTCAAAAATCCAATTCACTTAATTAATTAAACCATGATTTGTCTAATTAATTAAGTGATATGTTGGCAAGTTTAATGAGGGAGAGAGAGGAGAGGAAGATGATATGTTTCACAAGTTAAGATGAGTTACAAATTTTAAGAGGGGGTTAGAGGAGTTTTAAGGAATGTGAAGGGGTGGGGTTCATGTGGGACCCACCTTAAATTTATCCTCACATGGGTAGTTAGGATGTTATTGGGTCCTACCCTAACTCCCCCATGTAGGATAAAACCACATTAGAATTATAAATAAAATTTTACACAATTTTATTCACTTTTCATTTAATCCACATTTTTTTAACAACTCCTCCCAAGAAAACACATATTCGGTAAAGGTCCTCTTAAGAAATTACCGGCACTGCAGTTCCATCAGTGCCCTCAGATTTCAATTCTGAGCACTGGTTCAAAAGATAGAAAAATCCGCTCATTCGTTCACTGAATGTACCCGAGATAAACTTCATAAATTGATTTCGGGCACATTGGGCCTCGGAATCAGGTGCCGTCAGAAACTACGTACTCGCAAAATCCCAAAGAATTTAAGAAAAAAAATTCCTTGAAATTTATGGGTCTTTACAATCACTAGGTTCATAGGTACTTCTAATTATAACCTTTCACCCATATACTGACAGTTATTCTAAGCATATTATACAAGTGTTAGAGGGCATGATCCTGGAATGAGTTGTATAATTTTGAGGTTTTTGGGGGAAACACATTCCTCTCACTGAGTTCTCTTAAATTTTTTCAATATTCTATACAAATGTATCCTTATGATTCTCCCTATTGTAGGATGTGACATTCACCCCTCCCCTAGTTAGATCTAAGAGAGGTAGTGCTACAAGGAACTTAACTGATTCAGGAGATATTGGAGAAGGTATATCTTTTTAGGAAGTATATGCCTATAGATCATCTTAGTTATAAGTATTATGTTGATAGATGCAAACAAACTCTATAGTTTGAGGTTGGGGGCATGCATTCATGAGTGTTTTTCCTAGACTAGGGAATCTACGGTTCATAAACAAGGTAAGTTGGAGCCTATATTTTTCATACCTTTAGACATACTATAAAGATTTAGGGTGATAAACAATTAGTTTTAGTTACCTTAGAGGTACCTAGCCATGAATGACATCTTCAATGTCTCACAAATTCATCCTTTTCATTCTGACCTATCTCATAATCTTCATCCTAATGAGGTTGAGTTGGTAATAGATTCATCCTTTGAGTAGAAACCTATTTGTATCATTGATTGAAGTATGAAGGATATAAAAAAATTAGTTCCTCTAGTATGTTCTCAATTGTTGTACAGTCATGTACATGAAGATACTAGTGACAGATCGATTGATATTTGTTCCCAGTGTCCGGAGTTATTCTCAAATGATGTTTTTCCACCCTCAGAAGGGAAATTTGTGGTTGAGTTATTTTAATGAGGGGATATTGTAACAAATATATTTTTATTATGAGTTACGTCCCATTTATATTTCATTTCAAACATTAAATTAATGTTCTTATGAGTTTAAGGAAGGGTATATGAGCTTATAGGAATCATTTGGATCTCAGAACTATGGGTTTTGGAGGAACTAAAAGAGCCAAACTATTGGTGAACAGTAAGTAGTAACCATGCGTCTTGACAATATAGACACATAAGAGGTAGATAATGGTTTGTAAACCATGCTATATAGGTTTCACAATAGTATGAGGAGAAAAAAAACTAAATATGATATTCTCATGGGTTGAACTTAGTTTTTCAAAATGTGCCCTGAGCCCACACAAGTAGTACCATATAGGTTGTGATCCCATATTGTTAACACATATTTTGGATTTACCATCCATCCTATCTAGGAGCCTATTAAAAATTATGAAATTACTAAAATATACCCACTCTTATTAACTATTATCCTTATTTTGTAATTACTCCAACATAAAGCCAATGCCCCCTCTCACTTGGATCTCCACCTCTCTCCCTAAACATTTCAATAACTTCTTTATTTGTTCTCATAATCAAGTAATGTATGCCAAATTGGTTCAATAATGTTAAGCTCTTCTATTATCTTCCCGGATTTCTTTATTTCCCTTACCCACATGACTACTATTTCTAAGAGTGATAAAATTACCTATTTTCAAGGATCTTTTCTATTTCATCAATTTATCCCATTATATCCTGGAATACAAGACAATAATGAATGATCCATCCACTGTGCACCTATGGTACATAGTCTCATGCTTTTCACAAAATATCTAGTGATATATATATTTTAATTTTGTGTCGCGCACCATAGATTTTGAGTGTTTCCTCTTAAATAGATTTTTTCATAAATTAAATGTGTGGTCCAATGTTTATATGACCCATGTGACCTGTAATAACAAAAGTGTGTTGAAAACCCCTAATAGAATCACTTTGGTTTTGTTTCTAATATTGATATCATAATCATGAGTTTATTATGAATTAAGTTACATTCTGAGGTGTGTTCATTACCCCTTATGATAGGGATGTTATAATTTATTATCTAAATGGTGATTAAGTCCATTAAATGGAATGAATTATGTTTTCCTAGTCCTTCTAAGACATGGATATGAAATTAAAACACCTTCTTATGTGATTTATAGTTATCCTTTCTAAATGATATGGTTAATAAGATTAAATGTAATTTTAAATTGCATGGGTAGAATGAGAGCCCACGGATATTCATTATACCATTTAGAGAGTGATGCATGGGTCTTGACTTCAAAAATTATGGATGTACTCATTAGGCCTATTAAATTATAATGACTTTTATGTGGATTTATAGCATGCTATTAGTGATACAAGAGTTCTTATATGAATTTCATGGATGGAAATCCATGGAAATTTGATTATGTTTTGCCATGACCGACACTTGGGTGACATTATTGAATTATAAGGATGTGATCAGAGGGAATTTCACTACATATATCCTTAAGTGACACTTGGGATTCATAGGTATAATGCCAAGGATAGACTCCTATGGTGATGACTTATACCACACCAAGAGTGATACCTAGGTTCTGATGAGGAATGTCAGGGATGATCTTCTAGGGTGGTGGGTATGCAGCACACCTAGAGTGATATGTGGGTTTCTAATGTGAAACACCATGGAAATTATCATGTTTCCTATAAATTAATTTATTATTTAATTAAAATGATTCAATTTCAAAGTCAATGAAAATAATTAGATTTAGTTAGCATTATATATACTTAATAGGCTTGTTATTCTTCTCCTTTATCAAGTGTAATGAAAATGGATGTGTTCATCCATTATACTGAATATGATCAATGGTAGATACCATGAATATGAGATGGTTTCTAAGCCACATTTATCAAAAAAATCATAATGGGTGATCTTTCAAAAACATTTTAAGGAAAAAGTTGGTAGATTTGGTTGAATTTCCAAATATGAACTTGGTATTAATTGTGTCATATATAGCATTCATTGCTACCTTCATGATTCTTTATTATATACTCATGGATTGGATTGAACTACACATATTTGGTGTAGTCCTAATAAGTATTTTTCAAAACCTATTTAGGCTTTCAATTGGTACCCATACGGACATTATTGTTAAAGGTACGAACAAATGGAAGGGTCCAACATTAGATGACTAGTTTCTCTACAAAATTATAGATTATGGGAGAAGGGGATTGATATTATATGCCAGATTCTTGATGTGTCTATTTTGTATATATATTTCCACGTCATTTTGGAGAATTATTGAAATAATAATGGTGAAAATGTAAAATCAATGAGTAAAATATATATTTATATTGATTTTTCTCAAAAAAATAAATTCACTAACTTTAAATTAAATGTGTTGTTTTGGGTGATAAATATAATTAATTATTATTTATTTAAAATTCAATTTTTTTCAAATAGTTTTTTATAATTTTATTTAGTTATATAATGCTTTTGGATTTTTTGTGAACTAATTTTTTTCATAATTCCATTTTTTAAATTGAAAACGAATTTTGGTCTTTTTGATTTGTAATTTTTAAAACATTTCTATGTTATTTAATTTTAATAAATTTTTATTTTACACAATTTTGAATATTATTTTCATTTTAGGATCTGAAAATAAAAAATGAAAATTTGTTGAAGTTTCCATGAGGAATGGTCAAGCGGTCACTATACTGAGTGCATGTACATATTTATTTTTCCATGGAACCTACCATGACCATAAAATTTATTAAACATGTAGAAAGAAATGTAGTGGTAGTGTGAAGTGAATTTGACTTGTAATTCCTTACTATAGTGTAGGTTCAATGACCTATAGATATTTCCTAAACCCACATTTCCTTGTAACTGTATGACAAAACCAACCTACTGTAAAGAAAATAAAATCATGTGATAATTCCCTAGGATAATTGAATGCATAATAAAAAAAATTAACCTTCCTTGCATGGATTCCAAAGTCACTATGCATGAAATTGAGAACCTATCAAGCCAACAAATTTGACCCACCCTAAAAAACGTACCAACTGTAAGATCAGAACTACATAACTTGCCTCCATAAATTTTGAAGATACCATTAGTGTATCAACCTACTTCACTATAACTAATAGTGTGCTTCCTAAAATTATTATGTTGTCATAAATATAAAACATTCAGATATATCCAAAAAAATAAATCCAATAGGATGAATAAATGTAATTCTGAGTCATCATCATAGCAATTCAAGTGGTTCTAATAGAGAACTAGAGATCATAATTTGTGGTTTGACTTTGAAAATTCCACCAGTTTAAGTTGACCCCAATCTAGATGACCTAAAAATTTTGAAACTACTAAAGATTTTGTTTGAAGATAAATAGATTCGAATATTATTGATATTGATCATTGAAGTTAGAAGAAACTCAAAATGGAGATGATATGCAGAGACAGAATGGGTTATTTGAAATCATAAAAACAAAAATTATGGGAATCAATATTTTATCGCATATTTTCAATGAAATTTAATATTCTCAACCCAAAGAAGGTTTTGTGACTAAGGTTGTGTGACCAATATTGATGAGAATAAGCTGAAGATAGATGTTGGTGAGTTCTTCCACATGTGGATATACCCAAACCATTGAGGATGACCTTGAAAACACATTAAGAGGATGATCGTTGATCCTTGTTGTGTTTGCTACTAAATATGACTCTATTGATTGATTTCACCCTCTAAGGAAGCCACAAATATGATGTCACCTTGATTAATGAAGTCGATATGCACCAAACCATTGGTGAAATGGAATTACCTTGAAGATAGGATAATAGTCGATGTATATTTGTTATGAAGCCAAAGCCACATTTTTTATCTGGAATAATGAGCTATAATCCCTACAATAGGTTTATGCCAATTCGATTGAAGATTAATTTAAATTATTTTTCTAGGTGAAATTGTTTTATATGAATCTTCACTAAAGATAAATGGCCTCAGATCTCCACATTAATGATGTTTTGTAATTATTTGAGTAGTTACATAATGTTATTTTCATTAACTTTGTAAAGATAAAAATAAGTATGGTTGTGTTTTAAATCTAATCATGAATCTTTATATTACTGAATAGATGAATGTCAGATGGATTTGTTTGATGAAGAAATATAGATAATAAAAAGAAAGGTGTTGAGTTATGTTCAATGACTCCATCTCTAGTTTGTTATTTACATTTCCAAGCTAATATTGAGGGATTTATTGAATACAGTACATTGTTTCCAAGAGTGTGACTAGAAAGAATGATCAATAATGATCGATCATGTATCCAATTACAAAAAGTCAACATAGTTGAAACACTACATAACTAAATATCTAAGGATATGAATTTCCATCATCTAGGATCAAATAATTGAACTGTGGAAGCACTTTAAAGACCAATTAAATGTAATTTGGGTTTCCATGTCTCATGTTTGTTTCATCCAGTGAATAATTGGAAAAAAAGTTTGGGTGTTGGGGGGGAATGTTAATTTCCCAAAGCAGAGCCTCTCAACATCTTCACTTTTTTGTATGTCTGATGGAATTAGAAATATTATGAATGAAGATGATCCAGGATACTGTATTTCATATTCAATAGTAATCATAGACCATTAATGATGGGTTTCATATTTATATAGGGATATCACTCAGAGCTAGTGATGAGCACATAAAATCTCAACATGTCGAATTTACTACCTATTAAAATTTGTTTAGTAACCATTGTATGATTTTAGGTTTAGAATAATAGGATGTGTTCCCCATTATTTTTAGCATCCCAAGACATTGGAATTAAATTGCATTCTTCAATATGTTGACCTCCATTCTTATTCTTTCAATTTTGACTCACTTTTTTCATTTTTGTAATTTTGTAAATATCATTGTGTTGTTTCACTTTTTTAAAAAAAATTATGATTTTTTTTATTCACTGATTTGTGTTGTTATCCAAGACCTTTGGTGATGAAGGAATAAATTGTGAATCGAGCTTTAGGAAGTGAAACTTCGTACTTCCTGGATATTCTCACATCATGTTGATCAGTGTCCTTATTCATTTCTCATGGACGAAATTGACAATGTGAGTGATAATCCAAGTGCATGACCAACCAATGGAAGTTTTCATCACTATTTTCTATACATCATTACCATCTTCTCTTAATTAGTCATTTGAGTGGATTTATGGGAGTGTATTTGTGACTATAGATCTCATAAAAAAACACTTTGGCCCAAGAAGAAATTCTTGGCTTGAGTGATCCAAAAGGATGACTATTTCACTTTTGTAGATTGTTTATATGCTTAAGTGATTCTGTATGTAAATTTTCATCATTTTGGGTGAGAGTGGTGTGCGAATCATGATATTGAGCATGAGATGAGTAAGGATATTTAATGATCTAATCTTTCAGAAGATCTATGATAGGTATTTGAGGGTGGGTTGACCGAGATTTGGGAATGTTCTTGATATCTTCATTTTCATTTGTATTATTTTGTTTCCTCTATTTAATGTTCATTCAATGTTTCATCACTCCCAGTATTTTTTTTCAAACCAGTTTATACTTTTTTCATTTTATTCATTCCAAATATTAAGAACTCAATATTATTTTTGGAAATACCACAATACCTTTTGACTCAAATTCCTTGAAAAAGACTTTATGGTTAGAAACTATGCTATATTTTGGGTTTATAAATATATATTTGACCATCCTAACAAAAAGTTCACCAACAAATTTTGGTGTTGTTGATGGTAAAGAAACAATTTATATAGTTTTTTTCACTTTTCATTAATTTATAGTAAACAAGAAATAAAAAACTAAAAATAAAGATAAAAATAAACAATAATGATGAACTCTAATTTTTTTTGATTCATTTTCACTATTGTATCTTGTTCAAAAAATTGAGGAGGTCACTACAGTATTTCATCATGGATATTAAGAACAAAAACATTAATAGATCATTGATGATGAATGGGTCTATTATAATGAAATCATGAAAATATATCAACAACCTAGAGATATGATAAAATAGAATCATGATGATAAGAAAGTTATCCAAAAACCTATATAACATCTTTTGAGGAATAAAATTAGAAAAAAATAGAAAATAAGAAGGATAGAGAAAAGAAGTTGGAGCTAAAAAAATTATCATGATATTCCCCTAGATTCAAAGAGTGAAATTCATTAATAATATTCAGAGTATTTTTTAGAGGATTGATAGGATATATGGGATGCATAGGCTTATGATTTTGGGCATAATTGGGAAGGTCATTTTATTTCGAGCTTTATATTCAATGATTATTTTTCCTAGATTTTATAATGATTTTTATTTGACTGAACATGTTGAATAGTGTACAATATATTATATTATTTTCCTTATAGGACACCACATTTGATGTTATTTTTTTTAAGAGAGTGTAACACCCCAAAATGATAAAGGGTTAAATGACTAAATAATATGACTCATGTCAACAAGGTGCACCTTCTTTTTTGGGAACCTATCTATTTAGAACTCCACAGTTAAGTGTTCTTGGTCTGGAGTAGTGATTATGATGGGTGACCTTCTCAGAAGTTTCTCAAGGTGTGTGTGAGTGAGGAAAAAGTACACTGGAAAGGACATGTGTTGGCATGTGGGGACTATCATTAGTCAGATGACCCGTTTAGGCATGTGGGTGGACCCTTGGATGGGGACCACATGTCTGTGGGGGAAACTGGTGGTACCTAGTGGGACAAAACCCGATGGCTATGTTAAGGAAGGGTGTTTGTGCTGTCACCGGGACATTGTTGTCACATTTGGTATTAGAGGAGGAACCCAGCCTTAATTGCGGTGCACTGCCTGGGTTGAGATGTAGGGCTCACAATGAGGACATTTTTCTCTAAAGTTGGGGTGATTGTAACACCCCAAAATGATAAAGGGTTAAATGACTAAATGATATGACTCATGTCAATAGGGTGCACCTTCCTTTTTGGGAGCCTATTTGGTTAGAACTCCACAGTTAAGCATGATTGGCTTGGATTAATGATTAGGATGGGTGACCTTCTAGGAAGTTTCTCAGGGTGTGTGTGAGTGAGGACAAAGTACACTGAAAAGGAAATGTGTTGGCTTATGGGGACTATCATTAGTTGGATGGGTGTGTGTGAGTGAGGACAAAGTACACTGAAAAGGACATGTGTTGGCCTGTGGAGACTATCATTAGTTGGATGGGTGTGTGTGAGTGAGGACAAAGTACACTGAAAAGGAAATGTGTGTGAGTGAGGACAAAGTACACTAAAAAGGACATGTGTTGGCCTGTGGGGACTATCATTAGTTGGATGGGTGTGTGTGAGTGATGACAAAGTATACTGAAAAGGATATGTGTTGGCCTGTGGGGACAATCATTAGTTGGATGGGTGTGTGTGAGTGAGGAAAAAGTACATTTAAAAGGAAATTTGTTGGCATGTGGAGACTATCATTAGTTAGATGACACGTTTAGGCATGTAGGTGGACCCTTAGGTGGGGACCACATGTTTGTGGGGGAAACTGGTGGTACCTGGTGGGCCAGAACCCTACGACCATGTTAAGGTGGGGTGTCTGTGTTGTCACCAAGACACAGTTGTCACAGAGAGTATTTAGGATGATGACTACTTTAATCCTACCCTATACATACTCTGATGATCACTATTCCATCTTGGAAAAAGCAAGCTACGCTGATTTTGGGTTTTGAAAAATGAAATCTGACGGCCATGTTAAGGTGGGGTGTCTGTGCTGTCACCGGGACACAGTTGTCACATAGAGTATTTAGTATGATGACTACTTTAATACTACCCTAGACATACTCTGAGGATCACTATTCCATCTTGGAAAAAACAAGCTACATTGATTTTGGGTTTTCAAAAATGAATAAAATGTATTTCTATTTTACATTTATTACATTGAAAATGATTTAAATTTTCTTAATCCAATTGCATGTGTTGAGGATGTATATTACTTTTGTGATTTCCTAGAAAATCAATAATAATTGTAAGTTAAACCTTCTATAGAACTATTAGAACATCCAATTTTTGTTGAAAATTCATGTTTGGGAACTACTGTAGAAGTGGGGTTACTAAAGAAATGCATGGAATAAAATGAGAGTGTATATAAAATTTGAATTATTTAAGATGAAATAATGCATTAGATTGAACCAAAATACAAATCCCACCCTAGTTTTAATTTCCAACAACCTATACACCCCCAAACTCAAGATAATTTATAGGGTATGTAACCCAAAATTTTGTTTTCCCCTCTAGTGATACTTGAGTGGTCCACTACCAAGGATATGGATAAAAATGATTTTGTACAAAGGGTAACCCAAATGAGGAAATGGAACAGAGATAGAGTGAATCACATGTTGTGGTTCTTATATAAGAATCCACAACAACCATCAAACTGAGGTTGAAACAACGATTTTCCACCTATGGATAGTATAAACATAGAACCCCTTGGGGGGGATTTATCCCATGATTATAATGTTTCTTTTCCTACATTATTTTTTTAATGTCTATTTTTTAATTGTGTGATTTTTTGTTGTATAAATATAACCAACCTGTGGTTCCATGTGGGAACTAGTCAAATAAAATAGGAGATACACACTAGATTAACTACATAACACTAACTAACATAAAAAATTTGGTTTCATTTAATATTTATCATTAAATCAATAATTATAATGTTCATATTTTCAAAATTATAGGAAATATAATTTAGAAGCTAGTGATATTTTAGAAAGCAGAAAAAGGGAGGCCACATGTGGATAAAAATGAGAGGCTTCAACATTTCAAGCAATACATTTTTAAATTATAATTTTTTACATTTTTACATTAATATTGCATAATTCATGGAATTGATTTTGGGGGATACACCAAAATATTTTTTGTTGAATGGGGTAACTTCTTTCATAGATAGGTCTCTATCTTGTTGGTTTCATGAAAATTGTAAATCAAATTGAGTTGTATTTCAAAATATATCTAGCATCAATAAATTGTATTTGGATTCAAAATGTCATTTTTTATAGCCTCATTGTCTACCATGCTTATTTGTGTACCAAAATTGAAAAAATATTTTCTCTTTATATAAAAATATAATTCATTAAATTAAAAAAAATGTTTTTAAAATTTTTTTGGATGTGTGGAAATTGTGATTCTTGAACTTGCATATAACCAATTCAAAATTATTTGAATTGATGAATTGTTAACTATTTGTAAACTAAACTGTATCCTATAATAGGATTCATAATTAGGTATAAAGTGTATATTTACGTGTGGGGGAGGGGAGTATTTGTTTCATTCTAAGATGTTCTTTAATTACTAGACATATAAAAAATCCCTCTTGATTATTTTGAAAAAAGGTCAAACCTTTATAAATTCATAAAAAAATAGGGTATTAGGGTTCAATTTTTACAATAATTATATCCTTTCTAGTGGATAATAATATAATTTTTTCCCAATTTTCATTAATTATGAAATTTATGGGGGGTGTATGATTATTCATTGATGTCACATATAGTTTTTATAGATGTCCTATTTTGGAACTAAAAAATTGAGTGAGATTGGATATATCTTTGGGGAATTTTGTTCATAACATGAGGAAAATAGGAATTTTAACTCTATCCTAGTGGACTTCCCTTTAAGAAAATTAATCATCTTAGTGAAACAACTAAAAATTTATTAATATACGTCCTTTCAATCTGGAGAAAATTTGGAAAATAGGATCCCAAAGTGAGTCTCAAAGATAGGGGAACTGGGTGCATTTCTATAAATAAATAAGATATAATGTTTGGAAGAAATTTGTACAGTGCTATGACGAACTCACGGCTAGGAAAAATTAAAATAAAGGGCCTTGTGAAAAAAGATCTCAATAATTTTAGGGGAATATTCATCCCAAATGAAGAATGAGAAATAGAGTTACATGAAAATAATTTGAGTTGTATCAATACAGTGAAAAAATGAATTTTTGGAATGTATGAGAGAATGATAATTAAAGATTTCAATGATTAAGCTTATTTCTAATTAAATAAATCCTATAATCACTCTTGGGATATATAAATCAATTAGAATTGATGTTTGGTAGTTTTTGTCTTCATATAGGAGGCATAAAATTTTCAATAATGAATTAATTTGTGTTTCTGGTGTGTATTTGAATTTAAGAAGGAATAATTGTGACAATTCATTGAAAATCTTGGATCCTCTCAAAAAAATTATTCCCCTATCAATTAAGTTCTTAACATACCCCACTTTAACCTAATTGTAAAAATCATTTTTTTATTTTATAAAGAGATAAAATAGCATAGAATTATTTGAGAAAAATAAAATATTTTACAATGGGGGAGTTTGATGTTCCTATTTTAATAAATTTTGCCACATTATTTATTCATATTTATTGAAATAATAATGGTGAAAATGTTACATTATAGAGTAAAATAATTGTTTTGGTTTATTTGTGGTCAAACATGAAATTCATTGAATATTCTTTAAATTATTTATTTTTTGTTATAAATTGAATAAATTGTTCTTGATTTACTATTCATTTTTTTAGAATGAATAATATTTAAAATAGTTTTTTATGTTTTTTGATGCATTGAGTTTTTTAGAGAATGAATTTTTTCATAATTCCATTAAGAAAATTAAAAATATTATGTGGAGTTTTTAATTTTAAATTGTTGTGATTTTCATTGTGATTTAATATTAATACATTTTTATTTCACACAATTTTCAATTCATTCTTAATTTTTGGATCCACAAATAAAAAAATGACAATCATTTTTTGTAGCCATGATAAATGGTCATGTAGTCACTGTATTGACCACAAGTACATATTTAATTGATTTTGGAACCTACTGTGAGCCTCAATTGAACTGATTATGTGGAAAAAATGTTTTCACAATGAACATAGAAATAAATATACCATGCCTTGTTACAGTGTACCTAGAGTGACCTAAAAATCAAGATAGGACCTGAATTTCCATGTTACCACATAATTAAACCAACCAACAATGACTTAAATAAATTCAAGTTACCTTTCCCATATAAAATTGAATGCATGATTCAAAAAATGTAACCAACCGTGTATGCATTTCAATATTTATGGTCATGTAAATGAGAACCTACCATTCCTATAATTTTAACCCAACCATAAGAAGCTACATATCGCATGATTGTAAATACATACAATCCACCCTTATATTATGAACCTATAGTGAGCCGATCAACCTACTTCCCTGCAACAGACTTTGTGCATATTAATATTTGTAAGTTTCCACAAAAAAAATTTTGATCAAACAAGATGAAGAAATATATAGAGGACTATGGAACATGAATCCAAACCTTCATTGAATAAATCTGATCAGTGCTGATGGTGAAAGAGAGAACTGATTTTGAGTTTCGATTATGTAAATGTTTTCGCTTTCTATTCACCCCAAGCCAGCTGAACCAAAAAAAGATAAGTCACTAAAGATTTTTTTTTGAAGATAGTTCTATTTGAAGATGATTGGTATAGATCATTTCTGTAAGAAAAATATATACTTTAATATGATGCACTGAGCTATAATATATCATTTAAAATTGGAAAAACTTGACTTTGGTGAATCAATAGTTTTTCATATATTTTCAATGAAAATAATGATTCCCTACCCAATAAGGTCATTGCGAAGTATACAAAGATATATACCAATGACTGATGCTAATTTTTTATGTAGCCACACCATTGAAGATGAACTTGATAATTCTTGAAGATGATGGTCTGTGAGACTTTCTATGTTCTCTACTACATATGCCTCAACCTACCGAAGCCTCTCTCTCAGGAACCCACAAATCTAATTTAATAAGTTGATCTGTGTCGAATGATTGGTGAAACCTTACTTTCTTGAATATTAAAAGATGGTTGATGAATATTTTTTTAATCATGGAAACCTAGTTATTGAGATTTAATTAGAAGCTTCATTCCATGCAATTGGATAAATCCAATTGGATTAATGTTAAATTTTAATTTTTTGCCTAGGTGTAATTCGTTTGTTTTCATCTTCAAAGAAGATGACATACCTCTGATTTCCCTAATGATTTTGTTACATTGATATTTTATCATTCAAGGTGATATTTATTTACATTGGGAATCTTAAAATGAGGATTTTCAGGTTTTGGGTTTAATATTGAATCTCCACACCATTGATGAACTAAATGTATTTTATAGTTGTTGGAAAATACATTTCAAGAAGAAGAAGAATCGAGTTGACCTAAGATCGATGACACAATTTCTATTTTTTTGTTGACATTTCTAAGTTACTGTTGATGGATTTACTGTAGGAACTGATTTTTTCATAGGATCTTGATCAAGAAGCTCAACCCAAAAATAATGGTGACATGTATTATTACAAAAAATTAACATATGTGAATTGCTACATAACTAAATATCGATGGAATTGGTTTTCATAATATAAGTGTGTTTTCCATTCAATGATATGTTAAATGGATTTTTGGTGTGTAATGGACATCGTATTCCTGAGGCCCGTGAAAATTGAATTCGAAGTTTCTATTGTTTGGGAACAAAGTTAATTTCCCAAATTAAAGATGCTCAATATCTTTACTTTTTTTTATAATAGAATCTAGATATTGATGTGTGATTATCATCATGGTAACTACTTAGAAAAATTTAGTGGAAGAGTGGGTCATTGTGAGTGGTTTTATATTTTACATAGATATTACTCAGATATAGTGATGTTCATTTCAAAGTGAACCCCATGGAATTTTGTTCCTATTATAATTTGTTTTTTCACTACTTTTCAGCTTTAGTTTTCAAATAAGAGGAGGTGTTCTACCATTTTATTAGTATCCCTAGACACATGAATCGAATCGAATTACTAGAGATAAAAACATCCATTATGAATTTTCTTCCATTTTTATTTTACTTTTCCCTTTTTTTATTTATGTAAATATCATTTTGTTGTTTCTGTTTTAAAAATACATTTGTGATGTTCATATTTTTATTCATCCTCAATTTATCTTATTATCTCAAACCTTCAACAATGAAGTAATTTTTTTCAATTCTAGATTTAGGATGTGAAACTCATTGATGTTGGGAGATCCGACCATGCTTATAAACATCGTCCCTATTTATTTATCTTGGTGTATAGTGACAGTGAATGTGGTGATGCATGCATAAGACCATCCAAGGGAAGTGATCATAAATATTTCCCCTTCACCATTATCTGATTCTATTCTTTGATGATTTTATATAATTTTTATGAGTGACCATGTGACTAAAGATATCATGAAAAAACTACATCCTATGAAGAGATTCATGACTTGAGTGGATCAAACTGGTGATTCATTCACTTTGGGAGAATGTTTATGTACTAGAAGTGATCTTCTATATAAATTTTAATCATTTTGGGTGAGATATAAGTGTGAATAAATCGATTGATCATGCTTTGAGATATTTTGGGAAATGATCGAAACCTTTGGTAGATATATTCTTGTTAGTTGAGGGTGGATCGACCTGGGTATAGTTGTATTCTTACTAACTTCCATTTCATTCATCTTGTTTTTTTCGTTGTTCTAACTTTATTAACTTTTTCATCACTCCCACTACGTTTTTCAAGGACTTTTCTATTTTTTCATTTAATTATTTGAAAATATTAAAAATAAAAAAGAATATTAAAAAAAACACTTGGGAATTTAACACCACTTCCAGGAGAAGGCTGAGAAAGAAAATTAGAGAATATATGGACACATTAAGAGTTTGGGAAGGGAAATAGTATCAGTTCATGTTATCTACATCATCTATAATTATCGATGTCTACATGTTTTATATTCTATGTTTATCACCAAATTAGGAAGTCTGGTCACATGTGATCCTTATAAAGAGTAGCACCAAAATCTTTCCATTCTTAAAGATGTACAGTATACCACTAAAGTTTCTTCTAATACACACTTATATCATAGATTAGTTTAGGATATTCATCCCTAATATGATATTTAATACAGTTTTATGGCTCAGGGTTAGTGGGAACCAATTCTCGTGGGTGTATGGTTAAGAATGAAATATCTTATGTGTAGTTTCAGCTCAGGTTTGAGCCATAGACCAAAGAGATACTCCTGCCTCACTCCATAGAAGAGTAGATTCATGTAGTAGACCATACAATAATTCAATAAAAGGTGGGATATGAAATAGTTAAAGGTATAATAAATTTTTCATTCAGTATTACTTTATTTTATCCTGGTACTTCTCAGTCTTTTATGTCCACCGGCACTGAACTTTTTATAAATCCCTATCGAGTACATTCTATATATGATGGAAATATAAGATCCTCATGGTAATAAAATAATGTAATGGTTTATTTTCCCTTAATGTGAAATCAATATATCAAAAGTCAAGTTGGTATGGGAATTCCATACCAATGAAATGTACCTTTTGATGTAATTATAAGGATATAAAAGATAAAACCATAAAAATAACATATTGACCATTACCATAAAAAATATATATTCAAACTTTCTAACAGGATCACTAAGGTGTTCTAGGAATAATTTGAACCATTTTCTAGATAGTTAGGATCGCCTATTCTAGAAATGATTAGGCCTATCTGCTAGTTGACTTATCTTTTGCATTATGCTAAAAATGTAGACTCTGGGAGTGAGATACCACATAATGCCCAGATTTTTTCAAATAAATTTATGGATGATTCTTAGGATTACCCACATAGAAGAAAGTATTTTTTTATTCATATTGTTCTATAAACTCAATATCTTTGCCTTCATATCTTATATCCCCTATAGAGATAAAAGAGGTGAATATTCAGCTAGAAAATTTGGATTCAATATTATATATCCACACTTGGATTGCCCCCATTGAATGGCCCTGCTATTTTTTCCTAAAAAGTTTATGAAAACCTCTACATGATTATAAACTATAATAGATTGAACTAGTATTTGATAAAAAAATAAATAACTATTTACTCGAATTTAAAAAATCATTGATTACCAAATGGGAGCATGGTGGATTTTAGAAGTCATTATTTATCCAGGAGGTCAATAGGTCATGGTGAGGGAGGATGAGATTCCTTAGACATATTTTTGAAGAATGTATGGTTACAAAGTATATTTTATGTTTTGTTTATTTATAACTAATGGTCATTAAGTATTCAAGGATCTCATAAATTAGATAATTCAAAGATATGTTCACAACATTTTCATTGTATTTTTGGATGACATTCATGTATATTATAAGAATAAGGGGGGATATAAATGTCATTTGATATCTGTTTTGGGTCATTTTCTTGACCAACGCATTTTTTAGGCTATCAAAATGTAGCTTCATGATCCAAGAGATCATATTTCCCAAGCATAATGTTTTAGAAGGGGATAAATTGATATTCCTAATAAAATCATATTCATGATGTTTTAGGTTGTGGTGATGAATAAAATAATGATTTAAAGATTCTTATGTATAGAATGGTACAATAGATGAATTTTAATGGTCATTTTAATGCATGAACATCCCATGATATCTCTCACATATAAATTAGTGAATTTTTTATGGAGATTATAATTTCAAATGTATTTTAATGATTCAAATAAACTATGTTCATCAGCTTCAATTATAATTAAAAAATAGGATAGTAAATGTTTTGTGGTCATCTTTAATGCATAAAAAATGGTCTTAGGGTGTACTCTTAGATAGGGTTTCCATTTGATGGTTTATAGATCTTAGTATCACATAACAAATAAAAATAAATAGATATCACATGACCTCTATCTCATATCCATGATTCACACACTTTATTTCAATATTATCTTGGTGGGTTATGATTAATGTCCTTTTCTGATCATAAAATCAGAAGCTATGTTTTCTCCCAAATTAATTTATCCTTAGGTATTGTTGTTCAAAAGAATGTATTCTTCAATTTGAATTATAGATGTTATACAGAAATGGTCTAAGGAATTTGTTTATGAATTTACTCTATCAGATATTTCCTTCTTGATCCCTCATGGAATCCAATGATGAGTTATTTTTTATGTGTCCATTTGTTAAAATTCATTAAGAAGATAGTAAAGAAAGGGGTATCATGTTTCATTCTATTATTTTGGTTACACATTTTATTTTCAATAATATTATTAAATAATAAGAATGTAATCGAGAATTTCAACTTTTTGGGAGAGTTTTAAATGGGGTAGACCCATGATGAGTGGACAAAGTATAATTAAGTTATTTTGGATTTATATGGTGTTTTATGGACCTATTTTTAGTAAGAAAGGTCTTAATAGAGAATTTCAATTTTACCCAATGGGGTTTTAACCTGAGTGCCTCCAATATACATTATTATCAAACATAGAATATCTATTGGCATATTATGAGATGAGATTTAATAGATTTCATGTATATGTGTTTTAATTTCAATGGGATTATGATCATTCATAAGAAGCACATGTGTATACTTCTGCAACATCATATTCCTATATATAAGTGGTAAGAGTTTTCCATAGACATCTTAATTAGGAAAACTCAAAATACACATAGTAGTAATTTTATATGGGTCTTGATTTATTAACTATCAAAATATTTTCACATTATTCCTATAAAGGACATTGTTATGGTTAAAGAGATTGGTTAGCTATATGTTCTATAATTTATGTTGTATCAGATGGTTCTGTATGACATTTTCTCATATAGGGACCACTAGATTTAATTTAATTTCTACAAGGGACTCTAGGTAATGGTGGTATCTAAATCCAAGATATATGGGACATATCATCCTCAGACAAATGAAAATACATACTAGGTAATCTCAATTCAAGAGGATATACTCCATGTTTGAGTGTGATTTCATAGAATCATGGTATAATCATCTTGTGTCGGATGATGCTTATTATATTAACACACAATATTCATTGATCTGGATGAATCCTTTCAAAAAAAATTATATGTGGACATGTAAATCTACTCACTACAATATGGGGGTGGGAGATATCTCTTTCTATGGGCATGAATCATGGAGGTGTGACCTAGTTAGTTTTAGATTATCAGGAAATGGTTAGTGATGGCACAATGTCACCAATAGGTATATATATGAATCATTGGAATCATCCCATATAGTTTATATTTGGAAACCAAGAGTATATAATTTTTTCATGATAGTTTTGTCACTAAGGACTCAATAAGTAGTAGTAACATTCCATAAGTTATTTCAATCCCTTGAATTTTTTTGATAGAATTGAGAATATGGGATGACATATGGAATTTCTTCCATAAATAAAATTGACCCATAATGTAATATATTATTCTATCCTATGAAATTAAAATATTGATCCCTATCATGTTTTTAATTTTTATGAGATTGAGTTAGAACACATTAAATCTATGATTGAGAATCTAATAGAAATTATAGACTCCCATGAGAATGTTCTTTATGGTAACTCATTTATATTTTTTTGAAAGATATGGAAACAAAAGAATGTATCTCATGAGACTTTTGAGAGATAAATAATTATAAATGTGTTGTTTCAAAATATAACTCCTCTCTATTAACTAGATAATTCATTCACATTTGAAACCTACAGCAAGAAACTGCACACAATTCACAGTGTGACAACGGGAGTTCCTATCGAGAATTATTCTAGCAGTGGCCTTGTTTCTCAAGGGGGTGGTTCATAGTATGAACTAATTGTTCATTCCATGAATCATGTCATGAAATGAGGTTAATTTTATAAACCATATATTCATATTATGAAGCATGAAACCTAATTTTTTTAAAAATAAAATGTTTTATATTATTTCTATTTTATTGATTTGACTACCATGCTACCTTATTTCTAGCAATATAAATTTTGATATCTGTATGGGTACAAAACATATTTCTAATCCTCTCCATTGATGAATTTTTAGGTTGTTATCTATCCATTTAATCATGTAATCTTCATGTATGGAACTCATCATCACTCTCTTGGCATCATCTTCTCTTCTTTAATGGATTTACTTCTCCCCAATGGAAATGAATAATTAGAAACTTCTAATTATAAACCTTATAGTATGTTATATAAGGTTTATAATTTTCACTTTTATTCATAGGGGTTTATCTCTCTTGGAATGTGGATTCCTTATTTTTTCCAATGGTTTCATGTCACAAAGGTTGGTAATTTTGTGTTGTGTCGTTATTTGATAAAATAAACTTTCTCTCAAAAATATATAAAGAATGCTTAAATTTAATTAATTCATAAATGGTTACTTTGATTAAAATAGGTTTTGATAAACTGGTTTTTTTTAATAATTATATTGATGTTAAAATGGATGTGTAAATTTTATGTTTTTATCATAATGATTATATTTTGTGGGATTTTGATTTTTCAAAATGAGTGTAGAACATGGAAACACAAATAATGTAATTAAGATAACTCAAAAATGAATTATAGGATAGATTCTTCCATCAACATCATTTTGACTATGATACAACCATAACTAAATAATATAAACTATTTATGTGTTTAATGTGGGATGTTTGGACTATTCCTCCCTAGAGAATCTTTCACAAGAGAGGTTATTAATGGTTTGATAACCATGATTGTGAGGATCAATGGATATGACCCAATGTTAGTTACCTTATGGATTAACATTGTGTATATTGTTTTCATTCCCTTATATTTATTCTTCATAATATTACTTTAAATGTTAATAGAATATTTTATTTATATTTCATTCAGACTAACATGTTTACTTGTGTAATAATGGATGTTCATGGAATTATTGGTGGGTCCCTACTAGTTTCTTCAACCAAGACACTACATATACTCAATGAGTATGTACACACATTGTTTTTTCAGAATTAGGTAAATTAAAGGTGACATATAGAGGTGTATTATATTATTTATTAAAGATGATTGTTGGGATATTGTAGTGAGGTGGTACAATGTTGACCACCATGTAAAAAAGGAGATGCGAATATATGTTTTTCATCCATTTTAGTGTTGGATATAGCTTATTATTAATCTCATTTGAATAACCTTTTTTTGATTCTCATGACATCTTTAGTAGTGGCCTCTTTACTTCTAGATAGAGTGAAGAGGAAGAAGATTTTAGATATTTAGGGTTTGGACATAAATGAAAATGTTTCATGTGATAACCCACTACCTATTTGGGTTATTAGAAAGGATGAGGTCTTCCTCATTCATGGACATGTATGGGTTACTAAAAACATCTGAAAGGAATTGATGAGAGAGTTTCATACCTCTCCATGAGAGGAACATCCTAGACTTATAAATATATACTTTTTTTACACTACAAGTATTGGTGTCCAAGTATAAAAATGGAGATTGTTGGTTTCATTACCCAATGTTCCACTTGTCAGTAGGTAAAGGAAGAACACCAACATCCGCTAAGAATTCTACAATAATTTTTCCTTCCATATTGAAAATGGGATGATTCACCATGGATTTTTTTATGAATTACCTGGGTCACCTCAAATTTTTAAAGGAGTGTGGGTGATCGTATATAGGTTGACAAATATTTCTCACTTCATTCCTCTTAGAGATACCTTTTAAAAAGATAATCTAGGAAGACTACATATCAACTAGATCATATGAGGTCATGGTGTTCCGCATACTATCATATCAGATAGAGACACCCATTTTAAATTGTTGTTCAAATAGGGGATACAGTTGGAACTAGGTTTATAGTTACTGCTGATTATATCCTATCATCCAAAAACCAACGTTAAATCTGATAATATTATACAATTGTTAGAGGAAATTCTCCTAGAATTCATTATATAATTTGAAGTTTATTGGGAGAAAAACAGACCACTCATTGTGTTCTCCTAAAAAAATTTACAAGCAACTATACAAATGGTTCTTTTATCATGCTTCATATGATAGGATGTTCCATTCATCCCTATGCTAGTTAGTGGTAGGAGAGGTAGTGCTATGGGGAACTGACATCATTTAAAAGACATTGCTATAAGTAAAATATATTAGGAAGTGTATGCCTACACCTCAGTCTAGGAAGAAGTCTTATGTTGATAGTTTCAAATGACCTCTAGTGTTTGATGATAGGTATTAGGCATTTATGTGTACTTCACCTAGACTAGGGCACCAACAGTACAAAAAACAAGGGAAGTTGGAGCCTATTTTTTCATGCCTTTAGACATAATAGAGAAATTAACGATTATAGATTATCAGTTATAGTTAACTCATAGGTACCCATACATGAATGATATCTTCCATGTCTCAAAGCTTCACCGTTATCATTGTGACCAATATAATAATATTTAGCCTAATGAAGTTCAATTTAGGTAGATTCATCCTTTGAGGAGGAACATATTTTTATCATTTATTAGAGTATGAAGTGTATCTAGGGAAGGACATTTCCTCTAGTACATGATCTATATTATTACAGTCATGTACATGAAGACACTAGGGAGAGATAGGTCGATGTATATTCTCAGTTGTTGAAGTTATTCTGAAATGATGTTTTACCACCCATGAAAGGGAAACCCAAGGATGATTTATTTTAATGAGGGAATATTTTTAATAAAACTTATTTTCTTATAAGGTCTTTCCCATTTATATTTAATTTTTAAAATTAAATTAATGTGATTATGAGTTTAATTATGGGTCTATGAGCATCTAAGGATCTTTTGGAGATCGGGGCTCTAGTTCTTGGAGGAACTAACAAAATAAAACTAATGGTGAAGGGTTAGTAGTAACAATTTGGCTTTACCATATATCCCCATAAGAGATGAAGAATGGTTTGTAAATCATGTGAAGTAGGCCTCAAGGAATAGAGAGAATCTACAAAAAAATTACATAGGGGATTCACATGGGTTGCACATTTTTTTTCAAAATGTTCCACAAGCCTGTATGAGTAGTTCACGTTGGTTTTAATCCCACATGGTTAGCGCACAGTCTAGCCAAAACATACATAAAATCCATGATCCTCTTAAAAATTATGAAATTACTAAATTACCCCCACTCCTATTAACTATTACCCACCACTTTACTTTCTATCACACATAGTCGATGTCGTCTCTCATTTGGATTTCCACCGCTCTTCCTAGAAATTTCAATAATACTTCATTTCAGCTTGGGATGAAGTGATGTTTATTAAATTGGTTAGATAATGTAAATCTATTATATCCCCTTCTTTTATTTCTTAATTTCCCTCACCCACATGACTACTATTTCTAATAGAGCTAATATTCCCTATTTTCAAGGAGTTTTTCAATTCCATCGATTTCTCCCATTATAGCTCGGAATAGAGGCCAATAACAGATAAGGAATACACTACACATATAAGGTAGGAATTATCATTCTTTTCCTAAATATCTATATATGTATATATTTCATTTTTTTTCATGCACCATACATTTTGAGTGTTTCCTCTTAAACAAAGTTTTTGTTAAATCAAATGTTTGTTCCAATGATTATATGACTGATGTGACCCATAATCACAAAAGTGGGTTGAGAACCCACAATAGAGACAACCCTTTGGGTTTGTTTTTAATATAGAAAAATAAATATTAGTTTATTATGAATTAATTCACATTTTGAGGTTTGTTCATTACCCCATATGATAGGGATGTTATAATTGATTATGTAAAAGCTGTTAAATTGAATTGAATGGAAGGAATTATATTTTCAGGGACTTTAAATCCTTGGATATTAAATTGAAAAAACTCATTATATGAGTTAGAATTATACTTTATAAATTATATGGTGCAATGGTATTAATGTTGATTTTAAATGGTATGGTTAGACTTAGAGAACATGGCCATTTTTTATGCCTTGTAGATTTCAATATATGGGTTCTGACTCGTAAAACTATAAATGTACTCATTAGTCTAGTTAAATTCTAATTAATTATACATGTATTTGAATCATACTGTCTATGATAAATGGGCTCTTATATAATTATAATTGATGGGAATACATGGAGGGTTGATTATATTATTCCATGATAGATACTTGGGTTCACATATTGAATTCTATGTTTGTGCTCATAGAGAAGGTCAGTATATAATTCCATTAGTGAACCCTTGGATTCATAGGTGGAACACCAAGGTTAGACTCATAGGGTTTTGACTTGTATGAAACCTATAGTGATATCTGGGTTCTGACGAGAAATTTCATAGATGAGCTTGTAGGTTATTAGGTTTATATCACACTGGGAGTGATATGTGGGTTTCTCATGTGAAACACCATGGACTGGCTTATGTTCCATATAAATTAATTAATTTTTTATCTAAATGATGTGATTTCCATTTCAAATAATATAATTTTATTTTTCTAATACTTTATATACATCATGGCCTTGTTATGTTTCTCCAATTTCAATTGTAATGATCATGGATATTTTCATCCCTTATACTGAATGAGATCAATGGGGGATACCATGACTATGAGCTGGTTCATGAACATCTGTTATAAATAAAATCAAAATGGGTAACCATTCATAAACATTCCATCATAGGCTAAAGTTAGTAGATTTGGTTGAGTGTCCCAATAGGAACTTAGATCGACATGGGTATTACATGTTTCAGTTATAGCTTCATTTTTTAATTTCATGATTCTTTATTACATACTAATGGATTGGACTAAATTACACATCATTGGTGGGGCCTACTAAGTATTTTTCAAGCACTATTCGGGTTGTCGATTGGTAACTATACATATATTATTATTGTAGGTAGGTACAATGGGAATGGTCGAGCCTTGGATGCCTAATTTCTCTATCCAATGATAGAGTATGGAAGATTGGTAATTTTATTATACTCGATACTCTTGCATTGTATTTTTTATATATTTTTTCCATAAAAATTTTCATGATTTATTGAAATAATAACGGTGAAAATGTGACATCAATGAGTAAAATATATAATTTTGTTGATTTCTTGGGAAACAATATGTTTATTGAATATTCAATAAATGTGGTGTTTTGGGTAATAAATATAATTAATTATTATTTACTAAATATTAACATTTTTTTAATATAGTTTTTTAAATTTTTTTATATTTTTATGATTCTTCTAGATTTTATGAGAACTAATTTTTTTCATACTTACATTTTTTAAATTGAAAATATATTTTGGAATTTTTAATTTGAAATTTCTATGAATTTTCACTGTGATTGAATTTTAATACATTTTTATTTCACAAAATTTTAAAATTTGTTTTTATTTCAAGATCTGCAATGACAAAAATGACAATCTATTGAAGTGGTCATGAGTAATGGTCAAGCGGTCACTCTACTAATTGCATTTACATATTTATGTTATAGTGGAACCTACCTTGACCATATAATTTATTGACCATGTAGAATGTATGTAGTGATAGTGCACAATGAATTCGACCTACCATTCCTTAATATAGTGTAATTGTGGTTACCTTCTAATAGTTCCTGAACCTGTATTTCCAAGTTACAGCATGATGAAACCAACCTATTGTGATGAAAATAAAATCACGTGACTATTTCATCAGATAATTGAACACATAATGAAAAACCTGAAATGAACTATGATGGGATTCCAATGTTACTATGCATATAAATGAGAAACCATCATGACTCTAAATTTGATTGAGCCTGAAAAACCTACTTATTGTAAGATCAGAACTGCATAATATGCCTCCTATAATTTTAAACCTAAAATTTGTAGATCAACCAACTGCACTACAACTAGCAGTGCGCTTCATGAAATTATTATGTTGTTGCAAAGATAAAACATTCAGATCTATCCAAAAAATGATGACCTTGACAAAGAATAAAGAAGACAAATATCGATCCTTATTATGGTCTCTAATGAATGTGACTCTGTTGATTGAAACCACTCTTTAAGAAATCCAAAAATATGATTTCATTATGATTGAAGTAGTTTATCCACCCCAAAACATTGGTGGAACTGAATGGTCTTGATGACGATATGATAGTCTGTGTATGTTTTTTATGAAGACAAAGTTGAGTTGTTGAGATGAGAGAAGGAGATCTGATCCCTACAATGGGTTGAATCCAATTTGATTGATTTTTAATTTAAATTTTTTCACTGGGTAAGAATTTTTTTTATACAGATTCACTAAATATGACAATCCACTAATCTTTTCATTGATGATGTTGTGTTAAAATGTGATGAGGCACACAAGGTTATTTTCATTAACTTTGTTGTAAAGCTCAAATATTGTATGGTCTTGTTTTCTATCCAATCGTGAATATTCATATTACTAAATACATGAATTTCATTATAATTTTTTGGATGAAGAAATTTTGATAATATGAATAAAAGAGTTGAGTCAAGATCAATGACTCCCTTTCCTATTTTTTGACATTTTTGAGATACTTTAGAGGGATTTGTTTCTGGTATTTCTTTATATCCAAGAGAATGATCAAGAAGTGTGAACTAAAAAATTAGTTCCATATATGATTAAAAAAAGTAAACATAGTTGAATCACTATATAAATAAATATATCTAGATCCAAATTTTAATTGTAGGGGTTCAATGAATTGTGGTGTGGATGTACTGTGAAGACCCATTAAATGAATTTTGGGTGTGAAAGTCCCAAGATTGTGTCATGGCAAGAAATAAATAAAAAAATGTTTTGATGTTATTGAAAAATGTCAATTTCCTAAAGAGGATCCTCTCAACATCTTCATATTTTTGTTTGTCTGGTGGAATTAGAAATGTCAAGAATTGAGGTATTCTTGGAAACTACATCTTACATTTGAGAGGAAGCACATGCGGTTAGGAGGGGTTGTATATTTCTATAGGGAAATCACATAAATCTAGTGATGAGAACATTATTACTTTAAATGTGTAATTTAATTCTTGTTACAATTTTTTTCACTATCTTTAATTTTAGGTTTTTGAGTAATAAGATCTATTCCATTCTATTTTTAGTGTCCTAGGACATAAAAAATTACTCACATTCCTTGAATCAATACATAACTAAATATATCTAGAGATAAATTTTCATTGTAGGGGTTCAATGAATTGTAGTGTAGATGCACTGTGAAGACCCATTATATGAATTTTGGGTGTGAAAGTCCCAAGGTTGTGTTGTGGCATAAAATAAATAAAAAAATGTTTCGATGTTATTGAAAAATGTCAATTTCCTAAAGAGGATCCTCTCAATGTCTTCATATTTTTGTTTGTCTGATGGAATTAGAAATTTTAAGCATTAATGTGTTCTTGGAAACCGCATCTTACATTTGAGAGGAAGCATATGCAGTTAGGAGGGGTTGTTTATTTTTATAGGGAAATCGCATAAATCTAGTGATGAGAACATTATTACTTTAAATGTGGAATTTAATGTCTGTTACAATTTTTTTTAACTATCTTTAAATTTAGTTTTTTGAGTAATAAGATCCATTCCATTCTATTTTTAGTGTTCGAGGATATAAAAAATTACTCACATTCCTTGATATGGGAAACTCACTTCTTTTTCCTCCCATTTGACTCACTTTTACCCTTTTTCTATTTTTAAAATATCAGTAGGTTTTTTCAATTTTGTAAATACAATTGTGATGTCCATTATTCCCCTAATTATGTTTTGATTCCAGACCTTTAGTGATGATGGACTGACATCCGAATACAACATTAGGATGTGAAACCTGAAACTTCCTAGAGATCCACACATCATTCTGATCATTATCCGTCTTCATTTCTCATAAAGGATATTGATAGTGAGAGTGTTGATTCAAGTATATGTCCATCCAATGGAAGTTTTCATCATTATTTCCCCTAAATCCTTATCCCCTTATCCTCATTGTTCATTTGAGAGAATTTCTAAAAGTGGATATATAGCTAAAGATCTCATAATAAACACTTAATATCAAGAAGAGATTCTTGGAATTAGTGGTCCTAAATGTTAATTACATCACTTTTAGGTTGTGTTTATATATTTGAAGTGATTTTTTGTATAAATGTTCATCATTTTGGGGAGAGTTCTATGTGACTCATGAAATTGGACATAACATAAGCAAGGATGGTTAATTATCCAATCATTCACATGATCTATGATAGGTATTTTATGATGGGTCAGTTGGGGTTTAGGCATGATCTTGATAACTTCCTTTTCCTTTGTCTTTTTTTATTTACTTTATTTCATGTCCATTCAATTTTTCATCACTCCCACTATTTTTTCAGCATAGTTCCTAATTTTTTTCATTTTATTATTTTGAAATATTAAAAATTAAAAAATATTTTTTGAAATAACCCTAGGTTATTCAATACAATTTCATTGAGAGAGGCCTTATGGTTAGCCACTGCGCTTTATTTTGGGTTTATAAATATATCATAAACCATCCTCACTAAAAAGTCGCCTGTAAATTTTTGTGTTGTTAGTGAAGAAACATTTTTCATAATGGATATTTCACTTTTAATTAATTTATAATAAAATAGAAAAAAGAACAAAAAAAATGATAAACTCTAAATTTTTTATTCATTTTCACTATCTAATTTGCTTCAACAATTTAAGGATGTCATTACGGTATTTCATCATTTCTTGCAAGAAAAAAATATCAAGAGCTCGTCGATGATGAAATGGATTATTATAATGGAATCATAAAAATGTATCAACAAACATTGGACAAGATAAAATAGAATCAGGTAGTTAAGTATGTGCTCCAAAAACATATAGAACAAAAATTATGGGGAAGAAACTTAGAAGAAAATAGAAAATAAGCATGAAAAAAGAAAAAAAGTTTAAGCTTCATATTTTTTATCTTGATATTACCCTAGATTCAATGAAATAAATTCATGAATCTCATTCTTAAGATTGTTTTGAGGGATATTAATACATATGGGATGTATATCTTGAAGAAGTTTAGCATAAATTGGAAGATTATTTTACTTCCAATACTATATTCAATGAATTTTTTGTCCTAAATTTTACAATTATTTTTCATTAAATCATAAAATTTAATAGAGAACAGATTTTCTTTTATTTTCCTTGTAAGATACCATGTTAAAGGTTTTTTATTTTTAATTTATCTTTTAGGATGTTGACTACTTCACTCCTACCCTAGACATACTCTAAAGATCACTATTTCATCTTGGGGTAGAACAAACTACAGTGATTCTATGTCTTGATAAACTAATAGAATAATATGTATTTCTATTTGAAAATTATTACATTGAAAATGATTTATGTTTTTTTACTCCCATTTTAGGTATTGAGGATGGATGTTACTTTTATGATTTTCAAGAAAATCAATAGTAATTAGAGGTTGAACCTACTAAGGAACTATTAGAACATCCTTTTTTTTAATTCATGTTTGGGAACTACTATAGAAATGGATTTGTGCGAGAAGTGCATAGGATAAATGAAGGGTGTATATACAATTTGATTTGTTTAAGATGTATTAATTCATTTGACTAAACTAGAATAAAAATCACACACTAATATTAATTTTTTACAACCTATGCATCGCCAACCTGAATCTAATGTATAGGGGATGTAACCCAACATTTTGTTTTCCCCTCTAGTATTACACAAGTTTTCCACTTACAATGTGAGTGAATAGAATGAGTATATACAAGGGGTACTCCAAAAGTGGAAATTTAACAACACTAGAGTGAATCACATATATTGGTTCTTAATCAAGAAGCTGCAACTATCATCAAACTATAGTTGATACAAAGACTATCCAACTATGGATTTTCTAGACACAGAACCCCATGGGGGTTTTTCCAAGATTATCATGTTTCTTTTCCTACTTTGATTTATTAATTATTTTTTTAGTTCTATTGTTTTTTCTTGTATAAAAATATTCAAGCATTGGTTCCATGTGGAAACTAGTCAAGGAAAAATGGGGCAACACACTGGATTAACTGCATAAAACTACATAACTCAAACATTGGTTTAATTTAAAATTTTGAATTAAATAAATAATTCTATGTTCATATGTTTGAATTTATAGTTACTTGAAATGGAAATCTAGGTATCTTTTAGAAAGGAAACAGAGGGAGGCCTCGTGTGGCTAAAAAACAAATGAGTGGCTTCCACTTTTTGAGCAGTATATTTTTAAATTCTAAATTATTTACATTTTCACATTCATATCTTATAATTATAGTAATTCAATTTGTTGGAATACCCCTTATAGTTTTAAGTTGAATTGGGTAACTTGTATTCTTATCTAGGTTTATAGATTGTTGGTTTCATGAAATTTATAAATCAAATTGAGCTGCATTTCAAAATATGGCTAGCATCCCCAAATTGTCTTTTGATTCAAAATGATGTTTTCTTCAACCTCATTGTCCATCATGTTTATTTTTTATCCAATTTGAGTAAATATTATCTCTTTATAGAACAATTTAAATCATAAAATTAAAAAAAACAAAAATGTTTTCAAAATTTGTTTAGATATATGGAAATTATGATTCTTTAATTTTACTGTAACCTATTCAAAATTATATAAAATGCTTAAATGTAAACTAGTTGTAAAATAAATTGTATCCCATCAATTGATTCATCATTTGGGACAATGTTAAGATTTATGTGTGTGGTATAGGGGTCTTTATTCTGTGAAAATATGTGATTTAATGATTAGACATTCAAAAATCACTCTTGATTATTTTTTTAAAGGTCAAAAAAACTCAAATTCATTAAAAAAATGCTGGTATTAGGGTTAAAATTTCACATTAATAACATCCTACCTAGTGGATAATAATATTCTAGTTGTTGCATATTTCAATGATTTAGACATTGTTGGGGGTGTACGACTACTGAGTGATGTCACATTTTGTTTTTATGGATGTTATATTTGGGATCTGAGAAATGGAGTTAGTTTGGGTAGAAATTTGGGTAATTTTGTTCATAACAATAGGAAATTTTTAATTTTAAATTGAACCTAGTGGACTTCCATTTTTGAAATATATCGCCCTAGTGATACAAATCAAAAGATATTAACATATTTCCTTTGAATTTGGAGTAAAATAGGAAATTATGACCCCACGATGAGTCTCAAAGACAAGGGAATAGGGTAAATTTCTATAAATAAATGAAAATTAATGTCAATCATTGCTTTGTATAGTGCTTTGAATATCTCATAGCTAAGAAAATTTAAAATAAAGTGCCTTATAAAAATGAGCTAAATAAGGTTAGGTAGATATTCATCTAAAAAGAATAAGGGGAAAATAGAATTTTATAAAAATCATTTGAGTTGTATCAATAATGTGAAAAAAATTAATTTTGTAATGTTGGGGAGAGTTATAATTCAATATATCTCTAATTATGATTTTATTTCCTATTAAATTCATCTGATCATCACTCTTGAAATTGAAAAATGATTTAGAATTTCTATCTAGAAATGTGTGTCTTTATATAGGAGGAAAGAAATTTTCAATAGTTAATGAATTTGTGTTCCCTTGATTTCTGGGGTGTATTTGAATTTAGGTAGGAAAAAATTTTATCACTCATTGAATAGCCTATACCACCTTAGAAAATTGATCCCCAGTAAATTATGGTTTTGAAATACCTCATTTTTACATAATTGTAAAAATAATGTTTTAGATTTAAAATAAACATAAAAAACATGGAATTGTTTGGGGACATTAAAACATTTTAATGTCGGGGATTT
The DNA here is from genome assembly GCA_963277665.1 of Viscum album. Taxonomy (NCBI): domain Eukaryota; kingdom Viridiplantae; phylum Streptophyta; class Magnoliopsida; order Santalales; family Viscaceae; genus Viscum; species Viscum album. The sequence continues at coordinate 115,155,277 of OY728127.1, forward strand.
TGATGTGCCTATTTTAATAAATTTTTCCAAATTATTTTTTGAGGTTTATTGAAATAATAATGGTGAAAACATGCCTTTGGTGACAAAAATAATTATTTTGGTAGATTTTTGGGAAACATGCATTTCATTGAGTATTCTTTAAATGATTAGTTTTTAGTCATAAATAGAATAATTAGTTCTTGATTTAATATTCTGGGTTTTTATAAAATATAAATTTAAGAATGTTTTTTGATGCATCTATATTTTTTGAGAATTTTTTTTCATAATTCTATTCATTAAATTTAAAAAAAAATTGTGGAATTTTTTATTTGAAAGTGTTGTGTCTTTTTAGTGCGGTTGTATATTAATAATTTTTTATTTCACACAATTTTTAATTATTTATTTATTAATGGATCTCCAAAGTAAAATATGACCATTAGTTTATGCCACCATGTGGAATGGTCATGTGGTCATTGTACCAAATTCATATTAATATTTAATTGATTTTGGAACCTATGGTGAACCTAAATTGAATGGAATATGCATAAAAAAGTTTTGACTCGGTAAAAGGAAATTAACTTAACATGCATTTCTATAGTGTACATGGAGTGACCTAATAATCATGATGGGAACTGAATTTCCATGTTACAACATTCTGAAACCAACCAACCATGATTCAAATAAAATCAAATAACCTTTCCCATGGAAAAGTGAACACGTGATTCAAAAAATATAGCCTACCATGTATGAATTCCAAAGTTGATGGTCATGTAAATTAGAACCTTCAATTCCTCTAATTTTAAACCTGACAAAGATACCTATCGCATGATGACAACTACTTATGATTCCACCTGATGTTATGAACCTAGAGTGAGTTGATTAAGCTACTTCCCTACAAAAGACTGTGTGTATCATAATATTCTTAATTTACCACAGATAAAAAACTTTTGGATCAAACTGGAAGTACAAATCTACACATGATGAAGAAACATAAAGCCAATCCTTTACTGAAGTAATATGATCTGCGATGATGGTGAAATAGAGAACTAAATCTGAGGTTTTGTTATGCGAATACTACCACATTCCATTATCCATGATCCAACTAAACCAAAAATAAAGAGAATACACTGAATATTATCATTGAAGATAATTGGATTTCAATATGATTGGTTTTGATCTTTTCAATAATAAAAATATTCACTTTGAGATGATACGTTGAGCTATAATAGATCATGTAAAATTAGACAAACTAGAATTTGGGACATTAATAGTTTATCGTAGATTTGTAATGAAAACAATGATTCCTAACCCAACAAGGGTTTTGAGGCTAAGTATTTGTAACCAACATAATTTAGAATTAGAAAAACATATATTCTAAAGAGGTATACTAACTGCTGATTTAGCCACATCATTGATTGTCACGACCCGACCCAACGGGGCTCGGGCCGCGACTCCCCAAGCCTGCCTCCAATAGGCCAGGGGCTGACGTCCAGCGCCGAGTAGGCTATCACACACATGGGAGGCATTAGCCTAAGGTACCACCTGTACACACGCACCCACAAACACCTCCATGAAGTAATGCAGAGATATAGAAAACTAAAAAGTAAATGCATGTATACAACTATCCCACAACCAGAGTACAACAGAAGTACAAAAGGGAAAAACAGGGCCCACCAAAAGAAAACTACAAAAGCGCGTCCAGCCTGCTCTGAAGAAGGGGAACGCCGCCACAAACACCTGCTGGAAAGCTCCCTCAGCACCACACTGGTAACACCCCGGTCAGTCACGCTCACTCAGCTCCAGGTCCTCCTAGGACTCCGTTGAAAGGCTTGTAGTCTGCACAAGACACAAACATGTGCGGGCAAAGCCCGTGCAGGGGTGAGTATAAACATACTCAGTAGGCACCCCAAAAACCCAAAACCAAATAAAGCAACTGAAAGGAAATAGTCCGCTCATCCCAGCCAGAGGGAACCCAAACGAGAGAGAAACTCCATCTCGTGACCATCCTTGACTAAACACAACTAGTCAGCTCAGCTCAGGTGTATGCCCATACATACACCATGAACAATCCAGATATACTCAGCTCACGCACCAAGCCTCATGAGGTACCGACCTCATCACCAGCAATTGTCCACAACCAGGAGAGTACACCACACGAACACAGTCATCCCAGATGACACTCATCCGAGAGATACACCCCATCGGGTTTCACATAAGGGTGTAATTTTGGCTCGGTGGCCCGAAAGCCCGACAGGCCCGGCCCGAAAGCCCAAGCGGCCCGGCCCGGTAAAGCCCGCATCGGGCCAGGCCGGGATCAGGTTGTAGGTTCCGCAGGTTGGGCCTGGGCCTTTCCAAGAAGGCCCGCGGGCCAGGCCGGGCCGACCCAAAAAAGCCCGGCCTGCTGGCCCGTGCGAAGCCCAGCCCGCGCAAAGCCAGCTGCGCTGTAAAAAATATAACGGGGAATCTGCGGGTAGGGGGATTTGATCCCCCTACCACGAGCTCCCAAGGTTGCGCCTGTAAAATAATCACCACCCTATATATATATAGATATATCTATATATATATATATATATATATATCTGTGTATCTTTATATCTGTATATATATATATGTGTGTGTGTATGTATGTATATATATATATATATATATATATATGTATATATACATATATACATACATATATATACATTTACATATATATATATACATGTATCTATATACATGTATCTTTATCTATATATGTATCTTTATATGTGTGTGTGTGTGTGTGTGTGTGTGTTTCTATATATATGTGCATATATCATTATATATTAACAAAAAATAATATTAAATATATACATATAATTATTATTATTATATATAATTATAATGTGTGTATAAATATATATATACAATGATATATAATTATATATATAATAGTGTATCTATATAAACAAAGCCATTAATAATATATATCAATTAAGTGTGGTTTTTAAAAATCCATTAATAATATATATATGTGTGTGTGTGTGTGTGTGTGTGTGTGTGTATGTATATGTATATGATTTAATATAATATATATATAAACAAAGCTATGAATATATATATATATATATCAATCATTTAATATTATATATATATAATAACTTGTTGTATATTAATAAAAAAATAACACACTCACCTAATGATGTTCATGCAAGTCCCTCAACTTCATTAATTTTTTTTAAGTATGTTCCAACATGCATATATTATATATACTATACATATATAAATCTATTTAGAAAAAAAAATTAACTCACCCACTACGACGCACCCCCCAACCCCTAATTATTATTTTTATAATTTTCTCATATTATATATATATATATCAATAATTTAACATTATATATATATATAATAACTTCTTATATATTAGTAAAAAAATAACACACTTACCCAATGATGTTCGTGCACACCCCCACCCTCACTAATTTTTTTTAAATATGATGAAACATGCATATTATATATATGTATATATAAAAACAAATCTGCTAATATATATATATATATATATATATCAATGATATGATAATATATATATAAACAAAGTCATTAATATTATATATAAAGATATTAATAATATATATCAATTAAGTGTGGCTTTTAAAAATCTATTAATAATATATGTGTGTGTGTGTGTCAATGATTTAATATTATATAATAACTTATTTTATATTAACAAAAAAATAACACACTCACCTAATAATGTTCGTGCACGTCCCCCAACCTCATTAGTTTTTTTAAATATGTTGCAACTTTCATATATTATATATAAATTTATTTAGAAAAAAAATTAACCCGCCCACTGCAGCGCACCCCCCACCCCCTAATTTTTTTAGAATTTTCTCATATTATATATATATATAATAACTTATTATATATTAACAAAAAAATAACTATTCACCAAAGGATATTCTCACACCACCAACCACATTAATTTTTTTTAAATATAATAAAACTTGCATATATTATATATACTATATATACATATATAAATCTATTTAGAAAAAAATTAACCCATCAATTGTTGCGCACCCGCTAGGGGTGTAATTTCTGTTCAGACAGGGCCGGGTTGGGCCTGCCCTACGAAAAAATTAAAAAACATTTAAAAAATTGTTTTAAATTAAACAAACGCTTAAAAATACTTTTCATAAATAAGTTAAAAAATAAATGTAAAAAAACGTTTTAAATAAATGATAAAAAAACGTTTAAATAACAACATTTTAAACCCATCATCCACTGCTGCGCACCCCCCAATAACTCATTAATTTTTTTTAATTTGTACATAATATATATAAATTCATAGACATTTATAAATCTATTTAGAAAAAAATAACATATCCACTCACTGTAAAATATTTTTACATAAAACGTGTTAAATGTTTAAAAAAATACATGTAAAAAATATGCGTTCAAAAAAACGTTTTAAAATAAATGTCTAAAAATAAATGTAAAAAAATGTTTTAAACATGTGTTAAAAAATGGTTTAAATAAAGGTTTAAATAAAGGTTTAAATAAAAAATTTTAAAAAAGTTTTTAAAACAAATATTTAAATTAATTTTTTTTTAAAAACAGTTAAAAAATACTTTTTACATTAAAATATGAAAAAAAATTAAATGTTTTAAATAAATACTTGTAAAAAGCATGCATTTAAAAAACTTCAAAAATGTTTTAAATTAATCATTTAAAAATAAATATAAAAAATGTTTTAAACAGATGTTAAAAAATGGTTTAAATAAAAATGTTTAAATAAAAAATATTAACAAACGCTTAAAAAATTATAAATAAGTTAAAAAAAATAAATGTAAAAATGTTTTAAGTAAATGTTAGAAAAACTTTTAAATAATAAGTCTTTAAACTCACTCATGGCAGCTGTGCACCCCTCATTATTTTTTTTCAATTTGCAAATAATATATATATATATATTCACAATATATAAATCTAATTAGACAAAAAAACACATCCACCCACTGTAAAATGTTAATAAAAAATAAAATAAACGTTTTTACAAAAAACATGCATTTAAAAATAAATGTAAAGAAATGTTTTAAATAAATATTAAAAAAATGTTTAAATAAAAAAAATTAAAAGACAATTATTTTGAAAATATTAAAAGGCCACCATGGCCCGACTCAAAAAAGCTCGGCCTGGCCTAAAAAAGCCCGGCCCGACCCGATGGTTTGGGCCGACCCGAGGCCGGGCTCTGGCCGCCTCATGAGGTTGTTCGGGCCGGCCCGAACCGACCCGAATAGTGGTCAGTGGCCCGACTCTTTGCATAGAAGGCCCGACCCAGGCCGAAATTACACCCCTAGTTTCACACAAACCCCTCAGACGCTCACCCGAGAGATCACGCTCGTCGGATAGCATCACTGAGGAAACCTCGCTGAAACAACATAACCACCAAACTCCTCGGATAGGGGATCGCTCATAGGGTCCACTAGGGGATACCATAACCCACTCTGGTAGATGAAGATCTCACAGATAGGGGATCACTCTCAGGGTCCGATGGGGGATACCACAACCCAATCTGGCATTCATAGATCTCATAGATAGGGGATCACTCCCAGGATCCGCTGGGGGATACCACAACCCGATCTGGCGCTCGACAGAAGCACGTCACTCAGATAGAGGATCTTCGCCCATATAAAGGTGGTCACGACGATACCGGAACCCTATCTGGTATAACTTGCGATGTAGGGGATCGAGCTGACGATACCGCAACTCTACTATAAACCTGATGCTGAGCAGGGGATCGTATACCTGTCGATGCCACCACCCTACTGAGCACGGCCCACTGCGTAGGGGATCATATTCCTGATGATGTCACAAATCCTACGAGGTTAACCTACTAGATAGGGGATCGTCGCCCGTGGATAAGCGGTCACAGCGATACCAATAACCCGATCTAGAGAGACGATGCTAGAGGATCCTGCTCCGGGTCCACCGGAGGGATTCCACAACTCTAACAGATTAAACATTCCATCGAGAGGATCACAAGCCTATACTAGGGCTGTGATGCCACACGAACCCTAGTAGGAACAAACCAAGGGAGTACCCTCAACCACTGCTAGTTCAAACGTCGCTCACCCGAGCGATCCACAACAACGCCACACTGCGCACCTCCAAGGCCGATACTGAGGCCACCATCGCGATCCACGTGGAAAAACACGAAGGATAGGCTGCTTACTCGCCCGAAACGGACTACCGGTGAAAAAGAACTATTCACCATAGTTATCCCGTGCGGATCCCACACAACGATCCCGGAACTCATCAAGCAGATCATACCACGACGATCCCCTCAAAAAAACACATGGAATCGACTACTCGTACGTCTGAAACGGACACCCGGTGGAAAAGGAACTATTCACCGGAGCCAGCCCGGGTGGGGCCCATGCCTCGATATCGAAACTCATCGAACATATTGCACCATTGCGATCCTCTAGGAAAAACACACAGGATCGACTATTCATCCGCCAAAATCGAACTCCTGGTGCGAAAGTTGCATTTCTCCGCAAACGCCAAAACCCGACCTCGTGGTTCCGCACCTCGTTCCCAGTCCCAACACCTGGAAACCATCTCAAAAAGTTCTTCATACCATCAGGGTCTCAACGCCACTGACGACACGTCATTCGGATGCTTCGGGTAGAAGTTACAATGACCTCAAGTCGTAAAATAATAAAATATTATTATTATTTCAACGTTTCATAGCCCCGGGCCATAAACCTGACTCAAAAAATTCTCAAAGTGAGTTCCAAAGGTCCGTCTTGATGCAAGGAATGCGTTTCCGCAAACGGATTGCAAATTGGACTTCCGGTTTGCGAGTTACAGGGGTTTAAAGAACCCCCGAAAAAACCCAGCCGGACCACCGCCTGCCTCGCCGGAAAACACTACGCCGCCGCCGGAAAACACCGTGTCGCCGTCGCGCCACCGCTGGATTCCACCATGGCCGCCACCCCTTGCCGCCGGAAAACCGGGATTGCACCGGAAAACTTCCGGGAGCCACCAAAAGCACCCCGATGCTCCAAATTCATATCTAAAAAAGGTTTCGGAAACATCGGGACCCGAACTACACAACCCTTATGAAAATTTGAAGAAAACAACACAAAAACGGGATCCGGGATTGTAAAACTCAAACCGCCTACCTCGCAGGCGAAATGCTGAAGCTTCGGGCGCAGAACGACGCCCTGAAGCTCGATCTGGTGACGATCGGCGCTGAAAACGGACAATTCTGGTGCGATTCGGCGAAGACCGGAGGAGGAGGGGTGGGGGTTCCGTCGCTGCACGTAGGAGGTGAGAGGGGAGAGAGACGGGAATGATATATTTTTTCCCTTTTTTTATTTAAAAACCTCCAGTTAAAGCAACGCCCCCGACTCCACACCCGACGCGGACAATGTTAAGGTCACCCCTAGGGTAAACGCGCCATTCTGAACGCAACGGAGGACTCGGATTTGCGATCTGAGAGTTCTTTCAGAAGTTATTCGAGCCGACGCTCGTAAACCAACTTTTCCACTTATTTATGAAAACGCCCCTGGTGGCGTTTTCCACAACAGGCCCACGCCCGCGAAGTTTACACCTCGCCTAGGGTAAACGGCACGTTCCAAACGCAACCGTGACCTCAGAATCCTATTCCGAACTACCGTTTAGGAGATATCACACCCCCACCACGTGAATAGTATAAAAATACTTAATATTTTTATAAAATTAATTTTGGGCACACCGGGCCTCGGAATCGCACGTCGGCTTTGCGTCTAGCTCTGGAATTATCCGTAGAAATAATCCATAGCTTGACAGGGCCAAAAATCTAAGTCGCTACATCCTCCCCCCCTTAGAAATTTTCATCCTCGAAAATCCATAAGCACAAGGAAAGCGACTGGACTCTCAACTGGGTCTCCCACACCAGCGAGTTTGCCAACAAACACCCACGCTTGAACACATAAGTCGGAGGGACTCATCCACCACACCTCAACACTATCCGCTTTGGGTGGCACTGACTCACCCGCACAGTTTTAATCGCATCACAAAAATGCATCTCGGTGGGGGAAGGATCCCTCTTCCTTACACATTCGAAGCACGCAAAACAACACCCACCCAGGGTCTTACCAACGCCCTTCACAAAACTCTAGAAAGCAACAGAAAGGAAGGGTACTGCTAAACAATGTCTATCAAACTACTGTAGAAAGTAGAAAGGGCACAAGGCGTACCTCTATCCATCCCCGGATCCTCTGGGTCAACAGCCCCTAGGGCATGCAACTGTCCTCGCCCTCGGCCACCAGCTCCCTGAGCTTGGCATGGACCACCAGGGGGTGGGGGTGGTGGCAACTGATACCGCCTACCACCGCCTCCTGCTACACCAGCTTCATTGCCACGTCCGCCGCCCTGCGGACCTCCTTGCTCGAGACGCTGCCTCTGCCAAGGTGGTCCATCGACCGACTCCCTCCCAGCAGCGCAACGAGTCGGACAATCTCTAGCAAGATGTCACCGACCATCGCAAGCATAACACCACCTCTCCTGCGGCTGACCAAAACTAGTTTGCGAGCCCTGTGAGCCCTGAGACTCAGATCCTCCATCCTGGGGTCGCCTCCTAAAATGCCGACCACGTCTAGACCCCTGAGTCTGTCGTCGGCTACCAGATGTCAATGTCTCAGCTCTCACGTGCCCAACACTAACAGGGGGAATCTGCTCAGCCAAAAAGCTCTCCACCACTAATGCTCGCTCCAGCACTCCAGCATAGGTGGGCAGGCATAAGTAAACCACACCTACTCGGATGTCCCTAAGTAAGCCATGTTCGAAGGTCCGAGCCCTAAAGAACGGGTCCCGAACCATATCCAGGGAGTAGCGTGATAGGTCTGTAAACCTCGCCGAGTACTCCGACACAGTCAGGCCCTCCTGCCAAAGCTGTAGAAGCTCCTGAATCTGCACTGACCTCAGCATCACTGGATAGAACTCTTTCCTGAAGAGCCGCTCAAACTCTACCCACGTGAGCGTCTCCTCGTCATGGGACTGCGTCACCAGGCTCCACCATCGCCCGGCCGAACCATACAGAAGGATCACCGCAAGGACCACCATCTGATCTGGAGGTTTCCTCACTAGGAGGAAAACTCGGGTGACTGCCTCAAGACAATCATCGGCTGCCTGGGGGTCTAGATCACCCCGGAACCTCAGAGGTCGCTGCCTCTGGAACACGTGCAGCGCACTCAGCCTGCGTGCAACCTCGTCCTGTACTGCCAGCACAACCAGCTACTCGACAGGTCGTGGCTCAACTGGTGGACCACCTGGATGTCCAACCTCATAACCTGTGCCCTGGTCCACAGCCTCTACATGGGGAAGATCGTCACCACAATCTTGCTGCGGAACCCTTGCTGGCTGTCGTCATGGAGGCATCCTGAAATACATTCAAGACGCACCACAGTCAAAGAGTATATCTGGAGAGCTGACTCAAGAAGGACAAGGAAAACCCAAAAACCCAGTCCTATATGATGCATGTACCATTATGTCCCTACGACCAGTGTACGAATGTCCCGAGTCGAAAGACGGGTTGTCAGAGTCCTGGTGTATGGATACGTCAGTCGCCGCACCAACACTGGAGTCTCTGGCCTGAAAGCCGAGCTCAAAACATCATAAAACTTCCGCTATGTAAACCAAACCAAACTCATAGCTAGACCAGCTACGCTCTGAGATCCCAAAGGTGGAACCTCCTCTGATACAACTCTGTCACGACCCGACCCAACGGGGCTCGGGCCGCGACTCCCCAAGCCCGCCTCCAATAGGCCAGGGGCTGGCGTCCAGCACCGAGTAGGCTATCACACATGGGAGGCATTAGCCTAAGGTACATGTACGCACGCACCCACAAACACCACCATGCAATAGTGCAGAGATATAGAAAACTGAAAAGTAAATTCATGCATACAACTATCCCACAACCAGAGTACAACAGAAGTACAAAAGGGAAAAACATGGCCCACCAAAAGAAAACTACAAAAGCGCGTCCAACCTGCTCTGAAGAAGGGGAACACTTCCACAAACACCTGCCGGAAAGCTCCCTCAGCACCGCACCGGTAACACCCCGGTTAGTCACGCTCACTCAGATCCGCCTGCTTTGGGTCCTCCTGGGACTCCGTCGAAAGGCATGTGGTCTGCACAAGACACAAACATGTGCTGGAAAAGCCCGTGAAGGGATGAGTATAAACATACTCAGTAGACACCCCAAAAACCCAAAACCAAAGAGAGAAACTGAAAGGAAACAGTCTGCTCATCCTAGCCAGAGGGAACCCAAATGAGAGAGAAACTCCATCTCGTGACCATCCTCAGCTAAACACAACTAGTCAGCTCAGCTCAGGTGTATGCCCATACATACACCATGAGCAATCCAGATATACTCAGCTCACGCACCAAGCCTCATGAGGTACCAACCTCATCACCAACAACTGTCCACAACCAGGAGAGTACACCACACGAACACTGTCATCCCAGATGACACTCATCCGAGAGATACATCCCATCGGGTTTCACACAAACCTCTCAGACGCTCACCCGAGAGATCACTACAAGAAATCGGAGTATTTGTGACGGGTTATTTGCGACGGGATCCCGTCGCGGAAAAAGGCGTCGCAATTAAAATTATTAGTGACGGTCCCGCCGCTAATAATATTAATAGCGACAGGAAAGATTACCGTCGTGAATACTTCTCGGGTTATTTTTAAAAAACCTATTTGCGACGGGCCCGTCGTAAAGAACGTTTGTGACGGTTATCTTTGTCTGCCGCAAATAGTTATTTCGAAATAACTATTAGCGATGGGCACGTCGCAAATACCTTTTGCGACGGGATCCTACTCCCGCTGCAAATACGTTTTCGAAAAACCATATTTGCGACGGCCCCGTCGCAAATACATTTTGTAACGGGCCTGTTTTCCCGCCACAAATAGTTATTTCGAAATAACTATTTGCGATGGGCCCGACGCAAATACGTTTTGCGACATGTCCTTATTCCTGTCGCAAATAAGTATAAAAAAATAAAAAAAATGAAATAATAATATAATAAAAAAATAATATTTTAATAATAATAATAAAATTATAATTCAATCAAATATTAAAATAAAAAATAATTCCAATATTTAAATCATTATAATTAATTATAATTTGAAATATATTTAAAATTCTTAATATAATAAAATATGAATAATATTAAAAAATATTAACAATCATATTAATATTATAATATAAAAAATATAATATTATATAATATAATAATGTTATTATTACTATTAATATTTATGAAAATCTATTATTAATATTATTAAAATAATTAAAATATGAAAATTATCAATATTTGCAAAAATATATATATATAAAAAAAACATTAAAAAAATAATACTAATAATAAATCATAATTTTTTTAAATAATAAATCATAATTTTTTATCAATATTTGCAACAGAAAAATATAAAAAAATAATAAAATAGTAAGAGTGATATTATTATTAATAAAATAAAAAAACATTAAAAAAATAATACTAATAATAAATAATAAACTATTAAAAATAAATATGAATTAAATAATGCAACATTGACACCAATATAAAAAAGACAGAAACTATAAATAGAAAATAATTCATATTTTGAATTCAAAAAACTTTATAACATCAAAATAAATCACTGGTCCGAAGGAGGGGGGAGCTGGTCACTGGTCTGAAGGAGGGGGGAGCTGGAGGATCTGGAGGAGCTGGTGGAGGAAACTCTATCCCTAATGCATAAGTCAGACGGCGCATGTACTCCATCTGCTCCTGATGCTGCTGCTGCCACCGACTCATCTACTCCTCGTACTCTTGCTGCTGTCGTCGGCGCTCCTTCTCATGCTGCTACTACTGCTGACGCATCTCCTCCTGCTCCTTACTAATTATATACTAATTATGTTACTAATTAGTAATGGGTAGATATGCAGAGACCAGGTGATTAACCACTCGTTCAATGGAAAAGCAAATGTGATTGACCACTCATCCACCTCAATTCTCTTTTCATCTATGTGTTGACGCTTGACAGGAAACTTTTATCTCCACATGTAATATTCAAATTCACTGGCAGGTTGATTTTGACAGTGAATGTGAATATTACATGTGGAGATAGAAGTTTCCTATCAAGCATCAACACATAGATGAAAAGATAATTGAGGTGGATGAGTGGTCAATCACGTTTGCTTTGTTGCTAATTACTTTGTTGCTAATCACTTTGTTGCTAATCACTTTGTTGTTAATCACTTTGTTGCTAATCACTTTGTTGTTAATCGCTTTATTGTTAATCACTTTGTTGCTAATCACTTTGTTGCTAATCACTTTGTTGCTAATCACTTTGTTGCTAATCACTTTGTTGCTAATCACTTTGTTGCTAATCACTTTGTTGCTAATCACTTTGTTGCTAATCACTTTGTTGCTAATCACTTTGTTGCTAATCACTTTGTTGCTAATCACTTTATTGCTAATCACTTTGTTGCTAATCAATTTGTTGCTAATTATTTTAATCACTTGCTAATTATTTTAATCACTTACTAATTATTTTAATCACTTTCTAATTATTTTAATCACTTCCTAATTATTTTAATCACTTGCTAATTATTTTAGTCACTTGCTAATTATTTTAATCACTTGCTAATTATTTTAATCATTTGAATTAAATCACTATTTATTTTAATTCCTAATTATTTGAATTAAATCGCTATTTATTTTATTTGAAAATTATTTTAATTATTTTCTAATTATTTTCTAATTATTTTAATTAATTATTTGAATTAAATCGCTATTTATTTTAATTATTTGCTAATTATTTGAATAAATCTAATTAAATCGCTATTTATTTTAATTTCTGATTATTTTAATTTATTGTAATTATTTTAATTATTTACTAATTATTTTAATTATTTTCTAATTATTTTAATTATTTGCTAATTATTTGAATAAATCTAATTATTTTAATTATTTGCAAATTTCTAATTAAATCTAATTATTACCAAATAAATATCCCCCGGGAGTGTCAAACCAAGAGTGCAGCAAGACCCGTTGTCGTGTATCAGGATACCCCGGGTCAAGCCCGAAACTCCTTGTCAAAGTTTTCACTCCTAGGTACATCTGTTTCAGAGTCGCCTCTACTTGTTCGTATCCAGAAAAAGATTTATTTGATTGATAAACCAAAAACTATACTTAACTACTAATTATACTGAATTAATTATGACTAATTATTACTAATTATTTATAATTATTTATAACAATATCATTTTATTAATAAAACTAAATATAAATAATAAATTAATTAAAATATAATTTAATTAGAACAACAATTAAAATTAATATTAAAAAATGAAATAAATATAAAATTAAATAAAACGTAAATACATTTGAAATCTTGAAGCTATGGACCCCTTTGATTGCCTTCCGACGATCTCACAAAAAGAATCGATTTTTTTTTTGCTTAAAACTAAAGCTTCAAAGAGAAGAGAGGAGAGGAAGAAGATTTGAATGTTTTCAAAACTGAAACGGTTGAGGGTATATATAGGTTAAAGTATTTTCGACGGGATTATTTGCGACGGGTTACCCGTCACAAATACTGCTATTAGCGACAGGTCCCGTCGCAAATTCCTGTCGCCTGCATTAATTACGGTCGGCATTTAAAAATGCTTTTGCGATGGTTCCCGTCGCAAATACTTACCTTCCGAAATAACATTAGCGACAGGCGGAGTTTCCCGTCACAAATACCCTGACGCGGTAAATACTATTTGCGACGGGTAAATCCGCCTTTGCTACTGTTTACTTATTTACGACGGTCCCATCGCAATTACTATTTGTGATGGGTAAAGCTGTCTGCCGCTAATGTTATGTCTGTCGATAAGTATTTGCGACGGACCGTCGCAAATACCCTCACCCGTGAAAAGGTTATTACGATGGGCCCGTCACAAATACGTATAGACCGACATAACATTAGCGGCAGACATCTTACCCGTCACAAATAGTATTTACCGTGGCGGGGTATTTGCGACGGGGAGTTGCCACCCATCGCAAATACTTTTCCCGCGTTTTGGCGTGAAATCCACGCCAAACCTATTGCGACGGTGACATTTCCCCCCTCACAAATGATCAGTAATTTGCGATGGGAATATATTCCCGTCGCAAATAGGCCTTTCGTCGGACCTGTTGCGACGGGAATATGTCTCGTCGCAATAAACTTTTTTTCCCGTAGTGAATCACACTCGTCGGATAGCATCACTGAGGAAAACTCACTGAAACAACATAACCACCAAACTCCTCGGATAGGGGATCGCTCCTAGGGTCCGCTAGGGGATACTAGAACCCACTCTGGTAGACAAAAATCTCATAGATAGGGGATCACTCCCAGGGTCCGTTGGGGGATGCCACAACCCAATCTGGCATTCGTAGATCTCATAGATAGGGGATCACTCCCAGGATCCGCTGGGGGATACCACAACCCTATCTGGTGCTCGACAGAAGCACGTCACTTAGATAGAGGATCGTCGCCCATATAAAGGTGGTCACGATGATACCGGAACCCTATCTGGTATAACTTGCGATGCAGGTGATCGAACTGACGATACCGCAACCCTACTATAAACCTGATGCTGAGCAGGGGATCATATACCCGTCGATGTCACAACCCTACTGAGCATGGCCCACTGCGTAGGGGATCATATTCCCGATGATGCCACAAACCCTACGGGGTTCACCTGCTAGATAGGGGATCGTTGCCCGTGGATAAGCGGTCACAGCGATACCAAAAACCCGATCTAGAGAGACGATGCTAGAGGATCCCGCTCCGAGTCCACCCGAGGGATTCCATAACTCTAACAGATTAAACATCCCATCGAGAGGATCACAAGACTATACTAGGGTTGTGATGCCGCGCGAACCCTCGTTGGAACGAACCAAGGGAGTACCTTCAACCACTGCTGGTTCAAACGTTGATAACTCGAGTGATCCGCAACAACGCCACATTGCGCACCTCCAAGGCCAATACCGAGGCCACCATCGCGATCCACGTGAAAAAACACGCAGTATAGGCTGATTACTCGCCCGAAACGGACTACCGATGAAAAAGCACTATTCACCATAGCTAGCCTGTGCAGGGCCCACACAACGATCCTAAAACTCATCAAGTAGATCATACCATGACGATCCCCTCAGAAAAACACATGGAATCGACTACTCGTACGTCTGAAACGGACACCCGGTGGAAAAGGTGTTATTCACCGGAGTCAGCCCGAGTGGGGCCCACGCCTCAATACCGAAACTCATCGAACAGATCACACCATTGCGATCCTCTCGGAAAACACACAGGATCAACTATTTATCCGCCAAAATCGGACTCCTGGTGCGAAAGCTGCGTTTCTCCGCAAATGCTAAAACCCGGCCTCGTGGGGCCCACACCTTGTTCCCAGTCCCAACACCCGGAAACCATCTCAAAAAGTCCATAATACCATCAGGGTCTCAACGCCACTGACGGCACGTCATTCGGACGCTCCGGGTAGAAGTTACAACGACTTGAAGTCGTAAAATGATAAAATATTATTATTATTTCAACGTTTCATAGCCCCGGGCCACAAACCTGACTCACAAAATTCTCAAAGTGAGTTCCAAAGGTCCGTATCAACGCAAGGAACGCGTCGCCATAATCTGCTCGGAAATTGGAATTCCGGTTTGCGAGTTACAGGGGTTTAAAGAACCCCCGGAAAAACCCAGTCGGACCACCGCCTGCCTCGCCGGAAAACATTGCGCCGCCGTCGGAAAACACCGTGCCGCCGCCGGATTCCGCCATGGCCACTGCCCCTCGCCGCCGGAAAACCGGGATTTCACCGGAAAACTTCCGGGAGCCACCGGGAGCACCCCGGTGCTCCAAATTCAGATCTGAAAAAGGTTTCGGAAACCTCGGGACCTGAACTACACAACCCTTATGAAAATTTGAATAAAAACAACACAAAAATGGGATCCGGGATTGTAAAACTCAAACCGCCTACCTCGTGGGTGAAACGTTGAAGCTTCGGGTGCAGAACGACACCGGCGATGCCCTGAAGCTCGATCTGGTGACGATCGGCGCTGAAAACGGACGATTCTGGTGCGATTAGGCGAAGAACGGAGGAGGAGGGGTGGGGGTTCCATCGCTGCACGTAGGAGGTGAGAGGGGAGAGTGATGGGAATGATATATTTTTTCCTTTTTTTATTTAAAAACCTCTAGTTAAAGCAACGCCCCCGACTCCGCGCCCGACGTAGACAAAGTTAAGGTCACCCCTAGGGTAAACGTGTCATTCTAAACACAATGGAGAACTCGGATTTGTGATCCGAGACTCCGTTCAGAAGTTATTCGAGTCAACGTTCGTAAACCAACTTTTCCACTTATTTACGAAAACGCCCTTGGTGGCGTTTTCCACAGCAGGCTCGCGCCCGTGAAGTTTACACCTCACCTAAGGTAAACGGCATGTTACGGACGCAATTGTGCCCTCATAATTCTGTTCTGAGCTACCGTTTAGGAGATATCACACCTCCGCCACGTGCATAGTATAAAAATACTTAATATTTTTATAAAATTAATTTTGGGCACACCGGGCCTCGGAATCGTACGCCGTCTTCACACCTAGCTCTGGAATTATCCGTAGAAATAATCCATAGCCTGACAGGGCCAAAAACCTGAGTCTCTACATTGATGATTATCTCAATAGTTCTTAATGAAGGTGGTCTTTAAGCCTTTCCATGGTCACTACAAAAGATGCCTCAACCTATTGAAGCTTCCCTCTAAGGAACCCATAAATCTATTACCACCATGATTGGAGATGTCAGTCTGCGACGAAAAATTGGTGAAACCTAATTTTATTTAAGTTGAGTAGTTGGATAATACTTGTTTTTTAATTATTTCGATGATGAGTTGTTGATAAGGAATCAGGAGATACATTCTATGAATTTGGATAAATCCAATTAGATTAATGTTGGACTTTAATTATTTGGCTAGGTGAAATTTGTTTGTTTACATCTTCAAATAATATGATATGCCTATAATATCCCCAATTATGTGGTTATGTTAATATTTGAGCATTCAAAATGCACTTTATTTACATTGGGAAAGTCCAAATTATGATGTTTATGTTTTGGGTCTAATATCAAATCTTTACATTGTTGAAGAACTCAATATCGTTCAGAGTTATTTGATGAATACATTTCAAGAATAAGAAAAATTGAGTTGACCTAAGCTCGATGAATCCTTTTCTAGTTTGTTGTTGGCATTTATGAGTCGTTGTTGATTGATATGTTGCGGGAGATAATTTTTCCTTAAGTGCATGATCAAGAAGTTGAAACCAATTTTTTTTTACATATCTGATTATAAAAAAATCAACATAACTGAATATCTACATAACTAAATATCAATGGAGTAAAATTTTCATCACAGTGGGTTTCAGATTAGAAGTGGGGATGTACTACAAAGGACCATTTAATGGATTTTGGGTGTGAAAGGCCTATGTTTTTTCTGAGGCACATGAAAATTGAATCAAAAGTTTCTGAGCTTTGGGACAAAGTTAATTTCCCAAATTGAATTTTCTCAACCTATGTATTGTTATTTTTTCTAATAGAATCTGGAATACTATCAATGATTGTGATAATGGGAAATACTTCGTATATTCGAGTGTAAGAATGTGTCGTTGAGAGGGGTTGAATATTTTTATCGAGATATTACTTAGTGATGGTTATGTGCACATCAAAGTGCACCATGTGGAATTTAGTGTCTTTTATAATTTGTTTGGTCACTATTTTTATGTTTTGGTATTCGAATATGAGTAGGTATTCTCCCCTATTATTAGTATCCCAAGACATGTGAATCGAATCAATTTCATAGTGAGGAGAACCTCCCTTATTATTATTATTCCCATTTTAGTTTACTTTTTACCATTTTCTATTTTTGTAACTATCATTGTGTCATTTCTATTTTGTAAATATAGTTGTGATGTTAATCTTTTCACTCTTCCTTGATTAGTATTGTGATCCAGAACCTTTAATAATAAAGGACTAATTTTCAATTCGAGCTTAAAGAAGTGAAACTCATTGATGTTGGGAGATCCAAGCATGATTCAAATAATCATCCCTACACATTTATCTTGGTTCATAATGACAGTGAATGTGGTGATACAAGCATAATAGCATCCAAGGGAAGTGTTCATCACTCTTTTTACATCAACACTATTCCCTTCTATTATTTGATCATTTTATATAATTTTTAGGTGTGTCCATGTGAATAATGATCTCATGAAAACAAGTTCTTCCTAGGAAGATATTCTTGACACGAGTGGATAAAACTGGTGATTCATTCACTTTTGGATAGTGTTTATAAACTAGAAGTAATTTTTTGCATAAATTTTAATAATTTGGGGGTGTTATAGGTGTGTTAATCAAGTGATTGATCAATCCATGAAAGAGCCTTGTAAATTATCAAATCATTCATTATATCTAGGATAGGTAGTTGAGGGTGGATTACCTTGGGTCTAGTTTTATTCAAATTAAATTCCTTTTCCTTTATCTTGTTTTTTTTTCAGATGTCCTGTCTTTATTAACTTTTTCATCACTACCACTATGTTTTTAAATTCTATTTCTATTATTTTTTCATTTACTTATTTGAAAATAAAAAAAAAGATATTCAGAATGACCACTATTTCATTCGACACGGCTTCCTTGAGAATGTCCCTAAGGTTAGCCATTGTGATGTATTTTGGGTTTATAAATGTATCTTTGACCGTCCTCTCAAGAAGGATGTTGTTATTTTTATTATAGATAGATTTTGATCATTTATTAATTTTCTATAGAATATATTATATTCATGTTCCTTTGTACTATATGTATTTACATATTATATAACATTACATGATCATCACCCATTTTTATGACATTGGATAAAGATTCTACTTGTTTATTTGTATTATCTGAACAATTTACTTATTCCACTATTTTCTATTGATTTATTATTCTTCTGATTTCCATTGATATTTTTTTAACGTTGTGGCACGCAATGATCTTGAGGGTATAGTCTTCCCACCATACTTCTATAGACCCTACTTGTTAGTAGGTAGCCTCTGGAATACATGGAGACATGCGTGATGAAATTTGGCCAATCAGGATTGGTTACTTATGACTAATCTAGGTCTGGGATGTCACATCATGGGTGTTTACTATTTCTTTTTTATTAAATTGTGTCTTCCATCAACTTTCTAGTGGATTCAATCTAATTTTTAGTGGTTTGTGGAACACTGATATGTTGTTTCATGTTTTTTTTATTTTTTGATGAACTAAACATTCATGCCTAAATCTATGATGTTGTTTTTAGTGAATTTAATAATTATCGATTTTTAGGACCATTTATTTTTTTTAATTTATTATAAAAAAATTCTCATTATATTGATGTTGAAATTGTATGAAAATTGGAGTTTTTGTTTATAAATCCAATTTGATTTCAAAAGTTAATTGTTTGGAAAGGGGATAATATCACACCCCGACCTTAGAACCTTTTTATTTTATTATTTTTTTTGTCTTGCATCTTTTGGTCGAAGTTTTGTTTCGGGTCCTGGCTTAAATTTTTGAGGGTTGGGAGTTTTTTTGGTATGTTTTAGGATGGTGCAAGGGAACCACACGATTAGTGGAAGACATGCGGTCAGCCCAGGTACATGTGTGGCTACTTCGGGAATAGGAAGAAGCTACCACACAGTTCGCACATGGTCTCTTGAGATATGTGTGGAAACTACATGATTTCTTGATTTTTAGAAATATATAAATTTAATGAAAATTAAATAAGAAAATTAAAATAAAATTAAAAGAATGTTTCATAATGATAATAATGATAATGATAATTTTATTATTATTAATATTATTTTTATTATTATGTTTATAATAATAATAATAATAATTATTATTATTAATTTTAAGCATATTATTATTATTAATTTTATGTTTATTATTATAATAATTTTTAGTTTATTTTTTATGGGTTTTTAAAGGGAAAACCCTAGAGGAACACGACCCTCTCTTCCCTCTTCCCCCTCATGTGTGACCTGCCCCATGCACACCTCACCTTCCACCGGTGGCACCCTTTTGGGCGCCTCCTCTCTTTTGTGGCCCCTTATGGCGCCCTCCTCCTCTTCACATGGCCCTCTTCCACACCCGACTCCTCCCTCGCGCGTACTCCCTTCTCACGTGCAACTGCTTCAGCCGAGACTCTCCGTGAGCCACTCCTTTTCTTTGGCGACTATCTTCCGGCATTTTGGTGTGAACCCCCCCCCCACCCTCTGGTGAGTATCCCCACTCTTTCCCATCTCGATTTATTGGGTTTTGATGAGGGATTACCCTCTTGGCCAAACCCTATTTTTTGGGGTTCAGGCTTGGTGCATTTTTATTGGATTCTAGGGGTGTGTGTTGTTCTTCAGGGTGTACTCTTCCTTCTTCTAGGGTTTTGTCATGTTTTCATTCCATTGAGGTAGGTGAATCCACATTTTTACTTTCCTATGCATTCCATTGATAATTGTGTTTGTTTTCAAATAATTTTTAAACTTGATTCACATGCTTATAATTTATTTGGTTAGACTATTGTAGTGTTTTATAGTGGTATAACTTATTAAAAATAGTTTTTGACATGATTATACAATTTTTCTAAAGCCTTGTAAAAAATGAGTGTTTGATAAAATTCTAAATTTCTCTTTGATGATTACTAAATATGATTCTCACCATGATAAGACATATGGTTAGTTTTTGGTGGTGTTTTCATGTTGGTTGAAATTATTAAAAATATGTTTTCAAGTGATTTTATATTTATACCTATGTGTTTGCACACTAAATGATTCTTGATCATTTTTAATAAATTGATAAACATGTTTCGCACCCCTGTGGTGTTTTTTTGGCATATTGTAGTATTTTGGTATTGATAAAAATTGTCAAAATTTGTTTTTAGAGTAAATCTTTATTATTGCCTAAGTTTGTCTGCTTGAAAGTGTTTTTTGAATTCTTATGTGTTCCATAAAATGTGATTGGTTGTTTTGTGAAGTGTTTGGTTTCTTTTAAGTTATGGTAATATTTTTGGGTATCGAGTCAGTGATGTGTGTGGGAAATGGAATTTTCTTGAAGCCTGATGACTATTTATGGTTTCTTGTTTTAGTTAGAAAACATGTATGGCCCATTTCAAATTGTATTTAGAAAAATGTCTTGAATTCTTGTGGTGTTCCATTTGATGTGGGAACATACATGTGTGCATTGGGTGTACACATGAATTGGACAACAATTGGTGATGGCATTGGATGAATTTTCCCCACTTAAAAACCCAGTTTTCAAACACTTGCCCTTCCTTCTCCCTCTCTTCAAAACCTAGATTTTTATCTAAATAATTGTTTTTCCTAATGGTCTGAAGGTGGTTTTAAAATGTGATGTTTGAAATTATCATCCACTTGGTGTTTTAGAAAAGATGGCTGGTTTCAAATTTTATGGAAGCCCATTTTGCATTCTTATGTTTGTTGTGTCTTTTCATCCCTGTTTTTGAAATAAAGTGGGCCATATGGAATTTTCTCATTTAAAGGTGGTGTTTGTGTTGACCATGGAAAATGATGTATAATCAATGTTGTAAATGTGTTTTGGTATGAGAGGTTTAAGTCCCGGTTGACACTTTGTAACTTTGGATTGAAGGTGTTTTTACAAATGTGAGCACCAAGTTGGAAAGTCAAGGTGTTTTATAAAATGGTTTGTATGTTTATATGACATAAAGGACCAGTTGAAACCTTTGATGATATGATGTGTTCATATATATATATAGTCAGAATCTTTATAGGAGGGATAAAACTTCATGGTTTATTGTATAGGGTGTCCATGTTTGGGGTAGGAATGCGCGGTGACGATAGGTAAGGTGAGTCATGCATGCGAGGGACTCATACTTACATAGCATTAGTATAACCACCATGGGTTCTTTAGCATGTTTTAGGGGATTGAGTGATAGTTTCTAACCAACCCTGATTAAATAGGTTGGTACCCCTTGGATTGCAGATAGGACATTTGGGATGTGCCACAGGATTGGCTAGTTGTGGGAGGCCAATTGTTTATATTCTTATTAGGGGCTTCAACATATGTCGAAAGGTGGTTCTGAACCGAGTACGTCTAGAAGTATTCTAGGGATTTTTAGGATCACCCATGGTTATATATATATATATATATGATTGTTTACTTTCTGTTGTCTTTAGTTTCAGTATACAATGTTTACTTATTTATTTATTTTCAGCATAACCCTGTATTATTTTGATTAGGTGTTTGGTTTAGTTTTTGGTATAAAACAGATAGTCTGTTTTGAAAATGAATTGTGGAGTGTGTTGTATATTGAAACGGGAAGCTATGTTTGTGTAAAAAAATGTGATAAACTTATTTTTTATAAATTTAATTCAAACTAGTGTTAATGAAATGTTTTCAGCAAAGGAAAATACATATATTTTGTGGGTTATCTTTGGCATTCCTATGGAGCATTTCAGTACGCACGCCTACATTATCTTTTCAGTTTCAGGTTCTAGTTTTGGATCTCTCTTGTAGTGAGTGTGGTTCAGTGTCAAGTGGTGACCCATGCAGTCACTTGGAGGTACGTTTGGTTGTGCGAATTTACCTTATTTTCACTATTAGTGTTTACCTATTTTGTTTAGTTTATATTTATTTATTTTTCATTTATTTACGAGCCAAAATTGTTCCCAACTATTTTACTTTGGTTCCCTTCACTAGTTATTGGCCTGTGTGGATTGGGAACGCCTTTCAGGCCATGCTTGAGACCTACTCGAGTTACTGGTTTAGGGTCGACCTAGGTTGGTTCGTGACAAAATGGTATCAAAGGAGGCCCTTGTTATTTGGGGTGTCTGGTAGATGAAGATTATGACTGTTAGGAATCATAAGGTAGCTACGTGAAGGGATTCATGAACCCTTACTCATTCCCAACCTCAAGTTTCCAGGGGTAGTCTTGGAATTGAGACTTTTTCTTTTGTTTTGGATTACGGGATGACAATGGAGGCGAGCCGGTGTCACGTTGTGATCCCACAAGGAGTAGTGACCCATGTGATATCTATGTGTCTGGTTCAAGTTCCACTTAGGGTTGTTACCTGCATGGGTCATGGCTCACTACCATGTCACCAAGTTGGGCATAGACACTAGTCCCTCTCTCCAGCAGTTTGGTTCAAGTGTTGCTTTGTCTTTGGCTTTGTTGAACGTAAGTGTGTTTTTTAGAATGAAAATGGTTTTGAAATGAAATTTGTTTCTTATAAGTGACTTTAAATTCATAAAATGGGTTTTAAAATTGAAATCTCTTGGTCTAAAAAATCTGGAGATTTATTTGTAATTGGTATGTAAATGGCTTGGTGTAAACCATGGTGTTCTTTATGAATGTTTGCACCTCTGAGGGTGTTTATGGAATATGCATGTTGGCACATATGAATGGAAGCAGATGAACATATTCACAACGGTTCGTGGGATACCATGGATGTTTATTTGAAACCAAAGGATTTTCCTCGTTTTTCTAAAGTTGATTAAGGAAAGGGGAAATGATTTTTTAAATTGAACGTGGTTTAATAAGGGGTTTTTGGAATTTAGAAATGTGGCCTTAGAAGAAGGTAGTTTTGAAATTTAAATGAAAATGGTGGATTTTGAAAGAAATTTTTTTGGCTGTGTTTCTATTTTTTGTTTTTTGAGACTATTGATTTTGCTCAAGATGTTGATTTTTATTGTACTTTGATTTTATATCAGTTTTGGTTTGTGTTTTCGGTGTTATTCAGAAAATGCCTCCCCAAAATTTTAACAAGATTTCTTAGGATTCAAGCCTAGTTTTTTTTTATTCTTCTCAGTTGTATGGAATGTATGTGTTGGCATATATGAATGGAAGAAAATGAACATATGCGCAACAGTTCATGGGATACCATGGGTGTTTATTTAAAACCAAAGGCTTAGACTTGTTTTTCTAATGTTTATTTTGGAAAGGGGAAATGATTTTGTAAATTGGAACATGGTTTAAAATGGGGTTATGACCATAAGATGTTAGTGTCTGACTGTGATGAAGGATATGCTTCAGCTATCAGAGCCTCATCCACAGGTCTCGGGGTGAGGCTCGTGCACAGTCTGGGGTTTCCGGGTGTGTGAAACTCTAGTCTAGATTTGTGTTCTCTGTTGGTATCAGAAAATTTAAAGACTTTTCATTCTTGTTTTCTTCTATTGAGGTTTTTCTGTCATTGTATGTAAATCTTTTCCTTGGGAAATTATAATGATGTTTTCCTATTGTAATACAAGCAGTCTTTTTTTAAATGGGGCTTCTAATTTTTTTTGGTTTTCATAACATGTGTTTTCTTCACATGTGGGTTGGTTCCGGTTTGGGTTTCAGATGTCCTCACTTGCAGATGTTAGGATTTTGTGAGATGGGTGGAAAGTGGATCTGGTTTATTGTTGGGTTTTAGTCAGAGTTTCTTTTCGTGAGTTTTCCCCTAATATTTGGGGGTCCGTTTGGTGTGTGAAAAGATTCTATTTCTAGTGGTGGAGTTTTTTCGATCGTGTTATGTGTGTTGGTTTGGATCGGTGGGGAGTTCTTACGTTGGCCCCCTCCCTGGTGTGGTGCGTTTGGGTTTCAAGTTCTCATGGTAGTTGTGTTCTTGTGGTGGGGAGAACCCTTGCATGTCATCCCCTTATTCTTACATTGTGTTTTTTTCTTGGTAGTTCAAGTGTGACTTGCGGAGTGAATGGTCACCTCGAGGTTCTTAGTTCCTCTCGGTTTTGACTAGGTATGCATTCGGGTTTTTTCCATTATTGGGATTGATGACTTTAGGGGGGAGACAAGTGTCTATGGTGGAGAGAATATTCACACCCCGACTTGAATCCTTTTTATTATTTTATCAGTCTTGCATCTTTTGGTCGGTGTTTTGGTTTGTTTCCTGGTTTAATTTTTTGACGATTGTGAGTTTTTGGTGGGTTTTAGGCTGGTGCGCGGGCACCACTCGATTAGTGGGAACCATGTGGTCAGCCTCCGTACCCATGTGACCACTTTTAGAATGGGCAGGGGCTACCACATGGTTTTCACACGGTCGCTTGAGCCGTGAAGGGAAACCACACGGTTTTCTCACGGTCGCTTGAGCCGTGTGGGGGAACCGCAAAGTTGGACAACGTTTAAAATAAATAAATTTAATGAAAATAAAATGAAAAATAAATAATAAAAATAAAATAGAATTAAAAGAATGTTAAATAATAATAATAATAATAATATTAATATTATTATGAATTTTCAGGTTTTTATTATAAGCATGTTTGGTTTCTTTTATTTTTATTTTTATGTGTTTTTTTGGGGGGAAATACCTCGAGGGGCGCGACCCCTCTTCCCCCTTCCCCCTTCCCCCTCCTGCGCGACCTTCCCCCTGTGCACCTCCGCTTCCACCGGCGGCCCCCTTTCCGGCGCCTCCTCCTCTCCGGTGCGACCCCCTCCGGTGCCCTCCTCCTCTTCGTGCAGCCTTCCTCTTCGCTCGGCTCCTCCCTCACTCGGCATCCCTACTGGCGCTGGACCGCTTTGGCCGAGGCTCTCCAGTGAGCCGCTCCTTTCCTCCGAAGACCGTCTTCTGCCAGTTTTTTGTGACCCCTCATCTGGTGAGTATCCCTTCTCTTTCCCCTCTTGATTTCTAGGGTTTTGATGATGGATTACCCTCTTTTCCAAACCCTATTTGTTGGGGGTCATGCTTGGTACATTTTTCTTGGATTCTAGGGGGTGCAGATTGTTCTTTAGGGTTTACTCTTCCTCCTCCGAGGGTTTCTTCGTGTTCGTATGCCATTGAGGTAGGTGAATCCATGTTTTTCCCTTCTGTGATGCATTCCGTTGATACTTGTGTTTTTTTGAAATAATTTTTAAACTTGATTCGCTCACTTGTAATTTATTAGGTTAGACTATTGTAGTGTTTTTATGGTGGTAGAGCTTATTAAAAATAGTTTTTGATGCGAAGCTACAATTCTGCCTAATCCTTGTGCAATAAGAGTGTTTGATAAAATTTCAAATTTTACATTGATGTTTTTTAAATATGACTCTCACCATTATAATGCATATGGATAGTTTGTTGCAGTGTTTTCTTATTTGATGAATTTATTAAAAATATTGTCTGAAGTGATTTTCTATTTATACCTATGTGTTTTCACACCAAACGATGACTGATCATTTTTAATAAATTGATAAACATGTTTCTCACCCCCCATGATGCCTTTGATTGGCCTATTGTAATGTTTTGGTATTGGTAAAAATTGTCAAAATTCATTTTTAAAGTAATTATTGATTATAACCTAAGTCTGTGTGCTTGAATGTGTTTGTTGAATTGTTATGTATTTCTTAAAAATTAGATTTGGTGTTTTGTGAAGTGTTTGTTTCTTTTATGTTATGGTAATATTTTTCATTATTGAGTTGGTGATGTGTGTGATAAATGGTATTTTTTTGAAGCATGACGACTATTTATGGTTTCTTGTTTTAGTTGGAAAACATGTAGGGCCCCTTTCAAATTGGTTTTGGAAAAATATCTTGAATTCTTGTGGTGTACCATTTGATGTGGGCACATACATGTGTGCACAAGGTGCACACATGGATGGGCCAGAAAATGATGATGGCCTTGGATGAATTTTCCCTCACATAAAAACCTGGCTTTCAAACACAAACTCCTCCTCCCTCTCTTAAAAACCTAGATTTTTATCTAAATGCTTCTTTGTCTCAATGGATCGAAGGTGGTTTTAAAACGTGATATTTGAAATTATGGTCCTCCTGGTGTTTTAGATATGATGGTTGGTTTCAAATGGTACGGAAGCCCGTTTGTCGTTCTTATGTGTTTCGTGTCTTTTCATCCTTGTTTTTGAAATAATGTGGTCCATTTGGCATTGCTCATTTAAAGGTGGTGTTTGTGTTGAACATGGAAATGATGTGGAAGGGATGTTTTAAATGTGTTTTGGTTTCAGAAGTTTATGGCCCGATTGGCACTTGGTAACTTTGGATTGAAGGTGCTTTAACAAATGTGAGCACCTAGTTGGAAACTCGAAGTGTTTTATGAAATGGTTTGGTTGTTTATACGATGTGAAGGCCCGGTTGGTACATTGGATGATATGATGTGTACATGTATGTATATATATATATATACATCTACTGAGAACCTCTATAGAAGGAATATCTATTTATGGGTTATCGTATATGGTGTCCGTGTTTGGGGTAGGTAAGTGTGGTGACAGTAGGTAAGGCGAGTCACACGTGCGAGGACGTCCTACTTACAATGAATTACTATTACCACTATGGGTTCATGGGAAAATCTTTTAAGAGATTGAGTGATGGTTACTGACCAACCCCGATTAGACGGGTTAGTACCCCTGGATTGCTGATAGGATAGGTGGGATGTGCCATTGGATTCGCTAGTTGAGGGATGCCAGTTGGTTATAGTCGCAGGGGCTTCACCATACGCCTGCAAGTTCTTCAGAACCGTGTATGCTCAGGGGTCTTTTAAACATTTTTAGGATCACCCATGGCTACTTTTATATCTGCTTGTTTAGTTTACGTTGACTTTAGTTTCATCATCCACTATTAACATATTTCTTTATTTATTTTCATCACAAACTTGCATTGTTTTTTTAGGTGTTTGTTTAAGTTTTTCGTATAAAAAGGATTGTCTATTTTGAAAATAAAATGCGGTGTGTGTTGGATTTCGAAATGGGAAGCTATGTTAGTTTACAAAATGTGGAAAACTTATTTTTTTTTAAATTTATTTCAAACTAGTGTTAGTAGAATATTTTCGAGAATGGAAAATACATGGATTCCATGGTTTATCTTTGGTATTTCTTCTGATCATTTCGGTGCTCATGCCTACTTTATCTTTTCTGTTTCAGGTTTTAGTTTTGGATCGCTATTGCAGCGAGCATGGTTCTGTGTCAGGTACCCATGAGGCCACTTGGAGGTATGTTTGGCTACGGGACTTTATTTTATTTCCATTATTAGCATTTATCTGTTTTCTATTGTTTATATTTATTTATTTTTCTTTTTTTGTGGTGAAAAATAATTCCCAACTGTTTTACTTTCGTGCTTGACATTAGTTTCTAGTCCGTGGGGATCGGGAATGCCCTTCGGGCCATGCTGCGGACCGACTTGGGTGATCGGTTTAGGGTCGAACCGAATTGGTTCGTGATAGATAACACATGGGATCCCTAGATACCTATATGGGGATATTCTAAATGTATGATATGAAATTGCCCTCACTCTCTATCCATTGTAATATGATAAAACCCGAACTAAAAAATCAATATTTTTTTGAGGTTCCCATTGAGAATTTTCCTTAATCATCCTTATTGGTTCATGCATTGCAAAGGGTTTGAACTGTTCAATCACCAAGGTACAGCGATCCTAGGATGAGACCTGACCTTAGTTAACATAGGTATTCCCATGGTTCTTGGTTGTATATTATTTTCATGATGTTTTTTTATCTAATTATTTCGGATGCTGAAACAATTATTTATATATAATTTCATCAAACTAGCATGGTTATTTTTCTGACAAGTTCTATTAATGGAATACATAGTGTGAGTCTTCTGGGAAATTCTACTCAGACCCAACATACACCAAATGAGTGTATGTATAATTTTTTTTCATACATAGGAAATAGTAAATAGTTTCATGTAGCTGGTGGGTACTAATACAATCAAAAATTTGTAGGGAGATGGCAATTACATTTTTATAGGATGACACTCATGTCTCACAGTGATGTGTAGCTTTATTTTTATTTCATTTTGGTGATGGTTCTATCATATTATTACACTATTTTTCATATCCCTTTCTCCTCACATCCTATCTTTTTTATATTTACGATACACGCTCATTTATACTAAATACGGATGCGTATTCTGTATATAATTTATTACTTTTTGATTGAGGTATTTTTATTATATATTTAATTGATTTATTTGAGAAAATCATTCCCATAGAAACTTATTAATCCTTACGAACTAGTTGTTAGTTAGTGGGGATTGTGAACACCATTCAGGACTACCCATGAAATAGTATGGGTAATCAGTTCATTTTTATCTCTGGATGGTTCCTGAAAAAATTATATTACATCCAGCACTATGGGATACATGATATTTCAGATGTTAACATTAACTGTTGGTAGGATTTTTGCTGCTCATGTAAGAGGATTAGAGTGGTGTTTGGATAAGACACATAGTGTCCTCCCATGAGTTTTCAATGTCTATTAGAAATGTGATTTTTATTTTGTTTTTTATTTTTTGAAATTCCATTTTCTGTATTGTGCATGGCACCCAGAACATACAGTCATCCAACGTTACATGAAATGTTTTTATTTGTTTCATTCAACGGTTTGCGATTTACATGGATTTTGTATTGATATTATTTTGAAAATTGTAATATATTTAGTCTTGAGGGGTTTCTACCTTTTTTTTTTTAAATTTCATATAGATCTTGATCCCATGTAAGTGACATGTAAATCCACTGGAGGATGGTGTGCATATCATTCCATGAGTGGATCCATAGGTTGACGAGAACCAAATTAAGGTATTAGTATAGTATGCCCGTGTTACATATCAACATGCAGTTTTGGGAACCACTTATGTTAATGAAGTTTATCTAGCTCCTGAGAGTGATTAAGCTAAAAAATAACACAAGCACAAGCCACGCACTTTTCAAGTAAGCAATGACCCTCATGAATCTGATAATTGGATATAGAATATCATATAGTTATTTAAAATTTATGGAAATATATATTCTATTTTGGTTATGTGTTCAACGTTCATGTTTGATGGATCTAGATGAGAATGATGTTTGTTATTTAGGTAAATCAGTATAATAACTTGGAGTGGAATGACTATAATTCGATCTCCAATCGATAATTATACCAAGAAACCATATCATTGGAAAAATATATAGAAATTATTTGTCTTAAATTAAAAAACAAGTCATCTATTATGTATGTGATATAGTTTACAAATTTAGTTCACAATTCAATTTGATTTTTTTTTCAATTAAGAGATAACGTTGAGGTGATTGCAGATGATATTTGTATTCAGCATTTAGTCCCAAATCACCATGTTGAAACTCAAGACCAATGTTGAGGTTATCGAATGGGGTTTGATGGTGGAGATTGACAAAAAATGATTTATCAACTGAATGATTTTATTCATGGTCTTTGTGAAGGTAAGTCTAGTTAATTAGAGAGTATGTGGACACATTAAGTGTAGCGGAATGGTAGTAGTAGCAGTTCATGTTATCTACATCATCCTTCATCATCAAAAACTATATCATGTAGATTCTATGTCTGCCACCAATGCAGGAATTCTGGTCACATGCAGTCCTTATGATGAGCAGCACCAAAATCATTCCATTCTTGAGGATGTACGGTATACCACTATAAGTTCTTCGAATCCACATTTCCACTATAATTTATTTTAGGGTCTTCATTCATGAAAGGATATGTATTCTAGTTTTATGCCACTAGGTTAGTGGGAACCTATTCTCATGGGTGCAGGGTTATGATTGGTTCATCTTATGTGTAGATTCAGCTCAAGTTTGATCCTTAGCCAATTGAGAGACTCCTGGATTACTCAATAGAGGAGTATATTCATGTAGTGGACCATACAATAAAAGAATCTATTGTAGGACATGCAATAGTGAAAGGTACCATAATTTTTTTCATTCAGTATTGTTACTACTATAATGCATGCTAGTGATTCTCAGTCTATTATATCCACCAACACTGATATTATTATAACTTAATATCAACCACATTCTATTTATGATGGAAAAATAATATCCTCATGGGACTAAAATAAATTAATGGTTTATTTTCACTTCGTGTGTAATCAAAATTTTAATCATAAATATGGTAAGGGGCTTCCATTCACATGAAATATACCTTTTGATGTAATTATCAGGTTATAAAACATGAATCAATAAAAATCCCATATTCACAATTACCATAAAAAATAGTCACTCTCTGATAGGATCACTTAGGTGTTCAAGGAATAATGTGACTTCTGGTCCAGCTAGGCGGTATCTCCTCTTCTAGAAATGGTTATGCCAGGTTACTTATCTTCTATAATAATCTACAAATGTGGATTCTAGGAGTGAGATACCACATATTGACTTGACTTTTTCAAATGAACTTTTGGGTGAATCATTAGGTTCTCCCTCATAGTGGGAAGTATTATTTTTTATTCATCGTGTTCTATGAACTCAAAAATCTCTCTCTTCTTATCTTATAGACCCCTAAAGAGATGACTATTCAATTGGACGATTTGGAATCTATTTTCTATATTCACCATTGTGTGGACCCATTGAATGGACTTGTCATTTTTGAAAAAAGTGTATGAGACCCTTTACATGGGAATCAACTAAATGTTATTGAACTAATATTTGATAAAAAATAAATAACTCATTCCATGAATTAAAAAAAATCCTTGATTACCTAATGGGATCACGATGGATTTTTGAAATCATTCCACATCCAGGAAATCAGTAGTCCATGGTGAGAGAGGTAGAGATTTTGTAGACATATTTTCATAGAATGCATGGTTACAAAATACATTTGATGATTCGTTTCCTGGTGACCAATGTTCATTCAATCATGATGGTTATCGTAAATTAGGTAACTAGATATCTTGACACCTTTATTAATGTATTTTTGGATGACATTCATTTATATTGTATGAGTAAGGAGGAATGTGAATGTCATTTGAGAACTTTTTTGGGATGTTTTCATGATCACAACCTTTTTTCTAAGTTATCCAAATGTTGTTTTTGGATCCAATATATCATATTTTTCAGTCACATTGTTTTATAAGGGGAGTCCTTTATGATACTAAGAATATGGGAGTCATGATGTTTTGGTTTGATCTTAAGAATACAATCATGATTAGAAGATTCTTCTTACTAGAATGATACAATAAATGAATTTTAAAGGTCATTTTAATTCATAAAAAATACATGATAGATCTCACTCAGAAAGAGGTGAAGTTCTTGTGGATCCAAGAATTTCATAGGTCTTTTAACGGGTCAAAGAAACTATTTTCATTAGATCCATCTGTAATTAAAAAAAGGATTTTCAATGATTTTCGGTCAACTTCAATGCATCAGGAATGTTCTTAGGGTGCGCTCTTATAAGGTTTACATTTGTTGGTGTATGAATCTTAGTTTCATAGACCTCATTAAAATAAACAAATTTTCTATGAACTCTATCTCATAACCATGATACACAATTGATTTGAAAATTATCATTTTGGGGTATGATTCATTTTCTTTTCTGATCATAAAATTCTGAGCTATGTTTTCTACTAAAATGAACTGATCCTCAGGCATTGGTGTTGGGAAGAATATATTCTTCAATTTGACCTACACATCTCAAACAAAAATGGATTGGGAATTTGGTTATGAATTTCATCAGTCATATATTTCCCTCCTGATCCCTCATGGAATCCAGTGATGAGTTATTTATGATGCATCAATTTGTAAAAATTCACTATGAAGAGTAATGAATAGGGAAGCATGTTTCTTGCTAGTATCTAGGTTACACATTATCTTTTAAATCATACAATTAAATAAGAAGAATGTGATTGGAAATGTCAATGTATTGGGATAATTTGAAATAGTTGGGAGATAGTGATGAGTGTCCAAAGTATCATCAAGTTATTTTTGGAT
Source organism: Viscum album (assembly GCA_963277665.1). NCBI lineage: Eukaryota > Viridiplantae > Streptophyta > Magnoliopsida > Santalales > Viscaceae > Viscum > Viscum album. The sequence continues at coordinate 115,187,991 of OY728127.1, forward strand.
ATAGATGGTGTTTGGTGGACCTATTTTCGATGAGGAAGGTGCTAATGGAAGATTTCCATTTTTCCCAATGGTGTTTTCACTTGAGTTTCTCCAATATACATTATTATTTAACATAGAATATCTAGTGGCCTATTATGAATGAGATATGATAGAATTCTTGTATATTTGTTTTACATTCAAGACGATAATCGTCCTCCATATGAAGCACATGGGTCTACATCACCCATTTCATATTCCTACATGGAAGTGGTAATAGGATCACATATACATCATAATCGGGATAACTCTAATTACATTGATTAATAATTTTATATGGGTCGTGATTTATTAACTATCAAATTCTTCTAACTTTATACATATTAAGGACATGGTTACTATTGAAGGGCATGGTAAGCTACATGTTCTTGAATTTATGTTGTATCAAATGGTTATGTATGCAATTTTTTCAATTAGAGACCAGTAATTTACCTGTGATTAATACAAGGGACTCTCGGTGAAGATGGGATCTCCAGAAAAGCTATGAATGACCTAGCATCCTCAGACCAATGATAAGAAAGACGGGGTAATATTGATTTAAGATGATATTTTCCATGTTTGAGTTTGATTTCATAGATTCATGGTATAAACATCTGATGTCAAATGATACTTCTTATATTAACACATGCTAGTCACTGATCTGGATTACAACTTTCAAAAATCTTTATAGCCGACCATGCCGATCTACTCACTACTAGATGGGGGTAGGGGGAGATCTCATTGTAGGGTCATGATTAATGGAGGAGTGAACTTATTAGTTTTAGATTATCAGGAAATGATTAGTGATGGAACAAAGTCACCAATAGTTATATATGAATAATTGTAATCATCACATAGTGTTTTAGGACAACAACAAAGGGTTTCAAATGGTTTCATGATAATTGTGTCACGAAGGACTCATGGAGTGGTAATATCTTTCTGTACAGTATTTCAATACCTTTATAATTTTTGAGACAATTGAGAAATTTTGATGTCAATTAGAATTTCCTCCACAAAGAAAATCAATCCATAATGTCTTCCTTTATTCTATTATAGAAAATTGTAATCTTGATCCCACTCATGTTGTGATTTTTTGAGGATACTGAGTTGGAACCCATTAAATATATGATTGAGAATCCTATAAAAATAGTATAATACTAGGGGAATGTTCATTATGGTAAATCAATTATATTATTCATCAAGTTATGGAAACTCAAGAATGTATCTCATGAATCTTTGGAGAGAACTTTTTAGAAATGTCATGTTTCCCCATCTGACTCAATTGTTCCAAGGTAATTCATTCCCCCTAGAAAACTACAGTTAGAAACTACACATGATTCATTGTGTGAAAAAGGGAGGTCATGTCATGAATTATTCAAGAAGTGACATAGTTTCTCAAGGGGGTGGTTCATAAAATGATCTACTTGGTCATTCCATGAATCATGTCATGAAGTACAATTTATTTTGTAAACCATATATTCATGTTATGAAGCATGAAACCTAGTTTTTTAAAAAATGAAAAGTTTTATCATCTTTCTCTTTTTTTATTTAACTACAATACCACCCTCTCTATAAACTTATAGATTTTCATAGTCATAAGGGTAAAAACCATCTTCCCCCTCCACTATATTGTTGGATTTTTAGTTGGTTATCGATCCATTTCATCATGGGATCCTCATGTAAGGAAATCATCATCACTCTCTTGGTTTCATCTTATATTCTTCAAGGGATTTACTTCTACCCAATAGATATGAGTACTTGAAAACTTCTAAATCTAAACCTTATAGTATGATCTATAAGGTTTGTGGTTTCCACATTTGTTCTTTGGGGATTCCATCTCATGGAAAGGGGATTCCATCTTGTTTCAAATGGTTTCATGTAACAGTGGTTGGTGGTTTGGTGTTGTTCCACTATTTGATAATTTTAACTCTCTCATAATTATATTATTAGAGATTAAATTGAATTCGTTCATAAAGTTTACCTTTTGAGTAACTTTTTTTTGATAAAATTATTTAAAAAATCATTATAACAAAGTGGAAATGGATGTGAAAATTTTATGTTTTGATTATAATGATTATAGGTTGTTGATAGTGGACTATTCGAAATGAGTGTAGAATATCGACACACTGAGAATCTAGTTAGGATATATAGGAAAAGTATTATAGGAGAGGGTCTAAAATCCTCATCCTTTGGACTCTAATACAACCCTAAATAAATAATATATTCTATTGATGTGTTCACTACTGTGAGTTTGACTCAGTCCCCCCTAAGAGTATCTTGCACGAGAGTGGTTATGAATGGTTTGAAAACCAAGAGTGTGAGGATCTATGGATAAAAACCAATGTTAGTTACCCTATGGATTCCCATGGGTTATATTGTTGGAATTCCATTATGATTATTATTTTGGATATTATTTATAATGTGAATATAATGTTTTATTTAAAATTCTTTCAAACTAGCATGATTATTTGTGTAACAAAATTTATTCCTGGAATAATTGATGGGACCTGACTAGGTTTTTCGGCCAACAAACAACATATAATCAATAAGTGTGTACAAAGATTGTTTTTTCATACTTATTTAAATGGATGGTGACACATCGAGGCATTTGATACTATTTATTGAAGATAATTGTTGGTAGATGGATGTGAGGCGGTATAATGTTGACCCCCCGTGTCAATCAGGGATGGGAATATATGTTTCAAATCCTTTTTGGTGGTGACTATAGCTTGTTATTAACCTCATTTGAAAAACCATTTGTTGATTCCCATAAAATCGTTTGTATATATAAAAGAAATGTTTGATTATTCAATGCATCAATGAGAAACATAAAAAGGTCCTAAATTTTTTAAATCGAACATTCATTTAATTTTAGGGGTGATGTTGGATAGTCTGCCATGAGGAACAATGAAAACAAGGCATATTAAATGCCAAACTTTAAGGGAAATCAATATACCACCTACTGGAGGTCAGTGATAGAAAATCAATCCAGTATTTACCAATGATTTAGTCCAGATCAGAAGAAAAAGGATGAATTCATGAAAAAACTAAAAATAGGTAAATTTATCTTCCACTAAAATAACTCCATTGATATGATGAAAAATGAAAAAAGGTGCAAGATGAATGAAAAACTAATCAGTGTGGATCCAATGAGATCAATATCAATTGAATTTGAGTCGGGACGACGAAGTTATCAAGGATCATAGATTGGTGGAGTAGCAACTCAATGTGACAAGGGGGGTCTTATTGTCACTAGGGAAATCAAAATTGGAATATATGTTATGTTTTTAATTGATGTAAGGGAAAAGGGTCATTTTTTTAAAAAACACGTGGTCGTACAATTTGGCCACATGGTTGGGAAAACCATGTGTCAACCCTTCACTGGTCACTACCTCAAAAGGGAACCGCATGGTTCATGCACACATTTTTTAAAATTATGCTCAAATCGAGCTTCATGCCTCTACCATTTATCACCCATCACACATTCATGGCTTATAGATAGGCATACTATGCTTTGACCATGCATTTTTCCTATGTAAAAAAATTATAGGTGGCCATGCATGGGTGTGTAACCCCAGGTTCGTGGTTTGGGAGAATCGTGTGCCCTAGAAAATGTTGTAAAATTTCCCAAAATCTTTCCTCTAACTATGTGGACTTTGTATCATGGTTTCCTCATAAAATTTGGATCATTTTCCTATTCAAAAAAAGGGCTTTGAGCTCCAAACAAGCCTCATACACACCCAAAACTCTAATAACCTCATTATTCATTCACATTAGGTAAAAAATAGAATTAAAACTGAAATTGAAAAGATCTATACCTCATTGGATAACCTAGGATCTTACAATATTCCACCCTTAAATCAATTCGTCCCAAAATTTACCTTTCATGGGTTGTTAAGAACTGTCTGAGAAAAAATTTGATTACTGAGAAAGTACATCAGCCTCCCACTCCCATGTCTCATCCTATAAATGGTTGTGCTTCCATAGCATCCGTACTATATGAACTGACCAGAATCATAGAACCTTTTTGCTCCTATTAATGACATGAATAGGATTCTCCTCGAAGGATGCATCTACCTATAGCTCAATGTTATCTTGATGAAGAGTATGAGACGGGTCTGAGTGAAAATGGTGTAGTTGAGAAACACAGAAGACACCATGCATGGATCAGTACCTTTGAGGTAACTGAAACCGATAGGATACAGACACAACTATCTCTAGAATCTCGAACGACATGACATATAGAAGTAAATGCTAACCCCGTCTCAAAATCCATATGTGTCCCAGCCTCTATGAGATGCCTAAAAAGACCTGATCCCAAAACTCAATCTATAGAGGTCTTTGATTGTGATCAGTGTAGGATTTCTATCTAAACCGAGTAGTATCCACACACACTTCCTGATTAACTGGACATGATATGAAGTTTCAATTACGAGACGATGTCAAAGAAATGATGCCTGATGCCTTCCCAACCTCTAACCAGCACATAGGGGATCGACATGACCTACCATACAAGGACCCGTAAGAGATCATATATATAGTCTCTTAATGGCTATTATTGTAGGAAAACTCAACCAGGGGTATATTTCTCTCCTAAGAGCCCCAAAAATGAAGGGTGCATGATCTAAGAATGTCCTCTAGAACCTATATATTGTGCTCTTACTAGCCATCAATCTGAGGGTGGTATGACTTGCTTAGAAGAACTTTTTTACCAAATTCCATCTGTAATCCTTTCTAAAACCATGATGTAAACCAAGCATCCTTATCAGATACAAAGGTAAGAGGAACCCCGTGAAGGCACACAATCTCAAGGATATACAATCCTCCAATCTCACTTATTGATAAGGTCTCTCTTATCAGTAGAAAATGAGTGACCATCATGAGCCTAACCACAAAAACTCACACAACATCACTACCACAAGGCAACCTCAGTAACCCTATCAAAAAATCCATCACAACCTCATCCCATTTCCTCATAGGAATGGAAAACTACTGTAAAATCCCAGTTGGTCACTGGTGTTCCACCTTCAACTATTGACTTGTGGAACACTACATGAAATAATCATCTACCAATCATTTCATCCCCAACCACTTATTTTTTTGTGCAAGTCACAATACATCTCGGTAATGTTGGGATGTTATTCCGAAGATGAGTTATGATACTCTCACATCAGATACCCATGTATGTCTGCTAGAACCCAAACACGACCATGAATATGAAGAATTTCATCCCCACCAATGGTCCAATTAGTAGCTAGTTTCTCACCTTCCACACACTCCCATAGGACTAGACCCACTGGATTTGATAACTTTATCATCCTCACTCTATCCAGAAAAGTGGAAGTCAACAATAAAAATGAGAGAAAATAATGTCCAACACCATCCTGCACCCCCAAGTGCAGCTTTTAAAATATGGTGATAATTTCCAATTCACTACTAGCCTCCTGAACTTCCTATTTATTAGTCCTCCTATTCAGTGAATTGGTAATTGCATTACCTTTACCAGGAATATAGGAAAGTTCAATGTCAAATGACTGTAGTTATTCAATCCACCTTTGTTACCTCGAATTACGATCATGCTATGTAAAAATGTACATGATTATTTTGTGGTCTATGAAAATCACAAAATGATGTACTAGTAAATAATTCCACCAACAGTGAAAGTCATGTACCGCATCAGCTATGTAGAGATCATGTGTCAGGTAGTTCGTCTCATATGTCCTCAACTAATGAGACCCATATGGTACGACTCACTCCCCTAAATTAGAAATGAATTTAGCCCAAAACCTGATGTATCACAGTATATAGTCTAGCTCCTACTTGGATCTGAAAGAATTAGGACCGACACTGAATTCAGTCTCCCATTCAGCACCAGAAATGTTGTATTGTTGGTATCTATCCATTCAGGCTTAACAAATTTCTTAGTTAAGCCTGTAAAAGGTGCGTCTGATACGAGATGTCCTATATGAAACACCTGTATAAGTAGTTATCCCCAAGAAACTCTGTATATCATAGATGTTCCTAGGATTCTCCCATGAAACTATATCTCTCACCTTTAGTTCAATTGATACTAATGTCTCTAAGATAAAATTACCAGGGATGTGAATCTTATCCATCTAGATGGGTCACTTTTTGAGCATAAAATTCAACTAGTTCTCTTAATGTATATCAAAAATGATATCAAGATGCTTTTCATGGTTGTATTGATTGTGAGAATATACCAAAATAATGTCCACAAATACCATCACAAACGAATACAGATATGGATGAAAAAACTGGTTTATCAATTCCACGATTTCTTCTTGGACATTTGTGAGATCGAATTACATAACCTTATACTCATATGAACCATACCATATATGAAAATATGTATAAGGTACGTATGCATGTCGAACACATACCTGGTGATAACTTCATCATATATCAATCTTCGAGAATACTCTAGCTCCTCGGAGCTGGTCGAAGATATCATCTATCTAGGGAAAGAGATACCAATTCATAACTGTAAACTTGTTCGATTTTCAGTAATCCACAAATGTCTTGAGGGCTATGTTTGCATTTTTCATAAAAAAGATCATCAAACCCCGTAGAGAAGTATTGGGTCATAAAAACCCCATCTCTTCCAAATCCTCTAGCTTCCTCTTTAGCTCTTTTAACTCTATAGTAGCCATCTTATAAGGAGGAATGGATACTAGTGCATCTTTAGGCACTAGATCAATATAAAATTATACCACTATCTTAGGTGCTAACCCAGAAAAGTCAAATGGGAAAGAATCCATTAAAGAATCAACCCCTAGATGAAAGTATTCCAAATTTGATCCCTAATCATCTAGATAAAAACTATTAATCTGGGATGTCATCCCTCTGAGACCACGATAATCGAGTCCAACTCGGCTCACATGTACATGCCATTCACCCTTGTGAATAAAAACTCCTCCATATGGGGATATGAAGTTCAACCTTCATCAATCACAATTGTCATGGAAAATATTAGACACTAGCTAGTCCATCCTGATAATGAAGTCGAACCCTATCATCTTGAGGACAACAAGATTCTATACAATGTGACACACACTAATATTAAGGGGGAACTCCCTGAACAAGCGTACACTCTCTTATCTAATTCCCAACGGAGTGTCGAGCGTCATAACTTTTTTAGAAAACTGAACAATGAGCCCAATGATCTCCAAAACAGAAACATATATGAAACTATGAGACACACCTCTATCAAAAAGAGAAGATAATAGTGTTGTGGCTACTAATATTATACCTCCTGCCATAGACGGTCCATCTCTCTACTTATCATGTGTAGGATATACATAATATATCTAAGAATAATGGCCCTGTGAAAATCTCCACTAACCAATGCAAGCCCACTCTACTATCACATACAATTGGTTCCTAGCTACCTCATTCACGACCACCACATCGACCTAAATGACCCGCACTACTATATCTCTCATCCTAATGAAGAGCTGTAAATCCTGATCCTAAACCTTGAGTCGAAGTCGATTCCATTCCACTAACTGTGGGAGGGAAGGTCCTATATAAATACTATATGTGGACCATCCTGCCACATCATCGACACTCTCATAGGTCTCAATCACACTGAATCGTCATATTCCCCCATCTCCCACACTGTAGACATACAAAAGAACTACCAGAACTAATAGCTTGGCTAGTATTCCCCTCATGAGAAGCCTCACAATTATGCTTCCTGCCACATGATACTGAACCACTAGGTCAAGAGGCCAAACAACCATGCTCTTCACACCCTGCATTTCTCAAATCTTGTTCAATAATATGCACCAGATTCACTATCTCAGTAATAATATTCAACCGAAATATGTTGACCACTGATCGAATGACATTCTTGAGACCTTCCTAGAAGCATTTGTCCCTTTGATAGCTCATTAGTAATATAAATTAGTAGAAAACATTGAATATCAGTAAAGTGTGTTGATTAATCTATAATATTTATTGCCCCTGATCTAGATGCATAAACTCATTGGCCCTTTCACCTCTCAGGATATCATTGAAAAAGTAATCATAAAAACTGTATGGGAAATCTCTCCAAACCATATACAAAATGGTATCTACCAGGTCCATAACAGCCAACATGTTCATATCTTCTTCTCAAATAATATATGTCTGGAGCTTCATCGTCCTCTTTGGTGGAATCTCGAGAAGCACGAAATTGAAAAAATATTCTCCATCCATAGCTCAGCAGCCTCCAAACAACCACCCCCCTCAATTTTTTTTTGAGGATGCTCCTACTGGAACACACGTATTAGCTCTTCCATAGTCATGGCAGGTTGTGGGGATTCCTAAAAGGTAAGGATAAATTATTGGAAACCCCCACAGAACTTGGAATCAACACCCATATCTAGTACAACATGGGATGCCACAACTAGCACTACAAGAATTTCTACTGTCTGCTCATTACCCACCACCTTTGGAACATGGTCGTCTCCACCCTCATGGAACAGGACTAGAGTTCATTGTGATGTCATGTCTTTAAAATTAAAAACACACTCCTAAAAATGATTGAATAATGACCATTTCATAGATAAAAACATAGGATAGGATGAATCCTTCCTATAAATAATCCAAATTCCACTTCATTTTCCTAAAGATAGGAATAGGTAATAGGAACAACGGTAAAAAGTACTAGAGACACTACCTACTTCCCACTCTAAATACATGATAAGGTCAAGTTCTCTATTTTACAATTTTAATTTAATATAAATTCATATTTATATCACATTTATCTTTAAATTTTTGAACCAAATGTGTCACTACTTCTGATCTATAAGGTCCTACACACCTTAAAAATTGATTTGTGGCATCCATTTAATCAAAATTATAACACGTTCTAGTCCATGTGACCAATGGTCCCTGACTCAATTTTCCATAATTTGCTTCTTAGGGTGACTGCTATAGCCTATACAGAAAAAATATTTTTAGGTTATGGAAGGCACTCTATGTACCAATCATATTTCTCAAGTCTCTATACAAATCATCAATCAAACAATAAGTAAATCACTCACGACAGATATAATAATGTCATGCAATCAAGAAATACATCATATATGTCATATAATATGCATGTCATGTTAATTATATAAAGTTCCAAAAATGATGAATTATATATCATGCCCTCACCTCATCATGCCGTGTTTGAAAATATGTATTCATAATAAACATAAAACCTCAAGTGCATCACCAAATGGTTGAATCAAATCAATTGTAATAGAAAAATCCATAAAAATAAAAATTCACATTCAAGGAAATTTGTCTTTTACATGTACATGTGTTAATTACTCCCAGAAATAGCTCATCAGTAAATATCAATACATTCTTAATCTCCTATCTACTATCTCAAAATAGTAAATCCTTAAAAGAAATGCTCTGATACCACTTTGTAAAATCCTGACCTGGGAGCCACTAAATTGTTCCCCAAGCTGGTGGGTCAAATGGACTTAAGTACGCCTACCTATATGCCAGAGGCTTCCAATAAGTAGTGAAGGCCTATGTGGTGTCTATAGATAGATTATTCACAAATTTTAGTGCGTAACGCTGCAACATAATCATAAAAATATGTGGAAGAATGATACAAATCACTGGTAGAAGATCAACATCTAGATGACTGTAATAATCAATAACCCAAAAGAAGTCATATAGAGTATGATGATATTGTCATATATCTTTAATAAATGGTGTGTAATACATGGAATAAGGAAACCCATACCACACATGAATCAAAGTAAAAAATACCAAAAAATAACTATCTCTAGATAGCATCGTGAGTGTAGCTCAATCTTGTTCTCCCCTTCTCCAAAGAAATGATCAGTCTGAGCATCATAAAGATGGTATTTGCCCTGGTCCCTACATATATCCATGAAGTATTTCTGTGTACACAACGGTGTCTCGGAATGGTAGTGAGATAAAACTCAATAGGCCACCACCAAAAGTGTCTATAACCAATCTAGTCTTTGTATAAAAAATGAAGCATTTTTCAGTATATCACAGGTATAACAGTAATAAATGTAAATGGTTAAATGAATATATAATCCTATCCAGCCAAAAATTTCTCCCAGTGAACAGTAATCAAGATCCCATGAATAAGGGAAAATAAAAATCACAAATATGTCGGTGTGATACAAACCAATATGAAAACTATTATCAAATACTCATACCAGGGCTATCTCTAAAGCATAGAAACATATCCACAATGGCCATTCCATGTAATCGAGTGTATAACATTCACAATTTCCTATTTCATGTAATCTTGTTCCATGCTAAGAAGGGTCATATTCAAGGTATAAAAGACCAATGAATCCATGTCGAGACCATGGAATATCTCAATAGAAATTTGTTAATGAATTTGGTGGAGTCCAAGGAGAATGTCAACAAAGCAAGTACAATGTGAGTCCAAGCAAGCCATATCAATGGGGTAGCATTTCCCATGGAATCCTATGGAATTAGGATCCAAGGAGTATAATTGTATAAGGTATCCACTGCCATAATCAATATAGAACCATGGAGTGGAAATGTCCATGGAATCCTATGTAACCAAGATCTAAGGAGGTAGATTTTCCTTGGAATCCACTACCATAATCAATTTCGTATCTCATTTCATAACTAGTTTCACAATCATTCACAATCCATGAATTCATTCAAGCCATTTTAACATTTTCCATTTAGATAATTAAACCATTAATAAATCATGTAATAATATTTCAAAAGAAGCATAATGCATCTCCCAATCATTCATTTAATTCCCATTCATTTTAACATGGCTCCCATAACATGTATTGAGCTCATAAACAACCAACAAGGTGGTATAATAAATGGAAAATACATAAATATACCTCAAAGGTTGCATGGATTGAGGTGAATGATTTCGAACGACATAGTGGTAATAGTGGGATACCTAAATAGGTTCTAAACAATTTAAACATGAAATCCTTTTATTTTTATGGGAATCACCAGAAATTCATATGTGTTTCATAACGACAACATGTCATATAAAACACCAAACTATAAGGGAAAGGTATAAAACACCCACCATGGGTCAGTGGTAAAACACTTGTCTCGAATCAACCTCTGTTTCGATCTAGATTGGGAAAAAAGGACGAACGAATGAAAACATTGGAAATATTGAAAAATATCATGCACCAAAACAACTCATTCAATACAAAGAAAAATGTAGAAAGGAACTATATGAATTAATAACTCATCAGTATGGATTCAATGAGGAAAACATTGCTTGAATATGATTATGTATAGCATAGTTATCAAGGATCCTAGCTTGATGGAGGAGGAGCTCAACATGGGAGAGGAGGTCCTCGCATCACTAGAGAAATGAAAATAGGAAGTGAGTTTTGTATTTTAATTAATGTAATGTAAAAAATGGACACTTTACACAAAAAATCTGGGTTAGATAGTTTAGCTGCACATTTGACCAATCCATGCTCCAACCATTTGACCCTCACTTCATCAATAGGGAACTTAGACAGTTTATGTACATGCTTTGGAAAAACATTCAAGAATCATGTCACATACTTCTATCCCATATCACCCCTTACATAGTCATGGTTCATGGTGAGAAAAATCATGCATCGACTATGTGTTTAGAATCTTCTAAAAAATTCAGGTGGCCACACACAAGTATGCATTCTTAGGTGCATTGTTAGGATGAATCGCGAACCCCATGCTACCTTGTAAAATGCCCTACACGATTTCCTAAAACCATGTGTCCTAGGAAAAAATCTCATACTAACCCTATGGCCCAACATTCTTTTCCAAAAAAAAAACAGTCCTCCTGGCTTTGAGCAAGCACCAAACACCCCTAAAACTCTCGTAACCTCATTAGGCATTCACATTAGGTCAAAATAAAAATTTAAAATGAAATTCAAAATATATGTACATCATAGGAAAACCCTTTATCTTACACCCAAATTTAATACATTGAGAAGTTAGTGGTACCTCAAGGTGAAAACTATTTCCCTCTCCTGTATTCCAAAGAACACCTTATTTTCCTTCAGAATTGGTATCTATATTCCAATCATTACCATAGTTATAACAATTTCTAGTTTCATTGTGACATTCATCAAGGTCTCCACCCCAACATTTTCTACATTATGAATATTGAATATTTTTCCCTTCAACAACATCATAACCTCAATATTCATGGGGCACCATCATTCTCTTTTTTGGTGTTTTTGGTTTTTCAACGAAGATCACATTGAAAATCATAATTCCTAGTAGCTTTTTTGGAATAATAATAATAATTCTCACTCCATCTATTATCCAATTAGGTTTCTCATTAATATAGTCCCAACATTTGCCATGGAATCCATTACTAACATGGTTTCTCCATTATAAATGAATTTTAAAAATACTAAAATTTCATGGGTAAGAATACATAATCTAAAAATAAAACTATTTATATAGAAGGGAGGAATCATAAATTTCATATTTTACAAAACTTATATATTTTATGACTTTAATCTAGGTGGCAATTGTTAATTTATTATTATGTTATCTAACCTAAACATATTAAAATCTATAATAACAGTTTAAAGGGAGAATTCAAATTAACCACACTATATCTCAAACCCGGTGTGTATTTAAGCCCCTTTTTTATGAACCAGTTGTTGATTGAGTTGATACTAAATATACATTTCTAGATTATTACACCATGGTAAATCTATGTCTATGCCTGTATCGACCTTTAGTATCTAATTTGGGATGTTACTTATAGGGGAACCACAAAATCTCTACATTTCCAATACTTTAGAATGTTATTCTACACATAAACATATCCCTAAGACTTACCCCTTATACAGAAAGAGTTTTCACCATTGTTTTCTATACTAATACAAAAAATAAACTAAACCCCTTTTATACCAACTATGGTGACCTAAGATACATAATCACATTAATATCATTATTTTTTATGAACAACCATTCCATGTACCAAATGGTCACACAATCTAGAGGATCACAGTTTTACATTCTAAGATGATTAACCACATATGCAATATATTTTACAACACTCGTTATCATTTTAGACTTAGTTAACCATATAATACCATCTTCTAAATGTCTGATTAATAAAACTCATCCCAAATACACAGGGAATGAAAAAACTATAATGGGATGATCTCAAATTCTCAGTGAGTGATGAATAATAATTTCATCATATTGAGTTCATAAGAATAATAAAAAACATGATCATAATAGAAGTATCATATCATCATGATTGATAATCATAAAGCATATTTGTGCTTCAAATGACATTGAATAAGAACCAAAATCCACAATTGCCTACATGGAAACATAATATCCATAATATGGCATATAATAATTTAAAATAAACCATGATTCATGAGAGAATAAGATCAGACTATGTAACACCATTCAACAATGTAAAACACATAAAAATAGAATAATATTACATTCATGTGCCACAATATCTATGTCAATGATTATGAACAACTAAAAAGTTCTAAAAAAATTCGTTTTCATTATATATTAACTCTTAACCATTTCATTGAAGGGTGATATAAGACCCCACCATTTATTCAATCATACTTATGAGCCCAAATAGAAAATAATTTAATTACCAAATCAGAATGAACACATGGAAAATGGGTTTGTGAAAATGATTAAATGAAAATCACTCACTATTCATAGAAAAAAAGGAAATAAAATGGTCTTTATCACTCTTCTGAATGGTATACAATTATACCTTGAACTAAATTGATTTATACTAAAACATTGTCACCCAAAATAATCACATGTTGATGTAAATAGGTTTGGTGAACCATGAAAAAAATCCACTAAAGATTGATCATTCTGAATATAGAATGGAATGAAAACTAAATCATAAAATAGTTTTTAAACATTTATCAAACGTCAATGTAATCATCATAGTTTGTACACTTTTTTAAAAAAATACTCAATTTTATAAAAAATTTATTGAAAATAAAACTATTCCTGGATGTATATTGGGTTTGGAAAATATTTTTTTGAAAGAGATATAGGAGACACATTTTTAAAAAGAATAATTTAATATTCTTAGGTGAATTTAATTCAATATGAAATATTATTACTCAATAGATAATGTTTGATTTCCAAATCACTTACGACAAGGAATTTTTTTTTAATAAAAAACCTTTGAAGGATATTATTCAAATCAAATAGTATAAACAAAATATAATGAGCGGATAATGATAAAATAAATTAATGCTTTATTATATACACAATTGAAAAGAAAACATTGGGTATAATAAAAAATATGATGCATGTGGGGAACATTTTTGAAAATAAACACTTTACATTACTATTGATGTTCAAAGAAGTTTATTAACATCCTATATCATAAATATTAAAATTGTATTTACTATTTTCATAAAATAATTAAAATATATAATATTTTATATACATAATTTATAATTTATCTCTACATGTATATAAGTAAGTTTATATCCATTCTCAAAATCATTTATGGGAAATCTTGATTCTTTTGAAATAATATAATTATGGTGGAGTAATTATTCATTAATCTCCTAATGTTCATTATTACTAAATAATAAATGGCACTGGAACTAATTTTTTCCAATTATTTATAACATTATAATTTACATATATTCGATTTATGGCCATGATCCTTAATGATTAATTGATGATGAGCATGTTTTGATGATTTATAAATAGAAAACATTGTTCGCTTAAATAATTTACTAAAATATTAGATTATAAAGAAAGAAAGAAAGAAAGAAAGAAATATACATATATACATTACATGAAATTAAACTCACACTTTCAATGATTTTGTAAACATATAACATTTTTTAATTAGTTAAATAAATCCAAACATGAACATACTATAAATAATGGATGATTATGATGTGATATTATTTTAATATTATTATACAAGAAGAATATTGACTGTATTTATTGTTTAATTGTGTCATACATCAGAATTGGAAATATATATAAGAACAATACAACCTATATTATTTTATTACAAAGTACGATGATATCATTTTTTTCTCATAGCACACTCTTTTTGACCATTGAATATAAAACAATTCTTTATAGGAAATATTGTAAAAAGTACCACTATTTGGGCTTACTAAAAACATAATAATTTCATAAAAATCATAATTTTCATGAAAAAATTCCCTCTATACCTTCAATGAATTTCGGTTACACACAAAAAACATAATTCCATGGGGGAGGTTGTCTGCACCTACACATGTATGATGATATCATTAACCATTGAACAAGAGAAAGGAGTTGTATATTTTATTATTTTAGAAATAATTAAATTTTTTAAATATCATAAATATAAATTGAATTACCATTTAGGAATATCCTTTTACGGTGGTTATTGAAATGAAACTTGTGAAATCATAGAGGTGAAAAACTGCACATATAGACAATGATGTTTTATAATTTCAGAATGGAAAATGGGGAAAAAGTGCATAATATTACGCATATATTTTATATGTAGGTTAAAAATATAAATCTAGTTTAATTTCATGATATAAAATGGATTATTATAAATAAAATTCATCGAGATTTTAAATATTATCATGAAATACTTATTGGAGATAGAGGAAATTGGACCATCTCCTATCACCGAAAGATTATGTGTGATATAGAGGATTCAATGGGATATAAAGGGTGTGCTGTATCAATTCTAAAATAATTATTTTAGTGGTATTAATGTGGTGGTGTGAGGCCACTTTTTTATGTTGAGGGAATGGAATTATTTAAATCATATCCACTTAATATTAAGAGTTTCCATGTCTCACAAGTCAAGTGTCTCAAAAAATGGGAAATAATGGATTGGGAAAAGATATAAAGATTCCAATCAATCAACCGATTTTTTTAAACATTTTTCTATGTTTTATACTCTTAGAATATTCACAAGTACAATTATTGGTTTTACAAAACTCTTTAATTTTAACTTAAGTAATTTCCTTTCAATGTATAATAATAAAATGGTCTTAAATACAAAAATTTGACCAACTGATTCAGAATATGAAATATCTTTTATTACATAAAATATCTAAGGGAAAACAAAAATTTTACATTAGAACTTGTAATGTATAAACCCATTTTTATGTAAATGTTGAATTTTATGCATATATTTCATATTTAAGTAAAACTATAAATCTATTTTAACTTAATGATATAAATTGTATTATTATAAAAAAAATCATTTTTCATTCAATGAATGAAATATAAAATTTATGAAAAAATAATATTTAATTAAAAGAAGAGACCAATAAAAGTTTTTATTGGAAAATACTACATGTCCCTTAAATTTTAATCATTGGTTATATAAATTCAAATTAATATTTTAAAAATAATAATTTATACTCATTAAAAAGTATACAATGTTTTATAAATTTTTATTTCAATATTTTATTATGATAATATCATAAGAATTGTAGTTTTTTAAAATATTGTATTATCACTATTCATTTTAAAATAAAAATATATAATAAAAATTGTAACAAATTAAGAATAAGCTAAAATTATTATTTTATGATGAAAATTTATATCAATTTTTTTCATATTAAAAACATAAATTTTTTAAATTTAGTTTTTAAATGAAATCATGTATTATAATTAAATAGGCTTTTATTAATAATTTATGTTTCCTAACTTTATGTTTTCATGATATAATTTCATAACAATTTCTAATTTAATCAATCTTAGTATAATAATAAATAAAAATTAGTCAATATAATTTATTAGGTTGAGATATATAATTCCAAATAAAATATTTCATTGAAAAATAATAATAATTTTTTTACTAAATACACTTTAAAAATAAAAATAAAAATAATTAATTCTATTATGTAATTTAATATTACTAATCCATTGGTATTAAAATCATCTTTTTTTTGTTTTACGTATACATCATATAAAATTTTAATTAAAAAAATATTAATATTAACCTATAAAACATAATTATATAGTTATATTATTTAAATATTTTATTATTTATTTCAATGTTTGTCATTTTATTATAAATTTACCACTATCAATACAAAATTTCAGTATACCTTTCTGACAAATGTATATTCAACATCCTTTTTCTCAATGATTTTTTTGCATTGCCATATTTCCAAGGTCCTTATTTATAATTGAATGATTTCATTTTGGTATATAAATATTTAGACTTACTAAATCCTTCAATAATAAATATTATTATTTTATATAATAGGGTTTGAAAAGTTATTTTATCTTAAATTGTTCTATCACTCATTATTGGTTTTGATTGTCTACTAGTGATCCTCCATATTGAAGATGATCTTGGATATTCCAACTCATGATGATTCCATTGTTTTCTATCTTTTTACCCATATTAATTTATGCACTATAAATGAATGTATTTATCCATGATGAGTAATAATCCCTATGGTGAAATGCATAGATTTATTTTCTTTTCCTATAATGTTCCACTTATTTATTAATATATCAAATTTAGTTAAATTAACATCCTTTATAACTATTTTTAAAATAATCTATAAATCCTTTGAACTAAAAAAAATAAATTAGAATTGTAAAAAATTCATTAAGAATTGTAAAAATATAGTTTATAAAAAGTATATGACTTTTAGAAAATATTGTAGAATTAAAAAATCTCCCTCATATTACCCATTTCATTAGTCATCATTATGCCAAAGTTTCAATTTTACCTCTCTTATAACATGTTATTTATGTTTTTATAATGAAAATACATTGTATTCTAATAGGGATACATTTTATATTGAGAGTTAATCAAAATATATTTGGAACATCCTCAATCATGTCCAATGTATATTACACTAAATTTGAGATTTTCCATGAAAACATATTGATCGGGAGGCCTCTCCATAACGAAATTATATATCCCAAATTTTTAATCAAATATGTATGATCATATATTCCTTAAATTATAGGGTATTTATATATAATTTATTTTTTGGATTGATATTTCATATACATGTATTTGATGGTCTACACACATTTATCATCTTAATCCGTATATGTACCTAATAACTATAAATCTAGATCTTCACTTCATATGTTCATTTAAATTATCATTCTGAATACCTAATTATTATAAATATTCTCCAAGAAAGATCACCAAGAAATCATTAATAATTCATTTATATTTTAAATCTATTGAATTTTTTTATAATATTGTGTTATATATAGGAATATCATGTAAGATAAGATTCATTTAGAAAAGTATGAAATGTATTTTTTTTCATTCATCAAATCTGAACCATGTGTTTATAATTTAATTTTAGTATATAATTTCATGCATTTAACATCAATGTTTTGTGTGGGTCCTATAGTTATACAACACTTTAGTGCACTATAGGGTACTATTTTACTACTAGATGGGGTATTACACGTAGTTTTCCAATCCCAATTCACCCCCATTATGACCAAACTTCTAACACCCTAAACAAAACCACCGTGTTTTGGATGCAATGCCACATGAGCTCATAAATTCTTCACTATAAGCAAGAGGTTGATGAATGGTGGTGGTGGCCAAATGGGGCATCATGGGGATATTATTCTTTAAGTATGTGGTAAATAACATATTATAATGGAAGTGATAAAAATGAGTCAACAAATAATAAATTAATTAATCATCCTAGTAGCAGTGTATACATTGAAAACCAACCCATGCAGTAATAATATGGAATTGTAGTCACATAACCTAAAATGAAGAAAAATAACGAACCCCAAATAATGTGGATAAATATTAATAGAAAAACAACTAAGATAAATATTAGTATAAATCCAAGGAAATTTTCATCATATCATTACTAAAATAATACTAATAATCCTTCTCAACATTCCAACATTGGGCATCTTCCCTTCACTAGATCCCCAGTCATTAAATTTACATGTTCACAGAGATACCCAAGAAGTTCATGAGTATGAAACATTGTAGGATACCACCAATGAACCCTAACATAATTTTATGAGATATACCGATGCATTTAACGGTGAATAAAAATTTTATAAATATGAAAAAATTATATCACATAAGCATCACACGTATATGGAGTCCTTAGAGAGTAGCTCTACCTACTTCAGCTCTATGCCAGATGGAATGTCTTCTAGCCATGTCTGACCTAGTCCCCCTAAATGGGATAGTATGAAAACATTTTTGAATCATCCCTTTTAAAGGTATAATCCATGAATGTGTTGACTGATCATTTAACACATCCCACTAGGGGAAATATTCCAAAACGATCAACCTATAATCTATAGAAATATAGAATATAAAATATATTTATACATGATGAAAGGTCAAACATCATGTCACATCAATAAAGTGTAATAACTATCACAATTCCACATGTGATAAAACATCTTGCATAGGTTCCATTAGCTATACACGCACAAATCATGTGATCAAACATTATATATTGGTCCTCGGGGATACATGCACATTCCAAATAATTAGGCTATGGAAACTTATAAACAACTGCTAATGATAAAGACCACCTACCTTAGGTAAAATGATGTTATGGCGGTAAGGGTTACTGTCTGAGTCTAATTACAGAATATTAAATACTAAAACCATCATTACTATAAGTCATCAAGGCTCTAGAAAAACATTCTAGATAATTCTAAGACTATGATGATGTGTTTACTCCAATACACCTATTAGAATTTTCCAATGATTCTAGAATTGAGATTGATTATAGTAAGATCTGTTGACAATCTAAATCAGACAATATTATGAAAAAAATTACATGATATCATCTTTATATAGCATCAAAATACATAGATTTGAAAAAAACATGCCAAAAATGTTATTCGCCTCAAGTAATAAAGGTTAGACCAAGAAGATATATTAAAAATGTAGGATCATGCATCACATTCCATAATCAATTATCATCCACATTTTTTGATAAATAATTTTCAAGCATGGATGGGAATGAATTTACCATGGAATTGTTATTTTGTCTCTAGTTTTTAGAGTGGTGTCTATAAAAATATAAATGGGTTAAAAGAGGTAATTATTGGCTATTAAAAGTATTTTTGGATAATTATTTCATACACACCTAGATTGGTATCATGGTTTTCTAAACCATGAAACAACAGTACGAGGCTTACAACCTCTCATGGAAACCCACATGGTTTCCTCTTACAGCATGTAAAATCATGTTCCAACTGTTCCTTTTCCCACTAGATCATGTTATAGGGTTTTTATGTGAGGATTTTTGGTTTGATTGACTATTCTCTACTGTATCTACTTCTACCACTATTTCTATTCATTCATAGATGATCATCACGATATTTTCAAACCAAGAAAAGACAATTCACCATAAAGAATTCCTCTGAAAATGTCCAAAATAATCTTGAAACCATAGGTACCATACCATTTTATTTATAGTTCATAAACAATTTAATTAATATTATGTTGATCATTAACATAAATTAAAAATATGTTTCAATTATAATATACCCCTTCAAATACATTTCATACTCAACAACCATCTTTATGAATGACTTTTAAACAAATCGGGCCAATGAGTGTGAATGACTTTCTCCCACTTCCAATATTCCTTTTAAATATATCCACACTTCCACATGTTCCAATAAAGTTGAATGGTCTTCCATTGGTGCACCTTCTTGCTTTGATCATCAATCCCAAATGGACGCTAAATAAAACAAATCCATATCTGACTCTATTTCCTCAAAGTGGATTACATGCTCAATATTTTTCTCATACATGTAAATATGAGACACATGGAAGTGATTATGCATTCTATGATACTGTGAAGTATGATCCTACCTATAAACGACCATATCGATGTCTTTGATGTTTTTTAGTGATACAATGAAATGCAGTGAAAATTTCCCTTTCTTAATTAAATTATTATACCACAACTGAGGGGATACACATAGGAAAACATTATTTCCCATATATACCTCCAAGGTTCATCTTCATTAGTATGTATACAATCTCAGTATTCTTTGACTTGTAACTAGTATCTTCTTAATAAATTTCAAATTCTCTGAGGAATATTTTACTATACTAGGCTGAAAAATTAATGATTCACCAAACTCAAGATGACATAGTGGTGAACACCATCGTCTACCATTGATAGAATCAAAAAAATTCATCTGAATAGAATATGGGATACTATTGTTTCATTTATATTATATCATATAATATTTAACATCTCATTCAAAACTCAAATAAATAACACATGACCAATGAAAATACTCTAGATTAAAGATCATTCTATATGATATTCCATCTATCTATGGATGATAATATGTACTCAGCTTCAATCGAGTCCACATCACATTCTGTAATCATTTCCAAAACCCTGATGTGAACCAATAATATTTGTTGGAGAACATACTCTAAGTCACTCTTCAAAATGGTATAATTTCTTGAACCCAGAGTGTGTATATCTCATCAACCAAGTTAGTCTCCTCAATTAGTATGAAATGATCAACATTGGTTAAATGATCCACTACAACCTAAAATGGAATATCATGTTCTCATCGACTAGGGAAAACATTCATGAAGTCTTTTTCACCTCATCACATATCCAAATAGGCATTACAAGTGGATGGAGAAACCCACCAATTATCTGATGCTCAATCATGGTCCTTAGAGAAGTTATTCAACATGAGGCGAATCATGAAATATCTATATTCATACAAGGCCACCAAATTTTCAATCTGACATCATGATACTTTTTTTTGATTTATTGTGAATGTATCTAATGAACAGCATGATTGTATTTTATCTGCTCCTCACTCATGGAAGAGGGAAACATTATTCTTCCATAAACCATAAGTACACAACATCTATCTATGGTCTGTTCTAGATCAGAACCTTTTTCTTCCAACCTCTCAAGTATAATGCTAATGAAAAGATCAGACTACTAATTGGCCATCACTCATTCCACTAATAAATATGTGATCACCAATGGTGTATAAGTTACTACCCATTGATCATTATTTACACTCATTTTCTAGAATTCTAGAAAATCTATTATCTTCCAACATACTTTTTAAATTATTCTCTATAACATCATGTATCTTCCAAATAAGGGATCATTCAATTACATTCCCCTTTCTATGATTACTCTCAATCACAAATTTAGAATACTATAAGTATTCTACTGCACAAATCTGATTAATATTTATGTCACGATGGTATAAGATTAAACTTAGTATATTGGGGTCTATGTATCTGAATAGTATCCCACATAAGAGATGGAATCATTAAAATTTTAACACATCATCCACATCGTAAAAATATAATTCATTAATTGGGAAGTTCCCCTTATGGGGTCATTGTTGACCAAACCCACAATGATCTACCATATCAACCAACATCAAAATAGACCAGATTACAATAATAAATGTGTTAGAATACATTGTATAACAAAATCTAGGTTCACGATGATTAATAATAAAAGAAGAAATCAAACTCTTCATCAAACCTAAAAGGACTCTCACACTATGATATCAACTCAAACATTACTCTCTTCATAGTATTGGTGGCTATTGGCATTGCAAGTAATGAAAAGTTTTGAATGAAACTCCTATGACATAAAACTAAACCATGGGATTTTCTAATCAAAAACACATTTCTTGGACATACCCAATACATAAATACATTAAAAATATCAGAATAAATAGATTTTCCTTTGTAAAGACCTGGAATTTCCGTGGATTTTTTTTTTAAATACATGATAATTTTACGAGTCCGCAGTTTCTGATGGCGCTTGATTCCGAGGCTCGGTGTACCCAGAAACAATTTTCTGAAGTTTTGTTCGGGTACGTTTAGTAAACGTACGTGCGATTTTTTTATAACTTCTGAACCGGTGCTCGGAATCGAATTCTGAGGGCACCGTTGAACTCGCAGCATCATCGATTTCTTAGTGAGACCTTCACCGCAATTGCGTTTTATCGAGAGTAGAAGTTAGTTTTTGGGGGTTTTTAATTAAATTGAATAAAGTTAAAGATTTAACTTTATTTTATATTGGTGGTTAAAACCTCCAAGGGGAGGTTGGAGGTGGGGGCCAACACACCATAACCTCCCTTCAGAGGATTATTAGGTGGGGCCCACCCGACCTCTCTAACTCCCCTTTAACCCCCTCAAACCCCCAATTAAATTTGGTAAAACTCTCTATAAAGTGGGGGAGCCTCTCCACCTTCCCCACCATTTAATTGCCAACACTCCACCCATTAATCAAGTGAATGGTTTCTTTTAATTCAATCTTTTTGAATTCTTCTTCCAACAATTAAATAATGGGTTGACTTAACCCATTATTTTGGTTGGAAATTCTTTTGGGTGGAAACTTGAGAGAGAACTTCATCCTCTCAATGAAGAATGCGAAGAATGCTCCTTCCACCGAAAATTGACACCATTTTCTTCCTTCTTCAACCGAGGCAAGGAAAGGGAAGCGACGCCCATGAGGAACACCGACGTCATCTTCGACTTCGTCACCTTTGAACACCCGTCCGCCAACGACGAGTACCTCTATTCCTCTCCCGACATTGAAGGAATGACGCCGCCTTCCTGTGACTCCGTCAAACGACACCGACAAGCAAGGTAGGGGATTTAAGTTTGATTCTCGTTTCCGTTCTTCGTCATTCTATCTTGGTTATTAATTTTCCAATTGATATCGCAATAACGTGGAAGGCTCAGGCCGCACGAACATGGCCCTAACCTCTCCCTTTGTTATTTATGTTTGTTGACGACGGAGGCGAAACAACAACGACAACCAGTGTCGGGCCAACCATGAAGAAACCGGCGGCGCAAGGCCTCTAGGTCGCCGAAAAGGTGCGGCATCATCATGCCGCATGGTGGAACCGAGGGCCGTGGCCAGGACGGGCCGCAGCGAAGGAAGCACAACACCGTCGCGCCGTGCTGGTGGAGCGGAACCGCGGCCCGGCTGGGCCACGACAGAGGAAACACGACACCGTCGCGCCGTGCCGGTGTTGCGGAACTGCGGCCAGGGCGGGCCACGGTGGAGGGGCGCAGCTCCGTCACGCGGTGCCAGTGGCGTGGGAACTGGCTAGCCGCTCGGCTAGCCGGACAAGGTGGGACCCCTCGGGTCCCACGGGGGAAAACCAAACCGGTGCCTAGAGCTGGTTCCGAACGGGAAACAGGGGGGGTGAGAAACCCCCCTCCCACGCGGGCTGGCCAGCTAGGCCATGCGGGCCGCCAGACCGGGCCGCCCCTACGGGCCGGGCCGCGCCTTCGGGCTGGTCCGCACCTTCGAGCCGGGCCGCGCCTTCGGGCTGGGCCGCGCCTTTGGACTGAGCCGTCCCTTCGGGTCGGGCCAGACCCGGACCTGTCAGACCCGAATACACCTATTCACCCATAACTCAGGCTACGTGCATCCGTTTGAAGAACCGTCCGTGGTTCCAATGTTCTTGGAATGAAGCCATCCCTTTGAGAATACCCCACGGGAGTTCGGGGTATATTTGAGATACAGTCAGGTTGGTTCATGCACGAAACCAACCGGGCCCCTGGGACTAAAAGGATAATAACTCACAGACCGGGCATCCGATTTACGCGCTGTCTGTTGCATTGAGACCCCTATGACGTGATGGTCCTTTGAGATACTTCCACGTGAGACTTCGTGACACTTGGAGTATTGACCAGTAGCTCGTGGAGTGGATCCTTCCGGTGACGAGCAGTCAGAGTGCGGAGACCTAGTAGCTGTAGACCTGACGACTGCTTGACCGATTCGACTTGGAGTGATTCGATTAGCCCAGTGGACGGAGCGCCCGGTATTTGGCGGAAGACCCATGGTGGACGGAGCCCCTGGTAGTTGGTAGAAGACCCGCGGTACTCAACAGGAGGAGTACCTCTGTAGGCTATTAGGGGGAGTGCCTGGTATTTGGCGGCAGACCCACAACGAACGGAGCACCTGGTAGTTGGCAGAAGACCCGCGGTACTCAATAGGAGGAGTACCTCAGCAGTCTAAGGTTAGTGAGAAGTGCCTCGGAGTCACGACAGACCCACTGTACTCGACAGATGAGGAGTTCTCCAGCAGCCATGGTTTCGATAATGAAAATCCTGGTTTGAGATGAGTCAATGACCTTTGTGTTTTCCTCATGATTGAGATGAGTTACTTGATAACTTAGGTATATGTATGGGCATATACCTAAGTAATGGTTATCCGTTGAAATCATACTTTGTGGTTTATCCTTGTTGGATTTTGTGAGACCTTGAGGGTCTCGAGGTCCCTACTGAGTATCGTTATACTCACCCCTGTACGGGCTATGCCCACACCTCGTTGTGTTGGATGCAGACGATGGACAACGCTGATGGAGGCCGAGAGCGCCAGGACTGGACGGTTCTCGGAGGAGGACCTTACGACGTATCGGTACACGGTGGAGTCTGATGGACATGGAGTGTTATGGAGGCCATATGTACCTACCATTCAGGTAGGAACCCTGGAGGATGATTCAGGAGTTTCTAGACACCTTCCAGCTATGTGTATTTTTAGTTGTACCCATTTGTCCTTTCCTTGTACTTTACTATTGGGCTTGTATTTTCGGCCCCTTTACTTTCAGTACACTTGTTATACAACTTTTAGTTAGTGTTTTCTTCCGCTTTTACTCTGGTTGTGTGTGTTTATGTTTTATAAAGGCAATGCCTTCCCAGTTTTAGGGAATTACGCCTTTGGTGCTAGTCACTAACCCTTGGCCTATGGAAGGCGGGCTTAGGGTAGTCACGATATGGGCCCCGGGGGATGGGTTATGTAAAATTGGTATCAGAGGAGTCGGTTCTACTTCAGAACTTAGGACTCTGATAATTCTTTTCTGTGAAGAAATAATGTTAAGGGTACTGAGTGTGGTTTTCAGTTCAGGGAGTCCAATGTTGGTGCGGCGGCCGACTTATCCATACACCAGGACCCTGACTACTGATTTTCGACTTAGTACACGAAAACACTGATTGCGTGTGTGTTTTCAAAAGTTTTCTTTAAGTCATCTCAAATCAGGTCAGCTCACCAGGTATAGTCTTTTTGACCGTGTTGCATTTGTTTCTTTCAGGATGCCTCCCCACGAACGACCAGTTAGATCCCTGAGAGTTGTACGTACTGACAGCCCACCGAGTGATGAGGCCTCAGTACATGACCCTCTCCCAGTTGAGGCATCAGCGGAGGCACCAACGGTACTACTTCCCGTTGGGCCACCGATGCCACTAGCCCGAGCAGTAGAGAGTGCACGCCACTTGAGCACACTGCACGAGTTCCAGTGTTAGAGGCCACCCAGGTTCAGGGGAGAGACGAACCCGCAGGCGGCTGAGGATTGGATGGAGGCTGTGGTGAGAGTCTTCAGACTGGTAGGGACACCAGCTGACTTCATGGCGATCCTTACTGCCAGCCTCCTTCAGGCAGTAGCAGGCAGATGGTGGAGCCTGATGCTCTAGATGCATGATGAGGTGACACTTTTATAGGCAGACTTCGAGGGCCTGTTCTGGGTGGAGTTTGTACCGGCCACCCTTCGAGCGGTGCAGATACAGGAGCTACTTCATCTGCAGGAGGGCAACATGAGTGTAGCTCAGTACTCAGCAAGGTTCACCGACCTCTCGCGCTACTCCACTGATATGGTACGAGACCCATTCTTTAGGGCCCGAACCTTCGAGCAGGGACTCAGGCGAGAGACCAAAGCCTCGATGAACTCCCTCAGCATCCCGACACAGACGGGGGTGTTGGAGCGAGCCCTCCTGGTAGAGAGTTTCTTTGCTAAGCAGTCACCAGCAGTGAGACCTAGTAGACACGCAACAGAGTCTTCTGTAGCTGGCAGTAGACAGATGACACAGAGGTCCAAGAGGACCAGACCCACAGGTGGTTGACTACACGACTCAGGATCAGTTGTGCGGGGCACCCAAAGTGGAGACAGAGCTAGACCTACCAGGAGTGGGTAGTGTTACTCATGCGGCGGGCTTGGTCACATGGCTCGTGACTGTCTGACCCACCATTCTGACGATCAAAAGGAAGTTGAGGGACCTCCTAGGTAGAGGCAAAGATTCGATTGAGGCAGTCCACAGAGCACAGACGGACATGGCAGAGGAGCTAGTCAAGTAGTTGGTGGTAGACGACGTTACGAGGTGCTACCGGCACCACCACCCGGAGGTCCACCCCGACCACAGGGAGCAGGTGGACATGGAAGAGCACAGCTTCAGGCAGCTGAGGTCTATGATCACGATGCTCTAGAGATGATTCGAGGTACGATCTGTGTCTACTCCACCTTAGCTGCAGTTCTTATAGACACGGGTTCCAGTCGCTCTTTCATATCCACTGCCCTCGTTCGGAGCTCGAAGATTCTGAAGGAGCCGTTGGTTTGATCCTTACGGCTAGAGACTCCTACGGGAGCTGATTCGATGATTACGCACTGGTGCCGGTAGTGCGAGCTTACTCTAGGAGGTGAGAGCTTCGACTGAGATCTCCTAGTAGCGACGTCGAGGCCTTAAGATGTCATCTTGGGTATGGACTGTTTATCTATAGTCCATGCTTAGATCGACTGTATTAGGCGAAAAGTGCAGTGTGTCTGCATAGATGGGACCGAGTTCACCTTCACCGGTGAGAAGGGAACCTTTTTAGCACATGACGGACTTAATCGGAGGAGGGTGCAACCGATCACTCACCAGTTGGATTACCTTACCCTTGGAGCAGTTGATGTGGAGAGTCCGACATATCCTATAGTGGTGGACCAGTATGCAGATGTTTTCCCTGATGATGTCCCAGGACTACCTCCTCGCAGAGAGGTGGACCTTTACATTGAATTATACCCCAAGATGGCACCGATATCTACTCCAGCATATCAGATGGATCCCGCTGAGCTTCACAAGCTGAGGGTACAACTTGAGGACTTGCAGGGGAAGGGATTCATCTGGCCTAGTGTTTCTCCTTGGGCAGCCCCAATTTTATTCGCCAAGAAGGTGGACAGGAGCTTGAGGATCTGTGTCGACTACCGTTTCCTGAACCAGGTGACCACAAAGAACAAGTATCCACTTTCGAGGATTGACAAACTCTTTGATCAGCTAAAGGGAGCACGATGGTTCTCGAAGATAGACCTTAGATCAGGCTATCACCAGCTCAGATTTCGAGATGAGGATGTGGAGAAGATGACCTTTAGGTGTCAGTATGGCCACTACGAGTTCTTGGTTATGCCCTTCGGCATAACCAACGATCTATCAGTGTTCATGAGTCTCATGAACAGGATCTTCCAGCCTTACCTCGATCGCTTTTTCATAGTCTTCATCGACGACATTTTAATCCACTTGACTACTGAGGAGGAGCATGCCTACCATTTACAGGTAGTACTGGACACACTTCGAGAGCACCAGCTTTATTGTAATCTCTCGAAGTGCAAGTTTTGGATTCGAGAGGTTCACTTCTTGGGACACATCATCTCGAAGGCTGGAGTTGTAGTGGATCCAACGAAGATTGAGGCAGTGATTTCTTGGGAGCCACCCAGGAGTGTGACAGAGGTACGGAGTTTCCTGGGCTTGGCAGGGTACTACTAGAGATTCGTTCTAGATTTCTCCAGAGTTTCAGCACCACTATCAGCCTTGAAGAAGAAGGGGAAAACCTTCGTGTGGTTGGAGATATGCCAGCAAATCTTTCAGGAGTTGAGGTAGAGGCTAACTAGTGCCCCCATCTTGAGGCTTCCAGAGGAAGGAGTAGGGTACGTAGTCTACTGCAACGCATCAGGGACCAGACTCGGGTGTGTCCTGATGCAGGAGTGAGCAGTGATCGCTTATGGTTCTCGGCAGCTGAGACAACATGAGCAGAACTACGCTACCCATGACTTGGAGTTAGCAGCAGTGGTCTTTGCCTTGAAGATGTGGCGACACTATCTAATGTGCAAATTTTTTACCGTGTACTCTGATCACAAGAGTCTCAGGTATATCTTCTCTCAGAAGGACCTGAACCTGAGACAACGGTGATGTCTTGAGTTTCTCTAGGACTATGACTTCGAGATAGTCTATAATCCTGGGAAGGGGAACGTTGTTGTGGATGCGCTCAGTAGGAGGACTGGTATTCAACTGCTAGGAGAGGCAACAGTGAAGCTAGCTGCCTTACAATTATCCTTTGTGGATAGGGATGGAGAAGCCTATCTTCAGTCTCTTACAGTCACTCCTCCACTTCTTCAGCGAGTCAGGGAGGTGCAGCGTGGGGACGCTGGCTGCGAGACACTATGTGCTCAGATATCCACAGGGCAGGCACCTGATGGATTTTCTGAAGGTGGGGAGAATTTCATCTTCTTCAGAGGATGTACCATGGTACCAGTTGCACTTCAGGAGGAAGTGTTGAGGTATTTACACACTTCCCCTCTAGCGGTACATCCAGGAGTGGCGAAGATGTATCTGGACCTCCAACGACAGCACTGGTGGCTAGGTATGAAGAAGGAGATAGCGGAGTTTGTATCACGATGCCTCACTTGTCAGCAAGTGAAGGCAGAGCACCAGGTACCCGCATGCTTGGTTCAGCCCTTAGAGGTCCCAGAGTGGAAGTGTGATGGGATATCCATGGACTTCGTGACAGGTCTTCCATGTACATCTAGGAGTCACGCTTCGATATGGGTGATCGTTGACCAACTCACCAAGTCGGCCCACTTCCTACCGATCAGAGAGCATGAATCAGTTAAGAGATTGGGATGCCTCTACGTGTAGGAGATTGTGCGGTTACATGGAGCACCTTCTTCTGTTGTCTTCGACCATGACACACGGTTTACTTACTGGCTATAGAAGGGGTTGTAGGAAGATTTCGGGACACAACTTCGCTTGAGCACCACCTTCCATCCTCAGACAGATGGTCAGACCGAGAGGACCATCCAGACCCTCGAGGACATGCTCTGTGCATGTGTCCTCGACTTCGGTCACAACTGTGAGGATCACTTTCCTTTGGTGGAGTTTTACTACAACAACAGCTACCACTCCACCATCGGTATGACACCTTTTGAGGCCTTGTATGATTGACCTTGCAGATCACCACTATGATGGATAGACCCAGGGGAGTCAGCACTAGTGGGACCAGATATGGTACGGGATACCACCGAGAAGGTGTAGATAATTTAGGAGTGGATGAAGACTACACAGAGCATACACAAATCGTATGCTGATAGGAGGTGGATGCCTCCGAAGTTCGAGGATGGTGACCACGTTTTCCTACGGGTCTCACCTCGACGAGGTCTATGGAGATTTGGCCGAGGCGGCAAGTTATCTTCGCGGTTCATCGGACCTTTCTAGGTCCTCAGCAGAGTAGTCGAGGTGGCTTACCGCTTAGCTCTTCCACCTCAGTTGCATTGGGTGCACGACGTCTTCCACGTATCCCAGTTGAGGAGGTACGTGCATGACCCGTCCCACATCATCGACCATGGGGATCTGGACATCGATGACGGGGCGACATTCATGGAGGTTCCAGTGGAGATTGAGGATTGACAGGAGCAGGTCCTGCGTGGACGGTCGATACCTCTAGTGCACATTCGTTGGCAGTATGGGAACCTCCAGGAGAGCACATGGGAGCGGGAGGCTCAAATGCGTGCTCAGTACCCTCATTTGTTCCCTTAGATCGATTTGTAGCTTACGGGGACATAAAGCCCTGAGGTGGGGAGAATGTAAAGACCCGTAATTCCCATGGATTTTTTTTAAATACATGGGAATTTTACAAGTTCTCAGTTTCTGACGGCACTTGATTCCGAGGCTCGGTGTGCCCGGAAACAATTTCTAAAATTTTGTTCGGGTACATTCAGTAAACATACTAGAGGGTTTTTTATAACTTCTGAATCGGTGCTCAGAATAGAATTCCAAGGGCACCGTTGAACTCGCATCATCGGTGATTTCTTAGTGAGACCTTCACTGCAATTGCATTTTATCGAGAGTAGAAGTTAGTTTTTGGGGGATTTTAATTAAATTGAATAAAGTTAAAGATTTAACTTTATTTTATGTTGGTGGTTAAAACCTCCAAGGGGAGGTTGGAGGTGGGGGCCACCACACCATAACCTCCCTTGGGAGTATTATTAGGTGGGGCCCACTCGACCTCTCTAACTCCTCTTTAACCCCCTCAAACCCCCAATTAAATTTGGTAAAAATCTCCATAAAGCGGGGGAGCCTCACCACCTTCCCCCACCATTTAATTACCAACTCTCGACCCATTAATTAAGTGAATGGTTTCTTTTAATTCAATATTTTTGAATTCTTTTGCCAAAAATTAAATAATGGTTTGGCTTAACCCATTATTTTGGTTGGAAATTCTTTTGGGTGGAAACGTGAGAGAGAACTTCATCCTCTCAATGAAGAACGCGAAGAACCCTCCTTCCACCGAAAATTGACGCCATCTTCTTCCTTCTTCAATCGAGGCAAGGAAAGGGAAGCGATTCCCACGAGGAACGTCGACGTCGTCTTCGACTTCGTCACCTTCAAATGCCCGTTTTCCAATGACGAGTACCTCTCTTCCTTTTCCGATGTTGACGGAACGACGCCGCCTTCCCGCTACTCCGTCAAACGACACCGAAAAGCAAGGTAGGGGATTTAAGTTTGATTCTCATTTTCATTCTTCATCGTTCGATCTTGGTTATTAATTTTCCAATTGATATCATAATAACGTGGAAGGCTCGGGCCGCACGAACATGGACCAACCCTCTCCCTTTGTTATTTAAGTTTGTTGACGACAAAGGTGAAACAACAACGGCGGTCGACGTCGGGCCGACCGCGAAGAAACCGGTGGTGCAAGGCCGCCGGGTCTTTGGAAAGGCGCGACATCATCATGCCGCGCGGTGTAACCGAGGGTCGCGGCCAGGCCGGGCCGTAGCGGAGGAAGCACGGTGCTGTCGCGCCGTGATGGTGGAGCAAAACCACAGCCAGGCCGGGCCACAATGGAGGAAGCACGACGCCGTCGCACCGTGCTGGTGGAGCAGAACCGCGACCAAGCCGGGCTGCGGAAGAGGAAGCACGTCGCCGTCACACCGTGCTGGTGTTGCGGAATCGCGGCCAGGGCAGGCCGTAGTGGAGGGGCGTGGCGCCGTCGCACGACACCGGTGGTGCGGGAACCAGCTAGCCGCTCGGCCAGCCGGACAAGGCGGGACCCCTCGGGTCCCACGGGGGAAAACCGAACTGGCGCCTAGTGCCGGTTCTGAATGGGAAATAGGGTGGGAACCCCCTCCCATGCATGGCCAGCCAGGCCATGCGGGCCGCGCCTACGGGCCGGGCCGCACCTTCGGGCCAGACCGCGCCTTCGGGCTGGGCCATCCCTTTGGGCCAAACTGCCCCTTCCGACCGGGTCGGTCTCACGGACCGGGTCAGACCCTGGTCCAGACCCGGGTCAGGTCGGGTCGGTTTGACTGGGTCGGACCGGACCGGGACCCGTCAGACCCGAATACACCTATTCGCCCATAACTCTGGCTATATGTGTCTGTTTGACGAACTGTCAGTGGATCTAATGTTCTTGGAACGAAGCCGTCCCTTTGAGAATACCCCACAAGAGTTTAGGGTATAGTTGAGATATGGTCAGGTTGGTTCGTGCACGAAACCAATCGGGCCCCCGTGAGACTTCGTGACACTTGGAGTATCGACCAGTAGCTCATGGAGTGGATCCTTCCAATGACGAGCAGTCAGAGTGAAGAGACCTAGTAGCTGTAGACCTGACGACTGCTTGACCGATTCGACTCGGAGTGATTCGATTAGCCCAGTGGACGGAGCGCTCGGTATTTGGCGGTAGACCCATGGCGGACAGAGCGCCTGGTAGTTGGCAGCAGACCCATGGTACTCGACAGGAGGAGTACCTCTGTAGGCTATTAGGGGGAGTGCCTGTTATTTGGCGGCAGACCCACAATGGACGGAGCGCCTGGTAGTTGGCAGCAGACCCGCAGTACTCGACAGGAGGAGTACCTCAACAGTCTAAGGTTAGTGAGAAGCACCTCAGAGTCGCGAAAGGCCCACTGTACTCGATAGAGGAGGAGTTCTCCAGCAGCCATGATTTCGATAATGAAAATACCGGTTTGAGCTGAGTCAATGACCTTTGTGTTTTCCTCATGATTAAGATGGGTTACTTGATAACTTAGGTATATGAATGGGCATATACCTAAGTAATGGTTATCCGTTGAAATCATACTTTTTGGTTTATCCTTGTTGGATTTTGTGAGACCTTGAGGGTATCGGGGTCTCTATTGAGTATCGTTATACTCACCCCTGCACAGGCTATGCCCACACCTCATTGTGTTGGATGCAGACGATGAACAACGCTGATGGAGGCTGAGAGCGCCAGGACTGGATGGTTCCCAGAGGAGGACCTTACGACGTATCGGTACATGGTGGAGTTTGAAGGATGTGGAGTGCTGTGGAGGCCATCTTTACCTACCCTTTAGGTAGGAACCCTGGAGGACGATCTGGAAGTTGCTAGACACCTTCCAGCTATTTGTCTTTTTAGTTGTACTTGTTTGTCCTTTCCTTGTACTTTACTGTTGGGATTGTATTTCCAGCCCCTTTACTTTCAGTACACTTATTATACATCTTTTACTTAGTGTTTCCTTCCGCTTGTACTATAGTTGTGTGTGTTTACGTTTTATAAAGGCAATGCCTTCCCAGTTTTAGGGAATTACGCCTTTGGTGCTAGTCTCCATCCCCTGGCCTATGGAAGTCGGGCTTGGGGTAGTCACGATATGGGCCCCGGGGGACGGGTCGTGACATCCTTCTTTAGAAACTATGTTCTTATGAAAACGCACCTCTTGGATCAAAAGGGACACATTGATAACTTTGTGTACAAATGAGGTTCTTGAAACATACTCAATTAGATTTTGAGGTGTCTTGAATGTGACTCAAACATCTTAGAAAATATCAAGATATCATATGTGAGCACAATGATGAAGGATGAAAATCATGGGTAAATGTCCTTGTTCATGTGAACCGCAAACCCTGATGGACCATTCAATAGTCCAAAAAGAATAATGGGAAACTCAGATAAAAATATATGATTCTTAAAATTTTATTCAGTTTTTCTTCCTCCCTGACCGAATGATGAAGGTTTCAAAAATGTAGATCAATCACTGAAAACCAATGGGTTACCAATAATAATTTTTTTGTATCATTAATCCTCAATAACACATACCTTATTTTCTTGTTTATATTATTAAAATTTATGCAGTCCACCCAAAGAGAAAAAAATTCTTCCTACTTATTATTGAATAATAGTAGAGAACCCCAAGGGGACATTCTTTGAATGATAAATATTCTAGATTTAATATCATAATGATGTACCTTTATCTCTTTCAATTCATCAGGTTCCATTCAATATGGTGGAATTGATGTACGTTTCACACTCAGCACAAGCTCGATCAAAAGATAAACTCCCCTATCCCGAGGTAACCTTGAGAAATCCCATGAAATAACATCTCAATATTGGTCTACAATAGGTGAAAAAGAGGTTGAATTCACCATTTTATTCACTAAAAGTATCATACTAGCCATCTATATGTTGATGTATTCTCTTTGATGGGGATTTATTCCTACCCTACTAGCTTCGATGTCCCATTCATCAATCAAAACCAACTTCTCCCCTTTAGGTTATTTAACCATGACTCGTCTTTTCCAACAATCGATTTTTGAACTATTGTTCGATAAGCTATATATTCCATAAAACACATAAAAACATGAAATCTCTATAATTGTAAATCTACACACTTGATTTATTTGAGAAATCACAATCTTAAATTTTAGAAACATATGAGGATGAAACACCTTTATTCCTAGGGTAGTATAAATAGATAAAAACTCAGAAGAGTAATTAAAAGTTATGTCTAACCTAGTAACCATGTGAGATAATATAGATTAATGTATTATTAACTTAAAAATAAAGCAATGTAGAATGAATATTAAATTAGAGCCATACCTAAAACTAATTGACCCACCTCGCCACCATCATATGGAGACGAATATGCCACATAAACCTTACATGAAACCACTCTATAATTTCCAATATGATCATGATTCACTTGATACCCCAACCATTATATAGTTGATACTTGCTTCTTAGGTCCTCCACCTGTATGATAACTCGACCTTGTAGCATGCATTAGAATGGACTTATCCTAAAACCACATTTGACGACCGATTTTTTACACCTTTAACAAGTCATGAGAGAAACATGATAGTCCCACCTATAGTGTTTCCTTAACCCATAACTATAGCACTTAGTAGATCCACCACCCAACAAGGTACTCGATGAACCTCTACTTTGCACTATATTTCAACAACTGATTTTCCATTAATATAGTAACTTCCTCTTCATGTTCCCAGTGTAAGTAACATGGAATGTGTTTGAGGAAATAAAAGTTTATCTACTGGAATCTATAAAATGACATTTATCTATGTATTTTAGGTTTTCCTTTTCTATCATTAGATAATTATAAAACACTGTATCATAGTTCATTAGATTAATGTTCATGAACTAGAATTTTAGCTATAGATGAAGGTTGATCACAGACATTCTGGCTTTCTGGGCCTCATCCTTAACTAGTAGAGGATCAAGGAATATCATCTGGTTGAATTGCACTAAATATGAAGAAACTGACATAGTCCCATGCTATGGATCCATGAGATCCTTTATGTCATCTAACATCAATGATTATAATAATAACTCCTCAAATATTATTTCCTTCATGGTATCTCATTTCATCCCCTTGATTCTATCTGAATTAATTATAATGTTCCACTATCATTCAATAGTTCTCTAAAGGATAAATGATCTTTATATTTATCATTAAATCTTTTAAGGTCTCCATAGGATCAATTATCCTATTGATGACTCATAACAATTCCTATATATCAATGAGGCATCCATTATACTAGAAAGAAGGGTATTCTAGAGTTGGAAGTCACAAGACCAATAAACCATAACCATCTGGACCATATGGTCTCCTCTGATATGAATAAGCAGTAGCCAAAATAGTCACAGATGGATTTTTTCAAAAGAAAAAGCTTCTGGATAATCAATATGGAATTTCTCTTCATCAACTTCCTACACAATAATTGGTTTAATATGTCTATGTGGTAGAATTTCCATAAACAAATAATAAAACCGTAGATCAATACAATTATTAAACCAAGAGATCTGATAACAGAATACAACACACCATCATTATTATAACATGGTTCACCCTAATAGGCTACCCACAAAATCAAGGAAACTCCCCCTAATAACTATCCATGTCCTATGAAAAACCTCCAATGGAAACATGTTTGTATCATCCATTCATATACAATCATTAAAAGAATAATAATTATCAAATAAAATAATGTATGAAATAGTTCCCCATAAGGACATATAAAAAATTTGATCATGTATTTTAGTTATTTGGTCTCTATCTAATATAATAAATAAGAACATGGAAAGTGATCCTATGCGTATAGTCATGATGAATGAAAACACACTAAATCCAAAAAATGAGTATACTGACATCTTTTACATCACCAAAAGTGTATCAAATTAAAGGATTAATCGAATAATAATAGTATCAATTCCCATTTCCATGGAAACATAGAGGTCAACTTTGTTGTGTTGTCCACACACTAACATAGTTCCACTTCTCATGTCCTAATCATAATATATTATGTTGAAACTATCCAAAATCATGTAAAGGAATAGAAAAACGTTAGTGAACCTAGTCCTCTGATACACTTTCATAACTCCCCAAACCAAAAAACTGGGTTCATTTCAGACTTCCACATAACCTCTTTCATCCCTCAATGTACGAAAGAGGTTTCTGACTTATAGTAGGATCCAAGAGGGAAATTGTGGGGAGACTATGCCCTATGCATCAGGTAAAAAATACTATATAATGTAATTTTTAAATTTTTTCAATGAATAATGAATAAATAGAACATAATTTCATTAGAGTACCCATATAATACTAACCCATTTAATATAAGTATGGAATATTAGTAACATAATCCAAAATGAGTGAAATATTTATCTCCATAGTTGTTCAATATATATATGAACAAAAACATAATAAAAATAGTATGAGAAAACCAATACAAATTCTATCTAGAAACAAATAGTTCCTACCTTCTATGCATGATCACCTGCCCACTGTAGGGAATTTTATCTTCCCCAGATCATTATTCATTATATCTACATGCCCATCGAAATGCCTGAGTAGGCTGTAATTATGGAACCCTATAGGATCCTTCCAAGCATGTGTAACATAAGTGTTTATGTTATTATATTGGTGGCCAAGATGTATAAATAGTGTGTAAAAAATTAATAACTATACCATATAATTCCTACACAAATTTCGAGTCCATGGATATTACCTCTACTTGATTCATATCATTTCTAGAAGGAATTTCAATATACTATGTCTAACACATTCTCCCTCACTGGCATAGTAAAAAAACAAGGTTGACACGCCCCTCATAAATAGATAGTCTATGTACATGATGGGAAACAATATAACACATCCCTCATGGATAGATTTTCTATATGTCTTGTTATATTCACCCTATATAAATAGCTAGTCCAATATATATATATTAAGGATAAAACAAAATTTCCTATCCAAAAAATTCAGAACTATCACGGTTTCACATTCAAGAAAACATCAAGCATAGGTCCCTTGGGTTACATACATACTTCTCATGTGATCAAACATCAGAAATATGTCCTACTAGTGACACATGTATTCCAAACATTCATATTGAGAACTCGTATAAAATGTATTAAAGATAATGATCACATACATTAGGTTTAACAACATTCTAATGATAAGGGTCACTATATAATTCAAATTTCACCACTCAGAATCCTTGAACCATCATGAATTACTCACATTATGGTTATAGAATGTGATAAAAGAAGATTTGATGCCAGTAGAGAAGGTTCAACTCCAATGTACATCTCGAAACCCTCCAATTATGATAGAATTGAGATTGATCAATGAAAGATACTCTAACAATCCATATCTATATAATTCCTAGAAACAAACTAGGAATTAATTTTTTTAAATAATAATAATCCATATATATGACAATGTAATTCCGAATATATAATTTTTCACAAGGGATGATTGGTTTATCTAGAAGAAACCTGAAGGCATAGGTTTGTGGACCACATTTCTTAATTCCCAAACATAAACACAGTTTGATCATTCGTAATCAATGTTGGAGGGGAATTAGTTTGTAATAGAAGGGTTTTTGAGTCTCATGTTTTGAGAGGGATATCAATAGGAAAATGAATTGGTCAAAATTGTCAGTTAAAGTATGTAAAAACGTATTTTCAGAAAATTCTTTCACCTGCACATGATATTTTCACACTTCTTACCAAATTATGTGCCAACCGTGTGAGGCTTACTACCTCCCCAAGGAACTCTCACAGTTTGATCACATAGTTTTTTAAACCATTAACTATCCATCATTATAGGAACTAGAACATATTTCATGGTTTTATTAGTGAGTCTTCATGGCATGATCAATTTTTCACCAATACAACATGCTACCCCATGTGATTCTTCCATTAGCTAAATGATTTCATGGAGTATCAACATGGTTTTAGAAAACCATTACCTAATAATGGACATTTAAAAATGACTCTAAATGACATTGAAATATTTTATAAACATCCATAAAATATCCCAAACTATTCATTGATAAAAAACACTTCAAAAAAATTAGAATAATTTGTAACACAACTAAAAAACCTAATACCATTATAGAATTGTAAGCTTCACACCTCTTGCATGGCTCCCCATACTCCAAATTATACTAACCAGTGGAGATGGTCTATATAAATCATGTGGCTATTGTGACCACTTTTGTAGAGATAACCATAAATCATCGATGAAACTATAAACATGAGAATATAAAACAAGATAAAAGTGAACATCATTGGTACATGCAGTACAATGTAAATAAAATCTCTTATATAATAAAAATGTTTAATAAAAATGTTTCATGGAAAAAAGAGTGACATGTTATATAGATGGATAACCCTGAACAATCTATAAAAAATAAATTAGTGGAGGTGGTAACAACAAAAATAGGTTTTGATCCCCTACTCTCTCCAATATCATGACTCCAATTAAGCTCCATAGATCGATAATCTAATGAAGGGTCCTTTCTCATAGTTGTTCCCACAATAAAGAAGTTTTCATGGGTAACTGGGTTCCTAATTAGGGTGTTATTATAACCCAATATCCCACCCTGATGATATTACAAAATTCTTAATCCATTGATTTGATACACCAATGACTAGCACCATAAGTCTAAATTAGAGAACCACTAAATTGGTCCTATACATAGGTTCTTTTGAAACATCTATTCCTCCATCCCATATTATCATACACAATACATGATGAAAACCTAAATATTATCCCCATCATACATATAATCATACTATTCACGAGAACTAACATCTACTAAAAATTTCCTTTAATAACTAAAATTTAAAAATTACCACCATTTAGTCATCAATCACACTTACCTACCAAAACCATTACAATTTTGTGTCAAAATATAGTACTCTCTCATCATCCTGATACATATATATCACTTGTATTTATGATTCAACACCAAACCCCTTAAAATCATGATCTGGTTCCTCAGTACAGGTGGGAAATTTTGTATTCATAACTCCACTTGATAATGTGTTGGAATAAAAAAACATTGTTATGTCTCACCACCATATAATTTCTCACCTAAGTGTTTTATGAAAAACAACATCCAATAATCAAATAATCAATTGAATAACTATTATATACAAGAATATGCTTACCAAATACAATTCAACCCACCCCTCAACCTCAAAATGACAC
This sequence comes from Viscum album, assembly GCA_963277665.1. Taxonomy (NCBI): domain Eukaryota; kingdom Viridiplantae; phylum Streptophyta; class Magnoliopsida; order Santalales; family Viscaceae; genus Viscum; species Viscum album. Next base: position 115,227,849 of record OY728127.1, read on the forward strand.
CAATGATATCACATATATCCTTTAAAAATATATATAAATATAAAAATCTCCATTAACAAATACATTTTACTAACATAAATAATAAAAAAATGAGATGTCTCCTTTTCACACAAACAATAACCATGTTCTTACCCACTATAGAATCCATCCATCTCTACTAAAAATTTCACAATTTCATTGGTGAATATCATTCCCCACAATAATTAAGAACCATCAAAGCCAACATGAATCAATGAGTACCACTCAAATCATTTGTATCATTAAATTTTCTTTTCACCTTATTGGTTCCCCAATAATGCCATAGGAAAAAATATAACACCGCTAAATTGAATAATTAAAAACATAGAGTAGAACCTAAGGATGAGGCATAGTGTCTTACTACATTTAATATACATATTTTATCCATTCATATTCCATGACTGATCATATAAAATGTTTATCAACATTTTGTGATCTAACTCAAAAAATTGTGGTGTTTATGGAGTCATATACCCCATCATGAATTGTATCCCCATAAAAGTTGTTATAGCTTATACAGGTCTCAAGGGACTAAACAAAAATTCATATCAGACTAGAAAAAATAAGGATGGCACAAAAATAAATCAAAATTCATAAAAAATGCTATCATTACATAACACTTGGAGTAAAATTACCAATACACACTATCTCCTCTAACATAGAGAATTTACAAAATCCACTAAAAAACAATTCACACATTCCATACAAGGCTGATAATTCATATAAAAAATATTAAAATCATTCATTGAATATAATTAAACCATATCTATTTTAAAGGCAACACACATATCATGGAATATAATCCTCCTACCAAAATAAAGGAAGAATTAATAAATTTAAACCAATAATGGTTCATAGAACTACCATATAAAATCAAAATGGAAAACAAAGAAGGAGAACACCCATGTTTTATATCTTCAATAACCTAACACACCATATATAGAGATAAATCCCATCAGTCCAAGGTACACCGGCCCAACTGAGAAATTAACATGATTTTCATTTATGTTGGTTGGATAACTAGACGAAACATCACCCACAACAACATCAATATACATCATGGAATTCATCATGCCTACAAAGATACTCAATCCGATTTCATTTACATGGCATTCCGTGAAATGAAGCATCCTCTCAGGATTTATATATATAAGGAATACAAATTAATCAGTATCACACCTCTCTTGAGCTTAACTCCAATCATAATAACCCATCCAAGTTATATATAATAAAATAATTCTATTATATTTATAATAATTGAATCATTATGATAACATTCTATAATATCATATCTGGGATATCTAACATAGTTTAAATATCATAAACCATGAATGTTGAATCCCATAATGTAGATCACATTCTTTAGTCTCACACATCCATGAAACTAATGTTCCTATGAATTATTTCAATAATATATCAATATATGGTGTTTCTATAACCATAAAAAACCACAAACATTATTGTGTCAATAATTATCTAGTACGAACATATAGAACTATCCCCTCAAGGATCACAACTACATCCATAATTAAAATGATTAAACTATGAACTAGGTGATGTTTTTCCTCACACATACATTGGATTGAAGAGGGATGTATCATAAAATACACCCTTATACACCATACTTACCAAATTACATAGGAGTTTAAAATTAATAGGGTATTTTCATGAACCAGCCTAGGTACCCTGGTAACCCAGTAACCGAGCCAGCCCTGACATAGCCTGAAGGGCGTTCCTGATCCCCACGGGTCGACAACTAGCACCTGGCATCGTATAACATACAAGTGGGAATGATTTTTCCATAAGAATGTGGAAGAAAAAGAAAACAAAGTATGTATAACAAAAGAAACTCCACTGGGAGTGATGTACCAGAATACAACATGGCATAAAAATCCCCAATTACTATAACTCAAGTACTAAAAAGGTAAAAAAACTCCAAGGTCCCTAAGGACACAACTCACCAAGACCAAAGCTCAATAGCTGGATCCACATCCAAGAGATCCCTTCTATTTTCTCGAACCTGGAAGAAGAAAGTCTAAAAACACCCAAAGGAAAAAGTAGGGTGTGAGACTAATCCCAGTAGGATACCACCAAAGATTCCATAACAGATGCCAAATATATATTATCCAAAGAAAAGCTTTCAATTTTAAAGTAAACAGGTGTGGAAATTCAAAAGCATATTTAAACAAAACATGCTATACATTTTCAAAATATTGGAAAATACATTAAGCAAGGCTTTACAATGATGGAATATTTCTAAAACAATGGCTTAAATAAAATATTTATATCAAACAATTTATATAAATTCAGCAGGAATGTAAAGAAATTCAAAAGCATTGGAATAAATTCATATATCAAATATAAATAAACAAGCGAGCAACATGGTCATCTGCCAAAAGGTACGATAGTATTTACCAACTATAGGATTCCACACTCACTATGTGAACTCAGCAAAATGTCTATACACACGTCCTTATGACACTGGCCAAACGAGACTCATCACCAACCCATCATGGATGTGACATGCCGCAAGTATGTTTTAGAACGTTTTCGTAGCGTAGAGTGGATCCAAATAACTCACTAACTACCTAAGGATTGCATGTGCTCTTACACGATGGGAGAACTATTTTAAGACTGCTTAAAATACGATCAATCCCATTCTTCCATTTCAAAAATGTCAATTTATTTCCATTTAAAACCAAAATAGGTTTTATTCAAAAACATGCCTTTCCACAAGATAAAACCATTAGGTTTCTATCAAATCATTTTAACCCATTTTCATGAGTTTGAAATCCATTCAAAACCAATTCCATCATTACACAATTTATTTTCACAATTAAATTCAAAAATTTAATTGAAATCATTTCCATCAAATCCACAATTTAAATTAAACAATTTAAATCACCCAATTTCCATAAACACACTCAATTCAATAGAATTGGGGGTTTTCCAAATTTCCATGCCAAAACCATTTCAAATATCTTGATTCACCAGAATCGAGTTTTTATCAATTTAATTGAAAGAAGATTTGATCAATTTAATTTAAATCAATAATTGAAATAAATCAAGCAATACAAGGATAATCAATTTGGCAAGTCGGGATGGAACCACCTACCACAAGGTCGTTGATGTTAGCAAAAAAAGATAAACCACCCTGTGTGGTTCAATACCCCTCCTCGTAACTGTATTATCGTAAGCGTCGACACACCAATATTCAAAGTTCATCAAGGGTTCCTAGAACCAATACCAGTTATTTTATTTCAAAAGAAAATAAAATATCACATGTGATGATACATTCTCTCTCCTGGATAATATCTGGATTATCATTTTATGTCAAATCATGTGCTTGAAATTATCCTTTAGTAGTTCATGCAATTTACACGCTGATAATTTTATATTTAATAAAATTATCCTTAACGTCCAAAGTAATTATAATATATATATATATATATATATATATATATATATATCCAACTATATATTTAGACACACACACACACACACAAATATATATATATCTCTTTTGATAACATTAGATAATTTTAATAAATTATCCCAAATGTGTTTATCGATATATATGTGTATATATATATATATTATTTGATAAATCATTATATTTTGATAATTTATTATAAATTATCCTTTATAATTTGAATAATTATATTATAATAATTATCCCTATAAAATTTCATGCAAGTATCCTTTTTACAATTATGAAAAAAATATCCTTCGATAAATCATTGAAATTATTTTTTTTCCAATTTCATTTAATTATACCTTGATAATCCCGTGTGATTATCATTTCATAACAAAAATATTATCTTTTGATAATTTTGTGCAATTAAGTTTTGAAAATTATATGAATTAATCATTTTCTAGGTCTTAAAAATTATCCTTTGATAATTTTGATAATCATGCCATGTGATAATTTCATTAAAATTATCATTTAATAATTTCTATAAATTACCTTCGATCATAACATGCAGTTATTCTTTAAAAAAAACAAGGTAATTATTATTTTCAATTTCAATAATTTATCCTTTGATAATTCATGAAATTACATGTTAATAAATCTATCTAAATAAATTATCCCTAAAGATACAATGTGATTATCAATAAATATATCTTTAGATAATTTATTTTAAAATTAGCTTTTGATAATTTTACCTGAAATATTCTAATATAAATTATGTTTAATTATTTGTTTTAAAGAAAAGAAAAGCACATTTTTTTCATTAATTTTAGAATAAAGAATAATTGATGAATAAATAAATAAAATTAAAAATAAATAAATAAATAAATAAATCCTGGTATGCATCACCTCGGGAGGGAAGGAGGAACCACGAACACTTTACCAACTCGAAGGAAGAAGCTGAGACAATCAACGAAGGTGCTTAAAAGTAGTTTCAGTGTCACCTGAAGATGATAGGATCATCCAACATTGATTAATCGAATCATTCGGGTATTTTAAAACCCCAAAGCTATGTAACCGTTTACTATTTGGAAACCGCTAAACAAATCCATGATTCAACATAAAATTGAATGCGGAGTTGTTGATTTCATCCATTTAAGGTGCTCATATTTTTAAACAGTCAAAATGGTCCATAAATTGGGTTTTTGGAAGGTTGGGTGCGTGATAAATGGAGGTGCGACATCAATAGGTAGAAGATGAACAATAACCCGTTTTTTATAATTAATTTAATAATTAAATTAATTTAATATAATTAATTATTTAATGTAAAAATTAAATGACACCAAAGATCCGTTGCGAATGAAAGTAATATCCCGTCTAGAGTAAACACCCCATTCTGGAACCAACGATGGTCTCATATTTCTCAAATGATGAGCGGTTTGAAGGATTTTAATGATTTAATAATGTAAACTCATAATAATTTATTAATTAATATACAAAGTGTTATTTTTCTGAGCGAGATGTCCAAACGCCCGATACGAACAAATGTTATACCATGTCTAGGGTAAACCCCCCATTTCGGACCTATTGGTGGTCTCAGATTTCACATACATCACACCATTTGGAAGATATTTAATTATCTTTAATAAATAATATATTAAATATTATTTAATAACTTTATCTCACGAGCGAGACATCTAAATGTCTGTCGCCTTCGAATGTTATACCCCTATTAGGGTAAACACTATATTTCATACATAACTGTGGTCTCAAATTTCTCATAAGACGGTCCGTTTTGGAGTTATTCAATTGTTTTGAATAAATTTCTCATACTTAAAATAATAAATTTAATATTTTTATTCCATCCTCTTCGAGACTTTTCAGACCTCTAAAACTCATACTTACATAGTGTTTAACTAAGAAAATATTTAATTGAATATTCTGGAGCATTAATTGGGCGTTTTACCATTCTACAACGTGTTTTAACAAATACACAAATTTTTAATAATAAATCATTTTTCCCAACTAAAATAATAATAATTTAACATAAGAAGGTCTAGAAATACCTAAAACAGTAACAGGTTGTTACAACCTCTGCACTATAGGAAATTTCTGCCCCCAGAAAGCCTACGAAGAAACCTCCACCTCAAAAAGGCAAAGTCATTATTCTCTCATAAGTGCCTCACTCTCTCATGTTTTATGAGAATTAGAATTGTGATTCCTTATCACACGGACTAGAGGCATCGCTCTTCCATGAAGTACCTTTGTCTTATAATCAACAACCATGACCGGTCGTTTAATCACAGATAAAATAGGTTCTACTTCAAGATCACGCCAACTTAGAACATGAGATGAGTCAGATAAATGCTTTTGAAGATGAGATACATGAAACACATTATGTATCAACATCAGTTGCAGTGGTAGTGCTAAATTATAAACAATTTTCCCCACATAATCAACAACCTCAAAAGATACCACAAAAAAGGATCAAGCTTCTCTTGCCTCCCAAGCCGTCGATGACCCAAACAGGGTGAAACCTTCAAGAAAACATGGTCACCAAAACTACTGCTTCAAGTCATAGAACATATTAATGCTTCTTGGGTGTACAACCCATTAGAAATTATGGAAATCCCCCATTATAGTCTTCCTTGTTGTTAATGGTGCAACATAACAGTTCCAATAACACAGATTACCTTCTTTGGAGAACAACCATTGGGCATCAGTCTCCCCACCATAAAGAGAGTCTTTAATGCTTACAGAATTCATCACCAACCTTATGTTCCTAAAGAATCATCTCGAGAATGGAATATTTTAGAGAACCATGAACTTTTATAAAGGATAGAACTGGTTCCACCCAAGGTGACACACTTGAGTGAATAAAGGATTTCTCAAGAAGATCATTCTATTAGAACATTAATTCTTTCAGTTTAGTTGGAGCCATTTTATAGTAGGGAAAAGAAACTGGTTGAGTACCGACATCAAGTCAATAGAAAACTCAACCTCTCTTACTGGTGGTAAATGAGAAAAATCAGAAGGAAACATGATGGGAAACTCGATGACAACGGGTGGAAGATCACCAAACAATGAATCTATCTCTCTATCAAAAGTAAACACTAATATCACTTTCCCCAACTCCGGATAAGAAGGTTTTCCCCTACTCGACCTTGGGTCCCATTCTCATTGAAGGACAAGAGACACACCACTTGGTATGGTAAGGTAGACCCATCGAAGATAACAATCAATCTGGGATTTATTGGGAACAATCCAATCCATCCCGAATATGACGTCAAGAGATTTCATGTCAAGTACCAAAAAAAACTCCAAGCTTGTTTGATAACTGATAGAGAGAAGGCACAAGAGGGATTATGGAGACCCTACTCTCTCTTTATACCGAGGGGTATATTAATATCAATTGCACAAGATAAAATATCCATAGGAAGATTAAGCGGATTAATAGTACGATTTGAAATAAACGAGTGAGATGTACTTGTATCAAAAGAGTAGTCACTATGACAAAGCTATAGTAATAGTACCACTCACGATCATTGGAATAATATCTGCTTCCTCTAGAGACTCTTCCACTGCGTGAAGAAGCTTTGTTCCGGATGCCTATGGCTGGAACCCTTTTGTACGTGAAGCATTATATTTCCCCGCAGTTTTTGAAGGTGTTGATGATCTTGTGCCGCTGCATGGAGTGGGAAATATGTGGCATAACTTCTGCAAGTCCCCCAAATGTTTGTAGGAGCCACAATTCTTTTAGCATGCTCAGTCTTGAAAAACTTCACAGCTTTGGCCAACACCATTCACTCTGGATAGAACTATTTGGGGAAAATAACCTTGATGCCCCTCCAATATAAGCCCTCATGTTTCTTTTTCTTCACTATCGTGTCCCACCATCTCCTTCCTAGTCCCTCCAATACAAAGGTGTCACACTTCACCTTGACCTTGTTCGGTGTCTACAAGAACTCAAAAAAAAGTTCTATCCTACCCAACCATTCCTCAACATGTTGAGGATCAGTGGAGCCTTTGAAAACTGGTGGTTTCTGATAAAAGAACTCTTGAGAACAATTTTAAAGAGCATCCCCCTAGGTTACACAACTGGAGCTTGAATGGATACTAGTGGTTGTGCCTGCCCGAAAGCTTAGACAATACGCATTATCTCCTCAATTAGGATTGGGTCCATAGGAGGATTCACTCATAGAGGTTCAGTAGTATCCCCTTCCTAGATCCGATTCACACTTCTTCTTGGAGGTATGATGTTACAAAACATTAGCATACAATAAGAAAGACATTAGATAATGCTCGTACATAGCAATGAGGGAAACATGATCCCAACCAGTAGAACATACATGATTTGGATTTCACTCTATCCAAATCAAAATAGGGAAAATACTAGAACTAATCCATAAGAAGTATTTCCGTAACCACCCTGGTGACATAAGGTTCATTGTGGTGAGAGCTGGCCAGGCACTCATTCACAACTAACTCCTAAGTCCCGACAAGAATACTCAAATGCATACTGTCATCAAGGAAAGATGCCTAACCTCCCTCTGATACCATTTTGTCATGAACCAGCCAAGGTACCCTGGTAACTCGATAACTGAGCCAACCCTGACATAGCCTGAAGGTCATTTCTGATCCCCATGGGACGGTGACTAGCACCTGGAATCATATAACGTACAAGTGGGAATGATTTTGCCATAATAATGCGGAAGCAAAAGAAAACAAAGTAGTATGCATAACAAAAGAAAATCCACTAGGAGTGATGTACCAGAATATAACATGGCATAAAAATCCCAAAGTACTACAACTCAAGTACTAAAAAGGGAAAAAAACAACTCCAAGGTCCCTAAGGACACAACTCACCAAGACCAAAGCTCAACAGCTGGATCCACATCCAAGAGATCCGTTCCATTTTCTCGAACCTGGAAGAAGAAAGTCTACAAACACCTAAAGACAAAAGTAGGGTGTGATCCTAAGCCTAGTAGGGTACCACCAAAGATTCTATAATAGATGCCAAATATATATTATCTAAAGAAAATATTTCAATTTTAAAGTAAACAGGTTTGGCAATTCAAAATCATATTTAAACAAAACATGCTATACATTTTCAAAATATTGGAAAATACATTAATCAAGGCTTTAAAATGATGGAATATTTCTAAAACAATGGATTAAATAAAATATTTATATAAAACAGTTTATATAAATTCAGAAGGCATGTAAAGCAGTTCAAAAACATTGGAATAAATTTACATCTCAAATATAACTAAACAAGTGAGAAACATGGTCATCTGCCAAAAGGTACGATAGTATTTACCAGCTATAGGATTCCACACTCTCTATGTGAACTCAGCAAAATGTGTATACACACGTCCCTATGACACTGGCCAAAGGAGACTCGTTACCAACCCATCGGGGATGTGATCCGCCGCAATTATGTTTTAGAACATTGTCGTAGTGTAGAGTGTATCCAAATAACTCACTAACTACCTAAGGCTTGCATGTGCTCTTACACGACGGGTGAACTATTTTAAGACTGCTTAAAATACGATCAATCCCATTCTTCCATTTCAAAAATGTCAATTCCTTTCCATTTAAAACCAAAACAAGTTTTATTCAAAAACATGAATTTCCACAAGATAAAACCATTAGGTTTCTATCAAATCATTTTAACCCATTTTCATGAGTTTGAAATCCATTCAAAACCAATTCCATCATTACAAAATTTATTTACACAATTAAATTCAAAAATTTAATTGAAATCATTTCCATCAAATCCACAATTTAAATTAAACAATTTAAATCACCCAAATTCCACAAACACACCCAATTCAATAGAATTGGGGTTTTTCTAAATTTCCATGCCAAAACCATTTCAAATATCTTGATTAACTGGAATCGAGTTTTTATTAATTTAATTGAAAGCAGATTTGAGCAATTGAATTTAAATCAACAATTGAAATAAATCAATCAATACAAGGATAATCAATTTGGCAATTCGGGATGGAACCACCTACCTCAAGGTCGCTGATGTTAGCAAAAAAAAGATAAACCACCCTGTGTGGTTCAATACCCCTCCTCGTAACTGTATTATCGTAAGCGTCGACACACTAATATTCAAAGTTCATCAAGGGTTCTTAGAACCAAAACCAATTATTTTATTTCAAAAGAAAATAAAATATCACATGCGATGATACATTCTCTCTCCTGGATAATATCTGGATTATCATTTTATGTCAAAGCATGTGCTTGAAATTATCCTTTAATAGTTCATGAAATTTACATGTTGATAATTTTATATTTAATAAAATTATCCTTAACGTCCAAAGTAATTATAAAATATATATATATATATATATATATCCAACTATATATTTACACACACACACACACATATATATATTTTTTGATAACATTAGATAATTTTAATAAATTATCCCAAGTGTGTGTATCGATATATGTATATATATATATATATATCATTTGATAATTCATTATATTTTGATAATCCAAACAATTATCATTTGATAATTTATTATAAATTGTCCTTTATAATTTGAATAATTTTATTATAATAATTATCCCCATAAAATTTCATGAAAGTATCCTTTTTACAATTATGAAAAAAATATCCTTCGATAAATCATTGAAATTATTGTTTTTTTCCAATTTCATTTAATTATACCTTGATAATCCCATGTGATTATCATTTCATAACACAAACATTATCTTTTGATAATTTTGTGCAATTACGTTTTGATAATTATATGAATTAATCATTCTCTTGGTCTTCAAAATTATCCTTGATAATTTTGATAATCATGCCATGTGATAATTTAATTAAAATTATCATTTAATAATTTCTATAAATTACCTTCTATAATAAAATACAATTATTCTTAAAAAAGGTAATTATTATTTTCAATTTAAATAATTTATCCTTTGATAATTCATGAAATTACATGTTAATAATTTTATCTAAATAAATTATCCCTAAAGATACAATGTGATTATCAATAAATATATCTTTAGATAATTTATTTTAAAATTAGCTTTTGATAATTTTACATGAACTATTCTAATATACATTATGTTTAATTATTTGTTTTAAAGAAAAGCAAAGCACATTTTTTTTCATTAATTTTAGAATAAAGAATAATTGATGAATAAATAAAAAAAATTAAAAATAAATAAATAAATAAATCAAAGCTAGTATGCATCACCTCGGGAGGGAAGGAGGAACCATGAACACTTCACCAACTCGAAGGAAGAAGCCGAGACAATCAACGGAGGGGCTTAAAATTAGTATTAGTGTCACCTGAAGATGACAGGATCATCCAACACTGATTAATCGAATCATTCAGGTATTTCAAAACCCCAAAGTTGTGTAGCCGTCTGCTATTTGAAAACCGCTAAACAAATCCGTGATTCAACATAAAATTGAATGTGGAGTTATTGATTTCATCCATTTAAGGTGATCATCATTTTAAATAGTCAAAACGGTCCATAAATTGGGTTTTTGGAAGGTTGGGTGCGTGATAAATGGAGGTGCAACGTCAATAGGTAGAAGATGAATAGTAACCCATTTTTTTGGAATTAACTTAATAATTAAATGAATTTAACATAATGAATTATTTAATGTAAAAATTAAATGACACCAAAGATCCGTTGCGAATGAAAGTAATATCCCGTCTAGAGTAAACACCCAGTTCCGGACCCAACAGTGGTCTCAGATTTCTCAAATGATGAGTGGTTTGAGAGATTTTAATGATTTAATAATGGAAACTCGGAATAATTTATTAATTAATATAAAAAGTGTATTTTTTGCGAGCACGACATCCAAACGCCTGATGCAAACAAATGTTATACCTTGTCTAGGGTAAACCCCCCATTCCGCACCCATCAGTGGTCTCAGATTTCACATACGTCGCACTGTTTGGAAGATATTTAATTATCTTTAATAAATAATATATTAAATATTATTTAATAACTTTATATCATGAGCGAGACATCTAAATATCCATCGCCTTCGAATATTATACCCCTCTTAGGGTAAACACTATATTTCGTACATAACCGTGGTCTCAAATTTCTCATACAACAGACCATTTTTGAGTTATTCAATTATTTTGAATAAATTGCTCATGCTTAAAATAATAAATTTAATATTTTTATTCCGTCTTCTTCGAGACTTTGCAGACCTCCAAAACTCATACTTACACAGTTTTTAACTAATAAAATATTTAATTGAATATTCTAGAGCATTAATTGGGCGTTCTACCATTCTACGACGTGTTTTAACAAATATGAAACTTTTTACTAATAAATAATTTTTTCCCAACTAACATAATAATAATTTAACATAAGAAGGTCTAGGAATACCTGAAACAGTAACAGGATGTTACTGGTATAACCCCATACATTATACCCACTCTAATTCCATTTTTTAAATAATTTTTTGATTCTCACCATTAGTTAGAAAATAGTTATAACATAATAAAATTATTAAAATAGTTATGTATAATTACAAAATTATGTTATATCTTAAAACACTATGTGTGTCGTCAATTACACCTGATGTAACACGAACCCATACCGTATTCGATGTTTTCAATCACAAGAAAACACATAAATGGAAATTGAATATTATTTGTTAATATAATTCTATATCTCACACCATATACCACCCAATGCCAAGGTAATAATCATTAAATAAATAATCCTTAAATATTGTACTTCCATAAATCAGACGACTAAACTTTAGAGGATTAATCACAAAAAATACCCACTCCATAGTAACCATATTTCTTTTCATGAAAGAGGCAGTTGGATATAAGACATAAAATCCATCCCATGTTATAAATATCCCAATCTATTTGTACCATAGAAATAATAATTTTACAAACAATGTCAAGGATCTAAAACCACTTTGTAGTTTTCTCAACATTATTCACCTCCATTATGAATGACATAGGTGTTCCATACCTCTAGTGCACCTCCCCATATCCTATATGTCTCTGACTAGCAATGAGTGCCTGTATTCATCATAGGCAGACTATACACTCTTTGGTAAAAATATCAATAAATCATAGTTGATGCAATAATAGTCAATAATCATAATAATGTAATAAAAGGATAGTGTGAACATCAATGATATATGCCATCACTACATAAATAAAACTTGCATGTCATTAAAAAATTAGCAGTTGAAATATCCTTAAATATAAAATGATATAAGATCAACTTTAGTAAAACCATGAATAATATATCTAAAATAAATATAGATGAAACATACTGGATCTATTAACCAAAGATATCCCAACATCTAAGAAGTATACTTAGATCCCAGGGTTGCTGAGTAGACAATGAGTATATCTCAACAGGCCACCATAAATATTGTCACTAATTAATTATAATATATGAAATTTCATGAACAAGATCATATGATCAAATAAAAATGAAGATGAAATATAAGTAATATTAAATATATCAAGACAATGGGTACATCATAGACACTTCGATTTGACTACACATGCCACATCAAGTGCCGATTTGTCTTCGAACATGTGATAAAATCATAGAGTAGGAATTACATCCAATAATGATGTCATTTGGAATAACATTCCCTTATATAGCAAAAATGTACATGGTTTGGGTATCCAAATAATTTATATAGTATTGTGTGAATACCATCCCTAAAAATCTAATACAATTAATAGTCATGTACTCACTCCATAACTAAGAGAAGGTATTGTGAAACTATTCATGAGAATAATCCAAAATAGGAAATGTGTCACAAATCATAGGAGAAATCATAAGATAAGGTATCACATCACTCAAGAAACCATACTCTTACTAGTATAATGTCCCCTTCCTTGAAATCACCTCACCGGTGTAGTATCTCCCACATCTATGTGTAATGTAAAGAACATGGGCATAGTGTCCCATCACAAACATTACAAAGGCCACATGCACATCCCATTTCACATTCTTTTGGGCATTACATCCCCTGGTAATGTGTGAAAAGTCCATATCATTATCTCATCACATAATGACAACATCATACCATAATATCATAAAAAAAGATTAATGGTAATTTTATCCCATACATTATCCAATAGCACAATGTCTATATTTTTTCATCCCATAGGAATCATCAGTCTAATTGGGATCATTATCCCATGCCTTACCCACTAGGAAGACAAATGGAATGTATTCCCATGCCCTATGGAATTTTAAAATGAATGGGAGGTTCATTATTTTATTGAATAGACGTATGAATAATGGGTAAGCTCATTCACATCATTAAAATAACAATACAATTTGGTATACCATTCCAAATAATAAAAACAAAACATAATTCCATAATTGGTATCAAAATAAAATATATATAAGTGAGGAATAAATAAATTGGATAAATATTTAATTTACATTATGTATAGGTCAGGGGGCTCTAAAATTCCAAACCTACACCAATAAAAGACTAGATTATAATCAAATAAATTACTATATAACATGAGGGGGTGGAGTACTCACCTCATTCATATGTTATATAATTAATAATGGATAATAAGGAATCAATAATGATCCACTATGGTAAATCCTAAAGTTGAACTTATATGATTCACACATATCTTACTCTAAGGATGATGGGGGAACATATTCAATGTCATTTTTGTTACTGTTAACTAGGCATGAATTCCACATTGTTCTTAGGCCAAACTTCTAAATATAGTAATTCCCACCCTATATATATTTTTTGGACTTGGAATTATTCAATGTTAAAATAGATGGAAAATCATAGACCTTATAGAAGCTAATTCCTCTCAAGTAGTCAAAAAAAAAACATTTCACGTAATGGATCATGTCAGTAGTCCATATTTACACACAAATAAAATGTACAATGATTCTTTTGACATGATATGGGACTTATTAATTATAACATGTCTCATTCAAGTCATATAAGGAGTCATGAGTATAAATTACATACACATTTTTTTAAGACTACAACCACCAGTAATCATGGAATAAAGGAATATAAATTATAGGGAATTCATGGCCTTGTTTGTCCTTAACCAACTATGATTTATTAATAGAAAATAATTCAATATATTTTTACTTCAACTTCACATTGGCCACAAGAACACATATCACATATCACATGAAATATTTCATAACCATCCACAATGGTTATGGAAAACAAATCTCAAAATGGATTGATCCATATAGAAATATCTCAACCACCATCACTTATGCCCATTTAAGTGAAAAAAGTCCATCGAAAAAATACATGAGGTTCCACATCTATCAAAAATTAGTCCAAATTACTATCAATAATTATAATTAAATAAAACAATTTGTTCAATAATTTTTTCTATTATGTATAATCATGGGATAACATTCTAGAATATGTCACATTTCCAAAATATTGAGCCCAGAGTTGTGGATCACTTCAGATACACCACTCAAAACATTAAAAAAAATAATATATAGGTTACATAAAAAGGAATCCAAATCCATCAAAAAATAATGAAAAAATAGTAAATATCTTATGGATAATAAAAATTCATGAAAAATTAATTATTTTTTCTCCTTAAACATCCTCTATCTAGACTACATTGATGTTTCATTAACATATAGTCATTCCACCATTCCCTAATGGAATGTGACTCATATTCCTAATTTAAATCCATCAAATCAGAAGAAAAGGTAGTGGTTGGATCCAACTGATTAAAGGGGTAATGACTCATATCATAAAATGAAACAAACCAAGTTGGGTGACCAAGGATCAATGATGAAGATAAGGGAAACAATAGAGAAGAAGGGGGTCAACCCCCTACTTGTTGACCACCATTATAAGAAAAACCCCATGATTTTTATTAAATATGAAACCTAAATGGCCAAACTAACCATTAATTTAAAAATTATTTTTTCATGTACTAGGAACCTTGTAAACCACTTTAGCCTCCTAGTAATACACAAGGTACCATGTTTTAAGCACCATCTACTTTCTTACTTCATGAGGGGAGAAGCCATACTAGGACCTCAACCACATACCTTATGCCCATTATCCAAGGATCAAATGGCCCTCTAAATCCAAATTCATTAACCACAAGGTATATAAATCCCTAAAAATATTCTACAAGAAGCTTACTCCAATGTTATAACATTGAAAAAATGCATGATATCATTCAAAATGGATCCATGAACAGAAATTCTAGATCAGATATAAAAAATTCTGATCATCAATGGTAAAATATTCATTGGAATTTGGTTATTATCTGGATCCAATTATATGAATTGGTATATGTTTTTATATATGTTTTATTGCTTTCATTTCATATATGATTTCTTGGAATGAGGCCTTAACTATATTATTATGTTACGTAGAATAATTTATTCATTTTATAATTTATTAGATGAGATTTTGTGGTGGGTGGAGCCATGAGTATCTCATGTGGGAATAATATATCCCATGAGATAAATTCTTAGGGGTATTTAGTGCATACCTACACATGTTTTATGATTTATTGGCCTCTATCCTTGATATAATGATTATAATTTCTGTAATTGTGCATTAATATCATCCCCATTATTATGGAATCATTTAATGTTTTTCATGTCGTTGTTTATTTCCATTTTCAACCATGTATTATGTTATTAATCTATGTTAATTCCTATGAATAATTTCTTGTCTACTATTACCATATTATTTATTCCATTATTATTCCTTGATAGGTTCCATTATATATTTTCTTTTATCGATCATATTAGATCATCAATTTCATGTACATTCCATTAACATAGGAAATAAAAAGGAAAAAATTATGATTTTATTCATGGGTATTATTAATGTAAAATAATATAAATTTGAACATTTAGAAATGTATTATTATAAATTTAATAATATTTTTCTTATATGTAACAGTCCATGCCTTCTCAGCACATTAAATTTTATGTCTCAGAGTAAGAGGTGTTCAATGAGAATCGATGAGGTTTCTAAGGATGATAGATATATATCTCAACTATAGTAGGTGGATATTGATGTGAAAAATGAATTCAAAATTTGATTTTGGGATTCATAGCTTCAGTGGTTTGTGGTTCATGGATTGATTTTAGGTGAGGAATTTTATGTAGCGATAATTCACAATATAAATGTTGAATTCAATATTTGAATTAAATCATGATGACATTCCATGAATTTTAGTAGATATTATTTAATTTTGAAGTATGAAAAATTTGAGGATTTAATCGGTCTTAGAACAGGATGTTTTGACATGCATGAGAATTAACATCATGAATATGTTATTCATGATCTGAATGAGGTGAGTTTTGTCCTCTTAATAAATATGAGGTTCAGAAAAATTCCCACATTCCACTCTAATTCCTTTTAGTTTTTGGAAGACCCTTATGAATTGTTGGAGGATCATACAAGCCCCATCCTCCTTATTTGACCCTTCAATTCTTAATGTTAATCATTGGAAATCTCTATTGAGTTATTCAAATCATCCTATTATTCCATTTATTTTACAATCCTGGATTCTTTATTGTGATGTTTCTATTTTTTTGTAGATTTTATGTTTTAATACTAACCCATGGCATGATCCTGGTTGGTTTGAGGTTTTACTCAAGCTGTTCTAGTTTTTGTATTGTTTCCCCTTTTCAATACTATGCATAATGAATCAAAAAAGTTCATTGAGGTAGGGGATCCATGTTATCTCCTTATTTATGTACATGTGTGGGGATTTCATGCTTCCTCCTTACATTGGGATGATAGTAAGTATATGATTAATATATAAAATAAATGTAAATAACATAAAGTTGTTGTGACTGTATATATATTTCATGTTTTTATTACATTTATGATATTTTTTTATGAGATTACATGTGCTTCCTATAATTATTTAAAATCAAGGCTGATTAGAGATATGTTGGAATAATATTTGATATGACTGTGAGTCCATTGTTTTTTTATTATATTCCTATTAGAATGTAATGAAATGAACTTATATATATCTAATGTATTAGATTGATTTAATATCAACCCCTGAACCAATTTGTGATTCCATAATGTGATGCTATGTTTGTTTTTTATTATTTTGTGGCACTGATGTGTGGTGGTTGTGATATGTGGTGGTTGAAATGTGTGCCAGTTGTGTTGTGTAGAGGTTGGGATGTGAAGTGGTTTCAATGTGTGGTGGTGGTAATGTGTAGTTGTTGTGATTTGCAATTGTGGTGAAATGTGGTGGTTCTGATGTGAAGTGGATTTGATGTGTAGTTTATGTGGCGAGAAGTCTTGGTGGCGTGTGGTGTGGTGGATCAGGGATGATATGAGATTAGTGATAAGTTATGCACTGTGGATGTCTTAGTTACATGGTTATCCTTGTAATAAATTGTAATGATAATACTGAAATACATGGGTTGGTAAATGAATATAAATGGGTTGGAATAATTGTGTGGTAATAATATTAAATAAAATAAATAATAAATGAATGGGTTGTGTAAATGTGAAAAGAAAAGGATTAGTAAATCATAATCAGTGAAAATATATTAAATCATTGGAATGGTAGAACATGTTATTAAATCTGGGATTGTGAGGATTTATGTGGTTTTTTTGTGGTGTGATTCATTCAGTAGTTGTAGAATTCATGTTAGATATTGTGTAGTGTAATGGTGGTGGTGTAATGTATACCTGTGAAATTATTATAGACCCATAGGATGGGTATTGAATTATTCCTATGTATCATGCATTTTTATGGTATTTTTTACATGCCCCACCTGAGTTGGATAACCATACCATAACCTCAATGTTTTAGGTTCAGGGGTTTTCCCCATTATCCTAATGGTGGTGATATAGATGGATAGCTACCACCTCTTTCCCACTCTTCCATAATAAGTGATGGTATGGGTCATTGTTGAATATTACCTAGTTGTGATGAGGATGTGAAAATGATGTGGATCATACATGGTAGGAGGGTATGTGGTTGAGTTCCATTATGTTCCTGATACCCTACTTCCATAGTTATGTAATGAGGTCGTGTTGTGTTTTAATGTGGCAGTGGTGTTATATAATGTGTATATTATGTGATGATGATGGATTCAAGTACTAGATGATAGATCATTTAATGGTGAGGTAGGTAGTGATGTATGCTAACAGTCATCAAATATAGATTTTATGAGAGGTGATTTTTATTGAAGTGACATGAGAACATGACATTTGAATTTGGGGTGTGATATTGGAAAATCATTGAGGAAGGGATAGTTGGGCACCTATGTTATTCTTTTGATATTATGTTACAATATTTGATGTATAATTTTGTGATCAAGCAATGGTGAGGTTAGGACTGGTTAGTTGACCAATTTTGGTTCTTGTTGTCTTTGATGATAATTTAATGGAGAACTAGTATGCTCCTTTCATATATACATTTCATACCATTGGTATGTTCCTATTGGGTACACATGTCATGATTTCCCTATATATATATATTTTATGTTACTAGGTGGTACTTGGTGACTAATATGGAAATTAAAATCTTGGGATTTGGAGATACTATTTAGTCACTACATTAGGGCTTATATTTTAGTTTTTATAAGGTGAAAAATCATTTTATTTATTGAATCTATTTTATGCATTATGGGATGGTTTTAGATATTTTCTTATTTTTATATGCAGGAGTTTCTTTGTGGTTGTTTATCCTATCTCCATATCTTATTTTTTGTACATGGTAATGCTTAATATATGTGATATTTTTATTCTCCCTTTGGTTTTTGTCATCCTGAGGCCTATTTGAGGTGGGACACATGGGTGATCATATATCTTCCTTTATTTTCATTATTATAGTGGAACATCTGGAGGGATGGGGTTATGGAAGGGAGGTATGAAATTTTTTTAGCTTATTGGTATGGTAGAGTTTTGACTTTGGAACTATGTGTATTTTCTATTTTGATAAATAAATGAATCCTATTGACTTCAGTATGTGTTATGGTTCAAGGACTGGCTCAAAAATGGGATTTTAAGACCTCCATGATCTCATGCATGGACTCTAAGTTTATAAAATGTCTAAGTGAGGAAGACCTATTTGTACGGTAGAGGCATAAGAGTGGTGCATGGATCATGGTTATTTTATTCATTCATGAGTTAGGTACTTTTTATAATAAAATTGAATAAATTAATTCATTAAATAAAACTAGATAAAATTACATACTACTTGTATTAATAATCCACCTTTCTTTTTCAGAATGGATATTGGTTATTATCCATGAGTAGTCCGGGCTATTGAAGTTTAATAAGTTGATCAGGAATAACATAAAATGATCAACCCAATAGAGGAGGATGAGGTGTGTAATATTGGTTTCTGTGACTTTTAGTGGTAGATTTTGGGGAAGGATGAAGGGATTATCTTGAATCTGAAGATGGAGAGTTTTTTTAGAGGATGTAGAGATTTAAATTGGTCGGATTAAATCTATGGATGAGTTTTGAGTAATATTTATCATCATTCATATGATGGGATATATTCATAAATAAATATTACTATATATTGGTGAGCATGAAGAGATAGATGTGTTGTGTCTAGCCTTTCAGAAGGAGTTCTATTCACAGTTCTTATCACCGATGACCAAGGAAGAAAATAAGTATGAGTTTCTCTCATGTCAGCACGGGAGACTATGTTTGTGGAACCATGGGATCAAGTTAAAATACCTCTTACACATCACATTTTATTTCTATCTAGAGTAGGATACCATAGATCATTGTTTAGAGGAGGATTTATGGCTACTGATTAGGTATACAATCACCATGTTTTTAATTTCTATATACATAGAGGAGCAGAAGAAGGTAGAGTTTATCGAGTGGATGATTTATCTAGGAGGTAAGAATCTAGAGGGTGTCAATTAGGGTGTCCTATATGGTAGTGATTGATGATTTGTGTTATGGATGTTCAAATAGTTTTGTCTTGACCAGTAGGGAATTTACCGCGATAGGTCCTTTATCATAATTTTTTGGAAACTGGCATCCGATAATCTTTCAGTGACTTCCCATATTCATGATATGTTTAAAGGGGAATTGGTAAAATTTACTATTAGTGTCTAACCAGTTAGGTATTCTAATTTTATATGGGTTTTCAAGGAACATTTATGTATCATAAGTATTTCCCAATAAGGTAATTTCAGTAGTATAGACCACAAATACTTGTCTAGAAACTGAGGGGAGATGGTGATGGTATGGGTAACTCTCATGATGGTCTATTTAATTGGGAAACTAGGCCTAAGTTTTTTCACAAAGTACAATAGTAAAGATTCATATGAGTTGGTCATGGTTAAATTAATTCATTGGAGGTAGAGGCACTAGCATGCCAATATGTTATTAGATGTATGATCAGTTTAACATATACTATTATTTCCAATTCTTTTCTATCCCAATCCTATCACTACTTTGTTACTATATCTTTGGTCTATTCCATGGGACTAGATGTGTAGATAATTTTAGTTCCCCATGTGTTATATACGCTGATTGGGGGTCAGACTACTTTGTGGAATTTTTGTTAGGGATATATTCTGGTGACGGGGTAAACCCAATTACAGGTATATTTATTTTTGTAACAAAAACATCAATTCAATGTTATCCTTGGAATGGATTGGTATTATTACATGAATCCATTCATAAAAAAATTTCAAATGAGGGTTTCATTTTCCAATACATTTGGATAGAAAGTGGTGTTCGTTATCTAGTGAGGTTATATAATTGGATTCATGAAAGTGGAACATATTTTTTCTCAGTTTGTAAAGATTTCAATTTAAGCTTGAGTAGATGATGCTCTTAGGGTTATGTAAGAGTTCATAATTTTTTTCAAAACCAATTTTATTTCATTAACCCCCTAGACATTAAAACATGTTTGGGATTGAGTTGTAAGTAGTTTCACCTACAATTTTTATGGATCCATACTAAATGGATCTTACAGAGCTCTTTGAGTTGAGGTTATAGGTGAATGATCTGATGTTGAGGGTTTACATCAGACCCAATTTATCTGCTTGGGGTGCTTTAGTGTCATTATCCATGAAGGAAGATGGTATTATGATGATGTCCATAGATTATTGATGTTTGAATAAGTTATTGTTCAAGAACTATTACCTCTAACAAAGATAAATGAATCATTCAACTTGTTGAAGGGATCCAATCGGTTTTTGAATACTAACTAGCAGTCTGGATTTCACCAGATGATGGTGAAAGATGAGGTTATACAGAAGACTACCTATAGGTGTATGTATGTGTAGCTTGATTTCATGGTATTTTCATTCAGAGTCATTAATTCACCATAAATATTCATGGGTATCATGAAATCCTTATTCTATATGTTCATAAACACATTTAGAATTGTTTCCATCAATGATGTCTTGGTCTACATGATGTTAGAGGAGCATCATGCCTATAATCTTATAGATATCTTGTTGGCCCTTCAACACAACCATTTATATGTAATGTTGTTCAAGTTAATATTTTGGATGTGAGTGGTGTGCCTCTTGGGAATGTTTTCTCTCAGAAGGGTGTGGATATAGACTTGTCAAATATTGAGGCAGTTTTTTCATTGGACAAATAATATAATTTTTCATAGGTTGAAAACTTTTGAGCCATTCAAGTTATTATCAATGGGGTTTTATTTTCAATTTACCTCGTTTCTTAGTCTATATGTTACATTTTAATTGTATGGATCAATCCATAGTGTTTAAAAATCATTTCTCTGTAATGTTTAGTTATCTATAGTGTAAATTAATCAGTGCACTAGTGAATTGGTTTCTTGATGAGGGGGTCATGTGTGTGGATTTTTACTACACTTACCATTAAGTATTGGGATGAATCATGATGTATTTTAGGGTGGTTATCTTTTATGGGTATATGTAGTTCCAAATTAATGAGTATAACTATCCCACACATCATCATGGGCCTGTGGAAGTTCTATTTCCATATATACTATGGAAGAATTACCTCATCGATGAGCTATTTGGGGTTTTAATGAACCAAAATATCCTAAAATATGTATTTTATAAGAAGGATTTAAATCTATGTTATCTAAGGTGCACATAGATTCTCCCAGATTACAATATTTTAATATCATACACCATTAAAAAGGGGAATGTTCTTGTCAATGCGTTTCATCAGATATCTCGAGGAGATGTGGTTTAGGAGTATTTAAATATTTTGAAATTGATGGAGGATATTTATGTGGTGTATATTTATAGAGATAAGAGTTGTGGATGTGATTTTCTTCATCAGAAGATCTTGAAGTCTTCCATGATGTGGCAGGCATAGGATACTTAGTAAGGAGAATGATAGGTAGACTTTAGCTATGAGTGCGTTGCCAATGGTATATGGATTGTTCTAGGATGGTAAGAACCATATATAAATTTAAAGGATATTATTTTATTCATTAATTTTTTTTATTATGTTCTCCATGAGTTCCATATATCACCTTTAGTGGTTCATCCCTATGTGAAAAAGATATATCATAACATGAGGACATAGCTTTGGTGTCTTGGGATGTTATGGTTGGTGGAAGAGATTATGGCATAGTGTATGATTTTCTAGTAATTGAAGGTATTATATAATGTTCCTAGAGTATTGATGAGACCCTTGAATGATCTAGAGTAGAAGATGGAGGACATCTCAATGTATTTTGGCATTGGGATACCCTTATGAATAAAGAGGATGTGATGTAGTTTGTCTTATAGTGGACTGACTGATGATTCCAACTCATTATTTGGTGATCCATGAGCCGAGTGTTCTAGATGTGTTTTAGATTTGTTATATATATTATGTTCACAGGATTCATGAGGTGTTTAGGATCTTATTTTCATATATTCATTTTACTTAGTGATGTTTGAGTATATTGCGGCATGACATTAGCACCCAATGATTCTCTACCACCACTTTCCATCCTCATATGGATAGGAAGATGGAAAGGATCATCAAGATACTAGAGGTTATGTTGTGATCATGTATCTTTGAATTTTACAAATCATGGGTAAAGAATCTTGTGTGATAGACCTCCTATGGGATGAAATGTGACTTAGACCATAATCGGGTAATTCTATCCCAACCTCTATCAATGTAAGTTGGGTGTGCACAAAAACTCCATCTACAAGCAAACTCAGTCGGTCCTGCAACATCCAGTTTTGTGCACACACCATATTTGAGACTCCATTACTTTTCATTTTTCTAGTGCACCATGCTAATGCAACTTTTTAATTTAATGACCAAATCTTGCATGCACCTCTTTTGCGCAAGCCTCCAAACATGAATTCAAAATTTTCATGGTCCCTATTGTGTTATTACTTCTACCTATAGTGCACATGTTACCATACCTATTTCTTCTCAGCATAGCTACCATAATCCCTAGTGCTTATCCGTATATGGACCGTAATGTGGACCTTATGAATGAACACTCCTCCCACCATTGTACATTGGTAGTTCCAAATCCATGCCTCTCTGAAAAGAGCTTGAGCTATGGTCATGTAATCCCTATGGGTATGGAGTGAGTCCCCTTATGACTAAGCTACATGATTTAAAACTACCTAGTTCCACATCCTAGTCATATGAAATTAAACTACATGAAAACATCCTCAACAAATGATGTAAAAATATTTCCATACCCTATGCGATAAGAGAAGGATGATCCGTTTATGGCTGACATGGGATAAACTCTAATAGGATGTCATGTGTACCACTCACATGGAATGAGATACTCCTCTAAAGGATTCCACACATAAGCCCCACCCAAATTGTTTTTTCTCTTAGTAGCACCCCAAAATCCATCCATTAGAAGACAAAGGGGATCATGTGTCTTTAAATATAATTTTTACTCTTGTTTCTCACACCAAGCATGACTCATATGTTGTTATAGAGTATCCATGATCATAAAATCCACACAATCCCAAACCACCACCTCAATTGGCTATGTTATCCGGTATGACCCCCAAAAATCATGAACTATGTGGGCTATGATTCACAAATAATTGGGACACATAGGAAGCCTCCCTGAGGTCCAAAACCAATATCCATATATTCAATCATTTTCTCTAATACATATCCTCAATAAAATAATTAACATATCCCAGGAGACCTTGTCATCACTAGGTCTCTTGGGAATCATTCACATGTAATCCCCACACAATCCCTCATTGTCAAACCTTTTGAAACACAAGCGTCCTTACCACATGACGTTAAACATCATCGATCTATCCTGCTATAGGACCATAAACTAATGAATCCAACTACATGGGTTTTTATCCCTGCCATTTAAATAGGGTACATAGGAAGACTCCATGTGGTTCAATCTTGACTAACGTTAAACCTAGATGCTCCCTCCTAGGGGTGTACCTCCCCGATCCACCTCAAGGGGTGTTCTGATCAACCATCACAGTGTAACATCTTCCCTTAATGGGACACACATCCCAAATCTTCCTCCATGAGGTATTATGATCCACCAATTGATAAACCTCTAGGGTATGCCATCTTTCCTTTATGGGACTAAACTCCCAGATCTTCCTCCATAGGGTGTTCTGATTTGATCCATTTATAAACATTTTTCCATTCCCATATAGGGATAAAAATCCTTGATCCACATTTGTGGGGGGTGTTTTGACCAGTCTCATCCCATATCGTCTCATATCTACAAGATGTTAAACTTGTTCCCCGATCCATCTCATTCAGACATTCTGATCTATCTTCACATGACATATTACTTGTGACATATCCCAAGAACATACCCTTTGCATAAGAATTGGATGCCTAAGGTGACTTACAAGGATGATATATACCCTTAGAATCAATAGAATCATGAAATACATAATATACATAAGGTAAAATCCTTGGAAAACTTATTCCCCTGGTGTCATTACCTCATGGATTACATGGGATGCCTTAAGTTCCACACCTATGATTCCCCACATGAGATTAACTCCTAAGAGGAAAAATACAGGTGACTAATGATCCCATTGTCCAGACATGCACATCGATGTACAACGTGACTACACTCTATACCAGAGGGTTCTTCCCTATCAAGACATAATCACAATCACTAGAAAAAATCAGTGTAATTTACTAACACCCACAAAGAGAAGGAAAGAATTCCAAGAATATGACTTAACTCTATTAGTGAGACCCAAACTAGGCGATGAGTTCCAAGGAGTAATCCATGGAAGAAAGAATCGGTGTACCATTAGCCTATTTTGATCATGGAGCAGACAACACTTTTGAAGGTGATGTAAGCCACCCACCTTTGGAACGAGGGAATGTAGGGAAACAAAAGCATTCAGCATGTGCTTACCATGTGTGGACATCATGGGAATTCCTCAATGAATGTGTTATAAATAGTGACACATAAGATACTACCCAATCATTTTGCATAATAACTTACCCCAAGATATCTCTTGATGCATTACCAGATAGTCCATATTTGATCTGATGACCAGGAATAACCAACACTGGTGTTTTATTCTAACTCCACATGAGGTTAAGAAAATCCTCTTCACACTAGTCCAACAACTAAAACATTACCCAATTCATTCAAATTATATTCATTGTTGCTGATAAATGGGATAAATCCCAGACAAAACACCCATATTGTCCCACTATACCGAGAAGGATCCATATTAGAAATTGGTTCTATGGTTATGCCCAAGAAATCACTACCACAACCTTATATAGATCCATTAATATACATATCTTAGAAACCACATTCCCCATGAATTTCATATCAGAAATACCAAATTTACCCCTAAATGACTTAGAATAATGTTTATATTCTCTTAGAATACTCATGAACATATCAATATTTCTGGTATGCTTCTTTAGGGGTTGTGAGAAGATTATTATTCCATCAATAAACACTATGGTGAAATATTCATGATATGGGTGGAATACCTTGTTTGGGATAAAAATGTACTATAATGTTTTAGTTTTCAGTTCAAAAAATATCACCATGTACTCTATTAGAACATCCCTACTCTAAAACACCTAGGATATCCTATACTCTAAAATATAACTTAAGATAGCCATTTAAGAGATCAATCCTTGAGAACACAAAGGATACTTATAAATAATCGAATATATCATCGATACTATGAAAATGTAATATGTTCTTCACTATCACATGATTCATCTTCTGGGAATCTATAAAGAATCATAGAATATTGACTACCTTCATGGTGAATAAGATAAGTTAACACCATAGTGATATAATTATCCGGAAAAAAACCATCTATTCCATGTCCTCACCCCCCACTATGAGTTCATAAAATTTAGATAATGCCATATGATAATGGGTATCAAATTGAGATGCACCCATGGAATGTGATCTATATCGATCTCAACTCCTTGATCAAGTTTGAAGTCCTATAATATCATCTGGTATGAAATCCTAATAGATATCAATAAATATAGGAAAACAAAATGTGTATTCAACTAATCCTTCTAAAAGATCAATGGAAGTAATCTTATCTTTTTTTCCCAAGATATATGAAGCCTAATGCAACTCTACCTGCTCATAACTCCAATTCAATAATCATCCCAAAATTCTATCCCTTTGGAAACGTGGAAGACACCCTTCCACATTAGGAATCAACATGAGCTCATAAATTGATCATAATGTCCGTTCCCTGAATCACATTGATGGTTTTCATATTTAGAATCATGATTCCCACATATGCCCATAACCAGAAAATAATATACGACACATTGGTAATCACTGAAGAGGGTTCACTATAATTATCAATGATGTATTATTTAAATGGGACATAGATGATCACATGATCATAATTATAACGAACCAATATTTTTTTCAATGGAAATTAATTTCTTATAAACATGCCATAATCACATGAAATCATAATATAATGAACTAATAAGGGATATGTGACCTTTAAATATAATTTTGTCATTTCTTTGATGTTAATTTCGAAAATTTGACATACACGGCTGCAATCAGTAAGTTATTTGGAGTCCAATAAGAAAAACTTATTTTTTGGTAAAAAGTAACCTACCCTTATGAATAGTAACATACCCTTATGAATAGTGATATACCCTAATGACTATTAACCTTACCTATGATATTATATAAATAATATTCAAGGGGAATTACGATATACCTATGCTTTATAATAGTTAAATAAATATTTTAAAACTGCTATTTTTAGAATAAATTATGATTTTAATTAAATATTAAATTAATCATATTTAGAAAATTATTTTTGGAAAATGTAATTCATTTTTGAATTCTACACATCAAAAAATTGTTCGGGTGAATTTTTCGTATTTTTCTAAAATACACGAATTTTTGATGAATAGTGAAATATGGTAAAATACTGTATATACAAATTATCAGTTAACTACACTATTTATGACATCACAAGTGATGTAATACAACTTGGTTCAAACTCACATGCATTTATTACTATTCTTGGTCATGGAATCATCACTATTTCTTATCTTGAGGGAAATTAATAAACTAATGATTAAAAAATTATGAAAACCCTTCTCCCTCCACTATAAAAATCCACCATCACTCCCTCTTCTCTTCACTCCTATAAGACTGGAAGCTCATCAATGTTCTACCCAAATAGCCTTCCCCAGTCACTCCCCACATTCGGGAATCTCTTTGTCTTTCCAAAAGA
The DNA here is from genome assembly GCA_963277665.1 of Viscum album. Classification (NCBI taxonomy): domain Eukaryota; kingdom Viridiplantae; phylum Streptophyta; class Magnoliopsida; order Santalales; family Viscaceae; genus Viscum; species Viscum album. The sequence goes on from OY728127.1 coordinate 115,255,945, forward strand.
CCAAAACCCCTTCCCTTAAGGTGGTTCCCAAGGAGGTTATATCAAGAGGTAAAGCACCTTTCTTTTTATTTAGTTTCATTTCAAGTTCCTTTATTTTGTAATACTCTCCTCACCTCCTCTGTCCAAATGACCATGATAGATCTAGTATCATCTATATACTAGAATTATATAATGTGAATGGAAGAACCATCATCAATATTATCTCTCTCTATTTTATTTTATAAATGAAATCAACGTCCATGAGGTTCCAATTTATACCCTTCGTGGATGATGAAGATTCATTATTCAAATTCTCCTTCATTACTGGTAATGAAACCATTTTAATGGTTTAACCAGACTTTAACATATGTATTATAACCAAATTAAGATTCATTAACCATTATATATACATATTATTAAATTTTATGACCAAACTAGTTCCTAATAATCAAAATACCGCTAAATAATCTAAGTGAATGTCATAATTATTTCATCTAATGATTAATCCTATTTTCCATGTAACCAAATGATATAAATTACCATTAACAATTATTTATGTTCATAAATAATATGTAATTTCAATTCGGGTGATTTACATCCATTCCACTCCATTACTTAAAACCAAGTGAACCAATTATGAAAATAAAGAAAACAAACACTTCAGAACGATGAAATTCAATATAATAACTAATCACTAAGGTCATAAATGAACTAAATAGAATTATGATAAACTAAATAAATGTATAATAGGTTCTTAAATAAGTTATTAATAAGTCTAATTTCATATTCCAGGATCTTAAGTTCAAGAGCAGAACACGTTCAGACTTAAGGTAAGGGTTATTCACCCGAACTTCCATTTTCATTTGGGTTACTTTCATTGTATAATTACCTCAATGAAATTATAATGTATTATTATTTATTCCTCATAAATTCTGTTTGATTATTCTATATATGTACACCAACCATAATCCTTCCCTATTTTATGGATAGTTACATGTTTTAAAAGAAACTTTCAAAACTATTTCCAAAATACAAGCCCGATTCAAGGGAATTTCTCATGCATTTTCAAGGGAACTGTATAATATGTTTTTGGAAACCATTATCTTTATAAAATCAATATTTTTATTATAAAAATACTATCTTACTTTACTTATGGATTTATACAAATATTTTTCCAAAATAACTCTTGTTTTCAAAGTAAGAGTATCTATCTCAAGATTTTCTCGAAGATTTTATAAGAGTATCTTCATCTATTTCAACACTCTTGTTGATTATTATGTATTATTGGGATTATTATTACATGTTATCATATAAGATATTTAATTTAATGGTTTATGATTATTTTGGATGTGGATGTTCTATCTTAAAACCATTCACCAATTTACTCTGAATGGTTAGTGTTTATGCTTAATGTTCGGGGAAAGTTATTTTCATTTCATATATTAATTTCAATATAAATGTATATGTTGTTTATGTTTATACCCATTCATATGAGGAATTCATTGTACATAGTAAGTATCAGGTGGGGCCTGCTATAGCCCCTCGGTGCATCGATAGATCTCATGAGACAAACTATGGTCTTGGCATAAGGCCTTGACAAAATGATTATTTATGGTCTTGGTATGAGGCCTTGATGGTATGGTTATGTTGTCCCATGTTATGAATTCCATCATTATGAAAATAATATCTATGGTTCATGTGGTTATTCAACTAGTAGAATACCCATGATTATGTTATATTATGGAAATATTTACTCAGCTCATATTTCTTCCATATTATATTCAAGTTTATTTTTGATTGCATGTGTTTTTAATTATTCACCATGTTTAATGTTTATGTCATCTTCCGCTGTATTGCTTACCCTTACTGAGTTTTTGAGATCACCCCTTTCTTATGTTTTATTTTCTCAGGATATGAAGAAGTTTATTATGAATGACATTTTGAAATAACCTAGGAGTTATGGATTTTGTCTAAGGAGTTTCTATGTTTTATTTATTTTCAAGTTGTAATATTGAACTTATGTATGTATCTTGTTTCCAATAATAATAAACTAATCAGTCCTTCGAGATACTTATTCCTTTGTTTATATGAAAATGTAATCAAATAAGGCACTGGCTCTGGGAAATTGGGGTTGGGTCCTTACAGTTGGTATCAAAGGAAGTTTAGTAGAAAACTTGGAAACTAGATTTAGAAAACATAGATTAAGGAAGAGTCCCTAAGATAGTATTTAAGGATAAACATACAAGAAAATCCTAGTATTTTGGTAAGGAATATATTTTGTGGATATTTCAAGCAATTCATCCCTATCTGGATACAAGCAGGTAGAGGCAGCTTTGGAACAGATGTACCTAGGAGTGAAAGATCCGACAAGGAGTTTCGAGCTTGACCCGGGGTATCCTGGTACACGATAATGGGCCTTGCTGCACTCGTGGTTACGACACTCCTGGGGGATGTGATTAATATAATTCACATTTTCTTTATAAGCCATTATGAAGGATTTAAATGTAAAATTTTCCTCAAAGATACCATGTTTATGATTAAGAAATTATCTATGTGTAGAAATTTGATTTATGCTAAGTATTATTCTACATTGAGATTATAAATTATGATTTATACCCTAATATAGTGTATGAAATTATTTAGAAATGGCGCCTAGTGAAAGGAATGGAAACTGCATGAACGCGCGTGTCCCCTGTAGGGATTTCCCACCGATGAAAGATAATGATGCTGGCTCTAGTGCTGTGACTAGTGCTGAGCAACTTTTAACTATATTGGGAAAACTTACTCAGGTTATGAATAATAAACTTACCCGTATAAAGCATCTGGATCCACCATGTGGAGGAGCTATGTTAGATCGCTTTATGCGACAACAGCCTCCATCATTCAATGGGACTAAAAACCCGTTTGTAGAAGAGCAATGGATATGTTCCCTAGAGAAGATATTTCTTGCTTTGGGATGTAATGAAAGAGAGAAGGTTGTCATGGAAGTTTATCATCTAATGGGAGATGAAAATAAGTGGTGGTCATTAATCCAAAACACAAAGGAGGAGGAAGAAATAGAAGAGATGGAATGGAGGGATTTTAAGGAAATCTTATTTGAAAAATATTTCCCTCATGAATAATGAGTAGATATGGAGAGGCAATTCTTGAATCTAAGGAAGAAGGAGGATTAAAATGTTTCCAAGTATGAAGCCAACTTTACAAGGCTGTCAAGGCATACTGAGAACTACATTTGTAATCCAAGGAGAAAAATTGATCGATTCTTTGATGGTTTGAAACCATTCCTCTGAAGGGCTCTAGTCTCCCATAATTTCTCATCATATGAAGATATAGTTTCATGTTCTATCAAGATAGAAAAATAATTCTCTAAGTCTTATGACTTTAAGGGAAATCAAAAGAAGAAGAGGGCTGCTAAAAACTCTAGGAATGAAAATAAGGAAATGGGGAAGAAGGGAAGAGTTGAATTTACATCATGCAGTAATTATGGAAAGAAACACCTTGGAAATTTCCTGAAGGGAATGCGAGTCTGTTACAAGTGAGGAGAAAAAGGCCACTGATCTCGGGATTGTAAGGGGAAGAAAGAAGCTACCAATGTTCTGTGCTACAATTGCAGGGATATGGGACATTATGCACATGAATTTTCTAAGCATTAGGGAAATGTTCCCCAAATAAGGCCAAGGGAGGAGGGCCAAACTTATGTAGTCACAACTGAGGAGGTTGAATTTCCTAACGAAGTGGTGGTATGTACATTGATCATTTCATCAAACTTAGACAATGATTTATTTGATTATGGATCATCGTATTTATTTATATCTTCCCAGTTTTCCAAGAAAATTATATATATCCAATTAGATTTAATAAAGGATTTATCAGTAAAAACCCCTAGTGTATGTATCATTACAACAAAGGAATGTCAATTAGTCCCCCTCATGACACATAAACATGCTTTAGTTTCTAACCTTATCATCATACCAATGACTGAATTTGATATAATTCTCAGTATGAATTAGCTGTCAAATTATGATACAGAGATCTATTGCAAGAAGAAGGAAGTTACAATTTTTGAGAATGATGTGAAATCCATTATCTTTAGGGAAGAAACATCACCATCTGATTATCATCTAGATCCACCCCCAGTAGCTCTACTGAATTCAATTATTGGGGAGGAAGGGAATGAAATAACTATGGGTGAGGTGAAGAATGTACAGATAGAGGACTTACCTATTGTGCAAGAATATATTTATATATTTCCATAGGATTTACCTGGACATCCTCTAGAGCAGGAAATTGAGTTTTCCATTGACTTAATTCCTGGTTCAAGGCCCATATCAAAGACCCCTTATAGAATGTCCACTATGGAGTTAGTGTAACTAAAGAACCAAATAGAGGAATTGAGTGATAAAGGATTTGTTCGACCTAGTGTTTCTCCATGGGGAGCCCCTATCCTCTTTGTCAAGAAGAAATATGGATCCATGAGGCTATGCATTGATTACATGGAAATAAATGCCATTAAAATAAAGAATAAGTATCCTTTACCCCAAATTGATGATTTATTTGATCAAATTCATGGTGCCCAATATTTTTAGAAGATTGATCTTCGATCAAGATATCATCAGTTACTTGTGAGGAAGGAATACATTCAAAAAACATCATTTTGAACTAGGTACGTGCATTACGAGTTTACAGTAATTCTTTTTGGACTAACTAATGCACCATTTGTTTTTATGGATATGATGAATATAGTTTTCAAGGAATATCTTGATGACTTTGTAGTGGTGTTTATTGATGATATCCTGGTATAATCTAAAATCCATGAAGATCATGAAAATTACTTGTGCACTATTTTGAATATTCTGAGAAGAAATGAATTATATGATAAGTTTAGCAAGTGTGATTTTTGGCACTAATCAGTTTCTTTTCTGGTCCACATTGCCTCTAAGGATGGAATATCTATAGATCCTAAAATGAAAAAGGCTATGAAAGAATGTCCTACTCTAACGAACATAACTGAGGTACATAGTTTTATTGGTTTATTAGGTTATTATCGGCGTTTCGTTCAGAACTTCACCCGTTTATCCAACCCAATAACCAAGCTCACACGAAAAGGGGTTAAGTTCGTATGGAAAAATGAATGTGAAGAATGTTTTGAAGAATTTAATAGGATGTTAGTGAATGCTTCGATCCTAAACCTACCATCAGGGAATGATGGGTTTGTTATATATAACGATGTATCAAAGAAAGTACTTGGTTGTGTCCTTGTATAGAATGATCGAGTGATTTCCTATGCATCTAGGAAGCTAAAAATTCATGAAAAAAACCATCTAACTCATGATCTTGAGTTATCAGTGGTAATCTTTTCTCTAAATATTTGGAGACATTACCTCTATGGAAAAAATGTGAGATATATACAGATCATAAGAGTTTGAAATATATATTCTCATAGAAAGAACTCAATATGAGACATAGGAGATGGATTGAGCTACTCAAAGATTATGATTGCACAATACACTACCACTCGGTGATGGAAAATAAGGTAGTAGATTCTTTGAGTAGAAAGGACCACAGAATTCTGAACAAGATGAGAGTTGAAAGGGATCCTATGTTCATGGATATAGTAAAGATGTATATGGGAATTATCGAGGAAGGTAACACATCACTACTATTTCAAATGGTCTCCAAACCTTCCTTACTGGAAAGGATAAAATGTTCTCAGGCTGATGATGGGGAGTTTCAAAAGAAAATTAAAGCTATAAATGATGAGAAGTTGGCTGAATTCATATATGAAGGTGGCATTTTGAAATTCAGAAAGAGGCTTTGTGTTCCAGCTATTCCTGATCTAAAGAGGGAACTATTGGATGGTTCTCATAGCTCTAATTTCTCTATACACCCTAGTAGCACAAAGATGTATAGAGATATAAAGGAACATTTTTGGTAGGAAAGCATGAAGAGGGAGTTTGCTGATTATGTGTCGAGATGTTTGGTGTGTCAACAGGTGAAGGTTGGAAGAAAACGTCCTGGAGGAGTCATGAAACCCCTTCCTATTACGATGTGGAAATGAGATGATATTATGATAGACATTGTCCTGGGGCTACCAAGGACTCCAAGAAATAATGACGTGATATGGGTCATTGTTGATCATCTTAAAAAATCATCACATTTTCTTGCTATAAGAGAAGATTTACCACTTGAAAATTTAGAAAGACTATATATTAATGAAGTTGTAAGACTTTATAGTGTACCCTTATCAATTGTTTCTGATCGTAATCTATGTTTTACATCACAATTCTAGAAAAGTCTTCAGAAGTCCCTAGATACTGATCTTCATTTGAGCACTGCCTACCACCCACAAACTGATGGACAATCAGAATGGACTATTCAAACTTTGGAAGACATGTTGAGGTCTTGTTCACTTTATTTTCAAGGCACGTTAGATTAGTATTTACCTCTCGTATAATTTTCCTATAACAATAGCTTCCATTCAAGTATTCAGATGGAACCATATGAAGCGTTGTATTGAATGATAGGTCGTACACCAACTTGTTGGGATGATGTTGGTGAAAGAAATCTCATAGGCCCAGAACTTGTTGAAGAAATAATAGAAAAGGTGAATATTATCAAAAATCATATCAAAATAGCTCAAAGTAGGTAAAAGAGCTATGTTGATAACTTAAGGATGGATTTGGAATTTCAAGAAGGAGATCATTTTTTCTTAAAGGTATCTCCATGTAAGGGTATTATATGATTCAGTAAGAAGGAAAAATTAAGTTCAAGGTACATCGGACCTTTTAAAAATTTGAATCAAATTGGAGCCTTAGCTTACCGTTTGGAAATGCCGCCATGTCTCTCCAAAGTTCAAAATGTGTTACACGTATCAATGTTAAGGAAATACATGCCAGACCCATCACATGTACTCACCTATGAAGAAATAGAACGTGAGCCTAATATGTCTTATTGTGAAGAGCCTATCAAGATTCTTGATACCAGAGAAAAAGTATTAAGAAATTGAATGAATCTTCTGGTAAAGGTTATTTGGAGGAACTATAAGATGGAAGAGGCAACATGGGAGCCTGAGGATCTTATGTTGAAGACATACCTGAATCTTTTTAGGTAATAATTTTTTGAATTTCGAGGACGAATTTTTTATAAGGAGGGGAGAATGTAATGACCAAATAATTTTTTCAATGGAAATTCATTTCTTATAAACATGTCATAATCACATGAAATCACAATATAATGAACTATTAAGTGCTATTTTACCTTTAAAAATAAGTTTATCACTTCTGTGATGTGAATTTTAAAAATCTGACATATACGGTTGTGATCAGTATGTTATTTGGAGTTCGATAAGAAAAACTTAATTTTTGGTGAATAGTAACCTACCCTTATGAATAGTAACATACCCTTATGAATATTTATATACCCTAATGAATATTAACCTTAACTATGATAGTATATAAATAATATTCAAGTGGAATTAAGATATACCTATGCTTTGGAATAAGTAAATAAATATTTTAAAACTGCTGTTTTTAGAATAAATTATGATTTTAATTAAATATTAAATTAAACATATTTAAAAAATTATTTTTGAAAAATGGAATTCATTTTTGGATTCTACATGTCGAAAAATGGTTAGGGTGAATTTTTGGTATTTTTCTGAAATACTCAAATTTTTGATGAATAGTGAAATATGGTAAAATACCGTATATACAAATTATCAGTTAAATACACTATTTATGAAATCAAAAGTGATGTAAGTACACTTGGTTTGAACTCACATGAATTTATTACTATTCTTGGTCATGTAATCATCACTATTTCTTGTCTTGAGGGAAATTAATAATCTAATGATTAAAAAATTATGAAAACCCTCCTCTCCTCCACTATAAAAATCCCCCATCACTCCCTCTTCTCTTCACTCCTCTAAGCCTTGAATCTCCTTAATGTTATGCCCAAATAGACTTCCATAGTCACTACCCATGTCTAGGAAGCTCTTTTTATTTCCAAAATACCAAAACTCTTTCCCTTTAGGTGGTTCCCAAGGAGGTTATATCAAGAGGTAAAAAACCTTTTTTTATTTAGTTTCATTTCAAGTTCCTTTATTTTGTAATCCTATCCTAAAATACTCTATCCAAATTACCATGATAGATATAGTATCATCTATATACTATAATTATATCATGTGAATAGAAGAAACATCATCAATATCCTCTCTCTCTATTTTATTTTATAAACGAAATCAACGTCCATGAGGTTCCAATTTATAACCTTCATGGACGACGAAGACCCATTTTTCAAATTCTACTTCATTACTGGTCATGAAACCATTTTGATGGTTGAACCAGAATTTAAAATATGTATTATAACCAAATTAATATTCAGGAACTAGTATATGTACATATTATTAAATCATATGACCAAACTAGTTCCTAATAATCAAAATACCGCTAAATAATCTAAGTGAATGTCATAAATATTTCATCTAATGATTCATCCTCTTTACATGTAACCAAACGATAGAAATGACCATTAAAAATTATTTATGTTGAAAAATAATATGTAATTTCAATTCTAGATATTTACTTTCATTCCACTCCATTACTTAAAAATAAGTGAATCGATTATGAAAATAAAGAAAACAAACACTTCAGAATGATGAAATTCAATATAATAACTTATCACTAAGGGCATAAATGACCTAAACAGAATTATGATAAAATAAATAAATGTATAACATATTATGAAATAATTTATTAATAATTTAAATTTCATATTATAGGATCTTAAGTTCAAGAGTGGAACACGTTCGGACTTAAGGTAAGGGTTATTCACCCAAACTTCCATTTTCATTCGGGTTACTTTCATTGTATAATTACCTCAATGAAATTATTATGTATTATTATTTACTCCTCATAAATTCTATTTGAGTATTCTATATATGTAAACCAACCAGAATCCTTCCCTATTTTATGGATTGTTACAAGTTTTAAAAGAAACTTTCAAAACTGTTTCCAAAATACAAGCCCGATTCAAGGGAATTTCTCATCTATTTTCAAGGGCACTCTATAATATGTTTTTGGAAACCATTATCTTTATAAAATCAATAATTTTATTATTAAAATACTATCTTACTTCACTTATGGCTTTATACACATACTTTTCCAAAATAACTCTTCTTTTCAAAGTAAGAGTATTTATCTCAAGATTTACTCAAAGATTTTATAAGAGTATCATTATCTATTTCAACACTCTTGTTGATTCTTATGTATTATTGGGATTATTATTACATGTTATAATCTACCATATTTAATTTAATGTTTTATGATTATTTTGGATGTGTATGTTTTATCTTAAAACCATTCACCAATTTACTCTGAATGGTTAGTGTTTATGCTTAATGTTTGGGGAAAATTATTTGCATTTCATATATTAATTTCAATATGAATGTATATGTTGTTTATGTTTATCCCCGTTCATATGAGGAATTAATTGGAAATATTAAGTGTTGGGTGGGGCCCGCTATAGCCCCTCGGTGCATCAGTTGGTCTCATGAGACAAACTATGGTCTTAACACAAGGCCTTGACAAAATGATTATTTATGGTCTTGGCACGAGGCCTTGACAGTATGGTTATGTTGTCCCACATTATTCATTCCATCATTATGAAAATATTATTTATGGTTCATGTGATTATTTGACTATTAGAATACCCATGATTATGTTATATTATGGAAATATTTACTCAGCTCATATTTCTGCCATATTATGTTCAAGTTTATTTTTAAAGGCATGTGTTTTAATTATTCACCATGTCTAATGTTTATGTTATCTTCCACTGTATTTATTACCCTTACTGAGAATTTGATCTCACCCCTTTCTTATATTTCATTTTCTCAATATATGAAGAAGTTTATTATGAATGACATGCTGAAATAATCTAGGAATTATGGATGTTGTCTAAGTATTTTCTATGTTTTATTTCTTTTCAAGTTGTAATATTGAACTTATGTATGTATCTTGTTTCCAATAATACTAAACTACTCGATCCTTTGGGATACTTATTCCTTTGTTTATATTATAATGTAATTAAATAAGGCACCATCTCCAAGCAACTGGGTTCGGGTCCTTACAATAATGTCAAGTTCAGAAAAAACATGGGTAGATTAAAAAAATGGAAACTATGGAAGCATGAAAACTGCTAGCTTAAAAATATAATCCTTTTAAGTTCCCTATAGTACAATTATTATCATAAATATTCAAACACATTCCTCGGCATCCTACTAAATTTCATTTTCCTAGAGTGATGTAAAATGATGGAGTTGAATGTCGTGGAATATTCAACAATAGATTGGGATTCTTCTTCCTAGGACATGAAGTATGTGAATGTATTTTGTCTAAATTTTCTCTTCTTCCAAAACCATAGGGAAGGTTATGGATAATGATACACTAAATTCTATCATGAATCAAGTGGTGGAAAATAAAAACCCTCCCTTTAAGTAATAGTATCATTTTCTTCTAATGTAGTCACATATTACTACATCGATAAGGAATTATATGAAATTCCAAATGATTTTTAAGGTGTATGAAGTTGTTAATTCAAGAATAGTCTTAAGAATTCATTGATATCGCACAAGGTTTTCCTACAATTCTACCAATAACCCAAGGTATATCTCCCCTAAAACTAACCAACTTCATATATACCTACAAGTTAGACATGGTCATATATATATGTATATATATATTTAAAAATATCATTCTCTGGTTCAACTAATTATTTCCAAAAGATATATCACAATAGCATGGATGATAGATATATCACTCAGTCAAAGAATATAAGTTTCTTCTAAACAAATAACACAATTAAAGCTATTATATTAATAAATTAGTATGTAGTACACAATGAGTATATATATGAAATTTAATCTTATGTTAATACTCATGATTCATGAATGCATCAAAAATACAATAAAACTATAACATAAATCTTTTGAATGGTAACTCGAAGGTCTGTTACACTTATGTCATCCACACACATGCTAACACACAAACCAAAGTCCCAAAGATCCTATCTCACTTATACAATGTCCCAAATTAGTCAAATAAATAAATAAATCAAACTATTCTCTGACACATTATTTTAATTTCCCAACATGAACCTCTAGGTCCAAACCGAAGAGTCACATGACTTCATACACACCACCCCATATGCAAAATGATACCGACTAGCTATGAGGGTACAAATTGAATTAGTGGGGAGAATATACCCTCAATATCATATCATTGAAATAATTATATAAATAAAATATAAGATAATATAGTAAATAAGATAGATCAAATGATATTAGATAGCCCACATGACATGCAAATAAATTAATTGGATTCCAAAGTGGAAAGGAAAAATAGAATTTAGGTGATTTATATATGTAAATAAATAAAAAATTATGAAATCCATTTGAATTCCTTCCAAATTATTCTACTAGATCCATGCTCCTTAGTTCAACCATTATCAAAAAACCACCTACCCATTAATAGATCCCTATACATGATGTATATACATTCATCATGAATCCAATGTAAGGTTGTTGGGTAATGAAAATTCTATATGAAAGGAGAAACAAATTCCGTGAATTTGGAAGAGGTAAAAACATATCAAAAGAAGATATTAAAGAAAATGTTTCAAGGGGTAGTATCCACGATGGAAGGGTTGGTCCCATGATATGAAAATTTCTATATGGACCACTGCTCTACATGGATTTCTTCCATTCTTTAAAGAACCCCACAAATGAATTTTTTCACAGGAAGAGATGGTATAGCCAACCCCATAGAATGAAACTATGTCATTTGTGTGGATGGAAGGTGATGCTTTTCCTCTGTGAACAACTGAACCCGTGAATGGAAATCATTTGTGGGTAAATATTCCCTTTTCCATCACTCGCTAATGAAATTGTTCACAGGATGGGTCATATTTTATAGGCTCCTAAAAATGAAGAATCGTGGAAAACTATGGATAAGAATCCATCCTGGTATCCGGTTCCACCAGTATTCTATAAAATACTCATAGGAGAACTAAAAATATTGTAAAATGGATATATGGAGACACACATGGAAAATTTGAGACTCTAAGGATAATTGAGAGAATCCTTTTATTCCCAAAAGCTAAAACCCAACCGCATGCTTCTAAGGAAGAAAATAAATTCATTTTGGCCATCTGCAAAGCCAAGACTACTTCAAAGACACCACACCGTAGAGAATAAATAGATGGAATCTTTGTGGACCACCACTCTATTTAGAAAAAATCTACATATAGGGATCCCTACCCTTGTATATCAAAACACAATGTGGGAGGAACTCGAGCCAAAATAGAAAAACACTATGCGGGTGGAACCCAACCCCACATAGATAAATTCTATATGGGATTAACCCATTTGCATGTAGCAAAATGCTATATAGGCAATACACACACCCACGTAGCAACATGCTACATGGAGGAACATAATCTCTCATGAGAACATGTTACATGGAATGGGGAATCCTAGGGTTTTATACTCTCTAGATCCCATAACCACCTTACATCGTACCATCATGCCCTACATTGGCCCCTCTACGAACCTTTCTAATGGCATCATGCCATGGATTATTCCAAATGTAACTGACATATATTATTAGATCATTAGTCACATTTGTGTGTCCTCTCAATTCTACATACACATGGTAAGAGGAGTCCCTATGGTAACATCCTTGATAGGGATAACCTTCAAAATTTTATTCAGTCTACATTCTCATGGTATAAAGGGTCCCAACCTTGGCGGTTCTAACATGGACCTCACTATTCTGGGTGGAGAGAGAGGGGATCATGATTTTCATTCCAAACTATTTGGGATTTTATTTCTCAACTAATTGGGATATTTAGGAATCCTCCTTGAGGTTCAATCCCAATGACCAATTTCAACCTAATGTTTTCTAGTACACATTCCTGGTAGAGTCATATCCACCCCGAAGTTTCACATTCCTTTCGGGTCTCTGTCATCACCATCCTTATCAGGTCACATCCCTAGTAAGAACATGATCTATCCTAAGAGACAAAATCTCTTCCAGGTACCTTGGGATTACTCTACATAATGTCCACACCATCCATGGAAAACCATCATTCACCTATACATCCTTGTTGCATCATGTTAAACTACATGGTTTGGTCCTCATAAAATGACCTTAAAAGGTGACATGTCCTGTTAAGTGGCACCAAACTATGTGTGTTCATATTCCTTTCACGAGGATATGTATGAATCCCATGTCATGGGCCTGATCCCGACATTAAAACAATTTCTATCTCCCCGGATGATAGTAAACTCCAGAGTGCCTCACCACGTGGTTCAAAACCAGCATTGTGCTAATGAATAACGAATGAATCTGTAGTCCATTTGTAAAAGAGTACCATTGATAGAGAACCATATATACTTCTGTATATCCACATAAATATAGAAGCATGGATACATATAGATGATTCCAAATTTATTCTTATAGTTATTTTTTATTTTAGGGTGATCCACATCATACATGGGAACGGAAAATGGATTAACGAACATATATTAAATCTTTGAGAGGTTCTTAGAACTAGAAATAGTTCCCCCCAAAATGTTTTCATGAGACAGAATTCCCATCACCTTAGATAATGTGAGTTCTTAATTATAATTGATGAATTTAAACAATTGTTGTCTACCTTTGGAATGTAGGACCATGATTCATCACAGATATGTAAACTATCATGAGTTTCCAATTCCACGAACAGACACTCTTGGAAATTGACCCATTACAAGCGGGTGCAAGATAAGAATGGTGGTCCTGATACATAGGATTGTGCAAAATTAACCCCCCCAATTAAATCATACCATAATGGTTCACCATGACCCATTTCATTAGAAACCAAATGTTCAACCAAACATGAATCCTTGATCATGATGATAGTGTCAACCACCAGTTATACCCCTTATGATCTCAACTAGAATGTGGGCCAAACAAAATAATTGGTGGTACATGTTCCCATATATGAAGCTGATACTTTGATGAGATATTGTTATGTGTTTCTATCACATATATTACATTAAATTTTCAATAGAACAATCTTCAATCCAATGAAATCTTACTAGTTGTTGTGGACATGCGCATGAGCCACTACATAGACCGGGTCCTCGATGAAATAGAGGAATCCATCTCCAACCCAAAATTATAAATGATATGTTTCAAATGAATTTTTAGGGAGTAACACTAGAATGGTAATCTACCAACCATGGAATTAGCTCAAAAGGACCTCCATCAAATGATTTCCTGCAAGCCGTCTGCTCAATGATGGTTGATATCACAGAACCATGCAACCCCAGTAGCCATTTCAAATCATTTCAGGAGCCTATCCCTGAAATATGATAATGAGTTTATCCCTTAACTTTGGGATGATGATGATGTCCCCAATAGAAAATTCATCCTAGAAGAAAATGGTTCCCACCTAAGGTCCCTTTATGGTAGTCATTTCCTTCAATGTCATGCATCCCATCAGACTCACCCTGAAAACTTTCAATTTTTGATGAATAGTGAAAAACACTGAGTTATTGTTTAAAACTGGTTTTTTATTTAAATAATTATTTATTTTATTTAAATTTATTTTAGGTAAAAATAGATACATAATACTTATATAAATTCAATTTAATTCATTGGAGTCAGTTTATAATAATTTTAGATATATAAAAATTTTATTGAACTTTTCACCATCTTTTACCCACCTCATAGGAGAATTTAAAAATTCACATAAAACTTAATTTGACCACTTCCGTGAGTGGAATTTAAAAAATCCGAGACACACGGTTAACATCAATAAGTAAAATGTGATTCAATAAGATGAAAATAATTTTTGGTGAATAGAAACGTTTGACTTTTATTTACCACGGTTAATGGTAAATAGGGTAATTCAAGGTAAAAAAAATATTGTAATAATTTAAAATTACCTTAACACATGTCCTAAACTTATTGGATGAGTAATGGATGAACATGGGTATCCTTGGATCGATTTTGGGACCCCATGGAGCCACTTGTGAATGATAATGACACTTTAGATTAATTAATTTAAAGTAAAGACAAATTTGACATAAACAAAAATATTTTAGTAAATATTTTTTATATAGTGTTATATAAGTAATATTTTTGACTATAAATATTATTTGTAAAGATAAAAATATTTCCTACATCATGGTAATTTTTTTATAATTTTTAGACATTAAATAATTAAATTTATTTATGACACAATGATGATGCAGTAATTACCTTATAAATGAAAGAATCAAATAAATGGTATTTTAAATATTAAAATAAATATAATTTCAAAGTTTTTATGATATCCACGAATTTTATAGGTGAATATGTCATGTTGGGGCTGATTAAATGTATATTTTTTGAAGTAATCAAGTTGTTATGACTTCCAAAAAAACAAAATACCAAATAGTGTCAAAATTGAAAAAAATTAATATTTAAAACAAATACTATATTATTGGTAGATATAATATTCTTAAAAATGTAAGGTTCTATAAAAGGGATTAAATAATATTATATATGTCATTGATGATCCACTTTAGGTTCTATTGGAAGTTTAGAGTAAGTTTATTAACCATATAGAGTAAGAATACAAGAAGACACGGTAAAAGTTAAACTATTTAGCTAAGAGTTAAATCTAAAAGATAAGGTTAAAATGGTAACCTAAACTTGTCTAAAACCTATTGGTTGAGATTATTTTGACCCATAAACACATAAGTCTCTAAATAAATTCATTTTGAACCATTATAAACCGAATATTTTTGTATAATAAATTAATACTTTAATCTTTTCCTAAAGTGACCCTCACCCCTCTTATAAAAGGGCGCTTCCCCTTCTCTCAAAATCACACCTCCAAAGCCATTTGGATCGGCAAAACCCTACCCAAATATCCTACCAACTATCTTAAATTCATCATAGAGGCCTTCATTTGGTCAGAAAGCCATCTTAAGGATCTCTTTTGATCAGATCAAAAGGAAGAACCCGAAGAAGAGGTAATGATTTCACCACCCTCTTTTAAGTTCTCTTATTCTTTCACTTACTCTTTCTTTGTTGTTTCCATTATAAAATAATAACTCCAGTATATTATATATACTGTGATTTTATTATAAATATGGCACAACTATATTCATTATTCTACCCATCTTATGAATGATAATGTCACCATGCGTGCGTACGTACGGCTTATCGTCTCCACACCGTGGTGTAATTTGTTATTCAACACTATGTTATTTGGATGGATATAATGATGAGTAATATGTATATAAATAATAAAAATAACATGATAATGTCTCTGTAAAATTAATATACCATCCAATTCCACACCTTTAAGAAAATGATATTGTCGCTTGTGCGTACGTACGAATTACTGTCTCCACGACGCGATGAGATTCATTTCCACGATCACCATTCATCGACGATTATAAAAATATATATTACTAATAAGTATGTAATATATGACATAATAATGCTACTAGATATATATATATTTATATATATATGTACTTACATATATCTTATTCACTTAGTTCCGTTCAATACAATATGAAAACGGAAACAGCGTTTATGCGTACGTACGGACTACCGTCTCCATAAACGGTGTTTTTCATTTCATATATATGTCTATTATAAATATTTATTTTCTAAATATATATGATATATAAATCATGTTTTATATTCTGGAAGTATTTAAATCTTGGTCTAAGTGATACAATCAAGAGTAACAAGTTAAAACACGTACGATAAAGAAAGCGATTATTACCCGAAATGTTAATTTAACATGGAAATTATTATTAAATGGGTATTATAAAGTCATTAATGAATCATGTATGATATCATAAATACTAATATGGTTCTGGTATACTTTAATAACATACTAATATCTTTATACAGGAGGTTAAACATACCCTTGACTAAAAGAAAGTGCAAGGTAAGGGGTTTTCATCTCACTTCTTATTCCCGTGAGATTCATTCCATATTTCCACTATTACCTTTTATTTGGTGTATGTACTGCCAATAATTGTATTATTTGTGTAATACACTTTAATTTATGTATGATACTTATTTTATATGGTGTATGTTTCGTAAGTTACCAAATTGGTAAGGGTTAATTTCACAATCTCTTTATTATCTGAGATTGTTTTTACGCAAGTATCTACTAGGAAATATTTATTATCCATGTCCATGTTTCATAAAATAGTTTTAAAAGGGATTATTTTAAGGTAATTTTTACTAAAACATCATTTTAAATGTTTTAAATATTTATTATTCTAAACCATTTTCATTAATGTCCATATTTTCAAAATGGTTTTAAGGATTTATTTAAATGGAAATGAATGTTTTAAAATGTTAATTACTTTCAAAAGTTTCAAAGTGGTATGGGAAACTTTGATTCAAAAATGTATTTAAATGTCTTCTTTTCTAAATTGTGTGACTTTTAAATGTTTTCATGAAAAATGGATATTTCTCTCAAAGAGTTTTACAAATCATTTTCATCTATGTCAAAATTCTTTAATGGATTTTATACTTGTTTGAAGTTGATTTATTATGATACAAATCTTCCATATTGTATTGAAGGTTTTGTGATATGTTTGACTATGGATGTGTTATTTTTATACGATTAATGGTTTATGGGTAAAGTATTGACATTTAGTATGCCAGTTTTAATACGAATGTTTATGTTATGTTTAAACCTTTTTATATGAAGAATGCATTGGACTTAGTAAGTGATGGGTGGAGCCCCTTATATCTCCTCGATGTATCAGCATGTCTCATGAGACAAACTAGTGTCTTGGCACAAGGGCTTGACAAAATCTTATTTGTAGTCTTGGCACAAGGCCTTGACTATGTGGTTTTGATAATATGGAATTATGCATTCCATCATTATGAAAGTGGATATTGATATGGCATGTGATTATTAGACTAGTAGAATATCCATGTGAATAAGTAAATGACATTATTTTGTTGTATATTTTCCATATTATGATGAAGTTTAAGTTTAAAAAGGATTTTGTTTTAGTCTTATACATTTCCTTAAATGTTTATGCTTATTTATGAAAGTTTCTACTATATTGTTATCCTTACTGAGTATCTGAGCTCACCCCTTTCTATGTTTTAATTTTCTTAGGATTCCAAGAAGTGTATTATGATTGATAAGCAGGGTTAAGCTAGGAGATTAATGGTGTTATCGAAGGATCATTTACGTTGTGTTTTATTTTCTAAAGTGTAATGTAACGTCCATGTATGTAATCTGTTTTCCAAGACTGCTAAACTGATCGGTCTTTCAGGACTTGATTCCTTATAATCATGCCAATTTAGTAAAATAATGCACCGACTCTGGGTAACTAGGGTCGGGGCATTACAGTTGGTATCAGAGGAAGTTTAGCAATAACCTTGGAAACTAGATTTAGATAAACTCTGATTAGAGCACATTACCCTAAGATAGAATTTGAGGATTAGTATAGAATAACTTCCTAGAATTTTGGTAATGTATAGATTTTGTGATTTTTCCAAGAAAATAAATCCTTGTCTGGATATGAGCAGGTAGAGGCGGCTCTGGCACATATGTACCTAGGGGTAAAACCCGAAAACACCACTTTGATCTAGACTTGAATAGGAACTGATGCTCGACAACGGGCCTTACTACACTCTTATTTACGACACTCCCAGGGGATATGCTTTGGATAATTCTCATTTTCTTTACAAGTCATTATGAAGGATTTATGAGTATATATCTCCTCAAAGAAAATTGTTTTATAGATTATATCTATAAACTCTTCAATTTATGTTAGATATTTTACAAGTTTTGAATTATTCATTGCAATTCATAAACTGACCTAGTGTATGCCATTGTATAAAAATGGTGCCTAGTAGAAGGAATGTGAACTCCAGCAAAACATATGATCCAAAGAGTAATAAGGATCATATATTTCATAGTATTAAGCCAACATTTATAAGGGAAATAGTCTACCATGTATTCTCAACATATGAAGAAATAGTATCATGTGTTAATAAGATAAGTAAATAATTCTCTGAGTCCTATGGATTTGAAGGGAAGAAAGAGAAGAAAAGGATGGAAGAGAGAAAGATGGATAAAGGGAAGAGGGAAAAGAATGATTTTCCAATATATGATAAATGTGGAATGAATCACCTTGGTAAATGTTTTAAGGCAATGGGAGTTTGTTATAAGTGTAGAGAAAAAGGACACCAAGTACGTGATTGCAAGGGTAAGAAAAAGTTTTCAAATGTAAAATGCTTCATCTGCAAGGCGTTGAGACACTACGCGAATCAATGTCTCATTCATAAGAGTATAACACAAATGATGTTATTGGATAATAATCAAGTTATGATACTACCTCAGATTAAGAGGAATGACTAGTGTTCTTATGTTGTTATTATAGAATTATTTCATTTTAGTGTTGTATCAACAGTATACTGGTTACATTAATTATGGAGATAAAAAAGGATTGTACTGTAGTACTATTTTATTTAAGATTTGAGATTATATGGTTCTAAGAAAAGTGACTTAATAGTAAGCTATGTTTTTTGGAAAATACATGGTCGAAGGAAAGGTAATCCTTAATATGGTCCTGATAATGAGGTAGTGATTTTGGAATAAGAGATGGTTGATTTGGATAAATTATATTGGATATTCTTGACTTCCTTAAAACTAATTAATGATTTGTATATTCCATAATTGTTGGAGTTTACAACATTTTTTGGATAGAAGGAGTATATCCAGTATTCTACAAGGAATAAGGGAGCATGAATATAATCAATAAGGTTTTATGGTAATTCAGGATGTTACCATGTTTTAAAATAATACATGATGAAGGTGTTCACATGTTATTACATGGAAAAAAGGATCCTCATTGTGTTTAACTTCCTTATAAATTTTGGACTGAGAGTTTGGATATAAGTATTTCGGATAAGTCTAAAGGTTGGAATGGATTAAGTTTGAAATTTGATACTATTGTTAAGTTTATTTTTGGATTGTTATAAAAAGGACAACCCAGAGGTCGGGCGACAACTAGTTGTGTCTGGCAAGGCCATGAGACTTGAACCCGCAACCAAAGAGCAACAAAGGTGCATCACCTACGACTGGACTACATGATGTACTGGTTTGTATAATTTAGTTTTTTTTAAAATAGTCTGACAAATGAATTATAAATTCATTATTTTTGGAACCTTATACGATTTAGGTAAATATAATTTTTTTAAAATCATTTGGAGTGAAAGATGAGTTTGTGGTAGGAATTAGTTGAAGGATGAAACTCTACTTGTCAAGTATATATATATATATATATATTATTCTCTTATTCTATGAAGAAATAAATTCTTAAACTTTAGGTAAGGCATCTTCAAACTAAATATGTGTTATCATAATACCTTATGTTTTGTTGAACCGATGATATTTTAAATCATCATAGATTGATGGCTTTGATGCCCTCAATTCTACAATTGTTTGTGACTGATGACCTGAATCACTCCCTATAAATATTTACGTTTTCCCTCCAATTATGTATCTCTAATCTCTACCAATGTTCTTCTAATCGAGATCATAATTTGGTGGTGACTTTTTCATTCCCCTTTTCCTATTATTAAGACTAAATTTTATTAACCCAATTTCTGATGTGGGTTTTCCCACAAAGGTATTTTCTATTTTCATCCTTTTATTTTCAAAGAACAATTTCAAATTGCGAGGACACAATTTATTGAAGGAGGGAAGAATGTAACACCCCAAGATTTCATAGTACATTATTTCTTCAAAGTAATTCAATAACTTGCACTACACACAACACTGAGTTCAAGCGCACCACGACTTACCAAACTAGCCGTTCAAAAGCAGTTATGAATAGTATTAAATAAATTTTAAACTTTATATAATAATTATAATTTTAGAATCCATAATATGAGTTTTTTAGACATAATGTAAGAAAAAATAATTTTTTTTAGATAAAAGAATTATTTTTCAAAAAATGC
Source organism: Viscum album (assembly GCA_963277665.1). Classification (NCBI taxonomy): domain Eukaryota; kingdom Viridiplantae; phylum Streptophyta; class Magnoliopsida; order Santalales; family Viscaceae; genus Viscum; species Viscum album. The sequence continues at coordinate 115,276,977 of OY728127.1, forward strand.
AATTTTACCACCTTTTAATGGCGAACCTTTTTTAAATCCAATATTTGAAACTTTTATATATTAAATTTGACAAAATAAACTTCTTCTTTGGAATTGGGACATAATAATTTAGTTTCAATAAATTTTTGGTGTTTTTCTGATAACTTTCATATTTGGGTGAATAGTGAAAAATACTATATTTTAACTGATTTTTTTAATCAAAATAATTTATAGTGTTAAATTATACATTTTAATGGTCTGGAAGTATAAATAGATTATGTTTTTACCATTTAATCCAATTTTGGTCATTATAAGAAATTTTACATTGAAATTGGACACAAACAAGTGTCAATCTTTTAATAGTTATTATTTCTTAAAAATACGCCTTTTGGTTTTGACAATGGGAATTAATTTTAAATTAATAAATTCAACTTATATGTTTTGAATTTGGTAAAATAGAAATCATTTTTGGATTCATAATATCGAAATTATCCTAGGGTGATTTTTTGGTATTTTTCTAAAAACGTTCAATTTTTGATGAATAGTGAAAAACACTGAGTTATTGTTTAAAACCGGATTTTTATTTAAATAATTATTTATTTTATTTAAATTTATTTTAGGTAAAAATAGATACATAATACCTATATAAATTCAATTTAATTCATTGGAGTCATTTTATAATAATTTTAGATATATAAAAATTTTATTGAACTTTTCACCGTCTTTTACCCACCTCCTAGGAGAATTTGCAAATTCACATAAAACTTAATTTTACCTCTTTTGTGAGTGGAATTTCAAAAATCCAAGAGACACAGTTAACCTCAGTAAGTAAAATGTGGTTCAATAAGATGAAAATAATTTTTTGGTGAATAGTAACTTTTGACTTTTATTTACCACAGTTAAAGGTAAATAGGGTAATTCAAGGTAAAAAGAATATTGTAATAATTAAAAATTACCTTAACACATGTACTAACCTTATTGTATGAGTAATGGCCGACCATGGGCATCATTGGGTCGATTTCGGGACCCCATGAAGCCACTTTTGAATGATAATGACACTTTATATTAATTAATTTAAAGTAAAGATAAAATTGACATAAACAAAAATCTTTTAGTAATTATTTTTTATATGGTGTTATATAAGTAATATTTTTGACTATAAATATTATTTGGAAATATAAAACAATTTCCTACGTCATGGTTTTTTTTATAATTTTTAGACATTAAATAATTAAATTTATTTATGACACAATTATGATGCAGTAATTACCTTATTAATGAAAGAATCAAATAAATGGTATTATAAATATTAAAATAAATATAATTTAAAAGTTTTTATGACATACAAGAATTTTCTAGGTGAATATGAAATGTTAGTAATGATTCAATGTATCTTGTTTGAAGTAATCAAGTTGTGACGACTTCCACAAAAACAAAATACCAAATAGTTTCAAAATTAACATAAATTAATATTTAAAACAAATACTATATTATTGGTTGATATAATATTCCTAAAAATGTAAGGTCCAGCAAAAGGGATTAAATAATATTATATATGTCATTAATGAACCACTTGAGGTTCTCTTGGATGTTTAGAGTAAGTTTATTAACCATATAGAGTAAGAATACAAGAAGACACGGTAAAAGTTAAACTATTTAACTAAGAGTTAAATATAAAAGATAAGGTTAAAATGGTAACCTAAATTTGCCTAAAACCTATTTTTTGAGAGTATTTCGACCCATAACCACCTAAGTCTCGAAATAAATTCATTTTTAACCATTATAAACCGAATATTATTGTATAATAAATTAATACTTTAATCTTTTCCTAAAGTGACCCTCACCCCTCTTATAAAAGGGAACTTCCCCTTATCTCAAAATCACACCTCCAAAGCCATTTATCTCGGCCAAAACCTGCCCAAATATCCTCTCAACTATCCTAAATTCATCCTAGAGGCCTTCTTTTGGTCAGAAATCCAACTTAAGGATCCCTTTTGATCAAATAAAAAGGAATAACCCAAAGAAGAGGTAATGATTTCACCACCCTCTTTTAAGTTCTCTTATTCTTCCACTTAATCTTTCTTTTTTGTTTCCATTATAAAATTATAACTCCAGTATCTTCTATATAATGTGATGTTATTATAAATATGGCACAACTATATTCATTATTCTACCAATCTTATGAATGATAATGTCACCATGCGTGCATACGTACGACTTACCGTCTCCACGCCGTGGTGTAATTTTTTATTCAACACTATGTTATTTGGATGGATATAATGATGAGTAATATGTATATAAATAATGAAAATAACATGATAATGTCTCTGTAAAATTAATATACCATCCAATTCCACACCTTTAAGGAAATGATATTGTCGCTCGTGCATACGTACGGATTACCGTCTCCACGACGCGATGAGATTCATTTCCACGATCACCATTCATCGACGATTATAAAAATATATATTACTAATAAGTATGTAATATATGACATAATAATGTTAATATAGAGATATATATATATTTATATATATATGTACTTACATATATCTTATACACTTAGTTCCGTTCAATACGATATGAAAACGGAAACAACGTTTATGCGTACGTACGGACTACCGTCTCCATAAATTGTGTTTTTAATTTTATACATATGTATATTATACATATTTATATTCTAAATATATATGATATATAAATAATGTTTTATATTTTGGAATTATTTAAATCTTGGTCTAAGTGATACAATCAAGAGTAACAAGTTAAAACACGTACGATAAAGAAAGCGATTATTACCCGAAATGTTAATTTAACATGGAAATTATTATTAAATGGGTATTATAAAGTCATTAATGAAACATGTATGATATAATAAATACTAATATGGTTCTGGTATACTTTAATAACATAATACGATCTTCATACAGGAGGTTAAACGTACCCTCGACTAAAGGAAAGTGCAAGTTAAGGGGTTTTCATCTCACTCCTTATTCCCATGAGATTCTTGCCATATTCCCACTATTACCTTTTGTGTGGTGTATGTACTGCCCATAATTGTATTATTAGTGTAATACACTTTAATTTATGTATGATACTTCTTTCATAGGGTGTATGTTTCTTAAGTTACCAAATTTTTAAGGGTTAATTTCACAATCTCTTTATTATCTGAGGTTGTTTTTACGCAAGTATCTACTGGGACATATTTATTATCCATGTCCATGTTTCATAAAATAGTTTTCAAAGTTATTCTTTTAAGATACATTTTACTAAAACTTCATTTTAAATGTTTTAAATATTTATTCTTCTAAACCATTCTCATTAATATTCATGTTTTCAAAATGGTTTTAAGGATTTATTTAAATGGACATGAATGTTTTAAAATGTTAATTACTTTAAAAAGTTTCAAATTGGTATGGGACACTTTGATTCAAAAATTTATTTAAATGTATTCCTTTATAAATTGTGTGACTTTTAAATGTTTTCATGAAAAAGGGATATTTCTCTCAAAGAGTTTTACAAATAATTTTCATCTATGTCAAAATCCTTTAATGGATTTTAAACTTGTTTGAAGTTGATTTATTATGATACAAATATTCTGTATTGTATTGAAGGTTTTGTGATATGTTTGACTGTGGATGTGTCATTTTTATACCATTCATGGTTTATGGGTAAAGTATTGACATTTCGTATTCCAGTTTTAATATGAATGTTTATGTTATGTTTAAACCTTTTCATATGAGCAATGCATTGGACTTAGTAAGTGATGGGTGGAGCCTGTTATAGCTCCCCGATGCATCGGTAGGTCTCATGAGACAAACTAGTGTCTTGGAACAAGGCCTTGAAAAAATCTTATTTGTAGTCCTGGAACAAGGCCTTGAATATGTGGTTATGATAGTCTGGAATTATGCATTCCATCATTATGAAAGTGGATATTGATATTGCATGTTATTATTAGACTAGTAGAATATCCACGTGAATAAGTAAATGGAATTATTTTATTGTATCTTTTCCATATTATGCTGAAGTTTAAGTTTAAAAAGGCTTTTGTTTTAGTCTTATACATTGCCTTAAATGTTTATGATTATTTATGAAAGTTTAAGCTATATTGTTATCCTTACTGAGCATTTGAGCTCACCCCTTTATATGTTTTAATTTTCTCAGGATTCCAAGAAGTGTATTATGATTGATAAGCAGGGTTAAGCTAGGGGATTAATGGCATTATCAAAGGATCATTTACGTTGCATTTTGTTTTCTAAAGTGTAATGTAACGTCCATGTATGTAATCTATTTTCCAAGACTGCTAAACTGATCAGTCTTTCAGGACTTGATTCCTTGTAATCATGCCAATGTATTAAAATAATGCACCGACTCTGGGTAACTGTGGTCGGGGCGTTACACAACCACAACACTACGTTCCTTCTATGTCAGCTTACCTAGGTCCTTACTGCATGATTTTAAAATTCATAGCAAACATCTTTGCCGCATGAAATTAAATTGCATGGTCCCTCAATAATGATGTGTGGCTTGATTCCTGTATATGATGATATATAGTGACATCTAAATCTCCAATCCTTGGTCCATCCTCAATAATCAAAAAATCAAAATGAGAAATTCCCCCTCTAGGTATGGATCAATCCTATGTAGAGAGTTTCCATCTAAAACTATATGTGGCTAGATTCTTATTCACATAGGATATATAGTGACAACCTAATCTCCAATCCAAGGTCATGTTGAATAATTCCCCCTATTTCTTGTTAAGTCACCTATGTCCTTTCTGAATGTACATGAGATTCAAGAAGTACATGTGGAGGGATTTCTATCCATAAAGGATACATAGTGAGGACTGAATCTCTAGTAATATGTCCATCCACAATAATAAAAACAATCAGCATGAAAAATTTACCCCTTTTCATATGAGTCAGACCAATGTAGAGAGTTCCCATCCTAAACTATCTTTGGATTGACTCATGTGCACATAGGATTCATAGTGATTCCTAGATATCCAATCCTGAGTCCAACCAAAACAATCAAAATAATCAATGGGTAAAATTACCACCTTTCTTTGTATGGGTCATAAATTTAGAGGGATATAGGTTCCGAACTATGTTCGGCTTGATCCTCACTCAAATGAGATACGTAATAATTCATGGATCTTAAATCATGCTCCATCCACCTCAAAATAAAAATTTACCTATCCTTCATTTTTACCACCTCTGTGTGGTGGGATAAACCTTTTATTCCCCTATTTCTCACACCGAGAATAGATCATATAGGATTAGGAGTTTCATTATGTGATTCTCCACATGATCAACGTGTATCAATTCACATAGGAGTTAATCAGGTTGTGGTTAGAAGACCATAAAAGGCACACCATATGTTCTTCCTACACAACATTAGATTTCATGATTGAAGCCTCTTTGAGAACTACTTTTGGCTTGATTCCATCCATTGTAGGATACATAGAGAATCCCATTATTATAATATTAGGCCTGGATTTTATATTTCCTCTTTACATCAAGTAACCTATGTCCTTACAACATTATGTTGAATTGCATGGCTGACGTCCTTGCCACATGGCACTGAACTGCAAAGTTCTTTAAGAACTACGTTTGGATTGATTCTTGTTTTTACAAGATAAATAGTGATGCCTAGACCATGGGTCCTAGTCCCAGCCATGGGGTATGGAAAATAAATTTCCCCCAAATCTAGAATTCAAACAATGATCTATAAAGGTTATCTAAAATTTAGGTTCCTCATTCAAGGATCAATTAAGGAAACATAAATTTCTCCCTATATATGAATCATATCTATGTGAGCAGCTTCACACTCCATGGGAAATCAAGTTAGTGAGGATTCTTATAAACATAAAAACATTTATTCAATCTATCATACTCTGTGTCCTAGACAATTTAAGATCTCCATTATCTTTCTTTGGCTATTGAAGATGGAGGGTCAGTGTACTGAGAACATTGTTTCATGATAATTCCCAATTTTCCCCATTTGGCTCTGAATAAGTCCCCCACATAAATATCCTATCAACCAAATGAAAATGAATAATTAATATAGACCTATCCTATATCCATGATCCCAATGGATTTTTTGTCCTATAACATTTCTCCTGATCTATAAAAACCTATAATCATGGTTTACATTTTAATTTTCCCTCAAGTCTAAGGCATTTCAGATCTTTAGGGCCCAATAATCTCTTTATTACTCATCATTTTCATGACATGTGGTCCAATCCATGTGACCTAAAACTATAGGACATCATTCCATCCTTTCCAAATGATGATAAACTGTTTGTCTGATGTCATACTTACATTACACTAAATAGCATGCTTTATAAGAACTATATCTAGATTAATTCTTGTTATCATAAGTTATATAGTGATGATTGAATCATCATTTCCAATTCAAACAAAAGATAAAAATTCTCCCCCTTTTCTTGTCTATGAGTCATACCTTCCCAAGAGGCTCCTAGAAAAATAACTACCAATAGACTAATTCAGGCATTTATGAGATAATTAATGATAACCATATCTTATATCATGGTCTGACTACCAAAAAATAAATCCCCCCAATTTCCTATACACTATATAGGTATTCCTATGAGGGTGCACTATGCATATCACCCCACTAGTGAGCCCTCATTAAAAGGAATATGTCCCTTTCCCCACCCAAGAGTTCAATCAATGTGTTGGAAAACATTCTCAGATCTACATATGGATTGATTCCAAAAATCACAGGATACATAGTGTGATCAGGTCTACAATCCAAGGTCCATCCCCCAAAAAAGTTAAAAATGTCCCCTAAATTTTCACAGGCCAGACCTGCATGAGGAAACTTCACATAACTATGTATGTATTTATTCTTGTTTTGAAGATATACATAGTGACACTCAGAACTTATGTATCAATATTAGATGTAACAAAAAATTAAAAAATTCTTCCCTCTTATATATGGGTAATACCTCTGTAAGGGAAATGTTTCTACCCATTCCTATGAAATTTTGTCATGAATTGATTTGTTCATATACTAGAACATTCCTTTCACAAATAAAACTCCACATCCAGGGAATTATGAATCTATGTAAACCCCCTAGCCATTGAAAATGGAGCGTCAATGTTCTGAGGAAAACATTAATTGACTATGCACAATATTCCATAGTGGGATCTCCAAAATTATAATATAAAAAATTATTTTTAAACAAAGAAAATTTATTCCTCAGAAGATACCTCTTATATCTTCACATACCCCAACAAATTTTTCATCCCATACAACTTCTCTAATTTGAAACCCCATAGACTAATGAATTTAAACATTCCCCTTTATGCAAGAAGATGAAGAAATTTTATTAGATAGACAACCATGAAAAGAGAGAATCATTTGTCATTCAATAAAATGAAATTGACCATAAATGGTATCCCTTGAAGGTTTGTTCTATACTAACTTAAACTACATAGTCTATTTTCTAGTCGCACGACATTAAACTTCCCCATTATCCAACCCTCAGTCACCCAAGCCAAATTCATGTAGGAGTGGTTTCTCATTTATGGATATCACTAGTACATAATTTCTCATCATTTTCAGACACCATATCATTGATAAGACACCCTTCTTTGTCTTAAGGGATCCAAATTTTCACAGACCACCTATCCATAGGAGATGGAGGGTTTGTGTCTTGAGGACACTTTTTTTTGAATATGTACAATATGCCCAAGTTGGATCTACATAAGTCACCCGCACAAAAGGCCTGCCAACCAAGGAAATATTAAAGAGATACTTTTCCTATCCTCGTATTCCCTAAAAAAAAAATGTCAGAAACTATTTTTTTTGTTACTCACATACTTGTCCCATATCATGTATCAGATTAAAAAATTACAAAACTATGGTCTAAAAATTATCCATTCATGTCTGAAAATAATTATTACATTCTTATATGGTAATTTCTATTTAGTTCATTAACAAATAATCCATAGTACAAGTTGTTTTACCTAAAGTACCAGTCACATTATTCTTATTGGGGGGAATTTATACTTCACACAAATAGAGACACAATAATCACTGGGTTGAAAATCAACAAAGGGAACCCTAGATAAAAGTAGAGTACCATATATATAAACCAATTCATTGAATGGTTTAAGAAAAAAATGAGCAGTAAAAAAAAGCATATAACTTTTTTGGTCTAAAACCCTTAAAGGGAGGACTAATAAAAATTCATGTTATGCCTGCTATTCCTACACCCCACTGGACATTGGAAAAAGCTGGGTTGTAGTAGAAAAGACATAATGTTTGTAGGTATTTTTATGTAACCATAGAAATAATAAATACTAATCTCATAGAGTTCCATGGATCAAGAAAAAATAAGGTCATTACATGATTTTGTTAATTTTATTATCCCATGTTACAATTGTAGTTGATATACAATGGAGATTATCTTTCAAAACTATACCAATTATGATAAATTGGAATTAAAGGATAAGACAAAGGATATGTATTTTAGGTAAAACATGTTTTAATTTTTTTATTAAATGATAATTTAGGACTATCCACATATTATAGTCTCTCCTAGATGATTCTAAAAAAATTAAGAAATAATAAATGGTTATAATGAAAATTATCCTACCCTATTCAATATATTGGATAGTATCTGAAACGATCCATCAAGAACCTAATCAAGATTTATTCTTTTCCATGCTTCATATTCAACAAGTGGGATCAATTTTTTTAATGAATTTCCTTAGATCATGACCTCCAAGTTTGGAAGCTTAATGTTACTTATTTTTTATGATAGTTATGACTTCCAACTAGATATGTGAGTGTCATAGTCATGCATCTATGCATTTTTTCTAGTCATCTGATCATAAACATGTGCATATTCAGTAAATATGTGATGAATCTAGATTGAAGTATCATTTATAGATTCCTCTTAATGAATGGAGGCTTTAAATTGGACAAGTTTTCATTCGCATGCAGCCAATTATTTTCAAGAAATGAGAATATGGTGGATAAATTTATATAAGTGTTGGTAATCAAAACATTCCATTCAGAAGCTAGGGAAATGTGGACAGAGTGTGTCCACCTTATCATAAAACTTCTCTCTGGTGGTCTCTCTGATGATATAGTACATTTAATACCAATACCATTTCTACACAACCTCATGTTCGATTGCAACATCAAGATATTGGATTCATTCATCCACTTCTATGAGTATATAGTATACGATTAGATTTAAAAAAGACTATTCATTCTAAATTATGAAACCTAGGTGGAAATTTCCTTCATATATAATTATTATTCAATATTAGAAACTAAACTGATTGGGTTGGAATCAATTTGTATAATGACTGATAGTTTCCCCCTTGGAGAAGCCTCAGTAGGATAAACAATGGTGCTAGTCAAAATTATTGGGTCTGTACCACTCCTCGCAGAAGGATAACATGAGTATGAAACTCTGTTATAATGTCTACAATGATGGGTGGAACATATTACCCCCTATAGAAGTGGGTATCATTTATTTGATAGAAAAATGACTAGGACTAGATAATGGTTTATTCACCTATTAGAATGACTTCCCTATCACCCCATCGAGATAGTAATCCACCCACATTTAAGAATACTCCCATGAAATGTTAGTCAAAGATCTCATAGGTGGTAAAATAATTTTATTAACATAATCCCCATGCATCATCATTATCAATAATTACCGAATAATGATAGGGTGTGATCCCATTTTGACCTGGGTAAGGGGTAAAGACTCAACTTATTGCAGGCATCAAAATATCTGTGCAAACATATAAGGAGCATAAGGTTTTTAAATGGTTATCTAATCCACCTGAGCATTAAAAATAGCATCCTACAATTAGATTAAATTGGAAAATTATTCTAGAGAACCTCTTCCTTTATCCACTACCTCTCCATAGGGTGCTGGAAAAGGAATGAATGAAAAATGTGAAAAATCATTTAATTTCTCAATAACACTGTCGATGCATATAGATTTCCGGAAAAAAATAGTAGTATTAATCTTTGCAGGGTGAATGGTTGAATGAGGGATTATTAAGGTATATAGATACCCATAACATCGATAGTGTTTCTCCACCCACCCGTATAAGAATTAAAATAGCCCACTAAGATAATGGGGGGATCTTCCCACCTGCATCTGACCCAACAATTCATAAGTATGGGAAATGGTGGGTGTAAAGAAGTTAATAGGTTTCACTCACACAATATGGCCTCCATAATTAAGGTATAAAATAAGACAAAAGTATATACATTATAAGATGTAAAGATCCATTCACTGAAAAACATGGTAAAAAATCCCACCAATTGGAAGTCAGAATATATTTCTGGCCGGATTCTATAGCCCCACATGGTATGCTGGCCTACCTAAAGAGTAGAACAATATGAAACCTAATTTCCAGGTGACTATTTCATTGTATGATTCCTTCTATGTCAAACATTCAACCTTGTACAACTAACTAACAAAAACTGCATTATATAATCATTGAAGGGAATATGTGAGCAGTTATGGAGGGGTTGACCAAGTAATTACACTACCACGATCTGAAAGTCCATCACTAATGAAAATTTATGCTTAATGTTTTCCCATGTATTGGATGTAGGAAGGAACTCATCATATATATTTATGTGAATAGTGATTCACCCTAATTAATAGATATCCCATAAGTTGACCACAACTTCACCATGTGATAAGTTTAATGTATTGGTTCTCAAACACCATAAACTAATTAATTAAAGAAATATATTTCTTGGTGAATAAACCACAAACTTAGAAATCCACACTACTTGATATAAGCCAAATAAATCTAGTTTTAATATAAATTCCTTATAATTTTAGTGCAATTAGAATTACCAATCCCATTCATCTAAGAAACTTCCTCCAGACATCATTTCCTACATGGAGCTCCAACCTCCTTTGAGATCACCTCAAGAGACATTGAAAACTGACAGATAATATTGAAAGGGGGATTGTAAATATATTTCATGGCTGTTTTGGTTACTTTGAGTCCACATAGAACCTTTTAGAAAAAATACATTGTCTAGGATTGACCCTAAAATGATCTTCCATGTAGGATAGATGTTCACTATGTAATGACCTTGAGACACCTTGAAACATGCATATGGGAATTTTGTTCAACATGTGTAAGTGAATCATCTTCTTGAATTATGATGTTATAAAGTGGAAGTTAGTTAGATAATGGGTTTTTCAGAGGCTCTAGTGAAAGTAGGTTATTCAGAGTACTCTTCTGAGGGATGATGTGTTGTCAAATGATGTCTTTAACATTCTCAGCAATAACAATTCTTCTCTTAATTTCAATCATCAAAGAGGATCCCAGAGTCATTTTTTACTTCTGACAATAGCATCCAAAGTATGAGAGATTGTAAAATTCAAAAACTATAGTATGATTTTCTTACAAAAACATATCTCTATCAACCACTTCTCTATGAGGCATTGGCCTATGAGGTGTTTCAAAAAGAGAGGCACCCAGTATGCAAGAACTTCAGTATATATGGCACATGAAGCTTGATCTGTGAAGAATACATGAAAAAAACTAAATATATATGAAAAAATTGAATAATTATCATTCAAATATGATGAGTTCATGTTTTTGGTAAGTTTGGGTGCAAATAAATAAATCTATATGTAAGAACTAGTGGCATAGGAGACTTCACATAGTGATCAGTTCATATAAAAAAATAGGTAAAATAAAAATGAATTGGGTACTCCATTTATAGGTGTGTTTCCATGTTGTGGGTCCACATGCATACCACAAACTGGTTAAAAATAGGACTATTTTTATCATCATAATTTCTTCTTCTTCATCTTGATCAGATACCATTCTGATTGGGTCCATTAGTTGTGTCCTGAAATGTCCATATACACAAGAATTCAATGAATTTGTAAAAAGGGAAAACAAATCCAAAGAATAGTTCGAATAAAATTTTCCATGGGTGAGAAGCTATGAAGGAAATCTTGGTCACAAGAATTGAAAATATCTTCATAGACTGCCACTCTGCATGGAGTTATGTCACTATATGAAGCACCCCGCAAATGATTTTTTTGTGGTATGATATGGAATAATCGACCCCCATGAATGAAACCAAGTGGTTTTCTGAGCCAGACAATGATTTTTGTCTGTTGAATTTGATTTAACCAAGGAAAAATAATCATTTGTGAGTGGTGATTATCTTTTACATCCCACTCGAATGATGTCATTCACAGACCATGGCATCCTTTATGGGATCCCTAAATTGAAACATCGTAGCCCACCATGGATGACTATCCATCCTTGTATCTAGTTCCACATTTCTTTTATAAAATCACTTGAGGGGAACTGAAAAGTTGGACTGATGTAGAGACATATAAAGTCTTGAAAATTTTGATCTATAGAGGATAATTGGGAGAATCCTTTGAGTCCATGAAGGAAAAAACCCACCACATATCATTATGGAGGAAAATAAATTCATCCGGCTATTTGAAAACCCGACACTCCTTCATAGAAACCACACCGTAGAGCATAATTAGATCACCCATTTTTAGACCATCACCCCACATGGAAAAAATCAACAAGTAGGGATTCCTACCCCATGTAGAAAAATGTTATGGGGGATAGACTTGAGCCCTCATAGAAAGAATCTTCACACGTGGAAACCAACCCCGCACAACAAACTACTACATGGGATTAAACATGGTATATATATCATAATTCTACGCACAGAGTACTCTTACCTACATAGTAACATGATACATGCAAGGAAACCCATTTTTCATGAGAATATTCTGTATAGAATGGGTCATCATAGGGTGTTATCCTATATATCTCTCATCACTTCCTTTCATCGTACCATTAGAACCAACATTATCCCCTTTGTGAACGTGTCTAAAGGAATCTGGCCAAGGCCACTTCAAGAGACACCTAACGTACATGATTAGATTATTGGGAACATAAAAATGTCCTATCAAGTCTAAAAACCTATGGGAAGTGAAGTCCCAATGGTAACCTCCATGATGAGGAAAACCGTCATAATGGTTTTAGGTCTACATTCCCATGTTATCGAGGGTATTGACCTTAAATCTATTAACATGGACCTCCCCATTCTATGATAGGAGATAGGAGATCAATTTTGTCTTTCCTTTTGAGGAATAATGGATTATGATCCTTTCTTCCCCATGAACCAAATGGGAATCCCTCTAGAGTAAGCTCATAGTATTTATTATAGGAGGCATAACTTTTTCTTGCCTTTACTAGCCCATGTCATAGTGTATTTATCATCAAATGTGACTATCCCTGTTACAAAAACAGTAGAGGAGATAGTTACATTCTGAGAAAATTTTCCCTCTCATAGGGCTCTAACATCCATCAATCAATGAAATTAGTTAATCATTTGTTCTTCAGATATACAACTTACTCTTATTTCTGACATCGATCATGACTCATGTGAGCTTAGAGGTTCGTGGCGGTCATGAAATTGGCACGATCCCGAACCTCTACTATCCATTAATATGGTATATTCCAAAATCATATATACTCAAATGGGACTTCTCAATAAAGCTAATACATAACCTCCATTCAAGTGGGAATCCACCATAGGTGTAAGACCCAACCCTTTTCCAAACTACATGGGATTTGGATTCCAAACTAACTAGGATACATAGGAATCCTCCTTGAGGTCCAAAATCAACACACAAATTCACCTTAATGTTTTCCTAGACACATTTTCATTATGGTCGTATCAAACCTAGAGGGACATATTCCTTCCAAGTATCTTTCATCACCATCCTTATCTGTTCATATCATTAGTAAGATCATGATCCCACCTAGGAGACCACATATCTTCCATGTCCCATGGGATGCTTCGACGTAATTCCCACACCATCATTGGCCATGCAACATTGACCAGGATGTCCTTGTCAAATGACATTAAAATGTATGGTTTGTTATGAATAACATGACCTTAAAAGGTGATGTGTCTTGTTAAGTGGAACTAAACTACATGGGTTATGATTCCTTTAATAAGGATACATAGGAATCCTATCTCATGTTTCCCATCCCAACATCAAAATAACATTAGTATCCTGGGATGATAGTAAAGTCTAGACCGCCTCCCCACATGGATTAAAACTAGAATCATCTTAATGAATGACTAAATAATCTCTAATCCATTCATAAAAGGGTACCATTAATGGATAACCTAAAATAGATACAGATATCCAAATCAATGAATAACCTCATATACGTACAGATGATTCTGAATGCATGATTATAACTAATCGTTAATTCAGGATGATACACATTATATTTGGGAATGAAGAAGGATTTGTGAACATATATTAAATCTATGAGAGATTCCTAGAATATGTAATAGTTCCCCCTAAAATTTTATGATGAGCCTGAATTCCCATCCTCTTAAAATATGTGAGCTCTTAAGTATTTTTTTCCATGTTACCCAATGAGTGTGTGACTTTGGAATTTAGGTCCATGAGTCATCGTAGATATGAGAACCATTGGGTGTTTCTGGTTCCATGATTAAACCCTATTGGAAACTAACCCATCACATGTGGGTGAGATATATGAATAGTGAACCCAATATGAATGATTAGGCAACATTAAAACCCTACACAATCAATCATATCATAACGGTTCACTGCGACCTATTTCTTTATAATTGAAGGTGTTTCAAATAAAATCTAATAGGTCACCATCAATTCATCCATAGAAAATGCGTAGAAGTATATTATTGTATTCTACGTTAATAATTAATTCCCCAACAAAAATAAACAAGCAACAATCAAGCACCTCTGTTCCAAACATGACACCATAATCCTCGACCAAACCATCTTTAACTCTATGCTGGAAGGAAAAAAAATATCAAAAGTATCCATGAAGTATCCACAACACTAGTAAATAGTATTCTTAGTATTTTGTAAGCCTATTACATGATATCCAATAGCCATCATGTTATCCATTGTCTCAGCAGCCATAGGGAATTGAGTTATCATTGTACTCAAACAACTATTGGCCTCGAGTAAATATGTTATGTGGGGAACACTAGGCATTACATGAATGGAACAACATCCATGAGTATTGTAGTATTCCTAACCTGTCCTTAGGTTAATCATTTCCATTCTAGACATTTGTTTTTACTCCACCCAATAATTTATTACAATTTCATGATGGTCCCCCCAATTACGAGAACTAGTAATAATTCCGCAAAAGGCTTAGTAACATACATAACATGGGAGATAAGACTAAGGAAATACTTATACATAATCATGAGTAGGTATTAAAAACATACAATAAATGAGATTCACATAAAAATTAATGTATATTCTAAATGATTACCCATGTGATCAATATTCCTAAATTAGTCTCATGCATTATGTAGTAAACCACATGCGATCACAATCAAGATTGTTAAATATGATAGAAAATGCAAGGATCATACCACAGAAATTAGTGTTTACAAGAACCCCAATTGGTAAGGAACTTCATCTGTCGTTATCAAAAGATGGATACTAAATCATGTTGTCCACTGATAGAGGACTAGATCACATAACAATGATTCCTAAATTGGATTCTGGTTCATTAAAAAAGAGGTTTAGATATGATACTAAAGCATTTTATATATCATTAAGGGAAATTATAAATTTATATACCTCACATTGTATTTCAACAAAATGAGTTCCATGATATGTTGAAGTATAGGGTTTTAATTCACCAGATCCATTTTCAATTGAAGAATGGATCATGACTTCCTCATCAATTTTACTATCTCATGTCTATCTAATGAACAATGATCCCCCATTAGTCCATCAAAGGAAAAGATATACAAGATGAAATTAAAGAAGAAGATAGTCTCAAGATTATAGATCTAATAAATTATAACTGAAACAACCACCATTAACAATAGATATATATTTTATTGATAGAGATGCTATTGACACATCAAAACCACATTCATTATATAAATGATCTAAGAATCATTCATTAGTTGGAATTGTAATACATATATCAGGTTGTGGAATTCTGAATTTATAATTCATTTCATGTAAATTATTGTAAAATAATAATAATTATAATGAATGTAGGTTTTTTCATTACATAACTATGTTCCCAATAAATAAATCACTTAGATACACAATAGCCAGAGGTTTCTAAAAGTTTGATATGGAATACACTAGAAAAAATAATGGGTAAAAAATAATCATAAATTGAGGTAAATGTGTATTTTAATATAATTAATTTCATGCACACATGGAATGGTCACATAGCTAGTCAAACAATGTTCCAACCCTGCACACCTTACAAGAATGTGTTGACTAGTTTCCTAGAAAAGATACATGTTTAGTCAAACTGTGTTCCATAACCAAGTTTTGGATCCATGGTTTCTATATAGTGGTTTAATGGTTTTTAAAACTATGTGCCTTAGTCTACATGGTATCTCAAACTTCACACCTTGGGATACATGGTTTTTCAAATTGTGTGCCCTAGGGAGCATGGATTCTTTATAGTTTGTCACACAATTCTACATGGGTTACATAGTTTTTTTAACCATGATACTATCCTATGTTGTAGCGATATATATTCTCAATATATTTACTACAAATTTTATTCATATACATAGTTACCTTGAGAGTAATCACATATTGGAAAAAATTTTCTCACAAAGTTTATAATAAAAAATCCTCTAAAAGAGACAAAAACCATCCAAAACCCACTTGAACATAGCCCAAAAAACTAATCATAAAATGTGATTAATTAATGAAAATAACTCATACAAACATGAATATTTTGAGTTCATTACATTGGTATATTTTTGAGTTATATAGATTACATTACATACATCATATAGTTTGGTTTGGTTGTTAAATTTAACTGCAAACAAGTTTTGTTTATTATGAAGAGATAATCAATCCCCAAATATTTTGTGATCCCTTATAATTTAAAGACAACCTTTGGTTTCTGGGGGATGTCACCTAAGGTTAGTTTCACCTCATCTATTTCTAATCCAATGGTTATGGGTGGTATGTAATAAGTGTTGTATATAAAATTATTAAAATATAATAGTGTATATATTCTTAATGAATGATTATAGAAAGTTACATAGGATATTACTAGAGTTATTAAAAGAATATTAATGATCAATAAATTTTCATGAAGAATAAACATAAAGCTGGATGATTCTATATGCATATATATCATGTTACATTAACAACAATGATTTTTGAGGATACATAATCATTGTGAATATATAATGGATGGACATGAAAATCATAATGTAAAGGATGAAACCATATCATGATCAAAATATTTTTTAACAATAAATATATGTGAAGTTCATAGAATAACAGACAATTATTTTTACCAATAAAATAATTTGATAAGTATTATAGTGTTAATCCTTGAGAAAGATATAGTTATAAGATTTTAAAATCAGATATGTGTCTCATCCTTGTAATAAAAATAATATTTTATTTCACATTACACATATATCATTATTCTAAATTCACCTATGATGAAAAAAAGATATATAGAGACCTCATGGATCACTAAATGTGGGATTACATAAAGAGGTATTTTATGATGTATACATCACGATGACTGAACTTCCATTATGTTAAGGACAAACATTTCAAATTTAAATGGATTATGAATTTTTTTCCTATACTCATATATAAATTGGATTCCATTGGCATAGACTTCATTATATGTTTTCCCATAACCTCTAAATGAAGTAATTCCATTAAGTTTATACTAGATTCAATTAAAAATTCATAACAGTTCACTGCTATTTGGAATATATTTTCCTTCAATCATCTTTTTATGATATTAATAATGGATGTGAAATTTATATATGAATTACCAATTTCAATTATATCTGATCAGATTTAATGTTCACACAAATTTTCAGTAGGTGATTTTAAAAGTTTTTCAATAGACCTTAACTCTAAAAAAATATCATCTTCAAAAAATTGATCAGTATAGATTGATTGCATATAATTTTTTTGATATATATAGAACATTAAAAATGAATCTCAATGGATTACAGGACAAATAACTTCCTCAATTTAAGTTCTCATAAAATAGATGTTTCTA
Source organism: Viscum album (assembly GCA_963277665.1). NCBI lineage: Eukaryota > Viridiplantae > Streptophyta > Magnoliopsida > Santalales > Viscaceae > Viscum > Viscum album. The sequence goes on from OY728127.1 coordinate 115,295,078, forward strand.
CACATTCACTCATATTTCACCATATGAGGCTTTGTGATCCATGATATTCATGACACTGACATATTGGGATAAAATTAGATAGATGAATATGTTTTGTAAGGAAAATTATCACAAAATGAAAAATAAGGTTCAAATCATTCTACACTATATTATAATAACACAAATTCATTGGATGTGATATGATGATATTTATCAACCAGATCTAGATTTTGAGGGTGTTAACAGTTTATTCAATAGAATTACACTGTGTATGGGGTTATAAAAATTGGAATTAATGAATTTTAACAGCCTATATAAATTTTTATATTCAATAATATTATTCACATTGGGAAAATATAATAAATTTTTTATCTTTTATGAATACCCTCTCAAGTGCAATATGATGACATGTGTATTATGCTGAGAAAATTATGATCGAAAAATGACCTAATATAATTTTTATTGCCATGTTTATGGTATTGAAGTTATTGGTAATGGCCTGAGAGATGGATTATGCATGGAGGATCCTTTTTAGTTACAACTTAATTGAATAAAAAATCCACATGGTTCCATGTTGGCTTCTATTGGGTATCGAGTGATCCCAATGTGATGGGGGTAGCTCAATGAGGTCACCCATACCCAGATAGACCTGAGATGGTTTCATGATGGTAGGGGAATGTGTACCCAATCCCATTATACGATGATATAATAATTGATAATTTAATTACTTAAATTGATTAATTAAATTAAATTCCTTGTGGATTAATTTTAGACCACAAGATAGGGAGATAACCCATCTCCCTTACATTAATCCTCTCCTTCATTAGAGAATATATTTTTCACCTTGTGCCTATTTTTTCTTCCATGTGATGTTACCATTGGTTGGCATAGCCAACCTTTATTGGTCATCATTATATTTTTCATATTATTACACCAATTAGATGATTTTAATAATAAGGACTACCATAATAATTGTATTTCCATAGTTTCTCTATATCTTACTCCAAAGATTGAATCAATCGACTTGATATAACATATAATTACTTAAATTTTCTATGTATATGGGGGTTGAATATTCCCATTTCTATACATGTATCCATATATATTATTGGATATGGTAATGGGTAGGGTCATGTGTGTGGTTTTAAATGAAATCATTTTTGGTTACTAATGTTCATGTGATACTCCATGGAATTCTCTATTTTATCTAATGGTTGGATATGTTACATTTTGTATGTTTCTTTAGTTACATTGGGAATTTCTTTGGATATATTATCTAATTTAATTTAATGATTATTATGATTAAATGATTTATTTTTTCCATATAAATGTTATTGGAATTATTCATGTGACTATGGGGTGAAAAATTATTTATATAGGCCATGGGTTGTAATGACCACTACCATGGATGTAATGAACTATAACATCATGATAGTGATTTTCAGGTACTTCTTATCACCTTTTTTTGTTAATTCTTTGTTTTTTTGATCTCTGATAGTTTCAAGTGGGAAATTGAAATTTCAGGAATTTTTTGGATTGTTCATGGTCAGGGAATGGTTTTCCCAAACTGTGTGCCCCACTAGTGAAAACTCTACACCCCTTGTAAAGTGAGGAATGATATATTGGTGCATGCTTTCCAAAATCGTGCACCCACCTATTAGAAACTATGAACCCTATTAAAGGGGCACATAGTTACATTTCATGGTTTTGGAAATCATGTGGGCCTACCCAGCTAACCAAGCACAAAATTATTTTTTTTCTAAAAATTATTTAAAAATTCCAAAACCCCCTTTTTACCTCCATTACCCCAAATCCAAAAAAATAGTGATCCTTGGTCTTGGAGGATCTCAAGGACCCTTTTATATCCTAAAAAACCTTCCAAGTAAGATCAAGGCTTGGAGAAAATCATTCCACCACTCTTAGATATGCGATCTTCTCATGTTCCTTCCCCTCCTTCACTATCTGTCTTTCCTCCAAATGGTTTGTTTGATCATCATATGTTTTATGGAACTAAACTCTATTTTTTTAAATCATGAATCTAGATTCATTTTTTATATCTCTATAAACATCATTCCTCATTGGAAAATCCCATTACGGGTGTTTTGTTACTTGATCTTCATGATTAAGGTGGTGGTTCCATTGATAATTTCCAAGTAATAAACCCTTGATTCTCATAGTTTAAAGTAAACATATTTTAATTTAAATATGAAAAAAATTATCGAAATTTGAATAGAAATATATTTGTTATGGAATTTTTGGAAAACCCTTAATTTCAATTGAATTGGAATATGGGGTGTACTTTGGAAATTAAAGGAAAAAGTAAATTTATTGGAGAATATAATTTAAAAAATGACATAAATTGATTTCTTTGAAACCTATTATTGGTTTTATTTTTAAAGGTTATAAGATAATTAAAATTATATTATTTAATTTTGAAAATTATTTGGCATATTGAAATGATAAATTGGGTAATCGAAGTGAAAATTATATTTTGATATGAACTAAATTGAATTGCATAATATTTATTTATTTATTGAAGCACATGGAATCCTATGTAGTTAGTAGGTTTTTTGGACAAGTATTCAAGGGTAATGATGCCCTAGATATTCATTGATGATGACAACAGAAACTAAACCATGATCTGATTGTAATTTTCCCATATATTGGACTGGATTATTGTTATTTTCTCTCAAGTGAGAGTCGATATAATTTTATGATCACTGATATGAGAGTGTGAGGATCCCATATCCAATAAATAATGTACCACATGGAGTTTGATCATTAGGCTATGAATTTTTGTGATACATAGATATAAATTACATAGATTGTTAAACTATTTTACTAATGCCCAATTAATTTGTATAAACTATTTTATATAAAATATTTATTAAGTCATTCTTTTAAATTTTTCCATCCTTTGAAATGAAAATCATGTTTTTATTTAAATATGAAAATGTACTTTCATGCCTATTTTGATAAAATTGGTAGAATGATTTATCCTATTTATTTTGGAATTAGATTATTAAACACTTGGTGAGACCATACTAGGATTTTTTGTCACACTATACCATTTCCTTAGAATATTTACTAATTTTATTATTCCATGTTCGATTATATGGAAATATCCTCTTGGATGAGGTGGATATTCTTCACCCATTGGGCTTGGAGTGTTGTTACCATTTGGATATTTAGTATTATCTTGTCTGTTTTTGGAACATTGATGATTCACTATTTGGGTTTTCTTAAAGCTGTTTGATTATTCATACTATTCTCCCTTTACATTATTGAGTATATTGATATGTATATATTTTATTATGATATTTTTTGGGATAATTTGTTCTCAAATTTATATTACATGATGCTAGGTGCTAGTTTCCAAACTGTGGGGATAAGGATTTCCCTTTGGGATAAGTTAGTTTCAACTCTAGTATCAGGGTACCAGTGTATCATAGCTAGTTCATGAAAAAATGGTATCAACGGTGTAGGTTAATCATATTTCATTGATGTTAGTATGCTATTAAGAAATCTTTTTGGGACTTAAAAGAGGTAATTTATAGTGAGTTTTAGGCCATATCTCATCGTAATTATGCTTAGGTAACCATGGTTGTTTTGGGAAATGAATATTGAGAATTATTTCTAGTATTTTCCCTAATTTTTATTTGGGTATGTTGAATTCCAAATCCTATTTATCTATATGATGTGATTGATTTACCTTGATTATCTTTTTTGAGTGACAATCTAAGTAATTTTTTTATGTCTTAAATGTTTTTTGTTGATGTTTTGTAGAATCATGTGTCTGAGAAGATATCTGAATAGGTCCAAGAGGAATATACTTATGAATCACAATAAGAGAATCCTACCATTAACCAGAATCTGGATGGGGTTTTTGTGTGTGTTGTACAAGCATTGGGACATAAACCTGTATCAATTACCGTTCAGGCTCTAGCCGTGGAACCTTAAAGGGATGAATCTTGTGATTTTTCTCAGTTGTTCCTTCAACAAAAAAAACAATAATAGTTTCAATGATCTAATAATCCTCATGTAGTTGAGGATAGGTTTACCATATTTTAGATTTTTTTGAGTTCTTTGAGACACCTGGTGTGATCAGGATTAAAGTATCCACCTTTAATCTAGTGGGACCTATCAATAGATTGTGGGACTCAATGGTCAATATGAGGAATCATGAGAGTTTAGAGTGAAAGGAAATTAGAACTATTTTCACTGACAATTTCTATATAGAGTCTATGGTTCAAGATAAGGTTAGGGTTTTTTAAACTTGACCAGTTTAATAGGACCATGATGGAATATGTGAACCAATTCACAGTGCATATGTAGTTTTCATAGTATATTGTATTGAATAAAAATATGAAAACTCAATGGTTCAAAATGAGACGTCAATTTAATATTCATTATCATGTTTTATTGCGGAATACCTCTTATTATGTTGATGTTATGGATTTTTAATTGATGTTTGAGCTAGACCTAGATAGTATTTTAGGGTTGATGGGTGGTCATTTCTCTCCTAGTGGATGTTCTGTGAATTTCATCAAAAGAAAGGGAAAACATGATGAGTCTCATAGTGGTTCTCAAAAACCAAGTTCTACTACATATCATGCATTTCTTAGTAAATTCCCTTGGACATACTTTCATTATGTCTAGATCGAGAACTAAAAATGGGTTTTCACTATGGAACCCATGATACATGGTTCCTATAGATGCATAGGTCACTTGTATGAGTTCATTCATAACAATTCTGAACCATGCTGTGGAATGGGATCATAATCACCAAAGTGTAATGTAGTGGAAAAACATTCATTATGATCTAAGTTGTTGTATCTATAAGCATCCAAAATGAAGATTCTTCATTTAGTAAAAGGGTGTCCATAGGATGAAGATATAGGTCTAGCGATCTTGAGAGGTACCATCACTATAGATTCATATTTACTGAATTTTTTATTTGATAATAGCGAATCTCATTCTTTTATTTCAACATGTATTGTGAATAAGCAAAATTTTCATATGAACCTTTTATATTATGTGATTTATATAACTAAACCCATAAAAAAATGCGATATTAGGGTATTAAATTTCATTCTTCTAATTTATCATTATTATATATTGATATTACTTAGAATTTTTTGGTTCCTGAAATGAAATATCTTGATGTCATTTTGGGATGGATTTGATCATTACTAAAAAATACATAATTGATTGATACCTTGAATGAGTATCCTTTAAAATTCCTTATGGGGTGTTCTATATCATCCAGGAAGAATGAGGCCCATGTTCGAGTAGAGATAGACCTTATTATCCATATATGGGGAAGGTGGTATGCGAATTTTATTTTTATCTTGAGCGGGAATTCTTGAGTGGAGGTCTCCCTCCATTTTTAAGTTCCATGACATGTTTCCTTCTGACTTCTCTGATTTTCCACTAGTAAGGTAGGTTGAGTTTTCTATTTATTTGGGGCCTGTTATGAAACTAGTGTCTATTCCATCATACCACATGGAACCAACTAGATTGAAATAGTTTAATGTGTAGTTGTATGATCTTTTAGAGAAATTATTATAAGATTGAGCGTGTCACATTGGGAAAAAATATTCTCTATTATAATAAGGGTGATGGAGAAATTTTCCTGCATATTGATTACTGAATTCTCAACCATGTCACAATAACGAATAAGTATACATTTCCAAATATTTATGATATATTTGACCAATTAATAGGATAGAAGTGGTTCTCTAAGATTAATCTTTAATCTAGATATCACTATTTCAGATTTGAAAAATATGACATTAATAAAACCTACTTTTATAGTTTTAATATCCATTATGAGTAAATTTCCATGACATTTGGTATATCCAACACTTATGTAGTCTTTATAGATTTGATTAATAAGATCTTCCATGAGTATCAGTACACTTTCGTCATGGTCTTTGTGGATGACATCCATGTTTACTCTAAGTACGTGGAGGGTCATGTTAATCATTTGAGGGAAGTTATGGAATTGTTGGTAAATAAAAAAATTTATGCCATCCAATAAAAAAATAATTTCTAGAATCGAGAAGTGATGTTCTTGTAACATGTGGTGTGGGGACATGATATCTCAGTTGATCCTGAAAAGGTGTAAGTTGTAATGAAATAAGAACAAACATGTAATGTTTTTTTGATTCAGAGACTCTTGGGTTTAGTTGGATATTATCACTGGTTCATAAAGTATTTCTCATAGTTTGATTTTCTGATGTCCTCTCTTACTCAGATGTGAGTGATTTTGTCTTGGGATGATAAATTCTAAAGTTGTTTTGTTGTGTTGAAACGTATTTTTAAATATTCGCTGGTGATGGTTCTTCTAGAGGCCGAGTAGGGATATGTGGTCTTATGTGATACATCTGGTTCAAGTTTGGGTTGTGTTTTTATTTATTGTGATCATGTTTTCACCAATATCTCTCAGAAAAATAGGCCACATGAGATGAATTATCCAACCCATTACCTTGACATTGTTGTTGTGATTAATGCACATAATTATTAGTGAAATTACCTATTTGAATAATAATTTACAGTGTATTATGACCAAAATATCATGAGTTATATATTCTCTAAAAAATAATTTAATCCCTACTAGAGATGTTTAATGGAGTAATAACAATATTTTTACTTAAACATTGCCTATACCTTGGGTAAAAGGAATGTTTTCATAGATTCTTTGAGAAGGAAAATTATGACCTATGCTCTAAAAGAATCATCATAAGAGTAGAACATGATGGATCTTTTAAAAAAATTTCATATTAGAGTTAGGGAAACAAGGGCTGATGTTAGTTTTTCCAGTGTTACATTTACCTTCTCTATTATTAGGATGATTCTTTAGGAACATAAACTTGATAATAAATTATGTAAAATTATGGAAACTCTTTACAATGGGGAGACTCTTTTTTATTGGTCGCTCTCTACAGAGGGTGCTCTATGTGTTTTAGAATTGGTTTGATATACTGTTACTTGTGAGGAATTTCATGATGGATTATTTCCATAATTCCCAGTGGGAAGTGGACCCTAGAACCATGAAGATGTTATATGACATGATTTATCAATTATGGTGTCCATGTATCATATTGTAAATTTCTGATTTTGTCTCTTGATGTTATTTGTTCCAAAAGTTCAAGGCTGAGCACCAATGACCTTCTTCATTACTATATCCACTTCTAGTGCTGACATGGAAGTGGGATGATATCTTTATGGAATCTATGACTAGGTTTACATCTACCCTAAGAAATAATAATGTGATATAGGTTATGATTGATTAGAAGAAAAACTTGGATCACTTTATTCCCATTCGAGATACAATCAATGTTGAGGATCTAGAAAATATCTATGTGAGATGGATTTTTCATTTGAATAGAGTTCCTTATTCAATATTCTCTAATATGTATCCTTGTTTTATGTCTCCCTTTTGGATATGCATTCAGGGGGTAGTGGGATCCCAGGTTCATTTAATTATGGAATACCATCTAAAGACATATGACCAGATAGAGAGGGACATAAAGATTATTAAGAATATGTTTTGTTTATGAATCCATGATTTTTGAAGATCTTGGGATGAGAATATATGAATACTTGAATTTTATTATAAAAATAGTTATCATTCTACAATCAGAATGGATCCTTCTGACACATTGTATGGATATCCTTATAAATCTCCATTATGTTAGTCAGGGTTCGGTGCAAGTTTCTTGGATGGACTGATCCTTGTTCAAGAGATGATAAATAATATTTAGTTGATTCATCATAGAATTTTGATGGAATAATGATGGTATATATCTTATATTGATCATTTTTATAGAAAATGGGAATTTCTAGTTGGCGGCCAGGAGTATTTGAAATATTCACATTGTTTGGGTCACTGACACCTTGGAGGAAATTGAATCATGCTTTTCATTTTTTGGAACCTTTTTAGTTTATTAAGTAGGTGGAGATGGTGGCATTCCATTTTTCACTTCCACCACTATTTATGTCGATACATAACATTTTCCATGTATATCAGCTAAAGAAGTATCTTATTGATCCGTCTCTAATTTTAACTAGATTGATCATGAGGTTGAGCCAAATTTGTCTGTGACTAAGCAATGTATTAGGATAGTTTATTATGGGACCAAGGTACTTCATTAGAGGATTATAACATTGGTACATGTGCTATTAGATAATGGTTCTGATTCTCCTGAGATGTGGGAGCATGAGGCACTGATGAGAGAGTTGCGGCCTCACATTTTTATATGGAAACATCATAACATGATTTCTGGGGACAAAATGTTTCTATTATAGGTAGGTTGTTACATATTTATATTAATTTTTAGGTACTTATCGACCATCATATTAGTTAATTATTTTTTTGGGGTTTTCTATGGTTGTTTTGGTTGGAAAATTGAGATTTTTGGATAATTTTAGGATGTTCACAGTTGGTGCACAATTTTCCCTAATCATGTGCCCCACCAATGCAACCCATGAACCCCCTATGAAGTGGGGAATGCACGATTGGTTCACTATTTCTATAACCATGTGTCCATCTCTTAGAAAACATGAACCCCAATGAAGGGGTTCATGGTTAGGGCACACAATTTGTGAAACTATGCGACCCCACCCAACTAACCATGAATGCAATAATTTTTTTCTAAAAAATATTAATGAAAATCATGAACCCTTTTTTTACCTCTATCTTGACCCCAACTCCTCACAACTTGAAATCCTAGGTATAAGAAGCTCTCAAGGACCCATTTATTCTCCTTCAAACCCCTTCCTTGGTGGATAAAATCTTGGTGAAACTCGTTCAATCCATCTCTAGTAAGTGATGTTCTCCCCTTCCATCCCTCCCACTCTCTATTTATTTAATCCATAGGCATTTTTAGCTAATAATTTTTTTTAAGGATCTAAAATGCTATTATTTGAATCTTGATTTTAGATTCTAATTTTATATCACTATTCACATCATTTTTCATTGGAAAATCCATATATGGGTGTTTTGTTATGTGATCATCGTGAGAATGGTAGGTGGGATTGTTGAGATTTTACCTGTAATAAACACATGATTTTATTGATTTAAATTAGATTTATTTCAATTTAATTATTATAACCCTATTTGATGAAAATTGGAATTTTAATTGATTTGGTATATATTTTGGGGAAAATCCCCAATTCCAACAGAATTGAAATTTGGGTGTGGTTTAGGAAATGATGGAAATTGTAAATAGATTTTTGAATTTACTTTAGAAAATGTCATATATTGATTTTGTTAAAACCTATGAATTATTTTATTTTGAAATGGAATTAAATTATGAAAAATAAATGATTTATTTTTAAAATTTATTTGTCATGTTGAAATGGGAAATTGGGAAATTAATGTGAAAATGATGTTATGATTTAAAGTAAAATTAATTTACAAATATTGATTGATTGAATGAAGCACATGGGATCCTGTGTAGTTAGAAGGTGGTTGGGACAAGTATGATAATATGGTGATTCCTTAGTTATGTATTGATTATTAAAAAACTATGTGAACCATGAATGGCTTGTTGTTTTACCTTTTGTGGGAGTGGTTGATTGTAATTAGCCTTTATGTGGGAGTAGATATTTACCATGATCACTGATATGAGAGTGTGGTGATCCCATTGCCAATAATTAATGTACCATAGGGAATTTTTCCATTGTGATTTAAATTTTTTTGATCACTTTAATATACATTCAAATGATTTCAAAACTATTTTATAGAATCATGGTTGATTTATATAAAAAATTTTATATAAATTTTTTATTAATCCATATTTTGAACTTTTTTCCTCTTTTGAAATGAAAAAAATATTTTAATTTAAATATGAAACTGTACTTCCATGCATGTTTTTAAGAAATTGAAAGTAGAATTTTTTCTATTTATTATAGAATGTTATAATATAACACATGGTGATACCATAATGATATTTTATATCACACACTACCTTTTCCTTTGGGCGTTAATTGATTTTCTTTTTCCAGGTTTGAGTAATGGTATAGTTCCTCTGGGAGGTGGTAGATGTTTTTGAACTGTTGGACTTAGAGTGTTGATACCTTTGGGATTCTGAGTTTTATATTTTAATTATTTGGTACATCAATGATGAACTATATGGGTGTTGATATTCTTGTTTGACTTAGGGTATTGTTCCCCCTTTTGAGTTTTTAGAATAATGATATATATCTATTTTCTTATACTATGTTTGGGGAAAATTCATTCCCCATTTTATATTACAAGATTATAGGTTCTAATTTCAATCACATGTAGATCGGGAATTCCCTTTTGGCTATGACAGTGATGAATCGAGTATTAGGTTACCAGGGTTTTCAAGTCGGTTTGTGACATGACCCAAACATTTATAAATGAAATTTCCTTTTTAATGAGTAAATAAATTATTGTTAAAATAAATTAATGAATATATATTCGCTACATTAGTTTTTCTGTATGGTTGTAAGTTTAATATAACCATATTAAATAGATCTTAAAAAATCATAACCATTGATAGTATATATGTTATACAGTGATAATATGATTTGTATATATGTAGTTTTATGATAAATTCATTTTACATAGGCATAGAATCAATAGATGCACCCAATAGGATCATACCGTATAATGAAATTTTATTAGAGATTCCACAAGAGAGAACATAACTACTATTTACCTTTACCAATACCTTTTAGAGAATAAAAAACTAAATAATATATAAAACCATTTGCCAGTGATGTTCAATCATGTGAAGATCATGGACCAAACCATGTTCGTCGAACTAGCCCAAGAAAATCTCACCATTGCACAACCTTATCATAGGGAATTATATGGTGTCATAAAAGGATTTGTATCGAGACACTAACATCATGATTTTTTATATTTTATCATTTTTATTGAAACAATTATTATATTTATATTTTATTAATATATAATTATTATATAATAAGTTCTGTACAAAATTTATTTTCATACGATGAAACCGAAATTGTAATTTTGGAAATATATATTGTAAATCTTGAAAATATATTAAATAATTAAATAATACATTAAATAATTTATATTTTAATAAAATATTATTATTAAATAATATTTACTAAATATAGATTATAATATAATTTTATGAAGTAAAATTTATTTTGTAAGGGATAGAAAACTGTTACCATTAAAGAAACTTGTATTGTTCAATCAATGATATTTTTTTATTTAAAAGTTTAAATTCCCATAATTAGAAAAATATTTTCACAAAATAATAATAATTTTTTAATTCATAACATTAACATTATTGGATGGTGATTTTTTCATATTTTTCTAATCTAGTCGAATTTTTGGGTAAAAATTATATACGGTATAATAATATAGTGTGTATTATGATGTCATAAAATAAAAAAACTATTATATTAAACACTATAAATATTAACCATGACCAAAATTATATCTCCCCATTAAAATAATGTCTTTTTATTCAATTTTATTGTTTTTATAAACCATTAATGTGACCTATAAAAACAATAACATATTTTATGTTTTTAAAATCAATTCTATATAATCATAAATCACTTCCATGTCACATAGGGTATTATTTTGATGATTTAGTTTCATAACTATATAAAATATTTAACTCCACTAATATTTGATATAATCTATGGGAAAAAACCATTGGTTGTTTTGTGGTTGGGATTAATTTTTCACCTAGTGTCTAAAATTTTGTTTTGATATTAATTAATAATTTCCCTCTATTATAATACAAACACAAAACAAAACACCCATTTATATATACATAAATATCTTATATCCCAAATTTAATCATCCTCTCCCTCCCTTGATTACACCTCAGGTTCCCTCAAGATCTTAAGAAACTTGTCTCATGCTTTAAGAATCACCCTCACAAGGTAACATATCCTTTCTGGTTACTCATTATTCAAGAATCTTCTATATATTAGGATTTTTTATTCCCAAATGTTCTTTTTGGGATATATTTTTACACATCACTCATATTATGCATATAATTTCCAGATAAAGAGATACCCATTCCACTCTCATTTTTCCTTTAAATGAATCCTTATTTAGCCCTGTTGTGTAGTTGAAAGTATCCTGTGATTTTTCAATGCCAGACATCTATATAGTGAATACCCATCCACATTTTCACTCAATGATATTTACCCAAAAATATATACACAACATTGATTGGATGATTACATCTATATAACCCACACCCCTTAATCATGGTATTAATTGATATAAAATAATATCATATATTGAGTTATCTAAATGGAACACTTATGCTTTTACATGATATGAATGTGATGGGTGGGTAGAGAAATATATATCCCCCTAATGCATTGGTTAGTGTTTTTATCTCATGAGATCAAATGTATATTGAATGGGAGTTAATATTAAGTACACTGTTATAATGCATTAGTGATTATCCTTGACATATTATTATGATTTAATGTTTTATGTTGTTTCCAAATTCACATGATGCCATTATATTTTCAACTTATATCATGATTTGATGATCAAATTTATGATTTTAACACCTCTTATTTTACCTTGATATGAATCTGGGATCACATGTAAAACATTACCTTAATCCATGTTTTAAGTACTCCATTACTTAGCTTCATAGCTCACCTATTTCTTATCAATGTCTCTAGGTTATCCCATGAATTTTTATAAGAAAAAAAAATTACATAAAAAGCTTCTTAAAGGATTTTAAAATAATTTTGTTGTTTTTATATTTAAATATATTATGTTGTGTACCTAATTTCCCAAATACAACTTTCCTGAAGATATTATAGTGTTTTATTAAATGTATCTTCAAGTAATGAATAAATAAAAAATGAATTAAAGATATGGGTTTTAATAGTTGGTATCAGAGAATTTCCAAATTATTTTATTTTATTGGGATTAGATAAATATAGTGAAAGCCATTGGAATAAGAGTAAACATAGAAAAAAGTACCTAAATTTTTGTAATGTAAATAGTATATGTTTTCAAAGAAAATACATCCCTATTTGGAAACTACATGTGGATGTGTCCCTAAAATAATTATACCTAGGGGTAATAAAAAAAATGGTTTATTGAGCTTGACTCAATCGACATATGTTTCATGTAAAAGGGAATTTCTATAAATTTGGTTTGACACACCTAGGGGATAAGATTTAGTGAATTAACAATATAATTAAGAACCAGTATGCGGGGATGAAAAATTACAACAATATTTTATGTTAAGAAATAATTAATTGATAACTTATTTTGAAACCTAGTAATTCATACATCAAGGAATATATGTCAGTTATGTGTTATATATTCAAGGCTTATTGTTTCCCTTTTGTTTATTTTTTTTGAAAATGTCATCCCAGAGCCCATTTTAAATGATATATATTATTAGAACCAGAATAAAATAGTGAAAATCATGATTATAATCCAATTGTGAATTTGAAATACCCTTTGTGTATATGAATCAATGAATTATTTCATATCATAGAATTTTATAAGAGACATTGAAGCACCAATATAAATCATTGAAGTAGAGATATCTGTAAAATAGTAAATGGTGTAATTATATCATCCCAAGTATATAACTAATCCTCGATCAAATTTTTGGGATGAATTTCCAATATATAATTTTAATACACCCTTTTTAAGAATTTGATGATATTCAAGGTATGGGTTACAAATTCTTATACAGAGACTACATAAATTTAAGATAGAAGTAAATAAAACTCTATGTAACTAATTGTTCTCCAATACTATAAAACTATATATAGGGTGATGCATTTTTATTGGTATAATAATCTCAATCATTGATATTATTTCCTTAAAATAAATTTTATTCATCTCAAAGGATTTCGAAAAATGAAATGATCATCCTTGATGGCATTCCCATTATAATGGAATTTTCCTATTTGTTTTCCATTTAATTTTCTAGTCTTACTAATATTTTTTAGTTCATGTTATCAATCAAGTTCATAAATATAGGTTTTTTAATATCCAATAATTCATATAGAATGTCCATTATTGAACTTGATTAGATAAAGAAGAAACAATGGGATAATATAGCTAATGGGTGTATATGCCTAAGTGCTTCACCCTATGGTTCACCGATCATCTTCATCAAGAATAATGATATGTCAATGATCCTATACATTTATTATCATGAGCTCAATATGATAAAAATAAAGAACAAATATCCTCATACATAGATTAATTAATTATTTGATCTTCTACATGAAGATCAATACTTCTCTATGGTAGATCATTGGTCGTGATATTTTTATGTAAAGGTGAATAAGTTGGATATCCTCAAAATATTTTTACGTATAAGGTATGAGCACTATAAAATCATAGTAGTTCCACCTATACTCACTAAAGCTCTTGGAGTCACCATGGACATAACGAATTTGTTATATACAAGTTACTGTGAATAATTTATGGTAGTTTTTATTGAATATATTCTTCTCTACTCTAAAAATAAGGAGGATGAAGAGTATTATTTAATTAATGTAAAATGACATTATATAATAAAAATATTTATGAAATGATTAATAAATGAATGTATTGTATGGAGAAAGTAACAATCTTGCGATATGTTATTACCAAAAAATTGATACATATTGATCCATCAAAAGTAGGGGCAATTTAAGAATATCCCAGTACAACCTCAATGATGGATATCCATAGAATACTTGGATCCAGAGAATATTATCATAAATTTATATGAAAAATATCTTGATTTTAATGCACACTAATCCATATAACATGGAAGGGGTAATTTTTGTGTAGAATGATTACTATGAATATGTCATTAAAGAGTTGAAGAAGAAGATAATCACTACAACTATTATGACATTACCCAACAATGTGGATGGATTTTTGATCTATAGTGATGAATAAAAATAATGATTGTGGGGTCTACTCATTCATAATGAAAAAGCCATAGACTATGCCTCTCATCAATTAATTTCCCTCGAGGATAACTAATCAACACATAATATTGATATTGCTATAAAGGTATTCAAAAAAAGGTTTATTGACAATATCTCAACAATAAGATGTGTAACATATATATGGATCATAAAATAATCAAATATATATTCACACAAATAGACCATAATATGAAATAAGAAAGTAAGTTAGTGCAGATCACAAATTATGATTCCTCGATCCATTACCATCCAGGGAGGTGAAATAAATTGATTATAATCCTAGTAAAAAAGTATCCCAAAACCCTCTCTAAGATGAGATGTGAAAGTTATATTATTTTAGTGGATATATATGGGATTTAAATGGGAATAAAAAAAGGATTTTTATCCAACATATAAAAAATGACTTCTCATCCATCTAATATTTAGAGGGTCGAGGTGTCTTATAAAGATAATGAGGAACTATAGAAAATGTAATTGAATATTTTGGAGTTCATATTCCCAAAATATAGAGTTATAAGGTTTGGAACTTGAATATGTTTCCCATAAAACCAAAAACTACAGATGCATAATCTAAATGATTCTCATCATCCATCCTTCACTATGAATCAATGAATCTCAATTATGTATCAATATATATGGAAAAACTTTGGGTGGGATAACATGAAGAGGGATATTGCAGAATCTTAATATTTAATCTTGGTATTCCATAAATCAACGATAAATGAATTAATTCCAATGGTATAATGAAATATTATCCCATATAAGTATTGAAATTGGTAAACATTTACACGAGTTTCATTGTAGGAGTCTCTAGGAAACCTAATGTTAATAAAACCATCAGTGTTATATTTAATCTCTATACCATGTTAATTCATTTCATTAATATCATGGAGGATTTATATCCTGACCAACTCACAAAAATAGATTTTGTAAGACTATGATGAGTTCCAATCACTATTATATCTTATCGATACCAAAGGATTAATTGGATATTTTAGAGAAGCTTGGAGTAATAAAGGGATACATAAATTGGGATTTTTACTAATTATCACTCATCGATGTATGGTCAATTTAAATTAACCATTCAAATTCATGAGGATATAATAAGATCGTGATCAATGGATTTCCAAGGATGTTCAGATTAACACTTTTCCATAGTATAGTTCTAATATTACAACAATTTCCATTGGACAATTTAAATGGAAATATATAATGCTGTATATGGGAAGAGGTTCCATATACTAAATTTTGGGATGATGTTAGAGGGTGAAAGATTATGGGTCCTGATAATATTCAATAAATTTCATTTAATGTTTAAATCATTATGCATCATATGAATTCCCCAAAATGTCTATGGAAAATCTATGCAGACAATTGTTGATGATACATAGTGTTTGAGGTCAAAGATAAAATTTTTCTTCATATTTCACTATTGGAGATCATCATGATGATTGGGATGAATATAATACATAGTCCATGATGTATTAGACCCAATTGTTGATCACATTATAATGGTGGCCTACCAACAAAAATTCCCACATACATTATCTAAAGTACATGAAGTGTTCCTTGTATCTCTCTTGAGGAATTACATACCAAAAAAATCACATGTACTAAATATAGAGTTGTTACCATAGATGAATGATATTTCATGTTAGGAGAAACTAGTGATGAATTTTGATTAAATATTGAAGGTTATACAAAATAAGACAATTAACTGGGTCACAATGTTTTTTAAGAACCACAATATTTAAGATGAAACATGGGAACCAGAAGAGATGATGAAATAGAATTACCCTCATAGGTTTTACACTTGGATTAATATTTTGAGGGTGAATTTATTGAAGAGGTGAATAATGTAACAACATGAAAATTTATAAAAGATATTACATTTTCAAATGAGTAAATCTAATATTAATAAATGTAATATAGAAAACACATGCACACATTTTGTTATTTTGGACCATTATATGTTATATCATGTCAAATTTAAATGGTCATTGAGAATCATAATAATTGATAGTATATCCATTATAAATTGATCTTATAACTACTATATATATATATATAGGTTTATGGTAAATTCATTTGACAATGAAAAAAGAAACAATGATGTTGATCAAAATAATTGTACCCTATAATACTTTTTTAGCATATATCCTTAGAGAGATAATATCACTAGTATTTTTATATTTACAATCCAAAGATGAGATTTAACAACTAAATCATGAATAATCTATTTTATTGGAGAAGTTCATGTACATCAAGATCACATCCCAAATAATGTTCATTGAACAACCCCATGAAAATATGACCATAACACATATTAATATTAGAAAATTCTATAGTGTAATATGGGCATATGTATCTAGAACCTAATAGTATAAATTTGAATATTTTATTTAAATTAATAATGTTTTTATTTATTTTTTATTAAATTATAATGATTGATGAAAATGTTTGATTAAAATTATATTTTGATAAAATGAAACTGAAAATTTAATTTGGGGAAATATATTGTTTCATTCAATATTAAAATTTAACAAAATTATTTTTTTAATATAAATTATAATTTTATTAAACCTTGTTATTTTAAATAATTTATTAAATATAATTGACAATATAATTTTAAAAACTCAAACATAATTTTTATAAGCGTTAGAAAACTTATTTTGTAAAAAAGCTAATAATTTCCAATAAAATGGTATTTATGATTTATATAAGAAAATTATAATATTTAGATCTTTATTTTTATGAAATAATTATAATTTTTTAATTTTTCACATTTAAATTATTGAAATATTAAATTTTCATAATTTTCTTAGATAGTTGAATTTTTGGGTAAAATTAATTACAATATTATTATATGGTATATATTATGATATAATAAAATCTCAAAAGTTATCTAATAAATAATATAAATATTATAAAGAATGGAAATAATTTTTCCTTTTTAAATAATGGAGTTTGATGTTATCTAAATAATTTTATAAAAACTAATTGAATCCTCTAAAATGTATGATACATTTTCTGATTTTAAAATTAATTATTTATATATAGGACTGAATTTAACACCAATAAGGGTATTATTTTAAGGTTATGGGTTATTATCCATGTAAAATAATAAAATCCACTCCTCCTTGGAAGATTTTTTTTAAAAAACATAGAGAATTTTTTGCTCTAGATTAATTTATCATATAAAGTATAAAAAATTATTTTAGAAGTTAATAAATAATTCCCTACTATTTTTCTATGAAATCACACCAAACCATCCACTCCTATTCACTCAAAACACTTGTAGAATTATAAAACTCTAACATCAACTCTTTAGATCCATCCAAATGTCTTCCCATGGTCTTATTAAGATCCACCCAACATTATGAAGAACCCTTCCATGGTAATGATTCTTCTAATTCTCCTATTTATTCAACAATATTATTTATGTTTTACCTTTTGATTGACAATTTTTCAGATTGGGATATATTTTCAAACATCCCTCTTAATTTCCATATTATTTGTAAGAGTTGAGATATGTTTAACACTCTCATTAAACCCTTTTATCGATCATTATTGTAGTACCCCTAGTTTCTGGTATGTAACCCTTACTTAATGATTTTCATGGTTATAAAGTTTAAGGGTAATGAATAAGAGAGTCAGGAGAACTTGGAATGAGGTTTTGAGGCAAAGGGGAAGTCGCACGGGCGGCGTATGGTTTGTCTAACCGTGCGACCAAACCATGCGTAGTTGAAAATTTTGATGAAGTGGCTCCCATACGGTTGAAGAACAGTTTGGGAGACCATGTGAGGAGGCCATGTGAGGGACTTCCAAGGTAGTGGATAATGCACGGTTAGTGCACAGTTTGTCTAACCGTGCGAACTAACCATGCAGGCACTTAAGTGAGATCCTAAAAAATGTGGATCTCACACATTTTTGCCTCTAAATGGCTCGTTTTTCCTCCTAAGTGGCCATAACTCATGATTACTCTCCCTTGAAGGTATGAGAACTTCTCCCAAGAGTTTTGGAAGCAATCGAAAGGATTTCCTTGGAAAATCAAAGCCGGATTCTTGAGGTATGTGATTGTTCTTCATCATTTTTGATTAGTTTCATAGATCTACTTAGATATACTTCTCCTCTTCTCTTGGTTTCTTAGATCTACACACTTTATGGGTATATAGAAGTGCTTGGATGCCAAATATGACGAGATTTGCTCTAGGTCTTTCTAAGAGAAGATATCTAAGGTGGGTTCTTGAAGAATAAACCCGGTTTTCTTGAGCATTCTTCGTTCATTGTGGTTTTTGTCAAAACCTTTGAGGTAGGAGGATTATTTCTTAACTCCAATTAGTATAACTGATTTTCATGCTTTTAAATTTAATTTATTGTGATTTGGTTGTTGAATACTTGTTGGAAACCTTCTTGAGTGATGGTTGTGAAATATGGAAAATTGGGGGTTTTAAATGAACGCTTTGGTTCTTGGTTTTAAAAAATGGGTTTTAAAAAGGGTATTTTTTTGGATTGATGGAACATAAATGGAATTAGTTGTTTTCAATAAAAGGGGATGTTTTATTGAAACGAAATGCTGCTTTGAAATTGTTTGTGCTTTGGGTTTCAATAAAAGTTCGATTTTATTGAAGTGGTTTGTTTTGGAAATGGAAATATTTGGCATACATGGTGTTGGTGTGAGTTCATGCTTGATGGGTCCTTAATAAGGGAAAAGTACCATTGGGGTACAAGGGATGTGACCCTAGATCAGGGGCATGTGTCATTGGGACACAAGGTAATTGGACGAGAGACCGCTGATGAGTATGGAACTATCAAACGAAGCATGCATGTGTGTGTGTGTTGTTAACTATGGAAATGGGTATGCCAAATGATATGAAGAATGGGTTTTAATGCTTTTATTGGTTATTTTTATGGAAAAATAATTTTTTGGAAATTAGTTTTATTTAGTTTTTTTTCTCACTTGGTTGCAAACTATTTTTAGAAATTTTTTATATTTGGTTATAAACTGTTTTGGTAAATTGTTTTATATAAACTGTTTTATATTAATATAGATAAATTTTCTATCCTAGTGGCATGAGTAGGGACGTTATTGGGGAAAACCTATTGAGTTTTATACTCACCCCTTCTTTGTCAGTTTGGTGCTTTTGCATATGCTATCTTCCGGGATAGGGGAAAAGGTAATGTTTCCCATGTTTTTAGCACCACCTCATGATGTTTGGGATGTTTGGTGATTGTGAATCTTGGAGCATGTAGAGAATGGATTATTATGGTCTCTTTAGAGTCATTATTAGTTTATCCATTGCTTACTTGATACTAGTTTGTTCTTCCACTGTTTCACATTCTGACGTGGTCTTGAGATACAAGAAGTTTTTGTGTTGTCTTTCATTTGTTCATGTATCATATAGTGAATGTTTGATTATGGTTGGTTAGTTTATTGGTTTATTTATTAAAGGGTAAATAATCCCCACTTTCATTTGAAACCCTTAGACATTTATTTCTAGACTTTGGCATCTTGGGGATGTCACTTAAGGCTAAGTAATGACTCGTTGTTCTCTAAAGCCAATGAGAATTGGTTGAACTTCAAGTTACCAGGGTGTTGGGTACATAAGTGTTTTGGATACACTTCTAGAATGTTGGAAATCTCATTTTCATGGGTTTATCCAATGATATGATAATGGAATGAATTTTATAGGAATGAATTCCCACTAGGATTTTATATCTCATTGTGAGGAATGATTTATGATTTTTTGTAAGGTGAGAATTTTTGAAAAATGTAGAAATTGTTTTCAAATGAAAGATTTTGAAAATAATATATTTGCTGTATTTTGAAAATGGTTTTATTTTCAAAAAGAATGTTGAATGTTTTCAAAAATAGCTAAACATGGAAAAAGGTCATTTTGAAAACAATGTTTTGATAGTTGATGTGATATAATTTGAAATGATAAGCCATAAGTTTCTAGAGAGTGAGATTGACGAAGTTTGTTGTTGGTTTAGAAAATGGAACCTAGTAGGCATAATCAAAACCAACCCAAAGAAGCTACGGATAATGTGGTTGTACCTGAACCACAGGTGAATTGAGAGCTGGTTCAGAGTATTTTTCAGTCTTTTCAAGCTGTGGATACAGGGAACTAGAGGAATGAACCAAGACATGTGGATCATACCATCCAATTCATGAAGCAGAATCCACCAAAATTTTGGGGTGATGCTGAACCTGAGAAGGAGGAGGTGTGGCTAAGTAGGATGAATCATATCTTCAATTTCATCAACACACCATTAGATCTCAAGGTAAAGTTTGTGACATATATGCTTGAGGATATTGCATTCTAGTGGTGGGATTTAGCGGTGAATGATAAATTGGATGAAGGCCTTACATGGGAAGATTTTGAAGAATTTTTCAACAAACAATTCTATCCTCATACGTTCAAGATCTAAAAAATGACAGACTTCTTTAGCCTAAAATAGGAGAGCCTCTCTATCACAGAGTACAAAACTAAATTCATTAATTTAGTCTGTTTTACACCAGAGGTTGTAGCAAGTGTGTCTTTCAAGGAACACATCTTCTAATTAGGGCTAAGGTAGGAGATTCAATTAAAGATTGTGGTGCTCTGTATTATAGATTATACAGAGATGGAGAACAATGTGATTGTGGCTAAACGTGATATCTCAGGATTGATAGGAGGAGGAATGATGATACCTACAGAGAATGGTGGGAAATCAACCGTTAGGAATAAGAGGAAAAGGGAAACCTATTTCCAAGGTAGAAGTGGAAATCAGAATCAGACGGTGGGATCAGTGAACCTTCCTCCACGACCCCAGATAAAAATGGGTCACTTTCAATGTGGTTCACTTGACCACATAAAGTGAGAGTGTATGACATAACCAAGAGCATGCCATAACTATAAGAATATGGGGAACCTTTAGAGATATTTTCGTAGTGATCCAAGGTCAGGATCTCGAGACACTTCTCAGGCATCGCAAGCATCGAATGATTTGATAGGATGATGAAAGTAGAATCAGTCTCATCAACAGAGCATAGCTAGCCATGGTGATTATAGAAATACCATGACTTCTCAACCAGGGAAATCTCAGAAAGGCAATAAGGAGAACAATGCAGTGATAAAGAAATTGTATGAAGTTGAGTAGATGATTATTGATGATCAGGCTGGACCATCTATAGTGAGAGGTATGATTATTTTGAATTCTACCCTTGTGTAAGTGCTCTTAGATACAGGTGCATCACATTCTTTCATTTCTTCTTGTGTTGTTGACATGCTATGTTTAAATTTGGAAATGATGTCTTCTGTCTTAAAACTGCAAACTCCTCTTGGTGGAAGATAATGTCAAGCCTTTGCGTGTAGAGCATGTGATATAACTGTTGATGGAGTTGAACTGAAATGGGAATTATCGATGTTAGACATGGATGTCTATGACGTAATCCTAGGTATGGATTAGTTGACAACATTTAAGGTACACATAAAATGTTATAGGAGAATAATTAGTTTTATAACTGAGGATGACATCGAGAATCTCTTTAGAGGAGAAAGAATGGTAAAGAAAGGTGAAAAGAGCTTGTTGGCACCAATGGTGGGAACAATCTCTTATCAGTTGGCAGCGTTGAATTTGGCATCGATGGATGAGATCGAGGAAACTAGTTTTCCAATAATTTTGGATCAATTTCTAGATGTATTCCCTGAGAACTTCTCAGGGTTACCACCTATAAGAGAAGTGGAGTTTACGATTGATCTCCTTCCGGGGACCAATCCTATTTCTCTTCCATTTTATAGGATGGAACCAATAGAGTTAAGGGAATTGAAAGTGTAGTTGGAAGAACTGGAAAGCAAGGGTTTCATTCGGCCAAGTACATCTTCATGGGAAACACCAGTCTTGTTCATGAAGAAAGAATATGGAACACTTTGGCTGTGTGTTGATTATGGTATGCTTAACCAAGTTACGATAAAGAATAGATATCCACTCCCATGCATTGCTGATCTGTTTGATCAATTAATGGGAGCACAATGGTTCTCCTAGATTTAATTGTGATTAGGATATCAAAAATTGCGAGTTCAAAAGGAGGATATTCCAAAGACAACATTCAGAAGAAGATATTCTCACTACGAATATGTAGTCATGCCTTTTAGTCTAATGAATGCACCAACGATCTTCATGGATTTGATGAATCAGATATTTTAGTGATATTTGGATTCTTTTTTTGTGGTGTTTGTGGATGACATCTTTGTATATTCAAAGACAAGGGCTGACTATGATGAGCATTTGGAAATAGTGTTACAAATCTTAAGAGATCACCATTTGTATGCCAAATTATCAAAGTGTGATTTTTGGATACAGGAAGTACGTTTTCTTGGCCATTCCATTTCTAAAAAAGGAATTTCTATTGATCCTGAAAAGATCAAAGCTATTATCTCATGGAAAACATCGAATAATGTACTTGAGATACGAAGTTTTCTTGTTCAATATGGTCACTACCAACGCTTTGTGCGTTATTTCTCACGACTAGCTTCGCCAATGACAGCTCTGACAAAAAAAAATGCTCCATTCCAATGGAAAGAGGAATGCCAAAAGTCTTTCTAGGTGTTGAAAGTTAATTTTACATCAACACCTATCTCGATTCTTCCAGAATCAGGATTGGGGTTTGTGGTGTACTATGATGCTTTGGGATCTGGGTTGGGATGTGTTCTCATACAAGGAGACCATGTGGTTACTTATAGGTCAAGGTAGTTAAGACTGTATGAGAAGAACTACCCAACACATGATTTGGAGTTAGCTGAAGTCATCCATGCTTTGAAGACATGGTGACATTATCTCTTTGGTGAGAAATTCACTATGTTTACAGACCACAAAATCTTGAAACACATTTTATCACAGTGAGATTTGAACTTGAGACAAAGTAGATGGATGGAGTATCTCCATATGTTTGAATTTGACTTGATATATACACCAAGAAAGTGGAATTCAGTGGTGGATGCATTTAGTATAAATTCATATGCTCTGTTGGAAAAATCAACTTCAGATGAATGGTAGTTGATGTCAATCCTTGCCGACATGCACGTGGAATGTGAAAGATGATGTGATGTTGTGGTTTTCTTTTCAGCTATGATTGTTACTAATTTAGTAAAAATGTTCAAAGAGGCACAAACATCTGATGCAGAATGTCGGGTTATGAGTTCAAAACTCAATGGTGGGGAGACCATTGAGGGATGGAAACTTTATGGGAGTCTAGTTTTGTGATTTAGAGATAAGATAGTTATGCCTATGGCTTGTCAAGAAAAAATACTCCATGCTTACCACCATTTGAGATGGGATTTACATCCACGTACACAGAAGATGTATAAGGAGTTGAAGGCATAGTTCTGGTGGAGTGATATGAAAAAGAAGGTGGATGAGTTCGTCTCGCGATGCTTAACTTGTCAGCAAGTTAAGGCAGAGCATCAGAGACCAACATGAAGGTTGTAGTCTTTACTTATCCTAGTGTGGAAATGGGAGCAAATATCAATGGATTTTGTTACAGGCATTCTACGAATGGTTCAGAAACACGATGCCATATGGGTGATAGAGGATCAGATTACCAAGTCAGTCCATTTCATCCCTATTCATGAAAATCATATGGTGGAGGATATTTAAAAAATCTACATCCAAGAAGTGGTAAAGAGGCATGGTGTACCAGTTTCAATAGTATCAGACAGAGATCCGAGGTTCACGTCTTGTTTCTGGAAATCCTTATAGAAAGATCTTGGTACTCAGTTGACTATGAGCATGGCGTATCATCCCTAGATGGATGGGAAATCCAAGTGGATGATAAAAACGTTGGAAGACATGTTGCAGGCTTGTGTAATGTATTTTGGTGGCTCATGGGAGGATCATATAACCTTGGTGAAGTTCTCATACAATAATAGCTATCTGGCCTCGATACATATGGCTTCGTTTGAATCATTATATGGGCGTCCTTTTCATTCTCCACTATGCTAGGTGGAAATAGGTGAAGCTTCACTAGTTGGGTCGAGCCTTGTCCAAGAAACAATGGAGAAGATCCAGTTGATAAGAAAGAGGATGGATACAGCTCAGATTCGTCAGAAATATTATGTAGATCACCATAGAAGACCGTTGTCGTTCACTGTGGGTGATCATGTCTTCTTGAGGATATCTCCAAGGCCTGGACATTGTCATTTTGGGAAGTAGGGAAAGTTATCTCCTAGATACATTAGCACTTTTGAGATACTGGAATGGGTCGGGGAGGTGGAATATCGATTTTCATTACCACCATGGTTCAGTTTGGTTCATAATGTAATCCCTGTATCTCAGTTGAAAAAGTATCAGCCTTATCCAGACCATGTGATACAATGGGATCACGTTGACCTAGAGACGGATGATTTGTTGATACATATATAGGTATGGATTGTGGATAGGGAAGATAAAGTCTTTCAGGTAAAAATCATCATTCTAGTGTGGGTGTTATGACAACAAGGTCATATTTAGGAAGAGACTTGGGAACATGAGAAGAAATGAAAGAGAAGTGTCCAGAACTCTTTTAGTTGGGTGAGAGTTTTCTACTTTCTGAGGACGAAAAGACCAATGGTGGGGATAATTTAGTACCCCTAGTTTATGGTTTGTAACCCTTACTTAATGATTTTATTGGTTATAAAGTTTAAGGGTAATTAATGGGAGAGACGGGAGAACTTGGAATGAGGTTTTAAGGAAAAGGGGAAGTCACACGGATGGCGCACGATTTATCTAACCATGTAGCCAAACCATGCATAGTTTCCACTTTTGAGGTAGTGGCTCCTGCATGGTTGAATCATGGTTCAGAAGACTGCGTGAGGAGGCCGTGGGAGGGTCTTCTGAGGTAGTGGCTAACGCACGGTTAACCCACAGTTTTTCTAACCGTGCAAACTAACCGTGGAGGCACTTAAGTGAGATCCTAAAAAAAGTGTATCTCACGCGTTTTTTCCTCTAAATGGCTCTTTTTCCCTCATAAGTGGCCATAACTCGGTATTACTCTCCCATGAAGGTATTATAACTTCTCTCAAGAGTTTTGAAGGCGATCTGAGGGCTTTCCTTGGCGAATTAAAGCTGGATTCTTGAGGTATGTGATCGTTCTTCATTGTTCTTGATCAGTTTCTTATATCTACTTAGATATAATTCTCCTCTTCTATTGGTTTCTTATATATACACACATTATGGGTATATCTAAGTGTGTGGATTCTGAATATGATTATATTTGGTCTTGGTCTTGCTAGGAGAAGATATCTAAGGTGGGTTCTTGAAGAATCAACCCTATTTTCTTGAGCATTCTTTGTTCGTTGTGATTTTCATCAAAACCTTTGAGGTAGGAGGATTTTTTATCAACTCCACTTAGTATAACTGATTTTCATGCTTTTAAATTGAATTTATTGTGATTTGGTTGTTTAACACTTGTTGGAAATCTTCTTGAGTGATGGTTGTGAAATCCAGAAAATTGGGGGTTTTAAATGAACACTTTGGTTCTTGGTTTTAAAACATGGGTTTTAGAAAGGGTATTTTTCTGGATTGGTGGCACATAAATGGGATTTTTTTTCAATAATAGGGGAAGTTTTATTGAAATTAAATGTTTCTTTGAAATTGGTTGTGCTTTGGGTTTCAATAAAAGTTCAGTTTTATTGAAGTGATTTGTTTTGGAAATGGAAATATTTGGAATAAATGGTGTTGGTGTGAGTTCATGCTTGACATGACCTTAATAGGGGATGCGTACCATTGGGGTATAAGGGACATGACCCTGTATCAGGGGAGTGTGTCATTGGGGCACAATGTAATTGGATGAGAGACCAGTCATGAGTATGGAACCGTCAAATGAAGCATGAATGCGTGGCTGTGTTGTGAACTATGGAAATGGGTATGCCATATGATATGAATAATTTGTTTAAAATATTTGATTGGTTATTTTTCTAGAAAAATAACTTGCTATAAATTGGTTTAATTTAGTTTTTTTCTCACTTGGTTGCAAACTATTTTTATAAATTGTTTATATTTGGTTATAAACTGTTTTGGTAAATTGTTTTATATAAACTTTTTTATATAAATGTGGCTAACTTTTCTATCCTATTGGCATGAGTAGGGAAGTCATTGGGGAAAACCTAATGAGTTTTATACTCACCCCTGATTTGACACTTTGGTACTTTTGCAGATGCTATCTTCCGGGATAGGGGAAAAGGTAACGTTTCCCATGTTTTTAGCACTACCTTGTGATGTTTGGGCTGTTCGGTGATTGTGAAGCTTGAAGCATGTGGATCATAGAGTCTTGTGGTGTCTTGATATTCCTTAGTAGTTTATCCACGGCTTACTTTGATACTAGTTTGGTCTTCTGTTGTTGCACATTTTGATGTGGTATTGAGATACATGAAGTTTTTGTGTTGTCTTTAATTTGTTCATGCATCATATAGTGAATGTTTGATTATGGTGGGTTGGTTTATTGGTTTATTTATTAAAGGGTAAGTCATCCCCACTTTCATTTGAAACCCTTTGGCATTTATTTCCAGCCTTTGGTGTCTTGGGGATGTCTCTTAAGGACATGTAATGACTCATTTTTCTCTCAATCCAATGAGAATTGGCAGGTCATTACAATTATATACCCCCACTATACTCCTGAAACTATCTAGTGATTTTTTCATACACACCACTTTTATAGTGAATACCCATCACCATTTACACTAAATGTTATTAACCAAGATTTAAATATACATAATTTACAAGGTAATTCTATTTATGTGAACCAAACTCTATAATGTAGGGATTTAATGTGATGAAATATTATCCAATTTTGAATGTTCTTTGTAGAATAATTATTCACATACATGATAAAAATTTGATGGGTGGGACCTTAAATATATAGTCCTCAGATATAATTTTTCATATTTTTATCTATTGAGATGAAATGTATGGAGAAAGGTATGTTATCCTAAGAACACTATTTTATTATATCTTAGCAGTTATCCTTGAATTATAATTAGGGTTTATGTTTCATTTTGTTGACAAATTTTTAGTTTGACCACATGTTATCAAATTATATCATGATTCAATGTTCATGATTATTATAACAACCCTACTATTTATTACACACTTAAACATGATTTATTACATAAAATTTCACTTAAGATGACTTCGAGGATCGAGAGGTCTAGTGTCTTGGGAAATTTAGAACATTAAATAACAACTTAAAACATAAAATACAACATCTTTATTGACAACTTCATTTACATGAACAACTTATTCCTTCGTACTTAACACCACATGAGATAACCTGAGGACATACATAAGAAAGGGGTGATCTATAAAGCCTATTAAGGGAGTAAAAAAGGCATAACATGAAGAATAAAATTCATGTTAGGCAATAGGAATATCAATGGAGAATAAGAGAAACATGAACATAAAGGCATGATATAGCATGCTTATCATACCATGGAAATGTGTCAATAACATTTAACATTATATTAGCATGAGCCAAGGATCATTGCACATGGAGAATGAGTAAACCCTAATTTTACTTGATTTAGCATGAGAAAACCCTAATTGCACTTGAATTATCATGAGTAAACCCTCATTTCACATGGTGTATCATGATACTATTCTTTACCCAATGTATTGGAGTGCTATCATGGCACACCCTTCTTAATCATTTCATTCAATGCATAAGTGTGCCACATAGATCATACTACATGGATTCATTAAAAATAATAATTTTTACCATGAATAATAGATTTGGAATACATAAATGTAAGTATATAATAAAAAAGTACATTTGCATAAATGTGAATACCCTTGATAGAGAAATGGGTATGGTATTCCCTTACACAATGATTTCTGCATGGGAAACTTTGGTGTAACTTATGCAGCATAACGACGCCAATTAGAAATCGTAAAATAGGTTGATGAGATATAAAGGTTTATATCATAATTTATACATGAAATGGTAAGTAAGGTGGTCATGGAACATAATATCCCAACATATGGAATTAAATTTATATGCATAATATAAAATAATTGCTTGAAAGTAAATGAGGAGAGAGAAATCCCTTATGGAATTTCGACATGGTATCGGGTGTACATGGGGGGTATTAATGAGTGAGAAAGGAGTATATCATCATTAAAACTTAAGGAGAGAATTATAGGGGAGGTGAGAAGTCATAAACCAACATTTTTAATTGAAAATAAAATGTCATAACAATATAAGAAAACTTGGACATAAATAAATAAGGAAAGTGAGGATCCATTACTTGGAAGTGTGTGACATCAAGAGCTTGGAGAGGGGATTATTTAGAGCTTGGGGAACCTTGGGAGGATTATAGGGAGATGAGGGAAGATTAGAGATGTTCTAAAATAGTTTTGAGTGAAGATAAGTGGGATCTTGGGTAGGTTTATATAGGAAAAGAGAGGGGAATTCTTTAATATTTTACAAACTTAGGTTTTGGAATCTATATAACTAAATATTCAAAACCAAAAACCAACACATGGTTTTTTCCCATGGGTTTTTTCAAAAGGGGAGTGGAAAAAATTATTTTATAAGGCCAATTTCAGAACTTATTAAAATATTAGGCTTTCTTATTTGGAGGTGAGTCACACTCTCAAGGGAATCATTTTAAAATGTTAAAATATTTTATAAGTCTTGGAGGGTCCACCAAGGCACCATAAAATTAATAAAAAAAATCTAAAATAATATTATTTTAAAGGTAAAAAATATATTGACCGAAAATATATTTTATAATATTTTATTACATCACTATTGGGTCATTATGTTGTCATAAAACACATTATATATTTAAACAGTATTTAATTTTTACCCAAAAATTCGACTGTCTCAGAAAATTATGAAAAATTAACTATTAGATAATTTTGATGTTCTAAACCCAAAATTAATATTCATATGATCTAAATAGTTTTCTAAATATGTTAATTTTTACTTTTAAAATAAAAACTGACATTTATCAAAAATTCATGGGTTTTGACAAAAATAGCTTTCAAACCATAGAAAAAATTACTATTGTATTCATAAAAATTATATGATCATTAATATTTAATAAAATTTAATTTAGTGATAATATTTTATTAAAATATTATTTAATTAAAAAATCCATTAATTCATCAAAATAGATTTCTTAATTGAATTTAAATATTAACTAAAAATAATATTTGTTCTTTAAAAAAACATTTACGATGTAAAAATAATAAAATGAATGTATATTCTTTATACAAAAATAATAGAAATAATCATAGTCCAAGGGTGTTGTTACATAACCCCTTATAACACCTGCATAAGACCTAAGGGTAAGGTGTGTGATGGTGATAAGCTCTTGGGGCATCTCGGATAACATCGCTCAGGTGGCAATCTCTATTAGCATACAATTCTCCCATAGGAGGTTCTGTTAAAGCTTAACATGTTGATGTTTGGATTGGGATTGGTCAAGAGCAAAGCCAAGTGACTCTACCTCCTTTCTGAGCCCCAAAAAATAGGCTTCGTATGAAGCAATTATACTGGATGAGGACATCACTTCCTTTGTTTGAGAAATTGTATTTGTTAAAGCCCTATATTTATACTAATCATGTGATCACTGTTCAATGGCTATATTAGCAATGATAAAAATTCTTAATGGTATTATACAACCCAAAAAAATAAATCAAAGGAAGTTCATTTGTTTTATATAACCATTTTACATAATAATACATTTAATTAGATCAAGAGGAATTTTCATTAAAAAATGTTTGGGTCTTTACAATCTTCCCCCCTTAAGAAATTTCACCCTCAAAATTTCTTTTTCCCACACTAAAAAAGACGTGGATAACTCCGCCTCATCACTTCCACTGGTTCTCTCGTCTCTTTTTCAAACACGCGGTTTCTCCATAATACTTTTACAAATGACATTGTCTTATTTCGTATTATGTTTTCCCTACGATATAAGATCTTCACCGGCTTCTCTTCATAGTAGAGGTCATTATCCAATGGTAACACCTATGGATTGAGTAAATGCGATGGGTCAAGTATGTACTACCTCAAGAGTGATACATGGAATACATCATGTACTTGAGAAAGGTTCGGTGGGGGTGCTAGTTTATAGGACACTACTCCAATGTGATCAAGGATATCAAAAGGGACGATGTACCTTGGACTAAGATTTCCATTCTTACCAAATCTCATAACTCTCTTCCACAATGATATGCAAAGGAATAAAATGTCTCTAACATCAAACTCTTGGTCTCGTTGACGATTGTTAGCATAACTCTTTTGTCGACTCTAAGAAGCATTAATGTGCTGATGGATGGTCTTAACATCATCCACTATTTTTTTGACCATTTATGGACCTAGGAGTTTTATCTCCCTATAATAATCCCAACATTCTGGTGTTCTGCACCTCTTCCCATAAAAAGCTTCATAAGGAGCCATTTTGATGCTTGAGTGGGAACTGTTATTGTAAGAGAACTCAACTAGGGGAATATGTTGATCCCATCCTTCTTTGAAGTCCGTTGAGCATGCACTCAACATGTCCTCAAGTGTTCTGATAGTACACTCATATTAGAGATTAGTTTGAGAATGATAAGACATACTAAAGTTCATCTCAGTATTCAGAGCATGTTAGAGACTCTTCCAGAATATATAGGTGAAATTTGGATCTCGATCAGATACAATCGACGGTGGTACTCCATGCAGCCTTACCAATTTTATTATGTATATTTGTTCCATTTGATCTAATGATAAATCCTCCCAAATTGACATGAAGTGTGTAATCTTTGTAAGATGATCCAAAACTACCTAGATAGAATTTTTTCCTTTGGATGACTTTAGATGTCTGGTGAAAAAGTCCATGGTGATGTTTTCCCATTTCCATGTTGGTATGGGTAATGGTTGATCATCCCCTTAGCATTCTACCTCTTAGCCTTCACTTTCTGATATACGAGGAACTTTTATGTATACTTAGAGATCTCCTTCTTCATTTTATCCCACTGATAATGCTCTCATAGATCTCAATACATCATTGTGTTTCCTGGGTGAATAGAGAATTTTGAACTATGTGCATCATCCAAAAGTTCATTCTTTAACTTCAGATTTGATGGAACACATATTTTTGTCCCAAATATCACAATTCCTTATTCATTGACATTAAAATATGAGGATTTCACTTTTATGATAGTTTCCACTTTCTTATGAATTCCCACATCATCCATTTGAGCATCCCTTAACCTTTCCAAAAGATATGGTTGATAAATAATTTGTGAAAAGATTGACAATGTTCCCTTTTTTATGATTCCCATGTCCATATTTATTAAATCTAAGAAGATTATATCCTTTTAAATTATCATCAATGATAGAATCTATGGGTCCTTTCTACTTAGAGAATCTTTCACCTTGTTTGCTTTCCCAGGGTGGTAATGGATTGAGTAGTCATAGTCTTTGATAATCTCTAACCATATTCATTAGAGAATATTAAAATTTTTCTATTTGAATATATACTTGAGGATTTTGTGATCTGTATATATTTTACACTTCTTACCAAAGTGGTATTATCACCAAATTATTATAGTAAAGATTACTACAACCAACTTTAGATTATGTGTTGGATAGTTTTTCTCATGAACTTTCAATTTCATTAAATCATAGGTAATAACTTTGTCATTTTGCATCAACACATAGTCTAGACCCTTCTTTGAAGCATCACTAAATTCCCCAAATAGTTCTCCACTTGTGGGTAGTGTTAGCACGAGTGTAGTTATAAGCCTCCTTTTCAACTCCTTGAAGCTATCTTCACAATCATCACTCCAAGAAAACTTGACTCCCTTTCGAGTTATCTTGGTAATAGGGTTTGACAATCGTGAGAAATTTCTCAAAAATTGGTGATAATATCCAGCTAACCCAAGGATGCTATGGATATCAGTCATAGATGATGGTCTCAGACGTGCGTTTATTTCCTTTTTCTTGGATGGATACATAGATATATAATTTCTTTTGATGATATGAACCAAGAATGAGACTTCCTTGAACTAGAAATCACAATTTTTTTACATTGCATAGAGCCTCTCCTTTCGAAAGGTCTCTAGTAGAGTTCTTAGATTATCTATGTTCACCTCCTTGGATTTGGAGTATATTAGAATATTGTCTCTAAAGACTACCAAAAAATTGTCGAGGTAATCCCTAAAGACTCTATTAATCAAGTCCATGAATATTTATAGAGCATGAGTGCATCCAAAAGTCATTACTATGAATTCATAGTGCTCGTACCTTGTACAAAAAGCAGTCTTGGGGATATCCTCCTTCTTCACTCTTACTTGGTAATATTCTGACCATAGATCCACCAAGGAAAAGTATTGTGTCCCACATAGATGATCAAGCAAGTCATCAATTCATGGAAAAAGATACTTTTTCTTTATCGTGTTTTTTTTGAGATCATGATAATAAATGCAAAGGCGCATTGAACCATCCTTCTTCTTGAAAAATAGGACTGGTGCACCCCATGGTGAAGCACTTGGGCATATAAACCCTTTATCTAGATTCTAATGTAGTTGTTTATTTATCTACTCAAGCTCTACAATAGCCATTCTATTAAGAGTCTTAGATATTCGCAACGCCCTAGATATAAGATCAATCGATAATTCAAAATATCTTTTAGGAGGAAGGTCAGGAAATTCCTCGAGAAACACTTCACTGAATTCCCTCACAATATGAATGTATTCAAGGATGGTTGTTTCCTTAGACTCAATCATTTAATAAAAATATTCATGCTCACAGATTAGTAATATCCACACTTGAGATGATGGTGCTAAATAAGATTCATCCTCCTTCTAGCACTTGTACAGAATCGGGGGTCGATTTTCCATATGGAGATTTATTTCCCTCTCATGGAAATTTATGTTGGTTCTATATAGGGAAGGACAATCCATGCTAATAATTTCACAAAATTACACCAGAGGGAGTATAAAAAGGTTTTCTAAGAAGTTGAATCCATAAATTGTGATAGGGGAGGATTTCTATTCCTTGGATGCAATAATTTCCCCATATGACGTTCTCACTGAAACCATTACTTCCATGATTTGTGGTGGTGTTGGGACTGTTCTACTAAACATTCGGGATATAAAATAATGCATAGAACCATAATAAAAAATTATGTTCACAATTATTGAATGAATAACTATAATACCTATCACCACTTCATTATTGGGGTTCTCTTCGGTGGTAGTGATGAAAAAATCTCACCCTTGCTGCCTTGGAGGTTGTTGGTTGCCTCTAAAAACCCTTGGCTTAAGGCACTGGTTTTCAAAGTGACCTGGTTCTTTGTAGTTGAAGTAATGAACAATGTGTTGAGGTTTGAACAGAGTGTTCCTCTCCTCTTTCGTAGCAGCGGGTTTTTCTTATCAGTAGTTATTCTCCAGGTTCCCTTCTCTTCTACACCTAAAGCATTTCCTTGTCCCCTTCAGGCAACTTTCGGGGTACTTTTTTCTGCACCTTTAGAAAGTGGGGTGCTGTAATTTCTTAGCACCATTGGATTTATCCATCATATTTCTTGAATTAAAGTCCAATTTTTGCTTCTTATCCCCATAATACCCCTGATATTATCCAATATATATTTTGACTTTGAGGGAACATCAGAAAATTACATCATAGATATCAAAGTCACATATCTCTAGGTCTTTCCGTAAGCTAGGTTTTAGCCCACAAAAGAAGCGGTCAACCTTGCATTCAGGGGTAACAACAAAGATGAATGCTTATATAGAAATCCTTGTGAAGTTTGAATCATACACTCTGATGGATTCATCGTCTTTCTATATGAGGGAAAGTAAGTACCTTTTCATCTTAAGTTGGAGTGTGCGCGAAAAATATTTATTGAAAAACATTTTCTGGAAATTCTTCCGTTCCAATACCTTGATCTCTTCCTCATGCTACATATTTTTTATCAATGACCACCATTGATCAGATTAACACTCCACACAATAAGCATCCAGAAGAACCTTCTCTTGTTAAGAACATTTAAGGATGGAGAATATCATCTCAGTGGAGTTGATCCATTGTTCAACAATTGAGAGATTGGATGATCCATTAAAAGTAGAAGGCCTTTGTCTCATGAAGCTCTTGATTGTGACTTGTTCTTTCTTAGGGGGGTTGGAAGTTCTTCTTAACCCTTGTTTCTTTTCAAAACATGAGTTAATTTAGATAATATTATGACAATGTTTGTGATTCCTACTCCCATCGGATTGGTCATCTCATTAGAACAATCATCACATTGTTCTTCGCATCATTTTTAGCCTGAGTCCTATTACTAGCCATTGGCTGGAATAAAAGGAAAGTTAGGGGTAACGCATAATGGGGAATCCAAATACAAAAAGAGATAAATTATAAATTACATTTATTTACTTATCTTATGAATTTATAGGCTTCAATCTATGTTATTCATGATGTACTTACCAACATATATTATTAGGGGCATTTTTTATTCCCTTAATAATGGTTCATACTAATCTTATAAATTTAACAAAGTATATCCCCCAGGAATGTCAAACCAAGAGTGCAGTAAGACACATCTTCGTGCACCAATTCCCGTTCGAGTATATCTCAAAGAGGTGTTTTCAGGTTTTACCCTTAGATACATATGTTCCAAAGCCACCTCTACTTGTTCATATCCAAACAGGGATGTATTTTCTTGATAAAATACTTTCTCTATACTCACCAAAATTTAGGTATGTTTTTATTATACTTAGTCTTATCACTAAGGATTTCACTAGGGTTTTATAATCTTAATACCAGAAATAACTAAACCTATCCTCTAATACCAACTATAACAACCCTACTCTTTATTACACACTTAACAATGATTTATTACATAAAATTTCACTTAAGAAAACTATAAGGATCGAGACGTATAGTGTTTGGGAAAATTAGGAACATTACATAACAAATTAAAACCTAAAATACAACATCTTTATTTACAAATTCTTTTACATGACCAACTCATTCCTTCATACTTTACACTACAAGGAATAACATGAGGGCATACATAAGAAAGGGGTGAGCTATAAATCCCAATAAGGGAGTAAAAAAGGCATAAAATGAAAAATAAAATACATGTTAATAAATAGGAATATCAATGAAGCAAAAGAGAAACATTAACATAAAGGAATGATATATCATGATTATCATAACATGGAAATGTGGCAACAACATTTAACATGATACTAGCATGAGTCAAGGATCATTGTACATAGAGCATGAGTAAACCCTCATTGAACTTGAGTTAGCATGAGTAAACCCTAATTAAAAATGAATTATCATGAGTAAAACCTCATTTCACATGGAGTATCATGATACTATTCTTTACCCAATGCATTGGAGTACTGTCAGGGTGCACCCTTCTTAATTGTTTCATTTCATGCATAAGTGTGCCACATAGATCATATAACATGGATTCATTAAATATCATGATTTATTCCATGAATAAGAGATGTGGAATACATAAATGTAATTCTTCAATAAACAAGTACATGTTCATAATGGTGAATACACTTGATAGAGAAATGGGTATGGTATTCACATACACGATGATTTTCACATGGTAAATTTTGGTGAAACTTCGGCAGCATAACGACGTCAAATAGAAATCATAAAATGGGTTGATGAGAGAGAAATGGGTCTATTATCATTTATACATGAAATGGAAAGTAATGGGGTTATGTAACATAATATCCCAACATATGTAATGGAATTTAGATGCATAATATAAAATAATTTCTTGAAAGTAAATGAGGAGAGAGAAATCCCTTACGGAATTTCGGCATGGTAAGAAGTGTACATGGGAGGAAATAATGAGTAAGAAAGGGGTATATCATCATTAAATAATAAGGAGGGAAGTATAGTAGAGGTGAGAAGTCATAACCAAACATTTTTAATTGAAAATAAAAGGGAATAACAATATAAGGAAACATTGACATAAAGAAGGGAGGAAGGAAAGTGAGGACCCCTTACTTGGAAGTGTGTGAATTCATGAGCTTGGAGAAGGGATTATTGAGAGCTTGAGGTGCATTGGGATGATTCTATAGAAGTTAGGGTAGTTTAGGTATGTGATCCAAGAGTTTTGAGTGAAGTGAAGTTGGATCTTGAGTGGGTTTATATAGGAAAAGATAGGGGAATTTTGTAATATTTCACAAACATAGGTTTTGGAAGCTATGTAATTAAATATTCAAAACCACAAACCAAACCATGGTTTTCCCATGGTTTTTTCTAAATGGGATTGGAAATAATTATTTTATAAGGAAAATGGCCGAAATTATTATATTAGTCCTTATTTGGAGGTGAGTCACACTCTCAAGGAAATCATTTTAAAAAGTTAAAATATTTTATAAGTCTTGGAGGGTCCACTAGGGAACAATAAAATTAATCAAAAAAATATAAAATTACATTATTTTAAATTTAAAACATATATCAGCCTAATATACCTTTTATAGTATTTTATTACATCACTATTTTTTCATTATGATGTCATAAAACTCGTTATATATTTAAATGATATTTAATTTTAACCAAAAAATTCGACTGTCTTAGAAAATTATGAAAAATTCACCCTTAGATAATTTTGACATACTAAATCAAAAAAAATATTTATTTTATCTAAATAATATTCTAAATATGTTAATTTTTACATTTAAAATAAAAACCGACATTTATCGAAAATTCATGGGTTTTGACAAAAAACAGCTTTCAAACCTTAATAAAAATTACAATTGTATTCATAAAAAATACATGATCATTTATATTTAATAAAAATTAATTTAGTAATAATATTTTATTAAAATATTATTTAATTAAAAAATTCATTAATTCTTAAAAATATATTTCTTAATTGAATTTAAATATTAACTAAAAATTCTATTTGTGATTTAAAAAAACATTTACTAAGTAACAATAATAAAATGAATTTATATTACTTATAGAAAAATAATGCACATAATCAAAGTTCTAGGGTATTGTTACATAACCGCTTATAACACCCACATAATACCTAAGGTTAAGGTGTGTGATGGTGAGATACTCTTAGGGTGACTCGAATAACATCGCTCGGGTGGTAATCTCTATTAACTTACACTTATCCTGTAGGCGGTTCCATTCAAGCTTAACGTGTTAAAGATTAGATTGGGAATGGTCAAAAGAGAATCCCAGGGATTCTACCTCCAATCCAAGATCTGAAAAATGGACTTCACATGGAGCAATTCTACTAGATGAGGCCACCACTTTCTTTTTTTTTTGAGTAAATTGGATTTGTTAAAGCCCTATATTTATACTAATCATGTGACCACTATTTAATGGGTATATTTGAAACGGTAAAAATTATTAATGGTATTTTTAAATCCAAAAATATAAATCCAAGGAAGTGCATATTTTTTATATAACCATTTTACATAATAATACATTTAATTAGATCAAGGGGAATTTTCATTAATAAAAGTTTGGGTCGTTACAATTATGATTATCACCCATATAATGTTAACCTTAATATTCATATTATATCACAATTAATTCTTTACCCTATTCCATTCATTTATTATTAATTTACTAGGATTTTATTCTCACTCCATTATTATATGTGTCCCTGGGAAATCCCATGCATCTTTATAAGAGAATTTTTTTGAAGATCATGTTAATGGAGTTTAATGTTCATGTTTTTATATTTCACGTTGTTATGTTTTCCCCCTAATTACCAAATTACACTAGTCCTATTGACCTTCTAGGGTTGTATTTTTTGTATCTTTATATATATAACCATGAAATAAAGCATATTAAATATACAGTTTTTTATAATGGATAATAATGAAGCTTCACCATATAAGATGTGTCAGTAGGATGGGGTAATTGTGGTTGACCATGGTTAAAAGGATGTAAAGTGAATTTATATATATGAAAATTCCCATGAGGTTATATTAGTGATTTTTTTAGTGTTATCCTCTATAGATGAGTGACATAGGATGAGGATGTTCACTAATGATTTAGAGGATAAATATTCCATATTTGGTCAAAAAATCTATTGATGGTTGAGATCACTAGATAAAGGTGGAACCATCTCCATGTATGGAACTATAAAAGGAAGATTTAATTGGATATTTTTGTTGTTATATGGGTCATCATTTGTGATTTAATGCTCACTATGACACTATGGAAGTGGTAATGTCATTTTCAAGGATATTAGAATAAGGGATGATTCATTTTTCTATAATGGGGATCTTTCAAAACAAGGGTGAATCATCCCACTTAATTGTTATATGGAGTAGTAAATGCATAGTTATTTTGGAAAATGTTTATTTTTTTATTAGGTTCAGTTCCTTTTATGGTTTTCATTTTTTCAAATTGTATACACTTATATATGTGTAGATAATTTCTAGTGACACCATAGATGTTGAACTATTGAGTTTATAATCATACCCTACATGGACCCATCAGGTTGTATACATAATTTATGGTTTGTGAAATATGTATTGGTGAGGGAGTTTTGACCTTTAAATTATAAGATAGAGGTGTAGTAAATAAAAATTGAAGCTGGAAATGGTTTAGATCATTACTGGTTAGATCATCAATGATAATCGGGGCTATCATTTTTTCTTTTGGATGGGCCTATATATGTAAATAATATAGGTTCCTAGTTTATATCCTTATAACTTGTATAATTATTTATATATTTTTTCCATCCTATGTTTTATATTATGGATGTATAGTAGTTATTTTATATGTGAACATATTATTTATTTTATTTATTTT
The DNA here is from genome assembly GCA_963277665.1 of Viscum album. NCBI lineage: Eukaryota > Viridiplantae > Streptophyta > Magnoliopsida > Santalales > Viscaceae > Viscum > Viscum album. The sequence continues at coordinate 115,334,772 of OY728127.1, forward strand.
TTAGTGATATGGATTATATAAAATTATATACTCTCCCTAAATATGACCTTTTAGTCACTTAATACTAGTTAGATGACTCTGCTATTTTGAAGGAAATTTTACATTACACAGCCACTCTAACTCATGTTTCATTTGGTAAATACGAGTTGGGGATACAATAATGTGGTATTAAAGAGGTATATAGTAAAGTCACTATGATGTGGCATATATTATATTTTTAGGTTTTATTTAGTTTATTATTAATAGAGATTTAGGGATATTTTAAGACATGAGATGATTGTAATTCTATGTTCTTATACAACAAAAGAAAGTGATAATGTCCAAATAAAAATGGGAAATTGGGTTATTAATTGTTTTAGTTGTTATAGTAGAGTTATTTGATCTAAATAGATTTGGAATTTTAATTTAATTATTTCATTTTTTACTGTATGAACCAATTTGAAATAGGTGGTACATAAGAAACATTCTAGAAATATAGGACTCACAAGATATGTGTTTTCTTGTTTGAGAGGTATACTATGGTTCTGGAAAGACGGTTTACATTTTTAAAGAGTTAAAACAACCAAAATGGTGATTCATATTATAGATTCTTGAGAAAATTATAAACATATAAATTGAGTTTTTGATTCATTTTATAATGAAGTATATTTATAATATGTGTTTCTTGTGTGCGTAGTACCTGAAACCTTAATGTGAAGGTGTGACCATTATTTTTTACAGTATAAGACTTTGGTGTTTGAATGAATATTTTTGGGAATGTGAGATTCATTTATTATTTTTTGATTCCTTATTTATGGTTTTTTAACTATTATATTTTTATTGAATATGTAATTTGGTAATCAATAATACTCTTCCCTAATAGCCTCATTAAGGGGTTTAGGAGGTTTTGGATATGTTTCCACTAGGGAATGATCATATTGGGGCCCTTGAGGTAAGTGATATTCATGATCGACAAGTGGATGTTTCAAGGAATGTAGGTTTGTGATAACATAGATAAGAGCTAGGTTAGTCGTTTAATGATTATACCGTGGTAGGTTAGGAATGGGTTAGTCATATTATTATTCAAGGATGTCAGGAAACTATGCAATTCAATTCATTTCAATTTTTTTATTCTTTTAAAAGAATCCTCTTATATTATATGGATATGTTGGGACATGTGAATTTGATTACTGGATGAAGTATATTCAAAATATCATTTAATAGATTGAGATTAATCCAAGGCGCATAGTAAATATAGTGGTGTATATTCTTATCAGATCAGGAAAAACATTGTGGTGGGGGCATGGATGATAATATTGGAAGATATGAGGGAATTTCTTGAGTAAACATTGAGGTAAGATTCATTGAATTTTTTCCTAAGATGTTTAGGGAGGATCATTCCCCTTTGTCTATACACCTATTATAGTGGGAGGCATTAGTCATGGACTATTACATAAGGTTAAAAGCCCATTAGGATTATTACTGATGTTAGTGGGTTATGTAGTCACCAAGATGAGATACATTGTTTATGGATAATGACATTATATAATGCTATAAATAAATATTTTTTTATTTTCCTTTTTTAGTGGAAGTAAAATTTATAATGATAATGAAGTGTATATTGATCATTTTTTGTCTACATAAAAGTAAATTTTCACCTTTAAGGGTTAGTATTTGGTCTTTGGGTAGCTAAAAGTTGGAAAGTGTGGAAACCCATTATAGTAGCCATATTTGGGGATCCACATTTTCACCATGAGGTGGGACATCAGAGAGATTTTATAATTTCAGGAGGAAATGACTTATATAGTATTAATGTGGTTGACCAAAAATATGGTTTTAATCTTGTTAATAAATGGAGAAATTATTGAGGATTTGATAAAATATCTCATAGTCAGCTAGAGTTAATGGATGTTTTCAAACTCAAGTATCCAAGGTAGGACCAAAAGATATTATGTAATGTAGAATTTAGAAATTTTCTATTTATACAGGTTATGGTAGAGAAAAATGTTTTCAACAATCATGGTAGTGGTATACAAATATTGTTACTCTCCAAGGATGTCAGGTACTAGTAGTTTTTTGGTAGGTTTAGTTTCATGTGATTGATCCGAAATATTTAGTTAATTCCATAGAGAAATATATTTTTATAGGTACATTGTGGGTTTGTTGGTATTGATTTTTTATAGTGTTTATTGGTGAATAGTTTTTATGATGTTTACATGGAATGACATTGTGTTGGTTGAGAAATTTTTATCAAGTACAACTCATTAATTAATGTAATGTTATGACTGATGAATGTTACATGTAAAATTACAAAATATTGTCATGAAATATTCCATCATCATTCTAGATAGTGTGTTTGTGATGTCTATAGAAATGTGACTCATACATTAGGAAGTGTTACTTGGTAATGTTTTTTTATCCCTTGTCTTTTTGTTAGATTGATCATGATTATATTGTTATGTTTGAAATCATATTAGTTTTTTGGGAGTTTAGTGAGTGGAATTGTTGGGTTTCATAATTGGTTTTCCATTGTGTGGATTGAGTCAATCGAGAGGTGAGATATAATATAGTATGTCAGTTTTGATTGTCTGGGAATTAATGCGAGGTAATTACAGATTTAGTTTTTCTTAACCAAGTGTATATGGGGTTTTCAAAGTTAATATAAGGTTCAGTAGGGGCCTAGAATATGGTTTTGGAAAGAGATACAAAGTTTGGGAATTTTTTATAAAACACTAAATCACATAAATAAAATGTGGAATAATACCATTTATTAAATCATCATTTTTGAAATGGGTATTCTTTTAGAGATCAATTTTCTATAATATTGGCCTTACATGGGTACCTGGTGGGTAGTGGGTACCTAGTTGCATGGTCCAAGTAACAATTTACCTCATATCATGTCTTATTAAATTATTATTATACTTTGTTAAATGTTAAAATTAAATTTTGATGGATGGAATACATTTCTTACCATTATATAAGGAGCTCTCCCCTCTCTCTCCCCATTTTCTCTCTTTCCTAGGATGGGATCTTGGTGATTTGGTGTTAGTTTTTAGTCTTTTCTACCACATGAGTTTTCCACATTTAAGGATAACCATTATATTCTTTTATTATTCATTTATTTATTTTGTTGATTATATAATGGAGTGTTTCAACTAAAATATTTCTTATATATTTTTCCCATTGTTTCATGATATATTGCTCCAGAATTCAAATCAGGTTGTGGGTTTTAATCTATGAGCCTATATTTGTACAAATAATATGGTACATAATATTTTCTTCATTATAAATGTGTTATGAGTTGGTATGTTTGTGTGTGTGGATGAGAATGGAACCACTTGTGGGAACCATTTTTTTTGAGAATCATATTGGTTGTATTATCTATATAATTATTATATATTTAATATTTGGCCTTTTCATTACTTTTTATTCTATATGGATTTCATAAAAAGTCATCATTTGTGATAAGTGATGAATCTTGTGATGTATTATGTTATGTGGTTCCTAAAGAACAATACTAGTGTCACTCATGTTATTGTGGGGAAATACAACAAAGTAGTGTATTTTGGGTGGTGATTACCAAAAAAATGGAAAAGATCATGGATTTTTGAATTGGTTATTGCCATAGGATATTTCTACTTTTTACTCACTAATATGCCACAAATATTATGGTCATGATCACAAAGTAAAGAAACCATGAGTTGGTATTAACTATTTTTTGATTAGTGGAATCCTTTTTATATGAGAAACTTATAATGATGGTGCTGACTAATGATTCAATGGGGATATTCTTTATGATTTCATTGAATCATATATAGATTGATATTACTAGATTGTAGTAGAATTATCATCGTGTATCAAAATACTCAAATACATTAAGAATGAAATTTGTTTTTCATCTATTGGGAATTATTTTTAATATATCACTCAAAAATTATACATAGAGATATTGATGTCATGTTACCTTATTATACAATTTGGAGTGATATATTATTCACCATCAAGTTATGATCAAAATGTGAGAACATCATCCCACTAAAGGAATGGATGATGTAGGAAAAGTACTTTCACATGGATTGATGAACCTGGTGTGGAGTGTGTTGTTTTTTATTGTTATTTTAATTTTCATACATTCATATATTTTTCTTAATATAGTAAATTGTTTATGGTGTCCCTCTGAGTTCAATCTCAAAAACTAAATAGAGATCCCTAGGTTGTGTGAAAACATTTTCTCCATGACATGATTAAGGTTAAGGGACTTATAAGTAGTTTTTAATTTTATGGAAGGGTAGTTAATTACAAATAATTCTTCATATAGATTTGGAGTATGATTTTGTAGATCACTGATGGATATCTAGGTTGATTTATTATATTTTTTTAATGTATAATTATTAGACCTTCCAATGGGTGATCATTTCTAAATTCACACGAAAATTTATATAATTATATTAAATCCATTTCCATCTATATTAGGAAGTAAAACGGAAATTTTATATTATTAAAAATTAATGTTTTGATTCCATTATATCTTATAGTTATTATATTAGAAGGTAAATTCTCAACATTATCAATTCATAAACACTCACTACTAGTCGACAACCTCTAGAGTATGGGTAGGCCTACCCAAGTTTAGCATAACACTACTTTGGTTGTTCATTATAGTTATGGATCAATTATGAGATAAAGAGAACCTTTTTAACATATATATTTTTATTACCATAGTAGATATACCACATGTAATGAACTCATATGTGGTATAACTTGAAATTGATCAATGTATGTGGAATTGAATTTTGAGATCCTTGATTATTGTGATAAATACCATAAATCAATACCACTATCACAATCAATGTTTAATAAATAAATTACACATTAGAATTAGTATTAAAAAAGTATATATATTTTTTAGGTTAATGTAACCTCATTTGATTTAATCTATGTAATGAAATTTTAAGGTTAAATTTTATTAGGGGAAAATTTAAAACCTTATATTTTTAATGTGAAAGACCCTTTAGTGAATGGAATTTGATGGATATTTTTTTTACATGTACTAATAAATTAATATATTCATGAACCAAACCCCATTAAATCATCTAGTCTAGCAGTGAATATGGGTGTCACCCTTGATCACTTCCATGAATATATCATGGATTAGAAGAAAGAAAAGAGGGTATAAGAAAAAATTATTTAGGGAATTGGACTCAAAATAAACTAAAATAATAATAATAATAAAAACACCATTAAAATTTAGAAAATAAATAATTATCCACCCATAATATCATAAATAAATGTTAATGTAAAACAAAATCAACCGTAAAAAAAACAAGTTACAGATTCAACCCTTACGACAACAATAACAACTCTGATCACATACATCATGGTCTAGTATAGTCCATCCTAATCACAAACTCTTTAATTATAAACATTACATATATATATATATATATATATATTTGTATATATATTTACCAATATGATGTTACAATTATACTAGATAAGATTCTTTCAATAACAGCTCATGAAAATTTTATGGTATTAAAATAATACTTTTTTTAATTAATAATGAAACTAAAAAATTATATGTACCCAGTCATTTAGAAACCATGCCCAATAGGAATCAAAAAAATTATATTAAATCCAAATATTATAACATAATATTATAGGAATATATATCAATAATATACCCATCTTAGATTTCCTCATTTTCATGTATCCCTCACATATAAACATCATATGTTCACATTCTCCCATGACATATATATCCATATAATTGAATCTATAAAACATTAACCACATAACCACAACTACATACCACATACCACATCCATATTATCATTACATATTTAAAGGCACTTCCACAAACTATTCCACAACATAATAACCAAATAATTGATCCAAATTTATTTATCATAATGATAACATGAATCCAATTAAACTTTTTTCATCCCCCTTTCATACATGTCTCCCAAAATTTCATTAAATGAAAACCACATCAACACTACATTATCCTATTTCCATTATAACTTGTGTATAATAAACTCATGGCATAATACCTAATAGTATATCCAGAAGAGATTGTAAGAAATAGTGATTATTCTTCTATCATTTACACCCTTATCCAAGATATAGTGGAAAACAATAGGAACCCATGTCCAAATATGAGAATCGGTAATTTTTCCTAACGTAGTTTGGGGTGAATATGAAATAAAATGACAAATAAAATGAATATAATTGATCACACTACCCAATATTTTTTTTTAATCATAGGAAATAAAATTTTATACTATGACCTTCCATGACCACATCATGATTACAAACATGAACTAAAAACCAATTCCATAACTAATCACAATAAAAGCAGGCCACACTACCACAAAAAAACAACCACACAACAACATAAAAAAATAATTTTACCAAACCATTGAATATTTCTCATTTACCATTTACCAACCACATTAAATTAATTATGAAATAATTTTTTGAATCCATTAAAATTCTAGTTCAATTTTCTCATTTCATATATTTTTATATTTCCCCCACCTCATCAATTCAGTATATCACCCCTTTTTAATTTTTTATTCGACCATATTATATTTTATAAGAATGAAATTAAATAAACACACCAACCATTCACAACATAGTGTCAATCAATTCTCTATAACATGCCAATATCCAACATAATATACCAACACAACCATAATATCATCTATTTCCTATATCAACAAAACATACCATTACTATAATAAAATTTAAACTTCATAACCAAAAAATAGCTCCCAAAAAACCAAGACTATTATATCAAAAATAAGTAAAATTAAACATATAATAGCACATAATAAAAATATGAATTTATTACAAATTAAGTAAATTTACTTAAATAATAAATTGAGGGTCCTTTGACCCATTTGGTATAAATAAGGAAATAAATAATTCTAAATTTTGAGCATAAATATTTTTTTAACATAATTAAGTGATTATACCATTATAAATACTAATAGAACTTATAAATGTCCATATAAATGATTCATAACTAGGAATATAAATTATAAAACAAAAATTCATGTGAAAAAACTTATATATTGGTAAAAAACATGTGAATCACCCTTTATACGTCACTTTCATTAGTTAGGTATGTTATTTTTATTAGTTTAATATAGACTATACACCCAATGAAAAAAATAATGGTAATTCCATAGTTAAAAAAACAATAAAGCATAATTTTTATATCCCCTACATTAGTCAGTGCTTTCAATGATACTAAATAATAATGGGTAAATATCTCAAATTGGAACCAATAAACCCATGATGATCCACATCAAATCCTATAAATAATAAAAATGAAATAGATCCACAACCAATATTTACAAAAAACAAACCAAATTGAATCGAACTAGCTATTATAGCCTCTTAAAAATGGGAAAACTATGGAAGAATGAAGGCTGAGGGAAGATAATTTCATCCAAGATTAAAGGATAATGATTAAAAAAATTCTATTATCATAAAGCCACCAAAGGATGAACAAATAATACCCTAATTGTGCCTTGATATTAACAGTGATTTAAAGGTCATGTAATCAAAATAAATGTGTAACGGAAAATAATTTATATATACAACATTATATAATGTGATCATCGACCGTAATATTTTAAAAACCATATTAGTGGCCCAATTTAGAAATCAAATTACAATATATACCACATAAAATGTGGTGAAATTGTTTAATTTTAATTAAATAAGGGGTAAAATAAAATTAACACCACCTTGTCTCAATTAATAAACAAATATTAAAAAAGAACACACTTTGATATACTCCATAAAAATAAACCATCTATATAGAAACATCATTGTTTAATTATATCCACCATGGGGTAATGATACCATAAATGGAAGACCCATAAAATTTCTATTTGTCTCCCATTAATTCATACAATATGGCATGATGTAATGAATTTTATTCATGATTAACCATAAAAATACTATGAATCTTCATGAAAAACCCAAAAATCCATGAAACTACAACTAATGACTCACTAATCTAAGGAAAAAATAAATATCACCCTCTTATTCCTCACACAATAATATATGCCCTTCATCATAACCTCAAAAATGACGGCTCAAACCACATTGATACCATAAATCCTCCCACTCAAGAAAAATAAACATGGATTAATATATATTTTCATGGTGAAACATTGGATCTTTGTTAACATTTCTATAATGAATCCACAATTATTTCTCTATTCAACTCTAAATCATTTTTAAACAACCCTCAACACCATTTAACCCAAGGTATTGTAGATTTTTAAATTTCATCCTCTATATTAACAATACTTCCACTGATTCAGACCTTGATTAATCATAAAAAACCACATTAAAAACAATGATACCTCAAAACACAAACACCTATATAAGATAACTCTCAAACAAGAAAATATCTAACATTAAAAGCATAATGAATGTGATATATTGGACATAATTATCCCATATTCACATTATATATATTAAATTGTTTATTGCATAAAATTTAATTATTTTTTTGGATTAGATATATATAGATTTTGAATAAATCATAAAATATAAAATCCCATGTTTTTTGAAACTAATGTACATTTTTATTACCATTTTTGAAAAATTTAATCCATAATAAATCTTCAAAATCCCCCAAAAATTATCAATAAATTCTGTACATTTAAACATATCATGTGTAATAAATATCATCAATAACTGGGGAAATGGAAACACATGAATAATGAGTTTAAATTCTATGTATGGAAACTGAGTATCAAATTAAACCATAAAATAAAAATGGAATCAATAATATAGAAGGATGTAAATTATAATCATGTAAATACCTATAATTGGTCACAAGATATTGAAATAAATCAATGAATTTCATGGAAATATAAATAATCACATGTATGGTATTAACTAGTTTAATAGGATTATAATTCCTATTGAAGTAGATTTCAATTAATTTTATGAATAAATTATATATTTTCAACACATTGTTCCTTGAAATATAAATCTTTTAAGATAATATCCAAAACATATAAATAAATTGGAAGGCATAAACCAAGCACCCAATATAGATTATCTCATGAGACCCATCAATTTATTAAGGAGATATTAATGTTTACACATACTATTAATTAATAAAAATAGTTTATTCATATAACAGAATAAATAATCAATACATTACATAGCTAAAATTATTTACTAATAAAAAATAATCTATATCAGAATAATTTTTATAATAGCCTTAAATATTTCCCCAGTCAATAAATGTAATAGATTTCTATGAATGTATCCCCAGAACTAAAACCATATAGAATAAGAAAAATATGGTTATGTCAATAAATTTTTTAAAAAATAAATGTATGGAGTCAGGGTGGAAACACTTCAATGTATGAGGAAAATAGCGAGATATAAAAGAGGAAATGGATTGGAAGAATATGTACATTTATACACATTGGATGAATAGGAAAGATAAAGGCAATGATATATCGTTCATTTTATTGATAATACCATTTTATAATCCATAAAAATAATAAAAGGAGAGTGGTATAATTTGAATAATTTTCAAGATAAAGTGTAATATATGATAAATAATTCCTTCTTAAATGAATAATATTTTTTAGGAAAATTTTAATAATTTTTTTTGAAAAAATAAATAATCAGGAACATTGGAAAAAATATTCAAATAAAATAATTTATTAAACTAGGTAGATTACGATTACCATAAAAAACCATGAAATATTAGGTATTATTTTTTATATGAAAATTTAAAATAATATATAGATGTTTTAATCTGGAAATGAATAAAATATATTCCTCTAACACATGTCAAAAATGTCACATATGTAAGTCATTAAAAATTAAATCAAGTACTTTTAAAAAATAATAATTATATTTAATTATATTGATCATTAATTAGGGCATAAATATGGGAATATGGACAATAATTCAATGAATGTGGACATGGAAGGGAATGATACCGGACTAAAAAGAAGAGGTGGGGGTTAGTTTTCCATAAAATGTGTAATATTTTAGCCAAGGTGAAAATAAAATAGTGAGATAACATGTAAAACAAAAATAATACTATAAGAGATTAAAATTATGGGGGAATAGAAAGAAATAGAATATAAATTCCCCATGTGGATTAACTTTTGAAAAACATCCTTTATTTAAATTAATCATGATTAAGAAACACTTACGGAAATAGTAATTTATGAATTCTTTTAACATAATAGAGATACCATGAAATGAAAATTCTAATATTATGAAATAAATTATATTTAATGTAGTTTAAGGAACCATGGAAGTGATTATACCATATATAATAAATTATGGTGTGCAATATAAAACATGCCTCATAGAATTAAAAATTGAATCAAATAAAACATTCAAATTCCGTATCTTTTGAATTGAAGAACATTAAAAGAAATAAAAAATGGATATTATGACCATATGAATTACATGATTACTGTAATATTAATTCATAATTATTTAACCAAAAAAATATATTTGGGATCTTGATTTAAAATAAGAATGTGGTGTTATGAAATTAAATTTGAGACAATGTACGCCAACCCTTAATTCCAAAACATACAATAAATTCCATAAAAATACAATATAATAAAAAAATAATAATTATTAAATATAAAATATTATTGATATGTTTAGTGTTTCATAAACATAAATTATTATGATTTTCTACATCTATATCATTTTGTTAGTATCTATTTTTAATAATTGGAGGGTGTGATCTGGATCATTTTGAACTTGTATTGTAGTTAATTATTCACCCAAATTTAATCATTAAAAGTTCATAAATTGAACAATAATTGATGATTTATATTTATTTATAATTTTATAAATTAGTTGTTTGAGTTTTTTTTTGTTATGATACATAAAGACGATATCCATAAAGATCATGTTTCAGTGATTTCTAACAAACATGAAATAATATTTTAATAAAAGTGTTTAATATTAATGGTACCCATAATACAAAAATAAAATCTTTATTTAATTATATATAATTATATTATGAGTAATTACTTTCAAATTAATACCCATGATATTATTTTATATCAATTTTTTATTAGGTGGTTATAGAAATGAAAACATGAACATACATTAATTAATAGATGAGAATTATTATGAAATGGGTTTCTAATGAAATAATAACTTTAATAGAAATGAGTAATAATATAATTAAGATATTTTTTATTATATGAATCATATTTTTATAGATTTTATTAAATTAAAATAATATATATGAAAAATTAATTAAGTTACATTAGGAAGGTGATAATCATTACAAATGAATGATTCAAATTTTTGTTTTTCATAATGGAAATAGGGATACATGGTTTATTTTAATTCCAAGAATATAAAAACATTAATTATTCAAAAAATACTAAATTTATCATATATTTTTTAGAAAATATTATTTGAAATGTTATTATAAAAAAAGAAACAATCTTAAGGAAATGTTAGTACTTATATTGAGAACATTAGATTTTCCATAGAGGGAAAAATGGAAAATGGATGGAGTGGGATATCATAATGTTATAGGAAGCTAAAAGAAATGAAAGGTGATTATATGTGATGGATTTTGAGATTATTTTAAGTAATATTCATAAATTTAGAGTGTCCATGAATGATAAGTGGAAGGCCCCTTTTATAAGTTGTGTCATTTGAATTATTTTAAATATTTCATTATAATATAATGATATAACATATTTCACATGTTTGGAAGTCTCCATAATTGAAAAAATGGAGTGGTGGTAATATATGGTGAAGCCAAACCTCAGATACCCAATTGGAATTATATTTGTAGTACCCTTGGTTTGTGGTGTGTAACCTTTATTTTTCTCTTTTTATGTATTTAATGTAGTTAAGTGATTGATGCGTGAGTTTAGAAGGGTTTTGGAATGGGTTTGGCGAATTACTAAGGGCGTACATTTTGGGAAATCCATGAAGAAACCCCAAAAAACCATGCAACTTGAGATAGTGGGATATTCATGGTTTTTCCATGGTTTGAAAAATGTGTATGGAAACCATATGGGGAACCCTTCATATAGTAACATGAGCATGGTTAACACACAGTTTGTCTAACCATGCGATCTAACCATGTAAGGCATTACAAATGGGAATTTTTAAAATGGGTCACTTGGTATTTAACCTAAAACACCCCAAACTCCCTCTCACTAGATCCCACTTAGGATTTCCTCTTCTCAAGGTTTAGAGTGGATTTCACACTCATTTTTGAACAAAATAAAAGGGTTTTCTTGGTGATTTGAAGATGATTCTTCTCCGATAAGTATTCTATCTTGGTTATTTCTTGTACTTCCTTAGATCTCATCTTACCTCTCTCTCAGTTTTCTAGATCTATACTCATCTCATTCAGATCTAGGGGTTTCCCCCTGAAATGGTGATATTCGGTATCGTTGATGTTAGGGAAAGTGATCAAAGGTTATTTTGTAGATGTTTCACCCATATTCAGTGTGCATTTGTGTGGTGGGTTAATTTCTACAAACCCTAATGTAGGTGTCATCACTATCATCTCCATTTTGATAAATCTAGAAGGATTCAATTTTAAATTAATGATTTTCTTAAAATCTATGATGCTTGTTATATGTGAAGCATTTTTTATTCCAATTATGTGATGTTTTATGGATTTTGGAAAAAATGGGTTATTATGGGGTAATGTTCTTGATGTTGTATTTTGATAGGATAGTTTTAAAATCATTACGATAGAGGTTTTTTGAGAAATGGTTTGTGAAAATGGTTTTCAATAAAAGGGTTGTTTTATTGAAATTATATTTGGAATGGATATGGTTTTAGGGCATCTACTATATATACTAATTTTGGAATTACATTTTCCATGTGTCCTCCTATCATTAATCCACATATATTTTCACTTACATGGCCATAAACCATATCTCCACATCACCCTTATGCATGATATCTCATCTTGTATCCATTTTTAATCTCCCACTCCTACTTAGGTTTTCGCGGGTTGTGACCTATGCTACCTTTGAACCCTCACTTCCATTGTACTCCCTATCCTAATTACCCCACAATCCATAGATCCCCATTTCTGACCTGATACTACTCCTCGTTGCTAATATACTATTGGAATTTTTCCTTCTCCCAGTCACTGTCTGGATTCGGCTCTTTGCGACCTAGGGTTCCCACAAACTCCCAAAGTCATCGTCATCCTCCTCCTGAAATCACTATACTCTATCATCGTGTTACTTCATTTCCTCCTTCTCCAGTTCCTCCGGAAGCATCTCCTCTACCACTGGGTCCTTCGGCTCCACCTTTACATCTGTCTTCTCTGCCTCACCCTCCACCTCAGTCTCCTCCTACTTCACGTCAGTCCTCTCTACCTACTCTGTCTTCTCAGTCTTCGCCTCCAGATCCTCTACCACCAGATCCTCTGCCTCTGGATCCCCTGCTGCCCACAGTACCTATCTCTGAAGGATTCCATCAATCATCCAATTATTTCAAATGAAATCAATCCATACCTTCGAAACAACGTCAACATGAAATATCTTTGACCTTTATCTACGATGAACCTGAAATTACACAATCATAACCTCCTCGACACATCGTAAAATGAACTTGGGCCTGTGAACCCCTTTACCATAACCAACAATATATTCCGAAATCATATAGATTTAAATCTCTACAATAGGTACGACCACCTAATTTTGAAGAAATTTTCACACTTATGCTTCATTCGTTCCCATATGCATATGCAACAACTTCACTGGTGATATTCCTTACTCTATCGATGCATTCTACCACAATTTTCCTTCATTTTCCCTCTGGTAACCTGTAAATTTTTACACATTTGATATTTATTCCCCATTATCTAATTACAACATCTATTTCAAAATTTCATACAACATTTATTCACCTATCTATCTACAGATCCAGATCCCGCAACAGGTATGTTCTCGCATCCTTCCAAGGAGTTTCATTATGAAAAAGTGATTCTTGGATTTTTTTGTGAAGGTACTCTTCGACAATGGTTTTTTTATTCTCATGGAATGGGTGAGATTCACTAGTGGTATGATGTTTTGGTTCCTCAAATTAAACTACTCATAGCGATGTTCTTATTTGTACAGGTTTTCATGGATTAAACTTTTATGTTTTTTATCATTATTTCATGAACTTTTAACTGGTCCTTATTTCATTTCAAACACACCAGTTGTCCTAGGATGTTAGTTATCAATAATTGTTTCATACTACCTTGGATCTATACTAGCATCAATGCTTTAGGAAATGAATATAATAAGATCACACCTCTATTTTATAGTATTGTAGTCCACCCCTTCCATTGCAACCAAAAATTTTATCATATATGTTAACATGTTGTCTATGTGTTTACCTTAAATTTTATTATATATAATATGGATAGTCTGTGAAGGTGTTCTTCAACAATTTTTTTTTGATTCTCATGGTATGGGTGAGATTCAGTGCCAGTATGATGTTTTTTTCCTCACATTACATTGCTCATGGTGATGTTCTTATGTGTGCAGGTTTGCAAGGCTTAAACTGTTGTGTTTTGTTATCATTGTTTCATGAACTTTTAACTAGTCCTTATTTCATTTTAGACACATGAGTTGTCCTATGATGTTAGTTATGAATAATTTTTTCATACTATCTCGGATCTATACTAGCATAAAATCTTTAGGAAATTAATATAATAAGATCACACATCTTTTTTATAGTATTCCAGTCAACCCCTTCACTGCAACCAAAATTTGTATCATATATGTTAACATGTTGTCTATGTGTTTCCCTTAAATTTTATTATGTATAACATGGATATTTTATGAAGGAGTTATTCAAAAATGTTTTTTATGATTTACATGGTATGAGTGAGATTCAGTGTTAGTATGATGTTTTTGTTCCTCACATTTCACTTCTCATGGTGATGTTTTTATTTGTGTAGGTTTGTATGGATTAAACTTTTGTGTTTTGTTATCATTGTTTCATGCAATTTTAACTAGTCATTATTTCATTTCAGATACACCGGTTTTCTTATAATGTTAGTTATCAAAAATTGTTTCACACTACCTTGGATCTATACTAGCATCAAATCTTTAAGAAATGAATATAACAAGATAACACATATGTTTTATAGTATTACAGTCAACCCCATCCACTACACCCAACAATTTTATCTTATATGTTAACATGTTTTCTATGTGTTACCCTTCAATTTTATTATGTATAATACGGATTAGGTAGATTATTAATAAAAAATTCATTATAAATTTTAACTATGGTTTAAATAATGGTGGGTAATGAAAATAGCATTTCCTGTACTGACATTTTTCTGTTGTATATTTTTTCAACTATCCATTAAGGTTTTCTGCTTCAGGTTTCTATCTACACCAGGCCCAAAATTTTAGATAATGAACAGTTTTTCCCATTATGTATATTTGTTAGTGATGGTTTTCAATTTTAAGTACATATATTTAATTTATATAATCATTTGAATGTTTCCTCTGATGTTTTTTTCCATTTTCACACTATATCTATTTCAATTAATTAATATTGAATTGTGTGATCTATTTCCTATTTTATTGGAAACTCTTAATTAAACAGGGGTTAAATTTTGTAATCAATGATCCTATTAAGCTCCTCAAATCTAATTTAATGATCAAATATGAAACTGATGTGTTTTTGTAGTCTATGGAAGTGGGTTTTTACCCAAGAATCAGGTCCTGCAACTTTTTACTGAAGTGTTTGGATACTGAAAATGAAATAGAATTCATCAAATATGTTTTCAAGGAATTAAAGATGTCTAGAATGACCTTGAATGTTTACACCTACAACAGTATGATGAACTTTAATTGTAAGCGGCAACTAGGGAAGTGTGAAATTGATCATGCACCAACTTATGAGATTTTAAAATAATTGGAAAGAAATGTAATGAAACCTACTATAGTAATATATGATATATATATCTATGAGATTTATAATGTTTGAAATACTGAGATTTCTTTGGGTCTTATTAGGGATGTAAGGTTTAGAGGCCTTCTTATCAACTATTACTGTTATAATGTTGTTATTTATGGTATGTATCTTAGTGGTAAAATATCCCATGATTTTATTGTTTTAAAAGAAATTAAAAGTTATGGAATACCCCCGAATGCTTACACCTACATAATTATTGATTGAAGGCATATGTATCTCATCTGTTCACATATTTCTGAGATTTTTACTATAGATGTTCACATATGTTCTGTTTACAATTCATTCATATTGAATTTTGTGCTCTCTTTCCTATTTTATTAGAACCGACCAATTTTAGAGGGGTAAAATGTTGTAATCAGTGATCCTATTAAGGTTCTAGAAGCAAATTTAATGATCAAGTATGAAACTAATGTGTTTTTCCAAGCTATGATTGAGGGTTTTTACCCAAGCATCAGGTCCTATAACTTTTTATTGAAGTGTTTTTCTATTGAAAATAAAATATAATTCAACAAATATATTTTTAAAGAATTAGATATTTCTGGACTGTTACTGAATTTTTAAACCTTCAATAGTATGATAAAGATTTATTGTAAGCAACATCTAAGGCAGTGTGAAATTGATCATGCACAAAATTTTGAGATTTTAAAGTAATTGGAAAGAAGTGAAATGAAACCTACTGTAGTAACATATGATATATATATTTACAGGCTTTACAGTGTTGTACATACTGAACTTGTTTTGGGTCTTATTTGGGATTTTAGGTTTATATATCTTCTTGTAAACTGTTAATTTTTTAATGTTGTTATTTATGGTCTGTCTCAGGGGTGAACTATCCCATGCTTTTACTATTTTTGAAGAAATTAAAAGTTGTGGAGTACCCCTGAATGTTTATATCTACATAGTTTTTTGATTGAAGGAATCTGCATCACATATATTCACATATTTTCTAGATGTTTTCTATAGATGTTCAAAAATGTTATGTTCACATCAGTTCACATATGTTTTTTCAATTTAGATTAGTTTTTAATAGATAACATAGTTTATTTTTACCATCATAGAAATGGTTTTGATTTTTTGATTTTTTCTATTTAATTTTATGAAATAACGGAATCCACAATTTTGTAAAATTTGTTTTTCTATTGTGTTATAAGAACCTGAAAGCGCTGCATGTTTAGGAGTCAGCTGCAACACTGACAAACGATTTTTTTTACAAAAAATAATTTTTTTTCATCCACTCAAGTATTAATATTTTTATCTTTATTTTATTTTATTTTCATTACAACATTGTAGTAGATATTATTGATTTTTTCTAGTTGCATTGACATTGACTGTATCATTAAAACAAACTATATTTCTTCTTCTCAGTTTAAATTGGTAAACATCATATTCCTGCTAAATGTTGTGCATGTTCTTAGATCTAATTACCACTGTTTTTTGTCTACTATTTCGGGATTTTGAAGATATTGTGTAGTATTTATCTTCTGAATTTTTTTATTTAAATTATTCTCAATTATTGAAATTCAATGTTTTTTTCTTTCTAGGTAACCAATGGATCACTTTAGTTATTGGCATCAATTAGGTGATAAAATTTCATACGATATTCCTGTTATGGGTATATTATAGAAAAATGTATGTATAACCATCCTTATAAGTCCCCATTAATTTCAAGAAATCCAAAACTTTTGTGAGACCAAACTTGATATCAAACATGAATTTTTTTTGATGAAAATTAGTGCTAATCATGATAAATATAATTAATTTTCTTTCAAAAAAGTTGAAAAATCATATTTGGGAGTTGCGTGAAAAGTTGACATAATAAGATATTTGAATGAAGTAATGAAGAAAATAGAATGGTGGACTTTGAAAACGCGAGTGTGGTGGAAGAGGATGAAATTTTAGATTAAACCAGTTAGTTAGAATCTATAAAAAATGAAAACATCAATCTAAAACTCTTTCAAACCATTCAAATAGTTTCACAGGCCGCCATTCTCCATGCTACTCCACTTTGGTATTAAGATTTATATCTTCATTGTCTTTTATTTTCATTACATCATTGGAGTAGACATTACTGATTATTTTCTAGTTTCATTCAAATTAACAATATCATTAAAATAGTCATCATTTGGTCCTCTCCTTTCAAACTGGTAAACATCATATTACTACTTTAATGATTACACTTGCCACTATTTTTTTCTACTTATTGATTGAAGTAATTTATTGATGTAGAAAAAACCGTTGATTGAATTTGACGATGATGAGGCAGTCCAACGTAATGATAAAAATTCTAGAGACACTACAGAAACAATAATCCAATCCAAATATGTGCATTCCCATTTAATGGAAAATAAAAATAGAAAACTGATAAAATTTACTGATGTGATGATACAATTTCAAGGTAATGGAAAATCCTTATTGAATCAGTTACATTGAAATTAACTTTTACATTTATAGTTCCAATTTTAACTCTAATTTAATTAAAGTATACATAAAACCTATAAAAATACATATAATCCATAAGTTTATCCTTTTTTCTAATAAATTAATGTACATTGACCAGATTTTAATATTTATTTTTTATGAGCTATATTGAAGTGCTGCAGGAAACAACTATGATTCCAATCAACATCCACAAGTGTTGGACCATTGCAGCCACAACGTAGGGTACTTCTGTCAGGCTATTAATAACAAGGATGTCACTCAAATTATGTGACTATGAATTGTGTAGCACATACTCTAAAAACAATAACTATTGTTATAGTTTCCACCCATTTTTTTTCAAATAAATCATTCTCTGTAGACATGTTCTTATGTGTCCTTGGTTTGAAAACAATCTGTAATAGGTCACTATCATTATTTCAAATTGGGAGTTTCGATGTTAATTTTTAGTATTTATTATTACAAATGTCTGATACATCATGTTATATGAATTCTCCATGGTGAAGATAATGTTTATTTCTGTATGATATATACTTAATGATACGTCATGTTTTTATGTATCATATTATATCATGTTATTTCCTTTTCATTCCTTTTCATATATATTTTTGGATATATATTATTTTTCTTTTATTTCATTATTATCTATCACTAAATCTATAATTTTAATATATTTTAACTAATTTTTATTATTAACTATTCAAACTATTAATACACTTTTGAAAATTATATTTGAATTATAGTGCCGTACGTATGCACGGGGGAGGTACTAGTTTTCAATAAATGTGGATTTTATTGAAATGTTTATGGATTGTGCTGGAAATTATTGATTGGTTATTATAGTGGTTTTGATAAATGATTTGGCATATTTGCTGTGTTATGTTCTTAAGAAGGGATTATGATTCATGGATAGTGGGCGTGAAGAGGCAAAATCAAGGGAAGTGGGCATGGAGTACCACCATAAAAAGTGGATGGGTTTGGATGTAAGGTTCCACCATCAATGGTAACACTGATCTCATCTGTGTGTGGTTGGGTTTGAGTGTGAAACTTCAGCATATGGTTGGGATTTTCATGTAGAAATTATAGAGGTATTGGGTAATAATAATGTGAAATGGGTAATGACTTGTTTGTCTTGTTGTTAATTTTTGAACTATTTTAAGGGAATAAATAAATTGTTTTATATAATTGTGGTAATGGTTCTATCCTAGTGGCATGTGTAGGGAATTAATTTGGGGAAAACCTATTAAGTATTAATACTCACCCCCTTATTTGGCACTTTGGTGCTTTTGTGGATGTTGTATTTTGGGACATAGGTAAAGGTAAGGCATCTCATTTACATAGTGGTTCATCTTGATGCATGGGCCGTGATGTGGTGCTTGAAGCATATAGCTTTGTGTGGAGCTATGAAGTGTCATGGATTATTTAGGTTTTGTTGTTTAGTCTTCCACATAGTACTCTAATCATTGATATTTGTGGTTTTTTGTATTTATCATTGAAAAATGCTATGGAATTGGTTTGTGGCATGATTGTTTCCTGGTAATGTGTTGTATTTGTTTAAATTTTTTCCCTCCATCATGTAGTTGTGGTCGGTTATAGCTTGTTTGATTGGTTGCATTATTTTTGAGGGAAAATCGTTCTCAAATTTTTCTATAAGACCTTGTCTTTTATTTCCATCCTTTTGTGCCTTGGGAACGTTGCTTAAGTCCGAGTAGCATCTCAACACCCCCTCAAGAAAATGGGAAGGGAAATGATGTTACAATTAGTATCAGCTTTTTTGGTCCTTTACATACAAGTAAAGTCCGTCTTGTTCGGTCTTGGCATCAGTTTTCCATCATGGCATTGCCATTCATTCTTGGTTTATTCCCTGAGTTGGGATGGTATCAAGGTGTATGATTGTTGGAACATTAAATTTATAGCATTAAAGGATGCATCTAACCCTTTTTTTATTGAAAATCATGTTAATAGGGAGTTGTGTAAAAAAGTGTTATGGAGACACTCATAAGAACATGGTCTCATTTTCATTGGTGTATCCAATGTGATGAGCATTACAAGCATAGTAAAAATGAATTCCCACTAGGATTCATATTTCATTGGAAAAAATTATTTATGTTGTGATATGAATGTGTTGAATCTTGAAAATATTGAAATTTTCTTCAAATGTGAGGATTTGAAATGTTAATGGTTGTTGTATTTTTAAAAGGGATCGATTTTCAAAATATGGTGGATTTTTTAAATGTGGTGTAAAATTGGTAAAATTGGAATATGGAAAGAATGGTTGTGATAATTTTAATGTTTTTGAATTTGAAATTGTAATCCTTCAGTTTATAGGGAGTGAGACTTATGATACTTGTGTTGTCTTGATAAAAATTGCACTAGGCAGGCATCGTAGAGACCAACCTGAGGATTTTTTGAAAAATGTGGTTGCACTTGAGCTACAGGTGAACCAAAAGCTAGTGCAGTGCATAGTGAAATCCTTCCATGATGTGTAAAGAGGTAATATGAGTGATGAGCCAAGGCATATAGAACACCCAGATCAGTTTTAAAAGGAGAATCCACACATCTTTCGGTGTGATTTTGGGATGAAAAGGGAAGATTCTTGGATAAACTGAATGAATCAAATATTTGATTTTCTAAGAACACCAGTAGAGTTAAAGGTGAAGTTATAGGCATACATGTTGGATGATCTCACATGTTAGTGGTGGGAGTTGGTGTTCCATGATAGAACAAAACAAGGTATGACCTGGGTGGGTTATGAGGAATTGTTTAACAAACAATTTATCCTTATAAGTATAAAATTCAGCACACAATGGATTTCTTCAGCTTAAATTAGGAGATCATGTCGATGATGGAATATGTAGCAATTTTAATTAACTTATTGTAGTTTGTGCCTGAGGTAGAGACTAGTGCCTTCTTTAAGGCATGATTAATTGAGTCAAGATTGAGGTAAGAAATTCATTCCAAGATTACGATGCTCTATATAAATGAGTATATGGAAATGGTAAATATAGAATCATTTTCTAAAAGGGATATAATGGGGGATACATGTAGAGGAATCATGTTGGTACCCATGGGGAATAGTGGGAACTCTAGCGTAAGGATAAATAAAAAGAGGAAAACTTATTTTTAGGGTGGGATTATGGCTCATAATCCAACAAAAAGATCAATGAATATTCATGTGATTCCTTAGAATAAACCAATATGTTTTTAGTGTGGTTCTACTGGCTATATGAAGAGGGATTGTATGACATAACCTCGAGCATGTCATAACTTCAAACATATGGGGAATATTTAGTAATATTATCATAACGCTTCGAGATCAGGTTTTTGTGACACTCGTGTGGGGACACATGCATCCTAGGCCTTGATGGGATAGGGGAAGTACCATAGTCTTCATAAGAAGATCCCAGTTAGTCATGGTAATTATGGTAATACAACTACACATCATCATGGGAAGTTTTAGTTGGGTAAAAAAGAGAAGTGTGTGGAAAGAAAGTGGCTGTCTGGAGCTAAGAATGTTGTTAAGGATGATCAGTCCGGACCATCCACGATGCAAGGTATAATTATTTTTAATTCTACCTTTATGCTAGTGTTGTTTGATATGGGTGACTTTCATTCTTTCATTTCCTTTCGTATCATTGATTTGTTGGGATTAAATATGGAAATGAAGCCTTCTGTTTTAAAACATCAAACTCCTCTAGGTCAAAGAGAGTGTCAAGCCTTCCCGTGTAGAGTATGTTTTATAGTTTTGGATGAAGTTGAGTTGATATGTGACTTCTCAGTTATTGAGATTGATGGGTATGATATAATCTTTGGCATGGATTGGTTGATTACATTTAAGGCCCATAGATATTTTTATGAACGAATGGTTAGTTTCAAAATTAGAGAGGGTGTTGAAAATATATTTAGAGGACACAAAGATGTTTTTGTGGGTGGAACAAGTTTTTTGGAACCAGCAGTTAGGATGATATCATATTAATAGGAGGTTTTGTCTTTGGAATGGATAGAAAAACTTCAGAGAAGTAGTTTTCTATAAGTGGTGGATCAGTTTTTGGATGAATTTCTTGAAGGATTCTATGGGTTTATAAACATAAAAGAAGTTTAATTTATGATTGATCACCTACCAGTTATGATAAATAATTGATATCTATTTCCTCACATTGATGAATTGTTTGATCAGTTTAGGGGAGCTCAGTTTTTCTCTAAGATTTTCTTATGATCAAGATATCATCAGTTGAGGGTGTAAAAGGATGATATTCACAAAAAATATTTTAGAAGTAGATATGGACATTATGAGTATGTGTTTATGCCCTATGGTTTTACGAATTCCCCAGCGGTGTTCATGTAATTAATGAATTAGATATTTTAGATATATCTGGATTCTTCTATAATGGTATTCATAGATGATATACTGGTGTATTCAAGGATGATAGTGGAACATGAGAAACTCTAGGTAGTAGTGTTGGGAACCTTAAGAGATCATCGATTCCATGCCAAAATTTCAAAGTGTAACTTTATGATACAAGAGGTATATTTTCTTGGCCATGTGATTTTTGAGAGAGGTGTTTTAGTAGATCCAGAGAAGACAAAGGCCATTATCTCATGGAAATATCCAAAAAATGTTTTTGAGATATAGAGTTTCCTTGGTTTAGATGGGTATTAAATATACTTTGTTCGTGAAATCTCACGAATAGATTTGATGATCATAGCTTCGAAAAGGAATAATGTTCCATTTCAATGGAATGAGTAGATTCATAAATCCTTTGAAGAGATTAAGGATCAAATTACATCAGCACCAATCTTGGTTTTTACAAAACCATGGAATGAGTATGTTGAGTATTGAGATGCATCATGATTAGGGTTAGGGTACGTTCACATTCAAGGGGATCATTTTTTTCATATGGATCATGGTATTTGAAGTTTCATGAGAATAAATATCTGACATGTGATTTGGAGTTTACAACTATGGTGCATGTTTTGAAAATGTGGTGGTACTATCTCTTTGGTGAGAAATTCATGGTTTATATCAATCATAAGAGTTTGAAGTATATTTACTCCTAGAGTGATTTAAAATTGAGGAAAATAAGATGGATAGATTATCTCTAGATGTTATAATTTTACATGATGTACATAGAGGGTAAAGTAAATTTGGTGGATGATGCATTGAGAAGAAATTATCACTCTCAGGTGGTGAGATAGACATTTGATCAGTGGAAATTGATGTTGGTTATAGCCGACATGGGGTTGTAATGTATAGACCGGGGAGATTTAGTTGTTTTCTTTTTGGTCTCACTGGTTCTTTATTTGGTTAGTTTTGTTAATGAGGATTAGATGTCTGATTTAGAGTGTGTGGCTATGAGGTCAAAACTCAATGGGGGGAAGACCATTGAGGTCTGAAAAACTGGATGGGGATTTAGTTTTTTTCTTTCAAAATCAGATCATTGTACCAGTGGCTTGTCAGGAACAACATCTTAGTGATTATCATCATTCTAGATGAGTTTTCCATCCTTTAGTTCAGAAAATGTTTAAGGATTTGAGAGTATAGTTTTGGTGGGTTGGTATGAAAAAGGAAAGTGGTTGTGTTTCTATCGATATGTTTGACTTGATAGTATGCCATGGAATAACATCATAGGTTGGTAGGCATGTTGTAGTCTTTACATATCCCATTGTGGAAATGGGAGAAGATAAAAATGGACTTTGTTACAGGTGTTCCAAGAAGTGTTAAGAACCACAATGTCAAATGGGTGATAGTGGATTGGTTCACAAAGTCTATCCATTACATCCCTATTCATGAATCTCATACAATAGAGGATCTTTCCAAAATCTATATCAATGAGGTTGTAAAGAGGCATGGTGTACCTGTTTCAATTGTATTAGATAGAGTTCTGTAGTTCACACCTCATTTCAGGATATACTTGTAGCAATCTCTTGGAACATAGTTGAAAATGAGCAAGGAATATCATCCTCAGACAGATGGGAAGTCTGAGAGGAAAATACCAATGATATAAGATATGCTGTGAGCTTGTGTGATGGATTTTGGAGGATCACATACCATTGGTGGAGTTCTCCCACAATAATAGTTATCAGGACTCCATACATATTGCCCCATTTCAAGAATTGTATGGGCGTCCATGTCATTCTCCTCTTTTTTTTGGTGGAAAAAGGTGAGACTTCATCAGTCAGACCGAGCCTTTTCCAAGAGACAACAAAAAAGTTTAATTTGAATAGGAAAACAATAGAGATAGATCAGAGTCATCATAAATCATATGCGGGCCGTTTCGTTGACGG
Source organism: Viscum album (assembly GCA_963277665.1). NCBI lineage: Eukaryota > Viridiplantae > Streptophyta > Magnoliopsida > Santalales > Viscaceae > Viscum > Viscum album. Next base: position 115,359,474 of record OY728127.1, read on the forward strand.
TTGTCATTCGAGGTTTGTAATCATGTGTTCTTGAGAATCTCTCTGAGATTGGTACATCATCAGTTTGGGAATAATGGAAAGTTATCTCCATGGTATATTGGGAATTTTGAGATACTTGAGTGGGTTGGAGAGGTAGAATATCAGTTGGATTTTCCACCATGGTTTAGTGTAGTGAACAATGTGTTTCATGTTTCACATTTGAAAAAGTATTAGCTAAATCATTACCATGTGATTCGTTGGCATCGTGTTAAACTAGAGACAAAAGCTTCATTGGTGCACATTCCAGTGCAGATTGGGGATAGGAAATAGAAAGTATTTTTGAAAAAAGCATCGATCTAGTTTGAGTATTATGGAAACATGATCAGATTTAGGAGGAGACTTGGGAGAGGGAGAAAGAGATAGCCGAACAATGTCTCGAACTTCTTTATAAAACAAATGGTTCTCCATTTTCTGAGGACGGAAGGTTAAATGGTTAAGAGAATTTAGTACCCCCAGTTTGAGGTGGGTAGCATTTGTTTAAGTATTTTTTATGTATATAATGTAGTTGCGTGATTGTTGGGAGAGTTTGGAAGGGTTTGGAAATTTTTTGGGGCTTTTCGGAGGGTTTATGGTTTGAGCACGGATAGGGAAAACCGTGAATAACCCCAAGAAAACCATGAAAAACGAGACACTAGGATTTACATGGTTTAGGCATAGTTTGTGTAACTATGTGAGGAAACTATATGGGGCACCCTTCGGATTGTAGCAGGAGCATAATTAGCACACGGATTGTCTAACTGTGAGAGCTAAACATGCAAGGCATTAAAAATGGGATTTTTTAAAATGGATCAGTCAATATTTAACTTAAAACTATAACATCCCCAAATGATAAAGGGTTAAATGACTAAATGATATGACTCAAGTCAACAAGGTGCACCTTCCATTTCGGGAGCCTACCTGATTAGAACTCCACAGTTAAGAGTTCTTGGCCTGGAGTAGTGATCAGGATGGGTGACCCTCTGGGAGTTTCCTAGGGTGTGTGTGAGTGAGGACAAAGCACACTGAAAAAGACATGTGTTGGCCTGTGGGGACTATCATTAGTCAGATGACACGTTCAGGCATGTGGGTGGACCCTAGGGTGGGCCCCACGTGTTTGCGGGGGCAATTGGTGGTACTTGGTGGGCTAGAACCCGACGACCTTGTTAAGGCGGGGTGTCTGTGCTGTCACTGGGACCCGGTTGTTACATTTGGTATCAGAGGTGGTACCCAGCCTTAAGTGCAGCGCACTACCTGGGTTGAGATGTAGGGCCCACAACGGGGGCATTGTGCTCTAAGGGGGGGGGGTGATTGTAACATCCCCAAATGATAAAGGGTTAAATGACTAAATGATATGACTCATGTCAACAAGGTGCACCTTCCATTTCAGGAGCCTACCTGATTAGAACTCCACAGTTAAGCGTGCTTGGCCTGGAGTAGTGATCAGGATGGGTGACCCTCTGGGAGTTCCCCAGGGTGTGTGTGAGTGAGGACAAAGCATACTGAAAAAGACATGTGTTGGCCTGTGGGGACTATCATTAGTCAGATGACACGTTCAGGCATGTGGGTGGACCCTGGGGTGGGCCCCACGTGTTTGCGGGGGCAATTGGTGCTACCTGGTGGGCTAGAACCCGACGACCTTGTTAAGGCGGGGTGTCTGTGCTGTCACTGGGACCCGGTTGTTACAAAAACACCCCCCAAAATCCCTCCCACTCAATCCTAACATTGTATTTCATCTTCTCAATGGTTATAGGGTCTCTTCCACTCATTTTGGAAGTAAAACGGAGGGTTTTCTTGGTGGTTTTAAGATGATTATTCTCCAAAAAATCTTTTCTCTTAGTTATTTCTTATTCTTACTTAGACATAATACTCCCTCACTCTCTCAGTTTTCTAGATCTACACCTTTCCCATGAAGATATAGGGTTTTTGTTTCCTTAGATTGTGATATTTTTTCTCGTTTATGTTAGGGAAAGGTATCTAAGGTGATTTTATGGAGTTTTCACCCAGATTCGGTGTGTTGTTGGTTGATTTCACCAAACCCTAAGGTAGGTGGCTTCACTATCATCTAAATTTATATAGATCTAAAAATATTTAATTTCATACTAATGGTTTATGCTTGAAATTTTTGATGTTTGTGATGTTTGAAGCTTGTTTGATGCCCATTTTGTGATGTTTTATGGATTTTGGAAAAAAATGGATTATTATGGTAAAATGTGTTTGATGTTGGATTTTGAAAGGAGAGTTTTAAAATCATTGACATGGAGGATTTTGGGGAAATGGATTTCAAAATTGTTTATCAATAAAAGTGGTTATTTTATTTAAATGTTATTTGTCATGGATGTGGTTTTAGGGAATTTTCAATATATGTGGATTTTTTTAAATGGTTACGGTTTTTTTAGAAATTATTGATTGCTTGTTGTAGTGGTTTGTAAAAATGATTTGGCTTATTTATTGGATTAAGTGGTTAAGAAGGGGTTATGAGTGATGCGTAGTGTTTATGAAGAAGTCCCATTAAGGGAAGTGGGTGTAAAGTACTACTATAAAATGTGGATGGGTTTGGACATGATGTTCCACCATCAATGGTAACACTGAGCTCATGTGTCTGTGGTTGGGTGTGAGTGTGAAACCTCATCATATGGTTGGGATGTGTGTGCAGACATGCTAGATGGATTTGGTTATAACAATGTGAAATGGGTAGTGACTTTTTTGGATTTTGGTAAATTGTTGACCTATTTTAAGGGATTAGATAAATTATTTTATATAATTTTGCTAATGGTTTTATCGTAGTGGCATGTGTAGGGATGTATTTCGGGGAAAACCTACTGAGTATTATAACTCACCCCCTACTTCGACACTTTGGTGCTTTCAAAGATGTAGTATTACATGACACAAGTGAAGATAAGGCATATTATCTCCTTAGTGGTTCATCGTGATGCTTTGGTCGTGATGTGCTGCTTGGATCTTGGAGCTTGGCATGGAGATATGGAATTGTGTCATGGCTTCTTTGGGTTTTGTTACTCAGTCTTCTTCTTAGTACTCTGATCATGGATTATTTTGGTTTAGTTGTATTGGTCTTCGGGAATTTCAATGTAATTGGTTTTTGGAATAGGTTTGTCTTGGTATTTTTTTATTAGTTTACATTTTTGACCCGCATCATGTAGTTTTGGTTGGTTATAGCTTGTTTGGTTGGTTGTATTATTTATAAGGGAAAATCGTTCCCCAATTGTTCATGAAGCCCTCAATATTTATTACCAGCCTTTGGAACCTTGGGAATTTTAATTATGGATAAGTATCATCACATATCCCTCTCAAGACAATGGGATGGGATGGGATGTTACAATATTTAAACATTATAGGTCTTTTACCGCTTTGATTAACACTTTTTTAAACCATTTTGGATTTTACCATTATAAATAGTTTTTTATATAATTCATTTTTTATGACTAAAAATAAAATGGAAATTATTATAAAATTACTACATAATTAATCCGAATATTAAATTTATTTTATGAGTTAAAATTTCTTTATGGTCATGATATCAAGTTTAAAATTTTCCAACGTAATCAGAAGAACATGTTTTCAGAAAAGGTATATAATTAAACATAAAGTTTATATATATGATTAAATTATATTTAAATTAACATTCATGATATATATATATATATATATATTTATAATAATATAATTAAATATTAATTATATTTCAATAAAATAAAAAATCCAATTTAATTAAATTAAAGATTAATTAAAGGAAAAGATGAAAACTTGTTTATTTTGTTGTAAAATATCATTGGTGATAATAAATTTCTTAACATTCCTTTTCCAAATTTAGAGTGGTACTTAAATATATATATTTACTACAAAGATAAATATTTAATTGAAAAATAATATTTTTTATGTTTCTATGTTTTACGAACTTATCAATAAAGTAACAATCACTATGGTCTTAATAAAAACAATATTTTTTTACCATTCCCAATGAATAATTTATTTCCAAAAATATCATGAATATTTATAGTAACATAATTTATTCATTTTAGAGTAAAAAATGATGTTCATTTTGGAATATTAAAATCATTATATTAATAAATATATCATTTAAATTAATATTCAACATATAATGGTAAAATTATTTTATTAATGAAATTATGTTTTTAAACATTTTGTGACCTTAATATGATTTCATATATATTTTTATTTTTGATTCTTAAATTATTTATTAATATATAAAATAGAATTATTATAAATTCTCAATTGAAATTTTAAAATAAAATTTATATCATTGAAATAAAACGTTTTTTTGAAAATATATTACATTTAAATTATCTAATCTATACCAAATACCATTATTTATTTAATTATGCTAAAATTATTATTTTTTAATGTATTGATATAAATACATTTCTGTTTCATTTATGAATACATTGTATCATACTTTAATAATAAAAATTTTAATATGTTCCACATAAATATATTTAAATTTATAATATTTTAATACTATATTTTTATTCTTTATTCAGTATTTCAATTTTTTTTAATTTTCAACTAACTATAGAATAATTTATTGTACCTATTTGATACATTTATATCCAATGAAAACATTTTCCAAGACCATATTTCAAACAAACATGTTTATGAAAGTCATATTTTATTTCAATATATAGCATCCCTAAACTCATTCATTCCATTCACAGAACAGAATTCACACTTCTCATTTTTATATTTTTAATTATATATCTCACAATATGCTTTCATATTTCATGATTTTCATTTTCATTATAGGTTTTCTTTATAAATTGGTGATCATCAGTAGTAAATATGATCCCAATGGTCTCCTAGTGTTGATGATTTTAATCATTACTATTTCTTGTCCAAATTTAAATTATGTAGTTTTGAAGGATATAATAATGCATGTTCAGTAATATAAAGACTCATATTCATTTATTGAGATTATTTTGTATGAATGAATAATGTATTGTTAGCTTAATTCCTATCTTATATGACATAATAACTTTTCTATTTTAATTCCCTTAAAAAATTGACATATTATAGTTTAGAAATATGAATATATATTTAATATAATGAATATACTTCATAGAAAACCAGGGGATTACATTATCCATATTTAAACAAATTGAAACCTAGGGGTTTAATCATCACTTATTAATGACAACATTGAAAGGTATCTAATGATAATCATGATTTTAGACATTAATTATAGGATATATAATCATTTTTATTTTTTGGAGGATCTTGTCACTTATAGTTTCCCATTTAATAGGTACATATTTATATTTATACAATTTATTCCAAATATTAATCTATATCTAAAATTTAATAGTTACTATATACATGCCTTCTACAATATCATTTTCATGATATTGGATCCAACCAAACAATAAATCCAAAAATGGTTGTGTTAATATTCCCTAAATTTAGATTAAATGATTATTTGAATATAAAAACTAAATCCTATTATGTCTTCTCCTTTGAAACCTTAATTGTCACCTATATTACTCTCAGTTCAACTATTACATAATTTTATTAACCTGAAAATCATTTATATTATCCTAGGTTTTACATATTCATTTTCATAAGGGTTTATTTAACCAAAATATATTTAAATCTATCCTAATATATCTTAAAGTAAAAGTGAATTTATAAAGAACATACCTATGTTGTATTTGTCTAGGTATTTATTCATAGGTCCACTCATCATGCTCCAAAGTGAAAATTAAATTGATACTGAACCAAAAAAATTTATGGGTGATTACCAATTTTTGAATATATTCCATTACTATAACATAATTTTAGTATCTATAATTAGATGCAATTAGTGATAGTAAAAAAATAAAATATTTTAATAAATATTTTAATTTTTTTATATATGTAAGAATCCCCTATGGATTTCACTAATTTTATCTCATTCTATTACCTAGTTAAAATCATGTATTCAATATTACATTAGTTGAACTAATGGATTATATATACCATTATAATTATAATAAACAATAAACATAAAAACTCATGATGGTATCCACAACACATATTTTTTTTCAACTGACATATTAGCCTCTAATATTATATAAAAACTGCACTTATTCCAACTGTGATAGCTCAAATATTACATTTATATAAATATTTTATTTATATAAAATATTGAAATAAATGTAATCCCTCGATCATTTAGATTTAGAGATTTAGATAATTCAAATAAATTCTTAACTAATGAATCCTATTGATTTCTGAACTAATGGTCATTTTCATCAATGTATAAGAAAATAGGTTATCAATAGTATATCTTTAACACATCCCTAAAATTATACACACATGGAATTTTTCTAATCTTATTATTTGTTTTTTATTTCTTCATATCCTGGAGAAGTTATAGAATATGTATGGAGATCTGAGATGATGAGTAAGTTAAAGAATATATCAAATGATTTCATTTAATAAAAAAAGAATGTATAATAGAAAATTAAGTGCATTATAATTAAATATTGTAATATAACTGATAAAATGGGATTTAAATAAATCCATTGATTTCATAAAAATAAAAATAATCATATGGATAACAATAATTATTCTAAAATTTATAGAATCCATAATTCAATACCATTCACAGACTTATGAATGGAAAATATATACCATCGAGACCTCGTGACTAGATATCTACATAATGTCAATACCACATCCTATATGTCTAAATTAATGGTCAGACCAAAACAAAACACCCGTACTAGTTTTTTATATAAGACATGTCGATGTAGTGAGGGGATATTATGGAACCACCAATCACTAATTTGGTATAATTCATTCCTCATATGATATAAAGAATAAGATATACAATATATAAACAACATTCCATGGTAATCAATAAACATCCTTATTGTAATAACCAGTGTATGGATTTTCAATTGTTCCACTACAAATAAATGGAATATCTTTAATGGAAAGAATCACTCATTATAACATCAAATATAGTAATTGGTATACAATTATTGATATGATATACCCAATAAATGTATATATAGAATCAAATTTAATTCCCATCAATTAAATGATGAAAATATCGGGTGGTTATAGTGGAGTCACTTTACATGAAAAATAAAATTTATATATAGTGGTTGATTAGGCATGATAAAGGTTTCGATGTATCAATCCAATGATAGAGAAGAACATTATATTTTCTATCCTGAGAAATAAGGTGTGTTTTATCATTTGAATAACTTCTTTTATGAAGGTTAAAATATTTCAAAAGATATAGACCAATATGAGAAAACATTTTATATACATTATGATATTTTTTAATTAAGAAATTAACCTGAACATTTAAAAAAATTATTAAAATAATTGCTTATAAAAATTTGATGATAAGGAATCTAATTAAAAAACCTAAAAACAATGAGATTATTTTTTATTGGAAATGAAAAAATATAGTAGAGTTTTTTTTTCATACAGTAATGTTTAAAGAGAATATTCTCACACTTATCAAAAATGAAACATATGGAATGCATTGAAATTGAAATTATAATGATTTTAATTAATTATAAAATAGTATAATATGACATTGTCTAAAAATCAAATCATAAATAAGTTTATCTAAAAAAACCCTATGAATAAATATATGAAAGGAAATGATGATTTGATTAAAAGATTATGTGGGTATTTTTACTCTTACAGCAGGAAAACTATGAGGCAAGGGGAAAATGAAATAGTTAGAGGACATGTAAAACCATAATAATATTAAAGGATAATAAAATTATGGTGTTTTTTGAAATAAATATAATATTAATTCCATAGAAATAATTTCTTTAAAAAATAATCGCGATTTGAACATAAGGTTAAAGATGAAACCCTTATGGTAAAGGTATCATAAGAATCAAATGAACATAAAAGTGATACCGTAAAAAATACATTACATTATCATGAAATTATTTATATTAATTATTTATGAATGTTATAGTATATTAAATACAACATATAAATAATATGATAGGTCATAATATCAATCATGTCTATTGGAATTAAAAATAGAGTCATGTGGCCATTAAAACAATGGTATCATTTGAATCAAAATAAATTTGAAAATTGATCAGGATATGGATCATCAAACCCCATGGGATACATGAATATGGAATAATTCACTCAATATTCCATAATAAACTTATATTAATTATATTATGGTGACTATAAGATTTATGTATCGAAAAAAATATTTGAAAAAAATATTGCCTTACCTTGATTCTAAAAATCCACTAAAGCACTTGAATCACCTATATAATAAAAAAATATATTAATGACATATTTAATAACATTACTCATTTATATAACATTTTATAAACAAAATATATTATTATTCTACACACACACACATATATGATAACTACTATGTATTTTTAATTTCTGGTGTGAGTAATCTTGATTATTTTAAACTAGTTTTATAATAGATCAGTTTTTCTATTCTCTTATCCAAAATTTTATCCTTCCCAGATCTAAAATGGAAATCAAATTAGTACATAAAATTATTTATAATGATATAATTTATTTTTTTTATTTTTTGGGCTATTCTATAATGATAATGTTGGTGATGGAATGTTTTGGTGATTCATTATAAAGGAACATTGATATCATAATTTATTTGTTTAATATTAATACTCCAATTAAAAATCCAAAATAAATTAATAATAAACATAATTATATCATATTTCACTAGTAATTGTGTTATCATAGTCATCCATGAAATTATTTTATTATGAAGTTCAATGAGGTTGTTAAATACAAAAAAAAAAACAATAACCTACCATAATCAATAGATGAGTTTTTTTAAGAAAGTTTTTTCTTATAGAATAATATCATTTTTATAGAAGAATAGTGATATTATTTATTTATTTTTATTTTTTTCAACCATTTTTTAGTATATTTTAATATATATAAAATAAAATAAAGTATAAATGAAACAAGTTACTTCATTGGGGAAGTAGTCTACACAATCCCATGAATGATATCATTGTTTTTATGAATAGAAAGGGAGAAATTGGGTTAATTATAATTACCAAATTATAACAATATAAAGTATAATAAATATGTTTATTTCAAAAAATAATAATGGGAAAATATATTTTGAAGATAATTATAGATAAGATACACTGTTAGGGAAAATCCTGATCATACATTCAGAACATGAGTTTTCATTAGTTAATTCCTTATAAATGGAAGGGTTAGCATAAATTTTTATGAAAATAATATAAATGATGTTAAATAGGAATATAATTTAAATAATTAATTCCTTTTTTGAAGAGGAAACATAATTTAGAGTGGTTTGAAGTGGTGCTGCAAAGCCACTTTTATAGGCGGGGAGAATGGAATTCATCTAAATATTTCATATTTATATAATGAGAGGATAATTTTCACATGCTAGGAAGACTAAAAAATAGAAAAAAGGTATTGGAGATATATTTTTGTTGACCCACTCCACAAAAAAAATTAGAAACATGTTTTTTAGGATGATAGGTCTTTTACCACTTTTATTAACCATTTTCACAGTTCAGCTTCTACATCGACAACTAGTTTTAACCGAAGTAATTATCCTTTTTGGAATAAAAAAGAACCATAATTCACAATTTATAACTTCTAATTCAAAATTTTAAATACAATTTATTATATAAATTTACTTGTTTAATAATTATACATTTTAACATTGGTGTATGTAATGCTTAAAAACACATTGTTAGAAAAAAGTATTTTTATGATTAAAATTTAGGTTCATGATCAAATAATCAATTTAATTGATTTTTTTGATATATTTTTTTTGTTGTAAAAAATATATAAGAACATTTTGTTTTTTAAATAATTGGAAAATTTAATTTTACAAAAATAATATTTATTGTAAAAAATTTCCAAATAATCTATATCTTTTTTTATTATATATTACATATGTTTATAAAATATTGAATAATTGTTTTATTATTTATAAATTTATTTAGTAAAGTATAAATTTTTAAATTTGGAAAATATTTGATCAAGAAAAAATATTTTCTATGTTTTTAAGTTATACCTTCTTCTTGATAGAATCTTATTGGCTATGGTTTTAGTATAAATAATATTTTTAAATATTAACTAAAAAAATTTATTCAAAAAATAAAATAAAAAAATTCATACTGGGAAAATATAAAAATTATCGTATTATATTTAATCTTCATTTTGTAAAATTAAAATTCTAAATTCCTAAATTAATTTATTACATGAAAATTAAAAATATAATGAAAAGTTACATATGTGAAAAGTGACATTATTTATTATTAACTGTCCATTATATTAATTAAAATTTATTAATAGTATTAATATTTTTAATATATTATATCTTGTATATAATATTATTTTCAATGGTGGTAAATTTGATTTATTAGGATAAAATATATACATCTTTAGAAAATCAATTTTGTTTGAAAATATTACTTGTATATTAAATTATAATTAAAAAATACCACTTATTATATATTATAATTAAATTTTTATTTATGAGAAGTCATATATATTAATATATTTCAATGTAATTTATAAATATATCATATTATAATTTAATAATAATAATGTTAATACATAATACATGAATATATATGTCACGAACCAGGTGTGGTCAACCCTAAGACAGTAACCCGAACTAGCCATCAATAGGGACTGAGAGGCATTCTCGATCCTCTTGAGATGGAAAATAGTACTAGACATTAAGATAAACAATTGAAAAGGATATATCCCAATAATCCCAGGAACCAAAACCATAACTAAGAATAAAATGGAACAAAAAAACTAAACACACACACACACACACACACACACATATATATATATAATAAACTGATCAAAAATTAGAATAATAAAATGAAATGGGAACTATAAGAGGAAAAAAAATCCAAAACTGAAAGACCATATCTCTTTGTGACCACTTGGTCACCACCTTCCCCAAACCAGCCTGCCCAACATGAAAACCTAAACCAGCAAAATAGCTCACGTCTAATGATGCTAAGTGGCACATGTAGGGTGTGAACATAAACAACTTAATAGGTAATCACCATAGAATTAAGAAGATTATTTTCTATTTAATATCCCTAAACAATAGTTTGATATATATATAAAATAGGGTTTTATCATTTTCAAAATTCAACCAAAAATTTTTATTTTCAATTTTTTATATGGTAAACCTAGTTTAAAAACCCATTGAAAAGTGAGGGAACTAAATAGGTCATCAAAAGAAATACTGAAGAATAAAGGAGACAATGTAGGAAAGAAAGAACTAATATTGGAGGAAACTAGTACACCATAACAAAACATAACATGCATATAAAATTAATTGGAATTTCTTAAAAAAAACTCAAGATGAATTTCTGGGGCGTACTTTGTTCGGAATCACCTGTCGACACATGGTGGTGCTCCATAGTCAATAAATAAATGGCCTCTATAAATTATCTAATTTTTTGGCACATCCCACCTGACCTATCATAAAATCCTAGGGGTACCATCCCATCTAATTGAGGTTGACATGAAACCATCACTCGACCCTCCAGATGATGCCCATGAATCCTACGACAATAGTACATGGTGAATGGGGAGGATGTCACATGTGTGGCTCAAACCAATAACCCACCAACACCGTGATTTCATATCTCAAACACCAATACCACCTATGTGATGTATCTCTCCTTAGAGGTTCCATGATAGAGGTTCCCATCACACATCAAGACACACATAAGTTCCAACCGGGCCATCATGTCACATGATCTTTCAAAAAACTTTCCAAACCATTGTGAAATGACAATTGTGCCTACACATCACATCACTCTAAAACCAATTTAATCATAGAGAACACATGGTACCAAACAAACCTTTAAAATTTCAAAGACAAACCCATTTCCATTTTAAGAAATAAAAAGGGAATCACAACCACTTTTTCCCACAACCATCAAACCATAAAGAGACACCCAAACCACACACCAAATTTAATGCATAACGAAAACCCAAACACTAAGCATAACTAATACCATAACAATAAATTACACTTAATTTACTCATCAAATTCCAGGAATCATTTTAGAAAACACTTTATATACATATATAAATAGGTATTACTTGGAAAAACCAATTTGAAAACCATTTTCATCAAAGTTACTGTAAAGACTGAGAAATTTCAAGGAAATTTTTTTATTAAATAATTTGGAATTTTATGAGTCTATGGATTCGGACGACACTTGATTTTGAGGCCTGGTGTGCCCGTAATCAATTTCCGAAGTTTAGCTCAGGTACATTCAGTAAACGAACGAGTGGGTTTTTCTATCTTTTGAACCGGTGCTCGGAATTGAAATCCAAGGGAATCGATGAACTTGCAGCATCGGTAATTGCTTAAGGGGACCTTTACTGTAGTTGTGTTTTAAGCGGGTTGGGTTTTATTATTTGGGGAATTAGTTTAAAATAAATAAAATTGTTAGAACAATTTTATTTTAAATCTATGGTGGTTATATCCTACATGTGGGAGTTAGGGGTGGGACCCAAAACCACCTAACTACCCATGTGTGGATATTTGTAAGGTGGGGCCCACATGATCCCCAACCTTTCATCTCCCCCTAAACTCCTTAAACCCCCCATTAAACACCCTTGTTTAATGTTGAAAACCCCTTTAATTTATGAGGACCTTTCCTCTCCCTCTCCCTCTCTTTAACTCTTGCCAACATACCTTAATTAATGAATGGACCTCTTCATTTAATTAATTAAGTGTTTGAATGTTTGAATTTTAAATGTATTATGTTAATAAAATAATGAGGGTAGCTTATTATTTTATTTTTGGGAGGGATTTTGTTGTGTTAAGGGAGAGAGAGATCCTGAGAGAATAGTTTTCTTCTCCGACGAAGAATGGTGACTTCTTCGATGAAGAATGCTGGTTCCATGAAGAATGATGACATTCCAACCATTCTCTTCTCTGTGACAAGTGAAGAGACGTCACTTCCTCCTCGGACACACTCTGATGTCGCCTACGAATCCTTTCCTCACGACGCCGTCTTCCGCGATGCCCGACGTGCGATGTCAATTATCGAGGTAGGGGTGTGTTTGATTAGATCAACATTGAATCTTCTTTCCTTATTGTTTTGTTCTCTTAAAATTCCTGCTACCGAACTAATACGGAGGGACCGGGCCAAACTAAAACGGTCCGAATCCTCCGCCAATAATGTGATTGTAGGTGGTTCTTCGTGTTCTTCATGTTTGATGAAAAACGGATCGTTACGAGTTCATTAAGTGATGCAACGATCCCAAAATTGAAGACTCAACATTACAACAACCTATAGGAGGTGCAGTAACGATAGCGAGCGATGGTTCAGACCAGAACGGAATGGACCATTCCTTGAATGTTCTTCGAGTGAGAATTCAAAACGCGTTTTCGGAGCCGATCAGAAGCCCGAAAACACCGTAATTGACTACGGGACAACGGGGTTACCTAGAGTCTGAAGTTTCATGACGAATGAACCATCGTAATGAAGAACCAGCATCAAGGGAGGCGCGCTGGCCAGAGGCACCGTTTCTGGAAAATTCCAGACTACACGGCGTGTACTCCTAGAGAACACATCGTGTAGTGAGGGAATTCTACGACAAGGGTTTCAGACGTCAGATGACTAACACACAGCATGTGACCTCTGTCACACAGCATGTACATTACACACTATAAAGAGGTTGCGGCTACGTGAGACTCAGCATGTATTTTGGGAAATACACAGACACAGACAAAAGTACACAGCCAAGAGGCACAATGTGTACTCTCTACACAGAATGGCAGAAATAGCTTCACGAGAATTGGCGTGTATTTTGGGAAATACACGGACATGGACAGAAGTACATGACCAAGAGGCATGATGTGTACTCTCTATGAAGAATGGCAGAAATGGCTTCACGAGACTCGACGTGTAACCCAGGGATACACAGACACGGTGTAGAGTACACGGGCATGTACACTATCACATGGCCAGACATAGCCAGTGGTACAGCTAACCCGTGTACCAATTACACAGGTTGAAGAACACGGGTTGAGGTCGTGTACGGGAACATGTCCAGCGTACACGGAGCCGACCCTAGATGTTTGGACACGGCGAGTAACCATACCACATGCTGTGTACTTACTTTTTACACAAACATCCCTTAACACGGGCTGTGGTACACGGGCAGTACCCAAGGTCTCAATACACAGCGTGTAACCATACCAACACACCGTGTAATTTTTGGAAAATGGCCTGGTCATCTTGTACTCAATGTCTTGGACATGTTTTGTTTGGTTTATCCCCCTATGACGTGGCATACCTTCAGGACACATCAACTCTGGACTTCGTGATAGTTGATGTATCGACTTTCCCTTGGCTCGAGGATCAGACCCTCCTGGAATCAAGCGTGCTGTGTGCGAGAACCCTATAGCTGGCTGCGACTACGACGACTACTGTGCGGGGATCCTCCGTGGGTTCGACGACGAAGACGACTGTACTTGGATCCTACGTGGGTTCGATAGCGAGGACGACTGTACTTGGATCCTCCGTGGGTTCGACAATGATGACGACTATACTTGGATTCTATGTGGGTTCGACAGTGATGGTTACTGTACTTGGATCCTATGTGGGTTTGGCATCGACGACTTCTATACTTGGATCCCACATGGGTTCGGCAGAGGAGATGATTCGGAGGCTACATCTAATCATCTCCACTCTTCTTCGTGATTAGTATACCTATGTGAGCTGAGTCTTGACTATTCAATCATTACCATTAGTGAGATTGACTTATTTCCTGTGTGAACTGGGTTGTGCATGGGCTCGAGAGTTGGAGCCGAACTGGAATTGATGACTTAGGTATATGTATGGGAATATACCTAAGTAGAGTCGGTTGATACTTCGTGATTGTATATTTCCTTTTTGGTTTATCCTTTGTGGATTCTGGGAGAACTTTGGGGGTTTCAGGGTCCCTAATGAGTATCGTATACTCACCCATGCATGGGATATGCCCGCACTACGTTGTGTTGGATGCAGACGATAGACAACACTGATCAAGGTGGAGGCTTGTGAAGCTGGACGATACCCGGGGGTGGACCACTAGACGGGACGTACACTGAGCGGACGACCGGACCCGAGGAGTTGACAATACCATCTGTAACCACCCTTCAGGTGGGATATCCGGAGGATGACTCGGTGGTTGCTGTTTTACTTTACTGCTGTTGTACTTTCTTTTAGTTGTACTGTACTTTTAGTTGGGTTTGTATACTGGCCCATTTACTTTTCAGCACCAACTTTTGTACTCAGTTTACTTAGTGTTTACTTCAGTTGTGTACTCTGTCGTGTTTGTTTACTTTCATAAAGGCAATGCCTTCCCTTTTTCAGGATTGATGCCTTTAGTGTTAGTCACTAGCCCCTGGCCTATGGAAGGCGAGCTTGGGGTAGTCACGGCATGGGCCCAAGGATGGGTCGTGACAAATTGGTATCAGAGGAGTCGGTTCTACCGCAGAACTCAGGACTCTGATCTTTATTCTCTATGAAGCAATAGTGTTAAGATTATTGAGTGTGGTTTTCAGTCCAGGGAGTCTAGTTTTGGTGCGGCGACCGACGTATCCATACACCTGGACTCTGACTTTTGATTTCCGAATCAGTGCTCAAAAACACTGATTGCATGAGTTTTTGAAAAGTTTTCTTTGTGATTACTTTGTGTCAGCTCACGAGGTATACTTTTTGACCGTGGCACACCTGTTTCTTTTTAGGATGGCCCCATGAAGGTAGAAATCTAGGGTTCCTAGTTATGTGCGAGATGGAATCCCACCGAGCGACGAGGCCTCGGTGCAGGGCCCCATTATAGTGGAGGCACCAACATTACCACTACTCACTGACCCACTGATGCTACCATCCCCAACAGTAGAGAGTGCACACTTCCTGAGTGTGCTGCACGAGTTTCAGTGACAGAGGCCGCCCAGGTTCCATGGAGAGATGTAACCTCAAGCAGCCGAGGATTGGATGGAGGCTATCATCAGAGTCTTCAGATTGGTAGGGACACTAGCGAAACTTATGGTGATCCTTTCCGCGAGTCTCCTGCATGTAGCAATATGTATATGGTGGAGCCTGATGCTCTAGGTGCATGATGAGGAATCACTACTTTGGAAAGACTTCTAGATCCTCTTCCTCTCGAAGTTTATTCCAGCCACCCTCAGTGCGGTGCGCATCCAGGAGTTACTACATCTGCGGAAGGGAAGTATGACAGTAGCCCAGTACTCTGCGAGATTTACCGACCTCTCGCGCTACTCCACAGACATGGTACGTGACCCATTATTTCGGTCCTGGACCTTCAACCAGGGACTGATGCATGAGATCAGGTCTTCGATGGTCTCCCTCAGCATCCTGACGCAGGCAGGAGTACTGGAGTGAGCCCTTCTTGTGGAGAGCTTTCTTGCCGAGCCGACGCCAGCAACAAGACCCACCGTAGGGCGACACGTAGCAGATTATTTTGTAGCCGATAATAGATAGCTATCGCAGAGGTCCAAGAGGACCAGTCCATCAGGTGGGAGACCTTAGGATACTGGTTCGGATGTGTGGGGCACATGGAGCAGAGCCAGCCATACGAGGGGCAGACAGTGCTATACATGCGGCGGGCAGGTCCACATGGCTCATGACTGCCTGACCCGCCATGCAGACAAGTAGAAGATAGTAGAGGGACCTCCCAGGAAGAGGCATATGTTCGACCGTGGTGGTTCGTAGGGAGAAAGTGGATGAGGCAGAGGAGCTGGCCGAGCAGTGGGTGGTGGACGACGCTTCGAGGCTCTACCACCACCACCACCAGGAGAACCACCCTGACCACAGGGAGCTGGCAGACAGGGGCAGGCTCAGCTCCAGGCGGTTGAGGCCTATGACCACGACGCATCTGAGATGATTCAAGGTACTATCTGTGTCTACTCCACCCTTTCTGCAGTTCTTATATACATAAGAGCGAGTCATTATTTTATTTCCGCTGCCCTTGTTCAGAGCTTGGAGATTCCGACAGAGCCATTGGCTCGATCCTTACGGCTATAGACTCCTACGAGAGTAGACTCGATGATTACTCACTGGTTCCAGCAGTGTGAGATTACTCTAGGAGTTGAGAGCTTCAGCTGGGATCTTCTTGTAGTGGCTTCGAGGCCTTACGACGTCATCTTGGGTATAGATTGTTTATCTACAGTCCATGTCCAGATCGACTGTATTAGGCGCAAAGTGCGGTGTGTCTGCATAGATGGGAGCAAGTTCACCTTCACTGGTGAGAAGAGATCCTTTGAAGCTCAAGATGGACTTACATATAGGAGAGGGAAACCGATCACACATCAGTTGGCTAGTATCATCCTAGGAGCAGTTGATGTGCGGAGTTCGAGTTTTCTTATTGTGGTAGATCAGTATGCGGATGTTTTTCCTGATGGTGTTCCAGGACTACCTCATCATAGAGAGGTAGATTTATACATTGACCTATACCCCAGGACAACACCGATATCTACTCCAGCATATCGGATGGCTCCCGCTGAGCTTCGTGAGCTGCGGGTATAGCTGGAGGACTTACAGGGAAATGGATTCATCCGACCCAGTGTTTCACCCTGGGATTCTTCGATTTTATTCACCAAGAAGGAGGATGGGAGATTATGACTATGTGTTGACTACTGTCGCATGAATCAGGTGACTGTAAAGAACAAGTACCCACTCCCGAGGATTGATGACCTCTTTGATCAGATCAAGGGAGCGTGATGGTTCTCAAAGATAGAGCTCAGGTCAGGCTATCATCAGCTCAGATTTTGAGACGGTGATGTGCAGAAGACGGCCTTCAGGTGTCGGTATGTCCACTAGGAGTTCTTGGTTATGCCCTTCGGCATAACCAACACACCAGAAGTGTTCATGAGTCTCATGAATAGGATCTTCCAGCCTTACCTTTATCGTTTTGTCATAGTCTTCATCGACGACATACTGATTTACTCGACTACTGAGGAGGAGCACGCCTACCACTTACGGGTTGTACTTGACACACTCCGAGAGCATCAAATTTATGTTAAGCTCTCGAAGTGATAGTTCTGTATTCGAGAGTTTCACTTCTTAGGGCATGTTATCTCAGAGGCGGGAGTTGCAGTGGGTCCTGTGAAGATCGAGGTAGTACTTTCTTGGGAGCCACCTAGGAGAATGACGGAGGTGCGAAGTTTCCTTGGTTTGGATGGGTACTATCGAAGATTTGTGCCAGGATTCTCTAGAGTGGCAACACAAATTTCAGCTTTGATTAAGAAGGGGAAACCCTTCGTGTGGTCAGATAAATTCCAGTAGAGATTTTGAGAGCTGAGACAGAGGTTGACTAGTGTGCCCATCTTGAGGGTACCGGAGGAGGGCGTTGGGTACGTGGTTTACTGTGATGCATCAGGGACCGGACTCGAGTGTGTCCTAATGCAGAAGCGGGAAGTGATCACCTATGGTTCACGACAGTTGAGGAAATACGAGCAGAAATATGATACCCATGACCAGGAGTTAGCAGCAGTGGTCTTCACCCTAAAGATGTGGCGGCACTATCTGATGGGCGGGCGTTTTACAGTATACTCTAACCACCAGAGTCTCAGGTACATTTTCTCACAGAAGGACCTGAACCTAATACAATGGCGATGGCTTGAGTTCCTCCAAGACTATGACTTTGAGATAGTCTATACTCCTGGTAAGGGAAATGTAGTAGCTGATGCTCTCAGTAGGAGATCGGGCATTCAGCTACTTGGAGAGGTGACAGAGAAGTTAGCCGCTTTGCAGATATCCTTAGTGGATAGATATGGGGCAACTTTTCTACATTCCCACATAGTTACTCCTCCACTGGTTTAGTGGGTTAGAGAGGCACAACGTGGGGATGTTGACTGTGATACGTAACGTGCTCAGATTTCTATAGGGCAGGCGCCTGATGGATTTTCTGAATGAGGAGAGCACTTCATCCTCTTCAGGGGATGTACCATGGTACCGATTGCACTATAGGAGGAAGTGTTAAGGGAGTTTCACATTTCCCCTCTAGCGGTATATCTTGGAGTGGTGAAGATGTACCAGGACCTCAGACGACAGCACTGGTGGCCGGGTATGAAGAAGGCTGTAGCTGAGTTCATTTCACGATTCCTCACTTTCCATCAAGTGAAGGCGGAGCACCAGGTACCAACAGGCTTCGTACAACCCTTAGAGGTTTCGGAGTGTAAGTGGGATAAGATATCCATGGATTTCATGATGGGGCTTCCATGTACTTCCAGGGGACACGACTCTATCTGGGTGATCGTCGACCAACTCACCAAGTCGGCCCACTTCCTTCCGATCAGAGAGAAGAGCTCAGTAGAGATCTTGTGATGCCTTTAAGTTTAGGAGAATGTATGGATTCATGGTGTGCCATCATCTATCATCTCCGATCGAGACACTCACTTTACTTCCCAGCTTTGGAAGGGGTTGTAGGAGGCATTTGGGATGAAACTACCCCTGAGCACTGCATTTCATCCTCAGACGGATGGCTAGATGGAGAGGACCATTCAGACTCTTGAGGACATGCTCTGTGCATGTGTCCTTGACTTTGGTCGCAGCTGGGAGGATCACCTACCCTTGGTGGAGTTTTCATACAACAACATCTACCACTCCACCATCGGGATGGCACCATACGAGGCACTATACAAATGACCTTGTAGATCACCTCTATGCTAGACTGACCCTGGGGAGTCAGCACTTATAGGACCAGAGATGGTTTCGGCTATGACGGAGAATGTGCAGATCATCCATGAGCGGATGAGGACGGCAAAAAGTAGACAGAAGTCCTATGATGATAGGAGACGGAGACCACTGGAGTTCGAGGATGGTGACCACATTTTCTTATGGGTCTCACCTCGATGAGGATTACAAAGATTTAGATGAGGCGTCAAGTTATCTCCGCGCTTTTTCGGGCCTTTCCAGGTCCTCATCAGAGTAGGAGAGGTGGCTTACTGCCTGACCCTTTTACCTCAGTTGCACCAGGTGCCTGACGTCTTCCACGTATCTCAGCTGAGGAGATACGTGCATGACCTGACCCACATCGTCGACCATGGGGAGCTGGACATCGATGACGGGGCTACTTTCACGGAGGTCCCGGTAGAGATCAAGGATCGACAGAAGCGAGTCCTATGTGGATGGTCGATTCCTCTGGTGCGCATTCATTGGCAGCACATGAACCTCCAGGAGAGCACATGGGAGCAGGAGGCTCAGTTGCGTGCTCTGTACCCTCATTTGTTCCCCTAGTTTATGTTGTAGTTTTACGGGGATGTAAAGTCCTGAGGTGGGATTAATGTAAAGACCCAGAAATTTCAAGGAAATTTTTTTCTTAAATGCTTTTGAATTTTACGAGTCTGTGGATTCTGACGACACTTGATTCCGAGGCCCGGTGTGCCCGGAATCAATTTCTGAAGTTTAGCTCGAGTATGTTCAGTAAATGAACGAGCGGGTTTTTCTATCATTTGAACTGGTGCTCGTAATTGAAATCCAAGGGCACCAATGAACTCGCAGCGCTGATAATTTCTTAAGGGGACCTTTACTGTAGTTGCATTTTAAGCAGTTTGGGTTTTATTATTTGTGGAATTGGTTTAAAATAAATAAAATTTTTAGAACAATTTTATTTTATATCTATATTGGTTATATCCTACATGGGGGAGTTAGGGGTGGGACCCACAACCACCTAATTACCCATGTGTGGATATTTGTGAGGTGGGGCCCACATGAGCCCCAACCTTTCACCTCCCCCTAAACTCCTTAAACCCCCCATTAAACACCCTTGTTTAATGTTGACAACCCCTTTAATTTATGAGGACCATTCCTCTCCCTATCCCTCTCTTTAACTCTTCCCAACATACCTAAATTAATGAATGTAACCTCTTCACTTAATTAATTAAGTGTTTGAATATTTTAATTTTAAATGTCTTGTGTTAATAAAATAATGAGGGTAGATTATTATTTTATTTTTGGGAGAGATTTCGTTGTGTTAAGGGAGAGAGAGCTCCTGAGAGAATAGTTTTCTTCTCTGACAAAGAATGGTGACTTCTTCAACGAATAATGCCAGTTCCACGAAGAATGACGACGTGCCAACCATTATCTTCTCCGTGAAAAGTGAGAAGACTCTGCTTCCTCCTCGAACGCACTCCGACGTTGCCTACAAATCCAATCCTCGCAACGCCGTCTTCCGCGATGCCCGACCTACGACATCAATTGTCGAGGTAGGGGTGTGTTTGATTGGATCAACATTGAATCTTCTTTCCTTCCTGTTTTTTTCTCTTAAACCGCTTGCTATCGAACTAATGCGGAGGGACCGGGCCAAACTAACACGGTCCGAATCCTCCGCCAATAATGTGATTGTTTGTGGTTCTTCGTGTTCTTCATGGGTGACGAACAATGGATCATTACGAGTTCGTTAAGCGACGCAACGATCCCAAAATTGAAGAATCAACATCATGGAAACCTATCAGAGGTGTGACAATGATAGCGGGCGACGGTTCGGACTGAAATGTAATGGACTGTTCCTTGATCGCTCTTCAAGAGAGAATTCAAAACGTATTTTTGGAGCCGATAGGAAGCCCGAAAACACCAGAATCGACTTCGGGACAACGGGGAGACCTAGAGTCTGAAGTTTAGTGATGAACGGACCATCATAATGAAGAACTGACATCAAGGGAGGTTCACTGGCTAGAGGAGTCATTTCTAGAAAATTCCAGACTACACGGCGTGTACTCTTGGAGAACACGCCGTGTAGTGCGGGTATTTTGCGGCTAGGGTTTCAGACATCAGACGACTAACACATGGTGTGTGACCTCTGTCACACGGCATTTACTTGCCATGCTACAAGGAGGTGGCAGCTATGCGAGACTTAGCATGTATTTTGTGAAATACATGGACACGGACAGAAGTACACGGCCAAGAGGCACGACCTGTACTCTCTACGCAAAATGGCAGAAACAGCTTCGCGAGAATCAGCGTGTATTTTGGGAAATACACGGACACGGACAGAAGTACACAACCAAGAGGCATGACATGTACTCTCTATGCAGAATGGCAGAAACATCTTCACGAGACTTGGTGTGTAACATGGGGATACACGAACACAGTGTAGAGTACACAGGCATGTACACTATCACACGACCAGACATGGCCAGTGGTATGGCTAACCCGTGTACCAATTACACGGGTTGAACAACACGGGTTGAGGCCATGTACGGGCACATGACCAGTTTACAAGGAGCCAACCCCAGATGTTTGGACATGACGTGTAACCATACCACACGCCTTGTACTTACTTTTTACACGAACAACCCTTGACACAGGCCGTGGTATACGGGCAGTACCCAAGGTCTCAAGACACGGTGTGTAACCATACCAACACGCCGTGTAATTTTTGGAAAATGGCTTGGTCATCTTATACTCAGTGTCTTGGACACATTTTGTATGGTTTAGCCCCCTATGACGTGGTGTACCTTCTGTATACATCAACTCTGGACTTTGTGATAGTTGATGTATCGACTTTCCCTTGGCTCGAGGAGCGGACCCTCCCGGAATCGAGCGTGCTGTGTGTGGGAACCCTAGAGTTGGCTGCGACTGCGAAGACTACCATGCTGGGATACTCTATGGTTTCGATGATGAAGACGACTGTACTTGGATCATACATGGGTTTGGCAGCGAGGATGACTGTACTTGGATCCTCTGTGGGTTCGGCAGCGATGACGACTGTACTTGGATCCTACGTGGGTTTGGCAACGATGGTTACTGTACTTGGATCCTACATGGGTTCAATAGTGATGACTTCTGTACTTGGATCCTACGTGGGTTTGGTAGAGGAGATGATTCAAAGTCTATATCTAATCATCTCCACACTTCTTCGTGAGTAGTATACTTTTGTGAGCTGAGTATTGACTATTTAATCATTACCATTGGTGAGATTGACTTCTATCCTATGTGGATAGGGTTGTGTATGGGCTCGAGAGTTGGAGCCGAACTGGAATTGATGACTTAGGTATATGTATGGGAATATACCTAAGTAGAGTCGGTTGATACTTCATGATTTTATCTTTCCTTTGTAGTTTATCCTTTGTGGATTTTGGGAGACCTTCGGGGGTTTTAGGGTCCCTACTGAGTATCCTATACTCACCCCTTCACGGGCTATGCCTGCACTACGTTGTGTTGGATGCAGACGACGGACAACACTGATCGAGGTGGAGACTTGTAGAGCTGGAAAGTACCTGGGGGTGGACCATTAGACGGGACGTACACTGAGCGGACGGCTGGACCCGAGGAGCTGAGGAGACCATCTGTACCCACCCTTCAGGTGAGATATCCGTAGGATGACTCGGTGGTTTCTATTTTACTTTACTGCTGTTGTACTTTCTTTCAGTTGTACTGTACTTTCAGTTGGGTGTGTATACTGGCCCATTTACTTTTTAGCACCTACTTTTGTACTCAATTTACTTAGTGTTTACTTCAGTTGTGTACTCTATCATGTTTGTTTACTTTTATAAAGGAAATCCCTTCCCTTTTTCGGGATTTACGCCCTTGGTGCTAGTCTCCAGCCCCTGTCTTGTGGAAGGCGGGTTTGGGGCAGTCACGGCACGGGCCTGAGGACGGGTCGTGAAAGTTACAACATGAAAACACCAAAAAAATACACTAACACACCTCAATCATGAATCAAACCTTTTTAAATATAATTAAGAAAACTCAATCATCAATGGAATATGTTGGAATGAAAATTAATGGAAACTCCTACATCAATGTAATATGGATGTGACTAACCTCCAAGATAGGGAAGAACATTCCCACAGATACAATCTGCACACCCTAGAATCAAAAGGAACATAGGATAATCATTAACCCAAGATTATAGGGTTTATCCAAGAGAGAACCCACCAAAAGAAAATCAATAAATCAAGAGAGGATAAAATTAAAGGATAAAATTTCCTAGAAACTCAAATAAACTCACCTAATAAGCTTGGGTGAGATTAAATAGAGGAATAGGACCCATGGGAGAGGGGTTTAGAGCCCCCCCTTCATGCACCAAAACCAAAAAAAGAGGAAGACACAAAAAATGGGATAAAAAAGTTATGGGAAAAGATGAATTTCCATATTTTTAATGACTTAGACTACTCACACAATTTGGATGCACAGTTTGAGAAACCATGATCCAACTGTGCACACCCTACTAGAGAAAAAGGAAACCCACATGATTTGGACACAAAATTTGGGAAACTATGGAAAAACCATGTGCCATAGTTCTGTCAGAAATTACAAAACTCCATGAATACTTACCACACAGTTTCCTTAAATAATGTGCAATTTGTGCACCATGCCTAGACACAAAAACATTCTGCATGGTTTCTCATTAGACTCGCATGGTTTTCCCAACCCATGTTCAAGCTCTTCTAGGAAAACCATGCCAGCATAAATTGAATTGAAATAACCTCATCCTTAATAAGATGAATGGTTAACCATAAAAAAATGCACACAACCGTTCAAAGGACAAAAGTAACTTGAAACCACCAAAATTAAAAAATTATCACTGGGAACTCGACCTGAAGATCATCCAAAAGAAACAACCTTAAGAAACAAATAAAATAAAAGAAAAACTATGGTCAGAATGTGAAAACTATACCCATAAAAAAACAATATTTCCCCAAAAAGTCACATAGCCACATGAGGAGAAAACATAAGATCAAAATGAGATGATATCGAAAGAAAAAACATTCCACATTGTGAAAATTATCTCCACATGTCAAACAAGACCAATTATTGAGAAAACCCTAACACAAAGAACCATGAGATAAGAAGACAGGGTTCTCCATACCATAAGAAACCAACTATCATGAACTTACATCAGGACCAGGAACTCCCCACATGAACTATCCCAATCCTAGAACCCCAATATTAAGAGGAAAAACATCAATGTAATTCAACTCAGACTGTGAACATAGACAAAATTCATCAATCCCACATGATTCAAGCATCTCCAAAAAGGCATAACTAGAATCTAAAACAAATTCACAAAAGGTTGACCACTAAAATATTCACATCTAAAAGATATAAGAATAGGTATACAAGGGAAAATGAACACTAGGATCTTTAGAATGAATACACACTTACAACAACCAATAGAACAAAAAATGAGGGATTCAAACTATTCAAACTCAAAGGTTGCCCACACTCTAGGTGTTTCTTGCATATGTGAAAAGATTCTTTGGGACCTATGGCTAGATCCCTAATGTCTTGGAGTATCTACTACCCCATAGTTAGAATCTCACATCCTCTGATCAGAACATTCATTTCTAAAAATTCTACTTTTAGAACTTCTTCAGGTTACCGAAACAGCTACATCAATGATATTCCTTCGATGGATTATGGCAAGTCAACTAAAAATTCCCAAACCATCCACACTGGAAACACCTAAACAAACTATCAAACAACTGGGAATCAAAAACCAATGAAGGATACTACTCATGAATAGGTTCCCTTGGTAAAATCCTTGTTCCACATGGGGAACCTTAAAGAATGATGGGGAAAATTGGTTCATCATCTGCCAGTGAATAATTATTAGGAACCAAGTATGATAGAAATTCATATTGTATATAAATTCACCAACTATGAGAAATTTCACTTTGATCTATATTCAAATACCCCACACTATGAGAAGAACCTTCAGCTGATTCTTTAATCTTATCTCAGGATAAATAAAAACTAGATCTTTGAATTAGTCAAAATATGTTCTTACTATCCTCTAGCCTTGCTGAACACCAAATAGATCTTCAAATTTCTTCAATTTTACTTCCTTATGTACAAACCATAAGATAAAATTGGACATAATCACATGCCATGAAATACCAACTTGCAATGATGATGGGATGGTCACCTTCAACCGATGTAAATATATACCTCCAAATAAACTCAAAATAGAACACACTCTCATGGATTTGGGATTCCCCAATGCCTCTAGGACACCATATAAATTATCATTCCACTCCAAAACCTCTAATGAACCTTGATCACCATAGGATATGGAAAAAAACCTAAAGGAACAAGACTATGCTACTCCCCCACGAGTCTGGTCGGGGAAAACAACTCGACCAAACTCACTAAAAACCTCTGGGAATATTTGGGGTGACATAATTTAAGTAGAAAAAAACACCAGAATAAAATAAAAATCTACATGAATCATAATAAAACTAGAAGGAATACCATAAGAAAAAAATGATTATGCACCAAACATTAGAATCACAAAAAAATAATCTTTTCAAAAACCAAAAATTCCATCTTAGTCTCAAAACCACTTGGTACCATATCCAAAATCCAAATACCAAAACTAGTTTTTAAAACCAACTCACTCACAATGTCCCACCTGATAAATAAAACCAAACCCTGAAGAGAAATTTCCTTTTGAAATCCTTGTTAAAACCCCATTTTCATTTCAAAATCCATTCTAACAAGCCATGACAAGAAACCATCCCCAGGGGACTGTGTCATGACTACCCAAAGCCTACCTCCCATATAGCAGGGGATGGTGACTAGCATTGAGTAGTCACATCACACAAGTGGGATGCATTTTCCCTAATATCTGTACACAAGCACCCATATCCAATAAAAATTAATGAAATGGAAAACCTTGATTAGACATGCATGTATACTACTAGGAAAAGCCACACATAGTAAATATTACAAACTGAAAGTAAAGATGCCCAATATACAATCCCAAATAAAGAAATGTACATGCTATAGGAATCCATCCTCAGAAAACCCAATCTAAAGGGTAGGTATATAAGCTATCAGAATTCACTAAAGTTCACCTCATCTGTCAAGAGTCCTTATATGTACCTCATGTGTCTAGCCCACCAAGGCTCCTATCAAAGTTGTTTGTATTTTTAACAATACATGACACATGGAGGCAAATCCCATTCAGGGGTGAGTAAAAAAATACCCAGTAGGGACCCCAACCCATAATGGTATACCACAATGAAATACATAAAGCAGACTTCCAAATAGGCACACAAAGTGTAGCCTCAAATAAGTACATTCAAGAGATTCATTAGAGTCAGATCACACCATTATATATATATTAAATACATATATGAAGAAAGTATAGTGATATTAAAATCCATGGATACACACTTTGTGTCTTTTTAGGAGACACACTTTGTGTCTTTGTAGGAGACACACTCCATATAGGCATAGGATAAACACTCTGTGTAGGCGCATAAGACACACTCCAAAGGAGACACACTCTGTGTAGGCATAGAATACACACTACATAGGAGACACACTTCATGTAGGTGAAGGAGACACACTCCATAGGAGACACACTCCATGTAGGTGCAGTATACACACTCTGTGTAGGTGCACTTTGTGTAGGCATAGAAGACACACTCTGTGTAAGTCACAACTAGTTATTGGATTCCACTCTTAGCACACTCATTCTAGGAGCACTTACTAATTGAGCCCAAAAATTTCATATTATGACCTC
Organism: Viscum album; assembly: GCA_963277665.1. Lineage (NCBI taxonomy): Eukaryota > Viridiplantae > Streptophyta > Magnoliopsida > Santalales > Viscaceae > Viscum > Viscum album. The sequence goes on from OY728127.1 coordinate 115,387,014, forward strand.
CTAGAAAATTCATATAGAGTATCTAAAAAGGGATTCCTCATCAAGATTGTTCCAAATCCATTGAAAATATTGTTAAATTGACATATAGTTTGAAATTTATGGGCCATTTAGGGAAAAGGGACTGGTAGGGTTTGGGTATGGTCGGACTCAACCCGACCCCAGCCCCACCGACCCGACCCACTAGGTCGATCCGTCCCGTACCGGTCGAGTGGGCCAGTTCAGTCCACTCGGATGTAGCCATTGTCATATCCCCTCCTAGTCAATGTGTCCAGCTACTACGTTTAATGCGACTGGATAGACAGAAGTTTCCATGGGGTCCCTCTATGACGGTTATTTCTAGGTCCCATCATGGTCTCATTGGACCGTGGCTTCTGGTCATGTTACACATCCTATGGCTGTATCCCTGTCAAAACCACTAACACCGACAACCCTATTAGCGGTCTTCATCACCGCCTGCAGTCTTTCACTATGGGCCTCTTCTGCCGATGTAGTCCCTCTAGACCAAACCCATCACTTCTGCCGGTGCCAGCTTCCAGCAGGCACTACTCCGCAGACCACTTCATCTCCTATGGTGCCCCATTTTTCAAAAAAGGGACACCCTTGTGATCCTCGAGTCTCTATCTTCACTGAAAAAGTCTCCAAATTGTCTTGTCTTCACTTCAGGGGTCCGTCCATGTTTGTAACCTCCTAAAATAATCCCGAAGGGACAACAAGGGTCCGTCAACGAAGAATGCAAGAATGGGGTAGGAGAAAAAACCAAGAAAAACCAAAGAACAAACATCATCCTTCTTCATTTAGGAATTAATTCATACCATTAGAAAAGGGGAAAAACAAAAAGGACAATGACTAATGATTAATTTATTTAAAATATCATAGTCTAACCATCCCGCAAGAATGATCGAACCATAGATCAACCTATTCGTGTGTTGGTCCATGTTCATCATTAAAAACAAAAAAGCAGAAATAATTCAAAAGATGACCACTATATAGGTTTGGATTACTCATTGATGAATATCGGTCATTGTTTCATAATCATTTAAAATTTCCTTCAAAGAGGATATTTTGTTGTCATGGACAATCCATCATTCATCAAACACCAATGGGAGGGTTCCACCAACATCTTTTCTCCATAGATTACAAGGAATTATAGGGTTATGTTTTAACCCTAAATTTATGTTTAATTAAGGAGAATGGGAAACACATTCCCCATCACTGTGTTATAACATCATCATGCTGTTCCATTAAGAAATGTAATGGGATTCCTCGTCACTACGTTGATGCGTCACTATGAAACATTAAAAGAAAACAAAATAAACTTTTTAAGTTTATTTTTTTTTCTTTAAAAATTTCCAGAAACATTTTCTACAATAGACCCATGCCGATCGATGTTAGTCATTGCCTATGGTAAACTAACTATTCTAAACTCAACGGTTCTCTCAGTTTTTTAATCTGGGGATCCGTTTAAAAGTGACTAAAACCACAAACACACACTATTTTTAATAAAAAAAAAATTAGTTCAAATATTTATTCTGGTAACCCCAAGCCTTGGAATGAAATTCTATATCACTTCCTAGATTCTAAATAATACCATATAAAATTCAAAAAAATACATGAAAATTACAGTTTATTACATTATCTTCACCTTAGGGATTTACATCCTCCAAAGTCAAAAAAATGGCTAAATCATCAAATGGGGATACTGAGCATGAATATAAGCCTCCCTCTCCCATGTGATATCTTGGAGATTTTTGTGCTATCACCAAATACACACTATAGAAATAAAATATCCACAAAGGGTTTTCGCTTTTCGATCCTTGATCTCCACCTAGTACTCTGTGAATGTCATCCCCTCATCAATCTCTATATCGACCCAGTTAATGATGTGTGATGGGTCCTGTATGTATATCCTCAGCTATGATATGTGGAAGAATTCATGCACCCACTATAACTGTGGAGGTAGATCCAAGTAATATGCCACCTAGCTGACTCTATGAAGTATTTGAAAGGGTCTAATGAACCTCAGAGATAACTTGTCACCCCAGCAAAATATTTATATCCCTTATTGAGGAGGGACCCGAAGGAACACATGGTCTCCCTCATAGAACTCCAAGGGTATCTATCTCCTTTCATAATAGGAATTATGATGTCTTTGTATAGTCTTCATCCACTCCTGGATGATATTCACCTTCTCAATGGTTTCCTGTACCAACTTTGGGCCCATGAGTGTTGACTCCCCTAGGTCAATCTAGCATAGTGGTGACCTGCATTGTTTCTCATACATGGCCTCATACGGTTCCATAAAAATGGTGGAGTGATAGCTATTTTTGTATAAAAACTCCACCAGATGTAGGTAATCTTCCAAATATGGTCAATGTCTAGGATGCAAGCATGTAGCATGTCCTCTAGAACCTAGATGGTCCTCTCTATTTGGTCATCTGTTTGGGGATGAAATGTTGTGATCAAGAAAAACTGAGTCCCAAATGTCTCCTATATTCCCTTCCATATCCAAGACATGAAATAATCATCACACTCTAAAATGATCGTCGAGGGTACCCTGTCGAGTCGAATAATCTCCTGCACATAGAGGCGTCCCAAGCTCTCTATGAAATTCTTCCCCCAGATAGGTAGGAAGTGGGCTGACTTGGTTGGTTGATAAACAACCACCCATATGGTATCACTTCCCCTGGACATGCATGGGAAACCCTTCACGAAGTCTATCGACATTACACCCAACTTCCACTTTGGAACCTCAAGTGGATGAGCCATGCCTACTGGAACTAGATTCCCTACCTTCAATTGTTGACAAGTGAGCCACCAATAAACAATCTCTCACACATCCTTCTTCATAACCGACCACCAGTACTGATGTCAGAGGTTCTGGTACATCTTTTCCATTCATGGATATGCCACAAAAGGGGATGTTTGAACTCCCTTAGTACCTCTTCCTATAACTCCCCTGGTACAATGGTGCGGCCTCTGAAAATGATGATGTCCTTCCCACCTATAAAATATTCACTAGGGTATTTCCTTATGGATATCTGAGCACATCAAGTCTCGCAGTCGACATCTCCAAGACGTGCCTCCTTGTACTTCAGTAAAATTAGAGGGGAAAAAACCATCAACTGAAGGTAATCTGCTCCATCAACATCCACAAAGGCTATCTGGATTGCGGCTAACTGATCTAACTTCTCACTCAGAAACTACAAACTGGATCTCTTGCTGAGTTTTCTACCACAACATTAACCTTTCTAGGAGTATAGAAAATATCGAAGACATAATCTATGAGGAACCCTATCCACTGCCTCTATATCATGTTCAAATCCATATGAGAGAAGAAATACATGGGACTTATGTGGTCAGAGTAGACAGTAAGTTTCTCGCTCATCAAGTAGTGTCACCACTTGTTTAGTGGGAATACTACTGTAGCTAGATCAATATCATGGTTTGTGTTGTTTTTCTCATGATTTATCAACTATTGTGAACCATAGGGAATCAAAACATTCCTCGATATTAGGAAACAACCCAGTCTGGTACCTAACATATCGCTGAACTATACATATTCGACGCCCTCCTTTCATAGTCTCAAAATACGGGAACTCATCAACCTCCACCTCCACACCTAAAAACACAGTTAGAATTTCTCCTTCCACACAAAGGGATATCCCTTCCATGTCAAAGCCATAAAGGGTTCTTATACTCTGAAAAAGTTGGGCACAAAACTCTAATAGTACACAACCAAACCCAAGAAACTCCTTACCTTAGTAACACACATGGGCAGATCCCAAGAAAGCATCACCTCTACCTTCATTGGATCCACTACAACACTAGCCTCTAAAATTAAATGTCCTAGAAAGAGGACCTCTAAAATCCATAACTAACACTTATAGAGCTTCCTATAAATCTGGGGATCTTAAATTGTATCTAGGACCATCCTCAGGTGTGTCGCGTGCTCCCCCCTCATACTCCAAGTACACTAGGTTATCATCCATTAATACCATGATGAACCAGTCAAGGTATGACTTGAAGATCCTATTAATGAGTCCCATGAACACTGATGGGGCATCAAACATACTGAATGGGATCACCATGTACTCATAGTGGTAGTACTGACATCTAAAGGATGTCTTCGGTACATCCTCATCCCGTACATGAAGATGTGGATCTCCAGATCTCAGGTCTATCTTCTAAAACCACCTTGATCCCTTCGGTTTATTGAAGAGTTCATCAATTCTAGGTAGTGGATATTTTTTCTTCATGGTCACCTAGTTCAGGCTCCAGTAGTATGCACACAACATCAAACTCCTATCTGCCTTCATGGAAAACAAAACCTAGTCCACCCAAGGTGAAACACTAAGTCTCATGAATACCTTCCTTTAAAAATCCTACAGTTTTACCCTCAACTCACGAATCTCCATGGGATCCATCCAATATGTAAAAGTAGATATCAATGTCATCATGAGATATGAATCGATGTAAAATTAATCCTCCCTATGAGGAGGTAATCCTAGAAAATCCTCAAGGAATATTTCCTCATACTCGGCTAGCACTACAGGAAACTAAGGACTACTCTCATCCACTACACTGAGGGTAAGGGTTGAAAATTGGTGATTAATAGGCATCACCCTCCTCTGAGAAATTAAATCCCACACTGTATGCATTTACTTTTCATAGGTAAAGGAAAAAGTGGTCCTATATCAGAGGAAACACCACACTCTTCACCTAAAACAGTCAGTCTGAGCATGAATTGTGGATAACCAGTTCATAACCAAAATGACATCGTAAGGCCTCTATGTCGCTACTCAGAGATTACATTCAAAGTTATCACCTCCAAGATTAATATCACAATACTGACACCAGTGTGTGATCGTCGAATACCCTCCCATATGAGTCTCTAAATGTATAGATCAATCCAACAACTCTATTGGAATCTCTGAGCCCCAAACAAGGTTCGTGGCAAGGAAGGAGTGACTGGAACCCGTGTCTATACAAAATGAAGCTAGGGTGGGAAGACATATATCATACCTCTAATAATCTCTATAGAAATTTCATCATAAGTATCCATCACCTATAGTTGGACTCTCCCTATCCAATATCTTCTAGAGAATATGGTGGACCACCTGGGGGTGGTGGTGGTAGTACCTCAAACCTTTCCCACCTCCTGATGCTTGTCCCCCTCCTCTGCCATGTCTGCTTCCTAGAAGACCGCACTGTTCCTACCTCCACCACTGCCTCAGCATCCCCTCAATCATCTACTGATCATTCATACATATGATCATACAATCTCTATCCATATGTCTCTGATCGCTGCATGAGTTGCACAACCACTCATTCGGTTGACATGTTCTACCCTAGAAGCCCCTCAATGCTGATCTTGAATCCTAGTGCAATCCCCTAGAATTTTTAGTCATCTTGGACCTCTGTGCCAACTGTAAAATACATTTTTTTGATTACTCAGCTACATGACACTTGGTAGTAGCTCCCACCATCATTTCTTGCACTATGAGAAAGCTCTCTACAATAAGACCTCACTCCAACACCCTAGCATGTGTTAGAATTATAAGGGATATAATAGACTCCCTAATATCATGGAATAGACCATTATTAATGATTTGGCCCCTGAAGAATAGGCCTTGCACCATGTCTATGGAGCAACGAGAATGATCCTTGAATCTCACTAAGTACCCCTATACTGTCTGACTACCCTGTTATAGGTGTAGTAGCTTCTATATACACACAGATCATAATGTATCTAGAAAGAAATCCTCCCTGAAGAGGTGATAAAAGTCTGTCCAGGAGAGGGTCTCCTCCTCATGCTTCTAGATCGTCAAGTTCCACCATCTCCCCGTAGATACCTGAAGAAGGCTTGCAGCTAGGACGTCCATCTGGTTGAAAAGCATCCTCACTATGTAGAAAACTCATGTAACTGCCTCCAATGAATCCACATAAAGATTAGGATCTGCCTCATCTCAGAACTAGGGAGGTCACTGTATCTGAAACTCATGCAACACACTAAGCCTGTATGCATCCTACACCCTTAAAACAGGTTGGAACTTCTACTCTATAGGTGGTGGTATCAAAAGTACACCACCGAGAGGTGCTATCTCTTGAAACAGTGTATATACCAATGCCTCACCGCTTGGTGGACCATCCTCGTGGTCCTAGTATGGAATCTTGGTTGGCTGACTTTTTGGAAGCATCATGAAAAGAAACAAGATGTACAACGGTCAATAGAGTATACCTGGTGAGATGACTCTGAATCGAGAAGGACATGATAAAAAACTCAATTCTTATATAATTCACACACCTAGTGTTTTCATTTACAGAGTTGAAAATTGGAATAGAGGGTTCTTGTGTATGGATACATCGATCACCGCACCAACACTGGACTCCCAGGCCTGAAATCCAAACTCAAAACACCTAACACACTTTCCCCAAAACAAATTCACAGACTCTTAGTACTTATTATAGAACCAACCAAGCCTCTGATACCACTCTATAATGACCTTTACCCTAGGTCCCATGATGTGACTACCCCAAGACTACCTCCCATAGGGTAGGGGATGACTACTAGCATCGAGTGGGAATATTTCAAAAGTGGGAGAAATTTTTCCAAGTACCTGTACACATTCACCCGTCTCCAAGAAAAAGTTCTGAAACTAAAAACACTGAGCATACAAGAATATATACTAATAAGAAAACCCACACAGAGTAAACAGTACAAACATAAAGTAAAGGGGGCCAAAATAAAAGCACAACAAAAGAAAATTACAAGATCCTGGAATCCATCTGCCGAAAACCCTACCTGAAAGGTAGGTACAGAAGCTGTTTGAGGTCATTGAAGTGAACCTCATCTATCGGGCCTCCCTCTAAGTACCACCTATGTCCGGACCACCAAGGCTCCCATCAATTCTATCATTCTTCTGTAAAAGTCACGACATGTCCTTATGAAGCCTGTGTAGGAGTGAGTAAAACAATACTCCGTAGGGACCCCAAATCACAAATATATACCATGAATCAGTACACAAATCAGAATTCTAGAGAGGTACCAAAAGTTTATCCTCTAAGAAGTAAAATCAAGAGAGTCATTAGAGTCATATCACACTATTATATATATATATATATGAAATATATTTATAAATAATGTCCAAGTATATTCAAATCCAAGGAGACACACTTCAGGTCTTCATAGGAGACAAACTCCACATAGGTATAGGAGACACACTTCGTGTAGGCACAGGAGAGACACTATATAGTAGAGACACTCTGTGTAGGAATAGGAGACACAATATATAGGAAACAAACTCTGTGTATTCATAGGAGACACACTCCATAGGATACACACTCCATGTAGGCACAAAAGACACACTCCATAGGAGACACACTCTGTGTAGGCACAAGAGACACAATCCCTAGGAGACACACTCCATGTAGTCACATGATACAAACTCCATAGAAGACACAATCTATGTAAGTCATATCCAGCCACTGGATTCTACTCTTAGCACGATCGTTTGGAGAGCACCTACTCCTAGATCCCAAAAGTTCATACGCCAACCTCCAGTAAAACTCTTATATACTATATCCAAATGACTAGATCATCGTGAGGGTTCCAATGATGAAAAAAGATCATTAAACAGACAGATGGTTTTAAATTAATAGGAATTTTAGTGAAAAGGGGTCAGCTGGGTCTGAGTCTGGTCCAACTTGACCCAACCCACCAGGTCGGCCCAACCCGTTCTACTACCCCAGCCCACCTGCTCCAACCCAGACCCGCTCGGGTGAGCCTCTTTGGTCCACATGGACGTATCCACTAATACGTCCCCACTGGGTCAAAGTGGCCAATCTCCATGTTTAATGCATCCAACCACCGTGTGACCTTCCCCCACGGCGGTTGTTGTGGGTTCCCACCATAATCCCACTAGAAAATGTCTTCCAGATGTGTGACATAGCTTCCCATCGTGTCTCAGTCACACCCACCATCGGTCGCCATGCCAGGGGTTCTGGTCGTTGGCCTCAACCATTCTATGTGGGGATCTTCTATCACATGTGGAAAAGTTGGACTGTGCCCATCTTTGCCGCCCTGCTGGAAAGTTGTGTTGCCACGTGCCACTATGTGCCGCCACAGGCACTGGCTAACTATGGGCTCTACTCTAAAGACTACCTCATCTCCTATAGTTCCCCATATTTTGAAATGGGGACTCCCTTGAGATCCCAGGGTCGCTATCATCACTAGAGTGAGATTCAAATTGTCTTATTGTCGCTTTGGGGGTCCAACCATGTTCACAACCTCTCGGCAAAGCCCATCGTGACTAGGTGGGTCCGTAAACAGAGAACACAATAATAGGGTCGTAGAAAACACCAAGAACAATCGAATAACAAACATAAAACTTGTTCATTTTGTCTATCATTCATCCTATTAGAAAAAGGGGATGAAACAAAAATCATAATCACTAAGTTTTAACCCCTTTAAAATATTGCAATCTATCCATCCTGTAAGAACTATCAAACTTCGAATCAACTTATTTGTGGGTTGGTTCACTATCATCATTGAAAACAAGTACGAGAAAAGAATTCAAAAGACAACCCCTCCCTTGGTTTTTATCACTCATTGATGAAGATAGAACACTATATCATTATCTTTGGAAAGATCCTTCAAAGAGGAGGGTCTGTTGTCACTGGTGATCTGTCATTCCTAGTCGTTCTTCATCCACCAAGTGGAGGGTTCTACCAAAATATTTTCTCCAGAGGTTGCAGGGAATTCCAAGGTTTAGTTTTAACCCTAAATTCCTCTTTAATTAAGGAGAATGGGAAATGTGTCACCACATCACTATGTTTCAGTGTCGACATGCTGTTCCATTAAGAAATGAAATGGTCTTCCTCATCACTATGTATCATCATCGCTGCATCATTGCAAAATGTTAAAAGAAAACACAATAAGTTTTTTATGTTTATTTTCTTTTTTTATACTTTAAAAACCTCAAAAAAAATTATATAGTCACCCCAAGCCGGTCAATGTTAGGCCCCATTTAAGGTAAAATTGTTGTTCTGAACACAAAAGTGATCTCATATTTTTGATCTATGCACCCATTTAGAAGTTACTCAAACTGCACACATGCACTATTTTTAATAAACATAAAAATAGTTCAAACATTTATTCTGGGAACCCTAGACCAAAAAATCAACTACCATCTCAGTTCCTAGTCTCAAAATTGATCCATATAATTTTCAAAAAAAATTACATGAAAATTAAAGGATATTACTCTCCAAATCTCAAAGAACACAAAACTCACACAAAAGGTTCCAAAATGTCCTTTAATGTTTCAAATCCAAATCCCTTTCAAAAAACACATACAAATTAATGGTGTAAAAACTATTTAATTTAAAAGTTTCCAAACATTTAATTATAAAATTTTAGAATCCAAGCCACATCACAACATTCAAAACATTACAAGCCTTAATGAAGACATTTTAAACCACTATTAAATTCATTGGAAACACCATGTAACCATTTAGAATCCATGGATCCTTTTGAAAATATCCATGGATAGAAATACCCATTTTAGATGACTAGGAGGAAATGGAAAAGGGGAATATGATATAAGATTTTAGAAAACTAGGTCCATTAGGGAAATTATCCATGGAAATCCATTATCATTTGTTTTCAAAACCATATGTCTACCCCATGAACATATGGTTGTGACCATATCCAATAGAACACATAAAGTATCACATATTTTTATATAAATAAAATATTTGGAATAAGAAGGACTTTACAACCATTTTTTCCCACAACTATCAAACCATAAAAAGGATCCCAAATCATAGATCTAACTTAAATCATGATGGAAACCCAACCAATAAGCATAAACTAGTCTAAACACACTCACTAGCACAAGACTACAATATCAAAGGCCATGTGGCATTTTAGAAATCAATTTAAATGCACATATATAGGTATAAATAGGTAAAACCCATTTGAAAACCATTTTAATTAATGTTCCATAATAAAAACACAAAAACACTTTGCACTAACACACCAAAATAATGAATCACACATTTATAAATCTAATTTAGAATACTCAAGAATCAATGTAATGTTCCATAGAGTAAAGTAATTGAAACTCCTACCTCATCATCATGCAGATGTGAAGAAACTCCAAGTGAGTGAAGAAGAAGACCTGTTAAATAATCATAATACACAAGATTCAAAGGAACAAAATATAATAATCAACCATAAATTATAGGTTTAAATCAAGAGAGATCCCACAAAAGTAAAACAATGAAATCAATATAGGCAAAGAAATAGAAGAGGTAATTGTCCAAAAACATAAAGAAACTGACCTAATCATCTTGAGGGAGATTAAGTGGAGGATGAGGATCCAATGGATAGGGGTTTGGGATCCCCCCTTCCTATACAAAAACTAATGAATGAGAAACAAACCCCAAATGGGTTAAAATAAGGGAGGGGAAATGATGAATTTATAACATTTTAATGACCTGTACAACTTTCACTATTTGGACACACGGTTCGACAAACCATGTGTCAGCCCTATAAATCCTATTGGGGAAGGAGGACACCCACCCGCTTTGTCCAAAGGGTTTGGAAAACCATGCACCAATCATACACCTTGGTTCTACTAAAAATTTCAAAACTTTTCACACGCTTTTAATGTGGTATTGTCTAACAATTCAAAAACAATGTAGCATTCCCTTTCCACCAATAAAAAGTTGCAGGATTACTCATTGTCCTCACATAGTTTGTCCCTAAGCATGCTCAGACCATTCCATGAAAACCATGAAATATGAAATTGAACTGAATATGAATTCATCCTCAACCAGATGCATGATTAACCATAAAATCATGAACACAAACTATGCATAGGAAAAAACTCCTAGGAAACTCCAAAATTTAAAACTTATCACCTATAACTCAACCCATACATCAATCAGTAGAACCAATGACAAGAAAAGAATAAAAGAAATGAAAACCGTAGTTGGGGTGTGAAAATATATTTACAATTATAATATTTTAATAATATATTTTAATTTTATTATTTATTATTCATGAATTATATTTTTTATAATTAATAAAATTTTTTAATGACTTTAGTATTACTATTGTATTAATATTTTTCCAATGAACATATTTCTAGTGATCATATTAACAAAAGAAAATTTTTATTCCAATGTATATTCATACTAAACTCACTAATTCAAGACACATTTTTAAGTCAAACATCACATTTATATAGTTTTTATAATAAATATCATGATATTTTTTCTCTCATCATGTTTTTCTTTCCCATTTTAGGTTCCCTTGATGGTTGGAAATCCTATTTAGTGAAATTAAACCATACTTTCTCCTAGTTTTTAAGGTTTCCTTCTTTTATATTTATTTTCCAAATTTAAATTATAATGTTTTAGATGACGTATTAATAAATAGTGAGCAATAATTAGTTTCATGTAAATTTTTTAATGTTTTAATAAGAATTTATAATGATTTGTTATTCTAATTAATATCTTGTGGGACTTATTACCTAATATATTTCAGTTACTATAAATAATGAGAATGAAATAATTTTATAATTATAAACATATAGTTTTTTGACAACACATGCTTCTTTGAAACCCATAGAATTTCAATAAAACACAATGAAAGGAAACTATAATTCATAATGACACAAAACCATGTATAATAATCATCATAAAAATTAATATACACCTCAATAGTTTTTTATCCAGGTCAATAAAAATATAATCCACCAATAATCATATTATCCTACATTGTTAGGGAACAAAAATGTTTTCATCCAATTATTTTCAATGGTATAGTTATGAACATGTGGATATTACATCACTGATCTATATGAAATTAGTTTTTTTATAGTGGGTTCCCTAGAATAAACTATAAAATACTTTTTGAGTGCTATATCATGGATACAGTAAGTTATACCTGATGTATACTTACCATTTATTTGTTTAAATTTCTATGTCTACTATATAATGGTAATTTCCATAGAGGAATTGTCTTATCAAAAGGTTCTAGAATATCCCATCGTATAATGATAACCAAGAGATACTATAACATTAATATTAAATATATGTCATATGATATAGACACATCATAAAAAATGGAAACATTTGGTGACTAAATATCAGGTGTTGGGGGCTCATAAGTATTTAGACTTCTTCTCATAAAGGTTGAACATGGTGATATATGGTATGTGAGATCATGATGTCATACCCTCTAATAGGAACACCACATTTTTGGATGTCATTGGTTGTTGTTATATATAGACATGTGTGTTGGTCTCTCGATTTGAGATCCTTATCAATGTGTCTCATTTGGTCACATACATTTATGCAAAGAAAAAACAGTGATAATGAAATCATGGAAATATACCTTTTGTTCGGTGCGTCATTGGTGGTATACATTGTTTGTATGATCAAGATAGAATTTTTCACTTTCAAATTGAGGAATTAATATATCTCGATCTTGGTTGAACATGATTATATTAACTTTATATATCCTTGTACATGGTATTCAAAGGTAAATTCATCCATCTAGGTCAAAAAAATAGTAAATAAATGATGATGAAACAATTTTACATCATGCATTTTGAGATATTTAAATAAAATGATATTATATTACACAGTGCATGTTTGTAGGTTGGTTGTCATTTATATGATCGATCCTTATCTATTTAGGTTCTTTGATGATATTTTAAAATCCAATATTGATCTGGAATGTCATTCACTACTATCAATATATGGTATTGGAGGGTCACACACATTAGAGAATTCAAGAATACTTCTAATTCAATTGAAGATGTCAATAGGACATGGTGGGACTCACAATGGGGTATGAGTGTTGTCTAAGTTATTGATCACTAAAAAATAAATAGATCCATTATTATTCATGTAATGAATAATTGGGTTGAATATTTTTATAGATATTTACAAGTGATTTTGTAAATATGAGGAATATTATTATTAGAAAGAATATTATTTTAATATTACATATTCATTTAATATTTTTATGAATAACAAGTCGAGTTATATGAATCAGTTTAATCACATAATATATATTCAATATATATTAAAGTTATGTTATAAAATATAAATATTATTTATGATGAAGTTTAGTTTTTCACAATTATTATTTAAAACTTATTTAGTATAATTTGAATATACGTGTTCTTGGAACACTATCTGAGTATTTTAAGAAATCCACTACACAAGTAGGAGATAAGATTCAATCTACACACTGCTCATGAATTAATAATCGATGGATTCTCTATCCTCTTGAATCCTGTAGACAGAAATGTTCCAACATATCATACGATCTTAGATCACCTTTGAATATTTAAGGAAAGAGATCATGGTGATTGATGCGAAGTAGAAGGATTTGGCAGTGCTCCGTGCTACCACTCATAATTCGATGAATTTTGACCACATGGATTCTCGAAGCATGTTTGGATGATCTAGAGGGGTTCAGCTTTAGATCCTTCAAGCAATGTTGATCGAAGAAGAGCTGTAGTTAGGTGAGGTTTGATTCATAATTATTACCATTTTTTATTTATTTTTCAATCTCTATTTAACTCATGTGATATCTTCAGGACTATAACAAGTATCTTATCACTAGATATGACAAGTTTCATTATACCTATGATGAAATTATTTCAATCATCATCCCACCAACTTCAGTTGTCCACCCTGTAACCTCCAATCGGTATTAGAGAAATCCCAAAATTATCTGAGCCAATAAAAATTATGTGACATTAAAATTAAGTATATTTCATTAAATTGGTTTCAACAGATCGAACCACAATTTAGTTAGATGTCTAATGGACATGATATTACCATCTAAAAAAATATGGATTGAAATTGGATTTTTAATGGGTACTAATATTGAAAACAATCCTTTAGTTTTGGGGTGACCCTTTTCATTCTAGATAAGAATTCCAAAATACCCTTTTTCAACCAAATATTTCTTCTACTGGCTAAAGAAATAATAAAAACTCTATTTTATTTTAAAATTTTATCACTGTTTTAGAGACTATGGAAAAAAAAATTAGTAAAAGGGGTGGCGTGCAATCTAGTGTGGATTTATTTTCACAAACAAACAATCTTGTACATATCTATGTAATCATAAAAATGATGAAAAAAAGGTCTTGGTTTTTGAATTTGAATAATGTTAAATAAAGGGGACTCTTCCAATAGAATCCAAATAGGGTGGTCTATCGAAGTCCTCTACCAAGCCCTAGAAGGTGAATTGGGTTGGAAACCCTATGCCAAAATGCTGATTTCGCCCCACATTCTTGTAGCCCCACCTCCAACCACTAGCCGGTAGGGCGGAACACCACCCCCTATTGCTACCCCACCGCATCACCTCTAGGGAGTACTGAATCCATCTAGCCTCCTTCCTATCGAGTGATGTCGGTCTACACCCATCCATCCATACCATACAAGATTGAGTGCACGTCATCTACACCCCATCGGTATTTTTTCTCATTTCCTCTTATCCATGTGGAACTGCCTAGATGAAAACCCTACCACATACCCTATAGATGTGGAAAATTTCATTCCATGTGTGGTGGATCAAGTTGTGCCATTACTAAATGCACGAATATCATCTAATACTTCACCAAAAAAAGTGGAAAAGCCCCTACCGTCGACCACCATGGACCATACCCTACACTACCATTATTATTTCCAGAAGCCCCATCGAAATCCTACCTACCAGATCAAGGAGAATGACAATATCTAGTTAGCACCGCCATTACAATGCACTGTTTGGTGGAAGATTCGACCGTCGACATCCATTACAGTTCTCGTGAGGTACCCCTCCATAGTTTCGTTAAACCAGATATTTCCCCCATGATTTTGAAGAGGGTATGTCTGACCAATAATAGGTTTGGGCTAGCCCGCCTGGTCTAAGTTAACTCTTCATGGACATTAAACAACCCAGAATATGATTGCACGAGTTCAGCCTGACCCTCTTTAGGCATTTGCAACATTTTTAGGGCCCGAGTTAACCAAAATTAATTTATTTAATTTATTTAATTTTAAAAATAATATAAATTATTTAATATGATAATTTATATTTTTATTATAATTATCAATTCTTGAGTGAAATTAATTTTTTTATCAAACTAATTAATTAGTTAATTTATTTTTTGGAATTTAAATTAAAAAAATCATGGGACCGAATAGAATTATATTATCAAAATTTAATTAATTATTTTATATTACTTTAATACCCCCATTAATTAATTTATTGTGATTGAATCAATTGTGTTGACTATTATTTATCATTAACTGACCTATGTTTGTATGTTTTATTAATTTAATTACATAAAATTTCTTATAATTATTTTAATTAAATAAGAAAGCATGCGCATTTCCAATTTTTTGGAAAATATATATTAGGGATTGTGCATCCAAATATATGTTTTGTACATTTTTCCCCAATCCCACCCTCACCAACATGTGGTTATACATGTAAATATGATGAAGAGGATATATGACGTGGACCCCTCTATGACCAAACAGTTGAAGATGTTGAAAACATTAAGTATGGGTGAAATCCAGATGAGTTTTGGACACATTGGATGTGGACGAGCTACACCATGAGTCAATCTATGACTCATGTATGAAACCCCTAGGCCATGGTCAATCCATTAAATTAAAATAGGTCAACTAATTTTCAATTCTCAAGACCATTTGAATATTTATTTCCATTATACATTTATTTATTATTTTACTCTTCTGAATGATAGTGGGAAAACACATAAAATAATAAAAAGGAAAAATTCATAAAGAATCAATGGATTTTTTTTTCAATTAATGTTCAATTGTGAGAGAGAAAACATAGTATGAAGAATATTAATATAAATTGTTTACATTCATCGATAAGAAAACAAAAACACTCAAAAAATATTCAGTAATTTAATTCCATCCATCATTTTAATTTGAAAAAATAGGTGTTCAGGGTGATCATCACCAAATGTTGATGGTGCCTCTTTATACCAGGGTTTTCTTATGAGATTGATGGATTGAGTTAACCGATTTTGGTTTAAAATAGGTATAAAATTCTTTTTTTCTATAATTTAGAGGCATGTATTTAGAAATACATGTTTATTTTTTTTGAAGCCGGTACATCACTCAATAGATTAAGGAACTACAATTTAATTTAGTTGTCCATTAAAACACCTACCTTAAACTCTCCAAGTAGTGTTGTAGACCATGATTGTAGACTATGAGTTCATTTTGAAGGATCATTTTCACTAGAATAATTAAGCAACATAGAATTACGATTCTAGTATAGAGGGTTCATAGAATTCAATAAAATAGTGGGATTTATTTAATGTTGTAATTATTCACTAATGTATAACATGGTAATCAAGATAAAATTACAATATTCTATAATTTATTCTTGTATAAAATATCACTAAATACCAAAAAATACACTACGATAGCAATAGACAAAGAAAAATCCCAAACTAGCATGAATATTCATGTGTAGTACATCAGCTTGCACTCAATACTACGATATCATAAAATCAAGGTGTTGGTTTCCCAAATACCTATTAAGACACCTCAATAAGCAAGGGTGTTAAACATTCATATAGGAGACTCATGTAGGATGCATATGATGATTTTTTCATAATTATATCATCAAAGTATGATGTTAGTTGTGGTTACAACATTGGGGAAAGGATGATTTTTAATCTTCTATCATATATGTGAAGATTAAGAGGAAAATGTTAAGCGATATATGAATGAAAGATATTAAAATGGTTACATGTAATTTTAGAAAGACCACGATCTTATAAGAAATCACATTATTACATCTTTTCACCCAATAACTCATGTTTCATTTTAAAATTACCAAAATAATAGGATGGAGTAAACACTTCATTACTAACTAAGTGTGGATTCCAAAGTAAATAATAAATTAAAAAAAGTATAACCATGAATTCTTAATGAGAAAAAATTTGTAAGACCTGAGAAAAATTACATTGGAAAGAGTGATTCCAAAGGCACCAGTACAACATCCTTAAAAAAATAGGTATTAGAAAAGATTTTATTTTCTTCACATATCTATAAATTATTTCTATGAAAAATTAATTCAATGAACTAAATAAATAAATAAAGTTTTCTCTTATTATTATGTATATTCATCATTTAAAAAGTGTAATTATTCAGTTATACTTGAGCATTAAATACAATATTGAATTTAATAATAGTAATCAAGTAAGTATAGAAATGTTACCAGAAGTATGGGTGTTCTCCAAGCAGCTAGGAATGGGTGGTTCCTATCTTAGTAGTGAGAAGAACATAACATCTAATTGAAGAGTGAATGATTCTAGTTAAACAAGTTACTGAGTATAACACTAACATTTATCTCATGTGTGCATTGGACACTAGGAAATATTATTCTAGGTTCAAGAATAAATGTTTTCAATGGTGTTTCATATTAAACCAATAGTTCAGTGATACATGAATCATATATAATAAGTGATGAATATAAAAAATATAACTTATATACCTAGTTGTGGAAATATAGTTATTTTTCAAGTAAAAAATAAAAGTGTACACCAAGTATATACGCAGTATGGTATTTATACTTAGTGGAGCTAAACACTTTCATTATTATCAACATATATACTTATTTAGTTTGGAAAATTGAAACCTCTAGAAATAATGGTAAGCGACAAAGGATTTATGAACTACCTCATACAGAGAGCGTGAACTATTCCTTGAAGAAGCTAGAGGTGTATTCTTATAAATCATTAGATTCCATTATGTTATTAAGGAATATGAATGTGAAGTATGAAATATTCATGGTCATAGGATATGAGATGCTTCAGGATGGTATGTTGAAGAATATATTGACTAATAATTCATCTATCATTATAATGCAGCATGGGGAAATTCATAAACACATAGTACCTTAACCACATCCGAAGTATGATTCTAATAATGAGGATTGATGATGATTCTTACATGTCAGCATTGATAAATTGAATTTATCATTGAGAAAAACCTAAACTAACATTTACTTTGACATATTATATTTATGTTGTATGTATAAGGACAATAAATGTTGATATATGTATATATGCATTAAAGAAACAACCATTATATTTTAAAATGTGATTTTTAAATAACGGTGATATAAAATAATAATATGCTATCTATAATGAAAAATTGATATCATATGATTCATAGTATAATGGAAATTCATTATGTATTATGAAAATTTGTTTCAATGAAATGTGTTTGTTAAGGATATAATCATACTTGCATCAAGTAAAGCACAATGTGAATCTATAGTAATTATCATAAATTTTTCTTAGGATATTACAAAAATAACTATGATTAAAAATATATATTTAAGTGATAGACTATAATACTATAAAAGTTTACACATATCTATTAGAGATAGTGGGAGAAAGAC
The DNA here is from genome assembly GCA_963277665.1 of Viscum album. Classification (NCBI taxonomy): domain Eukaryota; kingdom Viridiplantae; phylum Streptophyta; class Magnoliopsida; order Santalales; family Viscaceae; genus Viscum; species Viscum album. The sequence continues at coordinate 115,405,480 of OY728127.1, forward strand.
TGACATTATTTTAGTCAATTTTAGAGGTGAAAAAATAGTTGACATAGGAACAACTTCCACAAGATCATGTGGAAAATATTGTTCCATAGATACATACTATATAGGAGGGATAAAACCCTTGTAATGGTTTTATATACACCATGGTCTATGATATATTATTAATTGTGAATATAAATAATTCCTTCAAGTACAAATTATATTGAAATTAGTATAAGATAATGATATTAATTAAAATTAAATAATTAATTCCGTGAATAAAATAATATGAGCTTATTATTTTGAATACTATGTTGAGTATTCATATGACACAATAAATGGATGGAACATGTGTGGTACCCATAAGGATCGATTGGTAACAACAAGTTATTATTCATAAGTCCATTAGAATTTTACTCTTCATAACTAACTTCTCTGATCATTTATTAAGAATTGGATGTCAAGAACAATAATTGTAGAAGGTACTAATATGAAATAACTAAAAAGGGATGATGACATCATAAAATGCCAAAAATGGTTTCTATTTAATTAAATCATATTATGGATTAAAATTAAGAAATAAGATCTTATAACATTAAATTGGAATAAATATTTTACATGTGTCTAACAGAGGATAGTGGGAGTGACATAGGTTTCTAGTTGAGATATGTTTGGTAAAATATGGAAAATAGTTATTGTTATTAAATTTAGTTAAGACTAGTATACCACTAACTCTATTAGTATTTATTCATTTACCAACCTATGATATAAAGAACATGATATACTGAGAAAGTTCTAATAGATTATTGGACCTAATAAATCAAATATATACGGACATAGTATTGACAAATTCATGTTGGAACAAATTGAGAGAAAATTATTGTAGGTGTCACATGGAATAAATCTCTCCAAGTATACAAATGAGGAGATTAAATAGGTGAGTCGAACTCCATATGCATCGGTAATGGATAAATCACATATTCCATGATATGTACAATAAATGATACTTCCAACATAAACATTAAGATAGGAAAATATGTGTTATATCCCAAATAATAGCAAGGGAACCAGTTAGAACTATCCAATAGTACTAGATAAAGAACAAAAGATATGTACTCAGTATATGGAGAAGAAGGGATACTAGTTTTGATGGATCACAAGCTTGTATTACTTAGAACCACATGATCTAATATCATAGTTGGGCTATGGTGATGGGAGAGATGTTCTCTTAAAATATAGTGGTATTCAATTTGACGAATACCAAGTTTTTTGCAGCTTCTATGGTAGCTAAAGACGTAGTATAAAATATACAACATTTATTCTATTTATTGGAATCATACCTAGTATGTTATGTTTTATCATGATGATAATTCATTTATAATAACTATCCAATATGTAATTTTTTAGTAGCAAAAAAGGGATATACTCTAGGATTCCATCTCTTTAAAAGATTTACTCAAGGAGGTGAGGGCATACATAAAAAAAATTCTATGCAATAGAGATGGGGAAAACCCCACAACTGATGTTGTGACTCAGTAGAAACATGATATTAATCATGATAGAGTAAACTAGGGTGGTTAAATTTTTTCCCATAGTTCAAGTGGTAGTGTTGTAATAGTGGGTTCCTTAGATCCAATTATAAAGTAATTTTTGATTACTATATCATATATGTAGTTAGATATACATCATGTATACTTACCATTTTAGTGTAGAAATTTATAATTCCATTATTCAATGGAAATTTCATAGATTATTTTTTATATCAAATGGTTATATAAGATCCTATTCTTTAATGAAAACCTCATTATATAATGAAAATAATCATAAATACAAGTAATATGGCCTAGATACATCATACCGACCAAACACAGTAGATGTAAGAAAATCATGTGGGGAGTTATCATAATCATTGAGACTTGTTCTCATGAAGTTCGTACTTGGTGATCTTTGGTATGATAGATGATGTGGATATAACCTCCAATAGGTACACCAAATGTTTGGGGTGTCATTTTTTGCTCTTATCTATGGCCATGTGTGTTGGTATCTTGACTTGAGATCATTATCTATGTGTTCTATTTGATCACATACATTAATGAAGAGGAAAACATATGATAATGAAATAACTACGAGGTAGCTTATACTAGGTGACCCATTGGTGGCATGACATTGGTTAAATGATCTAGATAGAATTTTTATCTTCTGAGTTAAGGAATTAACATATCTCATACCTAGTTGATCAGGATAGAATAACCTTTATAAATCCTTGTCCAAGCTATTCAAAGGTAAATTCATCTAAATAGATCAAATTATAATAAAGAAATAAGGGAATATGACGCCAATATGTGTCCCTCATTGTGAGATATTTAAAGATAAAGGGATTATATTAAATAGTGTGTGTTTGTAGGTTGGTTTTCATTGATATAATGACTCTTTATAGGTTTCTAAACACCTCTCATGTTCCATGAATGCTATTCACTTTTTTCAAGATAAGTTCTTATAAGGTCACACATAATAGTGTATTGAAAAATCTATAGTATTATATTGAATAGGTATATTGGACATGGTGATCCCCACCCTAGGGTCTGAGGGTTTTCCAAGATATCGATCAATGATAAATAAATAGTATCATTATTATTCATGCAAGGAATAATTGGGATGTATTTATTTATTATCAGTATTTACTAGTCTTTAAGTATATATGCAGAATAATATTATTTGAAAAAAATATTATTCTTGATATTCCATGTTCGTTTAATATTTGTGGGAATTATGAGTCGAGTTAAATTACTCGGATTTATCAGGTAATATATATTTAATATATATTATAAGTATGTGATAAAATGTAAATAATATTTATGACATAGTTTAGTTCTTTAAAATTATTATTTAATACTAAGTTAGTAAAAATTTAATATATGGGGGTCAGGATCCCAATTTAGGTATTTTGAGAAATACAAAATATAAGTATAATAGGAGATTCATTCCATGGACTGATCATACATTTAGAATAGAAAGATTCCATCTCCTTCTGATTAATAGATAGATAAACTATCTAAATGAGTGTATGGTTGAAGATTCCCTTTGCAAATCAAAGGTAGGGGATCACAGTGATCGATGCGACACCTTAGGGATTATTTGGAGCTATAAACTAGAACACATAATTCTATGAAAAGAGAGCTCACAAATTCATGAAGCATGCTTGGATGATATAGAGGTTTCCGGCTTTGAATCCCACTATAGATGTGATGCAGTCTTGAGCACTTCGATTCAGAATGAGGTACATGTTCTATTTATTATTCATGTAATATTTAATTAACGAGGGATTCTCAGGACCATATCTGGTCTTGTATCACTAGATATTACATGTTCTATCTTCCCGGTGATATTTTTTTTATTTTATGGCCCAATGTCTTCCATTGTTCAGCCCTATACCTTTAATTATTTTCCCCTATTACATCACAAAAAACCCAGTTACATTAATGTGCATAATGTAAGACCTCATGACATGAATCCTTTCAATTGGATGTGGTGTTTTGGAGCATTGATCAACCTTTCATTCTAGTACTAAAACCATACCTAAAAGTGATTGAATAATATAATGTAAATATAATTTAAGGTCAAGGAAATCGAAGGGAACACAATATAACATCAATATGGCTTGAACATCATTTTGTATATTACATGTCAAAGGTAATCTTAACAACCTATAATATACATAGAGGCATCCTATAAGATAACCACATATATATTAAAATAACATATTGAATCTCCCTAGAGAGACAAAACGTTTTCAAGAAAATTAACCCCATCGATCTAGAATATGCACTTAGACAACATCTAGTACAATTAATGACGATTGAGAAGATACAATATAGCTTTGAAATTTTCAGTATTTTCCTTCAAAATATCTATGTAAAATATAAAAACATTCATGAATATCCCCATTAAATTAATCAATATCTATTGGAACATAATTTTCTATAAATTCTTGATAAAAATTTATGAAATAATTACACTAAACTGAATAAAAATAATCATTTAGTTCCCATAATTTCAAAAAGAAATAGTCTTTGGGATATATTTCCCATTTACCTTTATTTGATGATACTCAAAACCCGATCAATCACTGAGGACTATAATTATTCTATATTCTAGTTAAATATATTATGAGTTCACTAGAAACATTTGAGTTTCATCGCATTTACATGGTCCAACCACACTTATCTAAGAGAAATAACATACTACTTTGTGAATTATTTAGAAAAAACACATGGAAAAACCTATGTTGACCTACTTGGACCATTGATAAAATATTATAATAGATCAATGATCTTAAACTCTAACTATTATAGAAAAAATCATTTCATCTGATATGGATCGATTAGAATATGAGAGACACAGTGTTGAAAATTCAATATAAAATTCATAACACATCAAAAATGTGTAAAAAAAACTCTTTATGGAAAAAATTAGTAGACTTATGAAAAATTAAATGAAAAACCTATACCTAAAGTTCTAATAAACCCATCATAACCTCTTCAAACTGAGAAGTATCCAGATCCAAATAAAAGGGACCCATCTAAATCTATCAATCATAATTAAAAATTACATTCTCACATTAAACATCAAAAAATTACTCACCCACTAAAAAAATAAATGATAACCTAAAAAAAATTTAGTTATTTAATTATAATAATGATATTTCATGTCTATGTCTATAGTAAAAAAAATTCTCAAACTGAAAAATTCTTCCCTAAAATTAGCTTCTAACCACAACATGCCTCTAACATATCAATATGATCTCCAACATGCATTGATAACACCAAGGAACCGTAAATCCTCTCTATATTATGTCAAATAATTCCAAAAAATCAGTCATAATGAATTATTTTAAATGACCCAAAATATTCATTTCTTATGCCATGGTAGAAGATAAAAAAATAGTTCCTCAAACTATCTCTAGTTTTCCTGGGGTTGAAAATACTAGGTCCTGAAATTTTCCAAATATTTTTCATATTCCACAATACCCCTAATAAAGTCAAACTCCTTGAATTTAAAAGGATATATATCCCTAAGTATGAGGTATATAATAATGATATTATCATAAAAAACTCTCTCCCATATACTACCGCTAAGTATCCTTAACCTATTGATATTTCTTCGGATGCAAAGGAAACCAACTACACATCTGACAATGGAAACCATATATGGCATGGAACTATTTATAAAATTAAAATATCCTCATATATAAAATCATAATATAATATATATATTTTATTATATACCTAAGAAATAACATTTATGTATAAAAAATAATAAGGTATCTAAGAGATACTCCATGTTCGTAGAAACCTTGAATGCTCATCCGAGAATGAATCTTTATCTACTACTTAACATCATGAGAAAATTAGGAATAAAATACCATGAAGATATTTTACACTAATTTTATTTATTTATTTCATTATCTAGAGAAAAAATAATGATACATCAGTAATGAAAATCAAAATACATAGATCATGGTTTTTTTGAGGAAACAAATATTCAATATTTCATTCACTAGCCTCCTCATATGGGATAAAATTATGTGTTAAATGAATATGATTCATTAAATATAAATTTTGATCTCACATGATCAATATCACTAATTGAATTTATAGTAATTGGTGTATTCTAGCTTCCTTTGGAGTTACAGAAAATAATATAACAAAACAATATATCCTAATATCATCCCAAAATATTGAATACTCAAAATGAATTCCCAAGAATATGATCCACCATTGAAGAAAAAACACATCAAAATATTGGTAAAAAATATATTATAATGGTCTTATTGTGTATCTATTAGGACAAAGTAAATTACATGATACCTTAACAATTTTTTTCTCATGATAAAAGATAGACCACTCATACCTCTCGAATCACTAATAATAGATCAAATAAAGAATCTTTCTCAATGAATCTTCTTTCACTATAGGGTCATCCTATTATGTTCAATCAAAGTATTATGTTAAAAATAACCAATATAAAAAAACATAAGGATTATTTCAACAATAAATTTATACAAAAAAAGAACAAATAATATACAATTCTTGGAAACAAATAAATCAATAAACATCACTTTAAATATATTTATAATTGTTGTTGGAAAAAAACCCTTAGTGTAACTTTTCAATGATTTTGGATTAATAATTCTGGAAGACAAAGTATGCTTCCATGGTGAGTTGTGGAGTTAAAGAAATATTTTTGACTAGGAAATTTTACAAATATTCAATAAAAATTATTGAAAACTCTGAAAGTGGAATATTTTTTTTATAAAAGTTGGTTTTATTACCCAATGGTTTCCAAATTTTTGGTCCTTAAAATCAAGTTTTTATGGAAAAGGTAGAATCACTATGTATAAAATGGTTCAACAACATAACACATTTATAGAACCATAATTCGAAATTAGCATTCCACATGGCATTTATTCTATGCGAACATAAAAGGAAGTTTGTGGGGGAAGCTCATCATTTTTGGTCGAAGATGGTTAATTAAAGGCTGCTCCAAAGGGATCATCATTTATAGAGGAAGATAATGATTTAATGTGAACAATGAAAAAATAAATGTGCTATATAGACTGCATAGAGAGTTCAATATGCAATGAAGACTAATCCATAATGAATTTTTGGGTAATTATGATTTTCATGTTTTGCAGATCCATTTTTATATATAAAGGACCACTGAGAAAGTCATCAGTGTGAGGGAATTTTATCAAACAATATTATTTCTAGAAAAATTCGTTTGAGTCTGAATGTGGTGGGTCACAAAGGAGTTATTATATGAATGAATAATTCCATGAAGAATGTGTCTTATGAAGAAGATAATAAATGAAGGAGGAAGTTTACAAAGGTAGTATTCTAAGAAGGAATAGTTTTTCATGGAAGTTTGTTTGTGGTGTACTGTAACTCATAAAAAAAATTTCATCATGAGGAATCATCCATCTATGAAGGAATGGTAGTCCAAAAATCACTTTAACAATGTTGTGTAAGGGTATCAATGAAGGAAGGAGGTATTTTTCAAAGCATCTGAATTATGTGGTTTGAGGAAGTCAGCAAAGGGATTAAGGAAATTCATCGAAGAAGAAAATTTTTGTGAAAGGAATATCTTAAACTAAATCAATACATAGAAAAGTGTATTTAATCTACCAGGTGAAAACAAGACATCATGGTACACTTACATGTGAAACTATTCTGGTTGCCTTGTGGAAGGAGAGACATGCTAGGTTTACCTAGTGGACAATGTAATTGTAAAATTTAAAGAAGAAGGAGTAGAAGATAGAGGATCAACAAAATCAAACTAATTTCAATAAGGATAATATTCACTGCTGCATCCTTGGAACTGAATGGAAGACTTCACTCCACTTTAAGATCTAGAAAAATTGAGGTGGAGTTTTAATGAAATATCATGGAAAGGTGATTCTCGAGTGCATGTTCACATCAATATTTTGAATGAGCACATGATTTTTAAAGTAACCTATCATGTGTTTGGTGAAACACTCAAAATTAGAAGATATTTTTCTTTATCCTGCATTCTTATGGGGTTTCCTTCAAGTAGTGAGCGTAATTGGGAAGTGATCCTAGGGGGATAATATATCCTCCAAAAAATTTGTATGGAAATTTATCCCATGCAAGAGAGACCTAGTCTAAAATAATAGTAGTTCAATTTTGTTTTTTACATTAGAAAATTTATATTATATTCTATTTGGATGTAGTCTAGAGAGAGTGAACCATGTAAAAATTTATGTGTCCTTATTCTTTCATTGTTTCTTTAGTTTATTTGCATCATCATTAGATAAATTCAGTATGTATAATATCAACATACACACTCAAAAAACTAAGTGACCCTTATAATAAAGTGGTAAATATCCATTGGGGTGGGAAGGATTTTGAAATGAATAACCATACCCTAATTCACCCACCTATTAGGGTATCCAAGTCCCTTTTATGCCCATAAATTTATTTCCAAGAATTGACACATGTTTAATCCAAATCACAAAAAAGAATAATTCCTCTATAATACCTATGTCTCTACCAAAAAATTTTCTCCAAAACTATTTTTTAATTTAGTCATTTTATGGTCCTTGTGTTTCATCATAGGGGGGATTATGAACTTATTTACATGATGTTAAACCATTATTTTTTAAATTGTATTCTTTATTAGTAATGTTTTCCTACCATTCATATTCAATAATTAGTTGCTATTACCTCCAAAAATTATCCTAACTATCAAAGTTATCCCTGATAAAACACTATCATGACTTAACCCCACTAAAACCCTAATTAGGTTGGAAGTGAAGATGTTTGTTACCCTTGATGGATACTTATAAAAGTCTATAGTTTAAATATAGGAATTATGGGTATAAAACATAAGTATGAGTGAATTATAAACATAAGTCTCCATAATAAATAAGAATATCATATATCAACTCCATCACATAATTAAATGTCAACCTATAATTCCACAAATTCATGAAAATTTAATATAGATTACTAGGTCTCCATAATAAAAACAATACCACTATCAACTCCTAATCAACAACACCAACATGGATCATGAATTCTATAAGCGATTACTATCTAAATTGATCACAAACTCCCTTCTTGAATCATATAAAAAATATTTATATTTGTAGGTATTATAATTTGTGTATACTCTATGTGATTCTTCTCAAAATGAAAAATGAAAATGTTAAAGAAGCATACTAAATCATTTGTGAGTGAATATCTAGACAAACTTGATACCAATACCAAACCATCTAACACCCATATTCATTGTGTATCAGTCCCCTAATATTGAATCAATGTATAATAATATAATATAACGTGAGTATATATCAATGAAGGTATACTGAAACCACTTCCTAATAAATCTTGTAACCCCCACACCCAAAGGAAATATAAATTCACACTAAAATACTATCCATATCAACATAACTATATATTTATAACCATAACCACATATCTAATATAATTTATTACTTACCATGACCACATCATAGTAAAAAATCTAAGAACATTATCACATTCAATAACAATACCTAATGACCATTGATCACATCCTAGTTATATAATTATACCATGATAATAATGAATCTCAACCATTTCCCCTCCTCCTTTTATAAAATTTTTATACTATAAAATACATAGAATCAAAATTATATTAACTCTATTATCAACTAATTATAGAATTTGAATCATAACCTAGTGAAAAAATTGTTATATTATATCTTTAAGAGAAAGAGGAGAAGTGTGAGTAGTTTTTCATCAATATAATATCCATTAATGATATTTAATAAAACACATTCGGAATTCCATCATCCATATATCAAATACATTTTCCATGAACATATGTCACCAAATAATCTCAAGAGATACAATCAGTATTAATGAGGCAGACAATAAGTAGTGAGGGCCCTTGAGATTACTATAGGGATACTCTACCATCATTATCAGAATGTGAAAAATAATAATAATTACCTGAATCATATATATATTGATGTAAACATAAATACCATAGAATGTGATGATTATAAAAATTAAACATGTGATGTGATAGTAAATGATTCTTCCATATATAAAATGATGGATTCTTCATGGGTGGATCATACAAAAGAAGTACTAATAGAAAAAAAGTAACAAAGACAAAGAGAATGTCACCAAATAGTATTGATTCTATACCATTACCATCATTATTGTATCATCCTTGTATGACATGACAATATAAATAAACATACATCAACTTAAGACCTTTAACAAAACTTATACATGTGAACAGGGATGTTGTTTAGTAGTGTACCCAGGTTCCAATGCACCATGATAGTGTGTGAGTACACTTAGCTGGACACCAGCAATTATTCCCCTAAATAGAAACAATTATAATGTGAATAAAACAATTCCCAATATAAATAATTATAAATATAACCTTTTTTCAGTTTTAAATGCATAAATATACTCTGATCCAAGGATCTTCAACGACACTCATGAATGGTGTATACCTAATTAGACCCGTGTCAGTGTTCCTCTGAGCACATCAGGATGATCTTTCCAACCCATTCCCCACTACGAGTAATATACCCATCATAATTAAACACATCCTGTAACACCCCAATATTTTGTGAAATATTTTTTTCAAAATTAATTTAATCTCTTTTATATTTTTCAATCCACACAACACTGAAACTATTTTTTATATTAAAGAACTATGTTTGGTTTGAGTTATATACAAAACCAAGTTAATCGTGCACTACGCAGAGCATAAATTTTAGCTTACTCTACACAAAACACTATGGTTAACTTTCTATAAACAGAGTAATGATATTCCTCAATGGATTGCGTAAGACATAAGTCCAAGTTCTACCGCACAATAATATATTATTAAAAATATTTTTATTTAATATAATAATATATAACCAACAAGTTAAATTGATAATTATGAATATGATTAACTAATATATGAAAATATATATTCAAAATCATTGCATACTAGTTAATTAGAAATGAATATAGATACAAAATGAATATAAAGGGAATTCTTTAATTAAAAAACTATATTTATTCTCATAAAGGTGTTTTGTATTAATAAATAAAATTCATCACTATTAGTGAATAATTTTAATTGTATTTATATATTATATATTCAGTCAATTTTTTTATATTTATCCAATATATTTGATAAGGATAAGATAAGAACATACCTAATATTACCCAAAAAATCAATATTTTTATAAAGGTAGTTTAACCTCCAATTAATGTCAAAAAAAATTTAATTCCAAGTTTTGGAACTATTAATGATTACAAGAACCCAAATAAACTTAAAAATTTAATGAGAGATATAAGAATTAGGTTAAGGTGAATTTTTGGTATATTTTAATGAGGTTTTATTTTTTGATGAAAAGTGAAAAAATACTGAATTTTAATTCAAACTGCTATTCCATATAATTTATTTATTGTGTTAAATTATATATCATTTTGGTTTTAAAGTAAAATTATATCAATAATTTATCAATTAATATAATACATTTAATTTAATTAATTTCAATTTTAAATAGGGTATAAAAACATAGAAAACTTATAAATATTTTTACTTTGAACACCTGCATTATCATCCAGTATGCATGATTAAATATAAATTAATTTCAGCCACTTATGTGATTTGAATTTTTCAAAATGGATTCCATATTTATAATCATAATTATTTTTAATTTATAATAAGGTAAAATTAATTTTTTACCAAAACAATTAGTGAATGTAATTAAAATTAATTACAATGATTATGGTGAAATTTACCTTAACAAAGGACTAAACCTTAATATTAAGGGCCAAAATGACCTAAAAATTTGTCCAAAATACATTGTATGGACATATATCAACCCTATACTCCCCATTATTTACCTTTTAATTTTATTTTAGCCACATGAAATTGGAAAAACATTGGTGGAATTCCCTTTTCCAAAATTTACAAGAGTTCTCCTACCTTCCACTATAAAAAAGGCACCCTCTCCTCCAATTTCCTCACACCTCTCAATACATTTTGGATCAAACAAGATAATTCCAAATATATTATCAACATCCATCCCCTCAACCTAAAGTCCTCACCTTGAGCATAGTTCCATCCAAGGAATCCCTTTGGTATAAAGAAAAATAATTTACCCAAATAAGAGGTAACATCCTTCTTTAATATTTTTTGTTTTATTTCCATTATCCACCACTAAAATATCCATATTTCATGAATAAAAAAAATATAATCAATATACTGATATGTTTTTACTCTAATGTTTTGAACTAAAATTACACACACTTCTATCTAATGTGTAACAAACTTACTATTTATGTGTACGATGAACTACCACCTCACGAGACGTTGATTTTACGTTTTTCCTTTACCACATTTTTTGGTTTTCAATTGTGATATAAATTATGTTTATATATGATATATATTATATCTTTATTCTTATTTAATTATTTTATAGCAAAAAAAATTATATTATGTAAATATGATAACATCGTTTGTGGATGTATGAACTATTGCCTCCACAAAGTGATATGATTCGTTCGCACTTTACACGGAATGTGTTAAGGATGGTTTTAGTGAAAATATAGGATATATACAACATTATAATTATAATTTAATAATATTATATACATATATAAATATATTTCATTTACTTAATTTTTTCTAATACAACAACAAAGCAGAAACATTGTTCATGCGTACATACAACCTACCGTATCCAAAAACAGTGTAATCCATTTCATATATATATATTTTATAGATCATTATAAATAAATATATAATGAATATATATGATATTTATAAAATTATTTAAATTCTTTTATTTTTTAAATTATGAACTATGTAAGATGATGATGGATAATATGTCAGAATATGAATTGTGTCTCAATTTTTATCTGTGAGATACATGCCATATTCACCACCCTATTCTTTTATGTGGTGTATATGCATCCCTATGAAATGTTATATAATTAATTTCCCTTATTTAAATACATTAAAATCTTTAAATTATGTTATCATCTCATAGATATAAAAATTCTAATGTTACTCATTTATTATGTGTTTTCTCGTCTCACTTTTATTTTTTTGTAAGACACATGCAATGTTCACCAACTATTTCTTATATTTGGTGTGTTCACTAACAATATATGTATTATATTATTATTATTATTAAATTTAAGGGAATTTACATATATATTTTGTTATATATCTTTCATGAATATTATGATTCAAAAGTTATCGAATTGGTAAAATAATTTTGTCTCAATTTTCATTTATTGAGTCACATGCCATGTTATGAACCTATATTTTTCTATGAGGTATATATACTTCATTTTAAATGATATATCATTAATCTCATTATTATCATGATACTTTAAACTTCAAGTAATTTTATTCTATCCTTTTTATTATGTTTCAATGTTATCATGACAATAATGGTTTTTTTCCAGAATCTAATTGTTTATCAAGATTGTTTATGATTAATCTTCAATTGATAAAATCTTATGGTATATATGCCAAGAAACATACAGATTTTTTTAAACTCTAGTTATTCGTGTTATATCCATGTAATGGTACCATTTTTCCACTCTATGGAGCTTTAGATAATTGTGATTTTTTAAATAAAATCTATCATTATTTCTCATTTTGATCAAAAATTATTATACCTTTAAAACTATGATTTATTATAATTATGTGAAAAATGTTTTAATTTTATCATATGATGTTAAAGGAAATTTTTACCTATGTTTATCTTATTAAAAAATGGTTTTTGAAGGAATATTCTTTTCATTTTCTGATCAATACACTTTTCTGAAAATTTATGGTACAAAAGGATTGTTCTAAATATACTAACTTACACACCATCATGACAATATTTTCCTTGAATATTATATTTTATTCTTAGAAATTTTTTTTATGGGACAAATATTTTGTTAATATTCTGTAAATTTATTATTTTTATAGTGGGTTTCAATGAAAAAGGTTTTCAAAAATGTTTTATGGTTTTCAAATCTTCCTTTAAACTATTTCAAATATATTTTTAAATAAAATGGGTTTCATAGACGTTTTATGATTAATAAGTGTTTTATAATGTTGTGAGGAATATTTTATCAGTTATAATGTAAATTTTTCAACATTATTTTATAATATTTTAAGTAAAAAGGTATTTGAAATTTTTTTGAAGCTTCTTTTTTATGTTTTCAATTAAAAATATTTTCAAAATGTTTTCAAAGAATCATTTATAATTTTTTCAGGTTTATTTTCAAGGAAAATGCTTTTCAAAAGGTTTCATGTTTTAAAAATAACTTCTTAAATAATAAAGTATATTTTATGAATATTTTTTTAAATGATCCTACCAAATTATGTTCCATCTAAGAATATATCTATTAGTGTTACTCATGCACTAATGGGGAAATGATCTAAAGTTTCCATTCATATAATAACATTAAATGGTTTCTTTTTTGAGGGAAATATAGTTATGAACCCCATTTAACTGTCACATGTTATATTTTTATGAAACCTGCTTATTTTCTCATATTTTTATTTTATGAAATTATTATGAAACATAACTCTTTTCCACATGTTATGATATATTACATGTTTTTGATAAGAATTTCATTTCAAGGGTTATGGTATTATTGTTTATGATCATGTGGAACACATATGTGTGATTTCAAAATGTGAGGTGTGGGATGTATGTATCTCTCTAATTCACTGGGTAATGATTTATATCTCATGAAATATAGAAAGAGTATATTACGAATGAAACTTGACTACTAAGATGACCATGGGAGTGAATCATTATTACCATGATGGTATGGGGAGTGAAGTTATAGTAATAAGATTTTTATCGGAGTGAACCATGTCTTTTAATTAGTATGGGGTGTGATCCCATACTACTAAGATGGCCTTGGATGTTATTCCTTGACTACTATGGAAATCATTTTATATGATTATGTATATGCCACAAAATTCTATGTATTATTCCTATGTTATTATTTTATGTATTATACTCTTTATTCTCTTATGATCCATGTCTTAATAAGTGTCAATATTTTTGAAATGTATCATGGTTATGTTCTTTGTTATGTGGGGAATGATCATCAAAGTTTATTCTTATGATCTCATACCCTTATTTTCATGTTATGCTTACACATTTCCTTTATTTATCCTTACTGATCATTCGATGTTACCCATTTCTTATGTTTACTTTCCCTAGGTTATGAAGAATGGTTTTAGGTATAAGTACTAGAGGGGACTATAACTACTAGTTAAATTAAGGATCCTTCACCAAGTTAGAATAATTTGTACCATGATTCCAAATACACTAAACTATTGAGGTCCTCGTGTATATACCCTTGTATTATGATTAGTATTCATAAAAATGATGTAATGTACATGTATGTTAATCCTGGGTTACTATAGTTGGTATCAAAGTAATGGTTTAGTTAACTTTTGGAAAATAGGATGAGAAAACATTACTGACATTCCTAAGAATATTTTTATGGATATCTATTGGGATATCTCTAACGAAATTATAAGGGAGAGTTAACATTTAGAAAATTGCCCTCAATTTTCTGTAAAGGATAGAGTGAGTGGTTTTATAAAAAATAATTCCACATCTGGATAATACAAGTTGACATGGTTCTGGAACAAACATACCTTGGATTAACATCTCTAATAAGGTGTGTCGGGTTTGGCTCAACATAACCTAGTACAGAACAATAGGATTTACTGTGAACCTAGTTTGACACTCGCAAGGGATATTATTTGGTAATTAAAAAACTATTCATGAACCATCATGATTGATTTAAATGGATGTTAGCTATGAATAATTTAGTATAATCATAAGTTTTCATCAATTAAAAATAATGTGTCATGATTTAGATATATTATAAGTAATTTTTCTGGATTATATGGTTTTCTTCTATGATATGTGTTTCTCACCCTAGGATTTCTAGTTTTAGTCAATTGAGATAACTAGATGTAACATGGTTAATATTTAATGTTTTGAGATGAGAAATGTATGGGATTTATGAAAATTTATTTCCCAAGTTGAAATATCATAAATAGAATTTGGAGGTTAGTTTGAGTAATGGTGAGGATAAATTGATAGTAAGTGACATATCAAAGGTATGGGATGTTCTTACATTATTTTTTTATATTAAATTTAAGAATCATTATCATATTGATGATGAGGAACCATAACACATGATTCATATTTCAAATTCTAGGAATGTGTTTTTAGGTAATAAGTTGATAAAGACTATATAATGGTTTATGATAAAAGTTGGATGACTGAATTGTATATATTTTTAATTAAATAATTTTTTTATAGGAATCATGAAGTATATAATTATTTTTAGTATATTTTTTTCATCAATTATTGAAAATTATATGTTGAATGGTGATGAATGCATGTAAATGTGATTTAATGGAAAGGTCACATTAAGGGAATGAAACCCTTATCATGTTACTATGGATAAGAAAATGATTTTATATATATAATAATGATAATAAAATTTATAGAGTAAATTTTATTATACTTATTTCATCATATATGATAATGGATTTGTTGAAAAAGTGGTGAATATTATCATGGGTGAGGTTTATATCATCTTGTATTTAAGAAGTATACACAATAATCTTTTGAATAATGAATAATTCATGTTTTCAAAAAGGATTTATTGTAATTATGGTTATTAACATGTTTTAAGAGGTTTTAAGATGAGGTTTTTAAATTTTTTGTAATGTGACAGAAAAGAGATACATTTTTATATATGGGAGATCTATGGTAAGCTGATTTCAAGACATTCATTCCAATGTTTTGGATTTTCATCTTTTATAAGGGTTATATGGTTAAAAAATTATGCAACTTTTAACTAAAAAAATTAATGAAGTATGTGATATTAATGTATTATCTCACCACATTAGGATTTATGAATATTAGATAACCTGTTCTAAAAACCTTGTGTTGGTGATAACTGTAGAAAAATGTGATGGAATATTAGGGATCTCAAGATCAGTTACTAATTAAAGAATGAAAAAACACCTTGTTTTTTGGAGATAAAGTTGAATTTTCTCATGGAACAAAAAATAGTGAGGTTGACCTAAAATCATTCAAGTATATCATTTCCTTAAAATTCATCAATTTTATGAAAAAACATCTTAAAACAAAAAAAATGATACTATTACCTTCATTTCCAATGAATCATATGGTCTCTGAGGTCATCATAGATTTATGACTTTGATATTGTTAACATTATACTAAAAAATGTTTTCAATCACTCTCCATCTGAACTTGATGGATATATTTCTATTCCATTTCCTTTTTTTCACTTCCCATATATGTTATCCTATTTGTGAATCTAGTTATGAGTTTCTTTGAGAAATTTTAATGTTTTCAAATTTTCTTTTTCAATGAAGTCTTATTATTTATATTTATAATTTGGGTTTCTATGAAAGTATCATTAAAGGATTAAACATTTTATAACCCAAATTAATTTTTAGAGTGAAATTTATTATAAGTTGACTATAATATAACACCCTAGGATTTTTTGAAACTTTTTTTTGAAATAATTTAATCTTTTTGATATTTTTAATTTCACAGAATAAAAAAATAGTTTATTTTATATTAAATCACTATCTTTGGGTTACGTTAAACACAACACTAAGTTAATCATTCACTGAATGAAACATAAATTTTAGCTTTATCTATATGGACCACCAAGTTTATCATATTTTAAATGCAATAATGACATTTCTTGATGGCTTGCATAACACAGAAGTCCGAGTTCTAACACACAATAATATATTATTAAAAATATTACTATTTAAGATTATAATATATTCCCTTCAAATTAAATTGGTAGTAATTAGTTTTATTAAATAACTTATGAAAATATATACTCTAAATCATTTGATACCAAGTGAATGTAAAGTGAATGGTTTTATAAAAAACTATTATTATTCTCACAAAGGTGTATTATACTAATAAATCAATTATATCACTATTAGTGAATTATATTAATTATATTTATATATTATATATTTAATAATATATTTTTTGTATTTATTCAATAGATTTGATAAGTATATGGTAAGAACAAACCCAATATTACCCCAAAAAAATATTTTTTATAAAAGGAAGTTTTACTTCCATTTAATGTATATCCTATTTTAAATCCAATTTTTGGAAAATTAATATATTATATATGTAAAAATAAATATAAACTTTTAAGGATAAAAAAATATTTTAGGTTGAATTATTGATATATTTCTTAGAAGTTTCATTTTTTATGAATAGTGAAAAAAACAGAATTTTAATTCAAAAATGATTTTTATCTAATTTATTTATCCTGTTAAATTATATTTTAATTTGGTTTAAAAGTATAATTATATAAGAAAATGTGAAATTATTATAATATAGTTCATTTTAATCAATTTTACTTTGAAATTTTGTATAAAAGCTTAGCCATCTTTTGGATGTTTTAACTTTAAAAAAACCTGCATTGTCATCCAATTTGTGAGATTAAATTTAAATTATTTTCTACCACTTATATGATTGGAATTTGAAAAAATGTATTCTATATTTGGAATCATCATATTTTATAATGTCTAATATGGTCAACTTAGTTTTTGACCAAAAATATTTGTGAATGTAATTAAAATTAATTGCAACTATTAAGGTGAAATTAACATTAATAATGGACTAAACCTTAATCTTAATGGCCAAAATGACCAAGAAACGTCTCTAGAATACACTGGATGTCCATATTTATACCATATACTACCTTAGATCAACTTTGGTCCATTATTCAATCCACATGAAATGGGAAAAATGTGGGTGGAAGTCACTTTCCCAAAATTTACAAGAGTTCCACTCCTCCACTATAAAAGGCCTCTTTCTATCCCAATTCATCTCACCTATAAAGATTATTTTTATTAACCAATATTCTCCCAAATATCCCCTAAAAATAACTCCACTAAACCAATATTCTTCACCTTAGGAAGAAATCCTTCTAATGATTCCCTTTGGTACAAACTAAAATATGTTACCCAAATAATAGGGTTTTCCCTCGGAATTCGGGGATGACCTCCTGGATGGGAGATTCAAACGTTCTGATCGGTTTCTAGTGGGTTTGTTCATAGAACTGGAAACATCCAATGATTCCACATCCATTTGGACCTACTTTCCAAAGGTAGGCGCTCATTATCTTGTGGACTGATGAGGCTTAGGAATTTGCATTGGTCGAGAGGATGGGAGGTCGGACTCATCACACCTTTTTGAGGGGAATTATTGTCTATTCCGGGACTCTCTTTATAGATTTAAGTTATGTTCGTGAATCCTTATTACATTACCAAGTATAAAATGAGCTTTACTTCAGTTTAACAATCAATGATTAAATATGTAAGAAATTTAGAGAATCTTTTATATGTATTCGAGGTTCTTCATCAATAGAGAATCATCTATATTTATTTAGAGATTCTTGGTCAATG
The DNA here is from genome assembly GCA_963277665.1 of Viscum album. Taxonomy (NCBI): domain Eukaryota; kingdom Viridiplantae; phylum Streptophyta; class Magnoliopsida; order Santalales; family Viscaceae; genus Viscum; species Viscum album. The sequence continues at coordinate 115,424,506 of OY728127.1, forward strand.
GTATCCTTCAAAAAATTTGTATAAAAGTCTCTTGGTCATTATGATGACTAGGCTGGTTTTAAATCCACTCAGTGGGGCACTTTAAGTTTATTATCATTTAGAAGGACATGAATTATTTCAGAGTTGGGATCGAACCCATAAATGCGCTACCTACGTATCCTTTTTTTTTGAAAAGGAATCAGAACCCACGTAGTTCGAGTAAAGGAGTATGATGTTTATGATTGATGGATCAAAGAAGGATGTCACAATTACTTTTACACTCTAAGCTCACGTGATTCATGCTCGGTGTGAGAAACAAGAGGTATTGGTAAAAATTAGACAATTGTGCCATGAAAGATGCAATCATAAGAAATGGTTTGGGGCTTATGTATATAAGACTGCCCAGATAAATGAAGGTTAGGATTTACTTTAGGGAGAAAATCTAGGAACAGGGTCCATAAAGGTATATGTGCTTCATGGAGATTTGAATACTCTAACTTGGGACTTATTCCTGAAAAGGAAACCCAAATCAGGAGAGGATTGATAACATGGTTTTACTCCTAAGAAGGAATCCCAGATCAAACGAAAATTAGGACTGGTTAAAGAGAATTTAAGGGACTTGGGGCTTATTCCTGAAAAGGAAACCCAAGATTATGACTGGGACTTACTCTTAAAAAGGAGGCCCAGGTTAAGGGATTTATGACTGGGACTTATTCCTGAAAAGGAGACCCAGGTTAGGGGACTTGGGGCTTACTCCTGAGAAGGAAGCCTAAAATTATGACTGGGACTTATTCCTGAAAAGGAGACCCAGGTTAAGGATTAAGGTTTGGGGCTTACTCTTGAAAAGGATGCCCAAATTAGAGGATATGGGGCTTACTCCTAAGAAGGATGCCCAAGATTAGGACTGGGACTTATTCCTGAAAAGGAGACCCAGGTTAAGGATTAAGGTTTGGGGCTTACTCCTGAAAAGGATGCCCAATTTAGAGGATATGGGGCTTACTCCTAAGAAGGATGCCCAAATTAGGACTTATGACTGGGGATTATTCCAGAAAAGGAGACCTAGGTTAAGGATTCTCTCATCTTAAAGGATGTGGTTGAATGAATGAACTCTCCATATTTAGTGACATAAGGATATTTAAATCACTAGGTTTTGAGAGATACTCCACAGAATTCCTTTCAGATAAGGAAGTCAAATCAAGAAATCATGCCATAAATGGCTTTGAAGAGTGTCTTGAAGACTGAATCTTGAAAATGAAGTATAATGGATTAAGAGGGGTGAAATGGGCAAGAAAGGCACCCAAAAAGGAAGGGGCGCGCAAGTCTTGGAAGACGCGCAAGTACTGCGTGGGCGCGCAAGTATTGGTTGTGCAGGTATACCTGCGCGACACATGGTGTACTTACGCGATGGTCAACCAGCATTGAAATACTTGAGCGACTCTTTATTAAAGCCTTTAGAATCCTCTTGAGGTTCTTACAGAAAAGGGACGCACAAGTTCTATCTAAGGAGTAAGGCGGCGCGCAAGTGTGACCACTTACCATAAGGGCTGGCCACTCAGGCGCGCAAGTTTTGATGAGTTTCAACACTTAGGCCTTCCTCCCTCTCTTTAGATCTTCCGTTCTAGGTAAGAAATTACCTTAGAAGTGTTCCGGAAGCTTTGAGAAGAGACTTGGGCGTCGAGAGCTTCAATCCGAGTTTTTGGAAAAAGATCTTCTCAAATGGGGGGCCCACAGGGTCTATTTATAGGCAGGAGAAGACCCCAGGCGGTTACCGGGAGGTTATCAATTAGGTCGCGCAAGTCACTTGCGCGCCAAGTTGCGTCGCGCAAGTCCACTTGCGCGACCATGAAGGAACTTGCGCGGACTATGGGAAAAGTTTTCCTTGTTCATCCCTTTGTCAATTTTTGATGTTTTCTTCAAAGGTTGAATCACTTTGTGCTCATATATTACCCTTTTCCGATCTTTAGATTCTGTGGAGAAAGGAGCTTCAACAAAAGTCCCCCCTCAGAGTTGGATCTGGAGAAAAATAGAGGATTTGACTCTGAGGAAATCGAATACATCCAAAGGAAAAGGGGGCGCGCAAGTCTTCAGGGCACAGAGGGCGGCGCGCAAGTGCGCATCGCGCAGGGATACGGCCCTCGGTCATGCAGGGTCCAGCGCGCAGGGTCCCGACCGCGTCTATAAATAGAGGGCCTCACTTCCGTACAAGCATCTGGATTTCCGGACTTCATACCTTCGATCTCTCGCCGCGCAGGTCACCTTAGCCGCGCAGGTTTCTCTGTTTTCTAGTGTTTTCCTTGATGCCGCACTACTGCAAAGGCATTTGTACTTGCGCGGTTTATACTTGCGCGTCAAAAACTAGCGCGACACATGAATACTTGCATGCCATTTTTAGACTTGCGCGCCTTAATGCCTTAGCCATTTTTGTCAAAATTTCTTCACAAATTTTATGAAAAATAAACCCATTTAAGAGTTATTTTATTCATATTTTGTGTAGATTCAGTGGTTCCCAAGGGAATTGGAACGGCTGATGAACTGGCTAGCAAGTGGATTGATGACATGATGAACATCATTGGCCATGATTACTATGATATCTGCAATAGCACTCTCCCAGATTTGGCTAAGTACTTTAAGAAATATCATCCTAATTTTCCAAAGAGCATCCATCTACCTCTGTGTGGTCATGGTCATCTGCAAGGATTCAATGTTCCAAATGCAAACAATTATACACCTGATATGCAGCTGCACTGCTACTCCTCTATTTCGGTTATGCTGTGCATTAAGAGCAACAACAATGGTGTGAACTTTCAAATTCTTCCTCCACGTTATTTCCTTGAAGATATGAAAATGGAAAACCCATGGGCTGAAATGTTTTCCACTACTGGTTGGTGGAGAGAATACAAACATGGTATTAGAGCAATATCTGAAAAGAGTACTCTCTCCAAATGGCTCTTTACTTCCAATGCTCTATTCTCAAATTCATGTATCCATCTTCCAAGTATCTTGGACAGAAACAGAGTCACTATGTGATCAGCAGAAAATTTTCTCAAACCGCACTCAAGAACATCCTTTTACAATTGTTCCAAGAAGAGCTGGTATCACTGCATCTCTTATTGTATCCAGTTGAATGAATGAATTTCATGTGGTTGCTGATGAAGCTCGGGATGCCGTAAATCAAATGAAGTGTTATGTTGAAAGCCTCTTGTAATTCTTGAAAAAGAGAAGAGACTCCAGTATGTGGATGTCCTTCTAACTCTTGTGTATCAATGAAAAACACTTTCATCTTCAATCATTTGTACCTGCATTCTTTCACTACCTGCTTCAAATTTACTTAAGCCAATGGGATTATTAAGCATAGTTTGATTTTTACTAGGATTATTACAAATAACCCTATAAACTTTGAACCTTTTAATTGCTCAATATTACCTAAATCATACAAAAAATGTATATTTAGTGAGTTGGAACTTGACTTTTATTCAGAGTTCCTTTGTCTTTTGTGGGCAGTTTAAAGTCATGCATTCCAGACATAAAGGGGCTAATGTTTAAGGTCGAAATATCTTTGACCAAAATGGATTAAAATTGATTCAATTCCTTGACAATTTATCTGAAAACATATTACCATACTCAAGTATGAGGGAAAATATGTAAACTATGGCTTAAGAATATTTGAATCTGAGGAATGATATGAAAAAGAGATAAAAGGCATTAGAAGAAGTAGTTTCCAAGAATGAAGTTACTATTATTTAACAAAACCCGTTAGGGGGTTGAATTATGCAGGGCCACCTAAGGGCATTGGCTGCATGGTCAAATAAATAGCATCTTTCAGCTGATAAGTCTGTTATGTGGACTGTTTATGCAAGGCCACCTATGGGCACGTGCTGCATAGTCAGGCAAAAGAACTCTCAGAAATTTACTTTCCTTGTGCTAAAAGCCAGTGAAAGTTTATGGAGATTCAAATTTTCTAAAGTATAGAGTTTGTTGTATGGAAAGAGATACTTGAATATGGAGAAGATATTTTCAGACAAGATTATCGAAGAACTGGATGAATATCACTCCTACGAAGGTCTGACCCAAATGTAGGGAAGAAGAATAAACCATAGACTTGAATACTTTCAGATTATGAAAAAGGATATGGGAAAAATATGTTAAGGATGGCTATTTTTTTGCGGATCCCTACATACTGTTGTTTAAGACAAATAAGGACAAAAGAGACATTCTTCCCAAGAATGAAGTTACCATCATTTAACAAACCTATTAGGGGGTTGAATTATGCAGGGCCAACTAAGGGCATAGGATGCATAGTTAAATAAAATAGTATCTTTTGGCTAACAAGTCTGTTATGTAGACTGTTTATGGAAGGCCACCTATGGGCACGTGCTGCATAGTCAGGCAAAAGAATTCTCAGAAGTTTGACATTTTTGTGACTAAAATGTCATGAAAAGGGTTATGAAGATCTAAAAATATTTAAGGTTAGGATTATAACACATAAAGATGGGTATTGTCCAATGTATATAGAGATACATAGGTCAATGATAACCATAACCATGTTGTGGCTGGGTCCTGAATTGAAATTTTAGACTTCACTATGTATCTCATAAGAATAAGAATCAAGCCATACGTAGTTCTTGAAATGTATTTTAACGTCATTCTGGACGAAAATATGAGATATCTTAGTTTAGGTTCATAGAGTTCGGACCATAATAATGAATACACAATGTGTGTTTTCATGAGGAATTTTCAACCAAGGGACTAAAAGTGAAATTTGGGGTTAGGACCAAAAGACTTAGGGATGGATTCGAGGGATACTCGAATGTTTCTACGTATCCCATAAGGATGGAAATAAAGCCCACGTAGTTCTAGAACTACCCTTTGTACAAATTTGGTTCGTACATGTGAAGGGTGAAAGGGGACTTTAGTGCAATGATGGTTTAACCTGAGATAAAAAGTTTAGGCATTACCATGTATGAACGTAGTCTTTTGAAATGAAACATGATTGAAAAAAATCAATGTCAATAATAGTTCTCTCTCAAATGAGGAAATCAAAGAGTATTGTAGTTTATTTTCATACCGGTCAAAAGTGTTGCATAGTTTAACGTCATATAACAAGGACGAAAGTGAATCAATGTAAAGATATTGATTCTAGGGGCAGTTTCACGAATCAACATCATATGAGATGGTGGTGAACCGATGTGAAGAGATTGTTTTTGGGCTTGAACCCTTGGAGGTTGCCTACATACCCAGCCTGGAGGGCAAGGATCAAAGTCCGTGTAGTTCAATTAAATTATGAATTAATGATCAAGTTATTCTTGGGGAAAACGATCTAAATAAAATAAAAACAAATGTTGTTGGGACTTATACATGGTTAGCGGCCCAAAGAGAGTGTTACAATTGAGGTTTTCTCTAAGCTCACGTGAGTCATACTTGGTGTGAGAAACAAGAGGTAACAACAACCTTAACGATGCATAGTTTAATGTCATGTAGGACATATAAAGGGACTATGCAGTTTAAAGTCTTACAGTTAGGACTATTGGTGTTGCGCAGTTTAGTGTCATGTAGCAGGGACAAAATACAGTTTAATGTCATGTATGACGTGTCATGAATTTTTTGTACAGTTTAGCGTCATGTAGTTAGGACGATGGGGACAATAGAGTTTAACGTCATGTTGGACGAAAGGGGGACTGTGTAGTTTAATGTCATGCAGTAAGGACAAAATAACACACCATTTACGTCATGTTGGACGCATTGGGGATTTTTTTTCCACAGTTTAACGTCATGTTGGACGAAAGTGTGAATAGTTTAAGGTCATATGCATGGACCGTGGATGGTGCATTTTAATGTCATGCTGGACGGTGGTGTAGTTTAAGGTCATACATGACCTTTGATGATTATATAGTTTAACGTCTTTCCGGACGTAAGGGACTTTTATACAGTTTAGCGTCATGTAGTTAGGATGTCACAGTTTAACGTCTTGCTGGACGTAAGGGACTTTTATACAGTTCAGCGTCATGTAGTTAGGACATCACAGTTTAACGTCTTGCTGGACGTAAGGGACTTTTATACAGTTTAGCGTCATGTAGTTAGGACGTCACAGTTTAACGTCTTGCTGGACGTAAGGGACTTGAAAATAGTTTAGGGTCATATGCATAGACCGTTGATGATGCAGTTTAAGGTTATACAGGACCTGGTTGCACTCTAAGGTCATACTGGACCATTTAGGGAACTTTTTCACAGTTTAACGTCGTGTGGGACGAAGTTGTAGTTTAAGGTCATTCATGACCATTACTGTATAGTTTAACATCATATAGAAAGGATGAACTGGTGCTGCACAGTTTAGTGTCATGTTACGGGGACATCTTGTGAATACTTTGTATTTTATACAAAATATTTCTTCAAAAATCTGGCATTAGTTGGAGTAGTAATGAGTTCTCCATCCATCGAGATTAATGAATAAGCTCCATTGGAGTAGACCCTATGTATTGAATAAGGTCCTTTCCATTTTGGCTCAAGCTTGGGAGGTTTCTTTCCTGGTATCATTGGAGTTATGAGAACTAATACCAATTCTCCCTGAATGAATGAACGAAGACGAACTTTTTTGTTAAAAGCTCGTGCTATTCGATTCTAATAGATTTCCAAGTGGTGCAAAGTGCACAATATTTTCTCATCTAACCGTTCCAATTCATTCAATTGCTTTTGGGATTGCTCATCTGTAGATAACTGATCACAAATGGCTACTCTGAGTGAGGGAAATTGAACTTCAATTGGAAAGACTGCTTCTGTTCCATATACCAACGAATATGGAGTTGACCGCGTTGCATTGCGGGTGGTAGTCCGATAAGCCCATAAAGCATGAAAGAGTTTATCAGGCCATGACCTCTTATCTTTATCCACCATCTTTTGCAGTATATTTGAAAGAGTCTTGTTAAAGGCTTCTATTTGGCCATTGGCTGCCGCATGATACCGAGATGAATGGTTGGATTTAATGTTGTATTCTTGATACAATTTCTTCACCTCAGAAGAACAGAAGTTGGTGCCGTTTTCCGTCAATATGGTATGAGGGACACCAAATCTAGTAATGATGTTAGACTTGATGAAGCTAACAATGCATTTAGAACTGACTTCTTTGAGAGGTACTACCTCTGCCCATTTGGAAAAGAAATCAATAGCAGTAAGAATGTACTTAAACTGCTTGGCTGTAGCTGAAGGGTAAGGTCCCACCACATCCATTCCCCATGTGGGAAATGGCCACGAGTATTTAGCTGTATGAAGCAACTCTGGAGGTTGATGAATGAAGTTGGAATGTACTTGACATGAATGACACTTCTTTGTGAAATTAACACAATCTTGTGTCATTGAAGGCCAAAAGTATCCAAGCCTTCGAATTTGATCAGACAATCTATGTCCAGACTGATGGGCACCACAGAATCCTGCATGTACTTCTTTCATGATAGCCATTGTCTCTTCACCATCACTGAATCTGAAGAGAACTCCATCAAAACCACGTTTGTAGAGAATTTTCTTTAGGTGGTTTGGGCCATCATAAAGAGTAAAATTGACCACACGTCGCCGGATTTGTTCTTTCTCGGCTCTATAAGGTGGAAGTGTTCCATTTTGAAGGTATTCCCTGATAGGTGACATCAATCATGTAGTATGACCATACGGTTCAGGAATGGGACTAATTTCATTAATTTCCACTGTTCTGGCTTGAACATAAGGTGAAATTGCACGACGGTGGGCAATACTGATGGTTGTCTCATCCCGATTTGGATCTACTAGAGCTGTGGCTATATTAGCTAGTGCATCATCTTGAGCATTTTGTGATCTTGGGACATAAGAAAATGTCAGTTCTGAAGGGAATTCCACCATTAACTTTCTGACATAATCATACAAATGGATTAACTCTTCTTTTCTGATGGCATAATCCCCATTGACTTGTTTGATTACCAGGTCTGAATCACCTTTCACCTTTAAGTGATTCACTTGTGCTTAAAGTGCTAACTCCAAGCCTGTGATAAGAGCTTGGTATTCAGATTCATTATTGGTACCACCTTCCCACAATAAAAAGGAATAATGTAACAATGCCTTATCTGGAGAAATGAGTACAATTCCTAAACCAACTTTGTTGAATTTAGGATTTTCCATTTTCTTCCCTGTTGGACTTCTGGAAGCACCATCAAAATACATTTCCCATGTTTGAGGACACTCTTGAATAGAAAAAACTTCCTCATCAGGGAGTTCAATATCTGAAGACGTATCTTCCACTGAAGGATGTTCAGCCAGGAAATCAGCCAGAGCTTGGCCCTTTATTGCCTTTTGAGATACATACTGAATGTCGAACTGCTGCAAAATAACTTCCCACCTTGCTAGACGTCCTGTGAGCATTAGACAACTAAGGATGAATTTGAGCGGATTATTGCGAGATACCAATTGGACCTCGTGATGTTGCAGGTAGTGTCTCAGTTTCTGAACTGTAAAGATTAATGCCAGGCAGCACTTCTCAATACTTGAATACCGGGTTTCTACTTCAAGCATAGTTATACTGAGATAGTAGAGACTATTTTCATTCCTAGCATCATTATTTTGAGCGAGAAAGGCACCCAATGATCGCTCTAGAGCTGTCACATAGAGGATAAGTGGTCTACCTTCAACAGGTGGCATGAGTACTGGTGGACTCAAGAGGTATTTCTTGAGAACATCAAACGCTTCTTGACATTCTTCAGTCCACTGGTAAGTTACTCCTTTTTTCAATAATTTGGTAAAGGGTAAACTTTTGCCTGCCAAATTGGCGATGAAACGCCGAATATAGGCTAAGTGTCCTTGAAGTACTCTTAATTCTTTCAAATTATGAGGAGGTGACATACCAAGGATTGATTTGGTCTTCTCAGGATCGACTTAAATACCACGATGGCGTACAACAAAGCCGAGGAATTTTCCTGAGGTTACCCCAAAAGCACATTTTAAGGGGTTCATCTTCAAATTATGTTGTCAAAGCTTGTGTAATATGACTTCACAATCAGCCAAGTGATTAGAACGTTGTTTGGATTTAACCACCAAATTGTCTACATTGCATTCAACAAACTTCCCTAAGAAAGGTTTGAAGATACGATGCATGGCACGTTGATATGTTGCACCTGCATTCTTTAAACCAAAGGGCATCACCCGGTAACAAAACACACCTTGAGGGGCTCTGAAGGCTCTAGATTCCTCATCTTCTGGGGCCATTCGGATCTGATTATATCCGGAATATCCATCCCTGAAGGAAAGTACTTCATAGCCAGCGATTGCATCAATTAAGAGTTATGCAATCGGAATTGGGAAATCATCTTTAGGACAATACTGATTAAGATATCTGAAATCGATGCAAACCCTAATTTGTCCATTCCTCTTATTTACATGGACAATATTAGCCAACCACTTGGGATACTGAACTTCTCTGACGAAGTTATCTTTGATCAGCTTATCCACTTCAGCTTCAATTTTGGAAGCATAAGTTGGGTGTGTTCTTCTCGCGGCTTGCTTAAATCCTCGATGTTCTTTTGGTAAACCCAAATGATGAGTAGAAATATCAGGATCAAGCCCAGGAATTTCTGTATAGTTCCAAGTGAAAATATCTTTATTTTTCTTTAGAAAAGAAATATACATCTCTTTCTCTTCAAGGGTCATGGCCGCACTAATTAAAGTGGGGCGTGGATCTTTCTCCGTACCCAGATTTATTTCTCTGAGTTCATCCATAGTGGTAGAGATACCTTCTTCAAATGCTGTAGGAGCATCTCTAAGATCTTCCTCTTCCTCTTCATCATGTGCCATTTCTTCCATTTCTACTTGCATAGTAGATGACAAAACAAAATTTTCATGATCAGAAGAGATGTCAAAATTTGCACATTTTGAAGAAGAAGCTTCCATTTCCGACCCTATTGATGATAAAGGGCCTTCTTTTGGAAATAAAGAGGAGATGATGGATTGATAATTGACATCATTATTCACCTCTGATGTTTCTATAACTTCTTCTGGCCTGATTGGAGAAGTATAGACCTGTTGGATTTCAGCAGATGAAATGAAGACGTCACCACTTGTGCTTTCATCACTGTTTGGTAGGTTACCAATTTCTCCCATGTTGTCTGGATCAATTGCCGTAATTGACATTATGGATCTTTCCATAAGAGTATTTTGATTTGGGCCTATTTTGTCAATTTGACTGATAGGTAACACATAATCTATACTCACATGTGTAAATGGATTTATTGGAACTTTCTCCAAACCATATGGAGCATTAACTTTGGTAATTTCCTTCATTGTAGATTTTTCTCTTCCCTTCCTGTGATAAAATTCTGCCTCAATGTATTGAGACTCACATGTCTTGAACGGGGTCTTATCACCATACAATGTTTCAACTTGACCATTGAAACGGTATTTGAGACATTGATGGTATGATGAAGGAATATCTGCATGCTGATGTAGCTAGGGTCTTCCAAGCAAGACGTTGAAAGCTGAGTCTTGATCAACAATCATGAAATCCGAATTGGATACAAGATCTCCAAACTGAGTTCTGAGTGTAACTTCGCCCAGTGGTTCTTGTTCATTTTTATCATATCCTTGTAACATCATGGTAGAAGGAGATAAATCAGATTCCGTGAGGCCCAATCGACGAAGTGTACGAATGGGCATGAGGTTGACTCCTGAACCATTGTCAATGAAAGCTCTTCGGATATCTACACCATTGACTTTGCTAGATAAGTACAAAGGTTTTATGTGCCCATGCACAACATCATATTCATCTTTATCAGTAAAAGATATCACTGCATGGCATTCTGCAAGATTATTCTCTATGTGATAGACTTCATCTGCAGCAATTTCAGCTTCAAACTCCCGAGGACTTGACAAAGCTTTGATGAGTGCTTCCCGAAGATCTTTTGACAGATTCAAAGCATCCAAAATTGATAACTTGGCTGGTATTTGGGCCAAGTGTTTCAATATATCATACTTTTGATCTAAAGGTCTGCATTTCCCAACAGGAATATGCGGTTTTGCAGGTACCTTGGAAGCAGATGCTTTGGAAGCTGATGCATCTTGTATTGGGATAAAAGTTGGTAATATCCTTGGTTTTGGAAGATTAGACCGATTAGATCCATTTACTTGCTGAGATAAAGAAGATGGAACCTTCAACCGGTCTTCTAAAATAACTGTGCCAAGACTGAGTTGGCTATTAGCAGAAGAACCTGCTTTTTCTTTTTGAGCTCGCTGAAGGGCTCTACCACGAGTTTCTACTGCATACACAGTGCCAGCAGGGGTAGAATTGGAGTAGTGGCTTCGGAAAGATCCACGTCTTCCCCTGTATCCTGAACCTCAGGAACTTCCTCGGATTCCCTTATTTGATACAGGGAATTCAGGCTTATCAAAATTGAAATTACGACTGGAATACGGATCTGTTAATTGAATCATATTAACAGAACCGAAGATTAACTCTTCGTCTAATAAAGACTCTGCCTGACTAGCCTGTTTAGGCTGTGCCGTTTGAAGGGGCGGTGCCCGTTGTTTTGAATTAGATGGCATAAAGTCTGCCAGAGTCAAAGACAATTTAGGCTTTGACACATACTCATCTTCTTATGATTCTTTTTCCTTCTTTGAATCAAACCGTTTCTTTGAGGACTTTCCCTCTGAAAAAGAGGGTTTTACCGCAATATTCATGGAAAAAGACACAATTGGTTTTTTTAATTGTGTTCACAACATGGCATGAGTCCGATTGATTGTCTTTCTGAACATCCAATCATCATATTTCTGTGCATTTCTGCTTTTGACTTCTTACCATTCACCTTCCTCCTCTGGAATTGTAGCAGTAACACATGCTATCTGAGTTGAAGAACCTTTTAACTTGACTTGTCCCAAGTCGACCATCTTTTGCAGGAGGTCTTTAAAGACAAAACACTCCTGGATGGGATGCCCCAACATTTGATGAAAGGGAGAATAATTGGGACGGTCTTCATCTCCTTCCTCGTTTGGTCTCTTGGGCACTGGTAATTGAACCAAATTATTTTCCAGAGCTGAAATGAAGTAACCCGGAACTTGCTCATTTCGGAAAGAGTATGTTTTACTCTTCAAATCCTCAAATTGTTTTCGTCATTGATCTCTTTGATCAATTGGACGAAACGGCCTTTGTTGTTGGCGTTTAGGAGGTGGAGCCCTTCGAGAAGATGAAGGTTTTGAAGTAGAAATAGATACAGGCGCTTGTTTAAGCATAACTGTAGCAGTTTTTGCTTTACCCATTCTCCTTCCTGGAGCTGATGGAATTACACGAGATTTAACCTTAGCCTATTTAAGGGAATCTTCAATCTGCTGAGCAATTGAAGTAAGGTCTCGAAACCCTCCTGTGTATTTCACAGGGATCAATGGTGTGCGTAATTCGTTACGCAAATTTTCCACACAGATTGGCAACAGCTCTTCCTGAGGGAGTGCTAAACTCAGGGAATACGTTAATCCCTTCCAGCGAGCAATGAAATCAGAGACTCTTTCATTCTCCCTTTGCTTGCAGTTTGTAAGATCGAAAACTGTCGTTTTTGGCAAAGTTGAGCTGAACTGAAGAAGGAATTTTTGACAAAGATCCTCCCATCCGATGATTGACCGGGATTGCAAGCTTGTATACCAGAAAAAAGCTGGTCCTTGCAAGGTTCGCACGAAGCATCCGAGTTTCACTGCTTCTTGCTGATTTGGAGTTCCCATCATAGGATCACAACAAGACACGTAATGCATCAAATGTTGTTTAGGGTCGGCTGATCCATTGAAAGTAGGGAAAATAGGGTTTCCAAAACTAGATGGAGGAGAAATTGAATCTACCCATTCAGGGTAAAATTTCTTTTCTGGTTGAACTTGCGCCCGTTTCCCTTACATAGTTTCTAACCTAGCTGTTAATGAATCAATAGTAGTTATTAACTTTTGAGAAACATCAGGTTGAATTTGGTCTTGGGTAGGTGCAATGAATGGATCTTGGACAGATGTGGTGATTGGTGCTGCAACTGATGGTAGCACTGCCAACCATTGTTGCGTTTGACCCGTAGGATTAGACCTCTGAGGGTGTACTGATAAAGGAGGATAGTCCTGATCCATCTCAGTAGTTACAACAAATTCCTTCGGCTATCAGACTTCAGCATTCTTAAGAAGAAGACTACTCTGAAGTAGTTCTGCATTCAACCTTCTTAATTCTTTCATTTCTTCCTCTTATTGTGCAAACCTTTGCTCTAACGAGAGCGATTGACCTTCTCCAGAGGAAGGATATGTAACCTGATTCTTTCCTCTCCCTTTGTTGGATACTTTTTGGAGAGAAGGAAGTGGATTACCTAAGTTCTGAGTAATCCTTTGACTTTGTGTACGCACACCTTCTTCATTTGTATCGGCGCGTACATTTTCTTGAGCAGGACGCTCTTCATCTAAGTCCCCTGAGTGAGTCTCCTCTGGTGGATTAGCAACAACGACATTGATGACATTGATTGATGTATAATGCATCGCATCCCTTCTATCAACATTTCTGTGATATTGTCTTCTTTCATGTCTTTGATGAGACATTGCCTTTTGTTGATTTAATCTTTTAGGAACTTCTTGACAAGCTATAACTTGGAGGGAATCTCCAGATAATTTGGATCTTCGTTCCTCTTGGATCTTCTTCCCCAATCGAGAAAAGACCGGTATTCTCTGAGAAGGGGATTGATGATTTGAAAGAGTCCCCAGTCTCGAGAACTGGGGATTTTCCTGCTGCTTCCGCTCAACTCCTCGAATCCCATTTGTTGACTCTGAGGGTTGGGTTAAAGGAGTCCCCAGTCTGACAAGCTGGGGTGGCTCTTGACATGCTATGTATGAGACCTTCTTAAAAGCTCTCTTGATCTTGCAAATCTTAGTTCGGAAATTAGCTGGATGCATTAGCCTGTATCCACTTTTATCACCTGGTTTAACAGACCGTTGGATGATTTTCGAAACTTCTGTCATTTGATGATGTGTTTGCTCTATACGAGAGGCTTGTGAAATATTCTCGCCTGCTTGATGTAGGAGAAATTCAACAACTTGTTCTCTATATGCTTGATTTTGAGAGGAACTAGTTGAAGCCTGTTCTTGAAAAAGATTTTGATTATGAATAAAGCCCATTGACTGTGGCCGGCCATGGGCAATAACATTGCATGAGACCATTTTCGGCAGGCTTTGCTGACTGGAAAGCACTGTGAAATGTAGTGCTCCGTGAACACCCCATCCTCTGATATAAACACCAGATGGAGCATTTGCAATTAACTGACGCAATTTTCTTAGTGCAGCAAGGCATGAACGTTGAAGGATTCTCTGTTGCTTTTCAGCCTACGGATACCGAGAGACTGATAGAGATGCCAAATCAATCTGACATTGTAGCCCTTCTATTATCTTAAGATGATTTTTATATTCATCATAAGATAATACCTTCTTCTTCAATTGAAAAAGAGTTTTCCATATGTTGAGATGAATATCATGGACTCCATCTTCCGTCAACATCTTTGGAATGTCATACTGGGAGTCATCCAAAGGCCAAAACATGACTGGTACCTCAATTTTCGCCAGTTTTTTCCTCATGTTCAGCATTTCCTCTTTATCATTAAATGAAGATTCTTCTACCTATTTTGACCGGAGTTGGTGTTTCCTTGTTGCTTCATCGGATTCAACAAGATTGGTAGAGAGATCATTGATCAAACTAGAAGTTGCATGACTTAGGGGTGGTTCAGAGAATGACCTACACCCTGGGATATCTTCTGATTGAGAAAGTATTTCACTTTCTAGAGATAAAGCATCAGACATGACTGGTTTCGCATTTGCAAGTGCCTCAAGATAATAGGGCTTTCTCGGCACTACATTGTCCACTGGAGTATTTTCCAGGCAATGTGAATCACTACTGTGGAGAGTAATTTCGCAGCAAAATTCATCATCATGGAGAGGACCACCATAATGGGTTACAGAAAAAGATGATATCTCTTGCTCCTTGGTCTTCTGACCATAGAGAGGGTTCCTGTGGCTCTCATCTGAAGAAGAAACTTCAAGATTGACCAAATTTTCATGAAGCAAGCCTTCATGAGGAAGTGTCTGTTGAAGACTTTCGGAATTAATGTTCCCGTTATTGGGAACTGAGGGAGTAGAATCTTGAATTCCAAGAGATAAATTTCTGAGGGATTCATGAACTCTAGCATCGAGCAAAGCCTTGATGAAGATTGGCCTTTGATCTCCTGACTGTGTTGGGCGGATATTTTTCTTAGATTCCTTCTTACTCGCTTTGGAAACAACTTGTTGACGAAAGTGGTTACTCTGAGCAGGTGTATGTGCCTGATCAGGAAAGATGGTCAGGTTAGGCTGACGATCTCCACTCAAATCAGGTATATGTGCCTGACTTGGTTGTCCGTATGATATGGGGGAGTATGCCCCATAACCCTCTTGGACTGGAACAGATGTGTGTGTCTGTTCCGGAGTGAATCGTTGATGTGTCACTCCACTGCTAGGGATAGATTTATGTGTCTGTCCCTGAGATGATGCTGAAGCTGTTATGATATCCTGGCAAGCATCCAGAATATGAGAAGGAATTTGCTTCTACTCTTTCACCATTGACAAAATATGTTTGGTGACTTCAGCTGCCAGAACGGGGATATACGTCCATTCCGGGCTTGGAGTAGGTGTATGTGCCTGCTCCTATCCTCCTTTTCTTGTCAGTGAATCCTGAAAGTACTCAAGTGTGGAGGTAGAGAGTTGAGTCTGCCTCCTGTTTGTCGTCGGAGCTTTCCGACTGACTTCTCCGTGTGCTACCAAGCGAGACTGTTGGTAGGCTTGATTAGTACTAGCAGGTGTATGTGCCTGCTGATTACACTTCGCCAAATGCAGTTGACGAGATACATCATATGTAGTCAGGCGAGCCTACTGACTAACTGATGATGTATAAGCAGGTGTATGTTCCTGCCTATAGTACTCCGCCGGAATTGCCTGGCGGGATTGGCGTGATGCTGCCAGACGAGTCTTCTGGACAGTGGAATTAAAATGGACAGGTGTGTGTGCCTGCTCGTTGTTCGCCACCAAGTTAGGTTGGTGGACTTCTCCGGAGATGGCAGGGATAAAAACCTGCCTATTGTTAACTGGATTCCCTCTCTGGCGGTTCGTCTTGCCTGCTCGGGTTTGAGGAACCTGATCTGAATGCCTGGAGTCAGTACCCTCATCATGTTAAGGGCGCACTGCTTCACGAGTCTGGTGGCGATTATTAATGGGGGCTCTCGGGAAGGACTCCTATCTTTTTGAATTAAGGCCCTGAGGGACCTGCTCATTCACTTCCTCAGAGTAAGGGAGTGAATGGAAATTGCGTTCCGGGGATAACGACCCGAAACGTTTGGAGACGATAGTCAGCACCGCCTGCCTCTTGATCACTGGTCGTCGTTGTCCGGACGACCTATGTGAGTTGTTCACTTGGAGGGCCTGTCGGGCAGCCTCCATAGTTGGGATGGTACCGTGTTGACGGTACTCCTTAACCAGCGTATTTGATACCCAGCATTGAAGACGCTGAGTAGGTGATGTCATCCTCAGAGCGGATGACGATCCAGTAGGAATAGCAGCAGTGGTATTTGCAGCAGCAGTATTCACAGATGTGAATTTGAGAGCAGCCATTATGGAAATACAGAAGATCTTGGAAAAGAGTGCTTGTTTGATATAATAGACGTAATCAAGATAAAATTCAGCCACTTCATCCTTTGGATGAGCACACATGTCAATGATTGTTTTTGTTAGCCCTCTTATTGAGTTTTAAATAGGGGCTTAACAAATAGGTAAAACATCATTTTAACTTGGTTAAGGATTCACGTCAGGTTCACCATTTTTTGTTTCCCTCAGAATTCAGGGATGACCTCCTGGATGGGAGATTCAAACGTTCCGATCGGTTTCTAGCGGGTTTGTTCGTAGAACCGGAAACATCCAATGATTCCACATCAATTTGGACCTACTTTCTAAAGGTAGGCGCTCATTAGCTTGTGGACTGATGAGGCTTAGGAATTTTCATTGGTCGAGAGGATGGTAGGTCGGACTCATCACACCTTTTTGAGGGGAATTATTGTCTATTCCGGGACTCTCTTTATAGATATAAGTTATGTTCATGAATCCTTATTACATTACCAAGTATAAAATGAGATTTCCTTCAGTTTAACAATCAATGATTAAATATGTAAGAAATTTATAGAATCTTTTATATGTATTCGAGGTTCTTCATCAATAGAGAATCATCTATATTTATTTAGAGATTCTTGGTCAATGGTATCCTTCAAAACATTTATATAAAAGTCTCTTGGTAATTATGATGACTAGGCTGGTTTTAAAGACACTCAGTTGGGCACTTGAAGTTTATTGTCATTTAGAAGGACATGAATTATTTCAGAGTTGGGATCGAACCCATAAATGGGCTACCTACGTATCCTTTGTTTTGGAAAAGGAATCAGAACCCACGTAGTTCGAGTAAAGGAGTATGATGTTTATGATTGATGGCTCAAAGAAGGATGTCACAATTACTTTTACACTCTAAGCTCACGTGAGTCATGCTCGGTGTGAGAAACAAGAGGTATTGGTAAAAATTAGACAATTGCGCCATGAAAGATGCAATCATAAGAAATGGTTTGGGGCTTATGTATATATGAATGCCCAGATAAATGAAGGTTAGGATTTAATTTAGGGAGAAAATCCAGGAACATGGTCCATAAAGATATATGTGCTTCATGGAGATTTGAATACTCTAACTTGGGACTTATTCCTGAAAAGGAAACCCAAATCAGGAGAGGATTGATAACGGGGTTTTACTCCTGAGAAGGAATCCCAGATCAAACGAAAATTAGGACTGGTTAAAGAGAATTTAATGGACTTGGGGCTTATTCCTGAAAAGGAAACCAAAGATTATGACTGGGACTTACTCTTAAAAAGGAGGCCCAGGTTAAGGGATTTATGACTGGGACTTATTCCTGAAAAGGAGACCGAGGTTAGGGGACTTGGGGATTACTCCTGAGAAGGAATCCCAAAATTATGACTGGGACTTATTCCTGAAAAGGAGACCCAGGTTAAGGATTAAGATTTGGGGCTTACTCCTGAAAAGGATGCCCAAATTAGAGGATATAGGGATTACTCCTAAGAAGGATGCCTAAGATTAGGACTGAGACTTATTCCTGAAAAGGAGACCCAGGTTAAGGATTAAGGTTTGGGGCTTACTCCTGAAAAGGATGCCCAAATTAGAGGATATGGGGAATACTCCTAAGAAGGATGCCCAAATGAGGACTTATGACTGGGGATTATTCCAGAAAAGGAGACCTAGGTTAAGGATTCTCTCATCTTAAAGGATGTGGTTGAATGAATGAACTCTCCATATTTAGTGACATAAGGATATTTAAATCACTAGGTTTTGAGAGATACTCCACAGAATTCCTTTCAGATAAGGAATTCAAATCAAGAAATCATGCCATAAATGGCTTTGAAGAGTGTCTTGAAGACTGAATCTTGAAAAGGAAGTATAATGGCTTAAGAGGGGTGAAATGGGCAAGAAAGGCACCCAAAAAGGAAGGGGTGTGCAAGTCTTGGAAGATGCGCAAGTACTGCGTGGGCGCGCAAGTATTGGTCGCGCAGGTATACCTACGCGACACATGGTGTACTTGCGCGATGGTCAACCAGCATTGAAATACTTGAGCGACTCTTTATTAAATCCTTTAGAATCCTCTTGAGGTTCTTCCAGAAAAGGGATGCACAAGTTCTATCGAAGGAGTAAGGCGGCGCGCAAGTGTGACCACTTCCCTTAAGGGCTGGCCACACAAGCGCGCAAGTGGTTATGAGTTTCAACACTTAGGCCTTCCTCCCTCTCTTTAGATCTTCCGTTCTAGGTAAGAAATTACCTTAGAAGTGTTCCGAAAGCTTTGAGAAGAGACTTGGGCGTCGAGAGCTTCAATCCGAGTTTTTGGAAAAAGATCTTCTCAAATGGGGGGCCCACAGGGTCTATTTATAGGCAGGAGAAGACCCCAGGCGGTTACCGGGAGGTTATCAATTAGGTCGAGCAAGTCACTTGCGCGCCAAGTTGCGTCGCGCAAGTCTACTTGCGCGACCATGAAGGAAGTTGCGCGGCCTATGGGCAAAGTTTTCCTTGTTCATCCCTTTGTCAATTTTTGATGTTTTCTTCAAAGGTTTAATCACTTTGTGCTCATATATTCCCCTTTTCCGATCTTTAGATTCTGTGATGAAAGGAGCATCAACAAAAGTCCCCCCTCAGAGTTGGATCCGGAGAAAAATAGAGGATTTGACTCTGAAGAAATCGAATACATCCAAAGGAAAAGGGGGCGCGCAAGTCTTCAGGGCATAGAGGGCGGCGCGCAAGTGCGCATCACGCAGGGATACGGCCCTCGGTCGTGCAGGGTCCAGCGCGCAGGGTCCCGGCCGCGTCTATAAATAGAGGGCCTCACTTCCGTACAAGCATCTGGATTTCCGGACTTCATACCTTCGAGCTCTCGCCCCGCAGGTCACCTTAGCCGCACAAGTTGCTCTATTTTCTAGTGTTTTCCTTGATGTCACACTACTGTAAAGGCATTTGTACTTGCGCGGTTTATACTTGCGCGTCAAAAACTAGCGCGGCACACGAATACTTGCGCGCCATTTTTAGACTTGCGCGCCTTAATGCCTTAACCATTTTTGTCAAAATTTCTTCACAAATTTTATGAAAAATAAACCCATTTAAGAGTTAGTTTATTCATATTTTGTGTAGATTCAATGGTTCCCAAGGGAATTGGAACGACTGATGAACTGGCTAGCAAGCGGATTGATGACATGATGAACATCATTGACCATGATTACTATGATATCTGCAACAACACTCTCCCAGATTTGGCTAAGTACTTGAAGAAATATCATCCTAATTTTCCACAGAGCATCCATCTGCCTCTGTGTGGTCATGGTCATCTGCAAGGATTCAATATTCCAAATGCAAACAATTATACACCTGAGATGCAGCTGCACTGCTACTCCTCTATTTCGGTTATGCTGTGCATTAAGAGCAACAACAATGGTTTGAACTTTCAAATTATTCCTCCATGTTATTTCCTTGCATATATGAAAATGGAAAACCCATGGGATAAAATGTTTTCCACTACTGGTTGGTGGAGAGAAGACAAACATGGTATTAGAGCAATATCTAAAAAGAGTACTCTCTTCAAATGGCTCTTTACTTCCAATGCTCCATTCTCAAATCCATGTATCCATCTTCCAAGTATCTTGGGCAGAAACAGAGTCACTGTTTGATCAGCAGAAAATTTTCTCAAACCGCACTCAAGAACATCCTTTTACAATTGTTCCAAGAAGAGCTGGTATCACTGCATCTCTTATTGTATCCAGTTGAATGAATGAATTCCAGGTGGTTGCTGATGAAGCTCGGGATGCCGTAAATCAAATGAAGTGTTATGTTGAAAGCCTCTTGTAATTCTTGAAAAAGAGAAGAGACTCCAATATGTGGATGTCCTTATAACTCTTGTGTATCAATGAAAAACACTTTCATCTTCAATCATTTGTACCTGCATTCTTTCACTACCTGCTTCAAATTTACTTAAGCCAATGGGCTTAGTAAGCATAGTTTTATTTTTACTAGGATTATTACAAATAACCCTACAAACTTTGAACCTTTTAATTGCTCAATATTACCTAAATCATACAAAAAATGTATATTTAGTGAGCTGGAACTTGAATTTTATTCCGAGTTCCTTTGTCTTTTGTGGGCAGTTTAAAGTCATGCATGCTGGACATAAAGGGGCTAATGTTTAAGGTCTAAATAGATTTGACCAAAATGGATTAAAATTGATTCAATTCCTTGAAGATTTATCTGAAAACATATTACCATACTCAAGTATGAGGGAAAATATGTAAAATATGGCTTTAGAATATTTGAATCTGAGGAATGATATGAAAAAGAGCTAAAAGGCATTAGAAGAAGTAGTTTACAAGAATGAAGTTACTATTATTTAACAAAACCCGTTAGGGGGTTAAATTATGCAGGGCCACCTAAGGGCATTGGCTGCATGGTCAAATAAATAGCATCTTTCAGCTGACAAGTCTATTATGTGGACTGTTTATGCAAGGCCACCTATGGACACATGCTGCATAGTCAGGAAAAAGAACTCTCAAAAATTTAATTTCCTAGTGCTAAAAGCCAGTGAAAGTTTATGGAGATTCAAATTTTCTAAATTATAGAGTTTGTTGTATGGAAAGAGATACTTGAATATGGAGAAGATATTTTCAGACAAGATTATCGAAGAACTGGATGAATATCACTCCTACGAAAGTCTGACCCAAACGTAGGGAAGAAGAATAAACCATAGACTTGAATAATTTCAGATTATGAAAAAGGATATGAGAAAAATATGTTAAGGATGGCTATTTTTTTGCGGATCCCTACATACTGTTGTTTAAGAAAAATAAGGACAAAAGAGACATTCTTCCCAAGAATGAAGTTACCATCATTTAACAAACCTGTTAGGGGGTTGAATTATGCAGGGCCAACTAAGGGCATTGGCGGCATAGTTAAATAAAATAGTATCTTTTGGCTAACAAGTCTGTTATGTAGACTGTTTATGCAAGGCCACCTATGGGCACGTGCTGCATAGTCAGGAAAAATAATTCTCAGAAGTTTGACATTTTTGTGACTAAAAAGTCATGAAAAGGGTTATGAAGATATAAAAACATTTAAGGTTAGGATTATAACACATAAATATGGGTATTGTCCAACGTATATAGATATACATAGGTCAATGATAACCATAATCATGTTGTGGCTGGGTCCTGAATTGAAATTTTGGACTTCACTACGTATCTCATAAGAATGAGAATCAAGCCATACGTAGTTCTTGAAATGCAGTTTAACGTCATGCAAGACGAAAATATGAGAGATCTTAGTTTAGGGTCATAGAGTTCGGACCATAATAATGAATACACAGTGTGTGTTTTCACGAGGACTTTTCAACCAAGGGACTAAAAGTGAAATTTGGGGTTAGGCCCAAAAGACTTAGGGCTGGATTCGAGGGATACTCGAATGTTCCTACGTATCCCATAAGGATGGAAATCAAGCCCACGTAGTTCTAGAACTACCCTTTGTACAAATTTGGTTCGTACATGTGAAGGGTGAAAGGGGACTTTAGTGCAATGATGGTTTAACCTGAGATAAAAAGTTTAGGCATTACCATGTATGCACGTAGTCTTTTGAAATGAAACATGATTGAAAAAAATCAATGTCAATAATAGTTCTCTCTCAAATGAGGAAATCAAAGAGTATTGTAGTTTATTGTCGTACCAGACAAAAGTGTTTCATAGTTTAACGTCATATAACAAGGACGAAAGTGAATCAATGTAAAGATATTGATTCTAGGGGCGGTTTCACGAATCAACATCATATGAGATGGTGGTGAACCGATGTGAAGAGATTGTTTTTGGGCTTGAACCCTTGGAGGTTGCCTACATACCCAGCCTGGAGGGCAAGGATCAAAGTCCGTGTAGTTCAATTAAATAATGAATTAATGATCAAGTTGTTCTTAGGGACAACAATCTAAATAAAATAAAAAAAATGTTGTTGGGACTTATACATGGTTAGCGGCCCAAAGAGAGTGTTACGATTGAGGTTTTCTCTAAGCTCACGTGAGTCATACTCGGTGTGAGAAACAAGAGGTAACAACAACCTTAACGATTCATAGTTTAATGTCATGTAGGACATATAAAGGGACTATGCAGTTTAAAGTCTTACAGTTAGGACTATTGATTCTGCGCAGTTTAGTGTCATGTAGTAGGGACAAAATACAGTTTAATGTCATGTATGACGTATCATGAATTTTCTGTATAGTTTAGAGTCATGAAGTTAGGACGATGGGGACAACAGAGTTTAACGTCATGTTGGACGAAAGGGGGACTGTGCAGTTTAATGTCATGCAGTAAGGACAAAATAACACACCATTTACGTCATGTTGGATGCATTGGGGATTTTGTTTCCACAGTTTAACGTCATGTTGGACGAAAGTGTGAATAGTTTAAGGTCATATGCATGGACCGTGGATGGTGCATTTTAATGTCATGCTGGACGGTGGTGTAGTTTATGGTCATACAGTACCTTTGATGATTATATAGTTTAACGTCTTTCCGGATGTAAGGGACTTTTATACAGTTTAGAGTCATGTAGTTAGGACGTCACAGTTTAACGTCTTGCTGGACGTAAGGGACTTTTATATAGTTTAGCGTCATGTAGTTAGGACGTCACAGTTTAACGTCTTGCTGAACGTAAGGGACTTTTATACAGTTTAGCGTCATGTAGTTAAGACGTCACAGTTTAACGTCTTGCTGGACGTAAGGGACTTGTAAATAGTTTAGGGTCATATTCATAGACCGTTGATGATGCAGTTTAAGGTTATACAGGACCTGGTTGCAGTCTAAGGTCATACTAGACCATTTAGGGAACTTTTTCACAGTTTAACGTCGTGTGGGACGAAGTTGCAGTTTAAGGTCATACATGACCATTGCTGTGTAGTTTAACTTCATATAGCAAGGACGAACTGGTGCTGCATAGTTTAGTGTCATGTTGCGGGGACATATTGTGAATACTTTGTATTTTATACAAAATATTTCTTCAAAAATATGGCATTAGTTGGAGTAGTAATGAGTTCTCCATCCATCGAGATTAATGAATAAGCTCCATTGGAGTAGAACCTATGTATTGAATAAGGTCCATCCCATTTTGGCTCAAGCTTGGGAGGTTTCTTTCCTGGTATCATTGGAGTTCTGAGAACTAATACCAATTCTCCCTGAATTAATGAACGAAGACGAAATTTTTTGTTAAAAGCTCGTGCTATTCGATTGTGATAGATTTCCAAGTGGTGAAAAGTGCATAATATTTTCTCATCTAACCGTTCCAATTCATTCAATCGCTTTTGGGATTGCTCATCTGTAGATAACTGATCACAAATGGCTACTCTGAGTGAGGGAAATTGAACTTCAATTGGCAAGACTTCTTCTGTTCCATATACCAACGAATATGGAGTTGACCGCGTTGCATTGCGGGTGGTAGTCCGATAAGCCCATGAAGCATGAAAGAGTTTATCAGGCCATGACCTCTTATCTTTATCCACCATCTTTTGCAGTATATTTGAAAGAGTCTTGTTAAAGGCTTCTATTTGGCCATTGGATGCCGCATGATGCTGAGATGAATGGTTGGATTTAATGTTGTATTCTTGATACAATTTCTTCACCTCATAAGAATAGAAGTTGGTGCCGTTGTCCGTCAATATGGTATGAGGGACACCAAATCTAGTAATGATGTTTGACTTGATGAAGCTAAAAATGCATTTAGAACTGACTTCTTTGAGAGGTACTACCTCTGCCCATTTGGAAAAGAAATCAGTAGCAGTAAGAATGTACTTAAACTGCTTGGCCGTAGCTGAAGGGTAAGGTCCCACCACATCCATTCCCCATGTGGCAAATGGCCATGAGTATTTAACTATATGAAGCAACTCTAGAGGTTGATGAATGAAGTTGGCATGTACTTGACATGAATGACACTTCTTTGTGAAATTAACACAATCTTGTATCATTGAAGGCCAAAAGTATACAAGCCTTCGAATTTGATCAGACAATCTATGTCCAGACTGGTGGGCACCACAAACTCCTGCATGTACTTCTTTCATGATAGCCGTTGTCTCTTCACCATCAATGAATCTGAAGAGAACTCCATCAAAAACACGTTTGTAGAGAATTTTCTTTAGGTGGTTTGGGCCATCATAAAGAGTAAAATTGACCACACGTCGCCGGATTTGTTCTTTCTCAGCTCTATCAGGTGGAAGTGTTCCATTTTGAAGGTATTCCCTGATAGGTGACATCCATCCTATAGTATGACCATACGGTTCAGGAATGGGACTAATTTCATTAATTTCCTCTGTTCCGGCTTGAACATAAGGTGAAATTGCACGACGGTGGGCAATACTGATGGTTGTCTCGTCCCGATTTGGATCTGCTAGAGCTATGGCTATATTAGCTAGTGCATCGGCTTGAGCATTTTGTGATCTTGGGACATAAAAAAATGTCGGTTCTGAAGGGAATTCCGCCATTAACTTTCTGATATAATCATACAAAGGGATTAACTCTTCTTTTCTGATGGCATAATCCCCATTGACTTGTTTGATTACCAGGTCTGAATCACCTTTCACCTTTAAGTGATTCACTTGTGCTTAAAGTGCTAACTCCAAGCCTGTGATAAGAGCTTGGTATTCGGATTCATTATTGGTACCACCTTCCCACAATAAAAAGGAATAAGGTAACAATGCCTTATCTGGAGAAATGAGTACAATTCCTAAACCAACTTTGTTGAATTTAGGATTTTCCATTTTTTCCCTGTTGGACTTATGGAAGCACCATCAAAATACATTTCCCATGTTTGAGGACACTCTTGAATAGAAAAAACTTCCTCATCAGGGAGTTCAATATCTGAAGACGTGTCTTCCACTGAAGGATGTTCAGCTAGGAAATGAGCCAGAGCTTGGCCCTTTATTGCCTTTTGAGATACATACTGAATGTCGAACTGCTGCAAAATAACTGCCCACCTTGCTAGACGTCCTGTAAGCATTGGACAACTAAGGATGAATTTGAGCGGATTATTGCGAGATACCAATTGGACCTCGTGATGTTGCAGGTAGTGTCTCAGTTTCTGAACTGCAAAGATTAATGCCAGGGAGCACTTCTCAATACTTGAATACCGGGTTTCTGCTTTAAGCATAGTTCTACTAAGATAGTAGAGGCTATTTTCATTCCCAGCATCATTCTTTTGAGCGAGAAAGGCACCCAATGATCGCTCTAGAGCTGTCACATAGAGGATAAGTGGTCTACCTTCAACAGGTGGCATGAGTACTGGTGGACTCAAGAGGTATTTCTTGAGAACATCAAATGCTTCTTGACATTCTTTAGTCCACTGGTAAGTGACTCCTTTTTTCAATAATTTGGTAAAGGGTAAACTTTTGCCTACCAAATTGGCGATGAAACGCCGAATATAGGCTAAGTGTCCTTGAAGTCCTCTTAATTCTTTCAAATTATTAGGAGGTGACATACCAAGGATTGATTTGGTCTTCTCATGATCGACTTCAATACCACGATGGCGTACAACAAAGCCGAGGAATTTTCCTGAGGTTACCCCAAAAGCACATTTTAAGGGGTTCATCTTCAAATTATGTTGTCAAAGCTTGTGTAATATGACTTCCAAATCAGCCAAGTGTTTAGAATGTTGTTTGGATTTAACCACAAAATCGTCTACATAGCATTCAACAAACTTCCCTAATAAAGGTTTGAAGATACGATGCATGGCACGTTGATATGTTGCACCTGCATTCTTTAAACCAAAGGGCATCACCCGGTAACAAAACACACCTTGAGGGGCTCTGAAGGCTGTAGATTCCTCATCTTCTGGGGCCATTCGGATCTGATTATATCCGGAATATCCATCCATGAAGGAAAGTACTTCATATCCAGCGGTTGCATCAATTAAGAGTTATGCAATCGGAATTGGGAAGTCATCTTTAGGACAATACCGATTAAGATCTCTGAAATCGATGCAAACCCTAATTTTTCCATTCCTCTTCTTTATAGGGACAATATTAGCCAACCACTTGGGATACTGAACTTTTCTGATGAAGTTAGCTTTGATCAGCTTATCCACTTTAGCTTCAATTTTGGAAGCATAAGTTGGGTGTGTTCTTCTCGCGGCTTGCTTAAATCCTCGATGTTCTTTTGGTAAACCCAAATGATGAGTAGCAATATCAGGATCAAGCCCAGGAATTTCTGTATAGTTCCAAGTGAAAATATCTTTATTTTTCTTTAGAAAAGAAATATACATCTCTTGCTCTTCAAGGGTCATGGCCTCACTAATTAAAGTGGGGCGTGGATCTTTCTCTGTACCCAGATTTATTTCTCTGAGTTCATCCACAGTGGTAGAGATACCTTCTTCAAATGCTGGAGGAGCATCTCTAAGATCTTCCTCTTCCTCTTCATCATGTGCTATTTCTTCCATTTCTACTTGCATAGAAGATGACAAAACGAAACTTTCATGATCAGAAGAGATGTCAAAATTTACACATTTTGAAGAAGAATCTTCCATTTCCGACCCTATTGATGATAAAGGGCCTTCTTTTGGAAATAAAGAGGAGACGATGGATTGAGAATTGACATCATTATTCACCTCTGATGTTGCTATAACTTCTTCTGGCCTGATTGGCGAAGTATAGACCTGTTGGATTTCAGCAGATGAAATGAAGACGTCACCACTTGTGCTTTCATAACTGTTTGGTAGGTTACCAATTTCTCCCATGTTGTCTGGCTCAATTGCCGTAATTGACATTATGGATCTTTCCATAAGAGTATTTTGATTTGGGAATATTTTGTCAATTTGACTGATAGGTAACACATAATCTGTACTCACATGTGTAAATGGATTTATTGGAACTTTCTCCAAACCATATGGAGCATTAACTTTGGTAATTTCCTTCATTGTAGATTTTTCTCTTCCCTTCATGTGATAAAATTCTGCCTCAATGTATTGAGACTCACATGTCTTGAACGGGGTCTTATCACCATACAATGTTCCAACTTGAGCATTGAAACAGTATTTGAGACATTGATGGTATGATGAAGGAATAGCTGCATGCTGATGTAGCCAGGGTCTTCCAAGCAAGACGTTGAAAGCTGAGTCTTGATCAACAATCATGAAATCTGAATTGGATACAAGATCTCCAAACTGAGTTCTGAGTTTAACTTCGCCCAGTGGTTCTTGTTCATTTTTATCATATCCTTGTAACATCATGGTAGAAGGAGATAAATCAGATTCCGTGAGGCCCAATCGACGAAGTGTACGAATGGGCATGAGGTTGACTCCTGAACCATTGTCAATGAAAGCTCTTCGGATATCTACACCATTGACTTTGCTAGATAATTACAAAGGTTTTATGTGCCCATGAACAAAATCATCTTCATCTTTATCAGTAAAAGATATCACTGCATGGCATTCTGCAAGATTATTCTCTATGTGATAGACTTCAGTTGCAGCAATTTCAGCTTCAAACTCCTGAGGACTTGACAAAGCTTCGATGAGTGCTTCCCGAAGATCTTTTGATAGATTCAAAGCATCCAAAATTGATAACTTGGCTGGTACTTGGGACAAGTGTTTCAATATATCATACTTTTGATCTAAAGGTCTGCATTTCCCAACAGAAATATGCGGTTTAGCAGGTACCTTGGAAACAGATGCTTTGGAAGCTGATGCATCTTGTATTGGGATAGAAGTTGGCAATATCCTTGGTTTTGGAAGATTAGAACGATTAGATCCATTTACTTTCTGTGATAAATAAGATGGAACCTTCAATCGGTCTTCTAAAATAACTTTTCCAAGACTGAGTTGGCTATTAGCAGAAGAACCTGCTTGTTCTTTTTGAGCTCGCTGAAGGGCTCTACCACGAGTTTCTACTGCATACACAGTGCTAGCAGGGGTAGAATTGGAGTAGTGGCTTTGGAAAGATCCACATCTTCCCCTGTATCCTGAACCTCGGGAACTTCCTTGGATTCCCTTATTTGATACAGGGAATTCAGGCTTATCAAAATTGAAATTACGACTAGAATACGGATCTGTTAATTGAATCATATTAACAGAACCGAAGATTAACTCTTCATCTAATAAAGACTCTGCCTGACTAGCCTGTTTAGGCTGTGCCGTTTGAAGGGGCGGTGCCCGTTGTTTTGAAGTAGATGACATAAAGTCTGCCAGAGTCAAAGACAATTTAGGCTTTGACACATACTCATCTTCTTCTGATTCTTTTTCCTTCTTTGAATCAAACCGTTTCTTTGAGGACTTTCCCTCTGACAAAGAAGGTTTTACCGCAATATTCATGGAAAAAGACACAATTGGTTTTTTTAATTGTGTTCGCAAAATGGCATGAGTCCGATTGATTGTCTTTATGACCATCCTATCATCATATTTCTGTGCATTTCTGCTTTTGACTTCTTACCATTCACCTTCCTCCTCTGGAATTGTAGCAGTAACACATGCTATCTGAGTTGAAGAACCTTTTAACTTGACTTGTCCCAAGTCGACCATCTTTTGTAGGAGGTCTTTAAAGACAAAACACTCCTGGATGGGATGCCCCAACATTTGATGAAAGGGACAATAATTGGGACGGTCTTCATCTGCTTCCTTGTTTGGTCTCTTGGGCACTGGTAATTGAACCAAATTATTTTCCAGAGCTGAAATGAAGTAACCAGGAACTTTCTCATTTCGGAAAGAGTATGTTTTACTCTTCAAATCCTCAAATTGTTTTTGTCGTTGATATCTTTGATCAATTAGACGGAACGGCCTTTGTTGTTGGCATTTAGGAGGTGGAGACCTTCGAGAAGATGAATGTTTTGAAGTAGAAATAGATACAGGCGCTTGTTTAAGCATAACTGTAGCAGTTTCTGCTTTACCCATTCTCCTTCCTGGAGATGATGGAATTACACGAGATTTAACCTTAGCCTATATAAGGGAATCTTCAATCTGCTGAGCGATTTAAGTAAGGTCTCGAAACCCTCCTGTGTATTTCACAGGGATCAATGGTGTGTGTAATTCATCACGCAAATTTGCCACACAGATTGGCAATAGCTCTTCCTGAGGGAGTGCTAAACTCAGAGAATACGTTAATCCCTTATAGCGAGTAATGAAATCAGAGACTCTTTCATTCTCCCTTTGCTTGCATTTTGTAAGATCGAAAACTGTCATTTTTGGCAAAGTTGAGCTGAAATGAAGAAGGAATTTTTGAAGAAGATCCTCCCATCCGATGATTGACCGGGATTTCAAGCTTGTATACCAGAAAAAAGCTGGTCCTTGCAAGGTTCGCACGAAGCATCTGAGTTTCACTGCTTCTTGCTGCTCTGGAGTTCCCATCATAGGATCACAACAAGACACGTAATGCGCCAAATGTTGTTAAGGGTCGCCTGATCCATTGAAAGTAGGGAAAACAGGGTTTCCAAAACTAGATGGAGGAGAAATTGAATCTACCCATTCAGGGTAAACTTTCTTTTCTGGTTGAACTTGCGCCCGTTTCCCTTCCATAGTTTCTAGCCGAGCTGTTAATGACTCAATATTAGTTATTAACTTTTGAGAAACATCAGGTTGAATTTGGTCTTGGGTAGGTGCAATGAATGGAGCTTGGACAGATGTGGTGATTGGTGCTGCAACTGATGGTAGCACTGCCAACCATTGTTGCGTTTGACCCATAGGATTATCCCTCTGAGGGTGTACTGATAAAGGAGGATATTCCTGATCCATCTCAGTAGTTACAACAAATTCCTTCGACTGTCAGACTTCATCATTCTTAATAAGAAGACTACTCTGAAGTAGTTCTTCATTCAACCTTCTTAATTATTTTATTTCTTCCTCTTGTTGTGCAAACCTTTGCTCTAACGAGAGCGATTGAACTTCTCCAGAGGAAGGATATGTAACCTGATTCTTTTCCCTCCCTTTGTTGGATACTTTTTGGAGAGAAGGAAGTGTATTACCTAAGTTCTGAGTAATCCTTTGACTTTGTGTACGCACACCTTCTTCATTTGTATCGGCGCGTACATTTTCTTGAGCAGGACGCTCTTCATCTGAGTCCCCTGAGTGAGTCTCCTCTGGTGGATTAGCAACAACGGCATTGATGACATTGATTGATGTATAATTCATCACATCCCTTCTATCAACATTTATGTGATATTGTCTTCTTTCATTTCTTTGATAAGACATTGCCTTTTGTTGATTTAATCTTTTAGGAACTTCTTGACGAGCTATAACTTGGAGGGAATCTCCTGATAATTTGGCTCTTCGTTCCTCTTGGAGCTTCTTCCCCAATCGAGAAAAGACCGATATTCTCTGAGAAGGGGATTGATGATTTGAAAGAGTCCCCAGTCTCGAGAACTGGGGATGTTCCTGCTGCTTCCGCTCAACTCCTCGAATCCCATTTGTTGACTCTGAGGGTTGGGTTAAAGGAGTCCCCAGTCTGACAAGCTGGGGTGGCTCTTGACATGCTATGTCTGAGACCTTCTTAAAAGCTCTCTTGATCTTGAAAATCTTAGTTCGGAAATTAGCTGGATGCATTAGCCTGTATCCACTTTTATCACCTGGTTTAACAGACCGTTGGATGATTTCCGAAACTTCTCTCATTTGATGATGTGTTTGCTCTATACGAGAGGCTTGTGTAATATTCTCTCCTGATTGATGTAGGAGAAATTCAACAACTTGTTCTCTATATGCTTGATTTTGAGAGTAACTAGTTGAAGCCTGTTCTTGAGCAAGCTTTTGATTATGAACAAAGCCCATTGACTGTGGCCGGCCATGGGCAATAACATTGCATGAGACCATTTTCGGCGGGCTTTGCTGACTGGAAAGCACTGTGGAATGTAGTGCTCCGTGAACACCCCATCCTCTGATATGAACACCAGATGGAGCATTGGCAATTAACTGACGCAATTTTCTTAGTGCGCTAAGGCATGAACGTTGAAGGGTTCTCTGTTGCTTTTCAGCCTTCGGATACCGAGAGACTGATAGAGATGCCAAATCAATCTGACGTTGTAGCCCTTCTATTATCTTAAGATGATTTTTATATTCATCATAAGATAATAACTTCTTCTTCAATTGACAAAGAGTTTTCCATATGTTGAGACGAATATCATGGACTCCATCTTCCGTCAACATCTTTAGAATGTCATATTGGGAGTCATCCAAAGGCCAATACATGACTGGTACCTCACTTTTTGCCAGTTTTTTCCTCATGTTCAGCATTTCCTCTTTATCATTAAATGAAGATTCTTCTACTTGTTTTGACCAGAGTTGGTGTTTCCTTGTTGCTTCATCAGATTCAACAAGATTAGTAGAGAGATCATTGATCAAACTAGAAGTTGCATGACTTAGGGGTGGTTCGGAGAATGACCTACACCCTGGGCTATCTTCTGATTGAGAAAGTATTTCACTTGCTAGCGATAAAGCATCAGACATGACTGGTTTCGCATTTGCAAGTGCCTCAAGATAATAGGGCTTTCTCGGCACTACATTATCCACTGGAGTATTTTACAAGCAATGTGAATCACTACTGCGGAGAGGAATTTCGCAGCGAAATTCATCATCATGGGGAGGACCACCATAATGGGTTACAGCAAAAGATGAGATCTCTTTCTCCTTGGTCTTCTGACCACACAGAGGGTTCCTGTGGCTCTCATCTGAAGAAGAAACTTCAAGATTGACCGAATTTTAATGAAGAAAGCCTTCATGAGGAAGTGTCTGTTGAAGACTTTCGGAATTAATGTTCCCGTTATTGGGAACTGAGGGAGTAGAATCTTGAATTCCAACAGATAAATTTCTGAGGGCTTCAAGAACTCCAGCATCGAGCAAAGCCTTGTTGCAGATTGGCCTTTGATCTCCTGACTGTGCTGGGCGGATCTTTTTCTTAGATTCCTTCTTACTCGCTTTGGAAACCACTTGTTGACGAAAGTGGTTACTCTGAGCAGGTGTATGTGCCTGATCAGGAAAGATGGTCAGGTTAGGCTGACGATCTCCACTCAAATCAGGTGTATGTGCCTGACTTGGTTGTCCATATGATATGGGGGAGTATGCCCCCTAACCCTCTTGGACTGGAACAAATGTGTGTGTCTGTTCCGGAGTGAATCGTTGATGTGTCACTCCACTGCTAGGGATAGATTTATGTGTCTGTCCCTGAGATGATGCTGAAGCTGTTATGATATCCTGGCAAGCATCCAGAATATGAGCAGGAATTTGCTTATGCTCTTTCACCATTGACAAAATATGTTTGGTGACTTCAGCTGCCAGAACGGGGATATACGTCCATTCCGGGCTTGGAGTAGGTGTATGTGCCTGCTCCTGTCCTCCTTTTCTTGTCAGTGAATCCTGACAGTACTCAAGTGTGGAGGTAGAGAGTTGAGTCTGCCTCCTGTTTTTCGTCGAAGATTTCTGACTGACTTCTCCGTGCGCTACGAAGCAAGACTGTTGGTAGGCTTGATTAGTACTAGAAGGTGTATGTGCCTGCTGATTACACTTCACCAAACGCGGTTGATGAGATCCATCATATGTAGTCAGGTGAGCCTGGTGACTAACTGATGATGTATAAGTAGGTGTATGTTCCTGCCTATAGTACTCTGCCGGAATTGCCTGGCGGGATTGGTGTGATGCTGCCAGACGAGTCTGCTGGATAGCGGAATTAAAACGGACAGGTGTGTGTTCCTGCTCGTTGTTCGCCACCATGTTAGGTTGGTGGAATTCTCCGGAGATGGCAGGGATGAAAACCTGCCCATTGTTAATCGGATTCCGTCTCTGGAAGTTCGTCTTGCCTGCTCGGGTTCGAGGAACCTGAGTTGAATGCCTGGAGTCGGTACCCTCATCATGTTGAGGGCGCACTGCCGTATGAGTCTGGTGGCGATTATTGATGGGGGCCCTCGGGAAGGACTCCTGTCTTTTTGAATTAAGGCCCTGAGGGACCTTCTCATTCACTTCCTCAGAGTAAGGGAGCGAATGGAAATTGCGTTCCGGGGATAACGACCAGAAATGGTTGGAGATGGTAGTCAGCACCGCCTGCCTCTTGATCACTGGTCGTCGTTGTCCGGATGACCTGTGTGAGTTGTTCACTTGGAGGGCCTGTCGGGAAGCCTCCAGAGTTGGGATGGTACCGTGTTGACGGTACTCCTTAACCAGCGCATTTGATACCCAGCGTTGAAGATGCTGAGTAGGTGATGTCATCCTCAGAGCGGATGATGATCCAGTAGGAATAACAGCAGTGGTATTTGCAGTAGCAGTATTCACAGATGTGAATTTGAGAGAATCCATTATGGAAATACAGAAGATCTTGGAAAAGAGTGCC
Organism: Viscum album; assembly: GCA_963277665.1. Lineage (NCBI taxonomy): Eukaryota > Viridiplantae > Streptophyta > Magnoliopsida > Santalales > Viscaceae > Viscum > Viscum album. The sequence continues at coordinate 115,458,405 of OY728127.1, forward strand.
GGTTTGATATAACAGACGTAATCAAGATAAAATTCAGCCACTTCATCCTTTGGATGAGCACACATGTCAATGATTGTTTTTGTTAGCCCTCTTATTGAGTTTTAAATAGGGGCTTAACAAATAGGTAAAACATCATTTTAACTTGGTTAAGGATTCACGTCGGGTTCACCATTTTTTGTTTCCCTCAGAATTCGAGGATGACCTCCTGGATGAGAGATTCAAACGTTCTGATCGGTTTCTAGCGGGTTTGTTCGTAGAACTGGAAACATCCAATGATTCCACATCCATTTGGACCTACTTTCTAAAGGTAGGCGCTCATTAGCTTGTGGACTGATGAGGCTTAGGAATTTGCATTGGTCGAGAGGATGGGAGGTCGGACTCATCACACCTTTTTGAGGGGAATTATTGTCTATTCCGGGACTCTCTTTATAGATTTAAGTTATGTTCGTGAATCCTTATTACATTACCAAGTATAAAATGAGCTTTCCTTCAGTTTAACAGTCAATGATTAAATATGTAAGAAATTTAGAGAATCTTTTATATGTATTCGAGGTTCTTCATCAATAGAGAATCATCTATATTTATTTAGAGATTCTTGGTCAATGGTATCCTTCAAAACATTTATATAAAAGTCTCTTGGTCATTATGATGACTAGGCTGGTTTTAAAGCCACTCAGTTGGGCACTTGATGTTTATTGTCATTCAGAAGGACATGAATTATTTCAGAGTTGGGATCGAACCCATAAATGGGCTACCTACGTATCCTTTGTTTTGGAAAAGGAATCAGAACCCACGTAGTTCGAGTAAAGGAGTATGATGTTTATGATTGATGGCTCAAAGAAGGTTGTCACAATTACTTTTACACTCTAAGCTCACGTGAGTCATGATCGGTGTGAGAAACAAGAGGTATTGGTAAAAATTAGACAATTGTGCCATGAAAGATGCAATCATAAGAAATGTTTTGGGGCTTATGTATATATGACTACCCAGATAAATGAAGGTTAGGATTTACTTTAGGGAGAAAATCCAGGAACAGGTTCCATAAAGGTATATGTGCTTCATGGAGATTTGAATACTCTAACTTGGGACTTATTCTTGAAAAGGAAACCCAATTCAGGAGAGGATTGTTAACGGGGTTTTACTCCTGAGAAGGAATCCCAGATCAAACGAAAATTAGGACTGGTTAAAGAGAATTTAAGGGACTTGGGGCTTATTCCTGAAAAGGAAACCCAAGATTATGACTGGGACTTACTCTTAAAAAGGAGGCCCAGGTTAAGGGATTTATGACTGGGACTTATTCCTGAAAAGGAGACCCAGGTTAGGGGACTTGGGGCTTAATCCTGAGAAGGAAGCCCAAAATTATGACTGGGACTTATTCCTGAAAAGGAGACATAGGTTAAGGATTAAGGTTTGGGGCTTACTCCTGAAAAGGATGCCCAAATTAGAGGATATGGGGCTTACTCCTAAGAAGGATGCCCAAGATTAGTACTGGGACTTATTCCTGAAAAGGAGACCCAGGTTAAGGATTAAGGTTTGGGGCTTACTCCTGAAAAGGATGCCCAAATTAGAGGATATGGGGCTTACTCCTAAGAAGGATGCCCAAATTAGGACTTATGACTGGGGATTATTCCAGAAAAGGAGATCCAGGTTAAGGATTCTCTCATCTTAAAGGATGTGGTTGAATGAATGAACTCTCCAAATTTAGTGACATAAGGATATTTAAATCACTAGGTTTTGAGAGATACTCCACAGAATTCCTTTTAGATAAGGAAGTCAAATCAATAAATCATGCCATAAATGGCTTTGAAGAGTGTCTTGAAGACTGAATCTTGAAAAGGAAGTATAATGGCTTAAGAGGGGTGAAATGGGCAAGAATGGAACCCAAAAAGGAAGGGGCGCGCAAGTCTTGGAGGACGCGTAAGTACTGTGTGGGCGCGCAGGTATACCTGCGCGACACATGGTGTACTTGCGCGATGGTCAACCAGCATTGAAATACTTGAGAGACTATTTATTAAAGCCTTTAGAATCCTCTTGAGGTTCTTCCAGAAAAGGGACGCGCAAGTTCTATCGAAGGAGTAAGGCGGCGTGCAAGTGTGACCACTTCCCTTAAGGGCTGGCCACTCAGGCACGCAAGTGTTGATGAGTTTCAACACTTAGGCCTTCCTCCCTCTCTTTAGATCTTCCGTTCTAGGTAAGAAATTACCTTAGAAGTGTTCCGGAAGCTTTGAGAAGTGACTTGGGCGTCGAGAGCTTCAATCCAAGTTTTTGGAAAAAGATCTTCTCGAATGGGGGGCCCACAGGGTCTATTTATAGGCAGAAGAAGACCCCAGGCGGTTACCGGGAGGTTATCAATTAGGTCGCGCAAGTCACTTGCGCGCCAAGTTGCGTCACGCAAGTCCACTTGCGCGACCATGAAGGAACTTGCGCGGCCTATGGGCAAAGTTTTCCTTGTTCATCCCTTTGTCAATTTTTGATGTTTTCTTCAAAGGTTGAATCACTTTGTGCTCATATATTCCCCTTTTCCGATCTTTAGATTCTGTGATGAAAGGAGTGTCAACAAAAGTCCCCCCTCAGAGTTGGATCCCGAGAAAAATAGAGGATTTGACTATGAGGAAATCGAATACATCCAAAGGAAAAGGGGGCGCGCAAGTCTTCAGGGAATAGAGGGCGGCGCGTAAGTGCCCATAGTGCAGGGATACGACCCTCGGTCGTGCAGGGTCCGGCGCGCAGGGTCCCGGCCGCGTCTATAAATAGAGGGCCTCACTTTCGTACATGCATCTGGATTTCCGGACATCATACCTTCGAGCTCTCGCCGCGCAGGTCACCTTCGCCGCGCAGGTTGCTCTGTTTTCTAGTGTTTTCCTTGATGTCGCACTACTGTAAAGGCATTTGTACTTGCGCGGTTTATACTTGCACGTCAAAAACTAGCGCGGCACATGAATACTTGCGCGCCATTTTTAGACTTGCGCGCCTTAATTCCTTAGCCATTTTTGTCAAAATTTCTTCACAAATTTTATGAAAAATAAACCCATTTAAGAGTTAGTTTATTCATATTTTGTGTAGATTCAATGGTTCCCAAGGGAATTGGAATGGCTGATGAACTGGCTCGCAAGCGGATTGATGACACGATGAACATCATTGACCATGATTACTATGATATCTGCAACAGCACTCTCCCAGATTTGGCTAAGTACTTGAAGAAATATCATCCTAATTTTCCACAGAGCATCCATCTGCCTCTGTGTGGTCATGGTCATCTGCAAGGATTCATTGTTCCAAATGCAAACAATTATACACCTGAGATGCAGCTGCACTGCTACTCCTCTATTTCGGTTATGATGTGCATTAAGAGCAACAAAAATGGTGTGAACTTTCAAATTCTTCCTCCATGTTATTTCCTTGAAGATATGAAAATGGAAAACCCATGGGCTGAAATGTTTTCCATTACTGGTTGGTGGAGAGAAGACAAACATGGTATTAGAGAAATATCTGAAAAGAGTACTCTCTCCAAATGGCTCTTTACTTCCAATGATCCATTATCAAATCCATGTATCCATCTTCCAAGTCTCTTGGACAGAAATAGAGTCACTGTTTGATCAGCAGAAAATTTTCTCAAACCGCACTCAAGAACATCCTTTTACAATTGTTCCAAGAAGAGCTGGTATCACTGCATCTCTTATTGTATCCAGTTGAATGAATGAATTCTAGGTGGTTGCTGATGAAGCTCGGGATTCCGTAAATCAAATGAAGTGTTATGTTGAAAGCCTCTTGTAATTCTTGAAAAAGAGAAGAGACTCCAGTCTGTGGATGTCCTTCTAACTCTTGTGTATCAATGAAAAACACTTTCATATTCAATCATTTGTACCTGCATTATTTCACTACCTACTTCAAATTTACTTAAGCCAATGGTCTTAGTAAGCATAGTTTGATTTTTACTAGGATTATTACAAATAAACCTACAAACTTTGAACCTTTTAATTGCTCAATATTACCTAATTCATACAAAAAATGTATATTTAGTGAGCTGGAACTTGACTTTTATTCAGAGTTCCTTTGTCTTTTGTGGGCAGTTTAAAGTCATGCATGCCAGACATAAAGGGGATAATGTTTAAGGTCGAAATAGCTTTGACCAAAATGGATTAAAATTGATTCAATTCCTTGACAATTTATCTGAAAACATATTACCATACTCAAGTATGAGGGAAAATATGTAAACTATGTCTTAAGAATATTTGAATCTGAGGAATGATATGAAAAAGAGTTAAAATGCATTAGAAGAAGTAGTTTCCAAGAATGAAGTTACTATTATTTAACAAAACCCATTAGGGGGTTGAATTATGCAGGGCCACCTAAGGGCATTGGCTGCATGGTCAAATAAATAGAAACTTTTGTTGTACCCATCTCTCTTGGATTTTAATGATCACAATCACTCTCATCGTGTTATAACTTGTTTTCAAGTTTTTTTGATGATAGGAAAAAGGTTGCCAAAGAGTTGGCCCAAGAAGACTGGAAAAGGACTCTCTGAGTCCACCGGCCAACTGGTGGATTACCACCGGCCAGCCGGTGGTCTCTGGCAGAAGCAATGCTCTCTGCCAGGTTCTACCGGTCAGCCGGTGCCTGACCACCGGCCAACCAGTGGAACCAGACAGTAGGCCTTTCCCACTTCCAGGTGCCACCGGCCAACCGGTGTCTGAATCACCGGCCAGCCGGTGGAACCCAGACAGAAAGCTCTGCCTTCTGTCTGGACCACCGGCCAGCCGGTGTCCCAGCACCGGCCTGCCGGTGGGACCCAGACAGAAATCTCTACCTTCTGTCTGGAGCACCGGCCAGCCGGTGGCCAAGCACCGGTCAGCCGGTAAGCCCAGTCAAACTAGCCGTTGGGCTTTGACCAGACTTGCCCACTTGACCCCCAACAGCTCCGAAAGCCCTCCAACGGCCATATTGAAGTATTTGGGGATATTTCTCCTATAAATAGACGAGGATGGATGCCGGGAACACATCCGATACATTGGAATGATATTTTGATCCCTTGAAGCTCTAACGACAAATCTCTAAGGCTACTTGTGATCCATCTCCATCCTTGAAGCTTGGGCTGCCTCTACATCAACTACTCTCACACTCTTGGCGCTCAAGGCTTCCTCTAGTTTGTTATAATTTATTTATTTCAATTGTTTAGTTCTTAATTGGTTTTGTATTAAAACAAACCATCCTTTTCTTCCTCACTTTCATTTTGGGTTTCTTGCTACAACCATAATAAAAAAAGCAAGTTGTACGAAGGTGATCTAGCCTACCTTAAAACGGCTAGTGGGTTTCTTGCTACAACCATTAAAAAGCAAGCTGAAGTAAATCTCTCAACGGTTGAGTTGGGAGTGGAGACGTAGGCTTTGGTTTAAGCCGAACTCCGTTATCAAATTGTGTCTTGCCCCTTTTTATTTCCGCTGCATTTATAAATTGTTTTTAAGTTGCTAATTATTTTACAAAGGCAATTCACCCCCCCTCTTGCCATCACTCTCCGACCCAACATCTTTCAGCTGACAAGTCTGTTATGTGGACTGTTTATGCAAGGCCACCTATGGGCATGTACTGCATAGTCAGGAAAAATAACTCTCCGAAATTTACTTTCCTAGTGCTAAAAGCTAGTGAAAGTTTATGGAGATTCAAATTTTCTAAAGTATAGAGTTTGTTGTATGGAAAGAGATACTTGAATATGGAGAAGATATTTTCAGACAAGATTATCGAAGAACTGGATGAATATCACTCCTACGAAGGTCTGACCCAAATGTAGGGAAGAAGAATAAACCATAGACTTGAATACTTTCAGATTATGAAAAAGGATATGGGAAAAATATGTTAAGGATGGCTATTTTTTTGCGGATCCCTACATACTGTTGTTTAAGACAAATAAGGACAAAAGAGACATTCTTCCCAAGAATGAAGTTACCATCATTTAACAAACCTGTTAGGGGGTTGAATTATGCAGGGCCAACTAAGGGCATTGGCTGCATAGTTAAATAAAATAGTATCTTTTGGCTAACAAGTCTGTTATGTAGACTGTTTATGCAAGGCCACCTATGGGCACGTGCTGCATAGTCAGGCAAAATAATTCTCAGAATTTTGACATTTTTGTGACTAAAAAGTCATGAAAAGGGTTATGAAGATCTAAAAATATTTAAGGTTAGGATTATAACACATAAAGATGGGTATTGTCCAATGTATATAGAGATACATAGGTCAATGATAACCATAATCATGTTGTGGCTGGGTCCTGAATTGAAATTTTGGACTTCACTACGTATCTCATAAGAATGAGAATCAAGCCATACGTAGTTCTTGAAATGCAGTTTAACATCATGCAGGACGAAAATATGAGAGATCTTAGTTTAGGGTCATAGAGTTCGGACCATAATAATGAATACACAGTGTGTGTTTTCATAAGGACTTTTCAACCAAGGGATTAAAATTGAAATTTGGGGTTAGGCCCACAGGGTCTATTTATAGGCAGGAGAAGACCCCAGGCGGTTACCGAAAGGTTATCAATTAGGTCGCGCAAGTCACTTGCGTGCCAAGTTGCGTCGCGCAAGTCCACTTGCGCGACCATGAAGGAACTTGCGCGGCCTATGGGAAAAGTTTTCCTTGTTCATCCCTTTGTCAATTTTTGATGTTTTCTTCAAAGGTTGAATCACTTTGTGCTCATATATTCCCCTTTTCCGATCTTTAGATTCTGTGACGAAAGGAGCGGTAACAATAGGTAATATCCTTTATTAAGTACTTTAGTTTTATTTCCATTATACACCCCATAAAATTTAATTATTCCATGAATATAAAAACGATATCCAAAATAAATAGGAAATTTTTATTCTAAGGGTTATACCTTCACATACATAGACTTCTTTCTAATGTGTAACTAATATACTGTTTAAGTGCATGGTGAACTACCACATTAGGAAATAACGACTGTTCATTTTTTCCTTTACTACCATTTATGGTTGGGAATTATGATAGACACACTATTTTTATATGATATATATTACTTATTTATTCTTATGTAATAATTTTATGACTCATACTGTAAAGACCCAGAAATTCCATGGAATTTTTTTTCGTAAATACACGGGAATTTTACGAGTCTGCGGTTTCTGACGGCACATGATTCCGAGGCCCGATGTGCCCAGAATCGATTTCTAAAGTTTTTGTTAAGATTAAGTTAACACGTGTAAGTAGTTTTCATGAAAAAGTGGAATAAATATTAAACAGTAACTCAAATCAGAAATCCAAGGGCACCGTTGCGCTCAGGATGGCGGGTTTACCCAAGGCATGACTTAAGTTTAGTCAGCGCGAGCCTCTTGTGAGAAATACCGAAAATGGCATAACCGTAAATAAAATAATTAAATAAAGTTTTTTTATTTTTCAAATCCTTATAACTCATAAACGGTATCCTGGATTAAAAATATGAGACCACCGCTAAACTCGTGAGGGCTTTCTTTATTTAAGCAGATACTAACTTTGGCCGGTGCGGGCCACCAGAAAAAGTTAGTTTTTGGCAGTAAATAAAATAATTAAGTGACAATTATTTTATTATAAAATTCATAACTTCTAAAAGGTAACTCGGATTGAAAATATGAGAGTACCGTTGGGTTTGTTGGGGCATGTTTCACATAGGCAGAGCTTAACCTTGATGGCAGTTGGTCAAGGGTGACTGATAATAATTTTCTGAACTTTTTTTCGGGTACGTTCAATAAACGCGCTAGTTGTGTTTTATAACTTTTGAACTGGTGCTCGGAATTGAAATCCAAGGGCACTGTTGAACTCACAATGCCAATATTCGATTAAGAAGACTTTCACCTTGACGACGGATGGTTGGGAATAAAAGTTAGTTTTTGGCTTTAAAAAAAAGATAAAATAAAGTGTAGCCAAATATTATTTTATTCCAGCCGCCATGTAAGTGCATGCAGTTGGAACCTACACTTGATAGTTGGTGGTGAGACCGCCACACCCTAACCTCCCTTGAGAGGTTATGGTGGTGGGGCCCACCCGAACCCAATCTCCCATGTGAGGTTAAATGTGGTGGGGACCTCACGGGGCCACCTGACCCCAATTAATGGGAGGAGACCATAACCTCTCAACTCTGCCTATTAATGGTGCCACCACCACCCCTTTTAATGGACAAAACCTCCTCTTTAAATTTTTGGCATCTCCCTTAATTAATTATGCCAACGCGTGTGAATTAATTAAGGGGAGCCTCTTGACATCCTCCAAATTAATTGTGACACCCCTCGTGCAATTAATTTGGTGGAGCCGGGTTAATTAACTCTACCATTTGAATTACGTTCCAACATGATTTTAGAAAAACCCTCCCTCTTCTATATAAAGGAAGCTTGGGGAAGGTTTTGGTACGGCTTCATCAAGCGGCTAAACACAGGCAAAGAGACGCATCACCCAAAACTTGAAGGATTACGCCCCTCCCAATGAAGAATGCGAAGAACGCGAAGAACACTAATGAGGATCTTCTTCTCCAACCTTCTTCCTCAGACCCCTTCGACGTGGGACGTGATCATCTACCACGGATCGACGACCAACCTACCACGACATCAATGAACGATCGTCCATTAATCAAAAGGTAGGGGTGTGTTTTAAGTTGTTTAACACTTTATCTTCTTATGTTGAATCAACTTCATGATCCCCTTGTTATCGTTCTAACGTGGAGGGTTCGGGCCAAAGGAACACGACCCGACCCCTCCACACCCTTTGTGCTTTCGTAACCTTGAGTCGACAACAATGTAACGATGGCTTGGAAATGAGGCAACGACTACGAAGGCGGAGAGAAAAGGCCGCACTACCCGCCGCCTCCGTAGACTACGCCTCCCCCACGACGCCACAGTGCACTACCCACACCCCGTGCCCCATGCGCTGCCTGTGTCCCCTGGCGCACTACCCAGCGCACTCCGGCGCCCCCGCGGCGCCCTGCCCGCGCTGCGGGTGCCCTGTAGCGCCCTGCCCGTGCTGCCCGGCACACCCCGTGGCACCCTGCCGCCCTGCCCGACGCCCTGCCGTGCTGAGCGGCGCACCCCCGCGCACTGCCCGACGTCCGACACCCTGCCCGGCACCCACGCGCCCTGCCCGGTGCAACCACGCTCTTCCGGGTGTAGTCACGGCCTGAACAGAGTCGAGCCAGCCGGCCCGCGCCCCGTGCGGCCCACCCGCTGGCCTCCCGGCCATCGGCCTGCTTAACCAGCCCACGGTGCCCCCACGGTGTTGCTAGTCGAACCGCCCCGGTCTCCCGGGCCAAGTTACCGTGCCGTCTACTTGGCGACTATCGGGCCGAACCGCCCTCGCAGTCCGTTGGGCCGGGTCGAGTGGACCGGGTCAAAACTTAGCGGGTTGACCCACCCAATGGGCCAGGTCAGACCCAAAAAGTCTGACTGGGTCGACCCAGATCGGGTCAGCCCGGACAGGGTTGGGACGAGTCGGTCCTACCGGGTCGGACCGGACCCGGGCCCATTACTGACCCATTACCTTCTTGGGTCATATATTTGGCACCAGATGTCCGTTTGATGAACCGTAAGCGGCGCTGATATTATTGGGGCATAGCCATCTCTTTGAGAATAACCCACGGGAGTTAGGGGTATAGTTGAGATATGGTCAGGTTGGTTCGTACACGAAACCAACCGTGCCCCCGGGACTAAATGGCTAATAAATCACAGACCGAGCGTCTGATTGACGCGCCGCCTATTGCACTGAGACCCCTATGACATGGCGGTCCTTTGAGATACTTCTTCGTGGGACTTCATGAAACTTTGAGTATCTACTTGTAGCTCATGGAGCGGACCCTCCCAGAGACGAGCGAGCAGAGTATGGAGAACTAGTAGCTGGCTGAGACCTGATGACTGCTTGACCGATTCAATTTGGAGTGACTCGACTAGAACATTGGGGAGAGCTACTGTGTGATGAGGCATACCCATGGTGGAGGAGCGCTACTGTGTGAGGCGGGAGACCCGTGGTACTTGACAGGAGGAGTACCTCTGTAGGTTATTAGGGGAGCACTACCATGTGAGGTGGTAGAACCCAGGTGGGAAGCATCTCTAGGTGACATAGCTGTCCCACGGTACTCGACAGGAGGAGTACCTCCGCAGTCTAAGGTTAGTGAGTAGCGCCTCGGAGTCACGACAAGACCACTATACTCTACAGAGGAGGAGTTCTCCAGTAGCCGTGGTTTCGTTAATGAAAATACTGGTTTGAGATGAGTCAATGACCTTTGTGTTTTCCTTATGATTGAGATGGGTTACTTGATAACTTAGGTATATGTATGGTAATATACCTAAGTAATGGTTATCCATTGAAATAATATTATGTGGTTTATCCTTGTTGGATCTGTGAGACCTTGAGGGTCTCGGGGTCCCTACTGAGTATTGTTATACTCACCCCTCCATGGGCTATGATCTCACCTCGTTGTGTTGGATGCAGACAACAGACAATACTGATGGCGGACAGAAGTGCTAGGACTGGATGGTACCCAGATGTGGACCTCATGATGAGTCGGTACCCAGAGGAGACAGACGGATGTGGAGCACTGAGGAGGCTATCTGTACCTACCCTTCAGGTAGGATCTGTGGTGGACAATCCAGAAGCTGCTAGACACCTTCCAGCTATTTGTCTTTTAGTTGTACCTGTTTTGTCTTTTCCTTGTACTTTACAGTTGGGCTTGTATTTCCGGCCCCTTTACTTTTCAGCACTACTTTTGTATACAATTTTTACTTATTGTTTGTTTTCGCTTGTACTCTGGTTGTGTGTGTTTATGTTTTATAAAGGAAACACCTTCTCAGTTTTAGGGTATTACGCCTTTGGTGCTAGTTGCCAGCCCCTGGCCTATGGAAGGCGAGCTTGGGGTAGTCACGATGTGGGCCCTGGGGGACGGGTCATGACATATTGGTATCAGAGGAGTCGGTTTTACCGCAGAACTTAGGACTCTGATATTTTATTTATGTGAAGCAATAGTGTTAAGGGTACTGAGTGTGGTTTTCAGTTCAGGGAGTCCAATGTTGTTGCGGCAGCTGACGTGTCCATACACCAGGAACCTGACTACTGATTTCCAACTTAGTACACGAAAACACTGATTGCATGTGTGTTTTCAAAAGTTTTCTTTAAGTCAGCTCAAACCAGGTCAGCTCACTAGGTATAATCTTTTGATCGTGTTGCATCTGTCCAGGATTCCTCCATGCAGACAACCAGTTGGAGTTTTGACAGAGTACCCGCAGACAACCAGTTGGAGTTTCGACAGAGTACCCGATGACGGCCCACCGAGTGACGAGGCTCCGGTGTAGGGCCCTCTTACTATGTTGGCTCCTTCGGGTGGTGTACCAGCACCACCACCACCTGTTGGGAATCATATTCCACTAGCGACACTGGAGGATAGTGCACATCGACTGAGCGCGTTGCACGAGTTCCAGCGGCAGTGGACTTCGAGGTTACGAGGCGAGACAGATTCCCAGGAAGAAGAGGACTGAGTGGAGGTGATTTCTAGAGTTCTACACCTAGTTGAGACACCAGTAGTAGATGGTGATCTTAGCTACTAGTGTTTCCCAGAGAGTGACCCTAAGGTTGGTCCGCATAGTGATGAGGCTTTGGTGTGTGGACCTTTTCCCGAGATCGTACCTTTAGGTAGTGTGTCAGCTATATCACTACCTGTTGGTCAAGAGTTTCAACTAGCGGTACCGGCTGATGACACATGTAGTCTTATTGCCTTACACATGTTTCAGCATCAGATACCCCTCAGGTTTCGAGATGAGCCCGAATTACAGGCAGCTAAGGACTGGCCTGAGGAGGTGGCTGAGAGTTCTCTAGGACTTCTACAGCTTCGACAGGACGACATTTCGGTAGTTGAGTATTCATCAAGGTGTACTGATCGTTCCTGGTACTCGATGAATATGATACGATCAGTGCTTTAGATCTTGGACCTCCGAGTGAGATGTGTTTAGGGACATCCGAGCATGCACTTTCTTTTTCCTCTATGAATTCCTACCTATGTTAGGATTCTAGAGATAACCTTTGTGGTTGACTGTTCTTTGGCTGAGTGGATACAGCCAGTGAATGTTAGTAGTGGGAAAGCTGGAATCTAGTTCCAGTCTCAGAGACTTGGGCATGTAAACTATTTCAAAAAGAGTATGTAACATGGACATATGAATATGTAGGGCAGCAGACATGGAAGCAGAGCTAGGAGAGCAGCATGAGGTGGCATACATTTTGATATGTTACAACCACCCACCTTTGTAGTCCCCGCTAGGATCAGGGAGCTGGAGGGAAAAGGAAGAGAATAGATGCATGCAGTCAAGGAGTGTGACCCAAGGGATCTAGGAATGATTCGAGGTACAGACTGTGTCTACTACTAGTTGTTGTATCAATAGAAATAGGTACCAATCATTTCTTCCTTCCATGAATCTTGTCCCAGACCTAGACTTTCTGGTTAAACCGTTGACTTGAACCTCACGTCTGGAGATACATTTGGGAGGAGACTTGATAATCACACTTACGCCGATGGTGTGATCTGACCCTTGTGGCGAGAGTTTTGGTTGGAACCTCTTGGTTGTAGCGTCGAGGCCTTATGACGTTAGTTTGGGTATGGACTGGGAAACCACAGTTCATACACAAATTTACTGTATTAGGAAAAAAGGTTGTGGTTTATCTACAATGTTTAGATGAGGTTTTCCTTAGTCAGCGAAAAAGGAAACCCAGGAAGCACAGGTTAAACTCATGCATAGGAGGTTGTAGCCAATCACTCTTGAGTCGGCCAACCTTACCCTTGTGGCAGCAGGAGTTTTAAGTTTTCAGTCCCTCCAGGACTATGACTTCAATATAGTCTATACTCCTGGGATGGGGAAACATTTTTGCGGATGCACTCAGCAGGAGGACAATATACAGCTGCTAGGCGAGGTGATAGAGCAGCTGGCTACCTTACAGATATCCTTTGTGGATAGGGATGGATCAGACTTTCTATAGTCTCTTACAGTCACTCATCCCCTTCTTCAGGGAGTCAGGGAGGCACAACATGGAGACGCTGACTGTGAGACGTGACATGCTCAGATACCCACAAGGCAGGCACCTGATGGATTTTATGAAGGTGGGGAGCACGTCATCCTCTTTAGAGGATGTACCATGGTACCAGTTTCACTTTAAGAGGAAGTGTTGAGGGAGTTACACACATCACCTCTAGCGGTACATCCAGGTGTGGCGAAGATATACCCGGACCTTCAACGACAACAATGGTGGCTAAGTATGAAGAAGGCGGTAGTAGAGTTTATCTCTCAATGCCTCACTTGTCAGCAAGTGAAGGTGGAGCATCAGGTACCGGCAGGCTTGGTTCAGCCTTTAGAGGTCCCAAAGTGTAAGAGGGTTGATATATCCATGGACTTTGTGACGGGTCTTCCACTTATGTCCCAGGGACATGACTCTATTTGGGTGATCGTCGACCGACTCCCCAAGTCGGCCCACTTCCTTCTGACCAGAGATGGTACGAGCTACCACGGAGAAGGTGCAGGTTATCCAGGAGCAGATGAAGACTTTATAGAGTAGACAGAAATCGTATGCTGACAAGATATGGAGACCTTTGGAGTTCGGGGATGGCGACCACATCTTTCTACTGGTCTCACCTCGATGAGGTCTACAGAGATTTGATCGAGGAGGAAAGTTATCTTCGAGATTCTTCAGACCTTTTCAGGTCCTCAACAGAGTTTGCGAGGTGGAATACTGCTTAGATCTTCCACCTCAGTTGCACTGGGTGCATGGAATCTTCCTCGTATCTCAGCTGAGGAGATACATGCATGACCCTTCCCACATCATCAACCATGGGGAGATGGACATCGATGACGGGGCGACTTTCATGGAGGTTCCAATGGAGATTAAGGATTGACAGGAGGAGGCCCTGCATGGACAGTTGATACCTATGGTGTGCATTTTTTTGGCAGCATGAGAACCTCCAGGAGAGCACATGGGAGCGTGAGGCTCATATGCGTGCTCAGTACCCCCATTTGTTCCCTTAGTTCAAGTTGTAGCTTACGGGGACGTAAATCCCTGAGGTGGGGAGAATGTGAAGACCTGAAAATTCCATTGAAATTTTTTTCTTAAATACACAGGAATTTTACGAGTCTGTAGTTTCTGACGGCGCATGATTCTGAGGCCCGGTGTGCCCAGAATCAATTACTGAAGTTTTTGTTAAGCTAAAGTTAACGCGCGTAAGCAGTTTTCATGAAAAAGTGGAATAACTCTTAAACAGTAACTCATATTAGAAATATGAGGGCACAATTGTGCTCAGGATGGCAGGTTTACCCTAGGCGTGACTTAAGTTTAGTCGGCATGAGCCTCCTGTGAGAAATCCAAAAAATGGCATAACCATAAATAAAATAATTAAACAAATTTATTTTATTTTTAAAATTCTTATAACTCATAAATGGTAGCTCAGATTAAAAATATGAGACCACCGATGAACTCATGAGGGCTTTTTTATTTAAGCAGATACTAACTTTGGCCGGCGTGGGCCACCAGAAAAAGTTAGTTTTTGGCCGAAAATAAAATAATTAAGTGACAATTATTTTATTATAAAATTCATAACTTCTAAATGGTAACTCGGATAGAAAATCCGAGATTACCGTTGGGTTCGTTGGGGCGTGTTTCACCTAGGCAGAGCCTAACCTCAATGGCAGTTGGTCGAGGGTGATTGATAATACTTTTCTGAACTTTTTTTCAGGTACTTTCAGTAAACGCGTGAGCGGCATTTTTTAACTTTTGTACCGGTGCTCGGAATTGAAATCCGAGGGCACCGTTGAACTCGCAACACTGATATTTTCTTAAGAATACTTTCACCTTGATGGCGGATGGTCGGGAATAAATTTAGTTTTTGCCTTAAAAAAAGATAAAATAAAGTGTAGCCACACTTTATTTTATTCTAGCCTCCATGTGAGTGCGGGTAGTTGGAACCTCCACTTGATAGTTGGTGATGGGACCGCCACACACTAACCTCCCATGAGAGGTTATGGTGGTGGGGCCCACCCGAACCCTATATCCCATGTGAGGTTAAATGTGGTGGGGACCACACGAGCCACCCGACCCCTATTAATGGGAGGAGACCATAAACTCTCAACTCCGCCTATTAATGGTGCCACCACCACCCCTTTTAATGGCCAAAACCTCCTCTTTAAATTTGTGGCATCTCCCTTAATTAATTTCACCAACGCGTGTGAATTAATTAAGGGGATCCTATTTACATCCTCCAAATTAATTGTGACACCCCTCATGCAATTAATTTGGTGGAGCCGAGTTAATTAATTCTACCATTTGAATTACATGCCAACGTGATTTTATACAAACCCTCCCTCTCCTATATAAAGGAAGCTTGGGGGAAGGTTTTGGGAAAGCTTCACCAAGCGGCGAAACACTGGCAAAGAGACACGTCGCACAACACTTGGAGGATTACGCCCCTCCCAATGAAGAACGTGAAGAACGCCTATGAGGATCTTCTTCTCCAACCTTCTTCCTCGGACCCCTTTGACGTGGGACGTGATCGTCTTCCACAGATCGATGGCCAACCTACCACGGCATAAACGAATGATCACCCGTTAATCAAAAGGTAGGGGCGTGTTTTAAGTTGTTTAACACTTTATCTTCTCACTTTTAATCAACTTCATGAGCCCCTTGCTATCGTTCTAACGTGGAGGGTTCGGGCCAAAAGAACACAGCCCGAACCCTTCGCAACCTTTGTGGTTTCAGAACCTTGAGTCGATGGAGATGTAATGACGGCTTGGAAATGAGGCGACGACATCGAAGGCGGAGAGCAAAGGCCGCGCTACCTGCGTACTCTGTGGACTACTCCGCCCCCGCGATGCCCTGGTGCACTACCCGCAATCCGTGCCCCATGCGCTGCCCACGCCCCCTAGCGCACTGCCCGGCATGCCCGGTGCACTCCTGCACCCCTGCGGCGCCCTGCCCGCGCTGCCGGTGCCCCGCAGCGCCCTGCCCACGCTGCCCGATGCACCCCGCAGTGCCCTTCTACCCTGCCCGGTGCCCCCCGGCGCCCTGCCGCGCTGCCCGTAATGCCCCCGCGCGCTGCCCGACGTCCGAAACCTAGCCCGAAACCAAAGAGCCCTGTCCGGCACACCCACACTCTGCTGGGTGCACTCGCGGCCTGCCCGGAGTCCATCTGGCCTACCCTCGCCCCGCGAGGCCTGCCCGCTGGCCTCCCAACCATCATCCTACTGAACCGGCCCACACCGCTCCTGTGATGTCACTGGTCGAACCGCCCTGGTCTCCCGGGCCGAGTTACCTAGCCGCCTACGTGGCGATTATTGGTCCGAACCGCCCTCGCGGTCTGCTCGGCCGGGCCCAGCGGACCGGGTCAAAACTTAGCAGGCTGACCCGCCCAATGGGCCGGGTCAGACCCAACGAGTCTGACCGGGTCGACTCAGATCGGGTCGGACCGGACCCAGTCCCATTATTGACCCATTACCTTCTTGGGCCATATCTTTGGCACTAGATGTTCGTTTGACAAACTATCAGCAGCGCTGGTATTCTTGGTGCATAGCCGTCCCTTTGAGAATACCCCACGGAAGTTCGGGGTATAGTTGAGATATGGTCAGGTTGGTTCGTACACGAAACTAACCGGGCCCCCGAGACTAAAAGGCTAATAACTCACAGACCAGGTGTTCGATTGACGCACCATCTTTTGCACTGAGACCCCTATGACATGGAGGTCCTTTGAGATACTTCTTCATGGGAATTCGTGACACTTGGAGTATCAGCTTGTAGCTCGTGGAGCGGACCCTTTTGGAGATGAGAGAGCAGAGTTTGGAGACCTAGTAGCTGGCTGAGACCTGATGAATGTTTGAATGATTCTATTTGGAGTGACTCGACTAGCCCAGTGGGGAGAACTACTGTGTGAGGCGGCAGACCCATGGCGGAGGAGCACTACTGTGTGAGGCGGCAGACCCGCGGTACTCTACAGGAGGAGTACCTATGTAGGCTATTAGGGGGGAGCACTACTGTGTGAGGCGGCATACCCCAGGTGGGAAGCATCTCTGTGTGACGTAGATGAACCACGGTACTCGATAGGAGGAGTACCTCAATAGTATAAGGTTAGTGAGTAGCGCCTCAGAGTCGTGACAGGACCACTGTACTCGACAGAGGAGGAGTTCTCCAGCAGCCGTGGTTTCGTTAATGAAAATCCTGGTTTGAGCTGAGTCAATGACCTTTGTGTTTTTCTCATGATTGAGATGAGTTACTTGATAACTTAGGTATATGTATGGGCATATACCTAAGTAATGGTTATCCGTTGAAATAATAATTTGTGGTTTATCCTTATTGGATCTGTGAGACCTTGAGGGTCTCAGGGTCCGTACTGAGTATCGTTATACTCATCCCTGCACGGCCTATGCCCGCACCTCGTTGTGTTGGATGCAGATGACAGACAATGCTGACGGCGTCCGAGAGCGCTAGGACTAGACTGTACCCGGAGGTGGACCGCACAATGAGTTGGTACCCGGAGGAGACGGACGGACGTGGAGCACTGTGGAGGCTATCTGTACCTACCCTTCAGGTAGGATCCGTGGTGGACGATCCAGGATCTGCTAGACACCTTCCAACCATTTGTCTTTTAGTTGTGCCTATTTTGTATTTTCCTTGTACTTTACAGTTGGGCTTGTATTTCTGACCCCTTTACTTTTCAACACTACTTTTGTATACAGTTTTTACTTAGTGTTTACTTTCGCTTGTACCCTGGTTGTGTGTGTTTACATTTTATAAAGGCAACGCCTTCCCAGTTTTAGGGAATTATGCCTTTGGTGCTAGTCGCCAGCCCCTGGCCTATGGAAGGCGGGCTTGGGGTAGTCACGATGCGGGCCCCGGGGGAAGGATCCTGACACATACCTTTATACTTTCTATCTTGTGTAAATACGATAACATCCTTTGTGGATGTGTGGACTGCCGGCTCCTCAAAGCAATGTGATTCATTCACACATTACATGAAATGTATTAAGTGTGGATTTAGTAAACATATATGATATATATAACTTAATAATTATAATTTAATTATATTATATACATATATACATATATTTAATTTACATACTTTTTTTTTCAATATGATAACAAAACGAAAACATCATTCATGTGCACATATGGCCTATCGTCTCTATGAACAGTGTAATCCATTTCATCTTTATATATATTATAAATTATTATAACTATATAAATACTGAATATATATAATATTTATATAATTTTTAAAATTATATAAGTAATTTAATCATGATTTATGTTAGACGATCAAGAATAATGAGTCCACACATGTACATAGAACAAAGCGGTTATTATCCAAAGAAAAACATTAAAATGGAATTGTTCATAAGAAGGTGAAATAAAGTATAAAAAAATCATATATGGAATTATATAAAATAATATGGTTCTAGAAAATATTTATAATAATCTTATATATATTATACAGGATTATTGAATGATTATGAAGAGATTCAATACATTACGTAAGGGAATTTTGTCTCACTTTTTATTTTGTTGAGATATGTACCATATTCACCACTATATTCTTTTCTAAGGTGTATATACTACCATGTGACATGCTATATCGTTAATTTCCTTTATTTAAGGATATTAGAATCATTAAATGATGTTATTATATCATGGGGATCATAATTATAATGTTTCTCAAGTATAAAGTGTTTTCTCGTCTCACTTTTATTTTAGGTGAGATAGAATCCATGTTCACCACCTATTTCATATATGTGGTGTGTTTACTACCCATGTAAGTATTATATGATTATTATTATTAAATATATGGGTATTTAACTATATATTTTATGATCATTCTTTCATGAGGGTTAGGTTTCAAAAGTTACCAAATCGGTAAAGTATTTTTGTCTTAATTTTCCTTCTTTGAGACACATGTCATGTTATGAACCTATATTTTTATATGAGGTGTATATAATAACATTAAAATGTAATTTAATTAATATCCTATTTTATTTTTTTTAGTATTCATGTAATTTTATTCCTTCTTTTGTGTTATGATTCCATGTTACCAAGGTTATAATAGTTGGATGCCACAATCTCATCATTTATCGAGACTGTTTATGATTATACTTCAATTGAAAAAAGAATTATGGTCCATATCTCAAGAACACTCATGAATTTTATTATCCATTGGATATTAATATTGTATCCATTTAATTTTAAAAAAAAAATTATACTCTTTAATAATTAATATAATTGAGAACATGTTTTTCTAAAAATCAGAATTTATTTCTCCTTTTGATCAGAAATTTGTGTTCTTTCAAAATTTTGATTTATAAATATTATTTTAAAAGTTTCTGAAATTTATCCTATGATATTAAAGGAAATTTTTAAGAATGTTTTAACTTCCACATAATGGTTTAATAATGAAAATTCTTTTCATTTTCTGATCAAGAAACTTTTGTTATTTTTAATGTCTAAAAGGAATGTTCTACATGTATGGACTTATCCGCCATCATGAACATCATTTCTTTAATGATTCCAATGTATATATAAATGTTTATTTTTATGGAAATATATTTTTTCTTAATATTATGGACATTAACTTGTTTAAAATATGTTTTCAAGGAAAAAAGTTTTTTAAAATGGTTTTATGGTTTTCTAAGTTTCCTTTAAAAGTTTTCAAATATATTTTTAAAAAATGGTTTTTAGAAATGTTTTATTTATAAAAGGTTTTCTATAATGTATTTAAAAAACTTTTTCAATGAAAAAGTCTTTCAAAATATTTTCAAGATTAGTTGATAGTTTTCAAGGAAAAAGGTTTCAAAACGTATTAGAGATTATTTTATATGTTTCAATGGAAATGGTTTTCAAAATTATTTCTATATTATTTTATATGTTTTCAAGGAAAGTGGTTATCAAAATGTTTTCATTCTTAATTTTTATGTATTCAAGTAAATAGGTATTCAAGACATTTTCAAAGACACCATTATAATTTTTCATGTTTTTTTCAAAGAAAATGGTTTCCAAAAGGCTTCACGTTTTAAAAATAAATTTTCAAAGAATAAAGGATATTTTACACAGGAAATGTTTTTAAAAGATAATTCCAATTTATGTTCCATATAATATAATATCCATTGGTGTTACTCATTCCATTATAGGGAAATTATCTGAAGTTTAAATTCATATTCTTCTTCTAAATAGTTTATGATTTTATGGAATTATGGTTATGAACCCCGTTTCTTTATCACGAGTAACATGTTTATGAAATCCTCTTCTTTTCATGGGATATGAATAACTAAAAATTAAATTTTTATTTTCAAAAGCACTTTTGAGGAAAAAGTGGGAAACTCGAAACACAAACTTACAACAAGTATAATTTCATTGTGAGATGGGTGGGGCATATATCTCCCTCCAATGCATTAGGTAAATATTTACATCTAATGTGATAGACTAAGGTAGTCTTTGGAATGAACCTTGAATATTAAGATATCCATGGGAGTGAACCATAACTATCAATATAGTATAGGGAGTGAACTTATACTACTAAGATGGCCATGAGAGGGAACTGTTACTACAAAGATAGCATGGGGAGTGAAACCATACTACTATGATGACCCTAGTATTGATGCCTTTAATACTATGGAAATAATTTTGTATTATTATGTGAATGATAGAAATTATATTCATTATTCCAATGTTATTATTTTATGGATCATACTCTTGATTTTCTTATGATTCATGCCTTATGAAATCTCAATATTTATTCTATGTATCATGATTTTGATCTTTGATAACTTTGGTATGATCATTAAATGTTATGATCGCATTATCATACCCTTATGATCATGTTATAGTTACACATTCCATTTATTTACCCTTACTAAGAATTCGAGCACATTCATTTATTATGTTTCCATTACCATGTTATGAATGAATGTTTGAGGTATATGTACTAGAGGGGAAGATATTTATTGGATATATTGAAGATCTTTCACAATGTTAGAATATTTTGTTCCATGTTTTATAAGACACTAAACTATTACGGTCCATGGACATGTACATTAGTAATATGAAAAATATTCATAAAAAAATTATGTAATAACCATGTATGTTAAGCCTAGGTCTATATAGTTTTTATCAAATGAAATGTTAAATCATCCTTTAGAAAATAGGATGAGAAAAATTTAGTGACATCCCTACAAATATTTTTACGTACATTTATAGGAATGTCTCTAAGGATAATTATACCGATGAGTAAACGTTTAGGAAAATGTATTGGAATTTTGGTAATGGATAAATTGAGTGGTTTTCTAGAAATATATATCTATCTAGATACTACAACTTGATGTGGTTTTGGAACAAATATACCTAAGAGAAAAAAAATCTGAACTGGTGTGTCAAGCCTGACTCGACGTCACATGGTACAAGACAATGAGCCTTACTGTGCACCTAGTTTGAAACTCATGGGGGATTTAATTTTTAAATTAATAGAATCTTCATTTACAATCATGAAATATTTAAATTTATGTTGTCTATGAATAACCTTTTATAAACCTAAGTATTCATCGATTAAAAAGTAGTTGTCATGATTTAGATATCATATAAGTATTTTTTCATGATTATGTGGTGTTCTTATATGATACGTGTTTTTCACCCTAAGAATTATAGTTTTATTAAATGTGGAGAACTAGAAGGAACATGGTTAATATTTAATGTTTGAGATGTGAAAGGAATGGGATTTATAAAAATAGATTTCTCAAGTTGAATTCTCATTAAGAGAATCAAGAATTTTGTATGAGTATTTGTTATACTGATGAATAAAAACAGAACAAAAACGACATATGAAAGGTATGATATGTTATTATAGTATTTTATACATTAATATTAATAATAATTATTTGATTGAGGTTGATTAACATTAATATATGATTCATATTTCATATTATAATAATGTATTTTTATGAAATAAGTTGATAGAGCCTATGTAATAGTTTAAGAATAATGTTGGATGATTTAATTGTATATGTTTTTGAATTCACTGATTATGTAATACAAATCATGACATATTAAATTATTTTCATTATAATTTTTTTTCAAGGATTGAAATTATATGTTTAATGTATTTGATGAAATAAAAAATCTATTTAATTGAAAGGTAGCTTTAAGTAATGAAGAGCATTAACATGTTCCTAAGGATGAGAAAATGATATTTTATATGTATAAATAGATGATAATATAGATAAAGAAAATTGGATAGTATTTATGTCATTAGAGATGATAAATTATTTCTTAAATAAAGTGGTGTATATTATCATTGATGAAGTTTATAACATCTAGTATTTAAGGAAATAACTAGTAATATTTTTAATAAGGAATAATTCATGTTTTAAAAAGTATTTATGCTAATTAATGTTATTAACATGATTCAAGAAGATTTATTATGAGGGTATTCAAATTTTTGGAATGTGACAACCAAGATACACTATTGGAAATTTCATTTTTACCAACGGTTTTAAACTGTTGGTAAAGGCTGGACAACTATTGGTATACACTATACCAATGGTTATCCAAACCGTTGGGTCTTGATCCGTGGGGATAGACATATCCCAACGGTTCTATGAGAACTATTGGAATATGTCTGAAAAATTGAGTATATACCAACGGTTCATTGAAACCATTGGTACGAATGTTTACCGATTTTTTAGAACCATTGGTAATATCAAAAAAATCTCTATACCAATGGTTTACAAACCGTTAGTATAACCTTTTACCAAAAGTTTCCCAAAAACCATTGGTAAATATCAAGTAAAAATATCTATACCAATGGTTTGTAAACCATTGGTATATAGTTTACCAATAGTTTACATAAAACCATTGGTATAAGTTCTATTTTTACAGATAGGCCAACAGTTGTAAAACATTGGCATAACCTTTATGTACCTGCATCAACAAGCTGACCTCCCCCAGTGCACCTACAACAATTCCACCAGCTTCCACCAGTAGGCCTGCAGAATTCATACACAATTCATACACAATTGTAATACCTACAGAATACATACAGGGGGTGGGATGGGGGGGGGGGGTCCATACATAATACTTGCACAATTCATACACAATTTTGAATACCTGCACAATTCTCAATACCTGCAGAATACATACAGAATTCTGTATGAATTCACACATAATTCATACAACACATAATTCATAAAGAATTTTGAATACCTCCAATTCTATATTTAATTACCCTCTACACACATATAGAATTAACACATAATTCATAAAGTAATTACATAAAGTATACACATACAAAAAGTATACCCATACAACAAGTATACCCACACACCATTAACACATAATTCATAAGTTAATTAAATACATAAAGAATTCAATTCAGAATTCAGGTGGTTGGGGGATGTTCAGGGGGTTGGGGGTTGTTCAAGGGGTTGGGGTGGCTGTCCAAGGGGGTAGGGGTGTCCAGGGGGTGGGGGTGTCAGGGGGATGGGGGGTTTCTAGGGGGTGGGGGCGGGGGGCTACCCATGGGGGTGTCCAGGGGGGTGGGGTGGTGTCTAGGGTGGGTGGAGTGGTGTATGGGGGGTTGGGGGGTGGGGGGATTTTTCAAGGGGTAGGGGGTGTCCAGGGGGTGGGGGTGTCCAGGGGGTGGGTTGTGTCCATGGGGTGGGGTGGTGTCCAGGGGGGTGGGGGTGGTCTAAAGGGTTGGGGGGGGGGCTGTCCATGGGGGTGGGGGTGTCTAGGGGTGTGTGTGGGGGGGGGGGGGGTGACCAGGTGGTGGGGTTATGTCTATGAGGGGTGGGGAGTCCGTCCCGGGGGTTGGGGGGAGGGGGAGGGGGGTTCTAAGGGGTAGGGGCTGTCCATGGGGGTGGAAGTGTCCAGGGGGTGGGGGGGGGGGGGGGGGGTGCCCCTGGGGGTGGGGCTGTCTAGGGGGTGGGGGGGGGGGGGGTGTCCAGGTGGTAGGGTGGTGTCTAGGAGTGGTGGGGTGGGAGTCTCGGGGATTGGGGGGGGCTTTCTAGGGGGTAGGGGGGCTGTCCATGGGGGTGGGGGTGTCCATGGGGGTGGGGGGGGGGGGGGGGGTTTCCACGGGGGTGGGAGGGATTTCCATGGGGGTGGGGGTGTCTAGGGGGGTGGGGGGGTGTCCAGGTGGTGGGGTGGTGTCTAGGGGGGGTGGGGGACCGTTCAGGGGGTTGGGGGGATGTCTAGGGGGTAGGGGTGTCCAGGGGGGTGGGCGAGCTGTCCACGAGGGTGGGGGGTGTCCACAGGGGTGGGGTTAGGGTGGGGGTGTCTAGGGGGGGGGTTGTCTAGGGGGTTGGGGGGCTGTCCAAGGAGGTTGGGGTGTCTGGGGGGATGGGGGGAGT
Organism: Viscum album; assembly: GCA_963277665.1. Classification (NCBI taxonomy): domain Eukaryota; kingdom Viridiplantae; phylum Streptophyta; class Magnoliopsida; order Santalales; family Viscaceae; genus Viscum; species Viscum album. Next base: position 115,482,782 of record OY728127.1, read on the forward strand.
CCAGGGGGTGGTGGTGGTGTGTGTGTGTGTGTGTGGGGGGGTGTTCTGGGGGTGGGCGGGCTGTCCACTAGGGTGGGGTGGGGGGTGGCTTTCTAGGGGGTATGAGGTGTCTAGGGGGGTGGGAGGGTTGTCCACGGGGGTGGCGAGGATATCCATGGGGTAGGGGGTGTCCAGGGGGGGTGAGTAGGCTATCCACGGGGGTGGGTGGGCGGGTGGGCTGTTTAGGGGGGGGGGGTTGGGGGTGTCCATAGGGGGTTGGGGGAGGGTGGAATGTCCATTGGGGGGGGGGGGGTTGTCCATGGGGGTGGCAGGGCTGCCGAGGGGGCAGGGGGTGTCTAGGGGGTGGCAGGGGGGGGGGGGGTTGGAATGTTTTTAATGGAATGAATTTCATGGAATTTAAGAGCATTGGTATTTTTAAAATGGTTTTGGAATAGTGTTTATTTCAATGGTATGTGTTTCTTTAGGAAAAAATGAATGCTTTTGGTGTGTATGGTAGGAAGGGGGATTTGGTTATTAGGAAATGGATTAAATTTTTATTTTGGAACAAAAATAATATATAATTTTTGAAATGGAACCTTAAAAGGGATTTTTTATAAACCATTGGGGAGTTTTAAATATAAATAAGTCCTTATTATGTGATTTTAAATTGTTTTATGAAGAATTATTTATGATGTATCTTTATGGGATTTTTGATTTTGTGTCCCTTGTTTTAGAACATTAGATTATATTACTAAAGTTTTTGTTTTTGATAATTATTTAGAATGTCACCACTATAAATGAATCCAAAATTCAATAAGGGGATATCTCAGGTAGTCATTCTTGTGATCCAGCTATTCTCTTCCCAATCATGGTCTCTACTCAAACTCTCGTGGAAGTGGAATAACCATGTTCTTCTCAGATCATTGATTATGCATGGGAGCTTCTAAAATAGTATCCACTATTTGTTATTGGTGATCAAGGATCTCAGGAGGCAATGAAGTGAGTAGCTATGATTAATGGGATCTTGGAGTTGTTAGAAACCCTATAATCCACGGGTGGGGGGGGGGGGTGGGGGATGTCCACGGAGGTGGAAGGGCTGTTTAGGGGGGGTAGGGGGTGTCTGGAGGGTGGGAGGGGATTTCCACGGGGGTGGGGGCTGTCCAGGGGGTATGGGGTGTCCAGGGGGGTGGATGGGGCTGTCTGGGGGGTGGGGGTGGGGGTGGGGATAACCACGGGGGTGGTAGACCTGTCTAGAGGGTAGGGGGTGTCTAGGGGGGAAGGCTGTCCATGGAAGTAGGGGGGCTGTCCACAGGGGGAGGGGTGTCCAGGGGGTGGTTGGGCTGTCCACGAGGGGTGGCAGAGATGTCGAGTGGGGTGGGGGGGTGTCCAAGGGGGTGGGCGGGGTGTCCATAGGGGGGGGGGGGGGCTATCCATAGGGGTGGGCGGCCTGTCCATGGGGTGGGGGGTTGTCCAGGGGGTATGAGGTGTCCTGAGGGGTGGGCGGGCTGTCCACAAGGGTGGGAGGGATATCCACAGGGGTGGGGGGGTGTCCACGGGGGTATGTGGTGTCCAGGGGGGTGGATGGGCTATCCATGAGGGTGGCGGGGCTGTCCAGAGGGTAAGGGGTGTCCAAGGGGGTGGGCGGGCTGTCCATGGGGGTGAGAAAGTTGTCCACGAGGGTGGGCAGGTTATCCATAGGGGTGGGGGGGGGGATGTCTAGGGGGTAAGGGGTGTCCAATGGGGTGGGCGAGGCTGTCCAGGGGGTATGAAGTGTGCAGGGGGTGGGAGAACTATCCACAGGGGTGGTAGGGATGTCTAGGGGGTAGGGGGTGTCCAGGGGGGGCTGTCCAAGGGGGTGGGCAAGATGTCCACAAGGGTGGTGGGGCTGTTAAGGGGGGTTGGGGGTGTTTAGGGGTGGGGGGTATTTCTAGGGGTGGGGGTTGTCCATGAGGTATGAGGTGTCTAGGGGGGTGGGCAGGCTATCCAGGGGGTGGGTTGTCCCGGGGGTACGAGGTGTCCAGGGGGGTGGGAAGGCTGTCCACGGGGGGGGGGGGGGGGGGGGTCTATCCATGGAGGGAGGGGCTATCCAGGGGGGCAGGCTATCCGCAGGGGTGGCAGGGCTGTCCAGGGGGGTACGGGGTGTCCAGTGGGGTGGGCGGGGTTGTCTAGGGGGTACAGTGTGTCTAGGGGGGTGGGCGGGCTGTCCACAGTGGTGTGTGTGTGGGGGGGGGGGTGTACATGGGGGTGGGTGGGCTATATACTTGGGGTGGGGGTCTGTCCACAGGGGGAGGGGCTGTCCAGGGGAGTAGGCAGGCTGTCCGTGGGGTGGTGGGGCTGTCCAGGGGGTACGAGTTGTCCAGGGGGGTGGGTGGGATGTCCACGGGGGTGGGGGGCTGTCTAGGGGAGGGGTGAATCAGTCATAGAAAATCATGAAGTCAAGTTTTATTATTTAAAGATAAAAAAATAAAGATAATTTGACCTACCTAATCACACATATATTCTGGCACAACAAATCAATAAACATCAAAGGTCAGTAATATTAGTAAAAAATGTAATGGATAAATCTGTCCCTCATCACCATCACTATCATCACTGTCATCATCAGCCTCATCCTCGTCCTCATTTTCATCCCCATAATCGTACCCACCCTCCTCAACAGCCTCCTCCTCACCCTCGTACTCAGCCTCGGCCTCCTCATCACCCTCCTCCTTCACCTCAGCCTCCTCCTCGGCCTCCTCCTCTACCTCAGTCTCCTCCTCGCCCTCATCCTCCTCCACCTCGGCCTCCTCCTCTATATCATCTCAACCACCACTATAACTTCCACCTGGTGAACCATATATAGAACTCATCAATGACATATATTCATCACAAGTTGTGTTGGCCTCTGGTGGAAGTGTTGGACGTAAAACTTCCATCAGTTTCATAAATGCAGTGTTTTCCCTAGCAGACTGTTCTACCATCTCTAAGCCCCTTTCTTCAGCCTGTTATGCCTGTGCCTTAACCTATTGGAACTCAGTTTCACTAAAACTCATACTTGAGGAGGTCCAATACCTTTTCAAAACTGTACTCTTCCCAAGTTAGCAATGTACTCTAGCAGGTTGCTCATCTCCCAACACCTGATGTAAGTGATCGTTTGGCCCAAAATTGTCTAGTTATTGGGCATCAAGGGCCTATAAAGTAGCCCGTTACAAATATAAATAGATTATTAAGTTAAAAAATAGAGATTAAAATTCTAAATCTACAAAGTAAAAATTACAATCTGCTGCTGAGTCGGTTCATTAACCGCACTTCCACCTTTCTTCATTTTACTCAAGCAAAACAGTTTTTCTCGAGGCACACATCCTTATATATATTCAATTTATGCCTCTAGAATGACATTTAATGTAGGAAACCATAATTAAAAATATAATAACAATAATTAATTTCATAACTAAAATTATATAACAACTTTAGAAATCAAATAAATTATGGAGGAAGCAATAGAAAGTGCAAGTTGTAAAGAAAAATTATAAACTGTCATACTAATTGCCTCTCATGATTTGGTGTCATAGTACGTCCCAATGTGTGGAAGTATTTTTTAGCATCAAAGTTTTTTTTATTTATTCCATATGATTCCTAAATAAAATTCAATAATTATTATTAATGAAAAACATGAAAATTCTCATTTAAATACCTCTAATGTGATTACTACCTTAAATTGGTTAGTCATCCAATGAGTAATCATCTATCGATACTATTCTAACAGACAATCATCCATGACAGGGACCGCCTTTAACTCTTTTCCCACTCTAGCATTCCATCCAATATACAAATCGTTATTATAATCTCTCTAAAGCTCGCCTAAATCCTTTAGACATGCTGGTTGTGCACCCTCACCATTGGGGAAATTAAACCAAAGATGAAACCAAAATATTAATTCATATAAATACAAAAAATAATATATTGCATTAAATACAACAGATTTTTTTACCCATATCTAAGCCCAAGCTTTATCCTTGACTTCATTTGGAAACTATCTCCATGAGAGCAGGCTAACAGGAATGATGTCGGAGTATTTGGCAAGCATCACCAAAAAACTATGACATTGTTGCCCTAATTTTTCAATAATTTTACTATCTTTATTTTAGTCCACCATCAACTGTGTGCGGTGGTTCCACACCGCACGCATGCGTGTATGACCCCGCCCCCTCCACCTATCAGTAGATGTATCTGTTATGAAAGAAAAACAAATATTTTATCAATATATGTTATATTGAAAATAAATAATGGTGTAAATTTTTTTTAGGGTTGTATAAGTATACCTATGGTAGTCTGATGAATGGGCACCGCTGGATCCACAGAAACTGAAGGAACACCCTGTACAGGTGGATTGGGTCCTAATGTATGCTCCGTAGGGACAAAATCTGGTGGATCATGAGTCGAAGAAGATAGAATATAAAATCCCAGAGATAAGGAAACAGAAGTAAAAGAAGATGACAGGGATGTCTGACCAAATGCTGGATGGGGAGTGGGAATCATCATCCGATATGGTACAAACCGGTGAGGAGGGATATATATAAAGGGTGGTAAAAACATGGGAGTCTTAAATATCCCATGTGTCCCTAATGACACACCGAGAATAGAATGTGGGATGAATGGTATGTCAGTGGGAGGGGAAGAGTCTAATTGGGTACGCTGACCAGATCGTCTAGCTCTTGTACCACCCCCTCGTACGAACACCCTGAGTACTAAGACAACTACTAGGATTCTCATCAAATAACTACCTCCTAATAGATGGATCCTGAAAAAATGTTGAAAACAAAATTAATCACATGAAATTATATATTATTTAAATATATATATTTGAAATAAAATACTCACTACAGGAACTAGTGGTGGAATGCCCATCTGAGTCATGCAACGACTGTTTTCCATCATCTGTTTCCGTAACCTCTCTTCAATTGGTTGCATTTCCTACATTTGAAAACAAATATGGATGTAATTAGAAAAGGTTAACTAATGTATAACCTAAAAAACAAAATAATTGAGCTTGAAAAGATATATAATGAATTCAATAAATCATACAAGATGTAATAAAGAAATTTAATTTTTAATAGGATGGTTATTTACTAAGTGTCATCAATCTATTAAAACCATGGAACATTTATTCTACCAAATTCATAAGGGGTAAAGCAGTTATCGAAATTAAGGAAAAATTTAATTTCTTTAGCCTAGGTAGATAATGCAGATTTTTATACATATTTTGCAGAAGAATACAAACCATCATGTTCATTACCCGGTAAAATGTTAAAGATAAGTCTTAGAGTTATACTAATTTTATAAAAATCAAAGTTTAATCATTGAAATGTTCACCAAGTTAAAAATGTTGGTTTCATAGGTTTAAATACAGTTCAATTCCAAATTAGAAAATGCAATTCAAATAAAATTGCAAGAAATAAACATTGAAAATTCACATAACAGTTAAGTCGGATACAACATATTTATAATCAATATTAAAGCAATTTGAATAGTACCAACCTTAACATCCCAAGTTGAGGTAAGCCAAAATAATTGAGAACATGAATGGATGATTTTATATATTTCCCACCAAAAAATTTAGGTTCACAATCAACTCTTAAAATTGAGATATTAGAGTCATCAAAAGTAATAAATGGATTGTTTCCAATGGCAGTAAGGATGGTGTCAATTCCATCATCACCATCATAAAAAATATGTCTTGGAATTACTTCAATAATGACACCAAATTCAGGTTGAATATGGTCTTTGACATAAAAAACATATTTCTCCATTGATGCCAATACATATGGTTTATCGGTAGAAAGAGTGTGAGTCATATCAATTACTCAAAATCCACAATCATCAATAAATGTTCCCTACCTCGTCATCAAATCAAACCACTGACATTTCATCATCATGACTCATCCATGAGAATAATAATCCAATATATTTTTTAACGACTCTATAATAACATTAATTTTCAAATTGCAGTCTACTATCTGATGCACTTGAATAATAGTCTATTATGGTAGTAACCATAACACCATCATGTTGTGTTATCATGTTCTTTGCTCATTCAGTGATAATAAATCTGTACCCATTGATAACAATTGATTTACAGTTACGAACCACTGTATTTGGACCAAAAGCCAAATCTCTTATTTCCTCAGAGATAGAGTCAGTAGGAAAACTCAATACCTAAAATATAAATGAATATTAAAATTAATTAAATATAGTTTTAATTATTTTAAACAGTAATATTATTACCTTCAATTTTAATAAAGCAGAAAACTCTTTGCTATGCAAAGACTCTCTCCTTCTCAAAGATAAAGAATAATGATTTCTATTTATCATATCTTTATGTTCGTTTTAGATAAAAATAAGAATATATTGATATATATATATATATATAAATATAAGATATACATATTGAATTTACTTACAAGATGTAGTCATCGAACAAATCACAGATGAACAAAACTGTGTGATGTGCCATCTCTCGCTCTTTAAGGCTTGATGTCATCAATTTATATGATCCAGGAATTCCTCCTATTTGAGGAAGTGATGGAAAACTATGTTTAATTTTCTCATACTGTTCTTCTTTGTTTCTCATTGGTCTGTTCATTCTTTTAGTAAGATCAGACAAATACATAGAGCATAAATCCATAAATTCTTGATCCAAGTAACCATTCACGATAGAATATTCCGGATGATTCATGTTACAGACATAAGACTTTAATATGTACATATTTCTTTCAGTTGGATACATCCAATGAAAATAAATAGGTCCTTTAAGAAGTATTTCATTTGGAATATGGATAGTCAGATGCAACATTCATGTAAAAAATGATAAAGGAAATATTTTCTTTAACTCACACAAAATTAATGGGGCATCTGCCAAATTTTTTTGCAAGAAATACTTGTACAACTTCTTATCACAAAGATCTCTAAAAAATGGAACAACTAAACAAAAAACACTATTACATTATTAGACAAAACATGAAGAATTGTTATTGGAATCAACTCATACAGAAGGATGTGATAATCATGAGTCTTCAAAGGTTTTAGCTTCAACTCTCTTATGTTGTTCTTTTTAGATATGTTTCTTGAAGAGCCATCAAGAACTTTAATAGTCTCTAGTACTTCCAGAAAATGATTTTTTTTTCAGTATGTGTCATCACATAAGAAGCACATGGAACTTTCCATTTATTTTCACTGATAGGATCATGATGCAATTTTGGTTTGATTCCCCAATCCACCAAGTCATGCCAAGACTGTAAATCATCTTTGTCTTTCCCTTAACATTTAGAAGAATCAAAAGAAACATTTCATATATATTTTTTCAATTTGCATTACGTCTATGAAATGATGTAACAAATTGGTTGACCAATAAGGAAAATCAAAGAAGATAATTCTCTATTCCAATTGTAACAGGTTTCATTGGAAACATTATTTCTTTTTCTAGATTTCATTTGACCCACCCCGAATGAAAAACTGAAATCTTTCAATTCATTAAGAACATCAGTTCCAGACATACGCTGATGTAGATCATCGATATCCATGGTATTGTCAAATATTTGACGATTATTTATATATGGATGGTCCATTGGAAAGAATCATTGATGTACCATAAAACTAAAACTACAATAATGTTTTAGTATTCTGGATCATGTATTCTTTATATAAACCAGACATGATAGTTTTCCCTTCGTGCTCTATCCAGACATCATTGCATAAGAAGAAAAATCATTGATCATCCACATAAGTGCAACATGCATCTGGAATATGTCTTTTGAACATGCATCGTATGTGAGCACACCCACATCCCAAAGAAGTTTCAACTCTTTTATTAAAGTTTTCATGTATACGTCAATATCATTGCTGGGATCAGAAGGGACATATATGAGTATAATCATAAAAGTGGAAGGTTTTTTCATACACAACTATGGGGGGAAGATTATAAATGTGTATAAAAACTGGCCATGTGTTGTGTGATGTAAGCATATGCCCAAACAGATTAAAATCGTCACATGAAAGACCCAACCTCACATTATGAACGTCAGTTGCAAAATCAGGATATCAAGCATCAAATCTCGGTAATGAAAATCCATCTACCGGGTGAACCAACTCATCATTAGTATTCTTTCTCTCAGTATCACTCCATCACATTTTTATTGATATTTCATTAGACATAAAAGATTCTAGAGTTTGGGGATCAATGGAAAGTGCCACATTACTTTCTGTGGCACATGAGATAGTGTTCCATCAGCTTTTGTCTTTCAACGGGATGTGCTACATTTTATACAATCATTTCATTCAATAGTTTTATCCTAGAATAAACTGCAATCTTTTAAGAAATCATGGATTTTTTTTCTTAAAAATCTAACTTCCTCAAATAACTTCCATGCCATATAGTGGTTTGAGGGAATATCTGTATCATCTGGAAGTAATTCCTTTAAGAAGGTAAGAATGTAATCGATAGTAGTATTAGAAATCCCATACATAGTTTTCCCATGAAACAATCAGATTAAAATTTCTAGCTTTTTCATTTTACCACATTGTCGATATACTGGAGTCGTGGAAGTATCATTCAATTTTTTCACCCTGACAACATCATCATTTTCATTAGACACATCATGTGTGATCATATCGAAATATTCTTGGGTCAAAATACCTTCTTTTTCATGATGAATTATAAATGGAAACTGGTCATATAAAAAATTCTCCAATTCAGTCCTCTCATTTGGATCATCAGTAATTTGAGATTTCATTTTCTCCCTATTATGATACCACACAATGTAGTTTTATTGAAAACCATATTTTGTTATGTGGTAGATGACTTCTTCATGGCTCAACCAAGGTCTTCCAACACAATTGTAATAGGGGTAGTTTATGTGACCACTATCTGAATCATTGTGAAATTCAAAATCTAAAAAGCTCTACAAATTGTTTTGAAAATAATTTGAGATCTGATTGGTTTCATACATCCAAATTCTATCCATTCTATAAAAAATTGTTATAAGTCATTTCATCAAAATCAATTCAATAAGATTGAAGTTTCATAAAAAATATATTTAAGTAAATGAGAATTATTCACTTTATATGAAACCATAAATGACATAGTACTCTCTATGAGAATCATAATTTAAAAGACAAAAAATACTATATTTATAACAAAATATCTTTGAAGAACTATAAATGAGTGTACAAGATCATGTACACTTGTGGAGGATAATTATTCAGGAGTTGAGTAAATTTAGATCGAAGAAATTTTATATTTTAGTAGATTATTTGAGTGATCACATACACTGCCTAAGGGGGTGGGGGTGTCCAGGGTGGTGTGTGTGTGTGGGGGGGGGGGGGGGGGGGTGTCCAGGGGGTGGGGGGATATCCCGAGGGGTGGGGGGATTTCCATGGGGGTCGAGGGAGTCCAGGGGGTGGGGGGTGTCCGGGGGGATGGGGGGGTGGGGTGTCCAGGGGGTTGTGGGCGAGTGTCCAGGTGGGGTTGGTAGGCTATCCACGGGGGTGGGGGGGGGGGATGTCCAAGGGGTACAGGGTGTCCAGGGGGGTGGGGGGGCTGTTCAAGGGGGTGGAGGGGCTATCCAGGGGGGTCAGGGGTGTCCAGGGGTGGGGGGGGGCTTTCCACAGTGTGGGGGGATATCCAGGGGGTTATGAGGTGTCCAGGGGGATGGGTGGGATGTCCAAGGGGGGTGGTAGGGCTATCCACGGGGGTGAAATGGCTGTCCAGGGGGTACAGGCTATCCACGGGGGTGGAAGGGCTGTCTAGGGGGTCAGAGGGGATTTCTGGGGGGGGGGGGGCTGTCCAGGGGGTACGAGGTGTCCAGAGGGTGGGGTGGGCTATCCACAAGGGTGGAAGGGCTATCCAGGGGGGTACAGGGTGTCTAGGGCGGTGGATGGGATATCAATTAGGGTGGGGGTGGGGCTGTCCAGGGGGATACAGGGTGTCCAAGGGGTGGGGGGCTGTCTGGGGGGGGGGGGGTAGGAGGTGTTCATGGGGGTAGGAGGGCTGTCCACAGGGGTGGCAGGGCTGTCCAAGGGGGTATGGGGTGTTTAGGCGGTGGGTGGGCTGTCCACGGGGGGGGGGGGACTATCCAGGGGGTACAGGTTGTCTAGGGGGTGGGTGGGCTATCCACGGGGGTGGCAGGGTTGCCTAGGGGGGTCGGGGGGGGGGGGGGGGGGTTTCTAGGGGGTGGGGGGGGGGGGGTTGTCCAGGGGTACGAGGTGTCCAAGGGGGTGGGAAGGCTATCCACAAGGGTGGTGGGGCTATCTAGGGGGTACAGGGTGTCCAGGGGGGTGGGTGGGTTGTCCACGGGGGTGGGGGTGGGGGCTTTCCAGGGGGTATGGGGTGTCTAGAAGGTGTTTGGGCTATCCACGATAGTGACAGGGCTATCTAGGGGGTTGGGGGGATTTTAAGGAGGGGGGGGGGGCTGTCCAGGGGGTACAAGGTGTCTAGGGGGGTGGGCGGGCTCTCCATGAGGGTGGTGGGGCTGTCCAGGGGGTACAGGGTGTCCAGGGGGTGGGAGGGCTATCCACGAGGGGGGGGGGGGGGGGTAGTTCAGGGGGTATGGGGTGCCCAGGGGGGTGTGTGGGATATCCACGGGGGTGGCGGGGATGTCCAGGGGGTCAGGGGGGGATTTATAGGGGGTGGGGGATGTCTGGGGAATATGAGGGGTCCAGCGATGGGCAGATTATCCATGGGGGTGGCAGGGCTGTCTAGGGGGTACATGGTGTCTTGGGGGGTGGGCGGGCTGTCCACGGGGGTGGCTAGGCTGTCCAGGGGGTATGGGGTGTCCAGGGGGGGTGGGCAGGCTGTCCATAGGGGTAGCAGGGTTGTCTAGGGGGTTGTGGGTGTCTGGGTGGTGGGGGGAGGGCTATCTAGGGGGTGGGGAGGCTGTCCACATGGGTGAGGAGGCTGTCTAGGGGGTAGGGGGTGTCCAGGGGGGTGGGTGGGCTATCCATGGGGGTGACGGGGATGTCTAGGGGTTTGAGGTATCCAGGGGGTTGGCGGGCTATCCACGGGGGTGGGGGCTATCTAGGGGGGGGGGGGTGGCAGGCTGCCCATGGGGATAACGGGGCTCTCCAGGGGGTACGGTGTGTTCACGGGGGTGGGAGGACTATCCACAGGGGGTGGCGGGGTTGTCCACAGGGGTGGTGGGGCTTTCCAGGGGGTTGGGGGTGTCCAGGGGGTGGGGTGGTGTCCAGGGGGTGGGGGGCTGTCCAGGGGGTTGGGGGCGGGGGTATCCATGAGGGTGGGGTGGTGTTCAGGGGGTGGGGGTGTCCGAGGGCTTTGGGGGAGGGGTGTACAGGGGGTTGGGGTGGCTGTCCACGGGGGGTTGGGGGTGTCCAGGGGGTGTGGGGGTTGTCTAGGGTGGGGGGTGTCCAGGGGGTTGGGGATATCCAGGGGGGTTGTCTATGGGGTTGGGGGTGTTTTCCAAGGGGGGTAGGGGGTTTCCAGGGTGGTGGGGGTATCCATGTAACATTGATAATCAAGAATAACAATTTCATAACCCTATTAACCTATAATTAACACTGGAGATGGGTTTATTACTTACTTTTCCAACACAAACCTATAACCATATAATTATCCCCAAAATATTAAGAATAGTAAAACACTCTAATATTGATTCCTAATGCATAGAATAAAAGAAAAACAATATAATCCCAGAAAGTGCACAACAACACCACAAGTGAACCACCACAGAATTCAAATAATATCAACTAGTGGTGAATAATTACATGCACATGACCATGCTATTTTGTTTCGTGAGATATATATCAGAGAGTAAATAATGTGTAGGTATGAACAACATAGGTGAGTTCTATAATGGTTATAATCCTTTATTATGGGTTCCTTCTTGGGATAGAAGATGATATAAATACCTTAATATTGCTTTATAACTACCTAAGAAAATTGTGACATTAATTCCTAACACTCATTTTTAATTTCAAAAAAAAATTACAAGTGTATGACGAAAACACTTGATGGAGTAGGAATAAATGATCATGTAATAGAGTAAATTTTGGTTTTATCACCATTCACACATTAAATGATCCCAAACCCATTCTAGTGGTTCAAGTGGAAGCACCACTTCATTTAATGACTTATAGTGTGGGTATCATCATCTTAAAGTCAGAGTGTGATATTTCAAAGAAAACATTTAGGGGTACATTAATAATGCATGAGTATCTTATCATTCCTCTTAGGATAAAAATTCTATAAATGTATTTATGTCAAACCAATGAAATCATTTCAATAGACCTTAAATTTAAAATAAACCAAGGATAAAATAACTCAGGATCATATTTACCTCTTAAATATCAATCAAAATTATTCTATTCAGATAAATAATAATAAAACCGCAACCTAAAATGATATATTTCTTGTGTTCATAAGAGGATCATAATACACAGTAAATTATAGTGAAATGGAATGAAAAATCTAAAATAAATGAAGGCACATGTACCAATTTAAAGTGGAAGAACAAAAATTACTTGAATCAAAGATAAATGACCGGTTGAAAATTAGAGTTAGCACCCACGAGAGCAGGTTGGGAAGTAGGGTTCGAACCAAAACCTAAAATGATATACACCTTCTGTTTGTTAGGGGATCATAATACACAAAACATTTCAGCAAAATGGAATAAAAAAATATAAAATAAATGAACTCACACATACTGATTTAAATCAGAAGAACAAATCATTGGAAACCAGACCTGTTGTGTTGGGAAGTAGAATTCACGTTGATATTTAGGGACGAATCTTCAAGATGGTTGAGGTTTAGGAAAAAATATTCGAGATGGTGCATCGAGCTCTCATTTATGGAAAAAATTTCGAGATCTCTGGAGTTCGAGATCCCTAGATGTGTCGATATTTTGGAATTTTCTTTCCCAATGGTTGTAAACTGTTGGAAAAAAAATCATCAGAACTATACCCAACGGTTTAAACAAACTATTGGGGAAACCTATTAATCAGATCTATACCCCAAAGCTTTCCTTAAACCGTTGGGAAAACAAAAAATATATGAATATACCAACGGTTCTACAAAACCATTGGTATAATAGTATTTTCCCAACGATTTTTTAAACCGTTGGGAATATTGTATTGGTATAGGTGGGATTTCCACCAGTGAGATACCTTTGATTTATGGGGGATCAATGTTGATTTTATTTCATCAATTTATTTCTAAAGATTTGGATTTTCATCTTTCAAGAGGGTTACAAGGGTAACCACTTATGGAATGTTTAAGTTAAAATTTGAATAAGGTTTTTGAAATTAAATTATTATCTCACACCTTGAGGATTTATTCATATTGAATAACCAGTTCTAATAACCTTTTGTTGATGATAACTGAGGAATAATTATATAGAATATCATGGATATCATAATCTATTAGTACTTCACAAATGAAAAATTCACATTCTTTTTTGTAAAATGATGTGAATTGGATCAAGGAACAACAAAGTGTGAGGTATTACTTAAATAAAGTATATCATTTGATAAAATTCATGAACTTTAGGGAAAAGGTTCTTGAAACCAATTTTTTTCCTAGTACCTTTGTTTTCCATGAATCAGAAGGTCCCTTAGGTCTTTGTAGATTTATGCCTTTTTTCTTGTTAACTTTTTACTGACCTTGTTCTCTATTTATCTCCATAATAACATTATAGTTAGATGTTTTAACTTCCCACCTATGTTGTCATATATGGGAAGCTAGTTATGAGTTACTTTGGGTGACCATTACATTTAAAACTTTTCTTTTTCAAGGAAGTTCATGTACTTATTTTTACGATGTGGTTTTATATGAATAGAACTTACATGTATTTAATCATTGATAACCAAGATGAATTACACGGGTGAAATTAATTTTAAGGGGGGGGGGGGGGTAGAATATAATACCCATAGATTTTGTGAAATATATATTTTTAATAAATTTATTCTTTTTTATATTTTTCATTTCACACAATACTGAAAATAGTTAATTTAATATTAAAGAAATATTTTTGGATTGATTTATAAGCAACACCAAGTTAATCATGCACTACAAATAGTATATATTTTTTGTTGATCTACATTTAACAATAGAGTTTTCTTCTGTTATACACAACAATGACATTATTCGGTTGCATGAATAACATGGAAGTCCATGTTCTACCACACAATAATAAATTATAAAAATATTATTATTTATAATTATATGATATAAACTACCCATTAAATTTTTAGTTATGAATAAGATCAATAAAATTATGAAAAATATATAGTCTAAATCATTGGTTACTTATTAATTACAATTAAATATAGATACCAAATTAATATAAAGGGAATGATTTTATAAAAAAAATTATGCTCACAAAGGTGTTTTATACTAATAAATAAAATTAATTATTATTTGTGAGTAATATTAATGATATTTATATATTATTTATTCAATCAAATATTTTTGATATTTATCCAATAGATTTGATAAGCATGTGATAAGAACAAACCCAATATTACCCCCAAAAATAATTTTTTTAAAGGTAGTTTGACTGTATTTTAATGAAGAAACTATTTTAAATACAATTTTTTAGAACTTTAATGGATTATATATGTCAAAATAAACTTCGTATTTTAAATAGAAAAATGAAAATTATGCTAGGGTGAATTTGTTTGTATATTTACACGAAGATTCATTTTTTATGACTACTAAAAAAATACTATATTTTAATTCATAACTACTTTTTTGTACAATTTATTTATAATGTTAAATTATATTTTATTATAGTTTAAATTCAAATCATATCAATAATTTATAAATTAATCCAGTATAGTTCATTTTAATGAATTTCACATTCAAATTGGTTGTAAAAACTTTACAAATATTTTGATGTTTTTACTTTAAAAACCCACATTGACATCCCATTTGTAGGATTATATTTAAATTAATTTCGTACTATTGTGTTATTAGAATTTGTAAAAATGAATTAAATATTTGGAATCATAATAATTTATAATTTATAATAAGTTCAACATAGTTTTTGACCAAACAGATAGTGAATGTAACTAAAATTATTTAAAATGATTAGTGTTAAATTAAGATTAACAAGGGACTAAATCATAATCTTAAGGACCTAAATAAACTATAAATATGTAAAAAATCCATTTCATGGACATATTTCAACCCTATAATATCTTGGATCAGCTTTGTTCCGTTATTTGAGCCACATGAAATGGGAAAAAGTGGGTGGAATTCCCTTTTCCAAAATTTACAAGAGTTCTTATCCTCATCCACTATAAAAATGCCTCATCACCTCCCACTTCCTCAAACCTCTCAATTGACATTGGCTAGACCATGATCTACCCAAAAAGATCCAAAAAATCCCTCCCCTAAACCAAGAAACCTCACATTGGGAATAAATCCATCCAAGGTAGCCCTTTGGTAGACACCAAAAGATGTTTCACAAATAAGAGGTAAGATCCATCCTTAAGCTCATTAATTTTATTTCCATTCTCCACCCCCAAAACCACCTTATTACATGACTATAAAATAACACCAGTATCCTGAATATACTTATATTTTGTTATGATATGAGTTATACATATACATACACACAATTCCATCTAATGGGTAAAGAACATACTATTTATGTGTATGGAAAACTATCATCTCACGAAATGATGATTGTTCATTTTTTACTTTACCACATTTCATGGTTGAGAATTAATTTTGAGAAATTGTTTATATATGATATATATTATGTCTTAATTCTTATGTAATTATTTTATAATACATACCTTAATACTTTACTTCTTATGGAAATAGGATAACATCATTTGTGGACGTGTGGACTAACCTCTCCTCAAAGAGATGTGATTCATTCATAATTTACATGGAATGTATTATGAATAGTTATAGTGAACATATATGATATATATAACAAAATAATGATACTTTAATGATATTTTATACATATATACATATATTTAATTTACATTCCTTTTTTCAATATGACAACAAAATGGAAACGACGTCCATGCGTACGTACGACCTATCGTTTCCATTAATAGTTTAATCCATTTCTTCATTATATTTTTATACATTATAATAAATACATATATAATAAATATATATGATATTTATATAATTTTTTACATTAGGAATAATTAAATTAGGATCTAATTAACATGATCAAGAATAATGAGTCAAAACATGTACGAATAACAGAGCAGTTATTATCCGAAGTGATACCTTAACATGTAATTACTAATAAAAGGGTAAAGTAAAGTAATAATAAAATAAGTTATGGTATTATATATAATAATATGGTTCTATAAAATATTTATAATAAAATTATATTTATTATACATTCATTTTTAATGAGTACAAATCGAGTCAAAACATAAGGTAATGGAATTTCATCTTACTTTTTATTTCCGTGAGATACATGCCAAATTCATCACAATATTCTTTTGTGTGGTGTATATAATACCCTATGACATGAATTATCATTAATTTATTTTAATTTTTTATATTAAAATATTTAAATTATATCATTATCTCATGGTTATTACAATTCTATAGTTACTCAATTATTAAGTGTTTCATCATCTCACATTTATTTTCAGTGAGACATAAGCCATGTTATGATCCTATTTATTATATGTGCTATGTTTTCTTCACATGTATGAATTATATAATAATTGTTGTCAAATTTATGGGTATTGAGATATCTATTTTATGATCATTCTTTAATTAGGTCCATGATTCAAATTTTACCAAATCGTTAAAGTAATATTGTCTCAATTTCCCTTATTTGAGACACTTGTCATGTTATGAACCAATATTTTTCTAAGAGGCATATATATATTTTCTTTGAAATGTTATATCAGGAATATCCATATTTCTATGATATATTATTCTTCATGTAATTTTATTCTGTCCTTTTTTTTGTATTTCAATGTTACTAAAGTGGTAATATTTTATTGACACAATCTCATGGTTTATTGAGATTGTTTATGATTATGATTTAATTGATGAATCCATATAGTAAATATTTTAAGAACCCTCTTGAGTTTTCTTAACCTTTGGTTATTCATGTTATATCTAACTATTTGTTCCAATTTTCCACTCTTCAGTACTTAATTTATTTAAGATTTTTTTTATGAAAATACAACTTTATTTCTCTTTTGAGACTGAAATTTTTCTTCTTTCAAAACTTTGATTTATAAAAAAAAATTAATTTTTTTACTTTTATCATATGATGTGAAAGAAATTTTTACCAATTATTTACATTTTACCAAATAGTTTTAATTTTAATCTTCCTTTAATTTTATGATCAAGGCACTTTTTTGAACTTTTAAGCTATAAAAGGAATCTTTGTCTTGTACGGAATTACCCACTGTCATGAAATTCATTTCCTTGAACTTTCCATTGTATGATTACAAGTTTATTTTTATGGAAAAACGTTTTCTTTTATATTTTGTACATTAATTATTTTTAAAGTTTTTTTTTCAAGGAAATTGTATTCATAAAATGTTTTATGGTTTTCAATGCTTCATTTGAATGTTTTAATGATATTTTTAAAGAAAATTATTTCAGAAATATTTTCTGTTTAAAAAGTGTAGTAAAATATTTTCAAGAATCTTTTTTATGCTTTAAATGAAAAAGGTTTTCATAATGGTTTCAATAATATTTTATATGTTTTCATGGAAAATAGACTTCAAAATTTTTTCAAGCTTATTTTATATGTTTTGATGGAAAATGTTTTAAGAAGGTTTTCAATATAATTTTATATGTTTTCAAGGAAAATGGTTTTCAAAATGTTTTCAAGATTCATTTTTAAGTTTTTGTGTAATTTTTTTTACATTTTTTTGAAGAATCCTTTGTACACTATTTGAAACTGGACCTATAACAACAAACCTATACCATATATTTTGTCCAAACAATTGGTATAGGTACCTAAAATCACCTTATACCAATGGTTTAGCAAAAAATATTGGTATAGGTACCATAATTGTAACATCCTAGGTAAATAAAGTATATAAAATTTTCATATTTATTAACATTTTTAAATTAAATATTAATTTTACTTTAAAGGGTATGCTATGTTTGATGGCATACCCGATACACAACCACATGTTTCTTTGAAATCTTACATTGCACACAATGTTGAGTTATACTGAAAAATAATAATATAATATTATTATATTAAATGGTAGTTAACACATAGACATTATATTGGTGGGAATAAACCTAACTAACTAAAATATTATTACACATTTTTGTTAAATGTTTTTATAGTTATCCAATAAAAGTTAGAGGCTTAAAATGTGAATGAATATAATATTAAGCATAAATACTCTAATATTATTTAAAAGGTTGATTTACCACCTTTTGATGGAGAAACCTCTTTAAATATAGTTTTGGATAATTTTATATATTATATTTGACAAAATAAAATTCTTCTTTAGAATCAAGACATTAAAATTTACTTTGGTTAAATTTTTGGTATTTTTATGATAAAATTCATTTTTTATGAATAATGAAAAATATTGTATTTTAATTCAAAATTGACTTTTAATCTAATTTATTTATATGGTTAAATTATATTTTTAATTGGTTTTAAAGTGTAATTAGATTATATTTTTACCATTTTATCCAATTTTTTTTCATTTTAAGTAATTTCACTTTAAAATTTTACAAAAACAAGTGTTAGTCTTTCGATAGTTATTATTTCTGAAAAACACGCTTTTTTGTTTTGAGAGCGGGAATTAATTTTAAATTAATTTCTGCATCTTCTGTGGTATGAATTTGGAAAAATTTATTCCATATTTGTAATCAGGATGTTCAAATTATGTAAACAGGTAACTTTTATTTTTAGATATTATGAATATTTACTTCGGTAAATATTTTATTTACCATGGTTAAAGGGTAAATCTAGTAAACAAGGGTAAAAAAATTATATTATAATAAATTTAAATTACCCTAAAATGTGTCCTAATATTATTGGTTGATAAATTTTAAATCATAGGAATCCTTGGGTTGATTTTGGGACCCCATGGAGCCACTTAAGAGTGATAATGACACTTTATATTAATTAATTCAAAGTAAAGGCAAAAATGACATAAACAAATATCTTTCAGTAAAACAATTTTTACATGGGGTTATATAAGTTATATCTTAGAATATAAATATTCATTATAAATTAAAAATTATTTCCTAAATCATGGTATTTTAATTATAATTTTTATATATAAAATATAAAAAATTATTTATGACATAATGATGATGCAGTGTTTACCTCATTAAAGAATGATTTAAATAAATAAGATTATAAAAATTAAAATAATATCCAAAACCTGTCAAATTCTTATTGGATGATTTTATTTCGAACATGGGTCATCTTAAATTTTCTTTAATGAGTTTTGGACCTTTTGAAACTGAAGATAAGTTTATAATAAAATAATATTTTGAAACTTCCTTAAAGAGCCCCTCACCCCCTTATAAAAAGACATCAACTCTATCCCATTACTCACACCTCTAAATCCCCCTTTATCTTCCAAACTCTACCCAATTATGATCCCTAAATCCCTCTCCACATCCTAGAAGCCTTAACTTAGGCATAATGCACTTCAAGTAAACCTTTTGGTTCAAACCAAAGGGAGTTACCCAATTTAAAGGTAACGTCTTCTCTTAAGTTATTTTATTTTATTTTACTTCTACAACAACCTAAACTCTTTTTATTAATTTATTTTATAACAAAACCAGTATCATAAATATAATATATTTTTTTAGGGGGAGGATTCTAACTACAATTACACACACTTCCATCTAATGGGTAAAGAACATACTGTTTCTTTGGACGGTGAACTACTGCCTCACAAAACGATGATTGTTCAATTATCTCCTACCACCACTAATGGTGTCCATTATGATGGAACTTTATTTATATATGATATATATTATATTTATATTGTTTCTATGCTTCTGTATTCTCCATTTATAGCATACCATTATGGTTTCCATAATGGGTAAACACGATAATTTCATTTGAGGAAGTGCAGACTACTGCCCCTCAAAGTGACATGACTCGTCTTTGCTATAGGTGGAATGTATAAAGGATGGAGATAATTTAATTATATATGATATTATAATTTAATTATTATATAAATATTTATCATTAAGTTTTCATTTCATTAAATATAAAATAAAAATGAAAGTAGCGTTTATGCGTACGTGCAGCTTACCGTCTCCATGAACGGTGCATTTCATTTGTTATATTCAAATGTTATGTACTACTATAAATATATATATATAATGGATATATATGATATATATGATATCTAAATAATGAATATTATTATGGATATAGTGTAATTTTGACCACATGGACAATTTGTAATTATAACAATATCATTTTTGACTCAAGTTCCGAACATCGACAAAATGTCCAATATGAACTCAAATAATTAACTAATTGTTATATTAAAGTAATAAGTGATATAAAAGGAATAATAAATAAGAAAAATGTTCTTAAGAAATTAGAAATTAACTTAAGTTTATTATTCATGAATAACAAGGAACAAACAAGTCAAGTCGGAAACGAGGTAAGAGGTTTCTTATATCACTTATAATTCCGTGAGATTTGCATTGTTCACCACCCATATATTGCATGAGGTGTATTATGTATAGAAATTTGATATATATTAACATTATTACCTTTATATTCATGGTATTATATAATTAATTTTGTGGTTATTAACTTTTTTCCATACGACACGACTGATTACGACGTGGTAAGGGGTTTTTATCTCCCTTTTTATTCCCATGAGATTCAGGCAATATTGCCACTATTTCCTTTTGTGTGGTGTATGTTTTGGCCATGATTATATACATTATATAATATAATTTAATTTATGGGTAATTATATCTTCATTTTATGATCCTTCTTTCATGGGGTGTATGTTTCGTATGTTATCAAATTCGTAAGGGAACCTTTCACCCTCCTCTTGTTAAAAGACTTCACTTTGTTATGTCTTTTAATTTACATATTCTAATGTTGGGATATGTTCTTATATATCCTTAATGATATAAATTTTATGTCCAAGTGATGAGATACCTTTATCTATCTGATCAAATTATTTTCTAAATTTTAAAGTGACGGCGTTAGGCTATCAAATTTCTGTAAGGAAACTTCTTAACACAATTTCAATTTTTGGGTTAAATTTATACTTTTTGATTATGTCATGCTATAAATATATGCTAATGACCTATGATTATTTTACAATTAATATCCACTTATATTGGGTGTATTTATATTTTTCACACATAATTATTTCATTGATTTATCATTAATCTAATGGTACGATCTTTGTAAGGGATTTCGCCTCAATTTACAATCCATTGAGTCTTATTTATTGTTATGCACCAATTCACTTTTATATGGTGTATATACTGACCTTTGAAATATTATATCATGAATATCCTTATTCTCCTGATATTTTAAGTTTTTTTATTATATTCTTTAATTATGTTTAGTCAAGTGTCTCAAGTGTTATGAAACTCTTTAACTAAAACATTGTTTTAAATGTTTTAAAGATTTATTCTTCTATATATTTCTCATTAATGTACATGTTTTAAAAATGTTTTTAAGGATTTATTTATATGGAAATTAATGGTTTAAAATTCTAATACATTTAAAAGTTTCAAAGTGGTATGGGACACTTTGATTCAAAAATATCTATATTAAATGTTTTAAATGGTTTTAAAAATGGTTTTGATAAAGCATTGATTACGTCAATATCTTGAAATGATATATTGTGATTGCAATGTGGAAATGTTATCTTTATTTCATGCTTGTTTTATGTTAGGATTTATAATGGTACTTGGACATTTAACGAGTGGTTACGTGATAAACCAAATGAAGGGTGGTGCCGTGATAAACCAGGATGGGTGGTTAAGTTATAACCTCCAATGCATTGGGTATGGAAGTCAGCTGTATGACTATTCTATTTAGTGATATATGTGGAAGTTGACCATATGGTTATTCCATATAAGTATGTTTATGTCCCAAGTTACCTATATATGTTATGTGTGCTTTCTATGGGGTTTATGGTAGTATTTTGGTTAAAAAAGGGGTAAAAAATAATCATTTATTCAGTGAAGAGTATTTACAACTTCATAAAGGTGAAAATTATTACTTATGATAAGGTATTCATGGTTTACTTTTTGTTTTGAAAAACTAACAGTTTTCCTTCTTTGTGTATCCCTTAATGATCTTTTTATGATCATCCCAAGTTTTTGAAATGTTTTCTATAGGACTTAAAGATGAATAGGGTCAAGGATGAGATTAAGGAAAAGTCATGCTATTTAAAATATGGAACTAGAAAAGTTTTTTAAGAGTTTTTATTTTATGAAAAAATGGAAACTGAGTATAAGTGTTTACTTTGTAATTTTTGAGATGTAATGTAATAGTTATGGCCTAATTATCTAAAAATATAAACCTAAAAAGATCCTCAATGTGAATTATTCATTTAATTCAAGATTATGTAATGTTATAAGGCCAGGTCCTTATAGTTGGTATCAGAGTTCGGTTTAGATAACATTAGAAGTTTGGGTGTTATTTTAGCATAAGTGACATAACCATAATAGTTAGAATATTTTAAAGAGTCATAGATTTTTAGATAAATAGAATTAGTTTAAGATAACATGAAAAAGTATGTTTTTGTGTTTACCCTCCTAATAAGATAGTATATGATGATTTTACTGATATACTCACACTGAACTTTTTGGTTTTAGTTAATGGATGGATCTAGTGAGCACCAAAGTAACAATGGATGTGAAGAAAACTGTGATGGTTTTTTGAATAAGAAACTGAATGAAATGGGAGCTGCAATGAGAAATCTTGTGGTTATTCTCAACCAACTATCTGGAATAATGATCAACCACCTGAACCTTGGAGATTTTTATAAGGCATCGTATATGCAAGAAACAAATACCTATGGAATTTTATGTAATAATCATAAAGGTAAGTATATTAAAAAAACTATGTGTCAAGGATGTGGAAATAAACACTTAGGAAAATGATTCAAAGGGATAGGAAGATGCTATAGATGTGGTAATGAAGGTCATAAAGCAAGAACCTACCATGGAAAAAGGAAGAGTCTGATTGACTCCAGGAAAGGGAAATAAGTTCTTTCTAAAGGATCAATTGGATGTTATAAATGTGGTGTTCATGGTAATTATACAAATATATTTCCTACGAAGAAGGTTTAGTAATGGGATTAAAAGAACTATATAAATATATGTTTACCAATTCCTAATTCCATTCCAATTGAAGATGAGGAAACTGATAATGATCGATGAAATGTATAAATTATTTCTTAGATGATGTTTGGACATTATTGAATCTTAGAATATGATTAATGATTTTTTATAGGAATGAAGTATTATGGAATATGTTGGAAAATAATGGATAATGGATCATGAAAAATGTTTAATGAGTAAAAAGTCTACATATAAGGGATTCGAGAGTTATGGAACATTTTAGGAAGATGAAATGCCTAAAAGTATTAAGGATCTATTGATGATGGGATTACATTGGAAGAATTTTTCTAGTATGTGTAACCATGAAGTTTGATATGTGAAAATTATATTCAAGAAATAGTTATCTTTTATTGTGTGTACATAATGGATAATCTTAGGGGTTCATATGATCTTTTGTTTTTGAGGCAATTACAGGTTATTACTTTATGGGATGAAAATGTGAGGTATGAGATAACATTTGTGGTTAAAATATTTTATGGTTATTTTTAAGGGATTTATCTCATTTTTTGAAATGTTTTAAAATTATATAGTTCTTTAAAAATGACAACATGTAGACCATGTGAAAACCTATCACGTCGGAAAAAGATGCAGGAATCGAACCCACAACCAAAGTGAGATTGAGATTTATCACCTACCACTGCACTATGTGATGTCCCTAGTTAGTATAACTTATTATTTTTAGTTAAATTATTTTATTGATCAATAATATGTTGATTTGGGATATCATGTTTTATCAAATAGATATCCTTAGTATAAGAAAATGATATGGTGATTAAGTGATAAAGGTTATTTTGGAAGACATTTTATCTTTTGGGAACACTATATGCTTAATAGAAATAGAATACTATGGGATTTATTTTGTGGATTAATGGTTGAAATATTATTTTGTAATAATCTATGTTTTTATTCTGGACATATAGCAATTTGGGTTATTTATGGAAATGATTAACCTATCATAGAAAATATGTGATTAGATTAATTACTTTTCAGTATGAGACTTTAAGAGTAACCAATGTTATTTTAAGACTATGTGATCAAATCCTTCTAAATTTTGGATTTCAATCTTAGTTTGATTATTTTGAAGAATTTTTTAAAGGAAAATTTTGTATTGAATGGTCTTGGTTGATACTTTGGGTACTATTTGTTGAATTTTGGAGATTAAGAGTAGTATTTATTTTTATAAAGGATTATCCTTTTGGGGGATTATCTGATCTCGTACTAATCATTTTGGTTTGGGTTGATGTCTAAAGATAGGGAAAATATATAGTTCATATTTTTTAGATTATTTGATACTCTATAAGTTGATTCTAGCACTTCATTTGTGACAAAGTCATCTTGAGTACTTACCATTTGGAGAAAAGAGGAGTTTGTGGTAGAATTTTATTAAAGGATGACACTCTACATGACAAGTAAGTATATTTCCTTATGATATTAGTCTAGTTATTAATAAAATTATTCAACTATATGAAAAGGATCTTGAAGAAAAAATGTTATAATCTCTCTTTTATCCTCAGACTTTTACCCAACCACAAATTTATGGTATTGTGGTGGTTATATTTTTGTGATCAAGTTATCTATCACTCTCTATTAATATATGAGTATTAGTTCTCTTCCATATAAATGTTTTACTATATGGAATCTTAGTATGGGTTATCTCAACTGACCTTTGTACTTCTCTTTATTTCTTTTAATGTGATATTTTTATTGACTCCTTTTCTGATGTGGAACTTTTAATGAAGTTTTCAAGCCCAATTTTAAAATTATGAGGACAGAATTTCCAAAAGGGGGAAGGATGTAACATCCTAGGTAAATAAATAATATGAAAATTTCATATTTATTAAAATTTGTGAATTAAATATTAATTTTAATTTAAAGGTGATGCTATGTTTTATGACATACCTGATACGCAACAACGTGTTTCTTTGAAATCTTACATTGCACACAATGTTGAGTTATACTGAAAAATAATAATATAATATTATTATATTAAATGGTAGTTAATGCATAACCATTGTATTGGTGGGAATAAACATATCTAACTGCAATATCATTATGCATGTTTGTTAAATGTTTTTATAGTTATCCAATAAAAGTTAGAGGCTTAAAATGTGAATGAATCTAATTTTAAGCATAAATACTCTAATATTCTTTAAAAGGCCGATTTACCGTCTTTTAATGGAGAACACCTTTTAAATCTAGTTTTGTTCATTTTATATGTTCTATTTGACAAAATAAAATTATTCTTTAGAATCGAGTTGTCAAAATTTACTTTGGGTAAATTTTTGGTATTTTTCTGATAAAATTCATTTATTTTATGATTAATGAAAAATACTGCATTTTAATTCAAAACTTCCTTTTAATCTAATTTATTTATATGGTTAGATTATCTTTTTAATTGGTTTTAAAGTTTAATTAGATTATATTTTTACCATTTAATCTATTTTTGGCAATTGTAAGTAATTTCACTTTGAAATTGTACATAAACAAGCATCAATCTTTTTATAGTTATTATTTCTTAAAAACATACTTTTTGTTTTGACATCGGGAATTAATTTTAAAATAATTTCTTCCACTAATTTGTTTTGAAATTGGAAAATTGGATTCTATATTTGGAATTACAAGGTCCAAATTTTGTAAATAGGTAACTTTTATTTTTAGACATTATGAATATTTACTTCGGTAAATATTTTATTTACCACGGTTATAGGGTAAATGTAGTAAATAAGGGTAAAATAATAATTTTATAATAATTTTAATTTACCCTAAAATGTTTAATAATACTATTTTTTGATATATTTCCAACCATGGGCATCCTTGGGTCGATTTTGGGACCCCATGGAGTCACTTAATAGTGATAATGACACTTTATATTAATTAATTTAAAGTAAAGGTAAAAATGACATAAACAAATATCTTTTAGTAAAACAATTTTTACATGGGGTTATATAAGTTATCTATTCAACTATAACTATTAATTATAAATATAAAAATATTTCCTAAATCATGGTATTTTATTTATAATTTTTAGACATCATATAAATAAAATTGTTTATGACACAATAATGATCGAGTGTTTACCTCATTAATGAATGATTTAAATAAATAAGATTATAAAAATTAAAAAAATATCTAAAAACTATCCAATTATTATTGGATGATTTTATTTCAAACATGATTCATATTATATTATACTTTAATTAGTTTTGGAACTTTTGAAACTAAAGATAAGTTTATAATAAAATAATATTTTCAAACTTCCTTAAAGAGCCCCTCACCCCCTTATAAAAATCCATCACCTCTAACCCATTAGTCACACCTATAAAACCCTTTATATCATCCAAAATCTTCCCAATTAAGCTGAATACATCTCTATACTCCTACTATAATCCTTACCTTAGGCAGAAGGCACTTCAAGTAAACCTTTTGGTTCAAACTAAAGGAAGTTACCCGATTTAAAGGTAACATCTTCTCTTAAGTTCTTTTATTTTATTTTAATTCTCCAACCCCCTAAACTCTTTATATGTATTTATTTTATAAAAACACCAGTATCATCAATATAATAGGTTTTTTATGAGAATTATTCAAACTACACTTACACACACCTCCATCTAATGGGTAAAGAACATACTGTTTTCGTGGATGACGAACTACTGCCACACAAAACGATGATTGTTCAATTATTTCCTACCACCTCTCATGGTAGAAATTATGATGGAACTGTGTTTATATGTGATATATATTATATTTATATTGTTTTTATTCTTTTTTATTTCCCATTTATATCATATCTTTATGGTTTCCATAATGGGTAAATGCGATAATTTCATTTCAGGAAGTGCGGACTACCGCCCCCTCAAAGTGATATGACTCATCCATGCCATACGTGAAATGTATAAAGGATGGAGATAATTAAATTATATATTATATTATAATGGAATTATAATATAACTATTTATCATTACATTTTTATTTCATTAAAAATGAAATATAAATTAAAGTAGTGTTTATGCGTACGTACGACTTACTGTCTCCATGAACGGTGCATTTCATTTCTTATCTCCAAATATTATGTACTATTACAAATACATATATATAAAGGATATATATGATACATATGATATCTAAATAATTAAAATTATTCTGTATATAATTTAATTTTGACCACATGGACAATTTTTAATTATAACAAGTTCATTTTTGACTCAAGTTCTGAACATCGACAAAATGTCCAATATGAACTCAAATAATTAACTAATTGTTATAGCAAGGTAATAAGTGATATAAAAGGAATAATAAAAATGAAAAATTTTCTTAATAAAGTATAAATTAACTTAAGTTTATTATTCATGAAGAATAAGGAACAAACAAGTCAATTCGGACATGAGGTAAGAGGTTTCTTATCTCACTTTTAATTCCATTAGATTTCCATTATTCACCACTTATTTATTGCATGTGGTGTATTTTGTACTGAAATTTGATATATATTATACTTATTCTCTTTATATTCATTGTATTCTGTGATTAATTTGGTGGTTATTAACTTTTTTCCATATGACTTGATTGATTATGACGTGGTAAGGGGTTTTCATCTCCCTTTTTATTCCCGTGAGATTCATGCTATATTGCCACTATTTACTTTTGTGTGGTGAATTTACTGCCCATGATTTTTTTCATTGTATAATATAATTTAATTTATGGGTAATTACATCTTCATTTTATGATCCTTCTTTCATGGGGTGTATGTTTCGTATGTTACCAAATCGGTAAGGGAACCTTTCACCCTCCTCTTTTTAAAAGAATTATTTTTGTTATGTATTTTAATTTACATCTTATAATGTTGGGATATGTTCTTATATATCCTTAATGATGTAAATTTTATATCCATGTGACAAGATACCCTTTTCTATCTCATCAAATCATTTTTTTAATTTTAAAGTGACACCGTTAGGCTATCAAATTTCTGTAACGAAACTTCTTAACCCAATTTCAATTCTTTGGGTTAAACTTCTACTTCTTGATTATGTCGTGATATAAATATGTGAAAATGACCTCTTATTGTTTTAAACTTAATATACACTTATATTGGGTGTTTTTATTTTTTTCACACCTAATTATGTCATTGATTTATCCTTAATATAATGGTAAGATCTTTGTAAGGTATTTTGTATCAATTTACATTCCATTGAGACTTATTTATTGTTATGAACCACTTCACTTTTATATGGTGTATATACAGACCTTTTAAATATTATATCATGAATATCCTTATTCTCATGATATTATAAGTTTTTTTATTATTTAATTATGTTTATTCAAGTGTTCTCAAGTGTTATGAGACTCTTTAACTAAAACATTGTTTTAAATGTTTTAAAGATTTATTCTTATAAATATTTATCATTAATGTACATGTTTTAAAAATGGTTTTAAGGATTTATTTATATGGAAATTAATGTTTTAAAATGATAATACTATTAAAATTTTCAAAGTGGTATGGGACACTTTGATTCAAAAATCTCTTTATTAAATGTTTTAAATGGTTTTGAAAATGGTTTTGATAAAGCATTGATTATGTCAATATCTTGAAATGATATATTGTGATTGCAATGTGGAAATTTTATCTTTCCTTCATTCTTTTTTTATGTTATGATTTATAATGGTACTTGGACATTTAACGGGTGGTTACGTGATAAACCAAATGATGGGTGGTTCCGTGATAAACTCAGATGGGTGGTTACGTTATAACCTCCAATGCATTGGGTATGGAAGTCAGCCGTATAGATATTTAATTTAGTGATATGTGTGGAAGTCGATCGTATGGTTATTCCATTTAAGTATGTTTATGTCCCAAGTTACCTACATATGTTATGTGTGCTTTATATGAGTTTTATGTTAATCTTTTGGTTACAAAATGGGTAAGAAATGATCATTTATTCAATGAAGAGTATTTAATACTTTATAAAGGTGAAAATTATTACTTATGATAAGGTATTTATGGTTTACTTGTTGTTTTGAATAATTAACATTTTTCCTTCTTTTTGTATCCCTTACTAAGCTTTTTATGCTCATCCTAAGTTTTTAAAATGTTTTCTATAGGACTTAAAGATGAATAGGGTCAATTATGGGATCAAGGAAAAGTCATGCTATCTAAAATGTTGAACTAGACATGTTTTTAAGAGATTTTATTTTATGAAAAAAATGAAAACTGAGTAAAAGTGTCTACTTTGTGATTTTTGAGATGTAATGTAATATTTATGGCCTAATTCTCTAAAAATCTAAACCTGAAAAGATCCTCAATAGTATTATTCATTTAATTCAATATTATGTAATGTTATAAGGCCGGGTCCTTATAATAATATGGCCCCTAACAAATGGGTTTAGAAAAACCATTGGTATAGGTCATAGCTATACGAACGGTTTTAGAAAAACTATTGGTATAACTTTAATAAAATGACCCTACACTAATAGTTCTTCCAAAACTATGTGTATAAGAGATGGCTATACCAATGGTTTGAAAAAAACTATTGGTATAGCTTCCATTCAAATGTCCTATATGAACAGTTTTTCCAAAACCATTGATATTGATTCCAAAAATAAAATTACCTATACCAACGTTTTTTAAAACCATTGGTATATGAATTTTTTAATGATTTATTTTATCAAATAAAATTTAATAAATAAAAAATATAAATTACTTTTCAAAATAAATATACATATTTATCATATTATGTTTCCAAAAATCATTATCTTTTAGTGGTTAGGTGGTTGAAATATAAATCAAAGGTGAAGGTATCAAAACAAGTCAAGGGTTTTTTTGAATTACCAATACCAACAGTTTTTAAAACCATTGGTATTGGTATTTAATATTAAATATACCAATGGATTGGAAACCATTGGTACACCCACCCATACCAAAAATTTACCAAAAAATGTTGGTATAGGTAAATTCCAATGCCATAAAATCCAACAACCACCAATACCATTGGTATATCCTATAACAACTATTTTTGTGGCTATTCCAATGGTTCCAAACCATTGTTAAATGATTTTTTTCCAAGAGTTATATGTATTCATGATTATTTACAAAGAAAATTATTTTCCAAAGTATTAATTTTTTAAAAAGTAGTTCACAAAGAATAATTTATTTTTTTCTTCAAGATGTTTTTTTAATGATAATTCCAAATTATGTTTAAGGTGAAATCAGTTGGTGTTACTCATGGAATTCTAGGGAAACAATTTAAGGATTCCATTCATATTATTCATCTAAATGGTTTATGTTTTGATTGAATTATGGTTATGAATTTTTTTTGTCCATCATGGGTTATATGGTTATGAAACCCACTTGTTTTCTATAAAGACCTAGATTTTCCATGTAATTTTTTTAATTATATGGAATTATCACGAGTCTGTGAAAATTGACAGAGCATGATTCTAAGGCCTGGTGTTCTCAAAATGAAATTTTGAATTTTTTTATGGTACATTCAGTAAATGTGCGAGTGACATTTTCTAAATTTTTAACTGGTGCTTGGATTAAAAATATAAGGGAACCATTGAATCCGCAGCATCGAGATTCACTTAAGGGAGGCTTTACTTCAACCATAGTAGTTTGGGAGAAAAAGATAGATTTTGGGAATTTTAAAAGAATAATAAAATAACTTTACTATTTTATTTTCTATCTATCTTTTCCTCCAACGGACAAGCGGAAGCTTGGGAACAACGAATTGTCAAGACCTTAAATGGCTTGACCCTTCAATCATAAGTAACAACATCATTGGGAATGAGGAAGGTTACTAATTAATGAACCCTCATAAATCTCACGAGCGTTAAACACCCTCCCACTATCCTATTTATATAGAGCTTGGGGAGAGGTATCAACACTAATTCACCAAGAAACAAAGTGCTGACAAAGTGACGAGATGCCAAACCCTTGGAGGACAGAGCTGGTTCTAGTGGGAGGTGACAAGAGACACCGAACGATGAACCAAAGGACTACGTATGAGCGACGTCGTTGGAATCTTGTTTCGGGAAAGAAAAACGCCGAAACTTCCTCGATCACGGGAAATATCTATCATTATTGAGGTAGGGATTTTATTTTTGTTTAATTCAATTGATTATTAAATCCTTTAATCCTCCCTCATGTTTACAAGTGAACACGGAGGGCATGGGACTAACGAACCTGGACCATACCCTACGCTACCTTGCTACCCTTGTGTTCTCCATGGAAGACTTCCAGCACGGTGGCACCGACTGGATATGATGGATGTGGTGCACCATCGCACACCATAAGAGGAGGTCGTGACACTAAGACGAGTCGGTCATCGGAGAGGCCGACACAGGACAACCACAGAGGAGGTGCAGTGCGCCGTCGCGTGCCATCAGTGAGCTAGGGGCCACGACCGAATTTACGGCAGGTAAAGGAGGTAGCCATCACACCGGCCAGCTGCGGACAATGAGGGTGACACGATTAGTGCTCCATCGGTGAGCAAGTGGCCGTGACCGAAGCCGCAACGGAGGAGAAACTTATGCCTCATACAGGTTCCTCAGGGACCGAGCGCGCCCACGTTGTGTCGCCGCTTCACAAGCTGAATGAACTCCAGGCCGTTTGGGAGATTGGGGGTCTCACCCCCCTACGCTGGCTAGGCCGGACCCCACCATGGGCCGGACCGGTGGGCCATGCCCCTTACGAGCTGGGCCACCCCCTTGCGGACCAGGACGGATCATGGCCTAGCGGGCCGAGCCCGCCGTGGACCAAACTAGCTGGATCAGACCAGAACCAGACCCAACCAGGCCTAGTTCTATTTAAAGTGTCATAGCTTGAAATCTGAGCATCCGTTTGATGAACTGTCTATGGCGTTGGGACCCTTGGAGTGATATAGTCTTTTTTGTATACTCCACTTTAGTTTTAGTGATATTCGGAGTATGGCCGGGTTGGATCGAACCCAAATCCAACTGGGCCCTCAGAACTAAAATGATTATAACTCACAGACCGGGCGTCTGATTGACACACCTGTCTATTGAGTTGGAACCCTTACGACATGGTGGTCATTTGGGTTACTCCTTTGTAGAACTTAGTGGTGGTCGAGGTATGATTGATATCTTGAGGTCAGATTCTACGGAACTTGAGTGCACTGGGTGCGAGGAATCCTGTGGCTGGTTGTAACATGAAGAAAGAACATTCATCTTAAGGGTGTCAGCATCTATCGATCCTATGTGTGTTAGCATTTATTAGATCCTATGTGGGTTAGCACTCAGTTATCCCATGTGAGTCAGCACATACCGATCCTATGTGGGTCAGATGCTGTGTGGGTTAGTGGGGGTTATTACCTAATGATCCTGTGTGGGTCAGTAGCAGTGCTTCTTAACAGAATAATATGATCTAGTTTACGACTAATAATCTGTACTTCTATAATTAGGTTATACCTGATTGTGAGATGAGTCTTTACGTTCATGGTGTTACCTGTGTGGTACTTCTACCTTGGTAGTGTTACCTTCATGGTTTTATCTTCATGGAGTTACCTATGTGGTACTTCTACCTTTGCGGTATTGTCTTTGTAGTGTTACCTCTGTGGTACTTCTACCTTCATGGTGTTTTCTTTGTTGTGTTACTTGTGTGTTACTTTTATCTTCGTGGTTTTACCTATGTGGTACTTCTACCTTCATGGTGTTACCTTTGTGGTTTTCTTCCCTCATGTATGAGATGAGTATGTCTTGATAATTTAGGTATATGTATGGGCATATAACGAAGTTGAGTTGATGTATATTGCTTCATGATTTGAGATTGAGGTCTTACATTGTGGTATTTCCTTTAGAAAACTCTGGGAGACCTATAGGGGTCTTTGGGTCCCTACTGAGTATCATTATTCTCACCCCTGCATGGGATATGCTTGCACCTTGTGGTGTCTTTTGCAGATGACAGACAACATTGATCGAGGCTGATGGATCCAGAACTAGATAGTACTCAGAGGTGGACCATTTGGCATGACGTGACGTAGGGACTACTGATCGTTAGATGTACCTAACGTTTAGGTAGGATCCTTGGTGGATGATCCAGGAGCTATTTTTCACCTTTTAGTTGTATTTTTACTTTCAGTTGTACTTGTAATTTTCAGTTGGGATTGTATTCCAGCCCCTTTACTTTCAGCACACTTTTACTATAGTAGTTTACTTCATGGTTTCTTCTTGTTGTGTTCTTGGACTGTGTGTCTATATAGGTTGAAAGTAAATGCCTTTCCGTTTTAGGTATATGCCTTTCTAGTGCTAGTTGCTAGCCCTTGGCCAATGGAAGGTGGGTTTGGGTAGTCACAGTGTGAGCCCCGGGGGATGGGTCATGACAAAGTGGTATTAGAGGAGTCAGTTCTACTGAAGAACTAGGACTCTGATCTTTTCTATGTGGCAATAGGGTTAAGTGTTATGAGTGTGGTTTTCAGTTTGGGGAATCCAGTGTTGGTGCGGTGGCCGACGTATCCATACACTAGGACCCTGACTTTTGATTTCTGACTTAGTTAACAAAAACACTGATTGCGTGTGTTATGAATTTTTTTTCTTATGATATCTTAGAGTCATCTCACCAGGTATAACTTATTGACCGTGGAACACCTGTATTCTTTCAGGATTCCACTATTTAGATATCCAACAAGGATTCTCGAGAGAGAATGCGATGAAGGTCCACCAAGTGATGAGGCCTCGGTGCGGGGCCCTCTTACGGCGTTAGCACCTTTGGGTGGTGTACGAGTAGCACCACTACCCATTGGGAAGTCGTTTCCACTAGCCCCACCAGTAGATGATGCATTCTGACTAAGTGCGTTACACTAGTTCCAGCAGCATAGGCCTTCGAGGTTCTAAGGTGAGACAAACCCACAGGCGGCTGAGGACTAGCTAGAGGCTGTAGTTAGAGTTTTCTGCCTGCTTTGGACACCAGCTGACCTTATGGTGATCCTAGAATCTAGTATTTTTCCGGAAGTAGTAGGGAGATGGTGGAGCTTGATTCTCAAAATACACAACGAGGTTACCCTCATCTGGGCAGACTTTGAGAGCCTTTTCAAGGTAGAGTTCGTCCTAGTGACCTTACGCTCTGTGCGTATACAGGAGCTGCTGCACTTAAAGCAGGGTAGCATGACTGTGTCCTAGTACTCAGCAAGATTCACTGATCTCTCCCACTACTCCATCATACTAGACCCTTTCTTCAGGGCCCAAATCTTTGAGAAGGGTCTCCGACGGGAGATTGGAGCATCAATGATATTGCTTAGCATAACGACATAGGCCGGGGTGCTAGAGAGAGCACTTTTAGTAGATAGTTTTCTAGTTGAGCAGGCATCGACAACAAGAGACACCAGTGGATATCATGTAGAAGAATCATCTATAGTAGGCAATAGATGGATGACGTAGGTGCCCAAGTGGGCCATGACTTTTGGTGGGTGACCTCAGGATACAGGGTCGGTGGTGTGGTGATCACAGGACAGAGGAGTACAACTGAGGAAAAGGTAGTGCTAATCATGTGGCAGACATGGTCACATGGCTCAAGACTGCCCGACCCACTATACAGACAACCAACATATAGTCGAGGGACCGCCGAGGGAGTGGTAGATATTCGACCAGGGAGGTCCACATGCAGTAGACGGATGTGGCAGAGGAGCTGGCTGTGTAGCAGGCGGTGGGAAACGATTCGAGGTTCTACCACCACCACCTCCAGGTGGATCACCCCGACCATAGGGAGTAGGTGGATAGGGATGAGCTCAGCTCCAAGAATCTGAGTCCTATGACCACGATGATTTAGTTATGATTAGAGGTACGATCTATGTCTGCTCCACCATAGCTGTAGTACTTATAGACATAGGTTCTAATCACTCTTTTATTGCCACGACCCTAGTTCGAAGCTCAGAGATTCCAACGGAGCCATTGTCTCGATCCTTACGGCTAGAGACTCCTACAAGAGGGGATTCGATGATTACACACTGGTGATGGTAGTGTGATATTACTCTAGGAGGCGATAGTTTTGGCTGGGATCTTCTAGTAGCAGCGTTGAGGCCTTACAAAATCATCTTGTGTATGGACTAGTTATCCACAGTCCATGCCCAAATTGACTGTATTAGGCACAAAGTGCGATGTGTTCATGGATATGGGACTAGATTTTCCTTCACCGAGGATAAGGGAACCTTTGCAGCACATGATAGACTTACCCGGAGGAGGGTGCAGCCGATCACACATCAGTTGGCTAGCCTTACCCTCAGAGTAGTTGATGTTGAGAGTCCAAGCTATCCTATAGTGGTGGACCCGTATGATGATGTCTTTCTTGATGATGTTCTGGGACTACCACCTCGTAGAGAGGTAGACCTTTACATCGACCTATACCCAGAGATGGAACCGATATCTACACCAGCATATCAGATGGATCCAGTGGAGCATCGTGAGTAACATGTATATCTAGAGGATTTGCAGAGGAAGAGGTTCATAAAGGCCCAGTGTTTCTCCATGGTCATCCCTGATTTTGTTTTCCAAGAAGGAAGATGGGAGTTTGAGACTCTATGTGGACTATCGGCGCCTGAACCAGGTAACCGTGAAGAACAAGTATCCAATTTTGAGGATTGATGATATTTTATATCAACTAAATGGAGCTTGTTGGTTTTTGAAGATAGACCTTAGATCAGGCTATCACCAGCTCAGGTTATGATATGAGGATGTGCATAAGATGACCTTTAGATGTTGGTAGGGCCACTATGAGTTATTTATTATGCCATTCAACATGACCAATTCCTCAGTAGTGTTCATGGGACTCATGAATAGGATATTCCAGCCATACCCTGATCTCTTTGTGGTGGTATTCATCAAAAAAATCTTGATATACTCAATTACAGAGGAGGATCATGCCTATCATCTACATATAGTTCTGGATACACTATGAGAGCACCAAATTTATGGTAAGCTCTCAAAGTTCTAGTTCTGGATACGAGAGGTCCACTTTTTGGGATACGTTATCTCCGAGGTTAGAGTTGCAGTGGATACAGTGAAGATAGAGGCTGTTCTTGCTTGTGATCCATCAAAGAGTGTGACTAAGGTGCAGAGTTTTTTTGGGGTTGGCTTCATACCACCAGAGATTCATGCCTTACTGTTCTAGATTTTCGACACCCTTGTCATATTTGACGAATAATGGACAACCCTTCGTATGGATGGAGATATGACAACATAGTTTTTAGGAGTTGAGACAAAGACTGATGAGTGCCCCCATATTGAGGCTACCATAAGAGGGCATTGGGTATGTAGTCTACTACGACGCATCAGGGACCGTACATGGGTGTGTCCTAATGCAGGACCGAGTAGCGATCGCCTATGACTTTTGACATCTAAGAAAAAATGAGCAGAACTACTCTACCCATGACCTGAAGTTATCAATAGTGGTCTTCTCCATGAAGATGTGGTGACATTACTTGATGAGAGAATGTTTTACCATCTACTCTGATCACAAGAGTCTCAGGTATATCTTATCACAGAAGGACATGAACCTGAGATAGCGGCGATGGATAGCATTCCTCTAGGACTATGACTTTGAGATAGTCTGTACCCCTATAAAGGGGAATGTGTTAGCATATGCACTCATCTTGAGGTCTGTTCTGTAGTTGCTGAGTGAGGGGATAGAGCAGCTAGCTGTGTTGTAGATATCCTTCATAGATAGAGATATAACAGCATACCTCCAATCTATGACAGTCACTCCCCCACTCCTTCACCGAGTTAGGGAGGCGTAGCTTGGGGACATTTACTGTGAGGCTCAACGTGCTTAGATATCCTCAGGACATGCACATAATGGATTTTCTGAAGGTGGGGAGCACGTCATCCTCTTCAGAAAAGGTACCATGGCACCGGTGGTGCTATGGGAGGAGGTGTTAAGGGAGTTCCATGTGTCCCCTCTGGCGGTACATCCTGGTGTGGAGAAGATGTACCAAGACCTCCAGCATCAGCACTGGTGGCCATGGATGATGAAAATAGTGGCATAGTTTGTTTCTCGATGCCTCACTTTTCAGCAAGTGAAGGCCAAACATCAGGTTCCAACAGGCTTAGCACAACCACTAGAGGTGTCAGAGTGGTAGTGAGATGGTATCTTTATGGAATTTGTGACAGGGATTCCACGTACATCTAGGGGACATGATTCCATCTGGGTGATCGTTGAATGACTCACCATGTTGGACAACTTCCTACCCATCTGAGAGCAGGGATCAATAGAGGGGTTGGGACACCTCTACATAAAGGATATTGTGTGACTTCATGGGGTTCCATCGATGATTGTCTCGGACCATGACACATGTTTCACATCCCGGTTGTGGAAGGGATTACAAGAGGCATTCAAGAATTAGCTACATTTGAGCACCGCCTTTCATCCTCAGACAGATGGTCAGACATAGCGGACCATACAGACATTGGAGGACATGATTCATGATTGCATCCTAGATTTTTTCCACAGTTGGGAGAATCACTTTCCCTTGGTGTATTTCACATACAAAAAAATTTATCAATTCACCATCGGTATGTAACCATTTGAGATCCTATACGGTTGAACTTGAAGATCATATCTATGCTGGACGGACCCAAAAGAGTTATCACTTATGGGTCTATAGTTGGTACGAGCTACCATTAAGAAGGTAAAGATCATCCAGGAGCTGATGAAGACTTCATAGAGTAGACAGAAGTCATATACTGATAGGAGGAAGAGACCTTTGGAGTTCGATGAGTGAGGCCACGTCTTCATACAGGTCTCACCTCGATGAGGTTTACAGAGATTTGGCTGAAGCGAAAAGTTATCATTGAGGTTTATCAGACCATTTCTGATACTTTGGAGGATAGGAGAGGTGGGATACCGCTTTGAACATACACTAAAGTTGGAGAGGGTGCACAGAATCTTCCATATATCCCATCTTAGGAGATACGTTCATGACGCATCTCACGTCATCGACCACGATGAGCTGGACATTGATGTTGGGGAGACATTTACAAAGGTTTTAACAGAGATTGAGGATCGACATGAGTGAGTCCTTCGTGGGCGGTAGATACCTCTAGTTCACGTTTTTTGGCAGAATGGTAACCTCTAGGATGGAAAACGGGAGAGGGAGGCTCAGATTCGTTCTTAGTACCCCCATTTGTTTTTAAGTGAATTTTGTGGATTTTAGGGACGGAAAGCCCTAAGGTGGGGAGAATGTAAGACCCAAATTTTTCATGTATTTTTTTAATTGTATGAAATTATTATGAGTCTTCAAAAATTAACAGCGTGTGATTCCGAGGACTGGTGTGCACAGAATTAATTTCTGAACTTTTTTTAAGGTACTTTCAGTAAACATGAGAGTGACGTTTGCTAACTTTTAAACCAATGCTCGGATTAAAAATACAAGGGCATCGTTGAATCCACAATGCTAAAATTCACTTAAGGGAGGCTTCAATTCAACTTCTATAGTTTTGAAAAAAAAGATATATTTTGGGACTTTTAAAAGAATAATAACATAACATAACTATTTTATTTTCTTTATATCTTTTCCTCCAACGGACAAGCGAAAGCGTGGGACCAGTGATGTGTCAAGCCATTAAATGTCTTGACCCTTCAATCCTAAGTAACAACATCATTGGGAATGAGGAAGGTTCATAATTAATGAACCCTCATAAATCTCACGAGCATTAGACACCCCCCTCATATTTATATAGAGCTTGGGGAGAGGTATTGACAATACTTCACCAAGCAACGAAGTGATGACAAAGTAATGAGATGCTAAAACCTGGGAGGAAAGACCCAGTTTCAGTGGGAGGTGACAGTAGACACCGAACCATGAACCAAGGGACGATGTATGAGTATCATCGTTGGAATCTTATTTTGGGAAATAGGAATGCCACAATTCCTTGATCATGGGTGCTCTACATCATTTTTGAGGTAGGGATTTGATTTTTTTAATTCAAGTGATTATTTAATCCTTTAATCCTCCATCATGTTTATAAGCTAACGTGGAGGGCGAGAGCCTAAAGAACTCGGCCCAGAATATCTGCTACCTTGCTACCCTTGCGTTCTCCATGGAAGACCACTGGTGCGGCGACACCGACTAGCTATGATGGAGGTGGCATGCCATCACGTTCTGCAAGAGGAGGCCGTGTCACTAAGCCATGGCGGTCAGCGGAGTGGCCGACCGCGGAGGAGGTGCGGCGCTCTGTCGCACGTCACTAGTGAGCAAGGGGCCACGATGGGTGAATGAGGCGGTTGACACACCAGCCGACTGCAAACAATGAGGGTGGTGTGACCAGCACGCTTCCGGTGAGTAAGGAGCCATGAATGAAGCCACAACGGAGGAGGAACCCGTGCCTCCCACAGGTTCTACGGTGACTGGGCGGTGCCCACGTGGATCCACTAATTCACAAGACGAATGAACTCTGGGATTTTCAGGAGACCTGGGGTCTCACCCCCCCGCACTGGATAGGGCATACCCCACCGTGGGCCATACCGGCGGGCCAGACCCTCTTTCAGGCCGGGATGCCCCCTTGCGGGCCAGGCCACACCCCCTTGCGGGTCGGGCCGGACCGTGGCCTAGCGGGCTGAGCCTGCTATGGCCCAGCCCAGCCGAGTCGACCTGAGACAGGTCAGGTCAGCCGAGACCAGGTCAGGCCAGGTCAGTCCCACCGGGTCGGACCAGACCCAGACCCAACCAGGCCCAGTTCTGCTTAAAGGGCCATATCTTGAAATTCGAGCATTTGTTTGACGAAATGTATATGGAGATGGGACCCTTGGAGCGAGACGATCATTTTGGAAAACTCCAATTTAGTTTTAGTGACAGTTGGACTATGACCGGGTTGGATCGAACCCTAATCCAACTGGGCCCTTGGAACTAAAATGCTTATAACTCACAGACTGGGCATCCGATTGACGCGCCATCTGTCGCGTTGGAACCCTTACGACATGGAGGTCCTTTCGGTTACTTTTTTTTGGATCTTAGTGGTGTAAAAGGTAAAAATGATATCTTGAGGGAATATTCTATGGAACTCAAGCATACCAGGTGCGAGGAATCCTATGGCTGGCTGTAACATGAAGAAAGAACATCGATTCTAAGTGGGTCAGCTTCTATCGATACCGTTTGGGTTAGAATCTATTAGATCCTATGTGGGTCAGCAATCAAAGATCCTGTGTGGGTTAGTGCATACAGAACCTATGTGGGTTAGATCCTATGTGGGTCAGTGGGGGTTATTACCCAACGATCCTGTGTGGGTCTGCAGTAGTGCTTCTTAACAGAATAAGATGATCTAGCTTATGACTAATCATATGTACTTTTGTACTTATGTTATACCGGATTTTGAGATGAGTCTTTACCTTCATGGTGTTAATTGTGCGGTACTTCTACCTTCTTGGTGTTACCTTCATGGTGTTATCTTCGTTGAGTTACCTGTGTGGTACTTCTACATTTTTGGTGTTACCTGTGTGGTACTTATACCTTCGTGGAGCTATCTTCGTGATGTTACCTGTGTGGTAATTTTATATTCATGGTGTTACCTGTGTGGTACTTCTAACTTCTTGATGTTACCTTTATGGTGTTCTTGCATCATGTATGAGATGAGTATGTTTTGATAACTTAGGTATATGTATGGGAATATACCTAAGTAGAGTTGATTTCTATTGCTTTGTTCTTTGATATTGAGGTATTTCTTTGTGGTATTTACTTTGGAAAACTCTAGAATACCTACGGGGGTATCGGGGGCCCTAATGAGTATCATTATAATCACCCCTACACAGGATACGCCTGCACCTTGTCATGTCTTGTGTAGATGACAGACAACATTGATCGAGGCTGAGGGAACCAGGACTGGACGGTACTCAGAGGTGGACCATTTGGCCTGACATGACGCAGAGACTAACAATCATGAGCTATACCTACCCTTCAGGTTGGATCCTCAGTGGAAGATCTAAAAGCTATTTTTCAACTTTCAGTTGTATTTTTACTTTCATTTATACTTGAACTTTTCAGTTGGGCTTGTATTCTGACCCCTTTACTTTTAGCACACTTTTACTATAGTAGTTTACTTCGTAGTTTCTTCTTGTTGTGTTCTTAGACTGTTTCTGTACAGGTTAAAAGGAAATCACAGCTTGTTTTAGGGATAAGAATTTCTAGTGCTAGTATCCAGCCCCTGGCCTATAGAAGGTGGGCTTGGGGTAGTCACAGTGCGGGTCCTGGGGGATGGGTCGTGACATTTTCATAGGTTATGCTTTTATGAAATGATTATGAAACCTATATTTTTTCCACATGTAATGATATGATTATGTGTTTATGATACCCATTTAATATCATGGATTATGATATGATTTTTTATAATATTGTGGCACACATATGTATGATTTCATTAGAATAAGTTTTGGACCTATATCTCCCTCAAATGAATTGGTTAAATATTTATATCTCATGAGATTGACTAAGATAGTATTGGGAGTGAACCTTGACTACTAATACGGCCATGAGAGTGAACCATGACTACCAAGATGGTATGGGGATTGAACTTATATTAATAGGATGGCCAAGGGAGTGAACCATGAATACCATAATGGTATGGGTAGTGAACCTATAGTAATAAGGTGGCCTTATCAGTGATTTGTTGGCTACTATGAAAATCATTTTATATTCTTATGAGTATGCCAAAAATTCTATGTATTATTCCTATATAATTATTTAATATATTATGCTCTTGATTACCTTATGGTTCATGTCTTATGAACTCTCATATTTATTCCATGTATCATTATTATGATCTTTGAAATGTAGGTTATGATCTTTAAATGTTATGATCACCTTCTCATACCCTTATGTTTATGTTATTCTTATGAATTAACTTTATTTACCCTTACTAAGAATTCAGAATTATGTTTCCATTCCCCATGTTATGAAGGAGGATTTTAGGTAGAATTAATAGAGGGGAAGATCTTTATGGAATACATTGAAGATCATTCTCCAAGTTATAATATTTTTTCCATGATTCCAAATACAAAAAACCATTATGGTATATGGGAATTTACTCATGTAATATACCAAATATTTATAAAAAATGACGTAATACCCATGTTTGATATTCCTTGGTCTCTATAATTGGTATCAAAGGAAATTTTTAGGGAACCTATGGAAACTAGAATGAGAAATATTTATTGAGGTACATAAGAATATTTGTAAGGATATTCCTTGGAATGTATCTATAGATAAGTATAAGGACAGGTTAACATTTCGGAAAATGTCTTGAAATTTTGGTAATGGATAGAGTGAGTGGTTTCCTTTAAATACATACCTGTTTTGATGTTACAAGTGGATGTGGTTCTGGAATAGATGTTCCTTGGAGAAAAAACTCCAACAAGGCGTGTCAGGCTTGGCTCTATGTAACCTAGTATTTGATAATGAGCCTTAATGTGCACCTGGTTTCACACTCCTGGGGGATATGCTTCATAAATTCACAAAATCTTCATGAAAAATCATAAAGTATTTAAATGGATGTTGGATATGAATAAACTATGACAAACCTAAGGTTCAATTGATTAAAAAGTAGGTATCATGATTTATACATCCTATAAGTAATTTTTTATGATTATGTGTTTTTATCATATGATATGTGTTTCTCGCCTTGTGATTTATAATTTTAGTAAATTATGAGAACTAGAAAGGATATTGTTAATATTTAATGTTTTATATGTGGAATGTATGAGCTTTATGGAAATTGATTTCCCTAGTGGAAATCTCATATTGAGATTTAGGAAGGTGATATGAGTATTGGTTATACAACTGACGAACAAGAGACACCACACAACATTTTAATGTTAAGGGATGTTCTTCAATTATTTCTAATATTATACAAAAGAAGCATTATTAGATTGAGGTTGTGTAACATTAATACATAACTCATATTTCATAATCTAGGAATGATTTTCTAAGGAATAAGATGGAATTTTTTATGTACTGGTTTCTTAATAAATTTGAATGATTGAAGTAAATATGTGTTGGAATTAAAATATTATTTTATACAAATCGTGAAATTTATAAGTTTTTTCAATGTATGTTTTTAATCATTGATAGAAAAGTATCTGGTGAGTGGTGACGAGGAAATGAAAAATTTATTTAATGGAAAGGTCTCATTAAGGGAAGGTAACCATTAACGTGTTCTAGAGTATGAGACAATTATATTTTAGATGGATAAAGAGATGATAATATGGATAATGTAAATTGGATAGTATTAATGTCATAATAGATGAAAAATTATTTTTTCAAAAAGTGGCATATACTATCATGGATGATGTTCATAACATCTTTTATTTTAGGAATATACTTAGTAATCTTTGGAATAAGTAAGCATGAATGTTTTATAAAATGATTTTTGGGAATTAAAGTTATTAAGATGTTTCAAGAGGATTTATGATGAGGGTGTTCACATGTTTGTAATGTGAAATCCAATACATACTTTTTGATATATGGGGGATAAATGTTAAGCTGATTTGATGACATTCATTCAAATGTTTTGGATTTTCATATTGAATAATGTTTATAAGGTTAAAAATTTATGGATTGTTTATGTAAAACTTCTAATGATGTTTGTGAGATTAATGTATTATCTCACTACATGAGTATTTATTAATACAAGATAACTTGTTCTAACAACATTTTTTGATGATAAATGATGAAAAATGGGATGGCATATCATGGATCTCATGATATTT
Source organism: Viscum album (assembly GCA_963277665.1). Lineage (NCBI taxonomy): Eukaryota > Viridiplantae > Streptophyta > Magnoliopsida > Santalales > Viscaceae > Viscum > Viscum album. The sequence goes on from OY728127.1 coordinate 115,526,773, forward strand.
TATTATATCAAGATTGAAAAATTTACCTTCTTTTTGGATAAACAGTTGAAGTGTGTCAAGGAAAGATAAAGGATTGGTTTTTCCTAAAATCATGCAAGTATATCATTCCATAAAAATTAATCAACATTAGAAAAAAGGATCTTGAAACCAAAATTTTATCCCTTTTCCTTTGTTTCCCAAGAATCAGATAGTCCCTCTGGTCATCGCAAATTTATGGATTTCTGATTGATAACATTCTCCTAAACTTGTTTCTATAACTCTACATAAAAAATTTATGGTTATATTTCTCATCCATGTCAATTTTTTCACATCCCACTTATGTTTACCTATATGGGAAGTTATTTATGTGTTTCGTTGGGTAACTGTTATGTTTCCACCTTTTCTTTTTCAAGGAATTATTAGTATTTATTTTTATGATGTGGGTTTCATTGAAAGGATATTTCAAGTATTAATCATTTGATAACCCAAGAAAATTTTTAGGGGGAAATTCATTTTAAGGGGGGGGGGGGGTAGAATTTATCAACCCGATATTTTTCAAAATATTTTTTTGTATTAATTTAATCTTTTTGATATTTTCCATTTCATGAAATAATGAAAATAGATTATTTTATACTAATGAAATTTGTTTGGATTACTTTATATGCAACACCAAGTTAATCATGCACTAAAAAAATCATAAAACTTAGCTTTCTCTACACAGAACACCATGGTTTTGTTGTTACCCACAACAATGACATTGCTCGATGGCTTTTGTTATAAGGAATTCAGATTTCTACCACACAATAATATATTATTAAAAATATAATTATTTAATATTATAAGATATAACATACCCCTTAAATTGGTATTTAAAAATCATATTAACTAACTTATGATAATATATATTCTGAATCATTGGTTACCTTTTAATTATAATTGAATATAGATACCATATGAATATAAATAGAATGAGTTTACAAAAAACTATTTTTATGTTTAGAAAGGTTTTTTATCATAATTAAAAAAATCTATTACAATTGGTGAATTATGTTAATGATATTTATATATTATATATTAAATTAAATATTTTTTATATTTATAAAATAGATTTTATAAGCATAATATAAGAACAACCCCAATATTACTCATAATAATCAATATTTTTATGAATACAATTTTACCACCTTTTAATGGAGAACATAATTTAAAACCAATTTTTGGAACTTTTATAATCATATATTTCAAATTAAACTTCATATTTTAATGAGAAACAAAAAATTATTTTAGGATGAATTTTTGTTATATTTATACGAGGTTTCATTTTTATGATGATTAATGAGAAAATACCGAATTCTAATAATTTTTTTATAATTTATTTATAGTGATAAATTATATTTATATTTGGTTTTAAAGTCATATTATATCAAAAATTTATAATTTAATACAATATAGGAAATTTTAATCAATTTCACATTGAAATTGGTTATAAAAACATATCAAATTTTTGGAAATTTTTAACATAAAAAACCAGCATTGTAGTCCGGTCTGTATGGTTATATTTATATTAATTTATTACACTTTTATAATTTTAATTTTTAAAAATTGAATCATTATTTGGAATCAAAATAATTTATAATGTTTATGAAGGTCAAAAGTCTTTTTAATTGAAAATATTAGTGAATGTGAAGGACCCTAGAACACCCTAAGAGGAAGGGGTGAATCAAGGTGTCAAATTTTCTCATAAAATGATAGATCATGATCCCACATTGATAGAAAATTGTTAAACCTTTCTTATGTGAATTTTAAGAATAAAAAAACCAAATGAAAATATATCACATAAAACAATTTCTTGCTTCACCATAAAGGGATAGTCTAAAAAGAATACATCAATATTTTGTTGGTCATACCGAAGTCATATAATCATAAGTAGTTGTGGAATACATAATTTTGGACACATTCACTATATATGAGGAAAATTCCCTTTAAAATATTTTAGGGATAGATCACTACTTCCCTCAGAACACTTCCATTGAATCCCCCTAGCTCACTTCTCTGAGAGAGGTCTAAATTAATTTATCGACATGAAGATCACTTCAATGGATTGGAATTAAAGTTTTTGTACCTGACATAGAACATACTTTACATATGCTGTAGACCTGAGTTGATGAAATCTGAAGGAATTGTTCACTTAAAACAAAATGTATAAAAAACCTTCCATAAAGCTCCTTTTCTAAGCTCCCTTTCCTTCAGAGAACAAACTACCATCACAAGCAACCTACCTTCATAGAAAAAACTATCTTCATGAAGCTCATTGAGTCAATGCAGAATATATCATCATCTCAAAGCACTCTTTAATCAAAATCATTGGCATTAGTCAAGACTTATTTTCTATTCACGATTCTCAAGATCACATAGAAAAATAGATTCATGTACCTCCCCTAGCTTCTTGAAATCATAGTGATTCTGGATTTTCTCTAAAAACATCATGTCAAGTGAAGAGAGATACCTCATATTTATAGGCTCGCCATTCATGATGCTCCACCTCCTCTTAGTGTATTTTCCAAATCTTTCAAAAAATTATTCACAGAACCCCTAATATCACTATGATCAATATAAATTATTTTCTTTCGATGCTCATTTTAACCACAAGTCTCTCCTTCAAAACACTTTTTAGTGATCTCATAATCTTGGATCTTTCTATAACTGATCGTGAAGCTCCAATTCTCGTAATCATAGAGAACACCATCTCAGTTCGAGATGCCCCTCATAACCATGAAGCACAATATCATAATTTTTTAATCCTTTGTGAAACATAACTCACATAGCCCATATTTTAGAAACTCATTCCTTTTCTATATTTTCATAGGGATTTCAAGAAAAGTATTATTTTCACATTTAAGGACATCTGCCAAATTTTGGACGCCAAAAATGTGGCAAACACCGGGAAATGATTCCACCTTCAATACAATTGTCCTCTTGAACTATAATATCCATTTCCTAGAAAATTCCCTAATAATCAATGTGTGTATCAAAATAAATCAAAATTAATACTCCATTTATAGAAAACAATACCCTTGGTTCCAACAAATATTAATTAAACTTAATTATAATGATTATGATTAAATTAAGCCTCACTTGGGACTAAACCAAATATTAAGGTCCCAAATGACCAAGAAAATTTTCAAAATGCCGTTGGTTTGATATATATCAAGTAAATCTTACCTTTTCTATACATTGGTCCATATTTGAGAAAATTTCAATGGGAAAACATGGTTGTAATTCTCTTTTCCAAAATTTAGAAGAGTGCCACTCCTCCTCTACTATAAAAATGCCTCCTCTCCTCCTAGTTACTCGCACATCTCAACCTACTTTATCTAGACCAAGATCTTCCAAAATAGATCATCAAAAAAATCACCTCATCCTATAAGCCTCACCTGTGGAATAAATATATCCAAGGATTCCTTTTGGTACAAACCAATAGAAGTTATCCAAATAATAGGTAACATCATTCTTTAAGCTATTTAGTTTTATTTCCATTTCTCCAACCACTAAACTCTAATTATTACATGCCTATAAAACAAAAATAGTATCCTCAATATAAAAATATGTTGTAATGATAAATTCTATACCTAAAATTACACACACTTTTATCTAATGGGTAACAAACATACTATTTATGTGTTTAGTGAACTACCGCCTCATGATACAATAATTGATCATTTTTCCATTACCAACTTTCATAGTTGGGAATTTTTATGGAAATGTAATTTATATATGATATATATTATGCCTTTATTATTATATAATTATTTTATATCTCATACCTTTACACTTTTCATCTTGTGTAAATATGATAACATCATTTGTGGACGTGTGGACTACCACATCCTCAAAGTAATGTGATTCGTTAACCATTTACATTGAATGTAATAATGATATTTTTAGTGAATATATATGATATATTTAAAATAATAATGATACTTTAATAACATTATATAAGTATATAATTATATTTCATTTAATTACTTTTTTTCAATACGTCAACAAAATAGAAACAACATTCATGCATATGTACGACCAACCGTCTCCATGAACGATTTATTTTATAGGTTATTATAAATACATATATAATAAATTTATATGATAGTTATATAATTTTTTATATTAATTAATTATGTAAATAATTATCTATGTAAGATGATGAATAATAATGAGTTAAAACATATATGAAGAACAAAGCAGTCATTATCCGAAGAGAAACCTTAACATGGAATTATTAATAAGAGGCTAATATAAAGTCATAATAAAATAATATATGGTATTATATATAATAATATGGTTTTTTAAAAGATTTATAATAATATTATATTTATTTTATAAAAGTTTTTAACGATTACAAAGAGGGTCAAGACATTAGGTATGTGAATTTCATCTCACTTTTTATTTCTGTTAGTCACATGATATATTTACCACTATATTATTTTGTGTGGTGTATATACCACCCTATTTCATGTTATATAATTAATTTAATTTATTTAAAGTTATTTAATAATTAAATGGTTTTATTCTCTTAGGAGGAACTCAATACTAAAGTTACTCAAGTATTAAGTGTTTTGTCGTCAGGGGTTTATTTTAAGTGAGACACAATTCATGATCGCCACAAATTTCACATAAGTGGTGTGTTTTATTACCATGTATGTATTATATTATTATTATTCTAAAATTTATGGGTATTTTCATATCAATTTTTTGACTATTATTTCATGAGGGTTATGTTTCAAAAGATACCAAATCAGTAAAGTAATTTGGTCTTAATTTTCCTTCTTTAAGACACATGCCATGTTATAAACATATATTTTTCTAGGAGGTTTATATAATGACTTTGAAATGTTATATAATGAATATAAATATTTAAATTATATTTTAATATTCATGTAATGTAATAATTTTAATGATTTTATGATTCAGTGTTATGAAGGTGGTAAAAGTTTATTTACACAATCACATTGTTTTTTATTATGCTTCAATTGAAAATTTATTAAGGTCCATATCTCAATAAACATCATGAATTTTATTAACCTAGGGATATTCATGGTATATAAATTTAAGGGCACCATTTTATCACTCTTTGGTACTTATGATAATTAATAAAATGTTTTTATGAAAATCTGACATAATTTCTTCTTTCGATCAGAAATATGTGATCATTCATAACCAAGATTTCCAAGAATGTATTTGAAAATGTTTTACTTTGATAATATTTTATTAAAGGAAATTTTATGCCATGTTTTACCTTTTACAAAATGTTTTATAAGGAATATTATTTTCATTTTCCAATCATGACACTTTTTTTATCTTTTAAGGTGTAAAAGGATTGTTCGGCATGTACAAACTTGCACGATGTGATGAAAGTAATTTCCTTGAATATTATATAGTATAAAGACACAATTATTTTTAACAAAATATTATTTTCATAATATTCTTGATATTCACTATTTTTAAAGTGTTTTCCAAAGAAAATTGGTTTTCAAACTTGTTTTGTGGTTTTCAAAGATTCCTTTAAAAATTTTAAAACTATTTTTAATGAAAATGGTTATTAGAAATTTTTTGTGTTCAAAAAGTGTTTAAAAATGTTTATAGAAATCATTCATAAGTTTTTTTTAAAAAAAAATTCAAAATATTATCAAGATGATATCATATGTTTTCGAGGAAAAAGGATTTCAAAATGTTTTGAAGCATATTTTATAATAATCCAAGGAATCAATTTTTTTTTCAAGATTCATTTTTAAGTTTCATTTAAAATGATTTAAAAATAATTTTAAAAGAATCCTTTATAATTTTTCATGTATATTTTCAATGAAAAGAGGTTTCAAAACATTTAATATCTTAAAAATAATTTTCCAAAGAATAAATTATAATTTCCTCAAGAAATGATTTTGAAAGATATTTATAAATTATGTTCCATCTATGATGACACCTATTGGTGTTAATCATGCACTTCTGGGGAAATGATCCAAATATTCAACTCATATTCTTCCTCTAAATGGTCATGTTTTGATGTAATGATGGTTATGAAACTCATTTCTCTCTCACTGGTTATATGTTTATGAATCTTGCTTCTTTTAATGGGTTATGATTTTTTGAAATGATTATGAATTTTATCACTCTTCCATAGGTTATGATACAAATTCTAGTTTATGATACCCATTTGATTTCATGGGTTATGATATGATTGTTTATGATCATGTGGAACACATATATACATTTTCATTGTGACATGGGTGGGACTTATATCTCCCTATAATGCATAGGGTAATGATTTATATCTCATGAGATAGACTACGATGGTATTGGGAGTGAACCAGGACTACTAAGATGGCCATGGTATTGGACCATGACTCCAAGATGGTATGGGGAGTGAATGCATACTACTAAGATTGAAATGGGAGTGAACCATGACTACCAATAGAGTATAGAGAGTGAACCCATACTATTATGATGACCTTGGCAGTGATGCCTTGAATAATATAGAAGTAATTTTATATGCTTATATATATTTCAAAAATTCTATGTCTTATTCCTATATTATGATCTCATGGATTATTCTATTTATTTTCTTATGATTCATGTCTTATGAACTTCCAATATATATACCATGTCCCATTTCATTGATCTTGGATATGCTGGGTATCATCTTAAAATGTTATGCTCAAGTTATTATACCATTATATTCATGTCATGCTTATGTATTCCCTTTATTTACCCTTACTGAGTATTGGATCTCACCAATTTCTTGTGTTTCCTTTCCCATGGTTATGAACAACGTTTTAAGGTAGAGTACTCTGGGGGATGATCTTTACTGGAGACATTGTATCCCTTTCACCATGTTAGAAGATTTTTTTCTTTATTTCCAAAGACAAAAAACTATTACGGTACTTGGGAATATAATCTAGTAATATTCTAAATATTCATTTAAAATGATGTAATATTAATGTATGTTAATCTTGGGTCACTAAAAATCTAGCCAAGGGATGGGTTAACATCGAGTCCATCAAGCACAACCATGTCTAATTAGGGGGTATTTTTCTCTATAGGTTTTCAATAGTTGATTCCTATCAGGGTAAGTTTCACCCCATCACTACTGAAAAAATGTCATTTTCAAGAGGCTATTTTCAATGGGGAGGGGTCCTATCACAAATAGTCTGTCGGGAGATACTATTTACGATGGGACCCTATTCACATCACAAATAGTAGGTTGTAAGAATATATTTGTGAAGGTGAGGGGTCCAATCAAAAATAGCATGTTCAGAGATACTATTTGTGATGTCACCCTATTACCGTTGCAAATAGTAGGTTGTAAGAACTTATTTGTGTAAAGTGCTATTTTTTTTAACCGAGTTAAAATAAGAATTTTTTAAAATAAAATTTGCTTTATCAATGGGTCGTTTTTTAAACTGATCTCTGTAACTTTATTCTGAGTTTTGGAACACCTAAAGGTGCCGTTTTTGGACTTTTGTAATTACCTAATAATTTTAGCGGGTGTCCCAATGAGTCTTGAGAGCACAGAATTTGAAAATGTTCACTTTAATGGATCTGTACAGGCTGCAGACGGTTGCGGTCCTACCCGTGAAACTTACCCAGTTTAATATTTTATTTATTTTAATTAAATAATGGTAAATCTATTTTTTGTGTTTAAATATAGGAATATGCTAATAATAATAATGTTATTAATTTTATTTTGGTGTCATAAATTATTTTTATGCTTTGATATTTTAATTTCATGTTAAAGGAGTGTAACATTTTTGAGGATTTAATGTGGCTTTTGAGCTTCTCAAAGAAACATTTAATTAAATGAGGGATTCCAGATTTAATGAAGCATTTTTATTAAATATAGGTGTTGTTTTTATTAAAGGTTTGAAAAATATTAATAATGAGATTATTATTATTTTAGTTTTATTAAGGTAATTATTATTATTATTGTGGAAATTAAATTAGGGGTTATGGGTTGGAGTTTTTATCATATTAATGATATTGCAATAAATTTGGGGTTTCAATTTTAAATAAATTAAAGTTAGAATAATAATAATAATTATGTTATTATTATTGTTGTGGTTATTTTGTTAAATTAATGTTAAAAGAATTTAATTAAATGATCAATAATAAGTTTCATAATTAATTATGAAACATTTATTAAGAGAATAGTAAATGAAGAAGCATTTTTAATTAAATGGAGAGTTTCACACTTATTAGATAAGTGTTTAATGTGTATAATAATAATAATAATAATAAAATGAGTACTATTATTTTAATTTATTACATCCAATTAATTATATTAATTTTAGGGGAAAAAGAGAAAATAAAAATAAAAAGGGGAGGTGCGACCTACTGGTGAATGCACGACCCCCTCTATTTTCTTCCTCCTTAGGCGACACACCAGGTGAACAATGCCCTCATGCTCCAGTTTCTCCGAATCCTTCCTTGTGGCACAAAATCTAGTAGTGCATGGCCCCTTGTCCCTAGCATGCAACCCTTATCCGAACCTCCCTCGCAGCAGTGCACGACACTCCCTGGTAGAACCTGTAGCGTGCCACCCCCTCTCTCGGACTCCACTTTGCGCATGATGGTTCCTCTCAAACTCTTCATGAATCTTATCCGCCTCATCAATTTGAGTCTGTTTGCATATAAATCATGATTGACATCATCCATTTGACTCCTCTCTCTCACCTTGTTTTCTCATCCAAAACCCTAAGGTTTGAGTTTAATCTAATCATTATGTTCCTCTATTTTTAGGATATGGGAATGTTGACTTGGGACCCATTGGTCCATAATACAGTATCGACCACCAAGGGTGAGGCAGATGGAATAATTTTTCCTTGTCTCCATTGCTTCAGATAAGGATATGCTTTTCCGCTGTTTGTTTTTCACCATCTAATATTGAGTTTGACAAATTATACTTTTCCTTAGTACTTTATTTGAGGTGATTTGTGTCTTGTCTTTAAATTTTTGTGATTTTAAGTTATGTTGTAGAGGGTTTTAATCAATATAGAGGGTTCACAAATGTATATATATAAGTATATAATTATATACATAAAGGTGTGTGCGTACGTTTGCAAACCAGCTGCAGATTGGTTGTCGTTGCATGTCAAGCTGCTGAATATTGTTTTTTTCCACCCCGAGGTAGGGTCCCAAATCTATATCACTTTATTTAAGAATTATTTTCTTCTTTAAATAATTTAATAGTATGAGTTTCCTTGACTTTGGAACTACTAAATTTTATTTAAATGACGATTATAGATAAACTGTTGGTTGGTGGTAATGTCATATCATGCTTGGTTAAAGTTGGGTTTTTGTATGTATCAATTATAAATGACGAAATTACTATGTGTTAGTGTTAAGAATTTATTTCTGGCTATTGAAAATATGTTGAGCTTATGGCCTGAATATTAAATGGTTAAATGTGAGGAAACCATGGGTCTTCCATGGAAATGGGACTTAAATGGCGTTGTACTTGGACACCCTATATTGTGTGTTTTTTAACCCATGTCACAAAATGTTAATTATGAAAATATCGATTTATCAGTTGTAAAATAAAATGATTGAATTGGATAGGATGTGTAATACGGTAATTAATTGAAGAATTAATTTTCTAGTTATGAGTTGGAAAAATTGTGGCATTTACTTAATATTGAGAATATTTAATATTTTGACATGTTCGAAATATGAATTAGGAACTGATAATAATTAATGGATGGATTAATTATTACATGATAAATAGTATATGGTTAATTAGTTGATGAAATATGATTTAATTAATTAATTGTTTAATTAATTAATTTTCATGCATTAAGTTAAGATTTTGAATTGATTGATTGTTATGACTGTTGGCCAATAATATTTTTGGATGCGTGTTTATTTTCCATACCTTAAGTTTTATTAGATGATGTTGTTTAAAAATATGATATGCTGTGTGAGATGGTTTCTAAATATCTAGGCCTTATTCAGCATGTTTTGAGATTATTATGATGTGCATGTAAATTTTTAAAGTCTTGGACGAATCGATATTTGAGTTGATGGGTTCAGACTTGTTAAATAATTTGGATAATTAAATGTTGAGTTAATTATTTTTTTAGATTTCTAAGAATAATTAATTTTTAATTAATTATTAAATTTTGAGATGTTGAATGGTTAATTAATTGTTGATGAAGGGAAAGTTATATTGTTAATTAGTTGTTGAATTAATTAATAGATTGGATTAATTAATTTATGAATTAATTAATGGATGGTTTTTGGGTGTTAGACATGGCATTATACACCAATGATAAATTTGTATGTATGATTTATACACGAGTTTTGAGATTGGGATTGATGCTCTAAATACTCATGGGGTGCTAGACATAGCGTTCTACACCCAGCTTGCATTAAAATATTCTTTTATGGGATAAGGGCCGATTCTCCAAATACCCATGGGTTGTGAGACAAGGAATGACGCTCCAAATACTCACAAGGGTGCTGTACATTATGATCTTGATTCTCTCTCAAATTTACCCAAGAGATGAAGGTAAAACAGTCCTTGTAGTTTAGCTTGGGTTATCGAATCCTCAGAGACCTAAGAAGAAACCTATAGACACGTACATTCTATGGACTGTTTTTGGCTATGAAGTGGCCAAATTGAGTTGATTTTGGATGGGTTTGAAATATATCTAATAGATTTAAGTTAATTCAATTTAAAATAATGAGTTGATCTTAGGTTATCGCTCGGGGTGGATTGGACGTATTTCCTTTTTAATGATTTTAATTTCTTATATTTGAGATGAGTTCATTTAAGGAGATAAAACAACATCATCACTTACTGGTTTAATGCCTACACACTTTAATACTAATCACCTATACACTTTAAGGATCAATGTTTTGAGCACTTCAAGGTAAAGGTTCGTATTAGCACTTGAAGTGTGTGGCCTTAAATTCAACAAGGACGATGGAGTTTAAAAATCATCAAATAAAAATCTCAATTAAAGAATTGATTATACATTAATGAGGTGATAAATAACATCCAATCCAGACCCTTGCTACTCCCTTGGATCAACCCATAAGTGGGTTAGCCCTCCATTGATGACATTTCTTCAATGGAAGCGGAAAGTAGACTCATGAGGGAGGAAATGGAGAAGTAAAGAAAACAACAAAAATAAAATGGTCACTCCACCACGGTGTGAATAATTTCATAATGTTCGGTGTGAATAAATTCACACCTTTATCCAACGGTATAAAATTGATATGAATAACAACAGAATAAGAGTAGAAGAAGAACTTTTATTAAGAAACTAAAGTGAATTGAACAACTTACATGTGAAAGACAAATTTGAGACAACAAAATTGCAGCATAACATTACAATTGAACAAAGCATCCAAGATTCCTAAATCATCCAACACTACTGACTTAAATAGGAATTTTTTTATCCCTTGGGTCGAGCCTCCAACATTACAAAGCATCTCAATTAATTTTGGTGGGCCATAGGTGGTGGAAAGCTTGTGGAATTTGGACTTTTCCACATTTGACCCGAGGTGGAAGCCAGCTTTCATCCACCGAACAGACGCGTTTGTATTACCTTCTAGATGGCCTAATCAGAGTGGGCCATAGAATAAGAAAATGGATCTCCTGATTTCATCTAACCTCCTGTAAAATTTGGGCCCATTTTGAGTTGTGGATTCCGAGATATGATCAAATTAGTAGGCTGTTTTTCTGGGCCGCAGAATCTGGCCCATAATTTTATATCTAACGTGGGACGCCTAAATGACCACCATGGATGAATAATTAGCATTATCTCCTGAAGAGTTATTTGTTCCTATACATGTCTTATAGAATACCAAGAAATTTGGAATTAATTGGGCCTGTATGTTGGGCTCCACAGTCTCATCAGTGGGCTGGTGTCCAATCTTCCTTCTCCAGAATTGCTTCCTTTCATTTCCAAATATCTCCATCATCCTCCATGAATTCTCCACTGATCCCTGAATCAAACATGTTCATATTTAAGTGTAGATAAATTTAAAAAAATATCAAATTAAAATATACATAATTAGATTCCTTAAAATCAGATGAATCATTGGGCACTTCAAATGATGTTCAAAAATGTACCTCATAATAGCGCATTTTAATAAGGTATTACAATCATAATGTGAAATGATGTTCAAAGTGTAAAATGCACTAAAATGGTGTTTATGAATAATAAAGAACATGAATATTATGTATATTAACAATGAATATTAGCCTCATTTAGTGGCTAATCACACCCCCCAACTTGAGTTTTTCTAGTCCCGAGCAAAATATATCTCATCAAAAATGAAATTTGAATTCCCTTTTCCAAAAACATTTTAACACACAATGATCACCAAAAAACATTATACGAAACAATCATGAAACCCATCAAAATATTTTAATACAAGATAGTTTCATAAGTAGATCCCAATCCCAATCCAATTCCTTTGTTCAAATTCATTGCCATATTTCATCCAATATCAATTAAGTATGAGGATGTGTTGTGTATCACAATAGACATGGGGGTTCATCTTTATTCAAGGGGGAAATTACGGAAGTGCTAGGTGGAATCAAATTTCAGTATTAAGATTAGTATTAATTTTTTTTGTATAATATATTTTTTTTTGTGTTTTTTTTGTTTTTGTTTTTTGAAATTTTTCCATGGTAATTGAAATTGCACTCAAAAGAGTCAACCCCTATAGCGAGACTTTGCCGATGACTCCCAGGCTCAAAGATCTTAGGGCACCAAGTGAAGCCCACATACTCGGGAATCATATCGAGTTAACTTAGTCAAAAAAAAATTCAAATAACCAAAAATAGAGATAAAATTACTAACTCTGGGCCAGACAACTATGAAGTCATGATCTCCAAGTGCCGAAAGCCACGCATTAGGTCATTTAATTTCTCTACGCACATTTTTTTTAATTTTTTTTTGAATACTCATATTAAACTAAAATGATCACCAAAACTATGCTATTTATTTAGGGGATCCCATGAACTCAAACTAATACCCCACTATCCAAAGGAATTGCATTGTGATCTTTTTTATTTGAATGAAAATATAAACAATGAAATATCACATTGGACAGCCACACTTTCCAAAATCTATACTCATGAAATTATACAAGGATTAAAATCAGAATCAGGGTATGCTAAATTATTTGATATTCAGTTTCAAAGTGTGCAATGTGTATTACCATGTTCAAAGTTAACGTAATTTTTCCTTCCATTTACACTTCTTTTTTTTTCAAATCATTCATTTTTTTTGACACAAAAGCATTTTTTTTATTTTATCTGCCCCCCAACTTAAAACAACACTGTCCCCAGTGTTTGAAGAAATGAAAATTTAGAAGGATTAGAGGCAGATAATGGAAGTTCAAAAAGGAAATTGAAATTGAGGATCATGGAATGAAATCACCTGGTGGTTGAAGTTGAAGTTCTTGCTGCTCCAAATTAGTCCTTTGATCTATTGGGGGATTTAGGCACCTCCTTGACTGAACATGTATCACCCAAAATAGTACCTAAACAAAAAGAAGAACAAACCATACAAAACAAACAACACAAAAACTTATTTAATTCCCAGTATCATCATTTTTATAGTTTTTCCTGTTTTTTTATTTTTTATTTTTTAAATCAAACTAATGATACATTGTATTATTTTTAATTTTCTGGGTAAGGTATTACTCAGGGATCACACCGCGTGACACAGATGAATACGATGCTCCCCTTTCATACCCATCCATACTCATAATAGAAGAACAGGTCAATATTCATTTTTTTAAATGTAAAAATGATTAATTAATCCTATTTAAAATATAAAGTTTATTAAAACAACAAAATGATAAGAAAATTGAAAACCATGGGTTGCCTCCCATGTAGCACTTTGTTTAACGTTGTTATCCCGACATGGACCCTAAATCTATCAATTTTTTCCTTGTTCATAGGTTGGATCAGTTAACTCAACCTCTATTTCCTGTTTATTGAATGATTCAATGAATGGTTTTAACCTTTGACCATTGAACTTGAAAATATAACCACTTGTGGGATCATGAATCTCTACTACCCCATGGGGGAATACATGATGCACTATGAAAGGTCCTGACCATCTAGACCTTAACTTTCCCGGATGTAAATGAAGTTTTGAACTATACAAGAGCACAAGTTTTCCCGGTTCAAAATTTTTGACCTTGATATTCCTAGATTGGTAGGCTTGAACTCTATCTTTATTGATCCTTGAATTTTCATAAGCCTCCGTCCTTAGTTCCTCCAGTTCATTGAGATCTAATTTCCTTTTTGTTCCGGCCAATGAGAGGTCATAATCCATTTTCTTAATTTCCCAAAAGGCCTTATGTTCAATCTCCATTGGAAAATGGCATGCTTTTCCATAAACCAACCTATATGGGGACATTCCTAAAATGGTTTTGTATGCTATAAAATATGCCCAAAGATCATCTAAGAGTTTCTCAGACCAATCTTTCCTAGAAGGATTGACAGTTTTCTCAAGAATTTGCCTAATCTCCCTATTCGCTAACTCATCTTGACCACTGGTTTTAGGATGGTATGCAATGTACACTTTATTAGAAATACCATACTTATAAATGAGTGAAGAGAATGGGAGGTTGTAGAAATGGGTTCCTCGATCACTGATTATAGCCCTAGGAATTCCAAATCTTGAAAATATGTTCTCTTTCAGAAATAAAATCACAACTTTATTATCATTGGACTTAGTGGGAATGGACACAACCAATTTTGAGACATAATCAATAGCTAAGAGTATGTAGAGGTATCCCCGAGAGTTTGGGAAGGGACCCATGAAGTCAATTCCCCAACAGTCAAATATTTCAACCACTAAGATGGGAGTGAGTGGTATTTGATTCCTTTTTGTGATGGACCCTACTTGTTGACACCTAGGACAACTTTGACAAAATGTGTAGGAGTCCCTTGAGAGGGTGGGCCAGAAAAGACCACATTGAAGAATCTTAGAAGATGTTTTCTTAGAGGAAACATGACCTCCACATGCCTCACTGTGACAGAATTTAAGGATGGACTCTTGTTCAGATTCTGGAACACACCTCCTAATGAATTGGTCAGGGAAGAACTTATAGAGATATGTATCATCAAACACATAGTGTCTAACATCAGAAAGGAATTTCCTTCGAGCTTGAGTCCCTAAGAATTTTGGAATGACTCCTGTCACTAAGAAATTTGCTATGTCAGCATACCAAGGGCAGTCACTCACAGAGTATAGGTGTTCATCAGGAAACGAATCAGACACAGAAAGGTGATTTGAGTTGTCTTTGAATTCCATCCTAGAGAGGTGATCAGCTACAACATTTTCAACTCCCTGTTTATCCTTGATTTTGAGGTCAAATTCTTGTAAGAGAAGGACCCACCTAATCAGTCTAGCCTTAGCATCTTGTTTTTGGAAGAGGTATTTTAGTGCATAATGGACAGTGAACACAATGATGGGGGATCCTAAGAGGTAGGACCTAAACTTCTCTAAATAAAACACAATATCAAGTAACTCCTTTTCAGTAGTGGTGTAGTTTATTTGGGCATCATTTAAGGATTTTCTTGCATAAGCAATGACATAAGGAGTTTTATCACAACGTTGTCCTAACACAGATCCAACATCAAAGTCACTGGAATCACACATAAGTTCAAAAGGAAGGTTCCAATTTGGAGATTTCATAATGGGAGGAGAGGTGAGAGAGGATTTGAGGGTTGAGAATGGACCCTCATATCTTTCTGTCCAAACAAATGGAGCATCCTTTACTAGGAGAGCACAAAGGGGATGAGATATTGAACTAAAGTCCTTGATGAATCTTCTATAGAAAACATCATGTCCTAAGAAATACCTCACTTCCTTGATAGTTTTGGGTGATGGAAGGTGACGAATGATGTCAACCTTTGCTTTATCAACTTCAATCCCCCCTACTCGAGACCAGATGGCCTAGAACAAGTCCCTATTTAACCATGAAATGACATTTTTTCCAGTTTAGGACCAGATTATTTTCTTCACATCTTGACAAGACTCTCTCCACATTCTGCAGACATCCCTCAAATGTATCCCCAAACACAGAGGAGTCATCCATGAAGACCTCTAGAAAATCCCTACCATGTCTGAGAAGATTCCCATCATGCATCGTTGGAAGGTTCCAAGGGAATTGCATAACCCGAAGGGCATGCGTTTGAAAGCAAAGGTTCCGAATGGACATGTGAATGTAGTCTTCCCTTGATCCTATAGGGAGACCTCAATTTGATTGTACCCTGAGTACCCATCTAAGAAACAGTAGAAGGCTTGACCTGCCACTCTCTCAAGGACTTGGTCAATGAATGGTAAGGGGAAATGGTCCTACTTGGTGAATGAGTTTAGCTTCCTATAGTCAATGCAGACCCTCCATCCACTACTCACCCTTGTTGGAAGAATCTCTCCATCCTCATTGGTTATCACTGTGATTCCAGCCTTTTTTGGAACCACTTGGATTGGGATCACCCATTCACTCTCAGCTATGAGATATATGATACCAGCTTTCAACAATTTCAGAAGTTATTTCCTTACTACCTCCATGAGATTAGGATTGATTCGCCGTTGAGGTTGACGACATGGCTTTGAATCAGATTCCAGAACAATCCTATGAGTCCCAATAAGTGGACTAATCCCAGGAATATCAGAAAGGGTCCAACCAATGGATTTATTATGCTTCCTAAGGACATCTAGAAGCATCCTCTCATGATTGGATTCAAGAGAAGAATAAATGACAATAGGATGTGTTTTATTGTCCCCTAGGAAAGCATACTTGAGTGTAGCAGGAAGTTCCTTCAATTCAAGATCAGGTTGGTTCAGAATTTTAGCAGAAGATTGGGACATTGGATCAAGATCAATTTATTTTTTAGAGTTTCAGATATGATTGATTCCCCACATGTAGAAGTTTCATCTACTATATTGGCTTGATCAGATTCAGGGAAGGAAGTTTGATTGGTCTCCATGAAATTGGTTTCTTGAAAGGTTTCACTGATTGTTGGACCTAAGAATTCATCATAAGAGCAATTTGAAAATGATTCAATCCAAGGAGATAAACTTACTTAATATCAACAAAGGAAATCAATCTCATCCTGACTTAAACATCCATCAAATATTCATTGATGTTCCATGGATTCATTATCAATTCTTCCTATCATGTTTACTTCATGAATGTCCTCGTCATCCCCTATTTGTGATCTTTCATTATAGATGTTCAAGTCTAGACTCATGTTCCCAAAGGTGATGGTCATGTTCCCATTTCGGACTTGGATAACAGAGTTGATTATTGCAAGAAAAGGATGGCCAAGGATGATTGGGGTTTGTTCCTTATTTCCTAAGTTTGGATGGTTTTCAAGGACAATGAAGTCAGCAGGGTAGATGAAGTTTTCAACCTTTACCAGAATTTCCTTTAAAATCCCCTTTGGAACCCTAATGCTACGATCAACAAGATGAAGTGTGACAGATGTGGGTTGGAGCTCTTCTAGGTCTAACTGGCAGTACACATCATATGGGATGAGATTGACACTAGAACCTAGGTCACACAAGGCCTTGACAACTTTGATCTCTCCTAGTTCAACATTGATGTAAGGGAAACCTGGGTCGTTCAACTTAGGAGGAATGGTCCCTTGAACGGTGGTACTCACATTAACAGCCAAAAGGACTTGGTTTTTATGTGAAAATTTTCTTTTAAAAGTGCACAAGTCCTTAAGGTACTTTGAGTAGGCAGGTATGGTTTGGATTGCATCGAGAAGGGGTATGTTCAACTTGACTTGTGAAAATATTTCCCTCAACGTTTCACTCAGTTCAGGCTTGGTTTTCCCCCTCATGCGTTGAGGAAATGGTGCAGGTTGTGGGGTTGTTTGTTGAAGAGTTGTTTCTTTCACATTGTTATCAGTTTCCTCATTTTGATCTTGTGGTTCATTTTAATTTTCATCCAAGTTTGAATCTTCAGGTGGGTTCTGAATAAGTTGTTCAGGTTTCTCAATTTATTTACCACTTCTTAAAACAGTCACAGCCTTTAGTTATTCATGAGTTGTTTGAGCACAACTTGACTCTCCCCTTGAAGTTGAGGATGGCACCGCCTGTGTAGGCATGGGTGCCTTTCCAGTTTTGATGGTTTTAAGTTCTTGTTTTAAGGAAGATACTTCTGAGTTCATCCTCTCCATTTGTTTGCATAGTTGTTCTAATAGGCTTTGTGGAAGTGTTTGGGTTGGTGCTTTAGTAGGTTGGTTTATCCCAGGGGGATATTTTGGAGGTGGGATGGTTTATTGAAAATGGACCGGTGGCTGTTGGTATTGGATAGGTTGGGTTTGGAACTGGTTATGGTTTTGGTAGTTCTAATGGGGGTAAGGATTTTGTCCCTGTGGTTGGCTAGGTTTTTGGTTATTGTAGCGCCCCGACCCCAGCTACCCAGAGTCGGTGCATTACTTCGTAACATTGGCATGATCACAAAAGATCAAGTCTCGAAAGACCAATTAGTTTAGTAGCCTTGGAAACACTAGATACATTCATAAGTCTTTCATTACATCAAAAAGTAAACAAACTACAATAACATGGTCTTCATAGTCCACAATCATATCCCTTTCTGACTACCCCTGCAGGTCATTCATAAAAATACTTCTTCACATCCTGGAAAAATATTAAAACATTGAAAGGGGTGAGCTCGGATGCTCAGTAAGGTTAACAATATAGCGGAAACTTTCATAAATAAACATTAAAATTTAAGGTAATGTATAACTAAAACAAAATCCTTTTAAACTTGAACATCAACATAATATGGCAAAAGTAAAATGAGATAATGCCATTTAATTCTTCACATGGATATTCTACTGGTCGAATAATCACATGAAATATCAATAACCACTTTCATAATGATGGAATGCATAATGCCAGACTATCATAACCACGTAGCCAAGGCCTCGTGCCAAGACCACAAATAAGATTTTGTCAAGGCCTCGTGCCAAGACACTAGTTTGTCTCATGAGACCTGCCGATGCATCGAGGAGCTATAGCGGGCTCCACCCGTCACTTATTAAGTCCAATGCATTCCTCATATGAATAGGTTTAAACATATCATAAACCATAACATAATCATATCACATAAAACATGCATAAAGGAAACATAACATTTCCACATTTCAATCACAAGATATTAATACAACACATTGATATAATAAAAACTCTTTCAAAACCATTTTTAATACCAAAATAAAAGAAAAGTATAACATGGTATTTATTTTTCATTAAAAAAAAGTATGGCTTGTAGAGGAAGCCGAAACTCAAATAATGGTCACGGCGGCAGAGAAGTCATTATCGCCGCATATGTACGGAAAGAAAAACATTCCCTTTTTGTCGTTTAGTAAAACTCTTTGTATAAAAAAGATTCCTTTTGAAAAAACGTAAAAGTCAAAGGGGTTTATACATCGTATAAAAGAAAGTTGTGTATAAAACCAAATATGCCTCAATGAAAGGCGATTGGGATGAAGTCCTTAAAAAGATCATTTTTAAAATATAATAGGTCTATTATGTGTATTCACTATAAGTACACACATAAGAAAGTACAAATACAAGATAGGACATAATAATATCATGACATAATTTGAAAGTAGGAGATTAACCCAAAGAATGGAAATTGGGTTAAGAAGTTCCCTTACCTCGTGTCTGACTTGACTCAACCGTTCTTTAACCTCCTGAATAATAAACTAGAGTTAATATATACCTTATTAAGAACCATTTTCAATTTCATTATCCTTATTATATCACTTATTACAATGATATGAACATTATGTAATTATTTAAGTTAATAACGGTTGTTTTGTCCATCTTTGGTACTTGAGTCAACAATAAACTTCTTATAATTACAAGTTGTTCATGTGGTGAAATATCCATTATATCCAGAATTATATTCATTATGTAGATATCATATATATCATATATATACAGTATATACATTCATTCATAATGTCATGTAACATTTAGAGGTAAGAAATGAAATGCACCGTTCATGGAGACGGTAAGCCGTACGTACGCATGAACGCTACTTTCATTTCTATTTCGTATTTAATGGAATGAAATCATAATGATATAAATTTATAATATAATTACAGTATAATATAGTGTATAATACCATTTAATCCATCCTTTATACATCCCACATATGGCATTAATGATTCAAATCACTTTGAGGGGGCGGTAGTCCGCACTTCCTAAAATGAAATTATCGCATTTTACCCATAATGGAAATCATAAAGTATGCCATAAATGAGAAATAAAGAAGCATAAGTAAAACATAAACATATTTTATATCATATATATATATAGTGACATCTTAATTTCCACCTTTGAAGGTGTTATATGAGTGTTGAACAATCATCGTTTCGTGAGGCAGAAATTCGCCATCCACAGAAACCGTATGTTCTTTAACCATTAGATGTAGGTGTGTGTAAGTTTAGCTCGAATACTTCTTATAAAAACATCCTAGTATATTTAGGATACTGGTTTTGTTACAAAAGAAATTAATAAAAAGAGTTTAGGGGGTTGGAGAAGAAAAATAAAACAAAACAACATTAGAGAAGACATTACCTCAAAATCGGGTAACTCTTTTTGATTTGAGCCAAAGGCTTCCTTGAAAAGAGTTATGCCCAAAGTGAGGATTCTAGGAGTAAGAGGGGGAAGTTGGGAGAGTATTTGGGCAGAGGTTGGCCGAGCCAAATGGCTTGAAGGTGTGAATAAGGTGGGAGAGGTGGGGGCCTTTTATAAGTGGAGAGGAGAGGCACTTTTGGAAAGATTGAAATGTTACATTATTACACAATTATTTTCAGATTCTAAAGGTCCCAAACTTATATAATTAGTGTCTAAGGTGATAAGGGTTCGAAATCTCCTCATCCAATAGGCTTTGGACAAGTGTAAGCCTTGGAATTTACATTATCTTTTCATTTTATTAAAATCGTTAAATAATGAGGTCATCGCTGCATCATAATGATGTCATAAATAATTTAATTTATTTAATGTCTAAAAATTATAAAAAAATACTATGATGTAGGAAATATTTTTAGATTTCTAATGAATATTTATAGTCAAAATTTGGACTTGTGTAACCCCACTTAAAAATTGTTTTAGTAAAACAACTCATGTTTGTGTCAATTTAATTTTAACATTAAATAAATATATATTAATGTCATTTTCCAACCAAAGTTGCTCCATGGGGTCCCCAAGTTGACCCATGGGTTGTCTTGGTCGGCCATGACTCATCCAATAGGAGTAGGACAAGTTTCAAGCTCATATCATATTATTAAAACATTGTTTTTACCTTAAACTACACTAATTACCTCTAATCGCGATTAAGAACTTAAAAGTTACTATTCACCAAAAAATTATTTTAATCTCATTGAACCACATTTTAATTCTTAATGAAAACCATGTATGTCGGATTTTTGAAAATCAAATCACAGAAGTGGTAATATGTCATTTAAACGAAAAATCAGTTATTTAACTACCACTTGGTGGTTTCACTATTCATCAAAAATTGAAGTTTTTCAGAACAATGCCAAAATTTCTCCATAAGCTATAATTGATATTCCAAATTCAAAAATGATGTCTATTTTACAAAATTCCAAACATATAAGTTGCATTAGTTAATTTTATAATTAATTCCCGCTGTCACAACAAATAGCGTGTTTTTAAGAAACAATTTATATCAAAAGATTGGCAATTGTTTATGTCCAATTTCAATGTTAAATTAATTCTAATGAACACCATTGGATAAAATGGTAAAAATATATTCTAATTATACTTTAAAACCACTAAATAGTATAATTTATCACTATAAATTATTTTGATTAAAAAAGTTGTTTTTAAGTATTTTTCACTATTCATAAAAAAATTGGAAGTTCTCAGAAAGTTACAGAAAATTCAACTTAGGATAATTTTGATATTATGAATACAAAAATGAAGTCCATTTTGAAATATAAAATTTCTATAATTTTAAAAAGTGGTTATTACTATTCATAACGGCTACTTTGATTAGTCGCGGTGTTTTAGAACTCGACGTTGCGTACAATGCAAGCTATTGCATTATTGAATGAGAAGCGTATTGTGGAAGCTCGGGGTGTTACAATCTCCCCTCCTTCAATAAATTGCGTCCCCTCAATTTGAAATTTTTCTTTGAAAATAAAAGGTTGAAAAGAGAAAATACCTTTGAGGAAAACCCACATTGGAAATATGATTAATAAAATTTAGCCTTAATAAGAGGGAAGGGGAAATGAAAAAGTCACCACCCAATTATGATCTCAATTAGGAGAACATTGGTGGAAATTAACAACATATAATTGGAGGAAAAACGTAAATATTTGTAGGGAGTGATTGAGGTCATCAATCACAATCAACTGTCAAATTGAGGGCCTCAAAGCCTTCAATCTATGTTGATTTAAAATATCATCAGTTCAACAAGACATAAGGTATTAGGATAACACATTTTTTTGTTTTAATATACCTTTACTAAAGTTTAAGAATTAATTTATTAATTGAATAAGAGATAGGTATATATATATTTATGCTTGACAATTAGAGTTTCAACCTTCAACTCATCTTTCACTCAAAAAGATAATAGAACTCAAAAATATTATACTTAAAATAATTGTATAAGGTTCCAAATGTTAACACATACCATTTAGATTAGTAAAATTATTTTGTATTAACCAGGGACTTCCTGTAGGCTAGTGGTAGGAAATAAAGGCCTCTTGCACTATGATTGTGGGTTCGATTCCTGCAGCTTTGTCCGACGCGACGGGTTATGCCCCACCCTGCAGGTTGTCCTTTTCCTAAAACTATAGTATCATAATATTCCAAAAATAATCTTCATAAATGCTTTAACCTTAAACAATACTATCCATGGTTCAACTTAATCCACTCCAACCTTTATAGTTATCCAAAATACCTCTGTCCAGACTTTCTCTAAAAGGTCTCTAAATTCCAAAATCAATTGTCACATCAGATTCCCCAAACAAAGAAAAGTTCCTCTTATTGTCACATACTAAAAATATGATTAAATTAATCATATTACCTTAATCAAAAAGTACTGCAGTACAATCCTTATATATATATATATCTCATTATTCTAATAACCAGAATATAATCCATGAGTCCAAAAGCACCATTACATTAGTTATTCTACTTCAACTGTAGTAACAGCATAGGATTGTCCTTGATCCATTGGCCTTTTCTGAGGTAAGTTTCCTTGACGCTTAGGACATTCATTTTCATAATGCCCCATTTCCCTACAATTGTAGCATTCAACTTTGATAGCCTCTTTCTTTCCCTTGCAATCACGAGCCTGGTGACCCTTTTCTCCACATTTATAACAAACTCCCATTCCTTTTAGGCACGTACCAGGGTGATTCTTCCCAAAATTATCACATAATGGAAAATCCTTCTTTCCCTTTTCCCTTTATCTGTCTCTTGTTTCCTCGTTCTCTTCTTCTCTTGCTTTACTTTGTTGTCATAAGACTTAGAGAATTACTTTTCTGTCTTGATAGCACACGAGACAATATCTTCGTATGATGAGAAGGATTGTGATACTAAAGATCGACGGAGAAATGGTTTTAACCCATCAAAGAAACGATCAATCTTACTCCTTGGGTTACGTATATAATCGGCAGCATGCCTTGCTAACCTTGTAAAGTTAGCCTCATACTTTGCGACATTCTCATCCTCCTTTTGTCTCAGACTCAGAAATTGCCTTTCCATATCTGCTCGATGGTCACGAGGAAAGTATTTTTCTAAAAACAGATCTTTGAACTCCCTCCATTCCATATTTGATACTTCATCATCTTCCTTCATGTTTTGAATCAATGACCACTATTGATCAGCATCTCCAGTGAGGCGGTAAACTGCCATGATAACTTTTTCCCTTTCACTGCTCCCCAAAGCCAGAAATATTTTCTCTAGGGAATTTATCCATTTCTCGGCTACTAAGGGATTTGTACTCCCATTGAACATTGGTGGTTTTTTCCTCATGAATCGATCTAACATTGATCCTCCACGCTGTGGATCATGGTGCTCCATACGGGTAAGGTTACCATTCATAACCTGAGTAAGTTGTCCCAGTATGGTGATTAGCTGATCGGCACCAGTTGCATCACCAGCCCCACTATAATTATCTTGAGCAGGAGGGAAATCCCTACATGGAGTGCGTGCATTGATACGGTTTCCATTTCTTCCACTAGGCGCCATTTCTAAACAATGGCATAAACTAGATTAGTTTATGAATCAAAATATATAATCCCATACTTATAAAACACTTAACATAAATTGAACTATTTATGGATATAATCCATAATCATAAAAATGTTTTCTTTGAGGAAGTATATACTCATAAACCCTTCATAATGATTTGTAAAGAAAATGAGAGTTATCCTAAGCATATCCCCCGGGAGTGTCGTAACCAAGAGTGCAGCAAGGCCCGTTGTCGTGCACCAATTCCCGTTCGAGTCTAGCTCAAAGCGGTGTTTTCGGGTTTTACCCCTAGGAATATCTGTGCCAGAGCCGCCTCTACCTGCTCATATCCAGACAGGGATGTATTGCTCGGAAAACTCACAAAATCTCTACAATACCAAAATTCTAGGAAGTTCTTCTATACTAATCCTCAAAGTTCATCTTAGGTCTACGTGCTCTAATCAGAGTTTATCTAAATCTAGCTTCCAAGGTTTGTACTAAACCTCCTCTGATACCAACTGTAGCGCCCCGACCCCAGCTACCCAGAGTCAGTGCATTACCTCATAACATTGGCATGATCACAAAAGATCAAGTCTCGAAAGACTGATTAGTTTAGTAGCCTTGGAAACACTAGATACATTCATAAGTCTTTCATTACATCAAAAAGTAAACAAACTACAATAACATGGTCTTCATAGTCCACAATCATATCCCTTTCTGACTACCCCTGCAGGTCATTCATAAAAATACTTCTTCACATCCTGGAAAAATATTAAAACATTGAAAGGGGTGAGCTCGGATGCTCAGTAAGGTTAACAATATAGCAAAAACTTTCATAAATAAACATTAACATTTAAGGCAATGTATAACTAAAACCAAATCCTTTTAAACTTGAACATCAACATAATATGGAAAAAGTAAAATGAGATAATGCCATTTACTTCTTCACATGGATATTCTACTGGTCGAATAATCACATGAAATATCAATAACCACTTTCATAATGATGGAATGCATAATGCCAGACTATCATAACCACGTAGCCAAGGCCTCGTGCCAAGACCACAAATAAGATTTTGTCAAGGCCTCGTGCCAAGACACTAGTTTGTCTCATGAGACCTGCCGATGCATCGAGGAGCTATAGCGGGCTCCACCCGTCACTTATTAAGTCCAATGCATTCCTCATATGAATAGGTTTAAACATATCATAAACCATAACATAATCATATCACATAAAACATGCATAAAGGAAACATAACATTTCCACATTTCAATCACAAGATATCAATACAACACATTGATATAATAAAAACTCTTTCAAAACCATTTTTAATACCAAAAGAAAAGAAAAGTATAACATGGTATTTATTTTTCATTAAAAAAAAGTATGGCTTGTAGAGGAAGCCGAAACTCAAATAATGGTCACGGCGGCAGAGAAGTCATTGTCGCCGCATATGTACGGAAAGAAAAACATTCCCTTTTTGTCGTTTAGTAAAACGCTTCGTATAAAAAAGATTCCTTTTGAATAAATGTAAAAGTCAAAGGGGTTTATACACCGTATAAAAGAAAGTTGTGTATAAAACCAAATATGCCTCAATGAAAGGCGATTGAGACGAAGTCCTTAAAAAGATCATTTTTAAAATATAATAGGTCTATTATGTGTATTCACTATAAGTACACACATAATAAAGTAAAAATACAAGATATGACATAATAATATCATGACATAAATTGAATGTAGGAGATTAACCCAAAGAATGGAAATTGGGTTAGGAAGTTCCCTTACCTCGTGTCTGACTTGACTAAACCGTTCTTTAACCTCCTGAATAATAAACTAGAGTTAATATATACCTTATTAAGAACAATTTTCAATTTCATTATCCTTATTATATCACTTATTACAATGATATGAACATTATGTAATTATTTAAGTTAATAACGGTTGTTTTGTCGATCTTTGGTACTTGAGTCAACAATAAACTTCTTATAATTACAAGTTGTTCATGTGGTGAAATATCCATTATATCCAGAATTATATTCATGATGTATATATCATATATATCATATATATACAGTATATACATTCATTCATAATGTCACGTAACATTTAGAGGTAATAAATGAAATGCACCGTTCATGGAGACGGTAAGCCGTACGTACGCATGAACGCTACTTTCATTTCTATTTCGTATTTAATGGAATGAAATCATAATGATATAAATTTATAATATAATTACAGTATAATATAGTGTATAATACCATTTAATCCATCCTTTATACATCCCACATATGGCATTAACGATTCAAATCACTTTGAGGGGGCGGTAGTCCGCACTTCCTAAAATGAAATTATCGCATTTTACCCATAATGGAAATCATAAAGTATGCCATAAATGAGAAATACAGAAGCATAAGTAAAACATAAACATATTTTATATCATATATAAATATAGTGACATCTTAATGGCCACCTTTGAAGGTGTTATATGAGTGTTGAACAATCATCTTTTCGTGAGGCAGAAATTCGCCATCCACAGAAACCGTATGTTCTTTAACCATTAGATGTAGCTGTGTGTAAGTGTAGCTCGAATAATTCTTATAAAAACATCCTAGTATATTGAGCATACTGGTTTTGTTACAAAAGAGATGAATAAAAAGAGTTTAGGGGGTTGGAGAAGAAAAATAAAACAAAACAACATTAGAGAAGACATTACCTCAAAATCGGGTAACTCTTTTTGATTTGAGCCAAAGGATTCCTTGAGAAGAGTTCTGCCCAAAGTGAGGCTTCTAAGAGTAAGAGGTGGAAGTTGGGAGAGTATTTGGGTAGAGGTTGGCCGATCCAAATGGCTTGAAGGTGTGAATAAGGTGGGAGAGGTGGGGGCCTTTTATAAGTGGAGAGGAGGGGCACTTTTGGAAAGATTGAAATGTTACATTATTACACAATGCTTTTCAGATTCTAAAGGTCCCACACTTATATAATTCGTGGCTAAGGTGATAAGGTTTCGAAATCTCCTCATCCAATAGGCTTTGGACAAGTGTATGCCTTGGATTTTACATTATCTTTTCATTTTATTAAAATCGTTAAATAATGAGGTCATCGCTGCATCATAATGATGTCATAAATAATTTAATTTATTTAATGTCTAAAAATTATAAAAAATACTATGATGTAGGAAATCGTTTTATATTTCTAATGAATATTTATAGTCAAAATTTGGACTTGTGTAACCCCACTTAAAAACTGTTTTAGTAAAACAACTCATGTTTGTGTCAATTTAATTTTAACATTAAATAAATATATATTAATGTCATTTTCCAACCAAAGTGGCTCCATGGGGTCCCCAAGTTGACCCATGGGTTTTCTTGGTCGTCCATGACTCATCCAATAGGAGTAGGACAAGTGTCAAGCTCATATCATATTATTAAAACATTGTTTTTACCTTAAACTACACTAATTACCTCTAATCGCGATTAAGAACTTAAAAGTTACTATTCACCATAAAATTATTTTAATATCATTGAACCACATTTTACTTCTTAATGAAAACCATGTCTGTCGGATTTTTGAAAATCAAATCACAGAAGTGGTAATATTTCATTTAAATGAAAAATCAGTTATTTAACTACCACTTGGTGGTTTCACTATTCATCAAAAATTGAAGTTTTTCAGAACAATGCCAAAATTTCACCCTAAGATATAATTGATATTCCAAATTCAAAAATGATTTCTATTTTACAAAATTCCAAACATATAAGTTGCATTAGTTAATTTTATAATTAATTCCCGCTGTCACAACAAATAGCGTGTTTTTAAGAAACAATTTATATCAAAAGATTGGCAATTGTTTATGTCCAATTTCAATGTTAAATTAATTATAATGACTAACATTAGATAAAATGGTAAAAATATATTCTAATTATACTTTAAAACCAATAAATAGTATAATTTATCACTATAAATTATTTTGATTAAAAAAGTTGTTTTTAAGTATTTTTCACTATTCATAAAAAAACTGGAAGTTCTCAGAAAGTTACAAAAAATTCAACTTAGGATAATTTCGATATTACGAATACAAAAATGAAGTCCATTTTGAAATATAAAATTTCTATAATTTTAAAAAGTGGTTATTACTATTCATAACGGCTACTTTGATTAGTCGCGGTGTTTTAGAACTCGAAGTTGCGTACAATGCAAGCTATTGCATTATTGAATGAGAAGCGTATCGTGGAAGCTCGGGGTGTTACATTTATCTTTCCAGCGGAAGCTTGGGTGGTCGTTATATCTTGGGTTGAAGGTGTTTTGGTATTGAGGCTTTTGAAAGTTCAAAGCATTTACTTCCACTGGGGGTCCTCCTAAGAGAACATCCTTGATGGATGGAATGGTTGGGCGGTTGTCTGTCTTATGGTCATGTTTGTCACAAATTGTGCAAACAAGGTCAACAGTTTGGATTTCATGGACTTCCCTAAGGTCTATCTCTTCAACCTTCCTAGAGAGTGCTACGATTTTAGCCCTAAGGCTTTCCTCTTCTCTAAGTGTATGAATTCCAGTAGTTCTTTGTGGCTTTTCATAATAAGGTGAAGTTCCCCATGTTTGGTTTTGTTCAGAAAGGCTTTCTAGATACTCGTAAGCATCATTTGGGGCTTTTTTTTAAATGTTCCATTACACATCATGTCAATGAATTGTTTGTTCCCCGGACCCAACCCTTTATAGAAAATTCTTACTTGTTCAGGAATAGAAAAAAAATGGTGTGGAACCATGTTTAGAGTGTCTTTGAACCTCTCCCATGTTTCATAGAATGACTCTCCCTCTTTTTCAAAAAAGTTTTGGATACTCTTTTTAAGTGCAATTGTTTTGTGGTGGGGAAAGTATTTTTTGTAAATTCTCTTTGTAGTTGGTCCCAAGAGTTTATGGATTATGGTCTCAAATTGTTTAGCCAATTTTTAGCTCGATCCTTTAAAGAAAAAGGAAATAGCCTCATCTTAGCTGATTCTATTTGATGTGGGGGACACATGGTTTCTACAATGTCATTGAACTCCTTAATGTGCGGGTATGGAATCTCGGACTCCATTCCATGGAATGTGGGAAGGTGGTTTAGGACACGGGGTTTAAAGATCTAGTTGGAATCTCCTAGGGAATTATGTCGAATGCATGAGGGGGCATTGGTCCAAGAAGGTGTGAGGTAGTCATTCAGGGTTTGATCAATTGCATTCCCCAAGTTTGGGGCTGCCTCATTTGGGTTTCCATTTTGGTTCTCACCCGGGTTTATGAGTTGGTTTCTTTGAAGACCTTCCATTGAAATTGGCTCAATTTTGGACTCTAAAGTATTAGGAAGATTATGATCTAATGGACTGAGTTCCCTTGGTGTACTTGACTCCCCAACCCCAGGAATATCCACCCTAACTAGACGGTTTGATTGATCGCGGGTGTAGGCGGACATGCGCCAAAAGAAAGAAAAAAAAACGAGAAAGGGACAAGATAAGAGAATTTGGATGAGAAAAGAAGAAATGGGGGAGAATAGAATGGGTGTTTAGATGACTTACTTGGGTCCCTGGCAACGGCGCCAAAATTTGATTCTCGCTCAAATTTACCCAAGAGATGAAGGTAAAACGGTCCTTGTAGTTTAGCTTGGGTTATCGAATCCTCAGAGACCTAAGAAGAAACCTATAGACACGTACATTCTATGGACTGTTTTTGGCTATGAAGTGGCCAAATTGGGTTGATTTTGGATGGGTTTGAAAGATATCTAATAGATTTAAGTGAATTCAATTTAAATGAATGAGTTGATCTTAGGTTATCGCTCGGGGTGGATTGGACGTATTTCCTTTTTAATGATTTCAATTTCTTATATTTGAGATGAGTTCATTTAAGGAGATAAAACAACATCATCACTTACTGGTTTAATGCCTACACACTTCAATAAGAATCACCTATACACTTTAAGGATCAAAGTTTTGAGCACTTCAAGGTAAAGGTTCGTATTAGCACTTGAAGTGTGTGGCCTTAAATTCAACAAGGACGATGGAGTTTAAAAATCATCAAATAAAAATCTCAATTAAATAATTGATTATACATTAATGAGGTGATAAATAACATCCAATCCAGACCCTTGATACTCCATTGGATCAACCCATAAGTGGGTTAGCCCTCCATTGATGACATGTCTTCAATGGAAGCGGAAAGTAGACTCATGAGGGAGGAAATGGAGAAGTAAAGAAAACAACAAAAATAAAATGATCACTCCACCGCTATGTGAATAATTTCACAAGGTTTGGTGTGAATAAATTCACACCTTGATCCAACAGTATCAAAGTGATATTAAGAACAATAGAATAAGAGTATAAGAAGAACTTTTATTAAGAAACTAAAGTGAATTGAACAACTTACATGTGAAAGACAAATTTGAGACAACAAAATTGAATCATAACATTACAATTGAACAAAGCATCCAAGATTCCTAAATCCTCCAACACCACTGCCTTAAATATGAATTTTGTGATCCCTTGGGTCGATCCTACAACAGTACAAAGAATCTCAATTAATTTTGGTAGGCCATAGGTGGTGGAAAGCTTGTGGAATTTGGACTTTTCCACATTTGACCCGAGGTGGCAGCCAGATTTCATCCACCGAATAGACTCGTTTGGATAACCTTCTGGATGGCCGAATAAGAGTGGGACATAGAATAAGAAAATTTATCTCCGGATGTATTATAACCGCCTGTAAAGTTTGGGCCCAGTTGGAGTTGTTTATTTCTAGATATGATCAAATTAGTGGTCTGTTTTTTTGGGCCGTAGAATCTGGACCAGAATTTTATCTCTAACTTGGGCCGCATAAATGAACACCTTGGAGGCCGAATTAGCATTATCTCCCTGAGAGTTATTTGTTTCTATACATTTCTTCTAGCACCCCACGAAATTTTGAAATATGTGGGCTTGTATGTTGGGCCCCACAGTCTCATCAGTGGGATGGTGTCCAATCTGCCTTCTCCAGAATTGCTTCCTTTCATTTCCTAATATCTCTATCATCCTCCATGAATTCTCCACTGATCCATGAATCAAACATGTTTATATTTAAGTGTAGATCAATTTACAAAAATATCAAATTAAAATATTCATAATTAGATTCCTTAAAATCAGATGAATCATTGGGCACTTCAAATGATGTTCAAAAATGTACCTCATAATAGCGCATTTTAAGAAGGTATTACAATCATAATGTGAAATGATGTTCAAAGTGTAAAATGCACTAAAATGATGTTTATTAATAATAAATAACATGAATATTATTTATATTAACAATGAATAGTAGCCTCATTTAGTGGCTAATCAGATCTACACCCATTAATTGACATTGGACTGTGGGTCCAATTGGTTGTACATGAAATGAAGAAATTGTTAATCAAAATTTTTGTGACATAATGATCTGTTAAGTGAATATGAGGAAGGGTTTGAACTTATTAATGTTTTGTGTGAATCACTGTTAGTTGACAGACCCAAGATCAAAACACTATTTTAGTGGATGGGCTCTGACATAGTATTTGAATGATTAAAATTGAATATCTTGTGATTCATTATCCAAGACAAAGAACAAGTTTGGATTTGGTCTTTAATTTGATTAATTAGATGGTACTTAGAGACATCTATGGTGAGTGAATTATACAGGGGATGTAAGGCTTAGGCCTAATCTCGAGAATTCCATAATTTAATGAGGTTTGAATAATTGATAAAAGAAAATGATTGTGTAATGATTATTTTTTATGCATGAAAAATGTATAATAAAGGTCCAGACACCAGCTGAGGGCTAAAGTAAGTACTTGGATATATAGATACATTGCATTACTTTCTTCATTTATACATGTTTTCACACAATTTAAATTATTTATTAAATATTTGGATTTGGGGTTGACACTGGTGGTCTCGGCGTAATGAGATTTATATCTCACACCCTACTTGGGCCACTATTGCACTGGGTACCTAAGTAGATTCTATTTGGTCATAGGATTGTGATGTTTGCATATACTTGGGAGATAAGAGCTGAGGACCGAGCAGAAGCTCAGGATGCTTGAGGAGACAACCCTCGGGGCTTTGAGTCATTGTTTATTTATTTCTGTATTGGAATGTAAAACATGTTTTTTTGTTCACTACTTCCCATTTTTGTATCATTAGCATGTCATGCATGCATCTGCTGTATAATTGGCAATGGACACTTTTATAAAATGAATACTATTTTTCTTCCACTACTTTATCATTTATTAGTCTTCTTTCACTATTTATTTCCATTATCTATTATTCAACTCTAATATGAGGGCATAGTCTCCCCACCGACTATCCATAAACCCTTGATTCCAGTCAACAACCTCTGGCATACGGGGATACATGCTTGAGGTCATATGACGGCCAGTCTAGCCACCCGATTAGTGGTGAGCCGGGTCAGGTCGTTACAAGGGGGTATGAGAGGGTTGTTTTCCTTTTTTTCTTTCTGTTTTGGGTTGGTAGACAGGAGACTAAGAAAGTGCTGGTGCTTGGGTTAATATCCATGATTGGGACTAATCGCCCCATGTATGGGAAATGACCAAGTGGAAAGGGATGGGAATTTATGTTTGTAATATTTGAGGTTACGCTTGATATGATATCACCTTGAGTGACTGGTGTATTTTCCGCTGCTTATTGATTTTGAGAATTTTGAAAAAAATTATCTTGGCTTGATAGGGTAAAGAAGTTTCATACATGCATCATCTTAGGCATGTAGAGATTCACATGCCATTCATGTAACTTTCCATGTAGTTTCATTAGTAGGATGCATGCTAATTTAGGCTATGTGTCTTGGGTGCAATTCCATGTTTTGATTTACTTTAGCATGACTCTATAGATAACATGTTTTGGTGATAGATTTAACATGATTGGGTGATTATATGCCATACTACCTCAGTTATTAGCATGTTTTGTTCTTGTTCCATGCTTTTGTTTAATAACATGATGTTGTGTTACTACTTATGATAACATTCTAGAGATGTTTTGATGTGTGAAAGGGCTGAAAAATGTTAAATTAATGTTGATTGTTATAAATGGGAGCCAAATGGCAGCGATAAGGTGTATGGGCACCATATTGATTGGTATATGGCCACCCATGTGTTTGAACCTTATATAACTATATTATGTTTGAAAATGGTTATAAATGTAAAACTGTTGAATTTTTTTTGAAAAGAATTATTGTTGGGTTTCTTTTTGAAGAACCCAGATTGAATAAATGGGACCCTTGGAGGTATCTTTTCTGGTAAACAGAATTTAGATAATAAATTGCATATTTATATTTTAATAACACTGAATTTTAAATGATTAAAGTGGATTTTGGTGATATCATGCCTATTTTCCCATAGGGAGTTATTTTTGAAAACCAAGTGACTTGTTGTTAAAAAGTGCTTGTGTGCTAAAAGGTTTAAATGAATTAATTAAAATGCCTAAAAAAATGGGATTTTGAACCTTGTGAATTCAGTTTTGTGTGACCAAGAGAGAGGGTCGACGTTTATTTTTCGTAAGTGATTAACCCGTGGTAGGTGGTAACCTTAGAATTTTATAGGCTATTAAAGTAAGTTCATCCCACTGTTCGGGAGGACATCTTGGTACTTGGGTGTTATGGCACACTGATAGGTTTATTCTATAGATTTTATGATCAATGTTTGACGTGGGGATTGTGGTTTGAGTAATGTCACATGCATTAGTTAAGTTTTCTAAAATAGCACATTGGTGAGAAGATGATCTTTTATTTCGACGTCATGAACAATACAAAGATGGGAAGTGTCACATTGATTTCAGTAAACGTGTCAGAAGGTGACGACGACCTTTTCTTGAACAAAGTCATTCAGAAGTAGTTTGTCTGATCTTCTTATTGACCTTGGTTTTCTCTTAGTGTTCTCTTCAGAATACGAAGACCATTTATCCTATCTGGACCTAGTCATGGAGACACTAAGATAGTGTTGGTCTTAGGTCGTGCTACAGTTTAGATGTTAATGGGTTTGATGAGTGGTTGTTATCTGGTTAGTACGCAGGATGCATGATTTCTTGGGGATACTCCTTTATTCATGTTAGGGCACAATTGTTTTCAAAATATCCTTTGGATGCCTTGACTTAGAAATTTCACCAGAGGTCAGGTAAGGACTTATTTATACTTGAGGATGGTTTTCGAATAGTTTTAAAGGCACGTCATCAGATAAAGGGCGAATGTGGGTTTTGGGTCCATAATGTCTTTTGAGGGAATCATGCACAACCTATTCTGTTCATTGATCTAGATTCAACTATTTTTGTTAATGAGGCCCCTGTAATGGCCTTCGATATAAGTGCTATTTGTATGTTTAAGCTATAAAGTCAGGTCTGACTCTGGTTTTAAAGGCTTAGTCGTTAGGCTTGTGAAGGGTTAAAGGTGTATTTGGAATTGGGAATGCAATGCGACAGTTCTAACATGATTAAATGAACTTGGTGGGTTTTTGTTGTAGTTATCGATGACTTATTGAGGAAGATAAGTTTTTAAGGTGGGTATATTGTAAATCCTCGTGTTTTTGAATCAGGTTAAAATACGAAGGTTTTCGATTTTTTCGGTTTATCGAAGGGTTAGTTTTTAAACCAAGTTCTGGAACTTTATTCTGAGTGTTGGAACACCTAAAGGTATCATTTTTGGACTTGCGTAGTTACTCGATAATTTTAGCGGGTGTCCCAATGAATATCGAGAGCACCGAATTTGGAAAATTTCAATTTAATGGATCTGCACGGGCTGCGCACGGTTGTGGTGCAACCCATGCAGCTTACCCAGTTAAATATTTTATTTATTTTAATTAAATAATATTTAATGGGGTTTTTTGTGTTTAAATAGAGGAATGTGCTAATAATAATAATGTTATTATTATTATTTTGGTTTTATAAATTATTTTTTATGATTTGAGATTTTAATTGCATGTTAACAGAGTGAAACATTTATGAGAATTTAATGTGTCTTCTCATATTCTCAAAGAAACATTTAATTAAATGATGGGTTTCAGATTTAATGAAGAATTATTATTAAATAGAGGTGCCAGGTTTATAAAAGGTTTGAAAAATAGTAATAATGATATTATTATTATTTTAGTTTTAAGAAGGTAATAGTAATTATTATTATGGAAATTAAATTAGGGGTTATGGGTTTGAGTTTTTATCATATTAATGATATTGTAATAAATTGGGGGTTTTAGTTTTAAATAAATGAAAGTTGGAATAATAATAATAATGATGATGTTATTATTATTATTGTGGTTATTTAGTTAAATAAATGTTAAAATAATTTAATTAAATGATCAATAGGGAGTTTCATAATTAATTATGGAACTTTTATTAAGAGAATTGAAAATGAAGAAGTGTTTTTAACTAAATTGGGAGTTTTGAACTTATTAGATAAGTGTTTTATGTGTATAATAATAATAATAAAATTAGTATTATTATTTTAATTATTACATATAATTAATTAGATTAATTTTAGGGGAAAAATAAAAAAAAGAAAATAAAAAGGAAAGTTGTGACCTATAGTTGAGGTGCCCAACCCCCCTGTTTTCTTCCCCCTTAGGTGACACACTAGGTTCATAATGCCCTCGCACTCTAGCTTCTCTGACTCCTTCCCTGCGGCACAACCTCTAGCAATGCATGGCCCCTTCTCCCTAGCTTGCATCCCTTGGATGAAACCCCCTCACAGCAGCACACGACACTCCTGGGCAGAACCTGTAGCATGCCACCCCCCTCTCAGTATCCACTTTGCACACGACAGTTCCTCTTAGACTCTTTACGAATCTTGTATGCCTAATCAAAGTGAGTCTGTCTGCGTTTAACTCATGATTTTCAACATCTATTTTACTCTTCTCTCTCACCTTGTTTTCTCATCCAAAACCCTGAGGTTTGGGATTAATCCGATCGTTATGTTCCTCTATTTTTAGGATATGTGAATGTTGACTCGGGACCCATTGGTCCATAATTCAACATCTTCTTCCAAGGGTGAGGTGGATGAACTCATTTTTCCTTGTCTCTATTGGTTTGGGTAAGGATACACATTTCACTATTTTTTTCACCATGTAATATTGAGTTTGACAAATTATATGAGTCCCTAGTACTTTATTTGAGGGCATTGAGTCTTGTCATTGCATTTTTGTGATTCTAAGTTATGTTGTAGAGGGTTTTGATAAATGTAGAGGGCGTGTACATGTATATATATATATATATATATTTATAATTATATATTTATATACCTAAAGGTGTGTGCATGTGGTTTCAAACCAGCTTTGGATTGGTTGTCATCGTATGTCAAGCCGCTGAATATTGTTTTGGTTCCACCCCGAGGTAGGGTCCCAAATCTCTATAAATTTATTTAAGAATTATTTTATTCTTTAAATAATTTGAGATTATGAATCTCCTTGACTTTGGAACCACTAAATTTTCCTTAAATGATGATTAAAGATAAACTATTAGTTGGTGGTAATGTCATATCATGCTTGCTTAAAGTTGGGTTTTTGAATGTATACCTTATAAATGAGGAAATTTCCATGTGTTATTGTTAGGAATTTATTGATGGATATTGAAAATATATTGAGCTTATGTATTGAATATTAAATGGTTAAACAGGAAGCACCCATGGGTCTTCCTTGGAAATGTGACTTAAATGGTGTTGGACTTGGACACCCTTTTGTGTGTGTTTTTTAACCCATGTCATAGAATGTTAATTATGAAAATGATGATTTATCAGTTGGAGAAAAAATGATTGAATTGGGCAGGATAAGTAATAGGGTAATTAATTGAAGAATTAATTCTCTAGTCATGAGTTTTAAAAATTATGACATTTACTAAATATTGAGAATATTGAATATTTTTGACTTGTTCGGAATATAAATTGGGAACTGGTAATAATTAATGGATGGATTAGTTATTACATTATAAATGGTAAATGGTTAATTAATTGATGAACCGGTTAAAGATATATAATTTAATTAATTAATTTTTGAATTAATTAATTT
Source organism: Viscum album (assembly GCA_963277665.1). Classification (NCBI taxonomy): domain Eukaryota; kingdom Viridiplantae; phylum Streptophyta; class Magnoliopsida; order Santalales; family Viscaceae; genus Viscum; species Viscum album. Next base: position 115,564,037 of record OY728127.1, read on the forward strand.
TCCTGCATTAAGTTAAGATTGTGAATTGATTGATTGTTATGACAGTTGTACAATAATATTTTTAGACGCGTGTTTATTTTCCTTGCCTTATGTTTCCTTGGATGAATTTGTTTAAAAATATGACATTCTTTGTGAGATGGTTGCTAAATATATAGGCCTTGTTCATCATGTTTTGAGATGATTATGATGTGCATGTAAATTGTTAAAGTCCTGGAAGAATCACTGTTTGAGTGGACGAGTTCAAACTTGTTAAAGAATTTGGATAATTAAATGTTGAGTTAATTATTTAGTTGGCTTGATAAGAATAATTAATTTTTAATTAATTATTAACTTTTGATATGTTGAATGGTTAATTAATTGTTTAATTATTTGATGGGAAAATTATGTTATTAATTAGTTGTTCAATTAATTAACGAATTGTATTAATTAATTTATGAAATAATTAATGGATGGTTTTGGGGTGTTAGACACAAAGTTCTTCACCAAGGATAAATATGTATGTATGACTGATAAATGGGTTGTTAGATAGGTATTGATGCTCCAAATACTCACGGGGTGATAGAAATGGCGTTCTACACCCAAGTTGCATGGAAATATTCTATTATGGGACATGGACTGATGCTCCAAATACCCATGTGTTGTGAGACAAGGACTGATGCTCCAAATAATCACAAGGGTGCTAGAAATGACGATCTATACCCATTAATTAACATTGGACTTTGGTTCCAATTGGTTGTACATGAAATTAATTAATGGTTAATGAAAACTGTCATGACATAATGATTTGTGAACTAAATCTGTGGAAGGGTTTATACTTATTAATGTTTTTGGTGAATCACTGTTAGTGGACAGAACCATGATCGAATCACTATTTTAGTGGACGAGATCAGACATAGTATATGAAATACTAAAATTGAATATCTTATGATGCGTCATCCAAGACAAAGAATAAACTTGGATTCGTTATTTACTTTGATTACTTAGATGGTCTTTTGAGACATCTATGGTGAGTGAATTATATAGGGGATGTCGGGCTTAGGCTGAATCTTGATACTTTCATAATTTAATGAGGATTGAATAATTGATAAATGAAAATGACTGTGTAATGATTGTTGAGTATGAATAAAAAATGTATAATGAAGGTTCAGACACCAGTTGAGGGCTGAAGCAGGTACTTGGATATATAGCTACATTGTACTGCTTACTTTATTTATGCATGTTTTCACATAGTTTAAATTATTTATTAAATGTATGGATTTGGGGTTGACACCAGTGGTACCGACCTACTGAGATTTATATCTCACACCCTACTTGGGCCGCCATTGCACTGGGTACTCGACTAGATTCTATTTGGTTGTAGGATTGTGTTGTTTGCATATACTTGGGAGATAGGAGAAGAGGACCGAGTAGAAGCTCATGATGCTTGAGGAGACTACCCTCGGGGTTTTGAGTCATTATTTATTTATTTCTATATTGGAATGTAAATCAAGTGGTTTTGTTCACTACTTTCCATTTTTGTATCATTAGCATGTCATGCATGTATCTACGGTATAATTGGTGTTGGCCACTTTTGTAAAATGTATGCTATTTTTCTTCCCCTAATTTATCATTTATTAGATTTCTTCAGCTATTTATTGCCATTTTCAATTATTGAACTCTGATATGAGGGTATAGTCTCCCCATTGACTGTCCATAGACCCTCACTGCTAGTTGGAAGCCTCTGGCGTACGAGAAGATGTGCTTGAGGTCATGTGGTGACCGGTCTAGCCACCGGTTCAGTGATGAGCGGGGTCGGGTTGTTACAATTTTTGATGAGAATATATATTTAGTCACAACAGACAATGGCGTGCAATGTGCGCCAAACCAATGGAAGAATATTTGTGACTAGTGGTTACACCCGTCACAAATAATACCCCATAATTTTTAGTATTTGAAACTGGATTTTACTCTCATCACAAATAGTTTTTTGACAGAAATGTATTTATGATGGGACCCACCGTGAATACCTTTTTAACGGCCACCCCTAATTAATTGGGGTAGGGGGTAGCATTTACAACAGGTCCCTATTGGATCTGAATATAAGGATTATACACAAGAGGGGGGTCAATTGTGTCTTTTGCAATTTTTTGATAACTCTTCTCTTGAACGAGTTCTGTCCTTTATACATTATCAGATTTGATCATGCATCGAAAATAGTAAAATCAAGAACACATATATGTATAGTGGTTCGGGGAACAGAAACCCCTAGTACACTCCACCAATGCTCTACTCCATGAGCTTGGTGATTTTCACTATCTGGCCCTCTTTTCCATAGACCGATTCACAACTGAGTACAGGCAGTTGAAACCTTTACAATCCAAGGAGAAACAAAGCCTTCTGGTTCAAACACGAACCTACATAGCTTAGAACGAGAAGCTGGTTACTCTAGAATAAAAAATTTCAGAAAGAAATTTCCAGTTGATCGTCACAATTGCAACAAAATGCAATTGACAACAGATGGATCGACGTCTCTAGAAATATTGATCTTCAAGACAAAGCAGTTCTGATTTGATCCAGTTGTAGTAGATATAGAGATATAGTTCACAACCTTAGCAGTAGAATATCAACAGTAGATATTCGATGTAGAATAGGTGAATCTTCTATCGAGTTCCTTCTTCTTGAACAAACATATCTTTTTACACTCCTTTTGAATCAGCATATCAATCATGAATAGTTGCAATATCTGTTTTCCACCTTTTTCAATAATAGATCGATCACATCCCCCTTTGTTCCAGGTGTTTTAGAGAGAACATATATAATAAAACATATCTCATGCATATTTAGATCCATAAAAGTCACCTTCTGATTCGCGATATTCAAAAATTTGAATTTACAGAAAAGTCGTAACTTCCCTTAAGACTCGGCATAAAAAGATCCTTTTAATTCGATCTTAAATCCATTAATAAAACGGCTTTGAATCAGTCAAAGTTGTACTTTAAAAATGACTTTAAATCCAGCTTGAAATCCGCCCATAAATCAACTTACTGATCATTGCACATAAATATCGTCTGTCAAAAGTTCTGACGCCAAACGTAAGGTTGATGACGTGGCCTCCAAACATATGTTTAATAACATAGTCTTCAAACGTAGGGTTAACAACGTAAGGTTGAACACAAACGTAAGGTTGATCATCCATACTTTTTTTCTTCAACACTCAAATGTACGGTAAAAGATCCACACTTTTACTTGATCCATACTTTTCTAAGAACGTATGGTTGTTCACAAAAGTAAGGTTGATGAACCATACTTTTGAGAAATAAACGTAACGTTTAAAATTTACGTACAGTTCTCCTTCCATACTTTGTTGATAACCAAAACGTAGGGTTCCTTCCTAACGTAAGGTTCTTTTTCCATACTTTTCTGAAAACGTATGGTTGTTTAACCAAAGTTTTCTCTTATCTCAAAAATTATACATGATTTTCATCCTTACGCTACGTTTATCTACGTAGGGTATGAACAGTGATTTCAGAACGCACTAAAACAGATTCCGCGCTAAGTAATAAATTCTCGTTATTTCAAGAGTAAAATAAATTAATAAACTCCTACAAAATACTAAATAAAATAATTAGAAAATAACTAAGGGTATTTGTGAGCATCAAAATTATCATAAAGAGACAGAGTATTATTTTCAATAATCTCCCCCTTTAAATAACATTAATATTTATTGTTGAAAACAATATTTTTCTCAACAATCTCCCCCTTTTTGATGATCACAAAACCCATAAAATAATTAAAATTATTTAAACAAAATTAACTTTCAAAATTCGTTATAAAGTTTTAAGCAAAAACTTCTCCACCAAAAAGATAATTATAAATCTAAATGTTTCATTTAATTTTCTCCCTCAATAAAATGAATTCTCCCTCTAAATAAAACGTAGGTTTTGATGTTGTGTTTATCCAAATTCTCCCCCTTTTTGTGATATCAAAAATAATGAAAAATCATGGATTTTAACATTGTTAATATTGCACTGAACTGTTAGTAAATGCTATTACTAATTATTTATCAATAATTAAATCTAGAGTACTGGCATATTAAAAATAAAGTCAGTAAATTAAATAAAGAAAGAAACAAATAAACAATGAAGGAAAATTTTCATTCAAAAACAGGAGTATATACATGACAATGATATACACAGGAATCAAGGTTTGGGTAAGATAGGAAACAAGGTCTATCTCCTTTGGATTGTAGATTTGATTTCTGTAAACCGTTCCTGAAGTATCTTCATCATTCCATCTCCAAGATTGATAATGAGATCTCTGTTTTCTTGAGTCATATGAATGTCCTCAATTAAATTGACTCTAAAAAACTCATGTATCCTTTCCTATTTTTTAACAAATACTGATAGCTTCTCTGTTAAATGATCTAATAGAATTCTGATTGATGGCTCACTAGATGTCAGTTGATCCACTAAGAACTTCTGATTATCCAGCAACACTGACAAAGGAGCACTGTTACATTGAAGATATTGTATCCTGTCATTCATGTTGCTCAATGCAGCTATGATAGCCTGAAAACTTCTGATTAAATCTGGTGAAGTACCTGATCCATTAACAACATTATTTGCAACTGATGCAAATTGGTTCTCTATAAACAACTTCAGATATGATAAATTTGACTTCATAACCATTTCAGATTTTAATTGTTCAACATCAGTCAGCATATCCTCTTTAAACATTTCAACTTCTTGCCTTGAAACTATACACTCTATCAGCTTTTGAAACTTCAAGTGTTCTAAGTCTAAGGCATTTCTCAGAGAAGAATTCTCAGATTCCAACTAAGATACTTTTATGTACAATTATTCAACTTCTTCTTTCCTTGAATTAGATAGACCCTATGCTTGATTCACATTCTCAGGTTGATGCAACAATACCAAAAGCAATGATTCAACATCATATTTTTATTTTTCTTTGTCCCGAGAGGGTTGGTCCACAGATTTTTCCTTAGAGTTTTCAAACTCCTACATAGAAAAATCCTATTGAAGTACCTCTGTGGGAGATTCAGAAGCATGTTCACCAAAAACATCAGTCTCTATGCCTTCCATTGGGTTTTCATGAACAATATTTTCAGAAGTTTACTGAGGTCTGGACACTTCTTCACCAGGCACTGCCTCCATCTCTTGTTCCTACTGAAGTACAACTTCAACATCAGCTACAATCTGTTCCTAATTTTCCCTTTGAGTTTCTTCTTGAGCTCGTGATTTCTCTACTGGAGCTGTTCTCTCAGTAAAATCTTCCATGGTTTTATCAGCAACAACTTCTCTTAGAAAAGAATAAGTAAATAAAGTTTCTGTTGTAGTTTCCAAAGCAGTGGAAGTGACTTCCTCATTTACTAGTCTTTTTCTTCTTTATTGAAGTCCCTCCTGACTTCTATCTTCCTCAACATCTGCCACTTCAAAGAGAATCATTCTTGCTACATTGTTGACTCTGGATTCAGCTTTTCCCTCCTTGGACTTAGCAGGTTGAGCTTGAGAACTCTCTGATTCTTCCTCATCTCCTACTGGCAAAAGTTTTCCTTTAATTGTGCTCCAGAAATAACCAACTTTCCTCAAATTTCCAGCATTAAACATATTACTGTGATGACAGTTAACTCTTGCATCCACTAATCTCACCATGTCTTTCTCAAACAGAAGCTTAGAAATAAATCTACCAAAGGGGTAGAAATTCATCCTGGCCTCACTTTGATAGCAGTAACTGAGATACCTTATCATGTATCTTGGAAAGTTTAACTTAATATCACTTAACAGAAGAAACATTATATACATATCAGGGTAAAAAATATTCTCCATTTCTGCCATTCGTGGAGCTATTCCAATTTGAATAAATTTGACCAAAATCTTCTGATCAGGCTCCAAATATTTAACAAACATTTTCTTTATTGTCTTGGTATCGAAAAGAAAAGACATAATGTCTTCGGATTTATGCACAGAATCTCCTATATTTTTCAAGTCAAAATGAAAAAATCCCTCATGAGGGCAGTTGAGAATCTGACTAATCTCTATTGAAGAGATTGAGAAATCTCTATCCTCTATCTTAACCATCATACTGCCCTCTATATTTCCCAGACTAAATTGTATAGATTTGTAGAAGTATCTAAGTTCTACTTCATACATAAATTACATATTTTCACTGTTGAACATCTGTTCAAGATTCTTAAATGACAGCGCTTACTTCAACAATAGATTTGTTTGAAATAACTAGTCAATATCGATTACCTTGCCCTGTAAGATTTTTCTTCCCTCAGTGCATTGTCTCTTGGAATTGCTCGGCTCGGCCTCACTGGCTCTTTTAGTCCTTACCATTTCTGGAAGAGTCTCTTAAGGTTTGAAGGTTAGAGTTTTAGAAGTTCTAAGGTTAGGGTTTCAGAAGAGGAAGTGCGATTTTCGGATTTCAAAAGGGTTTCGATAGAAGTGAAAGGGTTTATAAGTCAAAAAGGCTCTGACAGCCTTGATTCCCATGTAATCACTAATCATTACATATATTTAAAAAAAAATTATAAGACGAAAGAAATAAAATATTAAACAGTATTCAATAAATAAAATAAAATTTACATAAAAAAAAATATTATTTAAAATTAAATAAACCCAGCTCCCCCTTAATAAAATCAAACCTTGTAGTAGGAAGTGGTTTAGTAAAAATATCTGCTAACTGAATTTCAGTATTTATAAATTCTAAAAATATATCTTTTTTAATAACATGATCTCTTAAAAAGTGATGCCTTATATCAATGTACTTAGTTCTAGAATGACTAATAGAATTTTTTGAAATATTAATTTCACTCGTATTATCACATAAAATAGGTGTATTATTAAAATTCAATCCAAAGTCCATAAGAGTGTTTTTCATCCACAAAACTTGTGCACATCAATTTCCAGCATAAACATATTCTGCCTCAGCTGTTGACAGGGCAACTGAATGTTGTTTCTTACTAGACCATGATACTAAATATTTTCCTAAAAAGTGACATGTACCTGATATACTTTTTCTATCTAATCTACAACTTCCAAAGTCAGCATCTGAGTATGAAATCAAATTAAAATCAGAAGTTTTAGGATAAAGAAGAAATTGAAAAATAGTTTCTTTTAAATATCTAAAAATTCTCTTAACAGTAGTTAGATGAGATTCTTTAGGATTTGATTGAAATCTAGCACAAAGACATACTGAATACATTATATCTGGCCTGCTAGCAGTAAGATATAACAGACTACCAATCATACCTCTATATAACTTGTTGTCAACTGACTTACCAGTTTCATCCAAATCAAGTTTTATATTAGTACACATAGGAGTTTTAAATGTCTTGCTATTCTCAAGTACAAATTTCTTAATTAAATCAGTAATGTATTTTCTTTGATTTAAAAAATTTCCAAAATCTTTTTGAAATATTTGAAGACCCAAAAAGAAATTTAATTCTCCCATCATACTCATTTCAAATTCTTCTTGCGTTAATTTTGAAAATTCATGACAAATAGTTTTATTTGTTGATCCAAAGATTACATTATAAACATAAATTTGAACCAATAAAACATTATTTTTCACAGTTTTCTTAGAGTGTTGGGTCTTCCATTCCAACAGTAAAATCATTTTTCAAAATAAAAGAACTTAATATTTCATACCAAGCTCTAGGTTCTTGTTTAAGGCCATAAATAGCTTTAGTAAGTTTAAAAACAGAATCAGGTTTTTGAGAGTTTTCAAAACTAGGAGGTTTCTTAACAAAAACTTCCTCCATTAAATAACTATTTAAAAAGGCAGATTTAACATCCATCTGAAATAATTTAAAATTCATATAAGATGCATAGGCTAAAAGGATTCTAATGGATTCTAACCTTACTACAGGTGAAAAAAGTCTCATTATAATCTATTCCATCTTCTTGATTATATCCTTTAGCTACTAATCTTTCTTTATTTCTAGTTATTATGCCTTGTTCATCCTGTTTATTTCTAAAGACCTATTTGGTTCCTATTACAAGATAATTATTAGGTCTTTCCACTAAATCCCAAACATTATTTCTTTTAAAATTGTTTAATTCATCTTGCATTTCAATTACCCAGATTTCATCATCTGAATCTTCTTCTATAGTCTTGGGTTCTTGTTGAGATAGGAAGGCAGAGAATTCCACTAAGTTTCCTAAGTTTCTTCTAGTTTGAACACCAGTTTCTAGGTCACCTATTACAGTTTCTAAAGGGTGATTATTTAGGGTTCTAGACTGTCTAGGTAATATATTTAATGTTTCTTCAACATCATGTTCCTCTGAACTAGAATGAATTTCTTCTATATCATTTTCAAAATCATTCTTTAAATTCTCAAGTCTCATGTTATCATTAGAGTCAATTTCATCCATTTGTTCTGTCCTTTTCTCAAAAGGATCAGATTCATAAAATTTCACATCAACTGATTCTTCAAAAATCCTTGACTTCTTATTATAAACTCTATAAGCTTTGGAGGTAGCAGGATATCCTAAGAAAATACCTTCCTCAGATTTTGGATCAAACATACCAAGATTATCCTTGGTGTTTAAGATATAAACCTTGCATCCAAAAACTTTAAAGTAATTTACTTTAGGTTTTCTGTTATTCCATAGTACATAGGGTGTCTTTTTCAAAATAGGTCTAATTAAAACTCTATTAATTATATAACAAGATGTATTCATAGCTTCTTCCCAGAAATATATAGGTTGGCTATATTCATTTAACATAGTTCTAGCCATTTCTTGAATTGTTCTATTTCTTATTTCTACAATCCAATTTTGTTGAGGTGTTCTTGGTGCAGAGAAGGTGTATTTAATACCCATATTTGAGCAAAAGGAATTAAATTCTAGATTCTCAAATTCTCCACCATGATCACTTCTCAATGACATTATATTGAAACCTTTTTCATTTTGAACAGATTTGTAGAAACTTTCAAATAAAGTAAAAGCTTCATTTTTAAATTTCAAGAAGAAAATCCATGTAAATATTGAATAGTCATCAACTAAAACATATACATACAATTTACCAGCTAAACTTGCTACTCTTGAAGGTCCAAACAAATCCATATGAATAAGTTCTAGAGGTTTAGATGTAGCAACCTTATTAACATATTTGAAGGATGATTTGTGTTGCTTGCCAAGTTGACATGCATCACAAAATCTGTCACTTTCAAATTTGAGACAAGGTAAATCAGAAACTAAATGTTTCTTGGGTAACTTATATAAAACATATACATTGTAATGACCAAGTCTTCTATGCCAGATCCAAGATTCACTTACTTTAGCAGTCAAGCAGTTTACTTGTTGTTTACCCAAGGAATTTAAATCCAAAGTATAGACATTTTCAGTTCTTGGTTCTTTAAATTTAAACAGTTTATCTTTAGAAACAGTACAAAAATTGTTAGTAAAATCAACAGTATATCCATCATCACAAAGTTGAGAGATACTTATTAGATTGTGTTTTAGTCCTTGTATATAAAGTAATTTGTTGATTGAGACTGTTTTTGGATCTCCAATAGTTCCAATGCCAAAGATTTTTCCTTTGGCATTGTCACCAAATGTGACAAGTCCTCTTTCCTTTTGAGTGAGTGAAGAAAAATTCAATGAATTTCCACTCATATGTCTTGAGCAACCATTGTCTATGTACCATATATCTTTTCTTCTCTTGTGACCTATTACCTGCAAAGACATTCAAACAAGTTGCTTTGGTACCCATATTTTGTTGGGTCCAGGAGTGTTAGCTAGCAATGATTTGGGTATCCAGATTTTCTTTGTTCTTTTAAAATTAGCTGAATCAAATAAGTCTTTTGAAACATAAGCTTTCTTAATAACACAAATTTGAGTTTGTCTTAAGAAACATTTTTTAGCCACATGTCCCTTTTCCCCACAAAAATTACAATTAACCTTTTTAGAGCTAGGAAAAAAATAATTTTTATATAGCTTTGGTTTTTCTCCTTTACTGCCAATTCCAAATCTCTCATTTTTAATGACAGTTTTTCCAAGAATTTAATTTAATGAATTCTATCCTTTTGTAAAAACCAATGCAGCCTGTTTATAAGATTATACTTCATCCTGTAGTGTTTTTATTCTTGATTCAAAATTACTATAGTTAGTATTAATCGAATTATATTTATCAGTTAATTCTTTATGTTGTTTCAGCATTGTATCTCTTTCATCTGAAACGGATTTATGTTTATTTTTTAGTGACTTATGTTTCTTAAATAGTGAGTAATCTCTTTCTTCAAGCATATTGCAGTAGGCTGAAAGTTTTTCATTTGTGTAGCTTGATTCAGAATGTGATTCAGAGGAGTAATATGAGTGTACCTCATCAGTTTCTGCCATGAAACACATGTTTTCCTTTAGATTGACTTCTTCTTTCTCTGAGCTTGATTCAGAAGAGATACTAGAGTCTTCAAATACACTGCAAGTGGATTTCATAGTTTTCTTTTCTTTCTTCTCAAAGTCATTTCTTTTAAATAATTTCTTCTTCTTTGCATCCTTCAATTGTGGACAATCTGGTCTGATATGTCCCATCTTTTTTCATTCATAACATCTTACTTCCTTATTATCTTCCTTAAAGGATTTTTTGAAGCCTATTTTCTTGATGTAGAATTTTCTAAATTTTCTGGATAGTTGAGCCAATTCTTCATCTGAGTTGGATGAGTCATAGCTTTCTGATTTTTCTTTGACTTATTTGCTATTCATATTTCTATTCTTTTTTTTGTGAAGTTACCTTCAAGGCATTATCTTCTCTTTTGATAAGCAGTTTATGTTCATTATCCTCATATTACATTTTAGCTTCATACATCATCAGTGTACCAATCAACTCTCTCATAGTTAGATCTTTGACAGGTGTTGATTGTCTGATTGGAGCAGAAATACCATTCCATCGAGTAGAAAGTACTCTCGGTACTTTTAATGCTTGATCAGCCTTCTTGATAGATTCACCTAGAGTAGTTATGTTATTGACAATTTCTGTCAATCTCCCATTCATTTGAGTAATGATCTCACTTTCAACCATTCTGAAAGTATCAAATTTCAGTTTTGTAGTTTCATATCTCATTTGTCACACATTGTCTGTTCCTTCATATGCCACAACTATTGTTTGCCACATCTCATATGCTATCGGGCACTGAGATACTCTGTTAAATTCATCTGGTCCTAGACCGTAGATAATTGCATTCATAGCCTTCGAGTTCATATCGTACTCTTCTTCTATAGCAGCACTCCATGTCTCAGGATTTTCAGGAATTTCATAAGGAGTCAGAATCTTTGAATAGACTCTATATACGAGGTTTTTCAGATATATTATCATACGCGATTTCCAGCAACCATAGTTGTCTCTATTAAAATATGGTGCTCTAACCATCAACATCCCTTCTCTTGTATCAGTCATGGTGCTCTGTTGTATAATCCTTAAATGCTTCTATCTTTCTAAGGCTCTATCAGAAGCTCCTCCTCTGATACCAATTGTTGGATCTGAATCTACAGATTACACACAAGAGGGGGGTGAATTGTGTCTTTTTCAATTTTTTGATAACTCTTCTCTTGAACAAGTTCTGTCCTTTATACTTTATCAGATTTGATAATGCAGCGAAAAAAGTAAAATCAAGAACACAGAGATGTATAGTGGTTCGGGGAACAGAAATCCCCTAGTCCACTCCACCAACACTCTACTCCACGATCTTGGTGATTTTCAATATCTGGTCCTCTTTTCCACAGACCGATTCACAAATGAGTACAGGGAGTTGAAACCTTTACAATACAAGGAGAAACAAAGCCTTCTGGTTCAAACACGAACCTACACAGCTTAGAACGAGAAGATGGTTACTCAAGAATAAAAAATTTCAGAAAGAAATTTCCAGTTGATCTTCACAATTGCAATATAATGCAATTGACAGCAGATGGATCGACGTCTCTAGAAATATTGATCTTCAAGGCAAAGCAGTTCTGAGTTGATCCAGTTGTAGTAGATATAGAGATATAGTTCACAGCCTTAGCAGTAGTAGATCCACAATATATATTCGATGTAAAACAGGTGAATCTTCTATCAAGTTCCTTCTTCTTGAACAAATAGAGCTTTTTACGCCCCTTTTGAATCAGCTGATCAATCATGAATAGTTGCAATCTCTGTTTTCCACCTTTTTCAATAATAGATCGATCACATCCGCCTTTGTTCCTGGTGTTTCAGAAAGAACATATATAATAAAACAAATCTTCTGCATATTTAGATCCATAAAAGTTGCCTTCTGATTCACAATATTCAAATATTTGAATTTACAGAAAAGTCGTAACTTCCCTTAAGACTCGGCATAAAAAGATCCTTTTAATTTGATCTTAAATCCATTAATAAAACAGTTGTAAATCAGTCAAAGTCGTACTTTAAAAGTGACATTAAATCTGGCTTGAAATCCGCCCAGAAATCAGCTTACTGATCGTTGCACATAAATATCGTCTGTCAAAAGTTCTGACGCCAAACATAAGGTTGTTGACGTGGCCTACAAACGTAGGGTTAATAATATAGTCTTCAAACGTAGGGTTAACAACGTAAGGTTGAACACAAACGTAAGGTTGATCATCCATACTTTTTTCTTCAAAACTCAAACGTACGGTAAAAGATCCACACTTTTACTTGATCCATACTTTTCCAAGAACGTATGGTTGTTCACAAAAGTAAGGTTGATGAACCATATTTTTGAGAAATAAACGCAACCTTCAAAATTTACGTACGGTTCTCCTTCCATACTTTTTTGATAACCAAAACGTAGGGTTACTTCCTAACGTAAGGTTCTTCTTCCATACTTTGCTAAAAACGTATGGTTGTTTAACCATACTTTTCTCTTATCTCAAAAAGTATACATGCTTTTCATCCTTACGCTACGTTTATCTACGTAGGGTATGAACAGTGATTCTAGAACGCGCTAAAATAGATTCTGTGCTATATTCATCTACGTAAGATGTGAACAGTGATTCCAGAATGCGCTAAAACAGATTCCGCGCTAAGCAATAAATTCTCGTTATTTCAAGAGTAAAATAAATTAATAAACTCTTACAAAATACTAAATAAAATCATTAGAAAATAACTAAGGGTATTTGTGAGCATCAAAATTATCATAAAGAGACAGAGTATTATTTTCAATAATCTCCCCCTTTAAATAATATTAATATGTATTGTTGAAAACAATACTTTTCTCAACTGTCCCATCACAAATAATACTATTTGTGATGGGTATCTCATCACAAATACCCCAATCACATGTGATATAACCTATATATACCCCATCTATTTTTTCCCATTTCACTATTCTCTCAACTCATCTCTCCTTCTCTCTCATATTTTTCTACTATGTTTTTCAAAGTTTAAAATTTTACAGCGGAGCATTTTTCAAGGCTTGCATCAGGCGACGAATTTAGTTTAAGGTATTTATTTATGTTTTTTATTTTTCAGTTAATTCATTATATTTTATACGTGTATTAATTATAATTAATTAATAATAATTAAATTAAACTAGAATTAGTTAGTTTTATTTTTCCTTATTTTTTTTTACAAATATAATGTTTCATTAATATTTAATGCTTTTATATAAAAGCAAATAGTATTAATTTGTAATAATTTGGTTCAATTATCATTAATTAATAATAGTTATGTGCAATTAGTATTAATTAGTAATAAATAGTAATAAATTGTAATAAATACTAATAATTAGTCATACATAGTAGTAATTAGTATTAGTTAATAATAGTGAGTAATAAATAGTAATAAATAGTAAATAATAATTAGTAATAGTTAGTAATAATTAGTAATAATTAGTAATAATTAGTAATAAATTGTAAAAAATTGTAAAAAAGTGTAAAAAATTGTAATCAATTATATTAAATTTTTATAAATTGTAATAAACTGTAATAAATTGCAATGAATAGTAATAAATAGTAAAAAATATTAATAATTTGAAATAATTAGTAATAATTACTCATAATTAGTAATAAATAGTAATAAATAGGAATAACTCGTAATAATTAGGAAAAATTAGTAATAATTAGGAATAATTAAGAATAATTAAGAATAAATATTAATAAATAGGAATAAATAGGAATAATAAGAATAAATTGGAAAAAATTGGAATAATTAATAATAATTAGGAATAATTAGGAATAATTACAAATAATTTGGAAGAATTAGGAAGAATTAGGAATAATTAGGATAATTAGAAATAATTAGTAATAATTTGGAATTAATAGTAATAAATATTACCAAATAGTAATGAATAGTAATATGTAAGAATAATTAGTAATAATTAGGAAGAAATATGAATAAATAAGAATAATTATGAATAATTATGAATAATTAGTATAATTTGAAATAATTAGTAAAAATTATTAATAATTACAATAATTAGGAATAATTAATAATGATAAGGAATAATAAGGAATAATAAGAAATAATAATGGATAATAAAAAATAATAAGGAATAATGGGAAATAATTATGAATAATTAGGAATAATTACGAATAATTAGTAATAAATAGGAATAAATAGGAATAAATATAAATAAATAGGTATAAATGGAAATAAATAGGAATAATTAATAGTAAATTGTAATAATTAGGAATAATTAAGAATAATTAGTAATAATTAGGAATAATTATAATAATTTATAATAATTAGGAATAATAAGGTATAATAATGAATAATATGGAATAATAAGGAATAATTAGTAATAATAAAGAATAATTTGGAATAATATATGGAATAATTAGTAATATTTAGTAATAAATTGTAATAATTATTAACAAATACCAATAAATAGTAATAAATTGTAAAAAATTGTAACAATTAGTAATAAATAGTAACAAACAGTAGTAATTAGTAACATTTTGTACCAATTAGTAATAATTAGTAATAATTAATAATAATTAGTATTAATTAGTAATAATTTGGAATAATTAGGAATAATTAGGAATAATTAGTAATAATTAGTAATAATTAGTAATAATTTGTAATAACTAGTAATAATTAATAACAAGTAATAATAAGTAGTAATAATTATTAATAATTAGTAATAATTAGGAATATTTAAGAGTGATTAGTAATAATTACGAGTAATTAGAAACAATTAGAATAATTAGTAATAAATCGTAACAACATATAGTAATTTGGAATAATTAGGAATAATTATGAATAATTAAGAACAATTTGGTATTGTAAGTAATACTTATAAATAATTAGAAATAATTACTAATAATTAGTAATAATTATAAATAATTACTAACAATTAGTAATAATTAGGAATTATTTGGAATAATTAATAATAATTAAGAATTATTAGTAATAATTCGTAATAATTAGCAATTATTATTAATAATTTAAAATAAATAGGAATAATTATAAATAATTAAGAATAATTAGTAATAATTAGTAATAATTTGTTATAGTTAGTAATAATTAACAATTTTTAGTAATTTTTAGTAATATTTATAAATAATTTTTTATAATTAGTAATAAATAGTAATAATTAAGAATAATTAGGAATAATTAGGAATAATTAGTAACAAATAGTACTAATTAGTAATAATAAGTAATAATTTGGAATATTTAAAAATAATTACAAATAAATAGGAATAATTTGTAATTATTAAGAATAATTAAGAATAATTATGAATAATTACGAATAATTTTTAATAATTAGGAATGATCAGAAATGATTAGAAATAAATAGTAATAAATAGGAATTAGTAGGAATAAATAGGAATAAATAGTAATAAATACTAATAAATAGTAATAAATCATAATAAATAGGAATGTCCAATTTAAGACCACAAATTTGTACATACGTGGTTGATGTTTTTTTAGTAATGACCAATATATTCCATCCATCTCCAAATCTATCATTAGGTCACAAGAACTCGGAAAGATATGATGTGACACATTGATGGAAACAATAATTGGAGGAGGAGATACATTGAGAACATGACATAATTTACATTAGTTGGTGTAATGATTAAGTTGGACATGGTTGGCATAAATTGGTTTAATCACTTGGTGATTATAAAATCTATTTTTATACCTTTTAGTAAATAATATAATTTCCAATATTCATGTTATTATAAATGAACAAATTATATCATCCATGTCCAAATTTTTTATTTAATTGCCAGAACTAGGAGAGAAATGTGGTGACACATCGATGGCAGTAAAACACTAAGAGGATGTGATTTTCCAATGTGAAGACATTGTTGACAGAAATTGGTGAAATGAAAAATATAGACTTGGTTTGTATAAATTATTAAACATTAGTGATAACAGAATTTATTACCAATAAAAAGTAATGGTCATTAGTAGAAATTAGTATCAAATAGATAAAATTGACATTATTTAAAATTAAATTATGATTGTATTAATTTTTACTTTTTTTGGGTCGTATTTTTCATATATAAAATTATTTATAAATTATTTATTTATTTTGTATTTTTTAGATTAATATGGAGTAAGGAATAAGAAAATAATATTTATTACTTTATCATGATTGAAAAAATCATCAAAAAAATCATAATGGTTCTGGTATACATTTTTTATATATTAAGGGGTTGAATCTCTTTTCTCATTTCCATTAACAAAACCAGAAGTTTTTTAAAAAGGAAGATCAAGTATCCATGTAAGAAATGTGTTTTGATAAGGCTTGACATATTTTACAATGTTAGGTGTCATCTATTGAGATTCGTTTTTCAATATGATTATGTTTTTTGGTATCAACATGGTGAACACAATTTCAAAAAAGATACTAATAATTTGGTTCTAGATCCATCATAGTTTCATAATTTTTCACAGGATGTGGCATTTCTATATATTGAACAAAATAAAACTCAGTATAATATTGGCTGAAAAATAGTTTTGGAACCATCCCAATTTTATGAGTGTTGAAGTCTACTAGGGATGCCTTATATCCTTATTACAAGATAAGAAAATTTAAAGCAGTTTCAAAATTTATGGCAATTAATTCAGATAACATAATGTCCAATAGTTTTTTTATTGAGATATTCTCTTTGGTTAAAGCATTGTTACCTAAATGAAATGTGTTTCTTAATTGTTTCTATGATATCAAGAGGTTTGTTTGTAATTTGGGTCTTGGTTATCAGAAGATTCATGCCGATTTAAATTATTTCATCATATATTATTCTAAAAATGGGTCATTTTTTAGTTTTCATACATGTGGACAATCAACGTTCAAAGATGCTAAACTAGGGATTTTTTGATTAATTACTGTAAAAAAGTTTAGGTATTTATAAATTTCACCTAGATTGTAGTGTTTATTTATGTATTGAAACACAACTTAACTGGTGTTATAAAAAAACTAATATTTCAATCAGTAAAGGATTAAACCAACCTACTTATGGAAATTCATGGGTAAATTTTGACCATGTACATCCATACATGGATTCAAAAACTTGAAATGTGGGATTGAGTATTTATACTAATGGATTCTACCCATTTCGTTCTTACGGTAGTCAATATTATTATTAGACCATTTCATTAACACTATAAAACATACCTCCTTAGATGTTGATGAATGACCTATATAACTTTTTGAACTTATTAATTCCTGGAGATCTGAAAAAGAATCTCTAAGTTTATTTAAATCAATTTATTGATGAATTAAATTTATGTTGGAGTAATGTTTTGAGTATGTATGATGTTGTTGTGAAATATAATTTCATACTAAAAGCTACATTGATATAGAAAATTAGTGAATTCTCTATGTATGGAATGTTATTTAGTTTTAGTACATATGGTCCATTTTATCTTTATTAACTCACATTACATTTTGAATGACTATAAACCAAGAAAAATTTGATGGATTTGGGAAAGAACACAATTTGATAAAATAGAGTATGATTTAGGATCTGACATATTGGATTTATTTGTTGTTTATTCACATGTTGGATTTCATGAATATTGAGAAGAACTATTTTGAGAATATATTTGATATAGTTTTGTAATCAACAGGTAAGACCAAAGAAAATATAAAGGCATGATTAGATCTTTCCCAAATTTGTAGGTGACCAAAACATGAACTGTTTGAAAATGAAAGATCACAGAAGTTAATGAAGCTAAACGAAGATTATATAGTATTCAATAAAAATAGTTTATTATACTGTTAGTGGATTTCATATTTGAAGATTGTAGTTGGTTATATTTCCAATTTGGTTAGATGTGTTGGAAATGGAAAAATTACTGGATTAAAAAGTCAAGACTCTTATGTTATAATGGAAAGAAATATACTGATTGGATTTATTGTTTTTTGAGTTATATAGTTTGGGATGCGCTAAATGAAATATAAATTTCTTTTTGAGATAGTTGTGCGGTGAAAAAAGTCTATGATGTACTAAGTAGACTATAAGAATATGTTGTTTTAACTTTATGTGAACTTGAAAAAAATCCCACTAGATTTATATGATTCAATAAAATATTTAATATTACATTTTCTGAATGAAGAAAATTGAGGTCTGGTACATTTATTTATTGATATACCCATTTGAGAGATGCATGTATGTCACGAACCAACCCCTGGGGCTTGTATCGTGACTACCCCAAGCCTGCCATCCATAGGCCAGGGGCTGGCGACTAGCACCAAAGGCGTAATTTCCCTAAAACTGGGAAGGTGTTGCCTTTATAAATCGTAAACACACACAAACAGAGTACAAGCGGATGAAAAAACTAAGTAAATCTCTATGATAAGTATTCTGAAAGTAAAGGGGCCGAAAATACAAGCCCAACAGTAACATACAAGGAAAAGACAAACATGTACAACTAAAAAGGAAAATAGCCGGAAGGTGTCTAGCAGCTCCTGGATCGTCCACTATAGATCCTACCTGAAGGGTAGGTACATATAACCTCCTCAGTGCTCCACGTCCATCTGTGTCCTCCGGGTACCGACTCGTCGTGAGGTCCACCTCTGGGTACCATCCAGTCCTCGTACACTCCACCTCAGTTTTCGGTATCTGTCATCGGCATCCAACACAACGAGGTGCGGTCATAGCCCATGCAGGGGTGAGTATAACGATACTCAATAGGGACCCCGAGACCCTCAAGGTCTCAAAATATCCAACAAGGATAAACCACAAATTATGATTTCAACAGATAACCATTACTTTGGTATATGCCCATATATATACCTAAGTTATCAAGTATCCCATCTCAATGATGAGGAAAACACAAAGGTCATTGACTCAGCTCAAACCATAATTTTTATTAATGAAACCATAGCTACTGGATAAATCCTCCTCTTTTGATTACAGTGTCCTTGCCACGACTCCGAGGTGCTACTCACTAACCTTGAAATGCTGAGGTACTCCTCCTGTCGAGTACCGCGAGTCTGCTGCCAATCCGGGCGCTCCATACGCTGTGGGTCTACCATGAAACCAGGCGCTCCCCCTAATAGTCGTAAAGGGTACTCCTACTGTCGAGTACCACAGGTCTACTACAAAACCAGGTGCTCCGTCTGCCGTGGGACTACCGCCAAACCGGCACTCTGTCCACTGGGCTAGTCGAATCACTCCGAGTTGAATCGGTCAAGTAGTCGTCAAGTCTACAGCTACTAGGTCTCCGCACTCTGTCTGCTTGTCTTCGGGAGGATCCACTCCACGAGCTGCTGGTCGATACTCCAAGTGTCACTAAAGAATAGGTGGAAGTATCTCAAAGGACCGCCACGTCAAAGGGGTCTCAACGCAAAAGATGCGTGTGAATCGGACGCCCGGTCTGTGAGTTATTAACATTTTAGTCCCGGGGGCCCGGTTGGATTCGTGTACAAACCAACCTGACTGTGACTCAACTATAGTCGAACTCCAGTGGGATATACTCAAAGGGAAATCTATGCTCCATGAATACTGGCGCCGCTGACGGTTCGTCAAACGGACGTCCGGTGCCAAAGATATGGCCCAAGAAGGTAAAGGGTCAGTAATGGGCCCGGGTCTAGTTTGACACGGTCGGACTGACACGGCCCAACCCGGTCTGGGCCGACCTGGTCTGGGTCGATGCGGTCAGACTTGCTGGGTCTGACCCAGCCCATTGGGCGGGTCTGCCCACTATGATTTGACATGGTCCGCTGGGCCCGACCCAGCGGCCCGCGAGGGCAGTTCGGCCCGATAGTCACCACGTAGGCGGCTCGGTAACTCGGCCTAGAAGACGGGGCCAGTTTGGCCAGTGACACCGCGGGGGATCCATGGGTTGGCTCAGTAGGCTGGTGGACGGGAGGCCAGCAGGCAGGCCGCGCGGGGCGCGGGCAGGCCGCAGGTACACAGGGCAGGCGGGCTGGGTGCCGGCAGGGGGTGCGGGGCGCCGGGTAGCATGCTGGTAGGGGCACGGGGCACCAGACAGCATGTCAGTTGGGGCGCAGGGCACTGGGAGCACGCTGATAGGGGTGCGAGGGTGCCGGGAAGGCCGCCAGTAGGGCGCCGGGAAGCACATCGGCGACGCGCGGGGGTGCCGAGCAGCTTGGCGGTGTGGGGCGGGAAGCGCGCCGGGGCGGCGCGAGGGCGGCACGGTTCATGGTGACCATGGGTAGCACGACCCTTGTTCTTCATCTTTGTCACCGTCTCTTCTTTTCCAATCCATCATCATCAAACAAAAACAAACAAGGGGAGGGTCAGACCGTGTTCGTGTGGCCCGAGCCCTCCTCATTACGGTGATATGAATTGGCGATTCTCATACCATAACTTAGTTTGACGAAGAAAGAGGTTTATATTCAAATATAAAATAGCACAAAACTCCCTACCTCATAATTGTCGAACGTTGACGGTGGAAGTAGAGGAAAAGCGGACATCGATTCGTCGATTTCCGCGTTCGTTACGTACTCCCAATTATCACACTCATGCATCAGAAAGGAAGAAGGGTACTCATCATTGGTGGACGAGCCTTTGGAGGTGACGTCGTCATTGGCAACGTTCTTCATGGGTGACATATTCTCCTTTGATGCAGATGAAGAAGGAAGAAGATGGCGTCATTGTTCTTCGATGGCGAAGAGACGTTCTTCGTGTTCTTCACATTCTTCATTGGAAGAATATTTTTCCAAGTGTTCTTCTCTCCTTAGTTCTCCCAAAAAAAAGAAAGAAGCATGCCAACCAAATAATAGATGGAAATGACATCTATTTTTTGTTGGCACCACAATTTGAAAAGTTGTGGTTAATTAAAAGAGACAACCCATATAATTAATGGGAAGGATGGTTCAAATTTCAAATAAGGGGAGGTGAAGAGTTCTAATTAATTAATGGGGAGGTGGAGAGTTTTATCCATATAAAAGAGGGGGTTAGAGGTGTTAAGGAGCTCATGTGGGACCTACTATTCAAAGATGAATTGGGAGTTTAAGGGGGGTAAATCTCGTGTGGGACCCACCAAAAAATGTCCTCCCAAGGGAGGTTATGTGTGGGTAGGCCCCACCTCCAACCTCTCCTTGGAGGATTAAACCGCCACAAATAAAAATAAAGTTATCACTTTATTTTTATTCAATTAAATTAAAAACCACCAAAAACTAACTTCCACTCACGTCAGAATGCAACTGCGGTGAATGCCTCACTAAGAAATTACCGACGTTGCGAGTTCAACGATGCCCTCAAAATTCAATTCCGAGCACCGGTTCAAAAGACGTGAAACGCCACTCGCACGTTTACAGAACGTACCCAAAAAAAAGTTCGTAAAATTATTATCAGTCACCCTCGACCCACTGCAGTCAAGGTTAGGATCTACGTAGGTGAAACATGCGCCAATGAACCCAAATGTACTCTAATATTTTCAATCCGAGTTACCATTTAGAAGTTATGAATTTTACAATAAAATAATTGTCACTTAATTATTTTTTTGTGTGGCCAAACACTAACTTTTTATGGTGGCCCGCGTAGACCAAAGTTAGTATCTACTTAAATAAAGCATACCCTCATGAGTTCAGCGGTGGTATCATATTTTTAATCCGAGATTCTATTTGTGAGTTATAAGCATTTGAAAAATAAAATAATTTTTTTAATTATTTTATTTATGGTTAAGCCATTTTTGGGATTTCTCAGAGGAGGCCCGCGCTGACTAAATTTAAGTCACAACTAGGGTAAACCCACCATACTGAGCGCAAAGGTGCCCTCAGATTTTTGATCTGAGTAACTATTTAAGAGTTATTCCACTTTTTCAGGAAAACTTCTCACACAAGTTAATTTAAGCTTAACAAAACTTCGATGGATCATTTCGGGCACTCCGAGCCTCGGAGTCAGGCGCCGTCAGAAACTGCGGACTCGTAAAATTCCAAAGAATCTTTGAAAAAAATTTCCATCAAATTTACCGGTCTTTAAATTACCACCACCTCAGGGATTTACATCCCCTTAAAGCTACAACAAACACTAGGGAAACAAAAAGGGGGGTACTAATCAGGCATCTAGGCCTCCTGATCCCATGTGCTTACCTAGATGTTCCTGTGCTACCAGTGAATGCACACCAGAGGAATCGACCATCCACATAGGACACTCTCTTGTCGATCCTCAATATCCACTGGAACCTCCGTCAAAGTCGCCCCATCATCGATGTACAGCTCCCTGTGGTCAATGATGTGGTACGGGTCGTGCACGAATCTCCTCAACTGAGATACATAGAAGAAGTCGTTTACCCGGTGCAACTGATGTGGAAGAGCTAAGTGGTAAGCCACCTCGCCTACCCTGCTGAGGACCTGGAAGGTCCGATGAATCTCAGAGATAAATTTCCGCCTCGACCAAATATCCATAGACCTCATCGAGGTGAGACCCGTAGGAAGATGTCGTTTCTATCCTTGAACTCAAGAGGTATCCATATCCTGTCAGCATATGACTTCTATCTACTCTGTGCAGTCTTCATCTGCACCTGGATGACCTGCACCTTCTCCATGGTAGCTCGTACCATCTATGGTCAGTAGGAAGTGGGATGAATTGGTGAGTCGGTCAATGATCACCCAAATAGATTCATGACCCCTGGATGTACGTGGAAGACCCGTCACGAAGTACTTGGATATCTCATCCCTCTTCCACTTTGGGACCTCTAAAGGCTGAACCAAGCCTGCTGGTACCTGATGCTCCACCTTCACTTGTTGACAAGTGAGGCATCGAGAGACAAACTCTGCTACTGCATACTTCATACCTGGCCACCAGTGATGTCATCGAAGGTCCTAGTACATCTTCACCACACCTGGATGTACCTTTAGAGGGGATGTGTGGAACTCCCTCAACACTTCCTCCTGAAGTGCAACTGGTACCATGGTATGTCCTCTGAAGAGGATGACATGCTCACTACCTTTAGAAAAACCATCAGGTGCCTGCCCTGTGGGTATCTGAGCACGTCATGTCTTGCAGTCAGTGTCTCCACGATGTGCCTCCATGACTCACTGATGAAGTGGGGGAGTGACTATAAGATACTGTAGAAAGGCTGCTCCATCCCTATCCACAAAGGATATCTGTAAGGCAGCCAACTTCTCTGTTGCCACGCCTAACAGCTGTATACCAGTCCTCCTGCTGAGCGCATCCGCAACAACGTTCCCCTTACCAGGAGTATAGACTATCATGAACCGTCCCAGTGGGGCCTGTTCCGTGACTCCCCAAGCCCGCCTCCAATAGGCCAGGTGTTGGTGACTAGCATCGAGTTGGCATATTACTAACATGGGAGGCATTGACTATGTACATGTACACACGCACACATTTCCAAGCCCACAATGCTGAAATGTAAAAACCACTACGGAACAAAAATGCATGCATACAACTAAACCCAAACAATAGACTACAACTAAAGGTAGAGTACAAAAAAAGTAAACTGGGCCAAAATACAAGTCCACCAAAAACAAGAGTATGAAAACTGCAAAGTCTAACCTGTAAACACAAAAAGGTACTGGGACTGCTGCTCGTAGCCATAGGAATACCTCAGCCTGTAGGGAACTCAGAAATCTCGGTCCTGTCCTGTTCCTCCCTGAACTCTGTCAAAAGGTTTCTCATCTTCACAAGACACCAGACGTGCGGGAAAAGCCCATGCAGGGGTGAGTATAACAATACTCAGTAGAGGACCCTGAAAACCACAAAACAGTACACAAAGTAAAGTTATAGTCAGCTATGCACAGTGTATATCTACAGAACATATAGAACAAACCAGATATACTAAAAACCCAGACCCTTAGTCTAGAGATGAGTCGTACAACCGCATACCCCCATTAGGGATTCAGTTCGAAGATTCTGCGAGGCACTCGTTCCGAGGGAACACACTCCACGAGTCTTATAGCTCTAATGACATCCGTCCGAGAAGTACCGTTCATCGGGAAATGTCACGAGAGGTAGTCACACTCATTAAGGGAGACACACTCTTGAGTGGAAATATTTCTGATAGATATAAGAACTCATTATGGGAGACACACTCCTAAGTGGGAAAGATCACGATACACAGATGGGGATCACTGCCAGGGCCATGGTGGATACCTCGACTCATCCGGATTCACCATTTAGGTTATACACCAGCTTGGTAGAGGATCAATGACTGGTAGAGTTGGTTATGTCAGGGTTTGGAATGGATAAAGGATATCGATCTGGGCCTCTTGGATGGATGTATGACTCTATCACAGAAAGTCATACTGAAGGGATCATACTCCTATGTGAGGAAATAATGCCTGAACTTCAGGGAAATGAGAATAAGGGCACTAACCCAAATAAAATATGTCCAAGATATGGTGAAAAAGATGACCATGATGTTTTCAAAAAAGTAAATGGCATGTAGAAAAGTTACACGCCATATTTTATGACCCCGGGTACTGCCTGTGTACAACAGCCTGTGTCGTAAGGTTGGTCGTGTAGAAAAACTGGGTACACGGCGTGTAGTACGATGTACACACCGTGTCCGAGTGACTAGGGTTTGCCCCGTGTCACTAACCATGTAGTCGTACATGGTCATCAACCCGTGTACTACAACCCGTGTCAGTGTACCCCCTATATACACGTTGAGTTCCGCGTAGCCGCCTCTGCCATGCTGTACACACTGTGTCGCCTAAAGCCGTGTAGATCATCTCGTGTCCGTGTATTTCCCAAGATACATGCCGAGCTTCGGGGAAAGTCTAACATGCCGTGTCACTAGGGTCACATGCCGTGTGATTCCACTTTAACCCCCAAACCCTAGCTGCCTCCGTCAGTACTACACGACATTTTCTTCGTAAGTACACACCGTGTATTCTGGAAATTTCCAGAAACGATGCTCTTCACCGGCACACCTCCTGATATGGTCCGATCATCAATCCGGCCATCCGATCGTCATGAAACCTTCAGGTTTTGATCGCCCTAAAACCGCGAAGCTTCTCCCGATGTTTTCGGACCTCCAATAAGCTCTGAAAACATTATTTGATCTTCCCGTGTGAAGAACGCTTGAAGAACGTCCTTTTCTGATCCGTTCCGATTCGTCATCTGCCATCATCAACGAACTTCTACAGGGTTGTTGTGGTGTCGAACCTTCGTTTTTGGATCGTTTCATTGCGGAATGGATGCTCAATAATCCATTGTTCATCTCCCCATGAAGAACACGAAGAACACGCGAGAAAAGAAAAGGGGGGAAATATTTAATAAACAAAGTGAGGAACGAACCCCCGCCGTCGTTCGTCACGACATTCATCCACTTCCATTAGAAAGATTAAACAGATCAAGAATCAAAAATAACAAAACAACATGGATCAATTCCCCAAATCATCCTGATAAAACCCTCCCACAAGAACGAATGAATCCATGGATCAAAATATTCATGGTTGATCCGCGTTCGTCGTTTAAAATAAAAACCGGGGAAAATAAATTCAAATAACAAACCCCTAACTTAGACGGGATCGATCGCTGACGAAGGTGTCGCGCTACTGCCATCGTCGAGATCCTTCCACATTGATGGCACCACTATTCTCAACTTCAATCCGTCGTCGTTCGCTGTTGAGGGTTCGCACCAGCGCTCCGCAGATCCTCCGGGGATTTCTCCCAAAAGTTCGTCAATGATCACCAATCGCTTAACCCATTAAAAAGGGAAACATGATTGGAATTTAAGATAACATGCAGTATTAATGACTCAATCTTTACATTCTTGGGTCATTATGACATGTCATTAAA
Source organism: Viscum album (assembly GCA_963277665.1). NCBI lineage: Eukaryota > Viridiplantae > Streptophyta > Magnoliopsida > Santalales > Viscaceae > Viscum > Viscum album. Next base: position 115,590,154 of record OY728127.1, read on the forward strand.
AAGGAAACAGATGTCCTGTCGCTGCGCTGCAGTGGATGTTTCCATAAAAAAATAAACATTTAACAATTTATTTTGTTTTCATTTTACTAAAAAAGTCTGAAAATTAACTTTTTCCCTTGACCTGCTCCAGTCGAGGTTAGGCCCATTCATAAGTAAATTCATCATCCCGGACACCACAATGCCCTCAGATTTTTAATTCGGGAATCTGTTTGGATACTGCCACAACCGCGCACAAGTGTCGGCTCACTTAACTTAAAAAAAGTTCAAACCACCATTCCGAGCTCACTGAACCATGGAATGATGTTCCTTCTTCACGCCCAGTCTCGAAATAATTCTATATAATATTTAAAAATAATACACGGAAAATCTGAGACATTACATTCTCCCCACCTTTGGGATTTACGCCCCCAAAAAGCCAAAACAACGACTACTCAAAAAGATGTGGGTACTGGGCATAGATCTGGGCCTTCCGCTCCCACGTACTCTCCTGAAGATTCTCATGATTCCACCGGATGCACACAAAGGGAATTGATCGCCCAAGAAGGATCCTCTCCTGCTGATCCTTGATCTCCACCGGGTACTCAACAAGGGTCACTCCATCCTCGATGTCTAGATCACCCCAGTCGATGACGTGTGATGGGTCATGAACGTACCTCCTCAGCTGCGACATGTGGAAGACATCATGTACCCGATGTAATTGTGGTGGTAGAGCTAGGAAGTACGCCACCTCTCCAACTCTACACAATATCTGGAAGGGGCCGATGAACCTCGGAGATAACTTGCCGCCTCGGAAAAATCTCTGTAACCCTCGTCGAGGTGAGACCCGAAGAAAGACGTGGTCTCCCTCTTCTAACTCCAGAGGCCTCTGTCGTTGGTCAGTATAGAACTTTTGCTAGCTCTGATTAGTCTTCATCCGCTCTTGGATGATCTGCACCTTCTCTGTGGTAGCTCGTACCAACTCTGGACCCATGAGTGATGATTCTCCTGGGTCGGTCTAGCAAAGCGGTGACCGGAAGAGTCTCCCGTACAAGGCCTCAAACGGTGCCATACCAATGGTGGAGGGGTAGCAATTGTTGTACGCAAACTCCCCCAGTGGTAGGTGGTCCTCCCAGCTGTGACCAAAGTCCAAGATATAAGCTCGCAACATATCCTCCAGAACCTGAATGGTCCTCTCTATCTGACCATCAGTCTGGGGATGAAACGCTATGCTCAAGCGTAGCTGAGTCCCAAAAGCCTCCTATAATCCCTTCCACAACCAGGATGTGAAGTAGGCATCTCGATTTGAGACTATAGTCGAGGGGACGCCATGAAGCCGAACTATCTTCTGCACGTAGAGGCATCCCAGGCTTTATACGGAACTCTGCTCCCTGATAGCTAGGAAGTGGGCTGACTTGGTGAGTCGGTCAATGATCACCCAGATGGAATCATGCCCCTTGAATGTCTGTGGTAATCCTATCATGAAGTCCATCGATATTACATCCGACTTCTACTCTGGAACTTCTAGGGGGTGAGCTAATCTCACTGTAACCTGGTGCTCAGACTTCACCTACTGGCATGTGTGGCATCAAGAAATGAACTCTGCTACTGCTTTCTTCATACCTGACCACAATAACTATTGTCGGAGATCCTAGTACATCTTTTCCACCCTAGGATATACCGCCAAAGGGGATTTATGAAACTCTCTCAAGACCTCATCCTACAACGCCACTGGTACAACAATGCATCCTCTGAAAAGAAGTACATGCTCCCCACCTTGTGAATATCCATCAGGAGCATGTCCTGTGGATAACTGAGCATGTAAAGCCACATAGTCGATATACCCAAGTTGTACCCCCCTAACTTGTTGTAAGAGTGGAGGGGTGACAACCATCAACTGCAGGTAAGCTGTATCCTCTCCATCCATGCAGGATAACTGCAACACAACTAACTGCTGTGTTGCCTCACTCAACAGCTGTGAGATTGACCTTCTGCTAAGAGAATCTGCCACCTTGTTCCCCTTTACAGGAGTATAGATGATCTCGAAATCATAGTCTTGGAGGAACTCTAGCCATCGTCTCTGCCACAGATTCAGATCTTTCTGTGAAAAGATCTAACTGAGGCTCTTTTGGTCAGAGTAGAGATAAACCGCTCGACCATTAGGTAGTGTCACCACATCTTCAATGCGAAGACCACAGTTTCCAACTCGAGATCATGGGTCGCATAGTTCTGCTCATGTGGCCTAATCTGGCGCGAACCATAAGCAATCACTACATGTCACTGCATCAGGACATAGCCGAGCCCAGTCCCTGATGCGTCGTAGAAAACTACGTACCCGAAACCCTCCTCCACCAATCTCAAGACTGGGGCGCTCGTCAAACTCTGTCTCAGCTGCTCAAAAGATTTTTGGAACTTCACCATATATATGAAGGGTTTCCCCTTCCTGGTCAAGGCTGTCATTGGTGCTGATATCCAGGAGAAATCAGGAATGAATCTCCGGTAATATCCTGATAATCCAAGGAAGCTCCGCACCTCCGTCATGCTTCGAGGTGGCTCCCATGCGAACATAGTCTCCTCCTTGGCTGGGTCCACAGCTACTCCATCTGCTGAGATGACATGTCCTAGAAAGTGGACCTCCTAAATCCATAACTGGAACTTCGAGAGTTTCCCATAACGCTGGTACTCCCGGAGTAAGTCTAGAACCATCCGCAGGTGTCTTGTGTGCTCCTCCTCTGACGCCGAGTACACAAGGATGTAATCGATGAAGACCACTATGAACCAGTCCAAGTATGGCTGGAAGATCCGGTTCATCAATCCCATGAACACTACAGGGGTGTTCGTCATGCCAAAAGGCATCACCAAGTACTCATAGTGACCGTAGTGGCATCTGAAAGCCATCTTCGGTATATCCTCGTCCCTCACTCGTAGCTAGTGAGAGCCTGATCAAAGGTCAACCTTCGAGAACCATTGTGACCCTCTTAGATGATCGAAGAGGTCATCAATTCTAGGCAGTGGATACTTGTTCTTCACCGTCACCTGGTTCATGTGACAATAATCCATGCACAACCTCAGACTCCCGTCTGCCTTCTTGGCAAACAAGACTGAGGCCACCCAGGGTGAGACGCTGGCTCTCATGAAACCCTTGCTCTGAAAATCCTCCAACTGCACCCTCATCTCGCAAAGCTCTGCAGGATCCATCCGATATGCTGATGAGTAAATCGGTGCCGTCCCGGGGTGTAATTCAATGCAGAAGTCAATCTCCCGGTGGGGAGGTAATCCTAGAACATCTTTGGGAAAGACATCCTCGTGCTCCGCCACTACTGCTGGGATCTGGGGGCTCACAATATCCACTGCTCCGAGGGAAAGGTTATCCAACTCATGAGCGATTGGATGAAACCTCCTATGCATAAGTCCATTCTGGGCTTCCTTTTCTCCGACAAAGGAAAACCTCATTCCATCACGGAGAACACACCACAATATTTTCCTGAAACAGTCTATCTAGGCATGTACTGAAGATAACCAATCCATATCGAGAATGACATCATAAGGCCTCGACGCTACCCCCAAGAGGCTCTAACCAAAACTCTCACCTCCAAGGTTAAGATCACACTATCTGCAAAGGTGCGTGATCGGCGAGCCTCCTCCCGTAGGTGTCTCTAAACGTAAGGATCGAGTCAATAGTTCTACCAGGATCTCGAGGTTTCGTGAAAGACATGTGGATATGAAGGAATGACTGGAACCTGTGTCTATAAGCATGACATCTAAGGTAGAGAAGAAAGAGATCATACCTCAAATCATTCCTAGAGTCCCTGGGTTGTATGCCTCGACCGCATGCAGCTGTCCCCGCCCCTGTCCCCCAGCTCCCTGAGCCTGGTGCGGACAACCCGAAGGTCATGGTGGGAGTAAGTTGAAGAATCTTCCACCACCTATAGCTCTCCCTGCTCCTCTGCCACATCCGATACCTGGCGGGTCTGCCTATTCCGTTCTCTGCCTCTACCTCAGTGGTCCGTCCACTACTTCCCTATCAGCAGCTCGACAGGTCGGGAAATATCTAGCGAGATGTACCCTACCGTCACATGCATAGCATCACTTCTCCCTAGGATTATTGGATCCATCCTGAGAGACTTGGACTGTCGATCCCCTGTCCTGGGTCCTCATATGACGTTTCCCACATCCAGGTCCCTATGCCTGATGTCGGCTCCCAGCTACCGAGGTCTCTGCACCTGTCTGCCTGCTGTTGACTACCGGAGGCTGTCTCTACTCTGACAAAATGCTCTCAATCACCAAGGAACACTTGAGCACTCCAACATAAGTCGATATGCATAGAGGCAAGACACTAGCTCGGATGTCTCATCACAGACCTCACTCGAAGGTCCGAGTTCTGAAGTACTGATCCCTGACCATATACATCTAGTACCTGGCGAGGATGGTGAACCTTGATGAATAGTCATCTACTATTATACTTCCCTGCTGGAGTTGAAGAAGCTCCTGGATGAGTATATCTCTCCGCATAACTGGAGAGAACTCCTCCCTGAAGAGTCACTCAAACTCCGTCCATAAAATATTCTCCTTGTCGCGAGTCTGTGTGGTCAGACTCCACCATCGTCCTGCCAAAACTTGAAGAAGGCTCGCTCCTAGGATCACCATCTGGGCTGCTAGCGTCCTCACTAGACAGAAAACTCTAGTCACCACCTCAAGCTAGTCCTCAGACACCTAAGTGTTGGGCTCGCCTTGTAACCTGATGGGTCTCTATCTCTGGAACTCATGGAGTGTTCTAAGCCTGCACTCATTACTGGTCAATACTACAAGTACAACTGGCTGCTCCAATGGTGGTGGCATAACTGGTGCACCACCGGGTGGAAACACCTGGGGAACTGGTCCCTGTATCGAAGCCTCCTTACTAAGGGGTCATCCTCGTGATCATGCTGCTGAATCCTAGTGGGTATGCGTTGCGGAGACATCCAGTAAGGAAACAAGATGTACCATGGTCAAAGAGTATATCTGGATAGATGACACAAGGACATGGAAAATACAAACCATTCCTATATGATGCATGTACCTTTTATTCCTCCGCAACCCGTGGTTTTGTGTCCCAAGTCAAAAAGAAGGTTATCAGAGTCCTGGTGTATGGATACATTGGCCGCCGCACCAACACTGGAGTCTATGGTATGAAATTCGAACCCGAAACATTCAACACTATTTCCCCAAACCAAACTCACAGACTCTTGGTCCTATGGTAGAACCGACCACCTTTGATACCATTCTGTCACGACCCGTCCCAGTGGGGCCCACTCCGTTACTCCCCAAGCCCACCTCCAATAGGCCAGGGGCTGGTGACTAGCACCGAGTAGGCATATTACTAACATGGGAGGCATTGCCTATGTACCTGTACACACGCACACATCTCCAAGCCCACAATGCTGAACTGTAAAAACCACTATGGAAAAAAATGCATGCATACAACTAAACCCAACCAATAGAGTACAATGAAAGGTAGAGTACAAAAAAGTAATCTGGGCCAGAATACAATCCCACCAAAAACAAGAGTCTGAAAACTGCAAAGTCCAACCTGTAAACACAAAAAGGTATTGGGACTGCTGCTCGTAGCCATAGGAATGCCTCGGCCTGTAGGGAACTTATAAATCTCGGTCCTGTATTGGTCTGCCCTCGACTCTGTCAAAAGGATGCTCGTCTGCACAAGACACCAGACATGTGGGCAAAGCCCATGTAGGGGTGAGTATAACAATACTCAGTAGAGGAACCCAAAAACCACAAAACAGTACAAAAAGTAAAGGTACAGTCAGCTATGCACAATGTATGTCCACAAAACATATAGAACAAACCGGATATACTAAAAACCCAGACCTGTAGTCTAGAGACAAGTCGCACAACTGCATACCCCCGTTAGGGATTCAGTTCGAAGATTCCACGATGCGCTCGTTCCGAGAGAACACACTCCACGAGTCTTATAGCTCTGATGATGTCCGTCCGAGAAGTGCCGTTCATCGGGAACCATCACGAGAGGTAGTCACACTCATTATAGGAGACACACTCCTGAGTGGGATGATTTCCGATAGATATAAGCACTCATTACGGGAGACACACTTCTAAGTGGGAAAGATCACGATACAAAGATGAGGATCACTGCCAGGGCTATGGTGGATACCGCGACTTGTCCGGATTCACCAGTTAGGTGATAAACCAGCTAGGTAGAGGATCAATGCCCGGTAGAGTTGGTCACATCGATTCCGGACTCTACCTAGGGTCAGTAATGGATAGAGGATCTAGATCTGGGCCTCTCAGATGGATGCCTGACTCTATCACAGAAAGTCCTGCTGAAGGGATCATACTCCTGTGTGAGAAAATAATGCCTGACCTTCAGGGAAATGAGAAGAAGGGAACTAACCCAAACAAAATATGTCCAAGATACGGTGAACAAGAGGACCATTCCATTTTCCAAAAAGTAAACGATGTGTAAAAAAGTTACCCTCCGTGTTGTCTGGCCCCGGGTACTGCCTGTGTACAACGGCCTGTGTCGTAAGGATGGTCGTGTAGAAAAACTGGGTACACGGTGTGTAGTACAATGTACACATTGTGTCTGAGTGACTGGGGTTGGCCCCATGTCACTGACCATGTGGTCGTACATGGTCATCAACTCGTGTATGATAACCCGTGTCCGTGTACCCCTTAGATACATGCCGAGTTCCGTGTAGCCACCTCTGCCATGCTGTACACACTGTGTCTCCTGAAGCTGTGTAGATCATCCCGTGTCTGTGTATTTCCCAAGATACACGCCGATCTTCGGGAAAAGTCCAACACTCCATGTGACCAGGTTCACACATCGTGTGATTTCGCTCTGACACCCGAACCCTAGCCACCGTCGTCAGTACTACATGGTGCGTTCTTCGGAAGTACACGTCGTGTATTTTGGAAATTTCCAGAAACAATGCTTTTCCCTGGCGTGCCTCTCGAGATGGTCCGATCGTCGATCCGACCATCCGATTGCCACAAAAACTTCTGGTTTTGGTCACCCCGATGCCAAGAAGCTGCTCCCAATGTTTTTGGACCTTCGATCGGCTCCGAAAACATGATTTGATCTTCCCGCGCGAAGAATGCTCGAAGAACACCCTTTTTCGATCCGGTCCAATTCATTGTCCGCCATCGTCACCGCACCTCTCCAAGGTTACTTCAGTGTCGAACCTTCGATTTGGGATCATTGCATCATAGAACAGATGCATAAAGATCCATTGTTCGTTGCCCAGCGAAGAACATGAAGAATGCGCGAGAAAAGAAAAAGGGGGGAAATCCGATAAACAAAGTGAGGAACGAACCCCCGCCGTTGTTCGTCACGGCGTTGATCTGCTCCCGTTAGCAGGCTTAAACGGAGCAAGAATCAACAATGACAAAACAACATGGATCAATTCCCCGAATCATCCCGATAAAACCCTCCCACAATAACGAACAAATCCGAGGATCAACTTGTTTGTGGTTGATCCGCGTTCATCGTTTAAAATAAAAAACAGAGAAAAGAAATTGAAATAAAAAACCCCTACCTCAGTTGGGATCGATCGATGACAAAGGTGTCATGCTGCCGCTATCATCCAGATCCTTCAACGTCGTTGGCTCAATGATTCTCAACTTTGATCTGTCGTCATTTTCCATAGAGGGTTCGCTCCAGCACTCTGCGGATCCTCCAGCGATTTCTCCCAAAAGTTCGTCAACGATCACCAATCGCTTAACCCATTAAAAAGGGAAACATGATTGGCATTTAATATACCCTGTGGCATTAATGACTCTGTCTTGCCATTCTTGAGTCATTATGATGTGTCATTAAAAAGGAAATAGATGTACCATTTCTGCGCTGCAACGGATGTTTTCGTAAAAAAAATAAATAAACATTTAACAATTTATTTTATTTTCATTTTACTAAAAACGTCCGAAAATTAATGTTTTCCCTCAACCGGTGCTGGTCGAGGTTAGGCCCATTATTAAGTGAATTCATCATCCCAGATGCCATGGTACCCTCAGATTTTTAATCCAGGCATCCGTTTGGAATCTTCCACAACCGCGCACAAGTGCCGACTTACTTAACTTAAAAAAAGTTCAAACCACCATTCCAGGCTCACTGGACATCAGAATGATGTGTCGTCTTTACGACCGGTCTCGAAATAATTCCATATAATATTTAAAAATAATACATTGAAAATATGAGACTTTACATATACTATCTCGAAGTCATAGTCCTGGAGGAACTGAAAACTCAAAACTCCGGCTTCCACGAGGGTAAGGTTGGCCGAATCAAGAGTGATCGACTGCCCTCTCCTATGCATGAGTCCTTCCTGTGCTTCATGGGTTTTCCTTTTCACCGACCAAGGAAAAACCTATCCCAACATTGTAGATAAACCACAACCTATTTTCCTAATACAATCAATCTGTGTATTAACTGTGGTTTCCCAGTCCATACCCAAACTAACGTCGTAAGGCCTCGACGCTGCCACCAAGAGGTTCCAGCCGAAACTCTCACCTCAAGGGTCAGATCACACCGTTGGCGTAAGTGTGATTATCAAGTCTCATCCCAAATGTATCTCCAGATGTGAGGGTCAAGTAAACGGTTTAACTAGAAACTCTAGGTTTGGGACAAGATTCATGGAAGGAAGGAATGATTGGTACCTATGTCTATTGATACGACAACTAGTAGTAGACATAGACCGTACCTTGAATCAATCTTAGAACCCTTGGGTCACACTTCTTAACCGCATGCAGATACTCTCTTCCCCCTGCCGTCCAACTCCCTGAGCCTGGTGGGGACTATAAAAAAGGTGGTTGTAATATGTCGAAATGTACACCACCTCATGCTGCTCTCCTAGATCTACTTCCACGTCTTCTGCCCTGAAAATCCATCAATCCTTAACAATTCCTCTTCTCGAAACATTTTACATGCTCAAGTCTCTGAGACTGGCACTAGGTTCACGCCTTCCCACTACTAAAATTCACTAGCTGTATCCTTTCAGCCAACAAACATTCAACCACATAGGTTCTCTCTAGCATCTAGAGAAAAGGTGCTGGGTCAGATTTCCTAAAACACACCTCACTCTGTAGTTTGAGCCCCAAAGAACTGATTGTATCATATTCATCGAGTACCTGGAATGACCGATATGCCTCGATGCATACTCAGCTACCAACATGTCGTTCTTCTGAAGCTGTAGAAATTGAAGGAAACTCTCAACAACCTCCTCAAGCTAGTCCTCAGTCACCTGTGAGTCAGGCTCGCCTCAGAACTTGAGCGTATCTGATGCTGAAACACATGTAAGGCACTAAGCCTGCAAGGGTCCTCTACCGATACCACCGATAGTGTCTGCTGACCAACGAGAAGTGATATAGTTGGCACATTGCCCGAAGGTACCATCTCAAAAAACATTGCAATTACCGAAACCTCATCAATATGCGGATCATATTCATGATCACTAACTAAAAAAAGACTAGTAGCTAAGATAAACATCTTCTCTAATAGTGTCTCAACTGGGAAAAAACTCTAGTAATCGCCTCCAGTCAGTCCTCTGCTGCCTGGGAATCTGTCTCACCTCGTAACCTCTAAGGACTCTACCACTAGAACTTGTGCAACGTGCTCAGTCGGCGTGCACTGTCCTCCAGTGTGGCTGGTGTCATCTACTGCCCAACGAGTGGTGGTGCTGCTGGTACACCAACCGAAGGTGCCAACATAGTAAGAGGGACCTTCACCGGATCCTCATCACTCGGTGGGCTGTCATCAGGTACTCTCTTGAAACTCTAACTGGTTGTCTGTGTGGAGGCATCCTGATCAGATGTGACACGGTCAAAGATTTAAACCTGGTGAACTGACCTGGTTGAGCTGAATTAAAGAAAACTTTTGAAAACAGACATGCAATAAGTGTTTTCATGCACTGAGTCGGAAATCAGAGGTCAGGGTCCTGGTGTATGGATACATCAGCCACCGCACCAATAATAGACTCCCTGAACTGAGAACCACACTAAGAACCCTTAACACTACTACTTCACAGAAAAGAAAGATCAGAGTCCTAAGTTATGCGGTAGAACCAACTCCTCTAATACCAATTTTTCACGACCCGTCCCCCGGGGCCCGTATCGTGACTACCCCAATCCCGCCATCCATAGGCCAGGGGCTGGTGACTAGCACCAAAGGCGTAATTTACCTAAAACTGGGAAGGAGTTGCCTTTATAAATCGTAAACACACACAACCAGAGTACAAGAATAATCAAACACTAAGTAAAATTGTATGATAATTATGCTGAAAGTAAAGGGTCTGGAAATACAATCCCAATAGTAAAGTACAAGGAAAACACAAACAGGTACAACTAAAAAGGAAAACAGCTGGAAGGTGTCTAGCAGCTCCTGGATCGCCCACCACGGATCCTACCTAAAGGGTAGGTACATATAGCCTCCTAAATTATCTACGTTCATCCGTCTCCTTCGGGTATCGACTCGTCGTGAAGTCCACTTCCGAGTAATGTCCATTCCTCGTACACTCCACCTCGGTCAGCACTTACTATTGTCTGTATCCAACACAATGTTGTGCGGGCATAGCCCGTGCAGGGGTGAGTATAACGATACTCGGTAGGGACCCTGAGACCCTCAAGGTCTCACAAATTCCAAAAAGGATAAACCACAAAGTATGATTTAAACAAATAACCATTACTTCGGTATATTCCCATTCATATACCTAAGTTATCAAGAAGCCCATCTCAATCATGAGGAAAACACAAAGGTCATTGACTCAGATCAAACTAGGATTTTAATTAACGAAACCAAGGCTGCTGGAGAACTCCTCCTATGTCGAGTATAATGGCCTTGTCGCGACTCTGAGGTGCTAATCACTAACCTTGGACTGTTGAGGTACTCCTCCTATTGAGTACTGTGGGTCTTCTGCCAAAACGGGAGCTCCGTCCGCTGTGGGTCTGCCGCCAAACTGAGCGCTCCACCTAACAGCTGTCAGAGGTAATCCTCCTGTCGAGTAACGTGGGTCTGCTTCCAAACCAGGCACTCCATCCGCCGTGGGTCTGCCACCAAACTGGGTGCTCTGTCCACTGGGCTAGTCGAATCACTCTGAGTCGAATAGGAAAACCAGTCGTCAGGTCTACATCTACTAGGTCTCCACACTCTGTCTACTCGTCTCTGGGAGGATCCACTCCACGAGCTTCTGGTCGATACTCCAAGTGTCATGAAATTGCAGGTGCAAGTATCTCAAAGGACCGCTATGTCAAAGGGGTCTCAACGCAATAGACGGCATGTCAATCGGACTCCCGGTCTGTGAATTATTAGTATTTTAGTTCCGGGGGCCCGGTTGGATTCGTGTACGAACCAACCTGACCGTGACTCAACTATACCCGAACTCCAGTGGGTTATTCTCAAAGGGACGACTATGCTCCAAGAATACCGGCGCCGCTGACGGTTTTTCAAACGAACGTCCGATGCCAAAGATATGGCCCAAGAAGGTAAAGGGTCAGTAATGGGTCCGGGTCCGATCCAACCTGATCGGATCGACTCGGACCAACCCAGTATGGGCCAACACGGTCTGGGTCAACCCTGCCAGACTTGCTGGGTCTGACCCGGCCCATTGGACGGGTCGTCCTGCTATGTTTTGACCCGGTCCGCTGGGCCCGACCCAGCGGACCGTGAGGGCAGTTCGACTCGATAGTCACCACGTAGGTGGCTCGCTAACTCAGCCCGGAAGACTGGGCCAGTTTGACCAGGGACACCGTGGGGGAACCGCTGGTTGGCTCAGCAGGCCGGTGGCTGGGAGGCCAGCAGGCAGGCCACCCGGGGCACAGACAGGCCGCGAGGAAACCAAGCAGGCATGCAGCGCACCGACAGGGGGCACGGGGCGCCGGGTAGCTCGTCGGTAGGGGCGTGGGGTGCCAGGCAATGCGCCAGTAGGGGCGCGGAGCACCAGTAGCAAGCCGATAGGGGCACAGGGGCACTGAGCAGGCCGTTGGCGGGGCGAGGGGGCGCCATGCCGTGCGCCGGCGGAGTACGGGGCGCCGGGCACCACACCAGCGGCGCGCGAGGGTGCGGGGCAGCGCGCCGGTGGGGCACAGGAAGCGCGCCGGGGCACCGTGGGGGCGGCGTAGTTCACGGTGGCCATGGGTAGCACGGCCCTTGTTCATCATCTTTGTCACCATCTCCTCTTTGCCAAGCTGTCGCCATCGAACAAGAAAAAATAAGGGGAGGGTCGGACCATGTTCGTGCAGCCCGATCCCTCCTCGTTACGGTGATAGGAATTGGTGATTCTCATACCATAACTTAGTTCGACGAAGAACGAGGTTTATATTCAAATATAAAATAGCACAAAACTCCCTACCTCATAATTATCGAACGTTGACGGTGGAAGGAGGGGAAAAGCGGACATCGATTCGTCGATCGCCGCGTTCGTCATGTACCCCCAATTATCATGCTCATGCGTCGGAAAGGAAGTAGGGTACTCATCATTGGAAGACGAGCCTTCGGAGGTGACGTCGTCATTGGAAACGTTCTTCGTGGGTGGCGTCTTCTCCTTTGACACGGATGAAGAAGGAAGAAGATGGCGTCGTCATTCTTCAGTGGCGGAAGATACGTTCTTCGTGTTATTCACGTTCTTCTTTGAATGAATATTTTTCCATGGATTCTTCTCTCCTTAGTTCTCCCAACAAAAAGAAAGAAGCATGCCAACCAAATAATAGATGGAAATGACGTCTATTATTTGTTGGCACCAAAATTTGAAAAGTTGTGGTTAATTAAAAGAGAAAACACATATAATTAATCGGATGGATAGTTCAAATTTAAAATAAGGGGAGGTGAGGAGTTATAATTAATTAATGGGGAGGTGGAGAGTTTTATCCACATAAAAGAGGGGGTTAGAGGTGTTAAGGAGCTCGTGTGTGCCCCACTATTCAAACTTGAATTAGGGGTTTAAGGGGGGTAAAGCTAATGTGGGCCCCCCCTAAAAATATCCTCCCAAGGGAGGTTATGTGTGGGTGGGCCCCACCTCCAACCTCTCGTTGGAGGATTAAACCGCCACAAATAAAAATAACGTTATCACTTTATTTTTATTCAATTAAATTAAAAACCCCCAAAAACTAACTTCCACTCACGTTAGAACGCAAATGCGGTGAAGGTCTCACTAAGTAATTACCGACGCTACGAGTTCAACGGTGCCCTCAAAATTCAATTCTGAGCACCGATTAAAAAGATATGAAATGCCACTCGCACGTTTACTGAACGTACCTGAAAAAAGCTCAGAAAATTATTATCAGTCACCCTTGACCCACTGCAGTAGAGGTTAGGCTCTGCCTAGGTGAAACACACCCTAAAAAACCCAACGGTACTCTCATATTTTCAATCCGAGTTACCGTTTAGAAGTTATGAATTTTACAATAAAATAATTGTCAATTATATTATGTGCAGCCAAAAACTAACTTTTTATGGTGGCCCGTGCCGACCAAAGTTAGTATCTACATAAATAAATCATGCCCTCACGAGTTTAGCGGTGGTCTCATATTTTTAATTTGAGATACCATTTGTGAGTTATAAGCATTTTAAAAATAAAATAATTTATTTGATTATTTTATTTACGGTTAAGGGGGATTTCTCACAGGAGGCCCGCACCGACTAAACTTAAGTCGCGCCTAAGGTAAACCCGCTATACTGAGCGCAACGGTGCCCCTGGATTTCTGATCCGAGTAACTGTTCAAAATTTTTTCCACGTTTTCTGGAAAACTGCTCACGCGCGTTAATTTAAGATTAACAAAACTTCAACGGATCATTCCGGGCACTCCAGGCCTCGAAATCAGGCGTCGTAAAAAATCGCGGACTCGAAAAATTCTAAAGAATTTAAGAAAAAATTTCCATGAAATTTCCAGGTATTTACATGTATAAAATAAAGAAAATGGTATGTAATGAAGCATCAGTTGAAGGATCGATTTCATAATTGTATTTGTAGGAGGAAATTTATTTGTTTCTTGTCTCATTATTTTCAATCTCAATATCCCTCAAAAAATAACATCATTGACCAAAATAAGGGAAATTTTAATGATGAAATGAGAAACATATTATCAATTTTAAATTATCCAAAACATAGATTTGGTGGAGTTCATGAATGATAGCTTTTAGATGACGAACATTTTAGGGATCTTATAAATGTTCTTCTCAACTGTGAAGAATTGAAACAATATTTACTTTGAGTTCTCCTATAAATTATTCTGTAATAATTGTTATAGTATATTAATAATATTTTATTTTTATACTGAATGATAATCATATCAAGAAATAGTTTCCACAAATTAAAGTAGGTGCTCTAGAAGAAAGTTGAAAAAAATAATTTTTCCTATTTTTTTTTAAATTGGTCAAATAATTTTTTTTATTTTTACCATATAATATCTATTAATAATATTTTATAATGATAATTGTTTTAATTTTTCAAGTATCTCAACATGATAATAAAATTGATAACAGATTACGAGCATTGAGTAACCCACCATCTGAAATGGTAAAATCTTATAATTCATATGTGGTGAATGGTTTTTGATTTCAAAAAATTATATAAGGGGAATTATGAAAACAATGTATTGTGGTGATTTATTTATAATATATCATAATAGATAAAGTGAAGTAAACTTTTATGACATGCTGGATGAAATAATTGAATTGTGTTTTCTAGGAAAAACAATGTAATGATGTTTAAATGATAGTGGTTGGATACAAAGAGTGGCTCTCATGATCATACTCACCAATGAATCATTGATATTATATATAAAATACTACATAGATTAAATGAAATATTTTTATTGTCTCATCAGGAAGATCAAATTTATAATGAAAATTATTATTTTACTTCAAAAGAGTTATTTGATTAGTGGTCCATAATAAAAATGAAATCTCAAAAAAACTAGTTTATTCAAAAATTAATGTGGTTCTTCTGAAGTGCAAGGAGTTAAAAATTTTCAATAAACTACTCTAAATACATCATTTCAATGAAGAGATACGAATATGGATGATGAAATCCCTCATTCAAAGATTAATGGTGCGATGATGTTATTGGTGTGACAAATGAGGTTGAAATGGAATGATATGATAAAACCGACACTCATATAGCAATTGATGATATTTAGGATGAATATGAAGATATTGACATTGTCATATATGAAGGCAGGGATGAAGAGGAATATTTAAATAGTTAATTGTTGGTTTTAATAATATAACATATATATGTATATATAATGGTTGTTTTCAACTGTTTGATAAGATTAATTTAAGGTTTTATATGGAATTGAATCTGTTTCGTGAGTTGGAGGAGGCTGATCTACCTAGTGATGAGCATGCTGTTGGATCATTGGAACCAAAAACTACTAGCAGTTCTGGGACACCTCAGTGGGGTCATGGATTTTCCAGATTGATGATTCCTTACTTGATCCCCAAGAAATGTCCATGTCTTCATTTTAATCCATGAATGAAGAGGCATGTTCAATTATGTATTTAAGTTAGTGTTCATTATTTTTCATTAATTTATATATATATATATATATTAATTTTTTGATTATTTTTTCTCATTTTCATATTTTTTTCATATATAAGTTTGAAAAGGAATTGATATATTATGGAATTATTTTTATGGAGCATGGGTTACATGGGATGAGATTCTCGTTAATGTTCAGCACCACATAATTGATCATTGGATGGTGAGTAATTAAATAATAGTTATTTTTAAATTTATTTAATTAATAACATGATATGATTAATCATTTATAGGGTTTATGGTATCTCATTGACGAAAGAATGAATGACTCTATCTAGGAGGCATGGGAGGGTCGTATGCATGATCATTAGTGTTATTTTTTTTCACAATCTAAGGAGGAAAGAAATTCGAAAAGTTGGAGTCACATAATTTGATCAGTCACGCTTCACCTATTGACCAGATTAAATCTCATCTTAGGGTTTGGTTGAATTAGGTGTATATTGTATGTGAGATACTATTAAGGTTAGAGCATCATTAGGTCAAGAGAACCAGGGTATAAAGGAGGTGAATCATCGAGTTGGTATTCATACATTCAGTATGCATCAGAAACATTTGGTATATAATTTTTTTAATAATTTATATAACATTAAATGTAAACCATTTATTTTGTACTCATATAGCAAGTTGAACAACCTAATATTATAGAGTTTGATGTTTATAGGGGGATGTACAATGATCATGTAACTAGAGATAATAGAGGTGATCTCTAGCATCACATTGTTGTGAATATAGTATTTTGTGTTTTAAAATTAAACTAATATAATATTTTAACTTTTTTAATTTTAAATTGAAATTTGAGGGAGTAATATGTGGTCATGATGTCTCATATAGAGGATATGAGTTAGGTTGATACTAAGGATTAAACCATTAGTGCAGAAGTATTAGATGATATAGCATGGATACATGCAACTAACTATTCCATCGATAATGGCTGAGATTTGGTATCAGCTCTTAATTGATGCATGGGAGTTATTATGTTACCATTGTGATGTCATCATGTGGATTGAGAGGATCTTGTGAAGATTATCACCCTCTAATACACAGTATGAGGGGTGGCTGTGAGATCATGGTGAGCTTATAGAGACCATGTATAGGGAGTAGGAATAGCTCTGCCGATAATAGCAGTAGTATTAGGAGGAGATGTGTTGATGACAACAACAGCTGTACGAACAGACCATGGATTATGTGTGATTCCTGACTCGTGGTTTTGGGATGGAGTTCAATCCACCATATCCTCTAGCTCTACAACATGTCCCTTATCAGTTATTTATATAATTTTTATGCTAAACATTTGAATTTAATATTTTTACATTTCTATATACTCTGTTTTTTTATATTGGTGAAAATATTGTGTTTTTTATTTTTTATTATTTTGTTATTTATTTATTATATTATTATTTTTTATTAGTATTATGCATTTATTATTATTATTATTATTATTATTATTATTATTATTTTATTATTTAATAATTTTAATAATATTATTATATTTTGTTTTGAATATTGTGTTTTTCTTAATTTTATTAGTTATTATTAGTATTTTATTATTATATTAATTTACTATTAACATTTTATTATTAAATTTATTAATATTAATATTAATATTATTTTTATGTTTTTTTCGACGGGCCAATCATAAAAGAGTTTTTTTAATCACAGATAAAGTACTTGCGACGTCGTTTTCTACATCAGGTCAATTGAGATAAGACCCAATCACAAATAATTTTATTTTCAGTTATGCATGTATAAGAAAACATAGTTAACATGATGTTTGAGTTCACCCTAGGTTTAACCAAGAACCATTTTTAGGATTCAGCTTAACCACTTTTTTAAATTTAGTAATGGAAAAACTCATCAATTATAAAAAAATTATTATATGGGATAATGAAAATATTTAGCATTAATGTTACAAAAGATATACCAAATTTCACATTATAGAAATCCATTTAAAATTTACTTTTTAATTATTATTTCCCAAATGTCATTTATAATATCATTTCAAAAATAAAATATCTTAAAAAAATTCAAGATATCACTTTCCTAATACCATATTCTAATATCATAAAAATTATATCATCAATATTTGTTAACAATTCAATTTCAAAAACCAAATGATATTTTCATTTTAAAAATTATACTTTATCAATCGATTTTTAAAATAACCTTTCAAATGATTGTTTCAAATATATTGTTCAAAAAATTCCAATATAGGACATAAATCAATATTATATTTTAATTTTCATAAGAAATACCAATTTACCATTACATTATTTTCATTTCATTGTTCGTGTAAATTTATAATTCCCAAACCCTTTTTTCTTAGGTAATAAATTAATAATAAAATTTAAATTAATTAAAATGTTGAATTTTATAATATCCAAGTAAAAAGATAGTATAATGGTTTTCCTCTAGGAAACAACTTCCCATTATGATCAAGGAAGGAGAAAAGATCCGAACTAAGGTGAATTATTATTTAAAACACTTAATTAATTTCTATTTTCATCACTAATAATACTAAAGAGACCTCCATAACATGCACTGAGAACGTGAAGCACGACTATGGGGAAAATTTAGGGACCACCAATGTTTATGGATGATTACTAAATTAACCCCATATTATTATAGTTTCCTCCTAGGCTCTCTATTCCCACTCTATTTCAAATAGATCCTCAACCAAAATTCTACTTTTTAACTCAACCAATGGAATCTAAAATAATTATGTATAATCAATTTTAATAAATTATCTATGAGACTCCAAAAGACATAAGTGATAAAGAAACATATGAGTGATTTAATTGCAACACAACCATACACATGCACTCAATAAGTTATTTTGTTGTACCCCTAAATACATTCTAATGAAATGTTGTAAGTAATTGTGGTAAGGAAAACACCAATAAGTTTTAATTTTAAGAAAATTATTATTAAATTGGAGGAACCATATACATCCATCAAAATATTTTGAGATGGTGCATATAATTCATCACAATATATCCTCTCAAAATAACGAATAGATAAAGTAGATTACTCCATTCACCAGTTCGCCATTGATAACCTAAACTAACAAAATAGAAATTAAAATGAACAAGATAGAAGATAAATTGAAGTAGGATTTGGATGATACTAACCAAGAATAGATGAATAAATTCCTCAAAAAACCCAATATCAGAAGCTACTAAATGGATAAAGGGAGATGAATAATGTTTTTATATGTACACCAAAATAAAGGGGTTGGTGGGATGAAACCTTATAATTCTAAATGGGTAATATTGTATTTTTAACCTATAAAAACACAGTTTTCTGGTCAGTAGTCTACCCTTGTTTTTTTACAAACCACCTTGTTCCTTCCTTAATGTTCTGTCATGCACATGGATATTTTTCTAGTCCCATTCCATCTTTGAAAGAAACTATTGGATGTTATCAAACTCACAAGATGTAATTTCAAGGAATGATTCAAAATTTATCTCATCCACTATATTAATAATTTGAAATCTTAATAAATTCCATAAAACATAAGGAAGTTAGGAATTATAAAATCTACCATAATTCTTCCAATTATAAAAAAGTCTTAGTGGTTAACTATAATCATCTCTAGAAATACATTGGTTACCAAATCCAAGATACAAGGGTATATACCATTCCAAAATACCCAAAATAAATCCATTGAAGAACTTCATATTCATGGAAATAGAAACACAAAAATATGATCCATTATAAATTTTAAAAACTCAAACATCATGGTGGCTCTAACCTAAGAACATCTATCCAAAAAACATGGATGGTTTTGTTATCCTACTACCCATCATGACTGTGGTGATACCCACAACATGTATCAGCATACAACAAAAAATTATAATTAATTAGTACTTCAAAAATCATATATATAATATACAACTCTATAACTATGATCCGAAAATTTCCCTGATATAGTTTCCATATCACCACCCTCTAAAAAATTCAAGAAAACTGGTTAAAATTATATACCCATCCTTATTATTGAATCCCAAAGTATTATGGTCATATAAACTTCATCTATACACAATGAATTAACATACCATATTTTTCACGAAAGTTATAATATGATTCATGAATTAAATATTTTTTATCTAAAAGGAAATATTAGATGTGGTTTGGAATAAAATACATCCAATTAAATAACCAAAAACAATTCAATTAATTCATGGATATATCTTTTAGAAAACATTTTACTATAATTACTAACTCATCACTAACCCAACTGGTTATGATTCCTCCATTCGTGGAGGGATCATGATATCATCCTAACATGAAATCTAAATTATATAGCTTACATTTAGTGAGGTGTATTGGTTATAACCTCAATATACAAACCATCATTGTGTTATCCTTCACACACTAGTGCACCTCAACAAAAGCCAAAGTCACCATGACTACTCCACAGTCAAGTCCATACACCAATGAATAGTCTAGTTTCTATGTCATACAAACATGACTGATATTTCACTACCCACTCTATGAGTGTACTAAATGAAATTATAAAATAGTAACTACCAACAACCACAGACAATTCTCCACTCATCAAAAAGCTCATTTATTTTTTTTGAAATCATAAACACACCTAAGGATAAAATGAAAGACCAAATACTACTGGTTCATAGAATTCATGAATAGAACATACATCATTCCTTGATATTAAATCTATAATTTGGGCCTCAAAATCTGACAAAAAACATTTTACTCCCCACCATATGAAATCCCATAAATAACTTATCAAGCATAATTGAATCAGATCCATAACCAATATCTTCATTCCTCATATCCTGAACATGTATCCCAATTTCTATTGACACCAAAAACTCCGTCATGGTTCAACCCCGATCAACCGTACCATGACATTATCACCTTCCTTGATTGCAATGCCACTATATATGTGACATCCTCTATTCTCATTAGAATCTATGGTGAAATTTTTCTATATGAATGACCAATTACCTAATTACATCACATTAAGATGAACTTATTAACAATACCTACTACCTCCATAAAAATATCTACAATGTAATTATGGATCTATAATTCATCATGTAACAGTCAATAAAGAATAGCCCGAGCCTCTATAAGCCTAAAATGATTATCCATGGTATTTAGATGGTCTATTTTTCTAATCCAAAACCAAAAAACCCTCATGCATATTCTTCACGTATCTCATTTATCTCTATGAAAAAGTTAGGTTCATATTTTCGAGCCACATGATCATAAAAACTTTAATACATCATGCCTCTTGATCATATTCATTCCACCTTGGCCTAATAAAAATCATGGGTTTCCAAACTCCCTAATGAATAGTCCTCAAATTAGTCTCAAGATACCATGAAACATGCTTTACTAAAAGATACAATATGATCCGACTAAAGGAATAACCATGCCACATATTTCAATAGTTTCATTGAATACGAGGCATCATAGTTTCTTCTATACAACAAAAAAAATACATTTCCCATGAGTCATTTAAAACCGTGGAACCACCTATCACCTTGAGTGTAATAGACCAATAATTTTTTATAGTTTTAAATAAAATCAGTTACGAAAATTAATAATTTAAAATTAATTATTTTAATTAAAAATAATAATACTTATACATAATTATATTTTGAATTTATAGATTTCAAATTAATTAATGATCTAAAAAAAAGTACTATTTGGAGTATTATTTTGTGTAAATGAATATATATATTTAATTATTTTACTAAAAAAATCATTTTTATCAATATATTTATTAATTAAATATTTTAAATTAATAAGAACAATATATATTGGATATTATAATTATTTTGATAAATACTAAATCATGATATGAATATATTCACTATTAATATGATACCCCAAGGATTTACAAATAAATTTAATATAGAATGCATGAAACATTGAGTCTCTATGAAACCACACTTTTTTATATCAAAGCCAATAAGAATAATTTTTCCACTTCTGTGTTTTGAATTTTGAAAAATAGACATACACAGTTCTGTGCAGGGTTATATTTGGAGTTCAATATAATCAACATAATTTTTTATGAATAGTTAATATCCTTATGAATAGTAACCTACCCTTATGAATAGTAATATACTGTTATGAATAGTAACATCATCAATGAACATATAAATAAAATTTAGGAACATTATAAATGAAATATAATATTTTGTAAACAAATAATTAAGTGTTGGTATTTTTTTGAGTAATAAATATTTAATTACAATTTTAAAATAATAAATTGATTTAAAATAAAATTCATTTTCCTAAAATGTGTTCCTATATAAATATTTTATTTTATAATAATTTTAAGATAATTTAATAAGACCTTAGTTAATTTTTCATGGTGTTGTAAAATTAGTTTTAATTTTAAAGACTGTATTTTTTAGGTAAATAATGATTTATTTAAAAATTAAATTTCTCATATTTAGGAATTTATTTTTATAAAATGGAATTAATTTTTGAATTCTACATGTTAGAAAATGGTTAGGATTTTTTTTTCTAAAATGGTTAAATTTTTTTGAATAGTAAAATATGGCAATTTAATGTATAAATACATTATAAGACAAATACATTATTCATTGCATCATGGATGATGTAAGAATCCATTAGTTTGAACTCACATGCACCTATAAATATTTTTTGGTCACATAAATCATTACTATTTTTTTTCTTGGTAAAATTAATAAAATGATTTATAAAATATTGAGAAATCACTCCTCTCCTCCACTAAAAAAACCATCCCACTCCCTCTTCTCTTTACTCCTATAAGCCTTAAAGCACCTCAACGTTCTGCCCAAATACTCTTACCCAGTTCCTCCCCACGTCTAACTGGTCTTGGTCTTGGAAAAAAACCAAAACCGATTCACTTAAGGAGAATCTTAATGAGGTGTATTCAAGAGGTAAATCAACATCTTCTTTATTTTAATTTCATTTCAAGTTCCTTTATTTTATTATCATCAACTCACCTCCTCTATCCAATTGATCTTAATAACTCCAGTATCATATATATACTAAAATAATATGATATTAATTTAATAACTATTATCAATATTCTTACTCTCTCTCTCTCTCTTATTTCATAAATGAAATCATCGTTTGTGAGGTTCCAATTTACAACCTTCATGGACGACGAAGTTTCATTCTTTAGTTTCTCTTTAAATACTTGTCATGAATCCATTTTTATGGTTGAAAAAAACGATAATATATGTATTATAACATATTTAATACTTAGTAACTAGTTCATGTACATAATTTTAATTCATACGACCAAACTGGATTATAATAATCAGAATACCGCCAAAATAATCTAAATGATTGTCATTAATGGTTAATCTAACAAATCATACTCATACCACATAAAAAAATTAATTATATGAAGATTTAACATTATATACATTAATTACTATCATTAAAATCAATTCTGGATAATTATATACATTTCACATGATCTCCATTACTTATAAACAAGTGAGGTGATTATGAAAAAAAGAAAAGTGAACACTTCAGAGCAATGGAATTCATTCTTATAACATATCAATAAGGACAGAAATTAACTTAATAAAACTATAATTAATCAAATATATCAATATAAGGTTATGAATTAATTAAATAATTTATATAATATGATTATCCATGGCATTAAGGTCAAGAGTAGAATACATTAGACAAAATGTAAGGGTTTCCCCATCTCACTTCCATTTTTTTGTGATATTCCTTATTCACTCCTTTAATTTGTTTATAGTGTATGTATACCTCCAATTTATGTATCATATCATGAATCTATTTATTTTAATGTTATTCAATTTATCATTTGATTACTATTATTTTTTGGAAAAATGATTTGATTGATTACAAAGTGGTGAGGGTTTTCTACCTGAACCTCCATTTTCTTTCAGGTTACTCTTATTTTATACTTACCTCAATGAAATTTTTATTTATTATTATTTACTCATCATAAATTATGGTTTAATGTTATATATATGTGTAAAAATCATAATAATTATTTATTTTATAGGTAGTTACATTTTTTAAAACGATCTTTCAAAAATTATTCCTGATAAACAAGCATGTTTCAAAGGAAATTCTGGAATTTTACCTATTTTGAAGTGCACTATATAATATGTTTTAATCTATAATTATGATTCTCAAAATAAAAAATTTTTACATGAAAAAATATCTTGGTCCAATCCTAGTTTTATGATATCAAACACGCCTTTACACTTTATAATATCATTAATATTTTCCTTAAACTACATAAAAATGTTTTATTTCTAAAGCTTAGTTAAAAACACTTTTTACATGATTTCACATCAGTGGGACACAATTTATCCCACATATATAATGTCAATGTCCTTTCCATTTCATTTATTTTATATAAATTTTTACAATATGATTTCAGATAAATAAAAATGTTTTTCCAAAGAACTATTGTTTCAAAAGTAAAAATGATTTTTCTCACCTCACATTAACTTTTATGAGATATATGGCTAGTTCATCACTTATTCCTTGAATGAGGTGTATGTAATTCCCTTTGGTATATCATATAAATATTATCATTATTCTTATCATGTTCTAAGGTATTTTTATTTGAATGTTTCAAATTGGTATGGGAAACTTTGGAATGTTTAAGGATTATTTCCTCAAGAATTTGTTAATGGACTAATTTAAATGTATCTTCATCTATGTCAACATACTTGTTTAATCTTTTACTTCATTGAGTTTTAACTCATATGGTATAATCTAAAATATGTTATTGAAGGTTTTCTGATTAGTTTGACTATGTATGTGCAATCTCTGATACCATTCACCATATTACTCGGAACTCTTAGTGTTCATGTTTATTGATTGGGGAAAGTTATTTACATTTCATATATCATTTTAAATATGAATGTATATGTTTATTATGTCCACCCATTTCAAATGAGGAATGAATTGGCTTAGTAAGTGATGGGTGGGTCTCATTTTATCCCCTCGATGTATCGGCAGGTCTCATGAGACAAACTAGAGTGTTGGAATGAGGACTTGATGGTATGGTTATGTATGGTCTTGGAATGAGACCCGATAGTATGGTTATGATGTACCACATTATGAATTACCTAGTTATGAGTATTGTAATTGATAGTCCTTATGATTATTCAACTAGAAGTATATCTATAGTTATGTTTTATTATGGAATTATTTATTCAGATCTTATTCATGTAATGTTATACTCATGTTTATTTTTTAAAGGATTTTTTTAGTGATTCACCATTCCTAATGATTATGTTTACAATATATTTCATTTTATTTATTACCCTTACTGAGAATCTAAGCTCACCATTTTCATATGTTTCCTTTCCTCAGGTTATGAAGAATAAAACATTGAATAATCTTTCAAGGATGTAGTTTTATTTCATCTTATTATATATCATGTTTTATTTTCATTTCACAATGTAATATGGGTATCATGAATGTAATCTAGTCTAGAAAGACTATTGAATGTATTAATACTTTGTAATTTCATTCCTTGTAACATTCCAGTGTAATAAAATAATTCATTAGATCTGGGATTTTGTGGTCAGGGCGTTACAGTTGGTATAAGAGTAAGTTTATTATAGAACTTGGAAACTAGATTTAGAAAATGTAGACTAGTGAAAAAAACCCTAATATAGACTTTGAGGATAATCATATGAGAATATACTAGAATTTTATTAAGGAAGATATTATGTGGATAATCATAGAAAATACATCTCGGTCTGGATAATAGAAGTGGACGTGGTTCTGGAACAAATGTACCTAGGAGTAACAACTCCGACAAGGTGTTCCAGGCCTGACTCAGGTTAACCTGGTACATGAAAATGGTCCTTATTATTAACCTTGTTTGACACTCCATAGGGATATTGTTATGAAAACTCACATTTATTTTACCCACCATTATGAAAAATTTATGCCACTAAGTATCCAAAGTATATTGTTTTAGGATTTAAGATGCATAAATTTATGTTATGTCCTATACCTTGTATAGAGATGTAGAGTGTTCATAATTTTTAAGCTAAAATAGTATATGGAATTGATTATATATGGCACCAAGAAAATAAAAATGAGAACTTCACCAATGCACGTGATGCAAAGAGTAAGAAGGATCATATCTCTTATGGTATTAAACCATCATTTTAACAAGTTTTGTAATCAATTCGATGAGTCATATGGCTTTGAAGGGAAGTCAAATAAGAATAGAATGACAAATAAAAAGATGGATAAATGAAATAAGGGAAAGAAGGATTTTTCCACATGTGATAACCATGGAAATAATCACCCTAGTAAATGCATTAATAGAATGAGATTTTGTTATAAGTGTGAATAAAAAGGACACCAAGTTCATGATTTCAAGTGTAAGAAAATATTTTCCAATGTACAATGCATAAACTGCAAGGAGATGAGACACTATGCAAATAAATGTCCCAAGAATCAAAGGAATAAACCCGAAATATTGGTACTAGATAATGATCAAGTTATGATACTACCAAAGATGATATTTAATGATTAATAAGCCAAGTCAAGAATAATTTCATTTGAATATTTTATCATTAATGATATAGTTATAAGAATTATGGAATATATTTGGATTTTACTACAGTACTATTTCATTAAGGATTTGAGGTCATATAATGAATGGTAATAAGGAAAAGTTACTCAGTTGAAATATAAAGTTTTGGAAAAATATATGTTTGAGGTAAAGATAACCATTAATATTTTCCTTGTACTAAGAAATTGATTTCAGAATAAAGAGATTATTTATTTGGATAACATAAATTGACAACACTTAATATTTTGGAGCTATATATTGGACTATTGACAAAGTGGTAGAGTCTAAAACATTTTTTTCTTAATTAATATATCAAAATTACTACTATAAGTAGGAATGAACTTATTCAATAAGGTTTTATGGTAAATCATGTTATTATAATTCATCAAGATAATACATTGAAAATGTACTCACATGTTTGTATGTGATGATTAAGAGCCCCTTCATGTTGTTTAATAGGATCATTATGGAAATTCAGTGAGATTATTTCAAAAGTGATATATCATGATATTTTGGAAGAGGTAACCATTTATGAAATGGTTGAATTTGATATTTTGAAAAGGTTTTATATTTTTTTCTATATGATACAACTTGTTCAGTGAAATGATGTAGGGAAAGTAAGAGGCATAACTGAATGATAAGATTTTTTTATAGAAACATATCAATTACTTATATTTTCCCTTCATTATTATTGAGTGAGATAATTCATCAGCATTAGGGAAAGAATCATTGGAACAAACAAAGAAAATTCTACCCTTGAAACTTGTTTTCCCATGAATTAAATGGTTCTTTATATCATTGTAGATTTATATCCTTTTTAATGTTAACATTATAATGATCAAGTTCTCTATCTATCTTCATCAGAACATGATGGTTAGATTATTATTCCATGTATATAGGTTTCAATATTTTAATGCATAGTTTTTAGTGACATATGACACTCACTTTCCCTCTTATTAAGAGGATGTTTTCTTAACCCTATTTCTAATGTGGGTTTCCCAAAAGAGAATTTTCAAGTATTAAACTTTATCATTAGAAGTTTAATTTGAAATTGTGAGGATGAAATGTTTGGGAGGGGAGAATGTATTACCCCAATAATTTGTTTTATAGTTTTAAATAAAATCAGTTATGAAAAATAATAATTTAAAATTAAGTGTTTTAATTAATTATAATAATATTAATAAATAATTATATTTCAAATTTATAGCATTCAAATTAATTAATGTTCTAAAAAGAAATAGTATTTTATATTATTATTTTTAAAATAATAATAAATATATTTAACTATTTTATTAAAAAATTCATTTTTTCCAAAATATTAGTTAATTAAATATTTTAAATGAATAAGAACAATATATAATGGCTATTTTAATTATTTTGATAAATACTTAAACATGATATGAATATATTCACTATTAATATGACACCCCAAGTATTTAAAAATAAATTTAATATAGAATGCATGAAACAATAAGTGCCTATGAAACAACAGATTGTTATAACCATGAAGATAAGCATAGTTTTTCCACTTCTATGTTTTGAATTTTGAAAAACAGATATACACGATTGCGTTTAGGGTGATATTTAGAGTCAAACAGAATCAACATAATTTTGATGAATAGTTAAATACCCCCAAAGAATAGTAACCCACCCCTATAAATAGAAATATACCCTTATGAATAGTAACCTCACCCATTAATGTATAAATAAAATTTGGGTACCTTATAAATGAAATAGAAAATTTTTAAACTAATAATTATGTGTTGGTATTTTTTTGGTAATAAATATTTAATTAAAATATTAAATTAATAAATTGATTTAAAATAAAATTCATTTTTAATAAAATGTGTTCCTAAATAAATATTTTTTTGTACTATGATTTTAATATAATTTAATAAGACCTTAGTTAATATTTTAGTGTGGTTGTGAAATCAGTTTTAATTTTAAAAACTTTATTTTTTGAGTAAATAATGATTTTTTTCCAAAAGTAAATTTATAATATTTAGGAATTTATTTCTATAAAATGAAGTTCATTTTTTAATTATACACATTGAATAATAGTTAAGGTTAATATTTGCGATTTTTCTGAAATATATGAATTTTTGGGGAATAGTAAAATATAGTAATTTTCGACATAAAAACATTATAAGATAAATATACTATTCCTTGCATATTGGCTAATGTAAGAAATAATTAGTTAAAACTCACATGTACATATTACAATTTTTAGTCTCATTAATCAATAAAATTTCTTGTCTTGGGAAAAATATTAAAATAATTAAAAAATTATTGAGAAATCCCTCCTCTCCTTCACTATAAAACCAACCCCCACCCCCTCTTATCTTCACTCCCGTAAGCCTTTAAGATCCAAAAATTTATTCCCAAATATTCTTATGTAGTCCCTCCCCTCTTTAATAAGCTCTTGGTCTTGAAAAAAGAGAAAAACCCCATCCCTTACGGAGATTCTCAAGGTGGTGTAATCTATAGGTAAATCCACATCTTCATTCTTTTAATTTCATTTGATAAATCATTATTTTTTTATCCTCTAGTCACCTCCTCTTTCCAATTGATCTTGATTAAAATATTATCATCTATATACTGAAATTATATCATTTTAATGTAACAACAATTATCAATGATATTACTCTATCTCTCTCTCTCATTTTATAAATGAAATCATCATCCGTGAGGTGAAAATTTAGAACCTTCCTGAAGATGAAGTTTTATTTTTCAATTTCTTCTTCAATACTGGTCATGGAACCATTTAAATGTTTTAACCACACTATGATATTTTTATTATAGCCAATTTAATTTTTAGGAACCAGTTTGTGTACATAATATTAATTCATATGACAAAACTAGTTTATAATAATCAAAATACAGCTAAAATAATCTAATTGATTTTCATTAATGTTTGATCTAAAAACTCATACTCATACCATATAACCAAATTAATTATATGAAAATGTAATATTTTTGGATGTTTATTAATATCATATAAAATAAATTCTGGATAATTATATCCATTCCACATGAACTCAATTGCTTATAAACAAGAAAACATATTATGAAAACCAAGAAAAACAAACACTCTGGTGAGACAGAATTCAATAATATAAATTATCAATAAGGATATAAATGGAATTAATAAAAATATAATAAATAAAATATATATAGATAAGGTTTTTAATTAATTAATTAATGGATTTAATTTTATTGTACATTACATTAAGGTCAAGAGTAGAATACATTCAGACATAAGGTAGTAGTTTCCCCATCTTACTTCCATTTTTGTGAGATATTCCATATTCACTACTATTACTTGTGTATGGTGTATGTATACTACCCATTTATATATCATATAATTAATATCATTAATTTCATTGTTTTTAATTTATAATTTTTTATTATTAATTTTGGGGCATATGATTCGATTGATTACAAAGTCATAAGGGTTTTCTACCTGAACTTCCATTTTCTTTCAGGTTACACTTATTCTCTAATTACCTCAATAAAATTCATATTTATTATTATTTACTCCTCATAAATTCTATGTTAATGTTTTATATAAGTGTACTAATCAAAATATTTCTTTATTTTATGGGGAGTTACATGTTTTAAAAGGATCTTTCAAAAGTTCTTCCTGGTAAAGAAGCATGTTTCAAAGGAACTTCTCGAATTACCACCTATTTCGAAGTGCCCTCTATAATATTTTAAGCCATAATTATGTTTCTAAAATTAAAAAAATTTACATGGAAATCTATCTAGGTTTATTTATGGTTTTATGAAAGAAAAAAATTTCTTTCTTCTTTAAAATCACTTTAATATTTCCTTAAACTGCAAAAAAATTGTTGTATTTCTAAAGCATCATTAAAAATAGTTTTTACATGATTTCACTTCAATAGAAAAAAAATTTATGACCCAAATACAATTTCAATGTCATTCTATTTTTTTATAGGATATAAATGTTTACAATCTAATTTCATGAAAAATAAAAATGATTTCCCAAAAGAACTTTTCTTTTTAATGTAAAAAGGAATTTTCTCTTCTCACATTAACTTTAATGAGATATATGCCTTGTTCACCACTTATTTTATGCATGTGGTTTATGTAATTCCATTTGAAATATCATATCAATATTATATTTATTGTCATGATATTCTAAGGGATTATAATTTGATTGTTTTAATGTAGTATGGGACACTTTGGAATGATTAATGATTATTTCCTCAAGAATTTTTCAATGGACTCATTTAAATGTATCTTCATCTATGTCAACATCCTTTTTGAATCTTGGTAATAATTTAAGTTTATATCCTATTATATCATCTAAAATATGTTTTGAAGGGTTTCTGATTAGTTTGACTATGAATTTACTATCTTTGATAACATTCACCATGTTACTCTGAAGGGTTAGTGTTTATGTTTAATAATCAGGGAAAGTTACTTAAATTTCATATATTTGTTTCAATATTAATGCATATGATGATTATATTCACACCTTTATTATGAGGAAGGAATTGGACATAGTAAGTGATGTGTGGGGCCCATTATAGCCCCTCTATTCATCGGTAGGTCTCATGAAAAAAACTAGAGTCTTGGCACAAGGACTTAACAGTATGGTTATATATGGTTTGGGAAAAAGGCCTTGAAAGTATGGTTTTGATATAAAAAATAATGCATTACCTCATTATAAAATTAGAAATTGATAGTCCATATGCTTATTCGACTAGTAGAATCTCAATTGTTATGTTTTATTATGACATTATTAATTCAGATCTTATTCCTACCATGTTATACTCAAGTTTATTTTTTAATGGCATGTGTTTTTAGTTATTCACCATTCATAATTTTGATGTTTAAAATTTCATTCATTTTATTTATTACCCTTATTGAGAATATGAGATCACCCCTTTCGTATGTTTTGTTTCCCCAATTTATGAAGAAGGAACCATTGAATAAACTTTCAATGATGCAATCTTATTTCATTTTCTTATGTTTCATGTTTTATTTTAACTTCTAAATATAATATGGGTATAAAGAATGTAATTTGGTCTTCCAAGATTAGTAAACTGATTGTTACTTTGGTATTTGATTCCTTGTAACATTCCAGTGTAATAAAATAATGCATAGGCTTTATGATTTTGTGGTTGGGGCATTACATTGAGTGATATTTCAATGTAAAATGTACATATCTACATAATTAGTTCCCTAAGGAACTGAAAAATTCCAATAATAATATCCACACTAAAATAATATCATAAAAATAGTTTTAGGCATTATAAAATTTATTTTTCTTTAATAGTTAACCATATAAAAATACACAGGAACCCAAGTTGGATCCCCTTAGAAATTTATGCAAAAAAACCATTAACTTTTCTAAAACAATAATAAAAAATTCCATACATCGATTTCATATAATAATATATCTAAGGACCACTCACACATTTAATGAATCAATAATACTAAGATAACCCCTCTCTCTTTTACCCTCAAACAACCGTACCTTCTGAAAAAAATTAGTACTCTCAATTGAATACAAATGATTATTGTGTTATCACTCCATTGCCCTTTTGTTAAGCCATAAATAGCTCACTGATCATAGGTGGAACTCCAACCCCCATAAAAACACATGATGTCTAATATATAAAAACCAACCAATTACTCTATGTCAGGGAAGAATATATACACACCAATTATTTATTATAATTATATGTTGGGAATATATTTTATAAACTATACTATATAAATCATATTTATCTTGGTGCTCCCAAATAACCTTGTTTGTTTTATAATGATACCACTTTAAGTTAATTTTATGAAATTAATATTCAATTTAGTATTTATTATAGAAATATATTCATGTTTTTAATCCCCAAGGAATATTCATCAAAGTGTTCAGATCACATTTTTTTAGGAAACATTTTTCATAGAAATGTTGGTAAGCATAGTGTAAGGAATGAACCCTATGTTGGTAAGAATAGTATAAGGAATTAAATATATGTTGGTAATCCAAGAATTAGTAATGAAACCTATGTTGTTAAGCATAGCATAATGAATAATCCCTACAGTGGTAAGAATAGCGTAAGGAATGGACCCTGCATTTGTAAGAATACCATAAGTAATTAACCCTAAATTTCAGAGAAATGATTATTATTCATATACCCTTTGTAAGTAAAGAAACATACACTTTAAAAAAATGAAAAGTATGGTTTAGAAACCCTCTGTATTTAAGGAACCCTAAGTTTGATAAATAAATATATGGTACATCAACTTGACTTTAATGATCAATTCTATAATTGGTATTTTGTCATTTTATAAAGGAACCCAACATTTGACTATTCTATGATGGTGTTGTAAATTTGTTTTTTTATCAAAGACTTATGTAACAATATTGACATTGTTTGATATCTATTATAGAATTGATTCAAAGGCCCATTATGATAGATACAAATATACTTATTCAATGAAATAAAGAATTCATATTTCTAAGAGGCGTTATGACCCTCCTGAATAATTTTTTAATTTAAATATCAGCTATCTATCAAGAAATTTTCTTAGATATGATCAACCAAAATAATGATATATATATGAATGAAGTATTTTATAATTGTGATATATATATATATAAAATAAAAAATACATCTTCAAACTTATATATATATTTGATATTCAAATATTATGCAAAGATTGAACAACTCTGTTACTCTACAAAAGAGTCTACACTCTGAAGTTCTACATTTTGACCTCATTCTACTATAAATGCTGTTGTTTATTCGTTGCTACTTTTATTGAAGATAATTTTCAACCAGTATCACTTTGGTGTTATTATTTCATGAATAATATCATTTTGGAAGAAGAAGATCCATATTATTTCAGTTTCTACTATAACTATGAAGTTCAACCAGATCCATCAACAAATCAATTTTTATTTATTTATTGGATTTTCTACCATTCATACTTAGTTTTGGATTAAGTTTCAACTTATTTAACTAAGATATGGATAATTGGTTCCTAGTAAAAGGACAAGAAGTTTTAATTTTTTCTTATTGTAAAGGTATGTTTCTTACACTTAGTTTTGGATTTGATGGTCTTCTCATTAGAGGGCCGATCTAGTAAAATCACCACTCTCATGGAGAGTGTGTTTGTGGAGTAGACTAGGGGGTCTTTGTACCCCGAATCACTATAAAATTTGATCTATTATTATTTTAGATTAATACTATGCTCAATTATATAAATTATGGAATGTTTCATTTCATCATCCGTTGTAATGAATGGTTAAAAGAAATAATATTTAAATATTAACAAAAAGATAAAATTCACCCCCACTTGTGTATCTTTGAATCCTTCCAACCTAACAATTGGCATCATAGGGTAGATTTTTTGATAAAGAATATGTTGATCTTGAAATATCAAAATAATAAGGTTTATAAAAAGTATATGTCAACGGATGATCCAAAAGAAGGTATTACTATGATTCATGCTCCGTATTTTAATGGTGATACCTATGGATGATAGAAATAATGAATGATTATCTATCTGATGAATCTGGGATTCAATTTTTATTTGAAGATCATCACTCCCTATGTGATTCTTGAAAATCTAGAAACATTTGATGCTGAAAAATAGGATGCATATAACATTAACTCAAAGGAAATAAATGCTATCATATGTGGACATCCACATGATACATTCAATCGAGTATGACAACGCTATACTTCCTATGAAATATAGAAAATAGTATCTGTTTCATATAAAGAAACATATAACATTAGACAGATGAAAAATGGTACTAAAAAACTAAAGATTTACACAGTTAGAATGGTTTATGGTGAAAGAATTACACAAATTAATTGATAGATAATAAAGATTTTCAATAATATTAATGCCTTGGGATATCCCATCTGTCAATCAGATCAAGAACTGAAAGTACTTAGAGTACTTCCCTCTAAACGGAATGGAATATCTATAGCTATTTGAAAACCATCACCTATCAATAATATAAATTTAAAGGAATTGATTGTAACATTGATGATGTATGAATCATAAATGAAATCATATGTTTAAGGTCACAAGATTTTATGTGGGGAAAATACTGGCCTTAAGGAAAAATCTTTAAATCATGAATGAAATTAAAAACAAGATTTCAAAAAGACAAAAAAATTGATTCCTTAAACTCTAAAATGGAATTGCTTCTAAAATCCAGAAAATTTAGTAAATTCTATAAGCAAAAGAGAGGCTTTATAAAATCATTTAATATGGTTTAAAAAGAACTTAGGGAAGTAAGATGTTACAAATGAAAAATTTTAGTTCATATCAAACTAGTTTTCCACCCATTTAAAGATGAAATGAAATGGATAGAAAATAAATATGAAAAGAATGTTGATTATAAGCGTAAGTAAAAAATATCCACGAAATATACCTGGAGTGTACCTAAAGACTCCACCATCTACTCAAAATCTAATTTATAGAAATATTCAGAATATTTTAAAGCCAACATGTTCTTTATGGATAAGGAAGAATAAGTGGTACAAGCATATTACTCTTCTTCTTTTGATTTTGATAGCTATTGAAATAGTAAATTGGATGCTTACTGTTGAATTATATAAGTGGGATATTATTCGTTACTAAATAATAATAAATCATTAAAAAATATAAACAATGTTATTTTAGGTGAAAGAGGCACAATTCTAAAACTACATCAATAATTATTTGAAAACTTTAATTCATATACATCAAATTTTATTATTCCAGAAAAAATGATAAAAGAATTAAAATATGAAGTATAATCTTTTAAAAGTGGTGATAATATCTTAAAAAAGGAGGGAATATTATAAATGAGTTTCTTGGAATTAATTCTATTGAAATGGAAATGTTTGGAAAAGGAAGAAAAAGTACTAAATAAAAATTATAAAAATTTATTTTTTCCCAAGTCAAAAAATGATACATTCTATTACTCTTTAATAAATTGACATTACTATAACAACTTTTATTTGTGAAACAATAAAATATGAATTATTAAATAGGGTTTCATTTCAAAAGTATGTATGAAGCTAATAATATAAATATTGTAAAAATAACATAGATATAGATTCTAAGATCATTTCTCACTGAAACTACTAGACCCTAGAAAATATGGGTACCAAAATAAACATCTATTTGAATGTTTTTCTATGAGAATGGCCACATGAAAGAAATGATGTATGGTATATGGAAAATGTATTCTCAAGACATATGATTATATAATCCTCAAATCTAAATACAATGACTCAAATGAATATAGGTTTAGAAACCTTTGGTGAAAATAAAAAAGGTTAGATCATTGGAGTTGGAATTGTTGGAGATCCAAAGACCATATCAATAAAAAAAGTAAAGTATATTCAAGGGATATAGAACAAAATGATAAGTATTTCTTCACCTTTTTATGGGTATAATTTTTTTTTATCAAAAAATTCATGATCTATTTTGAAAGATAAATTGATTAATTTTATAGCACCAAGAACTGAAAGTGATTATACTTTTGGATCTAAATCCCTTGTGTAAATAGAATGTGAATTTTTTAACTGCTAAGAAAAATGTGTCTTGAATCTATAATGTGATACTTGGACATTGTAATATATATGATTTATATAAATTATCTAATAAACAACTATTTTATCACTTTCCTAGTCTTAAATTTCATAATGACAGATTCTGTGATTCGTGTCAAATTGGTAAACTACACAAATCATATTTTGAATCAGTTATCAAAAGTTCAACATCTAAACCATTAGAAATTACCCATATGTATTTGTTTGGAACATCTATAGAAGATTTTTTTTGTTGAATTTTTTTTGATGATTTTTCAATATTTACTTGGTTTAATTTTCTAAAACTCAAGAGTGAAGTATTCACTATTTTTGAAAGATTTTAATTTTTTTTTTCAAAATAAAAAATATTTTAAAATAATTTCATTAAGAAGTGATTAGGTTGGATAATTTTAAAATAAACAATTGAATTGTTTTTATTAAATTTTTCTATTAATAACACCTTATATACACCATTAACAACTCAAAAAATGGGATTGTTGAAATAAGAAACAAAACTATTAAAGGAATGGAAAGAACTATGTTGAATGAATACATTATTCCTATCTACTTATGGGTAGAAGAAATAAGAACAGGCTGATATATCATGAATAGAGTTTTCATAATACCAATAATTAAAATGCCACCCTATAAACTTTGGAATGAAAAAAACCCTAATGTAATGTACTTTAATGTTTTTGAATTCAAGGTTTACATATTGAATACTAACGAAAACCTTGTTAATTTAAATCAAATGGATGATGAAGGATTATTTCAAGGATATTATTCTTCTTCTAAAGTCTAGAGAGTGTTTAATAAAAATTCAAGGATTGTTAATGAATTGATTCATGTGATGTTTGATGAAACAGACCATTTTGTTAAATAAAAAGAGAAAAATATGATAAAACTAAATATTTTGACAACATGAGACTTGATTCTCTAAAGATTAATTTTTAAAATATAAATGAAATTCATTCCAATCCATAATAACATTAAACAAATGAACCTAAAATTGTTTTTCATAGATATTCTAAATCTTAAAGGACCATCCCTTCGAAACTGTTGTTGGAGATCTACATATAGCAGTTAAAACTAGGAGAAATTTAGGAAACATAGTTGAATTATATTCCATTCTATATCAGTGAGAACCAATGTCTATTAAAGAATATTTAGAAGATTATATTTGGTTGTTAGAAATCCAATAATATCTAAAACAATTTAGAATAAATTATGTTTGGGAATTAGGAAATAGACTAACCAATTACCCAGTAATCAGAACAAAATAGGTCTTTATAAATAAAGAGGAAGATCAAGGGATCATAACAAGAAAAAAAACTAGATTAGTAGTTAACATATATAACCATGAAGAAGGAATATATTACGATGAAACCTTTACACATGTAGCTATATTAGAATCCATTATTATCCATGTATCATATGTTTCTCATAATAATTTTAAATTATATAAGATGGATGTTAATTATGAATTTTTAAATGGATATTTAATAGAGGATTTTTATGTGAAACAACCCCCGGTTTTAAAAACCCTCATAAAAAAAATTATATTTTCAAACATACTAAATAGATTATTGTATTAAACAATCACCCATATCTTGGTATGAAATATTAAGTTCTTTTCATTTGAAAAATGGATTTATTAATTGATTGAAAGACCCAACACATTAGTTTTTGTTGTAATATATTATTAGTAAAGATTTATATTGATGATGTTATTTTCAGTTCAACAAATTCAAATCTTTGTAATGATTTTTCAAAAATAAATTCAAAATGAATTTTTAATTAGTTTGATGGGAGAGATAAATTTAATTTTATGATTTCAAATATATTAAAAATATTATGGAAATGTTTTAAATAATAGTAAATATATTATAGATTTATTACAAAAAGTGTGTAATTGAGAATAGTAAGACATACACAACTCCTATGTGTACCAATATAAAACATGATCTGGAAAAAGCTGGAAAAATATGTTGAAAAAAAGTAATATAGAGGTATGATTGTTAGTTTACTATATCACACTAATATAAGACCATATATAATGATTTATTGATGTTTATGTGATATATTTCATTCAAACCCAGAATAAACTCATTTTAATGATATTAAATGTTTTTTTAAATTTTAAAATGAACTATTTTTCAATCATTACTTTACCCAAAAACTTATGATTTTAATTTAATTTAATAATCAGATGATGACTTTGGGGGATATAAATTAGATAGAAAAATCATCTCATGAACTTGTCACTTACTAGGAAAATTAATAGTTTCTGGGTTGAGTAAGAAAAAAACCCAGTTGTTGAGATAGAATAGATTTTATATCAAGACATTTAAATCATGTTTCTATTTAGAAATGATATAGAATTGAAATTTCCCAAATATATGTTGAAATATCTGAATCACTAATTCCATTCAGAGGCCATTATATATTTTTATCCCTATTTAGAAATTAATTATCTACCATTTTTTAGAATGAATAAGGTTTGAAATATATATTTTTGAACTAGATGTCATCAAGATAATTATATGAATTCTGATACCTTAAGAAAATTAGGTTTCTTTTGGAGTACAATTAAAGGAAAACTACTGCGAGGGACTGTAACTAATGAATCAGAATTAGATCCATTTTCTTTTGTGGAGAAATAAGATATCCTTTCTATAGGATCAATTTTTTTGAGAATTGACAATGTTGGAGAATACCGTATATAAGGTGTTATTAAACGTTATAAAAAAACATCGTTATGACTCAACAAATCTGTATAAGAAAACATCATAAGAAGAAGAAAATTTGGAACCTTTAAAAATGACAATAATCATAGAAGAGCCTCAATATGAGGATCCAGATGTAGAAATAACTAGACCTTGTGAAAAGCCTCCTTTGGTACATTTGGGAGAAGAAGATAATTATGAGGACAAACAAGTTGAACGACATGTTCATGAACAAAAATTTTCCCATAAATCATATTAATTAAAAGAAACCACTCAAGAAAGAGAGGATTTTTAGATATCAGTAATCAAAACTTTTTAAATTTTTGAGCATCATGCTTTATCTCCTTTTGATCAAACCATGTAATGAAAAAAGTCAATTTATAGAAAATAGATAGAAGTCCTTGATGATATTTATTTTTTCAAGTGAAAATATATCGATTATGTATTTTGATATTGTGTTAGAGGATCCTCAGTATAGAAAACTAGATGACAGATCATCTGATTCTCTATCAAATAAGATAAATGATATTTTAATATAGTTTAACAATATAAAGGAGGTGAACTCCAGTCTACGACATGAACTGGAATCTGTATGAAAATATTTTAATGAATTTAGAAACTCATCTGTTCC
The DNA here is from genome assembly GCA_963277665.1 of Viscum album. Taxonomy (NCBI): domain Eukaryota; kingdom Viridiplantae; phylum Streptophyta; class Magnoliopsida; order Santalales; family Viscaceae; genus Viscum; species Viscum album. Next base: position 115,629,174 of record OY728127.1, read on the forward strand.
ACGATTAGAATTAGAGTCTGTTCAGACTCAGCCCTAAGGGATTACTTAAAAATTTATTTCCAAAAGTAATTTTGGTGCATTCAAAAGAGATATTTATGATTAGTTTGGAATATTGGAATGAGAATCTATTACTGAAAAATATTTTTCAGATTTGAAATGGTATTTGGGAATCTAGTTTGAATTGATAAAGTGGAGTATCAATCAGTCCAGAGCTTCCCTTTCGGCACCACCAACTCCACCAGACCAGATCATAATATTTCATGAAATAAAGTCAATGATGGAAGATATGAATGATTTAAATGAGTTTCTTTAATGTAATAGTGATCCTTTGTCAGTTTTGTTTTATAAATACAAGTATATATTTAGATACTCACCTCCAACAAACATGGAATCAGATTTCTTCTTAATCAGTTCACTAATAAGCTTACTTAGTTTTTATAGAAAGAGGAAAATTTGTATGACTTCCTAAAGTCCAATTGTATTGAATGATTAAATATAGGACACTAATCATGAATTTTGTTAAGGTAGCTAGATGAAAATCTTATAAAAAGTTTATAAGGACAATTGGAAGAGTTGAAATATGTTTTTTAGGATGAACAGGCTTTTCCAAAACCAAAACCCTCTCTTGATCAAAACCAATCACCATCTACCATCCTTCATTATTAAACCATTTACTCAATAGAAAAACAATTTTATATTTATATAGTATTTATAATAAAAATTAAAATGATTTTTAATATTCTGTGAATCAATTCTATATTTTGTTGTATGTTTATCTCAACTACTAGAACACATATCTTGTTTTTATAACCAGTACCCTACAACAATCATTTATTATTGTAAGAACCCAGTTCTTAATTTTGAGGTATAGGTTTCTTATTTTCTCTTTTCCTTAAGTGTTTTTGAGAAATAAGAAAAATGGGGCAAAATCCCAAATTTTGAGACTACATGCCATGTACTTTTCCACATGCCATGTACTTTGGCCGTGTGGGATGAGTACACAGGGTGTGTAGCCCTGTCGGCGACGAAAGGTGTAAAAATTGACTACACGCCGTGTAGTTTTTATTTACACGCCGTGTAGTCAGTCAGCAGGCAAATAGTAAGGTGGTAGAGGCAGCCGCCAGCTGAGCGGCAGTACACACCGTGTACTCAGGTTTCACACGCAGTGTACTCATATCAACGGATGAACAGTGACACACAGGCGAGAAGCCGCCAGAGGAACAGTTAGAAAAATAGAAAGTACACGTCATGTACTCAATAGTACATGCCGTGTAGTTTGTTTTTTTCGCTTAAAATAGCTAGTAGAATCCGCTATTCACAGGGAAGGCTTAGAACCAGAGTAGGAATCGGGAGAGAGGTCCGGACCTTCGAGGAGCTCCAGATCGAGTACCGAGAATCCATTTTCTGCACCGTCAATCTCCCTGGAACCACGCGAGTGAGTTCTTCCTCCTCCTGGCGTAGTTCTTTCCAATTCATTCCCGAGGGAAAGTTATTTGAGTTTTAACAGGGTTTTCTTTCACCTCATATCTACGTTGTTCTTGGATGATTCGAGTATCTTCGTTCGTGTATACCTTTCATGGGCGTTTAAGGTAGGTGGCTTGGTGTTTAAATTCTAACTATTGTGTGTTTTTTTGTACCGTTGAGCTACTAGCCCATTTTGGGGTGTCGTTTGGCTGAGGCCTTGACTGTTTTGAATACCTATAATTGTATAAATGTGATAATAAACTACTGTTTGGGATCACTGCTTGGATCCAGGACCACCCCGGGGGTGCGTTCCTCTGTTTGGCCGTTTGGCCAGGATACCTGAGGGTATGCCATGTTTATATTGTGCATTAATTTTTCCTTGAGAGGAATTGTATATAACTTGTGTGTTTAGGCTTTGGGATCTGTCTGGTTACTTATGCCTAAGAGCAGTGTTCTTTTATCATGAGGGCATTGTTTGTTTAGCTTGAGGGAAAGGTACTGCTTAGCCTGAGGGAAACGTTCTATTTTTCCTGAGGGAAAATTTTCGTATGCCTGAGGGCAGTGACTTATGTGCCTGAGGGAGACAATTCTTACACCTGAGGGAAATATCTGTAATGCCTGAGGGAAATTACTGAGGGCAATGCTTGAGAAAAAGATTTTGATTACCTGAGGGTAAGGGTTTGTGTGTCTGAGGACACTGACTGTTTACATAGAAATTAACTGTGGTGGTTTCCTTATAATGAATGAATAAATGAATATTAAAATGGAAATATAACTGATAAATCTAGTTACTTTTTAGTACTTCTTAGTTTATTGCATTTACATTTTCACATTGTTGTTGCATGTTTATATACAGTTGAGCACATGCCTTTAGTGGGTGCCTACTGTGAATTATTTCTCACACCCTGTTTGGGTCATGTCTTCGGCCCAAACAGATTACATTTCTACAGGTGTGGATAAGGGAAAGGGTCCCTATACAGGTACTTGATTGCTGCTGAGGAGTAGGGGAGCATGGAACCGAGCTTAGGCTCACGATTCTACTGGCTGTTTTGTTTTGTTTATCTGTACTCTGTATTGTATTGTACTGTATTATTGTTTAACATGTTTTGGATATTTTCTTAGAACATGATACATGTTGCATCATTATCTATATGTTTTTTGGTTATCCTTTTTCTACAGTTTTTCATTTTAAATGTGTATGGTTTATTACTTCCACTTTTGTTTTATGCTTTCTATTTTATTTCGCTTCACTACACTTTGACAAATGAGGGCATAGTTTACCCACTATCAGACCTAGGCCCTCACTGCTAGTCGGCAGCCTTTGGTGTTTGGGGAAATGCGCTTGAGGTCATGTGACCAACTGGGTTCGGGGCACCCGTTGAGTGGCACCTGGGCCCAGGACGTTACAATTGTTCCCTGCAAAATTGAATTTATTATTATCAATTTTCTTATACATTATTTTTGATATCACAAAAAGGTGGAGAAAATTGGGTAAACAAAAATATTTTTAATTAGGTATATATTTCATATTTCATCAAAATAATACTATAAAATCAAAATAAAATAAGGAAATTTAATTATTGAAAAACCTCATGTTTTTTCTCAAAAAAAAAATACTATTTTATTAGTGTTTAAAAAATATTATTTTTTCTATAAATTATTTTATGGGTTTTGTGATCATAAAAAATTAGGATATTGTTGGGATTGTATTTTCCCAATAATACCCTATAAATATTATTGATTTTATTTATCACAAATACCCTTATTTGTTTTACTAATGATATTACTTAATGTGAATTTTTTAAATTAATATTATTTCCAACACTTAATTTGGAAATATGTTCAATTTTTAATCCACATGATATACTCATCAATGCTTATAGAACACATTTTTATTTTTTCTAAAAACACTCTTCATACCCTATATTGGTAAGTATAGTATAAGGAATAAACCCCACACTAATAATAATAGTGTAAGGAATGAACCCTTTATTAGTAATTATAGCATAAGGAATGAACTCTATGTTGGTAATCATAGCGTAAGGAATGAACCCTACATTAATAAGCATAGTGTAAGGAATGAACCCTATGTAGGTAAGGATAACATAAGGAATAAACCATATGTTTTAGAGAAGTGATTATTATTCTTATACCCAATGTATGTAAGGAAAAAAACATTTTCAAAAATAGAATGTATGGTTTAGCAACCCTATATAAGTAAGGAACCCTACATTTTATAAAAATATTAATGGTATAATAACCCAAATTTTATGATCAATCCTATTTTTGGTATTTTTTTTTGTTTTTGGAAGGAACCATACATTTGACTATTCAATGATGGAGTTATAAATTAGTGTTTTTATCCCAGATTTATGAAAAGGTCTTGAAATTTATTGAAAGATATTCAATGAATGATTCAAAGGCATGTTATGATCGATTAAATAAACTTTATTCAAAATAATAAATCGTTCCTATTTTTAATAGAAGTTACGAACATCCTCAATGACTTTTGAATTTAAATATTAGTAGTTTATCAGGAAATTTTCAAGGATCCTCTAAACCAGAAGAAAGTTATATATAAGAATGAAATATTTTCTAAATGTGATATATATATACTTTATCAAAAAATAAAAATGCATACATGTGTATATCATTTAAATAAACATATTCTAAAAAAATTAAACGACTCTATTATTTTCTAAAAGAGACTATGATTTGAAGTTCAATATTTTAACCTTATTCTACTATAACAACATATTTTTATTCATTGCTACTTTTGTTGAATATAATTTTCAACTAGGATCCTTTTAGTGTAATTATTTCTTGATGACTTTGATTTTTGAAGAAGAAGATCTATATTTTGTCAGTTACTACTATAACTATGATGTTCATCCCAAACCATCAAAACATAAAACTATTTTGATTTATTAGAGCTTCAACATCACATACTCTTTTTCGAATTAAGTGTTAAATTTTTTCACTAAGATGTGGATAACTGGTTCCCTATAAAAGAACCATAAGGCTCTATTTTTTCTTATTGTAAAGGTTCTAAATTATTGCACACAATTGTGGATTTTAAGGCCTTATGATAAGAGGGAATATCTAGTAAAATCACCAATATCGTAGAGAGATAACTGGTGGAGTGGAATAGGGGATATTTCTTTTATTAACCACTATAAAAATTATTGTGTTCCTGTTTTTTTATCTGCTTCTTAGTTAATTTAAGTATAGAGCGCTGAATATCTGCATCAATTGAAATGATAGAATAGAAGCTAGAATCTATAATGATTACTGAAAAGAGAAAATTGTCCCCCTCTTGTTTATCTTTGTATTATTCCATCCTAACAATATGATCCATAGAACAATGTATAGGGTCCTACACACCCCAAATGGTTCGCAGACCCACAATGGTCATAAGAAAACATGATACTAGAAGAAATCCCATAACTTATTGGTCACAACTCAACTAATGTTTTTATAGGTAAGATATCATTATCCACTAAAAAAAATTCATTAATGTCACAGAAGCCACATGAAATATTCTCACAACCTGGGAAATATCTGTTTCCCTAAATAACCTACACTAAATGTCATCAAATAAACACATGGGATATTCAAAAACACATTCATCAAAGGTACCACCATTTATTATTTTTTCATTTTTATACTACAACATATAAACCCAAAGGATTCATATTTTGAGTATTTTTATTATATAAATTCTAAAAATAAGTTCCAAACTATTGTATGTTTTAGAAAACATGGATTGGATGGACAATTTGCCATTCACCATTTATGAGAAAAAACAACTTATAATATTCATTTGATGAAACATAATTATTCAAATGTATTATTCCATAATTTAATGTTTTAATCCCAACATTTTAATATTTTAAGGTCAATCATATCAATTCTCTATTTTATTAATAAATTGAGCATAATGGTGAAAATAGATAATTTGGAAATTTATATATTTTTATCAGATTGGTATTTCAACAATGAAATATTATATAATGATGTCAATTGTGAATTTAATTTAATTTCGGTTTCTTGGATTAATTTTATTCATTCAATTAAACAGAAACCATATGTAAATCTAGTTTTTTGAGGCCCAAAAGAAGCAAAAATATCTGGCCTTAGAATTAGTTCCTAAGTTTAATTAATTTCAGAGAAGGGACCATATCACAAAAATGATCATCCCAAATGAGAATAAATTTAACATTGAAACCTACATGTTGATGGGAAACATTTTTCTTTACTAAAAAAACTCATGATTCCGTATTATTTGATGCTATAATTTCATCGAAATTGGGAGATTTAGAGTTCCAATAGTCCCCAAGGATGGAAATATTTTCTATGTTAAAATATCATAAATTGGATAAAAATTTACAAAATAACATAAATGTTGTGGGTAGAAAGGGAATAAAAAAATTAATAACTTATCATAAGAATGCTATTACATATTAAAATATTTACTATTACCACTAAGTGTAATATTTAAAAGGAATGAATTAGAGTAAAATATTTCCACTCCACACATTATAAATTTTCACCCCCTCTTAATTTCAAGGGGATTGAAATGTTGGCAGAGAATTTTTTATTGGATAGGATAATATTTCATAATACAATATTTTTATACATGTTTAATAAAATGTTTCTTAATATTTATATCTTCTCATTCATTTTACCCATTCCCCCACCATGAACCCTCAAATATCATTGAAAATGGTGAAATAATACTCATTTTTCAGGGGGAGAGCAGTGATGTTTTGAGTTCATTATTATTCAATGTATTCTAATAAAAATATTATCAGAATTTGATTAATGTTTAAACTAATATTGTTGTAGTATTCTCCCCTCTATCACTTCTATTTTATTCTTCTTCACATTCATTTTTGTTGAACTCATTCATCATCAAAATGATTCGTAGAGGGTGGATTAGAATATCATTGATGACGTGAATGAGTATTTCCCCCCATGTGAAGGGTATGTGTGATAAAATAAGAATTCAATTATAAGGTGTTTATTGATAAAATGTAACTCAAAATTTCATGTAATATTATTAATTAATTGTTTAATGAACAATAATATAATCATCGTAAACTACAAAGAACTACTTTTTTCATCTTCACATACATATTTTTGGTTTATGCTCCTTGTTTTGTATAAGTTTTTCATTCAATTTCCTTTACATATATATATATACAAATATATTATATCATGAATTTTACAAACCCCCCAAATATGTTAGTATTTCATATGTATTATATTTTTTATTTTATAAATATTAATAATTTAATATTGGCGTTTTTCAGTTTCCTCCCCATGATAATGAAACTAGGTGTTATTTACATTGTATACATCATTAAAAAGACTTTTTTGGTGAGGGATGAGTGGAAAATTACTCTCATAAATTTGGAACCATTTACAATGATTCTAATATTTTATGCTCACTATTTTGCAAAAATAAAAAACAAAAAAATATTAAAGTTTAAAAACAAAACAAATTATAACTTCATTTCCCATATATATTTAATTGGTTCAACGATGGAATTTCATGGTTATTATTCATAATATTTAGATAAAATAAATTATATGTGTAATAGGGAATTATAAAGGTTGAATTTATTTCTATAAAAAATTGATTGACTAGTTGTGGGACTAAATAGAAATTACATCGAATTCCTTGAAGGAATTGACAGGTTAAAATGAGGTTCAAAAAAATAATGAAGTCTAATATTGTTTTCCATCATTTTCAATTATTGTGCAGTTTGAGAAAGATATTATGTGGTTAATAGAATCTAACCAATCCAATCCATTTTCTTAGGAGGTTGAAGAAGAAGTATTTTCAGTTGGTGCACATGTGGGTAATCAAGATTAATTAGATGAGTGTTGTACTGATTTGGTAGAAGTATAAAATAAATGTGATTATCCCATATTTTTAATTAAATGTAAATAACATTATCAATATCTGAATAATTACAATAATTCACCACCCAAGTGGTTCAATTTGAATAAAAGTTGTATAATATTGAATAATTACCTAAATTTGCATCAATCCTACTTGAAGTGGAAATAAGTGTACACAAAGAGTTAAAATTCAATCTTACACATGGAGAAAATAATTTTTTTGAACTTATTACAATATATTTTTATTTAAAATTAATTGACTATTAATTGTCATTCATTTAATTATATATATTTAGTCAAAAAACGGATGACCTTGAGGACATTTATGAAAAATACGATACACTTATTAAGACCAAGTTACCAGTGGACTCATAAAATGAAATTAGGTTCATAGTTGGACTATATGATATAGATGATTTATTTATTTATTATTCATGTGTTAATCATTTTCATAGTGAATTGTTTAATGATGTCTAATTTAATGAATTTTAAAAAATAACATCAAATGAAAAATCTATGGTTACTAACATTAAAGAGGACACTCAATTAGTTGAAATAAATGAATATAAACTATTCATTCAATTTCATCCATCTTGCAATTTATACTGAATTTCTATGGGAATGTAATTTTTTAAATCTATTCACAGAGTCCACTAAAACCTATTTAATGGAGTAAATTTTTAAATAAAATAGTTCATGGTTCAAATCACACAATCGACATCCACCAACGGAATATGGGTAATTATAGGAACTTCCCAAATACTTTCTCTAATGACCTATCTCCCACTTTTGGGTCCATTCCATGTTCAATCATATTTTCCATTTCACATAAAATTTTCATTATTTTATTATGATTTTTCTATTATTTAGGAGACCATGTGGTAGTATCTAAGATCATAACCCATTTCTTCCACCAGATAATTATGTTAGGTTGTATCTTTCCTTATATTTGGGTTTTCTCAACATATATTTTCATTTTTATGAGCCTAATTAAAGGGTAGTTAAATTTAATTGGGGGGGTGTGTAAAAATTTTTAGGAGTCTTTTTCTGTATTAATATTTAGATTTATTTTTTATAGAGATTGAGCATCAATGAATTACCATTTTAATTCTCCTCAAAAGTATTAATTTCAGATATTTCATATGATTTTCAATAAATTATGTTTAAAATGATTGTATATGTGGAATTATTTTATTGTATTTTTATTTTCAATTATTTTTCTGATTTTGGAAAATTATGAAATATTTACTCCTTAACAACTAAATGAAATTATTTTTTCATATCATGTGAAGTATTCTAAATCATATTGTAATATTCTTTATAATAGTGACACTTTATTGAAAGAATAATTGATTTTTGTGAAAAACAAAACGTTTTAATATTCTATTTAAATGATTCTGTAACCATAAAATGTTTCTTGATGTTATGGATTCATTTTTTCGGAAATATAAATATTTACTTCTTACCAAACTTTAAATTTATCCTTATTTATCCCTTATAATACATTAATTTCTTTATATGTTCAAGAAAAATTATAAGCCGATTATTATGCACCAACCTTCACTCTTAATATTTATCCATGAATATTTCATGTTTGAGTGTGGTGTAAGGGATATCCATGTGTGTTATTTGGGATATAGCTTGTTTTTTTATTTTTTATAGTGTGTGGAATTATTATGAGTGTTATAAGTATGGGAATGAGAAATTTTCATTAATTATTCGTCCATTCTATAATCTAGTTCTCCAAGAAAAAAATAAGAAATATAACTGAAATAATGGAACTGAGATTGATTTATTTCTTGTGATTAAATTTATACCTCATATCGATCCCCAAAATTTAGGGAATTTTTTTGATTAGTTTATTGTATTTTATTTTCATCTCACTAAACATGAGAAAAAATAAAAAAAATAAAAAAAATAAAATGGAAAATTGTGATTGGAAAATGACAATAAATTCCTTCATTGTATTCATTTATAGAATCAGGGCCCTTAAAAAAAGGATATGTGGGGTATTTTTATCTATGGAATTTACATTTTTTATGAGACATTTTTTCACATTAATATTCATGTGGATGTATTTAACAGTTAAATCTATTATTTCAAACCATGGATTATTTAAATTTTACCCACCAACCTATAGCCATAGAATTCATCATAAAATTATATCATTGTTGAAAATGTTTTTAAGTTTATTTTTATGATGAGATGATAATTTTATCAAGAATATGGCTATGTTTGTATTTTTTAATTATGACCATAACTCTATATTTCAGTTCAATTTAGTGAACAGTGACATGAATTTCAGGGTGAGGTAGTTGTGATTAAGCCATGGATATAATTTTTAGTTTGAATGAAGTGAAAAATGAGAGGTTATAATTAATAAAAATTATTTTAAATTTATGAAATCAGATGAAATTTCTTTTTAGAAATGTCCTTGGAAATCATATCAATTTTAAAGTTTTTATGTATTTTTTACGTGTATATTTGATAATTGAATAGAAATGAAATATTTAAGTATGGGATTGATGAAACTCATAATTTCTCATATATGATTCTATAATTAAATTTTTTAATCCAACCAATTTCATATTTTATTGGTAATTATCACAATTTTAGGTTTTATTAATAATTTGATATTAATTGTGAAAATGATATAATTTTGAAATTTAAATATATTTTATCATATTTTTATTTCAGTCGTAACATTTTATACATTTATTAGAATACAAATTTCTAATTTTTGTAGTTAAACATACATGTTTTGATCCATTTCATTCAACTATAGCCAAAGCTAAATATGAAATTTTCAATCCCAAAACTAGATCCAAATCTAGGGCTTCGAATCTATGCAAAGATTGAATGATTATTAGAGAGGGGCCCATATCATACAAATGGTCTCTCCAAATGAGTTGAAATTTACTATGGAGTCTAAGATGTTTATTTGAAACATTTTTCTTTACTATAAAAATTATATATTATGCCTTCTTCAATGCCATAAATTCATAATAATTAGATTCATTATAATTACAATAACCATTAAGATAGAATATATTTTATGAGTAAATATATCATAACATCAGCTAAATACATTAAAAAGGATAAGATGTAGTTAGTGGCTGGAAAAGATAAAAATAAAATTGTATGAAAATTATTATTTTTTGAATTTTTTTATTTACTATACCCACCTACTGAATCTATAGAAGGATAGAATCTGATAAAAACATTTCCACTCCCCTCACTATAAAATTGAACCTCTTATCCATTTCAATTGGTTAAAATATTACATTGTCAATTTTTTGTAGAATATGATATATTATGATAATGTATTAGTTTTTTAAATGATTAATATATTTTTTTTCATCTTCATCTCTTCATGATTATTTTATATTTTGTTTTATCCCACCATGCACCATTTTGTATCCATGAAAATAGTGAAATAAAGTTTGTGATCATTTGAGGGGGGGGGGGGGTTGTTTTGAGTCTTTTGAGTTTTATGATAACCCCTTTATTTTATTTAGAGAATTTTCATTTAGTTGACATAACTCTTGATGTAGGGATCACCCATTATTCACTACAATTGTTTTCTTCTTCCAATTCAATTTATTTACTCTATTTTGACATCATATTTTTTTATTTAGGGTGGAGTAGCATTATGGTGATATTGGATAGGTGTATTTTCCCTCATTGGGGAAGGGGTCAGTTTGGGATAATAAAAATAAAATGGGCTGGTGTTGAGTTTTAGGGTTGATATAAAAACTTAATATAATATTTAAAATTTATTTTTTAATGAATAATGATTACACCACAATGAAATCTAGAGAAAAACCACTTCTTTCTTAATTTCTAACATCTGTGTGTCTTAATTTCCATGTGTTTTTATATTTTTTCCTATTGTATATATCTATACAGTAATATTGTAAATTTTAAATTAAATTCAATCTATATTCGAATATATTTAGTAGTATATTAGTTAGTAAAGAAATATTGACATTATAAAATCATTATGTCTGATGTCCCTCCACAACATACTAACCCTAGGTGTGTAATATATTTTATACTTAAGTAAAGAATAATTTATTTGTGAGAGATCTATAATAAATCCAAATCATGAAATTAGATCCATTTTTTAGGAGTCTACGAGATCATGTAAACTATTTTTCAATATAGAAAAACCAAAAATTCCTAAATTTCATAATACTAAAAATAGAAATTCATTGCAGATCATTATTATCAAGCATTAATTAAGTAATTTTAATGTGATATTTCATATAATTGTCTGGGTAACAATTTTTCTAATTGTATAAAGGTTTATCCTCGATGAATAAATTTCAAAAATTATAAAATAAATAAAGAGTTATGGAATCAAAATAAAATTATTTCATATTCTTTAAAGAAATTTATTTCTCAAAAGGAGGCTCTGGAAAAAAATAAAATCCTAAGATTCGAAAATTTTCATTTGAAGGTACATGTGAGGAAGAAATTAAGAGTCCCCAAGCCTCAAACATATCCATATAATTTATAAGGGATGTTAATGAAGATAAAGTTTCATATGATTCACATGTGGGTGAATAAGATAAGTTTGATGAATATTAAGATGATATTGTATAAGATTAAATGTAATGTGATTATCATAATGAAAAATAAATAAATAGATTACACTACCTATAATTTGATGAAGATTCCATCCATTTGTAAAATTTGAAGATCAATTAGACCAGATTGATACCATAACTCTATCCACAACTAACCTACTCTAAGAGACACTATATAAAGAAAAGGAATTAAAATTTTAGCATCCTTAGGGAGATAATATTTTATTGAAATCATTTTATATTTATTTTATTGGAAATTAATTTAGTATTATCTCTTAAAAATATATTTTTTTATATTTAACTAAGATATAGATTTCCATGGATGATAGTGATTAAGAAGATGGAACAGTTTTTGTAAATGAGTTTCCACTAGACTAGTTTTAAGAAATAATGTTCTAATATGAACTACTTGAAAGGAATATATTTCATTACTAATTCTTTATGTTTTAATAATATTCATGTTAATATTTTTTTCTAGCTTCCCTTTTGTTGATTTTTCTAATATAATATCACATGACTAAGGAATGGATATTGATGTTAATGAGGCCTCATAGGTAGTGGAAATAAACAAATAGGACCCATTCAATCTATTTCCCCCCCCGTACATAATATATTACAATTATAATGGGGTTTAATTATTTTAATCAATCCATGACGTACTTCAAATTTTTTTTTAAGAAGTATACTTTGGATGGAAAATAATTTGGTGGTTCAAATCATGAAATCCATACACACCTTTAAATATTGGGTAACCACTTGAACTAGATTACTATGGTAGTTAAATCATATCACCCACTTTTGAGGTCAAACCATGTTTAGTAAAATTTTACCATTCTCAATTTTTTTTTTATTTTTTTTATGTTTCTTCTCATTGAATCTAGGTCAATTTGGTAGTAGCTCAGAACTTAGCTGACGTCTTCCTAATAATTGGGTTTTCATTACTTCTCTTTGGGTTTTCTTACCATAACATTTAATTATTTAGATATTAATTAAATGGTAGTTAAAATTAAACATGGGTGGAGAATCAACCTTATAAGGATTCTATTTATCTTTTTCTCTAACATATTTTGTTTGGAGTTTTTTATTTAATGAATATTCATTAAATTTTTTAACAAATTAATTCATTTTGATAGATTTTTATTTATTTTTTATTATATGGAAATTATGTTATTTTTGATGTGGAAAATATTTCATTTATTTTGAATATCAATTATTTTTATAATATTGGATACTATTTGTAATATATTCCCAATAAACATTGACTCAACCTATTTTTTCCATAATGCAAGGTATTCTGAACCCTTTTCATTTATTTTCCAAATACCCACATTTTATTTATAGAAACATATATTTTGTGTAAAAATCATAAATTTTGACTATTTTATTTGAAACCCTTGTAGTTATTAAAATATTTTTGATGGTATTGCAAAAAAATTATTAGAGGACATATTTTAACTTGTGACCCAAAATAACATTTACCATTATTTAGCCCTTATAATTAATGAATTTCCTTATATGTTTGAACCACATTATATGGTGATTATTACTCACCTTCTTTTAATGTAAATATTTTTAAATGAATATATCAAGTTTCAGTGTGGGGGAATATAATTTCTTTTGTCTTCATGGGGATACAGTTCAATAGATAGTGTGAGAGGTATGTGTCCTTATTTTGGGTATTTAAAGAATGGTCATGACTAAATCTCAATTATTGTTCTCTATTTTTATCATCCAGTTCTAACAAAAAAAGAATAAAAATGAAAACGAAAAAATGGTGGTGACATTGATATATTAATTTTGAGTATATTTTTGAATTAATTCCTTATAAAAAAATATTTTCACGATTTTAATTATTTTACTATGATTTATTAAGATCTAATAATATATAAAAACAAAGGAAATTTTGATAAATAAAAGAAAAATAATTAATAAAATTATATAATTAGGATGAAATCATTAATTTTATTCACTTAATGACACATGGACCATGTCGACTTATTTTTGGATTAAATTAATAAGGGTAGTAGTGTGAGATATACTTATTTTTATTTATCTTGAATATTAATCTTATTGTTTTATAGATTTTAACATCTCCCTTTCAGCCTTGAATTATAAATTATTTTCCCACCAACCCATATCCATAAAATTCACCTTGAAAAAAGTACTAATTATTGAAGAAATATATATGTCTCATAGTGCAGAGAGATGAGATTTTTTATGTTCCTATGGTGACACATGAATTTTACATGTATGATCATAACCACATATTTCATTTATCTTGAGTGAAGAGTGACATGAATTTCAATGTGAGGTAATTGTGATTTAGGCATGGATTTATTTTTTAGAATTAATGAATTTAAATGTAATAGAAAAAATTTAATGGTAATTTTTTCATACATGATATAGGATGAAATTCTATTTTTAAATTTTTTTTTGATATTTTTTTATTTTTGTATAGATTTTGATTTAGATTTTTGATGACTACCAAATAATATAACATTTATTTTTATTAAATTGGTGAAAATAATAATCACACACATATAATTCTATAATTTTTATTTTTTGAATAATTTTTTTTTTCATATTTTAAGGGAGATTTCTATAGATATAGTTATTATTAATAATTTGTGCTTAATTATGATAATTGAAAATATTTTGGAATATTAATATATTCTCTGAGATTGGTATTTATATAATAATTTCTTCTAAAATAATTAAATTTTAAAATTAATTTTTAATTATTCCATACATGCTGTGAATAATTTCATTTGACTAGAATAAAATTAAAATCAAACATTTTTGGTCCTATAAAATTATTAGAATTTATTCCTTGGAATCTATTACCATATTTAATTAATATTAGTGACGAGTTCATATCTCATAAATATTGATCCCAAATGAACTAAAATTTGACCTAGAGACCTTGTAGTTGATGGGAATCAATTCCCAAGGCCATGAAAACTCATTTTGGGGCCATTATCACTACAAAAAATTCTTTGTAATTAGGTAATTTATAATTCAAATTGTCTCCATTCCCTAAAATATTTACTAAGTAAATATATCATAACATTTTCTACACATGTCAAAAAATGATAAAGCACTGTGCGAGAATGAGAAAGACATAAATTAATTTTTTATTAATATAATTTTAAATTTGCCTATTTACTATTCCAATGATGAATAAACATTGAAAGGATAAAATTGTATCCCACATTTCCCAATCCCCTTACTAAAAATTTATATTCCTATAAATTTCAATGGTTTGAAAAAAAAACGGTTTTCCATTTTTTATATAATAGGATACATTGTACTATAGAAATATTTTTTTACATTCACAATATATTTTTGATCATATTTGACTATTCAAAATAATTTTTTATTTCCCCCCCACTTTTCTCCATCGAATCTACAAGAAAATTGATAACTAACCATCATTTTTGTTAGATGGGGGAGTGGTGATATTTTGAGTTTGATATGTTTAAATGTATTATAATTATTTTATTCTAAATTTTTTTTTGTAGTGAATATTTTTTTGTAGGGATCACCCCAATTTCACAATTATTTTATACTATTTATTATTCATTTTTATTAGTCCCATTCATCATCATAATACTATATACTCAATTAAGTATCATTGTGGAGATAATGTAAAGAAATTATTTCCCTCATGTGGAGATTTTATGTATGATAATAAAAAATTAATTGGAAGGTTTTGAGTTATATGTTTGTTCTCAACATTGAATTGAATATTTAGAATTAATATTTTAAATAACAATGATAAAATCATTGTGAACTCTTGGGAAAATGACTTATTTCTTCTTCAGTAACATTTTTGTAACTTCCTTGATTTTTTTTTAAAATTTTATTTTTATATACTTATATTAATATCATGAAATTAAAAAAACACACTATAATAGTATATCATTATTATTATATTATTTATTATTCAACTAGTGAAAATAGAAAATCAGGGTGAGTGAGGGAACTCCTTGAGAAATTGTCCCTAGATGTGATCTATATTGTATAATTCTACAAATTTTAATTTATTGGATATAGGTACATGAAAAATTATTTTTATTAGATTATTAGAATTTAAGTTGACTAGAAAGATCACATTAACAATTCATTTAGTCATGACTTTTTAAAAAAATTCAACTGTGGTGTTTTTCTTGTATAATGACACCATATATATATAATAAATAATAATAATTGGTTATAGACACATTAAATAACAATCCCTATCATTAATGGAGGAATAAGAGAAGCTGGAATGAATATTTTATAGATATCAATATTTCTGTGAACATCAAACTATTTTTAATATTTTCTCATATGTGGTGAATCACTATGCTGAGTATCAGGGGATGATCTTAGAGGTTCATTATGGGGAAACCTCATAAGTATTATCATATTTCTCTTGATTTTTGTGTCGATCCATTACCTTGCTCGAGGATTATATTTCACAAAATATCATTATAAAAGATAATTTCACCAATCTCTTGACCTAGGATATTTCAATTTCAAATGAGATTGTTCTTTGTATGAACTTCTTCATCAAAAAAATTTATTTTGAAAAATAATGAACCATATAAAATTACTAATCTTATTTCTAAATTATAATCATCATTGGGATTATCTGATTTAAAATATGTTTTACCTATTTATGGATTCTTCCACCTTGTTTTCCCTTTAGGTGAACTAAAAGGGATAGCTTAGAGTGCAGGTTCAATCATCCTATAGTCGAGTAACTTTAGAAATCAGGATGAGGATTTTAATTTTAATCTTAATGAGTTTAAAGAAACTTGACCTCATGTCTTGGATTAAATACATGACATAAATTGGGTCATATGTCATTATGAAATACTATTTAAAATTACATAATTTATTATAGTTCCAATTAGAATGGGATGTTCTACAAAAATTGGTAGTTTGGGATACTTTCCAATGGTAGTGGTTGAGATAGATATAAGGGAAACCTTAATTCGTCTTGTGGTTTATCCCACTCCACAAGAAGCGGTTTTCCATAGAATTAAGTGTAGAAATGATCCCCCATTTTTTATTATTATTTTGGTATTATTATCTATTTGAAATATATTTTCTGGGGTAATATTTATTTCTAAAACAACTATATTGAATGTCATGAATCTTCCCATTGATGAAGGAGAAATATTTATTGGGATGTATAGCTTATTGGTAATTCTATTTACCATGATAGTGATTCTGTTTTTCATACTAATATCTTGTGAGATAGAAATAATTAATATGACCATATTCATTCTGGTGTGTATGGTTCTTCTTAGGAGATGATAGGGACTATTGTTGAGGGATTCCCTCAGATGGTAGGGTGTGTAGGAATCCTTGATCATAAGATTTATTCCCTATCCCTTGGGATAAATTAAGGTTAGTGACCTCTAATGACCACCTAAAAAAAATAATCCCAGCATTCCTTCAGATGATATTATAAATTTTCCATGCATGGATAGTGTTGGACCATTTAAAGATACCTTTTACAAATGATTAGTAAATGATCATGCAGATGAGGAATCTGATGATTTTTAGGCTACCAAGGAACTCTCTATAAAGGATTATATTAATTTTCATATTTGGGAGGAACAGAAAATAATTATCACTAACAGTTGAAATGTAGATGAAAAAATATAGGGATCCACCTAAATTAAATCCCAACACAAAAGGAATACTACTAAATTTGAACAACTAAAAATCTTAAATTTCATTTCTGCACCTGAAAAAGTAGAATAAGATTGATGACCATTCAGTTTAATGACTATCAATCCTTTGAAATTTATATTGGGTATTCAAATAGCAAGTTGGATTATAAATTTTCAAGTTTTATTTCCTATCACAATGTTCATAAATTAGTTATAATATCATACATAGGTTGTTAAAAATTAATTTAACATTTCATAAATGAAAGTGTACATTCTATGGATAATTATAAGCACTAGGAAAAGAAATAGTATTTTGATTCTTCAATAAGAATCCAACTAGGAGTAGGTATGATAAAATCTAATCATGGAACATATGATTCACATTATGCTACTGGAAAAACTATGGAATCAAAGTTGAATAAATTTTAAGTGAATAGAAAACCTTTTATCAGTCAAAAACATTCCATGAACATGGTTTATACAACCATTGATGTGAGATCAGAAGCATCACAAATTATAGTTTCCCTATTCAGAAATTTTACTCCTAATATTTTTAGTATGGTGAGTATGACAATATGTATGAATTACTCCATTTAATTTATTTCTTCTTTAATTAATGAGGGATATGGTAAAAAAGTGATGTAGTAATATAATTTATGAGGTATGAAATTGATGTTGAACCACTGTATGATAGAGGTGGGACATGTTAGTGGGTAAAAAACCTAGAGGTGGAGAAATTATCCTCATTTTAGGGGTGGATGTCCCCATCCCCACAATATGAGTACACGATATTGAGCATAATGATGTTCTGAGTCATCTTTGTTCTATATATGGATAATTTATATACTGTATGTTCCTCATCAATATATTTTTTATCTATTTGAAAAATGGTACCTCAAAGTCCCATTCTTTTCAAAAAAATCAACCCCTCTAATTTAATTAAATCTATTGGTAGAATCAAATTACCAGTAGGCATAATCCACAAATAGAAAATATTTAACTAGAACCCATAAATTCCAGGATGTTAAAAATCACATTAAATTATTAGTTGCCTTTTCAATATTATGTTAAATCATGATGCATGAATTAAGACACCATTTTTTTATACTGGATACATGTAGGAATCCGATAAGGTAACCACATCATACCCATGTGAATATCCCAAGGTTGAAATACATCACCTCAAAAATCAAAAAACATCAATAATAATTCACACCCATTTCTGCTTTAGTTACCCCCCATAAATGAGGTTGATGAAACTATTAATGATACCATCACTAAGATATTAAAACATCATATGCTCTTATATACCATTCCTAAATCATATGAAAATGATAACATATATTTGAATCCTATATCTAATGTCTTTGTTCCCTATGCCTCTAACTAGATCCTGGATCTGTGTTCACCACATGACCTTAGGTACACCTCCCCGTATGATGGAGGGTGTCAAATAGTTACAAGGGAACATGAGGTTACCATAAATAGACTATTATCTCTTTATCAAATTGTATAACACAATATTATATAAATAAATTAGATTGACATCAAAATTAATATCATAACTAATGCATATTTTGATTAAATAAATAAAACACCCATTATAAGAAAAATTAAATATTCCATACACACCATGTATTATATACCATGATAGAATCATATAAAATAACCAATAATGATATAGAAAATCTAAATCAGGCTAATAGCCTATCATAAACTACTCTCGACTTCTTCTCGGACACATCATCCATGTAATGGCCTATAATTTGAATCTAATAGAAATATTCATATATATATCCATGAATCCTTTCATGAAACATATAATATTGAATATGGATGATATATTATCTAGTACCCAAGATCCATTGCGGCATGAGAAGGGTATAAGTATAACAATTTAGGTTTTTTATCATGTCATAATGACTATTTCAACCCATTTACCACTATGGAAATATGCTTGTCCCAAGAAGAAAAAATCCATCTAGGGGATATGTTCACCTAATGTTTATCAATTAAAACTATGTACAACTTTGGGCCAGGTTGAGTAATGTTGAAACTAACAAATCAGTCCACTCAAGGTTTGGGATCACCATATATTTGGCCAAAAGGAAAGACCACTATAGGGGGGAGTTCATTGTGGGTTTATGCAAAAAATTAGTCCACGAGTCACCGAAACTGTTCATGTTGGTATCAGTAATTCTATAACTCATAAATTTCATAATAAAAAATAATACAATACAAGGGAATAAGAAAACATGTATCATTTTCATTATGAATAAAATTTTAAAATACCATTTTTAAAAACCATTACAAACATCATTTGAAAATATGATTTCATGTATCATTTCCAAATTTCCATTTCAAATACCATTTCAGAAATACTATTTCATAAGTATATTTAGTGATACCATTTTCAAAATACCAAATTAAAAAAATACTAAAGACATGTAATAAGTACAAATTCACATTTCATTTTTAAAACAAAATCCAAAATACCAGTTATTAAATAATATGTCAATGTGTTATTTATGAATTATTATTCAAAATACCATTTCCAAAATTAAATTTTCCCTGATACTAAATTATGAATTAAAATCCCAATCACATTCCCATTTGATTAGAAAAACCAAATTACTATTTTCACATTTCCATTATAAAATCATAATCAATTTTCCATTATAAAATCCATGCATAGAAGGTTACAGATTCAAAATAGATTTTCTAATAAAACACATATTAAATCACCTAATTCCAATGGTAAAAGTCATTACCAAGGTTTTCCACTATGAAATACCCTCTTATAAGGGAAAATACATTATAAATGATTATCTATATGGCCACTTCCAATTTAAATAAATTAATTATTTTTCATGGTTATCACTTGGAAATCTAGTAAGAATTCCCTGACATGCACAAAGAACATAAAGGAAACCAATTGAAAAAAATTGGGTCCACCTACCATCATGGAATCATTCCTCATTAACTCCATATTATAGTAAACATCTATGAGGTATTTCAATCCTCCACTATATCTTACTTTTCATTGGACACACTTTAAACTCATAACTTCCACCATGATATTTTAATTGATTTTTCATAATGTATTACTGTTAATTTGAAACTAAACTCCAAAAGGAATAAGTGATATAGAATATAGTTTGTGTACTCTATACTTTAGATCCAGGATCATATAATTTACAATCTACCACCCAATATATTATGGCCCAAAACCCTAAATAATGGTTCTAATAAAAATAAATATAATTTTTAATTTTAATGGAAAACACTTATATGTTTTCCAAGTCAACATAACTATATCAAAATGATGTTTGACTATGGGTATAAATCAACATGAGATTTCATCTACACAAGATAATTGAAATACCCAAGTGAAAATTATGATTTTGAAATGACCTAATGGAATCAAGAATCAATATATTTAATAGTGAAATATAAATTTAAAACCACAAGAGAGGATATCAGTAGAGGTGGTATGTCGATGACACAAAGTTCATGTTACTATTGAAAAAATACACACCTAAAATCAAATGGCATTATATGGAAAAAGGGAGAAGGTTGTAGAGGGATTTTATCACAATAAAAACGTTTAATGGGGGGGGGGGGGAGATACCCCTTCAAAAAAAAAGAGCTGAAAGATTGAAATTTCCACAATGGCTTAAAAATAACATTGTCTTTTTGGTAGAGGCCATGTGCTAGTAGGGACTACATAATGTTTCTTCTTCTACTACCAGACACCAATATCTTATCATTGGTTTTTTTTAATTTTTTATCCACCACTCTAAAACCTCATCTATGCACCTCTTTTATATCTGGTCCTTCTATATCCAATTAAAAATATAAAAAAAAACTAATAGAACTTTTGAAACTTTTTTAATTTAATTATAAGTGACTATTTAAAATCCACCCCTTACAATTTTTATTTAGTCAGGATCCTCATTAATTCAATATACCATTATGATGTGAGGAGTTTCACACCATGAACCCATGGAACCATATGAGAATTATTATGTTTACCTGATTCTGGTGGGGATGTGAATTAAATATCTAGAAATTTATAATTGAAATAGTAAAATACATAATCTAATTTAAATTATGAATCAATAATATGTTATATTTATTACTATGAAAACAAATAACATTACCATCACTACCATATCTTTCTAATAACTACTACTAAAACTATTCATATCACAAAATAAAAAATCTATCACAAAAAATATCTCTACAACAAAGTTAAACTTTATGTTTCATCAAAACATTAAAAATATCTTTATTTTTAATTTAGTAAATAACATATACTATTTATACCAACTTTATTTCATCCTATAGAGTTTATTTTTAATTATATCATTTATTATTTCATTAAATAGACCATTTTACAGAAATTTCAACACATCACTCCATTATAGTTTCATTTTTTGAAAACATTATATATTATAATGAAACTATGATAACCCCATATCAACCTTCTATAAAACCTCACTAACCTAAACATTATTTCATGCCAAAAACCACCACAACATACCACTATATGAACAATTTCATCCCATTTTGAAGTTAATTTAGCCATACCACCCCAATGACTTAATCCACACATCATCACCCAAAAACCCAAGACAAAAACTTATTGAGACTACTCTAACCATAATAATAATAACTCAAAATACTGTATCATATACAAAAAATAAATGTTAACCAGGTAAAAAATATTATTTTAATTTACACATCAATGTTAATTTTTCACTATATTCATTAAAAAGAACATAATTCATTTAAAATTTTATCATAGACATTTTGATACAATCATGAATTGATTACTCCATTATAAATTGTGAAAACAACATATAGATAATAGGGAAAAAATAATGTACAAAACTACTTTATAATTAACATGATAACTAAAAAATAAATGGTGAATAACACCCCCACTTTATTTTCATTAGTTTGATAGAAAATTTTTATTCAGTTAATTCAAACTATATATTGAGTAAAACAATCAAGATAATATTGTAGTTACAAATAAATATTAAAATAAATCTCTCATATCAACATACTTAATCAATGTTTTAATATCAAAAATAGATGAATGGTATAAAATGTTGATTTAGAAACACTAAAAAAGGATCCACTATATATCACAAACACCGAAAAACACCATTAAAACCTTGAATATACACAACGAAAATGAAACCAAGTAAACCCTATTTTACTACAAAATCATTTTTATAAGGGATGAAGAATGTTAGATACAGTGATATAGAAATTTAATTAAAAATCAGATGAAAATATCTTATAAAAAACTAAAAAAACAATTATCCCCAAATATATAATAATTAGGAATCCAAATAAAGGCGCATAATGCATATATTTTTATGTGGGTCAATGGAATTGGACAATATTTTTGAAATAATATGGATTTGAATTCATAAAGAGAGATCAAATGATCATTGAATAATAATTTTTATATGTGGAAATTTTTTATTAATATGAATATCATGGTGAGATTTCCCTCATATATTAAGGATTCAAATTTTCAGATTTCATTTCATCCATAGTGATTTCTAAAACAATAGACATAGACATATAATAATACATGAAGAATCAAGAATCATTGTAAAAAATGCTACCTTTAACAAAAAATATAATCATCACCATACATTCATAAATATTAAAACATTATCTTCTATGGATTAATGATTTCATAAATCAATGAAATATCAAATCACTAGCAATGAGTCCCATATATTATTGCAATGCTTCACAATGAAATATGACATAATTTTTTTAAGACATGGAAATACTATATCATTAGTTTGGAATATAAAAAAGTAGTAATTCTATTATTCTTTATATATTTAATTTTTTAAGGTGTATTTATTGAATGGGACTTAATATCTGGTAATCAAACATATGATGATTATTAGTTTGGAAATCAAGAAGAATAGATTTTTCATCGAGTCAAATTTAAGAAGACTTATGATCATTGATGGGATGTTGAACTAATTAATTACTAGATTAATTTATTATACCATGTTCATTGGATAATGATTACAATTAATCTCATGTTTTTAGAATAGATCTTAGAGATTTTATAATCTAGATATTTGATGATAACCTATTCAAATCAATGTCCCAAGAATCAAAGGAATAAACCCCAAATGTTGTTATTGGATAATGATCATGTTATGATACTACCAAAGATGAAGTGTAATGATTAATAAGCCCAGTCAAGAGTCATTTCCTCTGAATATTTTATTAGTGATGATCTGGTTATATAAATTATTGAATATATTTGGATTGTACTACAGTACTATTTCATTAAGGATTTGAGGTCATATAATGAATGATAATAAGGAAAAATTACTCAGTTTCAATATAAAGTTTTTGAAAAATATCTGTTTGAGGGAAATATATCCATTAATATGTTCCTTGTACTAAGATATTTATTTTAGAATAAAGAGATTATTTATTTGGATAACAGAAATTGGACAACACTTACTATTTTGGAGCGATATATTGGACTATTGAATAGGTGGTAGAGTCTAGAACATTTATTTCATAATTAATATATCAAAATTACTATTATAAATAGGAATAAACCTATTCATTAAGGTTTTATGGTAATTCATGTTATTACCGTTCTTCAAGATAATATAATGAAAATGTACTCACATGTTTGTATGTGATGATTAAGAGCCCTTTCATGTTGTTTAATAGGTTCATTATGGAAATTTAGGGAGTTTATTTCTAAAGTTTTATATTATGATATTTTGGAAAAGGTAACCATTTATGAAATGGTTGAATTTTATATTTGGAAAAGGTTTTATAATTTTTTCTATATGATAAAACTTGTTCTATGAAATGATGTAGGGAAAGTAAGAGGCATAACTAAAGGATAAAATTTTATTTATAGAAACATATCAAGTGCTTATATTTTCCCTTCATTATTATTGAGTGAGATAATTCATCAACATTAGGGGAATAATCATTAAAACAACCAAAGAAAATACTACCCTTGAAACTTGTTTTCCGATGAATCAAATGGTTCTTTTTATCATTGCATATTTATAGTTTTTTGAATTTTAACCTTATAATGGCCAAGTTCTCTATCTATCTCCATCAGAACATGATGGTTACATTATTATTCCATATATATATGGTTCAATATTTTAATTCATAGTTTTTTAGTAACATATGAATCTCACTTTCCCTCTTATTAAGAGGATATTTTATTAACCCTATTTCTGATGTGGGTTTCCCAAAATAGAATTTTCAAGTATTAACCTTTATCATTAGAAGTGAAATTTTAAATTGTGAGGATGAAATGTTTTGAAGTATAGGAGAATATATTACCAAAATAATTTGTTTTATAGTTTTAAATAAAAGCAGTTATGAAAAATAATAATTTAAAATTAAGTGTTTTAATTAATTATAATAATACTTATAAATAATTATATTTCAAATTTATAGAATTCAAATTAATTAATGTTCTAAAAACAAATAGTATTTTAATTTATTATTTTTAAAAAAATAATAAATATATTTAATTATTTTATTACCAAATTCATTTTTGTCAAAATATTAGTTAATTAAATATTTTAAATGAATAAGTACAATATATAATGGCTATTATATTTGTTTTGATAAATAATGAAACACGATATGAATATATTCACTATTAATATGACACCCCAAGGATTTAAAAATAAGTTTAATATAGAATGCATGAAACACTAAGTCCCTATAAAACAACAGATTATTATAACCAAGCCAATAAGCATAATTTTTCCGCTTATGTGTTTTGAATTTCGAAAAATATACATACACGGTTGCATTTAGGGTGATATTTAGAGTCCAATAGAATCAACATAAATTTGATGAATAGTAAAATACCCTTAAGAATAGTAACCTAAACTTATGAATAGAAATATACCCTTATGAATTGTAACCTCTCCCATTATGTATAAATAAAATTTTGGCACCTTAGAAATGAAATAGAATATTTTATAAATTAATAATTAGGTGTTGGTATTTTTTGGTAATAAATATTTAATTAAAATATTAAATTAATAAATTGATTTAAAATAAAATTCATTTTTAATAAAATGTGTTCCTAAATAAATATTTTTCTGTACTATGATTTTAATATAATTTAATAATACCTCAGTTAATATTTTAGTGTGGTTGTAAAATCAGTTTTAAATTTAAAAACTGTATTTTTTGAGTAAATAATGATTTTATTCCAAAATTAAATTTCTAATATTTAGAAATTTATTTTTATAAAATGGTGTTCATTTTTTAATTATACACATTGAATAATATTTAAGGTTAATATTTGTGATTTTTCTAAAATAAATTAATTTTTGGTGAATAGTAAAATACAATAATTTTCGGCAGAAAAACATTATAAGATAAATATACTATTCCTTGCCTCTTGGCTAACGTAAGAAATCATTAGTTCAAAATCACATGGACTTATTAAAATTTTGGGTCACATAAATCAATAATATTTCTTGTGTTGGGAAAAATATTGAAATAATTAAAAAATTATTGAGAAATCAATTCTCTCCTCCACTACAAAACCACCCCTCACTCCCTCTTATCTTCACTCCTCTAAGCCTTGAAGATCCAAAACTTTATTCCCAAATACTCTTATGTAGTATCTCCCCGATTTCATAAGCTCTTGGTCTTTTAAAAAGAGAAAACCCCCTTCTCTTATGGACATTCTCAAGGTGGTGTAATCCATAAGTAAATCAACATCTCCATTCTTTTAGTTTCACTTGATAAATCATTATTTTTTTATCCTCTACTCACCCCCTCTTTCCAATTGATCTTGATTAATCTAGTATCATATATATACTGAAATTATATCATGTTAATTTAATAACCGTTATCAATGATATTACTCTATCCCTCTCTCTCATTTTATAAATGAAATCATCATCCGTGAGGTGCCAATTTAGAACCTTCCCGAAGATGAAGTTTTATTTTTCAATTTCTTCTTCAATACTGTTCATGAACCATTTGAATGTTTTAACCACACTATAATATTTTTATTATAACTAATTTAATTTTCAGGAACCAGTTCGTGTACATAATATTAATTCATACGAAAAAACTAGTTCATAATAATCAAAATACAGCCAAAATAATCTAATTGATTGTCATTAATGTTTGATCTTAAAAATCATCCTCATAATATATAACTGTATTAATTATATGAAAATGTAATATTTTTGTATTTTTATTAATATCATATAAAATAAATTCTGGATAATTATATCCCTTCCACATGAACTCCATTGCTTATAAACAAGCGAACATATTAAGAAAACCAAGAAAAACGAACACTCTGGTGAGACAGAATTCAATCATATAAATTATCAATAAAGACATAAATGGAATTAATAAAAATATAATAAATAAAATATTTGTAGATAAGGGTTTTAATTAATTAATTAATGGATTTAATTTGACTGTCCATTACATTAAGGTCAAGAGTAGAATATATTCAGACATAAGGTAATAGTTTCCCCATATTACTTCCATTTTTGTGAGATATTCCATATTCACTACTATTACTTATGTATGTTGTATGTATACTACCCATTGATATATCATATCTTTAATATCATTAATTTCATGGTTTTTAATTTATAATTTTTTTTATTAATTTTGGGGCATATGATTCGATTGATTACAAAGTCGTAAGGGTTTTCTACCTGAACTTCCATTTTCTTTCTGGTTACACTTATTCTCTAATTACCTCAATAAAATTCGTATTTATTATTATGTACTCCTCATAAATTATATGTTAATGTTTTATATATGTGTACCAATCTTAATATTTCTTTATTTTACTTGGAGTTACTTGTTTTAAAAGGATCTTTCAAAAGTTCTTCACAGTAAAGAAGCATGTTTCAAAGGAACTTGTTGAATTCCCACCTATTTTTAAGTGCACTATATAATATGTTTTAATCCATAATTATATTTCTAAAATTAAAAAACTTTACATGAAAATATATCTTGGTTAATTTATGGTTTTATGAAAGAAAAAAATTTATTTCTTCTTTAAAACCACTTTAATATTTCCTTAAACTGCAAAAAATGTTGTATTTCTAAAGCATCATTAAAAATGGTTTTCACACGATTTCACTTAAATGGGACAACATTTATGACCCAAATATAATTTCAATGTCATTATATTTTTATTTATAGGATATACTTGTTTACAATCTAATTTCATGAAAAATACAATTGATTTCCCAAAAGAAATCTTCTTTCTAATGTTAAAAGGAATTTTCTCTTCTCACATTAACTTTAATGAGATATATGAATTGTTCACCACTTATTACATGAATTTGGTGTATGTTCTTATCTTTGGAATATCATATCAAGATTATATGTATTGTCATGATATTTTAAGGGATTATTATTTGAATTTTTTAATGTAGTATGGGACACTTTGGAATGATTAATGATTATTTCCTCAAGAATTTTTCAATGGACTCATTTAAATGTATCTTCATATATGTCAACATAATTATTGAATCTTTGTAATAATTTTGGTTTATATACTATTATATCATCTAAAATATGTTGTTGATGGGTTTCTGATTAGTTTGACTATGAATGTGCTATCTTTGATAACATTCACCATGTTACTCTGAAGGGTTAGTGTTTATGTTTAATGATCGGGGAAAGTTACTTAAATTTTATATGTTTGTTTCAATATGAATTTATATGATGATTATGTTCACACCTTTAATATGAGGAATGAATTGGGAATAGTAAGTGATGGGTGGGGCCCATTATAGATGCTCTATTCATCGATAGTTCACATGAAAAAAACTGGAGTCTTGGCACGAGGCCTTGATAGTATGGTTATGTATGGTATGGAAATGAGGCCTTGAAAGTATGGTTTTGATGTCCCAAATTATGAATTACCTCATTATAAAGTTATAAATTTATAGTCCATGTGATTATTAGACTAGTAGAATCTCAATGGTTATGTTTTATTACGACATTATTAGTTCAGATCTTATTCCTACCAAACCTCTATGGTAGGATGGCCCCTCACTCGCCAGGTTCTCTGATCTCTCCCTTCTCTAGGGTTTCGAGACTCTTCCGGTGGGTGTTCTTCTGCCTCCCTCCTACCTCTTCAACATTTATCTTCTCCGGTTTTCTTCCCAATCTCTTCTCGATAGAGGTCCTTTAGGGATTATCTTTTCCTAGGCGACAAATCATCTCTAACCAAGTTTGTGCTCACCCCCTTGCTTCTCCTTTTTAGGGCTCCTCCTGGATCCCCTCTATGCTCTTTCTTCTTCTCATATCTTCATCTCCTCTCTTTCATAGATTGTCCGCTTTGATGAAGGCACTGCGCCTTTTCCCGGCTACCGATCCTCCCTCTGACCTTGAGTTCTTCCACTCCTCTCCAGGTCGGATCAGGAGAGCTGGATTTTTGAGGTTTTGGGAATAGTGGCTTGGTGGCCATGGATCTTCAAGGCATCTTTATCTGTTATTTCTAGGGTTCCATCCCCAGGTATTCCCTTCCTCATTCTTTTATTTTGATTTTACTTGGGTTTCATCCCCTGTTCCTTTTGGTCCCCATTCTTCTTCCTCGACTACCCAACCTTGCTCTGACCTAGATTTCCACCGCTCCTCTCCAGGTCAGATTTGGAGAGATGGATACACAGGTTTTGGGCCATGTGGTTCAGTGGCCGTGGAGTTTTCATCCGGGATTCATTAATAGCCTTCTTCAGGTTTTCAGATCCAAGTTACTTTAGTCATATTTTGTGGTCATTTGCTAGTTTTGTTTATCCTGTGATGCCTTTGAAAATCCTTCTATGTTTGGTCGGTTTTTGATTAATTTTTGTTTTTTGGGGTCAGTTTTGGTCGAAGACCAGAGCTTTTTGGATAGAGGTATGGAGGTGATGCTCGTCCTATGGTGTTCAGTGGGGTGTTTTTGGATGATGACAATGATTATATAGTGATGATGATGAAGGATTCCAGTGACCTTCCTCATCGGCGATCTGGTAGACGAAGAGTTAACCGGTAGGTGTGAGGATGGTTCAGATTTCACGATAGGCAACGACGATGATGATTATTGGAGTGTTTGGAAGCAACGTGACATTAATGATGGTGATGGTTTGGTAGAGACGTGAACGATGATGATTTGTTTGGCAGAGACGACGTTGATCGCAGGATTCACGTGATGTGTACCCGGTGACGATTTCTTCTGCTTTTCATTTTGAAATTTGAATTTCATTACTGCCGTGTTGGGTGATGCATCGGAGAATGTTCGGGTTCTGAGTTTCCCTGCTAAAGTGGTTTTATGATAATAATAATAATAAAAAAAATTATTTTGGGTCTTATTCCTACCATGTTATACTCAAGTTTATTTATTAAAGTTATGTGTTTTTAGTTATTCACCATTCATAATTTTTATGTTTACAATTTATTTCATTGTATTTATTACCATTATTGAGAATATGAGATCACCCCTTTCGTATGTTTTGTTTCCATAATTCTTATAACCAGTTATGCCTCTTACTTTCCCTACATCATTTCATGGAACAAGTTGTATCATAGGGAAAAAATCTAAAACCTTTAATAAATATCAAATTAAACAATTTCATAAATGGTTACCTTTTACAAAATATCATGATATAAAACTTTAGAAATAAGCTCACTGAATTTCCATAATGAACTTATTAAACAAAATGAAGGGGCACTTAATCATCACATACAAACATGTGAGTACATTTTCACTGTATTATCTTGAAGAATGGTAATAACATGAATTACCATAAAACCTTATTTAATAGGTTCGTTCCTACGTATAATAGTAATTTTGATATATTAATTAAGATCAAAATGTTGTAGACTCTACCACTTTGTCAATAGTCCAATATATAGCTCCAAAATAGTAAGTGTTGTCCAATTTATAATATCCAAATAAATAATATCTTTATTCTGAAATAAATATCTTAGTACAAGGAACATATTAATGGATATATTTCCCTTAAACATATATTTTTACAAAACATTATATTGAAACTATGTAACTTTTCCTTATTACCATTCATTATACGACCTCAAATCCTTAATGAAATAGTACTACAGTACAATCCAAATATATTCCATAATTCTTATAACCAGTTAATTACTGATAAAATATTCAAATGAAATTATTCTTTACTAGGCTTATTAATCATTACACTTCATATTTGGTAGTATCACAACCTTATATGGTGCCTAACCCATGTATCTCAGATATGGGGCCTCAATTTACTACATTTATACAAAGTACAAGAGATCATATCCCAAAGAACTGTATTGTTTAGTAGATTTGGAAAACTATATTCAATAATATGTATTAAATTAATACATAGAATGGAATAAAATATATTAAATCCATTTTAAACACTAATATTCTCCTAGATTATCCCTACATGTTAATCATAATATATATCATGGAACCTTGTAGAAAAATAAAATATAAGAAAAGGGTCACATAAAATTCTTAGTAATGGTATGTATATAGTGGAATCTATCATAAATAAACATAAAGAATAAGGCATGGTGAATTAGTAAAGAAAAAATCCTTTAAAACATAATATTGATCATACTATGGAAGGAAAAAACTGATAAAATTAAGCCATATAAATAGTTACATGAGAATGAAACAAAAACTGGGATATTATACTAGTTTAATAATAAAATGGATTATAAATAACTAATATCATAAAAAGGGAATGAATAATGTGGGAAATCATTATCATACCTTTAGGGATTCATCCAAGACACTATACATAATTGGGTAAGAAATCATCAAATACTCAAATTAGTTTGTATCATGAGACGTACTAATGTATCAAAGGGCTATATTGGGCCCCATTTATCATTTATTATGTCCAATGTATTACTCATACGGAATGGATGAAGCATAATCCACATATATATTCATATTGAAACTAGAACATGAAATTTTAATAACTTTCGCCAAAGTGTAAACATAATCATAAACCATCCAATGTAATATGATGAATTGTATCAAACTGGCACATCCAAAATCAAACTGATTATAAACAATTCAATAATATATGGTTGATGGTACTATAATAGATGAACCTCAGTTAATAATAAGATCCAATAAGTGTTTTGACATAGATTAAAATACTCTAATAAAATCATTCAATAATCCTTGATTGAAATACCACTTATTATGAAATCAATTTATTAAAAGGTTGCAAAAATATAACTTAAAAAAATTAATGAAAATAACCTTGTAAAATTTTAAATTAATCCTCAATAAATTAAGGCATAATGAAATAGGGAAAATCAACTCATGACGTATAAGTTAAAAATAATTCCTATTTAATTTTGAAAAATAATCATTTAGAAGATTATTTTTAAATGTTAGTGTGAGTATTAGTCAAATGAGTTGATAATGTGTATTAGATATAAATCAATATAAAACCAGTGTAAATAAAATAAAATATAATCAAAATTAATTTCAAACATAATCATAACATGACATAATCAATGGAGTATAAGTTTATCCTAAGGAATATAAATTATTTTAAGAATTCCCCTATATCTTCGTAAATAGTCAAACTATATTCCCCCTAAAATCAATGAGAATCAAATGAAACATTGAATAAAATGAATGGTAAGAGATAAAGTATATGATATATTAAAGGGAAGTATGTACATCACAAATAATAAATAAGTTTTTAATAATGATTATATCTCATGGAAGTAAACGTGCGACAAGAAACCCTTACCACTTTGTAATTAGTTAAATCATAGGACACATAAATGAAATAATAATAAAATGAAGAATTTAATACCATGAGGATAATTAGATCCAAGATATCATATATTGAAGGGAATTATATACACATAAAAAATATTGATGAATAAATTATATTTCTAAAAGAAATAAAAAGTGAGAGGGGTAACCCCTTAGCTTATGTCTGAAAGCGATCTTAAATTGTACATAATATTTTGGATAATAAATTAAATTAATCAATTACTTAATTAGGATCCTATTAAATATATATATGATTTATTATTATTTTATTATATTCATTTATTTCCATTTATATGAGTTTTAATGTTTACTTTTGTTTTTCTATGAGAGTTCGTTTACATGTTTTTATGGTCGGCTCCCTTGAGTATACATATCAGTGTTCTTGTCAGATGGGAATAAATTTCCCTGAAGTGAAATTTTATAGAATTATTTATATTCCAAAATTTTAAATGGTTTTATTAATAACTTGTTTATTAGGTGTTAGGATGATTCAATAGGTAAAATGTTGATGAAAATTTCATAATTTATTTTGGCCTTTTTTACGACCTTCATGAATTTGTGTCATATTATTTTAAATTAGTTTTATATTTTGCTTACAGAACATGATACAATTTATAATACGTACATTAAATTCGGATTTAAACATAATAATGGTTTCAGTACTAGCCTTTAAAGCTGTTATGGAAAATGAAAACTCATCATCCATAAAGGGGTTGAACCGACACATCACATATGATTTCATTTAAAAAAAGAAGGATATGAGATGGGATTATGCGATTTATAATCAATTAGAAAAAAATATAATACATATGATTATGTAGATATAATTACAAATTATAAATGGGATATGATGAGAGTACAAGAGAATAAAATAAATTAGAAGAGAAAGGAGGATTTTCCCCATGAATATCATCTACATGGGAACCTTATTAAGACACATGGATTTGTTCTTTTGGTAAGAATAGTTCGTATTGGACATGAATAAGAGGATTGGGAAGGTAATTGGGATAAATTTAGATAACATTAAAGGATTATAAGGTGTGATTATATGGGGTGGTGAGTGGTGGTATTTATAGGGAAGGAGAGGGGTTCTTTTTTATTATTTTATTCATTTATTTAATGTTTTGGATCAAGAATATCAATTGTTTTGATTTTTTTGACTATGTAAAGTAAAAGGAGCATTATATTTTATAAATAATGTGTGATTACCGCATCTATACGTTATCCATGATTCAAAAATTAATTTATTTTCTTAAAATGTTAAATACTTTAAATTACAATATTTAACTATTCATAAAAATTCAACTATTTTAGAAAAAAATCCAAAAAACACACTCTAAAAAATTTTAAACATGTAGATATCAAAAATGGACTCCATTTTATGTGAATAATTTTATAAAAATGAGAAATATAATTTTAAATTAAACTTATCATTTATTTGAAAAATACATATTTTAATATTATAACCGATTTTAGGACACTTTGAAAAACAAATCGCATTATTATAAAATTCTCAAATAATTATAATGAAACAAAATATTAATTAATTAATATTTTTATGATAATAAAATTTCATTTAAATATTTATATCAATTATAAAATTATAAATTAACATTTTCATTTCAATAAAATACCAACACATAAAATATCATTTTTAAAACATTTAATTACTTATTACAGGATAAATATATATCATATTTTCATTTACGAGATACCTAAATATTATTTATACTTTTCTAGGCATGTTTATTATTATAATGCCTAGATTACTATTAAAAATGGTAATATTACTATTCCAATGGTGATGTTAATATGTAATAGTATATCATGGTTCGTTTAAGCATGGTGTTTTGTGAAACGTAAACTATTGCATAAATTGAATTTAGTTAAGAAGATACATACAGAAAAATATAGGTGTGTTTTATTATTACATTCTATAATTAATTGTGTCCTCATAATTAATTTTTTTTGTAATCATGGAGTTTTAATTTTAAAATACCTTTGTGTAAATCCCACTTCCTCACTATGGTTAGTAAAACATTCTCTTGAATAGAGGTAAAGGATAATGTGATGGTCACCACAAAACTCAGTTTCCCTATAAAAGAACATTTGCGGGAAGAGAAAACATGGGAATGGAAAAGAAATGTAACTATCAATTTTTTATGAAGAGTGATAGAGAACATGGTTATTATAATTTCTACTATCAGAAAACCAAATTTTTTTTATTGATTAAAATATCATTCATTTCATAGTAAGAAAAGTAAATGGGTAGCATTTTTTTCAAAAATAATTTTCCAAAAGTTGAGGGATTTTTTTCTTATATAGATAGGAACCTGAGAAAATAATCCTATATGATTACATTCCATTTAATAATCATAATATAATAATTGGAATTTCTTGGATATATATTAAATTCATTTTTAAACCAACAAATGTATATTCAAGATGATTTTTATGTCTGAAGAACATTTATAAAAATAACCCCTAATACATTCATTTAACCTTTAAATATTAACTAAAATAAAAATTTCTATAACATGTTTTGAAATAATATAAATCATACATTCAAAAAATAAAAACAATATAAATTCAATAAGTAGATACCTTAAGACTCATTCAATTTTTTTTTCAAATTTAATCTCCAAAAATTTAGAAGGAAGGTCACTAAATGTCCAAAATGAACATAACATAATATATACCCAAATAATGTAGATCTTATTATCACATATTAAATTCTTAATATTTATTAAACCTTTATGGAAAATTCATGATTCCAAGTGTAAAATTTCAGGTTGATGAATATATTCCTTAACTCCAAACATCTAATAATCCCAACATAACATAAAATGTCAAATCATTAACCACATTAATAGTCACCCATATTATCCTATAGACAAATATTTAATAATATATCAATACTAATAACCTATTTAAGGATATATATCCCATGTCATTATTTTTCAATAAAATAAAATTGCAACAAAATCACTTCTCTTGATTACTGGTTCTATTCGTCACATGCTTCTAATTCCATAAAGAAGTACGATAGTGCAATCCTTATATGACACATGATTATTATAACTTGAATACCATTTATAAAATACATTTAAAACATAATTACTGAGTAAAAAATAATTTAATTATTCCACTTGGACTATAGTATGATAATAAGCTTGACCTTGATCAATTTTCTTCTTATAATTTATATACTCTTGACTCTTGGGGAATTAATTTTCAATGTTCCATATTTACTTAGAGTTTATGAATTAGACCATTTCTTTCATTAAATTTCAATCAAGTTCCTAGTGGACCTTATCTCCATATGTGTAGAAGAATAAAATTCCCATAAATCATGTAAAAATGCGTTTCTTCCCATAATTATCACAAGTTGGAAAATCCTTATTTTTTTTATCCATATCAATTTTTTATATTACATCATTTTATTCTCTTTTTTACCTTTAAAACCATACGAATTGAAGAATTATTTCTATATCTTGATATCTAAATATACTATATCCTCACATGATGATAATGTTTTAGATACTATTTCCCTTTGAAGGATTGATTTAATACCATTAAAGAAACATTCTATATCATTAGTTTTATTATGTATATAGTATATAAAATTATCATCTAAACTTGTAATGTTAGCTTCATATATTGAAACATTTTATTTTTATTTTTATGAGTCTTAAGAATTGTCTATCCATATCTACTCATTTTTCTCTAGTAAAATATTTTCCAGGAAAAGATCCTTAAAATCCTTCAATTCAATGTTGGAAATTTACTCTTCCTTATAAGTATTTTGAATCAATGACCACTATTGATATTCATCTTCCGAGAGACCAAAAAGATCCATTATAAAAATATCTATTTCATTACATCCCTATATGATAAATATCTTCTATATGGAACTTATCCTTTGTTCAACTACAAATGGATTTCTAGTCCCATTGAATAGTGGAGGTTGCTATCACTAGATGCTGTCTAGCACTATTACACCACATTGTGGATTAAGATTATTCATAAATAATGTTATTTCTCATAACATGCATCATGTCTTCTAGTATAGTTTTAATTTGTTTGGATCTAAATACAGTTCTAGATCCAACATTATTATTTTGCATGGGATGGAAATCCCAACATGGAATAAATGTGTTGATACGGTTTTCAATCCTTCCACTAGGAACCTTTTCAAAGTAATGACATACACTAGATTAGATTATGAAAATTTCAAACTAGTTAACCAAATAAAAAATTGTAAAACTAATATCAAAATCATGAGCATGGTTACTTTGAGAATATTCTCATTGTCATTTATGGGGTTATATTTCCATGATATATGTTTTCTTAAATTTAGTTTCCATTGGTTCTACTAAAAATTATCTAATACCAACTATAAAGACCACAAAACCATTAGCCCATATCCAGTGAATTTCATTATTATATTATTAATAAGTGAAATGTATCACATCCAAAATGACTTATTATTTTCGTAGCTTTGGAAAATGAGATATTAAAATATTTATAAAATTAAAACTTGAAATTGAAAATAACATTGTAACTCCATTGGAAACACTCGTATTATCTTAGATTATATATGTATTTCAATTATAATATATATCTTACCATTCAAGGGAAAAATAAAACATAAAAGATGGGTGACATAAAATGATAAATATTAGTATGAATACAAGGTAAGATATCAGAAAAAACCTACTTAATAAGACATAATGAATAACTAAATAAATTCTATTAAAAATAAAATTGAACATAATATGGAAGGAATAAAATATGGTCAAATATGGCCATATTAATAATGAAATAAGAATTAATCATAACCATGGATATTATAAAAGTGTAATAATGAAATTTATTATCAATAACTAATCTCATAATGATTGAATAGATAATAGAGGACATCATTAACACACCAATGAGGATTCACCCACAACACAATACGTAATTAGGTAATACTTAATCCAATACAAAAAAAAGTTTTTCTTTTGAGACCTATCGATGCATCAAAGGGATATAGAGGTCCCCAAACATCACTTACTATGTCTTATGTATTACTCATATTAAAGTGATGAAATATAATCGACATATAAATTCATATTGAAACTAGTATATAAAATTTTAATAACCTTAAATATCGTTTTTTTAATTTTCTAAAATCCTCTTTATGGTTAGTGGTAACTGTACACATCATAATAAAATAAATAGAGATTAAAAAATTTTAATTTTCAGATTCAAAATTAAAAAATTAATCCAAACAAGATCCATGAATTTAAAATAATGTGATCCTCAATAAAAACCAAATCAAAACCTCGAAGGCCATGAAATTCACTACGTGGACTGAGGACGGGCATGTTGAGTCACATTGACGTCGCCACTACAATCATCACATCACCACAGCCATTATCCCTTCACCAAATTCCCCTCTCAAACACTATTATCCTAAAAATCATCAGTCATCGGCAAGAGTAACCATCAGTCTGAATCATAACCATGGGAATTGAAAACCCGCAAAGTGATGAAGGAAGAATTCCCACATATCATCGTATTACCACTATAATCTCTAAATGAACAAATCAACACCTTTGATGAGCACCTAGATATGAGAGGAACCCATGTTAGTGAGTAGGTCTCCTGCTAATAACTTCATGTGTAAAAACTATGGAAGAAAACTATGTAATACATCAAAACTATGGAAAAACCATTAGTCCACCAAAACAGAGCTTTCTGCATCAAAGAGCTTCATCAAGCGAGGACCACCAAATCTTAGATCAAGACTTGGTTCATTGAAGAGGAAGAGATATAGATCATAAAAAAGGATAAAAAAACTCAACTCTCATAAGGAAAACATTGGTCCACTAAATCCCACAACCTAAAAACCCTTACCAACCATCGCTCAACATCCGATTGGGAGGGGAGCAGTGTAACTTAGGGTCAGAGCAGGATTTGAGCAGCAAAAGGGCTATGGACTACTGACCACTGAACCGCAAACTCGAAACCCCTTTGATACCCTTGCACCAAATCTTACCTGGAGAGGTGGAGAGGAACCCTAGGTCAGAACATGGTTGTATTGGCCAAGGGAACAATAGAATAATTTATCATTTGAACCATAAAACATGAGAGGGGAAACCATTACCTTATGTCCAAAAGCATTATGGACTTGTACATAATCTCTAGGTTAATTAAATAAGATTAATTAATTAATTAATATTGAAAAATATTAAATATAGTTATAATTTATTATAATTTTATTAATTTCATTCATGTTTATTTTGGTGAGTTGTAATGCTTAATTTATTTGTACCAGGACCATTCGTTTTATGGGGTTATAGTCATTTCCCTTGAGTATAAATATGGAAGTTCTTATAAAGTTGGAATAACTTCACCAGATGAGAATTTATTTAGTATTAATGAACTTTAATAAGTTTAAATTGTTTCATTCATAATTTTTATAAGTTATAAGGATGATTCATTAAATAAAATGTTGATGAATATTTCTGAATTCATTTTGGCGGTTTTAATGATTATCACTAACTTCTATCATTTTATTTAATAACATAGTCATATATCGGTTCCAATACATTATGTAACCTATAATATGTAAATTAGAATTGGATTTAAAAATAATTAATGTTTTAAGACCATCCTTGATAGCAGTAATGGAATATAACAACCCATCATCAAAAAATGTGGTGAATCAACACATCAAAAACGATGTTTTGATTTTAATAAATAGAGGATAAAGGATTTGATGAAGGATAATCCATTAGAAAAAAATTACAATATATATATGATACTGGAGTTACCATTACACTTTTTATAGGGATATTTAGGAGATTATACAAAAATAAAATAAATTAAAAGAGAAAGGATGAATTTACCTCTCCAATATCATCTCTTTTGGAACCTCTATAAGAAACTTTGATTTTGTCTTTTGGTAAGACCATCTGGTATTAGACATGGGGAATATAAATATGTATTTGATATAGTTTAATTCATACATGAATCTAGGATTATTTTTTGTGAGGTGACAGGATGATGAAATTTCGTATTTATAGGGGAGGATAGGGGTGTTTTTTGATTATTTTATACATTTATTTATTTATTCGTCTCAAGACTATCAGTAGTTTTGATTAATGTGACTATGTAATGTAACAATATATTATGAGTTTGAATTAATGTGTTCTTAAATGATCCATACATCATCCATGACTCAATAATTTATTTATTTACTTATAATGATGAATACTAAAATTATTTTATTTCCCTATTCATGAAAAATTCAAGTATTTTAAAAAATATCAAAAATTAACCCTAAAATATTTTCGATTTATTGATTTCATAAATAAATATTTTTTTATTAAAATAGATTTCTATAAATTGGAAATCTAATTTTTTATGAAAATCATCATTTATTCGAAAAAGTCTGATTTTAATATTATAACGTATTTTATGACACTTTTAAAAATTAATTATGGTCTCATAAAATTATCTTATAATTATAATGAGATAAATATTAATTTATGAATCAATTTTATTAAAATAATTTTTTCTTAAAATACTTATATTCATTTTAAAATTTTAAATAAAAATTTATCTTTCAAAATAATTGAAACATATAATTTATCATTTTTACATCATTTATAGAGTTCATCCATGATATAAATATATCATATTTTTGATTTTTTGAGATACCAAAATTTTAAGTATACTTTCATAGGTGACATTATTATTCTAATGCCTAGATTACTATTCCTAATAATCACAATTCTTTTCCAATGGACCTACTACTATTTAATAGTATATCATGATTCGTTTATGCCCGATGGTTCATAAAATATAAGATATCAAATAAATTAATTTTTTTAAGAAGATACATACTGTAAAATATTTGGGTCTTATAAAAACCAAAATATATATATATTGATGCATTCTAAGGGTTCAGAATATTGAAATTTGATAGGATAAATATGAGGAAAGCTTAAATCAGTTATTCATATTCCCATAAACATTTAGCTAAAATAATGGCTAATAATATTATTTAATGAATACCTAAACTATGAATCACTACATCAGGTATTTTTATTTAAATTTTGAAATTTATATTATATATTTTTTTATAGTTTAATTATACATTTTTTATATGTTCCTACAAGTACAATATAATTAATTTTCATTATGCATATATGTTTTACTCTAATATGTTATGGGTTTATATTATATGGGTCTATCAAAATCTCAAGTGTCCAATATATTTGATACTTGATGTGGATAAAAATTATAAATCTAAATTTTTACTATAATTCACCTCTTATTGTAGTTTACTTATTGTGATAATCTAAGAAAACATTTTATTTTAGAGAATGTATCTATACTTGAAGATGAGACTGATATATTTCTATATATTTAATTATTATTATTATATTTTTCTTCTAAATTTTCTTTGTATTAAATTTTTTTAGGGATAATATATTTTTTATTCATATGATGATATGAATTCATGTTGGGATTATTGATAATATAAATCCTAATCATTCCCCAATTTTGTATGGTGATGATTATGAGCATAAAAAAGTTGAACAAAAACATTTATCATTAAAACCGGGTCATGAGTTTTCTTATCTTAATAGGTGTTTATAATATTTTAGATATTGATGTGCCCACATCATTTAGTGATGAGAAATTGAAATTTTAGTTTAATATTTCAATGAGTAAGATGATGTTGTTTTTTATATAGTTAAATATATATATTATTTTTTTATCTATTAAAATAACTAACATGATGTGAATAAAATTACAGGTTACAAAATTTTCATCATTAAAATTTTTGGAAACTAAGAACGTTATATTGAGAATTTATTATAAATCATTTGAAATTATATCTTGTGAAAGGATTTTGAAAATTAATCCATGATTTATTACTATTGTTAATAGTTTACAATCACATGGATATAAATATTTTTAAAATTAAATTTCTTAAACTTTCATATCCTATTAAAGGAGTGGGGGTGTAATATGAAATCTAATGGAAATAGTAAACATATTACTAATAGTTTGAGTATTTATTACATTATTAGAACACTAATTCAATATGGGATTTAAATTAATAATATATAAGATAAATAAAATAAGAAAATAAGTTTTGAATTTTCTTCTACATCTAAAGAATTAAATTCAAGATTATTTAATGATAAATCATTACAACAGAGGTTATAGTTTTAATGAGTTAAGTGAATGAAACATTACAAAATTTTCTATAAAAATGAATCATCGTTTGAAAAATAATAATTTCTAGAGTGAATTCCAAAATGATAGAAAAGTAAAAAATGATAAAAATAATCTTTTTAGCCTATCTTCTATGAGTGGAGAAAGAATGGATATATTTTTCAAGATTTATTTAATTTTAAAGGGATATAAAATTGACATCCAAAATGTATTAAAATAGATTATATATGAACAGTTTTAAATAAATAGATGTAATTTGTGTCATTTGGGGTGATAAAACATAAAAACAATAATAAAAAAGTAGTAATGATTGTAGAAATATCAAAAAATCATCCTCTAATTTTATAAATATTGAGAAATTAATTATAAGGAAAATGATTGATGAGGTTCCCAAAAATCTGATTATCGATAAAAATTATTTTCATGAAATATATTTTCAAAATTAAGATGAGTAATGTGATGATGATTCTAATACCCATACATGTTAGGAAATTTAATTATATATTATAAGAAATAATAATATAGAATAAGAATAAAAGATAAGTGTAATATTTGTAAAAGTATATTTTTAGGACATATTGAGAAGAATAGTAAAATCATGACTAAACTAGTTGAATGGAAGGTGGTATTTTTTTTGATCGATGATGATGTTTATAATGAAAAAATTTGCATAAAATAGTTTTATTCTGAGTTAAAGGATTTAAGAAGTAAATTTTCTTAGGCCAATTCAAATAGGAAAGTAAAATGAAATAATACATTAAAAAGATAATATATTTGGTAATTGATAGATAATGTGTTTAGAAAAAGGGAAATTTTTTTGATGATAAGAATTATATTTCTCATATGATACCCTTAATTGAATTTTTGAATATTAGATTGAATAAATTTACCAATATATTAATATTAATTAATAATATGTATAGTTATATTAGAATAAAATTACCAATTTGATAAATAAATAGTATGGCCACCAAATTTTTGATATATCGAATGAACTATTTTTTCCCTAACCATAATCCATTTTTCACTATGTGCCTAATAAAATTTCTTTAATATAATAATTATATACTCAATAGAGATTAATATTTTATAAGATCATGATATTTTATTTTTATGGAAATGGAATCTTATGTGCTCCAAAGACTAAACAAAATTCAAGATCAAAAATCATATTTCATAAATACCTTTGGACCTAATATGTCTTATATTCTGAAAGAATAAATTTTGAAAAAATTATGTTGATTCATACTAGTAGTTGAAATTCTTTACACAACACGTAATTGTATTTTTTCAAACATTTCCAAAAAAATTTCTTTTATGAGATTATATTTTGAATGTATTTTCCAATATATTTATGTTTTTTCTAATACCATCCATTATTTTATCATATGTAGGGTAGTTTGAGTTATATATTTTTGATTTTTTTTAAACATAGAACTTTTATTTTATATAATGTTTATATCAATAAATAAATCAATCTGGTTCAATATTCAGATGAAGATGATTAAGATAGTTTACCAGAAGATAAATTACATTTGATTATGAATTTTGGTTTTCAAATCTTTTATTTTTTAATGAACTGTTTGATTTATGATAAATTTTGTGGTTATTATGTGGGATTTTTTAATTTAATGGAATATAAGGAATTAAATATAATAGTACCATTACCAACATATCTTATTTAGTAATTCAAAATATGATATTTTTAATTTTTAATATTTTATGAAATCTTTAAACCATATGTTTCAGTACGAAAAAATCATGTTAGTCAGATCCTAAAATGTATAATATTATTGTGAATTTATTTATGAACCCT
Source organism: Viscum album (assembly GCA_963277665.1). NCBI lineage: Eukaryota > Viridiplantae > Streptophyta > Magnoliopsida > Santalales > Viscaceae > Viscum > Viscum album. The sequence continues at coordinate 115,672,707 of OY728127.1, forward strand.
AAATATTGGGGATCGACCATGAGTTTATGTGGGTGATTCAATATAGGTAATCTACTAGAGCATTTATAAATTTTCAAAGTACTCTAAAATATTAGTTTTTCAAATTTCATCATCCAAAGAAATAATTTGGGGATAGATCATCAATTAATATTTTTTATATCATGATTTATTTATGGTGAAAGATTTCTTTACCATAATAATTCACTATGATTTAATTGTGGGGAGATATCATTACTCTAAAATATGATTATAACGAAAACTATCCTTTAACAATCTATTAATCATATGAAACCATGATATTAGTTGAATTAAGAAATAATATAGTACTATGGTCAACTCTTCTCGAAAAACCATTGATCTTACTCTAGATAGGTTCAATATGTTTCTTGAGATTTATATGGATGGTAAGTAAATAATTTTATATTAGAAGGTATCCATGATTTATTGTTATTTTGATATGAGTAATTAAATGGAATGTTATTTTTGTATAGGAGAAGGGATATAATATGAATGAAATGTCACATGAACTATGTATTGTGTTTTATTATTTTTAGTGATTTTTATTATTCAGAAGTTATGGGGAATTAATATAGATTAAAAACATCTATATATTGAAATTTCTATTTAATATATAGATTTTTAATCATTCAATATCATTTTGGTCATATATTGATGTTATTTTCATTAGAATGGTGATGAAATATTTTTTTTGATTTTCCTAGTTTCTGAAAAGGTATTTAAGGGAAATCCAATTATTTAATGGTTTTTATAATTAATATCATCCTAAAAGTAGAAGGATAATATAATTATTGATGATAATATTTATCAGATTAAGTTCATGTATGAGTTTATTGAGGAGAAATATATCAATAATTCATTATATGGCGTCGAAATAGATGCTCGAAAACCTGTCATAAGGAAAGTTGATTTGAAGGGTTTGAATATATAAAATTATAAGAGATATTTTTATGGGTGTTCTATTGTTAAATCTCAAACTCCTGAGAAGAAGAAATATATATAATGTGACGTTCAAAAAAAACATCCTTTGTTATAGAGTTATAGTATTAATATTGAATAATTACAAAAACTAGTATTATCATTTTGGGATGACTAAAAGGTAAAGGTTAAAAAAATAATAAATTAAAAGATGAAAGGGATGTTGGAAATATATACATTGGTTTTGAAAAAACATGATTCTATGGATTGAATGTATGATAAATATCAAATAAAATCTATGTAGGTGATGAAATATTCATATTAAAATAACCTGATAGATTATAAAATGTGAGAGAACGTTTTACAACTAGTTACATTTCATGAGAATATTTTGAAATATATTCGTAACCAATGGATGATTGAAAATAAATTAAAATTGAAAGATCCATTAATATATGTTCTAGATTATTTTTTCCACTATATTATCCTCATTGTAATGATTGAGAAAACATAAAAATACCATGGACATTATTTAATAAGAGGTTATTCCTTTACATAACACATCTTTAGAAATAAAAAAATTGAATTCCTTCCCAGACATGGGAGACACTGAAATGGAAAAGTATGTTTTAGATGTTGTTGATACTATGAATGAAATTGATTTTTAATATTTACCTTAAAATAAAGAACTTTCAATTTATGGATTTGATGTGTAGACTACATCTATTTCTAAAAACAGTAGTTCAATAAAAGAATAGATGACCTCTAATTATAGATCATTCTAATTTAAAATTAATATAAACCCCATTCTGTTTTTAAATAATAATGTGAAATATGTTTTAAAAATATCTAATTTTCCATTGAAATTCTAATATATCTAAAAATACTTTTAAAAACACTATTTAAAAATGAAAATATGTTATTCATTGAAATGATACTCACTGTACAATGACATAAATAAATAGGGATACTATAAATCGTTCAATCAAGGAACCACCATTTTACCTCTAACACATAGTGATGTTAATGTAACACCGTATATAAAAGAGTGAAATATATGAAACAATGAGCCAAAACGAAAAATGAATAATTTTAATTTATATTTAACCATAATAACCTAGATGATATATTGTATGAGATAAATAGTATTAATTGACCTATAATATATATTTAAATATCATACTCAATACAAATTTATTGATAAATGTTTAGTAACTAATAAATAAATTTTTTTGTATACAATTTTTTTCTTCCAATGAATGTTTACTAAATAAATGATTTTTATTAGTTATTATGATAGTATACTAAAATTAATTTCCCTAAATTTTAGATATTTTATTTTATAGAAAAATATATTATTTTTCAAATCATAATATTAAAATTTTTATATGGTGAATCCTAATATTTTTCTAAAATGATTTCTTTTCCACTAAATAATTTTAAGAATAAATTTTATTGAAAAATTTATTTTTTATAAATAATATAAAATAGTAACTTTTTTATTAAAAATGGTTTCAATGTATAATTTATTATATTATATTAAAAAAATTTCAAATTATTTCATAGGAATAATTTTTTATATTTAATTTAGTAAAACACCATTTTTTATACCTAAAATTGTTTTTATGAAAAAAAGTTTGGTATGTGAACTATGTGTTTTTAAGTTAACAAATGAAAATAACATCTATAGTTGAATGATTTTAATGTTATTTATATTTTTTTAATATATAAAATTTATTTTAATTTAATCATTTTCAATGTTGGGATAATAATAAACCATGATTTATACTTAAAAATATATTTTTCTAATTTTTTTTAATCTCTTACTGCACAATAATTTTAAAATTAATTTCATTCACATATAAGAATTTAATTTGATAAAATTTATTTCATATTTAGAATCATATAGATCATTTTAGGTCAATAACAACCATGTAATTTTTTTCAATATGTGACGTTACCATAATACAATTTATCACTTCTATAATGGGTATATCAATTTAATCTAGGTAGAAACTACGTCACAACACAACAATTTACCATATTAATTATTTTTGGACGAATTTAATTTTAACCTATCATATTAGGATCAAAATATTGTTTTTTAATTGACACATTTCCATGAAAATATCTTATTAAAATTTTAATGTAAAGAGAGTTACAAAATATTAGTCTCTTGGTTTTAAATATCGATAATGTGTTCATTTGGGAAAAAATCAAGTTAATAATAAATAAAAATGACTATTTTTAACCACACGAGATATATTTTTGGATGATAATTTATTTATTATTTATATGGATTATATAATTACCTTAAATTATTACACAACACCGATGTAATATTTATTAAATTAGTTGAATAACATAAAAAATGATTTTAAAAATATTAAAAGATATATTACTTGAGTTAGTTTTAGTCTTCAAACAATTTTATTTATTAATAATAAATATTCATAATATTATAAATTATTATATTATACCTCCATATTTTTCTTTATATATATTAGGTTAAATAATTTTGATAGTTTCAAAATTAACATTAATGATATTTTATCAAAATAATATAATATTAAATTATTTAAAAAGATATAAAAATAATGAAATAGTAAAATTATGATAATTTATTCTTTAAAATATCATATTTCTTCTATTAATGATAAAATCTACAACATATTTGAAAAAGTATTACCCTGTAAGAGTATTCAATTTGATATAGTGGTTAATGTAAATATAGGTTAACTAAAGGGTTAAACCGAACAATAAGGTTTAAAATGGTACATAAAACTGTCAAAATAATATTAATTAGTGAGATTTAAACCCCATAATATTTTTTTATTACCAATATTTTTTTTGAATTCATGCTACATAATGGATTTTTTATATTTTAATCTTCTATGAAATTCCAAAAGTTTCCCTCCCCACAATTATAAAAGGGTAACTCCTCCCCTCATGTATTGACACAAAATTGAGTCTTCTAGATGAACCTATATGGAAAAAATTCCATCTAAGCTTACCATGAAACATTTTATATGTTTGTTACTTCCAAAATACCAATCCTAGAATCGATATGAGGAGATCTAAAGAAGTTCTTTCCATGGAGAGATAATTTCATCCACCAGTAACTTTTTGTTTTAATTTTTCAGTTACCTTAAATACATATTTTATAATCAACATAATATAATTATTAAAATGTATTAAGTATACATAAATGTAATTATTATTTTGTAAACATATTTATGCACCCTTTTCATTCTATTTGAAAACGATGGTATAGATCGTGCGTATATATGACTTACCCTCTCCATGTAGACAATCACTTAGTTTCTCATAAAAAAATTTTAAATATTGATATTTTTAAGTTTCTTATGTTTATATATGATATTTTTGAAATAATTATACTACTTATTGAAATTATATTTTCTACCTTATTACCTTTCAATCCTTTTGGAAATGATAATGTTGTTCATGTAAACAAGTGAACTATCACCTCCATGAAGTAGTGTGATTGGATTTTTATTTTTTGATATTGATGGTAATACATTTGGATTTTATTATTATATAAAATTTATATGATATATTACTTATTATTTAATGATTAATTATTATTCACCTTTATGTCACTCCATTAGTCAAAAATGAATAAATCATACATGCATACCTATAACCTACCATCTCCATGAACGACATAATTCATTTTTCTATATAAATATTTAATTAAAGTGTTTTAAAAATTATATAACTAATAAATAGGATACTTATATGATGATTAAAAATCTTGATATCATGTAATCATGATCAAAATACAGTGGCAAAAAATTACCAAAACTAAACATTCCTGAAAAATAAAGAAAATATCTCACAGAATAATGGTTTCAATAAATAATTATTAGTAAATAAGAGATAAAAGAGTATTAGTAAATAATATATGGTATGATATATATTTGTATTGTTAAATAATATATCTTTAATATATCATTATATATTATTTAGTAGGATCAAACACATACAATGGAAGTCAAACCAAAGCTAATGGATTTTCATCTCACATTTATTTCTATGGGACACATGCCATATTCACAACTTGTCAATGTTTTGTTAAATATATTTACTATGATTTTTTTAATATTGTTATTAATGTTATGGTGATTTAAATATCAATCTATTTTTATTTATTTCATGGGTGTATGATCTGTTGGTTACCAAAGCGGTATATTTTTTCTAGTGAAATATCTTTGGTTATCGAGATTGTGTGGTATTAAGATTCTGATAATGAAATGATAGGATCCATACATCATGAAACTAGTGTTTTTATTCCAGACTAGTTAATTTTTTACAATAAACGTGTTCCATTCATCTTCCTTACATTAAGTAGTTATGGAAATGAAAATGTGTACTCAATGAAAATTGACATTATTTCTCTCTTCAAAAGAAGTTTTTTCCTTCCATACGCATGTTTTATAATAATGTTATAATGTTGTATTTGAAATTTTACTATAATATTTTAGTGTAATTTTTCCCATGATTGACATTTAAAAAATTTTTTTTAATGGAATATTATTTTCATATTATAAAAGAGGGACTTATTGATATTTTAAAAAATGTGAAAGGAATATTTGCATTTAACTTAAATACAATTAATGGAATTTATCACCATCATGACCTCCAATAGTGTTCAATATTCCATTAAATGGTTTAAATAACCATTTTAATGAATTTTTTCAATAATATTATTGTTGTTATTTTATTTTATAAGTGTATATTAATTTAAAATTGATATTTGACTCAATAAATTTTCAAATAAACCTTAAAGGTAATGTTTAGCTACGATAACAGCCTTTGATGTTGCATATGATTTAATGAGGATATGATCTAATTGTAAAATCCTTATTATTTCTATATATGGTTTATTTTATGATTAATATGGGTGTATTAAATATCCCCAATTTCCATGGGCCATGATTTGATGAAATTTTTGTAAAACCCACTTCATTTCATTGGTTGTGATTTGAATATTTTTATGATATTGTGGTACACATATGTTTGATTTTAATTATTTGGTGGTTTGGACATATATCTTACTTAAATAAATTGGGTAATTATTTATATATAATGAGATGAATAAGACTAAAATGGGGATTTTTCATATTTGAGTAAGGGATTATGACCACTATTATAATCTTGGGGGTGAACCTTAACTACTACAATTGTTTACATAGTTATCCCAATCCACTACAATAGTATTGGGTGTGAATGTTGACTACTGTGATGGTTTGGGGAGTAAAATTACTCCACTATGATAGCCTTGACAATGAAACATTACTACAACTATTATTTTTGGAGTGAACCTAACCCAATATAATATTTTTGGAAGTGAGATTTGAATTCTAATGAATTGATTTTCTCTAATTATGTGTATGACATAATTCATTTCGTATTCTAGTGTTATTTGATAATTAATCATGTTCACTAACTAATTTATGATACATGGATTATTAACATCCATGATTTATTATATGACTAAACATAAAGATATATGATATATAGGTTATGAGGTTTCAAATGTTGTTCTCATGTTCCCATACTGTTATTCTAATGTGATCATTGACATCTCCCTTTTATACCCTTACAAAAAAATATCTCATCATTTCTTATGATTCCTTTTAATAATGTATTAAATATGATAATTATAAGAAGGTTTATAGATGTTAAAAAGTGTTTTTGATTATATTTGATGAATATTATTACATTTTATGTTTAAATGAGTGCATTCAATTGTCAATGTTTTTTATTTGAGAAATATGGATTATGTTAATTTTTGGAAGAATATATGTTTTAATGTGATTTTAACTTCAATATTTTGGATACCATCATGGGTTCATGAAATTATGGTTCATCATAAGATAAAGGAAATGAATACACCATTTTTAGTGTTTTAAGTGTTGGGATTTTTAAGCGATTTGATATTTTAATGGGTTTTAGTTGGAATACTATATTTTGGTATAAATAAATCCGTGTTTTTGTTATAATATTTTATATTAATTAAATTATCCTCAACTAGAATGAGGAAAATAGGTAATCATGATGGTTTAAATTTCATTAATTAAAAGTGTGATATTTTAAGAGACATTTATGATCATGTTAAGGATAACATTTCAGGTTAGAATCTAAATTTTATTCATGGTGTTTTAGTGAATTTAATACATTATAAGTTTATATATTGATTTATGATGGTGGTTAATGTTATTTGGGAGATGTTTTACTAGGTCTATCTATTTTTAACCATTTGGATTAACAAGTGATATTTCAAGGAAAATTATTTTGGAATAATACATTGAAATTTTATAGATGTAAGGGGATGTGTATTCTATAGACTTTGAGGTTAATAAAATCATTAATGTTGGGATTATATAGGTAATCAATGATTTGGATATTAATATGTTATTTCATCATGTAATGATTTATTCATTACTATAATTATCTCATGCAAACCATCTATTCTTTTTGTTAATTCAAAAAAATAGGAGGAATATTTTGAGAAATTTATTTAATCCATTATAAGTCTATTTTAGTGGTTCATGAAAAGAATATTTAACCCTAAATATTAATCATTTTGAGGAACTTATTAAAATATAGTGGACAATTATTAAATGATGAAATTCAACTTTTCTAGTATATTTTCATATGTTCGTAGTTAATATGGTAAAGTAATGTGTCAACTCTATAAACATGATCTTAAGGTAAAGATATTTTCCTATAGAATTCAATTCCATTGAATTTATGGGTTTTTATGTCTTAATTTATACATGGTTTTGTGATTGATATATTTTTCCTGCTCAAGTTCACAATTTCTTTTTATTACTTCTGGGGAGTTAGTTTAATATTCCATGTCCGTATTTTCAGTTGGCACACATATTCTCCTATTTTTAAAAACATGTAATATGTTTTTCCATATGACCTTTATATTTTACCTTCCTTTCTTTCAAGATGTAGTTTTATTATAACTATATTAAATGTGTTTATAACAACTAAATTTCCAAATATCAACCCCTTGATTAACTAGAAAATGTTTAAATTTCAATGATGTAATTTATTAAAGGGGGAGATTTTAGCAGCCCTAGATTTTTAAATAACACTATTTTAGATAGCGTACAACATACAGATCACATTGCTAAAATTGTGAAATATTATTATTTAAATATCACCATTATAACCTTGAAATTAAATTTTTGAGTTTTAATAAGATTAACTAAATTGAGAAATATAAATATAAATTATATTCAAAAACAATTTATTTAATTTTTTTATTAAAGAGTAAATAAATATTTTTAGTAAAGTAATATTATTATTCTAAAATTATTTTTCTTCAAAAGTGATTTTTATTTATTTTTATGAGACATTATCATAATTAAATTCATGATCATTCAAAAATATTATTTTATAAAAAATGATATTATTTTGGAAATATTGATATCAAAATTATCATAGGGTGATTTTATGATATTTTTTTGAAATGATTTATTTTCTTGTGAATAATGAAAAATATTGATTTTCTTTTAAAAGTGATTTTTGTTTCAAGAATGTGAAAAGATTATTATTTTTATAAAATGGATTCAATGTAAAATTATTTATCTTATATTTTATATAATCTAATTAATTTCAATGAAATCAATACTATGTTTGGAATTGATATGATAATATTTTTTATATGTTGAAAGTCATATTCCTAAGAAATAGTTTTTATTAATAAAAAGTGTTTTAATATTAAATTGATCACTATTAATGAATATTTGAATGAAATGAATTTATTAAAAATTCAATAAAATGTTTTATTATTCAATAAATATTTTTCTTGGTATGAGATATGAATATACAATGTTTTATTCTTGAAAATTTATTTTACTAGAAATTTAATTTCATCTAGTATTACAATCTTATTTTAAAATTAATTTATATAAATTATATGTATTAAATATAATAAATTGGATTAAATATTTCTAAATAAGAAATTTTAAATATGATAAAAAGTCCTTTTTCTTTCAATATGAATATTTAGTTGGTAAGTGTATCACCTTGGTTAAGGGTAAACAGGGTTAATCTTGATCAACACTAAGTGGTAAGAACATAATGATTGGTATTAAATATTACTGGATGAAAATAATTCTAAAATTATCACTATAGGATCGAACATGAGCTGATTAATGGACAATTTTCAATGAAAATCACATACATAATATATAAATCGATGAAATTTTCAAAATGTCACCCTCTTAGTTTTAAAAGACTATTATGTGTTCGTATATGAAAAAAATCATGTTAAGTATGATTTTAAATTTACATTTGTATATTTATAATATTTCTTTGTAAATTTATTTACAATTTTTGGATAATATATAATTACATAAAATCTTACAAAATACTGACACAATATTTATTCAATTAAGGGAAAAATAAAATGAATTTTTTTTAAAATATTAAAAATGATTTAATTTGTTTGAATTATAGTGTTCCAATAATTTTTATTATATTTATGACATATTGTTATATCATTAAATTATTATATTCTATTTTAAACAATTTCTTTATATCATTTATTTAAAATATAATGAATAGTGTCACAAGTATCATTAATGATATTTTATCAATATAATATAATATTAAATTATTTAAAAAATATAAAAAAAATTATAGTGGAAAATTAGGCTAATATATGGTATATAATTGATTTATTTTTTCATTTATTAGTCAATAGTAACCTTATATGAAAAACAATAATCCTGTAAGAGTAAATTTTTTGTTAGAGTGGTTAATGATAAAATCAGTTAACTAAATGGTTAAACCTAATGATAGTGTATAAAAAACTAAATAAACATGTACAGATATAATTGTGTGATAATATTTCATCCCCATATTATATTATAAACGAATCCCTGATATTTTTAATCATTAGGACTAAATAATGAGTTTTTTTATTTTAATCTTATAAGAAATCCCAAAAGTTTCCATCTCCTCAATTATAAAAGGTATCCTCCTCCACTCACTCGCTTGCACCACAATGAGTCTTCTAGATTGACCATTCCCTAAAAAAATCTCTACTTAACATCCATATCCACATTATATAGTAAATATTACTCTCTATATAATATCAATAGATTCCTTAAGAGGATATTTAAATGAGTTCTTTCAAAGGAGAGGTAAACACCTTAATCAATGACGTTCTTTTTATAATCCTCTCTTACCTTTTCTAAATATGATATATTTTTCTTAAAATAAAAAATTCAGAAAGATAAATATAATTAATATTTATTATGATAATTAATCCTCATTTATTCAATGTTATTCCATCAAATGGTAAGTGAATGTATCACTCATAAATTTCTATGACTTACCTTCTACACGTAGTGATACAATTAATTTGTCAATACAATATTTTATGGATGGGTATTTTGAAGTGAATAATGTTTATATATAAAATATATGAAATAATAATTCACTATTAAGGATAATATCATATATACCTTACTAACATCCAATCTTCTTGGAAATGATAACATTGATCGTGTATACATGTGGAGTACGACCTACACGAAATGATCTAATTAATAATTCATTTCTATTTTACAGGGATGTTAATAAGGATGGATTTTATGTATATAAATGATTTAAAAGATATAATAATGAATATAGGGAGGTGAATTAATATTTACCTTTATTTTGTTCTGTCCACGAAAAAATGAAAGTAATGTTCATGTGTACCTTTGATCCACCATCTCCACGAATGGTGTAATTCATTTATCTATATATATATTTCACTAATTATTCTAAACCATTATATATTGAACATATATTTAATTTTTATCCAGATTAAAATTTTTTATAGTATTTATCCTTTTAAAAATACAAGGACCAAAATTAAAAGAAGAAAATATATAAGAAAAATATACCAGATTCCACCCGGATCAATGGTTTTAATAAAAAATTATTAAAAAATGGGTGATAAAAGGGTATAAGGGTATCAAGACTTAATTTTATCAGTGAAAAATAAATTTTTATAAATATTACATATATTATAAATAACATAAAATCTAATAGATAACAGAATACAAACCTTATATTGAAGAAATGGAAGAAGTTGTATTTCTTGAAGTTAAGGAACATATTGCAATGGAATAGTAACTTGACCATTGGAGTTGAAACATGACCATTAGGAATAATAATCCATAAAAAAATAGAAACCACACCAATGAATGAGTAAATAAAATTTAGTCATCTTATAAATGAAAAAATGAAAAAAATGAAATCATATTATAAGTAAATAAAAGTTATTAAAATGATAAAGTGATTGTTGTAATTTTTGTTAAAAAAATGTTTCTTTTTAAATTTTATAATTTATAGAAGTTTTTAAAAGAAAATTTATTTTCATAGTATTAATAAAGAAATTAATAATTTATTTTCTTTTCATTATAAAATTATTTTATGCGACCTTAAGTAATTTTTCATAGTTTCAAAAAATCAGTTATAATTTTGAAATCAGTATTCTCAAATAAATGATTATTTTTATTAAAAATTAAATTTATTTTATTTGGAAAATTGTTTTTATAAAATAGAGTTAATTTTTTCAATTATTCAAGTTAAAAAACTATTAGGGTGAATTTTTTTGGATTTTTATAATTGTTGAATTATTGATGAATAATGAAAAATAAAAATTTACAATATAAGTTAAATACATGAATTATTGAGTCATCGATGTTGTTGGGATTATATAAAAAAAACTCAAACTCCCATTTATTATTTTAATTTAATTATTTTTAAGGTTCAAACTATTCATATCCTTGAAAAAATACAACAAACTAAAGTATAAAATAATGAGAAAACATCTCTATCCTTCACTATAAATACCACCCCTCACCACCCCTTCTCCTCACACCTAAAAATATTTGAATATTTAATCATTTCAACCCAATAATATTCCAAATCCCATACCACATGTCAATTATCCTTTTACCTCCCCAAAATAACAAAACTAATTTCCTAAAGAGGTTCTCAAGGAGGAGAATTCAAGAGGTAAAATCATCTTCCATTCTGTTAATTTATTTTCATTTTCATTTCTTTTCTTATTATCTCCTAATATCCCTTATCTGAGAGTTATGGTAAATAAATTATGTTATATATAATTTTTTTTTATTATTTTAATGAAATAATATATCATCAAACCAATTCTCCTCTCCCTTTTATTCTAAAAATGAAAATGTTATCCGTGAGGTGTTATTTTATCACCTTCAAGGAAAACCCATTTTCATATTCCATTATCGCCTTCACAACTGGTCATACAATAGTTATAATGGATAAAATATATTTTAAAATGTATGTTAAATACTTTTTATGTTATATAACTAACATATATACATAATATTAAATAATAAAACCAAACAAGTACATGATGAGTGAAATCCTTCCAAATGAATCTAAACAATTTTCATTAACTTTTAATCTAATGAATCATCATAATATATTGAAACAATGTAATATATATAATGAGTTAAATTTATGTATATTAATTAATATCATAAAATTTCAATTATATAAAATTATCCCATTTTACACGGTCTTTTATACTTGTATATAAATGAACCGATCAAGAAAACCAAGAAAATGAACACTACTGATCTGTAAATTTGAACACTATAACACTTAAGTGGGCCATAAATGAACTTAATAAAACTATAATGACTAAAATAGAAATATAAGATGTTATTTACTTATTTATTAATTAATTTTATTTTATTATCCCATATATTAAAGTGGAGAGACCATTCATATATAAGGTTATAGGATTCTCAAACCCAACTGTCTTTCTTTGTGTTTTCCCTCATTCACTCCATTATCTGTATGGATATTCCATTAATGTTACTTAAATATAATTTCATTATCTATACCTTTTAATTTATGATATATACAAGATTCTAATATGGTTTTATAAAAAATACAAATATTTTTCCAAAATAACTATTCATTCTAAAAACACATATTTTACTTATTTCAAGATTGTTTCTTCTTCACTCAAGATTTATGATTCTTATACCAAGTATGATATTCCCTATAACTTTTATTAACCCCAATGTTTAGTCATGAATGTATTATTTGTGAAATGAAACCCATTCGTTTCAATTAGTTAATTTATTCCTCTGATTTATATACATTATATGTGGCATGGATGATTATACAAATGTTATGATGTGACGGGAGCACCCAAAAATATTTATCACTCCAATTCATTGGGTAATGTGATGTATCTTATGAAAAAAGGTGCAATATAAATGAACATGGTGCTATATTTTTTTAAAATAAAATTTTCATTGTTATTCATATAGGTTATGTGTGAACATTAATATAACTTTGTTCAAAAATATGTGTGGTATTTTATCACTAAGATTTTATGTTTCATGTTTATTTATTTGCACATTCCATGAATTTTTCTAAAGATTCCTCTCATTGTTATGATTATGATCCTATTATTATTTTAGGATGATAATGATTATGCTCAACCATGTTATATTGATTCATGTTATCATTTATCCTCTTGAAATGCTTTTATCCCTCTCTTTATTTGATGTATATCCTCAAGTGATTACTTGTACTAAAGAGAAAATGAGGGCCATTATGAATCTAGATAATAATAAATTAAAAAAAATCCATTTTTATTATATAATCATTGTTCTTGGTCCTAAATTTTCCATGACACTAAATCTTTGGATTTTGGTTTTGTAACACTATAATTTTTTTATCTTTAAAATTATGTAATAGTAATGTAAGAAAAAGTAGGCTTGTTATAATTGGGATTAGAGCACAGTTTTGTTAATTTGGGAATTTGGGATTAGAGAGCCTTAGTGAAAGCCCTTAATATGAAACTATGTATATCAGAATCCCACATGATATTCCTATAGAGTTCATTTCTCAAAAGAATAATTTAATTATTCCTAACTTGTCAACATCATTTTTTTTCAAACATATTCTATTTTAGAAAATAATTGGATCTGGGAGAAATCATTCCCATAATATGTGGGAGGGACAACACATCAAATGGACGAACTACATCCCCAATTACTTGGGAGGTAGAATTTAAAATTTCATTTCAATGATTACTCTACTGTATCAAACTATGAACAATAAAATTAATAATGTGGAATACCATCCTTAACCTAAGAAGAAGAAACTAGATATCGAGTCTTTTATGCAAAAATTACCACCGAAGTTTCCTAGATATTTTGATCCCTTGTTTGAGGAATAGCTGGTCAAATCAATGGAAAAGATCTTTTCAATGCTTCACTTTTCTGTGAAGGAGAAGGTGATTGTTTGTATTTATCATTAATATGGCGAGTCCAATAAATTATTGGAGTTGATTAAGAAAACCATGTTAAATGATTAAATTAAAGAGATGAAGTGGGAATACTTTATGAAAACATTTTTTAACAAATATTCTACAATAAAACTTCATATTTATATCTAGAGAGAATTTATAGAGCTAAATTAAAAAAGAAGCTGATTCTATCATGTCATAAGAATACAATTTCACAAGGCATGCTAGGTATTCCTTGAGTTTTGTTATCAATAGTGATAAAAAATAGATATATTATTTATTGGTTTCAAACCACACATTCTAAAGGCTATAGAAATTCAAGAATTAGAGAGTTATGAAGTAGTTTTTCGATTTCCTCTAATTTTAGAGATGGATTTTGTAGAGTTCTCCTAGGTTTATAGTGATTAGAAATGAAATATAGAGTTTCAATATGGAAGATCCAATGAAAAAGGTGCAAGAGAACTCAACCACACATAAGTCAAAATTGTGAGAATGAGAATCATGTGAATTTCCTTAAAGGGATGGGGAAATAATTTATGTGTGGGAGAGAAGTATAGAAAGATCATAAATGTTGAAGAGATATGAGTAATATGGAAAATGTGGTGGAGGAAATATAGCCCAACCAATGGTTCAATGCATTAATTGTACAGTGAAAGGGAACTATGCAAGATACTTCCCTAAGCCTAGAGTTGTCGAGGGTAATCAATGTCATAAGACACCAAATCCTATGTAGAAATGGAATTAATCTGCCATAACTACTACTGAGGTGGATCCCGAAAATGATGTTGTGATAAGTACACTAGTTATTCATTCCATATTAGAGAACATACTTTTTGAATCTCGTTGTACAAAATTTTTATATCATTCACGTTCAATAGAATTATTCAAAACCCCCTCAAAATATGGAGGTTGTATAAGGCCCTGACCTTAAACCTTACTTAATATTTAATTAAATGAATAATTCACATTGAGGATATTTTCAGGTTTAGAGTTTTAGAGAATTAGGACATAACTATTACATCTCAAAATATTACAAAGTAGAAACTTCTACCAATTTTCCATAAAATAAAAAAACTTAAAAATAAACATGTCTAGATCCATGTTTTAGATAGCATGACTTTTCCTTGATCCCATCCTTGACCCTATTCCACATTAAGTCCTGTGAAAAACATTTCAAAAATTTGGGATGAGCATAAAAAGCTCAGTAAGGGATATAAAAGTACGAAATGAAAACATTAGTCCATGTATGAAATCATACTTTACTCATAAAACATAAGAATTTTAACATACCTCATCAAATCATGAATAAATCATACAAATCATAAGACATAAAGGTAACTTGAGGCATTCATAACATTCTTACTTAGGGAGTAACCCTCATGGTTACGTTTGAAATACCCATCATAGTATATTCCCTAAATCTCTTCAGAGAAACCTTAACGTTTAACTCCTTCACGTTACCCAATGCATTGGAGAGCTATATCGGGCTCACCCTCCCTTAGTTTATCACGGAACCACCCGTCTTCATAACAATTCCCAAGAAACATAACATAATCGTATCATGTAAAACATGCATAAAGGAAACATAACATTTCCATATTTCAATAAAAAGATATCAATACAACACATTGATATAATAAAAACATTATGAAAACCATTTTCAATACCAAAATAAAGGAAAAGTAATACATGGTATTTATTTTTTTCATTTTAAAAAAAAGTTAGGTTATGTCTTATAGAGGAAGCCGAAACTCAAATAATGGTCATGGCATCAGAGAAGTCATTGTTGCCGCATACGTACGACAAAAAAACATTACTTTTTTCATTTAGTAAAATGCTTCATATAAAAAAAGATTCATTTTGAATAAGCATAAAAGTCAAAAGGGGTCTATACACTGTATAAAAGAAAGTTGTGTATAAAAAAAATATGCCTCAATGAATGGAGATTGAGATGAAGTCCCTTACCTCATGTCTGACGTGACTCGATTGCTCTTTAATCTCCTGAATAATAAACTTGAGTTAATTTCTACTTTCTTAAGAACCTTTTTCAAGTTAATTATTCCTTTTATATCACTTATTACCATGTCATGAACACTATGTAATTATTTAAGTTAATAACAGTCGTTTCAATGATCATTGGTACTTGAGTCAAAAATAAACTCTTTATAATTACAAGTTGTTCATGTATCCATTATATTCAGAGTTATATTAATTATGTAGATATAATATATATTATATATATCCTATATATACATGCATTTATAATATTACATAACATTTAGAGGTAAGAAATGAAATGCACCGTTTATGGAGACGGTAAGCCGTACGTACGCATGAATGCTACTTTCATTTCTATTTCGTATTTTATGGAATGGAATCATAATTAAATAAATGTATATTATAATTCCAGTATAATTTAATATATAATATCATTAACTCCATCCTTTATACGTCCCACATATGGCATTAACGATTCAAATCATTTTGAGGGGGCGGTATTCCGCACTTCCTAAAATGAAGATATCGCGTATACCCATAATGGAATCCATAAAGGTATTCCATAAATGAAAAATACAGAAGCTTAAGGAAAACATAAACATATTATATATCATATATAAATATAGTTTCATCTTAATGTACACCTTTGAAGGTGTTAGAATAATATTGAACAATCATCATTTCATGAGGTAGAAATTCTCCATCCACGGAAATAGTATGCTCTTTAACTATTAGATGAAGGTGTGTGTAAGTGTAGCTCTAATAATTATCATAACAAAATCCTAGTATATTGAAGAAACTGGTGTTGTTACAAAATAAAGGAATAAAAATAGTTTAGGGGGTTGGAGAAGAAAAATAAAACATAAGAACACAAGAGAAGACACTACCTTTAAAACGGGTAACTCTTTTTGATTTGAGCTCAAAGGCTTCTTTGGAAAGTCTTCTACCCAAAGTGAGGATTCTAAGAGTAATAGAGGGATGTGTATAGACAAAATGGGCAGGTGTTTGCCGATCCAAAGGCTTTAGAGGTGTGGGTAAGGTGGTAGAGGTGGGGGTCTTTTATAAGAGGAGAGGAGGGGCACTCTAGGAAAGTTATAAAAGGTTACTTTATTATAAAATTATTTTCGGATTTTAAAGGTCCCAAAATTATATATTTCAAGGATAAGGTGATACGAGTTCAAAATCAACCCATAAAATAGGTTTTTGACAAGTGTATGTCTTATATTTTACATTATCTTTTCATTTTATTTAAATTGTTGAATAATGAGGTAATCGCTGCAT
Source organism: Viscum album (assembly GCA_963277665.1). NCBI lineage: Eukaryota > Viridiplantae > Streptophyta > Magnoliopsida > Santalales > Viscaceae > Viscum > Viscum album. Next base: position 115,690,276 of record OY728127.1, read on the forward strand.
CATCATGGTGTCATAAATAATTTAATTTATTTAATTTATAAAAATTATAAAAAAAATATAATGATTTATAAAATCTTTTTATATTTATAATGAATACTTATAGTCAAAATTATGACTTGTATAACCCCATTTAAAAATTGTTTTAGTAAAACAACACATGTTTGTGACATATTTATTTTAACCTTAAATAAAAAGTTATTAATATAATTTTCCTACCAATGTGGCTCCATGGGGTCCTCAAGTTGACCCATGTATTTTATTGGTCGGCCATGACACATCCAATAATGGTAGGACATGTTTCAAGGTCATTTCATATTATTAAAAAATTATTTTTACCTTAAATTACACTAATTACCTCTAATCGCGATTAAAAACATAAAAGTTACTAATCACAAAAAATTATTTTAATCCCATTGAACCACATTTTACTTCTTAATGACAACCACGTATGTCAGATTTTTGAAATTCAAAACACAGAGGTGGTAAAATTTCATTTAAATTAAAAATCAGTTTTTTTTAAGTACCACTTAGTGGTTTCACTATTCATCAAAAATTGATGTTTTTCAGAAAAATACCAAAACTTCACCCTAAGCTATATTTGATATTCTGAATTCAAAAATAATGTCTATTTTACAAAATTCAAAACATATATGTTACATTAATTAATTTAATAATTAACTCCCGTTGTCATGACAAATAGCGTGTTTTTATGAAACAATATTTATCAAAAGATTGACACTAGTTTAAGTCCAATTTCAAAGTGAAATTAATTCCAAAAACCACTATTGGATTAAATGGTAAAAATATATTCTAATTTCACTTTAAAACCAATTAAAAAGATAATCTAATCATATTAATAAATTATATTAAAGAGAGGTTTTGAATTAAAATACAACATTTTTCACTATTCATTAAAAAATGAACTTTATCTGATAAATACCAAACATTTACACAAAGTAAATTTTGATGTCCAGATTCTAAAGAAGAATTTTATTTGGTCCAAAATAATGTATAAGAGTGACCAAAACTATATTTAAAGAGGGTTCTCCATCAAAAGGCGATAAGTGGACCTTTAGTGAAAATTAGAGTATATATGCCTAAAATTGAATTCTTTTCATATTTTAAGCCTTTATCCTTTATTGGATAAATGTAAAAACATTTTAAAAACATATATAATCATATTTTAGTTATTCCTATTCATTATCACTAATACAATGGCTACGTGTTAACTACCATTTAAAATAATATTATTTTATTACTAGTGTGCAACGTAAGATTTCAAAGAAACTCTTTGTTGCGTATCGGGTATGCTATCGAACATAGAAAACCCTTGAAAGTAAAATTAATATTTAATTCGTAAATATTAATAAATATGAAAATGTTTTATTCTTTATTTACCTGGGATGTTACATCCTTCCCCCCTTTTGGGAATTGCGTCCTCACAATTTTATTCACTTATCAAAATAAGTGGGAGTATTTATCCCTCATAGCATTTTTAGATTACCACGTTGCCTCTTCAACCATATGGTTTTTCCACAAAAGATTTACCTGATGAATTACCTTATTCCGCGACACTTTCTCTCTATGGTCATGAATCTGGACTGGTTGTTCTTCATAAGAGAGATTCTCTTCCAACTGAACTACCTCTGGGATCAAAACATGAGATGGATCTGGCATATACATTCTCAACATCAAATCATGGAAAACATTGTGTACCTGAGATAAACTCGGAGGTAAAGACACTTGGTAAGCAACTGATCCAACTTTTTACAGAATTCCATACGGTCCAATGGACCTTGGACTCAACTTTCCTTTCTTACCAAATCGTATGAAACTTTTCCACGGTGAAACTTTGAGAAAAACAGGATCACCAACCTCGAAAGATAGATCCTTCCTCCGGTTATCCGCATAACTCTTCTTCCTGCTCTGAGCCGTTCTGAATCAACTGAACATTTTCTGCCATCTCTTTTACCAATTGTGGTCCCACTAGCTTCCTTTCACCCACTTCATCCCAAAAAGCTGGAGTTCGACACCGCTTCCCATATAATGCCTCAAACGGTGCCATCTGTATACTGGAATGAAAACAGTTATTATATAAAAATTCAACCAAAGAAAGATGTTGGCCCCAACTTCCTAGATAATCCATCGATAAATCATGTAGCATATCTTCTAAAGTCTGAATTGTTCGTTCTGACTGCCCATCTGATTGAGGATGAAAAGATGTACTAAAATTTAATTCAGTACCCAACGACTTCTGAAGACCTTTCCAAAAGTTAGAAGTAAACCTGAGATCATGATCAGATACAATGGATAGGGTAACTCCATGCAACCTGACTATCTCTTTAAGATACAATCGAGAAAGTTGATTTTAGAGAGAAAGTATCTCGAATAGGAAGGAAATGAGTAGATTTAGTCAAGCGATCAATAATAACCCAGATTGCATTATTACCTCGAGATGTCTTCGGTAATCCCACAACAAAGTCCATGGATATATTTTCCCATTTCCACTCTGGAATTGGTAAAGGATGAAGCATCCCTTTCGGTAACTGCCGCTCTACTTTAACCTGCTGACAAGTCAAACACTTCACAGTAAAATCCACAATATCTCTTTTCATTCCATCCCACCAGTAATACTCCCGCAGATCTCTGTACATCTTAGTACTGTCAGGATGAACTGAAAATGGAGAACTATGAGCTTCACATAACAACTCTCTCTTCAACTGTGAATCAAAAGGCACACACAATATCTTCCCAAATATCAAAACACAATCATTATCGATATTAAATTCAGGCAACTTAACCTTCTGAACTAGCTCTACCTTTTTCTGCAACCCAATGTCTTTCTTCTACGCTTGCTTCATTCTGTCTGATAGAGATGATGTCACTGATACCTAAAATAAAACAGAAGAACTTCCTGCACCAAAAAATTCTATTCCAAAGTTCATGAAATCAAAAACCAAAGTATATCATTCCAAACGTAGTATGGTTAATGAAGAATTACTTTTTCGACTCAAAGCATCAGCCACCTTATTTGCTTTTCCCAGATGGTAATGAATTGTACAATCATAATCCTTGATTAATAATAGCCATCTCCTCTGTCTCATGTTCAATTCTTTTTGAGTGAATATATACTTTAAACTTTTGTGATCAGTATATATTTCACACATTACTCCATACAAATTATGCTTCCAAATTTTTAGAGAAAAAACAACAGCAGCTAATTCCAAGTCATGTGTAGGATAATTTACCTCATGAGTTTTCAACTGACGTGAAGAATATGAAATTACCTGATCATTCTACATAAGGACACAGCCAAGTCCCTTCAACTAAGCATCACTGTATATAACAAACTCACTATTCCTAGAAGGAAGTGCCAAAACTGGAGCATTCACCAATCTTCTTTTCAACTCCTGAAAACAATCATCACATTATTTTGTCTAGATAAACATAACACCCTTTCGAGTTATCTTAGTCATTGGACTAGATAACCATGAAAAATTTTCAACAAACATTCTATAGTAACATTCCAAACCAAAAAAAATACAGATCTCGATTACATTTGTGGGTCTTGGCCATTCTTCAAAAACTTTTGTTTTTGTGGGATCCATAGTTACTCCATCTTTAGAAACAATATGACCAAGGAAAGAAATTTGTTGCAACCAAAACTCACACTTGCTGAATTTTCCATACAATTTCTTTTCTTTTAAGGTTTGAAAAATAACCCTTAAATGTCTTTCATACTCCTCTTTACTTTTAGAAAACACCAAAATATCATCAATGAAAACAACCAAAAACTTATTCAAGAACTCATGGAAAATTATATTCATAAGGTCCATGAATAGAGCAGGTGCATTTGTTATCCCAAAAGGCATTAATACAAATTCATAATGAACATATCTTGTCTGAAACACGGTCTTAGGAATATCTTCTTCCTTTACCTTCAACTGATGGTACCCTGATCTCAGGTCAATCTTTGAAAAAAACTGAGCTCCCTGGAGCTGATCAAACAAATCATCGATATGAGGCAAAGGATATTTGTTCTTAACAATGATGTTATTCAAGGCTCTAAAATCAATGGAAAGTATCATTGAACCATCTTTCTTTTTAACATATAAAACAGGAGCACCCCATGGTGATGTGCTAGGTCGAATGAAACCTTTCTCTAATAAATCTTGCAATTTCTCCTTCAACTCTAAAAGTTCAGTTTGAGCCATTCGATAAGGGGGTTTTGAAATTGTCTTAGAATCAGGAACTAAGTCAACAGTAAATTAAACTTCCCGATCTGGTATTATTCCAGGAAACTCATCAGAAAAAACATCAGGATACTTATTTACCACTGGAACATCATTAATATGAACAGTTCCCTTGATTTCAAAGATATGTGCAAGGTAACATTCATTTCCATCTTTTACAAGTTTCTTGGCCTCTTGATATGTTATCAACAGTAAGGGTTCACTCTTGTACACAAACTGAAAGTATTTCTGAAAAGAAACTTATTTAGCTCTACAGTCAATCTTAGCATGGTAAATAGAGAGCCAATCCATACCCAGGATAGCATCAAACTCTACTAGAGGTAAAACAATAAGGTTTGCAAGTAGGTTCTTTCCACGGATAAGGATAGGAAGATTCTTATAAATTCTTTTTTCCTCAAAATTTCCCCCATGTGTTTTTACCACAAGTTCATGAGTCATTTCTTGAGATGGTATTCCCATTTTACTAGAAAAGTTTTCAGAGATGAAAGAATTTGTAGACCCCGAATCAAAAAACACACTGGAATAATCTAATAAAACAAACAAAGTACCTGATATAACTTCATTTGATGGCTTGACATCTGCTGAAGTAGTTGCAAAGGATTTCACCACCCCTTTCTGCTTGTAGTCTAACTGCTTCCCATCACTCAAGCTCTTTGTCGGACACTCGTTTGCATAGTGACCAATCACATTGCACTTAAAAAATTTCACTAACTGTAAATCAAATTTGGACTTACCATCACCTTGATCTTTTTCAGTGCAATCACGAGCCTTATGTCCCATCTTACCACATTGGAAGTACTTTCCAGAATTTAGAAGACATTCCCCAGCATGCCTTTTACCACATTTATAACAAACTGGAAACTTAGTTTTCTTACCGTCAGACCTTTTTGAATAATTCTTTCCTTTCTCCTGCCACCTCGGTCTCTTCTTCTGCTAGTTGTTATAAAACACCTGATCATAGGCAAACTCCATTTCCACCTTCTCAGCACATCAAACATGCTTTTCATAAATTTTTATCTCACAAGAAGCTAAATCAATTAGATATTTTGGATTTAATCCTGAGTCAAAACGATTGATTTTACTATCAAGGTATCAGATAAAATTTGGAGCATACTTTGCCAATCGAGTGAACCTTTCTTCATAGGCAGCCACTGAGTCATCCTCTTGCCTCAATTCCAGGAATTGTTTTTCCATCCTAAGTCGAACAGACTTAGGAAAATACTTCTCATGAAACATACCTTTGAATTCATCCCAGTCGAGAGAATCAATCTCATCAGCGTCCCTGTTATTTTTAACCATCGACCACCACTGATCTGCTTCACCCTCCAAACAGTAAATAGCAAGACTAACCTTTTTATTGTCTGAACACCCCATGACATCAAAAATCTTCTCCAGTGCTTTAATCCACCCTTCCTCTAGCACAGGGTTAGATGATCCTCTGAATGATGGGGGATGTTGCCTCATTAAATGTTCCACCACTGACATGTTCCTCTGCAGTTGATCTGGCTGATCTCATGCATGGATACCGCCACCATTTATCGATTGAGTCAAATGTGCCATTACTGCAACAAACTGTTCAGTTCCAATTCTGACCATCTCAGGATGCTGATTCGGAAGGTTATTTCCTTCTGTATGCCTTCCTAGCACTGCTTCCCTATTTCCTCTACAGAAAACCATTCTGAACAAACATGTCTTAGATGAAGCAACATGGTAATCTTCAAATGCTATATCATTTCAATTTGACCAGAAAAAAAATATTTTTGGATAATTATTTAATAAAATTATAACTCCTAAAGTTATCTAAACCGACCTCTAATACCAACTATAAGGCCCCTGCCTTAAACCTTACTTAATATTGAATTAAATGAATAATTCACATTGAGGATCTTTTCAGGTTTAGAGTTTTAGAGAATTAGGATATAAATATTACATCTCAAAAGATTACAAAGTAGACACTTCTACTAAGTATCTATAATATAAAAACTCTTAAAAATAAACATTCCTAGTTCCATGTTTTAGATATAATGACTTTTACTTGATCCCATCCTTGACCCTATTCCACATTAAGTCCTGTGAAAAACATTTCAAAAACATGGGATGAGCATAAAAAGATCAGTAAGGGATATAAAAGTACGAAATGAAAACATTAGTCCATGTATGAAATAATACATTACTCATAAAACATAATCATTTTAACATACCTCATCAAATCATGAATAAATCATAGAAATCATAAGGCATAAAGGTAACTTGATGCATTCATAACATTCTTACGTAGGTAGTAACCCTCATGGTTACATTTGGAATACCCATCACAATATATTCCCTAAATATATTCGAAGAAACCATAATGTTTTACTCCTTTACATTACCCAATGAATTGGAGAGCTAGATCGGGCTCACCCGCCCTTAGTTTATCAGAGAACCACCCATCTTCATAACATTTCCCAAGAACTATAACATAACCATATCACGTAAAACATGCATAAAGGAAACATAACATTTCCACATTTCAATCACAAGATATCAATACAACATATTAATATAATAAAAACATTATGAAAACCATTTTCAATACCAAAATAAAAGAAAAGTAATACATGGTATTTATTTTTTCATTTTAAAAAAAAATTTAGGTTATGGCTTGTATAGGAATCCAAAACTCAAATAATGGTCATGGCGGCGGAGAAGTCGTTGTCGCCGCATACGTACGATGAAAAAAAATTCCTTTTGTAAATTAGTAAAACGCTTCGTATAAAAAAATATTCCTTTTGAATAAGTGTAAAAGTCAAAAGGGGTTTATACACTATATAAAAGAAAGTTGTGTATAAAACAAAATATGCCTCAATGAATGGAGATTGAGACGAAGTCCGTTACCTCATGTCTGACATGACTCGATTGCTCTTTAATCTCCTAAATAATAAACTTGAGTTAATTTATAATTTCTTAAGAACCTTTTTCAAGTTCATTATTCCTTTTATATCACTTATTACCATGTCATGAACACATTTTTAATTATTTAAGTTAATAACGGTCATTTTAATGATCATTGGTACTTGAGTCAAAAATAAACTCTTTATTATTACAAGTTGTTCATGTATCCATTATATCCATAGTTATATTCATTATATAGATATCATATATATCATATATATCCAGTATATACATGAATTTATAATATTACATAACATTTAGAGGTAAGAAATGAAATGCACCGTTCATGGAGACGGTAAGCCGTACATACGCATGAACGCTACTTTCATTTCTATTTCATATTTTATGGAATGGAATCATAATAACATAAAGGTATATTATAATTCCAGTATAATTTCATATATAATATCATTAAATCCATCCTTTATACATCCCACATATGACATTAACGAATCAAATCACTTTGAGGGGGCGGTAGTCCGCACTTCCTAAAATAAAGTTATCACGTATACCCATAATGGAAGCCATAAAGGTAGGCCATAAATAAAAAATACAGAAGCTTAAGGAAAACATAAACATATTATATATCATATATAAATATAGTGTCATCTTAATGGCCAACTTTTAAGGAGTTAGAAGAATATTGAACAATCATCGTTTTGTGAGGCAGAAATTCGCCATCCACGGAAACAGTATGCTCTTTAACCATTAGATGAAGGTGTGTGTAAGTGTATCTCTAATAATTCTCATAACAAAATCCTAGTATATTGAAGATATTTGTGTTGTTACAAAAGAAAGGAATAAAAAGAGTTTATGGGGTTGGAGAAGCAAAATAAAACATAAGAACATAAGAGAAGACACCACCTTTAAAACGGGTATCTCTTTTTGATTTGAGCTCAAAGGCTTCCTTGGAAAGACTTCTGCCTAAAGTGAGGCTTCTAGGAGTAAGATAGGGATGTGGAGAGAAAAAATGGGCAGGATTTGGCCGAGCCAAAGGCTTGAGAGGTGTGGGTAAGGTGGTAGAGGTGAGAGCCTTTTATAAGAGGAGAGGAGGGGCAGTCTTGGAAAGTTATAAAATGTTACTTTATTATAAAATTATTTTAGGATTTTAAAGGTCCCAAAATTATATATTTCAAGGATAAGGTGATAAGAGTTCTAAATCAACCCATACAATAGGTTTTTTACAAGTGTAGGTCTTAGATTTTACATTATCTTTTCATTTTATTTAAATCGTTAAATAATGAGGTAATCAGTGCATCATCATGGTGTCATAAATAATTTAATTTATATAATGTCTAAAAATTATATAAAAAATATAATGATGTAGGAAATCTTTTTATATTTTTAATGAATATTTATAGTCAAAATTATGACTTGTATAACCCCATTTAAAAATTGTTTTAGTAAAACAACACATGTTTGTGACATTTTTATTTTAACATTAAACAAAAAGTTATTAACGTCATTTTCCTACCAAAGTGGCTCCATGGGGTCCTGAAGTTGACCCATGGATTTTCTTTGTCGGCCATGACACATAAAATAAGGTTAGGACATGTTTCAAGGTCATTTAATATTATTAAAACATTATTTTTACCTTAAATTTCACTAATTACCTCTAATCGCGATTAAAAACTTAAAATTTACTATTCACCAAAAATTATTTTAATCCCATTGAACCAAATTTTACTTCTTAATGACAACCATGTATGTCGGATTTTTGAAATTGAAAACACAGAGGTGGTAAAATTTCGTTTAAACAAAAAATCAGTTTTTTTTAAGTACCACTTAGTGGTTTCACTATTCATCAAAAATTGAAGTTTTTCAGAAAAATACCAAAACTTCACTCTAAGATATTTTTGATATTCCAAATTAAAAAATGATGTCTATTTTAAGAAATTCAAAACATATAAGTTACATTAATTAATTTAATAATTAATTCCCACTATCATGAAAAATAGCATGTTTTTATGAAACAATATATATCAAAAGATTGACACTAGTTTAAGTCCAATTTCAAAGTGAAATTAATTCCAACGACCACTATTGGATTAAATGGTAAAAATATAATCTAATTTCACTTTAAAAACAATTAAAAAGATAATATAATCATATAAATAAATTAGATTAAAAATAAGTTTTGAATTAAAATACAACATTTTTCACTATTCATTAAAAAAATGAACTTTATCAGAAAAATACCAACAATTTACACAAAGTAAAATTTGATGTCCCGATTCTAAAGATGAATTTTATTTGGACCAAAATAATTTATAAGAGTTATCAAAACTATATTTAAAGAGGGTTCTCCATCAAAAGGCGATAAGTGGACCTTTAGTGAAAATTAGAGTATATACGCCTAAAATTGAATTCCTTTCGTATTTTAAGCCTTTATCCTTTATTGGATAAATGTAAAAACATTTACCAAACATATATAATCATATTTTAGTTATTTATATTCAATACCACCAATACAACAGCTACGTGTTAACTACCATTTAAAGTAATTTATTTTATTACTGGTGTGCAACGTATGATTTCAAAGAAACTCTTTGTTGCGTATTGGGTACACTATCGAACATAGCAACACCTTTAAAGCAAAATTAATATTTAATTCGTAAATATTAATAAATATGAATTTTTTTTATTCTTTATTTACCTGGGATGTTATAGGTTGAGTTATCTATAAGAAAAAAATGGAAATATTATTCCATCTAATGTATATAACTCCTCCGAAATTAATGTTATTGGACAGAAAATCTGATAAAATATTGTCTTATTTCCTTTAGAGTAGTTTCATTCTATATGGAAATAGATTTTCAATATTTATAGAAATCCATCATCAACTGTCTGAAAATGAAGATCACTCTTCACATCCCGATGCATACTTCAATTCTGTATAAGTGTAAGGGTGAGGATGAATATCCTTCAGAATCATTATCTAAATTGTTATTAATATTTCTCTATGAGTAATCATATCATTCTAAAATGATTGAGACAATAAAGAGAGTCATGATCGATTACATTCCCATTGTGAGGGACAAAACTCTTGTGTTCCCTGAATAATTTCTTGGACTTTCTGTTAAAAAAGAGGTTGAGTTTTCCATTTAACATATTCCAAGATCTATTAATATATTAAAGACTCCATAAATAATATCCACCATTAATATCAAAGGTCTAAATAAGTAGTTACCGGAGAATATATAAAAAAGTTTTATGTACCTGTGATCTTACTATGGGTTGTTCTAGTCTTCTTTTTCAAGAAGAATGATAGATAAATGTGCCTCTCCATAAATTATCATGAGATCAAAGAAGTAATGATAAAGAACAAGTATCCCCTTCCATGGATAGATGACTTGTCTAATCAACTATGTTTTACCAAGTATTTCTCTAATGTGTAACTTTGGTCATAATATCACCAAATAAAAGTGAGGAAGAAATATATTCCCAAAACTACATTTTGAATGAGGTCTCAACCCAATGAGTTCATAGTGATACTTTTAGGACTCTCAAATGCTATAGTAATATTCATGGATATAATGAATTGTGTAATTAGAGATTACCTCAGACAAATTATTGTAGTCTTTATATTTGATATTCTAATTTAATCTATGATTAGGGAGGAATAGAAGGAGAATTAGAATACTATGATAAGTCTTATCTAAGGGATAAAAATTATTGAAAGTATATTAAATGTGAGTTTTGGATGGGCGAAGTATCATTAGTTGGGAATTTTATCACTAGTGAAGGAGTATCTATAGACCCTTCCAAGGCAATGAAAATAGATGTGTGGAAAATGACATCATCTATAAAAAATATCCGTAGTGTCCTTGGCCTTTCTGGGTATTACTAGATATTTTTAAATAACTTCTCAAATTTTTTAAACCCACTATCCAAGACGACTCGGAAGGGGGAAAGATTTGTCTGGACAAGTGAATGTAAAGACTTCTTCCAAGAGTTAAAAAATTATTATCACCACACTAGTACTCAAACATCTGACAAGTGGGAAACTCTTTTTAGTATAATATGATGATTTAATTAAGGGACTAGTACGTGGATTGATTACAAATTATAATGTGACAACCTATGATTTAAGGTATATGAAAATTTAGGAGAAATTTTTTTAATGAATGATCTGGAGTTGAAATCTATCATATTCATAATGGAAATCTGGCAGTATTATGTATATAGGGAGTAGTGTGAAATATGTTCTAATAATAAGATAATCAAATATATATCCATAGAGAAGGAGCTTAACATGTACCATAGAATAAGGTTAGAGCTTATCATGTATTATGACATCTCAATCCACTACCAATCTAGGAAAGAGAATAATGTGGAATATTCTCAAACTGTAAAGAATCATTAACATTATCATTGATTAGAATTGATAAGGATCAAATCTTCTAAAATTTAGAATGGATGGACATGAGAATCCTTAAGAAAATACCATAATAAATCTTTAATCAAATGATTTCTAAACCATCCATTGTATATAAAATAACATATTCTCAAATAAATGATGTGTAAATTAAAAATAAGGGGGAATAATTGAGAAAGGGGAAATCCTTAGAGTTAAAAATTAATTAGAAAGGCGTTGTAAGATTTGGGTCATGACTATGTGTACCGTAGAATTCAAAGATAATGATAGGGATTCTGAGTGAGGAAATTAACTAAAACTTCTATATTAAACCAGGGAGCACAAATATGTAATGAGATCTCTATGAGAACTATTTTTGGGAAAATATGAATTAGAAGATCACTGAATATACATAGAAGTACCTGGTATGTCATCTTGTGAAGGATGAAAGGAAAATTTTAAGGAGATAGTGCAACAATTACCCATTCAAGCATGGATATGGGAAATCATCACCAGGGAATGTTTCACCAAAATTTCCAAAACATTCAATTGGAATAATTCTATATGTGATATTGTAGATTTTCTCAGAATGAAAACTCACATTATCACAATTCTAGATGACTTAAAACTATATCATATTTCAAAAATATATATCAGAGAAGTATTATAGTTTCATGGAGTACCACTATTGATTGTATCTGATAGAGATCCTAGATTTACCTCCAAGTTCAGGAAACCTCACCATCATGCTCTAAACACTGAGCTAAACATATGTATGGATTATTATACCCAAATGAATGGACAATCAGAGCATATTATTTATAAACTAGAATAAATATTGAGAGCATGTATTAAAAACTTTAAAAATGGATGGGGTCAACATCTTCTTCTATCCGAGTTCTATTATAACAATTGTTTATACTCAAGTATCCAAATGGCCCCATATGAATACATTAATGGAAAAATACTAAGAACACTATAATGATAGAATGAATTCAATGAACGTAAGATGCAAGGACCATAAATGGTCAAGGAAATGGTGTAAAATGTTAAAACCATTCAGCAACACATAAAGACAGCCCAAAGTCGACAGAAGAGATATACAGATAATCGTTGAAGAGACCTAGAATTTGAGGTTGGAGACATTTTATTCCAATATATATATCTAAGGAAGAGGATCATTATATTTGGGAATAATGGAAAGCATAGTCCCAAGTACATCAACCCCTTCCAGATTCTTGACCATGTTAGAGTTGTGGCCTATTGACTATAACATCCCCTACTATGTCTCAAGTACATGATGTATTCCATGTATCTCTCTTGAGGAAATCCACATATGATCCAAAATATGTACTGAATCTAGAGGTGGTATAGTTGTATATTGATCTCCTTTACAAGGAGCAACCAATGAAGATCTTGGACCATAGAGATAATGTTTTATGCAACAAGAATACTAACATAGTAAAAGTATTATAAAAGAACCATATGTATGAATAGGAAACATGGGAATGATAGGAAATAGTAAAGTAGATGTATCCTCACATGTATTAACCATAGTATGTAAAAAGAAATTTATGAGACAAAAATATCTAAAGGGAAAAAGAATGTAGCAACCCATAATTTTATCAATAAAAATTCATGTATTGTAATTACTCTATATAGTATAAATAACCTATTATCACATATAGAATACAATACAAATTGTATATATAATGAATGGAATAAATGGGATTTCTAAAAGTTAATAATCATATACTAATGGAATAATAACTTGACTGTTGGAATAGTAACAATACCATTTGGAATAGTAATATGAAAAATAGAATTGTATCCTCACCTTGAAAAGTATAAATAAAATTTAGGAAACTTATTAATGAAAAATATGATATAACTATATCATTGTAAAAGTAAATAAAAGTTTCAAAAATGAAAAATTAAGTGTTGAAATTTTTATTAAACATAAATTTTTGTTTTAAAATATATAATTAATATAAGTATTTAAAAGAAAATTAACTTTTTTTTAAATGTATTGATAAATTAATTTTTTTCTAATGATTATATGATAATTTTATGATTCCTTAGGTACTTTTTCAACGTTTCATAAAATAATTTATAATTGTAATACCCGTATTTTCAAAACAAATGATGATTTTAATTAAAAAAAAATTTCTCATATTTAGAAAATTATTTTTCAAATATTTTAGTTCATTTTAAAATAATAATCATCAAATAATGGTCAGTGTTATTTTTTGGTATTGTTAAAAAATAATGGATTTTTGGTGAATAGTGAAATAAAATAATTTATGATATAATCCAAATACATGAATATTGAGCCAAAGATGATATAAGGATTATGTAATCCCAAAATCTCAAAGTATACTTAAATATATTTTGATATTTAGTGATAAGGTTAAGACTATTAATTATTTTGAACCAAATAATAATGAACTAATAAATAAAATAATGAGAAAACATCCATCTCTTCCACTATAAATACCACCAATAACCACCCCTTCTCCTCTCACCTTAAAAGAATTAAAGATGATCTAATTTATTCCTAGTTATTTTCTCATTCCCCTCCACACATCTAAGAGACTTTTTACTAAAAAAAGGTCAAAACAAATTCCTCTAAAATGGTTCTCATGGAAAATAAATCAAGAAGTAAAATTTTCTTCCTTCCTTTTATTTTATTTTCAGTTCATTTCATTTTATTATTATATCCTCATATCTGCTTCTAAAAGCTGAATGATAAATATATTATCTTATATATACTATAATTCTATTATTTTAATGGAATAGTTTTTCATCAAACCACTTCTCCTCTCTCTTTTATTCTATAAATGGAAAGTTCATCCTTGAGGTGTTGTTTTATCTCCATCATGGATGAAAAGTTTTCATTTTCATTTACAACCTTTATAGATGATATTTAAACCATTATAATAATTGATAAACATTGTAATATTTATGTTATAATTTTTTTTATTTTCTAGAACAAATTTATATAAATAATATTAAATAATAAAACAAAACAACTTCATGATGATCAAAAAAGTTCCAAATTAATCTAAATGATTATCATTAACATTTTATCTATTTAATAATCCTCATATATATAAAAATAACTATATATAATACCATTTAATCATATAAAATTTCATTAATAAAATATAATTTAAATTTTGGACGTGTATCCCCATTTTACTTGATCTTCCATACATATATAAAATTTAACCGATCATAAAAACCTAGAAAAAGAACACCCCTAAATGATTAAATTAAAAACTATAACCAATAAAAATGGAAATAAAAGAACTTAAAAAAATTATAATGCAAAAATACATGTCTAATATATTCTATTTTTATTAAATAATTAATATAATTTTATTATCTATAATACTAATGTTAAATGATCATTTGGACATAATGTAAGGTGATTCTAGAACCCAACTATCATTAGGGTTTCTCTATTTCACTACATTTTCAGTGAGGAAGTTCATTAAATATTCCATAAATATAATTTTTTATTCTTACCTTTTATTTTATAGTATATTAAGGATTCTAATCTAGTTTTATGAATAATAAAATTATTATTTCAAAAGAAGTCATCTTTCTAAAAACAAATCTGTTATTTCTTTTGATATTGTTTATTATTCAAACAAGATTGATGATTCTTATAAAATTTATAATATTCCCTTTTTATTTTGGGAAACCCAATGTATATTCATGAATTTATTCATTATAAAATGAAACCCATTAATTTCCATGGGTTAATAATTGTATAAGGTTGATATATTTTCTTTGTGGGATGCATGATTATGTAAATGTTATGATGTTATGAGTGCACCAAAAATATATATAACATAAATGCCTTGGGTAGTTATATGTATCTCATGAGTTAAGGTGAAATATGAATTAAAACTAAGCTATATTTTTTCTCGATGGTGATGTTACGTTTATGCATAGATGTTATGCATGAACATGATACTGGATTTGTTCACAACTATGTGTGGTATTTAACCAATAGGACATGATGTTTCATTTTAAAAAATTGGAACATTTTAATGACATTATATAATGAATCAAATCATTATTATGATGATGATCATATTATTATGATATGATTATGCTTATTCTCACCCATGTTATATTGATTTGTGTTCTTATCTATCCTCTTACTAAGATTTTAGCTTACCCCTTTCATTGATGTATATCCTTAGGTGATTACTTGTACCAAGGAGAAAATTATTGATAATAAGAATCTAGAGAATAATGAATTAAATAATGTTTATGTTTTATTCTGTAAATTTTATGTTTGGTCCTAGCTTCCCCAAGACACTAAACTTATTGATCCTGGTTTTGTAACAGTACTATATTGCTTATCATTAAAATGATGTAATAATTATGTAAGAAAAATAAGGGTCTGTATACTAAGTAAATCACATATATTGGGATATATTTTTTTATGGTTCTATAATTGATGTATATTTTATCTATATTTATTAAACAAGAGGTTCGAACACATATGTAGAATGTCCAAAAAGAGGTAATGGATTTTATCCTTACTTTTATTACCATGGGACGAATGCCACATTCAATACTTGTTTATTATTTATGGTGTAAATAATAAAGATTAATTTATTTTATGATTAATTATATGATATTAATGGTGATTTATATGAAATCTATAGTAATTTCATTTATGGGCATTATGTTTCAATAGTTACTAAATCGATAATGGTTTTATATTATACTCTTATTTTTTATCAGTATTGTTTATGATTATGTTTCTGATGATAAAATCGTATGAGATATATAGAATGAAACTCATGACCACTACTCTCCTATATTTATTTCATCCAAATACATGTTTTTCTTTATCTTTCCTCACATTTTTTATTCATGATTCTGAAGAAGTGTTTTTTAAGGAAATTCAACATTATATCTCTTTTTTTAAAATATTATCACATTTTGATGTTTCTAGAAAATGGTTTAATGATGTTTTTTAATTATAATTTAGTTATTGATTAAAGTTATTTTTACCCTTTTTGACTATATAAAAAATGGTTTTAAAAGGAATATTTTTATCATCTTTAAAATGTGGCACATATTTCTTTAAATAAAGTGAAATGAATGTTTTATTTAAATATATCTAACACAAACAAAATTTCTCTCCCTCATGACCAATAAATTATATGAAGCATAATTTAAAAAATTTCAATTATTTTTTCAAATAAAATATATTACATAACATTTGGAAACGTTTTTTATTTTAAAATTATTATTTTAAATTAAAATAGATATTATCATTAATAAATTTTCCAATGGTACATTTAGATTTTTTCATCTATAATAATATAAATTGATGTCACTTATGAATTATCTATGATATTATCACAATATACCATATTTATTATTTATTTGGATGTTTTTATGATGAAATTATATTTATGAAATCCATTACTTCTCCACATATTATGCTGTGACGAAATCATTATGAAATCAACTTCTTTTCATGGGTTCTAATGTGATGAATGTGTTGTGATTCTATGGAACAAATATGTATGATTTCATTTTGTGATGTGTAGGAACAATATCGCATTTCAATTCATCGGGTAAAGATTTATTTCTCAATAGATAAATGAGAAATGAATGGGGAGTGAACCTAGTTAAGGAAGGTAATATATACACTATGAGAGTCTTGGGAGTAAACATTTACTAATTAAATGGTTTGGTGAGTGATTATAGTAAACTATGATGGTATTGGGAGGTAACCATAACAACTATAATTATATGAGTAGTGAAATCAATAAAAAATAATAGTTTTGGGTGTGTAACTTGACTAATATAATGGTTCATATAGAAATCCCAATACACTAATATTTTCATAGAAGTAATCATTTACTACTAATTAAATTATTATTTTTAATTTATGTGTATTCCAAAATTCTATGTATTATTCTAATGTTATAGTCTCATGGATCATGTTCATTGATTAAATTATGAATCATGTATTATTAACTTCAATAAATTGTCCCATGACTCATGATTATTATATTTGATATCCAGGGTACGATTACTAAATGTAGTGCTTATGTTCTTATAGATTAATTCTCATATTATGCTCATGTGATCGTTGATATCTCCCTATTTTTCACTTAATGAGAATATTACCTCACCCTTTGTTACATTTTTGTTTCCTTATGTGTTAATTTTAATATATATAAGAAGATTTATAGTTTTGAGTAACTTAATGGGAGATTAGTTTAAACGGGTTATTTATGTGTCAATGTTTCCAATGTCCCTAGTCCTATACAATTATCACATGGACCCTTTTATTATTTAATGAATATTCATCTAAAAAGATGAAATATATATTTATGAAATTTGTGGGTTTCTTTATTAGTATTTGGTAAGCTATGTAGTCCGTGTTGACTACTCATCCAATGAGAGACAAACTAAATCTATTGGTGATATAACTCTAGTCATGTTACACACACATAGTAATAACAATAAGGGAACAAAAATATAAAATTATAATTGAGTAAGAGACTAATTAAAATCAAGTCCAATTACCTCAAATAGTTATCCATAATTCATCTAAATATATTACCAGCCTCCCCAGAGTCTATTAGAGATTCTATATTCAATTAAAACCATCAAATTGGTAAACTAATTAAAACCAAAAAAAATTCCATAATTGGTGAAAAAATCAACATGAAACCCTACAATATAAAACCCACCAAAATGAGAAATTATAAAAAGTCAAACTATTATAAATAAAATTTCCCAGTGTTTTAATTGAATTACTCATTATGTAATATGTTTTTAGAAAACACAGGCTGTTATTTGGTTTTATTATGCCCTTATAGATTTAAATTACCATTACGTATCTTTACCACTGATAATATAGTCATTGAAATGTGATCACAGGATTAATATTAATATTGAGTTATAAGAAATCCACAAAGGAAGTTATGGCATCGACCAATAGGATCATACCATATGAATCCCTTTTAACATAAAGTATAAGGGAGATATAATCCTTGGGATTTTTCCTTGACCAAACACTTGATGATATCCAAAAACATTAAGCATGAGTGAAATTGTTTGTGAGAGAATTTCAAGAATATTGAAATCACATCCCAAACCATGTATGTTGAACCACCCCAGGAAAGTCACATTCTCATGCACCTTACTATTAGGGAATTCATTACTTTATTAAATAGATATGTATTAGGACCATAAAATATGAGAATGTATATTATTTTTATAGAATAATGAATATATTTTTCATCTATTATTATTACATTATAAATGATTTTGATTTTGATAAAATAGAACTGAAATTGAATTTTTTGGTAATATTAAAATTCCATTATGGTATTTTTTTTGAATTTATATATTTTTATAATAAATAATGTTTTTCTAAAATTTTATAATTAAATAATGTCTATTTAATATAAATTATGATATAAATTTTATGATTTCAAATGTAATTTTTAAAAGGGTTTGGAAAATATTGTAAAAAAACCATGTCAATTCACAACAAATGTCATTCATTATATAAAAGGTGAAAATAAATATTTAGAAAATTACATTTTCAAAATGAATATTATCTTTGGAATCATAATTTAGAAATTATCTAGTGATGAATTTTTCATAATTTTTTAAAATAGTCAATTTTTCGGTTAAAATTAAATATCATGTAAATAAATGGCATGTATTATGAAATATTAACGACCCAAAAGTTATGTAATAAATACTATAAAGGGTATACACAACCATGGATATGTTAAAAATTTAAAATAATGTTATTTTATATTTATTTTATTAATTTTTTAAATCCATTATAATCCTCCAAAACCATAACTATATTTTAAGGCTTTTAATCAAATTATTTAAGAGAATGACTCACTTACACATAATCAAGGGAATTATTTTATTACGTGTTTCCCTTTTACATATAAAATAATGAAAACTACTCCAATTTGGAAGAAACCATGTGCAAATACCAAGGGAAGGTTTTAGGTTTTGGTCATTTTATTATATAGAGTCAAAAACATAGGTTTATAGAATTCCCTAATCTATTACTATATAATCCCACCAAATAAACCATTTCACTTCAACAAAAAATCGGAAATCACATAGTTACTCTTCCATCCCCTCTCTAGAGTATTCCTGAGGAATCTCCACATTCTCAAGAAGCTCCTCCCAAGCATTTGAGTCACACACTCAAGTAAGGGATATTTTATTTCTCTTATTTATTTAAATATCTTATTTAAATTATTCCTTTTATATTCATTTCAATAATAAGGGATATTTTATTCCATATCCCACCTATTTTAAAATTAATCTTAAAATTATAAGAGACCCATTTCTCTCTCATCAACCCATTTTACGAAATTTTAAATGACTTTGTTATGCTATCGAAATTTCACCGTGATTTTCCTTTACAAAACAATTGTGTAGTGAATTCCATACCTATTTTATATCATAGGTATTCAAATATATTCAATTATAACACTTTTATTTGGCACTTATATTTATGTATTCCACATTCCCTGATCAAGGAATAAAATATAATGACAAATTAATCCATGTTGTATGATCTATTTAGCACACTTAAGCATTTGAATTAAATGAATGTGATGGGTGTGCCCATAATTATATAGCATTCCATTGCATTTGGTAATGTTGAGTTTCATGAGACATCATTTTGGGAAAGGGAGTGAACCTGATTCTTTAATGGTAATTTTTCCATCATTATCTCATGGAATTTTTCATTAACTTATGTTTTTGATATGGTTTTTTTCACTTCTTTCCACATTTCCCATGTTTCGCCTATGTTATATTGTTATATATTATCTCATTGTTTTTGTTTACTATTCTCACTCCTCTTATTCTCCTTTAATAATATTATTTTATAACATTTATTACATCTCTTATGTTATGCCATGTTTATTCCATTACTAGGATTTATAGCTCACCCATTTTTATGTATGTCCCCAGTTAATCCCATGTAGTTGTAAGTGTGATATTGTTAAGGAAGTATTCAATAAATATGTAGTTTTTATTATTTTATGTTATTTAATGCACCTAATTCCTAAAAACACTAGACATTCCAATAATATAGGTTTTATTATGTGTAAATTTATCTCACAAATCATCAATTAATGTATAATAAAGATAAGTGTTGTTATAGTTGGTATCAGAAGTAAAGGATTGTAATTTTTGGGATTAGGATTTTAAAACACTAGAAAAAGAGTTAGGGAAAAGACCATGTATATGGAAACATCACTATTTTTTAAAATTATATAGTTATTTGTTTATCAATAAAATATATCCCTTTCTAGGGACTACAAGATGACATGGTTTTGTGACAGATATACATAGGGGTAACAACTCTAACAAGGTGTGTGAGGCCTGACTCAACATATCCTGGTACACAATAATGTTCCTAAATTTCAAATTGGTTAGACACTCCTTGGGGATATTTTTTTATAAATTCATAATCTCATTACAAACCATTATTAAGGGATAAAAAAATTCCCTTAAGAATATATGTCAGTAAATCAACCATAGATAACATATATTTATGCCTATAAATTAATAGGTTAAGAAATAAATGTAATTTATATTTTTTCCCTTTAATTTCATTGGATTCCCCTTTATGTGTTTAATAGTTAAAAAAATACTCATCCCTAATTTTCATTATATTCTATCAAATGATTGAAAGTTGGAGGAATTAGTTTAAAAATCAATGTGACAGGAAATGTGATGACTTCCAAATGAGATGAAAAACCCTATGAGAGAGGGAATGAAAAACATTATGATGATTCTCTCTTAGTTGAATTAGGTTCTAAATAGAGACATGGATAAGGAGGAGTGCCCAAATCCCCCTGAGAAATAACAAGTTTCAATTGAGTCTATTATGTGATAAAGGCCCCTAAATTTCAATGAATCATATGATCCCTTAATCAAAGATGAGTGGATCAACCCCATTTAGAAGATCTTCTCCATCCATTAATATTATAAACAAAAGAAGGTTATGTTGGATGTTTATCATATATATGGTGAAGAAGATTAGGGGTGGACATTGATAAAAAATACAAATAATGAGGAAGAAATTGAAGTGATGGGGTTGAAGTAATTCCAATTTTTTTTAAATAAATATTTTCATTTCACTCTCTGAATTAATAGGAAATGATATATCATTTCCCTCGTGAAAAAAAACAAAAATGAATCTATCATGGAGTATGTGTAAAACGTCAAAAACATTCCACGATACACCTCTTGCTTTTTTTACACCTGAGTTCAAGGTTCATCTATTCTTTCGTAGGATAAATCCTCATCTATGAAATTCCCTGATGATTCATGACATTTATAGATATTCAGATTTTTTTGATGTCACCTCATTTTTGAAATGGAGATCAAAGAATCTCAAGGGTATCATGGGGATAAGTAGAAAAAATTGGAGTTTAATTCTGGGGTTCCAATGGAGAACACTAAAGGTTCCATCGAATTTCAACATCACACGTGTCAACGGTGCGAGATGAAGAACCCTAGAAATTTCCTATGGGGAATGAGGAAAATATTTAGGTGTGTGAATAAAAGAATACTACCTAATGATTAACAATAAGAAAATCCAAATAATGTGATGGTGGAAAATAATTATTCTTTCAACCCTCAATACATTGTTCATTACTTTAACTACGAGGAACCAAGGAACTTTTCAAATCAATACACCAATCCAAAGGGTTCTCGAATACAAAAAATAACCTCGAAGGTAGTTAGAGATAGGGTTTTCCATAACAACAACCTATTTGTATTCCATTAATTAAGTGGTGACATGTATGTTAGTTATTCATTCTTGAATAGAAAACATGCTTTTTGCTTTTGGTTCTAAAAATGATTTCATATCACAGAATATTAATAGAACTATTTGAACACCACCACAAAGCATAGAAGTAGAACTGTCATTGAAAATGGAAGATAGGGAAATAATTACATCCCATGTATAAAACTCAACTCCAATAAAAATTTTCTTGATTAATTTCCCAGTGAACCCTATCGTACTCCCTTTGGTGTAATTTGATGAAATTCTAGGCATGGATTAACTTTAACTATATAGATCAAACATAAATTTCCATGATAAGGAAATCACTCTGAATATTTTTAATCGACCCCCAATTATTTACCAGTTCAAGAAAGAGTATGAATATTATTTATGACTAACATCTCAAGCATGGATATTATTGCACTACAAGAAATCATATCTATCTAAATTGATTGATTCAAAGGATAGAGTCATCCTTGATGAAATTATCATTGGGAGGGAATATGCTGTTGTTTTTTAAGAATATCTGCATGATATTTCTCCTATCCAAGATGTTTATTTTCTACTCGAGCTTATACATGGGGTACTGCCATAATTAAAGACTCCATATAGAATTTATTTTGTCGAACATGAGGAGATGATGAAACAACTACGAGAAAATTTGGATAAATGGTTCATATACCCAAGTGTTTGACCATGGTGTAAAATTGTCCAATTTTTTTTGAAAAAGATTGGGTAAATGGTCCTTTTTCTTGATTATCATGAGCTTAATAAGTCCATGATAAATAAAAAGTGACATCTACCATAGAATGATGATTTTTTGGATCAACTATGTGGGAAAAAATTCTTATCTAGGGTGGATCTTCAATTGATATATTACCAAGAATGGGTGAAGAAAGGAGATATCCCAAATTCCATTTTTTGTACAAGGTACGAGAAATATGTGTTCATATTAATGATATTTGGACTCGTAATTCTATAAAAATATTCATGTACATGATGAATAGAGTCTTTAGTGATTACCTAGATAAAGTTATGGTATTATTTATTGGAGGTATTATAAAATAATCCAAAATAAATAGGACCATGATGAGTATTTTATAATTGTGCAAAAGACCTCATGAATAGAGATGATTTTGACAAATATAGAAAATGTGAGTTCAGGTTGAAGGAAGAATCATTATAGGGGCATATCATTACAAGAAATGGGGTATCATCGGAACCTTAAAATATAGAAAAAAATGAATGATGGTGGAGTCTAACATATATGATAGATATCTACAGTATCCTCGGATTAGCTGAGTATTATTGTCCTTTTTTGAGAAATTTCTCATGATTTTTAAATCATATAACTAATCTAACTTGGAAGGGAGTTATGTTCTCCTTGAATGATGAATGTGAAGAGAGCTTCAAGGGGTTGAAAAGGAGGCTTATCACTTCACCAATGATCACATTATGCATTAGTGGGGAAATTTTTCATGGTATTTAGTGATGCATCAAAAATGGGATTCAGGTGTATATTAATGAATACAAAAAAAACAATAGGAAATTATTCAAAGGAGGTGAATGTTCTTGAACATTAATACCTGATGCTTGATCCAGAGTTGGCTATGGTGATCTTCACTTTGAAAATTTAGTGGCATTATCCCTTTGGGGTGAAGTGTTAAATATATATGGATCACAAAATCCTAAAGAATATATTCAGACATAAAGAGTTTACTTTGAACCAATTATGATTCTTAGAGAATATAGAGTACTAATACCTCTCAATACACTACATTCCTGGGAAATAGAATAAAGTGGTAGATTCACTAAGAAGAATGGATCCATTAATTATATCATTAATGAAAATTGATATGGACTCAATATTCTAATAAATGAAGAGTATAAACATGGGATAATAAAGGAATTAACATTATCAATAATTTTACAAATTATTTCTCAACCATGTATTCTAGATAAGATAAAGAATTATCAAAAAAATGATGAATGAATTCGGAAGAAAGTGGAAACTATAAGAAATGGGAAATCCTTGGATTTCAATTTTAATGAATATGGTATTATGATCTTTGGGTCAATATTATGTGTACCATATAATCCCATGTTGGAGTAGTATAAGCTGGAAGATACACATAACTTACCATTATCTATCTATATTAAAATTACATAGACGTATCATGTTATCTGAGGAAACTATTAGTGGGACAATTGGAAAAAGAAGATCACATAGTATCCATGATGATGTCAATTATGTCATCATTTGATGGTGGAAAGGAAAAAATGTAATGGGATGAATAAACAATTTCACATACCTACTTAGAAATGGGAAAGCATCACCATGTAATTTGTCACCAGAAATCCGAAGAAATTGAGAGGAAACAATTCTATCTGAGTTGTTGTAGATCATTATACAATGATATATCACATTATTTTGATTCAAGAGTTCATAGAACTGGATCAAAATTAATATATATACATCATAGATATGGTAAGGCTTCATGGATTAACAATATCTATTATAACCTATCAAGATCTGAGATCCACTTCTATATTCTAGAAAAGACTCCAACATGCTAAAAAATACGATAAACATTATTATGTCTTATCATCGTCAAATATATGTCCAATCTGAGTGGAAAACTCAAAAATTTGAATTCATGTTGATAGCATGGTCTATGGAATTTATAGTAGGATGGGATTAACATAATACTTTATTCAAGTTCTCTTAGAGTAACAATTTTCACTCAAGCATCCAAATAGATCCCTATGATGCCATTGAGTAGAAGATGTCAAAAACAAATTCATGTTCAGATAAAGTTGGGGGAATACAACCTCTACATCTTAAAATGGTATAGGAAATAGTGGAAATGGTTGATTCCATTGATCAACACATCTAGGTTTCTCCAAGTTTATAGAAGGTATTTGAGGAAAATCTTCAATGAGAGTAAGAGTTTGTTGTTGGAGACATGGTATTACTTTGAATATCCCAATGGATGAATGTGATTAGAGTGAATAATTATTAAATGATATATCAAACCCTTTGAGATATTTGATTGTATCGGAGTGGTGGCCTATCTATTTGAACTCCCAATGAACCTACCTCAGGTAAATGATGTATTCCATGTATCCCTATTTAGATGTACATAAAATACCCTCACAAATACTGAATCTAGAGGAAGTGATGTCGGATAATGATCTTTCCTAAAAGAAATTGCTGGTGATGTTCTTAGATCATAGAGATGATGTTCTGTGAAATAAGACAATGATCCATGTCAAATTGTTGTGGAGAAACCACATGTTTGAAGAAGCAACAAGGGAAATGGATGAAGTGATGAAGTAGATTTACCCTATTCTTTTTTAGTCTGGGAAAATAAAATTAAGAGTAAAAAACTTCTAAAGGGTGGAATATTGTAATGACCTAAACTGTTATTAATTTTAATTTCCCTTCTATTTCAATTAAATGTCTTATTATGTAACATGTTTATAGAAAACACATGAAATTATTTGGTTTTATTATTTCATGTCATATTTAAATGAAATTTAATAATCATTACCATTGATAATATAGCCATGGACTAGTGATGACATGATTATTATAAATACAGGGTTTCAACAAATCAATAAAAAAAGGATGTGATCACCCCAACCAATAGGATCATACCCTATTAAGCCCATTTATTGGAGCTTCAAAGGGAGATAATATCATTGGGATTTTATCATGGGAAATCATAATTAGTGATACATAAAAAAAGAACTATTGGAACCATTTATGGGATAAGTCCATGGTCATCGAGATCAGGGCCCAAACCATATACTCCAAACCACCCCATGAATGTCCCACTATCTCGCACCATACCCATTGGGTATTAACAAGTGTACTAAAGAAATATGTATCAAGACAATATAAATATGAGTATGTAAATTATTTTTTATAGAACCATGAATATATTTTCACACTATTATTCTTACTTTAAAAAATATTTTGATTTTGAAAAGTAAAACATATATTGTATTTTTGGGTAATATTTAAATTAAATAAAGGAATGAATTTTTATGAATTAATTTGATTTTCAAATAAATAATATTTTAATAAAATATTATCATTGAATAATATTTATTTAATATACATGATCATATAATTTTTATGAAGTCAAATATAATTTTTACAAGTGTTTGAAAACTATTATTTTCATAAAAAACTCATAATTTTTCTATAAATGTCAATTCTAGGATTATACCATTCTAATAAATGAAATAAATGGAATAAAAGACCAAATATACGTTTTACCTTTCAAATAATGTGATTTTATGTATATTTGACTAATTTTATAAAGTCTTTTTGAATCATCCAATACCATTTATATATTATAATATTTTAAAACAATTTCATTAAGAGTATGTATTACTTACACATATGAAAGGGAATTATTTTTTTTATGTTCAGACTTGGACATATAAAATAATTAATAAATCTCCCATTTGTAGGAAAAAAATGGAAAATTACCATGGGAATGTTTTTGTTTTTGGTTATTTTATTATATTGAGTCCAAAACCTAATTTCGTAAAATATTAAAGAATTCTCCAAACTTTTCCAATATAACCCCACCCATGAACCCATTTCGCTTTAGTAAAAATACTTTTATAACGCTCTTACTCTACCCTCTCCTTTATATAATCCTCTCTAGGGGATCCCAATATCTCAGAAAGCTGCTCCCAAGAATTTTCTGTCACACACTCAGGTAAGGGATCTTTTCCTTTATCCTCTTTATTAAAGTACCTTCATTACATTATGCCTTTGTATTCATTTACTTATGATAGGATATGTTATTACATACCCCCTTATCATTAAAATTTATTTCCAAATTACAATATAACCTTTTCATTAAAATCACCACATTTTATTATTTTTTAAATGACGTCGTTATGATGCTTAAATTGCAAAATGATTTTCTAGGCCAAAACAATTATTTAGTAAATATTATAGCCATTTACTATCAAGGGTATTTTATATTATACACTTATAACTCATTGAAATTGGATATACATGTATGTATTTCACATTCCTTGATCATGGAATAAATTATTATGATTACTGATTCCATATTGTATAATCAATGTGGTACACTTATTCATGAGAACGAAATTAAAGTGGATGGTGTACCCAGAATTATATTGAACTCCAATGCATTGGAAAATGTTTAGTCTCATGATATGTCATGTTTGGACTAGTATTTAACCTGATTCCTTTATGGTACTTTTTCAATCATTATGTCTTGTTAGTTAACCATAACCAATGTTTATGAAGCAATGTTTTAATTTGTAGCAACATTTTCCTTTTTCCCATATGTTATCAGGCTATATCATATCTCATTGATCATGTTTACGATTATCACTCATTTTATTCCCCTTATATATTATTATTTTCTAATAGGTATTATATATCTAATGTAATTCCATTTTTCTTCCCTTATTGGACTTTATAGATCCAAATTTTTTTATGTATTTCCCTAGGTTGTCCCATGATGTTTTCAGTAAGATAATGTTAAATATGTTCTTAATAAAGATGTTGTTTATTCATTTTTTAATTTATGTAATGAAACTAATTCCCAAAGACACTAGAATACTAAATCTTCTACATATTATTATGTGTACATTTCTGTCACAAATCATCAATTAATGTGTAATAAAGATAAGGGTTGTAATATAATGGTATAATCCTATCAATTAACATGACCCAATACACCTAAAATACTTAAATTGAAACCCTAAATCTATTACGAATTTAAAAAAAATCATCAAATGACTAATTAAAAATTCTATAAAACTACATCATGTTTAATGATGTATGATAACTTTATCACTTTTTCCCATGAAATCTACTATATGATGCATATGATATTCTCATAATCAAGGATAAAATTACCATTTTATAGATCAATAATATTAGAGAACATGAGTCAAATGATCCAAAATAAAAGGAAATAGTAGGAATAAGAATAACAAGATAAGGTGAGAGATCTTAATAATAATTAGTGTGATAAAAAACATTAAAACCACCCAGATCAAATAAACACTCATAAGGTATGAATAGATAACCAACATGAATCTATCCCCCTCTATATGAATCTATATCCCTAGAAACCCAACTTTGATGAAAATATGTCCCTAAAAAATTATCCAGGATTACATAAAAAAGGTGGAGGCCCCTTACTATCTGGCTATAGGGGCCATAATGTAGGGACCCTCCCTAGTGTAAGAATTGTAGAGAAATAATATATTTTATATAATAAAGTGATATCATAGACCCTAGACATAAAATGATGTAGGGATACATAATGTAACAAACCTTGATAGCCCTAAATTACTCATACATTGTGTTATTGTCTCTAGCTCCTCGTTGGGCCACACTATTATATGGAACATCAGGATATGGTGTAATATTCACCCATATAGATATTACTACCTTAATTACCTCCCAATTCATGGGGAGTCCCTCATTTATATTTATTTTCCTCTTACATGACCTGAAAACCCTTGTCTTAGTGTCCCTTTTTGAACTATGGAGGCTACCAACAACTACTATTTTAGCTGTAGGGACCCAAAATTTTTCTCTAAAGGCTACCCAAGAACCTCAAAAAGTCTATTTCACACTTCTAAAAACATCTTAAAAATATGTTACATTTCTATTATTTATAATATGAAATGTATTTTACTTAATGTTTTATTCTCTAGGATAATTTTTTTTATTTTCTCCAAATTCCACCCCCATTTAATGACATGAATTATAAAAAACACAACCCCACAATGTTTCTAATACTATGGAAGTCTTAATTGTCCCTTAACCATAATACAAAACCTTATGTCATTATAATTCACCATAAAATAATTATGATTCATCTCAAAATAGAATATATGATTTTGTTGTATAACTTTGAAAACTAAGACCAGATAAGAAATATTTTAACCAAAAACACCAGTGTGAGGCATGAACCACCACAATCACACCCTGAATGATTTTCCTAATATTTTACCAACAATATAGTTTGAAATTGTATAAAAAATACTAGTTTTTTCACCCCATGATATAATTTACAAAAATTAATGACCTCAAACACTATTTCACTACAACCTCACTACACCTCCCAATAAGGATATATTCACATAAGAATTAATTTTCGTACAATTTATAGACCCAATACAATGTGTATAGATATATATTTATATAATTAAATACATGAAAATTAAGACATAGCCTTTTATAGACATACTCTACTATTCAGTACCAATGAACCACTAATCCAACTCACACTTAGATTCCAACACATCCATAAACATAACAACAATGATGGATGCACACTCATGAGTAATTTCTAATAAACACCAAAGTAGTATCCCTATACCCATACCACTAAATAAATAACACATTTTGTAATATCCTTATTATATATACAATGATAAATATTGATTGTACATGAACTCCCTTTCTCATACAGGAAGTCCCAAAAGAAATTTCCATAACCAAAAACCAAGATGGTGATTAACCACAACAGTTAACAAAGAGACAGAAATGTTCCATCGATTTACTAATTTTTTTTGTGTTCTCCCTACTATAATTCAATAATATATGTGGAATATTTTTTAAAATCTTGAGTTTTTTGTATATATTTTCATGTAACTAAAAAATATTTTGAATTTTATGATTTATAGATAATACCATGTTACGATGAACTGAGATACATTTTTGTATGAAAAAATTTTATTTATTAAATATGAATGTAATAATATAGCCATTGAATTGGATAGTATGAATAAATATAAATACATTATTTAATCAATGTTATAAGTGTGATGATGTGATAATGAAATTATGAATTTAATAAACTTTATATTAATACAAATATTTTCTATATTTTCTATTTCTCAAATAGTTTCATTAAAAGATAATATTTACCTATATAATATATGTTTCATTTATAAAATCATATTGATTATATTTAATCCATACTTATTAAAAATTGACCAATATTTATTGTATTTTAAATAAAATAATTTAATATATATTTTAAATTTATAATTTATTATTCTCTTAATAATTTAAATAGACAACTTATAAAAGGAATATTTTATGTTTTCTAATGTAAAAAATTAAAAAAACTCATTTAAAGTTAGTTTATAATATTAAAAAACATCAAAAAATATTAATTCTTTTTTAAGATAGTTTTCTAAAAAAACCAAATAATTTAAATATTATGAGTTAAATTTCATATATAAATACAATTATATTAGAAAAAAGTATATTTAATTTTGGGATTCAACATGTAAAAATTATATTTGGCTAATTTTTTTGATTTTTTTGAAATGATTTATTTTATGATGTTTACTAAATAAATATCAATTTTACAAATCCCATAACTTTTATGAAATCAACGTGATATATTCACGTGAACTAAGAACATATTAAAAATTATTACAAACTAAATATTTATTATATAATTTGTTTAAAATATTATTTTTAATTTAATATTCAATATTTTATATTTTAGTGTTTAGTTATATTTTTCTAATAATATTTTTATTCATAATGCATTTATAATTCTAAAATCAATTTTTTCACATTTAGTATTATAATATTATAAAATTAGTCCATATTTTTCATCATTATATCCAAATTATTTAGTTTGTATGCCATAATTTTTTCCATGAAATTAATTTATTGTGGTTTATCATTTAATTACCATGGTAGATTTAAATTATTCTATATATTAAAAGTATGTTTAAATTTACTAAATAAAAAAATATTATTTCTTAATTTATCGAATGAGAGGGGTATTGGAAAATTTTCACAACTGTTCCATTATTATCTAATTTAGGATCTATAATCAATTGAATATGAAATGGCATAAATATTATGATACAAATATTTACAAAAATTAGATTCCCTTTAACATCCTAAAGGTGATTCCCACCATCGATTCAAAGGTAAACAAAAAATTATAATTTTACTTAATAATATAACTCATTTATATTACAAATAATCATCTCCTACATTATTATGAATTTTCTCCCATTTTATTTCCCAGTTTTCATTTAAATCGAGCATTTTTTCAAGAAGATCTCATATTATTCTATACAAGTATTTTCTCCTTAATAACAATTTTTAAACTATTATTCAACTATGTATTCTATAATTTTTAATACCAATTATTATATAATAAAATATTTTTTTATTAATAAATGACAATTTATTTTTACTTATTGAATAACCAGTAACTACATATCCATTTTTAATTTGATAAATGAAAATATAATTAGTGATGTGAGTGAACTATCACGTAAATGAGAGTTGTTTTTTATTTTTACACACAATATTACATGGAATGTAAAATAGATAAATTAATAAATAAATATAATAATTAAAAAATTATAATTTTTATAAAAATATAAATAAATTTGACCATTCGTGTCATTCTATGGATTTTTTTTTCATATCTTTGTACTTGTAGTAAAAAAAATCCAAAAAACATTATATTTTATTTTTAATCACCATCATAATTGGATTAATATAATATTCATGTCACAAAATTAAAATTATGTTTCGAAATGATTATTTTCCTATACTATTTATTTTAACAGTCATGTCATTATTAATATATAGACATTTTTTCTATTAATTTACCAAAAAAAAGTTCGAATGTTATTTTGTATTCATGAATCATAACAAATACTCTCAAAGAAAAAGTGTAAAAATTATTATTAATTATAATGAATATATTAATTAAACTATGGTAGTATTTTAATAATTAAATTGGTCTCAATTAATGGGAATCAACATAATAAATCTTAGAGATTTACAAAAAATAAAAAAGCTTAAACACGTAATTATTAAAATAAACTATAACTCTATGAAAATCCCAACTTGGATACTCTATTAAATCAATACCCAACCCAAATTTTTTACTTCTATGAAGGTATTTCCCCATCCTGATGGGATGGAGACTAGGAGTAACACATCAAAAAAAAACTAGAGGGATCAATTTCTCACAACCACGATCATAAAATGTAGTATATATATAAAATATAGAGACATAGTGGAAGAGACAAAACTATACCAAAAATAAACAAGTACAACAGAAAAAAACAACTTAATAGAAGTCAAAGCATCCCAAAGAACAATTACAACTTTAATGGGCCACTAAAACAAAAACTAAATACTCCATATGATATTTTTCAGAAAATACCACCATATCATCATAAGTTACCCAGACATAGTTTATTGAAACCTTGATTCCTGACTTTGACACCTAAAAATTCCCTGCATCTAAAGTCATACAAAAATCTAAACACCAAATAAGGGTTACACATTTTTGACCTAACTTTATAAGTAGGATCCTATATTAGTGATGCATAAAAAATATCTATACAATAACCAAAACATTTTCAACATTATATAAGATGATGAATGATAAATTGTTAAATTTTTTTTATATCAAAATCATTGAAAAAATAATAATTTTTACTTTTTCACATTTCCAAAATTAGTTAGGTAAAAAAATTCAATGAATTTCATATATCTAAGTAGTAATATCAAAAATATAAAAAAAATATATATATCACATAACATATGAGACCATGGAAGTACAAGATAAAATATTACAAGGCATAAGTATAGGTAAAATCACTCTAAGGATCCAAATAGAAAAATATTAACAGAATAATAAAACCATAATCAATGGCTAGTGCATAATCAAGTCCATATAACATAGTCATATGGACTAGAGATATATCCCTTAAGTTAATCCCCCAAAAATGTATATATCAATTCCCTAGAACAAAGAGCCTAGGTAATAGAGGAGCACCCCATGAGTGAACATCGTCCCCCTGATAATACATTGATAGTTTTCCTAATCTAAAATTTTCACCAATGCACGGATAGATTACCATGGTATTAATTTTATAATCTATTTCATTAAAATAGTTCCTTAAAATCCATTTTATAAATCTATTGCACAATGCATTGAAAATGGTCTATTTTAACAAAATAGATGAAAACCCATTTTTTACCAAAAATCTATTTTACACACACCCAAATCAATCCATAAATAATTATATTTCATTTATAAAGCATTTTATTAAACTAGAGAATGCGGTTTATCCTACATAGGATACAGACAGAACCACCTTACACAAACATGGGTTGCACATGCCCGTAATGGGTTCCATCAACTATAAATAACACAAGGAAAATTATGGATGAAATAAAATAAATCCAAATATATCAGAATGAATTATACAAGAAAAGTGGTCAATGTGGGGGACTAAAAAAATCATTTCTAAAGAAAATTGATTGATGCACCCCAACTAATAGAATGATTTCCCTTTAAATTAAGATCACACAGTAGATCTAAAATGAATCGATGATATTATCATTACATGTCGAAGCCTCTATAAATTCAATACAATGGTGGTATAATGATTAAAAAAAATGAAGTAGTAGAAATGATTAATCACCCCATGAAACACATGATAACCACAATTATGATAAATCATTGAGTGAAATGATTTATAAGAACTTGATGTCTCTAAAATCACTCAGGATGGATCCTTGGTAAAGTGGGGGAAGAGCTACAGCCGAAAGAAAAATATATCTATTGCGAAGCACCATAAAAACAAAACCCAAGAGTATTTCATGGTGTATAATCTCTTTTCATTTCTTTTTACCCACAAAACCCAATTACACAAAAATGAAAATCTCTTTGGGTTTAAAAACAAGATTTAACCATTATAAGGTATATAATATATTTTCACAATGTGTAATGTTCATGCGTTGTACTGGTTCACAGATTCTTCCCGACACCCTATACATGATGTCTAATCTCATTACATGGTGTGTGAACCTTTTTCCCATTATGTATGGTTTCACACTCTAAAATAAATTAACAACATAAGGTAGGGACCAATACATGTTTTGTGAACAATTTAAGAGACATATACTTCTCATACAGATAGTGAAAATCCTAGTTTCAATTGAAATTCCCAAAACAAAAAAGATATTTTCTAAACATGGGGAGAATCCAAAAAATACTTTCAAATATTTATATATGGAATACCTTAATTTTTTTAAAAAAATACAACCCTAACTATTACAGCATTTTATATAACAATCTATCTCCATCCTTGAGAGTCAGGAAATTCACCTAAATGAAGAGGTAAACAAAAAGGGGGAAGAGAAATATCAAAAATAGGGTAATGAATTGTTACAATGTCCCAACTATAAGGCCTTACATATTTGAGAAGTATTGTTGAATAATTCTATCTTAAAAGGATCTAAGGCCACTTCCCCCTCATCAACTACTCATTCTCCCAAGTCACAGGAGAATCTATCTATGCTACCATGACACAATGACCAACATAATCAAATTTTGATACAATGCATTTAAAATAGAGTCAATGATCTCCAACATATTCTCTACAATAGAAACTTATTTCTCTAACTCAATCTTTTAACACCTCATAACATGATAGGGATCAAGATGATATTTCTTAGTTTGTGATATGTGGATAAAATCTTGAATGCTTGTCATCTGGACTAGAAATTCCAACAGATAAGAATCATTCCCAAGGTTCTCAGTGACCCAGAATGGTCCAACATATCTTTTTTCCAACATTCCCTACTTTTCAAGATAACATTGACCTAACCAAGGAGAAAAATTCAAGAAAACAGAGTCACTAATGAAAACCCCCAAAGGATGAAGCTACTAATTTGAATAATATTTGTTTGACATTGATAATTAACCAAACATAGATTAATATCCATAATCCTTACTAGTGTCTTCTGAATGAGTCTCATTCCCACCAAATAGGCATTTCCAAACTCTTCCTGATAAATAGGTGATCAGAATAGGTGACTATAAAAATAATCAAAAAGATATATTCTTACTAATTATTAATAACCCATTTTTATAAGAAAACTCTATGATTATGATATGGATATACCAAGATCCACCAAAACTCAAGAAATTGAAAAATAGAATATCCAAATAGATTTAAATATCATTCTATATATGATCATTTGTTTGTGTAAGGCATGTAGTAATCATCCTGACTTGAGTCCCCACTTCTTCTTGGAGAAACCTTCAGATCCTGAAAGTAATCATTGGACCCCTTTATAAAAAAATGGTAGAAGGAACCCCATGTAACCATTTAATGTCTCACACATATATCTTACATATATGTATACCATTAGTGGTGTCCCAAATTAGAACTATGTGAGATGATTTTTTTCAACCGATCAGTTAATAACCATATAGAATTCCACCCATAGGGAGTCCATGGTATTCCAACAACATAGTCCATGGATACCTCATCCTATTTCTAGACCGGCACCAGTTGCGGATGGATAAATCCAAAAAGTTTTAGATACAAAAATTTATCTACTGGAAAGTGTAACATTGGGACACATAATCATCAATATCACTCTTCATACACTTCCACCAGAATCATCTTTGTATTTCATAATACATCTTCATAGTACCTTAATGAACAAACCAAAATGAACTATGATTAGAAAACGAAAATAAAAGCCTCATATATGGTCGGATGAAAAAACAATCCAAAAAATGGAGAATACAATCTAAGGAGTGAGACCAACCAGAAATGGCCTCCCAACCATATAGGGATTCTAAAATTTCTTTGAAAATGTAATTATTCTAATGAAAAAATATAATAGACTCATATAGATGATTATAAATAAAAATTGGTAAGACCTATATAAGAAACATCCCCTTGAGCATCCATGTGAAATAGAGTGAAGAGTTCCATAAGTTTCCAATCTTCCTTTGATTCCATAACAGACGATGATGGTACTTTAATACAGATAGATTTTCCATGAACATTACCCTTCCATAGTAAATGTCAAAGTCAAAACTCTAATGGTATTCCACCAATATATTCTCCATGACATTCAAGTCCTTATGAGAAAAGATATAGATCATAATCTTATGGTCAGAAAAGTAGTGAATCTATCCCCAAAAATAAAGTACGAACAACACATAAGAACATTCATAAACATATAAATATCTATGTATAGATTGGGTAATTATTCTAATTCAATCAAATCTAATGAGATCCACATGATACCAGATAGTCATCCTACATGAAAAAGAAACCTAAAAAATCACCAGAAGAATCACAAAAATCATCATACATGTTACTGAGATCTGGTAAGATTAGAATACAAGATAATGCCACAAGTCATTTCTTCTCATTAATGGAGATTGAAACATTTCATCCCATATAAATTTTACCCCTTTCTTGGTAAGAGTAGTGAATAGAAACAAAAAGTATGAAAAATATTTGATAACCGTCGATAATTTTCTGTAAGACCGAGGATACCCTGAACATCCAAGATTGTTTATGGACCATTCTTGAAAATATAATTTACCTTCTTATGATAAACATGGAACCTATTCTCATAAATAAAATACCCCAAGAAAATCACTTTTGTATCAAAAATATCATTTTGAAATATTTCCATTCAAACATTGAAAACTCTGGATTTCTAGAACCAAAATATCATCCATGATTTGAGATATGCATGGAATATAAAATTCATAAAAGATATGAAAATATCATGAGAATTAGTAAAAAATGGAATCACAATATATTCATAATGACCATAACTTCTTATGGAATCCTTCTTCAATATATCAAATACCATAACACTAATATGAGGATAAACAAAACAAATATCAATATTCTATATCTATTTTTCCCTTTATTGGATCAAATAAATAATTCCCATGAGGAAAAGGACCCATGTTCTTAACCATTAAATAGTTTGACTTACGATAGTATAAAAATAATTTGGATGAACAATATACATTAATGTAAAAAGTAATAGGTGAGGCCTACAGAGAAAAAATAGGGAGAACAAAACTTATTTTCATCAGGTCATCCAATGAATCTTGATCTCTTTCAGGTCTGATGATTCTATAAGATATGTGTACATCAAAATCAGCTACATACCCAGAACATGGTCATTCATAAACTCTAACTCTTTAATTGGAGGAATACTAGATAAATAATCTAGGAAAATATTAAGAATTTTCCAAAAAACAACGAGAAGATCAAAAATAGAAGAATCATAATCGGTCTAAACTGATACAGTAGAAAAAAAATCTACTATTCCTTGGAAGGTAAAGTCCTATATGACCACCAAATCATATCCAAATCTCCCTAAAACATCTATGAGATCCAATTATCTACATGAAAAAAGACACACCAATTATAAAAATCAACATTGGTATGATGAGAGATAAGACAATAACCAAACGATGATTTCAAATATATCAAAATCAAGAAAAAGGAGATCCCAGGATAACATTTTATAAAATATAGAAAACAGTCAAAGAAACTTAAACCCCTACCCTTTACTCTTCCCTAGATGTGTCTCTAACCCCATGAATGAGGGAATGAGTTTCTTTAAATATTTATATATATCATGAAAATGGCCAGATATGGATGAGGAGGAAACACCAACATCATATAGTGTAATATATACTACTGATGAAAGAAATATGATAGCTATCACTATCACTAGACTCATTTATACCTACACTGGAAGCTCATATACTTCATAATGGTTATTCACTCACGATTCCTATGGATAGATCCCTACAGTCTTTAAAGAATATTACTAAACCATAATAGACACTGGAGATGACATTCCCTAACCATATAGTGGTGTTTATATAGTTAGATAAAAACATTGTTGATGGATATAACATCCATAATTGTTACACATATTTTATAGTGATGGAAAAGAATGTTAGGTGTGGCCAACCTTTCTATATTGGTAGTAAGTCATATGAACAATAATATCTATAATTGAATGTGAAAAGGAGGAAATCCATTGAGAACCACCTCTAAAACTTCTATTATTACATTTGCACTTCTATTTTTCCCATTCACACCATTTATGATTCAATTGGGTGGAAGAGAATGGGTAGAATAAGAAATATTTCTTACTATATTAATCTTTTCCATCATATCCTTGTCTACCATCTCCACATTGGTTGAAATATTTAAAAAACATTTGTATGCTCTAATATA
Organism: Viscum album; assembly: GCA_963277665.1. Lineage (NCBI taxonomy): Eukaryota > Viridiplantae > Streptophyta > Magnoliopsida > Santalales > Viscaceae > Viscum > Viscum album. The sequence continues at coordinate 115,728,767 of OY728127.1, forward strand.
AATTCTTAATCCCTATAGTTACTTCTGATAATTTAGTTTTTCATTATATGCTACCAATATAGAAAAAATAGCTCACTACATTGATTGGTGTACAACAACACCAAACTCTCTCCCTTATTTAAAGAGTGGAACCGCATAGACATCAACATCATCAATGACTCTGGATAAAACTATAGGAAAAAATAGATTCTTGAAACCCTTCATGCCCAAGCCCACATGCATATCTTCTTGTATCATTGAATCCCACCACTACTTTCTAGGACCTTCAGAATTTATGATCTCACCCTTCTCCTTATACCATTTTGTGTATCTATGATGTCTAAGATCTAATTTGATATTTTATAGAAAATTCTCCACCATTTGAGGTTCATTTTTACCCTAGAAGGACGGTGGATTTTAAAATAGTAATTCCTATAAACAATAAACTTCTCATCTAACTCCTGGTTGTGCCACAACAATAATCTTTTATACATTCAACACATTTTAAATAAAATAATTAATTTTTCAATTTATAACCTTGACAATGTTCTAATATATAATAAGATTCCCTTGACGATTACCTAATAAACCCTCCTGAGGGACTTTTGGAATATATCTCTAAGGAATTCATATGCACACCGAATTTGAAAAAAATGAAAAAAAGACAATCTCATCTCAAACAAGAAAAGAATATTAATAAACTATGATCAAGATCATAAACTCAGAACAGGAGGTCCACAACCCAACATCTCAAGGTAACTTGAGTCTCATCACAGAAACATTTGTCTAGGGAGTCAACGTAACTTACATCTCTTGTGAGGACAGTCCTATCTCTAGTCTACCAAATGTTCCAATACTAGGACTCCTGAGGAGATACCTCCTTTGATACCTAAGTGTGATGTTCCTTACCAACATACCCTCTAAAACTGGCACCCAACCTGAATTTCCACATAACCAAATGGTGTTACCAATCTCCATTGGCTGAAAATGATCACCCAAGAATCATGAAACAACCAGAAAGAATGATTTATCCCAAATTGAAGAAAAAAATGATATATATAAAAAATATAGATATTTAGAAGAAGATCTAAACATATTACATAACTAAAAAAATGTAGCAGAAACAAATAATGTAAAAGAAGTCAAAACATCTCAAATAACAATTCCAATATAAAATGAAAAATCAAAATGAAATTTATTTACTCATATTATTGTGGGGGAAAACTCCCCCCATCTCACCACCATCTACCCTGGAACAGTTGACAGAAACCTAACCACATAACCATAGAAAAATTCCCTTCCATTTTTCAAAATATATAAAAAGGTCTTTTATTGATGATGGGGTGTATAGGGCATGAGATAATAGTCTAAATAGGATACCACATAAGTGATCCATAAAAATTATCTATATAAAAATATGAACATTCTCAAAATTAACGAAAAAAGGCATGATAAATTATTAATTTTTTTTTAAATCAAACGGATGGAAAAAATTAATTTAAACATTTAATAAATTTTAAAAATAGTATGGGTAAAATATTTTCAAAACATTATATATATCAATGTATTCATATCAAACAATGATGAAAAATTATGTATCACATATCTTATCAAACTATGGTTTTACAAGCTAATACAGTCCAAGACAGAAGCATATGTAATATAAAACCAATGACCACTATAGGTTTGGAAAGTGGACTAATAATATGAAAATCAATTACTATATTACAATAATGTCCCCAGAACACATGAATTAAGAGTAGATAAACACCCCATGAGTGAATCCCTCAAAAATGTCAATATCAATTCAATATAAAAATGGTCATAAGGAATAGAGGAACACCCCATGAGGGAACCCATTAATAATACATGGATTATGCACTTAATATGACCTTACTCCCATATACCAAATCAGTCCCAAATTATCTATTTTAAAAACTATTTCATCAAAACCACTCTTTGAATTCTATTTTATGAATCCATTTATCAGTGCATTAAAAATAGACTTCTCTTTTTCCAAATTAACGGAAAACCATCTATTATCACAAAAATATTTTCCACACACAAATAACAACCAATAAATCATGCCAATTTATTTATAAATTAAATTATTAAATTAGGGAAATTAATTCCATAAAAAATGTAGATATCCGGTTTTTGCCTTGTAAGACTTTAGAATATTTCTATATATGATTCCAGAGCTAGGCGTGAAGACGGAGTGCAATTCTGAGGCCCGGTGTGCCTGAAATAAATTTTATAAAAATGTTAAGTGTTTTTATACTATGGACATGGAGGGGCTGTGTTTCATCCTAAACGGTAGATCGGATCGGAAATCCAAGGGCACAATTACGGCCGGAGGGTGTCGTTTACCCTAGGCATGGTGTAAAAGTTGTGGACGCGGGCCTGCTGTGACAGATGCCACCTAGGGGTAAAAAAGAATTGTTTAAAAATGAATTTGTGATTTTTTTTCATTGGTGTTATTTTCAAATAACTTTCGAATGAAGTCTCAGAATGGAAATTCGAGACTTCCGTTGAGTTCTAAATGGGGTGTTTTTCCTAGGGGAGACATAAAATGAGAGGGCCCGATAGTTTCAGAATCTGCGCTATGCAGGTTCTTCTATAAATAGGGGAGAGGGAGTTTAGAGTTAGGGTTCTCCCCTCTCTCTCCTTTCTCCCCCTCCCTCTCTCTCTATCTCTCTCTCTAAATGTTATTCGCCATTCTTCACCAAATCGAGGAGCAACCACCACCGGAACCTTGGCGGATCGAAGTGGGGGCGTCGTGGACGCGTCACTAGCAGCAAACAAGAAGATCAGGGTAGAATTCTTGGTTAATTATCACACTTTCGTCAATTCTGTTGTTTAAATTCAAAAATTTTAGAATTGCGACGATGGACGAATGAACACGACCATCATTCGGGCCCCATTTCAATTATCATTCTTGGGCATTCTTTGTCCAAATTTTCAGACATGCCAAAACTGTGACGAATCGATGAGCAAAAGGCAGCGTTGTAAAGACCCGGTCCTGAGGATCCCGAAACTGGTGTCAGATAATTTTTCCGACCACCGAAGTGGTCGGGGGAACCAGCCAAAGGTTCGGCTCCGATGAGGGGTGACTACTGGAGGACGAACTGAGGAGCGCGATGGCTGCATTTTGGATCACGAAGGAGGCCGGTGCGATGTGGCGGCATCCAGTGGAGGACCCGAGCAGGGCGAGGTGGAGCTCAGAGGAGCCGGAGCCGGCTGTCGTGGCGGTGAGGGCAGCATCAAGTAGTCGAGAAGAGGCTGTAGGTGTGGGCATGGGTGCAGGAGAGCTGAGGCGGCCGTGGCGTTCGGCAGGACGGTGTGCGGCGGTGCATTCGGCGGAAGGAGGCGGTGGCCTCAGCCGATCGAGGCCGGAGGCGGAGTGTGGAGGACCAGGCGGTGCAGGCAGCACGCGGCCGGAGGAGAGGCGCGGTGCAGGCCGGGGCATCACAATGGTGTACTATGAGAGGAGGAGGTGCCGGGGTGCCGGCTGGCACGGTCAGCAGGGGGAACCAGAGGCGCTGACCGCCTCAGGTGTGCGGAGGAGACAAGGACCTGCAAACAGCGGGTCCTACGCGATGCGGTGAAGACCGCCCAAAAGGCTGGTCTGTTTGAGAAACCAGTCCCGAGGCGAGTCCGGTGTTACTGGGATGGCTACGACCAATGGACCGCGGCGAGTTAGGCCGGACCCGCGGTCTAACGGTTCAGACCGGGCCGACCGGGGGGAATCGGCCCGGTTGGGACCCTTGCAATCAAGGGGCCATATCTCATAAACAACGCGTCCGTTTAATGCACCGTCTATGGCTATGGGTCTGTCTCTTCAAGACATACTTTTTTAAGTTGGGTTTCAGGGTTTTTGGGTTTTTCTCCCAAAGACGGGTGTCCCAAAACACTTTAATTTAATAATAATAAATTATTATTAAAGTTACAAAAGACGTGGCTCGCGAGCCGAATGTCCGTTTGAGGCGCCGTCAGAGGCGCTGTGACCTTGGAGTTGGGACGATCCTTCGAAAGTTTGTTCAGAACCCTTGCAGTTTGGTTTTATTACTCGAAGGAACAAAATGTTTAATGCAAATCATTAATTAGTTTTTTAATTAATTAATTATTCTTACGTCGGACCTAACTCCATCTTGGGATGTTTAATTGATGCGTCGTCAACGGCAGCATGACCCCAGTTATCGTGTGGACTGTTTGAGATGCTTTCTGAAGTGTTCAAGTTAGAGAAAAGGTGTAGGCCCCATAGGGCGTAGTTCGCACGTTTTACAGTGAAACACCACTTTTACACCTGACATCCATTTGGGGTGTTTGAGTACTCATTTCTGAGTGTTTTTCCTACGGGATTGCAACGGCGCAATATGCCCGCCTAAATTCAGGCCTAAGGCATGGGCCCCACGAGGCGGCTTTTGGATGTGTGATTCATTTTTACAACTTATTCTTCATAATTCCATTCAGGGAAAATTAATAGCCTATGCCGCATGGTTATCTTCAAGGAACGCAATGGTACAATCTGCGTGATGTGTTTCAGGGTCGAAGTGTGGGCCCCACAGGGCCCCGTTTGCATAATGTGGTGAGTTGCAGCTCCTGCATCTGGAGTCTATTTTGGGTGCCATCAGTGGTGTTGTGACCCTGGCATCGAGACGATGTAGTCCATGGTGGTTTCAGGCGGTGAAGCCGGAGTTGAGGTGTGGGCCCCACGTGCCATCTTTTAAGCTGTGAGCAGCGTTTTGCGACTTTTTCATCAGACATCCGTTCGGGTCGAATGAGTAGTTCTTTTGGCGTGTTCTTCTAAGAGCATCACGATGGCACAGTTCGCCCGACCTATTTCAGGACCGAGGTGCGGGCCCCACGAAACGTCGTGTGGGCATAAAGCGGTGTTGAATAACTTTTCCATCGGGAGCCCGTTTCCAGTGAGTAAGTAGTCTATCTCACATGTTTTTCCACAAGGATTATAACGGTGTAATCTGTTTTGGATAGCAGAGCCTCTTTAGAGATCTCATTAAATGTGGAAGCATTAATGGGTGTTGGTCAGAGGTTCCTTTGACGCACTCCGAACCTACACAAGGTAGCGGTGTTAGTGACACCCAGTGATGGCACGAGAAATGCGGAGTTATTAGACCAGTTCCGGGTTTTCCCTCTCGCAGGGTTGGGTAGTGGGATACCCATTGACCTTAGGATTTTCTCTCCAGCGGGGCTGGGCAGTGGGTTACCAAATGAATTTAAGGTTTACCCTCTAGCGGGGCTGGGCAGTGGGTTACCTGACGGCCTTTTGTGGTTTACCCTCCAGCGGGGCTGGGCAGTGGGTTACCTGATGACCTCTTGTATTTTACCCTCCAGTGGGACTTGTCAGTGGATTACCTGATGAACTCTTGTGGTTTACCCTCCATCGGGGTTGGGCAGTGGGTTACCCGATGACTTCTTTCAGAATCGTCCCTTTCTATGAGGCTAGTCGGTGACTTTTCTCCATAATTACCGGAGCGGGACCCCTGGTTGTTCGGTTTAGTGATGAGGTAGCTTTGGCATCCAGGATTGTTGAACACTAGTGATGGATATCCTTTGAACTATTGGCGACTCTTCTTGGGCTGAGTATGGATATAGAGATCCCCTTACCCACTCATTCAAGTTTCTCATGGAGCACATATATATATATATATATACAACCTACTTTTTTCCCACTCGTTGGGTTCGGTTACTCTCCTTCTAGGAGGGTCGAAGACGCGTGGGGTATACCACGTGCTTTCCGTGTCTAGCTCCTCTTGGATTGGATGAGTCTACTTCCTTCCTTTTATTGGGTTGAGTTGCACTCTCTCTATTGCACTCTTACACTATTATTTTTCTTTCTACTACTCACCGTTTTAGTACCTCATTTGTTTCTCCCTCAAGATTTTGGGGCATCCAACTGAGTATCTTTATACTCACCCCTACTTGGGATTTTCCCACACTTGGTGTGCCCTTGCAGACGACAGACATGTCGATCGAGACTGTGGAGAAGCATAGAGGACACTAGAGATTGGGCCCCGTTCAGTGGCCATAGTAGGACTTTCAGGAGAGAGACCCACCAACTGTCTAATTTCGTTTACCTGTTGTCGGGTTGTGGCACCTTTCTGGTTGGGCATGTGTTTTTCCCCCTTTACTGTTTAGTTTACTTTTCAGTATACCTTTCAACACTTTACTTGTACTGGTTAGAGGTCGCTGCATGTGTGTTGATTTCCCTTTTTTTAGCAGTGTTGTATCTTTCTTTCCTTTCTCTGCACTTTTTCATTGAGTTAGCTGCGTGTGCATGTACAGTTTCTTAGGAAAAGGCCTCCCCTAGTCTGTTGTGCCTTTGGCACTAGTTGCTATCCACTAGAATATGGAGGTGGGCTTGGGGTAGTTGCGACTCGAACCCCGATATAGGCCGAGTCATGAAAAAGTGGTATCAGAGGTGGTTCATTCCATGGGGCGTTGTTCGGATGTCTCTAAAAATGAATTGGTTGAGTTTTGGAGCAATAGTGTCAAAATATCTCGAGAGTGGCTCTCAGGCCAGGGAGTCCAGTGATGGTGAGGTGGCCAATGTATCCATTCAACAGGACCCTGATAACCATCTTGTTGACTCGGCACACTGAGACACTTGTTGTAGGGATTTTGGTTCATGCATCATATAGGATTGAGTCTTTGACTATCCTTCTTGAGTCAGCTCCCCATCGTTGTTGATATATATATAATCATTTGACCACGATACTCCTTGATCAGATTCAGGATGTCTCCAAGATGATAGCCAACCAGGATACTAGCTCTGGTTTGTGACGATGACTCCGTGAGTGACGAGGCCTCAATTCAAGATCCATCATACTATTACCCTTTCTCCAGGAGGACAAGCATTAACACCTCCACCTGTGGAGTAGCAGATTGTACAGGAAGCGAGGGCCGATTACGAGAACAGGATGAGCGCACTATGTGAGTTCTAGTATCAGAGACCACTGAGGTTCCACGGTGGGACATACCCTCAGACAGTGAAGGGTTGGCTAGAGTTAGTGGTTCACCACTTCAGGCTTGTTCGGACACTGTCAGGTTAGATTGTGGCTTTGACAGCCTGTCTTTTTCCACCAAGAAGTTGGCGTTAGTAGAGACATGGTTACTCATATGCATGATGAGTTGGTACTCTCATGGGATGACTTCTAGTAGCTATTTCATGAGGAGTACTACCCCTCATACTTACGCTTTTTATGGTTTCAGGAGCTGTTGGAGCTCTAGCGGGGAGTGATGGCAGTGGCTGAGTACGCGACTGGGTTCGCAGACCTTACTCGGTACTGTTTTGATGTGGTCCATGATGGTAACTTCTAAGCAAGGAAGTTGGGAGAGGTCTCTGTAGAGGGGATTCATGCCAGCGTAGTGCCCTTGTGCATCCTCACCCATCTCGGGGTGCTCGAGCAGGCACTGGTGACAGAGAAATTTCTGTCAGAGGGATGTCAATTGGCAGGGCCTCGGCACTGGAAGTCTCCCCTTGATGAGACTTAGGAACATGGTCAAGGACAAAATAGAGCACCAAGATAGCCCAGGGAGGACTACTGCTATTTTTGTGATGTGCGAGGTCATGTGGCATGAGACAACTCGACAAAATGTGTTGATTTTTCCAAATAGTTGATAGATGCACCGTGACGACAAAGGCTGTGTCATGATCAGAGAACTCCCAGGTGAGGACAGGGTGGTCCCCAGGGAGGTGGTGTTGGCTGAAGAGAAGGAAGAACTGTGGTTGGCAGATGATGTTTCGAGGTCCTTCCACCACCACTAGGCAGCCCATGTCAGGCTCAGGGAGCTAACGGATGAGGTCACGGGCAGCTGTGTGCAATGGATGTCTACAATCCTACAACGCAAGATATAATAAGAGGTACAATTTGTGTCTTTTTATACTTTTATCAGTATAACTTGTTAGATGCTGCGTGAGGTACTCTTTTCATCTAACTCCTTGTTTGAGGGGTTACTGAGGGTGATGCAGGGCATCAATGTAACCCTGTGTTGGTGTTGTCCGACGTAGCTTTGAATGCACAGAAAAGAGAGGTTCTTTCCCCCCACTAAGACGCGTTTTTGTGATGTGATCAAAACTGCGAGGGAGAGTCAGTACCACCCAAAGTGGATAGTATTGAGGTGCAGTGGACGAGTCTCTCTAACATGCGCATTCATGGTGGGGTTGTGCAGTGGAGTGTCAGAGTAGGTTCTGGATTTTCCAGTGGGGCTTTTCTACTTGACCTCCTTTTTCTTGAGGTTCCACTAGTGGGCTTGGCAGAGTGCCTATTTTGTGGATTACTCTCCTTCCAAGAGTGGAAAAGACACGTGGGGTATGCCACATACTTTCATTGTCTAGCCTCTGTCGGTTGGATGAGTTTCTCGCCTTCCCTGTTCGTTGGTACCTTGCATTATCAACGCCAATATTGATACCTTTATCAAGTATAGGTCGAGGTGATGGAAACCCCATAAACAAATCTACACATTTCTCTATGTGGTGCTGGTGGTGGTAGTCCTTACGCTGAGAATATGGAGACCCTATCTTCTGAGAGAGCGCTTTGTGATTTTCTTAGATCACCAGTGTCTCAAGTGCACCCTCACCCAGAGAGACATGAACCTGAGGCAACGGTGCTGGTTTAGATTACTACAGGACTATGACTTCGAGGTAGTCTATGTTCCGTAAGATGGCAGTGTTATAGCAGGTTCCCTTAGCAGAGAGCCTCAGTTGTGATGCACTGACTATGAAAACTTGTGTGACCGAATATCCTTGTGTGATTCACCAGATGGGTATTCTGAAGGATGGAATCATGAGACCATGTTCTAGGAACAAATCGTGATTTTAGTCACGGAATAGAAAGGAGAGGTTCGGCCAGGGAAGTCCCCCGAGTTTTTTGGGCCCTTCAGGAATCGTGCAAGAGGTTGAGAGGTTGCCTACCATCTTTCACTACCCTCCCAACAGTAGGAGTGGGTGCACGATGTCTTCCACGTGTCGCAACTGATGAGGTGCATGCATATTCCTATGCACGTCCTCGAGAGTAGCATACTTTATGAGTGGGAACCATCCCTTTGGTTCATGTGTTGTGCCAACATGGTGTTGTGCAAGTTTCCTTGGACGTGGGAGAGCTAGGTGTGAGCTCTGTATCCTGTGTTGTTTTTCATAGTTTTGCTTCTCAGGGAAGAAAATATTGAAGGAGGGAATGATATAGAGACCTGTTTTTATCCCTGTAAGACTTTGTAATATTTCTATATATGATTCCGGAGCTAGGTGAAAAGACGGCATGCAATTCCAAGGCCCGGTGTGCCCAAAATAAATTTTATAAAAATGTAAAGTTTTTTTATACTATGAATGTGGATGGGCTATGTTTCCTCCTAAACAGTAGCTCAGATCAGAAATCTAAGGGCACGGTTGCATCCGGAGCGTGCCGTTTACCCTAGGTGGGGTGTAAATGTTGCGGGCATGGGCCTGCTGTGAGAGATGTCACCCAGGGGAAAAATAGTCTTTTAAAAAAATGACTTAGTGATTTTTTTAATTAGCGTTATTTTCTAATAACTTTCGACCGAAGTCTCGAATTAGAAATCTGATACTTTCATTGAGTTCGAAATGGAGAGTTTTTTCTAGGAGTGACATAAAATGAGAGGTCGTGGTATTTTCGGAATCCGTGCTAAGCGGGTTCTTTAATAAATAGGGGAGAAGGAGTTTAGAGTCAGGGTTCTCCCTTATCTCTCCATTTTCTCTCTCTCTCCCCCCCTCTCTCTAACCGTTTTCACCATTCTTCACCACATCGAGGAGAGACCCTTGCCGGAACCATGGCGGATCGAAGCGGGGGCGTCGTGGATGCGTCACTAGCAGCAAACAGGCGTATCGAGGAAGGATTCTTGGATAATTTTCGCACTTTCGTCAATTCTGTTGTTTAAATTCTACAATTTTAGAATTGGGACGATGGCCAAATGAACAAGGACATCGTCCGAGCCCCATTTCAATTATCGTTCTTGGGATTTCTTCGTCCAAATTTTCAGACGCGCCAAAACCTTGTTGGATCGATGAGCAAGGGGTGTCGTTGTGAAGATCCTGTCCCGAGGATCCCGAAACCAGTGTCAGATAATTTTTCTGACCACCAGAGTGGTCAGGGGGACCAGCCGAAGGTTTGGATCCAGTGAGGGGCAGTGACCAAAGCATGAACTAGGGAGCGCAACAGCCACGTTTTGGAGCACGGAGGAGGCCGGTGCGGGGTGGCGGCGTCCAGTGGAGGACCCGAGCAGGGCGAGGTGGAGCTCGGAGGAGACGGAGCTGGCTGGCGCGACAACACGGGTGGCATCGAGCGGTTGAGTAGGTTGGAGGTTCGGGCTTGAGTGTGGGTGAGATGAGGTGGTCACGGCGTTCAGCGGGCCGACGTGCAGTGGTGCGTTCGACAGAAGGAGGTGGTAGCCTCGACCGGTCGAGGCGGGAGGTGGAGCACGGAGGACCAGCCGACGCGGGTGGGATGCGGGCGGAGGAGCGAAGTGGTGTAGGCCGGGGCAGTATGGTAGTTCACTGTGGGAGGTGGAGGCGCCGAGGGCTCCGGATGTCGCGGTCGGTAGGGGGAACCTGAGCCGCTGACCGCCTCAGGTGTGTAGAGGAGGCAAGGACCCTTAAACAGTGGGTCCTGCACGATGCGGAGAGGAACAGACAAAAGGCCGGTCTATTTGATAAAAAGGACCCGAGGCGGGTCCGGTGCTGCTGGGTGGGCCGCGGCCAGCGGGCCGTGGCATGTCGGGCCGGACCCCCGGCTGGGCCGCGGGCCGGCGGTTCCGATCGGGCCGACCGGGGGGAACCGGCCTGGTTGGGCCCCTTGCGATCAAGGGGCCATATCTCTTAAACGGTGCATCTGTTTGACATGATGTTTGCAGCTGTGGGTCTGTCTCTTTGAGACAGACATTTTTAAGTTGGTTTTACGGGTTTTTTGGTTCTGCACCCGAAGACAGGTGACCCGAAACACTTTAATTTAATAATAATAAATTATTATTAAAGTTGCGACGGACGTGGATCGCGAGCCGGATGTCTGTTTGACGCACCGTCAGAGCCTCTGTGACCCTAGAGTTGGGATAGTCCTTCCAAAGTTGGTTTGGAACCCTTTCAGTTTGGTTTCATTGCTCGAAGGAATGAAACTCTTAATGAAAATAATTAATTAATTATTTTACTAATTAATTATTCTTGTGTTGGACCTAACTTCGGCTTGGGATGTCCGATTTACGCACCATCAGTGGAAGCGTGACCCTAGTGCTCGTGCAGACTATTTGAGATGCTTTCCAAAGCGTTCAGGTTGGATGTAAGGTGCGAGCCTCACCGGGCCTAGTTTGCACGTTTTACGGTGAAACACCACTTTTTCACCCGACATCTGTCTGAGGTGTTTGAGTACTCCTTACTGAGTGGTTTTCAGAGGGGATTGCAATGGCGTAACCCGCCTGCCTAAATTCAGGCCCGAGGTGTGGGCCCCACGAGGCGGCTTCCAGACATATGTTGCATTTTTACGACTTATGCTTCCTAAGTCCGTTCAGGGAAAATGAATAGCCTACACCACTTGGTTCTCTACAAAGAACAAAACAGTACAATCTGCGTGACGTGTTTCAGGGTCAAAGTGTGGGCCCCATAGGGTCCCATTTGCATAAGGCGGAAAATTTCATCTCCTGCATCCAAGGTCTATTTTGGGCGCCGTTAGCGGCGTTGTGACCCTGGCATCGAGATGATGTAGTCCAGGTTGGCTTGAGGTGGTGAAGCCGGAGTTGATGCGTGGGCCCCATGGGCCACCTTTTAAGCTGTGAGCAGCATTTTGTGACTTTTTCATCAGACGTCCGTTCAGGGCGAATGAGTAGTCGTTTTGGTGTGTTCTTCCGATAGCATCGCGATGGTGTAGTTTTCCCGACCTCTTTCAGGACTGAGGTGTAGGCCTCACGAGATGCCATGTGGGAATAAAGCGGTGTTGAATAAATTTTCCATCGGGATCCCATTTCCAATGAGTAAGTAGTCTATCTCACGTGTTTTTCCACGAGGATTACAATGGTGTAATCTGTTTGGGATAGTAGAGCCTCTTCAGAGATATCATTAAATGTAGAAACATGAAAGGGCGTTGGTCGGAGGTTTCTTTGATGCACTCCGAACCTACAAATGGTAGCGGTGTTAGTGACACCCAGTGATGGCACTAGTAGTACGAAGTTTTCAGAATAGTTCCGGGTTTTCCCTCCCGTGGGGCTGGTAGTGGGCTACCCATTGACCTTAGGGTTTACCCTCCAACGGGGATGGGAAGTGCGTTACCCATTTAATTTAGGGTTTTCCCTCCAGCAGGGATGGGAAATGGGTTACCCAATGACCTTTTTTGGTTTACCCACCAACGGGGCTGGGCAGTGGGTTACCTGACGACCTCTTGTGTTTTACCCTCCAACGGGGCTGGGCAGTGGGTTACCTGATGACCTCTTGTGGTTTACCCTACAGCAAGGCCAGGGATTGGGTAACCCAATGACTTATTTCTGACTCGTCCCTTTCTATGAGGCTAGTCGGTGACTTTTCTCCGTGATTACCGAAGCAGGACCCTTGGTTGTTCGGTTTAGCAATGATGTAGCTTTGGCATGCAGGATTGTTGGGCACCAGTGTTGGATATCCTTTGAACAGTTGGCGAATCTTCTTGTTCTGATCATGGACATAGAGATCCCATTACACACACGTTTGGGTTTCTCATGGAGAATATATATATATATATACACCCTACTTTGTTCTCACCCCTTGGGTTCAGTTACTCTCCTTTTAGGAGGGGAGAAGCCGCGCGGGGTATGCCACATGCTTTCTGTGCCTATCTCCTCTCGGATTGGATGAGTATAATTCCTTCCTTTTGTTGGGTTGAGCATCACTCTCTCTATTGTACTCTTACACTGTTCTTGTTCTGTCTACTGCTCACCGTTTTAGTACATCCTTTGTTGCTACCTTGAGTTTTGGGGCATCCTACTGAGTATCTTTATACTCACCCCTGCTTGGGCTTTTCCCGCACTTGGTGTGCCCTTGTAGATGTTGGACAGGTCGGTCGAGACTATGGAGGAGTGTAGAGGACACAAAATCTTGGGCCACGTTCAGTGGTCACAGTAGGACTTTCAGGCAAGGGATGCACCAGCTGTCTACATTCATTTACCTGTTACCGAGTTGTGGCACCTTTCTGGTTGGGCACATGTTTTTCCCCTTTTACTATTCATTTTACTTGTCAATCTACCTTTTATCACTTTACTTGTAATGGTTAGAGTTCGATGCATGTATGTTGATTTCCCTTTTTGTAGCAGTGTTTTATCTTTCTTTCCTTTATCTTCACTTTTTCATTGAGTTAGCTGCTTGTGCATGTATGTTTTCTTAGGAAAAGGCCTCACATAGTTTCTTGTGCCTTCGGCACTAGTCGCCATCCCCTGGCCTATGGAGGCGGGATTGGGGTAGTTGCGACTCGAGCCCCAGTATGGGCCGGGTCGTGAAAAAAATAGGCTATTAAGGAAACCTACTACCTAAAACTTAGGTCTCACAAGCTTGAAATGGTATCCACCAACTTGAAAGAATGAAAGGAAAAAATCATGGGTCCTAGAATCAATCCACCAATCTCAAAATCTATTCTACTAGAATAACAGTCAGCATAGAATAAGAACTAACACATTCATGAAGAAACCCACCTGTCAGAATTTAACCAATGTAAGTATTGGTCTTAGGGGGTAAAGTAAATAATAGTTCTATAAGTAATCAAGGATATCATCATCATATTACAAAATATATATAAACTCAATGAAATGAAACTACTATATCAAGAGGTAATGAATAAGAATAAATGATTACACACCCATATAAATACAATGAAAATGTAATGATGGTCAATAATTGATTGAAATGACTCGGAAGGGGTGGATGTCACCAAAATCACATGGAAGTGTACCATGGTTGATAAGGGAATATATGTAATAAAATGATATATATATTTGTTGTGTCACCTCTTAAAAGAAAAACCCATAGGAATTACATGAAGAGTAGTCCCATTCACATTGTATAATCCATGAAACCCAAATATGATGAAAAACCATCTATTCTAGTTAAAAATATTGATTTTACCATTACAAGGAACCTAATATATTTTCACAGCATGTAACCTTCATGCAATGTAATGCTTTTTCTCGGAACTAATTTCCAGATGTGAAATTCCATTAGAGACCGTGCAATCTTTTCCATGGTTTATAAGTATTATTGCTCTAAACAGAAGTCACAACATCTTTTAATTACCAAAAAACATTTAAACACTTTACAAATTATGAATTCCTCCCAAATTTAGTGAAAATAGTTGTTTTAGTGGAGAAATTCCAAAATAATCCAGTATTATATCAAATCACGGAGAATCGTACAAATCTGTTAACACATTTATACATGGGATCTAATAATTAAAAAAACACGCATGCATGAACATTATTTCATTTCCCTAGAAAATTATCTCTATCCATAAGAGTCACCAAACCACCCTAATAAAGAGGAAAATGAATAGGTAAAAGAGAATTACCTGAATGTTGGTAACAAGATACTAAAAAATGAATAAGAAATGATTAGTAAATTATTAAAATTAAATATTATATAGTTTATTATATTTGAATACGTTTATATAATATATTATCATGATTTATATGTTTATAAAATATATGGTGATAGTTTTTTTTGAATGTTAAGAGTAAAAGTTATGTTTTTCCATCTCAATTTCAATTCATTATAAAATTTTCTCATGATTTTAACCAATTAATATTTTAAATTATGTACGTAATTACCCATTGGATTATATAAATATTATTTTTGATTTAATAATTATATTTAAATTTAATCTAATTAATCTGTACATACAATTCAATTGATTTATTTATCTCTAGATTTATAAGGATGTTTCTCATCTTGATTTTATGTCTTTGAGAAATTTCATTTTCCTAATTTATTTTATGTTGTGTAGTGTATGTACATCCTTATAAAATTTTTATGATATATTATGAATATTTTATATATTTCAAAATCCAAATCATAATATATAAATCATTTAATTTTGATTCAAGAGATATTGATATTAAAAGTGATTTTCTAAAACCAAATCTATTTTATTTGACATATAATTCTTCTTTATGATAATAATTAATATTGAATTGATTTATTCCATCCCAAGATTTAATTATTTGATATTTTTTATTTCTCTCTAGGGAAAAATATTATTTTGATTACATGCATCATCCTTGAGGAATCTCTATCACATTAATGCATAACATTATTATGAAAAGTTCATATCCTACACAATAATATTTTCTCATCGATATCCATTATCATTTATCAAGTAATTTTTATCTATTGATATTTAGAATCAAAATATGATTTTTTTATATTAATCATGATAATTCTCTATAAAACTTTTATTATACGGTATTATTAATCTTTTAAACAATCTTTTTTCAAATAAAGTTTTTGTTACAAACTAGAGAGGCTATCTTTTCACATTTAAATATTATATTTTAATCTTCACATTTCCTATGAAATCTATTATTAATATTTCAATGAAAAATTATTGGAAATACATTTATTTTTAAAAAAATTGATTTCATGTTATATTATTTAGTATTATTTATAAAATTTTCAAAGAAAACTATCTCATAATGAAAAAATAATGAAATTTATTTCAGTTCTATTTGTGTTATATGTCAATTTTACTCATTATCTCCCAATGATCTATATCCATTATGGTTATTTTTTGGAAACCCCTTCCATAATAGCCTATGAAAATATCCTTCTAGTTGACTTAATTTTGGGTATCAAATAACATAACTATAAAATACTTTTTTTTGATATCAATTTTAAATGTTATGAAATAAATTTTAATAAAAATAATTCATTAGGATATGAAAAATAATTTATTTCATGTGGAACACATATGAATATATGGTTATTATGTGATAGTTGACCTCTGGTATTTCCCCATAATGTATTGGACTAGTTTTAATGTCATCATAGATTATGATGTGATGTATGGTCATTAATCATTGTTCAAAATTTGTGGTGTTTAAATTGTTCATTCTTTGAAATATTAGTCATCATAATTGTTAGTCATTGTGATCATGATTCAATGGAATTTTAATTTATTAAAAACTAGGCTATTATGAATTTGACATTTCTCACAACCTAATGTGTAGAAAATTTGAATTGTTTACAACTTTTTGTTTATAAGAATTTTTTAATAAAAAAAATTGGTTTAAATATGCTTATAATTATACCAAATTTATATATAATATTAATATCATATACTCTATGGAATTAATTATTTGTCTAATGGCCCATACTCATATATCTTTGTGTATAGTTTTTCCTTCTAGATTACATGTCCTTATAAAATTCCTTATGGTTAAATCTCATTATTCAATGTTCTTTAAAATATATTATCTCTCCTATGTTCATTTTCCTCTCATGATTATGATCAATCATTTTTATGATTTTTTCCTTACTAGGTGTTTGAGAAAAATCCTTTCATCTGTTTTCTATTCCCCATGTTATAATGTAGTGAATGATTTATTAATTTTATGAAAAAGTGATATAGTGTGATGAGATTATGGATAATGTCAAAAAATATATTAAATAATATTTTTATTTATCTAATATTTTAATACACTATACTTTTTGGTTATAGGTATGTGGGATTATTGTGTTCGATAATCATTAATCAATTAAAATAATTTCTAATATATGTTTTTTATCCTATGATATATCATATAGCATAGAAGATAGAGTTTAATAAATTAATTTTTCCATCATATCTGAGTATATGGGTATGGGATGACTTAGTTTGTATCTAATAATGATTTAAAAATTGTTAGATATTAGTTTAGTTATTTTGGTGATAATTATGTGTGACAAAATGGACCCGGATGCCACTTAACAGGTGCCCGAATCCCAGTGGGCCACATGGCCTCAAGCGCATCTTCCCGAATGCCAGAGGCTACTGATTAGCAATGAGAACCTAAGGTGGGTTTGTGGGAAGTCTATGCCCTCATTAGTAGAGTATATCATAATGAAATGAAAATAAAGGAATAGTAAATAGTGGAAGCAATATAAATGATTTAAATAAACAACAGAAGAAAACTGATCCAATAGATAAATGCGAATAACAAAAACTGTATCAACTGAACAATGATAATGTAATGGCATGTCACAAGAAAACTAAAAATCATGGTTACAAAATAGCAGGAGTAACATGTTCCACAAGGTAAAATAAAACAAAGACTACTCCAAGAATCCCTAGATCCTACTCGGTCATCTACTATCAATCTCTATCCTATCAGCACACAATCAAGAGTTGGAAGATGTATTCTTCCCTTTGTCAATACTTTCAACAATGTAATCTACTATAGGCACCAAACGTCACCCGAAGAGGGTGTGAGTTAAATCTCAGTGGCCACCACCAATAGTTTCTATAACATTCGGTCCATGTAATAGAATATAGCAGTGTGCATGCATGAATATATAAAGTAAAGAAAAAATTACAATGTAACTAAATACCCAAGCACCTTCTTCATCCCTCGGACGGTGTCTGAACATGTAACCGATTCATTAATTAAGTAATTACCATTTAATTTTAATAGGTCAGATGAGGCACAAGCAACACTGACATCACCTTGTGATAATATAAGTTGTGAAGATCTCAAGATGTAACAAGGAAACCTAAACATGATATCCAGTGAGGGAGTTCCAGGTTAATAACCAAGATAATGTAAACTCACAAAAAGATAACTCAATAGTATCTGAGTCTAGCTAAGGGGTAAGAGTGTAATCCAAGGTGCATAATCTATTTAATTCCACAATAAGGAGCCTACTGAGTCCAAGGATTTAATCCAAGGTAAAATGAGGATTATAATGTACTGGGTCTAAGGAGTATATCCAAGCCACCTACTTGTCAATGCTGGATCCAAGGAGTGTATCTGAGGTATCCTAGATTAATGAAACAGATCCAATGGTAGTATACTAGGAATACAAGGAATAGATGAGAACCAGAATCTAGGTGGGTATAAACCTAAGAAAACCTCATCCTTGAATCGAAATGGTGTTCTCGAGACCCAAGGTATTATCCTCTCAAAATCCAAGGTGAGCTCGAGTTAGTCCATTACTATTTAAAATTGTAATCATGAGAGAATTCATTTGGTTCATGTATTTCCTTCCATTAGTGTGGATAGGTCATGTAGATTTGAAACCATTTATTTATTGGTCCAAGCCTTGTCTTTTGTTATTTTGGATAGGCCAAGTATCATTGCAACCATTTAATTTAGTCTTAGTTAACCGTTAAGGCATATTCAATTATTGAGGTTCACTCTGCTACCTTCCATCAATGTGTAAAGGGGCGCTACAGACATGTAACCATTATTCAATCTATTTTAAAAAGGCCATGTTATATATATAGTATACTTTCCATTCATAATTTCACATTTAATAATCATTTGAATGAATTACCTTAGGTGGGTCAAGTGGTGATAACATATGGTACATGCCATTATGAAATCCTCAATAAACAAAAAACCATTTATTATTGGAAGACTAACCTTTAAGAAGGATGTAATGCCCCAAACCAAGAATCCCAGATTAGGTGCATTATTTTAATACATTGGCATGATTACAAGGAATCAAGTCCTAAAGGATCAATCAGTTTAGTATTCTTGGAAAATAGATTACATACATGAACATTACATTACACATTCAAACAAAAAACACTACATAAATAATCTATTGATAATTCCATTATTCCCCTAGATTAACCTTGAATGTCAAACATAATACACTTATTGGAATCCTGGGAAAACGAAACATATGAAAGGGATGATCTCAGATGCTCAGAAAGGGTAAATAATTTAGCAGAAGCTATAAACATTTAAGAAAAAATGTGTAATAAAAACAACAACCTTTTAAACATAAAAATGAACAAAATATGAAGAAAATAAATCAAAAATTACCATATAAACATTCACATGGATATTCTGCAACTCGAATAATTAGATGTAATAATTAATTTCATAATGAGGGAATGCCTAATGTCGGACATCATTACCACACAGTCAGGGCCTCATGCCAAGACTACAAATAATTTTTTTCCAAGTCCTTGTTCCAAGACACTAGTTTGTCTAATGAGACATATTAATGCATCAAGGAGGTATATAGGTCTCCACTCGTCACTTACTAAGTCCACTTAATTCCTCATATGATAATGTTGAAACATATCATAAACATTCGTATTAAAACTAGCATACTAAATGCCAATACTTCAACCATAAACCATGAAGGGTATGAAAAACACATCTACAGTCAAAAATATCATAACTCATTCAATAAAATATGGAAGATTGTAATATAATAAATCATCCTTAATCAAGAATAATATCTAGTAAAGGGTGGTGACAGATTTGAAAATGATCAGTAAAACTTTTTGAGAGAAATATCCCTTTTTGTGAAATCATTTAAAAGTCACACATTTATAAAGGAAGTCATTTAAAATAGATTTTTGAGTCAAAGTGTCTCATTCCACTTTGAAAAATTTTAATTGAATTAACATTTTTAAACAATTATGTTCATATAAATAAATCCTTAAAACCATTTTGAAAACATGGACATTAATGGGAATGATTTATAAGAATAAATATTTAAAATATTTATAATGATGTTTTAGTTAAAGAGTACCTTAAAATAATCATTTTAAAATGTAGTTTATGAAACATGTGCATGGATAATAAATATTTCCCAAAAAATAGTAAAACATAAACAATCTCGAATAATAATGAGATTGAGGAATTAACCCTCACCTTAAACTTTCCTTTGGTCGAGGGTATGTTTAACCACCTCTTATTCAGGTGTTTCCTTTTGATTTGAACAAAAGGGATCCTTATGTTTCATTTCTGCTCGAGGTAAGGCCTTTAGGTTGAAGTGAAGAATGTTGGGAGGATATTTGGGTAGGGGTTGGCCGAGCCAAATGGCTTTAGAGGTGTGAATTTGAGAGAAGGGGAAGTGCCCTTTTATAAGAGGGGTGAGAGGCACCTTAGTAAAAAACTTGAAATATTATTTTATTATATAATAATCTTCAGTTTGTAATGGCTCAAAATGAATTTATTTTGAGCCTTAGGTGGTTATGGGTCCAAATTATCTCAACCAATAGGTTTTAGACAAGTTTATGTTACCATATTAACCTTATCTTTTATATTTAACTCTTAGTTAAATAGTTTATCATTTACCATGCCTCCTTGTATTTTTATATTATATGGTTAATAAACTTACTATAAAATTTCAAGAGAACCCCAAGTTGTTAATTAAGGACATATTTATCATTATATAAGTCCTTTGGCCTATACTTATATTTTAAATAATATTATATCATTTAATAATATAGTATTTGTTTTAAAAACACATTTATGTCAATTTTGACTCTATTTAGTATTTGGTTTTAGTGAAAGTCATAACAACATGATTACTTCGAAATAATTTCATTTAATTAACCCTAACATGTCATATTAAACTAAAAAAATTCATGGATGGAATCAGAAGCCTCAATTTAAATTTATTTTTATATTTATAATATCAATTATTTTAATATTTCATTGTTAAAGTAATTACTGCATCTTTATTATGTCATAATAAATTTAATTATTTAATATCTAAACATTATAAATAAAATACAATTATTTAGAAAATATTTTTTTTCTATCTAGTGAATATTTATAGTCGAATTTATATTATGTATAACCCTATATTAAAAATGTTTTAGTTATTAAAATTTGAATTTTACACTTTTAACTCTTCTTTAAATATAATAATAATAAATGTCCTAATCAAATACAAGTGGACCAAAAGGAACATATTTTATTCCTAATGTTGGTTTTGGTCGAAATACACTTATCCAATAGAATTAGGACATGTTTTGGGATAATTATAATATCATTTATCCCTTTAATTACCTTATTTACTTTTAAACGTGGTAAATAAAAGACAAAATTTACTATTCCCCAAAAATTATTTTTATCTTATTGAACCAAATTTTACTTACTGATGTTATCCGTGTCTCTCATATTTTTGAAATCCAATTCACAGAAGTGGTAAAATTATGTTTTATGCAAATTTGCAAATGTGCCTAAGAGGAGGGTAAAAGACGTTAAAAAGTTCAATAAAATTTTATACATATAATTTTGTTATAAAATGACTCCAATGAATTAAATTTAACTTATATAGGTATTATATATCTATTTTGACTTAAAATAAATTTAAATAAAATAAATAATTATTTAAATTAAAAGCCTGTTTTAAATAATAACGTAGTGTCTTTCGCTATTCATTAAAAATTGAATGTTTTCAGAAAAATACCAAAAATTCACCCTAAGATAATTTTTATATTCTGAATTAAAAAATGAATTATATTTTACCATATTAAAAACATATAAGTTTCATTAATTAATTTAAAATTAATTCCCGTTGTCAAAACCAAAAGGCGGGTTTTTAAAAAAGTAAAAACTATCAAAAGATTGACACGTGTTTATGTCAGATTTAAATGTGACATTACTTATATTAACCTACATTGTATTAAATGATTAAAATATAATCTAGTTACACTTACAAACCATTCAAATGCATAATTCAACATTATAAATTATTTCTATTAAAAAATTTGTTTTCAATTAAAATTTAGTATTTTTCATTATTCATAAAAATATAAAAGTATTTAGAAAAGTACCAAAAATTTATGAAAAACTAAATATTTATGTCATTCTTCTAATGAATAATTTAATTTCATTATATTAAATATATAAAAGTTCCAAATATTGGTTTTAAAAAAGGGTTCACCATTAAAAGGCGGTAAAATTTCATTTTTTTGAAAAATAATTCTTTTATCTGAAAAAAATGAATATGTTATTATATTATGTCTAAGAAATAAATAATATGTATTATAAAATTATATTGAGTATATAAAATTCAAAATTTAGTTAATACTATTCATAACCTCTTTTTGAACGGCTAGTTTGGTAAGTCGTGGTGCGCTCGAACTCGGTGTTGTGTGTAGTGCAAGTTATTGAATTACTTTGAAGAGATAACATACTATGAAATCTTGGGGTGTTACATTATCACCTCCTTCAATAAATTGCATCATCAAAATATGAAATTGTTCTTCTAAAATAAAAGGTTAAAAATAGAAAAAAACCTTTGTGGAAAACCCAGACTGAAAATTGGGTTAAAAAAAATTAGTCTTAATAAGGGGGAGAGGGAAATAAAAATGTCACCACCAAATTATGATCTCGATTAGGAGAAAATTGGTGGAAATTAGAGACACATAATTGTAGGAATACATAAATATTTATAGGGAGTTATTGAGGTCATCAATCACAAATAAGTGTAAAATTGAGGGCCTCAAAGCTATCAATGTACGATGATTTAAAATATCACCAGTTCAAAAAAATATAAGGTATTAGGATAACACATTTTTTGTTTTGATATCCCTTCCCTAAATTTTAAGAATTAATTTATTCATAGAATAATAGGAAAAAATATACTTGACAAATATAGATTCATCCTTAAACTAATTCCTACCACAAACTCATCTTTTACTCCAAAAGATAATAGAATTCAAAATTATTCTATTTATCCTAATCGTATAGGGTTCCAAAAATAATGAATTTATAATTATTTTTCAGACTATTTAAAAAAACAATATTATATAAACTAGGAAATCATGTAATACAGTGGTAGATGATGCACCCTTGTCGCCCTTCGGTTGCGGGTTCAAGTCTCCCTGCCTTGCCGAACGCGATGGGTTGTCGCCCGACCTCCCAGTTGTCCTTTTTATAAAAATAAAAAAATAATATTAAGAAATAATTTATCCTTAACAATAGTATAAAATGTATAACTCAATCCATTCCAACCTTTATACTTATCTAAAATACTTCTGTTCAAACTCACAGTCCAAAATTTATAAGGAAGGTAAACACAATGAAGATCTTTTTTCCACATAATAACATGTTAATACCTTCATCATGTATTCTTTTAAAACATGGTAACACCTTGAATTATTATAAAACCATATTGATTACATTCATTCTCCCTTATGACTTATAGAATACTAGGTATACTCCTTATATACAAAAATTTTGTAAACTCCAACAATAATGGAATAAACAAACAATTAATTAGTTTCAAAGTAGTCAAGAATATCGAATATAATATATCCAAATCAATCATATCATATTCCAAAATTACTACCTCAGTATCAGAACTATATGAAGGTTTATCTTTCATTCAACCATATATTTTCTAAAATATTTTCCTAGATATTTAGTCACTTTTCTTAGAACCATATAATCTCAAATCCTCAATGAAATAGTACTGTAGTACAATCCTTATTTATTTTCATAAGTCATATAACTAGTACATCATTAATACAAAACTGAAATAATTCTTTAATAAAAACATAGGAACACTAGTCATTCCTCTTCATCTGTGTAAGTATCATAACTTGATTATTATCCAATATCATCATTTGGGGCATACTCTGCTGATTTAGACATTGATTCACATAGTGTCCCGACTCCTTGCAGATGAAGCATTGTACATTTGAAACCTTTTTCTTACCTTTGAAATCATGTACTTGTTGTCCATTTTCTTTACACTGATAAAAAACTCCCATTCCCTTCAAGAATTTTCCAATTTGACTCTTTCCATAGTTATCAAAAATAGAAAAATCCTTCTTTTCCCTCTTCCCCTTATCCATCTTTCTCTCTACCATCCTTTTCTTCTCTTGATTCCCTTAAAATCCATAGGACTCAGAGAATTATTTATTTATCTTATTAACACATGATATTATTTCTTTATATAATGGGAATATGTGGGAGACTATTTCCCTTCTAAATGTTTTCTTAATACCATGAAAGATATGATCCTTCTTACTTTTTTGGATCAGGCGTATTACCAAAGTTCTCATTCCTTATACTGGGCGCCATTTCTAAACAACGGCGTACACTTGGTTAGTTTATGAATCACAATGCACAATTCCAAACTTGTAAAATACCTAAGATAAATTGAAAATATTATTGACATAATATATAATAATAAAAACGTGTTTTATTTGAAGAAGTATTTACTCTTAAATCCTTCATAATAGCTTATAAATAAAATGTGAATTATCCTAATCATATCCCCTGGGAGTGTAATAACCAAGAGTGTAACAAGGCTCATTGTTGTGTACTAGGATACCTCAAGTCAAGCCTAAAACTCATTTTTGGAGTTTTCACTCATAAGTACATCTGTGCTAGAGCCGCCTCTACCTTCTCGTATCTAGATATGGATGTATTTCATGGAAAATACACAAAATCTATACATTACCAAAACTCTAAGAAGTTCTTCTATACTAATCCTCAAAGTCTATATTTGGGTATTGTTCTCTAATCAGAGTTTTTCTAAATCTAGTTTCCATGGTTTGTACTAAAATTCCTCTATATCAACTGTAACACCCCGACCCTAGAAGCTCAGAGCCGGTGAATTATTTTAATACATTGGCATGATTACAAGGAATCAAGTCCTGAAGGACCGATCACTTTAGTATTCTTGGAAAATAGATTACATACATGAACGTTACATTACACATTAAAACATAAAACAAAACATAAATAATCTATTGAGAAGTCTAGTATTCACCTAGCTTAACCCTAAATGTCAAATATAATAAACTTCTTGGAATCCTGGGAAAACAAAACATAAGAAAGAGGTGATCTCAGATGCTCAATAAGGGTAAATAATTTAGCAGAAGCTATAAAATTTTCAGGAATGATGTGTAATAAAAAACGGTAGCCTTTTAAACATAAACTTGAATATAATATGGATAAAATAAATCAAGCTTTACTATATAAACATTCAGATGTATATTCTACTAGTTGAATAATAACTTGTAATAATTAATTTCATAATGAGGGAATGCCTAACACCGGAAATCATTACCACACAGTCAAGGCCTCATGCCAAGACTACAATTTTTTTATCAAGGCCTTTTTCCAAGACACTAGTTTGTCTCATGAGACCTACAAATGCATCAATAAGCTATATCAGGATCCACTTGTCACTTAGTAAGTCCACTACATTCCTCATATGAAAATGTTGAAACATATGATAAACATTCATATTAATACTAGCATACAAAATGCCAATATTTCAACCATAAACCATGAAGGGTATAAAAATAGCACATCCAAAGTCAGACATATCATAACTCATTCAATACAATATGGAATATTATATTATAATAAATCAACCTTAATCAAGAATAATATCTATTAAAGGATTCTGACATAGTTGAAAATGACCTGTAAAACTTTTTGAGAGAAATACCACTTTTGTGAAATAATTTAAAAGTCGCACATTTTTAAAGGAAGTAATTTAAAATAGGTTTTTGAATAAAAGTGTCCCATACCAATTTTAAACTTTTGAGAGTAATTAAAATATTAAAACAATTATAACCATATAAATAAATCCTTAAAACCATTTTGAAAACATGGACATTAATAAAATGATTTATAACAATAAATATTTAAAACATTTAAAATGATGTTTTAGATAAAGAGTACCATAAAAGAATCATTTTGAAATATCTATTATGAAACATGGAAATGGATAATAAATATTTCCAATAAAATATTTAAATATAAACAATCTCGGATAATAATGAGATTGAGGAATTAACCCTTACCCTGCACATTCCTCTGGTCGAGGGTATGTTTACCCTCCTCTTATTCGGGTGTTTCCTTTTGATTTGAACAAAAGGGCTCCTTAGGTTGGATTTATGCTCAAGGTAATTCCTTTAGGTTGATGTTAGGGATGTTTGGAGAAGAGTTGGGTAGGGTTTGGCTAAGCCAAATGGCTTTGGAGGTGTGAATTTGAGTGAAGGGGAAGTTCCCTTTTATAAGAGGGGTGAGATGAACCTTTCAAAAAAACATGAAATATTATTTTATTA
This sequence comes from Viscum album, assembly GCA_963277665.1. Lineage (NCBI taxonomy): Eukaryota > Viridiplantae > Streptophyta > Magnoliopsida > Santalales > Viscaceae > Viscum > Viscum album. Next base: position 115,754,767 of record OY728127.1, read on the forward strand.
TACTATAATATTCGGTTTATGATGTCTCCAAATGAATTTAGTTCTAGACTTAGGTGGTTATGGGTCAAAATAATCTCAACCAATAGGTTTTAGACAATTTTATGTTACCATATTAAGCTTATCCTTTAGATTTAACTCTTTGTTAAATAATTTAACATTTACCATATCTCCATGTATTTTTATATTATATGGTTAATAAACTTACTATAAAATGCCAAGAGAATATCAAATGGTTAATTAATTAAATATGTATGATTATATAAGTCCTTTAGATAAACCTTATATTTTTAGGAATATTATATCACTTAATAATATAGTATTTTTTTTAGAAACTCATTTATGTCAATTTTGACACTATTTAGTATTTGGTTTTTTTAAAAGTCATAAAAGCATGATTACATCGAAAAAAATTCTATGAATCAACCCTAACATGTCATATTAATCTAGAAAAATTCTTGGATGGAATAAAAATCCTCAATTTACATTTTTTATATTTATAATATCAATTATTTTAATCATTCATTGATAAAGTAATTACTACATCATCATTGTGTCATACATAAATTTAATTATTTTACCTCTAAAAATTATAAATAAAATACTATTATGTAGGAAACATTTTTATCTTTCTAATAAATATTTATAGTCAAATTTATCTTATGTATAACCATATATTAAAAAATATTTAGTTATTAAAATTCAAATTTAACACTTTTAACTCTTCAATAAATAAAATAATAATAAATGTCCTAATCTATTACAAGTGGACCAAAAGGATCACATTTTATTTATAAGTTTTGTTTTTTTCTATATAAACTTATCAATTTGAATTAGTACATGTGTTGGGGTAATTATAATATCATTTTTACCTTTAATTACTTTATTTACTTTTAAACATGGTAAATAAACGTCAAAAGTTACTATTCACCAAAATATATTTTTATCCTGTTGAACCAAATTTTACTTAATAATCTCAATAGTGTCTCTTGTATTTTTTAAATTCAATTCATAGAATCGGTAAAATTATGTTTTATGCAAATTTTCAAATGTTCTTAGGAGGTGGGTAAAAGATGATAAAAAGTTCAATAAAATTTTATAGATCTATTTTTATTATAAAATGACTCCAATGAATTACATTGAACTTATATAGGTATTATATATCTATTTGGACTTAAAATAAATTTAGATAAGATAAATAATTATTTAAATAAAAATTCAGTTTTAAAAAATAACCCAATGTTTTTCACAATTCATCAAAAATTGAATGGTTTCAGATAAATACAAAAAATTCACCCTAAGCTAATTTTGATATTTAGAATTCAAAAATGAATTCTATTTTACCATATTCAAAACATATAACTTGTATTAATTAATTTAAAATTAATCCCCATTGTCAAAACCAAAAAGAAGGTTTTTTAAAAAGTAAAAAATATCAAATGATTGACATATGTTTATGTAAAATTTAAATATAAAATTACTTATAATGACCTAAATTGTAATAAATGATAAAAATATAATCTAATTTTACTTCCAAACCATTAAAATTCATTATTCAACACTATAAATTATTTCTATTAAAATAGTTGTTTTCAATTAAAATTTCGTATTTTTCATTATTCATCAAAATATAAAAGTTATCAGAGAATTATCAAAAATATATCCAAACTAAATTTTTACGTGCCTCTTCTAAAGAAGAATTTAATTTCATTATATTGAATATATAAAAGTGTCAAATATTATTTTTAAAAAGGTTTTTCCATTAAAAGGTGGTAAAATTGATTTTTTTGAAAAATACTTCTTTTATCAGAAAAAATGAATTTGTTCTTATATTATGTCTATGAAACACATAATAAGGATTCTAAAATTATATGGAGTATATAAAATTCAAAATTCAGTTAATTTTTGAACGGCTAGTTTGGTACGTCGTGGTGCGCTCAAACACGGCGTTGCGTGTAGAACATGTTATTGAATTACTTTGAAGAGATAACGTACTATGAAATGTTGGGGTGTCACAAAGGTCAAGAAAGGCACACCTGAACGGCAGATCAAAGGTGTCAAAAACACTAAAAACCCAATTATTGAATATCCTTCTACATGAGACGTATTGATTTATGGGTGTAACCACTAACAACTAATCAGATATTTGGAAATTTCATAACCATACAATTATAGAAAGTATAATAATGGAATGTAAATTTAAGAAATGGTCACCAACGAAACCAGTTGGCCACACATGAACATTACAAAAACAAAAAACCTTAGGGATGAGTTATAACCACCCACCTTAGGTTTGTATCATCATTTTCCTCTGGTATCGACCCTTGATTTTCCTTAGATCAGATTAGATCTATGAAAAGGTGAAAACACTAATGTGGAGATAACTAGATCGAGAGAGAACAAAAAGAAGAAAGACTAAGGAGGAATTCGGTACTTAACATTGTGCAACCAACGTGATGAATGAAAGATAGACCAGAATTCAGATGTAGAAGATCTCTTGATTCCAAGATTTGAACTTCAAAAATCCCAAAATTGAGAGAGAAAAAGGTCGATCCCACATAAACTCAAATTAGTAAGGAATGGGTTTTTATAATAGATAATTAAGGGTGTTTGGACATTTTAAACATGATTTTATCCTTCACATAGTTTGTGCACAAATTTTGTCAAACCATGTGAGACATTTTGCTCAAAAAGTCTTCCTTCCCACGGTTTGATCAAACTGAGCACCATCCATGCACGATTACCTAGGAAAAGGGGATTTCACATGGTTAGGATGCATGAATGTGTGCCAACCATGTGAGGTGCCACTATCCGAAAAAACACCATCTGCACAGTTTAGAAAACCATGCAGAAATACCATAAAATTTACTCTAAACAGTGCGCATAGTTTGTTTTCTCCAAAAAGATGGGTTCTAGGATCTAAACAAGCCCATAACACCCTTAAATCCTTTACTCCTCATTAGGAATCCATATTAGGTCCAAAGTAAAGATTTAGACCAAAAAATTAAAGGATCCATACCTGAATGAAAAACAGAGTTCTTACAGTCTTCCCCCATTAAAAGAACTCTCCCCCCCGAGTTCTCCTTCCAAGGGTAAGGAAACACTATCCGAGAACAACTCTGTCCACTGAGCATGTACATCAGCTTCCCTCTTGCAATTCTCATCATGTACTTGTTCGTTCTACCATAACACCCGTATGAGAGGGACCAACTTGACTTAGATAACCTTCAGGCTTCAGTTAATGATGTGTAATGGATACTCCTCATAGGTAGCATCAACATTTGACTCAACTTCCTCAGGATCAAAGGTATGAGACGTGTTATCATGATACTGGTGAAGCTATGAGACATGAAAGATGATGTGCATGACATGATACCTCTAAGGTAGTAATAACTGATAAGCTACCAGCCCGACTCTCTCTAGAATCTCGATCGACCTGACGTAATGAGGAAACAACTTTCCCTACATTATTAAACATCATTTCCCTGAATGGGTGATGCCCAAAGAAAAACATGATCCCAAACCTCAAATTCAAGAGGTCTTCAATGGTGATCGACATAATTTTTCTGTTTAGACTGAGCAGTAGTCATATGCTTCCTGATCAGCTGGACCTGTTCTAAAGTCTCATGAACAAGACAAGGACCTAGTAGGGCTACCTCACTTACCTCTAGCCAGCCCAAGGGTGAATGACATGGCATACCATATAAGGCCTCAAAAGGGGACATCTGAATCATCACCTGAAAACTGTTATTATAAGAAAACTTGATGAGAGGAATATGATTCTCCAAATAACCACATAAATCAAGGAAATGTACTCAGAGAATATACTCTAGAACTTGTATTGTCCGTTCCGATTTCCCATCATTCTATGGGTGAAAATATGTGCTTAAAATAACCTGAGTCCCTATAGCTTTCTGCAAACCCTGATAGAACCCTGAAGTGAAACGAGCATCCCTATCTGAAATGATGGTATGTGAAACCCCATGTAGTCATGTGATATAACCGACATATAGTCTTCCAAATTCATCAACTTAGAAAGTCTTATAAATAGTGATGAAGTGGGATCATTTTGTTAGTCAGTCAATGACTACCCAGATAGCATCGCTACCCCTCGAATAACTAGGTATGCCGACTACGAAATCCACAATAGCATCTTCTTATTTCTATTCTGGGGCTGGAAGCGGCTGTAACAAGACTACATGTATCCAGTGCTATGCCTTCACCTGATAACAGGTGGAACACCTAGTGATGAAGCCTGCAATCTTGTGTTTCATCCCAGGCCACTAATACTGGCATCACATATCTCGATACATCTTTGAGATACCTAGATGAACAACCCACTAAGAAGCCTGGGAATCTTTCATAATCTCCTCTCTCATATCTATAAGAACCCAGATATGTCCATGTAGATCTAGAATGTTGTATCTATCCATAGACCAATCTAGAGGTGGGTTATCTCCAGATATACTGTCATGGATAACCAAAACTCTAGGATTTGTAAACCACCTACTATTTACTTTTTTCAAGGAGGGAGGAGGTAACTATTAAGGCCGAGAGGTAATATTTCTTGTTACTTTCATGAAACCCCAAATGAAGTTTTGAAAGGAGGTCAATTAACTTCCATTTCTCACTAGATTCCTGTAAGGCCTGTGTTTCATTTTTCCAACTCAGTGCATCAGCGACCACATTTCCATTTTCAGGCATATAGGCATGCTCAAAATCAATGGATTATAGATATTCAACCCATATCCAATGTTTGAGGTTCAAGTCATGAAATTAATAGATATACATGTTGATTTTGTGATCTTTATACACTTCAAAGTTCTCACCCAACATATAATGTCTCCAGCAATGTAAGGAATGAAAAACTGCTACTAGATCAAGGTTGTGCATCAGGTAATTCCTCTCATGAGGCATCGACTGCCAATATCCTTATGCAATGACTTTATCTTCATGCATAAAAAATTCTCCTAAGACAATGCCTGATGCATCATAGAAGATGATATAACCCTTACCAAGTTCTGTAAGAATCAGCATTGGTTCTAGGACAAGCCTCCCTTTCATCTCTAGAAAGGATTTCATGCATGCTTCTGACCACAGGAACATAAAAACCATATTTGTATGTCCAATAAGAGATGAAGCAAGATATGAGATGTCCGACCTGAAATTTCTGTAATATCCAGCCAACCACAAAAATCTCTTAATATCAAACACGTTCTTGGGATGCTCCTAGGAAAATATAGCACTAAACTTTTCAGGATCAATAGATACTCCTGATTCTGAAATAATATGACCCAAGAAGTGGACCTTGTCAATGCAGAAGTTGCATTTAGAAATATTGGCATAAATCTGATGCTCTCTTAGTGTAATCAGAATGATATCATGATGTTTAGAATGTTCTTTATGAGTGTGAGAATACACCATGATTTCGTCAACAATGACCATGAAAAAAGAGTCCAAATAGGGGTGTAAAACACTATTCATCAAAACCCTGAAACTGCAGGAGTATTAGTAAAACCAAATGGCATAACTAGGTACTCATACAGAGCATACCTACTGCAAAAATATATACAAGGTATGTTTGAGGGTCTGACTCACACCTGATGATAACCCGATATTAGGTCAATCTTAGAGAACACCTTTTCTCGTCAGAGCTGGTCGAAGAGATCATATATTCAAGGAAGTGGATACCGGTTCTTGACAGTATACTGTTTCAACCATATATAATCCACACATAGACATATGGTTCTATCCTCCTTATTGGAAAAAAGCATGGGTGAACCCCATGAAGATATACTAGGCCGTATAAATCCTTTGGCCTCTAGGACCTCTATTATTTTCTTGATCTTCAGAAGCTTAGTAGGATCAATCCTGTCTGGAGGAATGAACACTGGAGTTGCTCTCGAAACAAGATCAATTGTAAAATCCACCTATCTCTTAAGAGTTAATCCAAAAAAAGTAATTAGGAAAGTCTTCCTTGAAATGATCAACCACTATAGGGATACCAATTTGAAGAAAACCATGATCCTCCATGAAAATATTTGAAATCTAAACAGTCACTTCACCTAGCCCATGATGCCTCGGTCCAGCTCTCCCAGCCTGGACATCTCACTCACCTATGAAAAGATAAATATTTCCTTCTGGAGATGTAAAAGAAACCCTGCAGTGATAGCATTCTACAAAGGCATGATAGTGGACTAACCAGACCATCTCAAGAATGACATCGATGCCCATCATCTTGAGAACAAAGAGATTCTACAAAAAAGGACAACTTCGTGCCTCAAGGGGACAATACCTGAACTAGTGTATGCCCTCCATCCATATTCTCAATGGTGTATAGAGGGTCATTACACCATTGTGATACTATATCTCTAGTGTGAGAATTTACACAATAGATACATAAATGAAAGAGTTTGAAGAACCTGTATCACAGAAAGTGGAGAAAATATGAGAGGCCATGAGAATAGTACCTTGTATTGTAGATGCTCTCGTAGCTTGATCCTCAGGTATTAGATGTAAATCATGTAACTGACATGATCAATAGACATGTGTAATGGATGGAATACCACGATCATGAATGTTCTGCTGAAGCTTCTGGTGATCAAGGATCAAACTACCTCTATGAAAAAATCCTCCTTAGACAGACCTTCCAGTGCTTTTCCAACTCCCCACTTGATGTGGTGCAACAAAACTTTATCTTGAAGGTGGAGCTAGCATAGAACCATTTCCACTCGAAGCTGGTGTAAAGGTCCTGCAAAAGCATTGAAGATGACCCATATGGATGTAATCTCTATACTCTATATGGTCTTTATCACAATGGGTCTTCTATGCCTTGATTTTACACACTAATGAAACACCACATATCTATCATACTAGATGATCTGGCTGCCACTTCCCTAATGAAAAAACCTTGAGGAAACATTTTTTGCCACCAGAAGAAATGATGGACTAACGCAGCACTGATCCTTTAAATCCGTTACATGTGACGTCTCTCAGGTTATGCTTAGGGATAAGGGCCTGATCAACTATCTTAAAAAGTTTGGAAGGGAAAAGACATTCACCTGAGTTCAGATGGCGTACTGGAGTCCATCCTCAAAACTTCTAGCACATGAAAGCTCATCACCAGCTAGAAGAGGTGAAAATCACTATAAATTAGTGAAACATGTTGAATATTCCATAACTAACTTAGAACCCTTATAAAGATTCCTGAAATCTCTGGCTCTGTCATCCCTTAGTGCCTAAGGAAAGAACAGATCATAAAAGGTAGTCTGGAGGTCAACCCATAACATGCCCTGATGATGAATGGCCTGGGTAACCACATCCCACCAATGCTTGGCTGAATCCTGAATCATGTATGTAGAAATCATTACTGTCCTCTCTATAGAAATTTCTAGAAGATCAAATATAGATAGCATGGACTATAGCCAAGGCTCAGTAGCCTAAGAACCACCATCCCCTGAAAAAGTAGGAGGATGTTGCTGCTGGAACTCATAGGTCAGATCATCCATTATAGTTGAAACCAATGGAGCACCTTGCATGGACAACATTAGACATAGGTAACTATCACTAACTTGTGAATCAATTCCTAGATCAATTACAAGAGGTGTTTCCTCAAGTGTCACTCCTGGATGTAAGACTAGAAGATTAGGGCCCACAATGTCTGGAACATGGTCATCGCCACCTTCCTAGCGAACGACACGAGGACGACGCAGTGGAATTGGTATAAAAATTCCAAGAAAACATCTTAGAACAAGATTAGTATCAAGGATAAATCATCACTAACATAATATGAGCGTATGAAATATATCTACCAAAGGCATACTACCAAAACTACCTGATTAGATGTATATGTATCAGTAAGGGATAAAGTGTAAGTTTCATGTCATTTTGCAGTTAATTTATAGGTTCACTCCTTTACATTTCTTAAACATGACAAGGTGGGATAAAGATGTGAAACCAATTCATTTTAGATATCATTATTTACTTTATAATGGATAGGCATTTATGATGACTCGGTGACCATACACCTATCACTAGAAATAACACCCATTTCTTTATAGTATAATGGATTCACTTAGTTAATTACTCATCCCAACCCATGAGGGCCCATACACCACAATAATTGATACATGAAATCACTAAATCACAGCCAATGTAATACCGGTATAATCAAACTATCACAATATCACTCAACAATCACAGTCATATCAAGTAATGCAAGGAAGTAAAATAAACCTATATGGCATGGAAATATTCATGAAATGGGAATTCTATGTTCCTATAATGATGCATGTTACAATGATCCTTTCCCTCATATCATCGGGCCAAGGGTTAAATAAATTCTCAAATAGTGTAATAATCAACAACACCATAAAACATGTGAATCACCCAATAGTGAAATAATTTCATCTGTAGTAGAAAAAAAACAATAATTACATTTTGGGTAACTTGGATTTTACACCGAACATGGGTTCACGACGCCCAAGCATGATATATGACCAAGTCCCAAGAATTACTATTCTCCAATCTAGTGTCTCCAAATAGTGAAGTAAGAAAAGAAACCTCCTTTGATACCACTTTGTGAAAAACAAGACCTGGATGCCACTTAACTGGTTCCCCAAGCCCAATGGGCCACATGGCCTCAAGTGCATCTTCTCGAACGCTAGAGGCTGCCGACTAGCAGTGAGGGCCTAGGGTGTGTCTGTGGGAAGACTATTCCCTCATTCACAGAGTGTAGCACTAAAGAATGAATATAAAGGAATAGTAATAAGTGGAAGCAATATAAATGATATAAATAAACAACATAAGAAAATTGATGCAATAGATAAACGACAATGACAAAAACTGTATCAATTGAAACAATGATGATGTAATGTCGTGTCACTAGAAAACTGGAAATCATGATTACATGAAAAAAGTCATGACATGTTACACAAGGTAAAAGAAAATAATGACTACTCCCAGAATCCTAAGATCCAACTCGATCATTTTCTCTCAAGATCCATCCCATCATCATGTAATCAAGAGCATGAACCTGCATGCTTCGCTTTTTCAATACCTACAACCATTTAATCTACGCTGGTTATCAAACAACACCCATATAGGGTGTGAGATAAATTTCAATGGTCCACCACCAATGGTGTATATAACATTCAGCCCATGTAATGGAATATAGAAGCATGTAGGCATGCTTATACAAAGTAAATAAAATAGTACAATGTAACTAAATACCCAAGTATCCTCTTTAGCTCCCGACTAGTTTCTAAACATGTAACCAATTCATTAATTATGTAATTAACATTTAATTTTAGCAGGTCACACGAGGCATAGCCAAAACAGACATCAACTCATGATAGTATAAGTAGTGAAGGTCTCAGGCCGTAATAAGGAAACCTAAAAAAGATATCCAATGAGGGAGTTCTAGGGTAATAACAAAGGTAACATAAACTCACATAAAGCTAACTCAGTAGTACCCAATTCTAGCTAAGGGGTAAGAGTGTAATCAAAGGAGCATAATCCAAGGCATTCCAAAATAAGGCATATAATGAGTCTAAGGAGTGCATCCAAGGTAAAATGGGGGTAAGAAATGACTAGGCCGAAAGACTGTATCCAAAGCACCTACTTGTCAATGCTAGATCCAAGGAGTGTATCCAAGGTATCCTAGAATAATTAAAGGGATCCAACGATAGTATACAAGGAATCCATGGAATAGAAAAGAACTGGAATCTAGGTTGGTATCAACCTAATAAAACTACATCCTTGAATCAAATTGGGGTTCCTGAGACCCAAGGTATTCTCCTCTCAGAATCCAAGGCGAGATTGAGTTAGTCCATTCTTATTTGATATTATAATCACGAGATAATTCATTTGGTTCATGTCTTGCCTTACATTAGTGTGGATAGGTTAATTAGAGTTGATACCTTTTATTTATTGGTCTAATCCTTGTATTCTATTAGTGTGGACTATACAAGTATCATTGAAACCATTTAATTATGTCTTAGTTAACCATTAAGGCATATTCAATTATTGAGGTTCACTATGCTACCTTCCATAAACATGGAAAGGGGTGCTATGGACATGTAACCATTATTCAATCTCTTTTAATAATGCCAAGTTATATACATAGAATACTTTCCAATCCTCATTTAACATTTAATAATCATTTGAAGCACTTAACATAGGTAGGTTAGGTGGTGAGCAGACATGGTACATGCCACTATGCAATCCTCATTATACAACAAACCATTTATTATAGGAAGAATCACATTTAGGAAGGTCAAGCAAAGGCACACCTGAACGGTGGCTCAAAGGTTTCAAAAACACTAAAAATCCAATTATAGCATAACCTTTGACATGAGACAGATGGATTTGTGGGTGTAACCACTAAAAACTAATAACATATTTGGAAATATCATAAACAAAAAGTTATAAAAAGTGTAATAATTGATTGTATATTTAAGAAACGGTCTCCAAAAAAACCGATGGGACACACATGAACATTCAAAAAACAATGAATTTTAGGGATGATTTATAGACCACCCACCTCAGGGTTGTATGATCCTTCTCCTTCGGTATTGATCCTTGATTTGCCTCAGATCGAAAATGAGAAAATGGAGATATATACCACCTAATTCTATTTATAAATAGGAAATTGGTTGGGCTAAAGGATCATGGGTATAATATATGTTAAGTTGTGAGGCATTACCAATTTAATGAAAATTACGGATGAGATATATGAAAAGTAAACTGATGAATACCTACTCAGACATAGTAAAATAAAACCCTTATGTATACTTTTAATGTCATAAAAAACTCATATAAATGGAATAATATTCTAGAATTATCATATGGGAAACTTAGTAGGGACCATGAATCCAAAATATATCTTAAAAAACCATGAACTAGAAGTATGCTTCATGATCTTAAACCTTCTCCTATTTACATGAAAAATAATATCAATATATATATATATAGTAAGAATAACAGGAATACTCAATAAGATCCTTATCTGAGATTATCTGGTAGAAGATAAGGAAAACTTAATAAAGCACAATGTTGAACATGTGAAACAAACTCATCACCCAAAAAGGTATACTATGTTCCAAGCCTCACCATCACTATCCCTCAACAATGAAAACATATAAGAGATCATATATTTAATAATGAAACTACAACACCCCTCAAACACTTCCCAAATAGTTTTATTATCTTACCCAAATTACACTACTATAAAAATGGGTTAATTTAGTGCTAGTTCATCAACAACGCTATCTAAAAATGCTATTAAAGACCCCCTTTGTCAGCACTAAAAAGAAAATTGTTAAAGGGGGTTGTTAATAGTGCTAAAAAAGTGTTGTTAAAGAGAACCCATTATAAGCACTTTTTTCAAGCACTGATAAGGGCCCAACCTCTATTAGTACATTTAAAAATCACTAATAAATGTGTTTTTTATCACTGCTTCTAAATATTGGATGAAAATGGTTGGTGTTTATCAGCTCTTTTTTAGAAGCATGGATAAATACCCCCTTTATCATCAAATTTTTATAATCACTGATAAAAGTATACATAAAAAAGGTATATTTCATTAAAAATAATATATTTATCTATAAATATATTTGTATTGATATAAATATAATATATAATTTTCTATATATGTTTTATATAAGGTAAATAGGAATTTACACTTCATATATAAGATATTTATTAGAAAAGTCATATAAAGTAACTAAAAAATAATATTAATTAATAATTTTATTATTATAACCAATTAATAGTCATTTAATATCTATATAAACATAAGAAGAATAAAAAAATAGAAAATGATCTAAAATAAGTTGATAATGTAACTCGAACTTCAAACAACCATAACTTTTGATCCAGGAGTCCGTTTGGGCACTATCACATATCAAATAAAAGCTAGTAATGAGATCTACACCCTATATGAGATAAGTAAATTTTTTTCACATTTTTGTGGTAAACAATTCCTAGAATCCCTCCAAAACTAATTTTCTAGTCATGGTACCACTATTTTTTCATTGGATGGATTTTGAAGCTCGTTTAAAGGGGTATTTTTCCCTTTTTCAGTAGGGACTGAATTTATTCTGAGGTCATACAGTCATATAGATATTATGGTTTTCAAAATTTATCATTTTTCACAACATGAATTTATTTATAATTCAATATATATGTTTTCTTATATTTAATTATATTAAATCACTTTGATAAATACATATATCAACATATTTATGTAAAATGTATATGTTAATTTATATATATATATACATATTCTAAAAAGGTATTTGAAATGATATATAACCATTTTTTACATTATACAAATATATTTATAATGTTTATATATACATATGTGCATATATTAATAAAATATATATATATATATATATATTATAATCTAATATATTTAAATGAATATAATATATAATATTATTAAATAAATATAATATATATCACACTCACACACATATATTGTTTAAATATATTTTAAAATAATTTTACAAATATATGTAAATATATATGAAAATATATATTCAAATAAATTGAAATACCCTTAAACAGATCGTAAAATAACATGGTGTTGTGGTAATGGTGTTCCATATTTAAAGGAGAGGTTTAAGGTTCAAATCTATGAGGGAAAACATGTGTTAGAAAATTTAAAAAGCATTAATAAAATAGGTGGTTTAGTGAAAAGTGCTGATAGAGATCATGTGGAGTGTTGCTAAAGGGGTCGTGGAAGCACTGTTAAAGGGGTCGAGCGCATAGGTTTCTGAAGAAAAATACAACCTTTAACAACATTACCATTATCACCTCTAAAAAAGTGCTCTTAATTGAACCCTATAACACTTCAAAAAAGGCATTGCTAAAAGTTCACTTTTATAGCGCAAAAAAAAAGCTATTAAAAGAATCATTTAAATTCACTTTTGTAGAACCAATAAAAGTTTTGGGCTTCTAAGCACACTTCGACTATCAGTGATTTTATAGTTCTGATAAAGGCCTTTTCAAGCATTGTTGAAGGCATTTTTATAGCATTGTTTACACATTCTGGTACATATATCTCCAAAAGATTCCATCCCAAAGACTCATAGTATATTAATCACAACATAGACCTCATGCATCACATCATATCCTCATTCCATTATACATATCCATATATTAATCAAGTAGTTTCTAGGATCTACTATAGCCTCTATTCCATGTATCATATATCTATAATTGTACCTCAAGCCATCACATCCCATGCACTGATTAGGTAACTTAAGCCATCACAAGCCATACATGTCATATCTATAAATCCACTTGGATTCTATATCTGAAGATACATATGTGTGAAATAAAAAAATACATTAAAGAAATGTATAAAAATAAATGTAAAAATAACATCTATGAAAATCGACTCATATTACTACTAGAAGAAGGGAGTGGAGCCAGAGATGGTAGTTGACCATCATTCCCTCACCAACCTAGTTATTAGAGAAAACCCTCCCAAATTCCCATGTTTTCCAGTATCCTAAATGATTTGGGGGGGGGGGTAACATATTAAATCAGGAAAATATATAAGATATTGTATATATTACAACCATATTATGGGAAATAATATATTCTATGGATCATCTATATCTCTCATAAATTGGAAACCTGACTATTTACGCTAAGAGCTAGATACCCTATCTACACACAAGAAAAAGGGAGTCTAGGAAATTACCACATTATTTTATATAAATATAGTTAATTTTAATTAATTATTTATCCTTTATTTTTCATTATTTTAATTAAATTTTAGAAACCATAAGATTGAACTCCATTCACTTTAGGAATAATCCATACAAGTCCATAGTTCTCAATATTATATAAATTTTTATTATAATAGGAAACAACCACATGGGTTAAAATATTAATTATTCTTATAAAATTATTAAATTCATATTACCCTAGGAAAATACTAGTCTACCATAAAATATGAATATATAATCACAACCAGCTACCTCTAGCGCTGGGGACTGGAATTAAGATAAACTAACCACCAAGAATTCTATCCTTAGAATGGATTTATTGACAAGAAATAATCCCAAATGAGTACATGAGTGTGTAATACAAGAATCAAAACATTCCACCAACTTAAATTTTATCACATACAACCTCATGCATCTCACGATGAATCTCACTATCACATGCATCAACTACTGCCACAAACCCAAGACACCCTTCCATATCTCATCATCCATTGTAGGATCACGTCACATTGCATAAAAAGGTTCACATTCAAAACAATATAAAAAGATTAAAAAAATTAAAAATGTAAATCAGTCACTAAAAGTAAGTTATTCAGCCATCACATAGAAACATTCTCAATCATTGATAACAGACAAAAAATTCATCCTTTACAAGAAAACTATCAAACTCTTCTATAAACATTTATCTTTATCAAACAACCAGTATTATTCAATATTTAGTTCAATAATTAAAAAATAATATGTTAAAACTATGTGTCACATCAGGAAATAACCATTAAAAATATATATTAATTATTTAATTCTTTTAAGAATGAAATCTTGTTTTAACAAAATTTATTGGATAAGAATTCTTCTATAAAAAACAATTTTTAATTATTTATCCAACAAACAAATTATAGTGTTTATATTTCTTATCCATTTTTTCATCAATGTAACATTATAATCAAAGAATAACAGAAATTCTACTAATTTATAGTTGTAGAAATCACATTATCAAGAAAATCACATCGACAATACTTTAATAGATGAAGGAAACATAAGAGTGCGAAAACCCTAATCCATTATTAAATTAATATGGTTTATCCTTTATTAGGATTAATTGAACCACCCAAAAAATATAAAGCATGTTAAATTTGTGATTATACTTGAATAATAATATATGTAAAGAATATTCAACCCCAAGACATTGAAATTATTTAAATTAAAATGGAAATACAATGAGGACATTTGATCACTATTCCCATGAAGAGATCAACGTCCCTCCAAGAAAACTTCACCATAGCTATGATAAGAAAAATTAAAAGGAACATTACTAAAATTAGGGATATCAAATTCCATAACTTGGAATTAGATAATTTGAGGACATTAGATCAAACATATAAGAAATAAACATGAAATAGGAATAACTTTCCTCATATCAATAAAGATTTAATATTGGATGTTAGGGATCAAATTTGATTAAAAGGGTATTTAAATCCCATCAAAATTATCTATTGGGTGAATAGAGTTAGAGAAGGATTTATTTGAGAAAATTTAGTTCATAGGGGTTTAGGGTTCTTATTAGAAAATTTGTAAAAGATAACCCTGACACATCACCATTATCCATGTTGTTTAACTAGATGAACCATTATAGACTTAGGTGAACTTCAAGGGACTACACCACATGATACCTAATCATACCGACCTTAATAGAACATGAATCCTCCCATTCCTTGGATCCAATTAACCAAAGGAGGAACCATAATGTATTTTAGACCACCAAACCACATAATCCATTCATTAAAATGGAAGCTACGTCGTAGACTACCCCCTACGGTGTAGATACCCTGAAAAATGAAGAACACCAGCGAACACCTATGTTGTAGTTGGGATTCTAAATGTCACTAAAGAAAAAATCCCTATATTGTAACTTTTTTTGAAGGAATAGGTCTCATCTAGGCTAATCAACTACCTACCCTGATATATAATCTTAGTCAACAATGGAAGTGGCACCATCCAAAGATCATATAACCTCCCAAAGCCTCCAAAGGGTTCCTTCATCACTAGAAACTCATAATGGAAAGGGATATTAGAAACCAAACCATTATATTACATACATATAAAACTATTATCTTCCTATAGAAGTTAAAACCAAAACCATTGAAAAAGAAATATAAAAGGATCATATGAATGACCACCCAATGAGATACCTCTCAAAAATACCACTAATAGAAAATATCGAAAACCACACATAGATGAACTGAGAAAACAACCACACAATAGAAAAAAATAGCCCCTAAACACTCTACTGGTGGAGAATCCTATAATATGAGATCAATGTGACTAGAAAAATGAATGAATAAGTGAAAAACATATCATAAACACAAAAAATTCAACAACTATAAATGAGTAATTCTAAGAGATTAGTTAAATAAATAATATCCCAGGATACTGATCATGTATCTATGACTCATGTTCCAGTGTAGTTTCCTCCACACCACAATTTCACCAATAGATATGAACTAATTAAATATAACACTCTCACAATACATTCTTCTCAAGTGATGAGATCTCCACAGGCCACTCCATGAATGTCACTACATCATCAACATCAATCTAACCACTTACATGAAGGTAATAATGATGTTGTGGCACATGGAAACCATCATGTATGAATCTCAAGTGGAGGTGATGAGTTATTAGATAAACCATGTCTCCAACATGACCCGACATCCTAAAGGAACCAATAATCTACAGAGAATGAATAATTATATGACCAAACCTTCACTACCGATAAGTATGACACATGTTAAGGAATCCATGATCTATAATGTCGAACACTATTTATCCTCCTATGATCGACATAGGCCATATGAAAATCATTCACTACCATAATCCATTAACTAATAACTTGATGATTTTACAATTCTCCATGCAATTATGCTATGATAATTACTTACTCATAGACCCTAGTTGAGTACAACAATGAATGGATTGGTTAGAAATATAGTTTCCCAAAGGGTTAATTTACAGTAGTATAGTGAAAAATAATGTTTTAATATAACTATACCAACGGTAGGTGGCTTATCTTTGATCCTTAAAAGTCTACGATATAAGAACAGAACATTTCTTCATGATTTTTTAGAGTCTTCCCAATCTTACAAAATAACTATGGATAAAAAAGACATGATTAAGAATAATTGTGAGACATAAACATATTAAATAAATCTCCAAAAACTATATGTTAAATAAGGATCATGATCAAATTGAAACCTCCCTGGGATTCATGGAGTCTAACCACCTCTCCTTGATTCGACCTCAACAAAACATCCACCGAGATTAACTCCTTAACCGCTAAAAAGTTGGATTATTTTTAAAAAAAATACATTATTGAACATATAACATCATAGCCTCCTTGATATCGATGTAAACTTGTAATAATTTGTAACATCCTGATATTTTAAAAAATAAAGACTATTTTTGATAGCATACAAGATATGAAATATAGAGTTTAAATGAAAAAATAATTTTTTTTATTTTAATATGACCATTATAACATAGCCATTATATATGAAGGAATTAATAATATTATTTAAATTATGCATTTTATAATGTAACTAATATGTTTTAACGTATTAATTAGTTCTTTTAAAATAAGTACTAGATTTTTAGTAAATATTTTTATTATCCAAAAAAATACATTTTATTCAAAAATTATTTATTTCTTTTTATGGGTGATTTTTATAATTAATTTCTAGAAATTTTAGTAAATTTATATGAAATAATTAATAATATTTTTAAATTAATCAATTTAATAAAATGTTAAAAAAATGTTTTTGAGAATTTATTGAAAATATGGATTTTTCATAGAATAGTAAAATATACTAAATTTTATTGAAAAATGTATTTTAGTATAAATTAATTACATTGTTAATATAAGTTTTGGATTAGATTATAATATTAATTAGTTCATTTTGTATTTAATATTATGTAATTATTTTTTCAAAATGGATTTATAATCGATTTTTTTATAAACATTTTAAAATTAAATGGTGATATTTCTAGAAAAAAAATCATTTTTTTTCCAATAAAATTTTAATGCCCCGACCCTATAAGATCAAAGATCGTGCCTCAATTTTTATAAATATATGATTAAAATTCCAATGGACTGATAAATTTATAAGTTTTGGAAACATGATTTCATACATGATGTTCTCATTACAATCTATAACATAAAATACAGAATGAATTTTCATCAAGCATGAAAATAACCCCCTTAGTGTAACCATTCATATCAATCATAATTTACTTCTCAGAATCTTAGGGAAAGATTTAACATAATAAATGGTGACATCAAAGTCTTAGTAATGGCATACACTCAGTAAAATCTATCATATATAACCATAAACGATTATGGAAAGGTGATGATATGAAACCTATGCCATTTAATCAACAACTTGAGCACAATATGGAATGAATTCATAATGATTAAATAATTTTAGATAAATAATAACATGATAATTAAATATAATATTTGATATTATACTATTAGAATAATCACATGGAATATCAATAAATATTCCCATAATGAGGGTATGTGTAATGACATACATCATAAACATACCTTCAAGGCTTCCGCTAGGACACCATACATAGATGGGAAAAAACCCAACTAGTTTGTCTAATAAGACCTACGCACGCATCTAGGGGCTATAAAATGCCCCAAACACCACTTACTAAGTTCTATTCATTACTCATATGAAATAGGTGGACCAAATCCAATATAAACATTCGTATTAAAAATAGAATATGAAATATTCATACTTCAACCAAAAACCATGAATGGTATCAAAATAGAACATCCATAATCAAATTGATCATACACCCTTCAATAAAATATGTTATAAGGTATCATAAGAGGTCACCCTCAATCATGCATAATATAGAAAAATGGATGTTGACATAGATGAAATTACTTAAATAAAATCAGTAGAAATATCATGAGGAATATACCCTTTTTATTTGAAATAATTTTTTTAACATCCATGAATTTATAATAGAAAATATTTTATTTATAAATAACATTGTAAACATGTAAATAATTCATCAAAACATCAAGGTGAAATGATGATAGTAAAATCTCCCCTTTCTGTATAAGTTAAAAATAAAAATTCTTTCCATATCTTTGTCCAAAAAGTCACTACAATGAACCACTTATTTTCATTATCTTGAGAATAAAATGAATCATTACTAGGCCTCAAGAGACATCCCCAAGATTCCACGGATGGAAATAAATGAAAAAGGGTTTCAAATAAATGTGGGTGAAAATTTTCCATTTAATAAATAACCACTAACCAAACAATCCATAACAAAAAAGATCACTATATGATGCATGATCAAAAGCATGGTAACTGAACTACATTATTCATATCAACCCACTTTTAAAGGGTGAAGCTGTGAAGGCCAAAAAAGTATCATAGTAAACATTGGATAAATAACTAAAGACACTAAGAAGACAATAAGACTCTATTATTCCCTATGTCCATGCTCTAATATCACAAAACATCCCATGTATCTCAAAGTGGTGCTAAAAGCGTGTGATATATTGCCTTTCCCCTACCCTAGAAGATAACATATGAAAAAGACCCAATGTGCCAAAGAAGGGGTGAGTATAAAACTCATGAGGTTTTCTCAATGACTTCTATACTCATGCAACTAGTATAGAAGAGTTAACAACATTTATATAAAACAATTTATATAAATCAATTTCTCAAAATGGTTTATAACTAAATATAAAAACGTTTCCAAAACCATTTTTAACCAAAAGCATAAAAGTAAAATTACAACCAGTTTTCGAGCAAGTTTATTTTCCAAAAAAATAATGATAAAATCTTTAAAACCATTTCTCAATGGTCTTTTTAACATACCCAATCCATTCCAAACATCTACACAATCAACCATTCATGATTCGTTATGACAGTTCCATAGTCATGATCGGTTTCTCGAAGATCTTCCTAGTCATCACAACATAATTATATCCAATGTGTCATTAACCATATGGCACAGAGCACATGGTAATATTTCAACCATGACTTGTATATGTATTATGAAATCACACTCCAATTATGCCCATGGATTATGCAAAAAAACATTTTAAATAAATACATCCTTTTTATTGAAAACCATTCGTCATCAAACCCATTTCAAAACCAAACATTTTCAATAAAATAACATCTTTATTGCAATCCCATTTCCCATAAACCCATTTAGAAATTACAGAAATTCAATAATTTAAAATTACCAATTTAAATTCAAGGAACTAAATCACTTTTCACATCAATTCACCGAGTTTATAATTTTATTAAAACCATAAATCATCACTAAATAAGATTTATTCCATTAATTTCACAATCATTTTCATTTAAATAAACCAATTTGAAACTCACCTAATCAATTATAGCAAGAGGGGTCAAGAGAGAAGCCATGTACCTCAATGGTTTTGAAACAACATGAAAATGGATGAATAAATCAAATGAAAACTGGGTAAATTCTTCATAGAACCACCTTAGATCTCTTCACCTTGAAAGATCAAGATCAAATATCATATTATTTGGCATCCAAAATCTCATATCTACCTCAAATGGGTGTATATCTATGAATATGATAAGTGTGGAGAAGTATATATAAGAAACCAATCACTAACAAGGATTAATGATCACATAACATAAGAATCCAGATTCGAATCACTAAGGGAAGCCTTCAGATTTCATTCAGATGAATAGGAGAACAATCATTGGCCTTAGGAGAAGGAAAATCACGAGTTAGAGCCAGTCTGGGAACAAATGAGTGGATTAATGGTATGGAAAACCTAGATCTATTTTGTTCGGATCTTGTTTTAAGCTCTCATAGGGTTAGTTTGCATGGATAGAAAAATTGTGTACTAACCGTGTGTTATCTACTACCTTAAGGAAACCCTCACACAACCTCCTCGCATAGTATCCGAATCAGGTTCACACCATACTAAATATCTCTACCTCAGATATGCTATTGTGTATAGTTTCTCCTAGGGATTTCGCAAATTTTGGATAAACCATGCGCAACCCATGCACCACTCCTTTATCCCCCAGATATTATTGAACATTCACCCAAATATCCCAACATTCACCCTTATACTTCATATACATAAAAACAGAAAGAAATGGATACATACTAGAAATTGGGGGTACTACATTCACCCCAAAATTTGACATTCCATCCTTGAAAAGTAGAAAACCATCCCTTCCCTGAAAGAGTTCCAACCATTTATCTTTTATTTCCTTCTCATGTTCACAAGTATCTTTCTAAATATGACCATGCTTCCATAGAACCCAAACTAGACTAATGATTTTCCCAGGAATGAATTTATCTAGCATATCCACTATCCACACTAGGAAATCTACCAATGAAGCATCCGACTTTAGGTAAACATGATCCCACTAGATCACATGGTCATGATCAGGCAGATATTTTTTCAACTGAGATACGTGGAAAACATTATGCACCGAACTGAACTGTGGTGGAAATGACAACCAAAATTACACCTCTCTAACCCATTCCAGTATCTATAAAGGGTTAATGTATCAGGGAGATAACTTTCCTTGCATCCAAAAATTATGATTTCCATGCCATGGAGAGATCCTCAAGAACACATGATCACTCATGGAAAATAACAATAGCCGTCGATGATGATTTTCATAAGATTTATGATGACTCGAAGCCATATCCACCCCCTCTATGATTTACTAAATCTTATTTATTATTTCATGGAAAAGGATCGGCCCGGCCTATGATGTTTCACCTATTTCAAACCTGCATAGTGGAAAAAAACAATGATTACCATACAATGCTTCAAAAATAGCCTTATGTATTGAGGCCTGATAGATGTTATTCTATGACAACTCCAATAAGGGTATGCGATATTCTCACGAGCCACCAAAATCAATTATCAAAGACCAATGCATGTATTACAACATTTGTATCCTCCGTTCAGATTTCCCATCCATCTGAAGATGATACACCATGCTCATATTCAACTGAGTTCCAAGGGATTTCTGTAAGTATTTCTAAAAATTAGACATAAACCTTAGGTATCTATTTGATACTATTGAAATAGGTATTCCATTCCACTTTACCACTTCTTAGATATAGATTTTTGAAAAATCCACCACCATATGACTTTCATGAATTGAAATGAAATTGGCTGACTTGGTAAGGTGTTCCACTATCACTTATATGGAATCATGTTTATGGACTATTATTTATAGACCTATAAAAAAATCCAGAGCTATCTTCTACCATTTCTACACTAAAATAGGTAATGATTACAACATACCCACTTGTGTCTAATGATCTACCTTAACATACTGACAAGTAAATCACTACGAGATGAACTAAGCCACAATATTTTTCATGTCGTCCCACAAGAACTTTTCCATTAACACCGTGTACATCTTCGGTGTACCTGAATGTAAAATCCATCTTGAATGGTGGTAATCATGAAGGTGTTGTTCATGATAAGCCATAGGTACAACCATCCCATTTATGAAACACAAAACCACACTCCCTTTATGTTTGCAACCCTCAATGGTCTCCCCACAATTAATTCTTGAACTCATAACTAGGCATTCCACAAGAGATGTTTTTTCTTCTTTAACCATATTTACCAAACCAAAAAAAATAATTTTTAAAAATAAAAGTGAAAAATCAACTTAGTCTTCAAATTCCACATGTATGTTAGATAAGATAAAAATCAATTACCATTCATCTGAATCTTCTTTTGCTAACTGAGCATATGTCTTTCTGGTCAATGCATATTCCACTGAATTAAATTTTCCCAGTGTATACATCAAGTAAAATTCAAATATCTTTAGATACTACATCCATCTCCTTTGCCTCAGATTTAAAACTCACTTTGAGAAAATGTGTTTCAATATTTTTTGGTTTGTGAACATAGTAAATTTCTCACAAAAGAGATAATGACACCAAGTCTTCAAGGAATGAATGACTGCTACTAATTCCAAGTCATTTTTTGGGGTAATTCTTCTCATTCACTCTCATCTTCCTTGAACCATAATCCAAAACATGGTCTACTTACAAAAGAAATCATCCCAACCCTAATCCCGAAGCATCACAGTATACCACATATCCCTATCCCGATTCTTGGAAAATCAATATAGGCGCCGAAGTAAGACGTACATTCCGCTCATGGGAAGACTTCAAGAATTAATCTGTCTATTAGAATGGATCATTCTTCTTGGTTGAAGCTATAATTGGCAAGGCTATCCATGAGAAGACACACACAAAGCATCAGTAATAACCAGTAAGACCAAGAAAAAATTGTATATCAAATACATTCTTCGATAGTTTCCATGATATCATAGCTTATTTATTTTCAAGATCCACCAAAATACCCTTTTCAAAAATCAAATTTCCAAAAAATCATACCTCCTATATCCAAAAGTTACAATTAGATAGTTTGTCAAAAAAATGGCGGAATATCAATATTTTTAACATTGTCTCTAGCTGTTCCTCATGGTCATCCATTGTATTTAAATACACCAAGGAGTTATCTACAAACACAACAAAAAAAGTGTCCAAATATTACTAAAATATCTGATTCATAAAATCCATGAAGATAGCTATGCAATTGGTGAGATAGAAAGGCATGACTATATATTTTTAGTGGCCATATCTGCTTCTAAAATCTATCTTTGGGAAATCTTCCTTTTGGAATCACAATTTATGATATCCTAATCACAAGTCAATTTTAGAGAACCACTGAGATCCCCTCAATTTACCAAACAGAGCATCATTGTGTGGACGTGGATACTGATTCTTTATCGTAACCTGGTTAAGCTTATGATAATCGATGCACAACCAAAGAGTTCCATCATCTTTCTTTAGGAACAAGACTGGGGCTTCCCAAGGATTTGTACTGGGCCAAATAAAACCCTTTATTTATAGCTCCTCCAACTACACTCTCTATCCCCTGAAATCTATTTGATCTATCCTATAAGACATAAGGGAAATAGGACAGGTCCCTAGAAGGAGATCACTCATAAACTCCACTTCCCTTATAGGTGGAAACCTTGATAAGTTCTTGGGAAATAAATCTGGAAATTGATCCACACTACCAGAAAACATACATCCTGAATCTCTTCAATCTATACTAAAGTCAATGCCTCCAACTGGTAAGAGATTGTTCCCACTATTGGTGCCAAAATGTATTTGTAACCTTCTTCACAACCTTCTCTCCTTTGAAGAGATGATGAATGTCATCCTCAGTCATGAAACTAATTTTCCTCCTATAACAGTCAATATGATCCTTGAAAATTGTAAACCCATCCATAACCATGATTACATCATAGAAAACCATATCTTATATTGAGAATTAAAAATTCAGCACAGCTCCATCAACCTTTATTGCACGTTCTCTACACAAAAGGCTTCACATTCTCTTTCACTAAGGGAACTTTTCAATTTTATCACTGAGGGAATCATTTAAAGTTTTAAACATAAAAAGTCAATAAGACAAGAAAAAATGAAGGAATTTGATGCATTGGTATCCAAAAATACTTTCATGGAGGTAGAATTCAAATGAATCATACCTATCACCTTAGATGGTATAGCTTGATAATTCATAATCATCTACTCAGCTCCATAAAGTTTCTTCATCGTTGTACTCTTATCTTTTTTCCCTTATTGAGATTTACTTTACTAAGGTGTCATGGTATTCTAAGAAACCCCATGTATATATTTTCTCTATTGATGAGACTGATTCTACTAGCCTCATCCTATTAATGAATATGATGCTTGCAATGCCTGAGAAGGGTCTCAAGCAACCAACCTCAGAGCACTGCAAAAATGTGCTTAAAGTGTTCCATATTGTGTTAATTAGGGAATTATATTGGCGGTAGTTTAAAATACCACTTTAGGTGGTCAAATGGACCGCATTAGTAGCATACCTCTTGGCTCTTTCGTCATGGAGGATAATTTACTAATCTGACTATCAGATTCTGATTCCCACTCCCTCCATGGAAATTAGAATCTATCTTTTACTTTCTCATAGCTTTGAGGATTACACCATTTCTTGTATAGATCATTATACTCTGTGTTAGAGGTATTCTATTGCGTTAAGATAAATAAGTCTATTGTCATCTTAATCTTGAATGTGTGAGGATATAATTTTTTTAAATAATTCCTCAAAATCCTCTCAAGTAAGGCATTTACCTTCTTTAGCATGTAATACTAGTTCCCACCACTTTCATGATATATTCTCAAGAATATACATCAAAAAATTGACCTTTATTCAAAAAATGTGCTAATGAACTTGACGATATGATTTATACTACTGAGAAACACCTCCACCTTCTCATGTTTAGAATCACCATGGAATATGGGTGGATTCTTCATCATGAACTGGATGGAATGATCCACATGCCTTGGATCATACCTTAGATTCTTCATGTCCATAGCCTGAAATGCATGAATGATGCTCTGAGCCAACTCTTGGTTCACCTGTGGCTCAGGCGCAATTGTATTATCCACAGATTCTTCTGATTGGTTTCCACGACGCTTGCTAGGTGCCATTAACTAAAAAGAAAACAAAATCTGTATGCCTCAATCTCTAGAAACTGATGGCATTACATTTCAAATTCTATCACATCATCTATCACAATTTTGTTTCCAGAAATAACCTTTTTCACATTAAACCATTTTTGAAAAATCCATTCATTCTTTTGAAAATCAAACCTTTTTCAAAATACACAATGTATCCTCTTTTAGAAATCATTCATTTGAAAACAAATTATCTATTTTTAAAAAATTTACACATTTCCAAAATATCATAGATCATTACTCAAAATGAAATATGCAATCCTAGTGGGACATAATTCTTATAATTCATGAAATGATCATCTCATGGGTTAATACCATGACAATGAGATCCTAGTATCCTATAAGTTTCTCCAAAACACTTATGTACCCAATACCCTAGTAACTTCATGTTCAACACAAACTGGTTAGCTCCATCATTTTATGCTATAAATTTCAAGTCATGACAATACTACTCTATTCTAAGATTAGAACCCAAGATATAGATAAGTATGAATAAACTCCAAGACCAAGAAAGTGAAAACAACTTGTTAGGAAATGACCGAACAAAATGATACCATTTGTAATTACCTAGTTATTCTCATTGGCTTGAGAATACAATGAATCATTAATCAACTTTAAGAGACATCCCTAAGATGCCAAATGCTGGAAATAAATCCCAAAGGGTTTCAAATACAAGTGGGGGAAGATTTAACCATTATGAAATAACCACTAACCAAACAAACCATAAACAAATGACTCACTATATGATGTAGGATTAAAAGAAAGATAACTCAACTACATTATTCATATCACACCAGTTTAAAAGTGTGAAACAATGGAAGAACAAACTAGTATGAGATTAAATAGTGTATAATCAATTAAAAAAACCCATTCCCCCCTTTCCCCATGGTTCAAGATCACCGAACAACCCTTGTATCACAAAGTGGTGCTAAAAACGTGTGATACGTTACCTTTTACCCTCTACTAGATGATAAAATCTACAAAATCACCAAAGTTACAAAGTATGGGGGGGTATAAATATCAGTAGATTTTTCCCAATTAATTCCCTTCTCATTCCACTAGTATATAATATTTAGACACATTTTAATAAAAAAATTTATATAAAAAAAAAGTTTTCAACCTGTTTTAAAACTAAATATAATGAAGTTTCCAAAACCATTTGCAATAAAAATCATAGAAGTGCAATTGAAACCAATTTTCTAGTAAGTTATTTTTCTATAAAAATTACTAAACAATGCTTTAAAACCATTTCTCAATGTTTCATTTAACATACCAAATCCATTCCACACATTCACACAATCAACCATGCATGCTTCATTGTGAATATTCCAAACTCATGAGTGGTTTCTCGTTGATCAACCAAGTCATCACATGGTAATTATATCCCATGTTCCATTATCCCCTTGACATAAATAATAAATTAAAATATGAACCATTCCCTTTATATGCAATAGGAACTTAAACCCCATGTATTCCCAAGGATCATGGAAAAAACCATTTCAAAAAATACACCCTTTTATTGAAAACCATTCATCCTGAAATGCATTTCAAAACCAACCTACTTCAATAAAACACTATTTAAGTTGAAAACATATTTCCCTTCAAACATTTATAAATTCCAGAAAGTCCATAATTTAAAATTACCACTTTAAATTCATGGAACTAAATCAATTTTCACAAAAATTCACCAAGATTAGATAATTTATTTAAAACCATAAATCATTACTCAAGAATATTTATTCCATGATTTTCACAATAAATTTCATTTAAATATACCAATTTGAAACAATGAAAATAAATTCCAGCTAGAAGAGCCAAGATAGAATCCACCCACCTCAAAGCCTTTGATGAAACTTGACATCAGATGAAGAATGCCCAAGAAAACCCGGTCAATTCTTCACAGCATCACCATAGATATATTCTCCTAGTGAGATCATGAAAAAATATCAACGTATTTTTCATCCACAATATTATATACAACCATAACAGGAATATATCTAAGAAACTAAGAGATATAAGAAATAGATCTATGTAGATCTATGAAACCAATCAAGAACAAGAAGAACGGTCACATACCTTAAGATTCCAGTTTCAAGTCACCAAGGTAAGCATTCATATTTCATCCAAATTGATGGGAGAACCTTATTTGGCCATAAGAGTAGGAAAATGTTGTTTTATAGCCGATTTAAGGAAAAACAAGTGTATTAAAAGAGAGTATAACTAAGATCCACTTTTCTAGGATCTTGTTTTAACCCCCTGAATGGTTAGTTTACACGACTATCAAACTATGTGCTAATTTTTCATTATATACTGCCTCAACGAAACCCATTCACGTGTTCCTCACATATTCTCCTTAACCATGTTCACATAGTTCTTAATCTCTTTACCTAAAACCTACTATTGTACACAATTTCTCATAAGATTTATGTACGGTTTGGATAATCCATGAACAACCCATACACCTCTCTGTTAGCCCACAAAATGTATTTAAGGTTTACCAAACTCTTCCAAATTTCCCCCATATACTATATATACATAAAATAACAATTAAAGGGTTATTTACAAGAAACCAATGGTACTATAGTCATAAATTACCATTCTTGGAAAATGAAAAAAAGATTCATTTCTGAACCATTTTATAAAAAGTAGAACATGGTTAAAAGATGTAATATATATATAGGATAATAGTAAAAATATTTTTAAAAACATTTTTAATAATCATGTTCATGGATGATAAATACTCCAAGTAAATACTTAGGTATAAATATTCCTGAGTAAAAATGAGATCGTGAAATTAACCCTTACAAATTTGTATCATTGAGGTGATAATTAATAAATAGAGATATTATGTGTAAAAATAGAATATCCACACAAATATAGATGATAATAAAACTTAATGAAATTTGTAGTGTATTCTACACAAAATATTTTCATAACAGAATCAACAATGTAGACATATAATCCAATTAATGAAAATTGAGTTAAGAAACCCCTTAACACTTTTAATTAGCTAAACCATATTCTCAACAATAGTGAATATATTGAAAATAAAAATTAAATACCATGATGTTAATAAGATTCATTATATATGAAAGTAAACTTCATACATCACACATAATAATTAATTGACGGAAAGGGCATATATCTCAATGATGTAAAAAGTGATATGAGAAACCCTTACCTGACATGTCATTCTGATCGTACAATTTTTAACATCCCCTATAATTTTTTAAAACATATTATTTTATTGTATTATAATAAAAATAATATTTATCATATCCCATATGATTCATTTATGACTTTATGTTAACCTTTGGATGATACTATTTAATTATTGCCCTTGTTTCGGTTGTTATCTACTTCATTCTCTTATGTTTTTCCATGAAATTCTTGATTATTATGCATAGGATATATTTTATTCACATCGAAAATGATATTAAGTTCATAAATTTTATATTCACCCATCATGTACATTTTTATAATCATTCATGAATGGTTAACAAGGAAAATGAATCTCATCGTGTCATGGAGACGGTAGGCCGTATGTATGCAAGAGTGACAGTATCAATTCCTTAATGTTATAGTGGAAAGGAATTGGTTGGTATATTAATTATAAATAATAAATATCACCTCATATGTATTATTTATATCCCGTTTATTAATCATTATACCCATCCAAATTAATGTAATATGAAAAGGGGAATTTCACTATAGTTTGGAGAAGGTAAGCCGAACGTACGCACGTGTGGTGAATTTTTTTATAGGATGGATAAAAAAGAGGAATGTGGTTGTCCCATAATAATAATAATATCTAAGAAAATAAATGATACTGGATTTATTAATTTATCATGGAAAAAACATAGGATGAGTATGTAGAATAAAAAAATAACTTAACTGAATGGGTAAGACAATTACCTCTCCTTCAGTGGAATTCCTTTGGATCTCATCTTAGTGACCTTAGGGATGGTCTTTTTAGTAGACCAGGACCTTCAAATCATAACTAAAGATGTTTGGGGGTGAAATGGTAAGTTTTTTTCCTACCCAGTAGGCTCAAAGTTAGGTGAGTAAGTGAGGTAGGATATTCCCTTTTATAATTGAGGTGAAGGGAACTTTTAGAAATCCTCAAGATCATAAAATATAATGAGACTATTGTTGATCTAAATACTTAAAAATAGACCATAAATGATAAAAAAATTAGACCAAATTCAATCTCCATATAACTATTTAACATATATGTTATTTATAAATAATTTAATAATTAATTAACTCAAAAAGCTATCATTTTTGTCAAATTTTAATCTATTCATTTAATTTGGTGTTTAATACATCAATACAAAGTGGTAATTTGAATATAATGGTCTCAAAAATCACTAATGTATCTTATAGATCTATAAAATTCGTTATAAACAATAAATAATCCAAAATATATCATAATTAATATTATTAAAATCCATTGTTTTATTTTTTAATTAAATAAATATTGTTTTATCATTGAAGAAGAATATAAGGTAATTATATAATTTATAAAAATTATAAATAAAATTATCTAATTAATTTAAGTAAATCATGATCAAAATAGGTAATTATGTACATTCATAGCTTTATGTTTCCCAAATGTGAACACATAAATTCATTAAAAACAAAGAGCGTAGTATTTGAAACTATTTTGATTTAAATAATATATAATTTATTTTGATGGAAAAGTGTCCATTAAACAACTCAAATTTGATAATAATGTGAAAAAGGTCAAATATTATTCATATAATATTGTTTTAACATGTTTTTGTTATTATATTTTATTCTTTATCATTTTCTTTTAACCATTTTTAACCCTTTTAATTCTTACCATAATATCATCTAATTTACACATTGATTGTTAAAAAAATTAACACAAAATGACAAATGAAAACTACACGAGTCAACTATGATATTTTATGACATATTACAACTTTCTTTTAGATATGGATATTTTTATGAATTTAAATCATTTAATAAAATATTATATATTTCAAAATATCTTACATGTCAATTTTGACATTAATAATTTTTTTTCTTATACGAAAATCAATCCAATATGAAAAATTCAAACCAAGACATCTAAAAAATTAATAACATGTCCAATTCATTGATAAAAATAGTATATAACATTAAATTAGTCAAATTATATTTATATTAATATTTTTAATATCATTTTTTGATTCTTCAATAATTTAATCAATTATTTCAACATCATTATGTAAATATTTATGTTAATAATTTTATCATTAAAAATTATAAATAAATTATAGTGATTTACATAATTTTAATATAATTCAAATGGATTTTTTAAATGAATTTATCTTATGTATAACCCTATATTAAAAATTATATAGTTTTTAAAATTTGAGTATGATATCATTAACTATTTTTTAAATAAAATGTAATAAATTTCATAATCTAACAGGAGTTTCTTGAAAAGGATCATAATTTCTGATTAAGTTTTATTTTGGTCTAAATCCTCTTATATAATTAAATCAGGACATGTGTTAGGGTAATTATATAAGATTACAATATTGTTTTTACCATTATTTACCCGATTTACCTTTAATTGTGGTAAATTAAATACTTAAGTTACTATTCACCAAAATTAAGATGATACTATTATATCAATAATTTCAAACCGATTAAAAAATTTTATGTCTATTTTTTAAATTAAATTGATAGAATATAGCTAAATTATGTTTAATTGTAATCCGAAAGATGTGGCGAGAAGGTAGGTAAAAGAGACGTTCAAAATTTTAATATGTTTTTATATCTATGTTTTATATAAATATGATTAGCATTAAATAAATTAGATTAATATATTTATTTTCAATCTATTATGAATTTAAAGAATAATTTTATAATAATTTTAAATGAAAATTCATATTTTTAACTATAATGTAGTATTTATCACTATTCATCAAAAAAATAAAACCTCTAAGAAATATACCAAAAATTCACCATAACATAATTTTGATAATTTACATTAAAAAATGAAGTCTATTTTCAAAAAAAAAAAAAAATTTCAAAAATATTGTTTTAAAATAGGCACACCATTAAAAGAAAGTAAAACTGCTTTTATAAAAATATAGGGTTTTTTGTGAAATTTTAGGTTTTTTATTATCTTATTAATATATAATATATTAGATTAATATAAAAAATATTTTATTACATATAAAAAATATATTTTATTAATATCATTCTCTAATAGTAATTAATTTAACTTATTAGAATACAATGACTTTGTAACAATAAAAAATAGTTCTTTATAAAAACATTTCCCATATATTCAATATTTCGCTAAATTCATTTCCAATTATTTTGTAACCAATGAATTAAAACATAAATTTTTGTATGTTAGTTAATAATATTCATAACTGTATACTTAATGGATAGGTCATAAATTAATTTTAAATAATAATATTAATCATTGTTCGTTTAAACTTGGTGTTGCATGTAACGTAATATATTAGATAAATTGAATTGATTTAAGAAGATATATAATATAAAATAATGGTGTGTTACACTCTACCCTCCTTTAATAAGTTGTGTCCTCGCAATTCTAACATGGGATTAAAAACTAGGGTTTTGAATTTTAAACTATCTTTTTTGAAATCTCGCATCGAAAAATGGATTAACGACACCACCATATTAAAATAAAAGGATGTAGGATGGTCACCAGAGATAACACAAACTATGGTTCCTTATAGGACAACATAGATATGGAAGAGAAATATAACCATCATGTTTTGGTGTAGAGTGAGAGGGAACATGGTCATGAGAATGTTTATAATAAAAAGCTATAAATCTGTGAATATTTAAGGGACAATTTTATTCATAAAAAAAGAAGGTACCAGGATAACATTTTTTTGGTTTCAAGAGCTTTTCCCTAGAGTTGAAGAATTAATTTACATCATATACTATGAACATAAGGAAACATATATACATGACAAGTATAGTTTCATCCTTTAATCAATTTCCACCCAACCTCATATTTTTCTCTAAATAATGATTATTTACGATAAATTTATAATGCTCGAATATTTTGAATAAACTTCTATGAAACAAAAAATACACTAAAGTATAACTATATATTCCTCTTATATTTATACATTAACCAAACCAAAATGGTTAGGATAAGATAATATAATTCCCCAATATTAATTCACCAAAATTCTATATTAAAACCAAAAAGTTCAACATAGATCATTAATTAAATAACTATCCTTCCCTAAAAATATTTTTGACTCAGATTAAAATCTAAAAATCAGAAGGAATTGATAACATAGTCTTCAAAATAAAATTAATCACTCTAAATGTCTCATACTAAATATTTAATTTCCTAAATCTCATAATCTCCAAGTTTTTTTAACTATTTATTTATGTAACCTAAATCACTCTAAATCCACAATAAAATAATATTTGACTAAATAAATCTCATTTTGTTTACCATAATCTTATAGGATTCCCAAAATAGTGAAAGTAATAAAAAATAAAATTAATTACTACCAAATAATTTTCCATTCCTAATGTTATATATTTTATAAAACAAATCCTCCTAAAAACGAAATAACCATCAACCATTAGATATTTTAATAATATAAAAAATTTCATCTAACCAGGAATTCAAATTGGCTATTGGTAGAAATTGTACCCTTTTCACATGTTGGTTGTCAGTCCAAATCATACAACCATTCCAAACATAGTAGATTTTCACCTAGCCTGTAGGTTTTCCTTTTTCTAAACCATTATTAATATAACTCCAAATATAAATTTTATGCACATTCTTGAAATAAGACTAATCACTAAATTTAATTTAAAAAATTGTTTTCAATAGAAGAGTACATTGACTTGGATAATGCCCAGTTCCACCATAATTTAGGAAATGAACTATATTTTTTCTTAGCATGGGTTTTATTTCCCCCACCATTCCCTTTATTTTTCCTAATAAATTCTATTCTTTATGTCCTTATTTCCTATAGATAAAGCATTTCTTCACTCTGTTGAGACACTTTACAGGGTATGTCCTTGCACATATATTGAATTATGGAAATTGAGCCTTATTTTCTCTATGGTATCCACCACTAGATCTCGTAGGAATATTTTTCCTTCCCTTATATAGTGAGTTCAGGAGTTGGTTAATGTATATGTTGTTAATCATATTTTAGGAAAACTGATTATTCATGACCATAATATCTTTCACTCCTAACAATATCGAATTTGGTTTCTCATATTCACCACCTTTACCATCATGATCATTTTCAATATGACTCTATTGGGTTACACCCATTTAATAATACAAGAAATATTAGGGTACATAACAATTGTCTTATTGAGAAAAATGTATAATCACTTAATGAATATTAGGAAACCTTATTTTTAATCTATTACACCTTAGTTTTAATATAGAATATTAATTTTAAACATATATTCACATCCTTCATAATATTTTGTAAATTAAATTTGAATTATCCAATGAATATTCCCTACAAGTGTCAGGCCATGTGCATAGTAAGGAACATTCTCATGTTCCAGGTAACCCCATGCAAAGCCTAGGACTCCTTGTCAGATTTTTTACCCCTAGGTATATATGTTTCAGAACCAAATCCACTTGTATTATCTAGAAATTTATGTATTTACAGGAATAAACACTTAATATCTTTCATACCAAAATTCTTGGATGTTATTCTATTCTTATACTCATAGTATATTTTATGGTTATGTTCCTTAATATATGTTATCTAAATATAGTTTCAAAGGTTTCTACTAAATTTCCTCAAATACTAACTGTAACGCCCCAACCCCAGAATCCTGAAGCTGGTTCCATACTTTATTACATTGGAATAGATACATGTTTAAAATCCCAAAAGACCGATAAGTTTAGTAGTTTTGGAAATAGGATTACCTACATGATGTTATCATTATAATATAAAACATAATATTCACAAATAATTTTATTCAAGAATTCCAATAATTCCCTTTGAGTAACCCTTCATATCAGTCAGAGTATTCTTCATGGAATCTTGTGGAAAGATGAAAAATAAGAAATTTTTATCTCAAATTCTCATAAAGGGAATAAATATAGCACAATATATTATAAACAACAATAAATGATTATGACACAGTGATGATCCGAAACCTATGCCATTTAATCAATAACCTATGAAAAATATTAAAATATTATTAACCATTAAATAATTCCATTTAAATAATAAAAATAGAGTGAAACTTAATCATTTTTATTCTACTAATTGAATCATTACATGGAATATCAATAAATAATCTCATATTTATGGAATTCATAATACCCAACATCATAAACATACCATCGAGGCTCCAACCAAGACACCATACATAAATGGGTAAAAATGAAACTAGTTTGTATCATGTGACCAAGAAATTAATCGAGGGGTGATAAAGGGACCCACCCATAACATACTATGTCTAATTCATTCCCCACATCAAAAGGGTGAAACATATCCACCATAAACATTCATATAAAAAATATCATAGAAAATTTCAATACCTCAACCATAAAACATGAATGGTATCAAAATATCACATTTATAGTTAAAAAAATCATTAAACCTTCAATAATATAGGTTATAAGGTATAATAAGATATCAACCTCAATCAAGAAAAATATCCAACAATGGTTGTTGACATAGATGAAAATACTCAAATAAAATCAGTGGAAATATTTTTAAGAAAAATCTCTTTTTCTATGTAATCATTTATTTAAAAGCTATATATTTAATAAAGAAGCCATTTTTTTAAAAAAATAATTTTTGAAATAGAAAATAAGTCTTTAAAATACTATGGAATAATAACTTCTATAAAAGCTAAAAATGTCGTATATGTTAAAAATAAATATTCTTTTTTCATTATTGCCAAAAAATTCACAAAGTACCTCGATTGGAAAATAGAAAAAGTATTATTTAAAAATTTATTTTATAAAATGTAGAACATGGGTAAAAGACATAATTTTTTTAGGATAAGAGTAAAAATATTTTGAAAAACATTTTTAACAAACATGGTAATGGATGATAAGTAATTTCCATAAATAATTACGTATAAACAGTCTTGAATAAAATGATATTGTGAAATTAATTCTTACAACATTCATGTCATTGAGGTAAGAATTAATCAACAAGGAGATTATCTGTAACCAAAATATATCCATAGTAAGTGGAGTGGGAATATAAAATAAATAAATAGACAGTGGCTTCAAAACAAAATATTATCATAATAAAATCAATGAATTAGACGTATAAACCAATAAATGGAAATTGTGTTAAGAATCCCTTTAACAATTATAATCAGTAGAATCGTATTACCCATAAAAGTAATGTTAATAAAAAAACATTTAATATAATTAAATAAATGGGATTCATGATATATTAAAGGTCAGTTCATACACCACATGTAAGGATTAAGCGGTGAAAATGTATATATCTCAATGAGGTAAAAACTGAGATGAGAAACCCTTACCTCACAATTCAATTGATAGAATGTGTTTTAACCTATTATATAATGGTTCGAATAATATTATTAACTTGTAACAGAATAATAATAATATTTATGATATCCTATATGATTCATTTATGACTTTATATTACCCATTTGATAATAATATTTCCTTATTACCCATGTTTCATGTGTTATGAGATTCATTTTATTATGTTTGTTTTGTTGTGTAAGTGTGGTGTATAAAAATAGTATATATTTTTACAAATTCCAGAATTATATTAATTTCAAAAATATTATATTCACTCATCATATGAATTTTTATAATCATTATTTAATTGTTAGTGTGGTGAGTAAATATCACAGCATCATTGAGACGGTAGGCCGTCCGCACACACGAGTGACAATATCATTCCCATAATGTTAAACTGGTAAGGAATTGGATGGTATATTAACAATAAAAAATCTATATCACAACATATTTTTTATTTAAATCCATTATATTAATGATTACACCATTCCATATAAAGTGTTGAAGAAACAAATTGAACCATAGTGTGGAGACATTAAGTTGTACACATGCATGTGAGGTGATATTGTTTTTCATAGGATGAATAAAAAGAGGAATATGTTTGTCTCAAAATTATAATAAAACATAGGAATATAAAATATATTTGTTTATTAATTTAGTATAGATACAACATTGGAAGAGGTATTAGAATAATAATAATGCTTAAATGAAAGGGTGAAACAATTTTCTCTTCTTCAGTGGACTTCATTTGGATCTCCTCTTAGGGACACTAGGGTTGGTCTTTTTGGAATACCAATATCTAAATAACATAACTAAGAATATTGGGAGGATAAATGGTAAGGTTTTCATCAAGATATAAGAAAAAATGTGGGCTAAGGAAATGAGAAAGGAAGATCCATTTTATAATTAATATGAATAACACTTTCTGAAATCCTCATGATTTTAAAATATAATATGAATATTGAAAATCCAAATAATTAAAAATGTACCATAAATGAAAAATAAAATAAATTTTCAACAATATAATATCCCATTATTATTATTTTTAATTTTTTTGATTTTTAAAAAATTTAATAATAAAATAATTCAATTAGATATCTTTATTGTAAAATTTAATACTATTGATTTATTTTTTATTTAAATACATAAAGAAAATTGGGAAATCGATTATAATGGTTTAAAACATCTCTAATATATCACACACACATATATATAAAATATGTTAGACACTTAAATTCATCTAAAATACAAAAAATTACTATTATTAAAATCAATTATTTTATTTTTCAGTTAATTAAATAAATACCGTTTTAATACTAAAGCTATTTTTCAGATAACTTCTTTCTGTGTGCATATAATAATTTCATAGGAGGGTTTCCAAATAAACCTACAAAATATATTATGTGGGGAGGAGATTAAGGAACAAATTTTCATAAGTATTATTTGATCCAAAATGTCCTTGGATGTGTGAATAGGAAATGAGAGGGGATACCCTTTTATTAGTGGTAGAGATGACGCATAAGGAATGTTTTTAAAAGAAAAAGTAATACACACATTCTAAAAATTACTTAATGATCTAAGATGGATATTAACTAAATATTCTATGTTTTGTGGTTTAAATATGTCTAGGTAGTTGAAATTGGACAAATTTTCTGTCATTTTATCCCGTATCATTTTAGTTTAATGCATGTTAATCCATTATTAACCTTAGCCACAATAAATAATTGTTACTTTTTTTAGTATTCATTAAAACCAAAAAAAGAAGTTGATATTATTAAAAATATTAATTATTTTGATTCAAATATGGAATCCATTTTATTTAATATTATTCATATACGTGGATTAATGAATTTTAAAATTAAACCCACATAATTTGATGACAATACATGTTTACAAGGTAAATGATTTCAAATGTATAAATAGTTTTTATATAAAAATTTAATATAATATAGATTAAAATGACATAAATTAAATTAATCATAATATAATTGAATTAATTTTACATTTAAATTATTTTAAAATTATATGCAACATTTAAAATAAATTAAAAAAGGTATTTTTCAATAAAAATCAGTATTTTTCAAAATTCATCAAAAAATAAGACTTTTTAGAAAATCCTTAAAAACTAAAATTAATATAATTAGGGTGGATTGATTTAAAAAATTAATTTCATTTTTTCAAATAAATTTTCCAAAATTTGAAAGAAAATTTTTCACTTTTATAACAAATAAAAAAAAATTTATATAAAAAATGAATTTTCAATGTATATAAATCATTTAGACAATATTAAGAAATTATTTTTCCATAATTATTATTTATCTAAAAAAACAAAAATAAATTTAAAAATATTTTTATACATATTTATATAGACAATTTTATCATCTATGTTATACCAGAAAGCTTAGTCAGAGGAAAAACCCCTAATTATTTATAAAAATAAAATAAAATTTCAGAAAAAAGGTGCCACAAAACCAAAAAAAAAACTACAAACCATCAATGTCCAACCCAACATTACCTCTATGACCAAAATCTTCATCCACAGTTGCCGATTCCCATTCCGAGCATTCACATTTCTTGAGGACCTTGACATACTTCTGCCCGAGATTCAACCGTTACAAAGAAAGGAGTTCATTAGTAGTTTCCATACCTTTATTAAAAGATCTGGTGGGAATCGAATTTGACAGGTTAGAGTAGTCCTTTCTCAGCCATCTTCGTGGAAATGCAATCACATCCCATTGGCTCTTAATCAAAATATTCTTCCCTCCCTGAACAACATCACTATATGAGTGTCAGATCTTACTGCTCTCATTTTCTTTGTCATTATTAGATAAATCCCCCTATTTGCTGAGAATCTGCATGTTCTGATAAGGTTTAATTCTGGTCTGATGGAGATGGTAATTTGTGTCAATGACGGCTAATAATTTTGGATTTTCCAGTAATTTAATGCCTTCACAGATCCCTTTTTCACTTCCCCCATTCACTTCCACATCCTATTGAAGAGTTATCTTGGTCTAAAAATTGACACTATCCTGCACAACCTCCTCCACATCCTCCTACTCCAGCCCTTGAAACTGATTTCTAGTGGGGAAATTGACCAGTACACCATCCTTACCCTTGGTCCTACCCTAAATCCCAACAAAACAGGACTCTGAAATCCCAATAGAAAGTTGATCCCCACAACCATCAGACTTCATGATTCTCACTGCCCCAAGCCTCTGTTCTTCACCCTGAACTACAACCTTATTGTTACCAATCCATCACCCTTCAGAACAAGGAACATCCTTACCTTTACCCCTGTCAAAATATTTCTTTGCACCTTCCCCCACCCTCAGATAATTTTTGAGCTGATCAAAGAAAACATTGACCAGTGGATTGGAAGAGGCCACTGCCTTTGTTCCCACTGCCACTGTACCATGCTTCCCAAAAATAGAAACCCTTCCACTGACAACACTGGGAAACTGACTATGCCCCTCTCCTATCCTCACCTTTGGCTCAAATATCTTATTCCTCCCTTCACCATTTCACTACAACACCAGATTCCATAGACAATGAAATTTCGAGCAGTA
Source organism: Viscum album (assembly GCA_963277665.1). Taxonomy (NCBI): domain Eukaryota; kingdom Viridiplantae; phylum Streptophyta; class Magnoliopsida; order Santalales; family Viscaceae; genus Viscum; species Viscum album. Next base: position 115,794,228 of record OY728127.1, read on the forward strand.
TCTCACCAAGGACTCAAACACCATAGCCTTCTTCCATCTAAATTCCATTCCAACCGCAATCCAAAACCAGTCAACCGGGGGCTTCGACACATCCACCTCAACACATATGTGAGGGTTTATGGGAAGACAAACAATATAGGTGTGGACATCAGAGCATAAGAAACGACCCAACATATTCCCAATCATATGAATAATAGCAGGGTTTTGAAAGGGTAAAAGAAGGTGAGGCAAACTTACCCATGTCGTGATTGAGGGAGGGTCATGATTCATTCATAGATCAAACGACCATCGAATGAGGAAGAACATGAAGCCGAAAAAATGACAAGGAGCGCTAGACAAGGCCCATATCAGATCATTCTCGAAAGAAAACTGAATCATAAGATGTCATGTATCATGAATACCAACCATCGCGTGTTCCTGCAAGTCCCAATCGATGAACACAAATCGATCAAAATCGTCGACCGAAGGCCGTCGGGAATTAAATTAGGGTACCAACATCAGATCCACAAGACTTGATGCTTCATAGAACTCTGACTTCAAGATCACAAGATGAGGATCACCAAGATGCAGTTCGTGGACTTTCGGGCTTAGCGATATCATCGGAAAGTCCAGGAGGAAGCTATGGTTAGAAAATGGGGTGAAAGGTTTCCTCTTGCGTAGAGGTGGCCGAACAGATTCACCCCCCTCCCGCCTCCAGGAAGGGGGGAAAACTTTGCCACAAGAATCTAGGGTTTCAACATGATTCTTCACTTCACTGTGAGACCTCCTTCACAATAATCTCATATATGCTATAATTTTCATGTTTCCATAATAATAATAATAATATAGTAGTTTATTAAAATGTGGTGTTTTATGTATCTGAAGATACCAAAAAAATTAATCTGAATTTTATTAATAAAATCATGGAATGTTATAATATAACTCATCCTACTCTAATTAGAATTATTTCACTATGTCTAAAAAGCATAATTATTACTTCTGTAGACTCTTTCATTGTGAATCTCAGAGTTCCATCCTCTATGTGTCTGCACTATCCTCCTCTACTATATGGTTGTCAGGTGGAACATCCTACTGAACATCTTTGGAATAAAGATGGTGAGGATGTTGAATTGGATCCATAATTACAACACTATAAATGGTTAGATACTCTGAATCCTTTAATTTTTAAAATTTATAAAAAATTATTTAATTATTTATTTAAGGATTAACTTAATCTCATGTTCTACCCATTTAAAACCTAGGTTCAAAGATGAATAATGCATGATTTTTTCACATGTATCTACCTAGCAACCATTATCACTTATTTTATTAGGATTAATATAGTCCATGGTTCATGAATCACATCATATGGGGTAAAATACTCATGTCTTACCTGGTCTACCTTTTTACATCACATAAAAACCTAGTTGGACTTGTTTCCCGAATAACCCATATAGTCTAAAACCATTCATAACTCTGTACTCCAACCTATGTTTCAACCTTAACCTATAATAACACTCTTTCATGAACCCCTCCAATAAGAGTATCCCTCTTAGGTTGAAAATGAGATATGAGAGATAATGGTCTCTTAAATCTTTACATAATTGGCCATGTGTTTGTGAAAATAAATGATGGGATAATATATATTAAAATGGGAGGCATTACCATCCAAAAGAAAACAAGGAATTATATATACGAAACATACACTTAAACACCTTATGTTTTTATAAATTATTTATTTTCTAATAAATTAAAATTAATTGATGGATTATGTTGTAGTCTACACTATATTAAGAGTAATTTATATGAAAACACTATGATATGATTATAATACACACAAAACTATTTTTATATTAAATTATAAGTAATACTCAATTTAGAATGTGTTACAACAAAGGACATGTTTTACTGAGTTCAATTAAAATTATTATTTATAATGACAATTATCTCATAACCATAAAATTAAAGGTAACTAATGGGATTAACTAACTTATGAAAATATATTTTTGAACTCATTTTCTACTAATTAATTATAAATTAATATGAAAACCATTTAAATATAATGGAAATTTTTTTATAAAAAAACTATTTTTATATGTGGAAATAATTTATCATAATAAATTAAATTAACTTCCATTGTTGGATAATCTAAATAAATTTTATATATTATATATTCATTAATTTTTCTATATTCATCCAATAGATTTGATTGTCATAAGATAATAACAAATCCAATTGTATGCACACAAATATGTACTTTTTTAAAGGTAGTTTTTTCTCTTTTTAGGGTGTAATTGTTTTAAAGATGAATTTTGAATAATTTATAAATTTTAGGTGAAAATATAAACATTAGTTTTTGAAAGAAAAATTTTAAAAGTAACTTAACGTGATTTTTTTCTTGATATGTTTAAAATTTTTATAAATATTGAAAAATAGTGACTTCTAATTGAAAACTTCCAATTCAGTTAATTTATTTTTAGTGATAAATTATATTTTAATGTTTATTTTTCTCAATTATATATAAATTAGTACAATTTAGTTTATTAGAAACAATTCATTAAAAAATGTGATATAGAATCCATGTATACATTTGAACATTTACATATTTAAAACTCATGTGGCACCATTTTTACATAGTTTTGCCACATCGTTTTTCTTAATTTTTATTAATTTAATTAATTATTTAAGAAATTATTACTAAATAATTGTACTTTTGTATTTTCAATAATTAAATTTGTTAATTAATCATTTTTTATTATTATTTATATATTTTTAGTCTTTAAAATAATTATTTTACTTTGCTTTTCTAGTTTAATTATTTGCTAATTAGTTTTGTTAATTTTAATGTGCTCACCTCTTAATAAATTGAATTTAATAATAAATAATCAGTTAATATCCTTATTTGTGTATTAATTAACTCTGACTTTATTTTAATATTTTATCATTTAATATAGATTTATTAAAATATGTCAAATTCATTTATTAATATGTTTAATCATCCTTCTAATTAATTAAGTTAAGAATTTTAGTTTAAATTAAATTTAATAGCACAATTTTTACATTATGTTTTCAAATTAGTTTTCTAATTAATTATTTTATAGTTTTAAAACATTAATTATTTAAAACTATGTATGCAGTTAGATTATTGATTCATTAAATCTTGTTTTTAGTCTACCTGTTAGAAAAATATGAGCTATCAGTGACTTATTTAGTCACTAATGCGATCCTTTTATACTAATTATAGACCCTTTAATAGTTTTTAATTTAAGTCTTCTATCAATTTAGTTTAAAAATTAACCTGTTTTTAATTTAACTGTTATCAATTAACAATTTTAATTGAAACTTTAATGTTTAAATTTTAATAATAGTCATGATTTAAATTTATGGTGTTTATCCTTCTTTTAATTTATTAATTTCAATCTTTTTATTTAGATAACTTGAGTTTTAATTTTAAGCTCAATTTATGAAGTTTTAATTTTTGTGCATCACCGTTAGGTCATTTTTTTAATCTACTGTTAGTTTTATTTTTAATAATTTACCATTGCAGATGATTATCAAAATCAGTTTTTCTTTCCTATCTGTGACCTTTTTCAATGGTGACCTTTTGCAATGGTGACCTTTTATTTTAATTACAATGGTGGAATTTACCCATTTTATTTAAACTTTTGGTGACCTTTTGTTAATGGTAAACTTAATTTTTTATAAACCAATGGTGACCTTCTATTTATTTACATCAGTGACCCATCTGTTTTTAAACCAATGGTAGTTTTTAATTTTGTTCTATCAGTAATTTCTTTTTGTTTTAAATCCACCGGTGAATGTTTTTCTCTTTAACTATAGGTGACCCCAGCACCGTTTCACATCTCACCTATGTCGCTCCCCTGCTTCCATTCTTCTAACGGGGAGTCATTCCTCACCGTTCTCTGCTACTGACCATTCTCTGCTTCTCACTGTTGGCCTTCCCTTCTCCCCCACATTATTCCGTCACTCACCATTTTTCAACCCTCAATTGCTCCCTTAGTACCCTGCTACCGTTTCTCACAACCTATTGGCTTTACATTCATCGCCTTTATTCAACATCCCCACACCTCATCTTTATCAACCCAAATATAACCCATATCCAGAATGAAGCACCAAGACTCTTAACCCAATCCACGATGAAACTTGAAACTCAACCAATTTTTCAGATCTAATGAAATCAAAACCCATTCTCACTTTCTGTGACTAATATGACTATAGAGAAGAAGCTTGAGATTTTTCCACAATCCCCCACCATCGTCACAAACTATACATGATTTTCACATAATAAAAACACTGAATATGAATATGGGGAAATTAGAATCCATGGAAAGTTCAAGGATAAATCCATTTAATTTCTTGTAACACTAGAACTTAATTTTAAAATTTCATAGTTAATTAGCAATATTGATCGTGGAAACATATTTCAAAAGATAATAAATTCATTAGACTTCAGGACTTACGGTGAGTTTGTCCTGTTGTCATTTTCAATAATGAATATCACAGTTAATATTTTTAGAGTGGTGAACTATAAAATTGATTATCTTGTGTGACTAAATTCTTAGTGAGGGAGGTGAGTCACTCTCTTTAAGGTGGTACTCTGAAATAACTTTTAAGTAAATTGAAATACCTTTACAACCAGTAGAATGAAGATTTTCCCAGAGGGTTTTTCTAGATTGTTCTTTTATCAGCATTCTAAATTTCTATTTTTCTACGTTTTAAACTATTTATAGCTTCAATTTAGTTTAGATACAGGTTTTGAAATGTTATATCACTCTACTTCTTAATAAAAATAAAAAAATCACTCTACTACTTAATAAATAGTAAAAAATATAAAAAGTAAAAAATAGAAAATCTACCCCACTGCTGAAAATAGTGGGGTATTTTTTAATTTTTTTTAAAATAATAGTGGTCATAATCACCTTCCCTATGGGTTTGACCCTTCTTTCCACATATATAGTAGTTATTATGAATATAAATTTTAAACTTTTACTGACTTCAACGACAGTACAAGTCAAAAACCTGATTTCTAATTATGTCTTCTGGACTAATATTAAATAAAAATTTTCCACGTATGTGAAGGGAATTTGGAATAATTGATTCTGTATTTTTAATAATGATAATTTATAATGACTTATAATGCTGAAATAACTTTTTAAAAATGTTACTGTGGAAACAAATTAAAACTAATTATAGAAACTAAGGTAAAAACAAGATTATTTAATGGTTAAACATAGAATATAACGTGTATCAATGACCCAAAACTTTTCCAAAACCCATTTGATAGAATTATATGGGCACATATGACCTTATTCTTTAATTTTATGTTTCAATGGGATATAAGTCCTTGAATTTTACACATATAATAATTTAAGTTAATAAAAAGACAAAAAACGTACATTTCATTCTTTTAATTTCTCCAATGCTTTATAATAGGCAAAACTAGATATGTTCATATATAAATAATATATGGTAACATAAAATATTTTTTTCTTATGATAAATAATTTTAATTTTTTGTGATAATATTATTACATTACGTGCTTATGAAATTCCTATAAATGAATTATCTAGTTAACAATTCATTTAACCAATTGATACTAGAAACATTAAATTTAAAGTAAATTGAATGAATTATTATGTTACATAAATTTTATAGAAGATTATAACATGTTACAATGGTGTGAAATTAATATATTTATATTTTATTTCTATCATGATATTTTTAAATACAAAATTAATAAATAAAGTAAAAAATTTCATTAATATTATTTTATAATAAATTATATTGTATTAAATGATCTAAAATTATAAAATACTATATTCTATAAATATATTTTTAATTATATATAAATTTATTAAATTTTCCATAAATGGACCAATTTATCATTTATAATGAACATATTGACCCATAAATAGTAATATCACTATTAGTGGGGTTATGGTTAAAGCTGTGTTTTTGTGCATTACGTGTACTTCTCTTAAAATTATTTTAAAACACTTAAAAGAAATATATTTTATAAATTGAATATAATATTATAAAATCATAATGTCTAAATTTTATAATAATTATTTTTTAACTTAATCAAAATGGATAATATACCATTGTTATAAAATTATTTACGTTAATAAAAACCCAAAATGGTAAAAATATGGAAACCTTAAGGTAAAAAAAATATAAATTATTTTATTTTTCCCCAGTGTAAGAGTGTATCAACCAAATATACCATACCCTCAATTATTATCGATTTTTTTGTCATATAAGGTATACGAGACGTCCCATTAGTAAATAATTCTGAGTATTTACAAGAATGCCACTCCACCTTTATAAAATGGCACCCACTGTCCCCCATTATTCAAACCTATAAAGACATTTGGATCGAACTAACCTGAAAAAAATCAATTCCTAACTTACATCCCTTCATAATATATTCCTCATATTGGATTTAAATTGATCTAAGGAATTCCATTCGTGATAACCAAAAGGAGATTCTCAAAGAAAAGTTAAAATTCATCAAAAAATATTTTTGTTTTATTTCTTCCTCAAACAACACCTTTTAAATTTATATAATTATTATACGATAAAAATAGTATCCTTAATATATTCATATTTTTATAGGTTTTGGTTATGAGATAAAACCATATAGACTTATATAAAATGGTTTGCTAAATCATAATTAATGTGGATGAGAGATTACTGTCTTGGAAACAAATGTCAGTTGTTTTTCCATTTCCACCTCTTAATATTTGGAATAATGATGGAAATGATATTTATATATAATATATTTGATATTTCTTATGTAATTATTCTTCTATAATTATTATATAACACATACCTTCAAGCCTACCATTTTTTGGTAATATTATACTGTCATTCATGTTTACGGCAGACAACTGCCTTGTGTAGCAATGTGATTCGTTCATCTTTTACATGGAATGTATTAAGGATGGGTTTTATTGAAATATGTTATATATATGATATAATAATGACAATATAATGAATATATATATATATATCACTTGTATATCTTTCAATACGATAAATTCATGTATGCATATAACCTACCATCTCCATGAATGGTGTATTTCATTTCCTATCACTAAATCTTATAGATTACACTAAATACATGTATAATAGATATATATGATATATATATAATTTTTATCATAATTTATATTATGAAATAATAATTAAATTAATAGGACCAAAAATATAACAAATCAAAACATATTTGAAATACAAAACATTAATTACTTAAAGCATAACTTTTACATGGAATTGTTAATCAAAGAGTAATAAATTATCATAAGAAATTAAATATATAATGATATAAATGATTATGGTTATATAATATTTTTATAAAAAAAAATGTTAATTATATATGATAATTTAATGAGTATAATTGAATTAATCAATTTTGGTAAGGGATCTCCACCTCACATAAATTTTATATGAGACAAAGGCCATGTTCACCACCTATTTGTTTTACATGTTTTGTATACAAGCCATTTATTTATTATATAATTATTATAATGAGAATAAATTATATTTTCGCATAAATTTGAGTATTCCTTTTTCATGGGGTTACTATTTCAAATTTACAAAATCGGTAAGGGAATTTTCTCTCAATGTGCCTTCTTTGAGAAATATGTTACATTATAAAAATAAATTATTTTAAGAGGTGTATATATTCAACCTTTAAAAATATATATAATTAATATCCTTATTTTTATGATATTTTAAGATTTATGTTTTGTTATTCATTAACAGGGTTTAAGATTCAATCTTACAAAAGTGGAAAAAATTTATTGTAATGATCTCACGGTTTATCGCGATTGTTTATGATTATGATTCCATTTACGAAATACCTTGTGAATTATCATGAATTTTATTCACTAATATTTATTCATGATATATTAATGTAATGATACCATTTTCCACCATTTGGTACTTAAGATAATTATTAATTTTTTTTATGAAAATCAGGCCTTTGTTCTCTCTTCAGACGATAATATTTTTTATTCAAAAATCATGTTTTATAAAAAAAATTAAATTTTATATTGATAAAATTTTCAAATAAAACGTTTTGAAAAATGTTTATTGTTTTAAAAAAAATTAAATGGATTGAAAATATTCCATTATAATAATTTATTAATATTATAAAATAAATGGTATTAAAAATATTTTATGATTTAAAAAAGTGATTTTCAAATAAGAAATGATATTTTCTTAAACAACATTTTAAATGATTTTTAAATCTTACAATATAAGATTCAATGTTTTATTCCAAGAAAATTATTTTGAAGGTTTTTTATTTCATGAAAACTGATTTTTAAATATTTATTATTTTTATTAATAAATTCACTAAGTGTCCATCCAAAATCAATATAAATATATCATGATATAGTTTGATATAGTTTATTCTTTACAAGGGACATGATCCATGAAAAAAATTCTTATTTTTTATATGATTTTTTATAATTAATTGGAATAGTTCTTTCCATAAGTAATACTTTGATAAAACACTTATGAAAACTTCTTCCTTTCCTGGGTTATTCTATGATGAAATTATTATTAAACTTGTCACTTTTTTATAGGTTATGATATGATGAAGTTTTTATGATACCCATTCCATTTCATGTGTTATGATACAATATTTATGAAATAATTACCTATTTATGGTTTATGCTACAATGAATGTTTTTCTCTTCTCGAACACATATGAATGATTTCATTTTGTGATGGGTGGGACCTACATCTCCCCCCCAATGAATTGGGTAATGATTTATATCTTATGAGATAGGAATTTCTGGATTCATGAGTGAACCTTGTTCTGTATAAGACGTTTTCCACTAATATGTTCTTACGAGAGATCATTGTACACTAATATGGTCTTGGGAGTGAAAGTTGACTATTAAGATGGTCTAGGGAGTGAATCCATTCCACTAATATAGCCTTGGTAGAGATCCTTTAATAGTATGGAAATCATTTTATATGTTTATCTTCTTCCTATAATTCCATGTCCTATAGCTATTTTATACTCACATGAATTGTGCTATTTGATTCAATTATGATTCATGCCTTATGACCTACCAATAATTATTCCATGATTCATGATTATGATATTTTATAATCCTATTATGGTTTTCCAATGTTATATTCATGTTTGAATACCTTATTATTGGGTCAATCTTATATATCTTCCCTGTTTACCCTTAATTATAATTGTAGCTCACATTTTATTTTGTTTCCTTTCCTATGGTTATGAAGAATGGTTTAATGTAGGGTATGATTGTGAAGAGTACTAAAGGGGAATATAATTATGTGATATGTTGAAGATCATTCACTAATTTAGATGATTATGTTTCCTAGTTTCTAAAGACACTAAACTATTACAGTTATTAGGAATGTGTTATTGTAACATATTGAATATTCTTCTAAAAATATGTTATATACATATATGTTAAGCATGGTTCTCTATAGTTTATATCAAAGGAAATTTCTAGTTAAACATTGGAAAATATGATGAGAAAACTATAGTGGGATAACTAGGGATATTACTATGGATATTTTATGGGATGGATCTAAGAATAAATCTAAGGATGAGCTAATGTAAAAGAATATGTAATAGATTTTTTGGTAATTAACAGAGTGAGTTTTTTCCTAGAAATTTATCCCTATGTAGATGAAATAAGTGGATGTAGATATATAACATATTTAGCTAGGGGTAAAAATCATGAAAACACTGTATTGATATAGACTCAATCGGGAACATGATCATGATACTGGGAATTGCTACAATCCTAGTTTGATACTTTCATGGCATACACATTCAAATGTCATAAATTATTGATGAACCAACATGATTTAATTAAATAGAATACTCACATTAGTGACCTAGGATAAGCCTTTGGTTTTATATATTTAAAATAATATTTCATGATTGTGTCATCCTATATGTGATTTTTTCATGATTATGAGGTTTTCCTCTATGATAAGTGTTTCTCAAACTATGGTTTCTAGTTTTAGAAAATGGTGGGAATCATAAGGATGTGGGTTAAATATGAATATGATAGACTATTTGATGTTGAAAAGTCATATGTTACAATCACTAGAGTGATGGGATTTGTGATCAGGAATAATTAGTTTTTAGGAAACTAGATTTTCAGTGTGTACCATAACAAAATAACATAATCCCCAATGAATAAATGGAATGAGTTCATTGAGAGGTTTGTTAGTGTAGAACATGGAGGAATAAGGATTCAATTTCTTATATGTAAAGAATGTGGGAAGAAGAAATCTATGACGTGTCTTAACGGGATACGACGATGTTTTGACTATGGAAATGAGGAAAAGAAAGCACCAAACAAAAGAAGGTAATTAAAATGTTCATTTAACGCAATGGACGAGAATAACTGTCTCCAAAATATATTATTAATTGTTTATTTCTCTAGATTTTGGAATTATGTGAATTAGGAAAATCAATGTCCAAAGTGGAATGCTCGAGAGTAGAGTCAGCAAGGTGGTATGAGTAAATTTAACATTGCTAATTGTGATGATTTTATGAATGTCATATAAAAGTAATACGGTATTAAGGAATATGATGAGGAATCCTAGTTAATGGTTAAATGGTAAAGTGGAATAACCAATTTTTGACGTATTTGAATTAAACAATTATAAATAGTGAAATAAATAATCATTTTTCATAACAAGTTTTTAATTTTGGAGGAGAAAGAGTATGAAGAATGGTATTGATAACCTAGAAAAATGATTTCATGTAAAGTTTATATTTTATATAGAAACATGTTTAAGAAAGGGTAACACTTAATATGTTCATAACATCGAAGAAATAGGTTTAAGATTGGATATAGAGATATTGGATAAGAATAAATTAAATTGGACAGTATTGATTAAATTGAAAATAGATTAATGATTTGTTGATAATGTCGATTACGATCTCAAGGATAGAGTTTAATATAGGTTTTATTTAATAAATATATCCAGTAATATTTTGAATAAGAAAGAATTTATGTTTACAGTAAAAAGTAATCATAATTCAGGTAATTTATATGTTTTGATAGAATAAATGATGAAGGTATTCATGTGATTGGTATGTGGAAACCTTGAGTTTATTTATGATATATGGGATACCAACCTTAACGTGATTTAGAATTTTTTTGCAAGAATTATTGTAATGGATTGGATATTAATTTTTTAGATGGGTTAAAGAATAACCATTTATTAAATTGTTCATATTGAAAAATTAATGTGGTTTTATATATTAATTTATTTCATCACAATATAGTGATTTATAAATATTGGATAACCTATCCTAACCATCTTGTTTGGACCATAACAAAATATAGACATACCATATTATCATTCTATCTAAGGGTCTAATTATCTATTAGTTCCTCCCAATTAAAAAATTCACCTTCATTTCCTATAGAATGAGATGTAGAGGAAATTCTTGAAGGAAAAACCAACACATGATATTTTTCCTATGAAATGATATGAAATCAAGTAATTATATCTTCTTGGGAAAAAAATATTCAACTTTAGAAATTGTCTTAAAACAATATTTTTTATGTTATCATCATTTTTGATGATATCAATAACCTTTTCATGGATCATTGGTTTATGGTGTTACGATCATTAAATTCCATTGAATTACCCACTTTCTCGTGACCAGTGATCTCTATCACTCTCAATAATTATTTAAGAATTTCTTCCATGTCAAAATATTCACTTCCCGCCTATGATATCATTTATGGAAAACTAGTTATAAGTTTATTTTTATTTCTATTATTTTTCCAAATTTACCCTTTTAATGATAGTTTTATTATTAATTTTTGTGATGTGGGTTACTATGAACGAAAATTTTAATAATTAAAACATTTATGACCCAAACAAATTTTGAAGGAAACATTAATTTTATGGGAGATAGATTGTAACATCCCCTGTTTTTATGATTAATTATTTTGAATAAATTATAATTATTAAATGTATTGTTTTAATGAGTACACAATTTTAATAAACCTTTATATGTAAACACCAAATAAAGATTGAGCTGCAGACAATACTTATTTTAGCTTGGATTATATGAAACACAATGTTCCTCTTGCATTACAACCATGGTCATGTTTTTACAACTATTATTAATATAATTTCTCTAAATGAAAATTATCTATTATATATTAAATTTGAATTAAAAAATATGATTAAATGTCTTATTAAATTATAAGGTTGAATTAACTAGTCAAAAAATAATTATAAATGAATATGAAATCCCACTGAATATAAATAGAATGTTGTTATAAAAAAATATTTTTTTGTGCCAATGGAATTTTATCATAATAAATTAAATTATTTTCCATTTATGGATTATATTAATAAAATATATTTATTAGATATTCAATAAATTATTTTTAAATTCATCCAATATATTTTATAGTAATATGATAAAAAACAATCCAATTTTTTGCATAAAAATTTATATTTTTCAGGAGGTAGTTCTCCATATTTTAATGATGAACTTATGTTAAATATAATTTTTTACATTTTTAAAAATTTTATGTGAATAAATAAACATCATTTTTAAATACAAATATCATTATTAAATTAGGGTGAATTTTCACTTTTTATAGGATGTTTCATTTTCTCATTAATAGTGAAGAGTAATGAATATCAACAGAAAAATTACATTTAGTTTAATTTATTTATATTTATAAATTATATTTTAAATAGTTTTAATGTATAATAGTTTCAAAAATATAACTATTAATCCAATTTAGATCTTTGAAATCAATTTCTCATTGAAATTGGATATAAAAACACTGTAATCCTTTGAATATTTACACTTTAAAAACCCTCTTTCTCATTGTGTTTTCTTGCTTAAATTTTAATTAAAATTTTCCACTCTTATAAATGGAATTTGGAAAAATCTATTAAATATTTTGAATAAAAATAATTTTAAAATTATAATGATGTAAAAATAATTTTTTACAAATGTGTTTGGTGAGTGAAATTAAATATAATTAATGTTGTTATCGTAAAAAAATATTATGTAATGGTAAAATCTAGAATATAAGGTTTATGAATGACCCAAAACATTTAGAAAACCATCTTTCTAAAAATAATCGACCCTTAGAACCATACGATCTAATTTTATGAATTTTTGTGACACTGTTACATGAATGTGACTTATATTACATGTTATGTAATGAAAACAACAAAAAAATGTACCTTTATTCATTTTAATTTCTATAGAGCATTATAATAGGGAAAAACTTGATAATTTCAGTTTTAAATAATATTTTGGGAGATCAAATTTTTTTTGTCATGATTTTTTTAATTCATTGAGTTAATATAATTTCATTTAATTCTTATGAAATTCCAACGTAGAACTATTTAGTTAATAATTAAATAAATCAAATGACTCTAAAAACATTAAAATTGAAGTAAATTCAATGAAATATTATGTTAAATTGTTTTTGTAGATGAATGAATAATTTAAAATAGTTGGTAATATAATATATTAAAATCAAATTATTTTAATGAAAAGTTAAATTCAAAATAAATAAATAATGTCAAATTTGACATTAATGTTATTTTATAATAAATGATATTTTATTAAATGATTTAAAATTACTAGAAATCCTATCTTCTTCCATGTTACTTTTAAATTTTGATAAGAAAAATATATTTATAATCCATATACCAATTTATCTATTATAATTAACATATTTACAATTAAATAGTAAAAACATTATTATCGCGATTAGTGTTAATGTAATGTTTTTGTCTATTACATGTACTTATGTTAAAATTAATATCAAACACATATGGGATTTTCTATTTTATAAATTGGATATAATATTTTATAATCGTTGGATCAAAATTGTGTCATAACTTTATTTTGATGTAGTCCTAAAAGATAAATTACCTAGTTTATAAAATTTGATACCTTAATAAAAATACAAAAAAGGCTAAAAATACGGAATTATAGAAGTTAAAGAATAACATTATAAAAATGAATTCCTTATTTTTTGGTGAAGGTGTGTCTCAGCCAATGAAGTCATCACCACTATTATTATAAATTGTTTTATCCACATGAAGGGATACCACCCAATAATATATACATTAGAGTATATGAAAAACATGCCACTCCTCCTAAACTATAAATGAAAACTCACTCTCCCATATTATTCACACATATCTAGAAATTTGGAACAAAAAAATAATAATATCCCAAAATCCATAAATTAATCATAGAAGCCTCACTTTGGGCATAAATCAAACTATGTAAGTCCTTTGGAAAAAAAGGTTATACCAAAGATGTGGTAAGATTCTTCAACGAACATTTTTGTTTTTTTCCTTCCACAACCCCATTAATTTATTTTTGTATAATTGTTATTTAGTAACCTCAATATCATTGATAAAGATTGAATTTATTATGCAAAGTATATTATTTAAACCACATAGACTACCACCAAATGTGTTATTAAGTCAACATTCTTTTGTATGGTGGACTACTGCCTCGCGAACCAATGATGCTAATTTTTACATTAACACATCATAAGGTTCTGAGTAATCCTGATAATTCTATTTATATGTAATATATATTATATTTATGATGTCTTTGAGACTCTGAAAAAATTATATAACACATAAATCTATGCATTCAATTTTGTGAGAGTATGATAACATCGTTTGTGTGTACAAAATACTATAACACCTCGCGAAGCAATACGATTCCTTCATACATTACATGGAAAGTATGAAGGATAGTTTTAATATACTTTTGTGATATATATGAATTAAAAATTCTCCTATAATTAAAATATATATTACTTTTCTTTTATTCCACATAAAAATAAAATGGAAACAATATTCATGCATGTGTATGGTCTACCATCTCCATGAACAAGGTATTTCATTCCCTATAACTGAATTTGATGGATTACAATTAATTAATATATATGAATATATATGATATTTATATCATGGTAATAATTATTTAGTATAAGAAATCATGGCTAAATTATAGGAACAGAAATATATAAAATCAAAACTTATATTAAAAACAAAGTTGATACTAATCAAAACATAACTTTAACATGGAATTGTTAACAAACGTGTAATTAAAGGTGATATGAAAATAATATATGGTTGTATATAAATTAATATGGTTCTATAATATATTTTTAATATTATTATATTTATTATATAAGATTATTGATTGAGTACTACAGAGGTGAAGATTTAATGTAAGAGATTTCCATATCACTTTTATTTACCATAATACTCAAGCCATAATCACTGCATATTTAAAATATAATGTGTGTATACATAACATTAATTTATTTAATGATTATTTTAATTATAATAATTTGGATTTAGTTATCTAATTTAGGATCCCACTTTAATGATGTTATATTTTCAATGTTTCTAATGTGGTAAGGGATTTTTGTCACAATTTCCTTTCATTGGGACACATATTTTGTTATAAACCTATATTATTTTATGAGAAATATATACTGACCCATTAATATGTTATTTCCTAAATCTCTCTATCTCTCTGATATTTCAATATTAATGTAATGTTTTTATTTCATGGGGATAAATATCCCATGTTATCAATGTGGAAAGGGTTTATTTCTATAGTCTCATCGTTTATCCAGATTACTTATTATTATGCATCCATTGATGAAATCTCTAAAGAATTATCATGAAATTTATTCTAATGTGTTTACTAATGATATATGAATATAATGGATGAATTATTCTAGATATTGGTACTTATGATAATTATGAATGTGTTTTTAATAATATCTGATCTTATTTATTTTTTCTAAGATAAATGTGTTTTAATCATAATCCATGTTATCTAAAAAAGATTTCAAAATTTATTATAAATGATATTTCAAGATCATTTTCAAGTAAAAGTATTTTGAAAATGTTTTATGTTATAAAAATTATTTAAAATGGTTTTAAAAGAATTTTTATAAGTTCTCATGGTGATTTTTAATTAAAATGGTTTTCATAATGTTTTATGAATTAAAAATATTTTTCTGAAGTGAAAATGATATTTTCCTCAAGAAATTTATTAAATTATATTTAGGGATGACATAATAAGTTTTTAATTTTGTTTTTAATGAAATGGATATAGAAAATGTTTTAGGAATATAAATAATTTACAATAAATTGTTATTTTCCATAATAAATGACCCAAGTGATCTTCAAAAATTCTTCTCCAACTAAGATTTCCTCCATTAATATGGTTTATTATTTACTAAGGATATAATCCAAGGAAACTATTTTTATTCTAAAATTGAATGGTTTATGTTTACGATGAAAAATTATTTATATAACTTATTTCTATTCCCTAAGTTATGATATGATAAAATTCTTATGAAACTTGCTTCCATTCCTATGTTATTCAATGATTAAATGATGTTAAATGTTTTCTCTTTCCCATAGGTTATGATTTGGTGAAATTATTGTGATAACCAGTTCATTTTATGGTTTAGGATATGACTTTTATGAAACCCATATCTTTATATGGGTCATGATATGATGAATTTATTATTATCTTGTGGAAAACATATGTATGATTTCATTATTTGATGGGTGGGGCCTATATCTACCTTTAGTTAACTGGTTAATGATTTATTTCTCAAAGATATACATGAATGTAGTGGGGATTAAACCTAGTTTGGTAAGGGGTATTATCTTCTAAGATGGTCTTAGGAGTGAAACTTGACTACTAAGATGGTATTGGGAGTGATCTATGACTACGATGATTTTTTTGGGGATGAACCCATTACACTATGATATCCATGGATGTGATTTGTGACTATTATAGAAATATCAATATAAATTGATGTTTTTCCACAACTCCATGTCTTATACCTATGTTATGACCAAATAAATTTTTGTCTATGATTAATTTATGATTCATGTCTTATGAAAATCCAATAATAATTCCATGATTCATTTTTATGATAAATGATATGAAGGGTATGATTTTCCAATGTTATGATCATGTTCTCATATTCTTTGCGTGTGTGATGATTACATATCTTCATTGTTTACAATTACTAGGAATTTTAGCTAACCCTTTTTTATGTTTCCTTTACCCATTTTATAGATTAATGTTTTATGTATGGTGTTCTTGTGAATATTACTAAAGTAAAAATCATTTTTTGATATTTTGAAGATCCTTCAACAAGTTATAAGATCATGTTTCCAATTTTCCAAAGAAATAAAACAATTACAGTCCTTAGGAACATTGTTGTGTAATGTATTGAATATTCATATTAAATGAAATAATATACATGTATGATAATCATAGGATGATATATACAATAATAAAATCATATTAGGATATAGTAAAACATAAACCATGTACATGAGTGTAATTTAAATAAAAACTAGTACAATTGTACTGAAATACAATAAGTACTGAAAGGTGAACTCTACATTCCACATGAATCTCATGTAGATCCTAAATAATAAAACTATAGTAATATCATTATTGACCTCTAACCTACTCCTACTGACCTAAAAAATGTTTAGACATACGTATAGTGATCACAAAAAAATTTCTCAGTAGGAGCCTCCTCAGATCCTCCCATGTATAAGATAATGAAGTCATTCTAAATCATAATTAATAACAAGTAAAACTAACTAGTCACCTAAATAATAATATTTTGTTTATTTCCTGTCCAGGTATATCTATCACAATGTAATGAATAAAATATATCATATATTATAATAATGAAATATGGTTTCCCTAATACCTCTTCCCAAATATTTCTTCACTCAACCCTAACATTTCTTGTCTTGAACCATCTCTATCAAAAATAATCCCACTAAAAAAAAGATGGTATTCATATCACAACATGAAACACATGTATAAAAATGTATCATCATCTCATGATACATCTCTATATAGTAATCTAAATGATTGAAGGAGTGACCACATATCGTATTACATATATCATATGTCATGTATTGTATATCAATCAATCACATCCTATACCCTTATTATGTACCTCAATTCATCACACCCCTTACACATAATATATGTAATAACTAATTTGAAACTATATCAAATGATACATATATTTGGAATAAACACAAGACCTTACATCCTTATACATTTAAATAATGGGAAACTAACCATCATTCTTACCCACACATTATACTACTAGGAAAAGAGAGTGGATATTGAGGTGGTAGCCGATCATAATTCATATAAAAACCTATATGTTGATGAAAGAACCCTATTAGAGTCTATTGGGTTTTAGTATTTCTAATGACATGGGTTATGTAGAATTAGAAATAAAAAATCATAAATAACTTTATATATCTCAAAACCACACTATAGGAATTATTTTAGTCTGAGGATAAATTGTATATATCATCCTTCTGATAATTAATTTCTACCACAAAGATAATTATATTCTATAAAAAGAAAATAAAACATAGATTTCATGAAAGTAACAATTTATATTTAATAAATAGTACTTATGTTAAATAAATAATTTTAAATTATATGAGATTATATATATTACATTCTATTATCCATTATAGTAAAGTTCATCCTCAATACATCAACTTTCTTCAAATGAAAATGGAACCAAAATATTAATATCTAATCACCTCTCTTATAAAGAAAGATACACCCCACCAAGATTTTCAATCCACAACTAAACCAAAAAATAAAAAGATATAGCATTAAAATGATGAAAATAAAATGATATAACCTAGAAAGATAATATATGAGAAACCAATATCAATATGAGATGAAAATTTAGATAATAGGAAGAACTCACCTCAGATAACCACAAATAAAACATGGGAATACTAGGATCAAAACTTCCTTAATGGGGATTTATATGGATTCAAATATTTCTCTTTGGGGCCTACGGTTCATTATAATATTATGGGAAAAAAGTGGGTTGGGTGGAGTTTCTATTATTTATAGTAATTCAATAAAAAATAACCCAATGGCACAGAACCCATGGAAATTCCCTAGAGTCAACTAAAATATAAAAAACTAAATTAAAACATTAGGGACCAATATGCATCATTCATGGTCAAACCTATATTTGATTAACATCTATCCCTCTTCTAATTAGATCATATAAATATGGGATGGACCAAGACATAGTAAAGAACACAACTCTATGTAATCCATTCAATAAAATGGGGTATACGCCAAATACTATCCCCCATTGAAAAGTTATACCAAAAAAGGCACGACACCCTCAAACCCCCATAATATAGTCAAGATTATTCTTGTTTAGGAATAAAAGATCTCTATGACACAACATCATTTCATGTCATATATCATGGCTTTGTTTTTTCCTTGCCAACCCTTATAGGGAAACCATACATAAATTAGTTATGGAACCCAATTGAGGATATATATTCTCCTAAATCCTCTTATGTAAAAATAAAACACCCAAAACACACAATGGAAATTTATTTTAGGAGTTTTTCCCAAACATGTTTTGTAATAAGATTTTCGTTATAATATTCACAATAATTCTTCATAACTACAGACCTACATTGAATATCCATGGGGATGTCCTTTAATTTATTTATATTATATTTAAAAACCTTTTTAAAATAAATTAATATTATTTCATTATGTATTATATAACTATTTAGGTTATAAAGCCTAATAAGTATACAAAATTTGGAAACCTAGGTTGAACTAATGGAGTTGTTGTTTGATCTAGTTATATTATAGTTGAACTAAAAAAGTCATAGGTTAAAATTAATGTTTCTTAATAAATTTTTCATATAATTGATTTTCATATTGAAAATATCATTTACTCTTATAGTATTGGATGTTAACATTAAAATTTTTGTTTTCATATTTTTTGGGAAACATGATCCCGAGAATGATATTGTTAATGGTATATATCTGGAAACACATAATACATATAGATATCCTAAGAGGTATATTTATAATAACTATTTTGAATTTGAATATATCCTAATTGTAATGGTAAGTATGATTTCTATAGTATTTCCCATGATAGTGATTTGTATTATATATATATTGTTTTTTTATCTAATAAATAACCTTATATATTTTCATTTATGAATGATCGTGAAAATTGGGAAAACGTAAATTATTTAGGGCATGAGAATGTACCATATTGAAATTTACTAAAAATATTGATGTAGTTAAATAATATTTTTAATTACTTTTTTACATAAAACACCTAACCTGGATGAACCAAGATGCATTCTTTTTAGATAAAACATTAATTACTAAAAATAGTTTTCATAATATAGAAATTATACTTGTTCATGTAAATATATGGAACCATATAAGAAAATATACTTAGGGGTTAGGATGATATGAACATGTTATTAATAATGTAACAAATTTTACATTAATACATATATTAATTACATTATATATTTTTGGAAAAATAAAATTCAAAAAATATATTTATGTAAATAATAAATGATGTATCGAATAAAAATTTATCTTTGAAATCTAATTAATAAATTTTAAATAATTGATAAATTCTATGGAATTAGGAATTATATTATTTAAAATAAATTTTGGATGAATTATATTTTACCATATATTATGTATTTTTACCCTAGTAAACTAAAAAATACGCTTAAAAATGATTATTTTAGATTTTCAATATAATCCCTAATATATGGAAACACATGTCAATATAGTAATCATTATAATATAATATTTTGAAAAAGATAATGATTTTTTATTATTAATTCCTCTTAGAAACAAATTTCCTTTCATTTGAATAATTATTTGATTTGAAATTTATATTTAGAATATTTGAAAATAGTTTTTTAAAAATATAATTCATTTCGGATTTATCATATAATAAAAATCTGTTGAATTATTGAGATTTTTCTAATGGTGATTATTTTTTGGCGAATATTTAAATTTCTATATTTTAAATATACTATTTCTTTTATGAAATAATTATGATATATGGTTGAAATAATATATTTAGAAACATTTTTATTGAAGAAAAATTCCTCTTATTAGAAAAATTATAAATATATGTTTATTTAGATAAATTTAAAAATGTTTATTCAATATTTGATAATATAATATATATTTTTTATAGAAAATATTTTTTCATAATAATTTTCTTTAATATAAAATTAATATTGACACTTCATGAATTAAAACTTCATGAATTGTAACATCATAAAATGTTTTTTTATTTTTAATTAGTGTATCCAAATTATATAAAAAGGGTAATTTCATTTTCGGTCAAAAAAGTATGTTACTGTGTTTTAGAAAATGTATCCCTGATAAAAGTAATCTATGGTAAAGTTAAATTATGGTGAAAAGGAAAAAACATGTAAAAATTATCCATTATTTCTAGGTATGAGAGATGTATTAACGACACATCAACACCTTTCCAGTATTTGAAACATTTGGATCCACTATTTTTCTTGTAATTGGCATGCCATTAACATTACATAATGAATATTTACAAAAGCCCACTAAATCTAACTTATTAAAAGAAACTCCCACAAACCATTAAACTATACAAAATTAATTTTATTTATACCCTATAATATATATCATTTCCATACCAAATAATACTCTCAAGAATTATTATTATTCAATTTCCTAGAGATTTCCCAAATCCATTCTAAATCAAGATAGATTCGATATTGAAATTATATTATTAGATATAATTATTTTATCCAATATATTCATTATTTTACTTATTCTTCTTATAAATCTTCATTTTTTTACGATTTTCTTATAATACAATAATTATTACCAATTTATAAAAATTATTTCTTATTTTTTGAATATCCATTATATAAAATTCCTTATATCCTAGTAAAAATGAAAATGGAATTCGTATTGTATAAAGACTACTGGCCCCATGAATTACATGAATTATTTATCAACAGAAATATAAATGGATAGTTATAAAGGTGAAATTATTTATTAAATCTGGTATTTATCACATTTTTGTTATTCTAAAAAGATAAATCAATTCCAACCATCATTCCATTATATGGAAAACATAACCTCTGTTCATATGTAATTGTGTACTATAACCTCCATGTAACAATATATTTCATTTTTCATCAGTATCTAACACATATTAATTTATGAAATTATATAATTAATTAAAATTATCTTTATGAAATAATTATGTTAATTTAATGGTTATATTAATATTAATCTCGTTATCCATAAAATTACTTCTATTCTAATGCAATTACCGAATAAATATGCATACTAATTTTATATTCATGAATCATGACTAAAATTATCATGGAATGATATTATTAAATTATAAAAAATGATAAATAATATCTTCTATTACCATTAATAACATAGGAATGATGAAATTTTTATAAATATACTCAAATCAATAACTACATTTTTAATAATCCATGAAACAATAAAAATCACTAACATATGCTGATGAATATAAACTAGAAAAAATAAAAAAATATTTAATTATTATTAATAATTAATGATTATATATGATAATATATATGAATAATGTTCTAATATTTCGTTTTTAAGATAGTTATTTTTATATCAAATGATTTAATATAAGGTATAAGATAATATATCAATTTACATTTATTAAAGGAAATTTTATTTCAATGAACCTATTATTTTTAAAAAATGATAATTGTGTACCTATAGACCCATTAGAATATCTTCAAATTAATCATGATTCTATTTTGGTATTTTCATGAATTTTCAATAATACCACCTTCCAATTATTTTTATTTTATAGTTACTGGATCTATATAGGATTTTCTCAAAGTGATTTTCATTCCTTGAGAGTTTTTTCATATTAATAAGTTTGTTTATTTTATCTGGTGTATGTATATAAATATGGATGATTTTTTGATACAATAGAGAAATTAAATGTATCTTCAAATCCATCTCATGTTTTATCATTCATGGACTTTGGATTTAAGAGATACCATTGTTGTATGGGATTTACTTTGCTCAAAAATATTTTATTTTTGTTATGTTCCTTATTATTAAACATATTTCTTATTAGTTTGGTTTCAACTACAATGATATTGTATTATATGATTCTTATATCCCACCCTGTATATAAAGATATAAATTTAATTATATTTTTCTTCCATGGTGAATTTCTTTCACATATTATTATAAAGATGATGATATTATCTCTAATCCTCTCTAATAAGATTATTTAATTACATGTCTATGTCATTTATCCTATAAATTTTCACACTTATTATTTTTAAATATACATATTTTTTTACTTCTAGAGATCTTCACAACTATCATTACCACATTCTAGTATAATCATTCATTTATCTTTTAAATGAAGTGGGTTTAATTATTTGTATTCTAAAACATTAAATTGGTTTTCTTTTCACATTAAATTCTGTATTTATTAACATCAACTTACTTAAGGGAACCATTATTTATTTTTCACGTAACACTATTTTTATTTTTTTAAAATTTTTATTCCTTTCACATAACATATGTTAAAATCAATTTTTCAATATTTCTCATAATTTTATCTATTTATGACAATGTGATGAAATGGTTTCTATAGTGTTGTTTTCTTATACTTTTATTTTCCCCCATATCTCAAAAATATCATCCACCATTTGTGTTTTTTTAGAATCACCATCTACATTAAAATTTAAAAACTTTTTTTTGGTTTATTGAATATTTTTCATCTGCAACAACATGAGATTTTGAAATATGTTTTACATGAAATAAAGAGAGAAATTATTGATTTTATCACATTAAAATGAAGAAATAAAATGATCTATGACATATTATATAATAAAATTATATAAATAATAAATCCTATAGTATATAAAAAGATAGTGATCAATTCGAAATGCATGAAAATATAAATAATAATTCTTAATGCATAAAATGGAAGTTTTCCCACAAACGGAGTCTTTATATATATATATATTAAAAAAAATTAATTAAATACATTATAATTTGAGTTTCATAAATTAAATTTCATATTTTTAATTCAATATATAAAAATTAGATATAGGTGATTTTTTTTATTTTCAAAAGTAATTAATTTTTAGGTTAGAAATTAAAATAATGAATTTACTCACAACAAAAAAGTTATCATAATTATATTAAAAGAAGAATGAAAAAATATAATAAAACTATTTATATAAAAAAATATATGTATAATATGTAATAAAAATAAATTAAATATATTTTGAGGAATTTATAAAACCTATCATTATTGTTTTGGTAACATAATTAATATTTTTCTGTTGAAACTATTTTTGATACCTATATTAAATCTAGTTTTATCACATATAGGAATTCAAAGTAAGAATATTGGTTTTTTATTTTATATCAAAATGTTCATAGTTATAATTTTTTATATTTTAAAATAAAAAATTGAGATTATTATAATAAAAGTTAATTAATGTGATAATGGTGAAACTATTATCTATTTGATTAATTGTTTAAATTAATTTTTTTTAATTTAGATCTCAACAATTAGTTTAATATATTCTAAAAAATACAGTAATTGGATATTTAAATAAAATTATAATTATATTAGTACAAATTTAATTTTAAATAAATGAAATATATGATTAACAAACACATAATGATTAAGATATCATATTTATAAGAAAAAACAATTTTTAAATGTTAAAATGTTTTATTTTATTGGTTAATTTTATATTAGTTATAAATTTAATTAGAATAAATATTTTTTTTTCATAAAACAACAATTTGGTAAGAGGGTTTTTATATATTTTTTTTAAAATATATTTTATTTGGGTAAAAACTAGTTACCCTGAAAAAAAATTTTGATAGTAAAAAAATAGAAAAGAAAATGGCTAAAATATGTTTACAACATCTATGTGAATGGGTAGTGGATCCTTGATTAACCTTATCTCACCCATTAATGAATTAATTCTAGCTTCATAAACTATTAACCATTTAATACTGTCATTCTATTATTGAAAAATAATAAGTATTCAGAAAACAACTTTTTTTCACAAATATAATTGGATAACTTCCACCCTCTAAATGTTACACATACCATAAAATTTTTTCAAAAACACATTCCAAATTTTCCTCCCCTAAAAGTAACTTTTATGAACTAAATTACCAATTAAACATAATTAAACCTAATACTTTCATTTCAAATGTATCTTTCAAGATAAATTCCACGGTCCCAAAGTAAAAATTACTTATTCCATAAGTGTTTCATCGTAATATATTTCGCTTCAAAACTAACTTATACATAATAATACAATAACCTATATATAAATAGTATATAATATTTTTTTAATATAAAGGTAAAATCACATATCTATTATTTTTCATCAAATTAAGAAAAAATTGCATCAATCATTCTATTGTAGAGACTACCACCTCCACAAAGTGACATCATACAGTTCTCACCACTATATTTTTGAACTAATTATAAGGAATTATTTTTAAAAAAATTAACAAATTTTATTTAATTATGATTTTTAGAGAAAAATTATAGTTTACATTAATTAATTGTTATTATTTTGTAAATAAAAACATTAATTGTGAATTAGGTGGACTATCGCCCCCATGAAATAAAATTTTTCACTTTCACCTCGATTTTCATTCATCGTTCAATGAATATAAAATTTTATTCACCAAAAGAAATAATTTTCAATAATATAATTATTCTTATTTTTTATGATAATGTACTCTTACATAACAATACTCAACCATCATGTAATTGTGTGTTCTTGTTTGGGTTGTAATAGCCACTAATATGAACTATAGTATAAAAAATTAACATTGATGAATAATAAAATGTATCTAAGGTGCATACATGATTTTTATTACCCTAATATTTATATAGAAAGATAATTAAGGAAATTATATAAGTAATATTATCAATAAACACTAATAGTAAAATAACTCAGAAAACAAACAGGTCAGAGCAGGCTTCCAAAAATGAGGTCCTTTTAAAAAAACCTATATAACTATAAAAATTTTATGATAATACATTTATAAACGAAATAAAACCAAACAATTCTACATGTTATGATTTTATTCTAAAGAACAATTTACCATTGTCATCACGGAAAAATTCTTATATTAAAACTGATCCAACCACCCCAAATAACAAAAATAAAAAATATATATAATAAATAACTATTGTAGGATAATAAATGTTCTATAGTAAGTAAAATATAGATAAATAAGTGTCCTAGTAAGTTGTCTAATAAACTTAGTATTATTATTTAAAAATACGATTGTGACAACATAGGTAATTGTAAATCATTCTTATTCCTTAATATTAATGAATTAGATTATATAAATTTTTAATCATTATAATAATATTATGTAATTTATAAATAAAAACTAAAATAGTATTATTCTTACCAATTTTTTTTTCTTATATTTTATAGGTTTTTTAAAAGAATATTTCTAATTTTTAAAAATTTAATTTCAAAAAAGAATAAAAATTATAGAAACAATCAAGTAAAAAATATCATAGAATGATTATCTTAGATTTTTCAAAAATAATTTGTTTTTATGTAAATTGTGAAAGATATAGATTTTATTAAAATAATAAATTGTTTTCATTAAATTATGAAATCTTAAATAATACTTTTGTTATTAAATTATAAATAATGTAACATTATTATCCTTTTTTTGGAAATAATATAATTTATTATATTATAATCAAAATTATACTGGATTTTCATATAAGTTAACTTGTTGACTTAGAAAAGATTTTTTCTTAATATAGTTTTTCCTCATATTTTTCATTTTTATCATAAACATATTTTATCCACTTATATTTAATTAATATTTGAAAAATTTATTCCATAATTGGAATGAAGAATATTAAATTGGGAAATTTGTTACCTTTTTGGTCATTTTTAATAGTAACCATAGTAATATTTACCACCTTTATAAGGATCAAACAGGTAAAACATTATAAAACTTTGAGACATGGACTCAAAATATCCCTAAAGCACTTATATATATTTTATTTTGTCTTTTATTTTATAAAATTGAAATATCTGGATCGAATAAATTTCAATTTCTCACAAATTTGTTTTGATATTTAAATCATTATATATTTACGTAATAAATAAAAAATCAATGTCACACTATTTGATTTAATATCTATAATATTGTCTCATATGGATAAAAATAGGTTATAATCAATTAAAAATAGTTATTTTAAATATAAAACCATTTTTTTATCATTTAATTTCTTTTAAACTTTTATTAATAGATAAATTAACCATATATCTTACATAACAACAACAAACTACAAGATTAAGTAACAAAAAAAAATCAAATAAATGATTTTTTAAAACATAGAATGCAACTAATTTTATATGAATTATTTATTTCATATAATTACATGAATAAATATAAAATATTATTGATGAGTTAAATTTTTATATTTGACTTCAACTACTATTTTGATATCATTAATTTCAAACAATTTGAATAGTCCTCAAAATAAATTTAATGGTATTCTATGTTAAAAAATAATATATATAATGATTTAAAATTCATAATAAAAATTTCATTGGGAAAGTGAATGTGATATGATCTTGAATATCAAGAGTGATCTACTTATGGGTCTATTTTCCTTTTAAATTGTATTCCTCGCAGATATAAAGTTATACAAATTTTATTTTTTCCATAATTTACCAATGGGTTAAAAGGGGATAAATCTAATAAATAACTGAGAAACCCTCATAAAAACATGTTCATATTTTATATTATGATATTATCTAGACTCATATTCATACACCTATTAATATAAGCCTATTTTACTCCACACAGACAAGAAAATTAATTTATTTTATTTTAGAATATTATGCATTTCTAATGGTGCCCCACCCCTCTATTATAAAATTGATCCTCCTATAAAATATTCCTAAAAATTTTTGAGTATTATATTACAATAATTACTATTTGAAATAACTCCAAAAATACCAACCCAAATACTATTTATCAAATTCTCTAAAAATTAAAAATCCTTTAAGGCATAATGTGTAAGCCGAAGATGATAACAGATGTGATGTTATAAGTCCTAAAAGATTTATTATAATGTATAATTCATTATATATCTTCATAAACTATTTTATAAAAATTATAAAATAATGAAATCAATTATTTAAATGTACTAAATTGTTTTGGGAATATGTTACAAAAAATTTTACTCACCTTTTTCTCTTATGGAAAACGAAAACATCTATTATTCTAATAAGGGGACTGCCACAACCTATAACCAATGTATGTTTACCTATCTCCAAAATAAATGGATGGTAGTTATAATTTATGTAATTAATATATATTATATTAGTTACATAACTATCATTTTGTAAAAATATATAATATGTTTTTATAAATTTAATCCTTTGAAAAACGATAACTACATTGATGTGTATGTATGTCATACCATATCCATTAATCTATGTGAATAATTATATTTATACACCAAAAATATATGGTTCTATAATTACAATTATTAAATAATTTTTTTAATAATATAATTATTAAGATTCTACGGATGGTGGAACGGTGGAATCTTTGAAGCTGGTCTTATAACCAAAGATCTTTTGAGATTATTTATCGACTAAACTCAAATTGTATAATGTAAATTTGACTAAATAAAAAACTAGATAAACATGGCCTAAAATGAACTAAAATATATAATTATATTATAATTAACATTAAAATGGTTCTTATGGAAATGATAAACTACTTTTTTTAGTTTTTCCACCATTATTGAATGTACAACACTATATGGTATTTAAAGTATTGTATTCTTATATAAAACCTTATTTTAATATACCCCTTTACAATAATTTTATTCCATGTTGATGATCTATGAAGAGATTCAATAATTATATTATTTATACTTAATGGAATATTATATTTCATTTTAAACTACTATTGACTTTCTTCATATAGATTCAAATGTAATATTCTTTGTATTTTCCTAATGATGTAATTTAATCAATGGGGGTAAAATAATCATTATTATAATTTCTGTTGAATGAATTGAATTTTCTACCATTTTGAATATTCATTTAATTTAATTTTATATTAAATTTTCTCATGGTTATCTTAATAAAAATTATTTCATATATTTTTTCTTTTTTAAATTTTCGTATTATAAATTTATATTTCTTAAAATTATTTTTGTGAAAATGGAAGGTTCATTTCTTATTAATTCAAGTGAGTTTTCCAAGGGAATATAATGAATACATGAAATCTTAATTGTGTGCTTTTCATGATATAATAATTTATTGATTTAAATGATTATGGGAGTTAGTAATGCATCTTATACACCAGGTGAGACTGATCAATCTTATATGATAATTGATCCTAATATAACTTATAAATGAATTGGGAAGGTTCCTTGTCATGGAAGAATTTACAGAGAGATTTAACTAGGGTGGTTTTTGTTATATATATAACAAGGATCCATTTATTTCATACATGAGTGAACAAATTTTATTGATATAATTCTTTAAGATTATTACATGGGTATCCAATTTCAGAAATATCAGATAAAGGTTTTTAGAAGAATCTGTTATCTTTTAGGATGTGAATCATTTAATATAGTCAAATAATAGTGTATCAAATGTTAAATTTTTATGGGTTACCATATTTTCATAGGAATAATGATTTTTATTGTTTAATATATCTTACAAATCATTTTTCCCAAATCGTGATTTAATTAGAAGTTTAATATTATTTTCCTATAATCATCAAGAAGAAAGAAACCAGTCAATAAAGTATATAACAACCACATTAGCTACCTTTATGTATCATAAATTCTATCTTTATGAAGAGGATCTTAAATGGTATAAGGAAAAATTGTGTTAGATCTATGATACTGATTATATTGAAAATAATTTAATAACATTTTATAAGATGGCTAGTGATCCATTTCTGTTCATAGAAAAGGTAATGTGTAACGAAAAAGTTCCAGGATCTAATAGGATGATAATATCCCAAGATGTTGCAGCTAGTGCTTATCAAGTAATTAGTTATTTTTTACTTAACAAAAATCTAAATTATCTTGGGTGACTGATAGCGAAGTATTACCATGAGGAAAGGGTGAAAAGAACCCTTATCACGGAGTGAAATATAATATGAAACCATAAGCTCCCAAACAGTGGGGGGATCCCAGGGATCTAACCACGTGCCTGTTGAAGAATGATCCAGTGACTCACGAGCAGTGGCTTGGTTAAGGTAACCCACCAAAGCCATAGATAAATGTTGTCTTCATAGGGGAATTTTCGCTAGTTATAGACCCAGACCTAGACGATCTATCCATGAACAGGATGAATATTGGGTGAAACTAAGTGGATGTCCGAACCGACTGATGTGGAAGAATTAGCGGATGAGTTGTGGTTAGGGGTGAAATGCCCATCGAACCTAGATCTAGCTAGTTCTCCCCAAAATTCATTAGGTCACAATAGTTAACTATACATCTAGGGGTAAATCACTATTTTAGTGTGGGCTGCAAGAGCAGTCCCAAATTGAGGAAAACTCTGAATACTAGATATGACCTCAAAATAAAAGGGGTCAACCAGTTTTTGGATCTATCCAACTAGTCAAGGAAGTTTTTATGATTGTATTCCTTTAAGAATCTATGGTGATTTCGACTTCATGATATTATTTTTGGCTAAGCACAACATCCTTATGCACGTTGTGAGATAGTTTCGTCCATATCTAGTGTGGACGTTAGAGCATTAACATGACCATTCCCTAATACGAGTGGAATGGGAAGGACGTACCTCTAGTGTACCAGTTATCTTGCCCACGGTAAACACTGGGTAGACAAGTGTAGAGTAGATAACTGCTGAAAGAATCTATGTAGTAATCCCACTCCAAGATGAGTGCTCTCCTATTCCTACTACACCAGACCCTCTAGTATCATAGTCGATAAAACAACAGAAACTTTTATAATTTTTATCATAGTGTTTAATGATGAGTAAGAATAAAAATGCATTAAAATGAATGTCATGAATTTTTGAAAAGAAAAAATAATTTAAATTTTAATTGTTTAATATTTGATAAATAAATTGAAATGTATTATAAGATAAACATTATAATATTGTTTTATTCTTATAGAATAGTTATGAGATATTTATATGAATCTATAAATCCTAATGATCAAGGAAATATAATAATATTTATTCATTTCCAAATACTCAAGATTATGTAAGGTTTTATAATCAATAACTTATAGTTAATATCATTGTAAAATTTTAGATAAATTTTTATGTAATGATATAATTAATATAATACCCTTAAGTGACACTATCATCAGGTATTATTGAAATGATACAACATTTGAATATTTCCAAATTTCTTCATCTAATATATGTTTATTCAAAAAGGATTTATATAAAATAAATAAGGAATTTGAGTCAAGAATGTATTAATAGGGAAATAACCATCCAAATCCTAATCTTTGAATAGTTGGAATTAGAAATGATAATATTGATGTACTGATTGATCGGTTTTCTCAATCTATAAATTGTTATGTATTCTTTATTAGAGATTTACTAGTTTTAATATAGTGAAAATTTCTATAGTAGAGATTTTTTTTGAAAAAATACCACATTGGTTTTCTGGGAAGCTCAAATCCAATGTTAGATAATGTATTGATCAATTATAAAGAAAATATATTTTAAGTCATGCGATCTTTAGAACATCAAAATATAAAACATTTCATATATTGTGTTAAAGGTGAATCTGGTCAATGGTGGTTATTATTTATGAATTAAATGGAGATAAGAATTTGTGTCATAGATGTGGATGCATTTAAGAAAATGTTCTTTGAGAAATAATTCCATAAGGGTTTTTTACATATATTAGAGGGAAATTCATGTAATTAAGGAAAATTAAAAATGAATTAGTTGCCATTTATGATAAAAATATTATATTATTTTTAATGTACAATCCAAATTATATTCAATGCCTTGATAGTTTTAATATTATAGTTTCATTATAATTTAATCTAATTATAGTATTAGATTTAGTATCACAAAAATTTAATGTCTATGAGAATTTTGTTTAATGTTCATACAAACTTTGGATGAAGTTTAATTAACATTTATGTCCCTTGTGTTGAAATTAGAAAGAAGTGGTAAAGGTGTCATGAAATAGAAAATTATTTCACTAAGAAATCAATATATTATCCCATAAATTCTTCCAAGTGTATTGAAATAAAATTTAGGTAAATTTATAATGTATATGTTATGTTTTATTGGTGTGGCATGTTTCTTTATATGGATCGTGAAAATAGTTAAAAGATTCTTGATCAATCAATGAGTAGGGTAACAGAAATATGACTATCATTGAGTTGTTTAAATTAAAATTAAATGTTGAATTATGATAACATGTGTGTAAAGGGATATACATATGGTAGAAATCAACTAGATTAAAATATAATTATGTGGAAAAAATCATTTTCTACTACAATAGTTGATGTCAGTAAACCTAATGAATTTTTTGTTGGTGCATTTGTTGTATTTTCGAAATATTTTTATATATAGTTTGATTATGAAACATTTCATTCCATAATTTATATGAAATTTTAATGTAAAATATTAATAAAGCCCAATTTAAATAAGATATAAAAT
The DNA here is from genome assembly GCA_963277665.1 of Viscum album. Lineage (NCBI taxonomy): Eukaryota > Viridiplantae > Streptophyta > Magnoliopsida > Santalales > Viscaceae > Viscum > Viscum album. Next base: position 115,826,889 of record OY728127.1, read on the forward strand.
ACTCCAAAAAAACATGATATAAGTATTGAAGACACCATGATTTAAAAAATATTTTTATTTTTATAATTGGGATGATCATTCCTATAAATCATTTTGAAATTCTCAAAGTAGAGTTTGACATTATTCATGGTATGGACTGAATTTTAGTCTTACAAGTGGTGATAAAATTCATATATAATAATGTTATATAAAATGATTTAATAACATTAATAACATATAAAGATGATGAGAAATTGATTAATGATGGTGGTGAATGTTACCTCTCACATTTTATTTAGTAGATTAAAATTGTTTAGATTACTCATGTGACAGTTATAAAATAAAATATGTAAGAATTTAGTAATATTTCAAAGAAATTTTATCGATCAATAAGTTGAAATTATTGTTGTATTATTGATTGAATCTTTGATAATTTCAAAACCCCATTATCGAATGGCTCTTATTGATCTATTGGAATTGAAAATAAAATTATAGGACATTCTTGATAACAGTTTCATTCATCCAAAAAAATCCCATAGGGTGATCCTATTTTATTTTTATAAAAAAATATGTTTTTAATTTCATGTTTTATGGACTATAGAGACTTAAATAATATCACTGTTAAGAATATGTATCATTTTACTCATATAAATGCTTTATTTATGCATCTATTGGGATAAAAAAAATTCATGGATTGATCTCAATTTAGGGTACCATTAGTTGAAGGATATTTATAATGATATTTCAAATATGGTGTTTTATAAAAGATATTGTAATTAAGAGTTCGTGTTTATTCCGCTTTATTTATCTAATGCACGATCTATATTCATGGATTTTATTAATTTTTCTATCCATGATTATTTAGATAAGTTTATAGTTATATGTATTAATTATATTTTTATATATTCCAATACTCATGATGATCATGAAATAATAATAAGTATTTTTCTACATTCCTTAATGAAAATATGTTATATGGTGTATGAGAACATGTTTACCAAGCTATGAAATTTAGAAGGAAATTGAATTTTCAATTACTAATCAAGTTGATTTTTTATAATAGGTTTGGAATGTGTTTCCAAAGATTGTAATTACATAAAATATTGTTTTTTGATTCTAATATGTCTATAATTGTATCATAGAGGATTTGGATGTGTCTTGTGGGTTTGGGACATGAAATAAGTGTTTTTGGGAAATGTTACATAAGGGAATGGTTGGATCACATTTAGTACTAAAAGTATGACATAACTATATCCTATAGTTTTCACAAGGTCATAGTGTGTTTATAAATGTGATAGGACACCAGATAAACATGAGATTTTATATATTGGTTTAGAGGGACTCACAGAGTGGGTGTATGTTTTTATTAACCTATCAATGCAACTGTGCAAGTGGGTAGTTGTTAAACTATAGAATCCAACATGTTTGGTGCACAATTTACCTTCCCCAAAAGACTACATGTCAACCTCATTAAAATATCAAAATCTAACCTTATTTCTTATCAAATCTTAAGGTGTTTTATCTAAAATTTACCCCTCATTTAAACCATTATACCAATATATATTCCATCCTCCTCCTCCCTTCCCCCACAGAATTTCTCCCTTATTCATCATCGGAATCAAATGCCATCATAATAGTTAGAATCCATTTGTTATGAATTCTAATCCATTAGAGTTAATTATGTTTTTTCACCTTTAACTAATTTTGGCATCGATGGTTATGAAATTTAATCCTACCTTCCCTGGATAATGGAATAATCAGATGATGATGCTATAACTTTTTCTCTTCCTATAAAGAGGATGACCCTAGAGGTCATATGTACTTCACCACATACCGTTTTTTAGATGTAGTATTTTAGGTAAAATTATAAATATTTAATTATTTAAATTAAATTTTAATTTTTTTCATCATTTCCCAGTTATTACACTTAGTTTGAGGTTGATAATTCTATAGGGGGTTTGGGTGAGAGTTTCATCTCTATTATGGTGTGATGGGATTGAAAATATTTGTTTTCAGTATTATTACTTTTAAAATAATATTTTTTCTTTACTTATATCTCTTTAATTAAAAAATAATAAATTTTAATATAATTATAAATAATTAACTTCTTATGGTTTCATTAAGATACATGACCCTATATATCTTTGATGAGCTAGGATGGACCATGGAAACGCTAATTTGACCATATCATGACAAAAAAATAATTGTAAAAGGTATGTGGACAATCTTTAAAAACGTCTGGTATTTATGCGCATATATATATATAGAAGTATATGTAATCTAGGGGTCACTATTGAGGGTGAAACATACTTTTTATTGTATTCTAATGAACTATTAAAATAACTAAATGGTATATTGTCATAGTTGAACACCATGGGTCTCAAACAGACATGGTGCACATGTTTCACGGATTGGACCTTAAGAGACATCAAGTATCCACCACACCTTATAGGGGGGGATATTATTAATGGAGTGACATGTTAGGCTTTGTACAAGTTTAGGTGGATAAAAAATATAAATGGAAGGATAGGTTTGGGAATGTTGACCATCCCAAAGGGGAAATTGCACCGATATTGGGTTTTGACACATCACATGATATTTTTCAATGACCCCATGTGTTTTGTAAGGCCATACCACCATACTCATCATGTTGAAAAATTTAATATATAGGTTCATATATTGTTAACCTCTGACCATGGACGAACTTATTGAATCTCAAGTAGAATTCCTTTTCTTACATGTGGACTTAAAAGAACTTTTCTGTGATTCCCCTCATGATTTTTGACATATTCGACCCAAGCTGGTTCCCTAGTGATAGAATAACCCTAATAGAGAATATTTCCATTTTGGGTAGAGATGGTAGTAGGTTTCAGTTAGAACCCATAGAGAATATGTAATCCTAAGGGGAAGTTGGAATAGTGCTGGTATTAGGTGTTCGACCAACCTCAATCATTATATATTCTCTAACATGGTTAATATTGATGAAGTTATGATTTATTGATGTGCTTCTTGGTATTAATCTAATGAGCCTAAATCAATTTGGTTTTATGATGTAGATTAATAGATATATATTTTGGGATCCATCATATGAGCCCTCCTAACTAATAATAATGTTATCAGGACTCCCACATGCACTTTCTAGTATCCATCTTATTATGATTTGAGTGATACATGGAAAACATATCTAGAATACCATGGAAAAAATCAATGTTTGGATGATATTTCTATATAACATCCTTTTTTTCACTAGGCTTTGTCCCATCATTTCGATTATAGAGGAGATTTTTTTATGAAAATTCATAACCCCTTTTTATGATATCCATAGGTATTTAGAGTTATCTCATAGAATTATGACTACAATCCCCCAATAGTTAGGGTATACACACCATTACATCATTTCCTATACATTCCTGGTAAAAGGGATATTGAGCTATTTTTTGAATTGATCATGATTTTTTTCATCAGACCCAGAGATAATTCTTTATAGATCAACTACGGGATATCCTGTTAATGTTTACCCAAGCTTGATTTCCTTTACTGGGTACACACTATGACGTTGTGATTATATATCAGGTTATATTTACAAGTAGATATTGGAATGACATTTATCTCAGTGCTATTTTTATATAATATTTAGATATAACCATGATTACTTCATTATAATGATTGGTGGAAGGTATGGGTGATCCCATGGACAAGGAATTTATCCTCCTCTATAAAAGTATCTTAGTCAGAGGCAATATATACACTTAATGAATAAGGTATTTTCAATTGAGGTTAAGGAATCAATGAGAAAAATTGATTATACCTGGATTGAGTTTAATGATATCCAATTAATTTATTTTTAATGGATATACTAAAGATCAGGATTAGGAACCCAATGATTTATTTTGTATTTTACTTACACTTTTATTATTTTGATAATTTTCAACATTGGTTTATTATTTTATTAATTTTATCCAGATTAATATATCACAAATTCATACAATATATTTTTCTATCTATATACAAGACCACACTAATGGTATCAAAGTGAGTTCTATACCAGAAACCTATAAGGTCCACTATTACACAAGGTTACCCAATAAATCCTTCACTTGGTTTTCGTTATAGGTTGGGGTGAGTCTTGGGATTAATTAGAAATATGTCTTAGATATGTATGTGGATACTATGTATATGTTTCTAATCAATGTATTTAGAAGGTAATTTTATCTTTTGTTTGTTTCCCTTATTCAAATATATGTGACCAGGCCCGCAGGTGATCAGTATTGTATGTATAACATTGAAATTCATGATTTTACTACATTTAATTTATTATTATTTCCTTATGGTATTTATTTTTCCAACACTAAATTTATTTTTCGACTATATATTATGTTGATTTATTTTCATTTGTTTATTACTCTGAAAATAGGTCATAGTGTCCCAAAAAAACACACCTTAGGCCCTCAATACGAGTTAATAACCTCTAGAAAATAGATAGAAAATATTGATCCCTCTATCAAACCAGTTTCCTTACTATTTATAGGGTGAACTAGGTCAAGATGTGATATTTTGGAATCGAAGCTATTACTTACCTATTTTATTATTTTTGTGCAATTTTTTATAGAATTCATTGAAATATATTGGCACCTGTGTTGGAAATTAAACTAGTCCATCAAGAAGACATGTTTCGGTGAGACATCCAATTTTATAGGGATATGTGATTGATGTTCATAGAATGTGATGTTATATTTTTATAGGATTATACATTTTATATATACACGTATATTTTTCATTTCATGAGTTATAATGTACTAATTTATATTATCTTGTTAGATAGGGGTGAGTGGTTTATTTTTATTCATGTTCAGAAAATGAAAGAGAAAACTCAAGCACTGTCTTTAGCATGTAGTGTACTATAATATAGGATTGAAAGTTTGTGATTTTAATACTGATGATGAGTTAAACTATTTAGTGTGTAAAAAAACATAAATAAATATTTTAAATATATGGTCTTGGTGTAAATCTACTTAGTTAGGCACACCCAAACACCCAAATATATAAATACATATATAAATACATATATATCCATCTAATGGATGGTAATGTGGATCTATGGTTAGACATTTGACATTGATGATGTTGAGTCATTCAACATTAATAAGAGGTGCAGTGAACATGGTAGGTCGATAAGGAACATGTTTCCCATGTATTGACCCAAAGTTGGTTTTTTTTCATAGGATATGTTGTTAATAGAATTAGTAACAACACATATGTTATTTTCCAACATATATTGTAATTTAATTATTCTTGAGAAATTAATGAGTGTGGTATGAAATAGTTCATTAAGATATTTCTTTGTGTGTACTATTATCCCTCACAGATCAATGTTGTTTGTTCTTATGTTTTTAGTGGAGCCAAAGTAATTTTTTCATTACAAGTGCAGTTATCAAATGTTTCAGAACAACCTATATGGAATTTTTCCATTTAGATTACTATTAATTTTAAAACAATCAAATTTAATTTTTGGTAGTATATTCAAATCATCAAGATAAATGATTAAAGGTTCCTAAATGTATTTAATAAATTGGAACCTTGATAGGAATGATCATATATCAATATCAGGTGAGGATCATCTCACCATAGTTATTTTAAATGATGTCTCAACACTCTAGGAGAAGCACATTATCAGAATGCTCCGTGGGGATCAGGGGATTCATATGCAATGACATAAAAGATTATGAAATTTTTAATCTTCATTCAAATTTGATTTATTAAGGGGTTTCATTTTACTTGGTTTCCAATTACAATGTATATGAAATTTTCCCCTATAACATTAAAATTGACAACTTGTATAAATAAATCCATTTCTTCATGTTTGACCCTCATATCCAGTTTTATCTATACCATATATAGAGGGGTTTGAGTTATGGGAAACGTGGTCAGTCCTAGTGAACTTGGATATGATACTAGATATATAGGTGTAGGTTATAGACCTAGATTCCCTTCTAATTATCTCATACCCTTATATATCAACATTTGGTTTATTAAAGGGAAAATTATGAGAGGGGTTGGATGAATATTGTGGATTTATTTTTAGGTAGTGTTCTTAGTTTAATGCTCATGTAGAGACTGATTCTAAGTAGGTTATTATAGTTTATTTTATTGGTAAGATGATTCCATAGATTTATGATAAATAACATAGGGTGCTTGTATAATGATTCGGGATTCCACGAGACAAACTATTAAGATGTCGGGCCCTATTAGATGGAAGTTGTATAATAGAAACTTTAATATATAAAACTATTCCTTTTTATGTGTGGTTAAGGAATAAATCATTGTTCAAGTTATGTTCTCAATTTTTGAAGAGGAATACCATGTGATCTTATTGATTAATGAACCTGACATGTCTTGTAGCATGATCATCATATACTTTATAATCTATCACTCATGTAATCTTGAGTTCTGTGGTAACTGGCTAGTAAGGAAGTGTGTGCCCATTATTATTTGGGGAGATATGAATAGAACATGTCGGTTTCACATGGAACCATTTTAAAAGTCAATCTGTGGAAGGCCTCGTGCAATCTAAGGATTGATATTTTTAATGATTTTTTTGTGAATGGCATCCCAAGTGTTTTGATTATATGAGAAATATCCATCCATTATGGAGGAGACATCAATAATAAATGGGGATTAGTGGAAAGACTGGTCTAGAAAAAAATGGTCAAGTATTGATTGAATAGTGAGTGTGGATTGCTGAGAGAGGTACACACCTATCAAAGAAATATATGTTTACTCCAAGTTTAGATATAGTAAGCCCATGTATCGTGAAATCATCTTGATCACACCGAGAAAATGTTCTCAATACAATAACATTTCTAAATATATTTTATGGTTTGAATGAGGGGATTTTTGGGAGTTAAACTCATGGAGTGTTATAAGGTAAGCCAAATAGTGGGGATTACAACATTATATTTTTGAGGTTAGATCCCTTATTATGAGTTCAAATCTTACTAATTTTTTATATGTAATTTCCATACATTAGGAATTGATGATATGTGAAATTTTAAGTAGTGATCATGTGTGGGAATGTATTCATCCATGCTCATAATTATTTTCAAATATTGAATAGTAATGGTTTTTAATGTCTTGGAAATATAGTCATTAGTGTGAGGATAAAGATGTTCCCTATATGGGTAATGAGACTTTACTAACTAGTGTATGAACCATATGAATGAATTTTTATGTGTGGATAAGACCTTTTATTAGAAGATAGTCTTGTCTTTCAATTATTAATGGAAATATGTTGATTTGGAATGGATACAAAATCCAAAGATTATTTTGGTTTTCAGTAAGAAAGAATGAAATTATCTTGATGTACCCTAAGGTAATGAAAGTGTAAACATTATTTAGTGAGTTTTCAGCTATTAATGAAAATAATTTCAATGAATAAAAATTCAGAGGTTTTGTACTTAGTTAATTTGGTTAATTGTCTACGATTAATGAGGACCCACATAATTCACTCTATTGAGATGAAATAGGTGTAGCCTATGGATCACTTGAATAATTTCTCGAATAATCCTATGGGGACATGTTTAGTCGGGTCAATTGAAATTTTACAATTTAGATTGAATTGAGGATTAATAGGGATGTGCACATGTGTATGATTGGATAGATCATGTTGAGAATCTATTTTAATTCATCTTTTTCTTGCTAGGGATCTATTTTTATAAGATCACTGTTCTTATCCCTTATAGATCAATGTTACTTGTAACAATTACTGGTTGGGTGTTAAGCCTATGGTCATGAGTTTGAGCTTCGTGGGAGGTGAATTAAAAACCCCGCTAGGTAGGGAAAAATTCTTACCATGTGTTATCTGGGCTAACATGAGATGGGGCCCTGAGGGCCTACTATCTACCAACATTGGGCTTGGGAATGGATATTATTCTCTGTGGGGTTGGCCCAATTATTTATCATTACATTTTAGGTTCAGAGATTGAGATAATTAAGAAAAAAATTACATAAATTATTAACAACACATGAAATGTGTATTTCTCCCAATTATCCAAGATTTTATTTTTTCAAAATAATATATCTTAATAAACCATTTGAAATACTTATGAGACAAAATTAATTCATGAAAATCCATTTACTTATTTTCTGACTAACAATTTTAAAGGCTAAGTGTGAACCCAAATAGTTCATCTAAATAAAAAACCATTAAAAAATCATCCCAACTTAAGAAAAAATGAATATCCCCTCCCTTGTATCAAGATCGACATGTCGAGCCTCCAAAATCACATGGATGATTTGATAGCAATCCCATGAAGATATGCATGGGCCTGGCACCAATGGAAATTTCCATACCCTCTTAAAAATCTGAATCTGGAAGGATATGAGATGGTGAATGGTTCATGCTCTGAAACCTCCTCTAGAGATGTTCATTGAAAAGATACTATAAGATTCCACATAAAAAACCAAAAGATAACAAAACAAAATACTATCTTGAACCTATCTCACTTCAAAAAATCAAGAAAAATAAAAACCATCCGAACTATCATAAAACTTCGATTCAAAATTCCTAGAATAAGTAAGCCATCACATCTGGAACAACACCAAGAACCAATCTTTGGATGACCATGAAACAAGAACAAGATTCCAAAAAACACAGTGCCTCAAACAATACAATATATCATGACACCTAGAACAACACACCATCACATTCCACATAGAGATCCATACATGTCACCCTCAGTCATTGCTGCCAGAGCACCAACATCATCCACTTGAAGTCTCACTGCTACCCCAAACAACACAGATGATGCCTCTATCCGAAAAATACATCAAATAAATTCTTAATCATTGATAGATTATGATGAAAAAAAACTAGAACTGACCACAAAACACGATGGAAGAACTTTCCATCCAACCAAAACCATCCTAAAAAAATCTTCATGAAAACCTCCACATCATAGGACAAGATTTTGAGGTTCCCTTCTTGGACATTGTGGTCGAATGAACACACATCCTAGAGCTTGATAATAACTAATGCATCCAACCTACTATGAGAGTGGTGAATTTATCGTGATGTAAGAGAAACAAAGGGAACATATAAGGCCTCAATGGAATAATGACCACTAGAATGAGGCCGAACAAATAAAGACATCACCAAGGGAGAAGAGGACATGGAAAAATCAGCACACATCCACCATCTAACAAAAATCACCAAATCACGGATTGAGGATATAAAAAGACACACCTCTTGGAACAACTATGAATAGATGGACCACACATTACAAAGCCTATGATAATTCACTAACAAGCACCAACTAGGAGGGAAACGTAGGATCCGGAGGCCAGATCTGTGGTTGAAATTAGCCAGTGTTTCAACAGAGAGGAACAACTGTGATTGTCTTCCAACCCCTTCCGATGAAGCCACTGCCCAGTGATAAAAACACGTAAAACCAAAATATAGGAATAAGGAGTAGGTTAAAGTGGGAGATGAGGTCGTATAGAGGCTCACCAGCCACCCCCACTGGGGAACTACCTAGGAAACCTAGCGAATAGAATATGATTTACCGATGCTACTCATAGGCCCCTTACTCAATGAAAACCTTCTTAAATTACATGTTATTACTTGAAAGGATGGTTTATTTGAAATAATACTATCACTATTATACATAATTAATTTAAAAAAGATATTTATACCTCAGGTAAAAGGATACATAAGAAGTGTTAGCTCAAATTATCAGTATGGGAAAACATAAAAAATATCAAATGAATACCATTTTTGGGAATAAGAAGAGAATATGTGTATGATAAAAGAATAAAAGATCTTGAGTATAACATAAGAATATTCATTCCCATCAATACATATATCATCACACATGATAACAAAAAATAAGGATTTAACAAATGAAATACTCATAATAATCAATATTTATTATCCATGGGATATTAATCTTTATAAAATAAAAAATACTAATCACATAGAAAGAATAGAAAAAATGTGTTGGTATCTTGGGGAAACATATTTATAGAACATATACAGAACACTTATAACTGGAATAACCATTTTTCCAAATTAAAATATAATTTTCTAGAGAACATAGTAATTAATGAATTCATTGAATAATATCAATGCACTAACATCTTATAAGATATATCGGGCTAACCAAACACTATTAGGGCACACGAGTCATATATAAAGTTCATGAACCTAATTATTAATAATGTACATAGATTTTTCATCATAAAATACATAGAAACAATCATTTTTATTCTATGACTTGACAAACCCATTTAATAGAAATTGGTTTCATTTATATTTCATTGAAACATAATTATCATTTTTAAAATAAATGTATTCTATAACAATATCATTGAAGCAGGATTAATCTATGGAAAAGAAACGTGTTACATATCAATCACTTGAAAACTGGTATAGTTATCAAGAGAGATAATTATGATGGTATCATTACAAAATATCCCCATCAGGACATGGATATCAACAAGGGTTATTTATTTTGATGAATGGGAATAACTTTAAAAGATCCTTTAATTTTTTTTGAAGGAAATAATCTATTCATTTTGATATCACCTTCCAAGACATAAAAATTCATAAAATTTTATAAAAATCATGTTATTTGAAAATATACTAGGATACATATAAAGTATGATTTTATATTTAACTTAAATAATTTCTTGAGAAATTTATCTATTCTTCTTGAAAATCACTATATCAATGCATAAAAAAAATTAAAATACATTTTCATTATAAACCACTTTTAAAAACAATGAATTTCATGAATATTATGAAAAATATTTTCTTTCTAATGATACCTATAAAAATTAAAAAGAATCAAAAAATAATTCTTAGTATTTTATAGGTTAATATTTTATATTCCATAAAATTTAAAAATAAATTTTTTCACTATAATGATCATTAAAAATTTACCTATTTAGAAAAAGGACAGAAAGATTCATTTCAAATTTTCAAGAAAAGCCAAACCGACACTCTTTGGAAAATTAAAAGATGATTCCATTGAGAAAATTATATAAAAGTTTTAATTATAGTGTATAATTTACTTTTTAAAAAAATAACTACTGGTTAATAAAATAATTGAACTCATTTCTACAAACCATATTTATGGAAATAAATAAAAATTTCATCCAAACGTGATTAATCAATTCTAATTTACTAAAAATCTTTTTACTAATTAATTTACTTAAAAAGGAGTGTAAAAGTGTCACCATTACTTGAAAATATTGTAACATCCTAACCCATGTTACCCAATTCCGATGCATTATTTTAATACATTAGCATGATTACAAGGAATCAAGTCCTGAAGGACCCATCAATTTAGCAGTCTTAGAAAATATTTTACAAACATGAATGTTACACTACACTTTTTACCATAAAACATAGCATAAATAATACTTTTATAATGCTATTATTCCCCTAGAATAACCATCCATATCAATAATAATACACTTTTTGGTATCCTTGGAAAACAAAACAAAATAAAGGGGTGAGCTCAGATTTTCAGTAAGGGTACATAATTTAGTGGAAGCTATAAACTTTTAAAGAAAGATGTATAATAAAAATAACAACCTTTTAAAAATAATCTTGAACATAATATGGTAAAAATAAATCAAAAATTACCATATAAACATGAACATGGATATTATACTAGTCTAATAATCACCTGTATTAACTAATTTCATAATTAGGGAATGCATAATGTCGGACATAATAACTATTATGTCAAGGCCTTGTGCCAAGACCATTAAAAAATATTCTGTCAAGGCCTTGTTTCAAGACACTAGTTTGTCTCCTGAGACATACCGATGCATTGAGAGGCTATTTCGTCCCCCTCCCATCACTTACTAAGTCCAATGCATTCCTCATATGAAATGGTTGAAACATAACATAATCATTCGTATCAAAACTAGTATATAAAAGATTAATACTTCAACCGTAAACCACGAATGGTATTAAAATAGCACATCTATAGTTAAACTTACAAAAAAACCTCTAATACAATATTTTAGATTGTATCGTAATAAATCAACTTCAGACAAGTATAAATTCTAATAAAGGATGTAGACATATATGAAAATAATTTAATAAATTCATTAAAACTCTTTGAAGAAAATATCCCTTTTACTTTAAAACATTTAAAATCTGTGAAATTTTAAAATAAAACATTTATTTTGAAAATAAACTTTCAAGATTGAAAGGCTTTCTTGAAAATGCTAAGGTGACATAACAGTAGAAAATATCCACTCGCGCCATATAAGTTAAAAAAACATTATTTTCTTAATTTTTTGAAATGGTCAAAAGGTAGCTAGTTTGGAAAATGATCAAAATATTCCTTTCAAAACATTTTATAAAAATTCAAACATGGGTAAAAATCACTTTAAACATACATAGTATTAGAGTAAAACATTTTATAAAATCATTTTATATACATGGACATGTAATATAACGATGTCCCATTAGATACTTACATGCCAACAACCTTGAATAATAATGGAATTATACATGTATGAAACTCCAATATAATTTTTTAAAACATATTATTAAATTATATCAAAATCATATTAATATTTATGATATCATATATGATTATTTATTGACTTTATATTACCTGTTTATTAAAAATTCCAACTTAATTTAGCATTTCAGGTAATAATTTCTTTGTTTATCATACATGTTTTTAATTTTTATCCTTGATAATATTACTTAGATCATTATTTAACTACTTCTATAATTTATAATTTGATTTATATAATAAATATGAATATAAATATATATATGAAATGGAATACACCGTTCATGGAGATGGTAGTTTATATGTACGCATGAACACTATTTCCATTTTTATATAGTATGAAAGTAAGTGAATGAAATATATGTGAATATATATATCATCCCAAAAGCATTTTAATTTCATATATTTCATAATTATTAATAATATTTATTCTTATAATCATTCTTCGATGGTGAACATGGAAGATGAGTCTCATCACGTTGTGGAGACGGTAAGTCGTACGCACGCACAGGCGACAATATCACTTCCTTAATGGTTAAAAGGTATGGAATTGGATGGAATATTATTTTTAATCAAACAATATCATTTTATATTTATTATTTAAATCCATTATATTCATACTTTTACCGATATAATTAATGTGAACCTGAAAATCAATTTATACCATGGTGTGGAGACGGTTAGACGTTTGTATGCATGTATGGTGGTATTTCTTTTAATAGGATGGGTAAAAAGAGGAATATGGTTGTTAAATAAGAATAAAAAAATCATATCACATAGTATATAATAGAGTTATTATTTTATTATGGAATCAACTTCTTAAGAAATATTAAAATAAAAAATGATCTTTGAAAGAAGGGATAAAATGATTACCTTTTCTTCAGATGTCTCTTTTTGATTTTCACAAAAGGACTCCTCAAGTAGGCTTTAATACCAATGTTTTTACACTAGGATAAAGTGAGGGAATTTGAGAGGATATTTTTGAAAGGTTTGGCCGAGCCAAAGTGCTTTTGAGGTGTAAATTAATGAGAAAGGGAGGTGGCCATTTATAAGAGAGGTGAGGGGCACTTTAGTAAAACCTTGAAGTATTAATTTATTATAAAATGATATTTCGTTTATAATAGATCCAAAATGATTTATTTAGAGTATATGATGATTATGGGTCTATATAATCTCAACCAATATGTTTTAAAGCTGTTTAGGTCATAAAATTATCCTTATCTTTTGGGATTATACCTTAGTTTAGCATTTTAACTCTTACTGTGTATTCTTGTATTTTTATACAATAGGATTAATTTAATTACAAAAAAATGATAAGGGAACCTCAATTGGATCATTAATGACATATATAACATTATATAAGTCATTTTTCCAAATATTAGATTTTTAGAACAATTTTATAATTTAATAAAATGTATTTATTTTTAAACTAATTTATGTCTATTTTGACACTATTTATTAATTGATTTTTTTTAAAGTCATAAAAAATTTATTACTTTGAGAGAAATTCATTCAAATAAACCCTATAATTTCATATAAACCTATGAAATTCATGAATGGTATCTAATGTTTCAATTTACATTTATTTTAATATTTATAATGTCATTTATTTTAATCTTTCATTAAAAAGGTAATTACTACATCATAATTGTATCCTAAATAAATTTTATTATATAATTTCTAAAATTTATAAATAAAATCCCATGATGTAGGAATACTTTTTATATTAATAATTAATATTTATATTCAAATTTATCTTATGTATATCCCTATATTAAAAGGGAAATATTTATTAAAATTTTAACTTAACACTTTTAACTCTTCTTTAAATAATATATTATAAATGACATAATCTAACCCAAGTGGATCCAAAAAGGATCATATTTTTGTTATAAGGTTTAATTTTTTCTAAATACACATATCCAATAGAAGTATGACTTTTTTTTGGTAATTTTATATTACTATAATATTATTTTTACCTTTAATTACCCTATTTACTTTTAACCGTGGTAAATAAAATTCCAAATTTACATTACACCAAAAAATAATTTTCAACCTATTGAACCAAATTTTACTTTCTGATAAAAATGTGTCTATTATATTCTTGAAATTCAATTTAGAGAAGTGCTAAAATTATGTTTTAGGAAAATTTTCAAATGTTCTTAGAAGGCGGGTAAAAGACGTTAAAAAATTCAATAAAATTTTATATGACTAATATTATTATAAAATGATTACAATAAATTAAATTGGACTAATATTGGTATTATGTATATATTTTTAATTTAAAATAAATTAAATTAAAAATAATTATTTAAATAAAATGTCGGTCTTAAACAATAATGTAGTGTTTTCACAATTTATAAAAAATTGTATGTTTTCAAAAAATACCAAAAATTCATCCATACTAAATTTTTGCATCCCGATTATAAATAATAATTTAATTTCATCAAATTAAATATAGAAAACTGTGAAATATTGGTTTTAAAAAGGGTTCTCCATTAAATGGTAAAAACATTATTTTTTTAGAAAACACTACTTTTATCTGAAAAATTGAATTTTTCTTTATATTATGTGACACAATATGGTTGTTAAAATTATATGGGATATATAAAATTCAAAATTTGGTTAATAATATTCATAACCTCTTTTTAAATGTCTCGTTTTATTGGTCGTGGTGCGCTTGAACTCGGTGTTGCATACATCACACACTGTTGAATTATTTAAAAAGGAAGCATATCATGGAAGCATGTGGTGTTACATTATCCCATCCTTCAATAAATTACATCCTCAAAATTTAAACTCAGGATTGAAAACTAGGGTTTTGACATTTCAAAATATCTTAGTTGAAATACCACATCGATAAATGGAATGATGATGCCTCTATTTTAATGTAATGAAAGATTAGTATGGAGTTTACTAGAAATAACACATACTAGGGTTCCATGTAGGAAAAATGGATATAGAAGAAAAAACAAAAAACTAGAAAGATATAAATCTACGATGATCGAATGGACAATTTAATTCATCGCAAAATAAAGTACTAGGATTTTTTTTTTGTTTTATGGTCCTTTTCCTAGTGTTGAAGAATTAATTTTATTCATAGACAAGGAACACAAGGAAACAAAATTAATTTACATGTAGAGTTTCATCCTTTAACTTATCCTTACCACAAAATCATCTATCTATTCAATAATAAAACTCATAAATATACTATTTATCACAATTATATATGGTTCAAAATATAAACATATAACATTTAAATGAAGAAAACTATTTTATAATAACCAGAGGATTCTTGAAGGCTAGTGGTAGGCAATAAAGCCTTATCACAAATTATTTGTGGGTTTAATTCCCACATCTCTGTATGACATGATAGGTTATCGCCCGACCTGTAGGTTGTCCTTTTTTAGAAATATATTATTATAATAATCCAAAAATAATCTTAATAAATTTTTTAACTTTAAACAATACTAATTAATGTTACACATAATCCATTCTAATTTTTAGAGTTATCGAAAATACTTCTATCAAATCATTATCTAAAAGGTATCTAAATTTCCAAAATCAATTGTAACATTAGATTCCCCAAACAACATAATGTTTCTCTTATTGCCACGTAATTAATATATTATTACCTTTATAATATTATAACCTTAATAGAAACAAAAATTACTACAATACAATATTATATATATCACATTTGTCTTATGAATAGAATATAATTCTTGAATCCGAAAAAAATACATTAATTATTTCAATTCGACTATAGTAACAAAATAATCTTGTCCTTGATCCATTTTCTTTTTCTATGCTAAATTTCACTAACTCTATGGTCAATAATTTTCATAATGTCCCATGTTGTTACAATTATAACATTGCACAACCTCTTTCTTTCCCTTACAATCATGAGCCTCGTGAACTTTTTATCTACATTTTTAACAAACTCCCATTCAATTTAGGCAAGTACCAGGGTGTTTCTTCCACCAATTATCACATAAGGGAATATTTATATTTTCCTTTTTTCCTTTATTTGTATCTTGATCCACTATTATCTTATTTACTTTCTTTACTATAATGTAATAAGATTTATAGAATTCATTTTCTATATTGATATCACACGAGACTATATCTTCATACAATGAGAATGATTGTCAGACCAATTCTCATCGGAGTAAAGGTTTTAAACCATCAAATAATCGATCAATCATATTTGTTGGGTTACGTATGTATTCTATAGAATGCCTTAATAAACTTTTGAAGTTAGCCTCATACTTTACAACATTCTCATCCTCTTTTGTTTCCTCAGGCATAGAAATTGTCTTCCCATATGAGCTCGCTGTTCATGAGGAAATTATTTCTCTAGAAAAATATCTTTAAACTCCCTCCATTCCATATTTTCTACTTCTTCATCCTCCTTTGTGTTTTGAATAAATGACCACCACTTATCTACATCTCTGAAAAGACGATAGACTTCCATAACAACGATTTCCCTTTCATTACTCCTCAAATCAAGAAATTTTTTCACTAAGGTACTTATCCACTACTTAGCTACAAAATCTTTTTTAGTCCCATTGATTATTGGAGGTTGTTGTCTCTTGAAGTGGTCTAACATTGATCCTCCATATTGTTGATCAGGATGCTCTACATGGGTAAGGTTATTATTTAGAACCTGAGTCAGCTGTCCCAATATGGTTAAAATTTGTTCAATACCAGTTGTTTCACCAATTCTAATACCATTCTCTTTTATTGGAGGGAAATCCCTACATAGATTATGTGCATTTATATGATTTCTATTTCTTCCACTAGGAAAAATTTCTAAACAACGTCATACACTGGATTAGGTTTTAAATCATAACTCATAATTCCTAAACTAGTAAAATATTTAACATAAATTGAAAATTTTATGCATATCTAATCCATAATAATAAATATGGTTTCTTAGAGGATATATTTACTCATAAATTTTTCATAATGGTTTGTAAAGAAAATATAAATTTTCCTAAGAATATTCCCCTAGAGTGTCAAACTAGGTGTAAAGTAAGTCCTGTTGTTATGTACCAGGTTTCCCCGAGTCAAGCTCAGAACACCTTGTATGAGTTTTCACCCCTAGGTAAATCTATTCCAGAACCACATCCACTTGTAGTATCTATATAGGGATGTATTTTATTGGATTAACCACATAATCTCTATTTTATAATTCTATGATTTTATTCAATACTTATACTCAAATTCTATCATAGGGTTATGATCCCTAATATTAGTTTTCTAAATCTATTTCCAAGGTTTGTTCTAAAATTTCTCAGATACCAACTATAATACCCTGATCCGAGTTACCCAAAGATGGTTTGTTATTTTAATAAATTGGCATGATTACTAGGAATCATGTCTTGAAGGAACAATCAATTTAGCAGTCTTAGAAAATAGATTACATACATGAATATTACATTCAACTTTCTAACATAAAAAACAACATAAATAATAATTTTATAATTCCATTATTACCCTATATTAACCCTCCATATCAATCATAATACACTTCTTGGAATCCTGGGAAAATAAAACATAAGAAATGGGTGAGCGTAGAGGCTCAGTAAGGGTTAATAATTTAGCAGAAGCTATAAACTTTTAAGGTAAGATGTATAATAAAAATAATACCGTTTTTTTGTTAAACTTGAATATAATAAGGTAAAAATAAATCAAACATTACCATATACTCATGTAAATAGATATTCTACAAGTCAAATAATCACATGTAATAACTACTTTAACGAGTGACTGCATAATGTTGTACATAATAACTATTACGTCAAGGCCTTGTGCCTAGACCATTCACAAATATTCTATCAAGTCCTTGTGCCAAGACACTATTTTGTCTCATTAGACCTACCGATTCATAAAGGGGATATATTGGGACCCACCTATCACTTACTAAGTCTAATTCATTCCTCACATGAAAAGGATGGAACATAACCTAAACATTCGTTTTAAAACTAGCTTATGAAATGTTAATAATTTAACTGTAAACCATGAATGGTATAAAAATAGCACATCCATAGTTAAACATATAAAAAAAACATCACTATAATATGGAATATTGTATTATAAGAAATCAAATTCCAAGAAGCATAAAATCCAACAAAGGAGGTGGAATAGATGAAAATAATTTAAAAAATTCATTAAAACTCTTCGTGGAAAATATAACTTTTAATTTAAAACATTTCAATGCCGCGTAATTTTAAAATAAAAAATTTCTTTTGAAAATAACTTTGTAATCTAGTAAGGGAAGAATAAACATGGTATGGAGATATAAAAGTGGAGAATAGAAACTCATTCTGTATAAGTTAAAAAACATTCTTTCCTTAATTTGTCAAAAAGTTCATAAAGTACCTCATTTGGAAAAGGACTGAATGATTCCTTTCATTTTTTTATAAAAAGTAAAAAATTGTTCAAAATAAATTTAAACATCCCTAGTTTTATAGTAAAAAGAATTGAAAACATTTTTATAAACAAGGACATGGATGATAAAGATGTCCTAGTAGATACTTACACGTCAACAACCTCGAATAATATTGAGATTGCGAGATTAACCCTTACCTTAGGTCCGATACTCTATGTATGTGTCCAGAACTCCAATATTTTTTTTAAAAAAATAATTATCTTATTTTAGATTCATATTAATATTTATGATATCATATATGATTCTTTTGTGACATTATATTACCCGTTTATTATCAATTCAATGTTATGTAACATTTTGAGTAATAAACTCTTTGTTTATCATAAGTGTTTTGACTTATTATTCTTGATCATATTACTTATTTAATGATTTAATTACATTCATAATTTATAATATAATTTATATATCATATAAAAATATAAATATATATTTGACATGGAATACATCATTCATGGAGACGGTAGGTCGTACGTACGCATTAACGCTGTTTCCATTTTCGTATCATATGGAAGTAAGTGAATGAAATATATGTATATATATATATATTGTCACACCCCAACCACAGATGCCCTTATTTTTACTTCTTTCTTGGTCTCGGTTTAAATTTTTCAAAGTTTAATTGTGTTGGCGGTTTCGCGCCGGTACGCGGTCACGACATCGTTAGCGGTGACCGTGCGTTCGGCCTGGGTGACCGTGTGTTCACCCGACATTTTTAATATTAAAAATTTTATGTTGACATTTTATTTTTATTAAATTATTATTATTATTATTATTTGTATTATTATTATTATTATTATTATTATTATTCTCATTATTATCTTTATTGTTAAAAAAAATTATTTATATTATCTTTAATATTGTTAATTTTATTACTCTTATTATTCTGGTATTATTATTGGTAGTATCATTTTATTACAAATTTTATTATTTTATTTTACATTTTATTTCAATTATCATTATTTTATTATGAAAAAATGAAAAAAAAATCTAGCCTAACCCTAGACCAGCGCGACACCTTCCCCCCCCCACCACTTTCACCCTCCTGCGCTGCGGCGCTCCCCGCACCCCGCCGCTCCCTCTGCCCGACGCCCTCCCCCACCCCCCGGCCTCACACGACCACCGGCGCCCGCGGCTCGCCGCGCCGACCCCGCTCCTGACCGCCACCCTGCTCCGCTCCGGTGTCCGGTGCCCCCCTACTCTGCTCCGGCGCCCGCTTCTTGCACCCGGCCTTCGCCGCACCTCTGGCCTCCGGCCTCCGGCGCCCAACTCCCCACTCCCGGAGCGCCCTCCCTCCGGCGCCGCTCCCTCACCCGGCCTCTCTCCGCCCCGAAGCCTGGTCATGCCGCCCTGCCCCTCCGGTGCCTCGCCGTTGCCCGCCTCACCGGCCAGCATTTCGGGCGAGCCCCTGCCACCGAACCGCGACTCCCGACCCCATCGACGCCCCCTGCCGGCCCTTCCCGCGAGCTCCGCCACCGGCCAGCGGCCTACGGCCCCCCTCCAGTGATCTCCGGCCGAGCTCCAGTGAGCTCCGCCTCCGGCCAATAGCGGCAACCCCTGTCTGCGCATTCTCCACCAGCCCACAACTTTCGGCGATGACCCACGACCTCCGATGCAACTTCCCCATGAAAGTTTCCCCTATTATTCCTTGACCTTTTTGGTTTCCGACGAGTATAAGGTTCTTTTTAGTGTTCTTTTTGGGTTCATTTTGGTTCGTATTATTGACTTAGGATCTAATTGGGATCCCACGGGGTGCGATTGTGGTGAGATTGGTGTTTGACACCAACTTTCGAGAATTTTCGACACCTGATGTAAGTTGTTCCATGCATAAACTTTTGTGGTGTTTTAATTTGCTTGTTTGTTCAACTTAGTGTGTTATTTGACTAGTCTTCTTGGTGCGAATATAGTGTTGTTCAATGTTTAATAGGTTTTTGATAGGTTTATAAAAGTGTTTATGTGTTATGAATGTTTTTATTTTATGAAAACTTTTGTTAAGTATTTCGCAGTGTTTCCTAAACCGTGCTATTGTTTTGCATGGTGTGCATGAGCTGAGAAATTCTGTTTTTCACATTTTTAGTGTTTTATAAACTGTGTTGTTAGTTTATTAAAATGTGCCAGGGTTGCAGTTGGGTTTTGATGTGACTTCAATGTGGCATTGTGTGCGTTTGATCATGAAAGTGTTTTTTAAGGGGTTGAAGTTGGTTTCTTGCGTTTAAAGCCACTCTGTGTTTTCTAAATTGTTTTATAAAAAAAATTTAAATGATTTATTAAGTAACCTGGATGTTCTGAATTTGGTTTTGGGAAAACATGTTTAGGAACACGTTCGTTTAAGGGACAATTTCATCGTGTCATGTGCTTTTGTCTTATTTTGTACTCTGGTGTTTCCTTGAAATAACTCGGTGGTACATTAAAATAAATAGTGAGTTGTTTTGGTGTTATGTGTTTTTTTTTACGAACACTTTTTGGATTTTAAAGTGGATTAATAAGTAAGGTTGATGGTGCGAGTTGTGTTTTGGAAGTTATGTCGAGCTGGTTCCTTTACGTTGGTTGTTCGTTTGGTTTGTTCTGAGCTAGTGGCTATGTGTTCTTAGTTATCGTGCGTTTGTTTCAGCGTGTTGGTAAGGTAACCCTATGACACCGCGATCATCGTCTTGCGCGTGCTTGTGTGCCAGTGTGAGGGGTGTTGTGTCGTCGTATCCGAGCTGCGTCTTGAGGTAGGTCTCCCACTGCACTTACTTTTAAATTTTGAAATTTATTCATTCCTTGTCATTTCGTTATTTTTCAATAAATTTATAGTAGCACTGGATATCTATTACTAGATTTGTGACTTGCTGAATTTGAAAAACTAGTTACTTCTTGCATCGCATTGAAAATATATTTCTTGGATAAATTTTTGTGGTTTTCTTGTGATATTGTCATACGGGTACTTTATGAAATGTGCAAGTCATACTGAACTATGTTTTGAGATGGTTTTTGGTGTGTATAAAATGATGGGTGTATCATTTATAGAAAATGGTGTTTTCTTGAAAAATTGGATAGAGGAATATTGTTTGGCCTTTAAAATGGATTTTGGAATTTTTCAGTGGTGGTTTGGTTTTCCTTAAATGAGTCTCAAAGTATGTTTTTTTTCTGGTTTTCAACGTGATGGTGTGTGTCATATCTTTTGGAAATGCTTTGGATTAAATGGTTTAAATGTAAATTATGTGGCGGCCCGGTTGGCACTTTCTTGATTGTGAGATGACTACATGTATATATATATACGTACTTATGGTGCATCTCTACAGGGGGACTTCCCTTCGAGGATTTTCATGTAGCGGTGTCCGTGTAAGGGGTTGGAAAGTGCGGTGAGGTGAGTCACGCGTGCGAGGGCCTCCCACTTACACAGTATTATTAAAACCACCATGGGTTCCTGGGAGTCTTTTAGAGAATCGAGTGACGGTTGTTGGATAACCCCGATTAGACGGGTTAGTCCCCCCTTGGTAGGTAAGGCCTTGTGGGGCATGCCACTGGTTGGCTGTTAGGGCGGCCAGTTGGTTATTGACTATGGAGTACCATGTCGGCTGGTAGTCTAAACCCGAGTACATCTAGAGGTTTTATAGGGCTGTTTAGGATCACCCATGGTTACTTGATTTTCCTTTCTAGTTTACTTTTAGTTGTTCTTTACAGATTATATTGTTATACTTTGTGAAAATGGATTTCAAATAAAAACGCGTTATTCTCTTTGTGTAAAATTTGAAAGTGTAACACTTCTTTCTCTTTTAGAATGAATTTGGCACCAATGAAAGGAATTAAACTTTTGAAAAAGATTAAGGGTATTGTCTCGTGTTTTTATTTTCAATGGATACATTATGAAAGCTTACTTTTATGCATTTTAGTTCATGCCTGGGATTTATAGATTCTTTATTTACTGGCAGTGCTTTGGGATTTGCTGTTGGGCTCACCTAATGAGTACTTTTTGTGCTCACACCTATATTTTACCATTTTAGTTGCAGGTTCCTTGTGTTCAGGTTTTCCTGGTTTGAGTCGCTCAGTGATGGAGCGACACTGGTGTTTAGTTGGGTGGTGACCGCGAGGTCACGTGGAGGTATGGTTGTTGTGTAGTTTTGTTCCTGTTTTTTTGGTTGTCTGTTTTGTTTAGTTTCTATTCTTTTACTGATTCTAGTTTTCTTTTGGGCCTAATCGTTCCCACCCGTTTACTTTTGATGCCTGGCACTAGTTACCATCTCAGGGGGATCGGGAACGTCCCTTGGGACTTGTCGCGGACCGGTTCGGGTGACCGCTTTAGGGTCGACCCGGGCTGGTTCGTGACAAAATGGTATCAGACGGGGGTTCTTGTTATTTGGGTTGTCCGGTGGGTGGAGATTAGGACTATCGGGACTCGAGAGGTAGGTACGGTAAGGACGTCAGGAACCCTCGCCTGTTCCGCACCTCGAGTCTCCAGGTGTAGTTCGGGAATTGTGTCCTTATCTCTTTCTGGTTTGTCTTGGATTGAGAGATGACAATGGAGGCAAGCCGACGTTACATCATGATTTCACATGGAGTAGTGACCCATGTGGAGTCTGAGTACATGGTTTGAATTCCTCCTAGTGGTCGACATTTACTTGGGACATGGCCCACTACTATGTCACCAAGTTGAGCATGACTACAAGTCCCTCACTCCAGTGGTTGATGCAAATTTGGGTTCTGCTTTCGTTTTGGTCGGTGTAAGTGCGTTGTTGGAAATGAAAAAAAAGGTTTTTGAAAATTGGACTGATTTATTCTAAATGACTTTAAATTTATGAAATGAGTTTTAAAACTGAATGCTTTTGGATTAGGAAAACTGGTGTTTTCTTAGAAATTGGTCGAGAGTGGTTTGGGGTGAAACCTTAGGTACTCCTTATGAACGTTTACACATGTGAGAGGATGCATGGAAAGTGTGTGTTGGTGCGTATTATTGAAAGTGGATGAAGGCATGTGCAGCGGTTCATGAGATTACCTAGGTGTGTTTGAAATTAAAGTCTTGACCTTGTTTTCTAAATTGGATTTTAAAGAGGAAAATGGTTTTGGAAAGTGATTTTGGTTTGATAAGTGGATTTGGTATTTGGAAAGCGGTCTTGAAGGAAAGCGGTTTTGAAAAAAAGGGGGTGGTCTTGAAATCTAAATTGAAAATGGGAATTTTGGGTTGTGCTGGTTTTAAAGCTGGTTGTTTTGGATAAGGATGCTTTATTGATGTTGCTTCGATTGATATCGGTTTCGGCTCTGTGTTTCATACGTTGATAAGGAAATGCAGCCCAGAAAGGTCCCTAAGGATTCTGATAAGTTATGCCCGGTTTTTGGTCCCTCTCAGACTTTACTTATTCTTCATGGTGATTTGGGTCCGTTAGAGGCAGTAGAATGGCCTGAGTAAGTAGAGCGTATATTTAGAACATTGGGAACTCTCGACGCTGTTTGAGTGCATGCTGTTTTGAGTTTGTCCGAGGGTCCAGCTTTGGACGACTGAGAGTTTTTCACCCTGCCATCACTGCAAGCTGGGATGATGTGAGATTTCTTTAATGTCGTTTTCGTCCGATGGTTTATACTTTAAGAGAGGAAGATGAATAAGGTGGAAGAGATCATGTGTTTTCGACATGGACAACAGATGTGAAAGCATGTGTTGACAATTTCAAGGATCTTGTATCTCTTTTTCAGAGATAGCGTCGCAGGATCTAATGAAAATTCCTCCCTTTAACGGGTGTCTTCATCCAGAGATCAAGGAGCGATCCCTCCCTTTTTTGGACATCACTTTTGAGAATTTGGTGAATAAGGTGTTTTTAGCTGAGTTAGTCTCTAGAGCGCAAACGGTTGGCAATCCACCGTATCCAGTCGCTTGTGTAGGTCTCCCATATGACGAGCAGAGTGTGTCATATGGATCTGTTTCCAAAGAGTCCTCTGTAGCGTCTCCGTTTTTCAGTTCGTCAGACCGTCTAATGGTGTACCATCAGTATGAACATTTAGGGTATACAAGGTCGTCATGTCACACCCCGTCAATGACGTGTCATCATTGCAGGTGTCTGGATCATCTGGAAATGTTTTACAGGGAGAGTCGCTTGAAGAGGACGCTGTGATCGAAAAAATGTCAGTCCCTGACTGTGAGGCAGGAGATGCTTCAGCCATCAGAGCCCCAGCCACAGGTCTCGGGGTGAAGCTCGCGCACAGTCTAGAGTTCCCAGGGGTGTGAAGCGTTGGGTCGGGTTTTGTGTTTAGTGTTGGCAACAAAGCATTATAAGTCCTTTCCTTCTTATTCTTCCACTGTTAAAATTTTGGCGTTGTTGTAGGTTCACTGTGTCGTCATGAAGTTGGGGTGAACGTGTTCGATTGTAATCCAAAATGCTTTGTTTGTCTAAATTTTGATTATCTGAATCATGCGTTTTTCTCAGAGGTGTGTTTGGATCATACGTGAGTTGACCTCGGTTTGACTGTGTTCATTTGGAGATGTAAGTGTCTTTGGGAGAAACGACGTTGTGGGAATGCTTGGGTTTTCTTCATGGATTTTCCCTGGTGTTAAATGTTGTTGAATCTAGTCAAGGGTTCAACGTTTCGACGGAGGTGTTGTTTTGATCAGGCTATAGGAGTCAGTTTGGATTGGTTGTGAGTCCCCGCACTGGACCCGCCTCCTTGTGGTAGTATGTTTTGGGTGTTAAATTTTTTGAACCAGTTATGTTCTTGTGGTGGGGAGAGCCCCTTCGCGTTCTCCCCTCAACCTCGGACTGCAATTTTCTCTTGAATCTGTCGGGTGTGACCTGTGTAGAGTAAGGTCATCCCGAGGTTCTCAGTTCTCTTCGGTTCCATTAGTTCCGTGTGGGAATGGACTTCAATCTCGACCGAATTTTGGCTTGGTGACTTTCTGGGGGAAGAAAGTGTCTGTGGTGGGGAGAATTGTCACACCCCAACCGCAGATGCCATTATTTTTACTTCTTTCTTGGTCCCCGTTTAAAATTTTCAAAGTTTAATTGTGTTGGCGGTTTTGCGCCGGTGCACGGTCACCACATCGTTTGCGGTGACCGTGCGTTCGGCCCGGGTGACCGTGTCTTCACCCGGCGTTTTGAATATTAAAAATTTTATGTTGACATTTTTTTTTTATTAAATTATTCTTCTTATTATTATTTATATTATTTTTTTATTTTATTTTTATTCTTATTATTATCTTTATTGTTTAAAAAAATTTATTTATATTATCTTTATTATTGTTAATTTTATTACTCTTATTATTCTGGTATTATTATTGGTATTATCATTTTATTACAAATTTTATTATTTTATTTTATATTTTATTTCTATTATCATTATTTTATTATGACAAAATGAAAAAGAATCTAGCCTAACCCTAGACCAGCGCGACACCTTCCCCCCCCCCCACTTTCACCCTCCTGCGTTGCGGCGCTCCACGCACACCGCCGCTCCCTCTGCCAAGCGCCCTCCACCACCACCCGGACTCACGCGACCACCGAAGCCCGCGGCTCGCCGTGCCGACCCTGCGTCTGACCGCCACCCTACTCCGCTCCGGCGTCCGGCAGCCCGCCCCCCCTGCTCTGCTCCGGCGCCCTCTTCTTGCACCCGGCCTTCGCCGCACCATCAGCCTCCGGCGCATAGCTCCCCACTGCCGCAGCACCCTCCCTCTGGCGCCGCTCCCTCACCCGTCCTCGCTCCGCCTCGAAGCCTGGCCGCGCCACCATGCCCCTCAGGTGCCTCGCCACTTCCCACCTCGCTGGCCAACATTTCCGGCGAGCCCCCGCCGCCGGACAACGACTCCCGGCCCCATCGGCGCCCCCTGCCAGCCCTTCCCGTGAGCTCCGCCACAAGACAGCAGCCTCTGCCCCCCCTCCAGTGATCTCCGGCCGAGCTCCAGCGAGCTCCGCCTCAGGCCAGCAGCGGCAACCCCTGGCCGCGCGTTCTCTATAAGCCCGCAACTTCTAGTGATGACCCGCGACCTCCGGCGCAACTTCCCCGGGAAGGTTTCCCCTATTATTCCTTGACCTTTTTGGTTTTCGACGAGTAGAAGGTTCTTTTTAGAGTTCGTTTTGGGTTCATTTTGGTTCACATTATTGATTTAGGGTCTAATTGGGATCCCATGGGGTGAGATTGTGGTGAGATTGGTGTTTGACACCAACTTTCGATAATTTTTGACACCCGATGTAAGTTGTTCCGTGCATAAACTTTTGTGGTGTTTTAATTTGCTTGTTTGGTCAAATTAGTGTGTTATTTGACTAGTCTTCTTGGTGCGAATATAGTGTTGTTCGATGTTTAATAGGTTTTTGATAGGTTTAGAAAAGTTTTTATGTGTTATGAATGTTTTTATTTTATTAAAACTTTTGTTGAGCCTTTCGCAGTGTTTCCTAAACTGTGCTGTTGTATTGCATGGTGTGCATGAGTTGAGAAATTATGTTTTTCACATTTTTAGTGTTTTATAAACTGTGTTGTTGGTTTATTAAAATGTGCTAGGGTTTTAGTTGGGTTTTGATGTGACTTCAATGTGGTGTTGTGTACGTTTGATCATGAAAGTGTTTTTTAAGGGGTTGAAGTTTGTTTCGTGTGTTTAAAGCCACAGTGTGTTTTCAAAATTATTTTATAAAAAAATAAAATTTGAATGATTTATTAAGTAGCGTGGATGTTCTGAATTTGGTTTTGGGAAAACATGTTTAGGCGCACGTGCTTTTAAGGGTCAATTTCACCATGTCGTTCTCTTTTGTCTTATTTTGTACTCTGGTGTTTCCTTGAAATAACTCGGTGGTACTTTAAAATAATTAGTGAGTTGTTTTGGTGTTATGTGGTTTTTATTACAAACACTTTGTGGATTTTAATGTGGTTTAATAAATAAGGTTGATGGTGCGAGTTGTGTTTTGGAAGTTATGTCGAGCTGGTTCCTTTACGTTGGTTGATTGTTTGGTTTTTTCTGAGCCAGTGGCTATGTGTTCTTAGTTATTGTGCGTTTGTTTCAACGTGTTGGCAAGGTACCCCTATGACACTGTGATCATCGGCTTGCACGTGCTTGTGTGCCAGTGCGAGGGGTATTGTGTCGTCGTATCCGAGCTGCATCTTGAGGTAGGTCTCCCACTACACTTTCTTTTAAATTTAGAAATTTATTTATTCCTTGTCATTTCGTTATTTTTCAATAAATTTATAGTATCACTGGATATCTTTTTCTAGAGTTGTGACTTGATTAATTTGAAAAACTGGTGACTTCTTGCATCGCACTGAAAATATCTTTCTTGGATAAATTTTTGTGGTTTTCTTGTGATATTGTTGTACGGTTACTTTATGAAATGTGCAAGTGATACTGAACTATGTTTTGAGATGGTTTTTGGTGTGTGTAAAATGACGGGTGTATCGTTTATGGAAAAAAGTGTTTTCTTGAAATCTTGGATAGAGGAATATTTTTTGGCCTTTAAAATGGATTTTGGAATATTTCAGTGGTGGTTCGGTTTTCCTTAAATGAGTCTCAAAGTATGTTTCTTTTCTGGTTTTCAACGTGATGGTGTGTGTCATATCTTTTGGAAACGCTTTGGATTAAATGGTTTAAATGTAAATGATTTGGCGGCCCGGTTGGCACTTTCTTGATTGTGAACTGACTACATATATATATACGTACTTATGGGGAATCTCTACAGGGGGACTTCCCTTTGAGGATTGTCGTGTAGCGGTGTCTGTGTAAGGGGTTGGCAAGTGCGATGAGGTGAGTCACGCGTGCGAGGGCCTCCCACTTACATAGTATTATTAAAACCACCATGGGATCCTGGGCGTCTTTTAGAGAATCGAGTGATGGTTGCTGGCTAACCCCGATTAGACGGGTTAGTCCCCCCTTGGTAGGTAAGGCCTTGTGGGGCGTGCCACTGGTTGGCTATTAGGGAGGCCAGTTGGTTATTGACTATGGAGTACCATGTCGGCAGGTAGTCTGAACCCGAGTACATCCAGAGGTTTTCTAGGGATGTTTAAGATCACCCATGGTTACTTGATTTTCCTTGCTAGTTTACTTTCAGTTGTTCTTTACAGCTTATACTGTTATACTTTGTGAAAATGGATTTCAAATAAAAACGCGTTATTCTCTTTGTGTAAAATTCGAAAATGTAACACTTATTTCTCTTTTAGAATGAATTTGGCACCAATGAAAGGAATTCAACTTTTGAAAAAGAGTAAGGGTAATGTCTCGTGTTTTGATTTTCATGTGAAACATTATGAAAGCTTACTTTTATGCATTTTAGTTCAAGCCTGGAATTTATAGATTCTTTATTTACTGGAAGTGCTTTGGGATTTGTTTTTGGGATCACCTACTGAGTACTTTTTGTGCTCACACCTATATTTTACCATTTTAGTTGCAGGTTCCTTGTGTTCAGGTTTTCCTGGTTTGAGTCGCTTACTGATGGGGCGACGCTGAAGTTTAGTTGGGTGGTGACCGCGAGGTCATGTGGAGGTATGGTTATTGTGTAGTTTTGTTCCTGTTTTTTTGTTTGTCTGTTTAGTTTAGTTTCTATTCTTTTACTGATTCTGGTTTTCTTTTGGGCCAAATCATTCCCACCCGTTTACTTTTGATGCCCGACACTAGTTGCCATCCCGAGGGGATCGGGAACGCCCCTCGGGACTTGCTGCGGACCATCTCGGGTGACCGGTTCAGGGTCGACCCGGGCTGGTTCGTGACTTATATTATCTTAGTAGCATTATTAGGTCATACATTTCATAATTATTAATTATATTTATTCTTATAATCATTCTTGGATGGTGAACATGGAAGATGAGTCAAATCGAGTCGTGGAGATAGTAAGTTGTACGTACGTACAAGCGATAATATCGTTTACTTAATGGTTAAATGTTATGGAATTGTATGGAATATAAATTTTAAGAAAAAATATCATATTATTTTATTATTTTAATCCAAAATATTCATCTTTATACCCATAGAAATAATGTGTACATGAGAAACAATTTACACCATTGTGTGGAGATGATAAGTCGTACGTACGCACACATGGTGGTATTGTTTTTCATAGGAAGGGTAAAAAGAGGAATATGTTTGTAACATAATATTATAAAAATCTCATAATATATTATATTCTGGAGTTATTATATAATTACGGGAACAACATATTCTGAGGAAGTATAAGAATATATGAACTTTGAAAGAAGGGATAAAATGATTACATCTTCTTCGAGTGTCTTTTTTTGATTTGCACAAAATGTCACATTAAGTTCGCTTTATTCCCAATTTGTTTCCTCTATGATGAAGTGAGGGAAGTTTAGTGGAGATTTGGGTAGGTTTTAGAAGTTCCAAAGGGATTTGGAGGTGTTAATTAATGATAAATATATGTGCCCTTTTATAAGAGTAGTGATGGGCACTTTAGGAAAAGCATGAAGTATTAATTTATTATAAAATGATATTCAGTTTATAATAGATCAAAAATGATTTATATAGAGGATAAAATTATGATGGTTCTAAATCCTCTTAATTAGTAGGTTTTAGACATTATAGGTCATAAAATTCTTTTTATCTTTTGGTATTATCCCTTTGTTAAACTGTTTAACTCAAACCATGTATTCTTGTAATTTTATACAATAGGATTAATTCAGTCACTATAACATTAAAATGGAACCTAAATTCGATAATTAATGACATATGTAACATTATTTAAGTAATTTGGTTAATCCTTATATTTTTGGGACTATTATAAACATTAATAAATAGTATTTTCTTTAAAAACTCAATTATGTCCATTTTGACACTATTTAGTAATTGATTTTTTTTAATGTCACAAAAACATGACTATATTGAATAAAATACATTGAATAAACCCTGAAATGTCATATTCAGCTAGAAAATTCGTGTATGGAATCAGAAGTTTCAATTTACATTTAATTTAATATTTATAATATCTTATATTTTAATATTTCGTTAATAACATAATTACTACATCATCATGTGTCATAAATAAATTTAATTATTTAATGTCTAAAAATTATAAATAAAATACCATGTTATAGGGAATCTTTTTATATTTCTAATTAATATTTATAGTTGAATTTATTTTATGTATAACCTTATATTAAAAATGGATTAGTTATTAAAATTTGAATTTAACACTTTTAACTATTCATTAAACAAAATATAATAAAAGTCCTAATACAACCCATGTGTATAAAAAGGATCATATTTTTGTCCTAATGTTTATTTTGGTCAAAAAAAAATTATGAAATAGAATTAGGACATGTTTTACGGTAATTTTATATTATTATAAAATTATTTTTACCTTTAATTACCCTATTTACATTTAACTGTGGTAAATAAAATTCAAAAGTTACTATTCACCAAAAAATATTTTCATCTTATTGAGCCAAATTTTACTTACTAATGGAAATACTGTATGTTAAATTTTTTAATTTAAATTTATAGAAGTGGTAAAATTACATTTTATGTAAATTTGCAAACGTGCCTAGAAGGCGGGTAGAAGATGTTAAAATGTTCAATAAAATTTTATATATCTGTAATGAATATGAAATTACTCCAATGAATTAAATTTGACTAATATAGGTATTATGTATCTATTTTAACTTTAAAATAAATTTAAAATTAAAATAATTGTTTAAATAAAAAGTCGATTTTAAACAATAACGCAATGTTTATCACTATTCATCAAAATTGTATATTTTCAAAAAATAATAAAAAACCATCAAAACTAAATTGTTGTGTTCCACTTATAAATAAGAATTTAATTTTATCAAATTCAGTATATAAAATTGTCAAATATTAGTTTTTTAAATGGTCCTCCATTAAAAAGAGAAAAATTATATTTTTGGGAAAAAACATCTTTTATCTGAAAAATTGAAATTTTCTTCAAATTATGTCACATAAGATGAATGTTAAAATTATATGGGATATATAAAATTCAAAATTTGTTTAATACTATTCATTGATTCTTTTTTAAATGGCTTGTTTGATAGTTCATGGTGCACTTGAACTCGGTGTTGTGTACATCACACACTATTGAATTATTTAAAAAGAAAGTATACTATGAAAGCTTGGGGTGTTAAAAATATCATGAATTTCTAGAGGATATTTCAATTCACAACATTAAAGTTATAGGGATACTAATATCTCATCATTGGAATTATAACCACAAACAATCTTGATAAATGATGAGATTTTTTACTTAAGACTCTTACCACATCGGTAACATTGAATTGTAAACCCCATGAATGTGTAAGTTTAAATAAAACGAATAATATCATTAAAATAATGAGGTTAAGGATATAAAATGTCCATAGGAAATTAAATAATACTCAGGATAGAATATAGGTGTATAACATTATTATTGGCGCCAAAATGTGGGAAGAAGGAAAAAAGAAATGGAAGGCCTCCAAAGGATGCCTCACGAAGACCATTCGTGGAGCCCCGGTAGCCCCGCGCCTGCCGCAAAGCAAGGAGGCGGTAATGATCCATGTCCTCCCTTGACGTTCACAATCCACTGTGAAACAAGGAGGCGGTAACACTCCATGACCTCCCTTGACGTTCCTGATCCGCCACACAGCAAGGAGGCGTTAACGCTCCGTGACTCCCATGGACGTTCACAATCATCCGCGAAGCAAGGAGGCGTTAATGCTTCGCAACCGCCCTTGAAATTCACGATCCACCATGATGTAAGGAGGTGGTAATGCTCCGTGACCTCCCTTGACGTTTGTGATCCGTCGTGAAGCAAGGAGGAGGTAATGCTCTGTGACTACCCTTGACGTTCGCGATCTGCCACAGAGTAAGGAGGTGGTAACACTCCACAAATTAATTTGAAATTCGCGATGCGCCACAGTGAAAATGAATTACTCTTCATGATGAGTATGTGCTGCTTTGCAGTGCCTCTCCCCTATAAATAATGGCCTCCCCCCAAGTTCAACGATGGACAATCCGACCTTTCGACTTCCTAGCTCCTGAATCGCGAAGCATCTTCTGATCTGCGAGCCATGAGCTGAGCGAGGTACTTCTGCTCTGCGAAGTGCCTCCCCTTTGTCTCGTTTTGATCCCCTCTTCTGAGAGGGATGCCTTTCACAGAGCATAAGGGCCTCCGTGAAGGAAGGGGATCCTCAAGGAGACGAGGGTCATCACAGAGTGTTTATGCTTCGCGAAACACCCTTCACGCACACACGATCCACATGCCAAGGAAGGGTCGTTGTACTTCGCGAAGCACATTGCTTCACGATGCCTTGCTTCACAAGGCACCTTTCCCGACAAGGAAGTGCTCCGCGAATACCTTTACACTTCTCGAAGCACCTCCTATATGCACGTATTCCCTATACCTAGGTTGAGGCACCCCACTTCACAAAGCACACCCCTTCACAAGTACCCTCCGCCATGCGAAGCTGCAGAGCTTCACAAGGCCCCCTCCTATGAACCCCTCTACTTTAGAATTCCTTTTCCCGTGCAACCCTAAAATTTTTCATGATGTGATTGCAAAGTCTCTTTGACACTACAACCCATTATGTTTCTTCTCCTTATGCTTCTTCACTGAGGCATGCTAACCGCTATTGCTTCTTCACATAGCCACGCTAACATGGACCCCCACTGGTTTGCTCCATGGAACCCCCTATCCCCAGCCTTTCCTATCCCCTATTTACACCATGTTGAAGAGGGTATTGGTTATGTAAGTCCTAGGGGTGTGGAAAAATCCCACATCGTCTGAGCTGTTAGACATTAAACTGCAAAGCACCTTCATCCACGGCACATGACGTTAAACTGTGACCTTTCCCCGTTCCTCACACACGGGGTGCCCCAACCATGGACATTCTGCACGCCCACTGGTTCCCACAGGGGATGATATCCTCCTCATGTGAGTGCCGTCTGTCCATGGGGAAAGGGAAACCATCTCGGTGTAAGACCCTATCTTTCTTGTAGGAGGCAGAATCCTTGCTCCTCCTTTCTTCTTTGGTCCCCAGGGCCGGCAAAGGGATGGATGGACACTGGACCCCTCCTTTCTTCAGTCGCAAATCCTTCTCCTGCTGATATTTTTCTCCATCAGGACTCCCTCCTAGATTAAGTCTCAACCTCTTCGAGCTTCTAACCACACATAAGACCATATTTCTTCTTTGGTCCGCTAACTACGTGTAAGACTCACTCCACTTCCCACAAATGCACCGTTCATGACATGATTGTCAGGTCAATGTTGTTTCTTGTTTCTCACACCGAGCACAACTCACATGGGCTTAGACAAGAACTAACCATGACATCTACCCAATGTCGGGCAGCCTAGAGTGTAAGCCCCACGCCCCACCTGAACAATGTGGTCTTTGATCCATGTTAAGGCAAGGTACGTAGGAAGCCTACACAAGGTCCAGGCCACCCACCCATTAGACCCCACGTTCTACATCATGTCGGTTCACCGACACCCCCACCTGAACTATGTGGTCTTTGATCCTTGTTAAGGTAAGCTACGTAGGAAGCCTCCACGAGGTCCAAGCCCACCACCCATTAGACCCCAGGTCTTCCTTCACATCGGTTCACCAACGCCCATAACCTGAACTATGTGGTCTTTGATCCTTGTTAAGGAAATGTATATAGGAAGCCTCCACAAGGTCCAAGCCCACCACCCATTGGACCATAGGTCCTCCTTCATGTCGGTTCACCGACGCCCCCACCTAAACTACGTGGTCTTTGATCCTTGTTAAGGAAAGGTATGTAGGAAGCCTCCACGAGGTCCAATCCCACCACCCATTGGACCCCAGGTCCTCATTCACATCGTTTCACCGACGCCCCCACCCAAACTATGAGGACTTTGATCATTTCTAAGTCAGGGTGCATAGGAAGCCTCCCTAAGGTTCAATCCTATCTACCATTGGACCCCAGTTTCACCTTCATGTTGGTTCCCAACCACCCGAACTACGAGGACTTTGATCCTTACTATGGAAGAGTATGTATGAAGCCTCCCTGAGGTTCAAGACCATCCAAAATTGGACCCCAAGTCCACCTTCATGTCGGTTCCCAACCACCAAAAATATGAGGACTTTGATACTTGCTTTGGCAGCGTACGTAGGAAGCCTCCCCGAGGTTCATTCCCACCACAGTCCATTGGTCTGGACCATCTTGACGTCGATGCGCCAAGCCCCATAACCTGATCTACTAGGACCATGATCCTTTCTAAGGTAAGGTATGTTGGAATCATCCCTCATGTTTAAGCCCAAACTCTAGCAGTTCCGACCCACTTCACGTGCCCCCCCCCCATCCAGCATGACGTTAAACTGTGGACCCCATCCAGCGGTAAGACGTTGTGACCCGATCCAGCAGTAATCCATTATGACTCCATTTAGCAGCAAGCCTCCATCTGAAGAACTATGGGGACTTTGATTATATGCCATGGGGATACGTATGAAGCCTCTTTGAGGCTCGATCCCAAAATCATTATCATCCTCATGACGGTTCCATCCCATTTACCACCCCCTCATGAAACCTTCCATCATCCAACCTGATTTTTAGACAGGCTGCCAAATCCTGGTGGGATCATGCCACCCCCTTCCCTGTTCCAACTAATAGCATTCAAGAGGCCACCCACACGATGGTCCCAGTATTGGTGTTCCCTCCATGGGGCTCCTCTATCTGATCCACTCTAGTCAGTGTTCTGATCAGTCTGATCTATCTCCGTTGGATGTTAAACTTGCGGAATACCCTGTGTTAAACATGGGAAGCTGAGGAAAAACTCAGATACATGCCCATGGAATATGATTCCCTATGTCCGATGTGGGATTCCTCAGGCTTTCGCGCCCTCGAGAAGCCCTATAATAAGATATAGAAGACTGAAACACCAATCCCCCAGTGTCCGGTCACGCCAGTGATGCCCAAATGTGACTACTACCGTAACTGAAGGTTGCTGCCCTGACTGGACCCCTTGTAATTTCTTGATAGAAGTAGCATAATTAACTGGAATCCATGAAGATATGGCACCAGGAAGAGTTTCACGAACAACGTCATAACTCTATAAGGGAGACCCGGACTAGGTGACGAGTTCTGAGGAGGAATCCAGGGAAGAATGAACCGACATCCCATCATCCTATTTCGATCAAGGAGAAAACATACCTAAATAAGGAGCAGATTCCACCCTTCTTTTTAAAGTGGTAATGTGGGGAAAAAACTGTGATTCCTCCACATACGGATGTGTGCACCCCAGTGAAAGCATCGAAAATAGAAATGGTGAACCCGACGTGAAGATCTTCTCCCAAATATGGAGATTAGTAGCACTCAAGGCATCAATAGATTGACATGTCACCGGATCTAGCTATCTGGCGCTGGGTCCCACCATGAAAATAGCGTGCCTAGCATGAAACTCACTAGAATTTGGGGTAGTAGAACATGGGACATCCCGTTCTGTGATGTTGTCAGCGTAGATCCCGCTTACCGGCCATGGAAGATGGGATGACACAGGGGCATTGGTTGTCAAATCCTTTTTATTTCAGCAATGATGAATTAATCTCCATGCTCTCAGGAATTAGGTTTCTACATTTGGAACACGTTCACCTCTTGCACACCGGCGCCGGGGCAAGGGATGCACTAACGCGGCAGTCCCGCGTGGTTCCACCGCTTCTACGACGGCCTCTACACCTATGGAATTGGGGCATCCATGCCCCCTATCCCCATCCAAGATCATTCAACGGAGGGTCATCAACAACCTCGTATGTTTCTATAAGGAGGAGGGAATAACCCCAACCCGGGATATGGCTCGCCTAGATCTAGAGGAATCCGTGCCTCACCGTCAACACCGCCCCCGAGGGACATGTAGGGAGCTATTTCTTCCCACTCTGATGTACAACGATTTCGAGAGCCTATCTCTGGAATGATTTGACGGCTCCAAGTCTTATACAGATGAGGTAGGTGAGGTCTGAGCCAGCCTGGTTAGAGTCCCATTCCAGGGGCTCCCAGAGAGGGCTCCCATATGGTCGCATCAATTCCACCGCCCAGTTTTTCTGGATGAAGAGAAGGTAAGATATGCCCCTACACCACCGGACTCAGTATGTCTGACTCGATGCTAGCGTCAGGCGCAAGATGAGGATGCCCAACAGGGGGCATCAACATTGACGACTATTGTGGCCCAAGCCACCGTCTATTCATATCATCAGGTCCCTGCATACACTAAACAGAGACACTTATACGCCCGACCAGGATCGAGGTCCCTATCGCCCCACAATCAGGCTTAGTTGACTCTCTTGGCCACTGGCACAAGCAGTGGCCGCTGTGAACCAACCCAAGGCAGTGCCAACCAGTATAGAGGTCCTCCCCATACCACCACCATGGATAACGCAGGCCTACCCTGCTTCGAGGCTCGACATGGAGGTCCGCCCCGTGCCACCCCCAATTCGAGCAAGGACCTTCCTCGTGATGGTGCCACTCAGCACATAAGCCTTGCCCATTACACTGGGTATGGAGTCACTCCTCCTACCCCTGACCGCCAGTTCAGAGACAATGCACATCCATTCTCTCTTCCACATGGGGACCCTCCCCAAATCCTTTCAGTAGCCGGTGAAGGTCCTCCTCACCTGGACAACCAGAGGAGTGGAGGTCAGCCTCGCTACACCCTCACCCAGCACAGAGGTCCTCCACATGATCCTACTAATCCTAGTGGAGGTCTTTCTGACTCTAGTTATATACATGGAGGTCCTCCCCATATCCCCTTTGAAATCTATTCTGGTGCTCCTCGCACCCCGGCTATCTCGGGTGGAAAACCTCTTCGCCCCAGCACGAGTGTGGCTGAAGGACACCATGTCAGAAATCTGCCCAATCCTGAGGAGCCACCCAGGGGCTGGAAGGCAGGTTGTCACCACTAAAATAAGAATTCTAGGAAGTTCCATACAGAGATAAAAACCGGTCCGTTTCTCATATTCTGAAGCAGAGTAAGGCTCAGCCCGAGAACCCTCCCCTCGCTCATCTGAGTCAAGGTCTGGGGCAGGAACAAGGTGCATCAGCCTAGTACTCCCAGAATGTGAGGTCCACAAGATTAATGACTCCCTCCATAGGTATATTTAGGAGTATGAAAACCTGGGAACATCGCAGGTTACGGTCGTGCAATCATCACCATTGTCACCAGAAGCGCTATCTACCTCCACAGGAGATCACGAAGAATTATTCTCGGGACCGATGGTGGGTGAGCAGAATTGCATACTATCACCAGCAGCCCTAGCCCTTGAGCCAGGAACAACAGTCATCAGCCTGTCTTATCACAATGTAGCGGCTAGGTCGCTACACTCTTCAGAGGACAGCCCAAGATTCGGCGGCCAGTCAGCCCGCTCGTCGTACTCTCCACTGGCTAGCCTGTCATCCCAGCGGTCTGCCTCAGTACCGCTGCCAGTTACTCAGCCACCCCCAGTTGACGAGTGGGGTAATGAATGTACAGACTCTAAATCTGAGCTGAGGATCTTCTGGAACATCCTCACAGTGGACCACTTCCCTGAGAAGTTCTGGCCCGTGGCAGCACCGAATTTCCGCATACCAGAATCGATCACCTTGGAAAAAGTTAATTGTTTTTGCTACACACTCTGGGCGACACATTTCAATATTCGTCATCAGCACATGGTCTATCCAAGGATCCAGTCACATTTCAAAGAGATCAATGAGAAATGGTGTCTGGTCAAGTTGGTCACACTCCCTGTGGCCTAGTTCCCTGAGTCACCAGGTCGTCGCACGACCCTCCAACAACAATACGTTCAGAGTATCAAGGTACTCCACAAAATTATCAAGGAGGCTACCCACCACATGTAAATCCATGGCTGGGGGAATTATTCTACCCTCCTCTTCAGTCCTATCCGGCGGTAGTCCGACCTGCTGGGCGACATCGAAGACATGCCCCCGAGAAGGGTCGCAGTCAACATGGCTGATATAGTAGACAAAGAGGACGAGCTGAAGCTTCTCGATGGAGAATTACCCCCCGAGGGCGTACCACCACTATTGGATCCATCCGGGAGGGTCACATGCTAGTAGAGGAACTTACTAGGTCTCCCTGCGCCCACTGAGGCATTGGTACTCAGCCGGAATTTTGGTAAAGGGAAAGAGCACGTCGGAGCTGCCAAGCACTCTGACCCGTCCGCCTCAGTGAAGAAGACGAAGGAGGACCCCAAGAAGGCCATGTTGTGCCAACAACTTTCTTAGTAGAAGAGGTTGGTCGATGGCCTCTTGGTGGAACATGATGTAGAGTGACGACCTGACTATGGCAATCCAAGGCCAATACAGTAGGGGTAGGAACAACATCCCCTTGGTGAGTCACCCACAGGAAACCCTGAACATGCTGCTCCCACAGACAGAGCTGAAGACGGAGCTCATGGAAAGAGGGCATGGTATGTCTCACCAAAACCTCCTGAATGGTCTGGAAATCCAAGGAATCTAGCTCTGGTTCCCCCGGCTGCCCCGCAGGCCACTCCACCAGCTTCTCCACAAGTCGATGGGCCGGGTTACCGCGTTGAAGAACCCAACAACGTTCTTGTGGTTAGGGAACCCTGTCAAGATTGGGACCCCCAACCAGATGATCCAATGACGACGCTCATTTCCCTCCTTGAGGCATTGGAAACACGACAGGTGGCAATCCCACCTGATGGCAAGCCATACCCAACATGGGTGGAAGATATGCCGGCACCTCCGGGTTTCGGGAATCCCACCTTCTCCCTCTTTAACAAGATAGGGGACCCGCTGCAACACTTGGCCCACTTCAACTCATGGTGGGGGCCAATGTTTGGGACTCCGGCGCAACGGGAGACTACCAATCTCCATAGCTTTGTT
The DNA here is from genome assembly GCA_963277665.1 of Viscum album. Lineage (NCBI taxonomy): Eukaryota > Viridiplantae > Streptophyta > Magnoliopsida > Santalales > Viscaceae > Viscum > Viscum album. The sequence goes on from OY728127.1 coordinate 115,866,598, forward strand.
CAGACATTGGAGGGTTCGACATTCATCGGGTACAACCAGCTCCCCGTCATATCCGTAACCAGTTGGGAGGACCTTCATAGGAAATTCCTCTACAAGTTCATCTCTACCACCTAGAAAACTATCATCGCAGACCTCTTCAAGTGCAAGAAAAGTCCTGATAAGTGAGTCACAAACTTTATCTCCCGGTGGAAGGGGCTCACATACTCCCTTGACATGCCGCTGAATCAAGAGAAATTTCTGACGATGTGCATAGGAAATGTCAAGACGGAACTGGTTCCCTCCCTGATCACCCAGAACTACCCTAGAGGGTTTCTAGACTTCTCCGATAAGGCCTAGAGCCTAGAGGAAGCCCTGTAATAGGCCATAAAGGCATGTCTGTTGCCTCCTGTAATTTCATCGAGGAGGGCCGTTAGAGACGAGCCCGACCTGGTGGCCCAAATAGAATCCCCCAGGCAACTAGAATCTCTACCAATGGAACCAGTCTCGCAGCCTTTCAGAGGACCTCCACCTCAGGAACAACCTCTAGCTTAACATCGTCCTCCTCATAATCGATAGGTTCCCCCACGCAATGTGCCACCACCACCCAGGCGGGACAAACAGGCTCTGCCACCTCGACAGGCCCCTCCAGCTCCTCATTAGGGCCAGGCTCCAAGGCCCCCCATTCTAGACAAGAGAAACTAGACTTACCCATTCAATGAGAATCAGTTCCTCGTTTACTTCCATAGCGCCATAGAGTAGGTGATTGTACGCTTGCTTGAGTGAAAAAGGTCGGAAGAGGTGAATCTTACTGATCACCCCAACTGCTGACCCTATCATTGTATTCTGGGGAACAACCTCATGATGTTCTATGTGATCAAATATTTTCTTCAATATGAGGTCAATAAAAACATATTCAAGCTGGGCCTGACCCCAACATAAGTGGCGGGTGTCTTTGTATGGTTTGATAGTGAAATCGATAGCGAAGGTGAGTGGAAGCAGGCTTCTAACTGTAAGTCCTAGAAGAATGATGACTGGATGGATTGAAAAATGGTCGACTATGCCCATGGAATCTTTCGGGCATGCCTAAATCTGCTGGAGCCTTCAGAATCTGTGACCGCCACTTCTACATCATCATCTCAGCCGACCTCTTCTCAGAAGAGCAAGAATCGGTGGACTAAGGGAAAGCAATGCACCCCACCAATGCCATCATCGTCTCACACTCTCGACGACTTTATGCCCTCGGAGATGGGGATTCCCCCCAGAATCTGCCCAGTGATGGATGAATCTTCATGTGATAGTCAAGGGTATGCTTCGGTTAACACCATGGAGTTGGTAAACCCCTATAAGACTCTCGACAACGGGGCATGCCAGGAGAACCTCCCCAACGTCCCCAGCCAACGCCAACTTCGGTGGATCTGTGTCCATATGGGTCATCGGGGCACATTAGTTGGCACCTATTGCCTGGTCATGCATGCCATTGAGACTAGACAATAGGCCCAACACAGAACTCAGCATGCACAGGCTCTTCATCTGGTGTCGTCGGGCCCACTTCCACCACTATTTGTGCTATTGGATCAGGCAGAGCTACCTCAGCCACGTCATGACCAATCTCACCCTACTACAGGCCAATCTCAGTCATCCGGTCCTTATCTAGTAGCTACTCTTTGGGCTTCGACTAGAGAGTAGAGGGATACTCCCAGTACCAGTTAGCCACCGGTCCAGCCGGCAGGGCCCTCCATGCCTCCGATCACAGAGCAGCCTCTTGCAAGCAGAAGTTCGTGTATAGAATGGAAGTATGATGTTCTCAAGCACCTCTCCTGTATCCCAGTGAGGCTTTACATCCTTGAAGCCCTTCACTTGTCATCAGATATGCACGAGGCCCTTGCTGAGGTTTGAAGAAGCCCCCTCCAGTTTCAGACGGAGGTAGCAGTTGTAGAAGCCTTTCACGCTGAAGCGGTCCAGAATGATGAGTGTTAGGCCATCATTTCATTCTATGGAGAGGATGAAGGCTCTCCCATTCAGGGGAACATTATCACACTATACATAACTGGACAATATAATGGTGTGGAGGTTCATCGCTGTCTCGTTGACACAGGCTCTCAGATCAACCTTATCCCGATGCGGATACTGCAGAAGCAAGGGTTATCTGAAGATGACCTGACTCCCTCCGATTTAAGGATCCAGGGATACGAAAGGACAAAGAAAACCCTAGTTGGTAAGATCCATCTGAACCCCCAGTTTGGTGGCCTAGTTTCTAGCATCGAGTTTATGTTTGTCTCCCAGGACACCGCGTACAATGCATTGATGGGCAGGTCATGGCTCCACCCGCATGTGGCAGTCCCCTCATCATATCATCAGTGCCTCAAGTACTCTCTCAATGGTCGAGTAGGAGTACTCTAAGGAGATGAATCCCCTTTCACCTCTTTTGAAGCCCGTTACCTGGATTCCGACTATTACAAGAGCATGGATAAGTAGATTCAGGCAGGTGAGGTCGAACCTGCCCAGGTCCCGACCGACCCTTGGGCAGGTCTGGATGACCCCTACGTTTTCCAAATCCATTGATTAGAGGCCATGACCCATGACATTTGGCACTATTTCTTTGTCTTTGGAATAAGGGAGAAACATATTCCCATTTCTATGTGATGGCAGAAGATCACCTCATATTCCTACACAAATCTGGCTCAGGTGATCCCAGAGCCTCCTACCCCCGTACGGTATCGGTATGTCTGCCCCTGGAAACAGAAGTACATCATAAATGTATGTTCTACTAGTTTGGAATTAACAAGATCCAGCCAACACATCACTAATGCTTTGATATCATCAAGCGTGTACCCTTGGGCGAAAGAACAGATGGGATCAGATCAACTGCCTTCATTGCTATGGTCTCAACAACACTTGAATCTCCCAATATGTTGTCCACTGCTGTGCAGGATATCACTAGTCTCCCATAAGGATCTATTGACCAAGAGGAGCACCTCCCGCTGGAGATTCCCCCTCCGCAAGTGAAGAAGAAGATCTAGAGGACACTCCCCCTGCCTTTGAAGAAGGCGTCTCCGCCACGGTCGATGAACTGGTACATGTGAACCTTGGTAGCAAGGCAGATCTGAGACCTACATTGATCAGTGCTGCCATGTCCCTAGAGGAGTAGCAATGGTACAAAGATTTACTTAAGTAGCACTATGATGTATTCTCTTGGAGCTATGATGTGATGCCAGGACTAGATCCTCAGGTAGTCATCCACCACCTCGGTCTCCCTGCAAATCATCGCAGGTTCAAGAAAACTCCCAGAAAGATGCACCCTTCCCACAATGCCATGGTCGAGGCCGCATTTGACAAGATTATTAGAGCCAACTTTTTCAAGGAGGTCTAGTAACCCAGGTGGCAAGCCAACATTGTGAAAGTCTAGAAGAATAACGCACCAATCAGAGTCTACAACGACTTTCGAGATCTCAACCGTCACTGCCAGAAGGATGACTTTCACCTTCCAGTGATAGAATTATTGATCGATGCTATGGTTGGGTTCCAAGGGCTATCCTTCATGGATGGTTACTCTAGATATAATAATATCTGAATGGCCCCAGTGGATGAGGAGTCCACACCTTTCAGGGCACCTCAAGGTACTTTCTGTTACCAGGTTATGCCCTTCGGCCTGAAGAATGCAGGTGCCACCTACCAGCGCACCATGCAACTCATATTCAAGGCAATCCTCAGGGAATTGGTGGAATTATATGTGGATGATCTGGTGGTCAAATCTTGCCAGTGATAGGACTATCTGAAGCTCCTTGAGAAAGTGTTCATCTTCCTCCGTTCCAGCCACCAAAAGATGAACCCATTGAAATGTGATTTCGAGGTCACCTTTGGGAAGTTCCTCTGCTTTGTTTTCAGGTACTGGGGCATCGAGATCTACTCGGAGAAGATCAAGGCCATCATCTAGATGCCTCCCCTGAGAAATATTTTGATGTTTCGAGGTTTCCAAGACCACATAGCCTACATACGCTGATTCATTGTGAATCTGGATGGCAAGTGTAAGCCCATTTCTCAGCTCATGAAGAAAGGCTCCTCCTATGAGTGGGATAAAGAGTGCTAGACTGCGTTCGAGGAAATCAATCAATACCTACTCCCACCTTCGGTCCTGATGCCACCCATCTCCGAGAAACCACTAATACTATATGTGGCTACCCTGGAATGATCTCTTGGTGCCCCTCTCACCCAGAAGAACAACAAGTGGATGGAAAAAAACCTATATTACCTCAGCCGCATGATCCTAAATATGGAGACCAGGTACTTCCCCATGGAAAAGAGCTGCCTCACGCTCGTATTTTCCATGAAAAAGTTGCGACACTACCTGCAGCACCATGAGGTACAACTGGTGTCTCAGGTAGACCTGCTAAAGTACATTCTGAACCACCCTATGTTGACCGGTCATCTAGCACAGTGGGAAGTAATCCTCCAGTAGTCCGACATCAGGTTCATTCCTCAGAAGTCTATAAAGGGACCAACATTGGAAGATTTTTTAGTTTCCATTCCAACTCCTGCAGACTAGTCCCTGGACCTAGATTTTCCCGATGAGGCAATCCTCTCGGTAGATCCTGCCATCCCATGTTGGCAGATGCACTTTGATGGTGCCTCCCGGAGCCCGACCGGTAGGAGACTCAATGATCCTAGGCTCAACAGAGTAGGCTTGGGTATCATCTTCATCACCCTGACATAAGTCATTCTACCATAATCATTCCTGTTGTCAGAGGGCTGCACCAACAATGAGGCAGAGTATCAGTCCCTCATTTTTGGCCTCAAACTGGCCCTCAAGATCGATGTGCCCCATTTGCAAGTGAAAGGGGATTCTTAACTAGTCATCAAGAAAATCAATGGTGACTACATCATCAGAAAGCCAAAGCTCACACCATTGTTGGGGCGCACCCTCCAGCTAATAGCCCAGTTTCAATCTCAGCCAGAAGTTACTCATGTACCTCAATCTCAGAATGGGTGAGCCGATTCCCTAGACGACCTAGCTGCATCACTTGCAGAAACCGAGTAGGATGATCTGATTATACACAGGGCACATCAGAGAGTCATTGCTCCTATCACCCCTAATGATGATGAAGACCTACAAGTAAGCCATCTTACCACCAGAGCCTCCACGTCAGGACCCCCAAGTCCCTTAGATGCAGTGGTTGAAGAGACACCCAACTGGAGAGCCCCTTTTGTTGAGTATCTCCAAAATGGTTGCCTCCAGGCTAATCGGGCCAAGCCTGAGTGAATCCAACGCGGTGCGCTGCAGTTTATTCTCCAGATTGGTCCTCGTCTTGAACAGATCCTCTACAAGAACGTGTTAGATGGTATTATCCTCCGTTGCATCCAAGGAGTCGATATTTATCAAGTAATGCAAGAGGTTCATGCTACTTCCTGCGATGCCCACGAGACTGGGCTAAAGTTGTCTCATCAAATCTAGATATTGGGATACATCTTTCCCTCCATGATCCATGACTACAGCAAGTTCTCCAATATATGTCAGGCGTGCCATATTCATGCTAACTTATTGAATCGGCCGTTAGAACCTCTCTACTCCACCAAGTACTCTTGGCCATTCACAGTGTGGAGACTCGATGTTGTGGGACCATACCAACTGGTGAAAACTCACGAGTACAGGTTCATCCTAACCACCACTGATTTCTTTTCTAAGTGGGAAGAGGAAATTCCACTCAAGGAGTTCAATGATCGTTCTATCATTGAATTCATGAGTTCCAACATCATCCACCGGTTTGGAGTTCCTCACGCTGTCCTCACAGATAACGACACCATTTTCCGAGTAGCTGAGCTGAAGAATTTGTATGCCAAGTACAACATCCGTTCAAACCATACCTCTCACTATCACGCACAGGAAAATGGGCAGATCGAGGTGTTCAACAAAACCCTCTCTTAAATTTTGCAGAAAATGGTTGGTATGAATAAGAAGAGTTGGCTGGACAAGCTCCCCAATGCCCTCTGGGCCTATAGGACGACGACTCGAAATTCCAACCAGGTGACTCCATATTCCCTAGTGTACGGAGCTAAGGCCATCCTGCCCAATGAGATCCTGCAACCTTTGTTACACACATCAGTATATGACTAGAAATCACCAGACAAGGTAGGTGAAATTCGTCTGGCTGAATTGGAAGCACTTGACGAGAATTGTCTTTCTTCCCTGCACAATCTAGAAAGGCATCAGAATAAGATAGCTAGATACTTCAACAAGATGGTTCATGTCCACTATTTCCTGCAAGGTGACTTGGTATTGGCCCTTAGGGCGCCAATGATCCCCGGTAGGAAACCACCCAAGTTGGATCCCAAATGGGAAGGACCTTACATAATTCAAAGGGTTTACCCCAATGGAGCATACTCCCTGGTGACCATGGATGGTGAGCATATAACTCCTCCCACCAATGAAAAATTACTCAAGCAATACTTTTCCTAAGCCCAGTAGTCTAGCATGACCTTAATCTTCCTAGTCTTTCATGACCTTAAACTGCCTGGTCCTGCACGACGTTAAAATTCATGGTCCCTCATGACCCTAAAATGCACGCAGATCTGGCATGACCCTAAACTATCTGGTCTAACATGACCCTAAAATATTTGGTTCTGCATGACCCTAAACTACACACTGGTCCAGCATGACCTTAAACTATTTAGTCCTACATGACTTTAAACTATGCATTTTCCCACAGTACGTTAAACTACACCCTTAGAACTACATATGGATTGATTTACATCCTCATGGGATATGTAGGAAGGCCCCGACACCTCATCTTGAGCCCATCCCCAAATCTTCCCTTTGACTACCCCCTGGGTATAGTTCTATCGGTTTATCCTTGCATGATATGGTGTTGTCTTCCTTATCCCCACTCATGCTGGGATTATAATGGTTTCACCAGGTTACCACTCCCCGTTCTTCTATCCTCCCACGTCCTCACCACATGACGTTATACTACATGGCATTCAAGAACTACGTACAACTTGATTCCCATCCTCATGGGATATGTAGTAACGCCCATATATTTCATCTATTGGCCCAGCCCAAACACCAAAATCTTCCCCTCGGTTCAAGACATATGGTGGGGTGGAGAATTTTTCCCCAATTCACATCAAGCTCATCTCTATTCGGCCATACGTCCAACTCTCCAGAGGTGTCCGCCTCTTTCACTGCTCTGCTTGAGTTTAATATGTATGGGTTCAACTATGCTTCTCCCCCTCCTTTGATTGGGACTTCATCATCCTTCCCATCCAGAATGGACCCCGAATGGCATGGATGCTAGGCCTAAGGGCTCTCCAACTGCTTCGGGCCAATGCCCTCGAGGATGTTGAGAAATAAGCCGATATAAGTCCCACGTTGCGAATATGGTCAGAGGTCGATGCTCATTTGTTGTTCCTGTTCTAGTTCACTATAAGGATTCTATGTTTCAAACATGGTCAACAAATATCCTATGTCACCAGGGCCACCCCAAGATGTCCCAAAAATTGAGTTCAAGGGTTTATTCTACCCCATTTTATATCCTAGAAACAAACTCCCCTCGGGTGAGGCCAGCTACTAGATCCCATATGACGGCGAGAGCTGAGACTGGCTCCTTGTTTCCCACACCGAGCACTGTTCACATGGTATTAGGAGCCATGATTATGCGGTAACTACACAAGAGGGTGTACGGCCTTCCTGACCTAGTCCCAGCGTAAGGCCCCTTGGCCATTTCGGGCCCCTGGCTCAGGTTTTCACTCGGGATTGTATGGTATGGCATGGTATTATGTCCTCATTCATGTCAGGTTACTCGACATGCCGTACACATCCCTGGATGAGGTGCCATATCCTCTATTCGTCCTCACTGCAAGACGTTAAAATGAAGACTGGTCGGGCCTTCCCGTATGAGGCCCAGCGTCAGGCCCCTTGGCCTTTTCGGGACCCTGACCCAGGTTATCACTCAGGATTGTTTGGTATGGCATGGGATTATTTCCTCATTTACTTCGGGTTACTTGTTGTGCCATACACCACCATTTTTTGGGGTATCTTACTCCTCTCTTCATCCTCACTGCAAGATGTTGAACTGTAGACTGGTCGGGCCTTCTCGTCCGAGGCCCAGCCTTTGGCCTTTTCAGGCACCCGACCCAAGTTCCTATTTAGGGTTGTACGGTGTGGTATGGGATTATATCTTCATTCATATCGGGTTATTTGTCGTTCCGTACACCCCCCTCATTAGGGAATCATACCCCTATGTGCCTTCAATAACTACGTGTGGCTTGATTCCCATCCTCATGGGAAATGTAGGACTGCCCGAATGTCTAGACTTTGGGTCCATCCCCATCTCTCAGAAATCTCCCTTTCACCTTGGACCCATGTCCTTCCCTTTCTCGGGGAGAGGATTGTATGGTGTGTCATGGGATTATGTCCTCATTCACGTCAGGTTTGTCACGACCACAACACATACCTCTCCCTCCTAGGAGATCTCTATCCCTGTATTCTATACTCATCCCTTCAAATTGATGACTCTCAAGTTGAGCACCCTCTTCGACCCTCTTCGGTGATTCACCAATGTGCCTAAGGGAACTCTGGTCCAGTACCTAGAATGTCAGACTTTACTCAGACATGCCTTTATCCATTTTTCAGGCTCCATGTCCTCCCTCATTAAGGCTTCCATCACCTTTCACACCCAAAGGGACCCCCATGTGGCATGGATGCTAGGCCTAAGGGCCCTCCTACCTTTACGGGCCAATATCTTTAAGGGTTTTAGACAAAAAATTGATACAAGTCCCACATTGAGAATATGGTCAGCAGTCGACGCTCATTTATTTTTCCCCATTTCAGGCTAACGTGATATAGATGCTGTGTTTTGAACACGGTCAACATTCATGCTCCATCGTCACACCAACCCCATTAAGCCCAAAATTCTGGTTACATGATTCACATCCTTCTCCACCTCATCATGAGGAAGTAGGACTTCAAAATTCATGGTACTATTCCTCAATGCGCATCCGCACGTTAGAAAAAAACTGCAATGAGGCGATCGTCTGGGGCTCCACTGATTCCCCTTCTATATATATTTCACGTATTGAAAATACCTTATCCTCACTTGTTTCCTACACCGAGTTTGAATCACCTAAACTTAGGGATTGGTTTAGGGTCCACCTTTACATGGGATAGTCCTTTCTCCAGGGTCTGGATTCTATGACTTTAAACTAAGATCTTATCATATTTCCCCTTAGCAAGTACTATTTATAGCTTGATTCCCATCCTCATGGGATATGTAGGAACACCCGAACATCTGGTCGTTAGGTCCAACTCGATTGGGAGCTAGTTTCTCCTACCCCTTCCTCTCTTACCTCTATCTTGGCCCCTTGGCCTGAGGTTCCTTTCATGGAATTGCATACGATGTGGTATGAGATTATGTCCTCATTCACATCGGGTATGTTTTATTAAACTGTGCACATTCCCCCTATAGCATCATTTCTACTACGTATGTGCCACATGACGTTAAAATGCATGCCTGGTCCCATCTCATGACACTAAATTGTGACATTATCGTCCTAGCCACACAATGAAAAACAACATTTCATCGTGATGTCCTTGCTCAAGGAGACACCATGTTTGGTATTGGTCACACACCATACCATTTTTCAACCCCTGCATATTGCTTGATTCCTGTGGTGATGCCGAGACTTGCTATCCTAGGCCTATCGCTTCACAAAAAAAAACATTCACCTTAGAGGACAAACAAGATACATCAAATGCCGCTTAGTTTTGTGTGAGGACCACACCCAAACTCCCCTTTCATCCCTGGAACTGGTACCTTTCTGGGCCACCTCTTTGAATAATGTATAGCTTGATTCTCATTCTCACGAGATACGTAGGAATGCCTGTGAACCTTGACTGAAACCCAACTTAACTCTCGTTTCTAGTCCCTTAACCTAAAACCTTACCAGGGAACATGTGGTGGTTGGAACCCCAGGTTCCCATTCACTTCGGGTTTAATAATTACCCCACCATGTGTTTCCTGCATTTCCAACCATCCATGGTCCGAGCTTTAAGAACATAAACTAAGATCTCTTCCAGCACTACGTATGTCTTGATTTCCATCCTCATGGGATACGTAGAGAAACCTAGGTATTTTGCCTAGGGTCTAGCCCCCAGTAATCATAAATCCTATTCCTCCTCTTTTATGGCCCCCTAGCCTATCCCTGTGTGGATAACCATGTAATTGTAGGTTTTTCCTTGAACAAGTTCGGGAAGCCCCGCGATGAAATTGGGAAGCGAAAATTCCCTCACCAAAGAGGTCCTATCTAAAAGATGTAATGATCCATGATCAAACCGATGTGCCCATCTAATGTGCTCCCCCCACTACGACATAATTTCGAGTGTTGGATTTTGTTCAAAGAAACCATCACTCCACATTCTACGCTTTGCGTGCCCCTTATTCGGAACCTCATCGTCTTTCATGTATAAGGGAACCCCCTAATAGTATGTATGCTCAGCCTATGACCCACCTATTGTCCCGGGCCAGTGATCCAGAAGGCTAATGGATGAAATTTTGGGTCAGGCCTCATATTTTGAACATGTTCAGTGGTTGGCCCTCATTTTTTATCCCCATTCTAGGATAACACAAAAAGGATACTGTGTTTCGAATGCGGTAAACAGTTATTCAAGGATACTGTGTTTCGAATGCAGTCAATAATTATTCTTCATTATCAAACCACCCCATAGTGTTCCGAATCCTAGGTATCTTGATTCACACCTCTCATTCCCATCTCTTTGGATTGATTCCAGTGCCCCTATCATTACCCCATTCGTGAAAAAGAGCACATTGAAAAAATGGTAACTCAGATGTTCTGAGAGATTCATTCTCCAGTCAGGTCTCTCCCATTTCTCCCTGGAAATCCGGACCGGTTGTTCACACCCCAGATGCCCGAATCTTGTTTTGCACTTATACATTTTGGTGGGGTGATAAGGTGGTCATACCTTGTTTCTCACATCGGTCCCGACCCACGTGAGTTTAGGGAATGATTGCTGGATGCTCTGCGGATATAATGGGAATGCAACAAACCAATGAAACAACAGAACTCATGCATGCTATGGAATAAAAAAAATCAAATCATGAAATTACATTTGAGGGTTTGTAATCATTATAGTACCTGGGGGTTGACTCCCCCCATGGATGGGTTGACCACGTCAAAAGAGCGTAGATGTTCCGCCACCCGTTGGCTGGTGGCTTCTAGGAGTTACTGCCACCTGTTCAGCTCACGCTCCACGGCAGCTAGGGGATTCAATTCGTTGGCCACAATTTGGGCCCGCTCCACATCGTCCTGTATGACGGTCATCTCCTCAGAGGCTCGCTGCATGCCCTCTTCGGCTTCTGCCAGCTGGGCCTTCAATCACAATAATAGCTCATATTGTGCTTTGAGGGAGGTCAAATGCTCGTCCGCCCGATTCTGTAGCCACCAGAACTCCTCTTCAGCCTCCTAGAGCCTCTTGATGTTTATTTCCTTCCTCTACTAGTAGTCCACATCGAGGCCATAGTCATACTCCCAAATCCTTTCCACCATAATATCTCAGACGAGCATGTGAGGACGCTGGGCATCCACTCCCCCAGCACACAGTTCATGCAGTCATGAGCGGAGTCTATCCATATCATCCAACCATAGTGCTTGGGGGGTGTCCTTGATGAAGTGCATGATCAGAATCCATGATCGTAAACAAACTATATTGTTATCCTCTTTGTCGAAGGCCGTCTCATCCCAATCGACATGGTTGGTAGGATCATACACAGGGAACTCCCCTAGGAACTCTTCAGTAGGGTCCACGTCTAGTGTTTGATCGGGCGTGATAGGACTAGGGTTGTCCGACTGGTCCTCATCATTGGACCCCACCTCAATGATCTCAGGCATAGCCCCACTGATGGTCCCACTGGTGATCAGAAGCGACATAGTTAGGTCCATTGGGGCCTCCGCCTCTGCGACCACCAGAATTCCCCTGGGAAGGATGATATAATAAGACCCAACCAACCTCACCAGGGAGACCCACACCATTTGAAGAACTGTACGCACCAAAAATGGACATAGATGTTAGTAAAAATGGCCAGGGGATAGCAGTCACAAAATTAGTGGAAGGTACATACAAAGATCGAATCCCTGGTCTCTCTCTTGGGTTGATGCTATCCGGACCCTAAAGCATGGCCCCCGTATATGGTCGGAAGGTCTAAAAACTCTGGAGGTGTTGCCTCAAAGATCCTAGCCCCACTGGAGGTAGCATCAGACACCATGGTGAGTGTAGATCCTGAGGGCCCTGTGTTAGCATCCACTAAGGGATGAAACTGAGTTCTATGTATAATAATCTCCTGCAAGGTTCATGTATTAGCGGGGAGTCCAGAATAACCTCAAATAAAGTCTCAGAAAATGGGGTTTCAGATTTTTACCTCAAGGGCCTCTACAAACTCTTCAAGATCTGAGTCTTGATCTCCAATTTCACCCTCCTCCAACGGGCTCCCTCTCCCAGCCTCGTCTCCCCAAGAGGACACTTTTAATTCTTCCTACAGGGGGAAGTGCTCTCTTAAATTAACATCTGATAGTTGCAGGGGAGTAGTGAGATCGAGAAACACCTTAACTCGATATGTCATTGGACGAGGAACACCCCGGGAGTGCACAAAGTCCTCCATCTCAGTTAGATATTGTTCCCCTTCAGATTGGGATACCAAAAAGCTAGCTCAGATAGGGCCTATCCCTAATAAATCAATCCCAAGATGGTTCAGGTTCTGCCCCAACTCAGCGGGACTGAGGAATTGCCTGTTGAATTCCTAGATGTCCCATCCCTCTGGGAAGACAACATCCTCCGATATATCGATATGGAACAATCACTTCCTGGGAGCTTGGGTGGGTATCCTGCAAAATCCTCTCGGTGGCCTCCCCTCTGGATGGATCTGTTCTTCTGGAAATGCCAAATCTGCTACCACTACTAGATCTGCTACCACTACTTCCCCCTCAACTGATCCGGGCCTTGTCTCCACGGTAGCCCTACCACCACGGGATGCCCTTGCTGCCTTCCTTCCCCGAGGTCGAGGAAGCTCCCCATCACCAACTTGAATGGCTGGCTGCTTCAGCATCTCCCTTGTGTAGGCCGCCTCCAAGCTCTGGGCATATTACTTTACCAGACCGAGGATGGTGGTCGATAGAGGAAACTCATTCCGCATTTTCCCATCTTCCTACGTGAACAAGAGCCACATATACCTCATCACGCACAGGTGTTCTTCATAGAACACCTCCAGATAGACTTTTTGGGTTAACCTCTGCATATAGCGGAATTGCCTTGCAAACCGGTGCGGGGTATATGGTTCGAAGATGGGCTCACGGTCCACCATCACCCACAGAACTCCACCTAAAAAGGCCAGGAGATAGGCTCAGTTCTCTTCCTTTCCCCTACCATAATCAGTAAATACCCCCATCGATAATGGGAATGAGTGTACATTGAATTCCTCCACCTTCCACTCCCAGTTCAGAACTGACGATGCAGTCAGCTTAGCCAGAAAGCTCCTCACGACATTTAGGATCGATGGGTGGATGTTCGAGCCTAGAGGAGAGATAAGGGTCAGGTATTCATAAACCCCCCATGATATGTGCCTATATCCACCCGTACAGAAGGTAGAATGGCCCACATACCCTCAGCGGCCTTTTTCCCTTGCAAATATTCCACAACACCTTATACAGCTTGGTGAGCATCGGGATTCCCAGGTTGATACGCCCTCCGGTTTCAAATGTGGAAGCCATGATGAATGCGTTGGGGCATACTCCTGTTTTGATATCCCTCACTGGCAGGATCCAACCATAGATTAGAGCTGCGATGAACACTTCCATCCTGACTATTGGTTGTCTCTCGGTGCCAACGCTGAACCCCCAGGTCTTCCACTGGCTGTCCTCCAATAGTCTCCAGTACGAGTGCTCCTTACTCTGAGCCCCCTTCGGGCAAGTCCGAGACCTCACCAGAAACTGCCTATTTTCCGGGATGTTCAGAAATTGTTTGAACCACCGCTAGAAGTGGACATCTCTAACTACCTCCTTGTTTTCCCTAAGCACAAGCTCTATCAGGACCATCACCAGCCGTGGAATTTACTCGGGATCCTCCCATGCACTCATGACAGGGAGTAATTCTTCATACATCTCCCCCAGTATCAGGACCCCCCCGAGATCTTGTGTACATCCCACAAGCTAATACTGACCTCCCCATGGTGTAAGTGGAAGGTATAAGTCCTCGATGACCGTCTTCTCAACAAATCTGGAATCAACTACTTCGGTTGATATATGTGGAATTAAGAGGCCCATGCCGACTCATACAAACCCACTCTCCTTAGCTCAGCCCCAAACTCCTCACACGAGGTGCGTACCCAGTATGCTCAGGCCCAATCATTTGTGAAGTTGCTGCCCTAGCGCAGGTCCCATTCCTCAGACCACCCCTTCCTCGTGTTACTCAAATCCGCCTTTAGTATCATGTGGTATAGAGGAGGAGACATCTATAGCTGTAGTGCCTACCCATTGATGTTATTTTGGTGGTTGTATAAAAAATTAGCATTGATAGGTGTCAAATCCTCCTGGGAATAGCCATCAGCCGCCCTGAACCATCGGTGCTGTCACGACGTTCTCCTGAACCAGTAAGCTGGTTCGTACCGACTTCTTTCTGAGATGAAGACGTCATCCCTTAGCCCGAAGCCATACAAGGGAAACCTCATACATAGCAGGTGGTTCTTATGGCTCTTCGATAGCAGCTCCACCAATGAATTATGGTCTGAGTGGCTGCATACTAGCTCCCCCAGATCAAGACGGTTCGCCATATTATCCCTATGGGCGGCATCCGCAAGGACCCCCTAGGAAGCTTCTTGATGAGCCATTCAGTTCAGGATCTTGGACGATTCTCGGGTTGGCTCGTGAAGCTCATTCACGAAGATCGATCATGATGACTTCTCACAATGAGTGTTCGCAGAGCCCTGCCTAGGCGTTCAAGCGCAGAGTCGCAAAGTGCTGACACATGTTGTCAAAGACTTGCTGAAGCGCTGCAAAGCAGAAGGTCCGATTCACAGAGAACACTCACGGAGTACGTAGAGCTTCATGAATAGAGAGTGCAAGCAGACAAAATCACAGAGAAGAGAAATGAAAAAAGAGTGATTAGGTCCCCTATTTATAGTCGACGAACTCCGGAGCTTCGTGACACGTTCTGTGAGTGCCGAGCTTCGCGGTGTGCTCGACATGCACACCCCCTATCTACCTCATGAGATCCCTTCATGACATAGATTCGCGAACTACTGAGGATTTGGAAATTTACCCTCAGACTTCGACCATTGATTTCTCCGCAGCTCCAAGTCTGAGGGGGGGGGGGGGGTGGGGGGAATTTGTTGGCACCAAAATGTGGGAAGAAGGAAAAAAGAAACAGAGGTCCTGGAAAGGCTGCCTCATGAAGACCATTCGAGGAGCCCCGATAGCCCCGCGCCCGCCACGGAGAAAGTAGGTGGTAACACTATGCAACCACCCTTGACGTTCATGATCCGCCGCGAAGGAAGGAGGAGGTAACGCTCCCCGACCACCCCTGACATTCGTGATCTGCCCCACAGCAAGGAGGTGGTAATACTTCGTGACCGCCCTTGACGTTCGCGATCCGACGCGATGAAAAGAGGCAGTAACACTCTGTGAACACCCTTAACGTTCACGGTCTAGCACAAATCAAGGAGGAGGTAACACTCCTCGACATCCCTTTATGTTCGTGATCATCCGTGAAGCAAGGAAGCGGTAACACTCCATGACTGCCCTTGATATTTGTGATCCGCCATGGAGCAAGGAGGCGGTAACACTCCGTGAACGTATTTGACATTCGCGACGTGCCACTGAGAAAACGATCTCCTCTTCATGCCAAGTGCACACTTCTTCACAGTGCCTATCCCTTATAAATATCGGCCACCCGCCAAGTTCAATGACAGATAATCCAACCTTTCGACTTCCTAGCTCCCGAATCCCGAATCATCTTCTGCTCTGTGAACCATGAGTTGTGCGAGGTACTTATGCTCTGCAAAGTGCCTCCCATTTGTCTCGTTTTGATCCCCTCTTCCGAGAGGGATTCCTTTCATGGAGCCTGACAGCCTCCGTGAATGAAGGGTATCCCCAAGGGCACTCGGGTCATCACAGAGTGTTTATTCTTCGTGAAAAACCCTTCATGCACACACAATTCACATGCCAAGGAAGGGTCATTGTACTTCGCAAAGCACATTGATTCACGATGCCTTGATTTGTGAGGCACCTTTTTCATGAAAGGAAGTGCTCCACGATTTCCTTTTGACTTTGCAAAGCACCTCCCATATGCACCTCTACCCTATACCTAGGCTAAGGCGCCCCACTTCGCGAAGCACACCACTTCACAAGTACCCTCCGCCATGAGGAGCAGCGTAGCTTCACAAGGCCCCTGCCTATGAACCCCTCTTCTTTGAAATTCCTTTTCACGTGCGACCCTCCAAGTTTGCACGATGGTATTTCAATGTTCCTTGGACAGTACTTCCATTTGCGTTGCTTTTCCTTATACTTCTTTGCATAGGCACGCTAACGACTATTGCTTCTTCAAATAGTCACTCTAATGTGGACCCCCTAATGGTTCTCTCTATGAAACCCCCTATCCATAGCCTTGCATGTCCCCTCTCTGCACCAATGAGTAGAGGGTAATAGTTATGTAAGTACTATGGGTATGGAGGAAAACCACATCGTGTGAGCTGTAGGATGTTAAACTGCCAACCACCTTCGTCCTCAGCACATGACGTTAAACTGTGACATCGCCCTGTGCCTCGCACATGAGGTTCCCCCGCTTTGGACATTCTGCATGGCCACTAGTCCCCACAGGGGATGATATCCTCCTCATGGGAGTGGAGTTTGTCTGCGGGAAAGGGAAACCATCTTGGGCTAATCCCTTATATTTCTTGCAGGAGGAAACATCCATGCTCCTCCTTTCTTCTTAGGTCCCCAGGGTTGAAAAAGGGCAGGATATACCCTGGGACCCTCCTTTCTTCCGTACCAAATCCCTCTCCTCATGCGCTTTTTCACCATCGGACCTCCCTCCTGGAGTAAGTTCGAACCTCTCCGGGCTGCAAACCATGTATAATCCATTGTTTCCTCTTTGGGTTGCTAACTACATGTAAGCCCCACTCCACTTACCACAGACGCACCTTTTGTGATGTGATCGTCAGGTCTCTGCTGTGTCTTATTTCTCACACCGAGCACGACTCACATGGGCTTTGAGCAAGCACTGACCATGACATCTTGCCAATGTCGAGAAGCCTAGAGTGTAAACCCCAAGCCCTTTCCTGAACTATGTGTTCTTTGATCCTTGTTAAGGCAAGGTACGTAGGATGCCTCCATAAGGTCCAGGACCACCACCCATTGGACCTCATGTCCTCCTTCATGTTGGTTCACCGATTCCCCCAACTGAACTATGTGGTTTTTGATCCATGTTAAGGCAAGGTACATAAGAAGCCTCCACAAGGTCCTATCCCACCACCCATTGGACCCCAGGTCCTCCATCACATCGGTTCACTGATGCCCATAACCTAAACTACGTGGTCTTTGATCCTTATTAAGGCAAGGTACGTAGGAAGCCTCCACGAGGTCCAAGCCCACCACCCATTGGACCCCAGGTCCTCCTTCATGTCAGTTCACTGATGCCTCCACCTGAACTACATGGTGTTTGATCCTTGGTAAGGCAAAGTACGTAGGAAGCCTCCATGAGGTCGAAGACCACCACCCATTGGACCCCATGTCCTCCTTCACGTCAGTTCACCGATGCCTCCACCCGAACTATGAGGACTTTGATCCTTGCTAAGATAGGGTATGTAGGAAGACTCCCTGAGGTTCAATCCCATCCACCTTTGGACCCCAGGTACCCCTTCACGTCAGTTTCCAACCACTCTAACTATGAGTAATTTTATCGTTTCTATGGCAGGGTACGTAGGAAGCATCCCTGAGGTTCAAGCCCATCCACCATTGGACCCCAGGTCTACCTTCACGTCAGTTGCCAACCACCCGAACTATGAGGACGTTGATCCTTGTTATGGAAGGGTATGTAGGAAGCCTCCCTGAGGTTCAAACCATCGACCATTGGACCCCAGGTCCACCTTCACATCAGTTCCCAACCACCCGAACTACGTGGAATTTGATCCTTGCTAAGGCAGGGTATGTAGGAAGCCTCTCTGAGGTTCAAGCCCACCACCGTCCATTAGTCCCAACTATCTTCCCGCTGGTGCGCCAAGCCCCATAACCTGAACTATGAGGACTTTGATCCTTTCTAAGTTAAGTTACGTAGGAGGCCTCCCCAAAGTTCAAGCCCAAAATCTAGTAGTTCCAACCCACTTCACATCGGTCCCCCCCCGTCCTGCATGATGTTAAATTGTGGACCGCATCCAGCGGTAAGCCGTTGTGACCCCATCCAGTGGTAAGCCGTTGTGACTCCATTCAGAGGCAATCCGCCATCAGATGAACTATGTGAACTTTGATTCTCTTCCATGGGGATACGTAGGAAGCCTCTTTGAGGCTTGATCCCAAAATCATCATCATCCTCAGGACGGTTCCATCCCATTCACCACCCCCTCATGAAACCTTCCATCATCCATCCTGATTCTTACCCAGGCTGCCATATCCCAATGGGATCATGCCACCCCATTCCCAATTCTAACTAACAGCATTTGGGAGGCCACCCACATGATGGACCCAGTATCGATGTTCCCTCCAGGGGGCTCCTCTATCTGATCCACTCAAGTCAGTGTTCTGATCAGTCTGATCCATCTCTGTTGGACGTTAAACTCGCGACATACCCTGCGTTAAACATGGGAAGATGAGGAAAACATTAGATACATGACCATTTCATAGGATTCATTGTGTTTGATGTGGGATGCATCAGGATTCCGCACCCTCGAGATGCCCTATAATAAGGGACAAAAGACTGACACGCCAATCCCCCAGTGTCAGGACATGCCAGTGATGCCCCAATGTGACTACTCCCCTAACCGAATGTTGCTGCCCTGACCAGACCCCTTGGAATATCCTGACAGAAGCAGTGTAATTAACTGTCATCCATGAAGATATGGCACCAGGAAGAGTTTCATGAACAACATATTAACTCTATAAGGGAGACCCAGACTAGGTGACGAGTTCCAAGGAGGAATCCATTGAAGGAAGAACCGACATCCCATCATCCCATTTCGATCAAGGAGCAAACGTCCCTGAATAAGGAGTAGATGTCGCCCTCCTTTGGAAAGCAAGAATGCGGGAAAAGTGCTGCGAGTCCTCCACATATGGTCACAGACGCCCCGATGAAAGTGTCAAAACCAATAACATACATCTTAATGATGGAATCTTGAGACAAAAATCCCACACTGCTTTGTTAAATTCAGAAGCATAGACACAATGAAATAATGATCTTCAAATGGATATTTAAATCCAAATAAA
Source organism: Viscum album (assembly GCA_963277665.1). NCBI lineage: Eukaryota > Viridiplantae > Streptophyta > Magnoliopsida > Santalales > Viscaceae > Viscum > Viscum album. Next base: position 115,886,047 of record OY728127.1, read on the forward strand.
TTTTTTAATAGTAATTTGAAAATAAATTAATATGAATTATATAAAACACATAACAAAATAAGCAGAAAAAATGGAATACATATCATAAAAATAAAAGTGATATAATAAAACCCTTACATAGAGTTTGATTGATCATAAATGTTCTTTACCTTCCAAAATAATAAAAATATTTTTAATTATTTACTTTATTTAGGAAAATTATAAATTTTAATATTAATTTTAATATATTTATTACCATGTTATATATGTTTACTTAATCAATTAGGTTTACATTTTATGTTTTGATCACATTAGGAATTTTTATCATAAATTCCTATGGTATGTTGACTATGGTCAAAGTTGTAATTAAATAAAATATACATGGTAATATTAATGAAATAATTATAACATTTATTCATAAATTATAATTTTAAAATAAATCATGTATGATAGTTATGAAAAATTGGATATGTTACAATCTTGGGGATGGCATGTCATATGCACACATAAGTAACATTTCAATTTTTCAATTATCATTTTGGAAATGAGTTAAATAATATTTTATAATTATAGAGTGATAATAATAACATATATAACATATTATTTCTCTAAAATTTTTTATATAAAACATCCTTGTGATGTGGTGATGAAAATAGAGTCACATTGCTTTGTGAAGGTAGTAGTCAACACATATGTGAACGATGCTATCAACTTTTTTGTAAAAAAGAAAATTAAATGTTATATTTTTTCATTATATATATATCATGAATATAATAATTATTCAATTTATATCACATTAATTCTTTAAATTAATCCTTATTAACTTCCATGTAACGCACTACTGAAAAACAACTCACATCGCTTTGTGAGGCGGTAGTTTGATGTACACATGAGAGACATTATCACATCCCATAAGCAATCTAATATATAAAGGTATATATGATATAACTAATATAAGGCCATGAATATATAGTAAATATCATATATATTCTTTATACCCATTATCATACCCATACATGAGATCTATTAATTGAAAAAATAATGACATTAATTCACAGGTAAGTAGTCTTACATACACATGAATGATGATTTTATAACCCATTTTATGGAAGAGGGAAAGTAATTTTGATATTACATTATTATAACAACATCTCATTATAGTTAAAATACATAAGACACTATATAATCATTGTTTAAGAAAAATTGAAAAAAGTGGATAAAAAAATAAAATAAAAATTCTAATTGAATAATGTTTTCTCATCTTTAGGTATGAACATTATGTTTCCACCAAAATAATTAATAGGTTGAATCTATTTAAAAAAATTCTTCTAGGATTATGTGAGGTAATTTTTGAAGTTATCATGGAAGGTATTTTTCAAACACCAGAGGCTTGATGGAGTGAAGAAAACAGGTTGGGGTGTGGCCATTTATAAGTGTGGGAGAAGACAGACACAATATTGTGGAAAACAAATGCATTCTCCCATATTTTTCCTATGTAGAAGGGGTAAAAAATGGGACATACTAAAAACTTATAGGTTTTTTGGTCTATATATGTCCATAAATATGTTTTTATAAAACATTATATGACATTTTATAGTCATGTTTTTAATTTGAACTCCAATATACTAGTTTTTTTACCTTAATAGTGAAGATTGTTTTTTACGGGATTCGCTATTCATTTTAGTCAATAATTATATTGATCTTATTTTATACTATAAATTATGATTATTCAAAATTTAGAATCATTTTTATTTATAAAAATCGTAAAATTGTAAATTTTGATTTTAATATTAATCTACGAGTTGTGACAAGAAAATGGGGTTTAAAGGAGAAAAAGTACAAAAATGTTCATATTTTATATATAAAAGATACAAATCAAAATTTTATAATGAAATAAATTGTATTAAAGGAATTATAATTTACCTAATTATAATTTTATAAAATTTAAAATATAATATAACTTTTTAATCAAGTTAAAAGAAAAATTAGTTTAATTTAAAATTCAATATTTTTTCACTTTTCATCCAAAAAATAATCCATTTAGAAAATTATAAAAATAACATAAAAATATAATTTTAACATGATGATTTTAGTTTTTTTAATTAATTTCCTTAAATTAGTGAAATTTAATCTTAACATAGAACACACATATGAGATTAAAAAGTATTTCTAAGAGGTGTATTTTTTAAGCCCCATATGATTTTATAGTAGCTATATGTATATTAACAACCATGGGGTGAATATCAATAAAATTATACTGATATATAGTATATAAATATTAATTAAAACATTCATCATTAGAGATTATTTTTACTAATTAAAATGGAGAGACATTATTAATTTTAAAATAGTTGTTAGAAAAACCCAGTATTACACCCAAAAACAATCTTACAGTAAAAAAAAATATAATATAGATTAATATTAATTATATTGATTAAATGTACATAAGTAACACTTTTGATACTTGGAATCATATTCAATGCATATTCTGACTTTAAAATCACTTAATTTATTTAAAAGAATTGATATTTCTACAAAAATTTGTATTTTCACTATTCGTTGAAAAATCAATATTTTTTAAAAATAATGAAAAACAACCCAAAGTGAATTTTTTTTATTACAATATGAAAAATTATGTTAATTTTATCTTGTCAATTTTTTAAAAGATCCATAAAATTTTTATAATATTTTTTTAATGAATAGAAAATATTTTTTTGAATAAAACATTTTTTTGAAGAATGAAATCACCTAACATATAATTGATTGATTAGTTATAAAAAAATTATCAATTAATATTGAGTATGAAATTAATATATATATATATATTATAATTTAATTTTTACTATTCATACCTACCAATTTAATATCTATGTTACAATTGTAATATATATCATTAGTTGTTTAAGTTCCGCGTAGAGTGTTAAATATGCTATCAAACATAAAAATATAAAGGTTTCGTTTAATGTTAGATAATAAAGTGACTAAATTTATTAAAAAAAATATTTTAACATCTTGATTTGTTTCATTCTTATCTTGGCTTAGTGTTTCATGTCATTTATGCTAGGAAATATAATATTCCTCTTTTAAAAACTCATGGTGTTACATGAAATGCCTAAAAATATTATTTTTAAAAATATAATGTGTCTTTTATGGTATTTAATAGTTATCACATACATCCCAAGGGTTTATGGAAAGAAATATTATTTATGGGAAAATGGTACATATGGAACACGGTTGGAAAAAATTAGAATGAGTTGAATTTTCTATCCATGTGGTCTAATTTGTACCAGAACATAGTGGTTAGCCATGTGAGATGTTCCTTTCTAATAGTATGGTTTATTGAAAAATTAATTCAATGTTTAAAACATTGTTTTCCTAACTATTCAATTAAAATAAGAATGTATGGATCTGTTTGGAAAGTTATGGTCACATGGTTGGCGCACATTCCTATGAACTGCAAGGAATAACCATTTTCTTCATTAAATATAAAAAAATTAAATTTTCTCCACTAACTCTTAAGTGGGTTTACCTTTATTATCTCCTTAATTTAAACCAATATATCAGTAATACATTCCCTCCAACTTCTCTATTCCTCCATGGGAGATCTCCAATGTTCTTGTTTAGAATAAAACACCATCAGATGCATTGGAAGCCTTCAAGTAAGACCTGATCTCAATTAGCCTCTATTTTATTTTTATTATACCTCATATAAAGTTGGTTTTTAAAGTCATGGGTTTTATTCCACATCCGACTAGAGTATAGTGGAATCAAATATTGGTACTAGGGGGTTTTCTCCCATAGGAAGAGTATAACTCAAAATGCTGTATTCACTTCACCACATGTCGTTTTGTTTAGGTATATCTATGGGGTTGATTTTTAATGAATTAAAATTTATATTAATATTTTGGGATGTATTTTTATGTCATTTTTAGGTATTATTCATATAATGAGGTTTTGGACGTGTCATTTGTTGTTGGCGAGTGTTTGGTCTCCATTTCGATGTGATGGGATCATCTGGTATAGTTTTGGAAGTAATTACATTTAAAATTTTAGGGGTATTTAATTATTTATTTTCCATATGAATATTTAGACAATAATAAGGTATTTATAAATAATTAACTTATTGTATTATTCAATTGAAATATGACCTTGTATGTGTCAAATGAGCTTGGATGGTCCCTGTTAGCTGTTGGCAACCCTAGAAAAAGCATAGAAATATTCATAAAAGGTATTTCGTATGTTATAACTTCCTATAATTTATATAAATTTATACAATAATATATATATTATAGGGGCCACACTTGAGTTTGAATTCTCTCCTTTATATCATTCCAATGAAATGTTAAATTAATTAAATAGGAAATTATAATTAATGAAAATCCCAGGTCATTAAAATCCCATGTACAATAGTTTCGTTTTTTCCCTTGAGAGTCATAGAGTACCCTTTATACCTGTGAGATGGTGAGACTATGAATTTTATGATATTTCAACCACAATATAAGTATATGTGGATAAAATATATATATACCATGACTAGGATGGACATGTGGACTAACCCTGAGAGACCATTCCACCAATATTGGGTTATGACTCATTATCTTATGGTTTCCTTATTGACATGACCATGTGTGGTTGGAAAGGTCATGATACCCTATTCAAAATGATGTGTGGTGTAACATCTTGTTACCGCACTCATAGTAACACATTAAAGGTTGTTTTTGTTTTACTTTTTCTTGTGTAAGGGAAGAGTTTGGATTGGGAGGATTCATATAATGGTGAAGTTAGATATTTTATGGATTCTCACACTTAACCAGCTTTTTATGTAGGATTCTAGATGGTTACACATCATTTAATAGGCTTACACATCAGGCAATGATCCAACAAACAACTCTTGATCTTATTCATTCAATTATAGGTACACATTGTGAGTTATCATTAAAAATCATGATGAATTAATGAATGTTTTTTTAACCCAATGTTTCGGTTTTAAAAAATGAATAGTTTTCATAATGAATATTATAAAAATTACATATTACACATAATGTAATACCCTAAATTTGTTTCTAAAATAACCCATGAAAATAGTTATTTGTTTTTGGATCCTCTCTAGTTTTTTTATCCATCAACTAAGGTTCTTCACATGCTTCCTTGAAGCATTTCAACACATCCAGATCATTTCCTTTGGCATTGGATTGTGGTTTCTCTTATAGTGTGGTGTCCAAGTATGATTTACCACTCATTCTTGATGATATATTTTTCTCCTCCCATGGGTTTTCAATATATCATCATGTATTTCATGGATATACGAACTATGGTTTTGTACCATGCTTCTAGGTTGGGTTTCGAGATCTCCTCCATCTTCATTCTCATTGATGGGTGATGTTGTTAGTGTTCAGTTTCAGGAAGAGGTATGTGGTTCCATTTTAATTTTTCCAAATTGATTACCATTGTATTGCATGATTTATGTAATTTTCTGATTTAAATTAAAATTATTAAACTTGATTTCAATTACTTGGATAAAACCCATTTCTAGTGAATTGGAAGATTATAAATTATTTTGGCATGGGAATTTGGGAACCCAAAAATTCCAATGAATTGGGGTGTATTTATGGAAATTTGATGCTTTAAATTATTGAATTTAAACCGTGTATCTGACTGAAATTTTATTTAACTAAATTATTGAATTTAATTATGGAAATAAATTGTGAAAATGACTGAATTGTTCATGAATGGATTTTAAACATGTGAAAATGGATTGAAATTATTTTATAGAAACTTGGTGGTTTTATCTTATGAAAGAGTTATGTTTTTGAATAAGAATCCTTTTGGTTTTAAATAGAAAATTGGTATTGAAATGGAAGAGTATGATTTAATGGTATTTATGTTGATTTAAAATAAGTTCCCATTAATTTATTGTGTAAGATCACATGAAATACTTAGGTATTTGTTGAGTTATGTAGACACACTCTACGCTATTATAACATTCTAAAACATACATGTGGCTGGTCACATCCACGAAGGGAGGGTGATGATTCACCTCTAGCCATTTTTAGGGGGATGTGTGTACATAAATTTTTCTAAACTCACATAGAGAGTATGGAGTCCTATAGCCTGATATAAAATCAAAACAATTTGTAATATTACCATATTTCTTGTTTGTTTATTTATATTTCAGTTATAAATGTATGCCAATGATTTTTAACAGATTTACATGCCATTTCTGTATTTATATAAACTGTTTTTTGTAACTTTTTTCCTCAATCCAAAGCTTACGAAATAGTAAATCTATTGTAAAGTAAATATTGTGAATTAAAGTATTTTCAATCATTTTGAGAATATATAGAATGTTTTTTTAAATATGCATTTTAATTTCCAAACCTATCTATTTTAAAAATTGAAAGCTTTTAATTGGATAATCTATATTTGGAATATCTTATGAAATCTTTGGTGGTATTATACTAGGCATAGACTCAAACCATACTTTTTATTTGGGTGTTTGTATACATTATTTTTCTAGGTTCGAGCATAGGGAAATGATCTCTTGGAGTTGGATCCATCTGTTGAGCTTTGGACTTGGTGAGTCATTTCCTAAAGGACCATGGGTCTGTTTTCCCATATTAGTGATTTGGTTTTTGTACTTTGGGATTTTTATTCCTTTTTGTATTATGTTAATTTACTCACAGTGGAGTTTCTTTTATATGAATATTGACTTTATTGTCATTATTCCACTATGTTTTGTGGTAAATTCATTCCCAATTACATATTTTATGATGTCAGCTGCTAGTCACCAACCCATGAAGATCAGGAATTCCCCTTAGGCTATGTCAATGTTGGCTTGGTTATTGGTTTACTAGGGTACTGGGGCTGGTTTGTGACAAATTGATATAAGAGGAAGTTGTTCACCTTTTTTCATAAAGTCAATATGAATTTTTGAAATATTTTTCAGGACTTAGGAGGTAGTTGTGAGTGAGTGCCAATCCATCTCTCACCATAATGATCTTTATGTGGCCAAGGGTGGTTAGGGAAAGGCGTCTTATGGATTAGTTCTAATATTTTACCTATTTTGATTTGGATAGAGTGAAATAAAAAACATGTTTGTTCCATATGTTTGGAATATTTCCCCTTTTTGAACTGTTTGAGTGTTAATTTTTTGTCTTCCTTTTATCTATTGATGTTTTGAAGCATCTTTCATGAGAGAAGATGTGTGAATAAGATATAATAATAGGATACTATTGAACCAAAATAAGGAAATCCTTTTTTATATGAATCATGTTGAGGTTATTGTGTGCATTGTACATGCTCTAGGACAGGCACCACCTCTAGTTCTCACTTAGGCTCCATTTATGGATCCTTAGGGGGGAATGTTGATGCTCCTTCCATCACAGAATCTCATGATTGGAAAAATGGAAGATCTGAGATTAAAATGGTTCAACCTTTGAAGAAAACAACAAAAAATCGACAAAGGTATGAACAAGGAGAACTTTTCCCATAGGCCGCGCAAGTTTTCTCATATTCACGCAAGTCCACTTGCGCGACGCACCTTGGCGCGCAAGTGACTTGTATGACCTAAGTGATAACTGCCCGGTAACCGCCCGGGGTCTTCTCCTGCCTATAAATAGACCCTGTGGGCCCCCCATTTGAGAAGATCTTTTTTCCAGAAACTCATATTGAAGCTCCCGACGCCCAAGTCTCTTCTCAAAGCTTCCAAAACACTTCTAAGGTAATTTCTTACCTAGAACAGAAGATCTAAAGAGAGGGAGGAAGGCCTAAGTGTTGAAACTCATCAACACTTGCGCGCCTGATTGGCCAACCCTTAAGGGAAGTGACCACACTTGCGCGCCTCCTTACTCCTTCGATAGAACTCGCGCATCCCTTTTCTGGAAGAACCTCAAGAGGGTTCTAAAGGATTTAATAAAGATCTACTCAAGTATTTCAATGCTGGTTGAACATCGCGAAAGTACCCCACACATGTCGCGCAGGTAAACCTGCATGACCAATACTTGGGCGCCCACGCAGTACTTGCACGCCTTCCAAGACTTGTGCGCCCCTTCCTTTTTGGGTTCCAATCTTGCCCATTTTACCCCTCTTAAGCCATTACACCTTTCCTATTCAAGATTCAGTCTTCAAGACACTCTTCAAATCCATTTATGGCATGATTTCTTGATTTGACTTCCTTATCTGAAAGGAATTCTATGGAATATCTCTTAAAACCTAGTGATTTACATATCTTTATGTCACTAAAGATTGAGACTTCATTCATTCAACCTCATCCTTTAAGATGAGAGAATCCTTAACCTCGGTCTCCTTTTCAGGAATAATCCCCAGTTATAAGTCCTTTAACCTGGGCATCCTCCTCAAGAGTAAGCCCAAAATTCTTAAAGTTCCCAAATCTGGGCATCCTCCTCAGGAGTAAGCCCCAAACCTTAATCCTTAACATGAGCTTCCTTTTCAGAAATAAGTCCCAGTCATAAATCCCTTAACTTGGGACTCCTTTTCAAGAGTAAGTCCCAGTCATAATCTTGGGCTTCCTTTTCAGGAGTAAGCCCCAAGTCCCTTAAATTCTCTTTAACTAGTCCTAATTTACGTTTAATCTGGGATTCCTTCTCAGTAGTAAAACCCAATCATCAATCCTCTCCTAATTTGGGTTTCCTTTGCAGGAATAAGTCTCAAGTTAGAGTATTCAAATCTCAATGAAGCACATATACCTTTATGGACCCTATTCCTGGATTTTCTCCCTAAAGTAAATCCTAATCTTCATTTATCTGGGAAGTCATACATACATAAGACCCAAACCATTTCTTATGATTACTTTTTCAAGGCCCAATTGTCTATTTTATTACCAATACCTCTTGTTTCTCACACCGAGCATGACTCACGTGATCTTAGAGAGTAAAAGTAATTATGACATCCTTCTTTGATCCATCAATCATAGACATTATACTCCCTTACTCGAACTATGTGGGTTCTGATTCCTTTTCCAAAACAAAGGATACATAGGTAGCCCATCTACGGGTTCGATCCCAACTCTGAAATAATCCATGTCCTTCTGAATGACAATAAACTTCATGTGCCCCACTCAGTGGCTTTAAAACCAGCCTGGTCATCATAATGACCAAGAGACTTTTATATAAATGTTTTGAAGGATACCATTGACCAAGAATCTCTAAATAGATACAGATGATTATCTATTGATGAAGAACCTTGAATACATATAAAAGATTCTCTAAATTTATTACATATTTAATCTATTGATTGCCAAAACTGAAGGAAAAGCTCATTTTATACTTGGTAATGTAATAAGGATTCACGAACATAACTTAAATCTATAAAGAGAGTCCCAGAATAGACAATAATTCCCCTAAAAAAGGTGTGATGAGTCCGACCTCCCATCCTCTCGACCAATGAAAATTCCTAAGCCTCACCAATTCACAAACTAATGAAGTGCCTACCTTTGGAAAGTAGGTCCAAATGGATGTGGAATCATTGGATGTTTCCGGTTCTACGAACAAACCCGTTAGAAACCGATCGGAACGTTTGAATATCCCATCCAGGAGGTCATCCCCGAATTCCGAGGAAAAAAAAATGGTGAACCCGACGTGAATCCTTAACCAAGTTAAAATGATGTTTTACCTATTTGTTAAGACCCTATTTAAAACTCAGTAAGAGGGCTAACAAAAAAAATCCTTGACATGTGTGCTCATCCAAAGGATGATGTAGCTGAATTTATCTTGATTACGTCTGTTATATCAAACAGGCACTCTTTTCCAAGATCTTCTATATTTCCTAATGGATTCTCTCAAATTCACACCTATGAATACTGCTGCTGCAAATACCACTGCTGCTATTCCTACTCGATCGTCATCCGCTCTGAGGATGACATCACCTACTCAGCGTCTTCACCGCTGTGTATCAAATGTGCTGGTTAAGGAGTACCGTCAACACGGTACCATCCCAACTCTGGAGGCTGCCCGATAGGCCCTCCAAGTGAACAACTCACACAGGTCATCCGAACAACGACGACCAGTGATCAAGAGGCAGGCGGTGATGACTACCGTCTCCAACTGTTTCGGGTCGTTATCCCCAGAACGCAATTTCCATTCGCTCCCTTACTCTGAGGAAGTGAATGGGCAGGTCCCTCAGGGCCTTAATTCAAAAAGATAGGAGTCCTTCCCGAGGGCTCCCATCAATATTTGCCGCCAGACTCGTGCGACAGTGCACCCTCAACATGATGAGGGTACCGACTCCAGGCATTCGACTCAGGTTCCTCGAACCCAAGCAGGCAAGACGAACCGCCAGAGATGGAATCCGATTAACAATGGGCATGTTTTAATCCCTGACATCTCCGGAGAAGTCCACCAACCTAACTTGGTGGAAAACAATGAGCATGCATGAACACCTGTCCGTTTTAATTCCGCTGTCTAGCAGACTCATCTGGAAGCATCACACCAATCCTGCCAGGAAATTCCGTTGGAGTACTATAGGCAGGAACATACACCTGCTTATACATCATCAGTTAGTCAGCAGGCTCTCCTGACTACATATGATGGATCTCGTCAACCACGTTTGGCGAAGTGTAATCAGCAGGAACATACACCTGCTAGTACTAATGAAGCCTACCAATAGTCTCGCTTGGTAGCGCACGGAGAAGTCAGTCGGAAAGCTCCGACGACAAACAGGAGGAAAACTCAACTCTCTGCCTCCACACTTGAGTACTGTTAGGATTCACTGATAGGAAAAAGAGGACATGAGCAGGCAAATACACCTACTCCAAGACTAGAATGGACGTATATCCCCGTTCCGATAGCTGAAGTCACCAAGCATATTTTTTCAATGGTGAAAGAGCAGAAGCAAATTCCTGCTCATATTCTGGATGCTTACCAGGATATCATAACAGCTTCAGCATCATCTCAGGGAAAGACACATAAATTTATCCCTAGCAGTGGAGTGACACATCAATGATTCACTCCGAAACAAACACACACATCTGTTCCTGTCCAAGAGGGTTATGGGGAATACTCCCCTATATCATACGGACAACCAAGTTTGGCACGTACACCTGATTTGAGTGGAGATCGTCAGCCTAACCTGACCATCTTTCCTGATCAGGCACATACACCTGCTCAGAGCAACCACTTTCATCAACAAGTGGCTTCCAAAGCGAGTAAGAAGGCATCTAAGAAAAAGATCCGCCCAGCACAGTCAGGAGATCAAAGGCCAATCTGTAACAAGGCCTTGCTCGATGATGGAGTTCTTTAATCCCTCAGACATTTATGTGTTGGAATTCAAGATTCTACTCCCTCAGTTCCCAATAACAGGAAAATTAATTCCGAAGGGCTTCAACAGACACTTCCTCATGAAGGCTTGCTTCATGACAATTCGGTCAATATTGAAGTTTCGTCTTCAGATGAGAGCCACAGGAACCCTCTGTGTGGTCAGAAGACCAAGGAGCAAGAGATCTCATCTTTTTCTGTAACCCATTATGGTGGTCCTCCCCATGATGATGAATTTCTCTGCGAAAGTCCTCTCTGCAGTAGTGATTCACATTGCCTGAAAAATACTCCAGTGGACAATGTAGTGCCGAGAAATCCCTCTTATCTTGAGGCACATGCAAATGAGAAACCAGTCATGTCTGATGATTTATCGCTAGAAAGTGAAATACTTTCTCAATCAGAAGATAGCCCAGGGTGTAGGTCATTCTCCGAACCACCCCTAAGTCATGGATCTTCTAGTTTGATCAATGATCTCTCTACCAATCTTGTTGAATCCGATGAAGCAACAAGGAAACACCAACTCTGGTCAAAACAGGTAGAAGAATCTTCATTTAATGATGAAGAGGAAATGATGAACATGAGGAAAAAACTGGCGAAAAGTGAGGTACCAGTCATGTTTTGGCCTTTGGCTGACTCCCAGTATGACGTTCCAAAGATGTTGATAGAAGATGGAATCCATGATATTCGTCTCAACATATGGAAAACTCTTTTTCAATTGAAGAAGAAGGTATTATCTTATGATGAATATGAAAATCATCTTAAGATAATAGAAGGGCTAAAACGTCAGATTGATTTGGAATCTCTATCAGTCTCTCGGTATCTGAAGGCTGAAAAAGAAACAGAGAACCCTTCAACGTTCATGCCTTGGCGCACTAAGAAAATTGTGTCAGTTAATTGCCAATGCTCCATCTGGTGTTCATATCCGAGGATGGGGTGTTCACAGAGCAATACATTTCACAGTGCTTTCCAGTCAGCAAAGCCCACCGAAAATGGTCTCATGCAATGTTATTGCCCATAGCCAGCCACCGTCAATGGTCTCTGTTCGTAATCAATAGCTTGCTCAAGAAAAGGCTTCAACTAGTTCCTCTCAAAATCAAGCATATAGAGAACAATTTGTTGAATTTCTCCTACATCAAGCAGGAGAGAATATTGCACAAGCCTCTCGTATGGAGAAAACACATCATCAAATGACAGAAGTTTTGGAAATCATCCAATGGTCTGTTAAACCATGTGATAAATGTGGATACAGTTTAATGCATCCAGCTAATTTCCGAACTAAGATTCGCAAGATCAAGAGATCTTTTAAGAAGGTCTCAGACATAGGATGTCAAGAGCCACCCCAGCTTGTCAGACTGGGGACTCCTTTAACCTAACCCTCAGAGTCAATAAATGGGATTTGAGGAGTTGAGCGGAAGCAGCATGAACATCCCCAATTCACGAGACTGGGGACTCTTTCAAATCATCAATCCCCTTCTCAGAGAATATTGGTCTTTTCTCGATTGGGGAAGAAGCCCCAAGAGGAATGAAGAGCCAAATTATTATGAGATTCCCTCCAAGTTATAGATCGTCAAGAAGTTCCTAAAGGATTAAATCAACAAAAGGAAAAGTCTCATCAATGACATGAAAGAAGACAATATCACAGAAATGTTGATAGAAGGGATGCGATGAATTATGAATCAATCAATGCCATCAATGCCATTGTTGCTAATCCACCAGAGGAGACTCACTCAGGGGACTCAGATGAAGAGCGTCCTACTCAAGAAAATGTACGCACTGATACTAATGAAGAAGGTGTGCGTACACGAAGTCAAAGGATTACTCAGAACCTAGGTAATCCACTTCCTTCTCTCCAACAATTATCCAAAAAAGGGAGGGGAAAGAATCAGGTTACATATCCTTCCTCTGGAAAAGGTCAATCGCTCTCATTAGAGAAAAGGTTTGCACAATAGGAGGAAGAAAAGAAATAATTAAGAAGGTTGAATGCAGAACTACTTCAGAGTAGTCTTCTTCTTAAGAATGCTGAAGTCTGACAGCCGAAGGAATTTGTTGCAGCTACTAAGATGGATCTGGAATATCCTCCTTTATCAGTACACCCTTAGAGGTCTAATCCTACGGGTCAAACACAAAAATGGTTGGTAGTGCTACCATCAGTTGCAACACCAATCACCACATCTGTCCAAGCTCCATTCATTCCACCTACCCAAGACCAAATTCAACCTGATGTTTCTCAAAAGTTAATAACTACTATTGAGTCATTAACAGATCAGTTAGAAACTATGGAAGGGAAACAGGCTCAAGTTCAACCAGAAAAGAATGTTTACCCTGAATGGGTAGATTCAATTTCTCCTCCATCCAGTTTTGGAAACCCTGTTTTCCCTACTTTCAATGGATCAGGCGACCCTGAACAACATTTGACACATTACGTGTCTTGTTTTGATCCTATGATGGGAACTCCCGAGCAGCAAGAAGCAGTGAAACTCAGATGCTTCATTCAAACCTTGCATGGACCAGCTTTTGTCTGGTATACAAGCTTGCAATCCCGGTCAATCATCAGAAGGGATGATCTTCGCAAAAAATTCCTTCTTCAGTTTAGCTCAACTTTGCCAAAAACGATAGTTTTCGATCTTACAAACTGAAAGAAAAGGGAGAGTGAAAGAGTCTCTGATTTCATTGCTCGCTGGAAGGGATTAACATATTCCCTGAGTTTAGCACTCCCTCAAGAAGAGTTATTGCCAATCTATGTGGAAAATTTGCATGACGAATTATGCACACCATTGATCTCTGTGAAATACACTGGAGGGTTTCGAGACCTTACTTCAATCACTCAGCAGATTGAAGATTCCCTTATACAGGCTAAGGCTAAATCTCGTGTAATTCCATCAGCTCCAGGAAGGAGAATGGGTAAAGTGGAAACTGCTACAGTTATGCTTAAACAATCGCCTGTACCTATTTCTACTTCAAAACCTTCATCTTCTCAAAGGGCCCCGCCTCCTGAATGCCAACAAAAAAGGTCGTTTCGTCCAATTAATCAAAGAGATCAATGAAGAAAACAATTTGAGGATTTGAAGACTAAAACATAGTCTTTCCAAAATGAGCAAGTTCTAGGTTACTTCATTTCAGCTCTGGAAAATAATTTGGTTCAATTACCAGTGCCCAAGAGGCCAAACAAGGAAGTAGATGAAGAACGTCCCAATTATTGTCCCTTTCATCAAATGTTGGGGCATCCCATACATGAGTGTTTTGTCTTTAAAGACCTCCTGCAAAAGATGGTCGACTTGGGACAAGTCAAGTTGAAAGGTTCTTCGACTCAGGTAGCATGTGTTACTACTACAGTTCCAGAGGAGGAAGGTGAATGGTAAGAAGTCAAAAGCAGAAATGCACAGAATTATGATGATTAGATGGTCAGAAAGACAATCAATCGGACTCATACCATTTTGCGAACACAATTAAAGAAACCAATTGTGTCTTCTTCCATGAATATTTCGGTAAAACCCTCTTCGTCAGAGGGAAAGTCCTCAAAGAAACGGTTTGATTAAAAGAAGGAAAAAGAATCAGAAGAAGATGAGTATGTGTCAAAGCCTAAATTGTCTTTGACTCTGGTAGACTTTATGCCATCTACTTAAAAGCCACGGGCACCGCACCATCAAACGGCACAACCTAAACAGGCTAGTTAGGTAGAGTCTTTATTAGACGAAGAGTTAATCTTCAGTTCTGTTAATATGATTCAATTAACAGATCTGTATTGCAGTCGTAATTTCAATTTTGATGAGCCTGAATTCCCTGTATCAAATAAGGGAATCTGAGGAAGTTATAGAGGTTCAGGATACAGGGGAAGACGTGGATCTTTCCGAAGCCACTACTCCAATTCTACCCCTTTTAGCACTGTGTATGCAGCATAAACTCGTGGTAGAGCCCTTCAGCGAGCTCAAAAAGAACAAGCAAGTTCTTCTTCCAATAGTCAACTCAGTCTTAGCACAGTTATTTTGGAAGACCGATTGAAGATTCCATCTTCTTTATCTCAACAAGTAAATGGATCTAATAGGTCTAATCTTCCAAAACCAAGGATGTTTCCAACTTCTATCCCAATACAAGATGCATCAGCTTCCAAAGAATCTGCTTCCAAGGTAGCTGCTAAACCGCATATTCCTGTTGGGAAACGCAGACCTCTAGATCAAAAGTATGATATATTGAAACACTTGGCCCAAGTACCAGCCAAGTTATCAATTTTTGATGCTTTGAATATGTCAAAATATCTTCGGGAAGCACTCATCGAAGCTTTGTCAAGTCCTCAGGAGTTTGAAACTGAAATTGCTGTAGCTGAAGTCTATCACATAGAGAATAATCCTGCAGAATGCCATACATTGATATCTTTTACTGATAAAGATGAAGATGATGTTGTGAATGGGAACATAAAACCTCTGAACTTATCTGGGAAAGTCAATGGTGTAGATATCCTAAGATCTTTCATTGACAATGGTTCAAGAGTCAACCTCATGCCCATTTGTACACTTAATCGATTGGGCCTCACGGAATCTGATTTATCTCCTTCTATCATGATGTTACAAGGATATGATAAAAATGAACAAGAACCACTGGGCGAAGCTACACTCAAAACTCCGTTTGGAGATCTTGTATCCAATTTGGATTTCATGATTGTTGATCAAGACTCAGCTTTCAACATCTTGCTTGGAAGACCCTGGCTACATCAGCATGCGGCTATCCCTTCATCATACCATCAATGTCTCAAATACTGTTTCAATGGTCATGTTGGAACATTGTATGGTCATAAGACCCCGTTCAAGACATGTGAGTCTCAATACATTGAGGCGGAATTTTATCACATGAAGGGAAGAGAGAAATCTACAATAAAGTAAATTACCAAAGTTAATGATCCATATGGTTTGGAGAAGATTCCAATAAATACATTTACACATGTGAGTATAGATTATGTGTTACCTATCAGTCAAATTGACAAAATAGGCCGAAATCAAAATACTCTTATGGAAAGATCCATAATGTCAATTACGACAATCGAGCCAAAAAACATGGGAGAAATTGGTAACCTACCAAACAGTGATGAAAACACAAGTAGTGACTTTTTCATTTCATCTCCTGAAATCCAACAGGTCTATACTTCGCCAATCAGACCAGAAGAAGTTATAGCAACATCGGAGGTGAATAATGATGTCAATTCTCAATCCATCATATCCTCTTTATTTCCCAAAGAAGGTCCTTTATCATCAATAGGGTCGGAAATGGAAGCTTCTTCTTCAAAATGTGAAAAATTTGACATCTCTTCTGATCATGAAAATTTCATTTTATCATCTACTATGCAAGTAGAAACGGAAGAAATAGCACATGATGAAGTGGAAGAGGAAGATCTTAGAGATGCTCCTCCAGCATTTGAAGAGGGTATCTCTACCACTGTTGATGAACTCAGAGAAATAAATTTGGGTACAGAGAAAGATCCACGCCCCACTTTAATTAGTGCGGCCATGACCCTTGAAGAGCAAGAGATGTATATTTATTTTGTAAAGCAAAATAAATATATTTTTTCTTGGAACTATACAGAAATTCCTGGGCTTGATCCGGATGTTTCTACTCATCATTTGGGTTTACCAAAAGAACATCGAGGATTTAAGCAAGCCGCAAGAAGAACACTCCCAACTTATGCTTCCAAAATTGAAGCTGAAGTGTATAAGCTGATCAAAGCTAAATTCATCAGAGAAGTTCAGTATCCCAAGTGGTTGGCTAATATTTTCCTTGTAAAGAAGAAGAACGGACAAATTAGGGTTTGCATCGATTTCAGAGATCTTAATCGGTATTGTCCTAAAGATGATTTCCCAGTTCTGATTACAGAACTCTTAATTGATGCGATGGCTGGCTATGAAGTACTTTCCTTCATGGATGGATATTCCGGATATAATCAGATCCAAATGGCCCCAGAAGATGAGGAATCTACAGCCTTCAGATCCCCTCAAGGTGTGTTTTGTTACCGGGTGATGCCCTTTGGTTTAAAGAATGCGGGTGAAACATATCAATGCGCCATGCATCGTATCTCCAAAACTTTCTTAGGGAAGATTGTTGAATGCTATGTAGATGATTTGGTGGTTAAATACAAACAATGTTCTAATCACTTGGATGATTTGGAAGTCATATTCCACAAGCTTCGATAATATAATTTGAATATGAACCCATTAAAATGTGCTTTTGGGGTAACCTCAAGAAAATTCCTCGGCTTTGTTGTACGCCATCGTGGTATAGAAGTCAATCCTGAGAAGACCAAGTCAATCCTTGGTATGTCACCTCCTCAAAATTTGAAATAATTAAGAGGACTTCAAGGACACTTAGCCTATATTTGGCGTTTCATTGCCAATTTGGCAGGCAAACGTTTACCCTTTACCAAATTATTGAAAAAGGAGTCACTTACCAGTGGACTGAAGAATGTCAAGAAGCGTTCGATGTTCTCAAGAAATACCTCTTGAGTCCACCATTACTCATGCCACCTGTTGAAGGAAGACCACTTATCCCCTATGTGACATCTCTAGAGCGATCATTGGGTGCCTTTCTTGCTCAAAAGAATGATGCTGGGAATGAAAATAGCCTCTACTATCTCAGTAGAACTATTCTTGAAGCAGAAACCCAGTATTCAAGTTTTGAGAAGTGCTGCCTGGCATTAATCTTTGCAGTTTAGAAACTGAGACACTACTTGCAACATCATGAGGTCCAATTGGTATCTCGCAATACTCTGCTCAAATTCATCCTTAGTCGTCCAATGATTACAGGACGTCTAGCAAGGTGGGCAGTTATTTTGCAGCAGTTCGACATTAAGTATGTATCTCAAAAGGCAATAAAGGGCCAAGCTATGGCTGATTTCCTGGTTGAACATCCTTCAGTGGAAGACACGTCTTCAGATATTGAACTCCCAGATGAGGAAGTTTTCTCTATTCAAGAGAGTCCTCAAACATGGGAAATGTATTTTGATGGTGCTTCCAGAAGTCCAACCGGGAAGAAAATGGAAAATCCTAAATTCAACAAAGTTGGTTTAGGAATTGTACTCATTTCTCCAGATAAGGCATTGTTACCTTATTCATTTTTATTGTGGGAAGGTGGTACCAATAATGAAGCTGAATACCAAGCTCTTATCACAGGCTTGGAGTTAGCGCTTCAAGCACAAGTGAATCACTGAAAGGTGAAAGGTGATTCAGACCTTGTAATCAAACAAGTCAATGGGGATTATGCCATCAGAAAAGAAGAATTAATCCCTTTGTATGATTACGTCAGAGAGTTAAGGGCGAAATTCCATTCCGAACCGACATTTTCTTATGTCCCAATGTCACAAAATGCTCAAGTTGATGCACTGGCTACTATAGCCACAGCTCTAGCAGATCCAAATCGGGACGAGACAACCATCAGTATTACCCACCGTCGTGCAATTTCACCTTATGTTCAAGCCAGAACAGAGGAAATTAATGAAATTAGTCCCATTCCTGAACCGTATGGTCATACTACAGGATGGATGTCAACTATCAGGGAATACCTTCAAAATGGAACACTTCCACCTGATAGTGCCAAGAAAGAACAAATCCGGCGACGTGTGGTCAATTTTACTCTTTATGATAGCCCAAACCACCTAGAGAAAATTCTCTACAAACATGGTTTTGATGGAGTTCTCTTCAGATGCATTGATGGTGAAGAGACAATGACTGTCATTAAAGAAGTGCATGCAGGAGTCTGTGGTGCCCACCAGTCTGGACATAGATTGTCTGATCAAATTCGAAGGCTTGGATACTTTTGGCCTTCAATGATACAAGATTGTGTTAATTTCACAAAGAAGTGTCATTCAGGCCATGTACATGCCAAATTCATTCATCAACCTCTAGAGTTACTTCATACAGCTAAATACTCATGGCCATTTGCCACATGGGGATTGGATGTGGTGGGACCTTACCCGTCAGCTACGGCTAAGCAGTTTAAGTACATTCTTACTGCTACTGATTTCTTTTCCAAATGGGCAGAGGCAGTACCTCTTAAAGAAGTCAGTTCTAAATGCATTGTTAGCTTCATCAGGTCTAACATCATTACTAGATTTGGTGTCCCTCATACCATATTGATGGACAACAGCACCAACTTCTGTTCTTCTGAGGTGAAGAAATTGTATCAAGAATACAACATTAAATCCAACCATTCATCTCGGTATCATGCGGCAGCCAATGGAAAAATAGAATCCTTTAACCAAAATCTTTCAAATATACTACAAAATATGGTGGATAAAGATAAGAGGTCATGTCCTGATAAACTCTTTCATGCTTTATGGGCATATCAGACTACCACCCGCAATGCAATGCGGTCAACTCCATATTCGTTGGTATATGGAACAGAAGCAGTATTTCCAATTGAAGTTCAATTTCCCTCACTCAGTGTAGCCATTTGTGATCAGTTATCTACAGATGAGTAATCCCAAAAGAAATTGAATGAATTGGAATAGTTAGATGAGAAAAGATTGTGCACTTTTCACCACTTGGAAATCTATCAGAATCGAATAGCATGAGCGTTTAACAAAAAAGTTCTTCTTCGCTCATTCATTCAGGGAGAATTGGTATTAGTTCTCAGAACTCCAATGATACCAGGAAAGAAACCTCCCAATCTTGAGCCAAAATGGTAAGGACCTTATTCAATATATAGGGTCTACTCCAATGGATATTATTCATTAATTTCGATGGATGGAGAACTCATTACTACTCCAACTAATGCCAGATTTTTAAAGAAGTATTTTGTATAAACTACAAAGTATTCACAAATTGTCCCCGCAACATGACACTAAACTGTGTGGCACCAGTTCGTCCTTGCTATATGACGTTAAACTATATAGCAATGGTCCAGTATGACCTTAAACCGCAACTTCGTCCCACACGACATTAAACTGTGAAAAAGTTCCCTAAAAAGTCTTGTATGACCTTAATCTACACCATGGTCCTGTATGACATTAAACTGCACCATCCATGGTCCATACATATGACCCTAAACTATTTAAAAGTCCCTTACGTCCGGAAATGTGTTAAACTCCAAAATCATCAAAGGTCCTGTATGGCCTTAAAACAACACCACCGTCCAGAAAGACCTTAAATTGCACCATCCACGATCCATTTATATGACCTTAAACTATTCGCCTTTTTGTCCAACATGACACTAAACTGTAGAAAAAATCCCCAATGCATCCAACATGACATAAATGGTGTGTTATTTTGTCCTTACTGCTTGACATTAAACTGTGCAGTCCCCCTTTTTTTTCCAACATGACATTAAACTGTATTGTCCCCACCGTCCTAACTACATGACGCTAAACTATACAGAAAGTTCGTGATACATCCTACATGACAGTAAACTGTATTTTGTCCCTGCTACATGACAATAAACTGTGCAGCACCAATAGTCCTAACTGCAAGACTTTAAACTGCAAAGCCCCTTTATATGTCCTACATGACATTAAACTATGCATCATTAAGGTTGTTGTTACATCTTGTTTCTCACACCGAGTATGACTCACATGAGCTTAGAGAAAACCTCAACCATAACACTCTCTCTGGGCTGCTAACCATGTGTAAGTCCCAACATCATTTTTTTGGGGTCATTGTCCCTAAGAATAACTTGATCATTAATTTATTCTTTAATTGAAATACACGGACTTTGATCCTTTCCTTCTAGGCTGGGTACATAGGCAACCTCCCAAGGTTCAAGCCCAAAAAAAATCTCTTCACTTCGGTTCACCTTCATCTCATACAATGTTGATTTGTGAAACCACCCATAGAATCAATATCTTTACATTTGATTCACTTTCGTCCTTGTTATATGACGTTAAACTATACAACACTTTTGTCCGGTACGACAATAAACTACAATACTCTTTGATTTTCTCATTTGAGAGGGAACCATTATTTACATTGATTTTTTAAATCATGTTTCATTTCAAAAGACTACGTGCATACATGGAAATGCCTAAACTTTTTATCTTGGGTTAAACCATCATTGCACTAAAGTCCCCTTTCACCCTTCACATGTACGAACCAAATTTGTACAAAGCGTAGTTATATAACTACGTGGGCTTGATTCCCATCCTTATGGGATACATAGGAACATTCGAGTGTCCCTCGAATCCAGTCCCAAGTATTTTGGGCCTAACCCCAAATTTCACTTTCAGTCCCTTGGCTGAAAAGTCCTCATGAAAACACACACTGTGTATTCATTATTATGGTCCTAACTCTATGACCCTAAACTAAGATCTCTCATACTTTCATCCTGCACGACGTTAAACTGCATTTCAAGAACTACGTATGGCTTGATTATCATTCTTATGAGATACGTAGTGAAGTCCAAAATTTCAATTCAGGACCCAGCCACAACATGATTATGGTTATCATTGACTTATGTATCTCTATATACATTGGAAAATACCCATATTTATGTGTTATAATCCTAACCTTAAATATTTTCAGATCCTCATAACCCTTTTCATGACTTTTAGTCACAAAAATGTCAAACTTTTGAGAATTCTTTTGCCTGACTATGCAGTACGTGCACATAGGTGGCCTTGCATAAACATTCCACATAACAGACTTGTTAGCCAAAAGATACTATTTAATTTAACTATGCAGCCAATTCCCTTAGGTGGCCCTGCATAATTCAACCCCCCTAACAGGTTTGTTAAATGATGGTAACTTCATTCTTGGGAAGAATGCCTCTTTTGTCCTTACTTGTCTTAAACAACAGTATGTAGGGATCCGCAAAAAAAATAGCCATCCTTAAAATATTTGTCCCATATCCTTTTTCATGATCTGAAAGTATTCAAGTCTATGGTTTATTCTTCTTCCCTACATTTGGGTCAGACCTTCGTAGGAGTGATATTCATCCAGTTCTTCGATAATCTTGTCTAGAAATATCTTCTCCATATTCATGTACCTCTTTCTATACAACAAACTCTATACTTTGGAAGATTTGAATCTCTATAAACATTCACTGGATTTTAGTGATAAGAAAGTAAATTTCTGAGAGTTCTTTTTTCCTGACTATGCAGCACGTTCCCATAGGTGGCCTGCATAAACAGTCCACATAACAGACTTGTCAGCCGAAAGATGCTATTTATTTGACCATGCAACCAATGCCCTTAGGTGGCCCTGTATAATTCAACCCCCTAACGGGTTTTGTTAAATAATAGTAACTTCATTCTTGGAAACTACTTCTTCTAATGCCTTTTAGCTCTTTTTCATATCATTCCTCAGATTCAAATATTCTTAATCCATAATTTACATATTTTCTCTCATACTTGAGTATGGTAATATGTTTTCAGTTAAATTTTCAAGGAATTGAATCAATTTTAATCCATTTTGGTCAAATCTATTTCGACCTTAAACATTAGCCCCTTTATGTCCGGCATGCATGACTTTAAACTGCCCACAAAAGACAAAGGAACTCTGAATAAAAGTCAATTTCCAGCTCACTAAATATACATTTTTGTATGATTTAGGTAATATTTAACAATTAAAAGGTTCAAAGTTTGTAGGGTTATTTGTAATAATCCTAGTAAAAATAAAACTATGCTTACTAGGCCCATTGGTTTAAGTAAATTTGAAGAAGGTTGTGAAATAATGCAGGTACAAATGATTGAAGATGAAAGTGTTTTTCATTGATACATAGGAGATAGAAGGACATCCACAGACTGGAGTCTCTTCTCTTTTTCAAGAATTACAAAAGACTGTCAACATAAGTCTTCATTTGATGTACAACATCCTGAGATTTATCAGCAGTTACTTGAAGCTTGTGCACTTGACCAGCTTCACTCTTTTCAGCTTGATGCAGTTCCTTCTTAGAATTTGCAATGGATTTCATGCCATTCATATGAGTTTCATCCAATGATTTATTAAGCTGATCAAGTTCCCCCAATAACAGCATCTAACTGTTGCTGGAGTTTCACCTGCTGGACGACCTTTTCTTTGATTTTATGCTTCAGCTCCTTCATCTTGGAAGTACAATCAGCTTCAACTTGGGATACCGCAGCCTCAAATTCTCCTATGTTGACTGGCAGTTTTCCACTGATCAAATCTTCGCGACTTTTTTGCGCCTGCTCCCTCTTGAAAATGATCTGTTTCACCGTGGCATGGATCTTTTCATATCAAAAACCACCAAGTCCTAGTATAACAAATTGGGATGACAATTGAGGAATCTTCGATGGTAGCTCTTCTAAAGGCACCCCAGATATGATGTTGCATATGTTGTTCCATGCCTTACATCATGAAAAGCTGAACGCTTTAAGCATCTCTAGATCTGATTCAACATCATCGTCAGAGGGGGGCATGTAATCTGGAATTAACGCACTTAAAGAAGTGCCCTGTCCTGCTTTCCCCCCCTGATTTGTGCTTCTTCACTTTCAATTCCCGTTGGGGAAGAGGCTGAGGCCTCACCTCCAGATCTAGTCATTGCAGTTGATGGACCTGCATGATTAATTGAAAGATTTAGTTAGCTTCAAAGGATAACAAATTAATAGATTGTTTTACGAATAAAGTATAATCACAAATATTGTTATCCCTTACCAAAGGATGGTTTAGAAACCTGAGAAGACTTCTCCCCATCTTTCCTGGTCTCAACAAGATTTTCAAGATGGGTCTCAGGAGGGTTTATTGGGTTTAGCTCTACTTGAGCTAATGTTTCTGCAATGGTAGGGTTGACATCAATGTCCACACCCTCTTCAGGCATTGGCAGTTCAGCAGCTTCTACGGATGAAACTGCATATTATTTTTAGTCATGGTTAGAAGTGTAAATTTTAAAAAAAAAATTGGGCGAAGGGTAGAACTCACGCACAAGGTCTTTTAAATCACATGACAACTTAGCATGATCATAAAATTCTTTGAAAGTCATTCCTTGATTCATCATTTCATCCAATGATATTTCAGAATCCTGGTTAGTCTCACCAGTGGGAGCATTTGCTACATCTTCTTGCTGACTTACGTCCTGCAACCCCTGACCCTGGACAACATCTTCAGCAGTAGGAGGGATACACGGAATGGATGCTAGCTCTTCTCCAGGAGCAGCCAGGTCAGCTTGGGTCTGTGATTGTTCTACAGCACCCTCCACGGCCTTTGAAGGAGGATCAGTCCCTTCCCTCAAGGGGGAAATTGAAGAAGCCCCTGCAATCCTCAGAAATATGAGTAACCATGTGATTATGGGTATAAACTCATGATTTTTCGAAGGACTTATCGCTGCTAATGAAGCGTTTAGCTGTGGATTTCCTCCTTCGTTGCCTTTGCTTCTTTTGTTTTTTTGGAGTATCAGTAGTCTCCCTTATAGGCACTTGGATTGGAGAATGGAAGGCTATGTCCAGCGCCTCATTCATGGCCTGCTAGCCTGGAGATATCTCGCATGGTTCGCGAGGAGAATCAGCAGCAGCCCCGATAGCAGTACCACCAGGGAAATACTGGGGAAAAGGAACCCCAGTTCCTTTCTTTGCAAGCTGCGAGATGAAGAAAATAACTTCCTTATGTAACAAAGCTTCAACTAAAATCAAGTTGCAAAGAAAATAAGGAAAGAAAACTTACATCTTCAGGAGCCACGTAATCTTGCCATTCCTCATCTCCAGAACCACCAGCCCCCTCAGTGGCTCCACGATCAATCATTTCCTTCACCCGCCTGGTGATAAGAACAGAGTCATCAGTGGCATATATGAGCATTTCCAGCTCTCTGATGTAATCTCTCACTTCATTAGGGTTATCTTCATATTGAATATTTTTAGAAGCCATAAGATTTCCTATTCCAGGAAGTTATAGGCCCTCACACAAATCCAGCCAGGCGGTCTCAGTACCACAGTATAAGCCCTGCCATAGCTGAACAACCTCTGGTCTTAGATATGAAGGCTATGAGGAAGGTCCTACAATTTTTGACTTTAATTTCTTCCCATCTCCTATAGCTACAGATAGAGAATAAGAAACTAAGACTTATAGCTTTATAAAGTAGCAGTGATTAAAATTACTACAATGAAACAACTCACCAGGAGTTGATGGAGTGGGTATTTTAATTCTAGCCGTAGGATTATATCGGGCACGAAACCGTTTTGCTACCGGTTGTGCCTCATCATCCCCATCATGATAATCTGGTGAATCAGTTCTATAAGTGGATTCTGTTGAGCCAATTTCAGATGGGGAAGCATCACCTTCATGAAGAAGGGTTTATTTCTCTACAGTACCCTTCCTCTTTCCCACTTGATATACTGGGTGATTCAATATCACTTTGGGGTATGATGCTATCCAGTGTTTGGCATAATATGTAGTCAAATTATGTGCCACTTTTTCAACTGGTAGATCAAATACTACCCCAGTCGTCTCTCTTGATGTCAGCAGCCATAGTTGTCGAGCAAAAATCGGATGTTGCTCTAACCCGACATGTACTGGAGGGGATATAACAATCTGATACAGGCATTTGAATTGGCATGAAAATCTATATGGAGAATAGGCCTCACATATGATCTCTCCATCAATCCTGGCTACTAACACACCGTCCCTGCAAGCTAGCATGTATGCCCTCAAATCCAAATGGGTTGTCCCATCATCAACAAACTGCCCAGATGGAAGACTTCCATAGGGAAAGAAGTTGAATTCCTTAAACATGCTCAGCCTCACTTTCATGTCATAACCATTAACATCTAATTGAGCAATTCCAGAGAATGCTTGCACTGACGGTCTGAAGAAGCTTCCAGGAATTTGTAATCCATTCTGTACATTGTAAGTCCTGAAGTGAGTGGCGATCCATCCCTACAAAACTTGGAATGGTCCCACTATTCTTAAAGGAGATTTACCCATGAATACATGAAGTAAACTCCAGTGAATCTTTGCTAAAATGGGGGTAGCTAACCCAACCATTTTTCCCTCAGCCAACTTTGCCGCAATGACGAAGGTCCCTGGCCTAACGCCTCCCTTCGAATCCCTGACCGTCAAGAGATAAACATTGATCCACATTGCCAAGAAACCCGCCAGACGAGTTTTCTTTTGAATTCTTTGATTCACTTCATATCCCCACTTTTCAAACTCTCCTGCTTCTAGAGTTGGCCAGAATGTTCCAGGAGCTCCTCTCTTCTTAGGTTTTGGACAGGTGGTAGGACGTTTGGGCCTGGTATCCTTGGATTTCATTTTCTTGTATCCTTTTTCTTTTAGTTCCATCTCTTTCTTCCCAATGAGAAATACATTCATCCATTATTCCATATGAATATCTTTTCTAAAATGAGTTAATGAGGTCCTTGAAGTCTTGAGCTTATGTAAGATCTTAAATAATTCTCGAGCTAAAGCAGGAGTCTTCTCTGAATCATTCCAAGTCACCTTGGGAGGAATGAATTAATCATACATATCACCCAAAATTGGAGACCCTGAGATCTTGTGGACATCCCACAAACTGATACCTACTTCTCCATGAGTCAGATGGAACGAATTAGTTGCTGGGCTCCAGTGGCTGAGTATCTCTGGCACGAAGTTATCATGTCTGTAAACATATGTTTTCTCAACCCAGACAGCCTCGTATATTGCAGCTCTCTTCAGATCCTCGATAAACTCTATGCAGTATGCCCACATCCAAGTTGGCTTCACAACTCCCCCAAGACGGAAGTCCCAACTTTCCTTCCAGCCTTTGGATTGATCCATCTGAGCATTTCGGAAGATCGAAGGATGACAATGTGGTTGAAGCTTAGGTGTATGTTTTTTCAGATCTGCTGTGCAAGGGCTATGATGCATCATATAGGCCTTCTCCACTATTCCAGCATTTATAAATACTCCTCCAACTAAGATATTTGCTGAAGCAAAGTTGGTATAATTATGAAACCACCAAAATGGAAGATAATTCTTTACTTCTAGAATAGTGACTTCTTATAGATGACCATAGCCATACAAAGGTAGATAAGTGCTTTGAGGAAAGTCGATATGATATTTCTTCAGATACTTAGCCAAATTCGGAAGAGTGCTATCTTTGACAGTATAATAATCATGGCCAATGATGTTCATCATATCATCTATCCGCTTGCTATCCAGTTCATCAATTAATCCGAGTCTAAGAGCCATTAATTCTGCACAAGAGTTGAATAAGTTAATTCATAAATGGATTGATTTTACAAAAAATTTGTGAAAGAAATCCAAAAAATGGCTAAGGCATTAAGGCGCGCAAGTATGGAGATGTCGCGCAAGTGTTACATGTGCCGCGCAAGTTTTTGTCGAGCATGTATCACCGCGCAAGTCCTATTACCTTGAGAGTAGCGCGGCAGTGAGGAAATAGTGGAAAGAAGAGACTTGCGCGGCGAAGATGGCTTGCACGGCGAGAGCTCGAGAAATTTGGTATCAGATGCTATACGCGGCCAAAAGCTGTGTATTTATAGGCCAGGAAGCCTATCTGTGCGCCATACAGAGTGCACTCAAAGCCTGCGCGACGCGAACTTACGCGCCACCCTCTGCGCCCTGAACACTTGCGCGCCACTATTTCTTTGGATGTATTCGATTTCCTCAGAGTAAAATCCTCATTTCTCTTCGGATCCAACTCTAAGGGTGGTCTTTTGTTGACGCTCCTTCCGTCACAGAATCTCATGATTTGAAAAAGGGAAGATCTGAGATTAAAATGGTTCAACCTTTGAAGAAAACATCAAAAAATCGACGAAGGGATGAACAAGGAGAACTTTTCCCATAGGCCGCGCAAGTTTTCTCATAGTCGCGCAAGTCCACTAGCACGACACACCTTGGCGTGCAAGTGACTTGCGTGACCTAAGTGATAATCGCCCGGTAACCGCCCGGGGTCTTCTCCTGCCTATAAATAGACCCTGTGGGCCCCCCCATTCGAGAAGATCTTTTTTCTAGAAACTCGGATTGAAGCTCCCGATGCCCAAGTATCTTCTCAAAGCTTCCGGAACACTTCTAAGGTAATTTCTTACCTAGAACGGAAGATCTAAAGAGAGGGAGGAAGGCCTAAGCATTGAAACTCATCAACACTTGCGTGCCTGATTGGCCAGCCCTTAAGGGAAGTGACCACACATGCGCGCCGCCTTACTCCTTCGATAGAACTTGCGCGTACCTTTTCTGGGTAAAACTCAAGAGGATTCTAAAGGCTTTAATAAAGATTCGCTCAAGTATTTCAATGCTGGTTGAACATCACGCAAGTACCCCACACATGTCACGCAGGTATACCTGCGCGACCAATACTTGCGTGCCCACGCAGAACTTGCGCGCCTTCCAAGACTTGCACGCCCCTTCCTTTTTGGGTGCCCATATTTCCCATTTTACCCCTCTTAAGCCATTACACCTTTCCTATTCAAGATTCAGTCTTCAAGACACTCTTCAAAGCCATTTATGGCATGATTTCTTGATTTGAATTCCTTATCTAAAAGGAATTATGTGGAATATCTCTCAAAACCTAGTGATTTACATATCTTTATGTCACTAAAGATTGAGAGTTCATTCATTCAACATCATCCTTTAAGATGAGAGAATCCTTAACCTGGGTCTCCTTTTCAGGAATAATCCCGAGTTATAAGTCCTTTAACCTGGGCATCCTCCTCAGGAGTAAGCCCCAAATTCTTAATGTTCCCAAATCTGGGCATCCTCCTCAGGAGTAAGCCCCAAACCTTAATCCTTAAGCTGGGATTCCTTTTCAGGAATAATCCCCAGTCATAAATCCCTTAACCTGGGCCTCCTTTTCAAGAGTAAGTCCCAGTCATAATCTTGGGCTTCCTTTTCAGGAGTAACCCCAAGTCCCTTAAATTCTCTTTAACCAGTCCTAATTTATGTTTAATCTGGGATTCATTCTCAGGAGTAAAACCCAATCATCAATCCTCTCCTAATTTGGGTTTCCTTTTCAGGAATAAGTCCCAAGTTAGAGTATTCAAATCTCCAGGAAGCACATATACCTTTATGGACCCTGTTCCTAGATTTTCTCCCTAAAGTAAATCCTAATCTTCATTTATCTGGACAGTCATACATATATAAGCCCCAAACCATTTCTTATGATGACATTTTTCATGGCCCAATTGTCTATTTTATTACCAATACGTTGTGTTTCTCACACCGTGCATGACTCACGTGATCTTAGAGAGTAAAAGTAATTATGACATCCTTCTTTGAGCCGTCAATCATAAACATTATACTCCCTTACACAAACTACGTGGATTCTGATTCCTTTTCCAAAACAAAGGATACGTAGGTAGCCCATCTACGGGTTTGATCCCAACTCTGAAATAATCCATGTCCTTCTGAATGACAATAAAATTCAAGTGCCCCACTGAGTGGCTTTAAAACCAGCCTGGTCATCATAATGACCAAGATACTTTTATATAAATGTTTTGAAGGATACCATTGACCAAGAATCTCTAAATAGATACAGATGATTCTCTATTGATGATGAACCTCGAATACATATAAAATATTCTCTAAATTTATTACATATTTAATCATTGATTTTCAAAACTGAAGGAAAATCTCATTTTATACTTGGTAATGTAATAAGGATTCATGAACATAACTTAAATCTATAAAGAGAGTCCCAGAATAGACAATAATTCCCCTAAAAAAGGTGTGATGAGTCCGACCTCCCATCCTCTCGACCAATGCAAATTCCTAAGCCTCATCATTTCACAAACTAATGAAGTGCCTACCTTTGGAATGTAGGTCCAAATGGATGTGGAATAATTGGATGTTTCCAGTTCTACGAACAAACCCGTTAGAAAACGATCAGAACGTTTGAATCTCCCATCCAGGAGGTCATCCCCAAATTCTGAGTGAAACAGGGAAGTTATTAAGAATCATTCTAAATATTTTCCTCTCCATAATCCACTACTTTTAAAAGGATCCAATAATCCTCTACATGATTAGGAATGTCTGGGAATGATAGAACATCTGTTTGAGTTCCCAGAGACACCAGACATGATCATGGTGATGTGTGCTACATTCATACTGGAAGGACCGAGTAGGATTTGTTGGGACATGATAGTGATGACAGAGAAACATGAGGTTTTAGAGTTGAAATACATTACACTTATTTCCCCCAACAAGTTCTATCCAAATTCAATGGTGTTGGCCAAGGATATAGAGTTTTTTAAGCTTGAACAGGCTGTAAAAACCATGACTGGGTATTCAAATCAGTTTGCTGAGCTAGTACGGTTCTATAATGATATTCTTTCTAATTAGAGGATGAATTATTGATCGTTTGATTTGGGACTGTGATAAAAAATACATTCTAATGTTATCATATATAAGATTCCCACTTATAGTGATGTGATGGACATGTCGATGATGGTTGAGATGGAAATTACGGAAGGTCATGGTTGATAGGAGTTCCCTTTTTTCCCAGTGGCTGAGTGGGTTTTGTCAAAGGAAAAATAGAAGAATGATTATTCTCAAAAACTTTATCGATGGAAGAGATATTATGGGCCTCCTATAGCTTCAATAGGAAGCTCTTTGATCTTATATTAGTGTGGTAAGCCAGGATATTCAAAGAGGGGTTTCATAGAGTAACCCCTGAACTGTAGCTCTTCCATACATTTAGGGAACTTATATAGATTATTCCATCACTTCACTAATCAGAATAGTGCAATAGGATCATCAGCTCCTCTAAAAATATTGGAGAAATTAAAATTTTCAGGTAAAAAAGTGTTCCAATAACAGACTTCTAGGATGATTCTTATTTATACAGTGGAAGAGTATCCAAAGGTAGAATACATGGGTCCATCATATGTGAGGGGTACCATATCTATAGAATAATCATTAGTGAATAATTATTTTGATGTAGGTATATGTCACTCTTTTATTTAAACCCTTACTTTAAATATTCTAAATATTTCTTAGGAGCTTTAACATTATGCAATGAATGTTACTACACCCATTGGTTGGAAGAGAGATAATGGATTCCTTAGTCCTACATGTCTCTTCTCTTTACCAAATGTCGAGCTACCTTGTAGTTTTTTGGTTCATGACATTAAATAACTTGAAATCATATTCAGGATGGATTTTCTCATTACCAATAGAGCCCATAATGATTTTTATCTTCGACAGTTTTACATTACTACACTAAAAGGTGTGTCTCTTGTGTTTCACAAATATTGGGACTGAAGGGAGAGGAGAGAAATACCTCATTAACTAGAATTGGGGAAATTGGTATTAGTATTTTATTTTTATTTGGAGTGGGATCCAATTAGTAGTGATGCCCCTCTAGTTTTCATCAAGTATCCCGATGTGTTTCCATTGGTTTTCTCTGGTCTTCTACAAGTGAGAGAGGTTGAGTTTTTTATTGTCTTAATGCGTAGAACTCAACCAGTATCTATTCCCTGATATCAAATAGTTTCATTTGAACAATAAAAGATGAAGTCCTTGTAAGAAAATATTATTGAGAAAGGCTTTATATGCCCTATTATTTGACCTTGGGAGGCCCCATATCACTTCTCTAAGAAGGACAATGGTTCTGTTTTCCAATGTGTTGACTACCAAAATCTCAATCATGGTACGATAAAGAACATGTATTCATTGCCATAGTTTGATAATTTGTTTGATCAGTTGAGTGGTGTGAAGCGGTTTTCAATGATCAACCATTGGCTTGGTTACTATAAGTTGAGAATAAAAGAATATGATAATCATAAAATTACATTTCAGAGTAGGTATGATAATTTTGAGTACCTTTTTATTCCCTTTGATCTGAAAAATGATCCTATAGTTTTCATGGAATTGATGAGTATTATTTTCCAATAATATCTTTGTACCTTTGCAGTTGTCTCATTTATATAAATTTGTGGTGGATCATGTTCATCATCTCAGAACTATTCTATGTACTCTTAGAGATCACAAACATTATTTCAAGATTTCAATGTTTGATTTATGGAATCAGGAAGTGAAATTATTTGGACTGGTT
Source organism: Viscum album (assembly GCA_963277665.1). Classification (NCBI taxonomy): domain Eukaryota; kingdom Viridiplantae; phylum Streptophyta; class Magnoliopsida; order Santalales; family Viscaceae; genus Viscum; species Viscum album. Next base: position 115,918,203 of record OY728127.1, read on the forward strand.
GAGTTTTATTATAACAATAGTTACTAGTCCATGATGATCATGTTACATTATAAGGCCTTGTATGTGTAGCTTTGTAAATAAAAATTTTGTTGGCCAGAGGCTGGTGAATGTTCCTTGGTTATAACATGTTTGGAGCAAGATATGACAAAAATGATTTAGTTGATTCATCAAAGGATGTTGACAACATAGTGATGATATAAGTTTCATGTTGACCATCACTATAGAACATTGAAGTTATTAGTTTTTGACAAGGTGTTATGGAATACTACACACTAGTTGGTTTATCGATGGCTTTGTAGGAAAGGTAATTTTACATATCATTTGGTTAGACCATTCAGGGTTGTTGAGAAGGTGGGGAAAGTTTCATAATACTTATCACTTCAACTATAGATTAAGTCGATACATAACATTTTCCATGTATCACAACTGAGTAAGTATCTATCTAATCCATCTCATTTATTGACCTAGAGTGATATTGATATTTAACATGACTTATCATTAACAAAATGACCTATTAGAATAGTTTATATTTAGACCATGTTACTTCTTGGGAGAAATATATCATTTGTTCGAGTGAATGGAAGCATGGTTCTAATAGTCACAAGATGTGGGAAAGTGAGGCAAAGATTAGAGTGCAGTAGCCTCATCTTTTCGGCATGAAGGTTTCTTTATATGACTTTAGGGGAAAAAATATTTTTATTGGGGGGATGATGTAAAATCCCATTACCACTCTAACATGTACACCTTAAAACTTATCTTGGTTTTCCTTTTCATTGTTTTGGGTAAGAGTTGAGTTTGTTTTGAGAGGATTACTATAATGGTGTAGTCAGATATTTTTTGGATTCTCACACATAACCAACATTTTTGGAAAGATACTAGAGGGTTACATGTCATGTAATAGGAATTCATGACATGTAATGATCTTGTAAATAATCAATGATCTGTTTCAATCTATGATAGGTACATAACGTGACTTATCTTTACATGTCGTTATGGAATTAGTGAACAATTTTTTTAACCTGAATCACTGGTTTTAAATATAGAATGGATCACATTGTGAAGGTTATGAAACATAAGTATTAAAAACCATGTATTGGTAGTATACATCATGTAATAACCCAACTACATTTTTAAAATATGTTGTGCGATTGGTTATTTTTTTGGCTCTTCTCTAGTTTTGTCTCCCTCAACCTAAGGCTCTTACAAATAATTCTTAAAGCCTTTTAACCCTTCCAGATCCATTCCTTTGGGGTTGGATCATAGTTTCTCTTGTGTCACCTTTTCCATGTTAGTGTTCCCACTCATTTTTGAAGTTCCCTCTTTCCTCTCCCATGGGTTTTCAATATGTCATCATTAATTTTATGGATATGTACCCGACATGGTTATATATTTCTTCTAGTTTGGGTTTTGAGATATCCTTTAGATTTTTTCTCATTGACATTTGTCATTTCAATTTTTTGGTTCTGATAAGAGGTTGGTGGTTCCGTTCTGATTTGGGAAAATTGAATACCATTTTATTTCTTGATTTATTTAAATTTCTAATGTAAACTAAATTGCATAAACTTTTTTTCAACTGTTTGGATAAAATCCAATTATAGGGAATTGAGATATTTAAATGGATTTGGGATGAGAATTCGTAAAACACACAATTCTATTGAATTGGGGTATTTTTATGGAAATTTGATTTTTAGAATTATTGAATGTAAAAAGTGGATTTGATGGAAAAATATTTTACATTAAATTTTTTAAATTAATTGTGGAAATTAATTTTGAGAAGCATGAAATTGGTTTTGAATGGATTTAAAACATGTGAAAATGGATTAAAATGATTTTATAGAAGCCTAGTGATTTAATCTTGTGAAAAAGGAATTCTTTTGAATAGAAAATTTTTTGGTTTTAAATGGAAAATTTGCATTGAAATGAAAAAATGGTATTTAACTATATTTTAAGTAGTATTAAAATAAATTTCCCATAATTGATTGTCTTTGGGCTAGTTGGTGAGTTATTTGGACACTTTCTAAGCTATTAAAATGTTCTAAACCATACATGTGGTGGGTGAAATCTCCAATGGTATTGTGACGTGATGCCTCTAGGAAGTGTTAGGGGGATGTGTGTGTACACATTTTTCCAGGTTCACATAGAGTGTGCAGAGTCCTATATCCTGATAAAATATTGTACCTTTTTGGAACATGACTATGTTACTAAATTTTTTATTTATAACTGAGATATAACTGTATTCCAATGCTTTGAAACAACTTTACATACCTTTGTTGGATTAAAATAAAATATTTTATGTAAATTTTGTATTTAATACATTGTTTAGAAATATTCCATCCCTTATAAAGCAATGAATCTTCTTTAAAAGTATTTTCCATCATTTCAAAATTGAATACCATGTTTTTTTAAATATGCTCTTGAATTTCTAAACCTATTTATTTTTAAATTTTAAATATTTTATTTGAATATTCTATATTTTGTATCTGTTATGTAATCTTTGGTGGTATCTTTATGGGATTATGATCACACACAACTCTTCCCTTCAGGTGTTTGTAGACACTATTCTTCTAGGTTCAAGGACGAGGATAAGATCTCTTGGAGATAGATCCTGGTGTTAAGCTTTTGATATGGTGAGTTGTGTCTTTAGGGACCTTGTTTTTTTTCACATTTTAGTACTTGGGTTTTTGTACTTTGGTATTTTTATTCCTTGTTGTATTATGGCACTTTACTCCCAATGTATATTATTTTAAATGAATATAGACTTTCTTGTCTCTCTTCCACTTTTTATTGTGGAAAATTCATTCCCATTTTCATGTTTTATGATGTCAGGTTTTTGTTTCCAACCCATAGGGATCAAGAATTACCTTAGGCCTATGTCAAGGCCGGCCTGGTTATCAGTTTACTAGGGTACTGGGGCTGGTTCGTGACATGGGATGTGATGTCATGGTGCATCAGGTGTTAACCTAAAAACATAACCTGACATATAAGATCCCATGAGGTATTTATTTTCTTACATGTGGAAATGAAGGATCCCATATAATATTACCATATAGATTATAAACCTAGGGAACTATAGTGCATTCCTCAATGACCGAAAAACCAATACAAAGTGAATTATGGGTTTGGATAGATATGGTAGTAGTGGGGAACCATAACTCTTAGAAAACAAGTCTATTCAAGGGGATAAAAGAATAGTGATGGGTTCATTCATTTTGATAACCTCAAAATTTATATATTCTAAAACACAATAACTCATGATGGAAATATTAATGACATATGGGGTTCCTAGTACTAGTATTATGAGCCTAATTAAATGTGATTCTATGATGATGATGTTGAGTGAAAATTCCTGGGATCTGTCTTCTAAGCCCTCTTGAATGACTGTGACATTATTGGGATACCCTCTTGGGATCTTTCTTATTATGAATTGGTAAATAAATAAATTATTTATAAGTAATTCCTTGCAATGTCACATAGGATTGACGATACGGCCACATGTCTTCCCAATGGGGACTATAATTCATCTTTTCTTGGGGATTTTAGATGAGTTTGTGGAGGTTGTTTCAAAACCCTTCATTAAGATATTTTCAGTGACTGATGATGATATACTAGACTAATACCAAGGACACCCCTAAGGATAAGGTGGAAAACCAATATATTATTTTTAATTTATTCTTATGGATGAGAATTTTGATCCATTTATTGAAATGATAATGTTTTATTATGTCAGACTTGGAGAGTATTACTTATTGATCAGATAGGGGTCATCCACATTAGGATTATTCCAAGATCCAATGTTTAGATCACATTCGGACCCAGAATTAGGGATTATACATTGTGTAGGATTTATATGGTGATATATATATATATATATATATATATATAATCCTTATCAGTTTCATATTTTTGGAATGTCACAACGCGTCCACCGAGGCCCGTTCTGTGACTACCCCTATCCCACCGTCTATAGGCTAGGGCCTAGCGACTAGCACCGAAAAGTTGTATTCCTATAACAGAAAGAAATTTCCTTTAAACTTGTACGGACACAAAAACTGAGGACACAACAAGAAGCAACCACAATGTAAACTACTATAGTAAAGAGTGTACTGAATGTAAATGGGATGGAATACAATCCCAACTAAAAAGTACAAGTACAACTAAAAAAGGAAAAACTATTCTTGGAACGTCCATAAATGAACCTTCCTGATGGGTAGGTAAAGCTCAAGATTAGTAATCCTAAATCATGTCATGTAAAATGGTCCACCCCTAATCACCATCCAGTCCTAGCTCCCTCTGCCTCTATCAATTATCTCCGCCGTCTTCACAAGGCACAATAAGGTGCGAGCGAAGCCCATGCAGGGGTGAGTATAAAAATACCCAGTAGGGACCTCGAGACCCCCGAAAGTCACCCAGAGTTCTATAAAGTAAAAACCACAAAGAAAGACCTCAACCATAAACAATAGACCATTCAACAACTCAACTTAGGTATAAGCCCATACATATACCTAGGTTATCATGATATACTCATATCATACATCTGGGAAGATTACCACATAGGTGAAACCATGAAGGTAAAAGACTCAGTTCACACTAGGTATATAAGTAAGTAACATAAGTACAAATGATTAGTAGAGAATAAAGATCATCTTATTATGTTGAGATGCACTACTACTGATTATACGGAGTCTGACCTACACAGGATAGATAGGTACTAACCCCCACTGACCCACACAGGATCTGACCCACACAGGATTGGTATGCGTTGACCCACATAGGATCGCTCAGCACTGACCCACACAGGATCTTACCCACATAAGATAAATATGCAATGACCCAAACAAGATCACTGAGTGCTAACCCACATAGGATCTGACCCACACAGGATCAGTGCTGACGCACACCGAATCGGTCAGTACTAACCTCCGTATGATCTGTCTCCAACCACCGCCCCACTGCCAGCCACTAGATTTCCACTCATAGTATGCTTTATTCTGGGAGAACCATTCCTCATTCCATCGTTCATACCTCAAACTATATGAATCTTCATGAAAAATTATCCCAAAGGACCACCACGTCATAAGAGTTCAAATGCGATAGACAACCCGTCAATCAAACACCTGGTATGTGACTTATAAGCATTTTAGTTTAGAGGACCCGGTTGGATTTAGATTCGGTCCAACCTGGGTATACCACAACTTTCTCTAGAACTAAAGTGGAGTATACCAAAAGTACTATCTATCTCCAAGGGTCCTAGCACTGTAGATGGTTCGTCAAACGGACACCCGAATTTTAGGTTATAGTCTTTTAGGTGAAACTATCCTGGAAGGGCCCGGGTCTGCTCAGACCCAGCCTAACCCAGTCTGTGCCAAACTGAACCACTTCAGGTTGACTTGACCCAGTTTGGGTCTGACCCGGCTGGGCTGGGCCATGAAGGGCTCGGCTCGCTGGGTCACGGTCCAGTCCGGCCCGTTGGGGGGTGTGGCCCAGCTCAAAAGGGCGCGACCCAACCCGTAGAGGCTTGACCCGCTGGGCTTGCGTGGCCCAACCTGTGGAGGCAAGGTCCACTTAGCTCGTGCATCCTGGCCTACTGGGCGCACATGGCCTAGCCCACTGGGCATGGATGGCCCGCCCTCGTTGACACAGGGTGGGGGAGTCCCCCTGATTTTCCCAAACGGCTGAGCAGACATTTGGCTTGTAATGTGGCGGCGCCACGGGGCACCACCCCGTCGTCTTGGGACCCGCAAGAGGTCGGACCCATCCCATGCCATGGTTTTGAGCCGCGACCACCTCTATTGGTGCGCAACGGCATGCCTCTCTGCCTCTGCCTTTCACGGTTGGCTCAAGATGGCCATCGTCTTCCCCCATCGTAGCTTCAGTTGTGGCCTTCCTCACCGGCGGTATGCGATGGCACGCCACACCATCTCCATGGCCGCCTGGTGGCCCCTACTCCACTATCGGCTGCAGCATAGTGTCACAACCTCCTCCTATGGCATGCGACGACATGCCGCCTCCATTGTGGCTGGCCAGTGCCACCACACCAATGATCTTCCACATTGAACACAAGGGTAATCAAGGTAGTAAAGGGCCCGAGCTATGTACGATTGGCCCATTCCCTCCGCGTTTGCATGAAAACACGAGGGAGGAATAGGGTTCAACAATCATGTGAAATTATAAAAAAAATAAATCCCTACCACAAGTTTGTTGGATAGCCTCCGCGCTTGAGGAAGAGTCGGTGTTCGTCATTCGGTGGTGATCATCAGTGCCTGCTAGAACCTGCTCCATCCTACAATTGATTGGCATCATGGAACCTTATCAAAACTTTATATCTTGGTGAGGCCATGCCAATACCTCTTCCCAAGCTCCATATAAATAGAAGAGTATGAGGTTGAGTTACGCTAATGGAATTAATGGGGGTTAATTTAATAGGAACCTTCCCATTTCCAATGGCACTATTACAAAGGATTTGAGGATTCAAGCCATTTAATGTCTTGACACATCATTGGTCCAACCATTTCCAATTTCCCGTTGGAAGAAAATAAAGAATGAAATAAAATAACAAAGTTATTTTATTACACTTTTAAAAAGTTGAATTTCTTACTTTTTCTCTAGACTTACTGTGGTCGAAGTGAATCCTCACTTAAGTGAATCCCAGTGCTACAGATTCAACAATGACCTTGGATTTTTAATCAAAGAACTAGTTCAAAAGATAGAAAACACCACCCGCACATTTACTAAACATACCTTAAAAAAAGTTCAGAAATTTCTTTACGGGAACACTGGGCTTCGAAATCATGCACCATCAAATTTTTCAAACTCGTAATAATTCCATATAATTAAAAAAATTACATGGAAAATACAGATATTTACATTCTCCCCACTTTTGGGCTTTTCATCTCCGAAAGACACAACATAGACCAAGGAAATAGATGGGGGTACTAAGCACAAATATGAGTCTCCCACTCCCATGTGCTCTCATGGAGGTTCTCGTGTTGCCAGTGAACACGCGCCAGAGGTATCGATCATCCACAAAGGACCTGCTTCGGTAAATCCTCAATCTCCACTAGAACCTTCATAATCGTCACCCTATCATCAATGTATAGTTCCCCATGGTTGATGATGTGATATGGGTAATGCACATATCTCCTCAGCTGGGATACGTGGAAGACATCGTGCACCCTCTCCAACTGCAGTGGTAGTGACCAGCAGTATGCTACCTCGCCAATCCTCAGAAGTATCAGAAAAGTTCCGATAATCCTCAGTGAGCGTTTTCCTCCTCGGTCAAATCTCCACAACCCTCATTGAGGTGAGACCTATAGAAAGATGTGGTATACCACATCAAACTCCAAGGGCCTCTATCTCCTATCAACATAAGACTTCTGTCTACTCTGTTCAGTCTTCATCTGTTCCTGGATGATCTACACCTTCTTAGTGGAAGCCCGTACCAACTCTAGACCGATAAGTGCTGACTCCCATGGGTCTGCACGGAATAGAGGTGATCTAAAAGGTAGACTATATAAGGCCTTGAATGGTTCCATACCGATTATGAATTGATAACTGTTAGTGTGTGAGAACTCCACCAAGGGAAGGTGAACCTCCCAATTGTGGCCAAAATCTAGGACACAAGAAAGTAGCATGCCCTCCAGTGTTTGAATGGTTTTCTCCGTCTGACAATCCATCTATGGATAAAAGGCATTGTTAAAATGTAGTTGATTCTTGAACTCCTCTTATAATCCCTTCCACAACCAGAATGTAAAAAGCACATAACAGTCAGAGACAATCATCGATGACACATCACAAAGTCGTACAATCTTTTTTATGTAGAGGCATCCCAATCCCTCTACTGATACCTTCTATCGGATGGGTATGAAGTGAGATGACATGGTGAGTCGGTCAACGATCACCCAGATGGAATTATATCCCCTGGACGTATGTGGATGCCCTATCACAAAGTCCATGGAGATACCTTCTTCCTTCCACTTCGGCACCTCTAGTGGCTGCACTAAGCTGGTTGGAACTTGATGCTCGACCTTCACTTTTTGATATGTGAGGCACCATGAAACAAAAGTTTCCACTTAATTCTCAATCCCTAGCCACCAGTGCTGATGCCAGAGGTCCGAGTACATCTTTTCCACACCAGGATATACCCCCAGAGGGGACGTATGAAATTCCCTCAACACCTCCTCCCGTAGCACCACTAGTACCATTGTGCGTCCTCTAAATAAGATGATGTGCTCCCCACCTTAAGAAAATCAATCAGGTGCCTATCCTATGGATATCTGATCACGTCATGCCTCACAGTCAATGTCCCCAATTTGTGCCTCCCAAACTCACTGAAGAAGTGGGGGAGTGACAGTCATAGACTAGAGGTAAGATGATCTATCTCTATCCAAAAAGGATATATACAACGTGACTAGATGCTCTGTCACCTCACTTAGAAACTATAGACCCGAACTCCTACTGGGTGCCCCTGCCACTACGTTCCCCTTACCAAGAGTATAGACTATCTCAAAGTCATAGTCCTGGAGGAACACCAGTCATCGTCATTGTCTCAGGTTTAGGTCCTTCTATGAGAAGATATACCTGAGACACTTGTGATTAAAGTTGAATATAAAACGTTCACCCAACAAGTTATATCACCAAATCTTCAAGGAGAAGACCACTTCTGCTAACTCTAGGTCATGTGTGGTGTAGTTCTTCTCATGATTTATTAGTTTTCAGGAACTATACATGATCACTACTCAATCCTACATCAGGACACATCCATATCCAGTCCTTGATGCGTCACAGTAGACTACATACCCAACACCCTCTTCTGGTAGCCTCATGATGGGGGCACTCTTCAATATATTCCTCAGCTCCTAAAAACTCTGTTGGTATCTCTCTTCCCACCTGAAGGGATATCCCTTCTTTGTCAACACTGAAAAGGGTGTTGCAACTCTGGGAAATTCGAGTAAGAATCTCAGGTCGTACCAAGACAACCCTAGTAAACTTTACACCTCTGTCACACTCCTGGGTATCTCCCAAGCTAGCACATCCACTATCTTTTCTAGACCCACTGCAACTCCAGCCTCTATGATAATGTGTCCCAAAAAGTGTACCTCTCATATCCAAAACCGGCACATCGAGAGCTTACCATAAATACTGTGATCTCAGAGTGTATCCAGAACTATCTGTAGATGATAGGAATGCTCCTCCTTCATCGTTGAATACACTAAGATGTCGTCGATGAAGACCACCACAAAGCAATCAATTTATGATTGGAAGATCTTGTTCATGAGTCACATGAACACTGAATGGGTGTTGGTCAGTCTGAAAGGCATAACTAAGAACACATTTTGGCCATACCGACATCTAATGGTCATCTTCTTCACATCCTCATCTCATACCCTAAGTTGATGATAGCATGATCTGAGGTCTATCTTCAAAAACGATCGATATCCCTTCAACTGATCAAAGAGATCATCAATCCTTGGGAGTGTATACTTGTTATTCATGGTCACCTGGTTGAGGTTACGATAATCTACACAGAGTCTCAAACTCCCATATGCCTTCTTGGCGAACAAAATCTGGGTTTCCAATAGAGAAACACTGGGCCTTATGAACCCCTTCCTCTGCAAGTCCTCTAGTTGTACCCGTAACTCACGAAGCTTCACTACTGAAAATAAGATCTATTCCAATGGTTTTGGGAAAACCATTGTTATAGTTCACTTATATGGACCTATACCAACGGTTTGGCCAAAACCATTGGTATAGGTCCCAAAATCAAAGAATCTATACCAATGTTTTTGAGAACCGTTGGCATAGTTACATGTATTTTTTATGGAATCTTCTTACAGAGAACATTAAATAAATCAAAATTTAAAATATTTATGATAATAAATATATATATTTATGAAGTTATGTTCACAAAATTCATGTTAGTTAAGTGGTTAGGTCCCTCAATCATATACCGGAGGTACTGGGATGAAAACCAACAAAAAGATTCTTTTTTGAAATACATATACTAATGATTTTATGGAAACGTTGGTATATATTTTTCGTATTACTTTTACCAATGGTTTTCAAAACCATCGGTATAGGTCCATACCTACATTTTATCCAAAACTATTGGTATAGACCTATCCCCATGGCTTACTAGCCAATGGTTATCCAAACCGTTGGTATAGGATATACCAACGGTTTGGAGGCCCATACCAACAGTTTCAAACCATTTGTAAAGGGTATTTTTCAAGTAGTGCTTCGCGAGAGCCATACAATATGTTGGTGTAAATATCAGTACCATCCTGGGGTATAGGTCGATGTAAAATTCTACCTCTCTCCATGGAGGCAGTCCTAGAACATCATCAGAAAAGATATCGGCACATTGGTCCACCACTACTGGATAGCTCGGACCATCAACATCAACTGATCCAAGGGTAAGGCTAGTCAACTAATGTGTGATCGGTTGCACCCTCCTCCAGGTAAGTCCATCCTATGATGAAAAGGTTAACTTCTTGTCGGTGAAAGAAAACCTAGTCCCATCCCCACAGACACACTGTACTTTGCACCTAATACATTCAATATGAGCATGGACCGTCGATAACCATTCCATACACAAGATGACGTCATAAGGCCTCAACACTACTACTATAAGGACCCAACCGAAACTCTCGCCTCCTAGAGTAAGCTCACACTATTGGAACTTGTGTGTAATCATAAAATCCCCTCCCATAGAAGTATCTAGCCTTAATGATTGATCCAAATGCTCTATCAGAATCTCCGAGCTCTGAACGAGGGTCATGGAAATAAAAGAGTGACTAGAACCTGTGTATATTATTACTACATCTACGGTGGAATAGAAATAGATCATACCTTTAATCATATCCAGAGCGTTGTGGTCGTAGGCCTCAACTACATGGATCTGAGCTCGTCCATGTACTCCTGCTCCCTATAGTCGGGGTGGACCACCTAGAGGTGGTGGCGGCATAACCTCGAATCGCCACCCACCGCATGCTACACGATCATCTCCTTTGCCACATCCTCTGCCCTATGGACCTCCTTGATCAAACCTCTACCTATGCCTTGGTAGTACCTTGACCATCAGCTGGTCATCTATAAGGCAGGTCGGGCAGTCAGGAGCCATGTGACCCTGCCCGCCGCACGAGTAGCTCTGCTGATCCTCAACTTTTCTCCTCTGTCCTATGGCCCCTCACCACCGAACCTATATCCTGAGGTCATCCACTATAAGCTCTGGCCCACATGGGCCCCTGCATCATCTGTCTACTTCATACTATGAATGACTCCACTACCTGAAATCTGGTGGTGTCTCTCACTGTCGGTGGCTACTCAGCTAGGAAGCTCTCCCCCCAAAGCGCTCTCTCTATCACCCAATCCTGCTTTAGAAAGCTGAGCGATGTCATTAGTGCTCTGATCTCTGGTAAAATACACTACTCAGAGGTCCAGACCTTGAAGAAAGGGTCTCGTACCATGTAGTTGGAGTAACCAAAGAGATCATTGAACCTCTCTGAGTACTGGGCCATGGTCATGCTGCCCTGATGTAAGTACTACAGATGCTATATACTTAATGAGCGTAGAGTAACTGTGAAGAACTATTCTGTGAAAAGGACCTCGAAGTCCACACAGGTGAGGGTTTCCTCATTATGTAACTGGAGTGTCAGACTCCACCATCTCCCAGCTACTCCCTATAAGATACTGGTAGCTAGGATCACCATCAGATCAGATAGTGTCCCAATTAAGCGAAAAACTCTAGCCACAACCTCCAGCGAGTCCTCAGCCTCCTTCGGATCATTCTCACCTCAGAACCTTGGATCTCTCTACCGTTGAAACTCATTAAACGCGCTCAGTCGGCGTCCACCCTCTGCTGGTGGGACTAGTTGTATCTGCTACGTAATGGGTGGTGGTGCTACTGGTGCACCAACCGATGGTAATCTCACCATAAGAAGGCCCTATACCGAAGCCTCATTGCTCGGTGGGCCATCACCATGTACTTTCTTGAAAATCCTGGTTAGTTATCTACATGGTGACATCTTGTATGAAAATAGGTTTTCCACAGTCAATAAGTTATACCTTGTTAGATAACTCAAATAAAATAAAAGAAAATTTTTCAAAACACATAGAATCCGAGTTTTTGTGCACTAAGCCAGAAATCAGAATTTAGGGTCTTGGTTTACGGATACATTGGCCGCTGTCCCAACACTGGATTCCTAAAACTAAAAACCACACTCATAACACTTAACACTATCACCGCATTGAAAAGATCATAGTCCTAGTTATTCTGTTGAATTTACTTCTCTGATACCACTTTGTCAGGACCCGTCCCCTGGGGCCCATTCCGTGACTAGCCCAAGCCGACCATCCATTGGCCAGGGGCTAGAAACTAGCACTGAGAATACATATCCATATAAAGGGAAGGAATTTCAATTAAACCTGTACAAACACACAAACTGAGAGCACAATAAGAAGCAACTGCAAAGTAAACTGCTCTAGTAAAGAGTTTATGGAAAGTAAAGGGGATGGAATACAAGCCCAACTGAAAAGTAAAAGTTCAACCGAAAAAGGGAAAAAATCTGCTGGAACATCCACCAAGGATGCTACCACAAGGGAAGGTATAGCTCATGATCAGTAGTCTGATGTCACGTCATGTCAAATGGTCCACCAATGACCACCATCCAATCTTGGTACCTCGTCCTCGATCAACACTGCCCGTCATCTGCACAAAACACAATAAGGTGTGGGTGAAGCCTGTGCATGGGTGAGTATAACAATACTCAGTAGGGACCCTGAGACTTCTGAAGGTCTCCCAGATTTTCGCAAAGGGAAAACCATGAAGCAAGACCTCAACCATAAAGCACATAACAGTAAACAACTCTACTTAGGTATAAGCCCATACATATACCTAAGTTGTCATGATGTACTCATCCCATACATGAGATAAGATTACCACAAAGGTAACACAATGAAGGTAAAAGAATCATCTCACACTAGGTATATAAGTAAATCATAGAAGTGTATATGATTAGTTGAGAATCTAGATCATCTTATTCTATCGAGAGGCACTGCTGCTGATTATACGGAGTCTTAACCACACACGATTGATATATACTAACCCCCAATGACCCACACAGGATCAGACCCATATAGGATCGGTATGTGCTAACCCACACATGATCTGACCTAGACAGGATCGGTATGAGCTTACCCACATAGGATCGCTCGGTACTATCCTTTATATGATCTGTCTCCAACCTCCACCTCACTACCAGCGAATGGATTCCCATTCATACTACCCATAATTCTGGGAGAAACATTCCTCAATCCATCAGTCGAACCTCCAGCACCATGAGGCTCCACAAAGAAGTATCCCAAAGGACTTCCATGTAGTAATGGTTCCAACGCGATAGACGATGCATCAACCAGACGTCCGGTCTGTGACCTATAAGCGTTTTAGTTCCAAGGGCCTAGATGGATTCAGTTTCAATCCAACATGACTGTAATCAAACATTATACGAAAATAAAGTGGAGTATACCAAAAGCATTGTCTTTCTCCAAGGGTCCCAACTATATAGATGGTTCATCAAACGGACTCCTGGATTTCATGTTATGGTTATTTAGGTGAAACTGGTCTGGAAGGGTCCAGGTCCGGTCCGACCCGACCCGGTTCGGGGTCGACCGAACCCATTTCGGGTTTGACCCATCTGGGCTGGGCCATAGAGGGTTCGGACCAATGGGCCACATTGGGCTCGGCCCACAGGGCCATAGTCGAGCTCATCCCATAGGGCTGCGGTCGGGCTCAACCCACTGGGCCGCGGTCAGGCTCGACCCGCTGGGCCAAGGTCTGGCTCGACCCATAGGGGGGCTTGGTTGGGCCCGCTATGGCACAACCTTCTAGGTACGTGCACCCCGGACCATGGGGGCATAGCCCACGGAGGCGCGGCCCATTGGGCATGAACGGTCGGCTGGGTTCACACGGCCCGCTGGGCTTGCACGGTCCATTGTAGCAGGGCTAGCCCTAGCTGACACGGGGGGGGGGGGGGGAGTCTCCCCAGTTTTCTCAAACTGTCGAGCAACCATTTCGCTTGTGAAGCAGCGGTGACACGGGGTGCCGCCCAGTCTCTATGGGACCATAGGAGGGCGGGCCCCTCCACCACTATGGCTTCGAACCACGACCTCCTCCATTGGCAGGTGACAGTGTGCCGCTCTGCCTCTGCCTATCATGGATGGCTCAAGCCGACCACCGTCTTCACCCACCACGGTTTCGGCCATGGCCTTCCCCACCGGTGGCACACGACGGCATGTCGCGCAACCTCCATGGCTAGCCGGTGGCCACTGCTCTACTATAAGCTATGACATAGTGCCACCACCTACTCTTGCGGCCTGCAGTGGTGTACCGCCTCCATCTTGGTTGGCCGATGCTACCACACCGGTGGTCTTCCACATTGATCACAAGGGTAAACAAGGTAGTATAGGGTCCGAGCCATGTTCAATTGGCCCATTATATCTAAATTATCTTGAAAACATGAGGGAGTAATGGGATTCAACAATCACTAGAAATTATAACAAAAAAATCCCTACCTCATGTTTTTTGGAGAGCCTCCACGCTTGAGAAAGAGTCGGTGATCGTCGTTCGATAGTGCTCGTCACCGCCCGCTAGAACCTGCTCCATCCTCCAAGGGATTGGTGTCATGGAACATTATCAAACCTTCATTACTTGGTGAATCCGTACCAATACCACTTCCCATGCTCCATATAAATAGGAGAGGGGGAGGGAAAGTAATGCCCGTGGAATTAATGGGGGATCATTTAATAGGAACTTTCCTAATTCCAACAGTGATGCTACAATTGATTTGAGGAGTCAATACATTTAATGGCTTGACACGTTGTTTGTCCCACCACTACCGCTTGTCTGTTGGTGGAAAATAAAGAATGAAATAAAATAACAATGTTATTTTATTATTCTTTTAAAAAGTTCTTAATCTATCTTTTTCTCCAAACCTAATGCGGTCAAAGTGAATCCTCTCTTAAGAGAATCCCAGTGATGTGGATTTAACGGTGACCTCATATTTTTAATCCAAGCACCGGTTCAAAAGATATAAAATAAGGCCCATGGATTTACTGAAAGTACCTTAATAAAAGGTCAGAAATTTATTCCAGGCACATCAGGCCTTAGAATCACGCACCATCAAATTTGGCAGACTCATAATAATTCCATATAATTCAAAAAAAATTACATGGAAAATATAGGTCTTTACTTGGAATGTTTAGATATCACATTAAATTTTTCATTATAGGGATTAGAAGTAGGTATGAGTGATCCGAGGACTTGGACATGTGTCCACAATTTGTTAGATAGATGGATCAAAGACATGTTTATACTGTAAAAATATGGTATTGTCAATATGGATTAAATACCCAATGGTTTAATTCCTTATACATGATTGAGAAGGGTGAAATATAGCTAAATAGATTCTTCATGAGATATCAATTCAATTAAGACCGTGGACCCATGGATAGATTATGTATTTGATTTACATTATTGCTTCTATTTATTTTTATCAGTTGATTATTCTTATATTATTATATACTGGAAGATTAAATATCATATTATTACAATATATTTTACTTAATAAGAATGATATTTCATTGGTGGTTCCCTACTGAGTTTTATACTTACACCCTACTTAGGCTTCCATCGTTCTGGGGTACCCCAACAATCCTTCATAATTTTGCATGAACATGTTTTCATGAGGCCCTGAACAGATCAGGAAGTAAGGATTGTATATTTATGTGGTTATCAAGTATGTGGTTAATGATGGAGGTTGTTTTAGTACATTTTACCTTTTATATAGTTCATTTATTCCTTTTTAAGTTATCAAACTACTTGGAGATTAGTTTTCTATGTATTACATTGAAATATAATATTATATTACATTTCCATTTTTATTACATCCTTATTCTATTTATTTATTTCAAAATCTATTTATTTTCATTATATGGATTATTTTTTGTTACTTTTTTGGGGTTTATATTATGATATAATTGAATAGTCTATCCAAAGACACACACTAGTCCCTTAATGCCTGTCGGGGGCCTCAGTCATAAGGGGATACATTCTTGAGGCCTTGTTGTCAAATGGTTCTTTTACTATACAAAAAGTGAACTGGGAAGGCAACTGAAATTTTAAAAAATTTATTATTATGCATTTTTTGGTATAATATCTCATTCCATGATCATAATTTTTCAAAATATTGAATAACTATCAAATATTCTAAATTAAAAGTGGTTAAATAATAAACATGACAATAAATTTTTATAACGATTCATATATTTCATGGATTAGTAGAATATTACCGATTGTTTTTTAAAGACATTGTTTTATTATCTATCTTACTAACCTTTTCAACTAAAATAGAGTAAATTCATCTAGTTGACAGTTTGTGATGAATATTTCTAGGAACTATAATTATTATTTTTTGAATGGTCTAGTTTTTCCTCTCCCAATATAAATGTTTAATTTTTCATTAGTAGTTATAGTTATTTTAAAGTACATGGTTTTATTATGATACAAAATGAATAAGTTATTACTTGTGATTCATTCTAATTAAATCCTATGGAGTTAAATATTGTAAAATTGATACAGAACTTATTAATTTTTTATTCGATTTAATAATATTTTTAATGTTATTTATTTAGAGTAAAGTGTGAACTACATTTATAGAATTAAATTTTTGTATAATATATTCAATCTAAATGAGTTGAAAATGAGGTAGAGAAAATTTCATGAACTGATAATTATTTTTGATTTGTCAATTCATTATCATCCATAAATACACTAAATGATATCAACTCATTGATTTTAGAAGACAATGCATCATTAACCAAGATATGTTCTAATAATAATCTTTTTTCTTATTTAATGAAATATAGTCTATAAAATATTCACTACTGATTTTTT
This sequence comes from Viscum album, assembly GCA_963277665.1. Lineage (NCBI taxonomy): Eukaryota > Viridiplantae > Streptophyta > Magnoliopsida > Santalales > Viscaceae > Viscum > Viscum album. The sequence continues at coordinate 115,935,151 of OY728127.1, forward strand.
TATACTGTTTCATGTTACAGTGAGTCCATCATCATCATAATAAGTTATGAAATATCAGAAAAAATACTATAACTTTGAATGAAAGTAAGAACCCATAAATAATTGTAAGTTACCAGAATATAATATTAATATATATGGTGTTATGATATTTTGAAAAAAGGGTGTGTGTGTTTGATATCTTAAAATTGAAAAAATGAATTTTTTATAGAATCTAATAACTCACCCTTTTTTCTTTTTCATATGAATAATATGCTGTACAAATTCTATTTGAAGTATTATATGTGGTTTCGAATTAAAAATGATATTTTAGTATTTTACATGCAATATTATTTCTTCGATACTGATTAAAGTTGAATTTTAATTATTGATTAGGATGTCTCAACTATTTCCAAAGTTTGAGTGGAAATTGGAAAATATATACCCAGATGTTGTGGTAATATTTCCAATGAAAGATTGAGTTAATAACGATATTTGGGTTATTATTGATTGATAGTATATATTTAAAAAATTTCACAATATACTAGACACCATGTAATTTGATAATATTTCCCATTAGTATATCAAGGAGATTGTAAGGTCACATAGAGTTCATTTTTCCATTATATGTAATCATGATCCAAGTATTACCTATAATTTTTAGAAAGGACTCTAGAAGACATTGGGTATTGAATAAAATTTTAAAATAGCCCCTTTTCCTCAATCTGATAAATTGATAGTGAAAATGATATATACTTTGTAAGAAATTCATAATTCTTTCTCAATGGATTAACAAGGAATTTAATACAACAAATTATCATTAGATGGAATTTCATAGAATAATATTTTCTATTCATGTAAATAAATTGAATCTTTTAGAAAAATATTTTAGGTGTAGTGTCAAAAACTATCTTATTGGGATGATGTAGGTGAAATGATTTTGTTGGGAATATATTTTGTAGATGAGACAGATAATAGGGTAGAGGTGATTGAAATATATATGATGGAATATTAACAAATAAAAAAGAATTAAACGTTTTTTGGAAAAAATATCCTTTCTTTGAGGTAGGAAATCGTGTATTTTCTTAGTGTATTTACAAGGAAAAGTTTTAGAAATTTTATTAAAAGGAAATAGTAATGAATAATTTGATTTGAAAATATTAAATTTTAAAGCATGTTATATATGATTTATACCTAGTGGGTGTAACTTTGATTTTATACTAGTATCACGATGTGTTTTGTTTTTCATTACTAAGGATATATTATCAGACGAATCTCATATTTTTAGAAAAAAGGAAGAATATTTAGAAGATATATCTATATATAAACAATAATTAGTTAATAATCATGTTCATAGTTAGTAGGTATTGTTGAATAATGTGAATCATCATGTTTCAGATTCCTGAAAAAATTCATAAGATTGAAAATGCATATTTGGAACTTGAAAAAACCACAATAGGAAAATATCCCAACATGAGTATGTTGTGAATACAATTATGTTGACATAATTTTCAAAAGGGTTAAATAACATGAAAACCTAGGTAATTGTAAATTAATCTTAAGACATATAAATATTCAACAAGTGGATTATATATAGTTATATTGATTATAATTATATTTTGTAAATTAACAATAAAAAAGGAAATTTTTTTCTTCATACTAAATTTATTTTGATGTATTGTATTTTTATTATTAAATTTATAATTTTGAAGTATTAAAATATAAATTTTAAATAATGATTTTATTTTTAAAATTAACTATGTAAAATTTCCCAGAAAGGATTTTTGGAACTTTTATAAGTAGATTTATTTTAATTTGATTATTTAAATTTATATATTTGTATAAAAATGAAATTTTTTAATAATGTAATGTTAATTAAATTTCCCACTATGTTGTTAATTTTAAATTATTATAATATTTATCTCATTTAATGAAATATTTTCTAATTAATTTTATAGTGACATTTATTCTAAATTATTTTCAAGTAAATTCAATTTTTTGTTTAAAAATACATTTAACTAAAACTGTTTTTCATTGTATTTGTAATTTTTATCTTAAATAAATTTACTACACCTATATAAATTTCTTACCAAAACATATGTTCCATATAATGAAATATAACGATAATTTTTTGAAAATAGCTCTTTTTTATTTTCAGTCAATATGAATGGTAACTATATAAATATTTATAAACATATTAAGTGTAAAACATGCCATATAGGGTTAAAACTAATGAATGGGGCCTAAAAATATCACCAAAACATGTATTAATTTTATTATGTATGTTTTTTGGGTCCATTACCATAAAATGTTAAATTTTTTGGAAATTTCATTCCATGTTCCTCTTATAATGACCTAATTTGAATTAATGTAAATAAAAAAACCGTAAGAACATGGGTTTTCACATGATGTAAACATCCCATTATTTTTAGTTTTAATGTTTAAATGTGGCCTAATGTGAATTAACATTGTGATATTTGAGGTATAGAGGGTGTATTGGTCTTGTTCATATCCTAGACCTCATTTTTTGTGGTGAAATATACCTCTTACATGTTTAGTTCAAAATCTGTGATGTAGGCCGCATAGTTATATAAAAAAGTTCTATAATGGATAGTGGGGAGCTACTGGCCAAACAGTTTTCCCAAACCATGAAATTTGGGGAGCACTAACATGAATCTATGTGCTCAATTTTAAATAGGGTATTTTCTATGGGTTTTTGTATCGTTATTTGAGTCATGGGGATAACCAAGAGGGTGCCCATTCCCTATATAAGAACGTTGACTTTTGGCTTAAAGGTTATAAAAACATGTGATCAATCAGTGTGGACCCTTTTTTTTGAAAAATTATATAATTTTAAATCTTATTAAATATTATTTATTCATAATTTCATCACTTTTTCATTTATGGGTAGCATGATAATTTTGGGAGATTTTTGGGTGTCTATTCTTGGATTTTATCATCCTTCATCGTTCAATCTATATTTCAATCACTGAACATCTTGTTGGATCTGCAATGATGAGTCATAAATTCCTTTTTAGTTGTTCTTTGTTCTTATTCTAATATACATTTATATTTTGGTGAAAGATGATTTTACTTAATTTCAGTTTCTTTTTATGTTATTCATTTTTCACTAAATATGATTCAAATCCGGATTTGGTACTAGAATATCACTCCACTACCAAGCTACGGTTGGTGTTCTATAAAAATTATTTGAGTTTTGGTTCTTTATATGGCTAAATTACATCATTCCACCTAACATACATTCTAAAATTGTCCCGTAACAATATTTATTAATTGAATTAGTTGAATTGGAACCTGTTAGGGATGCCCTTTTGCTTTTTGAGGACTTTTCAGAGGTTGTTTCCCCTACTGGAGTCCACATATTGGTCTTTCCATGTATTGGACCTGTATTCTACCTTTGCTGAACCACCCATGGAGTGTGTTTTCTTTCATTCCTAGTATGATTAATCCCACATGTAAGTGAAATGAATCAAATTCCTTGATAAGAGATTTTTTTCTTTCCGTCCACGCGATGATTGATTAAATGGTTTTTCGGAGAATGTGAAAATGAGTGGATAATTTCATGTGACATGTTGAAATGTAAATTGTGAAAAAATGATATGGTATACAAATTGGGTTTCTATTGATCTTGAATAGTGATATATGAGTGGGTATACATAGGTGATGAAATTGAATGTGTATTGTTATACAAGTGGGTGGACTCATATAGTATGAATTGATTAATGGTATTAAATGGTTAATGATTTCTCAGATATGATGGATGATTCACCTAAGCTCTTGAACATGGTAGAATATTCCTTGGATAGAGTATACCCCATGGGTCTTGATTCCATGGGATTCCTTAGTCTTTTCTACCGCTTGGATCCAGCATTCATGTACTCACATTGGACTTGTTTAATTGACGTGCTCTTAGGATTTCATCATGAGATTAACCTTGTTTCCATCTAAATGCTCCTAGGACTCGATAAAGAGGCCTTAGTATTCTATATCTTGGATCATTCCCTTCATGGATTGACACATAGATTGTATGAAATGACTATGTGAAATGTGTATACATGGTTGAAAATATTGACTGTGGATGTTCTAAAACTTCAGGAGGAATGGAGAGGTTGTTGTTAACATGATAGGTTCAGATGAATGGCATGGATATATCAATTAATTATGATTATTTTAGATTCCTTGTTAGAGGTTCTTGACAATACTTTTTAGGGAGCCTAGATAGGATATTTTAGCATTACTTTTTTTATTCATCACATTCCATTGGAATCCTTACATTTTTTACTGCTTACCTATTCACTTGGAAACTAAAAAGCATATTATATTGACTATTCTTTGTAGTTTCATGGAAAAGGCTCAGCCTGACTTGTGATGTTCCACCTGTTTCAACCATGGATAGTGGAAAACGTCAAGGATTCCCATAAAATTCTTCAAACATAGACATATTTATCGAGGCTTGATAGATGTTATTCCATGAGAACTCCACTAAGGGGTTTTTCTCCTCCCATGAGCCACAAAAATCAATTATCGAAGCCCAAATCATGTATTCCATCATTTGTATCCTCTGTTCATATTTCCCATCCATTTGACGATGATACACCATGCTCATATTCAACTATGATCCAAGGGATTTCTGTAAGGAATTTCAAAAAACGAGACATAAATCTTAGGACTCTGTCTGAGACTATTGAAACTAGAATTCCATGTCACTTTTCCACTTCTTGGATATAGATTTTAGAAAACTCCCCCACCGTATGACTTTCACGAATTGAAATGAAATTGGCCGACTTGTTAAGGAAATCCACTATCACCCATATAGCATCATGTTTATGGACTGTTCTTGGTGGACTCGTAACAAAACCCATAGCTATCTTCTCCAATTTTCACACTACAATAGGTAATTATTGCAACACACCCACTTGTCTCTAATGATCCACCTTAACATTCTAACATGTAAATCAACATGAGATGAACTAGGCCCCCATATTTTTCATGCTTCCCCACCTGAACTGTTCCTTTATCACCTTGTACATATTTGGTGTACTTGGATGTACAACCCATCTTGAATGGTTGTAAGCATGAAGATGTTGTTCATGAAAAGTCATAGGTACAAGCATCAAATTTATGAAACACAAAACCGAAATCCCATCATGTTTCCATCCATCGATAGTCTCCCGACCATTGAGTATTGAACTCATAACTAGGCATTCCACAACCGATGTTTGTGCCTCTTTGACTATATTTACCAAATCAAGAAAAATAGTTTCTGATAAGAAAACTGCAACATCACCTCGGTCTTCACAATCCACATGTATATCTGATAAGATAGATATCATCTAACATTCATCTAAATATTCTTTTTCTAATTGAGCATATGTACTTTTGGTTAATGCATAATGAAACGAATTCACTTTTACAAGTGTATACATCAAGTAAAATTCAAACATCTTTAGGTACTATATCCATATCCTTTGCCTCATATTTAAAAATTACAGTGAGAAAATGTGTTTCAAGATTTTGTGGTTTGTGAACAAATTAAATTTCTCACCAAAGAGATAATGACACCATGTCTTTATGGAATGAATGGCTACTACTAATTCCAAGTCATGTGTTGGGTAATTCTTCTCATGCACTCTCAACTTACTTGAAATATAAGCCACCACATGGTCTCGTTTTATAAGAAATCATCCCAACCCTAATCCTGAAGCATCATAGTACACCACATATCCCTTTCCTGATTCTTTAAAAACAAATATAGGTGACAAAGTAAGATGTACATTCATCTTTGGGAAAGAATTATGGAATTCCTCTATCTATTTGAATGGAGCATTCTTCTTTGTTGAAGCTATCATTGGTGTGGCTAGACATGAGATTTCACACACAAAGCATCGGTAATAACCAACTAGACTAATAAAAGAACGTATATCAAATACATTCTTTAGCAGTTTGCATGATATCATACCTTATTTCTTTTCACGATCCACCAAAATACCTTTGTCAAAAATCACATTGCTAAAAAAGCATACCTCCTATATCAAAAAATCACAATTAGATAGTGTGTCATAAAAATGGAAATATATCACGATTTGTAACATTGTCTCTAAGTGTTCCTCATGGTCATCCCTTGTATTTGAATACACCAAAGTGTCATCTACAAAAAAAGAGTCCATATATTACTGAAATATCTGATTCATCAAATCCATGAAGATAACTATTGAATTGGTGAGATAGAAAGGCATGAATACATATTCATTGTGGCCACATATTCTTCTGAAATCTAACTTTGGAAAATCTTTCTTTTGAAATCACAATTGATGATATCCTAACCGCAAGTCAATTTTAGAGAACCACTGAGATCCCCTCAATTTATCAAATAGGTCATTAATGCATGGACATGGATACCAATCATTTATCACAACATGGTTAAGCTTACAATAATTGACAAAAAACTAGAGACTTCCATCATCTTTCTTCATGAACAAGACTGGGGATGCCCAAGGAGATTCACTTAGTTAAATAAAACTCTTTCTTTACAGATCCTCCAACTGCACTTTCAATTCCCTTAAATCTATTTGATCCATCCTATAAGAAATAAGGGAAATATGACATTTCTTGATAATGAGATCAATCATAAACTACACTTCTTTTATAGGGGTTAATCTTGATAAGTTCTTGGGAAATAAATTAAGGAAATTAGTCCACCACTGCTGGAAAAAATATATCCTAGATCTCTTCAATCGATAAAAAAGTCAATGACACCAACTGGTAAGAGATTGTTCCCACTATTGGTGCTAACAATGTATTTGTAACCTTCTTCGAAACCTTCTCTACTTTGAAGAGATTCTCAACACCATCCTCAGTCATGAAACTATTTATCCTCCTAGAATAATCGATTTGAGCCTTAAACATTGTCAGGCCATCCATAACAAAGATTACATCATAAAAAACCACATATAATATTTTGAATTCACAATTCAGCTCAGATCCATCAACCATTATAGCACATTCTCTGAACAAAAAGCCTTCACATTCTCTTTCAATAAGGGGACATTTTAGTTTTATCAATGAGGGCATCATTTTATGTTTTAAACATAGAAGGTTAACAGGAAAAAAAGAAATGAAGGAATTTGATGCACCATTGTCCAAAAATACATTCATGGGGGTATAATTCAACTAAATCATATCTCTTACCATAGATGGTCTAGCCTGATCATCCATAATAACCTATTCAACTCCATACAGTTTCTTCTTCACTGCACTCTTCTCTTTGTTCCCTTGCTGAATTTACTTTACTAAGGAGTCATGGAATTATGAGAATCCCCATGTATATCTTTTCTCTACTGATGAGACTGATTCTACTGGCCTTTCCCTATTGAATCATATGATTCTTGCGATACATGAGATTGGTCTTGAGCACCCAACCTCAAATCACTGAAAAAAAGTACTTAAGGTGTTCTATCTTGTTTTAATTATTGAATTATCTTGCTGTTGTTGTAAAATACCCAATTATGTGGTCAAAGGAAAAAAATTTCTAGCATCCCATTTAGATATTTGGTCATGGAGGATGATTTACTAATCCATCTATTAGATTCTGATTCCCAATCCCTCCATGGCAATTAGAATATCTCTTTAAATTTCTACCAACATTGGGGATTGCATCATTTCATGAAGGGATCATCATAATTCCTCCTCCCAAATCTCATGAGATACCTTGGTCAGCCATCACTGCTCTATCCTTCATCTCTGTATAATCATTAATACATAATAACTCAATCTTTGATTGAATTTCTTTCCATATCCCTTATTTGAAGATGTGTGCTTTCAGAAACACACTCTCCAAAACATCTAGTGAAAAGTGTGCTGTGTTTATGAATTTTTCTTTATACTATATGATAGAGAGATTCTCTTGCATTAGGTTAAAGAAGTCTACCAACCTCAAAATCTTGAACATGTGATGATAGATTTATTTTAAAAATTCCTCAAAATCATCTCAAGTAAGGCCTTGACCCGATTTTGTATGTAATACTAGTTCCCCCCACTTTCATGAAAGATTATCAATCATATACATCAAAAGATTGACCTTTAGCTCCATCAATGTGCTGATGAACCCAACAATACAATATATCCTACTAAGCCATAGCTCTGCCTTCTCATGTTCAGAATCACCATGGAATATGGGTCGATTATATATCATGAACTAGATGGAATGGTCCACATGCCTTAACTCATCCCCTCAATTCATCGTCTCCATAACCTAAAATGCTCGGATGATGCTCTGAACCAGATCTTGGTTCACTTGTGGCCCAGGTGCAATCTAATTATCCATAGCTTCTTCTGATTGGTTTCCATGATACCTGTAGGGTGCCATTAACTATGAAAACAACAAAATCTATAAGCCTCACTCTGTAGAAACTTATGGTATAACATTTCAAATTCTATAAAATCAACAATCACAACATTTTTATCTAGAAATAACCTTTTTAACATTCAACCATTTTTGATAAATTAATTCTTTATTTTAAAAATCAAACCTTTTTCAAAATACACAATGTATCGTCCCTTCAAAATCATTCTTTTGTAAAAAATATTCAGCATTTTTAAAAAATTTACACATTTCCACAATACCATTAATCATCAATCTAAATAAAATATTCAATTGTAGTGGGAATTTATTCTTATAATTCATCAAATGATGATCTCACTGGCTAAACTCCTGATAATGAGAACCCAATATCCTATAAGTGTCTCCAAAAAACATACATACCCAACACCTTAGTAACTTGATGTTAAGAATAAATGGGTTAGCTCCATCCTTTTATGATATAAATTTCAAGTCCTGACAATCTTACTCCATTATAAGATCACAACCCATGGAACATAAATGTATGAATCAACTCCAAGACCATGAAAGTGAAATATTCTTATTAGGAAAGTACTGAAAAAACTGAAGCCATTTGTAATTACCCAATTATTCTCATGGGCATGAGAATACAATGAATCATTACTCGGCTTTAAGAGACATCCCTAAGATTCCAAAGGCTAGAAATAAATTCCAATGGGATTAAAATACATGTGGGGTATGATTTACCCATTATGAAATAACCACTAACCAAACAAACCATAACCAAACGACACACTATATGATGAAGGATTAAAATAAAGATAACTAAACTACATTATTTATATCAAAGAACATTAAAAGTGTGAAATAATGGTATGATAGACCAATATGAGATTAAATCGTGTATAAACAATTGAAAAATCCTTGTTCCCCTGTCCCCATGCTCCAAGATCACCGAACAACCCATGAATCATGAAGTGGTTCAAAAAACATGTGATATGTTACCTTTTCCCCTCTGCTAGAAGATAACATCTCCAAAAGCACCAAAGTTACAATTTATGGGTGAATATAAATATCAATAGATTTTCCCCAATGATTTCAATGATCATTCCACTAGGATAGAACATTTAGAAACATTATTAATAAATAGTTTATATAAAACAATTTCTCAAACCATTTTATAACAAAATATAAAGAAGTTTCCAAAAACCATTTGCAACTAAAAGCATACCAGTGCAATTGAAACCAATTTTCTAGAAAGTTATTTTTCTATAAAAAAACTCAACAATGCTTTAAAACCATTTCTCTTTGTTTCATTTACCATACAAAATCTATTCCACACATCCACACAATCTACCATGCATGCTTCATTGTGAATATTCCAAACTCATGAGTGGTTTATCATTGATCAACCAAGTCATCACAAGGTAATTATGTCCCATGTTCCATTAACCCCTTGGCATTAATAATAAGGTAGTATTTGAACCATTCCCCATATTTAAAATATTAACTAACACCCCATGTATACCCAAGGATCATGCCGAAAAAAACCTTTTCAATAAATAAACTCTTTTTATTGAAATCCATTCATCATCAAACCCATTCCAAAACCAAACTATTTTAATAAAACACCATTTTTATTGAAGTCCTATTTCCCATAAAACCATTTATAAATTCCAACAAGTTCATAATTTAAAATTACCACATTAAATTAATGGAACTAAATCACTTTTCACAATAATTCACCAAGATCACACAATTTATTTAAAACCATAAATTATAAATAAAGAAGATTTATTCTAATATTTTCACTATAAATTTAATTCAAATAGATCAATTTGAAACAATGAAAATAAATTCTCATAATATGAGTCAAGATAGAATCCACCCACCTCAAAGGTTTTGATGAAACATGACAACAGATGAAGAATGCTCAAGAAAACCAAGTCGATTCATCACAGAATTTCCATAGATCTCTTATCCTAGAATGATAAAGAACAAATATCAACGTAATTTTAATCCAAAATATTATATATAACCATAATTAGCATAGATCTAAGAAACCGAGCGATATAAGAAGTTGATCTAAGAAACCAATCAAGAACAAGAAGAATAATCACATACCTTAAGAATCTAGCTTCGAGTCACCATTGAATGCATTAATATTTCATCAAAATATATGGTAGAACCTTATTTAGCCTTAGGATAAGGAAAATACAGAGTTATATCTGGTTTAGGGAAATAACTAGTGTATTAAAAGTGAGGCTAACCTAGATCCACTTTTCTTGGATATCGTTTTGACCCCCTGCATAGTTAGTTTGCACGACTGTCAAAATATGTTATAACTGTGCATTATCTAATTCCTTAAGGAAACCATTTCATGACCTCCTCTTATATTCTCCTAAACCATGTTCACACTGTGGTAAATTTCTCTACCTATAACCTACTATTGCACCCTGTTTCTCCTCATATTTCCACACGGTTTGGATAATCCTTTCACAACCCATGCACCTCTCTGTTAGCCCAAAAAACATATTGAAGGTTCATAAAACTCTCCCATATTTTCCCTGTATACTATATATCAATAAAAGCACAATGAAATGGTTATTTACAAGAAACTAGGGGTACTATAGTCATAAAGTACTATTCTAGGAAAATGAAAAAAAAGATTCAATTCTGAACCATTTTATAAAAAGTAGAACATGGTTAGAAGATGTAAAATATATATAGTATAATAGTAAAAATATTTTGAAAATTTTTCTTAATAATCATGGTCATGGATGATACATAATCCAAGTAAATACATAGTTATAAATATTCATGAGTAAATATGAGATTGTGAAATTAACCATTACAAATTTGTATCATTGAAGTGAAAATTCATAAATGGAGAGATTATTTATAACAAAAGAATATCCACACTAAGAGATATAGGAATAAAACATAATTTAATTGATAGTGTATTCTATACAAAATATTTTCATAACATAATAATAAATGTAGACATATAATCTAATGAATGAAAATTGAAATAAGAAACCCCTCAACACTTTTAATTAGTTGCATCATATTCTCGATAATAGTAAAGATCCTGAAAATGATAATTTAATACCATGAAGTTAAATATATTCATTATATATTTAAGTACACTTTATACACCACACACAAGGATTAAGTGGTGGAAAGGGAATATATCTCAATGAGGTAAAAAGTGATATGGGAAACCCTTACCCCACACATCATTCTGATCGTACATGTTTTAAAACCCCCTATAATGGTTTCAAACATATTATTTTATTGTATTAGAATGAAAATAATATTTATCATATCCCATATGATTCATTTATGACTTTATATTACCCTTTGGATGACAATATTTAGTTATTACCAATGTTTTGGTTGTCATCTACTTTATTCTCTTATGTTTTTTCCATTAAATTCTTGATTCTTATTCATATGATTTATTTTCATCATATCCAGAATTATATTAAGCTCATAAATTTTATAATCACCTATTATGTACATTTTTATAATCATTCATGAATGGTTAACAAGGAAAATGAATCTCATCGTGTCGTGGAGATGGTAGGTCGTACGTATGCAAGAGTGACAATATCATTCCCTTAATGTTATAGTGGCAAGGAATTGGATGATGTATTACATATAAATAATAAATATCAAATCATATTTATTATTTTTATCCCTTTTGATTCATCATTATACCCATCCAAATAAAGGGATTATGAAAAGGGAAATTACACTACAGTGTGGAGACGGTAAGCTGTACATACGCACATGTGGTGAATTTTTTTTGTTGGATGGATAAAAAGATGAATGTGGTTGTACCATAATCATAATAATATATAAGAAAATAAATGATACTATAGTTATTAATTTATTATGGAAACAAAATAGTTAGAGTATGTAGAAGAAGAAAATAACTTAACTGAATGGGTATGACAATTACCTCTCCGTTAGTGGCATTCCATTAGATCTCCTCTTAACGACAATAGGGTTGGACTTTTTAGTATACCAAGACCTTAAAATAATAACTATGAATGTTTGGTGGAGAAATGGTAATGTCTTTGTCTATTTATAATGCTCAAAGTTGGATGTATAAGTGAAGTAGGATATTCCCTTTTATAATTGAGGTGAATGGATCTTTTAGAAATCCTCAAGATCATAAAATATAATGAGACTATTATTGATCTAAATACATAAAAATGGCCCATAAATGAGATTAATAATGTTTAAACAATATCCAATCCCTCTATTACTATTTAAATTATATGCTATTTTTAAATAATTTAATAATTAATTATCTTAAAAAGTTATCATTTTTGTCAAATTTAATACTATTCATTTAATTTGGCATTAAATACTACAATAAAAAATGGAAATTTGAATCTAATGGTCTCTCGAATCTATAATATATCTTATATATCTATAAAATTCGTTAGAATATTAAATAATCCAAAATATATCATTATTAATATTTTTAAAATCCATTGTTTTATTTTTTTGTAATTAAATAAATATTTTTTTATCATTGAAGAAGCAGTTAAGGTAATTATATAATTTATAAAAATAATAAATAAAGTTATATAATTAAATTAATCAAATTATGATCAAAATAGTTATTTATATCATTCATAGTTTTATGTTTCCCAAATGCAGACACATAAATTCATTAAAAACAAAGATAGAAATATTTGAAACCATTTTCATTTAAATAATATATAATTTATTTTGATGGAAAAGTGTCAATTAAACAACTAAAAATTTGATAATAATGTGAAAAAGGTCAAATATTATTCATTTAATATTTTTTAACATGATTTGTTTTTGTTTTTTTATTCCTTATCATTTTATTTTAACCATTGTTTAACCCTTTTAATTTTTACGATGACATCATCTAATTTACTCATTGATTGTTAATATAATTACTACAAAATTCCAAATGACAACTACATGAGTAAATGATGATATTTTATGACATATTATAACTAGTTTTCAGAAATAGAAATTTTTATAAATTTAAATCTTTTAATATAATATTATATATTTCAAAATATCTTATATGTCCATTTTGACATTAATCATTTTTTATATGAAAATCAATCATATATGATAAATTCGAACCAAGACTTCTAAAATATTAATAAAATGTACAATTCATCAATACAAATCGTATATAACATCGAATCAGTAAAATTATATTTATATTAATATTTTTAAAATCATTTTTTGATTCTTCAATTATTTAATCAATTATTACAACATCATTATGTAAAACTTTAGGTTAATAATTTTATAATTAAAAATTATAATTAAATTATAGTGATGTACATAAATTTTATATCTTTCAAATGGATTTTTATAATGAATTTATCTTATGTATAACAATATATTAAAAATTATATAGTTATTAAAATTCGAGCATGGAATCATTAACTCTTTTTTAAATAAAATGTAATAAATTTCATAATCAAACCCGAGTTGATATAAAAGGATCATAATTTCTGAATAAGGTTTATTTTTACCTAAACCCACTTATCTAATTAAATTTGGATATGTGTTAGGGTAATTTTATAAAATTATAATATTATTTTTAACATTATTTAACCGATTTACCTTTAACCATGGTAAATAAAATACAGAAGTTAATTTTCACAAAAATTAAGCTGAAACAATTATATAAATAATTTCATACTGATTCAAAAATTTTATGTTATTTTTTTAAATTAAATTCACATAAAATAGCTAAATTGAGTTTAATAGTAATCCGACAGATGTGGCAAGAAGGAAGGTAAAAGAGATATTCAAAATTTTAATAAGTTTTTATATCTATGTTTTATATAAATATAATTCCAATTAAATAAATTGGATTAATATATTTATTTTAAAACTATTATTAATTTTAAAATAAATTTTAAAATAAATTTAAATGAATATTCTTATTTTTAACAATAATGTAGTATTTATCACTATTCATCAAAAAATAAAACCACTTTGAAATATACCAAAAATTCACCCTAACATATTTTTGATATTCAAAATTAAAAAATGAAATCTATTTAAAAAAAATTATAAAATTTCCAAAAGTTAGTTATAAAATAAGAACACCATTAAAAGGAAGTAAAACTACTTTTATATAAAAATATCTGTTTTTAAGTGAAATTTGGGGTTTGTTCTTATCTTATTACTATCAAATAAATCAGATGAATATAAAGAATATTTGATTGAATATAAAAAATATATTTTATTAATATCATTCTCTAATAGTAATTAATTTAATTTATTAGAATACAATGACTTTGTGACCATAAAAAATAGTTCTTTATAGAAACATTTACCATATTTTCAATTTGTTGCTATATTCATTTCCAATTATTTTGTAACCAATGAATTAAATAATAAATTTTCGTATGTTAGTTAATAATAGTCATAACTAACAACTTAACGACTACGTAATAAATTCATTTTAAATAATAATATTAATCAGGGTTTGTTTAAACTTGGTGTTGCGTGTAAGATAATATATCAATGAAATTGAATTTATTTAAGAAGAGACATACAATGAAATAATGGTGTGTTATATTCTTCCCTCCTTTAATAAGTTATGTCCTCGCAATTCGAACATGGGGTAAAAAACATGGGCTTTGACTTTTAAAACTATATTTTTTGAAATCTCACTTCGAAAAAGGGATTAATGAGACCACTATATTAAAATAAAAGGATGTACGATGGTCACCAGAGATAACAAAAACTATGGTTCCATACAGGACAACACAGATATGGAAGGGAAATATAACCATCATGTTTTGGTGTAGAGTGATAGAGAACATGGTCATGAGAATGTTTACAATAAAAAATCTATAAATCTATGAAGATTTAAGGGACAATTTTATTCATCAGAAAATAAGGTACTAGGATAAGTTTTTTTTGTTTCAAGACCTTTTCCATGGAGTTGAAGAATTCATTTACATCATAGACATTGAACATAAGGAAACATATATACATGACAATTAGAGTTTAATCCTTTAATAAATTTTCACCAACCTCATATTTTTCTCTAAATAGTGATTATTTATGTTGAATTTATAATTCTCAAATATTTTTAATCAACATCTACAAATCAAAAAATCCGCTAATGTATAACAATATATTCCCCCTGTAGTTATACATTAACAAAAAAATGGTTAAGATAAGTTAATATTATTCCCCAATATGAATTCATGAAAATTATATAGTAAAACCAAAAAGGTCAACATCGATTTTTCATTAAATAACTATCCTTCCCTAAAAATATTTTTGACACAGATTGAAATCCCAAAATTAGAAGGATTTGGTAACATATTCTTCAAAATAAAATTTATCACTCTAAATGTCTCATAATTAATATTTAATTTACTAAATCTCATAATCACCATGGGTTTTTAGCTATTTCTATATTTAACCTAAATCACTCTTAATCCACAATAAAATAATATTTGACTCTAAAATACAACTCATTTTGTTTTCCATAATCTTATAGGATTACCAAAATAGTGAATGCTTTTCAAAATAACATTCATTACTACCAAATAATTTTCTAATCCTAATGTTATATATTTTATAAAATAAATGTTCTTAAAAACGAAATAACCTTCAGCCATTATATATTTTAACAATATATTTTTTTTATCTAACTAGGAATTCACATAGCCAAGTGGTTGGAATTGTACCCTTGTCGCATATTGGTTGCCAGTCCAAACCATACGACCTATCCAGACATGATAGATTATCACTTATCCTGCATGTTTTTCTTTTTCTAAACCTTTATTAATATAACTCCAAGTATAAATTTGATGCACATTCTTGAAATAAGTTTAGTCACTAAATTGCATTTTAAAAAATATGTTCAATAAAACCTCAATACATAAATAATTCATCCATTTATTTATATATTATAAATTTCTTGGCCTTGAGTTTATCTTATAGAAGAGGACACTGACTATGATAATGCATAGTTTCACCATAATATTGGATTTTTTTCTTAGGATGATTTTTATTTCCCCCATCACAACCTTCATTTCCCTAAAAAATTATATGATTTATGTTCTTCATTCCTACAGATAAATAATTTATTCATTATGTTGAGACACTTTACAGGGTCTCTCCTTCCAAATTTCCTAAATGATGGAAATTCTACCTTATTTTCTCAATGGTCTCCACCACTGCAGCTCATAGGAAGCTCTCTCCTTCTCTAATATGGTGAGTTCAAGAGTTGGTTTATGTATATATTATTAAACATTTTTTTTGGGAAAATTGATTATTCATGACCATAATATATTTCACTCCTAATAATATTGAATTTGGTTTCTCATCTTCACCACTTTTACCATAATGATAATCGGTAATATGACTATATTGGGTTATATCCATTAAATAAAACCACAGAGCTCAGTGTATATAACAATTGTCTTATTGAGAAAAATGTATAATCATTTAATGAATATTAGGACACATTATGTTTAATCTATAACACCTTATTTTGAACATAGAATATTCATTTTAAACATATATTCAAATACTTTATAATGTTTTGTTAATTAAATTGGAATTATCCAATGAATAACCCCTACGAGTGTCAAGCCATGTGCACAGTAAGGTGCATTTTCATGTTCTAGGTAACCCCATGTAAGGCCTAGGACACCTTTTCAGAGTTTTTACCCCTAGGTACATATGTTATAAAACCATATCCAGGTTTAGTATCTAGGAATTGATGTATTTATTAGAATACACACTTAATATCTACCATTCCAAAATTCTAGGATGTTCTTCTGTACTTATACTCACAGTATATTGTAGGGTTACATTCCTTAATATATGTTTTCTAAATATAGTTTCTATTGTTTCTACTAAATTTCATCAGATACCAATTATAATGCCCCAAACCTAGAATCTTAGAGCTGGTTACATACTTTATTACATTAGAATAGTTGTATATTTAGAATCCCAAAGGACCTATAAGTATAGTAGTTTTTGAAATAGGATTACCTACTTTATTTTATCATTATAATATAAAACATAATATTAAAAAATATTTTTATTCAAGAATGCCAATGATCCCCTTTGAGTAACCCTTCATATCAGTCATAATATTCTTCATGGAATCTTATGGAAAGATGAATCATAAGAAAGGTTGATATCAAATTCCCATAAAGGGAAGACATACAATAGAATATATTATAAACAAGAATAAATAATTATGGCATTGTGATTATCTGAAACCTATGCCATTTAATTAATAACCTATGAAAAATATGAAAAAAATGAATAACTATTAAATAATTCCATTTAAATAATCAAATGTGAGTGAAATATAACCATTTTTGTTCTACTAATCGAATACTCACCTGGAATATCAATAAATAATCTCATTTTGATGGAATGAATAATTCCCAACATCATAAACATACCATCGAGGCTTTGACCAAGACACCGTACATAAATAGGTGAAAACCAAACTAGTTTGTGTCATGAGACCATGGAATACATCGAGGGGCTATAGAGGGCCCCACACATAACTTAATAAGTCTAATAAATTTCCTAAATCAATAGGGTGGAATATATCCATCATAAACATTCATATCAAAACTAGCATAGAAAATTTCAATACCTCAATCGTAAAACATGAATGCTATTAAAATATCAAATTTATAGTCAAAATAATCATTAACGATTCAATAATATAGGGTAAAGGGTATAATAAGAGATCATCCTAAATCAAGAAAAATATCCAACAATGTATGTTGACATAGATGAAAATACTCAAATAAAATTAGTAGAAATATTTTTAAGAAAATTCCCTTTTTCTATGTAATAATTTATTTAAAAGCTATACAATTAATAAAGAAACGATTTAAAAAAAATTAATTTGTGAACTAGTATAGATGGCTTTAAAAAACTATGGAATAGTGACTTCTATAAATGCTGAAAATTCCATATATTTTAAAAATAGAAATTCTTTTTTCATTTTGGTCAAAAAATTCATAAAGTACCTCTACTGGAAAATAGAAAAAATATTATTTAAAAATACATTTTATAAAAAGTTGAACATGGGTAAAAGACATAATTTTTTATAAGATAATAGTAAAAATGTTTTAAAAATAATTTTTAACAAACATGGAAATCTATGTTAAGTAATTTCCATAATACTTACGTCAAAATGATCTTGAATAAAAATGAAGTTGTGAAATTAATTCGTACATGGTTCATGTCATTGAGGTAAGAATTAATCAACAGGGAGATTATGTGTAACCACAATATTTACATATTAAGGGGAGTGGGAATATAAAATAAATAAATATATAGTGGCTTCAAACTAGATTCTTATCATAATATAATCAATTAAGTATACCTATAAACAAATAAATGGAAATTGAGTTAAGAATCCCCTTAACACTTATAATCAGTCAAATCGTAATCTCTATAAAAGAACTGATAATAAAAAGAAAATTTTAATATAACTAAATAAATGGGATTCATGATATATTAAAAGGGAAGTTCATACACCACCAATAAAGATTAATTGGTTACAAGTCATATATCTCAATGAGGTAAAAACTGAGATGAGAAACCCTTACGTCACAATTCCATTGATAGTATGTGTTATAACATCTTATATAATGATTATAATAATATTAATAACTTGTAAAAGAATCATAATAATATTTATTATATCCAACGTGATTCATTTATGACTTTATATTACCCATTTGATAATAATATTTCATTATTACCCTTCTTTTGTCTGTTATTAGATTCATTTTATTATGTCTGTTTTATTTGTGTAAGGGTGGTTTATAAAAATTGTTAATATTTTCATCAATTCCAAAATTATATTAATTTCAAAAATATTATATTCACTCATTGAATACATTTTTATAATCATTATTTAATTTTTAGTGTGGTGAAAAAATATCATTGCATCGTGGTGATGGTAGACTGTTCGCACACACGAGTGAGAGTATCATTCCATTAAAGTTAAAGTGGTAATTAATTGGATGGTATATTAACTATAAAAAATAAATACACAGCATATTTTTTAATTAAATCCATTATATTCATAATTACACCATTCCAAATAATGTGTTGAAGAAAAAAAAATTTAACCAGAGTGGAGAGATTAAGTCGTACATATGTACGCAAGGTGATATTGTTTTTTCATAGGATGAATAAAAAAAGGAATATGATTGTCTCAAATTAATAATAAAATATCAAAATATAAAAGATAGTGTATTTATTACTTTAGTATAAATACCACATAGTAAGAGGTATTAGAAGAAGAAAAGTGATTAAATGAATGGGTGAAATAATTTCCTCTTCTTTAGTGGACTTCATTTGGATCTCCTCTTAGTGACACTAGGGTTGGTCTTTTTGGAATACCAATTCCTACAGAATGTAACTAAGAAATTTGGGAGTATAGAAGGAAAGGATTTGGTTATTCTATAAGTAAAAACGTTGTTGGTGGAAATTATGGAGGAAGAGCCCTTTTATAATTGAGGTGAGGGGTACTTTTTGAAATCCTCATTACATTAAAATATAATAAGAATATTCTAAATCAAAATATATAAAAGTGTACCATAAATGAAAATTAAAATAGATTTTCAACAATATCTTATCCTCTTATTATTATTTTATATTTTGGTGTTTTTTAAATAATTTAATAATTAACTAATTCAATATGTTATCATTATTGTCAAATTTAATACAATTTATTTATTTTTTATTTAAATACATAATGAAAATTTTGAGCATGGTTATAATGGTTTCAAACATCTCTAATATATCATATATATTCATATATATAATATGTTAGACACTTTAATTCATCCAAAATACAACAATGTTACTATTATTAAAATCAAATATTTTATTTTTTTGTTAATTAAATAAATACTGTTTTAATTCTATATCTCTTTTTCGGATAACTTTTTTTGGTGTGCATATAATAATTTTATAGGAGGGTTTCCTAATAAACCTACAAAATCTATTGTGTGGGTAGGAAATTATAGAAGAAATTTTCATAAGTATTATTTGATCAAAAATTTATTTGGAAGCTTGAATATGACAAGAGAGGGGATACCCTTTTATAAGTGGGAGGGAGGAATCATAAGGAATGTTTTTAAGAGAAAAAGATATACACACATTATACAGGTTAAGTAAGAATAAAAAATGTATATTAATTGAATATTTTATGTTTTATGGTTTGAATATGTCTTAGTAGTTGAAATTGAACAAATGCTCTTTCATTTTATCCCATATCATTTTATTTTATCCCATGATAATCCAATTTTAACATTAGTCACAACAAATAACTGTTACTTTTTTAGTATTCATTAAAACCAAAAAAGGAAGATGATATTATAAAAAATATTAATTATTTTGATTCAAATATGGAATCCATTTTACTAAATATTATTCATATATGTGGCTTAATGAATTTTAAAATTAAACATACAGAAGTTCATGACAAAACATGTTTACAAGGTAAATGATTTCAAAAGTATAAATGATTTTTATATAGAAATTTAATATAATATTGATTAAAATGACTTAAATTAGATTAATAATAATATAATTGAATTAATTTTACTTTTAAATTTATTTAAAATTATATGTAACATTTAGAATAAATTAAATGAAAAGCTATTTTTCAATAAAAATTAGTATTTTTTAAAATTCATCTAAAAATAAAACTTTTTAGAAAATCCTTGAAAACTGAAAATAACATAATTAGGGAAGATTGAATTATAAAATTAATTTCACTTTTTCAAATAAATTTTCTAAAATTTGAAGGAAAAATTTACAATTTTTTTACAAATATAAATAAAAAATTTGTAGAAAAAATGTACTTTCAATGTATATTAATAATTTGGAAAATATTAAGAACTAATTTCTCAATATTTATTATTTATATAAAAAAATAAAATTTAAAAATGTTTTTATACATATTCATATAGAAAATTTTGACATCTACGTTATAATGGTCACGTTTCAATAATAATAATAATATGTAGTTGTTTATTAAAATATAGTGTTGCATGTATCACAAGATAAAAAAAAATATATAATCTGATTTTTCTTAATAAAATCATGGCATGTTATTATATAACTCAACATACTCTATATTAGTATTATTTTACTATGGATAAAAAGTATAATTCTTACTTCTAAAGACTCTTTCATTGTGAATCTCAAAGTAGCCTCCTCTATGTGTCTCCACTATCCTCCTCTACTCTATGGTTGTCAAGTGGAATATCCTACTGAACATATTTGAAATAAACATGGTGAGGATGTTAGCTTGGTTCTATAATTATAATAAGATAAGTATTTAGATACTCAGAATCTTTTAAATTTTAAGATTTATTAAAAATTATTTAATTATTTATTTAAGGATTAACTTATTCTCAAGTTCTACCCATTTTAAACAAAGGTCCAAAGAAGAATAATGCATGTTTTTTTCACATGTATATACCCAAAAACTATGATCACTTTTTTAGTAGGATAAGTATAGACAATGGTTTATGAATCACATTATAAGGGGGAAAAATACTCATGTCTTAACTGGTCTACCTTTTTACATCACATAAAAAATATAGCTATACTTGTTACCCTAAAAACCCATATAGTCCTAAACCATTCCTAACTATATGCTCTAACCATTGATTCAACCTTAACATCTAATACCACTCTTTCATCAACCCTGTCACGACCCATCCTAGTGGGGCCCGAGCTGCATCTCCCCAAGCCCGCCTCCAATAGGCTAGGGGCTGGTGACTAGCACCGAGTAGGCATGCTACTAACATGGGAGGAATTGCATATAAACCTGTACACACGCACACACATCTCTAAGCCCACAAAGATGAAAAGTAAAAACTACTAAAAATGGAAATGCATGCATACACTAAAAATCTCAACAAACAGAGTTTGATAGGAAAGTAAAGTACCATAAGTGTAAAACCCCAGGACAAAAGTACAAGCCCGCCAAAATAAAGTCTGTAACAATCTCCAACTTGTAAGGAAATGTACTGGGACTGCAATCTTTAGCCGTAGGAACACACCTCGGCCTGCCTGATCTCACTGAGCACCGTCCGGTCCTGGTCCACCTAGAATCCTGTCAAAGGCTCGCTAGTCGGCACAAGACACGACTCGTGCAGGAAAATCCCATGCAGGGGTGAGTATAACAATACCCAGCAGGACACCCCAAAACCACAAAGGAAATACAACAAGGAAAATACCACAAAGGAATGATACAGTCATCTCTACACAGTATATGTCTACCGAACATATAACAAGAATATCCAGATATACTCATGCACGATCGACTATCGTGAATACCACTACTAAGATCCAGCTCGAAGATTCCACTAAGCACGTAACAAGTATAACACACTCCTAGGTCTGAGGAGAAAGTGATATGAAGTACTCGTTCCGGGAGGACACACTCCACAAGTACCTTGAGAACATGATGCCCAGATGAGGATCACAACCAAGTCATGGGGTGATTCCGACAACTCAGTCTGAGCTAATCCGCTAAGCAGAGGATTGACGCCTAGGTAAAGTTGGTCACATCGATACCAAGAACTATACCTAGGGTTCCAAGAATTAATAGACGATCCGGCTCTAATTCTCATAGACGGGATTCCAACAACTCTATTTAGGAAGTCATACTGAAGGGATCATGCTCCTATAGGTAGGGGATGATACTGGAAACCTTCAGGAGAAAGACTATGGGGACGAACCCTAAGGAAACTAGCCGAAGTCACAGAAGGCAACTGGCTCAAGACTTAATGAATTTATTACACGGTGTGTAGTATGGTTACACACTGTGCTCCTTGACCCTGGGTACTACCCATGTAAACGGATCGCGTCAACCGTTCAAGCTGTGTAAAACTCAACTACACGGCGTGTAAAAATGTACACGCCGTGTTCCTGTCTCTGGGTACTTCCCGTGTAAACAGCCCATGTCATTGGGATTTTCGGATAGAAAGTAACAACACGTCGTGTAGGAGAATCACACCCCATGTCTGAGAACCTGGGCATCGCTCCATGTATGATGGCCATGTACCCGTACATAGTCTCTGCTCGTGTCCGGGTCGCCTGCCCGTTTACTAGTACATGGGGTATCCCATGTATCTGGCTGGGTCTGGCCGGAGAGGGGTATACATGGAGTGTCCTTGGCTGTGTACCCTACCCATGTCCGTGTACTCCCGAAGTACATGCCATGTAAACCTTCCGACAGATACACGCCGTGTAGCCCATAATACATGGCATGTAGTCAGGAAATCTACAGAAGTGTCATCTTCCTCCATGCGCCTCGGCTGATCCTCCAGATCTTGATCCAACCATCCGATCATCACGAAACTACGGATTTGGGGTCGTCCCGCCCCAATGAAACCGATTCTGTCGGTTTCGGGCTTCTGATCGGCCTTGATGGCACGTCTCGATCCACCTGCATGAAAATGCTCTAGGAACAGGAATTTCCGAACCATATCGATTTGTCCGCCACTGTCACTGGTGCACCTCCGCTAGGTCATCTCGATGTTGGATCTTTGATTTCAGATCGTTGCACCAAAAAACGATTGCACAACGATCGATTTCCTCCATGAACGTGTAGAATGCACACAAAGAACGCATATGAATTGGGAGAGAAAAAACACAACAATCGAGAGGGAAGATCCTCGATCAATGTTCATGTCGATCTTGGTTCGTCACCATTAGACGGTTGAATGAAAACAAAATTAATTTCAAGAATAAAATCCCCACGATTCCTGCAAATATCCCATCCCGCAAGAAGGATCGATCTGTGTGCTAATCTATTCGTGGATTAGTCCGCGTTCATCGTGGAAATAAAAAACAGGGAATAAATAATCAAATAAACATACTACCTCGATTCTGCAGCATTCGTTGGTGATGATCAGGTTGCCACGTCGTTGTCGCCGGTGAAAATCATTAGGAACGTCTTCTCCGCATTGGGAGGTCTTCTCTTGAGCTCTCTAGAGGAAATCAGAGCTAGGGGGATTGTCACACAGATCCTCCCTGTGAAATATCTTTTTAAAAGAATAAATTATTTCATTTCAACAAGGATTTAAATAAAATATTTTAATAAAATATTTTATTACGGTTACGTCCAAAAACCAGATTTCACTACCGACCTGCGCCGGAAGAAGTTAGGCCTCGCCTAAGGTAAAAACGCTATTCCGAACGAAACAACGCCCTCAAATTTCTGATCCAAGCACCCATTCAAGAGTTATTCTAGTCTTTCAGGAAAACCACACACACACGTAATTTAATTATTAAATTAAATTCAAACATTTGTTCTGGGCTCACTGGGCCTCGGAACTGCACGCCGTCCCAGAGCCTGGTCTCAAATTAATTCCCATATAATATTAAAATAATACATGGAAAAATCCGGGACATTACATCACACCCACCTTAGGGATTTTACGTTCCCGAAAAGCTATAACAAGGGATACTCAAAAAGATGTGGGTACTGCACGCGAATCTAAGCCTCCTGCTCCCATGTGATCTCTTAGAGATTCCCTTGCTGCCACCAGACACACACCAAGGGAATAGCTCATCCACGAAGGTTCTTCTTTTGTTGATCCTCGATCTCCACTGGGTACTATGCAATGGTCACCCCATCATCAATTTCCAGCTCGCCCCAGTCGATAACATGCGATGGATCGTGCACGTACCTCTGTAGCTGCGACACATGGAAGACGTTGTGTACCCGGTCCATCTAGGGAAGTAGAGACAAGCGATACGCCCCCTCTCCAACTCTACTCAGTATCTGAAAAGGGCAAATGAACCTCAGAGATAGCTTGCCGCCTCAGCCAAATCTCTACAATCCCTGTCGAGGTGAGACCAGAAGGAACACATGGTCTCCCTCCTCGAACTCCAAGGGTCTTCGCCTCCGGCCGGCATATGATTTCTACCGAATTTGTGAAGTCTTCATCCACTCCTAGATAACCTGAACCTTCTCTGTAGTAGCTCTCACCATCTTTGGGCCCATGAGTGCTGGCTCTCCCAGGTCAGTCCAGCAAAGAGGCGATTTGCAAGGTCGCCCGTATAGAGCCTCGAATGGTGCCATACAAATAGAGGAATTATAACTGTTGTTAAAATAAAATTCCACCAGTGGTAGGTGATCCTCCCATCTACGAAAAAAGTCAAGAATGCAAGCTCGAATCATATCCTCCGGGACCTGGATTGTCCGCTCTGTTTGACCATCAGTCTCGGGATGAAACGCTGTGCTCAACCGTAACTGAGTCCCAAAAGCTTCCTGCAATCCCTTCCACAACCAGGATGTGAAACAAGCATCACGATCTGAAATTATCGTGGATGGCACTCCATTGAGTCGAACTATCTCCTGCACATAGAGTAATCCCAAGATTTCTACTGAACTTTGGTCCTATATGGCTAGGAAGTGGGCCGACTTGGTGATTCGATCAACGACCACCCAGATGGCATCGTGTCCCCTGGACGTACGTGGTAAACCCATCACGAAGTCCATGGATATTCCATCCCACTTCTACTCTGTCACCTCAAGGGGCTGAGTCAAACCTGCTGGCACCTGGTTCTCAGCCTTTACTTGCTGACAAGTAAGGCACCGAGAAACAATCTCTGCCACACTCTTATTCATTCCTGGCCACAAGAAATGATGTCGGAGGTCTTGATACATTGTTTCCATGCCTGGATGCACTGCCAAAGGAGATGTATGGAACTCCATTAAAACCTCCCCTCATAACATCACTGGTACTACCATACACCCTCTGAAAAGAACAACATGCTCCCCACCTTCTGAATATCCATCAGCAGCAATGCCTATGGATACGTGAGCACGTAGAGTCTCACAAATAGCATCCTCGAGCTGTGATTCCCTGACTCACTGTAAGAGTGTAGGGGTAACAACCATCGACTGAAGGTAAGCTCCCTTATCCCCATCCACGAAGAATATCTGTAAAGAGGCCAACTACCCCGTCGCCTCATCCATCAACTGTGAACTGGATTTTCTGCTGAGAGCATCTGCCACGATGTTCCCCTTCCCAGGTGTGTAAACGATCTCAAAGTCGTAATCCTGGAGGAACTCAAGCCATTGTCTTTGTCTCAAATTCAGATCCTTCTGAGAAAAGATATATCTGAGGCTCTTGTGATCAGAGTATATGGTAAACCGCTCTCCCATCACGTAGTGCCACCACATCTTCAATGCAAATACTACCGCTGCCAACTCAAGATCATGGGTCGCGTAGTTCTGCTCGTGTGGCATCAACTGATGTGATCCATAGGAAATCACCGCTTGCCTCTTCCACATGACACAACCAAGCCCAGTTCCTGATGTGTTGTAGAACACTACGTACTGGAAACCATCCTTTGGTAATCTCAAGATCGGGGCACTCATCAAACTCTGTCTCAACTGCTGGAAAGCATAGTGGCATCACTTGGTCCACAAAAAGGTTTCCCCTTTCAGGTCAAAGCTGTCATGGGTGATGCAATCCTGGAGAAATCCAGGATGAATCACCGATATTAGCTTGCCAACCCAAGTAAACTCTGCACCTCTGTCATGATCCGGGGTGGCACCCATGCTAGAACTGCCTCCACCTTGGATGGGTCCACTGCTACCCCATCTACCGAGATAACCTGTCCCAGAAAGTGGACCTCTTGTAACCAAAACTGACACTTCGAGAGTTTCCCATACAACTGGTGCTCTTGAAGTGTGTCCAGAACCACCCTTAGGTGTCTCACGTGCTCCTCCTCGGATGTAGAGTACACAAGGATATCGTCGATGAAGACCACTACAAACCGATCTAGATAGGGCTGAAAGATCTGGTTCATGAGTCCCATGAACACTGCCAGGGTGTTTGTCACGCTGAAGGGCATCACCAATTACTCATAGTGACCGTGGAAATGTCATAAAGCCATCTTCGATATATCCTCATCTCGTACTCGCAACTGGTGATAGCCTGATCGTAGATCAACCATTGAGAACCATCGTGCCCCTCTCAACTGGTCGAAGTGGTCATAGATCCTCGGTAGTGGATACCGGTTCTTCACGGTCACCTGAGTCAAGCGCTGGTAATCTACACATAGCCTCAAGCTCCCGTCTGCCTTCTTGGAAAACAGCACTGGGGCCGCCCAGGGTGAAACGCTGGGTCTCACAAAGCCCTTCTTCTGCAAGTCATCTAGCTACACCCTCATCTCATGAAGCTCTACAAGATCCATCCGATATGCTGATGATGATATCGGTGTCGTCCCGAGTTGCAACTCAATGCAGAAATATATCTCCCAATGGGGAGGTAGCTCGAGGACATCCTTAGTAAAGACGTCCTCATACTCAGCCACTACAACTGGAAACTGGAAACTCATAACATCTGCTGCACCAAGGGCTATGATAGCCAACTTATGTGAAATCGATTGTGCCCTCCTATGCACGAGTCTATCCCGTGCTGCCTGGTTCTCTCTTTCACCGAGAAAAGAGAACCTCGTTCCATCATTGCGGACACACTGCACCCTTCTCCTAAAACAGTCGATCTGGGCATGAACTGTGGATATCCAATCTATACCAAGAATGAAATTGTAAGGCCTCGACGCTACTACCAAGGGGTTCCAACCGAAACTCTCACCTCCAAGGGTCAGGTCACACTGTCTACAGAGGTGTGTGATCTCTGAATCTTCCCCAGTTGGTGTTTCTAAGTGTAATGGTAAAGTCAACAGATCTACAGGAATATCAAGGTCTCGAATAAGATAAGCAGCCAGAAATGAATGACTTGCACCTGTGTCTATCAGTAGAACATTCAAAGTAGAAAAGACATAGATAGTACCTCTAATCATTCTGGGAGTACCTGGGTCATAAGCCTCAGCCGCCTGCAGCTGTCCCTGCCTCTGTCCACTAGGTTCCTAAGCCTGGGGTGGACCTCCTGGGGGTGGTGGTGGAAAAAGGTCAAAACCACGACCACCTCCAGCTACTCTCCCAGCTCCCCTACCACGTCCACTGACACGCGGATCTGTCTCCTCCACACGTTGCCTCTGCCTCGGTGGTCCATCCACTGATCCCGTGTTAGTAGTACGTCGGGTTGGAAAATCTCGAGCAAGATGTCCCCTACCATCAAATGAGTAGCATCGCCTCTCCCGAGGTTGGCTGGATGCGCCCTGAGAACCCTTTCCGGTAGAACCCTGGTCCTGGGATCTCCTCTAGAAAAAACTACCATGCCTGGGTCCCTAATGTCGGTTCCCTGCTGCTGAGGTCTCTGCTCTAGCTCGCCCACTACTGACAACTACCGGCTGTCTCTACTCTGCCAAGAAGCTCTTGACCACCAATGCCTGCTCGAGCACCCCAGTATATGTAGAAATGCTCATAGAGATGATGCTAGCTCAGACATCTCTACACAAGCCCCGCTCAAATGTCCGAGCTCTGAAGTACTGATCTCTGACCATATCCATCGAGTACTGTGAGAGGTCGGTAAACCTCGACGAATAGTCAGCCACCATTACGGTTCCCTGCTAGAGCTGAAGAAGCTCTTGTATGCATACTGCTATTAGGGTAAATAGTTAAAACTCTTCTATGAAGAGACGCTCATACTCTGACCATGAAAGTGTCACCTCGTTGTGAGTTTGGATAACCAAACTCCACCATCGTCCTGCTGAGCACTGTAGAAGGCTCGCTGCTAGGATCACCATCTGGTCTGATGGTGTCCTAACCAAATGGAAGACTTTGGCCACTACCTCAAGCCATTCCTCTACTACATGAGGGTCAGGATATCCTCGAAACCTAAGGGGTCTCTATCTCTGAAACTCATGGAGTGCGCTCAGCCTGCGCTACTCCTCCACTGGTATAGCAGACACTAAAACTGCTCTACAGGTGGCGGGATAACTGGCACACCACATGATGGTAAAACTGGGGGATCTGGTCCCTGTATTGAGGCTTCATCACTGAGGGGCTCATCCTCGTGATCGAGCTGCTGGATCATAGAGGGTGCATGTCGCGGAGGCATCCTGTTAATGAAACAAGATGTATCTCAGTCAGTGAGTATATCTGGAGAGATGACTCAAAAAGAACATGGAAACCACAACACATTCCTATATGATGCATGTACCATTATTTTTCCCTCGAAACTAGTGTAATCATTTTCTGAGTCGAAAAACAAGTAATCAGAGTCCTAGTGTATGGATACTTCGGCCACCCGCACCAACACTGGGGTCCCTGGCCTGAAAGACGAACTCGAAACACTTAACACTATTTCCCCAAACCAACTCACAGACTCTCAATCCTAACGTAGAACTGACCACCTCTGAGACCACTCGATCACAACCTGTCCCAGTGGGGCCCGAGATGCAACTCCCCAAGACCACCTCCAATAGGCCTGGGGATGGTGACTAGGATTGAGTAGGAATGCTACTAACATGGGAGGCATTTCCTATAAACCTGTACACACGCACACACATCTCCAAGCTCACAAAGCTAAAAAGTAAAAACTACTAAAAATGGAAATGAATGCATACACTAAAAATATCAAGCAATAGAGTATGATAGGAATGTAATGTATAGCATGTGTAAAACCCTGGTCCAAAAGTACAAGCCCACCAAAAGAAAGTCTGTAACAAAGTCCAACCTGTAAGGAAAGGTACTGGGACTGCAATCTATAGCTGTAGGAAGACACCTCATCCCACCTGATCTCACTGAGCACCATTTGGTCTTGGCCCACCTAGAATCCTGTCAAAGGCTCGCTTGTCTGCACAAGAAACGACACGTGCGGGCAAAGCCCATGGAAGTGTGAGTATAACAATACCCAGTAGGACACCCCCAAACCACAAAGGGAATACAACAAGGAAAATACCACAAAGGAAATATACATTAATCTCTACGCAGTATATGCCTACTGAACATATAACAAGAGTATCCAGATATACTCATGCATGATCGACTATCTCAAATACCACTACTAAGATCCATCTCGAAGATTCCACTAATCACGTAACAACGAGAACACACTCCGAGGTCTGAGGAGACAGAGATACGAAGTACTCGTTCTGGGAGGACACACACCACTTGTACCTTGAGAACATGATGCTCAGATGAGGATCACAACCAATTCATGGGGTGATTCCAACAACTCAGTCTGAGCTAATACGCTAAGCAGCAGATCGACACCCGGGTAAATTTGGTCAGGTTGATACCAAGAACTCTACGTAGGGTTCCAGGAATGAATAGAGGATTCGGCTCAAATTCTCATTGAGGGGATTCCAACAACTCTTTTTAGGAAGTCCTGCTGAAGGGATCATACTCAGATAGGTAGGGGATGATACCTGAAACCTTTAGGAGAATGACTATGGGGACAAACCCTAAGGAAACTAGCCCAAGTCACAGATGGAAACTGACTCAAACCTTGAAGAATTTATTACACGACGTGTAGTATGGTTACACGCTGTGTTCCTTGACCCCGGGTACTGCCCGTGTATATGGCCCATGTCATCCGTTTAAGCTGCGTAAAACTCAACTACACAGCGTGTAGAAAAGTACACGCTGTGTTCCTAACTTTGGGTACTACCTATGTAAATGGACCATGTCATTGGGATTGTCGGATAGAAAGTAACTACATAGAATGTAGGAGAATCAGACGCCGTGTATGAGCACCTAGGGCTCACTCCGTGTATGCTGGCCATGTACCAGTACATGGTCTCTGCCCATGTTCGTGTCACCTTCCCATGTACCAGTACACGGGGTATCCCGTGTATCTGGCTGGGTCTGGCTGGGGAGGGGTATACACGGCGTGTCCTTGGCCGTGTACCCTGCCTTTGTCTGTGTACTCTCGAAGTACATGCCATGTAAACCTACCAACAAACACATGCCGTATAGCCCATACTACACGGCGTGTAGTCGGGAAATTTCCAAAAGCGTCGTCTTCCTCCACACACCTCGGTTGATCCTCTGGATCTTGATCTAACCATCCGATCATCACGAAACTCCGGATTTAGGGTCTTCTCGCCCATATGAAACCGATTCCATCGGTTTCGGGCTTCTGATCAGCCATGATGGTGCGTCCTGATCCGCCCGCATGAAAATGTTCAAAGAACGGGAATTTCCAAACCACATCAATTTGTCTGCTGCTGTCACCGTCGCACCTCCGCTAGGTCGTCTCGATGTTGGATATTTGATTTCAGATCGTTTCACCAACAAACGAACGCGCAACTATCGATTTCCTCCAAGAACGTGTAGAACACACACAAAGAATGCGTAGGAATCATGAGAGAAAAAACACAACAATAGAGAGGTACAAACCTTGATCGATGTTTGTGTCGATCTTGGTTCGTCACTCATAGAAGGTTGAATGAAAACCAAATTAATTACAAGAATCAAATCCCCACGATTCCCATAAATATCCCATCCCTCAAGAATGATCGATCTGTGGGATAATATATTTGTAGATTAGTCCGAGTTCATCATGGAAATCAAAAACGGGTAAGAAATCATCAAACAAACATCCTACCTAGATTCCATAGTCTTCGTTGGAGATGATCCGGTTTCGGTGTCATCATCGCTGGTGAAAATCGTCAAGAACATCGTCGTCACGTCGGGAGGTCTTCTACAGAGCTCTCTAGAAAAAATCCGAGTTAGGGGTGTAGATACCCGAAGCTTGACGTACATGGACATTAAATTACTTTTGTGGAATACTTAATACATAACAAAAACAGACATAGAAGGACCGTAATAGTTTATTGTCTTTGGAAACTCAGAACGTAATCTTCTAATCGTGGTGAAAGATCTTCGACATCTCCCAATAAAGATCTTCCCCTTTTTTTCTTACCTAAAACCTTTATTTATATCCTGGTGAAATGAAAACATTAAAGGGGTGAGCTAAAATTCCCAGTAAGAGTAAACATAGAGAACATAAAACAATCCATAAACATTTGAATGCAAAAACATGAACATAAAATCTAAACATCAAAATCTTGAACAAAGACATGAATCTTGGATGTACGTAAGGCATATATCATAAGGGAACATCAATCATGATAAAATAGAGTGGGAATAAAACATGTAATTGTGGCAATCATTAATCACATGATATGATTTACATATTAGCCAAGACATTGCTGCCAAGACCATCTTAGTGGACAAAGTCCCTTTCTGAATCGAGTTCACTCCCCGTTTCAGTCCTGTAACACTGAACCAGATTAACTTACCATTACATCCATGTCTATCTCATTATATATAAATATTTACTCAATACATTGGATGGAGATATAGGTCCCAACCATCTCATAATGAAATCATTCTTACTTGTGCCACAAAATAAACTTGAAACATTCATCATAACCCAAATAATAAAATGGGTTTCATAAACATCATCCCATCATCACATAATCCATATAAAACAAATGAATATATCAACATAAGAAAAGTGAAACCATGTAAATCATAGGGACATTATACTTTATACATACACATATAATGTCATCTTAGATGGAAAAATGGGTTTGATAAAACACTTGAAATGAATTCTTGAGGAAAATATCGTTTCTTCTTCAAAATAAATTTCTTTTCACAAAACGTCATGAAATTTTAAAAGAAAGAGATTTTTTTTGAAAATATTCATGAAATATTTTGGAGTAAGATTCATGAAAATAAGGCTTTATAAAACTGTAAAAATCCTTTCATGCCATATAAGTTAAAAAAATATTCTCCTTGTACTTTTGTCGGAAAAGTCAAAAAGTACCTTGTAATATAAAAAAAAGAATGATTCCTTACATATCATGTTGTAAAAGACAAAATGGGTAAAAAGGACATTAAACATACATAAAAAAACTTTTAGAAAACATGGACTTGGATGATAACAATAACCCTAGTAATTACTTACGAATAATCAATCTCGGATAAGAACGAGATTGGAAAAGTTATCCCTTACCGTACGTCCGATATGCTTCGTATGTATCCGAAACTACTGTATAATGATTTAAATAATGGAATTGACTAATTAAAGAATCATATTAATTGTTATGATATCATATATGGTTCAATTATGACTTTATATTACCCATTCTTTTGTAAATTAATGTTAAAGTAGCGTTTTGGGTAAAATCATCTTATTTATCATACGTGTTTGGACTTGTTGTTCATGATGTTATTATTACATATATCATGATTTACTTACTTAAAAAATGTAAATAATGATTTATATATCATATACATTAATTATATATCCAGCATATACAATCATTTATAATAGTACATAACATATGGTGGTAAGAAATGAAACACATCGTTCATGGAGACGGTAAGCCGTACGTACGCATGAACGCTACTTTCATTTCTATTTCTTATTTTAATGGAATTAAAACATAATTATACATAGGTATATTATAATTGTAGTATAATATCATATATAATATCATTATCCACATCCTTTATACATCCCACATAAGGTATTAACGAATCACATCACGTTGAGGGGGTGGTAGTCCACACTTCCTCAAATGAGATTATCGTATTTACCGACTATGGAAACCTTAAAGGATTGATATAATTGGGAATTGAAGAATCATAAGGAAAAAATAAACATAATATATATTATATATAAATACAGTGACATCATAATGGCCACCATGAGAGGCCGTAAGAGAAAATTGAACAATCATCGTTTCGTGAGGCCTTAGTTTTCCATCACAGAAACATTATGTTCTTCATCCATTAGATGCAGGTGTGTGTAAGTGTAGTTTGAATACTTCTAATAAAAAAATAATAGTATATTTATGATATTGGTGTTGTTACAAAAGAAAGGATTAAAACGAATTTAGGGTTTGGAGACGTAGAATAAAAGAAAACAACTTAAGAGAAACTGTTACCTTTAATTTTGGTAACTTCCTTTGGTTTGAACCAAAAGGACTTCTTGGAGAGTCTTCTGCCTAATGTAAGGCTTAAAGGGATAGTAGAGGGATGTATGGAGATTATTTGGGCAGATTTTGGACGAGCCAAAAGGCTTGAGTGGTGTAAGTAATTGCATAGAAGTGGTCTCCTTTTATAAGGGAGAGGAGGGGCTCTTTAGGAATGTGTGAAAACATTATTTTATTATAAACTTATCTTCGATTTCTTGAGGTCCAAAACACATTAATGTCGAATATACGATGACTCATATTCTAAATAAAATCATCCAATTGGAATTGGATAGGTTTTGGATGATATATTAATAATTATAATCTTATTTATTTAAATAATTTATTAAGGAGGTAAACACTACATCATTATTGTGTCATAAATAATTTAATTCATTTGATGTCTAAAAATTATGAAAAAATACCATCATGTAGGGAATAATTTTAGCTTTCCAAATAATCTTTATATTCTATAATATAACTTATATAACCACTTATAAAAATTAATTACTAAAAGATATTTGTTAAAGTCAATTTTGTCTTTACATTAAATTAATTAATCCAAATTGTCATTTTCACTACCAAGTGGCTCATTGGGGTCCCAAAATCGGCCCAAGGATGCCCATGGTCGGCCAATACTCATAAAATAATGTTAGGACAAGTTTCAAGGTAATTTTGAATTATTATAATATTCTTTTAACCTTTAATTGCCCTATTTACCTTTAACTGCAGTAAATAAAAATTACCGTAGTTACTATTCATAATATATATAAAAATAAAAGTAACCTATTATCATAATTTGTACCCACTGATTCAAAATATGGAATCCATTTTTCAAAATTCAATACAAAAAAGTTGCAGAAATTAAATTAAAATTAATCCTGTTGTCGAAAGAAAAAGGGTTTTTGTTTAAAACATTGCGAAAGATTGAATTGATTTAACCTACGAATTCAAGGTAAAATCAATTCTAATGAAATAAATTGTATTAAATGGTAAAAATATATTCTATTTTTACTTTAAAACCATTCAATATTATAATTTAACCACATAAATTATTATGATGAAAAAATTTGTTTTTAATTAAAATATAGCGTGTTTTTACTAGTCATTAAAATATGAATGTTATCAGAAAAATATCAAAACTTTATCCAATGTAAAGTTTTATATCCTGATTCAAAATAATAAGTTTATTTTGTAAGATTGAACTTATAAACATGTCAAAAACTAGATTTAATGTGGGTGCACCATCAAAAGGCGACGAAACTGCATTTTTTGAAAAATACTTATTTTACCCAAAAAAATTATTTTGTTCACATACCATGTTCTAGAAAACATGTGAGATGAATAATAATGTTATAAAATTAAAAATTCAGTTAATAATATTCATAACGGATAGTTTATAATAATATTATAACCATATATCATTGTTTAGTAAAACCCAATATTGCGTACAACACCCGCTATCGAAGAAGGTCATGATTGCATGTAATGCAAGCCAAGTTAGGGTTGTGTGTAGTGCAAGACTCCATTGTTGTTGCGTATAACAGAATCCAACCATATTTTATTTATACATTGAATATATATATATATATATACAATCAATGTTGCGTAGAATAACTTCTATCAAACGAACTTGAAATTGTGTGTAACACGAGCCAAGAATAGTGTTGCATATACTGCAAGCTAATATGGTGTAGCATGTAGTGCAAGATAATCTTGGTGTATCGTAAAAAAGAAGATATGAATGAAATTAAAAAGAATGTATCTTATAAAATCTTGGGTTGTTACATTCTACCCCCCTTAAAATGAATTTCGCCCTCGAAATTCGTCGGGGTTATAAATTGTTTACTATTCATAGAAACCCACATTGTAAAAAGGAATACTAAAACTTAATTTTAAAAACTAAAGTACGAAATGTAACGATTACCCAAAGTAACTAATCACTGGGTTTCCATATAGGATATCATAGGTGAAAATAGGGATATAGAGGATAAATTTAACCATCATGTTCTGATGGAAAGTGGTAGAGAACATGGCTATGAAAAAGCCAAAAATCACAAAGCCATAAATTTGTGATGATCTAAGGTACCATCTGATTCATCAGATATATGATCACTAGGACAACATTTTTGGTTTTCATGATCATTTCTCTAATGTTGAATAATTTTCGAATCAAAATAAATACTTACTTGATTTTTGTACAATCTCACCGTTGTTCATGCCTTGAACAATTTCCACTTCATCTCTTAAAGAAATGAAGTTGAATTTGACATTCATGATGTGTTAGCAGATCATGTGATAGAATGATGAGTCATTCCATCTGTTTCAAGCAAAAGTATAGAAAAATTTATCAAATATACATAAGTCCATCTATTGTGTGCATAATCGTATACGATTCAAAAAATGAACTTATACATTATATATCATACCGCTTAATAAAATAAAACTAGTTTATACTAACCAGGGACTTCCTATAGGCCAGTGGTAGGCGATAAAGGCCAGTCGCACATCGGTTGTGGGTTCGATTTCCGCAACCTTGTCCGACGCGACGGTTTGTTGCCCGTCATGCAGGTTATCCTTTTTCTAAAACAATACTATTATAAAAAAAAGTTCATTCCTTAAACAATACTATCCATTCCAATCTTTAGGCTTATCCAAAATACTTCTTTCCAAACTCATTTTATAAAGAGAACGATTACTAAAAAGGTCATATAACAAGTATGTGAATACCATCATTTATCCCTCATATATCTTGTTGGTCACATTCCAGTCATGTGAATACCTTAATCATGTATTCTCTTGAAAAATGAATACCCATTGAATCTTAGTGACAACATGAGTGTTGTCAAAATTTAAATCTTTCCAC
Organism: Viscum album; assembly: GCA_963277665.1. Taxonomy (NCBI): domain Eukaryota; kingdom Viridiplantae; phylum Streptophyta; class Magnoliopsida; order Santalales; family Viscaceae; genus Viscum; species Viscum album. The sequence goes on from OY728127.1 coordinate 115,972,266, forward strand.
ATACCAAAATCCTTAAAATTCTATATACTCAAAACATGATATCACTTAGTCCTTATATCAATTATGAGCTCATTAATACTGTCAAACATTTCATTTTCTCCTTATCGCTTCATTATGTGCATATCATCTTCTTTCCAAAATATTTGAATCACTTTTCATGGTTACCGATACAATAAAATTATTGAAAACCACAATAGACTAATACAAAAATATTCTAATACACCATAAAAGTACCCCAACAAAATTATTCTTGAATACCAATACATAAACACTTCAATCCATCCTCTTCAATGATTGTCCTGGAATAAGTCCTTCCTTGATTTTAGAAGATACTTTTTAGGTCAGGAAATTGAGTTGGGTAATGCCCATGTTCTCTACAAATAAGACATTGAATAGCATAACAGTCTGTCACTCTATGACCCTTTTCTCCACAAAGAGAACATCTATCTCTCCATTTGAGGTATTCCTCAAGGTTCTTATTCCCTTCTTTAGAAATATCAATCTTCCTTTCTTTATGCTCCTCAACATGCGAACATGCATAAAATTCTATCTTCCTCTTTTTTGATGAATTAGGCATACCACTAAATTTCACCTTGTTAATCATATATCGTGATGACTGATTCGGCATAATCACAATATCTTTTTCTCTAGGCATTACACAATTTCGTTTCTCATAGTCACCAATTTTTCCATTGGATTCAATGTTAACAGAATTCCTTCTGGTTCCCCCATTGACTAAAACACAAAAAGAATTCTGTGAGAGGCAAAAATCATACAAGGAAAATAACATAATAAAGTGGGAGTACCTTAAATATCTAACATCATAGGTTAAATTATAAGATCATTACCATAGTTCTAGGACTATATCCCATAAGTATACTTATCCTTAGGGACATCCCTAGACATACTTTAGAAATATCTCTAGGGATCTCAGTAACGTTTTCACATCCTAGATTCCAATGGTTGACTAAACATTTCCTCTGATACCAACTGTAGAGACCCGAAGATTGAGATACATGGAAATTACATTACTTTTGCGGAATACTTAATACATAACAAAAACAGACACACAAGGACTGTAATAGTTTAGTGTCTTTGGAAACTCGAAACATAATCTTCTAATCATGGTGAAATATCTTAAACATCTCCCAATAAAGATCATCCCCTTTTTTTCTTACCTAAAACATTTCTTTATATCTTGAGGAAAAGAAAACATAAAAGGGGTGAGCTCAAATTCCCAGTAAGGGTAAACATAGAGAACATAAAACAATCCATAAACATTTGAATGGAAAAACTTGAACATAAAATCTAAACATCAAAATCTTGAACAAAGACATGAATCTAGGAAGTACGTAAGGTCTATATCATAAGAGAACATCAATCATGATAAAATAGAATGGGAATAGAACATGTAATTGTGGCAACCATTAAGCACATGATATGATTTCCATAGTAGCCAAGGCATTGCTTCCAAGACCATCTTAGTGGACAAAGTCCCTTTCTGAATCGAGTTCACTCCTCGTTTCAGTCCTATAAGACTGAACCGGAAAAACTTACCATTCCAGCCATGTCTATGTCATGAGATATAAATCTTTACCCAATGAATTGGATGGATATATAGGTCCCACCCATCTTATAATGAATTCATTCTTACTTGTGACACAAAATAAACATGAAACATTCATCATAACACAATGAATAAAATGGGTTTCATAAACATCATACCATCATCACATAATCCATATAAAACACATGGATATATCAACATAATAAAAGTGAAACCATGTAAATAATAGGTACATTATACTTGAAACATACACATATAATGTCATCTTAGATGGAAAAATGGTTTTGATAAAACACTTGAAATGAATTCTTGAGGAAAATATCCCTTCCTCTTCAAAATCAATTTCTTTTCACAAAACATCATGCAATTTTAAAAGAAAGATATTTTTTTGAAAATAGTAATGAAATATTTTGGAGGGAGCTTCATGAAAATAAGGCTTTATAAAACTATAAAAATCCTTTCATGCCGTATAAGTTAAAAAAACATTCTCCCCATACTTTTTTCAGAAAAGTCAAAAAGTACCTCGTAACGTAAAAAAAAAGAATGATTCCATACATATCATGTATTAAAAGAAAAAATGGGTAAAAATGAAATTAAACATACATAAAAACACTTTTAGAAAACATGGACTTGGATGATAACAATAACCCCAGTAATTTCTTACGAATAAACAATCTCGGATAAGAACGATATTGAAAAAGTTATCCCTTACCGTACGTATGATATGCTTCGTATGTATCCGAACCTCCTTTATAATGATTTAAATAATGTAATTGACTTATTAAAGAATAATATTCATTTTTATGATATCATATATGGTTTACTTATGACTTTATATTACCCATTCTTTTATAAATTAATGTTAAAGTAGCGTTTCGGGTAAAATTATCTTATTTATCATACGTGTTTGGACTTGTTGTTCTTGATGTTATTATTACTTATATCATGATTTAATTACTTGAAAAATGTAAATAATGATTTATATATCATATAAATTCATTATATATCCAGAATATACAAGCATTTATAATAGTACATAACATATGGAGGTAAGAAATGAAATGCACCGTTCATGGAGACGGTAAGCCGTACGTACGCATGAACGCTACTTTCATTTCTATTTAGTATTTTAAAGGAATTAAAACATAATGATACATCAGTATATTATAATTCTAGTATAATATCATATATAATATCATTAACCACATCCTTTATACATCCCACATAAGGTATTAATGAATCACATCACTTTGAGGGGGCGGTAGTCCACACTTCCTCAAATGAGATTATCGTATTTACTGACTATGGAAACCATAAAGGCTTGATATAATTGGGAAGTAAAGAAGCATAAGGAAATCATAAAAATAATATATATTATATAAAAATATAGTTCCATCATAATGGCCACCATGAGAGGCGGTAGGAGAAAATCGAACAATCATCGTTTCGTGAGGAGTTAGTTTGCCATCACAGAAACATTATGTTCTTCATCCATTAGATGGAGGAGTGTGTAAGTGTAGTTTGAATAATTCTCATAAAAAATCATAGTATATTTATTATATTGGTGTTGTTACAAAAGAAAGTTTTAAAAAGAGTTTAGGGGTTGGAGAAGTAGAATAAAAGAAAACAACTTAAGAGAAACTATTACCTTTAATTTTGGTAACATCCTTTGGTTTGAACCAAAAGGACTTCTTGGAGAGTCTTATGCCTAATGTAAGGCTTAAAAGGGGAGGAGAGGGATGTAGGGAGATTAGTTGGGGAGAGTTTGGATGAGCCAAAAGGCTTGAGAGGTGTGAGTAATGGCATATAAGTGGTCTCTTTTTTATAAGGGAGAGGAGGGGCTCTTTAGGAAAGTGTGAAAACATTATTTTATTATAAACATATCATCAGTTTCAAGAGGTCCAAAACACATTAATGTCTAAGATAAGATGACTCATATTCGAAATAAAATCTTCCAATTGGAATTGGACAGGTTTTGGATGATATTTTAATCATTATAATCTTATTTATTTAAATCATTTATTAATGAGGTAAACACTACATCATTATTGTGTCATAAATAATTTAATTCATTTGAAGTCTAAAAATTATGAAAAAAATACCATGATGCAGGGAAAATTTTTATATTTCCAAATAATATTTATAGTATAAAATATAACTTATATAACCTCTTATAAAAATTTATTACTAAAAGATTTTTGTTAAATTCAATTTTGTCTTTACATTAAATTAATTAATCCAAATTGTCATTTTCACAACCAAGTGGCTCATTGGGGTCCCAAAATCGGCCCAAAGATGAAAATGGACGGCCAGTACTAATACAATAAAGTTAGGAAAAGTGTCAAGGTAATTTTTAATTATTATAATATTCTTTTAACATTGAATTACCCTATTTACCTTTAACTGCAGTAAATAAAAATTACCGAAGTTACTATTCATAATATAAAAAAAACACAAGTAACCTATTAACATAATTTGGACCCAATAATTCCAAATATGGAATCCATTTTTCAAAATTAAATACACAAAAGTTGTATAAATTAAATTAAAATTAATCCCGTTGTCGAAAAAACGGGTCTTTGTTTAAAACATTGCAAAAGATTGAATTGATTTAACCTACGAATTCAAGGTAAAATCAATGCTAATGACATACATTTTATTAAATGGTAAAAATATATTCTTTTTATACTTTAAAACTATTCAATATTATAATTTAACCACATATATTATTATGATGAAAAAAGTTGTTTTTAATTAAAATATAGCATGTTTTTACTATTCATTAAATTATGAAAGTTATCAGAAAAATATCAAAACTTTATCAAATGTAACGTTTTATATCATGATTCAAAAGAATAACTTCATTTTGTAAAATTGAACTTATAAACATGTCAAAAACTAGATTTAATTCGGGTGCACCATCAAAAGGTGGCAAAACTGCATTTTTTTAAAAATACTTATTTTACCCGAAAAATTTATTTTGTTCCCATACCATGTTCTAGAAAATATGTAAGATGAATAATAATGTTATAAAATTAAAAATTTAGTTAATACTATTCATAACGGCTAGTTCATAATAATATTATAACCATATATCATTGTTTAGTGAAACTCGATATTGCGTACAACATCTGCTATCGAAGAAGGTCGCGATTGCGTGTAATGCAAGCCAAGTTCGGGTTGCGTGTAGTGAAAGACTCCATTGTTGTTGTGTATAACAGAATCCAACCATATTTTATTTATACATTTTAAAAATATATATATATATACACATTCAATGTTGCGTAGAATAACTTCTTTCAAACGAACATGAAATTGTGTGTAACACAAGCCAAGAATAGTGTTGCGTATACTGCAAGCTAATACGGTGTTGCGTGTAGCGCAAGATAATCTTAGTGTATCGTACAACAGAAGAAATGAATGAAATTAAAAAGAATCTATCTTAAAAAATCTCGGGATGTTACGAGGGGTATTGTCACCCTGACCCTCCCTACGAAATATATTTTTAAAAGAATAAAAGATTTCATTTCAACAAGGATTTAAAAAAAATATTTTAATAAAATATTTTATTACTGTTACGTCCATAAACCAGATTTCACTACGGTCCTACGCTGACCGAAGTAAGGCCTCGCCTAAAGTAAAAATGTTGTTCCGAACGCAATGCTGCACTCATATTTTTGATCCGAGCACCCGTTCAGGAGTTATTCTACCTTTTCAGGAAAACCACACACGTGCGTAATTTAATTATTAAATTAACTTCAAACATTTTTTCCGGGCTCACCGGGCCTCGGAAATGCACTCCGTCCGAGAGCCTGGTCTAGAATTAATTCCTATATAATATTAAAATAATACATGGAAAAATTTGGGACATTACAAACCCCTCTAACAAGAGTATCCCTCCTAGGTTGGAAATGGGTGAAGTGAGATAGTGGTCTCTTAAATATTCACATAATAGGCCACAAGGTTGTGAAAATAAATTATGGGATAATATATGTTAAAATGGGAGACATTACCATAAAATAGAGAACGAGGAATCATAGATATGAAACATACACTGTAACACCTCATGTTTTTATAAATTATTTCTTTTAATATAAATTAAAATTCATTGATGGATTATGTTATAGTATACACTTTAATAAGATTAATTTATATGCAAAAAACCATGATATGATTATAGTAAACACAAAATTATGTTTATATTACATTACAGGAAATACTCATTTTAGATTATGTTACAACCAAGGTTGAGTATTTCTGAGTTCTATTAGAATTATTATTTATAATGATAATTATTTCATAACTATAAAATTGAAGGTAATTAATGGGATTAACTAATGAAATATTTTTATTGGACTCATTGCCTACCAATTAATTATAAATTAACATGAAAACTATTTGAATATACTAGAAATGTTTAAAAAAAATGTTTTTATGTGTGGAAGTATTTTATCATAATAAATTAAATTAACTACCATTATGGGATGATCTAAATAAAATTTATATATTATAAATTCAATAATTTTTTACATTAATCCAATAGATTTGATTAGCATAAGATAATAAAAAATCTAATTTTATGCATACAAATATGTACTTTTATTAAGGTAGTTATTATTTCTTTTTAGGTAGAACTAGTTTTATGTAATTTTTTTTGAATAATTTATAAATTTTAGTTGAAAAATAAACTTCAACTTTTCAAATAAAAATTTAAAAAGTAACTTAACATGAATATTTTTCTTGATAGGTTTATCATTTTTATAAATAGTAAAAAATAGTGACTTTCTATTGAAAACTGGAAATTCAGTTAAATTATTTAGTGATTAATTATATTTTAATTATATTTTAATGTTTATTTTTTTTCAATTATATATAAATTAATACAATTTAGTTTATTGGACACAATTTAATTAAAAAATGAGATAACGAATCTTTGTAAACATTTTAACATTTACACTTGTAAAACCTGATTTCTAACCATGTATTCTCGAATAATATTAAATTAAAATTTCTATGTATGTGAAGGGAATATGAAAAAATTGATTCCATATTTTTAATAATTATAATTTATAATGACTTATAATTCCAACGTAACTTTTGAGAAATGTGACTGTGGAATGAAATTAAAACTAATTATAGCGACTAAGGTAAAAAGAAGATTACTTAATGGTTACACATAGAATATAAGGCGTATCAATGAGCCAAAACGTTTCCAAAATTCATTGGATGGAAATATATGGACACATATGACACTATTATTTAATTATTTGTTTTATTGGTATAGATGTCCCTGAATTTTACTCATATAATAATTTAAGTAAATAAAAAAGACAAAAAATGTACATTTCATCCTTTTAATTTATATACTGCTTTATAATTGGAAAAAACAATATATGTTCATATATAAATATTATATGGGAATATAAAACAATTTTTTTCTCGTGATAATTAATTTTAATTTTTATTGATAATATTATTACATTACGTGCTTATAAAATGCCAACACATGAATTATTTAGGTAATAACTAAATAAATAAATTGACACTAGAAAAATTAAATTTGAATTAAATTGAATGAATTATTATGTAATATAAATTTTATAGATGATAATACCATATTAAATTGGTGTTAAATTAACATATTTATATTATATTTTTAACATGATATTTTTAAATTCAAATTTAATAAATAAAGTAAAAAACTACATTAATGTTATTCCATAATAAATTATATTTTATTAAATGATTTAAATTATAAAAATCCTATATTCTATACATATATTTTTAAATAGATATAAAGTTAATAAATGTTCCCTAAATGTAAAAATTGATATTTAATAATGAACTTATTGACCTGTAAATTGTAATATCACTATTAGTGCAGTTACAGTTAAAACTATGTTTTTGGGCATTACGTGTGGTTTTGTTAAAATTATTTTAAAAAACATAAAATTTTTATTTTTTATATTGAATATAATATTTTAAAACCATAATTTCTAAATTTTCTAATAATTTTTTTTAGCATAATAAAAATGGATAATATACATTTGTTAAAAAAATAATTACATTAATAAAAAACCAAAATTGAAAAAATATGGAATCATTAAAGTAAAAAAAATATAACAATTTTTATACTCAGTGTAGGTGTGTATCAACCAAAGAAACCATACCCTCCACTATTATCAAATATTTTTTTCACGTGAGGTAGGTGAGACCTCCCATTTTTAAATAATTCGGAGTATTTATATGAGTACCACTCCACCACCTTTATAAAAGGGCACGCACTCTCACCCATTATTCAAACCTATTAAGACAATTTGCTCGAACCCCCCCCCCCCCCCCCAAAAAAAACTCCCAACTTCCATCCCTTCATACTATATTCCTCATATTGGGAATAAATTGATCCAAGTAAGTCCATTCGTGATAACTAAAAATATATGCTCAAACAAAAGGTAACATTTATTAACAAATATTTTTGTTTTATATCTTCCTCAAACACCCCCATTTAAATTTATATAATTATTATATGATAAAAATAGTATCATTAATATATTTATATTTTTTATAGGTTATGGGTATGAGATAAAACCCTAGACACTTCCATCATATGGGTTACTAAATCATATTTCATGTGGATGAGAGACTACTGTCTTGCGAACTGATGTCATTCGTTTTTCCATTACAACCTCTTAATATTGGGAATAATGATGGAAATGATATTTATTTATAATATATATAACATTTCTTATATACTTATTATTTTATAATTATTATATAACACATACCTTCATGCCTTCCAATTTTTGGCAATATGATAATGTCATTCATCATTATGACATACTACTTCCTTGTGTAGCAATGTGGTTCATTCATCTTTTACATGGAATGTGTTAAAGATGGGATTTATAGAAATATGTTATATATATGAAATAATAATGATAATATAATGAATATATATACATATATATATATTTCACTTGTCTTTATTTAAATATGATAAAAAAATTGAAACAACGTTGATGTATGCATATGACCTACCGTCTCCATGAATGGTGTATTTCATTTCCTATCACTAAATCATATAGATTACACTAAATACATGTATAATGGATATATATGATATTTATATAATTTTTATCATAATGGGTATTATGAAATAATAATAAAATTAATAGGACCAAAAATATAATAAATAAAAACATATATGAAATACAAAGCGTTAATTACTAAATAAATAACTTTTACATGGAATTATTAATAAATGAGTAATAAATTGTCATAAAAATTAATATATATAATGATATATATTATTATGGATCTATAATATATTTATAATAAAAATATATTACTTATATAGGAGGATTGAATGATTATAATTTAATTAAACACTTTTGGTAAGGGATCTCTGTCTCAGATAAATTTTACATGAGACATAAGCCTTGATTACCACAAAGTTTTCTACATGTTCTGTATAAAAACCATAGATTTATTCTACAATTTTTATACTGCGAATAAATTTGATTTACTTTTTAATTTGAGTATATCTCTTTCATGGGTTTACTGTTTCATATTTACAAAATCTATAAGGGAATATTCTCTCAATGTTCATTCTTTGAGACATATGTTAAATTATAAACCTAAAATATTTTATGAGGTCTATATATTTCCTCTTTAATAATATATATAATTAATATCCTTATTTTTATGATATTTTAAGATTTATATATTTTTATTAATTAACATGGATTAAGATTCAATCTTACGAAACTGGAAAGATTTTATTGTAATAATATCACGGTTTATCGAGATTGTTTATGATTATGATTCCATTTATGAAATACCTCAACTATTATCATGAATTTTATTCCCTAATATTTGTTCATGATATCATCATGTAATGATACCATTTTCAACACTTTGGTACTCAATATAATTATTAATGTGTTTTTTGGAAAGTCGTGACTTATTTTTCTCTTCGAATGATAATATTTTTTATGTAAAAACCATGTTTTCTAAAGAAAATTTAAATTATATAGTGAATAAGTTGTCAAATAAAATGTTTCTAAAGATGTTTAATGTTTTAATTTTTTTAAATGGATTTAAAACATCCCATTATAATATTTTAATAATATTATAAAATAAATAATTTTAAAAATATTTTATGATTTAAAAAAGTGATTTTCAAAGAAGAAATGATATTTTATTCAAGAAAATTTTAAATTATTTTAAATTATTACAACATATTATTTCAATGATTTAATCCACAAAAATTATTTTGATGTTTTTTTATTTCATGAAAAATGATTTTCAAACAATGTATATTTTTATTAATAAATTCACTACGTGTCTCTCCAAAATCTATATCAATCTATCATGATATAATTTGATATAGTTTAATCATTACTTAGGACATTATCCAAGAAAAATATTCTTATTTTTTATTTGAATTTTTTATAATTAATTTGAATAGTTTTTTTCCACTGGTTATACAATGATGAAACACTTATGAAACCTAGTTCCTTTCATGGGTTATTCTACGATGAAATTATTTTGAATGTTGTATCTTTTTCACAGGTTATGATATACAGAATATTTTATGACACCCATTGAAATTCATGGGCTTTGATATGATATTTATGAAACAATTACCTATTTGTGGTTCATGCTATGATGATTGTTTTTTCTTCTTGAACACATATGAGTGATATAATTTTTTGACAGGTGGGACCTATATCTCCCCCAAATGAATTGGGTAATTATTTATATCTCATGATATTAAAATTTCTTGATTCATGAGTGAACCTTGTTCTGTATAGGGCTTTTTCCACTAATATTTTCTTAAGAGAGATCATTGAATACTAATATGGTCTTGGGAGTGAATGTTGACAACTAAGATGGTCTAGGGACTGAATCCATTCCACTAATATATCCTAGGTAGTGATCCTTGAATACTAAATAAATCCTTTTATATTTTTATATTTTTTTCCCATAATTCCAGGTTCTACAACTATTTTATAATCACATAAATTGTGCTATTTGATTCAATTATGATTCATGCCTTATGACCTACAAATCATTGTTCAATGATTCAGGATTATGATATTTGATAATCTTAGTATGGGTTTTTAAGGTTATGTTTATGTTCACATACCTTATTCTTGGATAAATATTATATATCTTCATTGTTTACCCTTAATTTGAATTGCATCTCACATTTTATTATTTTTCATTTCCCATGGTTAGGAAGAATGATTTTATCTAGGGTAAGATTGTGAAGAGTAAAAAAGGTAAATATCATTATGTGAGATGTTTAAGATCATTCACCATGTTTAATGATTATGTTTTCAAGTTTCTAAAGACAATAAACTATTATGGTCCCCAAGAATGTGTTAGTGTAACTTAATTAATATTCTTCTAAAAATATGTTATATATATATATGTTAATCATGGTTCTCTATAGTTTGTATCAAAGGAAGTTTTTAGTAAATAATTGGAAAATATGATGAGAAAACTATAGTGGGATCACTAGGGCTATTACTAAGGATATTTCATGGGATAGATTTAAGGATAAATCTAAGGATGAGCTAATGTATAAGAATATGTACTATATTTTTTGGTAAACGTTAGGGTGAGTTTTTTCATAAATATAAATCTCTATATAGATTCAATAAGTGAATGTGACTATGTAACATATATAGCTAGGGGTAAAAATCAAGAAAACACTCTATTGATATAGAATCAATCGACAACTGGATCCTGACTATGGGTATTGCTGCAAACCTAGTTTGACACTCTCATGGCATACACCTTCGAATGTCACAAATTATTTATGAACCACCATGATTTATTTAAATATAATACTCCCATTAGTGACCTAGGATAAGACTTTGGAGTTATATATTTAAAATAAGGTTTTATGATGAAGTCATCCTATATGTAATTTGTTCATGAATATGAGGTTTTCTCTTATGATAAGTGTTTCTCAAACAATGGGTTCTGGTTTTATAAAACGGTGGGAATAATAAGGAAGTGGGTTAAATATGAATTTGATAGACTATTTTTTGTTGAGCAGTCAAATGGAATGATCACTAGAGTGATGGTCTTTATGATCAAGAATAATCAGTTTTTAGGAAGAAAAGATTTTCAGTGTGTACCATAATACACTATCATAATAACCAATGAACAAAATAAATGAGTTGATTGAGGTGTTGGTTAGTGTAGATGATGGAGGAATTATGATTCAGTTTCTTATATGTCAAGAATATGGGAAGACGAATTCTATGACATGTCTAAATGGGATATGAAGATGTTTTGACTATGGAAATGAAAGAAAGAAAGCACAAAACAAAAAAATGGAAATTGAAATTTCCATTTAACAAAGTGGATGAGAATAACTTTCGCCCAAAAATATCATTGAATATTGAGTTATCAAGATTTTGGAATTATGGGAATTATGAAAATCAATTTTCTAAGTGGAATACTCAAGAACAGAGTCAGCAAGGTGCTATGAGTAAATTTAATATTGTGGATTATGAAGATTATACAAATTTTATATAAATATAATAAAGTATTAAGGAATAAGATGAGTAATCCTAGTTAATGGTTAAATGGTAATGTGGAATTATCAATTTTTTACATATTTGAATTAAAAAATTATAAATAGTGAAATAAATAATCATTTTTCACAATAAGTTTTTCATTATTGAGGAGAAATAGTATGATTTAGTGTATTGATAACCTATAAAAATGATTTCATGTAAAGGATATATTTTATAAAGAAACAAATTTAAAGGTGGGTAACACTTCATAACTTTGAAGAAATGATTTTTAGATGGGATTTAGAGATATTGGATAAGAATAAATTTAATTGGATAATATTGATTAAATTGAAAATTGATTAATGATTTGTTGACAATGTCGATTATGATATCAGGGATGGATTTTACTACATGTTTTATTTAAGGAATATATCTAATAAATTTTGGTATAAGAAATAATTTACTTTTTCAATAAACAGTTATCATAATTCAGGTAATTTCTATGTTTCGAGAGAATAAATGATGAAGGTATTCACATGATTGGTATGTGGAAACCAGGAGTTGATTTATGATATATGGGATACCAACCTTAAGGTGATTTTGAAATATTTAGCAAAAAATATAATAATTAATTAGATATTAATTTTTTATATTGGTTAATGAATAACCACTTATTAAATTATTTATGGTGAAAAATGAATGTGGTTTTATATATTAATGTATTTTGTCACCATATAATGATTTATGAATAATGGATAACCTATCCTAACCATTTTGTTTAGACCATAAAAAAATATAGACATTAAGACTTATCATTTTATCTATGGGTATAATTATCAATTAGTGATTCCCAAAAAAAATTCACCTTCATTTTATACAGTATAGGATGTAGTGGAAATTGATGAAAGAAAAAAAAAATCAAATCATGATATTTTTCATTAGAAATGAAATGAAATCAAGTAATTATATATTCTTAACAAAATATTCAACTTATATGGAAATGATCTTAAAATAATATTTTTTATGTTATCATCATTTTTGATAATATCAATGACCTTTTGATGGATCATTGGTCTACGGTGTTATGATCATTAACTTTTATTGAATCACCCACTTTCTTGTGATCAGTGATCTCTATCACTCTCAATAATTTTTTATGAATTTCTTCCATTTCCAAATATTCACTTCCCGCCTATGTTCTCATTTATGTAAAACTAGTTATATGTTTATTTTGGTTTCCATTGTTCTTCCAAATTTACCCTTTTAATGATTGTTTTATTATTATTTTTTGCGTTGTGAGTTAGTATGAAAGAAAATTTCAATAATTAAAACGTTGATGACCAAAACAAATTTGGAGAGAAAAAATAATTTTATAGAATATAGTTTGTTTCACCCCATGTTTTTATGATTAATTATTTAGAATAAATTAAAATTATTATATATATTAAGTTAAAAACTATAGTATTTCAGTATTGATTTATTTGTAAACACAAATTAAAGATTAAGTTTCACACAACACTTATTTTAGCTTGCATTATATGAAACACACTGTTCAGTTTTCATTACAACGAATGCCATGTTTTTTAAAAAATATTAATATAATTTCATTAAATTAAAATTATCTATTATCTATTAAATTGGAATTTAAAAATATGAATAACTATATTATTAAAATATATTCTTGGATTCCATAGTCAAAAAATAAATATAAATGAATATGAAATCACATTGAATATAAATTAAATGTTGTTATAAAAAAATATTTATATTTGCCACATGAATTTTATCATAACAAATTAAATTATTTTCCATTTATGGATGCTATTAAAAAATTATATTTTGAAATTCATCCAATAATATTTTATATTAATATGAAAAAAAATTCAATTTGACGCATAAAAAACTATATTTCCCATGAGTTAGTTTTCCATATTTTAATGACGCACTTATGGTAAATATAAATTTTTACATTTTTAAAAATTTCATGTGCATAAATAAGAATAATTTTTTAAATAACAATATCATTATTAAATAAGTTGAATTTTTAGTTTTTTCTGGGATGTTTCATTTTCTCATGAATAGTGAAGAGTAAGGAATTTCAATTGAAAATATACATTTAGTTTAATTTTATTTATATTTATAAATTATATTTTAAAAAGTTTTAATGTATAATAAGTTCAATAATATATCTATTAATACAATTTAGATATATGAAATCAATTTTATATTTAAATTGGATATAAAAACATTATAAACCATTTAACAATTACACTTTAAAAACCCTCTTTCTCGTCATGTTTACATGTTTAATTTTTAATTAAATATTTCCACTCTTATGAATGACATTTGAAAAAATGGATTAAATATTTTGAATAAAAATAGTTTTTAAATTCTAATTAGGTAAACATAATTTTTTACAAAAGTGACTGGTGAATGAAATTAAAATTAATTAACCTTGTTAAGGTGAAACCAATATTACTTGATGGTAAAATCCATAATATAAGGTGTATGAATGACCCAAAACATTTAAAAAACAAATATTCTAGAAATATTTAGACCCATAGGACCGTAAGATCTAATTTTATGAGTCTTTGTGACATTGTTATATGAATGTGACATATATTACATGTTATATAACGAAAACAACAAAAAATGTACCTTTATTTATTTTAATTTTTATAAATCATTATAATAGAGAAAAACAAGATAATTTTAATTTTAAAAATTATTTTGGAAGATAAATAGTTTTTATCATGATTTTCTAAATTCATTGAGTTAATATAATTTCATTAAATTATTTATAAATGCCAATGTATGAACTATTTAGTAAATAATTATATAAATAAAATGACTCTAAAAACAATAAAATTGAATTAAATTGAATGAAATATTGTTTTAAATTGTTTTTGTAGATGAATGAATAATTTTAAATTACTGGTAACATAATATATTCAAATTATATTATTTTAATGAAAAGTTAAATTAAAAAAATAATGTCAAATTTGACATTAATGTTATTTTAAAATAAATGATATTTTATTAAATGATTTGAAATTACTAAAAATATTATCTTCTTCCATGTTACATTTAAATTTTGATAAATAAAATATATTTCCAATCCATTGACCAACTAATCATTTATAATTAACATATTTACAATTAAATATTAAAAACATTATTTTCTCAATTAGTGTTAATGTAATGTTTTTGTCCATTAAGTGCACTTATATTAAAATTAATATCAAACACATATAGAATTTTTTGTTTTATAAAAATGATATCATATTTTAGAATCATTGGATCTAAATTTTCTAATAATTTTCTATTGATGTATTCTAAAATTATAAATTACCTGGGTTATAAAATTTTTCACCTTAATAAAAAACAAAAAAGGCTAAAAAAAGGGAAATATAGAAGTTAAGGGAGAAAATTATAAAAATGAATTCCTTATTTTTTTGTAGAGGTGTGTCTCAACCAATGAAGTCATCCCCACTATTATTATAATTTTTTTGATCTATATGAAGCAAGAGAGGCCACCCAATAGTATATACATTAGAGTATATACCAAACATGCCACTCCTCCTCAACTATAATCGAGAACTCACTCTACCACATTCTTCAACGAGCATTTTTGTTTTTTTCTTCCACAAACCCATTAATTTAATTTTATATAATTATTATTTAAGAAACTCAATATCTTCAATATAAAAAGAATTTATTATGTTAAGGGTATCATTTAAACTACATATACTACCATCAAATGTGTTATGAAGTCAACATTGATTTGTACGGTGGACTACCATCTCGCGAACCAATGTCGTTAATTTTTCCATTAACACATTTTAAGGTTCATAATAATCATATAAATTATATTTATATTTAATATATATTTTATTTATGTTGTCTTTAAGACTTTGGAAAAATTATATAACACATAACTCTATGCATTCCATTTTGTGATAATACGATAACATTGTTTGTGTGTATGAAAGACTATCACCTCACAAAAGGATTTGAATCATTCACGCATTACGTGGAAAGTATGAATGATAGTTTTAATATAAGTATTTGATCTATATGAAATAAAAATTCTACCATAATTAAAATATATTACATTTATTTAATTAATCATGAAAATAAAATGGAAACAATGTTCATGCATATGTATGGTTTACCCTCTCCATGAACAGGGTATTTCATTCCATATAACTAAATTGTTTCGTCTAATATAAATTAATATACATGAAAATATGTAATTTATATCATTTTTTAATTATTTAGTAGAAGAAATCATGACTAAATTACTGGAACAAAAATATATAAAATCAAAATATGTATAAAAGAAAAGTGGATACAACTCGAAACTTATCATTAACATGGAATTGTTAACAAACATGTAATTAAAGATTTTATGAAAATAATATATCATAGTATATAAATGAATATGGTTCTATAATATATTTTGAATAAAATATATTTATTATATAAGAGGATTTATTGAGTACTACGAATGTGATGATTTAATGTAAGGAATTTCAGTATCACTTTAATTTACCATAATACACAAGCCATAGTCACCACCTATTTCATGTATGATGTGGGTATACATAACATTCATTTATTTAATGATTCTTTTAATTATAATTATTTGGACTTAGTTATCTAGTTTAGGATCCCACTTTAAGGTTATTATAGTTCAATGTTTCTAAAGTGGAAAGGGAATTTTTTCACAATTTCATTTCATTTATACACATATTTTGTTATGAACATATATTATTTTATGAGAAATATATATTGAACCATTAATATGTTATTTCATAAATATCATTATCTCTCAAATATATTAAGATTAATGTATTGTTTTTATTTCATGGGGATAAATATTCCATATTAAAAAAGTGGAAAGGGTTTATTGTTACAGTCTTATCATTTATTGAGATTATTTATTATTATGAATCCATTAATGAAATATACGAAGAACTATCATCAAATTTATTCTAATATGGTAACTAATAATATATTTATGTAATGGCATAATTTTTCTAGATATTGGTACTTTTGATAATTATGAAATTATTTTTAAGAGCATCTGATATTATTTAACTATTCTAATATAAATATGTTTTAATCATAATCGATCTTATCCAGAAAAGATTTCAAAATTTATTATAAATTATATTTAAAGATATTATTCAAGGAATTTTTTTTTGAAAATGTTTTATGTTATCAAAACTGTTTAAAATGGTTGTGAATGAATTTTTATAAGTTCTTGTGGTGTTTTTGAGTGAAAATGGATTTCATGATGTTTTATGAATTAATTTTTTTTTTGAAATAGGAAATGATATTTTCCTTAATAAATTTGTTAAATAATATTTTTGGATGACATAATATGTTTTAAATGTTTTTTTAACGAAATGGATATCAAAAATGTTTTATGTGTTATATAAATAATTTTCAATGAAATTTTATTTTCCATAAGAAATTCCCCAAGTGATCTTCCAAAATTATTCTCCATCTAAGATTTCATCCATTAATATGGTTTATTCTTTACTAAGGATATAATCCAAGGGAACTATTCAAATTCTAAAATATTATTGTTTATATTTATGATGACATATTCTTTATAAAACTAATTTCTATTCCATGAGTTATGCTATGATAAAATTCTTATGAACATTTCTTCAATTACTAAGTTATTCAATGATTAAATATTTATCAATATTTTCTCTTTTTTATAGGTTATTATTTGGTGAAATTATTATGATAACCATTTAAAATCATGGGTTATCATATGATTTTTATGAAACCCATACCTTTTTATGGGTTATGATATTATGAATTTTTTATTATCTTATAGAAAAAATATGTTTGATTTCATTATTTGAAGGGTGGGGACTATATCTACCTTTAATTAATTGGGTAATGATTGATTTATAAAAGATATACATGAATTCAATGGGGATTAAACCAAGTTCGGTAAGGGATATTGTCATATAATATGGTATTGGGAGTGAAACTTGACTACTAAGATGGTCTTGGGAGTGAACCATGACTACTATGATTTTTTGGGGATGAAACCATTACACTAAGCTATCCTTGGATGTGATCTGTGACTACTATGGAAATATCTTTATAAATTTATGTTTTAACACAATTACATGTCTTTTAACTATGTTATGAACAAATAAATTTTTATCTGTGATTAATTTATGATTCAAGTCTTATGAGCTTCCAATAATAATTCAGAGATTCATTTTTATGATCAATGATATGAAGGGTATGGTTTTTCAATGTTATGATCATGTTCTCATATGCTTATTTCTATGTCATGTTTACAAATTTTCTTTGTTTAGCATTACTACGAATTTTATCTAACCATTTTTTTATGTTTCCTTTCCCCAAGATATGGATAAATGTTTTATTTAGGGTGTTATTGTGAATATTACCAAAGTAAAAATCATTATGTGAGATTTTGAAGATCCTTCAACACGTTATAAGAGCATGTTTCCAATTTTCCAAAGGTACAAAACTATTACGGTCTTTGGGAACATGATTGGTTAATGTATTGAATATTAATCATAATTGAAATAATAAAAATATATGATAATAATAGGATGATATATATGGTAATAAAATAATATTAGGATATAGTAAAACAAAACCCATGTACATGAGTGTAATTTAAATCAAAACTGGAACAATCGTAAGGGAATCGATAAGTACCGAAAGGTAAACTTGACATTGTACATGAATCCCATGTAGCTCATAAATAATGTCAATATTGTAATATCATTCATAATATCTAACCTACTCTTACTAACATAAAAAATGTTTATATATACATAGAGTGATCTTAACAATTTTACTCATTAGGATCATCCTCGAAGCCTCCCATATAAACGAGAATGAAGTTGTTCAAATCACAATTAACATCAAGTAAAACTAAATAGTCTCCAAAGAAAAAATATTATGTTTATTGTCTCAACATTTATACATATTATCATGTAATGAATAAAATAGATCATATATTATAATAATTATATATGGTTACCCTACTACCGCTCCCCCAATAGTTTTTCAATCCACCCAAACATCACATGCCTTGAACCATCTCTATCCAAAATACCCCCACTCAAAAAAGATGGGATATATATCATAACATGAAATACATGTATCAAAACATTTTATAATCTCATGATACATATTTATATAGTAATCTAGATGATTGGAGAAGCGACCACATACCACATACCATATATCATATGTTATGTATTGTATATAAATCAATCACATCCTATACACTTATTATGTACCTTAATTCATCACACCCCTTACACACCATATATGTAATAACCATTTTGAAATGATATCAAATGATAAATATATTTTAATAACCACAATAACATACATCCATCTACATTAAAATTTTGAGAAACTAACCTTCATTCATACCAGCACATTATACTACTAAGAAAAGAGAGTGGATATCAAGGTGGTAGCTGACCATAATTTACTTAGAAACCTATATGTTGATGAAATAACCCTCTGAGAGTCCATTGGGTTTCAGTATTCCTAATGACATGGGTGGTTTAGCATTAGAAATAAAAAATCATAAATAATTTTATATATCTCAAAACCACACAATAGGAATTATCCTAGTCTCAAGATCAACTATATCTATTGTCTATCTGACACTTAGTTACTACCACAAAGATAATTATACTCTATAAATAGACAATAAAACATAGATTTCATAAATGTAACAATTTCTATTTAATAATTAATACTTATGTTGAATCATTTATTATAAATTAAATAGCATTATATATATTACATTCCATTATTCATTATAGTAAAGTCCATCATCGATACATTAACTTTCTTCAAATGAGAATGGAACCAAAATGATAATATCGAATATCCAATCTTGCAATGAAATCTACATCCCACCAAGATTTTCAATCCACAACCACAACAAAAAAATAAAAAGAAACAGAATTAAAATGATAAAAATAAAATGATATAACCTTGAAAGATAATATATGAGTAATCAATAACAATATGAGGTGAAAAATTAGAGAATAGGAATAACTCACCTTGAATAACCACAAATCGAACATGGGTAGACTAGGATCAAAACTCTCTTAATGGGGATTTATATGGCTTCAAATATTTCACTTTGGGGCCTAGGGTTGATTATAGAATTATGGGATAAAAGTGGGATTGGTTGAGTTTTTGTTACTTATATTAATTATATAAAATATAACACCATGTCACAGAACCCTTGGAAATTCCCTAGAGTCAAATAAAACATAAAAAACTAATTCAGAACATTCGAGACCAATATGCATCATTCTTGGTAAAACCTATATCTGATGAATATCTATCCCTCTACTAAGTAGATCATATAAAATATGGGAGGGACCAAGTAAAAGTAAAGACCATAACTCTATGTAATCTATTCACTAAAATGGGGTATGCTCCCTATACTATTCCCCAATAAAACATTATAAAAAAAGGCACAACACCCTCAAACCCCTATACTATATTCAAGCTTCTTTAAGTTTATGAATACATCATCTCTATGACACAACATAATTTCATGTCATATATCATGGATATAATTTTTCTTAGCCAACCCTTATGGGGAAATCATACATAAATTTTTTATGGAACCCGATTTAGGACATATCTTCTCGTAAATCCTTATATAGAAAAATAAAAAAAACCAAAACACATAATGGAAATGTATTTTAGGATTTATGACCATACAAATTTTTTAATAACATTTTCATTATAAGATGCTAAAAAAGTGGTACTAACTACAGACCTAAATTGAATAACCACGAGGATTTCCTTTAATAGATTTATATTATATTTAAAACGTTTTTTAAATTACATTAATAAAATTTCATTATGTATTGTATAACTATTTAGGGCATGAAGCCTAATAGGATTACAAAATTTTTAAATATAGGTTGAAAATATTGAGTTGCAATTTTATCTAGTTATATTATAGTTGAACTAAAAATTTCATAGGTTTAAATTAATGAAACCCTAGAAAGTTTTAATATAATAGATTTTCATATTGAAAATTTCATTTACTCTTACAGTATTGGATATTAATAGTAAAATGTTTGTTTTCATATTTTTTGGGAAACATGATCATGGGAATGATTTTTTAATGGTATATATCTTGAAACACATAATACATATAGACATCATAGGATGTATATTTTTAATAACTATTGTGAATTTTAATATATCCTAATTATAAAGGTAAATATGATTTCTATAGTATTTCCCATGATAGTGATTTGTATTTTATATATATAGTGTTGTTTATCTAATAAATACCCTTATATATTTTCATTTTTGAATGATTGTGAAAATTTGGAAAAAATAAATTATATATGGAATTAGAATGTACCATCTTGAAATTTTAGTAAAAATATTTATATAATTAAATAATATTTTTAATTACTTTTTTACATAAAACACCCAACCTGGATGAAATAAGATGCATTTTTTTCAAATAAAAAATTAATTACAAAAAATTGATTTCATAATATAGAAATTATTTTTGTTATTGTCAATATACATATCAATATAATAAATATAAATAGGGGTTAGGATGATATTACCATGTTATTGATAATTTAATAAATTTTTCATTAATACATGTATTTATTACATTATATATTTTAGGAAAAATAAAATTCAAATAATATATTTTTATAAATAATAAATGATGTATTGAATAAAAATTTATTTTTGAAATCTAATTAATTCATTTTAAATAAATGATAAATTCTATAGATTTATGAATTATATCATTTAAAATCAATTTTGGACAAATTATATTTCCCCATATATTATGTATTTTTACCCTAGTAAACTAAAAAAGACCCTTAGAAGTGATTATTTTAATCATAAAATGTAATCACCAATATATAGAAACTCATTTCAACATAGTAATTATCATAATATAAATTTTTTAACACATAATTATTTTTTATTATTGATTCTCCTTAGAAACAAATTCCCTTTCATATGAATAATATTCTGATTCGAAAGTTAAATTTGGAACATTTGAAAATAGTTTTTTTAATAATAAATTACATTTTGAATTTATCATATCATAATTTTTTTGAATTATTTATATTTTTATAATGGTACTTATTTTTTGGCGGAAATTGGAAGTTATAGAATTTAAAAATACTATTCCTTTTATGAAATTATCATGATATATGGTTGAAATAATATTTTTGGATACATGTTTTTTAAAGAAATGTGTATCTTATTAGAAAAATTTTATATTTATATTTATTTAGATAAATTTACAATCCTTTATTCACTATTTGATAATATAATTTATATTTTTTCTAGAACATTTTTTATTCATAGTATTTTTTTACTATAAATTAATATTAACACTTCGTAAATTGTAATATCATAAAATGTTTTTTATTTTTTGAATCATTATATCCAAATTATATAAAGTGAGAAATATTATTTTTGGTCATTAATATATGTTACCATTTTTTGGAAAATGTATCCCTGATAAAATTAATCAGTAGTAAAGTTAAATTATGGTGAAAAAGAAAAATAATCTTAAAAATATCCATTATTACTAGGTATGAGAGATGTATTGATGACATATCAACAACTTTCCTATATTTGAAACATTGGGATCCACTTTTTTTGTTGTAATTGGCATTCCATTAACATTAAATAATTAATATTTTCAAAATTTCGACAACTCTAACATATAAAAGAAAACTCCCAAAAACCATTCAATGATAAAAAATAATTTCATTTAAACCCTATAATATATATAATTTATATACCAAATAATTCTCTCAAGCATTATTATTATTCAATTTCCTAGAGATTTCCCAAATTTATTATATATCAAGATGGATTCGAGGAAGATATAATATTATTCTATGTAATTATTTTATTTGATATATTCATTATTCCACTTATTCTTCTTATACCTCTTCAATTTTTTTACTACTTTATTATAATACAATAATTATTATCAACATATACAAATGATTTCATATTTATTTAATATCCATTATATAATATTCCATATATCCTATTCAAAATGAAAATGGTGTTCCTATTTTATACAAACTACTAGCCCCATGAGCTACAAGAATTATTTATCAGCAGAAATATAAATGGATAGTTATAAAAGTGAAATTATTGATTAAATCTATTATTTGTGACATGATTAATATTCTCAAAAGATAAATCAATTCCAACCTTCATTCCATTCAATGGAAAACATAACCTCTATTTGTATGTGATTGTGTACGATAACCTCTATGGAACAATATATTTTATTTTTCATCACTATCTAACACATATTAATGTATGAAATTATATAATTAATTAACACTATCTTTATGAAATAATTATGGTAATTTAATGGTTATATTAACATTAATTTATTTTTCCATAAAATGACTTCTATTATAAAGCAATTACCACAAAAATATGCCTACAAATTTTATATTCATGGTTCATGAATAAAATTCTCATGGAATGATATTATTAAATTATAAAAAATTATAAATAATCTATTCTATTACCATTTATTACATAGGAATGATGAAAATTTTATCAATAAAATTAAATCAATGACTACATTTTTAATAATCAATGAAACAATCAAAATCACTAATATATGATGATGAAAATAAACTAGAAAAAATAAAAAATAAAAAATAAATATTAATAATTAATGATTATATATGTTAATATATATGAATAATTTTCAAAAATTTTGTTTTTAAGATGGTTATCTTTATTACATATGATTTTATATAAGGTATAAGATAATATATAAATTTACTTTTATTATAGAACATTTTATTTCAACGAACCTATTATTTTTTCATAATGAAAATTGTGTACCTATAGCACTATTATAATCTATTCACAGTATTCATGATTCTATCATGGTATTTACGTGAATTTTCTATAATCCCACTATCCAATTATTTTTATTTTATAGTTACCAAATTAATATGGGATTTTCTCATATTGATTGTCATTCCTTGAGATTTTTTTCATATAAATCATTTTGTTTCTTTTATCTAGTGTATGTATATCAATATGAATGATTTTATGATAAAATAGATAAATTAAATGTATTTTCATATCGAACTCATATTTTATCAATCATGGTCTTTTTATTCAAGAGATACCATTGTTGTATGGGATTCATTTAGATCAAAAATATTTTATTTTTGTTATGTTCCTTATTATTAAAAATTATTATTATTAGTTTGGTTTCATCTACCATGATATTTTATTATATGATACTTATATCTTAACCTGTATATAAATCTATAAAATTATCTATTTTTTTCTTCCTTGATGAAATTATTTCTTATAAAATTATAAAAATATTGATATTATTTCTAATTCTCTTCAATAAGATCATTCTATTCTAGGTCAATTTCCTTTATCCCACATAATTTTTCATTTATTATTTTTAAATATAAATAATTTTTACTTCTATAGATCTTCATAATTATTTTTTCCACATTTTAGTATAGCAATTTATTTCTCTTTTAAATAAAGTGGGTTTAAATATTTGTATTGTAAAACATTAAATTTGTATTCTTTTCACATTAAAATATTTATTCATTGACATCAATTGACATAAGGGATCCATTATGTATTTTTCACATAACCACTATTGTGATTTTTGTTCATTGTTTTATTTTTTTTCTTCATATAACCTATTTTAAAATTATTTTTCCATTATTTCTCATAACTTCATCTATTTAAGAAAATGGGATGAAATGGTTTCTATAATGACTTTTATTTCTTCCACTTATATTTTCCTCTGTATCTCGAAAATATCATCCAACATTGGAGTTTTTTTGAGAATCACTATCTACATTACAATTTAATTTTTTTTCTTTATTAAATCATTTTTATCGGTAACAACATGTGATTTTGAAATATGTTTTACCTTAAATAAAGAGAGAAATTATTTCCTTTATCACATGAAAATGAAGAATTAAAATTATCCATGGCATATTATATAAGAAAATTATAAAAATATTTTATCCTACAGTATATAAAAAGATAGTGATCAATTTGAAATGAAAAAATAGAAATAAGAATATTTAATGCATCAAATGTGAGTTTTCCCAAAAATTTAGACTTTCTTTATATATATATATTTTTTTAAAAATTAATTAAATACATTATAATTTGAGTTTTATAAAATAAATTTCATATTTTTAATTCAGTATATAAAAATTTGATAAGGGTTATTTTTTTTCATTTCAAAAATATTTAATTTTTATGTTACAAATGAAAATAATGATATTACTCACAACAGACAATTTAACATAAATATATTAAACAAATAATGTCATAAAATAAAATAAAAATGTTTATATAAAAATATATATGTATAATATTTAATAAAAATAATTGAAATATGTTATGAGGAATTTATAAAACCAATCATTAATGTTTTCATAACATAATTTATATTTTTCTGTTGAAATTATTTTTCCTACCTATATTAAATCCAATTTTATCGCATGTAGGAATTTAAACTAAGAATGCTTGTTTCTTATTTTATATCATAATTTTCATAGTTGTAAGAAAATTTATTTTTATTTTATAATAAAAAATTGAGATTATTATAATAAAAGTTAATTAAGGTGATAATGGTGAAACTATTTTCTATTTGATTAATTATTTTAATTAAATTTTGTAATTTTTATCTAAACAATTTATGATGTATATTATAAAAAATACAGAAATGGTACCTTTAAATAAAATTATAATTATATTAGAAAAAATTTAATTTTAGATAAACGAAATATATGATTAACAAAAACATAATTATTAAGATATCATATTTATAAGAAAAAGAAATTTTCCACATTAAATGTTTGAGCTTATAGGTCAGTTTTCTATTAGTTATACCTTTAATTAGAATAAATATATATATTTTTCATAAAAGAACAATTTTTAAGAGGGTTTTATATGTTTTTTAAAATATAATTTAGTTGGGTAAAAACTAGTTACCCCGATAAAATAGTTGAGAGTAAAAAAATATAAAATAAAATGAGTAAAACATGATTAAAACATGTGTCAGAATGGGTTGTGGATATTTGATCTATCTTATATCACCCATTAATGAATTACTTCTGGCTTTATAAACTATTAACCATTTAATATATCATTCTATTATTGAAAAATAATTTGTATTCAGAAATATAATTTTTTCACAAATATAAGTGGATAACTTCCACCCTCTAAATGTTAAACATGCTATAAAAATTCCAAAAACGAATTCCAAAATTTCCTCTCCTAAAAGTAACTTTCATGACCTAAATTCCCTATTCACCATAATTCAACCTAATAATTTCATTTCAAATGTATCTTTCAATAGAAATTCTACGGTTCCAAAGTAAGAATTACTTATTCAATAACTATTTCATCGTAATATATATCTCTTCAAAAACTAAAGTGAACATAATAACATAATAACTTATATATAAATAGTATATATAATTTTTCAACATAAAGGAAAACACACTTATCTATTCTTTTACATCAACTTAATAAAAATCTGCATCAATCATTTCAGTGTACAGACTACCAACTCCACAAAGTGACATCGTACAAATCTCACCATTGGATTTTTGAACTAATTATAAAGAATTAATTTAAAAAAATTAATAAATTTTATTTAATTATGTTTTTTAGAGACAAATTATATTTTACAATAATTAATTTTTATTATTTTAGAAATGAAAACATTAATTGTGAAATATGTGAACTGTCACCTCTATGAAGTAGACTTTTTCACTTTGACCTCAATTTTCATTCATCATCCAATGAAGATAAAATTTGATTCACCCAAACAAATAACTTTAATTAATATAATTATTCTTATTCTTTATGATAATATACTCTTACATAACCATACTCAACCATTGAGTAATTGTGTGTTCTTGTTTGGGTTGTTATAGCCACTAATACGAAGTACTGTATAAAAAATTAACATTGATGAATAGTAAAATGTATCTATGGTGCATAAATGATTTTTATTACCCTAATCTTAATATTTATACAAAATTAATGAAATTATATATGTAATATTATCAACAAAAAATAATAGTAAAATAACACTAAAAATGAACCTGTCGGAGAACACTTCCAAATATGAGTTCCTTTTAGAAAAACCTATATAACTATAAAATCTTTATGATAATATATTAATAATGGAAATAAAAAACAATTTTACATATTATTATTTTATTCTGAATCAAAATTAACCATTTTCATCTTGGAAAAATTATTATATTAAAATTTATCCATCCACCCCAAATAAAAACATAAAAAATATATATAATAAATAAATATGATATGATAATAAATGTTCAATATTATGTTAAATATAGATAAATAAGGATCCTAGTATGTTATCTAATAAACACTGTCTTTTTAGTTTAAAATCCTAGTCTGATAATATAGGTAATACTAAATCATTCTTATTCTATAATATTAATTAATTAGATTATATATATTTTTATTCATTATAAGAATATTACGTAATTTTAAAATAAAAAAATAGTATTATTCTTATGAAATTTTTATTCTTATAATTTATTGTTTCTTTAAAAAAATATTTCAAATTTTTAGAATTTTAATTTTAAAAAATAAGCACAATTATTTAAATAATCATGTTAAAAATATCACAAACTGATTATATTGGATATTTCAAAAATAATTTATTTTTATGTGAATTGTGAAAGATATGGATTCTGTTAAGATAGTAAGTTATTTTCATTAAATTCTGAAATGTTAATGAATCCATTTTTTATTAAATTTTTAATAATGTATCAATATTATCCTTTTTTTGGAAATAATATAATTTTTAATTTTATAATCAAAATCATAATGGATTTTAGTAAAAGTTAACTTTTTGACTTAAAAAAGAATTTTTCATAAAATAGTTTTTCATTGTATTTTTCTTTTTTATCATAAAATAATTTTATCAAGTTAGATAATTTTAATATTTTACAAATTTATTCCATAATTGTAACTAAGAATATTAAATTGGGAAATTCATTACATTTTTCTTCATTTTTAATAGCAACCGTTGTAATATTAATCACCTCTATAAGGATCAAATAGGTAAAACATTGTAAAACTATGAGATATGAACTCAAAATATCCCTAAAGAAGTTATATATTTAATTTTATGATTTATTTTAAAAAATAAAAATTTATAGATCAAATAAATTTCAATTTCTCACAACTTTATTTTGATAATGGAATTTTTATAAATTTATGTAATAAATAAAAACTCATTGTCACACTATTTGATTTAATATTCATAATATTGTCTCATATATATGGAAATAGGTTTTGACAATTCAAAATATTTATTTTAAATATAAAAACATTTATTTTACCATTTAATTTCTTTTTAAATTTTATTAATAGAAAAATTAACTAGAGATCTTAGAGAACACCAACACACTACTTGTTCAAGTAACAAAAAAAAAAATCAAAAAACATTTTATTTATAACATATAATGTAACCAATTTTATATGAATTATATTTTTTCATAGAAATTAATTGGTAAATATAAAATATTATTTATGTGTTAAATCTCTATATTCGACAACCTGTACTATTTTGATATCATTAATTTCAAACAATTTGAAGAGTCCTCAAAATGACTTTATTGGTATGTTATGTTAAAAAATAATTTTTATAATGATTTAAAATTCATAATAAACCTGTAATTTGGAAATTGAATGTGATATGATATTGAATATTAATAATTTTCCAATTATGGGTCATTTTTCCTTTTAAATTATAATCCTCGAGCATAAAGAGTTACAAAAAATTGATTTTTTTCGTAATTTCCCAATGGGTTAAAAGGGGATTAAAACTAATAAATAAGTATGAAACCCTCATATAAAAATGTTAAGATTTTATATTATGATATTATCTATTCTCATATTAATACACTTGTTAATATAAGCCTATTTTATTCCACATAAACATGGTAATACATTTATTTTATTTTAAAATATTATGCATTTCAAATGGTGCCCCACCCCTCTATTATAAAATTGATCATCCTCTAACATCATACTTGAAAATTTTGATCAGTATATATCAATAAATACTAACTTAAATAACTCAATAAATAATAACCCAAATAATATTTATCAATGTCTATCAAAATTAATAATCTTGTAAGGTAAAATATGAATGTTGAAGATGATATCTGATGTGATGTTATAAGTTCAAACTGATGTATTATTATGTATACTTCAAAATATATCTTCATAAAATATTTTATAAAAATTATAAAAAAATGAAATCAAATTTTTAAATGTACTAATGTTTTTTTGGAAAACGTTAAAAAAATATTTATTCTCTTTTTTTATCTTATGGAAGACGAAACATCTATTGTTCCAATAATGGGATTACTACAACCTATAAGCAATGCATTTTTTCTTATCACAAAAATTCAAGGTTGGTAATTATAATTTAATTAATTATTTATATTATATTAGTTACATAATTATAATTTTGTCAAAATATATCATATGTTTTTATAAATTTAATCCTTTGAAAAATTATAACAACATTGGTGTGTATGTGTGGACTACCATATCGATGAAGCGATGTGAACAATTTTATTTGTACAACAAACATATATTGTTCTATAATTATAATTACTGAATATAAATGTTATTAATATAATTATTAATATTCTATATATGGTGGAATGATGGAATCTTTGAACCTGGTCGTATAACCAAAGATCTTTTGAGATTATTTGTCGACCAACCTCAAATTTTATAATGTAAATTTGACTATATAAAAACCTAAATAAAAATGGTCTGAAATGAACTAAAATATGTAATTATATTAGAATGAACAAGAAAATGTTTCTTATGAAAATTATAAACTAGTTTTTTAGATTTCCTAGTATTATAGAATGCACAGCTCTAAACGGTATTTAAAGTATTGTATTCTTATTTAAAACCTTATTTTAATGTATCCCTTTCCAATAATATTATTCCATTTTAATGATCTATAAAAATATTCAGTAATGATATTATTCATACTTAATAGACTATTTAATTTCATTTTAAACTACTATTAACTTTCTTTACATGGATTCAAAAGTAATCTTCTTTTTCATTTTTTTAATGATGTACTTTAAACAATGGTGGTAAATGAATCATTATTATAATTTATGTTTAATGAATTTAATTTTATACCATTTTTAATATCCATTTAACTGAATTTTCTACTAAATTGTTTCATGGTTATCTTAATATAAAATTATTTCATATATTTTTTCTTTTTAAATATTTTTTAATAGAAATGGATATCTTTTGAAAATTATTTATATGGAAAAGGAAAGTGCATTTATTATTCATTCAATTGAGTTTTCCAATGGAATAAAATGAATATATGAATGATTAATTATGTTCATTTTATGATATAATACCTTATCATTTTAAATGATGATGGGTGTGATCAATGCATCTTATACACCCGGTGAGGCTGATCAATCTTATATGATAAGTGATCCTGATATAACTTAGAAATGAATATGGAATGTTCCTTTACATGGAAGAAATGATAGAGGGAGATATCAAGGGTGATTTTCTCTATATATATAACAAGGATCCAATTATTACATATATGAGTGAATTTTTTTTATTAATTTAATTTTTTTAGTATTATTACATGGGTATCTAATTTCATGAAATATTTTATAATGGTTTTTATTAAAAAAAATATTTTCTTTTAGGATGTGATTCATTTAATATGGCCAAATAATAGTGTCTCAAATGTTACATTTTTATGGGTTATCCTATTTTTATAGGACTAATGATTTTCATTGTTTAATATCACTTACAATTCATTTTTCCTACATCGTGATTTAGCTAGAAGTTTAATAATATTTTCCTATAATCATCAAGAAGAAAGAAACCAGTTGATAAAGGATATATTAGCCACATCAGCTACCTTTATGTATCAGAGTTTCTATCTTTATCATGAGGATCTTAAATGGTATAAAAAAAACTTCATGAGATCTATGATACTGATGATAAGGATATGCATTTAATATAATATTTTAAAAATGCTAGTGATCCATTTCAGTTTATAAAAAAGGTACTATGTTATGAAAATGTTCCAAGATCTAATAGGTTTCCAATAACTCAAAATGATGCTTCATGTTCTTATTAGTTCATGAGTTACTTTTTTCTTAACAAAAAGATAAATACATTGTGGTGACTGATAGTGAAGTAGTACCATGAGGGAAGGGTGAAAAGAACCACATCGAGGAGTGAAATAGAACATTAAACCATAAGCTCCCAAGCAGTGGGAGGAGCCCATGGCTCTAACTATTTTAAGAATGAGCTGGTGACTCATAGAAAGTGGCTTGGTTAAGGTAACCCACTGGATCCGTAGTGAATGTGAGTCTTCATTGGGAAATTTCCACTGCTTATGGACTTGAGCCTAGATGATTTATCCATGACTAGGATAAATATTGGGCGAAACTAAGTGGAGGTCCAAACTGACTGATGTGAATGAATCAGCGGATAATTTGTGGTTAGGGATGAAATTCCACTCGAACCTAGAGCTAGTTATTTTTCCTTGAAATGTGTTGAGGCGCAGCAGTTGACAGGACATCAAGGGGTAAAGCAATGTTTCAGTGTGGGTAATGAGAGTGGTCCAAAATCAAGGAAAACACTGTATACTAGATATGACCTCAAAATCAAAAGGGTTATCCATTTTTTTGATATATCCAATTGGTCAAGGAATTTTTTCTAATGGAACGCCTTTAGGAATCTTTGTTACTTTAAACTTCATTATTGTTTTTAAATATGAGCACAACATCCTTTTTCACGTCTTGAGAAAATTTGGTCCATATCTAGTGTGAGTGTTAGAGCATTGATAGGACCTTTCCCTAGTACAATTGGATTGTGAAAAACACACATATTGTATACCTGTTATCTTTCCCATCAAAAATATTGGGTAGCCAAGTGTAGAGAAGATAAATTCTAAAAGTATCTATGTAGTAATCCTGCTCCAAGATGAGTTCTCTCCAATTCCTACTTCCCTAGACCCTTCGGTATCACAACTGATACAACAAAAAAAAAACTATTTTTAATTTTTTCATAGTGTTTAATGATGAGTACGAACAAAAATAAATCAAAATTAATCTCATGAATATTTGAAAAGTAAAAATAATTTCCATTTTACTGGTTTCATATTTTATGATAAATTGAAATGGATTTGAAGTTACACATTATAATATTATTTTATTGTTATAGAATAGTTATGTTATATTTCTATATAACAATAAATCATAATGATCAATGAAATATAAGAATGTTTATTCATTTCAAAATACTCAAGATTATGTAATGTTTTATAATCGTGAACTTATATTTAATATCAATGTAATAGTTTCGATATATTTTTATGTAATGATATTATTAATATAGTACCCTTAAGTGACACTATCGTCAAGTACTATTGAAATGACACAAAATTTAAATATTTCCATATTTATTCATATAATATATGCCTATTTAGAATGGTTTTCTATAAAAGAAAACATGAATTTAATCAATAATTTATTAATAGGTAAATACCAATCCAAATCCTAATCCTTGAATAGTTTTAATTAGAAATAATAAGATCGAAGTAGTGATTGATCAGTTTTCTCAAGCTATAAATTGTTCCCTATTATTAATTATAAATTTACTACATTTAATATAGTGAACATTTCTATTGTAGAGAAATTTTTAAAAAAAATACCATATTGATTTTCCAGGAAGATCAAATCAAATGTTAGAAAATGTATTGATCAATTATAAAGAAAATATATTTTATGTCATTGTATCTTTAGAGCATAAAAATATAAAACTTTTTATATACTGTGTAAAAGGGGAATCTGGTAGATGGTGGTTATTATTTATGAATTCCAAGGAGAGAAGACTTCATGTCATGGAAGGGGATGCATTTAGGAAACTTATCTTTATGAAATAATTCTCTAATGATTTTTTTACATATATTTGAGGGAAAATGCATGCAATTGAGGAAAATTAAAAATGAATCAATTTCCATGCATGATAAAAATATTATATGATTATAAATATACAATCCAAATTATATTCAATTCCTTGATAGTAATAATATTATAGTTTAAATTGTATTGAATCTAATTATAGTATGAGATTTCGTATGACAAAAATTTAATGTCTTGGAGAATTTTTTTCAATCTTCATTCAAACTTCAGATAGAGTTTTATTAACATTTAAGTTCCTTGTGATGAATTGAGAAAGAATTGTTAAATGTGTCATGAAATAGATAATTATTCCACTACGAAATCAATATATTATCCCATAAAAACATCCAATTGTAGTGAAATAAATTTAGGTACAATTATAATGAATATGGAAAGTGTTATTGGTGTGGCATGATTCTTTATATGGATTGTAAAAATAGTGAAACAAGTCTCGATCAATAAATGATTGGTGTAATAGAAATATGAACATAAATAGGATGTTTGAATTATAATGAATTTTTGAGTAATGATAACATGTATGTAAAGGTAGATACATATGGTATAAATCAACTAGATTAAAAGATAATTGTGTGGAAAAATCATTTTCTACTACCATAGTGGATGTTCGTCTCTCTGATGAATTGTTTTCAGGTACATTTATTGTATATTTAAAATATTTTGATTTGTCATTTGATTTTGAAACATTTCATTCCATAATTTGTATGAAATTTTAATGTAAAATTTTAATGAAACCTAATTTAAATAAGATATAATATTTTCTGAAAATACATGAGTGAAATATTGAAGACCCCATGATTTATAAAATATATTTTTTGCTATAATTGGGATGTCCATTCCTATAAATCATTTTAAATTCCCAATGTATATTTGACATTATTCAC
The DNA here is from genome assembly GCA_963277665.1 of Viscum album. NCBI lineage: Eukaryota > Viridiplantae > Streptophyta > Magnoliopsida > Santalales > Viscaceae > Viscum > Viscum album. The sequence goes on from OY728127.1 coordinate 116,006,389, forward strand.
GTTATGGATTAAATTATAGTCTAACAAGTTGTGATGGATTCCATATATAATAATGTTATATTCAATGATTTCATAACATTAATAACATACAAATATGTTGAGAAATTGATTAATGATGGTGGTGAATGTTACCTATCTCATTTTATTGAATAGATTAAAATTTTTTATATTACTCTTGTGACAATTGTCAATGAATATGTGAAATTATTTAATAATATTTTCAATTAAGTATTATCGATCAAGAAGTTGAAATTATTGTTGATTTATTTCTTGAATCTTAGATAATTTCAAAACCCATTATCGAATGGCACTTATTGATCATTTATAATTGAAAATGAAATTATAGGATATTATTTATGATAGTTGAATTTATTCGAATAGAACCCTATAGAGTGATACTGTATTATTTTTTTTAAAATAATTTTTGAATGTCATGTTTTATGGACTATAGAAACTTAAATAATATCCATGTTGAGAATATGTATCATTTTACTCATATAAATGCTTTATTTCTGCATCTATTGGGATAAAAAAAATCATGGATTAATCTCCACTTTGGGTAACATTAGTTTAATGTTATGTAGAATTATATTTCAAATATTATAGTTTGAAAAATATATTGGAATTAAGAGTCTATGTTCATTCTGTTTTGTTTATCTAATACACGAGTTGTATTCTTGGATTTTATGATTTTTTATCCTTGATTATTTAGATAAGTTTATTGGTTTGTGTATTATGTGAATTTGTCTATATTTTAATATTCATAATGATCATGAAATAAAAATATGTATTTTTATACAATCTATAATGAAAATATGTTATATGGTGTATGAGAACATGTTTTCCATGAAGTGAAATTTAGAAGGAAGTTGAATTTTCAATTACAAAGCAGGTTGATTTTTTATAAGAGATTTGGAATTAATTTACAAAGATTATAATTACATAAAATAATTTTTTTTATTTTAATGTGTCTTATAATTGTATCATTCTGTATTTGTAAGTGTATCGTGGGTTTGGGACATGAAATAAGAGTTTCTGGAAAATGATAGATAAGGGATCGGTTGGATCATAGTTAGTACTAAAAGTATGACATAACTATGTCCCCATGTTTTCAATAGATCATAGTATGTTTATAAATTTTAGAGTACCCCAGATAAATATGAGATTTCATATATTGGTTTAGAGGGATCCACACAGATGGTGTATGGTTTTATTAAACTATCACTACAACTGTGCAAGTGGGTAGTTGTTCAACTACTGAATCCCACTTCGTTGGTGCACAGTTTACCTACCCCTATAGACTAAGTGTGATCCTCATTAAAATATCAAAAGCTAATATTATTTTCTATAAAATATTAAGGTGTTTTATCTTAATTTTATCCCTCATTTAAACCATTCTCTCACTATACATTCCCTCCTCCTCCTCCCTTCCCCACTAGATTTCTCCCTTATTCGTCGTCAGAATTGAATGCCATCAGAATTTTTGGAATCCATTGGTTATGAATTCTACTATATTATAATTAATTTTTATTTTCCACCTTTAATAAATTTTTTCATTGCTTTTTATGAAATTTAATCCTAACATCACTAGATAATGGAATAATTAGATGATGATGCTAGAACTTTTTATCTTCCTCTAAGGAGGATGACTCAGGAGGCCATATGTACATCACCACATAACATTTTTTGGATGTAGGATTTTAGGTGAAATTAAAAATATTTAATGATTTAAATTATATTTTAATGATTTTCTGTTGTTTCATCATTTTCCAGTTATTCTGCCAGGTTTGAGGTTGATAATGCCTTGGGGGTTTTGGGTGAGAGTTTCATCTCTGTTCTGGTGTGATGGGATTGACAATCTATGTTTTCAGTATTATTACTTTTTCAATAATATTTTTTCTTTACTTATATATTTTTAAGTAATAAATAATAAATAATTATGTAATTATAAATAAATAACTTATTATGGTTTCATTAATATACATGACCCAATATATCTTTGATGAGCTAGGATAGGCCTTGGAAACACATATTTGACCATATCAAGACATCTAAACCATTATAAATGGTATGTGGTCTATATTTAAAGACCCCTGGTATTTATACATATATATATTGTAGTATTTTTCCACTAGGGTCACTATTGAGGGTGAGACATACATTTTAGTGTATTCTAAAGAACTATTAAAATAACTAATTGGTATATTGACATAGTTAAACACCAAGGGTCACTAATAAAAATTGTGAACTAGTTTCATGAATTGGACCTTAGGATACATAGAGTATCCACCACACCTTATAGGTGGGGATACTATTGTTGGAGTGACATGAAATACTTTGTACATGTTTAGGAGGATAAACAATAGAAATTGAAGGATAGGGTTGGGCATGTTGACCATCCCAAAGGGACCATTGCACCAATATTGGGTTATGACACATCACATGATTGTTTTCAATGACCACACGTGTTTAGTAAGGACATACAACCATACTCATGATTTTGTGGAATTTAATATCTAGGTTCATATATTGTTAACCTCTGACCATGGATGGACTTATTGAATCCAAAGTGGGATTCCTTTTCTTACATGAGGTCTCTCAATAACATTTCTAGTATTCCCCTCATAAGTTTTGACCAAATTGACCCATGTTGGTTCCCTAGTGATAGAATAACCCTCAAAGAGTGTGTTACCATTTTGGGTAGAGATGGTAGTAGGTTGGAGTTAGAACCTATAGAGAACATGTACTCTTAAGGGGAAGTTGGAATAATGATGGTATTAGGTGTTTGACCAACCTCATTAATTATATATTATTTCACATGGTTAATCTTGAGGAAGCTATGATTTATTGATGTGCTTCTTGATATTAGGCTAATGAGCCTATATTAATTTGGTTTTATGATGTGGATTACTAGATATATATTTTTGTATCCAGTATCTAAGCCATCCTAATTGAAAATAATGTTATCAAAATTCCCACATGCACTTCCTAGTATCCATATTATTATGATTTCAGTGATACATAGACAAATTATTTAGAATACCATGGACATAATCAAAGGTTAGATGATATTTCTATATAAATTCCTCTTTTTCAGTAGGATTTGTCCCAATATATGGATTATAGAGGTGTTTTTTTTGAAAATTACTAACCCCTATTTATGATATCCATAGGTATTGATAGTTATCTCATAGAACAATGACTATAATTCCCCCCCAATGGTTAGCGTATACACACAGTTACATCAATTCCTGGACATTCCTGGTAAAAGGGTTTTGGAGCCGTTTATTGTATTGATCGTGATTTTTTCATCAGACCCAGAGATAATTCTTTATATATAAACTATGGGATATCCCGTTAATGTTTATCCAAGCCTGGATTCCTTTACTGGATAAACACTTGTTGAGTCAATAAGGTTTTCCTTATGAATTTTCCATTCCTTCTTGTTTTAAAAATCACAAACACCTTATCTTTAAGGAAAATTTCTTTTATAAGGAAAATTATCCTTATCATATTTTCATCCATATTTTTCCTAAGTATAAAATTTGGATTCATTTTTGTTTTCTCTGATTTTTTTGAAACTTTTATATAAAGTATTCTGTTTGAGGCTCCGAATTCTGGATAAGAACTGTAAGGAAGTTTCACTTCGTATTCCAGATGAGAATCCTCTGACTAAGTTCTATTCCAGATTTAGGATACGAATTCTTATGAAGTTTGACATTGAATTCTCATTATGAATTCTAATGATGAATTCTCATTACGAATTCTGATAATGAATTTTCATTAAGAACTATGATGATGAATTATCATTATGAATTCTGATGACGAATTCTCATTCCGAATTCACCTATTAAACAGAATCTGATCATCTTTGTTTTATACACTATGAATTAATTCAGACTCCAAAAAATATTTTGGTTAGACTCCGAACTTTTATTCTGCTTACACTTCTATAATTTTTCTACTCTTTATTAATTTCATTAAACTCCGAACCTTCACTCCGAAGCTTTCATTCGAAACTTTTGAGTTAGATTTTAAAATGATGTCGTACATTCTTTTACACTTGTTTTGTTATAAAACGATGTCGTCTATTTTGTTATAAACTAACCGTTGTCTAAGTGACACGTGTACAGGTCCCTCCGATCTTTAAGGAAAATATGACCGTTGGAGAAGGAGACGACCTTACCTATAAATAGGAGCTCATTTGAAAGTGCTCGGAGATGAAAGAGTGACTGATCTTCGACTCATGTGATTACATGCTTGAAGTGATTTCTAGAGAGAGAGGCTCTTATTAACTCTCAAAGCTTCGTGCGACTCCGAATGTTGGTGATTACATTCGAGGACTTCCGAGGATAGGAAGACAGAGGTGCCGACTACCTTGAAGTTCGAGGGCTTCCTTGCTGAGGAAGACATAGGTTTCCAACTACCTTGAAGTTGAGGGCTTGCGGGGAAAACAAGACAGAGAATCCGATTTTAGTATCGAGGGCTTACCCTGGTGTGGGTAAGACAGACTTGCTGGAAAGTATAAATCAAGGGACCTTTATCCAAGGTTGTTGGATACCCTTCTCTTTGGGTTAAAAGACTTATATCTTTTTACTTGTAGTTTTACTATGTGTTTACATTCCGCTGCATTTTGTATTATAAGGAAAGTATAACTTTCTTATACTTCTTTACTTGTACTCTGTTTCATTTAGATTCTATACGCTTTAAGGTAGAATCTCATATTGTAATCTTTTGTTAAGTTTCACTTTCCGGAACCATATTTCCGGAACCTACTTTCGGAATCTCTTTCCAAGTTTTCATTTGGTATTAGAGGTGTTGTGAATTTGCTTAAGTTTAACTTTGTTAAACATAGCCCTTTCCTTTGCTTAAGGAAAACATAGTTAATCGTAACTAACTTTAAAGGTTCTAAAGGAATTTTTAAAGTATACAATTCACCCCCCCTCTTGTATATTGAGCATCTACATCACTATTTAGATCCTACAATTGGTATTAGAGGAGGTCTCTGAAATACTTGTACTCACATACAAGTTTTTCTTGCTCATTTTCCCATTCCGAATTTTCCCATTCCGAACTTTCTCATTCCGAACATTGTTGTTACGAATCTTGTCTACTAACAAGTTTGTGTGCCGATGGTTATTTTTAGTATGGAAGGAATTAATGTTGGTTCAATTGATAATATGAATCCTCCAAGACCACCAATCTTTGATGGTAATGACTATAAATACTGGAGAGATTGCATGAAGACTTTTATTATCAATACTGGAGTAGAAAATTTTGTTATGCTTACTGGTGATTATAAAAGTCCTGACAAGGAAGTTAGAACTTTCACTTACCAAGAAAAGCAAGAATATCAACTCAACTATAAGGTACTCAATACTCTACTGTGTTCAATGACCAGAAATATATATATCCAAATTTCTTCTTGTGAAGCAGCTAATTGTATCTGGAAGAAGTTAGAAGTTACACACTTTGGGACTTCTAAAGTTATTGAGACTAGGAGAGCTATGCTTAGAGCTGAATATCATGGCTTCAATTTTCCTTATGGTGAACCAATCTGTAATGTGCAACAGAGATTTATGACTATCGTCAACAGTCTACAGTCTATGGGAGAGAAAGGTTTACATGATGAAGCTCTTGTGGATAAGATATTTGATATTATGCCCAACGAGTGGGAATCTAAGAGAACAACTATAGATGAGAACAGGAAGGTCACTCAAATTACTCTTGATGAATTATTTGGAACTATTCTCCAACATGAAACCATAATGAAGAGAGATACTGACAATATCAAGAAGAAGAATGGAAATGGTACTGTTGCTTTTATTATAATATCAAATCAGATGAAAGCTAAGACTCCTAAGAGAGTAACCAGATCCAAGCCTAAGATAGTTATTTTCCAATCTGAATCTAGTGAGAGTGAAGTCTCGGAAAATGAACTAGAAAATCTTACTCGAAGGATGAACAATATAGCTGGCTAGAAAAGTTTCCAATCAAAATATAAAAAAAAGGAAAAGAAAGATAGAAAAGATGGAGAAGTTACTTGTTATGAATGCAAAAGAGATGGATATATTAGACCAGATTTCCCTTTGCTCAAAAAGAAAGAAAGGAAATAAAGACATTCAAATAGGAACAGAAAGAAGTATTATAAAGCCAAAGCTAAGAAAGTTCTGAATGCTAATGACACCTGGAGTGCCAGTGGTGGTGACTCTTCAGATTAATCGTCTGATTATGAATCTTCAGGACAGAAGAATCTTGGTCTTTTAGCCAGATTACCTATTGATAATCATTTTTTTTATGGATAAGGTATGAAATGATGAATCACTGACCAATGTTTCTTTAAATTCCAATGATAGTAAGTATTATAACACTTCTGATGAATAATCTTCTTTTGATGAAGAAAATACTGTACCTACTTATGAAGAAGTTTCTAGGTTTTCTGAACTTCTTGAGATTGAGAATTCTAAACTCAATAAAAAACGTGATAAAGAAAACTCTAGGAATTCTATTCTTACAAAAGAGATATCAGATCTTTCTAAAGACATTGATAAGAAAAATACTGATTTTGAAAGTATTTCAAAAATTCTTGAGGAAGTAAGTTCTGGGAAGAATAAAATTTCTAAAGAATTAGAAAAAGTAATTTCAAATAAAAATGTTTTCGAGCCTAGATCTAGTTCTAAAACTAATGATTTTGAGGATAAAAACTTGGTTGTAAAACTCAAGTCTGAAATTTTTTCCTTAAAGAAGTGTTTATCAAACTTTACCCATGGTAAGGAAAATTTTGATAAAATGTATTCCCAAATACGACCTTTAAGAAAAAAATCCAGATTTGGTTATACCCATGGAAAATCAATTTTTATTAACAATTATTTTTTCCCCAAAGTGCCCCATTTTGTACCAAGTGTCAATGTGGTGGTCACTGGGAAAATAATTGTTCCTTAAACAAAACCCAATCTCTAGGATTTCACAAAGCTTACGTTTCTAAGAAGATGTGGGTACCTAAAATTTTATTGTCTGGAAATCTCGGATCCAACCAAGTTTGGATTCAGAAAGTCTAATTTTCTTCTTGATTTCAGGAAAATAAAGAGAGTACCGGCAACAATACATGGTACATGGATAGTGGATGTTCCCGACACATGACTGGTAACAAAAGCTATTTTGAAAAGATTATCAAAACGAAAGGAGGAAAGGTAACTTTCGGAGATAATGCTAAGGCTGAGATTGTTAGTATTTGTAATACTGTTCTTCTTGGTAAAACCTTGATTTCAAATGTTCTTTTTGTTAAGGGTCTTAAGCACAACCCCATTAGCATAATTCAGTTATGTGATGAAGGTTACCTTGTGAATTTTAGGAATGATAAGTTCTTAGTTCACAATTCCAAGGAAGTATTTATTCTCTCAGCCAATAGGAAAGAGAATGTTTACATCTTAAACTTAGAAGATCTTAGAAGCCAAGATTTACCTTGCCTTAGTGAAATGGAAGATCATTTCGGGTTATGGAATAGAAGACCTGGTCACTGTAACCTTAGGAACCTATGTAAACTCTCTAAGAAGAAACAAGTTAAGGATCTACCAGAGATTAGATTTGATTCTTCTAAAGTTTGTGATCCTTGTCAATTTGGTAAGAAACATAAATCTAGTTTTAAATAAATCAGTGAATTCTCAACAACCGATGCATTACAGTTAGTGCACATGGATATTTTTGGTCCAACACAAACTGGAAGTATTGGAGGCAAATACTATGTGTTTTTTCAAGTTGATGATTACACTAGATTTACTTGGGTCTATTTTCTAACAAAGCAGTCTGAAGCTTTTTCCTATTTCAAAAGTTTTAGAGCTCAAGTTAAAAATGAGTAAAAACTTCCATTGAAATCTATTCATAGTGATCATCGAGGAGAATTTCAAAATTATGATTTTGAAACTTTTTATGGTAGAAGAGGTATTACTCACAAATTTTCAGCACCTAGAACTCCTCAACAGAATGATGTAGTTGAAAGAAGAAATAGAATTCTTCAAGAAATAACTAGAACCATGTTGAGAGAATATTATATAGCTAGACATTTCTGGGCTGAAGCTGTAAGTACTACTTGTTATACTATAAATCGTTTTTTGATTAGAACTTTTCTTAATAAAACTCCTTATGAGTTATGGAATGGTAGAAAACCAAGACTATCCTACTTCAAGGTTTTTGGTTGCAAAGTATTTATTTTGAATACTAAAGATAAATTACATAAATTCGCACCAAAATATGATAGTGGGATTTTCTTAGGCTATTCCACAACCTCTAAGGCTTATAGAGTTTTTAATAAAAATACTTGTACTGTTGAAGAAACAATACATGTAAAATTTGACGAGTCAGATCCTTTTGTTTTTAAAACATCCCTACCTACATCCTTGGATGTGTTTTGAAAAACTGATTATCATCCTTTGTTAGATGAACTTTCTGACAAGGAAATTGTTCAAGAAGACACTTCTGAAACATTTACCCCAGAAGATTTTCTACACTATAATGATGACCAGGTTTTAAAAAATCCAAATCAGGTGTTTCTTAAGAATCATCCTAGTGATGGTATCATTGGTGATGTAAATCAACTTGTAAGGACTAGAAGTTCCTTAAGAAATGAAATAGAACATCTAGCATTTCTTTCCCAATTAGAACCAAAAAGCACTGATGAAGCTTTAAGTGATGATGATTGGATCAAAGCCATGCAAGATGAACTAAATGAATTCGAAAGGAATAAAATATGGACCTTGGTTGAAAGACCTAAGGAAAATTCTGTTATTAGAGTAAAATGGGTTTTCAGAAATAAATGGGATGAAAATGGAGTCATAGTAAGAAATAAAGCTAGACTTGTTGCTAAAGGCTATAATCAACAAGAGGGAATAGACTATGAAGAAACCTATCATCCAGTAGCTAGACTTGAATCTATCCGTATTCTACTTGCCTTTGCAGCATTCTTTAATTTCAAACTTTTCCAAATGGATGTGAAATGTGCATTTCTTAACGGTTATGTCCAAGAGGAAGTTTTTGTTGAACAACCTCCTAGCTTTGAAGATACAAAACATCCTGATCATGTTTTTATACTTACCAAAGCTTTGTATGGACTTAAAGAAGCCCCATGAGCATGGTATGATAGACTCACTGGATTTTTTCTTCAAAATAACTATGTTAAGGGAAATACAGATCCAACTCTTTTTATAAAGAAAGATAAGAAAAATGTTTTGATTGTTAAAATTTATGTTGATGACATCAAATTTGGTTCAACTCAGCAATCTTTGACTGACTCTTTTGCAAGTCTAATGAAATATGAGTTTGAAATGAGTATGATGAGTGAGTTAACTTTTTTCCTTTGTTTTCAAATTTCTCAAAAACCAGAAGTGACTTACATATCTCAACAAAAGTATATTAAAGATCTTCTTAAAAAGTATGGTTATGACAATACTAAGAGTATAAGTACTCCTATTGGTACCTCAAATTCTTTAGATCTTGATGAAGCTGGGAAACCAGTAGATCAAACATCTTTTAGAGGTATGATAGGAAGTATACTATACTTAATAACTAGTCGACCAGACTTAATGTTCTCAGTATGCTTATGTGCAAGATATCAATCCAATTCTAAGGAATCTCACTTAAAGGCAGTAAAAAGAATTTTTTGCTACCTTAAGGGAACCATGGATCAATGATTATTTTATACTTCTGAACATGATTTTATTCTAAAATGATTTTCTGATGCTAACTTTGGTGGATGTAGAATGGATAGAAAAAGTACATCCAAAACTTGTCATTTCTTAGGAGATTCACTAGTTTCTTGGTCCTGTAAGAAGCAACATTCTGTAGCACTCTCCACTGCTAAAGCTGAATATGTAGCAGCTAGAAGTTGTTGTGCTCAAGTGTTGTGGATGCAACACACACTCACAGACTATGGCTTGAGTTTTACTAAAACTCAAATTTTGTGTGATAACACAAGTGCCATTTCCCTTAGTAATAACCCTACACATCACTCCCGTGCAAAACACATAGATATTAGGCATCACTTTCTTAGGGATCACACACTTAAAGGAGATATTATTCTTCAATTTATCGGAACACAAGATCAACTTGCTGATATTTTCACAAAATCATTGCCTTCTGATAGATTTGAATATATTAAATAGAAGTTAGGAATGATAACCGTAAGGTAATCCTTCTTAATTAACTTTCTGTTGAAGAAGTCTCCTTATCACAACCGTTCGATCAACCGAGGAAGTTGAACCGTCATTTTATCGCCTATATAAAGGGGACCCAAATACTTGTCCCACATCGATTTCAAGCTCCAGCATCCCGAAGCTCTGCCTCTCTGTTTTAAGGCTGTTCCGAACATCAGATTTCTCCGTTCTGAAATTCTCAGAGGTCATCAGATCTGAATGTCTATGGAGTTAGATTCTCAAGAAATGTCATCCTCTAAGCCTATTTCACAGTGGTTAGTTTACAGATAAAGGCTAGTCCATCCGGATTTCTTCAACAACTATAATTCTCTTATTTCGAAGAAAATTATGTTGAATGGGTGGGAAGATATTGCTGTGTCCAAACCGGGGAATCACGACGATGTTTTTTCGGAGTTACTTATTGAGTTATATGAAACAGTTTCCTTCTTTCAGGAAGATAATAGGGAGAAATTTTCTTTTAAGTATTATGGAAAGACTTATAAGCTCTCTTATACCAAGGCAGCAATCTTGGTAGGGCTGACCTATGAAGGAGAAGCAGAGTTCATATCTCATGTGTTGCCAGATTCTAAGGGTAGCTTCGACAAGGATAAAGCCTTGAAAACTCTCGGACTCTCAGATGACAAAGCTCCGAAGATTGCTATTTTTCCTACAAATTTCCAGATTCTAGAGTTGTGGGTACAAGGTCTTATCGTACCGAGGAAAGGTGATAAAGACAGCTTGAAGAAGAGTGATATCTATATCATAGATTTCCTGATAAATCTAAGGAAGTTTAACTTCCTGAGGCACATTCTTATAACCATTGAGAATCTTATGAAAGTAAATATCAGAGCCCAGATCGTAATGTACCCAGCTATTTTATCCAGGTTGATAGTTCGGTGCATTGAGTCTTTCAAGGAAGCTTGCAGATCTAAGCCAAGGGTTTGCAAAATTTTGTTGGTCATTAATGATACACTTAAGAGGATGGATGTGGCTTTCAACAAGGAGACTGGTGAGTTCTTCGATTTACCTAATCAAGAAGAAGTGGCTCTAAAGGCTGCTGAACCGGAATCATCTAAGCCAGTAATTAAAAAAAAGTTGAATGAAGTTGCAGCTGAAGTACAAGATCCTAAATCTAAGGAAGTTCAAACCGCACCTCCCAAACCAAATAAGAAGAAGGCCTATCCTGATGAGGTTGTTGCGAAGTGGAGAGCAGATAAAGAGAAAAGGAAAGAAGTGGATCTACAGTTCGGATTGGACCCTGCGGAGGCTAAGGCCTTGAAGGAGAGAACTGTTGATGAGCTTGAAAACCAAGTAAAGGAAAAGAAGCTCAAGAAGAATATGTCAGAAGCTGAGGCAGTCCAAGCTTTGTTAAAATTTAATGAAATAGTATCCGGAAGCATTCCAGTTCCGAGATCTTTCTACTTGGAAAATCTACCTGAGACTCCAGGAAGAAACCTTGATTTTCCAGAAGAGATTACAACTAAACATGTTGAGAAACTCTAGCAGAATCAACAAGTGGAAGAGGAAGAAGTAGTTGCTGAAGGAAGTGGTGAAACAAGAGACTTATTGAAAGAAGTAGATGATTATAAGGGGTCTCCTTCGGAACACCTAACACTCTGAACTTCAGAGGCTGAATCCTCTAAGTTAGTAACTCCAGAGAAGGATAATAATGAGGAAGATGTTGTTCAAAAAGTTGTTGATGATATTATTCAAGTGTCTACTGGAGAGCAGAAAACTGCAGATCAATAATCGATTCCAAAAAAAGAGAAGGGAAAGCAACTCCTTGTTGGGACTCCGAAATCAGTGGATTGCAAGAAAAGAGAATATGGCGATTCGTCTAAAATGAAGTTGGAGCTTATTGAGGAAAAAAATTCTCCATGAAAAGTTTCAGATTCGGAGTCATCCTCGTTGGGGCATGACTTTGTTGTTCAGTCTTTAAAGAAGTTGGTGGGAACCATTCCGACCTTCTTAAGTATTGACTCAAGATTCCAGATGCTCCAACATGCTTTAAATCAGAAAACAGACTCCGTATCTATGGTTATGGACAAGTGTGTTTAAATAGAGGCTCAGTTCAAAATGTTTTTTGTTGTCTACGAAGCTCATAGAAGATCTTGAAAGAGGATGAGAAACTGGTCGAAGATGACTGTTGAAGAGATGAGGTTATTTGATGAGTTTCAAGACAATGTTCAAGATGCCTTTGAGTCTGAGGACAGGAAGATAAATGAGATGACTTCCTCCTTTGAAGAGAAGTTGACAGATGAAAAGAACTTCTGGATCCAAGAAGTCAGAGATCTGAATGGGAAACTGAATTCCTTTTCTCAAAACTAGAAGTTTTAAAGGGATCATCGGATCGAGTTTGAATAGAAGTTGATGGATCAGGAAGAAAAGTTCAAGGCACTGGAAGAAAAGCTGAAATCCCAGGAAGAAAAGATTGAATCTCTATCTGCAAGAATATTGGTCTTAGAGAAGCAAGCTGAAGAAGATCATAAATACCTGAAGATTATCAAGACTATTCTTAAGGGGATCATTTAGAAGGAAAAAGATCCAAAATAGTTAAATCCGATCTTTTTGTTGTATCTATTTTTCATTGTTGCCGAGATTTCAAAATTAATGAAAATTGTTCTTGTCGTTTCTTTTGTTGTTATTACTGATTTTTCAGGTACATTGTTTTTTTCCATTCCCTCGAATTATTTTTGAAAATCAAAAAGGGGGAGAAGGAAAAGATCCTTATGGAAAAAGAACTCTACTAAGAGTTTATCTAAGGGGGAGTTTTTCATTAAATAATAATTTCTTATTCATAATGAAATTTCACTCCGGAAATCTAGAATACGATCCTTAGAGTTTCAAAGCCTAAGGGGGAGTTAGTCGTATTCATCAATATCCTCAAATAAAATGGAGATAAGCCTTAATGTTTTTCTTTCTTCTTAGAATTTCTTTTTTGTAAGGACGTTTGTGATTTCCAAAAAGGGGGAGATTGTTGAGTCAATAAGGTTTTCCTTATGAATTTTCCATTCCTTCTGGTTTTGAAAATCACAAATACCTTATCTTTAAGGAAAATTGCTTTTATAAGGAAAATTATCCTTATCATATTTTCATCCATATTTCTCCTAAGTATAAAATTCGGATTCATTTATTTTTTCTCAGATTTGTTTGAAACTTTGATATAAAGTATTCTGTTTGAGGATCTGAGTTCTGGATATGAACTGTAAGGAAGTTTCACTTCGAATTCCAGATGAGAGTCCCTTGACTAAGTTCTATTCCAGATTCAGGATACGAATTCTTATGAAGTTCGACATTGAATTCTCATTACGAATTCTAATGACGAATTCTCATTACGAATTCTGATAATGAATTTTCATTAAGAACTATGATGATGAATTCTCATTATGAATTCTGATGAAGAATTCTCATTCCGAATTCTCATTCCGAATTCACCTATTAAACAGAATCTGATCATCGTTGTTTTATACACTCTGAATTAATTCAGACTCCGAAAAATATTTTGGTTAGACTCCGAACTTTTATTCTGCTTACACTTCTATAATTTTTCAACTCTTTATTATTTTCATTACACTCCGAACCTTCACTCCGATGCTTTCATTCCGAACTTTTGAGTTAGATTTTAAAACGATGTCGTACATTATTTTACACTTGTTTTGTTATAAAAATATGTCGTCTATTTTGTTATAAACTAACCATTGTCTAAGTGACACGTGTACAGGTCCCTCCGATCTTTAAGGAAAATATGACCGTTGGAGAAGGAGCCAACCATACCTATAAATAGGAGCTCACTTGAAAGAGCTCAGAGCTGAAAGACTGGCTGATCTTCGACTCATGTGATTACATGCTTGAAGTGATTTCTAGAGAGAGAGGCTCTTATTAACTCTCAAAGCTTCGTGCGACTCCGAATGTTGGTGATTACATTCGAGGACTTACGAGGATAGGAAGACCGAGGTGCCGACTACCTTGAAGTTCGAGGGATTCCTTACTGAGTAAGACAGAGGTTTCCAACTACCTTGAAGTTGAGGGCTTGCAGGGATAGAAAGACAGAGAATCTGATTTTAGTATCGAGGGCTTACCCTGGTGTGGGTAAGACAGACTTTCTTGAAAGAATAAATCAAGGGACCTTTATCCAAGGTTGTTGGATACCCTTCTCTTTGGGTTAAAAGACTTATATCATGTTACTTGTAGTTTTACAACGTGTTTACATTCCACTACATTTTGTATTATAAGGAAAGTATAACTTTCTTATACTTCTTTACTTGTACTCTGTTTCATTTTGATTCTATATGCTTTAAGGTAGAATCTCATATTGTAATCTTTTGTTAAGTTTCACTTTCCGGAACCATATTTCCGGAACCTACTTTCGGAATCTCTTTCCAAGTTTTCATTTGGTATTAGAGGTGTTGTGAATTTACATAAGTTTAACTTTGTTAAACTTAGCCCTTTCCTTTACTTAAGGAAAACATAGTTAATCGTAACTAATTTTAAGGGTTCTAAAGGAATTTTTAAAGTATACAATTCACCCCCCCTCTTGTATATTGAGCATCTACATATGTATTTCGATCCTACAACACTATGACCTCATGATTATATATCCGGTGATATTTACAAGTAGAGACTGTAATGACATTTATCTCAGAGCTATTTTTTTATAATCTCTAGACATAACAACGATTACTTCATTATAATGACTGGTGGTGGGTATGGGTGATCCCATGGACAAGGCATTTATCCTCCTCTATAATCATATCTTATTCATAGGCATTATATATGCTTAATGAATAAGGTATTTTCAACTAGGGTTATGGAAACAATGATCTAATTGATTATACATGGATTGAGTTTAATGATAACCAATTAATTTATTTTTAATGGATATACTGAAGATCAGGATTAGGAACCCATTGATTTATTTTGTATTTTATTTACTCTTTTATTATTTTTATAATTTTCAATATTTGATTATTATTTTATTGTTTTCATCCAGATTACTATATCACGTATTCATACAATATATTTTTCTAGCTATGTACAAGACCACACTAATGGTACTGAAGTGAGTTCTATACTAAAAACCTATATGTCCCACTGCTACATAGGGTTACCCAATAAATCCTTCACTTGGTTTTTGGTATAGGTTGGGATGAGTCTTGGGATTAATAAGAAATATGTATTAGATATGTATGTGGATATCATGTATATGGTTCTGCTCAAAGTACTTAGTAGGTAATTTTATCTTTTGTTTGTTTCCCTTATTTCAATATTTGTGATCAGGCCCACGGGTGATCAGTATTGTATGTATAACATGACCATTCAGGATTTTACTACATTTCATTTATTATTATAGTCTTATAGTATTTATTTATCCTATACTCAATTTAATTTTATACTATGGTTTATTTTGATTTATTTCCATTTGTTTCTTACTCTGATAATAGGTCACAGGGTCCCAAAAAACACACCCTAGGCCCTCAGTACGAGTTGATAACCTCTAGAAAATTGATAGAAAATATTGATCTATATATCAAACTAGTTTCTTTACTGTTAATAAGGTAAACTAGGTCATGATGTGATATTTTCGAATCTAAGATATTACTTACCTATTTTATTATTTTTGGGAATTTTTTGATAGAATTTTTAGAAATATATTGGCACCAGTGATGGAAAGTAAACAACTGCATAAAGAAGACTTATTTCGGTGAGACATCCTAGTTTCTAGGGTTATGTGATTAATGTTCATAGAATGAAATTTGATAGTTTTATAGGATTCTATATTTTAGATATGCACATATAGTTTACATTTCATGAGTTATAATGGAATTATTGATATTATCTTATTGGATAGGGGTGAGTGGTTGATTTTTACTCATGTTTGGAAAATGAAAGAGGTGACTCAATCATTGTCTTTATCATGTGGCGTACAATGATATAGGATTGAAAGTGTGTTATTTTACTACTGATGATGAGGTCAACTATTTAGTGTGTAAAAAAACCTAAATAATGATTTGAAATATACGCTCTTGGTGGAATTATACTTTGTTAGGCACACACACACACACACACACATATACATATATAAATACATATATCCTTCTAATGGAATCTTCTGTGGCTATATGGTTAGGCATTTTACATTGACGTTGGTGGCTCTGTCAACATTACTAAGAGGTGAAGTGAACATGGTAGGTCGATAAGGAAATTTTTTCCCATGTATTGAACCAAAGTAACCTGTTTCTTCATAGGATATGTTATTAATAGAATTTGTAACAACACATATTTAGTTTTCATACATATATTGTAATTTAATTATTTTTAACAAAGCCATGAGAGTGGTATGACATAGATCACTGATATGTTTCTTTGTATGTAATATAATCCCTCATAGGTCATTGTTTTTTGTTATTATGTTTTTAGAGGAGACAATGTAGTTGTTTCATTTCAAGTGAAGCTATCTAATGTTTCAGAAAAACCTATATAGAATTTTTCAATTTATAATGCCATTAAATTTAACATAATCAAATCTAATTTTTGGTAGTATAATTGGATCATCAAGATCAATGATGAAAGGTTCCTAAATGTATTCAATAAATTGGAACCTTGATGGGTATGATCATATATCGATATCATGTGAGTATCATATCACCATCGTTATTTTAAATGATGTCCTAAAACTCTAGGGGAAGACCCTTTTCAGAATGCTCGGTGGAAATCAGGGGCTTCGTAGGTGATTACATAAAAGTTTATAAAATTTAGAATCTTGATTCAGTTTTAATTTATTAAGGGGTTTCATTTTACTGGGTTTCCAGTTGCAATGTATATGAGATTTTCTCCCAAAACATTGAAATTGACTACCTTTATAAATAAATCCACTTCTTCATGTTTGACCATCATATCTAGTTTTATCCGTACAATCTATAGACGGATTTGAGTTATGGAATACATTGTTAGACCTAGTGAACATGGATATGATACTAGATATATAGTTGTAGGTTGTAGACCTAGAGGCCCTTTTGATTGATTCACACCCTTGTATATTAACATTTGGTTTGTTAAAGGGAAATTTATGAGAGGTGTTGGATGAAGATTGTGGATTTCTTTTTTAGGTAGTGTTCTTAGTTGAATGCTCATGTAGAGACTGCTTCTAAGTAGGTTATTAGGATTTATTATTTTGGTAGTATGATTCCATTGATTTATGATAAATCACATAGGGTTCTTGTGTAACGATTCAGAATTCCATGGGCCAAACTATTCATATGTCAGCCCTGTTATATAGAAGTTGTCTGTTAGAAAATTTAATATAAAAAATGATTCATTTTTTGGGTGGTCAGTGAATAAATCATTATACAAGTGATGTTCTCACTTTTTGTAGAGGAATACCATGAGAGTTTATTGATTAATGAACCTAAAATGTCCTGTAGCATGATAATCATAGACTTTATAATCTATCACTCATGTAATCTTGAGTTGTGTGGTAACTAGCTGGTAGAGAAGTGTGTACCCACTGTTATAGGGGAGATATGAATAGAACATGCCAGTTGCACATTGCATCATTTTAAAAGTCAGTATATAGAAGGCCTCATGCAATCTAAGGCTAATTTTTTCAATGATTTTTTGTGAATGGTTTCCCTATTGTTTTTATTATATGATAAATATCAATCCATCTTATAAGAGATATAAATAATGGATGGGGTTTAGTGGAAATATTTGTCTTTAGAAATTGGTCATGTATTGACTGAATGGTGAATGTGGATTGTGGAGAGAGGTACAAACCTATCGAAAGAATCAATGCTTACTCAACATTTAAAGACAGTAAGTCCATGTATCATGAAATAATATCGATCACATTTAGAAATTTTTTTATATAAAATAATATTTCTAAATATGTTATACCTTTTTTAATGAGGGACTTTTTGGGAGTTACACTCATGTAGTGTTATAAGGTAATCAAAATAGTGGGGATTACAACATTAGATTTTTTAGGGTAGAGAACCCTATTATGAGATCAAATATGACTAATGTTGTAGATGTAACTTCCATGCATTAGGAATAGATGATATGTGAAATTTTAAGTAGTGATCATGTGTGGGAATGTTTTTATCCAAGCTCAAAATTAGGTTAAAATATAGCATAGTAATTTTTTCTAATGACATGGAAATCTAGTCATTAGTGTGAGGATTAACATGTTCTTTATCTGGGGAATAATAATTTAATAACTAGTGTATGATCCATATGTGAGAATCTTTAGGCGTGGATGAGTCCTTTTATTATAAGGTTGTTTTGTCTTTCAATTGTTAATGGAAATAAGTTTATTTTGAATGGATACATAATACACATATTCTTATGGTTTTCGGAGAGAAAGAATGAAATTATATTGATGTACCATGAGGTAATTGAAATGTAAATATCATATTGTGAGTTATCAGATATTAATGAAAATAATTTTAAAGAATATACATTCTGAAGGGTTATACTTTAGTTAATTTGGTTAATTGTCTACAGTTAGTGAGGACCCACATCATTCACTCTATTGAGATGAAATAGGTCTAGCCTCAGGTTCACTTTAAGAATTTCATGGAAAAGCCTACGTGACCACGTTTAGAAGGGTTAATTAAAAATTTAAAATTTAGATTGAATTGTGGATTAAGAGGAATATGCTATTGTGTATGATTGGGTAGAGCTTGTTGAAAATATATTTTAATTCATCTTTTTCTGGCAGGGATATATTTTTATAATACTGATGTCCTCATCCATTACAAACAATGGTACTCATAACAGTTATCGGTTGGGTGTTTAATATGTGGTCATGAGTTAGATATTCAGTGGAGGTGAATTAAAAACCCCACAAGCTAGGGGAAAGTTTCTAATACATGTTATCTGGGCCAAAATGTGATGCGGGCTTGAGAGCCTGCAATCTACTGGCGTTGGTCCTGGGCATGGCTATTCTTTTGTCTGGGCTTGGACCAATCAGTGATAATTATATTTTAGGTTTTCTGTTTAATATAATTATGAAAAACCATTACATAAATTATTCACAACAAATTAAAGGATTATTTCTCCCAATTATCCAAGATTTTCTTTTTTCACAATAATACATCTTAATCAACCATGTGAAAACCCTATTAGAAAAAATTAATTGATGAAAATCCATTTTTTTGTATTTTCCAAATGACTATTTTAAAGGATACGTGTGAACCAAAATAGTTCATCCAAATAAAAAACCACTGAAAAAATCACCCCAACTCAAGAAAACATGAATAGAACCGCCCTTGTATCAAGATCAATATGTCAAGCCTCCACTATCACATGGATGATTGGATAGATATCCCATAAAGATATTCATAAGCCTAGAACCAATGGAAATTTCCACACCCTCTCAAAAATCTAAATTTGGTAGGATATGAAATGGGAAATGGTTCAGGCTCTAAAACCTCCTCTTGGGATATTCCTTAAAAAGAGACTCAAAGATTCCACATAAAAACCCAAAAGACCACGAACCAAAATACCGTCTTGAACAAATATCACTTCAAAAAATCCAGAAAACTAAAAAAAAAACCCAACTATCATGAAAACCCAATTGAAAATTCAACTAAAAACCAAGCCACCATATTAGGACCAGCACAACGAACCGCACTTCGAATGACCAGGAACCAATAACAAGATTCAAAAAACATAGTGCCTTGGAAAACACACTATATCATGATGCCTCACACAACACACCATCACGTGCCACATAGAGATCCATACACATATGTGTTGGTCAGCACCCCTAGAGAACCAACATTATCCACCAGAAGTCTCACTACTACCCCAAACAACACAGACGATGCCGCTATCCAAAAAAATACCCAGGATAAATTCATAATCATTTAAAGAAAATGAAGAAACCAAAAAAAAAATACTAGAACGAACCGAAAACCACGATTTAAGAATTTTACATCCCACCAAAACCATCCTAAAAAAAGCTTCAAGAAAACATCCACATCACAGGACAGGAGTTGAGGATGCCTTTTGGGACATTGTGGTCGAATGAACGCACTTCCCAGAGCTTGATAACAACTAATACATCCTATCTTCTATGAGAGCAGTGAAGGGATGATGAATCCAGAGAAACAAAGGGAGAAAATAAGGCTTAAATGGATTAATGAACACTATAATGAGGCCAAACAAACAAAGACATCACCAGTGGAGAAGAGGACGTGAAGAAAACTGCACACATCCACCATCCAATGAAAATCACCGAATCAGAGATTAACGATAGAAAAGACACACCTCCTAGAACACCTCTGACTATATGACTCCGATAATCCACTAACATGCACCAAGTAGGAGATAAATGTAGGATCTGGGGGCCAGATCCAAAGTTGAAATTGTCCAGGGTTTCAACAGAGAGGCACAACTACGATTGTCCTCCAACCCCTTCCGATGAATCCACTACCGAAAGAGAAAAACACATAAAACCAAAATAGAGGAAGAAAGAGAAGGTTAAAGGGGGGATATGAGGTCATATAGTGTCTCACCAGTCATCCCCACTAAGGAACTACCATGAAACCATAGCGGAGAGAAGACAAGGGACTGATGCCTCTTAGAGCCCACTACTCAATAAAAAACCTTCTTAAATTACATTTTATTAATTTAATGGATAATGTATTTGGAATAATACTATCTGTATTATGAATAATTCATTCAAAAAAAATATTTATACCTCAGGTAAAATTATACATAAGAATTTTTAACTCAGATTATCAGTATGGGAAAACATAAACAATAACAAATGAATTCCATTATTGGGAATATGAAGATAATATGCATATGATGAAATAATAAATGATCTTGAGTATAACATAAGAATGTTAATTCCCATCAATACCTAGATCATCACACATGAAAAAAATGAAAATGGATTTAACAAAGTAAATACTCATAAGAATCAATATTTATGATCCATGGTATATTAAACTTGATAAAATGAAAACTCATAATCACATCAAAACCATAGAAGAAACGTGTTGATATCTTGGGGAAACATCTTTATAGAACACATATAGAACACTTATAATTGGAATAAACATTTGGACAAATTCAAATATAATTTTCTGGAAAATATAGTAATTAATGAATTCATTGAATAATATCGATGAACTAATATCTTATAATATATATTGGGCTCACTGAATACAATTAGGGCACACAAGTAATATATAATGTTCATGAACCTAAATATTAATAACGTACATAGTTTTTTCATCAAAAAAGACATAAAAACATTAATTTTTCTTCTATAAATTGATAAACACATTAAAAATAAATTCATTTCATTTATATTTCATTGAAACATGATTAACATGTTGAAAATAAATGTGTTCTATAACAATATCATCGAAGCATGATTAATATATTTAAAATAAATGGGTTACATAAAAATCACATTGAAAATAACCTAGTTATCAAGAGAGATAATTAGGATAGAATCATTTCAAAATATCACCATCAGGGAATGGATATCAACAAGGGTTATTTATGTTGATGAACGAGAATACATTTAAAAGATCTTTGAAAACATTTTTGAATGAAATAATCTATTCATTTTGATATCACCTTCCAAGACATAAAAATTCATAAAATTTTATAAATATCATGTTATTTGAAAATATGCTAGGATAAATATAATGTATGATTTTAAATTTAATTTATATAATTTTTTGCGAAATTTATTTATTCATCTTGAAAAGCACTATATCAATGCATAAAAAATTTTAAAGCACTTTTTCATTAAAAACCACTTTTAAAAACAATGAATTACAAGAATATTAGGAATAAAAGTTTCTTTCTAATAATACCAGTATAAATTAAAAGGAATTAATAAAGAATTCTCAGTCTTTTTATGGGTTAATTTTTTATATTCCATAGAATTTTAATAAAAAAATTTCACTATAATGATCTTAAAAAAGTTACCTATTCAGAAAAAGGATAAAAAGATTCATTTCACATTTTCAATAAAAGCCAAACCAACACTCTTTGGAAAATGAAAGGATGATTACTTTTAAGAAATTATGTAAAATAGTTAAGAATAGTGTAAAATTTCATTTTAAACAAAATAAATACAGTTAATAAAAAAATTGAACTCATTTTTACAAACCATATTTATGGAAATAAAAAATGTTTCTTGCCCAGTTTGAATAATCAATTATGCTTTTCTAAAAAACATTTTCTTTCTTATTTTATATATAAAAGAGTGTAAAAGTGGAACTATTAATTGAAAATTTTGTAACACCCTGACCCAAGTTACTTAGAGTCAGTGCATTATTTTAATACATTGGCATGATTACAAGGAATCATGTCCTGAATGACCGATCAATTTAGTAGTCTTGGAAAATAGATTACAGACATGAATGTTACATTACACTTTCTAACATAAAACATAGCATAAATAATCCTTTTATAATTCCATTATTCTCTTAGAATAACCCTCCATAATAATTAGAATACATTTTTGGGCATCCTAGTAAAATAAAACATAAGAAAGGGGTGATCTCAGATGCTTAATAAGGGTAAATAATTTAGTGAAAGCTATAAAATTTTAATGAAATATTTATAATAAAAACAAAAACCTTTTAAAAATAAACATGAACATAATATAGTAAAAATAAATAACAAATTACCAAATAAACATGCATATGTATATTATACTAGTCGAATAATCAAATGTATTAACTAATTTCATATCGAGGGAATGCATATTGTCATACATAATAACTATTATGTCAAGGACTTGTGCCAAACCATTCCCATATATTCTGTCAATACCTTATTCCAAGACAATATTTTGTCTCATGAGACATTCTAATGAATTAAGAGGATATAGCGGGCTCCTCCCATCACTTACTTAGTCCAATTCATTCCTTATATGATATGGTTGAAAAATAACATAAACATTCGTATTAAAAAAAGGATACAAAATGTTAATTATTTAACTATAAACCACGAATGGTATAATAATAATACATCCATAGTTAAACATACCAAAATAACCTTCAATATAATATGGAATACTGTATCATAATAAAAGAACATCAAATAAGCATAATATTCAACAACGTATGTAGGCATAGATAAAAATAATTTAATAAATTCATTACAACTCTTTGAGGAAAATATTCCTTTTTACTTTAAAACATTTAAAAGCCATTAAATTTTAAAATAAACCATTTTTTTGAAAATAACCTAGCATGGTTGAATGAAATTCTTGAAAATGGTAAGGTGACAAAACAACTAAAAATAACCCCTCACACTGTATAAGTTATAAAACATTCTTTCCATAATTTGTCGAAAAGGTCAAAAAGTACCTCGTTAGGAAAATGATCGAATGATTCCATTCACACCATTTTATAAAAAGTCATACATGGGTAAAAACAACTTTAAACATACATAGTATTATAGTAAAACATTTTATGAAATCATTTTTGATACATGGACATGAATGATAATGATGTCCTAGTAGATACTTACACGTCAACAACCTCAAATAATAATGTGATTGTACACGTCTGAAACTCATGTATAATTTTTTTAATCATATTATTAACTTATATCACAATCATATTAATATTTTTTAGATCATATATTTTTATTTTATGACATTATATTACCCATTTATTAATAATTTCAATTTAATGTAACATTTCAGGTAATAATCGCTTTATTTATCGTATGTATTTGGACTTTTTATTCATGATAATATTCCTTAGAACTTGATTTACTTACTTTCATAATGTATAATATTATTTATATATCACATATAAATATAAATATATATGAAATGGAATACACCATTCAAGGAGACGGTTAGTTGTACATACACATGAACCCTGTTTCCATCATATAGTATGAAAGTAAGTGAATGGTGTATATGTGTATATATATCATCCCAGTAGAGATATTATTTCATATATATTATAATTATTTAAAATATTTATTCTTATAATCATTCTTGGATGGTGAACATGGAAGATGAGTCTCATTGCTTTGTGGATATGGTAAGTCGTACGTACGCACGAGAGACGATATCACTTACTTAATGGTCAAATGTTTTGTATTTGGAAGGAATATTATTTTTAATTAAAAAATATATTATTATTTTTATTATATAAATCTATTATATTTATAATTATACAAATATAAATAAAGTGTACATGAAAAACAATTTACCCCATGGTGTGGAGATGGTCAGCCGTACGTATACACGCATGGTGTAATTGTTTTTCATAAGATGGGTAAGAAGAGGAATATGGTTGTCCTAAAATAATAAAAACATATCAGAAAATATTATACTCTGGAGTTATTATTTTATTATGGTAACAACTTAGTAAGACATTGTAGAAGAATCAATGAACATTGAAAGAATAGATAAAATGATTACCTATTTTTTAGCTGTCTCCATTTAAATTTCACAAGAGGACTCCTCAAGTAGGATTTAATACCACTTTTTGCCTCTAGGATGAAGTGAGGGAAGTTGGGAGGAGATTTGGGAAAATTTTGGCCGAAAAAAGGGATTTGGAGGCATTAATTAAAGAGAAAGGGAGGTGCCCTTTTATAAGAGAGGTGAGGGGCACTTTAGTAAAAGCTTGAAGTATTAATTTATTATAAAATCATATTTTGTTTATAATATCTCAAAAATGATTTATTTAGTGGATATGACGAGGATGGGTCTAAATCTTCCAAACCAATAGGTTTTAGACATGTTTAGGTCATAAAATTATCCATATCTTTTGGGATAACCCCTTAGTAAAACAAGTTTAACTCTTACCATGCCTTCTTGTATTTTTATACTATTGGATTAATTTAGATACAATAAAATGACTAGGGAACCTCAAGTGGATCATTAATGAAATATATAACATTATATAATTCATATTTTTGAATTTAATTTTTTAGGACTTTTTTATAATTTAATAAAAAGTTATTTGTTTTAAAAAGCACATTTATGTCTATTTTGACACTATTGAGTAATTGATTTTTGGTAAAGTCATAAAAAATTGATTCCATTTAAAAAATAAATATAATCAACCCTATAATGTCATATTCACCTATAAAATTCATGTATGGAATTTAATTTTTCAATTTACATTTATTTTAATATTTATAATATCATTTATTTTAATCTCTCATTAATAAAGTAATTAATACCTCATTATTATGTCATAAATAAATTTAATAATATAATTTCTAAAGTTTATAAATAAACAAACATAATGTTGGAATTATTTTTTATATTTCCGATGAATATTTATAGTTGAATTTATCTAATATATAAGCCTATATTAAAAAGGGAATGCTTATTAAAATTTGAATTTAACACTTTTAACACTTCTTTAAATAAAATATAATAAACGACCTAATATAACCCAAGTGGATAGAAAAAGGATCATATTTTTTTTCATAAGGTTGATTTTGGTCTAAAAACACATATCCAATATAATTAGGACATGTGTTTGTGTAATTTTATATTATTATAATATTATTTTTACCCTTAATTACCCTATTTACTTTTAACCGTGGTAAAAAAATTCAAAATTTACGATTTTTGAAAAATTATTTTCAAACTATTGAAACACATTTTTATTACTAATGAAAACTGTGTCTGTTAGATTCTTGAATTTCAATTTAAAAATGCACTAAAATTATGTGTTATGAAAATTTACAAATGTTTATAGAAGGTGGGTAAAAGACGTTAACATGTTCAATAAAATTTTATATTTCTAATATTATTATAAAATGACTCCAATGAATTAAATTGGAATAATATAGGTATTATGAATCATTTTTTTACTTTAAAAAAATTAAAATTAAAAATAATTATTTTAATTAAAATTATGTTTTAAATAATAACACAATGTATTTTACTATTTATAAAATATTGAATATTTTCAAAAAAATACCAAAAATTATTCCAAACTAAATTTTTATATCCCACTTATAAATAATAATTAAATTTATTAAAATTGAATATATCAAATGTAAAATATTGGTTTTAAAAAGTGTTCTCCATTAAAAGGTCAAAAACTATATTTTTTTTGAAAAAATTACTTCAATGTGAAAAAATGAATTTTTCTTTATATTATGTGACACAATATCAATGTTAAAATTATATGGGATATATAAAATTCAAAATTTGGATAATAATATTCATAAAAGATTTTTAAACATCTTTTTTGATAGGTTTTGGGGCACTTGAACTCGGTGTTGTGTGCATCGCACGATATTGAATTATTCAAAAAGGAAGCGTATCATGGAAGACTTGGGTGTTACATCATACCCTGCTTCAATAAATTGAGTCCTCATAATTTAAACCTTAGGATTGAAAACTAGGGGTTTGACATTTCAAAATATCTTAGTTGAAATACCATATCAAAAAATAGATTAATGATGCCTCTATTTTAATGTAATGAAAAGTTAGTATGAAGTTTACTAGAAATAACACATACTAGGGTTCCATGTAGGAAAAAATGGATATAGAAGAGAAAACAAACAACTTGAAAGCTATAAATTTTCGATGATCGAATGGACAATTGAATTCATTACAAAATAATGTACTTGGATTTTTTTTGGTTTTATGATCCATTTATTAGCGTGGTAGACTTAATTTAATTCCTAGACTTGGAACAAAAGGAAACATACTTAATTTAAATGTAGAGTTTCATCCTTTAACTAATCCCAACCACAAACTCATATTTCTCTTCAATAACGAAACTAGAAAATATTCTATTTTTCTCAATCGTATAAGGTTAAAAATACAAACATATGACATTTAAATGAGGAAAACTATTTTATAATAACCAGAGACTTCATGTAGGCTAGTGGTAGGCAATAAAGGCTTGTCTCACATTAGGCGTGGGTTCGATTCCATAGCTTTGTCCGACATGATGAGTTATCACCTTACCTACAGGTTGTCCTTTTTCTAAAAATATAGTATTATAACAATCCAAAAATAATCTTAGGAAATGTTTTAACCTTATACAATACTATCTAATCTTCAATTTAATCCATTCAATACTTTAGAGTTATCGAAGATACTTCTATAAAATCTCTATGAAAAATGACTGTAAATTTCCAAAATCAATTGTAACATTAGATTCCCCAGAGAAAATAATTTTGTTCTTATTGTCACATAATTAATATATGATCACCTTCATCATATTAAAAACTTAATGGAAGTAAAAATTACTATAATACAATATATATAAATATCACATTCTTTGTATAAACAGAATTTAATTCTTGAATCCAAAAACAAAAAATACACTAATTATTTCAGTTCAAGTATAGTAAAAGCATAATATTGAACTTGATCCATTTAATTTTTCTGAGATATATTTATTTGACTTTGTGGTCAATAATTTAAATAAAATCCAATATCGTTACAATTATAAAATTACACAACCTCTTTCCTTCCCTTATAATCACGACCTTGGTGACCTTTTTCTCTATATTTGTAACAAACTCCCATTCCATTTAGGCAAGTACCAGGGTGTTTCTTCCCAAAATTATCACATAATGGAATATTTATCTTTTTTTTTCCAATTTTCTGTCTCTTTCTCAATATTTATCTTATTCAATTGCTTTACTTTAATGTAATAAGATTTATAGAATTCATTTTCTTTCTAGATAGCACAAGAATCTATATCTTCGTACGATGAGAATGATTGTCAGACCAATACCCGTCAGAGGAAAGGTATTAACCCATCAAATAATAGATCAATCATACTTCTTGGGTTACGTATGTAGTCTACAACATTCCTTGGTAATATTATGATTTTAGCCTCATACTTTACAATATTTGCATCCTCCCTTTTCCTCAGGCTCAGAAATTGTCTTTCCATATTAGCTCTCTATTCACAATGAAATTATTTCTCTAGAAAAAGTTTTTTAGACTCCCTCCATTCCATATTTCATACTTATTTATCTTTCTTTTTATTATGAATAAATGACCACTATTGATTTGAATCACCTGAAAGAAGATAGGCTGTCATAACAACTTTTTTCCTTTTGTTACTCCCCAAAGAAATAAATATTTTCTCTAATGAACTTATCCACTACTTAGCTACAAAAGGATTTTTAGACCCATTGAATGTTGGCGGGTGTTGTCTCATGAAGTAGTCTACCATTTATCCTCCATGTTGGGGATCAGGATGATCTATATAGGTAAGGTTATTATTCATAACCTGAGTCAGCTATACCAATATGGTTATAAGTTGTTTAGTACCAGCTGTTTCACCAGTTCTACTACAATTAGGTTGAATAGAAGGGAAATACCTACATGGATTATGTGAATTGATACTATTTATATTTGTTCCACTAGGAACCTTTTTTAAACAGTGGCATACACAAGATTAGGTTATTAAACATAATTCGTAATCCCAAACCAGTAAAATATTAAACATAAATTGAAACTTTTATGCATATCTAATCCATAATCATAAATATTGTTTCTTTGAGGAAATATTTACTCATAAATCTTTAACAATGGTTTGTAAAGAAAATATGAATTTTCCTAATTATATTCCCCTGGAGTGTCAAACTAGGTGGGAAGTAAGGCTCGTTGTCTTGTACGAGGTTTCCCCGAGTGATGCTCGGAACACCATGTTAGAGTTTTCACCCCTAGGTACATCTGTGCCCGAACCAAATCCACTTTTAGTATCTATATAGGTATGTATTTTCTATTAATACCCATATAATCACAATTTAATAATTCTAATATTCTATTCAATACTTATACTCAAATTCTATCATAGGGTTATGATCCCTAATATTAGTATTTTAAATCGATTCCTATGGTTTGTAATAAAATTCCTCTGATACAAGCTGTAATTACTTGAACCCATTTACTAAGATATGGTTCATTATTTTCATACATTGTCATTATTACATGGAATCAAATCTTGAAGGAATGATAAGTTATGTAGTGTTGGAAAATAGATTACATACATGAACATTACATTACACGTTAGAACGTATAAAAATCATAAATGATCCTTTGAGAACATCATTATTACCCTTTCTTAACCATCCATATCAATCATAATAAAATTCTTGGAATCATGGGAAAATAAAACATAAGAAAGGGGTGAGCACAAATGATTAGTAAGAGTTAATAATTCAGTGGAAGCTATAAACTTTAATGGTAATATGTATAATAAAAAAATCAGCCTTTTAATCATAAACATGAACTTAATAAGGAAAAAATAAATCAAAATATACCATATAATCATGAACATGGATATTATACTAGTTTAAAAATCACATGTAATAACTAATTTCATAATGAGTGAATACATATTGCCAGACATAATAACTACTACGTCAAGGCCTTTTGTCTAGACTATTCACAAAAATTCTATCAAGGCCTTGTGACAAGACACTATTTTGTCTCATTAGACCTACTAATGCATCGAGGGGCTATATTGGGCCCTACCCATCACTTACTTAGTCCAATGCATTCCTCACATGAAAATGATGAAACATAACATAGACATTAGCATTAAAACTATCATACGAAATGTTAATGATTTAACCATAAACCATGAATGGTATAAAAATAGCACATACATAGTTAAATTTACAATAAAACATTTAATAAAATATTGAAGATTGTGTCATAATAAATAAACTTTAAAGAAGACTAAAATAAAAAAAAGGATGTTGACTTAGATGGAAATAATTTAATAAATTCATTAAAACTCTTTGTGGAAAATATACCATTTACATTAAAACATTTAAAGGTTGTGCAATTTTAAAATAAAAAATTCCTTTCGAAAATAACCTAGTAATCTTGTAAGAGAATCATAAAATTGGTAAGGAGACATAACAACATAGGATATCATCTCATGCTATATATGTTATAAAAACATTATTTCCTTAATTTGTCAAAAAATGTCATAAAGTACCTCATTTGGAAAAGGACCAAAAGATTCTTTTCAAAACATTTTAGAAAAAGTCAGAAATTGGTAAACATAACGTTAAACATCCAAAGTAATTTAGTAAAACATTTTATTAATTTTTTTAGAAACATGGACATGGATGATAAAGATGTCCCAGTAGATTCATATATGTCACCAACCTCAAAAAATAATGAGATTGTGAGATTAACCCTTACCTTAGGTCTAATACTCAATGTATGTGTCTAAAAATCCTATATAATGTGTTAAAACCTATTATTATCTTATTTCAAAGTCATATTAATATTTATGATATCATATATGATTCTTCTGTGACATTATTTTACCCATTTATTAACAATTTCAAGTTAATGTAACATTTCAGGTAATAAGAGATTTGTTAATCGTAAGTGTTTTGACTTTTTATTCTTGATCATATTACTTATACCATGATTTTATTACTTTCAGAATTTATAATATACTATATATATATATATATATGAAGTAGAATACATCGTTTATAGAGATAGTAGGTATTATGTACGCATTAACCCTGTTTCCATTTTTGTATCGTATCGAAGTAAGTGAATGACATATATATATATTTATATATAATACTAGTAGAATTATTATGTCATATATTTCATAATTATTAATAATATTTATTCTTATAGTCATTATTGGATGTTGAACATGGAAGATGAGCCACATCGCGTTGTGGAGACGGTAAGCCGTGCATATGCATGAGTGAAGATGTCATTTCCTTAGTGGTTAAATGTTATGGAACTGGATGGAATATGAATTTTAAAGAAACAATATTATGTTATATTTATTATTTTAATCTATTGTATTCATCTTTATACCCATAGAAATAAAGTGTACATGAAAAACAATTTACACCATGGTGTAGAGACGGTAAGCCATACGTACGCACGCATGGTGGTATTATTTTTCATAGGATGGGTTAAAAGAGCAATAGGGTTCTTCCATAATCTCAACAAAATATCAGAATATATTATATTCTGGATTTACTCTATTATTACGAAAATGAAAAAGATAGATAAAGTAGAAGAATAAATGAACTTTTAAAGATGGGATAAAACGATTACCTCTTCTTTGGGTGTCTTCTTTGGATTTTCACAAAATGACTCTTTAAGATGGATTTATTCCCAATTTTATTTCTCTAGGGTGAATTTAGGGAGGTTTGGAGGAGATTTGGGTAGGTATTGGATGAGCCCATGGGCTTTGTAAGTGTGAATTTATGATAAAGGTAGGGGCCCATTTATAAGAGTGGTGATGAGAACTTTAGGAAAAGCTTGAAGTATTAATTTATTATAAAATTAAATTCGGTTTTTAATAGCTCAAAAAAGATTTATTTAGAGTATAATATGATTATGGGTAGAAATACTCTCAAAAAATAGGTTTTAGATATTATAGGTCGTTAAATGATCCTTATCTTTTGGGATTATCCCTTTGTTAATCAGTTTAACTATTACCATGTCTTCTTGTAATTTTTACTATATGATTATTTTTTACTTTAAAATTCCAATAGATCCTAGAGTGGATACATAATTACGTATTTAACATTATTTAAAAAAAACTTCCGTTTTTTTTTGAGACTATTATAAAATTTAATAAAAATGTATTTTTTTAAAAAGCTCAATTTTATCTATTTTGACAATATTTAGTAATTGATTTTTGTTAAAGTAATAAAAACATTATTACTTATAAAAAATACATTTAATTAACCATAAAATGTCACATTCACCTAGATAAGTATTTTATGGCATCAAAAGTTTAAATTTACAATTATTTTAATTTTTATAATATCGCTTATTTTAATTTTTCATTAATAAGGTAATTACTACATCATCATTATGTCATAAATAAATTTAATTATATAATGTCCAAATTTTTTAAATAAAATACCATGTTGTAGGAAATCGTTGTTGATTTATAATTAATATTTATATTCTAATTTAACTTATGTATAACCTAATATTAAAAAGGTTTTAGTTATTAAAATTTGAATTCAACACTTTTAACTCTTCTTTAAATAAAATATAATAAAAGACCTAATCTAACCCAAGTGTATCTAAAAAGGATCATATTATTTTAATAATTTTTATGTTGATCTAAAATCACCTATCTAATAAAATTAGGACATGTTTTGAGGTAATTTTATATTATAATAATATTATTTTTAACGATAATTACCTTATTTACTTTTAACTGTGGTCAATAAAATTCAAAAGTTACTATTCACCAAAAATTATTTTCACTCTATTGAAAAAAATCTTACTAAATGATGAAAAACATGTCTTTAGGATTTTTTCAATTCAGTTTACAAAAGCGGTAAAATTACATTTTATGCAAATTTGAAAATGTTCTTAGAAGGTTGGTAAAATACGGTAAAATGTTTAAAAAAATCTATATATGAAATATTATTATAAAGTGATTCCAATGAAATAGAATGGAATAAAATAGGTTTTATTTATCTATTTTGAAATTAAAATAAATTTAATTTAAAAATTATTATTTAAATAAAAAGTCGGTTTTAAACAATAATGGAGTGTTTTTCACTATTAATCAAAATTGAATGTTTTCGGAAAATAGAAAAAATTCATCCAAAATAATTTTTTGTGTCCCAATTATAAATAATAATTTAATTTTATCAAATTGAATATATAAAATTTTCAAATATTGGTTTTTTAAAGGGTTCTCCATTAAAAGGTGAAAAACAGTATTTTTGGAAGAAATCTTCATTTATCTGAAAAATTGAAATTGTCTTTATATTATGTCACATAATATGAATGTTAAA
Organism: Viscum album; assembly: GCA_963277665.1. Classification (NCBI taxonomy): domain Eukaryota; kingdom Viridiplantae; phylum Streptophyta; class Magnoliopsida; order Santalales; family Viscaceae; genus Viscum; species Viscum album. Next base: position 116,039,328 of record OY728127.1, read on the forward strand.
AATATATGGGATATTTAAAATTCAAAATTTGGTTAATAATATTCATATATTGTATTTTCTAAATGGATCATTTCATAGTTTGTGGTGCACATGAACTCGGTGTTTTGTACGTCACAAGCTATTGAATCACTTAAAAAGGAAGTGTACTGTGGAGTCTTGGGGAATTAAAAAGATCATTAATTACTAGAGGATATCTCAATTCACAAAATTCAAGTTATATGGATCCTAATATCTCGTCATTGGAATCATAACCACAAACAATGTTGATAAATGATGGGATTTTAACATAAGACTCTTACATCATCGATAACATTGAATCATAGACCCCATGAATGTGTAACATTAAATAAAACTAATAATATAATTAAAATAACTAGGATAATTATATAAAATATCCATAGTAAATTTAATAATAATCATAATCGAATATAGTTTTATAACATAACATACATCTCAAAGATGGAATCTGGAGAAAAAATTCCCATACCGCTTTGGTAACTTTGAAAGTACAAAAACATTGAAATAATGATCTTAAAATAGATATTTAAATCCATATAATGTGTTTAATATTAATATCAAAATAAATTAATGTTAATTATACAAAAAACATAAAAAATAAGCGGTGAAAATTGAATATATATCATAGAAATAAAAGTTATATGATAAAACCCTTACCTTGAGTTTGATTGATCATGAATGTTCTTTATATTCAATAATAATAATTTTTTTAATTATTTACTTTATTTATAAATATTTTAATTTTTAAGATGAATTTTATTTAATTTATTACCATGTTATATATTTTTACTTAATCAATTAGTTTTACATTTTATGTTTTGATCACATCAGGCATTTTTATCATATATTCCTATAGTACGTTGACTATGGTAAAAGTTGTAATTAAATAAAATATACAAAATAATATTAATGAAATAATTATCACATTTATTAATAAATTATAATTTTAAAATAAATATTGAATGACAGTTACGAAAAAATTGTTATGTTACAATCCTGGGGATGGCATGTCGTACACACACATAAGTAAAATTTCCATTTTTCAATGATCATTATGGAAATGGGTTACTAAATATTTTATAATTATAGAGTGATAATAATAAAATATATGAAATATTATGTATCTAATTTTTTTATATATAGAATCTTTGTGATGTGGCGATGAAAATAATGTCACATCGCTTCGTGAAGGTAGTAGTCGACACACATGTGAATGATGCTAAACACTTTTTTTTGTAAAAAAAGAAAATTAAATATTATCATTTTAAAATTATAAATATATTATTAATATAATAAATATTTAACTTATATCACATTTATTCTTAAATTTAATCCTTATTAACTTCCATGTAATGCACTACTGAAAAACAATTCACATCGCTTTTTGAGGCGGTAGTTTGATGTACACACGAGAGATGTTATCATATCCCATAAAAACCAAATATAGAAAGGTATATATGATATAATTTATATAAGGTTTTTAATATATATTTAATATCTTATATATTATTTATACCCTTACTCATACCCATCCATGAGATATAGTAATGGAAAAAAGAATGACATCATTTCATAGGTAAGTAGTCTTCTATACACATGAATGAAAATTTTATAACCCATTTGATAGAATAGGGAAAGTATTTTTTTCTATTACTTTATTATAAAAATATCTCTATGTATTTAAAATACATGGGAAAATATATAATCATGGTTTAAGAATAATTTATGGAGGTGGATAGAAAAATAAAATAAAAATTCAAATTGAATAAAGTTTCCTCATCTTCAGGTATGGACATTATGTTTCCACAAAAAGCATCACTAGGTTGAATTTTGGTAAAAACATATTCTAGGATGATATGAGGTAATTTTTGATGTTATCATGGAAGGTATTTTTGAGGAACAAGAGGTTATATTTGGTGAAGAAGATAGGTAAAGGCGTGGCATTTTATAAGTGTGGGAGAAGACATACTTGGTTTTTTGGAAAAGAAATGCATTCTCCCTTGTTTTTACAATGTATAAGGGGTACAAAAAAGAACATACTAAAACTTTATAGTCTTGGTTATCTATATATGTCCATAAAGGTATTTTTATAAAACATTCTACTCCATTTTTTACTTGTCTTTTTAATTTAAACCCCGATAAACTAATCTTTTTACCTTAATAATGTTAATTATTTTTTACAGGATTCACTATTCATTTTGGTCAAAAATTATTTTGATCCTATTATATACTATAAATTATAATTATTCAAAATTATGAATCATTTTTAAGAATCTAAATCATGAAATAGGAAAATTTTATTTTTATATTAATCTCACAGCTGGGAGGAGAAAATGTGGTTTTAAGGAGAAAATGTCAAAACTGTACATATTTTTTATATGAAAGATCCAAATTAGAATTTTCAAATGACCTAAATTTGATTCAAGTAATTATAATTTATCTAATCATATTTTATAATAATTAAAATATAATATAACTTTATAAATATGTTAAATAAAAAATTATTTTTCATTTAAAATTCATTATTTTATCACTTTCATCAAAAAATAATCTATTCATAAAAATATAAAAAACACATACAAATATAATTTTAACATTATGATTTAATTTTATAATTAATTTCTTAAAATTAGTGAAGCTTAATATTAACATAGAACACACATATGAGATTAAAAATCATTTCTCAAAAGTGTGTTTTTTAATAACAATAGGATTTTATAGTAGATATATGTATATTTATAATCATGGGGTGACTATCAATAAAATTATATTGATATATATTATATAAAACTCATTTAAAACATTCTACATTAGTGATTATTTTTATTAATTAAAATGGAGACACATTATTCATTTTAAAACAGTTGTTAGAAAAACCCCGTTTTACACCCAAAAAAAAATATTATGCTAAAAACCAATATAATATAGATTTAGAGTAATTATATTGATTAAATAAAAATAAAAAACACTTTTGATAATTAAAATCATATTAAACATATATTCTGAAATTAAAAATCACTTTTTTTATTAAAGAGGATTGATATTTTTCAAAAATTTGTGTTTTCACTATTTGTGGAAAAATGAATACTTTCTAAAAAATAATGAAAAATAACCCAAAGTGAATTTTGTTATTACAATCTAAAAAATTATGTTAATTTAGCATGTTAATTTTCTAAAAGATCCATAAATTTATTATAATATTCTTTTAATGAATAGAAATAATTCTTTTAGAATAAAACATTTATTTTAAGAATGAAATCACCTAACATATAATTGATTGCTTATTTATAAAAAAATTATAAATTAATATTAAGTATAAAAATAATATATATATATATATATAATGATGTAGTTTTTACTATTCATACCAACCAATTTAACATCTATTTTACAATTGCAATATATATCAGTGGTTGTTTAAGTTCAGTGTAACGTGTTAAATATGCTATCGAACATAAAAATATCACGGTTTAATTTAATTTAAGGTTTTCAAGTGATTAAATTTATTTTAAAAAATATATTTTAACATCTTGTGGTGTCTCATTATTATCTTGGCTCAGTGTTTCATGTCATTTATGATATGAAATATGGTATTCCTCTTTTAAAAACTCATCATGTCACATAAAATGACTAAAAAATTGTTTTTAAAAATATAATATGGCTTGTATGGTATTAAATAGTTATCAAATAAATCTCAAGGGTTTATGGAAAAAAATATTATTTATGGGAAAAAGGTACATATGGCACACAGTTGGAACAAAATTAGAATGAGTTGAACTTACTATCTATGTGGTCTAATTTGTACCAGAATATAGTTGTTAGTAATGTTAGAGGGGTCTAACTAACAGTACGGTTTGGTGAAAAATTAATTAAATGATTAGAACATTTTTTCCTAACCATTCAATTAAAATAATAATGGATGGATCTATTTGGAATGTTAATCTCACATGGTTGGTTCATAATCATATGAACTGAAAGGCATAACCATTTTATTCATTAAATGTGAAAAATTACATTTTCCAATCCAACCCTTATGGTTATTGTCCCTTATTATCTCCCACATTTAACCCAATATCTCATTAATAAAATCCCTCCAACTTCTCTATTACACCATGGGAGATATCTCATGTTCTTGTTTAGAATCAGAAACTACAAGAAGGATTTGAAGCGTTCAATTAAGCCCTGATCTCAATTAGCCTCTATTTTATTTTTCTTCTACCTCATATATAGTTGGTTTTCATAGTCATGGGTTTTATTCAACATTCTTCTAGAGTATTGTGGAACCATATTTTGGTACTAAGGGGATTTCTCCCATAGGAAGAACATGACTCAGGAGGCTGTATTCACTTCACCACATGTCGTTTTGTTTTGGTATGTCTATAAGGTTAATTATTTATGCTTTAATAATTTATATTAATATTTTGGGATTTATTTTTTTGTCAATTTTTAGGTATTATTCATAGCATGAGGTTTAGGACATATCATTTGTTGTTGGTGAGTGTTTGGTCTCCATTTTGATGTGATGGGATCGTCCGATATGGTTTTGGAAGTTATTAGTTTTTAAATTTTAGGGGGATTTAATTATTTATTTTTATATAAATAATTAGATAATAATATGGTATTTATAAATAATTAACTTATTGTAATATTCTATTTAAATATGACTTTATATGTCTCAAATGGGCTTGGATGGGCCCTTTTAGCTTTTGTTTTCCCAAGAAAATTCATAGTAATATTCATAAAATGTATATTGTATGTTATAACATCCTATAATTTATATAAATATATATAATAGTATACATATTATAGGGGCCACAGATGAGGTTGAATCCTCACCTTTAAATTATTCCAACGAAATGTTAAATTAAATAAATTGGAAATTATAATTAATAAACATCAGGGGTCATTAAAAACCAATGTGAAATAGTTTCATTTTCTGTCCCTTAAGAGGCATAGAGTACCCTCCATACCTGTGACGTGGTGAGACTATGCATTTTATGATATGTCATCCACTATAGAAGTATATGTGGATAAACCATATATATACCATGACTAGGATGGGCATGTGGACTAACCTGGAGAGGCCTTTCCACTGATATTGGGGCCATGTGTTGTTGGAACAACCATGATACCCTATTCAAAATGACGTGGGGTGTAAAATCCTATTACAACACTCACAATAATGCATTTAACCTTGTTTTTTTAGTTTTTATGAGGTAAGAGATGTGTTTGGATTGAGAGGAAACCTATCATGGTGAATTTATATATTTGATGGATTATCACACTAAATCGGCTTTTTTATATAGGATTCTAGAGGGTTACAGATTTGGTAAGAAGATTACACATCATGCAATGATCTGACAAACAACTCATGATATTCTTCGTTATATTATAGGTACATGTTTGGAGTTTTCATTAAACATCATGATGAATTAATGAATGTTTTTTTAACCCAGAGTGTTAGTTTTAATAAATGAATAGTTATCATAATGAATGTTATAAAACATAAGTATTACAAATCATGTAATACCCTATGTGTGTTTCTAAAATAAATAGGAAATCTTGTTATTTGTTTTTGGATCCCCTCTAGTTTTTTCATCTTCAACTAAGGTTCTTCACTTGCTTCCTTGAAGGATTTCAACCCTTACAGATCCTTTCCTTTGGTGTTTGATTGTAGTTTCTCTTATGGTCTATTTTCCAAGTAAGTTTTCCCACTCAGTCTTGATGTTATCTATTTCTTCTCTAATGGGGTTTCAATAGATCATCATGTATTTGATGGATCTATGAACCATGGTTTTGTATCTTGCTTCTAGGATGGGTTTCGATATCTCCTGCATCTTCGTTATCATTTATGGGTGACATTGTGAGTGTTCGGTTTTGGGAAGATATAGGTGGTTCTATTCAGATTTTTTCAAATTGATTACAATTTTATTGCATGATTTATATAAATTTATGATTTAAATTAAAATACTTACACTTGATTTATATTACTTGGGTAAAACCCAATTCTAGTGAATTGGAAGATGAGAAATTATTTTTTCATGGGAATTTGGAAAACCCAAAAATCAATTGAATTTTGATGTCTGTATGGAAATTGGATTTTTTAAAATATTGAATTTAAAACATTTATCAGATTGAAATTTTATTTAACTAATTATTGAATTTAGTTTTGGAAGAAAATTGTGAAAAGGAATGAATTGTTTTTAATGGATTTCAAACATGTGAAAATGGATTAAAATTATTTTATACAAACCTTGTGGTTTTATCTTGTGAAAGATTCCTGTTCTTTTTAATAAAACTCATTTTTGTTTTAAATTGAAAATTGGTATTTAAAAGGAAGAGTGTGATTTAATTTTATATTATTAAGTATTAAAATAAAATCCCCATCTTTGATTGTGTAAGATCACATGAAGGACTTAGTTATTTGGTGAGTTATATAGACACACTTTATGCTATTATAACATTCTAAAACATACAAGTGGCGGGTCACATCCCCGAAGGTAGGGTGATGAGCCACCTATTGCCATTATTAGGGGGATGTGTGTGCCAAAATTTTTCTAAGCTCACATAGAGAGTGCAAAGTCCTATAGCCTGATATATAATCATACCAATTTTGAAGATGACCATGTTTCTCTCTTGTTTATTTATATTTGGGAGATAAATGTACGCCAATGATTTTTAACTGCTTTAGATTCCATTTTTGGATTTATTTAAACTATTTCACATAACTTTTTCCCTTAATCTATTTTTAGAAAGAGTAAATATATTGTAATGTAAAGCCTGTACATTAAATTTATTTTTCATCAATTTGAAAATGTATAACATGTTTTTTAAAATATGAATTTTAATTTTTAAACCTATTTATTTTGAAAATTAAAATCTTTTCATTGGATAATCTATATTCGTAATCTCTTATAGAATTTTGGTGGTGTCCTACTTGGTTTAGGCTCACACTATACATTTCCTTCAGCTGTTTGTATATATTCTTCTTCTAGGTTAGATCATGGGGAAATGATATCTTGGAGCTGGATCCATCTATTGAGCTTTAGACTTGGTGAGTCGTGTCCTAAAGAACCATGGGTTTGTTTTCTCATTTTAGTGCTTTGGTAGTTATACTTTGGGTTTTTTATTACTTTTTATATTATGTTACTTTACTCCTTGTGGAGTTTCTTTTATATGAATATTTACTTTCTTTTCTTTCTTTCACTATGTTTTGTGGTAAATTTTTTCCCACTTACATGTTTTATGATGCCAGTTGGTAGTCACCAACCCCTGGAGATCCAGAATTCCCCTTGTGATATGTGAGGGCTAGCTTGGTAATTGGTTTACTAGGGAACCTGGGCTGGTTTATGAAAAATTGGTATGAGTGGAAGTTGTTTAGCTTTTTTTTGTGAAGTGAATATTTATTTTTGAAATACTAATTATTATTAGGAGGTAGTTGTGATTAAGTGCCTATCCATATATAACCATAATGATCCTTATGTAACCATGGGTGGTTTGGGAAAGGAATCTTGTAGATTAGTTCTAGTCTTTTCCCTATTTTTATTTGGATAAAGTGAAATAAAAATCCCAATTTCTTAATATGTTTGGAATATTTTCCCTTTTTGAAAAGTTTGAGTGATAATTCAATGTCTTCCTTTTATCTAATGATGTTTTGATGCATAATTCATGAGAGAAGACATGAACATTAGATATAATAATTTTCTATTTTTGAACCTCATCATGGAAATAATTTTATGGATATGACTCTAGTTAAGGCGATTTTGTGCACTGTACAGGATTTGGGACATGCACCACCTCTAGTTCATACTTAGGCTCCATATATCGATCCTTAGGGGGAAGTTATTCAGAATAATTCTCAATATTTTCCTCACCATAAGCCACCACATTTAAAAGGCTCCACTGATCCTCTACATGATTATGAATGGTTAGGAAAGATAGAACGTCTGTTTGAGTTCCTAGAGACACCAGACATGATCTGGGAGATGTGTGATACCTTTATGATAGAAGGACTTAGTCGGAGATGTTGGGACATGATGGTGATGACAGGGAAACATGAGGTTTTATTGTCGAAATACATCAAATTTATTTTCACCAACTAATTCTATCCAAATTCTGTGGTGTTGGCCAATCCCCTGGAGTTTTTCAAGCTTGAACATGCTGACAAAACCATGAATGGGTATTCAAATCATTTTTCTAAGATAGTGCAGTTCTATCTTGAGATTATACCAAATGAGAGGATGAAGGAATGATAGTTTTATTTGGTACTATGATAGGAAATCAATTCTAATGTGTTATTATAGAAGCTTCCCACTAATTATAATGTAATGGATATGTTGATGATGGTTGAGAAAAATATTTTTGGAAGGTCAGGGTTGATGGGAGTTCCTTTTTCTCCCAGTGGCCGAGTGAGTTCCATCAAAGGAAAATAAAAGAATGATTATTCTCAGAAAAGTTCTCGACAGAAGAGATATTCCAGACCTCTTATAGCTTCAAGAAGAAGTCCATTGATCTACTACAAGTGTGGTAAGAAAAGATATTCTTGGAGGGTGTTCACAGAGTCACCCATGAACTGTAGCTCCTGTAGACATTTAGGGAACGTACAAAGATTACTCCATCACTTCTCTAATTAGCATAGTGTAACATGACCAACACCTCCTCTGAAAACAATGGATAAATCAAATGTTTCATGTAAAAAATTATTCCAGTAACAGACATCTAGAAAGATTCTTCTTTATTCAGTGGAAGAGTATCCAGAGGAAGCATACACAGTTCTAGAAAATGTGAGGGGTCCCATAACTATAGCACAATCACGAGTGAATAATCATTTTGATACAGGTGTATATCACTCTTTTATTTCAACCCATACTATAAATCTCTCAAATATTTCTATGGGGATTTTACCTTGTGTAATGGATATTACGACACCCCTTGGTACGAAGAGAGAGCATGGTCTCCGTAGTCCTACAAGCATCTTCTCTTTACCAAATGTCAAGCTACCTTTGATTTTTCTAGTTCATGACATTAAATCCCTTGACATCATATATTGTATGGATCTTCTCATTTCCAATAGAGCCTATAATTATTTCTATATTTGATAGGTTTACATTAATACACACAATGGTGTGTCTCTTGTGTTTCACGGATATTGGGACTAATGGGATAGAAGAGAAATACCTTCTTACCTAAAATTGGGGAAAGTGATATGAGTTTTTCTTTTTTGATATGGAGTGGGATTAAATGATTAGTGATGTTCCTCTAGTTTTTATTGAGTATCCCTATGTGTTTCCATCAGTTTTCTCTAGTCGTCCACAAGTGAGAGAGTTGGAGTTTTCTATTGACTAAATTCCTAGAACTAAACTAGTATCTCTTCCCTCACATCGAATATTTTCAGCTAGACAATAAGAGATGAATCCCTAGTTTGATAATCTTATTGATAAAGGCTTTATAGGTCCTATTTTTTCACCTTGGGGGGCCCTGGTTCACTTCACTATGAAGGTTGAGTTTTTTATTTTCCAATGGGTTGACTCTAGAAATCTCAATCATGGTATGAGAAAGAACAAGTTTTCATTTCCTTGGTTTGATGATTTGTTTGATCAGTTGAATGACGTGAATTTGTTTTCAATGATCAGACTTTGGTCTGGTTACCATCTGTTGGGAATAAAAGAATATGAAAATCATAAAATTACATTTTAGAGTAGGTATGTCAGTTTTGAGTACCTTGTTATTCCGTTTGATATGAAAATGATCCTACAGTTTTCATGGAATTGATGAATATTATTTTCCACAAATATCTTTATTCATTTGTAGTATTCCCATTTACAATAAATTTGTGGAGGATCATGTTAATAATCTCAGAACATTTATATGTCTACTTAGAGATCACAAACATTATTCCATGATTTCAATGTGTTCTTTCTGGAATCAGTAAGTGAAATACTTGGGACTGGATGAGTTTTCTTATAATAATAGTTACCAGTTTGTGATTATAATGTTACATTATAAGGCCATGTATGTGTATCCCTGTAAATATAAATTTCGTTGGTCAGAGGCTGGTGAATGTTCATTTTTTAAACCATGTTTGTTGCAAGATACGACAATAATGATTCAGATAATTCATCAAAGGATATTGACGATAGAGATTCGATATAAGTTTCATGTTTACCATCACTATAGAACATTGGAGTAATCAGTTTTTGAGAAGCTGTTTGTGAAAGTTTCACACTAGTTGGTTCATTGATGGCTTTGTAGGAAAATTAATCCTAATTATCATTTGGTAGGACCATTCTAGTTTTTTGAGAAGGTGGGGAAAGTTTCATACTGCTTATCACTTGCACTAAAACTGATGTTGATACATAACATGTTCCATGTATCACAACTGAGTATGTATCTATCTAATCCATCTCATTTATTGAGATAGTGTGATATTGAGATAGAACATGACTTATCATTAACATAGTAACCTAACAAGATAGTTTATTTTGATACCAAGTTACTTCATGGGAGAATGATACCTTTTGTTAGAGTGTTATGTAAGCATGGTTCTAATCAGTCATGAGATGTGGGAATGTGAGACCCCAATTAGAGGGATGTGGCATCATCTTCTCAACATGAAGGCTTATTCATAGGATTTATGGGGAAATAATTCCTTTTATTGTGGGTATGAGGTAACATCCCATTACCACTCTAACACGTACTCCTTAAAACTCATCTTGGTTTTCCTTTTCATTGTTTTGGGTAATGTTTGAGTTTGGTTTGGGAGGATTACTATAGTGGTGAGGTCAGAGATTTTTTGGATTCTCACACATAACTTCCATTTTTGGAAAGATACTATAGGGTTACATTTCATTTAATAGGAATTCACGGAATGTAATGACCCTTGAAATAAGATATGATATATTTTAAAGTATGATCGGTACGTATCGTGACTTATCATTACAGGTCGTGATGGAATTAATGAACGGTTTTTTAACCTGAAGAATTGATTTTAAATACATAATGGATCTATAACGACCCAAAGTTTAATTAATGGAAAATACCTCTTGATCTTATTAAATGTCTATTTATATCAAATGTTTTTATAAAATTTCAACTCCATTGGTTTTATGATAATAATTGTGACCATTACATTTATAGTCGTTGAACAGTGATCACATGATTAGTATAAATATAGGGATTTAACACATCGAATTTTACTTAAAAATGGAAGCGATGGCCTCATCCAGTAGAATTTCCCCATATGAAGCACATTTATCAGAGCTCCGAAAAGAGGTGGCGTCCTTGGGATTCGCTCTTGACCAAGCCCAAGATGAGCTTCACTATATCAAGCTCGAACGGGACCGTCTACGAGATAAGTGGAAGTTGATAGAAATTACCACTCAAGAGATGTTATCTGAGGCACCCCAAGAGTCTGTTACCATCGCACACCTTACCCTTAGGTCTTATGCGACTGTTTTAAGGGGTTATGTAACTGATCGGTAGTACTATGTTCATGTACATTATTTTTGTATATGATAATGAATATAATATCTTGTCATTATTGATACATTGTAAATAGTTTTTAAAGTATAAATGGTGTTTTTAGTTATTATTTAATTGAGAAATTTATTCTATTAAATTAATGTATTTTTGAATTAAATAATATTTTAATAAAATATTATTATTATTATTATTAGATTAATTTTATTATATATAAATGATCATGTAATTGTATGAATGCAATTACAATTTTTATTAAGGTTTGAAAGCCAATTTTGTCAAAACCTGTGAATTTTTTATAAATGTTGGTTTTTATTTTAAAAGTGAAAATTAACATATTTAGAAAATTATTTAGATAAAATAAATGTTATTTTTGGAGTCAGGACGTCGAAATTATCCAACGGTGAATTTTTAATAATTTTCTGAGACAGTCAAATTTTTGGAGTAAAATTTAAATACCGTTTAAATATATAATGTTTTTTATGACATCATAATGACCCAATATTGATGTAATAAAATACTATAATCTGTATGTTCGGCCAATATATTTTTTACCATTAAAATAATGTGATTTTGGGTTTTTATGGCTTACTTTTCAAAGCATTAATGGACCCCTCAAGACTTATGAAACACCTTGTCTTTTTAAATTAATTTCCACGGAAGTGTGACTCACCTCCACATAAGAAACCCTGATATTTTAAAAAGTTCGGACCATGGCCTTATAAAATATTATTTTCCCCTTCCCTTTTCCAAAAACCATGGGATGGTTTGTGGTTTTGATTAATTTAATATAAGGGGTCCCAAACCTAAATAATAAAGAATTCCCTCACATTTCCTATATAAACCCACCCAAGCTCCCACTTCCTCCTCACTAAAATCCTTTGGAGTTCGTCCAACCACTTACCTACTCTCTCTAGAATCCTCCCAAGGTTCCCCAAGCTCCCAAGAATCCTCTCACAAGCCTCTCTCTAGCCTTGGGAAGCACACTTCCATGTAAGGGTTTTCTTCTTCCTTTCTCATTTTTGTCCAATTTTCTTTAAGTTGTTTTCCCTTTCAATTTCAATTATAAATGTTGGGGTATGGTTTCGAACCTCCCTAATGATGACCTATTTGTGTCTGAATGATTTAATACCCTTTATCTCCCATTAAATGCCTCCCACGTACACCCGTTACTATGCCGAAATTCCGAAAGGAACTTCTCTCTCCTCTTTTACATTCAAGGAATACTTTTGTATCATGAATCTAAATTCCATTAAAATTGTTGGTGAATGTATCTATATGACCTACATACTGTCCATTACATGTAAATATTATTAGTAACTCCTTTATCTCTCATCAAACATTTTTATGAATTCTTATGTCACACCATTATGTTGCCGAAATCGAACCGATTTTCTAAGCCAATGTCATTGTGTAGTGAATACCATGCCCATTTCTCCATCAATGGTATTAACCTTTATGCATATTTACTTATTGATTTTAATGTTTCATGTATGAATTTAACATTACTTTATCGTGGAATAAATGATTATGTTTTATGAATCCATGTTTTATGATCCATGTGGCACACTTCTGCATGAAATGAAATGTTTATGAAGGGTGTGCCCTTATAGCGCTCCAATGCATTGGGTAAAGTATAGTATCATGATACGTCATGTGAAATTAGTGTTGACTCATGCTAATTAAAATTCAACGATATTTTACTCGTGATTTATATGCAATGAGGATTTAATAATTCTCTATGTGCAATGAGCCTTGGCTCATGCAAATTCCTTGTTAAGTGTTATTGCCACATTTTCATGTTATGATTATCATGCTTTATCAGGCCTTTATGTTCATGTTTTTCTTATGCTATATTGATATGCCTATTGTCTAAAATGTATTATACTCCTCATGTTATTCCATGAGTACTCCCCTACTGGGATTTATAGCTCACCCTTTTCTTATGCATGTCCTCAGGTTATCCCATGCAATGCTAAGTACGAAGGAATGTAGTGGTCATGTAAAGGAAGTTTTCAATAATGATGTTGTATTTCATGTTTTAAGTTTTTATGTAATGATCCTAAGCCCCAAAGACACTAAACCTCTCAATCTTCTTTGTTCTATCAAGTGAGGTCGTATGTAACAAATCATTTTTAATTTGTAATAAAAATCAGGGTTTTCATAGGTTCACATTGTGAATGTTATAAAACGTAAGTATTACCAATCATGTATTGGTATTATACAACATGGAATTCCCCAACTATGTTTTTTAAAATATGAAGTGCAACTGGTTATTTTTTTATCCCCTCTCTTGTTTTGTCTCCCTTGACCTAAGGCTCTTCCCAAGAATCCTTAAAGCCTTTAAACCCTTCCAAATCCATTCCTTTGGGGTTGGATCATAGTTTATTTTGTGGTTCCTTTACCATGTTAGTGTTCCCACTCATTCATGAAGTTCCCTCTTTCTTCTCCCATGGGGTTTCAATAGGTCATTGTGTATTTCATGGATCTATACCCTATTTGGTTTGATATTTCTTATAGGTTGGGTTTTGATATATCCTTCACCTTTTTCTCATTGACATGTTTAATTTCAATTTTTAGGGTTTTGGTAAGAGGTATGTGGTTCTGTTCTGATTTGGCCAAATTAATTACCATTGTATTTCTTGATTTATTTAAATTTCTTTTTTAAAGTTGATTGAATAATCATTCTTTAAATTACATGGATAAAAACCAATTATTTAATATTGGGATATTTAAATGGATTTGGGACAGAAATTCATAAAACACCCAATTCCATTTATTTGGGTTATGTTTATGGAAATTCTATTTTTAAAATTTTTGAACGTAAAATGTGGATTTGATGGAAATGTATTTTCAAATTACATTTTGAATTTAATTGTGGAAATGAATTATGAGAAGCTTGGAATTGGTTTTGAATGGATTTTAAACATGTGAATATGGATCGAAATTATTATATAGAAGCCTAGTGCTTTAAAATTGTGAAATAGGAACCTTTTTGAATAAAAACTATTTTGGTTTTAAATGGAAAATTTTCATTGAAATGGAAGAATGTTATTTAATGATATTTTAAGTAGTATTAAAATAAATTCCCCGTAATTGATTGTGTATGAGTTAGTTGGTGAGTTATGTGTACACACTCTATGCTATTAAAATGTTCTAAATCATACATGAAGTTGGTCACATCCCCGATGGGAGGGGGACATGACGCCTCTGGGTAGTTCTAGGGGGACATGTGTGCACACATTTTTCCAAGTTCACTTAGTGTGTGTGGAGTGCTATATCCTAATAAACTGTCATACCATTTTGGAAGATGACCATGTTGCTCACGTGTTTATTTATAATTGAGATATAAATGTATTACATTACTTTCAAACATCTTTACATGCCTTTGTTGTATTAAAATAATCATTTTTATGTAAATTTTTCATTTAAGCCATTGTTTAGAAATATTCCATCCCTTATAAAGTAATGCCTCTTCTTTAAAAGTATTTTATATCATTTTAAATTATATAGAATATTTTTTAAAATATGATATTGAATTACCAAACCAATTTATTTTAAAACTTTAATTCTTTTCTTTGGATATTCTATATTTGGCATCTGTTATGGAATCTTTGGTGGTATCCTTCTGGGATTAAGATGAAACCTAACTTTTGACTTCAGGGGTTTTTTGAATTTATTCTTCTAGGTTCAAGGAAGGGGATATGATCTCTTGGAGGTGGATCCAGGTGTTGAGAGTTGTATATAGTGAGTCATTTTTTAGGGACTAAGTATTTGTTTTTACCATTTTAGTACTTGGGTTGTTATACTTTATTCTTTTTATTCATTGTTGTATTCTATTACTTTACTCCAAATGGATATTATTTTATATGCATATTGAATTGTTTTTCTTGATTCTACTTTGTATTGTGGAAAATTCATTTCCACTTGCAAGTTGTATGATTCTAGGTGCTTGTTGCCTACCCATAGAGATCAATAATGCCCTTCAGAATATGTCAAGGATGGCTTGGTTATCAGTTTACTAGGGTACTAGAGATGTTTCGTGACATGAGATGCGATGTCATGGTGCATCTAGTGTTAACCTAAAAACATGACCAGATGTATAAGATACCATGAGGTATTTATTTTCTTACATGTGGACACAAGGGATCCTATCTAGGATTTACATATAGATTATAAACCCAAGGAATTTAAGTGCCTTCCTTGATGATCGACTAACCCAGGTATAGTGAATTATGGGTTTGGATAGATATGGTTGCGGTTTGGAACTATAACTCTTCGGGAACATGTGTATACAAGGGAATACAAGAATAGTGATGGGTTTATTCATTTGGATAACCTCAAAATTTATACATTCTAAAACAAAATAACTCATGATGAAAATATTATGGGCATATGGGTTTCCTAGAGATAGGATGATGATCCTAATAGAATATCATTCTATGATGATATTAAGAGAAACTTCATGGGATATGTCTTCTGAGCCCTCTTAAATGACTGTTACATTATTGGGATACCCTCTTGGGATCATTCTTTTTATGATTTAGTAAATTAATATATTATTTATAAGGATGTCCTTGTACTATCACAGAGGATGGATGATACATACACAAGACTTCCCAATGGTGACTATAATTCCTCATTACTAAGGGATTTTAGATGAGTTTGTGGAGGATGTTTCAGAACCCTTCATTGAGTTATTTTTAGTGATTGATGATGATATACTAGATTAATGCCTAGGATTCCCATTGGGATAAAGTGGGAAAATAAAATAGTATTTTCTATTTATTCATATGGATGGGAATTTTGATCCATTTATTGAATTGATCTTGATTCCCTATGTCAGACTATTAGAGTATTACTTATTGATCAAATAGGGGTCATCCACATTAGGATTCATCAAGGATCCAATTTGTAGATCACCATTGGACCCAGATTTAGGAATAATACATTGTGCAGGATTTATATGGTGAGATATATATATATATAAAATCCTTCTCATTTTCTTATTTATAGAATCTCTAGATATAACTTTAAATTTTTCATTATAGCGATTAGAAGTAGGTATGAGTGATTCGAGGGTATGGACATGTATCCAAAATTTATTACATAGCCGACTCAGAGAAATTTTTGATACTATCCCCAAATGTTATTTTCAATATAGATTACATAACCATGGATAAAATTTCATATACATAATTAGGAAGGATGAAATCTAGATGAATGGATTTTTCATACGATATCAATTCAATTAGGACCATGGACCAAAAACTCGATTGTTTATTTGTTTTACACTATTGAATCTATTTATTTTTATCAGTTGATTATTCTTTTATTATTATATACCAAATTATTAGATATCATATTATTATAATAGATTTTACTTAATAAGTATGGAACTACATTGGTGGTTCCCTACTGAATTTTTTACTCACACCCTAATCGGGCTTCCATTATTTGGGGGTACCTCAGAAATCCCTCATAATTTTTCATGAACATGTTGGAATTAGGCCAAAACAGATCATGAATTAATGATTCTATATCTATGTGGAGATCAAGTATGTGGTTAATCATGGAGGTTGTTTTAATAAATTTTACCATTTATACATTCCTTTTATTCATTTTTATGTGATCAGACTACTTGGAGATCAGTGTTCTCTATATGACATTAAAATATGATATTTTTTACATTTACATTTTTATTACATCAATATTATATATATTAATTTAAAAATATATTTAATTTCATTTTATGTAATATTTTATGTTACTTATGTTGGTTTCATAATGTGATATGATTGAATAATATCCCCAAAGACACACAAAAGTCCCCTAATGCTTGTAGGGGGCCTCAGTCAAAGGGAAGGCTTGCTTGAGGCCTTTTTGTCAAATGGTTCACTTATAATACAAAAAGTGAACTGGGAATGGAAGTGAAATACATAAAATTTTATTAATATGCAGTTTTTTTGGTTGAATATTTATTTCTATGATCAATTTTTTTTGAAATATTGAATAACTATTAACTATGCTAAATCAAAAGTGGTTAAATAATAAACATCACTAGAAATTGGGATAGTGATTCATATATTTCTTGTATTAATAGGATAATACCTATGGTTTTTTGAAAACATTGTTCTATTATCTATCCCATTAACCTTTTTAACCAAAAAATGAGTTAAATTCATCTAGTTGATAATGTTTGAGGAATATTTCTTGGAACTATAATTAATTTTTTTGAATGGTCTTGTTTTGTACATTCCCAATATAAATGCTTAATTTTTCATTAGTAGTAATAGTTATTTTAAACTATATGGTTTTATTATGACATGAAATGAATAAGTTATTACTTATGATTTATTCCAATTGAATAGTATTGAGCTAAAATATTGTATAATTGATACAAAAAATATTAATTTTTTTCGATTTAATAATATTATTGATGTTATTTATTTAGAGTAAAGTGTGGAATATATTATTAGAATTAATTTTTTATTAATATATTCAATACAAATGATTTTAAAATGAGGTGGAGAAAATGGAATGAATTAATAATGATTTATGATTTATCAATTCATTATCATCCATGAATAAAATAAATGATATCAACTCATTGATTTTAGAAGACAATGCATCATTAACCAAGATATGTTCCAATAATAGTCTTTTTTATTTTCTTTAATGAATTTTGTTCTAGAAATTATTCATGAATTACTTTTTGAACTATTTTATGTTATAGTGAGTCCATCATCATCATAAGAAATTATGAAATATGAGAAGAAATATTATGAATTGGAATGAAATTAATAACCCATAAATTAGTAAAAGTTATGAGAATATAATATTAATATACATGGTGTTTTTAGATTTTGAAAAAAGGTTGTGAGTGTTTGATATCTTCAAATTGAAAAAGGATATTTTTTTAGAATCTAATAACTCACCCTTTTTTATTTTTTTATACGAATAATATGATGTAAATATTAAATTTGGTGTATTAAATGTGGTTAGGAATTAATAATGATATTGTAGTGTTTTCCAGGAAATATTATTTCTTTGACACTGATTAAATTTGAATTACAATTATTGACTAGGATGCCTCAACCATTTTCAATGTTTGAGTGGAAATTGAAAAATATATACTTGGATATCGTGGTAATATTTCCAATGAAATATTGTGTTAATAATGATATTTGGGTTATTATTTTTTGATAGTCTATATTTAAAAATTTATATAATATAATAGATACCATGTACATAGATAGGATTTCCCAATAGTATCTCAAGGAGATAGTAAGGTTATATAGAGTTCCTTTCTCCATTGTATGTAAGCATGATACATGGATTACTTATAATTTTTAAAAAGGCCTCTAGAAGACATTGGGTATTGAATAAAATTTTTATACAGAAATTTGTCCTCAATCTGGTAGATAGTTAGTGAAAATGATATATATAATTTAAAAAATTCATAATTCTTTCTCAATGGATTAACCAGGAATTTAATATAATTTTTTTTCATTATATGGAATTTCATAGAATAATATTTTACATTCTTGTAAATAAATTGAATCTTTTGTAAAGATATATTAGGTGTTGTGTCAGACTCCATCTTATTGGGATGAAGTAGGTGAAATGATGTTTTTGGGAATATATTTTGTACCTGAGATAAATAATAGGGTTGAGGTGATTGAAATATATATGAAGGAATATTAACATAGAAAAAATAAGTTGATTTTTTTGGAAAAAATATCCTTCCTTTGAGGTAGGAAATCATGTATTTTCCTAATGTATGTATAGGTAAAAGTGTTAGAAGTTTTTTGTAAAAATGAAATAATAATTCAAAATTTGATAGGAAAATATTAAATTATAGAGAAAGTTATATAATATTCATACCAAGTGGTCATACCTTTGAGTTTATAGTAGTATCACAATGTGTTTCATATTTCATTATTAAGGATACATGTGTCAGATTAATCTCACATTTTTTGAACAAATGAAGAAGAGTTAGAAGATATCTCTATATAAAAAGAATAATTAGTTAATAATCATGTTAATTATGATTAGGTATTGTTTAATAAATTCAATAATCATGTTTTATATTTCTAAAAAAAATCCATATGATTGAAAAAGCATAATTAGAATATGAAAAAACAGAAAAAGGAAAATATCCCAACATGATTAAGTTATGAATAAAATTATGTTGACCCAATTTTAAAAAGGGGTAAATAACATGAAAACATAGGTAATAGTAAATCAATTTTATGACTTATAAATATTCAAAAAATGGATTATATATAGTTGTATTAATTATATTTATAATTTTTAAATAAACAATAAGAAAGGAAATTGTTTTTCTCATACTAAATTCATTTTGAGGTATTAAATTTTTATTCTTAAATGTAAAATTTATAAAAATTAAAATATAAAATTGAAATAATGATATTATTTTTAAAATTAACTATGTAAAATTTCATAGAATGGATTTTTGGGACATTTCTAAGTAGATTTATTTTAATGTGATAATCTTAATTTATATATTTTTATAAAAATAAAAAATTTTAATTAAGTAATGTAAATTAAATTTAATACAATATTGTAAAATTGAAATTCATATAATATATATCTCTTTTAATAAAAAATAGCTTAATTAATTTTATAGAGATATTCATTATAAATTATTTTCATGTAAATTCAAATTTTTTTGTTTAAAAATACATTTAACTAAAATTTTTATTCATTGTATTTGTAATTTTATTCTTAAATACATTTATTACACGAATAGAAATTTAATACTAAAATATATGTTCCATATAATGAAATATAAGGAAAATGTTTTGAAAGTTGGTCTTTTTATTTTGGGTCATTATTAATGGTAACTGTATAAATATTTATAAACTTATTAAGTGTAAAACATGCCATATAGAGTTAAAACTAATGGATAGCGCCCAAATCTTTTCCCAAAAAATGTATTAATTTTATTATGTATGTTTTTTGGGTCCATAAGCATTCAATGTTAAAAATTGTCGAAATTATATTCCATTTTCCTTTTGTAATGACCTAATTTGATTTAATGTAAATAAAAAACTCTAAGAACATGGGTTTTCACATGGAGTAATCATCCCTTTATTTTCAGTTTTAATGTTTAAATGTGGAATAATGTGAATTTACTTTGTTCTCATTAAGGTATAAAGGGTGTGTGGGGATTGTCCATTTCCTAGAACTCATATTTTGTGGTGAAATACACCTGGTGCATGGTTAGTTCAAACTGTGTGGGGCAGGCCACACAGTTAGATAAAATAGTTCCATAATGGATAATGTAGAGCTACTAGCCAAAAAGTTTTCCCAAAATATGAAATTTAGGGATCACTACCATGAATCCATATGTTTAATTTTAAATATGGGGGATTTCATGGTTTAGTGTATGGTTATTTGATCCATGGGGATAACTAAGAGGGTGCCCCTTCCCTATAGACGAACATTGACTGTTGGCTTATAGGTTATCAAACAACGTGTTCAATCAGTGTGGACACTTTATTTTGGGAAAATTTTATATTTTTAAATATTATTAAATATAATCTATACATAATTTGATCACTTTTCCATCTATGAGTTGTATACTCATTTTGGGATATTTTTGGGTGGATATTCTTGGATTTGATCATCCTCTATTGTTTGATCTCTGATTCAAGCATTGAACATATTCTTAGATATGCAAAAATGAGTACTCGATTACTTTTTAGTAGTTATTTATTATTATTCTAATCAATATTTCTATTTTGGTTCAAATTATTTTCCATAATTTCAGTTCCTTTTATGTTCTTTATTTTTCACTGAATATTAGTCAAATCATGATTTTATACTAGAAAAACACTTCACTACCAAGCTAATGTTTGTTCTCTATAAACATTACTTGAGTTTTGGTGCTTTATATGGCTAAATTACTTTATTCCACCTACCATAAATTCCAACCTAGCCCCATAACATAATTTTTTAATTGAATTAGTTGAATTGGAACCTATTAGGTATTCCATTTTTCTTTCATGAGGATTTTTTGGAGGTTGTTTCCCCAAACAGAGGCCACCCATTGGTCATTCCATATAATTTCTTTGTATTCTACCTTTGCCTAACCAACCAACAGGTGTGTATTTTAATCATTCATAGTAGGAGGAATCCCACATGTAAGTGAAATGAATCAAATACCTTGATAGGAGATGTTTTTCCTTTCCATCCACGTGATGCATGATTAAATGGTTTATTCGGACAATGTGAATATGAGTGGGTAAATTCAGGTGACATGTTTAAACATGAATTCTGAAAAATGATATGGTGTAGTCGTTGGTTGTATATGAATTTTAATAGTGATATATGCGTGGGTATTCTCAGGTGATGAGATTGAATGTGTATTCTTATACAAGTGGGTGGACTCATATAGCATGAATTGATTAATGGTATGAAATGGTGAATGATTCCTTTGATACAATGGATGATGAACCAAAGATCTTGAACATGGTAGAAGATTCATTGGATTGACTATACCCCATGTGTCAAGATTTTGCAGCATTCCTTATGCTTTTCTACCACTTGGATCCATCTTTCTTGGACTCACATAGGATATGATTAATTGACGTGCTTTTAGGATTCCAACCTAAGCTTAACTTTTTTTCCATATAAATGATCCTAGGAATCGATAAGGAAGACATAGTCTTCTATATCTTGGATCATTCCCTTCATGGGTAGACATAAAAATTGTTTGACAAGACTGTGTAAAATGAGAATGCATTATTGAAATGATTCACCGTGGATGTTCTAACACTTTAGGAAGAATTGAATGTTCATTATTAACATGATAGGTTTAGATGAATGAAATTCATATATCAATTCATTATTCTTTTTTTTTAGATTCCTTGTTAGAGGTTCTTGAAAATATTTTTTTGGGAACCTTGATAAGATATTTTAACATTACTTGTTTAGTCATCACTTTCCATTGGAATCCTAACTTTTTATACTTCTTACCTATTTACCTGGAAACTACATAACGTATTATATTGAACAAACAACATTATATAAATCATTTGGTTCCATCCCATTGGGATCAAATCTCACACCCTTTTCAAGACACTACTGGGTACTGGAATAGACTATTTGGATGAAGTAGATATAGGGGAAAGTGCCAATAGTTCAATGGATGATTTTGTAGCATGCTTAGGATCAGGGGAGCATAGGAATGAGCTATGGTTTGTGAATCTATATGGAGACACCACCTTTTTCTATTTTTTATTTTTGTAAGATATGTATTGTAAAATACATTTTTTACATGTTTTGTATGCTTTGTAGATAAATTACATGACGATCATTGTGTATGAGATTACTTTTTTTATTGTAAGTTATTCATGCTTCTCATCTTTTATGTGTATGATTTGCTACTTTTTCTATTCATATGTTGTTGATATTACAATGTTTTAAACAGTTATTATCAGGGAATAATGTCTTAAATAACACAAAAAGGCTCTCACTACTAGTCTGCATCCTATGTGGTTTGTAGAAATTCTCTTGAGGCCATTTAGCCAACTGGGCTTGGGGAACTGTTGAGTGGTATCCGTGTCTATGAAATTACAAAGTTATATCAGTGGGGCTTCCATTTTTTGATTTTATTTAATATTTGAATCTAATAGATAGGTTTAGGAAGCAAATAGATTTTGGTAATGGGATATGCCTGGGAATTGGTAACACACATAGAGAAAAAAGACAAATTTTCTAAAAATAATTTTTAGTTTTTCAAAATATGACTATTACAGTTGATTTGATTCCTCTATTGGGTGATGCACATGATTTGTGAGGTCATTATTTATATAATTGTGGGTTCAATTTTGTTTCCTCCAAATGATAAGAGGGTATTCCATATCGTGAATCATATAAGTACATTATATATTTAACATTCTATGCATTTTCCCGGATATTTAGAATGAATTACTTATTGTATGCTATTGTGATAGGTGCTATGAATAGAATGTGATATGGTGTGAATTAGGTCTATGCCATTCTTTGGTTTATGTAGAGTATGGGCCCTCATGGATATGAATATTATGATTAGTCAAGTTTAACCTTAT
Source organism: Viscum album (assembly GCA_963277665.1). Taxonomy (NCBI): domain Eukaryota; kingdom Viridiplantae; phylum Streptophyta; class Magnoliopsida; order Santalales; family Viscaceae; genus Viscum; species Viscum album. Next base: position 116,062,925 of record OY728127.1, read on the forward strand.
AATTAAAGTGTGATATGATGATAATTAATGATAAATGAATTGAAATGGAAAAGAGAACATGGAAATAGAGACTGGACCTAGGCCCGAATTTTGAGTGGGAAAGAGGAAATGTATCCTGTGACTTTTGGACTGGTTGTTTTATAGACCCAGATTTAGGAAAAGGTTGTGTGGTTGGGCCTATTTTATGATTATTTTGACTGGTCCTATGATTTTGAGTTGTAAACTTGATATCATTCTTTTTTGAGTCATGTGTTTTCCATTTTATAGGAATTACTCCATAAAGGATTCCAGTATCACACTAGGAGGGTGGAGATGATCATGCTATGGAGTTGGAGGTCCGTAGGTTCATGGTGGATCCTCCATTAGTGATAGATGTGACACCTACTGGTTTTCTAGAAATATGATCTAAGGCACAGTTCTGCAAGGAATTCTATTACTTCAAGTAGAATTTTCTGGGAGAAATGAATACTTTCTTTTCCATTGCTGATTTCCCACTTGTATCCTAGAAGTAACATCCTCCCATAGTATTGGTCGATGGAGGTCTACAGGCTACTGAGCTATGGATAGAGATTATTCTATAAATATTGGAGGACCTTAAGAAACCTCCTTATAATAATGTGAAGCTCAACACATACATGATACATAGAGTAGAAAAGCGCTGGTGGAATTTTCTGAACTACGATGACATGTTATGAGATATTGTTTGGGCTGATTTTCAAACCGGTTTCTATGACTATTTCTACCTTGAGACTTTGAGGGAAGAATGGTCTAGTGAGTTCATGTGTTTATAGTAGGGCACTATGACTGATATGGAGACTTTGAGACACTTTATAGTATTGCATAATTTTGTACTGGTGTACCTTACCGATGAGTTAGTAAAGATATAATCTTCAATGAAGGTTTCTGACTTTCTATCTGGTACTAGGAAAACTTGTTCAGATTGAAAAATTTAACTAAAATTATGAATCAAGAACTAATTACTGAGTGGAACCGGAGGAATGATGGGGGAAAGAGTAGGTTAGTGTTGTTTCTCGACCCATAAGTTCACCTTCAAGTGGAAGGAAGCACAGTTCTGTTGGATTACATCAGATGATTACCAGTCATTAAATCAGTACCGGTAGCTCAGTGTACTACCATCAATGTGTCAGACGACCCCATATGAGGAATCATTGTGACTGAGTCCCAGCCAAGAGTATAGCTTGAGGAAATATGGTCATTGTACAACATTTATATTATAATTTCCCTTTGGCTATTAGTAGTTGGGGGTCAGATCTGACACACATTTTAGAAGAAGGTTCCCTAGCTCCATGATAGGTAGGAAGCTAGAGTAGTGTTGCCCGATCTTGTTGAGGTATTGGTGGTCATTGTTGAGTAATCCAAGCACCAATTATAATAAAACAAAATAGTGGTAATACTTCAGATAGTGAGGTTGTGTCATAGGGTATTTTTCATGCTTGATCCATTCTATGCTGGCTTTTATTGAGAGGAAGGGTGTCAGACAATCTATATTGAGTGGTAAAATCTTAGTATCCTCAACTATTGAATCTTTTCTATTTTGGACCAGGTGCATCACATAATTTCATATATTTTTGTATGATAGAAATCCTTTGGATTTGAGTTAAATTTTATGTGGTCATTTTTATTCTAGTCACACCATTGGAAATCATAAAAAAAGGCGTACGCCAATGCAGGGAGTGCACCCTTGAGGACGGTGAGTTTCACTTCTTGAGGAATCTTTATGTACTTGAGATGGAATGGTTTCACGTCATACTCGGAATGAAATGGATAGTAATATCTAGTGATTACGTTGACCATTATCTATAAACAATGACTTTTACATATCCATAGAGTTCATTTTATACTCACAATGGTGAATGAGATTTCAAGTTGAGTCGAGCTAGACTAGGGCATCATGGTCTAAAGACATGATATCTTAGATCTCTAGTTTGTATCTAGATGAAAAGGGAATACATTAGAAGGATATTCCTACAGTGCTTGATTTTTTCAATGATGTGTTCCCAGATAAATTTTCATGTTTTCCTCCTGATAGAGAGTTTTATATCTTCATCAAGCTAGTTCTAGTTTCTTCACTGGTATCCATTACTTTTTTCAAGATGGTTAAAATAGAGTTTCATGTACTCAAGAGGTATCTAGAGGATTAAGAGGAAATAGGGAATATTAAATCCAATACTTCTCCATGGGGTTCCATGATCCTTTTTGTGAAGAATGATGATGGTATCCTTAGGCTATGTGTGAATTATTAGAAGTTGAACCAGCTGACGGTAAGGAAATGATATTCCTTTCCTTGAATAGGTGACCTTCTTGGTTAGCTTTGAGGATCTCAATTCTTCATGAAAATTTAAAAGAGTTCCGGACATGAATAGGTAAGTGTTTTACCTATAGTCAAAAAACCTACAAAATTTCATAGAAGGTATAAGTCAAATGAGTATTTGGTTATGCCATTCAGTCTCAAAAACTTTACAGTGGTATCCTAGAACTAATGAATTGATTGTTCCATACTTATCTAGATTCATTTGTGGTGGGTTTATTGGACAATATCGTGGTGTAGTCTCACAATGAAAAAATACATGACAAAAACCTTGATATCATATTCAATACACTGAGAGAGAACTAGTAATATTCTATGATCACAAAGAGACACTTCAGTATGGATTATATTCACTTCTTGGGTCACATCATCTCAGAGGAAGGAGTATCAGTTGATGAAGAGAAGGTGATATTTTTAGTTTCATGGGAGCATCCCAGGAACATCTCTAATATATGATGTTTCTTATGGCTACTTGGATATTACTGGTGCCACATATATTAATTATCATGATTAGTAGTACCGTTTATGTGATTGACTAAGAATGGTGCGAGGCTTCTAAGGTAAGATACCTACAGGGAAAATGTTTAGGTGCTGAAATAGAGTTTGACTTCAACACCACTCTGGATACTACCAGAGCTGGGAAGGAGCTAAATTGGGTATTAGGACACAACACGAATCAGTATTGGAATAGTGATGATGTAGTGGGATAGAGTCTTGGCATACGTCTCTCAGTAGATGAGCCCCCTAGTAGGAACTACCCAATGCATGATATTGAGTTATATGTGGAAGTTCATGAATTGTGTTGTTAGAGACATTACATACTGGGAGAGACTTTTGTAGTGCACATGGAAAACAAAATCCCCAAGTACAAATTTGCATAGCATGAACTGAATTGGAGGAAGTGAGGGTGTGTGAAGTAGCTACTGTTTTTTTAATTTGATCTTTCCCACATGCTTGGTAAATGATATGCAGTGGCTGATGTACTATACTTGAGGACTCAAATATAGGAAGTTAAAATGGACAGTAACAAGTGGAAGTTTATGTAATTTTTATCTAAGATACACTATTAGGTACATGATATTTAGATACATACTTACATATCATCCTTAGCTATGATCTTTACCTTGCTGGATAGAGTAAAGATGTAGCAGCTATCAGATTCAGAGGGGCTAGTCTTGTAGGGGAGTGTGGTTAGTTCATACCCTCCACCTAATTGGACTATATATGAGGATGAGATCCTATGTATCCATAGTGAAATTTGGGTTCCAATAGAAATACACAAGGAGATGATGTAAATGAATCATTCCTTAGCTTGTGTAGTTCATCCCGGTATCACCAAGATTTACAACGACTTACGTCCTCAGTAATGGTGGCCATGTATGAAGATATAGTTAGTATGTTTTTCCAATAGTTGTTCTACCTATCAATAGGTGAAGGAAGAACATCAGGGTCTAGTTAAACATTGCTAGTAGTTACCTATTAATGAGTGTAAATGGGATGAGGTCATGATGGATTTAATGATCGGTTAACCGTGGTATAATCAAGTAGTGTTGTTGTCTGGTTTATTATTAATAGTATTACAAAGGTCTCACATTTATTACCATCTATTGAGACCGTCAGTGTGGATGAACATAGGAGGTTGTATATCAGTGAGATAGTACGACTCCACAGAGTCCTGTTAACAATAATTTCATACTAGTTTTCACACTTTATGTCTCATTTCTGGTTCAGTTTGACAAGGGCATAGGGTACACTGGTGATTCCGAGAACATAATGCCATCTTGAAAATGAGGGACAACCAGAGTGTACGATTTAGGTTCTTGAGGACATGTTATGAGCATACATTATGGATTTAGAGGGCTCTTGGGAGATGCATATACACATGGTTGAGTTCAACTATTATAAAATCTATTAGAAGATGATAAATATAGAAACATATTAGGATTTTTGCGGTGGGACATGCTGATCACCATTTTGATGGTTATAGGGAGGTTAGAAAGCTTTACTCGGATAGTATCTCAAGCATGATCATTCTATGAATTTCCAAATGATTCAAAATTATTTGGATACTGCACAGTCTTGATTGAAATATCACACAAATCTCCACAGAAGACTTTTATATTTTGAGGTCGGAGATCAGGTGTTTCTATAGGTTTTCCGTAGGCTAGGAAATAGATGGATTGAGATATATGGTAGGCTTTCACCCTGGCATGTTGGGATATTTGAGATTCTAGAGAGATTCAGGTCGACAACCTATCGTTGGTGCTTAACTCAGCGGTACTGATCCCTCCACAATGTCTTCTATGTTTCTCATCTATGTCATTACCATTTAGACAAATCTCATTCTTTTTAGCCTAAAGAGGTTGATTTATAGGTAGATGAATCATTTGATGAGAATCATATATTTACAACTCACATGAAAAGGAATGTACTATGAAGCTAGTTAGTTTCTTTAGTATGTGTTCTATGGCCTAACAACCATTAATAAGACCAGAAATAGGAGTGTATGATTGAAAAATGTGTTTTGTGGCGGATCTATTCTCATTATAATCATGACCACCCTTGAGAGAGAAAATTGGGGATGGATGTCTTTAAGGGAGGAGTATTTTAAGAACCAAAGTTTTCATTTGATATACATATCCCTTTATTTTAGTCATTATGTTTAAATGTTACATAACATGAGTTCCATTTTAGGTCCTAGAGTTATCTGGGGTGTATGGATATTGCTCAGAGATCCAAACACATGTTTTGGGGTAAAATAAGTTTGGTTCCTCGTTAGTTCAAAATGAGCGGGGAAGGGCATATGGTTAGATAAAATAGTGTGAGTCTGAACAATGGGGAACTATATGACACACAATTAGCTCATATAATGAAATTTTGGGCGCACGACCATGCACACATGTTTTCAATTTAGATAATGGGGTTTTCAGCAGTTTGGGCATTTTTGGTCAAATTGTGTGGACAATCATGTAGGTGAACCTTCCCTATAAGAAATCATGTTTTGTTGGAACTCGATTTATGAGACCGTGCACTCAAATTGAGAGAAAACATTATTTTGGGTAAATTTTATAATTTTAACTTCAATTAAATATAATTTAATCCTAATTTCATCATTTTACTTATACGAATATACATCTCATTTTGGGAGTATATGGGTGGTTATTCTTGTATTTGATCCGCCTGCTTTATTTTATCTCCAATTTAATTGTTAAATGTCTCCATGGATCCACACCGGTGATTAATTTATTAACATTTATCTATTCATTATTCTTCTTCCTATCAATGATTCTATTTTGGTGTAAGATTATTTTCCCTAATTTTAGGTTCTTTATCAGTTCATCATTTTTCTACCGATACGATAGAAATGAGAAGCTTATACTAGATAAACACTATACTACCGTGCTAAGGCGGATAGTCTACACATTATTCGTGAGTTTTGGTGCCTTATTGGGTAGTTATCATTGTCCAACATGAAAGACTATTTGCAATGGCCTTTGAACTAAATTGATTAATTGAATTAATGAAATTGGAAGTTGTGAGGGATTAACATTAACATCCCTACAGTTTGTTGGGAGGTTTTCTCCTCAACCAGAGAACACACAAGGGGCCTTCTATGTATTCAACTATTATTTTCCCTTTATAGAATCACCCATGGTGTGTGTTTTTTTATCTTTCCTAGTTTTAAGAATCCCATATGTAATTTAAATTAATCCAATGGATTGGTAAGACATGTTTTGGATCCCCCTTTATTATATTCTTGATTAAATGTTTTATTTGAAAAATATTGTAATGAGTGGGTAAACAGAAGTGATATGTTTAAGGGTGAATTGTGAACAATAAGTGGGGATCATCATTAGTTTCCATTGAAAATAAATTTTGATATTTGAGTGGGTATACTCAGGAGATGAAATTGAGTGTGTATGGTGATACGAGTTTGTAGACTTATATGTAAAGAATTGATTAATGGTATAAAATGATGAATGATTTTTTAGACTCCACAGATGATGCACCATGGATATAGAATATGATAGTGGATTCGGTGGATAGATTATGATACTTTGGAATTGATTTCATGGGATTCTTTGGGATTTTCTACCCCTTGGATCTGGCTTGCTTGGACTTGCGTAGGATAAGATTAGATGATGTACTCATATGACTCAAAGCAGGGCTAAACCGAGTTTCCATAAAGATTCTATTGGGACTCGATAATGATTCATTGGTATTCTATACCTTTTACCCATGCCATAATTGTTGCAATAATTGAATTTACAACATTGTAATGTGAAATGTGAATGCTTGGTTGAATGGCTCGGTCATGGATGTTCAAATACTATAGGTTGAATGACAAGGGCATGGTTTACATGACATGTCTGGATGAATGGGAAGGCCCTAATAGTTATTTATTCATTTTTTGTAGCTTCCTTATTATAGGATCTTAACCATATTTTGTATGGATATATGAGAGGCTATTTCAGGGTACTAATTTTTTAGTCACATTCCATGGGTATGTTTACTTTTGATTACCAGTTAACTATTTACCAGAACACATTATAGCTAATCTTATTGAACATCTTGGATAGTATAGATATTTGTGTGTTTTTCTACTGGGATTGTATCTCACACCATGTCCGAGCCATCACTGGGTAACCAAATAGACTATTAGAATGAAGGTAGAGACAATGGAAATCACCCTTAATTGGTGGGATGATTTTATACCATTCTTATAAGTAGGAGAGCATGATACCGAGTTGAGGCTCATGATGCTATTTAAAGATAAAACATTCAAGGTATTTTTGGTGTTTTGGAATATATATTGTATTTTCATGCATGGAAATATTTTTCCTTATTTATAGATCCATTCCATGATCATCCTTGTGTATGAAATTTCTTTTTTCCATTTTCATCTATTCATGTTGTTAATTTTTTATATATAAGATTTATTTCCTCCACTACTTGTATGTTATTAATATTCCTCTATGTTACAGTTTTCTTATTAGGGAATATTCTCCCAATAGACAAACCTAGGCCCTCACTACTATTTGGTAGCCTTTTCTTATTTGGGGAGGTGCACTTTAGGCCATGTAGCCAACCATGTTAGGGGATATTTTGAGTGGCATCCTATTACAGGACGTTACAAAAAATGTCAATCTCTTTATTTTAATATCTCCAATATTTATATTTTGGATAAAATATGGTTATGTATAATTATAAATATATATTTAAAATATAAATGAATTATTTTTATTATGGTAATATTAATAAAAGAGAACCACATATCCTATCTTCCAAAAACCTTTTCAGGGCTCATGTTAAAGAAATACCTCTCCAAATGTCTCCAAAACATATTTTCAGATGTCCTAATAGTCCTTATCTATTAAAAATTTTAAACATTGATGGATGATGTTGTAAAAAAATATGATATCTGAGGAGAATGTATAAATCATAACAAACTAATTTTAATTTTATTTCTATTTATACATTATCAAAATATTCATTGATTATTTTATAATAATAACATCAATACATTCAATTTATATACATTTTATAATTTATATGTTAAAAAACGTTTTTAATATCCTTTTATATCATACTAGAAATGATGATATCACATGTGGGTATGTGTCGATTACCATATCCATGAAGTTATAAGTATTGTTTTTATTGAAGGCCACACAATGATGTTTACTAAGGTTGATTTAATTAATATATATATATATATATGAATGTTCTTAATGAATATTTTATCATTTTGGAATGTTAATATATCATTATTTTCATACCATTCCATCCATTGAATATTGGTCACATTGTTCATGCGTACTCATGGAGTACGACCAACAAGAAGTGATATAACTCATTTTTCAAATAAAAAATTCATACATGGTTATAAAATTTTATTTAATCCAATAAATTTATAATCATGTAATTATTTTGAATATAGATATGACGTAAAAATATCCAATTTTACCACCATCATCTTACCAATGTTGTTTTTGAATTATAAATCAAATTAACTCAATACATATAACATAAAAATAAATGATTATGTAAATAAATCAAGCATTTTAATATATAAAAAAATGTATAATGATAATGCAATTAAATTGGATAGGTCTATTATAAAATTTAATAATTACTATACTTCTATTTTTTTGGAATTAAATAACTTATAATTAAAGGTGGTATTTTTGTTAAGTGATTTTAATTGAAAACTTGTTTGAATATATTACTTTAAAATACATTTATTAAATTACCTTATAAATTAAAATTTATCAATAATGTTAATATTTATACTTTAATTTCTATAAAATTTTATTTTCAACTATATTAGGCTTTCATTTCAAGGATTAAAGTGGAATCTTATTCTCTTTTTCCAAAGGAGGTACATTTACCGAAGGTGTTCATTGAATCATGGTTTCAACTATTAAATCCTGAATATAAATTATTGAAATCATAATTTTTTTTTAATTTATCTAATCATTATAATTTTTATATATTTATTTTCAAATAAAATAACTTCCATAATAGTTCTACATTTTTTCAATTTAACTTGTTATGAAAACAAAGTGATATTTTTACATATTAAATATATAAAAATGGAATGATTATTCCCTACAGATTGATAAGTTTTTATGAATGTCTTCTTAGTAACATGGGATGTCTTAAAATATACCTCATGACATGGAAGTTTATATTTATACATGATGATGGGTGACCGATATACAATTTCTATAATGAGTTATACCAATATATATTATAAGATTGGGATCCTGATATAGCTCACTAATGCAATGTTTAAAATTCATTTCCATCAATGAAATTAAAGAGGGAATTTTATAGGGTTAGTTATCCTATTGAATTTACTGGGTTCTAGTAACTGCAGACATTAGTAAACATTGGTTATGAATATTTTTCTCAGTTTGACTACAAAAATGTCTATTTTCTTACTATAGTTTTTATAGGATGTAATTGTGAAAAATGAATTATTTATATGTGGATATTATTTATTAAATATAATAAAATACATTTTTGGAGATGTTTAAATCATTTGCGTTTTTAGGTTTTTTACTTGACTAATATTTTTCTTTCATTCGTATAACATACCGAGCATTTTTGTTGTCATTTAATATGATTGAATGTTTGTCATAGGTTTTATTAATGATTAAGACCAATGAAGATTTCGAGATAAATTTCAAGAATATTTTTTTGGAAAAGGAATGATGCCTCATTTTAAATGTTTTATATTGGATAAAAATGGATAATGATTAGATTTGTCATGTTTGTAATATATAGGTCTTTATGTATGATTAAAAGTTAAATTATATAAAATTATAAATCACAATGATCCTATAAATAGTGGAATTTTAATTATTGTCTAAACAAATAGATTATAAATTTTGTTAGTCTTATATCTTATACTATGTTCATTTATATAGAAAATTAGGACCCAGTTAATGGTGTTTTTTAAATTAATTTTTTCATATTTAGTTATCATAATTATTATTGATTTCAATGGTTACATGTTTTATTTATTATATGTAATGACTATTTTGAATATTATTTCATAATTATATTCTTGGGATATTAAATATTATATTACAAAAAAATTATCAAATGGTTATTGCTTAAAATATCATGTTACACGATATGGGTTCTTTGCATCAATTATTATTTCTTGACACAAACATCATGTTAGAAATATGTTTAATTTAATATTTTGTATATACAACCTATCATAAATTTTAAATATTGAATTATTATTTATTAATTACATTTTATGTAAACTATTATACTATTTTTCATTCATGGTGTTCAGATTGAAATTTTAATTGATTCATAACATCATTTTTGACTAAAATACAATCTCAAGGATAATAAAATTATATAAATGATTATTATCTTATATGAAAAATTAAATCCTTAAATTTTAATTTTTATGGGCTCAGATTAAAACTTTTATTTTGGTTAATAATACATTTTTTCAAAAAAATCTTTATTTTTGAAATAACTTCCCATGTAAAAGATCCACTTTGGTAAGAACAATTAATTTTTTTTATATTTGATCTTTTTCCTCAATTTCCATATTTACATCATACTAATATTTCCTCACTATTTGGGTACTCAAATATGGATTGATTAAATTAACCCTCTTAATTATCCCCATCATTTTTTCATATGAAAATTTTATTTCCCTATTTTTGATATGGGTCTTCAATAATGATGTTTTTGAAAAAATAATACTTACTAATCTGTTAGTGATGTATTTATTATCTTCTAGTCATATTATCTCTGTAAAAACTTAATGGATTTTTAAGACTCTGTTATTATATATTTCATAAAAGTAAACCATTATTGTATCTCACAATTTTTCTTTTTTACCACTTTGAAAATGAAATTTCAAAAAAAGTTGATATTATCATTTTGACCTTCATTATAAAAAATTAAAAGAAATATATTTTTTTAAACATATTCATAAGAATATATTTTTATCCATTTTTCAAATTATATCCAATGTCATATAGATTTAATAATTAAATTAATTATCCATTATTATATGTGTATTATCAAAAAAATATTCTTTTAAAATGAAAAAATTCGCCATTCTATTCAATGTAATATTTTACTTTTGTTCAAAATTAATTGTTCATATATTGGATGATCCAATATCTTTGTGTTCACAAATGTGGATTGTGAAATATATAAGGTATAAATAATCTATCCCTACCTTTTTCATTCATAACAATACAAGGGGAATAAAAATAAAAATTCTCCCCGTGACTTTTTATTGAGAAAACCATATTTTTTGTTTCCTTCCTTCATGGGTGTCCACCAAACTTCCATAACTCGATTGATTTAAAATTATTGAAATAATCATATAAACATTCTCTATATGGTCTAAAAAACATATTATTTATTAATGTATATTTACCTATAATCATACTGATTATATTTGGATACAAACTTATTTTCGAAGGATAAAATATTTTACGATTTATGAAGGAATTTTTAATTTTTTTAATATATGATTCCATTTGAATGGGATGTGAATCCAATATTATTTTAATATTTTACTCATAATAAATTACTTATTTCATAAGAAACACAAATATATGTATTATGAATGGATGGGTCAGGTTTCACCCTCAAATGTATTGGTTTTAGTTGATGTCTTGTGATATAGTCAACCATGGACATAATGTGTTCCTTCAAATAGGTGCATTAATAATGATTTTTGTCACATTTTTACGCAAGGACATAATAATTTTAACCAAATGTTAATGAGAATAATGTGTTTTGAAAAAAACATTTGTTATTTTTCTATTTTTTTATCATTTCAATGTTTTTTTCATATTATTCTATAAGTCAATGATTAATTTCAATTCATGTATATAATATATTTCCATTTTCTAATTTTACACTCATTTTTTTGACTATATCATAATCTCATGAAACATTATTATTTTCATATGTTTTCAAAAAAATTTGATTCAAATATAATATTATAACATTCATTATTTTATGTGTCATGAATTTTGATATATGATTTATTGTCTATTATATTCCTATATATCATTATTATTCCTATATGATCATCTTATTAACACTTATGAACATGGAGTGTTGTATCAGATTTTTACCCTAATAATTAATCTATACTCACTACTACATTATATTTTAGTTTCCATTGGTTATAAAGAAAATAAATGAATTAATTTATTTTAAAGATTATGATTTATATGGAATTAGAGATAGATATTGACGACTTGTTATATATTATGTACTTTTTATTTAGTAAAATAGTAAATTTCCATTTGTTGAAAATGACATTATTCTTAGTAAGTTTTTTTAATAATTTTATAAAATATTCATATAATTTTTTTAATATATGCATTGTAATGAAATATTTTCATTATGTCTAATAATTGAGTTAGTTGGGTCTATAAGAATTCATTTTTAGTATAAAATAAGGGTTTAATTGACATTATATTTTAGGTTAGTAAATGAAAATTCAATGGATTATGAGTAAATATTTATCATAATTTCAATGCTCTAGATATACCATCCGTTTGGAGATCATATTTAATATTATAGTGATTGAAAAATGAAATCTCTTGTGAACACCATAGAGATAAGTTAAATGGGTTTATCGATGTAAAGGTTACCATCATGATGTTTTGGTAATTTAGATATTGAATACCTCTACGAAAAATTAAATAAATCTCAAGACAATGTAATATGTTACACCACAAATAGACTCTCTTGGATTTGGTTCCATAACTATGTCAATTACATACTCACTTTGATACCATCTTTAAAACATGGATATAACTATCTATAACTTATCAATCACTAACACTATTTAATATATTAAATTCATTTGTTCTATTATAGTTTAAACCATTATTGAATTATGAAAAAACTATTTAATTCCATCAAATTTTTAACTAATGTACATTTGTTCCCATTGTATAATAATATACTCATTACATAGTGATTCTTTGATAACAGACATAAATTCACTGACATGTTCTATCCTTATGATCATTCCACATATACTACATTTATTCTTGAGATTGGGAAATTGAAAAATAAAAAGGGAGTCTCAAACTCACAATAAGTGAAATCATAAAACTGAGGTAATCATGGAATAAACATGGATAGAATAAGATGGAAGGAAAATGTAAACAAGATGAGGCCATAATCATATTTAATCTGAGGGCATTCTATATCCCTAATAATAATCTAATTTATTGATATCAATAATAGTAATATTATACTAATTGAATTTCCAATACCAGACATTAGAAATAGGATTTAAATGATTTTTTCTAGAAAATATCTTGTTTTTGGGAGATGTATAAAACAATTATAAACATGTTTTTTCGATACATGTTATTCCATTGAGGGAGATAAAATTTTATTCCCCACTCATCAGTTGATTATATTCAATGCATTCAACATTTGAGTCAACGAGACTTTTCACACTATTACCTAGGGAACATCTTATAAGATAAAGCAATTATATATATGTATATATATATGTAATGTCTCATGTTTTTGAACTAGGATAAAATATGAAGGTTTTCAATTTTTTTGGTTTAGTGACTGGTCAGTTATTAAACTAAGCTTTGGAATTTTATTCCGACTGTTGGAACACATAAATGTTTCATTTTTGGACTTGTGTAATTACCCGATAATTTTAGCAGGTGTCTTGATGAGTCTCAGGAGCACTGTATCCAAAGAAGTCCACATTAATGGATATGCACGGGCATTGCGTGGTTGCGGTCCAACCTGTGCAGTTTATCCTATTTAATAAATTATTTAATTTAATTAAATAAGTTTATATGATAGATTGTGATTAATTAAAAAAAAATTTTCATAATAATAATAATAATTATGTTATTATTATTATTATGGTTGTTTAATTAAATTAATGAAAAAGAATTAATTAAACCACAGTTGAAGAAATTAATGTGGATTTGGGGTTTATCGAAGAACTATTTTTATAAAATAAAGAATTTTGGAATTATTAAAAGACCATTTATTATTAAATGGAAGAATGTTCTAATAATAATAATGTTATTATTATTATTATGGTTTCATAAATTATTTTTATGCTTTGATATTTTAATTGCATGTTAAAGGAGTTTATAATTTATGAGAACTTAATGTGGCTTTTGATATTCTCAAAGAAACATTTAACAAAATGAAGAGTTTTAGATTTAATGAAGGGTTGTTATTAAATAGTTGTGTTGGGTTTATTCAAGGTATCAAAAATAAAAATAGTGAGATTATTATTATTTTAGTTTTAGGAATGTAATATTTTTTATTATTATTGTAATTAAATTAGGCGTTATGGGGCAGAGTTTTTATCATATTATTGATATTGTAATAAATTTGGGGTTTGATTTTTAAATAAATGAAAGTTGGAATAATAATAATAATGATGTTATTATTATTTTTATGGTTATTTAGTTAAATAAATGTTAAAAAAATTTAATGATCAATTGGGAGTTTCTTATTTAATTACAAAATGTTTATTAAGAGAATAATAAATTATGAAGCATTTTTAATTTAATGGGGAGTTTTTCACTTATTAGATAAGTGTTTAATGTGTATAATAATATTAATAAAATGAGTATTATAAATTTAATTATTACATTAAATTAAATGGATTAATTTAAGGGGAAAAAGGAAAATAAAAAGCGGAGGTGCGACCAACAGGTGGCGTGACCCCTCACGTTTCTCCTCCTCCATGCGTGATGCAAAAGCATCTCCAAACTCTTTCTCAACATAGCCCTCCTCCTCAGGACCTTCAATAGAGCGCAACCCCCGAGCGACCCTCCCTATAGCCGCGCAAAAATGGGGTATAGCTCCTACAGCGCACGACCCCCGTGGCGCGACCCCCCTCCGGGCAGTACCCAGATGTGCACCACCCCCTCTCCCGGACTCAACATTGTGCACAATGATTACTCTGGAACTCATCACGAATCTTTTCTTCCTCATCAAGGTGAGTCCATCTGCGAATAACTCATGATTCACATCGTCCATTTGACTCCTGTCTCTCACATGGTTTTCTCAGATGAAACCCTGATATTTAGCTTTAATCTGATCGTTGTGTTTCTCTCTTTTTTTAGGATATGCGAATGTTGATTCAGGACCCATTGGTCCATAATCAGGAATCCGCCACCATGGGAGATGCAGATGATCTCGAATTTTTTTCCACCATCGGTTCGGTTATTCTTCCAAACCTACTGTTTAGTTTTTCACTGGTATTATTAAGGCCTATTACTTTTTTTATGAGTCCATGGTACCATGCTAGAGGTGCGTTGTTCGTTACTACATTGATTCTGGGTTCCAGTTTAATATATTGATTTTTTTAACAATGTTGACAATACATACATATAAATAAATAAATATATATATATATAATGGTGTGCATGCATGCGACTGCAGACCAGTTGTGGACTAGTTTCCACAAAGTACATTAAAGCATTGTAGAATAAAAATGGTGCCACCCTAAGGCAGGGTCCCAAATCCTTAACAATTTATGTGAGAATTATAGCTTCATTAAATAAATTGAGAATGTGAGTTTCCTTGATTATGATATATCAATTCATGAAGCTTTTGATATTATTATATTATTCCATCCAAATGAGATAAAATGAGGACTTGAACATGTGTTGATTTTAAGAATAATTTTTTAATTAGGTTAAAGTGATATGATTAAACGGTTAAATTAGTTGGATGGGAAGACTGTGTAAGAGGGTAATTAATTGTTGAACTAATTATCAAGTCCAGAGTTGGAATAAAACTGTGGATTTTTCTGATTATTGAGAATATTTAATATTTTACATGTTCAAAATATAAATTAGAAACTGTTAATAATTAATGGATGGATTAATTATTACATTTAAAATGATAAATTGTTAATTAATTGATGATTGGTTAAAGAGATAAGATATAATTAACTAATTTTTGAATTTATAAATATTCATGCATTAAATTAAGATTGTGAATTGATAGTTTGTTACCACTGTTGGATAAGGGTAACTTTTTATGCATGTTATTTTTTCCAAGCCTTAAGTTGTCTTGGATGGATTTATTTAAAACTATGATATGCTGTGTGAGATAGTTTCTAAATATCTAGAATTTGTTCAACATGTTTTAATATGATTATAACATGCATGTAAATTGTGTAAGTCCTGGACAAATCATTGTTTGACTGGGCGGGTTCAGAGTTGTTAAAGAATTTGGGTAATTAAATGTTGAGTTAATTATTTATTTGGCTTTCTAAGAATAGTTAATTTTTAATTAATTATTAACTATTGAGATATTGAATGGTTAAATAATTGTGGACTTATTTGATGGGTGATTTATGTTGTTAATTAGTTGTTGAATTAATTGACGGATTGTATTAGTTAATTTATGAATTAATTAGTGGATGGTTTTTGGGTGTTAGACATGGTGTTCTACACCAATGATAAATATATATGTATGATTAATAAATGGATTGTGAGACAAGGACTGAAGCTCCAAATACACATGGGTTTCTAGACATGGTGTTCTACAGCGATGATAAATTCATATGTTCGATTGATAATCAGGTTGTGAGATAGGATTGAAGCTCCAAATACTCACGTAGTACTAGACCTGGCGTTCTACACCCAGCTTGTATGGAAATATTTTTTCATGAGATAGGGACTAATGTTCCAAATACCCGTGGGTTGTGAAATAAGGACTGATGCCTCAAATAATCATGAGGGTGCATGACATGGTGTTCTACACCAATTAATTGACATTGTATTTTGGGTCTAATTAGTCATACATGAAATTAATTAATTGTTAATGAAATATATAGTGACATAATGATTTGTGAATTTAATTTGAGAAAGGATTCAGACTTATTAATGAATTGGGTGATTCACTGTTAGTGTACTGACTCATGAAATAATCACTATTTTTAGTGGATGGGCCCGGTTATAGTATATGAAAGATTAAATTGAATATCTTATGACACATTATCGAATCCAAATTACAAGCTTGGATTCAGTCTTTACTTTGATTAGTTAGATGCTATTTAGAGACATATTTGGTGAGTGACATATATGGGGGATGTCAGGCTTCAGATGAATCTCAGGACTTTAATAATTTAAATTTTTTTGAATAATTGATAAATGAGAATGATTATGTAATGATTGATGAGTATTCATGAAAATTGTATAATGTATTTTCAGACACCAGCTGAGGGCTGAAGCAGGTACTTGGGTATAAAGTTACTTCATACTTCTTACTTTATTTATGCATGTTCACATGGTTTAAATAATTTATTGAATGTCTGGATTTGGGGTAGAAAATGGTGGTCCTGGTCTACTGATATTTATATCTCACACCCTACTCATGCCACCATTTCTATGGGGTAACCGAGTAGATTCTATTTGGTTGTAGGATTGTGCTGTTTTTATTTACTTGGAAGATAGAAGTAGAGGACTGAGCGGATGCTCAGGATTCTCGAGGAAACCACACATAGGGCTTTGAGTCATTGTTTATATATTTTTGTAATGGAATGTTAAGCATTCTGCTTCATTCACTATTTTCTAATTTTTTATCATCAGCTTGTCATGCATACATTTGCTGTATAATTGGCGTTGGTAATTTTTTTTACAAGATTTATAAAATATTCCTTCCACATCTTTATCAATTATCCGAAATAATCCACTATTTATTTCCATTTTTATTATTGAAAACTGATATGAGGGTATAGTCTCCCCACAGACTATCCATAGGCCCTCACTGCTAGTCGACTGCCTCTGGCGTATGAGGAGGAACGCTTGATGTCATGTGGTGATAGGTCCGACCACCGGTTTAGTGGTGAGTTAGGTCGGGATGTTACAAATTGGTATCAAATGAGTTCTTTTCCTTTTTTATTTCTATTTTGGACTGGTAGATAGGATACTGGGAAAGTGTCAGTTCTTGGGTTAATATCCTTGATTGGGACTGATAACCCCATGTACGGGAAATGACCAAGTGGGTAGGGATGGGAATTTATGTTTTTAGTATATGAGTTTATGGTTGATATTATTTTATCTTGAGTGACTCATATATTTTTTGATGCTTATTGATTTTGAGAATTTTGAAGAAAAATTGTATTGGCCTGATAAGGCTAGGAAGTTTCATACATGCATCATCTTAGGCACATAGATTTTCACATGCCATGCATGTAACATGCCATGTAGTTACATTAGTAGGATACCTGCTAATTTGTATTGTGTTCCATTGGTAAAATTCCATGTTTTTATCTTCTTTATCACGACTCTGTAAATAGAATGTTTCTGTGATATATTTAACATTCTTGAGTGATTATTTACTACACTGCCTTAGTAATTATCATGTTTTGTTTGTGTTCCATGCTTTTGTGTAATAGCATGTTGATTTTTTACTGCTTATGATAACATACTATAGATTATTTGATGTGTGAAAGATCTATTAAATATAAAATGTTAAATGAATGTCGATTGTGATAATTGAGAGCCAAATACTAGCGATAAGGTGTATGGGAACCTTATTGATTGGTAGATGGCCAACCATGTGTTTGAATCTTATATAACCATAGTATGTTTGAAAATGGTTATAAATGTAAAACTGTTGAGTTTGGATTGAAATAAACTATTTTTGGGATGTTTTTTTGAAGAACTTAGATTGAATAAATGGGACCCTGAGTGGTCGCCTTTTTGGTGAAAGGAATTTTGATGATAAAATTCATGTTTATATATGAATGAAACTGAATGTTAAATTATTATAGTGGATTTTTCGGATATCATGCCTATTTTTTTGTAGGGGGTTGTTTTGAAAATAATGTGACTTGTTGTGAAAAATTTCTTGTGCATTAAAAGGTTGAAATAAATCAATTAAAATGCCAAAAAAGGAAAGTGGGCTTTTGAACCTCATGAATTCAGTTTTGTGTGACCAAGAGAGAGGTTCAACGTTTACGTTTTGTAAGGGATTAACCCATGGTAGGTAGTACCCTTAGAATTTTCTATGCCATTAAAGTAAGATCATCTCACTACTCTGGAGGACTTCTTGGTACAGGGGTGTTATGGCACACCAATAGGTTTATGCTAAGGATTTTATGATCAATGTTTGATGTGGTGATCGTGGTTTTAGGAACATCACATGCATACAATAAGTGTTCTGGAATAGCATGCCGGTGAGCGACTAATCTTTTAGTTCTACGTCATGGTCAATATTAAGGTGGGTAGTGTCACATCATTTTCAGTAAACATGTTGGTAGTGTTTTTAGAACAGAGTATTCATGTAGTAGTTCAAATGATATTTTTAATGATATTGGTTTTATATTAGGGAACTATTCTAAAAATGATGATCATGTAACTTATCTTGACCTTATCATGGAGATACTAATATATCATTGGTATTACTTCGTGCTATAGTTTAAATGTTTTTGGGCTTGATGAGTGGTTGTTATCTCGGTAGCACACAGGTTGCGTGGTTTTTTTGGGCTGCTAATTTATTTGTTTTGGGGAATAGTTGTTATTTTTAAAATATCCTTGTGATGTATTGACTTGGAAATTTTACCAGAGGCCAGGTAAGGATTTCATTATACATGTGGATTGTTTTGGATATTTTTAATGAAACATCATCAGATAAAGGGTGAATGTGGGTTTTTGGTCTGCGACACGTTTTGAGGGACGCATGCACAACATGTTCGATTGGTTTATCAAGATTTAAACTTTTTTGTTGATTAGGTCCCTGTAATGGTCTCAGATATAAGATCTTTGTCAATGTTTAAGCTATAAAGTGATCTTGGGTTCTGGTTTTAAATGCTTAGCTGTTAGTCTTGTAAATGGTTAAAGGCGATTTTGGTATTGGGAATGAAACACATTAGTTATAACGAGATTAAATGACCCTGGTAGGTCAGTTTTTTTAGTATTGGTTCCCAATGGATTTTCAAGGATGAATAGTTTTTATGATGGGGATATTGTAAAGACCCATGTTTTTGAACGAGGTTAAAATATGAAGGTTTTTTATTTTTTTCGGTTTATTGGTGGGACGGTTTTTAAACTGAGCACAAGAAATTTTTTCTAAGTGTTAGAACACCTAAAGGTGTCATTTTGGGACCTATGTAATTACCTGATAATTTTAGTGGGTGTCTCGTTGAGTCTCAGGAGCACTGGATCTAGAAAATTCCACTTTAATGGATATTCACGGCAACACACAGTTGCGGTCCAATCCATGTAGTTTATCTTGTTTAATAAATTATTTAATATAATTAAATAAGATTATATGATAGATTGTGATAAATTAAATGAAAGTTTTAATAATAATAATAATATTAATGAAGATATTATTATTGTTGTGGTTGTTTAAATAAAATAATGATAAAGTATTAATTAAATTATGGTTGAAGTAATGAATGTGGATTTGGGGTTTATCGAAGAATTGTGTTAATTAAATAAAGAGTTTCAGAATTATTAAAGGACCATTTATTATTAACTAGAATAATGTTCTAATAATAATAATGTTACTATTATTTTTATGGTGTCATAAATTATTTTGAGGCTTTTAGATTTTAATTTCATGTTAATGGAGTATATCATTTATGAGAATTTAGTGTGTTTTTTGAGCTTCTCCAAGAAACATTTAAT
This sequence comes from Viscum album, assembly GCA_963277665.1. Lineage (NCBI taxonomy): Eukaryota > Viridiplantae > Streptophyta > Magnoliopsida > Santalales > Viscaceae > Viscum > Viscum album. The sequence continues at coordinate 116,083,418 of OY728127.1, forward strand.
AAAATGAGGGGTTTAAGATTTAATGAAGTATTGTAATTAAATAGCGGTGTTTGGTTTATCAATGGATTCAAAAATAATAATAATGAGATAATTATTATTTTAGTTCTTTGAATGTAATAATTTTTATTATTATAGTAATTAAATTCGGGGTTATGGGTTGGAGTTTTTATCATATTAATTATATTGTAATAAATTGGGGGGTTTGGGTTTTAAATAAATGAATGTTTGAATACTAATAGTAATGATGTTATTATTATTTTTGTGGTTATTTATTTAAATAAATGTTAAAATAATTTAATGATAAATTGGGAGTTTCATATTTAATTATAAAACATTTATTAACAGAATAATAAATGAAGAAGCATTTTTAATTAAATGGGTAGTTTTTCACTTATTAGATAACTGTTTAAAGTGAATAATAATAATAATAAAATGTGTATTATTATTTTCCTTATTACATTCAATTAAACAGATTAATTTAAGTGGTAAAAAAGAAAATAAGAAGGGGAGGTGCGACCTGCAGGTGGCACGACCCCTCGTGTTTCTCCTCCTCCATGCATGAAACGTAAGCATCTCCAGCCTCCTTTACATCATGGACCTCTTTCTTGTGGCCTCCAGTAGCATGTAACCCCTAGGTGACCCTCCCTACAGTAGTGCAACACCCGGGTAGAGCTCCTGCAGCGCACAACCCATGTAGTGCGACCCCCCTCCAAGCAGTACCTAGAGGTACACCACCCCTGTCCAGGACTCCACTTTGCTCATGAAGATTCCTGTTAGAATCTTCATGAATCATGTTTGACTCATCAATGTGAGTCTGTCTATGTATAACTATTGATTAACATTGTCCATTTGACTCATCTCTCTCTCCTTGTTTTCTTGGACGAAACCCTATGGTTTGGGTTTAATCCAATCGTTGTGTTCCTCTATTTTTATTATGATATGCGAATTTGACTTTGGAACCATTGTTCCATAATCTAGCATCTGCCACCTAGGGTGAGGCAGATGGTCTCGATTTTTTGTTCTGTCATTGGTTCATGTAAGCTTCCAAACCCGCTTTTTATTTTGCATTAGTTATATTAATGCATGCTAAATTATTTATGAGTCCACAATACCATGTTAGAGGTGAATTGTTCATTACTAATTTGATTATAGGTATCAGTTTAATATATTTATTTTTTATCATTGTAGACAACAAATACATACATATATATATATATATATACATATATGAAGGTGCTCGTGCATGCAGCTGCAGACTAGTTGGGGACTGGTTGCCACCAAGTACATTAATGTGTTGCGGAGTAAAAATGGTTCCACCCCTCAGTAGGGTCCCAAATCCTTAAAATATTATTTTAGAATTATAGATTATTTAAATAAATTGATAAAGTTAGTTTCCTTGATTATGATATGTTGATGCATGACACTTTTGATATTATTAAATGATGCCGCCCACATGAGTTAAAATGAGGACTTGAACGTGTGTTGATTTTAAGAATGTTTTTTAAATTTGTATAAAGTGATAGGATTAAATAGTTAAATGATTTCTACGGGAAGAATGTTTAATTGGGTAATTAATTGTAGAATTAATTTTCAAGTTATGAGTTGGTATAAAATTATGGCTTTTTCTGATTATTGAGAATATTGAATATTTGACGTGTTTGGAAAATAAATTGGAAACCAGTAATAATTAATAGATGGATTAGTTATTACATGTTAAATGATAAATGGTTAATTAATTAATAACTAGTTGAAGAGATAAGATTTAATTAATTAATTGTTGAATGAATTAATTTTCATGCACTAAATTAAGATTGTGAATTTATTGTTTGTTATGACTGTTGGACAAGGTCACTGTTGATGCGTGTTATTTATTCCATTCCTTAAGATGTCTTGGATGGAGTTGTTTAAAAATATGATATGTTGTGTGAGATGGTTGCTAAATATCTGGGCTTTTTTAAGCATGTTTTAAGATTATTATAACATGCATGTAAATTGTTAAAGACCTGGTAAAATCACTATTTGAGTAGACGGGTTCAGACATGTTAAAGAATTTGGATAATTAAATGTTAAGTTAATTATTTATTTGGCTTGATAAGAATAATTAATTGTTAACTAACTATTTACTATTGAGATGTTGAATCGTTAAATAATTGTTGACATATTTGACAAGCGATTTATGTTGTTATTTAGTTGTTGAATTAACTAACGGAGTGAATTTATTAATTTATGAATTAATTAATAGACGGTTTTTGGGTGTTAGGCATGGAGTTCTACACCAATGATAAATATATATGTATGATTAATAAATGAGTGGTGAGATAAGGAGTGAAGCTCCAAATACTCATGGGGTGGAATACATGGTGTTCTACACAAATTATAAATATATATGTGTGATTGATAAACAGGTTGTGAGGCAAGGACTGAAGCTCAAAATACTCACAGGGTGCTAGGAATGGCATTATACACCTAGATTGCGTGAAAATATTCTTTTATGTGATAGGGACTAATGCTCTAAATACCCATTGGTTATGATACAAGGACTGATGCTCCAAATACTCATGAGGGTTATAGATAGGATTTTATACACCCATTAATTGACATTGGATTGTGGGTCCAATTGGTCATACATGAAATGAAATAATCGTTAATTAAAACAATCATGACATAATGATTTTAGAATTGAATATGAGAAAGGGTTCAGAATTATTAATGAATTGGGTGAATCACTGTTAGTGGAAGGACCCAGGAAAAAATTACTATTTTTAGTGGGAAGGCACAGTTATAGTATATGGAAGATTAAATTGAAAATCTTATGACACATTATCCAAGCCAAAGCACATGCTTGGATTCGGTCTATACTTTTATTATTTAGATGGTCTTTAGAGACATCTGTGGTGAGTGACTTGTACGAAGGATGTCGGGTATAAGCCAATTCTCTAGACTTTTATAATATAATGAGGTTTTAATAATTGATAACTTAAAATGTTTTTCTAATGTTTGTTGAGTATGCTTGAAAAAAGTATAATGCAGGTTCAGACACTAGCTGGGGGCTGAAGTAGGTACTTGGGTATGAAGTTACTTTTTACTAATTACTTAATTTATGCATTCTTTCACATAGTTTAAATTATTTATTAAATTTCTAGATTTACAGTAGAAACCAGTAGTCCCAACCTTCTGAGATTTATATCTCACACCCTACTCGAGCCACCATTGTACTGGGGTACCCGATTAGATTCTATTTGGTTGCAGGATTGTGGTGTTTTCATTTACATGGGAGATCAGAGGAGAGGACCATGTGTAAGCTCAAGATGCTTGAGGGGACATTGTTTGGGGATTTGAGTCATTGTTTATTTATTTTTGTATTGAAATGTAAATCATGCAGTTTTTTTTCACTATTTTCTATTTTTGTATCATTTTCCTGTCATGCATGAACCTACTATATAATTGGAATTGGACATTTGTTTTGTACAAGATTTATAAAATATTTCTTTCATTGATTTATCATTTATTAAAATGCATCTGCTATTTATTTCCATTTTCTAATATTGAACTCTGATATGAGGGCATAGTCTCCCTAAGAACTATCCATAGACCCCCACTACTAGTCAGAAGCCTCTAGCACATGGGGAGACGCGCTTGAGGTCATGGGGAAACTGGTCTAGCCAGCAGTTTAGTGGTGATCCGGGTCGGGATGTTACAATATATATATCTGAATAATATGAAATATAAATACATAATAAAACTACTCTAATAGTTTATAATAATAAATAAAATCAACACATTTCAGTCAGTCAATAAACGGGATAACAAAATTATAACCCATTGAGAAAAATAAGGTGGATGATAAAATAATACATAATAAACACAACCATAATGATCCATCATGGAATAACAGAGTAAATAATTCCAATAACTTTTACCATGAAAATATATTAATGTTCCTTATTGGTAAACATTATGAAATCTTAATTATATAGAAATTTGATGTTCACACAATATTGATAAAATTGTATACAACTAATTTGATATTAAAATAACATGAGAATAATATATTCAAAGAATGAATGTGGATAGCTTCAAAATTACATTACATAACTATAATAATGATAATATATAAGGATACTAACACAAGAAAAATAACATTATTTCAAAGGAAATAATAGAAGGTTTCTTAAAAGGGGGGAACAATAATTGAATTGCATGATACCATGGGATCAATAACTCAAAACATAACACATATATATTAGTTGGAAAAAATGAAACCACATCATGACAAATACTTATGAAAATAGAACGGGAAGTTGAAATGGAAACAAAAAAGATATTTTAAATGAATTAAATTTCTATAAATTAATAATTCACAAGTCCCAATTTGAGTAAAATTTTGAAAATGTGTTATTAATGAGTTTGAAATCTATTGAATTTAAAAATAATATTTTGTAATGGGTCCCTAAAAAAATACCTTCTATCACTTTGAATTAGGGATTTAATGGAATATATTATAAAATTGAATGGGGAATAAATTAATATTATTTTAAAAATACTATATCAAAAACTCACATTGAAATCAGAGTATAAAAATTCAATTTTATAAAAAAAATAATTTAAAAAATGTGGATTTAAATTTAGTAATATAATAAAATTTTATGGTGTAATAATGACACAATTAATGAATTATGTGGTTGAAAAAACATTATAACACTTTGAAAGGAATCTTGAGTTATCAATATATGTTAAGGACCACAAACTCTATAAGGGATGAAATAGGTTAAAGATGGATTATATTGTAAAAATGTAAAAAATACATGAATAAATATAAAAAATTCATTTAAAATATTGTAATAAAATTATAAAAAATATGTTTAAGTGAACCCACAAATCTAAACAAAATAAAATTGAAAGAAAAAACTCTTAAGACTCATGTAACACTAAAGGAAAAAAATTTGAAAAAAATATCTAATTTGAAAAGTGTCATTAACTGAAACAATGTAATGAGAATTTAAGGAATTTTAAATAAATAGGAAAATTTACAATGAAAAAATTGTGCATAACATGTTAATGTCTCACCAAATCAGAATCAAGAGCATAAAAACTAAAATTTTTAAAATATTAATAAAACCCCTCAAATGAGTGGGATTGTAGTTAAACATAAAATTATATGTCTATAATATAATAAATTATATTATATATGAAATAGTTATTATATACAACCAATAAATATAATTATGTAAAAAATAAAAATCATGTCTCGGGGTGAGAAATTAGAGGCAAACCCCTTACCCTTGTCCCAATTCATCCCATCATTTCACTGAAGATCATGAATAAATAAATTATGTTTATTAAATAAATAGTCTTGTTTTATATATATATTTATAAACATTACTAATTTAAATTTATAATCAATATATATATATATTAGTTATTATTTAAATATTTTCAACTCCAGGGGTAAGTAATCACCATCCCTTTAAACTATTTTCATAAAATAGGAATTTTAATCACGTCATTCTAAAAATTAAAATTATTTTAGATCATATAAGGCACATAAATATATTTTAAAATATATTTTATAACTGTATAATCTCATTTCATGGTAGTTTTAGTGACAATACTTGATTTTGAAATAAGCTAAGAGTATGTTTGATGTAACATAATGCATAAATGATGATTAATAAATAACGGATTCAAATATATAAAATCTTAAAAAATATAAAATAAAATTATTTTTATGTGTATATTACCTTATAAAAGTAAATAAGTATTCATAGTATCCACAATATAAATATATTTTATTTTTCATTTAGTTCGTTATGCAGACCCAACCATGAATCTACAATGATTAACTATTGATTATGTGCTAGTTCAGTTGTAATATTTTTATAAATGAATAATAATTATCATATTATTTTACTAATGGTGTGATATATCAAAATTTAAAACATTAATATATATAATATAATTTATATAATTTCATTATTTAGAACGAATAGACAATTTGCCTCTTATTTTTCTAATTTTAAATGGCTGAATTGAAAATAACCATTTGTATATAATATCATAAATATGATATAAAATTTTATATAAAAAATCACAATTAAATAATAATCATCATATTTATCTTTTAATATCATCCTCATGATATCCATATAAGTATATGAATAAAAGTCAAATGAAAACCAATCATTCCATGGAGGTGGTATTAAACACGTATATATGGTTGATGATTTTGTTTTCTATAGAACAATAGAAAGATAAATATGGTTCATTATTTCTTATTCATAAAAATAAGATAAATATCTCAATTATTTTTTAAATTCCCATTTATACCATTAAATTTAGGTTGAGAAGGAAAAGAAGATATATAGCATCATAGAGGACATAGTCCACATAACAATAAATTCTTATATTTGATTTTCTGTATGGAAAAGTAGAGGGAGGTTAAGGAATGTAAAATTATTATAATAAAATTTATCAATAATGATGATAATATTTTTATAATTTCAATATCATTAAATAATATCTAATGATGAATAAGTTCACATAAATAGAGTAGAAAATAATGGAGAGTTTTGAAATTTATAACTCGCTTATTGGATTATCTAATATTAAAGTGCAGTTTGAATTTAAGGGATATAAATTTTAGAACACAAGAACCTAATTAAGGTGAATATTAGAGTATATTAGTTTATTGGTTAGAATTTGAGATAAACAAGTTATTTGTGTGAGGGAATGTCATTATAGGATAACCCCTATTATAATTGAAAAGTGATTACATTATTGTAAGTACGCAAATGATTTCAATAATTGGAAGTCACTCTAAGGGAAAGTAGTTAAAAAATTATAAATAAGATAAAGAAAAATTTATAAGGTTGGTCTAGTCCTCAATTAAAAATTTCCAAACATGTATTAAAATATTTTTTTCTTATTTAATCACATACTCTTAACATTTACCTGTTTTGAGTTTAGAGTTGCAACATGGTTTTACCTAATTTAACATATCTATTATGTCCAAATATTAAATTATAATTCTTATAAAATTTAAAACCACATTTTCTAAATTCAAAATCCACATCTCTTGATTGAGTTTAAAAATTTAATTAAAAAATTTTAATATAATTTTTTGTAATTTTCTGAAAAAATTGAGAATGTATTACATCTATTCTAAAATATAAAATATAAAATTTTAAAATAAAACAAGAATGTTTAAATAATAAATTCACATATTAAATACATATTTAATCTTAGAAAAAGTAATCTTGAATTTCGATTTCATACTTAAATACTACTATTCTCATAAAAGTCATGTTGTTTGTAAGAACAATATTTTGATCTATTCAACTAAAAATAATTCATTTTAGAAAAATATGAAAAATTAATCTCTTAAAAAAAATTAATAAAATTAACAAAAAAGTTTATAATTTTTTAATTAAATCATCAAATGTTTTAATTTAGTATTTATATCAAATCCAGAGATATACTGGAAAACACTTCATATTGGAAAATAGATTTTAAAACTGTTAAATATCATTTATTAATATATCATATAAATAATGAATTCATTTCTAGGAAATCTGTTATTAAAAAACTAATTATGCTTATTATTATAAAATAATAATACAATTTTTCTTTGAAATAAATCATCTATTTTTGGAAATTATATTTTAAAACAAAAAATTAATTTTTTTAGATTTCTTTACCTCTACTAAATGATTTTTTAAGTGAAAGTAACATATAATTTTGTTATGATTTTCTTCATAAATTGGTTACTTATATTCAATTCCTTTAGTTTGATGATTATGTTTTAACAGGAATAGTCAATAGTTATAGTTTCAACAAAATATATCACAGCTTTATTGTGTTAGTATTTCATGTAGAGAAATCCATAATAAATAGTATCTTATGTAAAAGTAGTCATATATTATGAAAAAATTGTGTTAAATTATCCCCCTTAAATTAACTACGACCTAATAAATTTAAACATTACACATTGAAGACTGTAAGTAAGGGCCTAATTAAAACATTCATCATTCTGGTTATAGAATTAGATTTCAAATTAGTAATCCACTCTTACGATATAAAAACTCTCCTCATAAAACATTAATCAATCATAAATTCATATACCCATGTATGTATATGTTATAATCATATATTACCCATAATTTAAATTCCCTAAAAACCATTCTAGTATCGAATTCAATAAATCATAGTGACGTCTTATATTCCTCCAAGAATTAAATCATTACTTATCCTTAAAATTTTATTAACCACAAATTCATTTGTTCACACACCAGTCCATTATTACAAAATTTCAAAATTACAATGAAAATCACCAAAAATATCATGTATCAATTACCCAAACAATGTTAACCAATAATATATAACTTATTTATTCAATGTCAAATAAACCATTTCTATCTCAATATATTTAATTAGTTAATCATAATATTTTAACATTCCTTGATCAATTGTTTGTCAATATTTATCCCAAAAAATATAACCATTTTGTAATATAATTTTTCATGGTCATTAATAGAATTTAATAATTTTTTTGATACCATTAATGTAAAACTATAGAAGATATATCCTCATACATTTCACATAATAATCAATTTTTTCTGAAAAAACCATATTGTCATCAATAAATATAACATCATTAATTAAAATAGCTAAGATATTTTAAATTTAAATTTTATTGAAATATAAATATTATAAACATAGGTAATAATATATAACTCAATATATTCATCAGAATACTAATATATTAAAATTATAAACCATTTATGAATGCTCCATTATTCAGTTATAAGAGATAATTGTTTCATAATATGTACCATTATATGCTTCATCTTTATTATATTATTTTAACAAAAAACAAAAATACCTAAATGAATATGATAACCCCCAAAATATTAATATGAAAACCTCAATATTTTTATACCATTCCCCATGAAAACATGTTTTATCATATGAAACATTTAGATCATATTATGAATCTATTGTTTAAGACATTTTACATCCATGGATATATTTATTTTAGTTTTTATAACATAATTAAATAAAATAACTTATAAATCCTTCACAGTGGCTTATAATGAGAATGATATTAAATGATGTATATCATGTAGGGGTGTCTAGTTAGGTGTTTAGTCTTAGGGTCACTCATCAAGAACCAGTGTTATGATTTAGTTAATGCTAAACTAGGATTTTTTAGGGTTAATAAAACAATATTCTTATATTCCATAATCTAATCCACTTCCTAGTTTGTAGAGAATATTTTTGTTTCTTGGAAAACAAAATTCTCAAGAATTTAAAAACAAATGAGTACATCATCAAATACATATATACATATCTAGGGTTTTCACTATGGTTCACTAACCCAAATAGTCATATATAGTGGGAATTATACCAATAAAAATAATAATAATGGATTTCAAAATGGTTCTCTATAACATATAAATAATGAAAATACTTAACTTATCAAGCTGTAAATTATCCTCAATAGGCATCATATTCTCTGAATATATCGAAAACATTTCTTTAATTGAAACTATGTCACCCGAGGACTACACATCCATATCCATTTCCATTAACAAATAATGTATATACTAACATATATACCAGCTATGAAATCCTGGATATAACCATCCATAATTAAAAAGTCAAAAACAATTGTTTCATCTCTTAAATTATAATGACCTTTTTTGGTAAAAAATTTGAGGATTAGAAAAAAAAATTAAATACAAATCCCATGAATTTATCAACTAATATATATTTCTTCCACTATATAATAATCTACTTAATCAATATTTAGTCTTCTATGTCACCCCTAAATTCATTCACATTTGTTATCATTATAAACATGTCACGTGTACTGCCTTTCATCATAACATGGAGAAATAGAAACATAGTAAGGGTTGAGCTGCAACATTCTGAAAGGGAAAATATTTATATTTGGAAATCAATATAAAAATATCACACATATATTATTGAAGGAATAATTAAAATATGTGATTTTATAATCAACATGAAACAAAGGTGACATAATATCCCTAAAAATAAGTAAAAATATGGATATTAATAATACTAATATAATACTTATATAATAAATAATACTGTAAAAAATGATTTTTTGAAGGAATTATTCTATGAAACTATCCAATAATGGGTTGAGGAATAAACTTAAGCGTAAACAATTTTCCTCTTGAGACCAGTTGATGCACTTAGGTGCCATAAAATCCTCGACCAGACCCATTACATGTATATTTCCAATGTATTCACCATAGTATTTCATATGACATTTAACAAAATCCCCTATTAATAATATTATTGGATACATCATGTTTATCTAAATAATTAATGATACATATCTATAATACATGATCCAATGATTTCAACAACCAATAATCATCAGAAATTTCATTACATTTCTCCATGAAAATAACAAGGATAACATGTTCATAAACCATCTTTATAGAGTAAGATCATGGTCAAAAAATTAATAATAAACATTTAAATAACCACCCGTACATGAATAATAACATAAAAAAGTCAATACTTTTATCTATGATAAAAAAATACCAATATTTCCAGATGGACATCAACAAATCTGAATTATGTAAATATTTTATGTTCACATGATATATATGTATGACTAGAACGATATTTTAGTATTTGAATAGCATGGTGAAAATACATCCTTAGTAATAAATTTATGGATTTTAAAATAACATATACAATGTTTAATAAGGGAAACATTTAATGATAAGAACATATATGAAAAAATTCCATATATAAGATAATACTTCAAAAGTGTATCACAGAATAATGGATCATGAATTGAGTTGTTTGATAGTGTGAGTTCAATCACTAAAATGATAATATATATCTATATATATTATATTACAAATCAGGAAACATAGACCCCAATAATGTAATTTTTTTATAGTTTTAATGTGAATATGAAATAAAACAAAACATATATTTTAAAAAACGTTTTTAACAATGGTAAAATTCATAAACATACATAGATCCTTCAAAGGAATGTATGGAAAAGGTGTTAGGAAATATATTTAAAAAATAATATTAATAAAATAAAAAAATTATGGATTCTTAAAAAGATATAATGTTTATCATGGATAAATGAGGAGAGGAGGAAAAAACACTGAAATTGAAAGGATAAACCATTTTTATATTCTTCAAAATATAATAATTTAAAAATCACACTATATGAAGAGTAAAAAATTATTCTCATTAGAATTTAATTTTCCAAAAGTTGATTATAAAATACCATATGATAAATATTATTATTTATGAATCCATGCATTGATGATGTATATTCATGAGTAAAAAATATAACTCAAGGAATGTAGGCTTCTATTTTCAAATCCATGAATTAGAAATACACTCCATGAGGAACAACACATTTTAAAAAATTTCTATTACATATAAATATTAAAAAATTATAGAATATCAAATTATACATTAAATGGGTCTAACGTTGAAAAGATATAACAATTATGAAAAACTATATAGTTAAAACTATATGAAAACAATTGAGATAAAAAACTCTTACGAATAGGTTAAGACATGAGTCTAAATGAAATTTTATAAAATAATATGAATTGGATTATTGTTACAATAAATTAAAAGGTAAATATATATATATCATTGTTATGATAGTAAATAAATAGGGTAAAATTCTAATTAATCATGGGTTTAAACATGTAACATTTCTAAAAGAATCATAATTGAGACAAAAAAACTCTTATGGCTCGAGTAAAACATTCATGAATTCCCTTGAATGGGTGGGCTTGAAGTAGAACAAAAAATCACATGTTTAAAATATATTTAATGATATGATAACTAAAAAAGGTTTTATATAAACCACAGACATGAATTTATGTGCCTAATAGAAATCATACCTCATAGAGTGAAATTGGAGGTGAAAGCTCTTACCTCAGTCCTTATTCATTCAACACATGCACCAAATGATGTGAATAATTAAATTCAGTATATTAAAGACCTACTAAAGAACCTTATTATTGGATATTACCATTTTTACACATAATTGATATGAATTCAATATATATATATATATATATATTAGTTACTTTTACCAATTTTCACCACTTGGTGTTTGTTATCATTTTTAAGATGAACTACTTTCATAAGAGCGGTGTTTGAATCTATTAATTTTCTGAATTCCATCTCTATTAAATCATATATAGTACAAAATAATTTTAAAAAATATAATATTAATTTATTATATCATTCATTTCATTTTTTGTGGTGATCGATTTTGAAAAAATAATCAATGATAATATTATTGTGTTTCTTAATAAACAAAGTGTGATTTCTTAATAAATTATACAAACGCATTCATAACCATTATATAACAATAAAAAAACTAATTTCTTATTTTCATCATATTATTCCAATAAATATTATCTCAAATTCATCCATGATCTATTTTCATAATTTTGTTTTGAATAGGATGATAAATCGACCTAAACATGAAGATTAAATGATAAATAAGTTATTTTTAGGTGGGATAGAAGTAATGTCGCTATACCAAAAGAATATAGATGTTATTTGTTTCTTATTAGTGTGATATATAATAATTTAAAATAAGTATAAAGTGATTAAAATTTATATATAGTTATTATACCAAATTAATAGATCATTTTATTCAGACATTTCTTGTTTTAAAAGGTTTATTTTAAAATAATCATTTTTTGATCAAAACATTAAAAGGTTCTAATAATTACATACTAGAACCATAATTATAGAAATAAAATCTAAATTATATCTCAATAGAATCATCATGCCCAACCATGTAAAGTGGATATGAAAATAAAAATGGATGTCAAGCATTCTAATGAGGCAGTATTCGTCACATATGCAGGGATGAAGATTTTACTTTAGATAGAATGAGATAATGTGAAATATCTATTAATTTTTAATAATTTTAAAAAATATATATATTTAATTATTATTTATTAAAATTTTCAATTTTATCATCATTGTATACTGGTGAATGAATACAAAAAAAATTTCATAATAGAGGCAGTAGTCGACACAACACATGATTCATGTGTTCATTTTTGTAACTGGAAAAGGGGAGGGTGGATATTTCTTGGGCCAAAATTATATAAAAAAATACTATAATAATGAAACTTAATATATAATTTTATTTTTTTAAAATTAAATTATATGAATAATTTGTTCATATAATGAAATATAAGATGAAACTTTAGGTTATAAATATATACCTCACTTATTTGATTATCTCTATAGTGAAGGGGGTCAATCATTTTATGGATTGTATTATGAGATTAAAAAATGCTTCTTAATAAGGATAATATTGTGGATGATAGTTTTTAGATGAATTTGGGATGCATTAAGAGAGTAGTTATTTTGGGTATGTGAGAAGTGGAGAACACAAATTATAACTAAAAAGGATTTCATTCATGTAAATACCCAATATTTGTCAACAGTGGGAAATCAATATCACAGATTGTGGTTCTAATATCTATAAATAATGGATAGGGGGATATGAAAGGTTGATAAAATCATTAGAAACATATTCTTTCCCATATTTTAGACAATTATTTTCACATTTATAGTTATATTATTTACATTCAGTATTTATTATTTTATTGTGGAAACTATTTTTCACCTAAGGTAACATATCCTTTATGCTAATAAAGATAATTTACCTTTTTGATTCTATTTTTAAAATTGATAAAAATAAATATTTATGGTAATATAGATATATACACTGTTAAAAATAAATAAGGAGAAAATATTACATATGTTCTAAAATATCAAATATTCAATTCGAAAATTAATACTTTGATTTTTGAAATTATAAATTAATATAGGAAAACCGATTTTTTCCTTTGAAGATTTTCCACTAATTAAAAATTCCTAGAAAAATATTTATAATTTCATTAAATTAATGTGATTTTTAAAAAATGAAAATTTTCACTATAAACCAAAAAATCATAATTTTGAGAGAAATGAAAAAAATAAATGGTGATCATATTTTATAATTAATAACCAAAAATTATTTTCACTATCTCAAATTAAATTTCAAATATTTTATAATTTTTTATTAAAATTAAATCTGAAAGTATTTCTTTAAAATGTTCGTATTATATAATAGCTTTTTAAGATGTGCACTATAATATATTCTAATTTCATATCAACAACTAATAAAATTATTGGTAATAAATTATTTATGTTATAAATATATTTTGTACTTATAAAATTTTAATCTAATTAGTTTCTCGAAATAAAACACTAATTTTAAAAAATTGTATTTTAAAACATAAATGAGTTTTCATAGTTGTTTAAGCTATTCTCTATGAATATCATTTTAATTAAAATTAACCATTTTTTATTATATAAATTTTTCATAAGTTAGTAAATACTATTCCTTCTCATAAATTTAATGATATTGTTGAAAATGTCATTCTAAATATTTATATTGTAATCTAAATATATCATAGTTTTGTATATGTTCGGTATTGCGTGTCAAGAAACCTATTTGACACATTGATATATATAATGGTAAAAATATATTATGACCTATAGGTGTTATAGAATATGTATATGGATGTGGAACTAATTAAATTTGTTTTAATAACTCTAATATAGGATGATTGACTATCAAATAGGTCATCACTTTGGTTCATGATGAGTGGTTATAAGACTACACACCCAGGGATACACTCTTGGGGGATATACATTGTTTAATAAAATACACATTAAAAAACATTTTGAAGGATATTTTATGATAATGAATTATGTTAAAGTATATGATAGAACTAAAATAATATTACCTATATTGAACCAATATTGAATTAGGATGATAAAAAAGCAATGCAATAATTTTGATGAGTAAGATATCCTGATGTTAAATTTTTAATGTAATTCATTTATAATAATTTCATAGTTATGGTAACTCTTAATAACTCATGATCTTTCCCTTCTATTATGTAATGGCTCATTCCCAAAGAAACCATGTTATCAATGTATTCTTATATAATCAACATATTTTGACAATTAAAAAGAAAATATGAGAAGAGTTTCAATGAGAAATCATGTAGTTATACTTAATTAGCTATCTAGAATTATGATTGATATCATAAACTAAAGTTAATTCACATAAAAAATCAAACAATCCAAGAATGGATACTCAAAGTGATTCAGGTGATGGATATTATGAAGGAAAGAAGATTCAATTTCCTTCATGCTAAAAATGTGGTAATCGTCACAATGAGGTGTGCCTTAAAGAGACATGGATATGTTTTAATTTTGAAAAAGGAGTGTAATTAAAAACTAGTTTTTCATTAAAATTTAATACATAAAATAATATTTTGAAGGAAAATAGATAGAGTCTTTTGTTACAACTATTATATCAACTTATTAAATGTGGTGAAATGGGAATTATATATATCAATTCTTTAATCCGAGGGGAAAATGATGATATACATTGGAAACATCCATAATAATGGAAATCATACGAAAACCCCACTATGGAGATGGGTAACAATATTGATATGGTATTGGGAAAAGGGTTCATCCACTAATGAACAATGAGTATTATATTGATATTTTATTCTATATACTCCTTCAACAATTCATGTTTTCCAGGATCATTAATTCACCACCCCAATGACCATATTATTATTTATTAATAATAAATTTATGTGTTTCATCAATTTTATCCCATGTATATAAGTCCTAAAAAATTAATTGTTATTGAAAATTCATTCCTATAAAATCCTAAAATCCTTTACTTTGTTAACTTTTATTTTATATTAGGCATGATTATCTCTGTTGACAATAATAATTTCCAAGAGAGGATTTTTACACCTAAATATAAATCAATGTTCATCCATTAGTACCTAGAAAACTATAAACACTATATGAAAAATTACTCCAATTATGTTGTGGTATGTAGAATATATTTGTATGGAAAAAACCCATCAATAGTTACAACACTATTTTGAAAAAATATGTCTCCAAAATTAATACTAAGGATATTTGGGTTTAAAATTTTAATCATACAAATATTATAGAAAACTACAACTAAGTTATTATTTTTGACTTATAACCATTATGATGAGGTAATGTGACAACCCTTTGTCACGTTTATGTTAGGGAATTTGATGGATGGAATGTCCCTTCATGTCAAATGAATTTTTTCTTCAAATATTCGTGTTTAGAATATTTTTAAGGGTACAAAGAAAATACCCATAGATAAATTATTTGTTTAGTCCAAGTGTTTAGCCATTGTAGCTATTGATACCTATGATATGGAAGGTTACTACATTATCTTAATATATTTGCTGGTATACCATTAAACCCAATCGAGGATATCTAATATTGACTTCTATCATCATTATTAATTATGCTTTCTTCCCCAATTCTCTATCATTTTAACCTGACATCTAAAATTACTTCAATGGTGTTATCCCACACTCTTCATGCTCATCCCTTGGGTGTTAATGATGGTTTCTTTTAAATTATTCACCAGATTTAAGTATATAGGGTTCCTTTCTCATTCTTCATAGGTTTTCATCTAGTTTATTCATTCCTTATATATCTTGTTTCCTTTAATTAAGGTTATCATGGTTAGGTTTGGTGGAATTTGGCCTTTTGTTTGTAATGGGTGTGTGAAACGCATGGCCAATTGTCGCCTATTGACCAGTCAATGATTCGGTGCTCTTCTAATGTGTATAGCAGCACTCGGGTCGAGTCCTCGACGATGACACTTTGAAATAGTCATTTGTTTTTAGTTGATTGTATTTTGATTAGCGGGGTTTGTATGCAGAGCTTAATTGAAATGACTAATTGATTATGAATGATTTAACAAATTGATAATGATTGGGGTGAGTTCATCATTAGGTTAGTTAAGCTTGTGATATCCTTGAGCTTTTCTTTAGATTTCATTTAAATTAACACCCATGTCACAAGTTGACGTTGATTTGAATTACCAATTGTTAATGCTTTAATCCAAGCCTTAAATTAACGTAGGGTTCTAATATCAATCAGCACATGTTTATGGTAGTTTATTTGTGGTTCCAATAATCCATGGAAACCACATGCTAAACAAAATTTGCCATTAATCAATGACATATTAAGTCCAACATACACAATGTTAAATTAATGAATACACATCGAGAAAATAATCTCAATCACTTAACATCCCTAAATTATAACTCACCCCAATGAGATATTTACTCAGCCATTTGGGTTTTTAATATTCTGGTTATAATAATTATGATGATAAATTAAGAATAGAAGAAAAAGAATGGGATTAGAAAAGAGTGGTACGTCGAACACACACACACACGAACAATGATGATAATTAAAAACGGATTTTTGATTGAATAAGGAAGCAAAATAAGGGAATGAGATTTAACTGAATTTAAACTATTTAAAGAAAATTAATATTAAAATACAGAAGTTGGAGGAGAATAAGAGATATTGAAGAAGAAACTTTCATCAGAACAGAATTACAAAAGAAAGGACTTACAAAATTACAAAAACAATGAACAAAAAAGTAAGTGAAAACAAAGAGAGGAGGAAAGGTCTCTCAAGTGAAAACATGAGTATGTAAGGTCCTCATAATACTTTTGAAAGGCTTTGGTCGTTCCAATATGTTCTCCTCCCTTCTGAAATTCCAACCCTTTTGAAAGGAGAGGAGGGGATGTATTTATAGCCCAAGGTGGTGGACTGTTTACATTCTAGAAATACCCCTCCACTTGGCTCGAAGACATGGTCATAAAGACAACATAATCTCGAGAAACTGCCTTCTTCAAATTTGTATATAATACAGTTGTAAGACTACTCTAAATATTTGGAGTCATTTGGACTTAAGTATCAAATGTTATGGCCGGTTGAGTAAACAAAGTAAAACTGTCCATTTCAATCCAGTCTTTTTGAAGTCCAGAATGTGAAAGGGTTTTTGAATATGAATATGCCTTCAAATACGAATGGTTTCTTCAACATAGTCTTCCCCCTATATCTCCTATTTCACACTGAAAACGTTCAGCTATATTTTAGGCTTACATCATGAGATATGTCATGCATACTATACTGATTTTAATTCTCGGCCAGAATGGTGGTCTGGACTTCAAAGATTCATTTGGGCCCCTTGTACTTAGATTTGGGACTTGAAATTTTTATCCAAGATGAAATGTAGTGTCCCACGAATTATTGTGGATAGTTAATGTTTTTGGACTTCTGGATTGAGCCCAGTAAATCAATCTTCAAGGCTGGTCCAGTTTGTTCATAGATTCTTTGGTCTTGTTTGTGAGGACCATATGACCCATCCAATGGAATAATTAGCTCATGGAACCTTCTAATGAAATGTTTTATATTTCAAGTAGAATCCTAAAATACAAGAACCATACAATTTGGATCATTATAGTTATAGTTATTGTTAAAACATTAAACTGACTTAATTAGAATACTTCTAAAAATGCTCTAAAATTATACTTAATATTAAAACATTAATATTTCACACAAATTATGCACATTTAATATAAAATAAGTAAAGGGAGTATATAATAAGTCATGAAAATATTAATAACATCATATCCCCCACACTTAGTTTTGTGCATGTCCTCATGTGCAAAAAATATAAAAACATGACAAAATCATTTTTACTCCCCAACAGATATTAAAATTTTGTTTTCTCCAATCAGGGGAGGTTTAGACTATTTCACTCATCCATTTTGAAATCCACCACAAGTTTTTACAGAAACAATGTTCCAAAATTAATTCATTTTTTCATGCTCAAATTTAGAAATGGAAGATGTGGACACTCAAAACTCACACCTCTCAAGATGATAAAATTTATTTGTGGAGGTTCACTCTTTCACCAACCAAAAGTGAAAATCTTAGACTTTGTAAAGAGCTCTAAGCTTACAATCCCTATCCCCAGTGAATAAGAATCAATAGGGCTTTTTGATGTGGTTTTCTGTGGCTATGGGACGGTAGGAATATAATGTCCAAGAGAGAGAATAAGAGGGTTAAAATACCAATATAGAAAAATCAATGCACATTTTTTTTGAAATAAAACATGGAAGGAAATGAAAAAACATATTTAAAAGGGAATGATTGTGTGAAGAAAGACACAATAGAGGAAGAAAATATGATGGTAATGAGAAGATAAAATATTTAAAAAACACAGATCTTGTCCCAATATGAATATAATGCAAGTGTTCTTTTTTTTCTTCTCCTTTTTTTCTTTGTTTTTTCGAAAGTTGAACTTGGAAAAGATCTCACACTCATAACCCAACCCATGAATGATCTCCTCACAACACTAATTTTAATACTTATAACAATATCAAAGGATGAGGAAGATTGATTTTTGACCTACCCAAGACACAACCCATTTTTTCATTTTTTTTTTCATTTTTTTCAATTTTTTTGATTTTTTTTCATCATTTTTTTGAACACTTGTCAATAACATTTACAAAATTACATAAATGGAAGTTGATTACATTCCAAAAAAAAATTTAATGACAACCTCTCCCCCACACTGAAATGGATGCTTGTCCTCAAGCAGATGATAACTCGTTGAAAATCAATAATAGGGTACCCAAAAAATGAAATCCATTTCCCCACACTTAAATTTCAAAAAAAAATTATGCAATGAAAATACGTGTTGATATTGGGTGGGAAAAGGTATTGGGCTTGTAATGTGGCTATCAAAGAAAAGGTTTTCATAGGCTTGAAGGGGATTTCAAAAGGAGGATTAATGTAATGGAAATTGGAGGCTATTTGGCTATTGTGATTCTCATGTGGTTCAGAAAATGCCTCTATCATATTAATACACACTAAGGTAGGAAATTCATCTCGAAGGTCCAAAAAATCAAGACTCAAAAATGGGGGTGAAACCACACATTTTGAAAAGATGGCCATAGGTGGCCTTGGCATGAAAGCAAATATTTGTTCTCACGGTTGGGGAAAATCATTTTCCAAATCATAAATTGAGAATTCAAAATGTGTTGGTTTTGACACAAAATTCTTTATCCAAATTCATAGTGAAAATAAAAAAATTTTGAGATGAAAATATGTCTGTTAACTCCCCAAAATGGTTGTACAAAATTTCAAAACTCGATGGTGAGTAAGCATGACTCTTTTTGTTTGTATTTTTTTAAGTAATTGTGTTTTTTGTGGTTTTTTTAGTTTTTATGGTTTTTTTAAAATACACACCCACATAAGAAAGAGAAAAAGAAAGGGTTTGATGAAGAAAGTGGTAAAAAAATGAAAGAGAGAGGAAGAAGAAGAATGAGAGAGAGATGGAGAGAGGGAGAAGAAGAGTCAAAGGGAAAGAGGTGCCCCCTGGTTTGGATTTGGTGGGTTTCCATATCCATCTAGTGGTGGGTCTACTGTGGATCCAATGGAAGTTGATGTTATTAAAGGATTGCATGTCTTCTCATGCTGATGTTTCAACCGATGTCCATTTACCGTAAATGTACTTTTGGAGGAGGGGTCTTGGACTTGCACAACACCAAATGGGTAACTGTTAGTAATAACAAAAGGACCTTCCCAACAAGAATTAAGCTTACATGGGTGAAGCCGAAATCTATAATTGAAGAGCATTACCTTTTCACCTTCATGAAATACCTTTCTAAGGATTTTTTTGTCATGGAGTACCCTAGCCCTCTCTTTGTACATATTGGAATTCTCATAGGATTCAAGTTGAAGCTCCTCCAGTTCAACCAATTACAACAATCTTTCTTCACCAGATTTTTCACAATCAAAATTACAGGTTTTCACAGCCCAAAAATAATTATGTTGGATTTCAACTGGTAAGTGACACGCTTTTCCAAAAACTAGTCTAAAAGGAGACATCCCAATGGGTGTTTTATAGGAAGTTCGATAAGCCCAAATGGCTTCACCAAGTCTCTTAGGCCAGTATTTTCTGGTGTGCTTAACAATTCTCTCAACTACCCTTTTCACTTCTCTATTAGAGAGTTCAGCCATTCCATTTGTTTGAGGGTGATATGCAGTTGACGTTTTATGTGCAACCCCATTCTTTTTCAGAAGAGATTCCATGGTTCTTTTACAAAAATGGGTTCCCAAGTCACTGATCAAGACACGTGGTGTGCCAAATCTTTGGAAGATGTGGGTCTTTAGGAACTCACTAACAGTATGAGCATCATCCTTCCTAGTGGGTATGGCCTCAACCCACCTTGAAACATAATCGACCCCAAGAAGAATGTATGAGAATCCATTGGAAGGGGGAAATGGTCCCATGAAATCGATGCCCCAAACATCGAAGATTTCAGAAAAGATTAAAGGATTTTGGGGCATTTAATTTCTTTTAGAGATTGTGCCAAACTTTTGGCAAGTAGGACATGATTGAAAGAAATCATGTGAGTCCTTGAAGAGTGAAGTCCAGAAGAATCCAGAGTCTAGGACCTTTCGGGAGGTCCTTTGTGGTCCAATGTGGCCACCTCCGGGAAGTGAGTGACAGAATTCTAAGATGGAAGAATGCTCATTTTCTTCAACACATCTCCTAATTTCCATATCTGCCCCAATTTTCCAAAGTTTATTTTCTTCCCAAAAATAGTATTTTGAATCACTTTTCAACTTCATTTTTTGTTATTTTGAAACATTTTCAGGAAAAACACCAGAAACCGAGTAATTTACAATTGGGGCATACCATGGTATTTTTGGAGTGAGAGATGAAAGGTGCTTAGTGGGGAATTCAGGATCGATGATTTCAGATTGAGAAGAATTATAAATATTACTCAAGTGATCAGCCACAGGGTTTTCTTTTCCGGGTCTATATTTTATTTCATGGTCAAATTCTTAGAGCATTAGGATCCATATTATTAGCCTCATTTTGGAATCACTTTTCTTGAGTAGGAACTTTATAGCAGAATGGTCCGTGTAGATGATGATTTTGGCATGTAAGAGATATTACCAGAATTTATCTAAGGAAAAAACCACTGCTTGAAGTTCCTTTTCAGTGATAGCGTAGTGAGATTGAGTTTCATTCAATGCTTTTGAGGCATAATAGATGACATGAGGAATCTTTTCTCTTATTTGACCAAGAACAGCCCCAACAGCTCTATCAGAAGCATCACACATTAACTCAAAGGGTAAGGACCAATCTGGGGGTTGGATTAATGGGGCAGATGTTAGAGCAGTTTTGAGTTCAATAAAGGCTCTCTTGCAAACCTCATTGAAATGGAAAGTGACATCATTTTGGAGAAAACGAGTGAGTGGGAGGGAAATATTACTGAATTTATGGATGAATCTCCCATAGAAACAAGCATGACCGAGAAATAAACGGATGTCTCAAACAGAGTTGGGTTTAGTAAGTGATTAGATCACTTCAATTTTGGTTGGATCGACTTCAATACCATCTTTTGAAACTATGTTCCCTAGAACAATCCCATTTTCAACCATAAAGTGACATTTTTCAAAATTTAACACAAGGTTACACTTCACACACTTTTGAAGGACTAGAGAGAGTGAATGCAAACAAGATTCAAATGACTCACCATA
Organism: Viscum album; assembly: GCA_963277665.1. NCBI lineage: Eukaryota > Viridiplantae > Streptophyta > Magnoliopsida > Santalales > Viscaceae > Viscum > Viscum album. Next base: position 116,105,963 of record OY728127.1, read on the forward strand.
AATGGTGAGGTCATCCATGAAGACATCCATGCAGTGTTCAATTAATTCTGAAAAGATACTCATCATACACCTCTGGAATGTTGTTGGAGCATTGCAAAGTCCAAAAGTCATTCTTCTATATGCATATTTTCCAAAGGGGCATGTGAAAGTAGTCTTTTCTTGATCTTGAGGTGAGATTGGGATTTGAAAATAGCCGATGTATCCATCAAGAAAGAAATAGTGTGACTTTCCAGCCAATATTTCTAGCATTTGATCAAGGAATGGAAGAGGGTAGTGATCTTTTCGTGTTTCAGCATTCAATTTTCGATAATTGTTGCATACACGCCATTTTTTTCACTCGAGGTGTGACTACCTCTCCATGTTCATTTGTGTCAACAGTTATCCCACCCTTATTAGGTACAACTTGAATTGGACTAACCCATTCACTCTCAGAAATTGGGTAGATAATACCAGCTTGAAGATGTTTAGTGATCTCTTCCCTAACTACATCAAGGATGAGTGGATTGAGTCTTCTTTTTGGTTGTCTAATTGGTTTGGATGATACTCAAGATGGATGTGATGCATGCAAAGGGAAGGTTTGATTCCTGGTATGTCATCTAGGGTCCAACATAAGGACTTTTTGTTTTACTCTAACACCTGAACAAGTTTGGACTCCTCAGTTTCAGTAAGGGTGGCAGAGATAATGACAGGATATGAGTGATCATGGAAGAGGAATTCCAATTTCAGGTGTGCAGGAAGGGGTTTTAGATCACTATAATCTCTCATTTGTGGTTTAGACATCTCAGGAATAGATGCAGGGACTTCAGTTGCTTCAGATTCATTTTCCTTAATATTGTCTAAGGTGGAGCAGTAGAGATCAGAGTTGATGTGGGATTCAAGAGAGTTTTCAAGTTCCTCTAGATCGATGGAGTCTATGAATGAGAGGTCCACATCAACTTCACCATTTATGACTTTTTTAATCATGGTTCAGATTTCACAAGATCCTTTATCATTAGAGAATGAAGAACATGGTGGATTAGGGTTCGATTGACTCTTAGAAGTGACCTCAGAAGCATGGATTGAGAATGCAGAGTGATCCTCAGATGTGTATCGCATGGATTGTAAAATGATGAACTTGACCAGTTGGTCACAGAACTCAATGGATAAGATGCCTGAATGGACATCAATCTTGGTTCTCACAGTCATGAGGAATGTTCTTCCTATAATTAGGGGAGAGCGAGAAGAGTTTGTCTCACCTTCCATGTCAAGGACATAGAAATCAGCAGGGAAGATGAGATCATTGACTCGTACAAGGACATCCTCAATTATTCCCTCAGGACTGGCTATTATTCTATTGTATAACTGAATGAAAACACCTGTTGGATGTAATGGACCTAGAACAAGGTTGGAGAATATGGATTTGGTCATGACATTAATTGAGGCTCCTAGGTCTTTGAGTGCATCATCAAAGTTCAAACATCCAATATGGCATGGAACCGTAAAGGTCCCTAGATCATTGCACTTTATGGGAATAGACTACTGGGTGGAAACCTTTTTGAAGGTCCTAAGTTGCGTCTTGTGGGTACACAACTCCTTGAGAAACTTGGCATACTTAGGAATTTTTTTATGGTCTCTAAGAGGGGAATGTTGACTTCAACACATCTAAACATGTCAAGCATTTCAGGATCAAGTTCAAAGTAATTCCTTGGTTTTGAAACGGCTTGAGGAAAAGGAATTGGGTTCCTAAGTGGAATTGAAGTAGGCGAGGGAATGGTTCAGGTTCCTTTTCAAGTTTCATTTTCTTTTAATTATCTAGTTCAACATTCAAAGGAGGTCTAGAGGACTTATCTTGAGGAATAGAAATGTGCTTTCCCAATCTAAGTTCAATTGCACTTATATTACCCTTGGGGTTGGGTAATGGTTGAGCTGGGAGTTGGGAAGAATTTGATTGTTGTTGCTGGCTTAGGTGGGTTGCAAGTTGACCTATTTGAGTTTCAATGTTTTTAAGGCTAGAACGGGTGGAGGAGGCAAGATCTTCCACTGCACTTTCCCATGGTTTCTTGGAAGAAGAGGCTTGTCCTTGGTTGGGATTGTCTTGATTTTGGTTCTTGGGAAATCGATTGTATTGGATTTGGAATTGGGAAGGTGCACTAGGATAATGGAATCCAGGAGGAGGATTGTTCCTTTGAGGTTGAGGAACAAAAGGATAAGGTTGATGGAAGTTACCACCACCTTGACCATATTGGAATTGGTTTGGGTTTTGAGGAGGGAATTGAGGGGGGTGAGACATGGGGTTACCATACCTCAATCCTTGGGTAAAGTTAGAGGAGAAGGGCTTAGAGTGAGGTTGGTTGAAGTTTCTAACAAACTAACCTGATTGTTGAAGATTGGTGTTCCGCTGAGCATATGCTGCATTGAGCTCCATTGGTCCAGATGAATTAAATTGATCCTCTTGAAGTTGTGGACATGTGTCAGTTGGATGAGATGGAGATTTGCAGATTCCACAGTTTTTGACAGGTCCATGAAACATTGATTGCGGAGAAGACGAGGTTGGGGATTTGGTAGCCACATCTAGTTGTCACACAAGACCTGTAAGTTCACTCATCTACTCAGTCATTTTTTTCAGTTTAATTGATTGATTATCTTGGGCTTGTTTGACTTGAGCATGTGCTCGAGTATGGAATTTTTGTGTGTTTGCAGCCATGTTACTTATGAGATCTCTTGCAGCTGCAGGATTTTTATCAACAAGTGCACCACCACTTGAAGAATCAATGAGAGTTCTCTCCATAGCCAATAACCCCTCATAGAAGTATTGGATCAAGAGTTGGTCAGGGATTTGATGATGTGGCTAGGTTGCAACAATCTTTTTGAACCTCTCCTAGTACTCATGGAGTGATTCAATTGGGAACTGACGAATACCACTTATTTCCTTTCGGATAGAAGCCGTACGAGAAGCAGGACAGAATTTTTCTATGAAAAGTCGCTTCATGTCATTCCATGTGGTTATGGAACCAAGAGGTAGGTAGTAGAGCCATGACTTAGCAGTGTCAGCTAGGGAAAAAGGGAATTCTCGGAGTTTGATTTGTTCTTCAGAAACCCCTTGAGGCTTCATGGTAGAGCACACCACTTGGAACTCTTTAAGGTGGAGATGTGGATCCTCACCGGCTAGCCCGTGAAAATGAGGGAGAAGATGAATCAAACCCGATTTGAGTTCGAAGTCAGCTTCTATGTTTGGATATTGAATACCAAGTGGTTGGTAATTCATAACAGGGGCAAAGAGTTCAATTAGGGTTTGTTCCCTAGGATTGTCCATTTCCATTTCAACTGGTTGGATGAGGAATGGTTCTTGAATTATTTGAGTATCTCTTATGTTCCTCATAATTTGGTGAAGTGTTCGCTCAATTCCAGGGTCAAACAAATCTGAGGGATTGTTTGGGAGGCTATGAGGCATTCAGAGAGATTTTGGAAGAAAGAGGAAGACATGTTTTTCTTTGTGTTTTTTTTCAGTTTATGATTTTTAAGAGGAAGACGAGTTTTTCTTTGTGTTTTTTTTCAATTGTTTTAAAAAATTTGTTTTTTTTTGGTTTTTTTGAAAATAACCAGAAACTAATGACTACTTAAAGTACCATTCCCCGCCAAAAATTCCATTTAAAACGCACGGTCGATTGTCACCTATCGACCGGTCAAAGTTCTGGTGCTCTGCTAATGTGTATAGCAGCACTCGGGTCGAATCCTCGGTGATGATACTTTGAAATAGTCGTTTGTTTTTAGTTTATTGTATTCTAATTAGGAGGGTTTTTTTTCAGATCTTAATTGAAATTACTAATTGATTATGATTGATTTAACAAATTGATAATTATTGGGATGAGTTCATCATTAGGTTAGTTAAGCTTGTAATATCCTGGAGATTTGCTTTATATTGCATTTAAATTAACGCCCATGTCACAAGTTGACGTTGATTTGAATTCCCAAGTGTTAAGGCTTTAATCCAAGCCTTAACATAACTTAGGGTTCTAATATCAATCAGAACATGTTTATGTTAGTGTATTTGTGGTTCCAATAATCCATGGAAACCACATGCTAAACAAAATATGTCATTAATCCATGACATATTAAGTCCAACATACACAATGTTAAATTAACGAATACACATCGAGAAAATACTCTCAATCACGTAACATCCCTAATTTATAACTCACCCCAATGAGATATTTACTCAGACATTTGGGTTTTTAATATTCTGGTTATAATAATTATGATGATAAATTAAGAATATAATAAAAAAAAGGGATTAGAAAAGAGTGGTACGTCGAACACACACACACACACACGAACAATTATGATAATTAAAAACAGATTTATGATTAAATGAGGAAGAAAAATAAGGGAAGGAGATTTAACTAAATTTCAACTATTTTAAGAACATTAATATTAAAATACATAAAGTGGAGGAGAATAAGATATATTGAAGAAGAAACTTTCATTAAAACAGAGTTACAAAAGAAAGGACTTACAAAATTACAAAAACAAAGAACACAAAAGCAAGGGAAAACAAAGAGAGGAAGAAAGATCTCTCAAGTGAAAACATGATTATGGAATGTCCTCCCAAGCCTTTGGAAAGGCTTTTGTCGTGCCAATATGTTCTCCTCTCTTATGAAATGCCAACCCTTTTGAATGGAGAGGAGGGGATGTATTTATAGCCCTATGTGGTGGACTATTTACATTCCAGAAATACCCCTCCAATTGGCTCGCATATATGGACATCAAGACAGAAGAATATCGAGAAATATCCTTATTCAAAGTTTTATATATTAAAGTTTTCCGACTAATCTCAAAAATTGGAGTCATTTGGACTTAATTATCAAAAGTTATGGGCAGTTGAGTAAACAAAGTAAAACTGTCCATTTCAATCCATTCTTTTTGAAGTCCAGAATGTGAATGGGTTTTTGAATATGAATATTCCTTAAAATCCTAATGGGTTATTAAAAACATTCTGCGACATATATCTCTCCTTTCACACTGAAAAATCTCATCTTGATTTTATGCTTACATCATGAGATATGCCATGCATATTATACTGATTTTAATTATCGGCCAGAATGGTGGGGTGGATTTCAATGCTTCATTTGGGCCCCTTGTACATAGATTTGGGCATTGAAATTTTTGTCCAAGATGACATGTAGTGTCCCCAGAAGTATTGTGGAGATTTAATGTTTTTGGACTTCTGGATTGTGCCCAGTAAATCAATCTTCAAGGCTGGTCCAGTTTGTCCACAGATTCTTTGGTCTTGTTTGTGAGGACCATATGACCCTTCAAATGGAAGAATTGGATCATGGTACCTTCTAAGGAAATGTTTTATATTGAAAGGATAATCCTACAAAATAATAACCACACAATTAAGATCAGTATAGGTATAGTTATTATTAAAACATTAAACCGACTGAATTGGACTACTTTTAAAAATGCTCAAAAATTATACTTAATATTAAAACATTAATATTTCACAAAAATTATGCACATTTCATATAAAATAAGTAAATGGAGTATATAATAAGTCATTAAAATATTAATAAAATCAGTTTGATCCATCCATGTAGTTCGATTCTGATCGATTTCATCAAAGGTTATCTGATCCCAAAATAAAAGGTAGGATTTTACATTCCATTTATTCGATTTTATACTTCCATTAGTGTTTAGGTTACAAAATAACTTAATAATTAATATAATAATGGTGTGGGTAATATAAGATTTTATTTTAATAGTATTCCATAACATCACTAGGATTTTAGGTCTGTTAATGTGTTACACTTCATGTTTATGTGATAAATTTTGTTAGATTCATATTTTATGTTTCCTACATGTTTGATAAAATTCCATGATTGGTTTCCAACACTAAAGGACTCATTTATTGGGTTTTTAAGACAATAATGATTTTCAATGTGAGTTTAATTTCTAGGATTAAAGTGTTTTCATGTTCTAAAGGTTTGTGTTATTATATGAAATGAAATAGTGATCCCTTTTTGTTTTTGGTGGTTGTTATTTATTGTTTCATATGATTTACTTTATAATTATAATTATATTTTTTTAAAAATGAAATGGGATTAGAAAAGTTTTAGGTTATATGTTATAATATAATGTCTTGGTTGACACATTATAATGTGATGTCTATTTTACCCTTAATTACCCCTGTATTTTTTGATTATATGTTTGTTATACATGTGATGAATTCTTTTGTTGTAAATAATTAAGCACATATGAAATTGGAATATTTCTAGATGAGTAATGTGGTGTTTTAAGGGTGGGATTTTGGTGTTATCTCGTGGGTCTTTGTGATTTTCTTATGATGAATATTTTTTGTTCATGTCCCACTATGTTTATTTTTTCCATGTGGATACCATTTCTAGAAAGTTATATCTATTGAGGAATTTATAGGCTAGTTGAGATTTATACAACATCTAGTCACCCCCAGTTTTAGGTAACATCTAGCTAGTGGGATGGTATCTTAAGATACTTGTTATATTTAATTGTCTAATGAATATGTAAATGTTATCATGTTGATGGTAGGTCAACTTTTCATGGCTGACACATGTCCTTTTATTACCATTGGTTCTTACTCAAGAAATTTAGTATTTGTTATAACCGTTTAAAAATATATTGGTATGTGTGTTTCCTATTATTTGGATATAATTTCTTTATGAGTCTATCATCTTTTATTTTAGTAATTATGTTATATAATTTTCATCCATCTATTTTTGAAATTAATTGTGAATTTATAAGGTTAGGATTGGTTTTTTATTTCCTTGGACCATTATTAATCATTGGGATGGATATGTAAAATCATATAAATTAAATAAAGGCAAAAAAATCTTATGGGTTTCATGGTTTATATGGATTAAAATTCATTAAAACCATATTGTGAGTCATTTCTTCAAATTTATGATGTTTTAAAGGAATAAGTTTCCTTATTTAAAAGTATTTTCTTTTGTAAATCCTCTTTATAGAATGTTTTATAAGTTTTTTTATTTAATAAAATTATTATTCGATGTTAGATTTTTTATCATGTAAAATATAAATTAATAACATCATCTTTTATTAATTTCAATGTAAAAATAATGGATAATTTAATGAAATGAATTATTTAAAATCATTGTTGTATCCCACTGGCTTCATCTGACACCCTATATAGTAATGATGGAGGGTATGTGTTCTTCATGTCTTATGTAGGTTTATTCAGGTCATTGAATTCAATTTAGAATAAATGTCATTTTAATTAAAGTTATTATGATATTTTGGATCATGGTGGTGACATTTTAGTCACATGGAGTTGTTGAACATACCATATGTGTCATGGAACCAGTTGGTTCCAGTTGTTTTTCCTTATTGGTCTTCCAATAATTTTAATTAAACATCCACTGTAGTTTTGTAATGTTGTATTAAATTTTTGTTTTACTTATATATATTCTATCATTCTTATTTTTCATTTATGATTATTTCATGTTCTGATGTATATTAATGGTTTATTGATTCTAAAACCAAGTCAAACATCTATAATAGATACCCATGATTCATGTTTTCAATAATGGGTGATTAGGGATGATCCTCAGGTATATAGAGGGTCAGATGGAGATTCCCTGGGATAGACGCCCAAGGTTGGTTTACATAAATATGGTATCATACCCCCATTTATTTATAGGTATCTTCATTCTTCCAATTCACCTTCTCATTATTTGGGTTTGACTAGTTAAATGGATATTGAACCATCTAGACATATGTGGTTGGTCTGGGGAAGTGCTTGGGTAGATCTTGACTATGATGGATCTAGATTTTCTATTGGATGTCAGGAGTCTCCACCTGAATTTATGGATTGAAGGTATTTTTCAGGAGATATATTGGTGTGGATTGCTGTTACTCTGAATTTTCGAGATATTTTGGTAGATGTCCAAGGAAATTACTTATATTAGAGTTGAAATTAAAAGAAATTCATATGGTATATTTTAAAGGCACACAATCAATAAAATTGTTTATATATTATGAAAACCATTATATTTTACTTGTTTTTCCACATAAATAGTTGGTGCATGGTCTGAAAAACCATGTGGCCAAATCAAGTGTAAGGTCCTAACCTAGTATCCACTAAAATGGTTCCTTGATTCAGTTAGTTACATGGCCTCAAGAATGACTCCCTCTTTGAAAAAGGATGTCAAATAGTAGAGAGGGTCAAAGGATGGTGAAGTGTGGAGGCTATACATTCATAATTAGAGTAACAAAGTGGTTTATAATAGATAAATCAAAATTAGAAGTTGTAGAAATATAGTTAATGGAATCAAGAAGAGATAAACAATCCCAATAATAATAAAAATACAATCCCATATCTATTAATATATACAAAATTATGTCTTATCAATACCAAATGGAAAAAAGAATAAATATATAAGAAAAAAAAATATCTATAAAACATAATAAAAAAATAAGGCCATTCTCCCTAAGAATCATATGTAAGATCTCATTCCTATGCTTCAAAGATACTATTCCCATCGGTGACCATAGAAGATGGATACCAACAAGTAATATGAATCAAGTATTATGATAGAGGAAGCCCATATAGGATCAGATATAAACATATTTGGACGCCAACAATAGTGCCCAATGAAATTTTTTCTATGAGTATAAAATAGTATAGTGTGAAAATATATCAATAAATTTGTAAATAAATAAATTTTAATAAGCTAGTCTTGGGATCCTGAATGAATTCATGGCTGATGATACCTACTTCTATCTAATAAATTATTTCTAAAAAATTCCATCTATATAAACACACACAAAAATATATGTTTAATAATACATATGAAAATATAGACATGCACCTGTGAGTACCAAAGGTATAAGGAATCAAAATCAATATAATAGTAACACAATAGTCAGTTAATTAAGGAATCAACTAAAACAACAAAAAAGTGAACATAGAAAAGGTCATAAATCTATAGTAGTTGTATATGTACCATGGAAAAACCATTACACACTTGTATAATGGTGATCAATAAAGTAATTAATCTCATTTATTCTATTATCCCAAAAATAAAATTCATACATGGGAATCCATGTATCTCTTAAGGCGTAATTTAAATCATATACCAAGTGAGTCCATACAAGGTGTTCTATATAAGGAATCAAAATATAACAATATGTTCAATTGAAAATTTATTTAACCAATGTTCCCATCCATGGAATTTAATACAATGAATCAGAGTATCCCTGCATGTTCTAGAAAATTTCCACTTAACAGTTGAGTTCATGAATGGAATTATGCATAAGGAACCCATCGTTCTCCTGAGAAACTATATATATCATTAAGACAATGTGAAAATAAAAGTAATTACTTATATTGAACCCAAATATCCTTCTATTTTTAATACAATTAATATAACCAATGAACTCATCCAATGGAATATTGTGGTATATCTGTTTTTAAAATTTTACTTCTTCAATAGATTATATGATTAAAAAAATGATTAAATATTTTTACTGTGAACTTGGAATTGTAATGACAAGAATCAAATGAATTAATTAAATTATGAAAATATCGTTGACATATGTTTATAAAATGAATTCAATTTTTACTAATTATTTATAAATGATAATAAAAAATAGTTGAAAATAATATATGTGTGACCATAAAAAATTGTGTTTATAACCATAATGGAATATAATAATAAATTAATGAATTTTACTAAAATATATTTATGGTATTTATTTATTACATATTCAATAAAATATGGTTAAATTCAATCATCTAGTTTTACAGGATTAAGATAAGAATATATCCAATTTTATGCAAAAAATTATATACTCCCTAAAGAAATTTTATCACCTTTTAACGCCGTGCATGTTTCAAAACAAAATATTGACACTTATAAATTATAGTAAACAAAATAAGATTCAATTTTTAAATCAGAAAGTAAAATTTTTCTTAGGGTGATATTTTGATAATTTTTTTGAAAATATTTATTTTTTAAGTGAATAGTTAAAATTCTGATTTTTATAAAACTGACATTTTCGTTATATTAATAGTCTATTTTGGATTTTAATAGTAACCTAAACTATGAATGTATAAATATAATTTAGGTATCTTATGAAAGATAATATAATCTATTTATATATTTAAAAATGTAAATACATGTTTTAAAATTGATAAATTAATTATTGGTATACTTTGAAATATTAATGTTTATTCACTATACTATAAGTAAAATAAATATTTTAAATAAAATTTATTTTTCCTAAAAAATTCATAAATTTATAATTTTTACCCTATTATTATAAGATAATTTTATGAAACTCTAATTAATTTTTCAGTGTCATAAAAATAATTTTAATTTTAAAATTAGTGTTTTTTGAGTTAATGATGATTTTAATTTGAACCAAATTTCTTATATTTTGATTATATTTTTCATTAAATTGTGTTCCTTTTTTAATTATACATTAAAAAAATGTTTTGGGTAAACTGTAAGGATTTCTATAAAATAGTTGAATTTTTGGTGAATAGTGAAATATCGAAATTTACTATTTAAGATGAATACATATAATACTGAGTTCTAAATGATGTTTTAATAATTTAATCCCATAATCTCTAACTATGCAACATTATATTAATATATGTTGTGATAATTCTTAATCTATTGATATTATTGAGGGAATATCATAATAAAATTTATAAAATATTCAAAAAATACCCCTCTCCTACACTAGAAAAACAACCCCTCACCACCTCTTATCCTCAAACCTCCAAGGCCTTTATGATAATCCAATTTATTTCCAATCCTCTGACCATGTCTCTTCCCCTTTTCTTGGAGCATTTATTCTAAATAGAGACCAGAAATCAAGTTCTTTATAGAGGTTCTGAAGGGGAATAATTAAAAATGTAAAACCCTTAATACTTCTATTTCAATATATTTCAATTTTATTTATTTTATTATGCTTCTATAAAATCATTAATACAAGAATTCATAGTAACTCTATAATTATATATATAAAGTAATTTTATTATAATAATGAAAAATATAACATAAAAACCTATAAGGACTCGGCCTTAAAACATTACATAATCTTGAATTAAATGAATAATTCATATTGAGGGTCTTTTATGGTTTAGGGTTTTTGAGAATTAGGCCATAAATATTACATATCAACTTGAAAATTAAATGTAGACACTACTACTTAGTATCCATTTTTTCATAATGTAAAAAGTCTTAAAAAGAAACATGTCTAAATCCATGTTTTAGACAACATGACTTTTCCTTGATCCCATCCTTGACCCTATTCATCTTTATTTCCTATGGATTTTTTTTTTAAAAAATTGGTATGAGAATAAAAATATCAGTAAGGGTTATAAAATAAGGAAGGGAAACATTAACCAATCAATAAATACAAATAAATGAAACCATACTTTTCGATCATAACATATCCCATGAAATCATAAGATTTATGAATAACACATAGCAATCCTAAATCATAATGGTAACTTATGGAATCCATATCATACATAAATTGTAGCTATCACTTCTATGTAGGGAGTTACGTTGGAATACCCATCACAATATATTCCCTAAATATCATATGGGAAACATTAATGTTTACCTCCGTCACATTACCCAATTCATTGGAGAGCTATCTTGGGCTCACCAACCCTAAGTATGTCACGGAACGACCTGTATACATAAACAACTGCCAATAACCAAAACATATTAATAACTCATAAAAAATCATAAAGGAAAGATATCATTTCCACATTACTATCACATTATATTATTTAATGATACTTACATAATCAATTCTTTATCAAACCATTTTCAAAAACCATTTAAAACATTTAATAAAGAGATTTTTTAATCAAAGTGTCCTATACAACTTTGAAACTTTTAAATGAATCATAATTTGAAAAAATTAATGCCTATATAAATAATTCCTAATTATTTGTGAAAATATGGATATTAATGAGAAATATTTAGAAGAATAAATCTTTGAAACATTTTAACTGATATTTTAATTAAAGTGTTTTTAACAAAATGAGAGATGCTTGAATACAAATAATGGAGGAATAAAATTAATCAGAACTTTACAATATCATGAGAATATAGGTATTCATGATAAAATATTCAAAAGGACAGTATATAAACCACATAAGAGTGAATTGGTGAATAAAAACAATGAGGTCTCAATGGAATGTAAATTAAAATGAAGTCCCTTATAAGGACGGTATATTTAGATTAAAAAAAATCAATGAAATAATTATGTGTAAAAATAATAATACACCCAATATAAGTGTATATTAAGTATAAATAATCATCATTAATTCACACATTTTAATATCACAACATAATAAAGAAGTATTAGTTTAACCCAAAGAATTGAAATTGGGTGAAGAAGTCCCCTTACTGAAATTTGACAACCTAACGACGTCACTTTAAAATTCATAAAATGAGTTTATGAGATAGAGAAGGGTATCTCATCACTTGTACATAAAATCTACAGTAATAAGGATATAGAACAATATACCGCGACATAAGAAATTGGAAATTAAAATACATATCAAAAAGAGGTCTTTTAAAAAAAGGTGGGTGAAATGTTCCCTTATATATTTGGTAATATACGAAACATACACCCCATGAAAGATGGATAATTCAATTAAGATTTAAATAACAATAAATTAATTTATATTACACAAATAATACAATCATGGGTAGTACATCCACCACAAAAAAGGAAATAGTCGCAAATATAGCATGAATCTCATGGGAATAAAAAGTGAGATGAAAACCCCTTACCACGTTGTAATCAGTTGAGTCATATGAAAACAAGTTAATAAACACAAAATTAATCACATAAAACCATGAATATAGATATAATCATGATAATATATATATCGAATGGAAGTGCACAATACACCACATGCAATAAATAAGTGGCGAACAAGGGACATCTCATTGAATTAAAAGTGAGATAAGAAACCCCTTACCTTGTGTCCGACTTGACCTATTAGTTCTTTAATCTGATGAATAATAAGATAAATTTAATTTATACTTTATTAAGAACCTTTTTCGACTTTATTTTTCAATTTATATCACTTAATACCTCTTTATAAACATTATGCAATCATTTAAGTTAATAATGGTGGTATTGTCGATATTTAGTACTTGAGTCAAAAATTAAATTCTTGTAATTACAAGTTCATCATGTGGTCAAAAGTACTTTATCTCTAAAATTTTATTCCTGATTTAGTTATCATTTATATCATATATATCCATTATATGTATGTATTTATAAAATTACAAAAAAATTTGAGATAAGAAATGAAATGTAGCATTCATGGAGACGGTAAGCCATACGTATGCATGAACAGTACATTCATTTCTAATTCATATTCAATGGAATGAAAACTTAATGATAAATAGGTATATTATAATTCCAATATAATATAATATATAATTTCATTAACTCCATCCTTTATACGTTCCACGTTTGGCATGAACAAGTCATATCACTTTGAGGGTGCGGTAGTCTGCACTTCCTCAAATTAAATTATCGTATTTACCGACTATTGAAACCATAAAGGTATTATATAAATGAAAAATAAATAACCATATAAAAAAGATAAATATAATATTTATAACATACAAATATATTTCTATCTTAATTTCTACCATAAGAGGTGATAGGAGAATATTAAACAATCATTGTTTTGTGAGGCAGTGGTTCACTATCCACAGAAATAGTATGTTCATTACCTATTAGATGGAGGTGTGTGTAAGTATAGTTAGAATAATTCTCATAAACAAAACCTAGTATATTTAGGATACTTTTTCTGTTATAAAACAAATGAATAAAAAGATTTTATGGGGTTGTATAAGTAAAATAAAACAAAATAACTTAAGAGAAAACATTACCTTTAAATCCTCTATCTCTCATTAGTTTGAACCAAAAGTTTTACTTGAATTATCTTATGCCTATGGGAATGATTCTAGGAGGAGTATAAGGATGTAGGGAGATTAATTGGTTAGATATTGGATGAGCCAAGGGTCTTTATAAGTGTGAGTAATGGGTTATATGTGAGGGTTTTTATAAGGGGGAGGGGGGCTCTTTAGGAAAAAATAAAAATACTATTTTATTATATAATTATGTTTAGTTTATAAACATCCAAAAATTATTTAAGTAAAAGATAAGATGACTCATGTTAGAAATAAAATCATCTAATAAAAATTGTAAAGGTTTTGGATATTTTTTTAATCTTTATAATCTTATTTATTTAAATCAATCACTAATGGGTTAAACATTGCATCATTATTGTGTCATAAATAATATTATTAATTTGATGTTTGAAAATTATAAAAAAAGTTCATGATATAGGAAATATTTTAAGCCTTCAAAGTATTATTTATTTTCTAGGATATAGATTGTATAACCCCATGTAAAAATTTATTTACAAAAATATATTTGTTTAAGTAATTTTAGTCTTTACTTTAAATTTAATAATATAATGTGCAATTATCACTCCCATGTGTCTCCATGGGGTCCCAAAATAGTCCCAAGGATGATCATGGTATAAATTGTATGAATCAATAGGATTAGGACATATTTTTGGGTAATTTAATATTATTATAATAATATTTTGTTACCCTTATTTACCAGATTTACCCTTTATCCACGGTAAATAAACTTTTTACAGAATTAAATATTTATAATGTATAAAAATAAAAGATACCTATTTACAAAATTTGGACCTCATGATTTCAAATATGGAATCCATTTTTACAAATTCAAAACATATAAGTGGAAGGAACTATTTTAAACATTATTCCCACTGTCAAAACAAAAAGCGTGCTTTTAGGAAATAATAACTATCAAAAGATTGACACTTATTTATGTCCAATTTCAAAGTGAAATTAATTCCAATTACCAATATGGGATTTAATGGTAAAAATTTAATTTAATTATACTTTAAAACCAATTAAAATGATAATATATCCATATAAATAAGTTATATTAAAATGAAGTTTTGAATTATAATACTATATTTTTCACTATTCATTAAGAAATTAATTTTATTAGAAAAATACACAAAAAATACCCAAAGTAAATTATGAGGTCTTGATTCTAAAAAAGAATTTTATTTTTTCAAATAAAACATATAAAAGTGACCAAAAGTACATTTAAAGATGGTTCTTCATTAAAAGTCGGTAAATCAGCCTTTTAATGAATATTAGAGTATTTATGCTTAAAATTAGATTCTTTCTTATTTTAAGCCTCAAAAATTTATTGGATAAATGTAAAAACATTTAAAAAATGTATATTAATATTGTAGTTAGTCATTTCCATTACCACTAATAAAATGACTAGGCATTAACTACCATTTAAAATAATAATTTTATTATATTAATTTTCAGTATAACTCAATGTTGTGTGCAACATAAGATTTCAAAGAAACCCAGTGTTTCATATCAGGTATTCCATCGAACATAGAATAATCGTTAAATTAAAATTAATATGTAATTAAAAAATACTAATAAATATTAAAATTGTATATTCTTTATTTACCTGTGATGTTACAGAACCCACATCCTCTACATTAAAAAAAAGAGAATAACATTTGTGATGTGTCGATTTACCGCCATAATGGATGATGCATTTTCATTTTCCATTACCACCATCAAGGATGGTTAAAAAACCATTATTATGGATAAATAATATTTTATCGACAATATTAAAAGATAAATAATGTTATTAAAATAGTGTATATACATGGTATTAAACAAAAGATATTCCTGATGTTCGATAAACTCCAAAATATTCTAAATGGATATCCTTATTGTTTTATCTAATTATTCATAATAATACATTTAAAAAATTGATTCATGATACCATTAAATATTGTGTAATATCATTAATACTAATTAATTTCACTTATGGTATCTTTCTTCCAATTTTACATGAATTCCCATAATTATACAAATGGGAACCAATCATAAAAACTAACAAATGAATGCTCCCACATGATAAAAGTGAATCTTATGACTCATTAAAATGGTTATAAATGAAATAAATTTATAAAAAATAAATTACATGTTTTATAGGTTCTATGTAAATTTTTTAATGAATTTAATTTCATTATCTATGATGTTAATTTAAAATGCAGAACACTTTCTAACATAAGGTAAGGGTTTTGTCAACTCAATTTTATTTTCTAGAGATATGACTTATTCACCACTATTTTTGGGGTGTGATGTATGCCTAATAACTATTTATTTATAATATAATTAATCTATTTATTTTAATGGTATTAAATTTCATATTTTATTGTTGCTAATTTTATGGTTTGTATGGTCCGGTTGTTTTCCATGTAGTAAGGGAAACTCCCAAAACTGCCATTTTTTATTTGGGTTATACTATGTCTCTATTTCTTTAATACAATGATATTTTTCATTATTTTTATATAATATTCTCAATTATATTTATATGTTACAAAATCATGTGTCCATATTTGTTCGTGTTTCTTTGATGGAGAAATACATGTTTTACAAAGATCACTTTTTCAATTTCTTGTAATAAGATAACCCAAATAAAGATAACCTTCCAATGGTTTCCCATTTTCATGTACCATCCATAGTCTATTTTTGGACACAATTAATTTTATAAAATCACTCATTTTTTCATTAAAAAATGTAGTTTTTCACTACTAGTATTACATAAAAATTATTCATCTGAATTTTTTCAATACTCTTTAGTGTTTTACCTTAAACCACACTAAAGATTATCAATTCTAATGTTTCATAAATTCTATTTAATCATGTTTTCAAAAAAATTGAATATAATTTATGTCTCAAACATAATTTCATTATTCTTACCATTTATTTTCTAGGATATTAATGTTTATAATATTATTTTAATGAAAAATACAACTTATTTTCCAAAATAACTATTATTTTCAATAAAAAAGTTTATCTCTCTTAAGAATTTCTCTATTATTTGAGTAATTTAATCTATGATTGTGATTAAAATATTTAAAAGTAAAATGTGACAGTTTGATTTAATTATCTATTTTTATTATACATTTCATTAATTTAGTGAACTTATTAAGTGATGGATAGGGTCATCTATATCCTCTCAATGCATTGACAGGTTTATGAGACAATATAGAACCAGTTTTCACCCATTTTGGTATGGTTTCTTCACCTATGAATTGTAACTATGGTTATGTATTTTTTAAGTATTCATTCCCTCAATTTTGTTTTAGTAATTGATATTCCATGTGATTATTTGGCTAGTAAAATATCCATGGTTATGTTTAATTCTCATGTGATTATTTATATGGGATTATTTATTTGGATTTTAGTCCTTTTAAATTATTCTCAAGATTATGTTTTAATGGAATGTGTTTTTGTTATTCAACTTTTGCTAATGATTATGTTTTTCATTACTTCTTCTGTATTTCTTACCCATACTAGGAATTTCAGTTCTCCATTTTCTTATGTTTTATTTTTACCTAGGATACAAAGATGTAATATTATGACTTTCCTTTTTCAAGATGAATAAATAGAGGTAATGACCCCCAAGTCCCACCTCTAGTAGGCCCTGGGGTGGAGACCACCACCAAGGGTATGGAATATCTCAAAATGGGAGGGATTTATGATTTTTTTAAAACAATATTAGGAGGTAACCCTAGAAAACTAATATAACAAATTATCAATCTATATTAAAAATTCAATTTATTCATTTCATCCCTACCTGAGAAAATACCAACCAAATCATGAAACAAGACACATATTATAAGACACATAAGGAAGAAGAACCATGGTAAAACAACCAACTTTCCATTTCTTCTCCACATAACACCCATGCCAACCACTTTCGACATAATTCCTAAAAATAATTCCACATACCCCCCCCACAATAGTGTAAATCTTCAAATCACATTCATATCCATCAAAAACTTTGATCACAACCATCAGAAGACCTAATGCATAAACACACCCAACCAGGTAACACAAAAAGTACAAGCTGGTTGTAGTCCCACTAAATAGCACCACACATCATTTGCACAATCAAACATTCACTCAACA
Organism: Viscum album; assembly: GCA_963277665.1. NCBI lineage: Eukaryota > Viridiplantae > Streptophyta > Magnoliopsida > Santalales > Viscaceae > Viscum > Viscum album. The sequence goes on from OY728127.1 coordinate 116,124,052, forward strand.
TGAGATTCCACTACACCACCCAAACCAACGCATACATAGCCATTCTCCCAACTATAGAACCAAGAAAACCACACAAGGTATGTGATAGAACAATCCACACACAACACATAGCCAAACTAAACATGTAAAGGTGAAATAAAATTTATAAAATAGATGTTATTTAATTCCACATTGATAATTATGGGGTTATCACTGAGAATGTTTGATCATGAGTAATCCATTTATTTAAAAGGGTATTCGTGGTTAAGCATATTTTTATATTTAAAACTATTCAAAATAATATCAACAACATGGATTCATAATCCATTATAGGTCTACTAATAGAGACCTCCATCATCCATTATTTTTAGAAGGCATACAACCAATACAATTAACAACATGGATAAAAATAAAATATAAACAAAATTATCTTCGTCACCATCATCCATACCCTTTTATATCTCCATCATGTTTGAATTCAACAGTATTATCAGGGAGACAACATACATCCACCTCGCATGATAAACAATCAAAAGGGAGATGAAGAGCTTCCTACCTCAAAGAACGTATGATTATCACCTCCTCTTTTTTCAAAAATAGGAGGTGCAAAGGTAGCATGGAAAAGACTATTGAAAAATGAGATTATATTGCCAAGACACAATGAATGATTTCTTATGAAAGAAAGGTTCTATGTGCCCCATACCCAGAGAGAAAAAGAAATAAAAGAAGAAAGCAAAGTGTCCAGCTTTGAAGGAATTGATATGAGAACCATTGGATATGGAACCATTTTAATTCCACATAAAAAGCAGATCCTAACCAAGACTATATAGTTTTTCCATTTACGAGACTAGGGATTTTAAAAAAAATATGAAGTTAAGATTTATAGAACATTAAAAGGCACCAAAATCATTAAATATGGTCTTCAACCAATTTTACATTAAATAAATTTTTAACACGGAGAATCTAGAAAAACATGGGAAAATTAATTTTTTAAAAAACTGTTGAAATTGATGCACTTTTTTGTGAGTTACTTGTGAAACCTACCAGTAGTGAGTTACTTCTTGGTGACCTACTATTTGGAAAGTCACCTTTTGGTTACATACTATTTGGTGAGTCATTGTTCGGTGAGCTACTACTAGATGACTCACAATTGGATGGCCCATCAGTGAAACCCACCATTGCAAGTCACTAGTTCTAACTCACTATCTATGACCTACCATTAATGAGTCACCATTATAAAATTGGAAAACCTGTAAAATCAAGAAATGAGCTATCATGGCCTCCCATAACACCAAAAAAACTGAATTTTAACTAAGTAATGGATCAGGTAGGTTTGGTCCATTACATCAGATACCTCTCTAAATATTAACTCCCACATGTATTAAAAACCCAACCCAAAAGAAAGTTGTGTCTGAAAAAAACCTCGCAAGATGCCTCTCAAGGATAAAACTACATTTGAAACCCCAATAACAACTAAACACATCAATGTTCAATAATAAACCACTCTATTTTTTTGAAAGCTTAAATGAAACGTCGACATCTAAACATAACTCCTCTATCATATGCTAACCAAAAAACTAGATTGCAAACCTTAAAATCACAAAAAAACAGACTATTTGAACACATAGATCTGGTAAATCTTTCCTCCATGTGAAGATTCTATTTACTTTGGGTTGCATTGACTCAATTTTATAGCTTTAATCACATTTCAATTAATGGGAATTGATTAGGAGTCACGCACTCTCCTTTTCATATGTTAGAACAGTATTTAAAATTCAGAACAAGTAAAAAACCCATCTCATATCAAATTATTTTGAGAATTACATTATAAAGAAAGACATAACAAGGAACAACATAAAACAACTTCTGGTACTGTGCACACATATGTGATTCTTTCTCCCAAGTAATCTCTTCCAGGACACCATACCTCCACAACACATGAACCAAGGGAATGGTCCATCCACACAACACCTTCTCCCAACAATCTTGGACCTCTACTAGTCGCTTCACATACATTTCATAATCATTGATATCCAAATTTACCCATTCAGTGACATGCGTGTCATAATTAAGATACCAATGAAGCTGAGAGACAAAAAATATGTTGTGGATCCTCTCCAACCATAGTGGAACTACCAACTGGTAGGAAACATTTCAAACTCATCCCAACACATTGATTGGTTTAATGAAACTAAGAGAAAGCTTACTCCATCATCCAAACCTCTTCTTCCCATGTTGAGGAGAGAGATTCAATAACACAGGGTCCCCAACATCGAACTCCAAGGGAATCTTCCTATGATAAATATATGAATTATTGTGGTCATGTGTTGATTTACTCATCCCATGAACAATTTGAACCTTCTCTATTGTGCTTTGTACTACCTTGGGACCCAGAATATCTATTTCCCCAACTTCTGTCTAGAATAGTGGTTAATGACACAGTCTTCCGTAATGATAATTAAAAAGAGACATGCTAATGGAATAAAAATAGCTATTATTGTAAGAAATCCTCACCAAAGGAAAATGACACACCCAAGACCCACCAACATCCAAAAAGTATTCCCAATCTTTTAGGTACTGGGAGGGGTAGTAGAAGCCGATTGGCCGAGAATTTAAATTTTTTCGCATCACCAGATCTACGTTACAACGTTGAATTCAGTAATCATATCCCAGTATGATATGTGGACCACATGTGGATTTGACATAGAAAATAAAGAAATCAAACATGTACCTTTTTCAATTCTGATTTCTACAATTACATTGCAGGATTCCGTCGACTATTGCTTGAAGAATCCAACTTTGAAGCCCTCTATATCATCCACACACACCTCCTGAATTTTCGTGTACATCTCTCATTGGAATCTGGGAACTAGCATGGTACTCTAATGATATCTTCGACGCAATGATGATCACTGATGGAAAGATACTTCTATCCATGAATGATGAGCTTGAAGTTCTTCCTTTCTTGAGAGAATCTCTCTCTAGATTCTAGGAGGAAAGAGTCACTCTCAATTCTATCACATGAATAGTTACATGGGGAGAGCCTCTCTTTTACTTATATAGGGAATATCTAAAATACCCAGTATGGGTTACCGACCCCCGTGTAATATATATTCTCATTATAACAATCATTAATATTTAATTATGTCAAATTAAATTATTCCATAACTAATATTTATAATTTTATCACAAATTGAAATATATATTAAACATACATTTTGTGATAAACTTGAGTCTATAACTCGACTCACTTCACCTAAAAAAATTAAATGATTCCTAAATATTCTAATCCATTAGAATAATATTTCATCTTTATATTTACTTAATCAATTAAAAATACATGTTATAAATTAATTCAACAAATTATTCCATACTTAATAATTAAATAATTTATTTATTATTTGGTGATACATAGAACTTGCCTAATACTCAGACCCCTTTTAGCGGGGCCCAATGATTTCTATTTTCCTATTTAATAGGATTGGGCAGATTCTCAAAGTGCTATAGTGTGTGACCCTCTAGGTCCTTATCTCAATAGCAGTGAATATTATATTCACTGACTAAGAGCGGGGTCTAGCAACCAACCGAGTCCCCTATAGTGATAAGGAAAATTGAAATCAATGACTACATTCCTACTCACATGGTATGTGTAATATAATCTCTTCGTCATTGATATCTCAATAAATTAGAATGCACACGACTGTCATCATCCTTTATCTTACTTTATTTTGACTGTTGATATGTCCAGACGGTCTTACCTTCCTCTATCATGGACATTGGTTTAATGAAGGTGCAACCATCCTAATCAACTAGGACCAAGATATCACTACCTCATCTCAGAACCGAAAAATCCTATCTTGATCATTAAATCAATTCCATGTCACCAATGATGCACTCGACACAAACTACCTCACCACGACTCTATCGCCATGGTTTTCTACTTGCATCATCGTATGCAATTAAATGAAAAAAATTGATAATTATATCAAGTCTAGAGACCATTACACGTGTCCGTAGATAGGAACAAACAATGAAACATAGAAGATGTGGGGTTTCTATTTTGCTAGTATGTCCTCGCGATCTCAATAACTAGAGATCATCAAGTGAGAACTTGGTGAAATGAAGTCTCAATGCATATGGGCCCCAACACCTAATGGTCACACATAATATGTGTACTTTCATAAGGATTTATCTGGAATATAGGAAATTTAATTAAGAATACTGTCATGGCATCTCAGGGTTCTCATTATATCATGGGATCTTCTATAACCATTTGATACGACATGTAATCTAAGGAAATTACCATAAAAAAGTGGATGTATATGTATAAACACTATTATGGAAAGGTAAACACACACACACATATAATAAATTGCATATATGTAGTGGTAATCAATGTACAATACAAGTTGGGTCTATGGAACTCGTTTTCAACACTCCCACTTTCACTAGAGCCAACTGATAAAAAGATTCAATCTGCTAGCTCTCACATGAGAATCATGTTTCTGCAGAGAAATGGATTTAGTTAGGGGGTCCTCAATGTTTTCTTATATGGAAACTTTGGTAGCTACTAATTCTCCACTTTTAATAAAATTTTTCAAGATATAAAACATATAAAGAATATTATTTGTCCTATGGTGAGACCTCGACTCCTTTTCAAGCACCACAGCAGTAGTATTATCGCAATATACTGGAACATGGTGTGCACTTCTAGGAACACAACAATGTATGAGATAAAGTTGTGTATCTATATTTCTTCATTTTCTATATTAGAAGGTACAATATATTCACAATCTGCTATAGAATCAACAACCAAAAATTTCATTGAGCTTCTATAGCTCAATGCACCACCATTCATGAAAAATATGTAGCCTATCTTCGATTATAGAACATCCTAATCTTTCTGGAAACTAGAATCAGTTTATCCTCTCACTACTAGTTCCCCATATCCTCTATACACCAGGAACATATCTTTTTTATGCATCTTGTACTTTAGGATTGATTTAACAGCTTCCAAATGTAGCTCTCCTGGATTGGATTGTTATCTACCCACCATGCTTAATGTAAAGAAGACATGAAACTGAGTACATAACATGAAATACATGATGGAACCCACTTCCTAAGAAAAAAGGATTCTATTCATTCCTTTAATCTCCTCATATGTTTGTGGAAACATTTTCTAGGAGTGGTTCATACCATATGAAACAGGAAACAATCCTATATTGGATTGCTCCAAATTTTACCTTATGAGTACCTTGTCAATATATATACTTTGACTTAGCCCAATCGGCCTTTGATATCTACCATGATAGATCTTGATCCCTAGAATGCAGGTTGCTTTAACTTTGTCTTTCATAGAGAATCATTCATTTAACCAAGTCTTAATGGACTGTAAGACTTGGACCTAATTTCCTATAATTAATATGTCGTCAACATATAACACTAGAAAAATCATGGAATTCCCTTCAACCTTTGTATAGACACAAGGCTCGCTTTCCTTTTTTGACCAAACTGAATTCTCTTATGGCCTCATAAAAATGAACACTCTATGACCATGATGCCTACTTCAACCCATAAATGGATCTCTATAGATTTCATACATTATTGTAATTATTTGATATGATAAAACCTTCGGGTTGAGTCATATAGACCACTTAAACAAACTTCCCATTTAGAAAATAAGTTCTGACATCCATTTTCTAAATTTCATAATCATGAAACGATGCTATTGCAATCATTTTTTTGATGGATTTAAGAATTTCTACTGGTGATAAGGTTTCATCATTTTCAATTCCTTGACGTTTCATGAAACCCTTTGAAACTAGTCTTTCTTTAAAGGTATTAACCTCATCATCTATGTCCATATTTTTCTTGAATACCCATTTTCATCCAATGGTCTTTACATCAGTTGGAGTGTCTACCAAATACCAAACATGATTTTGATACATAGACTCCATGTCATAATTCATGGCTTCATACCATCTAGCATATTATTTTCCTTTTACTGCTTTCTTGTAGTTTAGAGGTTCATCATCCTTGAGGACTAATATGTTACATGAATCAGTGACAATAAAATAATTGCACTCTCATTATATAACCTCTCGCATAGACCTACACAATACTTGTGTATTTGGAAAAACTTATTCTTACAATTTCCCTTGTGGATATTGTTTCTCTACCAACCATTGTGAATATAATGCATTAACTTCATCAAATTAAATCTTTCTCCCATTATTTCCAATAAAAATGTGTTCCCTTTCTAGAAATATTTAATGTCATGCTACAATAACTTTTCTATCTAAAGTGTTATATTTGAAATATTCTTTGTTTCCCTTAGTATAACCTATGAAGATGAAATTCGTGCTTCTAGATGCCAATTTTTCACTTGGTAAAGTTAGGAAAAATTCCTTGCACCCCCATACACGTACGTGTGTCAGATTGGGTTTCTTTCCATACCATAACTCCTATAGAAACCCATATGTATCTTTAGTCGGTACTCGGTTAAGGGTATATAATTTTGTCTTTAAAGAGTATCCCCAAAAGGATAACAGAAGAGTTTCATGACTCATCATTGAGCTGACCATGTCATGCAAGGTCCTATTCCTCCTTTTACTAACACCATTCCATTGTGGTGGATATGGTGGAGTGTGTTGGGATACATTCCCACAAAACTTAAAGTGATCAATGAATTATTGTTTATGTTATTCTCCACCTCAGTCTGAGAAAAGTGCTTTTATCTTCTTACCAAGTTGGATTTCTACTTCATTTTTGGTATTCCTTAAATATCTGAAATGAATCATACTTATACTGCATTTTTCAGATATATCCATACCTACTATAGTCATTAGAAAAAGTAATAATGTATGAAAAACCACCAGTTTTTTCTACTAGAAATAGACCATAAACATCAGCGAGTATTAATTATAGTACTGAATTGGATCATTATCCCTTTCTTGAGAAAGGTTCATCGGTCATTTTCCTTGTAAACAAGACTGACATACATCCAAGGGATCTAACTGTACAGAGTCTAAATACCCTTTTTTATGTAATCTCCATAATTGATTCTCATTTACATGACTAAGCCTGAAGTTCCATAGACATGTGATATATGAGTCATGTTGGTAGTTTTTTTCGTTGATTGACATTACAGGGTTTTTGAGTTCCGACATGTATAAAACAATGTTAAGATGTTCCATACCATAACATATTTTATCCCTATAAAAGAGACAACATTTATTTCCAAACGTGAAATAAAATCCCATAGTGTCTAAACATGACATAGAGATAATGTTCCTGGTTACAGAAGGTTCATAATAGAAATTTTTTAAAACTATAATCAAACAACTTGGAAAGGTTGAGTGATAGTCTCCCACTACCAATGCATCCATGCTTGCACCATTTAAAGCTCGAAGACCCACATCATCTTTTTAAATATCCTTGAACCTACATGGTTCCACTATATGAATAAAACTGTGTGAGCCACATGCCGTATCCAATACCCAATGTTTAGATAATAATATATTGCATTCAATGGAAAAATATCTGATTTAGAAGCATCTATGTGATTCTTCTTCCCAGCTCTACAATTCTTCTTCTAGTGTCCTTTCTTGCCAAATCTAAAGAAGAGAGATTCTTGCTCATTACTCTAGCCCTGAATCTTTGTCTTCTTTTCTAGGTGATGCATTGGTGTCTTTTGACCTGACATGGCCTTAGAATCCTTTTCCATTCCCTTATTTTTCATGTTCACCATATGGAGATATGAATTTTTATTTTTCATATCATTTTCATCTTGGTAAACTAAATCCAAAAGGTCTAGGAGTTACTTTTTCATTTCATTAAAGTTATAATTGACAATAAAAATAGAAAAGCCTTGCTGTAAAGAGGCTATAATGGGATCCACTACTTGTTCTGTGTTCAATTTGAACCTAAGGTATTCAAGTCTCTCAATATACCTAATCATCTTCAGTACATGAGGACCAGATTAGGGCCCTTCTTCTAGCCTACTCTTATAAAGGAAACTTGGGATCCCATACCTTTCATTCCTAGCCCTCTCCAAATATAATTCTTGGAGATGTGAAAGCATCATATAGGCATCCTCACCCTCATGCATTTTTTTCATTTGTATGGACATGAATGACAACATGATGTAGTGAACATCAAGTGAAATATCTATATACTTTCTCCATTTATCTTTTTCCACATTACTTGCTCGCTGAGGAGGCTCAGTATTGAACTAGAGATTATAGCACATATAACTTTTTTATTGGTGTAGTATTATGCACAATTCCAATACCACTCTTGGAAGTTATTACCGGTCGGGATATTTGTTTTACCCAAAACTAATCATAGTGATAAAATACTTGGGGTTTTGGTGATTTCATTTTTAAATATACATTAGATAAAAATTAGTAGTTATTAATTTGTTTTGATTACATTTTGACATTTATGATTATTAAATTATATCATTTTAATGTCTCCCATTATTTTAGAGAACTTTAATAGCCCTTGCTATTATATTTAGAATACTCTGTCGCTTGAGTACTCTAGTGGAAAGGATCCTCGAGACCACCCTCATTGCCTACAAGTATTGTCTATGCCACTACTCGGTGGGATTCAAGGTAGGCATAAGGCTAGACAACCACTTGAATTGTGGTTCTTTGTTTTTCTTGAGTAAAGTCCCATATTTTGGAATCAGAACACGATTTCTTCAACATATTTCCTCTAATGTGATATAAAGTTAGCTATGGCTAATCCTTGACTACTCACTTTAGTTAAGTCGACCTAGTTCCCACATGAAAACTCCATGGTAGTAAGAGGCATGATCAACTATGGCTGACGAGCACCCCATACAACCAGTTTTGTTTAGATGTAAAAAATAGAATGCTTTTGGAAAAAATATATCTTTGATGAATTTTTTAATTTATTGATGTATATATTCTTTTTCTACATATATGTTAAAATTACATTGTTTCACTCATAAATGAACATGTAATAGAAATATATATTCTTCACTTCATTATGCATTTTCTATCTTGTTTACTATTCTATGTGATCCAGAAATAATCATGCATTCACATAAAACAATAAACAATGCATAAAGGTAAATCATACAATCTGACTGGTCTTGAGCATTATGTTATGATTGATCCATAATGTATCAATCTATACCCAGGTGAATCCAGACCTGAGTCGACACCTGAGTCAAGTCAGAGGTAGCCCCAGTGCAATGCACTCGACTCCCGTCTGGATTTTTGCCTCAACTTGGCAGGGTCTGTGTCTCAGATCATCACCGTTTAATTACTAATATAATCGTACATGGGCAAGGGGTCTTGGGTTACAAAATACAACGTTTTCATTACACACGCAAGCCCTTAAAAATATTTTAATTAAAATATTATTCATAGAACATCATTTATCTAATTAATTATTATAATCATTGAATGCATTGAATAAATAATTAAATAAATAAATAAACTAGACATGGACAATTCAGTTGCATGATCAAGACCAGTCAGTATAAATTATGAACAATTAAAATTAAATTGTAATAAATTTAAATAGTAAGAGGGAACTCCAATAAATTAAATGAATTTAAATGAAATAAATTATTTTATATTTATTAGTTACAATTGTTTAATTTAATATTAATTCCTAAAATTAAATTAAAAAATAGATTTAATTTTAATTCATAAATTTAATTAAACTATTAATTTAATTTTAATTATAAATAAATTATTTTTTAGATTAAATTATACTTAAACCCCAATAAAATTATAAATAATTTAATTTAGAAAACATAATTAATTAAAACTAATTACCAGGTTTACCTCTAGTTAGGAAGGAGTCCTCTTGGGCGGAAAACCACATCGGGGTGTCATTTTGGAGCAAGGCCAAATAGTGGAGTGACTGCGGTGTGACCACAGTGTTATAGCGCTATGACTGCAACATTACCGCGGCATGACAACGACATTACCACTACATTACTGCGGAGTGTCCACCCGGTCGAGCAACACCTCACAGTGATAGTGTCTTCCAGTAAGGACTGTGGTGGACTCCTCTCGCAAGGTGTGAGGGTGGAAACCCGCTGCTCCAGCCACCCGTGAGAGTGGAAGCCCACTGCCCTGTAGGTAAGAAGGGAGGTGAGGTGAGCCGGCATAGTAGGGAGGTTGGGTAAGCTGGCCTGGCCTGAAAGTGGTGACCGACATGAGGGGGGATGGGGGGGATTATTCTTGGATGATGCAAGGAAAAGTGGAGGCCAGGCTCGTGGAGGTCCTGGTGCGACACTCTGGCAGGCGCGAAGGGAGGCCAAGTGCGGGAGCCGATAGTAGCTGGTATTTCTATGGGGCACAACCAGGTAGCGGCTAGGGGGTATGGACGACACTGGATAAGGGTGGCACGCGGGGGCTCTAACAGGGAAGGGGAGGCAACCCTAGGTGCCACTAGGTTCAAGGGGGTAGCCTCTTTTCATGTGGAAGAAGACCTACTGGTCTTCTTCTCCACTTCCTTTTTTTAATTTTTTAATTAAAAAAATGAAAGCCTCCTTTTTTTAAAATTAAAAATAAAAGGGAGAAGTCCCAACTTGGGGTCTTGGTCTTGAATCAAAAAAAATATATTTAAACTTTGTAGAGTCTAAAGACTTTTAAAAAGAATTACTTGACCCAAATTCAAAATAAACCCTTTAATTAATATTAATATTTTTTATTTTTATTGGATAAAAATAAAAAAATAATTTTATATAATGTATTTAATTTATCTCTTAAACATAAACCCACCTGAAAAATTCAAGCGACTGGACTCCTACCAAAGCATGTTCGAATTTTGATACTTTGGAGAACTCATAAATAAAATCAAAACACGTTCTTCATAAAATAATAATCTGAAAAACTCAAAACAACGATGTCGATCCCATTAAAATTTTCAAATGGCCATAACTTGGCCATTCGAAAATAGATCATCGTGCAGTCAGATCTGTTGGAACTGATTTAATGCCCCAAACAAAAATTTAATGCAATTTAATTTTTATTTTGTTTCTGAGAAACGATGCATCCCTCTGATACCATTTTTAGGTACTGGGATAGGCAGCAGAAGCCGATGGTCCATGGATTTAATTTTTTTCGCATCACTAGGGTAACATAACAACGTTGACCCCAGTGATCTTATCCTAGTACGGTCCAAGGACCATGCATGGATTTGACAGAGCACAAAAATAAATCGAACATTTACCTTGTTTGGAACTGGTCTGTGCAAGTCTGTTGTAGGATGCCGACGACTATTTCTCTAAGACTCTGATGTCGAAACCCTCAAGATTGATCACACACGCCTCTTGTATCTGCTCACTCGTCGTTTTTTTGGACTATAGGTTCTAGCACGGTACTCGAACAAGCTCTTCAATGCAACAATAATCACCGAAGGCAAGAGACATCGATCCAAGAAGGATTAGTTTTAAGTTCTTCATTTCTTGAGATAATATCTCTCTCAATTTCCAGAGGATATAGAGGCTCTCAATTCAAGCACATTAAGAGTTACATGGGGAGAGCCTCTCTATTACTTTTATAGGGAATACCTAAAATACTTGGTATGGTTTCCCACGTCCATGTAATAGATATTCACTTTATAATCATCATAAATATTTAATTATTTCAAATTAAATTATTCCATAAATAATATATATATTAAAAATACATTGCATGATAAACATGATTCTATATCTTAACTCACTTCTCCTAAAAATATTAAACAATCCCTAGGTATTTAAATCTGTTCCAATAATATCCCATATTTGTATTTACATAATATCTTAAAAATACATGTTATAAATAAATTAAAAAAATTATTCAATACTTGAAAAATTAAAGAAGTTATTTATTATTTGTTGATCCATAGAACATGGATAATACTCAAACCCCTATTGGTGGGGCACACCATGTTTTATATTCATATTCCACAGAATATGGCAGATTCTCAAAGTGCTATAGTGTGTGACCATCTAGGCCCTTATCTCAATAGTAGTGAATAATAGATTCACCGACCAATAGTGGGGTCTCGCAACCCATAGAGGCCCCTAAAGAGATAAGGTAAATTCAATGAAACAACCACCTTTCTATAAACACGGTCTGTGTAAAATAATCTCTTCCTCATCGATATCTTAATAAAGTAGAATGCACACAAGTGTCATCATCCTTTATCTTGATTTATTTTCTTTTTTGATATGTCCAGATGGTCTTACCTTCAAATACCATGACCATGGATTTAATTAAGGTGAAAACATCCTAATCAACCAGGCCCTAGATATCTCTTCATCAACTCAGAAGTGACAAATCATATCTTGATCATTCAATCAATTCCTTGTCACCAATGATGTAGCCAACACAAACTACATCACCATAACTTTATCGCCATGGTTTTTCCTTGTATCAGAGTATGCAATTAAATGATATACATTGATGATGATGTCAACTGTGAAGACCATTACACATGTTCATAGATAGGAATTACTAATGATTACTGAAACATGTGGTGTTCCTATTATGCGGGTCATTCCTCATGATCTCAATAACTATATATCATCAAGTGCGAACTTAAGGAGAAGAAGTCTTAATGCTTATGATCTACCATCACTTTATGGTCACACAACATCTGTGTCCTTTCAGAAGGATGTATCTGGACCATAGGAAATTTATTTAATATTACTATCTTGGTATCTTGAGGTTCTCATAATAGCATGGAATCTGCTATAGCCCCTTGACATGACATGTACTCTAAGGAAATTTCCATAAACAATGTGGATGCATAAGTATCTACACAATTATAGAATGGTAAACACACACATATATAATAAACTATATATATGTAGTGGTAATCAAATTAAAATACAAGTTGGGTCTAGGGAAACCAATTTCCATACATATTATATCCTCCAATGTCTAGATGGTGTTCTCTATATACCCATCAATATGTGGGTGAAATGAAGTGTTGAGGAAAAGTCGAGTTCCAAGATCATGTTGTAATCCTCTCAAGACATGTTAGGTAATCCATGTATCAAAGTCCAAGATAGTGGACCTCCAAACTCAATGTAGCCACACCACCTCATTTACATATCTCTTGGCCAAGGAATCCAATTTTCTCGACTCATTAATCACTAATAAGTGGGATGATTTCATCATCTGATCCACTGCTACCTAGATCACATCCCAACCTCCCTAATCGCTGGGTAACCCTATGATGATATCCATCAAGATGACTTCCCAATTCAACTTTTGGACATATAATGGATGAAAAAAACATCAATAACATGGTTCTCATACTTTACCTACCTGAACAATAATCACATTTACACAAACTCTACCACTTCCCACTTCATCACAAGCCACCAAAACTACTCCCTCAATCCATGATATATCCAAGAAACCATTGGGTGTACCACTAAGGGTGATACATGAAACTCCTAGAGGACACCATCATGCATCACCACTAGAACAAACAACCACCCATGGAATAACATAAAATTATGACCATTCTCAGACCATCCCTTTGGAGTTCCCAATCAGGATCTAAGTATCACTGAGTTGGGGAGGGGTGAATCAAGGATATTTTTTCTTTTTACGTTTCCTTATTTTTGAAAAAACCTTCTCATGCTGTTAAATATTTTCTTCTCTGCTGAATACACACAACCATATAAACACAGGATTCACAGGGTTCACTACTCAACAAGAGTAGCTACGTCCTTGGAATGGTACGAAAATAATTCCGTACCACACAATCCACTAGAATACAATGTTTTGATGTGGAATAAAATGAGTAGGATATACCCTTATACTCATGTAGCACATGAAAAAAATTGATAATGTTTGTGTGCATCATCTTTGAAAAAATAGGGAATTACAGTATTTCAGTGCTTCTTCACAATTGAACAGGTGTATTCTCTGATGTACAAATCTTCACTTTCTTACCTCAAAGCCAGTAAGAACAATCTTACACACAACTTTATACATGAAAAGAACCCAAATACTTCACGCACCCTTTTAGGAATCTTTCACACAACTTTTATGCCACACATGACATATTTGACTTATGTCACAGAAGACCTCTTGTACACAACTTCCTACTTGTGCACAAATTATCCTTCTTGTGTGAAACTCTGTTTATTTCATGCACACTCTTTTTCTTAATATTTTCCACACCTCAGAGCTCGGTATTTCTCTCAGTGTTGAGAACAAAAAGTGTGAGGGGGTCACCTCTTATTTATAGACCTTATTGACCCTTATGCACATAAACCCCGATGTGTCGCACATGGTCCTGAAACGTTGTAAAAAACCCATTTGATGTCGCATTGGGAACGTAAGTCTCTTTCGATCCAACCTCATATTTCAATAACTTCTTGGAAACTTTCACGCACTTCATGAGTTTTCAAATTTTCAAATTTTGGACCTCGAATCATGCCTTGCGTACAAGATTCCAAACTCCATTCAATCTTGCGTGCAAAAAAAAATCTTGTCTACAAAAACCAATCTTTTGCATAAGCCTCTCCTTTTCCAGATTTTGATGTTCAGATCATGGAACTACACTTGCACAGAACATACCATGGCATCAACTAACATGAAATAAACATTAAAATGTTCTTTTGTGTCACCTCCATATTGTCCATTCATTTTTCATTTCTATCTTCACTACATCCTATAACCATTCATCATCTTTTATCATGAAATCCACTATCATAATTTGTATCCTTTGATTGAACATCTTTAGTATTTTCATATTTATAATGGGAAGTACTAAAACTTCCCTATCTTCCAGAAGCAACGTTACTTTCAATCAAAACTATATATGATTGGCATCATCATTTCAACCCCTTTCCTTCATAATGATTGCACCCATGTTCTCTTAACTTATGATATTTTTTAAATACATATTATCAAAGCATCATATTATTTTGATACAATGTGAAATGCATAGATACCTCTGAATTTCAAGCCCTTCCACATTCTCTCTTATTCTTCTACCATCATTCTACACTTCATAAAAATCTTATGATTATAATATTCAAATAAGATCTTGCATGGTATTCATGATATCATGAAGAATTGCATGGTCTTCTTCAAATACTCATTATTCTTCAATAATCCCCAGATGGATGATACCTCACCATTATTCATTGTTGTAAACAAATGTGTCACTATTGGCACATGCTCTTTGAATAGAGGATCAGTACAAAAATTTTCCGATTTATAAGTCCTTTACACTGTGAATTGATTTATCATTTTTGACCACAAAAGACAACACTCTGTAACAACAGACTCTTCTGACTTCCTTCTTCATCCAACATGGTCCCAAAACCCTTCAAAGAACCACTATAGTCAATTTTATCATGCATTTCCTCTACCTTTGAGTCTCCCCACTAAGATTACTCTAGCTAATACATCCAAGGAGACTATACTATAATATAAATGAAATATCATCCACTTTTATTCATTCAGACATCTATGTTTATGGGGATAAATACTCCATTTCTTCCAAGAATTTGAAGAATCTAGAACAACCTCCTTATTGGACTTCCTTCTCAAAGCATCATTCAAAAAAATCCCCATTCTTGAGGTGAAAATATATCTCAAAATCATAATCCTAGATAAACTCCATCTACCTCCACTGTATCATGTTTATATCCTACTAGGAAAATATGTATCTCAAGATCTTGGGATTCGAGAAGACCATAATGTTGTCCCCAAGGAGTTATTGTCTCCACAACATCAGCACAAACACAATGACTCCTTGCTCTAGGTCAGGGGTGACATAGTTATTCTCATGGGAACATAACATCTTAGACCCATAAGAGATCAATCCCCACTATTGCATCAACACACATCCCAAGATCAAATTTGAAGAATCAAAAAACACCTAGAACATCAACGCTTCCTATAGAAACTATATCATTAGAGCACTGAATAACTTCCTCTTCTAGTAGATGAATGTTTCCTAACACTGCTTACTCCAAGAAAAAGGACCGGTCCTTCTTGTTCAAAGCCATCATGGAGCATCAACTCGAGATACATTGAGTAAAAATATTTGTAGTAGTATGTCGGCCCGAGAAAACTATGAATCTCTGAATCATTCTTGTCTGCCTCCTGAGAAAAACCTTTTCCGGACTTCGATGATTTCACTACTACAACATTCCAGGACACCACATTCCCAAGGAATTTTATCGCATTGTCCAATACATGAAATTGGACAACATACCATAGATATGGTGGCATTGAAGCACCTCCATGATGGTCCCAGGATTCTCAGTATTCTCCTCCTATTACATTGAGTAGATCAAGATTTCATCGATGAATACAAGATGAAATGGTCTAGGAACTCGTAGAGAATGGATTTCATAATCCCCCTGAACATGGGATCTATGTTCATAACCCCAAAAGACATAAATATAAACTCAATGTTCGCATTCCTTGACCTGAAAATAGTATTCCGGATGTCATCATCCTTCATGATCAACCGGTGATACTCATACTATAGATCGATCATTGAAAACTAACTTGACCCTCTTAGTTGGTCGAAAATATCATCTATCATTCAGAGAGGGTAATGGTTCATGATATTCACCTTATTCAACCTTCAGAAGCATACTCATAACCTCATACCACCATCTGGCTTCTTCATAATCAAGACTAGTGGTCCCCACAACAACACACTCGTTTGGATAATGCCTTTCTTCATTAAGTCATCAACCTGAATCCTTTACTCAGGAAACTCAGAAGTTGGAATCCTATAGAGAACCCTAGAAAGCATAGATATATTGGGTTAAATGTTTATCCCAAACCCGACATCAAATCATGGGGGTAGACTCACAACCTCCTCAGGAAAGACATCCAAGTACCCCCCAAAAACTCTAAGAGCCTCTGCCATCTTAACATCCATAAAATCCACTGACATCTCTACTAACATGAAAAGAAGAGTATCCACACACTGACTACACACCAGATTACTCATCTCCCCAAAAAAGGTGACACGATGTCCATCCATGTCTAAAAACATGAATAACCTCTAGAATTAGACAACAACATAATGAATAGAATAAAACCAGTTGATGCCATGTAAGATATCATAAGGCTCCATCTATAGCAAGAAGAGATCCCCACTGGACTGATGTTGCCCTATCTTGAGTATTCATCCTCAGCCTACATAAAAAATGTGGGTCTAACCTCCAACTGGTGTGCTCAATACAAGTGTAATAGAAGGTCTCCCTATGTCTAGTCATAGAGAATGGACTAGACTGGGTGTATCAAATGAGTTTGAAGCTCCCAAATCAAACAAAGAGTAAGAAAGAGTAATGAACAAAATGATAGTACCTTTAACAATCTCGAGCTCCTATAAAACTATTTACTATGCAGTGTGAAACTGACCACAACTACCTCATTTTCCTCTTCAATGATGACATCCTCCTTGACCACACTCATGTCTATGTCCCTGAGGAACACCATAAGGTCAGACTCCAGCTAATCCATTACCCCTCATTGGAGGAGGATCCCATAATCCCGACTATTGAAAGGAAATATACAGAAAATGATGTGGAGGCGAGCACTAAACCTACCCACACACCACAATAAGCTCAAACACCCATTGGGAACTGACACTTAAGAAGGAAATGGTCCCCATAATTGAAACACCTCGACATCATGTTCACAGGAAAAGCATGACAACATAAAGGCCAAAACAGAAACTGCTGAGGTCGACTCTCCACTAGATGAAACATGGAAGGCCCTAGCTCTTGAGACCTCCTATAAAAAAAACATTCCCCATAAAGAAATCTTCTGGATCACTTCTCATTGTAGAAATAAAAATGAATGAATCTCCTTATATATCTCTACCCTCTTCTGTACATCCAAGTATGTAGACAACGTAAAGAAAGTAACCACGTAATGAAGAGTAGGTGAAGTGCCTCCTCCAAAATTCACGCACAAGACTCCACATTCACAAATATGTCTAGGGAAAAATAAAGGAGAACCTTGATCTTGATCCCCATATTTGATATCGATATAATCCCATTCTGTAGGGAGAGTAAATCAATCATCTTCTCATCCTTCATTGTTGATGAAAGAAATTCAGCTTGGAACCCCTTCTCAAAATCATCCCTCAGAACACCAGCCTATTTCCTCTCCCCCTGGTACATTTTCCACTACAGACACATGGATCCCCACATTTTGATCACTGCTAAAAGAACCCAATACTTCATTGGATATTGGATCATACATAATGTTATCTCAAGACACTCGAGCCAAATCTCTATCTCCATATTCGAGACACTTCCCTCATTTTTTCCCAAATATATGTCAATGGAAATAATGTAATGTTCTCTACCACTGGTTTTGATCAACCACTTGATCAATGTTATGTTTATCAAAAAGATCATATTTCTGAGCCTCATCTACCCTAGCCACTCATGGATGAAGACTGGGTGCCATAGCTGAATAGGTAAACATGGAATTCCTAAGCCTAGGTAATTTCGAATTTTATTTGATATTAATTCAATCTCATTCCACTCATTAATTATTTCATATTTTAGAAAATTCTCAAATTCAAAGAGGAAAAAAGTCATTATGCTTAATATACCATTCATAGGGTCCCTACACTTCAAATGGAGAAACTTAAATTTGTCATTTGGAAGGCTCAGAGTCCTTGCATTAGATCATTGGGGGACCTAAAAACCCATTTCATAACATGTCTTCACTGGCTTATTTCATTCAAAAAGATCACCTAACACTCATTCCCTACTAACCCATGAAATCCCCACTATGCCTAATTTGAAACTCTATCATATCTCTCAACCATTGGCTTTGATACCTGTCATTCATGAGCTGCCTTCTTCATGATGAAGAAAGAGAGATATTGAATCCCGGGTCCTACCTCCAGTAGGACTTGGGGTGGAGACCATCACCATGGGTTTAAAATATCACTAAATAATATCCATATCCTTTTTTTAAACATTCCAAGATATAAGATGGTCAATCCAAAAAAAATCCAACAAATATATATAAAACAATGGAAAAAATATCCCACATTCATGTACAAAAATATAAATACCAGAAATACAATAAAACTCCGTTGTATGTTCCAAAAGAATAATAATAAGTAGTGAAACATAAATTTTCCCAATGTGAAAGTTGTAATGTCTAACATAGACCACAAAAAACTCTTAGAAATCGAAAAATAGTTTTCATATATATAGGGTGATCATATCATTATAGTCAGTAGTAAAAGAAAAAGTACTTCATGCACATGTGGGGGAGACATAATAATTCCAATGTGAGAAAACAACAAAACCCAAAAGCACATAACAAGGTATACACACCATCCTAACCTCACTCAAGCATTCTCACATAGTAAAGTAATTCATTTAAGGTAATATAGTAAGAAAAATGATGTTTTGGGTACCCTACACCCCTTTCCATTGGTTAACTACTCCTATCATAATGGAAAATGCTCAGATGCTTCCATATACTTCCACAATCCCCACATCAAAACCCACCCGCACAGATCTGGGCCATAGTGCTAGTCCTAAAACCTGGACAAACGAAGCTCACCACATCCCGTCCGATGAAACCCAGTCCAGAATCACATCATATACTTCACCACAACATATAGGCCACATGAACCACAACCTCATCCTAAAGACACCTAGGAAAGCACAACACACCTCATCCTGAAGAAACTTGGGTAAGAACAGCACATCTCACCCCGATAACAACTAGAAAAGAACAACTCACCGGCAAACACCAGGGCCTCCCAAACCATACTGCAACATTCAAAAATATTATTGGTCTACTAATTCCTTGAAGAGGGTATAAGTAAGAGAATTTAACTATCCATCCATCCTCCCACCAGGGTGTAGGGAACACACCCTCTCCTGGGATAATGGGGGTGTTCGGCACATAGTGCTCAGATAGGGTGGGTGTGTATAGAAATTACAAGAAAGGAAAAGTATATATATATATATGTATAAAATATTCATCCCTAACTATGAGTTATTCCAAAAAAAACAACCAAGGAACGAAACTTCTATTTATGATACCTTTAAATGCACAACTACACAACAAGACGCAATTCAATTCATAATCCTAGATAACTCATTTAACTGATTATCATTCAATATTAAAAATATTTTTTTTTCATTCCATCCCTTCCCAAGAAACTACCAACCACAACACGCAATAAAACACACATCACAAAACACAAATGTAAGAAGAACTTTGGAAAAAAATTCACAACACATTTCTTCTCAACATAACACCCACTCCAACCACTTAGATCATAGTTTTTCAAAGTAATTCCACACAAAACTATCCCCCCTAAAAAGATAAAACCCTTGACTCATAGTCATACCCATAAAAACCACTCATCGCAACCATAAACATCCCCATTACAAAAACACACCACATAAATCATCCAATACAGAACACAATGTGATTGCACTCCCAATGCACATCACCTCTCATCCTTTACACAATCAGACAATCTCTCAAACTGAGATTCCACTACACCACATGAACCACCACATTCATAGCCATTATCCCTAATTGAGTACCAAACAACTTAAAAAAGGTACAAGAAAGAACAAACCACACACATCACATAGGCACACCAAATAATGAAATGTGTATTCATATTTAGAAAAGACATGTTCTTTAATTCCACTTTTATGATTTAGGGGTAATCACATGGAAAGTTTTATTTTAATGAATCCATTTGTTTAGCCAGGTATACATATTTAATCAGACATTCATATTTTCAGTTGTTCAATAGAAGATCAACAAAAACCATTCACAGGCCAATATAGGTGCACAAAAAGAGACCCCCAAAGACCATGATTTTCAGATGGAATACCAACAATACAATTTACAAAATGGAACAAAATAATAAATAAACAAAATTATTATCATCACCATCTTCCTCACCCCTCGTTTATTACATATTTACAAGTTCAATTATCATCATCATCATCATCTTGCACCCCACACATTTATCTTCATTAAATTTTTATTCAACCATATTCTCAAGGAGACATAATAAAACTAAACCACATGATACACCTATTAAAGGGTGACAAAAGGATTCTTACCTCTATGAATAAATGATCAACACTTCCTCGTTACACAAAAATATTAGGAGTGCAAGTACCAGGAAAAAGCCTCCAATAAAAGAAGATCCAAAGGCAATGGCACAATGCATGATTTCTTGAGTATGAAACATTTTGGGCACCCCATACCAAGAGAGAATAAGAAGGAAAATATGATGGAAAATATTCCATATTTGAATCATTTGATTCAGGACTCATGGAATATTGAACCATTTGAATTCCCCCTTAAAAGAATATATTGACCAAGACCACGCGGTTCAGTTGTTTAATAGCCTTGATTTTTTTAAAAGTATATGATAATATTTACGCAACTCAAAACAAATTCAAAATCACTTATATATGATTTTAAACTAATTTTACATCATATAAAATGTTAAAGGGGAGGATCTAATAAAACTAGGGAAACTAAAATTTTGAAAAACTATCCGAACTGACACACCATTTGGCGAGTCAACAGGGCTAGATAATGGTGATAAGTCACCATTCAGTGAACTTATAGTTCTGTGTGTTACCATTCAATGAGTCATAATTCAGCGATTTAATGTTTGGTGAGCTACTACTGGACATCCCACATTTGGACAACCCATTGGTGTGACCCACCTTGGAGATTCAATGGTCATAACCCACCTTTAGTGACCAACCATTCCTAACACAACTTTAGAAATATATAAGACTTTTAAACTCTTTAAATGAGTTATCGTGACCTCCCAAAACACCTCAAACATTTTATTTTCACAAATTATTGGAATGGGGAGGTCTGAGCCATTACATGTATATTATGAATGAAAAGCAGGGAAAATCTATGAGTTTATAGGTGTTTCCAATGGAGTTTAAATGTTATATTTAATTTCATGTTGTAATTATAAACATATTTATGTATCTATTTATAATAATCTATTAATCTATTAAGTCCTTCAGGATGTGACATAAAAATTTATTTTACCAATGTAAAAATGTAAGGAAATTTCTCTGAGGTACTGGGGTTGGGGTTATTAAAGTTTGTATGGGATAATATGTTGTAGAATCCTTGGAAACTAGATTTTGAAAAAATAGATTAGGGAACATAAACCTTATATAGAATTTCATAGAGTAAATATAATAATATAATAGACTTTTGGAAAGGTATATTTTATGTAGATCATCCTAAAATACATATAGGTCTATATATTACAAGAAGATGTGGTTTTAGAATATATGTACTATGGGGTAAAAACTCTAATATGGTGTGTCATTCAAAACTCAACGTAACCTTGTATAGACCAATGCTCCTGAATAAAAACCAAGTTTTACACTCCTATGAGATATGATTAGGATAATTCAAATTTTCTTTATAAAGTATTATAAACTATTTAAAAGTAAAAATGTCTCTAAATAAAGAATATTTAGGATTATGAGGCAATATATGTATATATTTAGAACTTATTTTAATTGTTTTAGTACTTTTAGTTTCTTTATTATTATTAATGATTTAATATAGTGTTTTTTAATACATAGAAATAGAGTCTAGTGGAAGTAATGGAATGAATATCAATGCAAGTAGACCCTGTAGGTGTTTACCTCATATGAAAGATAATGATTTTGGAGTTGGAGTTGCAACTTGAGATGAAAAACATATAATTATATTTGGATATTTGGATCAGGTTAGGAATAATAACCTGGCCCACATGGAGGTGAATAATCTAATGTGTGGGGTATTAATTTTAAATCACTTCAAGCGAATATAACCTCCTTGATTAAATGGGATTACAAACCCATTTGTAACTAATAAATGATAAAGTTCCCTAGAAAAGATACATATCACTTTGAAATGTAATGAAGTATATAATGTTATCATATAAGTTTATCATCTCTCCAGAGATGTAGATTAACGGTGGCCATTTATTCAATATAAAATGTAAGAGGAAGAAAATACAATCATGGAAAGGAAATATTTTAAGAAACTTTTCTTGGAATTTGTTTTCCTTCATGACTAGAGGGAGGATATGGAGTGAAAATTTCTTAGTCTGGGGGAAAATGAGGATGAAAGTGTTTCTAAATATTAATACATATTAACATGAATAATGGGGAATTCTATTGACCGAATATGTAACCCAAGGAGTAATATTGATCATTTATTTGATTTGATAATGTCATTACTATAAGAATAAATTGGTCTCCCAAACATTCCTAGTATAAGATGATATAGTCACTTGTGATATTAAGACAAATTAATAATTATAAATGTCTTATGTGATTAAGGGAAATCAAGATAAGAAAAAAATGGTGGACAAAGATATTAGTAAAGGGAGAATAGAAATGAGTTTTTTCTCCCTTGTGATAATTGTGGAATGAAACATCCTAGTACATACATGAAGGGAATGGAATTCTATTACATGTGGGAAAAGTAAGGTCACTAGGATTGTGATTGTACGGGAAGGAATGATTTTTTTAACATGAAATGTTTCAATAGTAAGGATGTGGGGCACTAAACACATGAATTTCACAAGCATCAAGAAAATATAGCTCCAAAGAAGAAAAGGGATTAGGGCCATGCTTATGTTGTTACTGGAGTTTTGGTGGAATAATTAATGCATTTCAGTTTTTGTTGTCAAGAATTATATTTTGTTATTCTTGATATAAGGCTCATGAGATATATAAGGATTGTACTGTAGTATATATATTATTTACAGAATTTGAGGTAATCTTGTCATTATTATGGTTTAAATGTGATCATGGTATTCATATATTTGGTATGTTACTATAATAGATACATTATTTTGGGAATTTTATAGTCTTTAATTTTAGAGAAACATATTTTGGATATTTCTAATGTTTGAATACTTATGAAACGTGTTAAGGATGTTATTTATTAAGATTAAAGTATGATTTATCCTATTAGATGACATATGATAACAATCTTGGTTTAAATAAACATTTATAGTTCGATTGATTGACTTGTGGTTCTTATGATTTATAAAACTGATTCAAGCCTAATTGTTTTCCTTAATTATCCATCTCTAGATCTAATAAATGATGTGGGGATATATAGAAACACAAACAAAAAATGAAATAATTACATGGTAATGAATCTAGTATGTTTATTTTCAATGTGCTTTTCTGGATAGAAAAAGAAACCATTAACTATAGGAAAATGATTTTTTTTAAATGTAATATGTTTACTTTTCCATCTCAGAAATCAATTGTATTTTAACTGATCACAAATTTCCAATTTTTTATCGTATACTTTCAAATGACCATGTTTTATACCATTCTCCATCATATCATGATAGTTATATTTCTCTTCCATGCCTATATTTTGATGAATGTTCTTTTATATTTCAATCTTAGTTTTTTTGTGACCATCACATTTCACATTCCCTCATTTAATATGAATTTTTATAAAACATTATTTACAATTTTGGATTTACCCAATGTAATTTCCAAGTATCAGACCATAATTTTTGATATGAAATTTCAAATTGAGAGTACGTAATGTGTTGAAGGATCATATAATGTAACACTCCATAATTTTATGGTATGTCTCTTTTTAAAATTTAACTTCTTCGATCACTTAAGAGCTTAAAAAAATGGTGAAATATTACTATTGTGACGAAGCTTTTGGAATGACCAGAACACAAGATATAATGTAAATTATGAATGTATTGTTTATATATGTATATAAAATGAATTCCTATGTTACTACTAAATTATATATAAAAATAAAAATAAATTCAACAGAAAGGATATGATTTTATAAAAAAATGTATTTATGAACACAATATAATTTTATATTAAATTAATCACTATTATTGAATGATATTAAGGATGTTTATATATTAAATATTAAATCAAATAATTCTAAATTAAATAAATAATTTCTATAGCTTTCGATAAGAATAAATTTTATTTTAATGATAAGAATATATATTTTGTAAATGCAATTATCAGCATTTTAATGGCGTGCATGTTTCAAAATTCAATTTTGACAATTTATAAATTCTATTTTAAAAAATAAATTTCTTTTTTAAATGTGTAATGTTAAAATTTGATTATTTTTAAATTTGTATATTTTTATAAATATATTTTTTTTCTTGTAAATAATAAAAAATATTGATTTTTATAAAACTATCATTTTCGTTATATTAATAGACTGTTTTTTATTTTAATTTTAACCTAAAAAATTATTGAATAAATAATAGTTGGAAATATTTTTAATGTGAATATAATATATTTATATATTAACATAGGTAAATAATTTTTAAAAAAATGACTAACTAAGTATTGGTATTTTTTTGAAACATAAATGTGTATTCAGAATTTTATAAATAAAATAATTAGTCAAAAGAAAATATATTTTCATGAAATATATTCACAAATCATTATTTTTTGACTTATTACAAAAAGATGATTTTATGATAGCTTAATTATTGTTTAAAAGTTCTATAATTATTGTTATAATACTAAAATCAATATTTTCTAATAAATGATGATTTGATTTAAAAATAAAATTTCTTATATTTATGAAATTATTTTCATAAAATGATGTTTATTTTTTAATTCTATACATCAAAAAATTGTTCAGGTGATATTTTTTTATTTTTTAAAAATTGATGGATTTTTGTCAATAGTAAAATACTGTAATTTATAGTATTAGCGTAATACATGAATTATTTAGTCATAAAAAATGTATAGATAATGTAGGCTCATAATGAAGAAAAATCCTTAATTATTTTAGTATATTTATTGATAATTCTAAAACCATTCATAGTCTTGAGGTAAAACTACAAACTAATATATAAAATATTCAAAAAAAAACATCCCTCACCTCCACTACAAATACCACCCCACACCTCCTCTTATCCTCACAAATCAAATGCCTTGATTATTGTCCATTTTATACCCAACACACATCCCAAGTATAACCCACACATATAAGATCCTTTGGTATCAATAGAATATAGAAACCCATGTGTCTTACGAAGGTTCTCAAGAAGAACAATTCAAGAGGTAAAACCCTTAATCATTCTCTTTCAATTTCATTCCATTTCATTTTGTTTATTATCCTTACCTCACAATCTATATCATGAAATTCAGGATAATTTTGGTATCTTATATATACTATAATTAAATTATGTTAATTTAAAATCAATCAACAAACCCCTTCTCCTTTCCCTTTTATTCTAAAAATGAATATATTTTCTGTGATTGTCAATTTACAGCCATCGTGGATAATGTGTTTTAATTTTCCTTTAACACCGTAAATTACGGTCATAAAAACATTTTTCTTGATAAATAAGATTTTATCATACATATAATAAGTTATATGATGTTCTAAAAAATTATATAAACATCATATAAAATTATAGAACAAAACTAGTTTATGAGGATCAAAAACCGCCAAAATAATCTAAACAGATATCATTATGTTTTTATCTAATGAATATTCCTCATCACATATAACCAAATTTATAATGATATCATATAATATTCGTTAATATCATTAATGATAAATAATTTCTCATATTGTGTTCTGATTCAATGTTTTCCTGAAATCTCATTATTCTATGCAAGGGAAGTAATCCAAAACGCCAAGGAAACAAACGCTCTTAAATGATAAAATGGAATCTTATAACTCATCAAAAAAACTGTAAATGTACTAAATAAAATTATAATAAAACAAATACATTATAAGATTTTTCTAATTAAATTATTAATGAATCTAATTTCTTTATCCAGGATGTTAAGTGCATATTCATAACACTATTGGACATAAGGTAAGGGTTTTCTCATCTCACTATTCTTTCTATGATATCTTCTTTATTCACCACTACTTATTTTGGGTGGTGTTTCTATACTACCCATTTATTTATCATATCATGAATCTAATTATTTTCATGGTATTAAATGTCTCAATTTATGATCATTAATTTTATGGGACATATAGTTCTATAATTTGCAACATGTTAAGAAATTGCCCCTGAACATCCATTTCCCTTTAGGTTAAGATTTTTATCTATTTACCATAGTGTATTTGTTCTTTATTTTTATATTATTATTTTAAATTTTTTGTATATGTTCTAAAATCATGTATTCAGATCAATTAATCTTTATTTTATAGGGAAATACATGTTTTATGTGGTTCCCTTTTTTAATTCCTCCCAATAAGAAATCCAAATTAAAGGGAACTTCCCAATCTCATACACATTTTCATGTACTATCCATTATATAATTTAAGAAAACAAAATTATTTTAAAATAAAATATTTCATCATGAAAATATATATTTGTGATTTATTTGTTTAATAAAAAATATATATCTATTACTGTTTTTAAAGACTCTTTAGTATTTTTCCCTTAAACCTCACTAAATCATCCCATCTCTAATGTTTATAAAATGATATTTTTACATGTTTTCATTTTTGTTTGAAATAATTTATGCCTAAAAAATAATATCATTTTCTTTCCCTTTTCTTTTTTTGGTATATACTTGTATAAAATATATTTTTAGGATAAATAAAAATTATTTTCCAAAAGTACTCTTCATTTCAATGAAAAGTGTTTTTCAATAAATATTATATCAATTATTTTATTATAGTATATTCATATATGGTTATAATAAAATTATTTCAATGTGCTATGTTACAAATTGATTTAGAGATATATTTTTCTTTGAGATATGAGGAATGAGTTGGACATAGTAAGTAATGGGTAGGGCCCACTATAGCCCCTTGAAGCATCAAAAGGACTCTAAAGAAAATCTACGCAGGAGTTTTAACCATTTTTGTATAGTGTCTTGACAAAACCTTTATGATATTTTTATGATGTCTGACATTATTCATTCCCTATTTATGATTTATGTAATTGATATTCAATGTGATTATTCGACTAGTATAATATCCTTTGTTATGTATCATTCTCAAGTGATTATTTATATGGAATTATAAATTCAATTTTTTTTATATATTATGATCAAGATTATATATTAATGGTCTATGTTTTAGTTATTCACCTTTCCATCATCATAAAAAATAATATTTTTTTCTTTAAAATATTATTGCATGGTCATGATTATCAGATAAAGGAGAAAAAAGTTTTAGGATCATGGTGGTCTAAAGTAGTGAAATATCAAGGCTTCCACATAAATATTCTTGGTTCCCTCTAGGGGGAGTGATGTGAGAAATTAGAAACAAGTGATCTGAGCACCCAGATTTACTGTTATAGCCAATAAGTCAGAAAATATATTCCCATTGCACTATTTATGTATTACCTCAATTTTTTTATGCATAAAACCTTTTCTCTATTGTATATATTCACATTTTCTTTATTGATTATGTTAATAATAACATCCACTGTATTGTTTACCCATACGAATAATATTAGTACACCCCTTTCTTATGTTTTATTTTTCCATGAGACAAGAATATATATATTATGAATAACATGTATGGATAATATAGGGGGTTATGGGTGTTTCTAATGGATTTTATAATTTTTATTTCATTTCATGTTGTAATGTAATGATTTGGTATTTATCAATTTTCCCAAATCTACTAAACTATCCAGCACATAAAGAATAAAGTTCCATGCTTTTTATAAAATGTAAGAAAGTAAGGCACCATCTCCAGGATATTTTGGGAAGGGTATTTACATAAGGTATCTCTATATTTTTTATCATCTTAGCCATTAAAATCTGAGTGAATAAAAGGAATTCCACATAAGGAATAAATTTTTTAGTTGAGGCACCATATAGTTCATCAAACCTATGAGCACGTGCATGGAATTTTGTAGAAGGATACCACATATATCTATTGGTGTAATAGAATTCATATAACCTATGATCCCATCTAAGGAAATCCTGATTTGGAAACCATGGTTAATTTAATCTATATTGTAATTCATCCAACCAATGAGATCATCCATGGAATTAGTACATGTGTAACAAATGTTTTCCAAATGTGTGATATAATTCATCTAACTATTTAAATATATGCAACAAAGAAGGCCATTTTAGTATGGATTTGTGTCACAATTAAAATAAATAATTTGTGATATTCCATTTATAAGTTGTTAAATGGATATTGGAATATCCATTATACCTTAAAATTCAAATAACGCCATGTAATTGTACATTTTATTAAATAAGATAGCACACCACAAAGGTCGTTTTATAAAAAAATGACATGTTTTTATTAATAACTTATTTTACATAATTTAATCATTTATTGAATTAGAGTTAATCAAACACACATTAATATTGATTAAAGAATTGGAAGATCAGTATAATTAATCATTACAAATAGCACCCAAAATGTGTTTTCAAATTCCATAGATGATGCATGGTTTTCAAGAATATAATCAACATGACGTTTGGGTGGTTTGATTTTAGGTGAAGAACCTCCAATAGTGAAATTAAGTACAGAACAACTAGTTAACTAATGTTTTTCGGTGAAAATGATTAATTTCACAATTAAAGGAAAAAACACAGAATATATGATGTGAGACATAGTGGCATATTATATAATAAAAGTGAAGTTATTAAAAAATGTAAAGACCACCTAACTCATGCGTAAGACACTTCATTCATCTACTATCAGACATTGATTTGATGTGGAATGATATAAATTGAAAGAATAAAGAATGTACCTAATAATATGGAATATTAGAACCCCTTGAAATATAATTCACTATGGAAAGATAGAAAAATTAAATAAGTATATGTAATGACCCGTCCTCAGGCTCGTGCCATGACTACATGAAGCCCGTCATTCTAAGGCCAGGGGCTGATGACTAGCTCCAAAGGCATAAATCCCGAAAAAGGGAAGGCATTGCCTTTATAAAAGTAAACAAACCTAACATAATACAATACCTAAGTAAACAATATGTAAAATGAGTAAAAAAGAAGGTTCTGAAAAGTAAATGGGCCAGTATACAAACCCAACTGAAAGTACAGTAAAATTAAAAGAAAGTAGAAAAATAGTAAAATAAAACAGCAACCACTGAGTTGTCCTCCGGATATCCCACCTGAAGGTTGGGTATAGATGGTCTCCTCACCTCCTCAGGTCCGGCCGCCCGCTCAGTGTACGTCCCATCTAGTGGTCCACCCTTGGGTATTGTCCAGCTCCACAAGCCTCCACCTCGATCAGTGTCGTCTGTCGTCTGCATCCAACACCACGTAGTGCGGGCATAATCCATGCACGGGTGAGTGTAAGATACCCAGTAGGTACCCCGAAACCCCTGAAGGTCTCCCCTAATCCAAAAATGATAAACCACAAAGGAAATATACAATCACGAAGTATCCATCGACTCTAATTAAGTATATCCCTATACATATACCTAAGTCATCAATTCCAATTCAGCTCCAACTCTTGAGCCCATGCACAAACCAGTCCACATAGGAAAGAAGTCAATATCACCAATGGTAACGATTAAATATTCAAGACTCAGCTCAAATAGGTGTACTACTCTCGAAGAAGGGTGGGGATGATTATATGTATCCTATGAATCATCTCCTCTACCGAACCCACATAAGATCCATGTACAGAAGTTTTCACGGCCAAACCCACGTAGGATCAAAGTAGAGTAACCATCGCTGCCTAACCCACATATGATCTAAGTACAGTCGTCATCGTCGTTGAACCCACGGAGGATCCCAGCATGGTAGTCGTCGTAGTCATAGCCTGCTATAGGGTTCCCGCACACAACACGCTCGATTCCGAGAGGGTCCGCTCCTCAAGCCAAGGGAAAGTCGATACATCAACTATCACAAATTCTAGAGTTGATGTATCCCAAAGGTCCACCATGTAATAGGGGTAAACCAAACAAAACGTGTCCAAGAAACTAAGTACAAGATAACCAAGCCATTTTTTGAAAATTACACGACGTGTTGGTCTGGTTACATGTCATGTCTTAAGAACTTGGGTACTGCCCATGTACCACGACCCGTGTCAAGGGCTGTTTGTGTAAAAAGTAAGTACACGACCTGTGGTATGGTTACACGTCGTGTCCAACCATCTGGGGTCAGATCCGTGTATTCTATCCATGTGCATGTACACGGCCTCAACCCGTGTTCTTCAACTCGTGTAATTGGTACACGGGTTAGCCGTACCACTGACCATGTTTGTCCATGTGATAGTATAAATGCCCGTGTAGTCTAAACCGTGTTCGTGTATCCCCAGGTTACACGCCGAGTCTCGCGAAGTTGTTTCTAACATTCTGCGTAGAGAGTACACGTCGTGCATCTTGGATGTGTACTTCTATCAGTGTTCGTGTATTTCCCAAAATACACACAAAGTCTTGCGAAGCTGTTTCTTCCATTATGCGTAGAGAGTACACGTCGTGCGTCTTGGCCTTGTAATTCTATCAGTGTCCATGTATTTTCCAAAATACGTGTCGAGTCTCGTGTATCCACCACCTCCATGCAGTGTGGCAAGTAAACGCCGTGTGATAGAGGTCATACACCGTGTGTTAGCCTTCTAACGTCTGAAACCCTTGCCGCAGAATGCACGCACTACAAGGTGTGTTCTCTAGGAGTACACGCCGTGTAGTCTGGAATTTTCCAGAAACGACGCCTCTGGCCAACACGACTCCATTGATTCCGGTTCTTCATTTTTATGGTTCGTTCATCACGAAGCTTCAGACTCTATGTCTCCCCGTTGTCCCGATATCAAATTACTATATTTTCGGGCTACTGATTGGCTCTGAAAACACGTTTTGAATTCTCTATCGAAGAACAGTTGAGGAACGGTCCATTCCATTATGGTCCGAACCATCACCCGCTATTGTTGTTGCACCTCCGATAGGATTCCATGATGTTGAGTCTTCAATTTTGGGATTGTTGTGTCGCTTAATGAACTCGTAACGATCCATTGTTCATCACCCATGAAGAACACGAAGAACCACCAATAATCACATTATTGGTGGAAGATTCGGACCATGTTAGTTTGGCCTGGTACTTCCACATTAGTTAGGTAGAAGGCGGTTTAAGGGAAAAAAACAAGAAGGAAACAAGATTCAATGTTCATCCAATCAAACACACCCCTACCTTGATAATTGACGTCACGTGTCGGGCATCGCAGAAGTCTGTGTCGCGAGCAAAGGATTCGTAGGCGACGTCGGAGTGCGTCTGAGGAGGAAGTGGCATCTCCTCACTTATCACGGAGAAAATAATAGTTGGCATGTTGTTGTTCTTCATGGAACTGGCATTCTCCCTCGAAGAAGTCACTATTCTTCATCGTTGACGAAAACTATTCTCTCATGATCTCTCTCTCCCTTAACACAACGAAAGCCCTCCCAAAAATAAAATAATACTCTACCCTCATTATTTTATTTACACAAGCCATTTAAAATTCAAACAATCAAACACTTAATTAATTAAGTGAAGTGGTTCCATTCATTAATAAAGGTATGTTGGC
Source organism: Viscum album (assembly GCA_963277665.1). Taxonomy (NCBI): domain Eukaryota; kingdom Viridiplantae; phylum Streptophyta; class Magnoliopsida; order Santalales; family Viscaceae; genus Viscum; species Viscum album. Next base: position 116,156,547 of record OY728127.1, read on the forward strand.
AAGAGTTAAAGAGAGGGAGAGGGAGAGGAAAGGTCCTCATAAATTATAGGGGTTTTCAACATTAAACAAGGGTGTTTAATGGGGGGGGGGGGTTAAGGAGTTTAGGGGAAGGTGAAAGGTTGGGGATCGTGTGGTCCCACCTCAAAAATATCCACCCATGGGTAGTTATGTCGTTGTGGGTCCCACCCCTAACTCCCCCATGTATGATATAACCACCATAGATAAAAAATAAAACTGTTCTAACAATTTTATTTATTTTAAACTAATTTCCAAAATAATAAAACCCAACCCGCTTAAAACACAACTACGGTAAAGGTCCCCTTAATCAATTACTGGCGCTATGAGTTCATCGGTGCGCTTGGATTTCAATTATGAGAACCGGTTTAAATGATAGAAACACCCGCTCGTTTGTTTACTGAATTTACCCGAGCTAAACTTCGGAAATTGATTACGGGCACATCAGGCCGTGGAATCAAGTGCCGTCAGAAGCCATAGACTCGTAAAATTTCAATGTATTTTAGAAAAAAAATTCCTTGAAATTTATGGGTCTTTAAATTACTCCCACCTCATGGATTTATGTCCCCATAAAGATTCAACAAAAACTTGGGGAACAAATGATGGTACTGAGCACGCATCTGACCCTCCCGATCCCATGTGCTCTCCTGGAGGTTTTCGTGCTGCCAACAAATGCGCACCAGACTAATCGACCATCCACGTAGGACCCTCTCCTGTCAATCCTCGATCTCCACCAGGACCTCCGTGAAAGTATTCCATTCGTCGATGTCCAGCTCCCCATGGTCTATGATGTGGGTCGTGTCGTGCACGTATCTCCTCAGCTAAGATACGTGGAAAACATCATGCACCCTGTGCAACTGAGGTGGAAGGGCCAAGCGGTAAGCCACCTCGCCTACTCTGCTGAGGATCTGGAAAGGCCCAATGAAGTGTGTTGATAACTTACCACCCCAGTCAAATCTCTGTAATCCAGGTCAAGGTGAGACCCATAAGAAAGCATGGTCGCCATCCTCGAACTCGAGTGGTCTCCATCTCCTATCAGCATAGAACTTCTGACTGCTCTGTGCAGTCTTCATTCACTTCTGGATGATCTGCACCTTCTCTATCATAGCCTGAACCATCTCTAGTCCTACAAGTGCCAACTCCCCAGGGCTAGTCCAGCACAGAGGTGATTTGCACGGTCGGTCGTACAGTGCCTTGTATGGTGCCATCCCGATGGTGGAGTGGTAGCTGTGTTTGTAAGAAAACTCCACCAAGGGTAGGTGATCCTCCCAGCTACTACCAAAGTCAAGGACACATGCACAGAGCATGTCCTCGAGAGTGTAAATGTTCCTCTCTGTCTGGCCATCCATCTGAGGATGAAAGGTGGTGCTCAGGCATAGCTGCGTCCCAAATGCCTCCTGCAACCCCTTCCAAAGCCGGGAAGTAAAGCGAGCGTCTTGATCAGATATGATAGGTGATGTCACAACATGAAGCCGTATGATATCCTGAATGTAGAGGCTTCCCAAGCTCTCTACTAAACCCTGATCTCTGATCAGAAGGAAGTGGGCCGACTTGGTAAGTTGGTCAATGATCACCCAGATAGAGTCATGTACCTTGGAAGTACGTGGAATCCCCATTACGAAATCCATGGATATCCCATCCCACTTCCACTCCGGAACCTCTAAGGGTTGTACCAAGCCTACTGGTACGTGGTGCTCCTCCTTCACTTGCGGGCAAGTGAGGCATCATGAAACGAACTGAGCTACATCCTTCTTCATACCCGGCCACCAGTGCTGTTGTCTGAGGTCCCGGTACATATTCGCCACTCTAGGATGTACCGCTAGAGGGGAAATGTGAAACTCCCTCAGCACTTCCTCCTGCAGTGAAACTGGTACCATGGTATGTCCCCTGAAGAGGATAAAGTGCTATCCTCCTTCAGATCAGGCATCTGCCCTATGGAAATCTGAGCACATCGCATCTCATAGTAAACATCCCCACACTGTACCTTTATGACCCACTGATGTAGTAGAGGAGTAACTGTGAGGGATTGTAGAAAATCTGCCACATGTTAATCCACGAAGGATATCTAAAAAGTGGATAACTACTCTGTTGCCTCTCCAAGTAGTTGAATGCCCGATATCTTATTGAGATCATCAGCTACTATGTTTCCCTTCCCAAGAGTATATACTATCTCAATGTCATAGTCCTGAAAGAACTCGAGCCATCACTGCTGTCTCAGGTTCAGGTCCCTCTGCGAGAAAATGTACCTGAGACTCTGGTGGTCAGAGTAGACCGTAAAATGCTCACCCATAAGATTGTGCCGCCACATATTTAGGGAGAGTACCACTGATACTAACTCCAGGTCATGGGTAGCGTAGTTCTGCTCAGGATGCCTCAACTGTCGTGAACCATAGGCAATCACTACCTGCTCCTGCATCAGGACACACCCAAGTCCAGTCCCCGATGCGTTGAAGTGAACCCTATACCCAATGCCCTCCTCCGATAGCCTCAAGATGGGCGCACTGGTCAATCTCTGTCTCAGCTCCCAAAAGCACTTATGGTATCTATCTGACCCCACGAAGGGTTTCCCCTTCTTCGTCAATGTTGAAAGTGGTGCTGCCACTCTAGAGATGTCTGGCACAAATCTACGATAGTACCCAGCCAGACCTAGGAAACTCTGCACCTCCATCACACTCCTGGGTGGCTCCCAAGCAAGTACTGCCTCGATCTTCATATGATCCAATACAACTCTCACCTCTGAGATAACATGACCCATGAATTGAACCACTCGAATCCAGAACTAGCACTTCGAGAGCTTACCATAAATTAGGTGCTCTTGGATTGTATCCAGTACAACCCAAAAGTGGTAGGTGAGCTCCTCCTCAGTAGTCGAGTAAATCAGTATTTCTTCGATGAATACTATCAAAAAACGATCGAGGTAAGGCTGGAAGATCCTATTCATGAGACTCATGAACACTGCTGGTGCGTTGGTTACGCCAAAGGGCATAACCAAGAACTCATAGTGGCCATACTGACACCGAAAGGCCGTATTCTTTACATCATCGTCTCGAACTCTGAGCTGATGATAGCCTGACCTGAGGTCTATCTTCGAGAACCATCATGCTCCCTTGAGAATATCAAAGAGGTCATCAGTCATCGAGAGTGGGTACTTGTTCTTTAAGGTTACCTGATTCAGGCGACGGTAGTCAACACATAGTCGTAAGCTCCCATCATCCATCTTGGTGAATAAAATCAGAGAAGCCCATGGTGAAACACTGGGTCAGATGAATTCCTTTCCCTGTAAGTCCTCAAGATGTACCCGCAGCTCACAAAGTTCGGTGGGAGCCATCCGATATGCTGGTGTAAATATCGTTGTTATCCCAGGGTACATGTCAATGTAGAAATCTACCTCTCTATGACGAGGTATTCCTAGAATGTCGTTAGAAAAAACGTCCATATACTGATCCACCACAACAGGAAAACTCGGACTCCACACATCAAGTGCTTCTAAGATGCGACTAGACAACTGATTTGTGATCGACTGCCCTCTCCTCTGCATAAGTCCATCCTGCGTTGCAAAGACTCCCTTCTCGCTGGTGATTGTGAACCCGCTCCCATCTATGTGGACACACCGCACTTTTTGCCTAATACAATCAATATGGGCATGGACTGTAGATAACCAATCCATACCCCAGATGACGTCGTAAGGCCTCGATGCCGCTACAAGAAGATCCTATCCGAAGCTCTCACCTCCTAGAGTAACTCACACTACCGGCACTAGTGCATAATCATCGAGCCTGCTCCTGTAAGAGTCTATAGCCGTAAGGATCGAGCCAACGACTTTGTCGGTATCTCCGAGCTCTGAACAGGGGCAGTAGAAATAAAAGAATGACTCTCTTTTGTGTCTATAAGAACTACAACAAGGGTGTATTAGACACAGATAATACTTCAAATCATCTCAGGTGCACCGTGGTCATAGGCCTCGACCACCTAGAGCTGAGCCTGCCCCTATCTGCCTGCTCCCTATGGTCGGGGTGGTCCTCCTAGTGGTGGTGGTGGTAAATCCTCGAAGCATCGTCCACCACCCGCTGCCCGGCCCACTCCTCTACATTGTCCACCTACTCGCTGCGGACTGCCACAGTCAAACCTCTGCCTCTGCCTAGGAGGTCCCTCTACTGTCTGTTGCTCATCTGCATGGCGGGTCGGGCAGTCACGAGCCATGTGTCCCTACTCGCCGCATGCATAGCACTGCCCGCGCCTCGTATGGCTGGCTCTACTCCATGTTCCCCACACATCTAAACCAGTATACGTAGGTCACCGACCTGATGGCCTGGTCCACCTGGACCTCTGTGATAGCTGTCTACTACAGGATGTAGAAGAATCCACTATGTGTCACCCTGGAGTGGGTCTCGCTGATGGTGTCATCTCAGCAAGAAAGCTCTCCATTAGAAGGGCTCGCTCAAGTACTCCTGCCCACGTCGGGATACTGAGGGAGACCATCGAAGCCCTGATCTCATGATCAGTCCCTTCTCGAAGGTCCGAGACTAAAATAATGGGTCCTGTACCATGTCTGTGGTGTACCATGAGAGGTCAGTAAATCTCGTCGAGTACTGGGCTACTTTCATACTGCCCTGCCGCAGATGTAGTAACTCCTGGATTCACACTCCATAGAGGGTGGCTAGAACAAACTCCAAGGGGAAGAGGCTCTCGGAGTCCGTCCAAAGTAGTGATGCCTCGTCATGCACCTCGAGCATCAGGCTCCACCATCTACCTGCTGCTGCGTTCAGGAGACTCGCGGCAAGGATCACCATAAGGTCCGCTGGTGTCCCTACTAATCTGAAGACTCTGACGATAGACTCCAGCCGATCCTCGGCTGCCTGAGGGTCTTTCTCTCCGAATAACCTGGGTGGACTATGTCGTTGAAACTCATGGAGCGCACTCAGGTGGCCTGCACTCTCTCCTGCTAGGGCTAGTAGAATCGGTGGATCAGCTGGTAGTGGTACCGCTGGTGCCTCTGCTGTAATGGGGCCCTGCACCGAGGCCTCGTCACTCGGTGGGATGCCATCTCGCACGTAACTAAGAACCCTAGCTGGCTGCCTTCGTGGGTCCATCCTGAAAAAAAAGGTGCTCCACAGTCAAAAAATATACCTGGTGAGCTGACACAAAGTAATCACAAAGAAAACTTTTGAAACACTCATGCAATCAGTGTTTTCGAGCACTGAGTTGGAAATCAGAAGTCAGGGTCTCGGTGTATGGATACGTCGGCCGCCACACCCACACTGGACTCCCTGGACTGAAAACCACACTCAATACTCTTCAAATTATTGCTTCATAGAGAAGAAAGATCAGAGTCCTGAGTTCTTTGGTAGAACCAACTCCTCTGATACCAATTTGTCACGACCCATCCTTGGGCCCAGGCCGTGACAACCCCAAGACCGCCGTCCATAGGCTAGGGGCTGGCAACTAGCACCAAAGGCATAAATCCCGAAAAGGGAATGGATTTTCTTTATAAAAGTAAACAAACACAACATCTTAGACAAATAATGTAAACAATAAGTAAATTGAGTACAAAAGTAGGTGTTGAAAAGTAAATTTTCCAGTATACAAACCCAACTGAAAGTACAGTACAAATGAAAGAAAGTAAAACAACAGTAAAGTAAAACAGTAACCAACGAGTCGCCTTCCGGATATCCCACCTGAAGGGTGGGTACAGATGATATCCTCAGCTCCTCGGGTCCGACCATATTCTTAGTGTATGTCCCGTCTAGTGGTCCACCCCCGAGTACCATCCAGCTCCACAAGCCTCCACCTCGATCAGTGCTGTCTGTCATCTGCATCCAACACAATGTAGTGCAGGCATAGCCCATGCAGGGGTGAGTAAGATACTCAGTAGGGACCCCGAAACCGCCGAAGTTCTCCTAGAATCCACAGAGGATAAACCACAATGTAAAGATACAATCACAAAGTATCAATAGACTCTACTTAGGTATATGACCATACATATACCTAAGTCATCAATTCCAGTTCGGCTCCAACTCTCGAGCCCATGAACAACTCAGTCTACATAGGAAAGAAGTCAATCTCACTAATGGTAATGATTTAATAGTCAAGACTCAGATCACACATGTATACTACTCATGAAGAAGGGTGGAGATGATTAGATGTGTCCTCTAAATCATCTCCTGTGTCGAACCCACGTAGGATCCAAGTACAGAAGTCATCACTGTCGAACCCACGTAGGATCGAAGTACAGTAACCATCGTTGCCAAACCCATGTAGTATCCAATTACAGTTTTCATCATAATCGAACCCATGGGGGATCCCAACATGGTATTCATCACAGTCAAAACCTTCTCTAGGGTTCCCACACATAGCATGATCGATTTAGGGAGGGTCTGCTCCTCGATCCAAGAGATATTTGATACATAAACTATCACAATGTCCAGTGTTGATGTATCCCAAAGGTCCACCACGTCATAGGGGGATAAAAAAAACGTGTTCAAAACACTGAGAAAAAGATAACCAAGCCATTTTCCAAAAAGTACACGACATGTTGGTATTGTTACAGGCCGTGGCTTCAGACCTTGGGTAGTTCCCGTGTACGACGGCCCGTGTCAAGGGTTGTTCATGTAAAAAGTAAGTACACGACTTGTGGTATGGTTACACTCCATGTCCAACCATCTGGGGCCGTCTCCGTGTACGCCGGCCATGTGCCCGTACAAGGCCTCAACCCATGTTCTTCAACCCGTGTAATTGGTACACAGGTTAGCCGTACCACTGGCCATGTCTAGCTGTGTGATAGTGTACATGCCCGTGTAGTCTCCATCGTGTCTGTGTATCCTAGGTTTACATGCCGTGTCTCGCAAAGCTGTTTCTGCCATTCTGTGTAGAGAGTACACGTCATGCCTCTTGGCCATGTACTTCTTTCCAAGTCTGTGTATTTCCCAAAATACATGCCATGTCTCGCGTAGCTATTTTTTCCATTCCGCATAGAGAGTACACGTCGTGCCTCTTGGCCGTGTACTTTTTTCTGTGTCCGTGTATTTCCCAACATACACGCCGAGTCTCACATAGCTTCCACCTCTTTACAGTGTGGCAAGTACACACCATGTGAAAGAGGTCACACGCCGTGTGTAAGCTATCTGACATTCGAAACCCAAGCCACAAAATTCCCACAATACACAGCATGTTCTCTAGGAGTACACACCATGTAGTATGGAATTTTCCTGAAATGAAGCCTCTAGCTAGCACGCCTCCCTTGATGATGGTTCTTCATTCCGATGGTTCGTTCGTCCCAAAAAATCAGACTCTAGGTCACCCCGTTGTCCCGAAGTCGATTATGGTGTTTTCGACCTTCTAATCGGCTCTGAAAACACGTTTTGAATTCTTGCTCGAAGAACAGTTGAGGAACAGTCCATTCCGTTTTGGTCTGAACCGTCACCCTCTATCATTGTCGCACCACCGATAGCTTTCTGTGTTGTTGAGTCTTCAATTTTGGGATCGTTGCGTCGCTTAACGAACTCATAACAATCCGTGGTTCATCACCCCTGAAGAACACGAAGAACCACCAATGATCACATTATTGGCGGAGGATTCAGACCATGTTAGTTTGGCCCGGTCCCTTCGCATTAGTTTGTTAGCAGGCAGTTTAAGAGAACAAAACTAGATGGAAAGAAGATTCAATGTTGATCCAATCAAACAAACCCCTACCTCGATAATTGACATCACATGCCAGGCGTCTCGTAAGACGGCGTTGCGCGGAAAGTATTTGTAGGCGACATCAGAGTGCGTCCGAGGAGGAAGCAGAATCTCTTCACTTATCGCAGAGAAGAGAATGGTTGGTGCGTCATTGTTCTTCATGGAACCAACGTTCTTCATCGAAGAAGTCACTATTCTTCATCGGAGATGAAAACTATTCTCTCATGAGCTCTCTCTCCCTTAACACAACGAAATCCCTCCCAAAAATAAAATAATAATCTACCCTCATTATTTTATTTACACAATCCATTTAAAATTCAAACAATCAAACACTTAATTAATTAAGTGAAGTGGTTCCATTCATTAATAAAGGTATGTTGGCAAGAGTTAAAGAGAGGGAGAGGGAGATGAAATGTCCTCATAAATTATAGGGCTTGTCAACATTAAATATGAGAGTTTAATGGGGGGGGGTTTAAGAAGTTTAGGGGGAGGTGAAAGGTTGGGGCTCGTGTGGGCCCCACCTCACAAATAACCACACATGGGTAGTTAGGTGGTTGTGGGTCCCACCCCTAACTCCCCCTTGTAGGATATAACCACCATAGATATAAAATAATATTGTTCTAACAATTTTATTTATTTAAAACTAATTCCACAAATAATAAATCACAACCCTCATAAAACACAACTACGGTAAAGGTCCCCTTAAGAAATTACCAGTGCTGCCAGTTCATCGATGCCCTTGGATTTCAATTCCGTGCACCGGTTCAAAAGATAGAAAAACACGCACATTAATTTACTGAACGTACCTGAGCTAAACTTCGAAGTTTGATTCTAGGCACACCGGGCCTCAGAATCAAGTTCCGTTAGAAGCCACAGACACGTAAAATTCCAAAGTATTTATGAAAAAAATTTCCTTGAAATTTAAGGGCTTTACAGTATATGGAAATGTATACTAAAAATTGGATATCCAAAACCCTGAATAGTATATGATTTGATGCTTAGATCATGGAAAACTATGGAAGTCTCAGAGAGGTGATAGAGAGATCCTTAATATAAGGGATTCTATGAATAATTTGGAAGAGAATGGGGTGGAGAAGTTTTAATGCATTAATATAATTTTTTTAGTTTTAACCCTATTTTCTGAGATGTGCTGTTAGGCAGCCTCGCTTTACTAACCTAGTTCTAACAATCCATACCTTCAAATGAAAGGAACATGGGTTCACATGGCTATGTATATTTTTCGAAAAACAATTCATATCTTGTGCATTAATTCTATCCATGATGCTCCTCCCCTCATATAGAAAAGTTCTTAACTCGATAAAAAAAAGGATACATGATGTCACAAATGAATTTGTTAGAGGTTTAACAAGTATTGATGACCTTCCTCATATATTTTAAGAGACCATGTGTCACCCTTAAAGTGTATTATTATTTGGGGAGTAGGATTAACACTAACCATTTGCTAAATATATGCCACTCATTTCATATCTAGATATCAGGATTTCAATTCCCTTCACTCACAAAACACAACCAATCTCCCAAGAAACATCTCATGATAATAATCCTCATCTAAAAACATAATCTTAAGTGTTCTATTTCTCAGATTTACATTATAATTCTTTCATTGGCATGCCCACCAAATGAAAATTTCAATCTCCACTATAAAAATGAAAAAAGATAAAAACATGAGATCTTACATTCGACCCAACATAAATCTTTTAATCCCATAGAATCCATGGAGATGAAAATAACATTACCCAACTTACTTGGGTCATAATATTTCTTATTAAATGGCTACATTGTATACTAAATTCCCAACTCGCCTCCTTGAATCATTTAAAATACATGGTAAAAATTTCATTAAAACAAGATCCAACCATTGTATATAAAAATAAAAACATCAATAAAAACTAGATGAGAGCATGTTTAACCCGAGACATGACCATGTAACCATGTCATTACTTATCCACATCAAGGAAGATACCATAATATGTTCTCACATTTAATTAATAAATTTATTCCTTAGTATTCCCCACTATCAAAATTTCCTAGTACATAATCCTTTAACAATATAATAATTCTATAGGAATTATTATCATTAGGATAATCTCAATCAAACATGTGGAATCTTCCTTCAGTTCTTAATTTGATCAAAATTTCTGAAATACAATTGACCATGATTAATCTAGTCCCACTATTATATTACAGATATGTCATGGATAACTCTTATGCTATAAAAATACTTTCAAACTATAATCTAGATTCAATTAATCACCAAATTCATTCTACCAAACACGATATCCTACAATGATCCACATTTAGTAGAATATTTTAGAAAATGATCACCTTTAACCAATGGTGCATACAAAAAACATGATCTTGAAACATTTAAACCAAGGAACTTCGTGATTACTTCAATCATTCTAACTGAATCCTGTAAATGGATATTGTTGACATATATAAGTGAACTAACCATTTCAATCGTAATTATAGGAAATTAACAAATTTTTAGAGCCCATCAATCACCCTTGGATAATCACATATTATTCATATTAACCAAACCTAATTTTAAGTTAGGTGTTTTTAGTGATATATAGGACATATCCAGGGAAACAATGTATGAAAACATTGAATGATAATTTTTTTTGTATCTTTCCAACTATTCAGTTCATAGAATTTGATGGTGTCCATGAGTCCGTCCATGTCCTTCATCAGAATACCAGTATCACATTGAGAATTCCACACCACAATAATTATCCATTATTATAGAGTGAAGCACCCTATTATTTTATTTATATATTAAAAATTAATATTAATTACTTTATTTAGATCATTATATAAATGAAACTCTATGAATATACCATAGACGATGTCAAGTAGTGTGGCATGAACATTACTATTCTAAGAGTATAACTAGAAGATATGACCAATTTACACCAAGACCGAAGTCTCTCCCATTATATCTATGACAATGTCTAGGAATGGTTTCTAAAGAAAATATCCAACTATATAGTGTATAGAATAGTAAAACCACCTCATTATGATGTAATTTTAAGAGATTGAATACACTATCCAATGTGTTTTCATTGACTGACCACAATTCACTCACTAAATTGGTATTCCTTGATTGTTTTAAACAACCACCTCTATATCCCAACCTCAACTCAGGGTTTCCTCAATGATTTAAAACATAAAAGGAAATTTATTATAGTCCATAATAGAATAACATGGAATTCCTTAGAAGAGTTAAATTCCATTTTTCACTCAACCACCCCAAACCTAAATCATGCATTCAAACTCCATGATAACCCACACCTGGGTTTTATCTTGATTATCAACTCAAGAATAAGATAAAATGTACTAGTAGCCTCATATGATTTCAAACAAAAATATTGGGGTGGGGGGAGGGGATAATGAGTAATAATATGGTATACATGAGTGACAGGGTGAATTGTTGTTTAAAAATCTAAACTAAACACAAAAAACATACCTAATAATGTAAAAAGATCTATCTCAGAATGGTTATGTGATTAAAGTGTTTGAATTAGAATCACATATGATCTAATTATATCAGAGTATGGATTTATCATTCTCATGAATATATAGATAAATAGGTTTGTTTAGAAATATATGTAAAATACTATCTTTCTAAATACATTATTAGTGAAAAAATATAACTTCTAAAAACAAGATATACACTATTTTCGAAGTAAGAATGACTTAAAATAAATAATAATATATTTCACACTTTTATCATTAAGAGTAAAGGTATTGAAAACTATGACTAAATAAAGACATATTATTATTCCTCATATAAGGGTCTATCATTCCTTACCTGGAAATCCATCGATAGGGTAATCAAAACAGGATCGAGCTTCCTATCCTCAGATGCCCTCTATACAATGATCAATGTCTATCTTCCTAGCCCCAAAATCTCTCAATTCGAATGATAAGATTAATCATCCACTAATTCTAAGAATACCTAAATCAAATCTATGATCATACATAGAATATATAATAAATTATTCTAATTGAAATAGCCTAGATATGGTTTTTTTAGAAGTACAACTCTCTAATGTATTACAATGACAATGAATGAGAAGATCATGCTATGATATATTTTGATGACTTGAGTTATAGAAGCATATCAACTCCCAAATCATCAAATTACTGGATAATTATAAGAAAAGATCAATTTTTTATATTTATGAGTTTGTTGCAATGACCTTAGATGGATATCTCTTGAAAAAACATATGTAATTGAATTTATAATGTCAGTTTGTTTAGAAAAATTATAATGAAAATTTGTATTATTTATGATAGAAACATAATATATATATCATGATTATAAGCAGAGGATATTATAATAGACATAATAATAATTTTGTAATAGATAAAACATATAAGGATTACTATGATGTTTCAATACCAATATTAGTATGATTATAATAATTTTTTTCAGTATTGTAGACAAGAAAAATTTTTACCCACTAGTCCCAAAAAAGGTCTGTTCGATGAATAAAAATCATCTTGATCTGATATATTTTATTGAATAATGATAAGTTTTTATTCGTAATACATTATAATTATTTGAATAAAGGAAATGTTTTCATTAAAAGACATATTAAATCACTTGTGGAATCCAAATTTAATAAACATATTCTTAATAAGGTTTTTGGGATTTCCAAAACTAAATGATTGAAAAAGTAAGAGCTAATATTTCTGACTCAATAGTCTCCCCCATTTCGAGAGGCCTAAAAAAACACACTTAAATGAAAAATAATTTCATTTGAAAACATATAGTTAAATTCTTCTTTAACATTGAAGATATTATTTATAACTCCCCTTAGTTTATAATAACTTCATGATACGATTGAATGTAATAAAACTTCTCCCACTTATTATAGAATCTATCCTTTTTAAAATCCACCCTTATTCAAATATCCTTTGAATTTTCCTTATTTTTATATCTCTTTTTGATTTTTGAAAAGGATGGGAATATAGACATAGTTTATTCAAATTTAGGATGAGTGATATTATATGAAACAATTATTTTTAAACGAGATAATCAACCAAGTCATAAAATAAATAAAAATCATCGAAATGTAATTTGGTAGACCTTAAAAAAATTATTCGATGAAGAGTAATTCAACAAAAACAACCATTGAAATTTTTGAAAATATAAACTATGATTTCAAAATGATAACGTTTTCATTATTTATCCAGAAGTTTATTTTTAAAAGAATTCATCTTTTGTAACTCCTCCCAATACATCTCAAGCAATATATACTTTTATTCCATTACTCCTTTCATGAGAAAATCAGTCTTAAAACATTAAATATCATCAGAAAAATATTTATTATCATCTTTAATAAAGATTATTTTATCATCCCAGGATCTGATCCTGCTATTCTACAACTCCAAATCACAAACATTTTCATTAAAATCCATTACTTCCTCTGTCCGATCATCAATTGTATCTATCAATAATTACACATTATTAAATTGATCAGATTCATTATAAGATAACTTGTTAATGTGATATTAAATTTATAATAAAATATTATTTATTTAATAAAAATTGAACATCATTACCCATGATATCTTTTTCCAAATTATTGGACCACTTCTCTAACTTATTATATCATTTTTTATGAATATGATAAATTTGATGATTTTTTATCACTACCACTATTTGGATAACTCATTCATTAAAAAATTTAAATGAATCTATTTTTTCAATTTGTATTTTTGAATAATTGGAAAACATTATTATGACATGGGAAATAAGGAATAATATTACTTATCATCTTTACTATTTTATCTACAGTTATTATCGAGTCCAATGAATTTGATGATGTTTTTGGAGGTTTTGATATGGAAGGTTTGGCATCAGTTTTCTAATATATTATATCTTTATCTTTCTAATAAATAGTCTTTTCATATGAAACTAATATAATATTTATATTCTTATTTGATTGAATATTTTTAGAAACATTCCTCTATTATTATTGATCTCAATCTTCATCATCTGTTGAGGATAAAAAATCTTCTATCTATGATCACAAATTTTCCTTCTCGGACGATGATTTATGAACTTTTGATATTTTCATGTCATCATCCTTATATTCCAGGGAATGTAACAGAGATAATGATGAATATGAATATTTATTTTCTATTGATCATTAATTGGTCAATGTTTTATCATCATCATCATTATCTTCTGCAAAAAATACTTATTTCTATGTTTCCTCTTTTTCATCCTCTTCATTTTATAATTATTCCCCTATTTTTTTATTCTTCTCTATCATCCTAATGTTTTAGATATAGCTTCCATTCAGTCCTGAGGAAACCCTTAGAAACCTTTCAAAGAACCGATTCTTTTACTTTATTAGCAATTAATGGGGTAAAATCTTAAGTATCTACATAATTTTTTCCATTATCATCAATAGAAGGGAGATATGTTGGTATTACTAATGTTCTAACAAACTGTAATACAACATCAAGAATACATTGATCAGTATGAGATATTGTTAGAATGTGATTCTCAAAATCTCTAAAAAAACCTTTTACTAAAATTATATATCATAAATTATTTTAATATATTAATTGTTTTTTATTCAAGGAATTATTTACTTATTATTTATTTTTTTATTTTATGGAATATACCTCAAGAACATCAATTACATATTTCAAACCTCTAGGTTTCTTGTTTCTACTATGTTCCATCATTTTATTGAATTCATCATATGGAATTCACTTTTTGATCATTTGTTTTTTCTCCAAATGGGGAAAAACCATCTTTTAATTTCTTATTTACATATAGAAATATCATGGAAGCTTGTTACTCCTATATAAAACCATCAAAATTATCATGAAATATATTTTTTATTGTGTAAATACTAATTTCATTCTTGAAATTGTATCTTCTTCGATGAATGGAATATTTTCTTTGACCTTAAGATAATTATTCTAACCATTGAAAAGTTTCATACATTTAATACATAACTTATTGTTAATAGATGGGGACATAATGATCGTTGACCTAATTGAGGCACTATTTATAGCCAAAACCATACTAAACAAACGTTACTACATTTATTTTACTCATATTCATCATGAAATATATCATAATAATATATGAAACATTATGTGTGTCACTATAAAAATTACTCAATATATGGTAACCCTGCATTCATAATTATACTACTCTTACATCCAGTGATAAGTGAGAAACATTACTTACATTCTCATAACATTGGAACAAGGACACTATTACCATATATTTCTCAAAATAATGATTTTTCCCAATAAATTGTATGAAGGTAGATATTATTATACTCCAATAGGAACACCCACTATATACACTAATATTTTAAATGAAACATATCATTTCCTTACAAACATAAGAAATGAAACATTTTTCTCACTTTATTCTTTGACAAACACAACATATGCATGAAATTGTTTTACTAATTGAGGATATTATAATGCCAAATCTTTATTTGGTTTCTCCACCCATACAATTTCAGAAAATTTTAAATATATTATCCTTATGATAATTGAATCATAATTATTAAACCACCTTTTTACCACTAGATATTCACAGAGAACATCCATTTTCCCATATTCTTCATTGGTTGTTACATAATAAGAGATGTAATGTGGATCAGACATAAAAAACTATCAGACTGAGATCTTTATGGGGGGAAAGATCATTAGAGAATTCTTCTAAAAACTAATTTGGGGTTGGGGTTCTAACACCCTTATATAGGTGTTAGAAGAAATAGATCATATTCTAGAAAACATTCCATGACTCAGATTAAAACCATAATATATCTCCTGGAAAATATTTAATCAAATAATGTTTTAAATATAAAATTGAACAATCGAAGTATTAAAAATGTTTTTTGGAGAGTTAATCCTACCAACTAGATTTTTTTTAAAATTTTTTAAGAAAAAATTATTTTTTCTCATATAAATAAAAAGGAAAAGAACAAAAATTATAAACAAAATTAATGAATTAGTGGGGAAAATAAATGAATAGAACTGTACCTTTCATTGTATAATGCTTCATCTATATTATTAGCATGTTCTTCGTGATTTTTTGTGATAGAAGATAATTATGTTCGTTTGGAACAAATACTGATTAAGAATGTTTTATTACTAAAATGGAATACGATAGTTTTTTTACAAAATCTTATTATTATAATTTTATTAGGAAAAATAATTTTGATAGTTCTATTAGGAAAACTAATCTCTCTAATTTTTTTAATTATTTTTTAGTCGACAAATTTTGTAATAATTTTTTATTTCAAAATATTCATTATGATATAAAGTCATTTAACTTTTTTATGTCCTATAAAATCATTTGTACTCCCACCACTGTTATTAAAAGTATATTACTATAAATGAATTGTTAAAATAGGAAGTAAATGGTAATAATAAATTACATTGATAATTCCAAGCTACATTTTAATGTATTAAAATTTATCAGACCTAAGGGTTTTTTTGTGAAAATATCAGCTTGTTGTTCTTGGGTTCTAAGGATATCTAAAATAATATCTCAATTTGGTGTGTGATACTAGAATTAATGGTGTCTTAATATTACGAATTTATTATATGAATGTTTTGATTGGTTTTACATAAACCTATGTAGGATGTTTTATCAGATATTAATTGAGTTTTTGTGAAACTCATGCCATAATCATTCAATGTGTGCTGCATCCACAACACTTGATCATAAGAACTTCTAGCTTCCACATATTCAGTTTCATTAGTGGAATGTTTTACTGAGTTTTGTTTCTTATTAGTATAGAAAACTAAAGATTCTGCTAACAAACTACATGTTATAGATTAACTTTTTGAATACATTCTATATCAAAAAATGATAGAATCTGATAAAACATTTTAGATCACAAATATTTTAAGAAGAATATAATATGCCAAAATATATGGTTTTCTTAAGATAAAGTAATATTAGTTTTAAAGATCATATATGGGATTATTTTTGATTGTCTTGATATCTATCATAGAATATTAATGAAAACATTAAATACATATGACTATCTTTTATTTAATGTATGCTTCAGTACCATACATCTAAATATTTATGATCAACTAGTTTCCCAACCTCATATGGATCTAAAGTATATATTGTACAAATCATATTAACAATACTTTTAGATTTCCTATATCCAAATTTATTATGAATATCACTTATATACTTATTTTTTAAATAAAAATGTTCTTTATGTTTTTTTAAATTTAACAACATAGAAGATATATTAACTCACCAATTGTAACAATTTAAAACTCAAACTTAATTTTATATTCAATGGAATGTATTAATGATTTTTTGATATGAACCAAATTTAAATCCATCAAAATAGATTTTTACAATCAAATTTTATTTAACTAACATCTTTTAAAAAAATATTTAGATCTACAGTTCCGTTAACAAAATGGTTTTCTAATAAAAATCTAGTTAACCTATCATACTAAGATCTGTGGGATTTTGTATGTCTATTTAAATCATTGGTATATTTATAAATATTTTCTGGGTGTTTTGTTTTTAAAAAAACAAGAGGGGTTTTCTATATAAGAATCCACATTAATATATCCATTAGGAAAGTCACACATGACACACATTTAAAAAAGTATTATATTATATAATGAAGGAAATAGAATAGGTATTTGAATATCATATAGTCTTTCTACCTGAGCACATTTTTCATCTTAGTTTATTACCTCGTATTGATTATAATTTTATAAAAAAATTAGCTTTATTTCTAATTATTATTCAATTTTCATCACATTTATTCAAAAATTCTACAATTACACCCATTATAAAAGTTATTATTGGTCATTCAACTAAATTCCAAACTTTTTTCCTTTAAAAATCATTGTGATTATCTTGTATATCCCAATATCCAATACTCAACACCTAAATCCTCCTCAGTATTCATATATTCAAATTTGGATACATATTATAGATTCTCAATTTCAATTTTGAAATAAGTTGATTTCCAAACTAGTTATCTACATAAATAATTATACATTCACTAAGATGATTCATAATAAACACTTGACTTCATCGGTTTTAAAAAATATTGTCTTCAACAATTTTTTTAAAAATCATCATGAGGAAAAACATCATAAATACAATATTGAGTTATTTACTTGTCAATATTATTTTAAAATAAATGTTGAAAATATGTTTTGTGTGTAACATGTGATGATGTATATTGGGGTTGTTTGAAAACAAAGCTATCCATATCATCATATTTAACATCCACTATTTCCTCAACAATATGATTTTTTTATAAAAACCACTCAAACACAAAATATTTTTGAAATAACCTCAAAATATTACTTCATTAGATTTGGGTGCAATATTATATTAATTATTTGTAGTATTCAAGATGAATAATTTGCATCCCAATACTTTTAAGTAAGAAAATATTGGTTTTCTTCTTCTCCACAACTCATATGTATTTTTATTGTTGAAAAGTCTAATTAAAACTCGTTTTATTGTATAGTAGGATGTAATTAACACTTTAGCCATAAAATATTTACTAACTAAGTCTTCAATCAACATTATTCATTTAATATTTTGATAGAATCTTTTTTATCTTTCAACTACACCATTTCAATGTAGGGTTCTAGGTGATGGAAAATCATGTTCTATAAAACTCTGAATAATTTTATTTTCCAAATTATAATACTCAAATACTCCACCATGATCAATATGAATAGTAATCAAGGATATGGTTTTTATCATTGTTGACTCCTGATAAATATTTCTCAAAACAACTAAATGACCCATATTTTCAATTTGGAAAATACAGCCACAAGTATCTAGTGTAATCATCAACTAAGACATATATCTAGTATTTTAAATCAACAACCCCTATTTTTGTTGGACTAAATATTTCCATTTGAATCAATTATAAATCATTAGAAGATAATTCATCACTCTTAGATTAAAAAATGACATATGTTGCTGACCAAATTAACAAGGGTCACAAACATTGGATGTATCAAACCAAAATGTTTTGTAATTCATTAACAAGTTCTTACAATGTAAACATAGCTACTGTTTTAAGGTAACCCTGTCCTGACTATCTATTCCATCCCCAATATTGAACATCCATTTTACTAAGGAATGGTTGATATTTTCTCATATGGTCTTATATGTTTAGTGTGTAAGCATTCTCATGCCAATTAGTAGAAAGAATAAATTTGTTTTTATGAACTATGTAAAAAACTTTTATCATTTGTAAATTTCATAAGATAACCATCATCACATAATTGGATTTTTATTATGAGTATGTTCTTAATTCCTCAAAAAATAAAAAATTTTATATTAATATTTTTCTAATAAGTACAATATTACCTATAGAAATTTTTTCGCCTAGATAATTATCTCTGATGGTTACATTTCCAATATTAGTTCTTGATAATTTTAATATTGAAATAATTTCAATGAGTCATATGTTAGTAGAAACCCATATCCACTTACCAAATATTTTTTCTGTTGGTACTATCATTATTTTCTTAAAAATAGTGAAATTCGTTTTTGGAAAACCAGTCTTTATTGGGAATGATATTATCTAAAAATAGTATTTTGTGTCACAAAACATTTCAAATTCAATTTTTTTTTGGGAAAATGTAAATCCCTTTGGAAAATTATCATTATGGGATCCTAAAGATTAAACTCTATTTAAAAAACATAATTTAATATACAATAGATCACATCAACACTTTTTGAAAATGGAAGACATTTAGGAATGATCCCCAAGGGCGTTAGTCAAGTGGTTCACCGGTTGGGCCATTTCGTTGTATGGGGGAACTGGAACAGGCTCAAGTCCCACCTGGTTTGATCACTATTCATATTATGAATAGGGCTTTTCAACACCATGGCATAGCTGGGGTACATGTATCTCCTTGTGTTGGCGGACCCACCATACGGGTAAAGTGGGTGACATAATTGACAACTACATTTTTGAGTGGAAATGGTGCCTCACTCGCCCGATCTTCACTCTCGGCTCTCGACTCTGTATTCTCCCTTATCTAGGGTTTCCTCCATGGTGGCAATGGGTCACCCCATTTCATCTCTAGGTTTCCTTTCCTCTTTGTTTTCGATTTCTTCTCGGATGCTCGTCCTTCACGATATTTTTTGTTTGGTCATTCTTAGGTTTTTATCCCCATCATCATCTTTCTCCTTCCACCTAGGGTTTCATCCCCCTACTCTATCTCTTTTTACCCCTTCTTGGTTTTGGATTCTGTAATGTTTCACCCCTAAAATTCTCTCCTCCATCACAATCTCCAGCGATGTTGAAGCTCGATCCTTCTTATGGCCTCCAGATCTCTCATGTTTCCCTATCCCTTGATTTTCTTCTCTTGCATCGATGGTGCCCTTTCTTGTCACTCGGCCTCCATCTCTTTCCCTGTCTCACTTGGAGTTTTCTAACTGTTTGCTATCAACCACTGCTCTTTCTATTAGTCCCACCACACCGAACCCAAGCCTTGGTCACCGTATTGGTCAACATGGTGGTTTGGGATTGTGTGGTTGGCTGCATTCAGTGTTGGTTTCCCTCTCACCTTCTGTTGATTGGGTGTTGGTATTGCACTATCTATTTTCTAAGATCTAGTTTTAGGAGGTGTATGGTCTTTCATCTTCATCAACGACAATGATTTTTCAGCGAGTGATGATAGTTGGGTGTCGCTACATCCTTGAAACATCTTCTTCCTGACTATTGTATTTATTTTTACCTCGACACTAGTTGTTTCTTGGGGGTCAAGGAAATGGTTTTTGTTTGAGGTTCTCGGGCATGATGAAGCGGTTCCCTAGGTTTTAGTCCAGCGGGATAATCTTGTCATTGTTGTGGATGTTGATGTCTGTTATGTTGGGTGGAGGTGGGGACCTCGGATGTGGACTCAGCCAGCTTCAGCCTTCAGGCAGTGGTGGGCTTCGTTCGAACTATGCAATAGTTTCCTGTTCCAACACTCCACTCCAGGTCAGTCTGGTACGATGGATCTTTAGAGGCTCGGGGATGTGCATTTTGTGCAGTCACCCTTGGTTCAAGAGGTTCGACCTGAGGTGGCTTCTCTCCTTAGTAGGTATTTCAGTTATGGTGATTCTGATGCATGATGTCTTCTATGGTTTGTTGACTTCGCAAGGCCAAAAATGGTTCCAATTCAGGCGACGAATGTGTCCTGTTTTGTTTGTGGTGACGATGGCAGTGTTGGAGTGTTAGGATACTCGGCTCATGGTGTGACGCGGTAGTTTTTGAACTCTGGCTAGATTTTTTTTGGTGTATTGGTCTGTCTGTGAATTGTTTCATCTTTTATGATTTGTAAGTGGCTATTATTTATGAGAAAATACAAAAAAGGATTTGGAATGCAGACATTTAGGAATGAAGTAGTTGTTTCTAAAAACTAGTTTTTTAGTTTTATAACTCATTCCAAAATTAATAGTTTGAGGTATAATTTGTTTGAAAATATTAATAATGAATTCAAAACTATTTGTAAACATAGATTGATGTATCTTAAAAATATATATTATAGAAATTAATTTTACAACTATTCATTTTTCCTCATTTGTAATAGTATTAGTACTAATTTTCTCAAAATCATTTTGTAATGTAGTTTTCCCTTAATAAACATCGTCGAAGAATTTTGAATGTTTTAATTTTTTAAAATATTTTTTATCAATATCATTAGAAAAATGTAATATTTCATTAGATAAAAAATTAATTATTTAGTCTCCCTTAGCATGAATTGATTTGGCATTATCATGATTTGTACAAACATGAAAATTTTAATTTTTAACATTTTCTTAACCTAGATAATACTTTATAACTATGTAAAGTATTACCTTCATTAGATAATAAAGATTCAACATTAGAAGATTATGAATTTTATTCGTTATCATATTGATGATAATTAGTACTCAATGATATATTGGTAAGGAATCAAAAATTTAAAACTTGTCCATGACTAATTTATATACCATATGTACTTTTGAATAAATACCAATGTTCCTCTTTCCATAAAATAGATTGTTAGAAGTATTTTTTGATTTATCTCCACAAATGGAATTTTTACTGTCAGATGATTTTATAATTTTCCCATTAGTCTTATAATACTTCATTTCATATTTCTATGAATTTCATTCCTTTATATATTTATATTTGACCTTATGAAAACCACTTTAAATATTTCCTTCCTTTTATATTCCTAGAATCTATATTTATGTGAGATCCTAACATTTTTTGAAGGTCTCACGAACTTGTTTATTGGTTCTATTTTTTCAATTTTTTGATAATATCTTGGATTTGGTTTTATATATGAGACTTTTGGGCGAAATTTGATTAATTTTGAAGGAATAGGGGTTGTTTATGGTTGAAGCACCATTTTCCCAAAATATGTTTCCATGAAAAAAACCATGCAAAACTCAATAGATGGGATTCACATGGAAGACAAATGGTCTGTTTAAACATGATCCATACTAGTAGTAATTGGGTTCCCCGTATTGGAAACAATGTTCCTAGAAATTTAAATCACCAAAAACTAGATTAAATTTTTTTGACCCCCCTAAATGTCATCCAAATTAAACCAAACTTGACTCGAAATGATTTATCTTAATTTCGGAGGGTCCCAAATGGGTTCTAAGGCATTCCAACCTCATTTCATAATAAATCAATACTCAGATTGAAGATCATAACCTATCCCATTATGAGAATCTCATCTCATATGGTTTCATCTATCTCTCTCTATCCCTCCCATTTTACCGTCATCCTTTGAAGGGATGTTTTTAATCTATTGGAAATTTATCTTTATCACATTTTGATGGATATTGATTTGTTTGTTCTAGGATCTGGGTTTTTGATCTCGATCATGTTTTTCATCATGATATTGGTAGTTCTGCTTTAATTGGTAATTTTTGTCTACAAGTATCCATCATATTTTTGAGGTAGGTGGTATAAATTGAAAATATCATAGTCCTGATTTTATTATGTGTTTGTGATAGTGAGATTTCAAGTTCCATGACTTCTAAATTGAATGAAAAATTGAATTGAATTAAATTAGTTTCTATATCTTAGTAAATTGTGATGAAATTAACGAAATAGTAATTGTTGGAAGGGGATTAATTAATTGGATAATTAATTAATTGAATGTCGTAACTGTAGAGATGATGAGAGATTTTGATTTAAAAAATTGGTCAATTAATGTAACTATGAATTAATTGAAAATTATAATTATGAGATTGTTGGCTTATCCTGAATGGGTTAATGAGTTATATGACATATATATAGAAATATGGATTAATTATAAAATTTCATTTTATTCCATGTGAATTAATGATATTAACATTTTTTCTTTAATTGATTTAAAATTTACACCTTAATGATAATGTTTGAAAATAAGGTTAACGTTTCTTAATGTTGATTTTTGTTGAATTTTAATATATTTGATATTTTGATATATGTGATATATGTGTGTAGGACATGAACTGATTATTCAAAATCCCATATGTGATTTACATATATATGATTCTGGGAAACACACTAATTCTTGAAAATACAATATATTATTTCATGATAAATAAGGTGTGAGATTGAGAGTGATGCTATAAATAAGAACAAGTTCTAGACAAGTCCTTCTAGGCTCAAAATGATGGCATTTGACTATGGTTCCGAGTGGTATTGAATTTAATTGAAATGAAATGGATAATGAAATCCCACGTGAAATAATTATTTTTTAATTGAAATTGTTTTGAGATTTAGACAACGTAATGAGATAAATCATTAATGGATGGTTACACTATCATCAGAAACTTAAGGGTTATGTGTTTAAAAAATGAATAATTTAACATGTAAATTGTTAATCTTAATTTATATAAATTATTCCTTATAAATTTCATACCCTATTATTGACTGTGTATTTTTTGACATCATTAGTGGTGGCCTACCGAGTTGTACTCACACTAACTCAGGTTTCCTGATCGGTACCCTAATAGACATCATGTTTTGATGACTAGATTAGGTAAAGACCACTATGTTGGATGGATGATATGATATGGATCATGGATAAGGGAACCAAACTTGGGTTTGGGACCCTTATTGAGTTTTTAGTGTATTTATTTTGTGTTTTTCATTTGAAACATGACATTTACATGACATGACATATTTACTATTTTCATTTTGGATATTGTATTCCTGTTATAGTCATCATGAAATAATATTATTATTATGGATATGAGTATATTATATGGTTATTTTTTATTTATTTATATTTTTGTGATACATTGATAAAGAGGGTACAGTCTCTATATGATCGATATAAGATCCTCGTTGCTAGTCAGTAGCCTCTGGCATACAGGGAGGCACACGTGAGGTCAGATAAAAAATCGGCTCAGGGCACCATTGTGTGGATCCCAGGCTGAAATATAAAAAAGTCCTATCAAAGAGTTTTATTTTATTAACATTTTTTTTCTATTGGAGAATGGTAGAAATTTGAATATGATATGTTGGACCTTGGTCAACTACTCATTCATGGGAGTATCTACCCCATGTATGAAGAAATAGGCCCTATCCCCATAGTGGTATTGTTTTTATAAATATGTGTTATTACAATTCATGTTATTTTAACTTGAATGATTCACATGTTGTGTCAAGGTATTGATGTTTATCAGTTATTATGTTATTTTCTATGGTTTGAATCGTGGATTTGAATGGAATTAGAGTTGTTCATGCACTTATTATTATAATACGAACCCAAGAGTACTCGAGTGATATAAAACCCATGTGTTAGATTGAGTCACCTTCGTAGATAGTGACCCTGGCCAAAAGGGAAATACCATGACAATGGAAGCATGGGACTTCTAAAATGGTTCTATTGGAACCCAGAGCCTATGCGTATTGAAGAAGTTTCTAGATAGAACCAGAGTCTGGGATGGGTGATCTATATATTGTACCATTATGGTTGTTATAGTTCTACTTTCCATGGTGGTAAAGGAAGTTACCATTTTTATTTTTGTAAATAGAGCTAGTATCAATAGAATGGTGTAGATTAGGGGAACCGAGTTTCAACAAAGCGATGTGGGAAAGGGCAGTTGAATCTAGTTTAGAATAAAATTATGGATAGTGGGGCTAGACCATTTAAAATTAGGGGTACTATTCTTGAATCTTCTACACTTCATTGTTACTTATTTGATATTTGTTCCTCTAATTGTTTTATATCTATACAACTTTTTAATGGATTGAGTCTAGAAGTGGAGTCTATTGTAGGGGTTATGAGGATTAACACACAGTTGGGATTATAGTTGAGAGACATCTATTTGTAGAATGGATGTTCTATCGAGATTGAGCAGTGTCATTTATGCTTGGATATTTATATCCATTACATGAAATACTATTACCTGATTATATTTAGGGACAAGTTTGTTTCATACGGAGACCATATAATTGTTATAGTATGAGTGTGACATTTACGTGTCACAAGGGTAACAATTTGGTTCACTGTGGAGAGATGGAAATCAAAGCATGTCGTACATTGATAGTTTATTAGAAATTGGGGGATCTCACCTCCCAGGTTTCTAGTCAATTTCTGAATGATGAAATTATAATGAAGCATGTCATTCTCCAGAACTGGGAAAATTCTAGGATAATTTTTTCTGAAGACTTCGTAGGGATTCCAACAAAGAAAGATGTGGAATTGAAAATTAAGGTCATGTAAGGGGATAAGATAGTTTATATTACAATATAAATAATGTAACCAATAGAGCTTCTACAGTTGAATACATAATTGGAATAATTCACTTATAAGGGGTATACCAACTATGTGTGTCACCATGGGATTATCAAGTTTTATTTTCTAAGAAGGATGAAGAGACATCAAATTTTTATGTTGAACACCATAACTTAAACCAGATGACAGTGAATAATGGATATCCTCTTATGTATATAGTTGAATTTTTGACCAATTTATAAATTTTTTGTTTCTTTAAGATTCACATCTGATTTGGATATCATCATTTGAGAGTTTTCGCATATTATATACCCCATACTGCTTTCAATTTACGGTATGGAATGTATGGGAGGTTTTTAGTAATTCAATTTGTGTTGAGAAATTCACAAGTAGAGTTTATTTCCATGAGTAGAATAATTCTCCCCTATATATAAATCATTCTATGGTTGTATTTGGGGATTAAATCTCAGTGTACATAAACACTCCTGACGATCATATCGAAAATCATGGCATCTTCTGGAGTACACTATGAGAGAATTGACTATAATCCAAGCTATCTATGTGTCAGTTTTTGATAGAGATGTTAGATTTCATGGGTCACATAATTTTGGAGGAAGGTGTGATAGTTAAATTAGAGAATTCTCATGAAGTGGTTTCATTAGTGTAGGCTAAGAATTTTATAAATATCATTATATCTGTTGGGTAAGTTGGTTATTATAATAGATTCATCTAGGAGTTTTCCAGATTGGAAGAACCTCATTCTAGAATGAGAAATTTGGGGTTACAATTTTAATTAATCAAATATTGTGAGAATACATTCTAGGAGTTGAATAAGAACTTGACAGGGCCATCACTCCTGATCTTTCCTGAGATCGGTGAGGAGTATACTATGTTTTGTGTTGCTTCTGGGATTGGGCTTGGAGAATTTTTTATTCATGAAGAATGAGTTGTGGTGTACGAGTCTCAAAATTAGAGTCCACATGAATGGAACTACATGACAAATGATATCGAGTTAGATATAGTTGTTTATGATTTGAAGCAATGGATTCATTATCTATTGGGAGAAAAGGTCACTGTGTATATTGATCATATAAAGATTTATGTATATTTTTTCACCGTAATACTTGTTTCTTTTTCATTAGTGATGGGTTAAGTTTATCCTACAATTAGAATTTGATTTAGAATATATGACCAACAAAGGATACAGTATTATAGAAAAATTAATTATGAAAAAATAGACTCACGCAGTTGAGGAGTGTAGTGTTAAGTGAAAAATGTGGATTCATTGGATGAGAGGAATTTTTTTGTTCTGGTGAGACCAGAGACGATGACCCTCATACCAGTTTACACAGATTTAACACATTTGATCCATAATAGAGATAAGTTGTTATAGGATCTTAATTATTTTTCCTTGAGGGTAATTCTTGATGGTGGGGATTCACCTTTGGATTAGACCATAGATGAGAAAAAGATCATCTATATATAGAAATGTGTTTTTTATTCCTATGGTAATAAAGGGGGAGCTGATGTATAAATTTCATGCCTCGATGTGGGATGTTCATATAGGTTTAACAAAAATGTATCATGGTCTATGATAGTGGTATTGATTTTAAGGCATGAAAATGGATATTGTAGTGTTCGAGACAAAATTATACACTTGTTAACTAGTGGAGGCCATGAATCAATGGAATGATTTTTAATACAACATTTTCCAATTCCAGAATGTATATCGGATGACATTACCCTTTATGTTTTTGTGTATTTCCTAGGGATGAATGTGAGGAATGAAATTATTTTGGTGGTTTTGGACATACAGCCAAATTTAGCACATTTCATGCTTCTATGGGAGCTTGTTGTAGTGGATAAGATGGTAGATTTGTAAAATTATGAGATAGTATATCTTCATGGGGTGTGAAGTTTTATTGTTTCATAATGTAACTCAATTTTTTTAATTTTAACTTATGGAATGTTTTTCATATGGAATTTAGTAAACTGGTTCAATTGGCTATGACATTCCACATATTGACAGATGGAATGTTAGAGCGTACTATACATGTTCTTGGGGATATTATATGAGTAGGTGTTCTAGAATTTAGGAGGATTTCATAGATGTTCATAGAAATATATTGTTATCTTATTACTATTATAATGAGGAAACTATACAGATTTCACCGTATTAGGTACTTTATAGTAGCCATATAGATCACCTCTCTGTTGGATGGAGGAATGTGAATTAGAGCTATTAGAACTGAGTATCATATAGGAGATATAGGATCATGTTCTTCTAATTCATTAAAGAATTGATACATATCATACTAGATAGAAGTAACATGTGTTTATATGTCAATGACCCCTAGAGTTTTGAGAGGGTGATTTTGTGTTCCTTCAGGATTGTCCTTGGTCGGGTCATAGTAGGATTTAGAGGAAGTGGAAGTTGGAACCTAGTTTTTTTGAACTATTTGAGGTTTTTGAGAGAATCATGTAAGTTTCATACTGATTTACACCTCCAAATTGGTTTTAATCTGTGCAATACTTTTTTCAATTTTCTCACCATTGGTGGTATCACCCCGAACCTTATCATGCGATCAATGTGGATGATGTTGATCTTTAGACTGATGTGTCTTTTGAGGATCATCTGATATGTGTGTTGGATCATAGTGAAAACATTTTATAGGGAATGAATATTCTGATAGTTCATATATTTCAAAAATATGGATTTTTTCAAGAAAAAACAAGGGAAATAGATGTTGATATGGGGGTTCACTTGTGTGATTTATTTTACATGGAATTTTAGAGATTCATAGGTGTACAACTTGAGGATGAGCAGTTATAAAGTGCAGAGATTATGAGATCCCAAACATTTCGGGAGATGTCTCAAGAAATTTTTTATTTAGTTTTTTTCAATTTCATTAGTATATATTTATTTGGTTTTACATGGGGCATTTTTAAGAGAAATTAGTTACTTTTGGAATGAAAAGGGGATGTTCATGGTTCATGAACAGTTTTCAAGAATCTTGAGCCCAAGCCTGAAAACTTGTGAACCCATGAAGAGGGGAATCACATGGATGGTATGATGTTTGTCAAATTATGTTCCTCTAGAAGTAACTGTGTGATCGACTAGATAGAGTCACACTATCAGTAGAACAATTAGGATAAACTATTAACCCCATACATGAAACCACTTCTATATAAAATCAATCCACAAAAAATTATATTAAAAATTCCCAAACAACCCAAAATTCACCGTAATTCAACCCAACTCAATTGTAAATTTTTTTTCTTGTTTTTAGTTACTCCCAAAAGGAATACATGGAATTTCAGCCTCTGTTACTAGAAAATCAAATCTTGTATTGAAGATAAACTCCTCTCTTAGTAAGTGATTCTCATCAGGTATGGTTTCCTCTCCCTCTCTTGACCTTCTATCTACCTTTTAAGGGATATTTTCCCTCGATCGGTAATGTATCCTGATATATGTTTAATTAATCTTGATTAATTTAATCTGGGATATTGGTTTTTGGTCAAGGGTGTATTTTTCATCATGATCTGGGTTATTCCACTTCAATTGTGGATTTATGTTGGTGAGGTACTATCAATAATATTGAGGAATGTGGTATAAAACGAAAATCTCATAGTTCAAATTTGGTTATGTGTATGTAACTATGAATTTTCAATTTACATTATTGGGGAATTTCATTGGAAATTGTATTGAATTAATTTAATTGACAAGTGATAATGAATTAGGTTGAAAATGGGTTGATTGACATTTGTTGAATGGGATATCTTTTTCAGTTAATTAATTATAGGAATTATTTGATTATGGAATTGATGGAAAATTTGGATTTTTGAAAAGGGTCAATTAATGATATTATGAATTAATTGTCAATGAATATTTTGATATGGTTGGCTTGGACATAGTGTGTTAATGGGTTATATGATTTAAATATTTCATAATGAAATAATGGTGAAATTTCATATTATACCATGTGAATTAAAGTGATAAACCTTTTTTACTTAATAGATTTAAAATGTAAAATTTAATGAGAATGTTTGATAAGAAGGTTAGTGAGGACTAACCATGATGTATGTCAAATTATGATATATGTGATATTTTGATATATATGATACACATTTGAGGGACAATGATAGATGCTTAAAAATACCACATGTGATTGAATAATTTTTGAGTTTTTAACAAAAACTAATGCTTCAAAATCCCATATGTGATTGAATTCTAAAGAAGGTGTGATATAGGTAATGTTGCTCCAAATACTCACAGGGTTCTAGACATTGAATTCTTAGACACAAATTTTATCATTGGACTAAGGTTCCAAGTGGCTAGGTTAGGAATTGAAATTCAATGGATAATGAAAGACCATTTGAAATAATTATTTTTTAATTTAATATTTATTAGGATTTAGAATATTGAATTTTTTGATGTAGGTATTGATGGTTTGAGTTTCCTTAGTAATCCTAATTTTTTGTGCTTAAATTAAGAATAATAGAATATATAAACGGTATAACTTAGGTTTTATACTTCATTACTTATATAACTGTATGTATTGTTATTCTATATGTATTTTTGTAGATTCCATTGGGGTTGGCCTACTTAGTGGTACTCACACCCTACTCATGTTTCCTGATCAATACAAGAATTGACTACATGTTAAAAGGATATGCTATGGGAAAGAGCCTAATGTCATACGGCCAATTTGGATGGAGAATAGATGAGGTAACAAAACATGGTTTTTAGACACAATTGGAGCTATGAGTCTCTTTATTTTATATTTTTTCATTTTATAATTGATAGGTAATTGGAATGGAATATTTATTGTTTTGGTTTTGGATATTGTATTATTGTTATAGTCATCATGTGATACAATTTTTATTCTGATTATTGTTATATTCTTTAGTTATTTATTATTCATTTCCACTATTGTGGTACATTAACAAAGATGATATAGTCTTCATGTGATCGATATTAGACCCTCATGAAAATTTGATAGCATATGGTGCATGGTGATGAGTTCTTGAGGTCACATGAAAACCATCTTAGGGAAACAATGTGTGGCACTTGGGTTGGGATGTCAAAATTTTAAATATTTCTGGTCATTTTTTTTTCTTTTGAATAATTTTTTATGTATATTGAAATGTTTTGATTCCCATTATTTCATTAATACTTCTAGATAAAAGTTATAATTCATTCTAAGAATTTTGTGATGAATGTGAATCAGAGTCAATAAACAACATTCTATTTCATTGAAAATTTCATAACTCTCTCTACTAAATTACCATTAGTTGGAATATTTGAAATTGTATCAAAAGTAACACCACCCATTTTATTTTTATGTTTTTCATCATTTCTCTTTAATATAACTTCATATAACATGGGGGTTCTAATAAGATCATCAAGAGGTATACTTTTTATCTTCCTTGTGTCATCCACATCAATTTTTTTAGATTTCCACTCATTGGGAATTATATCAAAAATATTTTGGACTAAAATATTTTCATCAAGAACATTTTCTCCAAGAGACAGAAAACAATTGATAATTCTCATAAAACATTGTCAATCTTAAAATATATCTCACAATGTAAAAAATATATTTCTTGGTAATATGCATTAATAATTTCTCTTCTTGTTTAAATAACTTTGTATGTACCGAACTGTGGGATTTCAATCTTCTTACAAAAACTATTAAAAAATTCAAAAGATGAAATATGTCTAATATAATACTATTAATCGATCATAAAAAAGTATTCATTACTTGATATCTAATTTTATATTCCAAATTATTTTGATTTATTATGGTAGAAATATCATTATCAGATATCTTGTAATTTCCTATAAGAATATGAAAATTATCTACTTTGCTGTCCATAACAAATTATTCATCCTATATCTCTAGTTCTCATAGTCAGCACCATAAAATATAAGTGGTATACATGGATATAAATTTTCAAAGGTTACAACAAATATTACATCAATATTAAATATAATTGAATCTATTTTACACAAAAAAGTTTTAGTGTAATAAAATTATGAAAAAATTGTTTTTAAAATATACATTCTCTTAAAGAAGTAAGAAATATGCATGTATGAATAGTAGAACCTTCTATGATACAAAATGTTGGATTGAAAATGTAATATAATGGTATACAGGATGGGGAGGTATTGAATTGTAGTTTTAAATTTTAATTATACCCAACACACATTACCTATTTATGTAAATTTATTGGACACTGAATTGTATAACGATAAGAGGGATTCATTTGAAATCATACACGAACCATTTGAATCAGTATATGTTTTTATCACTGTGATAAACCAATAATATTTTTTTTATAAATTTTATTAAAAATATTATCTTTCTACATACAGGTATAGTTGAAAATAGATCATTAAAAGAAAGAAATACCGAACATATAAAATTATGAATGTCTTATAAGATATATTTTATTTTTCATTATCTTTACCGTACGAGTAATGGAAGTCAAAAACTCAGAATAAAGGTATCCGATATTTTATACCTCCAATAGTAGTCTATCATTCTATACTAGGAAAGCCCTCAATATATTGATCAGAACATGGTATATCTTCTTATCTATAGAATCCATCGATATGATGATCAATTTTTGTCTTCCTAGACTTGGAAGGCCCTAATATGATATATAATTTCAATATCTTCCAATCCATAGATTTCCTTGATCTTAACAATGATCAAACGTGGAATAAAAACACTATTGATATATATTAAATATCCTTGACAAGGATTCCTAATAAAAATGACTCCATAATGTATTACAAATACATTGGTTAGGCTGTTCAAACAAATAAATAATTATAAGATTTCAGTTGGAAAAATTTATCTTCTCCTAAATCTAGAAATGAATGAGTATTTATATGAAAATATCCAAGGGTTATAAATCTATGATAGTTGAAATGGACTTGGATATCTGGATCTGAAATCTCATCTATAACTGAATGTCTGATGCATTTTTTATCACCATTACAAAAATTAATTTCATTCCATATGATAGAAAAAATGTCAATATATCTTGACTATACATATAGTATAGTTTGATGGACTTCATTATCATTTTGTAATACAAATAATCTCACAAAAATTGGTATGTTGTATCAGTATCATTGTTATTATGATGGTCATGAATTTTGTTAGTATGATAGACAAGGAACGTGTCTAAACACTAGTCAAAATAATGGTTAGTCTAATGAATCAGGATCATCCATGGTACGAGGGATCATATTGAATAATGATCTGTTCATTTACATAATAAATTAGAATTATTTATAAGTTATGTAAATTTTAATATTTTCTATAATAACCCTACTAAATTTCATTGGCCATGAATGGTTGTTAAACATACATTTAATAAGGTGTTTGTGAATTCAAAAACTAATGGAATATTAAAGTGGTAAGTAATAATTCTGATTGAACTATGTGGTCAACTAAAAAATGAACTTTTATAGTCACACTCAATATTATTGATGGGATTCACTAAAAACATTCTATTTTATTCTCTAAAACATATGATTTTCTGAGTCAATGTTTATAGGGAATGGGAACTCATCCTGTTATACAGTCTACATCCACCAATGAACACAATTTTCTTAGTGTTCTCACCCACTTCTAACAAGTTCCAAAACTAAAAGAGTGTAAATCAGTACTCTTTAAATATTTTTTAAAAAATACCCATGAATTACATTTTAATCACACTTGATCTACGTTAACACACATTTTTAACACCAATCATAAAAACCAAACCTAAACTAATCAGTAGTGTTACAACACCTGATCTATTTTCAACATAATACCATGTATTAGGAATAATAAAATCCATCTAATTTCATGTTGAATCTACAAAATAGTGGCCCTAATAACATTTTATAATAGATACAAGATTAAATTACTTCCACTGAAGTCATACAGTTTACTACACCATTTTATCAACTTGACAAGTATAACACGTATCAAAACATACCACTATAAAATTTCATCAATAAAATGATACATTATTTCATTTTATCCATATAAATATTATATATATAGATACCAGTATCTGATGTATCATAAAAATGATTTATCATAGACTCAAATTATCCCATATAAATAGTAATCTGAATGATGATATCTCGATTCCTCTATTATTTCAGATGAAGAAGGGTTGCACGACCTACTAAGTAATAGAACATGTAATAGTGTTATCTATCCTACTGATTATGAGAATTATGTGATTTTCATTCCCTCAAATAGTTTTAACTTATCAAATTAAAACCCATATATTTATGGACGGTTTTATCTAATAACTATGAGTCTTATTGGGAAAAAATAATGGAACCTAAAAACTAAAATAATTTATAAGGATTTAGTAAAGTATTAATTTATAAGAGAACAACATACCTATGGATATCCTATTACATAAAAATAAAGCATTGATATTCTAAATAGGTGATCTTGGAAAGGTCACATGGATTATCGACCCAAAAATTATGCTTATTGTAAAAGAAAAAGGTTAATAGATACCAATTAGTAATGTACTCATTCCCATTTATGAAAAAAATATGGGAATTTGTAAACTACAGTTACTCAATGTTAAAAACTAAAACACTGCATTTACATTTTATATTATCCATTTTCATAAATTAGAATTTATTTTTAACATTAGGGAGACTAAATGTAATATTCATTTAGTATGAGTTACAAGGAAAAATTTCACGGTACATTATTTAGCATACTTAAAAAGGGACACAAGAATGATATTTCAAACCTAATTTCAAGAAATATTTATTTAGCTGAAGTCAAAACATAATTTAGAAAATTTACTGTATAATATTATTTTACCATTAAAATTATAGATAAAATTATCATATGAAATAGTTGTTATAGATGATTCCAACTCAAAGATATAGAGTAAAACGCCCTTTAGGAGCAAATGATATTTTAATCAATATAACCCATTTTATAAATACTTTCGAAATTATATAAAAGGTATTTTATCATCGAAAGGGATCTATTATGTATGGTTCCCCCATAAATTTATACGTAACACCATATAAGAGGTAATATAAACATTAAATAACCATACCTATTGGTTATGAATATACCCCCATGGTGTTATCCCTAAGCATAAAGAGCATATAATAATCCTAAAAAGTTCATGTTGTGTCACTATTAGTCCAATTAAATGAAATAATGTACCAATTGATTCATTAAAAGTTTAGTCACTCCCATAGAGGGTTTATCATCTAAACATATCACATTAAGACTAACCTACTCTAGTCAAGCCAGGAATATAATTGTTATGTTCTATTGGTTACACCTCCAATGTAATAGAGGTTAAACTATTATATATTAATATATATCAGTGTTTAATTATATGATTCAGCATTCTCATGTAATACATTTTTAGTTCTTTATTTTTTGTAATCGGATCTTCTTGTTACTGTAACCATAATATTACCTTCAATATTAGAAAATAACAAGTCCACATAAGATGGTTTTATTATATTTTTCACCCTTTACAATTAATTACTTCCCATACTCATTATAAATGGTATTTGAACACATTTAATAATGAAAACTACTTTTTCAGAACATGGAAAAATTATTCTATGGCACAAAAATGTCAATGTTGGTTTGGTAAGGTGCACCATAAAGCTATACCAGAAAACACCATTTAGGATGATGCATACACCTTAATTAATAGTAATATTCTATAATTATAACTACTCATCCTATCCCGTAGTTGTAAATAACGATGTATAAAATGGAAACAACATAACCATGGTATATGGGAAAAGGATGATAAATAATATCATGAGGAATATCTAACATGCATCAGGAAGTCAATCAGTGTAATATACCTCATGTAATATACATAGAGTGTGAATTTGTATAAACCTAAAATGATTTATTTAAGAGTACTTACATTCCCTAAAAAAATTCAAAATATACATAAAATATCATAAATTTGTAAGAAGTTTAAATTACATCAATCAGTTTATGGGAAATAATAATATTTTATAGTAATGAATAACATGAAAAATCGTACCATCGCTAGACACTAGACCTTTCCCCCATGGGTGGGTTGATCTATCCCATATGAGAGTTGTTTATAAATGCATGACACAATCCTATTCTCATATCTACTAGATGAAAATATTAATACTTTGTAAAATAACAATTTGATACCACATTTTATCATCTAAAAATAGGCTCCACTAAAAAAGTGCCCCAAGTCGATTGGCCAAATGGTGTCACAGGAACCTCCCTATAATCCATAATCATTTGAACAGTAGCAAGGTTATATTAATGGTAAGTTGGGGGGGGGAATATGAAATCGTAATATTTATAGCACCATTGAATATCATAGATAAAATAATAGTGGAAGAATTATAAATTAAGTTAATCTAAAAAAGTTGAATAAACCACTCCACTAATAATAAATGACCAAAATCTAAAATTATTATCATATATAGAATGATTTCATTTCAATTCCGAAATGAAACATGAATACATGAAAGATGGAATACAATAAAATATATTACCATCAAAATGAAGAAAATTACCACGGACTATATAAATCATAATCCCTACCATTGACTTAGTCCAGTGCACCTATGCTCTCTTTGCCCAATATTGATTAATGATAATGTATAATAGTCGATGGATAGAATCCAAAATTCTTATTCTACAACTATGAGTTCTATTCAGGTAAAAATTCGTATACTAAAGAGGATGGGAGATAAAATTTTGTGTCTGCTAATATTCAGTATGTGAGTATAAAATATTTCATTGTATTCATATAAATAAAGATATCAATAAATAAATTTCAATAAATTGAGCTTATATCCCTCAATGTATGCCTTACCAACCTTACGGGAATTATCATAAGACAGAAAATCTCTAAAATTCTATAATTTATCTTTATATATATGTGATGATTCATATGAAAATATATAGACGTTTTGACGAGGACTCAAGTAATAATACCAATTCATCTACATAATAAATTATCAAATGTCACTTGCATTGGTAAGGCATTAGCCATTATATCCCAACAAGGGGACATAGGTAAGGAAATAATTTATTTTATTAATAATGGGCCAATGGTGAACCCATGACACCCATGCATAATTGTGGTCGATATTTTAATAAATCATATTTTTCAATAAAACTATGCAATTAATTCTTACTTGTGAATCTATATATAGATCACAGAGCAATTTAAATAATTTACCCAAGGATCCCATCCATGAAGTTTCGTATAAGGTATCCTAGTATGTAACAACCCAAAGTTTAGTCAATGGAATTACGTTCTAATAATTATACCTTATTGTATATTAACATTGTTAATCATAATGATGTATCTTTATACTAAATACTATGTGACCATTAAAAATAATTTTCCCTACTTCTGTGTTTTGAATTTCAAAAATCAGACATACACGGTTGTGTTCAGGGTGTTTTGTGGAGTCAAATAGAACAAACTAAATTTTTGGGGAATAGTGACAAACCATTATTAATAGTAAATCTACCTTTATGAATAGTGGAATACCCGAATAAATAATAACCTTACCAATGATAACATATATATATATATACATATGAAATTAGTGAAAGTATGATGTACCTATATCTTGGAATAAGAAAATAAATGTTCTAAAATTGTTACTCTTTTATATAAAATATTATTTTATTTAGGAATTAAATTACTCATATTTAGAAAATTATTTTTAAAAAATGGACTTCTTTTTTGGATTGTACACATCAAAAAATGGTATGGGGGATTTTTTGGTATTTTTCTGAAATACATGAATTTTTGATGAATAGTGAAATTCGTTAAATTACAAAATATGTTAAATTCATGAATTATGGATTCATATAAGATGTTTTGATGATGTAAAAACATAGGGTTCATATTCACATGATAAAATAACTTTATTTAGTCATGGAATACTCACTATTCCTTGTCTTGTGGAGAAATAATTAATTAATGAATATAATATTGAGAAAACCCCTCTCACCTCCACTATAAATACCACCCTTCACACCCTCATTTCCTCACACCTCTCAAGCTTCATGACCTATATAAAATATTCCTAAACATATTCCATATCCCCTGACTACATCAAATAGCATCTGGAATCATCATAATACAAATCCAATGTCCCTTGAGAAGGATCTTAAGAGGATAACTCAATAGGTAATTCCACTCTCTCTCTTCTTTAACATCCTTTCAATTTCATATTCTTTTCTTATTATTTTCCCTCCTATATTCATCCAAATTGTATGGTAACTTCAATATCATACATATAAAACAATTTAATGATACTTGTGGGATATTATATAAACATTGTTCCTAAGGTGTTAATTTATCACCATCAAGAATGACATGTTTTCAATTTCCTTTACCACCTTCAGATAGGGTAATTGTAACGCCCCGACCCCAGTTACCCAGAGTCGGTGCATTATTAGGTAGAATTGGCATGATCACAAAGATCAAGTCTTGAAAGACTGGTTAGTTTATTAGCCTTGAAACACTAGATACATTCATAAGTTTTACATTACATCATAAAGTAATACAAAACTACAACAACATATTGTCTTCATATCCCCTCATATTATCCCTTCAGGTCATTAATAAAAAACTTCTTCACATCCTGGAAAAGTTAAAACATTTAAAGGGGTGAGCTCAGATGCTCAGTAAGGATAACAATATAGCAGAAGCTTTCATAAATAAACATAATCATTTAAGGCATTGTATAACTGAATCAAAAGTCTTTTAATCTTGAACTTCATCTTAATATGGAAAAATAAAATGAAATAATGACATTTACTTATTCACATGGATATTCTACTAGTCGAATAATCACATGCAATATCAATAACCACTTTCATAATGATGGAATGCATAATGCCAGACTATCATAACCACGTAGCCAAGACCTTGTCCCAAGACTACAAATAAGATTTTGTCAAGGCCTCGTGCCAAGACACTAGTTGGTCTCATGAGATCTATGGATTCATCGAGGAGCTATAGCGGGCTCCACCCATCACTTATTAAGTCTAATGCATTCCTTATATGAAAAGGTTTAAATTTATCATAAACCATAACATAATCATATCACATAAAACATGCACAAAGGAAACATAAAATTTCCACATTTCAATCACAAGATATCAATACAACACATTGATATAATAAAACATTATCAAAACCATTTTCAATACCAAAATAAATGAAAAGTAAAAGATGGTATTTATTTTTCATTTTAAAATATGTTTTGGCTTGTAGAGGAAGCCGAAACTCAAATAATGGTCACGGCGGCGAAGAAGTCGTTGTCGCCGCATATGTATGAAAAAACATTCCTTTTGTAGTTTAGTAAAAACACTTCATATAAAAATATTCCTTTTGAATAAAAGTAAAAGACAAAGGGGTTTATACACCGTATAAAGGAAAGCTGTGTATAAAACCAAATATGCCTCAATGAAAGGAGATTGTGACGAAGTCCCTTACAAAGAATATTTTTTAAATAAAATAGATCTATTATGTGTATTCACCATAAGTACACATAAATAAAGTAAAAATACAATATAGGACATAATAATATCATGACATAATTTGAAAGTAGGAGATTAACCCAAAGAATGGAAATTGGGTTAAGAAGTTCCCTTACCTCGTGTCTGACTTGACTCGACCGTTATTTAACCTCCTGAATAATGAACTAGAGTTAATTTATAATTTCTTTAGAAAATTTTTCAATTTTATTATTCCTTTTATATTACTTATTACCATGTAATGAACATTATGTAATTATTTAAGTTAATAACAGTCGTTTTGTCGATCATTGGTACTTGAGTCAAAAATAAACTTCTTATAATTACAAGTTGTTCATGTGGTGAAATATCCATTATATCCAGAATTATATTCATGATTTAGATATCATATATATCATATATATCCAGTATATAAATTCATTCATAATATTAAATAACATTTAGAGGTAAGAAATGAAATGCACCGCTCATGGAGACGGTAAGCCATACGTACGCATGAACACAACATTCATTTCTATTTCGTATTTAATGGAATGAAATTATAATTATATAAAGGTATAATATAATTACAGTATAATATCATATATAATATCATTTAATCCATCCTTTATAAATAAAAAATATGGCATTAACGATTCAAATCACTTTGAGGGGGCGGTAGTCCGCACTTCCTTAAATGAAATTATCGCGTTTACCCATAATAGAAAACATAAAGGTATTCCATAAATGAAAATTACAGAATCATAAAGAAAACAAAAACATAATATATATCATATATAAAAATAGTTTCATCATAATGTCCACCATGAGAGGTGTTAAAAGAATATTGAACAATCATCGTTTCGTGAGGCAGTATTTCGACACCCACAGAAACAGTATGTTCTTTAACCATTAGACGGAGGTGTGTGTAAATGTAAATCAAATACATATCATAAAAACATCCTAGTTTATTTTAGATACTGATTTTTTTACAAAATAAAGGAATAAATAGTTTTTATGGGGTTGGAGAAGAAAAATAAAACAAAATAACATAAGAGAAGACATTACCTTAAAATCGGGTAACTCATTTTGATTTGAGCCAAAGGCTTCCTTGGGAAGAATTATGCCCAACGTGAGGCTTCTAGGAGTAATACAGGGAATTTTGGAGAGTATTTGTGCAGATGTTGGCCTAGCCAAATTGCTTTGAAGGTGTGAATAAGGTGGTAGTGGTGGGGGCCTTTTATAAGAGGAGAGGAGGGTCACTCTTGGAAAGTCATGAAAGGTTACTTTATTATAAAATGATTTTCGGATTTAAAAAATCCCAAAATTATATATTTCTAGTATAAAGGGATAAGATTCTGAAATATAGCCATAAAATAGGTTTTTTACATGTTTAGTTCTTATATTTTACATTATCTTTTCATTTTATTTAAATTGTAAAATAATGAGGTAATCGCTGCATCGTCATGGTGGCATATATAATTTAATTTATTTAATGTCGAAAAATTATAAAAAAATATCATGATATAGGAAATCTTTTTAGATTTCTAATGAATATTTATAGTCAAAAATATGACTTGTATAACACCATTTAAAAATGGTGTTAGTAAAACAACTCATGTTTGTGACATTTTTATTTTAACATTAAATAAAAAGTATTTAATTTCATTTTCCTACCAAAGTGGCTCCATGGGGTCCCCAAGTTGACCCATGGATTGTATTGGTCTTCCATGACTCATAAAATAGGGGTAGTACATGTGTCGAGGTCATTTCATATTATTATAACATTATCTTTACCTTAAATTACACTAATTAACATTTAATCGCGATTAATTAAACATAAAAATTACTATTCACCAAAAAAATTATTTTAATCACATTGAACCACATTTTACTTCCTAATGACAACCATGTATGTCAGATTTTTGAAAATCAAATCACATAAGTGGTAATGTTTCATTTAAACCAAAAATCATTTTTTAAACTGCCACTTAGTGGTTTCACTATTCATAAAAAATTGATGTTTTTCAGAACAATGCCAAAATTTCACCCTAAGCTATAATTGATATTCCGAATTCAAAAATTTTGTCTATTTTACAAAATTACAAACATATATGTTGCATTAATTAATTTTATAATTAATTCCTGCTGTCACAACAAATAATGTGTTTTTAAGAAACAATATATATCAAAAGATTTAAAATTGTTTATGTCCAATTTCAAAGTGAAATTAATTCTAATTACCACCATTAATTAAAATGA
The DNA here is from genome assembly GCA_963277665.1 of Viscum album. NCBI lineage: Eukaryota > Viridiplantae > Streptophyta > Magnoliopsida > Santalales > Viscaceae > Viscum > Viscum album. The sequence goes on from OY728127.1 coordinate 116,197,817, forward strand.
TAAAAATATATTCTAATTACACTTTAGAGCCACTCAATTTTATCATTTATCACTATAAATTATTTTTATTAAAAAAGTTGTTTTCAAGTATTTTTAACTATTCATAAAAAATTGGAAGTTCTCAGAAAAATACCTGAATTTCAACATTGGCTAATTTCGATATTTTGAATCCAAAAATTAAGTCCATTTTAAAATATAAAATATATATAATTTCAAAAAGTGGGTATTACTATTCATAATGGCTATTTTGATTGGTCGCGGTGTGTTAGAATCTCGAACTTGCGTACAATGCAAGCTATTGTATTATTGAAAGAGAAGTGAATCATGGATGCTCGGGGTGTTACATTCTCCCCTCCTTCAATTAATTGCTTCCTCACAATTTGTAATTTTTCTTTGAAAATAAAAGGTTGAAAATAGAAAATACCTTTTTGGAAAACCCACATCGAAAATAGGGTTAATAAAATTTAGCCTTAATAAGGGAGAAGGGGAAATGAAAAAGTCACCACCAAATTATGATCTCGATAAGAATAACATTGGTGGAAATTAGAGACATATAATTGGAGGAAAAACGTAAATATTTTTAGGGGTGATTGAGGTCATCAATCACAAACAAGTGTAAAATTGAGGGCCTCAAAGCCTTCAATCTATGTTGATTTAAAATATTATCAGTTCATCAAGACATAAGGTATTAGGATAACAGATTTTTTGTTTCAATATCCCTTTACTAAAGTTTTAGAATTAATTTATTCATAGCATAAGAGATAGGTATATATATATTTATACTTGACAAGTATAGTTTCAAAATTCAACTAATTTCTACCACAAACTCATCTTTCACTCAAAAAGATAATAGAACTCAAAAATATTATTTTTATCCTAATCGTACAAGGTTCAAAATGTTAACACATACCATTTAGATTAGGAAAACTATTTTGTAATAACTAGAGACTTCTTGTAGGCTAGTGGTAGTTAATAAAGGCCTGTCGCACTATGGTTGTGGGTTCGATTCCTACAGCTTTGTCCGACGCGACGGGTTATCCCCCGACCTGCAGGTTGTCCTTTTCCTAAAACTATAGTATTATAATATTCCAAAAATAATCTTCATAAATGTTTTAACCTTAAAGAAGACTATCCAAAGTTCAATTTAATCCATTCCAACCTTTATAGTTATCCAAAATACCTTTGTCCAGACTTTCTCTAAAAGGTCTCTAAATTCCAAGATCAATTGTAACATCAGATTCCCCAAACAATGTAAAGTTTATCTTATTATCACATACTTTAAATATGATTAACTTCATAATATTAAAACCTTAATGAAAACAACAAGTACTGTAGTACAATCCTTATATATATCACATTATTCTTATAACCATAATATAGTTCTTGAGTCCAAAAACTCCAATACATTAATTATTCCACTTCAACTGTAGTAACAACAAAAGATTGTCCTTGATCCCTTGGCCTTTTCTGAGGTATGTTTCCCTGACGCTTAGGACATTCATTTGCATAATTCCCCATTTCCCTAAAATTTTAGAATTCAACATTGATAGCCTCTTTCTTTCCCTTGAAAATCACGAGCCTGGTGACCTTTTTCTCCACTTTTATAACAAACTCCCATTCCTTTTAGGCAAGTACTAGGATGATTCTTCCCACAATTATCGCCTAATGGAAAATCCTTCTTTCCGTTTTTCCCTTTATCTGTCTCTTATTCCACCATTCTCTTCTTCTATTGCTTTACTTTGTTGTCATAAGACTTAGATAATTACTTTTCTGTCTTGATAGCACACGAGACTATATCTTCGTATGTTGAGAAATATTTTGATACTAAAGCTCGATAGAGAAATGGTTTTAACCCATAAAAGAAACGATCAATCTTACTTCTTGGGTTACATATATAATTTGCAGCATGTCTTGCTAACCTTGTAATGTTAGCCTCATATTTACGAAATTCTCATCCTCCTTCTGCCTCAGACTCAGAAATTGCCTTTCCATATCTGCTTGATGGTCATGTGGAAAGTATTTTTCTAAGAAAATTTCCTTAAACTCCATACATTCCATACTTGATACTTCTTCATCTTCCTATGTGTTTTGAATCAGTGACCACCATTGATCGGCATCTCCAGTGAGGCGGTAAAATGTCATGAAAACCTTCTCCCTTTCGCTACTCCCTAAGGCATGGAATATTTTATCTAAGGAGTTTATCCATTTCTCAGCTACTAATGGATTTGTACCCACATTAAATGTTGGTGGTTTTTGCCTCATGAAGAGGTATAACATTTATTCTCCACGTTGCAGATCAGGGTGCTCCATACGAGTAAGGTTATTATTCATAACCTGAGTGAGTTGTCTCAGTATGGTGATAAGTTGATCAGCACCAATTGTATCTCCATCTCCACTATAATTATCTTGAGCCGGAGGGAAATCCCTACATGGAGTGTGTGAATTGATACAGTTTCCATTCCTCCCACTAGGCTCCATTTCTAAACAATGGCATAAACTAGTTTAGTTTATAAATAAAAATACATAATTCCAAACTTGAAAAAACACTTAACATAAATTGAACTATTTATGGATATAATCCATAATCACAAAAATGTTTTCTTTGAGGAAGTATATACTCGTAACCCTTTATAGTGTTTTGTAATGAAAATGAGAATTATTCTAAGCATATCCCTCGGGAGTGTCGTATCCAAGAGTGCAACAAGGCCCGTTGTCGTGCACCAGTTCCTATTCAAGTCTAGATCAAAGCGGTGTTTTCAGGTTTTACCCATAGGTACATATGTTCCAGAGCCGCCTATACCTGTTCGTATCCAGACAGGGATGTATTGCTCGGAAGACTCACAAAAATTCTACAACAAAAAAATTCTAGGAAGTTATTCTATACTAATCCTCAAAGTCTATCTTAGGGATATGTTCTCTAATCTGAGTCTATCCAAATCTAGCTTCCAAGGTTAGTACTAAACTTCCTCTGTTACCAAGTGTAACGCCACGACCCAAGTTACCCAGAGTCAGTGCATTATTACGTAGCATTGGCCTGATCACAAAGATAAAGTCTTGAAAGACCGATTAGTTTAGTAGCCTTGAAACACTAGATACATTCGTAAGTTTTACATTACATCATAATGTAATACAAAACTAAAACAAAATATTGTCTTCATATCCCCTCATATTATCCCTTCAGTTCATTCATAAAATACTTCTTCACATGCTAGAAAAATTAAAACATTGAAAGGGGTGAGCTCAGATGCTCAGTAAGGATAAAAATATAGCAGAAGCTTTCATAAATAAACATAAACATTTAAGGCATTGTATAACTGAAACAAAAGCCTTTTAATCTTGAACTTCAGCATAATATGGAAAAATAAAATGAAATAATGACATTTACTTAATCACATAGATATTCTACTAGTCGAATAATCACATGCAATATCAATAACCACTTTCATAATGATGGAATGCATAATTCCAGACTATCATAACCACGTATCCAAGGCATCGTTCCAAGACTACAAATAAGATTTTGTCAAGGCCTCATGCCAAGACACTAGATTGTCTCAAGAGACCTACAGATGCATCGAGGAGCTATAGCGGTCTCCAACTTTCACTTATTAGGTCCAATGCATTTTTTATATGAAAATGTTTAAAATTATCATAAACCATAACAGAATCGTATCATATAAAACATACATAAAGGAAACATAACATTTCCACATTTCAATCAAAAGATATCAATATAACACATTAATATAATAAAACATTATCAAAACCATTTTCAATACCAAAATTAACCAAATGTAAAACATGGTATTTATTTTTCATTTTAAAAAATGTTATGGCTTGTAGAGGAAGGCGAAACTCAAATAATGGTCACGGCAGCAGAGAAGTCGTTGTCACCGCATACGTAAGAAAAAAAAATATCCTTTTTCCATTTAGTAAAATGCTTCGTATAAAAAGATTCCTTTTGAATAAATGTAAAAGTCAAAGGGTTTTATACACCGTATAAAGGAGAGTAGTGTATAAAACCAAATATACCTCAATGAATGGAGATTGAGACGAAGTCCCTTGCAAAGAATATTTTTTAAATAAAATAGATCTATTATGTGTAGTCACCATAAGTACACATAAATGAAGTTCAAATAAAAGAAATGACATAACAATATCATGACATAATTTGAAAGTAGGATATTAACCCAAAGAATGGAAATTGGGTTAAGAAGTTCTCTTACATCGTGTCCGACTTGACTCGACCTTTCTTTAAAATCCTGAATAATAAACTAGAGTTAATTTATAATTTCTGTAGAAAATTTTTCAAGTTTATTATTCCTTTTATATTACTTATTACCATGTTATGAACATTATGTAATTATTTATGTTAATAACGGTCGTTTTGTCGATCTTTGGTACTTGTGTCAAAAATAAAATTCTTATAATTACAAGTTGTTCATGTGGTAAAATATCCATTATATCAAGAATTATATTCATGATGTAGATATCATATATATCATGTATATCAAGTATATACATTCATTCATAATATTACATATCATTTAGAGGTAAGAAATGAAATGCACCATTCATCGAGACGGTAAGTCGTACGTACGCATGAACGCTACATTCATTTCAATTTCGTATTTAATGGAATGAAATTATAATTATATAAAGGTATACTATAATTACAGTATAATATCATGTATAATATCATTTAATGCATCCTTTATACATCTCACATATGGCATTAACAATTCAAATCACTTTGAGGTGGCGGTAGTCCGCACTTCCTAAAATGAAATTATCACGTTTACCCATAATGGAAATCATAAAGGTATGCCATAAATGAAAAATACAGAATAATAAGGAAAAAAAACAAAATATATATCATATATAAAAATAGTATCATCATAATGTCCACCATGAGAGGTGTTAAAAGAATATTGAACAATCATCGTTTCGTGAGGCAGTATTTCGCCACCCACAGAAACAGTATGTTCTTTAAACATTAGATAGAGGTGTTTGTAAATTTAAATCAAATCCTTATAATAAAAAAATCCTAGAATATTTTATATAGTGTTTTTGTTACAAAATAATGGAATTAAAAGATTTTAAGGGGTTGGAGAATCAAAATAGAACAAAATAACATAAGAGAAGACATTATCTTAAAATCGGGTAACTCTTTTTGATTTGATCCAAAGGCTTCTTTGGGAAGAATTATATCCAAAGTGAGGCTTCTAGGAGTAATATAGGGAAGTTGAGAGAGTATTTGGGAAGAGGTTGGCCTAGCCAAATGGATTTTAAGGTGTGAATAAGGTGGTAGTGGTGGGGGCCTTTTATAAGAGGAGAAGAGGTGCACTCTTGGAAAGTCATGAAAGCTTACATTATTATAAAATGCTTTTCGGATTTAAAAGGTCCCAAAATTATATATTTCTAGGATAAGGTGATAAGAGTTCGAAATACACCCATACAATAGGTTTTTGACATGTGTAGTTCTTATATTTTACATTATCTTTTCATTTTATTTAAATCGTTAAATAATGAGATAATCGCTGCATCATCATGGTGTCATAAATAATTTAATTTATTTAATATCTAAGAATTATAAAAAAATATCATGATGCAGGAAATCTTTTTTTCTTTCTAATTAATATTTATAGTAAAAAATATGACTTGTATAACCCCATTTAATTTTTTTTAGTAAAACAACTCATGTTTTTGACATTTTTATTTTAACATTAAATAAAAAGTTTTTAATGTCATTTTCCTACCAAAGTGGCTCCATGGAGTCCACAAGTTGAACCATGGATTTTCTTGGTCGAAAATGACTCATCCAATAAGGGTAGGACATGTGTCAAGGTCATTTCATATTATTATAACATTATCTTTAACTTAATTTACAATAATTACCTTTAATCGCGATTAATTAAACTTAAAAATTACTATTCCCCAAAAATATTATATTAATCCCATTGAACCATATTTTACTTCCTAATGACAACCATGTATTTTGGATTTTTGAAAATAAAATCACAGAAGTTGTAATGTTTCATTTAAATGAAAAATCATTTTTTAACTACCACTTAGTGGTTTCACTATTAATAAAAAATTGATGTTTTTCAAAACAATGCCAAAATTTCACCCTAAGCTATAATTGATATTCATAATTCCAAAAATAATGTCTATTTTACAAAATTCCAAACATATAAGTTGCATTAATTAATTTTATAATTAATTCCCGCTATCACAACAAATAGCGTGTTTTTAAGAAACAATATATATCAAAAGATTGACAATTGTTTATGTCCAATTTCAAAGTGAAATTAATTATAATGAACACCATTGGATAAAATGGTAAAAATATATTCTAATTACACTTTATAACCACTCAATTTTATAATTTATTACTATAAATTATTTTGATTAAAAAGGTTGTTTTTTAGTATTTTTTACTATTCATAAAAAATTGGAAGTTCTCAGAAAAATACCAAAAATTCAACATAGGCTAATTTCGATATTCCGAATCGAAAAATTAAGTCCATTTTGAAATATAAAATATAATAGTTTCAAAAAGTGGGTATTACTATTTGTAATGGCTATTTTGATTGGTCGCGGTGTGTTAGAATCTTGATCTTGCATACAATACAAGCTATTGCATTATTGAAAGAGAAGCGTATCGTGGAAGCTCAGGGTGTTGCAGTAATGAAACCATTTTTATTGTTGAAACCGATTATTTAATATGTATTATATCATATTTAATTAAATTCCACTAACTTATGTACATATTACTAAATGATAAATCAAAATATGTTCGTTGTGATCCAAAAACCGCAAAAATTAACCTAAAACAATATTCAATAAATCATAAATACTGATTCATCCACATGGTAAATTAAATAATTAATAATAATATCATATAAACTCATTTAATAGAATTAATTAAAATTAATATAATTTTTGGAGGTTTATCCATGTTCTACCTGAACATCCATTCATAAATACAAGTTAACTATTCAAGAAAACGATAAAAACAAACATTCCCAAACAATGAATTTACACTATATAACTCATCCAAAATCCCATAAATGAACATAATAAAACCTTATTAAATATTATTAACGTATAAAAGATTTTTTAATTATTAATTAATTAATATAATGTGGTTATACATGACTCTAAAGTGAATAACAAGTTTGGATACAAGGTAAGGGGAAATTCTCGAACCCAACATTCTTTCTTTGGGGTCTCCCTATTTAACTCTATTTGTGGTATGGTCACTCTATTTGTGGTATGTTCACTCCATAAAAGTAATTTTATAATAATTTTCTTACATATTCTGGGATATAAATTTTTTCTAATTGAGTTAATGAGAAACCCAATGTTCTTCCAAAAGAACTCTCCTTACAAATAAACACCTTCTTTTTTACTTCTCAACGATTGTTTCTACTTCATTAATCGTTGATAGCTCTATGTAAAGAATGTTATACCCTATTTAGATTTAGATCCAAATGTTTATTAATGCATTATTTTAAATGTTAAACCCATTCCATTCCATGGTTTATTTTATGTTTAAGTGTGACATATGTTCTATGTGGTATGCATGATAATGTAAATATTATGAATTGACTAGTGCACCCAGAATTATATTGCACAATATAAAAGTTATAATGTGATGGATGCAACCGAAATTATATAGTTATCCAATGCATTAGGTAATGTGATTAATCTCATGAGTTAAATGTAAATGATGTTTTATTCTTATTCTATCATTGTTCACAACTATGTGTGGTATTTGACCATTAAGACATGATGTTTCATTTTTATGCATTGCATCATTTCATTTCTTAATTAATGCTTCCTCTCATGTTCATGCTACTTTTCCTATGTTATGATTATTTTAACCCCATGATATATTGTTCTTATCTATCCTCTTACTATGCTTTTATATCTCCCATTTTTTTATATCCTCACATGATTATGTGTACTATTGAGTTTTCAAGGGACAATAAGAAGTTGGATAAGAATGAATTAAATAAATATTTATGATGGATATTGTAAATGTTATGTTTTGTCCACGTTTACCCAAGACACTAAATCATTGGATCCACATGATTTAATCATATTATTTTTTCAATATTTATAATTATGTAATAGTAATGTAAGAAATGGATTGATCATTATAGTTGGTATCAAAGGCAATGTTTAGTTAATTTGGGAATTAGGATTTATGAACCCTAGAGAAAACCTCTAGTATGAGACTAAGTACAAATTTTCATAGAAGAATATTTATACAGGGAACCCATATGTTATGATTTCAATTTCAATTGTACAAATGAATATGTAATTCATGACTTGTTGACGTATGTTTTGTTCTAACCTTTTCTATTTTTGATAATGGTGGGAACTGGGAGAAACCAAGACAACGTCTCATCTGAGGGCCAATGCAGCGATTGCCCAAATGACATCCCCAATGCTTTGGGAGGTGGATTTTAAAACCTCATGGTGATTCTTACCCTACTATATTTGGTTATTAACAATAAACCTAATAATGGGGAATGACCTCCTTCACCATAGAGGGAGAAAATGGATATCGAGTGTTTTATGCGGAAACAACCACTGAAATTTAGTGGATCTTTCGATCCACTAGTTGAATAAAAATGGGTTAACTCAATGGAGAAAATATTTTATGTGCTTCACTATTCTATGATTGAGAAGGTGACTATATTTTATTATCAACTAGATGGAGAGGCTGATCGATGGTCGTCTTTGATTAAGAATAGCAAGCCAAGTGATGAAATTGAAGAAATGGAATGGAAATACCTTTAGATAATTTTTCATAACAAGTATTTCCTATGAACTATTCATACAAAGATGGTGAGATAATTCATTTATATCATGAAAAAGGAAGTATAATATTTCAATAACTAAATTCAAAATTTCACAAGGCTTTAAAGGTACTATTTGGGCATTGTTATCAACACTGATAGAAAAATTGATAGATTCTTTAGTGGATTAGAAGCTCACCTTCAAAAGGATATTCCATTTGGAGAAATTCAGAGTTATGATGATGTTGTTTTATGTGCTCCAAAATTGGATATGGAGTTTGGATAATGGTCCCATGGAAATTTTGATAAGAAAAAAAAAGATAGAGTTTCATGTTGGGGTACCTAATGATAAAGGTGGGATGAAAACTCAATGACCCACATGAAAAAATATGCGAAGTTGCATCATGGGAACTACCTCAAATGGATGGGGAAATGATTTAAGTGTGGGAAGAAGGCCACCATTCTCAAGATTATTGAAAATACATGGAAAGGAAGGAGAATGTAGTGGAAGAAAGGAGAGAACCACCCATGGTTCAATGCTACAACTTTTGGGATCAAGGGAACTATGCAAGTCAGTGCACTAAACCTTGAGCTCTAGAGGGTAATCAATGCCAACACCCACCAATTTCATTAGATAAAAGGAAGGCTAATTACACCATATGGAGTAAGTGGAGAAAAAATAATTAAGTCATACAATGTACACTTCCTATTCACTCAATAATGGAAAAAGTCTAATTTGATTCTGGTTCTACACATTATTTTATATCTTACATGTTTTCGAGAATGATAGAATCAAATACCCATAACCTTGAAGTGTAGATATCTGTAAAAAAACCAAGTGGGGAAATCATTACAACCCAAGAGTTTGACTGTTCTCCTTTTGATGTCTATAGGAAGATTCTTACTATGAATCTTATAATAAATCCCTTGGTGGAATTTGACTCTATAATGGGAATGGATTAGCACTCTTTATATAGAGCACATATCAAATATTGAGAAAAGGAAATATGTTTTTATGTTTCAAACCATCCCTTTCTCCTCTAAAAATGAATGGAATATCAAGAATCTCCTTTGAAAAATCATTCAACTATGTTGGTGTTGATTACCTAGGAATAAAAATACCTTTCCCAAATAGTTGAGTAAAAGGAAATTGTGAACCTTGCAGAAATTCCCATTATGAGGGAATACTGTGATGTATTTACCAAAGAGTTACCTATACTTCCCCAGATCATGGGGTAGAGTTCTCAATATAACTCTTACCCAAAGATGCTCCTATCTCAAACTATCCTTATTGGATGGCTCCTATCGACGTAGATGAGTTAAAGAAGAATCTAAAAGATCTTCTGGAAAAAGGGTTCATATTCCCTAGTGCATCACCTTGGGGTACACCGGTGCTCTTTGTGAAGAATAATGACGGAAAAATGTCGCTATTTATCGACTATCATGAACTCAACAAGATCACCGTATGGAACAAGTATCCTATCACAGGGATTGAATACTTGTTTAATCAGTTAAGAGGAGTTCAATACTTCTCAAAAGTGGATCTTTGTTCTAGATGTCATCAAATAAAGGTGAATAAGGAAGAAATTCAGAATACTGATTTCCATACAAAGTATGGGAACTATTAGTTTATGGTGATTCTCTTTGAGGTTATTAGTACCCACAAAATCTTCATGGTTTTGATGAATAGTGTCTTTAGGCTATTCCTTGAAAAATTTGTCGTAGTTTTTATTGATGAAATTCTAATATACTCCATGAGAAATGAGGAACATGAACAATATCCAAGACTTGTGTTTGTAGCATTGATAAAGGAGATGTTCTATGGAATGTTCAAAAAGTGTAACCATTCGATGAATCAAGTCATGATCTTGGGATATGTGATCACAAGTGAGGGAATATCTGTGGACCCTTAAAAAAGAAATTGTCGAATGGCCCAGGCCCTCTAGTGTCATATAAATCTGTAGTTTTCATGGATTATCTGGGTACTACCCACTTTTTGTGAGACATTTCTCATGATTTTCAATCCAAATAACTATGTTAATAAGGAAAGGGGTAAAGTATGTCTAGATAGAAGAATGTGAGGGAATTTTCAAGGTGCTAAAGAGAAGGCAGATCACTGCACCTATACTCACATTACCAAAAAGTGGAGAAAGTTTTGTGATGTGTAACAATTCGTCAACAAAAGGATTGGGTTTCATACTCATGAAAAAATGATAATGTGATAACTTACGACTCACGATAGTTGATGATCCATGATCAGAACTACCCAATACATGATCTTGACATGGCATCAATGATTTTTTCGTTAAAAATATAGCGGCACAACCTTTATGGTGAGAAGTGTGACATATACACCAACCACTAGAGCATAAAGTATATTTTCACACAAAAGGAGATTAAAATGCATCAAACGAGATGGTTAGATCTAATCAAGGATTTCGATTACTCTATTCACTATCTTCCAGAAAAGGCGAACAAGGTAGCTGATGATCTATGTAGAAAATAACCTACTACTCTATCCCTGTTGCGGATTGAGAAAGACCCTATCTTCTTGGATATTAAAAGGATGAATTTTGAAATCATAAGGGTAAGGGATACATCCTACATTTCCCCAACTATTGTTCAACCATATATCCAAGATAAGATTAAAGAGGCACAAAGTGATGAGACAGAGTTACAAAATAAGGTGAATGCAATAAATGAAGGGAATATGTAAGAGTTTTAAATATACGATGACAATGTGATTCGGTTTGGAATTCAGATTTGTGTGACTTCATCACCCAAGATAAAGTTGGAGCTATTGGATAATGCACATAGCTCAACTTTCTCAATCCATCCTGGTAGCACAAAGATGTACCAAGATCTCTGAGAACACTTCTGGTGGGACAACCTAAAGAAAGAGATTGCAGAATACATGTCAGGGTGCTTGGTATGTCAGCAAGTTAAATAAGAGAGACATAAGTCCAAAGGAATTATTCAAACATTACCTATAACAATGTGGAAATGGGATAATGTTACTATAGATATTATCATGGGTCTTCTAAAGATGTCAAAGGGAAATAATGAGATAAGTTTTTTGGTTGACTGACTTACTAACACTATCCAATTTATCTCTATTCTGGATGATCTCTCGCTTGAAAAAAATGCAATGGTATATGTGTAGAAGTTGCTGCGACTGCATGGTGTTCCAATATTGATTTTCTGTGACCACTATCCATGGTCAACATCTAAATTCTGGATGATTCTTCAGCATTCTTTGAGTAATGAATTAAATTTCAGCACGACCTATCACCCCAAAACTGATGGCCAATCTGAAAAAACTGTTCAGACTTTTGAAGACATTCTTAGATCGTACCCTCTATTATTCAAAGTTTTATGGGGTCATCATCTCTTATTGGTTGAGTTATCATAAAAAAATATCTTCAACTCAATTATTTATATGGATCCATATGAATATTTTTATGTAAAGTGATGTATAACTCCGACGTATTTGGATGGAGATGGAGAAAGAAAACTACTTGGGCCAGATATTGTGAAAGAGATGATAGAGAAGGTTCAAGTAATCTAGAAACACATTAAATTTTCTTAAAGTCGGAAAAATATCTATGCTGAAAAAATTGTCTAAGGGACCTGTAGCTCGACATTAAAGATAAAGTCTTCCTTCGAATATCACCATGGAAGAGAGTCATGTGGGTTGGAAAGAAAGGGAAACTAAGCCCAAGGTATGTTGGCCCCTTTTATATCCTTGACTGCAAAGAAGTTGGGGCCTATCAACATTCATTTCCAAAAAATATGGATCGTGTTCATGATTTATTTCATGTATCATTCATGAGTATGTACGTACCATATCACTCACATGTACATAACTTAGAGGCAGTACAGTTGGAAGATGGTATCTCTTATGAGGAGCAACCAATAAAAATTATGGACCAGAGGGATAAGTTTCTACGTAACAAGACAAACCACCCAATAAAATTGTTGTGGAGGAACCATGTGTGTGAAGAAGATACATGGGAACCAGAAGAGATAATGAAGGAAAAGTACCCTAACATGTTTATGTAAAATGAAGTTTTGAGGGAAAAACTTCTTAAGTGTGGAAGAATGTAATGACCCAATGTTTTATCAATGGAATTCCATTATTATAATTATTCTATATTGTATAGTAAAATTGGGAATCAAAATTACATATCATGATACTATATACTATGTGACCATTAGACGTAATTTTCCTAACTTTTTTGTCAGTAATTTCAATAATATGATATACACGGTTGTGTTTACAGTGTTTTTTGGAGTCTAAAAGAACAAACATAATTTTTTGTGAATAATAATATACCCTTATGAATAATAATGTTTCCCTTATGAATAGTTACAAACCCTAATGAATAGTAACCTTCCCTATGATAGTATATATATAATAATTTAGTGAACGTTTGATTTATATATATCTTAGAATAAGAATATAAATGTTTTAAAAATGTTATTTTTTCGATTAAAATGTTATTTTATTTAAGAATTAAATTCATCTTATTAAATAATTATTTTGAAAAAATGGACTTGATTTTTGGATTCTACATGTCGAAAAATGTTTGGGGGGAATTTTTGTGATTTTTAAAAAATACTTGACTTTTAGATGAATAAAGAAATACAGTAAGTTACAAAATAAGTTAAATTCAAAAATTTTATATTCATGGGAGATGTTATGCTGATGTATGAAAAAATAGTTCATATTAACATAATAAATATACTATATTTAGTCATGGAATAATCACTATTCCATTTTTGTGGAGAAATAATAAATTATTGAATACAATATTGAGAAAACACCTCTCCCCTCCACTATAAATACCATGTTTTACAACCTCATTTCCTCACACCTCTAAAACATCAAAACTTCTTTAAAATCTAGCCAATCATCCTCCCTAGCCCATCCTAGTCTCACCAAAAGGACAATCCAAGGTGCCTTGAAGAGGATCATAAGAGGATAACTCAAGAGGTGATTCCTCTCTCTCTTTTCCTTTAATTTATTTTCAATTTCAAGTTTTATTCTTCTTATCTCCCCATATATCTTCATCCACATGTCATGGTAAATCGAGTATCATACATATACTGGAATTTTATGGTACTAAGGGGATATTATTTTATCCAACCCCCTTCCCCTCTTCTCTTAATTTTAGAAAGGAAAACATTGTTCCAAATGTGTTAATTTATCACCTTTAAGAACGACATGTTTTCAATTTCCTTTATTGCCTACAGATCTAGTCATGAAATAATTTTTATGGTTGAAATATATTATTTTATATGCATTATATCATATTTAGTGTTCTGGAACTAACTTATTTTCATATTACTAAATGATAAGTCAAAACATGTTTCTTGTGATCTAAAAGCCACCCAAACTAACCTAAAACGATCATAACTAAATATTAACTAATGATTCATCCACATGGTATATGAAATAATTAATTATAAGATAATTTAAACTAATTGAATTTCATTAATAAAATTGAATAACATTTTTGTATATTTATCCATGTTATACAAGAACATCCATTCATAAATACAAGTGAACTATTCAAGAAAACCATAAAAATGAACATTCTCGGACAATGAATTTAAACTATATAACTCATCCAGAAGCCCATAAAATGAACATCATAAATACTTAATGAATATTATTAATTTATAAAAGGTTATGTAATTGTTATTCAATTAATATAATGTCGTTATACAAGACATTAAATTGAATAAAGCGTTTAGATACAAGGTAAGGAAAAATTCTAGAACCCAACTTTCTTTCTTCTGGTTCTCCCTCTATCACTCCATTAGTGGTATGGTCACTCCATAAAAGTAATATTCTCATCATTAACTTAAATATTACGGGATATACATGTTTTATAATTGATTTTATGGAAAACCCAATGTTCTTCCAAAAGAAATATCCTTACAAATAAACACCGTCTTTTTTACTTCTCAAAAATTGTTTCTACTTCACTCATTGTTGATTGTTCTATGTTAGGAATTTTATCCCCTCTTTATTTTGGGAGAAAAATGTTTATTAATGTATTATTTTTTATGTGAAAACCATTCATTCCATGATATATTTTATGTGTGTGTTTGAAATATGTTCTATGTGGCATGCATGATAATGTAAATGTTATGATGTGATGAGTGAGGCTAGAATTATACATCACTCTAGTGCATTGGTTAATGTGATGAATCTCATGAGTTAAACGAAAATAATGAGTGAACATGATGATTTCATTGTTAAAAACTATGTGTTGTAGACGAACAATAATACATGATGTTTCATTTTTTTGAATTTCCACCTTTCAAGACATTAATTAATACTTCCTCTGATGTTCATGATACTTTGACTAAGTTATAATTATGCTAACCCCATTCTATATTGTTATTATATATCATATTATTGGTCTTTTATCTAACCCCTTTTTAATATATATCCTTAGGTGATTATGTGTACTAAGTATATTTCAAGGGAAAATAAAAAGATGGAGAATAATGAATTAGATTAATGTTTATGGTTGATGTTTTAAATGTTATGTTTGGTCATAGTTTACCCAAGAAACTAAACCTCTAAATCCTCATGATGTAATATTATTATGCTTTTTATCATTATAATGATGTAATAGTAATGTAAGAAAAGTATGGGTTTCTATAAAGTATCACTCTATGGCCCATTAGAAATAATTTTAACAATGAGACAATCCAAGGAGATTCGTATAAATAACCCTAGTATCTCTCTATAGTCCAACATATTTCAATTTAACATTTGAGCCCATAAAAGGAATTTGGTATATGTAATGGAGGTATCACTCAATGTACAATATAGTTCATTAATCTTATTTTCATTTCCATGTAATTCCATATAAGGAACCCATTTATCACTTTCAACTTAATACAATTCCTTTGACCAATGAGCTTATCTAAGAAACTCCGACATGGGAATTCAATGTTCATTCAAGGTATATTTTAATTAACCCAACTGATGGGTATGTCCATAGAATTCCAACAAGGGAGTTGAAGGTTCTCCCATGTTATGTTCTAATTAATGTAACCATTTAAAATTATGTAATATGAAATTCCATGTAGATATGAATTCTATATCATAATTAAATAATAGAATTTATCTATTCAATTTATATGTAATTGAGAATGTCCTGTTAATTTTCAAGCCTTACTATATTTCCAAAAAATCCATTTGACATCCATATTTATTAATATGGTAGTTTACCACATAAGTCAATATTTTACAAACTCTGAATCACATTCATACAAACTGATTTCATATAATTCAAATGTGCATTACATTATATTTAATCAAGAAATCATCAAAGGTGATTAATGTGAATCTAGATTATTGTAATAACGTATTCTATACATTACCCCAATGTATTTTGGTGATGTTTTAGAATTCAACCCTTATAAATGTGATTTAAATATAATAAGGGATTACGAAGAGCAATTTTCATAGTGATCCGTGAGTTGTCAATGTTGTCAATAACTTAACCAAGACTTGTGGTGGGTTTATTGAGCAATGATATTATCAAATTTTGGATCACCATTGAATGTTTTGGAACATGCATCCTCCACTATATTATTATTGTTGATGATCCTACATGGTGATTGATTACTAGAATATGCTAATGATATTTTATGTTTATTTTATAATCTCGAGTCCTCTAGTGTGAGGTGCACCATTCCTTCATTAATGGTATTGGTTCTATATTTCTGGAAGCTCTCCATTCATGAAAAAGTTTTGAGGCTCTCCCTTGGGAAAATTTCATGGATGCTTTCATACGTAAGGTTTATCCATATGAAGTGAGATATAATATGACAATTTTTTTTTGGTATCCTCTAATGTGATATATTAGTGACATATAATGATTAATGTTTTTCTGGATTGGTACCCTTATTTCTAGATCAAACTTCTAAAAATTCTATGATGTCGAGGTTCTTTGTTTTGGGAATTCAAATAGATAATCATTATTATGTACTTAGTTATCTTTGGACTACATAATTGAAAGTGGTTTAGAGGGGTATCATTTTCTAGGTAATAATAGAAGGGAAACCTATAATAGAAAAATATTTGATTCCTACTTGGGTTAGTAAATATTAAATGAATTATGATGAGGGTAAACATGATTGTGTTAAGGATGGGAATAAATCAATGTAACCTACTGTTACTGTTTTAGTAATGTTGATGCCACTACAGTGTGTATAGGTCGGGATATATAAGAATGTTACACATTCATGTATATATATTTAAAAGAACTATGATATGTGTTGTTGTCCAATTCATCATTAGTGGTTTTGTGTTTAGTCATGCATTAGAGGAATACCCCTTAATCCAAGATCATTTAGTGATTGTGTTATGAGTCATTACTTTTGTTGGAGAGTTAGAAGGAATGAATTGATTTATGATCATGACGTTTGAAATTTTTCATTTTGTTTAATTATTTTCCATATTTTTATGTATCCATTTACTATACAGACAATTGATTAATTGGATTTTAAACACGTTGACATATCTTTTGATTCGATCATGCCTCAATAACACATGATTTTTGTAGACATATATATAATGTGTAGACCATGTATTGAGGTTTTTTGATGGATGGAATAGGGATTCTATTGGTGATGGATAAGTTAATGGGTTTGACATATTGGATTTCAAGTTGGCTTTTTTGAGATAAAATTTTAGATTTTTCAATAGGATTTCCCTTAGAGGGTGTTCCATAAGTTTAAAATTGAGTTACCCTCTATGTAATTTCATGAACTTGGTTTAGAACCACACCATTGTGTGTTGATTCATGTGCATTTATGGGTCAAAATTGTTTTATGGAGTGTGTTTTCATGGTGATTGAGTCTATGAGCCTCTTGGTTGTTATCGAGTATGTTCACTCTTGGGGGTTTTGAGCTGGTTTTCACCGATAGTAGAATCATCCATCTTCAGTGAGATTGTTCTAGAGGGTGCACTTGGAAAATGATTCAACATTGTAGAGATATTTGAAATTATTGGAAGAAATATTCATGGCATATATATGTTTTTAGCATTTTTTGGGAGTGATTCATTTAGATTCCATTGGCTAGGATCTATTCAATTTCGCATTTATTGGACTCATATGTTCTAGGGGTGAGGGTTCTATTCATTCTAATGACCTCATATGGTATTAGAGAGTCTATGAGGATATGGGGTGTAAACCATTGTGTTCCAAATTTTAAGTAATATTTTATGACTATCTATACCAATTTTATATTTTATTATCTCTTAATATTCATTCAGTGAGGAGTCTACTTTATTCGATTCCAATTGAGTTATTGGTTAGTGATTACTAAATTGTTTTATTATGGTTATCCCAGGGAAGGTGTTCTTCTTTCCAAGATTCCATAATTTTGAGGTTTCTAAAGTATGTTTGTAATAGAGTCCTAATAAGTGGAAATATAGTCATGAAATTATAACTTCTCTTAAGTTATTGAGGACTTTCTGGGGGAATAATGTCGTATGAAGGGGAGTTTGTGACCCAACTTGTATAACTTTTATGTAGTATTATTTGATGGATTGATTATTCTCTTAGGTTGGAGGAATTTATTGATAACTATGTCAATGTTTGTGGACATTTTCAAGGTCACAATATTAAGTATCATTATTAAACAAACTTAGAAGCCTTTGTGTGTGACCTATGAAGTTCATCAAAGATTCCATCTGTATGATAATCATATTATTTTCTAAATATGAGTTTAATCCATGAAACCCACTAATATATGTCTTTTTTATTTATCCTCCTTTTTAATCGGGAATTCCACCCTAGGAATCCCATATTCGAACTTCCTCACTAAAACCCATTTTTGAGGGGTTATCCATATATCAATAAGCTTCTCCAAGGAAATTTAAAGGATGTTTCTTGTTGATTCCATATCTAGTTCAAGAGGATAAAGTTACTGTGTCCTTGCTGTTGGGTATTCTACCACTTTATCCATTATTTATATCAATGGTGTATATTTATGGGAAAATATCTTTTTTGGGGTTTTGGAAAATTGAGGATTTTGTTTTAATATGGTTTTGAGTCGTCCTTAGAGTACATTTTTAGTGAATTACATTAAAAGTGACATGATTCTTTGAAATGTGGCAGGAGATACAATATAATTTAATATTATTTATGAGTTTAATTGTTGTATAGATTTCTAAATTCCCACTTGATCTATATAATTATGGTGTAGGTTAACATAGTTTAGCTTATAATTATTTTCCATAACATCACATAGATTTTTAGTTTCTAATAATTCTGAATATTGTGATTAAATGGGACTTTCCTAAAATTTGTTAAAATAAGAATCCTAAAGGTTTGAAAATTTTAAAAAGTGATCTTATATATAAATATAACATGTTCATTGGGGTTTTAAGACAATTATTCTTTTCAAAGTGATCTTACCATTCAGGATTAAAGTGTTTTCATGTTTCAAATGGTGGAGATTTTTTATTAAACTACATTGTGATCACTTTTGGGTTTTGTTGGTAATGTTTTCCTATTTAATTCTATTTGGAATTAATAAATTATAATGTATATTTTCAAAATTTTCTATTATATGTGATAAGAAATTATTTTGGCCATAGAATTTTAAACTAATTTTGATTATAGAGTTGTTGATCCCCATTTTTTATTGATGATGGTTATAGTGTCTATGTGATGGATGTTTGTGACATGATTCACGATGTTGTTGTTGATAGGGTCTATTTATAAGGTAATTATTTGTGATGGGATGGTCATAATTGATGTGTTAGCTCATGGGTCATTGGAATTTTCACATGGTAACATTTTCTTTTTTCATGGACCGACTACTTATATTATTCAATGTGGAAACAAAGGATACCAAATTAGAAGTATGGATATATTTCCGGATAATTGATATTTATGCATAGTCTTGTCACACCTAGTAGTAAATGACTCTCAAATTTTGGTATTGTCAATGAGGGGATTGGATTGAGTGATTTGGTTGGTGAATGTGTGACTGTTAACCTATATGAAGTAGGTCCACTTTACATGTCTCACACAAGTCCCATTAGTTCATATACTGTTACTTCGTTATATATATCATATGTCATGATATTTTTTTAGTCATATTGGTATGTGTGTTTCTTATTATTTTGATGGGATTTCTTGATGTGTACATCATCCTATTCTTTACTCCCGATGACGTCTAGTTTTCTTCCATCTCCTTTTTACTTTATTTTTGACTTCCCAGGGTTATGTTTTTTTATTATTAGACTTATTTCACTCCTTGTTATTGATTTTTGGGTGTTAAATAATTTAAATCAAATATGGGGAAATATATTTCCAGTGATTTTATTTGTTGATATAATTTTAAAACCATTAAAACCAGGAATGTGATTGTTTAAAATGGTGTGATGTCATAAAGGTAAATGATTGGATATGGAAATGGAATTGTTTTTGAAGAATCCTTTTCATGTCATGTTTTATAAAATTTTTTTTTTACGAAAGTTAATATTATATGGTTGTTTTGTTTCAATATGATTTTAATCATAAATGAAACACTATTTTTAATATTTCATTCAAACTAGAAGACATTGTTTCTTTTATAAATGGAATGTTTTTGATACATTGTAGAAATATAAAGGATTAAGAGAACACACTACATACTCATGATGGTGGGTAATTTGTTTTCATGAAATATGAATTTTTCTTTATGTATTTGATTTAGAGTTGAATCCTGTCCAACTAAACACATGAAGAAGATGGTTGTGTGGATCATGGTGGTGACTTGTGAGTAACATGGAGTTGGAGATTAGAAATTCAGAATCCTAAAACCTATTGGCTACTATTTTTCTTTTTCCCTGATTTATATTACATTATATTTATTCTATTTTATATTAATGTTTTTATTTTTTTTAAAAATGGTTGTTTTATTTGAGATTTAATTTGGCAAGTATCATTGATTAGGTATCACTGTTCTGTGCTTGAAATTTATTCTTGATTTCCTGGTGGTGGGACTATCAGCAATACTTATTTTCAAAACCCTAGAAGCTTTTTGTCATCCTGATGAGATCATGGACACTCCTCAGGAATTATGATGGTTTTTTTGGAGTATAAAATAGGTAATTATAATGTTTTTTTAATAAATTCAGTTTATTTTAGATTGTAGAGTGTAAGACCATGTGATTTCAGAATACATTTCACCTAAATAATCATCATATCAATATTTTTTATCTCGTGAAGCACTAGAATAAAATGTATTTAAACATACTTGATAATAAAATAATATTTAGAATAAATAAAATGTGATAATAATATAGTAATAAATTTTATAAGGATAAAAATTGGTTTCAGAACAACTAATGTTTTAAAAGTGCATTTCACAATTAATGATTCTTTCCATTATATATTGAATTTTTATTAAAAAATATAAATTATATATTTATATATTTTAAATTTTTAAAAATAAGGAATTTTTTTAATTCATAATTTCAAAGTTATCTTATATTTAATTTTTTATATTTTTCTAAAATAAATTATTTTTAGGAAAATAGTGAAAATTCATATATTGATAGAAATTTCACTTTTCTGACATTATTACAATATAATAATGAATTAATGTCCTATTAAACCATTTTCCTATAAATTATATAAAATTAATTATAATATTATTAAATTAAAAATACTATATTTAATTTACAAGGGAAATCATTATCATTGTGAAAGAATAATTAATATTTTTTCATAAAACAGGTTTAGTTCAACTATATTGGACATCATTTTTCATCGCATGTATGAATGCAGTATTACCAAATGGATATCCATATTTATCTCATAATTATTATATATTTTTAAAAAATTAATTATATTTTTAATAATCAATATTATATTATAGTGATTACATTTATTTCTCGTGATAAGGGTGAAACTATTGTTTTTCAAAATAATTTTTTCTCTAATGTTGTGTATTTTTTATTAAATAAATAAATTTTATGTATGTTTTATAATATGATTTTATGAACATTTATAATAAAATAAAAAAAATTTATTGGTAATAAATGATAAATAATATGGTCTAAACTTAATGTTTAATAATTATTTTTTTATAAAGAAAGATTTTCCGTAAATAAAATAAATAAATATAAAAATTAGGTTATGTAATTTATAAATTAAATTACATGACATGGGGAAAAAATTTCATCTTCAATCCCAAATATGATAGTATAGAAAATTCATATTTTATTAAAATATAAGTTATTAGGGTAAAATCTAGTTATCCCAAAAAGGAAGTTGTGTAAATATAAGGTTAAATGACATGGTTCATGTTTAAAACATGTTATGGATTAGTTTTTAGAATATTTTAAAACCTAATCTCACCATTACTCAGTTATTTCTCACTTTTGGAATCATTGATCCTATAATAGTGTATTTCCTTAATTCAAAAATAACAAGTGTTCACAAGAATTCAATTTTATTCACAAATAAAATGAGACCAAATATAAAATAAGAAGGTATATATATCATTATATGATTACATAAAAAAACTTTAATTTTTAACTCATTAATGTAAAATTCTTGAAATAATGATCCCAATAACTATATCATTGTATACTCCCTTTATTTATATTGATATTTTATAGATAATGTTTAGGGTCTGAATGTGATAATTACATTATCTTTATTTTTTAAAAAAATCATTATATTAAAAACCATACATAATCATACTAATAAAATGAATTCACCATCCATGGTAAAATAATATTTTCCAATATTAATGTAAAACAAATTATTTAATATTTGATACCCGATTTAAAAAAACTAGCTTCAATCGTGTTCTTGTGGAGGATATAACCTCTAAAATGTGACGTCATTCATTTTGATGCACCTCCAATGATCACTCAATAGAGGGTTGAAATGAATGAAAGTATTGAAATATATAATATAATAATTATTAATAAAATAATAATTATAATTAACATTTATTCTCTATTATTCTTCAATAAATGTAAACATTATGCGAGGATTTTGTGTGATACCATATCTACTATTTAATGTTTATATTTTTAATATAGTTATTAATTCTATATTAAAACCATTTAAAATATGATTCAAAAACACAAAAATACCCAAATTAACTCATTATTATTTATAAAAATTATATTTTACACTTCATTAACAATACTACCCATCAAGATAATGTGTTTGTGTTATTTTTAACCACCTATATAAACTACACTAAGAATCTTTTACCTAGATGACTATTTAAATGAATGGAAGGAAACATAAATTATTTCTATGAAACTCTTTTTATTATGTAATGAAAATATTGGAAATTAATTAGTGATATTAAATATAAATCATATTAGTAATAACAAGCATCTAAATTAAACATATCGGTTTCCCCTTCTTAATATTAGTTCATCTTATAAATACATATATAATTATATGCATTTTATGGTAATTTAATAACAAAAAAAATTACAATTTTTTTTGAGATTATTAAGTTTCTATACATCACCTTCAACAATGGTCTACATAAGAAAATATTTTCATATAAATTGATTTATTAAGCTCAAATAACAAACAAATGAACAAAATCAAGTAAAATAAATAATTTGAATTTCATAATGAATAGTAAATTGTTAAAGAAAAATTGATAAATAAGGAAACAAATTAGGTATCCAATAAACATAATTTTATTATATAATAAGATATGAACATGCATATGGAAAATATGGACACTTTTAAGGGTTTTTTCAAATTAAATGTTAATTCACTGTGTTATAAAATTATTATTGATTTATATTATTCAAGGATTGATTTATATTATTCTAGGATTGATTTATTCTACATAATGATTATTTTTATGTAATTTCCTCCATATTTTATGGGGTTATAAAATTATTACTTATAGACAAAATTAGAATATTATTCATACCTTAAATAATTAGGTACATAAATGGGATTATTGTTACCAATTACTATTTCTCAAGACATACATTTTATCATGTACCAATTTAAAATTATATGGTTAGTATATTTCATATTTATTATATAATTTCATGAATTAACCCATTTTATTAGTATATAAATAATAATTTCAATATCATTATCATTCACGGGGTTTAAATATAAATATTATTTAAGCCATAATAGATTTACCGATTCAATTACTTTATCCTTCAGTCATAATCTTAATTTTTATGATCTTATATGCCCCCATTTACCCATTAATTTTATTTTTTGAGATTTTAAATTTATATTTATCACTATGGACGTTACCATATTACATAGAGACCATATTATTTCACAAAATGCGTTATATAAAAAGGACTTACATTTTTATGAAAAATTCCCAATCATTATTACAAATCCTTATCATCCATGTAAATATTTTTATTCAATAAAATTTTATCCTATATTTTTGGGAAAACATATACGGATTACTTAATGTGATATCCTTACTTCTCAATAACAATTCTCAAATGAAATGTAATTTCTCTATTTAGGATGTGGGTTTCCATTAATGGTGTATCCCAAATATTTATATGTTTTACAAGTTATTAAAATTGATATATTATCTTCCACACCACATTTTCACTATACAGCCATTCTGGATTTCTCCAGACTCCATTTTGGGATATTTATAATAATTTAATATTTTAATTCATAAAAAATAATTATTTCCAACAATATTGGAATTCTCTTTTCAAAAAATTATTTTCCTTATAAATATTCTTCTTTTAAAAAAAAATTTATATAGAACAAATTTACTATCATTTAGAAATATCATTTCTAGAAAAAATGTAAAATTTCCCATTATTTTCAATTTAAAATCATATTAATCTTTTAAAATAATTTTTCATCTAACCCTTGATTTTTTATATATGTTTTTAAAAATCAGAAATGATAAATCTATAAAAGATAACATAACCAAGACAACATATGTCTAGCCTAACCAAAAAACTTGTATAGTTATAAAATTTATTTAAATGAATTCCCTTTTTAAATATCTTTATTTTAATTTTATTTATTGATGGGGTTTAACCTAGATATTATATATTGATTTATTAGGGAAATTATTTACTTAACCAAATAAAATTTTTCTATATTGATTAAATATTATATACTTGATTAAAGATAATTTTACAACATGTTAAAAAAAATATAATTGGATAATAGTTTACTTTTTATAGTTATACCATGTTAGGATTATTTAATGAATTATTAATGTTCTCTATTTATAATCTGTTTCAAAGGGATTTGAAACAAAATATATCCATAAATTCATTATATTAAATGATTTTTATCCTAAGGAATAAATATTAATGGTTTATGATGGATGGGTTATTATATATCCCCAAATTCATTTGATTAATATAATATCTCTTGAGATATTCACATGTGGAATTTATGAGTTTTTCAAAATTGGCCATGAAATAACTAGTTTTGTCACATTTTAAATTTGGAAAATAATGATTCAGCTCATATAGAAATTTGCATAATGAGTTTTATCACATGGTTTTCCAGTTTTTATAGTTTTAACATATTTACATTTTATTTTATGTGCTTCAATAATTATAATATACTTTTAAAATCCTTGATATGATATATTTCTATTTTACACTATTACGATTATTCTATTGACTATGTTAATCTATAATATCTCTTAACTACTATAACATATTTTCATGAAATTTTGATTCATATATTTAATTATAACACACATTATTCCATGTCTAACTACTTATAGAACTATTCATTATTAGGTATGATATTATATATATATATATAATGATTATACCAATATTCTAATTTTATGCTCCGTTATATTATTTTACTATTCTTTCTTATGATTACCCTTACAAAAAATTTGAGCTAACCCATTTCATATTATTATATTCCGCTAATTTAAAATGATAATAAAAGTATGAAATGACTAGAAGAGTATCTTATGAGGGTAATTAGTATGACATGTTAACTACATTTTACCAATTTTGTAGTTTATTATATTGTTCAAAAGTAAACATTTTTTCAAAAATTCATCGGTTTTATTAGCTAATGTTTTTTCTAATTCTATAAAACATTAATACTAAATGTTCCTTGGAATAAATAATAGTTAACTATTTACTTAACTTAATTTAATTTATAGGGTCACGTCTATGGGGAATCAATGTATCATCCTTTCTAACTCTTTTTTTTTATTTTTTTGTGATACCATTTTAGAATGGTATAAAGCTAATATTTATTACATGTTTTATTTATTATATGGTAAATTATTTATGTCATGTGGTACAAAAATCCATGGATGATTATTACATTACATGTGATGTATAATAATTTCATCAAATTAAGTATATACCAATTTATTTCTCATGAGATAAAAAACAATTTTTTGACATTTTTAAATATATGAGGTCTCAGAATTTTACCTTTCACAGAAAAATGATTCATGTTTTTATACAATTCAATATATTAGCCATTGATTGTTTTAATTTTTAATAACCTATTTTTTTTTGAAATTCATTGTTGTTCGTAACTTTATTCATCAAGATAATATTTTATTCACAACTTTATAAGATTTATTAATTATATTTTTTATGTTGTAATAATTTTCTATGCATATTAATATTTATAATTTCTATATTTCATTCCATTTATATACTTTATGGAATCTAATTATTTCTCTAAACATTACATACAATTATGCATTGTATATCTTTTATCATTTTAGAGTACATGTCCCTATCTTATGTCTTATAGAAAATTTATTTTTGTTCCATTATCTTTTTAATATAATTTTAATTACACTAAAAAGTTTCTCAAGGAATTGTGACATATCCTTTTTATAATACATTTACAATACTAGGTGTTTAAACTCATCCAATTTATGGGTATTCCATTCACTATAATATGAATATTCAAATTGTCATGTATTTTTTAAATGGGATATAGTATGGTGTGACTATGGAGAGATATTCATAAATATTTGAAATTAAAATATTTTTTATATAATATGAAAAAAAATACTAAACCATTATGTTATGGTATTATGAAATTATTGTGACATAAAATTATCAAAACAAAAATTAACATGTGATATATGAAATCATACTGTAATACACTTCACATGGTATCAATGAATGATTATTTAGAGTGTGTACTTAGAATCGAAACCAAAAATGTTGTTCTAGGGAAACTGAGATTCCAATAAATGGTTCTCCCCATATAAAGAATATTTTTCAATATTAGAATCAAAATTATATTTCCAAAATCCTTGAACCCACCAAATCAGATACTCATACAAGATTCATATTACCTAAATCTAAAATATAATTCTAATACACACTTCTTTGTATCCCAAAAACCCATGAAATGCCATCTAAATGAAACATATACACATGGGTATCTAACGGTACATGATAGAATATATTGAAAACCAATATATACATATAAAACATTCATTATCCCTCTATCTGACAAAATATTTCAACAAAATTCCATATGATATACATTATTCCCTGAAAAGTTGTCATATCTACCAAAATAAAACAATTTTCCGATATAGGTTATCATCATCAAAAAATTCAACTCTACTATTTTATAGATTATAGATTGTATATTTAAAAAAAATCACAATTTTTTTTCAAACACCAATACTCATATAAATTAAAATAATACACTTTCAAAACCAATGGTTTTAATTATAATAATAACTAAAAAAATTATAAACCTTCCAGATCATTTTTCCGAAATTGAATCCATTTTATAAAGAAATTTGAAATTCAATTTCAAAAGCCAAATTCAATATATTTTCTCATAAATATAAAATATCAATCAATTTTATAGGAATCATGTCTATAAGTAAATTAACTCTAGATCAACTTATAAAATAATTTCTATAATTCATCATGAAAAAATAAATGGTTTTCTTGTAACAAAATTTTATCTTCCAAAAATAGAAACATCCAAAAATAAATCAACATATGGCTTCCTAAAAGTAAATTAAATAATAAAAAATATATAATCCATGAATCAATATTAATATAATAATCTCATAATATAAAATTTAGAATACGTAGGTAGTTTTATATGATTCTATAATTAATAATGAATTTTGATGATGAGAAATATAAAATAATTATTTTCATAGATTTATGTATCATCCTTAAGAATTCCAATATCATGATGTATAAACAAATAACTAGCTCTCAACAAATTCATGTGAGTCATCCTAAGAATAATCTATCCTATATTGGGTTTCTAATTCTAAAAAAACTATTCACTCATACTAGAGTGCCTAGACCAGTCACTGGTAATCCCTTACAAGATTTTCTTTTAAATGATTCCATACTATTGAGGTATTCTTAGATCTTCCACATGGTCCATGAAAACCTAAATATTCTTCTATCTACACTATAAAATCCTATATAATTCTTTGAAGATTTATTATTCTTCAATGTCTTGGATTTCCTAAATGAAACTTGATTACCTATCATTACATGACTATTTTCAATATTTCCTATATAAAAATAAAACTTACTAGTGGTTAGTGTCTATCACATATTTAGAGATACTATTTCCTCTAAACTAAATCCAATGATTCATTCATAAATCAACCAAAACATCATCATGATCCATCAATTTAAAAATCCCATTATAACTTTATTAAAAAAATGTTATGCTATGGGGAACTCATAAATACCAAATATAAATAAGAAAAACTATCTATTGAGTGGAGAAAAACATAATAGAGTTTTTGAAGATAAATATGAAATCATTAATTAAAAAAAATTACACATTGACCTATATGGATAAAACATAATAATTTGAAAACTAGTTTCTGGAAAAAACTCAAAGAATCATCATTTCATTACCATGACCAATGTAACCTTATGGACCTGTATCAATAACCTATCCCAATGTGATACATATTCTCTATGAGAAAACAAACTAGTATACTCAAATACATCAAAACACATTCAAAATGTGTGTGGATATAAGGAACCTATATGAATCCCCAATTACATAATGACAGTGAGTTTTTTATAGTCATCTAGATTATCTAGATATATGAAGTTGAATTATTCTTATGAAACATTCCCACCCTAAATAATAAAACATAATTCTTATAAATTAACATATATGAAGTTATCAGGTGAAAAAATAGACCACTAAGACACCTAATCATGTATTGTTTATCATCATGATGATTTTTATAGTGACCTTTTACCAAAACAAAATCCATACCCAAATTCAATGGACCCAGTTTCTTATTTTACCTCAACCCATAACCAAATATGTTTGAAATGGTGTCATTATAAATCTCAACCCAAACAAATAATTCCCTGGTATGTTTCTCTCAAAACCTAACCCTTCCCATACTTCTCAAAGGATTTTATATGAAATGTATCATATTCACATATTTTCCCTCAATTATTATCATAATTTATATACTCATGACATCCCTAATCATTTGTTGAATTCTGCAAATAATTTATCAAGACACACTATATCATATACACATGGCCCAAATATCTTGGGTAATAAGGAACCTATATCATGCTAGGGTGTCCACCATCACATTCCCATTCAAGGAGGGGACTTATCATTGACATACCTATAAACAATACAAAAAAATTCACTATATACAAGATAATAGTTAATATAATGACACATAAATAAATTGATTACTCATCCAATATTAGAGATCACCATCACACTCAATTGGTGTTAGTACTATGAGACCATGTACCACATCTAAAATAAAATCTATCACTGGTCTTGTCACTATAAAAGGTCTTTTCAATCAACACACAACAACCCACCACAATGATAAACAATAAAATTTCACTATTCAAAAAACACAAAATGAATCCTCTTGCATAAACACAAACCATTGGATGTCTCATTTGATAATCACAAAAAGAACATAAGCTCTATAAAATAAAGAATCACACTTTTAGTTCAAATAGAAAAATCATTATAATATTATCTATTTCTTATATCATTTATAATATATTTCCTAAATTAATGCCGGATCAAATCATAAAACTATTTCCATAATTTATCATGATATAAGACATGGTTATCTTGTAACAGTATTTTATCTTCCAAAAATTGAACCATCCAAAAATCTATCAAAATATGGAATCTAAAAAATCATGTAAATAATCAAAAATATATAATCCATGAATCAATATTAACATAATAATCTCATAAAATGAGATTCTGAATACGTAGGTAGTTTTATATGATTTTATAATTAATAATGTATTTTTATGATGAGAACTATCAAACAATTATATTCATAGATTCATTTATCATCCCTACGAATGCCAATACCATGATGTCTAAACAACTAACTAGATGTCAACAGATTCATGTGACTCATCCTAAGGATAATCTATCCTATATTGGATTTATCATTCTAAAATAACTCTTTACTCAAAATAGAGTGCCAAGTCCAGTAATTGGAAATCGACTATAAATGTTTCTTTTTAATGATTCTATACTACTATGGTATTCGTAGATATTACTCATGGGTCTTGAAAACCTATATCTGTTTCTAACTACACTACCACATACTATATGATTCTTTGAATAATTATTATTCTTACATGGCTTGGTTTTCCAAAACGACACATGATAAACAATCCTCACATGACCATTGACATTATTTCCTATATAAAATATGATACTAACTAGTTTTTAGTGTCTATCACATATATAGAGAGACTATTCCCTCTAAAATAGATCCAATGATTATTTCCTTAATCAACAAAAAGTTCATCATGATACATTTATATAACTAATACACTTATAAATTTATTAAATTAAATGTGGAGCTAAGGGGACCTGATTAATACTAAATATAAAGAATTAAAACTATCTATATGGTGGAGAAAAACATAATAGAGTTTCTATAGATAAATATGAAATCATTAAATAAATAAAAAATTATACATTGACATATTGGGATACAATAAAATAAGTTGAAAATTAGTTTATGGCCCAACTCATTAAATCATCATTTCATTACCATGGACAATGTAACCATATAGACCTATGTCAAATATCTATCCCAATGTGATAAATATTCTCTATGAGAAAAAAAACTGGTATACCCAAATACATCGAAACACATTCAATATATGTGTGACTCTAAGGAACCAATATGAATCCACAATTCCATAATGACAATGATTTTTTTAATTTCATGTGGATTAAATTGATATATATATAGTCTAATTTTTCCTATGAAACATTTCCACCCCAAAAAATTACTAATAATTGTTATAAAGGAAGATATGTTACATTATCGGGTGAAAAATAGTCCATTAAGACACTTAATAATATATTTTTTATCACCATGATGAAAGTTTCAATCACCTTTTAACATAACCAAATCCTTACCCAAATTTGTTGAACAAGGAATCTTATTGTACCTCAACCCATAAAAAAATATGTGTGAAATGGTGTCATTATAAATCTCAACCAACATAAATAATTCCACGGTATTTTTCCCTCAAAACCTAAACCTTCCCATATTTCTCATGGGAGTTTATATGAAATGTACCATATTCACACATTCTCTCTCAAATATTATCATAAATGATGTACTCATGAAAACCCTTATAATTCATTGAATTCCATACATCATTTATCAAGACACACTATATCACATACCCATGGCCCGGATATCTTAGGTAATAAGGAACCTTTATCATGCTAGGGTGTCCACCATCACATTCTCATTAAAGGAGGGGCCATGTCCTTGAGATACCTATAAAGAATAATAAAAAATGTCACCATATACAAGATAATATTAAATATAATGACTCATAAATAAATATAGAATTCATATTATATCAAATATCACCATCACACTCTTTTGGTGCAAGTACAATGTGACTGTGTCCCACATCTCAAATAAAAACCATCAATGATATTGTCTCTATAAAAGGTCTTTTACATCCTCCCAAAACAACCCACCATAATGATAGAAATTGAAATTTAAATATCGAATAAATGAAACATGCATCCTCATTCATAATCACAATCCATTGGAAGTCACATTTGATAATCAAAAAAAGAACATAAGCTCTATAAAATAAAGCATCACCCTTTTAGTTCAAACAGAACAATCATTATAATATTATCTATTTTGTATCTCAATTAAAATATATTTCCTAATATTTATTTAAAATAATATCATACTAGGATGTTGATATATAGATATTACTTTTATAATGTTTAATATTCATTACATTACATAACACACTCCTCGAGACTGTAATAGTTTAGTGTCATTGGAGACTAGGTATAAAATCATCTAATTTAGTGAATGATCCTAAAAATTACCCATAGTGATCTCCCCCATTAATACTCTACACTAAATCACACTACTTAAATCCTTTATTCACAACATGGGGAAACAAATCATATGAAAGGGTGAACTCAGATACTCAATAAGGGTAAATAAGGGAAATATATAATCAAAACACGATCATAAGGGTATGAGAACACGATCATACCATTTGAAAATCACACCTTGCATATCAAAGATCATCATAATTAGTAAAGTAATGAAAATTATCCTATCATAAGACAATGACCATATAGAAATCATAAAACACAATCCATGATATCATAAACATGAAAAAATAAATAAATTGGTGGAATACACAAAGTTACGAATAATATTATGCCAATACTACCCCACAATGAATTCATAACATTTTGGGATTAGGACAACCACCAATGTACAAACTAAAAGAATGAGATGAACACCTGTGTAACCTCTTTAAAGATTAATATAACCTCCCATGTACCCTCTTTTAGGAACTAGATAAACTGCCATGTACCATCATTCGTTATTTGAAAAATAACTCATGTATCAATTGATCTCATGTAACACCAATCATTACCCGATTCAACAGATGGAGATATGGGTCTCTCAATTCACATAATGAAAATAATAAGTATGATTTTCATAATAACATAAAACATTTATCATGTCCTTTACTTTATTATGAAATGGGTTTCATGAATATTTCATCACATCTTAACCTATATAAATGTTTGGGCTTAATAAAAATTTCATTATTTCATCAAATCGTAACCTGTGGAAAAAGAAGAGGATTTCATATGAATTTTATAATGGCATAACCTGTTGAAGAGAGATGAGATTCAAAAACATATTTTAATGGTAAGACATTTAGATAAATAATTATAATGGTATCACCAGTTCATATCCACAATGAATACTAAGTTTTAAATAATGAGGTCATTTTATATATATAATGATTCAGAAATATCTCATTGAACATTTCTTGTGGAAAATACAATTTTTTTTGGAAAATTACATCTTTTAACATTATTTTTTTATAAAAAAACTTATTTTAAATCAACCTTCCAAATATATAAATTAATATTTATATAAAATATTTAACAAGATGTTGGGAAATTATTTTTATTCCATTCACATTAAAGTAAATATTCCATTCATATTTTAATGGAAAGAGAAACATAAATTATTAATAAAATTATTTAATGATTCATTTCAAAAAAATTGTAAATAAAATTATTCATGGTTTAAATTTTAATTATAAAATCTTTTCTATAATGTAAAATTAATATAAAACAATTTTAGAACACATTTTTTGAAATAAATAAGGTGTTTGACCAGAGGGTGAAATAAAAATGATTTTCTTAAAAACTATTTTTCAATTAATTTTTGGACCAAACAGGGGGAAAATGTTACTATTAATTATAAGTTTCATGAATAAAAAGAGGATAATAAATTTCTAAAAAATTATTGAGTGGTAAACCATAATATTAAAACATAATCAGCTCAATAATAAATAATCCTAATAAATAATGATATTGTATCATAAATCTATTACCAATTGGGTAATAATTTGGAACAAAATCCCTATGAAAGATAGATCATGAAATTTATACGTAATCCTGATAATTTTCTATAAAATCATAATGAAAAAGATTATAGGATTTATAAAAACTATATAAATGGAATAGGTGTTGATTATAGAATATGTCTCATAGATGTAAAAAGTGAGACATAAATTCATTAGTGCTTTACTAATCATTTGAATCGTAAGTGCCAAGAAATGATAACTTAAAATGAAAAATGATATATAATGAAAAGTATTAGATTGATGATATGACTTTTCAAATTGGAAGTAAACACACCTAACAAAAGATGATAGATGAAAAAAATTATCATATGTCTCAAAGAATGAAAATTGAATAACAAATCCCTTATTAATTTGGTTAATTTGGAACCATAAACCACATGATATAGATATCAAAAAATTTATATGTAAATATTGATAATTTTAATTATAATCCTCAAAAAATAAATTCATTATCACCATAAAGACCACATGAAATAAACACTTGCTGAATATTGAATGTGTCTCAAATACAAATATAGTGAGATAGAAATCTGTTGCCTTATTACTGAACATTTGAGTCATTAGAAAAAATAATTCCTAAAAAAATAAAATGTAAAATATCATAAAAATTAGAATATTCATGATATAACTTTTCTATTGGGTACTATATTGAAGACAAAAAATAAACTAGATATGAATGTGCATATGTATCCTAGAAATAACAATGAGACTATAAATACATAAGGGTAAGTATTGGATTCCTTCATACTCATATGAACCTCTTGTAATATAAATATTATTTTATTATAGTGATAACAAAAAAATAAACATACATATATCATACCATATATGATTTAATTTTTTTATTACCCTTTTATAAATAATTCCACGCTAATGTAACATTTCATGTAATGAATATATTGTTTTTTGTGTGTGTTTTGAATTTTGAGTCCACTTAAACGGATCATGGTTACTTCATATAAAGAATAATAATCCTGAAGTAATTATAATTTTTATAAATAAATTATAACTTTATTGACAATAATGAATGATGTTTTTGAGAAATAAATATGTCACTGTCATAGATATGGTATATCTTATGTATGCATGAGTAAAATTTCCATTTTTCAACAATAATATTAGAAATAATGTCAGTATTCTATTTTTTTTAATGAATTACAATAACATAATATATAACATATAATTTATATAAAATTATTTATACATATAATCCATGAGGTATGGTGATTAAAAGAGTGTCACATTGCTTCGTGAAAACTGTAGTTCACACGTACATGAAGGGCGTTATCATCATTCAATGAATTGAAAAGATAAGAAATAAAATGATATAGCATATTTTATAAATGAAAAATATTCCATTAATATCCCAATTATTTCATTTATATGACATAAATTCATTAACTATGTCCTTATTATCAGCCATGTAATGTGTTAGTAAAAACAAATCACAACACTTTGTGAGGCGGTAGTCTACCGTATACAGAAGCGACATTATCATATTACCATAAAGAATGGAATATAAAAAATTATATATAATATAATGACTAAATAGTTGTAATTATGTTACAAAACTCATATTAATACATTATATAAATCATCATTCCTATCCATTTTGGGTGTGAATGAAAAAAATGAATGACATTAATTCGTGAGGCGGTAGTCCACCGTACAAACAAATGATGGGATTGTAACACATTTTATGGAATTTGAGATGGTTTGAATCCATGAACATATAATAAAAACATATAATTATATGGAATGAAATTTTCTTAATATCATACTTTTTTAATTAGAATTTGTGGTGGAGGAAGAAATGAAATCAGAACACTTGTTAAGAAACATTACCACTTCATCATTTATGCCCATTATTTCTTCACCAAAAAGAATTCAAAGGAATATATTATGGAAAAAATAATTCTTATTGAATGATATAAGATATATTTTTAAGTGAATTGGGAAATTATTTTCATATTATAAATGGGTTGAATGTGTTAAAAAGAGAGGAGAGTTGGTGGCCATTTATAAGTGATGTATATGGGACACCTGTAATGTTTGAAAATAAAATGGGGTACCTACATTTTTCTCATAACCCAAGGCTCAAAATAAAATATTGACAACAATTAGAAATTAATTGGACTAAATGGAATTATTAAATATAATTTTGATATGTTTATATGTTATTTTAACCATTATATTTTTAGTCTAAACCAATTGTAACCCCAATTTTACATTTTCAAAAGTAATTAATATTTCATGAAATAACTAACTATTTTAGTGAAAAATAAATTTCAATATATAATAAAATATAAATTATTCATATTAAAAATATTAAAATAATTTTTCCATATTCAATTCATAGAAGTGTCAAAATATGATATGATATTAATCATGTAGACGTTATGAGAAAGAATTTTTGTAAAGAAAAAATGTTAAAAAGATTACATAGTTTATATTTATAATTTAAATATGAACAAGTTTCTAATTAGAATATATTCATTAAAATATAATATAATTGAAAAAATATTACATTAAAAACAATTTAAAATATTATTTGTCTTTTTAAATTAGGTAAACAAAAATTTTAGCTTTTAATTAAAATTTAGTATTTTTCATTATTCATCAACCAATTAAGCATTTCGAAAAAAAGTACAAAATTATCTAAATTATAATTTTTATATTATGATTTTAAAAATAAAGATAATTTTGGGAAATAATATTTCTAAAATTTACAACAAAAATTATTTTAATTCCACAAAAGGTTACAAAACTAATTTTTAGAAAAACTGAGCTTTTATGTGTGAAATTGGATTTATTATTATCTATTATCATAAAAACATAATAAGATTATAAATCAGTTAATTGAAATTATAATATATATGTTTCATTAATTGAGTTATCCAAAATTGTTTTATTTAATTTATTGAGAATAAATGAGTATGTTTTCATAAGAAAATTATTTTAGAAAATGAAATAATTTTTTTTCAAATAGTTTATATTTTTCCTTTTAATTATTTGGTCAGAAAATAATTAATTATATATACATGTTTATTCAATATATTTTTATAATTTAGTTTTTCTAATCATAGTCTTCATTCAATCATCTATGTGATAACTATGATATAAAATAATAATAAAATAATAATAATTCAAATTTTGTTTTAATTTAGTGTTGTATGTAATTCAAGGTAAACTCGGTGTTCTATGTCAGTTCAGATAAAATATATTTTATGTGAAATGAAAAAATATAAATGGCTAATTTTTTTGTAATAAAATTATACAAAATCATGGGTTGTTATATTCTACCCCCTTAAAATGAATTTCACAGTCAAAATTCATCACATTATTACCAATAATTGAGCATAATTACGCCACATTACATTCATAGGTTCGCACATAGCTTCTTTAAGATGGTGGGTTTTTCAGAAAGAATTGACCTAGTGAGTGATATTATTTTCAAAAAAATCACTATATGATCAAGAATCTCAACAACCTTTTTCATTATAAAAAATACCACGCTCCATCAATATGACATCTATGTTGAGTACATGTGATGGTTTAGGTATGTACATCCTTAGTAGAGATACATAGTAAACACCATGAACCTTTAAGAGGATCGGTGGAAGTGTCAATTAATAGGAAACCGTACAAAAAATATCAATAATTTCAAAGGGATGGACATAAATAAGGCTATGATTTCCATTGTATCATATGAATAATTTCATCCTTTGGTTTTTGGTTTATAAATTTCAAATTCATCTCTTTATATCAGAAAGGAATAAAATTTTTTTTATTCTGGAAGCACTAAGGGATCAAAATATCTATAAAATAATAACAATTCATTTCATCTATATATAGTAAAACTAAATTTGACACTGGTTATCCCATATGGATAAATAATCATATGGAGATATAGTACGTTAATCTCTAAACCCTAATCGAATGCTCAATATAGAAAATTTTAGGAATGGTTAACATTATAACACTTAAAAAATTAAAAAAACTAAAAAGTCAGTCATCAAATGTCTAAAAATAAAAATATAATTAATCTTACAAATATCATTATGTATATCAAAATTTTCTTATGCCAAATATGTGAATACCATGGTCAAATATTCTCTTATTTCTTGGTGAAAACATAATTTCTATAATACCTATTTGAAAACATGCGTTCTTCCTCATTCCATAAATAAAACCACAAATTATTGACCATATTCCATAGATTCGATACTTTTATAATCTCCATCAATAATACCAAAAAAAAACATTTTCATTAAATCCATTATTAATTATGAAGGAATCAATACTATTCAATACACATAGTCCGTATTAATCATATCATTATCAAAATAGAACATCATTATCACATTATTGGGACCATATGAAGGATTATCATCGACTAATAATATGTTTTCATTAAAATTATTAATTTATATGAAATAAATTTTCTTATTAAATAGTATTATTTCAATTATTATTTCATATTATTAATTAATTCTTATAATGAACAATATTTATTCATTTCATGATTCATATAACAAAACTCTTGAGTTAAAATTCATATTCACTTTAACTATCCCACTTCCTCCTCAAACTTTTGACCAGACACAGTCATCTAATTCATTAAAAATAATTTCCTATCATATAACATTTTTAGTCTCTTGAACATCAAGAATATAGCCATTATTCATAAAATATTATAGATTCTCTATATGATATTCTAATATTGTAAAATGATTTTCATAATTTCTATAGTTTCCTAGTAAAAACCATTCAATTTTCAATGATACCTTAGTGAGACCATTATTGTCATCAATTATGTTAAGAAAAATTTTCATATATATTTTTTAGTTACTTGTTTTGTGTACATTTCTACAAATAAATACATCTTCTTGGCCCTATAATCACTCATTTGAGTGGTTCATTCCACAGTCTCGATATATAAAAAATTGATTGTTCTTTCCACTATGATCTCCACTACCCTAACTCTCAGTAATAACTATCATTATTTTCATCAGTGGGTTCAATTGTTATTCATGGTGAAAATAATTAGTCTTGTTTTTTGATAATTTATTTTGTATAATCACAATATACATCCCTCATATAATTAACCCAACTATATTATCATCATAAAAGTCTCCATTAGATTTAAAGTAAACCTTGTTTCTTCTGGTTCCATCTAGTGACTAAAAAAATCATACTATGAGAAAAAATTATCATAGTGGGAAACAACAATATCATGAATAATCACATGTAATATGTATATACCATAAATATTCCATTAAATCTAATACAAATTGAAAAATCTTAAGTCATATATAGACATCATCTCATCAAATTCATCAATATGATTCATATGGTGTTTGTGAATTTCCAATGAATATCCCTGGGAGTGTCAAACCAAATGTACAACAAGATCTTTTTTTTGCACCTAGTAACGATAAAGTATATATCAATGCTCAATTGTAGGTGTTATTTCCCCTAGGTACATCTATGATAGAGCCATATCATATTGTAGTATCTGGATAGTGAAATAATTTTTGGGAAAATAAATGCTTTATCATTTATCCAAACTGATGTAAATTCTCCTATACATTGACTTGTCCTTGGAAAAATACTTAGAGACATCCCTATACATGTAGTTATAAATATCACTTGTGGTCATACTAATTTTTTTAATCCTAGTTTCCATATTTTAACTAAAACATTCATTTGATAAAAACTATAACGACCCATGCATGTCAAAAATAGATATTCAATTTTTTAGACGAATCTTAAACACATAACACAATATGTACGCAATCATTGAAACAATTTATTGATTTGGGATACCCAGTGTAGAATCATGTAATTTTTTTTGAATTATCCCCAATATCTCCCATGAATATCTCCTCCTTAGTACTATTAAAAAACATTCACTATATAAACCATTTATATTAATCTGGGGAAAAGAAAAATAAGAATTATTGATTCCAAATTCCTAGTAATGGTAGGGAATAGAAATAAGTAAATGTAATATGGGGACAAGTGTCTGATAATATGATGACAACATTTTAAAACCATACCATGCATTTCAAAGATCATCATCTTGATTCATGCTGTGAATATTGGATGTTCATAACACATGATTCATATGTAAATAAAAAAATATCCATGATAGAATAAAAATCACATAAGAAATTAATTTTTTCATATAGATAATCATAGAAAATATTATGTCAATGATACCCACCGAGATATTTATAACATATTTTGTTTTTTATGACCACCTTATTATGTTTCATTTCTCTATCACATGATTTTA
The DNA here is from genome assembly GCA_963277665.1 of Viscum album. Taxonomy (NCBI): domain Eukaryota; kingdom Viridiplantae; phylum Streptophyta; class Magnoliopsida; order Santalales; family Viscaceae; genus Viscum; species Viscum album. The sequence goes on from OY728127.1 coordinate 116,237,886, forward strand.
AATGGTTGTGAAAACATATATTTGTAACAATAGGTTTCAAAGGAAAATATGGTTTGTACGATAATACCCATTTTAAGAAAATATGATAAGGTAGGTTAGATATAGATTATAAAATGTTGAAGCCCAAAGGTGTTATTTTGTGTGATTTATCTTATATAGCTTCCTTGAATGGTGTGAAATGTAGTGTAATGAATGCGGTGACTCGATTAGATGTGAAAATAGGTGGGGATGTTATGTGGGTAATCACAGGGTTGTTGTGGTGTGTAATGGTTGGTTAAAATATGATGTGATGTGGTATGATATGTGGTTGATATATATAGAGTTGATGTGTGTTGGTTATGATGTTCATGGTAATGTGTATTTTCTTATATTATTGTAGTTTAGATGAGTGGGTTTTTTGATGAGATGGTTTGTTTGATGAGGTTGTTTGGAAATAGTTTATGTGTGGGGGAATGCTATTGTGTGGTGTTGTTGTATTTGTTTCTAAATTAGACATGGAAAAATTTGTGGTAATGATAATTGAATGAATGATTGTAAGAACTATATGATTAGTGTAGTTTTATTATATAGAAATTGGGTAAATTAATTTAAATGATAAATGAATATGATGTGTAAATATGAAATGACGCGGCTTAGTAAATGTGAGCTAGTGAAAAATCATTAAACAGGTAAAATGATGAATATTGGAATTGAGTGTGGGTTAGTATGGATTTTGTGGTTGTTTAATATTTTGTTTCATATATTTTTTCCAGAGGTTGTAATGGATGATGTGTGGTATAGTGGTGTCATTGTGATGTACACAAGTTTAGTATATGTAGATAAAAATGATGGGAATTCTTTGTTTTCTATATGTCATGTATTTTATTTTATTTCTATATGAACCCCACACATTTTATTCCTTACGTCTGTCGACTAAGGGTGTTTTCCCAAAAATCTCGTATGGTGGTTGTGTGGATGGAGGGATTCCCCCTCTTCCCCTCTAGTTCTTTACTGGTGATGGTCCATGTGAATTCACAAAATATGTAGTGTGATAAACATTATGTCTTTGTAAGAGATGTGATTTGGTATGGTTGTGATAGGATGTGATTTGTTTAGGGGATCCACCAGTGTAGTAGGAGGGAAATATGTTTATATTCATCATATTTATGATACATTACTACTCTATTTTTATATTAGTAGGTGGTGGCCTAGGTTTCATCAGAGGAGATGTGATGGTACGGAAAATGTTTTCACGTTCGAGGTGTCATGTGATGGACCAAGTGTCTTAATGTGGGATTTAATTTGATGTGATGTAATGACATATTAATGGAATAGATAGGATAACATGAAATTCAATATTGGGGTCTGAGATTAGAAAATTAGTCGGGATGTATCATCATGTCACAATAGTTATATTCATGATTATATTTTACTATATTGGATGTCGGATTTTGTGAGATATCTATGGTGAGTCTGGGTATGACTTGATTACCTATTTATGTTCCATTTTATTATAGAATATTTTCAAATGTGTTTTAGAAAAATGTTTTCAATTTTTTCCTTTTATACCTTAGGTATCTTCATACTGACTATATCTAGATGGTCACCCAACATGCATCATTGTTTTCAATATTTTATGAAATCATTTGGAAATAAGAATGAAAAATATATCTTTTATTAGATATAATATTGAGTATATATTACAGGACATGTATTTTGATATTATTTTGAGACATTTATTGGTATCTTTGGAATCATTTCATTCATTGTGGGTTTCCTTATGTTTATTTTTATCTTATATACATAATTTTAATGGTGTTTATTTATCCTATCTCTTATTCCTATTTTATTATCGGGTAAATCCTATAAGTTTTTTAGATTATATAACCATAGTTCATAGAACAAACCCATTCCCTACTAGAGGAAGGGAATAGAGTTCATTACCCCCCATCGATCTTTTTAAACCCATATGTGGTACAATTAAAGAAAGAGGGGCATGGTAGACTGAAATGAAATGTTTTGGCTAAAAGAGAGGGTAGTGTTTGGAGTTAAGAATTAATAGTATTTCATGGGTTGGTTGAAAAAAGAGTACCAATTATTATAGGTGCATTATATAGGAAATGTATAGAGTATTAGACAATTAATTTTAGGGAACCCCGTAAGGAATTTCATACACATTAATTTTAGAGAACATCCAATTTAGGTGGACTCAATTTTTTTTTGTAGAGATCCAGGAGAGGTAAATTGATCATGATGTTCTATTTTCATGTATAAAATGGGTATTTTTTGAATTTTAATTGAACAAATGAATTAATTATACTGACCAGTTATAAAATTCCATGCTACCAAACTCTGAATTTTTCATTTCACTTCTAGAATGGCTCCTAGTTGTCATCTATGAGTATAATATGAATTTGAGGTTAACTAGGCTAATCCGGTTGACCACAGTAGGATGGAATTAAAATATTAGCAGTAAGAATTGTTTAAAAATTAATATTATTTTTTGCACTATTTTGTTGGAGGGTATGAGGGGAGTGTCATAGATTATACATGGGTTGTTGGTTGGTGAAGCTCATTATCCCTTATGGTTCCATTTAAGATTAGTTTAAATTCAATGAGGTTTTGGAATATTAGCAAATTGTTTGAATCCAAATTTTAGTTTTGGATAATATAACTACGTGACCAAAAAGAGTAGGATGTTTTATGGATAGGATTTATAAAGTAATTATATTTGTAGTTCAGGTCATCAGCGACAAATTCCACAATACTATGGGAGTTTATCTCTTGTCAATAGGGGTCATGAGTATGAATGTTCTTTGGTAAATGTTTATGGACCTATTTTAGTTCTCACCATATGTTTTTTTTCAAATGGGGGATCTATAGTGTTCCAATTAGAATATTCTTTGGTCCCGATGATCCGGTATGAAATAAACCCAATTATGATTTCAATGTACATGGATGTAAACAAAAAAGTAGAGGTTATAATAGAAATTCATTCCATGTAATTATATTTTTGATATTTTTCCTATAATTGAATCACGATGAGTATAGTATGAGATATTGGGTGATCGATAATCATGTAGTCAGGGTGTTGACCTATGGGATCCTGACCGCGAAATATTTTTCCCATACATTAGGTACAAGATGAAACTAAGAACCTATATAGATATTCCTCTTATTGTTTTATGTTTTTGGTGAAAATTTACTATCATATTTTAGTGTCTAGACCCTCAGGGTGTTTAGTTTAAATTTTTATTTCAAGACCCAATTTTTTAGTGTGATTAGTTTCCTCCAAGGATTTTTTAGTAGCAGGGACCATCAGTTATTATTTAGAAGAAGTGTATAGATGGCATTAGTTAGGGGAATCCTCTGTATGGTCCTTGTATGGAAGTACCTAGTCTTGATCATAGCCGTAGAGGTCTACAAAAGGGGGGAATATGAGCTAGATTTGACCATACACTCCAATTTTTTGTGAATTCACCAACTAGGTCAGAGTTTTGTGGGGATTAATATAAGTTTATGATATTATCTTATTGGAGCCTTTACTGGTTAAGGATCCTTATATTAGTTTGTTTATCTTACCGTATTCTATTCCTTTAGACTTGATGGGGAGTGGATCCTAGTATCCTTTGTGTTATCTATAATAGTTTTTGTTCTGAGTTGTTTGATTGATGTGTGTTGGGGATATAGGCTAGTGATGGGGGACACTATTTGTTTATAGATTTAACTTTTATATAGATAAATAAAGATGATGTTATCCACGACATGGATTGGTAAAATTTTATGCATTTAGTCACTATTTTCCTCTAGAATAGAGTTTTGTTCTTCCATGGTGCTGGTCCTATGAGTGGAATTCAATAGTGGGAATGGTTATTTGTTTTTTTAGACATGTTTTTTCATCATTATTCTTAGTTTTATAATCTATTGGTGGAATCATTGTCAGTGGATGTTCCCAGGACAATGAATGTGTTCCATGATTTTTCTAGATGAAGTTATAGTGTTACCCCCACAACATGAGTTTGATTTTTAATAGAATTAACACCATATGAATCTATAATTTTGGAGGTTCCTGAAATAATGGTCCTTATATAGCTACATGAGTTGAGTATGTAGTTGGATAATTTGATGTAGAGGGGTTTCGTTAGATCTAGTGTGTGTCTTTGTGGTTCTCTAATGTTGATCTTGAAAAAGGTGGATAATACTTTTTATATTGGTAATACACTACCATGGATTTATTCATGTTCCTATCAAGAAGAAAGACCCTATTCTAAGTATTCATGAACTTTGGAACTAATTGAAGGGATCCAATTGGTTATTGAAGTTTGATTTTCATTGTGGATGTTGCTATATGATGGTGAAAAATGAGGATATTCTAAGAAAAACCTTGAGGAATATATATATGCACATAAATATTGTGTTCATAATGTTCACAACAAATAAAAATAGTTATATTCATTGATCATATGAAATATTTATTCCATGAGTTCTGATACTAGTTCATTGTTATTTTCATTAAAAATATCATTATCTTTTCAAATTAAGAGGAAGAGCTTGTCTAACAAAATAGAGGAATTTTGAAAGTCAATCAACACCACCCGCTCTATGTAATGTTTTCCATTATTATGTTCTAGACATGAGAAGTGATTTTACATGAATATGTGTTTCATTAAAATGGTGTAGTATTAGACCCATCAAAGGTGGAGGCTATTTGTTCTTGGGAAATACCTAAGAATGTGGAAGAGGTTCATAGTTTTCTTAGACAAGATATCCATTATCTTAGGTTTCTGTAATATTTATCTCATGTTGTATCCCATATAACATTATTTACATGGATATACAATGCATTTTTGTGGACTGATACATTATAGGTGATGTCCAGTTTCCATAGAGAGAGAGTTTCTTCAGTTATTTACTTTTAGAAGGTGGGTGTGATGTTTGAGGATATATGAAATTCCTCTCATAATGGATGGGAATATTCTTAATGCAGTAGTGGTATGAGATATTGTATGAGTTTAGGATGATATGTCATTCTCTGTGTAATTATACCATCCTTGTTTAGGAGTTCTAATTGGTTGTGTTTTTGCTAAGCCTGTGACTATATTTTCTCATCGATGAGTGCTTTGTGATTTTCAAGGACCAACAAATCCAGGAATATATATTTTTAGTAAAATAGTTGAATAAAATCTAGAAAACGAGGGTTTAGTTTCACCCAAATTATGTTTTAGTGATCACCTACCCCTTAGTTATTGTGTAGTTTGTTTCCAACTCATTCAGTTAGATGTCTCAAGGAGATATGGTTAATGGGACAACCAATTTTTTAAAAGGGAACGAAGAGTTGAAAATGTTGACTCTTAATGTGAGGGAGAGTATTAGTCAAGGTTTTATTATAATATGACTATTTAATCATCCTTGATGCAGTATGTGGAATAATCTTAGTGTATTTACTCCAAGGTATTGGTAATGTTTGGATATTATATCTACAATGATTCCCTGGAGGTTTAGATTGATGATGATATGAATCTGGTGTTGCTTCATGTGAGGTTTTTTGTTCTTTAAAAAATGTGTTATAATTTTCACCATTAGATTCACATAATTTCAATACTAATGTATCATAATTTGACCAGAATGTATCAAGGAAAAAGGGGGGTTGCTTGGTCGGTGGGGATAAAAAAGGTAGTGGCAATTTTTTGGATATGAGTTGGGTTTTTCTGTAGATGAAGAAAAATAAACAGTATGTTAGGAGAAATTTGTTGTGTTTGGATATTATTTAGTATTAATGTGAGGAGACATCAATTGATTTCATAACTAGTTAACCCTAGGATAAAAGATATTTTGATGCCGTTTGAGGAATAGGGGACTGATAAGGGATACTGGCTCCTTTTTTTATTGATTGTATGTAGAGTTTCATTGATGTTTTAGCGAGGAAGTATGTGAGTAATGTGGTTATGATTCATGGTGGACTAAAAGAACATATTATATAATTGGGGTATTTTTATTACCATATACGTATATAGGGGATTATAACATTCTTTTGTATCCTAGTTTCACCTCATAGCTACTTTCAACCCTCAAATGAATGAGTAGGCTTAAGAAAACCATCATGATATTCAATTATATGCTATGAGAAATAGTTTTGGACAATGGTAGATTATGGGTATAGAACCGGTCAATGGTTTAGTTGTATTACAAAAAATATTTCACTCATGAATTTTTATAGTCCTTAATGAGGAGTGGTATTTGGGTTCATTTTTTTCTCAATTCTACTGGCTAGAGTTTGGGGACTGAAAAGTTCTTGCTTCCTATGTGGTGCATAGAATAAATTAGAAGATCTAGTTGACTTGAGAGTGTATGTTGGAAGAAAATGATATTAAAAGGACCTATTATAATAATAAGTAGAGCCCGCATGATATTGAGGACAAAAATAATGTGTTCTTGAGTGTATCTCATTGGAATGGGCATCATAGTTTCAGAAGGTGGGTAAGAATTCTCTTCGATTATTTTGGTCCTTTTGAGATGTTGGACCATGTTGACATGTTGGTGTGTCATTTGGAACATCCATCATATCTAGATAAGAATCACTATGTTTTCCATGTGTCCCATCTTAATCATTGACTTCAAAATTACTCCCACATTAATGATTTGGGAGAGTTAGATATTGAGAGTGAATTGATCTTCACAGAGCATCCATTAGAGATTCATGATCATTGAAAAATGGAATTGTGGGGAAACAATTCCCTTTGTTCATTTTTTGTAATTTCATGTTACCTTAGATAAGAGTACCTAGGTGTTAGAGATAGATATGTGTACTTAGTAACATGAATGGTCTTTATCCTGAATTTCTTTTTCATTGATGATGTGATGTTTAAACCATGTTCTTTAATGAGATGTGGTATTTTCTTGATAATGTGAGTTGTGATAAATCAATCAAGATATTAAGAGGGGAATCCATATTCATAAAAAATGAATGTTATAATATTACTTTTTGAAATGAATTTTGGGATGTAGATTCCACCTAAATAAAATTATATTATTCAATGGAAGATTAAATTTCATTATTTGTCTGTTCTGTTCTATGTTTAATGTTGGTTGTGGGAGATTTTTTCCTTAGGTTGAGATAATATTTACATGGTTGTGAAGCTGATTTTGGGAAAGGAGTTGGTTTTTTTGTTATTGTATTATGATGAGTTATTCCCATAGGGGTATGGTGATGTTTTTTCATGGGTGATTTTGAGGACATTTAGATTGGTGTGTTTGGATATCGGTATTTTCAGAGGAGTAATAGGATCCTAAAGTGGTATTTCATTAGATTTTTTGGGACCATATTCTTTTTTATTAGTTTTAGGTTTTATTCTAAGGGATGAAACTACTTTATAGGTATATTCTATAATGGTCCATGCATTGTCGTCATATTATATTATGGGTTTTGTTTTCATAAGTGTACTAGAGGAGGATTGAGGATGTTAAGTGAATGTTATAGTAGTATTGGGTAATTAAAATTGTCTGTGAGGAACTCCTGAAATTATATTTTTGATTCTAAACACATAATTTTGGTGGTTCATGACATGTATGTGGTAGTGGAGTAGTTCATGAAATGTAATCAATACATAAAATTTGAATTCACATAATGTATTTATTTTTTCCAAGACACCATTATTTTAAATGGAAACCATTATTTTATGAATTATCACCTTTACTGTGGTAAAAAGATTGTATTTCATGGACATTGTTGAGTTACCAAGGTATATATCTTATTTACATCATTCATCTGTAGATATATGAATAGTGTATATGTTCTATGATATGAATAATTCCTTTACATGGCTACTATGTAACTCTATTTGGGCATGATTTTAAGATTATTTTAGGGGATCATCTATCCCATATCCTCCAGCAATGATACATGGGTTCTGTTAGTTGATCTTTGACAATATGTGACATTTTATTCTCATTACCCGTATGTTTTTATTTTTTATTATTCAAGGGATCCACATAGGTGATGTTCCTTCAGTTTGTGGTGTTTCTAATATTGTTTTTTTAATATCCTAAGATATATTTTAGGTTTATTCAGGGATATAAAGTGTGCTTGTGGTTTTCTTCTTTTCCATCTTATCCCTATTTTGAGTAGAAAATCTGAATTTATTTTGTTTCATGGGATTATAGATTTTTTACTACGTATGTGGAACATGTGGTGACTACATGATTTTCCCATTATTTGAATGGATAGTAACAGTCTCCCTAAAAAATATCATAAAATTTGAACATGTGACATTTTTTAGAATAGAGAGTAACCACATGGTTTGAATTTTTTTTGTTGATATGTTTTTCATGTTGGTTTTCAAGTCTAAATATCACAACCGATAGTATTGTTTATTGTATTGTTGATTATGTATCCATTATTTCTTACCAATTTTATTATTTATATAACCCTGAACAGAAAGAATAAAGTGATAATTTGGATAAAAATTAGTTTCCCTTAGAAATTTGTGTTTTTATAATATCAATTATTAATATAGAATAATATATAATTATTCCTCTAAATATAGATTATTGAATCCACACTTTGTTAGTCTGTGTGGTTGTTCTTCTTGTTTTTTATTATGTAGTGTGTGTTGTGGTGTAATGAATTTTGTGAATAGATATGTGATAAAAATTTGTGGGGCTATGGAGTGGGCTCCCATGTGTTGTTTATGGTGTGTGACGGTTGGTTGGAAAGGTATATTATGTGGGATGTCATGGTGTTCTAATGTGAGGTTTTTTCTATAGTAGTTTGGATATGCATGAGGATTTTTAGGGTTTTTTTGTGGAATGGTTAGATTTGTGGTTATTGAGATGATATGGCTTCACTGATATGGTGTTGTGGTGATGGTTGATGTTTGAAGGAAAATTATTTTGTTGTTTCCATTTTATTATTTCCAATTTATCCATTAAATAATGTATAATAAGGAGAATGTAATTAATGGTTTTTAATAAAATATAAATGATATGGTATTTTTGGGTGGTAATTGGGAAAATTTAATTTACGGATAAATGAATGATTTTTTTAAATAAAAAATGAAGTGACTTAGAAAATTGGGAAATAATATAAAATAATTAAATTTTAAAATGATGAATCTTGGAATATAATGTTTTTATGTGTGGATTTCACTAGTTTATGTGAGATTTTTCATCGAGAGGTGCTCTCTCTAGGATTCTTGCTCCCTTATTCCACAGCTTCTCTCCGGGGGTTTCCTCTATTTTCTCATTCATTCTATTGAGTAGTGTCCCCTATTTTCGGGGTTCTGACCACATTTCATGATTTCTCTACTGACCGGTTTTGGAATTCCAGATCCCATTTTTGATCTTGTTCAGCATTCTTCCAGGTGGTTTGGGAAGTGCTCGTGGTTGTGATCTGTACATCGGGGTTCCCGGTGCCATTACCCTCTTTGGATCTTCTTGTTTCTTAGAGTTTTCTCTTTCATTTGTTCTTTGTTCTTGATTTGGTGGTTTTTCTCTCTCATCCCCACCATCGGAGATGTCGACTCTTTCGATGTTGGTTTATCTGCTCTCTATATTTTTCATTTTTTTTACGATTTCGTTCATGATAGATGGATTCATAATCGATTTGGTGTTGTATTCAGCCCCAGGAATATTTATGTATCGGATGAATTTGATGTTTATGTTCCTTGTCTCTTTGGTTTTGAGGTGTACCCAAGGAAGGCGGGATATTCTCACATTGGGTTCACTACCTGTCGAGTCTATCGCCCACTCAAATTCGGCTCTGACTCCAAGGGGTTTCTCCCTCTTCCAAGTCGGTCTGGTGCGATGGTGAAAAAGGGAGGTTTGGGAGGTACTGTTCGAGAGGCTGGCAGCTTTCAAGAAGGTGCAACAGGAAAGGTCATACAATCTCTAGGTGACGCGGCATGTTTCATTTTCTTTGGGTGTTTTTCTAGCTTGGTCTGGTTTGATGAAGATGATAGAAAACACAGTGTTGTGCCACCTGCGTACTAAGGTAAGGGATGGGGGTTTTTCTTTAATTAGAACTATGTTGGGATGTTCTCTGGCGGTGTAGCTCTAGTAGAGATTGATAATGATGAAGACGAAGTTGTTAAACTATGATGATGGTGGATGGATGACGATGTGATAGACAGATGTGGGTACCTCATGATTCGAGGCTGCCTCGGGGTTAGCGTTTGTGTTTTGAATTTCAAATTTCACTTTTGGTTTTTGGTCCTGGATCCCAACTAATGAATGTGGCTACGATTAACCATGAAACAGACATTTGGAAAATCAAATAAAAATTTAAATTTCAGTATGATTGATATTATGTGTTATCTATATATCATTTATATTATTTTACTTTGACACTCATCACAACAAAGTTGGTTCTTAAAAAATTCCTAGTGGATATGAGTTGTTTGTTTTTCACCAATATCAAGGATTGTGGTGATGCGGACTATAGGCTACCCAATCATCCATTATCTTCGTTAAATAGTGACACCCCCTGTGATGAGAATGAAGAGATGTGATATACCAGATTTCATTAGGTGAGAGTTGATGTGACATGGATATGACGTGACATGCTCTCTGGTGCTGTTAATGTATGGTTGGAGGAGGGAATAAGGTTGATATAATTTACATTAATGATATCATACTACTCTGGTTACATGATGATTAGTTATTGACTACGTTTCTTCAGATGTGATATAAGGTAATGTACATGGTGTTTTTCAGCGTGATGTGATTTGATGGAACATGTGTCTTCATGTGGGATGTGTTGTGATTTTTTGTCATATATATGGATGTGATCTAAGAATAGGATGTTCGATGTTGGGGCATGAGAGCATAAAACCCGTTGGGAAGTGGAAACTGGTTCATTTTTCATATTTATGAGGATATATTACAAAATTGGACGAGTGATTTGGTGAGTTAACCATGGTGAGGAAGGGTTGGGAAAGATGACATATTTGGGTACTAATTGGTTCTTCTATTTGTTCGCATAATCCTTACTATTATATTTTAACATTTTGACTTAATACCTTTGGTATAATCCTTCTAAGTATAGTTTTCTGGTCACCCTATCTATTATAATCATTTTGGGTTTCCATACGTTCATAGGGGACCATGCCAAATATTTATAGATTTTTATTGTGCTGTTATTAGGTCATTTCTGGTGGACCAATAAATTGATATTAATTTAGAAAAAATCATTTATATCATCAGAAATTTTCCATATATTATGGGATTTATTAGGATTACTTTTATAATGTATACATTAGTTTCTTACTTCTTGTTCATCCAATCCCTCTATCATATATTATTCTTGAGTAATTCTCTTCAATTTGTTTGATTTTAATAACCTCAATTATTGATGATATCTTGAGGCCTACCAGATTTAGGGGATGAGGGTCATTGTCCCTTATTATTCATTGCCTACCCATGAATGGTTCATTTAGATGTATGTAGTTATGAAAACATATGTATATATCCAAGAGGTCCCTCTATATTACAACTTCTTGTAAATATTTTCAGGGTCCCCAACAAGTCATTTTGAGACATGAACAACTAATATATAGAATTGAATTCCACAAAAAGGAAAGAAATACCCTATAACACCCCTCCAACTTCTAATTTTTCCATGTTGTTTCCCCATATGGTTGTGTGGTGATGTTCCTTGACAATAAAACACAATGCCAAAATTTCCATCACTATTCTATGTTGGAGGTCGAAAATTAAACCATTTTCTAGAGGGAAACCTTTACCCCACTCAAATTACCACATGAGCTCCCAAACCGACAAGCTACACCCAAATAAATATCTTTAAAAGTCTTATTGGGTTATTCCAAAACAATAATTTCTGAAAGAAATTCAAATTAATTAACATCCCTGACTCCAAGATAAAAAATTATATTTCTTCTAGACTTTCACTGACCCATAATAATTCATATCATTATAATACTTATTATGAACAAATAAATTCATTTTGAATCCTAAGGACTTGTCTTATACTCCCCAAGATAAGATTGTTCAAGTATCTATAAAACTCATACATTGTGTAATTCCAATGTTAATGACTCCAAATTTAGTTTCCCAACATGAATTGGAATAATTAATTATGTAACTCTTTGGGAAATTGGATATGGGTTTTATATACCCATGTTATTCATAATCTGGTACACCTATCATCATTATTAATAATAAAGATGGATCAATTTATATGTGAATCAGTTTTCATGAACATAGAAATATCATGATCATGGACTAATATCCAATTAGTTACTTTTGAATCTACTATGTTGGGATAAAAACATAACAAAAACCAACCCCTGATATGGTTATAATCTATTATGTTTAGAAGGTTTTTATGTTCCAAACATAAGCCTCTGTAATAGTTATTTTCTATATTAATTCATTATGATTTCACTCAGACATATAATTATCCAAAAAGCATCAATAATATAAAAATTATAATGCTAATAAATAACCTTGATCGGTTTTTCATATTCTTTATTGATTATATTATCATATAATCAAAGATAATGGAAGTGGAAGAAGATCATTTTATTATTATGGTTTCAACATTGACAAAGATAATATTTCATTACAAATTTAGAATGTACCATTTTAGGAAATATAATTAATCATTTTTGGTCATGAAATACCAAGGTTTGTCATAACTATGGATTCTTCAATGATATGGGTAACATAATAGTGGGCGAGGACAACAACTATAACAAAAATTAGTTGTTTTCAGTGATTCAGAGAATATAATAGAATCATTTTTATAAACTTATCATGACAATAAAAAAACCATCCTGGTTAAGATGGGATATAGTTAAGTTATTATGAGTAGATGAATTTGTTGAATATTTAAATGCACTCAAGAGAAGGATTTTCACAACACATGTACTCACACTACCATCAAAGGGAGAAGGATCTTCCACATATATATTTATAAATAAATTTATTAGGATGTTCCCTAAAGAAAAATTAAATGGTATTAGCTTGACCTCATGTCAAATAATGTTACTTGTGAAAAATTAACTAACAAATGATGTGGTTATTGTAAAAGTAATATTTTTATTAATTATATGGAGTCATATTTGGAAAAAATGATTGTGAAAAAATGGAAGTAAAATATTTTAGCTATTTTTTTAGGAAAATAAGAGATTCAAATTCGAACCTCAGATAGTATAATATATTGATTATTTGGAATAATTTCATTGATTAGAACAATATTAATAATAATACCATCAATTTTTCTTGGTGATATAAATTAAAATAGGGAACAAAGATTTCATTTATTGGTAGAGAACATGAAATACATGATTTAGGTGTGAATTTTATTTTACTTAATTATGTATTTTATTTGATAAAATGAATCGAAACCTTGGAAGAAAATTATTAATTTATGAAAAAAATATAATATAAATATATTACACAATACACGATAAATAAAATTTATATATATTTATAAATTAATGTTTCCAATAGCTTCTAATGCACAAAAAACATATTAAAAGTGAAAAATGATACGATATAAATCCATAATTGTTAAAATAAATATGTGTCTAAATTATGAAATTTTCTTACAAATAGTAACAAATTTCATTATTAATTATATAGAAGTCATAAATTTAATTAGTGTATCTATGAACTAAAAAGATTATTTATAAATTATAATGAAGCCTTTCAAAAAATTCACTTTTTTGTTTTTTTATGAAAAAAAATAATTTATAGATATAATTTAATATTTATATTATTGATATATTAACACAATTTTTTATGTAATTTTTATTAATTAATAATTAGAATTGTTAATATATTTTAGAATTAAAAACATTTTCCAAAGAAAATACTTTTCATTATATTTTTATGTTTTTATTTAATATTTCAATTCTTATATTTTATATTTTTAATTGGAAAAAGAAAAATCCATTTGTATATTCGACAATTCAATATTAGCATATGATTGATTTTCTCTATTTTAATAATATAATTTATTTTTTTAATTATTAAAAATAGAGTTTTTAACAATACCTAATAATTTATTCACTTTATAAATCTTTAATAAATATATATGATTATAATATAGTTCAATTTATCAAATATATGTTAACAGTGTAATGCTAAATATTTCAATATATTATTGTAAATCTATAAAACTATTGTCAAACATTTTATGAAGATAAGAAATATTTTCTTATAAAATGAAATGATTCTTTCTATACATTTAATTTAATATTATTACTGAAAAGTATGTTCTTCATCAAGAAACTAAATCTACATAATATTATTATTTTGATAATTATTGTATTTTTATCATGAAATCCATTGACACTGATAAATTTTTCAGACACATAGATTTTATAATGAACAAATTTTTTATTACAAACATGGGATAATGTTAGAATTGTTTTTTCTTCCCCAAAAAAATTATCAAAAAAAATTGATTTCATTTTTGGAATCCTATGGTATAAATAATTTAATAAGTTTCAAATTTTATTATGTATAAATCTAAATATCATATGTGTAAAACTGTAATTATAGAAAAAAATAGTAAACACTTAATTTTAATGAATATATGATAAAAAAATACCTATAACATTTGTGAAAATGAATGTACTATGTAAGATCAACCATATATCACCCCACTAAACTATTGTACTTTTTTCGAGAAACACTAATTTTTAAACATGTTTCCTTTTTATTTTTAGTTGAAATTTTTGAAAAAAATCATTCTCCATTATTATAAAAGAGTTCTCTCACCACCCCTTCACTACCGATAAGAAATTTTATTTCCTAGATAATTTAAACCCTTATTACATATCATATAACCTTATTAAAACTTCATTAGATATAGTTAACAATAGATTATCTGATTCTCAACCATTCAATTTCTCCAATAATGTGTGATGTCTCATATTCACTACAAACCTAACACTACTGGTAATATTTTTGAAGAAATGAAATAAATATTCTGTTTTAAAAAATGGTTTCTTAAATGATATATAGTAGTATACATTTATCCCAATCTATATTAATGAATTCATTAATAATGTGTATGTGCATACTATCACCACCATATATGGATAGATTAATAATTTTTTAGTTATTCAGAACCTATCTTCATATTACATCATGAAAAGGTGTTAAATGGATTAATATGATTATTATGAATTTACTAATGTTTTGGAATACAATATTTCATTTCCCACTTTTTGGTATTTCTCATCTCTATTTTCATTTACCACATGGGTTGGTTACATTTTGAGGCATTCAAGAATAGAGATTATTTTCTATGGAAAATAACTTAATGTTATGAGAATTATGTGTTTTTAATTAATAGAGTCCAAATATAAATGTGTTAAAGGATGTCCGGGGGTTCTCCCTGATTTTGGGGAAAAAATAGTAGTTTTGGGTATTTTGATCTAAATCTGGTGTTCTTCAACTCTACTGCATGATTATACACTATCTAATTATTAAACGTCTTACAATTGTTTTAATTGTTGGGTAAAATTCTCATGTAATGTAATGTTTTATAGGAAGATATTTTGAGATCTGTTCAAATACTGAAAATTCACACATCTTGAGAAGTTTACAAATCGTGTAACGGGTATCGGAAAACATCCTGAACTGGTAAAATGTGTGAAGTGTTTACACACCCTAACAATAGTTCACATTGTTTAATGTTAAAAATATGTTATTTTTTCTTAATGAAACCCATTTTTTGGAGGTTATTGGTTTTTGGATTTCATGACCTGAAAAGTGGTTTCAAAAAGTGTAAATCCGTTGACATGTGATTTTTTGCTGCTACACATCTGAGTTATTATTTCATTTGACTACATCATTTTCTATATCAACATAGGATCTCTCCTCTGAAATTATTGAGACATTTAATCCTTTAGAATCGTTTCATTCATCAATTGATCATCATTGCAGCTATGATGTTTTCTTTTCGGTGAGTAATCCATATTCTTATTTGTTGGGAATTATAGTGGTAAAATTATGGAGTTACATTATTGTATCCTTTAATCTGTGTTGATAATCCTCTTGGTACATTTATGATCTGTTGTTTTATCTTTATATATAGGCTAAACCTTATATTGGACATGGTGAAACATGTGAGTTTGATCAATGTATGTTGTGTTCTAAGATCTCCCCTAACTACTTTTCATTTGGAATTTATTATTATATTTTAGGAGTTATTCTAGGACCTTAATTATTTACTTTTTATTCATTCTGGTCAGTTCATTGTTTTGTGTGCATGTGTGACCTGATATTGAGGTATGTGGTTCTGTCTATTTTATATGTTAGAATAACCACATTTATTTGATTTTATTAATTGTTTTATAAATTAAATGGTATGATTTCTAGGTTTATTTGTGTGTGTAAAATGGATTTTTGAGAAAATATGAGTTTTACCATATGTTGGTTAAAAAGTATTTTTCTCATCATTGTTAAAATTTATTTATGAAATAGTTTTCAGATAATTTTCTTAATAAAATTATTTGGAAAATATAGAAAATGAGATGTCATGGGTACTTAGGTTGATGGTGTAGCTTTTTGGAACCAAGTAAATTCCTTAATAGAAATGGAGTCTAATTTGAGTATATCTTCAATGCACATGGATGATCTGTGAGTTTTTATGGAATTTAGTCTTAAAATTCATTCAAAAAACAATGTTGAATGTATAATTGTTTTATAGTTAATTCAAAATATTCAGGTCCAAAAAATTGGAGAATAGAGATAAGCGTTTTTTCCAAAAGAAGTTGTGTACAAAATTGATGGTGAATATGAATGTTGTATGCAGGGTGTGATTTAAGTAATTCTATTTAAAATATGGAAAAGTAATGAACTACATGAATGATTTTTCTTTTCATGGAAGATGATGTTCTGTATGGAAGATACTTATGAACCCAATGCAATATCAAAATTGGATTTTTTTTTTCTTCAGGAAATCTTGTGCGCATGGCATCCAACTGGTGATAAATTTGTGACCAGGGTTATCGTGGTCTATAAATATGTGACTAGCCCATTCATGTCTTATAAATTTTCTCAACAAATATTTGGTGTCTCTGTTGTGGGAAATTATTCCATACAAAAAACTTACGTGCAGATAATAGTATGTTGAAGACAATCTATTAGTCAATCTGAACCAAGTGAACATTATCGTATAGTTATGTGAATGATAGGGGATGATTGAAATAAATATTTAATAATAATTCTAAATCTTTCATGTAGGAACAATTGTTACACTCGAGTGTAGTGTTGAACTCCATTCTGGTTTTCAATATTCAGTTTGTTTGATTAGTGATTTCATGTCTATCGATTCAAGACTACGAGGTATGCACTTTCTCATTCTAGACATAAAAGTATGTAAACTCAAATATACTAAACCTACCATCATATTTTTAAACATGGTAATACCTTTACCTGATAAATGACCCTAGGGGAGTCTACAAAAGAGTTCTAAGGGACGTAGTGTTCCTTCCAAAAAAATCATATAAAGGAAGTGTGCTTGGGACATAGTGAAAACTGTTTTAAAATTTGTATTACACACCTAGTGATGATTAGTGGATTTTGGTATGACTAACACACTACCATAGTATTCCCCATTAATTATCCCTTAGTTGTGAACTACGTAAAATTTGGGTTTTGTCTCTATCCAGGTTATTGTATGTTATCTACATGTTTCTATATGGCAGTTTTAACAAGTTCCTTATAACCCGGGAAGAAGATTATTCACTTTAAAAATAACTAGTTCACACCCCGATTCACACTTCCCCTCTTAGTCCATTCCATGTTCATTCATGTGGTATCAAAGAGAACATCCTTCTAGTGTTAAATCCCTTATCTAGTTTTGTCCTGTATAATTTATTCAATTCCATTGGAATCACCATAATTAAGGGTAGAAACAACCATATTTGGAATAACAGGATGTGATCTTTTCTAATATATATGGTAATGGAAGTTAACTTTTACACTACACAAGTAATACATTTCATTGATTCAATATGACTATCTATGATTAAATAGACAATTAAATGCTTGATGAAGATTCCAAAGCATTGAATGCCCTTACTAAAGCTCTATCTGATCAAATATATCTAATTATGATGAGTTTCACATAAGGTATTTCTATGTGGAAAAAACAAGAAAACATAAATGAAGGTGAAAAATGTTAAGGTGGTGAAACTCCATGTTTTAGACAAAAGGTTTGATGATATGAAGATACATCCAGATGAAAATATAGA
This sequence comes from Viscum album, assembly GCA_963277665.1. Lineage (NCBI taxonomy): Eukaryota > Viridiplantae > Streptophyta > Magnoliopsida > Santalales > Viscaceae > Viscum > Viscum album. The sequence goes on from OY728127.1 coordinate 116,256,098, forward strand.
TAAATCTTTAATAAAATTACTAAAGTTGTTGCAGAAATTAGAAGACTGTGAAGAAATCAATGATATCAAAATCATGAAAAAACAATAAAACGGATTTTACATATAAATAATTCAAAAGTTCCATCCCAATAAAAAAGGGATCTATATAAACATTCAGTTAATGATCCACTATACTATTTGGTGGCTTAGAAAATGAGAGTCGAACTAGAAGTGGCAACGACTTGAGTATGAAGGAAAATGGAATTCAAAGACATGAAAAAACATGTGGTTTCTAATGTAAGATTTAATTAAGTTTGTGAGGGAGATGAAATTCTATATCATTTTTATAAGAAACATAAGGGAAGAAAATCGATTTTTGAAGGAAATATTCTTTTGGCCTATTTTCTATGTGGTAGAGTTGAGTGAAATTCCCCTAAAAGATCAAAAAAGATTGATGATGATGAATTTTATGCCAAAAACATGAAGAATAATCATAAAATGATTCCCAAAAATGAAGACATTCAATTAAGAATGAATCAATAGGGAAATAGTTTTATCTTTAAAGAAGAGCATGATGATAGATACTTTTTCAAGGATGAAGAACCAATGTTTAAATAAGGAACCAAAGCATCCATGATGGATAAAGTTGAAAAAGTCAGAACCATAAAAATATAATGATAAATATAATCTGTTGATAGTTGATGCTGATCATAAGATGGAAATTGTGGATGTTCTTAGTAAGCATGAAAATCATGAAACAGAAATAAAATTTGGAGAGTAATTCTAGAAGATTCATCTGAATATATTGGTCTACATGAAGCTAAATTTGATAGATTGGCAGAATAAGTAAAGGAACATTCAAAATCTATTGAAATCATAGAAGATTCAGTAGAATTGAAGCTCATGATTTGAGAACATGAAATGGTCATCAATGAACTTAAATCCAGACTAGAGGGGAAGCCCAAAATAGTTGGGGGTCTTGAATTAAATGTTTTTTCTCTTTAGAGTAAACATTAAAGTGAGATTGATTTCAAAAGAAATAGTGAAGAAAATATAGTTTTTAACATTATCATATACTGAGCGGTTAGAGATAGATAAGAATGGTTCTGAATGATTTGAAAATGATATTAATTATTAAATATCGACATGTATGGGAAATGATGATCATGTTGTGATGCTGAAACATCAATTTCTTTAAACTTGATGAGCCAAAATAAAGGGTTGGCTAAATTTATACATACCATAAAGTCCCATGATGTTGTAATAAAGAAGGCATCAAATCAATCTGAATAGAGAACCAAAAACTACCAAACACTATCTAGAAATAATCTATATTCAAACTCTTTCCCCAATTAAATATACATGAGGAGGAATAGAAAAGAGACGACATTTCCTCTTATGTGATGTCAATTTTGTGGATATTTGGGCAAAAAAATTTTATACTATTAAAAGGCAAAGATCTATTTCAATGGAGAAGGGATAGGAAGTCAAAAATGGAGAATAAATTCATATCCTATATCATATAGATTAAATAGATTTTAAGGACATTTTTTTACTAGTCTGTATATGGAAATAAAGGTGTTAAGTGAAGGAAAAGGAAAGAATGGATTAGTACATACAAAACATAGTGATAAGTACATATTTACTAACTAGATAGAGTTTTCCATGAAATCATCTATTCCCCTCTGAAAAAATATGAGTATGAAGAACCAATTCTCATGGAAAATACATTTTAGAGAATATCATTATCCTCCACTCAATAAAATAATTCATTGAAATATAATAGGAAAATCATGAAATCCTACCATGTATAAATTGCTATAAAAATTATAACAATCACTGGAACCTATACTCATGACAACTAATGATCATCCCATATGATATGCAATTCATAATTATTGAATAATGCTTGAAATGTGTTGATGGAAATATATAGTTCTACAATGATGGTGCTTTAAAGGTCAATGACATTGGAAGTACAGAACTAGAAAATGTGGTGTTGAAGAAGATAAATGTTCTTTATGTAGAATGTCTTCATCACAATATTATGAGTGTGAGTCAACTATGTGACTTATAAAAAATAGTAACATTTAATAAAAATGGGTAAAAAAATAAATGTAAATAATTGGAATTCAATAATGATAGTATATAGAATAGATGACATATAATATGAGATAGAAAGTAGAGAGGCCATTTTTTACTTGATAGTTAAGAAGATAACAACTTATGGCACTAGTGGTTTGGTCACATTAATCAAAAATCCATTAAAAAGTTATCTAATCTGAAGACAGTCACATATATCCTCAATATAAATCATGAATGGTAAAATACATTTGATTCATGTATATGATGATTGTTGTTCTACAGTTCATATCTATCAATGAAGAAAAGGGCTTCAAATCTTGTGGATCTCGTCCTCCCAGATTTATTTGGTTTGATGAATTTGACAAGAACATATAGAGATAGGTATTTCTTAATTTTTTGGTGATTATAGAATAATTTATTTTCTAATGATTATACATAGGAAACAACAGGTGCTTAATTTTTGGAGAAGTTATCATCGGAAAACTGAGAGTGATATTAGTCTCACAATAAAAGTTCTACAATGTGAAAATTGGGGAGAATACACAACCACTGTGTTAAAAAATTACCTAGAGAAACATGTAATAATTTTGGCGGTATCGGTAGTGTAAAAAACACATTAAATAGTGTTTTTGAGCTTAGAAATCTACAGTTGAACAGCATGGCTATAACAATGATGATTGAGAGTCATATCTATCAACATTACGGGAATTAGGATGTTCATACAGATGTGTATACTCAAAATCAATCAGGTATTTATATGGGAGAAACTAAGACACCATATGAGTTGTGGCATGTATGGAATCCCTTCTTGAAGTATATTTGTGTTTTTAAAAGTAAATGTTTCCTCATAAAAAAATATGTAAATCAAGGAAATTATGCTGATTCTGTAGGTGAGGGAATATTCCATGGATATGAAATGATGAAAAAATTCTATATATGATTCAATAATTGTCTCCGATTAGATGTGGAAAGTAGTGATATCAAGATCATTTAAGATAAAATCACAAATAACTTGATGAGATCATATTATGATATGATAGAATATTTATAAGAATATTGTCATTGAACAATCTCACATTCATGAGTAGAAGAAGGTGTAAAAAATATTCAAAGGACAATAATATGATAAGTAGTCATAAAAAGAGTTATAAAAAGAAACCTTTTTGATATAACATCATATTAATCAAACATGAGAAATAGAATATTGGAAATTTATCATACCAATGTGATTGGGGATTTAACTGCACCACATAGACAAGGATAATGAGAAATGAAACACAATTTTCCATCCCATAAATTGTGGAACCAACCATATTTGAAGAAGCTATGAATGGATAATCATGGGTTATAGCCATGGATGAATTAGTAGATTAGATAGAAGAGTAGTAGACATGTTATCCTATTAATAGACCTTAAAATCAGAATGTGATTGGAACAAAATAGATCTTTAATTTTTTTTGATGGGAATGGAAATGTGAACAGAAACAATGCATGCCTAGTGTGTAAGGGCTATGCACATATTAATGGAATTGATGTTAAATAATCATTTTCTCTAGTAGAAAAACTGGTGTCAATTATGATTTTCAATTATTTTTAAATAAAATGAAAATATAATGTTTAATAGATTGATGTCATGACATCATTCTCAAATTTTTTTCATGAATAATATTTCTACACTAATCAATAAGTGGGTTTTTTATTTCTAATCATTAAATGAAGGTATATAGATTGAAAAAACACTATATGTTCTGCAGTAGGAACCATGATCATAATATTGTCACCTAGATTCATATCTAAATATTCATGAATTTAAAAGATGTGGTTACAACTATAATCACCAAGGGAATAATTAAATGGAAGATCAATTTATGATGTTAGTGTACGTGGACGATATTATATTTGGTGGAATCATGTATAAATCATTGGAAGAATATTATAATCACATTAAATCATAATTTGAAATGTCTATGATTGGTTAACTCAAATTATTTATGGGTAATGATGTTAGTCTGAAGAGGGATTACACATTCTTTTCATTGGAAGATTATTCAAGAGTGTTTTGGAAGAAATTTAATATTCATGAATCCAAATAAATTTCAACTACGGTTTCAAATGGAAAAAATGGAAAACATGATGATGGGACTTCTGTGGATCTTATAATTTACATGAGAATAATTGGAAGAATAATGTACATAACTACAAAAAAACCATATACCATCATTTCATCATGGTTAACAACCTTATTTAAAATAAATTCGAAGGTAGAAAAATTGTATAATGATGAAAGAATCACGTGGTACATTCATGGTACTCACGATTGTGGATTATACTTTGTGTAGGAAGAGATAATGAACTATGAAAATTTTCTCATGTTAACTAGGCTAGAGATATGGCGGGTATAAATTCTACATGTGGTTGAGCATTCATTATTGAAAATAAATAGCTGGTCTTGTTGATTAAGAAAAAAATAATGAACCTCTCATAGTATGGTAGAAGCAGACAATAACTCTGCTACAAAGGCTAGCTGTCAACTATTGTTGAAGAAGAAACAACAAGCCAATATTGGTGATGAGGTGAAGTAGGAAATGGTGATTCACTGTGACAAAAATTGTAATATTTATCTTATAAATAATCAAATTCAACACATTCATAAAATGAATATTGAGATGAGATATCACATCATCACAAAAAATGTTGACAAATTCATAATCAAAATGTTGTATGTTGGAACTGATGACCAAGTGAATGAAATTATAAAAATTTCATTGGTAGTACTTGTGTTTTTTTCAAACATCGGTTGAACCTCAGTGTTCTTCCACCTCTTAGTGAAAGAGGAGGTTACAATTACTCACCCCTCCCCATTTTCATAACTATTTTAATTTGTTTGTGGTAGTGATGTAGGTTTATATGGGAGATACGATACATGAGAAGTGTGTTTGGAGCACTCCATGTCCAAATATCAGTTTATTTTGTTTACTTCAAATGGGGGACAATGAAAAAATTCATCATTAAAAAGGTGTATAATGAGAAAATAGAATGTGAAATTAAATGTTTTTATTTTGTGATAGTTTCATGTATTTTGAACAATTACATACATCTTTGACAAAATTAGAATTCAATGTTATGATAAAATTGACATATCTTAGCTTCGACATCCATAAGAATTCCAAAAAAAATAATAATCTAATTCATACTTCCTCTATTATTTTATACACCATGAATTTTTCACTAAGACATAGAGTGATTGTATTACTTGTCTCTCACATTTTAGGTTTTGATAGTGGTTGGTGATTTATTGAATTTATTTGATTTTTTTGAAAAACTCAAATGGGAGATTTTTTAAAAAAAATGTTGTTACTTATTTTAAACGGGGTCTGATTTGAGTTATTTTACAATCCACATGGATGATCAGGGAGTTTTCAAGGAATGTACTCTTATGGTTCAGGCGGAAAGTAGTGTTATAGGTGGAATAATTTCCCAATGTTTTCCAAATTTTTGGGTCAAAAAATTGGAAAATAGAGACACATGTTTTTAGAAAATGAAGTGGTGTGCAATATTGGAAGTGAATCAGAATTTTGCATTCCAGGTGTGATTTAGACCTTTCTATTAAAAACATGGAAATGTAATAAACCATGTGAAATAATTTTTTAGGTGGAGAAAACATAGTAATGCATGGAGGAGAATTACGTGCCCACTGAAAGGTCAAAAAGGGTTTTCTGTGCTTAGGGAAATTTTTTGACTACGATATTTGGTGGGAGAGAAAATTACGTGTAAGATCATATAGTTCTATAGATATGTATATAACACATTCATGACCTAAAACTTCTTCCAAGAAAATTTTTGTAGCTCTTCCATGTGAAATAATTGGGCATAGAATACTTTCATGTTGAAAATATTGGTTGTAAGACTATCCTTTAGTAAATACTAACCTTGTGAACCTCATGGTGTGGTTGTATGAAATATAGGGTATGAGTGAAATAAATATTGTGTTAAAATCCCAAAACATATGTGAAATAAACGGAATTATTTGCAATTGAATGGTTGAACATCTTTCAAGTATGTAATATCTAGTGTGTTTGATCAGTGCATTCATGTGCATCAATTCAGGACATCATTTCAAGAAGTGTCTCATTTTAAAATGGGATATATTAAAATGAAAATCTACTTAAGAGACCATGAATTCATTAAACTGAGAATGAATTATCCTATAGTAGGGATCTAGGGGGAGTTGATGAATGTGTTTTGAAGGATGTAGTATGCAATCCCAAAAATCATGGAAAGGAAGTCTATCTGGAATACATGGACCGTATCTAAATTTTATTATTCAAAAAATAGTGAAGATTAGTCAATTTCATTATGACCAAAACACAATTAGATTATTCTCATTGGATAATATCTTGGTGTAAAACCAAATAAAAATGGTTTGTTGTCTCTTTACAGGTTATTATCTGTTCTCTACAAGTATTTATTTGAGGGGTTTAACAAGTTCCCACAAATTTAGGAACAAGATCTCTCTCCTTAAAAAGAGAATGTCGACACATTGATTCTCCCACATTTTGGTTGATCACCAATGAAGTGTTCCTATATTATTATTTAGGTGTTCTATGGAAATAATTTTTGACTTGTAATTGATTGTGTTATAATTAGTATACTCACATGACCTATAGTGATCTTTGGATTGTTGTTACCAATGATTTTAATTTTTATTAAAATTGATATAATGTGTGCTGAATGGTTCGATTTTTTTGACTAATTTGATGTTTATGAAATCCGTTAAAATTCATTTACCTGGTTTATTTTTAAGATTTGGAGAAATGGAAAATGAATTATTTTTCCAATCATTTTATGTATAAATAGTTTAATTATTTAGAATGCCTTTCATTCTAAAATTTTGAGTATATTCAAATTATCATACAATTAATTGTTATGGAACACCTAATTGGGATACTACTGTGCTTTCTATCTCACACCACACTCACACCTTCATCCTTACATACACCATTTTATGTATTTTGATGTTGGAAAAGATGCTATAGTGAGGCAGTGGGGTTTTAATTACCAATGTATGGTAAAATAATGTTGATATGGTTTATGTTTCCCATCCTATCAAATAGAGTAATAAATTTATGTTCTAGTTATACTTTGATCTTGAACTTGTACTTTGGGATGTTCTAACCACATTTGAGTTGCATCATTTTCCATCTTTTTTTTGTAGTGGATTATGTGTATCTATTTCATTGATTCTATATATTAAATATATATGACATGTTATTTATTTTGTTTTGGTGAAATCACCCCCTATTTTTTGATGCATGAGTGTTAGTCGTCATCCTGTAGGGATGAGAAATGACCATCAGGTATATTGATATATGGGCTGGGTTCCAGCTTGAGAGGGTATATGGGTCATGTTCTTTAGAATATGTTATCACATGTCTTTTTTCTGTAAGATTGTTTATCTCAATACATTTTTAGACTAGAGATATGATTATCTGGACCTGATAGGTAGGTTGTGGTCAGTGATAGTGTGTAGCAGTATGCCTCTAAGACATGTTCCATAGGTTTCTCAGGAGGGTTTATCAGATGGTCCTCAAGGGAATCTATCTCTATATCGGAATCAAATATAGTTTATCATGTGGAATGTTCTTGATCTCGATCAAAATGTACCACAACAATAGAATGTATCTTCTAAGATTAAATCAGAAGCTAGAGGAGAAGGGAATTAATCATTACCATTCTTACGAGATAAGACATCATTATTTTTTGGTACCAATGAACATCAAGAGGTGGTGGACTCTCCTAATAGGACTGATCATATAATTGAATTACTAGATACACTTATTATTGTCAAGGTGAGGTGTGTGATATTTATAATTGAGGTTCCCACCTAGTGATTATGGTATTCCATTGTATAAAAATATATTAAAATGGTCATGGATTGTAGGGTTTTCAGGAAACTCTTCTTTGAGAAGTCGTATCTATAAATGATGATGATGGTAAAGTGTCTAGTGTTACTCTTCTTATAAAAAGATGATTTTTAAGAGTCTTACTACAATAATAAACTTCATGTGCTCATTCACTTTTCACCATAGGTAGTAAATATTGACTAGTTGAATGCTCAATAGTCAAGAATGGTTCAGGACTAGATATCAGATAATTGGTATTAATGATGAAGCTTTTTACCTATAGGGACATGTTAGGTAGGTAAATGATTAAATATAAGAGTATGTAATGAATATTTGGTTATTCTGACCCTTATCTTCCACTTATTGAAATCATCAATAGAAAAAAAATAGTATGTGAAGACATCATATAGGAGTGGAAGTGGTGGTTCTCAGTGGTAGGCTTCTAGAACAACCTTAGTTTAAGATAATAGTGTTTCCTTGAATTTGTATCAGAGTGGAAAGGTTGGAAAAACAATTCATTCATGTAATTCACATGTGAAGATGTGAAATAGTTATAGACACCATGGAAATCGCCAAAATTTCTATTAAGATATGTCTACACATCCTTATGGCCACAGTTCATCATATCCAAACAATATTTTATTCAATCTATATTAATCAAAATATATAGGGATCTATCTACATGACTAAGAAGTAAATCACCTTCTTGTATTGGATGATTTTTTGGTATACATAGACATGGGTCCAATGATAGTAAGACCTACCTTCATTATTGTATCGTTTGTACATATTTCATTATTTGATACTGGTTTCTCACACTCATTTATATATGGCCATTTTAAAGGTATACATAAAATTAAACCATAGCTCATTTCCTTTTCATGGAGTTAGAGATACCTCTAGGAATTAGAAAAGAGCTACAGTTTTCGGTTCCTTATTACTTGTAAATGACAGATGATACAATGTTAGTCTTGGATTTATTTTTTCTCAATATCAATTTATTTAACGTCATCACCAGGGTGGATTGGCTAGTTTATCATCATATTGAGGATGACTATTATCATCATGGGGACTCATTTATTATGGTATATCATACGACTTGTGTATTTTAGGGAGAGTGGGATTCGAGTTGTAGTTTTGTAGATCCTTTCCACACAGAGGAAAACCATTTTTTATCAATTTTAGCAGTTAAAACCAATGATGTTTTATCCATTGTTTATCATCATGCTTTTTTGATAGAATATCTGGATAGTTTCTTAGATGATTTATCTAATATTCCACTTGAGGAGGTAATGTTTATGATTTATTTCATTCTAGATATGAAACAGATTTCAATACCCTATTTTTCAATAGAAACAGTGGAAATGAAAGGGCACATGATTATTTCCGATGATGTGATGGTGAATGGGATTTTCTCCCTACGGTTTCCCCTTGGGAATCCCGTGTTCACTTTTCTATGATGGTTTATTGTTGACTCTGTTTTTCTGTGGACTATTAGAAGTTAAATGAGGTAATAGTTGAGAATATATATCAGTTTCTGCATGTAGATGATTCTATTGATATGTTTTAACAGGTATTGTGGTTTTGGATAATTTAAATTGAATTTTATATTCATTGGATTATATTTTGTGAGTGTGATACACCAAATATGTATTTTAGGATTAGGTATGGACATTATTATCTGTTATAATTTTCGTTTGGATTGACTAAAACTCTAAAATATTTCATGAAATTGATGAATAAGTTATTCCATCTGTATCTCAAATTTTTTTCATAGTGTTCATGGATGATATTTTAGGGTTATTATGGTATGATCATGAGAATGATAACCATTTGAGTTTAGTTTAAGAAATCATGAGAAATAAAAATTTGTATCAAAATCATTCAAAATTTATCATTTAGATATTGGAATTGATATTCCGGGGAACTAGATTTCTGACCATGGATTATCAAATGATCATGAGAAGGTGAAGGATTTTTTTTCATGAGAGGATCCATAAAATGTATTTAAAATATTTAGAATCCATGGAATTTCTAGATACTATTAAATTTTCATCAATCATTTCTTTTGTCTTGTGTCTCCATTGACTTATCTAACTAGGATGTGGTGAAAATCAAATATGATGGAAAATGTGAGTCTTCTATTGATGATCTAAAATAATTCCTCACATTAGAACCTATTTTGATCTCTTTTGATCTTGGTAATGGGTCTATGGTTTTGTTATGTTTATTATGGTTCTATTATGGGATATGTTCTTATGCAGTATAATCATATGGTGGATTATATCTCTCGTTTGATTCAACTGATCTAGAATAATTACCCCAGTAATGACTTAGAGATTCCTGCAGTTATTCATGCACTTAAGTGACAGTAGAACTATCATTCTGGGGTGTGGTTAAAAGTATTTTCTAAGGATGAGAGTTTGAGATATATCTTATTATAGAAATAAATTAATAATAGATTACAGTGGTGGGTGGAATACCTTTAGATATTTGACATTGACATCGCCTACACCCCAGAGAAGTGGAAGGTCATTATAGAAGATCCCTGTATGAATGTGCCATTGTAGGATGTTCAAGAATGGAAGGAATAATATATCTTTATGATACTCTTCAATCATTTTGACATAGATTCAAAGGAAGATGTTGATGGTATGGTTCTGAAGACTCGTAAGTTATCAACATATCTCCATGATTCTACTCTTTATGTTCAGTAGATGCATGTTGAGTTCAATGTTATTTGAGAAACCATTTCTGGTGTAAAGACAATTTCATGTTGGTTTCCCTCGTCATATGATATTCTCTATATTGGTGACCAGTTTTAAATCCCAACATCTTTAAATAATGTTTTTTTGACTATTATAATATTTCCCATTCTATTCATCCAGGAACATTTAATATGTATTATTACATGAGTCTGATATTATAGTGGATGGTAGTGATGAATGAAATTTATTATTATTTGTCCCACAGTTACACCTTTAAACACATAAAACGGTTCATCTAATACCATCTTGTTTTCTCGAGCCTATTATAATACTAGTTTTTAAATGGGATGTGATTTATAAGGATTTTGTTATTAGATTACCATGGACTACCCAAGGATTGAAAAATATCTATATGTTTACTGGGAAGTTTACAATGTCATATCATTTCATTTCAGTTGGAGACACTAGAAATTTTGAAGATAAGAGGAAGATGTATGTACATGATATTGTGAGGTTACACAGGGTTTCAAAATTCATTTTTTTAGATAGGGTTCCAGGGATTTAGTTATGGTTATAAGGATGTCTTGAACATTCCATAGAGACCCAGGTTGCGATTTTTATAACATACCATCCATAGAAATATAATCTAAAATAAAATGTTATTCAGATCATGGAGGATATTTTGTATACATGTGCCTTGTATTTTAGTGGATCATGGGATTTCCATCTTGGACTAGTTGATGTTTCTTATAAAAAAATCTATCAACTCTAGATCATCATGGATTATTTTGAGGATTTGTATAGTCACCTGTGTGGGTTGCCTATTTGTTCAGAATAAGTGGGTGAATCCTACTTTCTGGAATTGAGTATCGGTCCAGAGAAATTATTGAGGATTCCAAATATTCACTAATGTATGATTATAGATTAGTGTATAATTTTTTTTTTTGCAGATCAGCAGAATCATCCTTTGGTTTTTTATATAGGTTACTAGGTATTCTTTAATATTTATCCATGTTCTTGTAATTGTATTATTGGAATATACGAAATGTTGATTCAATGATATGTTGGACAATTTTATGAAACCTAATGAATTAGGATGGATGTTTCTAATTTTATATTTTTAATTCATTTGACATGAATTCATCATTTTTACCACATTTTTCAGGCCATGAAATACCATCATCATACTTATAGCTAATTTATTTGGGATGACCTTCTATTAAAGTCAGAAATTTCTATTATGGGGAATTCAGGGGAGATCATTGCTACTCATGTTAATGTATTGTGTGGGATAGTTGATCCATTAGTCTGAGTGTTGTAGTGGAAAAAATTTTATTATTTTGATACTTGAGAGCCCAGTCTTTGATAAGGGAGTAGCAGCCTCATCGATTTTCTAGATAGCATTCCTCCACATCACATCATGGGGGAAAAATGTATTATGGTGCAGAGTTTTTAAAATCCTATTACCTTGTTTTAGATATATTTATTCTTTCACATTATTTCCATTTTGGGTTAGGTGTATTTGCGGTCTTTCATGGATGGAGATAATTTGCTACAGAAAGTTATATAATGTTGAGGGATGTATGTTTTTCAAAACTAATTGAGTCTAGGTATAAATGTGTAAAAATAATTTCAATGGTTTTCATATTTTTGGATAACATCAGAATCTATTTGTGAATTTTGAGAGAAATATAGATTCTTTTATGTCTTCTTTATGATTATACATTGCGTAATTATTACACATCATAAAATAGTTTTACATGAAATAAAAAATGTTCCCATCATGTAAGGATTTATAGGAAGATGTAAAGAGTTTAGTTTAGAGCATACAAATCATACATGTCTTTAAAATTTTGTAGATCTTGAAAAATAAAATCATGTCTTGTCATGGGCATCGAGCATATGTCATAAAAAAGTACAAGGTGTGAAGGGTTTACATTCCCTGAAAATAATACTTTTATTTGTATTGGTAATTTCTAATTTTAAGTGACAAATTTTCCTTTATTTTGGTTTTCATAGAATACACAATGTTAAAATGGGCTTCACACCATGTAAATCACATTTCATGTGTTTTTCTTTGATACACGTCTCTATTGTTATTTCATTAGGCTTAAAAAATTCCTTTATTTCCCTTGGTGCTCCCCCAATTGATTTTTTATACCTCCAATACTATTGAATTTCTTTTGTAATTGATCCTCATTGTGGTTTCAGTGAGTTTATATAGATTATTAATCATTAGACCCATTTATTTTCCTTGATTGGGGTAACTCCATTTCCTTCTTTTATTGGATATATTGATCTATGATGATGGTCTCCTAGGTATTTTTTAGATTAGTCGCATGAGCTTCTTCCGTAGGGTCACCCTTATTTTGGTTATAGTGAGGAGTTATAGTTTGGTTGAATTTTGATTTTATGACCACTCCTCGAACCAAATTTAATGTTGAATTATTATTGATATGTTTGGAGTAATTATAGGAACTATATTTTATTCGTTTCATTCTTTATGGTTGTTAGATCAGATTATTGGCATGTGTGACCAATGTTTGAGGTAGGGGGTTCTGAATCTAGTATATTTTGGAGGAAATACATTTATCTAGTATTATTGACTGATTTATAAATGAAATTGAATGATTCATTGGTTTATTTTTGTTTGTGGAAAATTTTATTTTAATATTGATTTTCTATTTTTTTGGTAGAAGAAAATGTATTTTTCATTGCATTGTAAAATAGGATTCATCAAATGGTTTTCAAAACATGGTATTGATAAAATTGTTTGAAAAATGTTGAACATGTGAAGACATGGGTACATAGGTGGAAGGTTTAGCTTACAGACATCGTCCATGTATTGGTGGGGATTTCACTCATGGGTTGTTCTTCTTCTCCTTAGTCCCATTTTTCATGGTACTCAATTAACATTTTGGGGATTCACTCAAGATATGTTCATCTTTTCTCAAGCTTTTGTTCTAATGACACCATTTTACACTATTCAATTATTCTGGTATGATTAGTCTGCTTTCTTGACCTTTAGTGATACTTCAGGTGATGTTACGTGTGATTCCAGTTTGTATTGGATTTGATATGACGTGTGATGAGTTATTTGATTTCATTTTACTGCTTTAATGTATTAGAAATGATATGAAATTATTTTACCAGACTTATTCTGATAATGCAGAAAAATTGGAAATTAAAATTTTTCCCATACGTTTAGTATAGAAATAGTTTAGATGTTTATCATTCCCTATTTTCATTAATGTTGAGTATTTTCATATTATTCTATAGAGACATTCTATGGTGCTCTTGAGAGGGATTCTACCAATATATTAGCACACAACCTATATTACCATTTGGTGGTGCATATACCATTTTAATTATTTTGATACATTTAAGGTAAATGGCCATAGTGTGGTGGTGATGACTCCATCAGCATAGTTTGGGTATATAAAGGTGAGATGGTGGTAGTTCCTTACTCAATCACTTAGAGTTTTCAATTTATGTTTACGTTATCCTTTGATTTTTGACTTCTACATTGGAGTGTTATGGTAGATTTTGAGTTTTATCATTTATAATTTCTTCTTTCCGTTTTGAAATATTTAAATCTATTCTTGTTTTTTCTCTATTTTGTATATATACACACCATGTTCTATTTTAGGTTGGTGAAATCGTTCCATCCAATTGTAGTTTGATGCAATTTTGTTTATTAACCTACCATATGTATTATCAATGCCCTCTAGGTATGTGGAAATTCAGGTTATGTGACATCTTGAGAGGGTATCCAGGTGGTTTTCTTCACATGGAATGAAACAAATTTTAAACCTTATAATGAAATGATGAATAATCAACTATCTTAAATTCAATAGTCAAAATAATAATTCTAAGTAAAATAAATGATTTATTTCTACTATAAAATAACTTCATAAAGTTAATTTTTTCTTATAAATATTCCCTATTCTAATATATCACACTAGAAAACAATCAATAAGGTCCTTATGTTTTATTTTTAATTAAATTACAACTAAAATAATATTTAATTTTCAATTAATTATTGTACGAACATTATTGGTTAGGTTTAATCACCTACTTGAATAATGATACAAATTTAAATCATTGATGACTATGAGTATTTCATTTCATGAACAATATGATATAAATAATTATATAATTATTATTTTTATTTAAAATTAACATTAATAATAATCCCATTACTTAAAATAAAAACATCTGTTTCGGGAGTGTCACTAAAACTTTCTCATCATTGATTTCAACTTCAACGAAAATAATGAAAACTCCAATATAAATAAATTATAAAATTTTAAATCATTAAAAAAATAATTAAATTATATTTTATGGTATATTAATTATAATATTTTGTTTCTGATTGATGAACAAAAAAACTATTATGAAACTATTTTAGAATAGTCAAGAATACTCGCACTCAATTTCAATAATTGATAATTAATAAATACTATAAATTTTTAGAATTATTGTAAATGATTTTTTTAAAATGTTATATATATGAAAATGATCATTTAATGGTAAATTATTATTTTTATGTTTTTTTTATTAGAGGTTAGACTACATTTTTACAAATAAGGTTTTGAGGTAATAGTTTTTGTTATCTCAATTTTATTACATTGAAAAATAAATATTCATATTCGACAGTATTCAATAAAATTTGTGTTATTTTATTTAATAAATACATTGAATTAAATTTTAAAATTTTTATAGAATTATAAAAATCCCCCATGAAACCTCATTAGAAAATGACACTTACCACAATGATTTTCTTCCATGAAAGGGGTTTGATTGTTTTAATTCTAGTTTTATGACACATGACTATTAGTATAAAAAAATTTACTTTTAAAAGGTTCATATATTTCCTATTTTTATAGTATATCATGAATTATATTTTACTTTCATTGAATTTTAGTTTCAATTTCTCTACCCTTGAAGGGTTTTGATTTAGATAATAGTTATGTTATTCGATTTTATGAAATTTTTAAATCCAGGAAACATGATTGATATTAAATGTATAATTTTATTTTAAATTCTATACTGAATTCCATATTTACCTAAATTAAAATTACTATATTTCATTTCATTATATTTTAATTTAATTTTAATCTTTTTTCCATGAGTTCTTATTAATGAATTACTATAAGTTTTTTCTGTATATCAGTTTTCCTTTATTGGGTGATGATTAATATTCACCACTTTCTTTTTTTTCTATGTGGCATATAGTGGTTATGGATTGCCTTTTACATCCCATAACAATATTTTCTTTTTGTGGACTAATCATCTTCAAATCCATGATTTCAATTTTACTTCTAAATAAACCAATAGTAGATGCATAATTATTATTCTGATTCCATTCCATTATTAACACACTATAATTACTTATTTTAATTGATTGTTATTCACCAAAATTCTATATGTTGAATGATTGTAGAAGATGTTGAAATAAATTTTTACCCTTTGTTCTAAATAGTGTTCAATTTTGGGATTCTTACATAGAAATATAGCCCACTTATTGAGTTGGAAACTATTTTAAAATATAATACATGTTATTATAGTACATTTATTTATTGATAATTAGAGATGATTATGTATTTATTATATAATATATCCATTTAATTATATAAGGAATTTATTTAGAATAAATAGTAATGATTGGTGCCTAAAATAACCCCATAATGAGTCAATAAGTCTCATATGGAATTATATATTTTTTATTTTAGTGTATTCCTTAAAATAAAAGAATATTTCCTAATAATATCACCTTGAGAGTAATATCATGATATCATAGATTAGTGAATCAATATGGAAGTCCAACATTATTCATTTCATCACTAAGGAACTATTAATTATTATCCATAAAATTATTTATTTATATTCAACCGTTGTAATAAAATGATAAAAATCTCATTTGATAATTACATTTTTTGATTATATATTTCTCTAATATTGTTTTTTCTCAACCAATTATAAATTATTATCATTGATTGTTATCATTTATAATTGCACATACTGAGTGTTTTAGCTTACCGATTATTAGACTTCTATTTCTCTCGAGTTATGATGAAAAGTGTTACACATGATAAATATAATAGGATATCTTGTATGGATCACTTTTTGGATACATTTAATAGTTATTATATATTACATAGTTAGTTATATAATAAAAGTGGTCCTTGGATGACATATACTTAGCCTTTTTAAGTTTAATGTTTTTCAAAACTCACTAAAACTTCAATCCTATAACATATTTCGAATGCATGATGTTCAATATTTCTAAGTGGTATTTTAATTATTGACAGCTGATATTCGGTCTCATAGATTAATTAAAATTCCATTATATAATAAATGTTTTTATTCACATCAAATTCAAAATGTGAGGATATAGAGACACACAATTTATAAACAAGTAATGAAACATTAACACAAAACTATATAAACAAATAATGCATATATCATGTATTATTATATATCATGGGTGATTATATCCCTTAAAATTTCAAATATTAACTTACAAACATAAATAAAATATAATAATATTTTTACATTGTAAAATCGTATGGATCAAATTTCCCCTTGAGAGTCATAATTATGAAAAAAACAACTAATGATAAAATCAATTAAATTTATAAGTTAGTGTTGAATAAATTTAATTGATTTTATGGGGAAAATATATCTATTATATAACTATTACAAAAAGGTAATTGGTCATTATGAATATCACTAGTAATAATCTCACATATTTAAGATTATATTTATATAGTTATATTGAATATTTTTTTGTTAAATTTAGAAATTAATTTCTATATGTAATTTTATTGAATTTTAAATAATTATTATAAACATTAAGGAAATGAAATTATCTTACCATGAGAAATAAGAATTATTAAAAACAAATATATATATAATTTTTTTTCATATTTAATAATTATATATAATGATTTCAACACAAATTACAGGTAATATTCTTGGAATTTTTCTTCAATTATATTGAAAACATCCTAAATAAATATTAAAATTTAATGAATACTAATTTAATTAATAAGGGACGAAAAAAATTCTTTAAATTTTTTTTATTACATGATATATGTTATGTGTTATTTAGCAACAGTAATATTTTCATATATAATGTAGGAAATTTAATGAAATGAATTAGGTATATATATATATATGAATAAACTGTCCTGCCTTGATTATTAGTTAATTATTCCATGTATAGATGACTTAATATTCATTGAATTATTTATCATATGGAAATTATTTTATTATATTTAGATCCTAATTGTTAGACTATGATTTTAATGAATCATATATTTGATATATTGAAACAAATAACTGAACATCTATATATGAATATCATAATATAATGAGTACAATTAAATTTAATATTAATCATAAAAATATATTTTAAATATAATTTTTTCATGTGAAATGTATTAAAATATGAATATTACTTTTTCTAAAAATTATAAATTTAATACAAAAAATGGTTTAGAATATGTAATCATTGTGAAAGATTTATATATTAAGGACAATTTCAATTTTTTATATAAAAATACTTTAATGAGATAAATAAAAGAGATAACATGGTAAATGTTAAATTGGGGAAAATATTTAAAATGAGTTCTAATGTTCAAAAATATCAAAATATGTTTTCATAAAATGTTTCCATTAAGTAATTATAAATATCCCTTTACACTACCTATGAGATATTTATAATTTAAATAAAAATTCCTTTAGAAATTAAATTCTTTATTCATTATGTAGTGGGTATTTTTTTAAATTCTACTCATGCTCACATATAAAAATATACATCAACATTTCACTTCAAAAAAACATTTTCAATTATTTTCAATTTAATACCTTTAAAAAAATTTCCCATAATAATCCCATACCACATTTTAGAAAACATGGTTAGTAAAATATGTCCAAATTAAAAATATTTCCAAGAGGAACTCCATGAGAAGATTTGAGTAATCTACATAAGTCTTATCCTCTCCATAATCATTATTTATTATCTTCATCATATATATCCTCTAAAATGTGAGTTATGATTTTAGGTAAATTTTATTTAAATCATTCTAATTCTATAAAAATGAGTGTTTTACCATTAAATATCATTCTATAACTCACTCAATCATAATAATGTTTTATTTATTTGAATATATTTACATCTATACTAATGATGATATAACATTTAATATGCGAATGATTATGAAAATAGAAATATATACATTATTTAGTGCAAAAAATATTTATTTAAATTCATTTCGAATTTCAAAAATGATAATATTCAATATAACACTCACGAAGAAATTCTTTTTGTTTTTTAATTTAATAATCATGAATAACGATATTTTGAAGCATTTCATACAAAGCTTCACAATAAGATTCATGAAAGTTTCATGTTAATCTAGAAACAGATAAAAATATAATCTAAATATTCATGATAGTTCAAATTATGATGAACCAAATATTAAGTGGATATGACCAGAAAGTACAACTGGAATCCTCTACAAAAAATGGAATACATAACATGAAAATATTAGTCTTAACAATATATATGGGTATTAATGAATTATAAATGGCTAGTATTAGGTAAAATAAATATAAATAATGATATTATATATGAAAATTAAAACCTTATTTTTTATATAGATCGATAGAGCATGTATATCCAATAATATGTCCATAGAAAAAAATATCTCCCCAGTATCTCTCAATTAATATTTTTCGTAGTTCACTTATTATTTTATAGTGTGTAGATAAATTATTTGACCATTTATGTATTTTATCATATATATTATTTAATTCATAGGACATAAAAATCCATCATAGGTTGTCTCTTCAAAGAGTGTTTGATTGAATACTAACCATATTTATAATGGTTTCTTAAACAAAACCACACTGAAATGAATATTGTATTAGTATAATTTTACATTTGAGGACAATTGTTTTTTCATTCTCTAAAAAAATATATATTTTCCTGTAATTGTAATTTCATGGATTTTTGTGTCATTATACAATATCAAGATTGTCCTTATATAATTCTTCTCTCATGATATATTCAATTCACCCTTTTCATATTTTCATAAATTTAAAAATTAATTTTTTTATTAATCAATAAATTTATAAAAACATTAATTTAAAATAATTATTTAATTATAAAATAAAATTTTGAAAATTGTAATGAAATTATATTCAAAATTTTCTAGAAAATTGTATAATTCACATATAAAGTGATAATCTTCTCTATCAATATCATTTATTATTTCTAATGCATCATTGGAAATATTTTTCATTAAAATTTTTCACATTCAATATTCTAATGATTCCTCTTTATTACTTTTGACATACTTAAAAATATATTTCCTTTACCACTTGTTTAGTTATATATAAAGATTTTTAGATTGATTTCACCATCATTTTCATCATATATATGGTTTTTATTATCACATAAAAGAGATAAAATTTATATGTCCCTCTAATATATTAAGAAATGCTTTAGATCTCATGTATAAAAATCAAGGGACTCATGAGTGAACCAAATAAACTATCATTACATTTCATTTAAGAATATGGAAAGGGGTGTGAACCCAATGAAATATAGGCAATTTCCACATTTTTATGCAATGGGGAATGAACTCATCCACTATGGGACTCTATCATATATTTTTCAAGACTAATGAGTGAACCGAATCCACTTTTAGACAGTTTCAAAATATTTTATAGAAAAGGATGTTAACTAAATATTCTATGAAACTCTATAATGTAGGTTTAGGGAATGTAGAGTGATCCGAGTCCACTATGGGTCTATATCCTATCAATTTATGGAATAGAGGGTGATGTCAATCAACTATGGTACACTATTCAATATTTTATTGGAATGACAAGTGAAACTAATGCACATTGGGAATTTTGAAATTATTTCATGATGCATATTGATGTGGTAAAAAAATAGAATATTGTTTTCTATGACATTGTTTCTAAAACATTCAAATTCTATATTCCTATTTTATTCAAAATTTCTTTTTTTTAAGGATTATAATATTTAGATCATTATTACATACTATTATGTGTCATTTTTAATGATATACCAAAATAAATATTTCATTATTCTTCAATTATGATAAATTATTTATTAGGTGTGACATTATATTGTGATTTTCATTTACCATGATTATTCCCCCATACCCACATCTTCATCTTATACTCATTTATTATCATCCATTGATATCTATCATGGTCACCATTTATGTGCATCAGAGCTCACCACTTATTATTATCTCATTCAACATGTAATAATAATGTGTATATTGTATAATGCATCTAAAAGGATATATTTTGAGAATATTATTAATGGGACATATTAAATAATGTTTGAAAAAAAATGTAGGTAAAATATATATTCCTCAAAGAACCCCAAACTACTAATTCTATGGTATTCTTATTATGCTATTTATTAAATATTCATGTTAAATGTGTATTATTTTTGTATTTTATAATTGGTTGAAATATATATTCATGATTCTAATGATTAAGTTTGAAAACATATATAATTTTTTAAATAATTATATTTGAATCATATTGATTTTAATTATTTACAGAAATAATAAATTGTGTCACTAAACCATGTTAACAACAAATAATAATCATACATATCCAAATTGATTTTATTCATCATTTTTATAAATCCAAATAAATGTAAAGTTATGTAATCGTACAAAATCAAGAAACCATACAAGAGTGTTTGTGGAATGACCAATATCTTCACAACACTTTTCTTAACAAGGTATAAACCTCTCAACTAGTTATCTATCAAACATATATTACTTATTAATAATGATTTTTTTGATTTCTCATACCTGATTCATTCATATGTAACTGAAACATGGGGCCACAAACACTCATAATGTGTCTCACTATACACTAAATTTTACCATCTAGTAGGGAATGTATGGTTGTAAATAGGCGAGGCAATCAACTATTTTCATAGTTTAAATAGAGGTAAATAATTCTAATGAACAGTAAATAATAATAGCTAGTGGGAATAAACCACAATGATAACAGAAACAGAAACATAGAAGTAAATATTATTATTTGCAGATTGGGTCATGTTGATAAAATAATAGTGAGTAGGAAATGTATATTTATTGGAATAAAATAATATATTCTATTATAAAATATATTATTAGTAAAAAATTATATAAACTATATGATAATATCATGAAATGGATATATCCTTTTCTCCAATACAAAAATCTGGAAATAAATTAATCATAAAATGTTATTCACTACCCATGGACATATCTTTCTTAAATGATACTTGTTCAAGTAACATATAGTAGCCCAAAAAGGGTATTAGTATAACATTGTATCCCACCACCAAATATTTCTGATTAAAATTTATTCTATTAATAGAAACTATAATGGTTTTAAATACAACTAACCTAAAAATGGTTAATAAGATAGCAACCATGTCGAGCATTTCCTCCTTAGGGGATGCCCAACTGGCTATACATGATCATTACTATGCTCGATGTCTCTAAACTTGTAACATTGGAATGGTCATGGACTTGAGTAAAATAAGATAAGATACAATTTGAAAATAATGTCCATAAATCAATGGAACATGTCCATAAATTATAATTCAACATACCGATTTCAAATAAAAGGAAGTGCGATTGAAATATTGAAATTTTTGTTTGAATCCATCACACAATAATTTTGTGAGGTTGGGAAATTTATTTTAAGTGAAACATATATGGGGGTACCTTATCATTTCACCCTTATTATTATATAACCAAACTATGGAAAACAATCCCTATGAGATGGGAAAACCATGGTTGGAATTCAAGGGTGTGGCTAGATGCATTCCATTTCTAATGACATCGGCCTAAACTAGGGTGATCATTGGTAGAATTTTTTTAAAAAAAATACATATTTATACAATTAAGTACGATAATGAATATATTTATAATAAAAAATTAAAAATAATAGAGGGTTTATAACTTTGATTTCACATTAATGAAATAGGTGGAATCCTATTAGTTTTTTAGAGAAATTATCACACTGGAGCAAAATCATACTCAAGGAATTCCCTCCTAAAATTTATTTTATATTCCTTTATCCAACAATATGATCATAAGTTATAACATGATCATATGTCTAGTTGTGTTTCCATTGAATTTAATAACTTATTTTATTCATTTTAGACTTCACATTTATACATGATAAAAAAATGCATCCTATAGGTGTTTTGGGTAAAAGAGTGGAATGGTTGCAAATGACATTAAATCCAGAACATAATGGGATGTTAATGTTTAGGTCATAATCCTCGTATCGTATTATGAGTCTCATGGAACCTAATTTTCGTGATCCATTTTATTTGTTAATGGGTTTTACTCAGTTAATGGGAAAAACAGAGATTAATTAGCTTGCTTTAAAAAAATATTATTATAAACATTAGGGAATTTATGGAAATGTTGTATACCAACAAGATTAACCCTGTAGTATAGACATCAACTAGTATTAGCCACATTTTTGGGATTCAATGAGTGAAAATAGAAAAATAGATTAATAACATGACAATAATTAATATTAGTTTTCATTGAGAAAACAATGTAGATCATGAGGAAAACTGATAAAAATAAAGATGTGGGATAGACATGTCTATAGTGATCTACAGTCATAAACAATTATTAAATTTGAGTCCATATATCAAAAATCAGTCAAAACCTTGACAAGGGGAGAAAGGACTGACCAATATTAGGTTATTATAAAATGGGGAAGTGGAAGAATGAAAATTCAATTTAAGGGATAAAAGGGAAAAATATAATTTCCCTATTTTTAATGATCTTTATGGTTAGGCCACATGGTTTTCCAAACCATACACCAACCATGAAATTCCCACTATCCATGTTTCCACACCACATATGATCAAGGTACATAGTTAGAAAAACCGATCACCAATAGTATTTTGTGTGCCAATAATAAATTTACTTTTTTTCATATTTTCCCCATAATTACATGTTCTGAAAAACCCTGATTCAGCCTCACATGATTATATGATTATGGTTCATAAACAGGTATAACCATTCTCTAACCATGAAAATCAACATATTTCTAAATAACAGAATCTTCGTTCCTCGAACTAAGTCTGAATGCTCCCAAAAACATTGTGAAAACCTTAAAAACATGACCTCAAATAATAACTCCAGAAACTGATTTTTGTATCTGAATCTCACTCCAAATATTCTTCTATGTATGGTCATGAATCCATTTTAGCTATTCTATATAAACTCTCTTACCTCTTATATCCTTAATATAATTTCCAATGATCGAAATTTGATAATCCTTATAGGATTTATTGGTATATAACTCAACTTCTTCATGATCAATGGAATGGGATGGGTTGGAATAATAATGAAAGAGTTAAGAGACATAAAAAATAGCATAGATATCTATATACCATAGAGGGAGATATATTTAATATACTATTGGCCTCAACCTATCAATTATCATGAGGGACCAATAATCAAGGTGACAACTTACATTTTCAATGAATCTATTGATAAAAAAATAAATCTGAATACATTATTAGATGTGATATACCACCCCAATCTCTAGAGGTCAGTGATGATGGTCAGCATATGACTTCTAGACATGTTGTGTCATAGTCATACCTGTCAATATTATTTGAACCTTCTCTGATGTGTCTCAATTTATTGGAGTTCCCAGTACAATAAATTACCATTAATTTAACCAAAAGAGAAGTAAACACAATAATATTACTTTATAATTCTTAAAAAGGATTCATCTTAATAATATCATGGAAATTAATATTATAAGAAATCCTAAGAAGTGATATTTTTCCCCAAGAACCTACAAATTCATGGACACATTCCATGAGAATGTGCACTAACACCAATATTTTATGGTCATACTTTCCATTGTCTGAGGGTGGTGTGTTGTACAATAAAATACCTATGAGCATACATATTTGTAAAAACCCATCCAAAATAGATATTTGGACCCAGAATACATTTCTGATATAAGGGTATGAAGAACCCTGTGAACATGTATTACCTCTCATACATAACTCATATCATTTTCACCCAATGATACGGTCTCTAGGATATGAATAAAGTGGGATACCATCATCAACCTTTGGATGATCACCCTATGTAGGTCACTATTTAGATTTGACAATTGTAACCCAAAAAAAATCAATGCATAAATCTTCAAATTTTTACATTAGTAAGTGTAATTAATATAAGTGTCTTGCAGGTGACTGGTGTTCTACCTCCACCCATTGATAGATGGAAAATTAATTAATAAAGAATGGGATTCTATCATTCATACCCAAACTCCAAGACTTATAACGTAATTCATATTATATCACAGTGTGTTTTGGATATAATTATGATTTGGAATCCTGATATTCCTAAAATATCTCATATCACATGTATCTGGGTACCCATATATTCCCATTGACATATAAGATCTCATCCTCATAAAATCTCATCCTAGAACTAGGACATTACTTGTAACCCTTTCCTTCAGTTCTAAACTCACATTATCTAATGTTTCCTCCATTTTACCCAATCTTGATGTGGTTAAATCCCTTACATGGAAATGGAAAAATGTTTTTCTTGAAATTATTGAACGTTGAAATGTATTTAATTATATGATCCATTAATTACCAATCACTACTCTATTCTTAAACAACATGTGTGTAAGTCTTTCTGCTCAATGTGTTAGAAACTGCATTTACCATAAAGGGGATACAATAATAATAAATGTTTATGAATTGCAGGTATTCAATATATCTCCTATATCAAATAATGAAGTCAAATTTAGTGATTATAAATATTAGGATTTCATTTTATGTGTATAAAAAAACTATTCCTTCAAGAATATAAAGTCTATCAATGAAAAACATGAACCACTAATACAAAATCAAGGACACTCGTCAAGTAAATATCCTCATGATTCTTTAACTAATGAGATACTAATGTTATGATTTGTTTCCATTGTATAAAAATAGCTCCAAGATAGACACCAGATGAATCACAAAAATATATTTTCATGTGTTTAGGATCGTGAAAATTCATGATTAGCACTGAGGTCAAACATTCTTTCAAATCCCAAAAGACCATCTCAAATGATTGAGTCTATATAAAAATTAATCATTTCTTTTTCAAAACTATATTTAGTTATTAAGAAGTTTAAAAATTTCAGAAAGGAACCCATATAGAAATGGTTGGTCCCCATTAAACATTATTTATGTAATATATTATCAGTTTTCTCTAAGGAAATAATGGCACTACCCTTATGTTGTTCAAAAAATACATTTAATGATATATTGTGACCTAGTATGTGAATGTTATCAATAATAAAGTGGTACTTTTTAGGTTTGAAATTTGAAATATACTATAATAATATACTCCTAATTATGTCAAGGTATTTGAAATTATTGTGTCTATTATAAGTGTAAAACTTGATATCATATATGAAAAAACCAGATATGAATATATATTTGAATTGAAAACATGAATCCTCGATGCCAAAATAGTAACATGTTCATTTTTTAGAGTAAATGACATTACCATATATTCATAGATGAAATTTAAATTTATATTGTTATATGTGGTATATCAGAGATCATAAATCACACATAATGGTACCTCCTTTGTAAATCAATCACATAAAATACATTGTATCTGGTGGGATAATCATAAAGGTAATTTATATGAGATAATGAGTAATTTTTCACCATATTATGTTGATCCAACCATTGTTAATCCACAATATATCTTAGGGTACCATACCTCTTATTATAAAAAATTATAGGTGAACCCTAATATAGTAGTACTAGGTCATATAAATCATTTGTAATCCAGATCCTCAAATTACCACATGAGTTCATAATCATCACTCAAAGAAATCAGGTATGGCGGAATAGACACTAGTTACATTACTAGAACATGTCCAATCATGATCTACATTTCTATATTAGATTGTATCCTTGAAAATCCATCATGGAATATATATATATATATTGATTCACCATTGGAATAAAAATAGTCTATCATACTCCTCATTCATTAAAGAAAAGACTACAAATCATGGATGAAACTATATAATGATTATGATACTTAATTCCAATGTGAATTTTAGGGGCATCACATTTTCATTTATAAACATCGTTTCCAACCCTTATGGATGTTAAAAAAACACTCTAATGATTAAAATAAACATGGTCTTCATAATTCAATAACCATTCCATCACAATAATTATTTTAAAACATTTCATCTTAAGGATAAAAATGATCTATAGTTAATTGTATATCTTGATATCATGAGGATACACCTTACATTGGAAATCAAAATTTCAGTCTACTCCCAATGGTTGATCAAGATATATTACCCATAAAAAATATTCTATCTTGAGTACAATAATACATATTAAATATTTTAATATGAATAAGTGTGAGTAACTAGTATCAAATAATGTGGATATTAATGATGTGGTTACTAATATAATACCTCATTATATAGAAGTCACACCACTTAACTCCTATGGTGTAGAATGTACTTAATGTTACTATCATGATCCTCAGCCTTATGATACAACTTCTCCCCCATCCAATATGACTTTCTCTCTTTAGTCATTTCCCAAAAAATTATGGCCTCCTCGAACCTTATTTCTTCCTTGCCCTAATCGACTGTTGTCACTCCAGCTTCCGGATGGGTAAAGTGCCACTTATCCCACTCTAGTATTCATATCCCATGTGGATACACTATGTTAGATAATCTAGGTAATTTTCCTAAAAAATCCATGATAAAAAATAGTACCAATATGACAACTATACAGAGTCCCTATCATATTACAGATTCATGTGACATTTCCTTACACACTAATGGTATATCACATATCTACCCATGAAGATACAACAACCACCACTTCATTTCATGGAAACTTCATGATTAAATTTATTTCCACTAGATGAACCACCATAAATCAATGTAACCAAACTCCCATGACCCACACAATCATCTTCCCTTGTATTATGCACAAATATAAGGGAATGTATTACTAATTCAAAAATGGTAGGCAGTTAGAAATTTATTACTAGGTACATATGGTATATCTGAGCCCTCCATCAAAATTCTATTTCATGGATAGATCATCACAAAAAATATAAGGTCAAAAAATAGAGATCCCTGAAGAGAGTTATGTAGTCCATAATAAACCTAGCACCTTACACCATATTCATGAACTCTCTAGCTTGATCATCTATCAATATCTCTACAACAATTTCCCATAGAAATTTTTTAGAAATCACTCTAGAACATACCCTGATATAGATCTCTATGGTTGCTAAAAATCATACTTCTCTTACTATATTCCCTTAATGTATGTTTTTATCTCACACCTCCTCTTTAAGGGACACTATATGTGCTAAAAACCATCTAATGATCCTTAATCCAGGTTTTCACTACCAGTGATCCCACTTCTCTTGAGAAAATTAATTTTTTTTCTATTTAGAATCTTTTTCCAACATAGTAAAAGTCGATGTATCCCATAGAAATCCCCTTATGGACCATAAAATTCCCAATAAACCCTATCATACATGATTATTGGTTCTTAGTCCAAGAAAAACATTTAATAAAACTAAAGGTCCAACCTATGGAGCTACTAATGATTCATGTCCCACCACATTAAAAAAATGTCCATCACTACCCTCCTGGATCTCGAACCGAGGACATACTATATAAATGTGTAGAAAATAATGATCACACACATTAGATAATATACCATGATGAAAATGTTACTCATTAGAATGAAATGATAGAATAATGTCCCAACAACACGTGATATAATATTAGTATAATATATTCTAATGTCTGGTTATAAGGAAATATTCCGTGTTATATTCATAATGGTTCATTCATATAGGGTGTATATTCCATGTTATAGATTGAAACACAAATTAAGTTGTAATTGGAATCCCCATTTAAAAGAAAAAATTTCCCATAAGGGTTAAAATTTTATTATGATTATATATAATGGTTTAGATGACATATTTTCATTCTAATGTTACAATGACTAATTTTTATAGATTTTAATTTTTAATCGATGTACCTATAATCATTTATGTAGAAGTGAGAATTAAAAAAGTTCTTTATATACAGCGAATCAGTAAGATGAATGTTATGTTCCCATTTTATAATGACCAAAAATTTATATGTAAGAAATTTAATTTCATATAACAACTACCATTTCACATAAAATTATGAATTTAACCGATTTTATATATACCTAGGTTTAGATATATGTATTCTCTATTCCCAAATTATAAATACCTAATCTATATATGTTACAATGGTTACTCTATATTACCTTACCCTTCAAAATATATCATATCATTTTCTATAACATGTACATATGATGGTTCAATTATATGGATATCCAATCCAAATTTATAGGGGAAGAAAATATATAAGTTTCAATTGGTATCCATTTAATCATAAAAACCTAATGTTTAATCCCACGTAATGAATGTTCCAAGGATTAAAAAAAGATAATATTTTTTACTTGAGGTACCCCAAACATGATATTTGGTAAAAGTATATTTATGTTGATGTAAGCTCATTTTATAAAAAAAAATTCCCATTTATCCTAAAATAAAATTAAGAGAAATTTTACCATTAGAAATCATGGAACAAAAAATGATAAACCATAATTAAAAAAACATGTAATAGAGCATGAATGAATTACATTCATACAAAAGTTATATTATGATGCATGAGGTAATTCTCTATTTCCATACTTGCCCGAGGGTAGTAATACATAAGATACAACATCAAAAGGAATATGTCTCACCCATGGTTAAAATATTAAAAATATAAGATCACAAGTCTAGAACCACAAGCCTATCTCTAGTAGCATTTATTTTCCATAGAATTAGAGATATTACATTCAGAAATGTATTATTACCCTATTTTGAAACATCCTAGTCTCATATCTTCCAACCCAAAATAGTAACACAAAAAAATATACACTTTGATATAAATTTCTAAGGTCTCAGGTCTAGTTTCCTCATACGTGTATAAACGTAATACCTACATGGCTTTAAACAGGCCTCTACGTATGACTAAGGCTATATAGTAACATTATGGGTGTATAGTGGTATATTGGGGAATGTATTCCCTCTTTATTAGAGTAAATATTTAAAGGAAACAATAATAAATTATCAAAAATAATATTTGGAAGTGAAAATAAAGCCACAAGATGAAAAGAATAGAAACATACAAGTACACATTATCTTGTAAAGAATCTGTCGTGACTATAGAAAAATGAGGAGTAGGAAAATAAAAATAAGAATCATAAAATTGTAAATTCCAATAAACTATTAAAAAATATATAATTTTCATCATCATCCTAAAAAATTTATTTTTCCTCTTCTTCCATACACCAATTTATAAGAAAATCATGTGCCTAAATCTAGCCACTTCAATTTTTTCCTTTCTGACATCTATGAAGTTTATCTAGTTACAATATCTTTTCTCAAACATGGTGTCCATAAAACTATAGAGGATACAAAAAATGGTGTCTAATGGTAACCCAATATGTTTCTATAAATTGATGTGGTATGAAACTATTTGTAACATTTAAATGGAAAATAAATTATAATCCATAAAGATATCATATTTCTCAATTGATTCCATACTAACCATACATTTTTTTGGCTTATCATTGATTTATATAGACATGTAACCTAGGAATTTCCTAGGGAATTGAAATAATATATTATTATTATCTATGATAAAAACACAATAGAATTCATTAATAGGTCCAGGAATGTTCATTTAACATATCATTTTCAAATCAAAGAATGAACCATGTAATTATTGACCTTTAGAAATAATTCCAACTAATAGGTTAATGCATTGTGGGTTATCCATTTATTTT
This sequence comes from Viscum album, assembly GCA_963277665.1. NCBI lineage: Eukaryota > Viridiplantae > Streptophyta > Magnoliopsida > Santalales > Viscaceae > Viscum > Viscum album. The sequence goes on from OY728127.1 coordinate 116,286,766, forward strand.
GAGTGTAATACAATTGGTCAAACCTTATAATTCCAATAAAATTTTATATCTTACCTAACCAAGGATGACTATCTATGTTAGTTAGTTTTTCCTCTATTTTAATGCAAGGGGTTGACCAAATACATCTCTTGTGTGAGACATTGGATGAACGTAGGGGGATCATAAAAAAGTGTCAATATTTTCTATAAATATATAAGATTCATGCGATGCCATGTGAAGAAATTCATCAATCGAAAAATAGTTAGTATCATGTATGTTTTACCACTTATCATCTGTATTAATGAATTGGGGGATTCTTATGAGTGTTAGAGTGGCATTACTACCTTGAAACAATGGATTACTCAAGGAGTTCCAAACCAATAATAGGGTTATCTATTCAATTATTAATAAATAGATTCTATGAACTAATGTAAAAATAAATCCACGTACATATTTTATCCATTAATCACTTCTACTAATTTATTAGGTAAATTCTATTTATATGTGATAGAACAAACACACCTCTATGATATTTTAGTTACAAGTGCAGAATGCTTGTAAGGGACATTATCTCAATCACATGAAAAGGGAAAGTTAAAGATGAAGTTATAACCTCATGTGGGGTCAAGAGTCTCGTGGAATGAAAAGGTCATGATCCATGTTATTTATTTAAGGGTGTAATCAATTTTATGATTAATATATTGAAGTTTTTCATGTTTCACAATGAAATATTAATGAACATCATGATTTTATCGATTTTTTTATGAAAACCAACATTAATCCCATGGTAGGCTCATCATCCTATATTGGCCTCACATTTGGTAAGGAATGATTGAATATATAAAACGAGAAAAAATCCCTAAATATATGGAATATAATATCACCTAGATATTACATGAAATATGGCTAAGAAATATTTGAAAAGATGAATTATGAGAGAAAAACATTCATAGGGTGATCTAGAATGATGAAAGACAATAAAATTGGAGTTCATATGGGTAATATTTTTTAAAATCATGGAGATATGATAATATAGAGTCTTACATTGGATAAATGGAAATCATCAAGTAGGAATATGGAATAAAATATTAAATTTATGTGGGGGAAATAGTAAACTCCAAATTTTTAAAGGGGGAATTGTTTAGCTACATTATTTTCTAAACTGTGAACTATCCTTGAAATGCCCAAGGTAATAGTTCCCACTCATCGCATGGTTTAGGTGATTTGTTTAAAAAGACGTGTGAAAACCCTGCATTATAAACCACTAACATTTTTAATGTTTTACATGGTTATTGAGACACCTATTACATTATTTAAAAACACATGCTTCACCCATTCATGGAATCATAGTAGAGGTGCATATTTTTTATAAAAAAAAATTATTCATATGACACGTCTTTTTTACCTAAAAACTAAAACTATATTATTTGAAATAGGGCCACATTCTTTCGATACCTCCATGACACCATTGGTTACAACCATTTTGATGAAAAAGTGAGGTTGAGTTGAAATTAAATAATTTTTAACACTCTAAAGAATTAGTAACATGATAATTTACTCAAGAGAGGCCTTAATTATTACATTTCACTAATACCAAATATTAATAAATATTAATTGGAACATAATTTCTTACTCATAACCAAATTGAATCAAAGTTCGATGTGTAAGAAAACTAAATCAAATATCACACTTAGTATGTGAATATTTAAAAGCATTAATGGGAATTTAACGATCTTGTTAAAAACTATAAAAAAATGAATACAACCATTAAAAATATAATATAAAGTTGAACAAATAAATTATGAAATAAAAAATTATAAATGAACATTATTTTTAAAAAAATGAAAAAAATTTGATCATTTCAAAAAATTATTTTTATTGTAAAAAAATTATAATTTATCTAAGAATTATAGATATTAAAAAGTAAATATGAAAGACTTATATTAATATATAATATGGACTCTATAATATTTTTATTTTATGTGATATTTATTTTAAATATAATATGTTAAAAATATAAATGTAATATTCAAAAAATAATAAAATATTATTGGGCTAGTAACAAAATTATATAATTTGTGTTATTTAAAGTATCATCATATAAATTTTTAATCTTATTTTCACAATGTAAAATATGTTATAAAATTTGAAAATTTAATAAAAAATTAAAATAATGTATTTATGAACAATTAATTTTATTTTAAAATAAACTACTTTTTGAGAAAAGGATGATATCTAAAAAAGGATGATAATACTAATTTACTAAAAAATAATGAAAAAATATAAGAATATAATATTGGGAGTTTTACACCATTACCTTTGAAAAAGGTAAAATAATTCCTAAGTACTCTCACAAAGAAAAAATGAGATCCTTTAAATTGAGAACCATATTGGCTTGGCCATCTACGATAATGTTATCCTAGGAGTAGATATGATGGATGATGATGTCAGTGTATGAGTAAAAATCTTTTTAAATGAACCATCAAGCTATGAACCTCTATGAGGGATAGATAGATTCCATCATAATGGCTTCAAAAATATTAATGTGGACACATTACTACTAATGATTATCCCACCCGTGATATATATAATACTCAATTCTCTTGATAGTTCCATGCATATAAATATCAAGAGAAGAAAATATTTTTAATGGTTCATGTAGTATTCCCAATACACCACCACAATGTTCATTGGAGATTTCACTATAACACAGTGAACCCATATTTCTTATTAATAAACCAACAATGTTGATTTTGAACCATCCACCAAAAGGAGACTATCAAAAGTCATCATGTAAAATATAACGAGGTCACTAAATACCAATATATACAAAACGTTTAAGGACTAAAAATTCCTAAATTTAGTTTTTTTAATGACCCCATTAGAGTGGATAAACATCATTTAATGTAACTAAAATTTCAGCTTCCCCAGATTGAGGGTTAACAGAATATTGATCATGAATCCAAATATTTAGATCTTTCTAGGCAATGAGTGTCATTTCTAAAATATCCACCTAAAAAATATGAAGAAGGTAAGGTTACGTTGTGATATAAAAATATAAATAATTTAGTTCCTTTATAGTATCACCCCAATGAATATGTACCTCAAACATATCAAAGAGTTCATAAATCATTTAGGAATAAGTGGCATGAAATAAGAGGAGGTTCTCAATATTTTCATTGTTTTGGTGAGAAAACGAACCTGGAATACATAGAAAGGTTATTATTTCGGATATATGATTCTATCAGTACTATCACATGTGGTAGAATCTAGATAAGAAGAATCACATAGGCACATATTATCCTCCCATTCAGTATACTCACCCAAGTAGGTTCAAAAAAACTCTTGCAAACAATGTTTTAGTAAAAATATTTTTCTGGTGAGAAATTTGGTAATAAAAGATTACCATAAAATAAAATCATTATAAGGAATGGAACAATAATTTCTCCTCCAATATTTCAGCTGATCAATATTTTTATCAATGTATCATTTCAGTTAGTCTTCGATCAAGATCGATCTAGGTTTGCGACCTCATCCTGATGAAAATCAAATAGTGGAGTGCTTGTCCATTTGATATAATATAATTTATGGAATGATTATTTGGATACAAGAAATCTAGATTAGAATTTTTTATTGATATAAAAGGATCTAGAGGGTTTCTAGACATGAAAATCCTTGTAATTGAGGTTATGATATTTCTGTATGTTCCGGAATCTCTTGATACTAGAAATATATATAGACTCTATGTTATATATCAGTATTTTTTATCTATATACTATTTATAATTAATAAATATTAATTATAAATTAATTAATTATATGAAAATTATATTTAATTCCATAAAAAGGTATTGAATATTGAAATTTAATATCATTAATATTTAGGTAATAAATGTATCATAATCATTTAATAAATAATTATATGCATTTTAAAAATATTTATTATATAAACACATTATAAAATAAATTAATATCCATAAATATATAATTCTATAATTTATAAATAATTTATATATTTTTACTTTCAATTAAACAGTAAAATTTTAATATTGACAATTTTCCCTCTATATCATACTTTCTTTGAAATTTATGAAATTTTATTCCATGATCCAACCACTTTCCTATATAATTTTTTACAATGAGTAGCTAGTAGTGTATGATAGATAATATAGATATTAGCTATCATATTTTATGATATATAGTATATCATATAGGTGTTATGGTATTTTAATTTTCTACATCTATCTAACACATTCATTTGGAATGATACCCAATGTCATATCATAGGATATTTTGATACAAATGAAATTGTTCTATATAAATAGTAAGGATATCCCATTTTTTATGGGGAGGTTGTATGATATTTCATAATATTACCTATTATAAGGTATAACAAAAAAAGAATTTTGATATCTTCTTAAAAATTCACATATCATTATGGAATTAATTATTCATTTTTATATCATTTTTATTATATAAAATATAAAACATAAATGATATCCAACTTTATTTGAAATTCATACATAATTTTATAATTTAAAATTTATGGAAATATCCAAATACAATTGAAGGTTTTATAATAATTGAACCTAAATTGTTCATCATTGTTATTTCAATGGAATCCCGAAATTAGAAAGATGACTATGAAATAAAAAACAAAACATTTATAAAATAAGTGAATGATTTTTAACTTTCACTAATATTGGACAAAAAATGAATCTTCAATTAATGGTGTCTTTAATTAATCATGACGATACAATTTTGTTTTCCTTTTTTATTATTTTATCCATGGGATGAATGAATAATAAAAAATTTTGTTTTAACCTTATATTCATCAGTGATTTGTTACTAACTTTTTTTGTAAAGTAAGAAAAATTAAGAGACCATTGAGATGGACATTCAGTTGGGGATTTTATTTCAATCACGTACACACATTCTAATGGAGTCTAATTCCTCATAAAAACCTTCTGAAACCACCAAGGATTTTTAAGAATTTACACATAAACACATAATTTATGAGTAATTGTTTTACAACAATCCTTAAATATGAAAAAGATAACAAAAATACATTTCCTCTTATGAAATATTTAAGATATAATTGAATAAGTGGAAAAAATATAAATGATAAAATTTAATGATTCTTCAATTTATATATCACAGGTGTTCATGTGAATCATATTATATTAATCATAATATATTAGTAATCCTAACTATTTTGATGGATTCATACCATAATAATGAAAACCTCCCAATGTGTCATCCAAAGTATCTTTTTATTAGTGAGAATAACCATAACGATAAAACTATGATAATATATATAATCATTATAATTAGAATTATTATAAATTGGTGGATGTATCATACATTAAAATTCAACACATGATGATCTAAATATCTGAAGATGATATAAATTCTTAGGGTATTGATAATAACTTATTTAGTCGAAAGTTGATAGCACTATCACACATTATGTCCAATATGAATGTGATGATTTATAAATTAGTCACTTAATTTCACTAAATGATATATTATCTACTTTCAATATAACACACTTATTAAAAGGACCCGTCCTTAAACATCACATAATCTTAAATTAAATGAATAATTCACATGAAGGATCTTTTCAGGTTTAGAGTTTTAGAGAATTAGGCCATAACTATTACATATCAACTTGAAAATTACATATAGACACTACTACTTAGTATCCATTTATTTCCTAAAATTAAAACTCTTAAATAGAAACATCTCCAGTTATATGTTTTAGAAATCATGACTTTTCCATAATCCCGTCTTTGACCCTACTCATCTTTATGTCCTATGGAAAAATTTAAAAAACATGGTATGAGTATAAAAATCTCAGTAATGTTTACAAAATAAATACAGGAAACATTAACCCATCAATAAATACAAATAAACGAAACCATACTTTTCGATCGTAACAAACCTCATGATATCATAAGATTTATGAATAACACATTGAAATCAGAAATCATAAAGGTATATTATGGCATTAATAACATACTTACATTGTAGCTATCACTACTACATAGGGAGTCACATTTGGAGTACCCATTACTGTACATTCCCTAAATCTCTTAGAAAAAACATTAACGTTTACCTCTATCACGTTACCCAATGCATTAGAGAGCTATCTCGAGTTCACCCACTGTAGGTTTATCACAGAACCACCCATATACGTAAACAATACCCAAGAACCATAGCATATACACAACACCTAAAACAAGAAAAAATGAAATATAACATTTCCACATTGCAATCACAACATATCATTTCACGATATCGATAGGATCAATGCTTTATCCAACCATTTTCAAAACAGTTTAAAACATTTAATAAAGATATTTTTGAATCACAGAGTCCCAAACAACTTTAAAACATATAAATAAATTATCATTTTAAAACATTAATGTAGATATAAATAAAGAATTAAAACCATTTTTAAAATAAGGACATAAATTATAATGATTTAGAAGAATAAATTTTTAATACAATTAATACGATATTTTAGTTAAAGAGTTTTTAACAAAATAAGAGGCTCTTGAATACAAATAATTGAGGAATAAGATTGAATCAAAACTACATAATATCATGAGTATATAGGTATTGATGTTATAATATTCCAAAGGACAATATATACATTATAAAATAGTGAATTGGTGCATAGAAACAATGAAGTTTCAATGGAATGTAAATAGAGACAAAATCCATTATAAAAATTGTATCCTTAGATAAAGGATAAATCAATTAATTAATTATGTTTGAAAAATAAGAATACACTCAATATAAGTGGTTATTAAGTGTAAATAAATCAGCAGTCATTCACACATATTTATAATATGGCATAATCAAGAAGTAGATGTTTAACCCAAAGAATTGAAATAGGGTAAAAAATCCCCTTATAGAAACTCGACCGCCTAATGACGTCACATTAAAATTTAGAAAATGAGTTGATGAGAAAGAAAAGGGAATATCAGGACTTAAAGATACAATTTACATCAATAAGGATATATAATAATATGTCCCAACATAATAAGATGTAAATTAAAAGACCTAACAAAAAAGAATACTTTTAAAAAGACGGGGGTGAAAGGTTCCCTTTCCGATTTGGTAACTTATGAAACATACAACCCAAGAAATAAGGATCATAAAATGAAGATGTAAATACCCATAAATTAAAGTATATTACACCAAGAATATAATCATGGGAATTACATACACCAAAAAAGGAAATAGTGGCTAATATTAAATGAATCCCACAGGAATAAAAAGTGATATTAAAAACACTTACAACATTTTAATCAATCGAGTCGTTTGAAAAAAAGTTAACCACAACCAAATGAATAAAATAAATCATGAATATAAAGAGAATCATGATAATATATGTCAAATTTAAGTACACAATACACCACATGCAATAAATAAGTGGCGAACAATGGAAATCTCATAGAATTAAAGGTGAGATTAGAAACCTCTTACCTCATGTCCGAATTGACATGTTTGTTCATTGTTATTCTAGAATAATAAACCTAAGATAATTTATATAATATTAAGAACCATTTTAAATTTTATTATTCCTTTTATATCATTCATTACTATGATATAAACATTATGTAATCATTTATGTTAACAATGGTTGTTCTGTCAGTATTTGGTACTTGAGTCAAAAATGAACACCATATAATTACATGTTATCCATTTGGTAAAGATAACATTATCTACAAAATTATATTCATTATTTAGATATCATATATATCATATATATTTAGTATATATATTTATTTATAAAAGTACATAACATTTGGAGATAAGAAATGAAATGCACTGTTTATGGAGACAGTAAGCCGTACGTATGCATGAATGCTACTTGAATTTCTATTTAGTATTTTAATTGAATGAAAAAATAATGATACATAGTTATATTTTCATAACAGTATAATATAAAATGTAATTTCATTAACTCAATCCTTTATACGTCCCACGTATGACATGGATTAGCCATATCACTTTGAGGGGGCGGTAGTCCGTACTTCTTCAAATGAAATTATCGCGTTTACACATAATGGAAGTCATAAAGGTATGCTATAAATGAAAAAATAAATAATAATAAAGAAAACATAAAAATATTATTTATATAATATATAAATATAGTTCCATCATAATGCCCACCCTGAGAGGTGGTAGGAGATATTTGAACAATCATCATTTCGCGAGCCAGTAGTTCACCGTTCATGGAAATAGTTTGTTCTTTACCCCTTAGATGGAGGTGTGTGTAAGTGTAGTTCAAATTATTTTGATATCAACAAACTATTATTTTGAGGATACTAGTTTTGTTATAAAATAATGGTATAAAAAGAGTTTAGGGGTTTGGAGATGTAAAATAATACAAAATGACTTAAGAGAAGATGTTACCTTTAAATTGGGTATCTCCCTTTGGATTGAACAAAAAGGTTTACATGAAGTGCCTTCTGCCAAAGGTAAGGATTCCATGTGGAAGAGATGGATCTTGAGAGATTATTTGGGCAGGGTTTGGATGAGCCAATGCGATTGAGAGGTGTGAGGAATGGGTTAGAAGTGGTGTCCTTTTATAAGGGGGAGGAGCGACTCTTTAGGAACATGTGAAAATATTATTTTAGTATATGATGATTTTCGGTTTCTAAAGTTCCAAAACTCATTAAAGTCAAAGATAAGATGACTCATGGTCGAAATAAAATTATCCCATAAAATTGGATAGGTTTTGGATATTATTTTAATCTTCATAATCTTATTTATTTAAATCATTTATTAATGAGTCAAACGCTACATTAGTATTGTGTCTTAAATAATTTAACTTATTTGATGTCTAAAAATTATAAAAAAACCATGATGTAGGAAATATTTTTATCTTTCCAAATAATATTTATAGTTTAAATGATATCTTATATAACCCCATGTAAAAATTGATTTATTAAACGATATATGTTTCTATCATTTTTTTCTTTACTTTAAATAAATTAATTTAAAGTGTCATTATAACTCTTAAGAGGCTAAATGGGGTCCCAAAATCAACCCAAGGATTCCCATGGTCAGAACTATATTAAAAAATAGTATTAAGTTACATGTTAGGGTAATTTTTTATTATTATAATAATATTTTGTTACCCTTATTTACCATATTTACCATTTAACTATGGTAAATAATTTTTTTTTCTTAAGTAAATATTCATATTGTCTAAAAATAAAAGTTACCTATTTACAAAATTTGGATCAACAGATTCCAAATATGGAATTAATTTTTATAAAATCAAAACACATAAGTTGTAGAAATTAATTTAATATTAATTCCAGATGTCAAAACTAAAAGCCTGTTTTTAAGAAATAATAACTATCCAAATATTGACACTTATTTTTGTCCAATTTTAAAGAGAAACTACTTCCAATGAACTAATTTGGATTAAATGGTAAAAACGTAATCTAATTACACTTGAAAACCTAATAAAAATATAATCTAACCATATAAATAAATTATATTAAAAGGATTTTTAGAATTAAAATACTTTATTTTTCACTACACGTCCAACAATGACTTTTATTAGAAAAATACCAAAATTTTACCCAAAGTGAATTTTTATATCCCAATTCTAAAGAATAATTTTATTTTGTAAAATAGAACATATAAAAGTGACCAAAACTCTATTTAATGAGGGTTCACTATAAAAAGGATGAAAATCAACATTTTTTTTGTAAATTATGATTAAAATTAGATTCCTTAACATTTTAATCCTCTAACTTTAATAGGATAAATGAAAAAACATTTAAAAAAATGAATATTCATATTTTAGTTGGTTTGTTTTATTCCCGCCAATACAATGGATAGGCTTTAAATACCATTTAAAATAATAATAATATATTATTATTGTGCATCGTAATATTTCAAAGAAACCTGTGGTTGCATATCAGGTACTCCATCGAACATATTAATCCCTTTAAATTAAAATTAATATTTAATTCACAAAATATTAATTAAAATAAAAATTTATTATTTATTTATTTACCTTGGATGTAACATCCTTCCCCCCTTTTTGGAATTGTGTCCTTCCAATTTTAATACCAGGCTTGGATACTTCATTGAATGTCCCATATCAGAAAAAGAGTCAATAAATATATCACTTTAAAATAAGGGAAGAGAAGTAAAATGGTCACAGAAGACAAAAAATACTAAGATTCCATAAAAACATGGATATGGAGGAGAAAACAAACCATAATGTTCTGATGGATAGTGATAGAAAACATGATTAGGAGAGTGTTTACCACCAGAAAATCACATATTAGTGTGGGGTTAAAAAGTATTTGATTCCGCAGTAAGAAAAGTTAACAGAAAACATTTTTGTTTTATTTTAATTTTCATTGAGGAATTTTTTATGATATTAACTAAAAACATAAGTAAACATACTTAATTCTCATTTTTACTTTCATACATTCCTAAATTTCAACCACAAAATCATTTTTTCACCAAATGATGAGTATTAAAACTGACATAGTCATATTAAAAGTGATAGAATCAACTTCTAGATTATCACATAATCCAAAAAATATGATCTGTATGTTTCCTCAATCTTTAGACATCCACCAAAACCAAAATGGTTAGTATAATATTAGATAATCCACAAAATGAATAATATTTTACAAAAAGAAAAACTACTCTTAATCCCCAAGATTTTTCAAACAATACCCAAAGTTTAATAATGACCATTCAATAAAAAAATGTCCTTAAAATACTTCAAATTAATCCAAAGTATGATTGAAACCCAAAATTGAAAAGGATTTGATCACATAGTCTTTCACAAAAATCTTGACATTTATCTCCAAAAATATCGACTACTCTTAAAGTATCATACTGATGTGTAATTAACCTAAACACATATTCTCTATGATAGTTTTATAATTTCCATATTTAACCCAAAATTTACATATTCTTGATTTTTAAAATCATCTAACTAAAAATAATTAGTCATACTAACTAGGTACTTCACGTACTCCACTGGTAGGTGATAAATCCCCATTGCACTTTGGTTGTGGGTTCGATATTCCCATCTTTGTCCGACGCAATGGGTTGTCACACGGTCTGTGTGTTGTCCTTTTTCAAAAACTATATAATTTTATAACATTCCCATGAAGTGATAAATTAATCAAAAATAACCATAACATGTTTTAACCCCAAAGGTTATCTAATTACTTTCATTTTCCATCCCAAAATATATTAACCTGTAATTACCTGAAATTATATGATCATATAAACCCCAATGGTTCTTTATAACTATATCCACTTAATAAAATATAATAATTCCTTGAACTTTTTTCATATATCAATCTTCAAGGTTACACATACTATAAAATTACTTCTAATGTAATCCCATCATCAAAAGCGCATCAATATATTTAAGCATTTCACCTTCCGAAAATATACCATAACAATTTAGTCCGTTATATTTTGACTTCTATATCATTAAAAGTTCTTCATGATCCATTAACCATTACATTCTAACTTATTTGGAAATACTTATTTTTGTAATATAAAATCATGAACCATATCCTACGATTCAATAATGTCCAAACATTAGTTAAGAAATAATCCATACCTTTCATTGGTCAATGTTAGTTTCATCATCCTCAATTGGAATGGAAATAGATATTGGTAAAAATATATATGTACGATCCTGGTGATCCCATTCCCGAACCTTCTTCATATGAAATTTTTTGGTATAATGACCATGCACACCACATTTAAAACATTTCATTCATCCCTTAGAACGAACTTCTTTCCCTTTCCAAGAGTCAAGTGGATGATTCCTTTTTCCGTGGAAGGGTCTTGCTTTATGACCTTCACTTCCACATCTATAGAATCTTCATGTACCTTTGAAACATTTTCCTATGTGTTTCTTTCCACATCCTAGACACCTTGGTTTTTGATCATACTTAACTTTATGATTATTACAAGAAATTCTGTAGGGATTTGTTTCTCGCATATATGAGGCCTTATAAAAATCACCATGTTTTAGGTGGTCAGTCATGACTCCAGATAGTTTATTGAGAATAACCACAAGAGTTCTCATTGGATCTCCCTTTTCATTCAATTTCTTATTCAGAAAACTGTCTAAGTTTTCTTCACATCCAATTTTACTTTGGTGCCTTCTAGATCCAGCCTTTTACAAAAACAAAAAGGTTAGCGTGAGTATATTAATAAAATCATCATATAATATCTTTTTAGGAGGGTAAATACTAAGATATACTTATTCATGATATCTTAAACTCATTCACATTTTCTAAAATAACTATGTATCTTCATAAAAACATAACTAATATGGTAATATCACTTATTATTAAAGAACACCATAACCTCTAAAGTTATCTAAACCTCCCTGTGATACCAACAATAAAGACCCGGCCTTAAACATTACATAATCTAGAATTAAATGAATAATTCACATTGAGGATATTTTCAGGTTTAGAGTTTTTGAGAATAAGTTCATAACAATTAGATATCAACTTGAAAATTACATGTAGACACTACTACTCAGTATCCATTTTTTTTTCAAAAGATAGAAAATCTTAAAAAGAAACATGTCTAGTTCTAGGTTTTCGACCACATGACATTTCCTTGATCCCATCCTTGACCCTATTCATCTTTAAGTCCAGTGGAAAAAAATTCAGAAACATGGGATGAGCATAAAAATCTCAGTAAGCATTAAAAAATAATGAAATGAAACATTAACCAATCAATAAATAAAAATAAATGACACCATAATTTTCCATTATAACATACCTCATGAAATTATAAGATTTATGAATAACACATAGAAATCATAAATCATAATGGTATCTTATGGCATTCATAACATACATACATTGTAGCTATTGCAGCTACATTGTGAGTCAAATTTGGAATACCCGTCATAGTATATTCTCTAAATCTAATAGGAGAAACATTAAAATTTACATCAATCACGTTTCCCAATGTATTGGAAAGGTATCTCCGGCTCACCGGCCCTAGGTTTATCATGGAAAAACCCATATACATAATCAATTCCCAAGAACAATAACACATTAATAAAACCTAAAACAAGAATAAATTAAATAAAACATTTCCACATTGAAATCACAATATATCATTTCATGATATAGACAGAATCAATGCTTTATCTAACCATTTTCAAAACCACTTAAGACATTTAATAAAGAGATTTTTTAATCAAAGTGTCCCATACCACTTTGATACTTTTAAATAAATTATCATCTAAAAACATTAATTTCCAAATATATAATCCTTAAAAACATTTTTAAAACATGGACATTAATTATAATGATTTATATGAATAAATCTTTAAAAAATTTAAAACGATATTTTAATTAAAGAGTTATTAACAAAAATGATAGACTCTTGAATAAAAACAATTGAGGAATAACATTTAATAAGAACTTAATAATATCATGAGAATAAAGTTATTCATGTTATAGTATTCCAAAAGAAAGTATATACTCCATAAAAGAGTGAATTGGTGCATAGAAACAGTGAAGTCTCAATGGAATGTAAATTGAGACGAAATCCCTTATAAAAACCATATCCTTAGATTATGAATAAATAAATTACATAATTATGTGTGAAAATAATAATAAACACATTATAGGTGGATATTAATTATAAATCAATCAGAGTCCATTAAAACAAATTTATAACATGAAATAATCAAGAAATATAAGTTTAACCCAAAGAATTGAAATTGGGTGAAGTTGTTCCCTTAAAAAAATTTGATAGCCTAACGACGTCACATTAAAATTAAAAAATTGAGGTAATGATAGAGAAAATGGTATCTCATCACTTTGACATAAAATTTAAATCAATAAGGATATATATGAACATTTACCATCATAATAAGATGTAAATTAAAATACATAACAAAAAAGAAGTATTTTAAAAAGGTGAGGGTGAATGGTTCTCATCCCGATTTGGGAACTTATGAAACATACAACCTAAGAAATAAGGATCATACAATGAAGATTTAAATAACCTTAAATTATAGTATATTTCACCAAAAATACAATCATGGGAAGTACATACACCTCAAAAAAATAGTGGCTAATATAGCATGAATCTCACGGGAATAAAAACTGAGATTAAAAACCCTTACCATGTTGTAATAAATCGAGTAGTATGAAAAAAATTTAATAAACACCAAATTAATCACAAAGTACCATGAATATAAATATTATCATGATAATATATGTCAAATGGATGTACAAAATACCCCACAAGCATTAAATAAGCGGCGAACAATGGAAATATCACATAACTAAAAGTGATATAAGAAACCCCATACCTTGTGTCTGACTAGACTTGTTTAGTCCTTTTTATTCCTGAATAATAAACATAATTTTATTAGGAACATTTTATCATGTTTATTATTCCTTTTATATCACTCATTTCCATGTTTTAAACATTACGTAGTCATTTAAGTTAATAATGGTCATCTTATCCATATTTGTTACTTAAGTCAAAAATAAACACCTTATAAATACAAGTTGTCCATGTGGTAAAGATTACATTATCTACAGAATGATATTAACAATTTATATATTATATATATCATATATATCTGGTATATAAATGATTTTATAATAGTACATAACATTTGGAGATAGGAAATGAAATGCACCGTTCCTGGAGATGGTAAGTCGTACGTACGCATGAACGATACTTTCATTTCTATTTTGTATTTTAATTGAATGAAAACATAATGATACATAATTATATTATAATTATAGTATAATATAATATATAATTTCATTAAATCCATCCTTTATACATCCCACGTATGGCATGAACGAGTCATATCACTTTGAGGGGGCGGTAGTCTGCACTTCCTCAAATGAAATTAACGCCTTTACCCATAATCGAAACCATAAATGTATTTTATAAGTGAAAAAAACCTAAGAATAAAGAAAACATAAACATAATATATATGTCATATATAAATATAGTTCCATCATAATGGCGTCCATGAGAGGTGGTAGGAGGTATTTGAACAATTGGCGTTTCGTGGGGTAGTAATTCGCCGTCCACAGAAACAATATGTCATTTACCCATTAGATAGAGGTGTGTGTAAGTGTAGTTCGAATAATGGTCATAAAAACTGCCTATTATATTTAACATACTGGTGTTGTTATAAAATAAAGGAATAAAAAGTGTTTATGAGGTTGTAGAAGTAAAATAAAACAAAAGGACTTAATAGAAGACGTTACCTTTAAATTGGTTATCTCTCGTTGGATCGGACAAAAAGGTTTACTTGAAGTGCCTTATTCCTAAGGTAATGATATTTGGTAGAATAGAGGTACTATATGGCCCCAACCTTAAACATTACTTAATATTGGGAAATTTCAAGAATACACATTGAGGATCTTTTCAGGTTTAGATTTTTAGATAATTAGATCATAAAACATGCATTACATTTCACATTTAGACAAAGTGGTTACAGAAAAGATAGTATTATTTTTTCCCATCAACAGAAACATATTTAAAATAAAACATGGATTATTTCTTAACACTTCCTTGACAATATCATCATATCATGTACCTTTCACCTGACCTGTGAAAAAAAATTTCAAAAACTTTGGATGAGCATAAAAATATCAGTAAAGGATATAAAAATATGGAAAGGAAACATGAGTACATGTATACATAAGAATCAATGAAATCATACTTTACTCATAAAAGATAAGCATAACTCATCAAATCATGAATAAATCATAGAAATCATAAGATATAATGGTAACTTGAGGCATTCATAACATTCTTATGTAGGGAGTAACCCTCTTGGTTATTTTGTAATACCCATCACAGTATATTCCCTAAATCTCTTCGGATAAACCTTAAAGATTAACTCCTTAGTGTTACCCAATGAATTGGAGAGCTATATCGGGCTCAACCTCCCTTGGATTATCACATAACAACCCGTATCCATAACAATTCCCAAGAACCATAACATAATCATATCACGTAAAACATGCATAAAGAAAACATAACATTTCCAAATTTCAATCACAAGATATCAATACAACACAATGATATAATAAAAAAATTATGAAAACCAATTTCAATACCAAAATAAAATAAAAGTAATACATGGTATTTATTTTTCATTTTTTAAAAAAAGTTAGGTTATGGCTTGTAGAAGAAGCTAAAACTCAAATAATGGTCACGACGGCGGAGAAGTTGCTGTCATCAAATACGTACGACAAAAAAACAATCCTTTTATTCTTTTAGTAAAACACTTCGTATAAAAAAATATTCCTTTTTAATAAGCGTAAAATTCAAAGGGTTTTATACAACGTATAAAAAGAAATTTGTGTATAAAACAAAATATGCCTCAATGAATGAAGATCGAGATGAAGTCCCTTACCTCGTATCCGACATGACTCGATCATTATTTAATCACCTGAATAATAAACTTGAGTTAATTTATAATTTCTTAAGAACCTTTTTCAAGTTAATTATTCCTTTTATATCACTTATTACCATGTCATGAACACTATGTAATTATTTAAGTTCATAAAGGTCGTTCTAACGATCATTGCTACTTGAGTCAAAAATAAACTCTTTATAATTACAAGTTTGTTCATGGGGTAAAATATCCATTATATCCGGAATTATATTCATTATTTAGATATCATATATATCCATTATATACATGCATTTATAATATTATATAACATTTAGAGGTAAGAAATGAAATGCACCGTACATGGAGACGGTAAGCCATTTGTACGCATGAACGCTACTTCCATATCTATTTCATATTTAATGGAATTAAAAAATAATGATTCATAATAGTATTATAATTCTAGTATGGTATCATATATAATATCATTAAATATATCCTTTATATGTACCACATATGGTATTAACGAACCAAATCACTTTGAGGGGGCGGTAGTCTGCACTTCCTAAAATGAAGATATCACGTTTACCCATAATGAAAACCATAAAGGTATGCCATAAATGAAAAATACAGAAGCTTAAGGAAAACATAATAATATTATATATCATATATAAATATAGTTACATATTAATTTCCACCTTTGAAGGTGGTAAAAGAATATTGAACAATCATCGTTTCGAGAGGCAGAAATTCACCCTCCACAGAAACAGTATGTTCTTTAACCATTAGATGTAGGTTTGTGTAAGTTTATCTAGAATAAGTATTATAAAAACATACTAGTATATTGAAGATACTGTATTTGTTACAAAATAAAGTAATAAAAAGAGTTTAGGGGGTTGGAGAAGAAAAATAAAACAAAATAACACAAGTGATGACATTACCTTAAAATTGGGTAACTCCCTTTGGTTTGAACCAAAAGGGTTTCTTGAAGAGCGTTCTACCTAAGGTAAGGATTATAGGATGAGGAGATGGATGTGGAGAGACAAAATTATTAGAGCTTGTCCGAGCCAAAGGCTTGAGAGGTGTGGGTAAGAAGGTAGAGGTTGGGGCCTTTTATAAGAGGAGAGGAGGGGAACTCTTGGAAAGGTATAAAATGATAGTTTATTTTCAAATTTGTTTCGGATTTTAAAGGTCCCACATTGATTTATTTCGAGGATAAGGTGATAAGAGTTCTAAATCCACCAATCCAATAGGTTTTTTACATGGTTAGGTCTTAGATTTTACATTATATTTTCATTTTATTTAAATTGTTAAATAGTGAGGTAATCACTACATCATCATGATGTCATAAATAATTTAATTTATTTAATGTATAAAAATTATAAAAAAACTACTATGATGTATGAAATCTTGTTTTCATTCCAATGACTATTTATAGTAAAAAATATGGCTTATATAACCCCATGTAAAAATTGATTTAGTAAATCAATACATGTTTGTGTCATTTTTACATTTACTTAAAATAAAAGGCATTAATGTCATTATCTTACCCAAGTGGCTCCATGGGGTCCGAAAAATCGACCCATGGGTTATCGGGGTCGTACATGACTCATCCAATAGGGTTAGGAAAAGTGTCAAGATATTTTCATTTTATTATAATATCATTTTTACCTTAAATCACACTAATTACATTTAATCGCGATTAATAAAACTTAAAAGTTACTTTTCATCAAAAATTATTTTCATCCCATTGAACCAAATTTTACATAATAATTAAAATAATTTATATTGGATTTTTGAAATTCAAGTCACAGAAGTGGTAAAGTTACATTTAAACGAAAAACCAGTTTTTGTAACTACCACATTGTGGTTTCACTATCCATAAAAAATAATGGTTTTTTAGAAAAATACCAAAAATTCACCCTAAACTATATTTGATATTCTGAATTCAAAAATGATTTCTATTTTACCAAATTAATAACATAGAAGTTGCATTAATTAATTTTATAATTAAATCCCGTTGTCAAATCAAATAGCGTGTTTTTAAGAAACAATATATATCAAAAGATTGACACTAGTTTATGTCCAATTTCAACGTGATATTAATTATAATGACGATTTAATGGTAAAAATATATTCTAACTTCACATGAAAACCAATTAAAAAGATAATCTAACTATATATATAAATTCTATTAAAAAGAGGTTTTGAATTAAAATACAACACTTTTCAGTATTCATTAAAAAAATGAACATTATCAGAAAAATACCACAAATTTATCCAAAGTAAATTTCAAAGTCCCAATAATAAAGAGGAAGATTATATTGACAAATATAGCCTATAAAATTGTCAAAATTTAGATTTAAAAATGGTTCTCCATCAAAAGGCGGTTAAACAACCTTTTAAAAATATTAGAGTATTCCATGCTTAAATTGGTTTTATTTTCATTTTAAGCCTCTAAAACACTATCTAATTCATAAATAGACATAGATAAGAATATCTATTATTAATTACTTACTTGGGATGTTACATAATTCCCCCCTTTAGAAAATTGCATCCCCTCAATTTATTTACGTATTGAATAAGTGGGGGTATTTATCCCTCATTGCATTTTTAGATTCCAATGTTGCCTCTTCACTCATGTGGTTCTTCCAAAAAACCTTTACATGATGAATCACATTATTCCACCACACTTGCTCCCTATGATCAATAATCTGAACCAGTTGTTCCACATAAGATAGATTCTCTTCTAACTAAACTACCTCTGGACTCAAAACATGAGACAGATCTGGCATATGCTTCCTTAACATTGAAACATGAAAAACATTGTGTACCTAAGATAAACTCGGAGGTAAAGCCACTCGGTATGTAACTGATCCAAATCTCTAAAGAATTTCATATGGTCTAATTAACCTTGGACTCAACTTTCTTTTCTTACCAAATCACATCACACTTTTCCATGGATAAACCTTGAGGAAGACATGATCGCATACCTCAAAAGAGAGATCCTTCCTCCTGTTGTCCACATAACTCTTCTTCTTGCTCTGAGCCATTCTTATGTGTCTTTGTATCATCTGATCTTTTTCTGCCAACTCTTCTACCAATTTTGGTCCCATCACCTTCCTTCCACCCACTTCATCCCAGAAGTCAGAATTCGACACTGCTTCCCATACAATGCCTCAGATGGTGCCATTTGTATAATAGAATGAAAACTGTTATTATAAGAAAACTCAACCAAAGAATGATGTTGGCCCCAAATTCCCTTATAATCCATCAAACAAGCACATAACATATCCTCCAAAGTCTGAATTGTTTGTTCTGACTGCCCATCTAATTGAGGATGAAAAGATGTACTAAAATTTAATTCAGTACCCAATGACTTCTGAAGGCCTTTCCAAAAGTTAGAAGTAAACCTAGGATCATGATCAGATACAATGGAGAGAGGAACTCCATGTAACCTGACTATCTATTTAAGATACAAATGAGAAAGTTGATCTATGGAAAAAGTATCTTGTATAGAAAGGAAATGAGAAGATTTAGTCATGCAATCAAAAATAACCCAGATTTCATTATTAACTCGAGGTGTCTTCGTGAATCCCACAACGAAGTCCATGGATATATTTTCCCATTTCCACTCTGGCACTGGTAGAGGCTGAAGCATCCCTATCATTAACTGCCGCTCTTCTTTAACCTGTTGACATGTCAAACACTTCACAGTAAAATCAGCAATATCTATTTTCATTCCGTCCCACCAGTAATACTACCGAAGATCTCTATACATATTAGTACTACCCGGATGAACTGAAAACGGAGAACTATGAGCTTCACATAACAACTCTCTCTAAAACTTCGAATCACGAGGCACACACAATCTGTTCCCAAATCTCAAAACACAATCATTATCATTGTTGAATTTAGAAAACTTACCCTTCTGAACCAGCTCTACCTTTTTCTTCAACTCACTCTCTTGCTTCTGTGCTTGCTTAATTCTGTCTGATAGATAAGATTTCACTGATACCTGAAACAAAACAGATGGACATCCTACACCAACAACTTCTATGACAATGTTCATCAAATCCATAACCAAATGATCATGTTCCAAACGCAACATTGTTAATGAAGCATTACTTTTTCGACTCAAATCATTAGCCACTTTATTTTCTTTTCCCGGATGGTAATGAATTGTACAATCATAATCCTTGATTAATTATAGACATATCCTCTATATCATGTTCAATTCATTTTGAGTGAATATATACATTAAACTTTTGTGATCGGTATATATTTCACACTTTACTCCATACAAATTATGCCTCCAAATTTTTAAAGCAAAAACAACAGCAGCTAATTCCAAATCATGTGTAGGGTAACTTATCTCATGAGTTTTCAACTGACATGAAGCATAAGCAATTACCTAATCATTCTGAATTAGAATGCAACCAAGTCCTTTCAATGAAGCATCACTATAGATAACAAACTCTCCATTCATGGAATGTAGTTCCAAAACTGGAGCATTCGCCAATCTTATTTTCAGTTCCTGAAAATAATCATCACATTGTTTTGTCCAGATAAACTTAACACCCTTTCGAGTTAGCTTAGTCATTGGACTCGATAACCAGGAAAAATTTCTAACCAACCTTCGGTAATAGCCTTCCAAACCAAGGAAGCTACGAATCTCAGTTACATTTGTGGGTCGTGGCCATTCTTCAACAACCATTGTTTTTTCAGGATCAATAGTTATCCCATATTTAGAAACAATGTGACCAAGGAATGAAATTTTTTGGAACCAGAACTCACACTTACTGAATTTCTCAAACAATTTCTTTTCTTTTAAGGTTTGAAAAATAACACTAAAATGTCTTTCATGCTCCTCTTTACTTTTAGAAAACACCAAAATATCATCAATGAAAACCACCACAAACTTATCCAAGAACTCATGGAAAATTTTATTCATTAAGTCCATGAATACAACAGGTGCATTGGTTAGCCCAAAAGGCATTACTAAAAATTAATAATGGCCATATTTGGTACGAAACGCGATATTCGGAAAATTTGCTTCCTTTACATTCAACTGATGGTACCCCGATCTCAGGTCAATCTTTGAAAAAAACTGAGCTCCCTAGAGCTGATCAAACCAATCATCAATATGAGGCAAAGGATATTTGTTCCTAATAGTGATGTTATTCAATGCTCTATAATCAATGCAAAGAATCATAGAACCATTTTTCTTTTTAAAAAATAAAACAGGAGCACCCCATGGTGATGTTCTAGGTTGAATGAAACCTTTTTCTAATAAATCATGCAATTTCTCCTTCAACTCTAAAAGTTCAATTTTAGCCATTCGATAAGGGGGTTTTGAAATTAGATTAGCAACAGGAACTAAGTCAATAGTAAATTCAACTTCCCGATCTGGTATTATTCCAGGAAACTCATCAGGAAAAACATCAGGATACTCATTTATCACTAGCACATCATTAATCTGAACAATTACTTTGTTTTCATCAATATGTGCAAGGTAATATTCGTTTCCATATTTTACAAGTTTCTTAGCCTCTTGATATGTTATCAATAGTAAGGCTTCATTCTTGAACACAAACTGAAAGTCTTTCTGAAAAAAAACTTCGTTGCCTCTACAGTCAATCATAACATGGTAAATAGAGAGCCAATCCATACCCAGGATAATATCAAACTCTACTATAGGTAAAAAATAAGATTTTCAAGTAGGTTCTTTCCACGGATAAGGATAGGAAGATTCATATAAATTATTTTTGCCTCAACATTTCCCCCAGGTGTTTTTACCACAAGTTCATGAGTCATTTCTTGATATGGTATTCCCATTTTTCTAGAAAAGTTTTCAGAGATGAAATAATGTGTAGACCCCAAATCAAACAACACACTGGCATAATCTAAAAAAAGTACATTATACCACTTCATTTGATGGCCCAACATCTGCTGAAGTAGTTGAAAAGGATTTCACTACCCCTTTATGCTTGTAGTCTGACTTCTTCCCATCACTCGAGCTCTTTGTCGTAGATTCGTTTGAATAATGTCCCATCTCATCTTCAAACATTTCACTAACTGTAAATCAAATTTGGTCTTACCATCAGCTTGATCTCTTCCAGTGCAATCACGAGCCTTATGTAACATCATACCACATCGGTTGCACTTTTCAGAATTCAGAAGACATTCCCCAACATTCCATTTACCACATTTATCACAAACTGGAAACTTAGTTTTCTTACCATCAGACATTTTTGAAGAATTCTTCCCTTTCTCCTGCCACCTCGGTCACTTATTCTGTTAGTTGTTATAGAACACTTGATCATCGGCAAACTCCATTTCCACCTTCTCAGCACATCGAACAAGCTTTTCATAACTTTTGAACTCACGAGAAGCTAATTCCCTTCAATATTTTGGTTTTAATCCTGAGTAAAAATGATTGATTTTACTATCAAGGTCTTCGATAAAATTTGGAGCATACTTTGCCAATAAAGTGAAACTCTCTTCATAAGCAGCCACTTTGTCTTTCTCTTACCTCAATTCCAAGAAATGTTTTTCCATCCTAAGTCGAACAGCCTTAGGAAAATACTTCTCAAGAAACGTACCTTTGAATTCATCCCAGTCGAGAGAACCAATCTCATCAGCGTCCCTGATATTTTTAGCCATCGACCATCACTGATCTACTTCACCCTCTAAACAGTAAATAGAAAGACTAACCTTTTGATTGTATGAACACCCCATGACATCGAAAATCTTCTTCAGTGCTTTAATCCACCCTTCACCTATCACAGGGTCAGATGATCCTCTGAATGATGGGGGATGTTGCCTCATGAAATGTTCCACCACTGACATGTTTCTATGCGGTTGATCTGGGTGATCTCGTGCATGGATACCACCACCATTTATCGCTTGATTCAACTGAACCATTACTACAACAAACTATTCAGTTCCAATTCCGACCATCTCAGGATGCTGATTCGGAACGTCAATTCCTTTTTTATGTCTTCCTAACACTGCTTCCTTGTTTCCTCTACCGAAAACCATTCTGAACAAATATGTCTTAGATGAAGAAACATGATAATCTTCAAATGATATATCATTTCAATTTGAAAATAAAAAAATATTTTTGGATAATCATTTAATATAATTCTAACTCCTAAAATTATCTAAACTGACCTCTGATACCAACTATAAGGACCCGGCCTTAAACATTACATAATCTTGAGATATTTCTAGAATACACATTGAGGATCTTTTCAGGTTTAGAGTTTTATAGAATTAGATCATAAAACATGCAGTACATTCCACATTTAAACAAAGTGGTTACATAAAAGATAGTGTTCATTTTTACCATCAACAGAAACATATTTAACATAAAACATGGATTCTTTATTGACACTTCCTTGACACTATCATCATATCATGTACCTTTCCCTTGACCAGTGAAAAAACTTTTCAAAAACATAGGATGAGCATAAAAAGCTCAGTAAGGGCTATAAAAATATGGAAAGGAAACATGAGTACGTGTATACATATGAAACAATGAAATCATACTTTACTCAGAAAACATAATCATACCTCATCAAATCATGAATAAATCAGAGAAATCATCAGACATAAAGGTAACTTGAGGCATTCATAACATTCTTACGTAGGGAGTAACCCTCTTGGTTACGTTTGGAATACCCATCACAGTATATTCCCTAAATCTCTTCGGAGAAACCATAACATTTAACTCCTCCGCATTACCCAATGCATTTGAGAGCTATATTGGCCTCACCCACCGTTAGTTTATCACAGAACACCCATCTTCATAACAATTCCCAAGAACCATAACATAATCGTATCATGTAAAACATGCATAATGGAAACAAAACATTTCCACATTTCAATCACAAGATATCAATACAACACATTGATATAATAAAAAAATTATGAAAACCAATTTCAATACCAAAATAAAAGAAAAGTAATACATGGTATTTATTTTTCATTTTAAAAAAAGTTAGGTTATGGCTTCTATAGGAAGCCGAAACTCAAATAAAGGTCACGACGGCGGAGAAGTTGTTTTCACCGCATACGTACGACAAAAAAACATTCCTTTTGTCATTTAGTAAAACAGTTCGTATAAAAAAAGATACCTTTTGAGTAAGAGTAAAAGGTAATGGAGTTTATACACCTTATAAATGAAAGCTGTGTATAAAACAAAATATGCCTCAATGAATGGAGATTGAGACGAAGTCCCTTACCTCTTATCCGACTTGACTCGATTGTTCTTTAATCTCCTGAATAATAAACTTGAGTTAATTTCTTCTTGTTTAAGAACCTTTTTCAATTTCATTATTCCTTTTATATCACTTATTACCATTTCATGAACACAATGTAATTATTTATGTTAATAACGGTCGTTTTAACGATCATTTCTAGTTGAGTCAAAAATAAACACTTTATAATTACAAGTTAGTTCATGGGGTAAAATATACATTATATCCAGAATTATTTTCATTATTTAAATATCATATATATCATATATATCAATTATATACATGCATTTATAATATTATATAACATTTAGAGATAAGAAGTGAAATGCACCGTTCATGGAGACGGTAAGCCGTACGTACGCATGAACACTACTTCCATTTATATTTCATATTTAATGGTATTAAAACATAATGATACATAATAGTATTATAATTACAGTATGTTATCATATATAATATCATTAAATCTATCCTTTATATGTACCACATATGGTATTAACGAATCAAATCACTTTCAGGGGGCGGTAGTCCGCACTTCCTAAAATGAAGATATCGCGTTTACCCATAATGGAAAAGATAAAGGTATGCCACAAATGAAAAATACAGAAGCTTAAGGAAAACATAAACATATTATATATCATATATAAATATAGTTAAATCTTAATGGCCACCTTTGAAGGTGTTAAAAGAATATTGAACAATCATCGTTTCATGAGGCAAAAATTTACCATCCACAGAAACAGTATGTTCTTTAACCATTATATGAAGGTGTGTATAAGGGTAGCTAGAATACATATTATAACAACATCCTAGTATATTGAGGATACAATAGTTGTTACAAAAGAAATGAATAAAAAGAGTTTAGGGGGTTGGAGAAGTAAAATAAAACAAAATAACACAAGTGAATACATTACCTTAAAAACAGGTAACTCCCTTTGGTTTCAACCAAAAGGGTTTCTTGAAGATCTTAGAGCATAAGGTAAGGCTTCTAGAATGAGTAGAGGGATGTGGAGATACAAAATGATCAGAGCCTTTCCGAGCCAAAGGCTTGAGAGGTGTGGGTAAGGAGGTAGAGGTGGGGGCCTTTTATAAGAGGAGAGGAGGGGCACTCTTAGAAAGGTATAAAATGTTACTTTATTTTCATATGAGATTCGGATTTTAAAGGTCCCAAAATGATTTATTTCTAGGATAAGGTGATAAGAGTTTTAAATCCACCGATACAATAGGTTTTTTACATGTGTAGGTCTTATATGTTACATTATTTTTTTCATTTTATTTAAATCGTTAAATAATGAGGTATTCACTGCATTATCATGATGTCATAAATAATTTAATTTATATAATGTCTAAAAATTATAAAAAAAATACTATGATGTAGGAAATCTTTTTAACATTCCAATTAATATTTATAGTAAAAAAATATGAATTTTATAACCCCATGTAAATTTTTTTAGTGAAAAAAATACATGTTTGTTTCATTTTTACTTTTACTTTAAATAAAAGGCATTAATGTCATTATCATACCCAAGTGGCTCCATGGGGTCCCAAAAATCTACCCAAGGGATGTATTGGTCGGAAACGACTCATAAAATAGGGTCAGGACAAGTGTCAAGATATTTTCATTTTATTATAATATCATTTTTACCTTAAATAACACTAATTACCTCTAATCGTGATTAATAAAAATTAAAAGTTACTTTTCATCAAAAATTATTTTCATCATATTGAACCAAATTTTAATTAATAATGAAAATAATTTATATTTTATTTTTTAAATTCAAATCATAGAAGTGGTAAAGTTCCATTTAAACGAAAAATAAGTTTTTTTATCTACCACTTTGTGGTTTCACTATTCATCAAAAATTAAGGTTTTTCAGAAAAATACCAAAAATTCACCCAAAGCTATATCTGATATTCTGAATTCAAAAATGATGTCTATTTTACCAAATTCCTAACATATAATTTTCATTAATCAATTTTATAATTAATTCCACTGTCAAATCAAATAGCATGTTTTTAGGAAACAATATCTATCAAAAGATTGACACTCGTTTATGTCCAATCTCAAAGTGATATTAATTCCAATGACAAACATTGGATTAAATTGTAAAAATATATTCTAATTTCACTTTAACACCAATTAAAAAGATAATCTAACTATATAAATAAATTATATTAAAAATAGGTTTTGAATTAAAATACAACACTTTTCACTATTCATTAAAAAATGAATATTATCAGAAAAATGCCAGAAATTTATCAAAATTAAATTTCAATGTCCCAATCATAATGAATAAGTTTATTTTAAAAAATATAGATTATAAAATTGTCAAAAGTTATATTTAGAAATGGTTCGGCGCTAAAAGGCGGTAAAATAATCTTTTAAAAATATTAGAGTATTCCATGCATAAGATTGGATTTATTTTCATTTTAAGCCTCTAAAACACTATATAATTCATAAATAGACATAAATAAGAATATATATTATTCATTACTTACTTTAGAAGTTACAGGTATCCCAAGAGATTATTTGGTTAGGGGTTGGATGATCCATGGTTTTTGAGAGGTTAGGGTAACGAGTTAGAAGTTGTGTCCTTTTATAAAGGGGAGGAGGGGTCTTTTGGAATGTGTGAAAATATTATTATATTATATAATTATTTTGGTTTTAAAAAAATCAAAAACTCAATAAAGTAAAAGATTATATGACTAATGGTTAAAATAAAATCATCCAATAATAAGTTGACATGTTTTGTATATTATTATAATCTTTATAATCTAATTTATTTAAATCAATTATTAATGAGATAAAATCTGTATCATTATTATAACCTAAATAATTTAATTTATTTGATGAATAAAAATTATAAAAGAGAACCATGATGTACTAAATCATTTTGTATTTTCAAAAAATATTTATTGTTTAAATGAAAGCTTATATAAACCTATGTAAAAATTTATTTACTAAAAGATATATGTTTATGTCATTTTGTCCTTACTTTAAATAAATTAATATAAACTTTCATTAACACTCTTAATAGTCTAAATGGGGTCCCAAAATCTACCCAAGGATTCCCATGGTCGGAGATTTATTAAAAATAGGATTAGGACACAGTTTAGGGTAATTTTATGTTATTATAATAATATTTTGTTACCATTATTTACCAAATTTACCCTTTAACCATGTTAAATAAAATTTTTACTGAAGTAAATATTCATATTGTCTAAAAATAAAAGTTAGGTATTTAAAAAATTTGGAAATCCTAATTCAAAATATGTAATCCATTTTTAAAAATTCGAAACACATAAATTGAAAAAAAAATTTAAAAATAATTCTCTCTGTCAAAACAAAAAGGATGTTTTTAAGAAATAATAGCTATCAAAATATTGAAACTTATTTATGTCCAATTTCAATGTAAAAAATAATTCCAATGAACAAAATTTCATTAAATGGTAAAAAATAATCCAATTACAATTTAGAACCAATTAAAACAATAATATACCCATATAAATAAATTATATTTAAAGAGAGTTTTGAATTAAAAGACAATATTTTTTACTATTTATCAAAAAATGAATTTTATCAGAAAAATACCAAACTTTTACCCAAAGGGAATTTTGATGTCCCAATTATAAATAAGAATTTTATTTTGGGAAATAGAACATATAATATTGACCATAACTAGATTTAAATAGGGTTCGCCATCAAAAGGCGGTAAATCAACCTTTTAAAGTAAATTATGCTTAAATTATATTCATTAACATTTTATGCCTCTAACTTTTATTGGATAAATGTAAAATCATTTAACAAAATTGTACATGGAAATTTTATTTATTTATTTTCTTTATTTCCAATATAATGGCTAGGAATTTACTACCATTTAAAATAATAATAATATATTATTATTGTGCAACATAAGAATTCAAAGAAACTAGTTGTTGAGTATTGGCTATGCCATCGAACCTAGAATCCCCTTTAAAGTATAATTAATATTTAATTAAAAAAATATTAATTAAAATGAAAATATATTATTTCATTATGTATCTGGGATGGTACACTTATACTAAAATCTCAAAGGGGAATCATACTAATTTCTAATCATGCTCATCAGTCATGGTAATATTGCACCCTCATGTATATTTGATATATACCATAAAAAATGAATCAAACTATCAATACCATTTGTAAAAAGTAACATTATAAGTATATTATTGTATTATCTCATCCAAACAACAATACACCTTATTTGTTTTGAATATCTACCTTATTGGTGGTTTTTTCTGCTCATTAATCTCTAAAATGGTTGGAATACCATATCACATGATAGAGGATTATGGACCTAAATATATAAAAGAAATAATAATCCTACCTATAAAATAAATCTTATATAGGGTAAATCATCATTGATTATATGAGAGTGTAGGATCACTAAATGTAAGGTGAGAATACTGAAATTATTTTTATAGAACCCAGCTGCAAACCATATAAAAAAGTTTTGAATTTTACCTATCTCACCCCTCCAATGTTATTGGATGTAAAAATAGTTATCTCCATTACAATCTTTGTGTAAAAATATTTAGGATATGATATTCAATTACTGATTATATATATCATATTAAAAATAATTATTTCCTTGTAACATAGAGGTGATAAATTATATTATACGACCATGGGAATGAGCAATGAAACAAAATTATGTATAACATATTCTTCTTAAAATAATTGACTTAGTGTATAAGTAGTGATACCAAAAATGGGTTCTCATTCCAAAATATGAATAAAATGATAAAATAGAATTAATTATTTTTATTATTATTAATGAAAATTGATTTATTATTTTTAATATATAAAAAATATTCTATTGTCATTATAGGAGAGAAATTTATATCACACACCTTTGAAAACATTCCAATTAGTATCATCTAATCTATAACAAATATATTCATGTGAAACCAATTTCTTTGTGATTTTTTTAGTACATTATATTTCATTGATTTCTTTCACTACACAAAATAGCATTCCAAGCTTGTATTACATACAACACCATGAAAATCATGCGTCACACACAATAATGAGTTTAAAAAACCCACAATATATTATTATTATTATTATTATTACTAAAAAATTAACATTATATCTTATACATTAAATAAAGAAATTTTAATATTAAGAAAAAAATATGAGTAATATTTATTATCATTATATAAAATGAAATAATATTTATAAAAATTTACTTACTGTTTATTTAAATCTGTTTATATTTCGAAAAAAATTTCTCAAGAAAATGTTTATTTATTATATATTATTTTTTAAAAAACATGATAAAATAAATTTTTTAAAATCATAGAAATTTATAATGTTATGATAGACATCTTTTTTAATCCATCATATCAAAATTTCATATGATGAATTGTTTGGATGGTTAGGATTTCTTTTTATTTTTTGATTCATACTGAAAAATTTTGAATTTTAATTGAATATTACAATATTATTATTATTATTTATAAATTTAGATTACATGTAAAATTTTAGTTAATGTAAAACTAGTAAAATTAAAGATCCATTAATCCATTTTTTTGGTTATTGGATTCAATTTCAAACCAATTATAATAATAAAAATGTTGTAAACTTTCGAGCATTTTATCTTTAAATACAAGATTTCTCATCACATTTGCAGGATTCATATTAAATTACATTTTTACAACTTTATAATTTTAATTGGGAAAATTATATTATTTATTTTAAATAATAAAAATTCAAATGATCTAATAATATTAACATAATTTTTTACCAAAATTAATAGTAATAACAGTAAAAATTATTTACTGTATTTATAAAAAATAGTTTTACAAGGGGTTTATCTAAATAGATTAGGGTTAAAAATAGAAACAATTTTCAATTAAGAATTATTTTTAGTTCATCCTTGTTTCATATAGTATTGATAATGGCCCACTATTGGAGCATTGTGACATGGATAAACATTGTTACAATTCATTTTTTCCAATAAAATTACCATAGTGCCACTCACCTCACTTATATAAGGTCACTCAATCTCCTCTACCCTTAAAACCTAAAATAAATTTTTGAAATTCCAATAGCTAGCCAAATAAATTACTTTATTCACTATTCTTGTCATGGAAACCTTATTTTTTATATAATCCCTTCAAATAATGGATTTCGGTGCAAACAAAAGGAGGATATCTGAAGAAGATGAAAAGATCATCAATAACCATTTTTTATACATCCATCTCTTACAATTTATATTATAACATGATGACATAAAATACATAGTATCCTCGATATACTGATATGTTGTGATGTTATTTTCATTATGTACAACCATATACACATCAATCAA
Source organism: Viscum album (assembly GCA_963277665.1). Taxonomy (NCBI): domain Eukaryota; kingdom Viridiplantae; phylum Streptophyta; class Magnoliopsida; order Santalales; family Viscaceae; genus Viscum; species Viscum album. The sequence continues at coordinate 116,317,793 of OY728127.1, forward strand.
ATGGGTTATGAAATCATCGTTCGTGTGTAGTGTAGACTACCACCTCGCAAACTCATGTCATTGGTATTTTACACTTCCACCCCTCAAGGATGAAAATAATGATGTATTTAATATATTAATATCAAATATATGATATTTTTTATTCTTAAATTATTATATCCCACCTACATTTATTCATTATATTTTTTTAGAATATAATAACATCTCTCATGTGTATGGCGGACTACCACCTCACGAAGAAATGTTATTCATCCATGATTTATATATATGGTTAAAAGGGTAAATTTAATGAAAATATGTGATATATATGAAATTAAAATTATTCAATAATTATAACATATAGTTTAACATTCATTCATCAAATGTTTTCGTAAAATGGAAACAACGATCATGTGTACATAAGGACTACCATCTCCATAAACGGTGTATTTTATTTTCTATATCTATCAATTATAAATTTATATAAATAAAAATATTGTTAATAAATATGATATTTATATTACAGTTATATTTTTTGAGATGATTTATTCTTGATCAATGTAATATGAACAATTATAACAAATCAAAACATATATGAAAAGCATAGTTATTATTTCCCAAAACATAACTTTAACATGAAATTGTTAGTATACAGGAATTAAAGTGTCCTAAGAAACTATAATATGTTATTACATAAAAAATATTGTTATTTAATATATTTATAATAATATTATATTTATTATAAGAAATTTTTTAATTTGTACAACAGAATTTGGGACTTAAGGTAATGCATTTGCATCTCCATTTTTCATTTTTTGAGACACACTCCATATTCACAAACTATTTAATTTATTTGTTGTATATACATCCCATTAATTTATTCATTTATTATTATAATTTATTATATAATTATAGATCAAATTATTAATCTCTCTTCCATGTGGTTTATAGTTCAAATGATCACAGAGTGGTAAGGGAATTTTTGCCTCAAATTGCCTTCATATAGACCTATGTTATATTGTACACATATGTTATTTCATGTGGTGTATATAATGACCCTATCACATGTTATTCCATTAATATACTTAATTAAATGAAAATATTTCTTAATTTTACATTACTCTTTCATGTGTATTATGATTCAATGTTACCAAATTGTTATGAATATTATGATACAATCACATTGTTTATCCATATTTTTTATGATTAACTCCCACTGTTGAGAAATTGTGATATAACTCTCATGAATTATCAATAATTTTCATCTCACGACATTTTCATGAGAATATTTGTTTTCACTTCCATTTCATCCCACTATGTACATTATTATTCAAAAAATTGTTTTTAAAAATTTATCTTTTTTCCACTTTTCACCCGAAAACCATTTTCCATCCAATACCTTGTTTTATAAATATGATTTCATAAATGAAGTTAATTTTTTTTAAAATGATAAGTTATAGAAAATTTAACCAATTTTTACTCTTTATAATATTTCTTCAATGGAATCATCACATCATTTTCTAAAAAAATAAACATTTTAGTTTTACCAAAAATGTTAAAAGAAGCACTATTTTTAATAGGCATTACATGAAATATATATCAAGATTTTAGGATTAATAAATTATTTCAATATTCCATTAAATATTATGAGTTATTATTTCAATGAAAATTATTACCATAATATTATGTAGATTAATATATTTTAGATAAATCATTTTATAAATATAATTATTATGGAAATGTTTGATATTTTTAAAAAAAATACTAAATTGAAAAGTTTCTTTTACAAAATAAAAATTTTAAATGATTGATCTAAATTATTATATACCTAAAATAATTCCCTTTTTTGTTTCCAATTATTTAATGGGGATGTATTTCAATGTTAGAGTTCTCTTCTCTATGGAATTATGACCAATTATTTGATGTTTTTACATGGAGAATACTACTTATTTCTATTTCAACCCCAGAGATGGATTCATTGCTTCTTATAAGGTTGTAGTCACAGTTGGTGGAAATGAGAGGGATGAATTTGTTTAAGCTGGTTTAGTTGGGGTAGAAAATTTGAATTCAAAAAACCCTACACCTAATTTTGATTATTTTATGATCCATACATCAAATAGAATGTTTCTTCAAGTTATCATGAAGATTTTACATCTATATATTAGAATGTTACTAGAAATTGTTACATAATAATGATGTATAGAACACCTTTATCATTAGAAAATCATCAGAAGGAGTGAAAATTATCACTAGTCACTTGAATATAATTTCCACAGATGGGCACTCCATTGATTCATGGGGATATTATGATTAGGCTTCTACTTTTTTAAGGATTTTCTGACAAGTTAATTATTTCAATCGATATGTGATTTTTACACATTATCCTCCCTAAAAATGAGAGTAATATTTTTTTCATGGAGTTTCAGTTCAATATCTCTTATAAAAGTGTTTATTTTATCTCATGAATAGGATCACCTCTTTGATTGCATCTCACCAAAGAACCAAACCACTCATTCTATGTTTTCAATTAAGTTATTGAGTAGTTTTGTGTATTAAATTATTCTACAGGTTGTCACTTCTATAGTTTCGACTCCATTAATAATGTATAGGGATTACAAGAATACTTGATAAAGTAATATTTTAGAGTAATATTTGATTTTCATCTATGTTATGATCATACAAAATCTATATTCTTTGTTTTAGGTGATTTCTTGTTAGATATTTAAATTAAAATAAAGTGGATAACTAAATTCTGTGGATTTTCCTCTAGTATTGGAAATTATTCTACATAATGTCCTAAGAATTTAAAACATTTTAATTTTAAGAAATCAAGTCATTTAGTTGATCAATAAAAATTCATGTTTCCTCTTGGTGAGGTAATGGTGGTGGGACATCATATTCCCAAAACGGTTAAAATATCTTCAAACAGTATTCCAATGAGGGAGATGGCCCTACAATTTTACAATATGATGTTGGGAGTTCCTTTGTTTATATGGCCAACCAGTTGGCTATTTCGTTGGGTTCACTGATTCATACTCAAATAGGAAGTTCCACTCATGATGTGATTCCCGTAGTGTCTTCGTATTCTTCATCATTTGTGTAGGGGACTACTAATAATATTAATCTGGTATACATAGGGTTCGGGTTCCCAAATAATATTAAATATAATGATGTACCACTTATTATATCTCCCCATTCACATTACCAGGCCACTAACCTGACTAATATTATAGATGATTTTCCTTCCCAATATTGTCCAGGCATCTAATTTCAAATGTCTAATGGAAAGAAATATCATTAGTGAATGATGAAGGATACCATCTGGTCACCCTTAGTAAAGACATATTGATGGCCTCTTTATCTACACAGGGTGAGAGGGAAGTATCAAACCTTAATAGAGTCATGAAAGTCAATAATTAAAATGAAAATATTGTTGGAGTGAGCAATCTAGTTATTGATGGAATGATTTATGGAAATGAGGAACATTGGGAATGTGACATTGTCCCATCAGACTCTCTTCCCAGTATTTATAAATTGTAGTAATTTTTATGTAGTTTTATGAGTAGGATGATTTCCATGAGGAAATTGATATTATTCAATATCATGAGGAATGAAGTAACTCTAATGATGGTTATGGTATGATTTTAAAAAACTCCATTACAAAATAACATCGTGAGTTTCCTAATAAGGATTATGAGCCAGTAATCATGGATGATCAATATGTCATTTTCATGATCATAAGCAATAAAAATATGTAGTCATAAAAGAGGCTATGGTGGATCCCTAGGAAGGTGTGGTAAGAATAAAAGATGGATATTTAATGATCCTTTGTTTTTTTTTGGTAGTGATGTTTTTAGCAGTTTTTAATAATTAAATCTTTATCTTTTTTTACATTGTAATTTTTTATGAATAATTTTTTGGGACCATTTTTTTAATCCATGGTTCATTTCATTCTGATCATGACTTAATGAATGTATTTTCCAAGGGTACCATTTTTATTATTTCCCAAAATTTTATATGTTTATGATAGAATGAGGTATATGAAACATGTTTATATCCCACAGGTTATACCTTAAAAACAACTTATAAAACACACTTCTTTTTCACATGTTTTGATATGTGGAAAATATGAAATGATTATGAAACTCGCCTCTTTTCCATTTCTTATGATATGGTAAAATGTTTTTTCAGACTGTTACATTTAATGGGTTATGATATGATTATTGTTTTATCATATTTTGGGACACTTAAAATATATTTTTTATTATGAGATATGATAGACTTGTATCTATCTCTATTGAATTGGGTAAATATTTTTATCTCATGAGATAAATGAGAGTGGAATGCGGAGGGAACTAATTTATTATGGTACTTTGTCAACTATGAGGTTCCTGAGAGTGATCCATTACTGCTATTATTGTTTGATAAGTAAACCCATTAAATAATTATATCATTGGAAATCATCGTTATCTAATATAGAAATGATTTTTTATGATAATATGTATGAAAAAAAACTACAGCTTATAAAAATTTTATGCTCTCATGGATAATGTTCTTTGATTATATTATAATTAATGTCTTATGAACTATGAATATTTATTTAAAGACCAATGAATCTAATAATTTATATGCACCATATAGTTTTAAAATTCATTTCTCATGTTCCCATACCATTATGTTCATGTTATTATTTTGTATCTAACCTTTTTACCATTACTTATCATATTATATCACACTTTCTAATGATCACTTTTACCATGTTATGATAAAATTATTAAATATGATTTTTCAAATAATAGTGCTTGTTATGAAGGTAATAATTGTATATATTTTTGTTTATATATTTCCTAGTTTTTTGTGTTTCAATGAATCCAAAAACACTAATCCATTGTAGTCTTTAGGAACAAGTTTGTGTAATGTACTGAATTTTCCTAAAAAATTATGTAATATCTATGTATGATAAGATGAGTTCTAAATAGTTTTTATTAGAGGATTGACATAGTTAACCATTGGAAACTAGGATGAGTAATCATTAATTAGAACCCTAATGTCATTCTATGTAAAATTAAATAGAAGATTCAATGTATAAGAAAATGTCATCAAATTGTGGTATTAGAGAGAGTGATTGGTTTCCATGAAATTACATCATTATCTAGATAATACAAGTGGATATGGATATTTTACAAACTCACCTGTGGGTAATAACTCTAAAAGGGGACATTATGGTAGACTCTATCATCACCTAGTGAAAGAAAGTGAGCCTCGGTGCATACCTTGTTTCACCCATCTTAGGGATACACATTTAGAATTCAAAAAATCTCTATGAACAATCATTATGAATTTAAATATATGAAAAATATGAAAGAACTAGTAAAAAATGTAGGTGTCATTGATTAAATAATTTGTCAATATTTAGACATCCTATAAGTTCTTTTCATGATTATGTGTTCCCCACCATTATTATTGTTTCCTACACAATGCATTTTTGGTTATAGAAAATTTATGGAACTGGAAGGAACCTTTATAATGATTATTGTGACATATATTTCAATTATTTTCATCCTAAACATCCAAAAATTAATTTATTTTTAATGAAAATTCACATTTATATTCTCACACAACTTTCTATATGTACGAATCATTATGGGATTCCAAATAAAAAGGTAGGTAGAAAATATTATTGGGTACCTTATAAGTAAACAAAATCCATAATTCAAGTAGATTTTATATCTACTAGTTTATAAATAATATATTAGCACCATTTAAATGATATTTTCTTTTCTCCATAGATCTGAACATGAGAACACCATTTTGACTTTCTACTATTTTAAAGGTGAAGATGATCAATGGTGGAATCTTATCAAGAATATAAGGCAACATGATGAAATTGAATCCTAGGATTAGGATGAGTTCAATTTAATAATTTTTAATAAGTACACTACACATATTATTTTTATAAAGAAAGATAAGTATTTAATTGACTAATGGAAAATGGATGAAGATTCTATTGGTACATATGATGAAATTTTTACTTGACTAGTGATGTGCGATTCTAGTATAATAAAATAACCTAAATGTATGGTTTACTTCTTCCTTAGTGTATGAAAACCTAGTTTACAAATGGAATTATCCATAATAGATATTATTACCTATAGAGATATTGTTTTATGTGATATCTAGTTGTAAATGGAGTTAATAGTGATGTATAAATATCATTTCATTGAAGATAATAGAAAACTAAGTTCAATGGAAAATATAATAAACCCGGGGAGAAGAAGATGAGATTTTATTAATGGTTATTTATTAGGAAGGATAATGGAGGAAGTTTTATTAAGGGGAATTATAAATTTTTTAAGGGTAGAAGGGGATATTATTCAGAAATTAACTGTTGAAGTGATGGGAATAATTTTACTAATGATTTGAACCAAGAGACTGTTGAAAATAATACACAAAGCAAACTGAATTGTTTTTAATGTAAGGAATATGGGAAATTAAATAACCAATTTCTAAATATGTAGTTTAATAAAGATGATCACTATCAGCAGCCTCTTAATCACAAATATAAAAGGAAATCTCATGTGATAACTATTTTTGATAACAGATGTGATAATGATATGGTGAAAGGTACACATACAATCTACTATAGAATTTCTAATTTCTTATTTGACTCTAGGTATACCAATTCATCTGTATGTATTGAATTTTAAAGGGTATAAATATTCCACCAATACAATTAGTTTTATAATTAGAAGTAGAAATCCATATTGTTATAGTGATCTTATATCTAGTATATGATTCCACTCCAGTTGACATTGTGGGTATTTTATTTCCATCAAATCTTGTTATTCGTTATCTGGTTGAATGTTGATGTCATTATGGGAATCGTTTAGCATTATCTACAAAAATACTACATCAGTAATTGAGGAATGGAAGTCATGCTTGATATTCAAATACTAAAAATGATCATAAATAAATGTGACACTATATATAAACATTAGATGGAGGTCACATCTATTTTATGTGTCTTAATTCCCATTCAGTAGGGGTTATTTTCTCAAATTATTGTGTAAAAATTAATATAAATGATATGACTATTATATGGGAATTTGATAATTTCATTCTATAAGAGTATCCAAGAATTATACCAAATATGGTCTTAAGTTCCCAATATAACTCATACCTAGTGTGACACAAATTTCAAGTATTCCATATATAATGGAACTAATTGAGTTACATGAATTGAATAAGAAACACCATGAAAACATTGAATATTTATTCATTATTCTTAGTGTTTCACTTTATGTTTCACTAGTAAATTTTAAAAAAATAATAATTATCAATCAATGAGACTCTTCATTGATTTTCAGGATATGAAGATGATCAAAATTATGAAAAAGTATCCCCTTCTCCATAATGATGACTTCTTTGGTCAACTACGCGACGCTTAATATTTTTTCAAGATTTAAATTCATTAATAATATCATTAATTATGTTTGAATAAGGTGTATATTACCCTGAAATCATTCTTAATATGGTTTTGGAACACTAAATATTTAGTGATTCTATTCGGTCTATCTAATTCCCCGTCTATCATCATGGATTTAATCAATCTGATATTTAGGGATTAAAATGATCAGTTTGTGGTCATCATTAAGTAAATATTCTTATCTACACAAATAGAATGAAACGACATTAATATCAATGGAAAATTGTAATAAATACCCTAAAGAATGAGAAAATATCTGAAAATTTTACATATTGAGAATCTTGGCAATATAAGTTATCATTTTTGGGTCATATAATATCAATAGAGAGATTTTCATTAGATCTGACAAAGACTAATCCTATTTAATGTTGTCTCAAACAAACTATTATTAATTAGATATAAAATATTCATGGTTTAGATGGATATTATTATTGGGGTTTTTATGATTTATAATGATTGTCTACTCTTCTGACATCATTAACTCAGAAGGGATCCTTATTCGTCTTGATAGATGAATGTAAGGAAAATATTGGTGAACTAAAAATAATATTAGAATGCACCCTAGTTCTTATAGTACCATGTACTAAAGAAGGGATTATAATATATATTGATTGATTCAAGATATGATTAGGGTGTCTTAATATGAATAATTACTTTGTTATAGCTTATAGATAATGATAATTGATGATTAGTGGGAAAAATTACCTAAATCACGATTTTGATTAAGTTGTGGAAATGTTTTCATCAAATACCTAGATTCATTAACATTATGTAGAAACATTGACATATAAACATATGATAAATGTTTAATGTACATATCTACTTAGAAGGAGTTAAATATCCATAAAATAAGATGGTTATAGATGATTATAGATTAAAAATGCTCAATACACTTCCACCATGGGAAAGAGAAGATGTTGGATGATGTTTTAAGTAGAAATGATCATTTTTTAATCCATTATGGGGATTAACAATGATCCAATATTTTATATTTTTCATAGGATGTCCATCGATATCCATAATTAAGGTGAAAATCATTTCTTTCCCAATTTAATGTTTAACCAAAAATGCATGTGAAATTAAAGTGGAATAGAAGGATGATTTAAATGTGAAAAAATGGTATAAATATTCAATATTTTAACCATGATTATGATGGAATGATAAGGTTAAAGAATAGGGAATTTTTTTTATCTATACCAAATATTAAGAAGTATTTGTTAGAGGAAGTTCATATTTCATCATTCTCTATTCCTCCTACAATTATGAATATGTATAGAGAGTTGAAATATTATTTTTTGTGGGATGGAATGAAGAATGATATCACAAATTTTATGTCTCAGTGATCAGTATTTCATCAAGATAAGGATGAAATATAAAACTCTAATGAGATATTAAAAGTATTACCCTTACAAGAATGGAAATGAAAGAAAACATCATGGATTTTTCATTAGACTCTCAAAAACATCTAATGTGAATAATGATAGATGGGTTTTAATTGATCGCATAACTTTTTCATCACACTTCATCACTATCAGAGAAGCCTATATATATAATATCCTTCCAAGATATGTATTACATGAGTGGTATGGTTCATAAGAGTACCACATCCTATTATGTCTTACTGGGATTTGAGTTTTACCACAATGTTCTAGTGAATTCTTCAATACACTCTGGATATGTTGTTGAGTTTTTGTATACTGTATAATCCTCAAATAGATTGTTAGTCTAAGAGAAAAATTAAAACCCTAAAGGACATATTTAGATCTTATTATTTGTATTTTAAAGTTTTTTGAGACCAAAACCTTCCTCTAATTGGGTTTTTATACAAAAAATCACTTCACTATAGCATTATGATGGATCATTATGAAGCTCTTGTTGAAAATAAATATAGATAACCAATGTCAATGAATTTAATTGGATGATGAATTATATTGGGAATTAAGAAAGCTTATGAAGCGGTAGGGAAAGTTAAATCCCATGAAAAATACATCGTGGTAGTTCTGAGTCATCAGGAATGATTTTCTAAAAATCACCAACATGGTCATCATTTGGATGGTGGTGAAAATGTGTTTATATCATTATCTCTTTGTAAAAATTATATGAGATTCATGAAGATAGGTAATATAATACATAGGTATATCTATCCCATTTAAACTTTTGATCATATCAGGATGATAACTTCTTGGGTAGCACTTGTACAAAACCTCTCTTATGTCCTTGATGTGTTACATCTATCTATCTCATGTCCATGATGTGTTACATGTATCTCTCTTAGAGATTCATATACCTAAACCATCACATGTACTGTACATAGAGATAATTCCCTTATTGAATTATCATTCCTTTTTTGAACATTTAGATGAGTTTATGGATCAAATAGAGATATTTCTATGAAACAATACCACACACCTAGTGAGTATTTTATATTTAAACCACTAGTTTTCATAAGCTACATGAGAAATTTAGGATATCACAAGGCAAATTTATGTTCACTAGTTTGTATTAGCGTGTAAAATTTCAAGGGAGCCAATAAATATAATGGGGGGGTAGAATGTAAAACCCCCAATTTTAGTGATTTTTTAATGAAGTAAATTTATTTGATATCTTCTGTTGAAAATGACACCCTATTATGCTAACATTACACAGAACACCAAGTTATGATTGCATATCATGGAACACTATGTTTAAAAAAAACTCATGATATACAATTAATACTATTATTCAGGAATAAGAATTATATCATAGCTGTTAAACATATAAAGATGAATATTTATTCATACTTTTAAAATATTATTTTCAGTTGTTTTATATAATGTTAAAATAATCCTTAAAATGTACATACATTTTGATACGATCATTATATGTCTATAAAATTTATTTTTTGAAAAAATTTATTATTTATTATTTATTGTTTTTGGTGAAAAAAATATTAATTTCTTACATTTTACTAAAATTAATTTTCTAAAATAATCTTAATTTTTGAAATCAGCAAGTAAAAAATCATTTAAGGTGGATTTTTGGGACATTTCTAAAAAGTTTCATTTTCTGATAAATATTCAAAAATACTAAATATTAATTGAAAAATGTATTTTTTTTAATTTATTAATAAATAAAATAATATTATAATTATTTTTGACAAAAAAAACAGCTAAATTCTAAAATAATTAATATAATTTAGGTTATTTTAATCAATTTTTTTTTAAATTTTGATATAAAAATATTTTGAACTTTTCAACATTAGCTATTTCAGTACACTGTTTCTCATCATGTATAAGGGACTAATAATAAAATAAAAATTTATTCTTAAATTAATTGAAATTAGAAAATATGGAATCCATATTTTGAAAGAGAATAATGTATATTACTACATAATTTTAACAAAATAATTGACCAATGTGAATATTTATAACAGTAAAAATTATATGATGTGGTTAAGGTAAAAATGGTATCCCCGAGGGTTAAAAAATTATTAGGGATAAAAATACTTTTCATAATTTCGAACATCCATTTTATATTCATATATACACCAAATTTATTCTATGGTAGATAATGGTGAATTATATTTTCATTGTGAGTTGAAGAATATGGGTTGAATTCATTCATACCAAACATTAAAAGTGTGGAACTCACATAAGTTATAAAAGTAAACTCCCTCTCCAATACAGTTAACAAGTTAAAGTAAAATTTTATTAGAAAATTACAACCCAAAAAACTTCTAAACATCCCTCATATAATTTTTGATGCCTTGTTTTTTAGGGAAATCCAAATAAGGGAGGCTTTTGGTCAACCCTGGGAAGGATACGAGAATAATATGTAACATCCATTGATGATTGTTTTTGTTTTAGTTATTCATAAAAATCATTTAAATACTGTTATATAATGAAAATATATTAACCATGTTATAATACATATACTAATATGCTTTTATATTAATGGCGTGGCCAATTACCATCTCCACGTCAATCAAATTGGTTACAAAATCATCATACATGTGTAATGCGGATGACCACCCAATGAATATATGTCATTCATTTTACCATTACCAATTATGAAGGTTTGATGTAATGATGGATATATTTTCTCATGGTAAATTATATTCCATGAAAACTGTTGTTAATTATTCAATGATTTTATATGGAAATATTTATATGGAATATTTATTATACATGCTATATTTTTATTTTTTGTATAAAATATATAATGATTGATAATAACTTAATGGGTGATTATATACTATCCTTGACTATATTTCAGAAGGTCCAGATTTCATTAAGAATTAAAAAATTATTTTAGTGAAATAGACAAACACCATCAGATGAATTAAATAATAAAATATATTTTTCTGCATCGATTTTTATATATTCATTTTGTTTATTTGATTTCATCTATCTTGATACCATAATCAATTTAAATTTTTAGTCACCACATGACCTCTAGATAATTCCCTATGATCATTAGATGTTGTTGCAAAGTAAAAAGGGTAATTATGGGGTTTATGGGTACAAAATAAATCTAGTAAATTATATAATAAGGAAATAAATATCTCAATTACTCTTAGATCACAATTTTTTCGAATTATTATTAGAGTATGTTATGATTTTAAATTTAATCCATGTATATACTCACTCTACATTCAATACATAAAATTATATACAATTATTAATACCATGGAATAAATCAAAATTTAAACTAATTAAAATTATATTTTAAGAAACAACCCAAAAAAACATTATATATATAATGAATTATATGGTCAATAATGATCCCTAAACACTAATCATTAATGCAATAGATGTGAAATATCAAGAATTATCACACTAATAACATTCAATTAATGAACCTAAAACATAATAAAAATGAATAACTACACATGAATTTATGAAAACATAATGGTTAATTATATTATACCAAAGGGTATTTCTCTAGAGGGATCAGTTAATTTCACACGTTTGAGTTATCAAAATATGTTCATGAAATGATTATTTTGAATACTAGTAATTCTATGAAATAACATTACAAGATATTTTGAAAATAATTTCAAATTTTTTCCCCAAAAAAATAACTCTTTACATTTATACATATGAAATAAACCAAATCAAGAAAAAACATTTAAACCAATATATGTTTTTCAGAGAATAAGAAAAATATCTATATAGAATCTCTAATTGTGATTCTATAACTAACTCACCAAAATCAACATATTTTCCCATAAGTTATCCATGATATCACCATAGGAAAAAATGTGGATACCACCATATAAACCATTGGTGAAAAAGAAATGAGCCCCCAAATCAAATCCCATATTTATTATATGAAAAATTTAGGTCCCTACAAATATATGTTTTAACATTTAACATCATGTGATTGTATTTTCCATATACATGTTATTATCGTAGTGGCCTTTTTTTAAATAATATTTAAAGCCCAATATTTTTGAAATAGTCATATTTTAAGACACATGGGCCATTTTTCAAAATAAATCTATATCCACCCCAATCAAATATATTTAATCCATTTCAAATAAACATAAGAATACCCATAACATTTCTTATTTACTAAAATCTAAACCAAACACAATTTATATAATAAATTATAATTGAACAAGTTAAATTTAGTATAAAATTTATATTTATTAAAAAAATATGAAATAAATTACTATATGTTTCTTTATAAATTAATTTACATAACAACTATTTTAAATTATTTATGAAAATAAGAACAAATTATCTTCTCAATGGGATAGGATCATATAAACATACCTCATTTATAACTGATACTAATTTTTTCCCTCATCTCAATAATAAATACATTATAAAAAACCTATGAAATGATAATTAAATAACATAATAATTTCAATAAACATTTTAGAGGATGAAAATTGGTTATTATTTTAATGAAAAAGTGATCAAAATCAATATATGATAATTAATTACTTTAATTAAAAATTATTTAAGTATCATTGAACAAATATATGTACCTATAAAAAATGCACCATCAATTGTTTGTGTATTCCATGACCTAAAGAATAATGTAATAAAAAATAATAAAAATATGAAAATTGATCATCATCAAGAGAATAGAAGGATGAGGATAATAAGAGGAAGTGAAGGATGAGGGTCTATATTTAACTAAGATATCATTAACTAGGAGAATTTGGAGGAGAATCTTAAATGTGATGAGAATATGGGGATAAATGCATCACTCTCTCAATTAGTAGAATGAATTAAGGGATTTATGATTCCCCTTCTAATAACATAAACATTAAATAAAAATATAAATAAAATATTTAACAGTATTGATATATAAAATTTGAAAAATAATTAATCCACCTAAAATAAAAAATAAATAATCTCCCACATAAAAATATATTAGATTAAAATTAAAATTATTAACCTAAAAAATAACCGGATGAATCCATTTAATTTTATTAAAATATTTTTAAATAATATTATATATAGAAAATGTAAAGTACTAAAAATTTATTGAAATCAAGATTTCAACTATTTCTTTGAATATAATGCATAAAAAAGTATAGATCTCGTTATCCCATATTAATATTATAGGCTGTTTAATTTTATTGATTTTAGGTTTTAAATATCATTTATTCTATACAAAAATATTGTAAGAAAATTATATATAATTAACATACTATTGATTTTTTAATAAAAATAATAAAACAATGGTGATCTAACTATCCTTACTATAATGACATCGACTCCTAGAAATCCATCTAACCTATCAATAGAGTATTTCTCATAATCACCCTAATAAAAACCTTTCACATACTCTATCAACAACAAGATACTAAATCGTTGAATTTTAATCTCATTCACTAAAATTTGCATATAAATAATAAATTATGGAACTAAATCCATAATGAACAATAAATGATTAATAAAGCATCCTCTACAAAACCGTTGTTGATAATTCCCTATAAGATTCATGTAAGAATTAGAGAAGTGGGAAGATATTAAAAATTTGGAAAAATTATTTACAGGAATTAAAAACCTATAAATTATATAAATAGAAAGGTTGAAAAATAGAATAATGTTTCCCCTCAAAAACATTCTTTATTATTCATTATAATTTTTTTATTCAACACTATTTTTTACATTTGGAGGAGAATCATATATTAATGATAAAAAAATATAATATGTAAAATTATTTCCATTTAAATGGTTTGGTTTTGAAGACCCCTTTGGCCTTACTAATATCAGATCCTTGATCCAAGTATGTGACTATGTAAGTTATTATATTCATGTCGAATAATTATCTATTACACATTTACCTTGTAATGATTTATAAAGAACATGTTACACATATAATGTGATTAAATGAATCATAACCTATCAAAACTCGTCCTAGGGGCCCATGTAATGGCTACCCCAAACCCGTCTTCCATAGGGCAGGGGTTGGTGACTAGCACCAAGGCGTAAATCCCAAAAGAAGGGAAGGCATAGCATTTATGAAGTAACATACACAACAGAGTACGTAAGTAAAGTAAGAACTAAGTAAAACTGGGTACACGGTAAGTGCTGAAAAGTAAATGGGCCAGTATATAAACCCAACTGAAAGTACAGTACAACTGAAGGGAAGTACAACAGTAGTAAGTAAATCAGCAACACCGAGTTTTCCTCCAGAAATCCCACCTGAAGAGTGGGTACAGATAGTCTCGTAGGCTCCTCGGGTCCAGGCGTCCGCTCTGTGTACGCCCCTCCGAGTGGTCCACCTCTGGGTACCGTCCAACTCCACGAGCCTCCACCTCGATTAGTTCTGTCCATCATCTGCATCCAACACTATGTAGTGCAAGCATAACTTATGCAGTGGTGAGTATACGATACTCAGTAAGGATCCCGAGACCCCCGAAGGTCTCTTAGAATCCATGAAGGATATACCACAAAGTAAAGATACAATCACGATGTATCAAAAACACTACATAGGTATATTCCCATACATATACCTAAGTCATCAGTTACAGTTCGTTTTAAACTCTCATGCCCAAGAACCATCGAGTCCACAAAATAAAGCACAACTCAGCCCACACAGAAACAACACAACCCAGTCCACACAGGAAAGCAAGTAAATCACTTCGATGATAAAGATTGAGAATCAAGACTCAGCTCAAATAGGTATACACTTCATAAGGTGATAGATATGATCAGATGTTGCCACTGATTCATCTATGCTATCGGACCCACATAGGATACAAGACCAGCTAAGCTGTTACACCCACAAAGGATACAAGCCCGACTAATTTTCCAGACCCACATAGGATACAATAATAGTAGTCATCACCGCCGAACCCACGGAGGATTCCAGTATGGTTGTCATCACTTCTGAACCCACGTAGGATCCAAGTATAGTCGTCCTCGCTGCCGAAACAATAGAGGATCCAATTGCAGTCATCATCGTCGGCATTGCAGCCAGCACTAGGGTTCCAACACACAACATGCTCTATTCCGGGAGGGTCTGATCCTCATGAAAAAGAGTTGATACATCAACTGTCACGAAGTTTAGAGTTGATGTATCCCAATGTTCTATCTCGACAAAAGAAACCCAACGCGACAGATGGTGCATCAATCAGACGTCCGATCAGAGAGTTATTGGCTTTTCTGTTCCAGGGGCCCGGTTGGTTTTTAAGCTAAAACCATCCTGACTGTACTCTAGCTGCGTCCAAACCTCAAGCGGAGTAAGCCAAAAGGACCATCTCAACAAAAGGATCCCAATTCAATTGACGTCACGTCAATCGAATGCTCGGTCCTTGAGATATAAGCGTTTCCGCTCCAAGGCCCCGGTTGGTTTCAAGTTCGAACCAACCCGGTCATACCCAAACTTTGCCGAAACCTCAAATAAAATAAATCAAAATGACCATCTTGATCCAAGGATTCTACGCAACTGACGGTGCGTCGATCAGATGTCCGTAGCTCATGTTAAGGACAGAAGACCAAAAATGGTCCGAAGTGGGGGGTCTTGGTTCGGCCCGACCCGACCCAACCTCCCCGGGGACGGCCCGGCCCGACGGGGCGCGGCTCGGCCCGGTCCGTGCGACCCGCCCCGGCCCTGCCCGGGGGTGCGTTGGCTCGGCCAGCGAGCTGAGCAGGGGGGCTCGGTCCCCCCCTTTCGGTGGCTGTGGCGCCTAGGTGGTGCAGCTGCTCCTCCGGATCCCGCGCGCCCGTAGGATTCGGCCCCCGCTGCCACGATTCAGCCACGGCGGGCTCCTGCCGGCAGCGCGCTGGGGTGCCACCTCCTCTGGGTGGTCAGCCGGTGCCAGCCGCTACCTCCAGCCGTAGGCGCCGCCGCGCCAGCGACCCGTGCCGCTGGTGACTTCCGTGGGCCACCGGAGTCATTTCGGTGGTCCGATTTTGTTTTAGTCTGTTCCAGCAGTCGTCTTGGGTCTCCTACATTACTGCGAAGTCTTCTAATTTCCATTCCGGTCCTAATTTTTTTGTCTCCAATTATTCCGCACATCAAGAACAAAGAAGCAGTGGGCTCAGACATGTTTGTTAGTCCGTAACCACCACGTTAGTGGTTCAAAGCATCACCAAATAAATACACGCCATGACGAGGGTATAATTCTCATAAAAGAAGAATATAAAAATTTTTCCCCTACCTCAATGAAGAAGACTATCATTGGCATCGTGGTAGACAGCATCACGGTAGATGATATCCCTGGGAAAGGGGTTTATAGGTGTCGATGTAGTGCGCCGAGGAGGAAGCGATGTCTCCTCTCTTGTCGCAGGGAAGAGGATTGGTGGTGTGTCATTGTTCTTTTAGGAACTGATATTCTTCGTAGTTCTTCATTGAAGAACGATCCTCCTCACTTCTTAATTCCTTCCAGAGCCTTTCTCAAAAATGTTTTTTCCACCCAAAAGATTAAGGTGGCTCACAAACTTATAGAATAGTCCTGAAAATCTTATTAATTTCATCATGGTGCCATATTAATTTAAACTGACATAAATTAATTGGTTGGCACGTTTAAAAGGATGAGGAAGGTAGGAATTCTCCATCATAATCAATATGTGGAGTTACAAAAGTTTTTAACAAGGGGTATTAATGGGGGAAAAGTCAAAGGAAACAACAGGGGAATAAATGATATCAGAGGAAATTAAATGGTGGGGATCACGTCGGCCCCACCTCCCTAACATCCACACTTGGGTAGTTATGTGTCTGTGGGCCCCACTCTTAACTACCCATGGGAGGGAAAAACCGCCTTAAAAAATAAAAAAAATTCCATCAATTTTTATTTATTTCTTGAATAAACCCCCAAAATTATCTTCTACTCCTTTGCGAACACAACTGCGGTGAGTTCCCCCTTAAGCAATTTACGGTGCTGCGAGTTCATCAGTGCCCTCAGATTTTAATTCCGAGCACCGGTTCAAAAGATATAAAAACCCACTCATTCGTTCATTGAACATACCAGAGCTGAACTTTGAAAATTGATTTCGGGCACACCGGGCCTTTGAATCAAGTACCGTTAGAAGCCACAGAATCGTAAAATTCCAAAGCATTTTAAAAAAAATTCCTTGATATTTCCGTGCCTTTACATTACTCCCACTTCTACGCTTTTCATCCCTATAAATCTACATCAAAAACTAGGGTAACAAATTAGGGTATTGAGCATGCATCTGAGCCTCCCGCTCCCATGAGCTCTCCAGGAGGTTCCCATTCTGCCAACGAATGCGCACAAGAGGAATTGACCTGTAAAGACCCGTAAAATTCAAGGGAAATTTTTTCTTAATTTTCTTTAGAATTTTACAAGAGCGCGGTTTCAGACGGCACCTGATTCCGAGGCCCGGAGTGCCCGGAATTATTTTCCGAAGTTTGGCTCGGGTACGTTCAGTGAACGAACGAGCGGGAATTCCTAACATTTGATCCGGTGCTCGGAATTGAAATCCGAGGGCACCGATGAACTCGCAGTGCCGATATTCGCTTAAAGAGACCTTTTCGGGAGTTGCGTTTGTTGCGGGTTGAAATTTTGTTTTGGGGTTTTTAGTTTGAGTTAAATAAAATTGTGTAGAACAATTTTATTATAACTTGTTAAAACCTATCAAAGGAGGTTGGAAGTGGGACCCACACCCACTTCACCTCCCTTGGGAGGATTAAGTGTGGTGGGGCCCACACGAACCCCTAATCCTTTCAAATTCTCTCAACTTGCTTAACCCCTAATTAAATGACTTGAGTTACTTTTAATTATGGGAGTTAAACCTTTTGAATTTCAAACTTTTGAAATTCTTATGTGTTATGTGATAATAAAATAAGATGTTGTCTTATTTTATTTTGGGGGTTATTTGTTTGTCTTCTTGAGAGGTGAAGAGATTTTCCTTCTTCTCCTTCAACTCTGACGAGGAACTCGAAGAACGTTCATCTTGACGAAGAACGTTCAAGCTCCGACGAAGAACGTCGCACCTCCATTCTTCGTTTACCGTGTCAACGAAAGGGGACGCCACTTCTTCCTCGTACAACCTTCGTCGGCGTACAAGTTTCTCCAACGACGTGTCTCTTCGAACGCATCCCTTCGTCATCGGATTTGACGAACGGCTACTGTGACGCCCGACCTCCGCGACGTCGTCTTCCGCGGAACGTTCACAATCTTCGAACCTTATACCCGAGGTAGGGGTTGTTGAATATTGTTAATTTATTCCATTTCTTGCTCGTGGATCGCATGTCTACGTGAGGCTTTTGAATATTTTATATAAGTGTTATTGTTAAACGTGAGGGGGGCCGGACCGCATGAACACGGCCGAACCCCCCTCCATCGTTCATGTTGTTTATTCTTGCGGGCGGAAGCAAGGTGGCGTGGTGCCGTCGCACCACGCGGATAATTGTACGTTAAACTTACGCGATGCCGTCGCGCGCGCACCATGGAAGAAACAACAAGAACGTGACGCCGTCGCGCCGCGTTGAATGAATATAAAAGCACGGCGAAGGGGCGCGGTGCCGTCGCACCGCGCCGGACGACGAACACCACGGCCGGTTCCGGGCCGCGGCGGGACGAGGAGACCGCGGCCGGTTCCGGGCCGCGGCGGAAGAGAAGACCGGTGGCCGGGCCGCCGGCGTCGGAAGCCAAAGGGGGGACCGGAATTTCCGGTCCCGTTGGAGAAAACCGGCCGGCCAGCTGGCCGGCCGGAAGGCATTAAACCGGGGGAATTAATCCCCCGGCCAGCATGTAAATCCCCCCTCTTTAAGAGGGGGGGGGGGGGTTCCATGAAAGGGGGGCAGCAGCCCCCCGGTTCTTTATTAAAAACCGGCCCCCACGTGGGGGCCGTTAGCTGCAAAGGCGCGGCACATAAGGCCGCGCCGACAATTCAATCAGCGGGGGCTTAGCCCACCGCGTGCGGCCCCTCGCGGAGCCAGGCCGCCGCGGCCCGCCGCGCCGCCGCGTCGCCCCGGGGGGGGGGGGGGGGGGGTCGGGCCGGGTCGGCCCGGACCCGGACCCCCCCGTTTTGAACCTATTTCGGTCTTTTGGCCATAACATGAGCCTCGGACCTCCCAATGACGAACCATCTGCGGCAACGCGATCCTTGGATCGAGACGGTCGTTTTGGTATATCGCACTCAAGGTTTCGGATTACTTTGAGTTCGGCCGGGTTGGTTCATTCACGAAACCAACCGGGCCTTCGGAGCGGAAACACTCATATCTTGAGCCACGAACGTCCGATTGACGCGCCGTCAGTCGCGTTGTGTTCCTCTTAGTGAGAAGGATCTTTTGGCATACTCCGCCCGAGGTTTGGACGTAGGTGGAGTACGTTCGGGTTGGTTTTGCCTTAAAAACCAACCGGGCCTCGGAGACGAAAATGCCAATAACTCTCAGACCGGGCGTCCGATCGACGCGCCGTCTGTTGCGTTGAGTTCCTGTTGTCGATACGAAACTTTTGGATACATCAACTCTGGACCTTGTGACAGTTGATGTATCAGCCTCTCGGCTCGTGGAGCGGACCCTCTGAACGAGCTTGCTGTGTGCGGGAACCCTAGTGCTGGCTGCGACTGACTGCTACTACTACTGCTACGACAGCTACTGTGACTGCGACGACGACAGTACAAAGATCCTGTGTGGTTTCGACGACGACGACTACAGCACTCAGCGACCCTACGTGGAACAGTGCTTCCGATCCTGTGTGAGATGAATCTTCTTTTTACCTTGAGCGGTGGAGCGCTTGGGTGTAGCGGCGGACCCGTGGTACTTGACAGTGGTGGTGCGCTTGGATGCAGCAGCAGACCCTTGGCAGTGGAGCGCTTGGTTGTAGCGGCGGACCCGCGATACTCTACGGAGTGTGTGCGCTTGGTTGTAGCGACAGACCCGCGACGGTGGAGACGTGCGTGCGGAGTACGGAGACCGTGTAGATGACTGAGACCTGACGACTGCTTGACCGACTCGACTTGGAGTGAGTCGACTAGCCCAGTGGACGGAGCGCCCAGTAGTTGGCAGCAGACCCACGGCGGACGGAGCGCCTGGTAGTTGGCGGCAAACCCGCGGTACTCGACAGGAGGAGTACCTCAGTAGGCTATCTGGGTGAGCGCCCGGTATTTGGCAGCAGACCCTCAGCGGACGGAGCGCCCGGTAGTTGGCAGCAGACCCGCGGTACTCGACAGGAGGAGTACTTCAGCAGTCTTAGGTTAGTGAGCAGTACCTCGGAGTCGTGACAGGACCACTGTACACTTCATAGATGTGGCTCTTCAACTTTTACGGTTTCAATAATGAAAATCCTGGTTTGAGCTGAGTCAATGATCTTTGTGTTTCCTCATGATTGAGATGGGTCGCTTGATAACTTAGGTATATGTATGGGCATATACCTGGGTAATGGTTATCCGTTGATTTCATAAACTTGTTATAAACTGTGTGGACTTGTACTGTTATCCTGTGTGGATTTACTGTTTACTCTTCTTTGTGGTTGGGTTGTTCTTGGGCTCGGTGTTGGAGCCGAACGGAAATTGGTGACATAGGTATATGTATGGGCATATACCTAATCAACTTTGGATGTTACTTCGTGATTGTATCTTCTTGTGGTTTATCCTTTGTGGATTTCGGGAGACCTTCGAGGGTCTCGGGGTCCCTACTGAGTATCTTATACTCACCCCTGCACGGGCGATGCCCGCACTTCGTTGTGTTGGTTGCAGACGACGGACAGCGTTGACCTTAGCTGAGGCTTGCAGAGCGGGACGGTACCCGGAGTTGGACCACTGGGCGGGACGTGCACGGAGAAGACGGCGGGACCCGTGGAGCAGAGGAGCTATCTGTACCCACCCTTCAGGTGGGATTTCTCGTGGACAGCTCGGTGTAGCGGCTTTTACTTTTCAGTTGCTGTTTTCCCTTTCGAGTTGTACTTTACTTTCAGTTTGGGTTTGTATTCTGGCCCATTTACCTTTCCGCACTTTCAGTCGTACTCTGCTTTGTTTAGTGTTTACTTTCCGCTTGCTTACTCTATGGTGTGTGTTTACTTTTCAAAGGCAATGCCTTCCCTTTTTACCGGGATTTACGCCTTGGTGCTAGTCGCCAGCCCCTGGCCTATGGAAGGCGGGCTTGGGGTAGTCACGGCACGGACCCCGAGGGCGGGTCGTGACAAATTGGTATCAGAGGAGTTCGGTTCTACCGTGAACTCTGATCTTTTCTATGTGAAGCAATAATGTTTAGCGTATTGAGTGTGGTTATCAGTCCAGGGAGTCCAGTGTTGGTGCAGCGGCCGACGTATCCGTACACCAGGACCCTGACTTCTGATTTCTGACTTAATGCACGAAAACATTGATTGCGTGTGTATTTCAAAGTTTTCTTTGTGATTTCTTTGTGTCAGCTCACCAGGTATACTGTTTGACCGTGGCGCACCTGTTTCCTTTCAGGATGTCCCCACGATGGCAGCCAGCCAGGGTTCCGAGAGTTGAGCATGACGACAGCCCACCGAGCGACGAGGCCTCGGTGCAGGGCCCTTTACCAGTAGTGGCACCGGCGGTAGCTCTACCCGCCGAGCCCCCGATGCTTCCAGCAGCAGCCGCTGACGATGCACGTCACCTCAGCGCACTGCATGAGTTTCAGTGCCAGCGACCGCCCAGGTTTCGCGGGGAGACGGATCCCCAGGGAGCAGAGGACTGGCTGGAGGCAGTGGTACGAGTGTTTAGGCTAGTGAGGACACCACCAGACCTCATGGTGATCCTCGCTGCGAGCCTACTACACGCAGCAGCAGGACGATGGTGGAGCTTGATGCTCCAGGTGCACGATGAGACATCTCTACTTTGGACGGACTTTGAGAGCATCTTCCGCTCGGAGTTCATCCCAGCCACCCTTCGTGCGGTGCGTATCCAGGAGCTTCTACAGCTGCGGCAGGGCAGCATGTCGGTCGCTCAGTACGCGGCGAGGTTCACCGACCTTTCTCGGTACTCGACAGACATGGTACGAGACCCCTTCTTCCGGGCCCGGACCTTCGAGCAGGGTTTGAGACACGAGATCAGGGCATCGCTGATCTCCCTCAGCATACCGACTCAGACAGGAGTACTGGAGCGAGCACTTCTGATCGAGAGTTTCCTTGCTGAGTCTACACCAGCACAGCAACTCACCGCAGGGCGGCAGATAGCGGAGTCTTCGGTAGCAGGTAGCCGACAGATGACTCAGGGTTCCAGGCAGACCAGACCTACCGGTGGCCGACTGCACGACTCAGGCTCAGTTGTACGGGGAAGCCGGGGTGGAGTCAGAGCCAGGCGTGCCGAGAGTGGGCAGTGTTACTCCTGTGGCGGGATTGGTCACATGGCTCGTGACTGTCCGACCCGCCATGCTGATGATCAACAGTTAAGTGAAGAACCTCCCAGGCAGAGGCAGAGGTTCGACCGTGGCGGTCTGCAGGGAGGAGGCGGACGAGGCAGAGGAGCTGGACGAGCAGCCGGTGGTGGGCGACGCTTTGAGGCTCTT
Organism: Viscum album; assembly: GCA_963277665.1. Lineage (NCBI taxonomy): Eukaryota > Viridiplantae > Streptophyta > Magnoliopsida > Santalales > Viscaceae > Viscum > Viscum album. The sequence continues at coordinate 116,341,149 of OY728127.1, forward strand.
CCACCACCACCACCAGGAGGTCCACCCCGACCACAGGGAGTAGGTGAACATGCGAGAGCTCAACTTCAGGCAGCCGAGGCCTTCGATCATGGAGCTCTGGGAGCCGATGGACAGGAGCTGAACTAGTGGATACATCCTTTGTACTTCTGGTTCCTTGTTGCTTTTGTGTAGCGTCTTGTATTATGAGCTGCAATAATAAAAGACACATACCTTTGTGATATTTTCGTTCCTGTCCTCTTTCGTGATGTTACTAAGAGGTTCCAGTTTTGACTGTTGACTTGACCCTCACTTGTGAGACATCTACTGGAGGAGACCCAGTTACCACACACTGATGCCGACAGTGTGACTCAACCCTTGGAGGCGAGAGTAACGGTTGAATCTCTTAGTAGTAGCGTCGAGGCCTTACGACGTCATCCTTGGTATGGATTAGTATCATCCATGTTAGGATTGACTGTTTTAGGCAAAGAATGTGGTTCATCCAGGGGATGAGACCAGATTTCTCTTTTCGGCAATGAAGAAATCTTGCAGCTCTGGTGGGACCGGAGATGGTCCGGGCCACGACAGAGAAGGTCCAGGTCATCCACGAGCGGATGAGGACAGCTCAGAGCCGGAAGAAGTCTTACGCTGACAGGAGGCGGAGGCCACTGGGGTTCGAGGATGGCGACCACGTCTTCTTACGGGTCTCACCTCGACGTGGTATTCGGAGATTTGGCCAAGGCGGCAAGTTATCTCCGCGCTTCATCGGACCCTTCCAGATTCTCAGCAGGATTGGCGAGGTGGCTTATCGCCTGGCTCTACCACCTCAGTTGCACCGGGTGCACGACGTCTTCCACGTGTCTCAGCTGAGGAGATACGTGCACGACCCGACGCATATCATTGATCATGGGGAGCTTGACGTTGAAGATGGGGCGACTTTTGCGGAGGTCCCGGTGGAGATAGAGGATCGACAGGAGCGGGTCCTGCGTGGGTGATCGATTCCTCTTGTGCGCATCAGATGGCAGCACGGGAATCTCCAGGAGAGCACATGGGAGCAGGAGGCTCAGATGCGTGCTCAGTACCCTCATTTGTTTCCCTAGTTTTTGATGTATCTTTACGGGGACGTAAAGCCCTGAGGTGGGAGTAATGTAAAGACCCGTAAAATTCAAGGTAAATTTTTTCTTAATTTTCTTTAGAATTTTACAAGATTGCAATTTCAGACGGCACCTGATTCCGAGGCCCGGAGTGCCCGGAATTATTTTCCGAAGTTTGGCTCGGGTATGTTCAGTGAACGAACGAGCGGGAATTCCTATCTTTTGATCCGGTGCTCGGAATTGAAATCCAAGGGCACCGATGAACTCGCAGCGCCGATATTCGCTTAAAGAGACCTTTTCGGGAGTTGTGTTTGTTGCGGGTTGAAAGTTAGTTTTGGGGTTTTTAGTTTGAGTTAAATAAAATTGTGTAGAACAATTTTATTATAACTTGTTAAAACCTATCAAAGGAGGTTGGAAGTGGGAACCACACCCACTTAACCTCCCTAGGGAGGATTAAGTGTGGTGGGGCCCACACGAACCCCTAATCCTTTCAAATTCTCTCAACTTGCTTAACCCCTAATTAAATGACTTGAGTTACTTTTAATTATGGGAGTTAAACCTTTTGAATTTCAAACTTTTGAAATTCTTATGTGTTATGTGATAATAAAATAAGATGTTGTCTTATTTTATTTTGGGGGTTATTTGTTTGTCTTCTTGAGAGGTGGAGAGCTTTTCCTTCTTCTCCTTCAACTCTGACGAGGAACTCGAAGAACGTTCATCTTGACGAAGAACGTTCAAGCTCCGACGAAGAACGCCGCACCTCCATTCTTCGTTTACCGTGTCAACGAAAGGGGACGCCACTTCTTCCTCGGACAACCTTCGTCGGCGTACAAGTTTCGCCAACGACGTGTCTCTTCAAACGCATCCCTTCGTCATCGGATTTGACGAACGGCTACCGCGACGCCCGACCTCCGCGACGTCGTCTTCCGCGGAACCTTCACAATCTTCGAACCTTATACCCGAGGTAGGGGTTGTTGAATATTGTTAATTTATTCCATTTCTTGCTCGTGGATCGCATGTCTACGTGAGGCTTTTGAATATTTTATATAAGTGTTATTGTTAAACGTGAGGGGGGCCGGACCGCATGAACACGGACGAACCCCCCTCCATCGTTCATGTTGTTTATTCTTGTGGGAGGAAGCAAGGTGGCGTGGTGCCGTCGCACCACGCGGATAATTGTACGTTAAACTTACGCGATGCCGTCGCGCGCGCACCATGGAAGAAAGAACAAGAACGCGACGCCGTCGCGCCGCGTTGAATGAATATCAAAGCACGGCGAAGGGGCGCGGTGCCGTCGCACCGCGCCGGACGACGAACACCGCGGCCGGTTCCGGGCCGCGGCGGGACAAGGACACCGCGGCCGGTTCCGGGCCGCGGCGGAAGAGAAGACCGGCGGCCGGGCCGCCGGCGTCGGAAGCCGAAGGGGGGACCGGAATTTCCGGTCCCGTTGGAGAAAACCGGCCGGCCAGCTGGCCGACCGGAAGGCATTAAACCGGGGGAATTAATCCCCCGGCCAGCATGTAAAACCCCCTCTTTAAGTGGGGGGGGGGGGGGGCGGTTCCATGAAAGGGGGGAAGCAGCCCCCCGGTTCTTTATTAAAAACCGGCCCCCACGTGGGGGTCGTTTGCTACAAAGGCGCGGCGCATAAGGCCGCGCCGACAATTCAATCAGCGGGGGCTTAGCCCCCCGCGTGCGGCCCCTCGCGGCGCCAGGCCGCCGTGGTCCGCCGCGCCGCCGCGCCGCCCCGGGGCGGGGGGGGGGGGGGGGGGTCGGGCCGGGTCGGCCAGGACCCGGACCCCCCCGTTTTGAACCTGTTTCGGTCTTTTGGCCATAACTTGAGCCTCGGACCTCCGAATGACAAACCGTCTGCGGCAACGCGATCCTTGGATCGAGACGGTCGTTTAGATATATCGCACTCAAGGTTTAGGATTACTTTGAGTTCGGCCGGGTTGGTTCGTTCACGAAACCAACCGGGCCTTCGGAGCGGAAACGCTCATATCTTGAGCCACGAACGTCCGATTGACGCGCCGTCAGTCGCGTTGTGTTCCTCTTAGTGAGACGGATCTTTTGGCATACTCCGCCCGAGGTTTGGACGCAGGTGGAGTACGGTCGGGTTGGTTTTGCCTTAAAAACCAACCGGGCCTCGGAGACGAAAATGCCAATAACTCTCAGACCGGGCGTCCGATCGACGCGCCTTCTGTTGCGTTGAGTTCCTGTTGTCGATACGAAACTTTTGGATACATCAACTCTGGACCTTGTGACAGTTGATGTATCAGCCTCTCGGCTCGTGGAGCGGACCCTCTGAACGAGCTTGCTGTGTGCGGGAACCCTAGTGCTGGCTGCGACTGACTGCTACTACTACTGCTACGACAGCTACTGTGACTGCGACGACGACAGTACAAAGATCCTGTGTGGTTTCGACGACGACGACTACAGCACTCAGCGATCCTACGTGGAACAGTGCTACCGATCCTGTGTGAGCTGAATCTTCTTTTTACCTTGAGCGGTGGAGCACTTGGGTGTAGCGGCGGACCCGTGGTACTTGACAGTGGTGGTGCGCTTGGATGCAGCAGCAGACCCTTGGCGGTGGAGCGCTTGGTTGTAGCGGCGGACCCGCGATACTCTACGGAGTGTGTGCGCTTGGTTGTAGCGACAGACCCGCGACGGTGGAGACGTGCGTGCGGAGTACGGAGACCGTGTAGATGACTGAGACCTGACGACTGCTTGACCGACTCGACTTGGAGTGAGTCGACTAGCCGAGTGGACGGAGCGCCCAGTAGTTGGCAGCAGACCCACGGCGGACGGAGCGCCTGGTAGTTGGCGGCAAACCCGCGGTACTCGACAGGAGGAGTACCTCAGTAGGCTATCTGGGTGAGCTCCCGGTATTTGGCAGCAGACCCTCAGCGGACGGAGCGCCCGGTAGTTGGCAGCAGACCCGCGGTACTCGACAGGAGGAGTACTTCAGCAGTCTTAGGTTAGTGAGAAGTACCTCGGAGTCGTGACAGGACCACTGTACACTTCAGAGATGTGGCTCTTCAACTTTTACGGTTTCGATAATGAAAATCCTGGTTTGAGCTGAGTCAATGATCTTTGTGTTTCCTCATGATTGAGATGGGTCGCTTGATAACTTAGGTATATGTATGGGCATATACCTGGGTAATGGTTATCCGTTGATTTCATAAACTTGTTATAAACTGTGTGGACTTGTACTGTTATCCTGTGTGGATTTACTGTTTACTCTTCTTTGTGGTTGGGTTGTTCTTGGGCTCGGTGTTGGAGCCGAACGGAAATTGGTGACATAGGTATATGTATGGGCATATACCTAATCAACTTTGGATGTTACTTCGTGATTGTATCTTCTTTTGGGTTATCCTTTGTGGATTTCGGGAGACCTTCGAGGGTCTCGGGGTCCCTACTGAGTATCTTATACTCACCCCTGCACGGGCTATGCCCGCACTTCGTTGTGTTGGTTGCAGACGACGGACAGCGTTGACCTTAGCTGAGGCTTGCAGAGCGGGACGGTACCCGGAGTTGGACCACTGGGCGGGACGTGCACGGAGCGGACGGCGGGACCCGTGGAGCAGAGGAGCTATCTGTACCCACCCTTCAGGTGGGATTTCTAGTGGACAACTCGGTGTAGCGGCTTTTACTTTTCAGTTGCTGTTTTCCCTTTCGAGTTGTACTTTACTTTCAGTTTGGGTTTGTATTCTGGCCCATTTACCTTTCCGCACTTTCAGTCGTACTCTGCTTTGTTTAGTGTTTACTTTCCGCTTGCTTACTCTGTGGTGTGTGTTTACTTTTCAAAGGCAATGCCTTACCTTTTTACCGGGATTTACGCCTTGGTGCTAGTCGCCAGCCCCTGGCCTATGGAAGGCGGGCTTGGGGTAGTCACGGCACGGACCCCGAGGGCGGGTCGTGACACGACCGCCAACGTAGGACCCACTCTTGTTGATCCTCGATCTCAACTGGGACCTCCGAAAAAGTTTCCCCATCAACGATGTCCAGTTCCCCATGGTCGATGATATGCGTCGGGTCGTGTAAGTATCTCCTCACTTGAGATACATGGAAGACGTCGTGCACCCTTTGCAAATGAGGTGGTAGGGAAAGGCGGTAAGCCACCTCGCCTACCCTATTGAGGACCTGGAAAGGTCCGATAAAGCGCAAAGAAAACATTCTGCCATGGCCAAATCACAGTAATCCACGTCGAGGTGAGACCCATAAGAAAACTTGGTCACCATCATCGAACTCCAGTGGTCTCTGCCTCCTATCAGCATAGGACTTTTGTCTGCATTGTGTTGTCCTTATCCGCTCCTGGATGATCTGTACCTTCTCCGTCATAGCCTAAACCATCTCTGGTCCTACGAGTGCTAACTCCCCAGGGTCAGTCCAGTATAAAGGTGATCTGCAAGGCCGGACGTACAATGCCTCTTATGGTTCCATCACGATGGTGGAGTGGTAGCTATTGTTGTACGCAAACTCCAACAAGGGTAGGTGATCCTCCCAACTGTGACCAAAGTCAAGAACACAAGCACAGAGCATGTCCTTGAGTGTCTAAATGGTCCGCTCCGTCTTGATATCCATTTGAGGATGAAAGGCAGTGCTCAGGAGTATCTGCATCCCAAAAGCCTCTTGCAACCCCTTCCAAAGTCGAGAAGTTAAGTGAGCATCTCGATCGGAGACGATATATGATTTCACACCATGAAGTCGTACGATCTCCTGAACGTAGAGTCATCCCAATCTCTCTACTGAGCCCTACTCTATGATTGGTAGGAAGTGGGCCGACTTGGTGAGTCGGTCTACGATCACCCTGATGGCGTCGTTTCCTCTGGATGTACGTAGAATCCCATCAAGAAATCCATGGATATCCCGTCCCACTTCCACTCTGGGACCTCTAAGGGTTGTAGAAAGCCTTCAGGCACCTGGTGCTCTGCCTTAACTTGCTGACAAGTGAGGCATCGAGAAACAAACTCTGCCACAACCTTCTTCATACCCGGCCACCAGTACTATTGTATGATGTCCTGGTACATCTTTTCTACCCTAGGATGTATCACCAGAGGGGATGTGTGGAACTCCCTCAGCACCTCCTCCAGTAGTGCAGCTGGTATCGTTGTACGTCCCCTAAATAGCATGATGTGCTCCCCGCCTTTAGAAAATCCATCGGGTGCTATCCCTGAGGATATCTAAGCACATCGCGCCTCACAGTCAATGTCAACACACAGTGCCTCTCTGAACCACTGAAGAAGTGGAGGAGTGACCATGAGGGACTGCAGATAGGCTTCCCCATCTCTATCCATGAAAGATATCTTCAAAGCGGCTAACTGCTCTGTCATCTCTCCATGTAGCTGAATGCCCAATCTCATGCTGAGAGCATCAGCCACAACATTCCCCTTCCCAAGATTATAGACAATCTCAAAGTCATAATCATGGAGGAACTCGAGCCATCGCCGCTATCTTAGGTTCAGGTCCTTCTGTGAGAAAATGTACCTGAGACTCTACTATTTATAGTAGACTGTAAAGCACTCACCAATCAGATAGTGTCGCCACATCTTCAGGGCGAAGACCACTGCTGCTAATTCCAGGTCATAGATATCGTAGTTCTGCTAGTGCGGCCTCAAATCCCGTGAACCTTAAGCAATCACTGCTCGTTCCTGCATCAGTACACACCCGTGTCCCATCCTTGATGCATCACAGTAAAATACGTACCCTGCACCCTACTCAGGAAGTCTCATGATGGGTGCACTGGTAAATCTCCACCTCAGCTCCTGGAAGCTCTACTGACATCTGTCTGACCACACGAAGGTTTTCCCCTTCTTCGTCAAAGATGTAAGCAGTTATGCAACTCTGGAGAAGTCTGGCACAAATCTCCGATAGTACCCAACCAGACCAAGGAAACTCCACACCTTTGTCACGCTCCTAGCCGGCTCCCAAGAAAGTACCACCTCGACCTTCACAGGATCCACTGCAACTCCTGCCTCTGAGATGACGTGACCCAAGAAGTGAACCTCTCAAAGCCAGAACTGGCACTTCGAGATCTTACCATAAAGCTGGTGCCCTCGGAGTGTATCTAGTACAACCCGTAAGTTGTAGGCGTGCTCCTCCTCGGTAGTCGAGTAAATCAGTATGTCATCAATGAAGACTACGACAAACCAATTGAGGTAGGGCTAGAAGATCCTGTTCATGAGAATCATGAACACTATGGAGCATTGGTCACTCCAAAGGGCATGACCAAGAACTCATAGAGGCCATATTGACACCTGAAGGCCGTCTTCGGCACATCCTCATCCTCAACTCGGATCTGATGATAGCCTGACCTGAGGTCTATCTTCGAGAACCAACGTGTTCCCTTGAGCTGATCGAAGAGGTTGACAATCCTCGGAAGTGGATACATGTTCCTAACGGTCACCTGGTTTAGGAGACGGTAGTCGACACATAGTCGCAAGCTCCCATCCGCATTCTTGGTGAACAGAATCAGAGAAGCCCTGGGTGAAACACTGGGTCAGATGAAACCTTTCCCCACTAAGTCCTACATCTGTACCCGCAGCTCATGTAGCTTAGTGAGAGCCATCCGATATGCTGGAGTTGATATCGGTGATGTACTGGGGTACAATTATATATAGAAATATAACTCCCTGTGAGGAGGTAGTCCTGGAATATCATCAGGAAAAACGTCCGCATACTGATCCACCACAACAAGAAATCCCGAAATCCGCATGTCAACTACTCCGAGGATGAGACTAGCCAACTGATGTGTGATCAGCTACCCTTTACTTTTCATAATTCCATCCTATGCTGCAAAGGATCACTTCCTTCTGGTGATGTTGAACCTTGTCCCATCCATTAAGACACACCACACCTTGCATCTAATACTATCGATCTGAGCATGGACTATAGGTAACCAGTCCATACCCAAGATGAAGCCGTAAGGCCTCGACGCCACTACAAGAGGATCCCTACCAAAGCTCTTGCCTCCTAAAGTAAACTCACACTGCCAGAACCAACGCGTAATCATCGAGTCGGATCCCGTAGGAGTATCTAACCACAAGGATTGAGCTAACAGCTCCGTCGGAATCTTCGAGCTCCGAACAAGGGCAGCGGAAATAAAAGAATGACTCACACCCGTGTTTATAAGAACTGCAACAAGGGTGGAGCAGACACAGATAGTACCTCGAATCATCTCGGGTGCACCGTGGTCGTAAGCCTCCGCTTCCTAGAGCTGAGCCTGCCTCTGCTGGCTAGCTCCCTGTGGTCGGGGTGGACCTCTTGGGGGTGGTGGTGGTAGAGCCTCAAAGCATTTTACACCACCCGCTGCTCGGCCAGCTCCTCTGCCTCATCCGCCTGATCCCTGCAGACCGTCACGGTCGAACCTATGCCTCTACCTGGGAGGTCTTTCCACTATCTACTACTCATCTGCATGGCAGGTCGGGTAGTCATGAGCCATGTGGCCCAACCCGCCGCATGCATAACACTGTCTGATCCTCATAAGGTTGGCTCTGCGCCGTGTCCCCACACAGCCGAACCCGTGTCCTGAGGTCACCCACCAGGCAGCCTGGTCCACTTGGACCCCTGCGTCATCTGTCAACTTCCAGCTATAGAAGACACCGCTCTGTGCCATCCTAAGGTGGGTCTCACTGCTGATGGTTGATCATCGAGAAAGCTCTCTACTAACAGGGCTCGCACCAGCAACGCGGTCTACATCGGGATGCTGAGAGGAATCATCGAAGCTCGGATCTCATGCCTCAGTTCGTGATCAAAGGTCCGAACTCGGAAGAATGGGTCCCATACCATATCTGTGGAGTAGCGTGAGAGGTCGATAAATCTCGCCGAGTACTGGGCTACTGACATGCTACCCCGCAACAGCTCTAGTAACTCCGGGATGCGCACCACATGGAGGGTGGATGGAATAAGCTCCGAGCGGAAGAGGCTCTCTATGTCCATCCAAAGAAGAGATGCCTCATCGTGCACCGGGAATATCTGGCTCCACCATCTACCTACTGCTGTGTGTAGGAGACTCATGGAAAGGATCACCATGAGGTCTGCTGGTATCCCTACCAATCTGAAGACTCTGACGACAACCTCCATCCAATCCTTGGCTGGTTAAGGATCCATCTCTCTGTGGAACCTGGGCAGCCTCTGTCTCTAGAACTCATGGAACACGCTCAGGCGGCGTGCATTCTCCGCCACTGGGGCAGGTATCATCTGTGGCTCAGTGGGTAGAGATACCGCTGGTGCCTCCACTATAATGGGGCCCTATACCGGGGCCTTGTCACTCGGTGGGCTACCATCCCGCACATAACTAGGAACCCTAGCTAACTACCTTCGTGGGGCCATCCTGAAATGAAACAGGTTCGCCACGGTCAAACAGTATACCTGGTGAGCAGACACAAAGTAATCACAAAGAAAACATTTTAAAGGAAACTCACAAAAAATCAATGTTTTTGTGCACTGAGTTGGAAATCAGAGGTCAAGGTCCTGGTGTACAGATATGTCGGCCACCGCACAAACATTGGACTCCCTGGACTGAAAACCATACGCAATACTCTTAACACTATTGCTTCACAGAAAGGAAAGATCAGAGTCCTGAGTTCTGCTGTAGAACAGACTCCTCTAATACAAATTTGTCCCGACCCAACCTCAGGGCTCTTTCCATGACTACCCCAATCCCGCCATCCATAGGCCAGGTGCTGGAAACTAGCACCAAAGGCGTAAATCCCAAAAGAAGGGAGGGAATTGCCTTTATGAAGTAATATACACAACAGAGTACGCAAGTGAAGTAAGCACTAAGTAAAACTTGGTACAAGGTAAGTGCTGAAAAGTAAATGGTCCAGTATACAAACCCAACTGAATGTACTGTACAACTGAAAGTAAAGTACAACAATAGTAAGTAAAACATCAAAACCAAGTCGTCCTCTGGAAATCCCACCTGAAGGGTGGGTACAGATAGTCTTCTCGGCTCCTCAGGTCCGGCCATCCACTCCGTGTACGACCCACCATGTGGTCCACTTCAGGGTACCATCCAGCTCCACAAGCCTCCACCTTGATCAGTGTTGTCCGTCGTCTACATCTAACACAACGTAGTGCAGGCATAGCTCATGCAGGGGTGATTATATGATACTCAGTAGGGACCCCGAGACCCCCGTAGATCTCTCAAATTCCATGAAGGATAAACCACAAAGGGAAGATACAATCAAGAAGTATCAACAACACTAATTAGGTATATGACCATACATAATCCTAAGTCATCAGTTACAGTTCGTCTCCAACTCTCGTGCCCAAGCTCCATCCAGTCCACAAAGGAAAGCATAACTCAACCCACACAGGAACAACACAACCCAGTCTATATAGGAAATCAAGACAATCACATCGATGATAATGATTGAGAATCAAGACTCAGATCACACATGTATACACTTCCTAAGGTGATAGATATGATCAGATGTAGACACTAATTCATCTAAGCTATCAGACCCACATAGGATACAAGACCATCTAAGCTATCGAACCCACAAAGAATACAAGACCAGATACATCACCAGACCCACACATGATACAAGTACAGAGGTCAATACTGCCAGACACAAATAGGATACAAGAAGAGTAGTCATCGCCATCAAACCCATGGAGAATTCCAGTACGGTCGTGGTCACTGCCGAACCCACGGAGGATCCAAGTACAGTCGTCCTCGCTGCTGAACCCACATAGGATCTAAGTGCAGTCGTCATCGTCGCAGTCGCAGCAAGCTCCAGGGATCCGGCACAAAGCATTCTCGATTCCGGGAGGGTCTTCACCTTGAGAAAATGACTCGATACATCAATTTTCACGATGTTTAGGGTTTATGTATCCCAATGTTCCGTCTCGATAAAAGAAACCCAACGCGACAGACGGTGCATCAATTAGACGCCCGGTCTGAGAGTTATTTCCTTTTCCGTTCCAGGGGCCCAGTTGGTTTTTAAGCTAAAACCAACCTGACCATACTCCAGCTACATCCAAACCTAAAGAAAATTAAACCAAAAGGACCATATCAACAAAAGGATCCCAAATCAATTGACAGCACGCCAATCAGTTGTCCAGTCCTTGAGATATAAGCGTTTCCGCTCCAAGGGCCCTGTTGGTTTCGAGTTTTAACCAACCCATACGTACCGATAATTTTCCGAAACCTCAAGTGTAATATACCGAAATTACCTTATCGATCCAGGTATTCCTACGCAACTGAGGGTGCATCGATCAGAGGTCTGTAGCTCATGTTATGGACAGAAGACTGAAAATGGTCCGAAGTGGGGGGTCTGGGTCTGGCCCGACCCGGCCCGGCCCGGTCCGCCCAACCTGCCCCGGCCTGGCCATGGGGTGCACTGGTGCGGCCAGCGAGCCGAGAAGGGGGGTGCAGTCCCCCCATTTCCATAGACGTGAGGCCAGGGTGGCGCCGCTGCTCCCCCGGATCCCGTGCGGTCAAGGGATCCGGCCCCCGCCGCCGCGGCGGGCACCTACCGGCGGCGTGCCGGGTCACCGCCGCCTCCGGGCAGCGGCCAGTTCCAGCCACCACCTCCGGACGTTGGTGACTTCTGCGGGCCAATGAAGTCATTTCGGTAGTCCGATTTCACTTCCGTCTGCGTGAGCGTTCATCTCGGGTCTCGTACATTACTACTAAGGCTTCCAATTTCCATTCTGTTCCTGGTTCGTCTTCACCAATTAATCTGCACATCAAGAACAATGAAGTGGTGGGTTCAGACTTGTTCATTAGTCCACACCCACCGTGTTAGTGTTTCAAAGCATCACCAAATAAATTCACACCATGTAAAGGGTATAATTCTTATAAATGAAAAATACACAAATTTTTTCCCTACCTCAACCAAGAAGACGATCATATGTATCGCGGGAGATGGAGTCATGATAGACGACGTCGCGGGGAAAGGGGTTTGTAGCCGTCGACGGACTGCACCGAGGAGGAAGTGTCATCTCTTCTCTTTTTTCAGGGAAGAGGATTGGTGGCACATCGTTTTTCTTCGAGGAACCAGCATTATTCGTCATTCTTCGTTGAAGAACGGGTGACCTCCCTTATTAATTACTTCCAGAGCCTATCTCAAAAAAAATTTGTCCACCCAAAAGTTTAAGGTGGCTCAAAAATTAATAGAATTTTCATGAAATTCCTATTACTTTCAATGCGGTGCCAAATTAATTTACGCTGACATAAATTAATTGGTTTTCACATTTAAAATGATGAGGAATGTAGGAAGGCTCCATCATGATAAATATGTGGAGTTACCAAAGAATTAAACAAGGGGTTTTAATGGGGGAAAAGTCAAAGGAAACAGTAGGGGAATAAATGAGATCAGAGGAAATTAAATGGTGGGGCTCGTGTGGGCCCCACCTCCCTAACATCCACACTTGTGTAGTTAAATGGCTGTGGGCCCAACTCTAAACTACCCATGGGAGGGAAAAACCACCTTATGAAAAAAAATTGTTCTATCAATTTTTATTTATTTCTTGAATAAACACCCAAAATTATCTTCTCCTCCTTTGCGAACACAACTGCGGTAAGTGTCCCTTTAAGAAATTACCGGCGCCGTGAGTTCATTAGTGCTCTCAGATTTCAATTCCGAGCACCGGTTCAGAATTTAGAAAATCCCGCTCATTCGTTCACTGAATGTACCCAAGATAAACTTCGAAAATTGATTCCAGGCACACCGGGCCTCAAAATCATGTTCTGTCAGAAGCCACAGACTCGTGAAATTCCAAAGCATTTTCTAAAAAATTCCTTGAAATTTTAGGGTCTTTACATAACCATCAATATGTGACATATATAATTTTAAAAAAATCAATCATAGTGTTTTAAAATAATATTTAAAAATTATAATTAATAATTATATGTATCCAAAAAATATAAATAATTATAAATTAGAATTTTTTTTCTTCATATTTTTATAATTACACGATAATGAATATATGTGTGTGTCTGTGTGGGTGTGTATTCTAGTTTAAATTATAATATACTTATTTTTTTTAATTTTTTTAATTTTTTTAGACAAAAAATAACCTATAAAATATCTAATACAATTGGATAAATATTATTTTAATAGGAAATTTTATTTTGGTGAATAATTTATTAAATTCTATACTATTAATGTAAATTATTATTAAAAATCTTAAATTTCAAATAACTAATAAATTGTGCAGTGTGATATCTTCAATCATATGTGTACAATATTAATTCATTTTATCAAAGTCATCAGGTGCTAGCATAGGATGTGGATTCTCTCATCCATGGATCACTAAAATCAAATATATCACTAATATCAATAGGTAGAGTAAATACACTAACACCATCAATGTATTATTTGTGGTAATTCTATTTCATATTATAACTCAAATAAAGATAGTTGTGTAAAAATTATTCTATTTGTAGACAATTCCCTATATCAACTTGTGTAATATCATATATTTGATTAGTAGAATAACCAAAATATGTTTTTTCACCATTAATTACAGTATATACACATATGTAATAATATTTTCATAGAAATAATATTTTAAACACATCAACAAATAGGGAAATAAATAACATCCCACTGGGGATACAATAAAGATATGAGTGGTATTACCCATGTTGGGATTCCCAATTCATGCAGAATTTATTCAATAGGATCCACATATTACCATTGTGGGAAATCAACATAATTAACATTATAAAATTACTATTCATTATATCCTCTTATCAAAATTATTAAATTAAATATTTCATTATTATCAATTAATGAATAAGCCTTATTAAATATTTTTTTTGTCAAAATAAATTATTTAAATGTAATAAAAGACATTGTAATGATAACCAAATAATATATCATTTCAAATAAAAAACTGTTCCATGATATAATTATTTTCCCAAACTCACATATTATTATTTTTGATAATGATAGAATTTATAAAAACTCTTATATTTATTGTAGAAAATCATGGACATGTCAGATCCATAGGGATCATATGTATCCCAAAGTAGTCTTCAATAACATAGTATTTTATATAATTTTAAATAATATCATATATAATATTTTACATTTCCATATATTAATGTTATATATATATATTATCACAAATATGATAATATTACAAAAATTAAATGTTACAAAAAATATTATGATTGTTCTTGTAAATACATTTCAAAAAAATTTATATAACAAAAATTGGGATCCTTAATACTCAGAGAAACAACTAGATCGAGAATAAACATCCTAGAACAAATAATAACCTTAATACTTCAAATGTATGTATTTTAATTACATTATATATTTATCTACCATAATTTACATGAAACCATTCATATAAAATTTCTTCTATTTATAGAAAACACAAACTGATGTTTTATTATAATATTTTCATTATATAGCATCATTTTTCCATCATACTATGAATAATTTTCCGTTATCAATTTTTTTTTGAAAATAAAATCAGTTTCTAGAATGGAACTTTTTCTTATACATGTATTTGATCTAGGTTAATTCAATTCGATTGGTTTGGAATATGATTTCCATACTGTATTCATAAAAAACCAAAAGTAAAAAATCCTAACAAGGAAATTATAATGAATATATTGATCATTTATAAAATATAATCACCTTGAAATAGTCATAGAATAGATCTTGGATGTATTAAAATATGAAATCATGTTAAATATGTATGAAACATCTTCTCTGTACTTTACTATTGATACATTCATATGAGAAGCATTAAAATACTATTGGATAAGAGTGTATTTAGGATCACTATAATATATATATATATTTATCATAACAAAAAAGTTAAAATTTAATCTCTGCAAATCATCATTTGTTAAATATTTCGATTTTTAGAAATATTTTAAAATTGATAGTTGTATTTACGATGAAAAATTATTTTTATTCTCTCTATTGCTAAATGTTTTTTGATTTGATTAGATAACAATTGTGTAGGTCAGGTGATAAATTGTTTTTCAGCCATGAAATCACAAAGGTATATTTTTGGGATTCATATGAATCCATGTTTTTTGAATATATTATAGGCCGGGTGGGATTATAATGAGGAATCTAAAAAAATGAGAGCCATAGGGTTATCTCAGTTTGATGAGTTTGAATAAAAGAAGTTAGTTATTATTTATTTTTTATTTATTAATATATGTTAAACTAGTATGATTTGTTTCACAATCTAATGTTTAAAATTTATCATAGAATGTGTTAAAAAAAGATATGTATTGCTATTTAAGTAAAATAAATTATTTTGGTTCATTTTTGAATAAGAATTAATATCATTAATTTTAAGTTAGTTTTTAAATCACGGTTGGTTCATGTTTATATAAATGAAAACTATAGTCATGAAATAATTGATGATGAATTTTTATAAAAAAATTGGTTTCATGTAGGAATTTAAAAATTACATATCACTCAAGATACACATGCTGGACTCAAATCTCTTATAAATCCTCCCTCCTCAACATCAAAAAATAAATCATTAATATGTCAATTGAAATTATCCTCCCTCAACAACACTGATGTGAGTTGGGTATTATTAATATGTTTCAATCATTGTTTATCGGTGATTTCATTATACCAATATAATTATTGTATATTTTTTTAAATTTTATTTTTTACGTAAATAGAATTTCAAAAAATAAAGAAATTATTCCTTATAGAAAGTAGTTCTTGGTTCTTGTTTATTTTAATGATAATATTTTTTTATGTCCAATGAATTTTTCAGGAATTGGAAAACGAATAAAGAAAACTCATACAAGGGATGGGAGTTTATAAAAAATTCATAATTAATTCGAGGAATCTATGTGTGTTCTATAATAAGATGAAACTATATATTTTTTTTCTATTGACGTTCCTGAAAAAAAAATTATGAATAATATCGACAAAATACAAAATTTTAATCTCAATAATGCAGTTTGGGTTTGTTAAATTTATGTAATTAACTTTTATGGTCACTTATATTCTTGATTAATTATCTAATGAGGGTTAAGGTAATTACACATCATCCCAAATATGATTACTATTGAATAATATAAAAAATTTATAATAAGGTATAGTATGAGAATATTTTATAATTTAAATTATTCATAAATAAAAAATGATTCATATTCCTGGAATGAATATGCATTGATGGGTACATGTGACAATGTTAATATAAGAGATGAGAATTTTGGAATAACTATTTTCTACTATAGAATTCAACTAATATGATATTGGTTAACCTCTTACTATGAACCAATATCAATTATGAAAATCACTATTTAGATCCACGATCCAGCTTAAACTGTGGAATTATGCTACCTTGGGAAACCCTAGTCTTACGATGGATGGAATTGAAAATGTTTTATACTATAGTTTTTTACAATGTAAATAAACCATTGTCCATCATGGTAAAAAATGTATACATATGTGATTATAACCTAAAGATTAGGTGTAACATAGGGGTAAGGCTCAACTATAATGGGATATCACAAGGTCAAATCTCATTAAGATTCCTTTTTTCTATAATTTGTGTATGTGGACATTGTTATAGACATGGTAATAACCATGATTATATGGAAATAATATTATCCCATTTCAATATTCAAGGGGGGCTATTTCAATGATTTTTGATATTGAAAATATATATTGTTTCTCGTAATGATAAGAGAAAAGGAAAATTATTCCAAACATATTTCTATGCTGAAATTTTTATTTCATTAAATGTATTTATTCTATAATTTTACTATGTATCAATAGTTAAATTTAAGGGTATTTTTGGTTTCATCCTAAACTTTGTCATTGTACTGAGGGATAGAAATGATAAATTGTAACCCATAAATTAGTGGGATTCCATTGGTTCTATGTTAAAATGATAATATTGCATGAACTCTACTAAAATATTGAGGGTGGTTGGTCTTATATTTTAAAATATTATTCAAATGTAGTTTATTTAATTTTACAATTCTTCTATGTTTCAACGAAATGATTGATATGATTTGATATGACAACCATTACCATTATTACACAATAATTCATGATTTATATCATAAATATACACATAATACATCCCTAAAGGACAATATGTCTAGTTTCATTAGGAAATTATGTCCATTATATATTAACTTAATACTGGGGTTAATTATCATTGATGAAAACATTATTAATATTCTAATAACATATCATCTTTCTTGGAATAGCATGGGATAACCTAGGGAAATATAGAAGAAATGGGTGAGGTATAATTCCTTATATAAGGGAATAAACAAATAATAATATGAAGAATGTGTTAAATGTTTTTCAATAGGAAATTAAATATTAAACAAAACAGGGAAGAATCATATTCATGGAAAAATGGAAATGATATTGAATGGTAACAATAATCCAACATGGGAAAGTGTCAAAAACATTAAACATGACTTCAAAAACATTGGTCAAATAAAATTTATAAGACATCATAACATGATGGAAAAGTCTCATAATTTATAATGTTCACACCCTAATCTCATAGATTATATCTCATGAGAGTAATGCATTACCCAATTCATTGGAGCACTATATATTTTTTGGTTCACCCATTGATTTAATATCATGCATACTCATTAGTGTTCCTCAAAGATCAAAAAACACAAGGATGTATTTCATAAATTTTAATAGCATGCTATAGTAGTGTGTGTTATATACATATATATACCCACTCATTGAATGACATTTAACTCTATGTGAATACCCATAAGTGGAAATGTTGGTGGGTATTCATGATATAGTTTTTTTCTTGAAAATAACATTGAAATTTTAGTAGCATAACTATAATACTTAAGGATTCATAAAAATCATAAATTATAGTGAAATAGGTATCTCATCATTTGGATATCAAAATTATATTAATATGTACATGGGAGATCATATCTCATATTTAATAATTAGAATAAAAGGTTCATTTCACAAATATGGTTCTTGAATGAAGAGGAGGAAGAGACAATCCATTATTAAAATTTGACATAGTAATTGAATAGGTAAATTCTATAACAAAAGTGGATAAATAGTCCATAGTTATTTGGACATAAATTTGATATTAGATGGATATTTTTAAATTAATTAAAAAATCAAAAAAATAGATTGAAAATGTTAAATATAATAAAGCTCCCTGAATGTAATATAAGTTAATGACATCCCATATCATTATATGGTGATTCTAAATTCTTAATAGGAGCTTCATGAGTGGTATGTAACCATTGCTGGACTCTAGAGTGGTGAAGGTGATTATGGGAGTTTTTCATGAATTTTTATTAAAGAGGAATGGGGTTTTCTATGGGTTTATATAGGAAAATAGATGTTAGTTCTTTGTTATTTCCAAATCTAAGGTTTTGGACTCTATATCATATAGTAATCAAAATCACTATGATTCTTATTTTATCCAATGGTTTTTTCAAATGGGGATAAGATTTCATTTTTCTATAATTCTATGGGATGAGTACATTAATATATTACACTTGGTGATTTGGAGGTGAGTCATGTATATAATTAAATTATTTGAAAACAATAAAATATAATATTAGTTTTAGTGGATTCATGGAAGATTTATAATATTAATTAAATAACATTAAAATAATATTAATTTAAAGTACAAACATATATTTTTTCATGGATACCTTTTATAGAATTTATTATACCACTTTTGGGTAATTATGATATAATAATTCACACCGTATATTTATATTATATTTAATATTTTTTATAAATGTGACTATCTTAGAAAATTACAAAATACTAATTGATGGATAATATTTTTTGACAATTAAAAAAATATTATTAATTTTACAAAAAATAATTTTGTAAAATTTTTGATTCTATCATAGAATACATGAATTTGAAATTATTGACAACATCTTTTTTTTAAAAAAATAATAGTTTTTGAACCCTTATAAAAATTATTTTTGACTTCATAACATTACATTGCCAAGTATAAATCATAAATATTATTTAATAATAATTTTTTTGAAAATATAATTTATTTCAAAAATTAATTAATTAATCCGAAGGAATGTATTCATTGGAATTTCATATTACCGAAAAATATAACTTATGTTTTAACATATCAAAATTGAAATCATTTATTAAGTAACAATAATAAAGAGTAAATAACAAAATTATTATTTTTTAAATATAATATAAATATTCACATCAGTAGGTTCTTGAAACCCATCCCTTTATTATAGTAGAAAACATTATAAGGGTAAGGTTCATGATAGAGATATTTTCAGGGGGTGGATCATCATATATGGTTGGGTCATGACCTAATTGAGCTTTAACTTCTCTTGCAAAACCCTGAGATTTTGTTAAAAAATTTTGGAATTAATTTATTCTATTGATATTTTTTCATTTCATGAAAAATTCATAATTGTTATTTTATATATATTAAATAACTATGTTTGGATCATGGTTTACGCAATGATAAAAAAATATTTCACTACAAGCAATATAAATTTTATCGTTCTCTACAAATAACATGGATGATAGCTTACATTACACACAACAATTCCATTTCTTCATGGTTTGTGTAACACATATGACTGAGGATAAACGAATAATAATATATTATTAATGTTTGATTATTTTATATAATAAGATATAACCTTGTAGTTAAATTATATTTTAAGAATAATTGTAACTAACTTCATCAAATATATTATTTAAAAAACATAAAATGAATTAATTAGTTACAAATTATTTAGAAATGAATAGAACAACCAAATTGAATATAATGTGAGAATTTTTGTTGAAAACAATTATTATTCTCACAATTTTTTTAATACAAATAAATTAACTTAATTAGTATAAAATTTTAGTGTAATACATATGTTATATAGACAAGTAAATATTATGTAAATTAATCCAATAGATATTATAAGAAGAAGAAAATAAAAAATCCCATTTAACACATAAACCCCAATATTGTTATTAAGGTAGTTTTTTTTCCTTTTAATGGAGAAACCATTTTAAATTCATTTTTTTCCTTTTAAAAATTTAATATATCAAAATAAAAGTCATAATTATACTAGATACATAAGAATTATGTTAGGATTAAATTTTGGTACTTTTTTGTAAGGTTCTGTTTTTTAATTAATAGTTATAAAATACTGAATTTTATTTCAAATACTCTTTTTCATATATTTAATTTATAATGTTAAATTATATTTTAAATTTTTTTTAAGGTTTAATTGGATAATAATTTCTTAGATTACTCAAATTTAGTTCATTGGAACAAAATTTACACTCTCATTAGATATAAAACTGAGCAAACATTTGATCATTTTTTCTTTAAACATGTAGTGTCATCCTCTAAATGGGATAAATTTTAAATTAATTTATACACCTTATGTGATGGAAATTTGAAAAAAATTAATTCTATATTTTTAATAGTTATAATTTCTAATTTCTAATATGTCCAAAATAGTTTTCTACCAAAATTACTAGTGAATTTAATTAAATATAATTAAATTTGTTAAGGTAAAATTAAGAATACCAAAGGACTAAACCATAATTTTTAGATATTAAATGACCTATACACTTTATGAAATACGTTTTATAGACATATTTCGACCCTATATTACCGTATTTAGAATTCGGACCATTCTTTATCTAATTAAAATTAAAACATGGTTGTGGTCCCTTTCTTTTAAATTTTTTAAAAAGCACGTCTTCTCTATTATAAAAGTCCTCATCTCCTCTTACTTCCATAGTACTCTCAAGCCACATGGGCTTGAAAAGTATCTGAAGAAAAATCCCACACATACATAAATTACTAAATGAGGCCTCCTTTGGTGTGAAATCGTACCAAGGAAGCCCTTTCGTGAAAACCAAATGGAGTTCCCCGATTTAGAGGTAGCATCCTCCCTAAAACTCCATTCTTTTATTTTTTTCTGCACTCCCTAAAATATTCTGATACCATTATTTTATAAAAAAATAGTGTCGTGAATATTCTATGCAGTTTTTTTCTAGGGATTTGAACTAAAATTACAGACCCTTCTATCAAATGGGTAATGAACATACTGTTTACGTGTATAGCGGACTAATTCCTTATTAAACGATGATTGTTCATTTTTTCAATTACCACCTCTCATGGTGGAAATTATGAAGAAAAATATATTTATATATATATTATATAATATTTGTTATTTATTTAATCTTCTTTAATTATTTTATAACACATTTTTCTATTCTTTCTATTTGGTTTTAATACGATAATTTCATTTGAGTATGTGTGGACTATCTCCCCTCAATGTGATGTGATTCTTTCATACACTACATTGAACATTTGAAGGATGGATTTAGTGAATATATTTGATATATATGATATAATTAATCAACTATAATATATATATATATATATATATATATGTCTTTAATTTGTTTTTTCAATATGAAAATTAAACAGAAATATCATTCGTGTGTGCGTATTGATTACCATCTCCATGAACGTTTTATTACATTTGAAACATCTATATTATATTAATTATTATAATAAAAATATACTGAAAATAAATTATTTTTAAAATAGGATTTATATTCTGGATATGATGATACAAATATAACAACCAAATACAAGACAAATAAAGACACATGAAAAGAACAAAGTAGATATTATCATAAATGAAAACTTAAAATAAATTTTTTAATGATTGGGTAATAAAAACACAAAATAAAACCATATATTGTATTATGAATATGAATATGTTTATATTATATATTTATAACAATTTTTTTATTATATTGGCTATTTGAATGAGCAAGACGTGAGTCATGACACAAGGTAATGGGATTTCATCACACTTTTTATTTTTATGAAATACATGATTTCTTCCAAACACATTCATTTGGAGTGGTGTGAATACTTCCAATATACTTATTATATTATTATTATACATTAATTTATTAGTATTTATATATAAATTATATGTTATTTATTTATTTATATTTTTGAATCCAAATTCACTAAATTGGTAGAGTAATTTCATCCCAATTTCCATTCTTTGAGACACATGCCATGTCATGCACATATATTTTTATATAAGGTGAATATACTGCATTTGGAATGTTATATCATTCTTCTAATAAATTTAATGATATTTTATATTTCATGTAATTAAATTTCTTACATGAGGTGTGTGATTCAATGTTTCCAAGTGATAATATGTTTATTGAGATAATCCCATCATTGGTCGAGATTGTTTATGATTATTCATCCATCAATTAAATTTTCATGAACCGCCTTCAACAAGATAGGGGAAGTGATATAAAACTACCAAACACTTAATTATTCATGTTGAAGGAGAGATAATGACCCCCCAAGTCCCACCTTCAATAATCCTCGGAGTGGTGACTATCACTAATGGTATAGAATCACAAGTAATATGGAAGGTATTACCATTTTTATAGAAAGAAAAGATCAAGAGCTAAGATGGTAAATCTCAAACAACTAAAAATACAGAAATTAAATGCAAGGTCCAACCCCCTTTTTCCATATTCATGTTTAAAATAATGTTCTATAAGTACAGGAAAACTGTGATGAAAAGTACTAAAAGAAAAAAAAATAGAAACGGAAATTCTCCCGACGTTTGAGAAAGTAATGTACGACATGGTCCTCAAGGTCCTCCTAAAAACCTAAATGTAGTTTTATATACATAGAGTGAGTACACATGCATACTAATTATGTAAAAACAAAAGCTCTCATGAACAAGTTGGAGGTATTATAATGCCCCGTGAGAAATAGAGATAACCAAAGCACCCACCAAGGAAACTATCCACCCTACCTCACCAAGGAACACTCCCCAAATAAGGAAAGTTAGGTAAGGTAATAGTAATAACACATCATTGTTTGGGTACCCCACATCACTTTCCCAATGGTTATTTAAGACATTCTACTTATCGAACCTCCCCCATATGTTCCAATGAGGTCCCACAATCTGAACAACAACAACCTTGTGGGTTATCAAAACCATGAATCCTGCCTGTAGACACCAAGGACACCACAACCACACACATCCCCACCTACAAAAACCCAGGCCATAACAACCACGACCATAATTGAAGTCACATGGGCCTCCTCCCAAAGACACTTGGGAAAATATCTTACCCGCACAAATATGGTCTAACCACCACAACACACCCTGTCCAATGTGTCATGGGTCATAAGGGGCTTTAGACCACCACAGCCTTCCTGAAGAGTATTAGGCGACCTATAAGAGGGAGCATAAAAGAGATAATAACTAGTAACTCATAAGAATGTTGGGGAAAAACCCTCCCCCATGAAATGGGGGTGCTCAGCACGAAGTGATCAACTTGGATGGGGTGTGAATAAAAAACACAAGAAGTAAATTTATACATATAAGAAAAAAATAATTCATCCCATCCTAAGGGGCCCAAAACCAGCCCACACACAAACACTCTAGTTATTATTTGAACATGTAGAAAATCACAGTAGCCACAACCAGAGCACCACCCATCTCTAGAGAACAATTTCCCATTGAATCCATTTTTTTTATAATGTTTAAGTGATTTGGTTAGAAATAATTCTTCACTAACAAGAAACTAACAGGCACATCCAAAAGTCAAAACAACTATACATTGATGAAGAAAAAATTCAAAAAAAAATTAAGCATTCACCCACAGTTCTCCTGTAAATCCACAATAAAAAAAGTGATCCTTGAGATCTCGAAAAGTTCTAGAACCAATCCAAGCCCCAACAAATATCCCCATGCGGCCTCAGATCCACAAAACAACAACTGAAGAATAGGGGATCCTATCCCCATCCACGTCACTCCACAAGCATCAAGCAGAACAACAAAGCTTATTAACAGAACTACGTAAGGGAGTTTTAATATTTAACTACACCATTTATGATGTTCTTCTTTCTGTTTGGTTAACTCTGGTGATCACACAAGGATTCATATACATTGTCCATCCATTTAAACAACCATGTTTATGTGATTAACCAGTTTCCATGATACATCCCTTCATTCACAAGATTATAAAAAAAAGAGTGTATATGTGAAAAAGAAAGGACCACCATTATCCAAGATTTTTAGTGGGCATAAGCCCATACCGTTACCAACTTATAAATAGAGATAAAAGGGTATGACAAAATCATCCTCAAAACACCCCTAAATTATTTAAAATCCTATTATTATCATTGTTATGGTTTGGTTTCATCCACTCACCAAGGAATAATTTTCATACTTACCCGCATTATACACAGTAGAGGGAGAAAAAGGAGACACCCTATTTGGATGATCAAATAGCAATGTTTTCTCCTCTCCCTTAGATCTAGGTTCACGTGAAATGTAGTGGAAGAACTCCAAGGTCTCCAATGATTTGGAAGAAGTGATCCAACACAGTCGCATGATTTTTCTCTTAAATAGGGATCCAAGATCCCCAAAGAAAATACGATAAGTAAAATAATCTCCATGTGATAAAAGGAAAGATCCTAGAGATATAGGATATAAAATCTTAAATCGATTAAAAAGGAAGATCTTTGTTTCACTACAGGTTGGTGGGATACACATGATGTAATTTAATTTTATTTCATAATAATACAAATAGAAGGTGGAGATAACATCTTTGAGTTGATAGATAACCTTTAAACAGGGAAAACATATAATATGGGTGAAGATAGAAGGCACAGGGAAAGGTGTGATACTGAGGAAAAGCCACATGTTTTAGTAATTGAAGGGTATCCCAACTCTTTATTGTTTAAAACATATTATTCTAGTTTTAATTGTATTTAAAAATGGTATTAAAACAATTTTACATCCAATGATATGGTACATGTGTGTATCTAGAAATACTTGAAAACTGAAAAAAAAGGTGGGACATCGTTCGTTGAGACACCATAAAGGTGCCACTGATTTGGTAGAACACCATAAGTCATTCCACCTTTTTGATGTGCGATTATGAAGGTGTGACCATAACAGTGCCACCATCACAGTGCCACCGTAATGAAACCACATTCAAGGTGCCACTGTTAAGGTGCCACCGTGATTGGTGACACTGTTTCGGTTCAAGAATTTGGTGAAACAAAGTGTTTGGAAAAATCCTTATTCATCCAATGATGGTCTACATGATACCTAAAACACGAGAAATTTGGAAAATTAATGGACCAGGCGGGTCTGTGACATTACATTAAATACCTCTCAAACTATTCTCATCCTTTAAAATCTAAGAGTAAACCCAAAGAAAAGAGGGGGGGTGTGAACAACCACCTCCTAAGATACCTCTTAGGGACCAAACCACCATATATTTTATCAAAAGCTGGAAAAAACCTCAATATCTAGGAACATAATTCCCTCATCTTCTGAAAAAATACTGAAACACTAAGAAACCACCCAAATAGAAAATTCAAACCATCCAGATACATGGATTAGGGGGTTCCTTCCTCCATGTCACGATACTATCTGCTTGGGGTGGCACTGACTGGACTGCATAGGTTTAATCACATCCACAATAATGAATCTTGATTATGGATCAAGTCCTCACCTATCCATGTTTAGGAAAATTCACACACACTTAGAGAACAAGGGATATATCCCATCCCATAGTTAACATGGTCAAGCACTACATCACAGTCAAGTAAAAAACCAGATAGAAAAAAAAAATCAAAATAGATCTAGGTACTAGGAATGCATATGTGCCTCCAATTACCAGGTACACAATTTGTGGCCACCATGCCTCTGTAAACATGAAACATTCTAATGGTTCATCCACAAAGCACATTTTCCTCAAGATTCTAGATCCTCATAGGTCTCTCTAGGAATGCCGCATCATCCTCGATATCCAATCTTCCCTAGTCAAGGATATGTGAGTCATCGTCTAGACATTGAAAGAGCTAAGACACATGGAAGAAATCATGGAACTTCTGTAACGATGGTGGTAGAACCAGCTAATAAGCCACATTTTTTACTCGATGAAACACCTTGAATGGTCTGAAAAACCAGGGATAAGGTTTACTCACCCGTGTCGATCCTCCATTTCCGGTGCCGAGGGGATACTTTTAAGAACACGTGGTCCCCTAACTCAAACTCCAAGGGTGTCCTCCTATGATATGAATATGAATTCTGTCATTACAGATCCGTCTTCATTCTATCTTGTATAAGCTGAACCTTTTTTGTCTTTCTATACACCTCCTCTTGGCTAAGAACATAAGTTTCCCCAACCTCTGCCTAGCACATGGGTGAATTACATGGTCTTTCGTACAAGTCTTAGAAGTGATCCATTCCAATGGTAGAGTGATATCTATTGTTGTAGGAATAAAATACTAGAGGAATGTGTCATACCCAAGATAACTCGTAGTCCAAAACAAATGCTTGTATAATATCTTCCAATGTCTGGATGGTATTCTCTTTCTACCTATCAGTCTGGGGGTAGAAAGAAGTGTTGAGGCATTGCAGGGTGCCAAAAGCAGGTTGCAATCCTTTCCAGTATATTGAGGAAAATCATGTATCCTGATTTGAAACTATAGACCTCAGAACTCCATGCAACTACACCACATTGTCCACAACCTCTACAATTAGCCATCCACCCCACTCGAATTCTTGACTACCAGGAACTGAGTTGATTTTGTTAGTCGGTCCACTACAACCTAGATAGAATTGAAACCTCATTGAATCATGGGTAGTCCCGTAACTGAATCCATTTATATCTCATCCCACTTCCACTAAGGGACATATAAAGTCTACAACAGACCTCCTTGGATGTAGTTCCCAGCCTTCACCTACTGAAACACAAGGCACCTTTCCACAATCATTTCCATTTACCTCTTCACCTGGGGCCACAAAAACTCACCCCTCAAGCACTGTAACTTCTTGGAAACTCTTGGGTATACATCAAGGGGTGAGTTATGGAACTCACCATGAAATTTTTTCTGCATTTCTACTGAGAAAAATAGTTTTCCATTAAATAGCATCTGATTCTGACCTTATTATGACCATCATTCCAGAGCATTTCCGAGGCTAACACGATCGTGTATCACTTCAGCCTCTATGTCCCCCCACTGAGACTCCTCCACCATCTGTACAAAGGAAGAATGCACCATTATATGGGACATACATCCTATACCACTATCCAACCTTACATCCAGGTGTAATCCATCTAACTCTTCCATCACCATCCAAGAATATGTTGATTCTCAAACAACATCCTTCACCGACTTCATGATCGTGGAATAAACTACCACATTCCCCTTTCCTGAGGTCTAAGAAATCTCAACATCATTTTCCTGATGAAACTCCATCTGCCTCTATTTCCACATGTTGAGGTCATGTTGGGAGGAGATATACCTCAAGCTCTTGTGATCCG
The DNA here is from genome assembly GCA_963277665.1 of Viscum album. NCBI lineage: Eukaryota > Viridiplantae > Streptophyta > Magnoliopsida > Santalales > Viscaceae > Viscum > Viscum album. Next base: position 116,368,543 of record OY728127.1, read on the forward strand.
TGAAGACCACAAAATGTTCCCCGATGAAGTAATTCCCCCAAAACATCAGCACAAACACAACCATTGAATGCCCTATATCAGGGGTGGAATAGATACACTCATGAGGACGTAACATCCTAGACCCATAAGAGGTCACTCACTGCTTCTACATCAGTACACAACCCAAGGCCAGGCCTGAATCATCACAGAACACTTCAAACGTTACCCCTTCCTCGGGAAACCTCAGTACTGGGGCATTGACTAGTATCCCCTATAGATAACTAAAGGATTCCTAACACTAACCACTCTATTAAAATGACTTGTATATCATGGTAAAGTCTGTCAATGGTTTTAAAACGTGAGATAATTTTTGAAAAAACATACAGTAATAAACTGATAGACCCAAGAAACTAGGAACCTCTGCTTCAGTTCTGGGAGTTTCCCAAGAAACAAATTATTTTACCTTTGATGGGTCCACTATTATTCCCTATTGGGACACCACGTGTCCATGTAAGTTAACCTATCATGTCTAGAACATTCACATGGACATATTCATGTTGATCTGGTGCTGTTGGAGGACGGCTAAAACTATCCTCAGATGCTCGAGATGGTCCTCCTATGATCTTGAGTAGATCAACATGTCATTGATAAACATGAATGCGAACGGGTCCATATATATTCAGAAAACTAAGTTCATGATCCCCATGAACATGACTAGTGCATTCATAATGCCGAACGACATGACCACAAACTCAAAGTTCCCATATATTTACCTAAAAGAAATATTTGAGTTGTCACCCTCTTTTACCCACAACTGGTGATATCCGGACCACAAATCGATCATAGAGAACTATCCTACTCCAATTAACTAGTCAAAAAGGTATTTGATCCATGGTGGGGGGTAACAGTTCTTAATAATCACATGATTTGGCCTTTAGTAGTCTAAAAAAACCCTAAGACCACCGTCTATCTTCTTTGAGAATAAGACTGGAGCACCCCATGATGACGTGATCAGTCAGATAAAACCCTTCTTCATCAGTTCATCAACCTAGATCCCCAAATCCATCAACTTTGAAGGAGCCCTTTGATAAGGAGCCATTGAAATTTGATTGGCACCAAGTTCCATGTCTATCCTGAACTGAACATCGCATCAAGGGGATAGAGTCACCAACTCTATATAGAAGATTTCTAGGAACCTACTGATGATCCATGAGACTCCCACCATCTCTGTATCTTCTGATTCCACTGAAAATTCTTCTAAAAAAGAAGGGGATCGACTCATCGACTTCCCTCCTTGAAACCCTTCTTGCCAACGAATGATTCATGCTTCTCACCCATATCTGAAAACACGACCCTTCTCCATAAGTTGTTGATAACAGCGTACATAGAGAACAGCCAGTACTTTCCTAAAAGGAAATTATATGGCTAAATATATAGAAAAAATGGTCCCCACTAGACTGATGTGGCCCCAAAATTAGTATACATTCCCATTAAACATAAGACAAGATGGTATAACCTCTGACTGGGATAGTCAATACATGGGGCACAAGAAGTATCTTTTCATCTAGACCTAGAGCATGGTATAGACAAGGTGCAACAAAGGACTGAAAAGATCCTGAATCAAATAAGGAATATGCAAGAGTACTAAACAAGTTGATCTTACCTCGAACATCCTTTGGACCTATTGGAATGGATACTTCTATGGTGTACAACTTCCCACACCCAGCTATTTTTCACCAGATATGTTGGTCACCTCCATGATGATTCCATGGTCGAGATCCCTTCAGAGTGCCTTGAGGCCGACCTCTTCCTGCAACGTCTGCTCAATGAGGAGCAAGAGCTCGCTCTCCCTATTGCGGCTGATAAAAAGGCCTAGCTAGAAACTATTGCGGCTGAGGTGGGTGTGGTACCTTCCCACATCCAATATACTTAAATCTATCTAGGAACTGATTCTGAAGGTTCCCACGGCTGCCATTGATAAAGCATCTCGGTCCTAGGCCCTTAGGGAAAGGGTGAGGACTAGTAGATCAAAACTAGAATTGATGGGGCCTGCTCCCCATCAACTGATACCTAGAAGACCTTGAGGCTATAAGACTATTTCTAATAGCCTTCCCCTTAGACAAGATCAACTGGATCCCCTCTCATGGAACACCTACTTGTGTGTGCATCCTCTCCACCACATCATCCATCGTTTAAATCTCCAAGTACATCGGTAGAGTGAAGGGAGTAACTACATACTGAATAGATGGTCGATGTAACTCCTATAAATTTCTCTTCTGAGAATCCTCATCCAGAAATAGGTTCGAGGAAAAATAAATTAAATACTTGAACATTATCCCAAACTTCTTTACTAACATGCTCCCCAATGGGAGGGAGTGTAACTCTTGTCCCTTTTCATCCATTGTTATGGAAGAAAGGAATTCCAGCTGGAACTCCTTCTCGAAGATAGTCTATGAAACCCGAGCATCCCTATTCTCCCCAAGGTAGAGTGTCCACCACTGAAATGACTCTACCCACATATGGCTCATTGCTAGAGGAACCTAGTACTCAACCGATGCCTGGATCAAGCTGAAAGCTATCACCAAATCCTTGTTCCAGCCTTCTATCACCATGTTTGAGAAGATTCCCGCATACATCCCGAGGGGATTCCACTGAAATGCACAAAGTATATTCTACCACTGGTCATCCTACTCCTCTCAATCATCCCAATACTAATCAGCCAAACTAGCCACTTAGTCCATGATAAACCGCATTACTCATGGTCGTCGTCTGTGTTCCATAACTGGAAGGTAAAGAAGGAAATGCCTAAGACAGAGTAGTGTAAAAGAACTACATTAATTTTTTCATAAACATTTTATTCATTTTGAACTCCCCAAACACCCATAACACACAAGAACACATGTCATGATGATGTATGTACCTTTCCCTGGGTTTCTATCATGCAATCAGTGAAGCCTCACTCGGTCATTTGGTAGGTCTAGAGTGCTTTCATTAGACCATGGGGGGCCCTAAAATCCCATGTCCTAGACGGTCTTCCCTGGCCTATCTCACACACCATTATTTCCTAACACTATTTCCCTACCATTCCGTGCAATACTCACCGTGGCTAACTTTTAACTTCATCCTATCTCTTAACCAACCTCCCTCTGATACCATTCTATCATGACCGGCCTTCACCAAGGGGAGGGAAGGGACAATAAACATCTATACCCTTCCTACTTCAAGTTGAATAAGAGATAATGAATCTTGATTAATGCCTTCAATAGGCCCTAGAGTGGTGACAAGCACCAAGGGTATTGAATCACACGTAATATGAAAGGCATTTACCTTTTTATAGGAAAAAAATATCAGGAGATAAGTTGGTAAATCTCGGAAAAATCCAAATACAAAAAGTAAAAGTACCGTCAAAACCACTTTTACAACATGAATGATCAATATAAAGTGCTACAAGTATAAGAAAACTTATATGAAAAGTACCAGAAGAAATAAAATAGCAATGAAAACTGTACCGATGTCCAACCTAGTAATGTCTGGTATGGTCCTCAAGGTCCTATTGGAAACATGAAAGCAGTTTCATATACATTGGGTGAGTACATAGGTATACTCATAAGGGAAAACCAAAAGCTCTCATGCACAAGTGGGGAGGCATTATATTTCCCCATGAGAAATAGTGAAAACCAAATCACCTATGAAGGCAAATATCCACCCATCCTCACAAAGGAACACCCCCCAAATAACGTAAGTCATGTAAAGTTATAGTAATAACACATTGATGTTTGGGTACCCCACAACGCTTTCCCCCTTGTTATTTTGAAAATCCTATGCATCAAACCTCCCCATAAGTTCCATTTCAGTCCCACTAATGCCCCAATAACAACTTTGTGGTTTATCACAACAACACATCCTAATCGCAGACACTTGGGCCACCACAAACACACACATACCCATCCAAAGACACCTGGGCCACCAAAACCACACACATCCCCGCCCACATACAGTTGGTCGGCCACTACCATATACATCCCCTCCTGCAAACACATGGTCGATAATAACCATTGTCTCACCTGAAGACACCATGGCCTCATCCCGAAGGAACTTGGGAAATAACAATTCCCACATACACCGTGGCCAACCACCACAACACACCATACCCAAAGAGTCTTGGGTCATAAGGGAACTCATGCCGTCATAGCCTTCCCGAAGAGTCTTGGGATACCTAGGAGAGGGAGCAGGACATACATAATAACCATCAACTCATAATAATGTGGGAAAAAACACCATCCCCCATGAAATGGGGGTGTTCGACATGAAGTGATAAACTTGGGAGGGGTGGGAATAAGAAACACAATAACTAAATTTATACATATAAGTTAAAAAGAACTCATACCAGCCTATGGTTCCTAAAAATATCCCATACACAAACACTCTTGTTATTATTCATACATGCCCAAAATCACAAAAAACAAAACTAAACCACCACCCATATCTAGAGAACAATTCCCCATTGAACCCATTCTTGTTATCATGTTCATGTGTTTAACTTGTAAATAATTATCTACTACTGGGAAACTAACAGGCTCATCCACAAGTCAAAACTACATTGTACTAAAGATGAAAATAGCCAAACAAAAATTTAAGCATTCACTCCTAGTACTATTATATAGCCACAACAACAAAAGGGATCTGTGAGAATCCTTGAAGTACTAAAACAAAACCAAGCCTCGACATAAGTCCTCATGCAACCTCTGATCTAAAAGCCAAAAAATAAAAAAGAGGGGATCCCATCCCCATCCACGTCACCCCACAATCATCAAGTAGAACAAATATGATTATTAGTAGAACAGAGTGAGGGATTTTTCAGGATTAACAACACCACTTATAATGATCCATATTTCTGTTTGGTTAATCGGGGTGATCACATAAGGATTATTATTCATTGGGAATCCATTTAAACAACCATGTTTACATGAATTAAAGGTTTCCATGTTACAGCCATTCAATCACTAGACTTTCCAAAAAAACAAAGGTGTTTTAGGGTGCAAGAAAGGACCACCAACCACCATGATTTTCAGTGTTCATAAGCCCATATAGTGAACAACATATAAACGGAGGTATAAGAGTATGAAAACAGCATCTTCAAACACACCCCTTCATTCTTTAAAATCCATTTTTTTCTTCATTAAGACTCTCTTTCATCCACTCCCCAAGGAAATATTATCATTCCCACCCAACATGATACATAGTAAAGAGAGACAGTGGAAAAAACCCTACTTGGATTATCAAAAATCTATATTTTCTCCTCGCCCCATGAACTGGGGTCATGAAACATGCTAAGGAAGTACTCCAAGGTCTCCATAGATGAGCATGAATGGATCAAACATGGTCTCATAATTTTTATCTGAAATAGGGACTCGAAGAGAACCAAGGAAAAGAGAATAAGAAAAATAATCTCCATGTGATAAAAGGCTAGATCCAAGAGTTACAGGATATGAAATCTCGAACCATTTAAAAACCCAGATCATAGTTTCACCACACTGTTTGGTGGTTAAAAATGATGGAATTAATTTTTTTTTAATAATTATACTCTAAGATAGTGGAGATAATCGATATGAGTTGATAGATATCCCTTAAACAAAAAAACCATGTAATAGGGGAAGATATGGAGGCACGGGGAAATGTGTGACATTGAGGAAAAGCCATGCGTTTTGGTAATTGATGGGTTTAATAGATCATGGGGTTTTAAAACATATTTTACTAGCCTTAAATGTCTTTAAAAATGGTATTAAGACACTTTTATATCAAAAGATACATTATAGGAGTGGAACTGGAGAAAAATGGGCAGGACACCATTCGATGAGACACCGTAATGGTGCCACCTATTCAGTGGGACACCATAAGCGGTGCTATAGTTTTGTTGTGAGACCCTGACGTTGAAACTTTTATCGTTCCCCCATCACAGAACCATCACAGTGGTGCCACCGTCACAACCCCACCGTCACAAAACCACTGTCACTACGCCACCGTCCTGACACCATCGTCACAACACCACCGTCATGGTGCCACCATGATTGGTGCCAATGATTCTCTAGAGATATTTTTTGGAACCATGTTTTTCAAAGAATCATTATTGAGACACTAATGGTCCCCAGGATACCTCGAACAACAGAACATTTGAAAATTAATGGAACAAGTGGTTTTGGGCCGTTACACAGATAATGTAAATAATATCTAAAAAAACTATTTCTTTTTATTCTACTCTATTTTTTCAAAATATATACATGTTTGAGTATAATATTTCCACACATCATTATATTATATAATTAAGAATGTTTTTATAAAAAATCTGAATATATTTCTCTCTGTGGTCGAAAATACGTATTATTTCAAAGACCCTATTTTCAAATTTTTTTTTAAAAAATTATATTCAAAGATCATTTTCATGGAAAAGGGTTTTGAAATTTTTTATGATTTTCATAGCTTCTATTAAAAGTTATAAAATATATTTTAAAGGAATGTTTTCTAAAAATATTTTCTGTTTTAAAATTTATATTAATCATTTTCAAGTTTTCATTATATGTTTTCAATGTATCTTTAATGAATTGATTTTCAAAAAACCATCAATCATTATTTATATGTTTTTATAAAATGTAAATGAGAAAGTTTTTTAATATGTATTGAAGATTCTTTAATAATTTCACATGGAAAGAGTTTTTCAATATATATAACACTTCTTTAACAAGTGTTCAAGGATTTTTTTTCAAAATGATTTCAACCATTGTTTATATGTCTTAAAAGTATTTTCATAGAAAATGGATTTCAAAATGGTTTTAAAGAAATTCAACGATAAAAATATGTTTTCCTTAAAAAAAAATTAAAATTCATTCCATGTTATTTTTCCCCTAAGATAAAAACTATTTATATCAATCAAGACCTTATAGGGAATGATCCAATGATTATATTCATATTAGTTATTGAATGGTTTAGGTTTTGAGGGAATAAATATTACTAAATCTATTTCACTTCCTTGGGTTCTATTCCTTTTAAACACACTTATCTTCATTGTTTATTATTTGATTAAATGATTATAAAACCTATCACTTTTACACATGTTATGAGGTGATGATAATGATTATCATTTAATTTAACAGGTTATTTTTTGATATTTATAAAATGCATATCGTATCATTGATCATGATAAGAATATTGTTTTGTTGGAAAAAGAATGTATGATTTCATTATGTGATGGGTAGGACCTATATACCCCTCTAAGGTATTGGTTAATGATAAATATTTTATGAGCTCTAATTCTATATGGGATGAAATCCAAGCCCAAATAAAGAGGTTATATAGGATGATATCCCAAGACCAAAAAATATGGTACATGGAAGGGCATCATATGGCCAAAAAATGAGATTACATGGGAGGACATCCCAATTTTAAAACAAGAGGGTAAATGTGAAGAGATACCAATCCTGAAACAATAGGTTACATTGGAGGACATCCCAAGACCAAAACAGGAGGGTTAACGAGTGGGAATCCGAATCCCAAAGCAATTACATGGATGATTAACCCAAGAATAACATGTTAGAAAGGCCTTGGTAGGCCACCACAACATAGGGGTTTTATATGTGATTTAGTTTTGCAAAATTCCATGTTTTATTCCTATGTTATGATTTTATGTATTATATTCATTATTTATTTATGATACATGTCTTATGAACTATCAATATTAATAATGATCTATGATATGCAGTGTATGGTACATAAATTTTCAAGCTTATGTCTCTTACCCTTTTTTCATTTTAGCCTTAATCATTTTTCTTTATTTACCCTTAATCGGAATCTAATCTCAGCCATTTATTATATTTCATTTCCCAAGGTTATTAAGGAATGTTTTAGGAATAAGTACTGAAGGTATAGATCATTATGGAAGATGTTGAAGATTTTTCACTAGGATAGAATATCTTGTTTCCTAATTTAAAAAGAAACTAAACTATTACGGTCATTAGGCATGTATGTAACCCCCTAACCCCAAAATCCCGAAGCTATCACATTACTTATTACATTGGCATGATTCAAAGGAAAGAAATCCAAATGTAACGATAAATTTAGTAGTCTTAAATTAACTATATACATATATGTAACTTATATTGCATTGATAAATGTTAAAAATACAATATGTAACAAGAACTAATAAATTGAAGAAATGTGAAATCAATAAATGGTTTTCTCCTCATAACATTTTGAAGGTAAACAAATGAAATGGGTGAGATCAAATACTTAGTATGGTTTTCCAGTAGCATAGGGATGAATCAAAAATAATTAAATCATCATAAAATTTGTATAGTCAATATGGAGTGGAAAATAAATGAAAAATAAATTTCATTAATAAAATGAAAATGAAACCACATCCATATATTTTTTCATATTGAAAACCTCATGGATATAAACAACTGAAAATTCATAAAGATAAAGCTTAATATTTGGATGTCATGTATTTGGAATGTGATACAAGTATACCATTGAAATAGTTTATGCCTTCAGGTAGGGACCCATGTTATTTTTGGAAACAAATTCAAAGGGGTTGTCACCAACCAATTTGTCTCATGAGACTTGTCAATGCATCATGGGGCTATAGCAGCCCCCACCCATCACATCAAGTCCAAAAAATTATTTATAGATAGATCTAATAAAAGTAAAATATTCCTTCTCAATACCAATATAGAGTAGAGTATATAGATTCATCAAAGTTTGTTGACATATATAAAGATACTTTTAAATGAGACCATTTAACATTTCTTGAGAAAATAATACATAGACATTTTAAAGTGTCCCATACCACCTTAAAAACATTAAAATCATAATACCTTATAATATCATGAGAATAATGAGACTCTTGATATGATATACCAAAGAGACATACATGAAAACAAGTAAGATGAAATTTTTGAACATGGAATATATCTCATAAAATATAACGTGATTTGAAAAAAAATCCTTTTTTACTTTAGAAAGAAATGTTCTTTTGGAAAATAATTTGTAATTTTCATGAAATCAGATTATAAACATGTATATGGCAGAATATAAAAGGTAAGGTCGTTGAAATTATATTTTAGTCTTAAATAAATTTTTATTACGGTCAAAATAATTTAAAATGTGTTTTTGTAGAAGCTTTAGAAATATATCATTTTAGTGCCGTTTAATGAATTATTTAAAGATATTTTAAAGAAAAAAGGCATATTTACTTTCATAAAACAAGAAATGGACCAAAATAGCTTCTAAAAATAAATTTTTTTGAATTTATAAAGATAAATATCGCTTGAAATTGATTATATAGTGAACATCAAAATAGGTAAGAATTTGAGAAGTTTATTGAATTGAGCGTGTGTTTCGGAAAGAAATTTTTGAATGATTATTTAAAAAATTTAACTTCCCATAAATGAAAGTATAATTCTATATGGTAAAAATATATATAAAATTAACAAATAATTTATGAGGAGTACATAATAGTAAAAAAATATCATTGAGGTTAGAAGAGAGTAAGAGCAACAACAACAAAAATGGCGATTAAAAAAAATACATAAAACATTGTAATCAATTGAATCGTATACCCAAAAATTAATAATAATAAAAGATATATTTATTATCATGAAAATAAATAGATTCATGATATTAATCATCAATGTGAAGTTTACATTAACCATACACAAGTAGTAGTAGTGAATACCGAATATCTCACAAAAATATGAGTGAGATGAAGAATCCCCTTACCTTAAGTCTGATGGTGTTGTTCAGTTGATCTTAGTGTCCTAGATAACCAAATTAAACTCATTAATTAACATTTCATGAACCAATTATTTATTTAATTAATTTATTATAACTTTATTATGTTCATTCATTTCCTTTTTCATGGGTTTAAGATGATCAATTTTATTGTTTATGAAGCATGTTTTTCCTTGGTTTTTATGACCTGTTTTATTGTATTCATGAATGGATGTTCATTGAAAATGTGGTAAAACATAAATAATTGTTAATATATATTACTAGTGACATTAAAAAGATATAAATTATCTTACAATGATTTAGGTTATACAACATGAGGTTGACTCATTAGATAAAAGATAATGGGAAAACATCGCTTGCCCCTCTGCTGCCAGTCGGTGGGAGGGGGAGGATTCTCGACATCCTCATAATGGACGGAGACACAACTTTTATCCCTTCACAAATCCCGCATCAATTCTAGTCTTTCCTACAATAAATCTTGATCTGAAGGTTCTTGGTATTCGAGAAGCTGACCTTGTGGTTCCATTGACAACTAGGGAGTTTACAAAGGTAGAGGGTTTACTACATCTAATGTTGGTTGCCCAATTTAGGAGCAGACGACCTTCAGTGGATGAATTTGACAGGTTTTTCATCATCATTGGGTTCTAAACGAATGAGTGGTTGTTAGACTTCTTTATAAAAGGATCTTGGTGGTGAGATGTTCTTCATTGGAGGACTTTGTTCATGCTCTATCATGCATTCCCAGGAAATGCGGTGGATGTGGCATCTTTCTATTTTGGTGGAGCTACGATTTATACCTGAATTTTGATTATCCTACAGTGTCGGTTTGGGTATGTCTTCCTCAACATCATCTACCATTTCAGAATCCCTCGATTTTACGTATATTAGGAAATTTAGTCCTTATATTTCTCGGTATGGATTCTCATACTGTGTCCGTATGTCATCCAATCAACCCATGCATGTGTGTGGAGGTTGATGTGTTGAGGTGGTGGGTTGAATTAGTATGGATAGAAGCTGGTGAAGAAGTATGGTGTAAACAACCAGTGGTCTTCAATCATTGGGTGGAATTTTTCTCTTCCTGCATAAGACTAGAACACTCACCCGCTGTTTGCAGATGTGATGGTCATAAGGAGAAGTTGATAATGTGGGGGAGGTAGTAGAACTAGACAATATAGAATAATCTCTTAGTGGGTAAGGCAGTGAAAAAGATACCTTCGAAAAAACAAGTGGAAGAACCCTCTATGTTGGTGATTTCTGCTAGGCTTAAAAAGGATTTGAGGGACCCAGACTAGGGTATTTCAGTGTGGAGAGATGAATCCTCTTCACAGGCGTCTCATGATGAAGGTAGGGGAATATCTGGGAAAGAAATTGAGGTGCGGTCAGAAATGGTGGCAATGGAATCCCAAATCAAGCAGAGTATTTCCGGGGTCAACACCCAAACCGTGGGAAAGGCTTCGGTTCATAATGGTGTTTAGACCCAAAACTCCTTTGAGTGTTTTGACACTAATGAGTCTATTTAGGACTCACCTAATGACTTGGATGGAGGAATTGCAGATGGTGTGCTGTATGAGGAGGATCCTAAGTCTCATGAGGCGGTACAAACACCAAGGATGAAGAAGGGGAAAGGATGCAAGGACTACTCGTATTTACCAAAACAAATGGAAACACGATCAGGTAAAAAATTGAAAACATTTGAGATGTATATTTCTTTGGCCCTCGCAGTTATTGTGCAGAAGAAGCCCCAAGTTACAGTTCAAGAAAACAACAATAAGGAAAACAATACCATAATGACAAAGGACTCTACAGAACGTATCCTCCACTCTGAAGAGAAGATGGTGAAAGACATTCATTATGTCAACATCCCATAGGAAATGGTAGAGATAATTGGAAGACCTATTCAAGTGATGGTCAAAAATGATCAGGTGAATTGGATTGATAAACAAGATATGATCCTGATGAGAGGCTTCAATGAAGGGAAAATCTGCAAAGAAGAGTATGTCCGAACATGGGACAAAATGGTGTGTCTTCTTGAAGATGTTATTGGAAAAAACCCTAATGATAAGGTATTTCATATGAGATATAGTCTTTATATAGAGGAAATCAATAACAGTTTGCATCTTTTCTTTGATAGCTTTGCTCTCTTCTATGAGGCTTCACCTCCGGATTAACTGGGACCGGTTTCTCACTTTGCCTAAAAAGTGAGTTTATAATAAAAAGTAAATTTTCAGTCAGTGCAAGGATTATATAACATTGAATAAGATAAAATAAATATATTATGATCCTTTTGAACAATTTAAATGGTTTCATTACCATTCATTAAAATTTTAATTGAAATTGAAAACCCGCTGTCCCTGAATGTGATAAATTAACAAATCTCGGTCAGTATTTTCATTTTTATTACAAGAGGAGGGGAAAAGAGAGATGATGATGAAAATTGAATTAGAATAATAAAATTAAAGTTCATTTATGTTAATGTAATTATCATATAATTTTTATTATGGAATATTAAGAATGAAAAATAAATGAAAATAAATGAACTCGAAATGAAAGAAATGTTGGGAAATCCCTCATGAAAATTCGACAACCTAACTACGTCGCATAAAATTAAATAAAATATTTTTGATTAGAGAAAATAGGTATTTCATCATTAATAAAAAAAATATGTACAATAAGGGGGATATTTAATGACATATCCTAGCAGTAAAATATTTAAATTAAAAGATAATAACACAATAAGAGTGCTTGAAAAAAATAGTGATTTTGAGATGAATATTCTGCAGCATAACAGATATGAAACATGGCTATAAAAACAAATAAAAAGAGAGGGTACATGGTTCAACCATTAATAAAAGAATAATAAAATTATATAGGGGAAAAATAATATTCAAATAAGAAGATGTTATGAAAATTTGAAATACATACCACATAAAAGAGAACTTGGATAGAAAAGATAAGTTGAGAATTCTCTAACCATGTAGAGTAACTCCTATGACATGAAGGATGGGACCTCTATGGCTTGAGTACATATTGGAATAACTACTAAGGAGGTAAATCTACTAGAGATTATAATATTATGTGTTTGGAATGAATGTAAACGATGTAATGAGTGGGTATTTATAGTAAAAGAGAGGGAGTTTTTATTAATTTAATGAGACACCTCATTAGTGGTTTTTTTTGAAAAACCATTGGCATTCCCATGGTATTTGACCATGGAATTAGCCACTTTGAAAAAATCACGTCATATTTTACTATAACCAAGTTGACCGGTAATTTATATTAATTATTAAATCATTATGATGTCATTAAACATACTGAAAACTGATAACTGTATTTGTACTATTAAAAAAATTCATGTATTTTAGAAAAATCCCAAAAGTTCACCCAAACCATTTTTCGACATGTATATTTCAAAAATGAAATCAATTTTTTAAAAATAATTTTTTATTATTTTTAATTTATTTTTTAAATAAAATAAAAATTTACATTAAAAAAGAACATCAAAATTATACATTTTTTTATAACACCATGAGAAATTAATCAATGTCCCATAAAATTATATTATAACAATAATACAATAAATTAAATATTTTTTATTATATTTTTTTAAAACACATCCATTTTAATTTATTAAATGAGTCATAAAATTGTAATTAAAATATTTACGACATACCAAAATACTAATAATTATACTATGATCGTTTTTTCACATTTATGATTTCTGAATTGTATTTATACATTAATGGGTGAAGTTTATTTTTTATGGAAAATATATAATTAATTACTATTCATAAGGGCATGTTACTATTCATAAGGGTATGTTTCTATTCAAAAAAAATTAGGTTTGTCTTATTGGACTCTAAATATCTCACTGGATGCAACTGTGTGTGTCAGTTTTCCAAAATTAAAATTAATGAAGTTGAAAAATTGTGTTTATTGGTTGGGTTATAATAAAGTTTTGTTTTGTAGATAATCTGTGTTTTATGCATTCTATATGAAATCTATTTGTAAATTCTTGCGGTGTTACATTATTCCCTCCTCAAAAAAATTATGTCCTCGTAATTTTACATAGCCATTCAAAAGTTAAAGGCTGATTATCAAAAATTCCCTTGTGGGAATCCCACCTCAGAAATAGGGCTAATATAATATACACCTAAAAAATGTTTAGGGAAATTAGGTGGTCACCAAAAATATTATTCTTTTGAATGGGGTGACATTATTTGGAATTATAAACCTCGCCATGGAGGAAAAAATTTATCTATGAAGTTTTGATGGAATGTGATTGAGATCTTGTTCAGATGAAAGTTTGATTACTAAAAAACTATAAACTTCCTGGAAAACAATTCATCGATTTTATAAAAAATAATGATAATAGTACTAAATTTTATTTAGGACTCTTTTTATTGTGCTGAGTTATTATTCCACTCTATAAGTGTATAAATATAATTTTTTTTTTAAAAACTCATCCTTTGATTGGACCTTGAACTATATATACTTCATCACTTAGAATAGGCTATGCCATATGGTGACGTAATACATTAAACAATAAATTCTCATACAATTATCAACTTAAACCCTTTCTAAAATGGTTAATCATTCCGAAATATAATGATTCCACACTTTAGAATGAAGGTCTCTGAATTTCCAAGATGAACATATCATTATCCCTTAATCAACCGAAATAATCTCTAAATTTTCAAATTCCAACCATGTGAATAACTTCATAATGTATCCTTTTAAAAAATGGTAATAACATGAATCACCATAAAAACCATTTTTGGAAACATGAATTCTTCTGTATTCCTTAAGTAAGATATAGGTTATTGGATATATTCCATAAATCCAAAAGTGTTGTAAACTTCATCGATGATACCATTGACTACTTCTTGACAAGTCATTAATCCATTCCAAGGTAGTCAGTATTTATCCAAAACAATAAATTCTTCATCATTATCACAACAGTATATATATATTAAGGGTTTTATTTCAATAAATCAAGAGTTTTCCAAAAAGATTAACTTCCAATTAATATGTTTTCTTGGTTCTATTAAACTTATGGTTTCAAATCCTTAATGAAAAAGTATTGCAGTGGAATCCTCTTATATTCCATAATTCTAATAACCAGTATCAAATGAAATGATTTTTTACTAGGAAAATTAACTATTATACTTCATCTGTAGTATCATCATAATATGGTAATTATACACAATAATTTTGGTGGGGTATATTTTTTTGAATCTTGGGACATTGATTCACATAGTGTCCCATCTTCTTGCATTTGAAGCATTATACATTGGAAATCATTTTCCTACACTTGAAAAAATGAACATGGTGTCATTTTTCTCAACACTTAAAACAAATACCCATTCCCTTCATGAATTTACAAGGTAGATTCTTTCCATGGTTATCACATGTGGGAAAGCCCTTATTTCCCTTCTTCCCTTTATATCTGTATTTCGCATCCATTCTCTTTTTCTATTGCTTCCAATAAATCCATAGGACACAAATATGTGTTTACATACCATGTTAACACATAATAATCTTTCCTCATATGATGATGATACTTTGGAGACAATCATCCTTTGAAAGTATGGCCTAAGACCATTAGAGATAGGATCCTTCTTACTCTTTGCATCACACGCATTGGTGATGTTCTCATTCCTTATCCTATACTCCATTTCTAATCAATTCCATATTATATATTATCTCATAAAATTATTAACTCTCTATAAATATATACCAAGTATAACACATAACCTAAATTTATGCATTGTAAATCCTAGAACCATATTATTTGTTTAATTTTGGGGTATAAATCGTTCCAAATTGTGGGTAAATAAAATTTATATTATCCTAATCATATCCTCGGGAGTGTCAATATAGGTGCGAAGTAAGGCCTATTGTCATATACCAGGATTCCTCAGGGTAAACCCAAAACTCCTTGTTATATTTTTCACTCCTAGGTGCATATGTTCCAGAATAACATCCACTTTTATTATCTAGTCATGGATGTATTTTCTAGAAATATCTACATAATATATTCATTTCCAAAATACAAGGATATTTTTGTTTTTTTATCATCATAGACTATCATATACGTTTGTTCCCTAATCACTGTTTTCTAAATCTAGTTTCCATGTTTTGTTCTAAATTTTTTTGATACTATCTGTAACACCCCAACCCCAGAAGCATGGTGTCAGTGGAATACTTATTATATTGGCATGATTGAAAGGAATAAAATATATATGGAATGATCAGTTTAGTAGTCTTGATGAAACAATATACATAGATGTAACTCATATTACATTGTGAAAGGTAACAAAATACAATATGTACCAAAAAAAATAAACTACATCCACAAGAACTGAATAAATAGTCTTCTCCTCATAACCTGTTGATGGTAAACAAATGAAATGGGTGAGATAAAATGCACAATAAGGGTTTTAATAGTGGAGGCATGAATCAAAAATAATTGAATCATCATCAAATAGGAATGGTCAATAAGGAATGGTGAATAAATGAAAATACATACAATTAATAAACTATAAAATAAAACAGTATCCATATATTTTTTCATAGCGAAAACCTCATGGATAGTAATAACTAAGAACTTATAAATAGAATGATTAATATTTGGAAATCATGTATCTGGCACATGATACCGCTATACCATCAAAACGGTTTATGTATGTTGGTAGAAACTCATCTTATTTTTCGAATCAAACGTGAAATATTTGTCACTAACTAATTTGTCTCATAATACCTATCGATGATTTGAGGGGCCATAGCGGGCCCCACCCATCACTTCAAGTCCAAGACATTATTTATGCCTAGATATAATACATGTACAATATTCCTTCTCAATACCCATATAGAGTAAATGATTCATATTAGTCAAAGGATGTTGACATAAATAATGATAATTTTAAATGAGACCAATAAATAATTCTTGAGTAACTAGTCCTTAAACCTTACAAAGTGCCACATACCATCATGAAACATTCAAATAATAATGCATTAGAATATCATGAGAATAATGAGACTCTTGATATGATATACTAATGGGAAGTACATACACAACAAGTAATAAGTATGTTGGGAACATGGAATATATCTTATAAAAGATAAAGTGAGATGAGGAAAATCCTTTTTTACTTTGGAATGAAGAGTTCTTCTGTTTTTTTTAATTTTTATGAAATATGATTATAAAAATGTATATCCTAGAAAATAAAAGTGAAGTTCATTGAAATTATACTTTAGTCTTAAATAAATATTATTGAGGTGTAATCATTTAAAAATTGTTTTTAAAGAATCTTTAGAAAAAGAACATTTTTGTGCTGTTTAAGGAATTATTTAAAGATATTTTAAAGCACGAAGGCATGTTTTCTTATATAAAAAAATAAATGAACCAAAATATCTTTTTCACATTAAATTTTTCGATTGTGTAAATATAAATATTTTTTAAAATATATTATATAGTGAACTTCAAAATAGGTAATAATTCAAGAATTTCCATGAATCGAGGTTGTGTTTCATGAATTTTTTTGAAAGATCATTTTAAAACATATAACTCCCATAAAAGGAATGTATGATTATATTTGATACACAATTATATAGAATTAATAAATAATTACTTCGGAGTACATAAGAATAAAAAAAATATCTGTGAGGTTAGTAGAGGATAAGAGAAAATCAAATAAAAATGGCTGTTTGGGTAGAAAATACTTAAAACATTGTAATCAATTGAATCGTATGCCTAAAAATTAAAAAGTATAAATGATACATTTATTGTAATAAAAATAATTAGATTCAGGATGTTAAACATCAATGGGAAGTATAAATACACCGTACGCAACTAGTAGTAGTGAATACATAATATCTCGCAAAAATGGGAGCGAGGTGAAAAAACCCGTTACCTTAAGTTTGATGGGTTTCTTCACATGATCTTAGTGTCCTGGATAACCAAATTAAATTCATTTATTAATATTTATAGAACATATTATTTATATAATTTATTTATTATAACCATATTTTTATCATTTATTTCCTTCTTGGTTGGTTTATAAGGTTCAATTTTATTGTTTTGGAAACATTTTCTTCCTTGGTTTTAATGATCGGATTACTTGTATTTATGAATGGAAGTTCATTTAAAATGTGGTAAAACATAAATAATAGTTAATATATATTATTTGTTACATTACATAGATACTAATTATCTTACAATGAACTTTTCTATATACTATAAGGTTGCCTCATTAGATAAAAGTTAATGATAAACGCTTAGATTAACTTGGCAGTTTTGAGTTTAATCTACTCGTTTTATATTATTATTTTATATTATGAGTTCCTATTTATTCAAGAACATTTCATAAGATAAAATTCATATATTATGATATGTTTCAACCATTAAAAAGGTTCCATTACAAGTCTTAAATATATTAATATAAATTGAAAACTCTTCATCCTTGAATGTGATAAATAAACACATCTCGGTCAGTATTTTCATTTTTAGTATAAGAGGATAGGAAAAGAGAGATGATGGGGAAATATTTCCCTAGAATAATAAAATTAAATTTTAAGTAATGTACTATAATTATCATAGATATTGTATTAGGGGATATCATGAAATAAAAAGAAATGAAAAATGTAACTCGAAGTAAAATTAAAGTTGAGAAATCCCTTATGAAAAATTGGCAGCCTAATGACACCGCAAAAAATTTAATAAAATATTTTGATAAGAGAAAAATAGTAATCAACCATTAATAAATAATATTTTCATTTAGAGGATATTTTTTGACATTCCCCAGAATAAATAAATTTAACTTAAAAGATAATAACATAATAAGAATGTTTGAAAAAGAGATAGAATTTGAGATGAACATTCTGCTGCATAACAGCTACCCAATATGGTTATATAAAACATTAAAAAGAGAGGGGACATGGATCACCCATATCTAGGATAATAAGAAAATATTTTAGGGACAAAATAATCGTGAAATAATAACATGATATGAAAAAATGAAATATTTACCACATAAAATATCATTGATGTAAAAGATAAGCTGAGAATTATCTTAACTTTTAGAGTAACTTCTAAGACTTGAATGTTGGGACCTTTGGGGCTTGATGAAACCTTGGGAATTATAATAAGGAGTTAAAAATACCAAATATTTGAATACTATGAGTTTGGAATGAATGAAAACTAAGAAATGAGATGGCATTTATTGAAAATGAGAGGGAGTTTTTTATTAATTTAAAGGGACACCTCATTAGTGATTTTTTTAAAAACAATGGGCATTCCCATATTATTTTCCCATGGTATTAGCTACTTGGGACACTCAAATCTTATTATACTGTAACCATGTATACCATCACTTTATTTTAATTATTACATCACTATGATGTCATTAAACATATTGAAATCTCAAAACTGTATTTATACTATTCATAAAATATTCTAGTATTTTAGAAAAATCCCAAAAATTCCCCCATCCATTTTTCAACATGTAGAATTTAAAAAAGAAACCAATTTTTCCAAAATATTTTTCTAAATATTTTTAATTTAATTATTAAATAAAATCATAATTTATTCGAAAAAATTATACTGAAACTACAAATCATTTTATAACACCTAGAGAAATAAATCAAGGTCCCATAAAATTAACTTATAACCATAAAATAATAAAGTATTAATTTATGATTAAATATAAAGAAAAAACATTTGTAGTTTAAATTATTAAATTAATCAAAAAATGTAATTGAAATATATATGAGATATAAAAATACGAATACTTATACTATGATTGGTTTTTCACTTTTAAGATGTCTAAATTGTATTTATACATTCATGGGTGATGTTTATATTTTTTTGGCCAATTTAATATTCACTACTTTTTATAAGGGCGTGTTTCTATTCATAAAGGTTTGTTAATGTTCATCAAAAATTATGTTTTTCTTATTAAACTCTAAATATCTTATTGGATGCAACTCTGTCTGCCAGTTTTCTAAAATTAAAATTATACAAGTGGAAAAATTATTATTATTGATTGGATATAATAAAGTGTTGTTTTGTTGAGAATTAGTGTTTCAGGCATTCTATATTAAATATATTTGTAAATTTTTGGGGTGTTACAATGTATTTTTTCTAATGTACTAAATATTCATCTAAAATTATGTAATATCCATGTATGTTATACCATGGTTGGTATAGTTGGTGTCAAAGAAAAAGGATTAGTCAACATTTACAAAGTAGGATGATATAAAATCAATGATTTCACTTGGTAAATTTCTACAGATTTGTCTATGCATGTCTCTAAATATAAGGATGAGTAATCTTTTAAGAAAATGTACAAAAAATTTGGTAATGGATAGACTGAGTGTTTTACCAGATATAGATCCATTTAAGGATGATACAAGTGGAAATTCATTTGTAATTGATATACCTAGGGGTAACAACTCCTAGAATATATTATGGGCCTGACTCATGGTAATCTAGTACATAACATTGGGTCGTGGTTCCCACCTCGTATGACATGCCATGGGGATTTGCTTTGGGAATTCAAAAATTATCATGAACCATCATGAAGGATTTAAATAGATGTTGGCTATGATTAACATTGGATTAACCTAAGGTTCCATAGTTTAAGAAATGATTCATAAATTAGATATCATATATTTTTTCATTATTATGTGGTTTTTAACATTGATAACTATTTATTACTCTATTATTTTCATTTTAGTCAATGGATAGAACTCGAAGGAACTACATTAATGGTGACATAAATAGAGAATGCAGAGACTTTACAACTGAGCAACTAAATTCTATTAGTGCAATAATGAAAATCCACATATAAATACTCAACATGATTTATCAAGCGAAGAACTATGATATTTTCCCAAATGAGAAAAGTAGGGGATAATATTTTTTTGAGTCAACCACGTGGAATCATCCACCTTCTTTTAGTAGGTATTTTAATCCAATTAATGCCAAAATATGGATTTGTACCATTGAAAAGATATTTTATATTCTCCATTGTTTGAATGATGTGAAATTCAATTTTGATGTGTATATATTAGAAGGTGTAGCAGAATAATGGAGGAATCATATAATGAATAGAACACATCAAGACAAAAATGACTCAATGGATTTGGATAAGTTCAAAAATGAAATTTTTTAATGTAATTTGATTGGATTCATCATATGAAGATGGAGAATGAATTCCATGATTTTAATAAGAAGAATGAATAATTTTTGTGTGATTATGTTGAAATTATCCCTTAAAATACGAGCAAATCTTTGGGTATTATCAATCATCTGAAAAGTAAAATTCATTGATTTTATAGTGGTCTGAAACCTAGTATTCGAAAGGCCTTGAAAATAAGAGAAATTAGAATCTGTGAAGAATTGGTTATATGTTCTATAAATGTGGAATTAGAGGTTGGAGGTGATTAACAATATCATAGTTTTTATAGGAAAATGAATATAGAGTTCAAAGTAAAATGTAACAATAATAGAGAAACATATATCCTTCCATTATGAATAATTTTCATGAAGAAACATCATGGAATTTTTTTGAGGGAACTAATAACTATTTTATGTGTTAAAGTAATTGTCATAGAGTAGTTGGATGTCCAAATTATTTGTGTAAGTAAGATAACGATGACAGAAATGATAAATCCCCATAGAATATGCCTCCTACACATTAGTATTTCAATTGCATGGTGTTTGGCCATTATGTTAATAAGTGCCCCAATCCAAGGACTAATGTGAATGATAAGCCACAAAGACCACTGATAACAATAGGGAAAGAGACATAATTGGTTATCATAATAGATAAAGTGAACCATGATAATTAAAGAGTAGTTATACTTCCCTCCTTAGATGGTAATGTTGTGTTTGATTATATATGTCATTATGATATAATTGTTTTTCATCCTTTTGTGATATTTCATAGGATTATATTTACCTACAAGGATTATGTAATAATAAAATCACATTTGATATTATATTACTACAAGGATGGACCCACGTTTCTAATAAAAATGTTTTTGGTTAAGATAAGATCTTATTAAAGGAATAAAGGGTGAATTATATTTGGGAAGGGTTATATGGTTAAAAATGTATGGAAGGTTTAAGTTAAGAATTACATAAAGTTAGTAAGATTAAGATATTAACATTCTATATGAGGATTTATACATATTTTATAGCATGTTCAATCTAATTTTTGTGGATGTAAACTGAAGGGATTACATATCATAGGTCTCATGATCTTTTAGTATGTCAGGAATTAAAAAAGTCGCATACCTATTAGGATAAAAAGTATAAGTGGATCAAAAAAATACAAATGGTGGAATTTTCCTGAAATTATGAATGTATATATTTTATTAAAAATTCATTAACATTAGGAAAAAGTATCCTCATTCCAAAAATGTTTTCATAGTACATTCATTTCCAATGAATCAGAAGGTCCCTTAGGTCATCACATATTTCTGACATTGTGATTGATAACCTTCAACTGAACTTGTTTTATTTCACTCTCCATCATAACATGATGTGTTATTTCACTTCCATGTCCAAATTTTCATTTCCCAATAATGTTCTCCTAATTGGGAAACTCGTTATGAGTTACATTGGGTAACCATTATGTTTTCGACCTTCCATTTTGTTGGGATATTTTGGTATAAATTTTTACGAGGTGGGTTTCTATAAAATGAACGTTCACATATTCAACCTGTTATAACCCATACATATTCCCAGGGAGAAAATAATTTTAAGGGTTATAGAATGTAACATCCCATGATTTTCTGAATTATGTTTTTTCAAATTACATTATTATTTTCAAATTTTTCATTTTATGCAACACTAATTTTTTTTATTTTATATATATTAAAGGACTATGTTTGGCTAACATTATAGATAATTACAAGTAAATATTTCACTATATGGAACATAAGTTTTATCTTGATCTACATATAAGAAAGAGGTTTTCTTTTGTTACATGAAACAATGACATTTCATGATGGTTGCGTAACATGCCTGACCAAGTTTTATAGAACAATAATGTATTTTCGAAATATTATTTTATTAATATACTAAGATAAGACCTAGATATTAAAATAGATTATATGAATATTATTAACTATATTATGTATTTTATAGTTTAAAAATATATTAAATGAATTAATTAGTTAAAATGTATTTAGAAATTAATATATTTACCATATTATATATAAAGTTTGTATTTTTATTGAAAACTATTATTATGTTCAAAAATAAGTTTTCTATCATAATAAATTAAATTAATTAGAAAATAATTTAAATTTATTATATAATATTTATCTCCATGTAAATATTTTTGATATTCATATAATAGATTTTATAAGCATAACTATGAATAAAACTAATTTAACAAATAAAATCGAATATTTTTATTATAGTAGTTTTATTTCCTTTTAATGGAAACCAATTTTAAATACAAATTTTGGAACATTTATGAATATAATATATAAAAATAAACATATTATTTTTAATTGAATCCTAAAAATTACGTTAGTATTATCATTTGGAAATTTTATTTATGGTTTTATTTATTTATTAAAACATAAAAAATAGTAGATTTTAATTCCAAACTTCTTTTCATCTAATTTATTACTAAAGATAAATTATATATTAAATTTTATTCTATGATAAATTATAAAATATTTTTATCAACTAAACAAATTTAGTTAATTGGAACCAATGTTACATTGAAATTAGATATAAAAAATAGCAAACATATAATCATTTTTACATTAAAAACCAATTGTGTTGCCCTATCAACGAGAATATTTATAAATTATTTTTTCCCACTTATATTTTTGGAATTTAAAAAAATGGATTCCATATTTAGAATCATCATATTTTATAATGTCTAATATGGTCAAATTAGTCTTTATCCAATAATATTAGAGAATGTAATTGAAATTAATTACATTGACTACTGTAAAATTAAATCTAACTAAGGAAAAAACCATAAATTTATGACTGGAAATAAAATATACACCTGTCAAAAATACAATTTGTATCCATATTTAGAAAATTTAACCCATTTTATCATCATTTGACTATTATTGATCAACTTTCAATAAAAAAAGTTTCCATGGTTCCTTTCTTTTAAAATATTACAAGAGCGCCACTCCTCATCCATTATAAATGACCTCCTCTACTCCGAAGTAAACACACCTCTTGAGCCACTTTAGCTTGATGAAAATTGGCCAAATGATCTCCCAAAAAACCATAACATTCTCAACTAATATTCCATTGGGATTAAATTAATCCAAGGAATCCCTTTCATGCATCCTAATAGTAGGTAATAGATTAAGAAGTACCACCATTCCTCAAACTCCTTTCTTTTAATTTCGTTCTCCACTCCCTCAAATTATATTATTTCATGATTTTATAACAACATCAGAATACTCACTATAAAAAAATGTTTTAAATATATGTATTTAATATTAAATTAAACAAACTTCCATCTAATGGGTAATGAATATACTATTTACATGTATGGTGGACTACCAGCTCACTAAATGATGATTGTTCATGTTTCCCATTACCTCCACACATGGTAAAAATGATGGTAGAAACTATATTTTTATATATATAATATTTCCTTGGTATTTTTTCTAGTTAAATTATTTTAAAAAACATATATTTAAATTTCTATTTTATGTTATTACGAAAATTTCATTTGAGGAAGTGTGGACTACCGCCCTCAAAGTGATATGATTCGTTCATACACAACATGGAATGTATTATGGATTGAATTAGTGAATATATAAGATATATATGATATAACATAACATCATTAATAATTATTTATATGAATTTATATATATATATATATACTTCCTTTAGTTTATTTCTTTTAACATGATAATTAAATAGAAATATCATTCATGGGTACGTACGACCTACTGTCTCCATGAATAGTTTATTCTATTTGATACTTATATATTTTATTGATTACTATAATAAAAATACACTAAAAATAAATTTCATTTAAATAATGGTTTTCATTCAATAAATCAATATATAAATATTTTTACCAAAGATATGATGAATTAGGACACATGTGATAAACCAAGAGGATATTACCCAAAGTGAAACCTTAATATAATATTATTATGGAGCGTTTAATGTGATGACATAATAAAACCATATATTGTATTAGATGTAATAATATAAATATATAATATATTTATAATAATGTTTTTTATTATAAATGAGGTTTCAATGAGAACGATGATAGTCAAGACACAAGGTAAGGGGAATTAATCTGTCTTTTTATTTATGTGAGAAACATAATTTATTCACCACCCATTCCTTTTGAGTGGTGTTAATAAATCCCATGGATGTATTATATGATTATTTTCATAAATTTAATGGTTCTTAGATATTCATTAAATTATCTTTCTTTTAAGAGATTTAATTTTCCAAAGACACTAAATTAGTAAGGTAATTCCATATCAATTTCCCTTCTATGTGACAAATTCCATGTTATGAACTTATATATTTATATAAGCTGTTTATAAATTATTTCACATTTATATCATGATTCTCTTTAAATTATTGATATTTAAAGTTTAATGTAATTTAATTTTCTTGAATGAAGAGCATGATTGAATGATACCAACTGATAATTTGTATCTTGAGACAATCTCATTGTTTGTCATGATATTTTATGATTATTTTCCTAATGGTGAAATATTAGCATCCATATATCAATAAAACTAATTATTTTTACTCTCTTATTTTTATTGAATATATATCCAGTTATTAGTTCCATTTTACCACTAATTGGTTCCTAGGATAATTAGAAAAATGTTTTTAATAAAAATATGACCGTATTTTTCTCTTCTGTTAGAAAATTAATTTATTTCAAAAACCATGTTTTAAAAAATTATTTAAAAAATGTTTTTTAATTATCATTAAAGAATATTTTCATTGGAAAATTATTTTAAAAATGTTTTACATTTTTAAAGAATCATTTATACGTTTTCAAAAATGTTTTTAATGAAAAAGGTACTCATGAATTTTTTATGATAAAAAAAGAATTTTAATTTTTTGAAGATTTACATATAAATTTGAAAAGAAATTATTTTCATGAAATTATGAATAATTTTTTATATGTTTTCAAAAAAAATCAAAGAAGTCATTTTTTAATATTTTTTTGAAGCTTCTTTTATACGTTTTTAGGTAACACATTTTTCAAAAAGTTTTTAAGCTTAATTTTCATGTTTTTTTATAAATAGGTTCCCAAAATAATTTCAATAATTATTTATATGACTTGAATTTACTTTACAAAAAATTTTATTTCAAGAAGGTATTATTCTTTAAAAATACATTTTCATAAAAGAAATGATATTTTCCTTAATAAAAGTTTTCAAAATATCATTCCAATTTTTTACATCTAAGATGAAATCCATTGATATTAATAAATTTCTATGAGTAAATTATCCAATGGTTCTATTCATATTATTTCGTTAATGGTATATGTTTTGATGGAAAAATTCTTACAAAACATGTTTCACTTCCACTTGTTATATTCATTTGAAACCTACTTCACATCATGGGTTATGCTTTGATTAAATGATCAGGAAACCTATATCACTTCCATAGTTTATGATTCTATGTTAATGACACCAATTTAATTAATTGGGTTGTGATTTGATGTGTATAAAATCTATCTATTTTCCTGGGTGATGATATGATGAATGTTTTTTGGAACATGATTGTATGATTTTATTATGTGATTGGTGGGACATATATCTCCCTCAAATGAATTGTGTAATAATAAATTTATAATGAGAAAAATGGATTCATGGTAGAACATTACATGCCAAAAATTAGAGTGTGTATGAGAGTCAATCCTAATCCCAATAAATGAGTGTACACGGGAGGACATCCCATGCCTGAAACAATAATGTACATGGGAGGACATACCATGCTTGAAACAGGAGTGTAAATGGGAGGAAATCCCATGATCGAAACAAGAGGGTACATTGTAAGTCAGCTAATTATTGAAAAAAGATGGTACCCTAGTGGGAATCACGAGCCCAAAGTAATAACACAAGTGATTAACCAAATCCTATCATGTTACAAAGGCCTTAATATTCCTCCATTACATAGGGTTTTTATATGCTTATGTGTTTGTAAAAATTTTACATTTCATTCCTAAAATAAGTTTTCATGGATTATGATCATTATTTTCTTAAGACTCATTTATTATGAAATTTAAATTTTTAATATAATCTCTTCTATATGGAGTATGATATTCAAATGTTATTTTCATGTCTAAAACCATTTTTCCTATTATTCAAACACATATCATTTATTTACCCTTACCGAGCATCTGAGATCTTCCTTTTATTATATTTCTATTCCCCATGTTATATAGAAGTGTTTTAGGTTTAACGAATAAAAATGGAGATACTTATGGGATATTTTGACGATATTTCAACAGGGTAAAATTTTTTTTCAGTGATTCAAAAGATACGAAACTGGTATGGTCATCGGGAAAGTATTTTTTGGTACTCCAATAGAAATTTATCTAAAATGATTCCATATCAATGTTTGTTAATCCCATGTCATTATATATCCGGTAAATGGTTTCACTAATTATTTAGTTTTTAGATCTCATGTTAGGCTCTCTCAAGGAATAATCCTAGTGTTGATGTCTCCATCATAATCATTGATTAATTGGATTTATAGTGTATGATCTTGCTGGTTGAGTTCATTTCTTATTTTTATGATAAAATTGAATTTAATATAAACTTATATTTATACTAATCATATGATCACTATTCAATGTCTATTTTATCAACAGTTATGAAGGATTATGGTCTTTCAAATATGATTGGATAAAGAAAATCCAATGTTATATTTGTGTTTTCTATAGCCATAATAAGGAATTTAATACATCTATATATGGATTTTTATTTAAAATTTTTTGGGCATTTATAATCTCCCCTACTAAAATTTCAGACACATAATTTACATTTTACAAACTAAAAAAGATGAATTTAATTATTTTTCATCACGCCCTCAGCTTCCAATGTCACTTATTCAAAATTTTGGTTTCTCCATATCACTTTGACCAGGTGTACTGTCTTATTTCATAACAATTTTCCTCTACTATATAAGATCTTAACTAGATTCTCCCTATATGAATGACAATTCTCCAACAATACCAATTATAGATTCAATAAATGTGATGGGTCTAGAATGTATATCCTCAAAAGGGATACATAGAATACAACATGTACTGGAGATAGGTTTTGTGGTAGGGCTAGTCAGTAGTCCCCAACTCCGATGAGATAATGGATATCAAAAGAGATAAATGTATCATAGACTAATCTTTACATTCTTCCCATATCACATGAATTTTTCCGTGAATATACACAGATTAATTCCTTATCTATAACCTCAAACTCCATGTATCATTGAGAAATTTTATAATATATTAGTTTTTGACTCATTATAGCACGAATGTACCGAAGAATGGTCATGACCTTTTCCTCCCTTTCATCATCAATTTCTAGACCTAATAGTTTTTGTTCACTATCTACATCCCATAATTGAATTGTTCTGCATATCTATAAATAAAGGGAAACATAGGGTTCCATTTTTTATTATTTATTGGAATCTCTTATTGTGTTCAAAGTAGAAAACAGGAAGATATTTATCCCTTCGTCATTTTATTTTCATTGATAATTCTATATAATAAAACATTGAGTGTCTAGATAGTACACTTAGATTTACCATCTGATTGAGGAATAAAATTCATACTAAATATCAAATAATTATTTAAATATTATGTGCGAATATTCCATAACATAGAAGTAAATGATGGGTCTTGATCACATATAATAAATATCAGTGTTCCATGGAGTCTCACCACTTATCTAATTTATATCCATTCTTTTTCATCGAGTGATATGTCCTGTAGAATTACAATAATGTTTGTAGTATTTCAAAAATGATCCACCGCAACCATATAGAATTATTTAATCTTGATGTCTCAGATAGACTAGTGAAAATTACAATTATTATGTTATCCTATTTCCATGTAGGTATAGATAATGGTTCATCCACCCCCATGGATTTTTTCCTTCCATCAATCGTTTTTATACATATAAGACACCTTGATATATATTTTGTGATCTGCTTATTCACATTATCCAAAAAATAGTTCTCTTACAGATATCAATATATATATTTTCTCCAACAATATAGGGACATGGTTAAGCAATGAGAATAATTGAAAACAAATTTTTTAATGCCTGATTTTTTTATGCAATGAACTTACCCAAATAATACAAAACCTTCATTAATTTTGAAATCCAAGGATTTTTTATTGCATCCATCATCTTTTGAAATTCCACATTGTTTTTTAGAATCCTTTATCGTTTACCAAATATATGGTTGAAAAATCACTTGTGAAATAATTCATGATGGTCTTTTATTATTCACTTGTCCATCCTTTTAATATTTATGAAGATACGATCCATCATAATTATAATAAATGATAAAATAATTAGATCAGTTCTACATCGAATGTCTGAAAATATATTTACATTCCTATGATGGTAGTGTATTGATAAAAAATAGTCTTTGATAATCACTAACCATTTTTTCTATCGAATATTAATATCATTCTGTTTAAATATATAGTTTCTTATGATCTATGTATATTTCACACATCATCCCACTGATATAATGACACATTATTTTAAACGAAAATATCTCTATATCCAACTCCAGATCATGGGTTGGTTAGCTATGTTCATAAAATTAATGTTTCTCAAGAAATATACTATCACTTTTTCATTATTAATTAAAACATATCACAATCCCTTCCTCAGATCATCATTATATACCATGAAAATTTCACCACTAATGGATTGCATAATTATAGGTACAATGATAATCCTCTTTTTTAACTCCATGAAAATATATTTACATTAATTATTCCAAAGAAACATAAATCTATTATTAGTTATCCAATATTGAGGGTTTTAAAATCATGATAAATTTTCCACAAATCGACAATAGTGCCCAGCTAATCCATGAAAACTATGGATTTCTATCACCTAGGTCGAACATTACTATCTTTCAATATCTCTTGTCTTTTAAGGGAACATATATATCCCATTATTGTAGACAAAATTCCCCAAGAATGATAATTCATTAATACACAACTAACATTTTATATGCATTATAGAATGTTTCTTATTTCGTATGGTATTTAGCACAATTATGACATAATCATCATTATCGTCTTTTCTGTTAGAGTATATTGGAATATCATCTATTAATAATATAAAAAAATTATTGAGGTATTATTTTAAGACTCTATTCATGTTTTTCATAAATATTTGTTGAGAATTAATTAGTCATAATGGAATTACTATGAACTCATAATGCTTTTACCTTGTTTGGAATGAATTCTTTAGGATGCTATCCTTCTTCACTATAACTTGATAATACCATGACCAAATATCCACCAAGGATATGTGTTGATATTAATGTAGATGTTTGGAAAAGTAATCAATCTGTGGAAGAGGACACTTTTTCTTTATGATTCTCTTTTTTAGATCATGATAATAAATACAATGGAACATTGACCCATCATTCTTCTTACTAAAGAGTACTTGTGCACCACATAGTGAATAACTTTTCTATATGGACCCATAATACAGATTCTAAAATAGTTTCTTCTTCAGCTTCTCATATTCGACAACAGCCATTATATATGGAGTCTTGTACAGAGAAATTTCACAAGTATACACATGAGTAAAAATATAACATCCCTATAAGGAGGAAGTCTAGAAATTTATTTGGAAACACATCAGTGTATTCCCTCCCAATGGTCAGTTATTTAAGAGTGATAGTTTTCCTAGTATCAAAAATTTGACATATATATTCATAATCACAAGGAAAAAATATTAATTCATATGATCTTAGTGCTAAATAAGATTCATCCTCCTTGGAATGGTACACAATTAGAGGTTGATTCATAATTTGAGAGTGATTTACATATAGTAGTAATTTATGTTGGATCAATGTAAGGAAATCCAATCCTTGAAAATAATTGCACCAAATTGTTCAAAATGGTGTATCACACGGTTTTTTGATAATTTAAAACCATATATTTTGATATAAGAGTTATATACTAGTAATGAAATAATTCCACTATTTTTTCACCGACATCTCTCAATCCATTTTTTTTAGTGGTTCTAAAATAGTTCTAAAAAAATTAGGTGATTTGAATGATTTCCTAAAACCTGAATCAATAAGTAAATTCTATTTTCTTGAATGAATAGCTAGTGTACCTACCAGAAATTCATTTTTGGGATGAAACATAATAGTTGTAATTGAATAATATCACATGTTATTCCTTGGAGGTTGTAGGCATAGATTTTATTTGACCGCCCTTAGCTAAGGCCATTGGTTTGAAAAGATCCCTTGATCCTTGAAATTGAATAAATTAATTACATGTTGAGGTTTTAATATATTAATTTATCACTCCATCACTATTTTTTGGTCTCTCCTATTAGATATTTCTAGCTACAGGCCCTTCCATCCCACACCTATAGAATATCCTCTTCCCCTTTAGAAATTTTTTGAATGTCTTCATTCCACACTTATAGAATGGGGGATATTTAAATTTCATTCCACTAATATATTTTTACAATGCACCAAAATAATTAATCTCTATAATTTACTTCTTATTCTTATGAGACAATTGATATTCCCAAATCTCCATTTAATTTTTGAGTATATATCATAAAATTACCCCCGAGATATCAACATCCCAAATCGATAGGTCATTTCATAGATTTGTTTTTATCCTACCAACGAAGCTATCATATTTTAATTCTAGGGTAACAACAAAAACATATTTCTTTAGTGAATGTATTGTAATATTTTCCTCATACTCTGCATGTAAGAACACAAGTTTTGAGCCTATAAGACTTTGAAAATTTCTTGATGTTATTCCAGAGCAGGGCATTCTAAAGGCATGTGATTCTGAGCCACAGTGCGTCCAGAATAATATTTTAAGTGCGTTCATAGTGGACACCCAAAATAAATAGAATAACTCCTAAACAGTTGCTCGAATGGGAAAATCGAGGGCACTATTGAGTCTGGAGCGTGCTTTTTACCCTAGGAGGGATGTAACTTTCACAGGCGCGGCCCTTCTGCGAAAAGCACCACCAAAGGTATTTTCATAATTTAGAAGCCTCTAGCATAAACCTTATAACTTCTAAATAGATGCTTGGATTAAAATTTTGAGACCATCATTGCGCTCAGAACATGGTTTTTAGCCTAGGAGCGGCTTAACCTTGACCTCGTTGAGAGTTTGGGTACGAGCCTACTGGTGGGGGTTTAAGTCTTAATTAAATTTAATTAAGTTTCTCTAATTGAACACATCTTCGCCCCCTTTCATTCACCCTTATCATTCCTAAGAGGAATTCCTTTTAACAAGATTTATGCTTCCCCTCCTCTCCGGCAAGGCAGTGGTGGCTCTGGCGGACTGTTCGTGAAGCTACGGGCTACGCCCAACGAGGTAGAAGTTTTCTTTTTCATTTTTAATTTCCAAAACCTCTTTAAATGAAATTATTAGTGTAATAATGCTGTTTTCCAGTTGATCTAATACCCTAGTTGCGTAGTATTTGATCCGAGCTTTCTAATGCTCTTCTCGGATCGAAAATCCGAGTCACGGGGCGTCTGGGGTGGCCTTGGGAAGCTTTCTGGCCAAATTTCTTATTTTTTTGGTGGTTCCAGGGGTTTTCGGCAGCCGGTGTGGTGGGATTCAGGTGGATTGGGATGAAGAGGTGGTGGTGGGATCCCAGGTGGTGGCGGCGGTCGCTGGTGTGGGGCACGACGGGGGTCGCGACACGCGACCCCGAGCGGGAGACCGAGACCTCCCGAAGGGGGTCCTTGTGTGGGACAACGACTGATGACGAGGGCCGGTGGGCACAGGTAGACCGCGGGTCAGTGGCCGGGATGCGTGGAAGGGACGTGTGCTGACCGGCGCAGGCCAGCCCAGGTCAGGTGGATAGGCTGGACCGGGTCGGTCCAACCCTACGGGGTTAGACCCTTGTCTTTGGACACCCGTAACATTCACTATGAGTGTTGGTTTTTCATGCCGTCTATGGAAGCAAGATCATCAGATCAAGACAATTTTTTTTGATGGTCTCAAGGATATTTAATTCCCATGTCGGGGGGCTCGGTGGTGCGACACACTATAAAGTATTGTTTTACACCTTGCCGAGTTTCTTCTTTTGGATGGCGCAGACACATCTAGAGTCCGTTTATGGTGTTGTTAGTGGCATTGTGATTCTGGATTCAAGACGAAGTGGTCCAAGGTGGTTTCAGGCATTGAATTTGGAGTTGATTCATGGGCCCCATGGACTGTCTTTTATGCTGTGAGCAGTGTTTTGCGACTTTTTCATCAGAAGTCTATTTCGGGAGAACGAGTAGTCGTTTCAGCATGTTTTTCTGAGAGCATCGTGATGGCTCAGCTCACCCAACCTCTTCTGGGATCGAGTTGTGGGCCCCACAAGAATCTGTATGGTCATAAGCGGTGTTGAAAAAAATTTCTTCGGGAGTCCCTTTCCAACGACTAAATAGTCTATCTCGCATTTTTTTATGTGAGGGTTAAAACGGCGTAATCTGTTTGGGCATGAAGAGCCTATTTTGAGATTTCATTAAATGTGGAAACATGAATGGGCATTTGTCGTAGGTTCCTTTGATCTACACTGAACCAACACATGATATCGACGTTAGTGACACCCAGAGATGGTGCGGGCAGTGCGGAGTTATGGGACCAGTTCCGGGTTTACCCACCACCGGGAATGGGCAGTGGGTTACCACTGGTGTATCAGTGTCTACCCTCCAGCGAGACTGGGCAGTGGGTTACCCATTGACCATAGGGTTTACCCTCCAGCTGGGCTGGGTAGTGGGTTACCAATTGACCTAGGGTTTATCCTCTAGAGGGGCTGGGTAGTGGGTTATCCATTGAATTTAGGGTTTACCCTCGACCAGGGCAGGGTAGTGGGTTTCCCAACATCCTTTTAGGGATTACCCTTTGAGAGGGCTGGGTAGTGGGTCACCCAATGACCTTTTAGGGTTTACCCTCCAGCAAGGCTTGGAAGTGGGTCAACCTATGACCGTTTGGAGTTTACCCTCCAGTTGGGTTGGGTCGTGGGTTACCCGACGACTCCATTCAGACTCAGCCCATTCTTTGAGTCTAGTCAGGGACTTTTCTCCATGGTTACTAGAGTGGGACCCTTGGTTGCGTGACTCAGTAATGAGACAGCTTTTACGTGCATGACATCTGCGCATTAGTGATGGATATCCGTAGAACTGTTGGTGAATTTTCCTGGGCTGAGTTGGGAGATAGATATCCCCTTACACAATCGTTCGGGTTTCTTATTGAGCATATATATATATTTATGCACCCTACTTTTGTTCCCACTCATTGGGTTCAGTTACTCTCCTTCATAGAAGGGTGAAGACATACGGGGTTTGCCATGTGCTTTACATGTCTATCTCCTCTTTTTTGGATGAGTCTACTTCCTTTCTCTTGTTTGATTGAGATGCACTATATTTACTGTACTCTTTCACTTTTCTTGTTCTATGTACTGCTCACCTTTTTAGTACCTTCTTTTTTCTCCCTTGAGCTTTCGGGGTATCCTACTGAGTATCTTTATACTCACAACTATATGGGCTTTGCCCACACGTGGTGTGCCCTTGCAGACGATAGAAAAGTTGATCGTGACTACATAGGAGCATAGAGGGAACAGAATCTTTGGCCACGTAATGGGGTCGCAGTAGAGTTTTCAGGTGTGGGACTCTCCAGTTGTTCACTTTTGTTTACCTGTTGATAGGTTGTGGTTGTTTTTGAGTTGGGTGCATGTTTTCCCCTTTTGTATGTTTAGTTATTTTGTTAGTACATTTCAGAACATTACATATTCTATTTAGAAGTTTATTCAGGACTGTGGTTGGGTTACAGTTGTTTTTTCTATGGTTTTCTTTTTGACTCTGCACTTCTGCATCCAGTGGGCTGTGTTTGTGTACCGGTGCTTAGGCAAAGGTCTCCCTGAGATTGTTATGCCTTTGATGCTTGTCGCTAGCCCCTGGCCTATGGAGGCGGGAATGAGGTAGTTGCGGATCAAGACCGGGGGGGTCGGGTCGTGATACCCTAATGGATTCATTACATCCTCTCTTGAGGGGAAGGGAACCTCTTCCAATTTTAATTCTAATAGTGTGAGGATTTTTTGTTATGAAACATTTTATGTATTCCCTTCCACCCCATCACCTCAATCACTTCCATAGTCTTCATATTATGGATCAATGACTATCATTTTTTATATAATTAATCTATATGATAAACTAATAGTATGACATTCCCTTTCATGAAACATTGAATTATGTGGAAGATCAAAAAAATGGATTTGATATATTGTTATATGATTACGGTATCACATGATCAACTGAATTTTCAAGTTCATTTTTCACATAATGGTATCAATTGTAACTTGTAATTTCATAGGGATATTTTAATATTCATCTAAATTAATTTTTTTATTCTGAACCCAAGACAACTGAGAGAAAATCATCTCAATTTTTTTGATTCCTACTCTTAATAGGTTTGTAATCTCATTTGACAAGTCATCAAATTTCCCTAAACATTAGTTGTTTACTTGGTCCCACCAATTTCTTGAAATTGGGAAGAATAAAAGAGAATTAAGGATGATTAATTATAATCTATTAAGAACACTAATGGGAACCCAATATATTAATGGGATAATTTATAAATGAAATTAATTCATTGTCTTATGATATTCTAGGATAAAATCTTTGTTATTAATGATATATTTACTAAAATATAAAATTATGTGAATTTGTGTTACATTAATAAATGCTAACAATGATATTGTGATTTTACCCAATAATATCCCCAAGAGTGTCTATAAGGATGTACAGAAGGTATTTTTTTCATTTACTAGTTCTCAATTGAGTGTAGCTCAGTATGGTGTTTCGGG
The DNA here is from genome assembly GCA_963277665.1 of Viscum album. Classification (NCBI taxonomy): domain Eukaryota; kingdom Viridiplantae; phylum Streptophyta; class Magnoliopsida; order Santalales; family Viscaceae; genus Viscum; species Viscum album. The sequence goes on from OY728127.1 coordinate 116,404,396, forward strand.
GTTATCACCCCTAGGTACGTATGTGTCAAATCCACATCCACATGTAGTATCCATAAAAGAATGAGTTTTATTATAGAGCTAAAAATGTATACATTAATTTTTTTTAACTTTTCATAATCTTATCCCTATTGAATTCAATAGAGTTTTATTATTATAATCCAAAAAATAACTACATGTCACTTGCATTCCCACAATGACAACCAATGTCTTTTTTACACTTTATTTCATGACTTACTACATATGAATAGACATAAAAAAAACTATAATATTGATAACTATAGTTTATATGGGTAATTATGTACATTACATAACAAATTAAAACTTGAGCTACATTAGAAATATTGAAAACATTCATAAAATTTTCATAATAATCCACCATTCTTAAAATTGTACGGGATAACCTGTGGACATACATAATAATGGGGCGATCTATAAATTCTATTGAGGGAATAAAAAAATCATAACATGCAAATTTTATTACATTTTATGAAAAATATTTAAATGGGACACAAAATAGATGAAAATCATAAACATGAACAAATATTCATGATGTAGCATGATAACATAAAGATATCATGGGAATGTGGTAAAAAAATTAAACTTGAAACCATAAATATAGGCCATGGATAACTTCCAAGGAATCATAACACTGTGGAAATATTACCATAATGGATTAGGATAACTCCTTAATCCCACACATAGAATATAATGTGACTAAAAAAATTAGCAAATGCATTAGAGCACTATATAAATCTTGGATCACCTTTCACTTTATTTTCATGAAGATTGATAAGTGTTCAATATAGATCAAACAATATAATAATTAATTATATCAATATTAACCCCAAAATCATGGAGTGTTTGTTGAACACATAGAAGTCTGCATAAAATGAAGTATATGTACATTACGGTGAATAATCAAGAGTGGAAATATTGGTGTATATTCACAAAGAAAAAATCATTTGGAATGGAAAATTGGTGTAAAATTTTGGCCACACAATTGCAGTAATTAAAGATTCAAAAAATAGGCTATTTTGAGGGAAAGTGATCTCTCGTAATTTTTACATCAAATGGAATGTAATATGGATGTGTAAGGAATATCCCATTAATAGTAATTGGAATAAAAAGTTCATTACAAAAATTATGTTCTTGAATAATGTGAGGTAATAGAAGATCACTTACAAATTTCTAGAATATTTATGGATTTGGTAAATATTATAATTCAACTAGATAAATGAATAACAATTTTCTAGAAATCAATTGGAGTTATAGGGATCATCCAAAAGAAATTATAGAATAACCAATTGAGAGTAAACATTCTAAATTTAAAACTGAGCATGAATGGAAAAAAATAGAATGATGTCCCTAACATTGAGATGGAAATTAAAAAATACATGGAGGAGTTACATAAGGGAATGGGGACCCATGAGGGGACTCTAGAGAGGGAAGAACACTTTAAGGACGTTCACCTATAATTTTTAGTGAATAAGAATGGGGGAATGGGTGGGTATATATTGGAAAATTGAAGGAAGTTAATTATTGTCTCCAACACATAGGTTTTTAGGCCATATATAATAATGTAATCCAAACCCCAAGTCATTCCAATGGGGTTTACCGTGGTTTCATAAAATGATATCTTAGTATTTTTAATTTTTAAATTCTAAGGGACTGACTCATTAAAATATTATAATTGGTGATGTGGAGGAGATTCATTTTTATTAAGAAATTATTATAAGTACATAAAATATTTTATAGGTTTTTTATGATTCAAAGAGGGTTCTTAATTTCATGAATCATTCCATTGGGTCACGTGTCATGACTCCTCAAGCCTACCTCAAATTGGCCAGGGGCTGGTGACTATATCAAGTATGAATATCACTCAGTTGGAAGGAATTTCCTATGAACATGAATTCACGCACACATCTCCAAGCCCACAAATGAAAAAATGTAAAAAAGGATAAGTAAACCATGCATGAACACCACTACAGATATATACCAAAACCAGAGTGCATTAGTAATTTAATGTAAATGAAGTTAAACGGGTCCAGAATACAAGCCCACCAAATGAAAGACTAAACACAAGTGAATGCATAAGTTCATGGAACTCATCCACAGAAAACGCCAACTGAAGGTAGGTGTAAGGAAGCTGCCTAATGCCATATGAGTATGCCTCTTCTGTATGATCACATTGGGAACAACCTATTCTTGGTCCACCTTGGACTCCATAAATGTATCAAACTTCATGTACAAGCCATGACATGGGATGACAAAGCCAGTGCAGGGGTGAGTAAAACAATACTCAGTAGAACACCCTGAAACAATAAATGAAAAACTACAAATTAATACACAATCATTTCCAAAAATGTATATTTCTAAAACACATAAACCAATAATATCCTGATATACCCATTTACATCCATAAGGTAAATAAGGTAAGTCGCAACCAACCATCAGCCACAGGATTATGCTCAAGGAACACTCATTCCATGAGAACTCACTCTTCGAGCCTTGATAACATTGGGGACACTTATAATGTGGTCCCACCAATTTTGGCCTCTCCCAAAGAGATTACAGAATTCAAGGTCCTAAAATACATATAGGGGGATAATTCCCAATGAATTACAACAAACCAATATATATTATCCCGCAACATAAGGGATTATTCACAATGAATCCTGAAAAAAACTAACAATATAGTCTCATAACATAGGGGATTCCCCCCTGAGGAAATAGAGAACCCTATCGCTATGGACCACAAGATGAAGGATTAAGACCGTGCACTCGGAATTCATATCAATTCCAACTAAACTCATTCAATAGTGACAAAAGATCATTTTAGTCCCAAGGAGGGATTCTAAAAATCTATTAGAGACTCAACCTCTAGAGGAGATTACTATACAGTGATGTGGACATTATGTCATACTGAACACTCATTGAAAGAACCATGGGAAACTCCACACCTAAACAAGTCCATAATAACCACCCACCAATCCATCTCAAAAGTGTTGCCTCAACACAAGGGTTTGAACGACGCATATGGATCGAGAAATGGGTCTTCCATTTCAAAAGTTATGGGCATTTTTGTAAAAATAGTCCAATTGGGTCTCGGTCTGAATAGATCCAGTATAGCTGAACTGATCCAATCAAGTTCATTTTCTGCCGGACCAAACTAGCTAGATGGCCTGCTGGACCATGGCCCATTTAGTTATGCGGTCAAGCTCATCAGGCTGCTGGCAGAACCTAGTTCCACCAGGCCAACAATGAATATTGGTTGGATGGCTTCCACCAGGTGTATCCCACCCTGGCATGGCCATGTTCAACCGATGTTATCGTCGACCACATCAATCCTTGTTCACCTAGGGTTACACGGTGCCAGTTTGCATCCACCAGACTAGTCCTACTACCCACACGTGTTCCCAGACCGTGTACCCCCACATAGATGATGCAGTGCTAGCTGTATTTCCAACTCACTTCCACCATAGCCCGCAATGTCATCATTATAGATCGCTGCCCATGGGCACTTCCACTGCGGGTTTCTGTTGTCAGCCATCGATTTGAGGGCCTTTCTATCACCACCCACAACATGTCTTATATTGGGATGTCCCGCCATAGCTGTCCCACCTGGACAAAGAGATTTTTACCCCGGTGGCTGTTGAGCTGGTAGTCGTTCTATCGGGTCATCCTGGCTCGACCGCCTCTCCTGACCAATTCCGCCTCCAGCATCGGCCACCCTTTGGGAATCCTCAGACTATCCTTCCACACCAGGAATGGATGGAGCCACCTCCTATGGTGTCTTCCTCACATTGTTTCCACCTGACGCCAATGTGTTCCTTGATCCCACTGCGGATCGATACACCCAATGAAGAATGAGAATAAAATTGGGGAAAATAAGTGAGGCACATTAACACCCAATGTGGAAGGATATAGTCCTTGTTTTGGTAAGCCTTGTTCAGTCTACATTAAAATGTAATAATGGTGGGAAAATTTAATTCAATCATAAACATGGAACAATCCAGATAGTCATCTCGCAATAGAATCTAAGACCCACAGTACACGTGACCTGTGAATAAATACATTATTCAATTGATACACCTTCATCATAGTAGAAAATAATAAAGAATAGGAAGGGTATGAATCATAAAAAACATGACCTACCTTAGGTTTCGATCGATCGATGTAGAAGAAGGAATCAACCTCTCCATTTCTTGTCAATTTGGGAATTCTTGATCTAAACATTGATCGTCGATCCACTGACCTTTGACGTTAACCATCAAATGTTTTCATCAATTCTTATCTTCTCTAGAGAATCCAAGAAATGTACCCATTATTTCCAATCTAATATGGTATCCTTTCCTACCTAATAAATCAATTAAACATGTTTCAACATTTTTTTCATCACTATGTTGCAGCATCCACATGCTGTTTCATTTTTGAAATAAAATGTAATTCCATATTGTGGAGTAGATGCATCACTAAAAAACTTCATAAAGAAATAAATTTAATAAACATTTTAATAAAGTTTATGTCCAATAGCTAACCTTCAACCTTGACCCATGCTGTTCCAGGTCAGGCCCCTTATAAAGAAAATCACCCGATTATGTTCTCAATTGTGGAATCAGATTTTCAATCAGAGTCACCAATCGTTAATTATAAGGATTTGGAAAAAAAAAATAATTTTATTTAAATATTTTGTTTACAATTATGTCCTTTTTAGGTTTTTCCACAGTATACCCATAATGACTAAATATATGTCATGCCTTGGGTAATTCTACTTCTCTGAGCTCATTGGCGCCATCCGATTTCTTATATGGGAACTTGTTTAAGTGTTATACCACATGATCTAAACACTCACGTGTGTGTGCTATAAAAAAATGAACAAATATCAACAAATTATTCTAGGTACACCAGGCCATGGAATCGAATACCATATTATTGATTGGTTTCAGAGTTTTCAAAATTAATTTATAAATTTTTTTGTTAAAATATGATCCATTACATTCACCCAACCATAAGGATTTACATCCCCAAAATCAAATCCATGGTTTACATAAATATATAAGGTAACAGAGCAAGAACCGAAGACACCCACTCCCTTTTCTCTTCTATATATTTCATGTTCTACCACCTAGAATGCACTAATTTAATTGTTTATCGATAAAGGATCCTCCCCTTTCGATCCTTGTTATCCATGACCAAGATAAAAACTGAGCATCACAATCTGAAACTATAATATATTGAACTCCATGGAGTCGAAATATCTGATAAACATAGATGAAATACAAGTTTTCTATTTAATTTTTTACCAATATAGATAGGATGTGGGATTACATGGTAATTCAGCCAACAATAACCTATATAACTTCATGTCCCATGAACGTACATGGTAATCCTATCACGAATTCCATTGATATCCATTCCCACTTCCTTCCTGGAACCCCAATAAAGAAAAATAGTATCCCTTCCCAAGCACATGTGGCTGAACACGGTGAGTTGATAAACCAAGAATTGGCAAAAAATAGGATCCACCTTTACTATCAATAGGTAATCTCAGCTTCAACATGTTATGTGATCATTGGTGTCCTCCCCGACACCCACACGCCTATCCTAACGAATTTCTCCACTCTATGCCTATACTATTATAATAAAAACCAAGCCTCCCTATCCCAAATATCACAACACTCCACCAGGCATATCCATCCTAGTCTCACATCACATCATAAGTAATAGGAAACAAACATAGATATAGGGATATCACACCTATAACAAGGCATTCATCTTTTCCACACAATGAGCCCTCTTTATTTCAATGGGAAAGTACATACCAAGGTGAAATCATTTTATATCATCAGAAAATCATCCCTAAAAATCACCGGTACTCCCATTCATCCACTGAATTTAAAGACAACCTTTCAACATTTTAAATATCCGTCTGGGGAATGCCCTGTGGAAATATGACCATTTAAGATATCACAGTCAATAACAATAAGTTTGGCCTCCCTGACTCACTACAATAGTGGTTGACAACCAATGACTATAGGTAATCTAATCCATCATTATCCAAAATGGATATTTTTATTAAGGCTAACTGATCTGATAGAGCACTAAGAAACTACAAGCTGGATCTCTTATTAAGAGCCTCTGCCTCCATGTTCCCCTTCTAAAAAGTATAAAAAATTTTGAGGTCAGGATCCTGAAAAAAAATCTACCCACTGCCCCTTTCTCATTTTTCGATCCCTCTAATAAAATATATACTTTAGACTTTCTTGTTGGAGGATATAGTAAACCACTCACCTGAAAAGTAGTTTGAACACATTTTCAACTTTAACCCTAACATATATAGCTCATGATAATGGGTTGTGTAGTTCAATTCATGATGTATCAACTGGATCAAACCATATGTAATTAATACATTCCACTGCACTAGGACACAACCAAGCCTGGTCCGTGATTCATTTCATAACAGTACTTACTTGAAGCCCTCGTCTAGTAGTTTTTATATGGGAACAATCTTCAACTTCTACTATGTCTTAGGAAAGCTTGGTTGGAGTTTCTCTGTTCACATGAAGGGTTGTTCGTTCCATGATAAAGCTGTCAAGGGTGCCACTACCCTAGAAAAATATGGAATAAACATCTGATAGTACCCATCCAAACCCATGAAACTCCTCACCTTGGTCACACTCAAGGGTGTCTCCCAAGAAAGCACTGCCATAATCTTTGTCAGATCCACCAAAACTGCATCCTCCGAAATGAAGTTCCACAAAAAGTATAACTCCCTTATACAGAACAGATATATTGAGATATTACCATAAAGCTAGTTCTCTAATAGGGTTTCCTACACCATTCTCAATTGAATTTTGTGATCCTCATTAAAGGCTATGTACACATGGATGTTATCAATTAAGACCACCATATACTAGTTTACGTAAGGCTGGAAGATCTTATTCATGAGTCAAATGATTACTACCGGGGTGTCTATCATTCCAAACGGAATCAGCATGTACTTTTAGTGGTCATGCAAACATTTTTAGGTTTTCTTCGGTAGATCCTCATCCCATAAACCAAGTTAGTGATAGAAAGATCTGAGTTCAAAATTTGAGAACCACCTCCCACCCATAAGTTGATCGAAGAGGTCTTCAATCCTTACTCGTGGATACTTGTTATTAACGGTCACCTAATTTAGGCACTATAACACCATGCATATCCTCAAACTCTAGTTTTCCTTCATGGAAGGATAAACTAGGGTCACCTAGGGTGAAGAAACAGGTCTCCCGAATCCCTTCCTCTGCAAGTCCTCTAGTTGTAGGCACAAATAACAGAGCTCTATGGGAGCCACTAGATCAGAAATCATAGATATCGGTTCCATCCCAAGGTAAATGTCAATGTAGAGATAAACCTCCCTATGATGAGGTAGTCCCAGATCATCTTCAAGAAATATGTCCACATACTACCCCACCACTAAATGAACCTATGGACTCCTCTCATCCATATCATTGAGGGTAAGGCTAGCCAACTGAGGAGTAATTGACTGCACCCTCCTTTGAGTAATTCAATCTTGAGTTGTATGTGTTTTATTTTTACCAAAAAAGGAATTCCTACTTCCACTACTGTGAACAAACCATATTATTTGCCTAAAACATTAAATCGGAGCATGGACTATGGATAACCAATCCATACCAAGAATGACATCATATGGCATTGAAACCGTTACCAAGAGATCCAGCCCGAAATTCTCACATCTATGTGTCACTTCACACTATTGACACTAGTTTGTAATTATTGAACCCCCTCCCATAAGAGTCTCTATGTGGGAGGGTTATGTCAAACGTTCAACCCTAATCTATGATACTAGAATAATAATTGTGATAAAAAAATGTTAACTTGTACATATTATTATCAATATGGTAGTTAATGGAGAATAAACACATATCATACAATGAATCACTTCTAGAGCCCTAGGGTCATATGACTCAACCGCATGCAGTTTTCCCCTTTCCTTCCCCCATTCCCCCTAAGACAAGTAAGAATTAACAAGAGTAGTGTTGTTAACATGTCAAAATGTATACCACCTCTTACTTCTCTCCTAGCTCCTCCACCACTTCGGCCACCTTTCAGATCTATCTTCTCAAGATTTACACTATTCATAATCAATGGAGAAATTTTCTCATCCAAGGGACTGTCATCCAAAATGGTTTTCTCTAGTACCCTTTCATAGTTATGAGTACACAAATGGATTTAAATGGATTAGAGGTCCCTAATAACACATTACTCTAAGGTCCAAGACTTAAATCACTAGTGATATATCACATCCATCAAGTACCTGGAATGATCGGTATCCCTCAATGAATAATAAGATACCGATGTGATGTCCTTATGGAGATTTATAAGCTCGTGGACATGCATATCCAAAAATATATTAGGTCGACTCTTTCCTTAAAGTGTTTCTCAATGTCTACCCATAGAAAAGACACCTCGTCATAAGATCGGGTAACCAAACCCTACCTTCACCCTACTAACAAATGTAAATGGTATGATTTTTGGGGAACCATTAGATATGATTGTGTCTAGAATAGATGGAAAACTCGAGTCACCGCCTCAAGCATGTCCTCATCCACCTATATTCCAGGCATGACTTTGAACCTGAGTAGTATATCACTGAAACCCATGAAGAATGCTAATTTGTGCATCTTATCTGATGGTAATGTGGGTACCATGTGCTACTTTATAGGTGTTGGTATGGCTCGTACACCACTTAGAGGGTCCATCTCTAGTACAAATAATGATACCGATGTCTCATTACATTGAAAAACATCATCTTGATCACGCGGTGGAATCATGGCTGGATATCTAGTTGGAGGCATCATGAACCAACACATGATGTACTGTAGTCAATAGAGTATATCTGGAGAGAAGACAGAAGAAGGACCTGGAAAACACCACCCATTCCTATTTAATGCATGTACCATTAATTTTTCTATAATAAGGTAATTCATGTACTCAGTCAAAAAGCATGTATCCATAGTCTGGGTGTATGGCTACATCAGCAGTCACACCAACACTATAGTACATAGCCTTAATGTTTAACACGAAACTCGAAACATTGTTTCCCCAAACCAATCTCATTGACTCCTGGTCTCAATGTGTAACTGACAACCTCTAATAACACTCAGTCAGCACTTGTCCCAGTGGGGCTCATGCGGTGAATCCTCAATCCCACCTCCAATAGGCTAGGTTCTAGTGACTAGAACCGAGTAGACATATCATTAAAAAGGGAGAAATTATCTATGTACATGTACGCACACAGATATCAAATCCCACTAATCATCAAATGTAAAAAATTCAAATAAACCATCCATGAAAACCACTATATATATACTACAACTAGAGTGAAACAAGAATATAATGTATAAGAAGGTAAACCGGGCCAGAATTCAATCCCACCAAAATAATGACTTAACACAAGTTAATGAACAAGTTCATGGAACACATCTACCAAAAATGCGACCTAATGGGTTGGTGTGGGATAGCTTCATGAAGCCGTAGTAGTATGCCTCATCAGTTTGGTCTCACTGGGCACCACCTAGTCCTAGTGTAACTTGGACTTCATCAAAGCAAGAATCATCTACACCAGACATGACATGTGTGGGGAAAGCTTGTGTAGGGGTGAGTAGAACCATACTCAGTAGGGCTCCCCAAAACCAAAAAAGAAAAACTGTAATGGAAAACATAATCATATCTACACAGGTATATGTCTATAGCCCATATACCAAGAATATCTAGATATACTAATTTCTAGTAGCATGGTAAAGAAGGTAGGTCACAACCAAAAATCATCCATAGGATTCTTCTTGAGGCATGCACCTTCCGAGAGAACTAAATCCTTAACCCTTGATATCATCAGGGACTCTTACAAAGAGGTCCTGACAATAATCCCCCACACATTGAGATTAATCATGAAAAGATATTAATATATATAGTGGGCATTCATCTATGAAAATACCAACATCCCAATCTATATTATCCCACAGTGTAGGGTATTTTCATAAATAAAACCGACAAACCATACCGATGAGGCCTCGTAACATATGGGATTCCCCAACAAGAATACCAAGAACCCTATCGTTATAGGCCACTAGATGGAGGAATAATGAAAAACACATGGAGGTCTTGAAAATTCCTAGAAGACTCCTTCAGGGGTGATATATGATTGCTGTAGTTCCAATAAAAGATGCGAAAAATCTATATGGGACTCGACTTCTAGAGGGGATTACTATACAACGATGTGGACATAATGTAGTAATGAGCCATCAATGAAGGTACCAATAGAAACTCAACACCAACATTGGTCCATACTAAAAACACACCTAGCCATCTCCAAAAGGATCACCTTGCTGGAAGGGTCCCAATTCCTTATACGGCTCTCCAAATGGAACTTTCATTAGAATGTTACAACCCATTTTCTAAAAAGGGCTCAGTTGGGTCTGGGTATGACCTGACCCGATCAACCTAACCTGACCTGGCATGGTTCAGTTTGGTATTATCTAAACTGGCCCATTGTGGTTGTATGAACCGGTAAGATGGGCCTACTTGATTGCATCCCCTAGGGCCTAGCGTTCCAGCCTAACCGGTTGTGAGTGCGAGCTAGTTTCCTCCCACCGAGCACAGCTCACTAGGGCCAAGCCCTGTCCAGCTGACATGGTCATCGACCATGTTTCCGCCCGATCACCTAGGGTCATGCAGTGTCAGTACACATCCACGTGGCAGGTCCACCTTCCCGCATGAGGTCAAACATAATGTGCCACTGTATGGTCAATGTAGCACCTTCCGCGTCACCATCTTGATGCCGCCATGACCCGCCTAGCTACCTCTCCTGATAGCCGACAATGACTGCCCCCGCATCGGGCTCTTGACACCGACCATCAAGCCGCTAGTGTAGCGGTCTGGAATTACTTACAGTGGACAATAATTGATACCTATCAGGGCACTCCATGGGTGGCTACACCCCCTGGTCGGGACACACCACCATCCCCAGTGGCAGCCATTTCTTCATGAAGACCTTGGGCGGGGAGCCATGCTTCGTCCAATGCTCACATGTGAGAGTTCCCAAGGATCGGATACATTCCTATCTCCTTTGCCTCTGATACCAATTTTAGAGACCCAAATATTGACGTAAATGGACAACACATTACTTTTGTGGAATACTTAATATATAAAAAAATTCAAAACTCAAGGACCATAATAGTTTAGTGTCTCTGGAAACTCGGAACGTAATCTTCTAATCGTGGTGAATGATCTTCAATATCTCCCATAATGATCTTCCCCTTATGTTTTCTTACCTAAAACCGTTCTTTATATCTTGTGGAAAAGAAAAAATATAAAGGATGATCTCAAATGCTCAGTAAGGGTAAGCATGGATAAAATAAAACAAACCATATAAATTTGAACTTAAAAACATGAACACAATGTTTAAACATCAAGATCTTGAGCAGTGAAATAAAACATGGAAATACTTAAGGAAAAGATCATAAAGAAACATTAATCCTGATAAAATAGCATGGGAATAAAACTTGTTATGGTGGAAAAACATTATGATTTCCATAGTAGCCAAGGCATTGCTGCTAGGACTATCTTAGTGGACAAAGTCCCTTTCTGAATCGAGTTCACTCCTCGTTTCAGTCCTGTAACACTGAACCAGATTAACTTACCATTCCATAAATGTCTATCTGATGAGATATAAATCTTTACCCAATTCATTGGATGGAGATATAGGTCCCACCCATCTCATAATGAAATCATTCTTACTTGTGGCACAAAATAAACTTGAAACATTCATCATAACCCAAAGAATAAAATGGGTTTCGTAAACATCATCCCATCATCACATAATCCATATAAAACAAATGTATATATCAACATAAGAAAAGTAAAAACATGTAAATAATAGGAAAACTATACTTGAAACATACACATCTAATGTCATCTTAGATGAAAAAATGGTTTTGATAAAACACTTGAAAAGAATTCTTGAGGAAAATATCCTTTCTTCTTCAAAGTCAATTTCTTTTCACAAAACGTCATGCAATTTTAAAAGAAAGATATTTTTTTGAAAATACTCATGAAATATTTTGGAGGAAGCTTCCTGAAAATAAGGCTTTATAAAACCGTAAAAATCCTTTCAGGCCATATAAGTTAAAAAACATTCTCCTCGTACTTTTGTCGAAAAAGTCAAAAAGTACCTCGTAACGTAAAAAAAATTCCTTCCTTATCATGTAGTAAAATACAAAATGGGTAAAAATGACATTAAACATACATAAAAACACTTTTGTAAAACATGGACATGGATGATAAAAATAACCCCAATAATTACTTATGAATAAACAATCTCGGATAAGATCGAGATTGGAAATGTTATCCCTTACCATACGTCTGATATGCTTCGTATGTATCCGAACCTCCTATATAATGATTTAAATAATGTCATATAATTATTACAGAATCATATTCATTGTTATGATATCATATATTTCTCACTTATGACTTTATATTACCCATTCTTTTGTAAATTAATGTTAAAGTATCTTTTTGGGTAAAATCATCTTATTTATCGTACGTGTTTTGACTTGTTGTTCTTGATGTTATTATTACATATATCATGATTTAATTACTTAAAAAATTTAAATCATAATTTATATATCATATAAATTCATTATATATCCAGAATATACAAGTATTTATAAGAGTACATAACATATGGAGGTAAGAAATGAAATGCACCATTCATGGAGACGGTAAGCCGTATGTACGCATGAACGCTACTTCCATTTCTATTTATTATTTTAATGGAACTAAAACATAATTATACATAGATATATTATAATTTCATTAAAATATCATATATAATATCATTAACCACATCCTTTATACATCCCACATAAGGTATTAATGAATCACATCACTTTGAGGGGGCGGTAGTCCGCACTTCCTCAAATGAGATTATCGTATTTACCGACTATGGAAACCGTAAAAGATTGATATAATTGGGAATTAAAGAAGCATAAGGAAATCATAAACATAATATATATTATATATAAATACAGTTCCATCATAATGGCCAAAATGAGAGGCGGTAGGAGAAAATCGAACAATCATCATTTCGTGAGGCATTAGTTTGCCATCACAGAAACATTATGTTCATTATCCATTAAGTGGAGGTGTGTGTAAGATTAGTTCAAATAATTATCATAAAATCATCCTAGTAAATTTTTATATTGGTGTTGTTACAAAATAATGGATTAAAAAGAGTTTATGGGTTGGAGAAGTAGAATAAAAGAAAACCACTTAAGAGAAAATATTACCTTTAATTTTAGTAACTTCCTTTGATTTGAACCAAAAAGACTTCTTGGAGAGTCTTCTGCCTAATGTAAGGCCTCAAGGGGGAGGATAGGGATGTAGGAAGCTTAGTTGTGCATAGTTTGGACGAGCCAAAAGGCTTGAGAGGTGTGACTAATTTCATAGAAGTGGTCTCCTTTTATAAGGGAGAGGAGGGGCTCTTTAGAAAAGTGTGAAAACATTATTTTATTATAAACTTATCTTCGGATTCAAGAGGTCAAAAACACATTAATGTCGAAGATAAGATGACTCATATTCTAAATAAAATCATCCAATTGGAATTGGACAGGTTTTGGATGAAATTTTAATCATTATAATCTTATTTATTTAAATCATTTATTAATGAGGTAAACACTACATCATTATTGTGTCATAAATAATTTAATTCATTTGATGTATAACAATTATGAAAAAAATACCATTAATTAGGTAATATTTTTTTATTTACAAAGAATATTTATAGTTGAAAATATAACTTATATAACCCCTTATAAAAATTAATTACTAAAAGATTTTTGTTAAAGTCAATTTTGTCTTTACATTAAATTAATTAATCCATATTGTAATTTTCACTACCAAGGTGCTCATTGGGGTCCCAAAATCGGCCCAAGGATACCCCTGGTCGGCCACTACTCATCCAATAAGGTTAGGATAAGTGGCAAGGTAATTTCGAATTATTATAATATTCTTTTAACCTTGAATTACCCTATTTACCTTTAACCGCAGTAAATAAATATTACCGTAGTTACTAATCATAATATATATAAAAAATAAACGTAACCTATTAACATAATTTGAACCCACTGATTCCAAATATGGAATCCATTTTTCAAAATTCAAAACACAGAAGTTTCAGAAATTAAATTAAAATTAATCCTGTTGTCGAAAGAAAACGGATTTTTGTTTAAAACATTACAAAAGATTGAATTGATTTAACCTATGAATTCAAGGTAAAATCAATGATAATGACATAAATTATATTAAATGGTAAAAATGTATTCTATTTATACTTTAAGACCATTCAATATTATAATTTAACCACATAAATTATTATGATGAAAAAAAGTTGTTTTTAAATAAAATATAGCGTGTTTTTACTATTCATTAAAATATGAAAGTTATCAGAATAAAATGAAAATTTTATCCAAGGTAAAATTTTATATTCTTATTCCAAAGAATAATTTTATTTTGTATAATTTAACTTATAAACATTTCAAAAACTATTTTTAAAGTGGGTGCGCCATCAGAAGGCGGAAAAATTGCATTTATTGAAAAATTCTTATTTTACCCAAAAAATTTATTTTGTTCACATAAAATGTTTTAGAAAATTTATAAGATGAATAATAATGTTATAAAATTCAATATGTGGATAATTCTATTCATAACGGCTACTTCTTGATAATATTATAACCATATATCGTTGTTTAGTGAAACTCAGTATTGCGTACAATACATGCTATCGAGGAAGGTCGTGATTGCGTGTAATGAAAGCCATGTCAGGGTTGCGTGTAGTGCAAGACTCCTTTGTTGTTGCATATAACAAAATCCAACCATATTTCATTTATACATTGAATATATATATATATATATACATTCAATGTTGCGTAGAATAACTTCAATCAAATGAACTTGAAATTTTGTGTAACACGATCCAAGAATTGTGTTGCGTATACTGCAATCTAATACGGTGCTTAGTATAGCACAAGATAATATTGGTGTATCATAAAACACATGAAATCAAATAAATCAAAAATATTACTTATCATAAAATCTCAGGGTGTTACATTCTACCCCCCATAAAATGAATTTCACCCTCAAAATTCATCGGGGTTATAAATGGATTGTTACTTGAGAATTTATTTCATAGAAACCCACATCATAAAAAGGAATGCTAAAACATAATTTTAAAAAGTGATGTATGAAACATAACGGTTACCCAAATTAACTCATCACTGGTTTTCCACATAGGAGATCAAAGGTGAAAATATGGATATGGAGGAGAAATCTAACCATCATGTTCTGATGGAGAGTGGTAGATAACATGGCTTTGAAAAATCCAACAATCAAATAGCCATAAATTTGTGATGATATAAGGTACCATCTGATTCATCGGATATAAGAGCACTAGGACAACATTTTTGGTTTTCAATATCATTTCCCTGAAGATGAAAATTTGAATTAGAAAAAATACTTGCTTGATTTTGGTACAATCTCACTATTGTTCATGCTTTGAACAATTTCCACTTCATCTCTTAAAGAAATGAAGTTGAATTTGTTATTCGTGAAGTGTTAACAGGTCATGTGATTGAATGATGGGTCATTCCATCTATTTCAAACAAAAGGTTAGCAAAAGTTATAAGTCCATCTTATGGTGAAGTTAATCATATATGGTTCCAAAAATGGACTTATACTTTATTTATCATGCTGCTTAATAAAATGAAACATTTTTCCACTAACCAGGTACTTCCTGTAGGCCAGTGGTAGGTGATAAAGGCCTATCACACTTCAGTTGTGGGTTCGATTTCCACAGCCTTGTCTGACGCGATGGGTTGTCGCCCGTTCTGCAGGTTGTCATTTTTCTAAAACTAAATTACTATATCATCCCATCAATAATATCGAAAAAGGTTCTATCCTTAAACAATACTAACTTATGTCCAACATAATCCATTCCAATCTTTAGGCTTATCCATAATATTGCAGTCTATTGTCATATTATAGTGAAAACGATTACATGAGATTTCATATAACAAGCTTGTTAATACCATCGTTGATCCCCATATATCATAAGATATGTCTTGTTGGTCACATTCCAAACGTTCGAAGGCCTTAATCATGTATTCTCTTGAAAAATGATTACCCATTGAATCTTAGTGAAAACATGAGGGCCTTCAAAAGTTAACTCTTTCCTCATACCAAAATGCAAAAATTCTATATAGACAAACCATGATATAACTATTTCCTTATATCAGTCATGAGCTCATGAATACTGTAAAACATTTCATTTTCTCTTTATCCCTTCATTATGTGCATATCATCTTCTTTCCAAAAAATCTCCATCACATTCCATGGTTATCGATGCTACATTCTTATGGAAAACCACAATGTACCAATATATAGCTTTTCCAATATACAATAAAACTACCTGAACAACATTATTTTGGAATACCAATACATAAAAACTTCAAAACATCCTCTTCAATGATTGTCATGGAATAAGTCCATACTTGATTTAGATGTAACCTCTTAGGCCAGGGCATTGATCTGGGTAATGCCCATGTTCTCCACAGATAATACATTGAACTCCATAACAGTCTATCAATCTATGACCCTTTTCTCCACACAGATAACATATGTCCCTCCATTTGAGGTATTCTTCAAGGTTCTTCTCCCATTCTTTAGAAATCTCAATCTTCCTTTCTTTATGCTCCTCACTATGTGAACATGCATAAAATTCCATCTTCCTTTTATTTATGACTTAGGAATACCACTAAATTTCACCTTGTTAATCATATATCGCGATGACTGATTCAGTATAATCTCAATATCATTCTCTCTAGGCAGTAAACAATTTCGTTGCTCATAGTCACCAATTTTTTCATTGGATTCAATGTTAACCGAATTCCTTTTGGTTCCTTCCATTGACTAAAACATAAAAAGAATTCTGTGAGAGGAAAAAATCATGCTAGGGAAAACAACATAATAAAGGGGGAGTACCTTCAATATATAACATCTTAAGTTTAATTCTAATATCATTATCACAATTCGAGGACTATGAACTCTATGTATACTTAACCTTAGGGACATCCATTGACATATCTTAGAAATATCTCTAGGGATATCACTAAAGTTCTCGCATCCTAGTTTCTAAAGGTTGACTAATCCTCCCTCTGATACCAACTGTAGCGGTCTGGAATTACTTCTAGTGGACTATAATTGATACTTATCAAGGCACTCAATTGGTGGCTACACCCCTTGGGTGAGACACACCACCATCCCCAGTGGAAGCCATTTCCTCATGAACCCCTTGGGCGGAGAGCCATGCTTCGTCCAACGCTCACATGTGAGAGTTCCCAATGATCAGATACATTCCTACCTCCTTTTCCTCTGATACCAACTGTAGAGACCCAAATCTTGACATACATGGACAACAAATTACTTTTGTGGAATACTTAATACATAACAAAATTCAAAACTCAAGGATCGTAATAGTTTAGTGTCTTTGGAAACTCGGAACGTAATCTTCTAATCGTGGTGAAATATCTTCAACATCTCCCATAAAGTTCTTCCCCTTATGTTTTCTTACCTAAAACCTTTCTTTATATCTTGGGGAAAAGAAAACATATAAAGGATGAGCTCGAATGCTCAGTAAGGGTAACCATGGAAAAAATAAAACAAACCATATACGTTTGAACTTAAAAACATGAACACAATGTTTAAACATCAAGATATTGAGAAATGAAATAAAACATGGCAATACGTAAGACATAGATCATAAAGAAACATTAATCCTGATAAAATATCATGGGAATAAAACTTTTAACTGCAGAAAAACATTATGATTTCCACAGAAACTAAGGCATTGCTGCCAGGACCATCTTAGTCGACAAAGTCCCTTTCTAAATCGAGTTCACTCCTGGTTTCAATCCTGTAACACTGAACCTGATTAACTTACCATTCCAGAAATGTCTATCTGATGATATATAAATCTTTACCCAATGCATTGGAGGGAGATATAGGTCCCACCCATATCATAATGAAATCATTCTTACTTGTGCCACAAAATAAACTTGAAACATTCATCATAACCCAAAGAATAAAATGGGTTTCATAAACATCATCCCATCATCACATAATCCATATAAAACAAATGGATATATCAACATAAGAAAAGTGAAACCATTTAAATAATAGGGACATTGTACTTGAAACATACACATATAATGTCATCGTAGATGGAAAAATGGTTTTGATAAAACACAAGACAAGAATTCTTGAGGAAACTATCTTTTCTTCTTCAAACTCAATTTATTTTCACAAAGCGTCATGCAATTTTAATAGAAATATATTTTTTTGAAAATAATCATGAAATATTTTGGAGGGAGAATCATTAAAATAAGGCTTTATAAAACCGTAAAAATCCTTTCATGCCGTATAATTTAAAAAACATTCTCCTCGTACTTTTGTCGGAAAAGTCAAAAAGTACCTCGTAACGTAAAAAAAAATTCCATACATATCATGTAGTAAAGGAAGAAATGGGTAAAAAGGAAATTAAACATACATAAAAACACTTTTATAAAACATGGACTTGGATGATAAAAATAACCCCAGTAATTACTTACGAAAAAACAATCTCGGATAAGAACGAGATTGGAAAAGTTATCCCTTACCATACGCCCGATATGCTTCGTATGCATCCGAACCTCCTGTATAATGATTTAAATAATGTCATTTACTTATTACATAATCATATTCCATGTTATGATATCATATATGGTTCACTTATGAGTTTATATTACCCATTCTTTTGTAAATTAATGTTAAAGTATCGTTTTGGGTAAAATCATCTTATTTATCTTACGTGTTTGGACTTGTTGTTCTTGATGTTATTATTAATTATATAACTATTTAATTACTTCCAAAACGTAAATCATGATTTATATATCATATAAATTAATTATATATCCAGAATATACAAGCCTTTATAATAGTACATAACATATAGAGGTAAGAAATGAAACGCACTGTTCATGGAGACAGTAAGCCGTATGTACACTTGAACGCTACTTCTATTTATATTTCTTATTTTAATGAAAATAAAACATAATGATACATAGGTATATTATAATTCCAGTAAAATATCATATATAATATCATTAACCACATCCTTTATACATCCCACATAAGGTATTAACGAATCACATCACTTTGAGGGGGCGATAGTCCGCACTTCCTCAAATGAGATTATCGTATTTACCGACTATGGAAACTTTAAAGGCTTGATATAATTGGGAAGTAAAGAAGAATAAGGAAATTATAAACATAATATTTATTATATATAAATACAGTTCCATCATAATGGCCACCATGAGAGGCGATAGGAGAAAATCGAACAATCATCGTTTCGTGAGGTGTTAGTTTTCCATCACAGAAACATTATGTTCTTCATCCATTAGAAGGAGGTGTCTGAAAGTGTAGTTCGAAACCATCTCATAAAAACATCATAGTATATTTAATATATTGGTGTTGTTACAAAATAAAGGATTAAAAATATTTTAGGGGTTGGAGAAGTAGAATAAAAGAAAACAACTTAGGAGAAACTGATACCTTTAATTTTGGTAACTTCCTTTGGTTTGAACCAAAATGACTTCTTGGAGAGTCTTCTGCCTAATGTAAGGCCTCAATGGGGAGGAGAGGGATGTAGGGAGATTATATTTGAAGAGTTTGGACGAGCAAAAAGTCTGGAGAGGTGTGAGGAATTGCATAGAAGTGGTCTCCTTTTATAAGGGAGAGGAGGGGCTCTTTAGGAATGTGTGAAAACATTATTTTATTATAAACTTATCTTCGGTTTCAAGAGGTCCAAAACACATTACTGTTGAATATAAAATGACTCCTATTCGAAATAAAATCATCCCATTGGAATTGGACAGGATTTGGATGATATTTTAATCATTTTAATCTTATTTATTTAAATCATTTATTAATGAGGTAAACACTACATCATTATTGTGTCATAAATAATTTAATTCATTTGATGTCTAATAATTATGAAAAAAATACCATGATGTAGGGAATCTTTTTATATTTCCAAATAATATTTATAGTCGAAAATATAACTTATATAACCCCTTATAAATATTAATTACTAAAGCTTTTTGTTAAAGTCAATTTTGCCTTTACATTAAATTAATTAATCCAAATTGTCATTTTCACTACCAAGTGGCTCATTGGGGTCCCAAAATCGGCCCAAGGATGCCCATGGTCAACCAATACTCATCCAATAAGGTTAGGACAAGTGTCAAAGTAATTTCGAATTATTATAATATTCTTTTAACCTTGAATTACCCTATTTATCTTTAACTGCAGTAAATAAAAATTACCATAGTTACTATTCATAATATATAAAAAATTAAAAGTATCCTATTAACATAATTTGGACCCACTGATTCCAAATATGGAATCCATTTTTCAAAATTCAAAATACAGAAGTTGCAGAAATTAAATTAAAATTAATCCCATTGTCGAAAGAAAATGGATTTTTGTTTAAAACATTACAAAAGATTGAATTGATTTAACCTACGAAATCAAGGTAAAATAAATGCTAATGACCAAAATTATATTAAATGGTAATAATATATTCTATTTATACTATAAGAACATTCAATATTATTATTTAACCACATAAATTATTATGATGAAAAAAGTTGTTTTTAATTAAAGTATTGCGTGTTTTTACTAATCATTAAAATATGAAAGTTATCAGAATAACATGAAAATTTTATCCAAGGTATAATTTTATATCCTTATTCCATGGAATAATTTTATTTTGTAAAATTTAACTTATAAAAATTTCAAAAACTATATTTAATGTGGGTGCGCCATCAAAAGGCGGCAAAACTGTATTTTTTGAAAAATACTTATTTTACCCGAAAAAATTATATTGTTCACATAAAATGTTTTAGAAAATTTAACAGATTAATAATAATGTTATAAAATTCAAAATGTGGTTAATTATATTCATAATGGATAGTTCATGATAATATTATAACCATATATCATTGTTTTGTGAAACTCGGTATTGCGTACAACACATGCTATCGAGGAAGGTCACGATTGCGTGTAATGAAATCCAAGTCAGGGTTGCGTGTAGTTCAAGACTTATTTGTTTTTTCGTATAAAAAAATACAACCATATTTCATTTTTACATTGAATATATATATATATACACTCAATTTTTCGTAGAATAACTTCTATCAAATGAACTTGAAATTGTGTGTAACAGGATCCAAGAATTGTGTTGCGTATTCTCAAAGATAATACAGTGTTGCGTGTAGCAGAAGATAATCTTGGTGTAGCATAAAACACATGAAATAAAATAAATTAAAAATAATACTTATCATAAAATATCAGGGTGTTACAGATAGCCTTTCTGTCGCCCCCACATCCAAGACTACAATGGGAGGTCCTACCATAGTGGTCCTGCCTAGACTGCAGGATGTCATAGCCAGCGGCTGTTGAGCCGATGAACATTCTTCCAGGTCTGCCTGACCGGACCTTCTCACCAGGCTGGAGTCATCGCCACCACCAAATTCCATTTTAGTGGCCCTGCTATGTCCTACCCAACCTATAATGATTGGAGAATCTTCCTCATATTGCTGCAACCTCACACCAATGCGTTCTTGGATCCTGCTCTGGATCGATTAGCCCAATGAGGAATGAGAAGAAATTTGGTTAAAAAATGATAGGCACAGGAACACCCAATGTGGATAGATCTAGCCCATGATCGTGTCACCCTTGATCTTTCCATGTTAGAGTTAATAAATAGAGGGAAAAACTAAATCCATCAAAATCATATATCAATCCCAATAGTCATCGCAAAAAATAATCCAAAACCCACTCTATGAACTTCCCATGAATCGATCCGTTAATTGATTTAGTCATGTTCATTGTTGGAAAAAGAAATAAATAATGTGGAGCATAATAAACTTAAAACACTTTCCCTACATGATGTTTGGATAGATCAATGATGAGGAAGGAATCCACATCATCATTACAAATAAATCAATTGAAGCATGATTCAAAATCCGATCATCCATTCACAGGCATTCATCTTTCTCCATCAAGAGATTTCACCAACTCTTTTATTCTCTAAAGCCTCTAGGGAATTTCTCCAGGATGGTCAATCTAATCCCATATCCCTACCAAGCTGATAAATGAAGAAAATGTGTTTTAGCATTTCTATATTGCTATGTCGTAGCATCACCACACCGTTTCATTTCTAAATGAAAATTGGCTTCCTCGTAGTGGCTTCACAAAGTCGCTGCAAAATATCAAGAAGAAATATTATTCTTATATATTTTAATGATGTTCACATCACAAAACTGACTTTAACTCTCAACCTGTTCCATTTGAGATTAGGCCCCACCTATAGAAAATACCCCATTACGTACTCAACGTTTATCACAGATTAGCAATCCATAAAATAATTTTATTTATGTTTACGACCTTTCCGGGTTTTTCCACAACAGACTCACACCAACTAAAGTTATGTCTTTCTAGGGTAAAACCACTTCCATGAGCACAATTACGCCCTCAGATTTCTGATCTGGGATCTCTTTTAAGAGTTATACAACTATTTATTAAAATTCACACGTGAATTCCATTAGAAACTAAAAAAAATCAGAGATTTTTTTGGCACACCGGGCATTGGAATCACACACTGCCTTAGTGCCTGGTCTCAAAATTTTCTCATTGAATTTATAAATATTAATTCATTTAAATACTAGTATTTGGACATAAAACTAATAAAAGATCCATAAAATCCAAAATTTTAAATGGGAGGCATATATTTTGTTGTGGATAAACATTCTATCATTTATTACGTCACTTTTTGGTTATTATGATGTCATAATAAACACCAAATCTTTGTACATGTTTTAATCATTACAATAGAATTCTATTTTCTTGGAATTTTTTTTTAAAATCTATAATAGATAATTTCATACTCTTGATTTGATTTTTTATTTTATCAAAATAATTTTATAAATCTAAGAATTTTTACTAACATAACAATAATCAAAATTTGTTGAGAAATGATAGCTTTTTTAACAGTAATAGTTTTGAAAATATTTTATTTTTTACTTGTTAAAATTATATTATACAATTTAATTAATAAATATTATTTAATAGAAATATTTTATTAAAATATGATTTATTTGAAAATCTCATTAATTCATCAATGAAAATTTTTGTTTTGAAATTACATAATACCAAAAAACACAATTTTTTTTTGTCGTATAAAAATCAAAATCATTTACAAAGATATATTTTTTGAAGTATAAACATTGATATATTGAATTTAAAATATTCAAATTCATATTATTAGGGTCTTGATATATAGAAATTTATTATAATAAAAACTCTTTAAAAGTACTTTGTATTAAAATGAGATTTTTCAGTTGTGGTTCGAAATACCTGGTTTGGGTCATAATCTTCATGATCATGAAATTATCCTATTAACATATTGTCTCATTCTGTATTTTTTGTATCTAAGATTGAAATTGATCAAAGTAAATTCTTATTGATGATATCTCCCTCAGAATCTCTAATAAATGTCCTTCATAGGGCATGATCATACTAGTTGAGGCCACTAATTATTTTATTTGTGACAATTTGATTGATCATAACCCAATATTTATACTAATCATATAATTACTATTAAAAAACTATTTTATCAACCATAATGATGCTTAAATTTCATTAAAATTTAATAGGATATAATAAAACCGAATAAGATCATGTGTTTCTTATATGTATAGAAGGTAATTTCACTAAATTTAAAAGGGAATTTTATTTATAAAATTTCGGGTCAGTACATTTGATATATGGTAACTATAGTATTTCAAAGCACTTAATTTAGAGTGATGTTGTTATATAAAAATAAAATAGAATCAATAAACTACATATAAAATGGATAATATGCGATGGGAAGATTACCCCATCGCATATAACCATTATTTGCGATGGGAACTTATCGCACATTGTAAAAGGCTTGGCGTGAAGTATGCACCAATCCGGGGGGTAAGATTATTTGTGATGGGTTCCTATTCTCATCACAAATAACCGGCGATGGTTTTTAGTCTCTTTGACCGTATTATTCCCCCGTCACAAATACTTATTCGGTAGGTAATATTTTTGATGGAGCCCATTGCAAATAACCGGCAGCGGTTCATAGTATTTTGTGATGGGATTCTTGTTCCGTCGCAAAAATATTATCAATAGGTACTATTTGCGACCGGGCCAATCAAAAATAAGTTTTAAACAACCCAGAAAAATTAATGCGGGCTGAGGTATTTGCGACGGTTCCCAACGCAAATGCCCCTGTAATAAGTAATCTAACCTATATATACCATCATTCGTTATTCCTCTCATTTCAATATTTACTCATCTTCTCTCCCTATCTCTACTGAAAAATTTTGTTCTATAAATTTGCATAGATTAAACATTTAAATCAGAATATTATCTACAACATTAATACTCTAGAAGCATCAGTTTCAAGGTATTTATCTATATTTTTATAGTTTAGTAAAAAAATTATTTTCATTTATTTATAGCTTTTTTATTTAGATATAAAATAAATAAATTAGAAATAAATATTTGTTTCCCAATATTTATTTTGATTAATAGTTATATATAAGTGTCAATTAGAAATAAATGGTAATAAATTTTAGTAATTTTTAAAAGATTGTAATTTTTATTAATAACAAGAATTAATTTATAATAAGTAAAATTTTTTATTAACGGCTATGAATAAGTAATAATTTGATATAATTTTAAATAATTTGTAATAATTTGTAATAATTAGTAATAATTAATAATAATTAGAAATAATTAGTAATAATTAGTAATAATTACTAATAATTAGTAATAATTAGTAATAATTTGTAATAATTTGTAATAATTAGTACTAATTTTTAATAATAATTAATAATTCGTAATACATAGTAATATTTAGTAATATTAAGTAATAAATAGTAATAAATAGTAATAATTAGTTTTAATTAGTCATAATTAGTAATAATTAGTAATAATTAGTAATAATTACTCGTAATTAAAAATAATTAGTAATAATTAGTTATAATTAGTAATAAATACTAATAAATAAAAATTAGTAATAAATAGTAATAAATAGTAGTAAATTGTAATAAATTAAAATAAATAGTAATAATTAATATTAATTTGTAATAAATAGTAATAAATATTTATAAATAGTAATAAATAGTAATAAATAGTAATAAATATTAATACAAAGTGATAATTGGTAATAAATATTAATTAATATTAATAATTCCTAATAAATAGTAATAAATCCTAAAAAATAGTAATAATTTCTAATAAATAGTAATAAATTTTAATAAATAGTATTAAATTCTAATAAATAGAAATAAATCGTAATAAACAGTAATAAATCGTAATAAATAATAATAAATCTTACTAAATAGTAACAAATCCTAATAAGTAATAATAAATCATAATAAATAGTACTAAATCCTAATAAAAAGTATTAAATCATAATAAATAGTAATAAATCCTAATAAATAGTATTAAATCATAATAAATGCAAGTACATTGATAAACTGGCACAATTTCTAGTAAATTAGTGACATTCCTGTAGATCAATGCCTCAGCTCCTTGCAACTTTTTTCAGTGTAATGGATTTGAAAAATTTTCTCAAACATACGTTAGAGTAGATTTTTCATATCGATTTATGTCAGATATGGTTACAATGAGTAGATCTGCTGGACAAAAGAGGCTCTTTTTCATGAAAACTCACCTCCTTGCAACTTTATGTGACTTATATCACTATGAAAAAACTACTCCGATGTATGAATATCCATTTTTTGTACGAGATCATGAAGAGAACTTTCATAGTAATTTTATTCCAGGCACTCGTGCATAAGATAATAGATATTCATACATCAGAGAAGACTATTCATAGTGCTTTTAGTCAGAGAAATTTACAAGGGGATGAGTCATTGGGTAAAAGAGCTACTGCCAATCTGTTGGAAATTGTGCCACTGGTAATTAAGAATAATTAGTAAAAAATAGCTGATACTAATAATAATTATTGGCAATTAGTATAAAATTTTATAAATGAGTGTAGATTAGTATAAATGATTAAAAAGTAATATAAATAACTATAAAATAATAGAAATTATTACAAATTTCTATAAAATAGAATTTAATTGTCTTCTTATTTTAAATAGTGTTTATCTTATTTGTAATTATACAAAAAAAACTAATTATTTCATGTTTTTTAGAAAAATATGGAATGAGGATGTCAATTACAGTCATTATTAGATAATCATGCATGGATAACTCAGTGCAAGAACCTAAACGATTCTAGTTTAAATCCTGTATATATTGAGGGTGTTTAATATTTCTTATCATTTGCATCATCGAAACCAAAAAAAATTCAGAGGGAAAAAATATTTTTCCTTGTAAAAAATGTTCTCCGAGGATGTATGATGAATTTGAAAATGTTGGAACTCAATTATTATGATTTGGTTTTCAAATATATTATGTTTTTGGTAACTATAAGTTGAACGTAGTTACAGAAAATATATTAATAATTTGGTTCCAGATCCATGATGGTTTCAATGTTTAGTACATGATGTGCGAGGTCTGTCTGTTCAACATACTGAAACATAAGAATATGTTGATATAACAAATGAGTTGGAACCTTCTAATTTATATGAGTTATTGAAGTCCACTGAGCATGCCTTATATGCAGGTTGTATGATAAGCATGTTTGAAGTAGTTTCTAAATTTATGGCCAATAAATCAGATAATGGAATGTCATATACCTATTTTGATTAGATATTATCTCTATTAAAAACACTACTACCTGAAGGAAATGTTTATCCGAAAAAAATTTATAAGAAAAATAGGATGGTTCGTTATCTAGGTCTTGGTTATCAGATGATTCATGCATGTTTAAATGACTTAATCTTATACAATGATAAAAATGAGTTGTTGGATAGTTTCCTTCATGTGTACAATCAAGGTATAAAGAAACTCAACCAGTGAAGTCTGGATTTGTTCCTATAAAACAATTGTGATATTTCCCATTCTCACCTAGATTGAAATGTTTATTTATATCTAAAAACATAGCATCGTTGATGTCATGGTAAAAAAATGACTTTTTAACCAGTAAAATCATAAATCATCCCTCTGATAGTGACTCATTGAAACATTTTGACCAACTATATCAATTGTTTTCTTTAGAGGACCAAAACATGTGATAGGGTCTTTTTACTGATGGTTTCTATCCATTTGGTTCTTATAGTAGTTAGTATTCATGATGGCATATCATTATAACTCTGTATAATTTACCTTCATGAATGTTGATTAAGGATCCATATATCTTTTTGACTTTATTAATTCATGGTCATCTGAAAAATAATATCAATTCTTATTTAAATGCATTGATTGATGAGTTGAATTCAATCTGTAGTAATGGTGTTCATACATATGATGTTTCTATGAAACAAAACATCCTACTGAAAGCTACATTGATGCGGAAAACTAGAAAATTCCTAGCATATGGAAAGTTATCTTGCTAGAGTACAAACGGTCCCAAATCATGCGCATAATGTATGAGATACAAAAAATTGTTTATCCTCATAAATGGAAAAAAAATATATTTAAAAATCATCAAAGATATCTTCCAACCAATTATCCTTTTTGGAGAAACAAATATCATTTTAGAAAAGGAATTATTGAATGAGATGAGCTCGAAGAATTATCTTAGGTACATAGTTGAAATAAATTGTCTCTTAAATATCTACCAATATATTTAGACCAACAATAAACCAATAAAAAATTGATTGGCTTGGGAAAAACCATAATTGGATAAAATGAATCATTTTTTGGATATTCCATATTGATGTTATTTTTTGGGTCATCACATGTTCGATGTGATGCATATTGAGAAGAACTATTTCGATAAATTATTTCAAATAGATTTGGATACACCAGGTATGACCCAAGAAAATCTGAAGGAATGATTAGATATTTCTCAAATTAGGCAGCCAGCAAAACATAAACTGTTTGAAAATGTCAGATCACAAAAGGTAATGAAACCAAAATCAGATTATACACTATCCCAAGAGAGTCATTTATTATTATTTTTGTTCATTGCAGATTATGGAAATCATTATGATTTTCCTTCTAATTTGGGTAGATGTGTCAGAAATGGTCATATAACTGGATTGGAAAGTCATGAATGTCATGTTTTAATGGAAATTATTCTACCAACTAGATTAAAGAGGGTTTTTATGTACAATAATTTTTGATGCTCTAATAGACATATCATATTTTTTTCGACACATTTGTTCATTGACAACAGTCTATGATGCCATAATAAAACAACAATAAGATGTAATTTTAATTTTATGTAAACTAGAAAAAATCCTCCCACTAGGTTTGTTTAAATCAATGGAACATTTGATATTACATTTTTCATATGGAAAAATAAATGATTGTCCATTGCAGTTCCGATGGATGTACCCATTTGAGAGAAGAATGGAAAAAATGAAAAAAAATGTATGTAACAAATCATCCATTGAAGGCTCAATTTCAGAAGATTATTTATAAGAGGAAATTTCTTTTTTCTTCTCTCATTACATTCAATTTGAATATCCCTCAAAACACAATCATATGATGTTTAATAAGGGAAATGTTGATAATGAAATGAGTAATAAATTATCAGTTTTCAGTCAGCCCAAACTTGGATTCGGTGGAGTTAATGAACAATGGATATCAGATGATAAACATCATAGAGCTCATACATATATTCTGCTGAACTGTTAAGTAATGAAACCCTTTATACTATGTGTGAACTTATAAATTATTCTATAATTTTTATAACATTTCAGAAATATTATTTTACTTGTAGGTTATATGATATTAACATCAATAAATAGTTTCAACAAATAACAGTAGCTTCTCTTTATGAACATCATAAAAAATTCTCACTGGTTTCAAAAACTGGAAACATAAATTAATATTTATTTCACATAAAATATAAATTTAATACTTTTTATGGTGGTAATTATTTTACAACTTTTCAGGTATCTCAACATGGTGATAATATTTATAATTTCCTATCAGTATTGAGTAACCGAACATCCAAAATTGTTAAATCATGTAATTCATATGTTGTAAATGGTTATCAATTTCATACATGTGCATATGGGGAGTACAAAATCAATGAATAATGGCATTTACATGAGATGATCTCGTCATATAGAAACTAAAGTATACTTTTATGGAATGTTGGAAGAAATCATTGAAGTGTGTTATCTGAGACACCATTACATAATGATGATTAAATTTCAGTAGTTGGATAATGTGAGAGGCTTACATGTTCATCTGATACATGGAATAATTGATTTTAAATATAAAAGTCTTCTTGTATTAAATGAACCACTTTTATTGGATCATCAACAAAATCAAAATTATTTTGAAAATTAATGTGGTACTTCAAGAGATTTGGGGAATAAGAGGAGAATAATAAATATTTAATCTAGAGAGAATGAATTTACAGAAACAGAATGTGGTTCCAATTAAGTACAAG
This sequence comes from Viscum album, assembly GCA_963277665.1. Lineage (NCBI taxonomy): Eukaryota > Viridiplantae > Streptophyta > Magnoliopsida > Santalales > Viscaceae > Viscum > Viscum album. The sequence continues at coordinate 116,434,139 of OY728127.1, forward strand.
GAATTGAAATTTTTCAAGAGAATACTCTAAATCCATCTTTTACAAGAAGAGACACGAATATCATTGGTGACAACCCATAGTTAAGGGTTGATGGGGATGATGATTTTAATGATGTTACAAAAAAATTTGAAAGGACAAGAGATGATGAAACTAAAACTGATATGGAAATTCATGACTATGGGGAAGAAGATGAAGACATTGATAACAACAAGAAAGCATATGATGATGAAGATGAACATTGAGATAATTAAATCCTAGTTCTAATCATATATAATTTATATCTATATATAATAGATGTTTTCAATTTTTTTCTAACAAAAATGATTTCTTGTTTCAGATTGATGATGATCTGTTTCATATGTTGTAGGAGGGTTATATACCTTTGAATGAACTAGATGGAGGATCAGCTAACCCTCAAACTATTTTCAATTTAGGTGGCACTCGGTGGGGGTGTGGTCTTGTGCGATTGATGATTCCCGACCCTATAACCGAGAAACATCCACATATTTGGTTCATTTTGTGTACATAGAGGTATTTTTACCTGTGAATTTTAGTTAGGTTTCAATAATTTATATATATTATAATTGATTTATTAATTATTAATTATCTACAAATTTACACATATAACTGTTGGATAGGGGAGCACTATATTGGGAAATTATATTTCTACTGTATGGGTGTCATGGGATTAGATTTCCATCGATGATCAGATGTGCATGTTCAATCATTGGTTTGTACATAAATAGATAATATTTATTATGAAATTATTTTAATTAATAAGTTTATATAATAAATTATATTTAGGGTTTGTGGTATCTCATTGGGGAGAGCATGTGTAAGGATTTTTGGAAAAAACGACACAGATCAATGTGCATACATTGCGCTATGTTTTTTCACAATTTGAAATGGATATCAATGGATAATGAAGGAGTGAAGAAGTTGGATAAGACATGTTGTATCCATCGAGATGATTATATTTAATCTTAGGTTTGGGATAGATTATGTACCCACATGTTAATTAGGAGATTTCAAAGTAGATTATATATGTACAATGATCCAGCCACTTGGGAGATTAGAGGTACTCACCAGCATCAGATTGTGGTTAGTATAAGTGTCTATAGTATTAAATTTAGCTAAAAAAATATTTTCACAGTATAAATATTAAATTGAAATTGAAGGAGTCATATGATGTCATGACATCTCAGATAGATGTTGAGAGTTAGGCCAAGACTGATGATCAGACCAGTGAACCCCAATTTGATGAGGAAACATGGATGTAAGAAACCTGGTATGGCTTTAACAAAGGCTGAATTGTTCTTATCTACTCTCGAATTACCCCTATGGGTTTTATGGCACCTCTGCGATGTCGGCATCGAGCTTAAGAGAAGATCGTAGAGAATCATCATCATCTCATGCACAATATCAAGAGCAGCTGTGATCTCAGAGTGGGGTTATAGAGACTATGGTAAACAATAGCATGAGATGCATCAGTGGCAGCAGTAGCAACAAGAAGAGTTTTTTTGACAACAGTAGTAGCAGATGAAGGATGAGATTCTTCGATGGCAGAAGGAGTATGAGTAAGAGTAGATAGAGTACATGTGACATATGGCTCACAGTTTTGGGATGGGGTTCCTTCCACCATCCCCATCAGTTTCTCTAGACAACCCTCCCTTGGACTGGTGATGTATTTTAATTTTATGATGAAACATTTGAATGATTTTTTTATAAGGAACTGACCTTAAAAATTAAATAGTCTTGAATTAATTTAATAATTCACATTGTGGTTCTTTTCAAGTTTAGAGCTTTAGAGAATTATGTCATAACTTATACATAACAACTAGAATTTTACATTCACACACTTCTACACATTATTCATTTGTTCATAAAATAAAAACTTTTAACAAAATATCCATCTCTAGTTTCATGTTTTAGACAGCATGAATTTTCTCTAATCCAAACCTTGACCCTATTAATCTTTATGTATTGTGTAAAACATTTCAAAAACATGGGACGAGCATAAAAGGCTTAGTAAGGGTTATAAAACAGGTAATGAGAACGTTAGTCTATTAATACATACATGTTAATGAAATCATACTTTTCAATCTTTAACATACCACACAAGATCATAATATTTATGTATAACACATGGAAATATTAAATCATAAAGGTAACTTGTGTTATACATAACAAACTTACATTATAGCCTTCACCACTATATATGGAGTTATATTTGGATTACCCACCATAGTATATTCCTTAGATCTCTTAGGAGAAACATTAAAGTTTACCTCTTTCATGTTACCCAATGAATTGGAGGGCTATCTCGGGATAACCCACCCTAGGTTTATCATGGAACCACCCGTATACATAAATAATTCCAAAGAACAATAACATATTTACAAAACATAAAACAATCATAAAGGAATGATAAAATTTCCATATTGCAATCACAATATATAATTTAAATATATTGACATTAACAATCCATTATCAAAATCATTTTCAGTACCAAAATATGTAAAAGGAGTATATGGTATTTATTTTCCTTAAAAAAAAAATTACAGCTTGTTAAGGAAGCCAAAGATCAAATAATGCTCAGGCGACAGAAAGGTCATTGTCAATGCGTACGTTAAAAAGAAACATTATTTTTTTCGTTTGGTAAAATTCATTGTAGAAATAGTTTCCCTTTGAATGAAATGAAAAGTAAAAGTTTTTTATATACATTATAAAAGAAACTTCTGTTTAAATCAAAATATGTTGTACCTCTCGTACCCCTCATGGTTTAATTTTCATGATCACAATCACTCTCTTATTTATCTAATCTTGTTTTAAGTGTTTTTGGATGATAGGCATAATTTGTGGTTGCCAAGAAATTGGGCCAAGAAGGCCAAGAAGGCAAAAAGCCAAAAGTGGACTGAAATTCAGTCCACCGGCCAACCGGTGGAAGACCACCGGCCAGCCGATGGAGGCCTGGACAGAAGGCATCTTTCTGTCCAGACCACCGGCCAACCGGTGCCTCACCAGCGGCCAGCCGGTGGCACCCAGCAAAATAGTGTTTGCTACTACCTCAGCACCGTCCAACCGGTGGCCTCCTCACCGGCCAGCCGGTGGTGCCTGAGCCCGAGCCCTCTCCCTTTTTCAAAGCACCGGCCAACCGGTGGCCTTGCACCGGTCAGCCGGTAGAGCCAGTCAAACTAGCCGTTGGGCCTTTGACCAGTCTTGTCCACTTGCCTCCCAACGGCTCCGAAGCCTTTTCCAATGGCTCCGAAGACCTCCAAAGGACATATGAGGGTTCCCCCTCTATAAATAAAGGACTATGAAGCACCGGAACAATAATGAAACCATAATCAAGCCAACGGTAGCCCACGGGAACATTTCTCATCATTTGGAAAACCTCCGGCGGACTCCCTCAAGAATACCCAATTGCTCTAACACACTTCCACATCCAAGGAGCACCACCAAAGAAGCTTGGGAGCGCCCTTCATCAGCTCCATCAATCCATTGGCGCCCAAGGCTTCTCCCATTACGGTTTTTATTGCTTTATCTATTTTGAGCATAAATTTGGGTTTGTGCCTACAAACCCCTCATTTCTCTCATCCTCTCTTCTTTGGGTTTTTACACCACCTTTAAGGTGTGAAGAGGTTAGTCAAGCCTTCCCCTTTAAAAGGCTTGAGTCAAAGGTGAGCTAGCCTTCACCTGTAAGAAGGCTAGTGGGTTCTTGCTCAACCAATAAAAGCAAGCAGTAATAGGTCCTAGACTAACCTTAAAGTCTAGTGGGTTTCTTGCTAAAACCATTGAAAAGCAAGCGGTAGTAAATCTCTCAACGGTTGAGTTGGGAGCGGAGACGTAGGCTTGGGTTTAAGCCGAACTCCGTTATCAATTTTGTGTCTTGCCTCTTTTATTTCCACTGCACTTTTAACTTTGATTTTAATTTGTTAATTATTTTTTAAAAGGAAATTCACCCCCCTCTTGCCATCACTTCCTTGTTTTCTCCGCCCAACAATTGGTATCAGAGGAAAATTTGAGTAATACCTTCACCGGTTTCAAATTTAAGATCCATTGTGATGGCATCAACCTCTTTCGCCCCCGAAGGCTATTCTTTGGGTCGTGCTCCATTTTTTGATGGAACCGACTATAACTATTGGAAAACCCGCATGACCACTTTTCTTAGAAGCATAGGATATCCTATTTATAAAATTGTCATGCATGGTTACACTCTCTCCTCTCCCGATGAATCCAAATGGACCCAAGCCAATATTAAAAATTTCGAGCTCGATGGCAAAGCCATGAACGCTCTACATTGCGGCCTTGATCGTAATGAGTTCAATCGAGTTTCCACATGCACCTCATCACATGAAATCTGGAAACTATTGGAGGTTACCCATGAGGGGACCAACAAAGTTAAGGATACTCGATTGGACATGTACCGTCAAGATTTTGAGTCTTTTTCCATGCATCCATCCGAATCTATTTCTGAAATGTTTACTCGTTTTACTGACGTTTGCAATGGTAGAAAATCTCTTGGAGATAATATTTCTGCAGAAACAATGGTCAAGAAGATCCTTTGGATCTTACCAAGCACATGGGCACCGAAAGTCACGGCAATTCAAGAAGCAAAGGACATCAAAAACATGCCGGTTGAAGAGCTCATCGGATCCCTCATGACCTATGAGATCACCATGAGGAGGCAAGCTGAAAAGGAAGGCAAACCGATCAAAGCTCCAAAGAACATCGCCTTCAAAGCTCAAAAAGAAGAAAGCTCCTCCTCCTCATCATCTTCCTCTTCAAGCGGCGATTCCGAAATGGAGAATCTTGCCCACAAAATGCACAAGTTCATGAAGAAGCACAAAAAGAAGAAATCCCGCAAGGCTCAACCCAACGAAAAATCCGAGCCCAAGGTAACATGCTATGGGTGTGGCGAGAAAGGCCATTACAAGCCCGATTTCCCACTCAACAAGAAAAAGGCCAAGCAAAAGGAAAAGAAAAAAGCTTTCAAGGCCACATGGAGTGATAGCTCCACGTCCTCCTCCTCCTCCTCCTCAAGTGACAACGGTAAAAAATTCCTAATGGCATTTCATGAGGTAACATCTTCCGACTCCTCTTCCTCTTATTCTTCCAATTCTTTTAATCACATGTCTTATAAGGATCTCCAACATTCTAGAGATCAATTGGAGGAAGGTTTTCACGAACTTTCTTCCAAATTTGTTTCTTTAGAAAAGAATTTCAAAAAACTCTCTTCCGAAAAGGAACAACTGCTCAAAGAAAAGGAGGAGTTGTCCCTTAAAATCCAAAACCTTCCCGATGTTGATTCTATGGAATCAACAATCAAAGATTTAAGGGAATCTCTCGCCAAGTTCACCAAAGGTGAACAAAATTTGACCAAACTCCTTGGTTCCCAACGCATATCTAGAACCACCGAAGGGCTTGGATATTCCAAGCAAGCTTCCTCTTCCCATGCTCCAACTATTTTTGTAAGGGGGAGCTCCCAATTTAAATTTTGTAATTATTGAAAATAACCCGGGCACTTAATCTATGAGTGCAATTGAAAAAATGCCCGGTATGGTAGGCCCAAAACCATTTTCCTTAACAATGAATTTTATAGGAGAAGACCCGCCACTAGACAAGTGTGGATTGAAAAATCCCTTTTAGCGAGTCTCACCGGACCAAAATTTGTCTCGGTTTCAAAAACCTCTCCCCGGTAATTTGTTGTTTTTATTTAGGGGGAGTTAGGATTGTTTAAGCCTTTTTGTTTTCAATTTCAAAATTCTCATTTCAAAATTTTTGATTCAAAACTTTCAATTCAAAATTTTCATTTCAAAAATTTTTTGATTCAAAACTTTCAATTCAAATTTCAAAAATTTCAATTGATTTAAAATCTCTATCTTGTTTTTCAAACTTTTCCCTCAATCAAGTTTTATGCCCCGTGCTATTTTGATAATCACAAAGGGGGATAAATTCTTGGTTGATTGGGGGAGAAATCTTTCTCTCATGCTTTACTTTACTTTGCTTTATCCTATAAATCATAACTCTAATTTCAGTCTTTTACATTGCTTGTTTTGGTGATTGTGATCATCAAAATAGGGGGAGATTGTTGTACCTCTCGTACCCCTCGTGGTTTAATTTTCATGATCACAATCACTCTCTTATTTATCTAATCTTGTTTTAAGTGTTTTTGGATGATAGGCATAATTTGAGGTTGCCAAGGAATTGGGCCAAGAAGGCCAAGAAGGAAAAAATCCAAAAGTGGACTGAAATTCAGTCCACCGGCCAACCGGTGGAAGACCACCGGCCAGCCGATGGAGGCCTGGACAGAAGGCATCTTTATGTCCAGACCACCAGCCAACTGGAGCCTCACCAGCGGCCAGCTGGTGGCACCCAGCAGAATAGTGTTTGCTACTGTCTCAGCACCGGCCAACCGGTGGCCTCCTCACCGGCCAGCCGGTGGTGCCTGAGCCCGAGCCCTCTCCCTTTTTCAAAGCACCGGCCAACCGGTGGCCTTGCACCGGTCAGCCGGTAGAGCCAGTCAAACTAGCCGTTGGGCCTTTGACCAGTCTTGTCCACTTGCCTCCCAACAGCTCCGAAGCCTTTTCCAACGGCTCCGAAGACCTCCAAAGGCCATATGAGGGTTCCCCCTCTATAAATAAAGGACTATGAAGCACCAGAACAATAACGAAACCATAATCAAGCCAACGGTAGCCCACGGGAACATTTCTCATCATTTGGAAAACCTCTGGCGGACTCCCTCAAGAATACCCAATTGCTCCAACACACTTCCACATCCAAGGAGCACCACCAAAGAAGCTTGGGAGCGCCCTTCATCAGCTCCATCAATCCATTGGCGCCCAAGGCTTCTCCCATTACGGTTTTTATTGCTTTATCTATTTTGAGCATAAATTTGGGTTTGTGCCTACAAACCCCTCATTTCTCTCATCCTCTCTTCTTTGGGTTTTCACCCCACCTTCAAGGTGTGAAGAGGTTAGTCAAGCCTTCTCCTTTAAAAGGCTTGAGTCAAAGGTGAGCTAGCCTTCACCTGTAAGAAGGCTAGTGGGTTCTTGATCAACCAATAAAAGCAAGCTGTAATAGGTCCTAGACTAACGTTAAAGTCTAGTGGGTTTCTTGCTAAAACCATTGAAAAGCAAGCAGTAGTAAATCTCTCAACGGTTGAGTTGGGAGCGGAGACGTAGGCTTGGGTTTAAGCCGAACTCCGTTATCAATTTTGTGTCTTGCCTCTTGTATTTCCGCTGCACTTTTAACTTTGATTTTAATTTGTTAATTATTTTTTAAAAGGAAATTCACCCCCCTCTTGCCATCACTTCCTTCTTTTCTCCGCCCAACAAAATACACCTCAATAATAGGAGATTGAGACGAAGTCCCATACATCGTGTCCTACTTAACTAGTTTGATCTTTAATCTCCTAACTAATAAAAATAAGATAATTTATACATTCTTAAGAACTTTTTTCATGTTTATTATTTCTTTTATATCACATATTACAACATTATAAACATTATGTAATCATTTATGTTAATAGTAGTCATTTTGTCAATATTTGGTACTTGAGTCATAAATAAACTACTTATAATTACAAGTTGTTCTTATCATCAAAATTACATTATATCTATAATTATATTCATGATTTATATATCATATATATCATATATATCTTGTATATATGTGTATTTATAATAGTAAATATCATTTGGAGGTAAGAAATGAAACACACCATTCATGGAGATGGTAAGTCGTACATACGCATGGAAGATACATTCATTTATATTTTGTATTTAATGGAATGAAAAATTAATGACACATATTTATATTAAAATTACAATATAATAACATATATAATTTTAGTAACTCCATCCATTATACATTCCACGTATGGCATGAAATCGTCATATCACTTTGAGGGGGCAGTAGTTTGTACTTCCTCAAATGAATTTATTGTGTTTAATCATTATGGAAACTATAAAGGTATGATATAAATGAAAAATACATAAGTATAGAGACAATATAAATATATTTCCATCATAATGGACACCACGATAGGTAGTTGGAGATATTTGAATAGTCATTGTTTCGCGAGGAAATAGTTCATCATCCACATAAATAGTATTTTCTTATCCATTAGATGGATGTGTGTGGAAGTTTAGATAGAATACTTATCATAAATAAAACCTAGTATATTTACGATATTTTTGATGTTATAAAAGTAAGTAATAAAGATAGTTTTGGGTTTTGGAGAATTAAAATAAAAAAAAGAACTAAAGAAAAGACGTTACCTTTAATTCGAGTATATCCCTTTGGTTTGTACCAAAAGGTTTACTTGAATTGAATAATAACTAGGGGAAGGATTTTAGGAAGAATATAGAGAAGTATGGAGATTAATTGGGTACAGGATAGATGATCCAAGGGTCTTTATAGTTGTGATTAATGGGTAAGATGTGGTGGCGTTTTATAAGGGGGGAGGGGCTCTTTAGGAATATTTAAAAGTATTATTTTACTATAAAATGATTCTCAGTTTAAGAATGTCCAAAACTCAACTAATTATATGGTAAAATGAATATTATTCCAAATAAAATTAACCAATAAAAATTGGACAGGTTTTGGATATTTTTTAAAATTATATTATCTCATTTATTTAAATCATTTATTAATAAGGTAATCACTGCGTCATCATTGTGTCATAAATAGTTTTATTTATCTGATGTATAAAAATTATAAATAAAATTTCATGATGTGGGAAATATTTTTAGATTTCAAATGAATATTTATATTTTAAACGATAACTTATATAATTCAACATAAAAATTGATTTACTAAAAGGTATATGTTTCTGTCATTTTTGTCTTTACTTTAAATTAATTAATATAATGTGTCATTATCACTACCATGTGGCTCCATGGGGTCCCAAAATCGACCCAAGGATTCCCATGATGGGCATATATCAACCAATAGTATTAGGTATCATGTAAGGGTAATGTAATATTATTATAGTAATATTTTTTACCATTATTTACTAGATTAACCCTTCTACCATGGTAAATAGAATATTTACTGAAGTAAATACATATAATGTATAACTATAAAAGATACCTATTTACACAATTTAGACCTCCTGATTCCAAATATGGAATCTGTTTTTCCAAATTCAAAATAAATAAGTGACATACATTAATTTAAAATTAATTCTCGTTGTCAAAACAAAAAGCGTGTTTTTAGGAAACAATATCTATCAAAAGGTTGACACTTGTTTATGTCCAATTTCAAAGTGAAATTTTTTCCAATGACCAAAATTGGATTAAATGATAAAAATATAATCTAATTTCACATTAAAAGAAATTAATAAGATAATATAACCATATAAATAAATTATATTAAAAGGAATTTTTGAATAAAAATACTGTATTTTTCACTATTGATTAAAAATAAGCATTATCAGAAAAATCCAAATTTTAATAAAAAGTAATTTTTGATATATTAATTTTAAAGAAGAATATTATTTTGTAAAATAGTACATATAAAAGTGACAAAAAATAAATTTAAAAATGGTTCTCCATCCAATGGTTGCAAATCATCTTTTTAAAGAATATTAGAGTATTTATTCTTAAAATTGGATTTTTTCTTAATTTAAGCCTCTAAATTTTATTGGAAAAATATAAAAACATTTAAAAATATTATAATTACGTTGTAGTTAGTTCTATTCATTCCCACCATTATAATGGATAGGTGTTAACTACCATTTAAAATTATAATATTATAATATTATTTTTTGGTATAACTCAACATTGTGTGCAATGTATGATTTCAGAGAAATCCGTTGTTGTGTGTTGAGTGCGCTATGAGACATAACATCTCCTTTAAAGTAAAATTAATATTTAATTCAAAAATATTAATAAATTTGTAAATTTCATATTCTTTATTCACTCAGTATGTTACATCCTTCCCCCATTTTAGAAATTTCATCCTCACAATTTAATTCACATATAAAATAAATGGGGGTATTTATCCCTCATTGAATTTTCAGATTCCTATGTTGCCTCTTCATCCATATGGTTTTTACGAAAAAACCATTACATGTTGAATTACCTTATTCCACATCACTTTCTCCCTTCAGCCAAGAATCTGGGCTGGTCTTTCCTCATAAGAAAGATTCTCTTCTAAATGTACTACCTCTGGACTCAAAAAATGAGATGGATCTGGAAAATACTTTCTCAACATTGAAACATGAAAAACATTGTGTACCTAGGATAAACTTGGTGGTAATTAAACTTTTTAAGAAACTCATCCCACATTTTCCAGGATATTATAGGGTCCAATGAACCTCAGACTTAGCCTTTCCTTCTAGACAAAACTCATCAAACATTTCAATGGAGAAACATAGAGAATGTCATGATCACCATCCTCAAATGAAAGATCCTTCCTCAGGTTATCCGTAATCCTTTTCTTCCTACTTTGAGCTATTCACATGTAATTCTGAAAAATAATGAAATTTTTTCTACAATATCTTCTACCAATTCTTGTCTCGTCCACTTTATTTCACATACATCATTCCAAAACGATGAAGTTTGACACCACTTTCTATATAATTCTTCAAATAGTGCCATATGTATACTAGAATGAAAACTGTTATTATAAGAAAATACATCCTAAGAAAGATGTTGGTCCTAACTTCCTTGGTAATCCATTGAAAGTGAACGTCGCATATCCTTCATGTTCTGAATTGTTCGTTCTGACAGACCATCTAATTGAAAATGAAAAACTATTATGAAATTTAATTTAATGCCTATTAGCTTATGAAGGCCTTTTCAAAAGTTATAAGTGTACCTCAGATCATGATCAGATACAATAGAGAGTGGAAATCCTTGTAACCAGACTATCTCTTTAACATATAACCGAGAAAGTTGACCTAGAGATAAAGTATCTCGAATAGGAAAGAAATGAGAATATTTATTCAATCGATCAACAATAAACCAGATTGCATTGTTAACTCGAGATGTTTTCTGTAATCCCACAACTAAGTCCATGGATATATTTTCCCATTTCCACTCTGGTACTAGTAAATACTGAAGAATCCCTTTTGGTAACTGCCAATCTAGTTTAACCTATTGACATGTCAAAAACTTCACTATAAAGTCAGAAATATATCATTTCATTACATCCCACCTGTAATACTCTCTAAGATCTCTGTACAACATAGTACTGCTAGGATGAACTGAAAATAGAGAACAATTAGCTTCACTTAACAACTCTTTCTTTTTCTGTGAATCACAATTCACCCATAATCTTTTTCCCAATCTCAATATACAATCATTATCGATGTTAAACTCAGGAAAATTACCCATCTAAACCAAATATACCTTTTTCTGTAACTTACTGTCATTCTTAGGTGCTTTCCTAATTCTATCTAATAGAGATGATTTAACTGAAACCTAAAATAAAATAGAGGAATTTAATTCAACAAAAACCTTTATACTAATGTTTATCAAATCATTAATCAAGGATCATGTTTTAAAATGTTGCGTGGTTAATGTACCATTACCCTTTTTACTCAAAGCATCATCCACTTTATTGGACTAACCTTGATGGTAATGAATCATGAAATTATAATGCATGTTTAATTCTAGTCATCTTTTATGTCTAATGATCAGTTATTTCTAAGTGAATATATATTTCAAATGTTTGTGTTCAATATATATTTCACAATTTACTCCATACGGATCATGGCTTCATATTTTTAATGAAAAAGAACAACAACCAATTCAAAATTAGGTGTAGCATAATTTAACTCATAAGGTTTCAACTGACTTGAAGAATATGCAATTACCTGATCATTCTACATTATGAAACAACCATGTCCCTTCAAAAAAGCATAACTGTATATAAAAAACACACCATTTCTGGGAGGCAGTGCCAAAATTGGAGTATTCACCAATCTTCTTTTCAATTCTTTAAAACAATAATCACATTCTTTTGTCTCGATGATCTTAACACCTTTTTGAGTAAACATAGTCAGTGGCATAGTTGATCGAGATTTTTTTAACAAATCTTTTGTAATAACTTTCCAAAACCAGAAAACTATGGATTTGGTTATATTTTTTGGTCTTGGACATAGTTCAACTACATTTGTTTTAGCAGGATCAACAACTATGGAATTTTCTGAAACAATGTGACAACAGAATTCCATTTGTTGTAACCAAAACTCACACTTTTGGAATGACTCAGACAATTTCATTTATATTACTATTTTAAATAAAAACCATAAATGGCATTCATGTTCCTCTTCACTTTTGTAAAAAAAAATATGTCATCAATGAAAACCACCACAAACTAATCCACGGACTGATGAAAATTTCTATTAATTTGATCCACGAATACAGAAGGTTCATTGGTTAACCCAAATGGAATAACTACAAATTCATAGTGGCCATATATAGTATAAAGCATGATATTCAGAATGTATGCTTTATTTACTTTTAATAGGTGGTACCCCAATCTCAAATTAAATCATTGAAAAATACTGAGCTCCCTGGAGATAATCAAAGAAATCATCGATATGAGGTAAAGGATACTTGTTCTTAATTGTGATGTTATTCAATGCTCTATAATCAATGAAATGTCTCATTTATCAATCTTTATTTTTAAAAAATAATATAGGAGGACCCCTTGGTGATGTGCTAGGTGGAATGAAACCTTTATCTAATAACTCCGGCAATTGATTCTTTAACTCTAAAAGTTCAATTATAGCCATTCGATAAGGGTGTTTTAAAATTTTCATAGAATCAGGAAGTAAGTCAACATTAAATTCATCTATCTGATCATGTATTATACCGATAAACTTTTCATAAAAATATCAAGACTCTCATTTTCTAATGGAACATCAATTATATGAATAGTTAATTTGTTTTCAAAAATATGTGCAAGGTAACATTCATTTTCATCTTTTACTAGTTTCTCAGCTTCTAGATATGTTATCAAATGTAAGGGTTCATTCTTGTAAAAAAACTGAAATTATTTCTAAAAATAAACCTCTTTAGCTATTCAATCAATCATAACATGATAAATGAAAATACAATCCATACCCATAATAACATAAAACTCTACTAGAGGCAAAACAATAAGGTTTACAGGTATATTCTTTCGGCACACAAGGGCATGAAGGTTCTTATAATTTCATTTTCTCTCAACATTTACACTCAGTGTTTTTACAATATGTTCATGATTCATATGTTGAGATGGAATTCCAAATTTACCAAAAAACTTCTTAGAAATGAATGAGTGTGTAGACACTAAATCAAACAACACATTAGCATAATCTGAATACACAAAATAGTGTACCTGATACTACATCATTCGATGGACGAACATCAACTGAAGTAGTTGCAAAGGATTTCAACACCCCATTGTTATTTTTTTTCAAATACTTTCCCTCAGATGAGTTCTTCATTGGACAATCATTTCTATAATGACCCATTTCATTTAACTTAAAACATTTTACTAATTGAAAATCAGATTTTTTCTTACCATTACCCTGATCATTTTCAGCATAATTACAAGCATGATACCCCATTTTACCACATTGGTAACACTTACTAGAATTCATAAGATATTCCCCATTGTGATCTTAAAAACAATTTTCACTAACTATAATCTTATGTTTCTTACCATCAGGCTTTTTTGAAGAGTTCATCCCTTTAATCTACAATCTATGCCTCTAATTCTGTTGTTTTTAAAAGAACACCAGATCATCACCAACTCCCTTTCCACCTTCTCCCCACATTGATCAAGTTTTTTATAACTTTTGAACTCACAAGAATCTAATGCCTTTCCATGCATTATATTTAATCCTGAGTAAAAATTGTTGCTTTTACTATTAAGATCTCATATGAAATTTGGAGCATACCTTGCCTGTAGAGTGAATTTTTCTTCATAAGTCACAACTATGTCATCCTCCTACCCCAATTATAATAATTTTCTTCCATCGTAAAATGAACCACCTTAGGAAACTATTTCTTAAGAAACACAACATTGAATTCATCCCAATCAAGAGCATCAATCTCTATACTATCCCTGAAATTTTTCACCATCGACCTCCATAAATCATCTTCACCTTCAAAACGGCAAATAGCGTGACCATCCTTTTGATGTTCTGAACACCAAATGACATCAAAAATGTTTTCTAGTGCTTTAATCCACCCTTCAGATAGCACAAGTTCATATGATCCTTTGAATGATGGGTGATGTTGCATCATGAAATTATCCACTACTAACATGTTCCTCAGGGGTTGATATGGCTGATCTCGTGCATGGATACCACAACCATTTATAGCCTAAGTCAACTATTCCATCCCTGCAAAAAATTGTTCAGTTCTAATTTTGACCATCTCAGGATTCTGATTTGGAAGGTTGTCTTCTTCATGATGTCATCCCATCATAGATGCCCTGTTTCCACTACGAAAAACCATTCCAAACATCGAAAAATCTTACATGAAGAAACATGTTAATCTATAAATTCTATATCATTTTAATCATAGCATAAATTAATTTATGGATATTAATTTAACAATATTCTAACTTCTAGTGTTATCTAAACTGACCTATAATACCAACTATAAGGACCCGACCTTAAACATTACATAATCATCAATTAAGTTAATAATTCACATCAATGGTCTTTTCATGTTTAGATCTTTACAGAATTAGGTCATAAAATATACATAACAACTTGAATATTTCATTTAGAAACTTCTAAACATTATCAATTTTTTCCTAAAATAAAAAATCTTATTAAATGTTCCATGTCTAGTTCCATGTTTTGGACAACATAACTTTACCTTGATCCCATACTTGACCCTGTTCATCTTTAAGTCCTTTGAATTTTTTTTGAAAAACTTGGGATGATCATACAAATCTCATTAAGGGTTATAAAACAAAGAAAGAAAAAATGTGTCCATTGATACATACAAGTCAATGAAATCATACTTTTCAATAATTAACATACCACAAAAGATCAAAAAATTTATGAATAACACATAGAAATCGTAAATCAGATAGGTAACTTGTGGAATACAAAACATACGTACATTGTAGCCTTTAAAACTACAAAGGGAGTCTCATTTAAAATACCCATCACAGTATATTCATTAATCCTCTTTTGAAAAACAATAAGATTTACCTATGTCACGTTACCCAATGCATTATAGAGCTATCTTGGGCTCACCCACCATTGGTTTGTCACAGAACCACCCGTATATGTAAACAGTGCCCATGAACCATAACATATTCACAAAACATAAAACAAACATAAATGAAATATTATATTTCTACATTGCAATCAAAATAAATCATTTAAAATATTGACATAAAAAATCCATTATCAAAACAATTTTCAATTCCAAAATACGAAAATAGATTATATTTTATTCATTTTCTTTTTAAAAAAACATTACAACTTGTTAGGGAAGCCAAATATCAAATAATGCTCGTGGCAGTAGAGAGGTCGTTATCACCAAATATGTTAAAACGAAAAATTATTTTTCTCATTTAGTAAAATGATTCATAGAAAATGATTCTGTTTGAATGAAATGAAAATTAAAAGGTTTTTATACACCATATAAAATAATGTCGTGCCTAAGTCAATATATGACTCAATAAAAAGATATTGAGACGAAGTCACATACCTCATGTCTGACTTGACTCGTTCGTTCTTTAATGTCATGAATAATAAAAAAAAAGTAAATTTCTAATTTTTTAAACCCCTTTATCAATTTTATTATTCCTTTTATATCACTTATTACCTTTTTATAAACATTATGTAATCAATTAATTAAATAACTGTCATTTTTTTGATATTTGGAACTTGAGTAAAAAATGAACTTACTATAATTGAAAATTTTTCATGTGGTCAAAAGTCCATTATATAAAGAATTTAATTCATGATTTATATATCAAATATATAAAATATATCTAGTATATATAAATATTTATAATACTTCATAACGTATGAAATGAAATGCATCGTTCATGTAGACGGTAAGCCATATGTACACATGAATGTTACTTTCATTTATATTTCGTAATTAATGGATGAAAACATATTGATACATAGGTATATTATAATTCTAATATAATATAATATATAATTTCAGAAACTATAACCTTTATATGTTCCACGTATGGCATGAATAAGTCATATCGCTTTGAAGGGGTGGTAGTCTGCACTTCCTCAAATAAATTATCAGGTTTACCCATTATAGAAACCATAAAATTATGATATAAATGAAAAATAAAGAATTATATAGACAATATAAATATAATATATATCACATATAAATACAGTTCCATCATAATGTCCATCATGAGATGTGGTTGGAGATATTTGAACAATCATCGTTTCGTGAGGTAGTAGTTCGTCGTCCATATGAACAGTATGTTCGTATCCATTAGATGGAGGTGTGTGGATGTTTAGTTCAAATACATCCCAAAAAAACAACCTATTATTTTTAGTATGTTGGTTTTTTCATAAAATAAGGTAATAAATATAGTTTAGGGAATTGGAGAAGTAAAATAAAAGAAAAGAACCTAAGAGAAGACGTTACCATTAAATTGGGTTTCTCCCTTTTGTTTGAACCAAAAGGATTACATGAATTTTCTTCTTCCGAGGGGAAAGATTATAGGAGGAATAAAGGGATGTAAGGAGATTAATTTGGTAGATGTTGGATGAGTCATGGTGCTTGATGGGTTAGAGGTGGTGGCCTTTTATAAGGGGGAGGAGGGTCTCTTTAGGAATGTTTGAAAATATTAATTTATTATAAAATGATACTAGGTTAAAAAGGTTAAAAACACATTAATGTATAAGATTAGATGAATATTGTCTGAAATAAAATCATCCAATAAAAATTGGACAGGTTTTGGATATTTTTGAAAATTTTATAATCTCATTTATTTAAATTATTCATGGATAATGTAATCACTGCGTCATCATTGTCTCATAAATAATTATATATATTTTATATATAATAATTATAAATAAAATAAAATGATATAGATAATCTATTTAGATTTTAAAATGAATATTTATAGTCAGAAAGATAACTTATATAACCCCATGTAAAAATTGAATTACTAAATGATATATGATTATGTCATTTTTTCCTTTGCATTAAATTATTTAATATAATGTTTCATTATAACTCCCAAGTGGCTCCATGGGGTCCCCAAACTGACCCAAGGATTCCCATGGTCGTACATGTATCAAAAAATAGGATTATTTCACATTTTAGGGTAATTTAATTTTATTATAATAATATTAATTTACCCTTATTTACCAGATTTTCACTTTAACCTTGGTAAATAAAATATTTACTGAAGTAAATATTTACAATGCCTAAATATAAAAGATACATATTTACACATTTTGGACATATTAATTCAAAATATTTAATCCATTTTTCAAATTCAAAATATAGATGTGGCAGAAATTAATCTCTCTTGTGAAAACCAAAAGCGTGTTTTTAAGAGATAATATCTATGAAAAAATTGACACTTGTGTATATTCAATTTCAATGTGAAATTACATATAATGACCAAAATTGAATTAAATTGAAAAATTATAATCTAATTACACTTTAAAATCAATAAAAAAATAATATAACCATATAAATAAATTATATTAAAAGGCAGTTTTGAATTGAAATACAGTATTTTTCACTATTCCTTAAAAAATGAACCTTATCAGGAAAATATTAAAATTTAATCTTAATTAATTTTCTATGTCACAATTATAAATAAGAATATTATTTTTTAAAATAGAACATATAAAAATGAAAAAAATATATTTAAAAAGGGTTCTCTATTAAAAGGTGGAAAATCGACCTTTTAAAGAATATTAGAGTATTTATGCTTAAATATGGATTCTTTCTTATTTTAAGCCTATAAAATTTAAAGGATAAATGTAAAATCATTTATAAAAAATGTATAATCATATTTTAGTTAGTTCTGGTTTTTCCCATCATTACAACAGCAAGGCGTTAACTAACATTAAAAAAATAAAATTATATTATGTTTCGGTATAACTCAATGTTGTGTGAAACGTAAGATTTCCGGGAATTCTGTTGTTTCTTGTTGAGAACAATATCAGAAATAGCATCCCATTTAATGTAAAATTAATATTTAATTCACAAGTATTAATAAATATGAAAATGTCAAATTCTTTATTCACCTGGGATGTCACATTTTTTGTAATATTAACTCTTTAGAGTCTTAAATAGTGTGTGTTTTATATAGTCTGAAAAATTATAGTTTCTTATTATTAATTTAATATTTTTACTATATTTAATATTTTTATATCTTATATATTTTTATAATTTTTTTAGTACTAATGTGTTTTTTATATTACTAATTTTATTATGTCATTAATATTAATAATAATATGATTATATTAATTAATTATTTTATAAATAATTTTATTTTACAAATATCGAAAATATTATTATTTTATTTATATTATTATTTTATTATTGTTATTATTTTATACCTAATTTTATTATATTGGTATTAATATTATTATTTTATTTATATTAATATTATATTATAATAAAATAATATTATTGTTAATATTATGTTATTTTTGAATTTATTTTTTTAAAATTTTTAAAAAATCTGCGACGGTCTATCGCAAAACGGGTTATTTTTATTTATATTTCGAGAAGTAATATTTACAAACCATTAGAAAAGCATAAGAACTGGGATTCTATTTGCGACGGGTTGTTGGTCGGTCGCAAATAGCTTCTTAAAAAATCACCGATTTTTTTTGAGATGGTTCTACTGCCCATCACAAATAATTTGTTTTTGTGGAGGATCATTGCAAAAAATAATATTTACAATTCCATTTTTCATGACTGGTTATTTGCGATGGGATCCTGTCTAGAATGACCCATTCCAATATTAAATTTTTCAAATAGTGAATAATCCATCAATTCCACATTTGGTTCATCCGAGCATCTTGATGGATTCATAATAACATGATAACAAAATCATATTAATCAGTAATGATTATATAATTGTCATATTTTATCATACATTCCATCCAAATATTATAGAAAATGTTAAAAACACATTTGTGGGTTATTTTGGAGTTTTATTCTCACACTCTACATACACAACTCAGTTTATGTTTACACTCCACATCTCTTAACATGGTAATGGGAAAGGTCCCTATTAAATGTTGTTAGGATAGATATTAATGTAAATGTCAATATAAATATGTGGCACTAGAGTTGACATACATATTTTGGGCTAACAATATACCCAATTATTTTTAATTTATATTTTAATATTAATTCATATCTAATCAACCCATTAGGGTAACCATTTTTACAACATATCTTGAATATATTTATAACAATAATAAAATATTACCTATTGTGGGTGGAGATTCACTCTAATTTCAAATGTTTTTATTATTAACAGCAATTCAGTTATTATATTATTTCATGATATTTATTAATATATAGTATATTAATTTGGGAATAATATCTCCCATTTGACTTATTTTGAAATCCTCAGCATTGTTCAGTAACTTGTGGAGATCCAAGGGGTGCACATGAGATCATTTAGTGGCATGAGGCAGGTTTAGTGGATTTGTATGGGGTAAGGTTTTCATCAATTTAGGATATAAACTATATTTTATTGATTTATTTATTTGATGTATTAAAATATTTAAATTTAATAGTTGTAACAATTAATAGAATTTTTACTTTTTTTCAACAAACACATTTATTAAATATGTCTCAATTACCATAAACTATTCAATGTTATTAATTATAATGGTAATTATTTATTTTTTAATTCCATTGAGAGTTAATAATCATGAGTTCATAAATTTAAATTTAAATTCTTGAAAACATATAATGTCTATGTTTTCTAGAACCTCAATAATTTTATATTAAAATATTGGATGTATTGGGGTGGTAATTTTTTTTGAATGGAGAGAAAGATTTTGTGTGCTTTTATAAAAACATTTCAGGCATAGAAAAAATACTTTTAACAAGTTATCTTTTCAACATGATTTATTTAGAATTTTTTATGAAACAATTCTTTCCTCGAGGAATTTTCGGTTTGTTGGTGTAGATTAATTTTTGTATGTGAATTTTTAAGATACATTCCTTATTTCAGGATAACGATTTTTTTACAGAATTTTGTGAGTGAATTTCATGATTAAAAGATAAAGAATTTATGAAATTAATTTGAGGTGATGTTTTGGATGTGGAAGTCATATCATTGGTCATCAGGATGTAATGATGACCATTAAACTATATTTTAATTTTTTAACATTGATATTAATGGTATTTGGGTTTGATTAATATTATTAGTAAGGATGTTTTCGCTATATTATTCAGTGTTCAGGTTGACCAGAAACTGTTACTTCATAAACTTTTGTGTTATATCAAAATTTTTGAATTATTTTTTTAATCACAAATTCATGATATTTCTAGAATTATGAATTTTTTATTCCTCATCTTATCAATATTTTGTGACCCTTTATATTTTAAATATATTTTGGAATCATATTTTATCCACCATTGATTTCATTATCTAATGATGTCTCGATCACATCGATCGAAATATTTCATCATGGTATTTATTTTTTCTTTTGTTAAGTATATCTTCTATCAGATTATTGGGTTCATCTTGATATTTTAAGTTGATTATTTAAGCATCATATATTTATGGGTGGATACTAGTGAGAATTTCGATATTTGATCATTAGGTTGATCTCTTCATGAATGTGTCCCATTTATGAATTGGTTATTAGTACATTACCTTAATTATCTCTCTATTATTATTTTTTATAGGATTATATTGTTTTTTTATTTATGTTCGAATAGAGTTCTAATTTTCCTCAATGAAAATAATGAATTGGAATAAATAGATAAAAATATAGGTTGGTTGTGTTAAAAATAATTTCCTTATTATTGTTTATTTAATTTTTTATTATTGTAATGGAATACTATTATGTAAGGAAGTGTTTATGAATTAATGAAATAATGGATTAATTTTTTTAGATACTATAAATATATTATCAAGATAAAAAAATTAAAAAATTGTAAATTTTGTTATTTTTTATCATGAATTGATAAATTATTAAAAAAATAATGATTAATTAAAATGTTGGATTCCTATAGAAGTTTAGTAATTTTATGAAATTTATTGGGAGTAGTAGAAGGTTATAGAGAATATAGTTTTTTTATAAAGTAAAATGTACTTTTTTGTTATTGTTTTGGATCATGGTGGGAGTTGGTATTGTTTATTATTGTTCGATGATGATAATATGATATAGGTGATGGTTTGTGTTGTTGGGTCTTTTTTGATGTAGTAGAATGATGATTTTCCCAAGGATAGTTGGGTTAATTTACAAGGTTTGTGGACCATGATGGATTTAATGAATTATTTCAATAAACCGAAATAATATTGTGTATGATTTTTTAATATAATGATGAATAATTTGAAATTTTTTGGTTTTTTTAACTATATAGTAAATGTATATGATACAATTCATGTCTTGTAATTTATTCATTGGTTATGTGTGAAGAGTTTTAAACAAAATTAATAGGGACAATATAACCATTGATTTTCAATTACTATGGATAATTTAATCAATGATTAACATAATTGATTCAATCCATGTGGATGAAGGAAAAAATACTATGATTTTTTTAATTATATAGTTTTCATTGGGATATAAAGGTCTATGTAGTTATTATTTTTTATGATGATTATGGTGTTTTGATAAGATGTCATTGTAGTGGGATGTTATAGATATAAGAACCTATGTTATTATTACGTAATTTTTATATTATAATATTTTGTTTTTTAAATCTTACATAATAATAAAAATGTTGAGAAACCATAATAATTCCCATGTGAGGTTTTCGTTTTTGGGTGTATCCTTAACAACAAGGATGGTTGTGATAATGAAGTTTCACTAATACCTTCCAACTCTTATTAAATATTCTAAAAATAGTGTAGTGATGTGGTATGAAGAATTAATTTGTGATGTAGAAGTGGATATGTGGAAGAATATATATAGATGTGGTTATAGTTATATGGTTGTGGAAGTGATGTGCTCCTATAGATGAGGTTCTGATGTGGAATGTATTTAATGATGTGATGTTTTTAACTCATTTGTGGATATTGAAAAAAATATGACTCACATGATATAAATCATTACGACATGAAGGTGACTATAGTATTGGGGTAATGAGAGTGGGGTAACCTTCTATGGATGTATTTCATGGATTATTGTATTGTGTTCATTTATATATATATATTTAGGGATCCTTAATGATGTGGGTAGTTGTTAACCTCATATAGGTAACAAGTAATTTACATTTCTTTTTAAGTGAGGTTTTAAAAAAGTTTTTTTTGTATTTTTATAAGTGTTCCTAGAGGAAAAAACTAATTATATATGTTTTTTCACTCCTACATCACTGTCATTTTCTGAAATATTTATCTAAAAAATATATTTAACAGTTTGAGTTAAATTTTATATCACATGAGATATGTTATAATAGATTTATCATTATAGTTAATGTAATTTATATAAAATCACAAGGTCAATGATTGTTATTATGGGTAATATGTATTTTTATAGTTAGTTTTCATTGGTGTATTATTTTATTATTACATAGATTATATAGAATAATTCCCCATGTAATAGTGATTTATTCCATTTATTTTAGTATCCTTGTCATGACCTATTAGAGGAATGTTTCAAGGGACAATCATAATACAACAGTTGGACAAGAATAAGTTCTATTAAGAATGGGTCATAACAAAGTGGTATCAATCTATAGATAATAATTCTGTTGCAATTTAGACTTAAGAACTATTTCTGAATTTCATTAGTCTTATAGGTTAGTTATATCATTTTATCATACATAATGATTAAAATCCAGGATGTTGGAGAAGATAATTATTGTTACCCTATTATATCACCCAAGGACTATAAACCTAATAAACATATTATCGATGGATTATACATATTTATCTATAGAGATATTTGTACAATAGAACAATTGTAATATTTTTCTTGTATTTTAATTAAAGTATTTACTAGATGTTAAAAATACTTTAATAAATAGTATGTAAATTAATTCAATAGTTTTAGATTGGTCATTTGTTTAATATAGATATAATATGATGGCCCAATAGTCTTCATTTATTGGAGGTGTAGCTATATATTTTATCTGATTATGGTGGTATGATCATAATGATGAACAAATTTGGTGGAATTAATTTTTTTTTGAGCTTAATAATTTGTTAGGATTCAAGGATTATATATATAATAAAGATATTAGGAGGTGGAAAGTGGAGCATGAATTTTTTTTAACTTATTCATGTAATAGTAGACATATTGATTTTATTTTTTCCATCATGTTGATGGGATACAATCAGTAATAGGGGATTAATTTTTTGTGTGATTATGATAACAATGAGGTAGAATAGAAAATGTTTATCTTCATATTCTCTGTTATTTTTTTATCTACAAAATTTATAGAATTGTGATGATTGGAGTTATACACAATTAAATTGAATACATTTAGTATGAGTTGGTTTGTAGTACCTTTATTAATTATTTAGTTATTTGTTGTATATTTTTCAAGATAATGTAGAGATAGATTGTGATTTTTCATTGTATATTTTCAATATATTTAGTTTCAAGACATACCTTTTATGATGATGACATATAATGAGGCGATGAGGAAGGATAAGGTTACTAAGAATTAATTATAATAATTTACTTCATCAAAAGTGGATTTTCAAAATTTATTTCTGTTTTGTGAAGATCATTTGAGGATATCTAAATTATTTAAACTATTCTAGTTTTTATTAGCGATGTTTCAGTGACACTGTTTTTCTTCCATTTCTATATATATATATATATATGTTATTATACCTCAACTAGGATCTATGGCTTGTTATTGTATATCTATTGTGTGGATAGACACCCAAGTATATGTATTGACCAATAAAATTTTGTTTACATAGAACTATTATCTAGTTTGGGATATATCCTTAGCAACATTTTCCTCATATACTTAGCAATATATATCCAATTTTTAATTATTCACGACTTTAGAGGGGTTAAAGAATAGAACATAAATAGGATTTTATTTTCCACGAGGTCATATTCTTGAGGATTTTCATGTTGACTGATGTAATCAAGGTTATTGATGTTTCATCACATGATTTCTAAAGTTACATACAATGGAGTTAACAGTACCGAATGAACATGATTTTATTTGAGGTACCATTTTGACTCTAGTAATAAATTAAATCTTCATTGACTAATTCATGACTTTCATACTCCTTTATTGTGTCTTCCTTAGTATGAGAAATTGGAATTGGGGTTGGCAAACTTCCACTAATTCTTGTTGGTTCTACTATGACTGGAAGTTAGTCCATCTATATAATGTTTTTCAAAGATGTGAGATGATGATGGGGAAGAATCAGTGAGTGGTATAGTTCCATTTATTACAAATACAACCATATAATGTCATAATTTTATTGTAATATTTGATTTTTAATGAGATATTTGGGATTTAAAATTTAGAGTAATGATTTATAATTTTAGAGTGAGAATATTGTGCCTTTTAGAAAGAAATACTATGAATAGGATTAAATATATTTGGATTTAAATTAATATTTTTTATCAGTTTTGATGATGGTAACTGAAAAAGAGTATGTGACGGGGTTTTTAGAGTTTCTGATGATTTCCTTATCCCATTCCCAATATAGAATATGACACTAAACCCCCTATATATAAAACCATTTTCTGTATAGAGTTGGAACCTTACGTATCTATGATTATCATGTACCCATTTTGTATGGAATGTTAAAATATATTGGATTGGTTTATTAGAGTTGATTATATTTTGATGAATTATTTCAATCAAAACCGAATATTCCATTTGGGATCGCCATTTTTTTACAAAGGAATATAGTAGTATGAAACTATGAATATAGAAAGTAAAATTGAAGAAGATGAATATAAGGAACCACTATCTCATTTAGAGAACTAATGATTTTTATGATTTGTATAATTGGGATTACATGATGTCAATGATGGATTTTTTGGACTAAGATTCGTTGTATTCTTTTAAAATGGGAGAATATTCTATTGATTTATTTTAGTTTTTTGTTATTCAATATTCAATTTATGGAGATAGAATTCATATTCATGAATCCATCAATGGTATTCATGGGAATGGTGAAATATGTTTTATTTATGTTTTTGGATTAATATTTTTTTGGTGTTAGTTTAAGATATCATATTGTATTTCACATATAAAGAGTGTCATGCTTAGAATTGTAGTGGTATCATATACCCCCTTTAATAATGAAAACTTTATTATAATTTATCCTTCTATATGATTTTGATATTTGATATTCATTTCGATAGCCATGTCATGTCCCATTAGGGGTTCATGGTTGGTATTTAAAAGAATGAGGTGATTTTTTTTCATGAGTAGTGTAATATCGTACCTCTCTAATATATGTAATATTGATCTATTATT
Source organism: Viscum album (assembly GCA_963277665.1). Lineage (NCBI taxonomy): Eukaryota > Viridiplantae > Streptophyta > Magnoliopsida > Santalales > Viscaceae > Viscum > Viscum album. Next base: position 116,459,719 of record OY728127.1, read on the forward strand.
TTCAAATATAAGGTCTTGTGGGTATTCTAGATTATTATTGGTATTAGAGAAGGAAGAAGGGTTTATTGTAGGAGAGTGGTCTTGGTATGAGTACATTTTCACATTGATAGATATGAACATTTAAATTGTTTCTTAGTAAAATTTACCTGATATAGGTGAAAGTAGAAGATAAAACTCTAGGATGTGTACTTGGTGACTTGTAACTATGGAATATAAAGTCGACGGCTGACTGGTGGGTACCAGGTGGCTTGTAAACATCTCTATGAAAAATTAAAATTTAATAATAAATTTTTATTAATTCTACTAAAATGGGAATTTAATCTCATTTTCATCACAAATTAGTCACAACTTCCTCAGCCAATTTTATTTTTACTCTCTTCATAAGGATATATAACTATTTTCTATTACAATATCCATTTTTCATTAATCACAAAACATTTCCTCATGTAATTATATGACTCATCCTTATTATATTATTAATTTATCTTATTATTTCCCCATGCATCATAATTAATGCTTAATTCCATGTAATTTTTAGATTTATAGATTTCATACATTTAAAAATTCATCTAATAATGGTTACCATAGAGAAATATTATACTATTCCTATATATGTAACCCCTTTATTTCTCATTTCTAATTAGAAACATGTTCTACATCATATGAAATGTTAGACATGATTCTTGTTTTAAAAAATTAATGAAAATATTTTTTCCTTATAACACATTGGTATATTTATAGAGAATTTATAATATAAGAAACAAAGTCGGAATGAAATTATAAGGATTATAGAGTATCTATCTTTCTATATTGAAAATATAAAATTTACTATATCATGTTCAAATAGCTTTTTATAAATAATAGAGTACCTTTTGAATGTAGTATAAAATGGGAAAACTCTGATAGCCATTATATTCAAATTGTCGGTTTTACGTTAGGAACTAAAAAATATTTGTACTTTCTAGGAATTATGTAAATGATAAGTTTGAACTGAATATAGTCCAATAGATTATATTAATAAATTATTTGTTAGTAAATGAATATAAACTAATTTTACTAAATATAAATATTATTATAGTGTAATTTTATTATTGTTTATATTTAATTCCTGAGATTTTGGGATTATTGACCCCTAAACTTATTCTCCTTTTATGTTATTTTCAATAAATTAATGAAGGAAAAATTTAATAATGGACATTGTTAAATTATTAAATTTTTGTTTCGTGAACTTATATCTTCATTCATTATAAATTGACAATTTTTATTTAGTTTCCCAATGTTTTAGAAAAAAACAAGAAACCAGTTTGTGTAAAATAATTTGGGAAAAAAATATCATTATTGTGTGTTCAGTTTAGGGATTTATGGAATGTTGGATACAATATGATGATATTGTAGATTTGATGATGTGGTGAGTTACTTTTTTTTCATGATCTATACCATGAGAGAACTCATTGATTAGGACGATGGCCATTTTCAAATCAAAGTGATGGATTGAATTAGGCCACCATCAAAGTTACAACTCATTCAGTATAAATTTAATAAATATGGTGGAATATATGGTGTAATTAAAAGTGGATATGGATTTGGTTATGATTAATGAGTAATCTGGGATTTCATTTAAATATTGATCATACATACATGTGTTTCAGTAGAACTCACACAACGTGGATACCATTATCTGGTGGGTAATCTTCACATGTGAAGATAAATCTTCCATGGGAGTGTGATGTAATAGAAATCTATGTGACCCTTAATCTGATGAAATGTTGTATTCACATGTGTATAAGGCCATTGAAATGTATTGTGTAAGGAACTGATAATGAACATTGCATATTATTGTGTTTTTGAAATAGAATTCATATTTTATGGTCTTTCTAGTTTATAGTATTATAGAGTTCGGAAGAACACTTACAACATTAACCCATAAATTTCAAATGGAATCAAATAATCAGTATCCATTTTTTCTGTAAAAGTAAAAAATATTGTTTCTCTTTATGGAAAATCATCACTATTATCCCATTAATCTCATCATTTTCTTTTATCCCACATAAATCCTTTGAAAAACTTTTTAAAATATGGGATGATATACAAAAATATTGGTAAGGGATATAAAAATAAGAAAACCTTTATTCGATTAGTAAACATTAAAACCATGAAAAATAAATCATAAATTTATACTTTTTATCCTCCATAAATATTAAATACTATCCTTTGAAAAAATAACCGCATTTCATACAAATTTTTAATAATCATATTATTTCAATAAAACTACTTGTAAAATAATATAAAATATATACTGTTACATTGGGACAACATTATACTTGTCACTCTTATAAATTGAATTACCATGCGGTCGAATTCCATGAATACCACAATTACAAATGCAATATTCATATTGCTGACATCCATACCTATTGCATTATATGTTATAATGTAACCACATGTCCTTAGTTTATATCCACAATTCAAATGAATTGATAACATTATATAATTAAAACCAATAAATTATTTCAATTTTCAACATTTCATTTCCAATCATAAGAAATCGTTTCATGTTATAGAAATAATAATACATTTTAAAACACCATTTTTTTAAAAGTACAAAAAAATAGGGGTCTATTTTTCATCAAAATTGTTGACTTGTATAGGAATCCAAAAATCAAATAATTTTCATGGTGGTGGAGAAGTTGTTGTCATCATATACGTTAAAAAGAGAATTCCTTTTCCATTTTGTAATGAATTTGAAACATTATTTATTAAAAACATGATGAGTTTAATTTTTTACTGACATTTAATTAAATTTAAAATAAGAAAAAATGTCCTTGAAAATAATTTTATTATATAAATATAAACAAATTTATCTAAAATATTAAAAAGGAGAAATTATTTGATAATTAAATAATTAAATATTCATGGTGTCCCATACCACATTGAACATTTAAATAAAAAGCCCCATGATCGATAAATTTTTTGAAAAAACATTATATTACATGATAATATATATATTATTGATAATGAATGTAAAATGGGATTTATATATAAATTATAAAATATTAAATATGCATATCATCAATAAATTTCTTAATTAATGGAGATTGAGACCAAATACATTACATTAAATCTGATTAATCATGTATGTTCTATATCTTTATGAATGAAAAACTAATGGTAATTATATACTGACGTGAGAACCATGATATTGTCTATTATTCCATTTATAACACCTAATAACATGTAATAACAATAACATAATTGTTTATGTTCATGTTGTTGGTTTTGAAAATATTTGGTACTTGATTCTGAAATGACATTTGTTTGATATCAGTAGTCAAAATGGTAATTGTAAATAATCTCTAGAATAATATAAATGATATAATAATCACTTTTAAAAATAGAAAATAAAATTTATATCAATTAAAATATTTATGGTTATAAAAAAAGAACAACGATATAATAAAGTAGATGGAAGGAAATACGTACACATGAGTAACGTTTCCATTTTTCAATGATATTTATGGAAATAATATAATTAATATTTTTTCGTTATATAGTGAAAAAAATATGATAAATAAAATATTAATAATTTATGTAAACATATATATTTTATCCATTTGATGTGTTGATGAAAAATGAATCACATCAATTTGTGGAGGTGAAACTTCACAATACACATGAAAAAAAGTTTCATTTTAATGATTATGGAATGGTATGAAAATAAATAAAATATTATTTTTCATAATGATAAAATTTTCATGAATATCATATATAAACATTAATTCCAACAATAAAACTAGTTATTGTTATGGAAATTAAATTACATCAGTCTGTGAGGCGATAATTCATAGTACAATAGTAAGAAAATTATTTTCCTATTTGATGGAAGTGGATATGTATTAGGGGATTATATTAACTTAATAACATCATAGTATATATAAGATACTTTAGTTATTATTTAATCGTGGTTTATGAATTTTTAAAGGATGTAGAAGTTGAAATAAACTAGAAATTTTTAATTAAAAATGACACCTCTTCTTCGAATTATCTCCTCTGATTAACAACTTATAACCTCTAAGGAGGATATTCTATGTAAAATAAATCCTCTAAAATGTCTGTTTTGGTGGGGTGGGAGGGAGTATAAGAATGTTTTTTCAAGAGAATTACAAACAAAAATAGGATTTGATGTGTGAGGAATATAAAAGAAGTGGTTCCCTTTTATATAAAGGGGAGAGGAACTGGTGGAAATCGACCAAATATTAAATTAATATAAAATAATATTTATTTAAAATGGATCAAAACATATTAATTTCAATGATATGATGATTTGGGGTATAAATCATTTCATAAAAGTAATATTTGATATGTTTTTACTACTTCTTACTCCTATCTTCTTGCATTAATCCTTATCTATTATTTTTAATTATTAACGTGATATCATGTAATTTACACATTGAGGGTTAATATAATTACAATTAAATGAAAAACTACTAAAAATTATTCATTTAGGACTTTTTAAGACATATACTAATCATTTAGAAGAAATTCATATTTTTATGAACTTTTTTTAATTTAATAAAATATCATTTAATTTATAATATAATTATTTTCAATTTTGATAGTATTCCTCACATAAATTTTTTAAAAATATCATAAAAAATGATATATTAAAAAAAACGATTTTATCTCATAAAAACAATGTCCAAGTATTCCATAAAAGTATTTTATGACAATAATTAAATCAATTTATATTTATTTTAGTAAATTTAACATCAATTTATATTCTTCCATTAATTATATAATTATCGCGTCATTATTGTATCACAATTTAAAGAAATTATTTAATCTCTAAAAAATATAAAAAATAACCAAGATATAGATACATATTTTATATTACAAAAAAACTATTTATTTTCGATCATATCAACTAGATAACAACATACTGAATATATTTTTCTTTATTAAAACAAAAGTATTAATAAATTGACATTCCATTTAATATAATATTATAAGGGTTTTATTCTCATCCAAAAAGTCCTAAATGGTCTCACTACTGATCCCTTAATTCTTATAATTGAGATATACTAATCCAATAAAATTATTAAACATCTTCAGATTAATTTAAAATATTCTTAATATTATATTTACCGATAATTACCCAATTTACTCTTAATGGTGGAAATTTTTTTTCCTAATGTTACTATTAATATTATACAAAAATAAAAGGGAAAACTTTACTAAATTTTGACCTTATAATTAAAATATTTAAAACATATTTCAAAATTCGAAACCAATAAATTTCAAAAATTAATTAAATATTAATCTCGTAGACGGAATGAGAAAATATGTTTTTAAAGTGAAAACGTTCAAAAGTTCACACAATGTTTATATCAATCTTCAATGTAAAATTAATTCTAATCCCATAAATTAGATTAAATTATAAAACAATGATATAATTATACTTTAAAACCATTCAAATATATAATTTAACACTATAAATAATTTTTGGGAAAAATATGTTTTCTATTAAAATGCAATATTTTTTCACTCTTCATTAAAACATGAAACATATCATGAAAATACAAAAAATTCAAAAAAAAGTAATTTAAATATTCTATTTTAGAATAATAATTTTATTTTTTTAAATAGAATTTATAAAGAAAAAATAATTGGATTCAAAACAAATGCACTATAAAATGTTGACAAATATTTCTTTTTTTAAAAATAATTATTTTATTCTTAAAATTAGATTTGTTCTTATATAATGTATACATAACATATAAAATAAATTATAAAGATCTTATTGAATATATTATAAATAAATAAAATTAACATAATCCAAAAAGGGTGATATAATTAATTTATAGACAAAATTGTTCATGTTTTAATTGATTTTTAGAAAATGATTTTCTTTTTTTCGAAAGGGATTACTTTCTTTTATAATTAATCCTTCATGAAAGAATTAACTACATATATATTTTTGAATCATATTTTCTTAATTTTGATATTCTTTTTCATTCCCACCATTCTAACATGTTTACAATAGTTACAATGTTAAATAATAATCCTTAGATGTTCAGTAAAGATATATGTGGTGTGTAATTTACACTCTCTAACATAGTATTTCTTTTTTAACATACGCTGGATGTTACATTCAAACCCCTTTTCAAAATTTCATCGATCTCTAAATTTCATTGGCCCCATTTTGGGATTTGTGCCCTGGGATTTCCCTCAGGGATATCCTATTCTACATATATCAGGCTCACTCATCCCCCTGCTTTCTAGTCATTCACTTAGTCCCTTTAGATTTATCAAGGGAAGTCCCAAACGTAGTTCATGATGTTTCTACCTCTACGTTTCCCAAATCTAATGCCTACCTCAAATGGACCATTATTTAATGCCTAATATCTAAAAAACCACCGATTATATTTTTTTAATGGTTTGTGCACTCGTAGAATTTGGTGACGCTGATTCATATCTCCAATATACACCACAAATAATTTTTCATAGTTTTAGCATCCGAGTCAGATTTCTTCTTAGCATGGAGTAGATCTGCTTGTTTCATAGGATAATGGTGTTTGAACATGGTTCATTAGTAATTTTATATTTATATGAGAAAGTAGGATTTACATGTAGTGGTCTTCATTATCCTCCCTACTATTCAATTCCATTCCTAGAATGACTCTTTTTTTCATGCTATTGGTGAATCTTCGAGAGGCTTCCTATGTGCAGATGAATGAATAATTTTCCATACTGAAACATCAATTTCTCTCATATGAATGGATGAAAACCTTTCCCTTCCATTTATTTACTAAATCAATCTTTGCATTTATGAATCCTTTGTTTGGAATAGATTTATTTAATATCTCGTGACTACCTGGTTTTTTTGTTATTCAATGCGAATGGTCACTCCTTAATAGTGTGTATGAAGAAAGGTCAAGTAGATTGGGGCCAGAAAAATTAGGCGAGGGTTAATTCTAATCCAAATATCAACTCACTTGATCCTAACTAGAATTTGGAAAGAAGAGGTGAGGGAATTCTTATTGCGGTTTTTCCTTCTCAGAGTGGTTTTTCATTTCTCAAATATAAGCCTTTGTCCCCATATATATTGGATGGAAATAGATCTTCATTCTTGGATTTTTTCCCTATATCTAGATGGCCTCTCTTCCCCAATAAGTTGACCATGATGTTTTGGCATAAAATGTGAATATTAATGGGAAGCATGTAGATGCAGGCTATCTAGGGTATTGCCTTCCTCATAGAGTATTATGACCCTCCATCTATCTCTCCCTCCTCTTAGGCCCCCATTAATACATTATCAATATCCCAAGAGATCATTTTTTTGGTGGCACCCAATATATATCCAGACCTATATTTGGAGCTTACACACGAGGTGAACACTAGTCCTATAAAACATATAGAGGTAAGAATAAAGGAAGACTCAAAATGCATAGAGATGAAAGGATTCTTATAGTATCCCTAAAAAGTACCGAGTCAGTTGAATACTCATCCTCAATAATTTTCAACTTCATGAGAATAGATTCCTAACCCTTATCATTCTAGCGTCTGTATGATATGAAAATCTAAACAGAATCGGGAGAGCTCTTCCTATTATTGGAATGCATAAATGATTTATGGGAACATGGCCAAGAAATCACTAGATTAATGATACCAATATTCATATAGAAATTCCCTGGCTTGGGTTCTTGTGTAAAAATAGATTATATTTCAATGGTATTTATGAATACCATTTTATTTATAGCTGTTTTCCTAGAAACAAAAAATATCTTCCAGAATCAGTGAGTTTTCCAGTATAAATAAAATGAAAGAAAGCATAAATACCAATCATATTAACATAAATATAAGGATATTCTAAAAAATTATTATATCTTTGGACTAGATACAAGTGGAAAAAAAATTTAATACTACAAAATTCACCCCATACAATAATAGTATATTTGTTTCCTTCACCTACGGATGATGTGATTCCCAAAAATGAGAATCCCAAAGGAATTGCCACGATGATTTTTGATCCTGGTGATTTATTATGGGTTGTGTTATGGGAATTAATTATTGTTTATAACATAGATGAGAATAAATATAGAGGTACATTCCCCTTGAATGATAGCCTAGATTGTAGAGACCCGAAGCTTGATGTACATGGATAACACATTACTTTTGCGGAATACTTAATACATATCAAAATTCAAAACTCAAGGACCGTAATAGTTTAGTGTCTTTGGAAACTCGGAATGTAATCTTATAATCATGGTGAAAGATCTTCAACATCTCCCAAAAAGATCTTCCCCTTATGTTTTCTTACCTAAAACCTTTATTTATATCCTGGGGAAAAGAAAAATATAAATGGTGAGCTCAAATGATCAGTAAGGGTAAGCATGGATAAAATAAAACAAACCATATACATTTGAACATAAAAACATGAACACAATGTTTAAACATCATGATCTTGAGAAATGAAATTAAACATGGCAATACGTAAGGCATAGATCCTAAAGAAACCTTAATCCTGATAAAATAGCATGGGAATAAAACTTGTAATTGTGGAAAAACATTATGATTTCCATAGTAGCCAAGACATTGCTGCCCAGACCATCTTAGTGGACAAAGTCCCTTTCTGAATCGAGTTCACTCCTCGAGTCAGTCCTGTAACACTGAACCGGATTAACTTACCATTCAAGCCATGTCTATATCATGAGAACTAAATATTTACCCTATGCATTGGAGGGAGATATAGGTCTCACCCATCTAATAATGAAATCATTCTTACTTGTGCCACAAAATAAACTTGAAACATTAATCATAACCCAAGGAATAAAATGGGTTTCATAAACATCATCCCATCATCACATAATCCATATAAAACAAATGGATATATCAACATAAGAAATTTGAAACTGTGTAAATCATAGGGACATTATACTTGATACATACACATATAAAATAATGTCATCTTAGATGGGAAAATGGTTTTGATAAAAAAACTTGATATAAATTCTTGATGAAAATATCCTTTCTTCTTCAAATCAATTTCTTTTCAAAAAATGTCATGCAATTTTAAAAGAAAGATATTTTTTTGAAAATATTCACGAAATATTTTGGAAGAAGCTTCATGAAAATAAGTCTTTATAAAACCGTAAAAATCCTTTCATTCCATATATGTAAAAAAACATTCTCCTCGAACTTTTTTCAGAAAAGTCAAAAAGTACCTCGTAACGTAAAAAAAAGATTCCATACATATCATGTAGTAAAAGAAAAAATGGGTAAAAAGAACATTAAATATATATAAAAACACTTTTAGAAAACATTTACATTCATGATAACAATAACACTAGTAATTACTTACGAATAAACAATCTCGGATAAGAATGAGATTGCAAAAGTTATCCCTTACTGTACTTCCGATATGATTCGTATGTATCCGAACCTCCTGTATAATGATTTGAATAATGTAATTGAATTATTAAAGAATCATATTCATTGTTATGATATCATATATGGTTCAATTATGACTTTATATTACCCATTCTTTTGTAAAATAATGTTAAAGTAGCGTTATGGGTAAAATCATCTTATTTATCGTACATGTTTGGACTTGTTGTTCTTGATGTTATTATCACTTATATCGTGATTTAAATACTTACAAAATGTAAATAATGATTTATATATCATATAAATTCATTATATATCCACAATATACATGAATTTATAATTGTACATAACATATGGAGGTAAGAAATGAAACACACTGTTCACGGAGACAATAAGCCGTACGTACACATAGATGCTACTTTCATTTCTATTTCTTATTTAATGGAATTAAAACACAATTATACATAGGTATATTATAATTCCTATATAATATCATATATAATATCATTAACCACATCCTTTATACATCCCACATAAGGTATTAACGAATCACATCACTTTGAGGGGGCTGTAGTCCGCACTTCCTCAAATGAGATTATTGTATTTACCGACAATGGAAACCGCAAGGCCTGATATAATTGGGATGTAAAGAAGCATAAGGAAATCATAAAAATAATATATATTATATATAATAATACAGTTCCATCATAATGGCCACCATGAGAGGCGGTAGGAGAAAATCGAACAATCATCGTTTCGTGAGGCATTAGTTTGCCGTCACAGAAAAATTATGTTCTTCATCCATTAGATGGAGGTGTGTGTAATTGTAGTCTAATAATTCTCATAAAAACATCCTAGTATATTTATGATATTGTTTTTTTTTACAAAAGAAAGGATAAACATGATTTTAGGGGTTGGAGAAGTAGAATAAAAGAAAATAACATAAGAGAAACTGTTACCTTTAATTTTGGTAACTTACTTTGGTTTGAACCAAAAGTAATTCTTGGGGAGACTTCTGCCTAATGTAAGGCTTCAAGGGGTAGGAGAGGGATGTATGGAGCTTATGTGGGAAGAGTTTGGACGAGCCAAAAGGCCTGAGAGGTGTGAGAAACTGCATAGAAGTGGTCTCCTTTTATAAGGGAGAGGAGGGGATCTTTAGGAATGTGTGAAAAAAATATTTTATTATAAAATTATCTTCAGTTTCAAGAGGTCGAAAACACATTAATTTTAAAGATACGATGACTCATATTCGAAATAAAGTCATCCAATTGGAATTTGACAGGTTTTGGATGATATTTTAATAATTATAATCTTCTTTATTTAAATCATTTATTAATGAGGTAAACACTACATCATTATTGAGTCATAAATAATTTAATTCATTTAATGTCTAAATATTATGAAAAAAATACCATGATGTAGGGAATATTTTTATATTTCCAAATAATATTTATAGTTGAAAATATAACTTATATAACTCCTTATAAAAATTAATTACTAAAAGATTTTTGTTAAAGTCAATTTTGTCTTTATATTAAATTAATTAATCTAAATTGTCATTTTCACTACCAAGTTGCTCATTGGGATCCCAAAATCGGCCCAAGGATTCCCATGGTCGGAAACTACTCATCCAATAAGTTTTGGACAAGTTTCATGTTAATTTTGAATTATTATAATATTCTTTTAACAACGTATTACCCTATTTACCTTTAACCGCATTAAATAAAAATTACCGTAGTTAATATTCATAATATAAAAAAAATAAAAGTAACCTATTAACATAATTTGGACCAACTGATTCCAAATATGGAATCCATTTTTCAAAATTCAAAACAGCTAATTTGCAGTAAATAATTTAAAATTAATCCCGTTGTTAAGCGAATAGGTTTTAAAAGTTAAAACATTGCCAAAGATTGAATTGCTTTAACCAATGAATTCAATGTAAAATCAATGATAATGAAATACATTATATTAAATGTTAAAAATATATTCTATTTATACTTTAAAACCATTCAATATTATAATTTATCCATATATATTATTACGATGAAAAAAGTTGTTTTTAATTAAAATATAGCGTGTTTTTACTATTCATTAAAATATGAAAGTTATCAGAATAATATGAAAATTTATCTAAAGTATATTTTTATACCCTGATTACAAATAAGAATTTTATTTTGTCAAATTTAACTTATAAAAATGTCAAAAACTAGATTTAATGTGGCTGCGCCATCAAAAGGCGGCAAAACTGCATTTTTTTAAAAATACTTATTTTTCCCGAACAATTTATTTTGTTCTCATACCATGTACTAGAAAATATGTAAGATGAATAATAATGTGATAAAATTCAAAAACATTTTAACACTATTCATAATGGCTAGTTCATAATAATATTATAACCATATATCATTGTTTAGTGAAACCCGATATTGCTTACAACACATGCTATCGAAGAAGGTCGTGATTGCGTGTAATGCAAGCCAAGTTAGGGTTGCGTGTAGTGAAAGACTCCATTGAGGTTGTGTATAACAGAATCCAATCATATTTTATTTATACATTGAATATATATATATATACACTCAATTTTTCGTAGAATAACTTCTATCAAACGAACATGAAATTGTGTGTAATACGAGCCATGAATAGTGTTGCGTATACTGCAAGCTAATACGGTGTTGCGTGTAGTGCAAGATAATCTTGGTGTATCATACAATAGAAGATATGAATGAAATTAAAAAGAATATATCTTATAAAATCTCGGGTTGTTACATTCTACCCCCTTAAAATGAATTTCGCCCTCGAAATTCATCGGGGTTATAAATCATTTACTATTCATAGAAACCCACATCATAAAAAGGAATACTAAAACATAATTTTAAAAACAAAAGTATGAAATGTATTAATTACCCAATGTAACTCATTACTCGGTTTCCATATATGAGAACATAGGTTAAAATATAGATATGGAAGAAAAATCTAACCATCCAGTTCTAATGGAGAGTGGTAGAGAACATGGCTACAAAAAAAGCCAACAATCACAAAGCCATAAATTTTGTTATGATCTAAGGTACCATCTGATTCATCGGATATAAGAGCACTAGGACAACATTTTTGGTTTTCAATATCATTTCCCTAAAGTTGATGAATTAAAAGAAATACATACATGATTTTCTTACAATCTCACTATTGTTCGTGAATTGAGCAATTTCCACTTCATCTCTTAATGAAATGAAGTTGAGTTTGTTATTCATGAAGTGTTAGCAGATCATGTGATAGAATGATGGGTCATTCCTTCTATTTCAAACAAAAGTTTAGCAAAAGTTATAAGTCCATCTTATGGTGAGATTAATCTTATATGGTTCTAAAAATGGACTTATACTTTATTTATCATACCGCTTAATAAAATAAAACTACTTTCCACTAACTAGGGACTTCCTGTAGACCATTGGTATGCGATAAAGGCCAGTCGTACTTCAGTTGTGGGTTCGATTCCCCTAGCCTTATCCGACGTGATGGGCAGTCGCCCGTCCTGCAGGTTGTCCTTTTTCTAAAACTACATTACTATAACATCCCATCAATAATATCAAAAAAAAATATCCTTAAAAAATACTAACTTATGTCCAACATAATCCATTCCAATATTTAGGCTTATCTAAAATACTTCGGTCAACGCTCATAGTACAATGAAAATTATTACTTGAAATGTCACATAAAAATCACGTGAATTCCATCATTTATCCCCCATATATCATAAGATATATCTTTTTCGTCAAATTACAAACATGTGAATATCTTAATCATGTATTCTATTGACGAATGAATACCCATTGAACCTTAGTGAAAACATGAATTCAGTTAAAAGTTAACACTTTCCACATACCAAAATCCTCAAAATTCTATATACAAAAACCATGATATCACTTATTCCTTATATCAATCATGAGCTCATGAATACAATCAAACATCTCATTATCTTATTATCCCTTATTTATGAGCATATCATCTGCTTTTCAAAATATTTGAATCACTTTTCATGGTTACCAGTACCATATAATTATCGAAAATCACAATAAACCATTATATAGATATTCCAATGTTCAACAATACTATAAATGAGATTCACTACATTATTTTGGAATCCCTTTACATAAACACATAATCATTCCATCACATCATTTTCATACTCAACATTGCTGATAGTGATCGCATGTGACTTCCCTTTGTCCTTTTCCTTAAGAGGTTTCTCATGTTGATCATCATTAATCCTTGGATTAGGGCATTGATTAGCATAATGCCCCATTTCCTTGCACTTTAAGCATTGAAGTGTTGGTGGAGCGTTCTTTGAAGTCTTTTCTCTATTCACGCCATTTGAAACCTATTTCCCATTACTTCGGCACTCATCTACTCGATGACCTTCTTTTCCACACTTGAAGCATTTTATAGTACATTTTAGACAATCCCCACCTTGCTTCTTTCCACACTTTGAGCATAAAGAAACATTCACCTTCTTTTCACCATTGTTCTGAGATTTTTCCTTGAACTCCATCTTTTGTTTCTTGTCAAATCCATGATATGGATGCGTAACTCCAAGTTCCAGTTCTACCTTGATAGCACAACCCAAAATTTCTTCATAGATACTGAAGTCTCTTATAGCTAATGCCTTTCGAAGAATTGGTTTTAAGCCACTGAATAATCGATCAAATTTACTTTCAGGTTGGATGATAAAGACAGATGCATACCTTGCAAGCCTTGTAAAATTCACTTTGTATATACCAACAGATTCATCATCCTTCTGGTTAAGCTCAAGAAACTCTGTCTCCATATTTTTTCGAAGAATACGAGGGATGTTCTTATTGAAAAATATGTTCTTGAACTCATCCCATTCCATGGACTCAATTTCATCTCTTGGCCTTGTATTCTTGATAAGATTCCACCATTGATCAGCTTCAACTTCCAAATGATATACTACTAAGATGACTTTATCATGTTCAGAACATTGAAGAACTAAAAATATTTTTTCAGTGGTACTGTTCCATTGTTCAACAACAAGTGGATCAGAAGACCCGCTGAATGAAGGTGGACGCTACCTCATGAAGGATTCAACAGAATGTTACTCCTTTCTCTACTCATTTTGAAGTCCATAATGATTCATAGCTTGTGTAAGTATAGAAATAAGATTGTGCACTCCATCTCCCATGACATTGGTTTGGTCAGGAGTAAAATCATTTCATTGTCGATTACATTCACCAACATGGTTCTTTCGGGTTCCAGCCATCGTCTAAAACCCACAAATAATAGTGTGAGAAGAAAATACAATGCTAGGGAAAACAACATTATAAAGGGGGTGTACCTTCAATATCTAACATCATAAGTTAAATTCTAAGATTGTTACCATAGTTCTTAGACTATATCCTATACGTATACTTATCCTTAGGGACATCCCCAGACATACCATAGAAATATCTCTAGGGATCTCACTAATGTTTTCACATCCTAGTTTAAAAAGGTTAACTAAACATTTCCTCTGATACCAATTGTAGAGAATCTATGCTTGACATACATGGACAACACATTACTTTTTCGGTATACTTATTACATAACAAAATTCAAAACTCAAGGACCGTAATAGTTTAGTGTCTTTGGAAACTCGGAACATAATCTTCTAATCGTGGTGAAAGATCTTCAACATATCCCATAATGATCTTCCCCTTATGTTTTGTTACCTAAAGCCATTCTTTATATCCTGGGGAAAAGAAAACATATAAAGGGTGAGCTCAAATGCTCAGTAAGGGTAAGCATTGACAAAATATAACAAACTATATACATTTGAACTTAAAAACATGAACACAATGTTTAAATATCAAGATCATGAGAAATGAAATAAATCATGGCAATACGTAAGGCATTGATCATAAAGAAACTTTAATCCTGATAAAATAGCATGGGAATAAAACTTTTAATTGTGGAAATTCATTATGATTTCTATAGTAGCCAAGGCATTTCTGCCAAGACCATCTTAGTGGACAAAGTCCCTTTCTGAATCGAGTTCACTCCTTGTTTCAGTCCGGTAACACTGAACCGGATTAACTTACCGTTCCATCCATGTCTATATCATGAGATATAAATCTTTATACAATGCATTGGAGTGAGGTATAGGTCCCACCCATCTCATAATGAAATCATTATTACTTGTGACACAAAATAAACTTGAAAGGTTCATCATAACCCATAGAATAAAATGGGTTTCATAAACATCATCCCATCATCACATAATCCATATAAAACAAATGGATATATCAACATAATAAAATTGAAGCCATGTAAATAATAGGGACATTATACTTGAAACATACACATATAAAATAATTCCATCTTAGATGGAAAAATTGTTTTGATAAAACACATGAAATGAATTCTTGAGGAAAATATCCTTTCTTATTCAAAATAAATTCCTTTTCACAAAACATCATGCAATTTTAAAAGAAAGATATTTTTTTGAAAATATTTATGAAATCTTTTGGAGGAAGCTTCATGAAAATAAGACTTTATAAAACCTTAAAAATCCTTTCATGCCATATAAGTAAAGAAAACATTCTCCTTGTACTTTTTAGAGAAAAGTCAAAATGTACCTCGTAACGTAAAAAAAGAAAGAATGACTATTTACATCATGTAGTAAAAGAAATAATGGGTAAAAAGGACATTAAACATACATAAAAACACTTTTAGAAAACATGGACTTTGATGATAACAATAACACCAGTAATTACTTATGAATAAACAATCTCGGATAAGAACGAGATTGGAAAAGTTATCCCTTACCATACGTCCGATATGATTCGTATGTATCCGAACCTATTGTATAATGATTTAAATAATGTCATTGACTTATTAAAGAATTATATTCATTGTTATGTTGTCATATATGGTTCACTTATGAATTTATATTACCCATTCTTTTGTAAATTAATGTTAAAGTAGCGTTTTGGGTAAAATCATCTTATTTATCGTACGTGTTTGGACTTGTTGTTCTTGATGTTATTATTAATTATATAATGATTTACTTACTTCCAAAATGTAAATAATGATTTATATATCATATAAATTCATTATATATCAAGCATATACAAGCATTTATAATAGTACATAACATATAGAGGTAATAAATGAAACGCACCGTTCATGGAGACGGTAAGCCGTACGTACGCATGAACGCTAATTTCATTTCTATTTATTATTTTAATTGAATTAAAACACAATGATACATAGGTATATTATAATTACAGTATAATACCATATATAATATCATTAACCACATCCTTTATACATCCAACATAAGGTATTAATGAATCACATCACTTTGAGGGGGCGGTAGTCCGCACTTCCTCAAATGAGATTATCGTATTTACCGACTATGGAAACCGTAAAGGCTTGATATAATTGGGATTTAAAGAAGAATAAGGAAATCATAATCATAATATATATAATATATAAATACAGTTCCATCATAATGGCCACCATGAGAGGCGGTATGAGAAAATCGAACAATCATCGTTTCGTGAGGCGTTAGTTTTCCATCACGAGAAACATTATGTTATTCATCCATTAGATGGAGGTGTGTGTGGGTGTAGTTCGAATAATTCTCATAAAAACATCCTATTATATTTTGGATATTTGTGTTGTTGAAAAAGAAAGGATTAAAAATAGTTTAGGGGTTGGAGAAGTAGAATAAAAGAAAACAACTTAAGAGAAACTCTTACCTTTAATTTTGGTGACTTCCTTTGGTTTGAACCAAAAGGACTTCTTGGAGAGTCTTTTGCCTAATTTAAGGATTCAAGGGGGAGGAAAGGGATGTAGGGAGCTTAGGTGGGTAGAGTTTGGACGAGCCAAAAGGATTGAGAGGTGTGAGAAATTGCATAGAACTGGTCTTCTTTTATAAGGGATAGTAGGGGCTCTTTAGGAAAGTGTGAAAACATTATTTTATTATAAACTTATCTTCGGATTCAAGAGGGCCAAAAACCATTAATGTCGAAGATAAGATGACTCGTAATCGAAATAAAATCATCTAATTGGAATTTGACAGGTTTTGGATGATATTTTAGTCATTATAATCTTATTTATTTAAATCATTTATTAATGAGGTAAACACTACATCATTATTGTGTCATAAATAATTTATTTCATCTGATGCCTAAAAATTATGAAAAAAATACCATAATGTTGGGAATATTTTTATCTTTCCATAGAATATTTATAGGGGAAAATATAACTTATATAACCCCTTATAAAAATTAAATACTAAAAGATTTTTGTTAAAGTCAATTTTGTCTTTACATTAAATTAATTAATCCAAATTGTCATTTTCAATACCATGTGGCTCATTGGGGTCCCAAAATCGGCCCAAGGATTTCCATGGCCGGAAAATACTCATCCAATAAGGTTAGGAAAAGTGTCAAGGTAATTTTGAATTATTATAATATTATTTTAACCTTGAATTACCCTATTTACTTTTAACCGCAGTAAATAAAAATTACCGTATTTACTATTCATAATATATAAAAAATAAAAGTAACCTATTAACATAATTTGGACCCACTGATTCCAAATATATAATCCATTTTTCAAAATTCAAAACACCGAATTTGCAGTAATAAATTTAAAATTAATGCCTTTATTAAGCGAATAGGTTATAAAATTTAAAACATTACCAAAGATTGAATTGATTTAACCTATGAATTCAATGTAAAATCAATGATAATGACAAAAATTATATTAAATGGTAAAAATATATTTTATTTATTCTTTAAAACCATTCAATATTATAATTTAACAACATAAATTATTACGATGAAAAAAGTTTTTTTAATTAAAATATAGCGTGTTTTTACTATTCATTAAAATATAAAAGTTATCAGAATAATATAAAAATTTTATTCAAAGTAAATTTGTATATCCTGATTCCAAAGAAGAATTTTATTTTTTCAAATTGAAATTATAAACAAGTGAAAAAAAGATTTAATGTGGGTGTGCCATTAAAAGGTGGAAAAACTGCATTTTTTTTTAAAATACTTATTTTACCCGAAAAATTTATTACGTTCTCATACCATGTTCTAGAAAATATGTAAGATGAATAATAAGGTTATAAAATTAAAAATTTAGTTAATACTATTCATAATGGCTAGTTCATAATAATATTATAACCATATATCATTGTTTAGTGAAACCCGATATTGCGTACATCACACGCTATCGAAGAAGGTCACGATTGTGTGTAATGCAAACCAAGTTAGGGTTGCGTGTAGTGCAAGACTCCATTGTTGTTGCATATAACAGAATCCAACCATATTTTATTTATACATTGAATATATATATATATACACTCAATGTTCCATAGAATAACTTCTATCAAACGAACTTGAAATTGTGTGTAACACGATCCAAGAATAGAGTTGTGTATACTGCAAGATAATACGGTATTGGGTTTAGCACAAGTTAATCTTGGTGTATCGTACAACAGAAGATATGAATGAAATTAAAAAGAATGTATATTATAAAATCTCAGGTTGTTACATAGATTTTGTCCAATTATTGGATGGGAATAGGCTTATAGACATGAGCTGCATAGGTGATCGATTCACATGGTACAATAATAATAGAGGGGGATGAAAATCCAGGATCCTCCATGATAGATTCTTGGAAATATGACACAACATTTATACGTGTCTGAATTCCAATGTAACTCAACTAGTTTAAGGCATCTGTGACCATTGGTCAGTACTAGCTACCTTGTCTCCCAAACATGAGTGCTATGAACGCTTTAGATTTTCTCAGTAGTGGACCTACATCCCAATATACCATCAGGTGGTATGAAATTCATGAAGTAAGCCTATTCATGGAATAACATGGATCTTACCACATAATATGTTTATAAAACAAAGAAATGATCTATAGGAAAGTGATATAGAAAAACCACCTAGCACCTAGGACATGGATACAAAGAAAAAGTATATTGATCGAATAGAATCCAGCCGGGAGTTGGATAAGAATGACTTGTTGTTTGAATAACTCACTTGAAATAATGACTATATATAGGAAATGATCTTGAGTCATCAAAAAAAAAGGAAAGAGAGGATTCAAAAATAAAATGGTTCTGAGACGGTGACATGAATACTCAATATTTCCATGAAATCATCAAGGAGAAAACACATTTCACTAAATCCAATATTTTGACAGTGGATTTAACATAATCTGAAAATTGGGATGTTTTTGGGGACATGGCCGAATAATATATAAAAAATAATCATGTAGGAAATAATCCAAATATGCCAAAAGGGTTCCTGATATGGAATGATGAATTGTGGGAAGTTATGCCTAACATTTTTTTCTTCCTAGGAAAATGAGCATCTAGAAATAGTCCCTATGGAGAAATAAATTAATGTGGCAATGAAAGGCATCAATCCCAAGAGTGATTCCAGAAAAAAAATACTTATTAGGATCTTTTTATAGAGATTCATGGGATATGGTTAGGAATGAAATGGTTATATATATTCAATACTTCTTTAGAGGAGGATGTCTTCCACACGTCACATGTTTAACTACCTTAGTTATCATTTTTTAAATTAAGGACCCTTCCACCATCACCAATATAGGATGGTGAGAATGTGAAATTATTTATATAAAATAATATATAGAATCATTAGCAAAAGGCTAGTAATTAAAATTCCCTAAGGGGTTTCTAGGGAGAAACTATGATTTTTTTAATGGAAGATCAATTCAAGGGGAAACATCACTAGTATAAGTGGTTGTTAGAGACTTCAACCATAAAACGAATGGTTGAAACATAGAAAAGATACATGATATGAATAAATCCTATAATTTAATCATATGTTGATTTATCATTGAGGTGTTAACATGAATGTGTGTCTCTTCTTGGGCCTCAGATTTTATTTCCTTATGATTCAGTTCCATTAATGTGGTTGTATCATTTAGGGGATATAAATGTGGATTCATCAAGGAATCTCAAGGTATGATACAAGGTTTTCCTATTTCCATGGGAATTTTAATTATTACTCAATATTATATCAGCCACATTATTAACACGATCATTTAAAAGAGAGACATACTTCTATACCGGGTACGGATGATTCCCCATTGTATCTACCACCTTATGTTCACTGAATAAAATGATCATCTCCATGAATGACTTCAAAAGATGCATTAAAGGAATTATCATGGTCCTTGATGAGTAATGACATTGGAGTGTCTAGTTTATCAATATTGGAAGGAGAAACAACTATATCTCAAAAATATTCTCTCCTAGATAGGCTAATTCATTATGCAACATCATGGACATTAAGATAAGAAGATTTGTAATGGAGTATCAGGTTGTCTAATGTCTATAAAATGGATTCATATTCTCCACATTGATAATCTAGTGAGTAGTATAATGGTCTGAGTTATGAATTGGAAAACCCTTTCCATATCTTATGGGGGTAGAATAATATATCTTATCAGGGCCCTCACCACCATTCCCATCTATTCTCATGTATCTGTTATGGTTCTTAAGGGGTTTATAATTATTATTGATAGGATTATGGAAGGTTGTATTTGGGATTCCCTCTCAGAAGTTAAATGGTGTTGGGACTCCATGGCTTTGATAGAAAGACCTATTTAGTATGTGGGTACCAATGTGAGGATCCTCTCCAACACTCAACTCTACTTGCCTACAAAGATGGCATGGGAGGATTTATAGGATCTCACTCTATGTGAAAGCATATGTCTTCAAAATGAAGAGGTGATACAGTGGTGTTGAGATGAAATTCCTCTCATATTTAGTCTATTATTTACCCAAAAATCATGACCCTATAACCTCTATCCATTTAGATAGCGTGGAAAGGTGATATATTATTTTTGTACCATAACTGGGATGGTTCAATGATTTGTTTTATGGGTTGTTCATATCCAGAAATCTACGTTAGGGAGGATTGTATTCCCCCACTATTTATAAGGGATGTTTTGGATAAATACAAGAATGATCAGTTGGACCTAATTTACATAAACACTCAACCAGATAAATTTGTATTAATGGACTCGAATTCTGGTGCCTTCTTTATGATGAAACTTACATGGGATATGATCACCTGACACCATTTTGATAGTTGGAGAAAGACCCTATGGTGCCCAATGATTCCTACAAAACATAATTTCCTCACATGGATAAAAAGCAATCATGCCATTCCTAAAGATGACAATATTAAAAGAACTATAATCTATCTAGCCTTTAGATGCTCAATTTTCAAAGAACACCAGGAGGAGAGTTTAAAGAATTTATTCTTCGAATGAGATTTGGAGTGAGCTATATGGGTATAGTTTGGTGATTTTACTACCTTTTAATCCTTGGTGATTCTTAATAAATATTTTCTGGATTGATGGTTTAACGGTGTGGGAACTATGGGTCTTGAAATGTTGGTGTAGTCTATTATGCTGAACGTTAGTGGCTAGTGAATCTAGCTTGTGGGAAACCGATATCTCCATGAGGTTTTTCTAGAAATGGGGGTGTTTCTTATCTTCCTAACAAAGAACATAATCATCAACACAATTAGAATACTTAATTACTGGTCTGATCCCCACTCTAAGACCACTGTAGATAAGAAACCCTCTCATCTAGTCCATTCGTGATGATTCCTATGGGAAATGGTTACATTGGTATGCTACCTTCACAAGGCTCTAGAAAAACAAAAACTACTCTAGTAGCATGGGATTAAACGTAGAGAGGTAGTTTTTTGGGACTCTATGGGATATATGATTCTAGAAATTATAGATCTGTTTGGCTACAAACTCTCTCTTAAAGAGGAATCCAAGTCAATTCCAACTAGCTTGTAGTTATGAAGACAAATTAATAAAGATCTCATAAGAGTGTAAATAGACTACACCATTCTACAATACTAATTTCATGGAAATGTCACTATCTCATGGTCAGTCAAAAATAATGTCAGGAAGTGTAGAATACTTGTCAACAACAAATTTTAGGTTCTTCAAAACTAGAATCAGGGAAAAAGGGTTCCATAACATCTTGCATCAAAAGAGGACCTAGGACCTAGTGGTTCCTGCTTATCATGCATGAATTTTATAAGGCCATGGGGGGAATATTATAAGATGGGATTCCATTGACCAATACTTTTTCAAGCCTCCATAGTCTTTTTTCTTGGTTTTTATCTATATCTCTTCTAATATTTAATTATAAAAATAAATTTTTATGATTATGATGATACAAGGAACATAATGAATTATAATTACATGACATGTAGTGTCTCATCCATTAATCAATTACCACCATAAACTCATCTTTTCTCTAAATAATGAGTAATGATGATGAAATTTTCACGACTTAATCACTGGAATCATATTCTCGAGAATGACATAATCCACAAAAGATTTACTATTTTTTATGCCATCATTAGAAATTTCCCCAATACAAAATGGTCAGTAAAAGACAATATAATTCTAGAAAAAAACCTTATATAATGAAAACTACTTCAATTTACAAAATTCAAAAAAAAATACCCAATTTCAATGATAGACAATTTGATATATATGTGTTCTTATAATTCCTAAAAATAATACAAAATAATATTAAATACCCAAAATTCATAAGTATTTTGTCACAACGTCCCTGAAGAAAAATATTAAATTTTATTTCAAAAAATCATCAATCGCTCTTAGTGTCTCATAATAAAAATGTAATTTCTTAAATAACATAATATCCAATATATTCAAATTAGTTCCAATAATAACCCATATAACCATAACTCTATAATAAAATATACGATTCTCTATAATATAATTCAAAATTTTCTTCTCATATAAAATCTAATAGTATTCTATTTTCCTTGATCATATATGGTACCTATATAATGAACATGTTCTAGAAAAAAATAATCATTTAATTACCAAATCATTTACCAATCCCATGGTTATTTATTAGATAAAACATATCTTCCAAAAATAAAACTATTCTTATTCCATGAACTTTTTTTAAAATAAATTAAATTTTATACTATCGTAGGAATTCATGTAGGCCAGTTGTAGGAAATTCACACTTATCGAACTTCAGATGTGGGTTTGAATCCCACAAACATACTTAATCTGAAGTGTGGACACCCATCCTATGGGTTGTCCTTTTTATAAAATTATATAATTATTATAACATTACCAAAATAAGATAAATTCTTAAAAAATTTCCATAACATGTTTAACCTTAAATTTTATCCCACACAATTTAGTTTTCATAAAAAATGTACTAACTATAATTACCTCAAATATTAATGTCTACAAAAATACATTTAGTCACCTTAAAATTCCATTAACCATAATATTATAAACCAATGATTATATACATTACTCTTAAAAAACATCCTAATCTCCAATGTTGTCCAAACATCCGATCATTAAAACTATAAAGACCAGACCTTAATCATGACATATTCTAGTGTTTTTGAACAAGAATTCACCTTTTAGGATCTTCTAATTTTATATTTTTTTGTGAATTCAGAAAAAATATTATGAAGTATACCCATATATTTTAAATGGACACATATACTAGGTTTCAATTTTTTCACCAAATGAATTATTTAAAATATTACATGGTTTCTCTATATGAAAAATATTCACAATCATCCAATTGATCTCATACATGTCTCTATTCACCGATAAATCTTTGTAAAAATATTTGATGACATGGGATGAGCACAAAATTATCAATAAGGGATATATATAGAAGGAAACAATTAGTCCATGGATAAAGACTAAAACCCAATATAATTTTATTATAGAGTAATACTACTCACCCTTAATAAGTAGTAAATAATTTCCTTTTAAAAAATAAACTCATTTCATACCCTTTTTTGTAATCACAAAATTATAATAAAATACAGAGTATGCCTAAATAACTTATAATGTTAGCTCGGGGAATAATAATAAATTCCACTCTTATAAATAGAATAACCATGTAGTAAAAAACTATACATGTAACTCCTACAAACAGAATAACCATATAACTGAATTCCAAAACTAATTCATTAGAGTTAAAAACGTAACCACATTTCCATGGTATTTCTCAAAACCACCAGTCAATGGTTTTTAATGTTACAACCCCACAAATTTCCAAGAACCATTATATAATCCCAACACAAAATAGATTTCAATTTTATTCATTTTACACTAAAATTTTGATTTTAACTCAAAATAAAACATGTCATGTTATAGAAATAATCATTCAATTATCAATACGCATTTAAAAAAATAACGACAAATAGGGGATCGTTTATCTTAAAAATGTGAATAATTTTTGGGGAACCCAAATATTAAATAATTTTAATGGTGGAGGAGAAATATTTTTTTCTAAATAAGTTAAAAAGAAAATTCATTTTCTATTTTGTTATGAGTGTCAAATGATCAATATCAAAAAACTAAAAATAATGTTTTTGAATCACCTTTTAATTATATTTAAAATAGATATAATATTTTTTTGATAATAAATTTATTAAAAACATATTAAAAAATATCATAATTATTTACATGGAAAAAATATATGATAATTAAATCATTAAACATTCATGTTGTCCCACACCACTTTGAACATTTAAATTAATAGCCCTATAAAATAACTCATTTTTAAATACATTTAAAAACATTAAATAGATAAAATATGGATGTGGAATTTTAATGGGGATGTATATAGACATTCTAAAAGAATAAAGGTGTATATCATCATTAAATTTATGAAGGAAAGGAGATTGAGACGAAATCCCTTACCTTGAGTCTCAATCATCGTGTTTTTTAGCATCATTATTAATAAATGTAATGTAATTTTTTTCATTAGTTAAAATATTTTAACAGTTTATTATTTATTTTATACCACTTAATATCATGTTATTAAAATAGATTAATTATATAAGTTTATGTTGGATGCTTTGACGATATTAGGTACACGTGTCCAAAGTGACATTGAATTGATGTCCATAGTCAAATGTAATTGGATCACCATCTACATAATAATAGACCTTACATAGTAATAACTTTTATATATCAATAGTACAGTTAAATCAAAACATTTATGTATGGTTAAGAAGAATGAACAATATTATAAGCATGGAGAGAGTATGTTGTACGTATTAATGAATAAAATTTCCATTTTTCGATGATCATTATAGAAAGAATGTAATTATTATTTTCTAATTAATAAATTATAATAATATCATCAATATCATATTAGTAATTTATATATACTTGTGTATATCATCCAATAATTGTGGAGCTCAAAAACGAATCACATAGCATTGTGAATGTGATAGTTCACACGTACACACGAATGGCATTATCATTTTTATGTGCATTGAAAGGTAATATAATGTATGATATATTATTATTTATTAATGGTAAATATCACAATAATATCACATATAATCAATAATTCCATCATTATAAATGGTTTTGATACATGGTGATGGAAAACAAATTATATTGGTTCATGAGACAATAGTTTTTTGTATACATGAATGATAAATCATTCCCCAATTGAGGTAAGTGGAGATATATTTGCATGATGATATTGAAATAATAACATCATTGTATATTTATTGTATTTTAGTTATTATCTAATCACGGTTGATGAATATTTGAAGGATGTGGAAGGAAAAATGAAAAAGAAAGGCATAATTAAAAACGATACCTCTTCTTCAGAAGATCTAATGTGGTTAACATTATACCCCTATAAGGATGGTGTTATGTCTAAAATAATTCATCTAGAAATTGGGTAGGGATTTTAGTAATGGAAATGTGAATAGTTTGTTCAATATAATTCGGTTTTGATGAGTAAGGAATTGGGAATAATGGAGTCCCTTTTATAAGATAAGGGAGGTGCACTCTTGGAAATCATAAAACAATTAATTAATATAAATTTAGGTTATAAAAAAAATGGTTCAAAACTTATTAATTTATAATTAATGAATATTTTGGGTCGAAATACATTCATCTTATAAAATTTATTTCTATTTTGAAAACTGTTTAGTCCTTATCTTTTAGCTTTATCCCTTATTTAACATTTTTAATTCTTACCGTAATATAATTTCATTTATATTTTTGGGTTAATATAATAAATATAAAATGAAAAAAACAATAATTGAATAATTTATGAAATTTAAAGACTTTTCCACACAATTTGGATGAAATTTATGTTTTTATTAATTTTGTATCATTTAATAAAATATTATTTGTTTTAAATTTCATTAAAGTCAATTTTGAGTCTATTAATCAGTTGAGATTTTTAAAAATAGAAAAAAACAAGATATATTAGAAAATAAATAAATTAAATAATCAATAACATGTCTATTACAACCATAAAGGTATTGGATGAAATTTATTAAATATATATATATATATTTAAAATTTTGATATCTTTTATTTTATTCTTCCTTTAATTAAACAGTTTCTCCATTATAATTGTGTAACCATGTAATGTAATTATATTATCTATAAAATATATCTATAAATATCCATGTTGTATAGAAATCATTAATATTTCAATGTACTATTTAGACTGAAAATTATTACTATATAACAACATATTAAAAATATTTCCCTTGTTAAGAAAAGAATGATAAATTGACTTTATTTTGAATATAATATTATCAAAGTTATATTATAATACAAAAAATTAACAAATGGTCTCATAAACTATTATTAAATGATTAGGGAGGAAATAAAATCATCCAATAAAATGAAGACAAGTTTTCGGACAATTTAATAATATTTATTTTATTATCTTCAATTTTAATTATCAGATTTACCATTAGAGTGGTAAAAAAATTACTAAATTTACAATTCATATTGGAAAAAAATAAAGTGTAGGTATTTAATAAATTTTGAAGTAATTATTCAAAATATTTAATTACTTTTTAAAAATTCCGAACATAGTAATTTCTGAAATTATTTAAAACTTAATCTAATTTATGGAACAATAAAAACAACTTCATCGAGTAAAAATGTTCAAAATATCACAGTGTTTTTATATCCAATATGAATGTAAAATTGTTTCCAATAACATAAATTATATTATCTGATAAAAATTGATCTTATTATAATTTAAAACCTTTCAAATATATATTTTAGCACTATAAATAATTTTTACTCAAAAGAATTAATCAAATAAAATGAAATATTATTTCACTATTCATGAAAACATCAAACTTATTAGAAAATTATCAAAAATTAAACCAATAGAAATTTTGATATTAATATTTTAAATAATAATTATGTTTTTTCTTATATAATTTATAAAATTTTGAAAACAATGTTTAAAACAAGTTCTCTATCAAAAGGTAGAATTTTTTTTAAATACTTTTTTTATATTTAAAATTGTATTTATTCTTATGTCATGTATAAAAAATGTATAAAATAAATTATAAACATTATATAGATAATATATATATATATATATCAATAATATTTTCCAAAAATTGTTATTTAATTATTTTATAAACACAATTATTTTTATTTGAAATGTTTTTTCATAAAATGATTTCCTTTTAATTTAAAAATTATTTTCATTCAAATATATTTAATAGGTCACCATGGAATTAATTATATATTCATTTTTATATCATATTTATATAATTCAGTTAATCATGTTCATTTCCACCATTGAAATATATATGTGATAACTACCGTATTACATAACAATATTTAGTTTTATGTTTTAGTTCTTTGTGGTATATCACTTATTCTATCAAACATAGTTTTTACGTTAAAAAACATAGTATGTAAAAAACTAGTGTATATGGTCATAGATAGAGTACACATGTATAATAAGGGTTACATAGAGATAGACATGGTAAGTGTCATATACAGTGGGACATGCCATGTGTACCATTTCCAAACCATGTACTATTTGTTGGGTAGAATAGAGACCTTAATCCTGTCACTTATTTTTCAATGTCAATATATGGTTGTTTCCATGATCCATACCTATGAGTACGTAGTGTGGTCTCCCATAATGATAATATGATGAGTGATCCCCAATAAGGGTTAGTTCTTTGTAGACATGGGTATCTCTATTTTTGCTCGAGGTGCCTCACTCTATCACTCTTCTATAAGAAAGATCAGTAATTTCATTGCCAATTTCTAATGCATGTGATCTCCTTTGTAGTGGATTATTACAAATTGGGTTTGGTATCCCCCATAATCGTTGGTTATGATTCCCAGACATTCTATTCATATATTATCAGTTTTAGTGTGTGATTAAACATTGTAAGACACAACAAGTGTAATATCATAGATAATTTCCATTAGTGTTAGTGAGACTTAGAAGTGAGATCCCATGGGAAAAAATAACATGTGAGTAATGAATATAATGTAATGTTTAATGATTGAATTTTATAATACATTAGGACATTTTGTTTATCGTTTACTTTATTTATGTTATTATCTTTCATTCATGGTTAACAACTAATAAGTGGTTTGGCCTATCTCTCTATAATTCATTAATAATTTATTTATGGGTTTTCTATGGGTTATGTTTATAATCACCCTTGGATGGGCTATAATAATATTTTTTTCCAAATTGATATTTCATACCTTTTTATAGAGTCCTTAAATTACTATAATATAGTTGTTAATTGAAATGCTAGAGTGATCGAAAAAGGTTTTCGGAGTCACATCCTCATAGTAGTCTACTTTTTGATTATATGTTAGAATATTTTATTCATTTTCTGGTCTATTATTATTATATATTAATTTATAAATTCATTTTCATAATATAATGTGATATTCATTTCTATACATGTATATATGGAATATGTTGTGTATGTTTTTTGAAGTATACAACTATATAGAGATGTATTTTTGTTTAATGTTGAATTATGTTTCAGTCTTCCTTTTGAGTGGCATGACTAATCAACATTAGTTTCTATCCTATGACTTAGTAGAAGTGGGATTTGGGTGTAATTCTCATCTTACTCGTTTTTGGGAGGGCCCTGGTGGGTTGGTTGATGATAGTGTGGTATTTGATTGGGATATCATAGGACCCTCATTATAGATATAGTCTATTGGGTAAGGACATGATTGGGGACTAGAGAGATATTTTTAATGATTATTGAGATTGGATCTCATAAAAATGAACCCAACGATGATGTTGAGGATGATTTATCTATTCAATATGGTTCAAATTAACCACTCCAAATCTCATAAAATGATGTCATTAGTTGTAGGGAAATCATATGTAGATGAATCTAATAACAATGTTTTGTGTTTTCCACGTCATCCATTATTCCACTCTCTAGATATTCACATAGATAGTTATATGTGTCGAAAATTATATAATTCCCTAATATTGATAGCATATTAGTATTCCACTACATGGTTATAATGATGATTTGTTTAGCAATGATTCTTCAGTCCACGAATATCTAAAGGAGGTGGTTCCTTGGGATTGGTTGATTATATTGCCTTCACCCAATGAGAAGGACATTAATATGGAATGACATAAATGATTACGTTTACATGATTATATGATTTAATGTCTTCTAGAGGTAGAGAACACTCTAATTTTTTGGTTTTCTAGAGCCATTGTTATTAGAATATTTGATCATGGTAGTATGGTGAGTTTTTTCTTTTTTAGGACCCCTAAACATCTGATGATGTTCTTTGAATTGATCCTTTTCCATTGAATAACTTTGAAGTAGTGGATCAGAGAGATATAAATAAAAAATGATGTAAATATCACATGGGATGTCATGACATGTCCCCTTGATCCCGTATCGTGACTACCCCAAGCCTGCCTTCCATAGGCCAGGGGCTGGCGACTAGAACCGAAGGTGTAAATCCCTAGTACTGGGAAGGCATTGCCTTTATAACTGAAAAAACACAACCAGAGTACAAGTGGAAGCAAAAACTAAGTGAAAACTGTATAAAAATAGTATTGAAAGTAAAGGGCCCTGAATACAAGCCCGACTGTAATGTAAAAATACAATTCAAAGCAAGTACAACTAAAAAGGGACAAACAGATGGAAGGCGAAAGAATCTCCTAGATCGCCCTCTGGGGTTCCTACCTAAAGGGTAGGTAGATATAAGCTCCTCAGTGCTCCGCGTTCATTCTTCTCCTCTGAGTACCATCTCATCGTGAGTTCCACCTCCGTGTACCATCCAGTCGTCGTACGCTCTCCCTCGGTCAGCGCTGTCTGTCGTCTGCTTCCAACACAACGAGGTGCGGGCATATCCCGTGTAGGGGTGAGTATAACGATACTCAGTAGGTACCCCAAGACCCTCAAGGTCTCCCAAAATCCAAAAATCATAATCCCCAAAGTAATATTTCAATTGATAACCATTTCTTATGTATATTCCCATACATATACATATGTTATCAATTAACCCATCTCAATCCTGAGGAAAACACAAAGGTCATTTACTCAGCTCAAACCAGGATTTTTATTCATGATGTCGAAACCACGGCTACTGGAGAACTCCTCCTCTGTCGAAAACAGTGGGCCTTCCGCTACAACCAAAAACTTCCCACTAACCTTGGAATGCTGAAGTACTGTACTAGTACTGTACTGTGGGCTGCTGCTACAACCAAGCACTTCCCACCATGGGTCTGACGCTACAACCAAGTGCTCACCCTCACAGCCTACAGAGGCTCTCCTTCTGTCGAGTACCGCAGCTCTTCCACTATAACCAAGAGCTCCTCCTCCACGGGTCTACTGCTACAACCAATATCTCGCCACCGGGAAATCCGAAACACTCCGAGTCGATCGATCAGTAGTCGTCAAGTCTCAGCCAGCTACTAGGTCTCAGAAATCTGCTCGCTCATCCCTGGGAGGGTCCTCTCCACGAGCCACAAGCTGATAATCCATGTGTCATGAATTCTCACGTAGAAGTATCTAAAAAGAAACTCCACATCATAGGGGTCTCAACGCAATAGACGGCACGCCAATCGGACGCCCGGTCTGGGAGTTATTGTCATTTCTGTTCTAGGGGCCTGGTGGGTTTTTAGGCTCAAACCAACTAGACCGTACTCCAACAACATCTGAACCTCTTATGGAGTATTCCAAAAGAACCATCTCATAAAAATGAAACCAACTTAGTTGAATACACATCAATTAGACGCCTAGTCCTTATGTAATAAGCATTTCAGCTCCGACTGCTCGGTTGGTTACGGAATCGAACCAACCCTGCCATACCAAAACATCCCCAAAACCATGACTGTAATATACTGAAATCGATCATATTGATCCAAGGAATCACACACAACTGACGGTGCATCGATAGAAGGTGTGTAGCTCAAGTTATGGGTGAATACAAAAAATGGTCCGAAGAGGGGGGTTTGGGCCCGGTCCGACCCGGCCCAACCCTCCCAGGGTTGGACTGAACTGGGTCAACCAAACCTGGATCGGGGTCCGTCCCGGTAGGGCGCGACCTAGACCAGAGGCTGCTGCCTGGCCCAGCATGGCACCCTGGCCGAGGGTGCCAGCCCAACCCAATAGGCGGCCCCGCCCGCGTGGCACGGTGGCCCAGCCGCGTGGCGCGGTGGCCCAGCCACATGGCTGGGGATGGTGAATCCCACCTGGTCAGTGAGACCAGGTGGCAGCGGAACCCTGTGGGTCCCGCCCTATTCAATCAAGGGGGGTTACACCCCTCATATCCCTGTAATGGAACCAGATGATGCAGGTTCCTATCTGCAGAACCTAGCCAGGTTCTGCCGTGGCGCGTCACTCACTGGTTGCTGCCTCAGCCAGCCATACTCCAGCTCATCCGTTGTGGCCGAGATATGGCTTCCCCTCTGGGGCAGCGCGACGGAACCGTGCCCTCTCCGTCTACCGCAGCCCGCGTGGTCGCCACCCCTCTACCGCGTGGCGCGACGACATCGCACTTTCTTCCGACCGTCGCGGCCCTTCTGGTCGCGGCCTTCTTCCTCCAGTGCGGTGCGACAACACTGAGTCCCACTGGCATTTCCATGGCCCTTGATGGTGATGGATGGATTATTCACATAGCACTAGCGACCCGGTGACAATTGCGCTGCCGGTTTCCTCTGCGGCTCTCTCTACCGGTGGCGTTGTTGAGCCACTGCCATCGTCAATACAAGAAGAGACATCAGAGGGACATTGGGTAATTTTTGTTCAGACTCTGCCCTCCGTGTTAGATGATAACATTTGGTTAAAAATAAACCACATAAAGAGATGATGTATGAGGATTTAAATTAATCAATAATGACCCCTACCTCGATCGTTGTTAGTTGACGACGTCACAGAAAGAAGGACGATCATTGCATCCACCTCACACTTCAGATCTGAGTTCGTGTGTTGGATATTCTTCAGGATCCGATCTCTATCGAAGAATCGTTCTTCGCTGGGTAGAACGTAGTTGGAGAACAGTTTTTTGTCAACCAAAACCTTTCCAACCCTTCACCCAATGAATCATGTTTAACATAAATAATGTTCATTAAATTGGTGGTTACACCTCTTGTGTTACCACACATTTAATTTTCCTCATTAAATGAAGAGTTTCAATAGTAAGGTGGTCCCCACACCAAAAGAGTTTCAGAATTTCATAATTCAATTAAATAAAATAAAATACAATGTTTATTTTATTTTTATCCCATGAAACCTCAGAAAACCAAATTTCACCCTGACTTGATTGCATTCAAAGAGAATATATCCTAATGCAATTACTAATGATACAAGTTCAAAGGTGTACTAGGATTTCAATTATGAGCACCAGTTCAAAAGATAGATTTTCCCGCTCACACGTTTACCGATCGTACCTGAACAAAACTTCAGAAATTGATTTTGGGCAAACCAGGCCTCAGAATCAAGTGCCATCAGAATCTACAAACTCATAAAATTCCAAATAATTTATGAAATAATATCCCTTGAAATTTCCAGGTCATTACATTACCCCCACCTCATTTATTTACATCCCTGTAAAGCTACAACACACACTTGGAAAACAAAATAGGTAATGAACATGCATCTGAGCCTCCCGCTCCCATGTGCTCTCTTGGAGGTTCTCATGCTACTAGCGAATTCACACTAGAGTAATCGGCCATCCATTTAGGACCTTCTCCTGTTGATCCTTGATCTCCACCAGATGCTCCGTGAATGTTGCCCTGTCATCGATGTCCAGCTCCCCGCGGTCAATGATGTGGGACAGGTCGTGCACATATCTCCTCAGCTGAGATACGTGGAGGACGTCATGCACCTGGTGCAACTGAGATGGAAGGTCCAGGCAGTAAGCCACGTCACCTACTCTGCTAAAAAATTGGAGAACTGACTGCAGATAGGATGCACCATCTCTATCCAAAAAGGATATTTGTAAGACATCCAACTGCTCTGTCGCCTCTCCTAGCAGCTGAATGCCTGAACTCCTTCTAAGATCACCTGATACTACGTTTCCCATCCCAGGAGTATAGACTTTCTCGAAGTTATAGTCCTGGAGAATCTCAAGCCATCGTCGCTGTCTTAGGTTCAGGTCCTTCTGAGAAATGATACACCTGAGACTATTGAGATTAGAGTAAACTAGAAACCATTCGCTCGTCGAACTGTGGGTGAGGCTAACCATTTGTAAGAATTTAACTAGACCCATTTTCTCTTACATCCTACAATAGCTACTATGATTTCTCCTTTGCTGAAAAAGGAAATCTGGTATCATCGCCTGAATGAACCACATTCTTTGCCTAATATAGTCAATCTGGACGTGAACGGTAATATTTCATGCCATGTAGGACATCGTAAGGCCTCTACGGCACTACCAAGATATCTAACTGTTACTCTCGCCTCCAAGGGTCGAGTCACACTGTCAGCAGTAGTGTGTGGCTTCTGGGTATCCTCCATTTGGAATCTCGAACGTGAGGGTCAAGTCATTGGTTTTAACTGGAACCTCTCATTATCATCCACACAAAAAGGCAACGAAACAAATGTCACAAGGACAAGTGTCTTTCATTACTGGAGCTCAAAGTACAAAGACATAAAGCATCCACAAAAAACAACATCAACGTAGATAGAAGGATCATAAACAAAGGACTCCATGTCTAGAGCTAGTCTTTCTCTGGTCCACCTACTTCTGGATCTCCATAGTCTTATACTTTAGCTACATGAAGCTGTGATCTCCCATGCCCACCTATTCCCTGTGGTTGGGGTGGTCCTCCTGGTGGTGGTGATGGAAACACCTCAAAGCGTCTTCCACCCCCAGCTTCATGACCACCTCCTCTGCCTCGGTCTTCTTCTCCTTGTGGTCCACCTCGATGGAGCCTCTATATCTTCCTGGGATATCCTTCATCTATCTTTTGATAGTCTTCATGGCAGGTTAGAGAGTCACGTGCTATGTGACCAAGCCCGCTGTAGGAGTAACACCGTCTGCTTCTGGTAAGTTATTATCGACCCCGGGTGCCTTGCACACATGATCCTGAGTAATACGGTCGTCCGCCTTAGGGTATGGTCCTCTTGGACCCTTGTTTCATCTATCTACTGCTAGCTGCAGAAGACTCCACTGCATGTCCACAAGTAGTGGGTCCCGCTTATAGAGATTGTGCAGTAATGGAACTCTCTAATAAGAGGGCTCTCTCCAACACCCATGTCTATGTCAGGATGATTTGGGAGACAACTGAAGCTCTAATATCCCTCCTGAGTCCCTGATCAATGGTCTGGGCCAAGAATAACGGGTCCCGTACCATATCTGTGGAGTAGTGCCAGAGGTCTGTGAACCTCGGTAAGTATTGTGCTACTGTCATGCTGCCATGCTGCAGATGCAATAGCTCCTGTAGATGCACTGCATGAAGGGTGGCTGGTACAAACTCCACCTGGAATAGGCTCTTGAAGTCTGCCCATAGAAGTGTCCCCTCGTTGTGCATCTGGATAATCAGGCTCCATCATCTGCCTACTACTGCCTGGAGGAGGCTGGCAGCATAGATCACCATAAAGTCTGCTGGTGTCCCTACTAGTATGAAGACTCCCTCCATAGCCTCCATCCAATCCTCGGCCACATGTGGGTCCATCTCTCCATAGAAACTTGGTGGCCTATGGCGCTGGAACTCATGAATCACGCTCAAGCGGCATGCATCACCTACTGTTGGGGCTGGTGGCATCGGTGGCCCAATGGGAAGTGGTACCATTGGTGCCTCTGCTGGTGCCTCAACTGGATGAGGGCCCTTTAATGATGACTCAATGCTCGGTGGGCTATCAGTACATAGAACTCTCTTGGCTCAAACTAGTCGTCCATGAGGTGGCATCTCGAAAGAAGAGATGCGACACAGCCAAAAGACTATACCTGGTGAGATTACCTGGTTTGAGATGACTTAAAGGAAATTTTTTTGAAAACACATACTGAATTAGTGTTTTTGTTCAATGTGTCGGAAGTCAGAAGTCAGGGTCCTGGTGTATGGATACATCGGACGCCCACTTCAACACTAGACTCCCTGAACTAAAAAACACACTTAGTACCCTTAACACCATTTCTTCACAGAAAGAAAATATTAGAGTCTGAAGTTCTACGGTTGAACCGAC
The DNA here is from genome assembly GCA_963277665.1 of Viscum album. Lineage (NCBI taxonomy): Eukaryota > Viridiplantae > Streptophyta > Magnoliopsida > Santalales > Viscaceae > Viscum > Viscum album. The sequence continues at coordinate 116,495,649 of OY728127.1, forward strand.
ATCCTCTAATACCAATTTTTCATGACCCATCCCTTCGGGCCCGTATCGTGACTACCCCAAACACGCCTTCCATAGTCCAGGGGCTGGCGACTAGCACAAAAGGTGTAAATCCCTAGTACTAGGAAGGAATTACCTTTTTAACTGAAAACAAAAACTAACAGAGTTCAAGCGGAAGCAAACATGAAGTAAAATATGTAGAACAAGAGTACTGAAAGTAAAGGGCCCAGAATAAAAGCCCAATTGTAAGGTACAAATACAACTGAACGAAAGTAAAACTAAAAAGGGACAAATAGCTAGAAGGTGAAAGCATCTCCTGGGTCATCTTTCAGGGTTCCTACCTGAAGGGTAGGTACAGATATCCTCCTATGTACTCTACGTCCGTCCGTCTCCTACGAGTACCGTCTCTTTGTGAGGTCCACCAATAGGAACCATCTAGTCCTCGTACACTCCTCCTCGGTCTGCGTTGTCCGCCGTCTGCATCCAATACGAAGAGGTGCGGGCGTAGTCTGTGTAGGGGTGAGTGAAACGGGACTCGGTAGGGACCCTGAGACACTCATGGTCTCACAAAATTCAACACGGATAATCCAAAAAGTAAGAATTCAACGGATAATCATTTCTTAGGTATATGCCCATACATATACCTATGTTATCATATAACCCATCTCAATCATGAGGAAAACACAAAGGTCATTGATTCAGCTCAAAACAGTGTTTTTATTCATGATGTCGAAACCACGGTTGCTGGATAACTCCTCCTTTGTCGAGTACAGTGGGCCTGCCGCTACAACTACGCGCTTACCACTAACCTTGGACTGCTGAAGTACTCCACCTGTCGAGTACTGTGGGCCTGCTGCTACAACCAAGCGCTTCCCACCAAGGGTCTGCCGCTATAACCAAGCGCTCCTCTCATAGCCTACAAAAGTACTCCTTCTGCTGAGTATCATGGGTCTGCCACTACAACCAAGAACTCCACCTCTGTGGGTATACTGCTACAACCAAGCGCTCCCCACTGGGCCATCCGAAACAATACGAGTCGTTCAATCAGCAGTCGTCAAGTATCAGCCAGCTACTAGATCTCTGTAATCCACTCACTCATTACAAAGAGGGTCCACACCACAAGCCACAATCCGATACTCCATGTGTCACTAAGTCTCACATAGAAGTATCTCAAAAGAACAGTCACATCATAGGGGTCTCAACGCAACAAACATCATATCAATCGGACGCCCGGTCTGAGAGTTACTGGCATTTCCGTTCCAAGGGCCCGATTGGTTTTTAGGCTCAAACCAACCTGACCGTTCTCCAACAACATTATAACCTCAAGTGGAGTATTCCAAAAGAAACAACTCATCAAAAGCAAACCAACATAGATGGTCGCACGTCAATCGGACATCCAGTCCTTATGTTTTAAGCGTTTCTGCTCCGAGGGCCCAGTTGGTTATGGAATCGAACCAACCAGGACATACCCAAACATTACCAAAAACATTAGTTTAATATACCTAAATTGACCATCTCAATAAAATAAATCATATGCAATTGACCGTGCATCAATCGGAGGTCTGTAGCTCCTGTAATGGGCAAATAACCGAAAATGGTCCGAAGAGGGGGGGTTTGGGCCCGGTCCAACCTGTCCTAACCCTCCCCAAGTCAGGCAAAACTGGGTCGAACAGAACCATATCCAGGTCCTTCCCGGTAGGGCGTGCCCTGAATCGGTGTCTACAGCCCTGCCCAGCATGGCGGCCCAACCTAGGGTGTTAGCCCGGCCCGCACGGCGACCCGTCCCTCCTGGGGCGGTACCCCAGCCGTGTTGCTAGGGACGATGAAGCCTCCCTGGTCTGCGAGACTAGGCTGCGTCAGCGCCCTGCGGGGCCCACCCTATTCAATCATAGGGGATTATTACACCCCCCTGTCTACCTGTAATGGAACCTTCAGAGGCCGGTTCCTATCCGCGGCACCCAAACAGGTTCTGCCCCGGCGCGCCCCTCACTAGCAGTCGGCTCAGCCGGCCACCCTCCAGCTCATTCACCGCTGCCCAGCTGCGGATTCCACTCCGACATGGTGTGACGACCTCGCCCCTTCTCCGACTGTCGCGGCAAGCGTTGCTACGACCTCTCTTCTGCACAGCACGACGACGTCACACTTTCTTCCGACTGTCGCGGCCCTTCTGGCCATGTCCTTCTTCCTCTGGCGCGGTGAGATAACACCATGTCCCTCTAGAATTTCCACGGCCCGTGGTGTCCGTGGCACGATTCTTCACACAAATCCAGCGACCCAGTGACAATTGTGTTGCCGGTTTCTTCTGTGGTTCTCTCTACCATTAGAGACATTGCGCCACCACCATTGTCAATCCATCAAGAACCATCAGAGGGATGTCAAGCCATGATTTTTCATCCTTTTCCCTCTGCATTTGATGATTACATTTGGCTAAAAAAGAACCAAAATAAGAGATGAGGTATGAGGATTTAAATTAATCAATAACGACCCCTACTTCGATCATTGTTTGTTGACGATGTCACGGAAAGAAGGTGAAGTTGACGATGATCGTTACTTCCGCCTCACACTTCCGGTCCGAGTTCATGCGTCATAGATTCATGGGGATCTGATCTCCATCGAAGGATTGTTCTTCGCTGGGGAGAATTTCATTGGAGAACCATTCTTCATCCACCAAAACATTTCCATCCCTTCCCCCAATGAGTCATGTTTATCATAAATGATGTTCATTAAATGGGTGGTTACACCTCTTGTGTTACCACACATTTAATGCTCATCATTAAATGAGGAATTTCAATAGTCGGGTGGTCCCCACATCATTGAAGTTTCAGAATTACATAATTCAATTAAATAAAATAAAATACAAAGTTTATTTTATTTTAATCGCATGAAACCTCAGAAAACCAAATTTCACCCCGACTCGATTGCGATCGAAGTGAAGGTCTCCTAAAGCGATTATCGATGCTACAAGTTCAACAGTGTCCTTTGATTTCAATTCGGAGCACCGGATCAAAAGATAGATTTTCCCACTCACATTTTTACTGATTGTACCCAACAAAAAACTTCATAAATTGATTTTGGGCACACCAGGCATCAGAATCAAGTGTCGTCAAAAATTGAAGAATCGTAAAAATCCAAATAATTTATGAAAAAAATTTCCTGGAAATTTCCGGGTCTTTACATGGGAATAGTTAGATAACCTCTTTATAAGATAGTATTATCTAGAGACATTTTGTGTAGTAAATTTATATGTTCTTAAGGATCATAATAATAGAATAATCTTAGTCACAAAGTTTCTTTATAGGTTCACTAAACACTCATAGACTCAACATTAATGGTTCTTGTTGGGTAATTATGTGTTGGGATTATTGAGCTTGGACTTCGACAAGATATTCATGTTTGTGTAGTATCTATTTTCTTCAATGTATATACGTGGTCATTGGATCATACATTGGTTTTGGATAGATTCATTGAAGTTTCATTTTCATTAGATTGTTCTCATCATGGGATCTAGGGAGATTAGAACAAATTTTCTAATAGTCAATTCAAGATTTAGGGATATAGGCACAAGAGATGTCATTTGATTGAATGTTATAATAGTAAATTATACACTCAGGGAACTTAACAAGGATTTATTAGGTTGTTGGAGATGGGTTATTTCACCTATCGTAGGTGAGGAGATATCAATCAAAAAAATTTAATCATCCATGCGTCAAGTGGGGAGATGGTAGGTGGACTTCCAAGGCAATCTTCTCTAAAGTACTGATGATTTGTATGAGATGATGAAATTTCATCAAGTGGTGTCTAGTGATTTGAAATTTTACCATTGCTACCACCACCATGTGGACATTACTTTTCTTAATAATCTAGTTTTTAGCTCTGTGGGTTGTGTCAGGTAGTGAATTATTATGACACAAGTGATTCAAATATAATATAACACTGGATCAGTGTATTATTGACATTATCATTATCTATTGTAGAAAAATATGTGATCCAGTAATTTATTTCTACATCCCTTGATTGAAATATAGAGATTCTGGTAGTGCTATTATATTGAACTTTAATCCTATATATTCATACTAGGGGAGACTGACATATCATTAACTACAATGGATAGAGTGACCTAAGACATAGAGGAGAGAGCATTGTATGTAATCTATTTTTATCTTGGATAAGGCCATATGATTTCATTATATGTGTGTTTATTATTTCTCAATTATTTATTCATAGGTTGAATATTTTTTTAAATGGATTTGATGTTTCATTGTTTATGGGATTATATTTTCCTCTCTTAGGGAGAAGGAATTCTATGAATAGTATAATAGAATTTTACACATGTGGATACACTTGATTTCAAATCATTTAGATATTATGTCTCTTAATGTAGTAGATTTTTTGTTCCTTTGGTATCTTATAGTGTTAGAGATGTATGAGAATATCATTATTGAGGACGTGTTAGGATTACCTCCTTATCGATATATAAACATTCTAATATATCATCACAAAGGGGATTCCTTGATATCTATTCCATCATATTAGATGGTCCCCAATGAGTTACAAAAGTAGAAGGGGTGTTGTGAGGATCTTCATACTAATAAATTCATTAGACCCAGTGTAGCCCAAGAAAACCAATGTTGTTCAATATTAAGGTGGATGAAAGATTTGGTTTTTGTATGGATATCATATCATAAACTAGAATGTTTCGTCAATAAGTTTCTAATTTGGTTATTGAACACCTCTTCGACATGTTGAATAGCATGAGGCATTTTTTGATGATTGTAATCTAGATATGTTATGATAATATCATTATTTGAGGGATAATATTAAAAAAAACATAATTTTAGGGAAACTATTATTAATATGATTACATGTTGATTCATATGGACAATATTAAAACACTAGGTGTGTTTATGTGACTAATGAATCATATCTTTCATCCATTATTAGAAAATATTATGGTATTCTTCATTGATTAAACCTATCAAAATCGATTTTATTGGTGGATAACATAAGGCATTTGATCATGGTTCAGTACATACTTCAAGAGAACTAGCATTATGTCAATCTCTCAAAGTGTTAGTTTTAGATCTGCTATGTAATTATCATTGAGTATTTCACCTTAAAAGAGGGAGTTTTCGGGGTCCCCACTAGGATTTAGGATATTCTAGCTTAGGAGCCACAAAATTTCCTATCTATGTAGTGATGTTTATGTGGGTTGGTATGCTAATATCATATGCTCATACCAAATTACTCTAGGATCACAGAGCTAATGATTATATTTACCTATAATGGTAATAATTTTATGATGGGATAGAATTGTTTATAAACTAATTTGGAACATTGTTTTAGAATTATGAGAAAAAACATTATGGGACTTCATGAGGTGGGGGGGGGGGGGGGTTGAGTTTGTGTTCATCTATGATACTTATAGAGCTAGACTGGGTTTTTTTAGAGACATGATGTATTTTCTTATGGGTCTCATAAGATGATACTATACAAGAAAAATGATGAAACCCTTAAATTGAATCTTATAGTAGTGTAGTTCTCCCTAATTACATGTAGACACTATCTTATGGGAGAGTGATTCATCATCTAATCTAAACGTAATAGTCTTGACTATTTCTTTTTTACTTAGGGATAATAACCTAAAGAAGATGTGATTCAATGAGTTTCAAAAGGATTCTGAATGTTTGAAATCCGTACTCCTTGGATGGGGAATGAGGTTCTAGATAATTTTATAAGTGAATTCCATTTTTAGTTACTGGGAATGATTTTTGAGTAGTTGTCCTCCTTAATGTTTTCCTTAGGGGGAAAGGATAGTGCATCATACTTCGAGTCCACAGTTGTTACCCAATTTCTTCACATAATATTAGGGGTGTTCGGCATGATGATATTTATTTTAAAGGTATTTTATGATCATAAATCAATGGAAAAATTTTATGATAGAATTTATAGAGGTGTAGAACATTTCGTCATTTTTTAGGATTGACGATAGTACTTGTCATGCTTGGAGAAGAGGTACTATGGGAGTTTCATTCATCCCTATTTGTTCTATATCCTATTTTGGTGGTGACATTATATGAATGTTATTGCTTATTTTCTTGGATAGGGTTTAACAGGTATGTTGTTGGGTTTGTCTCTATGTACATCAGTTTCCACTAGGTGAACTTCAAGAGCCGTTTTATAGAAGGTTTGGACCAAAAACTTGTGGTGGTTGAGTGGAACTCTTAAAGTATCCCCATATATTTCATTACAATACTTATATGATAATCATATGGTCAGAACACTATATGGTTATTCATATACTAACTCACAATGTAATCCCACTACCTGACCATCTATGTGTATGGTTTAATAGAGTGTCTGGGATTCTTGTAAATGTATGGGGAAATATAGCTTCACTAATTCCACTCAATGATTGCTTCAGACCATTATGCTCACTTAATAAATTGAATATGAAAAGCAGTATATGTGACCACTGGGACATAGTTTTTTATCATGGTGTTTCAACCCCATAGTGACTAATATAATTATAAAAATAATAATTTTCTAGAGGACTTGTTACAGGATTTATTGATAGATTCATGTTGTAGTTGGGTGAAATATATATCATTTATGGAAAATCAATATAATGATAGATAAAATCCCTCCATCGGTATGTATCCCTTAAATAAATTATACTTGAAACCCTATAGGTCACCATCATACTTGAAACATCCAGTGAGATATCTCTTACGGTTATGGAGTTTGTAAATGTGATAAAAAAGATGTTGATTATCATCCATTAGAGGAAAATGGAGTTCCCATATCCATCAGAAGTTCAATGTGGACTATCAATGGTGTCATTTGGAGTTTTATGTCAAGTGCACATCTTCCAAAAAGTCTCACCTTAGGGAGTACTATATTTATTTCATTTAGGTTATATGTTATATCATAGATTCATTTTCTCGTAACAGATATTATAGAGGGTTGGCTAGGTGGAATACTAAATATCCATAAAATCATGTATAGGTTGGGTTCATGATGTATTCTATATGTCGCAATGGATGAGAAAAGTTCATGACCATGAGTATGTTATTTATTGTGGTGTGTTGGACATTGCAGATGGAGAAACCTTCTAAGAGTACCTAGTGACCATTGAGGAATAGAAGGGGAAGATCCATCATGGGTGAGTGATTCCCTTTATATGTGTTAAATGGGATTATTGAAATATTTTAGAGAGCACATGAGAGTGTGAGAAATAAATTAATGATTTGTAACCTCTCTTTTTGGCATGATTTTGGTTTTAAAGATACAACTCCCAAATGATAGAGTGTGTTTAATAACTGTTTTTTTCATGTAAAGAATTGGAATATTTTAAATAATATTTTTGGCGTTAGGAACCAACTTCACCCATAATTCTAGGGCTTTTGGAGCCTGTATGGTGTATATTAAAAAATGAAAATTTGTTTTATCTCTAATTATCTTTTTTCTATAAATAATAGAATTTCACAAGAATATTTTCATAAATGGGAAATTTATAGAACTATGAGTTATGGAATGTATGTTTTAACCTATATTATATATTATCTATGTACACATAAGGTGTTTCATTTAAGAGTAGTCACATAGAAAAAAATAAATTAATTAATAAATTAAGATATTTGTTTATATTCTTATTATATATTTATCCTATGCATTAACATTGATATTTATAAATCCTTGGTTTTTCATTAAATCCATATAGAATAAAGGACATGACTATGTTAGAGATAACTTGGGGATGACAATAAGATTTTGTATCTAGTGACAATTTACCAAGAAGGTTGTCAACATAAAAGGACTCCTTGGATATAGCTAATGACAATGATGGAGATTTTTTCTTTTTCAACATTCAAGTTGATATCTAGGTATAAAATTTTGTTTTAATAGTTCAATAACAATTTATGATCTCTATATTGCTAAAGGTAGTTAATTCTATTAGAAAGTAACCCACATATAAATTTATGGATATAATTGATTATTTATAAATCATAGATTATTGAATTGTTAACATTATTTTAATCCCCATTCATTAGATTCTACATAAATTAATGAAACTAAAAATGAATAATGGACAACCTCCCTCTCACAGTATTTTGTTTCATTTGTTTTTCCACTTTTATGCATACATTCATCAATAATGATTTTATTGGCCAATGATTCCTGAAATTTTAGAAACTATTCATTGTGTAATATTTTTTTGGAATGTAATTATTTTTATAGGTTTGGGTTTATTATAAATTGTGTGATGGGTAGATGATGATGATGATGATGATGTTTATTTGCTGTTATGAGTGATGGTTTTTTTAAAATCTATAGTATGTTAGAATTCTATGATGGTGATGACTTCCATTTAATGAAAAAAGGGATAATTAGAATATGGTCCCCAGATATAATATGGATCAATCAACCCATATCCAATGAAATATGATGGAATTAGTCGCCAAATTTTCTATGTTAATTGTATGTTAGAAGACACATGTGTGTTATATGATTTATTTGAAATTAAAAATATTCACAATTTGTGATTCAAAAGAACACAAGTCATATGATCCCCATTCCTTGGTGGTATATGATTAATCGGGATCATAAATATCTATTGGGTATGTGACTCAACCACACATAGTTTGACCATTGTGTTAGTAACCCAACATGTACACTTTGGTACATAGGAAAAAACAAACCTAGGTATATGGTCGTATCTGGGGAACATAGTCTTGTGATTATGTACTGAGACGTGGACCTAGTGAGGAAAAGACATATCAGGACATGTCATGCATCACTTTTACGCACTATGTACCTATTTCAGGATATTTTGGATCCCTCGATCACTCTATTTACTTTTATGTATTAGTATGGATGCATTCCTATAGTCTATTCATAATATTTTATATTGTTGTATCCTATCCCTAGAATGTGGTAAAAAATCCACACTATGGGATTGTTCTGAATAGAGTCTGGTATTCCTCTATAGGGACCAAGATGCGATCCTCAACCATTCATCATTATGATGATTCAAGAATCCCATTTTAGAAATCTAGAGCTTCCAATCCAATTATAATTGTGTTATTAAAAATAGGCTATGGTATCCCCTATAATACATGAGCCAGAACTCTATTCGTGTATCAGAATTTTATGAGTTCCTGCGTATGATTTCATATGGAAAGGCTCAATGATGGTGACATAGAAAATGACTGCTATCAATTTCTATGATCCTGAAGAAGAGACTTGACATATAAGAAAACTAATTACTGTCCTTAAGAAGAATTCAAGGTTTTCAGTGAGTATGTGAGCATATATTGAGGCATGGTGTCTATCACTAAGAATTTATAGTTTTAGTAGAAATTATTATTGATTCCCCATTTATTAATATTGAGATGAATCTAATTTATTAAATTATTATTTCTTCCTAGGTGGCCAACATAGTTTTTATATAATCAAAAAATACACATAATCATCCCACACTTGTGGAGTTCTATAAAGATGATTTGGAATTTGGTGGATTCTTAATATTACCATGAGATGGAGAAATTTACATGGGCTATATGAACCATGGAAAGCTCAAGGCATCAAATCATAAAAATGATCCAATTTTTATTAGCTGGTTGTACTATTTTAAAGTATTTGTGGGCTTCTACTATTGTAGATTAAATTATATAGGATTCATCCTAATATAATACATGATTAATTTTGTTAAATGAATATACGGATTCAATTGAATATTTATTCGACAATACAATAGTTTATGGATATGTGTGCATCTCTGTAGGTATTTTACATTAAATCCTTTTTTATGACTGACATTTATACTCAGATCAGGTCAACAACCCATGGATATTGTTATTAGTACTATGGTATCACATTCATCCTATTTATATCCTAGTTTATGAATGAATACCCATATATAAATTTTAAAACATTTCTCTTGATTCATTTATACCATGATAGATTATATAGGTCTGTGACTCAAGCTACATCATTTTTGTAACAACATTAATGTCACTAATGGCCTTGGAGTTTAACTATATTATTAGGGAATTTTATTTTAAGTCCCATTAATGGAAACTTTGATTATTTTGTGATTTTAATATCTATTTTTGTGTCCTAGACTAACCATGGAATTATATATCCTAGAAATGAGATACGTTAATGGTTGGATAGCGTAGGAAGAGGATCTTTAGTTGGGATGTTTCTTGAGAACATGACCCCTGTATGTTTTGAATACTTTGAAATTTTATGTCTTTTCATAACAATGTTAAATATTATATTGATGTAACTTCATTAATGTTTTTAGTGTAACTAATAACAACATGTTGGTTGGGTATAATAGGTCCTAAAATGTGATATAAGTTTTTCATTTTTAGATTAATTTTATCTGTGTTTGTATATCATCTAGTGAGAGATATATTATGGTGGAAAAATATCAACATATTTATTTATGTTAGTGGTATACCATCAACCTATTAAAGTTTTCCTAGTGTTGTATCATCTAGTTGGGGACCTATACTAGTAGAAACTTTTCACACAAAGGTTGTAATTAGTGATGCCTAATCCACCAATATACTAGTACATGACTCACACCATTAACTAATAATTTATTGGTTATTTTGCATCATCCACCTTTCTGTTTAGCTCAAATAGTTCATGGGTCAGTAATAGTATGCCATACATATTGTGAATAGTCCACATGAGTTGTGTAATAGTGGTATAACATCCACCAAAGGATGGATTGTAGTTGAGTATCATCTTCATAGTTATAGTAACGACATAATAACATGTAAATGTCTCCTTCCATATTGATATTATATTTTTAAGGATCCATTAGTTGGATATGTTTTGTTGGTGATACTCCATTCACCTCAATCCCTCACCTTAATGATGAAATTAGATTTGATACATTATTATTCACCAATATGTGTTCAGATCGTAGATATATCATCCTACGCATTAAATATACAAAGTATATGTAATCGCACATGGATTATCATTATAGACATTAATGAGATAATGAGTTATTTATTTAATTATTATAATTTTATATCAAACATTAACATATTTATATTAAATTTAATAATGAAACAATATGTGGCGTCCAATAGAATTTTACTCACACCTTTTTCATGCACCTGGGTACCCAAATAGACATATTACATATTGAAACACAAATGATAAGTTCATTGCGGTTTCATATAGTTGAGCTAAGATGTCGAGTTGGTGCTCAATTATAGGTTGGGATAGTATTCAAGACCATTTTTTATTTTATGATTTAATATTATTTATTTTGGACATAGATGTATGTAATATGGCCATAGGATATTTTGTTTATGATGTATGACTATTATGAAACCTAATGTTTCTCATTGTTATATTTCATGAAGTTGATATATGATTTTAGTGGATATTTAATCATAATGTGTAAATTATACTATTATAGTATTATTATAACTTAATCATTGTATTTATTTTATAGAATTATATTGTAATTTATAAATGAGAATATACTCTCTCCACTCTTCGTCAGTCGAACATCACTATTATTCAAAAACCATTACATTATTAAAAGTTGTGTGTGAGTTACATAAAACCCAAATTCAATCATAGATGAATTAACATGGTTTTGGAAAATTGTAGTGTGGTATTGATGAATTTTTATTAATTTATGTTACCATTTTTATATGGTAGATTTAATATAGAGAATTATTTGGGAATAGTATAGATCTATTATATGGTAGGATATAAGATCCATATAAATATAATCATTGTTTCAATGAATGAGACAATTGGGTTTCTTCTTATATAGTTTGGTTACATTTATAAAATATTTATCATTGTCATATCAATTAATGTTTTATAGGTTTTTACTCTTTTCAAAGGGTAGAATGAGAGTTTTTATTAATGCATCATTATATGAACATAAGAATCAAAGTAAAATAATATTCTTCTGCCAGATTTATGCTCATATCTCATAATCTAGATATGACTAATTATTGGTTCATTTAATGAGTCAAAAAATTTTTATATAGTTTAAGGACCCTTAATTTTGGTATGATGCATGGGAACTGAGTTGAAAATTGTGAGAACTATGTACATTAAAACAAAATTATGGTAGTGTGGATTGTTCCATTTATTTTTAAGAGAAACATTGATATCAAGTCTGGTGATATATTGTATATTTGAGAAACATAGGTATAATTTTCTATTTATTCCACTTTGAATTTCTCTCATTATGAAATAGGTGGTATGTTATATACCTACCCCCAAGTGCATCATCTGTAACCCCTAGTGAGTTTGTTCCTAAAATCGATTAGTAAAATCTAGAGGGGAATCTCATGGAGTTAAAATCCATGAGTCATAGTGTATTGAGCACAATTCGACCATGTAAATATTTATCTATGTGTTCTGCCTAAAACATCCACCACTATTTTCATTTTATGATTTATCACTGGTTATTGTGTTATATATAGAATTGTTGATTATCATATTTTATCATATTGAGAAACCCCCTATGAGACATGGAATTTTTTTCCTATACTATTTTTAGATTGTAAAATCACTGATGCGACATTCTAATCATTATTGATACACTTGAGGGGATATAATGGAATAAATTTCAAATTTATCATTCTAATAATTTTTTCAGAGAGGCTCTAATGGATAATAAATCAATAACGTTCATATATCAATAATGGATTTTCCACCCACATTACCAATATTCAATGATTTTCACGAGTACTAGAGTTTGGAAAGACATCAAGGGTCATATGATTTTAATATAAAATTAGGAATGAAATATGTTTCTATGATAATAACCTTCGATTTAATTAATTCTCATAGTATATAAACAAAACCAAAATTTAGAGTGATATCAAATAGAAATATCACCTTAAGTGTGTTATAATTTATATTTTAGGGATTATAAATAGTAACATGGTAGCATGAAGAAAATTTATAAGGAGTCTCATGTGATTTTTGATATAAATTGATGTTATTGAATGGCTTTATCATGTCCTCTAAGTGGGAGACCCTTAGATGGGTTTTATCAGTTTGCATTACAGTTACACTTTTGGAATAATTATGATATATTTCCAAAAGAGTTATACATTTATATATAGTTGTGGTAGTTATAGTGGTATTTCAGTTCCACACTATAGTTGGTTGGTGAGTGTCGTCCTTATCAAACATGTTGTTCTAAATTAGATACCAGAGTGTTAAAACTCTGTAGAGGGTTGGAATCCTTTATTTTTTTTCTATAATGGATGATGTCAAGGTACCTAATATTTAGAGAGTCATGTCCATTACAGGATTTAAGTGATGGGAAATCTGGTATGGGTTTTAGGAATATTCGTAAAATCATTAAAACTCTTTTTTTTCCGTAAGATGGGTCCATTTAAAATTGTAGTATGATTCTTAAGGAATTGACCCTTGAATCATAAGTATTTAATACTATTATGTCACATTAACTCATATTTTTTTTAATTATTTAATGATCTTGGAATGCTGTGGATTACTTTTAGGGGTGGTGTGTATTTATACACCCTCTGATATGTAATTAATTGGTTTTTATTGATTTTAATATTACACTATAATTATTAGTTGAATTTTTATTCTCAATATATTAATTATATTAGAGATGTTTTGATTCTATGTTATTTTTATAATGCATTATTTAAACAAAAATGGGCCACACGGCAAAAATAATCGCTAAATGGTATCTTTTATATCATTGTAGAGTTAATACTAGGACAATTTCAATCATTTGAATCTGTATGTAGGATATTCAAGTAATATCCATCAGTAGTTTGAAGAAAACATATAAAAATATCAAGTCATTATTTTTATTTAATGTAGATGTACTAGTATTTGGGATGAAAAATCATTGAAAAGTTCTTTGATGGGATTTGTTAGTATCTCATAAAATTAACACCTAATCACGAGATTGATTTGTCAACCATGAATATGGTATGTATGGATCCCATATCTATTTTTCCTTATAGATATTCTCCATTATATTTTTTTTGGAGATGAATTCATGTCTACAGGATTTGTAGGTTAAATAATATTTTTAAGGGAGAAGATCCCCTATGGGTGTTCCTATACTATTTTCAATGAATTTGGTTGGATCATGGTGGTTCTGTGTCGATTCCTTGAGGATAAATTATACAATTGAATAAACCTATTATCCTCTACCACATATTAATAAAACTTATTAGCATTTAAGGGGATACATGTGCATAAATACTATTGAAATTGTGTTAGGATTTTAGATGTCGTGAGTGAGGCATTATAATATTACACATAATTAATTGAGGATTATTTGTAGAATACATAAATATCTTTTGCTGTCATTCTCTTATGTGAATTCACATGAAGGTATTAGGGACCAAATAAATTATATCATTCATATTTTCCAAAAATTATTATTTTTGTCTTAGTTGATGATATTTTTGTGTACTTCTAGTCACTAAAAGATAATTTAATCTATCAATTGATATTTTTTTCACTAAGGAACCTCAGATACAAGTGAGGAATGTGAATATTCACTTGTAGGTTAATTTGGTGCATTGTGAGGGGATATAATATTTGTTATAGGCATATCATTTAAAATAGTGAATTCTGTGGTCAGTGTTTCATGGATGAGACCAAATAGAATTTTCAAGATTCATTTTTTTGGGATTGGAAATCTACTCTGAGAAATTTATTCCTCAATTATCCAATATGGTAAGCACTAAAATTGTCCCGATGAAAGAGTGATATATTTTTTTATTGGACTCCTATGAAATATACTTTATGATGTTGAGGGAGATAATATAATATATACTAATAATGAAATTTTTTTATAACTATGGATTACTCATATAATTTTAAAATATTTGTAGTTGGTCTTCATGATGTTCTAATGAGGGATATGAGAGTATCAACTTATGGGTCTCGGTAACTAAATATATATAAGTGAAGCTTCTCAGCTCACAATATATAAAATTTTGAGAATCTTTAGGTGATGAAGTGTTTGTATCACTATATCATGGGATAATGATTCTATATGTATACCAACAGTAAGATACTACAGAATTTCATTCTATATAAGAATCTAAAAAATAGTGACTATAACTTTTCAAACATAAATACTCTAAAATATTACTAGATTATTCATTAGATATCAAAACAATCCCCACTAGAACCATAAATATTTATTTTCATTATAAACTTTTACATAAAATATCTATATTATTTCAAATTAATATCATTATATAGGGAATTCATCAAATAAATAATAAACATACAACCTTTCTTAATAACCCTGGGAAGGGACTCATATGAAAGAGAGTCTTGATATTTTTAATATGTACAAAAACAAGAGATAATATTAAATTATAAAAAATAAGCCTGTGGGTATTATAAAATGAAGATAACTGTAAAATATCATTCCCATCAATACAAAGATCATTATCATCACAACTTCGAATAACATTTTATCAATCAAAATATGTAAGACATAAGTGTATGGAATCATCAATAAAAATAAGGATCCATGAGAACATATCATAAGAATAAGAAATATGATTATAGTATACCCATAAATATAGGGATATTATTTCGTTACATAATCATCATAACCAATACTATAATACTGAATTGGGTTCACTCCCCATTCCATCATTTCCATAGATAAGACTCACTCTGATGTCTATCTTATTGGAAAATGACTATTATTAAACTAGTGTCACTCCCCATTCCAAAACATATTATCCCATTAGAAATTAATATTATCCTAATTCATCATAGTTCTATATAATTCTGATTCTACACATCACAAAATGAATACGACACAAATGTGTTCCACAATATCATAATTCATTCATCACAAAATCAAATCATAACCTGTCGAAATCATATTAGTTTCACAATTATTTCATCATTATAATCATAAAACATAGAGAGGAATAATAAATATGATATCATAGTATCATATAAGTATTAAGTAATAAGAAAAATTAATGTATATTATTATAGTTAAAAATACTATGAAAATATCACAGAACATTTATTGACAGTATTACCCTATGAAATTGAAGTCACATATTTTGAATCTAATTTTTCATAAACAATTTATGAAAAATATTTTCTTTCAAAAAATAAATGGAAACATATATTGGAATATTTGAAGAAAATACTATTCATGATGGTTGTTAAATTTTTTCATGTGGTGTATGTTATTCCCAAATAATCCTTTCACATTTTCTGTAAAAATGTATAAGTAATATGTTTGAAAATTGATAAAATAGTTTATTTAATTATTTGATAGGAAATGTAAAAATAGTTTAAAATTATATTAAATAATATTTTTATATTATTAATCCAATATTGAAATCAATTTAAATTAAATATAGAGAAATAATAAAGTATTCCCTACAAAAGAATCAAATAAAGTCAATTTTTTGTAAAAGGATTCTTTCAATCACATGAGTACATAAATTTTCAAATGTAATTGTTAAAATTTATTCGTTCTAAATAACCAGAAGAGAAAAATATATATAATATTTTTGAGGGTTATATTATATAATTTTATCATTTAAAAATCATAATAATTAACAATCATGGTAAAAAAAGAGATTGTATCATAAAACACTTCCCATTGCAGTTTCCTTTAAATCATATCCCCCATGAATGAAAGAACATTAAATGAATATATAAATACAATAATCATAATGTTATTGATGAAAAATATATATATGCGGATGTACATATACGTCATAAAAGAATATAGGTGTACAAAATCCAACAAGTCATAGTGAAAAAAATTGAAATGCGAAATTATTATAGCCATAGAAATTTCTCAAACAAAAGTTATTTCATGAAGGAAAATATTATGGTTCTATAAATAAATTAAATTTAGTAATAAAATAATAAAATATACATTCATTTGTGGTATATATAGAACAAAAAATAAATAAATTAGTGTATAGAATTAAGATATGTCTTAAGGAAGTGAAATTGAGTCGAAACCATTACCAAATTGTTATCATTTTAATAGAAGGCCAAGTAAAAAATGAACATAATATATAACATAAAACACCAATAATTTTATGAAAATATTGAAATGAATTCTGTAATCATTACAATGAATATATTAATGATATTATTGTTAACAATATCAAATAGGTGACAAGATATTTTAAATGATACAAATATACCCTTTATATTTATCTTAATTGATTCATAAGAAATAGATAATTATTTATAATTATTATAATAATATAATAGTATTATATTAATAAATATTATATCATAAAATATCTAGTAATACTATTCCACAACTTTTATTAATAATTTTCTAAAAATATTTTCATTTCAGTTGTTGACCATATCGTTTTTCATGTCTATTTTGTTCGAATTTTTGGCTCATTACACTATCATAATGGTTAATATATATCATGAATTTTGATAATGATATAAATAACATATATATTAAATATATAAATATCTATAATTTTTTATTAATTAGTGATTGAAAATGAATTACATCACTTCGTGGAGATTGAAATTCATACGTACACATGGGTGATTTTTCATATTTTTATGGATGGAAAGAAGTATAGGTAAATGAAAAATCTATATTAATGATTAGTTATTATTTACTCTATGTTAATAAAATATATCCTCACTAACATCCAATTAATTATTAAATTTTAAAAAAATCACATCAATATATGGAGGTAGAAATGTACATGTACACATGAGTTATGTAATCATTTACCAATGGATAAATTGGAAGATGATTAAAATGATATTAATATTATTGAACCAAACATATATGATATATATTATATATTAAAATAAATCCCCTTATAATAATGATAAATTTTATACATTAGTGGAAATGGATTGTATTTATATGTACATGTGATAGTCTACACATATGTATAGGTGATTTTATCAACTCCCATTTGATTGAGAATTGGTGTCAAATGGTTGTTCCACAATCATAATAACATGTATGTATATTTATTATAAATTTTTATTTATTTATTATAAATAATTTTATTTTAGAGAGGGTTTATAGTTATATTTGATTGAATGATATTTGTTATGATTTTTACATACTCTTTGAGAGCCAACATTTTCCACACACCTTAAGCCATTAGAAGATTTATTTTATTAGAATACCCAAATCACAATAACAAAGGGAATGATTTTATAAATGAACTATAATAATTATTTTCAATTCTAAAATTGTTAAATTATATGAAAAACAATGACCATATGTTCCCTTTTATATGCGAGGGGAGGGATACACATCAAATTTCATAAAAGGTATCAAATATATAAGGTCACATTCACAGTAAAATGTAACCAAATTGACATGTATTCAAACTTTTGATATAATAATGGTGATATATCTAAAAAAATAAGAAATAAATAGTAGTGTATTATATTAATTCCAAATATAATTACCCAACCCCTTGTAAACCAATTTTAACATAAACCATTAATACCAAATTTTATTATTTTTATTATTCACTATGGACAAAAAATATGTCCATACAATCAAATTTCTATAATTATGGTGAATAGATATCTAGAATCTATTTTAAAATATTTATTTTATATTATTTTCATAGTTAAATCTCTCATAATTGGAGAACCTACAGTGAAATCATGTTTTAGAAAATGAATCTTTAGTCATAAAACATAATTTACTTACAATCAGATCACTAAAAAATAATAATATTAATTATAAAATATATGATTAAATATATAAAAACATATTTTAAAACCATTAAAAAATATATATTAATTAAAATTTCTAGGGAAAAAATACATTAGATGCATAAAAAATGTTTTTAGAAAACTACATTTTTAAACCTAAAATTAAACTTTTAAAAAATAAAATTTATTGGTGATTAATGTGCAATTAATTATATTTCTTATTTTTAAAGGATAGTTATTTATCTTTAAGATAAAATTGAAAACCTTTTCAAACATTAACATGAAATTAAATGGGGTTTTTTTAAATACATATGTATAATTATTTTTTGAAAATTTGTCCCTTTTGAAAAATTAATAATAAATTACAATATAATAATATTTATATTATTATCTCAAAATTTATATTAATTTAATATGATAAAATTTATAAAAATTTTATTATTTAATTATAATGCATATTTTTGCAAAATGGAATAGTAAACACTTTTTATGAAAACACATTTTTGAAGCATACTTTTTTTTACTAAAAAATTAGTAAATCTTTGTGATGCGACAATAAATATGTTTACATTTTCTAAAACCATTATACATAAATTTTTTATAATGTGTTTTGACCATTCATAAGACTTTATTTCACTATTAGCTTATGATAGGTTAAAATATTACATGACTTATATAATAAATTTTTTATATAATGAAATCCACATAACACCTATATATTATTTAAGGAAAGTTATATTCAAAAATATCATGTTGTTATATCCCCCCTCCACCACAAAAAATAAATTTCCACCATCATAAATTTTTATTTAGTAATAAAAAGGTTCAATATTTGTAAACAAATTTTTTGATAACCCACATAGTACAATGTGAAAATTAAAATCCTTTGACAAGGGTATGTAGGAAAAAAATTGGTTACCTTAAATTTCACATAATGAGTTTCCAATATAAGGATTACATTAACAGAAAGTAAAATAATGGTTGTTGAAGAGAAATATAATGTCCAATGTATAACAATGACTGATAGAAAAATTTTTAGTTATAAATTTAATGACCACCAAACCATAAATCTATGTGGGTTAAAAAAACCATCAACTCCTAAGAAACATTATTAAATAGGAAAACATTTTCATTTTAAAGATCATTTTTCCCAGTTTTGAAGATTTCATTTACCATGTTAAATGTGAAAATATAAGTACATGATTTAATTAAATCCATAAACATAATTTAGTTATTTATTATTTTGGATTAATTATATTCAATATATTTTCATTCATATTCAAACAACATTATATTTTCATTATTGAAGGAAAAAATTTCCTCTTAATAGATCAAAATATAAATTGTTGAATGATAGTTCTTTCATTTTTTCTCTAAAATAATCCAAACAGTTTATCTGTAGAAGTTATTTTATATGTATAAATATTTATTGATGTAATAAATTTTATTCCTAATAAATATCACCTAAAATTATGGTTATACATTTTCAAAAATATTTATCCATAAAAATCATCTATAATATGGGTTTCAAAATTTGAAACCTCGTATTTTTTTAGAAAATGGTCACGAAATTTCAAAAATCATGTAAACAACAATCTAAAAAATTTATAAATTATATCTCAATGTGACATATAAAACATGATATTACCTTTATCATATATTCTTCTAACACATTCTAATAATCAAAATACCATAAATGCTAAATGGAAAATTGTACGAATAAAGAATAAATTAACATTATATTTATTCTATAAATAATATCAAATGAAATCTAATATCTTCCATAAATATAGAAATATAAAAAACATCATCAAATGTAAGATAATGAATACTGTCATCCATTAACCATTAAATTTAATAGTCAAACATATTATCTAATTTACAATATCAAAATAAATAATCAACTTATCTAAAATTCACATTATCATATTATCCTCAGGAACATATTAAATTTTATTCATCCTTCAATTATTTTTTTTACAAAATTAAAACCATATCATTAATCAATTTTCTAGGTTATTAGTACCAATAAATTTTACCTTACATACCCATATAGAAGACTATTATTCAATGAATAATGAGATGTATATGTATTCATATAACTACAATATCATCAATGAATTTTTTTTAATATAATAAAAAAACACAATTCATAAACATATCAATTATTCAACACAATTTAATTATATAGAGTATTACATTCATTAAACCTAGAGTAATTAATTATATTAGACAATTTATTGGGTTAATTAAAAATATCCCTTGAAATAAGAAATTGAAATATAAATTGTACATTATAATGTAAATTATTTACCTCTATGGAACTATTGTTTTTCACCTACAATTACTGGATATATAAGAACATTTAAAACATAAAAATCATATTCATATTCCTTTGATAAATTTTACATAATGATACCTCCCCCATTCTCTCTTGTGAGAAACTAAATATTCAATCCTCTATGAACATTGTGAAAATCCAATTTTATCATTCATGGTTCAATTTTAAACTCACATATAATAAGGTTTTGAATCATATAATGTGATAGACAGTTGTACATAATCTCTGCTTTTTTATTCCATCTCACATATCATTTAATTTCCAATGAGGAAAATCTTTTTTTCTTATATCATATTTAACATTCACATGATTTATCCACTTTCTACTCGTTATCTAAACTTATAAATAATGCAAGACATATAAATGAATAATAATATTATCAATAAGAGTCTTTCATACTATTTACAAACCATGACACGTTCTTTTTATCCTTGGACAAAATAAGATTTTCCTAGGTCATCCATGTTCATTATTTATCAAAATCCATTATAATGGTTTCTAATAAATGTTTGAGTTATCCTATGAATATCCCCTAAGAGTGTAATATTGGTTGTGATGTAAGGGTCCACTTTCCATGAAGAAAAATTAAGGTCGAGATATATTCAACCACTGTTATTCAGGGATGTTACCCCGAGATGCATATTTTCTATGAACTTGTCTACATGTAATATGCAGACATGGATTTATTTCTATGAAAAGTGAAAGTCCACAATCTTACAAAAACCATAGTATTTTATAATATATATTAACATATCCTAATGGTTCTTAGTATTTTTTATATCCTAGATTCTAATGTTCCACAAACTATTATCTAATATGAACTATAGTGACCTCAACTTGTCATATAGGAATATTAATTCTTATTAAGGAAATATTAATTATATATATATATGATTGATGATAAAACCGTAAATGTGTAGAGGAATTTTAGTTTTTATAAATGAATCATTTGAACATAAACGATATATATTATTTCCCATTAAGTTCATTACAACAACAACCCTTTATAGAAATATAATACTTAGGACTATTCTTTATAAATTTTAGATGGGAAACAGATGAATGGGTGAGAAAATATTCTCATTATGGGTAAAAAAAGATATATCATTCAAGGATAATTAGATATGAATATTCTCATGGTAACATGATATTATCAATATAAATTCATACTCATAAATAAAATGATCATAATCATGAATCGTGACATAATGTTTTATCAATCAAAACAAATAATACAAATGGGTGTCAAATTTTGATCATTTAGTCACAGCCTCCATGAATTAATCTTGAGAATATCATAGAATTGTTTTGTATATATATGAATATAAAATAATTTCATTAGTAAAACCTCAGATTTAAGTCTATCATAGTGGATTACATTCACCCACCCCCATTACAACATTTCCTTATATCATCTTCAATTTCTATTGTTCTTATTGGAAAATATACATTAATGATCTTTATTTACATCCCAATAGAGTCCTTATAATATCATGGTGAATCCATATATTTCAGTTGAATTTTTGGGAAACCTAATTCTAGTCCTGCCCATTAAAAATGAAATCCACACTAATTTGTTCTAAAAGTTCATAAAACATTCATCATATCATCATATCATAACCCATGAAATGTATATTTATTTTTTAAATTTTTTGATAATCATATTAATTAACGATAAAATTAATTAACAAATACGTAATAAATAAGTAAAAATTTTATTATATAGAAATTTAATCCTAACGAACATTAAAATAAGTTTTTATAATAAAAAATACCTAAAAATATCAATAGAATATTTATTGTGAAAAATACACTTTTCATTATAAATAAATTATTTATAATATAAAAATATAAAAGATACAAAGAATAAAAGTTATTTTGAAATATAAATAGAATCTTATATTGGATTATTTTATCAATATATTATTCATAATTATGTTTAATTTCATTCATGGAGTGTTCTTTAAACCAAATAATCATAAAAAATGTAAATGAATATAAAAAACATGATGTTTGGAAAGTGATATAAAAAACGTTTTTATTCATTTTTAATAAAATTTAAATATTGATGAATATTAATTTTAATAATATTTTTGAAATATTAAAAATAAATTTCAAAACATTATAGTGTGACTATTGAACCAGTGGAAATGATTTCTGATATAATATTGATATAAAGTGAATTATCACTTAAAAAATACATCCAATCACAATATTTCATAAAAGTTGGTAAATGCTAGGAAAAATGTCATATAGAGATAGAAATTGAGTTTATTTAATGAAATATAATTTCTTATAGAAAAATCATATAATTTTGACATCAGAAAATATTATTCATTAATATTCCTATAAAAATGAGTTTGTTTGTTAAATCGTTTAATGATATGGTATAAATTTAATCATAAACCCAATGAATTAAATACAATAAAATAAAATATTAAATACCATGATCATAAATATATTCATGATTTAATATATCAATGGTGTAGTAGACATATATCATAAGTGGAGTTAGTAGATTAAAATTAAATGTGTCCCAATTATTCAAATTCACGATAAACAACCCTTATATATTTAATAATGTTTTAAATTAAATTCATTTGAAGCATGTAAATAATATTTTAATATAAGAAAATATAATTATATCATATATTATTTCAAAATAAATTCATTGGATGCATATAGACTATAAAAATAATCTATTTGTGATTAATATTAAAATATTTCCTAATGAAGCGAAATTGAGATCAAACACTCACAACATTACTATATTTTGAATCAAAGGATACGTAATGAATTAAAATTATTTGGATAATAGCACAAAATAAATTAATATCATATATCAAAATATAATTCATTAGGTATTAATCACAAAACATTAAATTAATCATGGAAAAAATTATCAAACATGTCTCATGAATTATAAATAAGGCAGAGAAACAAATTGCATAATTCTGAATAGATGTGTACACTCTAAACTAATTTATAAAAAATTTATATTTGTTATAACTCTATGATAGAATAATATTATAACATATAATTTCATATAATATACACATTTATAATTTAATAAAATGTTTATTAATAATGATATATTTAGGTAATCATTTTCGGAGTTAACTACTTCATTATTCTTTTCTGCCTTAGTTCGAATGTAACAGTCCATTCACTCTAATCATTGTTCATACCTCCCCAAAATCATTATTATATATTAAATACTAAATAAATTAATTATCTAATTATTTAATACAATTAATTTTATGTGGTGATAAAAGTTTAATGACATCACTTAATGTATACAATAATTCGTATATACATATTAGTATTTTTTCATTTTGAATGGATGAATGGAACCAATGGTGAATGATAATTTTCATTTTAATAATTATTATTATATATTAAATTAATTAAAATTTCATTAAATTTATCCTTATTTCCATCCTTGTAAAATAAAAATTATTAACCAATCATGTTTCTTCATGTAGGTTGTAGTCTACACGATCACTTGAGCGATGTTATAATTTTCCAATTGATCTGATGGTAAGATTGTTGAAAAGATATTATGACTATATATGAATAATTTTTTTATAAATATAATATATAAACTGTAAATATTTAATAATAAACATCAATGAATCATGGTGATGTAAAATGAATTTTGTTATTACTTAGGTGTGGTAGCCTATATGTACACACGAACAATACATTCATCTCCCATTTGATTGGAAAAGAGAAATAAATGGTTTTTCATCTTCATAATGACTGCTAATTATATTCTTGATACTACATTAATTATTCATTTATGGATTAAAGTTTTTTATATAATGTTTATTTATAATCGAAATTCAAAGTGCTTGGTTTTGATTTATTCCTCCTCTTTGAGAGACCTCTTTTAGATTACACATTAAGTATTGATTGATTGGTATTAGGATAATATCAGAAGATATAAGATGAATTTAATTTTGTAATGATATATCTTGAGGTGGGAATTTTTTATATTTTAGGCTCAATTTTGTTGAATAAGGGTGGAGGATAGGTTCCCTTTTATAAACATGGGGAGGTACAAATTGATGTTTCTCAAAAGATAACAATTTTAAAAGTTCTAATTAGTGGTAAATGTTAACTGAAAATATTAGGAATTCAATATAGGTCAAGATAAATTTTATAATTTTTCATCCAATTATAAAATATTGAGTTTTGGGTTTCAATACTAACCTTATACATTTATATTACAATAACTAAACCAATTTTATCCTTAACTATGGTAATTTTTTAACTGTTTTTACTATTCACTATAAAACAATTATGATGCAAATATTAAATTATAATTATTATAAATATTAATAATATTGAATACATTATACTGGATTAAATTTATATTTCTGAATTAATTTAATTTTAAATAAGTGTGCAACCTAGGAAACAAATTGTTTAAAACAATTAATCATTAGCCATTAATCAAAATTTATATACATTAACATCCATGTAAAATCCATTAAATAAAAGTTAAATTATTTTAATGAATATATAATATATTAATTTACTTAATCCTATATGTAATTAATGATTAATATAATTTAAGATGAAAAAGATTCAATCTATACTTAGAAAAACAGATTTTATACAAAAAATTATCAATACCAAAAAATAAAATTATACAAAAATAATGTAAAATGATTTTTTATTTGATTAATATTTTTTTAACTAAATGATTCAAATGTTACATGAATATAAAATTTCAATCATACTAAAATTTTTTGTTGAAATGAAAAATTATATTTTAAAAAATGGGTATTTTACACTATTCAGAGAAAGATTATCTTTCATAGAAAAATATTAAAAATACAAATACTATTATAATAAATATATGATAATTTCAGTAATCATATTCTATTTCTCTAATAAAATTAAAAAATTTAAATAAATTAATAATATTGTTCAAGTAGGTAATATAAAAGTTAAAAAATATATGAAAAACACATTTTTATAACATAAAATAATTTTACTAAATATTTATTATAAACATAATGTGAATTAATCTATATATTTTAATTATTTGAAAAATAATACATATTTTTTCAATATATGTTTATTATTATTCACATCATTTAATTTAATAGGTAGATTATATCAGTTTTCTATGTCACTACTCTTATGGTATCAACGGTTGTGTAATGCATGATACAAAATAATTACATATTATTTAATGAAAAATGTATTCTAAAACATCATGTTGATACATAAATCATTGATGTATGAGGTGTTTTAATTACCTTTTGGTTTTTATTTACATGATGGTGTATAAATCTTTAATGGGGAATTGTATGGATGATCCACTAAGTTGGATAGCACAGTGAATTTGGTATAGTAGAATTGTAGCTATGGAAGAGATTCAAATATTTGGTTTGATATAACTTGATATTCAATATAATCAATGAATATAATACTCAACATCATTGAGTATTACATCCTCACTCCTCTATATAGTGAACGAGTCTCAAATATATCTCAGACTATTTTGTGATGAAGGAGAATACATATATTGGGGAGTAACACATTACTATTCTATTGATTTTAATGATATTCATTACATATAGTGATGGTTGTGGGAGTGTATCAGAATTCATTAAAAGAAGATGTATAACTCACATGCCTCACTATGGGATATTGAACTATGGAGTATAAGGATTTTTTTTAAATCCATCAATATATTTGGTGTCCTAGGACAAAGAAAGACACAACATGTTTCTTTTCATGATGATTTAATTAATTACAAGTGAAATATGGACATTAGTTGTAATTTTTCCTTATGAAATATTTACATGTTATAATATTTATTTTGGATAGTGACAATGTAGAATTAATGATGGGATTATAGACAAAATATATTGTAAGGAATATATTAGGGGGTTTTCTATATTTTTTTATAGTAGTCATGAAATTGCATGTAATCCAATAGACATATTATATAAAAATTGTAATTGAAATATTTTTTGGTAGTTGAGGAACATTTATATAATTCAAAAAAGTATCTATTTTTTTAATTTCTTAATTTCACTGATCATTAATAGATTCTTAAATAAGGGGTATATTTTTCTGAATCCTTGAGTACTTGAAACAATTCTCAGATTGATGGGAAGTTTTATTAAACTATTCATGCCTTAGAGGACATTTTATAGGCATTTTTTTCCATATTTTGGTTTTGAATAAGGTAACCATCTTGTTTAGGATGGGTTATCCAATGAACAATAGTTAACAGTAATCTATATAGATTGAACCATTTGGGGCTTCTATGAAGACGATACCAATCACATCTACATTAGATTGTTTTATGTCAGTAAAATATTATAGATTATGGACTCTTGAATGAGATATTTAAGAGATTCTATCTTATCATAATGTTTATAATGGGATATCCTTTTTTGAAATTATATCACATCAATTAGAGGAGTTTTCTTCAGGTGTTTTCAATGGGGGAAAGGTGTTTTTTAATGTTTCACATCAGTTCGGAAAAACGTACATTCAATGGTAAAAGAATTCAATGCCATGTATTGTAGGAATACTTTAGGTAAATGATATGATTAGTATTGTGGTATATTATTTAAAACTTTCATAGAGATATATTGAAAAAAATTATAAGTTTCATGTATCTCAAAATTAGAGATATATTTTCCCAAACAATAGAATCTTTAATGAATTGATGAGGATATAGTGAGGATAGATTCACCGATCAAAGAAAAGATATTTAGGATAGTGTATCATAGTTAAAATAGTCAATATGACAACAATGTCCCCCTTATATTGTTGATGGGGTTCTACTAGAATATCCTATGGGATATAATGGAATTTTGGTCATATATGTGGGTGTTGGGTATATTGTTTTTCATTGATCAGGCTTGGTGATTCACAATCGATAAAATCAATTTTGAAATATTATATGATGGGGAGGTTGTAACACCCATTATCAATACAAAGAATATGTTCCATCTAAATATTTTGTAATATAAATTATTTATGTAATTCATGGTTGTTAGAGACATAGAGAGAATATCAATTGTCCATTTTAAAAGATTGGGGCTAGTTGGAAGGCATATCTACAATTTTAAAATCATTCAATTCCCTAGAGGATTAGTGTTGGGTAATTTGTAGAGGAAGTGGTTGCGGCAGTTTCACTGGGTGGTCCACTGGGTGTCCATTGACCTTGGAGCCAGTAATATGTTCCCACCATGTACCTAATGGTGGGATTTAGGGTATCTTGTGTGTTACTTTTAGGTATAATCCATATTCTATATTAACTATTTAATTATTGTTCATTAATTTTTAAAATAAATTCCATGAATTTTCATCAAAACATATTTTTACCTCTACATTATTTTATATCAATTAACCTATTTTAATGACTATATTAATTGAATTTTATATTAGAATTATGGGAATTATTTCATGGATGATTTCATAATGTAAGAATATAACAAAATCTCTTATTCATAACTAATCTCTTTAGATTTTATCATCACCAATTATACATAATTCTAGTGATTATTTCAAATACCTTGATTCTATAAATATGAAGATAAATGAGTTATTAGTTTGAAAAAATAATGTCCTTGATCGGAAATTTTTTGTGATTCATTTCATTCTAATTATTATTAACATGTGTTTCATGTGTATAATGAAATGTGGGATGCACCACCTAATATGGATGGACTTATTTAAATTATAATACTACTATCCTAATGCCCAGTTGTAAAGATTGATTTTTTTGTTATCATTAGCGGTCCTCTATGAGTTGTGTGGTCTAATTTGGATAAATGGTTACATAGAACCTCAACTTTTATATTATGTTATTACAACCCATGAACAATGACATACACTGAGGATTATATTTGGTATTCATTGGACATGTTAACTATCTAAATAAATACTTGTAAAGGAATGCATCATTGAAATTTCCACACAAAATCCACATAACTATTATGAAATTCAATTTTTAGCCCTTACACATAATTATTTTATAATGATTTTCCAAACTTATTGCTTATAAATAAAGATCACACCAATCATTTTCCAAGACAAACCCCCATTCGAAATTCTTAATAAACACTAACCAATTTACATATATTATAATAAATGCACAAATTGGGTATCTTCTTTCCTCAACAATGTGTCTAAATTAAATTCTTTCCAAAAAATACTTTAAATGAAGATCCAAATTTTTAATGAAAGAATTACATATAATTTGACATCCATTCATTATACATCACATCCAACCACCTCCAAACCCATGCTAAACATTTTTATATAATTAAATGCATAAAAATAATTTACAATTATTATATTATATTTATCTTATAACAATTATATATTCCCCACTTATTTAATAGAAAAATAATGGAGTGTGTAGACAACCCCCTCCATGAATGACTTGTTTATTTTTCCAGCAAAAAAATTTATATATATTTTTTGAAATTGTTTGATGATATATAACAATTATTTTTATCTATATTAATTATCATGAAATGTAAAATAGTAATTTTACACATCACGCTCTCAATAAGAGATCATCATAAAACTGACCACCATAAATGAACATACTATGAGTAAAAATGAATTCATTCTACTTGAAAAATTATTTTTCATTTATATTTATCACATAAATCATCACAATACATATTAATTATCAAAATGATATATAAATAATTTCATTAAATTATAGTGATGATAATATTATTTGAAATTTATATATTATATATCCATAAATTAATATAGAACACAGAATACACTTTTGGGGATAGTTACACTTCCTATATGAAATGATTAACTTTAATGTCCTTATAAATTTTATATATATTAATAATGACAAAAAATATATTTTTATTTAATTTTTTATAATATAAGCATTAACAACATTATGTAACCACCGATCATCTGTTAAAAATCATTAAAATGTGATTTTTCCAATTTTAATCTATAAGAACAATATATAAAAATATAATACACTGATATTTAATGACAATAAAATATCCTAAAATATAAATTCCTATACCTTATATAACCTAGGGATGATGAAAATTTGCCGAAAAATAATCCACAATACCATCATTACAAAACTTGTTATTAATGATAAAGATTAGTTGACCATAAAATTAAAAAATGATAATAATTAAAAAATACACAATATTATAATAACTATAAATTAATATTATGAAATTATATATATATGAATAAGTTTATAAGATTTGTGATTTAGGTGGTTTTTATTTATATACAGGTTAATAAAGAACATTCATTTAAATCAATTGTAATGATATGGGACTTTACCAACTCCATTATGTTTCTTTGAGTTGTATTGTTTATTTTGTACATAAAACTTCAATGAACCCAATATTATGAAAAACCCATTAACATATAAGGTAGAAATATATCTCTATGGAAAGCATGAGTTCTTAATCCCAATATCCTTCAATGAATGATTTTTTTCCATAAAATTATAATGTGTGTGGGTTAATTTCCAATCAATTACATTTAGATTTTTATTAAATTGTTATATCACTAAATTCAATGTAATAAATTACCAATGTTTTGTTTTTAATATTTTTTGATCCTATTATGGATCAATTTATGTTATCATTATTATTTCTATTTTAATGATAAGACCTTCTGATGTCTTTTGTGACTTGCCTTCTATTTTTCTCCTTTTCAAAAAAAGAAATAAATTTTTATAAGTTATATTTTATAACTCACCATCTATATGATTTTATAAAAAATTTCATTTGAGCTATTGAATTTGGTATAAACTAATCACGTTTATGATGATATTCAGGTGATATGTTTTGAAATTTAATTTGAAGCATATTTTTATTTATTTTCTATAATTATGTGATGATTTGGTGTTTTTTTGTGACACACATGTTTATGGTTAATCATTATGTGATAGGTAGGACCTATATATATGCCCAATGGACTGGGTAATTCCATACATATTCGTAAATAACGATGAAATTAGTTGTGATCCTCATTATATAATGGTAAAAAAAATTCAACCATATCCTCTATGGGAAATTAGATGTGATTCATGATCCTCAAAAGAAAATAGGTTGTGATGTGTGATCTAAAATAGGAAATGGATGGAGTGTCGTGACCAAAAATTATTTCCTTATTTTCTTATGTAGGTTCCACACTCTACTAAGATGTGATTGAAAAATACTCCATAGATCCTGATTTAATTCTTAGGTTTCCAAGTTCATTTTTAAATATTATATGTTTAGTCAAATTTCATTAATTGTTTACCTATAATTCTATGATGACCTAATTTTTGATTTTGTGGTGTCAAAATATGAGATTTTTCTTCATCATATTTTTTCTCATTGGTTGATGAGCTACACATATGTATCATGATAATTCCCTTTTTCTGTTACTCAATGTTTGATTTTACCCCTTATATTTTGATTTCCCAAGGAATAACGATGCGTTCTACATGTGAGATATTTAAAATAAAAAAATGTATGATTAAATTATGTGGAACTATTCCCAATATTTATAATATTTTATAAGTATATAGGTAGTCTCTAATGACCAATAACATCATGATTCTAATAATGTAATATTTATTGTGTAATTTATTTACTCTACTTATGAAAATGATGATGAACATTTGAATGCTTATCTTGGGTCACCATAGTTGTATAATATATAAGAATAAATATTCTCTGATGTGAGTTTTTTTAGGAGATATATATGTTAAAACACATGATAAGGAAAAATGATATAACACTATTTTTGAGTATGGTGAAATGATACATCACAACCATGTTACACAAGTTCAACTAGTCCTGGAGGGAGGGTGATATGAAATGGATTAACCCAAAGATCACTTTGTGGATAAACTCATAGAATAATTCTATTCAGATGAATCCATTTAAAAGATAGAAAAAATATTTTCTGATGATGATATATTATGTACATTATATTTTTCATGTATTTGATGATATTATAGGTCATTTTTTGGGAATTTATTATGAAATTATTCACGATTTTATTTGTCTTGTTTTTACTAATTTTACACCAATGTGAATTATATCATACAATAGAAATATATTTTTCATGGGCATCACAAAATAATTAAGGAACCCTTATTGTTAAAAATTAAATGTGAATAAAATACATATGTTTGAAAATATCTCCATTTCCATGAATTTTGAACTACACAATCGATATAATTAGTCATTAATGGGTCATTTTTTGAGACCCAATAATTAGGAAAAATATTTGAAAATTATAGAAATATATTTGAATGTTTGAATTGTTGATATTGGGAAGATAATATAAGAAATATTGTTAATTTTTAGCATTTTGATTTTAACTAAACTATGATTTTGATATTGGATAGGTTTCGTTGTTAAATTCCATTAATGATATATATTTTAAAAATGAATGGAACCACAATTAATACACCTTTTTGAATGAGTATTTATCACTTTTGAGTAAATATTATATGTGATTATGATGACATATATTCATATATTTATAGTCCAAAATGAGTTCATAGAAAAATAAAATAAGGGAGTGGTCCTAGGATAAAAACTATATTTTACCTATACAATTAT
The DNA here is from genome assembly GCA_963277665.1 of Viscum album. Lineage (NCBI taxonomy): Eukaryota > Viridiplantae > Streptophyta > Magnoliopsida > Santalales > Viscaceae > Viscum > Viscum album. The sequence continues at coordinate 116,528,316 of OY728127.1, forward strand.
AACACCGAGAGTTAGTAATGTCATCCCACAATACACTAATTGAAAATTGGAATATTTTACATTAATTATAATTTTTTGGTGAACCATGTAACATTTTATGTGTACTTGCATTAATGTTTATCATCTTGATTTTTTTTGTTAAAGTGGATTAACATTTATGATATGCTATTTTAATAATATAATGTGGTCATGTTGAAAAAAAGAAGAGTTTTACAGCCTTATCCTCCATATATTTAGTCCAACAGTCTCTTATTTAAAAAAAATTGGTGTACAATACACATATTTATAGGTTGTGGTGGGTTATAATTAACCTCAGTTTAGTGATTCCCCATTCACTACGTAACATATCATTTACTATTGGAATTGGATATATGAGGGATCATTCATCTTCGTTGGTTGTGATGTGAGTGGAGTCGGAGTTTAAATTTATGATAGAAGTGATGTGTTGTGGTGTGATTATTTTTTCATCAGTATAATTTGAAAATAAGAAATATGTTAGAGAACTATGTAACAATGGATTTATTATGGTATGATGATATGTGTTTAATATGGGGAAAAGAAATGAGGTTTAAGTTTCGTACTATTTGGATGTGGGCAGCCAGTTGTCGCATAGTTTATGGTGCATCCATGTAATATTTATAGAGTTTTTTATGATTTTATGATTTTTATTTTTAATGTATTCTCTTATGTTTAACATATGTGAGATCAGTTGTAGTATGATTCATTATATTTTCAAAATGAAATCCATTAGGTTATTCTTACCATTGAAGTGTCCTTCAGTTTTTTTGCACCATATAATTATACATTTATCTTTGGTGGGAGAATTATGACATTTATTTGTACTCACAATGGTCAACATTCATGGATAATCACTTTTAATAGGTTTTCCCACATTTTTATTGAACTATAGGTACCTTCATTATTAGACACCCTTTATTGAGAATTTCCATGTTTTAGAAGAGTGTATTGAATATTTTATTGTGATCTATGGGGGATTAAGAATATTATCATTGAAAATTTCATAGTTTCACGTCCTTTTTAACTATTAAAATTTAAAATTACTTTTACCCCAATGTATTTGGGTTATATTATATTATTATTATTATATCAATGTTATATTGAGGTAAAATTAAACTTATTATTTAATGATTATCTATTTTACCATGAGGATTAATTTTTTTATTTTTATAAGAATATCTCTTTTTTTCCTAATATTCTTTTAATTTTCCGAGACTATAGATTTTTTTTCAGAAATTCGTATAGATAATTTCATTGAGTTTTCACCGTATTCGATAGATCTTCAAATTTTGTACTCCAATGTGATTTCAATTGTTCTACCACACAACCTTATCATTCCTTCAGGTTCCTTTATTTGGAAAACACTATGACATGACTTCTATCTCAATATTTATAGTAATTTTTCATGGTTTTCATGGTTCCTAATTAGTGATTAGTTGTTAAGGATCTCCCATTTTTTATTGAAAATAATATTTCATATAAAAATTTATTTGGATCCCTTATTTATAAAATTCATATTTATATATATAATATAATTATTTATAAAAAATATTCATTATATTTTATTCAATTTTATAAATTAATTTTCTTATTCTTCATATTTTAATTATATTTCAACTCATCCCCTCTTAAAAATATTTTTTTGGATCTCATTTCCTAATATAAATATTTTAATCTTATTTATCCCTCATTCATTTCTATTTTTAAAAATTATATTTTTTAATTTGATGATTATAGTATATTGGATGTCAGATAAACTATTAATCAATAAAAAGTATATATATATACTGAAGAAAAAATTATTGAATCAAAAAATAAAAAACATATTATAATTTTGTGACATTATATATAATTTAATATTAATGACAATATGCTACACATGAGGATAATATAAAAAATTATGATAAAATATATTTAAAAACATATTATTTTTATAATTTAAAGGAACTTCGTTTTATTATAAATGCATTAGGTGATGATGAGTAAAATAAGATTTTATCATAAAAACCTCATTTGTAATTTTGGATTACTTGGTTGAACCTATGAGGGAATTAAAAATGATAAAGATAAATTTTTTACATTTATAACATAAGGTATGATAAATTATTTAAAAAAAGAAATCCTCTTAATTATATAATATACATTTGAATCATTAAAATAATAAAAGAATTAATTTCAATTAGAATTCATAAAACTCAACAGGTTTAAATTCAAATGAAATTGACATGACTCAAAAGGGAATAGAAGAGTAAATGAGAATTTATTAGAGAGTAATAAGGATTTAAATGTCGCAATATTAATGTTATTGTTGAGAATAAAATGATATATGAGGATAATATGGTGGTAATAATTGATTCTAATGATTTAGAGTATTAATTAATAAAATTTTACTCCAATATAAAAATTTAAAAATTTATATTAGTTTTCCCAATATGTCATAGTGATGAGGATGATTAACAATAGAAATAATCATTTTGCAAGAAGAATGATTTTAATAATTTATATTACTGAAATTGGATACCGTTAGATAATTAATATAGTGGGGGAAAAATTAATACGAATAAAATTTGGGATGATACAGAGAAAAACAATAAGCTAATGATGGTGTAATAACCCATCCTTCATAGAGATTCCTGGTGCATATTTTCAAGTTCTCTTTTATCGTCATCTCGTTTATATATTTTTTAGTTTTTTCTTTAGGTTTGTTTTTGGTGATTCTGGAAAAAATATGATTCCAAAGAACCTTTTTATTTTTGGAGCATTCATAGGGAAAATTGTGTGGTTTTAACTATGAAACCATAGGCCATATTTTTATGGCATTGAAGGTGGGGTAGATTTGGCATAAGGTTTTCCAAAACCATGTGTCCAAACTCCCCAAACTGTGCACCCTGAGATAGTGGGGGATATCATGGTTGGTGCATGGTTTGACAAACTATGTGCCACATCGGGGAAACCATGCACCCCAATGTAAGGGTGCATGTTTAAGCTGCATGGTTAGGAAAATGAAGAACCTCTGCATAGGAAACTATGGCTAAAAGGCTACCCTCCCCCTCGAATAATTTATTAAAATCCCCCCAATTTATTACAAGTACTCTCCTTAGCTCAAAACTATTCTTTCCTATTTATTTTTTAACATCCATAGAGGATTTTAAGGCTTCCTTAACCCCTTATAGTTAAAATTGATGATCTTGTAGAATGATTTAAGCTCTTTTCTGACATATACTTTATTGTCACTAGTTTTCTCTATTAACCATACATATTTACAGATAAAGATGGATGATTTGTTTTCCATTGGAAATATATTAGATCACAATTTCAATGGTTCTAGTTCTTTGGATATTGGTCTTACATATCGGTCTTGTAACTTTTGTGCCATTAGGATTTCAGTCTTTCAGTACAAAATTGAGTATTTAGGATTGGAGAATGTTCATCAATGACATTGATGTTTATGGTCTAAATGTCGATTTCCCATACCATTAAATAATATTGGGTGTATATACTTATAAAATTATAATTGCAATATTTGGAAATTTTATTTATTTTAAATTTAACTATTTAAATGAGTTTCCCCTGAGATTATAATATATTTTAAATACCAGATTACAGATATGATTTATAATTTGAATAGGAAAATATAATAAATTACTGTGTAAATTAATGGTTTGATTAATTAGATTATGATATTGAAAAAATATTTAATTTTGGGAATTTGATGAATAATGAATTATAGAAATTGTTGAAAAATGTGTTGTGAAAATTGAAGTATGAGATGTGATATTTTGACAAAGATGTGGTGTGGGTTCTATTACTCTAATTATCAATATGAGCTCATGGATCTATAGTATCCCAACCCAAAAATGTTCAACTCATGACTACCGCATGCCTAACTCCAATAGGCTATGGGATGGAGACCAGCATCGAGTAATAATGTCACACAAATGGTAAGAATTATCCAAACGAATTGATACACAAACTCACCTCTCTATTTCCACTCAATGATGAAATGTAAACCAACTGAAACAAATGCCTTTATAACAATATAATCGCATAATTATAGTTTGAAAATAAAGAAGTGAACGTGGAAAAGGGTTCCAAATACATTCCCAATGAAAACTATAAAGGGTATAACCTAATAAATTGTATAAGACTAAAGTAATATGAATAATCTGATAAGGCAATGTGGTCTACAAAAATTAAGAAATGTTGCACCAACTCTAATTCCACTAGGGACTTCATCAAAAGGGTTGTCTTTTTCATATGGCATGACATGTATATGAAAATACATTGTAGCTATGAGTATAAAAAAATCCAAAAGGGCACCAAGAAAACAATAAACCCAAAGAACTATGTATAGTCATCTCAATAAAAAATTATAAATGATTCACTCAGATATACTCAATAAATATAAAACTCCACTAGGTAGTCATTAAAAACAAACAGCCAAGTAATTTTTCTTGTACAAACATTCGTTCTAGGATAATCCGCTCCATGGGTCATGTTGTCACTGGATAAACTTGTTGAAGAGTTCACGATCATTAGGCCTAGGAAAAAAACACTGGTCTATGATGACACTGATACTCTGATAAGGGTTCTTTCACATAACAACTGTTGGATTCCATGAACCCAATCTAGATCAATACACTACATAAGGGATAATATTTCATTGATACCACAAACCTTACCAATATATATTGAATGATGAAGGATAAAATACCTAATCAAGGAGGTCACACATGTTCCTCAAACCCTACATAGGATATAAATATGAAAAATGACCACACTCTAGTCTCATGATGGGACACTAAAAACTCTATCTGTGACTCGACCTATAGAGGGGATCACGATACTGTGACACAGATGAAATGTCTCATGGTACCATTGAATATATATACATTGGGAATAGACTCAACCAATAATCAAACTATCTAATGAAATAATGTGCAATGAAAATACTCTTTAAGGGGGTTAATAGAGAGTAATAGGGGTTCCCAGTATGTGCAACTATCCCCAAGTCATACCATACTATTACAACTCACATGAAATTATAATATACAAATACATAGTTTGTGGAAAATTCCCATTTTGTGTAGAGATCACTTCACACATTACAGTGTGCCAGTTTTCTTGTCTCTGTACTGGTGTCCATGTCTCTGTACTAGCAAATGTACATGTGGTTGTGTCTTGTCAAGTACATGGTGCGATAGTAGCTTTGTACATTTGGTCATGATTGTGTACTTTCCAAAGTACCAGATGAGACAACTAAGAAGGATCACATGGTGTGTGAAATTTTAAAGCATTATTTGATATTTAACCGCATATAGAAACCCATGAAATGCACATGGGGTCCCGTAGGGATTTTAAATCAAAATTACATAGTGTGTAACCTAGGGTTTTCCAGATCCCTTGGATCTATTTCATGCCTCCTTTTCATTCCACCACTACTACCATCCTCAATATTGATCATAGATCTAGGGTTGGTCAAGCCTTTCCTTCCCACCAGTAGTAATACGATCTTTGAATCCACCTAAAAACAATCCACAAGATCTATCTCTAGTAGAACCATGTTTCGCTAAAAAAACTAAGAACACATGATTCAGTATCAGTCTCCCTTGATCCATCTAGTATCATCATAATTTGTCAAACAATAACCTCCATCAAATTCCATACCTATAGTTTCTATCTATTTCATTGAAGAATTGTCACACAATGATTGGATATCTGGTAATTATCAAACCATTGGAATAATAAAATACCATTAATGATAATATGATGAAACATTGGAGAAATCCACAATCCATAAAATGTGATAAATGACCCCCAATATTTTTTCAATCAAACTCATTTCACTATCTTATAAAATGGTCAATCAGAGATGAATAATCACTTTGAAAACTATATAAATTCCATCTAATTATATATACCAATGATGTGATTATCAATTATATTTTATGAATTTTTCTCTATTTGTAGTGGATTAATAAATGGAATGGATTCCTCCAAATTAAACATCCTTCTTAGAGTTGGGATTTATCATTGACAATGAATGGTGATACATTTTCATAGTTGATGAGATCTCAATACTCATTTGGAGAAATGATTTTAGATATGGTCCATAGAGGTCATTTTTCACCTAGAACACTCTAAAATAATCATCTAGATCTCCAAGTGTTGAGTGGTCAACCCTATGGAAATTATCAGAACTATATACATATAAGATATTTTAATGATGAATTAAATAAAATAAAAAAAATATTTAAATTTATTTATTTTACAAATTATATGCCCTAAATGAATTTTTCCATAACGTCATGAACTGATAAATTTTATGTCACGCCATGGGTAAAAACATTTTTTCAAACTCACTGGTGCCCTTATATTTCTTTTTCAATACCTGTTTCATGTGTTATTCAACTTATTTATAAAAAATGCATGCATGTGTAATTTATTTTTGTAAATATATTTCTTACATTTATTTTGGGAAAACCAATCCATGTAATTTCATTTTTTATTAGTACGTCATCTCATAATTAATCCATGAAATTTTCAAATAAAATATATAGAAAATCAGAGTCATTATATTCTAAAAAAATTAGGTATTTTCATTCTGATAAAAGGAAAAACATATCAAAAAGATAAAAGTTCTATACTTGAATATGGGTCTCACTCTCCTATGAAACCATTTTTATGATTCCCATGTTTTTATTAGACGTGAACTAGAGGAATCTACCACCCATGAATAATCCTCTCATATCATTCATGAATTTCCATTGGGTACTCTAAAAAGGTAGCACAATCATCTATTTCCAAGTCACCTAATTCGATAACATGTGATTGGACATGCACAGACATCCTCAGATACAACATGTGGACACCATTCTATACCCATTCCAACATTGGCAGTACAAATAAGTGGTCCACAACCTCTCCAACTCTACAAAATATCTAAAAAAGACCAACGAATCACGTAGATAACATTCCAAACGACCAAAACTCATCATTCCACAACGAGGTGAGACCCTCATGAACACATTTTCTCTCGTGATATCGAAAGTTATATGTATTAAATATAAATTAGAATAATGATTTATATATACATTATTTATTCTCTCTTGGTTGATCTTCACTTTCTCTGTAGTAGCTCAAACTATCTGTGTGCCCATGATTGTTGACTTATCAAGATTAATCTAAAATAGTGGTAAAATTCATGGATACTCATATAATGTCTTGACTGGTTCCATACCAATTGTGTAATTGTAGCTGTTATTGTATTTAATCTCCACTAAGGAATTATGGTCCCTTTAACTATAAACAATATTCAACAAGAAAGACTCCAACATGTCCTATATGACCTGAATGGCCCGCTCTAACCGAATGTCTGTTTGGGGGTGAAACATCATGCTCAATTTTAACTGATTCCAAATATCTTCCTTCACTCCTCTATATAAAAATTAAGTGAAGTGAGAATTATAGTCTGAAATAATCTTTGAGGGAACTCTATACAGTATAACTCTCTCATTTATATAGAGGAGTCCTAATCTCTGTACTAAACTCTGCTCTTGAATAGATAGAATGTGGGAGGACATGATGAGTATGTCAATTATCACATAGATAGAATAATTTCCCACACATTTACATGGTAAAACCATAATAGAGTCCATGGATATCCCATCCCATGCCACTCTATCACCTCAAGGGGTTGATCTAAACATGCTGGAACATGGTTATCATCATTCAACCTGCTAACAATTGAGGCATCCTAGGGAAAAATCTACAAAACAATGAACTATTATTCACTTCAAAAACTGATGTCTATGGTCCTCATACATATTTTACAATCCTAAATTTACATAACAAGGGGATTTTTGAAACTCCCGTATCACCTCCTCTAATAGGATCAAAGGTACCATAAACCATCCTCTGAAAAGGATTGTGTGCTCTACACCTTCCAAATATCCATTAAGAGAATTTATAATTTATATCCAAGTATGTAAGGTCTCAAATATTGTATTTCCTTGTTGATCATCCTTGGAATGCTATTAAAGATAGTGGAAATAACCATAGACTGTTGTAATGAAGCACTATCCCAGTCCATAAAGAACATCTCTGAAGAGGCCAATTGCTCTGATTCGACGATCTGCAATTGAGAACATGATATCCTACTGAGAGTGTTTTCCACAAAGTTTCCCTTCCCATGAGTATATATTATCTCAAAATCATTGTTATATAGAAACTCTATCTGTCACCTTTGTCTCAAGTTAAAATCCATATGAGATAAAATATATTTTAAGACTCTTGTGGTTAGAATGGATTATAAATCGATTACTGATCATGTAATGTTACCACATCATCAGTGTGACGATAATGGGACATTTAGTTTTATAATGTGGTCTCTACTAATGTGAATAATTGGGAGTCACTTCATGCCTATTCATTTGAAGAAAACTGCATTTGGTCCCAAAATAATCACATAACACTATGTTACCAGCACACTCATCAGAGAATATCTAGATTTTATCTCTCATAAATGACTTCCTTAACACTTGAATGAACTTTTTGGACATTTATATCCCCAAAAAATGATTCCCCTTTCAGTTCAAAGCTTTTAATTCTGCTACTAATCTAGATAAATCAAATATAAACATCTGAGAATTCTCTTCCAATCCATGAAAATACTACACCTCGGTAACACTCATGGGTATATCCCAAAAGGCACTACCTCATCCTTCTTTTGATCCACTGATACTACTGCCTCAAAGATGACATATCCTAGAAAGTGGACTGATTGAATCCATAACTAAAATATTGAGATAATCCCATATAGTCAGTGGTCTTGGAGTTTTTATAGGACCATCCTCAGGTGCTTCACTTTCTACTCCTCAAACCCTGAGAACACTAGGAATTCATTGTTAAAGACAACCATGAACTAGTCTATGAATGGATTAATTATCTATTTAATGTGTCCCATGAACTCTTATAGGGAATTATTCATGCCTAATGACATGAATATGTACTCATAGTGACTGTAGCGATATCGAAATTCCATATTTAGTATATCCTTGCCACACACTAACAGATGGGGGAAGCGTTATTTAATTTTTATATTCAAGAACCATCATGCCCCTATCAACAGTGAAAAGTGGTCTTCAATCCTTGGTAGTGGATATATATTTATCAAATTCCCCTAATTATATTACTGACAATCATCATATAACCATGTCCTCAAGTTGGAAATCATGGTGAATAGTATTGGGAATACCGAGGTGGAAACATAGCATCACACAAATCCCTTATCTTGCAAGTACTCCATTTTCACCCTTAACGTGAGAGTCTCTGTGGGAGCCATCCGATATGTTGGTGCATTTATTAGTGATTTACATAGACAAAACTCAATTCTAGTGTCTGTCTCTATATAGAGAGGTAGATATGGTATGTCCTTTAGAGAAACAACCTCGTACTCTACCACCATTGCAGGATGCTAAAATATTATTGAATCCACTAATACATGAGTCATTTAACATAATTTATTAGTAATAAACTTCACTCTAATATTCCTAAGGAATTCTTTTTCTGACAAGGATTATTTTTCACCCATAAAGGAAAAAATCATCACATCAATAGGGACACATTGAATTCTCAACCTAATACCTTCAAACTAAGAATAGACTAATGGTATCCAGTACATACATAAGAAGAAATCTTAAAAAACCATCATAGCTATGAAGAGATCCCATATAATATTATTTAATCCTATTATCAGATCATCGATTTTTAATTATTGTATAATTTCTATGTGACCACATGTTGGAGTCACAAAACAAAATGATCATGCCAATTTCGTAATTGAAATTTCCATTTATTAAACATGATAGGTGGAAATAATTTAATGACTCTCACTAATGAATATATTACTATATCTGAGGAAAAAATAACATATATCAATCTTTCTGTCATACTTAGAGGCTCGAGTTCATTTGCCACCACAACCTGCAGCTTGCCTCATGTCAAAAAACCAGCACTCTAAGCATGGAATGGACCTCCTATGGGTGGTGGTGGTAATTCTTCAAACCATATATCATATCATACTACACATCCGTATCCTTTTCCACATATGTAATCTAGGGGACCACCCATATACAACCTTTTCTATGCCATTGTGGTCCCTTAACCATCCCTCAATCTTTGGTCAAGCAGTTTAAAAAATTCCAAGCGAGATGTCCCCAAAGGTCGTAAGAGAACAATGTCCCTCTCCCTCCGTAGATTCGAGACATCCTTTGACCCCAAACCAACGATCATCGGTCCTAGTATCACCTTTTTATGAATTTTTAGTTCTTGGATCCCTATGAATTTTGTAGACTTCCTTCTGCCAAGGTCTCAGCTACACGGTGCCCACTATGGGCACCCATTTTCAATGTATGCTCTTCCAGGGATCTCTAAAGCACTAAGACTCACTCAACAACCCCATAATTGGTTTGAATTAAAATGGGTATCAATTAATACTTGATATCCCAACATAATACCAAGTCAAAAGCCTTTTCTATGATGATCATATCTTGCACCATATCCTTGGAGTAGCATGGGAGATCATTGAACCTCACTGAGTGATATTCCATGGTCGAGCATCAATATAGTAAATCTAGAATCTCTAAAAATCATATAGATTTCAACATGGTAGAATATAAATCCTCCATGAATAGATACTTCATGTTTGACTAAGATAAATTTATCTCATCACATGAGTAGGTCACTAAGCTCCATTATCGCCTAGTAGATCCTTGGTGATGGGGCATCTCAAAGAATACCATCTGATATGATGGCATCCTCAAAGGGTGGAATCAAGAGAAACTACTTCTATACAGTCTTAATCCATATGTGGAAGAAACTAACCTCAAAAACAACATGGTCCCTTCCACTAGTACTCATGAATCCCTCACAACCTACACTAATCCTTAGCTGGAACTGCCAGTGCTAGCTGCTTCTCAAGGGGTGCCCAAATAGATAGTAAACCACCTTGAGATGATATCTCAAGTACATTCCAATATACTGATGACTCATGACTAATAAGTTCAGCATCATGGTCACATAGTTGAATCCAAACTACATGTCTTTGTAGAGGAATATTAATATAACCAAACATGTACTGTGTTCAAAAGAGTATATATAAGTAGTTGACTAAAGAAGGACATAGAAAAATAACCCATTCCAAAATGATGTGTGTACCAAAATGTTTCATTCATCCAATTCTGAAATGTACATAATTGAATGATAGGATATCAGAGTTATGTTGTATGGTTATGTCAGCCATCGCAACCACACTGGAGTCCTTGTCTTGAAATATGAAATTAAAACACTAAGAATTATTTCCCCAATACAATCTCACCATCTCAGGTCCAAAGGTAGAACTGACTACTCTTATACTATTATGCCATTACCTGAACCACCAGGGTCTATCCCCTGACTTCCACAAGTAATCCACAAATAATCCATGGTTGGAATCTATCACTGAGAGAGAATATCCTAGAAATTGGAGGTTTTAGCCTAATGTACCTTAATAGATGAACACATCCCCAAGACCACACAATGCTAAAATTTAAATATTTGGATCTAATTCCTACATACCACTATAATACCACAACTAATGTATGATAATAATGTATCTAAAGATGAAAATTGGGTGAAATAAAAGACAAAAAAATTGTAAAGAGTACAACCTACTCCAAGAGAGCACAATTTTGTCAAATTAAAGAACCCAAAAAATTCTTCAATCTGAAAAGATAAATCTATGCTCCACCATCTATGCATCCTCTAATGAAACCATCAAACATTTCTCCATTTTCATTAGACATGAGATGTGGGGGAATATCCAAAGAAGGTTTGAGTATAATAATACCAAGTATGCCACACGAAAAATAAATAAATCAATCCACGAAATATAGTTAGCTCAATAAAATGATATAAAAATAAATGTATAATAGAAACATCACAATATAATTTGGAATGACATGCTGATAAAAGGTGGTCCTATCCAACTACCGGTCATAGGATTTTACATTTAGCAATACTCATTTTAGGAGAATAATCTTCACATGATGTGATATCATTGGAGACACTCTCCGGAGATGTATAGATTATTGGGCCCCTCTGATGAAACATCATTGGTCTATGAATACCATTATACTCAGATAAAGGGTCCTGAACTAAACCAATTGGAGACACCGTGAACTCAAAATTGATCAACCCTCTACAAAAGGGATCATATTCTGTGGATACCATGAACCTTAACGATATGGCCTCCATGATTGGAAATCAACATTGTACATATGGAGTTCACACTTATTCCACAAACCACTCTATGGATATAAATAAGATAGAGGATCACACTATAGTCACATAGAGTGATACAAAAAACTCTATCAAGGACTTGACCTGACAAGGCTATCCCAATCATGTATTGTGGATGAAAAGATTCATTGTACCCTTAAAGAAATTGACCAAGGGAACACACTCAACCAATAATGGTCCATACTAAATAAATTAATATCTAAAAACACTCATTAATGAGGTACATGGTGTAGGTTCCAGGCGTAGCGGAAGCGCGTTGGTGGGTTTTCCCAACTTAATTTTTCGTTAAACAATGTTCAATCCGAGATCCGTCATGATATAAAACGCCGAATCTTCGGAATAGAACGAAGAACGAAAAGAAAAGATGAGTCCCGAAACCCTTGAGGAGGATCATCATACGTTGATTATAATTAATTTAATTAATGCATAAGAATTACCTCATTGGAATTCTTTCTTCGTTGATTTGTCCGGTCACGATTCGGTGATCCGTCGTTGCGTCGTAGAATCAAAGTGTAGGATTCCTCTAGAGGTGATCCACACGTGTGTCAAGTATCTCCGGACGTCGCCGAAGAGATCTCCGGGTACTAGCGCAGAAGAACCTTCGCTTGCGATGTCCGTCTTCGACCGCCTTGATCCGGGGGAGGATCTTTCTCTAGTAACTTGAGGGAATTCTTGGTGGAAAGGGAATTCTCTCTTGGATTGATAGTATTTCCAAATCCATTGTGCACAACAATGGCTCACCAAAAAATGTTGGGGATGCGAGGATATTTATAAACAGGTTTGAGGTTAATAGAGTTATGACAATAAATAAACGTGTTACAAGTTTTATTTATTTCATTAACTCTTATTGAAAACCCCCATGTCGAATTATTAATTCCTTGACATGCGCCCACGCTGATTATAATAAATATCATTTAATAAAACAATATTAAATCCTCAAAATCCCAATTGGAAAAACTACACGGCGTGTAATAATTAATACACGGTGTGTACTTGTTTTCCATAAAACTACACAGCGTGTATATTTAATATACACAATGTGTACTTTTATTTTCCATTTTTCTCCACCACATTTATTAGACCTTTAGTAATGACTATTTATTTCTTAAATAAATGTAACTGCATTACTCGCTAATAAATATATTATTTTATCCACAGTATATTCTCTCGAATAACTAGTGTCAAAACAAATGCGATCAGACATCCTTAAATAATTATTAAACCGCCGTCAGGAATAATATTTATTTAACTTGTTAAATTAATATTTAACTGAGATACATGGACACACTTAGTGTGTGATCCTCTAGGCCTCTTTCTCAGTGGCATTAGGCTGAGCCTACCTAAAGTCCAAGGATAGCGTCTAGCAACACGCCAAAGAACCCATAGAGAAAGAAGTTAACGCCGCAATGACGTGTCACCTCCTACGAACGCTTACCATGTAATATAATCCCTTTTTCTCGTATCTCCAATCAAGCGGGTTGCATGCAAGTGCCATAAACCAATGTGCTTGATTATTCTTTCTTTGACTTCCCGGAATTGAACTTGCCCATACCTTACCATGGCCATGGATTTATTTTGGCTATATCAATTCCATCAAAGGGCCTGAGATATCTACTTCCGTTATGGAACGGAAGGGACAAATCCTTTCTTGCATTATCTATTAATGCGGTATTACTCGTGACTCACCCAACATATCCTACCTCGCTGCGAGCAGTGTGTCGTCACATTTTTCGTCAATACATCTAAGTGCGCGAGTTGTAATACCCATTAATAATAATCTTAAAGTCTAAGGATCAATACACACGTTCGTAGATAGGAACATCTAATGACACTATGAAATGTGGATTTCCTACTGGCGGGTCTCGTTCTCATAAGATCCTCCTAGATATTACCAAGGGCGCACACCATGAGAAGGTGCATCAAAGTTTTATGAGTCCTCACCCCTAATGACCTGTATTATTTATTTCCCTCAAATAATATCATCCTCCCATAGAACATTCATTCAAGAACAGTGTTATGACACTTTCGGGTTCTCATCATAGAAGGGATCCGCTACGACCCTTTAATGCAACAGCTGTCCTTAGGACATTATCACATGACATGTCACGCAGAAGAACAATCAATTTGTGATAAAGATTTTATTTAATGAATAAAGTACACAGTAGTTGGTTCTAGACCACCAACTCCAACAGACTCCAACTTGGACTAGAGCCAACTGCTCATAACCTTTAACCCGCTAGCTCTCACATGATATTCATGCTTCTGCTGAGATAGGCCTTTAGTCATGGGGTCTGCCACGTTCTCTTCCGTGGACACTCTTCTCAATGCAACTTCACCCCTTTTATAGAAATCCCTCAAGAGGTGATACTTCCGGAGTATGTGCTTTATCCGTGGATGTGACCTTGGTTCTTTTGCAAGAGCCACCGCTGCAGTATTATCACAATACAATGTAATGGGATCTTTACTGCTAGGCACCACATCAAGCTCCTGGACATTGTTCCGAATCCAAACAGATTCTTTGGCTGCATCAGAAGCCGCTATATACTCAGACTCCGCTGTAGAATCGGCGACAACTGGCTACTTTGAACTCTTCCAGCTCACAGCTCCTCCATTGAGACAGAAAACATATCCAGATTACGACTTCAGATCATTCTGATCTGTTTGAAAACCAGCATCAACATACCCTCTGATGACAAGCTCCGCATCTCCTCCATACACCAGGATCATATCCTTAGTTCTTCTCAGATACTTAAGGATAGTCTTTACAGCAGCCCAATGCTGTTCTCTTGGATCTTCTTGATATCTGCCCACCATGCTCAGTGCATAGGAAACATCAAGCCTGGTACATAACATGGCATACATGATGGATCCTATAGCCGAAGCATATGGGATCTTGCTCATCCTATATTTCTCCTGTTGTGTCTGGGGACACATTTTCTTAGAAATATGTAAGCCATGTGACACTAGAACCAATCCCCTCTTGGATTTTTCCATACTAAATCTCTTTAGTATCTGGTCAATGTATATACCCAGACTTAGTCCAAGCAGCCTCTTGGATCTATCACGAATGATCTGGATCCCTAGAATGTAGGCTACTTCACCTAAGTCCTTCATGGAGAAACACTTGTTCAACCAGTCTTTAATTGATTGTGAGGTTGGTACGTCGTTTCCAATAAGCAATATGTCATCAACATATACCACTAAGATGACAACCACATTCCCATTAAACCGCTTATAAACACATGGGTCACATTCGTTCTTAATGAAACCAAATTCCTTTATGGCTTCATCAAATCGAATGTTCCATGACCTGGATGCTTGCTTTAATCCATAAATGGATTTCTGTAACTTGCAAACCCATTTGGCTTCACCTGGTGTAACAAACCCTTCTGGTTGTGTCATATAGACATCCTCCTGAAGGTTCCCATTATGGAATGTTGTTTTGACATCCATCTGCCAAATCTCGTAGTCATGGTAAGCTGCTATGGAAAGTATGATTCTTATGGATTTAAAAATGGCAGCTAGCGAGAAGGTTTCATCATAGTCAATTCCTTGACGCTGTCTGAATCCTTTGGCCACTAGCTTTGCTTTATAGGTGATAACTTGACCTTCCATGTCCAACTTTCTTTTGAATACCCATTTGCATCCAACATGCTTTACATCAACTGGCTCATCTACCAGAACCCAAACTTGGTTCTGATACATGGGATCCGTCTCATAATTCATAGCATCTATCCATCTTGCAGCTTCTGAGCTTTATACTGCTTTCTTTTAGGAGAGAGGTTCATCATTGTCCAACAATAATGATTCACCATCCTCAGTGACTAGGAAACCAAATCTCTCTGGTTCCCTTACCTCTCTTGAGCTCCTACGCAGTACTTGTGTTTCTGGAACCTCCTCCACAGGGACCTGTGGAACTTTTTCCTGTACCAACTCCTGTGTATCTTGTGCATCAACTTCGTCGAAGTCAATCTTGCTCCCACTATCCTTCTTGAGGATATGCTCCTCAAGAAAGACGGCTTGTCTGGCGACAATCACTTTCTTGTCTTGGGGTTATATAAGTAATATCCATTTGTTTCCTTGGGATATCCTATAAAGATACACTTCGTGCCTCGGGGTGCTAGTTTGTTGCCTGAGAAGGATTTAACAATTGCCTTGAATCCCCATACACGTGTGTGTGACAAAGTGGGTTTCCTTCCATTCCATAACTCGGATGGAATTCCATTTGCCGCCTTAGTTGGTACTCGGTTTAATGTGTATGCTACAGTTTGTAATGAATATCCCCAAAAGGATAATGGAAGATCCGCATGACTCATCATTGACCTCACCATGTCCAACAAGGTGCGGTTCCTCCTTTCACTAACACCATTCCACTGTGGTGTATAAGTAGGAGTGAGCTGAGATAGAATCCCAGACTCCCGTAGAAGATAGATGAACTCTTGGTTCAGATATTCTCCACCTCGATCCGATCGAAGCTTCTTTATCTTCTTACCAAGTTGATTCTCTACTTCATTCTTGAATTCCTTAAATTTCTCTAAGGACTCTGACTTATACCTCATTAAGTAGACATAGCCATATCTACTCAAATCATCAGTAAAAGTAATAAAGTAAGAATATCCACCTCTTGCTTCTACTGGAAATGGTCCACACACATCTGTGTGTACCAATACTAGAAGCTCTGTGGCCCTTTCACCTTGTCCACCAAAAGGATTCTTGGTCATTTTTCCTTGTAAACAGGCGTGACATCTATCAAGTGGTTTTATCTCAGTAGAGTATAAATATCCATCTTGGCAGAGCTTTGCCAAGCGCTTCTCGTTCACATGACCAAGGCAGTGATGCCATAACTGGGTGATGTATGAGTCATGTGAGTTTGTTTCGTTATCGATTGCCAAAACTTGGTTTTCGTAATTTAATACATAAAAACCATTATTCAAATGTTCCATACCATAACATACATTGTTCTTATAAAAGAGACAACCCTTATTTCCAAACTTGAAAATAAATCCATCCATATCCAAACAAGATACAGAAATTATGTTCTTGGTAACACTAGGCACAAAATAACAGTTTTGTAAAACCAAAATCATACCAGTTGGCAATAAGAGGTGATAGTCGCCAATAGCCAACGCAGCCAGCCTTGCGCCATTGGAAGCTCAAAGATCCACCTCTCCTCTGGCGATATTTCTAAATCTACTTGGTTCCTGCATTTGAATACAGATGTGAGCCCCACAAGCTGTATCTAATACCCAATGTGTAGAAATAGAAAGATTGCACTCGATAACGAACGCACCTTTAGCATCCCCACGCTTCTGGGTGCAGTTCCTCTTCTAGTGGCCCTGCTTGCCACATGCAAAACACAATTCTTCCCGTTCCATGCCCTGCCTCTGGATCTTCCCCTTCTTGGAGGGACGGTGCTCGGGGTATTCAGACCATTTATAAGTCTTTGTCCCCTTTACCTTGTCCTTCCTTTTCTCGTTCACCATAAGGACTGCGGGTGTGTCACGCCCCATGTCCTTATCTACCCGGCGAATCCAGGTCAGAAGCTCCGATAGACTCTTCTCATTGCCCCTCATGTTATAGTTGACAATGAAGCTAGAGAAGGTCTTGGGAAATGATGAAAGGATGAGATCTGTATGCAACTCATCTGGGAATTTAATCCCTATGATGTCCAAGCGTTCAATGTAGCCAATAAGCTTGAACACATGAGGCCCAGCTGGTGCATACTCTCCAAGATTCGTGGTAAACAAAGCATTGAAGATCTCATACCTCTCCTGTCTCGCCTTCTCTTGGTAGAGATATTTAAGGTGAGACATCATTATATACACATCCATGTTGTCATGTTGCTTTTAGAGCTCATTAGATATGGCCGATAGCATGAAACACTGGACATCTGAGGCATCATCCATGTGTTTCATGTAGAGAGATAAGTCCTCATCACTAGCCTCTTTCCTAGGCGCAACTGGAATATTCTCTTCCAGCACATATAATTTCCTTTCATGGCGAAGGACGACGCGTAAACGCCTCTGCCACTCATGGAAATTGGTGCCGGTGAGAAGGTTTTCTTTTTCGAGTATGGTGCGCAATGATATGTTTGAAGTCATTTCCTTTCCGTTTATACAATTTAAGATGAGCAAAGGTTTAGTACTTTATTATAAAAATTGATACAAATAAATAAATTAATACTTATTAGTCTCCCACTATTTTATCGAAATCCAATATCCCTCACCATTGACATTGGAATATTCTATTGCGTGAATATTCTAGTGGAAAGGATCCATATTTCCCTTCACATTACCCCAACTAGGGTTGGTCAAGAAACTTGAAGGGTTTTAGGTAGGCATTCCAAATGCCAACTGCATTAACTCGCAGTTCCTTGATCTGGTGAGTGGACTCCCCAATCCTGAAATCCTTTTTGGATTTCCTCAACCTTTGCCTCTTGGTCACACCAAGTCCTGTTGTGGCAGTCAACCCTTGATGCGAACCAAGTCAAGTCAACCCAAAACCTTGAATTATAATTCCCCGATAATTGAAAGCACCCCAACTAGGGTTGGTCAAGCACTTTGAACTATGGTTCGATTCTAACCAAGATTATGGAAGGCTATGCCGACTTAATATTTATTTTGAGGGATTTTATCCTTATACGTAAATTGCCATTTTATTATCTTTGATTACATTCTTGTTAATATTAAGTGGGATATACTTAAGTGATTAACCATGTCTAAGATAATATTTACGTATAAGCCAATTTTATTTTAGTTCCATCTTGCATGCTCGTTTAATTCATTAATGGTGTGATCGTGACAACACATCCACAATAAATAAACCATGAAACTGTCAGAAATAAAATAAATGGTATGATCATGAGCTTTTCTATTGGTTAGTTTATCTAGCGGTTGATAAACTAACCCAAGACCTAGGGGAGAAACACCTTGAACCTTTCGGGTTCGTGTTTACAGCTTTCCACCTGTCCACCTTTGTATCTCCATGGATTGGTTTCATCTTGGCCCCTGACTTGAGCCACCTCCACTAGCTTGGGAGCTCCATCAATTACATGTGCATTTATCTCACACGTAGGTGAGGGGAAAAAAGGGGTTTTTACATAAAATAATCATTGGGCGCGCAGGACCTTCATATTAATGAGGAGATGGATCGCAGGCCAACAAATTTAATTTAAATAAATAAATTAAAATAAACCATTCACATACAATGGTCTCGGTCTAGCTCATGATCATCCATACATGCAACGATATTTACGCATAAACAAAACTAGCATTCAATTCTTGAATCGTTCTTGTTTAAGATAAATCACGCTCGAATCAATTAATTATCTTTAATTAATCAATCCTTTTATCTGAAATCCCTTTTCTGAATTTCCTTGAGATTCTCATCCATCATAATTTTAAACAAATAAATTCATTTAAAATTATCCTTGTACACAACTTGTACCTTGGAGGCAACCCGGCGAATTCCCATTTATTACGCAAATGTTAAATTAAACATATATATATAAAACACCTATCACGTGTTGTGCCTCAACTTTACGCCTGCACCATGTTACACGTCTCAAGGGTTTGTATAATATAATAATAAATTTTAATAAATCTGCGTAATTTGGGTGAGTACACGGCGTGTAGTTCTGACTAAACGGCGTGTACTTTTTCTTCACCGTCCATCCGAAGTACACGCCCGGGGATAGGGAGTGTTAATGTACTGCGGAAATTTTCGGAGTACACGGCGTGTACAGTGGGACACACGTCATGTAGTTTCTACGTTACACGGTTTCCAGCCGGGCAGGCTATGTACGGAGTACACGACCCAACCCTAACCCGAAGGGACTACACGCCGTGTTCATTGGACTACACGACATGTATTTCGGAAACCATGTGCCACCTATTTCTGGTCAACACACAATGTCTTAAATTCTTAGAAAGAATCCAATACACGGCCAGATTTGGTGGATCAGTCAATGCATTGAACCTAGACTACACGGTGTGTACTTCCGAATACACGTCGTGTATTCTGGTGTTATACGGCCAGAAACATTTGGCTCCTCCAGATGAGTTCCACTATTTTTTTAATCAAAATTAAAAGAAAAATCTGTTTCTGTGAGGTGAAAGAGAAACGAGAGATGAGGAATAGATCTCGATATTCAGATTTCTAGAACGATTAAACATTAATTGAAATAAATAAATTATTAAATGCGTAAATCACCAACAAAAAAACTAAATAATTATAACCAACGATATGACCTGCTCTGATACCACTTGTAGGTTCCGGGCGCAGCGGAAGCGCATTGGTGGGTTCGCCGAACTTAATTTTTCGTTAATCAATTTTCAATCCGAGATCCGTCATGATATAAAACGCCGAATCTTCGGAATATAATGAAGAACGAGAAGAATAGATGAGTCCCGGAATCCTTGAGGAGGATCATCATACGTTGATTATAATTAATTTAATTAATGCATTAGAATTACCTCATTGGAATTCTTTCATCGTTGATGTGTCCGGTCACGATTCGGTGATCCATCCTTGCGTCGTAGAATCCAAGTGTAGGATTCCTCTAGTGGTGATCCACATGTGTGTCACGTATCTCCGGACGTCGCCGAAGAGATCTCCGGGTGCTAGCGCGGATGAACCTTCGCTTCCGATGTCTGCCTTCGACCGCCTTGATCCGGTGGAGGATCTTTCTCTCGTAACTTGAGGGCGTTCTTGGTGGAAAGGGAATTCTCTCTTGGATTGAGAGTATTTCCAAATCCGTTGTGCACAACAATGGCTCACCAAAAAATGTTGGGGTTGCGAGGATATTTATAATCAGGTTTGAGGTTAATAGAGTTATGACAATAAATAAATGCGTTACGCGTTTTATTTATTTCATTAACTCTTATTGAAAACACCCATGTCGAATTATTAATTCCTTGACATGTGCCCACGTTGATTATAATAAATATAATTTAATAAAACAATATTAAATCCTCAAAATCCCAATTGGAAAAACTACACGGCGTGTAATAATTAATACATGACGTGTACTTCTTTTCTATAAAACTACACAGCGTGTATATTTAATATACACGACGTGTACTTTTATTTACCATTTTTCTCCACCACATTTATTAGACCTTGAGTAATGACTATTTATTTCATAAATAAATGTAACTGCATTACTCGCTAATAAATATATTATTTTATCCATAGTATATTCTCTCGAATAACTAGTGTCAAAATAAATGCGATCAGACATCCTTAAATAATTTTTAAACCACAGTCGGGAATAATATTTATTTAACTTGTTAAATTAATATTTAACTGAGATACATGGACTCACTTAGTGTGTGACCCTCTAGGCCTCTTTCTCAGTGGCATTAGGCTGAGCCTGCCTAAAGTCCAAGGTTAGCATCTAGCAACACGCCAAGGCACCCATAGAGAAAGAAGTTAACGCCGCAATGACGTGTCACCTCCTACGAATTCTTACCGTGTAATATAATCCCTTTGTCTCGATATCTCCAATCAAGCGGGTTGCATGCTAGTGCCATCAACCCATGTGCTTGATTATTCGTTCTTTGACTTCCTAGAATTGAACGTGACCATACCTTACCATGGCCATGGATTTATTTAGGCTATATCAATTCCATCAAAGGGCCTGAGATATCTACTTCCGTTATGGATTGGAAGGGACAAATCCTTTCTCTCATTATCTATTAATGCGGTATTACTCCTCACGCACCCAACGTATCCTACCTCACTTCGAGCAGTGTGTCATCACAGTTTTCTTCAATACATCTAAGTGCGCGAGTTGTAATACCCATTAATAATAATCTTAAAGTCTAAGGATCAATACACACGTCTGTAGATAGGAACATCCAATGACAATATGAAATGTGGATTTCCTACTGGCATGTCTCGTTCTCATAATATCCTCCAAGATATTACCAAGGGCGCACACCATGAGAAGGTGCCTCAATGTTTTATGAGTCCTCACCCCTAATTACCTGAATTATTTGTGTCCATCAAATAATATCATCCGGCCATAGAACATACATTCAAGAACAGTGTTATGGCACTTTCGGGTTCTCATCATAGCAGGGATCCGCTACGACCCTTTAATGCAACAGCTGTCCTTAGGACATTATCACATGACATGTCACACAGAAGAACAATCAAGATGTAATAAGGATTTTATTTATTGAAAAAAGTACAAAGTAGTTGTTTCTAGACCACCAACTCCATCACATGGTGTGTAATTGGTATACATGGCATGTCTAGCTATCCCCAAATCTCCACTTATGGTCAAACCACACAAGAAATTTTTTATATATAAATTAATGACATGTAGGAAAGGTACGTAAAATGTGAAAATTACCCAATACCTTATTGGGTTCCACTTCCTGCCTTTGTGTACTAGAGGTTGTGTCTATGTAACAGCCCATATATAAATTGTCAGGTTTGTGTCTAAGTGCGCATTGTTCTACTTTCCATTTACATTTTTTTGGGTTTCTATGTACATTATGAGGTACTAATTGAGCCAACTGGGAAGGGTCACATGGAATGTGACCATGTCACATGGAATGTGACCATGTCAAATGGTATTTGATATTTAATTTGGTCTGGAAATCTGAAAGCCACACAGGGGGTCCCAAATAGCATGTAACATCAAGTAAAACATGATGACAACTAGAATTATCTAGGTCATGAACTACAATCCATGTATCCAATGTACACCACCACCACCAACACCACCATCCTTGTCGACGATCAATGATAGGTGGTTGGCCGAGCCTTACCTTCATCCTCAGCTGGAATCTAGGCATTGAATCCACACAAGAAAACCATTTGTTTAATCTATCCATATGTGCATTGTGTGTCTCTTGGGAAAAAAGAACCTGTGATTTATCCTCATTATTCTTTTATCTATCCGCCATCATCATTGATTCTCAAACTGTAACATCCATCATGTTTGGTACCAATGGTATCAATTCTTTGGGACAATGATTTTTCACACAAAAATATGATTCTAGGTAATGGTAAAAGTATGGGATAATGAAAATTAAAACAATGATTTGACAAATAAAAATGGGAGAAATACATAAGACATAAATTGTGAGGAATGATCCTCATCTTTTCCTTGTTAGATATAGATTATTATTCATAGAATGTTTAAAATAAAATTGGAATAAACAGAACATATAAAATATATATTCCATAAAATTAGTTCAAATAAATATGTGTGATTCAATTTTATTTCTTGAATTGTTCAATTTTCAAATTAAATTTATAAATTGGTTGAGAAAAATAAAATATTGAACATGGAGTTTTGAAATATTTGTTATGAATAACGGTGATGTGAAATTATCATTGATTACATTCAAGGTTACCATTAGTGCAACAAAACTAGATCAATTAATGATCTATCATCATTGACCTAGAACTCTCTCCAATGATCGTCTATATCAATAGGGAATGAGTGTCCAACCTTGTATAAATTCCCATAGATATATACTGATAGGAAATTCTATCACACCATTGGATAATATAAAATAAATCAGGTAATTAATTTATGTTATTAATTCATGGACGACAATGATTTTTTAGGTGCTGAAAACGTTTATATAAAACCAAGTGTGAAACCCATATTCAGAAATTAATGGTTCCCTCATATTTTTGATTAGGGTAACCCTTCAGGATTTATTCCACATTTTGAAGAAATTTATGTGTTCATTCATTTATATATATTATATATTTCATACATTTTATTAGGGCACATTATGCCTTAGAATATTATTTTTTCTTAGTGTATGTTCTCCAAAATAATCAATATAATATCCAAAAATTATACATGGAAGGTAAAAGTAAGTAAATCATGATCATGAACTCATGAATGGGATTAGGTAACCCTTGTATGGTAGAAAATCCATGTACCATATGTGGGACTATTGTTTTTAATGTTTGTTGTTACAATTGGATTTTATTTCACCTTGGGTGATGCACTTCTTATTTGATATTGTTTTTGTGAGAATTTACAATTTCTATGTATCGAAAGAGATTTATTTATTCATGTATCATTCTAGGAAATCATTATTTAATGTGACATGACACATTATACGAAAACATAGGAAAGATTATTTTTGGTGGTGGTTGTATAGAAAATGATATTCATTATTTAAGTAATTAAAAAATGAAATTATTCCAAAAAAATTATAATTTTAAATGATGCTCAATGTTTAATTTGAAAATGAATAAAGTTAGTGTCTAATGAAAAACATTTATTATGATATTTTTCTACACTATCATAGTTATGACCAGATGACAGATGGTCGAGAGTAGTGATAGTGCCTCACTTTTGACTTTGTGGTGAGGTCACAAGGATGACTTGTTTTAGCTTTATGTGAATCTATGTTATTAAGATGAGTTAATGATGTTTTATGTTTCCTAAAATGAGTTTTTCTCATTTTAGAGTATAGCCTCCATTATGAAGTTTTTAGATAAGATGATAGGAGGATATAGATAAAAATGTTTCTCCAATTGTGGAATAAGAGGAACCAATAATTTTGGGTATAGGAGTCAAAGATAAGTTCCACGGGAATTTTTCATCCTT
This sequence comes from Viscum album, assembly GCA_963277665.1. Taxonomy (NCBI): domain Eukaryota; kingdom Viridiplantae; phylum Streptophyta; class Magnoliopsida; order Santalales; family Viscaceae; genus Viscum; species Viscum album. The sequence continues at coordinate 116,553,265 of OY728127.1, forward strand.
AATGCATTTTATGGAATGAAACCTAGGGTGGGATATGTGAAATATTACTAAAATTTAATGGGATTTTGTATTTTATAATCCTTTTAAATTCACCAAGGATGTTGTACCTATGGATGTTGAGTTCTGGATTGAGTCAATATAGATGATCATTTACTATTTAGATACTCTTGTAGAGAGGAATCATAAATTTTATTCTTATAAAGTCTATGTATTAGAAAAACTAGGGGATGATATTTGGGAAAATGTTGATAAACTAGATAATATTTTATTAAAGTAAATTTTTGATATTTTTCTAGGTAACTTTTCTCCAGTGATGGTTGGGTAGGAGAAAGCAATATAGAATATGTTTTCGGCCCAAGTGAGTATGTATGCGATGTACTATGATGGCCCCTTAAATAATTTTTAATGCATTGTCCCAATGTTGGAATGAGATTATTCTTCTATAGTAAATAGTTTATATGATGGAATTAAATGTGAGATTAAGTCTTCAGTTAACATCATTCACCTATATAATTTTTTAGATGTGGTGAATCAAGATAAATTTTTTTAAGGGAACATGATGGGGGTTTCTAGTGGATTTCATGTGGTTTCTACTAGAATACAAAGTGGTATGTCATATGAGATTCAGAATCATTGCCATGAGAATATCAAATAATGATATGTAAGATAAATTTATAGGGAGTATGATTAGGTACATAGTTCAGTTACCAAATATACTCTCCCTAGTGTGGTAGGTCAGTTGAAATTCCTAACAACTGGCCATGACCACCATTTTAGTGTTGAGACAATAGAAAAATTGGAATCTTGTAGAGGTATAGATGAAACCCTCAACTGATGGGGAGGGATTTGGGATCCATGAATTGAATAAGTACTATAAGGGGACTTTTACCCATATCAGTCGAGTAGTTTGAGTTCATCTAGACTTGGATGGCAAGGTGGTGGATGTGGTATGTTAGTGAAAGATCACATGTATCAGCCTGATAGAGGAGCTCAAGGGACTAAGAATTGAACCCATTGAAGAGGGGCTGGACAATTTCATTCAGTTCATCTTTCACATGTGGATACCGAGGGTTTTCCATGGACTGTCAGAGGGACTATTCTACTTTATTTTATTGTTTCTACGTACTTATTTGAAAAATGAGCCTCTATTTATTTTTCATTTTCACAAATATTGAATGGTTTGAGAATCATGGTGGAGTTGGTGAGTGGGGTTTTGATGATTGAACTCAATATGGGAGTATAGTCTATTGACATATGTTAATTTAGGGGGTTCTCATTCAAGGATTCAGAATATTGTTTATATTGGGATCATTACATACCTAATATTTCAGGTTTCTAATTTATTTTTGGTCTCGGTTGTTTTGTATCGTAATGATACCAAAAATGGTTGTTACCATAGGAGACTTGCCATTATATTTCATGGGATAACTATTTTCTTCATCATGGGTAGTGGGATATCGATGCAGGGTATCTAGAGCTAGTTCATCAGAAACTGGGGGAGGACAACACTCCTTTTTCACGTCATTGATGGTGGATTGAGGAGTAAACCATCATACCATTCCACCCATAGTTTACTGGTTCCAAAACATTTCTAATGAAAATTATTAGGGTTTTCACCTTTGAGGTATGATGAATTTATTTTTGATCTCATTCCAAGAGATGAATCAGTTTCAAATCCACCTTATAAAATTGAACCAATAGATCTTTATCAATTTAACAACCATATTGAAATGTTGAAAATAATGGATTTATCAATCTGACTAGGTCACTGTGGGGTTATCTAGTCAGGTTTTCTATGAAGGTTATTGGGAACTCTTGTTTATGTGTTGATTTCCATTTGTGAAATTTCATAATATTGAAGAACCAATATCCTCTTCTATGTATTAGTAATAACACCGACTAATTAGGAGGCTCATGATTTTTCTCCAAGAATGACTTGAGGTTAGAGTAACATTAGTTGAGTGTAAGACCTATTAATATTACATAGACTCATTTTTGAACCTTGTATAGACTATATCTGTTATTCATGAGGTAGTATATACCGATAAAATCTCTAGCAATGTTTATACCATTATTGAACAAAATCATCCACCCATTCCTGAATTAGTTTGTGATTGTTTTTTTTAAAGAAATCATGGATTACTCTAAGATTCTTTATAACACCCCAACCATTTTATGGTATGATTCCCATAAATACATTCTATTCATAGAATATATGTCATAAAGAACTGTGTTCCTTTGAAACAACACTTGGTTTTTTATGAGATATTCAAAACCTAGGAATTGAACATAAATTATCCACTTCTATGTTTAGAATTTCAAAAAAAGGTTATCTGAAGTTGTGACTAGTAAGTCGTATGGAGTTTGATAGAATCAACATGATTTTTTGATGAATATTAATATACACATATTAATAGCAATTTGAATACTAATATGACCCTTATTAATAATAAATAATGATAATATTTTATTTTCGTAAGGTAATAAGATAATGAGAAGTTAATTAATCTTCCAATGTAATAAAAAACTAATTATACCTTAAAATTGTTATTTTTGGAATTAACTAGTATTTTATTTTACAATTAAATTAAAATTAGATAGAAAATTGTTTTCAAAAACTGAGTTCATTTTTGAATTATACATGTCAAAAAATGGAGATGGTAAATTTTAGGGATTTCTCTAAAATACATGATATTTTTATGAATAGTAAAAATTCAGTTTTGAGTTTTCGGTAGTTTAATGAAATACTAATTTCATAATAATTAAAATAAAATGATGATAGACTTTTTTACAGTAACATTTGACATGAGGTGTCCCATGTGGCTAAAACCATGGGCAAATACTATGGGAAAGCCCATGGTTTGGAAAAAAAACCACTAATGAGGTGTCCCTTTGAAACTATTGAAAACTACCTGTATTCTTCTATAAATACCCACTCATCCATTCATTTTCATTCATTCCAAATCTCTCATCCTAGAATATCTTGTGGTTTTACCTCTCAAGTAGTCATCCCAAGGGTTTCTTAAGACCCTAAGGTCCCATCCTTCAAAATCTAGGAGTTACTCGACAAGGTAAGGGAATCCTTCATTTTCTTCTTTTAGTCAACACTTCTTTTAGGCTATCTATTTGATTTTATGTTTTTTTATTACATTACTTTTTATTTTAATATTATATTATACCCTTTTTCTCTCATCATTTCATTTAATTCAATTTTAAGTGACGATGTTATGCTGTCAAATTTTTATAAATGATCTCTTACATTTTCTTTTATTTTCAAGTTCATCTCTTTTCTTTTTCTCTCCTCAAATACCCTATCCAAATGACCATGATAAAATTAAGTATAATCTATATAATGTAATTATATCATGTGAATGGAAGATCCATCCTCAATATTCATTCTCCCTCCATTTTTTTTAAAAGAAATCAACAACCTTGAGGTACTAATTTATATCCATTGTGGACAACAGAGTTTCGTTCTTCACTTTCTCCTTAATTACTTGTCATGAAACCATTTTAATGGTTGAAATAGATAGGAATATATGTGTATCATCTCATTAATTTTTTGTAATCCTTAGACATTGATTATATAAATTAATAATACAAAACAAGTTCATTATGAACAAAATTGCTAAGTTAATCCGAATATTTGTAATAAACTTTTAAATAATGAATCATCATCATGGTATATAACCCAAAATAATTTTAAGATAATATATATCTTTTTAATGTCATTAATAAGATATATTAACAATTCTAGATGTTTTTTGATGCTCTTTTCTGTCACAGAGTCCATCGAATTGAAAAGGGAAATATCGTGAACCCAAAATTGATTCATCCTTTGAAGAAAAACCAAAAATTGAGAAAGGGAGAGCAAGGAGAACATTTCCCATAGGTCGCGCAAGTTCCTGCATGGTCGCACAAGTACACTTGCACGGCGCATAATGGTCGTGCAAGTGACTTGCGTTCCATCTTTGAAAACCGCTTTGGGTCCTCTTCAGCCTATAAATGCCCCTAGTGGGCCCCCCATTTTGATGATGATTTTTTCCAGAATTCAGATAAAGAGATCTGTACGCCCAAGTCTCTTATTCAAGTCTTATGAACACTTATAAGGTAATTCTTTACCTGGAATGAGAAGTATAAACAAGGGAATAAGGACTAAGTGTTAGAATTCACTAACACATTCATACCTATGTGTTTTACCCTTAAGGGTAATAGACACACATGCACGCCTCCTTACCTATTCATTAAAACATGCGCGCCACTATTCTGGAAGTACCTCGGGATAATTCTAAGGGCTTTAAGGAAGGATCTCCCAAGTATTACCCTACTGGTTCACAGTCCCGCAAGTACCCATGTGCCGCGCAGGTATACCTTTACAACCAAGACTTGCACGCCCATGTAGTACATGCGCGCCTCCCAGGACTTGCACTCCCTTCTATTTTTGGGTGCCCTTCCTTCCCATTCCACCTCTCTTATGCCATTTCACCTTTCCTATTCAATATTTAGTCTTCGAGACACTCTTTAAAGCCTTTTATGGCATGTTTTCCTGACTTAATTCATTATATGAAAGGAGTTCCGTGGAAAATCTCTCAAAACATAGTGATTTTCACATCATTATGTCACTAAAGTTACAGAGTTCATTCATTCAACCTCGTCCTTTAAGATGAGAGAATCCCTTAACCTGGGCCTCCTTTTCAGAAGTATGCCCCAATCCAAATCCTTATTAATTTGGGGATCCTCCTTAAGAGTAAGCCCCAAGTCCTCTTAACCTAGGCCTCCTTTTCAGGAATAATCCCCAGTTATAATTCCTCAAATTTGGGCATCCTCCTTTGGAGTAATCCTCATGTCCTCTTAACATGGGCCTCCTTTTCAGGAATAAGCCCCTGTCATAATTCCTCAAATTTGGGCATCCTCCTTTGAAGTAAACCCCAAGTACTCTTAACCTGGGCCTCCTTTTTAGGTATAATCCCCAGTCATAATTCCTCAAATTTGGGCATCCTCCATAGGAGTAAGCCCCAAGTCCTCTTAACCTGGGCCTCCTGTTCAGGAATATGCCCCAGGCATAATTCTTGAAATTTGGGTATCCTCTTTAGGAGTAATTCCCAAGTCCTCTTAACCTGGGCCTCCTTTTCAGGAATAATCCCCAGTCATAATTCCTCAAATTTGGGCATCCTCCTTAGGAGTAAACCCCAAGTCCCTTAATTTTCAAATCCCTTTATCCTGGGCCTCCTCCTTAGGAATAATCCCTAGTATTATGTTCTCTTAACCAGTCATAATTTTTTTTGTTCTATTCTTCCTTCTCAGGAGTAAAACCCAATCATAAGTCCCCTCCTAACTTGGGCATCTTCCTTATGAGTATGCCTGAATATTAGAGTATCCAAATCTCCATGAAGAACATAGTCATTTATTGACCATGTTCATGGATTTCTTCCATGATGTAAATCCTAATCCTCAACTATTTTGGGCATTCATGCATACTTAAGCCCCACATCATTTCATCTTTCATGGAACAATTGTATGGTTTCACAAATACCTCTTGTTTCTCACACCGAGCATGACTCGCGTGATCTTAGAGTGTAAAAGTAATCATGAAATATTTCTTTGAGCCATCAATCATGCATAAACATCGTACTCCCTTACTCAAACTATGTGGGTTCTGATTCCTTTTCCAAAACAAAGGATACCTAGGTAGCCCATCAGCGGGTGTGACCCCAACTCTGAAATAATCCATTTCCCTTTGAATGACAATAAACATCAAGTGCCCCACTGAGTGGACTTAAAACCCGTATGGTCCTTATAATGACCAAGAGTCTTTTATGTACTGATGGATACCATTGAATTTGAATCTCTAACAAATATAGATGATTATATATCAATGAAGAACCTCGAATACATATAAAATATTCTCTAAATTTCCTACATATCAATCATTGATTGTCAGATCTAAGGAAAAGCTCATTTTATACTTGTTAATATAATATGGATTCAAATACATAACATAAATCTATAAAGAGAGTCACAAAGTAGACAATAATTCCCCTCAAAAAGGTGTGATGAGTCTGACCTCCCAGACTCTTGACCAATGAAAATTCCTAAGAATCATCAGTCCACAACCAATGAGCGCCTACCTTTGTAAAGTAGAATGAAATGGATATGGAATCATGGGATTTTTTCGGTTGTACGAACAAACCCTTTAGAAACCGATCAGAATGTTTGAACCTTCAATCAACAAGGTCATCCACAATTCCAGAGGAAAAAAAATGGTGAACCTGACATGAATCCTTAACCAAGTTAAAATGATGCTATGATTATTTGTTAGTCCCCTATTTAAAATCAATGATTGGGCCAACAAAAAAATGAATGACATATTTTCTCATCCAAAAGATGTAGTGGCTGAACTTATCTTGACTATGTCTGTTATATCAAACAAGCTCTCTTTTTCCAAGATCATCTGCATTTCTATAATGGTTTCTATTAAGTTCACATCCATGAATACGTCTACCATGAAAACCTCTGCTACGAATGCCACTGCTGCTACTCCTTCTAGATCATTGTCCTCTCTAAGGATGACATCACCTACTCAGAATCTTCAGTGATGGGTATCAAATGCGCTGGTTAAGGGGTACCATCAAAACGGTACTATTCTGACTCTGGAGGCTGCTCGAAAATCCCTCCAAGTCAATAATTCAACTTGGTCATCCGGACAATGACAACCATCGATCAAGAAGCAGGCGGTACTAACCATCGTCTCCAACCATTTCGGGTCATTATCCCCAGAACGCAATCTCCATTCACTCCCATATTCTGTGGAGGTGAATGAGAAGGTCCCTCGGGACCTTAATTAAAGGAATCATGAGTCCATCCAAAGGGCTCCCATCATCAATCGCTTCCAGACTCATGCGGCAGTGCACCCTCAACATGATGAGGGTATCGACTCCAGGTTTTTGGCTCCGGTTCCTCGAACCCGAGCAGGCAAGACGAATCGCCAAAGGTGAAATCCGGTCAACAGTGAGCAGGTTCTCATCTCTGCCATCTCCGAAGAAGTCCAACAACCTAACTTGGGAGAATGCAATGAGCAGGAACATACACCCGTCCATTTTAATTCTGCTACCCAGCAGACTCGTCTGGCAGCATCACACCAATCCTGCCAGGAAATTCCGGGGAGTACTATAGGCAGGAACATACACCTGTTTATACGTCATCAGCTAGTCAGCAGTCTCGTCTGACTACATATGATGGATCTCATTAACCAAATTCGGAGAATTGCAATCAGTAGGCATATACACCTGCTAGTATTGATCAAGTCTACCAACATTCTCTCTTGGTAGAACTCGGAGAAGTCAGTCGGAAAGCTCCGACGACAAATAGGAAGCAGACTCAACTCTCTGCCCCCACACTTAAGTACTGTCAGGATTCATTGATAGGAAAAGGAGGACAAGAGCAGGCACACATACCTACTCAAATCACAGAATGGACATATATCCCCGTTCCCGCAGCTGAAGTCACCAAGCACATTCTGTCAATGGTGAAAGAGCAGAATCAAATCCCTGCTCATATTCTGGATACATGCCCAGATATTATAACAGCTTCAACATTATCTCAGAGAAAGATACATAAATCTATCCCTACCAGTGGAGTGACACATCAACAGTTCACTCCGGAATAGACACACACATCTTTTCCAGTCCAAGAGGGTTGTGGGGCATACTCCCCCATATCATACAGACAACTAAGTCCGGCACATACACCTGATTTGAGTAGAGACCGTCAGCGTAACCTGGCCATCTCTCCTAATCATGCACATAAACCGGCTCAGATTATCCACTCTAGTCAATAAGTGGTTTCCAAGGCGAGTAAGAAGGCATCTAAGAAGAAGACCCACCCAGTACAGTCAAGAGATCAAGACCCAATCTCTAATAAGGCCTTGCTTGATGCGGGAGTTCTTGAAGCCCTTAGACAATTATCTGTTGGAATCCAAGATTCTACTCCCTCATTTCCCAATTGTGGGATCATTTATTCAGAAGGTCTTCAATAGACACTTCCTCATGAATTATTCCTTCATGATAGTTCGGTCGATCTTGAAGTTTCATCTTCAGATGAGAGCTACAATAACCCTCTGTGTGGACAGAAGACCAAGGAGCAAGAGATCTCATCTTTTGCTGTAACCCATCATGGTGGTCCTCCCCATGATGATGGATTTCTCTACGAAATTCCGCTCCATAGTAGTGATGCACATTGCCCAAAAAATTCTCCACTGGACAATGTAGTGCTGAGAAATCATCTTATCATGAGGCACTTTCAAATGTGAAACCAGTCATGTCTGATGATTCATCTCTATCAGGTGAAATACATTCTCAACAAGAAGGTCTCCTAGGGTGTAGGTCGTTCTCCGAACCACCACTAAGTCATGAATCATCTAGTTTGATCAGTGATTTCTCTATCAATATTGTTGAATCCGACGAAGCAACAAGGAAACACTAGCTCTGGTCAAATAATGTAGATGAATCATCATTGAATGATAAAGAGGAAATGCTGAACATGAGAAAACAACTGATAAAAGGTGAAGTTCCAGTCATGTTTTGGCCTCTGGATGGCTCTAAGTATGACATTATATAGATGTTGACAGAAGATGAAATTCATGATATTCATCTCAACAAATGGAAAACTCTTTGTCAGTTGAAAAAGAAAATATTATCTTATGATGAATATGAATATCATGAAATGATAATAGAAGGGTTACAATGTCAGATTGATTTGGCATCTCTATCAGTCTCTCGATATCCGACGGCTGAAAAGTAGCAGAGATCCCTTCAACGTTCATGCCTTAGTGCACTAAGAAGATTGCACCAGTTAATTTCCAATGACCCATATGATATTCATGTTAGAGGATGGGGTGTTCATGGAGCACTACATTTCACTGTACTCTCCAGTCAGCAAAGCCCACTGAAAATGGTCTCATGCAATGTTATTGCTCATGGCCGACCATAGTCAATGGGTTTTGTTTTTAATCAAAAGATTTCCCATAAACAATTCTCAAATAGTTCTTCTCAAAATCAAGAATACAAAGAACAAGTTTTTGAATTACTCTTACATCAAGCAAACGTGAATATTGAACATGCCTCTCATATAGAGCAAGCACATCATCAAGTGATAGACGTTTCAGAAATTATCCAACAGTCTTTTGAACCAGGTGATAAAAGTGGATATCTATTGATGCATCCACCTAGTTTCCGGACGAAGGTCCGCAAGATCCAGATAACTTTTAAGAAAGTCTCAGACATAGCATGTCAAGAGCCACCCCAGCTTGCCAGACTAGGAAATATTTTAACCCAACCCTTGGAATCAATAAATAGGATTTGAGGAGTTGAGAAAAGGCATCAGGAACAACCCTAGTTCACTGGGCTACAGAATTTTTCAAATCATCAATCCCCTCCTCAGTGAAATTTGGTCTCCTCTTGATTGGGGAAGAAGCCACAAGTGGAACGAAGATCCAAATTATTAGGATATTCTCTCCAAATTATAGTTCACCAAGAAGTTCCTGAGAAATCAAATTAACAAAAGGTAATGTCTGATCAGGGGAATGGCAGATGAAAATATCACATAAATGATGATATAAGGGATATGATGTGGTATACATCAATTAATGTCATTAATTCCATTGTTGTTGATCCTCTTGAACATGAGGCTCACTCAGGGGACTCAGATGAAGAAGTTCCTGCTCCAGAAGTTGTATCCACTGACACAAATGAAGAAGGTGTGCATACACGAAATCAAAGGATTACCTAGAATCTAGGTAATCCTTCATGTAACCCACTTTCCCCTCTTTGAAAGGGATATAACAATGTGTTAGGAAAGAGTCATGTTACATACCCTTCCTCTAGAGAAGGCCAATCGCTCTCACTAGAGCAGAGATTTGCACAATAGGAGGAAGAAATGAAGGAATTGAGGAGGATGAATACAGAATTACTTAAGGTAGTCTTCCTCCTAAGCGTGCTGGAGTTAGTCAAACAAGGGTATTTTTTGTAGTTACTAATATGGATCAATAATATCCTCCTCTATCATTACACACTCATAGGTCTAATCCTACGGGTCAAGTGAGACAAGAATTGGCGGTGCTACCATTAGTTGTAGTACTAACCACCACATCTGTACCTGCTCCATTCATTGCTCCTGCCCAAATCCATGTTCAAACAAATGTTTCTAAAAAGTTAATAACTACCATTGAGCCATTAACAACTCGGTTAGAGACTATGGAAGGGAAGCGTGCACAGGTTCAACCCAAAAAGAGATCTTACCCTGAATGGGTAGACTCAATCCTTCCCCCATCAAGTTTTGGGAACCCTGTATTCCCTATTTTCAATGGATTAGGCGATACTGAACAGAATTTTATGCATTATCTGTCTTGTTGCGATCCTATAATGGGAACTCCAGAATTGCAAGAAGCAGTGAAACTCATATGCTTCGTGAAAACCTTGCAAGAACCAGCTTTTGTTTGGTACAAAAGCTTGCAATATTAGTCAATTAACAGGTGGGAAGATCTTCGCCAAAAATTACTTCTTTAGTTCAACTCAACATTGCCAAAGCCAACAGTTTTTGATCTTATAAACTGTAAGCAAAGGGAGAATGAAAGAGTCTCATATTTCATTGCTCGCTGGAAGGGGTTAACATATTCCCCAAGCTTAGCAGTCCCTCAGGAAGAACTATTGCCAATATGTGTGGAAAATATATGTGATGAATTATGCACACCGTTGATCCCTTTGAAATATACCAGAGGGTTTTTATACCTTACTTAAATTGCTCAACAGATTGAAGATTCTCTTATAAAGACTAAGGATAAGGCTCGTATAATTCCATCTACTCCAGGAAGGATAATGGGTAAAGAAGATACTACTACAGTTATGCTTAAACAAGCACCTATACCTGCTTCTACATCAAAACCTTCATCTTCTCGAAAGGATCCACCTCCTGAGCACCAAAAATAAAGGCCGTCTCTTCAGGATGATCAAAGGGATCAAAGATAAAAAAATATTGAGGATCTAAAGTGAAAAATAACTCTTTCCTAAATGAACAAGTTCCTGGTTACTTCATTTAAGCTCTGGAAAATTATTTGGTTTAGTTTCCAAGGCCCAAAAGGCCAAACAAGGAAGGAGATGAAGACCATACAAATTATTACCCCTTTCATCAAATGTTGGAGCATCCCATCCAGGAGTGTTTTGTCTTCAATGACCTCATGCAAAAGATGGTCGACTCAAGACAAGTCAAATTAAAAGGTTCTTCAGCTCATGTAGCATGTGTTACTTCTACAGTCGAGAGGAAGAAGGTGAATGAAAAGAAGTTAAAAGAAAAAATGAACAAAAATATGATGATTGGATGGTCAGAAATATGATCGATCAAACTCATGCTATTTTTCGAATGCAATTGATGAAACCAAATTTTCCTTCTGCCATGAATGACGCAGCAAAACCCTCTTCATCAGAGGGAAAATCCTCAAAGAAACGGCATAATTTGAAGAAAGAAAAAGAATCAGAAGAAGATGAGTATGTGGCAAAGCCTAAGTTGTATTTGACTCTGGTAGACTTCATGCCATCTACTTCAAATTCATGAGGACTACCCCATCAAATGGCACAACCTAAAAAGGTTAATTAGACAGAGTCTTCATCGGATGAGGAGTTTATTTTTGGTTCTGTTAATATGATTCAATTAACAGATCCATGTGCCAGTCGCAGTTTCGATTTTGATAAGCCCGAATTCCTTGTATCAAACAAAGGAATCAGAGGAAGTTACAGAGGCTCATGATATAGGGGAAGACATGAATCTTTCAGAGGCCACTATTCTAATTATACCCTTGCTAGAACTGTGTGTGCGGCAGAAACTCATGGCAGGGCCCTTCAACGAGCTCAACAAGAACAAGAAACTTCTTCCACACAAGGGAGACTCATCCCTAGCACAATTATTCTGGAAGATCGGTTGAAGGTTCCATCTTCTTCGTCTCAGCAAGTAAATAGACCTAATCGGTCTAATCTTCCAAAGTCAGGAGTATTACAAACTCCTATCCCAGTACAAGATGTATCATATTACAAAGAATCAGCTTCTAAGGCACCTACTAAACCACATTTCTTGTTGTGAAACGCAGACCTTTGGATCAAAAGTAAGATATATTGTAACACCTGTCCCAAGTACCGGCTAAGTTATCAATTTTGGATGCCTTGAATTTATCAAATGATCTTTGGGAGGCTCTCATCGAGGCTTTTTCATGTCCTCAGGAGTTTGAGACTGAAATTGATGCAACTGAAGTCTAACATGTAGAGAATAATCCTGCAGAATGCCATGCAGTAATATATTTTACTGATGAAGATGAAGATGATGTCGTGCATGGACATATTAGACCTTTATACTTTTCTAGAAAGGTCAATGGCATAGACATCCCATGAGTTTTCATTGATAATGGTTCAGGAGTCAAACTAATACCCATTCGTACACTTCATCTATTGGGCCACACAGAATCTGATTTATCGAACCACTGGGAGAGATTACACTCAGAACTCATTTTGGAGATCTTGTGTCCAATTCAGATTTCATGGTTGTTGATCCAGACTCAGCCTTCAACATCTTTCTTGGAAGACCCTGGCTACATCGGCATGTGGTTATCCCTTCGTTATACCATCAATGTCCCAAATATTGTTTCGATGGTCAAACTGGGACATTGTATGGTGATAAATCCCCATTCAAGACATGTTAATATCAATACATTGAAGTGGAATTCTACCACATGAAGAGAAAGGAGGAGTCTGCAACAAAGGATATTGCTAAAGTTAATGCTCTGTATGGTTTGGAAAATATTCCAGTAAACCCATTAGCACATGTGAGTACAGATTATGTGTTACCTATCAGTCAAATTGACAGGATATACCCAAATCAAAATACTCTTATGGAAAGATCCATAATTTCAATTATGACAATCAAGCCAAATAACATGGGAGAAATTTGTGATCCACCAAGAAATGATGAATGTTCAAATGGAGATGTCTTCATTTCATATGCTGAAATCCAACAAGTCTATACTTCGCCAGTCAGGCCAGGGAAAGTTATAGCAATGTCAGAGGTAAACATTGATGTCGATTCTCACTCCATCATATCCTATTTTTTATCCAAATAAGACCCTTAATCATTATGTGGGTTGGAAATGGATGCTTATTCTTCAAGATGTGCAAATTTTGACATCTCTTCTGATCATGGAAATTCTGCTTCATAATCTACTATACATGTAGAAACAGAAGAAGTAACACATGTTGAAGAAGAAGAGGAAGATCTCATAGATTCACCTCCATCATTTGAAGAGGGTATCTCTACCACCATGGATGAACTCAGAGAAATAAATCTAGGTACAAAAGAAGATCCACTCCCCACATTAATCAGTGAGGCCATGACTCTTCAAGAACAAGAGATGTATATTTCATTTTTAAAGAAAAACTGAGACATATTTTCTTGGAACTATACAGAGATTCCCGGACATGATCCTGATGTTGGTACTCATCATTTGGGTTTACTAGAAGAACATATAGGATTCACACATGCCGCTAGAAGAACACACCCAACCAATGCTTCGAAAATTGATGCCGAAGTAGATAAGCTCATGAAATCTAATTTCATCATAGAATTTAAATATCCCAAGTGGTTGGATAATATTGTCCCAGTGAAAATGAAGAATGGGTAAATTAGAGTATGCATTGATTTTAGAGATCTTAATTGACATTGTCCTAAGGATGATTTTCCAGTTTTGATTACAGAACTCTTGATTGATGTGACAACTGGCTATGATGAACTTTCCTTCATGGATGGATATTCTGGATATAATCAAATCAGAATGGCTCTATAAGATGAGGAATATACAGCCTTCAGAGCTCCTCAGGGTGTGTTTTTTCTATCAGGTAATACCCTTTGTCTTAAAGAATGCTGGCGCAACATATCAGCGTTCCATGCATTGTATCTTCAAACCCTTTCTAGGAATGTTTGTTGAATGTTTTGTGGATGATCTGGAAGTCATATTCTGCAAGCTTCGACAACATAATTTGAAAATAAACCCCTTAAAATGTTCTTTTGGGGGTAACCTCAGGAAAATTTCTCGGCTTTTTTGTACGCCATCATGGTATTGAAGTCGATCCTGAGAAGACAACGTCAATCCTTGGTATGTCACCTCCTCGAAATTTAAAATAATTGAGAGGATTTCAAGGATAACTAGCCTTTATTCGGAGTTTCATCACCAATTTCGCAGAAAAAATCTTACCCTTCACCAAATTGGTGAATACGGGAGTCACTTACCCGTGGACTGAAGAATGGAAAGAAGTATTTGATATTCTCAAGAAATATCTCTTGAGTCCACTGGTACTTATGCTACATGATGAAGGAAGACCACTTATCCTCTATGTGATAGCTCTAGAGCAATCATTGGGTGCCATTCTTGCTCAGAAGAATGATGCTGGGAATGAAAATAGCCTCTACTATCTCAGTCGGACTATGCTTGAAGAAGAAACCCGATACTCAAATATTAAGAAGTGATGCCTAGAATTAATCTTTGCAGTTCAGAAATTGAGACACTACTTGTAACATCATGTGGTCTAGCTGGTATATCGCAATAACCCGCTCAAATTCATCCTTATTCATCCAATGATTACACGACATCTAGAAAGGTGGGAAGTTATTTTGTAGCAGTTATACATTCAGTATGTGTCTCAAAAGGAAATAAAGGGCCAAGCTCTAGCTGATTTCCTTGCTGATCACCCCTTAGTTGAAGACACATCTTCAAATATTGAACTCCCTAATGAAGAGGTCTTTTCTATTCAACAATGTCTTCAAACATGGGAAATGTACTTTGATGGTTCTTCCAAAAGTCTAACTGGGAGGAAAATGGAAAATCCTAAATTCAACAAAGTTGCCTTAGGGATTGTACTAATTTCTCTAGAAAAGGTAGTGTTTCCTTATTCCTTCTTATTGTGGGAAGGTGGTACGAATAATGAAGTGGAATACCAATCTCTCATTGCAGGATTGGAGTTGGAGCTTCCAGCACAAGTGAATCACAAAAAATTTAAAGGTTATTCAGACTTGGTAATCAAACAAGTCAATGGGGATTATGCAATCAGAAAAGAAGAACTAATCCCTTTTTATGATTATGTCAGAGAGTTAATGGAGTATTTTCCTTCAGAACCAATATTTTCTTATGTCCCAAGATCACAAAATTCCTATTCTTATGCACTGGATAATATAGCCACAGCTCTGGCAGATCCAAATCGGGATGAGACAACCATCAGTATTTCCCACCGTCGTACAATTTAACCTTATGTTCGAGCCAGAACAGAGGAAATCAATGAAATTAGTCCCATCTATGGACCTTATGGTCACAATATGGGATGGATGGCACCTATCAGGGAATACCTTCAAAATGGAATACTTCCATCGGATAGAGCCGGGAAAGAACAAATCTGGCGATGTGGGTTCAAATTTACTATTTATGATGGCCCAGATCACCTAGAGAAAATTCTCTACAAGCATTGTTTTGATGGAGTTCTCTTTAGATGCATTGATGGTGAAGAAACAATGGTTGTCATGAATTAAGTGCATGCAGGAGTCTGTGGTGCCCACCAGTCTGGACATAGACTGTCTGATCAGATTCGAAGGCTTGGATACATTTGGCCTTTAATGATACAAAATTGTGTTGATTTCACAAAGAAGTTTCATTCATGAAAATTACATTCCAACATCATTCATCAACCTCCAGAGTTTCTTCATAAAGCTAAATTCTGATGGACATTTTCCACATGGGGAATGGATGTGGTGGGACCATACCCTTCAGCTACGACCAAGCAGTTTAAGTATATTCTTACTGCTACTGACTTCTTTTCCAAATGGGCAGAGGCAAAACATCTCAAATAAGTTAATTCTAAAAGCATTGTTAGCATCGTCAAGTCTAACATCATTACCACATTTGGTGTCCCTCATACCATATTGAAAGACAATGGAACCAACTTCTATTCATCCGAGGTGAAGAAGTTGTATCAAGAATACAACATCAAATCCAATCATTCATCTCGGTATCATGCAGCGGCCAATGGCCAGATAGAAGCCTTCAACAAGAATCTGTCAAATATACTGCCAAATTTGGTGGATAAATATAAGAATTCATGGCCTGATGAACTCTTTCATGCTTTATGGGATTATCGGACCACCACCCGTACTGCAATGCAGTCAACTCCATATTCACTGGTATATGGAACAGAAGCAGTCTTGCCCATTAAAGTTAAATCAAATTCGCTTAGAGTAGCCATTTGAGATCAACAATCTACCGATGAACAATCTCAAAAGAGATTGGATGAATTCGAAGGGTTAGATGAAAAAATAGTGTGTACTCTGTACCACTTGTAAGTCTATCAGAATCGAATAGCACGAGCTTTCAACAAAAAATTTCATATTGGTTCATTCGTTCGGGGAGAATTGGTATTAGTTCTCAGAACTAAAATGATACCAGGAAAAAAACCTCCAAAGCTTGAGCCAAAATGGGAAGGAACTTATTCAATACATAAGGTCTATTCCAATTGATCTTATTCTTTAATCTAAATGGATGAAGAACTCGTCACTACTCCAAACAATGCCAAATTTCTGAAGAAGTATTTTGTATAAACACAAAATAAATCATGCACGGTCCATACATATGACCTTAAACTATTTTTATTACTTTCGTCCAACATGACGTTAAATTGTGACGTCCTAACTACATGACGCTAAACTGTAAAAAAGTCCCTTATGTCCAGAAAGACGTCAAACTGCATAATCAACAGTCCATCCATATGAATCTAAACTATTTTCATGTCCCTTACGTCCAGCAAGACGTTAAACTGCATCATCCACAATCCACACATATTACTCTAAACTATTTGCATTTCTTTCATCCCACATGACATTAAACTATGAAGTCCTAACTACATGACACTAAACTATACAAAAATATCTTATGTCCAGCAAGACGTTAAACTGCATAATCAACAGTCCATGCATATGACTCTAAAATATTTGCAAGTCCCCTACATCCAGAAAGACGTTAAACTATGGAAAGGTTCCCTAATTTGTCCAACATGATGTTAAACTATGTTCCCTTCATCATCTTTTCTATATGATGTTAAACTATACAGCGATGGTCCTTATATATGACCTAAAACTATTTGAACTTTCACCCAACATGACGCTAAACTATATCATCCCTTTTTCATCCAACATGACGTTAAACTGTGAAAAAAGTCCCCAATACATCCAATATGATGTTAAATGGTGTACTCTTTTTTCCTCACAGCATGACATTAAACTGTATAGTCCCCCTTTCGTCCTAGCTACATGACGATATACTGTACAAAAGTCCTTTAATATGACCTACATGACATTAAACTATACTTTGTCCCTACTACATGACATTAAACCATACATCACTAATAGTCCTAACTGCAAGACTTTAAACTGCATAGTCCCTTCATATGTCCTACATGACATTAAACTATTCATTGTTAAGGTTGTTGTTTCCTCTTCTTTCTCACACCGAGTATAACTCACGTGAGCTTTGAGAAAACTTCAACCATAATACCCTCTCTGGGATGCTAACCACGCGTATGTCCCAACATCATTTTTTAGGTCGTTTTCCCTAAGAACAACTTGATCATTAACTAATTCTTTAATTGAACTACACAGACTTTGATCCTTGCCTTCCAGGCTGGGTACGTAGGAAACCTCCCAAGGTTCAAGCCCAAAACCAATCTCTTCACATCGGTTCACCTCCATCTCATACGATGTTAATTCATGAAACCGTCCCCAGAATCAATATCTTTACATTGGTTCACATTTTTCCTTTCTATATGACATTAAACTGTACATCATTTTTTTGTCCTGTACGACAATAAATTACATTATTTTTTGATACCCTCAACTAAGAGGGAATAATTATTTACATTGACTTTTCAATCATGTTTCATTCAAAAAACTAAGTGCATACATGGAAATGCCTGAACCTTTTATCTTGGGTTAATCCATCATTGCACTAAAGTCCCCTTTAACCCTTCACATGTACGAACCACATTTGTATAGATGGTATTTCGAGAACTACATGGGCTTGATTCCCATCCTTATGGGATATGTAGGAACAATCGAGTGTCCCTTGAATCCAACCCAATGTCTTTTGGGCCTAACCCCAAATTCCACTTTCAGTCCCTTGGCTGAAAAGTCCCCATGAAAACACATATTGTGTATTTCTTATAAATCATCCAATCTCTATGACCCTAAACTAAGATCTCCTATATTTTCGTCTCGCATGACGTTAAATTGTAGTTTAAGAACTATGTATGTCTTGATTACCAACATTATGGGATACGTAGTGAAGTCCAACATTTCAATTAAGGATACAACCACAACATGATTATGGTTATCATTGATCCCTGTATCTCTGCATGCATTGGAAAATACCCATCATTATGTGTCATAATCCTAATCTTGAATACTTCTGCATCTTCATAACCATTTTCTTGACTTCTGGTCACAAAATGTCTAATTTCTGAGTATTCTTTTTCTTGACCATCCAACAGATGCCCTTAGGCGGCCTTGAATA
This sequence comes from Viscum album, assembly GCA_963277665.1. Lineage (NCBI taxonomy): Eukaryota > Viridiplantae > Streptophyta > Magnoliopsida > Santalales > Viscaceae > Viscum > Viscum album. Next base: position 116,571,902 of record OY728127.1, read on the forward strand.
AATAGTCTACATAACAGAAGTGTCAGCCAAAAGATGCTATTATTTGACTATGCAGCCAATGCCCTTAGGCGACCCTGCATAATTCGACCCCCTAATGGGTTTGTCAGATACTGGTAACTTCATTCTTGGGAAAAAATCCTTTTTTTCCTTATTGGACTTATAAAAAAAATTGTAAGGATCCGCAAAAAATAGTTATCCTTAACATATTTATTTCATTTTCATTTTCATGATCTGAAAGTATTCAAATCTATAGTTTATATTTACTTTCCTTATGTTTGGGTCAGACCTTCGTAGGAGTAAAATTGATCCAATTCTTAGACAAACCTATTTAGAAATATCGTCTCCATATTCAAGTACCTCTCTCCATAAAGAAAACTATATAATTTGGAAAATTTGAATCCCCATAAAGTTTCACTGGCTTCATAGAAGTAGAAAAGTAAATTCTTGAGAGTTATTTTTCCAGACTATCTAGCACGTGCCCTTAGGAGGCCTTGCTTAAGTTATCAACATAATGGACCTGTCAGCCAAAAGATGCTATTTATCTGACTATGAAGCCAATGACCTTAGGTGGCCCTGCATAAATCAACTCCCTAACAAGTTTCTTAAATAATGGTAACTTCATTCTTGGGAACTACTTCTTCTGATGACTTTTTTAGCTCTTTTTCATATAATTCCTCATATTAAAATTTTCGTAAGTTATAGTTTACATATATTCCCTCATACTTGAGTATGGTAATATATTTTTAGATAAATTGCCAAGGAATTGAGTCAATTCTATTCTATTTCGGTCAAAGCTATTTCGACCTTAAACATTATCCTCTTTATGTCCGATGTGCATGACTTTAAACTGCCCCCAAAGGAAAAGGGAACTCTAAATAAAAGTCAAGTTCCATCTCACTAAACATACATTTTTTATGATTTGGGTAATATTGAGTAATTAAAAGATTCAATGTTTTAGTGTTATTTATAATAATCCAAGAAAAAAATCAAACTATGATTCTATTTCTTCTTTACCTCAGATTCAAATCCTATTTTCTCTCCAGTTCCAACTCTGAGGGGAGACTTTTGTTGATGATCCTTTCCGTCACAGAGTCTAATGAATAGAAAAGGGAAATACCTTGAACCCAAAATTGATTCATCCTTTGAAGAAACATCAAAAATTGAGAAAGGGATGAGCAAGGAGAACATTTCCCATAGGTCGCGCAAGTTCCAGCATGGTCGTGCAAGTAAACTTGCGCACCGCCTAATGGTCGCCCAAGTGACTTGGGAACCCTCTTTGAAAACCGCTTGGGTTCCACTCCAGCCTATAAATACCCCCAGTGGGCCCCCAATTATTATGAGGAATTTTTCCAGAATACAGATACAGAGCTCTGAATGCCCAAGTCTCTTCTCCAAGTCTTCCGAATACATCGAAGGTAATTCATTACCTAGAATGGGAGGTCTAAACAAGAGGAATAAGGGCTAAGTGTCAGAATTCACTAACACTTGCACGCCTAGGTGTTTTACCATTATGGGAAATGGACACACTTGCGCGCCTCCTTACCTATTCATTAAAACATGCGAGCCACTATTCTAGAAGTACCTCGGGATAATTCTAAAGGATTTAATGAAGGATCGACCAAGTATTACCCTACTGGTTCACAGTCGCACAAGTACCCATGTGTCGCACAGGTATACCTGTGCACCCAGGACTTGCCCGCCCACGCAGTACCTGCGCGCCTCCCAGGACATGTGTGCCCTTCACTTTTTGGGTGCCCTTCCTGCCAATTTCACCTCTCTTATACCATTTCCCCTTTCCTATTCAAGATTCAGTCTTCAAGACACTCCTCAATGCCATTTATGGAATGTTTTCTTGATTGACTTCCTTATCTGGAAGGAGTTCCATGGAACATCTCTCAAAATGAAGTGATTTTCACATCTTTATGTCAATAAAGTTATAGAGTTCATTCATTCAACCTCATCCTTTATGATGAGAGAATCCCTTAACCTAGGCCCCCTTTTCGGGAGTAAGCCCCAGTCCAAATCCTCATTAATATTGGAATACTCCTTAGGAGTAAGCCCCAAGTCCTCTTAACCTAGACCTCCTTTTCAGGAATAATCCCTAGTCATAATTCCTCAAATTTGGGCATCCTCCTTAGGAGTACTACCCACGTCCTCTTAACCTTGGCCTTCTTTTCAGGAATAAGCCCCATTCATAATTCCTCAAATTTTGGCATCCTCCTTAGGAGTAATCCTCAAGTCCTCTTAACCTGGGTGTCATTTTCAGGATTAATCCCCGGTCATAATTCTTCAAATTTGGGCATCCTCCTTAGGAGTAAGCCCCAAGTCCTCTTAACCTGGACCTCCTTTTCAGGAATAAGCCCCAGTCATAATTCCTCAAATTTGGGCATCCTCCTTAGGAGTATGCCCCAAGTCCTCTTAACCTGGACATCCTTTTCATGAATAAGCCCCAGTCATAATTCCGCAAATTTGGGCATCCTCCTCAGGAGTAAGCCCCAATTCCCTTAATTTTCAAATCCCTTTAACCTAGACCTACTCCTTAGGAATAATCCCCAGTCATAATTTCCCTTAACTAGTCATAATTCCTTTTGATCTGGGCTTCCTTATTAGGAGTAAAACCCAATCATAAGTCCCCTCCTAATTTGGGCATCTTCATTAGGAGTAAACCCCAAGATTAGTGTATCCAAATCTCCATGAAGCACATAGACCTTTATGGACCCTGTTCATGGCTTTCTTTCGTGAAGTAAATCATAATGCTCATCTATTTTGGCAGTCATACATACATAAGCCCCACATCATTTCATCTTTCGTGGAACAATTGTCTGGTTTCACCAATACCTCTTGTTTCTCACACCGAGCATGACTCACGTGAGCTTGGAGTGTAAAAGTAATCTTGACATCTTTCTTTTATCCATCAATCATGCACAAACATCATACTACCTTACTCGAACTATGTGGGATCTGATTCCATTTCCAAAACAAAGGATATGTAGGTAGCCCATCAGTGGGTGCGATCCCAACTCTAAAATAATCCATGTCCTTTTGAATGAAAATAATTTTAAAGTGCCCCACTGAGTGGCTTTAGAAGAAGAAAGGTCATAATAATTCCAGAGATACTTTTATGTACTGAAGGATACCATTGAATAAGTATCTCTAACAAATACAGATGATTCTCTATCAATGAAGAACCTGAAATAAATATAAAAGATTCTCTAAATTTCCTACATATCAATCATTGATTGTCTGATCTAAGGAAAAGCTCATTTTATACTTGGTAATATAATAAGGATTCCCGAACATAACATAAATATATAAAGAGATTCCCAGAGTAGACAATAATTTCCCTAAAAAATGTGTGATGAGTCCGACCTCCCATCCTCTCGACCAATGAAAATTCCTAAGCTTCATCAGTCCACAACTAATGAGTGCCTACCTTTGGAATGTAGGTCCAAACGGATATGGAATCATTGGATGTTTCTAGTTCTATGAAAAAACCTATTAGAAAAAGATTGGAATGTTTGAACCTTCAATCATCGAGGTAATCCCAAATTCTAGAGGAAACAATGCTTAAACACATTTCTAATGAACTACCATTCATGAAAATAAGTAAACGAATCCTAAAAACCAAGGAAGAAAATGCTTCCAAAACAAGAAAATTGAATCTCTTAAACCCATAAAAGGGCCATGAATGAACCTATTAAGATTATAATATATCAATTAAATGTATATGAGGATCTGGAGTTATTAATTAATGATGCCAAATTTCATTATTCAGGGAATTAAAACAAACTAAGAACACACTCGAGCATAAGGAAAGGGGTTTCTCATCTCACTCTCATTTCCATGATATTTCCATTGTTCGCCAATTATTTCATTTATTTAATATATTTGTACATAAATTTGATATATAATCACATAAATTTATTAAATTCATGGTATTAAAAGACTCATTTTAGGGTTATTATGTTCTTTTCATATGATTTGATCAATTAGATTATAGTAAGAGACTTTTTCTCAACTACTATTTTGTTGTGACTAATATTGTATTGTGCACCTAATAATCCTTATGTGGTGTACCAACTACCCATTTGAGATCAATTTTCAATTGAAATTATATTTAAATTATATATCCATAATCTCATAAAATGGATATGTTTGATGACAAAACTGTATACCATTTTACATACGGTGTTTATTTGGAATGTTATTTTATTTTTTGAAATATAGATGAATCTTTATACTCTACTCTATACAGACATTGAAAAGGAATATTTATCTTGTAGTGAATCAATGTATAAATAATTCTTCGGACTTTTCATGGCGGTTGGGGAACTCTATATCCACTCGATGCATCGGTAGGTCTAATGAGACAAATCAGTTGGTGGCAAACCCTTCGAGTTTGTTTCCAAAAATCAGACGGGTTTCTACCCATAAAACAAACCCATTTTAACAGTATTATGGTATCATGTGCCAGATACATGATGTCCAATTAATAATAATTATATTTATTCATTTTCAGTCATTACTATCTATGAGGATTTTACTATGACAAAATCTTTGGATGCATGCCCTTTCTCAGTTTATTAATGGTGTATGTATTTCATTTATTGATCATGCCATATTTGTTTATGATTGAGTAATTATTGATTCATGGTTACACTATTTGTTACCCCTTACTGAGTGTTTGAGCTCACCCATTTCATTGTCAAGCTTAAATATGTGATGAAGAGGAGATCATTTATTGAGTTCATGTGGATGCATTTTTTAGTTTTTGTTATGTATTGTATTTTGTAACATTCTCTAATGTTATATGAGTTACATTTATTTATCTCGTTTCTTCAAGATTACTAAAATGATCATTCCATCAGGATTTTCATTCCTTCTAACCATGCCATAAAACATGTAATGCACTGGATATGGTCTAGAGGTGTTGGAGAGTTACAGTTGGTATCAGAGGTTATGTCATTACAACTGTGGAAGTTGAAGTTATTAATGGTGTGGTGGTAGGTACTTTAATTATTTCCTCAAATATAGCCAACACTTTATTTGATTCTAATCATTGATTTTATTTATATCTTCCCATTTTTACTAGAAAATTAGATATGTACTATTTCTTTTAATATAGGAGTTATTAGTCAAAACTCTTAGGGGATGCATCATTGCAACAAAAAAATGCCATATAGCCCCGCCCCCCTCGTGACTTGTAAATGGGCTTTATTTCCTATCCTTATCATCATACCAATGACTCACTTTGGTATAATTATCAGTATGAATTGGCTGTCAAACTATGATGCAAAGATTTATTGAAAGACATAGAAATTGATAATTTTTTATAATGGTAGGGAATCTCTTACCTTTAGAGTAGAAACCTTACCATCTGATTCTTATCTAGACCCACCCCCAATAGCTCTAATGAATGATATTCATGGAGAGAAAGAGGAACAAATATCTATGGGTGAGGAAAGAAATATTCAAAATGAAGCTGTGCATATAGTTCAAGAATACATTGATATATTTCTGGGGGATTTTAATGGACATCCTCCAGAGTGTGAAATTGAGTTTTCTATTGAATTAATTCCTGGTGAAAACCCTATATCGAAGACCCCCTATAAAAGAGCCATGGTGGAGTTAGAGGATCTAAAGAAACAACTAGAGGAGTTGAGTGAAAAAGTATTTATTCAACCTAGTGTTTCTCCATGGGGAGCCCCAATATTGTTTGTTAGGTAGAAAGATGGATCCATGAGGCTGTGCATTGATTATAGGGAAATCGATGATATTAAAAAAAATAATAAGTATCCTCTACCCTAGATTAAAGATTTATTTGATAAAATTCATGGGGATCAATAATTTTCAATGATTTTCCTTCGATCCTGATATCATCAACTGCATGTGAGGAAGGAAGATATTTCAAATAGAACATTTTGAACTATGTGTGGGAATTATGAGTTTACAAAGATACCTTTTGGACTGACGAATACACCATCTGTTATCATGGATTTAATGAATAGTTTTTTCAAATAATATCTTGATAAATTTTTTATGGTATTCATCGATGATATCTGGGTATACTCAAAAATGTACGAAGACCATGAGGATCACTTGTGGATTATTTTGAGAACTCTTAGAAGAAATGAATTATGTGGGATGTCTAGAATGTGTGAAGTCTGGCTTCAATCAGTTTCTTTTATAGGCCATATTGTCTCTATGGATGGAATCCTAGTTGACCCTGTGAAGACAATGGAAATCCAAGATTGAAAAATGCCAACATACACAACCGGGGTACATAGTTTTATTGGCATAACAGTTTACTATCAGTGGTGCGTTCAGAATTTCACTCTACCGGCTAACCCACTAAACAATCTCACACGTAAAGGAGTTATGTATGTGTGGACAAAAGGGTGTATGAAATTCTTCGAAGAATTGAAAATAATTTTGGCCAATGTTAAAATTTTGGCTCTTCCATATAGAAGTAATGAATTATTGATATACATCGATGTATCAAAGAATTATATGTGTTACCTCTTTATGCCAAATGATAAAGTTATTTCTTATGCATCAAGACAGTTTAAGACCCATGATCAATATTATCCAACTCATGATCTTGAGTTAGCGGATGTTATCTTTGCTCTGAAAATAAGGAGACATTATATCTATTGGGAAAGATGTGAGATTTATACGAATCATTAGAGTTTGAAAAACATATTCACACATAAATAAATTAACATGAGGCAAAGGAGATGTCTCGAGTTACTAAATGTTTATGATTGTTCAATACACTAACACCCAGGAAAGGCAAATAAGATGGTAGATGCATTCTGTAAGAAGGATCAGGGACTGCAGACTCAAATGAGGATTGAGAGAGATCCTATATTTTTGGATCTTTTAAAGATGGATATACGAATTTTTAAGGAATGAGAAACACCCTTTCTCTTTCAAATAAATTCTAAACCATCTTTATTAGAGAAGATAAAAATCTCCCAATCTAATGATGAGAATATACATCATAAAATTAATGCAATTAGGGATAGGAGACTGCCTGACTTCATGTATGAAGAAGGAGTTCTGGAATTTGTGAATAGGTTGTGTATTCTATTAGTTCCTGAGCTAAAAAGGGATCTATTATACGATTCCCATAGATTAAATTTTTTTATACTTTCGGCTAGCACAAAGATGTATAGAGATCTGAAGGAATATTTTTTGTGGGATCATATGAAGTGGGAAATGGCTGCATACATGTCATGGTGTCTAGTTTGTCAACAAGTGAAGGTAGAGACACAAAATCCCAAAGGAGTTATGCAACCTCTACTTATTACTATGTGGAATTGGGATAACATTATTATGGATTTTATAATCGGACTACCGAGGACACCTAGAATGAATGATGAAATATGGGTAATTTTTGACTGTCTCACAAAAATCAGCACACTTCTTTCATATAAAATAGGATTTACAACACGAGTTCCCGGAAAGACTATCTATTAATTAATTTATAAGACTTCATTGAGAACCTCAATCAATTGTATCCGATCAAGATCCTCGATTTACATCAAAATTATGGAAATGTATTCAGATGGATTTGAATACTAAGCTTCGTATGAGTTCTATATATCACCCCCAAACTGATGGAAAATCTGAAAGGACTTTTCAAACTCTACAAGACATGCTGAGGTCATGCTCTTTTTAATTTCAAGGTATCTGGGATCAATAAATGCCTTACGTGGAATTTTCATACCACAATAGTTTCCATTATATTATTCAAATGGATCCATATGAAGCATTATATGGAAAGATATGTCAAACTCCAACTTGTTGGGACGAAGCTGGTAAGAGGAATCTTATAGGCCCAGAACATATTGAAGAGGCCATAACACAGGTGAACACAATCTATGCCCATATTAAAGTATCCAAAATTAGGCATAAGAGTTGTGCTGAGAATCGGAGAATGTATTTGGAATTTCATGTTTGAGATCATGTCTTTCTAAATGTATCTTCATGGAAGGGTGTCCAAAGGTTGAGTATGAAAGGGAAAATAAGCCCCAGGTACATCAGACCATTTGATGTTCTGGAATGAATCGGAGTTGTAGCTTACCATTTAGCGATGCCACCAAATCTCTCTTGAGTTCATGATGTCTTCCACGTGTCATTGTTAATGAAATAAATTCTAGACCCAACACATGCACTCAAATATGAAAAAATAGAACTAGAACAGGATTTCTCATACTGTGAAAATCCTATCGGGATTCTTGACACAAGGGAACATGTATTGAGAAATCAGACAACTCATCAAGTAAAGTTTCTTTGGAGAAACCAAAATATGAAGGAGTCAGCATGGGAACTAGAGGATTTTATGAAGAAGAACCACCCACATCTTTTTGGTGGGCTTTATACAAAAAAATCCGCAGACAAAATTTTCGAAGGAGGGAATAATATTACACCCCAAAAATTTTATGTAATGCTTCCCTTAAATACATTCTATTCATAGCCTATATGTCATAAAGAATTATGTTCCTTTGAATAAAAACTTGTTTTTTATGAGATAGTCAAAACCAAACCATTAAATATAAATTCTCCACTTTTAGGTTATGAATTTCAAAAAAAGTTCATCTAGAGTGGTGACCAATAAGTCATTTGGAGTCTGATAGAACCAACATGATTTTTTGATGAATATTTATATACCCTTATGAATAGTAATATGAATAGTAATATTACCCTTATAAATAGAATATAATGATAATATTTTATTTTCTTAAGTTAATAAGATAGTGAGAAGTTAATTAATTTTTCTATATAATACAAAACTAATTATACCTTTAAATTGTTATTTTTCGAATTGACTGTGATTTTAATTAAAAATTAAATTAATAATACATCGAAAATTATTTTCAAAAAATGGAGTTATTATTTGAATTCTACACATCGAAAAATGGTTATGGAATACTTTTGGAATTTTTCTAAAATACTTGAAATTTTCATGAATAGTTAAATTTTGTTTTGAGTTTTCGATAGTTTAATGAAATCATAATGACATAATAACTAAAATAAAAATCTGGGAGACTTTTGTACAGTAACATAAGACATGTGGTTCCCCATGTGGAAAATAACATTGTAAAATACCATGGTAAAGCCCATGGTTTGGAAAAAAACCAATAATGAGGTGTCCTTCTAATATTTTTAGAAACTACCTCTCTTTTTCAAAAAATACCCAGTCATCCATTCATATTAATTCATTCCAAGTCCCTCATCCATAAAAATCTTTTGGTTTTACCTCTATATGATCCCTCCGAGGTTTTCCTTAATCGCCTAAGGTCACATCCTTCATGATCTAGGAGTTACTCTACAATGTAAGGGAATCCTTCATTCTCTTCTTTTAGTTGACACTTCTTTTATGTTATCTATTTGATTTTCCATTCTCATATGATGGGGTTTGATTTTATATGTTATTATTACCACCCTTATGATTTCAATATGATTATATACCCTTTTTATCTCATCATTTCATTTTATGAATATTTAAGATACGACATTAAGCTGCAAAATTTTCATAAGCAATCTCTCACCTTTTCTTTAATTTTCATGTTCATCTCTATTATTTTTCTCTCCTAAACTCCTCTACAAAAATGACCATTATAAAATATATTATCATCTATAAAGTGTAATTATATCATTTTAATTTAATATCCATCATCAATATTATTACTCCCTCACATTTTTTATAAACGAAATCAACCTCCATGAGGTTCGAATTTGTAACCTTTGTGAACGAAAGAGTTTCATTCTTAACTTTCACTTTAATTTCTGGTCATGAAACCAATTTAATGGTTTAAATACATAATAATAAATGTATTTAATATCATTAATGTTCGATAATCCTTAGTCACTCATAATGTAAAATAATAATACAAAACAAGTTTATTATGAAAAAAAACGGCCAAGTTAATCTGAATATTTGTAATAAAATTTTAACTAATGAATCATCGTCATGGTATATAACCCAAAATCATTATAAGATCATTTATATATCCTTAATTTAATTAATAAGATATATTAAAAATTCTTGATGTTTAACCACATTTCAAATGAGCATCCATTCAAGTAAACAAGTAAACGAATCGTGACAACCAAGGAAGAAAATGCATCCAAAACAATAAAATTGAACCTCTTAAACCCTTAAAGGGGCTATGAATAAACCTAGTAAGGATTTAATAAATCAAATAAATTTATAGGAGGTTCTGGTTTTATTAAATAATGAAGCTAAATTTTCGTATTCAGGACATTAAAACAAACAGAGAACACACTCGATCATAAGGTAAGGGGTTCCTCATCTCACTTTCATTTCCATGAGATTTCCATTGTTTGCCAATTATTTCTTATATGTGGAATATGCGTACCTCAATTTGATATATAATCACAATATTATATTTATATTCATGGTATTAAATGACTTATTTTGTGGTTATTAATATCTTGTTATATGATTCGACGGATTACATTGTAGTAAGAGACTTTGTCTCAACTATTATTTTGTTGTGACTAACTTTGTATTGTGCACCTTATAATCCATATGTGGTGTACCAAATGCCCATTTGATATCAAATTTCATTTGAAATTATATTTATATTAAATATCTATGATCTCATATTATGGATATTTTTTTTGAATAAACCGTATACCATTTTACATACGGTGTTTACTTGGAACATTATTTTAATTATGGAAATATTGAGGAATTAGTATACTCTACTATATACGGATATTGAAAAGGCATATTTCCCTTGAATTGAATCAATGTATAAAGAATTATTTGGACATGCAGGGGTGGGTGGGGCCGCTATAGCCCCTCGATGTAATGGTAGGTCTCATGAGACAAATCCGTTGGCGACAAACCCTTCAGGTTTGCTTCCAAAAATCTGACGGGTTTCTACCAACAGAATTAAACTATTTAAATGGTATTGTGGTTTCATTTTCTAGATACAGTAAATCCAATTAATAATCATTCTCTTTATTCATTTTCAGTCATTAATATCTATGAGGTTTTCACTATGACGAAATCTAGGAATGCATGCACATTCTCAGTTTTTAATGGCGTTTGTTTTTCATTTATTCACCATGTAAAATTTGTTTATGATTCAATTATTATTGATTCATGCTTCTACTACTTGTAACCCTTACTAATTGTTTGATCTAAACCCTTTAGTTTCCTACCCTCAACAGCTGATGAAGAGGATACCATTTATTGAGTTTTTTTGGATGCATTTTTCAGTTTTTTATGTATTGTATTTTTTAACAATCTCTAATGAAACGTTAGTTACATTTAAGTAATTAGTTTCTTGAAGAATACTAAACTGATCATTCATTCATGATTTTTATTCCTTCCAACAATTCCAATATAATAAGTATTTCACCGGATCTAGTCTAGAGGGGTCGTGGTTTTAAACCATTGACGAAAATTACCAACATATTAGAATCGTCTTGGGTACACATATGAGAATAATCTATATTCCACGCCATCTAAGTTTCAATTATATATATAGATGGTATATTTTATATTCCACCTCATCTATGATGATTGAATATCAATGGAACATGATAATGTTTAGTTAGTTGTTTCATGGGAGTATCCAAATATTTTTTGGGATATCCATATCTTTTTGGGTCTTCATGTTATTATCATGTGTTTATCAATTAAATTTCCATGAATGGAAGTACAACTATAATGATTGACCAAAATTATTCAATGTTATGGAGCATGTGAGAATGATTTCTAGGTTTTACCGAAATGATTAAAAACATTACTAAAATTGATACTACCAAAGGTGGGTGAGGAGTATACCATTTTCTTTTTTATGCTCAAGATCATTCTTCTAGAAGTGTTTATGTACATAGATTTAGTCTGGATGTATGAGTAATGGTTTTTGTGTCCACATTAATGGAATTATAATATACATGATCTTGAGTTAGTTTTAGTGTTTTATGCCGTAATGTGTTGGAAACATTACATGCTAAGAGATTAGGTTATTGTGTGTACCGATCAAATGAATAAAAAGTATATATATTTATATAATGAAATGTATATCTTGAAGTGAATATTAGTAGAGTATAGGATACCATTTTTTGTTGAGGTTCTATATACACTTGGTGATGGAAAAATTTATTTCGATTCATTATGTATGATGCAAAAACTATGGTAGCTGATTTGCCCACTTTTTAGTAGAATTTGATGGCTTTGGTTGCTGAGTTGCATAAAAAGGTTTATTAGGACCCAAAGTAGATTAGCCTTGTATCCTTATGTTTTGAGTCCACACTTACGATCTGGATTAAGGAGTGAAAATATGAGAATATGGATTTTTTCCCCTTGAGGGAAATACTTTAAGGTAGATAGTGACCTTCTAATAAGAAAATATATGTGTTTGAGATCATATATATATATAGAAGCTTGTTGTTGAAACTCTTTGTATGTGAGAAGAACTGATTTCTGAGATTCATACCCCATTGTGAGTGGTGCATCCTTTTTGATGAAAATGTACAAAGAACTATGTCAATAGTTTGGTTGTAAAACAGGAAAAGGGATACATTGGGGTACATGACATGATTCTACAAATTACATCATTTGAAATCTATGCATTAATGACTTTGTGGTTTACAATAGTCATTTCCCATTTCAGAATTGGAGGGGGATGAAGCTATGATGGACATTGTCACAGGTGTTTTTAGGACGCCATTGAAGAATGTCACTATTGGGGTGATAGTGGGATGATTGAAGAAATAATCCCATTTCATTCATATATGGGAGACTTCCATAGAGGATTAGTTAGGGGGCATGTATGTTTTGATGATTGTATATTTACATGGGGAACGATGATGTATTATTTCATAACATGATGAATAATTTACATCAAAATTTGTGAAGGGATTATAGAAAACATTAGGTTCACATGTATAAATTAGTTTGGATATCCACACACATATAGAAGAGAAGTCTGAATGTATTATACATTTATTGGAGGATATGCTATGGGTGTGAATCTGAAACATTTGTATGTCCTGCGATAACAACATATAACACCGTTATTATTCCTATTAGGAAATTTATCAGTTGAATATTTACATTGAAACATGTGTGGAGCTTTATGGTAGGAAATGAATATCACCTTTATGTTGGATGGAGGTTGGTAAGTCTTAGTTTATGGGCCCATGTCTCTTATAGGATACATCAAAGAAGGTCATTTGGGATTCAAAAACAGATGTCTATGTATCATATAATGAACAATTCATATGCTGATAAATGTCGACAAACCCTTCATTTAATAATTGTGGATCATGTGTTCGTTTTGGTGTCACCATGATTGGGTCACCATAGGATTCAAATGCAAGGCATACTAGAATCCAGTATTAATGGAACTTTTTAGATAATGGAGAGGACTGGACAAGGGGAATTACATCGGGCTCTACCAAGGTTGTATAGTGAAATGAATGATGTTATTCAAGTGTCACAACGTTGGACGTATCAAAATGAACTTTCTCATGATATAATGGATGACTATGTTGAGCTTGAGGATGATGTGTAATTTTTGTAATGCACTGAGATTTATGGATTTTTTTATTAATTTAATATTTTGATATATTTCATTTCATGTAACTATGAAAATATTTTTAACTAAGTAAAACACTTCATTCCTAGGACACGGGATTTTCATATGTTACAGGCAACGAAGACTTGGTGTACATTACCCATAACGACATTTTTAGTATACATTACACACAATATTAAACTTCCTCGATGGATTGTGTAACATGCATGACTGAGGGTAAAAAAACTATAATATATAATTAAAGATTTTATTATAATGAGATATAAACTAGTCATTAATTTGATGGATATTAAGGGTATGAACTAAAGTATTGAAATATGTGGTTTACAACAATATATGTTGAATTAATATGTAAAGAGCTAGAAATTACATATATATTTTTTAATTATGTGGGAATATTTTGAGTCTGCAAAAAATTGATACTAGATGATTCTAAGGCATGGAGAGCTCAGCACAAATTTATGAACTTTTTTTAAGTTACATTCAGTAAACATACAAGTGGTGATATCTAACATTTTAACTGGTGCTCGGTTTAAAAAATATGATGGTTCTATTGAATTCGTAGTACTGAGATTTGCTTATGGGAAGCTTAACTTTGTTCGGAAAATGTTGGACAAAAAAGTTACTATTTAAAATTTACAAATAAATAATGAAATAAATCAGTGATTTATTTTATTTCGTATATTGTAATTGATGAGCAATGATGGAGGGGACGCTTGGTTGTCAGACCATTTAATGGTTGGTTTTAGTGTCTTGTGTAACCGCACCATCAAAAGATTAATGGATTCATTAATTAAACTCATTAATTAACCCCATTAATTATGGGAAAATTTAGACTCTCCATTATCTCTATTTAATCAATGCATTGGAGTAGGTTTTTTGAGAGCTACCAAAAAATTCTATTATGAAACATTTATGACCTTCCGCTCCAACGAAGAACAGAGATAGAGCAACGGTTGTTGGAGGAATAAATGGGTGCTGAAAAAAGATGACTAACACCGTCGGACATGGAACAATATTTGTCATATGCATATCCTTACAATGAATTCATGTAGGGGTTTTATTCAAGAGTTTTATAATTCTTCTACTATTGTTGATGATTGAATTACTTACATGTTATAATGCTAACACGAAGGGAGCAAGCGGAATGAAAAAGTCCCACACACTCCATCGATCTTGGTTTTGGTGGAGTTCTTTATGGGTGACCAGAAAATATGGGGAAAATGATGAAAATGAGGGATGAACAGTGTAGGAGCCATCCTGGGAGTCCTGTAGGAGCAGATGGGAATGAAATCGGACCACTGTGGCATCACTGGTGGCCCACAGAAGCATCGTCAGTGCAACAACGACAGTGACTGGAGGAGGAGGTTGCCAGAAACTGCCGACTGTGAGAAGGTGGAGGAGCCCGAAGGCGCACAGTAGATGAAGGGGGTGGCCACCCAACACCGTACACATTGGAGTTGGTTGTCATGCCGAGGAAGAGGGTCACGACTCTATGCTGCTGCAGATGAAGGGGGTGGTCGGCCATCGCCGGTCGCGCTGATGCTGGGTGGTGCTTCGTGACATCATGCCATGCCGGAGGGCGGTCCCGCGCCCCACAGGTCCTGCGGGTGATCAGTCCGAGTAGACCATCCAAATAGGCTGGCACCAACTAGAGCCAGTGCTTTGAAGAACCGAACGACCAATCCATTCGAGAGTGGAATGCACACTCAAACTAGCCAGTGGGCCGCGAGGTCCCGCGGCCTAGTGGGCCGCACTCAGCCGAGTGGGCCGAGCTGAACCAGTGACCCAGAGTGCCTAGACCATGCCCATTGTACCTAGCCTGCAGCCAGTGGGCTTGACTGGGACCACCCAAACCATTCTGAGCACCTCCCCTTTGGGTCGGGCCCTACGGGTCGTGTCGGGTTGGTCTGACCGGGTCGGACCAGGCCCAGACCCACTAACGACATAGTTTCACTTAATTTGGTATATATCCTAAACCATATGTGTGTTTGATGAACCATCTTCAGAATTGGCACCCTTTTTAAATGTTGTTCCATTTTAGATAATCTATTTTAGATTTGGAGAAATCTGGTGTACGACCGAGTTGGATCAGACTCGGATCAAACCAGGTCCCCATCAAAAAAATTCCTATAACGTATGGACCAGGTGTCCGATTGATGCACCGATAGGTGCGTTAGAACCCTTATGACAAGATGTATCATCAGGTTACTTCTTTATTGGACATTGTGGCAGTTGATTTCTGACCAATGGCTTGAGGAGCATATCCTCCACGAATCAAGCGTGCTTAGTGCGGGAATTTAGTGGCTGGTTGTGATGTGAGGAAAGAATAGTGATCCTATGTGGGTTAGTTCCTATCGATCCTGTGTGGGTAAAAACTCATCGATCCTATGTGGGTAAGTATCTATCGATCTTGTGTGGGTCCGCACTCAGTGTTCCCATGTTGGTTAGTGCCTATCGATCATGTGTGGGTCATCAGTCAGCATTGTTGTGTGTGTCACCACCTAGAAATTCAATATGGGTAATAATATATTGATCATGTGTGTGCTAGAAGCATAGCCTCTCGATAAAATAAGATGATATAAATTTACAGCTAATCACCTGTACTTTTGTACTTATGTTATACCTGGTGTGAGAGGTCTTTTGATTTGTGCTTAGTGATTGAGGTCATGATTTTTGGTAATTCATTTGTGGAATTCTATGAAACCTTCAGGGGTCACAAGGTCCCTACTAAGTATTTTTATACTCATAAATGCAGGACCTTCCCCCGCACCTTGTTGTGTCATGTGAAAAAGTAGGCATCTTGGACTGATACTTGGGGAGCTAGGATCTAATGGTGTACGGAGGTTACCAGTTGATGTGGAGAGACACAGTGCCGATATGTACCTACCTTTCAATTAAAATCCTTGAAGGGAGACCTCAGGAGCTATTTTTCTTTTTACCTGTACTTCGGTTTCTGTTGGGCAATTATTCTAGGTCCTTTTACTTTCAATACTTACTTTTACACTAAGATTGGGTTTTTGGTTGTGGTTGTACCTTTCTTGTTCCATTGTGTAATACTAGTGCATAGTGTAATCTATCTGTGTGTGTATAGGTTTTTAGGAAAGGCCTTCCATTTTAGGGATGTCTTTTCGATGCTAGTTACCAACCCCTAGCATATAAAAGGTGGGATTAGGGTGGTCAAGGCATGGTCCCCATGGGACGAGTCTTGACAAAGTGGTATCAGAGTGTAGTCAGTTATACCAGAAGAACTAAGAGTCTATGTTTTAAATAGAGAAATAGATTTAAGTGTCTTTAGTTGGGTATCATTTTAGGGATTCCAGTATTACTGCGGTAGCTGATGTATCCATACTCTAGGAACCTGAATTTTATTTTATTACTATGTACATGAAAAAACTAGTTGCGTGTGTTCAAAAAATGTTCTTTTCTTTTTGATATCTTGGAGTCTGGTCACTTGTTATAACATATTGATTGTTGTGAACCTGTTTCTTTCCGGATACCTCCATGTAAACAGCCATCCATGATTACAGAGAGAGATCATGATGATGACCCACCAAGCGATGGGGCATCAGTATAGGGTTCTATTATAGTGATAACACCTTCGGGTGGTGTTCCAGAAACACCACCAACCATGGGGAAACATTTTTTACAATCCCCACAATGAGACCACGCACATAAAATGAGCACAATGCATGAGTTCCATAGATAATGGAATCCAAGGTTTTGAGGCATGATAGACCTACAGGTAACTAGGGACTAGTTGGAGGATGTGGCATGGGTTTTTTTCTTGGTTGAGACACAAGAAGACCAGATGCTGATCCAAGATACTAGCCTCTTTCCGGGCACAATAGGGATGTTGTGGATCTTGATGCTGTAGACACTTGAGGAGGTGAAACCCTCCTTGTTGGACATCAAGGGCCTCTTCAGGGTAGAGTTCGTACTAGTGAAAATATTCTATGTGTGTATTCAGGAGCTACTTCACTTACAACAAGGCAGTCTGATAGTATCCTAGTACATGGCGAGATTCATAGACCTCTATCGCTACTCCACCGACATGGTTAGATATCAATTCTTTTGGACACAGAAATTTGAGTAGGGTATCTGATGGGAGATCTTAGTGTCAATGATATTCCTCAATATCCTGAAATATGCTAGAGTGCTAGAGTGAGCACTGTTGTTGGAGAGATTTCTGGCTAAGAAGACACTGACAAGGAGAGCCACCACCAGACATTAGATTGTCGAGCCCTCTGCAGTAGGTAGTAGGTAGATGACATAGTGTTAAAAGCAGACCAGGCCTTTAATAGGGGAACCCTAGGATGAAGGGTTTGAGGATTCGATCTCACGGGATAGAGGGGGTCAGCATAGAAGCATATTCTGCTACACTTGAAGTGGGTAGGGTCACATGGCTTGTGACTTCCTAACATGCTGCACCATAAATCAGTAGATGATCGAGGGACCGTAGAGGCAGAGATTGAGATTCTAATGGTGAGGTATTCATGGACACAGACATGTCAGAGGAGATGGTTATGTAGTATGCGGTGGACGGTGATTTGAGGTTCTACCCCCACCACCACCAGGAGGTCTACCCCGACCTCAGGGAGCCGGTGGACAGAGACGAGCTCAACTTCAAAAATTTGAGGCCTATGATCATGTTTCTAGAGAGATGAATCGAGTTATGATATTTTTCTACTCCACCCTAGCTACTTTAATTATAGAGAAAATTAGGATTCACTCTTTTATAGCTAGAACCCTTATTCATAACTCGGATATTCTGATGGAGATATTGGCACGATCCTTAGATTTAGTGACTTTAATAGGAGAGGATTTGACAATTACGCCCTGGTGCTAGTAGTGTGACCTTACTCATGGAGGCGAGAGATTCGGCTAGGATATCCTCATAGTAGCATCGGGGAATTATGATTTCATCTTTGGTATGGAATGGTTATCCACCATTCATGCTCAGATTGACTGTTTTAGGAAAATAGTGCGGTTGACCGATAAAATGGGACTAGTTTTTCCTTCACCAGCAAGAAGGGAACCTTTGAGGCTCAGGATGGGCTTTATCAGAGGATGGTACAACCGAAAACTCATTAGTTGGCAAGCCTTACCCTAAAATAATTTGATTATAGGAGTTCGAGTTATCTGGTAGTGGGGGACCGTAATGCTAATGTCATCCCTAAAGATGTTCTATGACTACCTCCTCACAGATAGGTAGACTTCTACATTGACCTGTACCCAAGGATGGCACTGATATCTACACCAAAAATATCAGATGGAACCTACAAAGCTTCTTGAGTTGAGGGTACAACTGGAGGTCCTATAGGCTAAGGGGTTCATAAGGCCTAGTGTTTCTCCATGGGAAACCCCGATTTTGTACGCCAAGAAGGCGGATGAGAGTTTGAGGCTTTGCGTGGACTATCGGCCCCTGAACCAGGTGACTATGAAGAAAAAGTATCCACTTCAGAGGATTGATTTTCACTTATCTCAACTGAAGGGATATCAATGGTTTTCAAAGATAGACCTCATATCATGCTATCATCAGTTTAGGGTACAAGATGAGGATGTTCCGAAGATGGAATTCTGATGCCGGTATGTCCACTACGAGTTCTTGGTGATTTCTTTCAGTGTGACCAATTCTACGACAATGTTCATGGGGATCATGAACAGGATCTTTCAACCTCAACTTGATCAATTCATGGTGGTTTTCATTGATGAAATCTTGATCTACTCGGTGTTAGAGGAGGAGCACACTACGAATCTGCTAATAGTTCTGGATAGACTCCAAGAGAACCAAATTTATGGAAATCTCTCAATGATCCAATTCTAGATATGGGATATCCATTTTCTTGGACACATTATCTCAGAGGACAGAGATGTGTTGGATTCAGCCAAGATTGTGGAAGTTATTTCTTGGGATCCACCCATGAGCGTGACTGAGGTGGGGAGTTTCTTTGGGTTCGTTGGGTACTACTGGAGGTTCGTAGTTGACCATTCCTGAGTAGCAACACCATTTTAATCTTTTAAAAATAAAATACAACATTCTCATTTATAAAGAGATAACAGAAGATTTTATAGGAGCTGAGGTAGAGATTGATGAGTGCCCCCATCATAAGGCTACTAGAAGAAGGTGTTGGGTATGTAGTCTACTCTGATGAATCAGGGACTAGGCTGGGATGTTTCTGGATGATGGAGCAAGTGGTGATCGCCTATGGCTCATGAAAACTGAGGCATCAAGAGAAGAAAAATGCTACTCATGACCTGGAGTTTGAAGCAATGTTCTTTTGCTTGAAGATGTGGTGGCACTACTTAATGGGTGAATAGTTCACAGTCTACTCTAGTCACAAGAGTCTCAGGTAGATCATCTCACAAATGGTCCTATGCCTGAGACATCGACAATGACTGGGGTTCCTATAAGATTATGACTTTGAGATAGTATACACTCTGAGAAAGGGGAACGTGGTGGAAGATGCACTCAGCAGGAGGTCTGGAATACAGTTGCTGAGTGATGTGAGACAGTAGCTAGCTGCATTCCAGTTATCCTTCATGGATAGTGATGGAGCAGCTTACCCCCAGTCTATGATAGTTACTCCCCCACTCCTTCAGTGAGTCCGGGATGCACAACTTGCATACATTGAATTCGAGGCCCGATGTGAATAGTTATTCTCAAGACGGGCTTCTGAAATATTTTATAAAGGTGGGGAGTACATCATACTTTTTAGAGGACACACCATGGTTCTACTGATGCTGTGAGAGGATGTATTTATGGAGTTCCACTCATCCCCATTAGCGGTACATCCTAGATTAGAGAAGATGTACGAGGACCTCTAATATCTGTACTGGTGGTTTGGGATGGATAAAGCAGTGGCATAGTTTGTTTTAAGATGCTTCATTTGACATTAAGTGAAGGCCGAGTACCAGGTTTCAGTAGGCTTGGAACAACCACTTGAGGTGACTGAATGGAGGTGGGATGGAATCTCTATAGAATTTTTGATAGTGCTACCACATACATCCAATGGCCAGAATTCCATCTGGGAGATCTTTGAACGACTCACCTTGTCAGACCACTTCCTAAACATATGATAGAATGGATCAATAGAGGTATTATGATGCCTCTATGTACAAGAGATTGTATTACTTCACGGGGTGACATCTGTAATCGTCTCAGATCATGAAAAACATTTTACATACCATTTATGGAAGGGATTGTAGGAGGAGTTTGAGACTCATCTATTCATGAGAACCACCTTTCATCCTTAGAAAGGTGGTCAAACGGAGTGGACCATATAGATTACATGGGACATTCATCGTGATTTTTTCCTTGATTTTGGTAGCTATTAGGAGGAACAACTACCCTTGGTGAATTTTCAGACAATACTAGTTATCACTCCACCACCAGCATGGAACTGTTTGTGGCCTTTTACAGGTGACGATGTAGATTACCTCTATGCTGGACAGAGCTAGTGTTGTCAGCACTTATGGGTCCGGATTTGGTACATGCTACCATTGAGATGGTGCAGGTCATCCTGGAGGAGATGAAAACTATACACAGCTGGCAGAAGTCTTATGTCGGCAGAAGATGAATATCTTTGGAGTTCAAGGTGGGAGGCCATGTATTCATATGGGTATCACCCTAACGAGGATTGAAGATATTTGGCTGGGGCTGAAAACTATCTATGACATTCATTAGATAATTCCAAATCATCAACAGAGTAGGTGAAGTGGCATACCACCTAGCTCTTCCCCCATTGATGCACACTGTGCATAATGTTTTCCATGTGTCACATATGAGGAGGTATGTGCATGATCCATCACACGTTATTTACTGGGGTGATGTGGACATTAATGATGGGTGACATTTGTAGAGTTCTAGGTGGAAATAGGGGATCGATTGGAGCGGGTCCTTAGTGGGTAGTCGATTCCTCTGGTCTGAGTTCGGTGGCAACACGCGAACGATTAAGAGTGATCATGTGAGTGGGAGTCTTATATTATTTATCAGTACCCCCATTTGTCTCCTTCATATTGTTATGGCTTTCGGGGATGATAATACCTATGGTTTAGAGAATTAAACAACCCAGAAATTCTATATATTTTTTTAAATAATTTAGGATTATTATGAATCTGCAAAAATTGACGGCATGTGATTCTGAGGCCCAAACATCCTGGTATGAATTTATTAATTTTTTTATGGTATGTTCAGTAAACGCAAGAGATGATTTCCAAATTTTTAAGTAGTTCTCAGAATTAAAAAACTGAGGGCATCGTTGAATTCGATGTTCTGGGATTTACATAAGGGAAGGTTATGTTTTTGTAGAAAAAGATAGATAGAAAAGGTAATTTTTGGAATTTACAAAAAAATAATAAAATATATCAACCTCTTATTTTATTTCTAACTTTGTAAAGAATGAGCGATAGTGGTGGGACCGCTGGGTTGTCAGACCAATTAATGACCGGTTACACTTATTTGTGTAACCGCACCGTCAGAAGATTTTTGGGTTAAATAATTAAACTCATTAATGAACCAAATTAATTGTGGGATAAGTTAAACTCTAATTTTTCTCAATTTAATAAAATTTTGGGCATAGGTTTTGTGATAGCTATGAAAGGAGGCTCTGATGAAATGCTGGTGAATTTTCGCTCAAATGAATAACAGGGATCAACCGTCGGTTATTGGAGGAATCGATGGGTGATGGTGAACGCCGACCAACACCATCGGACACAGACCCTTCTTTCTCATCTGTTTCACCTTCAAATGATTTATGGTAGGGGTTTTATTCAAGATTTTTATAATTCATTTTCTACTTTTGATGATTGAGTTGCTTCCAGGTTATAATGATAAAACGGAGGGTGCAGACCGAACGAACTTGGCCAAGACCCTCCACCAATCTCAATTTTGGTTTCATTCATCATGGGTGACTGGAGAATATAGAGGCGAGGTGAAATTAAAGGTCGGTCAGAGTAGGACATGTTCTGAGAGGACCATAGGTGTAGACGGGAATGAAATATGACCTTCAGAGCTTCACTGGTGACTCATGGAAGCATCACCTTTGTAGCTGTGTCGACGATAGGAGGAGGCTGTGGCCAAAAACTGTCAACCATGAGATTGTGGTGGAGCTGAAGGATCTGCAATGGATGAAGGGGGTGTTAGGCCTATGTATACTGAATTGGAGTTGGATGACGAGCCATAGAGGAGGGTCACGGGTCCGTGCAGCGGTAGATGAAGGGGGAGACCAACAATCATTGGCTGCATTGATGTTGGGAGGCGTGCCATGACAAAATGCATTGGATGAAGGCAACTTCATCAAGCCATAACAATGTGTAGACCCACACCAAGAGGGTCCCTTGGGTTACTGGTCTGACCGGACCGGATAGCTTGAGCAGCGCCAACTGGCGCCATTGAATTGAAGACCCGAACGACTGAGTCGTTCAGGAGGGGAGTAGACCCCCGAGCCAGCCAGCGGGCTGGACAGTTTCTCTGCCTGGTAGGCCGTGCCCATCCAGGTTGTTTGGGCTGCACCCACTACCCAACATTCCTATCCTACAATCATCGGGCTGAGCCCACGACCTAGGGGGTTAAACACACGTCCAGGCAGGCCGGACCCAAACCCATTAATGACACAATTTTTCTTCAATGGGAATATCTTCTAAACAAGGTGTCCAATGGATGAACCGTCTACGGTGTTGGAATCCTTAGGGAGAGAATATCCTTTTGAGAAACACAACATGAAATTTGGAGAATGTTGGAGTACGATTGAGTTGGATCGGACTCAAATCCAATCGGTCCCCTGTCACTAAAATGACTAAAACTTAGAGACCGTGTGTCCGATTGACGTGTAGTCAATTTCATTAGAACCCTTTTGAAATGAAGGATCATCGGGATACTTCTTATTGGGACATCCTGGATTTTGATTTATGACTAATGGATTGATGAGTGGATCCTCTCAAAATCATAGGTGTTTATTGCATGAATCCAATGGCTAGTTGTGACGTGAAGAATGAAAAGTTATCTTGTGTGGGTCAGTAACTATTGATCCTATGTGCGTCAGCACTCATCAATATTATGTGGATCTGTACCTATCAATCTTGTGTGGGTTAGTGCTCAGCGATCCTATGTGGGTCAGCACCTATTAATCTGTTGTGGGTTATTTCTCAAAGATCATGGGTGGGTCAGCACCTAGAGATCCCATATGGTTTAGAATCTAACAATACTGTGTCTGTTAGCAGCAAAGTCTCTCAATATAATAAGTTGATATATCCTTATGGCTAATCATTTGTACTTTTTTACTTAATCTATAACTAGTGTGAGATGTCTTTTTCTATGTTCCTTGTGATTGAGGTCATGGTTTGTGATTATTACATTGTGGAATTTTGAGAGACCTTTGGGGTCTCAGGATCCCTAATGAGTATTGTTATACTCACCCATTCATGGAATTTGCTTTCACCTTGTTGTTTCATGTGAAAACGATAGAAAAATATGGTTGAGACTAAGGGAGCCAAGACATAACAGTGTATGAAGGTGATTGGTTGACGTGGAGAGCCACATTGACGAGATGTACCTACCCTTCAGGTTGGAACCTTGGTGTGTGACCTCAAGAGCTATTTTTACAGTTACCTATACATCCATTTCAATTGGGATTGTATTCATGCCCCTTTTACTATCCTTACATACTTTTACACTCATTTGGGGATTTTTGTTATGGTTGTACCTTTCTTCATGTGTTGTGATATACTGATGCGTAGTGTGCCCTGTCTGTGTGTTTGTAGGTTTTGAGGAAATTTCATCCATTATTGGGGAAAGACTTTCCGTTGTTAGTCTCCAAACCCTAGCCTATGGAAGGCGGAATTTGGTTGGTTACCACTCATGCCCCAAGGTACGGGTCATGACAAATTGGTATCAGAGGGAGGTCAGTTCTACCAGAATAACTAATAGCCTATTTTTTAAATGGAGTAATAGTGTTAAGTGTCTTCAGTTTGGGTTTCAGTTATGGGAGTCCAGTGTTGGTACGGTGACCAATGTATCCATACAACAGGACCCTGAATCATGATTTCTATATTGGTACAAGAAAACGCAAGTTGCGTTTGTTTTAAAAATGTTGTTTCCTTTTTTATCTGTTTGAGTCATCTCACCAAGTATAAATTTCTTACTATGGTGCACCTTTTTCTTTCAGGATGCAGCTATATAGAAAACCATCAAGGAATCTAAAGAGATATCATGATGACATCCCACTAAGTGATTAGGCATCAGTGTAGGGCCCTGTTACGGTGATAACACCATCAGGTGGTGTACTAAAAGAACCAAAAACCGTAAAGAAATAGTTGATACCATCCCCAAATACAAACCATACATGCCATCTATGTGTTTCACATGAGTTCCAAAGACAGAGGCCTCTGAGGTTTTTAGGTTACACAGACCCGCAGGAAGCTGAGGACTGGTTGGAGGCTGTGGCACATGTTTCTTTTCTTGTTTGAGACCCCATCAGACTAGATTGTGATCCTCGTTGCTAGCCTCTTTCAACGAATAGTATAGAGGTGGTAGAGCCTGACACTCCTACCATACGAGTAGGAGACACTTTCATGGCCGGACTTCAAGGGCCTCATCCGGGCGGAGTTCATAATAGTGACACTACACTCAGTGCATATTCAAGAGCTACTTCACTTACAGTAGGGTAACCTGACAGTAGCCCAGTACTCAACAAGACTCAAATACCTCTCTTGTTACTCCACTGACATGGTACATGACCCTTTCTTCTGGGCCCAAACCATTGAGAAGCGTCCCTAATGGGAGATCACAACATTGATGATATTGCTCAATATCCCGACACCTGCTAGAGTTCTTGAGAGAGCACTATTGCTGGAGTTATTTGAAGATAAGTATACACCAATAGGGAGAGCCACCACCAGACTTCAGGTATTCGAGTAATCTATAGCAGGTAGTAGGTAGATGATGGAGAGGTCCAAGTAGATCAGGCGTTCCAGAGGGTGACCCAAGGATGTGGGGTCAGAGGTCTTTAGATCACGAGACAGAGGGGGTAAGTAGAAAATCATATTGTGCTACAAGTGTGGAGGCAGGGTCACATGGATCGTAAATTCCTGACCCACCACACTGAAAATAAAAATTCATTCTAGGGACCATCGAGTTAGGGACAAATATTTGAGTGAGGAGGTCCATAGGGTGGTAGATGTAGATGCGGAGCTGGTCAAGCCGCAGGTGGTGGGAGACAATTTGACGTTATACCGCCACCACCTCTAGGAGGTCCAACACGACCTCAAGGAGCTGGTGGATAGGGATGAGCATAGCTTTAGGTAGCTAATGCCTATGAACAAAACACTTTAGAGATGATTCTAGGTAAAATATTTGTTTACAACACCCTAGATAGAATACTTATAGACATAGAAGGCAGTAACTATTTCATTTCAATGGCTATTGTTCAACGATTGGAGATTCCAATGGTTTTGTTGGCACGATACTTACATTTAGAGACTCTTATCAAAGAGGCTTCGATTATTACACACTGGTGCCGATAGTGTGAGATTACTTTATGAGGTGATAGATTCAGTTGTGATCTCTTAGTAGTAGTATCGAGACCTTATGATGTCATCTTGTGTATGGATTGTTAATCCATGGTCCATGATCAGATAGAGTATTTTCTAAAAAATGTGTGGTGATACCATGAATACGGGACTTGGTTTTCATTCACTGATTAGAAGGGAACCTTTGTAGTAGAGGATGGACTTTATCAGAGGAGGGTAAAACCGATCACTCATCTGTTGGCTAGAATTACCCTCAGAGTAGTTGATGAGAGGAGTCTGTGTTATCCTATAGTTGTGGACTATTATTTTGATGTCTTCCCTGATGATGTTCCAGGGTGACCTCCTTGCATATAGGTAGACTTCTACAATGACCTGTATCGTAGGATGACAATGATATCTACACCAGAATAAAAGATGGCTCCCATAGAGCTTCGTGAGTTTAGTGTACAACAAGAGGACTTTAATGATAAGGTTTTCATAAGGACCAATGTTTATCCATGGGAAGCCCCGATTTTGTTTTCCAAGAAATAGGACAAGAGTTTGAGGATTTACATGGACTATAGACATATGAAACAGGTGACAATGAACTACAAGTTTCTACTACTGAGGATTGATGATCTCTTTTATTAGTTGAAGGGAGATCTGTTATTTTCAATGATTGACCTTAGAACATGCTACCATCAACTCAGGGTGTGATATGAAGATGTCAAAAATACACCCTTCAGATGTCGATATTGACATTATGAGCTTATTGTGATGCCTTTCGTCATGACCAACGCTCCGATAATGTTCATGGGGATCATGAATAGGATCTTGCAACCTCACCTTAGTCTCTTTGTGGCGGATTTCAGTGATGAAATCTTGATCTACTTGGTGGAAAAAAGAGGAGAATGCTACGCATCTTCGGATCGTTATGGATAAACTCTATGGGAACCAACATTATTGAAATCCCTCAAAGTTTTAGTCCTCGATACGAGATGTACATTTTCAGTGAAACTTTATCTCGGAGGCTGGAGTTGTGGGGGATCTAGTAAAGATAGAGTAAGTGCTTTATTGGTAGCCACCATGGAGCATGACTGAGGTGAGGAGTTTCCGGGGGTTGGCTAGGTACTACCAGAGATTCATACCTAACATTTCCATAGTAGCATCTCCGATGACATCTTTGACAAAGAAGGGACAACCTTTCTTGTGGACATAGAGATTCCATCATAGTTTTCAAGTGTTGAGGAGGATATTGATGAGTTCCCCCATCTTGAGGCTACCAGAATAGGGAGTTGGTTATGTAGTCTACTACAATGCATCATAAGCCAGACTGGGATGTGTATTGAAATAGGAGTGAGTGGTGATCGCCTATGGCTCATGACAGCCGAGACAACACAAGAAGAACAATGCTATCCATAACCTGGAGTGATAAGAAAATTGTATTTTCCTTGAATATGTAGTGGTACTACTTAATGAGTGAACATTTTACAGTCTACTCCAATCACAAGAGTCTAACATTTATATTCTCATAGAAGGACCATAACATAAGACATCGATAATGGCAGGAGTTCCAAGAGGATTGTAATTTTTAAATAGTCGACACTCCAAGAAAGGGGAACATGGTTGTCTAAAAACTTAGTAGGAGGTCTAGTTTACAGTTTATGAGTGAGGAGAAAGAGTAGAAAGTTGTGTCATATATATCCTTCAGGGATAGTGATGGATCAGCTTACCTCCAATCTTTGACAACTACTCCCCGACTCCTTCTACGAGTCCGGGAGGCACGACTTGGGGATGTTGACTATGAGGCCCGGTGTGCTTAGATATCCTCATGATGGGATCCTAAAGGATATTATGAATGTGGGAAGCATGTCATACCTTTCTTATTGAGCACCGTGGTACCAGTGATGCTAGGAGAGGTGGTGTTGAGGGAGTTCCACAACCCCCATTGGTGGTACATCCTGGTGTGGTGAAGATATACCAGGACATCCAACATCAGTACTGGTGGTTAAGGATGATTAAATCAGTGGAGAAGTATGTTTTATGATGCCTCTATTTTCAGAAAGTGATGGCCGATCACCATGTTCCAGCAGGCTTGACTCACCAACTTGAGTTGCCAGAATGGAATTGGGATGACATCTCCAAGGACATGGTGATAGGGATACCACATAAATCTAGGGGCCATGATTCAATCTGGGCGATCAATGGACAACTCACCATGTCAGCCCACTTCTTACCCATATGAGAGAAGGTATTGGTAGAGGGATTGGGATTCCTCTATGTATAGTAGATTGTACAACATCATCGGATGCCATGTACAATCATCTCAAATCAAGATGCTTGTTTTACATCCCGTTTGTTGAAGGGATTTCAGGAGGAGTTTGAAACTTAGTTACGCATGAGCACTGCCTTCCATCCTTAGAAATATAGCCAGAAAGAGAATATATTACAGAGGCTTTAGGACAAGATTCATCATTTTTTCCATTATTTTGTCCATTGTTGGGGGGAACAACTGCCCCTGGTGAAGTTTCATACAATAATAGTTATCTCTCCACTATCGGCATGGAACCATTTGTGGAATTTTATTGGATACCATGCAGGTCACCTCTATTCTGGAAAAACCTAGGGGAGTTAGCACTTATGGGTCTAGAGTTGGTATGGGCTACCATTAAAAATGTGCAGATCATCTAGGAGTAGATGAAAAATCTACCGAGCCGAAAGAAGTCTTATGCGGATAGAAGACAAAGTCCCATAGAGTTTGAGGTGGGAGGCCATGTATTCCTATGGGTCTCCCCCTGAAAAGGATTGAAGAGATATGGTGGGGGTAGAGATCTATCTTTGACATTCAACGAACCATTCCATATCATCAGCAGAGCAGGTGATGTGGCGTATCGACTAGCTCTTCCCCCACTGATTCACATGGTGAATAATGTTTTCCATGTGACATAGCTGAGGAGGTATGTGCATGATCCTTCACACGTTATCGTTTGGGGTAAGGTGGAACCTTATGATGGGGTGACATTCGTGGAGTTCCCTGTGGAAATAGAGGATCGACAGGAGTGGGTCCTTAGTGGGTGGTCTATTCCTCTAGTACTAGTTCGGTGGTAACACATGAACCATAAATAAAGAACAATTGATTGGCTCTCATATTAGTGCTTAGTACCCCCATTGTTTCCCAAGTTCTGCTATGGATTAGGGGGATGAGATGTTCTAAAGTGGGGAGAATTTAACAACCTAGAAATTGCAGATTTTTTTTTAAAATTATTTGGGATTATTACGAGTCTGAAAAAATTGACGGGACATGATTCTGATTCCCAGAGATCCAAGGATGAATTTATTAATTTGTTTAATGTGTGTTCAGTAAACACGAGAGCAACGATTTATAAATTTTGAACCAGTTCTCAAATTAGAAATTCTGAGGGCACCGTTGTATTCACAGTGCTGGAATTTACTTAAGGGAATCCGAACATTGTTTGGAAAAAGTCGAATGAAAAAGAAAATTTTGGGACATTAAAAATATAATAAAATAACTCAACATGTTATTTTATTTCATAGTTTGTAATAAATGAGAGACAGTTGTGGGGCCACTAGGCTATCAGAACATTTAATGGATGATTACACTTTCTTGTGTAACCGCATCGTCAAAAGATTAATTGGTTCATTAATTCAACTAATTAATAAACCAAAATTAATTGTGAGATAAGTTAAACTCTATTATATTTATAATTAATAAAATTTTGGAAATAGGTTTTGTGAGAGAAACGGAAGGAGGCTATGATGAAATGATGGATACTTTCTAGTCCAATGAAGAAAAGAGATCAACTGACGGTCATCGGAGGAATCGACGGGTGATGGTGAATGCCAACGAACACCTTCAGACCCATACTCTTCTTTCTCATCTAGTTAAACTTCCAATTAATTCAACTAAGTGTTTTATTCAATAGTTTTATAATTATTCATCTATTATTGATGATTGAATTTTTTTTCCATGTAATAATGCTAACACAGAGGGCACAGACCGAACGAACAAGGCCCAGGCCCTCCACCGATCTCGATTTTGGTTGCGTTCTTCATGAGTGAACAAAGAATTTGGAGGCGAGGTGAAACCGAGGGCTGAACTATTTAGGAGCTATTTTTAGAGGACTTTAGGTGTAGAAGGGAAAGCAATCTGACATTAGGAGCTTCACTAGTGGCCCATGGAAGCATCGCTGGAGTATCGGTTTCAATGACAGGAGGAGGCTGCAATAGACAACTGCTGGCTGTGACAAGTTGGAAGAGCATGAAGGCTCTACGGTTGATGAAGGTGGTGGACGACAACATCAACGGCATTGGACCTCGATGATGCACCATAGTGGAGGGCCGCGTCTCTAGGCTGCAGCAGATGAAAGGGGAGGTTGGCCATCATTGACCATGTTGACATTGGGTAGGGAGCCATGATAGCTTGTAGTGGAGGAAGGATACAACATCGAGCCACAGAAGAGGGTGGACCAACAACCCAAGTGTCCCGTGGTTGAATGGTTTGAGTGGATTGGCTAGCTGGAGCGGTGCCAACTGGCGCCGCTGCATTAAAGACCCAAACTACTAAGTCGTTTGGGAGGGGAGTGGACCCCCACGCCAGAAAGTGGGCAAGGCGGTTCCATGGACTGGTTTGGCACACCATGCCAGGTTGGTCGGACAACACACACAGACCAAAGGGCCTATCCTACTGCCAGTGGGACCAGCCCACAACCTAGAGGGATAAACTTATGGCCATTCGGGCCAGACCCAAACCCACTTACGACCCAATTTTGATTAGATTGGAACATCTCTTAAACAGGACATCCATTTGATGTACCATCTACGGTGTTGGAACCCTTATGAAGAGACAATCTTTTTGGGATACTTTTCTTGATATTTGGATAATGTTGGAGTACGGCCGAGTGGGATTGGACTCAAATCAAATTACGCCCCCATCACTAAAATGCCAAAAACATACAGACTGGGCGTCTGATTGAAGTGTAGTCAGTTGCATTAGAACCCTTATGAGAAGATACAGATCATCTAGGAGCTGATGAAAACTGCACAGATACTGCATATGTATTATTTAGAAAGGAGACAGAGACCCTTGGAGTTTATGGATTGAGGTCTTGTCTTCCTACAGGTCTCACATTGATGAGGATTGCAGATATTTGGCAGAGGAGGAAAGCTATCTCAGAGGTTTATCAGACCATTCTATGTAATTAGGAGACTAGGTGAAGTGGAATACTGCCTAGTTATTTCCCCATAGTTCTACCTGGTGCATAATGTTTTATGTGTGTTGCAGCTGAAGAGGTACGTGCATCATCTGTTGTAAGTTATTTAGTGCGGCAAGCTAGACATGGATGATGGTGTGACATTCACAGAGTTCCCAATGGAGATAAAGAATCGACATGGTCAGTTTCTTTGTGGGTGGTTGATTCCTCTGGTGTGAGTTCAGTGGCGACAAAGGAACCTCTAGGAGAGCACATGGGAGCAGGAGTCTCAGATTTGTTTTCAGTACCCTCATTTGTTTCCATAGTTTTGTTGTGGATTTCAAGGACGAAAAGCCCTAAATTATGGAGAATGTAAAGACCTAGAAATTTCATATAATATTTCTGAAATTATTTGGGATTATTATGAATATGTGAAAAGTGAAAGTACGTAATTACGAGGCTTCGAGATCCTAGAATTAATTTCTGAATATTTTTTAATGAACGTTCAATAAATGTGTGAGAAAAAATTATTAACTTTTGAATCGGTGCTCAGATTAAAAAAACTGAGCACACTATTGAATTTGTAGAATCGAGATTCACTTAGGGGAAGCTTAAAATTGTTCCAAAAAAGACGGAAGAAAAAGTTAATTTTTGGACATTACAAAAAAATAAAAAAATAAGTCAGTGAGTTATTTTATTTCTCACTTTGTAACCGATGAGAGATAGTGGCTGGACCGCTGGGTTGTGAGAATATTTAATTGTCGGTTACACTTTATTGGGTAACCATATAATCAAGAGATTAATGGGTTCATTAATTAATCTTATTAATGAATCGAATTAATTGTTCGACAGTTTATACTCTCTTGTGTATGTATTTTATCAATGCTTAGGCATAGGTTTTGTGATAGCTATGAAAGGAGGCTATGGCGAAACACCGGTGAATTTCATCTCCAACAAAAAACCAAGATCGACCGACAGTCATTAGAGGAATTAATGGGCGATGGTGAATGACAATATACACCCACAGACATAGACCCTTCATTCTCTTCTATAGAACCATCCCGTGAATTCAAGTAGGGGTTTTAGTCAAGATTTTTATAATTATTCTACTCTTGTAGATGAGTGAATTGCTTTCATGTTAGAATGCTAACGTGGAAGGTGTGATCTGAACTAACGAGTCCTAACCCGTCCGCCAATCTCTATTTTTTTGTGTTCTTCATGGAAAACTAAAAAATAGGGAAACTAGGTGAAACCAAGGGCCGCATAGTGTAGGAGCAATCCCGAGTGGCATCTAGGTATAGACGAGAATGAAATCAAACCAACGAAGCTTCAACAGTGGCCCGTAGAAGCATTACCGGCATGATGGAACCTGGGACCAGAGGTGGCAGTGGCTAGAAACTGCCAACCATAAGAAGGTGGAAGTACCATAAGGAAACATGGCAGATGAAGGGGGTGGCTGGCCTACACCGACCGCATTAGAGCTCAGTGGCACACTGAACAGGATGGTTGCGGCTTCGAGCCACAACGTATAAAGGGGGAGGCCGACCATCACTGGTCGTGTTGACTTTTGGCACTACACCATGATAGGGAACTACTGAGTAAGGCCACAACTTCGAGTTGTAGCAGAGGGTTAACCCGGCCCCCGCGGGTGACCGGTCCGAGTGGACCGGCTAACTGGAGCGACACCAACTAGAACTGATTCTTTGAAAACCCAAATGACCGATTCATTTGTGAGGGGAGCAGACACATGTGCCAACTAGTGAGTGGGTTGGTTCTGCAACCCTGTGAGATGTGCCCAGCTGGGTGGGTTGGGCTGAACTAGCAGCTAAGCGGGCCTATCCAATGACACGGATGGATGAGCACATGACACAGTGGGCCAAACCCGCAGCCCTATGGGCCAAACCGTTCCCCACCAGACAGTTCTGAGCCCCACCCCTTCAGGCCAGGGTAGCTCAGTTTGACCGGACTCGAACCCACTTACGACCGTGTTTCGCATAAATTGGCATATCTCCTAATCCAGACACCCGTTTGAGGAACCGTCTCCAACGTTGGAACCCTTAGGATGAGACGTTCCTTTTGGGAAACTTTAATTGAGTTTTGTAGAATGTTGGAGTATGGAAAAGATGGATAAGACTTGAATCCAACTATACACCCAGTAATAAAATGATTATAACATACAGACTGGGCATCCAATTAACATGCAGTCAGTTGCAATGGAACCCTTATGGCATGGCAGATCATCAGGTTACTTCTTCATGGGTTCTCGTGTTAGTATAGTTATGAACAATGGCTTGAGGAATGAATCCTCCAAAAATCAAGAGTGTTAAGTGCGAGAATCTAGTGGCAGGCTAAAATGTGAATAATGAATAGTAATCATATGTGGGTTCGTACGTATCCATCCTTTGTGAGTCAGTGCTTAGTGATCTTGTGTGGGCCAGTGCCTATATATCCCGTGTGGCTCATCGCTTAGAGATATTTTGTGGGTTAGTACCTAGAAATCCTATATGGTTCAGCATCTTATGATCATGTCTCGGTCAGTGGATGAGCCTCTTGACAGAATAAGATGATATAACTTTACATCTAATCATATGCACTTCTGTACTAAAATTATACCTGGTGTGATCTGTCTTTTTCTTGGTGAATTGTGATTGATATCTTGCTTTTTGGTTATTTTTTTGTGGAATTATGAGAGTCTTTCAGGGGTATCGGGGTCCCTAATGAGTATTGTTATACTCACACCTGCATGGGCTTCACCCACACCTTTTTGTGTCATGTTTAGACGATGGTCAGCTTTGACTCATACTCTGGGAGCTAGGACATGAAAGTTTACAGAGGTGACCAGTTGACTTGGAGAGCTCTAGTGACGAGCTGTACCTACCCTTCAGGTAGGATCCTTAGTGGTCGACTTCAGGAGTTGTTTTTCCTTTTTGTTTAATACCATTTTATTTGGTCTTGTATTTTTCCCCCTTTTACCTACAGTAATTACTTTTACACCCAGTTGAGATTTTGTGTTGTGGTTGCACCTTTCCTCTTCCATTGTGTTATACTGGGGCACAGTTTTCCCTATCTATGTGTGTACAGGTTTTGAGACAATTCTTTCCCTTTTTTTGGGTATTCCATTCCAGTGCCTGTCATCAACCCCTAGACTATAGAAGGGGGGCTTGGGGTAGTCATGACATAGGCCCCAGGGGAGGTTTGTGATATAATTAGTTCCCAATTATTTACAAACGAATATAGAAACTGAATGAATATAAAAGATAATAATATTATTGTGGTTACAAATATCTTTTAACATAATAATTTTAATTAATTAAAATTACTAATTAATATTAATGTAATATATAATATATATATTTAATAAAATATTCTGAATATTCATCCAATATATTTGATAGACACAATATAAGAATAAACCAAGTTTTGTGCTTACTAACCTATATTTTATACCACCTTTTAACGTTAAACCCATTTCAATTACAATTTTTGGGACCCTTATAGATTTAATATGAAAATATAAATTTTATATTTGGATCCAAATCCTAAAAACATGGTATGTTCATCTTTTGGTATTTTTCTGTAAGGTTTAATTGTTTAATAAATAGTAAAAAATATAGGACTTTAATTCAAAACCGGTTTTTCATTTCATTTATCTATAAATGTAAATAATATTTTTAATATTTTATAAACTTAATTAGGTGTTATTTTTATCCATTAATTAATTTTATGTTATTTTAACAAATTCCACCTTGATATTGGAAATAATAACATAACAAAATTTTGATCATTTTTACAAAAATAACCTGTAGTGTCATCCAATTGGTGGGATTATTTTTAAATTAATTAAATATACATATATTATTAAAATTCATAAAAATGTATTCAATAGTTATAATTATATTAAATAATAATATATTATAAGGCCAATTTATTTTTTTGGAATTTTTTTTTGTGATTTTAATTAAAATTAATGACAATGAATATGGAAAAATTAGGCTTCACTAAGGACATAAACATAACATTAAGACCTATAACAACCTAGATACTTTTACAAAACTGATAGCCTGAAAATTATTCTACCATAATCCATCCATTCATTAGATGGGTTTGTGTGGTATAAATTTTTATGGTAAAAATGTGGGTACACCTAACTTGTTTTAAAAAATACCAAGTGGGTCTTCTTCCTTCCCTATTAAAGGACAGAAAATCTACCCATTTCTCACACCACTAAAACCTACTATGTTCAGAAAATATCTACCCAATACAGAGACTAAATATCCTCCCATCCCATTTAAATACACCCTTTGTTCAGAATGTTTTCCAAGGAATTTGTTTGGCACAAACCAAAATGAGTTACCTGATTAAAAGGTAACACCTTCTCTTAAGGTCCTTTCATTTATTTTCCTTCCCCACCCCATAAACTATATTTATTAAATTATATTAAAACAAAATCATTATATTAAATGTAATATTTTGTCTCTATTATATATTTTCTACCTATAATTACACCCACCACCATCTAATGTGTAACGATCTTTTGGTTTCTCTGTATGGAGAACTACTACCCCACGAAAGTATGATGGTTTATTTTTCTTTTAACCCTAATATTGTGGCCATTATGATGGAAAATATATTTATATAACTTATATAGTATATTTATTATGTTATAAATAGTTTTTATTCCTTTTTAAAACAAATACCTTTTTTACATTCCATTTGGGGATAAAACAACAATATAGATTGAGGATGTGTAGACTACCGCCACTCAAAGTGATGTGACTCATTCACACACCACTTGGAATTTATTAACGATGGTTTTAATGAACATATATGATTTATATGATATAATAATTTTATGTAACAAATATATATATATATACATTTCATTTATGTACTTTATTTCAATACGCCAATAAATACAGAAATGTCATTCATTCGTATGTACGATTTACCGTATCCAAGAAAGATATATTCCATTCTATACTTCTATATTCTATTTATAACTATAATATAAATATACTGGATATTCATAATATTTATTTCATGGTTTAAATTATAAAATAATTATGTAATTATATGTACTAAAGTTCTA
This sequence comes from Viscum album, assembly GCA_963277665.1. Classification (NCBI taxonomy): domain Eukaryota; kingdom Viridiplantae; phylum Streptophyta; class Magnoliopsida; order Santalales; family Viscaceae; genus Viscum; species Viscum album. The sequence goes on from OY728127.1 coordinate 116,608,297, forward strand.
AAAATTAAAACGCATGCGAAGAACAAAGAAGGTATTGCCATATGTGAAACCATAAAATAGGATGGATAACAATTGAGTAATATAAGGTCATAATAAAAACACATATGGTATTAAATATATAAATATGTTTATTTAAAATATTTATAAAAAATTAATATTTATTATACAGGTGGTTTTAAAGATTACGATGTGAGTCAAGACACGTGTAAGGTTATTTTATCTAGCTTTTTATTTTGGTGAGATAAATTATTTATTAACAACCCTATCCTTATGTGTGGGGTGTATACATCTCTGTGATGTGTTCAATACTTATTATAGTTAAATTTATGGCTATTTACATATCCATTATATGACCTTTATTTCATGGGGTATAAGAAACAAATTTTACCAAATCAATAAAATAGTTTTGTCTCAATTTATCTAATTTTTGACTAATGTATTTTATGTGCATAAATTAATTTTGTGGGGAAAATACATAAATTTTACATGCTATATAATGAACCTAAATATTTTCAAGATATTATAAGATTCATGTAACAACCTTTTCTTACATTGTGTGTATGATAAAAAGTTACCAGTTGATAAGAGTTTATTGAAACAAACTCATCACTTTTCATTATTGTTTATGTTTATACTTCATTTGATGAAATATTGTAATAAACATATGAATACATTCATGAAATATATTATCCTATGGTTATTCATGATATAATCATGTATTGGTACCATTTTTTAACTCTTTGGCAGTTACGATAATTAAGAAATCATTTTTCTGAAAGCCAAACATTAGCCTCTTTTCGGTGAAAAATCAATTCAGAAGTATGTTTTCTTAAAAGGGAATCCTTGAACATTATAGTATTCTCCTATAATATATAAAATAAAATTTTACCTTCTTTTCATTTAAAAATATCTTAAAATTAATCTTCTTTTTTACTTTATAATCCTGGAATTACAAAATCATTTTTACAATACAAAAGCAATGTAAATATTTCCTCATATGATATGTAAGGAATTTTCAGTTATCATTTTTTTATGAATCATTTTAATTTTTAAAATGTTAATATTTATGAAAATGTTTTTAAAAATATTTTTTAAAGAAAATTGATTTCAAAATGTTTAAATGCTTCTTTTATTAGATTTTATAGAATTTTTTTCAAAATGATTTGAAGCCATATTTAATAATTTCAAATTATTATCAATGAAATAGTTTTTAAAAGATTTGGAAACATTGATTTTATTATTTCATGTAAAATGGGATTAAAATCATTTTTAGTCTTTCTATATAAGATTCCAATTTGATTTCAATGAAAATGTGATTTGAAATGTTTTGAATTTTATTTTATGTGTTTTCATGGAAAATGTTTTCCAAAATTATTTCATGTGTTCATTATAAGTATTGACAGTAATTTCTATGAAAAAATTTATGAAATGGACTTATGTGTCAAAAATAATTTTCAAATAAGAACAGTTATTTATATAAAGACATGTTATTTTGAAATATATTATGAAATAATTTTCCATATATGATGACATCTGTTGATGTTACTCATCACCTTAATAAAAATTATCAAAAGGTTCCATTAATATCTTTTCTATTAATGGGTTATTCTTAAGGTCATGGTATTTATAAAACATGTTTCTCTTCCATGGTTAATAGGTCAATGGAATATGATTTTCATTAATGGGGTAGATGTTTGTGAAATCCATTTCTATTTCATGGGTTATGATACTCATGAAATTATTATGAATCTTGTATCTTTTTCTATAGCTTTTTACATGTTTACTTATTTCTGATACCCATCTTATTTAATAGGATAATAATTTATTGTTTATGATTTTGTGGAACATATGTTCATGATTTCATAATTAAATGGGTGGGACCTATATCTCCCTCCAATGAATTGGGTAACAATTTATATATCATTAGATAGATATGGATGGAAGGGAAAATGAACTCATTTCAGTTTTACAGGGTTGGAACAAGGGTTTACTTGGTTATGGAATATATAGTTGGAATGTGGGACTACCCAATTCCGTAATATGTGGTTGGAATGGGGGATAACCTATTTCAGTAATGCAGGGCAGGAATGGGGGTTTAACGTGTTCTTTAATATAATGATTCAAAAGGAGTTTACATAGTTTAATAAAACCATACTAGAATGGGGGTTTACCATGTTCAGTAATGCAAGGATTGAATGGGGGATTAACTAGTTCAAAAATATAGGGCTGGAACAGTGGTCTACCTGGTTCCGTAAAAGACTTCTTCCACTAAGATGACAATGGAATCAATGCCTTTACAACTATAGAAATCATTACATATGTTTATGTGTCTTCCAAATTTCCATGTTTCATATTTTATGCTTTCATAACTTATTATCGTTATTTTTTTAGGATTCATATCTTATGAAATACAATGTTTTATGACATGATTTATGTGTATTATCTTTGATATGTAGGGTATAATCTTCACTTTTCATGGTCATATTCTCAAACCTCTGTGCTCATAAATATGATTACATTTACGCTTAATTTTTCCATGCTAAGCATTTGATGTTACCCCTATTTATGATTCCTCCCCCATTTCATGAATAATTGTTTTAGGTAGATGTAAAAAAGGTGGATATATTTATGTAATATATAGAAGATATTTTACCAAGATATAAGATTTTGTTTCCGTGTTTACAAAGACATTAATCTATTATTTTCCTCTAGCATGAAGGTCTATAATGTACTAAATATTTTTCTAAAATGATGTAATATACATCCTTTTCATGACTGGGTTACTATAGTTGGTACGAAAGGAAAGGTTTAGTAAACAATTGAAAAATAAGATGATAAATCATTAGTGAGACATCTATGTATATTTCAAAGGATATGACTAGGGTTGTCTCTAAGGATAAATATAAGGATTAGTCAATATTGAGGAAAATATCATGGAAATTTGGTAATGTATAGAGTGCGTAGTTTTCTATAAATACATCTCTATATATGTAATACAGTTGGAGGTGGATCTTGAATTTATGTAACTATGGGTAAAAACTCTCACAAGATGTTTTGGGCTAGACTCAGGTTAATCTGGTACAGGAAAATGGGCCTTAGTGAACACCTGGTTGAAAATTCCTAGGGGATATAATTTGGGAATTCACAAAATCTTCACAAACAAGCATGAATTATTTAAATATAAGTTGGAAATAAATAAAATATGATGAACATAGGGGTTATATATTAAGTAATGTGTCATCATTTAGATATCCTATATGAAATTATTTTCTTGACTATGTAGATTTCTTCTATGATAAGTAATGCTCACAATATGCATATTTTTTTAGTTAATGAAGGTAACTAGAATGAAATGAATTAATGTTGAATGTGATGGACAATTTACTAATGATAATTTAATTTTTATGATCATCAGAGTGATGGATGTTGTGATAATGCCTAATCAGTTTTCACATAGCATGACTAATAACATATACCTTTAGAAACTCTCGGACTCACCAATGAAGTTTTAGAAGGAATTACCTGATATTTAGGGTAATATAGACCTTGTAAGAAAGATGATTAGGTTTCATTTATGTCATTAATTTGGAGTGAATCACTAATGTGAATGTTTTAGAGGAACAAGAAAATGTTTTAATAATGGAAAAGAAGGAACCAAGGAAAGTTAGTTTATGGGTAATATATAGAGTTTTGTTAACAAAATGAATGATAATATTTCCCTCCCAAATTATCCTCAAATGATAATTTTTTAGGTTTGGATTAAATGTTTATTATGCAACTCAATGCCCCCAAATGAATGCCCCTAAAGGGAACTCACAAGGTGTTGTGAGTAAAGGTTACATTAATGATGAAGAATATATTATAGATGAAATGTGAATGGAATGAAGTATTGATTAATAGAATGAGGTAGCCTTGTTAATTTAATAAATATGAAGTGGAATAATCATTTTTTTATGTGTTGTGATATAATATTTTTTTCTTTAAAGGTTGAAATATATAATGACTATTATACTTTTTATTTTATCTTAGTATTTAAAATTTTATGTTTAATGATCCTGATGGATGGTGGATGCGATTTAATTATAATGTTATATTTTTACTAAGGGATGGAAACACTTATTACTTTCATTATAATATAATAATTTTTTTTGGATAGAGATATGTGTGTTCTCAATTAGTTAATTTGATGGTACATATTAACCTAGAATATATTATTGAAAATATGTTCTATTTAAACTATGTTGATGTTTTAAACTTCTTAAATTTAAAGAATATATCATGTTATCATTAAAATGTTGAAGAATTCAGGTTTTCCCAAACTACTTATGGTAATTATGGTTATTACCATATTTCTAGGGAATATACGATAAGGGTATTAACATGTATTAAATGTGAAAAACATTTAGTACATTGGGAAATATGGTGGATCATTTTTTTCTAATTTAATGAATTTAATTATATCATTTTATATTTTCATCTTCTATTAGTGTTATAATGTTAAAAATTCATGAAATTTTTATATTAAATATCAAATTCAATTTTTATGAATTTAGATTTTATTGAAAACTGTGGTTAGAATTCTATTTACTGATTAACCTTATTTTATGAATGTCTATATTATTTATTTTGAAATTATATTACAATAGTTTAAGAAAAGGAAAACATTTATGATGGGGACAACCAATCATGTCTGGAATGTCCATGGGTCTTGAACCCATAACCAAATTGTCATAAGGGTTTCATGCCTATCACTAGCCTATGTGATGTCCTTGACAATGTGAAATTATTATTTTTTAATAAATATTTACGATGAACTAGTAGATTTAATTTTACAGTCTAATGTGTTAACCATAATGATTTTGAATAATTTTTAGAGACCAATAGTTACACATTTCATTCATTTATAGTCTTTAATGTCTACTAAGTTTATTTTAGCACTTTAGGTATTAATGTTTATTTCAAGAGATATATTTCACAATGCAATGGTTGATTTAGGAATTTATAAAATTACAACTAATGAAATAAATTTTGATCAAAGAAATATATCATTTAATTATTATTATTTTTATATTTTTTGTCAATAAAATTATTAGTCTAATATTAGATAGTGATAGATAAATTATTATATTAACTTAATTTTTATTGAACCGATGTATTTTTAAATCATCACTGATTTATGACTTTAAGACCAGAAAAATTTATTTGATCATTCACTTGTTTGTGATTGATAAACTAAATCACTCCCTATAAATATTTAATTTTTACAACCATGTCCAATCATCACTCCCAAACTATGTTATTTTATTTGTAAACATTGTAATATGTTACTTTGGGTAACCGTTATGGTTCCAACATTCCCTTTTTAAGGGAAGTTTAATTTTCTATTTTTAAAATTTTGGTTTTTCTGAATGAATCATTAATTTATTAATCCTTTGATAACACAAGAAATATTTTTAGGTTTAAATTCATTTTAAGGGGGCTAGAAAGTGACACCCCTAGATTACATTAAAAATGTTTTTAAATTTATTTAATCATTTAATTTTTTTCATTTCATGAAACAATTAAAATAGTTTTTAACTTGTTCTAACATTCCTTTCAAATTTAACCATTTTGTAGTATGTTACATGCAACACTTACATGGTGTACATTACCCATAACAACATGGTTAACATACATTAAGTGTCTAATTGATCTTCCACGACGCCCTACACAACACGCAAGGCTGAGTGTCTGCTAATTATAATATATTATTAAAACTATTATTATATTGATATATAACATAGTAATTATATTGATGGATATGAATAGTATTAACTAAATTATAAAAATATTTTGTTTACACAAATATAAGAACAATTCACATGTTACAAAACATATTGAATATAATGAAAAATATTGTTATTTTGGTCACAAATTTATTTAAACCAAATAAATTGAATTAATTAATATTATTTAGTTTTTTTAATGTAATATATTTTATATATATTCAATAAAATGTTTTTTATATTCATTTCATAGATTTTATAGACATAACATGAGAACAAACCCAATTTTGATGCTTAAAAACATATATTTCTATTTTTAGAACCTTTTAATGGTGAATCGATATTGAATCCAATATTTGGAAAATTTTTAGATTTAAGAAAACAAAATAAACATTTTTTTTGAAAAAAAACAAAAATAATTAGTTTAGGATATTGTTTTGGTATTTTTGTGAAATATTTCATTATTTAATAAATAATTAAAAATAATGGATTTTAATTCAAAACTAATTTTCATTTAATATATTTATATGTTTAAATTAAATTAATATTTTTCTAAAAGATTAATCAGATTATATTTTTTAAATAATAATTTTTTTTAACCAATTCCCCATTTATATTCGATATAAGAACATAACAATCATTTGATTACTTTTACATTAAAAACTTGTAGTGTCGTTTGATCAACGTGATTATTTCAAAACTAATTCCTGAGACTTATTTGATAGGAATTTGGAAAAAATGTATTATATTTTAGTAGTCAATTGAAAATATTATTCTAATATGTTCAACTTAGTTTTTGACAAAAAATATTAGTGATTGTAATAAAAATTAAATACATGTATTAAGGTAAAATTATGATTAACTAAGGGTTGAATAATAAGATTAAGACCCAAAAGGCCAAGAAACATGTACAAAACCCATTTAATTTTCATTATTAGGCCATGAAACTTCTATTATTTATTTATTTTTGGTTTTTATGACTTTTTTAGTAAAACATGTGGCCACACAAAACTTGTTTTAAAAAATACCCAGTGTGTCTATTCCTTTCCCCATAAAAGGCGACCACCTCTACGCATTCCTTGCACCAATAAATATTCTTAGGATCATCCGAGTTCTAAAAAATAATCATTAAAAAAATATTAACATACTACCTGATGCCTCAAATTGGTCTGAAAGTCTTCCAAGGAATATTTTTCCTACAAACCAAAAGGTGCTACCCGATTAATGGTTAACACCTTCCCTTAAGCTGCATTTAGTTGTTTTCTATCTCCACTACCTCGACTCTCATTATTAAATTATTGTAAAAGAAAACTGGTATCCTTTATATAGTAGGATTTTTAAATGATATCGGTTTAAATTACACTTATACACACATCCATTAATAGGTAATGAACATATTGTTTCTGTGTATGATGAACTACTACATCATGAAACGATGATTGATAATTTTTCATTTACAACCTTTTATAGTGGCCATAATGATGGAAAATCTATTTTTATGTTTTAAATATTATATTTATAATTTCTTTAAACTTATTTATTCTCTTTTTAAAAACATTTTTTAATTCTATTTGATGTTAATAATATAATTTCGTTTGAGGAAGTGTGGACTACCACACCCTCAAATTAATGTGGCTCGTTCACACACTATATGGAAAGTATTAGGGATGAGATTAATGGAATTAAAATATATATGTGATATAATAATAATAATAATTTAATATTGATATATATATATACATAAATATATAAGTTTCCATTTACATACATTCTTTCAATATGACAATAAAATTCGGAAACAATGTTCTTGTGTACATACGGTTACAGTCTCCATGAAAGGTTTATTCCATTTTGAAATTATATATTATATAGATTAATAATATATATATATATGTAGAATATACATGATATGAATATCGTGTTTTAAATTCCTCAATCATGATATAATTATGAGGACAAAATATATAACAATTCAGGACACTTGCGTAGAAGGAAGCAGATATTACCTGAGGTGGAATTTTACAATAGGATAGTTAAAAAAATGAGAATATATGGTCATAATAATAAAAAATTTTAATTAAATATAATAATATGGTTGTACAAATGATTTATAATAAATTTATATTTATTATATTTTTGGATCAATTGAGTATGACTTGATACAAGACACAAGGTAAAGGGATTTCATCTCACTTTTTATTTTTGTGAGATAAAAGCATTATTCACCACACACTCCTTTTATATGGTGCGTATAATTCACATGGATTTGTTCGTTTTTTTATAGATAAATTTAGGGGTATTTATATATCCATTCTATTAACAATATTTCATGGGGTTTATGTTTCAAATGTTATGCAATCAGTAAAATAGTTTTGTAAACATTTTCCCTCTTTGAGACTCATGTTTTTTTAATAAACCTAAATTAATATTGCTGTATATAAAATTCCATTTTAAATGAAATATTTGGAATATACCTATTTTAATTTTATTATAATATTTATGTAATTTCTATCTCTTACATGGAGTTTACGATCCAATGTTACCATGTGATAAGAGTTTATTGAAACAGTCTCATCACTATTCAAGATTATTTATGTTAATGCTATGATGAAATATTATACCTAAAATCTGAAGACATTCATGAAATTAATTATTATCTTATTAATAATTATATACCAATGTATTTTTACAATTTTATACTATTTTTTCAATAATAACGTTAAGATAGTGATTTTAAAAAATCATGACTTTACCCTCTCTTCAGTCAAAAATATATTCAAAACCATTATTTCTAAAAAAGGTTTTGAATAATATTATAGCATTATACTATATTATTTAAAATAAAATTTTACCCTTTTTATCTTTTACCAATATTTTAAAAATGAATCTTATTTACACTTTCTAAACATGAAATTTTTCAATGTTTTTTACCATACAAAAGAAATGTTCATTTTACAATGAAAGATATGTGCAGATTTACTCATCATCATTTCGTTGATTCTTCCTCTTCATTTTTAAAAGGATAAACTTAATGATAATATTTTTAAATGTATTATTCTTAGAAATTTATTTCCAAAATGTATTTAAGGTTATTTTACAAATTATCATGGATAATTTTTTATTCAAAATGTTCTGTATCATTATTTATATTTCTTCGAAGTACTTTCAATGAAATGGGTTTAAAAAACTTTCTCTCTTCGTACATATGATTTTAATAAATAAGTATTTCAAACCATTTTCATATTTTATTTATATGTTTTCAAATTGTTTTCATTGAAAATGGTTTTTAAAATTTTTGGAATTTTCTTTTATAAGTATTAAATAGAAAATGATTTCAAATTTATTTCATGTCTTATTTAAAATTTTTCCACGAATTTTCAATGGAAATTATTTTTTAATGGTTTTACGTATAAAAATTAATTTTCAAATATGAATGGATATTTCTCTAATTAAATGATTTTTTAAAGACAATACCAAATTATTTTGGATCCATGATGACATCCATTGATGTTACACATTCCCTTCCAGGAAATGATCTAAATGATCCATTCATATCAATTTTGTGAATGTGTAATGCTTAATGTCATAATCATTTGGAATCATGTTTTATTCAATAGGTAATATATTTATGAAATATGTTTTTATTTCATGGGTTATATAATAATGAAATCCATTTCTTTCTCATGGGTCATGCTCATAATGAACGGATTATGAAACTCATATCTTCTTCCACAGGTTGTTGTATGTTTGTATGTTTATGCTACCCATTTAATTTAATGGGTTAAGATATGACTTCTTATGTTTTTGTGGAACATGTGTGTATGATTTCATTATTAAATTGTTGGGACCTTTATATCCATCTAAATCATTGGATAATGATTTATATCTCATGAGATAGAGATGGATGGAATGGGGGAATGATCTTGGTTAAGTAATACAAGGATTAAACATGGGTTTACCTGGTTCAGTAATACTAGGAATAAATGGGTGTTTACCTATATGAGTAATACATGGATGGAACATGGATATATGTAGTTCAGTAATATAGGGATAGAATGGGGATTTACATGGTTTAGTAATATAGGGTTAGAATGAGTGTTTACCCTGTTCAGTGATACCAGGATGGAATGAGGGTTTACCCAGTTCAGTAATTCAAAGCTATAATGAGCGTGTACCAAGTGCATTAATAGAACTTGTCCAGTGTGATGACCTCAAGAGACAATTCTTCACTACCATGGAAAAAATTATATATGCTGATGTGTCTTCCAATGTATGATTTTTAATTCCTATGTTATTATTTCATGGAATATTCTTTTATTTTATTATGATTCATGTCCTATTAACTACCCTTATATATGTCATGAGTCATGTATATAACCCTTTATATACAGGGCATGATCTTCTATTTTCACGAACATGTTATGACAACCTTTTTCTCATAATTATATTTATAATTCGCCCTTATTTAACCATACTGAGTATTGGACCCCACCTTTTTTCTATTTCTTCTCCATGTTATGTTCAATGGTTTTAGGTATTAGTACAAAATTTGGAGATGTATTTGGGATATGTTGAAGATCATTCACTAGGACAAAAGTTTTTCACAAGATTCAAAATATAATAAACTATTATTGTCCTCAAGCATGTAGTTTTTCATTGTACTAAATATTCATCTAAAATGATGTAAAATCCATTCATTTAAATTTTTGTTATCTATAATTTTAGTAGCATCTGATTTCAATTTTGGATCTCATTGAGAAAGTGTTTTGGGGAAATACTACATTGATAGTTTGAGTTGTGTTGAAAAGTGACCTTATTTAGGAGGAAACAAGGGAGATAAGAGCATATTTTGTGGATCAGTGGTCCAAAATTATTACCTTAAAACCTTAGAGACTATTTGGAGTGTATATTGAGGATGAGATATTGTATGGTGGGGGTATTTTAATATCATTACTATCCTAGAGATTCCAAGTTCATGTTTTCTAGTAGTGTTTTACCCTTGTTTGGGTAGTATCAGGGATGGAGTTCTATATAGTGTTTTTTATGGCGAGGTTGTAGAAATTTGGAAGCCTAATAAGATTCTACTTGTTGGCACATAGTTATGGAAACCCATAAATGATTCACTTGGAAACTATGCACCATATTTTTATGCATAGGTGGTGGTGCACGGTTGCTGCATGGTTTAGCCAAATCATTTTGCTTCACTCCTCAAATTTTGACCCACAACATATTTGGTATTTTAATGGTTTGGACATGTTTTTAAAAAATATATTCTACATAGGATAAAATATTCATCACCATTGTATGGGTGCATGTTTAAGGTGAAATGATTGGAGAACGATGCGCCTCCACCCAGACAATAGTGCACAAAAGTTTTATACCCCATGAAAATATTGTTATAAATACCAAACCCAAAAATTAATATTCCTAATAACCGTGTATCTGACCAAAACATTTTTTGTATATTTTGGAATCTCTAGGGTGGATTTTGAGGCAGCATGACCCCTTTTTGTGTGAAATAATGATCTGATTGATGGATTTTCCCTCTCTTCTAGTATTTAATCTCTTCTATCTAGTTTTCTATCACTCAAAAATACCTTTCACAATGAAGTGGAATGAGTTTACTCTAATGGTGATTGTTTAGATCTAAGTTATATTGTTTTTTCTTTAGGATATTGGTCATGGGTATTGGTCCGAAATCTCACATTCCATTAGGATGTAAATATTTCCACATAAAACAATGTATTTCCATTTCACAAATTCACATCAAAGACATTTAGATAGAGTGTCTAATGGTAAATTTCCAATTTTATTTATTTTAATTGGGGGTATTTAATTGTTGAATTTAAATTTCCACATTATAAATATTCTTTTTTTAAAATTTAATTAATTAACTAATTTTACAATGGTCTAATGAGATTCGATAAATACTAGATTTGGAATATTGTTGACAATGGGATTATAAAAAATGAAAGAATAATGGGATAAATTAATTGGTTTATTAATGGGATTACTAAATTGATGGAAATGGTTTATTAATGGTTGTTATTATTAACCCATGATATATGATATTGTGAATGAGTTGTGTGATTGGAACAGTTGCTATGAATACCCACAGGGTGCTAGACTAACATTCTAGGACCTAATGATATATATTTATTCATTGAGATCACTGAGTAGTGGGATAGGGATTGCTTCCCCAAATACCCATAAGGTGCCACAATACTACTATTGACCCCATTTTAGAATGTGAAATTGAAATTAAATTTTTAATGAAATCACAAGATTGAATAAACTATGATATAATTTTTTTGAGGGTTTACACCATAGAAGAGTTCATGACATCTTTTATTGATTCCAGTATCACCCTAAAACTTGTGAAAATGTTGTTAATTTATGAAAATGAAATGTTAAAACTCTCTAATATATTATTTCAACTTTATTCATTATATAATTGTATATACTATTATATATGGGATATTTTTTAAAAACCATTTTTGGTGGCCGATTGAGATGTATTCAAAACCTACTCTTCTTTCTTTAATAGTACTCAAATAGATATTATCATTTCCAAATATGATAATGGTATGTTCCCTTTTTTTAGATTTTTTCGGAATGTATTTATCATGGTGTAGTGATGAGGGAGACAAACATGATGTTTGGAACCCCATTAGAGTTAGAAGTGATTATTTATTTTTGTTTTAGACACTTGACCCACATTATTTGTGGGAATATCTACTACTTTGCTCTATAATAATTGTTAATTTTTTTCGGACTGTCATTTAATTATGGTCTTATTGATTACGGTATCTTCATGGTTATTTTATAATATTAATTGTCTATTGCTTATTTATTTCTAGTGGTGTAATACTTAGATAATAAGGTTATATTATCCCCAAGATATATATTAGCCCCTCAATACTAGTCAAAAGATTCTGAATTGTATTGATACATGCCTTAGGTCACATAAAAAATTTGATCGAGGCACAAACATGTGGCCCCCTAGTTGAAATATATTAATTGGATCCTATTTTATTCAAATTATTTTTCATATAAATAAATTGATCAATTTGAGTGGGTTAATGAATCCTGGTTTATGATTATTATGAAATTTTCTAATTTCCATAATTGATGTTAATAGATAAAATATCACATTGATTGAATATTAGTGAATAATGGATCATACTTCAAGATGTTTGGACATGTTTTTTTAGGAAGGATGCTACACTACACAATAATTTACTCATACCCAACATAGTTGTGAATAAATCACCATAGTTTTAGGTAAATTTTTAAGCTATTTAATATGGTATGAGATATATTATAATTAGTTTCTGATAAAAATAGTAAAATGTGCCGAAGTCATATCATTACATTATAAACCACATGACAACGAAGAACAAACATTTTTAGGGGGGTTCAAATAAAAATTCTTGTAGCCATTTGGATAATAAAATATCTCACTATTCATGTATTGGTTTGATATTTATTGATTAGTTTAATATTATATAAATTAAAAAATTGATTTTTAGGTTAATATATTTTTGAGAAATGGGCATTTGTGGGAACCACACATTCTAGTGGACATGTTGAAGATTTTTTTAATCTATTGTTCTAAATGAAAACCGTTTTCATATAGAGTATTGGAGCATTATAAATCTTGTTTTAAAAATATGAAATATTTTATACTAATGTTCCAAGTTAAAAGTGTTTCCCTATTGAAAAATATCAAATATCATTAAAATTATGGTGGGAAATCTATGTAGTATTAAATTTGACACAATGTCATGTTTTTCTTTAAATTTGTAAATTGATAAAAGTAATATTATTTCTTTGTAAATAGATATGAATTTTTTTACTCATCATCAGCCAAGATCTCATGGGATCTCATAGGGACACATTAGCCCCTCGGCATCAAACAGTAGTGGCTGGGTTTTAGAGTTGCTGATGGCTATGTGCGGCTATGATATGCCAAAAATGGGGTTTTGGACTATGGGAAATTTTACTGATTGTTCCAAATTTGATATCATGATCTTGTCTATTCTAAAACTAGATAAATAATTTGATTAAGCCTTTAATATTCAGATCTAATGAATATAGAGACACTAGTTCTGGATGATTTGGAAATCCAGGTTCGTTTTTTTTTCTTTCACTTTTTTTGTTCATGCAGAGTTTGTCATGATAAGATGTCCCAAACTTGATGAGAGTTTGAATCATGGTTGAGTTGGAATGATCTAAATGATTCAATCAAGATGCTTGTGTAGTTCAGTGGGGGTCTGAATCCTATTTGTTTTGGTTCTCGACCTTGTGATTCATTCTTACATTGATCTGTAGGCCTTTGTGATGTGTGTCTCTGATTTTTCTAGTTTCCTTAGTGAATCACTTTTCAGTTGCCCAAGTATCTTCTTTGATGCACATTTTAGAAGCATTATTTTTCTCTGTGATGTTCTTTGGAAATATATAGTGAATTTGGAATCTCCCAATTGGTCTCTTCAGTGGTGGTCTAGAACCCATGGTTGTGGTTATTGGACATGTGATGGGATATTAAACTATTATGAAGGCCTCTTTGATGAGCATCACTAGTTTCTCTTGTTGCAACTATGATGGGCTTATGGGATTCTTCATTCTCCTCTATAATGCATGTTTTAGTTACACCGGTTTTATTTTTCAATGTTCTTCAATCTAATTTGTAGGTTTTTTCCAATTATGAATTTGATGATGATTTCTCATGACTATTATGCTCATGTTTTTATGATGATAGTGATGGTGGCACGTTGGTTTCGAGACATGGTATCCTAGTGGATTCGTCTGGACTCTATTTGATTGGTTCTCTATTATGGTTGTAGTTTTCCTCCATTATCTCTTAGGAGAAACAGTGTTGTGGTCTTTTTAGTCCTTTGGGTTGTGAGTTTGATTGCCTGTTTAGGGAGATCAATGGCAATTATTCTCTTGTTGGGTTTTTGGTGAATTTTTGGATATGAATCATAGAATATATAGAATAGAATTTTTTATATATAAAAAGTGTATGATTTGAGGTAGATTTTGGATATTGGTGTTTTTTGATCTTAAATGGTGGAAGAAACCATCACCCTTCAATGAAAAACACTAAATGGGGATTAGAGAAGGATCCATTCATCAAATCATGACCATTTTGATTTTGAAGAATGAGATAGTACAACTTTTCCATCTGTATCAGGCCCATGCAATCCTGTGTTGAACAAAATTCCTAGTTTTCATGTGAGGTGGAGTCTTACCATAATTATGTAGCCACTGGGGAAGGGAATTTCATTGTATTCTTGTTCAAGGTTACTTCTTGTATGAATTTATTTTGTGTCTTCCACTTTTTCCCCTAATTTTCCACTGAAATAAAATTTTCATTTTTACTCAAAGAGATATGAATTTGATGGTAGTGGTATATGGTTAGAAAAAAAAATTTATAATTAAAAAAAATCAGGATGTATAACCTAATTAAATGGTTTGTATTGATTTTAAATATTAGGATAATTTCACTCAACTGTAATTTTTGAAATATATGTTTCCTTACTGTGTCATTGCTTCGATATGGGAGTATGTTTTGTGTCCAGTGAAGAGTTTATAATTCTCAATAGAAAAAGGATAATTTCTGAAGGGGGTGTGTAAAAAATTTAAATATATATATTATAGGAATTATAAGACTACATTTTTAGAGGAGATACATATTTCAACCTGTAATTTAATAGTGGTTGTTAATATTTTTCCATTATATTTTTCCATTATACATTTCATGGTTTTTGTGATGAAGATAGAGAAAAAGTGGGTCACCTATTAAATATTGATTTTCAATTCGATTTACACATAGAATATATGTATGTAATATTATATAACTTTTTGAAACACTATAATTATGTAATTAGATGAAAATTAGTTAAAGGGAGTGAAACATTATTTAGGGTCCTTATATGTTCTCCATTACCTTGACCCAAGTAAAATCCTAATGTCAATTCATATACATTTAATATTTTAATGTTATGGTTTCTTGAATTTATTTTAATGGTTTATGTTACTTCACATATATGAGAAAAATTTCCATTAAATAATATAGACATTTATATCCATATGTAATCCCCCTATTGGAGTGTTTTGATCATTATAGTCATAAAAGATTATATCAAAATGAAATGGGGAAATCATTTTGAATCTATATCATGTTGATTTTGACATAGATAGTACATTTAACAAAAATTAAATTTATCTTTTTTTGTATTCATTTATCAAATCTATATGATTCAAATCAGATCACAGAAAAGACCAAGATAAATTTATATTCTATTAGTTTTATTTAATTATATATTTTTTAAGGATTCCAATTTTTCATTAAAAAATAGAAATTAAACTTATACATGTCAATGTAAAAATTTATGAATTCCTTATTCAAAAAGATCTCAAATAAAATCTATATAAAGGGAATAACATTCGTATATGGTAAATAAATACAAGAAAACTTGTTTAATATATATATATATATATAGGATAAATAATTGTAAAGGATGTTATTTTTCATACTTTGACTATCATGTTATATCATTTAAATACAAATATCAATATAATCATGAATAGAATCACCAATTGTACCCCTGATTTCATTGGACACATTCATTACCATGGATATGATATAAAGGATGTTGATATACTGAAAATGTTCTTAAGATGACTAATATCATTATAAAATTAAAATATGTCAGTTCATAAAGAAACAATTATGTAAAATATATCACTAAATAATTAAAAAGTAGATTTTTTGTTAATATGCTTATAAAATTAGAAGGTACAATGGATCATTCATAAAAGTAGATGTAATTCAATGAAATAACAAAATGTAACACCAATCATGTTTTTGGTGGAGGTGAATATGTGTGTGATGAACATTAACAACTCATTTCCAAAAACTAATATATCTATATATATACAAAGGATACATGGTATGATGTCATTTATATATAGATTTATGATTCCCTAGGATACTAATAATTTACAATAGTGTGGCTAATTACTCCAAAAAATATAAAAACATAATTTTCCATAGATGAAATTTTATATCATGAAATTAAAAGAGAATATTGTTTCGTGGAAAGGGAATAGATTAAAAATGATAATAAAATACCAAATTTTATCCAAATAATGATAAACAGAGTTCAATTAGATTTTATGGATGATGTGATAGAAATATTTAGAGAATAGAAATGTGAAAATATTGAAAAAAATATTTGGAATGGTTTTTTAGATTGTAATGATAAATTAAATTATTATCTAGTTAAGTTGGATATCCAAAAAAATAATGATAAAGATTGATGAATATTTAATGATCCTTTATATCATAATGACCTAAATGATTACAAAATCACTCAACGATAGGGATTTTTGTTGGATCAGGTTATTGTATATGAACTAATCATTAAATTCTACAAATATAATTTGTATCTTTAGGTTTATGATATGGTGATCAATGTCTTGGGTTCTTGAATCGATTAATTATGATATATTATTGAATGTATGAAATACTTTTTTGTCCTTGGAATATGAACATTATTATAAAGAATGATTACTTTAAAAAAGGATACTACTTAGAAAATTATCTGTTAATGTGATAAAGGGAAGATAAGAAAGAGTCATTAGAAGTTTTAAGAGGTTAATAAATTATCAATGGAATAATAAGAAATGAAAATTATAATTTCATTTTAATATGAATCATTCAATGTTTATGGATACATTATATAAGACAATAGAAAAAATTTTATTTTTGGGGAAAACACTTAATATTCGTGGTTTATTAAATTTCATGAAATCATTTTATAAGCAATGAAAATTTAATGAAAAGGTAAAAAATAATTACTGGATAATGAAAAATAATTATATATATATATATATATTGAACTATTTATTACTGTGATTAGGTTAGAATAAATTTTTTAAGTAAGGCATTCATAATATAACAAATGGGAATGTGAATGTATCATTTATCTCAATGAAAAACTTGTTTAATGAATATTTATTTTACACTATCATTTATTATATATACTTTTCTCTTTAATAATATAATGGATGTAAATAATCTAATTAGAATATTAATTAGATTTAATTAGTGAATAATGGGTTGGATTCTACTAAATAAATATTGTCCCTTTTCAAGAGGGGTAATACATAATTTTTCATGCTAGAAAAAATTAGATGAAATTTCATTTTTTCAGATATCAACATATTGTTTCATGTAATGAAATTAATGAGGATAAGAATACATTTCTCGTAAATTGATATTAAAATAAAAATAAAAAGTTATATGAGTTCATTGTAGTGAATATTCATTCAACGTCACTATGAATATAAAATTAATGATGAATGCGAAAGGCCGCATGGATGGTAAATCCCACTCTGAAAACAACATAACATTGATGTTTTTAATCACATGACATTAAATTTTATTGATTATATTTTACCTAAAACATGACTGGAAGACAACATTATGACATTATAGTTGTAGTAATATTTAATCAATGGGCCTACCATATCAAAGGTAATGCTGGAAGCATGTTAATTACACAATAAATTCTATATAATATTCCATTCAGTATACAAATAATCAATAATTCATATTTTATCATAGTGTAATCGAAGAAATATTTTGGAATTAGAGATGTGGATAAATCTATTAACTAAGTGTGAAGGATATATCAAATCATAATGCAATGATATAAAATCCCAATATATAAATATTTTTGTAGAGGACATGTGACTCTTTCATTAGGGGGGTGATTATAAGAAATTTATATTGGAAAAAAATAAATCACAATATTTATAGTTACTTTATTGGGATTATACCATAATTTATGGAACTATGAAATAATATAATCCATATGAAGAATTCAATATTATAATTTTTTGATGAATGTACCAGAATAGAGTGTATTATGACTACGAAAACGAATAATTATATAACTTAATGAATTATGTAGAGTGTGGGTGATATGATAAAGAAATAGGGAGATCAATTATTATAAAATTATTAGATAATGGAACATAGTACAACATAATTGATGTTAATAACAACAATGAAAAACAAAATGTTTTAAAAAAATCACCATCAAGTGAAATACCTCAATAAAATATAGTTGATGAGTAGTGGTACTGTATTGTGAATAATATGGTTCTGAAACCATTAATTTAATCGGGTATTCCCAGAAATTATTATATATAATAAGTGAAGGTTATAGTTTAGACAAACAAAAATGTGGATTTGATGAGTATTGGAGTGAAAATAATAACGTATAGAAGGTGTTATAATAGTTTGATAACTATAATGTTTTATAGTGTGTTTAAAAGAAATTATTCATCCAAAAAAACTATGTAACTCATGGAAAATATAGATACTAGGTTCATGAAATATTATGATTCTAGATAAACTACTCTGAAATAAATGTAATGATGCATTAAAAATATTCCCAAAAGTATTTTAGAAAATAAATGTAACAAAATTTCATATATTTAACCATAACATATACTGATTAGCTACTAACCATAGACATGTTCCCCAAGATTTTTATTTTCAACCAAAAATCTGGGATAAACAATATTGCACAATAGAGTAACAGTTTCCCTCAAATACTAATAATCCATAAATTTGATCCATATTCACATATAAAAACTTTATTCAATTATACATAAATGATAGTTTGAAATTCTATGAAACCACAATTAATACATCCAATATAATATATTATAATTATATAATGAGATAATACTCACATGCAAATATGATATTTACTCCATTGACCGATACTGACCAATATCAAATCTCTATCTGTGAACACTTTCCATATATGACCAATATCAGGGATAAAACTAACATTTTACCTTAAATAAAATTATGAAAAAGTTTTTACCTAATAATTAGAATCGATTTTTAAATAGTCCTCAGTATAAAAATTCATTGTATAAATTTTCCAGAATGGTTCTATAAAAAAATATTTATTAATAGAAAAATAATTCTAGCTGTATAAATAAATATATAAATATATATTATAATTTTTTTGAAAAACATTTCATACTAAAATATTTAATTAAAATATTTCTTATAAAAATTACATTAAAAGACATGAAAATGGAAGATATATAGGTGATTCAATACTATTAAATTTTTTAATAAAACCATAAGATGAATCTATACCAAATAATCAGGTTGAGATACCTGCAACACTAATGTTGGTTGAATTGGGGACCACATCCCAAGAAAAAACAAATCCATATCCTTGTTCATCTCTATCATTGTGGAAGGCACAAACCAAAGTGTTATCCAATTTTAGTGGTAATTCAAATTATATACCATGTTATAGCTTGATACTAAACTGAACCACACTATCTGTTGATATATATTATGATAGACATTGAAAAATAAAGTATATAAGGGCCAATATCAAGAAACATAATTTTACAACAATTTATCTAATGTACCTTAAGTGTTATAATAAATTTTTATCATAATAAATAAGATTTTAACTTTCCAATCATGATTAATATAATCAACCATCAACAAACACTAATAAACCCTGGGAAAAATCTTTCTTTGCATATGGATTTCATGATAACCAAGGAATAAATATGATGAATGGTATACTCATGTATAAGGAAAATTAAATAAACCAATAACAACATTAATAATGAAATATTTCATAAAATCACTTCAATTTTTTTGTTATTGATATAAAATAATTCCATGATAACAATCCCATTTATTTCATTATGAATACTATTTAGAGAAATTATACACACATATTATTTATCATTTTAGATAATAAAAAATTTATGATTTTAGACATATCCCCCAGGATATAAATTCAGTGTTAGGGAATCATAGAGAGGAGTATAAGGTAATGTTGAAAGAGAGTGATGTTTGAATATCTTTAATAAGTCCCAACCTTCATATATTACATAATCATATGTTTTTATAAAATAATTCACATTATCAAATTCTTGGATATTTTAGGAATTATTGTCTATTGAATTTAGTCAATGCTTTTACATAACTAGCCACTATATTAAAAAGTCTACTCTTCAACTTAGATTCAATTTTTAAAATATTATAAAAAATTTAAAATGAATAAAAATTCATTTCAACAAAAAGCTTCATAATTTTCTCCTTGAATATATATTTCTTTTTACTCATCCTTATATCTTATGAAAACCCATTGACATAATTTTATAATATGAAAAATATTGTTAATAGATATATGAAAATATAACAAAAACATGTTTATCTGTTTTAAACCCATGATATTAGAAAAGATTGCTTTCATTTAACATTATAATAATTGAAATTAAAGACCATTTATATACAAATAAAAAAGAATTACATACATTGTTTTTCTAAATAAACATAAACATAAAATTATTAATCATTTTTTTGTTATGGGATCCCATAAAATGTCAACCTTTAAAAAATTCCATTCTCACACATAAAAACTATAATAAATATATTATAAAAACAAACATTAGATTATATTAAAAATTTAAAAAAAATTTAAAAATAAATCATTGGAAATTAGAGAAATGTTATGTTTGTTTTCTATGATATACTCTTCATAGAAACCATTCAAAAATCATATAATAACTCAAAAAATGGAATAACCAACTAATTTAATTCCAAAATAATTTTCATAGAACATTATCATTAACCAATGCATTAGAATGTTTTATAAGTCTCATCATTCCAAAAAAAACATTGAGTACCATAACATACATGAAACAAATAAGAATCATTTTCATCATAAAACTCTTAGATATGTTATTTTCAATGCAAATGAAAACATTTTTGGATACTAAACTCTCTCACTCCGTTCAAAAAAATTTTTTAAAACTAAAATTTCAAAAACAAATGGAATGATGATGTAATCATCGGAGAAAATTTTGATTCTTATAAGTAAATTCAACCATTATAAAACCATTTAGTGGATAAAAATATCTTCAACGTGATAAATGATTAAACTGAACACTCCCTTTATCATATTAAAATAATGTCAAAACATCTATTCTGAAATACATAAAAGGAATTGTTTTGAAAATATAATAATGAAATTCAGATGGGATATGAAATTCATTTTATAATTTATTTATCAAATTATAAATTTATCATTAAATTTATTTTAATAAAATTGAATTTTCATTAAAAAATGGAAATTAAATATTTAAAACATTCAAATTGAGGTTTTTTGGTAAAGTGTCTAATACCATGATACTGACATGTCATGTATGTTCGTTATCATCCTAGATGTTAATTATTACTATATTAATATCTCTTTGGTAGATAATAATTAATTTCATTAAAATATATCCATGTTATACTAAATTACATAATTGATTAAGTTCATATGAGATATTTTGAGAACATTCAGCTTCAATGTTGGAAAAGGCTTGGGTAGGATGACTATGGTTAATAATACAATTGTTCCATTATCTCATTAATAATAATAATGATATATTTATCATTTTTATTTATGAGATAAAAAATTCTTTCTCATTAATTGTGAACCTCAAAAACAAATCACATCCCTTCACAGAGATGGAAGTCAACACATAAATATGAGTGACATAGTCATTTCTTAATGAATGTAAAGGTAATGTAATATGTGATATTTTGTATTTATATAATGACAATTATTTTATTAATATCATATATTTTAGTAATATCCATCATAAAAACCAACCTTGTTATGTAGTGATAACAAATGAACAAAATTACTTCACGGTGGCTGTAATCCACTACCTTTTGAGAATAATGTTTTCATTTCCCTTTTGATGGAAAAAGACATGAAAAGGTTATAAACAACCTATTATATTTTAATAATATTTAGTATATCGATTTTGTTGTTTAATCATTTGAAAATAATATTTATAGACGGTAAAATATGAATTAATCGTAAAATAAACCGGTTATGACTAGTACATACTCTTCATTTAATCTCATTAACTTAAACCTTAATATTTCTAGGTTCGAAGTTTTATATGACAAGGAACACTATAACATGTGGAGAGATTTAGGGATGCCATTTGGGAAGGTAGCATATAAATTAGTGTTTGAAAAAGGTGTGAGTGAGGATATAAACGAGGTTCTATTTTATATGAGATTTTAGGGGTACCCACGGATATAAGAAATGTAGTTAAAGAATACAAGTTATCTTTTATTTTTAAGGGGAAAATTTTACTTTTATTGAATCATGGATGAGTATAAGTGAAAATCATCTATTTAAATAAAATTTGGTCATTTAAAGTTTTTTGTTAACCCTTATATCTTTATTTTGTCCCCCCTACTAGCATTTTTAACTATTACAATTATATCAAGGGTTTTTAGTACGTAGATGTCTAGAAAGATACAATAAAATGAATACATACCCATTTATCCTCAATGACTGATAATATTGACTCTATCCCATTTCCTCAACATAAGATTGGTTTTTTATATGTTATAAAACATTAAATATCCAATTATTTAACAAAATACAGAATTGAATTCATTTTAAAGACTATTAGGGTTCATTTTAATTATTAAAAAACATACTGCAATAAAATTTTAATAAAAACTTAATATAGATATATATATATATATATTAATCAAGAAAAATCCCGAAAAAATTAATTCATACAAACTGTATTATGTTATGTTTTTTTTAAATTCATTTACTGGATTTCTTTATTACATGAACAAGAATTAGTTTAGCATTGTATATAAATTTGAGGTAGTTATCCCAATGCAAAAAAGTAAAAATAAATTACCCATATTAAAAAAATTTACCATCTTTCATATAACCATTTATAACTTTTGATAAAATATACTTATTTTATTAATAAAATATTAGTTTTACTAAAAAATAGAGTGTTCCATTTTTTTATTATTTACATAAAATTATTTTAAGGAAATTGTCAAAGTAAAGTGGCATGAAATGACTAGATAATTGAATCATATATGGTTGTTTTTTAATCAAAATTATTAAATGAAACAAACACAAGTATTAAGGTTATTTCTAGGGCTTGGTACATTATTTTAACCATATTTTATATTATTTACCCTTACCTAGGTGGAAATTATTTATTATTGTTACTTGTAGTAATGAAAAAAATAAAAGAATCTATTTAAGAAATAAAAATTCCTAATTCATAATATGGAATCCATTTTTCAAAAAGTAATCTATAAAAGTAGATTTAATCAATTTTACCAAAAATGTTTAGGAAATAATTTTTTTTAAATTTTTTTATAAATATGATACTTTTTCAAATTCAAGTATATCAAAAATTATTATGAAATTTATTAGAGTATATCTATAATAAGAATACTAATTTTACTTTATCTTCAATGTCACAAAAAAATGAAGCTTCTCAACTACATTAAACATTGAAATTAAAATATATTTTTACTAAAATTTGTATTTTTTGGTATTCATATAAAAAAATCCATTTTTAAAAACAAAACACAAAATGTCACCCTAATTCACTATTTACATGATGATTTCAAAAATTGTTACTATTCACTTAAATTAAATTCCAAATAAATTATATAAATCAATTATAATTTATGATCATAAAATACATTAAACCAATTTTGGTAGAAGGCATATTTTTTAATCAGAAAATGACTTTTCTACAAATGAATTACAAATTTATTATGAATTATTATATATGATTAATTATATAATACCGTTATAGATATTTTATATAATATTTTTGTTCTTAATCATACTATTAATTTAACAGATAAGTTATAATGATAAAATTTAAATATTAATATTGTATAATGTATTTTATTTTTATTAATCAATAGAGTTCATGTTATGTAATATATAAAGCATAGAATTATTTTTTAGTAATTTTAATTGGATTTAAAATTTACCGTATTAAATAAATATCATTAAAAAAATTATCTCATTCTCCAAAGTTGGTTTATTTTTTATTATTTTTTTAAATCCATTCCATGGTTCATACGATTAAACATATGATCATGGCATCAAAAACCCTTTTTAATATTAAAAAATACCTTAATTGAAAAGATAAGATGGATAATAGACATGTCACATGGAATAAAACAAGAATTGGGTTCATAGATTGAGAGAACATTAGTAGGATGTAAACATATGGACCTGGAGACAAAAAAATTGGAATAATAGAAATTAATAAAGAAAACTGTAATGATAGATTTAAGGACAAAAAAAACATAAATCAGAAGGTGATAATGAATATCATCAAATCATCAAAGATGACGTTAAAATTATTCATTTTTTAATTAGGAGTAGTTTTCCAGGAGTTGAGAGATTCTTTAAAATCAATATAACAAACAAAACATAAAAAATTACATTATTTAATATCATTATAAAAGAACAATTTATTTCTTTGGTTGTGCATTGATAATATTTTGAACATCTATGTCAACTATTACACTAGTTAAAAATTATTTTTAATGAATTATTTTACCATTAGAGAAGTACTATAGTAAAATTTAAATAGATCATAAGATCCAAAAACGTATACAGTGATATTCTACTTCACTTTAGACATTAATAAAAAATTTCCAAAAAAAGAGATAATATCCAATAGGATAAAACATAATTGTCCCAAGTCAACTTGGCTAAACCCTTAACCGATCACCCGAGGTGATCCGCAGCATGGCCCTAAGGGAGATCTTGATTCCCATGGGCTAGAAACACGTTCCATGAATAAATAGAGTATGAACACGGATCAATTTTTCCCTATAAATAAACAGAAACTACAAAGAAATTAGTTACACAATCAGTTCAATATAAAAATGAAACCGAATTGAATATCATTTATACAAGAATATGAAAAATATAAATGAACTACACTAGAGAACTAACTGAACTGGGTGACCAATCTATCTCCATGTAGCCTCATAGGTCACTCTTCATCTCAACGATCACAGGTCGTATATAGTGACCAAACTAATGCTGGAACCTACGCAAGGGCTAATAATATAAACTAACTATTGGTTTGAGTATTAAAACTCAATAGGCTAGCCTGAAAATATTTTCCCCAATGCACTTCATTTAAAATTAATGTAACATCAATTTTCACATTTGAAATACCATATATAAAAGTATGCTTTTATACATGTTTTACTTAAAAACATAGTAAAACCAATTCCCTTAATCATTTCCAAAACCATGGTTAATCCATTACTGTAAAGATAACTTTTTAGAAATGGAAATGGTACTTCTATTTCTAATTACTGGAAGAATTGTAAAATTATATTACATGAAAATTTATTTCATAAACATTTACAAACCAAAACATCACTTCCATGGAAACACTACACTAGAATTCTCCAAAACTCTCATATAACAAGGGAAAAGGAAATTTTCATACAATAATCACTATCATAAATGAATAAAACTAAGAAATAACAGACATAGGGGAATACATGAGATCAAGAAAAATACATAACAAAATAATACATGTGACCCCATCCCTGTTACCATGCAACACATGATGAAATCAAAACACCCAAACACATAACATCCCTAAATGTGGATAGACATAATGTCCCAACACTATAATAATAAACCCAAATATATCCACCTTCTATAGTTCAATGGTTTTTTTGTGTCCTACTAGTGCATCAAATGTATATAGAAAACTCTCTCAATATATCAGGTTCTCATGTATCATGTAAATAATGGGGGTGATCCAACCACTACAAACTAAACATTTAATGGAAACTACATTATAATAGAAATCCAATAGAAGGCCTCACCCTCTGTATCCCCAAGGACTAATCCCATGCCTCAAAATAAATAAAACACCTATAGGTCCAACCAAGGTACACTAATAATGGATTCAGAGTATTCCTTGACAAGGACATCCCATCCATTATTTGAGATAAGACATGTTAAACATACATACAATTATCTTATAATAAAAAAAATTAATTATTTTTCACTATGTAACTAAACAGCTCTGTAAACATTTCACAAAACCAACCTTTATCAATGACAGAAAATTCACATTTTAGAAAGGGGTGTAATCACCCCTTTTTCTATAAAAGAAAATTTTAAAATTCTATTCATACATTCAAACTATATATTCAAGAAAATCCATTTCCCATACATCTTTTAAATGAGCCATTCAATAGAAAAACATAACAACACACTTTAAAACCCAATCCTAACTTCAGTGTAAAACCATAAATCACTTGGTAAACCCATAAAAAGAACCCAATACATAATTTTACATAATACATATTGATTGAAAAATACAAACCATGATTTTAATTTAATAATTTAATCATTAAAACCAACCAAATATTTCATCGAACACTTGGTGGGTGCTTTTTAACAAAACTAGTGATTTATCATAACCCATTGCTTAAAACATCAATTTCACAGAAAAAAATTAAACTGAGGTTCATACATTAAAATTTATATAAAAAAGAGAATGAATTAATAAAGAATTTAATGAATCATAATTCTAACAGTCATGTTCATTGGAAAACCTAGCTCGAATCTGTGGCGCAATGACAACATATAACCAGAATCACTCTACGCGGGTTCTGAAACAATAGATATACAAGGATAAACATTTAATAAGAAAATCCACCCACATAATCATAGGAAAATTTAAAACCATAGGAAAATATTACAATGGGAGGGAAGGAACTCAAGAGAAAAATGGAAGGAAGAAGGAAAGGGAGATGAAATGAGGGGACTTACCTAGACAAATTTTCCAAACCATTAAAGAAACTCTTTGATTCACAACCATGGAATGGTGATATGGATTGATAAGAAACGTGATATCACCTTAGGGTCACACAAACCAGGGGGTTCTAGGTGGATTTAGGGTAAAACAACCGAGGGGGAAAATATGACATTCCTAAAAATTAGTGTCCGATAAACAGGCATGGTTTGGATATATATTTTTCCAATCTATGTGCCAACGCTTCGAAAATCTCTTTACACACACAGTCATGTGTAAAGTTTGGACACATAGTTTTGTAAACCATGCACCAACCATACGAAATGGTTTGAAAACAAATCCTCTGGAAATATAGTTACCTAGATTGAACCACACAGTTTCTTCTAACTGTGATCCAATTATGTGTATGATACTACCATGAATTAAATACCATGTTTCTCCCAAAAACCCGCAAACAAACCAAGGATAAACCATAATGGAAAATCAAAACAAGGAAACCCTTCAAAAATCAACACCCGTTATAATCGAACCCCGTGAAATGATAGAAATTCCCTATGATAGAGAACATAAAATAATTGAAAAACCAGTTGGGATGATTCTCCCAAAATTAACATTTTCCTCCCCATGAATTCCATAACACTCTCTAGTTGAACGATTAACACATAAAAATGCTATATCAACAAAATCCAACCTCTTAGTACAAGGAAATTTCATCCACCTTTTATGGAGCACAAACATATTTCCTAAAATGGAACAACCACCTACATCCATAACCAATCCAAAACAAACCATTTGGACATATCCCTAAGACTCCCAATGCATAACAAAACTGAAAATGAAACTAGGAGATCAAAATCTTCTAATGAAATCTATGTCAAATTAACTAACAACAAAACAAAACTAGAAATATATCACCACTATAGGGGAATCTAAAATAGACTCCACATAATTAGAAAAATAGCCAACACCAGATAACACTAGGTGAAAATTCAAGAAGACCCACGATGGGTCTCCACACCATTAAGAAGCAACTAGGAATGACTAAATATAAATTAAACATGAGTTGAAACCAGGCATGAACCACAAAGGTTAACCAAACATCATTATAATAGACTATCAACCTAGTCATGGAGGAATGCAACACAATCCTCTAAACTACGCACTCTCAAATGGAGGGGACAAGGACTGGACATAAACTCTCCACACAGACCATAAATCCCCAACACACAGGGAGGAGAGGGAAGGTGCCTAGTTAATGGAAAACTAAAACTACAACCGACAACAACATACCACATTTCACTTCAAGACGTACAAAAGCCAAGACCGCACCAGAATCACACGGGCGGTCCACACTCAAATCTTTAATGAAAACCTACATTTTTAAGGAACATTCGTAGACATATCATGAGGGGTATGATTAACATACTATATAAAACCAGAGTACATTTAAGATAATAATTAATATATAATAGAAACACACGAACTACCTCACCCCATTAGTGGAGACACAAACATACCCATTCTCCTTCTAATTCTGGGATTCCAAACAAAGTTACATCTTCACTCTGGGATCTATACCTTGATCACTGATGTTGAAGCATCAACAAAAATGCATTCATGAAATACTAATTCTTAATCAGAACATATTTTAGTTCCACATGAAGCTGTATATCACTACTAGTAGGGAAATTTTTATTATGAAACACCAATGAAATTCCTTTCTCAAATAAAACACCTTTATAAAAAAATGGAATTATTGATATTAAACTCCATACACTCTCACTCTAAACAAGGATCATAATGAACACGGAACATGGTGAACACATCATATATCACTGAACTAAATTTCTATAACCAAGAGAATCACCGTAGTAATAAAGAATCCTAGACAGAGCCGAAACAACTATCCATTCCAAGAGACAGACTAAAGAATCATTCGAAAGGTGGATTTAGCGTCTATAACTCAAAAACAAAGACCTTAGATTGATCAACTAAAAATATTTTCAATGGAAAACCACCCATATCTACAGCATAAATATCCACTAAAACTCTATAGTTGAAAAAGAAACTAGGAAACCTTTATCTCTATAAAAACCAAATCATAAACAAATACTCACATGGATAATACACCAAATCTGAGGGAAACTAGCTCAAATATTCCCAAGAACATCTAGAAACACACTGAACATTGCTCCGAAACCAAGACACCAACAAGATTCCTTTTAAAGACACAATTTAAGGTATTACTTCAAGATCACAAGGAATTTTAATAGATAATAACATTTCTAAAACACATAATAACAAGCCACATAAACTTAAATTTACAAAACACCACAATTTCTATATCAAAATACATTTTTAAAACAAAACAAACAAAGTGGACTTTCACACACACCAATGTTGCTTCATTGAGTCCCACTCACATGCATGTTTCTCTGAAACCCTGAGAACCTGTCTACCAAAACATATCATAAATCCAACCATATTTCCAAATAAAATCATGCATGTCATCACCCATGAAAAAACTAATGTATAAAAAAACAAACAATTTTAAAAAAACCATTCAACCCATTACAAAATCAATGACCTTAAAAGGCACAATAACCACCAAGTCAAACCCCATTTTTTGGATTTCACACAACTATCCATATTACCATGCATAAAAATGAATCCCCATATATTTCCATCAATATAATTTTCATTTAATTCAGACCATTTTCTAAAAATTTGAACAATTTAATTTCAAAAGAACTATTTGATTCAAATCAAATCCCTTTTCATTTACAAAAAGTTTTAAATAAAATTCCCTTTCAAAATTACCTTTTATATTTCAAGAAATTCATCGAATCCTTCTTCCAAAATCTGCAAGCCACCAAGATAGAAACCCATTTAGAATTGAAAAAATTGTTTTCAGAAAAAGTCCAACAATTAAAAACTAATTTACAAAACAAAATTATCAGAACCAAAAAAATTTCAACAATCCAACACATCCCATTTTAAAATATTTTCTACAACCCACCATAAAATTATCTATGCTTTGGAAACACTTTATTCCAAGAAACCATATGGTTAGATTAATGAAAACCAATCCCATTATACCATTTCCTCTATAGAAAAATATTTTTATTACAAAAACCAAACTTTCTAAAACCATTCAGAACATTAATTATGAAGATCCAATACCACATTCAAAACCCCAATTAATAAATTAAAATTATTTTTTTCCATTTTTATCACTAAATGATTTTTAAAAAATTCCAAATTCAAATAGATCCATGAAGACCCATAAGGGGAAACTAGTGTTTCATGGTGACTTGACCATATGGTTGGTGGACATATTCCAAACACATAACAAACATAGAGAGCCTTCTAAGATAATGACCTTGGCAATACAAGTATTTCTAGGCCCTGTGAGATCACAAAGACCATTATCATATCTCCCATTTCTGTATCCCAATCACCAAACAATCACCAATGAACCCAAACAAACAATACCAGCATTCCCCTAGAAATATGAGGATCAGAACAAGAAAGAGTTTGTGATGCTCTTCCTTCACCTACAAATCATGTCCTGAAAATCACTCTCCATATACCTTGACATTCACAAATAACACATTATTTTTCAAAAAAAATTATGTCCTCAAAATAGATGACCTCCTCTGATATAATTTTTTCACTAACCATCCCAAGTCAACCTAGAACTGGTCAACCGAGCCGATCTGTGGCATGGCTAGAAGGGAATTCTCAATAACCCTAGGATTGATACAAGTGTCAGGCATCATCAAATTATAAAGATAGAATGATGTCTCTAAGTAAATAAACTGAAACTAAAATTTTAGAAGAGAGTGTGATGCTCCCATTTCAAATGGAAAGAATGAATATAAATCAATTTTTCCTTAAAAAAATTTTCATATATATTTAGAAACCAATGAATCACTTCCATGGAAACACTAAACAAGATGGTAACATAATACTCACATAACATACGCAATAGAAATATGCAAAAAAGTATCACAATCATCAATGTAAGAAACTAAGAACTAATAAACATAGGTGAACACATGATATAAAGAATAATCTAAAGCATACAAATACAAGATACCCCATTCGTAGTATTATTCTAGATATGATGAAATCAAAACACCCAAATAACTAGACACACTATCTCATGAATGACTGAGGGGATCAATCCCAGAGCAATAAACCCAAATATATCAACCTACTATGGGACACTAGTCAATATGTGACCTACTAGCACAACAAACGTTCTTGAAAATTTATTTCAATATCCCATGTTCCCATGTATCATATATATAATGGTTGTGTGCCATAAAAATCCATCCCATGGCCCTAAGGCCTTCAAATTTATTTTATTATATGATAAACCCCCCTTTTAAGGGATGAAGGGTGAAACCCAAACTGACTTCATGGACATAGAACAAATCACACCTGAAGGAAAAAGAGTAAAAAGAAAAATAACACGAAGCTTCCCCTCCATAGCATTTAGTCATGAAAAAAACTCCACCCTTGTGAGGTTGTTCGACAATCAAGTATCTTGTGTCAAAGCACAGACCCAATCCAAAGGCTAACACCATACGCTCACAAACAAACAAATACAACAAGCAATAAAAAGATGGACTAGCTTCCCAGGATCCTACTCTTGTGCTCGTTTCTTGTAGCCAAGTCTGATTGCACTACCTTAACACCTTCAGAAACAATCAAACCACACAAAAAGTTCCAACATTTCATTTTATGAAGAAAAAAACTAGTCACAATAAACACAGAAGACCAGCAATCTTACTTCAATGCATCCACATAAAAAAATTAAAAAAACCACTTCTAAATCATCATAATGATAGCTCAAATCCTCTATGAGAGAACATAATTCAAACAAAACCAAAACCAATACACACCAATATGTAAGAGTCCATCATATCCAGTAGATCCAAATCCTATAATGCAAATCACATTAGTTCAAAACATCACTAATGTTAAGGGGTTCTCGTAGCATCACTTCCCCACTGATGTTTCCACCGACTATGCTACAAGAGAAAATATAAATGTGAGACCACCTTAGATCACAACGCACATAAATAACCAATCAAAAAAAATCACATGATCAAAAAATCAAAGACAAATGAAAACCAACACCATGATGTCAATTTCTCGAACACCACTTCAGACAAGACCATGATGAAAACCATAGCCCCATCCCATCGCTACTACCATTATCATTTCTAGAGACCAAATCAACCCACCCCACACACTCCCAGCTGACACACCCTAGTGCCGAAAAAATTATTTTCTTTTACATTAATAATGTAATGTTCCCAATGTAGTGAGATTCCTAAAAAATAACTATGTCCTCATATTGCAAAAAAATATTAAATCCCATAGATATATATGTAATAATAACATCTTCCAAAAATATTAAAGATATCATATCCTAATATAATATAATTATCTAAACATTATAAATCATTGTAAATGTAAAAGTTATTAGTAAGTTTCAAAAATCGAAAAAATATAGATTCATTTTTTCTAGACTATTATTTTGTCTACAACACATGTTAAAAAAAAATAGCTACATACACCTAAAAAATAAGAATACATAATAAATTTCACTAAATTAACTCCCATTAAATAAATATAAAAAATGTACTAATACATAAAAACATATGATTATACAAAAATATATTATTCCTTTATTAAATTACCAATATATTATAACTTATAAAACCCTAAATGTTGACACATTAAATCATTATATTGTCTTCAAAATATGTTTTACCGAAATTTATATCATATATATTTATTATTCCATCCCGAATTTAAAATATAATTCATGTACTAAGATCCATTTGTCAAAATCTAATCATGTTTCCTACATTAAACATAAATAAGTAAATATTTTGAAAATAGATCACAATTGACTCAAATTGGAATTTACAGGTCTTATTCCCTATATTCTTGATGGACGAGTCTATACAAAGATAATATTCCTAAAAAATATTCAATGTTACATTTATTCCTTAATCCATGGAAATCAATACATGTTAATTTAAATTTATTCGATCTGAGATTTAAATTTTTATAAAATTATATTTTATCAATATATCACTTAGAGAAATTATATCAAAATTTATTCCCGTAATAATTTATGTGATAATTTTTCTTTATCATTTAATAAAATATTACTGTTTATAAAAAATTGAAAAGTCAATAAATTCAATTGCTATTCATTATTCTCCCTCCATTGTAGTGGAGTAAGGGGTTGTAAATACATTATCTAAGTTAGAAATTATAAAAACATGATAAATTAAAATATAGAATGAACACAAACATTTTTTTTTTGAATTTAGAAACACACTGAAAAATATAAAATAGATACATCATAGAGGTATAAAGTATTAGATCCCCAAAGAGTCATTAATAATAAAATTAATTCCATCTGATGGAAAGGATCCTAAGATAAAGACGATAGATTTGTTATGGTTTGGGGAACCCTAGGATGCTAAGAAATCTACAACCTTATTACCCATTTTCTATCTGTGGTTGACCTCTATATGAATTCCCATGAGCTGTTTTCACTTGACGACATAATATTATATACTCCAATGGAGAATACATTTTCATTGAGTGATTTTTATAATATTATTGAATCTGCTTCCATAGCCTTCTGATTGATCTATATTTGTTCACTTAACTCCAACCCCAAAACCATCACCTTTTTCTTGGCCTGACGAGTGTCACCTCTACCATAAAATTACAAGAATATAGAAATGATGAACCACCTATAGTCCATAATCATGCCTCCCACACTTATCTCCCCCTCATGAAGAACCTCTCTATGTTGAGTTTGAAAATGGTTCTATAGGGGCACGAATAAACACAATTACTTTATCACCTCCTCTCTTTCTGGTTGGATGCCCCTATATAGAAAGGAATTACTGAAGGGTATCCTTTGAAATCTATACACACACTAACTAAGTCCATCAAAGAGTTCTTTATTTTTAAGAAGATGTTGGTGGTAGTGCCAAAGATATTTTTGTAGCGCACATCATTCCTTGATTTCCAAATGATCCAACAGCCTACCACTAGGATGATATCCCGATCTAATTCACCTATGGTAGTTTCCAAATTATATATGATAACATAGTAGTCTTTTGAAAAAATGGTAAAATTTTTCCCAATGTAACACCCCAATATTTTATAATTATTTCATTTTTAATAAACTCTAATTATTAGGTATCTTTATTTATAGGTAACACTGAGTATAAAGGAACTGTTATATTATAACCATTTATAACCATTAAATATAATTGGAATATTTGAATAATAATTACTACCTTATAGAAAATAATTATAAATAATAAAAATACAGTTATTAGTAAATAAATACATGTACTCAATTTTTAGTTATGTCAATTTATTCTTCAATGATTATTTTTCCTCAAAAATGGGTTATATTATATTTTTCTCATGTAATTTGTAATTTTTTTTAAATTATTATATTCTTAATAATTTAATAAATATCAAATTTTATACCATATTTATAGTATTATTTTGGATTGAAATTGATGTATTTTTATAAAAATAATCATTTTTAGCTAATTGTGAAAATTATCATTTTTTGTAAAAGATATCATTTTTATTCAAGTAAAAGGAAAATTCATTATTTTTTTATAATATCACATAATCAAACATTGAATATAACTGAACTAACTAATTACATAGTAATAAATAGTATAGAATATTTTTTATATGTTCATTTTTGTGTTTATAAATCCAATTTTCTAAAACCTATATAAGTCTACAAAATTTGGTTTTTCATAATGAATTAAATTATTATCTGTTAATTAATAATTTTAATGATATATATGGATTATGTAATCCATATAATATTTTAAATTTAATTTTATAGCTGGTTATAATATATTAAATGGAAGGAAAAAAATTTTATACTTATAATTGCATGACGCTAAAATGGTGTTTCATTGGAAATTGAACACATATTTATAATTAATTTATGACACATATATAAATTAAATATTGAAAAATAGAATCTTTATTTGAAAGAAAAATAATTAACATAATTTAATATGGTAAAATAAATATTTGGACATAATGAATAGTAAAAATTGAAATGTTTTATTATAGCGGTTAATGTTAAAATATGTTTATCATGTGTAAAAAAAATATAATTGATATAATGAATCAAAAAACTATCTGATTATTATTATTTAAATATATCCAACCTTTT
Source organism: Viscum album (assembly GCA_963277665.1). Classification (NCBI taxonomy): domain Eukaryota; kingdom Viridiplantae; phylum Streptophyta; class Magnoliopsida; order Santalales; family Viscaceae; genus Viscum; species Viscum album. The sequence goes on from OY728127.1 coordinate 116,644,045, forward strand.
TTTATGATTCCTTCTAATTCATATCCATTTAGATCCACATTATCATGAAATAGAACATATATAATTGAAATCCATTATAAAATTCAATATTTCTCTCTCCCCTAACTTACAAATGGGAAAAAATTCCACTCCATTATTCTAAAAAAGTGGTAATTCTAAATAATTAAAACCTACTCAAAAACATTATTAAATATCACAACATCTTCATCGAGCTTCTAGACTTCTCTTAAGGTAACTTTTTTAAGTCTTATGGTGTAATCCAACTGATATCATTCAAAGAATGGGTATAATTATTAATTACATCTATAAAATTATATATTTTTCAATAGAATAAAATCATATTGAATAAATCAAAAAATTATTACCATGTACCATAAATATATTAATATTTTATTATGATTATATAACATCCTTTTAACACCTAATCTTCATTAAATTTAAAATTGAATTATGACTCCTTTTTATGTGTGGACTAGTTCCTCCACATAGAGATAAGATTCATTTTCCGTCAGTATATTTCATGGATGTTTATTTTGATGAATATAATTTCTATATATTGTTTTTTGGAAATAATTATTCTTATATAATTATTATATGTTATCTAACTTCTTACCATCTGAATTTTTGAAAATTGATAATGTTGATCGTGTACATGTGTGGAGTACAACCTCTAAGAAGTTGTGTGGTTCATTTTTTACTTTTTATTACTATAAAATAATAACAATTGATATATTAAATATATATGATGTGTATTATATTAATATATTTCTATATTATTGAATTATTATTAATTTAAATATATTATATAAGTGTTTATAGAGATTAATATGTAAGAAAAACAAGACGTATGCTGTTTAAATTATAATCTCATTCATACTATGATTGATTTACCTTAAATCTTTTTATAATAAAATTTTATTTTCTATTACTCCAAAATAGTAATTTAATATTATAATATGTTATTTTATTGATATTACATGTTTTTATTTCATTTCCAAAAAATTAATTACTGAAGAGACCAAATGTATATATTAAAGAAAACCGACTTTATTTCTATTATCTTTAGGAAATCATAACATCCATGATCAAATTTTCATTGAAATGTTTGGAATTTTATTCAACTATTATGTAATGTTCAATTAAATATATTTATACATATTTTTTTTTCTATATTAATTTAATAAATGTAATATCTTCAATATATTCTGGTCAATTTACTGTCGTCAGTTTATTAAAAAAATAATAAAGTTCATGTTTTAACATATAACGCGTTATTTGATTTCCCATCTTGGTAAATTTTATTTTCCATTATTCTTCCTTTATAATTTACAATGGTTTTTCCATGAATATTTATTTCTAAATATTTTATAACTTTTAGGATTTTATATTTGTGATTTAAAAATAATTATTGTATTTTACTTTTAAGTGTTCTCGGGAGATTTCAAAAATATTATCATCTATAACAACACCCATTTTTGGTTTTTATCTTTTATTGAGGATATTACTAGATTCAAAAATCTATATATTCATATTTCTGATGATTAATGAATATGATTATGTAAAATTGATGAAATTTTTTCTCTTCTCGACATGTTAATATTTAATGTAAGGAAAAATATTATCTTTGTATTATGGAATAGAGTTGTATGGATTATGATTATGTAAAAAGTGGTTCTTTAATATACCCCTAAAACAATGGGTAATTATTTAATTTTATGAGATTTATGGGTACATCTAATTTTATCGAAATCCAAAAAAAATGATACACCACATGTTAAAAATGATCAAAAGGATACACAATTTAGGTGATCTAAAGAAAAACAAGTAATAAATGTCTCAACTAGAATCCTTGAAATAAGATTTATATTATTATTATTATAACTCACTTTATTCATCTATTTTATAGCATGTTCTTATGAAAAAATTAATTTCTCATGGCTTATTTTTTTATATTTTTATGATTTGCATCTTATGATCTATCATGAATTATTCCCTTACACCATAATATATGAATTGTAGGGTTGAGATTTAAAATGACATAATCATGTTTGCATACAAATATTCTCATGATATACTTCTATATGATCAGTTATGGACTTATCCATTTCTATCCATGATGAAAATATGAAATCACCCATTATAATGTTTATTTTGTCTATGGATATGATGAATGGTTTCATGTATGATATGTCAATGAAGGGTGATAGTTATAAATAATGATGTGGGATATGGTGTAGATATTTTATATTCCAAGAGATTATATATTAAATTTTCCATGATCACAATACCTTTATGTGTTTTTTGTGTATTTTTTTATATGTAATGAATATTTATCTTAAATGATGTAATATTTTTTCATGTAATGTTAATGTCATTGTGTTTTTTTTCAAAGAATGGTATGGTTATTTAAGGAAACAAGGATTGGAAAAAATTATTCATATCCCTTATGATAAGATAATATATAGTAAAAATTTTCGTTATTATATTAATGGGTGTAATTTTCATCCTAGGAAATATATCTATTTATTAATATAATAAATTTGATGAGGTTGTGGAATATATTCACCTTGGTGTATCAACACTATTGATGGTAGAATGGGTATTGAGTTTATTATATCTATTAAAAGTTAAGTGGGCCATATAATGCACAACATACTAGAAAACATTGGTGGATATGATATGGTTAATTCAAAATTATAATATAAACCAACATTATGTGTTTAAATATATAATTACCATGGATTACCAAAGATAATTATAATGTGTTGTAGATTGAATGAAACAATGTTAATATATACACATATAACAATTTTTTAATGAATTTTTATAATTAATATTGTTTCTTTGACTATGTGTTATAGATTTATAATGTGGCTGGAAATAGGCCAAATCATGATAATACGTAATGTATTGTATAATGGACATATATTTATTGAGAGATATCAAATATTATATATGCTATAATGAATAATATTATTACCATTCTTACTTAGCATTATCATCCAATGAATCCTAATGATCATCCAAACATGAAAAGGATGGAACAACATACTATTGAGATGTGCATGATGCCACATACACATACTTCTAGTGGTTATGTTAATCCAGTAATTTCTATGTAATGGATCAGTATCACTAAGATGATATTTCCTAAAATCCTGTACTAGTATAATGAATTTGATTAGATTTATATAATTGAGAAATTAAATTGAATAAATGGTGAATTAATAATAATAAACCAAGTATAGGATTAAAAATTAGTCTATACTGTGAGATGAGTTTGGGTATTTATTTTTCAATAATTAAATTCACTATATTAGTATTTGGTAAATTATGATAAATTTCATTAATTAGTAGTTATAGTATGAGGAATCCATCATACCAATGATGAATGTTTTACACGAATTTGGTGGTATTCTTCAAAAATGATATTTAACAAGAATTTATGATTGTTCTATTCATTAGTGGAATAAATCAAACTCTCTAAAGAGAATTATCCATTATAAATTTCAGTAGCTATAAATAAATAATAAAAAATTCTATTTACTTTTGATATATAGATTAGTATCATCCATCAATTTCTTGTATTTCGTAAGAAAAATTATATAGAATTAAAAGTAAATTCTAATACCGATAACTATGTAGGGAAGAACATGATTATTCTGATATACCAGATGTCTCGAATAAAACTTGGTGGATGTTTTCTACCAGATAATAGTATACAAATTATGTATGTAAAAGATGGTTATAGGTCAATAAAATGTCAATGTATTAGGATAATGTTAGATAATGTTGGAAATGGATATAAATCTCTACAAATTTCACCAATGACAATCTAATGCTTCAAATGAAATGAGTTTGGGAATTATGTTAACCGATTCTTGAAACTAATAGATAATAAAATTGATAAATTTTAATGATCTCTTATAGAAAAATATGAATGAAAATTTAATATGATCAACTTTTATCATGTGGTGGTATAAAAAATGGACAAAGACACACATACCATATTCTCTTGAGCTACTAAGTTTCATATTTTTGTTTATTTATAGTAACACAATTATATATGATGAAATATATAAGGGTACCACATTACCACATAAATAATATTATATTTTAACTTTATTAAAAATATTAATGGTATGATGATCACATATCATGTGTCTGATTCATATATGATTAATGTTTTTTAAATGTTCTCTAATTAGATCTTGTTATTATCCAAATTTTCATATTTTTTTGGGAGTTTTGGTATATATTGGATTTATTATATAATTTAGACATAAATTCTTGATGAATGAATTTTATGTCTATTATTCCAAACAATATGATTATTTTTTATTATTATATTGATAGACAAGGAAATACAATTGAAATTACCTCAATTTAAAGGGTATTATTTCATATTAAAAAGAAATATTCATATTAATTGGTTGGATATAATCTATACATAAAAAATATACTAGATATATGAGAGTTCATCTGTATTTAGGGAATAGTTACCTTGCCTTTCCCTAAATTGTGATGATGTGTTTTGAATATAAATTATTCCAAGTGCCACACCATCTTCAATGACTTCATATTGAATATAATGGATTGAGATTCCATAATTATATAAGAATCTCTTGGAGAATCGTGCTAAGGGATTTTTTCTATATTCATCAACATAGGGATCCCATATTATTATTAAACCAGATAGATGTGTCATTTGTTCCCTAAATTGATTATCAGGGAAATAACAAGACAAAAATAAACAATATGTATCATCTTCCCCATATTGAATGATTTTATCAATTAATGAAAAGTTTATAAATATTATACCATGATTGATCTTTGATATAGATATTATCAATAGAGGGTCATACATGGTTTTAATCCAAGGGAAACCATTTTTTCATACAATGAGAAATATGAATTTATAGGGATCCCATTTTTTCTTAATAATTATGGTAACCCATGAATTTTGTATAGATAATTTTGTTATTTAATATATATATATATATATAAACATAATAAAATCCCACAATATTTATAGGACTAGTTTTATGGTATAATTAAAAAAATATCACAATAAAATGAAATGAGTATATGATGAAATAGATTATAATCTATATAATATTTCCTTTATCATTATTCTAAAAATGTACGAGAAAAGATGATGAATTTTTATATGGAAACGGTGAGCTATAAAGCAAGGTAAATTAATAAGAAATGAATGGAATAAATTAATGTGGTTTTTTATTCAATATAATTAAAATGATTCCATGAATGGGTCGTAATCATAATCGTCTACATCAGGGCATGATAAACGATGATAAAATCAAGGAATTATAGGTATTTGGAAACAACAAAAAATATAACATAATCAGGATAAGTCATTGATAAACACTAATACATAATAACACTATTTAATTTGTATAATAATAAATGAACCATAAATGGTATCTCATTAGATAAAAATACTACCCATCACATTAGAGGGATATGTATTTATGGGCCCTGTAGTAACATTCATATCAAGTACACTATTATGCATGCCGCAAAAATTTTAAAACAGCAAAATGGAATTCACAACATTTAATTACATGATTATGGGGTTTGTGATAGAAACATGTTTGTCTCTAATAAATTAGATATAGTTACTTATAAGTTAGGAACGTTGAGTGTTAATGGTGATGAATTTTCACAACAAAGGATTTGGGATCATAAAATAATGAGATAATTTAAACAACATAATACATGTACACAAAGGATCATGGATAGGTTTAATGAGTGTGAAAAGTGGTATCCTGATACTTGAGCATCATAGGGATAGTGAAGGGATGCATAAAAATATATTCAAACATGGGCAATTCTAATAGAAAAGAATAATATAAATAATTTTCTTCAAATAATAAAAGGAGTAAGAGAATATATTTCATTAGAGGATATGTAACAAACAATCACATGAGATTCTTAATATATAGTGAAAACCCTAAGAATGATATAGGGAGGTATAAAGAGTAAAATTCATGATGAATGAGTATTTATTGAATATGGGTGGGAGGTTATGGAAGAAATTTATAGAAAAATATAATGTCATTCATTATAAATTTCAATACATATTTTTTGGACACTAGATGAAAAATAATCAAAGCATAAAATCCATACAATTAATTTTCAAATTAATTATAAAAATGAAGAGTGGATTTTAATATTTTATTCTCCTATGAAAAAAACCTTTTAAAAAAATACCATTCATAAAGTGGAAGTGAGGCATGTACATATTGAATTGATGTTATAAATAAAAAAATATAATATAGGTTATGAAGGATCCATTATATAATTTTCAAATTAATCAAATAGGTACATAAAAACATTATTTTAAATGGAAAAATCAATTTTGGAATGTTAATCCCTATTAAATTATTTATTACATCAATTATAGGTTGTTATAATTTCATAATAAATGTGGTATATTTTATACATTTTGTAATTTTCACCATAAATTTTTCTGTCATAGAAAACCATGAAAATATAACCATTGGATAATTCTGATGTGTCTAATTTACAAAAAAAATGTATAAGTTACAAAAAAATCTACATATATAAACTATCGATTCTATTAATAAATCTTTATTTACTGAAACATACATTTTTATGACACTAACAAATTTCAGAGGCTTTAAGTAATTACATAGGACTACATTAAAATATATTATCATTTATATTTAATGAAATATTAAATTATTGTTAACATTTTATGAATATAAAATTTATTTTAAACTTTATTTCATTTTAAAAAATATTCTTTTAATTGAAACTATATGTTTCTCCAAAATATAATTTTGATTTTCCTTACATCCAAATCTGAATTTAATTAAACCATTATGTAATCATATATATAAATTATGAAAAAATTTGAGGGATACATAAAATTTTTTTCTTAATTTTAAATAAACTATCTCAGAATAATTATAAATAGATAAATAACACTTTATTACAATAGTGTACAACCTAATGATGAAGTTTGTGATAGTGATACATTTATGAGGTGTTTTAGGGGAACATATTATGGGTTCTGATAATAGTTGACCTATGAATGTCTCATAAAAGGTAATCCTCAAGTCATGATTACAGAATATAATCATGGGCATGGTCAAGGAAAACTCCAAGTGATTTTCTCTCTCTCATAATCATTATTATATGGTCTTCATATGGTATTATCACAGTGGTTGATGCCATCAGTAGGATGATCTATAAATATTATATTCTATCATAACCCTTAATATGTTTTAAACATAATTTTCATGGTATATTTGTTATATTAACAATTATTAAGATGTATAGTAGTCTTTCAAGTATAACGTGAAAAAATGGATATATATCATAATGGTCCAAAATATAAAATGTAGTTCATGTTTTGATAGAATATAATTTTCATAGAATATATCCAAAGAAAGTAGTTACATTATTACATTATTATATGATACAACGATTCAAATACAAACGAATTTTTTTTATATTCTTATTTTAGATGCATACATTAAATTTACATTACAACTGAAAATAAAATTAAATAAAATAAACAGTTTTTAGATTTCTTTAATTATCCTTAGCATATCCTTGTATAAAAATCCAAATACACTTCATGGTATATTAGGAAAAATAAAATAACAATAAAGGGGTGGTATCAAATTCTCAGTAAGGTTATTCTTAAAGTTGAAGGTATCATGATTAAATTTTCAAAATCAATATGAAATGGAAAATTAATAAAATAATTTCCAAAGAAATTAGTTACTTTATTCCATTACTATATGATACAAGGATTCAAATACCAATGAAAACCATATTTTTTTATCTTCATATTTTAGATTCATACATTAAATTTACATTATAACTGAATTAAAATAAAATAAAAGAAACAAATTTTAGATTTCTATAATTATCCTTAGCATATCTCGGTATGACAATCCCAAAACACTTAATGGTATCTTAGGAAAAATAAAGAACAATAAAGTGGTGGTATCAAATTCTCAGAAAGGTTATTCATAAAGATGAAGTTATCATGATTAAATTTTTATAATCAATATAAAATAGAAAATTACTCAAATAATTTCTATTTAAACAATAACATGATAATAATATAGGATTAATATATGATGATCAAATAATTCCATAAAAATAATCAAATCAGATTTAAACATAGAAATGAAAATTAAAGAAAATTGAATATTCCCAACTATTATCAATAAATTATCTCATAATGAGGGAATTCATAATTCCAAATATCATAAACAAACAATCATAAACATTCACATTATAGTTTAAAATTATGGGTCAAAATTCATATAATTTAGAAAACTGATTTATCTCATCACACCAACTGATGTATTGAGGTGCTCTATAAATTTGGGCCCCATCCTTAATTTAATGATATTAGTGAATTTAGTAGATTAATTGGGTAAAAAAATAAAATAAAATATTCATATTTGGAATCTAACATAAGAAATTTTAATACATACTTAAATATATTGATGTAATCCTAAACCATCTGGAGTAATATGGTGAATTAAAAATAGACAGTACATTCATAGTCAACCTAATCCCAATCCATCACGAGAAATAAAAAATAGGTAATAAATACAACATATACCTAATTGATCATAAGTATAACAAATGGTAGATTCAATTGCTGAATAAATATACCATAAAATTCAATTAATAAACTGTTATTGAAAATACACTCTTCATTTTAAAGAAACAATATTAAAATAAAATTTCAAAAAATGAAAAATAATTATATTTATTTAATAATTTAATATAATTTTTGAAAATATTAATTAAAATATTTAGTGTACATAAAATTAAATAATTATATTCGTGTCATATGCATGAAAAATTAAATCCTTTTATATTTCTGATTGAATTGAAATAGGAATTTTATGAAAAAAAATAAAGAGACTCCATTCAATTTTTTTAAAACATCATTTAGTGAAAAAATTTAATTAATAAATAATTTATAGAGTCATAAAAACCAATTATTAAACATTTTTAGAAAACATTTTTTTAATAATAATTATGTTTGACTATTGAAATAAATAATGTAATATTTCATAAAAAAATTTCATTCATTTTATGTAAAAATGACTTTAATATGGTACTATTACATGAAAAATTATTTAATAAATATAGTTTAATAAAATTAAATGGATATATAAATAATTTCGTCTTAATTTTCTTCAGTTTAAATTCTATTATAAATAATCCTGATTAAAATGAGATTGAAAAATAAATCCATTACAACTTTGGTATGTTTTGAATTATAATCCCTATAAAAGGATTAACAATAAAATAAAACGAAAATACAATGAATATAAATATATAAAAAATATAAAATATCAAAAGAGATTATATATCAAAAAAATTAATTGAATGACTAATGAATATGACACGTGTCTTACTAAAGTGAAATTGGGATAAGAATCCCTTCTCCCATGTCCAATTTCATTATTACATATCTGTAATTACATTATAATAAATATTTATTTATTATTAATGCATTACATAATTATAATAACATATTTACCACCATATATGATTTACATATTGTCATTTGGGACCCTTTTTTAAAATGATTCTATGTTAAAATTACATTTTGGGTGATAATTTCTCTATTTTTTTTTGTTTTTGATTTTGAATTTAATTCATTTTACATTGATCATGGTTAAATCATCTAATAAATGAAAATATAAAAATATCATATATGTGAAATATATATTAATTTTATAGTGATCTATTAAATATTTTGATTGAAAAGCATTACATCATTCTTCGAGACATTATGTCATAATTACACATCAACATTTTTCCTTTTTTATAAATGAATGGAATGAATGGAACATAATTATTAACTATGAATGAAATAATAATAATAATAATTCCATTAATATCATTTATTTTAGTTAAACGCACCCATAATACTATCTATGTAAAAGTAAAATGAAAAACATTTCACTTCACTATGTGGAGGCGTTAGTCTACACATACAGATGAGCGATGTTACTGTTTTCTTATAGATTTGATGGTTATAAGATAGATGTGACATTACATATTCAAAATTTATTATAGGATATATATATCACATAAAATATTTAAATTTATCTTTAATTCCTTTAACAATAATGCATAAGTAAAAAATGAATCACATCACTTTGTGAGATGGTATCTCGTCCTACACTCGAGCAATATTATAGTATCCCACATTGAGTGGAATTTAAGAATATATATGTGATAAAATAATTAATAATGTAAAATAATATTATAATTAAAATATAAATATTCTAAATCGCTCATTATATCCATTCTTTTATGAATGGGGCAAAAAATAAGTTACCTCGGTTCAAGATACATTAGTCTACGATATATAAGATCAACATCATTATTTCATAGTTGATGAAAGTCAAGAGGGATCTTGATATTATGTTAACCAAATTACATCTCAATATATATTGGTTATTGGTGTTATTATATGATCATATTATCATATAATGTTACGGAATTATAATAACAAATAAAAAATGCAGAAATAGAAAATTTACCTCTAATTTGAAAATCGTCAATATGTTTTTTCATAAAGACTTATTTGGTGATAATAATAATAATAATAAATAATATATTCTATGTGGATGGAATTAAAAATTATATTATGTATTTTCTTTAGTAATCTGTTAGAATACGTAAGTGTGATGTGGGAGGAGATGGGTAATCCTTTTATTAGTGGGGGAGAGGACACACATGAAATTTTTTAAATGATAATGTTATTCCAAAGTTTCTCTCTTGAAAAAAGCCTCCAAACATTTACACGGTATAAATATATAATTGATTATTTAATTATATGGATATAAAATGGATTTTTAAAAAATATTTTAATCTTAACCATTGTCCTCTTAGTTTACACCACGGTAAATTGATTTTCACCTAAACCATATTAATTAATTTTCACTACTTTTATATTTAATAATCGTAGAAACATAATCTTATCCTATTATATGATATAAATTAAAATTATTTCGAATATGGAATCTATTTTTCCAATTTTAATTAATTAATTTGGAAAATTCTCGTTGAATATTAAACCCATAGACATGTAAAAATATAACTTTTCTAGTGAAGAAAACTTAAATAAATAAAATATTTTTATATAAAACTTCTATATAAAATTGAATAAATAACCAAAATTAGATACATTGTATTATAATATAACTAATTTAACAATAAAAATAATATAAAATAATACTTTACCTAGTAAATAATTTAAATTAAATGATATTTATAAATAAATATCACTATTGTTTTGTATTCATCAAAAGAATTAATCATTTCAAAATTATCTAAAAAAATTCTTCAAATGTTATTTTTTACAAATTAAAATAAAAAATGTTGTTTATTTTGATAATTTTTTAAAAAATTGGTGATATTAATGATTTTTTATTTTCTAAAATAATGATTGACCTATCATTTTGAAAAATCAAGTTTTTTGTAAACATTAGATTTTCTGTAAAAAGGTTTCATTTTTATTTCTAAACAATATACATTCATTGAATTTATTTTATAAATTTATAAAAAATATAATATTCATAAATTATTTATTCATATTCATATCCCCAACATAATATATATGTTACAATGTTCATGTTTAAATAATAATATTTTAATAGATTGTCACATTTATTTTAAAACTAGTGTTCTGTGAATCACCATCTATCAAAGAGGTTGAAATTATTTAAAAATTAATATATTCTAAAGTCTCATGGTATTAAATAATTTTATATCCTTTATGTATCAAGTCATATACACTATCATAGATGATATTCCTCTTTTAAAATCTCTAGGAGGTATTTATACCTCAACATAAATAAATTGTTTTCTCGATATTTTATTTTATTCATCATAGGTTTAACCATTATTGAAAACCGACATTACAATAAGGGCTATTAAAATTTCCTCATATCAGGAGGTAAAGGGAAGTATGAAGGCCATTTAGGATAACACATATATATGCTTACAAGAAGAATTTAATTAGTCATATGTGAAAATATAGACAAGGGGGAAAATCATTAATACATATAGAGAGTTATAGAGATCATCGATCATGAGAATGTGAATTCTTAATTCGATTTTAAGGCTCTTAAACCCAAAAAACATTGATTATTGTAAAATTCAATTGACCAATTTTATCATAATTTAATAGGATAACATTTTTTTCCATCTCATTTTATTGTTGTTGAGTAATTCTATTAATATCATGATATTGAAATTGAGAATGTATACTAACATTATTTATTTTTATTTCCTAGGAAACATTTTAGCATTTTATTTTCATTACATAAATTCCCACTCTAAAAAATGAATATCCAAAATTTTATTTTTATTTCTAATAAAATAAAATTAATTTTTAATGTATTATATTTTTTATAAAATATCAATAAGATACACATCCATTTTTTCAAACACAAAAATGTTAGCATGAGTTATAAAAAAATAAGATAATATTTAATTTTTAATAGTAACCCCCAAATCTCATTAAAATCAATTTCATAAAATGTTACCTATAACAATATTCCAAAATATGTTTGACCAAATTCAAAGTCTACATTTTTATATGGAAAGTCAATAAATCAACATTATATTCCCCATTAAATATAATGTGGATCTTAATGTCAAAATGAAAATATATAAATACATTGATAAACATAAAACATTTATGATAACATTCATTCTTCTTTATATTGTCTTTACACTTATTCCATAAATAAAATCCCATGTTATCAATTTTATTCCATGATCTAAAAAATAGTGTAACCTCCAATAAGAATAACATATACCACCAAATCACTAAACAATTTAATGGTCACCAATAATACGCATAAGCATATAATTATACTTTTTATCTAATCATAGAGAATGGATTATTTATTATAATCAAAAAAAATTTGTTTTTTTAATATCAACTTTTTATTTTAGTTACATCTCTTAGTAGCATTCAACATGGGTCTTAAAATCAATATAGAAATGTAATTACAAAACAATTTTTATAAAATTTATGATTTATATATCGATAATATAATTGATAAAATAACACTAAAATGAAATTATTTGATCCAAATAAACAATTACATTATTCATTCAATTTCATTCTTAATATATTAACTATGACTCATCATCATATTCATTAATACCTCTTTCATTTCATATGTCATTTGTAGTATCTTCAACATCAACAGTATAACCATTACTCATACAACCATTATAATTATTCTTATCAGATTTCGACCTAGAACATATATATTCTTAATTTTAACACATTATACCTTCAAAATGTTCTACAATTGTTATTACCTTAGGTTGAAAATTATTCTCATACATTTCATTGAATGAAATATTCATTTTTCCTTAGAAATTATGTGATTTTTGTCCTTATTACTTATTAAATATTATCATCACCTTGATAAAATCCATCATGTTATTCCTAAAACATTATCACCAAATATGAAAATTAATCTTCTTTCCTCTACCGTCTTCACCACTAGTACTCTCATCAAAATTTTCCCACTCTTATAAGGCGAGTCTAAGAGATGGTTAAGGTGAATGTTGTTAATAAAATAACATGACAATTTGTTTTTGAAAAGAAGAATATACATCATAATGGTTCATAAATAAAATTTTAATTTACCAAGGAATATTCCCCATAAGATTAATACTAGGTGTTCAGCATGGCCCGTTTACGTGTGGCATGTAATGCTCAAGTCAATCATGATGCACATTTTTTGGAGATATTACCACTCGGTATGTATTTTCTATAATAATGTCTACATGTATTATATTGAAAGATATGTATTTCTTGGTAAATAACATAATATCTTTCTCTCCAAAACATTAACATTTTCTTATATAAATATCTCCATGTTCTATCACATAGTTATTTCCCAAATTTATTTTTTCATGAATCTAGTTCCCATGGTTTCTAATAATCTTCTTTTGATACCAACTATTAAGATTCCAACTATTGTAGACCATAATCTCTGGTTATTTTATTACACTAGTAGAAGATAACTTGAATCACATACCAAAGTAAAGACTAGTTATGTTTTCTTCATAAACTAGATACTTACTTGAAATTAAATTTAAAACTAGAAACAAAAAAATGTGGAAATTTTTTTCATTGAGGATTCCCTATTTATACATATAATATCCCAGTGTATTAATTATAAAATATTATTTTTTAAACTCAAGGAAAATAAAACGTAAGGAAGGGGTAACCTCAAATACTCTATAAGGGTATGAATATAGTAGAATCTATCATGTATATATTAGAATAATCAATATGTGATGGTAAAAACAGAATCAAATCCCACATAAAAATAATCTTGAACATATGAATAACATAAATAATGAAAAAATAATTCCATATAAATAATCACAAGTGAGAGAATAATAAAAATTTATATTTTTACTGAATGAATAATCACTTGGAACATGGATGTAAAATATCATGATATGTTAGTGCAATAATTTATACATTAGAAACATGTATTCAATACAATTCACAATAATGATTAAAAATATTAGTAAAATACATTTTAATTTAGCCTAATAATTTTTCTCATGAAACCTACTAATGCATTAAGGGTCTTGTAAACTTTGATCCCGAATCATTACTAAATATGTAAAATGAATTACTCATATTAAAATTTATCAAAAAATCGTATTAAAAACTAACATACTTAATGTTTATACTTACCCTAATAAGTAAGAATAATGATAAAATCTACAGAGTAATAAGGTGAATTAAAATAAAATATTATAATCCCATTTTAAATAATTATAAGCCACCTAGAGAAATAATAAAGATGATATCAATAAACAATAACCCAATTTGATCACAAGTAAAATAGAGGGTAAATATCACCGATAGATATAAATACTATAAAGATGTCATTCAAACATTGTTTTGGAAAATATCTTCTTTAGTTTCCAAATTACATTTAAAACTAAATACACCAAAAATATGTTCAAAATTATTTACGATGAAAATAAAATTAAAAAATATTAAAATAAAACATACAACATTTAGTATTTGCAACATTACATTCTCATGAAGGCGGAAAATTATGTTCATGTCATACATGTTAAAAGAAATATTCCATTCATATATTTGATAAAATCCAAAAAATATTTTTTTGGGGAAAAAAATATGCTATTAAATATTTTTTTTAAATGTAATAAATTGGTAATAATAACATTATTAAAAAAATTGGAAAATGTTAAATTTATATTATTATTTTTTAGGAAAAAGTATTTTTTTAATAAAAAAACTGTCCCAAGTTAGAAATGATGTATCATTTTCTTATATACATTTTCTCTAACATTTTAAGTAAGAAAGAGTGGAATATGATAATATTACATTAAATATGTCTAATAAACAGATAATAATAATATAAAAAAATTATTATAAGGGTGTCAAATGATTTTATCCAATGGAAATTCAAGTGTAAATAATAGTTTTTAAATTGCAATTGAAACAAAAATCTATTGCCACATGTGTAACATTTGAATTTTATTCCCTATGAAAAAAATAAAATAAAATAAAAAAATTAAAAAAATTAATAGAGACATATTCATGATATCAAAATGAAAATTGTTATTTTATTCACCAGAGTAATGTAATATTTTTTTAATGTGCCATACGTCTCATGAAAGTAAAAGTTAGCCGAGAAAGCCTTACCTCGAGTCCAATTTCCATAAAAAGTGTCCATAAATCAAGTATCATTTTTCCATATTAAATATATATATTTATATAACCTTAAACATATATTCTATACCCAAAATTTTTACTTATAATTATTTTAATACATGTTTATTAACAATTATTTATTAAAATCAGTATTTTAGGTGATAATTCCTTCAATTTTTTTATTTATTTATATGTTCATTATGTTTGATCCATTTAAATTTATCAAGGTTAAATAAAAAAACATGATATAGATATAATATATATTCATATTATATGTATTTATATTAATCAATAAATTATAAAGATATGAAATGAATTACTCTATTTATGGAGATAATAGGTCATATATACGAATGATGGATAGTTCTAATTTTCTTAATTGATGAAATAAAAGTAAAATATACATTTAATAACCTTTCATAAATAATTATAATGTCTTATATATATTTTATATTAAATAAAATAACCCTTATTAAAATCCATGTAAAAATAAAATGAAAAACATTTCACAACATTACCAAGAGGTGGTAGTCCACATGAGAACTTGTGTGGCGTTATTATTTTCCCATGGATTGTAATGTCATTTTTAAGATGTGGTTTTAGATAAATATAATCATATTTATGTTAAAATTATTTCATATATTCATTAAATTTATCATTACTACCTTCCATTAAAAGCATATAAGAAAAATGAATCACATCACTTTGCTAGGTGAAAATCTACCATGCACAAGAGTGATGGTATCATATTCCCCATGGAACATAATGTAATAAGTTATAGGTGACATGATAATTTATAATATATATTAATATCATAAATATCATATAAATATTATTAATCTATAAATATATTTATCCTTTAATGTTGGTGATGGAAAACAGAATGCATAAGTTGACGAGGCGTTAGACTGCATTACTCACGATTATAGTTTAGATTCTCGTTTGATGGATGTGGAGATGTGTATGTGTTATTAAATTAACATAATATAAAATAATCCAATATTTTATTATTATTTTTATATTATCTTAGTATAATATCATTTTAATCATGTAGAAGAATAAATAAATAAAATACGTACTTAAAAAAATTTACTTCTTCTTCGAAGAGCCTATTTAAGATTATAACTAATTCTTTCTAAGGTGGTTATCCCAAAAAAATTCCAATAGGATGTGGGGAGTGAATTATAGAATATATTACATTACTAATTGGATTAAGTGAGGTTTTTCATGAAGTGTGAAGTGTAAAGGATAGGGAGTGTCCATTTTTAAATTGGGTAAAGGACCAATATGGTAATTTTGAAAAGGTAAAGTGATACCCACAATTTTCTCATGTAAAATAAACTAGAATGGGTAATTATCTAAAATACAATATTATATGGTATAAATATTTATATACATTGGTTTAATGAAAAAATATATAATTTTAACCCAAATATTTTAGTTTAACCGTTGACAAAACTGTACTAACCTTTCCATGGTAATAAATATTACACTTTTTATATTCTTAATTGTAAGCAACTATGTTCACCATATTTGATAATATATAATATTCTAACTAAAACATAGATATTATACTTTATAAATTTCATTCAAATAATTTTAGATTAATTTTACATAAAATTAAACATATATTCTCGTTGAAAAAAATACTTTTTTCCAAGATAATCATTTAACTAATTTGAAATTTTTTAAATAGGAATTCATTTTAGAATTGATTCAAATCACGAAAATTTAATAAATTTTAATATAATATAACTATTATTTAATTAAAACTAAATTATAATAAAATTTAACTATAAAAATAATTTTAATAAAACTAATAATTCAATTGAAATCTGAATTTTTTACAATTCATAATAAGAAATTAATATTCTTAAAAAATGCCAAAAAACTATAATGGATAATTATTAAATGTTGACCTAAATAATTAATTTTATTTTATAAAATTTTTAAAATTAAATTTTAAATTATGGGATAAAATATTGACTACTTAATTTTCTATATAAATCAATTTTTTTCTGAAATCATATCATTTTCATTGAAGAAGTTTTTATTTTTTTTTTGATCAATAGATAACCCTTGAATTTATTTTATACATGTTTTGAAAATATATGGTTTATAATTTATTTATTTATATTTATACACACCAACTTAATCTCTATTTTATAATTGTAGTTTTTAAATAACAATATTTTAATGCAGTGTCAGTTTCCATTTAAACTCGGTGCTGCATAAATGTCAAGATGTCAAAGAGAATAAATTTATTTAAAATGAATATATTATAATTTAATTTGGGTTATGGTTCATCTTCTCTTATTTATGTCACATGTCATGTATGATATTGAAGATAATTATACTCATTTAAAGTACCAGGGTTTTTTAGTTCTGATTTGATCATCCTAGAAATTTAATTTTCTGTGATCTAAGAATATCCTTTAGAGTATCAATAATTCATTCAGATTGTCCACCCATATGAGGATGGTATGCAGTAAAAAAATTAAGTTATATTTCTACTATAAACTAAATTATTATGTAAAACCACATTGTAAACCGCATAGCAAGATCATTTATAATAGATATTGGTACTCCGTGTTGTCTTACCACTTCTCTTACATATGTGATAGAGTGTTTTTCAGGAAACTAGTTTTCCTTGACAAAAGTAACATGTGAAAAATTATTAATGTAATAATCAAAAAACCATATATTGATATTTATATTAAATATCATGGAGATTACTATAATGAAGTACATGTTTATATTTTTTATATTTTTGTACTGGTATGGGAAATGGTAGAAACATACAATTATACATATATCATTTAGCCTCAACTTGTAGTAACAATAATCATCATGATATAAATTCTACAATAAACCAATTTATGTTTTATGATGATATATTTTTATTTAGATCTTTATATATCAAATTTCCTTCCTGTTTGAGAGATGATAATATGTAATTAACGTCATCTAGGTGTTTTCTCATTATTACTACTTTCTATGGAGCACATATCTGGGTTCCAAACCTTTTGAATCCATCCTTATTGAAGATGAACTCCTGAATATTCACCAAAATTTTCTATATATCCTTGTTATATTTTTTCCCTCCATAATACTCTAATGAAATGATTCTTGAGAATTAATTTGATAATCAATTGATAATTTCAATTTTATGATAATCAATTTTATTATTTTCACGTTCAAGAAGAGTAGACCCCTTTCAATGATAAACATGTATTGGTATATGTGATCAATTTTTTTGATATCATCTACTATTTACATCACCCTCACAATATGGAAATGGAATGAAAAATAAAAATTCTTTATCATCTCCTACCACATTAATTAATACTTATTTATATCATTTTCTTGAATTTTAATTTTATTATTTTTGATTACCTATATATAAATCACTTATCCCCATGGATATAATATTAAAAAATAAAAAATTTGATTTTACCTGGATGAAATTCAAGTTAATGTGTTCTATAGTAATTCTCTTAGTCATTCACTATAGGTAGGAATATGTATTCACATTAACATCTTGCATGAAGCCAAACCTAATTTTTTATTGGTTTCATAATTGTAGAACACAAATACTTCCACACCGATTGCTAATGTGATTTCATGTGAATTGATTTTCCACTTTAACTCTTTAAAAATATATTTTCATTCATAATTATAGATATCCTTCACTCCCTTCGACGTTAACATGGTTAGTGGGATTCATTTCCTAGATATTTTCTAGAAAATAAATGATAATAACCAGGTAATCCATTTAATCTACATATCTATATCCCCACTATTGATTTGGGCTATCCTTCAATTGTCTCTTCCTTTATAGGATCGAAAATTATCCCTTTTATAATGATAAAACGTCTTCATAATGTTACATTCTCTTTCCAAAACTCATTTTTTACTATAACTCATTGATAAAAATACGTTTTACCAGTTATTTAATAAAACATAAAAATATTTATCATGTTTTTCTTTGAATTTGGATTAGACATTAATTTCACCAATAAAGACTACTAAAAAATTATTGGGGAAATAAAAAAAAGATGATATCCATTAGTATAGAAAGATATTTGGAGAATATGTTTTTATAAATGGAATCACAATGATTTTCAATCTCCCATTTGTTATATGAACTGAAATTGTGAGGATATCTTAAATTTTCACCATTATATGATAATATCCTAACTAAATATCCATCATAGACATAGAATGGTCTCCACAATCTGGGTTAAACAAGTTATAAAATAGTGGAATACAATACATGTTATTTATGATGGCCATATTAAGATAATGAGAATAATTATACAATTTCATTTCCCATCATTATTCTTAATGAAAATATTTGTGAAACTCCACGGTGAATTTGATTCCCTCGACCCATCCACTGATATAATGTTCTCATAAACTCATACTTCAAATAAATTATTTGATACAAGATATAAAAACAAAGGTATAACTATAAAACATTATTAAATTAATAATGGTTATCTATTGTATTATATATGATTAATCTATTTAATTTTATATATTTATGGAATTAAGACACATCATAAACTAAATAATCCCTATTTCATTTTATTAAATTGATGTTTTTCTATAAAATTATAAAACACTTAATTCATTGTATGTATTTTACATTACCTTAAAATTCCTTCCAACAAGTTATCTATATAAACATTTGGAGATACTAATTTTCTACAAAATCTAGGTAATATGAATCATAAGAACGGTAGATATCAAACACTATGTAAGGGAAATATATAACTAAAATTATCCTATCATAAACATGGTATAAATATTATAGAATGAATACGTAAAAAACATAATGGAAAATTGAATATAATTATTAAAGAAATATCTAACAAATAAATTATGGGAAATAATGGATATCAATAGTACTGATATCATATTTACGGTCTTCGTGATGTCATACATCAAAAAACCTGTTGTTAAAGACCCCTTATAAGACAATTTACTTATCATCGAGACAAATCTGAAGACATTATATTGTCAAGGTTATGTGTTAAGAAAATATCCAATTATAGGAGGTGGAATACACAAAAACAAAACCTTATCTATCACATGAGACATTTTTATACCTTGGTGTTATATAATAATAGACACATCCTTTCACTAGATTATATCCAATTCATTCACATATGAGAAAATGAGTAATAAACAAAAAAATAATTTTCACTAACAATTATTATTGAAATGACCACATTCATAATGTTAGTACATATATACAAGCCAATAAAATAGAATTTTTCCTATATGTATATTATCCAATCTGAGTAATGTAAAATATGTTGTTCTCACTATACATAGAAGTGGGTAAATATGTAAGATAATTCTGAAATAACATGGTCTTAATCCATACATAATGAAGTTTGATGTTTTCAAAAGAACACATTCCTTTATAAAAAAAATTAGTTGTCAAATTGATAATGTTGTACAAATATATATCATGATAAATTCATTAGGGAATAAAACATAATAAAATCTAAATGTAGTATGTACAAAACTTATTTGAAATAAGTCAAAAAATATGATCTCAAACTAATGAAGTAAAATTGTGTTACAAAAAAAACACTACTTCTAGGGAAACAACTTAATCACTAGATACCTGAATAAAGGAAAAAGATTTAGCTAGTAAGTCTCCTAAAATATAAATATGATGAAATTATATCCATGGTTTTATAATAAAACACAGAAGGGAAACTTGTTTTTCAAAATTTATTATGTCTCAATGAATCGAGTTGATATTATGAAAACCCTTACCGTATTACTAAAAATTTAATCAATACTCCATGAAAGAGACGTATTGTAAATGAACATAAAATTTTAGGATTAAAATTTAATACTTGGAAAGATATCTTAGATAATAATTATATACACTATTAAAATGAATTTAGGTCTAGAAACACAATACTAATCCCAGACAAGGAAACTTCTGAGGAAAACCACTACACCTTGTTTGCCCATCCACAACCATACATTAAAATCGCATATCACAAACAATTATATATTAGTCCCTTGATATAGGAACATCATCATATCAATATTAATTCATTAAAATTAAGATTACTCATTCTCAAACACAATTCATCTAATGTTCCAAATGTGGTCTTTATTATTTTGATCTTTTGTATAATATTCATAATATCATTGTTTGTGTTTGTCAATCATTAAAATTTATTGATTAATACAAAATTAATGATACAATAATAAAATTTCCATTATATTTTATATTGTTTTACTTTGTTTTCATGTAATTTTTTCGAATGAACAATTATGAAGAAATTGATGATGATCATTTTTCGATGATTCATAACAAACTAATGATCTTTTTTAAAATTAATGAGTTTAATGTAGATATACCCGTACCAAAAGGTTAATAATTTCATTTTAATATATTTTCCCCATTAAATAAATCATCATAATCAATTGTGACATAAAATCATAGATTTTTTTTTAATTTTGTTGTTAAACTAACTGAAACATGAACATACACTATTTTAAAGAATGGTCGTGAGAAAGATTAGTTGTAATATCATTGTACCAGAATCCTAAGGATCATATATAGTAATTATTTGGAGTGAAATTATAGAACCATTAATATTAAGAATAATTAATATTTTATATTAAATTATTTTTAAATTTTAATAAATGGTAATCCTTTAAAAAGTTTTGTATAGAATTGTTAAATAATGATAGTTTTTTAATAATATAATTAACAAGTAATCATTATTATCATAATAGAACCATAATGAAATTATAATAATTATATTTATCTGTCAATATAATCTATATATAAATATATATAATTCAATGAATAAAAATAAAAATGGTACATCTTGGAGGTGGTAGTTCTACTAACACATGAATAAAAAAATTTACTTAATAGATGGGGTATAAGAAAAAATAATTTGAATAAAACTAATATAATTTCAATTTGATATATATATATAATAAAAATATATTTATATATTTTTTGATGAAATAAATTTTAAAGAAGAGATCTATGTAGTTTACAATAATCACACCGGGGTGCTCAATTTTCCATTGAAGTCTCTATAAATTAAAGGGGAATGGGTTAACTATTAATGAGGAGGGAATTATTTTCTAAGGGTGATAGACCTAGTGAGAGTATAATTGTAGATATTTAATGAAAAATTCAATTATATAGATTTCATGTTCCCAATTCAATCTAGTCCAATCATTTGTGTGTTTCTAAAGTCAGATATACTCAGGGGAAGCATGGAGTAGGTGTGCAGCTGTATATATGCTAAAAGCGGGAAGCAAAGAATTTTAATATCATGTTAGGGTTAATTTTTAGGAATATTAGGTCCATGGATTTTGTGATATATTGATTCATTTCCAAAAATCCATTCACATCATTGGTGATGATGGACAATCAGGTTCCTAGTGAAGTGAATGAAATAAGGTCTAAATGATTCAATGAGAAATTTTTAAAGTGGAACTAAAAACCTTATATTTACATGAAATGAAAGGGATTCATATCATGAAAATAATATATGAAACATTATGTTATATTTTTTAATATTTCAGGATCTCAAAAGCTGTATTTCTTTCATCTGAAATTTTAGGTGATTCAAGGAAGACTCTTCATGAGTTTTTGAGTCACATCGATATGGATTAATCCCAACCATCAACTATTTAACCATGGCGGTCTTATGAAAATTTTCCATTTTTCAATGAATGTTCAATTTTATAGATCCTCTGATTCTTCTTTCAATGATTTTTTATCTTCACTATTCTAACATATTATACTTGGTTTCCTGTTTGAAATGTTGTGGAATATTTCCCTTTGATTAATGAAGCTCATATAAAATGTGTTATTTGGATCTATTATATTGGTATGTTATTGTGACAAATCATTAATTCTATTAAGGTAGGGGATTCATTTGTTTTCTAATTTCATTATATTAAATATTATGGCTATCATGTTTTGTACCTTTGGATGTATATTATATTAACCAAATATAGATTTAACTAGACTAATAAATAATTGGTTTATGATCACAGGTTGATTTTTGACACCCTGAGAACTGTTTACCTCTTATTTACCTAGATAGTGTTCTATCTATGTTATGATTTCTTATCATTTATTATGATGATATTTATTTATATGATGTTTGTGTTGGAGAATGGTAAATAATATAATGTTATTAATTATTAATTAGTTGGATAAATATAATAATAATATGCATTCTATATGAATATGGTTTTCATAGTAATATATGATAATTAAAATTTATTATATGTTTGTGCATAATTAATTTTTTTTCTTCAAGGATAATATATTTCATAATGATAGTGAATATTTATAATTCTTATGAATAATATTAAAATGATAATGCATGTTAATTATAATATTACTTCTCTATGTTTTTTAAAACTAGTGTATATGATGGGCCCATGTTTACAATTTGATTACCTGAAATATATTAAATCCAATGGTTACCTATTGTTGGAACATGTGAATTGAATAATTTAGGTCAATAAGGAACAAAATTTGTTTTTTTGGTGAAGATAATTTTTTGGTCCTCCATTTCCCATCTTCTAAGGAAAGCTTTGTGCCTTGAGTTTGGAATCATGAGATCTTGCTCATGTGTGGAGTCTGGATTCCTTGTTTTAGGTCCACGATTTCCATTTTGGTTATTATTGATTATTTCATTTTTCTTTTGTGATGTGATCTAGATATGATATTCTCTTCATCATATGATATGATCCAAGGATGGTTCATCCTGGGATGACTGATTTAATATGTGGGTAGGGAGGCCTAGATGATGCATTGGTATGTGACTCTTATGATGATGAAATGAATATGGATATACATGTGGGTGTTGGGGATGACAGTATATATGTTTTAATAGGTTGATCATGGGATTACCCATTGATTTGATAAAGTTGTATGCTTTCATGAAATAAATCATTGTAATGGATGATGGTCAGGTCTCCTATCCTATATATATTCCTTTTATAACAGTTTAAGGCAGTAGATATTCTTGGTTTTAGGTTTCATATTATAGGTATCATAGGATGGGTTTCCTAGTGTAATAGTTTTATGATTTTATGTAAATAATAATTAAATAAATTTTATCCAATTTTAGTGGAGTTGATTGAATAAAAATCGTGAAATTTTTTAATCATGGTAACCTTTGAATCCATTTAGAATTAAGATGGAGGGAATAGAATTCCCATAAGTGGTTGATATATGTATCTTGAACTATTTTAAATGGTTAATTTTATGGTTAATTAATTAATGATAAAAATTAAATGATAAAAACGTATGATGTAATAAATGTATCTATATCAAATGCGTGTGTTCTTATAGAGTATTTGGTCACATTAGTGGGAGTAATGATTCCGTGTTACATTAGCTACAATTCCATCTAAGAATAAGTCATACCTATAGTTTTTTGAGTAATATTTTATCATTTTTATTTTGTGGTTTCATATAGTTCTCCACCCTTATCGTTGGGGTAATATAACACCTGGTGCACTCTACGAGGGCGATTTCCTCAATATATTAATAGGTGGATTTATGGATAGAAACCATTTTAAGAACCCAAAATTTCCTATATATACAATGAGAATCATTATAAAAAATAATTTTTCTGTTTATGATAACTTTTTGGTTGGGTTATCACATGTGATTTTTTGGGTGGAATTTGTGAAAATTGGGAGAAGGTGATGTAGTGCATGGTTGGTTCATGGTTTTCCAAAATAGTACATCCCATCCAAACAAACTATAAAAACACAGGTAGTGGGGATTTATGGTTGTCACATGGTTTTTAAAAATACGAGCCCTATTAGGAGAAAATTTTCATTACCTCCCTAAAGAGGAACATGGTTTGAAAAATTGTTCACCTCTTCCCAACAAGCTGAGTGTGGGTTTTTAATTAAACTAAAAAATTAGATTTTTAATTATGAGAACCGTCATATTAATACAAAATCGACACCCACTCATCATCAAAAGGATTCTCATGATATTAGTGGTTTCTAGATGAATTAATTTGGCTTATGATATATGTTCATCACAATTTGAAGCTTGGATCAGAGATATAACCATCTTCATGTTAGTGACTCTCACCCATTTTGGTATTTTGTCACGTCTCCATTATTCTCCTCTCCATTAAAGAATGTTTTCTTATGTTTTTTATATATCCATGTCATGGTTTTATTATTTCTAATCTATTTTAATTTTATATCTATGATTAGGATCTTGATCTTGTTATTCATAGTGATTTTCATTGTTCATCTACAAATTTGGTGTATCTGTGGGTGACCATTCATTGTTAAACACGAGGTCAGTAGTCTATTACTCAAAACCCAATTCTATGATTTAAATTTTGTGTATGTAATTATAGAATGTATTTCTTATGATTATAAATTAAATTTCTAAAATTAAATTAATTATTTTTTTACATTAACTAATTTTTGAATTGTGAAATTGGGGATATTGAGATTTTAAAATTGATATAATTAATTGCTGAAATAATTATGCTAATATTTGGATTATGAAATAAGGAATATTTATTTTTTGACATTATTATGAGGATATTGGGTTTTATATTGTGATGTAATTAAATGTTGAATTAATTATGGAGATATTGGGATTGTGGAATATGATTTGATTAATTGTTGAATTAATAATGGTATAATGTAGATGTTATCAAATTAATTAATGTGATTAGTTAATTGTTGAATAAATTAATGTAATTGAGTATAATAATTAACTAGTAAATTAAATAATTGTATTTAGGTGACCCTTTAATCATTTAATTAACTAATATGATTTATATTATCAATTAGTTACTGAATTAATTAATAGAATTTTGTGAATCTGATTTTTTTAAATTATATAAATTAATTGGTAAATAAATAAATTAGTAATTGTCGTAATTGTGGAAATATATTGAATGGTAAGAGTGGAATTCATATGTGAATCAAAATGATGAATGAAAATAGAGGAATTTATATGTGAATAGAAATTATGAATTTGAATAGTGGAAATATTTTGTGAATTCAAATGATGAATGGCCATAATGGAATTCATAAATGAATAAAATTGATTAATGGTAATAGTGGCATTCATATTTGAATTGAAATGATGAATGGTAACAGTGACATTCATATGTGAATGTAAATGATGAATGGAAATAGTGGAATTCATATATGAATTTAAATTATGAATGATAACAATGGTATTCATATGTGAATTGAGACTATGAATAGTAAAAATGGAATTTAGATATCCATTTAGTTTGGGTGTCCCCCCGGATCCTGGGTGTTATGTGGCTAAATAATGTGTAATTTAATAACAGTAATTTGGTTACTTTATTACTAAAATCTTAAAATTTATATATTTTCATAAAATATAATTGACTAGTTATTGTTTTAGATGTTTTTGGTGAGGGCCTAATGAGTTGTACTCACACCCTACTCGAGCTACTTGATCAGTAAACAAATAGATTTCAGTGTTGTAGGAGAGGTTAAGGGAAATGGTCCTAAGATGTATTGATTAGGATGGATCATGGTTGAGAGAACCAAAATTGTTGTTAGCACACACTTGTAGGAATTTTTTGTTTCTTAACATATTACAGTTTCTCATATTGAACCATAAAAT
Organism: Viscum album; assembly: GCA_963277665.1. NCBI lineage: Eukaryota > Viridiplantae > Streptophyta > Magnoliopsida > Santalales > Viscaceae > Viscum > Viscum album. The sequence continues at coordinate 116,671,491 of OY728127.1, forward strand.
ATATTGGAATGAAATATCAACTATTTAGATGAAGATATGGAATAGCTTGTTTTTGATATCATTTAATTTTGGTATTGTTATTGTTTTTTGGTATATATGTTGGCTATTGTTAATTTATTTTTTGTTCACTACTATTATAAAGAGGATATAGTCTCCCCCAAATAGATTTTATACAGTTAATTTTAGTTAGAAGACATTGGAATATGGGGAGATTCAATTGGGTTAATGTAGTGAACTATCTCATAGAGATGGTGCCTAGCATTGTGGTTGGGAAATTATATTGTGTAATCAGTGATGCTTTCTTTTATTTTTCCCCTACTAATTTGGAAAGGTAGATATGATAATAGGATGATTTGGACCATTGTTAAGAGAACATACATTTGGAGTAGCTACCCTATGAACAAGGGTAAAACAAAATTACCCAAATAAGGATTGTTTTTATTCATTTGTTTTGTTACAATTGATGTTATTTTTTCATGAGTGGTGCACTATTAATGTGATATGATTAATTTTGTATAGATTTTATGACATTTTACTTATGAATCAGAATAGATGAAACATGAGTGTGCTTGCATCATTCTAGGAACACAAGATAATTTTTGTACAAGCATCATTTTTATTCACTCATGGGAAATTAGATTTTAGGTAGGTTTTTGAAAATTGAATGTAGTTTTCTTTTTTGACATAAATGGAAAATGTAAATAATGTAAAATTAAAATTTAATAATGATGCAATATGTAAATAAATGGTTATCTAGGTAGAAACATGAATAATGAGATGATTTTATCCATTTCTAAACAAGACCCATATGTAAGACAAATAAGGTTAGTTAAAATTCCTAGCGTTTGATCATGAGGTGAGGTTTGAGGAAAATAAGTCTTCTGCTTTTTTTATTTCCTACATAAATGTGATAATGTTGTGTTTTGAGTCCTAAGACAAGTGTATGTAATTGTAGAAATATCATTATAATATTATTCCTATTAAGAGGATAACAAGAGGATAAGTATAGAGATTATCCTCTATTATTGGAAGCTAAATCACCCATAGTTCCAGTTGAGGAAGTTTGAGAGAATTTATGAGAGGAATTTTTTTAGTTTATGTGATTCATTTAATGTGTCCCATGGAGGGTTTTGAAAAATATCTATGATCTGATGAAGGTGTATTAGATTTAGAATTCTCTAATGCAATCTAAAGTTGGAGTACATGAGTTGGATGCATTCTGGATTGAGTCCATTCAAACAATACATGAATATTTGGAGAGTCCTATAGGGAATAGAGTCACATTTTCTACATATATTCGATAAGGATATGTGAGATGATGGATGGACATTCATGATTAGGTAGGAAATTATAATGTTATTTGGTGGAAGGAATTTATAGAGAAGTTACTAGATCACATTCATCCATAGACCCTTAGGTTGGAGAGGAACGATGAGTTCATGTGGTTGACTCAAGGGAGCATGTATGTGATTTACTATGATAGATTCTTTATAGATTTGTAGTGTTTTTCTCCACCATTTTCAGAGGATGAGTTAGTTATGATAAGATGTTTTCAAAATGTCCATAAATATGGTTTTGGGTCTCACATTAGCATATTTTTATTAAAAATGTTCATTGATTTGGTGGATCAGGCTCTCATAGCTAAGGGGAACCAGTAAGAGGATTCATGTGAATGAAATATGTTTTTTACTAGATGATCCTGAGGTATTTCATTAGAGAGAAAGAAATATCCCTACAAGAATCATAGCTTAGGTGATAACATGAAGAGTGGAAAAGGGGAAGGTTCCATCATGCTGGACCACACTAGGATTACCTATAACAAATGTGGTTGGCTAGACAACAATCAAAGATACTTTCCAAGACCACATGAAGTGTGTCAGGCTTAAGGAAATACTTGGAATTAGTAGAAGTTTTTTCAAAACCCATGATAGAATGATACTGAGAGATGATCTAAATAGAACCAGTGTGATAAATTGTATAGTATGAACCATATTAGTCTCACATATGGAGTTATAATTGGAATGGATGTACCAGTAGTGGATGAGGTTCTTTGGGGAATGATTTCATATTTCAGTAAATTGGTCCAACTCTGGAGATTCAGACAACATCACAGGGATTAGGGGAAGGGAAACAACATGCAGTTCAGCCAACACATGTGGGGAGTGAGGCTAGAACTTAGACAGTGGGAGGTAAAATACTTTTACTTTTTATAGTAGCTAGCGCCTTATTTAATTCTCATGCCTCTCATTCATTTATTTCCGAACAACTTGTGAATGGTTTAATCCAAGCAGTGAAATTCATGAGTGAGGATATGATGATAAATAATCCTTTGGATGTATGGTCTAGGGTAAACAATTTGCGAAAAGAGTGTTCTCTCAAGGTATAGGATTATCATTTAACCTCGGATCTCTACATTCTAGATATGTTGGGCATAAACCTAAATATTGGTATATATACATGTTTGTGGATAACTGAGACCAAAATGATTATTACCCCTAGAAAATGAATTTTATATCTCACGAGGTTGATAATTATGTAAACAAAGGAGAGTGAGAAACCATGGATGGCCATGCTGGGATAGCTCATCAGTAAATGGAGGAGCTGACCACCCAGTTTGATAGTCATTTGATGGATGATGAGGCATAACATAGGATATGTTACCACCTATAGTGGACCAGTTTTATGATTTGTTTAATGGACACTTATCTGGGATGTGACCTAATAGAGATGTGGAATTTATTATTATCTCATTGCATGGGGTGAGCAAGTTTATTTTCCCCCATATCGAATGTCTCCAATAGAGCTTCATGATCTATGACTCAACTGTGGGAGTTGGAGGATTAGGTATTTATCTATCAAATTATGTCAAATTGAGGTTTATTAGTTTTTTTAATGGTTGAAAAATGATACACTACACTTATGTGTTGATTTCTAGAATTTTAATTGGATGATTGTGAAGAACCTGTAACCTCGTCTGTGTATTGATGATCTATTTGAAAAGTTCAGGGGTGATTCTATTTTCTAAAAGACTGACATGAATTCATGGTATCATTAGTCGATAGTTTGACAAAATGATATACTGAGGACTATATTAAGAAATGGGATAGATAATTTGAGTTCATCATAATTCCATTTGTGTTAAAACACACAACATCTATGTTTATGGCCTTGAAGAACCAAATCTTCCATCCGTACCTAGATCGGTTTGTAGTATTGCCTTTGTATGAAATCATGTTATAAAATAAGACACAAGAATATCATGGTCACAATATTTATTTCATTTTTAGTAACCTTAGAAAGAATCATCTATACTCCAATCTATTTAATTTTCATCTTTCGATTGATCACATACACTTCTTGGGTTACATCATCTTAGAGGAAGGTGTGTGTGTGGAATGCGATTTGGATCTAGAACATGTATATTTGGAGAATCCCTATAATGTTTTTGATATTATTATCCCACTATATTAAGATTCGTATTATTAGAGTCTCATCTAACAATTTTCTTGATTATTATCACATTTTTTGGGGTTGAACAGAAAAGGGATAAAATTTGAGTGGTCAGAGGCATGTGAAATGCATTCAAGGAGTTTAGAAGCGTTTCAAATCTACAAAAATCTTAATCCTACCTAAAAAATTTGAGGAGTGTTGTTTTTTTATGAAGGTTCTGTAATAGGTTAGATAATAGTGTCTATATAGGGGGATCGTATCATCCCATATTGTATTGGATATTGAGGGTACATGAATGAAACTATAATACAAATATCCTCAAATTAACTATCATGGTTTATACAATGATGTATTGGAGGAATTATTTGTTTGGAAAATTTATTTCTATGTATATAGATCAGTGTGGCTGATCCTATGTATAAGAAAACTCAAACCCAGGTTTTTTATAAGTCTAGTTCTGAGTGGAATATGATGGATTTATATAATGAGATGCATGATGAGGTTTTGGAGAGGTTGGGGTAGTTTGATCTCATTTTATATTCATTAGATGGTAAAAATTGGAGTCAAAATAGATATTGAAAGTATGAGGATCTGAAATGTTTTACATTTAGAGAAAGCCCTGAGGGTGGTGAGACACCTTTATATATAACCACAGATTTTGATGAAAAAATTTGTGTTGTGACTCGTTTTTTTGATCCTACAAGCATTCCAGAGGTTCTTCTGCATGAGTTTCATGGCTTGGAGTGGGTAGTGTAACTATGTTTGAAAAAAATTGACTATGACCCAACATGAATTTTTTCGAGGAAATGAAAGAAAAAAAATATTACATTGTTTGGGAGATGATTCTACACCTATCAATTGGTTAAGAGAGATAATCAATGACTGGTAGGATTTCTATATCCATTTCCCATTCTAGAATAGAAGTGGTAATTTGTTATTATGGGTTTTATTGTGCGTTTCCCCAAGGATTATTCAGAATAATGACTCTATTTGGGATATTAGAGACCTTATACCAAAGGTATACCACTTCATTATTATATGAGATACATTCATAGTAGATAATTTTGTATAATTAAATATTTTAGAGATAGTCTATCTTCATTTGGTGACATAGAATATAGATGTAGACTATGACTCTTGTTTTACTTCACGCATCAGGAATGGATTATAGAAGGATCTTGGTACACATTTTATTTTGAGTATGGATATTAACCAATAGGGAGATGATCCATCAGAATGTAAAATACAATTTATTTAGGATATTATTTGTGTGTGGTTCATTGAATTTTTTGGATCCTGGTTGAATCATATTCCATTGTTGCAGTTCACATATAAATATAGTGTATAGGTAATGTTATAGATGTTTCAATAATAGGTAACTCATTGTAGTCCATGAATATCACCTATATTGAAGGTGGACATAAGCTAGTTATATTTGTTGGGACCCTGTATCATGTAGGAGTCTTCAGAGCAGGTTTAGTTGACCCAAAAAAATTAAAGCTATTATATAGAGTAGACCAAATTCATATACTGATAGACGTTGATGACCCATGGATATTATAGATGTTGATCAAAGATTATATTGGGTGTCACTTATATTGGGTCATCATATGATACAGAGGCAGGGAAAGTAGGAACCCTTGTACAATGGATCATTTGTGGTTGTTGGTTGAAACAGGCAGGTGGCATACTGATTCTCTCTTATATTGAAATATAGTTATATGACTGACATTTTCCATGCATCCAAACAATTTCAGTATCACCCTACCCTTCTCAAATTATAGTTGTGGATGATGTTGATCCTGAGATTGATGATTCCATTGAAGATAATCTGATATGTTTGAAAGATTATAGTGAGAACGTGTTATGGGGATAAATAGTGATTATAGTTCATGTATTGTGGAAACATGTGCATGTGAAAGAGGATACAAGGGAGAGAGAATGAGATATAAAGTATGATAAGACCGATGTGTTCGGCTCAAAATCATAGTGATTTATGAGATTACATCTCAAAGATGAGATGTTATAAGGTGGGGAAATTGTAAGAATCCTACCTTTTTTATGGATATGTATTCAACATGTTTTACTATACAATTTTTCATAATTTTGTGAACATTAAGGTAATGTAATTATGTGGAGAGTTTTGGGTGAAATGTGTGAAATTTAGGAGTGGTTGTGAATAGATAATTGATGGTTTTTACAAACTATGTGTCATATCCCAGCAAATGGTTCAATGATAGGTAGTTGTGATTACCTAGGATGGAACACAATTTGATAAACTAATTTTTATTTTAGATGAAACTAAGAACCCCAATAATAGGCACATAAAAATTTTCATTGTGTGGAAAAACTTTCACTTTGGCCTAGGATATCATGCTCATGTTTTTAAAACCCCATATATAAGATTTTAAAATTATAGAACCCCCATATTAACCTAACATATACCCCCCACACATCCTTTAATAATTCATATTCATTTTAATGTTTCTTGAATGAATTCCTAGAGCCTATGACTACGATTATTCATGATTCAAATCTCGTATTACTGACCTGAACCTCTTCTGATAAGTGAATATCTTTATGTTTTGTTTCACAACACTTTTCGAAGATTATCCCTTCAATGAAAAGATGTTTTCCTCTATTTTTCATGGTTCTTGTTATAGGTTTTATTATATATAATTCTTTCAAATAATCATTCTAAGAATCATATCCCAATAATGTTCTTCATTATGATTCTATATTTTTGGCAACAAATTTTTTTTATCTGTGGGTGATGGTTCAATGTCAAACATGAGGTATGTGGTCTATTTATAAAATCACAAAATTTTAATTTCAATTATCTATAATTAATTATTTAATTTTTTAGGGATGAATAATAATAGTATTTAATTAAATAAATTAATTAATTTGGAAAAAAATAATTTAGGGATTACGAAATTCGGTGAATAGATATTACAAATTTGAAATAATTAATTATTGAATTAATTTTGGGGATATTGGTTTTTCGGATTTTGAAATAAAAAATTATTGAATTAATTATTGAGATATTGTATTTCATGATTCTAAAATAATTAATTATTTAATAAATTAGGGCGATATTGAGATTTTGGAATATGATTAAATTAATTGTTGAATTAATTAAGGGAAAATGTTTTGGTTAGGTAATTTATTAATGTGATTACATTATTGGTGAATTAATTAATGTAATTATGGTGAATAATTAATTTGTGAATTAATTAATGAGATTGACTTCATTAACTAATTATTTAATTATTTAATGGGATTGATTTGAATAATTATTTATAGAATTAATTAATTAACTAGTGTGACTATGATTTTGTTAAATTAATGTAATTTACTAGAAAATTAATAAATGTGTTTTCATTGTAATTTTAAAATTTTGATAAATTGTAATAGTTTCATTTATAAGTGAATTAGAATGATGAATGAAAATAGAGGAATTCATATGTGAAATTAAGATTGGTTGTAACAACCCGAGATTTTTTGAGAAATATTAATTTTAATTTCTTTGATGTCTTGTTTTGTACGCTACACCAAGATTAGATTGCGATATACACAACATATTTTTGGCTTGTAGTATATTCAAGCACTATTCTTGGCTTCTGTTGCATGCATTAGTGACCTTCCTCAATAGAGTGTGTTATACACAATACCGAGATTCACTAAACAACGATATATTGTTATAAAATTATAATGAACTCGCAGTTATGAATAGTATTAACCACATTTCAAATTTTATAACAATATCATTCATCAAAAACATATTCTAGAACATTATAAGAGGACAAAATCAATTTTTCTGGTAAAATTAGTATTTTTCAAAAAATAATGCAGCTTTGTCACCTTTTGATGCCTCACCCACATTAAATCTAGATTTTGACATGTTTATGAGTTAAATTAGACAAAAAAAACTTATTCATTACAATAATTATATAAAAAATATACTTTGGATAATTTTTTAATATTTTTCTATTAACTTTCATATTTTGATGAATAGTAAAAATATGCAAATTTTAAATTAATAGCAACTTTTTTCATCAAGATAAAATGTATGGTTAAATTATATTATTTAATGGTTTTATAGTATAAATAGAATATATTTTTACCATTTAATATAATTTAAGTCATTATCATTAATTTTACATTGAATTCATAGGTAAAAACATTTCAATCTTTTGCAATGTTTTAACTTTTGAAACCCATTTTCTCAACTGGTCCAGATTATGCTAATAGGATACTTTTTATTTTCAGACATTATGAATAGAAACTATGGTAAATTTTATTGGCCATAATTAAATTTAAATTAGAAAATTAAGGGTAAAAATAATATTATAAAATTACATTAACACCATCCAAAATTCTATTGGAGGAGTAAAAGTCGACCCATATCACCTAAGGGTTGGAATAGATTCATTTAATGGACTTTTGACAATGAAAATAATGTAATTATTATTAAAATCATATAAAATGACAACATGTCACTTTATTATATCTTATAAGTGTAATAATTCTAATTTTGTGATAACCTTCATAAAACATCGAACATAAATAGTCACCCTAAATCTAATGAAATTAAATAACTAATTTGAATTTAAATATAATTTTTGGGGATTAAATATTTATCATTAATGGTGACACAATTGTGGTGTAGAAATTATTTTATTGATTGAAATATCAAATAAATTGTTTTAAAAATATTAAAATAAGTATTATATAAACTATTGAATGTTCTCCACAAATTTTCAAGATTAATATATCATGTTAGGGATATATTGAATATTTTTATTCGAATATATCATCTGTATGGATTTTTGTTTAAATTAAAATAGTTAAATAGTGTCAAAATTGACACTATTGATCTTTTATTTAAATAACATGTTATTAAATTGTTTAAAAATCATAAAATTATTTAAAAATTATAAATTTAACTTTTTATGGTCTAAAATTTCATAAAGTATCCAATTATGTACAATTCACAACAAATAAGTAATTATTTTTAACAAATTAAAATATAAATTATCATTACCAGAAAAAAATTATAAAGATTAAACAAGGATAAATCAAGTTGATAATATTTAAAATAAATTCTCAACATGTGTAAATATTATGGGATGATAATATTACATACCTATATAATCTCATATTATAATTTGAGTCATTTTAAATGTTTTACGTGGTGTTTGGGTTTATTATAATTTAATATTTTTGAGGATTCCAAAAGTACCCCTCTCTTCTCTTATAAAAGGGAACCTCCTCCCTCTCCTCTTCACAAAATTTTTAGATTTCAAGACTCAGACAAACCCTATCCATTTCTCTTCTACACTTCCCTAGAAACATACTATAGGTCCTGGATTTCTTCAAAGTCCATATTTAGTTCCCTAAGAGGAGGTTTAGATGAGGCATGTTGAAGAAGAGGTAATATCTTTTACCGATTCATTAAAATTTATTTCTTCATCTACATAATCTCATTTAATTGTTACCTTAGAATGTAATAACATAAGTATAAATAATATAATGATATATTATTATAAATATGAAACAACCCTATTCCTCCTTCTAAACATCCTACGAAAAATGAAATCACCGCACTTGCGTACGTATGGAATACCATCTCCACATTGTGGTGTAATATGTTTTTCCACGACCTTACATGGATGGGTATAATGGTGGAAATAATAAATATATATTATTATTATAACATGATTATATTTATGAGATATTATATCATCCACTCCAATTCCATTCAATAGTAATGGGAATGATATCATCGCTTGTGCGTACGTATGGATTACCGTCTCCACGATGTGATGCGATTCATTCTCCATGTTAACCATTCAAGAATGATTATAAAGTATATATAATATGTAATCATGAAATATATAACATAATAATGCTACTGGATTTATGTATATATATATATATATATATATATCATTTACATCGATTCAATTTAATAAGGAAACGAAAATAACGTTCATGCGTACGTACGAAGTACCATCTCCATGAACGGTGTATTTCATTCCATTTATCGATCTATTATATATATATTCTAAATATATAATATATATAAGTCATGTTTTACATTTTTAATGTAATTAATAATGATCTAAGTAATCATATGAATAATTACAATACAAAACACGTACGATGAATGAAACAATTTTACCCAAAACAAAGCTTTAACATGGAATTGACAAAAGAACTGGTAATATAAACTAGTAAGTGGGTCATATATAATCTCATCAATATTATTATGGGTTTGATATAATTTAATAATATGTTTAATGCCACTATATAGGTGTCTTAGACACATACAAAATAAATTGGACATAAGGTAAGGGATTATTTCGTCTCACTTTTATTTCTGTGAGACATATGCCTTAATCACCATCTATTTATTGTGTACAGTGTTTATGCTTCCCATGAATGTTTTATGATTTTTATTATGATGGAAATGATATTTTACATATGCATGTTATTTTATTTATTTTATGAAACATATGATTCCACCAATCATAAATGGTAAGGGATAATTATAGCAATCCCGTTCTTATCCGAGATTGTTTATTCGTAAGTGTTTATTGGGTTTATGTTTAACATCCATGTCCATGTTCTCTCTAAATTTTTTCATAAAGTGTATAATATTCATCCATGTATTTATAAAGTAATTTTTTCCCTTTTATAACTTTTACCCCATGGTATGAAAGGAATATGTCTTTTTTTACCATACGAGTTACTATTTTTTATTTTCTGGAATCATTTCGAGGAGAATATTTTTTTAACATATATGGAATGAACTGATTTTCACAGTTTCATAACGCCTTATTTTCATGAATCTTCATCTACATGATTTCATAATTATTTTCAAGAAAATCCCTTTCTTTTAAAATTTAATGGAATTTTGTGAAAAGAAAATGATTTTGAAGAAGAAAGGATATTTTCCTCAAGAATTCATTTCAAGTGTTTTATTGAAACTATTTCCCATCTAAGATGACATTATTTAATATGATTATGTTTCAAGTATAATGTCTCTATTATTTAAATTTTATGATTTTTCTTATGAATAATTGAGATACATTTTTTTATATGTATTATCTTATGATGGGATGATGTTTAGGGAAACCATTTTATTCTATATGTTATGATGAATGATTTATGATTATTTTGTGGAACATGTAAGAATGATTTCAATATGAGATGAGTGGGACCTGTATCTCCCTCCAATGAATTGGTTAATTATTTATATCTCATGATATAAACATGCCTAGAATGGAATGTAAATCTAGTTCAGAAATACAGCGCTAGAATGACAAATAAACCGAGTTTAGTAATGGTCGTCGTCCACTATGATTGTCTTGGCAGCAATGCCATGGCTACAATGGGAATCATATCATCTGATTAATGGTTTTATACACTTACATGTTTTATTCCTATTCTATTTTATCATGATTGATGTTCCTTTAGGATCTATTCCTTAGGTAATACCAGAAATTATTTCACAACTCAAGATATTCATGTTTAAACATTATGTTCATGTTTTTAAGGTCAAATGTATATAGTTGGTTTTATTTTTTTCATGGATACCCTTAATAATAACTTGAGATCAATGTTTATATGTTTTCTTTTCCCTAGGATATAAATAAAGGTTTTAGGTAAGAAAACAAAAGGGGAATATATTTATTGGAGATGTTGATGATCTTTCACCATTATTAGAAGATCATGTTACGTGTTTCCAAAGAAACTAAACTATTACGGTCCTTGGGTGTTGGTTTTTTTATGTTATAAGTATTCCAAAAAGGTAATGTAATTTCCATGAATGTCATGCTTGGGACTCTACCGTAAGTATCAGAGGAAAGGTTTAGTTAACCTTTGGAAAATAGGATACGAAATATTTAGTGAGATCCCTAGAGATATTTCTAAGGTATGTATAGGGATGTCCATAAGGTTAAGTATAAAGTATAGTTTAAAATCCTATAATTATGATAAAAATCATGAATAACCTAGGATTAAACCTAAGATGTTATAGATTTAGAGTAATCCCCCTTTATTATTTTGTTTTCCTAGTATGATTTTTCCTCTCACACTGTTCTTTTTGGTGTTTAGATAATGGCAAGAACCCGAAGGAACTGTCTTAATGATCAATGCACTGGGAAATTCAATGATTTTCATTCTGAACAAAAATGTTATGTGAAATGGAGTGAAAATATCTTATTATTATACTTACACAAGATATGAATCTTTCTAGACTTCCAAATGAGAAGAGAAAAGAACCATATTCTATTGAGTCCTTCATGAGGCAACATTCCCCTTATTTTAGCAGGTCTTCAAGTCCACTTGTTTCTGAACAATGGATCAGTACCATTGAAAACATCGTTTCCATAATTCGCTGTTCAGAACATGAAAAACTCATTTTGGCTGTTTACCATTTAGAAGATGAATCAAAACAGTGGTGGTGTCTAATTAAGAATAAAAGGCCCCAAGATGAAATTGCATCCATGGAATGGGATGATCTCGATAACTTGTTTTTAAATAAGTACATCCCCCATATTCTTCAAACAAAGATGTAAAAGGAGTTCCTTGAGATTAAGCCAAAGGATGATGAATCTTTTGGTATATACGAGGTGAATTTTATGTGGCTTTTAAGGTATGCATTTGGATTTATCATCCAACCTAAAAGTAAAGATGTACGATTTTCAGTGGCTTAAAACCAAGTCTTTGAAGGGAATTAGCTATAAGAGACTTGAATAGCTATGAAGAAAATGTGCACTAGGCTATCAAGGTAGAACGAGAAGTTGGTGTTACATATCCATCTCATGGTTTTAACAAGATATTAAAGATGGAGTTCAAGGGAAAATATCAAAACAATTCTTTAAAGAAGACGAATGTTTCATTATTCTCAAAGTGTGGAAATATGCATGGTGCAAATTGTCATAAAGGGACTAAAAAATGTTTTATGTGTGGAAAAGAAATTCATCAAGGAGTTGAGTACTGATGTAATGGGAAAATGGTAGCTAATGATGTGAATAGATAAAATACTACAGAGAATGCACCACCAACACTTCAATGATACAAGTGCAATGAAATGGGGAATTATGCAAACCAATCCCTAATCCAAGGGTTAATGACGATCGACATCAACTTCCTCTTAAACAAAAGGACAAAGAGAAGTCGCATGTGATCACTATTGGTGATTTTGATTATGAAAACAAAGTGGTAGAATTATTAAGTGTTTATGTAAGGGGATTCGAAAAATAGTGTTGTGGAATCACATTTATTGTGTCATGGAATTTTGGAATATCTATTTATTGGTTTATTGTGGGTTTCTATAAGAATATAGTACCAGTAACCATGTAATGTGATTGAAATATTTTTCGAATGAAGATGATATGCACATAATGAAGGGATATGGAGAAAATAATATGTTTGATAGTGTTAATGAGCTCATGATTGCTATAAGGATAAAGTGACATCATGGTTTGAGTGTATAGAAATTTTGGTATTTTGGTATGTGGAAATAATTATCTTTTGAAAGAATTTACGTTTTCACTAAGGTTCTATGGTAATTCATATTTCAAGAGAATATATGATTATGGTATACTTATATTTGGGTTATGAGAAACAAGATATATCTTATGACATATGGGGGATAAATAATGGTAATCACATGAATTGTATATAACCTCTCTAGTAATATTTTTCTTTGTACTATGAGATTGGAAAAAATATTTTCTATAAGCGTATAGATTAAAATGGATTAAGTTAGACATCATATAGTATTGTTTAAGGCTATATAGTTTTGATATTATTTATAAAATGATATAATAGTATAGTTTTGATAAAAGAACAACCTTTAGGATGAGAAACAACATATCGCATAGGAAAAGGATGCATGAATCAAACCCAGAACCAATGTACAATAGACCTTTATCACCTACCACTAGCCTATATGAAGTCCTTGGTTAGTTAAAATTAGTTTTATTTTATTAAGAGGTATGATAGTGGAGCTATAAGACCATTTTTGGAGCCATATATGATTAATATCACCATATATGGACTTATGTATATTTGATAACTTTTACTAACCATTTGTTTGAGACAGATGGAATGACCCATTATTCCATCACATGATCTGCTAACATTTCAAAAATGAAAAATTCAAATTCATTTATTTAAATAATAGATGATGTGGAAATTGTTCATGGAATGACCAACGATGATATTACACTAAAATCTAGTAAGTATTTATCCTTATGCAAAAATTCATCAACTTTAGGGAAATGATCTTGAATACCAAAAACATTATCCTAGTATCCTCATATCTGATGAATCAGATGATACCTTTGATAGTCACATATTTAGGGTTTTGTGATTATTGTATTTTTCATGCCATGTTCTCTACCACTCTCCATCAGAACTTAATGGTTAGATTTCTCTTCCACATCCATATTTTCACTTCTGTTCCCCTATGTGGAAACCCTGTGATGAGATAATTTGGGTAACCGTTACATTTCATACATTAGTTTTTAAAATTAATTTCTATTATTCCTTTTTAAGATATGGGTTTCTATGAAATAACTTTCAATTAGTAAACCAATTATAACCCCAATTAATTTCAAGGGTGAAATTCATTTTAAGGGGGGGTAGAATTTAACACCCTCAGATTTTGTGAGAAATATCATTTTTAATTTCTTTGATGTCTTCTGTTGTACTCTACACAATGATTATCTTATCCTATACGCAACACCGTATTATCTTTTAGTATACATGAATCGTATTCCTGGTTTGTATTGCACGCAAGAGCGACCTTCCTCAATAGCATGTGTTGTACGCAATACCGAGTTTCAATAAACAATTGATATATTGTTATAAAATTATTATGATTTTTTCATTAAGAATAATATTAACCACATTTTGAATTTTATAACAATATCATTCATCTTAAACATATTCTAGAACATTGTATGAGAGCAAAATAAAATTTTCAGGTAAAATAAGTATTTTCCAAAAAAATATAGTTTTTCCGCCTTTTGATAGAGCTCCAACTTTAAATCTTTTTTTTTGACACATTTATGAGTTATATTTGACAAAAAACTTATTAAATTCAATAGGCATATAAAAAATTACTTTTTATTTTTTTTAATATTTTTCTGTTAACTTTCATATTTTTATGAATAGTAAAAATACGCTAAATTTTAATTAAATACAAATTTTTTCATCATGATAATTTATAAGTATAAATTATAATATTTAATTGTTTTAAAGTATAAATATAATATATTTTTACCATTTAATATAATGTATGTCGTTATCATTAATTTTAAATTGAATTCATAGGTAATGAAATTTCAATATTTTGCAATGTTTTACCTTTTAAAACCCGTTTTCTCAAAAATGTGATTAATTTTAAATTAAATATTGCAACTTCTCTGTTTTTAATTTAGTAAAACGGATTCCATTTTTGGAATCCGTAGGTTGAAATTATGTTAACTGGAAACTTTATATTTTTAGACATTATGAATAGTAACAATGATATATTTTATTTACCACTATTAAAGGTAAATCAGGAAGTTAAGGGAAAACATAATATTAAAAAATTACAATAACACCTCCCAAAATTATATTGGATGAATAAAAGTCAAAAAATATCACCTAAGGGTCATAATAGATTAATTTCATGGACTTTTTCCGATGAAAATGATGTAATAATTATCAAAGCCAATGAAAGTGAAAACATGTCACTCTATTATATCTTATAAGTGTAATAATTTGAATTTAGTGATAAAGTTCATAAAACATCAAAAATAAGTAGTCACCATAAATCTAATAAAATTATCTACATAATGGGAATTTATTTATAATTTTTAGGGATTATAGTGTTCTCATTAATGGTTACACAATAGTGATGTAGAAATTATTTTATTGATTAAAATATCAAATAAATGGTTTTAAAAATAATAAAAAAATATTATATAAACTATTTAATATATCTCCACGAATTTTCAAGATGAATATTATAGGTTAGGGATATATTAAATATTTTTTTTCAAATATATCTTCTGTGAAGATTTTATTTAGATTCAAATAATTAAATAGTGTCAAAATTGACACTATTGATATTTTATAAAAATAAAATATTATTAAATTGTTTAAAAATCAATATTTTTTTAAAAAATAATAAATTGAGATTTATATGGTATAAAATGTAATGATGAATCCTTTTACAGACAATTCACAACACATAAGTAATTATTTAAAACAATTTTAAATTTAGAATATTATTACCTCAAATAAAATTAAATAGATTAAATAAGGACAAATCAAGTTGATAAGGTTTAAAATAAATTTCCAACATGTCTAAATTTTATTGTCTAATGATATTACAACCCTATATCCTCTAATCATAGAATTTGAGTCATTTTGAAAGTTTTTATGTGGGGTTTGGGTTTATTATAAATTAATATTTTGGAGGTTTCCAAAAGTGCCCCTCTCCTCTCTTATAAATGGGAACCTCCTCCCTCACCTCTTAGAAACATTTTTAGCCTTCATGAATTGGCCAAACCTAGACTAATATTCTTCTCCACTTCACTAGAAATATACTAGAGGTTATGGTTTCCTTCAATGACCATCTTTAGTGCCCTAAGAGGATGTTTAGAAGAGGCGTGTCGATGAAGTGGTAATATCCTTTACCGATTCTTCCAAATTTATTTCATTTTCTACTTCCTCTTATTTAGTTTTTTCATTATAAAGTAATAAAATAATTATGAATAATACAATGATATGTTAATTTAAATATGAAACAACCCAATTTCACTTTCTATCCATCCTACTAAAAACGAAATCACTGTGCGTGTGTACTTTGGAATACCGTCAACATTATGTGGTTTAATCTATTTTTCCACCACCTTACATGGATGGGTATAATGGTGGAAATAATAACTATAAATTATTATTATAACATGATTATAATTAAGAGAGATTATATCATCCACTCAAATTCTATTAAATAATTATGTGAACGATATCATCACTTGTGCGCACGTACGGATTATCGTCTCCATGATGCGATGAGATTAATTATCCTTGTTAACCAGTCAAGAATGATTATAAAGTATATATAATAAGTAATCTAGAAATATATGACATAATAATGCTATTGGATTTATGTATATATATATATATATGTGTGTCATTTACTTCCATTCAATTTAATAAGGAAACAAAAACAACGTTCATTCGTATGTACGACCTACCATCTCCATGAACGGTGTATTTCATTCCATTTATCGATATTTTATATATATATTCTGAATATATATTATATATAAATAATTTTTTGAAATCTGGAAGTAAGTAATCATGATCTATGTAATCACACGAATAATAAAAAGTCAAAACACATACGATGAATGATACAATTTAACCCAAAACAATGCTTTAACATGGAATTGACAAATGAACGGGTAATATAAACTCGTAAGTGAGTCATATATGATTTCATAAATGTTATTATGGTTTTAATAGAAGTTAATAATATGTTTAAACCCACTATATATAAGTATCAGACAAATAAGGAAGAAATTGGACATAAAATAAGGGATTATTTCGTCTCACTTTTATTTATGTGAGACATATGACTTAATCACCATCTATTTCTTTTGTTTGGTGTTCGTGATTCCCATGAATGTTTTATGATTTTTTATGAAGGAAATGATATTTTACTTATGAATGTTATTTTATTTATTTTATGACATGTATGATTCCACCGATCATAAATGGCAAGAAATATTATTTCAATCTCGTTCTTTTCTGAGATTATTTACGTCACGACCCGTCCTCGGGGTCCGTGTTGTGACTACCACAATCCCACCTTCCACATTCCAGTGGCTAGGGACTAGAACAAAATGTGAATCCCTGATAAAAAATGATGGCATTTCCTTTATAATATTAACTCACACAGTCTGAACGCAAGCAAAATATGTAACAAGTACTAAATTAGAAAAGAAAGGTGTGCTGAAAGTAAGTGGGCCAGTATACAAACCCAACTGAACAACAAGTACATGTACAATTAAAAAGGGAAAAATAGATCCTGGATCATTCACTAGGGAATCCTACATGAAGGGTAGGTACAGATCTCGAACCACTCATCCCTATGGTACATCCTGTTTAGTCCAGTTCCGAGCAGCCTCCCGTCCATCACCCTCCCCTCGATCACTACTAACCATCATCTTCACAGAACACAACAAGGTGTGGGTGAAGCCCATGTAGGGGTGAGTAAAAAAATACTCAGTAGGGGACCTTGAGACCCCCGAAGTTCTCCCAAAATCCACAATGGATAACCCACAATAGTGATATTCAATCATGAAGTATCAACCATCCCTACACAGGTATATGCCCATTCATATACCTAAGTTACCAAACACAGAATGGCTCCAACACTCGAGCCCAAGCCCAACCCATTTCACCAAGAAATTTAAGTCAATCATCTCGACGATAACAACTAAAATACAAGACTCATCTCATACTGGTATAGAAATCATGAAGAGGGTAGAGATGATTAGTTGTAGCCACTGAATCTTCTCCTCTGTTGAACCCATGTAGGATCCTGGTACAGTATCAGCGTTGTCGAAACCACGGAGGATCCAGTTATAGAAGTCATCGATGTCGAACCCATGGAGGATCCCGGTATAGAAGTAATCGTTGTCGAACCCACAGAAGATCCCAGTACAGAATTCATCGCTGTCGAACCCATAGAGGATCCTGGTTTAGTAGAAGGTTTACATAGGATCCTATCATCACAGTTGCAGCTAGCCATTGGGTCCTCACAGACAACATGCTCGATTACGGGAGGGTCCACTCTCGATCCAAGTGTCGATACACCAACTACCACGAAGTCTCTAGTTGATGTATCATGTAGTTCTGCCTCATCATATGGAACCAAACGAGACAGACGGCGCGCCACTCGGATGCATGTTTTGAGAGTTATTGGCATTTTTGTTTCAGGGGCCCGGTTGGTTTTAAAGTTCAAACCAACCCGACCGTACCCCAACTCTTTCGAAACCACATGTGGGGTATTCCAAAAGAATCGTTCTTCTCTATTCCTTTTTTCGTCGAAGACAGTTGTCCGTTTGGACACCTGAAGACCAAAAAATGGGCAGAAAGGTGAAACTGACCATAGTGGGTCTAGGTCAGGTCTGACCCCGTTGGAGCGACCCAGCCCAACCTAGTCTCGACCGGGGTCTGACCCTGTCCGAGGGTCTGATCTGGTCCGAGGAAATGGTCCGACCCGAGGGGGCGGCCCAGCACTAAGGAGGCACGGCCCGAGAGAGGCCCGACTGTGGGTGGCCCGGCCGAGGGTTGCCCAGTCGATTGAAGTCTGGTTGAGGGCAGTCCAGCCAAGGGCAGCCCAACGGCCTGCCTTAGCCGCGCCTAGGGGGTGGCGTGCACCCCTGGCTCCAGAATGGTATAACCGTTCAGGGGGACCGAACCGGTGCCAGGTGGCGCCATTCCCGCTTCTCCCAGCTAGACTAGAGCCCAGCTGCTCCTGCTCCACAACGGCACGCTCGGCCGACCGCCACCGCACCTCTATAGTGGCATGACGGCGCCACGGTCCTGCTACCCTCCACACGGCGCGATGACATCGTGCATCCACCTCCGTGGCCCGACCTAACCATGACCTCGTGGTTCACCGTGAGGCATGAAAGCGCCGCACCTCCTTTTCCCTGTTTGTTTTTTCCACAACCCCCATCACCTTAGCATGTTGCGACGGCGCCATGCGCCTCCACCGCGGCCCGTCATGGATGTGGATTTCCTTCCACACCGCATGACGGTGCCATGCCCTCTTTGCTACCCAGTGGCCTTGCACTACCGGTTTTCTTCGTGGTCCGCCACCATCGTCAAAAATCAAGAACACCCATAGGGGGAGGGTCGGGCTGTCTTCATTCTGTACAAACCCTCCTCATAATGGAGATAACGTTTGGTATAAATAATCCGAGGTTTGAACGATGAAGAACAAGAATGAAAATTCTACTCAAACCCCTACGTCGTTTCGATGAATGTTGACGAAGTCACGGGATATGGAGGCATTGATTGGTTGACATCGAGAAGCATCTGAGGAAGAAGTGTCATCGACGTTCTTCACGGGCATCTCCTTCTCTTTTGACTTGGTTGAAGATCAAAGAGTTCTTTTGTCGTTCTTCAGTGGAATGTGGGCGTTCTTCATTAGAAAATTTCATTCTCCAAGAACTGCAAAGCTCTCCCAATAGAAAGTTCCCTAAAAAAATAATATATGAATTGTTTTTTATTTGTTGTCACAACCATTTGAATTCTTCTATTTTATTTAAATGAAACAACTCATCTAATTACTGGGTGTAATGGTTAAAATTCAAGAAGAGAAGAGGTGGAAAGTTCCAATTAATGAGGAGTGGTGTCCAATTTAATAAAGGGGGGTTAATGGGGGGTTATGCTCATGGGTGCCCCACCTAATAATATCCTCTCAAGGGAGGTATTGTGCGGGTGGACCCCACCACCATAACCTCTCATGAAAGGATATGGTGTCGTGCCCCCCCCCCACCGACCTCCACTTGGTGGATTAAACCGCCACAAAAATAAAAATGAGTTACACTATTTTTTTAATTAATTTACATTCACCAAAAATTAACTTCCATTCTCATTAAAACGCAACTGCGGGGATGGTATCACTATGAAATCATCAACACTATGAGTTTAACGGTGCCCTCAGAATTGGATTCTGAGTACTGATTCAAGAGATTTTAAATCCCTCTCGTATGTTTACTTAACGTACTCGATCAAAACATCATAAATTGATTTCGGGCACACCGGGCCTTGGAATCAGGCACCGTTAGAAACTGCAGACTCGTAAAATTCTCATGAATTTAAGAAAAAAATTTCCACAGAATTTCTGGTTCTTTATAGTTTATTCATAAGTATTTAATGGGGTTACGTTTATCATCCTTGTCCATGTTTTCTCCAAATGTTTTGAAAAAATGTTCACTATTCTTCCATGTATGTTTAAAGTCATTTTTATCCTTTTATGAATTTAACCACAAGCTATGAAAGGAATATTTATTTTCTTTACCAAACGAGGTACTTTTTTTACTTTTCCCGCAAAAGTACGAGGAGATTTTTTTAAATTATATTGCATGAACAGATTTTTATGGTTTCATAATGCCTTATTTTCATGAAGCTTCCTTTACATGATTTCATGATTATTTTCAACAAGATTTTGTTCTTTTAAAATTACATGGGATTTTTTGAAAAGAAAATTATTTTGAAGAAGAAAGGATATTTTCCTCAAGAATTCATTTCATGTGTTTAATCAAAACTATTTCCCATATAAGATGACATTATTTAGTATGATTATGTTTCAAGTATAATATATCTATTATTAACATCGTTTGATTTTTATTATGATGAAATGATACCCATTTGTTTTATATGGATTTTCTTAAGATGGGATGATGTTTTTAAAACCCATTTTTTTGGGTTCTGATTAATGATTTATGATTGTTTTGTGCAACATGTAAGAATGATTTCAATACAAGAGGGGTGGGACCTATATATCTCTCCAATGCATTGGGTAATGATTTATATCTCACTAGATAAACATGGCTGGAACGACAAATTAAACATGTTCAGTAATATAGGGCTGGAATGGCAAGTAAACACGATTCTGTAATGGACTTTTTCCACTATGATGGTCCTGGTAGTAATTCCTTGGCTACAATGGAAATAATATCATGTGCTTAATGTTTCTTCACAATTACATGTTTTATTCCGATTCTATTTTATCATTATTGATGTTCCTTTATGATCTATGCATTACGTACTTCTTAGATTTATTTAGCAACTCATTATTTATATGTGTAATCTTTTTGTTCATGTTTTTTAAGTTCAAATATATATGATTTGTTTTATTTTCTCCATGCATACCCTTATTGAGCATTTGATGTCACCATTTATATGTTTTCTTTTCCCCATGATATAAATAGAGGTTTTAGATAAGAAAACAATAGGGGAATATCTTTATGGGAAATGTTTAAGAACTTTCACAATGATTAGAAGATTATGTTCCGAGTTTCCAAATACACTAAACTATTACAGTCCTTGGGTGTCGGTTTTTGTTTTGTATTAAGTATTCCACAAAAGTAATGTAATGTTCATGTACGTAAAGCATGGGTCTCTACTTTGTTAATAGTGTAATTCTTTTGTTAATTAAAATGAAAATTGCTTACAATGTTATTTATAAGTGAATAAAAATGATCAACAGTAATAGTGATAATAATACATGTATTGAAACAATGAATAGTAACAGTGGAATTCATATGTGAATAAAAATAATTAATAGTAAAAATAGAATTCATATGTGAATTTACATGATGAATGTTTACAATATAATTAATATGTGAATTGAGATTATGAATGGTAATAGTGGAATTCTGATATCAATTGAGTTTGGGTGTCCTCAAGAACATCGATGTTTTTTGGTTAAGTAAAGAGTAATTGGATAAATGTAAATTGTTTACTTTATTTCTTGTATTTAATTATTTATACTACTACATTCTGATTTATTTTCTAGATATATGTTAGATGTAATTGGTGGTGGCCTACGTAGTTCTCCTCAAACCCAACCCAAGCTTCAAGATCAGTACCTAAATATATTTCGTCGATGTATGATAGGTTAATGTAAATGGTCCAATGTAAGAGGGATTATTGGTATGTAGCATGGTTGAGGGAACTCGACATGGTGTGGGGAACCTCTCAGAATAGTTTTTAGTGTATTTGTTTAATTTTTTTTTCAAATTGGCACTTGTCATATATTGGCATAACATATCTACTTTTTAGTTTTGGATATTGTGTTTCCTTTTTTGGATATCATGTGGTTATGTTATTGTTCTAGTTATTGGCTATATCAGTTGGATATTGATTATTTATTTCTCATGATGTGATTCATAGATAAAGAGGCATAATCTTCCCATGATCGATATTAGATCCTCAATTCTAGATAACCTATAACACCCCGAGATTTTGTGAAATATTTTTTTCTAATTAAATTAAGTTTTTGATATTTTTCATTTCATGCAATACAATAAATTGTTTTTTCTTATTTAAAATATTAATTTCACATGACATCGTCTAGGAATATGTTAAATGAATCACTGACTTGGGGTACATTACAATGAACAACATGGTTAGTGTATATTACATGCATGATTGACCTTCCTCGATACATTGCATAACACACAAGGCTGAGTGTTACCTAACTATATTATAATAATAAAATTATTATCATAATGAGATATAACATAGAAATTATGTTGATTAATATGAATAAATTTAACTAACTTATGAAAATAAGTTGTTTAAAAAATATACGATGAATTAATAGGATACAAATTAATTTGAAATAAATATGAAAAACATTTGAATATAAAGGGAAATATTATTATTATGGGCACAATGTTGTTTTAACCTAATAAATTAAAACTATTAAACATATTAATTGATATTAATATAATATATATGATATATATTATTAAATACAATATTTATATTCATCTAGTATATTTGATACACATAAGATAGGAACAAACCCAATTTTATACTTAAAACTCATTAATTATTAAAGACATTCTAAAGCCTTTTAATGGAGAACCCTTTTTAAATAATTTTTTAAAAAACATTTAGTCATTTAATATGTAAAAAAAATATTTTTAATATAGATATAAAAATCATGTTATGATAATTGTTTTGAATTTTTCTGTAATGTTTCTTTTTTTTAATGAATAGTTAAAAATACTGGATTTTAATTCTAAAATACTGTTTCATCAAATTAATTTATCTCGTTAAATTATATTTATAATTTTTTTTTGAATTTTAAATAGATTATATTCTTACTATTTTATCCAATTCAGGATATTGGAATCAATTTAACTTTGAAATTGGGTATAAAAACCAATCTAACATTAGACATTTTTTACTTTAAAAAACCCAAAGTGTCATCCCATCTGTGTGATTAATTTTAAATTAGTTTCCGCCAATTTTTTATAAAAATATGGAAAAATGGATTCCATCTTTGGAAAAAGATTAATTTATAATATCTAATAAAGTCAACATAAATTTTCACTTAAATTAACTATGAATGTAATTAAAATTAATTACTTCAATTAATATAAAAGTAAGTTTAAATAGGGATCAAACCAAAATTTTAAGACACAAAAAAATGTCTAAATATTTCAAAAAACCATCCTATAGACATATTTCTACCCTATAATAATTTATATTGTCGTTTTAGCGTTATTGATTACACGTTCCATAGGAAAAACTTGGTTGTAATTATCTCTTTAAATATTTACATGAGTGTCACTCTGCCTCCACTATAAAATGTGATTTTTCCATCCAATTTCACACCCATATCAAGACAATTTAAAACCCTGAAGTCTTATAAAATAATAACCAATACTACATTATTTATTCATATAAAAATTACCTTGGGAAAAGGTTACTCATAGAATCCTTTTGGCACAAACCGAAAGGACTAACCCTATTATCATGTAACATCATCTCTCATGCTCTTTTATTATTTTCTCTCTACAAACCCAATCTATTTATTATATTATATTTTGAAAACAAGTATAAAAAATATACTATAATGTTTTTATAATATGTTTTAGACCTATATTTTCACACACCATCATCTAACTGGTAGCGAACATACTTTTTAACTATACGATGAACTATCACCGCACTAAATGATTATTGTTAATTTTTCTTATACCTCCTCTCATGGTGAACATTATGATGGATATTTTATAAATATGTCATATATTATATTTATTATTTCATTAATATTCATTTTCTACTTTTACATAACAAATATTATTACTATCCCTTTGGTGAAAATGAGCTAGTTTTGTTTGCAAAAGTGTCGACTACCACCCTTAAAAGAGATGTAATTTGTTCACTAACAACATGTAATGTAATAATGATGGGCTTAATGAAATTACATGATATATATGACATAATAATTATATTTTAATTATATTATACACATATACACTTATATATCATTTTTTTCTTTCTTTCAATGCAATAGAAAAAACAAAAAATGTGTTCCTCTCTACATACGACTTACCATCTCTATGAACATTGTCTTCCATTTGGTACTTATATATTTTACTAATAATAATTATATAAATAAATAAAATATAAATGATATTTAAATATTATTTTAAATTTTGGAATCATCATGTAATTATAAGGATCAATGATATAACAAATTTAGACACATGCGACGTACAAGGCATAGATTACACAAAGTGAAACCATAACATATGATCATTAACAGGCAGATAATATAAATTCATAACGAAACCATATATAGTATTCAATATAATAAAATAATTTTTTATAATATTTATAAAAAAAATTATATTTATTATATAGGAATATTATATGAGTACAACGAGAGTCATGACACTAGGTAAGGGGGTTTTATTTATTTCCATGAAATAAATGCTTTATTCACCACCCACAACTTTTGTGTGGTGTGTATACTACTGATATATGTGTTCAAGGTTTATTATGGATAAATTTATAGGTATTTATATATCCATTCTAGGTCCTTTATTTTCCGAGGATTATGTTTCAAATGGTACCAATCCTTATAAATGTTCTGTCTCAATTTTCATTCTTCATGAAATGTTTTTTATTATGAACATTAATTCGTTTTGAGCTGTATATACATACATTTTCCCTGTTATATCAAGAATATACATTTTTTACATGATATTTTATGATTAATTTAATTTTATACTCTTTCGTGAAAGGTTTGATCCCAAGTTACCAAGTGACAAGAGTTCAATGAAATAATATCTTCACTTTTCACGATATTTTATATTTATGATTCTATTGATGAAATACTATATCACATATCTAAATATTGACATGAATTTTAGTCTACTATGGTTATTCATGATTTACTCATTTATTGGTACCATTTTTCTTCTATTTGGTACATAATATAGTGTATAATGTGTTTTTATGAAATCCTAACATTTCCCTCTCTTGATTCAGAAATAAATGTTTTCTAAAAATGATTTCCTAGACAATTATATCCTTCCCCTATAATCTGTAAAATAATTTTTTACCCTTTTTCTCTTTTACCAGTCTCTTTAAAGTAATAGTTTTGTCTCTTTCTCAAGAAAGAAATTTTTTTAATATTGTTACCAAAAAAATTTAATGTTCTTTTTTAAGTCATTCGACATGTACATATTTACCCATTTTCATTTCATTGAACTTTACTTTTCATTCTTAAAAGGATAATCATTATGAAAATGTTTTTAAAATTAATTTTCAATGAAATTCTTTTTCAAAATATTTTCATGTATATTATATACTTTTTTACGAAAAACACTTTCAAAATCATTTCATGTATTGTTTATATCTTCTCATGGTATTTTATTTAAAAAAAATTAATAGTTTTTATGTATCACAAACCCTTTTCAAAGATGAAAGGATATTATTCTCATGAAATATTTTTTTGAAAGATATGGGATATTTTTTCAATTAATATGAAATTGGTTGTTGTTACTAAATACATTACACTAAATATTCTAAAGGTTACATTCATATCATTTCTATGAATTATTTTTTCATAATGTCTTGGTCATTAAGAAACCAGTTTATCTTCCAGGGTTATACATTTATGAAATCCATTTCGCTTTCATGGGTTATATGTTTATGAAATATTTTTCTCATTCCCAGGATATTTTTTTGATGAAATTAATTGGAATGTTGTATCTTTTTTCCCAGGATATTATGTGTATACATGTTTATAAAACCCATTAATTTTTATGGGTTATGATATGATTATTTATGATATTGTGGAACATGTATGTATTATTTCACTATGATATTGTTTGGAAATATATCTCCCTAAAATTCATTTGGTAAGTGTTTATATATATTTAGATAAACATGAATGAAATGGAAAATGTACTAAGCTAAAAAAATAAAGGACTGGAAATGGGGTTTACTAGGTTCAATAATACTTTTCTGGAATGGGGGTTTACCCAGCTCATTAATATAGGTCTTGAACAAGGTTATTACCAGTTTAGTAATAGAGGACTAGAATGGGAGTGTACCAAATTTAGCAATGGAATTTTTCCTCTAATATGGCCTCAACAATAATTCCTTGTCTAATATGGGAATAATTATTTATGCTTATGTGTATGCCACAATTCCAGGTTTTATTCATATGTTATGCTATCATGGCTTGTGTTTATTATTTTATAATGATTAATGTCTTATAAACCCCAAAGATTTTTGTCAAGATTCATGTTTATGATCTTTTATATATAGGGTATGATATTCTATTTTAATTATCATGTTATCATACATGTATTCTCATAATTATAGTTAAATGTCTCCCTTTTTTACCCCAACTGAGCATCTAAACTCACCCATTTCATGTTTCCTTCCCTGGGTTATGAAGATATATATGTATTGTATGTTATTTTTAAGAGGAGATATAGTCATAGATAACCATGTGGGAGATAATATAGCTTAATCTTGTTTCAAGGATTATGTTTTACATGTTTCTAGAGGCACTAGTCTAATTGTAGTCTTCAGGTGTCTCTTTGTATAATTTTTATGTATTCTGTAAATGTTATATAATCTTATTATTTGAAAAGTGTGGGACAAAAAATATGATGTTTGAGAAAAGGAATAGTTATCCATTGGAAACAAGGAAGATAAAATAGTAGTGAGATCCCTAGGTATATTTATAAGGATATGTATTAGTATGTCTCTAAGAAAAAGTATAATAATGTGTTAGAATTTTGGTAAATGAACATGAATTTGGGAAAAGAATAGAGTGACTGGTTTCTTAGAAATACATCCTTGTCTGGATTCTATAAGTGAATTATTCTCTAGCACAGATGTACCTATGGTTAACATCTATAAATATATGTTATAGGCCTAACTATGGGTAATTCGGTACATGACAATGGGCCTTGCAACACACCTGATTTGACACCCCATGTGAACATTATTTGGAAATTTACAAACTCTACGAGTTCCATGAAAAAAGGATTTAAATATATGATGGATATTAATAACCTAGGATAAACCTATTAAGTCATATATTAATGTATGTGACATGATTTAGAGATCCTATAAGTTATTATTTTCATTTTTATGTTGTTTTTCATCTATGGTATGTAATTGTAACACAATGTTTATAATTTTATTCTATGGAGAGAACCAAAGATAACTAGATTAATGTTGAATATGAAGTCTGATTTTTGGATGACTAGTCAAGTGGGATGATCATTATAGTGAAAGATGTAGTTATCATGGAAAATTAGTTTTCACAGAACATGATTAACAATGATTACATTAACCAACAATCAAACACACTAAGATAGATAAAGAATGATTCTGGGGAAATTCTGGGTAATTGAGAACATAAAAGAATGAATATTTGATTTTTTTATTATAGAAAATGCAGAAATAATCACATAAGATAATGTATTTGAGGGAAGAGAGGTTGTTTTTACTGTGGATAAAGACACAAAACAAGTGACTGAAAGGGAAAAATGAATATTTCAATTTATAAAATGGATGTGAATATTTTCCCCCATAATTCATCATTTAAGGTTATGTTTTGTAATTGTGTAATAAATGGTCATTATGACACTAAATGTCCTAATATGAGATATCCTAAAGGGAACCAACAAGGTAGTGTGAGTAATGGTTACATTTCTAATGATGACGAGATTACATAAGAAATGTGAATGGAAAAAATTATTGTGTAATCAGATGAGGTATACCTATTAATGTAAAATAAATAGGTTAAATAATCAATTTTATTATGTTTTTGATTCAAAAATTATATTTCAATAATTATTAAATATACAATTATTTTTTTAATTATGTTTTTCTCTCATTATTTTAATTTATATGTTAAATAATGATGATTTACTAGTGAAGTGAATTAATTAAAAGGTAGTATTTTGAAAATGGGAAGGCAACCCTTAATATGATCTTTATATTAAAATAATGTTGTATAAATAATGATATGTGGGATATGGATAAGTAAATTGAACAGTATTGATTACTTTGGAACTGTGTATAGACATGTTAATAGATGTTTTATACTATCATTGATGAATTTTTCAAAAATTTTCATTTTAGAAATAAATCAAAAAATACTTTGAAAAAAGGAAGCATGTATGTTTTCCAAATGTATTTATGGTAATTCATGTTATTACCACGTTTCATGTGAATATATTATGAGGGTTATGAATGTTTAAAAATGTTAAAACCACGAGCTACATTGTGATATACTTGGAAATCAATGTTAACCTAATTTCATGATATTATTTATAATTTTATCTAATTTCATCCTTGATAAGGGTTATCATGTTAGTCATTCATGAATAGATTAAGTTAAACATCATTTGAAGTATTTATGAGTTATGTTTGATTTGAAAACCTTGGTTAAAATTATCTTTAGTGAGTAACCTTATTTAATGAATGACCATCTAATATATTATGGAATTTTTATTAGTGTGGTTTTATAAAGGATATCCTTTATTTCCGGTGACAACCAATCATGTCTGGACAGGATGAGGGTCTTAAACCCATGAACGAAGGATGATAAGGGTTTCCTTCTAACCACTAGCATACGTGATGTCCTGGATAATTTATAATTATTTATGATGAAAAAGTATTAATGATGAATCATTACGTGTTACTTTTCATGTTTATAGATTAATATATATTGACTTGGGAGAGAAAATAGGTAGACATTTCATTCAATTATGGGCTTTAAGATCTGTTAAAAGTGTATTTTTTCGGTTTTTTTCTAGAAATTTAATTTTTATACCTTTATTCCAGGATGTAATGGATATATTATAAATTGATCAATAAACAAAAAATAAAAAAAATTTATTTTTAAAAATATATAATGAATTTTTTTACATTCGAAAAGTGATAAAAATAATCTCTTCCTAATATATTAAACTGGTGTCTTTTTATATCATCAATGATTTATCACATCAATACCCTTGGCTTTTCATTTATCATTGAACTGTTTGTGATTAATAATAAAAATATCTCACTATAAATATTTAAACTTTTACTCCATGTTCAATCATCACTCCTAACCTATGTTCTCTTATGCGGAAACATAGTTATATGTTACTTGGTGTAACCGTTATCATTCCAACATTACCTTTTTAAGGGATGGTTTAATATTCATTTTTACGATGTGGGTTTCTATCAATGAAGAAATAAAGTATTAAAACATTGATAACTAAGAGGATGTTAAGAGAGAATTTTTTACGTGTGTTAGAATGTAACATGCCGATTGTAGTACCCCCGGTTTCGAGTACATAACCCATTTCCACTTTTTTTTTTCAAATAATGTGTCTTTGATTGGGTTTTCATAAAATAGAGAGTTTCCATAAAATAGAGAGTTTCCAAAAGAAATAGTTTCCTTAAAATAATGATTTTCAAAAATGTTTTGTGTTTTTATAATGTTTTTTGTTTCCATAAAGTGTGTGGTTTTTATAAGGTGGGGTGTTTCCATAAAGTGACATGTTTACATAATGTGGGTTGTTTCTATAAAGTGGTGTGTTTCCATAATATGGGGTGTTTCCATGAAGTGGGGTGTTTCCATAAAGTGGGGTGTTTCCTTAAAGTGGGATGTTTCCATAAAAAATTTGATAAAAATAGTAAAGGTGAAGGATGAGAGAGTTTAGGGGTTTTAGAAGATGTGTTGGGACCAAAAGGAGTGTCACACGATCCATACACTATTGGCCCAAATTGTGTGGTCAAACCTTGCGGAGAGGTCAAATATAGATCCTATTTTCTAGGTGCTTACTCATTTTTTCTCTATATAATTTGTTTTGGATTAAAAACTCCATTTTTTATATATTTCACTCCTTAGATGTATCGAAAATCCTCCCCACACGAGTCGAATCCAACCTAGAGCCTTCCCTTTGAGATGTCAAGGCCAATTATTGGGGTAAGTGTTGATCTTCTTGGTTCTTTTTCATTTTATGAAATCTCATCCTTTTCCCCTTCATGTATTCTTAGATCTACACCTCATGTAGATATATATATGTTTTTTAAGCGTTAGTAAAGGATAAATATGATGTTTTTCATGATAGAGGAAGAGATATAAGCTACTTTCTTGGAATCATGATCCAATTCCTGAGGAATGTCACCATTCATTCCTGATTTATGATGTTTTCTTAGATCATCTTAGAACTACATCTTCAATCTCCATTATTTATCAAATATTAACCTATTGTGGTTATGTATACGTTTTTGGATGCCAAATATTTCAATTTTGTGTCATGATCTTGCTAGGATAAGATAACTAAGGCCATTCATGGAGAATCGACTCATGTTTTTGTGAGTTCTTCATCTGTTGTCGAGTTTCATCAAAACATTCAAGGTAGGTGGCTCCACTATCATCTCATCTTAATAGAATTGATTGTCTTAGTTTAAAATTGGTTTATTTCAATGTAATTTATTTTTAAAATTATGGAATAAGTCTTCTTTATTAATGATTTACGGCTTTTGAGAAATTACATGATCTTGGGGAGTAGTTGTGCAAAAGGGGGTTTAGTTTCATGAATTTTTAATGATGATTTTAAAATATGGATTATCTAGAATTGCTAAATGGTAGATGAAAAATGTTTTTCAGTAAATATTATGTTTTATTGAAATGACTGTCCATTTAAATGGTTTGTTATTGATATGATTATGACGGAAATGGTTTTCAATAAAATGGCGTTTTTATTGAAAGGGTTGTTTTAGCATGATTGTTGGGAATATGTGGTGTGTGTTCATGTTGCGTATATGGGGCTTGGTTGAAATATGAACTTTTTCTTGGTAAAAAATGGTTAATGGAACATGGGAATTTCATATACATGGCTTGGTTGAAATATGACCTTGTGCACATTGCCAAATGGTTAATGGAACATGGAAAACAATTACATTATGACGACTTGGTAGATCGATAAGAAACCTCTCATGAGTATAGAACCGTCAAAACATAGAATTCATGGTTTTATTCTTGGGTTTGTGGAATGGTTTTGTGTTCCAAAATAGGATATTGTGAAATTATTTCAAAGCTTGTTTAGTTATATTTATAGAAAAATATATTGCTGGGAAAATTGGTTTCAATTTCAGTTGTATGCATTTGGTAATGAATGGATTTAGAAACATAATTTTATTTAGTAATAAACTATTTTTGAGAAAATGTTTTATATAAACTATTTTAAATAATTGTTTCTAACTCTTCTATATTTGTTTCATGACTAAGGATGTCATTGGGGAAAACCTACTGAGTTTTATACTCACCCCTTCTTTGGAACTTTGGTGCTTTTGCAGATGCAATCTTTCGAGACAACGGAAAAGGTAATTTTTCACACATATTTAGCACTACCTCATGATGTTTGGTCTGGTCAGAGATTGTGGAGCTTGGTTATGGTAGAGCATGTAGTCCTAATATCTTTGGAGAGTCTTGTGTAGTTTAACCACTGTGTACTTTGATAGTTGGTTATACTTCTGTTGTTGCTTACTATGATGTGGTTTTGATATACATGAAGTTTATTAGTTGCCTTTAATTCGTTCATGCATAATATTGTGAAAGTTTTCTTATGGTTGGTTGGTTTATTGGTTTATTTCTTAAAGGATAAATCATCCCCCAGTTGTATTTCAATCCCTTCGGCATTTATTTCCATCCTTTGGCATCTTGGGGATGTCCCTTAAGTCCTAGTAGCGACTTGTTGTACTCTCAAGCCAATGATAATTGGTGAGTCATTAAAAATGGTATTAGTCTGGTCCTTCCTTAGTGGTACAAATGATATCAGCTTGTTTAGTCCTTACCGAACAAGTAATGATCAGGGTTCTTTGCCTTGTAGTTGAAATTCATTCTTATATATTCCGTAGGTCAGAATCATAGAAATGAGTAGGATTGTTAGAAGTTGAAATGTATATCATAAAAGGACATAGCTAACCCTTTTATGATGAACTAGAAGTTACCAGGGAGTTGGGTAAATATGTGTTTGGAGAAAATTCTAGGATTTTTAAGTCTCATTGTTATGGGTTTATCCAATGAGACAAGTATGACATTCATTATAGTGTAATGACTTCTTATTATGAGTGCATACATCATTTCGAAGAATGATTCATGTTGCAAAAAGGTGTTTATTTTTGAAAAAGAATGGAATTGTTTTTCAAATGAATGATTTTGAAAAAGGGATTTGTTTCGGTATTTTGAAAATGAATTAATTTTAAAAACGCATATGGAATATTTTAAAAAATGGTTAAACTTGGAAAGATGATGTTTTTAGAAAACAATGTTGTGATAAATGATGTGATATAATTTTAAATGACAAGCCATCAGTTTCTAGAGAGTGTGACATATAGTGTTTATTGTTGGATCATAAAATGGAACCTCATGGGTGTCATATGAACTTGTTAAAAGAGTTTGATGAGAATTTGGTTGCACCAAAGCCATAGTTGAACCAATAGTTGTTCAAAATAAACACTCAGGCTACTCAATCCATTGTGCTGGGACTATAGTTGGATACTCCGTTTACGATATCTATCACTCCTGAAAATCCATGTGGAGGAAGTACAATTGTCTTCACTAGAAGGGATAAGAACTCTATAACTAAGATGAAGAAAAGTTAGGGAACCTATTTTCTAGGTTTAAAACATTAAATGATTCCTTCTATGATAAAACTACAAAATTATCTTAGTGAATGTTAATGTTGAGCCTTCATGTGTAGTTCATGTGTTATAACTGTTGATGGAGATGAGGTGAAATGGGACTTCCTGTTGTTGGAGATGGATGCCTATGACATAATTCTGGGTTGGGATTGGCTGACAATGTTCAAGGCTCAAATAGACTGTTACATAAGAACAACTAGTTTCATGACTGAGGATGACATCAATCATCTATTAAATAGAGAGAGGATTGTAAACAAGAGTGCAAATATCTTGTTGGCACCAATTGTGATAACTTTATCTTACCAATTTTCAGCATTGATATTGTAATCAATAGAAGAGATCTAGAAAAATAGTTTTCTAGTTGTTGTGGAACAATATTCCTATGTCCTTCCCAAGAACATATCAGGGTTACCACCTCTATGGGAAGTGGAGTTTACAATTGATCTCCTTCCAGGGAACAACCTGATTTACCTTCTATCTTATAGGATGACACCACCAAAGCTAAGGGAATTGAAAGTGAATTTATTGGATTTGAAACGAAAGGGTTTCTTTCAACCAAGTACATCTCCATGGCCAGCACCAGTGTCATTCATGAATAAGGCAGATGGAACTCTTCGGCTGTGTGTTGATTATCGTAAGCTTAACCATGTTTTGATAAAGAACAAATATCCACTTCCATTTATTGATGATCTGTCCAATCAATTAAGGGGAACTCAGTGGTTCTTTAATATTGAATTCTATTTATGATATCAAAAATTTCATGTTCGGAAAGAGGATATTCCAAAAACAGCTTTTAGAAGTAGATATGGCTAGTTGGAATATGTAGACATGCCTTTCGCTCTAATGAATAAAACAACGAGCTTCATGGAATTAATGAATCAGATATTTTAACAATATCTAAACTACTTTGTTGTGGTGTTTGTGGATGTCATTTTGGTCTATTCAAAGACAAGGGATGACTATGAGCAACACCTAGAAATAGTGTTACAAATCTATAGAGAACACAATTTTTCGGAAAATTTATCATTGTATGAATTTTGGATATAGGAAGTACATATTGATGGCCATGTCATTTCTGAAAAAGGAGTTTATGTCGATCCTGAAAAGATAGAAGTTGTAATATCATGTAAACCATTGAAGAATGTCTTCCAGATATGATTTTTTCTTGGTCTGTCTTATTATAACCAAAGCTTTGTGGGTGATTTATCTTGACTATATTCACCAATGATATATCTGAAAAAAAAAATCTCCATTCCAATAGATGGAGGAATGTCAGAAGTATTTCCAGGAACTGAATGTTTGGCATACATCAGTAACTATCATAATCTTTATATAATCAGGATAGGGGTTTTTGGACTATTGTGATGCTTTATAATCAGGGTTGGGAAGTGTTCTCATATAAGGAGATCATGTGGTTTCTTATGGTTTAAGTTAGTTGAGTGTACATGAGAAGAATTACCCAACACATGATTTGGAGTTATCTACAGTCGTCTATGCTTTGAAAACATGTAGACATTATCTATTTGGTGAGAAATTTACAATGTTTACGGATAAAAAAAGCTTGAAACACATTTTCTCACAGTGAGATTTGAATCTGAGGTAAAAGAGATGGATGGAGTATCTCCAAATGTTTTATTTTGACTTGATGTACACACCAGGGAAAGGAAATGCGGTGGAAGATCCATTTAGTAGAAGGTTATATGCTTAGTTGACGAAAGAAGCTTCAAATTAATGGCAGTTGATGTCGGTTGTAGTTGACATGCATGTGGAATGTAATGATCGAAGTGACATTTTGGGTTTTTCCAGCTACTCTTATTACTGATTTATTAAAAATTATCAATGTGGCACACACATCCGATACAGAATTTCAGGTTCTATTTTTAAAACTCAATGGTGGGGAGACCATTGAGTGTTGGAAACTTGATGGCGGATCATTTTTTTCATTCATAGGATGGTTGTACCTATGGTTTTCCAGGATCAACTCCTTCATACATACCACTATTAGAGATGGGATATACATTCAGGTACATAGAATATGTATAATTCATTGAAGGCACAGTATTGGGGGAGCAGCATGAAAAAGAAGGTGTCTAAGTTTGTCTCGCAGTGGTTAACTTGTCAATAGGTTAACGTAGAGCATCAGAAACTAGATGGAATGTAAAAGTATTTGACCATACTAGTGTGTAAATGTGATTAGATTGTAATGGATATTGTTACAGGTCATCCTAGAATGGTCGGAAACAAGATTCCATTTGGGTGATAGTAAATCATCTAACCAAGTTGGCCCATTTCATCCTTATTCTTGAAACTCATAGGGTGGAAGATCTTTCAAAAATCTATATCTGAGAAGTGGTAAGGTGGTATGGTTTACTAGTGTCAATAATCTTTGATAGATACTTGAGGGTCACGTCTTGTTTCTGTAAATCCTTACAGCATTACCTTGGGACATATTTGACTATGTGCATAACGTATCATCCAAATACAGATGGAAAATTTGAGCGGACGATATAGATGATGGAATAAATGTTGCTGGCCTGTATACTGGATTTTTGACGCTCATGGGAGAAGAATATTCCCTTAGTGGATTTATTATACAATAATAACTATCAATAATCGATACACATTGCTTCGTTTGAAGCATTGTATGGGTGTTCTTTTCGTTCTCCACTATGCTGGGTGAAAACAAGAAAATCCTCACTAGTTGTTCCAAGCCTTGTCCCTAAAACAATGGAGAATATAAAGTTTATTAGAAAGAGGATGGAGATAGCTCAGAGTCATTAGAAATATTATGCAGATCATTGCTGAATACTATTGTCGTTCGCTGTGGGTGATCTTGTCTTCCTGAGTATATCTCCATCGCTTGGACATCATCACTTCAGGTATTAGGGAAAGTTATCTACAAGATACATTGGCCCTTTTGGTATAATGGAGTAGTTTTGAGAGGTTTCATATCGATTTGAATTACCACCACAGATTAGGTCGGTGAATAATGTGGTCCATGTATCCCAGTTGAAAAAGTATCACCCTGATCCTGACAATGTGATCAGATGGAATCACATTTACCTAGAACCAGATGCATCATTGGTACGTACCCTAGTGTGTATCATGGATAGGACAAATAATGTCTTTCATGGGAAAATCATCGACCTTTTACGGGTTTTATCGATACATGGTCATATTCATAAAGGGACTTGGGAATGTGGGAAGGAAATGAAAGAGCTGTGAACATAACTCTTTTTAGACCACATGGGTTTTCTACTTTCTGAAGATGGAAAGACCAATGGTGGGAATAAAGTAGTAACCCCCAGTTTCGAGTACATAACCCCTTTCCTATTGTTTTTTAATTGGTCTTTCATTGATTGTGTTTCTAAAAAATAGATAGTTTCCATAAAATAGAGAGATTCCATAAAATAGAAAGATTCCATAATGTTTGGTGTTTCCATGTTGTTGGTTGTTTCTATAAAGTGGGGTTTTTCCATAATGTGAGGTGTTTTCATAAAGTGGGGTTTTTCTATAATGTGAGTTGTTTCTATAATGTGGGGTGTTTCCATAATATGGTTGTTTCTTTAAAGTGGGATATTTCCTTAAAAAATGTTTTAAAAAAAGAGTAAAGGTGAAGGGTGGGAAATGTTTGTGTTTAATAAAGACTTACGGGACCAAAAGTAAGGTCGCACGATCCATACACCATTGGCAGAAACTGTGTTGTCAAACCTTGCGCTGAGGTGAAATCTATATCCTATTTTCTAAGAGCTTACTAATTTTTTGTCTATATATTTTTTTGGCTTCAAAACGCCCCTATTTCTATATTTCTCTCCCTATAATGCTGCAAAATCCTCCCCACATGAGTTGGATCCATCCTAGAGCCTTCCGTTGGGGATTTGATGCCCGATTCTTGGGGTAAGTGCCGATATTCTTGTTTCATTTTCATTTTCTACAAAATAATCCTTATCTCCATCTATTTTTCTTAGATCTACACCTCATGTGGGTAGATATATGTTTTTTAATGTCAATAAAGGATAAATAATCTGTTTCTCATGATATAAGAATATATCTAAGTACCCTTCTAGGAATATTGATCAGATTCTTAAGGTATGTCACCATTCTTTTCAAATTTTTCATGTTTTCATATATCTTCTTAGATCTAATTCTCTGATATCCATTATGTCTCAAATTTAAAAATATATTTTGTGGTTCTACATTTTTAGATTCCAAATAATTCAATGTTGATTCATGATCTTTCTGGGATAAGAGAACTAAGGACGTTCATGGAGAATCAACATGCCTTCTTGTGCGCTCTTTGTCTGTTGTCGAGTTTGTCAAAACCTTAAAGGTTGGAGGATTCACTCTTATCTCATATTTCAAGACCTAATTGTTTTAGTTTAAAATTGGTTTATTTGAATGATATTGATTGGGAAAATCTAATAATTAATCTTTTTCAGTGATGATTTATGGTTTTCGTGAAATTATGTGATCTTGGTGAGTAGTTTTAAAAAACGGGGTTTAGATTCATGAATTCAAAATGATGATTTTCAATTATAGAATTTCTGTAATTTCAAAATGGTTGATAAAATATGGTTTATCAATAGAAATTGTTTTCAATAAAAATGGAGTCTTATTGAAATGGTTTGGTATTAAAATTATTATGACGAAAATTTTTTCAATAAAAATGTTTTTTTATTGAAAGGGTTGTTTTGGCATTATCTATGTGAATATGTGGTGTGTTTTCGTGTTTCATATATGTGGATTTTTTGAAATACGACATTTTCCTTAGTGCTATAGAGTTAATAGAACTTTTAAATTGCACATACGGGGTTTGGTTGAAATATGACCTTGTGCTTGGTGCCAAATGGTTTATGGAACATGGGAAACAATTGCCTTGTGATGACTTTGTAGAACGACAATAAACCACACATGAGTATGGACCTGTCATAACGTAGCATGCATGGTTGGTTGCATGGGTTTTTGGAATGGCTAGGTATGCCAAAAAGGGATATTGTGAAATGGTTTTGAAACATGTTTAGTTATTTTTCTAGAAAAATATCTTACTAGGAAAATTGGTTTCAATTTCACTTATATGCATTTTGTAATGAATGGATTTGGAAAGATGTTTATATTTAATTATAAACAGTTTTTGATAAATAGTTTTATATAAAATATTTTATATAATTGTTTCTAACTCTTCTATAATAGTGCTGTCAGTAGGGAAGTAATTGGGGAAAAACTTCTATTTTTTATACTCACCTCTACTTTGGCACTTGGGTGCTTTTGTAGATGCTATCATCTATGAAATAGAAAAATGTATTGTTTTATAGGTGTTTATCACTAACTCGTGATGTTTGTTTTGATTAGAGATTGTCGATCTTGGATCTTGTAAAACATGTAGTCATGAGGTCTTTGGGGTGTCTTGTGTAGTTTATCCATTGTGTACTTTGGTACTTGGTTATTCTTCCATTGTTTCTGAAATTGATGTGGTTTTAAGATACATGAAGTTTTTTAGTTTTCTTTAATTGATTCATGCATCGTATAGTGAATGTTTGTTAATGGTGGGTGGGTTTACTAGTTTATTTCTTAAAAGGTAAATCATCCCCCACATGTATTTGAAACCCTTTGGAATTTATTACCTACTTTTGCTGTCTTGACGATGTCACTCAAGGCCTAGTATTGTCTTGTATTACTCTCAATCCAATGATAATTTGTGGGTCATTACACTGAGATTTTTTGAAATATATTTTTTTCGAAATAATTTAATCATTTTATATTTTTAATTTCACGAAACAATAAAGAAAGTTTTCAACTTAGCCAAAAATTACATTCACATGGAATTGGATTGGCATATGATATATGAAACACCAAATTGAAATATGTTTCAAAGAAAAATACAGTTATCATATATTACAGGTAATATTAACCTTTCTGAATGGCTTACGTTACAAGGAAGACCGAGTGTTTCCAAACTATAATATATTATTAAAAATATTATTATAATGATATATAAACTAGATATTCTATTGATGGATATGAATATTATTACATAAATTATGAATATATGTTTTTCACACAAATATATGACTAATTCACATGTTACCAATTAATTAGAAAAGAATATGAAACCCATTTTAATATAAAACAAAATATTATTATTATTATCACTAAGCTATTTTAACATAACAATTTAAATTAATTAAAATTAGTGTGTGTTATTTATGTAATATATATAATATATATTCAATACTGTATTTTTTATATTCATCCATTATATTTTATAGATATAAGATAAGAACAATCCCAATTTTATTCTTAAATTTTTTTTATGAAGGTCTTTTTACTACCATTTAATGGAGACCCATTTTAATACAATATTTATAACTTATATTGATTTAATATGTCAAAATAAACATTATATTTTTAATATAGGAATAGAAAATAGGTTTGGATTTTTTTTAGTATTTTTCCTTAAGGTTTAATTTTATAATAAATAGTTAAAAATTTTGGATTTTAATTCCCAAATATTCTTTCATCTAATTGGTTTATAAGGATATATTAAGATTTTTAACTAATTTAAATTTGTAATTATATATTTTTTATTATCATTGAATCCAATTTAGGTCTTTAGAATAAATTTTACTTAGATATTGAGTATCAAATCCAATCATAATTTTTGATGATTTTACTATAAAAAACAGGTTGTGTCATCTAATTAGTGGGATTCATTTTAATTTAATTTATACAAATTTTTTAATTTGAATATTAAGAAATGGATTAAATATTTTTTATAATATAATTACATAATTTCTAATATGTCCGACTTTTTTTTGAACGAAAATATTACTAAATACAATTAAAATTAATCACATCGATTAAGGTAAAAATAAATTTAAATATGTACTAAACCTTACATTTATATCCAAA
The DNA here is from genome assembly GCA_963277665.1 of Viscum album. NCBI lineage: Eukaryota > Viridiplantae > Streptophyta > Magnoliopsida > Santalales > Viscaceae > Viscum > Viscum album. The sequence continues at coordinate 116,711,646 of OY728127.1, forward strand.
AAGACCACAACACAAGTCCCACACCTATTGGATGACTATATTTATACCCTATAATCATATATATCAATATTTTACAATTATATTATCCTCCTTCATCCTGAAAAACATCGGTGGAATTCTCTCTTTAAATCTTTAATGGAGTAACACTCATCCTCCACTAAAAAACCCCATCTTTTCATTCCAAATAATCATATCCATAATGCCTCTTTAGTCTACCAAAATATTCTCAAATAATATTCCAACCACATTCTCTTCCTTCTATAAACCATACCCTGGGTATATGTAAATTCAAGGACGCCCTGTGGCACGAACTAAAAGAAGTAATGCAATTAAGATGTAACATCTTCTCTTATGCCCATTTCATTAAATTTATTTCTCTACCCACTCCACTATATTCATTCCATTCATGAAGAATGAAATATTTTTCTTAATATAATAGGTTTTAATTCTAATTTTTCTACCTACACTTACAAACACCTCCATCTAATGGGTAACGAACCTACTATTTACGTGTATGAGGAAATATCGCCTCACAGAAATTATGATTGTTCATTTTCTTTTTACTTCCTCTGATAGTGGAAATTATGATCGAAAATATATTTATATATTTAATATTTTATATTAATTAAATATTTTATATTCTCCAATCCTTTTAAAACACATGTCCTTTAACACTTCATTTGCTGTAAATGTGATAATTTTGTCTAAGGAAGTGTGGACTATCGCCCCTCGAAGTGACATGATACATTCACACACTACATGGAATCTATTAAGTATTGTTTTAATTAGTTTATATGATATATATAACATTATAATTCTACTTTAATGATATTATGTACATATAAATTTATAAATCATTTTCATTCTTTCTTTTAATATTACAATAATAGTGGATACAACGTTGAGGTGTACGAATGGATTCACATATCCATGAATGGTGTATTCCATTTGATACTAATATATTAAATAGATAACTATAATCTAAATATACTATATAGACATGATATTTATATCAAATATTAATTCCTAGAATTATGATATCAGTTTAAGGATGAATGATATAACAAATTATGACATATATGAAGAACAAAGAGAATATTATCAGAAGTGAAACCTTAACATAGGATCATTAACAAGAGGGTAATATCAGGTAATAATAAAACCATATACTATATAATATATGAAAATATTGTTGTTTAATATATGTATAATAAACTTATATTTATTATATAGTATGATTTTATGAGTATGAAGAGTGTCAAGACACAAGGTAAGAGGATTTCTTCTCAGTTATTATTTCCATGAGATAGATGTTTTATTCACCACCCAATCGCATTGTTTGGTGTGTATACTTCCCACAGATGTGTTCAATGATTCATATATTTAAATTTAGTGTTATTTAAATATCCATTATATGACCTTTATTTCATTGGTTTTATGTATCAAATGTTAATAAATCAGTAAAATAGTTTTGTCTCAATTTTCCTTCTCTGTGACACGTGATTAGTTATTAAACTAAATTCATTTTAAGGTGTATATAATTAAATTTTAAAATTTATATCATGTATATAAATATTTTAATTATATTCTATGACTAATTTATTTTATTTTTATTACATGGAGGGTATGATCTCAATTTACGAATTGATAAGAGTTCATTGAAACAATCTCATCATTTTCAAGATTATTTATGTTTTTCCTTCCATTGATGAAATCAAGTAAACCATATCAAAATATATTCACAAATATTATTCCTAAAAAGTTATTCATGATATAATCTTGTATTTGTACCATTTTTATACTCCTTCGTCCATAAGATAGTAAATAATTTGTTTTTATGAAAGCCCGAAATTACACTCTCTTTGGTCAGAAATCTATGATTTATAAAAAGGATTTCCATGAATATTATACTGTTATTCAATAATATCTAAAATACTTTTTTACACGTTTTCCTCTTACCAGTCTCCCCAAATTAATATTCTTTTCTCTTTCTAACAAGGAATATTTCTAACAATTTACTGTACAAAATGAATGGTTTTTCACCTCATATAACATGAACGAATTTACCTGCATTCATTTCTCTGAAGATTCCTTTACTATTAAAAATGGATAATCATTAAGAAATGTATTTAAAATTAATTTATTTTAGAAATTGTTTTAAATTTTTTAAGATAATATATTATAAATTTTTAAGGAAATATGTTATCAAAATGATTTTGTTTCTAATCTATTGGTTCTCAAGGTATTTTGAAGAATATAATTTTAAAATGGTTTCATGTATGAAAGTCATTTTCAAAGATGAAAGGATATTTTACACTCTTGGAATTTTTTTTGAATTATATTAAAAACATATTTTACATCTACTATTAAATCTATTGATGTTACTCATTTTGATTTAGGAAATGGTCTAAATGTTCCATTCATATCTTGTATATAAATGGGTTATGCTTAATTTCATGGTTTTTATGAAACATGTTTCTCATCCATTGATTATATGTTTTTGAAATTTGTTTCTCAAACAAGGGTTATATGTCTATGAAATATTTTTCACTTTCATGGAATATTATTTTGAAAAAATGATTATGAAACCTGTATCTTTTTTCATAAGGTATGACAGTTTTACCTATTTTTAACACCCATTTTATTTCATGGGTAATGATATGGTTATTTACAGTATTTTGGCACATGATTATATGATTTCTCTATGAGATGGTTGTCACCTGTATCTCCCTCCAATATATTTGTTAATGATTTATATCTCATGAGATATAAATGAATATAATGATAAGTAAGCATGGTTCAATAATATAGGTCTAAAACATTGGTTTACCTGGTTGAGTAATACAAATATGGTACAATAGTTTATCCGATTTAGTAATACATGCCTTGAATGGGGGTTTAACTAATTCATTAATACATGGATTGTACACCCTAAGCCTCCACAATACGCTTCCTTTTGAATAATGCAATAGCTTTCCTTTTATACAACATCGAGTTCTAGCACACCACAACCAATCAAACCAGCCGTTACGAATAGTAATACTCACTTTTTGAAATTTTATAAATTTTATTTCTCAAAATGGACTTCATTTTTTGATTTAGAAGATCAAAATTATCTTAGGGTGATTTTATGGTATTTGTCTAAAAACATTCAATTTTTGATGAATAGTTAAAAATAATCTGTTACTATTTAAAACCAAATATTTATTTAAATAATTAGTTATTTTATTTAAATTTATTTTATGTCAAAATAGATACACAATACCAATATAAATATAATTCATTGGAGTCATTTTATAAAAATATTAGATATATAAATTTTTATTGAAAATTTTAACATCTTTTTCCCACCTTCTATGCACATTTATAAATTTTCATAAAACGTAATTTTAATTATTCTATGATTTGAATTTCAAAAATATGAGAGACACGGTTGACATCAGTAAGTAAAATGTGGTTCAATAAGATGAATGTAATTTTTGGTTAATAGTAACTTTTGAATTTTATTTACCACGATTAAAAGTAAATATGATAATTAAGGGTAAAAATTATATTATAATTACCCTAACACATGTCCTAGTTCTATATGATAAGTTCATTTAAAAAAAATTCCAGGAATAAAATATAATCCTTTTGATCCACTTTGATTAGATTAGGATATTTTTTATTATTTTATGTATAGAAGGGTTACATGTATTAAATTCAAAATTTAATAACTAATATTTTATTAATAAAGGGTTATACATAAGATAATTTAGACTATAAATATTCATTAGAAATATAGAAATATTTCTTACATCATTGTATTTTATTTATAAATTTTTGACACAAAATAATAAAATTTATTTATTACACAATGATGATGTCATAATTACCTTATTATTGAAAAATAATAATAATTTATATTATAAATATCAAAATTACTCTAAATTGACAGTTTTGATGCATTCCAGAAATTTTATAGGATAATATGACATTTTAGGGTTGATTTAATGTATATTACTCAAAGTAATCATTTTTTTTACTTTCACAAATAACCAAATACTAAATAGTGTAAAAATTGACATTAATGAGTTTTTAAAACAAATACTATATTATTAAATTATATAATATTTAAAAAAATATAAGGTTCTTCCAAAGGAACTATATAATGATAGATATTTCATTAATGAGCCATTAGAGGTTCTCTTGGCATTTTAGAGTATGTTTATCAACCATGTAATATGTAAATACATGAAGACATGGTAAAAGTTACACTATTTAACAAAGTGTTAAATCTAAACGATAAGGTCAATATGGTTACCTAATCTCTCTAAAACCTATTGGTTGAGAGGATTTAGACCCATCCCCACCATATAGCCTAAATATATCCATTTGGATCCATTATAAACCAAAATTTATTTTATAATAAAATAATATTTCATGTTTCTCGTCAAGTGACCCTCACCTCTCTTAAAAAAGAGTACTTCCCCTTCTCTCAAATTGACACCTCAAAGACCTTTTTTCATTTACAAAACCTACTCAAATATCCTCCCAACTACACTAAATTCTACCTAGAGGAATTATATTGACCCTAATGCCAACTTATGGATCCCTTTTGTTTAAGCCAAAAGGAAACACCCGAAGAAGAGGTAATTATTTAATCATTTATTTTAACGTTCTTTTTTTCTTCGAATTCTGCATTCATTGTTGTTTAACTAGAAAAATAATAATTCCAATATCGTCTGCATACTGTGAGGTTATTATAAATATGGTAGAACAATATTCATTATTATATACTTCCTATAAAAGACAAAGTCACCATACGTGCATACATATGACTTACCGTCTCCTCATCGTGGTGTACTTTGTAATTTAACTATTCATTATTTGGATGGGTATAAAAATTAGTATAATTGATGTAAATAATAAATATAAAATGTTAATTATTCTATATATATGATACAACATCCAATTACATTCTCTTTCACCCTTAATAGAATGATATTTTCACATGTTCGTACGTACAAATTACTGTCTCTGTGAATGCCATGAGATTCATTCCACAACATATGCTTTGAAGAATAATTTTAATTTTATGATTAAATATAACGTTTAAGAACTTAATATCATTCCATATATGATTCAAATACATCTTATCCATAAAAAAACATGACTTACCTAACAAAACATATAATGGAAAATGAATCAGTTAACGCTTGAAACAATGATACTACTGAAATATTATTAACAAAGAAATATTATAAGATCATATATGATATCCTTTTTACTTATGTTGTTCAATTATAATTTAATAAAAATTATTTTACTATTATATTGGAGGTTAAAGTACCTTTGACTAATGAAAAGTAGATGGTAATGGTTAATTTTACAATATCATAATTATTCAAGGTTGTTAGAATGTAAGTATCTATTGGGACTTTTTTATCATCCACATTTGGGTTTCATAAAAATATATTTCAAAAAATATTACCTATTTCAAAGACTATGGGTTATATTAATTTATACAATTTTTTTGAATTTTTATAATATTTTTAAATGAATCTTTCATTCATTTTTCGAACAAGTTACATTATAACCTTTAAAAAAAAATTGGATAGAATTTTTTTAACATATATGGTGTGTGCAACTATTTTCTACCAATATAACACCTACTAAGCATCCCTTACAAGATTATAATAATATTTAAAAAATAAATGTTGTCATTTATAATTACGTTACTTTTAAATGATTTAAAAATAGAAAGAGATATTTCCCTCAGACTGTTTTGATTACATCTTTGTTAACATCCTTTGATAGATTTTACACTTGTTTGAAGTTGATTTATTATGATACAGTCATCCATACTGTATTAATGGTTTTGTGATATGTTTGACAGTGGATGTGTTATTTAAATACCATTCATGTTCTATGGTCAAACTATTATCATTTCGTATGCTCATATTATTACAAATGTTTATGTAATGTTTCTACCTTTTCATATGAGGATTGCATTGAACTTGGTAAGTGAAGGGTGGAGCCTGCTATAGCTCTTTGATGCATCAGTAGGTCTCAGGAGACAATCAAGTGTCTTGGCATAAGGCCTTGAAAAAAACTTGTGTGTAGTCCTGGCATGAGGCCTTGACTATGTGGTTATGAAGTCCTGAATTATGCATTATACCATTATGAAAATTGTTATTGATATTACAAGTGATAATTCAACAAGTAAAATATCCATGTGAATAATTAAATGTAATTATTTGATTTATATTTTCAATATTATGATGACTTTTATTTTTAAAAGGCTTCTGTTTTATTCTTATACATTAGCATAAATTTTTGTGCCTATTTGTAATAGTTTCTGCTATATTGGTATCCTTACTGAGCAACTAAGATCTCCCCTTTCTTATGTTTCCTTTTTACTAGGATTTGAAGAAGTATATTAAGATTTACATGTAGGGATATGATAATGTATATGTGTGTATTATAAGGAGACACACAATTAATTTATCATTTCACAATGTCTTGTAAAACATGTGTATGTATCTAGTACTTCTAAGGCTACTAAACTGATCTGTATTTTAGGACTTGATCCCTTGTGATCAGGAAAATTTTATTTAATAATCCACTAAATCTGGGTATCTAGGGTCGGTGTATTACTGTTTGTATCAGAGGAAGCTTCATAAAAACCATGGAAACAAGATTTAGAAAAACTCTAATTAAAGAATATTACTTTAAGGTAAAATTTGAAGATTAGAATAGAATGACTTCATAGAATTTTGGTTATGTAGAGATTTTGTGTATTTTACAAAAAAAAATACACCCCTTCCTGGATAAAAATAGTTAGTGGTGGCTTTGGACCAGATGTACCTTAGATTGAAAACTCTGACAACGAGTTTTGGGCTTGGCACATGGTATCTCGGTACACGACAACTGGCCAAGATTCACTATTAGTATTGACACTTTCGAGGGATTTTCTGAGGATAATTCAAATTTTATCTATAAATCATTATGAGGGATTTATGAGTAAATAATTCCTCAAAGAAAACTTTTTTATGATAATGGATTATATTCATAAACCGTTTAATTTATGTAAGGTATTTTACAAATTTAGAATTATGCATTTTGATTCATAAAAAAACCTAGTTTATTCCATTGTTTAGAAATGGAATCTATTGGAAGGAATGGAAAACATATCAATGCCTGTAATTCATGTATGGATTTAACTCTTACCCAAGGTAATTACATTGGATCTTGTGATGCAATTGTTGTTGAACAACTTATAACCATACTGGGACAACTCACTCAGGTTATGAATAATAACCTTACATGTATGCAGCACACAGATCCACAATGTAGAGTATCAATGTTAGACTGATTCATAAGTCTGCAACCACCAATATTCAATGGGACTACAAATCCATTTGTAACTGAGCAATGGATAAGTTTTGTAGAAATAATATTTCATTATTTTGGGATTAACGAAAGGGAATCAGTTTTCAAGGTAGTTAATCATCTCACAGGAGATGCAGATCAATGGTGGTCAGTAATTCAAAACACAAAGAGGATGAAGAAGTGTAAAATATATAATTGAGGTGGTTTAAATATCAGTTATTAGAAAAATACATTCCTCATGACCATCAAGCGGATATAGAAAGAAAATTCATAAGTCTATGGAAAAAGAAGGATGAGAATGTCACAATGTGTGAGGCTAACTCTATAAGGATAACAAGGCATGATGTGGATTATAAACATAACACAAGGATTAAGATTGATAGATTATGTAATGGCTTAAAACCTTTTCTCGTTAGAGCATTAGTCTCACAATCCTTCTCAGTGTGTGAATATATTTCCTCATGTGTTATCAGGATAGAAAAGGAATTCTCTATGACTTACGACTCTAAAAAACAAGGGAAGAAGAGATCTACTAAAGACCCTAGAAATAGAAATAAGGGGAAGAAGGAAAAAGTTGAATTTCCATCCTACAGTAAATGTGGGAAGAAACACCTTGGTACTTTCCTGAATGGAATTTAATTTTTTTACAGGTGTGGTTAAAAAGTCCACTAATTAGATTATTTAAATGGAAAGAAAGAGGCTATCAATATTGAATGCTAAAATTATTGAGAAATGGGGCATTATGAAAATAAATTCCCCATGAGCCAATGAATCATACCTTAAAAAATTTCAAGGGAGTATGGACAAGCTTATGCGATCACTAATGCTGAGGTAGAAGCTCTGAATGACGTGGTTGCAGGTACTTCAATCGTTTCTTCAAAATTAGGAAATGATTTTTTTCATTTTGGAACATTAAATTCTTTTATATCCTCCCATTTTTCCAAAAAAATTAGATATTTCAAATTTTACTAATCATGGGAGTTTTCAGTCAAATATTGTAAGGGAATTATCATTGAAACAATGTTTTATTAAACAGTTACCATAATGGAATATAAACATGCTTTATATTCTAATCATATGTCATACCCATGATTGAATTTGATATAATCATCAGTATGGATTGGATTTCAGACCATGATGCCAAAATATATTGTTAGGGGAAGGAGGTTAGAATTTTTTATGATGTTATGGAATCCCGTATATTTAGAGTAGAAACATCACCATCTGTCTCTCATCAAGATCCACCCCCAGTAGCTATAGTAAATTCAATTATTGGGGAGGAAAAGAGTGACATAACTATGGGCGAGGAAAGAAATGTACAAATAGAGGATGTAATTATTGTTCAATAATATGTAGATGTGTTTCTATAGGATTTACATGTGCCACCTCTAGAAAGATAAAGTGAGTTTTACATTGCCATAATTCCGAATTCTAGGCCCATAAAAATGTCCCCATATAGATTTGTCATTGTAGAATTAGTGGAACTAAAGAAAAAACTATCGGAATTGAGTAGTAATGGATTTATTTTCCCTAGTGTTTCTCCACGAGGATCCCCTATTGTTTTTGTTATGAAGAAAGATAGATCTATGAGGTTGTTTATAGACTACAAGAAGATCAATGCTATAATTATAAAGAACAAGTATCCCCTACCTCGTATTGATGATTTATTTTATCAACACCATGAAGCTCAATATTTTTCAATGATTGACCTTCGATATGGATACCATCAATTGTGCGTGAAAAAGAAAGACATTCCAAAGACCACATTTTTTTCTAGGTAAGGGAATTATGAGTTTACAGTATGGACTTTATGACTGACTAATGCACCCTCTGTTTTCATGGATCTATTGAATTGATTTTTCAAGGAATATCTTGATGATATTTTAGTGGTATTTATTGATGATATATTTGAATAATAAAAAAGATACAAAGATCATGACAATCACTTCTGTACTATTAAAATACTCTCATAAGAAATGAATTATATGGGTTGTTTAGCAGGTGTGAATTTTTTCTTCGGGAGATTTCTTTTCTAGTACATATTGTCTTTATGGATGGAATCTCTATTTTTCCTTCTATGATAAGAGAAATACCAGAATTTCCAGCACCAACATGTATAACTGAGGTACACAGTTTTATTGGTTTAGCTGGTTAGTATCGGCATTTCTTCGATAATATTTCCGGATTGGCTAGGCCATTAACCAAGATCACACACAAAGAGGTAAAATTTGATTGAAAAAAAGAGTGTGAAGAATATTTTGATGAACTAAATAGAATATTAGTCTATGATCCTATCATGAATATACCATCATGGAATGGTGGGTTTTTTATTTATGGAGACTCTTCAAAGAAAGGATTAAGTGGTGTCCTTACGCAGAATAATAGGGTTAATGCTATACTTCATGAAAGCTAAAAATTCCTGAACAAAACTATCCCACTCATGAAATTTAGTTAGCAGCTGTAATATATTCTCTAAAGATATGGAGACACTATCTCTATGTGCAATAATGTGATATATATAATGATCAGAAGTTTTTTTTATTTTCTCATAGGATGTATTCAATATAAGGCAAAGGTGATGGCTCGAGCTACTAAAGGATTATGATTGCACTATACACTACCACACAGGGATGAAAAATAAGGTGGTAGATGCTTTGAGAATAATGGATCATGGAGTTTTGAACATGATGAGAGTTAAAATAGATCCAATGATCATGGATCTAGTAAATATGGATATAGGAATAATCATGGAATTTGAAACATCAATACTTTTTCAAAGGGTTTCCAAACCATTTTTACTATAAATTATAAAAGGTTATCAAACAGATGATGGTGAGTTTCCAATAAAAATAAATTTTGTGAATGATGGGAGATTCATTGACTTTTGATATGAAGATGGAATTTTGAAAGTTGGGAGGGGTCTTTGTGTTCCAAATATATCTGTTCTAAAAATGGAATTCTTGGATGATTCTCATAGCGCCAATTTCTATATACACCATGGTAGCACTAATATGTATTGATATTTGAAGGAAATTTTTTATGGGACAACTTGAAGAAGGATATTTATGATTATGTGTCCAGATTTATTGTAGAGACCCGAATCTTGACGTACATAGACATTACATTACTTTTTTAGAATACTTAATATATAACAAATACAGACACACAAGGACCGTAATAGTTTAGTGTCTTTGGAAACTCGGAACGTAATCTTCTAATCGTGGTGAAAGATCTTCAACATATCTCATAAAGAACTTCCACTTTTTGTTTCCTTACCTAAAACCATTCATTTAATCCTGGGGGATAATAAAACATAAAAAGGGTGAGCTCAAATGCGCAGTAAGGGTAATAATGGATAAAATAAAACATACCATATACATTTGAACTTAAAAACATGAACATAATGTTTAAACATCAAAATCCTGAGCAACAACTTAATATATGGAAGTACATAAGGCATAGATCATAATGGAACATAAATCATGATAAAATAGCATGGGAATAAAACATGTAATTGTGGCATCCATTAAGCACATGTAATAATTTCCATAGTAGCCAAGGCATTGCGGCCAAGACCATCTTAGTGGACAAAGTCCCTTTCTGAATCGAGTTCACTCCTCGTTTCAGTCCTGTAACACTGAACCAGATTAACATACCGTTCCAGCCATGTATATCTCATGAGATATAAAATATTTACCCAATGAATTAGACTGAGATATAGGTCCCACCCATCTCATAATGAAATCATTCTTACTTGTGCCACAACATAAACAAAAAACATTCATCATAACCCAAAGAATAAAATGGGTTTCATAAACATCATATCATCATCATATAATCTATTTAATACAAATGGATATTTCATCATAAGAAAAGTGAAAGCATGTCAATAATATATACATTATACTTTAAAAATACATATATGAAATAATTTCATCTTAGATGGAAAATGGTTTTGATAAAACACTTGAAATGAATTCTTGAGGAAAATATCCTTTCTTCTTCAAAATAATTTTCTTTTCACAATATTTCATGCAATTTTAAAAGAAAAGGATTTTCTTGAAAATATTCATGAAATCATTTGGAGGATGCTTCATGAAAATAAGGCTTTATAAAACTGTAAAAATCCTTTCATGCCGTATAAGTTAAAAATAACATTCTTTTCGTACTTTTGTCAGAAAAGTCAAAAAGTATCTCGTAATGTAAACAAAAGAAAGATTCCTTCCATACGATGTGGTAAAAGTAAGAAAAGGGTAAAAATTTATTAAAAATACATGGAAGTAATGTAAACATTTTATGAATACATTTTGAGAGCATATGGACATGGATAATAAACATAACCCCAAGTAAATACTTACGAGTAAACAACCTCAGATAAGAATGAGATTGGAATAATTAACCCTTACCTTAGGTCTGATATGATTCGTACGTATCCGAACCTCATGTATAATGATTTAAATAATGTCATTGACTAATTAAAGAATCATATTCATTGTTATGATATCATATATGTTTCACTTATGACTTTATATTACCCTTTCTTTTGTAAATTCTATGTTAAAGCTGCGTTTTGGGTAAAATAATTTCATTTATCGTATGGGTTTCGACTTGTCGTTCTTGATATTAATAATTATATCCTCATTTACATAATTCCAGAATTTCAAAAATTATTTATATATAATATATATTTATCATATACATATATATATATTATAGATCGATAAAAGGAATAATATACACCGTTCATGGAGACGGTAGGTCGTACGTACACATGAATGATGTTTTCGTTTCCTTATTGAATTGAATAAAACTAAATAGATGACATAAATATATATATACATAAATCCTGTAGCATTCATATATTTCATTATTATTTATTATAAAAACTTTATGATCATTCATGTATGGTTTACATGGAGAATGAATCTCATCGCGTCGTGGAGACGATTGTCCGTACGTACGCACGAGAGATGATATCGTTCCCATAATTATTGAATAGAATTGGAGTGGGTGGTATAATATATCAGAATCAGTATGATTTTATAATAACCACATATAGTTATTCTTTAAACCATTATAACCATCCATGTAAGGTGTTGGTGGAAAAACAAATTTCCCCACGGTGTGGAGATGGTATTCCATACGTACGCACGCGTGGTGATTTCGTTTTCCGTAGGATGGATAGATGGTGAAATAGGGTTGATTAAAACTTATAATAACATATCAGTATATGAGTTATACTGAAGTTATTACTTCGTAATGAAACAACTAATGAAGAAGAAGTGGAAGAAGAAATAAAGTTGAATAAATCGGTAACAGACATTACCTCTTCTTTAAAGCGCCTCTTTGAGACCTCCTCTTAGGGCACTAAAATTGGTCTTTGAAGAAGACCAGTACCTATAGGATTTTTCTATGGAAGTGGAGAAGAGAATTTGGTAGGGGTTGGCTGAGCATGAAGGCTAAAATGGTGTGAGGAATAGAGGGAGGAGGTGCCCTTTTATAAGGGAGGAGAGGGGCACCTTTAGAAATATAAGAAATATTAGTTTATATTAAATCACAACCCCACATAAAAACTTACAAAATGACTCATATCCGAATATTATATGATACAGGGTTGTAATATCATCAAAAATAAAATTCAGACATGTTAGGAATTTATTTTAAACATTATCAAATTGATTTATCCTTATTTAATCAATTTAATTTTATTTGTCGTAATAATATTCTAAATTTTAAATTATAACAAATAATTACTTATTTGTTGTGAATTTTACATAATTTGATAAATTATAAATTTCTAGACCATATAAATTTAAATTTATAATTTTTAAATATTTTTGTTATTTTTAAACAATTTTATAATATGTTATTTGTATAAAATAACAATAGTGTCAATTTTGACACTATTCATTTATTTGAATTTAAATATATTATATATAGAAGATATTTCCGAAATAAATGATTTAATAGATTCATAAAAGGTCATATGTATCTATCAAATTAGTTGATCACATTAAATAGTTCATATAATATTTATTTTATTATTTTTAAAACCCTTTATTTGGTTTATCTCTTAATAAAATAATTACTACAACATTTTCGTATAATTATTTAATATACTTATTTATTGCATAAAAATTAAAAAAAAATCCTATGATGAATATAAATCTATAAAATTTCACAATAATAATTTTACTCGAATTTATCATCTAAAAATCACAATATTTAAATTGTTATATTTATTAAATTATGAAGGTGGAAACTTTGTCATCATTTAAAATAAAATAATATAAGTGTCATAATCACCTTAATAAAGATCCAAATGGTCAACAATTCGGCCAGTGGATGATTAGGGTTTATATATACACTAATAATATGTTTTATACCGATTTTGGGGCCTTTTAATATGTATTAATATTTCAATAAATTCTATATTATTGATTTTTCACTAAATAAATAATTTCTGCATCATTAATGTATATGATAATAATGTAATTAAATAACTCTTAAAAATTAAAAATAAATTACCATGAAAAATAAAAACATTTTATATTTCAAATGAGTATTTATAACAGAATTTATATTCTGTATAAACTTATATTAAAAATACATTAATTATTAAAGTTGAGTGAGACATATTTCACTTTCCTTTAAATAAAATAAACTAATGGTATTAATCACCTCCAAGTGGGTTATAATGGATTCTATTTCGACCCAAATATGTCTTAGGACAAATTATAAACATCTAATTGTATTATGAGAAGTATTAGGATAGTTTTATAATATTATATTTACCCTTAATTACCCAATTTAACTTTTACTATGGTAAATAAAATTTAACATTGTTACTTTTCATAAAGCCCAAAAATAAAAACGTAGTCTATTAATATAATTTGGACCCACTGATTCCAAATATAGAATCCATTTTTCCAAATTCAATACACAGAAGTTGCAGAAATTAAATTAAAATTAATCTCTTTTTCGAAAGAAAACGGGTTGTTTGTTTAAAACATGGCAAAAGATTGAATTTATTTAACCTACGAATTAAATGTAAAATCAAGGCTAATGACATAAATTATATTAAATGGTAAAAATATATTATATTTATACTTTAAAACCATTAAATATTATTATTTATCCACATAATTTATTACGATGAAAAAGTTTTTTTAATTAAAATATAGCGTGTTTTTACTATTCATTAAAATATGAATGTTATCAGAATAATATGAAAAAATCATCCAAGGTAAAATTTTATATCCTTATTCCAAATAATAATTTTATTTTGTAAAATTGAACTTATAAACATGTCAAAAACTATATTTAAAGTGGGTGCACCATTAGAAGGTGACAAAACTGCATTTTTTTTTAAATTCTTATTTTACCCGAAAAATTTATTTTGTTCTTATACCATGTTCTAGAAAATGTGTAAGATGAATAATAATGTTATAAAATTCAAAATTTAGTTAATAATATTCACAACGTCTAGTTCATAATAATATTATAATAATATATCATTGTTTAGTAAAACCCAAAATTGCGTACAACACACGCTATCGAGGAAGGTCACGATTGCGTGTAATGCAAGCCAACTCAGGGATGCATGTTGTGGAAGAATCCTTCGTTTTTTCGTATAAAAAAAAACAACCATATTTCATTTGTACATTGAATATATACACACACACACACACACACACACACGCACACACACACTCAATGTTGCGTAGAATGACTATTATAAAATGAACATGAAATTGTGTGTAACACGATCCAAGAATAGTGTTGCGTATACTGCAAGCTAATACGGTGTTGCGTATAGTACAAGCTAGGCATGGTGTGCTATATAATAGAAGACATCAATTAAATTAATAGAACATTTTTCATAAAATCTCGGGGTGTTACATTCTACCCCCCTTAAATTTAATTTCGCCCTCGAAATTCGCCGTGGTTATAAATCGTTTACTATTCATAGAAACCCACATGATAAAAAGGAATACTAAAACTTAATTTTAAGAAATAAAGTATGAAATGCAACGATTACCCAAAGTAACTCATCATTAGGTTTCCATATAGGAGAACATAGGTGAGAATATGGATATGGATGAAAAATCTAACCATCAAGTTCTGATGGAGAGTGGTGGAGGACATGGCTATGAAAAAGCCAACAATCACAAAGCCATAATTTTTTGATGATCTAATGTACCATCTGATTCATCAGATATAAGAGCACCAGGACATTATTTTTGGTTTTCAAGATCATTTCCCTAAAGTTGATGAAATTGGAGTTAGAAGAAATATTTTCGTGATTTTGGTACAGTCTCACCGTTGGTCGTTATTTGGACAATTTCCACTTCATCTACAAAAGAAATGAAGTTGAATTTTTCATTTGTGATGTGTTAGCAGATCATGTGATAGAATGATGGGTCATTCCATCTGTCTCAAACAAAAGGTTAGAAATGTTATCAAAAAATACATAAGACCATCTATAGTGAGATTAATCATATATGGTTCCTAAAAATTGACTTATAATTAATCTATCATACCGCTTAATAAAATAAAACTAGTTTCTACTAACCAGGGACTTCCTGTAGGCCAGTGGTAGGTGATAAAGGCCAGTCACACATCGGGTGTGGGTTTGATTCCCACAGCCTTCTCCGACGCGATGGGTTGTCGCATATCCTACAGGTTGTCCTTTTTTTTCTAAAATTAAATTATTATAACTTTCCATCAGTAATATCGAAAAAGTTCTAGCCTTAAACAATACCAACTTATGTATAACATAACCCATTCCAATATTTAGGCTTATCCAAAATACTGCTGTCAAATCTCACATTATAGTGAAAATTATTACCAAAGAGTTCATATAACAAGCATGTTAATATCATCGTTGATCCCCATATATCATGAGATAAGTATTTTTGGTCACATTCCATACATTTGAAGGCCTTAATCATGTATTCTCTTGAAAAATGAAAACCCATTGAATCGTAGTGAAAATATGAGTGTTGTTAAAAGTTAACTCTTTCCACATACCAAAATCCAAAAATTCTATATACTCAAACCATGATATAACCTT
This sequence comes from Viscum album, assembly GCA_963277665.1. Taxonomy (NCBI): domain Eukaryota; kingdom Viridiplantae; phylum Streptophyta; class Magnoliopsida; order Santalales; family Viscaceae; genus Viscum; species Viscum album. Next base: position 116,728,096 of record OY728127.1, read on the forward strand.
CTCCTTATATCAATCATGAGCTCATGAATACTATCAAACATTTAATTTTCTCTTTATCCCTTAATTATGCGCGTATCATCTACTTTGAAAAAATATCTGAATAACCTTTTATGGTTACTGGTACCATTCATCATGCACTTTCAAAACATAAGGAAAGACAACAGTGTAACAATCATTAGATGTATCTTTATTCCATAGTACTATGAAATTACTTATACAACATTAAATCTGATAAACATGTAATCATTCCACTACCTTCTTAATCCATTGACCGTCCTTTTACAATTCTTTCATCTCACATATCATTTGTAGTCTCTTCATCATCATCAACATAAATACTACCCATATGACCATACTGATTCTCTTCATGAGACTTTCCCTTAGGGCATTGGTTTACGTAATTCTCGTACATTCCACATTTAAAACATTTATCCATTTTTGATGTCGTAGCAATACCATTATCCTCATCCCTGGTGTTAACTGAACCTTTTCCTTTTCACTTACTGTTTTTGTGTCCTTCTATTCCACAACCAATGTATCTTCTAGTTCCTTTGAAACATTCTCCTTGAGGCCTCTTCCCACATGATTTTTATAGGGGAAATTGAACTTTCTTTCCTCAATGATCATCATGAAACTCCGTCTTTCTATTATTATCTGAATCAGGAATCTTACCAAATTTGAGTTTATTGATCATATTATGAGATTGATAATTTGGCATAATAATGATTTTGTAATTTCAAATCCCATTTCATTTGGTTTCTCATGAATAATATCATTCCATTGTCCATTATATCCTCCATTATCGTGGATCATCTTGTTTCCATCCATTTTCTACAACCCAAAAAAAATAGTGTGAGAGGAAAAAATCATAATAAAGGGGGGGTAACTTCAATATCCAACATCATTGGTTTAATATAATATCGTTAACATAATTATAAGACTATAACCTATACTTATACTTAACCTTAGGGACATACCTAGACATACCTTAGAAATATCTCTAGGGACTCACTAAAGTTCTCACATCCTAGTTTCTAAAGGTTGACTAAACCTTTCCTCTGATACCTAATGTAGAGACCCGAAGCTTGATGTACATAGATATTACATTAATTTTGTGTAATACTTATTACATAAAAAAACAGACACACAAGGACCGTAATAGTTTAGTGTCTTTGGAAACTCAGAACGTAATCTTCTAATCGTGGTGAATAAGTTTCAACATCTCCCATAAAGATCTTCCACTTTTTGTTTCCTTACCTAAAACCTTTATTTTAATCCTGGTGGATAATAAAACATAAAAAGGGTGACCACAAATGCTCAGTAAGGGTATGCATGGTTAAAATAAAATATACCATATACATTTGAACTTAAAAACATGAACATAATGTTTAAACATCAAAATCCTGAGCAACATCTTAAAATATGGAAGTTCATACGGCATAGATCATAATGGAACATAAATCATGATAAAATAGAATGGGAATAAAACATGTAATTTTGGAATCCATTAAGCACATGTAATGATTTCCATAGTATCCAAGGAATTGCTGCCAAGACCATCTTACTGGACAAAGTCCCTTTCTGAATCGATTTCACTCCTCGTTTCAGTCCTATAACACTAAACCAGTTTAACTTACCATTCCAGCCATGTCTATCTCATGAGATATAAAATCTTTACCCAATGAATTGGAGGGAGATATAGGTCCTACCAATCTCATTATGAAATCATTCTTACCTCTGCCACAACATAAACTTAAAACATTCATCATAACCCAAAGAAGAAAATCGGTTTCATAAGCATCATATCATCGTCACATAATCCATATAAAACAAATGGATATTTCCTCATAAGAAAAGTTAAACTATGTAAATCATAGAGACATTACACTTTAAACATAAACATATGAAATAATTTCATTATAGATGGAAAATGGTTTTGATAAAACACTTGAAATGAATTCATGAGGAAAATATCCTTTCTTCTTCAGAATCATTTTCTTTTCACTAAATTTCTTGCAATTTTAAAAGAAAAGGATTTTTTTGAAAATATTCATGAAATCTTTTGGAGGATGATTCATGAAAATAAGGATTTATAAAACCGTAAAAATCTTTTCATGCTGTATAAGTTAACAATAACATTCTTTTTGTACTTTTGTCGGAAAATTCAAAAAGTACCTCGTAATGTAAACAAAAGAAAGATTCCTTCCATACGATGTGGTAAAAGTAAGAAAAGGGTAAAAATGTCCTAAACATACATGGAAGTAAATTAAACATCTTATGAAACATTTTGAGAGCATATGGACATGGATAATAAATATAACCCCCAGTAAATACTTACGAGTAAACAATCTCAGATAAGAATGAGATTGGAATAATTATCCCTTACCTTATGTCCGATATGCTTCGTACGTATCTGATACTCCTATATAATGATTTAAATAATGTGATTGACATATTACAGAATCATATTCATTGTTATTATATCATATATGTTTCACTTATGGCTTTTTATTACCTGTTCTTTTGTAAATTCTATGTTAAATCAGCGTTTTGGGTAAAATAATTTCATTTATCGTATGTGTTTCAACTTGTCGTTCTTGATATTAATAATTATATCCTAATTTAAATAATTCAAGAATGTAAAACATGATTTATATATAATATATATTCATCATATACATATATATATTATAGATCGATAAAAGGAAAGAAAGACACCGTTCATGGAGACGGTAGGTCGTACGTACTCATGAACGCTGTTTTCATTTCCTTATTGAATTGAATGAAACTAAATAGATGAAATACATATATATATATATATATATATATACATAAATCTAGTAGAATTAATATATTTCATTTTTATTCATTATATAAACATTATGATCATTCATGTATGGTTAACATGGAGAATGAATCACATCGCGTCGTGGAGACGGTAGTCCGTACGTGCGCACGAGCGATGATATCATTCCCATAATTATTGTATATAATTGGAGTGGATGGTATAATATATTAGAATAAGTATTATGATCTAATAACCTTATATAGTTATTCTTTACACCATTATACCCATCCATGAAAGGTGTTGGTGGAAAAACAGATTTCACCACGGTGTGGAGTCAGTATTCCGTACGTACGCACGCGTGGTGATTTCGTTTTCCGTAGGATGGATAAATGGTGAAACAGGGTTGTTTCATACTTATAATAACATATTTTTTTTATATGAGTTATACTGAAGTTATTACTTCATAAAGAAACAACTAATGAAGAAGAAGTGGAAGAATAAATAATGTTGAAAGAATCGGTAACGGTCATTACCGTTTCTTTGAAGCGCCTCTTTGAGACCTCCTCTTAGGGAACTAAAATGGGTCTTTGAAGAAGACCAGAACCTCAAGGATTTTTCTATAGAAGTGGAGAAGAGAATTTGGTATGGGTTTTCAGAGCTTGAAGGATCAATGTGATGTGAGGAAGAGAGGGAGGAGGAGCCCTTTTATAAGGGAGCAGAGGGGCACCTTTGGAAATATAAGAAATATTAGTTTATATTAAATCCCAACCCCACATAAAAACTTCCAAAATGACTCATATCTGAATATTAGATTAGATATGGTTTTAATATAATCAACCAATAAAATTTAGAAATGTTAGGAATTTATTTTAAACACTATCAACTTGATTTATCCTTATTTAATCAATTTAATTTTATTTGTGGTAATAACATTCTAAATTTTAAATTATAAAAAATAATTACTTATTTGTTGTGAATTTTCCATAATTGCATACTTTATAACATTTTAGACCATATAAATTTAAATTTATACTTTTTAAATATTTTTGTTATTTTTAAACAATTTTATAATATTTTATTTTAATAAAATAACAATAGTGTCAATTTTGACACTATTCATTTATTTGAATTTAAATAAATTAAATACAGAAGATATGTTCTAAATAAAAGTTTTAATAGATTAATAAAAGGTCATATGTATCTATAAAATTAGTGGATCACATTAAATAGTTCATATAATATTTATTTTATTATTTTTAAAACCATTTATTTGGTTTATCTCTTAATAAAATAATTACTACAATATATTTGTATAATTAGTTAATATACTTATTTGTAGCATAAAAATTAAAAATAAAATCCTATGATTAAGATAAATCTATTACACTTCACAATAATACTTTTACTAGAATTTATCATCTAAAAATCACAATAGTTAAATTGTTATATTTATTAAATTATGAAGGTGACAACTTTGGAATCATTTAAAAGAAAATAATATAAGTCTCATAATCACCTTAATAAGGATCTAAATGGTCAACAATTCGGCCAGTGGATGATTAGGGTTTATATATACACTAATAATACGTTTTTTACAGATTTTTGGGCCTTTTAATATGTATTAATATTCCAATAAAAACTATATTATTGATTTTTCACTAAATAAATAATTTCTACATCATTAATGTATAAGATAATAAGGTAATTAAATAACTCCTATAAATTACAAATAAATTACCATGAAAAATAAAAACATTTTATATTTCAAATGATTATTTATAACTGAATTTATATTCTATATAAACTTATATTATAAATACATTAATTATTAAAGTTGAGTGAGACATATTTCACTTTCCTTTAAATAAAATAAACTAAAGGACTTAATCACCTCCAATTGGGTTCTAATTGATTCCATATCGACCCAAATATGACTTAGGACAAATTATAATCATTCAATTGTATTAATACATGTATTAGGATAATTTTATAATATTATATTTACCCTTAATTACCCAATTTACCTTTTACTATGGTAAATAAAATTTATCGTTGTTACTATTCATAAAGCCCAAAAATAAAAAGTATTCTATTAATATAATTTGGACCCACTGATTCCAAATATTGAATGAATGTTTCCAAATTCAACACACAGTAGTCGTAGAAATTAAATTAAAATTAATCTTGTTGTCGAAAAAAAAACGGGTTGTTTGTTTAAAACATTGCAAAAGATTGAATTTATTTAACCTACGAATTCAATGTAATATCAAGGCTAATGAAATACATTATATTAAATGGTAAAAATATATTCTATTTATACTTTAAAACTATATTATATTATTATTTAACAACATAATTTATTACGATGAAAAAAGTTGTTTTTAATTAAAATATACCGTGTTTTTACTATTCATTAAAATATGAATGTTATCAGAATAATATGAAAAAGTTATCCAAGGTAAAATTTTATATCCTGATTCGAAATAATAAATTTATTTCGTAAAATTGAACTTATAAACATGTCAAAAACTAGATTTAATGTGGCTGTGCCATCAAAAGGTGGCAAAATTGCATTTTTTTTAAAATAATTATTTTACCCGAAAAATTTATTTTGTTCTTATACCATGTTCTAGAAAATGTGTAAGATGAATAATAATTTTATAAAATTACAAATTTAGTTTATACTATTCATAACGGCTAGTTCATAATAATATTATAATAATATATCGTTGTTTAGTAATACCCGATATTGCGTACAACACACGCTATCGAGGAAGGTCGTGATTACGTGTAATGTATGCCAAGTCAGGTTTGCGTGTTGTGCAAGAATCCTTCATTGTTTCATATAATATAATCAAACCATATTTCATTTATACATTGAATAAATATATATATATACACACACACTCAATATTGTGTAGAATGACTATTATAAAACAAACATGAAATTGTGTGTAACACGATCCAAGATTTGCATTGCGTATACAACAAGCTAAAACATTGTTGTGTATAGTACAAGCTAAACTTGGTGGGATATTTAATAGAATACATCAGTGAAATTAAAAGAATTTTTTTCATAACATCTCAGGGTGTTACATGTATGGTTTGTCAATAGGTAAAGGCTGGAAGACAACATTCTGGAGGCGTCATGGAAGCTCTTCCCATACATGAGTGGAAATGGGATGATCTTATGATGACCATTCTCATGGGGCTAAAAAAGTCTCCTAGAAGGAATAATGCAATATGGGTCACTTTTTATCATCTTACCAACCTTTCACATTTAATTTCTATAAGATAATATTTACCACTTGAACATTTAGTGAGACTATATATTAATGAAATTGTAAGACTTTATGGTGTACCCATATATGTTGTTTCTGGTTATTATCCCTGTTTCACATCATGATTATAGAAAAGTTTTTAGAAAGCCATGGATACAGAACTTTGTATAATCACTGCCTACCACCATCAAACTGATGGAAAATCAGGATGGACTATTCAAACAACAGAAGACATGTTGAGATCTTTCTCAATTGACATTCAAGGTATGTGGGATCAGTATTTACCTCTAGTAGAATTTTAATATAAAAACTATTTCCATTTAAGTATTCAAATTGCACCATTTGAACAATTATATTGAATGAGTTGTCACACACCTAATTTTTGGGATGATAATGGTGTAATAAATCTTGTTGTCCTAGAACATGTTGAAGAAACAATGGAAAATGTGAAGATTATCCAAACCCACATGAAAGCATCACAAAGTAGGAAAAATAGATATACCGATAACCAAAGGAAGGATTTTTAATTTCAAGTAGGATATCATGATTTATTGAAGGTATCTCCATCTAAGGGTGTAATATGATTTAGTAAGAAGGATTAATTATGTATTAGGTACATAAGATCTTTCTATATTCAAGAACGAATTGGAGTTGTAGCTTACCGTTTCGAAAGGCCACCAAGTATCTCCAAATATCATGACGTGTTCCATGTATCACTATTGAGAAAATATAGGCCTGACCAAATGAATGTACTCACCTATAAAGAATTATTACTGGAACATGATCTGTCTTATTTCGAAGTGCCTATCAAGATTCCTGATACTAGAGAACAAGTGTTGAGAAACTGGATCACTTGTTTGGTAAAAGTTCATTTGAGAAACAATTAAATGGAAGAGGAAAAGTGGGAACCTGAGGAACGTATGATGAAGAAGAACTCAAAACGTTTTATGCATTATTATTCTAGAAATTTCAAAGACGAAATCTTTTGATGTAGGGGAGAATGTAACACACCACGATTCCACAGTACACTTATCTTTGAATAATTCAATAGCTTGCATTGTACGCAACTTCGATTTCAAGCACAACACGACCAATCAAACTAGACATTATGAATAGTAATACCCATTTTCTAAAAATTTATAAATTTAATTTTTCAAAATGGACTTAATTTTTGAAATCAGAAAATATAAATTATCATTGGGTTAATTTTTGGTATTTTTATGAACACTATCAATATTTGAAGAATAGTGAATAACATTGTGTTATTGTTTAAAAAATCCTCTTATTTAAGTAATTATTATTTTTATTTAAGTTTATTTTATCTAAATAATGATATATAATACCTATATAAATTTAATTATTTGGAGGTATTTTATAAAAAGATTACATATATAGAAATTTGTTGAACTTTTTAACGCCTTTTACCCACCTTCTAAGAACATTTGTAAATTTGAAAAAAAAACATAATTTTACTGCTTCTGTGAACTGAATATCAAAAATCTGAGACACATAGTATACGTCAGTAAGTAAAATGTTGTTTGATGGGATGAAAATAATTTTTGGTGAATAGTAACTATTGTATTTTATTTTCCAAAGTTAAAAGTAAATAGGGAAATTAAAGGTAAAAATGATATTATAATTATTCTAACACATGTATTAATTCTATTGGATAAGTGTATTTGGACCAAAATCAATCTTTGGAATAAAATATGATACTTTTTATCCACTTGGATTAGATTAGGACATTTATTATTGTTTTATTTAATGAAGAGTTAAAAGTATTAAATTCAAATTTTTGTAACTAAAACCTTTTTTATATTGGGTTTCGCATAATATACATTCAACTATGAATATTTATTAGAAATATAATGATATTTCATATATCATGGTATTTTATTTATAATTTTTATACATTTAATAATTAGTTATATTTATAAAATAATGATGATGTAGTAATTACCTTATTAAAGAATGATTAAGATAATATATGTTATACATATCAAAATAAATGTAATTTGAATCTTTTTAGGCATTCGAAAAATTTTCTAGGTTAATATGACATGTTATGGTTGATTTAATGTATTTTTCAAAGTAATCAATTTCAGTTGATAATCACAAAAACCAAATACTAAATAGTGTCAAAATTGACAAAAGTTTGTTTTTAAGACAAATACAATATTATTAAATGATATAATATTCTGAAAAAATATATGGTTCGGCCAAAAGACATATATAATGATATAAATGTCATTAATTAACCATTGGAAGCATTCTTGGAATTTTATTGTTTGTTTATTAATTATGAAATATAAAAATAAAATAAGACATGGTAAAAGTTAAACTATTTAACTAAGAGTTAAATCTAAAAGATAAGGATAATATGGTAATCTAATATTGTCCAAAAACTATATGTTGAGATAATTTCTGCACATCCCACCTTATCCTAAATATAAATACATTTGGAGCCTTTAGAAACCGTAAATTATTTTTTAATAAAATAATTTTTCATGCTTCTTATAATGTGACCCTCACCTCTTTTATAAAAGTGTACTTCCCCTTCTCTAAAATTCACACATACAAAGCCTTTTGGCTCATCAAAACCCTGATAAAATATCCTCCAAACAACCTTAAAATCATCCTAGAGGCCTTACATTGATCAGAAATCCATCCTACGGAGCCCTTTTGTTCAAACCAAAAGGAAACACCCGAGAAATAGGTAATCATTTCATCACCTCTTTTAAAGTTATTTTCATCTTACACTTCCTCTTTCATTGTTGTTTCCAACCAAAAAATTATAACTCTAGTACCTTCTCTATACTGTTATGCTATTCAAATTATGGTACAACCATATTTGTTATTCTATCCATCCTATGAATGGAAAAGTCACCATTCAAGTGACGTATGGCTTTCCGTCTCCACATCGTGTTGTAGTTTGTTATTCAACAATTCATTATTTGGATGGGTATAATAATGAGTATAATATATGTACATAAAAAATATAAATTGTTAATGATTATTTATAAATGATATATCATCCAATTTCATAATATTTCACCATCACTAGAATGATATTGTCGCTCGTGCGTGCGTACGGATTACCGTCTCCACGAACGCGATGAGATTCATTCCCCATCGTAACCATTCAAGAATAATTTTCATTTTATGGTAAAAAATAATTTTTAAGAACTTAATATCATTTTGTAAATGAATAAAATACATCCTATCCATAACAAACATGTCTTACGTAACAAAACATATAATGGAAAACGAATCAGTTAACACCAGAATTAATGATACTACTGAAATGTTATTTACAACGCAAAATTAGATGATAATATATGATATCTTATTTATGTATGTGGTTCTTTAATATTTTAATACCAATGATTTAACTATTATACATGAGGTTAACATACCCTCAATTGAGTAAATATACATGTTAAGGGTTAATTTTACAATCTCTTCATTATTTGAGGTTGTTAATACATAAGTATATACTGGGACTTATTTATCATCATCATCTGTGATTCCTAAAAATGTATTTCAAAACATTTTTTCTATTTAATATACTATGGGTTAATGTCATGTATACCCTTTTTTGAATTTGTAAATTTTTTTAAAGGAATATTTTCCTCACCTTCTGAGCAAGGTACTTTGTGACCTTTTTGACAAAATTAAGGTAAGAATATTTTTTAAAAGTATGCGGCATCTGCGGCTATTTTCTCTCATTATAACACCTTCAAAGATGCCCATAAAATCTTATAAGAATATTTTCAAAATACATTTTTTCTTTTCCAATTACATTACTCTTAAATAATTTTAATATAGAAGAGATATTTCTATCATATAGTTTTGATTTTATCTCTGTCAACATCATTTGATAGACTTCACACTTGATTGAAGTTGATTTATTATGATAAAATATTCCATGTTGTATTGAAGGTTTTTTGATATGTTTGACTTTGGATGTTTTATTTTTATGCCATTCAAGGTTTATGGTTAACGTATTAACATTTCTTCTCCCATTTTAATATGAATGTTTATGTTATGTTTCAAACATTTATTATAAAGAATGCATTGGACTTAGTCAGTGACGGGTGGATCCTGTTATAGCTCCTCGATGCATCGGTAGGTCTCATGACACAATATAGTGTCTTGGAATAAAGCCTTGAAAAAATATTAATTTTAGTCTTGGAACGATGGCATGACTATGTGGTTATGATATCTGAAATTAATCATTCCATTATTATGAAATTAGCTATCGATATTAAATGTGATTATTAGACTAGTACAATATCCATGTGAATAAGTAAATGGATTTATTTGATTTATCATTTCCATATTATGATTATGTTTATGTTTAAATTTCTTCTGTTTTAGACTTATACAATTCCTTAAATGTTTATGCATCTTTCTGATAGTTTCTGCTATGTTGTTATCCTTAATGAGCATCTAAGCTCACCCCTTTATTATGTTTTTTTCCCAGGCTTTGAAAAAGTATATTATGATTGACCTTCATGGATAAGCTAATGGATATGTGTGTTTTATAAGGAGACACAATGTTTTTTTTGTTTTCCTTTACACAATGTTATGTAAAACCCATGTATGTATCTATTCCATCAAAGGGCACTAAACTTATTATTCTTTTAGGACTTGATCCCTTGTGGTCATGCTAATATTATGTAAGAAATCACCAACTCTAGGTAACTAGGGTTTGGTCGTTACATGGATATAATGGATATTTTCCCATTTCAGTAATACATGGATAAAATGGGGATGTACCCAGTTCCGTAAAGGAAATTTTCCACTAATATGGCCTCATCAATAAATAATTTTCTACTATGGTAGTCATTATACATGCTTATATATGTGCCACAATTCAATTTTTTGTTCCAATTTTTTTCACTCAGGTCGCATGATATTTATTTCAATAGGATTCATCTCTTATGAACATCCATGATTTGTCCCACAATTCGTGTTTATGATCATTGATATGTAGGGTATGATATTTTTCTTCATGTTCATGATCTCATACCCTCTTTCTCAGGATCAATCTTATATTTCTCCCTTGATTACCTTTACAAAGAATTCGAGGATCCACATTTTGATGTTCTCGTCCCTAGGTTCTGGGATTTAATTTTTCTATGAAATTTCTAAGAGAGGTTCTAGACTTGGAGAACCTTTTGGGAGATAACTTTTATCTCTCTGGTACCCATGCTTTCTTTTGGTTGTTTTTAATGGAACAAGAACAATTATCGTTGTTCGGTGTATCTTTTTATAATTTTTAATTATTCCAATAATTTAATGTAATTATAATGTTTTGAAAATATAGGGTCTCTATTAGAAATCCACTATTTTTGGTTGATGCACTATTGAGGTCACATAGATAACCATCTTGGGGGACCATTGCGTGTCACCTAGGTTGGTACGTTATAACCACATATGGCCCCGCTCTCTTCTCTACGAAGTTAAATATGTTGTTATGCATGATGGATATTTTTCACCTATATGTGTCTAGATATATATATTTTATTATAATTATTCACAAACATGTATCCCCATAAATAGTGTACAATGAATTATTGTAGGTATGGCATGCATAGGCTATGATGGATTGTGGTACATACTCCTTATATGGGGTGTGATTTTTGGAGGATTAATACCCTATTTATGAAAAACATCATAGGTATTGTAGTGTATCCTATAAACTAATCGGTTACTATATATGGTGATTTATTATGGATTAATGTGATTATGATATGCATGTGGTAAATTTTATGACAATTAACCAAGGTCCCAATGGGTGAGATTATTTTGGAGAGAGATGTCTTTGGATGTGGACATTGAGGATGAGTAGAAAACTAGTGGAGGATATGGAAGTTCATTACCCATGAAGTTTCATTATTACATTATATGATCTCTAATTTGTTATACATGGGGAGAGTTATCCAGGATGATGATCAGAACGTAGTATAGGAGATTAGGTGATGAGTAAGTTTCACATACTATTCATTTTTCCTTAGATTGATTTCATTATCATTTGATTGAGAGGATACACATAGGATTATACTATTTATGTATTTATTCTCACCATGTAAATATAAAAACTATTTTCTATTCATCTAGAAATATTTTGAGATTTTTCAACATAAATTTATCTTAGTTTTTTTCATGATCTCTTTAGGCTCCTTGTTAGTTACAATAATTACCATTTGGTAGTAATAGTTTTCATTTTACATTTTTATTACTATATGAAATTTCATGTTTTCACATGGTATTGAATTTATATATATAATTAGGCATTGAATTGATAATATATATTATAGATATCATCCATATGTTTTGTTAGAGGGTAATGCCTCCAATATGTATGTTTATTATACCCTTGGTGTTTGTTGCCAACATGAGGCCTACTAGAGGCGGTACACGAGAAGTCCCCAACTCCAATCTCACATTGTTGTCCAAGGAAGGGTATACATTGGAGGAAGATCCCATGAATGCAGGTTATCATAGGTTTAGGTGGAGGGATAAATTATAATGTTTATTTATTAAAATATGATATTATAGGGGATGGTAGGTAAATAGGGTATGCTATGTTTAGTGATAAATGTAAACTGAAATGATTGGCTAATATGTGGGTATTCATGAAAATTGCCATTTGAATCATATACCATTATTATTATTGATCCCACTAAATAATGTGATACAATTTTTAGGATTGGGATCTAGTAATGCGTCATGAATCTTTATTCATTATTCTTGGGTTTGGTATTGGTAGAAGTCAGTATATGATAAAAAATTAAAAATTGAAAAATAATAAATTAATTAATATTATTTATTCTATAGTCTAGTTATTCTAACTATAAATGTTTTTCAATTTTTGAAGACATGGATCCTAGTCAATGTTATCATTAGTTACATACTAAAGATGTAATGTAGGATGTTCTTGAATATCCCCTCATAATTGATGTCAATGATGATGAAACATGGAAGATAAAAATTTGATTCTTTTAGTGATGCAGTCTTTATAACTATGAAGACAGTGTTTCAGATTCAATAATTGATGACGGTTTGTCGATGATTTAGATAGATTTCAATTTTCTCCATTATTTTAAAGATATATTGTCTTTCATTAGATATGATGATTCTACATAGAGTAGTGAGGTAGTAGGGGTTATTATTAATTAGGGATCTGGATGTTTTGAAGACTCATGAGACATGTTCTTAGGGTAGATCTGATTAGAGTTCCTTTATTTGACCATGAATAAATATAGTCACATGGATCCTTTCACCCTTCGATAGGGGAGTTTTGGCATGCGAGTGTGTTGGATCTGTTTTTGGACCCTTCTACGGTATGATTCAAACATACATCTAACATATTTCATGACGAGTAGGATGGGATGGTGAATTTCAAGGAGTCCTTGGATATTGTGATCTAGTTCTAGGTGACCCCTTTTTTGTGGAAGACATATCTTAATGTTCGAGGGAAATAAGATGTTATAGAGGGGATGACTGATTGAACTGGATTGTTACCAATGTGGAGTAATAAGTACTCCTCAAAAATAATATCTATGTCCTAGCGTCCCAAATTCTATATACAAGGACCTAGCCTTAAACATTACTTATTATTGAATTAAATGAATAATTCACAAAGAGGATCTTTTCAGCTTTGGAGTTTTAGAGAATTAGGATGTAACTATTACATCTCAAAAGATTACAAAGTAGACACTTATAATAATTTTCAATAAAATAAAAACTCTTAAAAAGAATATTGTCTCGTTACATGTTTTAGACAGCATGAAGTTTCCTTGTTCCCATCCATGACCCTATTCAACATTATGTCCTGTGAAAAACATTTCAAAAATACTTGGGGTGAGCAAAAAAAGCTCAGTAAGGGATACACAAAGAAGAAAAACTGTTAGTTTTTCCAAAAAACAAGTAAACCATGAGTACTTTATCAAGTTAATACTTTTCACCTTTATGAAGTAGAATAAACTCTTCAATGAATTAAAGATCACTAATTACCCTTTTGTAACCAAAATATTACCATAAAACCCATATACATAACATATAAAGGTAACTTGGGACATAAACATACTTAAATGGAATAACCATACGGTCGACTTCCACACATATCACTTAATGGAATAGCCATACGGCCGACTTCCATACCCAATGCATAGGAGGTTATAATGTAAGCACCCATCCTGGTAGTCATGGAACCACCCGTCATATGGTTTATCATATAACCACCCGTCAAATGTCCAAGTACCATTATAAAATCATATAACATAAAAAAAATAATGGAATGAAAACATTTCCACATTTCCAACACAATATATCACTTAAATATATTGACATAAAAAATCCATTATAAAAACCATTTTCAATACCAAAATACATAAAATAGTATATGGTATTGATTTCATTTAAAAAAAACATCACAGCTTGTTGAGGTAGCCAAAGACCAAATAATACTCATGGCGGTGGAAAAGGTCATTGTCACCACGTACGTTAAAAGAAACATTCCTTTTTGTCGTTTTGTGAAATGATTTGTAGAAAAAGATTCCTTTTGTATAAAATTAAAAGTAAAAGGGGTTTATACAAATTATAAAATAAAGCCTTGTTTTAGAAAAAAAATGTGCCTCAATGAAAGGAGATTGTGACGAATTCCCCTTCGAAGTCGTTATCCTTGGATTAAGGATAAATCAATTACATAATTATGTGTGACAAAAGAATACACCAAATATAAGTGGCTATTAAGTGTAAAACAATCATAGGTAATTCACACATATTAATATAATGACATTTTCAAGGAGTACAAGTTTATCACAATCATTCAAAATTGGGTTAAGAAGTTCCCTTGCAAAAATTTGACAACCTAATGGCGTCACTTCAAAATTCTAAAATGAGTTGATGAGAGATAAAAACGGTATCTTATCACTTGAAAATAAAATTTACATCAATAAGGATATATAAGAACATATACCAACATTAAAATATGTAAATTAAAAGTCCCAACAAAAGAAGTCTTTTAAAAAGTGGAGTGTGAAAGTTTCCCTTACCAACTTGGGTATCTTTCGAAACATACACCCCATGAAAGAAGGAAAATACAACATTGATGTAAATACTCATAAACGAAAGTATTTTACACAAAGTTTAGAATAATGAGTAGTACATATACAACTCAATGGAAATGGTGGAAAATGTATCATAAATCTCATGTGAATAAAAGTGAGATGAAAAATCCCTTACGAAAACTCGGCAGCCTAACGATGCCACATAAAACTTACGAAAATGGATTGATGAGATCAAATAGGGTCTCTAATAATATTAAAATAAAATGTAAAGAATGAGTAATATAAAATGACAACCCCCAATGTAACAAAGAGGATATTAAAAGAAGTTACATGAAGGAGAGTAATAAAAAAGAAAGAGTGAGGATGGATCTCTTACGAAAATTCGGCAGCCTAACAACGCCGATGAAAACATCCAAAATGGATTAATGAGAGAAAAAAGGTTCTCTAATCATATGAACATAAAAATTACAGTAAGAGTAATATTAAATAACATCCAAATCATAAGAAATATTATCTTAAAATTAATGACATAAAAGAGTGTATCTAAAAAGAAAGAGAGGGGTAGGATCCCTTACCTCAAGTCCGACTTGTCTAGTTCATTTCATTATATTCCTGAATAATAAACATTGGTAAATTTATAGTTTCTTAAGGAACTCCTTTAAAGATTATTATTAATTTCATATCATATATTATAATGTTATAATAATTGTTTAGTAATGTTAGTTCATATCAGACATTTTTGTCAATGTTTGGTACATGTGTCAAAAATGAACATGTTTGAAAATGACTGTCGATGTAGTTATAAGTAAATAATTTCCAGAATAGTATTAATGGTTAAAATATCATATATATCCAGTACATATTCATTTTATACTATTCCATAACATTTGGAGATAAAAAAATGAAAACCACTGTTCATGGAGACGGTAGGTCGTACGTACGCATGAACACTACTTTCATTTTTTTTCTTATTAATGGAATTAAATCTAAAAGAGGGATATATGTACTATAGTTCTAGATTTATATCCATAATTTATATGTAATATATGACATATATATCCATTATATATATGTACTTATAATAGTACATAAAATTTGGAGGTAATAAATGAAATGTACCGTTCATGGAGACAGTAAGCCGTATGTACGCATGAACGCTACTTTCATTTGTTTGTCATATTAATGGAATTAGAAATAAATGAGACATATATATATATATTATAATTACAGTATAATATATCTGTTATATAGGTAACATATTTTCATTAATTTCATTCTTTATACATTCCATGTATTGCATGAACGAGTCACATCACTTGAGGGGGCGGTAGTCCACACTTACCCATATGAAATTATCGCATTTTCATAACATGCAATGAATAAAGGTATGTTTTAAATATAAAATACAGAAACATATAGTAAACATAAATACCATATATATCATATATAAAATACAGTGTCCTCATAATGGCCACCTTTAAAGGTGTTAAAATAATATTGAACAATCTTCGTTTTGTGAGGCAGTAATTCGCCCTCCACAGAAACAAAATGTTCTTTAACCATTAGACGGATGTGTGTGTAAGTGTAGCTCAAATCCTTATTATAAAAAAATCCAAGTATATTGAAGATACTGGTGTTTTTACAAATGAAAGGAATAAAAAAAGATTAGGGGATTGGAGAAGATAAATAAAACAAAAGAACACTAGGGAAGACTTTACCTTTAAATCGAGTAACTCTTTTTGATTTGAGCTCAAAGACGTCCTTGTAAATACTTCTTCCCAAAGTTAGGCATTGAGGAGTAATATAGGGATGTGTAGAGACAAAATGGGCATGGATTGGCCGAGCCAATGTCTTGAGAGGTGCGGGCAAAGTGGTAGAGGTGGGGGCCTTTTATAAGAGGAAAGGAGGGACACTATTGGAAAGTCTTGAAAAGTAACATTATTATAAATTACTTTCTGATTTTAAAGGTCCAAAAATTATATATTTAGAGGATAAGGTTATAAGGATTCTAAATCCACCCATACAATTGGTTTTTGAAAAGTTTAAGACTTATATTTCACCCTATCGTCTCATTTTATTTAAATCGTTCATTTATGAGGTAATCACTGCATCATCACGGGGTCATAAATAAAATAATTTATTTAATCTCTAAATATTATAAAAAAATATCATGATGTAGGAAATCTTTTTATCTTTCCAATGAATATTTATAGTAAAAATATTACTTGTATAACCCCATGTAAAAATATTTTTAGTAAAACAATACATGTTTGTGACATTTTAATTTTAACTTTAAATAAAAAGTTATTAATGTCATTTTCCAAACAATGTGGCTCCATGGTGTCCCCATGTTGACCCATGGATTTTCCTGGTCGGCCATGACTCATCCATTAAGGGTTGTACAACAGTTAAGGTCATTTCATAATATTATAGCATTATCTTTACCTTAAATTACACTAATTACCTCTAATACCGATTAATAAAAAGTTACTATTCAACAAAAAATTATTTTCATCCCATTGAACCACAATTTAATTCGTAATGACAACCATGTATATCAGATTTTTGAAAATTAAATCATAGATGTGGTAAAGATTCATTTAAATGAAAAATCAGTTTTTAAACTACCACTTAGTGGTTTCACTATTCATAAAAAATTTCTGTTTTTTAGAAAAGTACCAAAAATTCCCCCTAAGCTATATTTGATATTCCAAATTAAAAAATGATTTCTATTTTATAAAATTCAAATCATATAAGTTAAATTAATTAATTTAATAATTAATTCCCACTGTCATAACAAATAGCGTGTTTTTATAAAAAATATATATATCAAAAGATTGACACTAGTTGAAGTCAAATTTCAAAGTGAAATTAATTCTAATGACCGATATTGGATTAAATGGTAAAAATATATTCTAATTTTACTTTAAATCCAATTAAAATGATAATATAATCACATAAATAAATTATATTAAAAAGAGGTTTTGAATTAAAATACAACATTTTTCATTATTCATTATAAAAATGAACTTTATTAGAAAAATACCAAAAATTAACACAAAGTAAATTTTGATGTCCATATTCTAAAGAAGAATATAATTTTTTCAAATATAACACATAAATTTGTAAAAAAAAGTGGATTTAAAAGATGTTCTCCATCAAAAGGTGGTTAATCAACCTTTTAAAGAATATTAGAATGTTTACGCTTAAAATTGGATTCATTCACATTTTTAATCCGCTAACATTTATTGTATAAAGTAAAAATATTTGACAAACATATATAATCATTTTGTAGTTAGTTATGTTCATTCCCGTCATTACAATGTCTAGGTGTTAACTACCATTTAAAATCAAATTATTTTATTACTAGAGTGCAACGTAAGATTTCAAAGGAACTCGTTGTTGCATATTGGGTAAGCCATCGAACATAGCATTCCCATTAAATTAATAGTAAAATTTTATTCACAAATAGGGATAAATATAAAAATTTCATATTCTTTATTTACCTGGGGTGTTACATCCTTCTCCACTTTTGAGAATTACTTCCTCGCAATTCTAAAATTGGGCTCGGAAACTTCATTGAAAGTTCCACATCGGAACAAGAGTCCGTAAAACAATCACTTTAAAAGAAAGAAAGAGAAGTACAGTGGTCACTCGAGTTAACCCATACTAGGATTCCATGTACGAAAACATGGATATGGAAGAAAAAAGAAAAGGGTCATGTTCTGAGGGAGAGTGATAGAAAACATTTTTAGGAGAAAGTTAACCACAAGAAAATCACAAACATGTTGTGGGTTAAACGGAATTCGATTCCCCGGTAGGAAAAGTTAATAGAAAACATTTTTGTTTTAAGTTACTTTTCATTGAGGAATTTATTTTTGATCTTAAGGAAAAATACTTACATTTCATGTTGACTTTAAACTTTTACTAGATTTCTTACACAAACTCATACTTTCCCCAAATGATGAGTATTTAGGAAGACTTGTTCACATTAAGAGTACTAACATCAACTTCTAGAGAATCATCTAATCCATAAAAGAGAACAATATATTTCCCATGCCTTTACACACTTACCAAAACCAAAATTTTTATAACAATATCAGATAATCGTGAAAAGTAAAACCCTTTATAAAAAGAAAATCTATTCTTAATCTGCCTAATTTTTCCAACAAAACCCAAAGTTCAATGAGGACCATTCGATAAAAAATTTGCCCATAAAATTCTTCCAAGTAAACCAAACTAAGATTTAAACCCAAATATTTGAAGGATTTAGTCACATAGTCTTCCAAGGTACAAATTAACACTTATCTCCAAATAACATCAGTTGCTCTAAAAGTCTCATATTGAAAAGTAAATAACCTAATAACCTATCCTCCATGATAGGTAAATAATTTCAATAGATAACCAAAAATCAACATAATATTAATTAATAAAATCATATAACTAAAAAGAATAAGTCATACTAACTAGGAACTTCACATAGCCCAGTGGTAGGCAATAAATACCAGTCGCACTTTGGTTGTGGGTTCGATTCCCGCAGCTTGGTCCGACGCGACGGGCTGTCACACGGTATGCGTGTTGTCCCTTTTTCCAAAACAATATAATTCATAAAACAGTCCCCAAAAGAGATAAAATCATGAAAAATAACCATAAAAAAATTTAACCTGTAGTTTATCTCATGTCGTTCATATTCCATCATAGCATATAGTAACCCATAATTACCTCAAAAGAAAGTATCATATAAACCATAATGGTTACCTTTATAATTATTACCTGAACATCCACATCGAGTTGGTTCTCTCATACATGATGAATTAGAAAACTCACCAAGGTTCAAGTGGTTGATCACGACTCATTGATAGTTGGCTTAGAATAACCACGAGATTCCTCATTGAATCCCCCATTTCATCCAGTCTCTTAATTAGATAACCACCAGAGTTTCCTTCAAACCCATTGTCACTTTGGTTCCTGCTAGATCCATCCATTTACTAAAACCAAAAATCTCAGTGTGAGTATATCAACAAAATCATTATGAATTAAAGAGGAAGATAAACACTAAGAAATACTTATCAAATATATCTCAAACTCATTCCAACCATAAAAAATAACAATTACTCTATCTAATATAACAACCTTTGTGGTTATGCACAACTTGTCACTTAACACTCTAACCTCTAAAGTTATCTAAACCGTCCATTAATACCAACTATAAGGACCCAGTCATAAACATTACTTATTATTGAATTAATTGAATAATTCACATAGAGGATCTTTTCAGTTTTAGAGTTTTAGAGAACTGGGATGTAACTATTACATCTCAAAAGATTACAAAGTAGACACTTATACTAAGTTTACATAAAATAAAAAACTCTTTAAAAGAAACTTGTCTAGTTGCATGTTTTAGATAGCATGACGTTTCCTTGTTCCCATACTTGACCCTATTCCACATTATGTCCTTTGAAAAAAATTTCAAAAAAACTTGGGGTGAGCATAAAAATCTCAATATTGGATACACAATGAAGGAAAACTATTAGTTTTTCAAAACAACAAGTAAACCATGAGTAATTTAACAATGTAATACTTTTCACCTTTATGAAGTAGTATAAACTCTTAAATGAATAAAAGATCATTAATTACCCTTTTTAAACCAAAATATTACCATAAAACCCATATACATAACATATAAAGGTAACTTGGAACATAAACATACTTAAATGGAATAACCATACGGTCGACTTCCACACATATCACTTGATGGAATAGTCATACGGCCAACTTCCATACCCGATGAAATGGAGGTTATAACATAACCACCCATCATGGTATTCACGGAACCACCGGTCATATGGTTTATCATGTAACCACCCATCAAATGTACAAATACCATTATAAAATGATAAGACATAAAACAAAAATAATGGAATGAAAACATTTCCACATTTCAAACACAATATATCACTTAAATATATTGACATAACAAATCCATTATAAAAACAATTTTCAATACAAAAATACATAAAATATTATATGGTATTTATTTCATTTAAAAAAAACATCATGTCTTGTTGAGGAAGCCAAAGACCAAATAGTACTCACGGCGGCAGAATTGGACGTTGTCACCACGTACGTTAAAAGAAACATCCCTTTTTATAATTTTGTAAAACGCTTTATAGAAAAGGAATCCTTTTGTATAAAATTAAAAATAAAAGGGGTTTATACCAGTTTAAATGAAATCCATGTATTAGAAAAAAAATATTCCTCAATGAAAGGAGATTTAGATGAAGTCCCTTTCAAATACGGTGTCCTTGGATTAAGGATAAATCAATTACATTATTATGTGTGTCAAACGAATACACCAAATACAAGTGAATATTAGGTGTAAAACAATCAGAGTTAATTAACACATATTCATAGAATGACATATTCTATGAGTCCAATTTGATCACAAAGAATCAAAATTGGGTTATGAAGTTTCCTTGCAAAAATTTGACAGCCTAATGGCGTCACTTCAAAATTCAGAAAGTGAGTTGATGAGAGATAAAAAGGGTATCTCATCACTAGGACATAGAAATTAAATCAATAAGTATATTTAATAACATATCCCAACATTAAAATATTTAAATTAAAAGACCCAAAAAAATAGGACTTTTAAAAAGAGGAGGGTGAACGGTTCGCATACCGACTTGGGTATCTTTCGAAACATACACCCCCTGAAAGAAGGACAATACAACATTGATGTAAATACTAATAAACGAAATTATATTACACAAAGAGTAGAATAATGAGAAGTACATATACCACTAAATGTAAATGGTGGAAAATTTAGCATAACTCTCACGGGAATAAAAGTGAGATGAAAAATCCATTACGAAAACTAGGCAGCCTAACAGCACCACTTAAAACATCCAGAAATGGATTGATTAGATCATATAGGGTCTCTCATCATATTAACATAATATTTAAATAAATAGTAATATAAAATAACATCCCCCAACATAAAAAATAGGAGCTTAAAAGAAGTGACACAAAGGAGAGTACTTAAAAAGAAAGAGAGAGGTTGGTTCTCTTATGAAAATTCTGCAGCCTAACGGCGCCAATCAAAACATCCAAAATGAATTGATGAGATAAAATAATGTCTCCCACCATATGAAAATAATAAGTAAAGTATGAGTAATATAAAATAGAATCCCAATCATAAGAAAGATGAGCTTAAAAGGACTGGCATAAAAGATTGTACTTAAAAAGAAAGAGAGGGGTAGGATCCCTTACCTGAAGTCCGACTTGTCTTGTTCATTTCATTATATTCATGTATAATAAACATTGGTCAATTTATAATTTCTTAAGGAACTAATTTAAATTTTATTATTAATTTAATTTCACATATTATAATGTTATAATAATAGTTTAATAATGATAGTTCATATCAGACGTTTTTGCCGATGTTTGGTACATGAGTCAAAAATGAACTTCTTTGAAAATGATGGTCCATGTAGTTATAAGTAAATCATTTCCAGAATAGTATTAATTATTAAAATATCATATATATCCAGTAAATATTCATTTTATACTATTAAATAACAGTTGGAGATAAAAAAATGAAAATCACTGTTCATGGAGACGGTAGGCCGTACGTACGCATGAATGATACTTTCATTTTCTTGTCATATTAATGGAATTAAAGCTAAAAGAGATATATATATACTATATTTCCATAATTATATCCATAATTTATATGTAATATATGTCATATATATCCATTATATATATGTACTTATAATATTAGATAACATTTGGATATAAGAAATGAAATGTACCGTTCATGGAGATGGTAAGCCGTACGTACGCATGAATGCTACTTTCATTTCTTTGTCATATTAATGTAATTAGAAAGAAATGAGAGATATATATATTATAATTCCAGTATAATATATATGTTATATAGGTCACATATTTTAATTAATTTCATTCTTTATACATTCCATGTACTACATGAATGAGTCACATCACTTGAGGGGTAGGTAGTCCACACTTCCTCATATGAAATTGTCGCATTTTCACAACATGCAAAGAATAAAAGTATGTTTTAAATATAAAATACAGAAACATATAGTAAACATAAATAACATATATATAATATATAAAATACAATGACATCATAATGTCCACCTTTAAAGGTGTTAAAAAAATATTGAACAATCATCATTTCATGAGGCAGTAATTCGCCATCCAGATAAACAGTATGTTCTTTAACCATTAGACGGATGTGTGTGTAAGTGTAGCTCAAATAAATCTTATAAAAACATCCATGTATATTGAATATACTGGTGTTGTTACAAAATAATGGAATAAAAAAAATTTAAAGGATTGGAGAAGCAAAATAAAACAAAATAACAGTAGTGAAGACTTTACCTTTAAATCGTGTAACTCTTTTTGATTTGAGCTCAAAGGCTTCCTTGGAATGACTTCTGCCCAAATTGAGGCTTCTATGAGTAATAGAGGGATATTGAGAGACAAAATGGTCAGGTGTTGGCCAAGCCAAAGTCTTGAGAGGTTTGGGTATGGTGGTAGAGGTGGGGGCCTTTTATAAGAGGAGAGGAGGGGCACTCTTGGAAAGTCTTGAAAAGTAACATTATTATAAATTTTTTTCGGATTTTAAAGGTCCCAAAATATTATATTTATAGGATAAGTTGATTATTTTTCTAAATCCACCCATAAAATAGGTTTTTGACCAGTGTAATATTTAGATTTCACCCTATCTTCTAATTTTATTAAAATCATTCATTAATGAGGTAATCACTACCTCATCACGGTGTCATAAATAAAATAATTTATTTAATGTCTAAAATTATAAAAAAAATATCATGATGTAGGAAATATTTTTAACTTTTCTAATGAATATTTATAGTCAAAACTATGACTTGTATAACCCCATGTAAATTGTTTTTAGTAAAACATTACATGTTTGTGACATTTTAATTTTATCTTTAAATAATAAGTTATTAATATCATTTTCCAACCAAAGTGGCTCCATGGGGTCCCGAAGATGACCCATGGATTGTCTTTGTAGACCATTACTAATCTAATAAGGGTAGGACATGTGTCAAGGTCAATTCATAATATTATAACATTATCTTTACCTTAAATTACACTAATTACCTCTAATCGCGATTAATAAAAAGTTATTATTCACCAAAAAATTATTTTAATCTCATTGAACCACATTTTACTTACTAATGACAACCATGTATGTTTGATTTTTGAAAATAAAATCATAGATGTGGTAAAGTTTTATTTAGACGAAATATCAGTTTTTAAACTACCACTTAGTGGTTTCACTATTCATCAAAAAATGAAGTTTTTCAGAAAAATACCAAAAATTCACCCTACGCTATAGTTGATATTATGAATTAAAAAATTATGTCTATATTAAAAAATTCAAAACATTTAACATACATTAATTAATTTAATAATTAATTCCCGCCATCAGAAAAAATAGCGTGTTTTTAGGAAACAATATATATCAAAATATTGATACTAGTTTAAGTCCATTTTCAAAGTAAAATTAATTCCAATGACTACTATTGGATTAAATATTAAAAATATATTCTAATATCACTTTAAAACCAATTCAAAATATAATCTAATCATATAAATAATTTATATTAAAAAGAGGGTTTGAATTAACATACAACATTTTTCACAATTCATTAAAAAAATGAACTTTATCGGAAAAATACTAAATATTTAGACAAAGTAAATTTCGATGTCCCGATTCTAAAGAAGGATTTTATTTTGTCAAATATAACACATAAAATTTTCATGAAAAATGGATTTAAAAAAGGTTCTCTATCAAAAGGCATTTAATCATCCTTTTAAAGAATATTAGAATGTTTATGCTTAAAATTGGATTCATTCACATTTTTAATCCTCTAAAATATAATGTAAAAAGTTAAAAAATTTACAAACATATATAATCATTTTGTAGTTAGTTCTGTTCATTCGCGTCATTACAACGGCTGGGTGTCAACTACAATTTAAATTAAAATTATTTTATTGTTATAGTGCAACATAGGATTTCAAAGGAACTCGTTGGTGCGTATTGGGTAAGCCATCAAGCATAGAGTTCCCTTTAAATTAATATTAACATTTTATTCACAAATAGGGATACATATTAAAATGTCATATTCTTTATTTACCTGGGGTGTTACACTATAGACAGGAATGTTTTCCGTCATATGGGGGTCGATCCCATCACCCATCATCTCTCTTCTCCATGGGAGGATAATTTTTGTACAATTCGAAGGGAAATAAAGTGTTTTTTTCTTATTGAGATCGATTTCATCATTGATGATGGTTACCAAGCATTATAATTTCATAGAAAGATCTTAGTTTTCTTCTTCAGATTCTTATATTAAATAAATTTCATGTGATACAATAACATCAATCTAATCCAATTTTGGATTAGTAGAGAGGATATGGGGTTTAGATGGTGCTTCCCTGAGAAGATCCTCATCCTCAGAGAGAATGAAATTGCTATGTAGGTGGTCATCAATGAGGATAGAGAATCCTTGGAGTAGGTTGTTGTCAACTTCATGCTTCATCGTTCCCAGCTCAGGGTGAGACATATTTCATTCTAGGTAAAACTTTCTTTTCCTCTACATTGTTTTATTATTTATTTTACATTCATGTGTTGACCATTTTATATCACCTATCATAATCCATTATTTTGTAATTACAGTAGAGAGGCTTCCAGTACCATTTTTATTATCATCTTAATCTAATGGTCAAGCAATATTGTAAGAATAATGGAGAGGTGGTGCGTTGGTATAAGGGTAGTACTTCTCTAGAGGATATTTCATAAGTATACGTATATATGAATATGAAATATTTCTTATCATGAAATTGCGGTATTTTTAGTAAGATTAAATGAATTTCATTAGGATTCATGTATTGTTTTATGATTCGAATGGAGAGATAGTTGTGTTTATTGATGTTTAGGATTGTTACATGGTTAAGTCTCATGTTCCATCCTTACCATACATAGTATCTATATTGATGATGTGTTCATTATAATTTAATAATTCAATGTTTCCAAGGGTTGTAGAAGAATAACCAGATGTCCTTCTATATGTGGTTTTAATATTTCACACTAGATGGGAGATTGAGTTTGTAATTGAGGTACAAAATGGATCTTATCCTATCATGATGTCTCAATATAAAACAATGACTTAAAATATGTGGGATCATAAATACCATCATGATGATATATTGTATAGAGGTTTAGTTTCATCAAGTGTGTCACCATAGGCGGCACCAATTTTGTTCATGATGAATGTCAATGGTTGTTTGTGGATTTTTATCAATTATCATCGCTTGAACCTATAACTAGTGAAGTATTGTTTTCCAAATTATTCTATTTGATGATTTGATTGATCAACTAAAGGGTGAAACATTTTTCGGAAAAAACAATCTATGATCCAAATATCATCATACGACGATGAGGGATGATGATATTCAAAATACGGATATCTATTTCCACCATCGGCATAATGAGTTCCCTGTAATAGCATTCTGTGTGAGGAATTATCTAGCTGTGTCTATGTGATTTATGAACAAAATGTTCATAGAGTTGATAAATAATTTCTTTTGGGTTTTCATCACCGATATCACATAATACTCCACATCTGAGGAGGAGAATCAAGATCATCTATAACCAATTGTTTTGGGGATCAAGATCATAAGTAGCTATTTGGGAAGTAATTAAACTATGAGTTTAGGTATTTTGATATCTGTTTCAAGGAGAATGTTATATCCCAATAAAGAATATATATTCATTTTTTGAATATATATATTTTTTTCATTGGAATCCCCCAATACAGTGGCATAAATATAGACATTATTTGGTCATGTTGGCTATTAAATGATATTCGTATCTAATTTTTCATGGGTTTCATCTCATTTGATATCCTTTACATGAATGGATAATCCATTCATATGGAAAAACCAGGGATGGGATTATATTGATAACTTTAAGGAGATGAAGGTCATAAAATATTTCCTTTTATATAAGGAGGAGTTTGGTTTGAGGTTTTCCATAATATTTCATGTCATGTCTATGTGGTGATTCAGTATTGTTTGGATATTTCTAGTGGGTTAAGGTAATTTGGTCACCATGAGTTCAACTATTCCCTAATGATATTATGTTCAGGAATGTATTGTTTTATTTAATTTTTTCAAAACATTACCTAATCGACGGGATATTTTATTTTACAGACAATATGTGTCTGGGGAATTTCTTCCCTTAACGTGATGTGAGGATACTTCAGTTTTTGTGGATGGAATTTTTTCATGATTAAGAATTTGATATATAATTTACACATGTAATTTGAATTGTTGTAGCTAATTCATAGAGAATAATTTGATGTAGTAATACCATTCATTATTTTGGTGATTCCTAGAGAGTGATGCAACAACTCTAAGTGAATTATCTAGATATTGGGAGGTTTGAGGCAGAGGATGTATATTGTAGATGATTGTGTAGTTGTTTTTGATTTAGTAGGTGTATAAGATCAATCTTTTGGAGAATATGGTGGAGTTTTGGTGGGCATGATTAATTTGGAAATTCCCCTAGTGGTTGGTAAAAGGATGGATATTAATGAGTGCTATTCTAGATAAGGGATTTCATTCCATAACCGATAACGTGGATAGTTCCATGTAATTTCCTCATAGAAAATTTGGAGGTAAATCCTAGTGTGAGAAGATATACTACGAATTGGGTGGTCATTATTTTTGGCCTATGATGAAGCCTTAATTTACAATTTTTGGTTATCAATGTTTTTATTCCTTATGGTTGAGAACCAATTTCATGATGGGTTTCTGCATCACATAGATATTACCCTTTGGATGTGGAAGGAAATACCGATGGAACTCAGTATATTTTTAGAAAAAATTTGATAAGGATATGATTTTACATGTATTATTATTGATAATTGGATGAAACCATCCCACATTTTAGTGATCATAGAGTTGAGCACAGTAGGGTTTTTTAAGGAAATATATGGAGGTGGTGGCGCAACTACACGTAGTACCAATGACGATCATATCTAATCAGGATCCTTGTTTTACCACCAATATATAGATATTTATGAGGCATTATTTGAAATCTCAGTAATTCTTATTCACAAATATTCTTCAGTGGATGAATATTCATAAATAGGGGACCATCCAAACTCTTAAATACATGTTAGTCACGTTTTTATTTGATTTTTTATGTTCACAGTTTTAGAATATTCTCTTGTTCATTTCTGTTTCACAATAATGGTTTCCAGTCAACCATTGTAATGGCACTAGTTATTGCTATGTATGGTTTAAATACTAATTTTCTATTGTGTCTGACTAGGGCGAGGGAGGCAGAAATTTTTTTGTCTGTAACTATTTTAGAATATGATAGATATTTTTTAGGTAACTCATGTTATGATGAATGGAGTTCTTAATCTACATAAATCCTATGTTAATATTTTTAGGAGACCAATTATGTTTTAAATAATTAATCATGTGTGTTTGAAGGTGACTCCTTATCATTGGAAGAAAATGATTTGTCATGAATGTAATATTTTCCACAGTTTTTTGGGCCTTTTGATGTCGTTGATCATATTGGATCCCTAACATATCAGATACCCTTTCTCCCATAGATGAGGCAGGTGCACAATGTTTTTCATACATAATAGCTCCATAATTATCTACTTGATGACTCTCACATCATATATTAGAGATATATTGATGATTATAATGATTTAACCTTCCTGGAATTGACTATGGAGATCTAGGAATGCTACGAGAAGGTGTTTCACTAACATTTTATTCCTTTGGTTTGTATGTTTTGATTACACTGGTGAATAGAGGAGCGTTCTAGTGAACATGATTCACATATGTTCATGTAGTACCCTAATTGTTTTTATTTTGTTATTATCTTATTAAATTTTTCATTTTGTGGAAGTTTAATTTTTTTGATAATGATATGGTTACCTTGTATTTATTATTGTTATTATTTCTCTTTTTTAAGAGTTAACTCCCTCTTGAGAATGTTTATTAGTGGTATATTTCTATTTCATGGTTTCATGTTATTCCTATGATGAGGTAGTTGAAATCCTATGATGGAGAGATCCTTGAGAGGTAACTCATGGGGTGGATATTATAAAACCGCCTTTTTATTTTAACAATGTGTTTGGTTTCAGATTCTTGAGGACAAGAATATTTTGACAGGTATCAAATGTAATTCTCTGAATTCATCTACTATGACCATTTGTGTGTTTCAAATGATTAAGGTAATTGGGGGATAATAGATATGGTTAGGTAGTGTATGGGTACTAAAAGAATAATATTATTGAAATCATGTATTCTATGGTTCACATGTCATAAATTTATAGTTCATTGCTTTAGTGAGTCCATGATTCATGACCCAAAATCTATTTTCTGGTTGTGTGTGGATGGTTAATGGGGTTCTTCGTGATGTGAAATAAATTTGTGTGTAATAGTTAAAGTTGATATTTTTTTCATGGAAGTATAAAACAAAATAATTACATGAAAAGAAAGGGTTTTTTCCATGAAAATAATATATGTAGTGATCCTTTATAAGTTTCATAATATCATTATTTCACAATCCATATTTCCTTAATATCAATTTCCTAGGGAACTGTGGTTCTCTCTTTTTCTATTTTGAAATCCTTTCAATAGGGATTAATCCCAACATTCTTACATTGATATTTAGTAATGAGAGGTATATTATACATTTTTTTCTTTTAGTTCATTGATCTATATCATCCCTCTTTTTCATTCTAGATGATTTTGATTTCTCTCCATTATTCTATCAGAGTTTTCTTGATTATTTCTTCATGGGTTTGCGGCATGGTGTCCTCATAAGGTTGAATATATTATGGTTGGCGTAATCGGGATCAACAATGTTGGTTCCTTCTTAGGGGAACAGTGTTGATTCCATTGGGGTATGGGATTCATTTCATCCCCCATTTATTTACATGTAATCATAAGGATATCATGTGTTAGACCTGTGGATGTAATTGTAAATCCCTTAATAAGGATTTAATAAAATCAATATTGATTATTTTTGGGATAGAAGTTCAATTTTTGAAATTGTGATAAAAATTTTCCTCATGACTATCTAGATATTTTGATATCTATGTTTTTCTTTTTTTCTTTCCTTATTCTATTTTGGATTTTAATATATTCTTAATATAAAACAATAGATAATAAAATTTCTATAATTATTGATTTAATGGACAAATAATTTCAAATGAGGCATGTTAAATGAAAATTGTGTTCCATTTAATTTGGTCATATTTTAAATTGGTTTAATGTGCATGCTTAATTAAATGTGTTATTTCATGATAACGTAATTGAGGGATAATGTGAATAAGTATAATTATTATAGAAAGTATTGAAATTAAAATTATTATCATTGAGAATTATACCTCTATATGTTTGCTGAAATAGTTTTTAATTATAATAGAATGTCTAACATTAGAAATATTGTTATAACATGATGTCATAGGTTTCACATTGTTGGATGTTGTGAATTAAATTGGCTAATTTATTTTGAAAAAAATATTTTTTTTGATAAAGTTAACTGTAAGACCTTGAGTTATTAATAATTCTGAGAATGATGACTTCCAAGAGTTTTGATCAATGAATGTTTATTAGTGTGTAAAGGCTATATACGTTGTTTTTTGGACAATATTTCCCTCCGAGATGTTCTTTTTTCCCTACTAATTTTTTCATATCAATTACATTTGAGATTTTCATCATGATTTGATATTAGCATGTTATTTCTAGGCATGTTATGAATGGTGTGATATGTAGGGAGGGAGGACTGGATGATGTGGTTTCTTATGAATCTTCGGATGAAAAAATGCATCAGGATAAGCATGTTGGTGTTAGGGATGACACTAGATATTATATGAGAGGTTGCATCATATTCTACCAGTTCAGATTACAAATTTGGATGCTTAAATAAACATTAATTTTTCATAACCGATGGGGTTCATGATGATAGAATGAAAATGATAAAAATATGTCACCCTTGATTACATGTGTACTCAGTTTGGATTATTCTTGGACAGTATGGATTTTTTAATTGTGATTAGGGAACATATCATGGAATAAACATAGTAGATAATTTAATAGACTATTAATTAATTTATTGAAGTAAATTAAAAAAATAAAATAATTATGCAATGTATCTCTTTTAAATTATTATGTGATTATTAGATATATAGTATTATATATTCCAGCCTAGTTCTAACTTATATTATCTAGAGTTGAGTATACTATTAGGTTATACCAATAGTGTGGTTTGGATATATATTATATCCTTTTTTGTACTATTTTTTATCATTCTCCACCCATATTAGTTTTAGTGGATGAAACACAGTAGACTCTTGGATGGTGTATTCCCCAAAATCAGAGTTTGGTGATGGATGGTAGGCTACCCTCTGGACCCACACTATTCTCATAGAAGTTTCATATGAAGGTATGTATGTTTGTTAGTTTCCCCATATATGTGTGTAAAGGTATGTGATGTATTATATTTATCCAAACTCATGTATCCGTAAATATTATATCTAGTAAATTTTTATTGGTATTACATATAATATTTGCGTTGGATATAGGTATTAACTTCATGAGTGGGTTGTGATTGTAAGATTCCAGATCATCCATTCAGGAATGTTTTTCCTTTTTCTGGTGTTTTTGAGAAAAGACGAGTTTCTCAAAAATTTTGAAGTGCACGCTGTGTACTTTATGAGTACATG
Organism: Viscum album; assembly: GCA_963277665.1. NCBI lineage: Eukaryota > Viridiplantae > Streptophyta > Magnoliopsida > Santalales > Viscaceae > Viscum > Viscum album. Next base: position 116,760,068 of record OY728127.1, read on the forward strand.
CCATGTACTTCATCATCGCAGGAGGCCCTGTGTTGGCCATGTCATGGCCACACACACGGCCATGTATAGGTGACTTGGAGGCTTCATTAAGAAGAGTACGGAAAGGGAAAGTACACTCCGTGTACTTCAAAAGTACATGACATGTTTTTTCTTTTTTTTCATTAAATGGACCGGGGTAGCGTCTAATTGACAGGGGTGTCTTCTTCTTCAGCCGAAACGTCCCGGAGCACCCTTACAGTGCCAGGACTTCCCTAAGCCCTCGATCGTGCATCTGTTCTCTAAATCAATTGTCTTCAATGTTGTTGGAATAAAAGTGATATGATCTTCCTTCTCCCAGAGCATCGTTTTCCAATTCCTCCTCTTTTACATGTTATCGTGTTTTGAATGTTTTAAATGTTTTTGAAGATATAAGACGTTATAAGGAGATTAAATCATTGTGGTTCAAGTATATTGATCTCCTAACCCCTAGGTTTGGGGTTTGTGCCATTCCGTTGAATTTCATTGAATATTTTGTTCAAATTTGACAAATAACTTTGAATGGGGTATTGCGTGTTTACCGTTTTAGCCCTATTGTTTGCCTACATTTCTTATGTGCTAGAGTAGAGGACATTTCTTCTAAATAGGGTGGATTGTTGTGCTTGGGATGTATTGACCATGTTTGTTTTCCTGTTTGACCTCTAAGTGTTGTTTGCCTATTAGGATTCTCCTTACTTTCCATGCCCAGTATCGTAGGATGGTATGACTATAGTTCCAATGTGCTGATATTCTGTAGAATGAAAGACAAGTAATTTGTTAGGTTTACTTTGGCCATTATGTAGGATATAATTTTGGGACTTATACAGGGCTGTGAGAACCTAGTGTAGTAGACCACAGGGAGAATGGATGTAAAGGCTTGTTCATAGTGTCTTTATAAGACAATGTGAGACAATAGGGGGAATTGATGTTGAGTTTAACTTTAGAGTGTCTGTAGTTCTTTGATGTGAGCCAAAAGGGTAATGAGATGTTGAGTTCTTCCTCAGAGCACCTTTAGCATGATACAAGAATATAGGGGGAATTGATGGTGAGTGCTTCCTTGAGAGTCTACTCTTTAGCTGAACCAGAGGGGTGAGACTGTGTGTGCCTCCCAGAGGGTTTCTAGAACCTGTTGGTTGAACCATAGGGGTTCAGCTGTGAGAACTTCCCAGAGGGTTACCTATTTTTTATACATGCTTGAGTAGCTACTTGTTTATAATTAGATGATAGAATCCGTGGATTGTTTATTTCTTTCCGTACCATTACCTGTCATATATTCACGGACTATTAGGCACATATCTTGTGGTGGTATCATACTAGGATTTAGTCTCACACCTCATTTGGTCCATGCTTTTGGGACCAAACAGATTATATTACTACAGGTTTAGGCAAGGGAAAGAGCCCCTCTACTTTGGGTACTTGACGTGATGAGGAGCTGGAGAGAAATGGGCCAATCATAGGCCTGCGAGGTTGAGGATCTATATTTTCTTTTAATTTTGTACATGGATTAGTACTTTATTTCATCATTTTTCTATTTTTTCTGATTTCCATGACATATATGTATAATTCATCATTATATATGTATATGATCTAGTTGTTTCTCTCTCAGTCATCCATTTATACTGTTTTTTGTTATTATTACTGCTTCTGCTATTGTATATCTGTCTATTTCGGTTGTGCACTCTGAAAATGAGGGAATAGTTTCCCCACTATCACACCCAAGGCCCTCTCTTCTAGTCGGCAGCCTCTGGAGTTTGGGGAAATGCTCTTGAGTCTATGTGACCAACCAGTTACGGGGTGCCTTTGGATAGCTTTCAGAACCGGAACATTACAAAGTGCTACCAGAGGGAGGTTGAATTCCGCACTGATACTAGTCTATCTAGAGCTAGGAAAGATCTATACTATCTTCTGTAACTCATTTGGTATCTTTCTAGTAGTTGTGCATATGCAGGGAGATGGAGTTGTTTCTTACAGGTCTTGGCAGCTAAGGCCAAATGACAGGAATTACCCGACAGACAATCTGGGGTTGGAAGCTTTTGTTCATGCCCTACGTTGATGGAGACATTATCTTCTAGGAGAGAATTTTGTAGTTTTCACCAACCAAAAAAGAATAATGTACATTTTCACTCAGCGTGATTTTAATTTTAGACAGCGGAGGTTGGTTGAGTACCTACAATCCTTTGACTTTTAGCTTGCCTATATGCCCAGGAAAGTCAACACTGTGTCTAATGATTTGAGCAGGAGTACTCAGTTACCAGTATTTCAGGTGTCCAGTAGTGAGTGGTAGCTTAAGGCTATGATCTCTGAGATGCATTTGGAGGTACACAACAGACATGAGTAGACTTTTTAATCTTATATAGTTGTTACCTCTACACTTCTTGATCAGGTACGAATGAGGCAGATATCAGACTCTGAAGGCCTAGTCCTAAGGGAGAGTGTGTTAGGAGAGGACCCTATTCCTGGATAGACAGTAGGCAAAGATGATATCATGATTTCCAGGGAGACGTATGGGTGCCAACAGATATTCCTGAGGAGCTAATGTGGGACTTTTATTCCTCTGTTTGTGTAGTTCATCATCATGTCACCAAGATGTATCACGATCTTCACCACCAGTATTGGTGGCTAGGCATGAAGAGAGTCTACTTGTCAGCAGGTGAAGGTAGGACATTAGCGACCAGTGGGTCTTTTACAGCAATTACCCATTCTCGAGTGGACATGGAATAATGTCGCGATGGATTTCATGACCGGTCTACCAAGGTCACCTCGAGGGAATGATGCAGTTTGGGTTGACATTGAAAGACTCACGAAGGTTGTTCACTTCTTGTCGATCGAGGAGACTGTCAGTGTTGATGATCTGGGACGGCTATATATCCAAGAAATTGTACGTCTTCATGTATTTTCACACCCCATTGTTTCATACAGGGATTCCTGTTTTACTTCTCAGGTCTGGTAGGGGCTTTAGAAGGCTTTGGTTACATAGGTACTTTTGAGTACAACATACCATCTTAAGACATATGGCTAGTCCGAGTGTATGATTTAGGTGCTTGAGGACATGCTCCGAGTATTCATTCTAGACTTTTGAGGTTCTTGGGAGAAACATATACCTCTTTTAATGTTTTACTACAACAATAGTTTTCAAACAACTATTTAGATGACACCTTTTGAGGCCTTGTACCGTAGACCATGTTGATCACCCTTTTATTGGGTGGGGGCAGGAGAGGTAGCTTTGCTGGGACATTTTCATGTTCATAAGACCACAAAGCAGATTGAGATGATTAAAAAAAGGATTGCTACTGAAGAGTCTCGACAGATGCCATATGAAGATCAGCAGAGACGTCCTCTGGAGTTCGAGTTCGGGGATCAGGTTTTCCTATATGTCACACTGAGTTTGGGGCACAGGAATATTTGGAGATAGTGTAAGCATTCACAAAGGTACGACGGACCGTTTGAGGTGTTGGAGAGAGTTGGGCTGATGTCCTATCGGTTTCAGTTACCTCATAGGTACCGAGCCATGCACAACTTCTTCCTTGTTTCTCTACTATAATGTTACTTTTCAGACCTCTCTCAGGCTTTCCAACCCAAGGAAGTCGAGTTGGAGGTGGATGCATCATTCAAGGAGCATCCTATCTAGATATTTAATCACAAAAAAGGTTCTTTTTGGAAAGTCTATTCCTTTAGTACAGGTTCCATGGCAGTATAGGAGAGTACATAAGGAGACCTGAGTGAGGGAGGCCGATTTATGGTCACTCTGGCTAGAGTTGTTCAGGATTTCTTCTTCTACAATGCATTAGGTAAATTCAGAGACGAATTTCTTTAAGGGGGGAAGTATGTAAGAACCCTAATCTTCCTTTCAGGTATGTTTTTCCTTTTTCTGAATATTTTGAGAAAATAGGAGTTTCTGGAAATTTTTAATGTACACGTCATGTAATTTATGAGTACATGTCGTGTACTTCGTTTTCATAGGAGGCCGTGTGCTGGCCTTGTCATGCCCACAAACACAGCCATGTAGAGGTGACTTGGAGGCCACTTTATGAGGAGTTCAGAAAGCGCAAGTACACGTAGTGTATTTCAAAACTACATTCCATGAATTTTCGTTTTTTCATTAAACGGACGGGGGTCACGCCTAATGGACATGGGTGTCTTCTTCTTCAATCAAAACGTCCCAGAGCACCCGTACGATGCTGAGAATTCCATAATACCCCAATTTCGCATCCATTCTATGAATCAACCGTCGTCTATTGCATTGGAATCATAGAGGTAAGATCTTCCTTCTACCAGAGCATTGTTTTCCAATTCTTCCTCTTTTCTATGTTATCGTGGGTTAAACGTTTATACATTTTCATAGAACTACGATGTTATAAGTAGATTCAAGCATTTTGGTTCAAGTATATTGATCTACTAACCCTTATGTAGGTGGTTTGTGCCTTTCAATTGATATTCATTGAATATTTTGAGCAAATTCCACAAATACCCTTGAATGAGGTATTGCGTGTTTACCGTTTTAGCCCTATTGTTTTCTTTCTTTGCTTATGTGCAATAGTATAGGATATTTCTTGTGAATAGGGTGAATTTTTGTGCATTGGATGTATTTCCCATGCATGTTTTCATGTTTTGACCTCTGGATCATGTTTTCCTGTTATACTTCTGTTTACATTCCATGCCAAGTATCGTAGGATGGTATGATTGTAGTTCCACTATGCTGATATGATGTAGAATGCTATCCAAGTAGTTCATGAGGCATACTTTGGCCATTACATGCGCTATACTAGTTTGACATACACAGGGCTGTGACAACCTAGTGTAGTAGGCCACATGGAGAATGGGCGTAAAGTCTTCTCCCGCGTGTCTTTATAATATGATGTGAGACCACATGGGGAATTGACATTGACAGATTCCTCAGAGTGTCTATAGTTCCTAGACGATGGCCATAGGGGGAATGAGATGTTGATTTCTTCCCAAGAGTTCCTTTAGTATGATACGAGACTATATGGGGAATTGACGGTGAGTGCTTCCCCAAAGAGTCTACTCTTTAGCTGAAGAAGAGGGGTGAGATTTTGGGTGCCTCCCATAGGGTTTATAGTACTTGTTGGCTTCACCATAGGGGTTAGGCTGTGATAACTACCAAGTGGGTTACCTGTTTTTTTCTAATTTCTTAAGTCACAACATACTTTTTTGTAATTAAATTCTAGAATCTATGGATTATTTACTACTTTACCTATCGTTACCTATCATATATTTACAGACTATTAGGCACAGATCTCATGGTGGTTTCCTACAAATATTTAGTCTCACTCCCTGTTTGGGTGATGCATTTGGGCCCAAACAGATTATATTTCCACAATTATAGAAAAGGGAAAACGCTCTTCTACTTTAGGTACTTGATGTGCTGGGGAGCTGGAGAGCCAGGGACCAATATTTGACTTGTGATGCTGAGGATGTGGCTTCTGTATTACTTTTATAATTGGTTTAGTACTTTATTTCATCATTATTATTTGTTTGGCCACATTCCTTGATATATATGTATCACGCATCATTATATATATATTCTCTAGTTGTTTCTTTATCTGTCATTTGTTTTTATTGTTGTTTGGTATTATTTTTTACTCCACTATTGTATATCTATTTATTTCCAATGTGTACTCTACCAAGGAGGGAATAGTTTCCCCACTATCACACCCAAGGGCCTTACTGATAGTCGAAAACCTCTAGTGATTGGGGAAATGTGCATGAGGCTATGTGACGAACCGGGTACGGGGCGCCTTTGGGTGGCTTCCGGAACCAGAACATTACCGTGATGGATTGAGTTTTAAGATTTGTTGTATGATACACATAATTTGAGAAATAGAGGACACATAAATTACGTGTTTACTACATATAGTAATGTGATATGTGAAGATGTGATTAATTAAATCATGTGGTTTGTGTTGTGATACATAAACCATGTGCATATATGATGTCTTTTTTGTAGACATATGGCTCTAGATGTGTGATGTTGGGAAAAGAGGAAATCCAGTGGAAAGTATAAGATGGATAATGTTGATATTTTATCATGATATTTAATTCTCTATTTTATAGGGTACATAGTGAGAGTTGTCCATATTGCGGCTTCAAACATAGTATATCAATTTAGGTGATGAGTTAGTATCCCTAATATTAAATGTGATTTAGAATGATTTAATTATCATTTACAAGAGAGTATCTACGGAGTATCCTACTGAGAATACATTTATGGTCACCCAATTTATATATAAATAGTATTCTGGTCACCGATAACATGTTTGATAAAAGGATGGATATTATTATCTAGTAGTTTTGTAGTAGTTTGGGGCTTCATGGTGGCATCTGACATTAGCATTTTGTTCTTGTTGTCTTCCTTTCAATTTTTTAGTACTATATGAAATTTCATTTTCTCACTTTAGATTTATTTTATATGTCTGGGTAGTTGTTTATTGTTTTATTTTTGTTATCTATCAATTTTTTATGTTCACTTTTAGGAGAATTCCACCAATAAGTATCTTTATCATACCCTTAGTACATGTCTCCAACTTGGGCCTACTGGTGGTGGGACACAGGAAGCCACATTATCTATTCTAATTTCGAGCCCATGAGGGACACATATATGGGGAGGGGCCATGATAATAGCTCTATTATGTGGGGAAGGTGTTACCATTTTATTTGAGATGTAAATTTAATTTTTAGAACACTTTTACATATATTGATAATACGATGAAACTATTCAATGTTCAATGGATCAATAGTTGACAAATGAGTAAAAGAGACATATCTTGGTTGATCAAAATAACAAAAATTCATATATATGAACATTTGGTTTTAAAATAATTATTTCATATAAAAGTGGATAAGGTCAATTTATACCTTATACATATAGCATGGTAACTAATTTATATCCATGGTGATAAATTACACATGAAAAGATCGAGATTTAACCTTTTTCCTAATTCAATAAGTGAAATAAAAATTATTAAATTAATTATATGAAATATAATTTTTAATTGGGTAAATAATTATTTTTAAAATCAAAACAATTATTATTATAAAAATAGATTTTTTAAAACGTTTTTAGAGATTATATTTTTATATATGATCAGATTATCAATGGTTATTGTCTTTAAAGATAATAATTGAAAAATAAGGAATTGAATAAAAGTAATGAGACTTAAAAGGATATAAATAACTGAACCTCACAATGAAAATAATGTATTTAAGAGAATTAGTAGAAAATGTTTTAATATTATAGTGACATTTAAATTTATTACAAAATTTAATTCTATAGGTTTTCTAACTTAAATTATTATTTTAAATTTCGTAAATTTATTTCTAAAATTAATATTTAATTAATTGTCATTTTGTTAAATATCCAATGTGATCCTTATATGGTGTTAAAATCTTGGAAATTTTAAAAAAATTAAATCATCTATATCTAAATATAAAATCATAAATTTTATAATATGTTTAAAAAATTCATTCTCAATTAACAGTAATATATATGGATCAATAATAATGCATGTTTTTATTTATAAAAAAATGGAAACTACATATTGATATTTTTTGAATAAAATCATAAATTTTAATAAATAATGTTTTTATAAGAAAATGATATATTAATATATTAACTGGTATTATTATTTTTCCATATTATTTACCATCTTAATTTTCATCATCCAATTATTAAAATAAAAATAATCATCCATTAATCATATGTTTCATGAAATATAAATGTGAGTCTCATAAAGGTACACTTCTAGAAGAGTAAATTTCTAAACTATAATGTTTTTATTTTTGTAATTTTAGGTAAAATAGTTTATTTTTTTCAATTTAGTGTATAATTTATTTTTCATAGTTCATATTTTTCATAATTTTGTAACATTTATTCATTACCTAAAATTTAATGGATATTTTTTAATAGTTTTAAATATATATTTTTTTATTTTCTCTAAATATTATATGATACTTTTTTATGTTTGGTGTTTCATGTGTTTCATTATATTGAACATATATATTTTTATTTTAATGTAAACATACATTATAATTTCTAGATGGATACATTCACTTACCCTTATATAAATTACATCCACATAATTCGAGTTATAACATGATATTCATTCCCAAAGGAAAATCAAAATTAACTATAAATATCTAATGATCATTTGATTAATTAGGATTTTAAAATTTATTTATAAATATGATAAAAAATATATTGTGTTTCTATTAATGAAGTTATACTCATTCTTAATTAGAAATATAATTATATCAGTGCATGTTGTTCTACATTCCTAAAGAATAATTTGTCAGAAAACATAAAAATCAATTGTAATATAACAATATCATTCGGGATTTTAATATTAAAAAACTACTAGATAGGAAAAAAAGACTTATAATATATGAAATTCATTATTCAAAAATCACTATGTGATACATTAGTATTCGTTTCATAGGATTTTTCATGTTCTCGTGGTTTTCGGTGACTATCTCCCTTGTTGGCCTTCTTATTTGGGAATTGATTAACATAATGCCCAAATTTCATGAAATTGATGATATGGATTTTTGTTTCTTCTCTATTTATATTACACTTGTGAGTGTAATCACCTTATTCCTCCCAAAAATATCATTGAAAGATCTTATTAAGGTAATTTACCAAATGTTACATATCATGTCTTTGACAAAATATAAATTTATTGTTTTTTTCATTATCATATTCTTCCCATGAAATTTAATTATACTTCATATTTCCATTACTGTGTATGTTGGAAAAATGAACTATTTTCACTTTTTTAATCATGATATGTGATAGATATTTTGAAATTATCATAAGGACTCTCATGTTCAATCATATTCTTGATGGATTGTTCATTTATTTAATATCCACAATGTCCCTCAAACCTATAGACCCTTATACATCCATCCAATTCTAAAACCCAAATATTTATCATGAGTAGAAATAATGAAATTTTAATAATTAAAAATACAAAATAAAATTATACTAAAAGATATATCACATAATAACATGAATATATTAACTTATAGTGATTACAAGTCCACTTGTATCACACTTGGTTAAACCTATATCATAAATATTTTTTAATATATCAATCATGGTTCAAACAAGGGTAAAATGAGTTTAGATCACCCATGATTATTAAAATTATCCTTAGAATTGTTATCCAATATTTACTATGAAAATTCACAAATTATTCTTTAGCTACAAAATTATTTAAATCTATGGTCTCAATATCCAACATATCCTACCTCAAAAAACATGATTAATTATTATAGATAAATTCCCATGAATTAATATTACCTTATAATATACACTCTAAAATATACATTTCTAGAAACCTATTTGAGTATCCATGAAATTAAACAATAAAAAGATTATATATTCCTCTAAAATATTACACATAAATTAATCATGAAATTTTATTAGAGTTTGGATTTTAAATTACATAATATATATCATAATGGTTTATCCATTTGTAATCACCATAAAATAGAAAAATAAAAAATAATCGATTTTCATTATTATTAAAACAATTTAACATATTCCACCATAATTTTAGTTAAAATGTTTTGATGTACATTCCTTAAAAGTATAACATAATCCATAATAGCACTTAAAATATAGAATTATTCAATTTAAAAATTTAACATAACTAATTTAAATAGTATAGTGTAGAAAGTATTAGTTTCTATTATGATTTAAACCGCATTACCTTTGGTATAAAAATGAATATCGCATATTCCACTATAATATTCAAATAATAAAATTCATAACTACATATTTATCATAACTTATTTGGTAGTAAGACATAGTAGTTTCCATGTATATTCCTTTCAAAATTTCATTTTCAAGATCTAAATTCTACCAAATATTAAAAATCCATGTTATTATAATATATAATATGAATATGGAAACATAAATATGAATATATCTTCCCTTAAGACACATATGACACATTCATATCATCTTATGACTCATTTTAAATCCAAAGTTTTCCATGTTCATTTATTATTTGGATAAATAACATAATTAGATTTCATCATTATAAAATTATTCCGGTTGATTCATAACGAGAATGTAAATTCCCAATGATTATCACATCAGTGTGTATGTTTAGGTATTATGTTATAGGTCAAAAAATCCTGAATAATAGGATTTGTTGAATTAATTCTTAACCATATCATTTACGATTAATTATCTATATGTTAATTTCATTCAAAACCTCATCCACTTGAAATATATAGACGTAGGTGTCTTTCTCAGAAAAAATCTATATTAACTATATTTTATGAAAAAATTAATCGTTTATCAAATACAAAGACTTATTATTATGGGTATTACTAGGGTTCTCTAACCATAATACCCAAATATCATGTTCAATATTGACTTTGGATCAAATCATTTACTATTCTAAATTGGTATCTATAACTATAAAAATGTAATGAAACATAACATTTCAAAACATAATTTTTTAACAATATATTCATAATCTAAATTTTTTCAATACCTTTTTTTATATTTTCTATGATTCCCCCACCCACACTCTTGGATTTAGGGATCATAAAATCATACATTACATACATAATTTTATACCATTATAATAACCTAGATATAACCATCCATAAATAAAAAACAATAACTTTTATTGTTTCCCTTAAATCTAAATATCATTTTTAGGTTTTGAGATTTATATATCATAAAAACAAATTAAACTTTATAATTTCATTTTCATTGTCACGACCTGTCTCCTGGGGCCCGTATTGCGACTACCCGAGCCCACCATTCATACGCCAGGGGCTGGCGACTAGCACCAAAGGTATAAATCACTAATCTGGGAAGGCATTGCTATCATAACTATAAAAAACACATCAAAGTACACAAATGGAAGAAAAAACTAAGTAAAAAATGTATACAAAGGATGTGCTAGAAAGTAAAAGGGTCTGGAAATACAATCCCAATAGGAATGTATAAGTACAACTGAAATAAAGTACAATAGATGAAAAGTAAAGAAGCTACTAGGTCATCCTCTAGGGTTACCACTAGAAGGGCAGGTACAGATGGCCTCCTCAACACTCCACATCCGTCCTTCCGCTCCTTATATAGTCAGGAAGAGTGATCCACCTCTGGGTACCTTCTAGTCCTACTAATCTCTTCCTCAGTCAGTGTTGTCTGTCTTCTGCAACCAACACAACGAGGTGTGGGCATATCCCATGCATGGGTGAGTATAACGATACTTAGTAGGGACCCTGAGAACCTTAGTATCTCACTAAATCCAACAAGGATAAACCAAAAATAATGGATTCAATGTATAACCATTACTTAGGTATATGCCCATACATACACCTATGTTATCTAGTAACCAATCTCAATCATGAGAAAACTCAAAAGTCGTTTAATCAGCTCAAACAAGAATTTTATTCAAGGGGATAGTACCAAGTATTATCCCCAATAAAATTGTAAAAACTTCAGATTCTAAAGTACTCCTTCTCTATAGAGTATTGTGGGCATGTCGCATCACACAAAGTTTCTTCCCACTTTCTTGTACTACTAAGGTACTCCTCCTGTCGCATACCTTGGGTCTCCTGCATCAAACAGAGGCGCACACCACTGTGGGTCTGCCGCGTCACACTAAGGCGCTCCCCTTCATAGCATGATGAGGTAATACTCCTATCGAGTACCATGGGTCTATTGCATCACACAGTGGTTGTTCCCACTATGGTTCCTTCACATCATATATAGGCGCTTCCCACTGGGCTAGTCGAAACACTCTGAGTTGATTGGTCAGCAGTCATCAGGTCTCAGCCAGCTACTCTGTCTACGCACTAAGCTCGCTCGTCTCCAGGGAGGATCCATTCAAAAATATACTGGTCAATGATCCAACTACCACGAATATCCATGAAGAAGTATATTAAAGGTCTGCCTCATCATTGGGGTCTCAACGCAACAGAAGGCACATCAATCAGACACCCGGTCTATGAGTTATTGGCATTTCTTTCTCGAGGACCTGGTTCGATTTCAGGTTCAATCCATCCCAACCGTACACCAACTGTGTCCAAACCTCACGTGGGGTATACCAACAAGACCGTCTATCTATATGATTCCCGTCGCTGCAGAAGGTTCTTTGATCGGACACCCGTAGCCCAAGATATGGGAAAAAATGTTTATTCGGGTCAAATAGGTTCGGACCGGTGTCCTACCCGGTCCGCAGGTCTGACTTATCCAAAGGGGGCGGCTCGGCCTGAGGGGGCGGCCCACATGGCCTGGCCGGTCAGTAGATGGCGTCACCCTATGAGGCCGGCCTTGTCGCATCTAGGGGGAGGCGCTCGCCCCATAGAATAAAAAACGGTTCATCCGTTTTGGTGGAACCAAACTGGCGCCAGGTGGCATCGGTCAAGCTCACGCGAGACCCAGCGGGGTCTCACTCACCCGGCTGGCCGAGTGGCCAGCCGCTTTGCACCGTCGGCTGCTGGCCCATCACCGACTGCTCCTTTTCCTCCACTGCTGCCCACCCTTGACGTGTCTTGATAGAATGTAAAAATCTGAAAATTCTATGGAAATTATTTTCATAAATACATGGGATATTTATGAGTCTGTGAAAGTTTATGACGCATGATTCCGAGGCCTGGTGTGCTCGGAATTAATTTCTGAATTTTTTTCTGGGTACATTCAGTAAACGTGTGAGCAAGATTTTGTAACTTTTGAACCGGTGCTCGGAACTGAAATCAGATTGCTCTGTTGATCTCGCAACACCGTTATTCCCATAAGAAGACTTTCACCTCGACGACATTTGTTCGAGAATGGAAGTTAGGATTTTGGATTTTAATAAAATTAAATACAAATAAAGTGCTATCTTATTTTCATTTAATTAGTGGTTAAAATCTCCAAGAGGTGGTTGGAGGTGGGGGCCACCACACCATAACCTACCATGAGAGGCTTTAGTGGTGGGGCCCACCCTCACATAACCTCCCCCTGATACCAATTTGCCACAACTCGTCCCCTGGGGCCCGTATTGTGACTACACCAAGGCTGCCCCCCATTGGCCAGGAGCTGGCGACTAGCATGAAAGGCGTAAATCCCTAAAATGGGAAGGCATTAACTAAATACAAAAGAAGTTCTTGAATGTAAATGGGGTTGGAAATACAAGCCCATTAGGAAAGTATATGTACAATTGAAATCATGTACAATAGAAGAAAAGTAAAGCAGCTAATGGGTCATCCACCAGGGTTCCTACCTGAAGGGTAGGTACAGATGGCCTCCTCATCACTCAATGTCTGTCTGTCCACTCCATGTATCATCACACCGGGTGGTCTACCTTAGGGTACCGTCCAGTCTTGCTACTCTCTACATCAGTCAGCACTGTCCGTTGTCTGCAACCAACATAACGAGGTGCGGTCATAGCCCGTGTAGAGGTGAGTATAACATTTCTCAGTAGGTTCCCCGAGACCTTCAAGGTGTCACTAAATCCACAAGGATAAACCAAAAATCATAGATTCAATGGATAACCATTACATAGGTATATAACCAAACATATACCTATGTTATCCAGTAACCCATCTCTATTATGAGGAAAACTCAAAAGTCATTGACTCTGCTCAAACTAGTTTTTTATTCAATGGGGAAAGTACAATGTATTATCCCCAGTCAAACTTTCGAAACCTCAGCTACATAATTACTCCTACTATATAGAGTATTTTGGGCCTACCGCGTCACAAAAAGGCACTTCCCACTATCATGGACTGCTGAGGTACTCCTCTTGTCGAGTAATGTGGGTTTGCTGCGTCACACAGAGGCGCTCCCCACTAAGGGTTAGCTGTGTCACACATAGGTGCTCCCCCTCATATCCTGCAATGGTACTCCTCATATCGAGTACCATGGTCCTGTTGCGTCACACTGAGGCGCTTCCTCTTGTGGGTCTGCCGCTTCACACATAAGCGCTTCCCACTAGGCTAGTCGAAACACTCAGAGTCGATCAGTCAGTAGTCGTTTGGTCTCAGCTAGCTACTTGGTCTCTTCACTAAGCTCGCTCGTCCCTAGGAAGGATCCCTCCTCGAGTTACTGGTCTATGATCCCACTACCAAGAAGTACCATTAAAATGTATCTCAAATTTCCTCCTCATCATAGGGGTCTCAACGCAACAGGCGACGCGTCAATTGGACGCCCTGTATGTGAGTTATTGGCATTTCTGTCCTTGGGGGATGATTGAATTTTAGGTTCAAACCAACCCAACCGTGCCCCTAATGTGTCCAAACCTCACATTGGGAATTACAAAAGAACCATCTCACTCTAATATTTACATCACAGTAGATGGTTCATTGATCGAATACCCGTATCCCATGATATGTGCAAAAAGGTGAATTCGTGTCGAACGGGTTCAGACTGGTGTCCGACCCAGTCCGCGGGTCTGACCCGGCATGAGGGGGCAGCCCGGGCAGAGGGCGGCTCGGCCCGAGAGGATGGCCCGGAACGAGGGGGTGGCTCATCCAGAGGGGACGGCCTGGTCCGCGGGGGCAGCCCGCATGGCCAGCTGGCGGCCCGCGTGACCTGGCCGGCCAGAGGGTGGCAGCGCCCACCCTAGCCATGTCTAGAGGGGAGGCACATGCCCCTTGGAATCCCGAACAGTTGAACCATTAGTGTGGAACACAATCGGCACTAGGTGGCACTGGTCCAGCTCAAGCGGGACCCATATGGGTCCCACTTCTCCCAGCTGGCCGAGCGGCGAGCTGCTCCGCCCCATCGGCAGGCGATCCATTGTCGGCCGCTCCTGTTCCTCCGCTGTGGCCCGCCCTAGCCGCGGCTCTGCTTCTTTATGCAGTGCGAAGGTGATGTGCCCATCCGCCATGGCCCGCCCTGGCCGCAGATCTCCTCCTCCGTTCGGTGCGATGGCGCCCTGCCCATCAGCCGCGGCAAAGGTGGCCCACTAGGTCCCGTGTGAGTCGGACCGGTGCCACCTGGCGCCGGTTTGGTTCCACCTGAATGGTTCAACCGTTCAATATTACAGGAGTGCGCGCTCCTCCCCCTGGACGCGGCTAGGGCGGGCCCCGTATGGCACTGCCATCAGGCCACATAGGCCGAACCTTCGTTATGGGTTGTCCCCTTGGGCTGGGCCACCCTCAGGCCGAGACAACCACTCGGGCTGGGTTAGACCCGCGGGCCGGGACAGACCCGTGGACTAGGTTAGACACGAGTCTGAATCCGTCTGACATGAATACACGTTTTTTCCCATATCACAGGCTACTAGTGTCCGATCGACGAACCGCATATAGTGATGAGAATCTATGAGCGATACAGTTCTTTTGGCATACCCCACTTGTGATTTGGAAACAATTGGGGGTACGGTCAGGTTGGTTTGAACCTAAAATCCAACCGGGCCCCCGGGATGGAAATACCAATAACTCACAGATCGGGCGTCTGATTGACGCGCTGTCTGTTGGGTTGAAACTGCTATGACTAGGTGGACCTTTGAGATACGTATTCGTGGTACTTCGTGGAAGTTGGAGTATCGACCATTAGCTCGCGGGGAAGATCCCCTCTAGAGACGATGAGCTTAGTGTAGAGACCTAGTAGCTGGCTCAGACCTGACGACCGCTGACAGATTGACTCGGAGTGTTTTGGCTAGCCCAGTGTTAAGCACCTCTGTGTGATGCGGTAGACCCACCATGGGAAGCGCCTCCTTGTGATGTAGTAGACCCATGATACTCGACAGGAGGAGTACCTCAAAAGGCTACGAGGGGGAGCGCCTTTGTGTGACGTGACAGACCCACAGTGGGGAGCACCTCTATGTGACACAGCAGACCACAGTACTCGACAGGAGGAGTACCTCAGTCGGCCCGAACAGTGGGAAGTTCCACTGTGTGACGCGGTAGGCCCACGGTACTCTATAGAGAGGTACTTCAGCAACCAAAGTATTGACTGTTTGACTGGGGATAATACTTGGTACTACCCCATTGAATAAAATCCTAGTTTGAGCTGAGTCAATGACTTTTGAGTTTTCCTCCAGATTGAGATGAGTTACTAGATAACTTAGGTATATGTATGGGAATATACCAATGTAATGGTTATCCGTTGAATCCATGATTTGTGGTTTATCTTTGTTCTATGTAGTGAGACCTTAAGGGTCTTGGGGTCCCTACTGAGTATTGTTATACTCACCCATATATAGGCAATGCTCGCATGTCATTGCGTTGGTTTTAGACGACGGTGAGCGGTGACTTAGACAAAGAGTACCAGGACTGGACGGTACCCAGAGGTGGACCCCTCGGCCTGAAGGTACACAGAGCGGAAAGATGGTCATGGAGTGTTAAGGTGTCTATCGGTACCTACCCTTTAGGTAGGAACCCCAGAGGATGACCCAATAGCTGATCTACGTTTCTTCTGTTGTAATTTCTTTCAGTTGTACTTGAACTTTTCTATGGGGCTTATATTTCCGGTCCCTTTTACATTCTATCAATTCATTTGTATACAGTTTTTACTTAGTTTTTTTCTTCCATTTGTGTACTCTGATGTGTTTTTTCAGTTATATAGGCAATGCCTTCCCAGTTTAGGGATTTACGCCTTTGGTGCTAGTCGCCAGCCCCTGGCCTATGGAAGGCGGGCTTGGGGTAGTCACGATACGAGCCTCGGGGGATGGGCCGTGACAAATTGGTATCAGATGGAGGTTATGTTCATGTGGGCTGCACCACCATATATTCTCACGGGAGGTTATGGTGTGGTGGCCCCCACTGCTGACCACCTCTTGGAGGTTTTAACAACCAATTAAAGGAAAATAAGCTAACACTTTATTTTTTTTAATTTCATTAAAAACCCAAAATCTAACTTCCATTCTCTAATAGCTGTCATCGAGGTGAATGTCTTATTAAGTGAATACCAGCACATCGAGTTCAATGGTGCCCTCAGATTTCAGTTTCCTGCACCAGTTCAAAAGTTATAAAATCTTGCTCGCACGTTTAGGGAACATACCCTAACAAAACTTCAGAAATTGATTCCGGGCACACCGGATCTCAAAATCAAGCACCGTAAATTTTCGAAGACTCATAAAATTTCCATGTATTTATGAAAAAAGTTTTCAACGGAATTTCTGGGGATTTACATTGATTTTTTAATGTAGAAAACTTTTTCATTATATAGGAAACTAAATAATTCGTTATAAATCATTAATTCCTACCACAATTATTTCACATGAGTGATCCTTATAAACATGTATCAAGTATATATTTTCCCTATAACCTAGGAAAATGGATATATAAGAAGGGTAACATAAATACTTTATAAGGGTAAAATATAAATGAAACATTAATGGATTAAACATTGCATAAATAATATGGAATCAATATGTTAACAAAATGTATCCAAATTAAAATTAAAATGGGGAATATACTATATCCATAAAAATAAAAGATAACATGGATATTAATAATACTGATCTCATACTAATGTAATAAATAATTCCATTTATCAAAAACCTACATTCAAATCCTTGTGTCAAGAATCATTACTTTTCATCGAGACCGATGTGAAGACAATATGTTGTCAAGGATTTGTGCAAAGATAATATCTTATCATGGGACGTTTCATACATCAATTCAATAATTTATTCTTTTGTGAGACATATTGATTTATTAAAGGTATATATAATTTCAATCCCCACCCATAACTTTTTTAAGAACAATGCATTCACCATATGATAAAATGAAAACATTACCTAATCAACATTTCCAATAATCCTTTGTAATTAAATAACAAAATATAGAATTGAAATACATTTCCCCATATCAATACAATATCGTACATTCTAAGGGAAATAATATAATCTATTTCATGTAAAATTATATGTTCAAAACATATTGTGGAATGGGTATAAAACTAACACAACATCCAAGTAACATTTTCAATGTCCATCTACAAAATAAAAGTTGATGGTTTCAAAATTACATAACCCAAAAGATGATAAAAATTTATTAATTGGTTTATATAGTAATAATATATTTCAATGAAAATAATGATATAATTATAAAGAATAAAATCAAGGTGTATCATCTAACAAACAATTATGTAACAAGTTCAAATACTATCTTAACATAATGAAAATAAATCGAGTTATCAAAAATCCTCTCTATAGTGGAAACTACTAAATCTCTAGAAACATGAATAGTGGATCCTTATTTTTCTAGTAAATCAAAATAAATAACCTAATTATGATAAAAATATATCGATCATAAGTGAAAAATGCCTTCAAAGGAAACCATGTGAAAAAAATGTAGTGTATCATATGGAATCTGAATAGTGATCGTGGAGAACCTTAGGGCCTGAGTAACTCTTCAATTAAAAAAATGATGAATGTACAAGATTTTAATTTAATATAATACACAATTATTAAAATATTCCTTAGGATATTATTTTTCAAAAATGTATTATATACATTTCATATATTAAAATATTTTAATAAATATAATATTTGTTTCAATGAATAGAAATTGAGATGAAAAGACATAACTCTTGACATGACATCCATGAACATAAATTAACAATAAGAATAAAGAAAAAAATTCATATATATCTAATAATTTTGAACCAAAATCATATATATTATCCTTAATACACATTATATTTCTCTACTCCATCCATGACTTTTTTTTATTTTACACATTTTGTGTTATTATATTTAATTATTGGTAGTAGTTTCATAATAGTGTTATTTGTGTTTCTTTATCATTAAAAGTTTATAATTAATATTTCATACATGTTAATTGAATTTATTATTAATATATATATATTTTTAATTTTATAATATTATTTCATTTTTGTTTTGGTTCATAAAAATGAAGATGATAATGTTGATGATATAATTTCTGTGATTTTTAACGAACGAGCTATGTTTTCTAAATTAATGAGTAAAATATTGATACAACCCTACAAGAAAAAACATATTTTTTATAATCGTAAAATATTAAAGTAGAATATATATTCTAATATTCACCCATTAAATAAAATGATTTTATTGTTCAATTATGTTCTTAAAAAGACACAAACATGAACAAACGGTGATTAATGAATGATTTTGAGGTGGTTTTGTTGTAAATAAAAAAATAAGAAAATTAGTTTTATTATTTTTTTATTATGTGTAATGTATAATAATTATAATTAATTTTAATACTAATTAATAGATTTGAAATTGTCGCAGGCTATTAAAAATTGACTATCTTCTGAGTATGCTTATTATGAGAAGTTAAATGAACAAATATCATTTGTAGAAAATATCATTACTATGATGTTTAGACTATAATAACATTAATATAATACTATTATTAGAGTAATAATTATCCTCTAATTATACCCATAGATCAATTATTTTATGTGGTTATGGAAAAGGTAACATGTTACATCATAGAGGCGGTTGTTTACACAACACATAAATGATGATTTTATTTTCCATAATGGATGTGGTGTATGAATAAATATAATTAATTAAAATTATATATTTTTATTAAATAATAAAAAGTATACTAGTTTAATTAATATATTTGGTTATAATATATTTTAAAAATTCAATTAAGAGGAAAACTATGTAGATTATGACACTCATGTCAAGGAAATTTATTTACGTAGGAAGTATCCAAGAATTTGATGTGATTATTCTAACTATGGGTGAAATGGGAATTATTTTTAGGGGATATGTTTATAGGGAGAGTAAAATGGATTATTTTTTTGGTGTAATTATAAAATAGGAAAAAATCCACACTTCTAGATCAGGTGCTAAAAACATTAAAAATAATTTCCAAACTTTGATAATGTTAAATGTGACACTATTTTTCCAAAAAATCATACAATTTTTAAAGGAAATATTGGATCCCTTATATACCAATTGACATTTTAGACTTATAAATATAATGAATTTGGAAAAAATTAAAACAACATGGGTTCATAAAAAACATAATCTTAATGAATAAAATTATATTCCACTATAAGAAACATTAATAATTGCTCATTTACAAAATCCATGTGATATCCTTCTTGAAAATGTTCATTTAAGATCCATCCTCATAACATGTGGAAAATAAAAACATCGAATAGTGAGATCAGATGCATTATAAGGGAAAACAAATGTGTAATAAAACCATGATCATATAAAAATATAATATGAAAATAAGGTTATTTTATAAAAAATATAACATTTTTATATTAGAACAAGTATATCATAGATTAAAATCATGAGTCATTAAATAAAATAGGGATGTTCAAATGAAATGAGTTATAAATTAGTAAAATAGAAAACTAAAATCATTTTTTCTGTAAAAAGTTAAAATTGAGTGATAGTGAATCAAAAAATAATAATATAATATTGAAATATTTTAGTAATCCATTTAATAAGACCAATACACGAAAGAAAATAATGCTTTAAGGAAACTCTTGAATTTTATTTAAAAAGAATATCTCTTATAATTATCATCTTAAAGGATTTGGTATTTATCCAATGAATCAAATATTTATATCCTCTATAAAGAAACATTAAATATTATGAAAAAAATAATAAAATAAAAATTAAATCCACACATGCACATATCATGACAAAATCATGATGGAAATGTTTAACCCATTGAATTAAAAATGGGTTGAGAAGTCCTTAACGACATTATAATCAGTAAAATATTAAGTACTAGAAAAGTTATTATTTTCAGATGAAATATTTAATACCATGAATATAATGATATTAATGACATTATATACTATACATAATTATATATTCACCATTAAAAATTAATAACAAGTTAATAAGGAATATATCCCACAAAATTAAAAGTGACAGGAGAATTACAAACCTCATGCGTTCTTTAGTTGTGGGTTCATTAACCTATGATATAAAGTTCAAATAGTTTCATTAAGTCATTCCTGAACTGTATTCATATTTATAACATCCTATTAATTTATTTTATAACATTATTTATCCCATTAATTAATCATATTTCTTTATTTCCATTTTTTAGGTGTATTCATTTCATGGTTCCATGATCGGTTTATTTTTTGTAATATAATTGATGTACATGTAAAATGAGATTACAAAACTAGATGTGGAATTAAATAGTATTCATGAAATTACAGTGGTCTAAATTATTCAATATTTCTTTTTTTTACATGAGGATAATTCATTTGATAAAATGTTAATGATAAATGTGTGGTTTATTTTGGCAGTTTCTATGAACACTACGATCTAGTTTCTTTTTATTTACTATAGTAAGTGTATATTTGATCAAAAACATTGAATATGAAATAATATACTAATTAAAATATTTTTTTAACTAGAGTAATATTTTTAAGTCATTCCCAGATGGTTGTAGTGGTAAAAAAACAATACCAATATTCATGGAGATTTTTAATCACAATAACATGGAAAATGGTTTCATTTCATTGATTAAGAGTATATAATATACCAGGTGTATATAATATATTTCATTATCAAAATAAAAAAATATTATATAATTTATTCCATATTTATAATTATTTTATGGATGAATGAGATGAGGATAATGTATAAGAGTAAATAAAAATAAGAGTGGTGTTTTCCAAAAATAACCTCTTGAATATCACCTCTTTGAGAGACCGTTGAGGGCCTTGGGTTTGGTATTTTTGTGAATCTATATACACCTGGAAGTGGGAGGGTGATGAAGAGTGGTTTTTATGAGGGTTGGGGAGCTTCATGTCCAGAGAGTCAAAATGGGTTGGTGTGTTGTGGTATTTATACTAGAGGAAGTGTCTTATTAATTGATGAAAATTATGATTATTTTATATTTAAATCCAACAACATTGAGGTGGAATTTAATTTGATTAATTTGGACGAAAAATAATACATTATTGGAACTTAAGGGTCGATATTTTACTCAGAAACACATTATATGTTATTTTTTTATATATTATATGTTGTTACATTTTTAACATTAACATGTTTCATTTTTTACATATACCGCAGTAAATAATCTTATCACCATGGTAACATTTTTATACATAACAATTTAAAATTATAATACTATCATATTTAGAAAATATTATTCAAAAAATTAAACCCTTTTATCAAATTCAATTTATATAATTCCAAAAATTATATTTAATTTTAATCCAACATACACAACAAAAATCATGATTTCAAGGGGAAAAGATCAAAAAGTAAAATGTTTTTATATCCAATTTCAATGTGACATTGATTAAAATTAACTAGACTAGATCAATTTATGAGTAATGCAACTAATTTTAATTTAGAAAAAATTATAATATAGTTTATTTATATAAAAAAATTTAAATAAAAAGTAGTTTTCAATAAAAAGTCATTATATTTCACAATTCGTCAAGAAATAAAACTTATCTGAAAAATACAATAGCAACACCGTAAACTGATTTCGAAATCATTATTTCAAAAATAAGTTTCTATTATAAAGTATCACATTTATAGAAATCAAATGTTTGTTTTAAAAATATTGTCCTTTAAAAGGCGGTTAAATTACCTTGTATAAAAATACATCTTTTAAGCTTAAAATTGAAATTATTCTTTTCTAAACCCTATATATCTTATTTAAGGAATAAAAAAATATTTTATTGAAAATATAGCACATATATTTCATCATTATATATAAATAATAGGGATTAATTCAAATTATTAATATAATATTCCATTTGGATCATAAAAATAACTTATTTATAAAAACAACTCG
Organism: Viscum album; assembly: GCA_963277665.1. Lineage (NCBI taxonomy): Eukaryota > Viridiplantae > Streptophyta > Magnoliopsida > Santalales > Viscaceae > Viscum > Viscum album. The sequence continues at coordinate 116,782,793 of OY728127.1, forward strand.
TTTATGTTAAATAGATTTTTATCTTGATATCTAATTTATTAGTAACAAATGAATTTATTTTATAAATAGTTGAAAAATTTATTTTATAATTTAGTAAATTTCATTTCTTCTCTCCATTCAAATGTCTACATGATAATAGTTCTATAAAAATATTTATATTTTGGAGTTCTTTTTAGCTCTATGTTTTTTGAAAACTGTTTTAAGGAAGAGATTTAAATTATTTTTAAAAAAATACATAATGTAAAATATTTGAGTGTTACATTCTACCCCACATAAAATTTATTTTTCTATTGAAATTCAATATTGGTATATAAATAGTTATGAATACCGCTATCTCATCATATCCTCTGGCTCCCACATAGCTTCATCTTATATGTGGTTTCAATATTAAATGTTTACCAGGTGAGCTGTCTTCATTCATAGAATATTATCACTAAGATTCAGAATATGTATCAGTTTTTATTTATAAGAATTGTATTGCCCAAAAGTATGAATACTCAGTTTAGTAAATTTCAAATATATGGTATATACTTCATTAGCATTGATAGAAGTAACACATATTGACCATTAGGGGAAATTTGGGTAAGATTTGATTGATGATCTACTACCCTGATCTCATCAAAATATAAAAAAAAATTTATTTCCTTGAAATGTTGAAATTTATCAAATAAAATAAATGGTGTATATTATAAAATTCTACTTTTAAAACCCACATCATCAAATGGGATAATAAAACATCATATTTAAAAAATATGGAATGTTATATGGGAATATCAAATCATAAATAGGATTTTTATTAATATAATATTATGGGAAAGTGGAATCATGGTCATGGAATAAAGTTATAACTATCATGTTATGATAGACGGTGATAGATAAAAATTTTATTTGAATTTTTATTCATTATGAAATTATAAATATGTGATGTGTTAAACATTTTTTGCTTATAATAATAGTAAATTTATAATTTTTTAATTTCAAAATCCATAACTTAGTGTTGATGAATTATTCTTCTACATTGAATATGAACCTAAGAAAATATACTATCTTGAAAGGTATAATTTCATCATCATATTTTCTCAAAACAATGAGTGTGAATTTTTCCTACTAGAAGCATTATAATCAAATTCTATGAATCAAAAAAATCCAAAAAGTACAACTATCTACAGCAACCATCTTTAGGATTTAACAAAATCCAAGTTTTTTAGTACAACATAATATAATGATCCAATTGTAAGAAAACCCTTTATATTATGAAAAAAACTACATTAATCAAAAAAATCTAATTTTAATAACCAAAGATCAAATTTGGTCATTCAAAAAATAAAAATCCCAAAAATACCTCAATATTTTTATAGACTGTGATTATAACTGAAATAACCTATTGATTTTATAACATAGTCTTCTAATGGGAAATTTAGAATTTATTTTCAAATAACATAACTCACCCATAATGTCACATAACAAAAACATAATTTCCTCAATTACAAAATCTCCATGATATTCTAACCATTTCCAAGAATAACCTAACTCACCATGATGACAATATAAAATCATATATGCATCAAAAATGAGAATCAATATTTATTACTCCTATAAAATTCCATTGTATTCGATTTGAAATAATCATATAGGGTTAATTTGTTTTTGAACATCTTCTAAAATTACAATAATTACACTATAACCAAATCATTTATAATTTCATGCATATCTATAAAAATTATTTTTTAAAAATGAACATAAAAATTACTGACTATGTATATTAAAAAATGAAAAAAATGTATATTTACAATGTAATCACATAGAATTCTGGTAAAAGATGAGCTATTTTCTCGATTCTATTCTGGGTTCAATTCCCATGGAATTTACATATATGATATGTTGATACTCATCTTGTGGGTTCTTCATTTCCTAAAATATTATTATTAGAATCCTTATGACATTACTTAAATTTTTTAAACATACACAATTATATCCTTAATATGTTTTAACCCCAAACGTTTTCTCATACCATTCATTTTGCATCCCAGTATGTAATAACCAATAATTATATAAAAACTGAATGTGTCCAAAAAATACCATTGGTCGTATGAAAATTTCATAACATAATTCCTCTATAGGGTTTTCTAATACAATGAAGATAGGATAAACTAGAAAATTATAACCATATAATGATATCAATTAATATTACTGATACAAGAAACGAAAACTTCCAAATCTCTGAATTTTTCAAAACCCTTCTCTGATACCATATATAATATTTCAAAATACACACTTCCATATATGGAATTAAACATATAAAACGACATTTCATAAATTGATACTCATAAATGTTGACTAATGTTTTCCAAAAATTCATTCAACAGCAAAAGGAAATATTGAATCACTTTCATACCCAAGGAACTTTTAGGTTTTTGGTTTTATAGAATTTTGAATAACTATTAACAACATGGATTCATAAACAACTAACTTTTAAAGATCAACATTGTCTCCCACATTAACCAACTTTCATAATATGTTATAAAATTAATGCATTTAAAATAATTCTACAAACAGTACATTAAACATCCTTCCACACTATAGGAGGAAAGGAAAACAATATATGGGTGATCATAGAATCTTAGAAAGATAAAATGTACGAGTAATCATTCCATGAGAATATGAAAAAATAAGATGAGTATATAAGGGTATGTGATAACAAACCAATCATTTCAAAATTAAACCCTATATATCGAAGGTGAAACTATTGATTCATGGAATAAAACAGGTATTTTAATAAGACATGATTTATAATAAAATCAAATAACATGATCCTTGAGAACATAACATAAACTATTTAATTGTGGAAATAATATACAACATGACATAACAATGTGTCAAATATAACTTCAAATACTATATAAAATTGTGTACAAGGTCTCACTATGCTATTACATTTACTCCCTAACCCAACATAACTTATCACAAAACTAAAACAATAAACAATGAATTAGAGTTCTATCTAGGTACACCCATTACAACATGATCATGCACATTTGCTTCCCCTAAAAAATCAAACACACGGAATAATAATAAGTGTTGGAAATAAATGAAATGGAAAAGTAACCTGATCCATAAACATAATGTGATCATAAACATAAATATACCATAATTAAAATAAGAATATTACACATTAATTATATCAAAAATAATAATTTACAAACATCAAATTTTGTTATATTATAAGGAATCTAATTTAAAAAGATCACTACAAATAGTTATTAAAAAATATTATTTTTTAAATAATTTCCTTCAAATTCTATGAAATAGTTAAAAAATTAGAAATATATATTTAATCATATAAAGGAGTTCTCAAGGAATTAAGACATCATGGTGGTGGGAAAAGACACTCATTTAATATATGTTCGAAATATACCCCGTTATTATTTAATATGGTAATGTTATAAAGACCACTTTTAGAAAATGAAAAATATAAATTAAAAAAATTTGGTAAAAATTTTATATTTAATGTGAGAAATTGAAATAAAAATTATAAGATATATTTTTGAATATTTTTAATAAATTTAATAAAACACGGTCGTGGATCAATAATATATTTTTAAGGATACTTCATAAAATATTTTTTTAATGAATGTCTGTTATAAATATCTTCTAATAGAAATGAGAATTAATCAAATAAAAAAATATTTATAATTTATTTAACTACACATAATACAAGCATAAATAAATCATAGCTTTTTCAAATTTAATTTTATACATGCTCTTATAATAAAAAAATCAAGAAGTAGATTTTAAACGCAACGAATTCAAATTGGGTCAATAAATCCATTACTGTTTTGTAATCAGATAAATAGTATGACCCATAAAATTAATAATTATCAAATGGAACTCTGAATTCCAGGAATATAAATATATTCTTTATATTATGTATCAATAAATCATATAAATAAACTTTTTCCAAAGAATATGTGGTGAAAGTGGAATATATCCTTGAGAAGTAAAAGTCAGAAGGGAAACACTTACATCATGCTACCATTCAGTGGTGGATACATTTAACTTCTATATAATAGTTAAAGAATGTTACTAACTAATTTTGGAGCTATATCCATATTTATAGTACAATATTTAATTATTTTATAAAATCTTATGTCCCATTCATTAATAATATTTACTTATTTTTGTGGTTTTCTGTCCCTTCTTTTCGTGGATTCATGATCAGTTCATCTGTGTAAAATTATTGATATTCTTCTATAATGGGATTCGAACAACAGATGTGGAAGGAAATTTTACTCATGAAATTATAAGGGTTTAAATGGTCCTATATATCTTTATTATTTTATTCATATTTTATATGGTTGGGTCCAAGTCCGCATTTTTATTTTTATTGTAATGACATCCATTTATTATTGGGTAGAGGGAGACCCATTACATATCTCATAGGCCTAAGGGAATGAAAGACCAAAACCAAGGCTTGAAAGCCCTTTTTTTCTAAAAGGGCCCTTTAGTTAATTGTAATTATATACTCCCCTGGGCTGCTATAGTACTGCCACTGCTACAGTCAATGCTATAGTATATCTGCCACTACAATACCACCTCTACTATAGTCCCAATACAACGACATTATCCATGCTACAATGTTGATACAGTACCCGAAAATTCATCCCTATGTGGATTTGGTCTTGGTAGTTCTTAAGAACATCACGAACTAGTATCATTTTATTTATAATTAAGATTATATACAAGTTTAAAACCATAAAAATGAAATAATATACGTATTAACATATTTTTTCCTATAGTACTATTATTTTTTACCAACCATAAAGGTGGTAGATGAAATTTAATAAAAATACTATTCATAGATGTTCAATCAATATAACCTGGAAAGTGGTTTCATTTCATTGAATAATATGAGGTAATAAAAGGGAAGGAAAATGATATTACATTATCAATATAAAACAAAAGTATATACATTGTTATGTAGTTATTATAACCTTCTGTATTAATAATATGAAGATAAGGTAGAAGGCGAATTGAAAATAATAGTGCTGTTACGTTAAAATTTTATCTTGTATTTCACCTTCTAGAGAGAACAATGAAGTACATGAATATGGAATTCAGGTTAGGCCAGCACCACAAAGACATTGGAAGTGTGATTTTGATATGTTTTATAAGATATTATATGAGATTAAAGGGTTTTTATTCAAAATGGGTTGGCGAAGGGTTTTATTTATACTTGGGAATAGTAGGATTAAGTGATTAAAATAATGATTATTTTATATTTAAAGCCAACCACAAGGTGGGAGGGTTAATTTAAATATAGTTTGATGGAGATTAGAAATATATATTCTGGTAAGGGTCATGAAATATCTCAAACAACCATTAAATATAGAATTTTTTATTGTTTTATCCATTACATTTATTTAACATTAACGTGTTATATATTTTTACTAATAACCCAGTAGATAATATTATTATCATGGTAACTTTTTTTATTCCTAAAAAAATAAAACATTCCCTTAGAATTAATTTTTAACTAATTAATGCAAATACAGAATTCATTTTAACAAATTTAATACATGTAATAGGAAAAATAGACTTAAAATCTAATTCTATAGTCATATTTAAAAAGTGGAGCTGTAAAGTGAAAGGTTCAATGGATTGAAATGTTTTAATATAAAATTTCATTGCGAAATGGATTAAGAAGACCTCAATTACATATATTTATGTATAAATAAACTAATTATACCATAAAAAATATAAAATATAATATATACATATAAATAAATTTATGAAAATGTAGTTTTCAAATATGATTTAAAAAATTTGGCTATTCCTCAATAAAAATAAAACATATTATAAAAGCATGAAAAATTCACCATAAGATCATTTTGATATCCCAAATTCCAAAATAATTTTTTATTTTTCCAAATATAACTTATAAATGTGTAAAAATTTATTTTTAGAATTTTTTCACAATTAAAAGTTTTCAAAATTACCTTTTACGAAAATTAATAATTTTTGATTAAAATTATATTTATTATTATGTAAATCATGTTTATGATATTGGATGAATTTTATAAGATTTTATTGAGTATATATAATGTAAATTTCTTCATTAACTTTCACTAATAGTGAATAATTTAATTTTCCATGATAAATTTCTTTTTGAGCATAATAATTTTTATAAAACGCCAAATTTTTGTTAAATTTGTTTTTATATTAATTCATAATTAATTTGTAAACATTGAATTAATTTTATAAATGTTTATAAACCATATCTAAATGTTTTTTTAATCTCAATCATTCCCACCAATCCAATGACTAAGTGGTGATGGATGTGTTAAAAAATTTTGGGAGTTTTTTTAAGAACTATGTTTTATGAAAATATAGTTATCGAAGAGGTTAATTTTTTTTAAAGAATACATAACACAAAATATCATTGTGTAAAGAATTCCAAGATATTTATCATCTTTATTTTGTTTCAGATCATTCCCTCCAATAAGTTAATGAAATGGATTCTCTTGTGAAACCATACATTTTTATTAATTCCTAAATCAATTCAATTAATAAAGGGTCAAAATTAAAAAAATCTTGAAAGAGTTCTAGGTCCATAAAAATAAAAAATATTTAATTATGTTATTATTATTTTTTTTTATTTCCTTTGAATTATGTTACAATAAATGAACACCTTATACTTTTATCATGTTAATTAATTTTAAACCATAGTAATGGATTTTTATTAAAATGATTATGATTTACAATTTCTCGTAATTTTATACATATGATTAAATATTTTAAAATAATTTTATCAAATAAAATTTTCAATTGTTTGAAAACATAATTCTAATATAGAAACACATAATCTTATAAAAAAAATTTCTTAAAAAATATCATTTTTATGATTAATATTTATATATAAGTAAAATTTATAATTATCACTGATTTTAAGGAAATGAATTGATTAATCATGATTGGAAGGAATTTTATGCATTAGAAAATTTATGACGCAATAAAAAAACACATTTAAAAAAAGAACTAATTAAAATAGAAAACATATACTTATATTAGAGTAACATTTCTATTTGTTACATGTATGTTTCCTATATATTTTATTGGTTAAAAGAATATTTTAAAATGCATAATTATATTCCTAACATTACCTATTTATTTCATAAAACATAATGAAAATTATATTGCAAGCCCATATTATGATAATATCGGTAAGGACCCAAAAATTCCATGGATTGTTTTTCCTTAAATACATGAGAATTTTACGAGTCCGCGATAATTGACAGTGTATGATTCCGAGGCCCGGTGTACCCGGAATCAATTTCAGATGTTTTCTTCGGGTATGTTCTGTAAACGTACGAGCAAGTTTGTATAAATTTTGAACCTATGCATGGAATTGAAATCCAAAGGCACAATTGAACTCGCAAGGTCGATATTCTCTTTGGAGGACTTTCACCTCGACAATAGTTGGTCGAGAATAAAAGATAGTTTTTGTGGTTTTTAGAGATTTAATTAAATAAAAATAATGTGTCTGGCTTTATTTTTATTTGACGGTTAAAATCTTCTCATGGAAGTTGGAGGTGGGACCCCCACACCTTAACCTTCCATGAGAGGTTATGGTGGTGGGGCACACCCGAACCTAACCTCCCATAAGAGGTTATGACATGGGGACCACACAGGAAAAAACTCCCCTATTAATTACAGGAGTGTAAATCCTATCAAAAACCTTCATTAATGAGGAAGATTTTCTCCACACCCTCCCTCATTTATGGTGCCACCTCCCTTTTAATTAACTGGTGCCAACTCCCCAAATTAATTTGTTCCAACACTCATGAAATAATCAGGGGAGCCTAGTTATTAATTTACAATTTTAATTTTTTTCCAACATGTTAATTAATAGATTAACTCAATATATTATAATTTTGGTTGACATTGTTCATTTTGGTCGCATCTTTGAGTGGAGAGCATGGCAGGATTATAGTTCTCCAATGAAGAACTCTCCAAACTAAGAACAGAGAAAGCCAAACTTCTTCGACTTCATCCTTAGATATTCTACCAACGTGGGAAGTCATCAACCAACCTACCCTCTGCATCATTGTCAACGAGCCAACGCAGCTCGGGATTGGAAGCATGAATCAGATGTGAAAAATTATGATCCTCTTCATCTAATTTCCAGGACTCCGACAATGAATGATGAACGATGAACAAAGGTAGATGTTTTTTACATGTTGATGTTTTCCTTGAATCTTCTTCAATGGTTGGAAATGAATTTTTTGCGCGTGAGTTGTTGTTCATCCTCATACTTCATGATGAGCCATTTCATACCACCCAAAACGTGGAGGGTGTGGACCAAACCAACATGTCCCGACCCCTCCGTCGTTCTTTTTTATTATGATCATTGGCATGGTGATGAGGAGACATAATGACGAAGTGCGTGACGACATAGGCCCCGCAACTCGTGGCATCCACAAACCACGCTGCCCTCGTGGTGCTCTGGTTCTCCAGGCCGAACCACGACCCTCCGATGGAGGCGCCCATACTACAAGACCACCGTCCCATGCCACCCGCCTCCCGGCTACCTCCCGACCTGGCCGCACCCTGCCCGGCCGCCCGCCGGCCTGCTTGGCTGCCTTCCAGCCACCCACTGGCCTGCCTGTCGGCCTTCCCATTCACTGCCTAACCGAACTGACACCCTAGCCATGTCGGCCACCCATTCTGGGTCGCGTCCACCACCCCCCGTGGTGCCCTAGCCAAACCATCCCAGTCGCATCCTCTGGGATGAGCTGTACTGGGCCGCGCCCTCGAGATGCTTCAGGCCGAACCTACCCCAAGCCATGGTCGAACTGCCCCCACGGCCAGCAGGACTGGGCCCAGTGAGCTGTGCCAAATCTAACAGGATGGACCCCCCAATGGGCTGGACCAGACCCAAAGGTCTGATCGGGTTGATCCAGCCCGGTTCGGCCTAGACTGGGTCAAGCCGGACCTGGGCCCACTATTGACTGTTTACTTTCTTTGGCCATATGTTTGGCACCAGATGACTGTTTGATGAAATGTTAGTGGTGCTAATATTTTTGGAGCGTGACAGACCCTTTGAGTATACCCCACTGGAGTTCATGGTAAAGTTGATATATGGTCAGGTTGGATCGTGCATGAATCCAACCAGGACCCCTGGACGAAAAGGATTATAACAGCATACCATACGTCCGATTGATGCGCCATGTATTGGGTTGAGGACTCTGTATTGTGGCGGACCATTGAGATACTTCTTCATCGTACTTCGTTATAGTGGGAGTATCGACCAGTAGCTTGTGAAGCGGATCACCTCGGAGATGAGCGTGCGTAGTGAGAAGACCTAGTAGTTGGCTAAGATCTTACGATTGCTGACCATTTAGACTCGGAGTGACTCTACTAGCCAAATGGGGAGTGACATGGTGTCACGGAAGACCTACAATGGGGAGAGATGTGGTGTCACGTTAGACCCATTGTTCTCGACATTGAGAGTACCTCAGCAGGCTACGAGGGGTAGAGCCTTGGTGACACTTGAGACCCACGTTGGGGAGTTCCTTGGTGATGCAACAGACCCACGGTACTCGACAGTAGGAGTACCTTAGCAGTCCAAGGTTAGTGGGAAGTGCCTTGCTGTCACGGAAATCCCACTATACTCGACAGAGGAGGCGTTCTCAAGCAGTTGAGGTTTTGATAATGTTAAAAAAAAATATGGTTGAGCTGAGTCAGTAACTTTTTAGTGTTTACAGCATGATTGTGATGGATTACGTGATAACTTAGGTATATGTATGGGCATATACCTATGTGGGATTATCTGTTGATTTCACACTTTGTGGTTTTTATTTGTTGTATTTTGCGAGACCTTGAGGGTCTTGGGGTCCCTACTGAGTATCGTTACACTCACCCCAGCACGGGCTATTCCCGCACCTCGTTGAGTTGGTTGCAGACGATATAAAATATTGATTGAGGATCAGAGTTGCGGGACTAGACGGTACCCTGAGGAGGACCTTATGATGAGTTGGTACATGGATGAGATGGATGGAATTGGAGTGCTGAGGAGGCTATCTGTACCTACCCTTCATGTAGGAATCCCTAGAGGATGACCCAGTAGCATCTTTACATTTCTTCACATGTACTTGTACATTCCTATTGGGCTTGTATTCTGGCCCCTTTTCTTTCTTTACACATTGCTACATAGTTTAACATGGTGTTTTTCTTCCATCTTGTACACTGTTGTGTGTGTTTACTCATTATAAAGGAAATTCCTTCCTAGTTTGAGAGATTTATGCCATTGGTTCTAGTCGCCAGCCCCAGGCCTATGGGAGGTGGTAGTCACGGAACCGGCCTTAAAGGATGGGTCGTGACAAATTGGTATCAGAAGAGTCAATTATATCATATAACATAGGAGTCTGATCTTTTCTATGAAGCAATTATGTCAAGGGAACTGAGTGTGGTTTTTAGTTCAGGGAGTCCAGTGTCGGTGCAGCGATCGACATATCCATACACCAGGACCCTGACTTCTGATTTCAGACTCAGTGAATGAATACACTAATTGTGTGTGTGAATTCAAATGTTTTCCTTATGTTAGCTCAACCAGGTCAGCTGACCAAGTATAAATCATTCACCATGATGCATCTGTTTCATTCATGATGCCTCCCCATGGATGAATAGTGGGAGTCCTAATAGTTGTATGCAGAGATATCAGATCGAGTGATGAGGATCCATGCAGGGCCCTTTTCTAGTGGCGACACTAGTGGTACCCCTTCCCGTTGGGCCACCAATGCCACCAGCCCTAGCAGTAGATGATGCACACCGCTTTATCGCGTTGCACGAGTTCTAGTGCCAGAGGCCTCTGAGTTTCAGGGGAGAGATGGATCCACATGCGGCTGAGGATTTGATGGTGGAAATGGTGAGTGTTTTCTGACATGTAGGGACACCATCTGATATCATGGTGATTGTTGCTGCCAGCCTTTTATAGGAAGTAATGGGCAGATGGTGGAACCTGATTCTCCAAGTCCATGATGAGATGACACTTCTCTGGAAGACATTGAGAGCCAATTTTGGGTGGAGTTTTTTTCGAGCCACCATACATTCATTGCAGATATATGAGCTAATTATATGCAGTAGCACATCATGATTGTGGCACAGTACCCATCGAGGTTCACTTACCTCTCCCACTACTCCACAGATATGGTTTGAGGCCCATTCTTTTGGGCCTGAACCATTGTGTTGGAGCTCATGCAAGATATCAGGGCTTCTATGATCTCCATAAACATCTCGATGTAGGAAGGGTTGTTGGAGTGAGCCCTATTAGTGGAGAGTTTCATTACTAAGAAGTCTCCAGCAGCGAGACCCAACACTATTCAACATGTAGTGGAGTCTTCTGCAGCTGGTAGTAGACAGATGTCATAGAAGCCCAATAGGACTAGACCCATAGGTGGAAGAACATATTACTCAGGATCGGTTGTGTGGGTGTACCCGAAGCAGAGTCATACATGAAAGGAGAAAGCAATTTTTCTCATGTGGTGATCATGGTCATATGGCTCATGACTATGCGACCCACCATTTAGATAATCAGCAGACTGTTGAAGGGCCGCCTAGGCAGAAATATAGATTCGATCAAGGCAGTCTGTAGGGCACATGTGGACATGGCAGAGGAGCTGGTCGAGTAGATGGCATTGGGAAACATTTCGAGGTGTTACCGCCACCACCAATAGAAGATCCACCTCGATCACAGGGAGCAGGTGGACAGGTGAGAGCTTAGCTTCCGGCAGCTAAAGTATACAACCATTGTTCTCTAGAGATGATTCGAGGTATGATCTATGTCTATTTCACCTTAGTTATAGTAATTATAGACACATGTGCTAGTCACTATTTTATTTCCATTGCCCTCGTTCAGAGCTCGGAAATTCCGACGGAGTCATTGTCTCGATCCTTATGGCTAGAGACTCCAACGGGAGTAGAGTCGATAATTACGCACTGGTGTCGGCAGTGTGAGCTTACTCTAGGAGGCGACAGCTTTGGATGGGATCTCCTTGTAGTGTCATCAAGGCCTTATGATGTCATCTTGGGTATGGAATGGTTATTTATAGTCCATTCTCTTATTGACTATATTAGGTGCAATGTGTGGTGTGTCCACATAGATGGGACTAGGTTTACATTCACCGGGGAGAAGGGAGCCTTTGCACCACAAGACGAACTTACATGGTAGAGAGTACAGCCGATCACTCATCAGTTGGCCTGCCTTACCCTCAGAGTAGTTGATGTGGAGAGTCCGACTTATCCTATAGTGGTGGATTAGTATGTGGATGTTTTCCCTGATGATGTCACAGGTTTACCTCCTCATAGAAAGGTGAACTTATATATTGACATGTACCCCGTGATGACACAGATACCTATACTAGGGTATCGAATGGCTCTCGTAGATCTACACGAGCTGCGGGTACAACGAGACGACTTGTAGGTGAAGGGATTCATTCGGCCAAGTGTTTCTCCCTGGGCAACCCCGATTCTATTATCCATGAAGGCAGATGGGAGATTAAGGCTTTGTGTCGACTACCGACACCTGAATCAGGTGACCATGGAGAACAAGTACCCATCCCGAGGATTGAAGACCTCTTAGATCATCATAAGGGAGCATGGTGGTTCTCAAAGAGAGACATCAGATTAGCCTACAACTATCTCAACGTTCTAGACGAGGATGTGTAGAAGATGACATTCTGATGTCGGTATGACCACTATGAGTATTTGGATATTCCATTATGTGTAACCAACGCTCTATCATTGTTTTTGGGACTCATGAACAGGAAATTCTAGGCATACCTTGATCGATTTGTCGTAGTATTCATCAATGATATTCTGATCTACTCGACTACTGAGGAAGAGCAAGCCTTCCATTTGTGGGTAGTACTGGACACACTCTGAGAGCACCAGCTTTATGGTAAGGTCTATAAGTGCGAGTTTTGGATACGAGTGGTCCACTTTTTGGGACATCTCATCACGGAGGATGGAGTTCCAGTGGATCGAGTGATGATTGAGGCGGTACTTGCTTGGGAGCCACCTAGGAGTGCGACGGTGGTATGAAGTTTCTTGGGTTTTGGTGGGTACTACCAGATGTTCGTTCTAGACTTCTACAAAGTTTCATTAGCACTATCAGCATTGACGGAGAATGGGAAACCCTTTGTGTGGTTGAAGAGATACCAGCATAGCTTTCAAGAGATGAGGTAGAGGTCGATTAGTTCCCCCCATCTTGAGGCTTCTATGAGAAGGCATAGGGTAGGTAGTCTACTACGACACATAAGGGACCATACATGGGTGTGTCCTGATGCAGGAGTGAGTAGTGATCACGTATGGTTGTTGGCAGTTGAGAAAACCCGAGAAGAACTATGCTACCCATGACCTGGAGTTAGTAGTAGTGGTGTTCACCTTGAAGAGGTGGCGACACAATATGATGGGCAAACGTTTTAACATCTAATCTAATCACATGAGTCCCAGGTATATCTTTTCTCAGAACACCTGATCCTGAGATAGCGGTGAGGTATTGAGTTCCTCCATGAGGATGAATTCGAAATTAGTCTATACTCCTAGGAAGGGGAACATTGTAGTAGATGCACTCCATGGGAGATCTGGTATACAGTTTCTAGGAGAGGTGACAGAGCAGATGGAAGCTTTATAGATATCTTTTGTGAACAGAGATTAAGAATCTTTCCTTCTGTCTCTTAATGTCACTTCTCCACTTCATTAGTGAGTTAGGGAGGCACAGCATGGAGATGCTTACTATAAGACACGACATGCACAGATATCCATAGGGCAGGGACCTCATGGATTTTCTGATGGTGGGGAGCACGTCATCCACATCAGAGGACGTACTATGGTACATGTGTCAATTGAAGAGGATGTGTTGAGGGATTTCCACACACCCCCTTTAGCGGTGCATCTAGGAGTGGCAATGATTTACCTAATCCTTCGATGACCACACTGGTGTCCATGTATGAAGAAGGCAGTAGGAGAGTTTGTCTCTCAATGCCTTACTTGTCAGCAAGTGAAGGTGGAGAAACACGTACCAACAGGATTGGTTCATCCTTTAGAGGTCCCAGAGTGGAAGTGGGATGGGATATCCATGGACTCCATGACAGGAATTCCATGTACGCCCTAAGGTCATGAATCGATTTGGGTGATCATTGATTGACTCACCATGTCGGCCCACTTCCTACCGATAAGAGAGCAGGGTTCAGTAGAGATCTTGGGATGCAGTATGTACAAGATATTGTTCAGCTACATGTCATAACTTCATATATTGTCTCCGATCGTGAAGTACGGTTTACTTCCTGGCTATAGAATGGGTTGCAGGAGGCTTTCAGGATGCAGCTTTGTCTGAGCACCGTCTTCCATCCTCAGACGGATAGCTAGACTGAGCGGACCATTCAGACCCTCAAGGACATGCTACATGCTTGTGTCCGGGACTTCAGTTGCAGCTGGGAGGATCACTTACCCTTGGTGGAGTTTTCAAACAAAAACAGCTATTAGTCCACCATTGGAATGGATCCTTTTGAGGTGTCATCTGGACGACCTTGCAGATCACCATTGTGTTGGAATGACCCTGAGGTGTCCTCACTAGTGGGACTAGAGATGGTATGAGCTACCACAGAGAAGGTGCATATCATCCAAGAGCGGATTAAGACTGCACAGAGCAAACAGAAGTTATATGCTCATAGGAGACAAATAACTCTAGAGTTCAAGGATGGTGATGACGTCTTTATACAGGTCTCACCTTGACGACGTTTATTGAGATTTGGTAGATGCACAAAGTTATCTCTGGGATTCATCGGACCATTCCATGTCCTCAACAGGGTTGGCAAGGTGGCATACCGCTTAGCTCTTCCACCTCAGCTACACCAGGTGCACGATGTATTCCATGTATCCCAGCTGAAGAGATACGTCCATGTCCCTTCTCACATCATCGACCGTGGCGAGCTGGACGTCAACTATGGGGAGGATTTTATGGAGGTTCTATTGGAGATTGGGGATCAGAAAAAGTGTGTTTATGTGGACGGTTTATACATATCGTGCGCGTTTTCTAGAATCACAGGAACCTCCAAAAGAGTACATGGGAGCGGGATGCTTAAATGCATGATCAGAACCCCCACTTGTTCCCATAGTTCGAGTTGTAGCTTATGAGGATGTAAATACATGAGGAGGTGAAAATGTAAAGACCAAGAAATTCCTTGGAATTTTTTTTATTAAATACCCGGGAATTTAACGAGTCCATGAAACATGACAGCACATGATTATGAGGCCTGCTGTACCTAGAATCAATTTATGAAGTTTTGTTTGGTTGCGTTCAATAAACGTATGAGCGAGTTTTTATAACTTTTGAAACATTTCTCAGAATTGAAATATAAGGGCACCGTTGAATTTGCAGTGCCAGTATTCTCTTAAGAATACTTTCACCTTGACGGAAGTTGGTTGAGAATAAAAGATAATTTTTTGTGGATTTTTCAAATTGAATTAAATAAAAATAAATTGTCTGGTTTATTTTTATTTGACGGTTATAATATCCTCATTGAAGTTGGAGGTGGAACCACCACACCTTTACCTTCCATGAGAGGTTATGGTGGTGGGGCCCACCCAAACCGAACCTCCTACAAGATGTTAGGATGTGGGGACCACACGGGGATAAACTCCCTATTAATGGAGGGAGTGGTAAACCACTCAACTTCCCTCATTAATGAGGGAGAGTTTCTCCACACCCTCCCTCATTTATGGTTTCCCCTCCCCTTTAATTAATTGGTTCCAAATCCCCTAATTATTTTGTGCCAACAGTCATGAATTAATTAGGGGATCCATGTTATTAATTTACCATTTGAATTTTTTTCCATCAAATTAAATAATAGATTAACTCAATCTATTATTATTTTGGTTGAAATTGTTCATTTTGTTGGAATATTTGAGAGGAGATCTTGGGAGGATTTGATTTCTCCAATGAAGAACTCTCCCAATGAAGAACGAAGAATCCCGACCTTCTTCGACTTCTTCCTCGGAGCCTCTACCGACGTGGGACACCTTTACCGACCTACCCTCCACATTGTTGTCAATGAGCCAATGCAACTTGGGATTGGAAGCGTGAAGCAGACGTGATGAATGACGATATTTTTCGTCTACTTCTTGAAAATCCTTCAATGAACGATGAATGAAGAACAAAGGTAGGGGTTTTTATATTTTGTTGTTTTCCTTGAATCTTCATTAATGATTGGAAATGAATTGTTTGGGGGTGAGTTGTTGTTCATCCTCTTACTTATTGATGAGCCATTTTATACCACCCTAAATGTGGATGGTGCAGGCCAAACAAACATAGCCTAACCCCTCCACCATTCTTGTTTGTGAAGATCTTCGGTATGATGATGAGGCAAAGGAACGACGATGGACGTGACAACAAAGGTCTCGCTATTCGTGACATCTGAAAACCACGCCGCCCTCGTGACGTTCCGGTGCTCCAAGACAAACCACGACCATCTGGCTGAGCCACCCCGGCCGAACTGCCTTCAGCCTGTGCCACCCATCCCCCAACTACCTCCAGGCCGAGTCACACCCGGCACGACCGCACACCTTCCTGCTCAGCCCCCAACCGGCCCGCCTGGCTGTGCCCTGCCCGGCCTCCTGCCGGCCTGCCAACCCACGCCATGCTTGACTGCCCGCCGGCCCGTGGGGCGCAATGCCTAGCTGCCAGCTGGCCCACCGTCCGCCTTGACCAGGTGCCGCTGGCCTGCCTGGTGCACTGCTCTGCCACCTGCTGGCCTGCCCGATCGCCAGTTGGCCCGCCTCACACCCTGTCTGGCTGCCTGCCGGCCTCATTGGCTGCCTCTGGGGCTTCCCGGTCAGCACCCGACTGAACTGGCTCCCTGGCCGCGTTAGCCTCCTGAGACGGGACATGGCCCCCACCTAGCAGCGCCCTGGCCGAACCGGCCCATCCAAGCCCTTCGGGCTGAGTAGGGCGGGGTCATGGCCTCGCGAAGCTCCGGGCTGAACTGGCCTCAAACCCAGTCTGAACCGCCCACGCGGCCTACTTGGCTGGGCCATAGGGTTGAGTCGAACCTAACAGGCTGACCCACTCAATGGGTCGGGCTAGACCAAATAGTTCTGACCAGGACAATCCAGACCGGGTCGGCCCAGACGGGATCGGGTCCAGTCTGACATGACCTTGTCCCACTACCGACCCTTTAATTTCTTTGGCCATATCTTTGGCACCGAACGACCATTTGAAGAACTGTCAGTGGCACCGGTATTCTTGGAGCGTGAAAATCCCATTGAGTATACCCAGCTACAGTTCGAGGTAAAGTTGAGATACAGTCATGTTGGATTGTGCACAAATCCAACTGGGCCCCATAGACTAAAAGGTTTATAACTCACAGACAGGACGTCCGATTGACACACCGTCTATTGCGTTGAGACCTCTATGATGTGGCAGACCATTGTGACAATTCTTCACGGTACATAAGGATAGTTGGAATATCGACCAGTAGCTCGTGTAGGGGATCCTCCTGGAGACGAGCATGCGTAGTGCGGAGACCTAGTAGCTGGGTGTGACCTAACATCTGCTGACCGTTAAACTCAGAGTGAATCTACTAGCCCAGCGGGAAGCATCATGGTGTCACGACAGACCCGTATTGGGGAGCGCCTTGGTGTCGTGGCAGACCCACAGTACTCGACATGATGAGTACCTCAGCAGGATACGAGGTTGAGCACCTTGGTGACGTGGCAGACCCACGGTGGGGAGTTCTTTGGTGACGCAGCAGACACACGGTACTCGATAGGAGGAGTACCACAGTAGTCCAAGGTTAGTGGGAAGCACCTTGGAGTCCCTGTAGGAAAACTGTTTTCGATAGAAGAGGAGTTCTCCAATAGTTGTGGTTTTGACAATGTGAATCAATATCCTGGTTGAGCTGAGTCAGTATCTTTTTATTGTTTACCTCATCATTGAGATGGATTAAATGATAATATAGGTATATGTATGGGTATATACCTAAGTGGGGTCATCTATTTATTTCATACCTTGTGCTTTATCCTTGTTTGATTTTGTGATATCTTCTGGGTCTCTAGGTACATATTTGATATCGTTATACTCACACCGGGATGGGATATTCCCGCACCTGGTTGTGTTGTTTACAGACGATGGACAACGCTGACTGAGGATCAATGTAGTGGGACTGGACGGTACCCGGAGTTGGACCTTACAACGAGTCGGTGCATGGAGGAGTATGACGGACATGGAGTGCTGAGGAGGCTATCTGTACCTATCCTTTAGGAAGGAATCCCTGGAGGACGACCCAATAGCTGCTTTACTTTTATTCAATTGTACTTGTACATTCCAGCTGGGCTAGTATTCTATTAGTACACTTTTTTATACAGTTTTACATAGTGTTTTTCTTCTAGCTTGTACTATTTTGTGTGTGTTTACTCTTTATAAAAGCAATTCCTTCCAATTTTTAGGGATTTATGCCTTTGGGGCAAGTCTCCAGCCCCTATCCAATGAAAGGCGGGCTTGGGGTAGTCACGACACGGGCCCCGGGGGATGGGTCGGGACAATATCATAATAAATTTAATCATTATATCTATCACATTTTTTGACTAAAAACATCATATTTAGAAATGGATCAATGATTAAAAGAATTTAATTCTTGATTTGAGATATTATAAAAATAATTTCATTTCCATTGACTTAAAATTACACAAGTTATGAAATAATTTTTTTATAAAATGATATATATAATGAAAAACATTTTTAATTAAAAAATGAATTTTTCAAATCATAATTGACATTATACATATATCATATAATCTACCAGATAAATTTGTGTAAAAAGTTATTCATTTAAAACATAATTTACAATTAATAATATGTTTTATAAAATTGAAATGTGTATTATATAAAAGGAATTTTTTTAAAAAAATTCTAAATAATATATAGTATTAAAATTAATTTTCAGTAGTCAAATTGATTTTCATAAATTTTTTATTAGTCTTTATTATTATTTAAATATATATTACACACAATTGTTAATGTTATTCATTCTTGAAAAATAAATATGTATTTTTTTAAGGTCATACTTACTTTTTTTTTCAAATATATCAAAAATTCATTTATGTTTTGTGATACATGTATGGAAATCCATCAAAAAGACATATTTAAATGTAATAATATATTAGAATTTTTTGGGGTGTTATATTTAAGTTTATGAATGTATAAAACCTCTATATAGATTTTCTTATAGTTTCTTTTTCATATCTTCTTGTTCAATAGTGTCCATTATATATGTTTTATCGGATTTTAGAAGATCAATGGACATAAGTTTTATTGGGAACTGAACATATAAGTTAGGAAGAATCCCATTAAATTATTCAAGAAACACATCTTCATTGAATTTATAATGTGCATGCCATCATGTTAAATCTTTTCCATAGACTCAACCATTCAAGCAAGATACACAAGCTCAAATAGTTATAATATTCAAATGTGAGATGATTATTCCAAAGGATATTTATCCTCATACTTACATTTGTATATAATCAGAGGGTAATTCAACATATGGAGGCATGTTTCCATCTCTCATCAACATATCTAGGTTACATTTACTGAAAACCAATATATATCTAAAATAGAATAAAATATCACCAATGGGACTATAATAGTGTTCTATGGGAAATTATTCATATATTTATAAGCTTCAGAGATGTTATAAGTAGGTGATGAAATAATTTTCTAATTTTCCTTTTTTCCATCGATAACTATACTTATATGTTTTGAGTGGGTATTTGAATAGTTAAAATTCATATAAACATAAAAAATAATGCATCGATATATAATCAAATAGTACATTCACTATTAAAAAATTAATAACTAACATAAATGTAACAAAATCATTATCAGGATTCACCTCATTAGTTATAATGGAATATTATCACCCATTATCCATTGGATTTAGAGGTTGTTTTCATTATATATCTTTGAAAAGTATTGTCTGGGTTATTTTTTTCAATGAATTGATTGTTACTCACAGTTAAATAATTAAACATAGTTATAATGGTTCATTGAATCAATCCCTCATTCCCTCACATTTTGGGGTCTTTTCCATCAATATTTTTTATCTTGGTTCTCATAAATACCATACTAATAATATTTACATTTCCTAATCTAGAAATTTTAGAAATGTATAATTTAAAACTTTTTTTATGTGGGATGTTGTAATTTCATTCCACCGCGATATTTGAAAATTTGTATCTTAAAAAAATACTCCATTATCATAATAATTTTTTTAATAGTGTTACACCTTCCATTCATTTATCGTAATATTAAATTTTTTTTCACGTTGACACAGTTATTCTAATCTATAAAAAATATCAAATTTTTAAAAAAAATATAAAAATTACATTTCTCATTCTAATGTAGTTTCCATGTTTATATTTTGGGTAGATGAAAAATCATGTGGACTATAACATAGGTCTTGTGAATTTTTTCTCACACAACCCAATTGATTCATAATCCCTTTTCATGAGATTATGTAACTCCCTCTCCATTTTACATTGGAGAGTGCAAGTAATATATTAAAAAAACATTACAAAAAATTATTAACAATTTATTTATTTGTTTCCATACATAGACTATGTATTCATGATTAACTTCAAGGATTCATTATCTCCTCCATATAGGTGATACACAGACAACATATCCTTCCCCAATACAATGAATTTATGTAAATAGTTGACATTTTCATTAAATTTGATCACTTATTGAAAAATATTGTTATAGTTACATCCAATAAAAATAGGAGGAAGTTTTCATATAAAAGTTTCAATTGAAAAATAATTTATCATAGGTGTTCTGGGTTTTATCTTCAATTTTATTTTCATCAAACATTAAGTAATTGAAAAAGTATGGTCATGATGTTCCAGAATCTTTCTCTCATTTGGGTGGTTAATTATTTTTAGAATCAATCACATTTCCCATCACTTTTGTTGTTGAATCTATTCCAGCTAGTCCTAGAAAATGACATAAAGAAATGTTAAAATTGTGATGAGTATTTTCATAAAATTAAAAAATATAAAGGAAATTGTGGAAATTGATGTGATAATACATTAATTAAATTTATTCATTAACCATTGAATTAATATGCTTCATCTATCAATCTCTAGTCAATTTATTACAATTAAATTTCATAGATAATTTTAATTCCAATATAATAGTTAAATAATTTCTCATGATTTTTTCAATGAATAAACCCAACGAGTGGAAAAATAGCTTTGTATTAAGGCCTATTTTTATTACCAGGTGTTAAAACAATTAATACACAGTTTAACCTTTTTGGGGGTATTACCAGTTTGTACAACTATTTTAGATCCACATCCCCTAATAATATAATGATATGGATTTCATTGTTTGGACACCACTCACTCTATATAATACTAAAATTCTATGTTTTTTTTCTTTTTCTACTCTTATTCCTATGTGTTTCACTAGGGTTGTATAATACAAATCACTAAAAGAAAT
The DNA here is from genome assembly GCA_963277665.1 of Viscum album. Lineage (NCBI taxonomy): Eukaryota > Viridiplantae > Streptophyta > Magnoliopsida > Santalales > Viscaceae > Viscum > Viscum album. Next base: position 116,804,349 of record OY728127.1, read on the forward strand.
AATAATTTATCTATGATAGAAACTATGATTACCCCCTTCTTTTAAATAATTAATTTTTTTATTTAATAAATTATGATACACATAATAAAATCCCCATTGTATGATTTTATTAGTATCATTATGTGTTTACAAACAAATCACAATTTCAAGATAACAATTCAATTTTAATATTTAAAAAATACATAATAGTCCCCTAAAATTCCATTAATCTTATAAAACAACATGGGATAACCTTGGGATATATATAATAATGTGTAAATCAATAAATCCATGAAATATAATAATCAAATCAACGAATAATGTAAAGTAACACTTGTGAGTAGAGTGTTAATAAATGATGAAATCTAAGGGTGATAAACCAAACAGAATCTTTAATGAATGATATAAGATAGTAACATCATGACACTATAGTAATTTGGAAACAACATAAAACAAGATTTCATATGTACAATTTTTCTCCATACACTAAGGCATCCTAAAATAATATGGTAAGGATAACCTCCAATGAACCATAAATGGTTTCTCATGAGATAAAAAAATTATTGAATGAAAAGGAAGGATATATAATTCATGGCCTACCAACCATATTCATATACTGTACATGTATCTATGTGCCACGTAGATCGTATAATAAAAGAATATATTTCATCACTTTTAATCCCACTAATAATGAAAGTGTGTTCTATAAATGTAATTCCATAAAAAATGCTTTTTTGGAACATTTAGGTGAATACCCATGAGTGGAAATGTATAAGGGTATTCCTAACACAAATGACATGCAAAAAAAACACAGGATAATTTCACCATCATAACTAGTTTACATAATGATTCGTAAAATATTTTAATTAGAGTGAAAAAAGGAATATCATTACATTATAATTATAAGGATAATGAAGGAATGTTTCATAAGATATTCCAACATGATAAATTGAAATAAAAATATATAATACAATGAATGTCCTTGAATAAAGAGGAGAAAGACAATTCTTTACTTGAATAGGTGATTCTAAAATCATTACAGGATATTATTAAGATCATGGGAAGACATTATAAAGGATTTATAGAGGGTGGGGTAGAGGAGAATCATGATCAATTTGTATTGTGTTAAGATGAGTCTGATATTGGGTTGATATTAAAAATGAAAAGAAGGATTTATTTATTATTTTAAAAACCATGGTTTTAGTAATTAATTGATAAAAAACCATCATATGGGTTTTCCATGGATTATACAAAATATGAATGGTTATCAATTACTTGTTAGCACACAAACCAAATCCCTTAAAATAATATTAGTCATGATGATAGAAGTGAGTTATACTCATAAAAAATTGGTCTAAAATGTATAAAATATAATATAGGTTTAAGGGAATCATTATAGGTTTGGAATACAACCCAAATAACATCATAAACACATAATTTTAAATTAGAAAATGTATTTCAGTTTAACTATTCACATTATTGTACTTATTACATAATTTTTGGGCTATTATGATTCCATAATTAATATAGTATATATATATATACACATATATGTATTAATTTTTTTTTCAAAAATATTAATTATCTCATCAAATTATTAAAAAAGTAAAAATTGAATTTTTTTATGTTCCTACTTTAAAAAAATGTAGCAAAATATTTTTAGTTATATTAAAATTTCACATTTTTATTAAAAATTATAATTAACTAGAACATACTATATTTTTGGACACTAACTACCTTATCACATTTATAAAAATTATATTTCACTTCTAGAAATTAAAATAAAATTTATATTTAATGAAATATTATTTTAGGAAAATATATATTAAAGATAAAATTTATTTAAAAAATATAGAATTTAATTAAAATAATGTTTTAATTTAATTTTTATATTTTACAAAAATCCATTTGTTAATTTTTTTTAATCAATATCTAATTTGTATTAAAAACATTACATAATAGTGTAATTAAAAAACATAATGATGGGAATGGATAAATAAAATCATTACTTTTTTCAAAATCATTCATATTATTAATAATATAGTGATGATATATACCCGCTTTTTACACTATTGTATTCTCTAGGGGTACTGTGTGTGGTTGCGCGATATTCGTACATTGTTCAAAAAACATGGTATGGGAGGTGATGCCATGATACATGAACATCACCCGTAGATGTATTTTCTAATTTTTAATTACTGAATATTATATAGGGCACTGTTAAGAGAAAATCCCAATGATCCTATCTCCCTATAAAGCTCTGATAAATGGTTTTCATATGGTATGATCCTACTAGTTGAGGTCATTGCTTCTTCCTTCTTTGAGAATTATATTTTATCATAGAACTCAATATATATTAATCCGAATGGTCACTATATAATTTCAATATTATTAATTGTTATGATTCATAATGATATTTCAGGGAAGATTGAAATTACATGGATATATTTTATAATAGATAAAAATAATAAACCTAGTGAATGTGTTTTCTATAAATGTATTTCATTATAAGGAATCAAAATTCATTCAAAATTGAATTATAGTTATAATGGTTTCAATAATTACACATATATTCGGATTATCATCATGGATTTAATGAATAAACTATTTAGATATTACCATGACCAATTTAAGGCAGTTTTTATAAATGAAATTGATACATATTCCATGAATAAGTAAGATCATGATGATTACATGAGGATTGTATAGATGACCCTATGAAATGTTAACATTTGTGTAAATATTTTGAATAGTTATTTTGAGATATAGAATATTTCATTTTTCTAATTATGAAATTATAAGATCGTGTGTATCACTGGAAATATAAAATGTAGATGTTACTGAATATTGGCCCTGACAAACCAATATGAACAATTTCCATAGTTTTATTTAATTTTATGGTTATTATCGAGGATTTTTCATATATTTAAAATAGTTATATAATAATATCACCATTTTAACAAAGAATATATTTAAATTCATTTGGATAAATGACTGTGAAGAAATTATTATGAAACTAACGAGAAGGTTAGCCAGTGTACCTAATCTCACACTCCCCCACAATAGAGAAGGGTTTTTATTTATAAAAATTAATTATATAATGGTATGGTATTATTTATTATACAAAATGATATAGTGATAACATATTCCTTATGTAATTGAAGGATTGAGAACAAAATTACTTGACTCGTGATTGTGAGTTAGTAGTGATAATCAATACATTAATTATTTGGATGCCTTATATTTACATAAAAATGAATAGAAAATATTTTGATCATAAAATATTAAAATATATATTCACCCAAAAATAGTTGAATATGTACCAATAGATATAGTTGAAATTGATTAATGATTATGGTTTCACCATACAGTACCACCATGGGAATGATAATATTATATATGACGCATTAATTATAATGAATCATCATATCTTTTCCCTATTTAGGATCACAATAATTCTAATAATTTTGTATTTCTAAATGTTGAAACGTGGAATAAAAATATGTGGATAATATATAATATCATAAAAATGAATTTCAACCATTTACTATTGTGATGATTAAATAGGTACAAAATAAGGTTGTTGATCTATAAAAGATGGTGGGAAATATTTTTGAGTTCAACATAAACTATGATGGGATGATAAGGTTCGAGAATTCGGTTTGTGTTCCATAAATACTATTCATGAATTAATATGTATTAGAATATTTTCATTGAACATCTATCTCTAATCATTTTGGACATAAAAATATCTATAATAATGAAAACAATTATTTATGGTGGGTAAAAATTATTGGATATATTATGGACTATGTATCTTGGTTCTTGTTATGATAGAATGTTTAAACTATGAAATTAATGTATAAGTGTATGTGATAAATATTATTTATATTAAAGGGTATGTAGTAAAAAATAAACATGGATATCATATTCAGACTACAGAAAAAATATAAAGGCCATAATTCTATTTGGGATGTAGTTAATCAGCTTATGAAGTCTACAAATTATTTTTATTATATTATATTTTACTCATGATCATATATCCTAGTTGTAAATTATGTAAGTGTTGTGGTTTCATGGATCACAAAATTCTATAGTATATTTTTCAGATCTAAGACAAACCACAATGTTCTATATATAATTTCAATATGCTTTAGATATATAGATTTGTTTCAATACTACCTATCATCCACAATTAGATGTCAAGTGTGGGAGGACCATTATAACCCTATTGGATATTTGAGATCATGTTTTTTATATTTTAAAGATAAATAAGATAAAATATTAATTTTATGAAATTATATTAAAACATTAAATTTCACTATTCCATTCTGATGGATCTACTTCATGACCTCTATGAAAAAATGTGGAAAACTCTTACATGTTTTGAAGATGTTGGAGAAAAAAGAATATTGGGATCTAATCAAGAAGATTAAGCTGAAGTGTTATATCTATTATGAAGAACATTATGGTAGCTTAATTTCGATATATGATCATTACTCAAATTAATCATCTAGATTAGGAATTTAATTTTCATTAGGATATATTCCTATGAATTTATATATAGGTCAAGGATATGAGATTTTAAGTAAAGTGAATGATGAGGCTTAGGTACATTGTTGATTTCAATATTCAATATTTGATTGGAATGGTTTCAAATATATTTTCACTACCACCAAAGCTCTCTCATGATCATGATGTGCTCAATGTATATCTTTTTAGAAAATAAATATATGATTCTTCATATGTACTGAATATAAATATTTTACCATTTTATCAGGAATTTTACTATGAATAAAATATATTAGAAATCAATGATCACCAAGATATTTTCATATTAAATAATACTACTGATATGGTAAAATATATTTTTAGGAATAATAAATTTTAAGAAACTAAAAGGGAAACTAAATTTTTTTAATTAGTTGAGATATCCAAAAAAAAATTAATGATGTTATGTAATTTTTTGGTCAAAATTAATTTTAACCTATATAATGTAACACCCCATGATTTTATATGAATTCCCATTTGAGAAACATTACAATACATGAAACCTTGAGTTTAAATTAATTTTGATATAGAATTCTTTATTAATATATCCATTGAATTTCAAGGAATAAATATTAATAAAACATTATGAAAAATAATTTTTAATGATGAAAATATAATGATACAAGCATAATAAATAAGTACTCAATTTTAAATAATTTCATTTTATGATCCAATGATATGATTTATTTAAAAATGGGTTTATTCCATTTCATGCAGGGAATTTATAATATTTTATTTCATTTTTATTAATTTCATTTATATTATTTAATATACTTTTTTTAATAGTTATTTAAATATTATTTTCATGTTAGTTTTTTAGATTTTCTTAAAAAATATATTTTTCAATGAATAGTCAAAATTCCAATATTTGTAAAAACTGTCATTTAGTTTCAATTAAAATTAACAATATATTACAAATTTTATCTTAATATATCATATTTATCTTTTATTATAAATAAAAAAATCAATTACATATTAGTAAAAATTATACATTATTTAGGTATACTTTCATTTTCATTTAAGAAATCACATATTTACACAAACTATTTTGGATGCATGCATAGTGTTTTTTAATAAATGAATTAATGTAATCTCATTTTTTTAAATGGTTTAAACCAAATTTATCAATTGGAAATTTAATACTATATTCGAAAATAATTTTTATTTTATTTACATATGATTAATTTTATATAAAATCAATTTTACTATTAAAAAATTAATTATTCTAAAACTCTTATTCATTATAGATTACAATTTTAATTTCAATTAAATTAATCTACTTATAGAAAATGAATGCATTAAAACTGATTCCATATTTAAAATAAACATAATATAAAAACATTAAAATGTTCAACATATTTTTTATAATTATTAGGAAAAAATAATTTTATGTTACTATGTTTATGTGTAAAACAAGTTTACCGAGAGTTAAACATCGAGGATAATGTATGAATATAGCCCAATATTGTATAATTACTACTGGATGAAGACATTTAATCCATTTATTATCGTTTTATCTAATTATTTTTCATTTGGAGCCTCATTATCCAGAATGTGACATTATATCACTGAAATATGTAGTGAAATTTTTTGTATTACCCTCCTCGTAGTTATAAAAAGGCGACACATAACCTCCCATATACACATAATGTGAAACATATAACATATCAAATCCTACTCCAAATACATTGTAGATCAATTCACATTACCTGATTTCTTTTGGTGTTTTCCAATGATAAATCTTCCATGGATTATGGTTTAATCCTGAGGTTGTGTCTGAAAGAAGAGGTATATATAACAACCATGCATTTTCTACATTATATCCTCTCCCACCTTCACTAAATATGTTTTTTCCATAAAAATATTTTATATATAGTATAGTATATATATATATATTTATATACTATTATGTGGTTCTCTTTAATATTTTACACCTATTCTCTGTCCAGTGGGAAATGAATGTATCACTCATGTGTACATATGGACTATTACTTCCACATATCGATTTGATTAATTTTCCATCCCCACATTTCATGGTATTCTATTTAAAGGAATTTAATGATTTTATATTATTTTTATGAAAGGATTATTCATATATAATTATATGAACTTATCAACCTTTTTATCATCCCATCAATTGAAAAATATTATCATTTTTTCTTCTGTACATATGGACTACCTCCTCCAACAATTTATGTGATTTGATTATAATTTATTTTTTACCTTCTATGGAAATAAAGATATATTATGTAATTATATATTATATATAGGGTCTTATAAAGATTATATAATGGTTAATTTTCATTCACATTTCTTTTCTTCCATCCATTGAGAAATGAAAACATCAATCACATGTACGTACAAACTACCATCCGTATATAGTGATATAATTAATATTACATCAATGATTTATGTGAATTATTATAATTATGTATAATATGAATATATATGTTATTAATTTCATTATTTATATTTATTTATGAATTAAACATGATCAATGTAACACCATATTCGTTTTAATGAACATGATGTTCTATAATGTATACGGGACACAACACTAATCCTAACAATGACATATAATATATTTTATTATGAGCGTTTTAATGTATTCATTGAATCAATTGGTATGAATATAATTTAACAAATTATTATATGTTTATAAATCAAATAATAATATTAATTTATTTAGATGTTTTTATGAGAATTTAATCAATTTTCTATAATGTTTTTTATGCTCTTGAAATACTTTTTCTTCAAAAATAAATATTATTTCCTTTTGGATAAAATATCATAATTAATTTATGAAATATATATAAATATTATTTTATAAATATAATATCACATTAGATGTTATAATACCCAAATTATATTATTGTGATGTTTTTGGATTTCTCTGAAATTATTATATTTCCATGGATTAGTGAAAAATACATATTTTTATTTAAACAACATATTTTATTCAGGAATTTAAAAAAGTAAATTCTTGGTTAAAATTATTTCAAATAAAATGTACTATTGTATTAATAATATTTTTATTAAGTTTCAATTAAATAATTATTAGTAATTAATTTTTTATAGAAACATTTATATAAATAAAATTCTATTTTTCAAAAATTCATTTTCTATTTACCTTTTTCATGATTATTTTAAATAATTTGACCCCACTTATAATAATTTAACTGGATAAAATTGATTCCATGTTTGGAATCAGGATGTTGATATTTGGTAAGTATTTCCATTTTTTTGTTCAATATGAATAGTAACCCAAGTAAAAATTATCTGATCGGTAAAGGGTAACTCAGTTTATTCTTAGATAAATCACATTGACAATATCCTAATATTTAATCTTAATTATTTCTATATGAATTTTTTTATACTTTTATTAAATTATTCTTGAAATTAGTAACTTTAATGGGAAATTTTTCTTTGAAAACGAACAATATAATATTTAAATCAAATATTTTTTAATAATTTCACCCTTTTTGTTTTAAATAGATGTTATGTGCTAATATTGAGAATAAACAAGTTATTTGTTAATATAAATTACTATTTTGAGATTAATGAAATTAGTTTCATTATGTATTCTTATTTCTAATTTTTATTTTATATATATTCAGCTTAAAACCTTTTACAATACCAAAATAGTTATTATACCATTAATGGAAAAAGTAATATAAATGATATGAAATTTTTTAAATGTAATATAAATTTGTTAAATATAATGTTAAATGAATTTTATTGATTAATTTGACATAATATTTTCTTATTTAATTTATTCAAATTAAACAGTTTTCCTTATATCCTTTAATTCTAATAAAATGAATTGTTTCAAAATTGAAATTAATGATAATTTATCAAAATAATATTTTATTAAATCATTAAAAAAGTTAAAATGAGAGGAATGATAAAAAAATTGGATAATATGTGGTTGATTCTTTCAACCCTTCTCAATTAATGATTCTATAGTATTGTTACATGTAAAACTATAAACCATTTTAATTGATAAATCTCTTACAATGACTAATGTTAAAATTGTATTACTAAAGGGTTTAACAAATAGATATATTCTAATAACCCACATCAATAAATTTGAATTTTATTTTATGATGTTAATTGAACCCTATAATATCTTATATTAAAATTCCTGTACATTATATGTCATTTTAACTACAATGTGATTTTTTTTAATCTAATCATTTGTGAAATCACAAAACTTCCCCTCACCTCAATTGTAAAATGGATTACCCCCCCCCCATAATTCATGAATCCTTTTGAGCCATATTTAAAAAATATAACCTTCCATAATCCCATATAAATTTTATTATCCACATTCTAGTGTTTTTTATCTTCCTAAAATGAAAACTATATGTTCATTAATATGAGATATAAAAGAGTTTTTTCAATGATGTTTTGACGACTTTAACATATCCCATTATTTTTTTACATCTTATTCACCTCATCTAAATAAATTGAATTTTTCATAAAATCATGTCATATTTATCCTGAATATATATAAATTTTATTATGATTTTGGAACAACCATTATCCCCCCTCTTTCCCATCAAATAGACGGTGAAATTATCTCTCAATGATATGTATGGCCTACAATATACACATAGCGGTAAAATTTATTTTCCACTACAATAATTCATAGACATTTATTTTGGTGTGATTGATTTTTAAATATGATAATTATACAAAAATTATATTTCATGAATTTTCATATAAAATCTAGTATAATATCATCTAATTCATTAGAAAATGAAAGTGTTTCTCTTTCAAAAGATTCAACTATCATCTCCACAAAGCAATGTAATTTTATCCCATTTTTATATAATAGGGATGAAAATAAAGAAATATTTAATCAAAATATAATATATAAATCATATAATAATGATTTTGGAGGAATTTATTATTATTTAACTTCTTTTTTGCCATATATTGTAAAGTTAAAAAAAATGATTATGCATATGTATAGTCTACTATGTCCATGAATGGTTTAATTAGATTTTATCTCTTTATTTTATGGATTTATATATATATATATTTAACATATAGGATATTATTATCATATTTAATCTGATGTATAAGTTTTCACTGTGAAAATAAAAAATTATTGAAACTTTCAAACCAATGCATAGATTAAAAATGTATTTATTTTAACCAGGAATAATGATTTTTAGAAGAAAATGTTAATAAACAGGTTAAAATGATTTTAAGTAAATAATATATGGTTTAATATATATCATTATGGTTATATAATATTTTTATTATAAATCAATATTTAATATATTTGGATTTTTGGACACATGTGATGATATTAGTAGTAGAGGTGAATATATATTATACAATCTCATTATTATTCATAATTTTCTATATTTAATTATCCCATGGGGGAATTATTAGATATTTCAATAATATAAACAATATATTTTACTTTTTTTATGGTGGTTCATTAAATTATTAGGTAATACTAAAATTTTTACCTATTTGGTACTGAAAATGACTATTAATTTTGTTTAATAAAAGATATCATAAGTAATGTCTTCTGTAAAATATTCATTTTATTCCATATCCATGTTTTCTAAATATATATTAAAGAACATTTTTTTTCAAAATTACCCCAATGATTTAATGATGAATATTTTATACATATTTTCATTTTTACATAATGTTTTGAAAGGTATCTTGTCATCCTCTTCCAAATTAAAAACATTTTAATAGTTTTTCAACAGTCTGACTGGATTGTTTTCAACTTATAGAACATGTATGCAGTTACCTACCACAAATACTACTCATTACACTAAACATCCCTTTTCATTATTCATTTATCCATTTCCAAGAAAATACTTTTACTAATATTGTATTATTTTTTAGATTATAAAATTAAATTTTTAATTGTAAAATTTTATTTTCCGCATGTTTTTTGATGACATTATTTAATGGTATTTATATTTATTAATGAAGGACATGTATGATTTAATGTTATCCAATAGATATATGGTGCAATTATTCCATAATTTTATCACATTAATGAATAGATAATTCTCATTAGAAAATTTATCATTGGTATTTGGATCTGACCTTACTGTTTTATATAGGATTTAGTTGTAAAAAGACTTGATAGTGTGAATATGATGTCCTAAATTATGGATTCAGTCATTATGTGAAATTTACTGTCATCTGTGTAATTAATTTTTTATATATAATATCCATAATAAAATTTCGAGGTTATTTTATTTTTATAAGGCATTAGTTTATCATAATTCATCCATGACAAATTATTCTTCCTCCATATATTATTGAATAAATGGATTTTATTTTTAGATATTTACCCTTCCATATTTGATTATTTATTAATTATTCCTAATACATTAATTATAACCATAATATTACTGAGCATCTGATCTCACCCCGTGGTGACTATCTTTTCCATAGGATTTCATGATAAGTTTTATGATTAATATTCATTATTATTCAAATGGAAATAGTGGTGTACTATCTGAAAATACAATGCTGTATTTTATGTTTTAAAATATAACATGATATTAATTAATGATTTTTTATTTCCAATACTACTAATATATTCAGTTTACTGGTTGATAATGATTTTATATAGATATAATATAAAAAATAAACCACAAACTCTGATCTTATAGGGTTTGATTCATTATTGTTGGTATCATATTAAGTTTACTAGACATCTTTAGGACTATTTATTGTATATCCTAGATTATATAATATAACACTATGACCAACCATGAAAATATTCTCTTAGAAACCAAAATTATGGTTAATATATTATTCATACAATAATTATCTATTTATCTTACATGTTTAAAATACGTGAAATAATAAATTAAGATTCATAATGTTCTGATGTAATATAGTGTGTTTCATTCATTAGAGATGGATCATATTAGACATAATGAAAACCATACTGATTCAAATAATTAATGGTTGGATTTCCATCCTAGGAAAAATAATGAAGAAGGAGTTAGATATTCAACTATAAGATAACAAATTATAACTATATTGGCAAGGTGACTCATGTTACATCCAATAACCTAGAATGTATGGATAATGTGAAGATACACCATGTAGTGGATGAAGGTTATACCAATTCATGAGCCATAAGAATATATAATTAAGCATTTCAAAATCAAATTTTTCTCAAAAATAAATCGATAAATACTTTTGAGAATATATTTCATTAATTTGGATATAATATTTGGGTGAAGGATTTCATGGATAATGATCATCTTCTAGGGTATAAAGATCAATAGTATTTATCGAATCAAGACCCTAAAGTTGCGAATGAAATATAAAACATTGAATAAAATTATTTTTTGGGACTTTTCATTGAAAAATATATTACTCATGAATAATGATCAGATATAATGTTAATATTATTGAGTATGATACCAAAGGAATAAGAAAATATTAATAATTATGAAGCCATCATTTCATTGATACAAAGTCATTTTTCGGATGACATATATTGTTTAATATGTATGATTTTTCATTTATTTAATTTTTTAATCCCAATCCTCCATAGGGAACTAATATAAAAAACATTCTAATCATATGACTATAGAATCACATCTTCTATTAAAGATGAATAATAATTATCCATGTCTTATGAATCTGATGGAACGTAATACATTAAAAGGTTAATGGATAAAAAATGCATAAGGAAAATAATAGAATGATTTATTTTTTTTATGATGTGATAATTTTGTAAATAATCACCCCTATATGTTCTTGAACTGAATGTGGGTTCTCTTTATGTGTGTAAAGAAAGTACATTAGGGGTGTAACAGAATGTGTGATGTAAAAACACATAATGTTCATTGTTTTAACTATAATTTAATGTGAAATACATAAATGATTACTCAAATCAAGAAAAGGAATATTACCCATAAGAATCATCAGGATCATCGTCATGAATATGCTATTATTACTACTAAAGTAGACAGATTATAATTATTATGTAATTGGATACATGAATTATTTTGTAGAAATATTTATCAATGATAATATAGTTATGAGAATCCTGAAAACTCTCTGTATTTTACTGTCAATGTTTTATTTAAATATTAGACCCCATAAGATGAATGGTACTGATAACCATGGAAAATGATTTCGTAAAAGGAAATATTTAATAAAATATATGAATTATCCAAATATAAACCATAATATATTCCTTTTTAGGAGTTATTAATGTTTCATTTGGATAATACCAGTGATCTTGAAAATAGTTAGTTATTTGATTAAAATGAAATTTATGATGGATTTTCATCATTTTTATATTTATGAAATATTCATTACAATATAATATATTATTTTTGCAATGTTGAGATAGTACATTTTTGGAAGTATTTATGTTTTCATAGAATATTTATATAATGTTCTGTGTTTCAAGGGAATATTTGATCATTTATTCATGTATTTGGTATGTTAAAATTATGAGATACTTTTTGGTTAAATGTTAAGTAAATTATAAATTTAGTCAAAGATACTTTTTAGGGGTCATATGGATAAATATTTATTGAGTAGATTAACTAAAACATAGGGTGTTATTATTAAGGTTTTATTCATTAATGTACTATTTAAAGAAAATTTCCAACAATTTGTGTTTTCAAAAAATTTAAATACCAAAAGAATGAATTTTAACTATTTTATAGAACATAAGATTCATTATAAGATTTATATGGTGAGTCATTTAAGAAAAATCATGTCAAATAATTATCTTTTTATGTTATATATTATGTTGTGGTAGAAATTTATTAAAGGATAAAATTACACTTTCCATATAAGTATATTTTCACATGTTTTTAATCATGATGGACAAGTAATTACTAAAACTAATGAACATAGTCATGATATATAATGGTTATTATGTTACACTTATTTTTGATGAATTAATTTTATTTTTCCTTCCTCATAAATTTATGGGTTTTTAGACATCATCTTTATAAAGAATCACTCATTTTCTTAGGATAATTATTCTCTTTCACAATCTATATTTTCTTGGGCCCAACATTTCTCTTCCATGTCTATATAAATACATCTAAATAATTTTTTAATACTTATAAGACTTGTTATGTTTTATTATTGATGTCCTCCACACCTCAATTTCGCATTAAATAACACATTTTTTGTTTTGTTTGTGACCCAAAAAGACACTCCTAAACAAACCAAAAATATATTTATAATTATATAACTGCAAAGCCTAGTTAGAGTAATGCATATGATCATTTATTAAAAAAAATAAAAGTACAAAAACCAAGTACTAGAAAGAAGAAAAGACAATTATAGATCCTAAAAATCAAACCCTTCACCACATCCATGATAGATTTTATCCTCCACAGTATCTGATTCCCATTATTAGCATTCATTTTCCTTTAGAATCATGGCATACATTCATCTACGATTAATCTTTTTCACGGATAGAAACTCCTTAGAGGACTGTGTACCCTTTCCCATCTCAATAGAAGAACTGGTAGACAGAAGCTTAGGTAGGTAAGAATTTTCTTTCCTAGACCTTATTTGTGGTGGGGAAGTCATAACTTCCTCATTCCAAGACACCTTCTTCTTCCCACCCTGAATTATGTAACTATCGGAAGGCCGAACTATACCTCAATAATTTTTCATGTGACAATTTGAGATGCCCCCCCCATTTTCTAGGAATATACACTTCGTGGTAACCCTCATTCACTCCTCAATCCTACTGAAAATTTCTATTAGTATCAATCATGGAAAGACAGTGTGGGTGTTCTAAAAACTCATGACCATCATGTATCCCCTTCTTCATTACACCTTATCTGGTTACAACATCATGAGAAGAGAAATTTGGCTATATATTGAAACCTTCAATCATTTGATTACCCTCCTCAACATGATAATTCTCCACATGCTCCAATTCTAGAAAGGGATTACTATTGGAAACTGTGATTATCACACCTCCATCACATCTGCCCTCACATGGAACTCTTTAAAATAGTCATCTCATGCCTCGACTATTATGGCATCTTCAGAGCGAACATAGTCCAAATTCTCCTCAGTCATAGGCTATAGCTATGAGGAACTATATGTCGTAGTATTTTCCACTATATGTGCCTTCTAAATGCCCAGAAGAAGATTTAAGTGATCAAAAAACCACATAAACATTGTGTCATGTGGCCTCTTTTTCCCCTACTCTAGATCATTTCCATGAGCATTGATCACTATAGTACCAACCTTCACTACATCCCCCACAATTTTTTTTGATATTTCTCCTCATCAACGTCCTATCCAATGGAAATTTCATCCACACACACTCCATACTCCTAGGATCATTTGATAGTGTCATGCCTTGGTTGAGTACTCCGATGTGGATAACTCAACAGCGGCAAAGCCGAAACAAATACACCACAACAACCATTACCCATCCTTATCACCCCCTGTGAAACCCAAGACAAGAACTTGATGTGACATAGTATTTACGTATCCCAACACGTCTACATGAGAGACAATAGAGCATCCACGATTCAAATATGAAATCATGCTTCCACCGAAACTCCTTCCCATTCATGATCCAAACCCAACTCAAAAGTAACATCACTACATTGATCTCAAAACAAATCCGTGGATATATGGTATGACATAACACTTCCGTTTGGTGATTAGAGAATTGATATCAACCTATCTTGTTCCTAATATCACACAATATGGAGAGATTTTGAATGGAAAGTGTCATACCAAGGAGACTCCCCTATGTTTCCATTGTTGAAGGGTCACGCCATATGAGGAAATCAAGACTCTATCGAATTAAAAAAAAGTATCTCTATTGTATATTTGAGGGCCTCCGGACCATGATGTAATCAATTCATATTTTTTCTTAAACCAAATGATTAAATTCCTCCAATAAATTAACATGACTGACAAACTATTTATGATCTCATAAATTGAAAAAAAACGATCAAACTCATCAACTGAAGAACGTTGAAGATGAAATGCAGCCACCATCATGAGATTGCATAGATTCATTGAATTATTAAGCTCTACTGGGGAAAGATGGAGGTGAGGAACTCTCTAGATGAGGTCAGGGTCTTTCAAGGAGAGTTGAATCCTTTTTAAGGAAGGAAGTAAATCGGGATCGAAGAATAGAAAGAAGACATTACCCCTTCAATGAGATTGAGATCATAGAACTCCCCCTACGATCAAGAGGGGGGGGGCAGTCATGGCTCCATGAAATCAGGTTTATGGAATGAAAAATATTAATATTATTGTTCATTTTATATAAATGAAATATGAAAAAAATAAATTATTAATTCATAGGAATAAAAATACTAAATTTTTTTAATGTGATTTTATGCTTCAAAAATATGTTTTCCTCCATAATTATTTTTTTGGTTTTACTATGAAAAAAATATATTTTAATTATGGAAAATTTATAAATATAATTTTATTAAAAATAATATCCTTTTTGAATTCAAAATTTCAAAATTATCGTAAAATTAAATATTCCTTTTAATGAGAAGATTTATTTTTACATAAATAGAAAAAATGAAAATTTTTATTAAAAACTATATTATTCATGATTTTTTTAAAAACCCATACCATTTTAAATTCATATGAAAAAAATAATGTCATTTAATAATACTAATAATATATTTTTTTTAGTTGATTTAATTTCATAATCGAATTTAAAATAACAACATTTTTATTAAAAATAGGTTTCTTTTTCTGAAAAGAAAATCTGCGGTTTTTTATGCATTTGTATGAAATTTAGTTTATAGTAAATATCAAAATAAAATTTGATAAAATTGATTCAGAACAGGACATAAGGTGTTTAATATTTCATAAATAAACACCGTATGATCCCGGGTTTTCACAAAGGTATTGATGCATTAATTTTTTATCTAATTAATTATGTTGGACCTTATTTGGATTCATAATGGTTTAATGAAGCTCCATAGTGTGTCCATGGAATGTTTAGAGACCAAAAAACATCATTCTATTAAAAAATAGGCTCATCACATGGTTAATGTAAAACATGTTGGAAGGTATCATTATTTGAGAAAACAATGCATATGGTGACTTTTTGGACATAGACTTACTAGACAGTTCATGCATAGTTTTCTTAACCATGCGACCTAACTATGCATGTGATATCTTATTCCTAGGAACCTGGGCATGGTTTGTTCCCAGATTGGAAAGAAATGAGGCCAAACTACATGAAATATATTTTCTAGGTAAATGATCATTTCCCTATTAATGAACTAATTAATATTACGCTTCCTCCCTAATCCATGTTCGTAAGAGATTAATCTATTTTCATAACCTTTTAGAGATTTTTGAAGGCCTAAGAAAGGGATTTAAGGATATCCATCGTCTAGGGTTCATTTGAGCTTCCATTCATCATGTTGCATGTGCAATGTTATGTACAAGATTCTATTTAATCCTTTCTCCTTCCCTCTTTCTCAATTCCTAGTTATCGATGTGTGAGTATTTTTTCCTCTTTTCCTAGATCTACTCTAATCTGATCCAAATCAGGGGACAATACCAGAGGATAAGATCCATATGACGATAAGGTTGGTGTTCTACAACTCATTCCAATTGTTTAATAATTTTAGATTTATCATGTGGAGATGCTAATATCATAGGCTTTTGTTTCATGAATTAAAATTCCATGACTGAATTCATTAGAAATGTATTATTATGATATTTCCAAATATGTGATTATTATTTTTGGCTATTCCCAAAACATCAAACACCCCATATAGGGTGTTATGTTATATTTTAGATTTTAGTGTTTTGACACTCTAAATCCATCTTTCAGGTGTTATCGAACTTGATCACATTAATAGTAAGCCACATTATAATTAAATGATTATTGATTCTTGAAATAGTGAATGCAAAGTACCTTGTCACTTATACATGAATGACATAATTTAATTTACTAAATGTAATATATAGTTTAAGTGATAATTTGAAAACAATTCTAAGTATATGACTTTACTGGAATAAATGTAAATAAATAATAGGTTTCATGTATGTTGCACCCCTTACCACATTAATGGAAGGCAAAAAAATGAACCTTGATTATTAAATATTCCTAAAATGGATTTATTAAATGGTTTTAGGCTAATTTTCATTTTCACACTAAATAATGGAATGGATATAACCAATAAAATGTTTACAAGACTTCATTATCTTGTAGGAGTATCCTGACTCGACCTCGCCATGGATTTTTATCTAGAATACCTTGAGAAATCAGGGACCATATTCCAATTGAAGCATGCGGCTTGCTTAGGTTGAGACACACCTAAATTATAATACATATCTATTCATGGTTTCCATGTATAATATCATAGGATCAATCAAATTGTAATAATGGAATCCATGTATACAGACCTGGGATCTAGCATTGAAAAGTAGGTTCCATGGTTAAAGCCCATCGGGCCCAGTGATTTCGTAGACATATTTTACCTTGGATGAACCCCGTGGACTCAATAGGCATATAATTTTGGAATGCTTGGACTATGATCCATATTATTCATAGTTAGTCTTACCTTGGATACATTTATTACATAGTCTGTGGCCCTTAATGTATAAATTTCTTTGGTTATTACCATGGAACATCATAATTAAATATCATTTTTCGTTACCTTGTTACTTGTTGTAACTATTACTAATGTTAAAATGTGGCTTATTTGTAAATTGATATAAACAAATAATGACTTGGTTATATTTTCAAAGAATAGGTGAGGGATAATTTAGGTTCTTTTTGTGTTTAGATATATTGTACTAAATTACATTATATATATTTATGCATGCATATAAACTATCACATTTTAATTACATTGCCCAGATGTCATAGACACTATTTTTGGTGGCCGAATAATAATTATCTCACACCATCTTTAGAAAATGTTGTGTAACTGGAGTAGATTCCATGATTTTAGGTGTTTACAAAGGGAATTGTATAGCTTTAAACGCTTGATTTCTTATTGATTTGGAAGGATCTTTATAGTAGAGGACCAAGTCAGATCTCAGGATGCTTGGGATATCCATTGATTTACTTTATGATTTTGTGGAACATGTTATGAATGTTTTTTTTGTATCCATGATTTCTAATTTTTTGGTGACATGAAATATTATAATTGTTTTAATGGTATACTAGTTTTTTCAGTTGTTATTATCCTCATTCATTTATCATTCATTAATTCATTTTTGTGTACGTATTTAGTTTAATTATATTGTTTCTTCTATTTACCACCATTAATATTTATCTCTTGTACTAAATTATAGAAATGAGGGAATAGTCTCCCTCTAGAGAAACGTTAGGCCCTCACTGCTAGTCGACAACCTCTAGAATTTGGGGATATAATCTTGAGGCCATGTGGCCCACTGAGCATGGGGAACATATTAGGTGGAATCCCTATAGGGGATGTCACAAAGTAGTATCATATAGATTATTCCTATCATTATTTAATATTTGGAGAAAATAGAAAAGAGACTAGTAATTCTTGGGACTTGGTCATAAGTAATGCTTGGGAATCATGAACCCATGTTCAGTGTAAATTCCATGTTACCCAAAATATTTTTTTTTTCAATTTTACCAATTATAGTTGATATCATTTAACCATTGGGTGATCCAATGATGTATGGAATTGTTGATTTTTACACCAATTTATGGCTTCATAAGTACATATCCCAATGATATGATGGAAGGATCATAATTCACGCATCATTAGAGTCACCTAAGATTTTCACGTCATGCATATTTCCATGCAATATCGGTACATTTTCACTGAATTGAATTACTTCATATTCCATTGGTAGTACAATGATTATGTGATAGATAGCTTATGCTTGTATTACAATCAGTGTAGAATGAGTGATTTCCAATCTCAATTAATGATCTGTGTGGGCTCTCATGGGTTCATATAGAAAACATACTATGTTAATCCATTTTGATATAAATAAATGGGCGTCATTTTCAGTAATAAGGTTTATGGGAACGAATTCGCTAGGAATGAATGTCCATTATAATGTAATACATGAATTCAAAAATGAAATAGGTGCACTTACTTATCTAACCTTATCATGTTAATGAATGGTATAGGATTGAAATGGGAGGATAATTGTAAAATGAAATGAAACAAATACATGAGCACATTCTGATTCCATACAGTCTATGTGGATAGTTTGGGTAGTATACCTTGGGTAGTGAGATTTTCAATATTTAGGTTCCATAAGTGTTTCTTTATACCTGTGATTAAGCATGGTATGAGATATGTCCTATGAAATTGTAGATCAATACCATCATGACGTCCTTGTATCATATGCGAGGAGGGTGGTGATGACTATGCTCTAGACATAGTGGGCCCTAAGCCACCAGTCTTGCTACTAGGAGTGGCACTCGAGGAACCGTCTGTTGTTCTTGTTCCGGGAACTAATTCTCATGTCCATGATAGTTTCATATGTCTGATTCATTGTCTTCATGGTGCTCCATGTGTTTCACCAATGATGGAAGATATGACTCGTGAGTTCCACCAGTAGCATCCTCATTCTTTTTCATGGGATGGTGTTCTACAGGTGGGTGAGTTTTGGCTAGATGACACCATATATATCATTAATAATTTGGAAATGCCTCTAGAGGGGAGGGTGGAGCTTTCCATATACATTCTTTTGGATTGGTCCATGTGATTGTGGGATGTGACTTCTAAGGCTGGTTGTCATCAGGGCATGTTATGGGTTGATTTCTATAATAACACATATGATTATTTATTTTATTAGATGATAAAAACTGATGGAGTTAGAGAGTTCATGAATCTTGAGTAGGGTTCTATGTCAGATATGGAATATTAAAGTGCATTTTACTAAGTTAAATTTTTTACACCACTTATAGACGGTGATGAGAATCTGTGTGTTAGACCCTTCGAGGAAGGGCTCCAGTATTCAATCTATACATAGGTAAATGTATTTGACCTAACTAAATTTTCTATGATAGACAATCAGGATATAATCATTCAACACAACTTGAAGGATGTTAATAGTACTGATTATAGAGGATCATTGTCATGGAAAACAAGTAGTTCTTCTAGTGGAAGGAAACATTTACTCAAGGTTTCTCATCAGCGTCATGCCAAGCAGAGTGCTTGTTTAAACAGATCCATAATGTTCCATCATTGTGGATAATGGGGGATCTATAAGACACTTTGTTATAGATAACCAATGGAATTATGGGCTTGTAGTAAAATAGGAAATATTCCACAATTAAACATTACTTTTCCAGCATCCTTTATTGGAAACGGATCACCACCAACTCCCCCTTCTGGAGTGAGTTATTTTATGCAGCGTTAGGTGGGGAGTATGAATAGAATAGTTAGGTCTAGTCATGGAAGAGGTCATGGTCGTGGTAGCAAGACCCCTGATCTCCATCAGTTCCAGTAGAGTAGTTTTGATAATGGCAGTCAATCTATTATACATGGGAAAAGATTACTCTAGTTGAATGCACTATAACCAATACCTGATGATTAGGCTATGAGACCATTATAGTATGAGGTACTATTCTTGTGGAATTTACAATAGTATATTATTTATTTGATATAGGTGATTCAAAATATATTACCTTTGTATCTGTTGTGGAATTTCTCATAATGTACATATAGTATTAATGTAGGATAATGACATTAAATACACTATTATGGTTACGAATGGTGGGAATATTCCAATATAGAGACAACCCCCATGATCTAGGAAGATACCCATTCTTATGAAACCTATTTTTTTTTTGAGATTATGGTCTTTGATTTCATTATTGAAATAGACTAATTTTTTCAAGATCAGTATTTTCTAGACTTCTATCACTGTAGGGTATATTTTGCATCACCAAAAGGAATAATTTATCTACACATGGGTGAGTTGGATATATAAGATAGAATAAAATGACAAATGAATCATGGGATAGGTGGAATGACCACCAAGATAAAAAATCTTTTAATAAAAGATCATGGCTTGCATCAAGGTGATTTCCCTCTAGTAGTGGATCATTTCAGGGATGTATTTCCCAGTGAATTATCTGGCCTACCTCTATATAGAGAGGAATATTATAAAATTTAGCTTGTTCTGGGAGAAGATTCAATGTTCATTATTCCATATAGGATAGAAATAACTATTCTTCAATACCTCATGTGGTAGTTAGAGGATTTCGAGGAAATGTGTAATGATCTGGGATTATCTCAGCAACTCCATTGTGAAAATCCAATTATTGTGGGGTTCTTAGGGGAAGTTATTTTTTGATATAATATTTGTCAAAAAATAAAATTTCACCAAATGGTTTTAAAGAAATGGTGGCACTAAAATGGTGGCACTGAAATAGTGGCACCGTACTGGTGGCACCACAATAAGGTAAATATAATATTGGAATACCAAAGGATGTCACACCAATTTTTGTTACCCTTTCCCAAATTTAAAGTTTCACTTGTTTTCCCACATGAACCCCAGTTACTTGTTTTCTTCGTTAAATAAAGAACTAATCAACTTTATACAGTTTTAGAAATCCTCTCTACAAATTATAAGTGAATTGTTAAATCTAATTCATTCCTAAATGTGTAGAGACTATTGAAACCACCAAACAACATGGTAAAATAACGCTATGATTTTCATGAACATTGAAATCATCCCACTAGTTTTTAGGATATGTCCACTTATAAAGATGAGATTCCCTCTTCCCTTAGAATATTTTATTTTCTATTTGTGCGCATAAAGCCTTACTCTATAGAAGAGTCATGCGCATGTGATAGAGACCTAAAATGTCCAATTTTCATGGAATTTAGTACTTCTCTTGGGACCCAATTTTCTTGGCACAAGGAAGTGTTTTGGTCTCCTGTTATTCCATGTAGATATTCTTTTTCCTCTCTTAATTTGTGTGTCCTGGAGGGTGGGTGTAAGAATATTCCTATGTGATGCAAGGGTGAATATTTTCATTGAGCTGTTATAAATGATAGGGAAAGATGATGATATATAGATAAAAGTACATATTATGATAACTTGAATGGAATTAATGAATGATTATTGTTGATCATTATTTTCAATCATTATATTTATTTTTGTTAGGTTTTTCTATTGCATTATGTCCTATTGAAAAAGATTGATGTTATTTTTATTTGTCTGGGTACAGATACTATTATATAAATTTTTTCTGAGATGGTTTGATAAATGATTGTAAAATGAATGATGATTAATCATGTATATATGGTTAAATAAATTGATTCCCCATGATCAAACCTACTATGTGATCACCCCTGGTTAGCACAGTGAAATTAAAGAAACCTTTTTTGGCTAAAAACTGAACATACATTTCTTGATGGTGTGGCTATGTACTGTGTCCTGTTGGGGTATGGTATTATTGTGTAGTGAAGCAGTAGTTTTGGGTGATTATTATTTTGTTTTTGTGTTTTGGGTGGTATAATAGTAGTGAAAAATATTAGGTTGAGAGTTTGGTTGATTGTGGAATGGATGAACATGCAGGCAATGTGACTTCCTTTTTTAATTATTTGTGCTCTGGGACTACAATGTGGTTATGTGTTGTTCATGCAGTGGGACTGCTGATTTTCCTTAATCATAGTTTTGGGAATATATATGGTTGGTAGTTTCCTAGTTACTACAAGAATAAATTACCGTTAACCCCTAAATTAATGAATAGAAAATAGAAAAATTCAGAATGTGTTGTGCTTATGTTTTGGTTGTGGTTGTTCGTGTTTCTATGCATTTATTAGTTGAATCAAAAGTGGTTCAGTGAAAGATGGTTGTTTGTTTTGAAACACATAGGATGGGATGATTTTTTTAATACCTATATGTATAAAATGTAGTTTTTTATATCAATATGCACCCCACCATTATATAGAACCATGTGCTGAACACACCAGTCTCTTGGGAGAGGGTATTTCACAACATCCCCGGGGGAGGATATATGGATTGTTATTTGTTCTTATATTATCTGTATTCCTAACCACTCGAGTTATCTGGGTAGGTTGTAATGTCTTGAGGGTTACCACTAATGAATTTATATAGGTAGGTTGTAATGGCATGATATTTAATATGTACCAAGTTCCTTCAGGAATGTTTTTTTATTTACGAGAGGCCTAGGTTTCCACAAGCAATGTTTTATTTCCAGGAGTCTCTGGGATGTGGCACATGTGCTTAAAGGTGAGAGTAATGGTTGTTGTGGAACATGTGTCAGTGGGTGGGAAGTTTGGTGTGTTTGTGGTCCTAGTTTTCATAGGTAGGAAATGTGAAATATTATATTCCTAGGTGTGAGTGGGATGGTCCTGGCTATGGTACTACATTAGGAAGAGTGTAAGTGTCAAGATATTCACAGTTGGAGATGAGTAGTTAACAGTTGGGAAGTGGTGTAGGCTACCAAAATGTCTATGTTCTTATACTATCACTTTACAGACCTGTGTTATTTAGTGAGTGTACCTTCGTGAGGCTGGGTGGTTAGTTTTCCTTGATAGGTTGTGTTGTCTTATTTTGTCTTCACATTGGCTTTTTTATGTTACCCTACTTGTGAAAGGGTGGCTCTGGTTTTCCTACCTTGTATACTTGAATACTCTACATAGGTATGTCAAAACTGTATTATGGTTTCTAGTAAGACTTTGAATACAGTGTTGGACTCTACTAGCTCAGGCATGCAGATAGTTGATGTTTTTATTAATTTATTTTATTTTGGTACTTTACTTTGGGATTAAATTTTACCTTGTGGTAGTTTAATTTGAATAATCATTTGATGAATTCTTTATAGTTTTCTTTTATATATAATGTTGTTGGAGTTATTTGGATTTTACACTATTATCTCTTGAACCTATTTTTCTTCAAAAAGGGAAATGTCTTCCGTTAGTGTGAGATTTTATATGCTTTGTTCTAGTTTCCACTTTGGGTCCTACTTAAGGCAAGACTCAGGGGGGTCATTATCTATCCTTCATATTGAGGAAGGAAGGGTGCGGTTCATTGTTTTCCATTCATTTATCTCGAGTAAGTTGGGTCTTGTGAGAATGGTATCAGAGGATAGGTTTATAGATATTAGGATATTAGGATTTAAAAACATTGGGAAATGCATGAGATGGTAGGGAAAGAGTGTTAGTAATTATGGTTCATGAAATCATCCAGGGAAGATGTTCTAGGACACAGAATATTAGCCCCTGCTATGATCTAATACAATGACTCCGGGCCCATCAAACGACTAGGTGAGGTTACATAGATTACATGGTAGAGACCCTAGGAAATATACATGCATCATAATGACTTTTCATATTATGAGTATTCAAAATATTTGGAATTTGAACTAAATAAAGAGTTACAAAAAATTCTGGATAACAATTATGCACAACCCAAGCATATGAATTCTTTATTTACATTTTAATCTATAAAACCTGGATGTCATCCACGAGTGGAATGATATGATGAGACCTAACAGGCTATCTTGGAAGATCAACAAAGGGTTGAGTGAGAATAGGATGCAAACATGTGGCAGAAGACCCTTTTTCCTTTCCAGCATCACTCCCCAGGGATGTACGAAGGTAGAATTTTTGACATAGGGATGGGGGGATAGCTTGAGTAGTTTGAGATCACCTTTACATTGATTCGTGATCCGAGGGAGTACTGGGTTCCTCCAGAGGTGAGCTAGATGAGGGGAGTGATGCATTAGTGGTTGATGCTCTTCCTTGGGGAGAGGAAGGAGACTGATGTTTTGTGGGATTAAATTGAGAATGATATTCAAGTAGAATTTCGTTCCTTGATGTTGAAAACCAAGAATAGATAGAAGTTTCTTTCCCTATAGAATGGTTTATGTCAGTGGGGAAGGGAGGGTTCATCACACACCTCAGCAGCCACAGTTTCCAACCTAGCCTTTCTAGAAACAGCATGCCACCAATCCACCGAGGGTAGATAGTGTAGGAGGTGGCCAAACTCAGGGTGCCCTCTAGGGACCTAAACCATTTCATGGTTAGAGATCTAGACAACATACAAAGGACAAAGGAGTTGGGTGTGGGTAGTTGCACATTGAAAAGATAAAAATTCTTGTAGAACCAGATATCGTTCGAGGTATGATTAGTTTGATCAGTACTATTGATTGTTTCTTTATGATTCAGGATCCTCACACTACTTTGTTTCACCCAGAGTAGACCACGCTTTGAGTAAAGAGGTAGATATGTTCTCTGTGACCCCGATGTTGAGCACCCCAGTTGATGGTGAGACTAGATTGTTTTATGTATTTTAGGGATGTGGACTGATGTTGGGGACACATCAGTCCAATGTCGATCTTCTTTTATTACAGATATAGAAATCCATTATCATCTATGGCACCGATAGTTTTTCATTATGAATGCCTACATCAAATTCTTTTTATGATGTGTCATTTTTTCGTATGTGGATATCCATAGCATAGATTTTATTGGTGAGAAAATCATTCTGGTGGGTATCCAACATGTGGAGTCTTTTCAATATCTGGTAGATGAGCTATTAGTTGAATCAGAAGATACAAAGATGGTGGAGGTTCCAGGGGATGTTGTGGTGTTCCTTGAAGTTTTCCCCAAATAGTTTATGACTCAACTCCCTCAATGTAACGTTGAGTTCAGGATAGACTAGAAGCCCATTCCCCATACAATTTTGATGGATCCTTATCAGATGGTGCCTTTTGAGTTGTTGTAGTGTTGGATTTAGATAGATGATCTAATAAGGAAGGGATTTATGCATCCTTGTTTTTCATTGCGGGGGTGCTCTGGTTCTGTTTGTAGAGAAGGAATATTTCTGTCTAAGGATGTAAATTGACTACTAGATACTGAATTAGGTAACAGTCACAAATTGTTACCCCCTTCTGAGGATTGATGATATTTTGAACTAGTTGAGGTGAGCGGGTTGGTTTCTATGATTGATCTTCGGTCTGAATATCAGCAGTTGAGGGTGAAAGAACATGACATGCCAAAGACTACTTTCAGGTGCAGGTATGGGAGCTTCATGTTCATGGTCATGTCATATAGTGTTACCAATGAGCCACATGTGTTCATGGGGGTCATAAATTATATCTTCAGTGAGTTCTAGGATATTTTTTTATCGTGTTCATCGATGACATCCTGATATCATAAAAGTTAGTGGAGGGGTATGATGAGCATCTGAGGAATATCTCAGAGGTCCTTAGACACCACCAACACTATGCTATGTCACCCAAGTTCAATTTCTGGACATGAGAGATTCACTTACGTGGATATGTGGTGTCTCAAAAAGGTATATGATTAGACCATTCTAAGGTCAATGATGTTGTTTTTTGGAAGTACCCAAGATTTTGATGCAGGTTTGTAGCTTCCTGGTTTTGAAGGATATTACTTTAGGTTATTTCCTAACTTATCTGGGGTTGTATCTCCAATTACAAATTTCACCAGGATGGACTAGGAATTTTTGAGGAGTGAGAAGTTTAAGGTATCATTCTTCTATCAAATGGATAAGTTATTCAATGCTCGAGTGCTCATGTTTACATATAAAGGGGTGATGTTTGAAGTGTTCTGTGTTGCTCTTGGTCTTGGTTTTGGGGTGTGTGTTGATGTAATAGTGGGGAGGGATCTCTAATGGATCTAGGTAGTTATGTTCCAATGAATGTATCTATTTCACCAATGATATAGAGCTTATAGTGGTCATGTTCACACTAAATTTGTTGCAGTATAACATGATCAGGGAGCGCTTCGTCGCCTTCATAGATCAGAAGATATTGAAGAATGTATTCTCCCAGTATGACCTTAACATTCACTAGTGGATGTGTGTATAATGTCACCAGTACTAAGACATTGATATCTCTTACACCACTGATATGGGTAATGTAATGGTCAATTTCTTAATAATGATGTCATAAAAAGTAGTAGTTCATGAGTCCACAGATGCTTGGAAGGCGATGGGTGATTTGGATGCTAAACATTTAGATATAGGAGTGGATTGTAGAAGAAGCTCCCTATTTCAGTTAATAATGAAGAAATCTATAATGTAGAATGTGGAGGATCCTCAGTGGGGATATACAGAAGTTGAAGATTTTCTTGATCCTGTTGACCATGGTGATACTCAAGGGGGTGGTCAGAGGATGGTCTTAAATATATATTGTTCCAAGGGAATCTATTTGTCATAGTGGTGATGGGTGAGGGATTCTCTTTGAGTTTCATAAATCACCCTTGGAGGTACACCTAGGAGTCTCCAAGATATAAAGGGGATTGAGGGAATTGTTTCGGTGTCCTGGGTTAATGCAGGAAGATGAAGTGTTTGTGGCATGGTTCTTAGTGTGTCAGCTGGTGGAGGCTGAGCGACAAATTCCGGATGGTCTGTTGCAGCATCTAGATGTTCCTGAGTTGAAGTGGGAAAAACGATTGATGGATTTCATCATATGTATCCCCTGTTATTAAGAATACTACGAATCTATGTGGGTAGTGGTGGACTAGTGGATGAAATCAGCTCACTTCCTAGCGATCAAGTAGTTGATCGTTGTGGCTGCCTTTGCAAGGAGGAATGCTGACGGGGTGGTGCTGCCACATGGAGTTCCCTGATCCATAATCATGGATAGGGGTGCGTGGTTTTCCTATTGATACTATAAGGGACTACCACATTATATTGGAACCTATTTACACCATATCACTTCTTTCAACCATTATAAGGAAGGGTAGATGGAGTGGACCATCCAGACATTAGAGGATTTATTGCGTACATGCATTCTAGTCATTGGGGGTTCTTGCGTATGACACATTCCTCTAGTAGTGTATTATTACAATAGTATATTTCACACTACCATTATTAATCACCATTATATGCCTATAAATAATTCCTTTTAATTCACTCATGTGTCAGATAGAGGTTGGGAAGACTAGTCTTTTTGGTCCAGAGGTGGTGTAGAGCATGATATAGAAATTTCAGCTTAGGCTTGAGAAGATGTAGGTATCCCACGACCGATATAAGTCCTATGATGATAATAGGAGTAGGCCCTTTGACATTGAAGATAGATTCCATGTATTCTTTAATGTTTCCCTTCGACGTGGGAAATAGAGGCTTAGTTGGTGTAGAAACCTTTCTCTATAGTTTAAAGAACCTTTAGAGGTGTTGGGACGAGTTAGTGAGGTGGCATATCAACTGTTGTTTCCACCATAATTCGAGAGGATCCATTAAGTCTTGAAAATATCCTAGCATTGTCGGTATATATACGATTACTCTCATGTCATCTACTTGGGAGAGTTGGAAATCGAGGAGAATACTACATTCATGGAGTGACCAGTAAATATCAAGAATCATCGAGAGAAGGTGCTTCGAGGATGGACAATTCCCATGGTTCATTTGTTGTGGAGGTATTCTGACCTCAAAAAGGGTACATGGGAGAAAGGGGTGTAGATTCATGCCCATTTCCTAGATCTATTTTGTGTTTTTATTGTGTTCCTTTATAAATTTAATGCATGACTTTTTTCAAAAAAATGATTTATTTCCATGTCCTCTAATGTGTGAATTTTTTTGACATGTGGGGAGAGGAGGACCATATCCCAAACCAAGATGCATTAATGTGAATTTGATTAAACCCATGAAAGAAAGTTATTTCCAACCAAATAAGATATTATCTTGGTTTGTTAGAAGGATTTCATTGACCCACACATCCGAACAGTGTGGGTTTTTGTTGTTTGTGTGGTTTTTTGGACAATTGTTGTCGAGGAGGTGTTCTTGGATGTCGATGTTTTTACTACAGTTTTAGAACAACATAGGGTGGTTTATCCATGAGAGGTATCTCATGGGTTGGTATTTCAGACCCCTCCTTCTATTTTTTTATTGAATTATCATGGATGATAATTATTTGAGATCAATCAGATGTAATGGCTTGGATTTATCTGGCCCCTTCCATTGTAAAAAATCATGTGATTGCGGTGTTCATTTGGGATATAGTTGTTAATTTTATGTGTTTTGAAAAAAATCCAATTTCCCCAAATGGTATCACCGATATTGTTGCACCCTAATGGTGGCACACTGAACTGTGTCTTGCCAAATGGTGGCTCACCCTTTGCAAAATATGCAATTTCTCAAGTTTATCAAGACCTGCCATTATTATGCATTTTCTTCAATAAATAAAGAACAAATAAACTCTCTTCAATTTTTAACACCCTCTCTCACATTTCTGATGGAACTACTAAATAAAAATCATTCTTGAACGTGCAAAGACATTTGAAATCAGTAAACCACATTGTGAAATCATGATCCGATTTTCAAGCACATTGAAATCATGTCCCCAGTTTTTAGGATCTATCCTATTATTATATAGAGATCCCCTCTTTCAATAGACTCTTTTATTTTATATTATTATGTCTATATCCTTCCTCTATAGATGAGTCATGCTCCTATGATTGAGCCCTATCATGTATGGTTTTTTGTAGTTTACTCCTTCTAACGATACCCCATTTTCTTGGCGCAAGGAAGAGTTTTGGTCTCCTATTTCTCCATGTATGGATTATTCTGCCTCTATTTATTTGTGTATCATGCGGTGAGGGTGTAGTAATTTAACTTTGTGAATAAAGACATAATTTTTTCCTTAACAGGTAATAAATGACTAGGGGAAGATGAAGATAAATAGATAAAAGTGCATGTTACGATAAAGGGAAGGTAATTGAGAAAGGATTGTTATTGATAATTGTTTTTACACATTATCTATGTTTCTTCTTATAGATTGTTGTGGATACAAAGACTTATAAAAATCATGGTTGTTAGTGGTCTTTTTTTTCACTATTTGTGTTCTGTATTTTTTGTTGTGATGCATTGATAAATGTTTATAACATGAAATCTGATTAAACATGTATAAATTGTAAAATAAATGTATTCCCCAGGATCAAACATATTTTGTGATCACCCTTGGTAATAAATGTTGAATAAAATAACCTATGTCGGATAAAAACTAAAAATTCATGGCATTATGGTGTGGTTGTGTTCTCTTTCCTATTCGGGTATTGCTTTCCTGTGTAGCGGGCTTGCAGTTTTTGGTGATGCTTATTTTGGTCTATATGATTGGGGTATTACATTAGGTTTGTTGGAATCCTAGGATTAGAGTTTGGTGACTGTGGAATGTATAAACTTGTAGGAAGTGGGACATCCTTTGTTTTCCTTTTTTGTTCAGTGGGACTATAATGAAGATATGCGATGTTTGTAAAGTAGGACTGTAGCTTGGGTTTACATGTAGTGTTGGGTATGGATGTGGTTGGAATTTTCTGGGTTAGTTATAGAATAAATTAATTTGAACCCTTTAATTAATGAATGGGAACGTTAAAATTAATCAGGGGTTGCGATTTGGTTTTTTTGTGGCTATTCATGTAGTTGTGCATATAGGGGTGGTAGAAAAAGTGGTTCTGTGCAGGCTGGTTGTTTATTTAGAGACCCATAGGCTAAGATGAGTGTTTTATTAACTGAATGTATAAACTGTTATTATTTTTGATTTCTATACAGAACCCAACATTAAGTAGAACCATGTGAAAAAACCCCCATATCATGTGGAAGGGTTTCTTTCCCATCATCTCTGTGGGAGGATGGATGGATAGTTTTCGTTCATTTCTTCTACCTCTTCCTTACCACTCGAGTTATCTGTGCTGGCTGTAATGGCTTGAGGATTTCCACTAGTCAATTTATCTAGGTTTTCGATATTGGATTTTGGTTGACAATGGCCCCAGATCCATTGGGCATGTTGTTTTATGGATGATTGTCCTATGTGTTAGTGGGATTGGTTGTTTTCTCAGGTGTTTTCGAGATGAGGACCACGTGTTTTTTATTCATTTTTATGGTAATTTTGGACGATGTGACTGGGGGTGGGATGTGTGGTGTGGTTGTGGGACAGGTGTCTGTGGGTGGTATTTGTGCGTGGTTTGTAGCACAGGTGTGTTCCAGTTGGTTCTGGTAGTGGGATTTCATTTAGAAGTTTGGTATCTTGAAGCTTTTTTCCATTAGTGATAAATAGTTAACTAGTGGGAAGTGGTGTGTGGTGGCCAAATGATGATTTTATTATAATATTAATTTACATAACATTAATTATTTGGGGAGTGTGCCTTGGGGAGGTAAGGTGTAATGTTTTCCTTAATAGGTGATATTATTTTCTGCTATCTTTATAGGGACAATAAAATATTCCCCCACTTGTGCACAGGTGGCTTTAGATTTCTTATTGGGTATACATCTATACTCACCCTATGTATGTAAAAACTATTTTTTTCGTTTTCATGAGTAAATTGTGGACCATGTCGAACACTACTAGATCAGGCTTGGGGGATAGACATTGTTACTATATAGTTAAATTTGTTTTGGTACATTAATTTGTAGTTATTAAGTATCTTGTGGAATTTTTATTTGTACATTCATGTGATGGTTTCATTTCAGTTTATTTTTAAATATAATGTTGTGGAGTTATTTGGATTTTACCATCTTATATTGTGGCTCTATTACTATATAAAAATGTTAATACATTATATTTTTGTGAGATTATATACCTTTGTTGTTAGTTACCAATCTGAGGAATTCTGATGGGGGGACATGGGGGTAATTATCTCTCCTTCATCATGAGGATGGAATGGCATGGAACTTTTTTGTTCGTTCTCAGGTCATGGGGAATTCAGGTCATGACACACAGTGTCCATATAGACCAATACATCCTCTTAGAGTTTCCCCATTATTTTTTCTAATAAGGCAGATGGAACCTTATGTATTTTGGTGTATTACAGGGTGTTGAACCAACTTACGACCATGAACTAGTACCATCTTCCACAAATAGATGATATCTTTGGCCAAATTCGATCATCCATGGTCTTCTACAAGATCGACCTATGATCATGTTTTCATTAGGTATGTGTCAGGCCAATAGAAATACCTTTTACAGCTTTTTGTAATAGGTATAGTATGTATGCATACCTTGTTGTGTTGTTTAGTCTTATGAACACAACTATTGATTTCATGGATCTTATGAATATGTTTTTCCACCACATTTTGGAATATTTTGTCGTGGTCATTGTTGATGAAATCTTGTTGTATTCTTAAACTCATAGAGACTATTCCAAACATGTTGATATCATTCTGATTACACTTTGAGAGAGCATAAGAATTACACCAAGCCTACTAAGTGACACTTATGAACTAAGAAAGACCACTTCTGGGATCCAAATTTATTGGAATATGAATTATCTATTGACCCTAAAAGGATAGTGATGTAGATTCATGTTAGTTTCCTATGAACATGTTCAATATAAATATTTTTTTGGGGATGATGGATATTACATATGTTTAATATAGGAATTATCCTTCCTTGGTTCACCTCTTTCTAGTCATTTCATGAATGGTGTCATCTTCATTAGGTCAGAATCATGTGGGAATGACTTCGAGGATCTGAAAGTGAGTGTTGTAACGACACATGTTTTGTTCTTTCATATCTAGGAATAGGTTCTACCATATTCTGTGATGCATCAGGAATCATCCTGTGAGCAGTTCTGATGTAGGAGGATTGAGTTGTTGCATATATATCATGGCAGTTGATACCTCATGAGAGAAACTACCTAATATTTGAATTCGATATAGACGCAGTTGTCCATACCTTACGTTGCTGGAGACATTATCTATTGGGTGATCTCTTTTTTTACATGGACCACAAGAGACATAAGTAAAACTTTTCACACTATGACTTGATCTTCAGAGAGCATATATGGGTCGAATATCACCATTTCTTGGATTTTGAGGTTACCTACATGTTTGGAAAGGGGAATGTGGTTTCATATGCACTGAGTTGTAAAATTAAAACCAAGGTCATGTTAGAAACAGATGACAAATGGAAGTTAATGACCCTATTTTCTATGATTCATCATGGGTTTCATGATAGTCACAAGTAGTCGTATCTCTTATATTAGGATGTTATGTCTTCCCTGCTCGAGAAGGTGAAGAATAGAATGTTTATTGATTCTAATGTCTTGGTTATCTGGAAAGATATATCAAAAGATAACCCACCTATAGATTATAATGTGGATAGAGACAATATACTATGTATTCATGGGTGTTCATGGGTTCTTACAGATATGAGATAAGAGCTGTTGAGTGAGTCCCATGCTTCTCAGGGGGATGTCCATTCGGGCATCTCCAAAATGTACCATGATATGTGCCGCCAGTATTGGTGGCATGGAATGAAATATCATATAGAAGGCATTATCATTAGGAATTCTTCCTAACAGTTGATGAATGTGGATCACCAGATGAATGTAGGATCCTAAATGCTTCTTCCAGTATTGAAATGGGAATTGGAATATGATTCCAGGGAATTTTTAGTTGGTTTTACTATGTTGGTTATTGGTAGCAACATCATATGGGTTTTCATCGACAGACAGATGAATGTGGTTCACATCATACCTATTCAGGAGATGTTCTCATTTGATGATATTGGAAGACTATATGTATGTGAGATCGTAAGACTACATGAGGTCCCACATACTGTTGTTTCAGATAAGGACTCTTGATTCTTATCACATTTCTTGAATGGATTGTAGAAGGTTATGTAAACATAGGTGCATCAATGAATTAATTTACACACTCATATCGATGGAAAATCAGAAAAAAAATACATATCCTAGAGGCTATGCTTTAACACATGTTTCCTTCATTTAGGATGTTCATGGGAAAATAATATCCCTCTTGTTGAGTTACCATATAATGATAGCTTGGAAGTGACAATTCAAATATCTATTTTTGAGGCCTTCCATGCTAGGCTATTCCATTCACCCTTGTGATAACTAGGTGTTGGTGGGGTATCCATGGTATATCATCATCTCATTCTAGAGACTTTAGAGTAGGTTCAGTTGATCAGGTTATATATGAATACTTCTCAATCTAAACAATAATATTATGTCGATTTCCATAAATGACCTATATAGTATAAAGTCAGGGATCATGTTTTTCTTCCGTTATCACCTAGGCTTGGGAATATAACATTATAGAAATAAGGGAATTTATCACTCCCTTATGTAATGCATTTTGAAATAATGGAAATAGGCTTGCATGTACTCTATCATTTGTTACTACTATAGAGGTATTGTTCCATGTACGACATCTTCCACATCTCAATGCTTCACCAGTATCACGTTGATCCATCTCATTACATTGATCACGAGGAAGTTTAGTTATATGTCAATGCTACCTTTGATGATTATCTATAATTCATCACTAACTGGAGTTGAAAAAATCTTTGCAGAAAGTCAATCCCTCTAGTATAGTTGATATGGAACTATGTCTGCATGCATTATAAGTCTTGGGAGCTGGAGGGTGAAGTATAGCTAGTGGGCAGAGTTCTTTTCATAAAGTATTTCTCCACCCTTGGAAGGTGAATTCAAGGGAATGCACTTTTAAAGTGTAAAACCATGAATACTCAGTTATTTACTCATAAATGGATCCTCTAATTTTTGTTCTAGTTCATTATCTTTGTCTTTATATGAATCATTAACGGGTTAGTGAAGGTCCCTAGGGTTTCAAAGGATTTTTCAGAAACCAGAGCACATTTTTTAGGGAAAAAATATGCATGTTGCATGTTTTAGAGTAAACCATATTGGAGGGCTACAAAATTAGTGAAAACCATGTGGATGGTTACTTTTTTGATAGAGCCTTACTGAACGGTTGATGCAAGGATTCCCTAACTTTGCAGCCTAATAGTGTAGGTGCCCTCGTTTTCCTAGGTACCCATCCATGGTTTCCACACGATTTGGTAACTATTAAATGGCTAATTTTTGGGGGGTTAAATGACCTTTTCTACCTTAATGATTTAATTAAAATCCTCTTCCTCTCTAATCCATGTTCTAATGGTACTAAAATATTTTCACCTACTTCAGAGCATTTTGAATGCATAAGAATGATATTGAAGGATCTTACTCATCTAGGATCTATTTGAGCATCCATTCATCATGTTTGCTGAGGAATGGTAAGTACTCGAGTCTTTTTAAGCCTTTATCCTTCTCTCATTCTCTAGACCAAGTAATTGAGGTGTGGTCATTTTTCCTATTTTTATAGATCTACTCTAATCCGAACCAAATCGAGGGAAATTAATAGAGGAAGATCATCACACAACCATATGGTGGGTGTTCTAAAACTCATCCCTATTGTTTTTTAAATTTGGATCTGTCATGTGGGCCTCACTGTTTTCATCGGGAGTTTATTTATGAATTTATATTATGTGATTATATTCATTAAAATGTTATCATTATGCTCTTTCCAAATATTTGATTATTTGTTGGTTATCAGACACAAAACATTCAACACCCCATGTAGGGTGTTATGTGCAATTCGAGTTTTGAGTTTTTTGAAAATTTTGTGCCATTTTTTAGGTGTGCTAGATCTTTACCACACTAATAGTAATCTTACTTATAAATAAAGTATTGTTGAATCGTATAACCGTGAACGACATGTAGCATGACTCTTCCTCATGACCTGCCTATAATATGTTTCTAATTGTAATTAACTGTTAATGTGATAAATTGTATGGTATTATAAGTATATGAAATGACCAGATTAAATGAAAATGAATAATAGATTTAATGTCTATAGAACCCCTTACTATATTAATGGTATGTATCTGAACAGACCTTGATTATTATATATTCCTATAATGGTTTTTATGGGTTTCATGATACTTGGCCTTTTCATACTAATGAAGGCCAAGGATTGAACCAATCGACATTATACATCACATTATTATCTAGTATTAATGGTCTGACTTTATCTTGACTTCGAATAATATGTGTAATAACATAGGGACTAAGGGCCCCTTTCTCATTCAAGGATATGGCTTTCATAGTTTGAGGCCCACCTATATCTCGATCATTGTCTATTCTTTGATTCTCTGTATGACATTGTGGTATCACTCACATAGTATTAATGGATTATGTGGATACAATCCTTGGATACAACATTGAAACATAGCTTCCATGATAAAATCACAAATCCCAATCATTTTATAGCTCAATTTTTCCTTGTTTGAACTGCTTTGACTCGGTAGGCATCTCATTGTGGACTAACATAGAATATTCTCCTTGGATTTTAATATTACCCATAGCCAGACATCAATTATCAATGAGTTGGCGACCATTGATGTATATGTTACTTTGGTAATAAAATGTAACTTCATAGTTAAATATCATTTCATGATGCCTTATTATATATTGGAACCTTTACTATTGTTAACATGTGACTAATTTATAAATTAGTATAAATAAATAATTACTCAATTATATGTTTAGACACTAGCTGAGTACTGATGTAGGTAATTGGGTTTTTTTATATTATAATTCTTTATATTATTTATAAATATTCATTTCTTCACATTGTCACATGACTATTACATGGGCCGGATGATGTAGACCCAGTTGGTGTGGCCCACTATGATTTATCTCACATCCTCTTTAGGCATTGTTTGGTACCCAAAGATGTTTTTATTATAACAGGTGTTGAAAAAATGAAGGAAATATCTTCAAAATAATTATTTCATGGTGATTAGGGTGGATCTTGATTGTACGTGATTGAGCCAGATCTCGAGATTCTTGTGATACCCTTTAATTTCCAATTCTTATGTGGAACATGTTATGCTTGGTGTTTTTTATTAGTGTTTTCCTATTTTATATGTACATGAAATATCATTAGATTTTTACAGCCATACAAGTTATTATTGTAGTTATTATCCTTATTCATTTATCATCCATTTATTCATTTTTTCATATTCATCAATTTACTTATATTTATCCCAAAATTTACCAAATTTTATATTTGTCCAATATGATGCATTCTGGTAATCAGGTCATAGTCTCCGCACAGACACACCCTAGGCCCTTACAGCTAGTCATTTGACTCAGGTTTGATGTGATGCATTTCAGTCCATGTGGCCCACTACGCTCGAGGCACCTATTAAGTTTCATGTGGGTCAAGGACATCACATTCACCTTTAATTTTTTTATCAATATGAATTGTAATATTTGTGAGGTTTATCACCTTGTTAATATGTAAATATGATTAATCATGATTAAAAGTAACGATGAAGGTAACATTATTTATTATTTTTTATTAATGGATAAGTTTTATTCAAAAAGTTTCACAAAAGTATCTAAATTGAAAATTTTAACCAACACGTGTCCATAATGATGACCAATATAATATTATAGTCAATGATAGTTACAATATGTCACTCTCTTAGTTTTATATGTATCTATTCTTCTCATATAGCTGAAAATATATTTATGAATGATTCATAATTTCAAATTTGATGGAAATTAACTATTTATAGAATTTTATTTCTAATTTTCTTGTTTTATATAATCATATTAAATGCTGATACAACACTAAAATAGTATTTATTCAATTAATGGAAAAAATAAAATAGATAAAACTAACAATATTATAAAATATTTGAGTGATTTATATTATTCCATTTATTTTATATATTAATATGATTTATTTGTGTTATTTTAATGAATTATATTCTAAATACGCCTATTTATTTTTTCATTTTTTATCAAATTAAATTATTAGTGTCAAAATCGACATCGATTATAATTTATCATGATAAAAATTAAATAAATTATTTAAAAACAATTAAATTATAGAATTATTACAAAGGGTATATTATATGATTGAAAATGTAATTCATTTTCAATTAATGTTTCACTGTATAACTTATCAGTTATATTATAACCCTCTAAAAGTGAGAAATATGTTTTTTCAAATAATGCTAACATTGTATAAAAATGGCTTAAATGAAAAGATATAACATTAAAAAACAAAATATACCAGTCCAAATATTTTTTAATGATGGGATTTCAACAAATAAGTAGTTCATATTTTAATCACAATAATTCTATTATAGTTTATCTCGATAAACAGTTTATTATAATTTATTCTTTTAAGAAATCACTAAAATGTCCCACACATGAATTATAAAAGGGAACCATCAACCCTCAATTATTCATACTATATAAGGCATATATCTAGAGAATACAATAAAAAAATTCCTTAATCATATTACTTAAAACATTTAAATAGTTCTTTGCTTCCCAAAATACCATTCATGGGATATTTAATAAGAGATTTAATGGACTGCATTAAAAGGAGTAGTAATCACCTTAATCAATCACAATTTTTTAATTATTGATAACCTTATATATATATTTTTTATTTATCATAAATAAATTTAATTATCTGAAATATACATAAATGTTTTTATGATTAAGAAATTACCTTTATCCTCCCTCTTTAATATCAAATGTGAATAAAATGTATCGCTAGTGCTAACGGATGTCTAATCATCTCCACGTAGAGATGACATTATTTTTCAGCCACCATAATCCACGTATCGGGTTTATAATGGGTATAGTATTTAGATAAGATACATTTCAAACATATGGAATTATAATATATCATCAAATTACTTACCTTTCTATCCTTTGTAAAATCATGAAATCACTTGTGCATACGTATGGACTGCCACCTCTATGAAGTAATGTGAATTTTTTCAGATTAGTTTAACTTTTATTAAAGTGAGGATAATTTTAATAAAAAATAATATATATATATATATATATATGATATAATAATTATTGTGTGAAATTTAATTGTTATTTACCTTTCATTTATTCAATATTTTGAAAACTGAAAAATATCGTTCATGCGTATGTAAGATCTACCTTCTAAATGAAACGTGTAATTCATTTTTCATTCCATATTATTTAACGTTTAATATAATTATAAATATAATAAATTTATTTGATATATATATCACTGTTATTATTTTTGAGATGCATCAACAATGTGAAAATAATAAGGATCTAATCTTCCAAACCAAAACATAAATAAAAAATGAACACATTATTATAGAAAAAAATTATTTTAATAGATAAATTTTAATGATCGTTGCCTTATAGTGGAAATGGTTCTGATCCTTCATGAATGATTTCCAAATAATTTCCAAAACCAATCTATTATTTAATAATTGGGTGACCAGGTAGGTGGATAATAATTTTAATTGTCAAGGTCCCATGCAGAAAATCACCCTATCAATCCCATATTTTTATTGGGGTTAGAATTTACAAAGACCTATTATATTTCATCTTTATACAAATATAGGGAAAATATTATTCAAGGAAATATTTTATATTTAAATAATAGTATTATTTATGAACCTTTTATAATTGTTTAGGTTACAATGTTTGGTTTTTTCATCATAGTAGAAGTGAATCCCATCCATTTTGTATTATTGGGATCATTTTACATGATATCGATAATCATTTTATTATTAGTGATATAAAAAAGTATATAACTTAATGGATAATGAAAACAAAATCAAACATCAATTAATGTGTAAAGAAATTATGATCCCACTCACACCATAGTGATGGATGAAAATGGATTAAAATTGGATTCTCTAAGATTGAATTAAATATCTTGTACAATTGAGATTCATGAATAGGGATTCAGGATTTCATATGATATGAATTTGAACCATGCTCCACATATACACCTCCCATTACAAGAATATCAATCCAAGGCTATACCAAATGGATTTTCAAATCGAAAAAACCTAGTTGTACCTATAATGGATTATTATATCCAAGCTCGACATAAATTTTCATAATCCCTCTAAAAATTTCACATTGTAAATACCATAAGAAATATCCCAATGTTTATATTACCCATTATAATTATTGAGGAGATGGTACTGGTTGAGGTATATAATTTCAACTATGGATTAAACACCAAGGTTTATATATTGGTGAAAAAAATATGATTCATGTTTTATAAATGGTTATTATATTTAGTTTTGTTGATGCAACTACAATAGGAATGAATAAGGACTGGAATGCTTTGGGGAACATAAAAATTATCAAAATCTTGGGATGTCATGTTCAACACAATATACGTTAATGGCACATAGTGTGGGATAATTTCATCCTCAGATAAGGGAAAATGAAAGAAGTGGTATCTTGATTATTACAATATTATAAAGAGAATATATAGTAATAATAATATCCACAATTAGAATTAATGAAATAGATGGAAATGAAATTTATTCAGGGGAATAATTTTATATTATAAGGAAGAAGACAAGATTTCATAAATATTACTCAAATATGTTGAGATAAATGATGAATAGATTATTTGGAATGTTAGATAGTATAAATTAATTTTCTGAAATGGGGAAATGGATATCATGTATCCTATCTAGTTTACTGTCCCAAAATCTAATTTATCTATTGTTTATGATATATCCCCATAATTGAGGATAACAGAAAAAGCCTGAATGAGGTGGGTAAAGACTTATAACTATTGGTAAACTATGATTTCTCATTTATTCCTAACCTCAAAAAAGGATTATAATTTCCTATGATGATTTTTTTGAGTATACTATAAATGAAAAAAAATTATTCATTATAAATTGAAATTGGATTGACACTGGGGGAGCTATAAAAAGTCAAAAATGAGAGAGATCACCACAACCTTAATGAAGATCATGCATAATGGAATATCTCACAAAAATATTTTATTTTTAAAGAATGTTTACTATATATTTTCTCCATTAATGACTATATTTAGGTATCTGACATCTATAAATATTTTATGGATTGAAGCCTTCAATAGCATCATAAATATATATCAGGAACATATCAGTGTAATAAATTAATGATTCTACAAGTTTTAATATTTATTGTTATATTTTTTTAAGTTGTTTTATTTATTGGTTATGTTTTTCATATTATGTATCATATTAATTAATGATTAGTTTGGATTCCAACTAAAACTCTAGAATTCGATACATTTTTGAAATAAATTAGTTGAGGGAGGTTTTGAAACACTTACCATTCACTTTGAGTCAAGTCCTTTAGATTGAGTCCAAATCCTTAAATGGATGGACTTTTTGTGACACCGGGGGAATATATAAATATATTTTGAGGTTTCTTTATTTTTTAATTTATATATATAATTGAAAATATAATAATTCTATAAATTTAGTTGAATGGGATGGAGGAGTCTTATCTTAAAAAACATAATATTTATTTTCTTATTCTAAAAAAAATATGAATTGTTTTTATTTGTATAGATATTGTAAGTGTATAATTAAAAATAGAATGTTTTATGAAATTTTGAAACCTAAACTACCAAAAAATATTTCTAAAATATTTATTTTCAAATTTATGATTCAAAAAGTGTTTTTTATTTTAGTAAAATGAAATTTATTTTCTAATGTTAATTAATTGGTTTGTAAAGTATTATATATTTTTTAAAATGAATTATGTCACTCAAAAAAAATATATTTAATTTTTTAAAAAACATAGAAATGTTACTATCATATTTAAATGATAATTTAAGAAACTATTTGTTTGAATTAGTCTATTGGTAGTCAAAGGTATTTTTTTGCGTTTTATTATTAATGATGCTTGTCAATTTTTTAGCATGGATTTTTTGTGATTGATAAAACTTACAACCATTAATTGAATAATTTTATACACATGTTCAATTGAAAAATAATATTAATTAGGTTTTGAGGATTATTTTATTGGAATATTAATATAATTTAAATAGGTCGTAGAAAGAGGTGTTACTAACTAGGAGGAAATAAATAGAAATGTAATTGGATGTTCCTATTAAAATAAGATTATTTTTGAACTAAATATTACATTAAAGCCTTGTTCTATGGAATATGAAATATATATCAAACATAGTATGCTAAGATATTCAATGTTGGATAGATAAAAAACTTATAGAAGATTTAATTTTTAGAGTTGAATCACAACATAAATAGAACGATGTTGTGGACATGTGTTTTGGATTCCAACAGTGTGTACTGTTTGGATTTTCTAAAAAAATTAATAACAAAAACATGTATGGTTCTTTCGAATGGTATCATTGGAGAGGT
Organism: Viscum album; assembly: GCA_963277665.1. Taxonomy (NCBI): domain Eukaryota; kingdom Viridiplantae; phylum Streptophyta; class Magnoliopsida; order Santalales; family Viscaceae; genus Viscum; species Viscum album. The sequence goes on from OY728127.1 coordinate 116,846,827, forward strand.
GAATTGTGAAGGTAGTGGACTATGTTAAAAGTAATCAAGGTTGAGTATATATTCTACAATGAACTGTGAAATTGATCTAATGTAGTCTGGAATAATATTTATAGTTATTAAATAAAGTTTTGAAGTAATTTTATGTTTTTGAAGAATTCATGAGATAATATACGATATATTTTTTATTAGACAGAGATATGAAAATCCACCAAAGGAAATCATTGCGGAAATCATTTCGACCAAACTTATTTGTCATGAGACTAAATAAAAATACCAATAACTTGTAAAGGACAACATGTATAAGATTCAGAGTACTCAATTTATTTAATTTTCACACATTTCATATTTGTTTCTCCAATTATAAGTCAGTTAATAAATATTTTCTTTCCAATGAATTTAATTCTTTTATGGCTGAGGGTGAAGGTATTACTAATATCTAGGAGTTGTATAAAGGTCTACACTATACTATATTATGGTAATATCCAATTGAATTGAAATAAGAAAATGAAAACTAATAACCTCATAGTGGACATGATATATATATGAGGGATACATAATGGTAACTTATAAGCACACAATAGAACCTCTGGAGTTCTCACAACAACATAATTATAATGGAAAAACTCATAATGGTAACATAAAACTCCAAAGTGATGGATCATTGTAAGGGTGATCTATATACACATATATATGATAATATGATGGAACCGAAAACTATATATTTTACTATATAACTGTATTTTAGGATATATATAAATGTTAGTATTTCATAGAACATAATATTTATAGTGTATTTATTATATAGAAATTTAAAACTAGATGTTTCCAATAAAAATACAATCAATGTTATGAATATGAAAATGGAATGTGGTTGAAGTTAGATATTAAATTATTATGACATGGTAGAGTATGAGATAAATATAAATTTATGATTTGATGTTTTATAGACTTTTACATAGTGTTATAAGATGTTATGGAGCAACTGAAATGTTTTTTGATTTATCACACAACAATGAATGAAGACGAGTATACTAACATGCTCCAAATTATAAAAAAAGGATGAAACTACATCGATATTATATTTAGAGGATAGATATCGAAACATCATGGACTAAAATATATTAATTTTAAGGTATCCATTTTGAGACACCCTAACCACTTAACCCATAAATATCTACACTGGAAACTGGAATTTCTCATTGAAAAGTGTAGTTTTACTATATAATATATTCTATATATTTTGTAAAATATTTAATTTTTATTTTATTGGTTATTTTTAGAAGAGTTCTAGAAATAATTTAGGATCTAGTCATAGTTCGATGTATTGAAAAGTGATCCTTCTAGTCAAGATAAATTAAAAAAATAGAAAAATAGAAAATTAAATGGATATAGGGTATTCATCAAGAGATATATGATTAGTGAGAAATAGATAATTTAATATATGGGGACACAACCACATGTTTTTTTTGATAATGGAAATGGAATATTGGGATAATACACATTTTTATGAAATTGAAAAAAAAGTAAATTGGAAATTGACCGCAAAATAAAATAGATATATTTAATATATTTAATATATTGAAATATATTCTGGGAAACCTACATATAAATTAATAAGAATAAATAAGTGTTTTAATTAATTGAAATTAATTTATATTTATTTTTAACAATATTGATGAACTACACTTGGATGAAAAATGATATAATACTTTTATTTAGTTGAAAATCAATATGTATAGAGTTAAATTAAAAAGAAGATGGATATTTTTCTATGCATAGATTATGTGTTCTAATATTGAAAGACCTATAAGATGTAATAAGGTGAATGATGGACCAATTGGGATTTATTCAATATTAGTTGCGTTGAAAACATTCGTGATTGAGGAACTTAAATAGGATTAAATATCATAGATTCAATATGAAATGAATGAGACAACAAGATAATATATTCTTTATAATCATTCAAAGATAATATTATATTTTTGATTGAGTTGAAAAATATATATAATGATTTGATGTATTTAAAGGTATATTTTAATGTACCTAAGGAGATTATTCTATGTGGATTTTATGGAATCATGCTCATATTTGTTATGAACATCCATGGAGGACATGACTTATACAATTTCATATATATATATATATAAAGGACATAAATGTAAACAAAACATAATATTTAATTTTTTAGACATGAATGAACTTTATTATATTACTAAATTAAATTTTCAGAATACAAATCTATGGAGTTATTTCATATCTATTACAGAATAATCCCATATATTACAACATGGGATCTTCTATTTAGTATAATTATTTTCAAAAAATAGAACTATATATAGAACATGATTCACATTCATGAAATATCTTCATATTTTCATCTTGACAACATCATTTTCCCTAACCATCCTATAAAAAATTTAAAACATCTGATGATAATATAAAACATACTATGATATATAAAAATAACAATGGAAATCATTAGTTCGTGAATACTTTTAAAAATTGTCTTTTACAAAATAAACAATGTCGTCAAAACAAAAAAAAATCTTTCCCAAAAAATTAAAATTTATTTTCTAAATAAATACATGAAATATTTTATAATAAATAATAATTTAATAAATAAGACTTATAAGGTTACTTTGATATAATGAAAACTGATAATTAATATTTTCACATAGTAATAAATTTCACTATTAAAGGATGAATATATTTTCCATTAAACATAATATGATTATCAAACCTAGAGAATTCATATGATTCTTATAAAATCCCATAGATTGATTTGATATAATATGTATTATAATTTTGAAATCATTTCCATATCCATAAATAAATAACTCTTACAAATGGAATAACCATAATATAGACATTCATAGACAATATATTGGAGAACAATCACAGTCCTTCTTATTTCTAGTTTAGCACAAAACCACTCATCCATAGTTAATAACATTACCATCGACAATTCATTATAATGTAACTACAAATAATCATAAAAAAAATCCAAGAACTAGAACATTTTCTTAGAAAATAAAAGCTTAATTTTTTAACATTTAACTCATAAATATATATTTTTTTCCTTAATAAAAAAATATGTCGATATGCTAAAATAAATTTTCCATTTTAAAACCTCATTTTGAATATATTCAAAATATATTGAAATATATTTTTTTAATGAATAAAACAACGAATAATACAATGGTATCCAAAAATTAAATTACTAAACTGGCCTCACAAAACATCAATAACTTCGTATACGTTAAAAGAGTACATCATCCTTGTTATTTTAATAATAAAGATAATAAATTATATAAAATTAATCCTATTGAAAATATATTAAATAAAGTAAAAATAAAAATAAAATTTCATGTATAATAACATTATTTCTATTTAAGAACATATATAAAATAATTTTAATAATATGCACATGTAATCAGATTTAATTATTAAATGAAACGTTAAATTTTTGTTTTTAATATAAATCCCCCTATATAAAATCATGATAAAAATTATTTCATTTAAAAACATCATAAATGTGTAAAATATTGTGAACACAAACATTAAAACCCACATATTTAAAATAATAATTCTTAGTAAGACATAATGAATGAAATGAACATTTGAGAGAATGATGTCAGAGTTATATTTTGCACATGAATTTTATTATAAAGTAAAATTTTTATGTAATTTATTTAATTTATTGTGGAAAATTTTTATTTTTTCATGTTTTGATGTAGAATATGGTGTTTGAAAAAAAATTAAAAATTAAAAAAACAACAGTCATTTATCTCAATGTCTTCATGCGATGTGGCATGGAACTGGTTGTGTGAAGCATGGTAGGAAATGTATCAAATTCAAGGAAAATTTATATCATACTAATGAATATAAAAACAAAAGAAAATGGATCAATTTTGATGTATTCTATTGGAAATTCCCAATCCAAATTAGGAGTACACTATTTGTGATGTGAAATCATTCAGAAATCCGACATCCATTCCCTCTTATTACACATCATGAATGTCTATCAATACATGAAACCCTCAGATGAGAAACCAATTGAGTATATCTAATATAATTAATAGATGAAGACCTTTTAACTACCATTTAATAAACTAGGAATACTATAACCCAATAATATATCCAATTATGATGACTGGGGATACCATTCATCTATATAAATAAAGTGAATGGGGTTGGAATGGCTCGATTGGAGATTGAGATGTATAGAAGAGAAATCCCTATTACTGCATGACTATGCTATGTTTTTCAATTTTGAAAATATTTAAATTCTTAAAATTTTTTACCACTCGAATATCAAATTTACTTCCCCATCCGTTTAGGGTTTTTTTCAATGAATAATTTTCAAATGGTGAAACTATTCCTATGTGATATTTTTGATTTTTTACCTAATTGAATAAAACACTTTCTATCTTATGGAATCATGTTTCAAATTGTTATTTTATTTTTAATATTAAAAGAAAAAATGATATGGTTAGATTGTTTTAATTTTAATTGTCTAGTTTAATGGTACTTATATCCCCCATCCAATTCCAATATTTTTATTAGCGAATAAATCAATGTGGAGTGGTTAGTGCTCAATGATCACCATTACATGCATCATAATATTAGAGGAATAATTAATTAATAGGTAACAATAATATCCAGTCATATATTTTAGTAATTTTTCATGATACATTAGTAGGAAACTATAGAAATGGGATGAAGTTTTAACTATTTGATACTTTGATTATTTATATCCTCAATATCACCATCTGACAAAGAGATAGATAAATTAATTGATCAATGAATCTCTCTATTATCATCCTAGAGAAGTAAAATATGAAATGATGGGAAAAAATAATATCATATCACATAGTCTAGAAAAACTATATATTATCACAAATTTTTATTGATTTAAAATAAATAAATTTTAATTTCATTCTAGTTTCTCAAATTCAAAAACAAAATCAGAAATCATTGTTTTCCAAAAAAATTCTAAAAAAGTGAAATAGCATTTTATGTATACTCATAATTGGGGATCTACCTAGACTAACTAATATTCTATTCTAGGTAAAAAAAATATTCTATTTACCATGTTATGAGTACATAAAACATTTTTGATAATTGAACATGAAACTATATTTACTGAGGTTTTTAATTTAGGTGTCCATAACATTGAGTCAGTACAGTCGCATACATTATTTTCTAAGAAAATAATACACATATGATAATTATTTACAACACTGATACCACATTTCAACTATATTATATTATTTTTCTCAGTTATTGACATGTTATAATTATTTTATAACCATTTTATGTTAACGTCATATGTTTTGATGATATATGGTTCATAATTCGAAAATAAAATCAGTATGTTGACTATGAAAAAATAGGACATTATTACCTCATAGCCCGATTAATAATCATGAAATAATTACAATTTTTCAATAAAATATTCTATGAAATCCACTACATAAATATTTTAATGAATAATTAACTATGTAACAATCATGGCGATTATAGATTATACATAAGGATTAGTATGGTTTCCAGTTATCAAAGATGATTATAGAGAGAAGGTAATAATTAATTTACCTTTACATAATTCATTTAAAATGAAAAATATAATAGTTATTATTTAAATACATACACACACACACACAGAGATATATATATATATTATCAATGTGTTGTGGTTATGAAATATAACTCATGTCTCTTTGTTGATGGGTAATATATACATATGCATGAATGACATTATCATATTTTTGTGAATGGAAATTTAAGATGGTAAATAATATATTATATTTTAATAATGATAAAATATATAATTCATATTATATATAATAATTAATTCTCTCCTTATATAATATCAAAGATAAATCAGGAATGAAAATGAATTACATCTATTCCTAAGGCGGTAGTCAGCCATTCTGACAAATGATGGTTTTATATCCCATTTGATTGAAGAAGATCTGTTTACAGGTTAGGAAATTAAATTAATAAAATATATTTATATGGTTGAAACATTTTTATTATATAATCTTGTTTAAAGACTATTTTAATTTGGTGGAAGATGAAATAAAATAGATATTCTCAATAAATAATGATACCTCTTCTTGAGACAACCACATTTTTTATAACATTAAGATCGCGATGGATGGTATTATTCTATTACTAAAGCCTCTATAATCAGTATTTGGATGATAGGGATTTATTTTGAATATTTTTTCGGATCAAAATCACCATTTTAGTGGGAATTAATGATAAAAACATATGTGGTTTCATAAGATAGAGGAGTGAAACTCTAAGAATTGATCAAAATATTAAGTTAATATAAATTATTTTACAATCCGAAATGGCCCCAAAAAATATTTATCTTACATATAGATTGATTATGTGTATGAATAATATAATTACATAAATATTGGACTATTTTTAAACAATTACATTTATCTTATAGTTTTAACCCCTTATAATCCACTTTCGAATAAATCATGAAATTAAAAATTTCTAGTCATTCATGGTCAACATAGTTTCTTGAAATTAAAAAAATACCATAAATGGACCATGGAAGATATTAGAAACCATATTATAATTTCTTTAATGAATAAAAATATTTTAGGTAATTTTAAATAGATTAATAAAATATTATTTATGACAAATATTATTAATGTGATATTTTATAACTATTCATTATATTGACATTAATAACGTAAATAAAACTATTAGAATTTCCTTACTATTTTATAAAATCACAAAACTATTATATTATTCTATTAAATTCATATATTATATTATTTATCTCAAATTATAATTCTTTTAGTACCATTAATATCAATTATTTGATAGATTTATTAAATGAATAATTACTCCGTTATCATTATTTAAGAATCTATGGATATTATTTCAACATAAAAAATTTAAAGAAAATATCATGGAAAATTTAATTATTTTATATTTGAAATTAATTTTTATAACTGAAGATATTATCTATATATTGAAATGATACATGTGTTATAATTATTAAAAAAAATAGGTTCGCATTATTGTTTTTTCATTACATAAAATATTATAATGTTTATAATCACACCCAAATAGGATAAAAAGGAAAACAAAATGAATATAATTTTTGATTGATGTGACTAAATTATCCAATAAGTAATGACATCTTTAGGAGTCTTTTTATAGTCATATGGATATAATTTTATCCATTAATTAGCATATTTGGTCTTAAACATGGTAAAAAAATTACAATAGATAATGTTAATATTGATTAAAAATAAAATTATATTATTTACCAAATTTGGACAAAACTTTTATTAATATTGAATAAATTTAAAAAAAATCAAAAAATGAAGAATGTAATTTAAAATTAAACACAAAAAACATGAAGAAAAATGTTTTTTCATAAAAATTCAATTTATTTGTATAAATTTTTCTATATAAAATTAATTTATTACTTTAAAAAAAATATTGTATATTAAAAAATAAATAAATAATTACATTATAAATCATATCAAAAAATTATATTTTATTTATTTATAAATAAATGAAAAGAAAATATAATTTCAATAAAAATTAGTATTTATCAACATTCATCGAAAAATAATTCTTCATAAAAAATTCCAAAAATTCCACCAAAATGTAATTTTTAAACAGTAATATAAAAAATGATTATAATTTAATAACATAAAATTTATAAATTTTATGAAAAAATTTGAAAATATGTTATCACAAAAAAAAAGAAAAAATATTTGAAAAAAAATATTTTTTAAAGAAAAAAATAAAATTACTAAAAATAGAGTGATTATAAATAAATAAATTTGTATTGATTAGAATATATATATATATAATAAATTAGATGATGATATTAATATCTTTAAATTTAATTTTTTTATTATAAAGGTAAAATTATATTATTTCACATTTTTTTATGCTCGGGGATTCATGTTTTATATGTTATCAAATGTAATCATATTTTTAAAAATATTAGTATAGTATAGTCTCCACCATTTTACAAAATGAATCCTTGAAATTTTTAATCAATCGTATTAGTAAATGTATAAAGATTTGGAAAGCTTTTTTGAGATCCAAAATCATAATTTTTTTAATTAAAACATCCACTTGTATAGATTGAAATGGATGTTTATAGTTTATCTATTATAACATATAGTTGGAATAAAAATAGAAGGAAATTAGTGGAATATGAATATATAGGCAATGAATAAAAATTTAATTTCTAAGTTATTAAGGGGAGTTATTGAATACATTAATTATTTTAAATTTAATTGTCCTATGATAGTTATGAAAAACAACATTGTCACTCAGTGAGGCCTGAAAATGAAAATCCATTATTCATTAAAGAATGTAATAAGATTGAATTTAAGGTCCAAAATAATTTGTCTAATTATTCTGAATATATTTATAATCTAGAATAAGAACATATAGAAATATACTTAATGAAAATTTAAATTTCATTATTTAATCAACTTCCACCACAAACTCATGTTTCTTCCCAAATGATGAGTACATATGATGAAATTCTTAATCGTGAAGAAATAAATCAAACTCCAAACAAATCACATATTCCTTTTAGAGAAAACATATATTAATCTTATCTACACAATGTTACAAAAACAAAAATAGTTAAAAAAAATGATAATTCCATAAATGAAACAAACATCAAAAAAAGAAAATCAATAATACTCAAAAACATTAGTTAAATAACAAAATTTCTACTCAGATCGTTTTATATATAACTATCTTTAAAATTCCACAAAATATTCAACTATAATATTGTTACCCACAAGATAATTAAATATTATTTCCTATATAAATTTTTCATTTCACTATAAATAACCAATCACACATAATGTCATATACTGAAATATATATTCCCTAAACATAAATTATCAAATATATTTTAATAATTTCAACAAATAACATGAATCACCATAAATACAAAATAATACCTGTATTGATACAAATTATAATTCAAACATTATTTTTGAATTAAAATAAAATATATTTTATTTACCATAATCATATAACAATCCCAAATTTATAGTTATCATTTTCTAAAAGATCATTAATCACTTTTTCATGAAATGAGTTTCCAATCCCATGGTTATCTATACAAAAAATCATATGTTCCCAATTTTTAATAACCAATAATTACATCAAAATAAGAGATCATATAAACTATCAACACTTATAATAAATTCAAACATATGTCCACCAAAACTAAAGGCATTTTTACTAAGAAAGCTGTTTTCATATGATAAACATAAAGGTTACATATACCAAAATATTTTAACAATAATCTATAAATATATCACAATATTAATCACCTTTTCACCAATACATATATCATTGAAATTGATTCTATTTAACATATGTTTCCATTTATTGAGAAAATCCCCTATTATACAACAAACCCTGGGTGTATTATGACTATTGTGATACTAATTAAATATCATTATATCATAAATTGGAAAACTCCAAAAAACATCGGTTAACCGTAGACCATTCATAATTATCTTAATAATAAAAATATTATTCAATAAAAAATATTGAAATACCCCTTCATAATATAACAACATATAATCAACCATGTTTCATAAATAAAATATGAATAAATATTTCATAAGTTAAAGGCACACATTATGGGCTTGTTTTATGTTTTTAATATCCACATTCTCCCTTTATTGAAGATCATATCATAATAACGGAAACAGTTCAGTCATTAATGGTTTTTATATTTCCCAATTAGATATATAAATTTGGATTTTGAAATAATATCAAGAGAAAAAATTATCCAAAAAAATTTAAAATAAATTAGAAGTTAATGTATTGGGCACAAAAGTTATGGGAGGTGTTTTTTATACTGATGATGTTTTCAGTGAAATTTAAACCTAATTTTATAATGATAGTTATCATAAAATTAGTTAGAAGGGATAAAAATACTTTTAATGGTTTATTTCCTTCCATCATGTAAAATGATACTTAATTTGTATAAGTGATAATAATTAAAACATGGACTGAACAATTGAATGTTATAATGAAAATGCTTCATACAAATAAAATACCCTCATAAATTACATAATCCATCAGCCATAAAATAATTTATACCTATGATAATTACCCTTCTACATAAAATCCCTAAAAACATCATTAATGTAAAATCCCCAAACATAGAATCCTAAGTGAGATTATAAAAAAAATATTCATTTTATTTCATTCTTTGATACTGATAAATGTGACACAAATTTTTACATAAAAACCATTCAACAAAAAAAAGAAATATTTAATCATATACAATGAAAAGGATCTATTAGGTTTAATTTTTTTAAAAAATGAAGAAGATATCATAAAACATGGGATCATAAGAAACTAGTTCATAAATATCATCATCATCAACTAGTATTCCACTATTTTATTATTCCATGTTATGCATTCAACATATGTCATACAATTTGAAACATATGATACCTTTCTAAAATCAAATCATTTTTAATACTTCATTATGAACTATTAAAAAAGATACATAAGAAGGCTAGGATAAAATTATTTAAAATGATAAATATATTCATTAATAGTTAAATTTTATTAGTGAGAGTAAGATGATTATAATAGTATGATGAAAACATAATATATCATGGTAATATTATAATGTAATCAAAAACCATTAATACATGGATCATAATCCTAGCATTAACGATTCTAAAAATATAATAGTAATTTTATTCAAAAATCATCATACAAATTATATCAATATTTATAAAACGAATTTTTAAAACCCCGTAGTATGTATAATGAAAAAATTATTCTATGATATAATATTTTAATATCACCATTTAATGTAGATTGATTTTCATTGTCTACATAGAGTATCCCACAACATTACACATGGAATAACCATTATTGTATTTCCAAAAAATTTCTTATGATAAACCTAATTAGTTAAATCTATACAATATTTTCAATAACCGTGAAAAAAAATTCCCATAATGTCATAGGAGAAAACTAACAGACTTAATCTGTCCTTTTACCCAATGCATTTATGAGACATAAAAAGATTTTACGTTATCATTTTATAATGGAACAACCCATTAACATAAAAATTTCCAAGGACGATAAAATAATAAAGATTATATATCTTCCATCTCAAAATAAAATACATAAAAACATCCATTATCCATTTCATAACCAAATTAAAATGTGAAAAGAAATGGGTTCAAGAGAAATATCTTAAAAAATCATAATCCTCCTAGAGAATGATTGAGGTTGGTATTATTACGAAATACCCCCATTGAATAATAGTATACATCAATTGTTGTTGACATTGATGAATTTAAATACCATTGAAAGTATAAATAAATATTTTGGAAGATAATAAAAATTTCACTTTGAAACTCTTTTGAAAGAAAATATTGAAAAAATAATATTTTTGAATACAATCAGGGAATCCTATAAATGAAACATTTTCACAATAATGTACATGATTGTGGGATAATTCATTCATGTTATAAGCATTAAAATAATCATTATTTTCAAATATTTTGTAAAGGAATTCAAAAGTGTCTTATTTAGAAAATATTATGAAAATTTTAATCCCTTTAAAAATAATTTAATGAAAATGAAAAATTAAAATTGAATTTATTTTATGACTATAAAATAAAATTTCTTAAAACGTTTTAGAAAACATGAATATAGAAGAGATGAGTTCCTGATCTAAAAGTTGATACATGATCTTTATCTCATATAATAAAACATTCTTTGGGTTTCATTAATAAATAAATGTTTAAATTGAAATAAACATATAAAAAAACTAAAATCGTGAGTAGAATAAATTTTAAAAAAACAAGTTCATATTATTCCCCATCAAGGAACCTTGAATAATAAAAATCCTGAAATGAAATTGTATTGAAATAGAATTTTTTTACACGTTGGTAATATTTAAATCATATTACCTATGAAGTTATAAAATCAAATGAAAATGTAAATATCATGAAAAACAATTTGTGTGACATATCAAGTTGAATAAGAGGGTTATAAAACATAATACAGAAGGCTTGTGTGTATTAATAATGTATGTCCCAAAAAAACATAATTTGAGATGAATTACCTTAATAAATATCAGAAAAATGAATTGAAGATTATTATTTTTGATGGAATTAGATTACTGAACTTATATAAAAAATATAATAGAAATATAGAATAAATAAATTATTATATCAATTAAGACACAGTCATGTGAAAACAAATCAGTGAAAAATAGTTATAATACAATTTTAGGGAATTTAGTTAAGAAATTCTTTACGACATAGTAACTTTCCATTAAATTATTCATGCATAATGTAAATAAAATTTCAATATTATATATCATGATTTATGAATGATTTATGATATAATATGTAAAGGTTTTGCCATATAAACCATAAGAAATAAAAAAGGTGTATAACATTGAAATATGAATAAATGAATGGAAATTGAGAGAATATCACATATCATGAGTCAACTAGTTCTATATATATATATATTAAATCATGTATGATAAACACATAAAAATTATATTCGTTAATAATATTATTATTAAGGTTCAATCCATTATTATTAATGAATGGATTTATACTTATCTAAGACATGTTGAATTTCATATTTAGATAAGTCATATTCAAGTCCTTTATAGATGTTCAATTCGTAAATTTCATTGGAACATCAGTATGTTAATTTTGGAAAAAAGGGGTCATTGTTACGTAATTTGCAGAATAATTATCATGATAAAATATTAATTCTTAATCTTAAAATAGTCATTAATATATGAAAATTAATTATGGTAATGAAAAATCATCTATTTTACAATCATTTATATGCAGTCTATATATACATAGGTGTAGCATTTTCTTTAATCAATGTTCATTATCTAGTGAATGTGAGTATTATTTAAAAATTGTATAATTTCCATTACATCAAAAATGTAATACTAACTTATTAAATATAATTTAATATATCATTAATGTGATGTGAAAAATAAAAATGAATCACATTACTTCAAGGAGGTGGTAGTGCACACATACAAAAAAACAACATTAACATTTTTCAGTAAATGGAATGGTAAAAAAATTAATTAATTTATAAAATTTTATTAAGGATAAATATTTCTTGAAATTCATATATAATCAATAATTAAAATATTATAATCAAGGGTGGTGGTTATGGTAAACAAATTATATTGGTCCACGATGTATTAGCCTATATTATAAATGATCATTGCATTTCATTCCCATTTGATGGAGGATGAAGATGGATACCATTTATGAAATAAAATAGAATAAATCCTTCTTATATTGAAGATAATTATTTTAATATATAATATTGGTAATCTAATAATTTATTAGGGTGTATGTATAAATAAAACAGAAAATCATTGTTATTAATGACACATATTTCTAATAACCTCATTTGATTAACACCTTAAGACCCCTAATTATGTTATTATATAATTAATATGGAATATATATAATGGTTATGGTTGTTAAGATGTTATAGGGGTAGATAATTTCATGAAAAAATGGATTTTTAAATGTGATGTAATGAGAAGATGTGATTCCCATTTATGAGAGAGCAGAGAGATAAACATGATATTTCTTTAGAAAATAAAGTAATATAAATTTATTTTCCTATAAATATGTCATAAAATTTAATTTATTAGAATTCTATATTAGGGTGAGTAAAACTTATCTCACCCAATAATATGTGGATATGAATAAATAACATTTGTACAATTATCACTTCATTTTAAAACATGTTTAACCATTTTGACAATTACCATAATAATTATATATTGTAAGATTTAAGGGTTAATAATGTCCCTATTAAAAGGAAAATAACCTATAAATAGAAAATTAACGATTCAATTAATCACATTCTATTAATACATCTCGATATTTTTTTTTTAATTTTATTTAATTTAATAAAATAATATTTATTATAAAATATCATCATTTTCAATTTCCATAATATTCATTTACATTAACATTAATAACATCAAGGAATTAATGTAATTAAAATACGATGAATAAAAAACTCTATAATATGTCATATTTTTGTATAAAAATAATGTTCAACATCAATTATTTATTGTTATACTTCTTTTTTATTTTTAATTTAATTTATTTTCTATTACAATTCATGGAATAATTTCTAGTTCAGTGTTGTGTAACCACTTATGGAAATTATTTAATAAATAAAAACTAAAAATAAATTACCAAGATGAAAATAAATATACTATATTTCCAAAGTAACATTATAAATAAAATTATCATTTTTTTATCCCCATGTTAAAATTATTATAGTTATCAAAAATAAGAGTGTGACATTTTTACACTATATTACATGAAATATTATAATGGTTCTAATCAAATCCAAACGTGGCCCGAATTCCATAAAATAAGGTATTTGATTACTATGAATGAAATATACATATCGAATAAATTAATTTATCGTTTTAGACTCATATTATAGTCATAATAATATTATTTTTATCTATTAATTACCTATATTAACCATTCCATAATAAAATAAATAAATAAATTTACTATTCATATTTACCGTAAATAAAATGAAAAAATATAAAAAATTTGGAACCAATGATTCTATATATGTAATACATTTATTTATTTCAAAATCATGATTTTTTATTATATAATTTAAAATTAAATTGAAAAAACTCGATGAAATACAATGTTATAGATAAATCCTTTTTCATGTATTAATATTGTTATACAAAATTAAAGTATAAAATTCATTTCAAAAAGATGAATTAGACTATTATAAAAAAAATTAAAAATTTACATTTAAACCTAATACAGAAATATCATTTTTATTTTAAAATACATATAAAAACAAGTTTTTAATAAAAAAAATTTATTTTTCAATATTCACAGAAAAATAAATTTATTGAATTTTTTTAAAAAAATTTAACGATAAGATAAATTTTAATTGATTACATAAAAAATTATATCCTATTTATGGAATAAAATATCAACCATATTAGAAAATTATATAAAATTATTACCAACCCTAAAAAATGAAATATAAACCCCTTTTTATGAAAACATATCTATAATTAATAAAAAGTTTTTACAAAATAGAGTTCTCATTTCAAATATATTAATCAACACATTTTTATTGTTTAAAAAAATTTATATATATTTCAAAATGTAGTTAATAATATTCATATCTCAAAATTTAATGTCATGATTTTAATGTTTATTTATAAATAATAATATTATGCATGTCCTTTAAGCATGGTGTTTCATGTCATACAAGTTGTCAAACATAGTTGTTATTTTTAATATAATGGAATATTATAGATAATTACCTAAAAATACGTCACATTAAAGCACAAAATGTTGTTTCTAATATTTTTAAATTGTATTAATCTATATATATGTAAACCCATGATGAAATCCATTAAAATTAACGAAACCTCATAATACAATTTCATAGTGTCAAAATTTATCTTTACCATATTTAGATACCAAATATAAGGACACACCCATAAAAATAACATTTTAATTTGTTTTTAGTCCTAAATTTACATTCTTATATTTGATAGGATGATTTTAGGTTTATTGTTTTGAATATTGAGTTTATAACTCATACACAATAAATGAATACTTTTCAAATTACAATTCTCTGTTCATTTTTATTTTTTTCAAGAAAGGAAAACATAGAATGACATTTCTTATAATCATTAAATAAATTCAAAATTTTCTTCATTACTTCATCATTTTCCCTAAAAATCAAAGGAAATATATTTTAAAATGATCTATGATTAAAAAAATTTATTTAAGTGATATAAAAAACAGAAAACATTATTATTCCATGAATACATATAAATGTTTACCTTTTTCAAAATAATCATTAGGCTCAAAAAGTCATTATTTTACCACAGAAATTTCATTATCTACTAAAATATTTTCATAAGAATATTATTAATAATTATTAATGGAAAAAATTTCATACTATTTTTATAAATTCATGAAAATATCAAAATATTTTTATTAGATAATATTATATATAACCCTTATAAGTTATATATATTTTATAATAAATAATATCTAATTTTGTTACTTAAAAATTCATATTATTCTAAAACAAATCAACAAATGTAATATAGAAACTATTTATGTCATATGGGAAACTATTTATAAATCAATCTTACAGTCACACATACAAATTAAATATCCATACATTCGACTTCAATTCTGAATCAATTGGTGGGATATCACGGATCAAATCATCAATTTTTAACACATAACCTACAATTATTTGTTAATAATGTAATTACACCTCATTAGTTTATAATAGATCCACCCATCCTCATAAAAATTTCTATTAAGCATAAAATTACCAGAACACATAAATTCATTCTATATATAATATTGAACACATAATATATTATCTCCATAAATACGAAAACATTTCCAGATTATGAAATATTTGATCAATTTTAAGAAATTATTTTGACAATAAATGAATTATATGGAAATATTATATTATTTGAAAAAAAATAAAATCATACAAGGTTATATAAAAATAAAATAATGGTTATGGGGGTAGGAAAATCATTCTCATCGTATATGATAAAATATAACACTCCCTTTGTTTTTTTGTAATGAAAAAACATTTAAAACAAAATTCCTTTAGAAAAAAGTGGGAATAAATCCAAAAGTTACATAAAATTCCCTTAAAAATTATTTTTATCTGTATAAAATTTTATGTTACATAATTTTAAAAATTTTAACATTAATGAAAAATAATTTTTTATAGGATACAATAAAAGGGTATTTATAAATTAATTCCCCTTACGTAAAATCGTAAAAATAATGATTCTTTTCAAAAAATTCTATGGACGTAAAATATGGTAAAAAATAAACATTATATAAACATGATGGATAAACCATATTTTTTCATAATCAATAATATTAACATGGACATTGATGATAAGGATTTAGAAAAAAATATTGTATACATTATATTTGTTTTTTAAAAGTAAATTGTCCCTTGCATTGAGTCAGACTCATCACATACATTATTTATATTCATGAATAATATATATATGGTAATTATTTACGATTATGATAACCGTTTTAATGTATAATATTCCTTATATCTTAGTTATTAGCATGTTATAATGAATACATACTAATTTAATTTCTCATCGGATTTTTTGAGGATATTTGGTTCATAAGTAAAAACTGAATTAAATATGGTGAAAATATTCATATATGTCATTATTACCTCATACCCAGAATAATAATCATGAAAAAATTATACTTTTTCTACAGAATTTATACTTTTTAATCTAAAAACTAAATAATTTTATGAAAAAATCTCTATGTTATAATCCTGTAGACGGTAGACCATACATACGATTGAGCAACATTTCAATTTTCCTATGATCATTATTGAATGATGGTAAGTATAGTTTATCCATTATGTAATGATTAAAAATTCAAAAATACTATTTTATACCTGTATATATACATAAAAATATTATCCATGTGGTGTGCTAATAAAAAAATCACATTTCATTATTGAGATGGTAATCCATGCATATACAAGATATGAAAATATCATTTCTCAATTAATTGAAAATTATAAAGGATACTAATAAATTATACTTTCATAATGATACTTATTCCATGAATTTCATATATAAATCATAATTCCATATTTATAGACAATCCATGAGAGACCTTGAATTAAAATGAATTACATCGATTCTTGAGTTGGTAGCCCATTATACAGATGAAGAATGGTTCAGTTCCCATTTGATGGGGGAGGAAATGAATTTTGGGTTTGTAATTAAGAAAATAAAATATCGGTATAAGTATGATACTATTGTAATTATATAATAAGTGCTATGTAACATTTTATAATGATGGTGGAGTACATAAAAAATAATTTCTTTGCTAAATTAAATACCTCTTTTTCAGACAACCTATTTTTCCAAACACCTGATGACCATTGTGTATAGAATTAATCCATATATATGGCCTATAGAGTGTGAGGAATAATTTTAGGATGGAATTTGAGAGGTAATATATAACGACCCATACTTTACATACATGGTTAATACATCAATATTGAAGCATACTTATTACAAAATATAACATAACCATGAATGGACCGTATAGGTATAGTGTCTTTAGAAACTGGGAAACATAAACAACTGGTTCATAAAGCATCTAAACTGTCTCCCATTTATTTCATCATATCTATAGTCTCTTTTTGGCATATCTTACTTAATAAACTTCTTCCTGACCTGGGGAAAGAAAACATACAAAATGTTGAGCTCAAATACTCAGTAAGGGTAAACAAATGAAATATCAATCACATCAAATTCATAAGAACATATCATTTTGGAAATCTTACCCTGCAAAAGAGATCATAATTTCATAACATGGGATAAATCATGGTAGTGAAATGTAATCCCAATAATCATAACTTAAAACATAAAACATTTTGGCAAACACACATTATTATATAGAATCATTTCTTATTAGTCAAGACTCATTTCCAAGAGTATCTTAGTGGACAAACTCCATTTCTGAACCGAGTTCACTCCTTGTTTCAGTACTGTTTCACTGAACCGGATTAACCTGCCAATCCAGCCATGTCTATCTCATGAGATTTAAAATCATTACCCAATGCATTGTAGGGAGACATAGGTCCCAACCATCTCATAACGATTCCATTCTTATGTGTGCCACAAAATTATAAACCATACATCATAGCATAACCCATGTAATAAAAATGAGAATCATAAACATCGTGACATCATAAAACAATTCATATAAGATAAATGAATTCATAAAAATATTTTCATCCCAAAATAATCAAATAAAAATAATAATATGGATATAAAAATAACCCTATATTATCTTAGAAGGAAAATAATTTTGATAAAACACTTGAACTCTATTCATGAAGAAAATATCCTTTCTACTTCAAAAAAATTTTCCTTTCTTAACATGTCATATAATTTTGAAGTAAAATATGTTGATTAAAAATAATCTTGAAAAATTTTAAATGAAGCTTCATGGAAATAATGTTCTAAAAATCCATTCATGAGGTATAATTTAAAAAAACGTTCTTCTTTTACTTTGGCCAGAAATGTCAAAAAGTACCTCATACGAAAAACCACAAAAGATTTCATTCATATCTTTTACTAAAAACTCACAGAAGGGTAAAATTCGATTGATACAATTGTAGGTGGATGGAAATAATATTACATATTGTGTAAACATGGATGTGGAAGATAAATATTCCCCAGTAAATTCTAAAGTATAAACAATCTCGGATAAAAATGAGATTGTGAGATTTTCCCTTACCTAAGGTCTGATTTGCTTCATAAGTGTCTGAACCTCCTGTATAATGATTTAAATAATGAAAATGAATAATTCCAGAATCATATTTATTGTTATGATATCATATATTGTCATATTCTTGGCTTCTTAGTAGTAATATTTCGTTACTACTTGTTATTCTGGTGTTTATTACTTTTTGTTCTTATGCGTGTTTTGTCGAATAAATTCTTATTATTCTCTTTAGGATATAGATAACTCATTTACAGAATGGTATTAGTGTACTATATATCATATTTATTCATTAAATTCATTTATATAATCATTATTCAATGAAGATCATGTAGAACGAATCACATCACAACGTGGAGACGATATTCCTTACGTACACATGAGCGGTGATATCGTTCCCATGATCGTGGAATTGTATTAGAGTGTATGTATACAATTTCAGAATCAATACCACTTTACAATTTTCACATATAGTTATTTATTTTCACCATTATACCCATCCAAGTAAGGTGCTGATGGAAAATACATTATACCACGGCGTGGGGACGATATTCCGTACGTACGCACGCGCGGTGATTTCGTTTTCCATAGGATGGATAGATGGTGAAATATGGTTGTTTCATAATTATAATAACATATCAGTATATTATTGATACTGATGTTATTAATTCATAATGAAACAAATAATGAAGAAGAAGTGGAAGAAGAAATAATGTTGAAAGATTCAGTTATGGACATTACCTCTTCTTTGAAGCACCTCTTTGAGACCACCTCTTAGGGAACTTAAATTGGTCTTTAAAGAACATCAAGACCTCTAGATGTTTCTAGGGAAGTGGGGAAGTGAAATGGGTAGGGATTTCCAGATCAAGAAGGCTCAAATTGGGGTGAGGAGGAGAGGGAGGAGGTTCCCTTTTATAAGGGAGGAGAGGGGCACCTTTGGAAATATAAGAAATATTAGTTTATATTAAATCCCAACCCCACTTAAAAACTTTCAAAATGACTCATATCCAAATATTAGATGATATAGATTTGTAATCTAATCAACCAATAAAATTTAGACATGTTAGGAATTTATTTTAAACATTGTCTACTTGATTTATCCTTATTTGTCAATTAAATTTTATTTATGGTAATAATATTCTAAATATTAAATTATTATAAATAATTACATACATGTTGTTAATTTTCTATAATTTGACAGTTTATGACATTTTCGACCATATAAAATTTTAATTTATAATTTTTAAATATTTTTGTGATTTTTGAACAATTTTATAATATGTTATTTTTATAAAATAACAATAGTGTCAATTTTGACACTATTCATTTATTTGAATTTAAATAAAATATATACAGAATATATGTTCGAAATAAAAGCTTTAATAGATCCATAAAATATCATATGTATCTAGAAAATTAGTGGAGCACATTAAATAGTTCATATAATCATTATTTTAATATTTTTAAAACCATTTATTTGATATTTTAATTAATAAAATAATTTCAACATCACTATTGTGTCATAATTAATGATAATTATTTAATTCCTAAAAATTCTAAATTAATTTTCTATGATGTAGATAATTGTATTATCTTTCTGGAGACTATTCATTTTATACGTTTTATTAATTTTATCACTAAATTAAAATTATTATACCTTTAAGATTTAAGAAAGTGACATGTTGTCACATTCTTTGGTTTTAATAATAATTTAATTATTTTCATGGAACAAAGTCCATTAAATGAATCTAATCCGACCATTAGGTGATATGGGTCGACTATTAGTCATCCAATCATATTTTGGTAGGTGTTAGGGTAATTTTATAATATTATATTTACCCTTAATTACCCGATTTACCTTTAACTATGGTAAATAAAATTTAACGTAGTTACAATTAATAATTCCCAAAAAACTAAAAACTAGCCTATTAACATAATTTGGAACCATTTATTGCAAATATGGAATCCATTTTTCAAAATTCAAAACAAATATGTTGTAGTAATTAATTTAAAATAAATCCCGTTGTTAAGAAAACAGGTTTTAGAAGTTAAAACATTGTCAAAGATTGAAATGTTTTTACCAATGAATTCAATTTGAAATTAATGCTAATGACATACATTATATTAAATGGTAAAAATTTATTCTATTTATACTTTAAAACCATTCAATATTTTAATTTAAACATACAAATTATCCCAATGGAAAAAGTTGTTTTTAATTAAAAATTAGCGTATTTTTACTATTCATCAAAATATGAAAGTTACCAGAAAAATATCAAAAATTTATCCAAAATAAACATTTATATCTTGATTCAAAATAATAATTTTATTTTTTCAATTCTAACTTATAAACATGTCAAAAAATATATTTCATGTGGGGGCGCCATCAAAAGGTGGAAAAACTGATTTTTTTTTAAAAATACTTATTTTACCCGAAAAATTAATTTTGTTCTCTTACCATATTATAGAAAATGTGTAAGATGAATAATAATTTTATAAATTTCAAAATTTATTTCATATAACTCATAATGGCTAGTCCATAATAATATATCGTTGTTTAGTGAAACCCGATATTGCGTATGACGCAAGCTATCGAGAAAGGTCACGATTGCGTGTAAAGCAAGCCAAACTAGTGTTGCGTGTAGTGAAAGATTCCTTTGATGATTTATATAACATAAAAAAATATTTCTCATAAAACTATCGGGTGTTACATTCTACCCCCCTTAAAATGAATTTCTCCTTTGAAATTATTCACATTGTAACAAATAGATGAGGATACCCCTCCCTCATCATATCATCACGCTCCCATGTAGCTTCTTCTAATTGGTGGTTTCTCCATAAAACTTTCACCAAGAGAGTTGTCTTGTTCCGTAGGAATTTTTCTCTACGATCCAGAATCTCTATCGGCTGTTCTTCATAAGAAAGATCTTGCTCTAGCAGTACAACTTCTGAGCTGAGTACATGTGAAGGATCAGGTATGTACTTTCTTAAGAGAGATAAATGGAACACATCGTGAACTTGAGAGATATTCGGTGGAAGCGCCAATCGGAAAGCTACCTTCCCAACACGATACAGAATTTCAAAAGGACCGATATATCTAGGGCTCAACATTCCCTTCTTTCCAAATCTCATGACCCTCTTCCAGGGAGATATTCGTAAGAACATGTTATCACCCACTTAAAACTATAGGTCTTTTCTTCGGTTGTTGGCATAACTTTTTTGTCGACTCTGAGAAGATTTTATGTGTTGTTGAATATATCTAACCGTTTCTGCCATTTCATCAACTAGACCAAGTCGTAATAGCTTTCATTCACCCACTTCATCCCATCAAGTTGGAGTCCTGCATTTCTTTCCATAGAGAGATTCATAAGGATCCAGTTGAATACTAGAGTGAAAGCTATTATTATAAGAAAATTACACCAAAGGTAGGTGTTGATCCCAACCACCTTGTAAATATATAGAGCGAGCTCTCAACATATCTTTTAGAGTTTGAATTGTCCTCTCAGACTGACCGTCTGTCTTAGGATGATAAGAAGTGCTGAAACTCAACTCTGTATCCTAAGTATGCTGAAGACTTCGCCAGATCATCGAGGTAAACCTCGGATCCCGATTACATATAATGGAAAGTGGTACTCCATGCAGTCTTACCACTTCCTTTATGTATATCCTGGAAAGCTGATCTAGAGAGAAATCCTCTCTAATAAGAATGAAGTGTGCAGAATTTGTATGATGATCAACTATGACCCAAATAGAATTATTACATTTGGATGTTTTAGGAAGTCCGGTGACAAAGTCCATAGTAATGTTTTCCCATTTCCATTCAGGTATGGTTAATGGTTGTAACATCCCCTTAGACATCTGTCTCTCATGTTTAACTTTCTGAAAAACCAAGCATCGAGAGACATATTCAGCAACATCTATTTTCATGCCATCCCACCAAAAGTACTCTTTCAGATCCCTATACATCTTCGTGCTTCTTGGATTAATAGTGAATGAAGAACTATGAGCCTCAACCAGCAGCTCCTTCTTTAATTCTGGGATGGGAGGAACACACACCCGATTCCTGAACTTTATTATCTCATCACAATCAAGGTTGAATTCAGGAATATTTCTCACCTTCTTTTGTAACTCTGCATCTTCTTTGTGTGCCACTTTAATCTTCAAATGTATAGATGGTTGATCATTCATTTGACAAAGATATGATTTTCCCCTTACATTATAATTCCATGATCCATCCTTTGTAAATCTATATATATTAGATCTTTTGTGATCCTCATCATGGATAATCTAGCATGGTCTTGTCGAATTATTGCATCTTCCTCCTTGTTTGCTTTCCCAGGGTGGTAATTAATTGAGCAGTTGTAATCCTTAATCAGCTCCAAACATCTTTGGTGCATATTCAGCTCCTTTTGTGTGAAAATATACTTTAATCTTTTATGATCAGTATAAATATCACACCTTTCTCCATAAAGATTATGCCTCCAAATATTTACTGCAAATATTACCACAGCTAAATCCAAATCATAAGTTGGGTAATTTTCCTCATGGATTTTCAACTGTCGTGAGGCATAAGATATCTCCATATCATTTTCCATAAGAACACACCCCAACCCCTTCTTGGATGCATCACTGTAGATAAAAAAAATTTATCCACTACAAGGAAGTGTGAGTAGAGGTGCACTAGATAAACTTCTTTTACACTCCTTGAAATTCTCTCCACATTCCTTCGTCCACATGAACTTAACTCCTTTTCGTGTCAACCTGGTGAGTGGATTTGATAATCGTGAAAAATCCTTCACAAAACGTCGATAATATCCATCCAAACCAAGAAAACGTCAGATCTCAGTTACTGTTGTTGGTCTCGACCATCTTTTTATAACCTCTGTTTTTGCCGGATCGACAAATATCCCCTATTTTGAGATTATGTGACCCAAAAATGAAACTTTTTGAAGCCAAAATTCACACTTGGTAAATTTTTCATAAAGCTTCTACTTTCTCACGGTCTTCAATATAATTCTCAAATGATCTTCATGTTCTTCCTTGCTCATCCAATAGACAAGAATATCGTCTCTAAAGACTACCACAAACTGATCAAGATAGTCTCTAAAGAATCTATTCATCAGATCCATGAAGATAGTAGGGGAATTAGTAAGACCAAATGGAATCACTATAAATTCATAGTGTCTATACCTTGTACGAAAATCCATCTTTGGTATATCCTCCATTTTGACCATTAATTGATGATACCCTGAACGATGATCAATATTGGAAAAGTATTGAGCTTCGCATAGTTTGTCAAATAAGTCATCAATGCACAGGAGAGTATATTTGTTCTTGATATTGATCTTGTTAAGCTCTCGATAATCAATACAGTGTCTCATTGATCCATCATTCTTTTTAACAAATAGAACAGGTGCTCCCCAAGGTGACGCACTAGGGCGTATGAATCCTTTATCAATATTCTTTTGGAGTTGCTTCTTCAATTCCTGCAACTCAATTGGGGCCATTCTATAAGGTGTCTCTGAAATAGGAAAATCACCCTGTACGAGTTCTATTGAAAACTCAACTTCACGATTTGGTGGAAGACCCAGAAATTCCTCCAGATAGACATCGTCAAACTCCCGTACAATGGGAATATTCTTAATAGTGAGTTTCTCACCAACCATTTGCGATAAATATCGTTCATTTAGTGGAATCAAGACCCATAAGATGGATGAAATTTCCACTGGAAGGTTATGTTCATCCTTACATCGATAGACGATCATAGATTGATCTGGAATATGAAATGTGAGTTCCCTTCTTTGGAAATTGATATGAGCTCCATATTAAGAAATCCAATCCATGCCAAGAATCACATCAAATTCCACTATAGGAAGGACCACAAGATTTTTAGGAATCAATTTCCCACAAACTTCAATCGAAGAAGAATTATAAACTTTTGATGCGACTATTGTGCCATTAGGGGTTGTCACAACTAACTCAACATCTAATTTTTGAGGTCATACGGTGATACCCTTAGAAAATTCTTCAGAAATAAATGAGTGGGTGGATCCAGAATCAAATAAAACATTTTTTACATTAGAGTGGATGGTAAGTGTACCTCTCACAACTTCTTTGTCGTAATCCACATCGCCGATAGTAATTGCACATGATTTGTCTTTGTCTTTGGCCTCAAGTGTTTGTTTTCATTGATCATAATCATCATCCCTTGGATTTGGGCATTGATTGGCATAATGCCCCATCTCCTTGCACTTGAAACATTGAAGTGTAGTAGGTTCATTCTGTGTATCCCTTCCTTTGTTTGCATCATTAGACATCTTCTTCCCATTATTTCGACATTCAATTGCCCGATGACCTTCTTTTCCACACTTATAACATTTTCTTGACCCCTTAAGACAATTTCCTCCATGATTCTTTCCACACTTTGAGCATAATGGAAAACTCGTCTTTTTTTCAGTGTGGTCTTTAGATTTTCCGTTGAATTCCATTTTCCTCTTCTTATCAAACCCATGTGACTGATGGGTAACACCAATATTTATCTCAACCTCGAGAGCACATCGAACAATTTCCTTGTAGCTATTGAAGTCCCTTATGGATAACGCCCTTCGAAGACATGGTTTTAAGACACTAAATAATTGATCGATCTTACTCTCAGGTTGGATAATAATACCAGAAGCGTACCTTGCAAGTCTTGTAAAATTTGCTTCGTAGGTACCAACGGATTCATCATCCTTTTTCTTCAGTTCAAGAAACTCCTTCTCCAACTTTGTTCGAAGAATACGAGGAAAATATTTATTGAAAAATAAGTTCATGAACTCATCCCATTCCATGGACATAATATCATCCCTTTGCCTCATATTATTAAAAAGATTCCACTATTGATCAGTATCACCTTCCAAACGATACACTGATAAGATGACTTTATCATGTTCAGAACATTGAAGAACTAAAAATATATTTTCAGTGGTACTGATCCATTGTTCAGCCACTAATGGATCAGAAGACCCGCTGAATGATGTTGGACGCTGCCTCATGAAGGATTCAATGGAATTTTGCTCCTTCCTTTGCTCATTTGGAAGTCCTGCATTATTCATAGCTTGAGAAAGTTGTGTGATAATGGCTACAAGATTTTGAATTCCAGCTCCCATAACGTTTGGTTGCTCAGGGGGACAATCATTGCATTGCCCGTCGCATTCCGCATTAACACGGTTCCTTCCGGTTCCAGCCATTGACTAAAACCAAGAATAATAGTTTGAGCAACTCGAATTATAATAGGAAAACCACACAATCAAGAATAAAATTTCACACATAAGGTCATATCATGGGTTTTTCATGGACATTTTTAAAACACTAAGATTGTGTTCTATGATTAGACTTATCCTTAGGGTTCTTACTAAGGCTTTCACATCCTAGTTTCCAAAGGCTGACTATAACCTCCCTCTAATTACAACTATAATGACCCAGACTTTACATACATGTTTAATACTTCAAAATTGAAGCATACTTATTACAACACATAACAAAACCATGAAAGGACCCAATAGGTATAGTGTCTTTAGAAACTGGGAAACATAAACAACTGGTTCATAAAGAATCTACATTGTCTCCCATTTATTTCATCATATCTATAGTCCCTTTTTGTCATATCTTACTGAATAACCTTCTTCCTGGCCTGGGGAAAGAAAACATACAAAAGGGTTAGCTCAAATGCTCATTAACGGTAAACAAAAGGAATATCAATCACATCAAATTCATAAGAACATAACATTTTGGAAATCATACCCTGCAAAAGAGATCATAATTTTGTAACATGGGATAAATCATGGCAGTGAAAGGTAATCCCAATAATCATAACATAAAACATGAAACTTTGTGGAATACACACATAATCATAGAGAATCATTTCTTATTAGTCAATAGTCATTCAAAAAAATATCTTAGTGGACAAAGTCAATTTCATAACCGAGTTCACTCCTCGTTTCAGTCCGGTTTCACTGAACCGGATTAACCTACCATTCCAGCCATGTCTATCTAATGAGATATAAAATCTTTACCCAATGCATTGGAGGGATATATAGGTCCCACCCATCTCATAACGATACCATTCTTATGTGTGCCACAAAATCATAAACCATACATCATAACATAACCCATGTAATAAAAATGGGAATCTTAAACATCATGACATTATAAAATAATTCATATAAGATAAAGGAATTCATAAAAATATTTCCATCACAACATAATCAAATCAAAGTAATAATATGGATAGAAATAGAACCCTATATTTTCTTAGATGGAAAATAATTTTGATAAAACACTTTAACTCTATTCTTGAGGAAAATATCGTTTATACTTCAAAAACATTTTCCTTTATTAACATGTCATATAATTTTGAACTAAAATAAGTTGATTAAAAATAAACTAGAAAAATTGTAAAGGAATCTTCCTAGAAATAATGTTCTAAAAATCCATTCATTTCATATATGTTAAAAAAACATTATTCTTGTACTTTGGCCGGAAAAGTCAAAAAGTACATCGTACAAAAAATGACAAAAGATTCCTTTTATATCATTTACTAAAAACTCAGTGAAGGGTAAAATTGGATTTCAAAAATTGTAGGTGGATGGAAATAATATTACATATAGAGTAAAAATGGATGTGGATGATAAATATTCCCCAGTAAATTCTGATGTATAAACAATCTCGGATAAAAATGAGTTTCTGAGATTTTTACTTACCTTAGGTCTGATTTTCTTCGTAAGTGTATAAACCTCATGTATAATGATTTAAATAATGATATTGACTTATTAAAGAATCATAATTATTGTTATGATATAATATATGGTCATATTCTTATCTTCTTGTTAGTAATATTTCATTACTACTTGTTATTCGGGTGTTTATTACTTTTTTTTCTTATGCGTGTTTTGTTGAATAAAATCTTATTATTATCTTTAGGTTATTGATACCTCATTTCCAGAATTGTATTAGTGTACTATATATCATATTTATTCATTAAATTCATTTATATAATCATTATTCAATGAAGATCATGTAGAATGAATCGCATCACATCGTGGAGACGGTATTCCATACGTACACACGAGCGATGATATCGTTCCCATGATCGTGGAATTGTATTGAAGTGTATGTATACTATTTCAGAATCAATAAAAATTTACAATAATCACATATAGTTATTTATTTTCACCATTATACCTATCCAAGTAAAGTGGTGATGGAAAATAGATTACACCAAGGTGTGGAGATGGTATTATGTACGTACGCGTGCGCGCTGATTTCATTTTCCGTAGGATGTATAGATGGTGAAATAGGGTTGTTTCATACTTATAATAACATATTAGTATATGAGTTATACTGATTTTATTAATTCATAATGAAATAACTAAAGAATAAGAAGTGGACGAAGAAATAAAGTTGAAAGAATCGATAAGTGACATTACCTCTTCTTTGAAGCGCCTCTTTCAGACCTCCTCTTATGGCACTAAAATTTGTGTTTGAAGAAGACCAGTACCTCTGGGATGTTTCTTGGGAAGTGGGGAAGTGAAAAGGTCAGGGATTGGCCGAGATTTAAGGCTCAAATTGGTGTGAGGAGGAGAGGGAGGAAGTGCCTTTTTATAAGGGAGGAGAGGGGCATCTTTGAAAATATAAGAAATATTAGTTTATATTAAATCCCAAAACCCACTTAAAAACTTAAAAAATGACTCATATACGAAGATTAGATGAGATAGGGTTGTAATCTCATCAACCAATAAAATATAGACATGTTATAAATTTATTTTAAACATTATCAACATGGCTTATCCTTATTTATAAAATTAATTTTATTTGTGGTAATAATATTCTAAATTTTAAATTATTTTAAATAACTACATATGTGTTGATAATTTTCCAAAATTTGACACTTTATGAAATTTTATAAAATATAAATATTAATTTATAATTTTTAAATATTTTTTTGATTTTTAAACAATTTTATAATATGCTATTTTTATAAAATAACAATACTGTCAATTTTGATAGTATTCATTTATTTGAATTAAAATAAGATATATACAAAAGATATGTTCGAAATAAAAGTTTTAATAAATCCATAAATATCATATTTATCTATAAAATTAGTGGATCACATTAAATAGTTCATATAATATTTATTTTAATATTTTTAAAACCATTTATTTGATATTTTAATTAATAAAATAATTTCAACATCACTATTGTGTCATAATTAATGATAATTATTTAATCCCTAAAAATTCTAAATAAATTTCTATGATGTATATATTTGTATTAGATTTCTGTAGACTATTCATGCTCGATGTTTTATTAATTTTATCACTAAATTTAAAATATTATAATTATAAGATTTAAGAAAGTGACATGTTGTCACATTCTTTGGTTTTAATAATAATTAAATTATTTTCAAGTAAAAAAGTCCATTAAATTAATATAATCTGACCCTTAGGTGATATGGGTCAAATTTTAGTCATCCAATAGGAATTTTTCAGGTGGTAGGGTAATTTTATAATCTTATATTTACCCTTAATAACCCGATTTACCTTTAACTATGGTAAATAAAATTTACCGTAGTTACTATTCATAATGCCCAAAAAATAAAAATAATCCTATTAAAATAATTTGGACCCACTGATTAAAAATATGGAATCAATTTTTCAAAATTCAAAACACAAAATTTGCAGTAATTAATTTAAAATAAATTCCATTGTTAAGAAAACAGGTTTTAGAAGTTGAAACATTGTCAATGATTGAAATGTTTTTACCTATGAATTAAATTTTAAATTAATGCTAATGACATACATTATAATAAATGGTAAAAATATATTCTATTTATACATTAAAACCATTCAATATTATAATGTATCCATATAAATTATCTCAATGGAAAAAGTTTTTATTAATTATAAATTAGCGTATTTTTAATATTCATCAAAATATGAAAGTTATCAGAAAAATATCAACATTTTATCCAAATTAAAATTTTATATCCTGATTCAAAATAAGAATTTTATTTTGTAAAATTGAACTTATAAACGTGTCAAAACTAGATTTAGTGTGGGTGCGCCATCAAAAGGCGGCAAAACTGCATTTTTTTAAAAATACTTATTTTACCAAAAAAATTTCTTTTGTTCTCTTACCATATTCTAGAAAATGTGTAAGATGAATAATAATGTTATAAAATTAAAAATTTAGATAATAATATTCATAACGGCTAGTCCATAATAATATATCGTTGTTTAGTGAAACTCGGTATTGTGTATGATACAAGTTGTCGAGGAAGGTCGCGATTGCGTGTAAAGCAAGCCAAAATAGTGTTGTGTGTAGTGAATGATTCATTTGATGATATATATAACATAAAAACAAAATATTTCACATAAAACTCTCAAGTGTTACATTATATCTTATCCAATGGTTTTGATGGGTTATGTATAGAGAATAATTTGACATGTTTTATAAAATTGGGGAGCGACACACTTGAAATTTTTCAAAATAAAAAATTGATATAAATTATCTTTCACCAAAAAAGGATAAAAACTGATTTATTTATAATATATTTGACATATGGGTCTAAATAATATTATCCAATAAAAATAATTTTTTTCATATTTCTTTAAATTTACCATTTGGTTTTAACTAATAGTTATCCCTACTCAAACATATTGTGAAAATAATGATTTTTACAGGTTGAGGGTCATGATAAGTACTATAAATGGGAAATGACCATTAATACAACATTATTGATATTATAAACAATATCCTAAAATTGGAGCTGATATATTAATTTTATATATTTTATATCATTTAATTAAATATTATTCATTATAAATTATCCTTAATGTCAATTCTATGAATAATTATTTACTTTGATATCAATAAAATCATGAAATCAAATAAAATATAAAAATTAAATTTAAATCCATAACGTATAATATTATTTTAAAAACATCATATATCAAATTATTTATCATTAATTATATTAAATCTAATATGTTCATAGTCATATATTATGATTTTTCCATTAATTGAATAATTATAGGGTGATCATTGTGTCTTCATTTAAAATAATTTTTTCCTCACTAAAATTTATCAACAAATTAGAATGATGAGGATAAATCATATATATTTCCAATTAATATTTATAAATGAAAATACATTTTTACCCCCTTATTAAAAATTTTATTTTAATTAAAAATATTTGTGTAAAACTTTTTACCTTTCATTTTATAAAATTTTATAAATATAAGAATCATAACCAAATACCGACAAATTCCCAGATAGTTGAATCTTATATGATTAAAGAAAATATGGATTTACCCAATAAAATAATCAAATATATTAGTATAATTATATAGTCTTTATTATATTATTTTAACCCTTAATTAGGTGATTGGCCATTTTTTGAGGTTAAAAATATTATTAATATTACTATTCATATTGACTACAAAACATGTACAATTTACCAAATTTGGAATAACTGATTCTAAATTTGGAATCCTTTATTTTAAATTCCAAAATTATAAGATGTATAATTAAATTTCTATTTAAAAAGGAATAACAAGATGAAAAATAGTTTTTTTAGAAATCATTCATATTTTATGAATAATTTTTTTTAATGAATATTAATGTAAAAAAATCATTAAAAACATAATTAAATTATTTTAAATAATAAATTATTTTTGTTTAATTTCAAGTCAAATCCAATATATTGTTTATATATGTAAATAATAAAATAAATTGAAATGTTTAATAAAAATCATTATTTACCACTATTAAATAAATATTCAATCCTTTTAGAAAATTCTCAAAATTTAACTATAAGGTTATTTTTAATAATAGATTCAAACATTTATTTATTTTTATAAAATATATTTTTTTTGGGTTATAAAAATTTAGAGTATGATTTTTTCCGTAAAAAAAATAAAATTATTTATTTATGAATAAATAGTCCTCCATATAAAAATTAGTGTTATCTAATTTGTATATTTTTAATAATTAAATAAATTTTATATATTTTATAAAAATTATTCAGATTCATAACCATAAAATATTTATCTTGTTTTTAATGATAAAGAAATATATTCTGTTGTGCATTTAAACTCGGTATTTCTTATTTTTTATGCTACATAACATTATATTCTATTAAAAAATTTTGTTGTATTATATATATTGTTGTATTACATAGAACCATGATAATTTATTAGATATAAGGGGGTTATAGATTGATGTTGGAAAACATTGTGTCTCTGACAAGAGAAGTCTATTGCGATGATGGAAAGAGAATTCTAATGGGAATAAAGAACATCTAAATATTCTCGGAACATGATTTGTAAGAATAAACAAAAAACATTGTAGTAAAATTATGAAAATAATTGATAATTTGGGACATTGTCGGTGATAAAAAATGAATATAGTCGGTCATGGTACCCAAAATTATCAAAATAACATGTGATATTTTTAATTTATTTAATTATATTTCATGTTTTTTTTGATTTCTAGGGAAAAAATATAAATCTAAATTCTAAAACTAAAAATATTGGTTAAATTACAAATGAAGTAAAATTTTCAACAGAATTTAGAATGTGTAAAAATTTAGTTGACATATTATTCACCACCTGTAACACCCCATGGTTTTATGAAAAATATTCATTTTAATTTCATTGAAGTCTTGTGTTGTACGCTACACCAAAAGGTATTTTCACTACATGCATCCCTGACATGGCTCTCATTACACGCAATCGTGACCTTCCACGATAGCGTGTCTTGTACACAATACCGAGTTTCTCTAAAAAACGATATGTTATATAAACAAGCTGTTATGAATAGTAATACCCACTTTTTAAAGATTTATAAATTTTATCTTTCGAAATGGACTTCATTTTTTGATTCGGAATATCGAAATTAGCCTAGGGTGAATTTTTGGTATTATTCTGAACACTTTCAATTTTTTATGAATAGTGAAAACACTTGGTTACTATTTAAAAACCGACATTTTATTAAAATAAATAATTATATTATTTAAATTTATTTTAGGTCAAAATTGATACATAATACCTATATATGTTCAAATTAAATCATTTATGTCATTTTATAATAATTTTAGACATATAAAAATTTTGTTGAACTTTTCACAGTCTTTTTCCCACCTCCTATGAGAGTTTGAAAATTTACATAAAACATACCTTTACCGCTTCTGTGAGTAGAATTTCAAAAATTGGAGAGACACAGTTAATATCAAGGAGTAAAATTTGGTTCAATAAGATAAAAATAATATTTGGTAAATAGTAAAATTTTACTTTTATTTACCATGGTAAAAAGTAAATAGGGTAATTAAGAGTAAAAATGATATTATAATTACCCAAAAACATGTCTTAATTCTATTGGATAAGTTTAATTCTACCATAAAAAACCTTATGAATAAAATATTACCCTTTAGGTCCACTTGGATTAGATTAGGGCACATATTATTATGGTATTTAAAGAAGAGTTAAAATGGTTAAAATCAAGGTTTAATAACTAGATTTTTTTTAATATAGGGTTATACATAAGATATATTCGACTATAAATATTTATTAGAAAGCTAAAAATATTAAATACTTAATGGTATTTATTTATAATTTTTATATAAAAAATAATTTAATTTATTAATGACACAATGGTGATGCAATAATTACCTAAATAATGAAATATTAAAATAATTGATATTATAAATACCCAAATAAATGTAATTTGAGACTTTTTATGAATTTTAGTAATTTTATAGGTTAATATGAGATGTTATTATTTCTTTAATTAACTTTATTAGAACTAATCATGCTGTTATGATATTCTCAAAAATAAATAACTAAATAGTGTCGAAATTGACATAAAATAGTTTTTAAAACAAATATTATATTATTAATTTTTATTTTATTCCAAAAAATCTATGGTTCAGCCAAAGTACTTATATAATGTTATATATATATTAATATTTAACATCTTGGGGTTCGTTTGGCTTATTATAGAATGTTTATTAACTATATAGTGTAAGAAAACAAGAAGACATGGTAAAAGTTAAATTATTTATCTTAGAGTTAAATCTAAATGATATGGTTAAAATAGTAACCTAAACTTTTCTATAACCTATTGGATGATATTATTTGGACCCATACCCACCTTAGATTCTAAATAAATCAGTTTGGAGCTATTAAAAATAGAATATGACTTTATTATAAAATAATATTTTATGTTTTTCATAAAGTGCCCCTCTCCTCACTTATAAAAGGGCACATCCTCCCTCTCCTCCTCACACCACATTGAGCCTTCAAGCTCGGCCAAACACTTCAAATTTCTCTTCTAAACTTACCTAGAAGCATCCTAGAGGTCCTTTTCTTATTTAAAGACCATATTTAGTTCCCTAAGTGGAGGATAAGAAGAGGTGCTACAAAGAAGAGGTAATGTCCGTTACTGATTCTTTCAACATTATTTCTTCTTCTACTTCTTCTTATTTAGTTGTTTCATTATTAATTAATAGCATAAAAATCACTAATATACTGATATGTTATTATAAATATTAAAAAACCCTGTTTTACCTTCTATCAATCCTACGGAAAACAAAATCACAGTGCGTGCGTACGTATGAAATATTGTCTTCACGCTGTGGTGTAATCTATTTTCCACCACCACCTTTCATGGATGGGTATAATTGTGTAAATAAATAACTATATATGGTTATTGTAAAGTTATATTTATTCGGAAATATTATACATACACTTCAATACAATTCCACGATCATGGTAATGATATCCTCGCTTGTGTGTATGTAGGGACTACTATCTCCACGAACGCGTTGAGATTCATTTTCCATGATTAACTATTATAGAATGATTATAACGTATATATAATGAATAATAATAAAATATATGACATAATGAAGCTACTGGAATTATTTATAAATATATATGTCATCTACTTACTTCCATTCATGTCAATAAGGAAAAGAAAACAGCATTCATGCGTACATACGGTCTATCGTCTCCATGAACGGTGTATTTCATTTCATTTATCTATGTGTTATATAAATATATATATATATATATACTGAATATATATGATATATAAATCATGATTTAAATTCTTGAAGTAATTAAATCATGATATAAGTAGTAATAATATCAATAACAAATAATCTAAATACATACGACAAATAAAACGTTTTACCAAGAACGCTGCTTTAACATGATATTTTCAAAAGAACGGGTAATATAAAGTCATAAGTTAACAATATATGATATCATAACAATGAATATGATTATGTAATATTTCAATGAAATTATTGAAATCATTATACAGGAGGTTCAGATACATACGAAGCATATCATACCTAGGGAAGGGATAACTAATCCAATCGTATTCTTATCCGAGATTGTTATTCGTAAGTATTTATTGTGGTTATTGTTATCATCCATTACCACCTTTTCTAAAATAAATTCATGTTCATTTAAATTCATTTTTACCCATTTTTAAAATTTACCACATGTTATGAAAGGAATCTAATTTTTTTACCACACGGGGAACTTTTTGACTTTTCCGACAAAAGTATAGGAAGATTGTTATTTTTAACTTATACGATGTGAACAGATTTTTTCAGTTCCATAATGCCTTGTTTTCATGAAGCATACTCTAGATGATTTCATGACTATTTTCAACAAAATCCTTTTCCTTTAAAATTTCATGTCATTTTGTGAAATGAAAATGATTTTGAAGAAGAAATGATATTTTCCACAAGAATTCATTTCATGTTTTTTTATCAAAACCACTTTCCATATTAGATGGAATTATTTCATATGTGTATGTTTCAAGTATAATTTTTCTATGATTTACATGGATTCACTTTTCTTATGATGAAATGATATCCATTTTTTGTGGATTATGTTATGATGGGATGAGGTTTATGAAACCCATTTTATACTTTGGGTAATGATTAATGATTTATGTTCATGTTGTGGAACAAGTAAGAATTATTTCATTATGAGATGTGTGGGACCTATATCTCAATCTAATTCATTGGGTAATTATTTATATTTCTTGAGATATATATGGATGGAATAGTAAGTTAATCTGGTTCAGTGTTACAGGACTGGAACGAGGAGTGAACTCGATTTAGAAAGGGACTTTGTCTACTAAGACATTCTTGGAAGCAGTGCCTTGGATACTATGGAAATCATATCATGTGATTAATGGTTTTCCACAATTACATGTTTCATATCCTTGCTATTTTATCATTATTTATGTTCCTTTATGATATATGCCTCACGTACTTCCACGATTTTTGTCATTGCTCAAGATTTTCATGTTTAGATTTTATGTTCAAGTTTTTGCATTAAAATGTTTATGGATTGTTTTATGTTCTCTATGTTTACCCATACTGAGCATTTGAGCTCACCCTTTATATGTTTTCTTTTTTCCATGATATAAAGAACGGTTTTAGGTAAGAAAACATAATGGGATGATCATTATAGGAGATGTTGAAAATATTTCACAACGATTAGAAGATTTTCTACCGAGTTTCCAAAGACACTAAACTATTACGATCCATGAGTGTTGGTTTTTGTTATGTATTAAGTATTAAAAAAATTAATGTAATGTCCATGTACGTCAATCATTGGGTCTCTACTATTGGAATCAGAGGAATGGTTTAGTTAACCTTTGAAAACTAGGATGCGAAAACATTAGTGAGATCCCTATAGATATTTCTAAGGTATGTCTACGGTTGTCCCTAATGTTTAGTAAAACTATAGGATACCATTCTATAATTATGTTGAAATCATGAATAACCTAGGGTGAACCTAGGGTATCATGGATTAATGAATGTGTGATAAGTTAGACATCCCATAAGTGACTTTTTATGATTATGTGGTTCCTCGTTATTTGAATTGTTTCTTACACTATGATTTCTGGTCTTAGTCAATGGAGGGAATGAGAAGGAATTCAGTTAACTTTGATTCTAATGGAAAAATTGGTGAATATGAGCAATGAAATTGTTTAATGCCTAGAGGGAACGATATTGTGATTATGCCGAATCATTCACCTCGATATATGATTAACAAGGTGAAGTTTAGTTGTATTCTTAAGTTATCAAATAAGAGGAAGATGGAATTTTATGAATGTTCACATAGTGAGGAGCATAAATAAGGGAAGATTGAAATTTCTAATGAAGGGAAGAAGAACCTTGGAGAATACCTAAAATGGAGGGGAGGATGTTATATATGTGGAGAAAAGGGTCACAGAGTGACTGGCCGTCATGGAGTTCAATGTCTTATTTGTGATGAACACGGTCATTACCCAACTCAATGCCTTGACCTAAGAGGTTACTTCTAAAACAAGGAAGGACGTATTCTATGAAAATCATTGAAGATGATGGATTGAAGTGTTTGTGTATTGGTATTCAAGAATAATGTTGTTGAGGTACTTTCATAAAATATTGGAATTTCTATGTATGGGTTAATTATGGTTTTCAATAATTTTATGGTATATGTATCCATGAAAAGTGTTTGAAATATTTTTGGAAAGCAGATGATATGTTCATAATGATAGGATAAGGAGAAAATAATATGTTTTGTAGTATTCATGAGATCATGATTGATATAAGTACATAGTGATATCATGGTTTGAGTATATAGAATTTTTGGGATTTTTTGTATGTGGAAAGAGTTATCTTTTGACATCACACATGTTTTCACAAAGGTTCTATGGTAAATCATGTTTTAAAAGAATACATGATTAAGGTATTCACAGGTTTGGACTGTGGACAAAAATATATATCTTATGATATATGGAGGATAAATGATGGTATTCACATTCTTGTTATGTGACATTTCAAGTAATCGTTTTATCTATACTATGAGATTGTACATATGATAAGCCTAAAGATTAGAATGGATTATTTTGGACATAATATAGTATTGTTTAAGGATAGAATTTTTTTTCGTTATTATTTCTGGAATGTTATAGTAGTATAGTTTTAGAAAAAGGAAAACTTGCAGGACGAGCAACAACCCGTCGCGTCGGACAAGGATGTGAGAATCAAACCCACTACCGAAGTGCGACTGGCCTTTATCGCCTACCACCGGCCTACAGGAAGTCCCTGGTTAGTCAAATCAAGTTTTATTATATTAAGTGGTATGATATATGAAGTTTAAGTACATTTTAGGAACCATATACGATTAATCTCACTATAGATATACTTATGTATATTTAATAACTTTTACTATCATTTTGTTTGAGACAGATGGAATGACCTTTC
Organism: Viscum album; assembly: GCA_963277665.1. Classification (NCBI taxonomy): domain Eukaryota; kingdom Viridiplantae; phylum Streptophyta; class Magnoliopsida; order Santalales; family Viscaceae; genus Viscum; species Viscum album. Next base: position 116,885,539 of record OY728127.1, read on the forward strand.
ATTCTATCGCATGATCTGCTATCACTTCACGAAAGACAAATTCAACTTCATTTCATTAAGAGATGATGTGGAAATTGTTCAAGGCACAAAAAACAGTAATATTGTACCAAAATCAAGTAAGTATTTTTTTTAATTCAACAATTCATCAACTTTAGGGAAATGATCTTGAATTCAAAAAAATGTTTTCATAGTACTCTCATATCCAAGGATTCAGATAGTACCTTAGATCATTACAATTTTACGGCTTTTCAATTGTTGTCTATTTCATAGCCATGTTCTCTACCACTCTCAATCAGAACATGACAGTTACATTTCTCTTCCATATCGATATTTTCACTTATACACTCTTATCTGGGAACCCAAGTGATGAGTTACTTTGGGTATCCATTTTATTTGTAACATTCCTTTTTAAAATGATGATTTAGTATTTGTTTTTACGATGTGGTTTTTTATTAAAGAAACTTTCGAATAGTAAACCATTTATAACCCCGGTGAATTTTGAGGGTGAAATTCATTTTAAGGGCGGTAGAATGTAACACCCCGAGATTTTATGAAAAATATTCTTTTTAATTTCATTGATTTCTTGTGTTGTACGCTACACCAAAAGTGGATTGCACAATATGCATCCCTGACTTGGCTTGAATTACACATAATAACGACCTTCCACGATAGCGTGTGTTGTATGCAATACCGAGTATCGCTAAACAACGATATGTTATATAAACTATCCGTTATGAATAGTAATATCCAGTTTTAAAAATTTTATAAATTTTACCTTTTGAAATGGACTTCATTTTTGGATTCAGAATATCAAAATTAGCCTAGGGTGAATTTTTGTTATTTTTCTAAAAACTTTCAATTTTTGATGAATAGTGAAAACACTAGGTTACTATTTACAAATCGACTTTTTATTTAAATAATTATTTGTTTTATTTAAATTTATTTTAGGTCAAAATTGATACATAATACCTATATATGTTCAAATTAATTCATTGGAGTCATTTTATAATAATTTTAGATATATAAAAATTTTATTGAACTTTTCACCGTCTTTTACCCACCTCCTAAGAGAGTTTAAAAATTTACATAAAACATAATTTTACCGCTTCTGTGAGTGGAAGTTCGAAAAGTCGAGAGACACAGTTAATATGAAGTAGTAAAATGTGGTTCAATAAGATAAAAAGAATTTTTGGTGAATAGTAACTTTTTACTTTTATTTACCACGGTAAAAAGTAAACAGGATAATTATGGGTAAAAATGATATTTTATATTTCCCTAACACATCTCATAATTCTATTGGTTAAGTGTAATTAGACTAAAAAAACCTTAGGAATAAAATATTACCCTTTAGGTCCACTAGTATTAGATTAGGATACAGATTATTATTTTATTTAAAGGAGAGTTAAAATGGATAAAAGCATAGTTTAATAACTAAAACATTTTTAATATAGGGTTATACATAAGATAAATTAGACTATAAAACTTCATTAGATATATATAAAGCTTTCTTAGATAATGGTATTTTAATTATAATTTTTAGACATTATATAATTTAATTTATTTATGACACAATAGTGATGCAGTAATTACCTAAAAATGAAATATTAAACTAATTGATATTATAAATGACCAAATATATGTTATTTGAGACTTTTTATTAATTCAACTTAATTTCTAGGTTAATATGACATGTTTTTATTTATTTAATTAACTTTATTCGAACTAATAATGCTGTTATGATTTTCAAAAAAATCAAATACCAAATAGTTTCAAATTCGATATAAAATAGTTATTAAAACAAATATTATATTATTAATTGTTATTTTATTACTAAAAATCTAAGGATCAGCCAAATGACATATATAAGGTTGTATATATTAATAATTAACATCTTGGGGTTCGTTTGTCTTGTTATATTATGTTTATTAACCATATAGTGTAAGAAAACAAGAAGACATGGTAAATAATAAATTATTTAACTTAGAGTTAAATCTAAATGATAAGGTTAAAATAGTAACCTAATGTTGTCTAAAACCTATTGGATGATATTATTTCGACCCATCCCCACCTGAGCTTCCTAATAAATCATTTTGGAGCTATTAATAACTGAATATGACTTTATTATAAAATAATATTTTAAGTTTTTCATAAAGTGGCCCTCTCCTCACTTATAAAAGGGCACCTCCTCCATCTCCTCCTCACACCACGTTGAGCCTTCAATATCAGCCAAACCCAGCCAATTTCACTTCTAAAATTACCTAGAAAAATACTAGAGGTCCTTTTTTTCTTCAAATACCATATTTAGTGCCCTAAGAGGAGGTTAAGAAGAGGAGCTACAAAGAAGAGGTAATGTCTTTTACCGATTCTTTCAACTTTGTTTATTCTTCTACTTCTTCTTCTTTAGTTGTTTCATTATGAAGTAATGACATAAGTATCACTCATATACTGATATGTTATTATAAATATGAAACAATCCTATTTCACATTCTATTAATCTTACGGAAAACAAAATCACCAAGCGTGCGTACGTACGGAATACCGTCTCCATGCCGTGGTGTAATCTGTTTTCCACCACCACCATACATGGATGGGTATAATGGTGTAAATAAATAACTATATAGGGTTATTTTAAAGTTATATTTATTCTGAAATATTATACATACACTTCAATACAATTCCATTATTATGGTAATGATATCATCGCTTGTGCATACGTAGGGACAACCGTCTCCACGAACACGATGAGATTCATTTTCCAAGATTAACCATTCAAGAATGATTATAAAGTATATATAATGAATAATAATGAAATATATGACATTATGAAGCTAATGTATTTATGTATATATATATATATATGTATATATTTCATCTAATAACTTCTATTCAAGTCAATATGGAAATGAAAACAGCGTTCATGCGTACTTACGGCCTACCGTCTCCATGAACGGTGTATTTCATTTCATTTATCTATCTGTTATATATATATATATATATTAAATATATATGATATATAAATCGTGATTTAAATTTTGGATGTAATTAAATCATGATATAAATGGTAATAATATCAATAACAACAAGTCCAAACACATACGATAAATAAAACGTTATACCCAAAACGCTGCTTTAACATGAAATTTATAAAAGAACGGGTAATATAACATCATAATTGAACAATATATTATATCATAACAATGAATATGAATCTGTAATAAGTCAATGACATTATGTTAATCATTATACAGGAGGTTCGGATACGTACTAAGAAAATCGGACTGAAGGTAAGGGATAACTATTCCAATCTCGTTCTTATCCGAGATTGTTATTCGTAAGTATTTACTGGGGTTATGGTTATCATGCATGCCCATAATTTTTAAAAATGATTTCATGTACTTTTAATGTCCTTTTTACCCATTTTTTAAATTTACCACATGTTATGAAAGGAAAATTACTTTTTTTACCACATGGGGAACATTTTGACTTTTCCGAAAAAAGTACGAGAATAATGTAATTTTTAACTTATACGGTGTGAATGGATTTTTATAGTTTCATAACGCCTTGTTTTCATGTAGCTTAATCTACAATACATCATGTATATTTTCAAAAAAATCCGTTTCCTTTAAAATTTCATGGAATTTTGTGAAAATAAAATGATTTTGAAGTAGAAAGGATATTTTCCCCATGAATTGATTTCAGTTGTTTTATCAAAACCATTTTCTATATAAGAGGGAATTATTTCATATGTGTATATATCATGTATAATTTATCTATGATTTATATAGCTTCAATTTTCTTATGATGAAATGATATCCATTTTTTTATGGATCTTTTATGATGGGATGATGTTTATGAAACCCATTTTATACTTTGGGTAATGATGAATGATTTAGGTTCATGTTGTGGAACATGTAAGAATGATTTCATTATGATATGGGTGGGACCTATATCTCCCTCAAATGTATTGGATAAATATTTATATCTCATGAGATAGACATTGCTGGAATGGTAGGTTAATTCTGTTTTGTGTTAGAGGACTAGAACGAGGAGTGAACTCGATTCAGAAAGGGACTTTGTCCACAGAGATGGTCTTGGCAGCAATGCCTTGGCTACTATGGAAATCATATCATGTGATTAATGGTTTTCCAAAATTACATGTTTCATCTCCATTCTATTTTATCATGCTTGATGTTACTTTATGATATATGCCTTATGTACATCCATGATTTATGAATTTTGCTCAAGATTTTGATGTTTAGATTTTATGTTCAAGTTTTTACATTAAACTGTTTACAGATTGTTTTATGTTCTCAATGTATACCCTTACTAAGAATTTGAGCACACCCTTTATATGTTTTCATTTCCCCAGGATAAAATGAATGGTTTTTGGTAAGAAAACAAAAGGTGAAGATATTTATGGGAGATGTTGAAGATCTTTCACAACGATTAGAATATTTTGTTTTGAGTTTCCAAAGACACTAAACTATTACGATCCTTGACTGTTGGTTTCTGTTATGTATTTAGTATTCTGCAAAAGTAATGTAATGTCCATCTACATCAAGATTTGGGTCTCTACACCACCCCCTCTAAAGTGTTTAAACCTGTAACATCCCAGTTCGGGAAGAAACCTAGAGGCACCCCATACTCAGTTGGTCACATGGCATCAAGCGCATATCCCCAAATGCCAGAGGATTCCGACTAGCAGTGAGGGCCTTGAGTGTTATAGTGGAGAAACTATGCACTCATTGGCAGAGTACACAGCAGAAGATAAAAAAAATAGCGGATGGAGTAATTATCCATACAACAGTAAACAACGGAAGACTAAAAGTGTAATCCAATAGAGCACATATATAAATGATGCACAGTACATATTTCTAGGAAAACAACCAAACAAGTCACAATGATGAATAAAAATAGTACTAAACCAAGTACAAAATAAACAGATAAAAAGCTCCACAGCATCACAAGCCTAGTCTTGGTCTCATACTCTCCATCTCCAATGGAATCATGTACCAGAAGTAGAAGGGTGCTTTCCCTTGTCTATACCTACAACAATATAATTTGTTTGGGACCAAAAGCATGACCCAAACAGGGTGTGAGACTAAATCCCAGTAGGCAACCATCCGAAGATCTATGCCCAACAATCAGTGAGTATATGAAAGGTAATAGTATAGTAAGTAGTAAATAGTACCTAATAACAAGATAATACACAACAGTAAACAATCCACAGATCAACAAGCAGCAGTGAAGCAAACAACTAACCACAAACAGGAATCCCTCTAGGAATCACCCATATCCAACCCCTCTGGTACTATCCAAAATGCTCCAACAACCCTCTAGGCATTACACTAAGTTTAACCCCTTCTGGTTTGGTCATACAAAAATTATAAGACTCTATGATAATGAACACTCAGTCAATTCCCCTTATAGTCTAAGGTAGTCAGGCACTCTCTGAGGTTGATCACAGGGTCAATTCCTCTTATAGCCCCATGTACTAGAGACTCTATGAGGAAGATCACTCAGTGAACTTCTCTTATAGCCTCAGGTCGATCACAGACTCTCTAAGGAAGCTCACTCGGTCAATTCCTTCTATATCCTGGAATGGTTTAAGGAAAATCAAAAAAAGCAAAGACCCTCCAAGGAAGCTGACTCAGTCAATCCTCCCGTGGTCTATAATATCCAAGACTCTCTGGGTTTCTCACACAGTATATCCCCTATAGCCTATAATGTCCAAGACTCTCTGAGGTATCTCACTCAGTTTATCCTCCTATAGTATATAATATCCAAGACTCTCTGGAAAGCTCACTCGGTCTATCCCTCATAGTCTATATCAGCAGGTTCTCACAGACATGTGCCAATCAGTGCATAATAATTCTATATGTCCAAAGTAATCCAACATAGATACTAGGATAACCATTCTATAGCATAACATGCATGTTAGGAAACATGGCTCTATCATACCGTCACAAGTCATGGAAAGTAAGTACAACAACCAAAGATAGAATAAGACCAAAGGTCATAAATAGAAAAATCATGAGAAAACATCCATGCACATCCATTATCCTCATATATTACCAAAATATACCTCTATACAAACATACACGCAAGGAAGGAACACAACAGGGGTAAAACAGTAATCACACAATACCCCGTTCAAGGGGATTGGTGGAATTTTCACATAAACTAAAATATATAAAACTGAAAGGCACAAACCACCAAACTTGATGAAAGGATATAGATATACATGAAACAAGATGATTTACTATCCTTAGAATGTTGTAGATCTAAGAAAATGTCCAAAATGCTCAACCTATGATATTTTGACAAATAGGAAAAACATGGAAAGAAACTCAAGAAGAAGGAAGAGCTCACCTCTGTAGTTCCAACGTAATCGACGACGATCGATTCAAAGAAAGGATGGAGGCTCTAGGTATTGGAGGATGTTCATGGCCATACGGGATGCTCCTCAATGAAGAAACTGGAGAATAAGACAAATCTGTCGATTAGACGCAACACCAGCCCATTTAATGAAAAAAATGAAAATACACGGCGTGTACATTTAATGTTCAATGTGTGTACTTGGATTTTCCATACTCTACTTTAATTGGACTCCACATAACCCCTACACACAGTGTGTGTGGCCCAAACATGGACAACACATGGCCTTGAGTAGCATTGAATTACAAGGCGTGTACTTATGAAGTACACGGTGTGTATTCTGAAAATTTATAGATTCTCCTATTTTCTCTTAAACTGCCGGAAATGGAAAAACATACATGATAAGAATGTCTGGGTTCTTAAAAACATCCCACCTTAATGAAATTTGTTCCCAAATTTCCCTAGTGCGGTGTGGATGAAAAAACCCCGAACAACTCCAGCCACATCGATCGTACATTAACCTCCCTCTCCCAAGTGTTGTCCTATACTCGTCCGTTCTTCCATATCACCCGTACCAGAGAAACAGACCGGGCACAGAGAACCATCGTACTACAATCAACAATACGGATAAGATGTTCCTCAAACGATGCATCCTCCTTGAGCTAAACCATATCAGGTTGAAAGACATGAGACAGGTCAGAAAAGTAACGTCGGAGCTGAGAAACGTGGAACATGTCATGCATAGCCCAATACCTCTATGGTAACTACAACCGAAAGGCAACTGGTCCAACTCTCTCCTACACCTCAAAAATTCTGACATACCATGGTTAATGCTTACCCTATCTGCAAATCCTTTTGTGCCCCATCCATAGTGTGGCACGTAGGAAAACCTGATCCCCGAACTCATACTCTAGAGGTCATCTCCACTGATCTGCATAAGACTTCTGTCAAGACTGTGCTATAGCCATCCTTTTCCGAATCAACTCTATCTCATTTGAGGTCTCCTGAACAAGACGAGGTCCTAGCAAAGCTGCCTCTCCAGCCTCGAGGCAGTATAAGGGGAATCCGCATGACCTACTATACAAGGCCTCATAAGGGGCCATCGGAATAGTCACCTAAAAACTATTGTTGTAGGTGGACTCTAAAAGTGGTATATGCTTCTCCCAAGAACCTCCAAAATCCATAATGCAAGCTATGAGCATATCCTCATGAACATGAATCATGCACTCGTATTGGCCATCTGTCTGGGGATGGTATGTTGTACTTAAAAGTACATGTGTACCCAAAGCCTTTTGAGGCCCCTTCCAGAACTGAGAAGTAAAATGTGAGTCCATGTCTGAAACAATGATGTATAGAACTCCATGTAGATGTAAAATATCACAGATGTACAGCCGTCCCAGATCATCAACATGGAACGTCTCCTTGATCAGAAAGAATTGAGCAACCTTCGTATGTCTGTCGATGAAAATCCAAACAACATCATTCCATCGAGGTGACCTCATCAACCCGGTCACGAAGTCCATCGTGACATCATTCTATTTCCTCTCTGGAATGGGTAACTGTTGTAAAGGACATGCTAGTCGATGATTCTCATCTTTCACCTTCTGACAAATAGAACATCTCATAACAAAACCAGCAACATCTCTCTTCATACCTGGCCAACAATACTATGGATGAAGACCCCGATACATCTTGGTGACACCAAGATTAACATCCCAAATAGAGGAATGAAAATACCACATCAGCTCCTCATGTATGTCTTCTAGAACCCATACGGGTCCCTGGAAATGAAAGATCTCATCCTCGCCCAAGGTCCATCCAGGAAGAGGGTCCTCTTCTGACACACTCTCCCAGAGGACTAGGGCTTCTGAGTCTGATAGCTACCTCATCTGTACCTGATCAAGATGTATAGAGGTGAAAACTACATAAGATTTAAAAGTCTGTCCATGTCTGTCGAGAAATTCAAAATGCATCTAAGAGAATAGAGCCATAAGATGCCACTCACTGATGGCCTCCTGAACATGCAGTATATGAGTCCTCCTACTCAGTGGATCTGCAATTGCGTTTCCCTTCCCAGGCATATAGGAAAGATCAAAATCAAAGGAATGTAGATACTAAACCCACCGGCATTATTTCAGATTCATGTCCCGCTGAGTGAAGATGTAATTGAGAATCTTGTGGTTGGTGAAATCCACAAAGTGTTCTACCAAATGATAATGTCTCCAACAACGTAAGGAATAAACAACAGTTGTCAACTCGAGATCGTGCGTCAGGTAGTTACTCTCTTGTGGCCTCACCTGCCGAGACCCGTACACAATGAATCCATCTCCCTACATAATGATAGCTCCTAGCCTGATACCTGAAGCATCACAGTAGACATCATATCTCATTCCCGACTCTAGAAAGACTAGTATCGGTGATGATGTCAACCTCCCTTTCATAACCTAAAAGGATGATTCACAAGAATTTAACCATATGAACTTCTCCCCTTTCTATGTCAGATCTATCAATGGTGCTTCTAGTCGTGAAAAGTCCTGAATAATGTGCCTGTAGTATCCATCCATACCGATAATAACTCCACACCTCAAAGAAGTTCTTCGGCTACTCCCAGGCGACTACAACTCTCACTTTTTCTGGGTCCACTGATACTCCTGCCTCCGAGATGACGTAACCCAATAAGTGAATCCGATCCATCCAAATGTGGAACTTTGAGAGTTTGACATAAAGGTTATGTTCTCTTAGTGTACTCAAAATGATATCAAGATGGGTAGCATGGTCGTGTCAAGTGTGAGAGTACACCATTATATCATCAACAAAAACAACCATGAAGGAATACATGTTTGGATTGAAGACACGGTTCATCAGCCCCATGAAAACTGCTAGCGCATTCGTGAGACCGAATGACATAACCATATACTCATATAGACCATACCTTCTCTTGAAGGCTCTAAGAGGTATATCTGATTTTATAACATGTAACTGATGATAACTGTACCTCAAATAATTCTTCGAGAACACTCGGGCTCCTAAAAGCTGATGAAAGAGGTCATCAACCCTAGGGAAGGGATATCAGTTCTTGACCATCGGCTAGTTCAACATCTGATAGTCCACACAAAGCCTGAGGGTACCGTCTTCCTTCTTCGAAAATAGGATAGGCAAAACCCAAGGAGAAATAATGGGTAAGATTCATGTGACTCCTCGATTTGTTTCTTAATCTCATGTAGCCCAGGTGTTGCCATCCTATAAGGAGGAATGGACACTAGTGCCGCTCCTAGAACGAGCTCAATCGAGAATCTACCTCACACTCTGGAGGGAAACCAGAAAAGTCTTCTACAATGACATCTTTGAAAAAGTCCACCACTGGGGGAAAGTAAAACTATTAAGTCTACTATTAATCCATTTAAATACTAGCAATCTGGGATGTGACTCCTCCTAGCCCATGATGCTCGGGTCCTCCTCGACTCGCCTGGACATCCCACTCACCTTTAAGATGAAAATATTCACCCTCTAGTGATACTAAACACACTCTACGGTGATATAATTCGATGACTACTGGAAAGGGAAACTAACCAGTCCATCTGGAGAATGAATTCATAGCTCATCATCTCTAGTAAATAGAGGTCCCATAAGAAGTTACACCATGTAACCTCAAGAGGACACTCTACGCGCTGACGTAAGCCAACCGCTCTGGTCCCCAACGTTGTGTCTAGAGTCAAAGTACCTATAATGACCCATACTTTACATACATTGTTAGTACTTCAAAATTGAAATGCACTTATTACAACATATAACAAAACCATGAACGGACCTTATAGGTATAGTGTCTTTAAAAACTAGGAAACATAAACAACTGGTTCATAAAGCGTCTATGATGTCTCCCATTTATTTCATCATATCTATAGTCCCTTTTGGAATATCTTACTTAATAACATTCTTCCTGACCTGGGGAAAGCAAACATACAAAAGGGTGAGCTCAAATGCTCAGTAAGGGTAATCAAAAGAAATATCAATCAAATCATATTCATAAGAACCTATCATTTTGGAAATCTTACCCTGCAAAAGAGATCATAATTTCATAACATGGGATAAATCATGGTAGTGAAATTTAATCACAATAATCATAACATAAAACATGAAAATTTGTGGCATACACACAAAATCATAGAGAATAATTTCTTATTATTCAAGACCCATTACCAAGACTATCTTAGTGGACAAATTCCATTTCTGAACCGAGTTCATTCCTCGTTTCAGTCCTGTTTCACTGAACTGGTTTAACCTGCCGTTCCAGCCATGTCTATCTCATGAGATATAAAATCATTACCCAATGAATTTAAGGGAGATATAGGTCCCACCCATCTCATAATTATACCATTCTTATGTGTGCCACAAAATCATAAACCATACATCATAGCATAACCCATGAAATAAAAATGGGAATCATCAACATCGTGACATCATAAAACAATTCATATAAGATAAAAGAATTCATAAAAATAATTCCATCACAACATTATCAAATAAATGTAATATTAGGGATAGAGACATAACCCTTTATTATCTTAGATGGAAAATAATTTTGATAAAACACTTGAACTCCATTCTTGAGGAAAATATCCTTTCTACATCAAAAACACTTTTCCCTTCTTAACATGTCATACAATTATAAACTAAAAGAATTTGATTAAAAATTAACTTCAAAGCTTGAAAGTAAGATTCTTGGAAATAATGTTTTAAAAATCCATTCATGCCATATAAGTTAAAAAAACATTCTTCTTGTACTTTTTTCAGAAAAGTCAAAAAGTACCTTCTACGAAAAACTACAAATGATTCCTTTCATCTCTTTTACTAAAAATCACCGAAGGGTAAAATTGGATTTAAACAATTTTAGGTGGATGGAAATAATATTAAATATTGAGGAAACATGGAATTGGATGATAAAATACACCCTAGTAAATACCGAAGTATAAACAATCTCGGATAAAAATGAGATTGTGATATTTTCCCTTACCTTAGATCCGATTTGCTTCATAAGTGTCTGAACCTCCTGTATAATGATTTAAATAGTGTCATTAACTTATTCCATAATCATAATCATTGTTATGATATCATATATGGTCATATACTTAGCTTATTATTAGAAATATTTCATTTCTACATGTTTTCAGGTGTTTATTACTTTTTGTTCATATGCGTGTTTTGTCGAATAAATTCCTGTTCTTATTTTTAGGTTATAGATACCTAATTTCAAGAATGTTATTAGTGTAATATATATCATATTTATTCAGTCAATTCATTTATGTAATCACTATGCAATGAGAATAATGTAGAACGAGTCGCAACACATCGTGGAGACGGTATTCCGTACGTACGCACGAGCGATGATATCGTTCCCATGATCGTGGAATTGTATTAGAGTGTATTTATACTATTTCAGAATCAATATCACTTTAAAATAATCATATATATTCATTATTTACACCATTATTTCGATCTATGTAAGGTGGTGGTGGAAAATAGATTACACCACGGCGTGGAGACGTTATTCCGTACGTACGCACGCGCGGTGATTTCGTTTTCCGTAGGATGGATAGATGGTGAAACATGGTTGTTTCATACTTATAATAACATATCATTATATGATTTATACTTATGTTATTAATTCATAAAAAAAAACTAATGAATAAGAAGTGTAAGGAGAAATAAAGTTGAAATAATCGGTAACAGACATTGTCTCTTATTTGAAGCGCTTCTTTGAGACCTCTTTTTAGGGCACTAAAATTGGTCTTTGAAGAAGACCAGGACCTCTAGGATGTTTCTAGGGAAGTGTAGAGGAGAAATTGTCAGGGTTTGGCCGATCTTGAAGGCTCAATGTGGTGTGAGGAAGAGAGGGAGGTGGTTCCCTTTTATAAGGGAGGAGTGGAGCACCTTTGAAAAAACTAAAAATATTATTTTATAATAAAGCCATATTCGGTTTTAAATAGCTCCAAATTGATTTATTTAGAAGCTATGGTGGGGATGGGTCGCAATACTCTCATCCAATAGAATTTTTACAACTTTATTTTACTATTTTAACCTTATCATTTAGATTTAACTTCAAGTTAGATAATATTACTTTTACCATGTCTTTTTGTGTTCTTACACTATAAGGTTAATTAAAATTATATAACAAGCCAAAAGAACCCCAAGTTGTTTATTATTAATATATAAAACCTTATCTAAGTCATTTGGCCTAACCATAGATTTTTAGAAATAAAATAAAAATTATTCATATAAATATTTTTTTTAAAAACTATTTTATGTCAATTTTGACATTATTTGGTAATTGATTTTTGTGAAAATCATAACAGAATGATTAGTTCGAAAAATGTTAATTAAATCAATACTAACATTTCATATTAACATATAAAATTAGCTGAATTCATAAAACATCTCAAATCAAATTTATTTGGGTATTTATAACATCAATTATGTCAATATTTAATTAATAAGATAATTACTACATCATCATTGTGTCATAAATAAATAAAATTATTTAAAGTCTAAAAATTACAAATAAAATACCATTATGTAGGAAATCATTTTATATTTCTAATGAATATTTATAGTTGAATTTATCTCATGTATAACCCTATTATAAAAATTATTTACTTATTAAACTTTGATTTTAACTATTTAAACCCTTCTTTAAATAAATTAATAATAAATGTCCTAATCTAATCCAAGTGGGCCTAAATGGTCATAGTTTATTCCTAAGGTTGTTTTTGGTCGAATTACACTTCCCCAAAATAATTAGTACATGTGTTAGGGTAATAATAATATCATTTTTACTCTTAATTACCCTATTTAATTTTAACCATGGTAAATAAAAGTAAAAGTTACTATTCAACAAAAATTATTTTCATCTAATTGAACAACATTTTAATTACTGAAATCAACCGTGTCTCCCAGATTTTTTAAATTCCACTCACAGAAGCTGTAAAATTATGTTTTAAGTGAATTTTCAAATTCTCCATGGAGGTGGGTAAAAGACGGTGAAAAGTTCAACAAAATTTTTATATATCTAAAATTATTATAAAATTATTCCAATGAATTATATTGAACTTATATAGGTATTATGTATCAATTTTGACCTAAAATAATTTTAAATAAAATAAATAATTATTTAAATAAAAATTCAGTTTTTAAATAGTAACCCAGTGTTTTCACTATTCATCAAAAATTGAATGTTTCCCGAAAAATACCAAAATTCCACCCTAGTATAATTTCGATATTCCGAATCCAAAAATGAAGTCCATTTTGGAAAATAAAGTTTACAAAATTTCAAAAAGTGGTTATTACTATTCATACTGGATAGTTTTAATAAAATTTTAATATCGTATCGTTGTTTAGTGAAACTCGGTATTGCATACGATGAAAGCTATAAAGGAAGGTCGTGATTGCATGTAATTCAATCCAAGCTAGTGTTCTGTGTAGTGAAAGATTCCTATGATGATTTATATAAAACAAAAACAAAATATTTCCTATAAAAGTATCGGGTGTTACATTCTACCACCCTTAAAATGAGTTTCTCTCTCGAAATTCGTCACTTGTAATAAACAGATGAGGATACCTCTCCCTCATCATATCCTCAAGCTCACATGTAGCTTATTTTAATTGGTGGTTCCCCCATAAAACTTTCACCAAGAGAGTGGTCTTGTTCCGTAGAAATTTTTCACTACGATCGAGAATCTCTATCGGCTGTTCTTCATAAGAAAGATCTTGTTCTAGCGGTACAACTTCTGAGCTGAGTATATGTGAAGGATCATGTACGTACTTTCTGAGGAGAGATACATGGAACACATCGTGAACTTGAGAGATATTTGGTGGAAGCGCCAATTGGTAAGCTACTTTCCCAACACGATCCAATATTTCGAAAGGACCGATATATCTAGGGCTCAACCTTCCCTTCTTTCCAATTATCATGACCCTCTTCCAGGGAGATATTCATAAGAACAAGTTATCACCCACTTCAAACTCTAAGTCTTTTCTTCGGTTGCCGGCATAACTTTTTTGTCGACTCTGGGCTGCTCTTATGTATTGTTTAATTGATCTCACCTTTTTTTCCATCTCATCAACAAGATCATCTTTCCCCAACTTCAACCCAACAAGTTGGAGTCCTGCATTTATTTCCATAGATAGCTTTATAACGAGCCATATGAATACTAAAGTGAAAGCTATTATTATAAGAAAATTCCACCAATGGTAGGTGTTTATCCCAACCACCATTGAAATCCATAGAGCAAGCTCTCAACAATCCAGTGAGCCGGGTACACGGCTCACTACTACACGGCGTATATTTCAATACACGACGGGTTCCTAAAGATTTTTTTACCACCATGTGTTTCTGCCCACAGAGTTAGTAAAATTGTTTAAAAACTACAAGATGTGAATTTATAAAGTACAGGCCGTGTATTTTGTGTTTTTTTGGCAATAGCTCAAAAACTGATCTGAATCCCAGAAAATAATGAAAATAAGAGTTATAGTGCCAAATTTCGATCCGTGAGGGCCCATACACCCCGTGAATCAAAGAATGTCATCTTGTACATGTCATATACAAGGGAAACAATTCAACCAAACAATGATCCCCCAATTTTCGATTCATGAGGACCCATAACACCTCAAGAACCCATGTTTGGCTTCCATTTAAGCAAAGAACTATACAAAAAAATTCTCTATCCACAACAGTGATTATATCACAAATCTATCAAAACAGAATGAATAACCTACACAACATCTACCACAAAATCATGTGATTGCTAATGCATCCTAGATGGAATGACAAGAATGCATAACATGTGATTTCTAACATGTTCTTATATGATTCATGAGGTGGAATACCCTCATCTCATCGGGTTGCGACAGAAATTGAGCTGCAATAACAACAAAGGTAACATCAAATAGCATGTGAATCACTCTAGGTGAAATCAAATCAATTGTAACATAGAAAAACTAGAAAATTGAAATAAGAGAGGTAGATTGGCTTTTCCCGGTACACGGGTTAGATACACCTGGTCACAACTTATTACGAAGTACCCAATCCGTCCTATCCCTGGATGAAGGCTCCAAACAATAAATCAGGAAAAAATAACACCTCTGTTACCACTTTGTAACATCTTAGTTCCAGAAGACACCCAGAGGCGCCCCGTACCCGGTTGGTCACGTGGCCCCAATCGCATATCCCCAAATACCAGAGGCTTCCGACTAGCAGTGAGGTCCTTGTGTGTGATAGTGGGGAATCTATGCCCTCATTGGAAGAGTACATAGTGGAAGATAAAAAAAATAGTAGAGCAGTAAAAATACATACAAAGAGTAAACAACGGACGACTAAAAGTGAATACAAATTGATCACATATATAAATGATGCATGGTAAATATATCTAGGAAAATAGCCAAACAAGTGACATTGATGAATACAAACAGTACTAAACCAAGTAAAAAATAAATTCATAAAGAGATCCTCAGAATTGCAAGCCTAGGATTGGTCTCATGCTCTCGATCTCCAATACAATCAAGTACCTGAAGTAGAAGGGCTCTTGACCTTGTTTATACATGCAACAATATAATCTATTTTAGCCCAAAATCATGACCCAAACTGGGTGTGAAACTATATACTAGTAGGCAATGACTCGAAGATCTGCTCCAAATATTCTGTGAGTATATGGCAGGTAATAATATAGTAATAATTAAACAGTTGGTAGTAACAGGATAATACAAAGCAGTAAACAATTCACCGATCAACAATCAGCAGTGAAGAAAACAACTAACCACAAAAAATAATCCCACTGGGATGTACCCACAACCATCCCCTCTGGTACTATCCAAGATGTACCAACAACCTTATGGGAAGTACACTCATCCTAACCCCTCTGGTTTGGTCATCCAAAAATTATATAACTCTCAGAAGAAGCATGATCAGTGAATTCCACTTATAGTATAAGGTAGTCAGGGACTCTCTGGGGATGATCATGTGGTCAATTCCTCTTATATCCCCAAGGTCGAGAGACTCTCAGAAGAAGCGCACTCGGCCAAATCTTCCAATATCCTCAGGCCAATCACATACTCACTAAGGAATATCACTCAGTAAATTCCTTTTATATCCTGGAATGGTTTAATGAAAATAAAACCAAGAAAAGACCCTCCGAGGAAGCTCAATTGGTCCATTCTCCCGTGGTCTATAATATCCAAGACACTCTGGGAATCTCACACGGTCTATCCCCTATACCCTATAATGTCCCAGACCCTCTGAGGTAGCTCACTCGGTCTATCCTCCTGTAGTCTATAATATCAAAGACTCTCTGGGAAGCTCACTCGGTCTATCCCTCATAATCTATAGCACTAGGTTCACATGGACATGTGCCAATTAGTGAATAATAATGATATATGGCCAAATTAAACCTACATAGCTACATGAATAACCAGTCTATAGCATAAAATGCATATCTGCAAACATGGATCTATCCTACGGTCACAAGGCATCAAAAGCAGGTACAATAGCTAAAGGAAGAACAAGACCAAAGGTTGTAAACAGAACAAGCATGGGAAAACATCTAAGAACAACCATTATCCTGATATAGAACTTAAATTTTCCTCTACAAAAGCATAAAAGCAATGATGGAACACAACAGGGGTAAAACAGTAATCACACAATTCCTCGTTCAAGGGGATTGGGGGAATTTCTAGATAAACTAAAGGATATCAAATGGAAGGGCACAAACCACCTACCATGATGCTAGGAGATCAATATACTTGAACCAAGATGATTGATTCTCCTTATAAAGTCTAAGATCTGAGAAAACATCCAAAACGCTCAACCTATGATATCATGAGAAAGAGGTAAAAACATGGAATGAAACTCAACAAGAAGGAAGAGCTAACCGTTATTGTTCCAATGCAATTGACGTTGGTCGATTTAGAGAACTGATAGAGGATCTAGGGCTAAGAGGATGTTCTCAGCTGTACCGGATGCTCCAGGTCGAAGAAGCTGGAGACGAAGACAAATCTATCGATTAGACGTGACCCTGACCCATTTAATGAAAAAAAGAAAATACACAGCGTGTACTTTTGAAGTACATGATGTGTACTTGGATTTTTCGTACTCCGCTTTAAGCGGCCTCCACATCACCCCTACACACCGTGTGTGTGGCCTGAACACGACCATAACACGACCTTTCAATACATCGAAGTACATGTCATGTACTTATAAAGTACACGACGTATATTTTGAAAATTTCCAGATTCTCCTCTTTTCTCAAAAACTCCTAAAAAAGGAAAAACATACCTGATAAGAAGGTCCATGTTCTTACAAAGCCGATTCTATTTTAAATTTCAATTGATTATAGATAATGGTATAAATTTAATGGATCTGTCATTAAAGTCTAAATTTTTTTTAATTTCTTTTAATGAAGTGTGGATTTCATATGTTTATGTAATAGTCTCTGACAAGAAAAATTAGTTCCCCCAACTATTTCTAAAAAAGGGGAAGTATTTCCCAATAAAATGATAAAGTTGATTAAGAAGTGGTAATATTTTTGAATAAAATCTCATATAATATAGATGATCATATACTTAAATAATTTTATTATAACGATTATGTATCCATAAAACCTCATCATAATGATTCATTAGATGACATTAGTTCTATATTAGATGATTTATAAATGTTTAGAAACTATATGTCAATTTATGTTTTTTATTTTGAAATTAAGATGATTCACAAAATAGTCCCCATTAAAGTCATCTCATACATATAGTTATATATTGAGGTACTGCATAATAATAAATAACAACTAGATAAATAAGCTGGTGTAGTGGAATATGAATAAGAAAAATAAGGTTGGGAAATGAAACACTATATAACAACTCCTAGAATCCTAGGGAAAATCGTTTCATTTTTCATTGATAAAATTTATTTGATTAATGAAAATTGATGTAAATTTTTTATGAGAATGTAGTGTTTATGATCATTGTTTCATTGGTATTTATTCATTAGAAAATCTACAAAATGGGACTACGAATGGAAACTATTCACGTATTCTTGTCAAATCTAAAAGAGTGATATAAAATGATAGTTCACTCCAACAGAATATTTTTAAGCATGATAAAAAATCATTTAAAATAAATTATTATTAGGAAATAAAAAAAATTAATGATTATAAATATTCTCTCAACATTATGTGATTAGAGCATGACTAAAAATAAAGAAATATTAATATTTCAAAAATTAATTCATTTTGAGAAACTGAAATGAAAATAAAATGTAGACATGCTTTTGATACATATTAACTATAAAAAATTACTCCTAAAAATGAGGAATAGACATTGAGAACATGTTTATAATCATCCAACTAGTCCTCATAGATTAAATATCCCACTAATATGAAAATGTTTTTAATCCATTCATTTATTTTTTATCAGTCCTGAATAGAAGTAAAATAATGTAATCATTTGGGGAAAAAGAAAGTGAATCCACTAAAAATTCATCGGTGAAAATGAGTATGTTAGAGAACTACAGCACACCCAAAGGATCCCTATAATTTGGGGATAAAACTCATTATCATAAATATTCAAATTGATGAAAATCATGATAGTTTGAACACAAATTGAAATGAACAAGATTTAATTATATAAAATTCATTTTTTAATGGTTGGGATATATTTCCTTCATTTTTTTAAATAATTTTTCTACTCATACATGTTTTAGGAGTTATGAATCGGGGGTGGAAGAGTTGAATTTAGAAGAAACTCCCAAAGATAGATATCATAAAATAATAATAATATATCTTTTAAAAATATATTTAAATGACTAATTTTTTTGGATACTACTAGATAGTTTATAATCACATTATAGTGTTTTGGTATGTACCCCATTAATATAATTCTTATAATGATAATATACAGATGGATTAAAGGAATAAGAAATAATAATCTAAAGTATTTGTTTAACATAGATGACAGAAAAAAAAGATTATAAAATATCATCCAATAAGAATGATGAGAAAAAATATCTTACCACATAGAATTATTTTCCTCAAAATTATTAAAAATCATCATATCATGGGACATTACAAATTATGTTAAAGGACTAGAATGTTCAATAGAGATATCTTGAACAAATAGAGTGGGAAATAATAAGGGTTCATAAAATGATTTTCTTGGTGGATTTCATTATAGCTAATAATTTTGATAAGTTTATTAATAATTTAGAATAACAAAATCTATGGAAGATATGTGTAGATCGTGTAAAATGGTTTATCATGTAGTTATAAACTTCCAAAAAATAAAAACATTGTTAAAATCATCTGGTATGTTAAAAATTTATTACACTATAGATTTCATGATTTATAACGAAATCTATATACAATAGTACATCAAAAAAATAATATGTAAAATAGTGAATGTGACTAACAATATAATAATTATATAGTAATATTAGATAATGGAATTTCTATGGGAGGATTACCAATTAATTTTTGATATATTATGAAAACTAATGAAATGAATAATAAAAATGAAATGAATAAATAAATAGTATGGAAAACCATATTTCTCAATGATGAATAGATATTAAAAATCATGACGGATAAAAGAATAATGAAGAGTATAGTTTCTTCCATTAATGAGAACTACAACTATATTTTGAAAGATAACATGTCCCATGTGATACTATAGAGAAGTAGTGGAATGAAAACTATATTCTATCACCATTTGTGGATGTACATTATAAAATAAAAATAAATGTGATAATTGAAAATAAAAAATAATGGTTGTAATGTTTTTTTAGTCATGATAGATAAAATTCAAAGTGATTATTTTAGGTGGTGTTAATTTCCGATTAATATCATGTTTACCATTTTCATTTGAATTAATTTGGATCATATTTATTTAAAATTCTACAACAATAATTAAATATCGATAAAATACCTTGATAAATTGAATCTATATATATTAAGGCTTCCATATACGTAGTATTTTCCTAAAACCCTTAAATATGTGAATCCCTAAACCATTATAGGGTTTCATGCATGATAATCACTCTCCTAAACAAAATATGGTTTATAGATTTTCTAATCCATAACTTGTAGTGATTTTCTATCAAAAATAGTAACTATTTTCTTTCATATTTATGTTTTTATTTGTCTTCTGATGTTGAGATGAGGTTTACTTTTTTTAAAAATCCGTCATAAAACCCCTGGAAATGATATTTAAATATTTTTCCACATTGAACAATTTGAATATACAACAATCATGATATGGAAAAATCATTATTTTATTTGATAATGAGTTATCCCACATACCCTTAGATTTAACATACCTAATTATCATCGCTAAGAATAATTTTTTTTCATTCTTATATCAAAACTCACATATTAAATATGTCATTAAATTAGGTAAACATGGATTGAGAATGAAACCAACTGTACAAGATGGTTCCTAAAGTTTCATGAATAACTCGGGAATATTTTTCCCTTGAGAGACCATTCTATGTATTTATTTGAGGAACAAGGGTGGGAATGTTTTTTTAAATTTTATTTTTTAAAATTATAATTATGAAATAATTTATTGACCAATGGAATATTGAAATGTATTTATATTATTTTGAAATTTGATAAAAAATGAGATATATTAGTCCCTTTTAGTTTTGGTGATTTTATTTATTATCATTTTCTTTAATTAATAATGAAATTGTATAGGAGTCTAGTGTTTTTTGATTTATTTAAAATCCATACTGTAAGAAAGGAAGTCACTAATTAGGAATAATGGATAATAAATATTGATGTTCTGGACATTGTTATTGCACTCTAATATTCATATTGTAAACCCTAAAATATTTATGAATTAATATTTTTGAATAAATTAATCATATTAGATAGAATGTGTTTTATGAAAGACCACATTTTTCATGAATTACATGGGAAACACGATTAATCTCTTCTTATAAGAATCACAATTCTTGGTTTGCGTTATAAAAAACATTGGGTTATCTTTCACTATACATGACACTAAGTTAAAATGAAACTATGATACATTATTAAAATAGTTTTTGAACACATCCATTATAAATATTCCATTAAAAATTGTTGTAATAATAATAATAATTAATTTAGAAATATTAACTATAGTGGTTTAAATAAATTAAATGTATTGATGAAAAAATGATTTGTTTTTTGTAAACTATATCTCTATTAATAAAATAATATTTTCTAAAAAAATATATTATTTAATTTTATGAAAATTTATAAAATAATTTTTTAAAAATATTAAAAAATTAATTGAATTAAATAAATAACATTTTGGAAATTTTCATGTCCAAATATTATTATGGAGAATTTTAGCTGATTTTTATGTAAATAATCAACTTTTTATGAATATTATAAAAATAGAAGTTTAATTGAAAATTATGTTTTAATTTAATTTATTTCTAAAGAAAAAATATATTCTAAACAATATTTAATGTAAAATTAGTTAATTTAAATAATCATTATTCCTATTTAACTCATTTTAATTAATTTAATTTTAAATTTTGTTGTTAAAACATTGTAAACCTTTTCATACATTACCTTTTAAACCTTGCATTCTCATCACATCTATAAGATTATTTTTAAATAAAAATTATCCATGTTATAGAATGGAATTTTTTAACATTAATTACATATTTTGAATAATGATAAATTATATTAAATAATACATTCTAATTAATTTTATACAAAATTAATTTATAAAAAATAATATCTCAATTATGGTAGTTATGGCTAAAATGTTATTTCCAGTGGTTAATGAAAAATGATAAGGTTTAAAATGTTTTATATATTTGAAAAAAAAAAATTGTAGAACTATTTTATCTGTCAAACATATTTGTATCATTAATGGACCTTTTTTGACCCCTTTGACATGGTGAAAACATGGATGCAATAACTTCTTTTCTAAAACCTTATGCACGTCCCCTCCCCCACTTATAAAAGACCACCCCTCTCATCTCCTCATTAAACCTTCATTCCATTTTATATTTTCCAATAAAATCCCAAATAACATCAACAATTTCATCCTATAATCCTATAAGACTTATTTTAGACAAAAATGTAATGTTGGCTGTAATTTTGTAAAATCCTAAGAAGGATACCCAAAGAAGAGGTAAGGTTCATCAATAAGCATTGTGAGTTATTTCATCATCTGACTCATTAAATCATTATTATAAAATGATGATATATTAAATTCAGTATCAAACATATAGTAATATGTTTACAGGTTGTGTTCATTACCTTCAACCATCTTCACATACAAAAAATTGGTTGTGAAATAATTATCTTTGTTTAAGGTGGGATACCTTCTTGTGTATCGATGTTAATCGTTTTTCCATTGCCACATCTCATAGTTAGGGTATTGTGATGGAAATAATATATATATATATATAAATAATATTCATTACATAGTTATACCTCTAGATTCATTATATCATATATATCATTTATACATAACATTCCTTATGAGATATGATAATGTCATTCAATTGTACGATGGACTAGAGCCTCACAAAACAATGTAATTCAATTTCAATAACACATTACATGGATGGTAATAAGAATTATTATATTTGTCAAAAATGAAATAATTAAAACACATATGAAGTATTTATCAGTTATAAAAGATAATCTATATTTTTCATTCATTTATTTTCACTCACTGAAAGATGATATCATCATTTGATTATGTGTGGACTAATGCCTTCCAAAAGTGATGTGACTCTATCTTCATCTTCAAACCACTTTGACGAAATGTTGTAATTTTTCAAATAATTAATATTGAATTCATGATGTAATTATCATTATTTAATTATAATATATTACATGCCTCTTTTAGATATTGATCTTAGAATAATGGAAGTGTTACTCAGGCATAGGTACGGCCTACCATATATATGATTATAATATAGTTCATTTATCAAAAACAATAATTCATGATTGATATTAAATTTAAAAATAATAATTATTTCATGATAATTATTCTAGAAGTTATGGAAACAGGATTAATATAATGGGACAAAAAATACTAATTGAACCATATAAAAAAAGTGTTTACTACATGTTACATGACATTAACATGGAATTAATAATAAATGTGTATTAAATGGGATTACATAAATCATATATGATATGATATAAATAATTATGGTACTATTATGTATTTATAATTAATTTAAATTTATTTTAATGGAGGCACTAAGGATTATAATAGAGGTTTATACTTACGATATGAGATTTCTATTTAATCGATTATTTAGGTGAGAACTATTAAAATCCCCCAAATTTTTATTTTATTTGGGGTAGATATAGACCCTTTAACATGATATATCATGAATAAAATTTTAAAACTTATATTTAATGATTCATTTGATGTTATTTTTTTTATGGGATTTACATTCATGATATTCCAAAAGTATAAAATGATTTTTATCACATTTTTCTCTTTTGTGATACTCATTCCATATTCACTATCTATATCATTTATGATGTGAATATATTCTCCAAAAATTATTTTTATGAATCTTGTAATAAAAATTATTTATAATGAAATATCCATTTTATAATCTCACATTCATGTGTTCTATTGGTGAAAATTTACCACGTCGGCCACAATTTCTTCTTAAATTTCTCATATTTGACACATATGATTATTTTATACTCCAATAATCTTATAATTGGTAAATATAATTCCCCATTTTCATGTAATTTATTGAATTTATTTATCCTCGTTGTGTTTTAATTTTTATTCCATGGTATTTCTTTATGGGTCTTACATTTTGATTTTTTCCAATTGGAAAATGATTTATGTTTCTATCTCATAGTTTGTCGTACTTTTTTATGAAAATATTTTAGGAGATATTGTAATATGATCCATATCAATATAAAATATTGAATTATCTTCCCCTATATTAATTTCCATATAATAAATTTTCCAGTGATTTCCCACACCTTATTTACTTATGATTTTGAAATAAATTAATTGATAAAAAATAATTATATCTATCTAAAAGGTAACAGGTATGCATTGTTGGAACATTTATGTGTTTTAGAAGATCTAGGTGCTCGTAGAAGGGTCAGAGGAAGTTTTTATTAGTTTATTCATGAGAATATGAAAATAGGGGACTACACGACATGATAAAGGGGTACACGATGTGTACTGTTTCCCGTTTCAGAAAATAATATAAATTATCTGGCGATGGTTTTTCAAGCAGAACCCAATCTCAAAGAAGTACACGATGGGAATGTGAAGTATGCATCATTTAATAACCCACCAATATATGTTTTAAATACATACCATAATCTTTAGTCTTTCCAACCCTACGGCTGAGGCTCCCCTCTCTCCCATCCCAGGAAACCCAGCATACCCCTCTGTGGAATTTTAGAGATCTATTCATCTTGGATCGATCTACAGATTCTTTCTTCAATCTGTCTTGGATTTGAGGTAAGATATACCACCACTTGTGTGGTTTCTTTGATCCTTTTTCTTTCATTTCTGTCTTCCATTCTATGGCATTTGAACTCAATGGTTTTAAGGGAATTTCCTTCTGGTTGTTGTCAATGCAGTTGTGTCGTGATTTCCTTTGGTGGATGCAATTGTTGTGGGGAATGTTATTGTGATCCTTTGAGTTGATCCATTCTCGAGTGAAGAATTCAGAAACCTATTGAGGTAGTGAATTCATGTATTCACTATTATTTTATGTGAATTCACCAAGTTAGCATTATTTAACCACGAGACCAAAATGAATGTTAATAATAAATATTTGAAGTTGATATATCAGCTAGGATCGATCGTATGATATTTCCAAAAAATTTTATAGATAGTGTGATATTTATACTTTCCTTGCATAGCATGTCATTATTGACAAAAATCGGTAAAGAAAGTAAACTAGGATTAGTTGTAATTATTTTTCAAAGATAAATATGAATGTAAATGAATCTAGTTTTTGTTGTTGTATTTTGATGTTAATAAAATTGGTTTAGTAAGTATGTATAAATTTATGATATCTTTAACATCTTTCTATTTAAGTTTACAATAGTTTGGACCTACTATTAATGTACCCGTTAATTGAAGTTGTATTAATGAACTAGTTTTTTGATAAAAGATAATTTCACAATGGGTTTTGAGTTACCCTCTTGCTTATGAAGTCCAAGAGACTTATATTTGGAGCCTTGAGAGATTATTATGGTTGAAGGAATAATAAATTGTTTAAGGTCCAAGAGCCCAGTTGATATGATGTTTATTTCCAGATTCTTATGTTGTGATGTGAGCCTGGATGGCTGTTGTAATATGTGGGGGTAGGGAGGCACATTGGTTGTGGTAGTAATTTACACCTAGAGTGTCGAGATAGATCAGTTTATGCATGTGCGTGTCGGGGAGGACACCAAAAATAACCTAATGGGATGGATATGAATGATTGGATGATTTCGAAATGTTGTTGTTTTTATCTTATTTATATTTTCCAATTCTCAAGGAAACTATTTTTTCCTATCCTCCTTCCAAAAATGGGCAATGGCACATGAGGTATTCCACATGCATTCCATGTTTATCTTCTCAAGGGGGGATCGGTCTAAGATCTTTCTATTGGTGGATAAGGCACGAGGGGTAGTTAAACTACCAACCATGTTGATCCCACTTGAGTTTAGAAGAATATATATTTTTTCTAGAATTAATTGGAATATGGGAATGTAATAATGGTGTTAATAAATGATTGAATAAAAGATTTTAACCCATGGGGTTTGAGAATGCAGGGAAAAAATGATGAGGTAATATATTATGAAAATTTTGTTGACTTAGTTTAGTTATGCATAGAGGGCCTCAAACATTGGTGTGATGCTAATGAAATATAATTTTGAATTGTTAATAGTCAATTAATTTCTAAATTATTAATTAACAACAACTAAAACTCATAAAAATATAATGAATTAATACAATCTCTTTAAATGATTGTATGCTTATAAGATACTTAGTCATTGTAGTGGAAGTTGGGTGTCTGAGATATATTATCCACATTTGAGTATAAGAGAAGGTTATTCCCTAGTTTGGTTTTGATCTATAGTATATTCTATACATTTTGTGTTTCTATACGCTACTCCACCCCATCAATTAATGAAACTGACACTATGGGGATTCTGAGCGGAGGGGGGGGGGGGGTTCCCCAACATTTTTGGTGGGAGGATGGATGGTTATTATCCTCTTTGGCCCATATCTCTTCTCATGGTAGTTACATGAGATAGTAGGCACATTGGTTAGTTTTCCCCATAAATGTGTGTAGAGGGATTTAATGTCTTGTGGTTATTCACACACATATATTCTGGATATAGTTTCATATGGACTACTAAAGCAGTAACATGTATAAGATGTGATGTGTTGAGGATTCGTATTCGGTGTATGGGATATAATGGCTTTAGTTTTAATACCTAATGTATGATATATGGTTTTCAAGCTATGGTGGCTCTCATAAACTACCTAGTTTCTTTGGTTACATTGATGTGTTGGTTGGGTCGCACGAGGTTCATATTGTGGTCCTTCACGCAGGTGTTTACTAGAAAACATTTTTTAAGAGAGATTCTTATGATTTGAAATGTTGGGAAAAGTGGAAAACTAGTGGGGAATTAGTTTTGTGGTACCCTAGATATTATTTATTATATTATATAGTCTTTTATGCGATACTTATTGAGAGTAGCTAGTGTGAGGATGGGAACTCAGTATACCTATATAGGTGATGTGTTAGTTTCACTTAATGTTCCCAGTTTTTAGTATGATTTCTTTCTTTTTTCATCAGGGGATACAGGGAAGATCCTATTGAGAATAATGTTATACTCACCCTACATATCAATTAAATTTTTTCAGGTCACTTGGAGTAGGTTGGAGATCCATATGATTACTACTGGCTCAGGGTTACAGGAGCTATTTGGGCATCGTGGTCACCACTGTTTTTTATTTTCTTTAGGTACTTGAAATTTTCTATTTCAGTTGTAGTATTTGCTCATGATGTTACATATATATACTAGGGATTTATTTTATATTGTATTATGAGTTGGATTTTTTTGGTTTCTGTCTTATCTATCTCTTTCACATGTTTCATCTTAGAGGTTAATTCCTCCCATTTTTGTGTTTATTATATCCTCAATGCTATTCTCCACCCTGGGGCCTAATAGAGGTGATACTCGAGGGTAACTATCTACCTCATCACATTTTCATCATTGATGGGGAAACCATATGGGGAGGGGGTCATGAAACTCTCCTTTAATGACATTACATTTTCATCAAAATTCATTTTTTTTAATTTTTTTTTTAAAAATCAATAATTATTTTATATTTATTTTTTAGAGCCAATTTTATTCATGATGGGCTAATTATAAAAATTTCCAAATTAATATTCATGTATTTTTAAAAAATAAAGATTTCTCAGATTTTTCTAGAAATGTGAAAGGAATAATTATTTTTATCAGGTACAAAAAGAATTAAAATTTCCACCATCGTGGGCATTATATTATATAACTCTTCTTTTATATGGTTTCTCTATATTTTTATTGAATTTGATTTTTAAGCTGTATTTTTTGTTTATTTATTTCAATAGTGAAAAGGATATATTTCTAAAAAATCAATTTAAATAATTTTTTGAAATTCATTTATATATTTTAAATTTTATCTTCAATTACAAATATTTTTGAAAAGTTTTAATTTTTTAAAAATTATTATTTTTATATTGAAAAGGATATTTGCCGATTTTTTTTAAATGATCTATCAATATTATTTTTCAACTGAGATGACTCATATTGATATACCATATTCCTTATAAGGGATATGATCAGATGATACAATTCTTAAACATTCACTGAATGGTTTATGTTTTTGATGGAGTGGTGTTTATGAAACTTGTTTGTCTTTCCCAGGAAATTCCGTGATAATATTATTATAAAATATTCTTATTTTTATATGAATTATGATATTCTTTTAATTTTAAATTCTTATGAATCATGTCTATTTTATACAAGTTATTATATTATGTAATTTTTATGAATCTCGTTTCACTTCATGGGTTATTATACAATGAGTTTTTTATGAACTTATGACACAAATATGTATGATTTTCATTATGCGATGCGTGTAAAAAATATATCTCTATTATGAATTAGGTGGCGGAGGATTAATTAGTAGTAAAAAACTATTTATGTGAGCAAGATTTCATGCTCACAATGTTATCTGTAAACATGATTCCATGTTCAATATATTATGTTTGTACCTAATTATATGTTCCTAATGTTACTCTCGTAGCCATCATTCATGACCTCATTTATATACATGGACATAATTGCAGTCCATATGTTTATATTATTGATATATTTCATCTACATAACTTAATGATTGAATTTTTCTTCATTTATATTGGTTCACAATGTTAAAATTTGACATTAATATCAAAAATATATATCTTATGCCAATGTTATGATGTCATGGATCATGTTTTTTGATTTCCTTATGACCGTGTCTTATTTCCTACCAAACATAACATCATGACTCTTGATTATGATCTATGATATGAAGCGTATTGTTTTCAAATGTTGTGCTGATGTTGTCATACCTCAATGATCATGTTATGCCTAAATACCTCACTTATTTACCTTTACTATGAATATGAGGGGATATTTTCATATGTTTCCTTTCCCCAGAATATGATGAACCTGTTTTATGTAGGATTGCAAAAGGGGATGATCCTTATGGGATATGTTGACAATACTTTGTGAATGAAGAATATAATTTTCATGTTTCCTAAGGAACCATGATATTATGTTCTTAAGGCACTTGTTTCTGTAATGTATTTAATATGAATTTTAAAATAAGTAAAATCCTTATTTGACAATTTTTGGTCGGTATAGTTCATATACGATGAAAGGGTTTGTTGATTATTGGAAACATGGATGAGAAATATCTATTGAGATCCCTAGTGATATTTCAAAGCATATATATATGACTATATATAAGAATAGGTCTATGTTTGGGTCAATGTATATGAAAATGTACTGGGATATTGGTAAATAATTGAGTGTGTGGTTTTTAAGAAATTACATCATATTCTAAAAACAATAAGTACATTTGGATATGAAATAGTGGTATATAGTAGAAATAACTCTAAAATTGGTTAAATGATCTTGACTCGATCATCATTTGTTTCATGAAAATGTGCCTTCCTTGATGCATAATTTAAAACTACATGGGGATATTATTTAGAAATTAACAAAAAAATTATGAAAATATTATAGGATTTAAATGTGTTGTGAATATGAATATCCAATTACAAATACAAGGTGTCATAAATTGAAAACAATGTTTTAACAATTAGAAAACCTGCAACTAATTCATCATGATTATGTGGTCGAATGCTAGGATTAATATTTCTTACACTATTATTTTTAGTTTAAATTAATTTTTGTGACCTGATAAAAGAATGTTAATGCCAAATATAATAGACCATGATATTATTGTCATCCAGAGAAAATTATTGTTATGGGAGCTGAAATGAAAAACCTCACTTGAAGGACCAAACATTATTCTCAAACTATGAGTCATGACTAAAAACCAAATGAGAAAAATATGGAATAATGCTTAATAGAGTCCATCATGATGATACCACCACATCCTTTCAGGGGTTCTAGTGTTTTTTGGGTTTCTACAAAATAGATTAGTTCCACATAAAAGTTTCTTTTCTATTCTATAGTGTTTAGAGCATGAAAAATTCAATTTGGATTTATATCATTTGGAAGGAGACACAGATAAATAGCGTAATCTTACTGTGAATATGGGGAAATGAGAGGAAATTGATTCCACGTAGTGGGATAAGCATAAAAACCTATTTTCTAATTAATACATTCCCCATATTATTTGAAAATGTGGAGAAGGGATTCCTCGAGGTAATGTAGAATGATGATGAATCTATTAGTACAATTAAAAGAAAATTTTCACTACTTGTTACATACTGTTTGGGTATTATAATTCACCATGAATGTTTGTTTTACCTATCCATAAGGGGACTTAAACCAAATCATCAATGGGAATTATCCATAAGGGAATGATGATGTTTTTATGAAATCATTCAATGTGCATAAAAAGTTGAAATAGATGTTGTAATACCTCTTGGTATTTATAATAAAAAAGTAAATTTGGTTTCTATGGAAAAAAATGATAATTCACATAGATGGATGAAATGGTTTCAAAATCATACTTTCGATAACTATAGAAAGGTTTACATTGGTTAGTTTTTGAAAGGAACTAGAATATGTTTATAGTGTTTCTATTCTTTAATTCCATAAAAATATAGTATTAGTGATTTTAAGTGACGTTTCAATGAAATTAATAGAGAGATATCTCCAAATATTGCACAACCATTGCACTAGTGTGTCATGTAGGAGGTGTTTGGGAAATATGTGAATAAATTTCCCAATCAAAGGTAAAATATCATTGGTAATCAATCAAATACTCTTAATAAAATGGTAAATGACAATATAAAACAATAAAAATGTATGAAGTGAAACATAAATACTAGGGAACACTTATCCCCCCTAATTAGTTGGCAATTTCATGGGTTTTTTGTATGAATGGGCCCTATGAAAATATAATTGTTAATCCTATTGTCAAATTTCATGTTATTATAACCATTGAAAAGGATTTTTCAACAATGGATTCACATGTAATATTTTATCAGTACAATAATGAACCTGATACTTCATGGAATTTTATTTTGTGTAAAATAAAATCTAATATATGGAATAAATAGTTAATTAACATTTCTATGTGTATATTTTTCTATGAATGATTAAATTAAAATTTATTGATACTATAATGTCTTTATGAGATTGAGGTTGATAATTAGTTAAATTTCATTGAAAATCCTTTTTAGGATTTATAGGATGTGAGTTTACCAGGATTTAAGATATTCCAAGAGAAGTTATTATAAATAAACCTAGTATTTATATATCTATTTTTTTTTGAAAAGATAATTTCACAAGGAATTAATTTTATATTGAAAAATTATTATGGGTATCGGTAACATGTATGTTTTATCTTATCATTCATGTTGATGTAATTATGGGATGTAGTAGATGAACTTAAGATATCATCACACTTCGTTTGTATAATAGATGATTTCCCTATGGAACCCCTTTTTAGGATATTAATTATGAAATGTGTAAGGATACATGGAGTACCACAATAATTTGTATCAAATCAGGATATAAATTTTCCCTCAATTACTTCCGAAAAGTCTTCTGCAAACTCTCGACATAGTGTTTTTTTAACACAATAGGAACAATTCAAAACCTATAAGGTATGTTATGATCTTATTCAATTGATTTCAAAGTTGGTTGGGATCACTCCAATATATATTTTATTTTAATTATAACACTATATTTCACATGATAATTTAAATTGATCATTATAAATCCCAATACACATATTAGATTTATTTAGAGAAAGAAAGATATTAGTACATGAACTAGTTGATAAGAAGAAAATGTAGGTTAAATCAATTCATAAACATGTAAGATATGTGAAAATTGGAGAGAAATTTTTCTGTCATATTCATTAGTGAGATCTATAGATTGAAGCTGGTGATTAGGTCATTCTTAAAATATCTCCAAAGAAGAATGATGGGAAAAAAACCCTTGTACACATTGCTCCCATTAAATTACATGATTGTATCGGAATAGTAGATTACCATTTTCTTCTTCGATCAATCCATTCTCTGGTTCAGGATGTTTCCTATGGGTCACCAATGAGAAAGTACATACACGGTCCAAGACTTGTACTAAACACATACATTATACTGTTGAATCATAATATTGATTATGATGTATCATTTTTAGTGATTCGGGATCGAATAGAGACTATTAAACAATAAAATGGAACCCACCTCGAAAAATATTTTTTGCGAAACCACTAGTTTGGGGAAGCTATGTCGGAATATGAGAATATTAAGAAGATTAATTATAATCATTATATATATTGGAGTGATAAATTTTCAGGGCTAAATTCAATTTAAGGTGGTATAAAGTAACACCCTAAATTTAAATGAATTATTTATTTATGTAAATTAAATTTTATAGATAACATGTTTCATAGAAACACCATTATATGCTATAATTGAACATATAACCGACTTAATATTTCATTATACGCAACACCATGCTATTCTTATGCTACAAGAAATACTTGGTTAGCATGGGTTACACATGACACTGAGTTTTACCAAAACCATGTTATATTATTAATCTAGTTATTTAAATATGACCACTATAATAATTCCATTAATGACAGAAATTTGAACTGAAAAAAAATTATTACATGTTAATGATAATGGATTTATATCTGAGAAACATATGTATTAAAAAATTATTTAATTTTCATTAAAGACATTATATGTTTCAGAAATTCTATTTTATCTAAAAAGTAATTAATTTATTTATGTAATTAGTAATAAAATTAAATTTTAACAATTTAAAATATATAATATTATAAAATAATAATAATAATTCAAATTATCATCTCAAAATTATTTAAGAGTGAAATTTTTGGGTTTTTATGAAAATCTTAATTTTTTGATGAAATGTGAAATGTACTATACTTTAATCAAAAACACAAATTTTGTTTAATATATTTATAATTATAAATAATATTTTTGGCTCGTTTGATGATGTATTATATCAATTATACATATATTAATAATATTTATTTTCTTTTATTCAATTTCATTTTTAGTTTTGATATAAAAAAATTGTAAACATTTAACCATTTTCTTTTTAAAAACCTACTTTCTCATCGCATTTGGGGGTTTTATGTTAAAAAAAAATTCCACTTTTATAATTGGAATTCCGAAAAATAAAATAAATATTTAAAATCATAATAATTTTTATTTATTATAAATTTGAAATTATATTTTTACCTACTTTAATTGTGATAATAGTAAAAATTATTTACAATGGTTAATGTAAAAATTGGGCGACTATATGATTAAACTAAAAATGTAAGTGTATCATGACATGTAAAACATTATAAAAATGATTTTCTACACAATTTTTTACTATTAAACCAAAAATATTCAATAATGGCCGTTTTTGGACCTATTTTACATGTAAAAAATTTAATAGCACTTAATTATAGAAATATATATCATGTGTATCCTACCCCCCACTAATAAAATTCTACCCACAATATTATCTTCTTTGAAAATTAAATTAATTTTTTCATAAATTTATGGACAATATAACATCTCAAATTTCCTATAATAATATAATAATCATTACTTTGGATAGAAATCCAACATATAATGGCTTGTGGTGAATGATAAGGAGGATACCCTAAAAAGAGGCAACGTTTCAATCAGTGTATTTGTTTTATTTATTTCTTTGCCTTATAGAATTATTATTATACCATTATGATATAATAACCATATTATATTCCATATAATAATTTTAATTATTTTAATTTAATATAATAATACCATATAAACATATAATAAATTGGTTATGAAATCATATGTCATCTGTACCGAGGACAACCGCCTCACAAACTGATTTCATTAATTTTTCTATTTCCCCTATCACTGTTAGTTATGATTATAAATATAAAATTTATATTTTATTTTTATAACATAATTATTCTTCTTGGGTATTTAAATTATATATATATATTAATTACATAATGTCGGAGGTATGATAACATCCATCAAGTGTACGGAGAACTACTACACTATGATGCATTGTGATTAGTTTTCACTAATGCTTTACCTGGAAGATAATTAGGAGAAAATAAATTTGATATAATAGAAATTATTATTATTATAGTGATATATTTAGAATTATGAAAATAAAATATATCATATTATTTCATATAATTTCACTCACTTAATGGTGCTAAAATCATTCATGTTCATGTTGACAACCACCATCATGAAGTGATGTGACTCTATTTTCATCACTACAACAGATGAATGTTATATATAAGTATATTTAAATAAATAATATGTTATTTATTATATTATAATACTTATAATAGAATAATATATTAGTTACATCCTTTCAATAATTATCATCGAAAAATTCAAAGGTTACTCATTCGCATGTAAAACAAACTGTCTCCATGATCACAACATAGTTCATTTCTCAAAAAAACATTTATGAATTTTATTAAAACAATAATTTAAAATTATATCATTATTATTATTCTCAATTTTATGTGACCATGATCAAAATAAGGGTATCTAAAATAAAAAATCAAAACATTTACATAAAATAAAATATTTATTTTCCAAAACGTGACTTTTACATGGAATTATTAATAAAAAGGGATAAAGGACATTAGTTAATAATATATGGTATGTTATATATCATTATGGCCATATAAAACATTTATAATAAACTTATATTTATTATATTTGAGTTTAGATGAGTGTAAAAGTATTCAAGACACATGGTAAGGGATTTGTAATCTCTTTTATTTATGGGAGACATATGAAAATTTACCATTTTTTTCATATACACTATCCATTTTAAAATATCTTCCATGAATCTCATTAATATAATGATATTTTATGTTTCATTTTTTGTTAATAATTATTGGGTCTTACAATTCATAATCTTTCTAAATTATTATTGGGTTTTCATCTAAATTTTTACTTCTATGAAACGCTACCATATTCACCATCAATTTCTTTTATATGGTGAAAAAATTACCTATGAATTTTTTTAATGATTCTTATACTAAAAAATATTTTTAATTAAATATAAATTTGGTGATATCTCTTTCACGTGGATTTCTATTCAAATGTTACCAAATCAATAATGTATTTTGTCAACATTTTCCATCGTGGAGACATATTTTTATGTTACACACCAATATTATTGTACGTGTTGTATATAGATCTCATTTTACTTATAATATCATGATTTGGTTTGTAATAATTATATTTCATGTTTCATTTAATGTTATTCCTCTTAGCGGAATACATTTTAATTTTACTAATGTTGTAATGATTTTATGTTACAATCATTTTATTTATTGAGACTTTTTATTGTTATGTTTCCTATGATACAATATTATGATAAATTTCTTAATAAATTCATGAATTTTCTTATCCTTTAGTCATTTCTAGATAATACATGTTTTTCCATCAATTTCCACTATTTATGTACTAAATAGTTCAAAACTATATTTTGGAAAATATTATCTTTATTTTTCTCCCTAGTAAAAACATTTTTCTTCAAAAACTATGTATTCTAAAAGAAATTAATATAGGTTTTTAATATATTTCTTAATCAGATTTATAAATTTAAATTTTAACCATGTTTTAATTTTTAACAAATGTTTTAAAAAAATCATCAGGTCACTTGAAAAATAAAGATTATTTTTGTTTTACCAAAACCGAAAAAGGAATAATTATTCCTAACATGTGAATTATGAATAAAATAATATGGCATCATGAACATTAATTAATATAAGGATTAATTTATAAAAATTCACAGTTATTTTTAGGAAAATTATTTTCCAACTATTTTTTATGTTTATAAAGATTATTTCATGGTGGATTGAATATTTTTCCCATCAAATTTTTTGCAATTATTTTAAAGCAACCTTTATATGGTTTCATTGTTATTTTTAATGAAAAATATTTTAAAAAGGTTTTATGAAAAAAAAAATTTCTCAAATATAAAAGAATATTTTCATCATTAAATGTTTTTAATGATCGAACTAATTCATTTTTCATCTAAAATGTCATCTCTTGATATTTTATTTGACATACTTGGGACATGATCTAAGGATACCATTCTAATTATTTCTTAGAATGGTCTATATTTATGATGAAATATTGTTTATGAAACCTATTCCTTTAACATTGGTTATACCATGAAAAATTTATTTTGAGGCCCACTAATTTTATTATATTTTATGCTTAGATGAATTGATGAAAATATTATGAAACCATCTATTTTATATATGTTAGTATATAATATAATGCTTAGGAATCCAATTTCATTTAATATGAAATTCAATGATTAAATATTTCTGATATGGTTTCACACGCACACACAATATATATATATATATATATATGGTAATTATTGTATGACCGGTAGGATCTATATATCCCTCAAATTAATCCAGGAATGTTGGATAACTCATGAGTTAATAATTGATATGCATGAACATGATTTCATGTACATGATTTTATGTGTGAATCTAATAAGAAGTTCACTATGTCATAAGAGAATCAGATTAAATGTTCATAATGTTAATATTAGACGTATATTTTATTTTCATAATGTTATGCATAGTCTTTTTTTCAAGTCTATCTGTGTATATGAGGAAAATTAGTCATCTCCTTAACATAATGAGTGAACATGTCTCAATTAAAATGTGTTCAAAATGTTATAATCTGAAGTGTTTGACATAAGCCTATGTCTTATTCTGATGGTATGCCCTTATATCTTATGTTCTTTCATTTTCTTAAAATTCATGTCTTTTGACCTTATATCCTTTATACAATGACTCATGAAAATGATATTTTCTATATAGTTTATGGATTCCAAGTATAATTTTAATATTATCATACACCAATGATCATGTTATGAATATGTATCCCCCTTATTTAACCTTATATATAAAGGGATCTCACCATTTATAATGATTCCATTCCCCAGATTATGAAGTAAAATTTTTATGTTGGATTAAAAATGGGGAAGACCATTATGGGATACATTGATGGTCACTCATAAATTACCAAGATTGAGATCCATGAATACAATGACACTAAACTATTATGGTTCTTAAGTGTGTGATTCTGTAATGTATTAAATATTAATATAAAATGATGCAATATACTTTTATATTATGAAATTTTCTCTCTACATATGTTGAAAATGGGGTATGTAATTCTTATCAAAACCTAGGAAAACCCATCGGGATAGATTATAAGATGTTTTTATTCAATTAAATGGAATTTTAAGTTGGAAAATAGGATAATGACCTCATTTAACCTGTGTGAAATTGTTTTCTATTGTATTCCCACAATATTTTATGTATTTTTATGAGTGAAAACTTGATGAAGCTACGATTTTTAGAGTAAAATGATATATTATATAAAGGGATAAATTTTATATTTTTTTGGATATTTCATCCATGTATGTTTTAATTGAATTACTCTTTAAATAATTTTTATCAATCCCATGGATGATGTCTTAGAATTTATGGAGTGAAACAAAGAATGTTTATTGTAGTAGAGTTTAAATAATATACTCCATGATTTGTATATATAATGTGGGGAAATATTAAATTGATTTCCATCATTTTTTATTTAATTTTTTTGATTCCAATGATTTATGAAGTGAGATTTGGTGAATAATGTAGGATGGATTAAATATAGGGAAGTATATATTGTGAGATTCTAATAAAAAAATTCTGTAAAATCATTCTACATAGGTTTCATTTGACCCAATGTCTGTATCATCATAAATCATCCAAATCGAAAAAAATAGAAATGGGAATATAACGTTTGTTTCAATATCATAAATTTTTGTGGGATCTATTTTGATAACATTTTTTTAATCATTTGTAATTTTTTTCTAGATTATGTATTTCCCCAAAAGAGGATGTTTTTATTTTTATGAATATAGGTAACACTAATATCCATGATTTGTGTAATTCTAATTACAAACCTACATAATGGTTATATTAAATTTAAATGAACTAACAATGAAAATATCAACCCATTTAAGGTTCATATGAGATATTTTTGGACAATATAATGTTCTCTTGAAACTATGTAATGGTACTTCAGGTGTTCTATGATCTATGTAACAGCAATTTTAACTCACACAAAGGTATCGATAAATTCGAGAGAGTGGAATCAAGGTATATTTGAGAAAATTAATTTTTTGGGGAAATATTTTATCCACATAAAGGAAATTGGGAGATATATAATGTTAACTGAGGATCTATATAATGGTCATGATTTTTGAGATAATTATATTTCTATAATTAATATTCTATTGAGTTATAAAATCAAATTATTACAAATTTATAACAAAAAATATTCTAAATATCATAAGGAAATGTGATTCCAGATATTATTTAGAATTATTATCTAAGGTGGTTTCTTAGATATATATATATAAATATATTATAATTTTAAGTTGTTCTAAAAACTATTATACTAATATAATTGATGTTTGGAGGTGACATAATTATTTTATTTATCAGATATCTATGGAATAAGTTTTCTATTATTAAACTATCCAAAATTAAAATAATAGATACTACATTGTAGGTAGATAAGTATTGATATATTGATTTCTAAATTATATGGACAATAAAGAATTAATTTGATTGGGACCATTTCATATAAATTACAAAATTGATCATAGCGATCCTCATGATAAACCAAGGAATATTCTACTAAAATATGATATTTTGATGTATTATTCATTGTGAACACTCTAAATATTAATTATGATTATTAAAATTATTATTATTAGATAAATTCTGTAAATAATCATTTATCAAACGGATTCTAGAAGGATCTGGAAGTGATAATGTCACCAAAGATAAGTGAGAAATGTGGAAAAAAAAAGTAATATCATAGTATTCTACTTGAGATATCTATGTTCTAAGAAAATGAACAACTGAAAACCCTGAGACACATCATTGTATGTTTTTCATGATAATGGAAACTGATATCACTAGAGACAACCATTTAAAAATCCATTGACTAAATTTTAGAATAATCGCGGGGAATCAATAAATTTGAGATATTTTATATGTATAATATATAAATAAAATTATGTATAACCTAGTTAAAAACATTGAAGAATAATGAGAGTGGATTGATCAAAGTTAAATAAATGATATATTATATGTCGATCTTATTCTTAACATACTGTCGAAGAAAACCAATGAAATATATAATACCAAGATAAGAATAAATATTACCAGTTATATGAGAAGAATGAGACAAATTTATATTATTTTTTGTTAATATCTTGTGTGTTAATGTTTGGAAAATTGAAAATGAATTAAGGTCGGTGAGATAATTTGTATGGTGTTATTTGGATAGTTATTCTGATCTTAAAAATGGGTTTAAATATTGTATTTATATCAATAATTCAACAAATTTATGTTTAGTTGAGCTATAATAAATGTATTTCTTACAGAACATAATTGAATAAATACTAAAATTAGAATTATTTTTTGTTGAGTTTAAGGATATCCATTCAGATAGATTATGTTACTTAATTTGTAGATTATTGGTAAAAATCCTAGTATAAGTTGAATGAAACGTTCATATATACATTGATGAATTCCATTGATGTTGTGAAATTGTGGGTATTTACGGAGATAACTATGTAAATATGTTATAATAGTGTACATGTTCTGTGGTAATTCATGTGGGACGATGGCATGAGAAACCACAAGGGAAAAAAATATTATACACATAAAAGCTCTATTTTGGTGTGGAAAATTAAATTATTATATGAAAAAATTGGTTATAGTAGAGAATTTGGGATATGGGTGAAGTCTTACATGGTAATGAGTATGACATAGTATAGAAACATATAATAATATTACGTGCGCTATCTACATTGATTAATTTTAGTCCATGTGGATATTATTTTCCTGGGAAAATATTAAAGAGAGAAATATGATCTAATCACCAATAGAGGTTAAATTTCAATGGATTAAAATGATTGAAGATAATATATAATTATTTGAAAGTAATTCAAAACCTAATTAACCCCACATGTGACTGAACAGATACTATGGGGTATTTCAACGATGATTCCATAAAACATGCATATATTGCTATAAATTTTATTTTTTAGTATATACTATGAAACAAATATTTCGTATAATTATTAATTTTTTACCCAAATATAATTTTCAATATCTATATTTATAAATGACTTCTATCATTGAAGCATTAAATAATTAATATTAGATAATAACTTTTTCTAAAAAAATTCAAATATTTTTAGCGAGAATCCCTTGAGATGTGTTTTAAATGATTTTGGGTTGTTTTGTTTTTTCTAAAATTATTGTTGGAAAAACCTACATTGATTTCATTGATAATGATAGTTTCAATTTTTTTACTGATTCAATTTTAGGTTTTATAATTTTTCATATAAAATTACAAAGGATGGGTTTTCATGAAGGGGATAAGCGGTATAATAAAAATTAAAATCAAATGTGTTGAGTGTTCTGGTCTTGTTTATCATAGACACTGGTCTGTGAAATAACTAATTGAAATTTAATATCATCAAGATATTTAATACACCATGTCTCATGAATGAGGTATAATATAGGGAAATTCTGATGAAGGTATTTAAAGTCACCCCAATAGGAAGACGTAGAAATTTGGAAAATCCATAGTTATCTCATAATGGTAATTTCATGACTACAAATGATGTTTTTTGTGGCCTCTATATTTCTAGTTGAGAGGGGAAACATAATCACATTCCATGAAGGATGATAAGTACATGGTTTGGTGAAGGAATGGCATGTATTAATGTGTTACCTCAAATGATTGAATAATAATATCATTTTTAATGATTTTCAGGGTTTTTTCTTATATTTTAATCTGATATCCAATTCATTTGATAGACAGTTGAAAATAACATAGAATCTCTTCATAATGGAACTTTAATTATTCTCATGTGAGACATCAATATCATATATCATAATGTAAACAGTGTTCTATATTCTAGAATTATTTACTATGTAGTTCTAACGGGATTCATGTTGAGGTTATTGTAATGAATGTTGGTAATTCATAGAGGGAAATATATAAATAGAGAATATATATAGTCTGTGGTGAGGATTCATGTATAAAAAATATAAATGTGGAGTTATTTTAAAGGATATATAATGAATACATATTGTACTGAATAGGATCTTAAAAATTAAGTACCTGGTAAATAAAATAATATAGTGATAGTAAATTGATTTGTGGTTCTTGAATAAGAATAGTTTTTGATGTGAATATCCAATAAAAATGTATATTTTGTAATGTGAATTTACTCTCATTGATGATATGTATCTTCATGTCATTTGTATCATCCTCAACCTGGGATCCACTAAACCAGTGATCTAAGTAGTGTCGTCACATGAATTTATGTGACACTCCCTATGCACCAATGGTTGCCGAATAATAGGGAGGGTCTAAGAGGTTATATGGGGAGACTATGTCCCATTTACTGGAGTAATCCACAATAGATAGAAATTGAATTGTTTAAATAATACACAATAAACAGTGGACATGTGTAGTCAAACATCCCCCAAATATGGGAACAAACCACAACATGCAAAAAATATGCTACATCATGCTGACAGAGAAAAAAGTGAAAGAAACCCCAAAATAATCACAACTAGATGAATCCCCAGAACAGTCTAAAACCCATGTTTAAAACCTCATCCGTGAACATCCCAAACCTGACTTAACTCTCTATCATAGATTAATTTCCCTTTTCCGAAACCGCAACCATGATATCTGCTCGGTAACACAACAACGACCCGATCATTGTGCGAGTACAACTCTGTAGCCCAACACCCACATTGTCTACAAAATACCCATCCTAAAATGATAGTACTTGTAATAAACAAATAACAGACAAGGTAGAAATAAGTTATCTAAGGATTCATTAGTTATCAATATGCACATAAAACACTTTCGTCGTTATTTCTATTTCATCACTTATACTATCATCCTTGCTAAATTCATCTTCATTATGTGTTCCTCAGGATAAGAATTACATTATTTACACTACCACATAAGATGATCAATTACAATGCGTAAATAAATATGTCATGTTCCTTAACTCACTAGGGATAAAATTTAAAAATACATAGAGTACACTTACCTATAATCCTCAGTCTAGGTAGTTTTAGAAAATTCATCTATAGAATAATAGTCACTCAGACTCCTTCCTTAACCCATGAATTGTGGGGTTTTGTTTAGAGCCATAGTCTAAACTGACATGTTTCCCTAGAGACTCAAGTCCAATACCCCACAACATCCAATCCATGTGCACATTCTTATTTATTAATTTACTGTATATACCATATCTCAAATGATACATAATCAATAACATATCATTCATATTCATTATCAGTAAACATTTAGTATTAACATATAGAACTAACCCATTAACACATTTTACATTTCGATTATATAACTAATTGGACACATTTTCCGAACATATGACATAAATAATTAAGAATATTCCATAATTCTCATGCATTAGACCAATTTAACATCATTATATATTTCCTACATATAATCCTAATTGATGAATTTACCAATTAACATGAATTTACCTATTTAAAATGTACACCATTTTATATGAATTATCTCGCCTATTTTATCCATGAACATTTCATAAATCACATAGAAAAATATATTTATTTCATAAATCTCAATTAATGATAGTATGAATAGTCCCTTATGCAATTATCATTGTCTAGCTGCAACTCTTCATATTCCATTTTCAATCTAACATGACATACCATAATGTTTTTCTTGGGAACTACCAAATAACATGTCAAATTCAGGATTATCATTAACATTTCATATGTTCGAAATAATTTGAATAACCCATCTGTGGCCCTAAATTCGTCTAGTTAGTCTCAACACATCCCATTGGTGTTGTGAGGGGTTTCAATCCCAATTTAGACAACTATTTTTACCAAATATTACCTAATACATTAAATTCACAACAAGAACAATGAAAGCACACAACCCTATTAGCATAAATCAACATAATGACTATGGGATATAATATGTAGACTGCATACATCAAATATAAAGATGAAAAAATAGAAAATATTATCTTTAGATCTGGGTTTAAGAATCCCTTGAATACTCAAATTAGAATTCATAGGAAAAAAGCTGGTTTTGGGGATTCATAAGAAGATGAACAAAACTTCAAGCCGTAATCTGGAAAAGAGAGGCAAGATGAGTGTTAGATTTTCCCATATCATTGATTCACAACCAATGGTTCCCCAAATAGCCTAAAAATGAATGAAGTGTATGGATTTTATAATTGTGGGAGTTTGGTTCCTCAATAGTTTTGAGAGGAGAATAATTTTGGAGAATCAG
The DNA here is from genome assembly GCA_963277665.1 of Viscum album. Taxonomy (NCBI): domain Eukaryota; kingdom Viridiplantae; phylum Streptophyta; class Magnoliopsida; order Santalales; family Viscaceae; genus Viscum; species Viscum album. The sequence goes on from OY728127.1 coordinate 116,929,118, forward strand.
GTGAGAATATAAAAATACATAAGAGACAATTTGGTAATTTTTACATTTTTATGGTGTACACAGTTCAGTCGCATAGTTTTCTATACTATTTACTATCTTGGATTTATCCACTATCTAGGAGGGGTTAAGCCACACAGTTTCCTTGAGATTCCATATACTTTAGAAAACCATGTGCCAACTGTGTGGAATGAAACTATCCAATAGGGGTTTAAGCTACACAGTTTTCTAGGGAGACTCACATGGTTTATTAAATCATGAACCAACCATGTAGCATGCACTGTATGTCCTAGTTTTCACTTCTTTAAAGTTCTGAATCCGAAAAACACCCTCAAGAATTCTCTTACACATGGTAACCATTTCATTATAAAAAATAATGTTTTCTAACCAAAAATTTAAACAAGGATATACATGTATGATGTCTTAGAGCTTACAACATCCCCACCTTATTAGGAATCATCATTGAGAAGCTCTTCCCAATATCACTAATCTTCCACAGTAAAAATGTTCAGCCGCTAGGCTCACATGTTTGAATCATTTTCTCAGGTTTATTCATGGATGTGACAATGCTACTGTAAAACTATAACCAATTATAATTTCATTACTCATAAGAACATCCTATTATGTTCCTATGTACAAACTAGATAATCCTCTATGGGAAAATCATCATCATGATCAAAATCATCAATATATATCACATGAGATGGGTCATGGTGATGATTTCAAAGCTAAAACAAATGGAAAGAATAATTCATACCACCGTATTGATATGAAAGAGCCTATCAGATTTCCACTAATTTGATCTTTTATATGATAAAAAATGATCCCATGAATTTAGGATCCAAATTAAACGGTTTCTGTAATATTTGGTGTCCCAAAATTGGATACAACTAAATAAATACACAATCACCATCAATAAACTCATGAGGTCTATGATGCCAATATGAATATGACTATTTCAATCTATGATCCATATCCATACACTCCCAAATTAACTAAATTTTCTATAATGTCTCTTGCATGATACTAGGACCCAATAACTATGACTCCCTTGGAAACATCCAACATAATTAAGATCTTCATGACCATCTATAAATTACCTCAAACAGTTCCATAATTATCATATCTTGTTAACTATTTTTGGGAATACTCAACAAGGTCCAAATTATTTTCCTATTATCCACCAAAATCGATGGAAATTTCCCTCAACATGTCCTCTAATAGTTGAATAGTATGATCTAAATTCCCATTTATCTGTATATGAAATTTTGTACACAATAACACATGGGTACCTAGATCTTTCAATAATCCATTCCTAAAGAGTGAAGTAAAATTTGGATCATGATCAGAAATTATTGTTCATGAAACTCTATGAAACCACACTACCTATTAGACATATAACTCTCCCAATTGATCCATGGGGAATATTTTTTAACTGTTATGAAATGGGTCTCATTTGACAAATGATACAAAAAATAGTCATATCACATCATTATTTTGAGTTTTCCTCAAATGAACCACTATGAAACCCATCGTTATATCATCCCATTTCCCCATTGCAAAGGGAAAATTTTTATGCAGACAATATGTATGCTAATGCACAACCATTAAATGCTGACAGGTAAGACATCGTACCACAAGACTTGCAACATATTTTTTCATCCATGGCCACCAATAATGCCGACAATGATCCTGATATATTTTGGTCTAACAAGGATGTAGTTTCAATTTTTATGCATGAAACTCTCTCTTGGACTCTTCTCTCAAAAAAATTTGCATAACAACAAGGCCGTCAAAAAGAATACCATCATTACCAACAGTGGTTCTAGAAGGTTATTCCCCACCTTTAAGAGATTCCATTAGGAACAAACATTCTGAATAATATGTTTTCACCTTATTCAAAATTAAAAGCATGGAAAATCTACCAAGGACGCAAAGTTCAACTTCCCTTGGACATCCTTCACCTATAAATGCTTTTAAGAAAATATCACCACCATTTTCTACTGGGATATATATTCTTCAACTTCGTGACTTTGAGTCTTAGAACTCAAGCTGTTTGGAACACTATTTCAATTTCCATGTGTATAAACAGACTCTTAATCAAAGGCCAGTAGGTATACAACCCATATTTGTTAATGATGATTTAAATTAATCTGAGAGAATATGTTTTTTCATCTTTTTTTATCACATTACACTGTTAACTATTCTCACAACCTGTAATTCCACCCGAAATTTCGGGACTAAAACACATCACCCAACTCAAGATCATATGTAGGGTAATTTCATTAATATAGTCTCAACATCAATTAACTATACACAACCACCTAATAATTCTTCATAAAAACCTCCTAAATCCCAAACAAAAGTTGCATCAGAAATAAATGAATACCATTTTCTTATCACATGTAATATCATAATCATTGTAGTAGTTATCCCATTCTTAAACTCATGGAATGCTCTTTCACATGCCTTAGACCATTCAAACATAATTCCCTTATTAGTCAATCCCTAGAGTGGTGCTTCCAAACATTAGTAGTATTTAATGAATCATATTCAATTTATGTCCAATACTAGAAAATAATGAACATAAGAAAAATTTGTGGGATGCTCTGAGAGACAACTACCTGCACTTAATATTGAACCCTAACATTCCTTCATGATAGATAATCTGAATAATGAAATGAACCCGATCGATCTTGAAATCAAATTTGGATAACAATACCTATATCCTATGAGCTATTAGTCTACTCAGAATTATGTGTAGATGTTCGGCATGATCATAATTAGTTGTAGAATACACGAAGATTCCATCAACAAAGAAAACTACAAAATGGTCTCAATATGTGTGAATGATTGAATTTACTATATCCATAAACATAGATCGCTGGTAAATATGTATGGTATCACAAAAAACTCATTCAGCCTATACATAATCATGAAATATATTTTTTCCAGGTTGTAAGGTATCACTATAAAATGATGATATCCCATTCTATGGTTACTCTTGGAAAATGTTAAATCACTTCTAAGTTGTTAAAAAATATCATCGATAGGATGAAGATGGTATCTATTACTAACATTCATCTAATTCATCTTCTTTTAATCAAAAAGAATCTTCAAGGACATATCATCCATCTTTGAAAATAGAATAAGATATCCCAATAGTTAAATACTAAGGAGAATAGATCAATTATTCTCTAATTCTTAAAAATGAATTTTATCTTCCTAAAGTTCTGTTGGTTCCATTCTCTATGGATTCATGAAAATTTTTTCTTCCCCTTGAAGAAAATATGTTGTGAACTCGACATCTCTCTAAGGAATTAGCCTCGATAAGTCCTCCGGAAACACATACTGAAACTTATCCACTATAATAGTAATGAAATGATTTTCTACTCCATAATTATCAAGTCTAAAACAAGGAACATGGGCTGTGAGCTCAAATAACTCCTGAAAAAAGTATCCCTACAAGTCCAACCCAAACATCCCACACACTAGTAATGATATATGTGTATCCATATAGAGACGTGAACATCACCCTATGATGATAATAATCAATATGATATCGGTATAAAACAATCTTTCTAATCAACAAAATGAAATCAAATCCCTAAATATCTAGAAAAAACGTCTAAATAGAAATTGTACCCACAATGATCAAGATAAAACCTCTTATAATGCAATATATTTTTTTCTTATACCCCTAATGATGTATTAATTTATATTTCCCAGTAAAAATGGTTCAGTTCTAGATGAATCACAACAAAAAACTATGTAGAAATAAAATAATGAGATGCACTTGTGACGAATAAAGCACTAGAAATAATAGATGTTACATGCATCATACCTTAAATAGTTTATGGGACTTCCTTACCACTTCAGGATGTTGACTGAACAACATTTTTTCCCTTTACCTCAACACTAGGCCCCAGATTGAGTTCCTGACACAACACAACCCTGTTGATGTTGATGCTCTCATCCCGGTGTACCACCTATACCACCTTGATCTATATAAATTTTCCAGCTCCAAATGTCTATGTGATATGGTTTAAGTAACCATCAAACATTAATAGAAATATATATCTATCCTCCATCCATTCCCAAATATCGAGGGTTCTGATAGAGCCTATACACTTTCCCTAATTTTCAACATGCATGACACTAAATTGGTGTGTAGCGACATAAGTTTTGGACATGTCAGACATTGGAATAATCCAATGAATAATTCCATATCTTGATGTGAAGACGGTGTGCAATTCTAGGGTCTGGTGTTCCCGGAATTAGCTTTATAAAAATATTAGGTTTTTTTATATTATGCATGTGGCAAGTTTTTGTTATATCCAAAATGGTATCTCAGAATGGGAATACGAGGGCACCGTTGCATCCAAAACATTCTGTTTACCCTAGGTGGGGTGTAAACATTGCGGGCACCGACCTGCTGTATGAAAACCCATCAGGGGACTTTTTGTAAATAAATAGAAAGGTTTATTTATGAGTTTCAGCTCGAATAACTTCTGGACGGAGTCTTAGATCTCTATTTGAGTCCGAAATTTCATTTAGAACGTTGTGTTAACTCTAGGCAAGAAATTATTTTAGTCAGAACAGGTTAATGGGTCGGAGTTGGGGAGTTAAATTAGGTTTTACATAAAAAAATTGAAATCAATCACCTCCCCACCCCAATTCCTCTCTGCGCAGGCGGTGACGACATCCCCTCCCTCCTCAGTTTCTTTTCCAATTCGAGCCGTAACAACCTTTTTTCAGCGCTGATCGTAAGCGGATCGAGCTTCAGGGTTTCGCGGGCTTCTTTCTGCACCTAATGCTTCGGTGATCCGCTGACATGTAGGCGGTTTGAATTTTAAAATCTCTGATCACGTTTCATTTGGGTTTTCTCCATTTTGAGCTAGCAGATGTATAGATCTTGTCCCGGGGGGCACGCAAATGACTTCGGATATGTAGTTGGACCCACGAGGTGCCTCCGGTGGCCCTTGGAAGGTCCCCCGGCATAGCACCATCACTTCGGTGATGATGACGACCGACGACGGCGGCCTGCGGTGGTGGAATGAAAGACTCAGCTGGGTCTACCGCACCACGGCAGTCTGCCGCCAATTAGCTGTGACCCCCACTGTAGGGGGGGGGGGGGTCGGTCGAACATGCGCGCGCGTGCCACGCCGCACTGAGGCAGCATGGTCTGTCGGGCGGAGCGGTGTGGTCCGCTGGCCGGAGTAGCCGGGTCGCCCGGCGAGGGCCGGTCCGACCCTCTCCTTGTACACTGCGTTTTAAAACCCCCGTTTCTTGTAATCCAGGGGTCAGATTCACGTACTGTCTATGGCGACGTGACCCTGGCGGCGAGACGAACCCTTCGATGTGGGTTCAAGAGTTTTAAGTTTTGGGATTGTGGCCCAGGAAGTTGGATAGTTGAATAAAATATTAATATTTTATTATTATTTGACTTCAGGCTATTTTATCTTCTACCCAGAGTGTCCGATTAATGTGATATGTGTGGCATTGAGACCCTGATGGTATGACAAACATTTCATGTGGGTTTTCGGCTATTGGGACTGAGTTTGGGGTGCGGGCCCCATGAGGTCGGGTTTGGGAATTTTCGGAGATACCCAACGTTCTCAACATGTGTTCGATTTCGGCGAATAAATAGTCGATCCCATGTGTTTTTCAAATAGTATCACAATGGTGCAATATTTTCAATGAGTATTGGGATCTTGGTGTGGGGCCCACCCGGGCTGGCTTTGGTGAATAATAACTTTTTCACATGGGGTTGTTTTGGGATGAACGAGTAGTGGATCCCGTTTGTTTTTCCGAGGGGATCTCAGTGGTATGATCCACTTGATGTGTTTCAAGATCGTAATGTTGGCTGAACAAAGACTAGCTATGGTGAATTGTACATTTTTCACCGGGCATCAGTTTTGGGTGAGTAAATAGCCTACCCTAAGTGTTTTTCTGCGTATACCATGATTGGGGCCTCAGTATCGGCCTCAGAGATGCACAATATGGCGATGCTGCAGGTCGCTTGGGTTTGTGACGTTTGGACCAGTAGTGGTTAAGGGTACTCGATTGGTTCAGTCCTATGAGGGTCTGTGTGGCATCACAACCTCAGTATAGGTTTGTGATCCTCTCTATGGGATGTTTAATCTATTAGAGTGGTGGAATCCCTCCGGTTGGGCTGGAGTGCGATCCTCTAGCATCGTTTCCCAAGATTGGGTTCTTGGTATCGCTCTAACCGCTTATCCATGAGCTGTGATCCCATATCTAGTAGGATAACCACGTAGGGTTTGTGGCATCATCAGTAATATGATCCCCTATGTGGTAGGCCATGCTTAGTAGGGTTGTGGCTTCATCATGTTTAAGCTCCCCTACTCAGCATGAAAATTTCAGTAGGGTTGTGGTATCGTTGGTTGTACGATCCCGTACTCAGCGTGTGGTTTCTGTAAGATTGTGGCATTGTTAGTTCGATCCCCTACAGTGCGATATGTATCAGATAGGGTTTCGTTATCATCGAGAATGTCGTGACATGGGTCACAATCCTCTATTTGAGTGACATGTTTCTGTCGAGCACCAGATCAGGTTGTGGTATCCCCCAGCGGATCCTGAGAGTGATCCACTATATGTGAGATCTATGAATGCCAGATCAGTTTCTGGTATCCCCTAGTGAACCCTGGGAGTGAACCCCTTTCCATGACATCTTCATATACCGGTATGGGTTTTGGGATCCCCTAACAGACCCTAGGAGCAATCCCCTATCTGAGGAGTTTGGTGTTTTTGTTGTTTCAGCGAGGTTTCTTCAATGATGATATCTTATGAGTGTGATCTCTCAGGTGAGCATTTGAGATGTATGTGTGGTACCCAATGGAGTGTATCTCTCAGACGAGTGTCATTTGGGATGACAGTGATCATGGAGTGTGTTCTCCAGGTTGTATACTGTTGTTGGTGATGAGGCTGGTACCTCATGTGGCATGATGTCTGGGTTGATAATATCTGAATGTTCAAGGTCTATATTTGGTCATACACCTGGATATAGCTGACTAGTTGTGTTTAGCCGAGGATGGTAACGAGATGGAGTTTCTCTCTCGACTGGGTTCCTTCTGGCTGGGATGATCAGACTGTTTCCTTTCAGTTTCTCTCTTTTTTTTTGGGTTTTAGGGGTGGCTAATAAATATTTTTATACTCACCCTTTCATGGGCATTGCCCGCACATTTTTGTGTCTTGTGCAGACCACAGGCCTTTCGACGGTGTCCCAGGAGGACCCGGAGTAGGCGCAGATGAGTGAGTGGGACTGACCGAAGAGATTTACCAGAGCAGTGCCGAGGAGCTTTCCGATTGTGCTTTTGGAAGCTTTTCCCTCCTTCTGAGTTGGTTGTATGCTTTGTGGTTTTCATTGGTAGGCCCTATTTTTTCCTTTTGTAAAATTGATGTACTTTGGTTGTGGGATAGTTGGATGCATGCATTTACATTTTAGTTTTATATATCTCTGAACTGTTTCTTGGAGGTGTATGTGGGTGTGTGTGTGCAGATACCTTACGCTAATGCCTCCCATGTGTGTGATAGCCTACTCAGTTCTAGACACCATCCCCTAGCCTATTGGAGGTGGGCTTAGGGAGTTGCAGCTTGAGCCCCATTGGGTTGGGTCATGACAGAGTGGTATCAGAGGAGGTTCGACCTTTGGGATCTTAGAGCATAGCTGGTCTAGCTGTGAGTTTGTTTTGGGTTGCATAGAAGCGGTGTTAAGATTTTTCGAGTTCGTATTTCTGGCCAGGGACTCCAGTATCGATGCAACAGCTGACATATCCATACACATGAACTATGATAACCAACATTTAGACTCGGGAAATTTGGACACTAGTCACAGGGACATAACGGTGCATGCATCATATAGGACTGGGTTTTTTGTTTTCATTTTCCTTCGTAAGTCAGCTCTCCAGATATAATCTTTGACCATGGAGCATCTTGATTGTATTTTAGGATTCCTCCATGATTACTGCTAGTGAGAGTTTCGCAACAGGATTGTGATCAAAATTTGCCCCGTGTGGAGGCTGTGGACCAGGGCGTGGGTTCGGAGGCTGGAGCTCTAGGTGGTCCACTAGTTGAGTCACCACCTGTTGAGTAGCTCATTATGAAGGTAGTGCAGGATGACGTTGCGTGTAGGCTGACTGCGTTGTACGAGTTCCAAAGGTAGTGGCCTCTGAGGTTCTGGGGTGTTCCAGACCCATAGGCATCTAGTAACTGGCTCGAAGCAGTCACCCGAGTTTTTCGCCTGTTGAGGAAACCTCCAGATCAGATGGTGGTCCAAGCGGTGAGCCTTTTGCATGGTTCAGCTGGGCGATGGTGGAGCCTAGTGACCCAGTTCCACGATGATGTGATGCTCACATGGGTAGAGTTTGAGCGGCTCATCAAGGAAGAGTTTTATCCAGTGACGCTGAGGTCAGTGTGGATCCAAGAGCTTCTGCACCATCGGCAGGAGGGCATGACTGTGTTGGAGTACTCAGCGAGGTTTATAGACCTGCTGTGCAACTCAATGGATATGGTTAGAGACTCATTATTTAGGGATCAGGCCATCGAGTAAGGACTACGAAGAGACATCCCAGCATGTGTGGTTTCTTTGTGTCTTCTAACCTTTGCTAGAGTTCTAGAGAGAGCCCTAATGGTGGAGAGCTTTCTGGCTAAGCAGATCACCCTGTTAGTGTTGGGCATGTGAGAGATGAGACATCAGTAGTCAGATCAACATCTGGTAGCCGGTGATAGGTGCAAGGGTCTATATGTGTCCAACGTTTCAGGAGGTGACCCCAAGATGTAGGATCTGAGGCTCAGGGCTCGCAGGCCAGTTTTGGGTAGCCACAGGAGAGGTGGTGTTACGCTTGTGACAGTCGGGGACATCATTCTAGAGATTTTTGGACCTGTCGTGCTACTGATAGGGAGTCTGTCAACAGACCGCCATGGTAGAGGCAGTGCCTCGAGAAAGGAGTTCTGCAGGGTGGTGGATGTGGTGACAGAGCTGGTGCAGCGGCAGGAGGTGGTAGGCGGTATCAGTTTCCACCACCCCCACCCCCAGGTGGTACATTCCAAGCTCAGGGAGCTAGAGCACGTTGTCAAGGAAAGCTACATTCCCTAAAGGCTGTAGACCTAGAGGCTCCGTGGATGGATATAGGTACTCCTTGTTTCCTTTCTACTTTATGTATTAGTTTGATAAAATCTATTTAGCGGTAATCTTTCCTTTCTGTTGCTTGATTGAGTTTTGTCTAGTTCATTGGTAATACCAAGTGTGGGTGTTTTTCGGCGTGCTTAGAATGCGTGAGGAAGAGGGATACTTCCACCCAACAAGATGTGTCTTTTTGACACGATCAAAACCATGAGGGCGAGTCAGTGCCACCCAAAGAGGATATTGTTGAGGTGTGGTTGATGTTTCCCTCTAACTTATGTATTTTTGAAGGCGTGTTTGTGGGAAAACTCACTGGCATGGGAGACCCAGTTGAGATTCGAGTTTCCATCCTTGTGCTTATATATTTTTGTGGACAAAAAGTTAAAAGGTTGGGAGGATGTAGCGACTCAGGTTTTGGACCAGTCAATCATTGGAATATTCCTATGAATAATTCCAAAGCTAGGCGTGAAGACGACGTAAAATTTCGAGGCTTGGTGTGCCTGGAATTAATTTTATAAAAATATTATGTTTTTTTATACTATGTGCAGGGAGGGGTGTGTTATTTCCTAAACGGTAGCTCAAAATGGGAATCCAAGGGCATGTTTGCATCTAAAGTGTGTCGTTTGCCTTTTGAAAGGTGCAAACTTTGTGTGCGCGAGCTTTCTTTGAGAAAATCCACCAGGGGAATTTTCATAAATAAATAGAGAAGTTTATTTATGAGAATAATCTCGAATAACTCCTGGAAATAGTCTCAGATCATAATTATGAGTCCACAGTTGCATTCAGAACATAGTTTTACCCTAGGCGCTTCATAATTTTAGTTAGCACCAGGTGCCGGGTCGGAGGCGGGGAGTTAAATGAGGTTTTCATTAACAAAAAATAGAAATCAATCACCCCCAATTCCTCTCAACATAGGCGATGACTAACTCCCATCCCTCATCCATTTATTCACATATTAGAGCCTCAATGGTATGTTTTCAGCACCGATCTATAGTGGATAGAACTTCATGGCGTCGCAGGCGTCGTTTTGGAACTGAAGCTTCGGTGATCCGCCAACAGGTAGGTGGTTTGAGTTTTAAAATCATGAATCCTGTTAGGTATGGTTTTTCACTATTTTGATCCACTAGAAGCATAGATCCGGTCCCAGCGGAGGGGGGGTTAGATGCCTTCAGATTGGCATTTGGACCCCTGGGGTGCCCCCGGTGGCCCTTGGAATGTCGCAGACGAGGCACCAGCGCGGCGGCGGTCTGCGAGACTCAGCCGGGACGGCCGCACCACAGGTGTCTGACCGCCAATTAGTGGAGACACTCGCGAGGGGGGGGGATCAGTTGACTGCACATGCACTGGGTTGTTCCGCAACAACGTGGTCAGCTGGCCGGAGCGGCCGGGTCAGTAGGCGTGGGTCGACCCTCTCCTTGTACAAGGGGGTTTGAAAACCCCCATTTCTTACAATCTAGTTGTCGGATTTGCATTCTGTCTGCGTCGATGTGACTCTAGAAATAAGGATAACCCTTCTTTTTGTGTTCAAAGGTTTTATGTTTTGGGATCGTGGCCCAGGAGGCTGAAACGTTGAATAAAATAATAATATTTTATTATTATTCGACTTCGGGTCGTTGTATCTTCTACCCGGAGCGTCCGATTGATGTTCAATCAGTTGCGCTGAGACCCTGATGGTATGAAAAACATTTCTTGTTGGTTTTTGGGTGTTGGGACTGAGTTTGGGGTGGGGTCCCCATGAGGTCATGTTTGGGCGTTTTTGGAGAAAAGCAACTTTCTCACAACGTGTCTGATTTGGGTGGATGAGTAATCAATCCTGTGTGTTTTTCCGAGAGGATCGAAATGGTGCATTCTATTTGATGAGTATTGTGATAAAGTAATGGGCCCCACCCAGGCTTTATTCAGTGAATTGAACCTTTTTCATTGGGGGTCTGTTAGGGATGAACGAGTAGTCGATCCCGTGTGTTGTTCTGAGGGGATCGCAGTGGTATGATCCGCTTGTTGAGTTTCGCAATCGTAATGTGATTCCCACACGGACTAGATATGATTAATAGTGAATCTTTCACCGAGCATCTGTTTTGGGCGAGTGAATAGCCAATCATGCATGTTTTTCCTCATACACCACGATGGTTGCCTCGATATCTTCCGAGGAGGTGCGTAGTGTGGGGATGTTGCGGGTCGCTTGGGTTAGCGACGTTTGGACCAACAGTGGTTGACGGTACTCCCTTGGTTCGTTACTACAAGGTTTCCTGTGGAATCACAACATCAGTATAGTTTTGTGATCCTCCTGATGGGATGTTTAATCCGTTAGAGTTGTGGAATCCCTCCAGTGGGCCTGGAGCGGGATCCTCTAGCATCGTTTCCCTAGATCAGGTTCTTGGTATCGTTGTGACCGGTTATCCACGGGTGGCGATCCCCTATCATGTAGGATACCCCTATATGGTTGTGAAATCATCGAGAATATGATACCCTACATGGTGGGCCGTGCTTATTAGTGTTGTGGAATTGTTGTGTTTACACTCCCCTACTCAGTAGGAGGATTTTAGTAGGGTTGCAATATCGTTGGTTATACGATCACCTACTCAGCGTGTGGTTTCTGTAGGGTTGTGACATCATTTGATCGATCCCCTACATCGTGAGATGTACCCGATAAGGTTTCAGTATTTTTGTGACCATTGTGACACGATTGATGATCCTATATCTGAGTGACATGTTCTTGTCGAGTGCTAGATCGGGTTGTGGTATCCCCCAGCCGATCCTAGGAGTGATCCCCTATATGTGAGATCTAAGAATGCGTGATCGGGTTGTGGTATCCCCTAGTGGACCCTGAGAGTGATCCCCTACCTTTGAGATATTCGGATACCGGTGTGGGTTCTGGTATCCCCTTGTGGACCCTAAGAGCGGTCCCCTATCTAAGGATTTTGGTGTTTTTGTTGTTTCAGCGAGGTTTCCTCAGTGACGATATCCGACGAGCATGATCTCTCAGGCGAGCATCTAAGATGTTTGTGTTGATCACGATGGAGTGTATCTCTCGGATGAGTGTCATCTAGGACTACAGTGATCTAGAGTGTTCTTCTGGTTTTGAACCATTTCTAGTGATGAGGTCGGTACATCATGTGGTTTGGTGGATGAGATGTGTATATCTGGATGTTCAAGGTGTATGTATGGGCACATACCGTGATTGAGATAACTAGTCATGTTTAACTGAGGATGGTTACAAGATGGATTTTCTCTCTCTTCTGGGTTCCCTCTGGCTGGGATGAGTGGAATGTTTCCTTTTAGTAGTTCTCTTCTGTTTTGTGTTTTTGGGGTGCCTTCTGAGTATTTTTATATTCACCCATACATGGTCTTTTCCCGCACATGTTTGTGTCTTGTGTCAACCATTGGCCTTTCGACGCAATCCCAAGAGGACCCGAAGCAGGAAGAGTTGAGTGGGCAGGATTGACTGTGGAGTCTTACCCGATATATACCGAGGAGCATTCCGGTGGTGCTTTTGGCAGCGTTTCCCTACTCTTGAGCAGGTAGGATTCTTTTTGGTTTTCTTTTGGTGGGCCCAGTTTTTCCCTTTTGTACTTCTGTTGTACTCTGGTTGTGGGATAGTTGGATGCATGCATTTAATTTTCAGTTTTATCTATCTCTGTACTGTTTCTTAGAGGTTCATGTGGGTGTGTGTGTGTAGGTACCTTAGCCTAATGCCTCACATTTGTGTGATAGCCTACTCGGCGCTAGATGCCATCCTCGTGCCTATATGGGGTGGGCTTGGGGAGCCACGGCTCGAGCCCCATTGGGCAGTGTCGTGACATGGTGGTCGAGCAAACTAACCTAGAATGTGTCCCAACCTACCAAACTAATAATAGAAAAATTGATCAGAACATTGTGATAATGATCTTATCACATTGTTATTTTTCACACTATTATTATGGTGAAGACTCTTAAAATGAATCTACCTTCCCTAGAAATCCACACAACTAGTCTTTTCATCTAAAACCACAAACCCACCACCAAAATGCTCTTTTATGATCCCCTATGAAATAATGGGATGATCCAAGACTTTTTTACTACTATTTAAATAAATGATATAAACATTTGACAATATCTCATTATTATATCCATTTTGGAAACATCTTTTCATAGCGGGCTCATCACTATCCATGATTGGAACAAAGCATTTCATCTATGGGAAACGACATGAATAATCCATCACTATCATTGTTCCATGGGACAACATTATAAACTATTCATAAAACATTGGTCTAAAGATCTACAGATGAAAATTGTATAGAAAAATTTATAGGAATTCATTCCATAACATTCTTTCATCTCGCAATGTCCAAACCAGAATATCCCACCAGTGCAGTGCTAGTCCCCACAGTATATATGCAGCGATATTGACTCTCAACTGTGCAGAATTCTCTATGTGATCAAATATCATATGAAGGGACTCTATCCTGATCATTGTATCCATTGGTCCACCCCCTCCGACAAACGATGGAGGTCGGTGAAACTGAAAAACATTGTTTAAATAAAACATAAATTCCACAACCCTCTAGGGTCATGTTCCATTATCTGAACAAAATGAGAGAAGTTCTCACAGAACTGATCCACTCATGTTTTTCATGGACCAATTGATTCTCTTGATATTGTAGGATCGATAGGATCTAAATAATGATGTATATGCTCAATTTACAAGAGGAGGGGTGAAAAGTAGACTTTAAAAAATTCCTTTGGAACCTTTAATGTTAGTTACGATTAACTATGTTTTCCTTAAGCAAAGGAAAGGGCTAAGTTTAACAAAGTTAAACGTAAGTAAATTCACAACACCTCTAAAACCAAATGTAAACTTGGAAAGGGATTCCGAATATAGGTTCCAGAAAAATGGTTCCAGAAATTGAAACTTAACTAAAAATTACAATATGAGATTCTACATTAAAGTGTATAGAATCTAAATGAAACAGAGTACGAGTAAGGAAGTATAAGAAAGTTATACTTTCCTTATAATAAAAAATGCAGCGGAAAATAAACAAGTATTAGAACTACAAGTAACAAGATATAAGTCTTTTAACCCAAAGAGAAGGGTATCCAACAACCTTGGATAAAGGTTCCTTGATTTATACTTTCAAGCAAGTCTGTCTAACCCACACCAAGGTAAGCCCTCGATACGAAGATCGGAGTGTCTCTGTCTTGCTATCCCCGCAAGACCTCGTCTTCAAGGTTGTTGGCAACCTCTGTCTTCCTCAGCAAGGAAGCCCTCGAAATTCAAGGTAGTCGACACCTCTGTCTTTCTATCCCCGGAAGTCCTCGAATGTAATCACCAACATTCGGAGTCGCACGAAGATTTGAGAGTTTATAAGAGCCTCTCTCTCTAGAAATCACTTCAAGCATGTAATCACATGAGTCGATGATCAGTCAGAATTTCAGCACTGAGATCTTTCAAATGAGCTCCTATTTATAGGTAAGGTCTTCCTCCTTTCCAACGGACATATTTTCCTTAAAAATCGGAGGGACCTGTACATGTGCAACTTAACCAACGGTTAGTTCATAACCGAATAGGTGACATCGTTTTATAACAAAACAAGTGTAACAGAATGTACTACATCGTTTTAAGTCTAACTAAAAATTTCAGAGTGAATGTTCAGAGTGTAAACGAAAAAATATTTTTTCGGAGTCTAAATAAATTCGGAGTGTATAAAACAAAGATGATCATATTCTGTTTAATAGGTGAATTTAGAATGAGAATTTGGAATGAGAATTCATCATCAGAATTCGTAGTGAGAATTCCTCATCCGAATTTGTAATGGGAATTCGTCATCAGAATTCATAATGAGAATTCATCATCAGAATTCGTAGTGAGAATTAATCATCACAATTTCATAAGGATTCGAATCTTGAATCTGGAGTAGAACTTAATCAGAGATCGTATCCGGAATTCGGAATGAAACATTATCATAGTTCGTATCCAGAATTCAGAGTTGAACTTCCTTACAGTTCTTATCCATAATTCGGAGTAGAACTTTATTACAGTTCTTTTTCCATAATTTGGAGTTTAAAAAATAATTCTTCAAATCAAGGTTTCAAACAATTCCTAGAAAATGGAAATGAATCGGAATCTTATAGTTAAGAAAAATATTAATAAAAAATGATAAGGATAATTTTTCTTATAAAAGTAATTTTTCTTATAAAAGCAATTTTTCTTATAAAAGCGATTTTTCTTATAACAACTATTTTCTTAAGGATAAGGTGTTTGTGATTTTCAAAAGAAGAAGGAATGGAAAAGTCATAAGGAAAACCTTATTGACTCAAAAATCTCCCCCTTTTTGGAAAGCACAAACATCCCTATGAAAAATAAAGTCTAGGAAGAAAGAAAACATTAATGCTTATCTCCCTTTGCTTATGGATGTTGATGAATACGACTAACTCCCCCTTAGTATTTGAAACACTAAGGATCATATTCTAGATTTCCGGAATGATATTTCATTAAGAATAAGAAAGTCTACTTTCGATGACAAACTCCCCCTTAGAGAAACTCAACTAAAGTTTGTTTTCTTTCTCAACCTTTGTTAAGATTCTTTTTCCCTTTCATTAGAGTTCTTTTCCTTCTCCCCCATTGTGATTTTCAAAATGAATTCAAGGGAATGGAAAATATAACAATGTACCCGAAAAATTAGTAGTAACAACAAAAGAAACGAGCAAGCACAAAATTTCATTAAGTTTGAAATTCTCAACAACAAAGAAATTTAGATACAACAAAAGATCGGATCTGTCTATTTTGGATCTTTTTCCTTCGCCATGAGACCCTTAAAAATAGTCTTTATCATCTTCAAGTCTTTATGATCTTCCTCGGCTTACGTTTCTAATGCAAAAATTCTTGCATTTTGAGCTTCAATCTTTTCTTCATGGGCTTGAAGATTTTCTTCTTGAGCCTCCATGATTTGTTCTTGCATTAACAACTATTCTTGAAACTCAATCCGATGATCCCTTTCATACTTCCAATTTTGATAAACAGAATTCAGCTTCCCATTTAGATCTCTGAATTCATGAATCCAGAAATTCTTTTCATTTGTCAATTTCTATTCAAAGGAAGAAGTTAACTCATTTATCTTCCTGTCCTCAGTCTCAAAAGAATCCTTCACATTATCTTGGAATTCATATTAGTGTCTCATCTCTTCTATAGTTTTCCACGACCAATTTGTCATCCTTTTGCAAGATCTTCTATGGGCTTCATAGCTGACAAAGAAAGTTTTGAACTGAGCCTCAATCTCAATGAATTTCTCCATGACCATGGATTTAGAGTCTGTTTTCTGATTTAAAGCATGTTGGAGCATCTGGCATCTTGAATCAATACTTGAGAAAGTCGGAATAGGACCTACCAGCTTTTTTAAAGACTGAACAACAATTTAATGCCCCAATGAAGATGACTCCGAATCCGAGACTCTGCTTGGAGAATTTCCTTCTTCAACTTGGTCAGGATTCCTCTTTGATGAACTACCAACTTCCTTTCTCTTCAGCATTACTGAGATCAGAGTATTAGCAAGAATTTTCTTTCCCTTGTCTCTTTTCGGAATATAATCCTGTTCCAGAGTTCTTTTTTCACTATCAGTCACTTGAATAAGATTGTCTTCATCATCAGCAACTTTTTGAGCTACATTCTCTACATTATCCATTTGAGAAACATCATGTAGAAGTTGTTCTTCTTCTGCATGATAAGATACTTCTTCTTCTCCTTGCTACTCATCGTTTCCAGGATTGACTAATTTCGAGGATTCGGCTTCTGAAGTTCAGAGCGACAGATGTTCTGAAGGTGTTCCCTTATAATCATCTACTTTCTTCAACACATCTCCGGTTTCACCACTTCCCTCAGCAACAACTTCTTCTTCTTCCACTTTCTCAACTTGCTCGACTTCCTCAGCAGTCTTAGCAACAGCTTCTTCCGGAGCAACAAAATTTCTTCCTAGAGTCTCAGGAAGGGAGTCCAAGGAAAAAGGTCTCATAACATGAATATTTTCTGAAACCATCTCATTGAACTGCAACAAAGCCTGAGATACCTCTGCTTCAGACATCTTCTTCTTAAGCTTATTTTCTTTTGCTTGTTTTTCTAGATCCTCTGTTGTCCTTTCTTTCAAGGCCTTAGCCTCCACAGGGTCCAAGCCAAACTGAGGCTCCCCTTGAACTCTTTTTTCTTTGATCTCCCTCCATTTAGCAACTACCTCATCTGGGTAAGCTTTCTTCTTCTTTAGTTTTGGAGGTGCCAAATGAACTTACTTAGTGTAATGGCCCGGACCTCTCCGGTCGATTACTTTGTAAAAACGCTTTTTTTATGTGGTCAATGCGGCGAACATCAAAAATAATAATTATTATTAATAATAAATGGTGACGTGTTAATAAATTTTATTTGGGGTTTTGTTATAAGTGTTATAATAAATAATTATAATAATAATGTTGGTTTTTTTGATAGATCTGGTAATAATGAATTAATGAGAATTATGTTTTGAATTAATTGCAATGAGATTTGAGATATAAGGATAAATAAGAGATGTTATTATTTATGATAATTGTGTTTAAATAATAATAATAATAATAATGATAAAGATTTAAAATAGGTGTGTGTCATGTGGGTTTTGATGGGAGGTGATCTTTCATTTTTTTAGGGAGATTCAATCATTATTATTGAAAATAATTATGATAAAAAGAAAGGAACTAATGGTGTAAAATCAAGGTAGGCGCCACTTTGTTGGGGAGGAATGATATTGAAGAGAGAAGATGAAAAATATATTAATAATGATATAAAATAAAAGATAAGATTAAATGAAAAAAAAGAGAGAGAATGAATACAAGGTGGGGCATTTTGGGCATGGAATGAGGAAGAGAGAGGCGCCACTTTTTGTGGCAGAAGGTAAGAAGATTTGAGAGAGAAACACGATTAAAGGAAATAAAATTTATTGAAAAATAAATATAGGAGAGAAGCTCCAAGTGTAATCCACCTAAACAAATGACTTTGTGTGTGAATCTCAAGGATATTGGAGAGAGAATGTGAGAACATAAGAATTAAATTAAATAATATAATATAATAATGTAATTATTAATTTTGGATGGGAAAAATAAATTTCGACGGTATCTTCCTCATGCGACCTCGGTTTCACGAACCGTCAGCGGCAGTGTGACCCTGACTACGAGACGAAAATTATGAGTCCAATATTGGATGTCTTTTTCGGGTTTTCAGATTGGGTACCCGAAACGCTCATGAATTAATTGAACATGAGGTTTTCCTTTATTATAATAATAAAAATATTTGTATTATATATTTATTATGTTAATGAGGAGCATGTGGGTGAGGCGCTATACATGGACCTCCCCATGTATATTATAATAATAAATCATATGTATTAAATGAGATAATAAATTAAAGTAAATAAATGGGGAGAATAAAGGGGGTGTATGATGAGGTTAAAGGAGGCGTAATGGGGGTTTTTTTTCTTCCCCATAAATGAATAATATTCATAATAATATTATTATCATAATAGAATAAAAAATAAAGGTGATTGATTGGTGGTGGAGATATTTGGGCGTGAAAGAAAAAGGGGACCCAATTTTTTGAGCATATAAAATTCAAGGAAAATAAATAAATAATAATATTATAAAATTTTATTATTATTTTTTGGGTTTTATAATCTTAATTTGACCGAAACTTTTTCATATGGTGTCGGAATGACGAACCGTCAGCGGTAGTGTAATCCTGTAATTAAGACGGTCATTTTAAGACCAGTGATGGATACCTTTTTATGAGTTATGTCTCGGGTCAACGAAACACACATATTAATAAAATTGACGTCATTATTAAAACGTGTGGAAACCGCGTGACGTGTCATGTGTTGTCCAGTCAAAACGCGTAACGGGTGTACGGTCACACCGTGTATTCATCAATACACGCTACATACTGTTTTACCTATTCGTTGCCTATATAAGAAAGGTTCGCGGATTATTTCCAGACCAATTGCTTCTTCTTCATATGACGACACTCTTGGATGATCAAGAATTCTTCCTCCTCTAACTTCTTTGTCCGAGCTCCGAATTACGATCCGTCAGCGGCCACAGGATCGTAGCGATGAAACGAAGCTTCTAAGCCCGGACTTGTCACCTTTCCTTCCATCCTTCCTTCTCTATATTCCATCCTAGGAGGCGTTTGTCGGGTTTGGATAAAGCGGAGGACACCGAAGGACATCATCGGAAGAGACGTGATCAGGACCTTTTGAGTTATGGGTTTACCTTCGTCTCTCTTTTTGGTGCAACATGCGGGGTGGGATATTTTTCATTTGTTCCATGGGATGCAGTTGAACTTTAAATAAAGATAATAACCGGATAAAGAAGGGTTTGGGGTTTTGTGCTGTTTCTATTGCCTTCCAGTTTCTTTATCTTCTGATTGTGATTTTGGATTGAAAGGCCTTTACCTACTGAAAATCAAGGCCGTTGGTGGCCTTTGTGTGCGCAATTGATATCTGAATTTTTTGTGGTTGGTTTTTTTAAAACATGGAAAATGGATAAGCACGTAAAGACTGGCAGATTAAATGAGAATGAAAACCTTGTGTGATCACCCCGATTGAACAAAGTTGGAATAATGAACATGTTGGTGGTTTGGTTGTTTTGTGGAAAATGCCTTTATTTATGAAAAGTGTTTTGATTATGAAAAGTGTTTTGAAGTAAAAGGTGTTTTCAAATGCGGAAATGTTTTGTGTGTGGAAAGGGTTTTATGTGTGGAACTTTGAAATAAATGAATGATGGAATGTTGTATGGTTGTGAAAATCTTTTGTAAATGAAATGGCATGTGGTTGCTTGCGTTTTACCTAACCTTGGTTGTGGATGGCAGGGATATGTTTGTGAAAGGTTTTGTCTGGATGTTAGTTGCCCAGTAGTAATTATTTTATAAACCATTGCATGAAACATGAAAACCTAAATGGGGTTGGGGATGATTGTTTGGTTGTTGATGCATGCTTCGTGGTAGCAGTGCTGAGGCACATGCTCAGTTTCTCTTTTTAAGAAGCCATAGGTTGGGCTGTGTGTTTGGTATATGTATATATATAATTGTATCTTTGTGTTTTGTTTCACCACATCCATGTCAAGAACCTAGTGCCGAACACTCCCATTTTATGGGAGAGGGTGTTCCCCCTTAGTTACTAGCTCCTTCCTACTCCTTCTTCCATAGGCTATAATGTCTTGAGGTGACCTTACACCCAAGACTCTTCGGGTAAGACTCGGAGGCTGTGATGGCTTGAGGCGACCTTTAGCCCCAGACTCTTCGGGAAGGCTTACCGTTCCCAAGAACCTTCGGGATGAGGCCCTGGTGTCTGCGAGTGGGTTAGTGGTTGTGGCCCAGGTGTGTGCGGGCGAGATGCGTGGTTGTGAGGCCTAGGTGTGTGCGGGCGGGATGCGTGGTTTGGCCCAGGTGTGTGCGGGAGGGAAGAGTGTGGTAGCGTCAGGACGTTTTCCGTTAGGAAGAGAAACATCTAATTAAGTGGGAAATGGTGCGGGGTACCCAATACTTTTGTTCTATATATATACTAAACATTTCTGTGTTACTTGGTGAGTGTGATCAGTGAGGCTGGGTGGATAGTTTTTCCTTGTTAGTTTCTGGTTCTTCTGTTTTCTCACGGGACCATAGGGTGTCTCCCCACTTGTTCACGAGAGCTTTAGGTTTCCCTACTGAGTATAATTGTATGCTCACCCTACGTTTACTTTCAGGTTTCCAGGGGGACTACCAGGGCCATGCGGGACCCTACTAGTCGGGCAGTTAGAGTTTTTGCAGTTGTTGTTCTCTTATTTTCCTTGGCATTGTACTTTTGAGCTTCCTTGTACTTGTACCTTGTTATAAAAATTGATTGAACATGCATGTGGGCTTGGTTTGGGTTTATTTATATACACTTGTTCTTTTCCCTTTTTGGTGGTTGACTTGTCCTATTTCCCGATCCAAAATAATAAAAAGGGTAATGCCTCCCATATTTGTGAACACTCATACCCTTGGTGCTAGTCTCCAACCCGGGGCCTACTGGAGGCGGGACTCGGGGGTCATTATCTTCCTTTCACCATTGCCAGATCAGGAGGGGCATCTTTGGTGGAAGGGGGTCGTGACAGAATGGTATCAAAGGATGATGGATGAGAGATAAGATGGAGTCTGGAGTTATGCACAGTGAGGATTGCATGGGATAGTAGGGCAACAATGTTCGTTAATCTTGGTGCGTGACATAGGCCAGGGAAGACCGGCTAGGACACGGGATTTTAGGGCGCCCCGTGATCCGATGCAAGGACTCTGAGCCTACCGAACGACCAAGTGAGACTATATTGATTACAGGTTAGAGACCCTAGGAAAGGTACATGCATCATCATGTTTGCGTTTTACTTGATTTGGGTGTTCTGGGAAAGAAATTTAAATAAAATGATAATTAAAACTTTGAGTTTTTCCTTACTACTTGGTCTTAGGCGATCTTTGTTTACCGTACAACTATGGAACCTGGACGGCGTTCCCAGGTGGCTCAGGCGGCCGAGGCCTAGTAGGTTCAGGCAATCGATCAACTGAGGATCGATCGAGAGGAGGAAGACAGCCAGTGGCAGAAGACCCTCCGTTCTTTCCAGAGTCAGACTCTCAAGAAGTACGAGGGAAGTACTTCGGACCTGGAGAAGGAGGGGTGGCTTGAAGAGCTAGGGATCGCTTTTACCTTCATCCGGGCTCCGAAAGAGTACTGGGTCCCCCTAGCGGTCAGTCAGCTGAGAGGCGCGGCACGCCAATGGTGGATGCTCTACCTCGGGGAGAGGAAGGAGGCAGAGATTACATTGGCTGACTTCGAAAAGGAGTTCCGAGAGGAATTCCTTTCTTCTTTGTTCAAGGCGGAAAAGTGTCAGGAGTTGCTCTCCCTTCAGTAGGGGAGTATGACTGTTCGAGAGTTGGGTATTACGTTCAAGAATCTCCTACACTTTGCTCTGGAACTCTTTCCGGATGAAGAGTCTCGGGCGAGACGTTTGGAAGAGGCGCTTCGTCCTTCTCTCCAGTATGCTGTGACCCCCTTCACCCTTCCGACATACTTAGCCGTACAGAAGATGGCGGAAGTTGTAGAAAGGATGCACTCGCAGGGAGGTACACCACATGAGGGGATCCAGCCTAGTTCGTTGAAGGGGAAGGCAGTCAGCAGCAGGTCTCCTGCGACGGGACCTTCCAGTTTCAGGCCAGTAGGGAGCAGGCCCCAGCAGTTCCAGTTCAGATCTTCAGGTCCTCGTCCATTTTTCACGAGCCCAGGACCAAATTGTTTTTCTTGTGGTGGTTTCAGGCACGTTCAGAGTCGGTGCCCGACCCATGCTCAGTACGGTGGAGATGGACATGTTCAACTCCCTCCTCAGCAGCACCAGTCACCGACAAGACCCTTCCAGCAGCAATAGGCTCCAGTCCCTTTGAGGGGAGATGGAGCAGGTAGTGGCCAGCCACAAGGAGTTCCTCAAGGATCCCAATCAGGACGTGGTCGAGGAGGCACACGTCAACAGAGAGGCAGAGGAGCTCAGCAAGGATAGTTGCATGCATCAGAGGCAGCATCTCTAGAAGGACCAGGGATCGATAGAGATGTGTTTGGGTTTTCTTGAATGATATCCTTTATGTTTTGGTTGGGAGCATTACACTCCATTGTTGGAACTCTTTTGCTCATTCTCTGGGTTTGGACCTTGTTTTTGTGAGTTTTTAATGCTATGTTGTTTCCCGCTTTTCTTTAAATGTATGTGAAGAGCCCTATCATGTGGGGAGGGGAAGACCTAATCCCTAATCGAGACGCATTAATGTGGATGCGATTTAACCCGTGCAGGCGAGTCAGTTCCGCCTAAAGCGGATAATATCTCAACATGGGAGAAGGAATTCCTCAAGCCATGTGTCCGGGCAGTGTTTGGGTTGTACGTTGTTGGATGCAGTGTAAGTTGGAAAAAAACCCTAATATATGGGAAAGGAAAAACCTGATCCTTAATCAAGACGCATTAATGAGGATGCGATTAAACCCGTGTAGGCGAGTCAGTGCCTCCTAAAGCGGATAGTATCTTGACATAGGAGAGGGAATTCCTAACTCATAGAGTTGTTGGTTGGTTCCTTGTCATGACGAGAGCCCTGAGAGGTATCTTGTGGAGTGGTTCTTCAGATCCTTTCCTTCTTCTGGGTCAGTTTTTAATTCTCGAGGACGAGAATGTTTTGAGAGGTATCCAATGTAATGGCCCGGACCTCTCTGGTTGATTACTTTGTAAAAATGTTTTTTTTATGTGTTCAATGCGGAGAACATCAAAAATAATAATTATTATTAATAATAAATGGTGACGTGTTAATAAATTTTATTTGGGGTTTTGTTGTAAGTGTTATACTAAATAATTATAATAATAATGTTGGTTTTTTTGATAGATCTGGTAATAATGATTTAATGAGAATTATGTTTTGAATTAATTGCAATGAGATTTGAGATATAAGGATAAATAAGAGATGTTATTATTTATGATAATTGAGTTTAAAAATAATAATAATAATAATGATAAAGATTTAAAATAGGTGTGTGTCATGTGGGTTTTGATGGGAGGTGATCTTGCATGTTTTTAGGGAGATTCAATCATTATTATTGAAAATAATTATGATAAAAAGAAAGGAACTAATGGTGTAAAATCAAGGGAGGCGCCACTTTGTTGGGGAGGAATGAGATTGAATAAATAAGATGAAAAATATATTAATAATGATATAAAATAAAAGATAAGATTAAATGAAAAAAAAGAGAGAGAAGGAATACAAGGTGGGGCGTTTTGGGCATGGAATGAGGAAGAGAGAGGCGCCACTTTTTGTGGAAGAAGGTAAGAAGATTGGAGAGAGAAACATGATTAAAGGAAATAAAATTTATTGAAAAATAAATATAGGAGAGATGCGCCAAGTGTAATCCACCTAAACAAATGACTTTGTGCGTGAATCTCAAGGAGATTGGAGAGAGAATGTGAGAATTTAAGAATTAAATTAAATAATATAATATAATAATGTAATTATTAATTTTGGATGGGAAAACTGAATTTTGACGGTATCTTCCTCATGCGACCTCGGTTTCACAAACCATCAGCGGCAGTGTGACCCTGACTACGAGACGGAAATTATGAGTCCAATATTGGATGTCTTTTTCGGGTTTTCAGATTGGGTACCCGAAACGATCATGAATTAATTGAACATGAGGTTTTCCTTTATTATAATAATAAAAATATTTGTATTATATATTTATTATGTTAATGAGGAGCATGTGGGTGAGGCTCTATACATGGACCTTCCCATGTATATTATAATAATAAATCATATGGATTAAATGAGATAATAAATTAAAGCAAATAAATGGGGAGAATAAAGGGGGTGTATGATGAGGTTAAAGAAGGCGTAAAGGGGGTTTTTTTTTCTTCCACTTAAATGAATAATATTCATAATAATATTATTATCATAATAGAATAAAAAATAAAGGGGATTGATTGGTGGTAGAGATATTTGGGCGTGAAAGCAAAAGGGGACCCAATTTTTTGAGCGTATAAAATTCAAGAAAATAAATAAATAATAATATTATAAAATTTTATTATTATTTTTTGGGTTTTATAATCTTAATTCGACCGTAACTTCTTCATATGGTGTCGGAATGACGAACCGTCAGCGGTAGTGTAATCCTGTAATTAAGACGGTCATTTTAAGACCAGTGATGGATACCTTTTTATGAGTTATGTCTCGGGTCAACGAAACACACATATTAATAAAATTCACGTTATTATTAAAACGCGTGGAAACCACGTGACGTGTCGTGTGTTGACCAGTCAAAACGCGTAATGGGTGTACGGTCACACCATGTATTCATCAATACACAATGCATACTGTTTTACCAATTTGTTGCCTATATAAGAAAGGTTCGCGGATTATTTCCAGACCAATCGCTTCTTCTTCGCACGATGACACTATTGGATGATCAAGAAGTCTTCCTCCTCTAACTTCTTTGTCCGAGCTCCGAATTA
Organism: Viscum album; assembly: GCA_963277665.1. Taxonomy (NCBI): domain Eukaryota; kingdom Viridiplantae; phylum Streptophyta; class Magnoliopsida; order Santalales; family Viscaceae; genus Viscum; species Viscum album. The sequence continues at coordinate 116,954,280 of OY728127.1, forward strand.
CGATCCGTCAGCAGCCACAGGATCGTAGCGATGAGACGAAGCTTCTATGCCCGGACTTGTCACCTTTCCTTCCAGCCTTCCTTCTCCAGCTTCCATCCTAGGAGGCGTTTGTCGGGTTTGGAGAAAGCGGAGGACACCGAAGGACGTCGTCAGAAGCGACGTGATCGAGACCTTTTGAGGTAGGGGTTTACATTCGTCTCTCTTTTTGATGCAACATGCGGGGTGGGATATTTTTCTTTTGTTCCATGGGATGCAGTTGAACTTTAAATAAAGATAATAACCGAATAAAGAAGGGTTTGGGGTTTTGTGCTGTTTCTATTTCCTTCCAGTTTCTTTATCTTCTGATTGTGATTTTGGATTGAAAGGCCTTTGCATACTAAAAATCAAGGCCGTTGGTGGCCTTTGCGTGCGCAATTGATATCTGAATTGTTTGTGGTTGGTTTTGTTAAAACATGGAAAATGGATAAGAATGTAAAGACTGGCTGAATAAATGAGAATGAAAACATTGTGGGATCACCCCGATTGAACAACGTTGGAATAATGAACATGTTGGTGGTTTGGTTGTTTTGTGGAAAATGCCTTTATTTATGAAAAGTGTTTTGATTATGAAAAGTGTTTTTAAGTAAAAGGTGTTTTCAAATGCGGAAATGTTTTGTGTGTGGAAAGCGTTTTATGTGTGGAACTTTGAAATAAATGAATGATGGAATGTTGTATGGTTGTGATAATCTTTTGTAAATGAAATGGCATGTGGTTGCGTGCGTTTTACCTAACCTTTGTTGTGGATGGAAGGGATATGTTTGTGAAAGGTTTTTTCTGGATGTTAGTTGCCCAGTAGTAATAATTTGTTAAACCATTGCATGAAACATGAAAACCTAAATGGGGTTGGGGGATGATTGTTTGGTTGTTGATGCATGCTTCATGGTAGCAGTGCTAAGGCACATTCTCAGTTTCTCTTTTTAAGAAGCCATAGGTTGGCCTGTGTGTTTGTTATATGTATATATATAATTTTATCTTTGTGTTTTGTCGCACCACACCCATGTCAAGCACCTAGTGCCGAACACTCCCATTTTATGGGAGAGGGTGTTCCCCCTTAGTTACTAGCTCCTTCCTGCTCCTTCTTCCATAGGCTATAATGGCTTGAGGTGACCTTACACCCAAGACTCTTCGGGTAGGTCTCGGAGGCTGTGATGGCTTGAGGCGACCTTTAGCCCAAGACTCTTCGGACAGGCTTACCGTTCACAAGAACCTTCGGGATGAGGCCCAGGTGTCTGCGGGTGGGTTAGTGGTTGTGGCCCAGGTGTGTGTGGGCGAGATGCGTGGTTGTGAGGCCCAGGTGTGTGCGGGCGGGATGCGTGGTTTGGCCCAGGTGTGTGCGGGCGGGAAGAGTGTGGTAGCGTCAGGACGTTTTCCGTTAGGAAGAGCAGCATCTAATTAAGTGGGAAATGGTGCGGGGTACCCAATACTTTTGTTCTATATATATACTAAACATGTTTGTGTTACTTGGTGAGTGTGACCAGTGTGGCTGGGTGGATAGTTTTTCCTTGTTAGTTTCTGGTTCTTCTGTTTTCTCACGGGACCTTAGGGTGTCTCCCCACTTGTGCACGAGAGCTTTAGGTTTCCCTACTGAGTATACTTGTATGCTCACCCTATGTTTACTTTCAGGTTTCCAGGAGGACTACCAGGGCCGTGCGGGACCCTACTAGTCGGGCAGTTGGAGCTGTTGCAGTTGTTGTTCTCTTGTTTTCCTTGGCATTGTACTTTTGAGCTTCCTTGTACTTGTACCATGTTATAAAAATTGATTGAACATGCATGTGGGCTTGGTTTTGGTTTATTTATATACACTTGTTATTTTCCCTTTTTGGTGGTTGACTTGTCCTATTTCCTGATCCAAAATAATAAAAAGGGTAATGCCTCCCATATTTGTGAAAGCTCATACCCTTGGTGCTAGTCGCCAACCCGGGGCCTACTGGAGGTGGGACTCGGGGGTCATTATCTTCTTTTCACCATTTCCAGATCAGGAGGGGCATCTTTGGTGGAAGGGGGTCGTGACACTTAGACTTGGGATTCTCTTCTTCTACTTCTACTTCTTTCATCTTTCTTTTCCTCACCGGTTTAGAGGATTCCTGATCATCAACTTTCAGAACTGCTTCTTCTTGAGTAGGTAAATAAATAAACTGACCAGTCTTCTTGTCAAAGGCTACATCCATCCTTTTGAGTGTACCATCAATCACCAGCATAATTTTTTAAACTCTTGGCTTAGACTTGCATGCCTCTTTGAAAGACTCAAGGCACCGAACTATCAACTTTGAGAGGATTGATGGATACATTATGATCTGAGATCTCAGATTCCCTTTCTTGACATTCTAAAGATTAATAAAAATGTGATTCATCAGGTTAAACTTCCTCATATTTATCAAGAAATCTAGGATGTAGATCTCACTCTTCTTCAGACTATCTTTATCACCCTTTCTCGGTACGATAAGGGCTTGTACCCATAACTCTAGAATCTAGAAATTTGTAGATAGAGAAGCAATCTTCAGAGCCTTATCATCTGCCAGTCTGAGAGTTTCGAATGCTTTTTCCTTAACGAAGCTACCCTTTGAATCTGGAAATACATGAGATATGAATTTGGCTTCACCTTCATTATTCATCCCTACCAAGCTATCTTCCTTGGCATATGAAAGCTTATAAGTCTTACCATAAGACATAAAAGACAATTACACCCTTCCATATTCCTTAAGAAAGGAGACTATTTCATAGAACTCGATAAGAAAATCTGAATACACTTCATCTTGATTCCCAGGTATTGACACCGCAACATCTTCCCATCCATTAAGGTTCATATTCTTGGAAATAAGAGAGTCATAATTGTAAAAGAAGTCAGGATGAAACAACCTTTCTCTGTATACTAGCCACTTCGAAATCATCTTGGAGGAGGACATGTCTTGAGAAGCTACTTCTACAGACATTCAGATCCGATGACCTCTGAGAAGTTCAAAACGGAGATTTCTGATGTTCGGAACGTCTTTAAAAAAGAGAGGCAGATCCTCGAGATGCTGGAGCTTGAAAACCGATGTGGGACAACCATTTGGGGTCCCCATTATATATGCAACGAGTAAGAAGGTTCAACTTCCATGGTTGATCGAACGGTTGTGAGAAGCTGAGATCAGATCTGACGGTCAAAAACCAATTCTCATGAAAACTTGAATCCGATCTTTTGAGGTTTTTTTATTAAAAAAAAGATTTAAAAAAACTATAATCCGAAAACAAAATATATGAAAATTCCCACAATTAAAGTATGACTATGAAAACCTGAGCAAGGAAATTATACCTTTCAGATTGGCTTAGGAATATTATTCGTAATTGGTAACATAAAAAAGACTACGAAAAAAATCTTTATTACAAAAAGACAAATTTTGCAAAACTCACTTCGAAAAACAAACTCAGTATGGAAAAATTAGTACAAAAAGTTTCATTACAAAATTTGAAAACGAAAAACTCATTATGAATGATTCGGTACGAAAATCCCATTATGAAAATACCAGTACGAAATTTTCCATTCCGGATGTTTTTAATATGAAAATTTCCATTCCAGAAGTTTTCTATACGAAAATATCCATTCTGGAAAATATTAGTTCTGGAAATTCCATTCCGGCATTTTAGTTCTGAAATGTTTGAAAAACTATCTTTGAAAAAAATTAGTTATTCTAACAATCAAATGCACTCCCCCTATGAACAGGAGATTATTTCTGTAAGGAGACTTTTTCAACAGAGAGTTAATGAAGAATTATTACCTTATAGTTATCATTCCAAACATCTGTTTAATGTATTCAAATCTATCAGAAGGCAATGATTTTGTGAAAATAACAACAAGTTGATCTTGCGTTCTGATAAACAGAAGAATAATATCTCCTTTAGTTTTGATAATCTTTTCAAAATAGCTTTTTTTACCAGTCATGTGTTGGGAACATCCACTATCCATGTACGATGTATTGTTGCTGGTACTCTCTTTATTTTCCTCAAATCAAGAAGAGAATTAGATTTTCGGAATCCAAACTTATTTGGATCCGAGATTACCAGATAATAAAATTTTAGGAACCCACATTTTCTTAGAAAAGTACGATTTGTGAAATCCTAGAGATTGGGTTTTGTTTAAGGAACAATTCTTTGCCTAGTGACCAACACTTTGACACTTAGTAAAAAATGGGGTCCTTTGAGGAACAAAATAATTGTTACTGAAAATTGGTTTTTCATGGGTATAACCAAATACAGATTTATTTCTTAAAGGTTGTATTTGGGAATACATTTTATCAAAATATTCTTTACCATGGGTAAAGTTCGATAAACACTTATTTAATGAAAAAATTTTGGACTTGAGTTTTATAACCAAGTTTTTATCCTCAAAATCATTAATTTTAGAACTAGAGCTAGGATTGAAATCATTTTTCTTAGAAATTACTTTTTCTTCCTCTTTAGAAAGTTTGTTCTTATCAAAACTTTCTTCCTCGAGATTTTTTGAAATACTTTCAAAATCAGCATTTTTCTTATCAAGTTTTTTAGAAAGATCAGATATCTCTTTTGTAAGAATAGAATTCCTAGAGTTTTCCTTATCAAGTTTCTTATTGAGTTTGGAATTCATAATTTCAAGAAGTTCAGAAAACCTAGAAACTTCTTCATAAGTAGGTAAAGTATTTTCTTCAACAGAAGAGGATTCTTCATCATAAGAGTTATAATACTTAATATCATTATAATTTAAAGAAACATTGGTCAATGATTCATCATTTCATAACTTAGGCATAAAACAATGATTATCAATAGGTAATCTAGCTATAAGTCCATGATTATTCTGTCCTGAGGATTCATAATCAGAAGATTCATCTGAAGTGTCACCACCACTGGCACTCCAGGTTTCACTAGCATTCAATACATTCTTAGCTTTGGCTTTATAGTACTTCTTTCTATTCCTACTTGAATGCCTTTCTTTACTTTCTTTCTTTTTAAGCAAAGGTAAATCTGGTCTAATATGTCCAGCTCTCTTGCATTCATAACAATTGACTTCTCCATATTTCTTATCTTTCCTTTCCTTCTTCTTATACTTGGATTGGAAATTTCTCTGGCCAGCTATCTTGTTCATCTTTCGAGCAAGATTTTCTAACTCATTCTCAGATATTTCACTCTCACTAGATTCGGATTGGAAAATAACTTTCTTAGACTTGGATCTGGTTACTCTCTCAGGAGTCTTAGCTTTCTTCGGATTTAATGTTGTTGTAAAAGCAAAAGTACCATTCCCATTCTTCTTTTTGATGTTGTCAGCATCTCTCTTCATTTTGGTTTCATGTTGTAGAAGAGTTCCAAATAACTCATCAAGAGAAATTTGAGTAACCTTATTGTTTTCATATATAGCTGTTCTTTAGGATTCCCACTCATTGGGCATAATATCAATTATCTTGTCCACAAGTGCTTCATCATCTAGCCCTTTTTCTCCCATAGACTGTATACTGTTGATGATAGTCATAAATCTCTATTGAACTTTACATATTGGTTCACCATACGGAAATTTGAAGCCATGATATTCATCTCTAAGCATAGCTCTCCTGGTTTCAATCACTTTAGAAGTTCCAAAGTGTGTAACCTCTAACTTCTTCCAAATAAAATTAGTTGATTCACAAGAAGAAATTTGGATATATATATTTCTAGTCATTGAACACAGTAGAGTATTGTGTACCTTATAGTTAAGTTGATACTCTTTCTTTTCTTGGTTAGTAAAAGTTCTGACTTCCTTATCAGGAATTTTATAATCACCAGTAAGAATAACAAAGTTTTCCACTCTAGTATTGATAACAAAAGTCTTCATTTGATCTCTCCAGTACTCATAGTCATTACCATCAAATATTGGTGGTCTTGTAGGATTTATATTATCAATGTAACCAACATTAATTCCTGCCATACTAGAACAACCTTTGGAACACAAACTTGTTAGTATAAAAATATTCGTAATAACAAAGTTCCGAATGAGAATGTTAGGAATTAAAATGTTCGGAATGAAAAAGTGAGCAAGAAAAACATATACGTGAGAATAAGTATTTCATAGACATCCTTTGATACCAATTGTAGGATCTACAAGATCTAAATAATGATTTAGATGCTCAATTTACAAGAGGGGGAGTGAATTGTAGACTTAAAAAATTCCTTTGGAACCTTTAAAGTTAGTTATGATTAACTATGTTTTCCTTAAGCAAAGGAAAGGGCTAAGTTTAACAATGTTAAACTTAAGAAAATTCACAACACCTATAATACCAATTGTAAACTTGGAAAGGGATTCTGAATATAGGTTCCGAACAAATGGTTCTGGAAATTGAAACTTAACTAAAGATTACAATATGATATTCTACCTTAAAGTGTATAGAATCTAAATGAAACAGAGTACAAGTAAAGAAGTATAAGAAAGTTATTCATTCCTTATAATACAAAATGAAGAGGAAAATAAAAAAGTAGTAGAACTAGAAGTAACAAGATATAAGTCTTTTAACCCAAAGAGAAGGGTATCCAACATCCTTGGATAAAGGTCCCTTGATTTATACTTTGAAGAAATTATGTCTTACCCACACCAGGGTAAGCCCTCGATACGAAGATCAGAGTGTCTCTATCATGATATCCCCACAAGCCCTCAACTTCAATGTAGTTGGCAACCTCTGTATTCCTCAACAAGAAAGCCCTCGAACTTCAAGGTAGTCGGCACCTCTGTCTTCCTATCCCCGGAAGTCCTCGAATGTAATCACCAACATTCGGAGTCGCACGAAGCTTTGAGAGTTAATAAGATACTCTCTCTCTAGAAATCACTTCAAGCATGTAATCACATGAGTTGAAGATCTGTCAGCATTTCAGCACTGAGCCCTTTCGAATGAGCTCCTATTTATAGGTATGGTCGGCCTTCGTTCCAACGGTCATATTTTCCTTAAAAATCGGAGGGACCTGTACACAAGTAACTTAACCAACGGTTAGTTCATAACAGAATAGACGACATTGTTTTATAACAAAACAAGTGTAACACAATGTACGACACCGTTTTAAGTCTAACTAAAATGTTCGGAGTGAATGTTCAGAGTGTAAACTATAAAATATTTTTTTAGAGTCTAAATAAATTCGGAGTGTATAAATCAAAGATGATCAGATTCTGTTTAATAGATGAATTCGGAATGAGAATTCGGAATGAGAATTCAGAATGAGAATTCGGAATGAGAATTCGTCATCAGAATTCGTAGTGATAATTCCTCATCAGAATTCGTAATGGGAATTCGTCATCCGAATTCGTAATGAGAATTCATCATCAGAATTCGTAGTGAGAATTCATCATTAGAATTTCATAAGGATTCGTATCCTGAATCTAGAGTATATCTTAATCAGAGTTCGTATCCGGAATTCGGAATGAAACTTTATCAGAGTTCGTATCCAGAATTCAGAGTTGAACTTCATTACAGTTCTTTTCCAGAATTCGGTGTAGAACATTATTACAGTTCTTTATCCAGAATTCGGAGTTTAAAACAGAATGCTTCAAATCAAGGTTTCAAACAATTATGAGAAAATAGAAATGAATCTGAATCTTATACTTACGAAAAATATGAATAAAAAAATGATAAGGATAATTTATCATATAAAAGCAATTTTTCTTGTAAAAGCGATTTTTCTTATAAAAGTGATTTTTCTTATAAAATTGATATTTCTTATAAAAGTGATTTTTCTTATTAAAGCGATTTTTCTTATAAAAGAAATTTTCTTATGGATAAGGTGTTTGTGATTTTCAAAACAAGAAGGAATGGAAAAGTAATAAGGAAAACCTTATTGACTCAACAGATATTCCACTGGTAGAGTATTATATGAGATATCCTATTATATACGAACTAGTACAAGTCATATTTGTGGAATTTTTATAAAATTCCCAAACTGATCCTTTAGAACACATAACATAAAGACTCCCAATTTTAATAAAATTAATTTCTCTACTAGACATAAACAACCAGTTTCACACACACTATTCCAATGAACATTATCACATATTGAACAATACATGATACCATCCATACGAAGGTTCATATCCTATATAGGGTATACCAATATTCATTAATCGAATTCTTTCGTAAGAGACTCATTTTAAACCATTTCCACTTCCACAATGAAAAACACTCTTCCTTAGTCACATCTCAATATTTAATGTTCTTTAAAACTAACATTTTAGCTTGTTGACAACATATTACAACCCAAATTTACATTCATTTACACTGTATTCATTTATCCATTTACATTATCATTATTAGACACTCATTTATTCAAATTATTCATGATTTAAAACACATCCTAAACATCATGCCCTGCACACCCCTCCCATGTGTACCTATCATGAGGAATTACACCTATATATCTTTGTGCCTAAAATGGTGAATGGATGCACATTATCATTCCATTATGTCTATGATAAAAATAACATAAAATAGTAACATCAAAAAACATGTGAATCACCCAATGGTGGAATATCATTCAACTACAACGGAACACATTTAAAACAACAATTCCCACCCCGTGTACATGGGTTTTCCATCTTACATGGGTTAGTTATTTCTGGGCACTAAATTGTGGCAAGGCCCAATACTTCTTAATATCTCATATACACTTCGAAAATAATAGGATCTAGAAAATGAACTTCTCTAATAGCATTTTGTATCATCCCAAACCAGGGATCCAATAAACCAGTGCTCCGAGATGGGTCCTCACATGACCTCAAGCACACCTCACTATATGCTACAAGTTTCCGAATAGAAGAGAGGGTTGAATAAGTAGTGTTGGGAGACTATGTCCTCTTTATTATAGTAAGAACGTAGTGAATAACAAATTAAATAGAGGAAAAAATATGTATTAACTATTGACCATGAATAATCAAACATCTACAAAAGATGGGTACATACCATAAATGATAATAAATATATTCTTTCGTACTAACGGTTCCAAAATTTCCTGAAAACCAAAAATTAATACAACCATGAGAATAAAAAAACGGTCCTGACTCTATGTCTGGAACCTCACCCCCGAACATCCTAATCCATGCTCAACTCCCCAGCATAAGTCCTTTTCCCTTTTCCAGACATGTAACTATAAAATCTTCTCTATTACCGAACAGTTTCCCCAGATGTGTGTGATTAAAACCCTTTAAATAACCACCCACGTTGTCTACAAAAAATCATATATAAACTGATAGTTCATGAATAAATAAATAAAGTATATGTTAAAAAATTATTTCGTAGTTTCTATTAGTTAACAACATGCACTTTTACCATTTTCATCTTTATTTCAATTTCCTCACTTATTTTATCATCATTAGTAAATTAATATTTGTCACATGGTCCATGGGTTTGGAATTAAATCAATTAAATGATTCCATATGTTTATCAATTACTATGTGTATAGAAATATTTTTAGTTCTCTAACCCTCATTGGATAACATTTCAAAATAAATACACTACACTTACCTAGAACACTCAGTCTAGGAAGTCTCAGAAAATGCATCTGTTAGGGGAATTTTTCCCCAGTGATCTTCCATAACTTGTGCATTATGGGTTGGGGTTTAGAGCATCAGTATATCCCAATCCATGGGTATAGAAACAAAAGTTGAATACCCCACAAAAACAAATAAATGTGCACAAAAATATATATCCTTTGACAACATATTGCATATCACAAACCATAGATAATAAATATCATAACATTCAAATTCATAATCATAGGAAATAAAGGATTATCATAAATCCTTATCCCATTATAGCATTTAACATTTTCATTTCATAACCCATTTAACCCATGTTTCTTCCTTACACCTTAAATAAGTAAGCATATTTCATAAATCCAACACGTTATCCCAATTTATTATAATTATAATATCCTACATGTTATCCCAAATAATGTATATAGAAATTTACAAGAATTTACCCATTTAATATGTTAACCATTTAATATAAATTATTTCACTTTTGAATTTCAAGGATATTTCACAAATCACTTAGCAAAATCATATTATTATATCCAACTCAATTAATGTTAAGACAAATAATCTATATACTGTTATCAAGCTCTAGAAAAAACTATTCATTTTACATATGTAATCGAGTTTTACATTCCAACATGTTCTTCAGAGGGTACAACTTATATCATATCAATTTTTTTGTAAAAATTTCAATTTACAATGTTTAGAATCATTAGTGATCCCCATGGGTGGCCCTAAATTCTCTTAGACAACCTCAAACAATCCCACATGAGTCACGAGGTTTTCAAATCCCCGTTTGGAAAATTATTTTTTCCAGCTATTACTAAAAAATTTAAACGCACATCACGTCGAAGAGAGATAACTACAATGAAAGAAAAATTCAACCTACATACTATGGGATATAACTTGTAGAAAAATTAATTCAAATCTAAATTTGAAAAAAAACTCTATAATCATAGAATTATATTTGGATTCAAACACCCCGTGATGCTTCAACATATAATACATTAGAAAAATATGGGTTTAGTGCTTTAGAAGAAGTTTAATGAAACGAAAAGCCATAATTAGTAAAAAGATAATAAAGTGGAACTCTAGAGATACCTGATGCTTTTATTAGTCACCAACGATGCTCCAAACAACCTAGAAATGATGGAGATCAATATGTTGGATTCTTGGGGGAGTTTGGTTCATCACTAGAGTTGAGAGGAGAAGAATGTGAAGGTAAATTTATTGAACATAAAAATCATGAGATATTAGTATTTTAATTCCATACATTATAATGGGTTTTATGGTATGGAATCATGGTTTTCCAAACTATGATCAATATGTGTAGTAGCCTTTATCAAAGAAGGGCTGAGACGCACTATTTCCTAGGGATTATGCACATATTGGAAAATTGTTCACCAACTGTCCATAATGCCTCTGTCCATGTGGGGTTCAAGACACACAATTTCCTGTGAAGACTTGAATGATTTATCAAACAATGAAACATTCCCTGAATGGCTTGATTTACCCTTCATTAAACTCTCAAACCCCCATAACACCCCCAATAATCCTCTTATTACAGGTAACCATTTAATTAACCAATACTATGAGGCTTAGACCTAACTTTAAAAAAGTTCATACTTCCATGAGATCTAGGGTCTTACATCACACCAATAGACATTTGAACCAATTTATGGAAAATAATAATCATATTTTCATTTTAGTGGATGGGTATTGGTGTAATTTCAATATTGAGAGAAGTTTGATTGCAAGTATGAATAGTTATAAACAATGGTGGATAGGGGGTCAATTTCCAAAATATTAAAAAAGTATTTAACATTTTTGATTCTAGTATAAATAATCATTACCTATATATTATTCTTGGATTATTGTATTTTATATTAACTGAGACTAAAATAATAAAGAAACATTCATTTTATCGTTTTTTAATTATTTTTTTTTGAAAACAGAAGATATAGTATTTTGATTAATGGTGAAATAAAATCACAAGGTGGATTTATTATAATTTTTCATAACCAAAAATAACCACATCCCTCCACCACCACTCATAGAATATTATATAGTGGTGGTAATAATTATTCTAGAGATAAATTATAAAGCTTGTAAAAATCCCTCAGTGAAAGCCTTGATTTCAATTAATGAAAACAAGATGTGGATCATGGGTGAAATAAATTTCATTATAGAAGAGTTCAATTCTATACTATTTCCCAAAATTATCTATTAATATTTATAAAACTACTATGAATAAATCTTTAGTCAACATGGATAATTGGAATTTATTAGTACGATACCTTAAACGGAAGGATATTTGACCGAAATGTACAAATATTTCATCGGAATAATTATCCAACATAATATATTTGATAGTGAATTTATGAAAAACATCACCTGTATTTTGAAAAAATTATATCAAAATATTCTACGGTGACCCAATTATATATGATGTAGAATTGTGGCTTTTATAGAAAAAATATATGGACTTGAGGATAAAACTCGATAAATCAGGTGATTTTTTATTTGACTAATAGGATGTAATTTTTTTAGCATGTTTCAACATATAGAAACTCCTAATTATTTAAATATCAACATATACATCTTGAGAATATTTTCACCTGATTTTAATACAAACGTTTCTATATATTAGGATAATGATCAGGGTGATTTGATGTTTGATGTATCTTTATAATACTCTTGTCCAATAAAAACCATATTTTTTAGGAATTTATTTTTTTACTATATTTAATTTTATCAATAACTTCTTTAAAATGCAACCACGAGTTCTAACAAACAATAATAAAATATTGTTATTATTATTAAAACATAGATTTTACAACCTAATAATTAAATTTTGGATGAATTAATATGAATATACAAATTTTCAATATTATTAATAATTTTTTATATAAGTAAAACATAATGGTAATAATACAATTAATTTTTCGTAATGTCATTCATGTTTTATAAATACTATTTTTTCAAAAAAAAAATATTTGTATATATATTTTTAAGGAAATATAATTTAGTTTTTGAAAATATTAGAATTTTATTTTTCTAAAATTAAATATATTTTAAAATTCATAATATATAAATTATTTAGGGTTATTTTTTAATATTTATTTGAAAGGTTAATTTTTTTGTAGAATAGTAAAAGATGTCTACGTTTATTGAAAACAACCATATCATTTAAATAATTTATAACGATAATTTTTTTAACTTGTATAGAATTAAGAATAACTGAATTATATTTTTATTAATCCAATTTATATTTTTGAAATAATTTTATATTGAATTGTTATATAAAAAATTAGTCCTTTGAATTGATTCTCATTAGAAAAATTCTTTCCCTTTACAATTTCATGTTTAATTTTAAATTAATTTTTTCATTATAAGTGAATGGAATTTGGAAAAATGGATTAATATTTTTAATTTAAATATTTTTTAATCTAAAAAGTTAAAATTATAATTTAACTGTAACTAATAACAAAATTATATAAATTATTTAACATGGTTTAGGTAAAAATATGTTTATCGGTTGGACTAAATTTAAAAGAGAAGTGTTAAAAATGACCCAAAACATATGCATCACCTATTTAATAAAATATTTATACCATATATTTTAAATAATAGATAATGGTTTATATTATTCCATTTTTCCATGATAAAAACATTTGTTCACCTTTTTATTTTAATGAATTAAAATTATGCCACAAACCTCACATATAAAATGTCACATATTCTCCCCCACCCCTCTTTACACTTCCAAACCGTTTTTGTTCTAAAATTATCTTCCAAAAATGTATCCATAGTTCCCTAATCTCATCTTATTAACCTTATTTTTATCATAAATCAATCAAATGAAGGTTTTTCATTCAATCCCTAGGTGGTAAACTAATGAAGTGATATGATTCTTGAATGAGAGATTTTGATTTAATTTTTCCATCAAACACCTACTACTAAAATAAATCCAAAATTATATAATATTATCCTAAAATTAAAAATGAGAAAACTATTTTATATAATTTTCATGGGCTTAATCGTTATACTCTTCCCTCAAATGGTAAACAATAACACCACTCGTCTATAAGGCGATCTACCTCCCGGTGAAATAATGTGACATGTGTTTCATTAACTCCTATAACAACTGTGTATGATGAAAAATATAATGTATTTATATCTTATTATTTACATAAATATACATCAATAATTATACTATAATATATAAATTCTTTACACTTTATTCTATAGGAAATGGGATATTGTTGTTCATCTATACAGTGGAATACTAGATCGCATAGCTAAGTTATCTATTTTCACATACATTGTATATAAAAGGTAATTACATCTACATTTTATTAATATATGTGATATATATGAAATATCTATAATTATGAAAATATAATATATTATTATTCTTTTTTAAATTCATCCGATGAGGAAATGGAAACATTATTATTCTATACATATAGCTTACTATCTCAATGAATAATCTATTTCATTTTCTATTAGAAAAAATTATAGATTACCATAAATTAATGTATACTAAATATATATGATATTAAAAAAATGGTAAAATTATATATATGATTTTACCACTAAAAAAGGTAGAGGATAAAGTTTTTAACATAATTGATAAAAAAAGTAATTAGTTTCTGAAACCTGATTTGAAAATTGATTTTCTAATGAATAGGTAATAAAATATAATATGTAAATCATATACAGTTACATGTATATAAAAATTATTATGTAAAAGTATTATATTTAATGTAGATTATTTATATAAGAATTTTTTACTAGTACTAATACAGTCGAGACTTAACGTATGATATTTTTCTCCGAATTTTCCATATTTGATAAATTTTTTATGTTATGCTCAAATAATGTTTTATGAGGTGTATATATATCCCATATGAAATGTTATATTAGGATCATAATTCATTACACAATATTTAATTATTTAATTGATGTCACTCATTAATGGAAATAATGATTCTTAATATACCAACATGGTAATGATTTTTTGTTACAACGCCATCAATTATTGGGATAAATTATGATTCTGATTCTGATGATTAAATCATATGATTCATAAATCAATAAACTAATGAAAATTATTATCCTATTACTATTTCATTCTAATTCATTTTCCTTCATTTTTCTCCATTTATTTACTCAAAAGACCAAAATATTTTTTTAATAAAAATGGGCTCTATTTCTTTCTTCGGTCAAAATAAAATTTCCTTCTAAATCCATTTTATCTTAATATGAGTTCAATACTGTTTATATATTTTTTGAAATGAATTTTCATGTAATTATAAAAAATAAGGTCCTTTTAGGGTGTACCTCAAATTTTAATGTAATTTACTTTTTAACATATATGGCAAGATCATAATTTCCAAGAAAACATTACAATTATTTTCATTCAAGAATCCTTTATATGTTATGGATTTTATTTTAAATTTTTATATTTTAAAAATATGTTTTGATATTGAAATTTTAATAAGGTGATTTTAAAATAATAGATAATTTATATAAGAAATGATCCAAATGTTTTTTATTTCAAAACAATATCGATTTATAATGAAATCCTTTTATGTTATATAATATTTAATGGGGATATGATATAATGATTCCATTTTTTATTTTTCCTTTATATGGTTTTTGGTATGTTGAAAATATTTTTATCAAACCAGTTTATCTTCCATGAGTTATATCATGATAAAATGATTATAAAACCCACATATTCAATGTGTTATGATTTAATGAAATGATGAAAAGATTATGAAACATGTCTCTTTCCCAATGTTTATATTTTGATAAAGTATAATGAAATCTTGCTATTTTCTTAAGTTATGATCTGATGAATATTTTATTTCACTAGTTCACAATATATATCCCTCTAATTTAATGGGTAATGATTGTTATCTCAAGTGCTAAATATTACTATAATGGTGAGTGAATAGGGTTTTGTAAGGGACACTATCAACTATGATATTATTTAGAGTAATCCTTGAAAACTATGATATATTGTAGAGTGAACTCATTCCACTATAATAGAAAATGAAATAACCTAGAATATTAAAGGAAATGGTTTTATATTATTATGTGAATGAATGAATTACAAGTCTCATTCCATTCTTATTCTCTCCTAAATCATGTTATTTTATTCCCTTTTGACTTGTTTCTTATAAAAAGAATTATCTTATTCCATGAACCATGATTATGATCTTTGATATGATGCATATGGTTTCTAAATGTTATAATATTGTCCTGAAACCCATATTTCCATGTTATGTTTACAAATCTACCTTATAAACCAGTACTAATCATTTCAGCTAAACAATCATATGTTTCATTTCCCTAGGTAATTAAGAAATTTATTTTATATTTTTATTTTAATGGGGGTTAAATTAATGAAGAAATTTATTAGAGACAATTTAGTTTCATAATTAACATGTTATTTATGTTTCCATGTTTTCAAAGACAACATACCATTATGATCCATTATTGTGTTTTTCTGAAATATAATGAATATTCATTAGAAAATTATTTAACAAATTTATATGAAAATCCTGGGTATTTATTATTAGTATCAATGGATATGTTTCATTAATCTTGGGAAACTGTTAATTTTTAATTTTTCGGATATCCCCTTGGATAAGAAAATTATAGGTTAACATCCTAAAGATATGGTAAGGAGTAGATTATATGGATTCCCTATAAATAAATCCATCTATAGATACTAAATGTGAATTTCGTTATGATATAGATGTTCCTATTTGTAGTAACTCAGAAATATGTGCATCATGATTGAATCAATAAATAATGATATAGTAAAATGGACCATAATATGCACATAGATTAACACTATCA
This sequence comes from Viscum album, assembly GCA_963277665.1. Lineage (NCBI taxonomy): Eukaryota > Viridiplantae > Streptophyta > Magnoliopsida > Santalales > Viscaceae > Viscum > Viscum album. Next base: position 116,970,685 of record OY728127.1, read on the forward strand.
GGGGATATTCTTTGGTTAATTCAATTTTTTTACAAACCACGATGATGCATTTCAATATATGATTATCATTATCAAAAATTTTTAAACCTAAGGAATCATATAATTGGAATAATTTTTCCTCATTTATATATCCTAATTTAAACTTCATGAGATTGTGGATTTAAACTACATTTATTTTTTCTCAAACTATGTTTTTTGTTTTTAGTTGATGGTTATAACCTGATAAAATAAATTTAAAGTATAATTCAATGGAAAATTAAACAATTTTATTCCTAATAAAATAAATTTTATGGGACATTGAATAAAAAGTATAATTTTTAAGCATAAAAAAATTCTCAAGATATGAATCATTTTGGAATTTCTAATGATAAATAGGAAAAAAAATTCTGATGAGTACATTATAATGTAATTCCTGACATCGTTTTGTGGTTCCACTAATACATTAGTTTATGGGAAATATATCTCACCCTTGATAAAATAGTTTCCAACATCCATTTATTTGATAATGGGAATTTAATTTTGGGTTTATGTCATTAGGAAGGTGAGGTGGCCCAATTTTGGGAACATAACATGAATACAATGTAATTAAATGAAATTAACTCTAAGGATCTGGATGAGTTCATAGTCATTAATTTCATTAATATTATTCCTCATATTAATGATACAATGATGGGGAAGTGGTCCATGATGATAAAGAAAAAGGATCATGAATTTGTTGGTAAATGTGAGGAATATTTTACAAGACATCCTAGTTATACTTTTGGTAATATTTTCATACCTAAAATTAATGTCGATCGATTCAATAGTATCTAAAACCATTATATATATACCATTTACATACGACACTTCTGTAGCTTTGAATAGATTTTTCAATTTGCATTAATGATGAGTATGGAGGATGGATTTATGTATTTGTCTCATGGTATTGAAAAGAAGTGAAATATTTAATTAATAGTCAAATATAACAACCATAGACTATAAAATATGATATTCTATTATTATTAATATATGTATACAATTAAGGAAGAAATATTATGAAGGGGACTACTAAATTTTCTTAATTATGAGAATGAAAGTTATTGGGAAATATATTATCAAAGTGGTGGAAAATATATATATAAATATACAAATAGATATAAAGATCCATAGATTTCTCCACCAAAACACTAGTGTTTAAAATTTATATAGTAGCAGAACATTTCTGAAAACTTCATAAATAATAATTTTAATGGTGATTATAATCATAAAAAACCCCTTATGTTTTTGGAAAGATGGAAATATCATGAAATAACTATTTATGACAAGGGTTGTGATAATGATGTGATGAATGGAACTCATACCATCCACTATAGAACTGGTAATTCCATAATTCACTATGTATATATCAATTAATTCTTATATGAATATTTTTGTAAGGGTATAATGATGAAACGAAAATAATTATATGAATAAATATTAAAGAAAACCCCAAATAGTATGGTGATCAAGTATCATGTATTTGATTCCCATCTTATTTACATTTATTAGAATGTGATTCTTGAAAATGTCTTCATTCTTCATCGAGTTGAATTTTATGTTATATTGGGAAAGGATTGAAATTATAAGCATAAATCCAACATATGTTTTGGAGGAAGGGATTTCGTATTTAATATCCGAAACAAACATACAATTGTTTACCAGTTAAATGATATTTGATAACTTTAGAGGGAAATCACATCCATTGTATGAGTTTGGATTCCTACTCATGATGGGAGTTAGTCTCAAATGGTTGGGGAAGAAATCAACATCAAAGATATTCTTATTTTTTGATAGTAAAATTATATAATTATTGAAGAGGTTATAATACTTCCACCATGATATGATGTTTAGTAATTAATAGAACTAATACTTGGTTCCTTGCATATTTTAATGACTCCCAATAGAATGGCCTTGATTGTGTTGGAGTAATTGAAGAAAAAACCACAAGGGAATCATGATAAGGGAATCTTTTATAAAAATGGTTTCACCTCGGGGTAAACCCATTTTATTTAAAAAAATATGGATCAATGAGTCTTTTAATCGACTATCTAGATTTGGAGAAGATCAAAATCGTGAACAATTATCATATTACCATTATTTATGACTTGTTTGATCAACTATGTCAAGATCAATACATTTCAATGATTTAAAATTGTTCATGAAATCATTAATTGAAGTCAAAATGGTGGATATGAAATATATCAATAATTATAATTTATGGATACTATGAATGGATAGATATTCCGTTTGATTTTAATAATTCCACCTCTATATTGATATATTTAATTAAAATAGTATTTAGATATTACATTGATTATTTTTTTCAATATAGATGATAATATAATCGATTCAATGAAAATTTAATATAATGGGGATCACTTGAGGATTTTACTATTGTCCAATTCAAAATAAAATTTGTAGGAAAAATTTAATAAGTTTTAATTTAGGCTAAATAAAGATTAATTTTGGGGTGATATATTCTCAGTATAGTGTATATCTCTGGATAAATCAAGGATAGAGGCTATTGAAAATTGTCCAGTACACACTATGGTGTCTGATATAGAATGTTTTCTTGTGTTGGATGTATATTATCAATGATATATAGAAAAACTCTCATGAATATATAATACACTCACAAAGATTACTCCAAATAGATCTAATAACTTTAATATAGATTGGTGAGAGGGAAATTTCTCAGAACTGATGTAAAGATTAGTTGTCCCAAATTTTCATACATTACCATATTCTATATAAGGTTATTAATATATTCTGTTCAATCAAATAATGGATTGGGATGTGTTCTTATATAGAGTAGAATAGTTATATCTTAAGCCTCATGAAAAATGATCTTTCAGAAGAAAAACAATAAAACTAATGATTTTGAGTCAGCTAAAGTAATTTTTCAATTACAAAAATTAAGGAATTATCTTTATTGAGGATTCTGGGATAAATATACCAATAAAAAAAATTCAAGTATATAATGGAAAAAAGGAAATGAATATGTTCTATAAGATACAATTAGAGATGATTAATGATTATAACTACTGAATATAAAAACACTGTAGGAATGGGAATATGTTTCATGACGAATTGATTAAAATTGAACATTCTTGGTTATCCATGAAGATAATCACAACAAGATCAATATTACTATATTATCAATGTATGTGTCTTGAAACCCTAAATAAAAATGTATAACCTCTTCTTGATAAATTAAAATTTTAACGATTTATTCATGTGGATATTATAGGGGAACATAAGGGAGATTTGATTTTGTAAAAGAATGATAGAAATATTCATGAGTTTAGCAATGATCATGATAGAGTCTTAGGGTTCTGAAAACAAGTTTTTGTCATTCATAATAGATTAGAGGAATGTGTTTTTAGAGGGATCACATATTTATTCATTATCAATTCATATATTAAACATGAATATGTATACACATTTAAAAGTGTATTTCTTGTCGGACAGAACGGAGATTAATATCATAGAGTTTGTATATCGGTACATTGATTGTCATCATGTTTTTGCTTAGATAGAAAGGTAAAATGGGATGTCACATCTACTACTCATAGCAGAAAGGATTTTGGAAAACTACACTATGTATTCTATCATCAAATTCAACAAAACATCTAATTGCAATAATACTATATGGGATGTAGTTGACCAACATACAAATCAAAAACAATTAATTATGAAAAAAATATTATTTCTATATTGATCAGATATCCATGATATACATTATATATGTTGTATGTTTTCATGGAGAATAACAATCAAATATAACTGGTCAGGATTTATGTTTTACCTCAATGTTCATTTATATTATCTGATAAATTATTGATACAACGTTATATTTTAGAAATGAACATCATCTTCCAATAGATATTTAGTGTGAGAATAAAATTAAAACCCTAGAGGATATGTCAATATCTTATTCGACGGGTTTCAAATATTTTTGGGATCAACACCTTCCTCTAGTTAATTTCTCTTATAGAAATAGATTTGATTAGAGTATTCATATTGATCCATATAAATCTCTCTATGGATATTATTGTAGAGAACAAATTTTTTGGAATAATTTTAGTGAAAAAACTATATTGGTACATGAGATATCTAATTAAATTACATAGAAGGGTAGATCGATTCAACAATACATAATAACGAAAAAAATTACATAGAAAGGTAATGCTAATAATCACTGGCATGATCTGGAGTTTATATTTGGTGAAAAGGTGTTTCTTAGAGTTTCTCCTTGGAATAATATAAAGTGATTTAAGTAGAAATGGATTATAATACATAGGTATATTGGTCCCTTTGAAATGCATGACTATGATAGGATGGTAGACTATCAGTTGGAACTTCCAAAAAACATCACTCAAATCCATTAATTTTTCATTATATACATCCTCCGGAATTACATACATGGAAATTCACATGTAATGAAATCATAGGTCATTCCAATTGATATTGATTTTTATTATGAAGAACAATTGTTGGATAATATTGATCATACCGATAAAAGTCATTAAAATCATACCACTCAAATAGTAAATGTTTTATAGTGAAAATTTTCATTTGAGGAATCTATATTTGAATATGAGAATTTATTGTGGTAGAGGTATCCTAAATTTTTTATACCTATGTGATTTAATTTTGTAGGAGAAATTAATTTAATGGGGAGTATAATGTAAAACCCTATTATTTTATAATATTTGTGAAATAAATAAAATTTTGTCAATAGCTTGCGTTACCTGCTCCACATTGTTTTAAGGAATTATGAAAAACTAATAACAACAATATTTAAAAAAGTCTATTATTATAGTGCCTTTATAAATTTTTCTGTGAATAATAATAAAAAGATTTATATTATGTAAAATAATTTAATATAATGAAAATATATTGATAAAAATTACTTAATTGCGTAAAGACATTATATATTTATAAACTAATATTTTCTCAAAAAAATTATTTAAATATTTTAATTTCTGAACAATAATAAATAAATTATTTACAATTTCAAAAAAAAATCTTGTGAAAATTTACTTTATTTTTGAATTCATCATACTAGAAATATCTTCTGTTGATGTTTTTTTATTTTTCTGAATATATACATATATTATTTATTAAATATTGAATATTAATTCCTGAATGGCATGAAGGCATTCATTTTTATTTATTTTAGATAACCCCCCTTTCAAGGGATGAAGGGGAACCCTTACAAGGCCTATAGGCTCAGAGATTACACAGACAATAGGCATAGGAAATTTCATGACCCGATGGTCTTAAGGAATTCAACCAGATTATCTACAAGGAACTACCCCTCCCCAGCATCTACCTCATGATAGTAGTTCTCCACCTATGTATGGTCATCTAGCTAGGCTTACCGTGCAAAAACAGGCCGGTCCCGAGGGCATAGCCAAACTCTCTCAATATGACAAACCAATATGGCTCTTCTTTGGTGAGTGCACCTGCTCTGAATCCTCTTATGGGGATGCTCTTTTTTTGTTGTGTTTATGGGGAAACTGCATGTGGCTGAAGTCCTTGAGGTTGCCCGAAGTCCTTAAAGGTGGCCCGTAAGCCCTTCTAACTCGAAGGCTTGGGTGGCGCAAAATCCTTAAGGGCTCCAATCCCAAACTGGTGCCTCAAGGTGAATTTTTCCAACTGCTACAGTACAGAACAGTACCTTCTACAGTGCAAACTATAGTTCCCACATAGTATACACCTTTGTAGTTTCAAAATTTATTAGTGTGTTATTTACATCACATATAAAAGGTCACCCCCAATATTATCACTTTCGTAGTACAAAAAAATCATTGGATCGGCCAGAAAATTCCCAAATATCATCCTTAATTCCATATTAAAATTTTATAACCCTTATTTTTTTCATAAATCAATCCTTAAATGGATTTTGTGGAAAACCCTTGTTTTTACCCAAGAAGTGGTAATATTTTTCCACAAATATTCTTATTTTATTTCATCCTTAATGTACATAATATATTAATAATAATTTTTGATATAATAACCTCAATATATTATATATATTGATATATTTTTCTTTTATGTGAATGAACGATATCCATCTCATCTTCAACTGATTAAGAAATAATAACATCGATCAGGTGAATGGTAGACTACCTCCTCATAAAGAAATGGGAAACATTTTCAATAAAAACCTCTCATGGATGGGTATGATGACAAATATACAATATATATATATATGGTATTTCTAGAAAAAAAATATTTCTATGAATATATTATCAAATATACTTAGTTACATTACATTCTATAGAGAATACGTAAATATCGTTCATGTATATAGCAGACAACCACCTCACAATGTGATGTTATTCGTTTGTCACATATGTCTTAAATGGAAGGTTATACATGGTTAATGTAATGAATATATGAATCCTTGAACCCAAAAATTTGGATTCAAAAAATAAATATGTTTGTTATTTTATTTCATAATAGGAAATAGAAAAATAAAAAATAAAAATTCACCCTAGCAATTTTTAGGTAGATGTTTTGGAGAATTATACATCTACATTAAAAATTAGCATAGATATTAAAAAATTTAAACAATTGTATTCTCATGTGCTACCTCATTATTTGAAAGAAAAACTAATTTAAGTTCTAAAAAACCTATGAAAAATAGTTTAATACAATGGGTGAACATTAATTTTCTAATGTAAGGGATATAAATTTTTTTAGAAATACCTTTCTCTGAAATATATAGATCTTATTTAATAAATTTATTCAATAAACAATTTAAAATAACAATATTTAAAATAGGGTATTAAAAAAATTATTAAATACTCTAAAATTGTGTTGTTTACTTTAAAATCAATATATTTTATTAATAATAATACCTTTGAAGTAGTTATTTGGATTTCGGTTTTTTGAAAACATCAAATTTTATAGATTAATCCTGACACTCAGAAAGATTTAAGAAAAATATAAAGCCACGTACCAAAATCACATGTGGGACATCGTCCCCTATAGGTCATGGGTGACTCACCATAACGCATCATATCGTTTGATAGTCTACAGCGTAAATTAATGAATTCATTTAAATGGTCATTCCTTTCTCACTAATAACCCAAAAAAGTATAATAACATATATGAATTTATTTCATTAAAGAAAATAATTTTACAAATTTATTAACATGCCATTATAATATTTTGACAATTTAAAAAAAAATAACAAGGAGAAATATGTTATTATAAAAATATCACTTATATAAAATACATAAAAACGACAGAATAAATTAAATGTCTGCGAAAATTAAAGATCATGGAATTTCATAATTTTTTTGATTATGTCAATATCTAAATAATGAATGAATACATAGATTTATATGGAAAATACACACATAAAACGAAAATTTTTATAATTTACAACTCATTTCATCTGAAAGGTACACGTAAAATGATACCATCCACATAAAATTGTAATGTTTATCATTTTATATGTGAAATAAAAAATTTAATGAAAATATTATTAAAACAAGGTTTTATAATTTTTTTTCAGGCGAACATGTTGAAATCATATAATAATTATATAAATACATAATTCTCATTATCTAATAAACACATATATACAGAGAGAGATTTCAAATTGAAAATTAACAAATGATTGGACTTTCTTAGAGGGTTTATAATTTAAATAAAAAATAGAAAACACAATAGAGACTCTTTATTCTAAAACCTAAATATTAATTAGTAAAATAATTAATAAACTATAATTGTTATTATTTATCATTAATCGTTTATATTAGGATACTTTTATTTTAAAAAATAATTTTTTTAACATTATTTTCAACTATTTATTTCAAAATAAATTTTAAATTCATTAACTTTTCTACTACAAAATGTTATAATACAAAATATATATAATCATTTCGTATAAAATATATCATTTAAATTACTATATTATTATTTTTCAATTAGTTTATTTAATCCATATTAAAATATTGTTGATGTTTCCAAGTGTCTACTACAGGTCCAATGCTTAATTTTATTCACATTGGTCACAAACAAATGGTCTTATAAATACCTAATCTTTAATGTATTTCAAAAACATAAAAATATCACAACATTGAATTCTTTTTTCCATGAATGGTGCTCTACATCCTTTTATTTCTTGGGGTTATTTCTATTCTTCTAACTATTAATTTTCTATTTATTTAATATTTAGTGTCATTATGATACACATTCAACCACTATGTGTTACTAGGTGGTGTTCCAGCTATATTTCCACCACTTCTTGTGAGTTAATTGAATTTTTTGTGATCTATAATTTTTTTAAAATGTATTTTAATTATTTTTTTATTAATAAATCTTTTCTATTTTAGTTATTAATATTTGTAATATTAATTTGACAATAATTAATAAAAAATACAAAAAATATATCATAGATTCCATATAATAATTTCTTCCACCTTTAATTGATTTTTTTCCTTCACAATTACAAATTAAACACGCATACAGACCACTTCCTCTTATTTCTAATTTTCAGTTCATAGAAAACAAAAAAAAATTATTATTATTAGAAATTAATTAAATTATATTATAACAATTACTTAAAACATTTACAATAATATTCCATATTGTAGACTCACAAAAAAGGTGGGTTTATTACAATCAAATTAATCCTTAGATTAGTTTCATGTTAATTGACTTCTTTTTCACTTTAAAAACAATAGAAACCATTTTCATACTCATATATATTTATATTGGTTCTTTAGATTGAGGTATGAGGCCTGTAAATGTTAGAGAAATCATAAGGGAGATTATTTCTATTAAAAAACCTAACTGAATCATGTTATAGAATTTCAATTTATTTCATTCATCCATGTAAACATCAATACAAAACATGACACCAATTGGTTGTGTAGAGGATTACATCATTTTAAGCTTTTGGAAATCCCACTAAAGACTTTAACTAATCAGATAAGGTAAAACATTTGAAATTAACAACTAAATAATTTCCCGGTTAAACCTGATATGGGATTTCTGTATCCACAATGACAAAATATCCAAACCATAATTCTCGATAGAATTACAGTATATCATTTGGGATTGATATCATGTATTAGAGTTTACAAAAATAAGAAGGGTTTAAAAGGGTTCAAAATCAGTTGTGCTTGAATTTAAAATTATATTTTTGAGTAATTCCTCTAGAATGGAACAAAATAGTTGTTCCTGTTCGTCTTCCTACTATATTTAAATATAAACTTGAAATAACTTTTCAATGGAGGTATGCATAAATTATTCATTCGGTTCTAATTTTATAAAATTATCTAGACCATTTCTCTGATACCAAGGTGAATCCATAAATCCACACTTATGGATTTCGTATATAAAATGTGGGTTATTTCTTATAATAAATGACAACTGAATAAATTCTAAAATCATATTAAACTCAATGACCTCTTCCAGTCTATGTTTTAGAGATTAAGACATATACAATTGAAATTATAAAATATTTACAAATATAATAACAAAATATATTCAGATTAGTAGCCAAATTTAGTGAAATATACAACAAATTAAATTCTACTAAACCTATGAATAAAAATTTAAAACACGTTGTGAGAACTAATTTTCTATTTGATTTCGAAATCATTTTCAAATATCATTCATCGAAATCTATAATTCTATTTGAAAAAAAATATCAAATAAACCATTTGATAAAAACTAGATTTAGTATAGTTTTATCCAAAAAAATTACAAATATCCTTAAAAAGATCAAGTAAATTGAAAACCATAATAATCGGAAATAATAAATCATTTTAAATACATATTTATACTTCTCTATTTTAAAAATAATAATACATTTTGGATTAATCATGATACTCAACAGACTATATGAATTCCATAAGAGCAAATGGATTTATTAGATGTGGGAAATCACCCCCTAGAGGTCATAGGTTCTCTACACATACAACTCCCAAAACTCAATAATCCAGTTCAAGAATTTATGGAAAAAAAATTTTATGGTCATTAATTTCTAAGAAATAATCGAAAAAATTCCAAACAATATGTGATTATTTTCATATAAGAACGTAATTATATAAATATCATTACATTTCTTTATCATATATTTTTTTCATAAAACTACAAAAAATGAAAACTTATAAATAAATACATTTATTTAAATGAATTAAATAAAACAACAAATTTATTAAACTAATAATTGAATTAAATTTCATGAAAAGTCAACAATATTTTAGATTATATCCATATATAAATTATTAATAACATAAATTAATACATAAAAAAATTCTCACTTAAAATGATAACTCTTTTCTTATACAAAATTCTACAAATGAATGGTATATGTAATGTGATACCCTATACATAAAATAATAATTTTTCAAAATTTATTTTCAAAAGAATCAATCTATTGATATCAATAACAATAATATGTTTTTTTATTAAACTTTGCTAAAACCATAAAATAATTTATTATATCATTATTTCCTAGTAATATGTATATAAATATGTATAAAAAATTGATTGACTTGAAATAGAATACATTATTTGATTTTTATTAAAGGGTGATAATTCAAATAAAAATTTGAAATAAAAATGAAACACCATTTTATAAAACATAATATTGAAAAACAATTAACATACTATACATTTTATTATTTATCTTTAACCCTTTTTATCAGTTACATATATTTTATAAGTTATTTTATATTAATATTATTTTAATCAAATTATTAGAATTCATCTTTTTAATTTATTGCACATTTTACTTCACAAAGTTATATTTCAAAATATATTTAAACATTTTTACTAAAATTTATACTAGTAAATAATATATTTTTATTTTTAGTTTATTATATTAAATACAATTTAAATTTATTTTTATGTTGGAAAAAAGAAACTACAGGTCCAATATATATATATATTTTTCATAATGGACATAATTTAAAGGTTTTATAAATACATATTCCTTATTTAATTAAAAAACATCTAAAATTTCATAATTATAAATTCATACTTCTGATAATGGTGATCTACTTCACTCAATTTCCTGGTGTTATTCCTATTCTACTCGCTATTAATTTTGAAATTGTTTTTGATTCAGGGATTGTGTGAAACAAATTCATCCTCATTGTGTTATATTCTAGTTTTGTCTTTATATTTCTAGAACATATATAAATGTTTTTTTATTTTATTATTATTTCTAGTTTTTTAAATATGAAATTTAATTAGTGTTTTGTTAATGAAAATATTCATTATTTTGTTTTTATATTTAGAGTTTTGTGTTCGATGGAATTTAATAAAAATACAAAAAATTTATTATATATTAGGGATGTTATATAACATATGTGATATATATAACATATATATGATTTTGGAAGGATAATATATTATTTACCTTTATTTTTCATTATCGATAGTGGAAATTGAAATTATAATCACGCTAATGTACATCCTACTGTCTCCATGAATTTTACATTTCATTTTCAATATCTAAAATTTATAGATTACTCGGATGTCATATATATAAAATATATATGATATTTTTATCATGGATAACATTCACTATATTATGAAACGATGATAAATGTAACATTTCATTATCAATATTTAAATTTTTCCCATAATAATTATTCTTATACCTCTTTATTTTGGTGTTTCAAGGAACACTTTTGGATTTGGTGATTTTGTATGAGATAATGAATTAATGATGGGTGATGTATATTTTTTTTATTTGATGGAGTCTGGGTATAAATGTTTTAATTGATTTGTGGGGTTCCTCCGACGTTTGGAGAAAATCTTGGGATGCTATCTGTTTTCTTGTGAAAAATAGAAATTCATGGAAATAATGGAGAAGTACACACTATGTAATGGAATTACACGCCATGTATTTGTCTCTAAGAAGATGACATGAATTGGATACAGGTCATAAGAGTTTTTCACCACATGAAAAATTTATATGCCATTTAAATACTAAAATCCATGTTTTTATTCTATAGTGGCACCGTTCTTGGTGTGTGTTGGTTTAGTGAATAACAAGAAAAGTAATGGGGTTACATTCCATGTAAATTTCTGAGACGCAACATTAAGGGAACCATTAAAGAGATTTTTTATTACCATTATTTTTACCCCTCTTCCATCTCAACCTATCATCTCTCAGGGGAGATTTTAGAGAAATATGATCTTTAGAAATCTTTTTTGTCTTTGTGATTGAGTGTAATTTTGGGTGCGATTTTATTTATCAGGGGATTAGTACAAATATATCTTCTTTTTATTTGATTGAGGAAGCCTTATTATTCTATCGATATAGATAGTTTGATTTGTCATGTATATTATTCTTCTTTTTTCATGTTATTTTATGATATCTCCCTTTGAAGGCTATAATTTTTATTGGATTTGAAGTAGGATGAGTGTTCGTTTATTTCTTGTTTTTTTTATTCTCCTACAACCATTAGTCTTATCGAATAGATTCTATTATGTGTGGAATTATTCTGAGGCCTCCATTACAATCGTTGTTTTATTCCTTGTTTTTTGATCACATTATGGTCATGTCTGACCCATGTTATAGTTATGTTTTTATATAGTGTCCAAGGTTTAAAATAAATGGATATTATATCATTATTATGAATACTAAGCACATTATAAATGTACATTTCGACAAATATTAGGACTTTAGTTTCTTCAGATACCTCGAAAAAAAAATATTATCACTTGGTGACTGATCTATAATGAATTCCATAAATATCTTCCCCTATAGTACAACTTATTAAAACATGTCTCCATACACAGAGGAAATGAAATGTAAGAATGTGTTAGAACAAATGCTCAGTAAGTGTAAAAGAGTAAGATATATATGCCTAGCATGACGAAAATGGTATGACAACATGAGACTAACATTTTATGATCATACCCTACATGTAAAAGAAAATATATGTGTGTCATAGAATTAATATGTGTAGTTTATTGGGCATGAATCATATGTAAATAAAGAGAATAAAACATTAAATTAAATCAAAAGAATAAGTCATTGAATTTTCAAAGACACATATGAATATAATATTAAATTCATTATAGATAAGGATTAATTCCTCCATCTTAGTTTAATTGGATCACACCACAAAACGACATGGTAGTGATTGTTTACTTCTATGACTATCTTAGTAGTCATGGTTCATTCCAATGAACATATTAGCAGAAAAATTCATTTACTAAAGCAAGATCCATCCCCTTTACACTCATGTATATCTCGTGAGATATAAATTATTACCCAATTCATTCGTGGGAGATATAGGTACCACCCATCTCATAATGAAATCGTTTATACATGTAACACAATATCAGAAATAATAATATCATAACCCATGTAATGAAATGGGTAATATAAAATTTTCAAATTATTATAACATGTGGAAAAGATACAAATTTCATAATAATTCAATCAAATTATAACACATGAAATGAAGAGGTTAATGTAATTATATAAGTCGTATAAGGGTAAAAAATTTCAAACACATATAACATTTCAATTGGAAATGTGATTCATAAATATTATGGCATAAAAAATCCATTAAAATAAATAGTATGAATGGAATCCTTAGATAATATCCCTATAAATTCCTTAGTAACACCAATAAATATTATTTTAGATAGAAAATAAATTCAGAATATATTTTAATAAAGTTTCATCAGGAAAATATATCTTATTATTTTATAACACCTATAAAAATTTAAAATAAATATAAACCCATATTATTTGAATATATAGTTCAAAATAGATAATGAAATCATGAGAAACATTTTTCAAAACATTTTCCCAAAATATATATAGGGGAATCTTGGAAACATATTTATAAATTATTTCCATTAAAACTTATAAAGAGAACATGAAAACAATTTAAAAACAAATCCATGAAAAATTATAGTGGAATATTGAAAACCTATTTGATATCCTTTTTATTCGAAACATTATAATGGATGCATGAAAACATGTGTGATAACTTTTTCATTCAAAACATATAGAATAGACATGAAAACATTTTAAATCAATTTTCCGTAAAAACATGGAAAGGCTGTTTGAAAAAAATTAAAATATTATTCATTGAAAAAAAAGATAAAAATTGAATATCTAGAATATTATGAAAATCATTTTTCTAAAAAAAATCTCTTAAAATTTTGATGTAAACATCATAGATATTATGGTCATATAGGCAGATATACTATTACATGTTGAACATTTCTTTTTTATCTTTAAAAACTAAAAAAATACTCAATTAGAAAATGACAAGAAAAATAATTTAAAAAAACTACAAAGTTAAAAAATTGGTAAAGGTTTATTTTAATGATTATATTTGAATAGTAGAATCATTTTTAGGACACTTTTGAAAATCATGGTTTGGAAAGATCAGTCAATTCAAGTCAATGATTGGGAGATAATGTCTAAATTTCAGGAAACATTTTCATAATAATCATAAGTGTCAACGAGTATAAAAAATTTACATATATTTGATGATATCATTAATAAAAATAAGAGAATAAAATAATGATATTTATGGATATATGGATCATTAGATTTAATAAATGGAAGCATAATCATAAACAATCCGGATAATTTATGGGATTGTATCAATTTTTTTTACCAAATTGGTAACATCAAAAAATTATCCCCATGAAATAATAACATTAAATGAAGCATAAAATATCATTAATGTAAGAATATTAATTATATTTAATTTTAAATGAAATTATATTCACCTCATAAACGAATATTGGTGCATAACCATATGGGGTCTCAATATTGAAAAATATAGAAGAATTTACCTTACCAATTTGGTGACATTTTTCGTACAAACCGATGAAATAGAGATTATAAAATGGATATATAAATAGCCACAAATTAAAGTATAAGTGTTACTAAATAAATTCATTGGATCCATATACACCAAACAAAATAAATTACTGGTCAATAATGAATAACTCTTGCCAATGTAAAATTCTATACCAAAATCCTATTAATACTTGTGTAACAAATGAATCACGCGATCTATTAAAGAATAAAATAAATTAAAAAAATTAATATAATGATATAAATGATATCAGTGATATAAAATTTCATAGAGTAGTATGTACACCACATAAAAAGTATAAGTTTTTATTATACCATGTATCTCATGAAAATAAAAGTTAGAGTAGAAAACCCATACTATAAGTCATGGAATTCCTCATACTCATTTAAAAAATTTATCTAGTAAATATATGCCTATTATAAATATACCACATAATCATATTATATTAATTCTTAACATATATTATTTAATTATGACTCTTATTATCTGTTTATTTACAATTCCATGTTAATATTCTGTTTCTCGTAATAATCGCTTTGTTTTTCATATATGTTTTGACTTATTATTCAGGATACTTTTACTTAGATCCCGATTTATGAATTTAAATAATTTAAAATATTTTTCAAATATCATATATATTCAATATATATTTGTTTATAATAATATACACAATTAGTAATAGTAAATGAAATACACTCTTTATGGAGACGGTAGGCTATACATACACATGAATGATGTTTCTGTTTTCTTATCATATTGATAAAAAGAAATTAAATGATGTGAATGTATATAAATATATTATTTTATATGGAATTATATTTTAATACATATCATAATAATTTATTAAACCCATACTTAATACATTCCATGTAACGTGTGAATGAATCACGTCACATTGAGGAGGTGGTAGTCCATATGTCCAAAAATGAATCTATCGTTTTCCCAAAAATGGAAATAATGAAGGTATGCTTTATATATTAATTCATGATGAATATAGAACTAACTACTGTCATAAATATAATATAAAAATATAAATCCATTATAAATAAGAATAATGATTGGTGTAAATGAAAAAAATTGACATCATTTCATGAGGCGGTAGTTTTCCATGCCCATGAATTATAAGTTTTTTTTACCCATTTGATCGTACTGTGTGTAGGTGTAGTCAAAACCCAAAGAATAATAAAATACACTATTATAATTATAATTAGGTTATTATATAATCATTTAGTATGAATAATAGAGATGGTGGAGAAAGAAATGAATTTAAAGTGCTTGTTAAAGGATGTTTCCTGTTCTTTAGAAACTTCTATTAGTTTGCACCAATTGTATTCTTCTCTTGGGTTTCATCGAAATGGGAGGATATTTGGATGAATTAATGACTTTTTTAATGATATTCGAGTAGTTTTTGACCAATAAAAATGAATTTTGGAATGTCAATGAGTGAGGGGTGAGTTACCTTTTTATAGGGGGGAGGAGTGACAATCTTGTAATTGTAAAATGGTCAACAATATTGAGAGGTATCCCTTAAATGATGTTCCCAAAATAATTTTAAATTTTCTAGAAAATAGGGGATTGGGTATAAATATTCCCATCCAATAACTTTTGGACATGTATTCATTCCATTTTTTCAACATAAATTAATTCTTAACCACTAATTATTCTTATTTTCAACATTATCATTATAATTAATTCTGATTACATTCAATAATATTTTTCCAAATAAAATTATAACTATAATAAATTATAAATTATGAAGATTCAAAATATAGAATCCTTTATTTCTAAATTACAATAATATAATTCGATGAAATTAATTAAATTTTAATCCGATATACATGAGAAAACAGTGAGTTTTTTTAATGTGAAACTGTTCAAAATATATAATTATTTTTATATCCATTTTCATAGTGAAATTGAATCCAATTTTCTAATTTTTATTAATTTATGTATATTAAAATAAAATTTTATTTAAAATAAATTCAAAATAAAATTTTAATATAAAAATAATTATATAGATTTTTGGTTTTCAATTAAAATACTATTTTTTCTAATATTCATCTAAAAATGAAGCTTCTTAGAAAAAACGCCACAAATTCACACAAAGTAATTTTTTATAATCTAATTTATAAAATTACTTATATATTTAGGAACTAAAATTATCAATGTATCGAAAAATATATATAAAAATTAGTATCTCCATTAAAATGTGGTAGAATTATCTTTTCAAAAAATATTTTTTTTATAAAATTAGTTTTATTAAAATATTATGCCAATCAAATATATTTGATGTTTGTAAAAAAAATTATTTAATTTTTTATAGAAATAAATATTATTAAAAAGATTTATAAAATGTTTTTTTAGTATATTGAGACAAAAATGTTTTTTCTACATTGAAAAATCATTTTCTTAGAAAATAAATTTATTTATTTGAAAATAGTTCTTACATTCATTTGAAACTAGTTTCTAGTAAAACGTTCCATAATATATATATATTTTTAAAATGTTGTTTCAAAATTTAGTCACTCTGATTCAAATACTCCATTCTAATTAATATTTGATAATTATTTTGGTAGTAATATTAATATTATATTGTAGTTTTGTAAAACATTTCCATGTGTGCATCACACATTATCGATGGGACTCCCTATGTTTTTAACAAATAAAATCTAATTTCATCATGTATTAGAAGATAATATCTGGGTTTCTAATATTAAAACATTAAAATTTTGTTTCATATAACAAAATCTTATCATAGTTCATTGATATAAGAAATCTATATTTAGTTTTTCCTGAAATGAAAAATATTAAAAAAAAATTTATATGATAAAAAAAATCACAAAAACTATGCATGCTTCATTCAAACCCTTAGAAGGAATTTTTCCATTGAAATTCATCTGTGTTACCATTGGTTTAATAAATTAATGATCCTTTTATAGAAACCCAAATATTTAAAACTATGTGTAAAACATAATTTTAAATGAGAATGTTAGAAACATAACAATTACTCAACATAACTCATAACTAGGTTTCCATTAAGGTGAATATATATAGAAGGTAAAGTCATAGACATGGAAGGTAAATTAAACTATTATGTTTTTATTTAGAGTTTTAGAGAACATTGTTAGGTGAATGTTAATAATCACAAATACATAACCCAAAGAGGGTTTAAAAAGGTTATTGTTATCGTAAAAAATGATGATATAAGGAATATAATTTATTTATAGATCATTATCCTCAATTTGAATAATTTTCACAAAAAAATATACTTACATGATTCAATTCCACTTCATAACAACAATATCACCCTTGGGGTGCACCATGATCAATTTAAACCACGTCCTTTATTCCAAAAAATGATTGTTATTTTTTCCCAAATATTTATCAAATCATGTGATCCATAAATATAATGATACAATATTCCATATATATTTATTAATCACCAAAAAAAGTTTATAACATTTTATCCAATGTCCATAATTCTTAATATTGTGAGATAATACTTTAATCTCTAAAACATCATCTAATTTTAAATATAGACTATTTCATAAATGGTTGACCTTTAACCACTTATGAAATATGGATGGAGAACACATTAAAAAGAAGGTCACTAAATTTCCTAAAAATAACTTAGCATTGATCCCCCATATGTCAAAATGTAACTCTTGGTTTTCTCATACCAAATATTTTAATACCTTTATCATTTATTCTCTTAGAACATGGAAATAACATGAATTTCCACCATTCCTTATTCAAAACATGCATGTTTACTTATTAAAATGTTCATTTTATATATTCCAAAAATCAAAAAAATGTTTTAAACTTCATCAATGATAAAATAAACAACATTGCTAACAAATACTTAATCAATTCAAAAGTAATCATTACCATACCATTTAAGGATTTATAGCATAAAAATCATTATCAAAATACTATAATATTATCATTAGAAACATATAAAAGGTTATATTTCCCTTAATATTATATTTATCCAGAATATCACATTTCCATTAATTAAATTTTCTAGTCCATTAAAACCATTCAACATTTTAATCTAAATCATAAGTGAAAACATAAACTGAACAATCCTTACATATTTCTCAGTTCATAATTATTAAATCCAAATACATAAGAAAAATTATTGTCCAACATCACCCTACACTATTATCAATGATACTGAATTCTAATACTTGATACCCCTTTTCCATTAACATTTTATATTTATTATTATTATAAGTATAAATACAACCATTAATCATTCCACATTGATGATTCTATTCATGAACTTTTCATTTATGACATAATTATAATAATCCATATTCATTACATATATCATGTATTCAACTATAAATGATGTCTTACAGAGTACATTATTATGATCTGCTGAATTTAATGAACTACTGATTTGTACTTTGTAATTAATTACATTCAATCATTCATTTCCATAGTCAAAAAATTAATATATTTATCTAAGACATTCACATAGGTTCTTATTTTATCTTATCAACATATAGGAATCTTAATCCTCTTTCCTTTGTGGAATCTGTTAAACAAATCCGCACTGAACATTTTCTCATCTTTTTTGACCAGCATGATGTTGGATTTAGGTGTACATTTTTAATCATATTTTTGGAAAACTTATTATGAATGATCACAATATACATTACTCTATGAATCATCCCATTTTACTTCCTATAAAAAATTGTTTATTGTTTCAATTTTATCCTAGTTTTTTCTAGTTCATTCTATTATTTAAAACTAAAAATAATTGGTTGAGAAATACATTTCATAGAGGAAAACCACATAATAATGAAAAATATCTTATTAGATGTCGACATTATGTGATTTTTTTTAATTTATGGACCCTTATACTTTTCATGAGGTATATCCCTAGATATATCATTTCTAATATCCCTGTGTATTGAAATAAGGTTTTTTCATCCTATTATCCAATGAATAAATAAACCCATACTTTTATACCAAATATATGTTTCTATGATTATCATAAATGAATATTACATCATTTTTTATTATTTATAAAATTAATAATGTGTATACCTGAGGTCCATTATTGTTTAGTGTATTTGAAACATGGAAGAAAATATCATCTAACATGGTGAAAGGTCTCCAAATCTCCCATTTAGATCTTCAACTTTAGTTATAATACTTAAAATGTTTCATTATGATATGGGGAATGGAAACATACAATTGTTTGAGCCTATATGCTATGTAAGGGTGAAAAGGTAATATGCACAAGCATAACAATAATATATGATTATATGAAACTGAGAAAATTACTTAAAGATCATTCCGTACATATAAAATATCCTATACATGAGTTTGTAATAAATATTTTACATTTCTGAAGACGTGAATCAGAATTAAATTGTAATAATGATCATCAAAATCCTAAAATAAGAATAATACATGGAATTATAGTAGACACAAAATCATATAAAGTAATTTCCATAGTAGTCAATACTTAATTCCAATGAAATCTTAGTTGAATCGGTCACTGCACAGAACATCTTGGTATACATGGTTTAAAACCATTACCATCTTAGTAGTCATTGTTCACTCCCAACAACGTCTTAACAAAAATATTCATTTACTAAATAGATTGTACTCTCGGTTCAACCAAAGACAATCACATGAGATATAAATATTTACCCAATGGATAGGTGGGATATATAGGTCTGCCCCATCTCATAATGAAACATTACATAATATTTCATAAAAATCATAAACAGACATATAATAACCCATTATATGAAATGGGTAAAATAAAAATTTCATCTTATCATAACAAATAGAAAAGAGACATGTTTCATAAACATTTTAATTAATTAATAACTAACAAAAATAATAAGGTTCCATAATTATATAACCCTTGAAAGATAAAAGAATTTCATAAAAATATATTTCATCAAGCAAAAATGGTTATCAATAACATCATTCTATAAAAAATGTAAACAAGTAATAGAGATAATATGAAAGTAACCCTGGGTCATATCACAAAAAATAAATGCGTAACACCATCAAATGGCATAATAGAGGTGAAAAAATATTAAATATCAATTATAAAATAGTATTGGGGAAAATATATATTCTTTATTGAATATTATTTATTAAATGTAAATCCAATTTAAAACCATTTTCATTGATAATTAATTTGAAATACTATGAAGTGATCATGAAAACATTTTGAAAATTCTGTTCCTTGAAAATGAAAAAGGATTATTGAAAACCTTTTTATTACCATTTTCTACTAAAACATACTAAGTAATCATGAATATATTGTTTAAAAAATTATTCTTTTATAACATATAATGTAACATTGAAAACATTTCGGAAAATAATTCCCTAAACACATATTATTGAAGAATTAATTTTTTTTGAAAAAAAATTCCCTTCAAAACATACAATTGAATCTTGAAAACCGCTTCGAAGAAAATTTTAATTGAAAACCTCATTTTAAACAATTATTTTTCATAATATTAAGAATAATAATTCATAAAGATAATTATGTTTTAAAAATGAAAATGATTCTTTGGTGTGTTGATGATCATGATTATAGGGAAATTTGTACGTATAGAACATTCCTATTTTGATGTAAAAAAATTAAAAACATTTATCAATCAGAAAACAAAAGAATTTTATATTTCTAAACCATTTTTTAATGTGAAGAAATAGGTAAATTAAATTTCAATGATGGTATTATAATGGTATAAATTTTTGAAGATGATTTTATTATTAATGGTCTTTATTGAACAGTTATTTCAAACAAAAGAGAGAGATAAAGTCGAAATTTTGTAAAATCATTTTCATAGTTATCATAAGTATCAAAGAGTTTAGAAATGATAAAAATGAATTAATATTCCATGAATAACATTATGAGAAGAAAATTCAGTGGTTTTATTGACACATAGATCATAAAATTTCATCAAGGGAAGCATAATCATAAACAATCATGATAAACAAATAGATTATAACAATAAATTATATCCACTTTTGTTACCATGAATTATAATCCCAATGAAATAATAAAATTAAATTAAGCATAAAATATAATTAATGTATGTTGATTTAGGATATATAATGTTAAATTATATTACATAAACCTCATAAAAGAATATAGTGTCATAAAAAACATGTGTCTCGAAGAATGAAAATCAAGACAAAATTACCTTTCCGATTAGGTAACTAATGAACTGTAAAACCCCATGAAAAAAAGATAACAAAGTGGATCTATTAATAATAATAAAATTTATTGGTACTTATAAATTAATGCTTTCATGGTTTGTATATACACCACACTAAAGAAATGAGTGGTTGGTAATTCATTAGTTTCAATGAGGAAAAGTGACAGATGATATCCCCTTACAACTTGAGTAACATTTAAATCACAATATACATAAATTAATAAAATAATTTTAAATTTGTAATATCATTAAATTAATTAAATTAATTATATAACATGTCGTATAGTTGTATATACATCACAAAACAATAATAATTGTTGAATATATCATGCATATCACAAAAATAAAAGTTATAGAAGAAATCTGGTACCCAAACTAAAAAAAATATTCATACACCTTCGGAAATCATTTATAATAAATATAAGTTTACTATAAATCTTAAAAATAACTATATTACTCTATATCATACCCAATATGATTTTATTTTGACATTATATTACCTGATTATTAACAATTCCACATTAATGTTATGGTTCAGGCAATAACCACTATGTTTTTCTTATATGTTTTTACTTTTTATTCATTATCCTATTAAACAGATCATGATATAAATACCATATATATTAGGTATAAATATTTTTATAATAATTTATTATTTATTGTAATATTAAATTAATTAAACTAATCTTGGAGACGGTAGGTCGTACATAAAAATGAAGGTTGTCTCCATTTTTGTGTTGTATTGAACGATGGGAAGTAAATAATATATATGTATAATTATATATATTATAATTATAGTATAATTATATATATTATAAATATATTATATTTATAATTCCATAAATATCATATACATTTACCTAACACGTACATAATACATACTATGTAATGTTTGAATGAATCACATTACATTGGGGATGTAGTAGTCCATAGACACAGAAACTATGTTATCATATTCTTAAAAAACTCAAAGCATGAAGGTGTTGTATATATATAAATTCTATAAGCATAATGAAATCATAAATATCACATTAATCATGTAATAAAATATTTTTATCACAAGGAAAAATGGACGACATCATTTCGTGAGGAGGTAGTCCTCCGTACACATGAATGGTATGTCTGTTAACCATGTTATGGAAGTAATTATATATTTAGGTAAATAACTTATAATAAAAAAATTTATGAATATTTTTGATAAAAATTACCTTTTAAAATCATAGAATAAGAATAATTGAGGGGGCAATGAATTAAAATAATTAAAACTTCATGTTTAAGGATGTTACCTCTTCATTAGGTAACTCATCTTTGTTTTCACCAAAGCAATTCATTTGATGGATTTATACCAAATTTGAAGTATATTGGATAAAGTGAGGTATGTTTTGAAAATATTTGGGATGGTTTTTGCAAGCCATAGGGATTACGAGTTGTGATGAAGTGATGGTTTTGCTGGCCCTTTTAATAGTGGAGGATGTGTGGCATTCTTGTTAATTTGAAAAGGTAAACACTGTTGAGTGGTCCCCCTAAAATCATCAAAATAAATTAATAGTAAAAGATAGATATAATAATAGAAATGGTAAAAATATGTACCACTAATATTTTGTACATGTTTCTATTTTATTTGGCACATAAAATTGACCTTTAACAACTATGTATTATCATTTTTACCATAATCAATGCAATTAATAAACATTACAACCATTAATATTATTGGTAAAAATAAACTATTTTAACATTATAATAAATTATAAAATTTACTAATTCCAAATTTGGAATCATTTTTTCCAAATTAAAATCAGGTAAGTTGATGAATTTAATTTTAAATTAATCCCACAGACAGGACAAAACAACATTTTTTAAAGTGAAAATACTCAAAAGATTGCATTGTTTTTATATTAAATTTAAATGTGAAATTGGTTTAATGACCAAATTGGGTTTAATATATGTAAGATAGACATAAATTTACATTAAACCCAGTTCAAAATATATTATATATATATATAATTAATTTATTTGAAAAAGGTTTTTACAATTACAATTCTGTATTTTTCCCTATTCATCAAAAAATGAAACTTCTCAGAAAAATACCTAAAATTCACCTAAATTAAATTTTGTTATTACTATTTAAAAAATAAAGTTAAAATTTTCAAATTATAATTTTTATATTTTCAGAAGTTATATTTAAAATAGGGTCTCCATTAAATGTTTGTAAAATTACCTTTTAAAAATTAATTTTTTTAAATATGATTTATTCTTATATTATGCTTATATATATATTCGATGATGGTCAAAAAATATGTTTTAATTTATAATATATAAATTTATTAAAATAAATTCATCTAATATTTTTTTATTTTCTGAGATATAATTTTTCCTGTACATTGAAGAATAAATTTCATAGAAAAAGAATTTGTTTATTTTCTACTAGTTCTTACATTCATTTCTAAATAATTTATAACAAACTATTCGTTTTATATATATTATTAATCCATATTATTATAATTTTGTTAATCCCATTTTTATCTTTCATTATAATGGATATGTGATAATCATTATGACAATAATATTAATAGTATGTTATAGGTCTATAAAACCATTTGTTGTGAATAATACAAGCTATCAAAGGTACTAAATATTTGTTTGTAACTTAAGACAAAAATAGTGTTTCATGTACCACAACATAATCAATGTTTTTCATGTCATTAAATATTATCTCTTTGTTACATATAATGTAATTGAGACAAAGTGATTTTTTATAATAACTTCTATATTCAGTGTGTTGTGAAATGAAAAATATCAAAAAAATAAATTAATTAAAATTTTATTCTTAATATCATGGGGTGTTAAATTTTTTCACACAAAATTATGCTACATTATATATATTTCACTAGTTTTTGAAACATTTATGAACGAATTTGAATTATTGATTGAGTTATTTGTGGATGTGGATATGTGTTTTTATAAATTATTGGTTTTAATTTTTTTGGTAAATGAAAATGATATTTTCAAAGAATTGGGAATTTTATTTCTGAAATTATTTTCAAAGATTAGTTTTGATGAAATATTTTTAATAATAAACCACATATAAGTCCTTTGGACCTAATTTAAGAATGAAAAGTAATAGGTCTCCTCCATCATTTGGGATTCACTCATGGGGTGTTCCTTTCATCCGTCGGAACACTATTCTAGGTTCATAATAGACCTAAGAGGGGGATTACTTTCTAGGGTGTTTCTATTATTTCAATATTCAAAGCATATATCATGAATCCTGATGTGTGTGATTTTCTATGTTTAGGTGTGATCTTTCTAACTATCCATACCTTTGTTGATCCTTGGAGTAGTATTACCAGTGCACCATGCTTGTACAATTTTACCACTATTTACATGGATTTATATGATTTGCGTTACATGATTTTATTTTATTTCATATTAATAATTTGATATTTTAAATTATTTCAATCTCATTTGGTTAGATTTATTTTTAAATGATCAAAAATTGTAAATTAAATGTTCTAGTATTTTTTAAAGTATATTTACTTTTTAACTATTTGTCATGTATTGTTTTATTTAATGTTCCATAGATTCATATTATTGTATATATGATTATTTTTGAACATATAGTTGGTATACTACAATGAATTGTATCTAACACCCAGTGAACCACTTCAAATTTTCATTGTATAGTAGCATCGATATCCAAAATCCTAGAAATAGTTTATTATTTTATTAATTTATCATAAGATACGAGGAAACAAATCCCAAATGAATGTTTAGTTTAGTATTCATGGTCTTCTAGATACATAAATGAATCACATATTACATCTCAATACAATAATTACAATATATTTTTTTGGAATATAATTTTATTCCTTCTATATTATAAAATCATTTCCATCATAGTAAACATCATGGAATTACATGGGAAAAAAATAAGTATGACATAAAATGTATAGTAAAGGATAAATATAGTGGAAGAAATAATGAATCAATGAGGTTAATTAATACAAAATTTTAAATATAGGAACATATAATCAATTTAAATAACAAAATAATCAATAATCAATAGGGAATGAAAAATAACTGAACAAACATGCCATATAAGTCACAAGATAACACATAATAATTATGTAAAGTAAAATAATTTAAAATAATTCCATTTTATAAATAAAATATTAATGAAACGAATTCAATGACATTATTCATAGTGGGAATGTTTTGGATATTAATAAATTAAAAATAAATAAGGGAAATTCATTATTACAAAACGTCATGTTTCCCAGGATTATGATACTGTTACCATCATGAACTATCATCTAGAAAAACAATCCATCTTATTAAATATATTTATTGAGTAGAGGATTTTAATTTATTAGTATTTCATAAACTATTTAAATTACATTAAAAGTAAAAACTATTTGTAAAAATGGTATACAGATTGGGAAATAATCATATCAATGATAAATGATATGGATATTTGGGGAAATTTAATGTTCTGTGATCACAAGAATGTGAATAAGTCATGGGGAGGATAATTACAACCAAATTAACACAAGGAAGTGAATTTCAAATCCATTATTTATCAAAATAATCATAACTCAGCCAGTGGAATAATAATAATGGTATAATTTCAATTTATACCAAATAGAGTAAGAATAAGTGTTATTATCATTGAGTAATACAAATAAAATAAAAATATACTTAATCACCATCATAAGGAAAATATGATTTTCATTTTTGAAAAAAATATAAGAAAATTCAATTTATTTGAAAATAACATTAATAAACATTTTTAGTAATGATTATCAAGGGAAAACTATAAATTATGAATTAATGGAATGTAGATGGGTAATTCCATAAAATATAAAAAGAACTTTCCTTTCCAATAGTAAAGATGTAAGAATAATTCCTTCATTTCTAAGTGATAAAAATATTTCATTGATTTTTTCTTAAAATGGAATTATGGGTAAAAATTTAGTTAATTAAATTACTATGAAAATTTTAATGAATTTTTTTTCAGAATATTATTATAAATCCTAGTTTGGTTAGAAAACAGATTCTTGATCGAAGTGTGAAATGATTTAAGATTTTTTCTAAATCTCAAAAGTGTTAATATCCAAGGAGTGGTAAGAATTATATTATCAATATAAAATTTTCATTATTAACTATAGTAAAAAATGAATTTTTTTATTAAGAAATTATCAAATTACTTTACTGGAATTTCATGAAGAATAATCTTGATTAAAATGAAATTGTGTAATAATGCCTTAAAATGATCATAAAGTTGATGTGATAATTAATTGATGAATAAATTATGTGTATCAATAATAAATATAAATATTAATTGAAATACATAAATATATAAAAATAATAATTGTACATATAATCCTGTAATATTAAAAATAATGAATAAGTAATAATACCCAATTAAAAGAAATAGAGTGGTAAATTTTTTTTACCACATTGTAAAATTAAAATAAAATCCCCTTAGATAAATTAAATCAAATTGGATGTTAAAATACGATAAAAATTATGTATTCATGATAAAGAATTATTAAGGGTGTTATATAAACCATATAAGAGAAATTATGTGAATAACATTACAATATGCCACATTGAAATGAAATTGAGAAGGAATCCCTTACCTTGTTCTTATTTTTTTTGATATCCCACCAGAATCGTGTATAATGGTTTTTATAATGTTATTAAATTATTAAATTACCATTTTAATATTTATGATATCATATATTATCTTATAATAATATATTATTACCCTTTTAGTTATAATAATTCCTTATTTTCATAGATTTCGTAGTTTATATCCTTATATTTTGATTATTTATTGACTTGTTGTTTTTTTCACCTAGTTATATACCAATTTTATCATAACCAGAATCAAAAGTATGATTTTAATAATATATATATTAAATATATATTTGATTAGTGTAATTCATAAAAAAATTTTATAGGAAATGAAATACAACATCAATAGAGATGGTACGCCATATGTATGTGTGAACATTGTTTGGAGTTTCATGAATTATTTAATGATGGAAAATAAAAATCCATATATAAAAATATTATTAATATATTGTAATAATTATGCTATATGTATCACATATGTTTTTAAAAACCATTTTTAACACATTTCTTGTAACATTTGAATCTATCACATCACTTCATGAAGTAGTTTACCATTACAAACCTAAGTGATGTTATTATATTACTACAAAATCAAAGGCATGAGAGGTTTTATTATTTTAAAATTCTAGAATAATAATTCCATCATAAATATAATATGTATCATATATGTAATATATTTCTTTTATATAATATATATAATATATATAATATAATATATATAATTTATATAATATATATATAATATATAAATAATATTTCCATCATTATCTCCAATGATGAATGTGGTTAATGGGAAAATGAAACACATCGGTTCATGAGTCTATAATCTAACATAAACCCAATGATGATGATTTTATAATCCTTTTTATGGATTTATATTATGTTGTACCTTCTAACATTAACATATCAAAAACACAATATAATGAAGATTTTTAGTTTTTTATAAAAACATATTATAAAAAAATTATCAAGGATGTGGTGAAAATAAAATAAAAATTCTATTAGAAAAACATTACTTCTTATTCAGGTATTCTCCCTATAAATGCACTAGTAACATAGAAAATTTGACTTCTACTCAAACAATGGATTAATGGATGAGGGGAAAAATTTATATAAGTAATTTGGTCTAGTCTTAACAAAACCAGTGTGGTTTTATAGATGCAAAGTATTGGGTATGGGTGGACTTTTCTATGTGAGGTGAGTGAAAAACAATTAAATTTTAGAATGAGGGAATTCCACCAAAAATTTTCCATGTTATGTGGATCCAATAATGCACAAAATCGGTACATGAATGTTAAATGTTACAATATTTCCATATAATCGGTATTGGATTAGTATATGGTCATTTTAAAAATTATAATCTGTGTTTGACTACTAAGTTAACATGTTTTTAACATAATCAAAATAAATGATTTTAAATATATTCACTAATAATTATTGTACAAAATTAATATGAATATATTATAAATAATAAATTATCCTGATTCCAAATTTGAAATAGATTTATCCAAATTCAATATACATATTTTGAAAAAAATTATTTTTAAACTAATACCGTAAATGTGTCGTTAAAGTGGGTTTTGAAAGAGAAAATGATAAGATGTTCACTATGTTTTATATCCAATGTCAAAATAAAAATGATTCGAATAACATAAATTGAACTAATATATTAATAATTTATAAATTTTTACCATAATTCCACTTCATTATATACTTTATCATCACAAACAATTAAGACCAAAATGTTGTTTTCAATTAAAATTCATTATGGTTCACAATTCATCAACAAATAAAACCTCTCAAAAAAAGAAATTCCCATAGAACAATTATATCATTAATCATTAAAAAATAAATATATTTTCTCAAATATAATTTATAAATTTTTGAAAATATATTTTTTAATGTAGTACACGATTAATGGGTGGTAAAAAAATCCCTTAAAAAATTACAAGATTTATCAGTAAAATTGGATTTGTTCTTATCATATTCATATTAAATATATTAAATATTTTTAAAAACATGTGATTGAATATATAATAATAAATTTTTCTAATATAATCCACTAATAGTTTTTATTTCAATTTTTTATGATTAAAAACATTTGGTGCCAAATAATAGTTTTTTATAAGATCACTTCCTCTATAATCAATTGGTTTTTATATTCTTTTTAAATTGATTTCTAACTAATGAATTAGAAGATATATATTTATATTTTAATTATAACATTTAATAACATATAATTTAATGGGTATTAAAAAAATTTAAAAAATAAAATTATTATTTTTTTCAAAAAATATCAGTCATGTCTGAAAGAAATACTATCAAAGAAACTTGTTATTAAATTCAACAATATATAAATCTGTATTGTGTGCATTGAAAGATATAAAAAATATTAATTTTTAATCAATTATTATTTTTAATGTAATGTATTTGGATTTTATATTCACTTCAACAATTGGTGTCACGTTTCATGCACATTTTTGAATTAATTGTTATTATATTATATTGTTTTGGTGTAACATTATCTCCTCCTTAAATAACGTCTATCCTCAAAAAATAAACATGGTCTTGGTAATACAAGGTTTTATATATGAAAATTAATTTGATGAAACCCAACATAATAAAAGGGTTAATAAAATATCATCTTAATAAGTTAGAAAGGTATGTAAAATGGCTTTATGGAATAACATATAACTTGTTTTTACATAGGAAAACATTATTGGAATGTGAAGATAAGGAGATATGGGAAATGTGTAAAAAATTATGTGGTGTGAGTGAGTTTGTTGATCATAATAAATTTAATGAGAAATGAAATGTTGATACCCTCAAATATATAAATCTTATATTTGTGGAAGGGTCACCTATATCATCAAAAATGATTATAATAAGGGGAAAATTTACTCTGATATAATTTTTAGAATTTTAAGAAATTATTTAACATATTAATAATAAATGAAAATATATTTACTTAATATTATTCTATTTAATAATAATAATTTTTTTATTTTTTATTTTATGAATTTTAATTCATTTCTTATTCATAAAAATAAATATACAAAGTAATTTTTCATTGCTGAAAGCACTGAAATTTTATTTTAATGGATTATACGATTCATTAATGATTGAAAATTAATTTTATCAGACTAAAACTAATTTTACAAACTGATTTGGTTCATAAATTAATATCTAACATCAAAATTAATACTAATAGATCATCATTAATATTTATTAATATATTTTTTAATAATGAAATATTATCCAGGAAATTTTTCAGTCCCTGGTCGGCATGAACCCTATATCATCATTTTGTTGTGGGTACAATCCCTATATCCTTTCCAGATATTATTGGTTGTCAAATTTCATATAATATATCTTATTTCTAAACTGTATTTATATAATTCAAAGATGAAATATGATGGAAAAAAATCAAATGAAACAAATCATTAAATATATTTTTATTAGGGTTTTCATAACAACATATAATTTTTCACAGTGTATAACAATCTTAATTTTCTATTATTACAATGTCATTAATGATCCTATAATCCTTATAGTATATCATTACCTTAAAACAGATTTCTATAATATATAAATGCAGTATTACGTGAATGATATTTTTAATAAAATGTATACAAATGCACTAAATTTCGCCAAAATCTCCATCATCTTGGTAGATTTTCATTACATAAACATAAAAATCGGTCTTTAATACATAGAAATTATGATCAATATTTACTATAAAATCATGATTATCTTCACAAATATTATTTTAAATAATATACATAATCTTTTAAAATATAACATAATTATTCGTTGTTTCATAATTCCAATTGTAAGAACCCGGTTCTTATCATTGAGGTACGAGTTTCTTCTTTTCTGTTTTCCTTAAGTGTTTTTAATAAAATATGGAAAATGGGAAAAAAATAATAAATTTCAGAAGTACACATCGTGTACTTTTTCCACACGCCATGCACTTTTGGCCATACTAGGAGGAGTACATGGGGTGTGTTTCCATGACGGCGACAAAGGGTGTAGGAACCGACTACACAACGTGTTGTGTTCCTGTACAGGCCATGTAGTCAGTTGGCATGCCAAATAGTAAGGCAGTGGAGTAGCCGCCAGCTGGGCGACAGTACACGCCGTGTATTCAGAAGTACATGTTGTGTACTACTGTCGACCGGTGAGCAGTATGATGGTGCCGTCAGAGGAACAATTAAATGAAGGGGGTACACGCCATGTACTTGGAAGTACACTCCATGTACTTTTTTTTCTTAAATCAGGTAGTAGCCACCCCTGTTCATAGGGAAGGCATAGAACAGAAGAGGGAGATTGGGAGGGACGGCTGAACCTTCGAAGATCTGTCGGGTGTTTGTCTGGAATATGATTCTGCATCGGACGATCTTGTTGGAACTGCACTGGTAAGCCCGAACTTCTCCTGGAGTGTTCCTTACCAATTATTTCCCTAGCACGAGTTATTTGTGGTTCAGAAGGTTTTGTTCTTCGTCAGATCGACGTCGTTCTTGGGCGTTTCTGGAGTCTATTTTTGGGTATACAGCTTGTTGGTGTATAAGGTAGGAGGCTTTGTGTTAAATTTTCCAACTGTCATGTGTTTTGTACATTTTTGTGCCACGAACCCATGTTGGGTTGTCATGTGGCTGAGATCGTGGCTATATTAACTACCTAGAACTATAAAGGTAATTGAATAATTTGTAAGACTAGTGTTTATGATCGTTCATTGGATCTGGAACCACCTCGGGGGTGTGTTCCACTATTTAGCCATTTGGCAAGGATACCCGAGGGTATGCCTTTAAAGTAGTAATTATAGAATTGTCCTGAGATGAATTTCTTGTTTACTTCTTGTTTACATGTTGGGCATGGCCCGGTAACCTGTTTTGCCTGAGGGCATTGTTGTGATTAGCCTGAGGGCACTGTACTATTTAGCCCGAGGGGTGTAGGTATTTTACCTGAGGGACACCTTTCGTGCCTGAGGGCTTGACTTCTGTTCCTAAGGGCAATACTTCCTAAGTCTGAGGGAAAATTCTATTATGCCTAAGGGCTATTCCTGCGAGTTGGATTCTTCTTACCTGAGGGTAAGATTTTTCTTGTCTGAGGCTGCGAAGGTGGGTCGAGTACCTACAGTCCTTCGATTTTGAGCTTGTTTATACACATGGTAAAGGTAATGCTGTAGCTGATGCACTGAGTAGGAAGACTCAGATACAAGCAGTGCAGGAGGCTAACGGTGAGTGGCATCTCATGGACTTGTTCTCTGAGACGCATCTGGAGGTGCACGATAGTCAGGGGAAATCTTATATTTCCTATTTATTTGTGACTTCTACCCTCCTGGATAGAGTGAGGATGAGAAAGATATCTTTTTCAGAAGGACTATTTCTATGGGAGTCGGTGGAAAGTGAGGACCCTCCTCCCGATTGGACGATATGAGATGATGTAGTTCTGTGTTTCCATGGACATGTATGGGTTCCAGGGGATATACACGAGGATATGATGTGGTAGTTTCATGATTCAGCTTGGGAAGTTCATCCTGGGGTTACCAAGATGTATTGTGACCATAGACATCAGTACTGGTGGCTGGGTATGAAGAAAGATGTAGCTGGTTTTGTTACGAGGTGTTCCACCTGTCAGCAGGTAAAGGCGGAGAATCAGAGACCAGCTGGGCTTTTATAGCAGTTACCCATTCCAGAGTGGAAATGGGATGTTGTCGCGATGGATTTCGTGACTGGTTTGCTGAGGTCACCTCATGGAAATGATTACGTGTGGGTTGTTGCAGACACACTTACGAAGGTAGCACACTTCTTACCAATCAAGGAGACCTTTGATGTTGATGAGATTGGAAGGCTGTATATCTGAGAGATCATACGTCTTCATGGGGTCCCTCATTCTATAATTTCTGGTAGGGACTCCCGCTTCACGTCTCGTTTCTAGAAGGGTTTTCAGAGGGCACTAGGTACACAGGTTCTTCTGAGCACAACATACCACCCTCAGACCGATGGTCAGTCAGAGCATACGATACATGTGCTAGAGGAAATTCTACGTGCATGCGTCCTAGACTATGGGGGCACTTGGGAGAATCATATACCCTTAGTCAAGTTTTCCTATAAAATATTTTTAGGAAACTATCAAGAGGGAACCATATGAGACTTTATACGGTAGGCCATGCCGTTCACCCTTGTGCTAGATAAAGGTAGGTGAGTCAGCTTTACTGGGGCCATAGCTCGTGCAGGAGACTTCTGAGTAGGTCCAGTTGATTCAGAAGAAGATAGCTACCGCACAGTCTCGTTAGAAATCTTATGCTGATCACCGCAGACAACATTTGGAGTTCGTGGTTAGGGATTAGGTTTCCTTGCATCTTTTTCCGAGGCAGGGAAACAAGCAGATCAGGAGACAGGGTAAACTATCACCGCAGTATGTGGGGCCATTTGAGATTTGGGAGAGATTCGGGCAGGTTACTTATCAGTTGCGGTTACCGCAGTGGTAC
This sequence comes from Viscum album, assembly GCA_963277665.1. Taxonomy (NCBI): domain Eukaryota; kingdom Viridiplantae; phylum Streptophyta; class Magnoliopsida; order Santalales; family Viscaceae; genus Viscum; species Viscum album. Next base: position 117,004,881 of record OY728127.1, read on the forward strand.
CGAGCCCTGCATAATGTCTTCCACGTATCTCAGTTGCGTCACTATCATTCAGACTCGTCTCATGTCTTTCAGCTTGAGGAGGTTGAGCTGGAGGCAGATGCATCCTTTGAGGAGCAACCGATTTGTATCGTTGACAGGAGCACGAAGGTTCTCCGAGGCCAGTCAGTTCCTCTCGTACGGGTGCTATGCCAGCATGGCCCAGTGAAGGAAAAAACTTGGGAGCGGTAAACCTATGTACGTGCTCATTGGCCGGAGTTGTTCACGGCTATATCATCACCACACATGTAAGGGAAATTTGGGGATGAATTGCTATAAGGGGGGAAGTTTGTATGAACTCAGTTATTATCTTTGAGCTACGGGCTTCTTCTTTTATCTTTTCCTTAATTTTTTTATTAAAATATGGTAAATGGTAAAAAAATACTAAATTTTGGAAGTACACTCTGTGTACATTTGGCTGTGTAAGGATGAGTACATGAGGCGTGTTTCCATGCCGGCGACAAAGGGTGTTGGAACCAAATACAAGCTGTGTAGTGGTCGTGTACACATCGTGTAGTAAGTCAGCTGGACAAATAGTAAGGCGGTGGATTAGCCACCAGCTGGGCGACAGTACACACCGTGTAATCAGAAGTACATGTTTTCTACTCATGTCAATGGGTGAACTGTATGACGGAGCTGTTAGAGGAACATTTAAATGAAGGGATTAAACACCATGTAGTTGGATGTACACACCGTGTACTTTGTTTTTTTTTTTGCTTAAATCGGGCAGTAGCCTCCCCTGTTTACAGGGAAGACTTATAACAGAAGAGGGAGCTCAGGAGGGGTGGCCAAACCTTTGAAGATCTGTCGGGTGTTCGACTTGAATCTGATTCCACTTCGGATGATCTCGTTGAACCACACTGGTATGACTTGAATTCTCCCGAAGTGTTCCTTACCAATTCTTTCCCTAGCGAGAGTTATTCTAGGATAAGTGGGTTTTTTTCTTCGTTAGATCAACATCGTTCTTGGGTGATTCTGGAGTCGACGTTCTGGTATTCCGCTCGTTGGCGTATAAGTTAGGTGGATTTGTGTTAATTTTTCCAACTGTCATGTGTTTTGTGCATTTTTGTGCCACAAACCCATGTTGGGGTGTCGTGTGGCTGAGGTCGTGGCTATATTAACTAACTAAAACATTAAAGGTAATTGAATAATTTGTAAAAATGCTGTTTGGGATCATTGCTTGGATCCAGAACCACCCCGGGGGTGTGTTCCACTGTTTATCCATTTGGCCCAGATACCCAAGGTTATTCCATTAAATTAGTAATTGAAGAATTTCCTTGAGAAGAATTGCTTGTTTACTACTTGTTTACATGTTGGGAATGGGCTGGTTACCTGTTTATCCTGAGGGTGTTGTTGTGATTATCCTGAAGGCACTCTACTGTTTAGACCGAAGGGTGTAGTTATTTCTCATGAGGGAAACCTTGCATGCCTAATGGATTGACTTCTGTGCTTGAGGGCGACACTTCCTACGACTGAGGGAAAATTCTGTTACGCTTGTGGGCTATACCTGCGGGTTGGATTCTGCTTACCTGAAGGTAAGGTTTTTCTTTTCTGAGGACGTAGACTCTTTACATAGAAATGCACTGTGGTGTTTTCTAATATTTAAGGGATTAAATGAATAATAAAATGGAAATTTAATTGTTAAGTTGGTTACTTTTCAGTACTTCTTACTTTATTGAATTTTACTACTGCACACTATTGTTTCATGCTTACACGTAGTTGGGCACGAGCCTTTGGTGGGTGACTACTGAGATATATTTCTCACACCCTGTTTGGGCCACGCTTTTCGGCCCAAACAGATTACGTTGCTACAGGTGTAGATAGGGGAAAGAGTCCCCATACAGGTACATGATTGCTGCTGAGGAGTAGGAGGGCATGGGACCGAGCCTAGGCTCGTGATGCCGCTGCCAGCTGTTTTTCTTTGTTTTGCTGTACTGTGATTTTGGTTGCACTATATTGATGTATAACATGTTATGGATGTTTTCTTATAACTTGAGACATGTAGGATCATCATTTATATACTATTGGTTATATCCACTACTGTTGTTTATTTCAGTTGTTAATGGTTTACTGCTTCTGTTGTTTTTTGTATGTTTTATTTCATATTCCACTGCGTTACACTTTGACAAATGAGGGCATTGTTTCACCACTATCAGACCTGGGCCCTCGCTACGAGTTGGCAACCTCTAGCATTTGGGGAAATGTGTTTGTCTTCACGTGGCGAACTGGGTTCGGGGCACACGATGAGTGGCACCCGGAACTGGTAAATTACACCAATAACAAAAATAATTTTTTTAAAATAATTTTAATATTTAATTTTCCAATACTAAAAAATAACATTATTCATTCATTTTATTTTGATAGATGTAAATCGGTGATATAGGGTTTAACCTTATAATACATATAGAATATCAAAATTATTACACCTTTTCTTCAATCTAAGACACCTTTGGTCAAACCAACATCATTCAACACAATAATTTATTCAAATATATAATAATTGTATGCAATTAAATTTCAAATTATCCCCCAAATATCCTTTGGTAGTGTCAAATATAGTGTAAAGTAAGGGCCTTTCAATGTTATTGGTTTTTCTGTTATGAAGCATGATGCACACATTTTGATTTTATTACCCATATTTACATTAATTCCAGAACCATGACCACATTTAGTATCTAAATAGGGATATTTTGAAAGGAAAACCCATATAATCTCAACCATTCAAAAAAAATTTGGAAGTTCATTTATACTTATCCTTGAAGACTATCTTAGGGTTATTTCCATAATCTATGTTATCCTATATCTAGTTATTAAGGTTTCTACTAAACATTCTATGTTACCTACTACAACGACCATATCTATGAATCGGGGATCCTTTTCCTTACCTTGTTACATTGTCATAAGATACATGGAATCACATCCCAAAGACCCAATGATATTATTAGACTTGGTAAACTATGAAAATACAATATTAAAATATATAATTCTAAGACCATCAATACAACATAATTTTTTTTAAAATAACATTACTTCTCTTATAATATGCTTACCGATCATTCCTACTAACCTTCATGAAATTCCTTTGAAGAAGAAAAAATAAGGGTTTGAGATAATGCACAGGGAGGGTTAAATAAACTTGAATAAATAATGAATCAATGAGAATAATCAACATTGAAATAGAAATAACGTAACACTCATTCCATTTAAATAAAAGGATAATAAAAAACAACCTAGAAATATTCGTAACTAAACAAACATTCTATTTAAATATATTGATATATAATATCCAGTATGGGATGCTAAATAATTTAAAACTCATTTCATTTAATCAATATAATTATAACTATATGAATCCAAATATTTTTTTTCATAGTAAAAATAACCGAGAAAATAATAAATGATAATTGAATGAATGTAATGATTAATTATCAAACATCATGTTTCCCAATAATGCAATAATATTACCTTGAATGTATATAATCTAGATGGTGTAAAACATACTATTTTAAAACCCAGTAGATGAAGAAAGAAAATTTATTGATTCCATTATACTATTAATGCTTCATGGGGCTTGCATTAATTAGTCCCCAACCCATGCATTTCATTTCCAGAATATTATTCATATTTCGAATAATAGATTTTATTTATAAAAAATTTTCCCCATAAAATATCCTTATTGAGTAAATGATATGGATGTAACAATGTTTCCCACGTAAATAAAATTACTCTCATAGTAAATGCAATATGTCAAAATGATAATATTTTTAGGAAATAGTCATATACATAAAAATGATATGAATATTTAGGGGAAATTTAATATACAATGACCAGAACAAAGTAAAAAACCCAAGGGGAATTTAATGACAACAAGACTGATTCTAGGATGTTTATTTTATTAATATTATTTTTCAGAACAATCATAACTCATTTATAAGATTAATTAGGATGGTATCAATACAATATATACTCATTTGAAAAAAACATTTATTATTGTCATTAAAGGATATAAATACAATAAAAATATGCATAAATCTATTCTTGGGGAAAAATTCATTTTAATTTTATAAAATTAAATTCATTTAAAATTACTTCTAAAAATATTTTCATTATAAATAAATATGTAAAATTTTAATTCCTTCTTCAAATAAATACATGCAGTTATTTCTATTCAATGTAAAAAAATTAATATTTCATTTTTAATTTTTTAATAAACTACCTTGTTTAAAAAATGATATGAAGATTCATTTTAATTTTTTCTAAAAATTATAAAATAGAAAAATGTTCCTTTTATAAATAAATTTTAAACGAAACAAACAATTTTTTTAAATTATTTTCATAAAAAATGGTTTTCTGTTAAAACGTATTTATGAAAGAAGATAGAAATAATGTTTATTTTTATTAAAAAAATTCCAATAATATTAATGAATGATGAATTTAAAAAAAATAACAATCCCTTGAATAATATCATGGAATACTAGATGGGAAAATCTAAATGTGTTTATTAGTAAATATAAGAACATAATATTATTTAATTTATTTTTAAAAATAAATATTATCAATTAGAATATGATTGGAAAACAACCCCATACAATCATCATAACATGGAAGTGAGAATTAATAATAGGACTTGATATTTTTATAAATCTAGAATGCGCATATAAAAATTTTTAGTACATAAATATATAGTAAAAATCTTTTATAAACTCGATCAGAAAACATTAACGATAATAAGAATGTAATTTAACATAATGAAAAAGAATTGATTTATGATATTTCATTACATGTTGGGAACATTAAATTCAAATCTACATAAATTAAAATATAAAAATTTTAACTCAAAATACAATTAATAATTATTTATAGATTTTATAAATGTAATATGGTATTTATAAACACGATATAAACTATAATAGTTTTATAAAATTACAATATGCCTCAATGAATATAAATTGAGACAAAATCCCTTACCTTACACTTCCTATGTGTTAATCACACATTAAAAATTGGTATAACTCTTTTAACAATTTTATTAAATTTTTTCTTAATGATATTATTAATTATTATATCATATATGATACTTTGAGAACATATTATTACACTTCATTAATAATATTTCATTATTTTCGTTGTTATCGGTGTTAATTGCTTGGTTTTTCATGTTTGTTCTGGCCATTTTTTGTTCCATCAATTTCAATAATAGTTTCATGATATAAATAATTTAATACATGTTGTAAAAATCATATATATTCCAAAAATAGATAATTGTAGTAATACAAAAAATTTGGTGACATGAAATTAAATTTAATGTTCATGAAGATGTTATGTCTTACAAACACATGAATGTTATTTCCATCATCTAGTCATATATAAAAATTGATAAATAAATAATATATATATATTATCATTATAATATAAATATTATGATATATATATATGAAGTATTTTTATTAAATCTATCATTAGTATATTTAATGTAATGTGTGAATAAATCACATCCCTGGGTGAGGTTGTAGTCCATTGTACAGACAAGCGATGTTATCATATTCCCACTAAATAGAAAAAATAAATATATATGTTATATAATAATTTCATAAGAATAAAGATATAAAAAAAATATAATATATATATAATAATATTATTTCTATCAGTATTCCCAATCTTGGAAGGTTGCAACGGAAAGTCAAATGACATCATTTCACGAGGTGGTATTTCACTTTACACACGAATGTGGATTTCACTAACCATTTGATTGATGTGCGTCATGTTTTGCATCACACACTTAAAATAAAATAATATAACTATATTAATGATACTTTTTTATTATATAATCCTTTTATGAAATGAATTGAATATGGTAGTGATGTAAATAAAATAATAATGCCTTTAGAAACAAATTACCTCTTCATCATGAATCCTCTATAATATTGCACGAATCCCTTTCTAAGATGGATATATGACCAATATATGTACACTATGATTAGGGTAGTCACGTTTTTTTAGTGATTATGGTATGTATTTTCCAATCCAATGTTTTTTATTTCATATAAATAAGTGGATGGGGAGTGGGTGGCCTTTTATAGGCTGGATTAGTGGAATAATTTTAAATTCATAAAAGGGGTTATTTCACCAACATTTCATTTATGTAAAGTGGAATTAGTAATGAAACACAATATATAATAAAAGTTATATGGTTTAAATATGTATAAACAATGTATTTTTACTGCAGTTCATTCGTTTTTATATTTTATACTCTAAGATTACCTACTAAGTAAACATGGATTTTCTTTTTTTCACTATAATTAATTTTATTTAGCTTCATTAATAATTATCCTAAGAAACAAATTTTAACTTACTAGAAATTTAAAAATATAATGATTTCAAATAAGGAATCTATATATCAAAATTCAATTTTCATAATTGGAATATGATGTATTAATGTTAATCATGTAGACATGTGGTGGAAACATGTTTTTAAAAAAAATGTTCAGAAGTGTAATACGTTTTTATACCTACATTAAATATAAAAATATTTACATTTAACTAAATTTGGATAATATATGTATAATTGATTTATTTTTACTTTTAAAATATTTATAATTATAATTTATCATTATAACATATTTTGAGGAAAATGGTGTTTTTAATTAAAATTCAATATTTTTCACTATTCATTAAAATGTAAAACTTCAGAAAAATTTAAAATAATAAACCATAGGTTATTTTTTCCTTAATATTTCAACTTTCTTTAATAAAATATATAAAATTAGTAACACCTTGAAATTATAAAGTACAACATTTTATTCAATTGTGTCTGTTAGACACTACACTAAGTGTACAAAGGAGATATATTATCCCAATAAATTATAGTGATAAATAAATATAACAAATTTTATATCTAGTAATGCATGAATGAGTAAGTTATATTTATTTTCAAGAATGATATCCCATCCTTTGTAACTTTTGATACACACAAGAGTGACCTATTTTTACGGCTTCTATTACAATTAATACCGAGTTTCAGCAAAAAACAATGTGTTATTATTATATTATTATTTAATATAATAAGTTATGAACAATACCATATGAATATTAATAAAAAAAATATAAATATATATGTTTTAACCAAATAATTATTTTATTAGAAATTAGTTAGAAAATAATAGAACAACCAATTGAAGTTTTTTATAAAAAACAATTTTTATACCCACAAATTAGTCTTAAAAAAATAATATTAATTAATTTATATTAGTGAAAAATATTAATTAAGTATATATTTTATATCTTAAATATATTATTTATTATATTCATTCTATAGTTTTGAAATACCTATGATAATAAAAACCCAATTTTTCAAATAAAAGCACATATTTTTATAAAGGTAACATTACTGTAGTTTAATAGAGTTCCCATATTAATGAAGAATATTTAAACATTAATTGATTAAATATATCAAAATAAACATAAAATTTTAAATATAAACATTAATAATATTTTACGGTTAATTTTTGATATATTTTGTGAACAAATTATTTCCTAATGAATAGTTAGTCATTCTCAATTTTTGTTCCAAACTGCTTTTTGTATTATTTAATTTATAAGGTTAAATTAGATTTTTAATTGGATAAAAAGTTTAATTACAAAATAATTTTATCATTTAATACAATTTAATTCATTTTAATCAATTTTAATTTTAAATTTATTATAAAAATATAGCAATCTTCTAGCATTATTTACATTAAATCCTTGCGATGTCATTCAGCCTGCAGGTTGAATTTAAAATAAAATTTTTCCAGTTATCTGAATCGATTTTTAAAAAATGGATTCCATATTTTTATTGACAATATTTTTTAATATCCGATATTAATAGATTTATTTTTAACCAAAACATTTGTGACAGTGAATAAAATTAATTACAATAATTAATGTGAAATTGAGCTCAATATGGGAGAAAACCATAATATTAAGTCCTAAAATGACCTATACACTTTTCCCAATGCCATTGAAGTGAAATATATTTACCATAAAATCTATTTCACTAATTTCGGTCTATTATTGGATCCAATTTCAATATGAAAAATGTGCATCGAATTCCCTTGTCAAAATATTATAAGAGTCTCACTACTCGTCAACTTTAAAAGGACCTCTTCTCCTTGAAATTCCTCAAACAACTTAATCCAATTTCTATATGAAAATATATTTTCAAATATATCCATAAAATACCTCACTCATACTATAAACCTCCATTAAGGATAAAAAATTTACAAGGAAGAATTTGGTTCAAACCAAAAGGATTTTGTCGATTAAGAAGAAAAAACTTTTATTATGTTTTTTAATTTCAATTCTCCAACCTCAAAGCCATTATTATTATTTTAATGAATAAAAAATAGTATTATAAATATACTAGGATGTTCTTATACAAATCATTCGACCTACATGTAATAAAAATTGATCTAATGGGTATGAAACAAACTACATCTCTCTAAGGTGAACTACTGCCTCAAAAAACAATAATTATTCATTTTTTCATTTACCAACATTCATGGATGGACATAATGTCAGACACATTATTTATAAATGTTATAAATGACATTAATTTTTATTTAATCTTATTTAATACATTTATAATAGATACATTTAATACATTCCATTTTATGTAAATGTGCAAACATTATTTGAGGTAGTAGGGAATATCTCCCCTCAATGTGATGTGATTCGTTCACATGATACATGGAATGTATAAATGATTGTTATATTTAAATAGAATATACACACACATAATATATATTTTAGTAATTAAATAATTATATTTATTAAAATAATATATATATATATATATATATTATTTTCATTGTTACCCTTTCATACACTAAAAAGCGATAATGTCAGTCATAAACGTGTGGACTACCGCCACCTCAACACGATGTAATTCATTTTAAATCACAATAATTATAAATATAATTTTATATGATTAAATAACATGGAATTATTTATATAATCATTATTTTCTATTGATAAGGAATTATATTTCATCCTTCTATAACGATCAATGATAAACTGGGAATGTTACTCATGCGAACATATGACCTACTGTCTCATGAATGTAATGTTAATTCATTATTCAAAACCATATATATTGATTGGAATTTAAATTATAATTTATATTTAAATATGGTAATTATTAAATTATTCTTGTTATGGATAAATTATTAAATGACCCCATGGAAAATATTTAACCTTCCAACATTGTTATTTACACATAAATTGATTTTTTAAAACATACTCTGTAATCATATTTGCTTTTTTAATTGTGAAAATAATGGTTTAAAGTGAACTAAAACTATTTATAAACATAAAAAGTGATCTAAATAATGTATAAAATCTACATTTGTTTATTTTATAATACGTTAGAGGGAATTATCAAGATTGGAAACTTGAGGTAATGGATTCTCATCTCCTTTTTTATCTATGGGATAAATGTAATGTTCACCTCACACCACTTTTGTGTGGGGTATCTACTACACCTTTTTGTTATATTATATCATTAATAAATTTATATTCATGTTATTATACATATTAATTTAATATTATTATTTCATGAGGATTATGATTGAAAATTTTTTAATATTGTATGTGACACTTTGGAATGTTTGACAATTATTTTACTCAAGACTAATACTTATAATCATTCAATGGAATTTCCATTTGAGGAAATTTTATAACAATTGGTCAAAAAAACCATTCATTATAATATGATTATTCATGAAAATTCTCAAGTATTGGTTACATTTTCTCACTCTTTGGTAGTCATAAGGTATTGGAAATTTTTTTAAGATAACCTGACATAGATTCTCTATAAATTAAGATAAACTATTTTCTTCAACAAACCATTATTTAACAAATATATTTCCAAAATTATTTAAAAATGATTTTTAAAAAAATTAACACTTTTATCTTATTAACAATGTTTTCAAAGGAATATTCTTATTTCTTTATGAACAAGGAATCTAATTAACCTTAATCCGTGAAAAAAGAAAGTTCTTATTACCTCGTATGACTTGTATGGATTTACCCACCATCATTTCATTGAATATTCCTCTACATGTTTATAAGGATACATTTTTATTAAAATATTTGAAAAATGGAATTAAAAAATTACTTCTAAAAGGTTTTTTAAAGGATACTGTTTTGAATAATGTTTTTAAAATATTTTTTTATAATGTATTTCTTCATCAACAACAACAACCATTTTATTTTACTCTACTGGGTTTATATTGTATTGATAACATTCATAATATTCCTCTTAATAGATTGTGATTAATTTGGCCAAGGATAGTATTCAAATTTATTTACTTGATTACTTTTTACCCCATGAAGTATTCAATCTCCGATGGTCATTTCATTTCCCCTAATTGTCCATATCACTGATCATGGATATTATAATTGTCTAAAATGTATACCATTTTATATATGGTCTATACGTTGAATTTTATTTTATTATTTTGACAAATATTTGAAATTATATGCTCTTTATTCAATATAGATATTTAATAAGGAATAATACAAAATTAGATTATTCAATACGAGGAATGTTTTGTACTAGTACGACAAGAGTGGGGCGTAGTTATAGAAATCACCTGGACGCATAAGTTATCTTATGGGATGAGTCATTTATCTATCCACCTAATAGGGTTTTTACCCTACATTTTTTTACATATATTAGAAAGGTCATGATTGTAATGTTATTATGTACCTAGGAAATATGTAATCTAATAAGTAAGCATTTTCTTTATTTAGATTCAATTATTATTCACCCATGATATTTTTCATTGATATATTTATATATACATTTATTTTTCATTCAAATATTATTTATCCAAGAGATTTTACATCATAATGTCTAGGGATGAAATTAATTTTAACTTTGTTGATTTAGATGTCATGAGTTACAATTTCATACCTTTCCAAATTTATTTTTCATTATCTAGTTATTTTAATGACATGTGATTCTATTTATTACCATCCTAAATTTTTATGCACTTCTTTTTCAGTTTGTTGATTACATGGTATGTGTGTTCTATTATTTATCATTCGATAATTATTATTCTCATTGATTCATTAGTTCTTCCATTATATTATACCCTTAAAGAGCATTTTAGCACACCCTTATTTTGTTTCTCTCCCCTTGAATAATAGAAGTGTAATATGAATGATATTCATGGATTATATAGATGTATTAGATTTATCATATATGTTATTTATATTATTATAATCAAGAAAAAAATTATTTTGGAATTGGTATATTCATTTTAATACAATTCACAATTATTTATCTAGATTACCAAGAATAATAAACTGATCCCTCCATTGGGAATTGATTGTTTATAATCATTCTAGAGTAATTAGTTTCATAAATTGTTTATGGGATTCTGGGGCAAGGACTCTCTAGTTAGTATCAAAGGATTCTATATAGAATCATTAGGAACTATATTTAGGAAAAACATAAGTTATAGAATATAACCCTAATATATAATTTGATGATTAGTACATAATAAAAACCTAGATTTTTGGTTTGATATTAGTTATGTGGGTCTTTCTAGCAGTACATCTGTTTCCGGATACTACAGGTGGACGTGGTTCTAGAATATATGTACGTATGAGTAAAAACTCTGACATGGTGTTCTAATTCTGACTCGAGGTAATCAGGATAATAAAAACATACCTTACTATGAACTTAATTTTAAAATCATAGGAGATACACTTTGGATAATTCAAATTTACTTCACAAACCACTATGAGGGATTATGACAATGAATAACATAGTTGAAAACTATGGTAAATCTGATTAATGATAAAGAGTCATGATTTTGAAATCCAATAAATGATATCATAAAAGAACTATACCCTGGAAAGATATATGTGTAAATAAATGGTTGAAGTATTGATGTATTAGGGTTGTTTTAAAATCCTTTCTTTAATAGGAATTTAGTGATTTATTGTACTTCAAGGATGCCCATTATGTTTATTTTGGTAATTATATTAATTGTATTTTGGAAAAGAAAAACCTATAAGCTGGGTGATTACCAATAAAATCAATAAATGCCATAGGTCATGACACCATTAGTGAAGTAAAATTAGTGTTTGATGCATACCATTGACCTAGGAAACTTATTTCTAAAATTTTCAATGTTTTCAGTTAAAATAATTTAGAAATAATTATTAATTATGAAGTAGTAAAATCAATTTTCAGCATTAGAGGTAAATCTATTAAACATATTGGTTTTGGAAGATATATAATGAAAAATATATACCCTTTCCACTATTTTATATGTCATAAAATCCTTTAACCATATATTTTATTTGTTCAGGAATAAAAAAGAAAAATTAATATTTTTAATTATTTTATTGTAGTAATGGAATGATGTAGATTTCGATCAATGAAATACCAAGTGTTAGGACAGTTCATATTAAATTCAAACGTATCTATTAATAATATTTCATTATATTTGAGTCAATAATTTAATTACCCTTCATTATGAAAATGAATTATAAGAAAAATGTTGTCCAAATACATTAATTACTATTGAACTGATGGACTTCTAAATCATTACATATTCTGGGAATTGGGGCCCTGTAATTTTTACTGATCAATCACCTATTTGTGATTTGTGGCCTCATTATCTCTCTATAAATATTTATTAATTCCCTATAAGTACGTATATACACATTCCACTAATGATCACCTATGTAAAAACAAATATACATTGTAATCAATGTGTCCATTTTAATTTCTATTCTCTATTTTCTAGAGAATGTTTTTTGAACCCCTCTCATGATGTGGGATTTCAATTTAGTAAATATCAAACAATTTATTACCATAATCAATTTTAAATTATATGTATGAAATTTAATAATGGTTGGATAATGTATCACCCCAAAATTCAAAAGTAGAACTTTTTATTCAATAATGTTTATGACACACAACACCAAGGGTTAAAAGGAAATATATTGACCCAATAAAATTTGATCATAAATAAATATTATATGTCATATAACATTAATTTCATGAAAAATTACATTATCCTTAATCATTTGAAATATGTACCTCCCTTAATAGCTTTCGTTACATGCAAGAGTGACCTTCTTCAATGGCTTGTGTTACACGTAAGACCGTGTTTTACCGAATAACAATGTGTTATTAAAATGAAATTATTTAATATAAAAATATATAAACTAACTATTAATAATATTATAAAATAATTTATTAAAATATACATATTTTCCAAATAAATAATTAATTAAAAATTAAATGGAAATAAATATAACAACAAAATGAATATTTTTATAAGAAAAAAAATTTTATGACAACAAAGCTATTTTACACTAATAAACATAATTAATTAAAATGAGTGAATAATTTTATGTATATATATTTTATATATTCAATATGATAATTTTGTAATTCATCCATTTTTTTGATATGTATCAGATAATAACAAACCCTATTTTACACATAAAACCCTATATTTATAAGAAGTCAATTTTATCTCCTTTTAATAGAGATGCCAAATTAAATTTGAATTTGGAAAAGTTAATTGATTCAAAATGTCAAAATTAACAACATATTATAAATAGATACCTAAAAATTTCCTTATGGAAAATTTTGGATATTTTTTGGAATTATATCATTTTTAAGGAATAGTTAAATATACAAAATTTTAGATAAAAATAATTTATTTGGTTATTTATAAAGAAAAATTATATTTTTAATTATATTTAATTTTTAGTAAGATAATATACATTATAAATTACAAATAATGTTTCATAAATTGTTTTTGGAATTAATTTTATGGAATTTTTCAATATTTTTTGGAATTTATTTTTTTAATTGTATTTAATGTTTAATTTTAGATAACAAATTATAAATTTTTTATTTAATAATTTTTTTAATTTTATTTTTATCAATGAAAATAATTTATGACATTGTAGTCAATTTCACACTGAAATTTACTCTAAAAACAAAGAAAACATTCAAGTGTTTTAACATTAAAAACTCACATTATCATCCTACCTGCGTGATAAATTTTAAATGAATCTATTACAATTAACTGATTTTAATATAGAAAAATTTCTTACATATTTGGAATCATAATAGTCTATAATTTCTATTGAAACTAATGTTTTTTACAAAAATGTGACTGAAATTTATTAAAATTAATTAAGATAAATATAGTTAAATTATGTATAAGAATAGACTAAACCTTAAACATTAGGCCAATAATTATCTATAAACATTTCTAAATCCCATTTTATTGCCACACATTGAAACTATCCTATCTAAATTTGAATAGGGTTCATTATGGTATTCACTTTTAGCATGAAAATTGTGCATGGAATTCCCTTGTCAAAATATTACAAGAGTGCCACCACTACTCAATAATAAAAGGACCTCCTCTCCTCCATCTTCTTTACACCTCTCGAGAAACATAGTCTCAAACAAGATATCCAAAAATATATCCACAAAATCCATACAACCATATTAGATTACTCTCATTGTATATATTTATATTTAAAGATTATTTTTGTCAAACATAAAGGAGTTACCCGATAAGGAGGTAACAATTTTCTTGATGTTTTTTAGATTTATTTCCATTCTCCAACACTATAAAATATCTGATTATATGATTTTACAAAAAAACCTATATATTAAATATAATAGAATTTTATTCTATGTTTTATACCAAAACATACACAAAATTCAATTTAATAGGTAATGAGCATACTGTATATGTGTATGGAGAAGTAATACCTCACGAAATGATGATTGTTCATTTTCCATTACCAATATTAATGTTTGACCATAATGATCGACGATATATTTATATATGTTATATAAGATGTTTTTTTATTCATACATGTTTAATTCTTTTATAATATAAATATTTAATAATTTCCAATTTATGTTGACTGGATAACATCATTTGGGGATGTGTGGACTACTGTCCCCTCAACGTGATGTGATTCATTCACACAATACATGAAATGTATAAATGATGGATATAATTAAACACAGTAGACATAAAAAATGACCATATTATATTCATGATATAATTAAATTTCTGGAAATATAATATATATATAAATATATCTTTTTTATTATTACCTTTTCACACACTAAAATGGGATAACGTCGGTCATGGCAGTTTGGAATTCCACCTCCTTTACAACATGTGATTCATTTTAAATGCCAATAATTGGATATATAGTTATATATGATTAAATAAAATTATATTTATAATATAATGATCATTATATAACGATATGGAATTAATTTCCTTCTTTTCATAATGATCATTGAAAATGGGATCATTACTCCTGCGTATGTACGGCCTACCATTTCTATGGATGTAACGTTGATTAAATTTCCATAACAATATTTAATTATTATTTTTGAATTGTATAGTTTATTTATAAATATATTAATTATGTATGGATTATTGTTCTAAAGATATTATATAATTACCCCTTTAACCATAGTTGACATATAAATGTAGTTTTTTACACATTAATCAAATTTGGTCAAAACATTCGATGTAAACATAATTGACTAAGTAGTTATGCAAAAAATGGTACAAAGTCAAATAAATGTAATAATAATTTTGAAAACGGTTCTCAATGAAGTATAAAATTAACATCATAGTATTAAATAGGATGTTAAAGGATGTTCACCAAAATGGAATCTAGATGAAACAGATTCTCACTTAACTTTTTACATCTATGATAAAAACGTAATGTTAACCATTTACATATTTTTGGTGGAGTATCTACTAACTAATTTTTTATTTTATATAATTAATAATTATATCATCATTTTTTTAATATTTCATTTAATATTATTCTTTCGTGAGGTTTATTATTTAAAATGATTCAAATTAGTATGGGACACTTAGGATTGTTTAATGATTAATTTTTACTCCAAACTAATACTAATAATTTATCAATGGAATTTATGTTTGATAAAATTATATAACCATTTTTCAATAAACTATTTAATTATTCTCTATTTATTAATGACCATTCTAAAGTATTAGAACCATTTTCCCACACTTTTATACTAAAAATATATTAGAAAATGTATTCTAGAAAACCAGAATTTGTTTTTATCTTTATTTGAAGAATATATTCTCATATAAAGACCATGTTCTATTAAAATATTTAAAAAATATATATATAAAAAAGTTTTACCCTTTTTTCATTTATCAATATTTTCAATGGAATCTTCTTTCCTTTTTTAGAATAAGGAATATTTTTTTCCTTTAACCATACAAAATGAATGATCTATTTACATCAAATATATTGTATTGATTTACCAAATATTACTTCTTAGAATAATCCATTGAGTATATTATAGAATAATTTTTAAGGAATATATTTTGAAAATTCATTTTATAAAAATATTTTTCAACAGTTTTTTCAAATGAAAAGGATATTTTCCACAAAAATATTTTTAAATGATCCTTTGATAAATTTCCTATTCATCAATGATAGAAAATTCTTAATTTAATACTCATGGGTAATATTTAATAAAAAAAATACATAGTCTTCCTCTTGATGGTTTATGATTTATTTGGAAAATGATAGTATACATATTCACATCCTTGAATACTTTTATACCCCTTGAAATATTCAATCTCCTATGATCCTTGAATTTCCCCTAATTATAGATATAATTTTTCAAGGATATTAATATAGCCTAAACCATATACCATTTAATATATGGTATCTACATTGATAGTTGTTTTATTATATTGATAATTATTGGTAATTCTATATTAATCATTCAATATAGTTCTTTGATAAGGCATATTTTTTCGATTACTCAAAATTAAGGGTTTTTTACTAGTATGACATGGGTTGGGCCCTTACTATAGATACTTCCAAGGAACATTGGTAGTATCATATAATAATTCATTTGGTTATCCACCGAAGATGAGATATTATAATAAATTTTTGTAAACTATTGTGTGAAATGAATTTCCGGCAACGATAAAATGTATATGGGATACATGGTGTCCAAAATTAAGAATTTACATCATTTATATTCAATTATTATTCATCCATGATATTTTGTGTTGACATATTTATGTGTACTTTTAATTTTCATTCATTTATTATTTATCCATGATATTTTTTGTTGACATTTATATGGATGCATTTCATTCTCATATTTTTGATTTAGATGAAATGAGTTATAGCTTATTACATTTCCATATTGATTTTCCACATCCAGTTATTTGAATGGAATTTGTATCTATTTATTAGAATTGTATATTTGTTATGAAAATCCATTTTATTTTTTTGATTATATAATACATGTGTTTGATTATTTACCCTGAAATAATCATTGTTCTCATTGATGTATTATTGATTGTACTATAAATTTCCCCTCCATAGCAATTTAGGTCACACTTATTTTGTTTCATTTCCTAAGAATACCATAAGCTTCCTATAAATTATATTGTGGGATTTAAATTATGGATTAGAGTTTTCCTCAATTATATTTAGTTATTTAGAAATAAGAAAAACCTTATGAAGTAATTTTTGTATAAATTTGTATTACAATACTCATTTAGGTATCTTGTTTACCGAGATTATTAAATAGATCAGTTATTCAAGTCTTGATTCATTGTAATTATGTCAATGTAATTAGTAGTGGACACTAGCTCCAAGATTATGGGGCTGGGTTACTAATTTCTTTTCAACATTTAGTTTTAAAACAACTGTATAATTAAAAGGTGGGAAAAAAACATTAAACAAACTAAACCTTTATGTATATAAATGGATCTGTTGTCATCTTATTCTAATAAAATATATTTGCTTAATTTTTTTAAATAAAATATTTAATACATAATATATAAATTTCATCAACATTAATGATTAATAGTAATTAATTAATTTTTTTATGATAATAGTCATTTATTGGATAATAATAAAATTTCATAAAACATTACCATGATATTAAATTAATTTTCATTTTCATTTTTAATTATTTGGTAACAAACGAATTCAACCATATTTTTTCCTATGTTTTTAAATACCATTAATAAAATAAAATTTGATGGCTCTGAGATAATTAGTATTTGAAATAACAACCTTAATATTGTTTAGTAAAACTCAGTCCTCTATGTAATGCAAGCTGTCAAAGACAATAAATGTTGGGTGTAAAATAAGATAACTCAATACTGCATGAAATCGTTGACATATAATAGATTGAATTTATTTAAAATAATTAATATTTTGTAAAATATGGATATATTATATTATATTCATCGTTTAGTGTTGTGTGTCATGTACCTCTAGAATAAATCAATAATTAGTTATGTTTTTCTTGGTAGATACGTTTTCCAACATAACTAATTTATTTCTCGATGTTTCAAGAAAACATCGTTCTATTATATGTCACAAAATTATAAATCATTATAAATATTTCATTGTTAGTGATGTATATAACCCACACCAATTTTTACATTTTGAAAAAATACTTAATTTTTTAACGTTTTGAAATTTGAAAAAATTATGACACCTTGTTTACAAATATTTTTCCTAAAAAACAGTAAATAAAATTTTTTAAATTACAGAATTTTATGATTGTCTCTATATATATACACATCATTCAAAAACAATTGAAAAATTCATCATTAATTTTTAAAAAAATAATATATATATATATATATATATGTTACTATTTTAAAAAAAATTAAAAAATTTAATATTATATACATTAATAATCATATATATTAATATAGATATATTAAAATATATATATGTTTATATGTTTGTTTATTTTGTTTATATAAATATAAGTATAGATGATATTATATATATGTGTTTATATTTTACGTAAATGTTTATGTATTATATTATATATATATATATGATTATATTATATATATATATATATTATATGTTAATATTATATATATATATCATATGTTTTTAGTAATATATTACAGTTTATATTGTATATATACATATATATACATATAACATGTCCCTATTTTATATTTTTTATATGTTCACAATATATATATATATTGATGTCACGACCCCTCCCAATGAAGTGTAATCCTCCTAGGCCGACAATGGGAGAAGATAGATAATGGCCCTTGAGTACCACCTCCAATTGGCATCATTTTGGCGACTAGAATTGAGGGTATAATAAACACACAAATTGGAGGCATTGCTTTCTAAGAGAACTAATGAGAAAGAGAGATATATGATAGACATCATCCAAATCCTTCTTAAACTACAATAAAAAATAAATACAAAGTTCAGATATGTAATTTCATTAATGAAATACTACAAATGAAATGAAAACCACAAGCACTAAAACGGAAAGTAATGATGTTAGTTACCACGAAGCCCAAACATCTCCTACAAACCTGAATCTTGTAGTAACCATCATAATCTCCATGATTCTCAAAATATCTTGGAAATCAGTTCAAATAAATCTAGTTTGAGTATAATAGTATACTCAAATGTATTCTCCCCAAATCATCTCAAAAATAGTAAAAAAGCATGCTAAAGCACATTGAACAACAAGTGAAATGAAATAATCACATAAACAGGTATACTCTGTTTCCATCATCACCACAAATTCTCACATCATGTATTACATATCATATTACATAATATAAAAAATTATATCAAGGGTTTATCTATACCACTTCCACACTGGTTTTCCACTTTCCCACAACTTTTCTTGTCTTGAGCATCTCTCTAAAACAATAGTATGAAGACACCTCATCGAAGAACCATAACATTATCCTCGTGAAACTCAACACCAAATCCACAAAAAAAAAGTATCCTAGATTTTTTTGGGAGAAATCATAGCTCGGATAATGTGTATTAAATATCAAGAATTATACTTCATGCCCTTATAGACCATACACAAAATAAGGATCATCAAGGCATCATTGCGTATACATGTCATAGCTATAAAATAATATAGGAAACTATATCCATAATAAAAGTTTTTTAAATAATCACAATCCATTATATAATTTTACACACCTGTATTGGGAAAAATAAATGTGGTGCATACCAGCACATGTAACTACCATGATAAGAGAGTGAGGCCATATGGGGTAGTCATCTATCCATCCTCCCATTGGGATGTTGTTTAAAAAACCCCCTAGGGATCATAATCCATGGGGTGTTATTCACTCAAATCGATATTATGGGGTATCATATAGAAACACAAAAGGTAAATTATATAATATATCTCACAACTATACTACAGGAAACCTAGTATTAGACTCAATTATTATTAATTTCTTTCATACAATTGGATTCCACTACAAGGAATATATTCTCTATAAGCACACATCATGTTAAAGATCTATATTACGTTAATTTATCCCTTTTTATTAGTTTCACTTTATGTTTATTAATTATTTATCCAATAAGTATCAATTATCGGTTTCCACATTGTATTTCATTAGAATTACAAAAAATTTCCACACCCTTCAGGTATAACAAAACTAAGACAAAGAAATATTATAAGTATAACCTCAACATTCCATCCAACAAAGATTCTAACTGATGGGTTAATTAATTTCATGATTATTTACACAATTAACACTTTACATAACTCCTATTATTCTATGGATACATTCTACGCTACCAATCACATTAGAAAAAACATGGTGAGTAGATGAACTAACCATCGAGTCTTTTCCACCAATATCCAGAGCTAAACCCATCCATCTTGGAGAAGCTAAACATGTAATTCATGTGGAAAACCCCCCACTTCATCTTCTATTTTGGAAGGATGGTATGAAGACTATATACCTCAAGTATGGGTAATGTAAAGTAGATAAACAAACTATAGATTCAAAAATAATCAAGCTTTTTTATCAACGAGAAACCCCAACATCAACCCATCCCATTATCTTTGTTGTCCACTATGTCACCCATATTCATTAATCGATGAATCTCACTATGATAAGTGTAAAATACATCTACCACCATTGGGCCCCCCCACCAGACATGCCACAATATCCATCAAGTATTTAACATTCTAAGATGACGTCATATCCAGGCCTCCCTACACCCATAGCCACTACAACCATACTAGATGATCTATCCTAGGATCACAACACCGCACAAGTAGTGGGAAATAAACAAGAAACTAGGAACTTTTCCCAATATAAGAAATTTATACTTCACCCCCAATGAGCTCTCATGGATACAAATCATAAGAAACTAAGCCTTATAATTAATAAGGATCCTTATGACCCTCAATGGAATGTTATATTATAACCCAACTAGTTCATTATTCAATCTTGAATTAACTGACTCATTCTTCAAAGGTTCCTTCTATGGGAAACCTATGAAACACATTATCAAGAGATATCAATAATTAATTAATATTTTAATTTAACATGACTTCAATTCCTTATAAAAAATAATCAAAAAGATTGTGGTTAATTAAACAATTTTGATTAAACTATCGTAGTTGCAACAATATAATTGTCATAAAATTATAACAACAACCATGAGATTCATTAAACATGCCTCTTTAAAACATCATCAGATTAATTATCAATTATTTCCAAAATTAGATTATATACTATTTTCCATCATTAACAACATGTTCACGAAGTAAGGAATAGATACCACAATATCTAGAAAATTAAGAGGCAAATAGTTACCATGGTACAATTGAACAATATCGATATGTGATCGATAACAGCTTTGTAATATAGTTTATGTAATTAATTTGGCCATCTTCATTACAATCCCAGGGGCTAAATCATGATAACTCTATTATTTTTCATAAATAAATAGAGATAAACGAACCCCTACTCTTAAAGACCATAAACAATTTTCACTCAAGACCAAATCATGCAACAAATCTTGACAACATCTCCTACAACAACTGCATCCAACCAAGGATACCACAACACCAACACACAAACAAAAACTAAGAAAAACTCCATTTGAAAAATGGGTGTCTTGTTCCAACACATGTAAAAGATAAATGGGAGGAAATATATTGATAAAACCATAATAATAGAGGCATATTTTACCTTATAATGAATATGGATTGAATTAGGGAAGAGGGGATCGATCCGGGATGAAGGAAACATCAAACCTTCAAGTGGTGGGATTCAGAGTTTCTCAGAGTTGATATATATGGGAGATGAATTTGAAGGGTTTGAAAACATGAGTGTCTTAAATTTTATTATATAAAAAATATTATGGGATTATAGGATGTGAAATACCCTTTTAGGTTGCGTGATCCTACCAGGTCTAGTATTGATGAAAGCATCTGTTACCTACAAATTTTATTTTTTATTTCAAACCCTAAATACTTCCTATCCTAAAATAATCATTCAATCAGGTAATATCTTATCTCAATGTGAAATATCCTAGACACTAGCTTCTATAAACCCAGTCCCTCTGAACCTCTTCAGAGCACATCAGTCTTCAGAAATAAGTAATCAGTCATCCCAGACAAATCTTTTCCCTTACATTTGATAAAAATCAAATCAGTTTTTTCCTCGAGAATCGAAAACCAAATGAGAGTGGAAATAGAAAACGGTTCGTCTGAATAGCCACCCTCCGAGGTACCTCTCAAGGATCATTCTACCATAGGATCTCAATATATTTATCCAAAGAACCCAGTGAAACCACACATGGGATATACCTCTAAAAAAAGTGTAGGCCCCAACGAGAAACTATAGAAAAAAATCTCATATCTAGAATAGGTATACAATCATCAAAAGAATAGATTTACATGAGAAGATATAAACATAAAACAAATTCACGTACTAAACATGTATCTATGTAACATGTTCTTATGTTCTCTCCTCTATTCCACAATGAAACCGCAAGTCACAAAACAAGTGGATTTTGTTCCCGCACAACACCTTCTCCTGGAGATTATTGATCCCTATAGGCCGCTCCTTGAAGTTCTCATCATCATCAACATAGATCTCTACACATTGGATTACATGGGAGTCATAATGATGATAAAAACATTTATACAACATGGTAAATACATCATGGATCCAGCTCATTTGAGGGGGAAGTGCTACCTGATACCCCACATATCTGACATTTTCCAACAACGTGAAATTCCCAAAAAATTGAGGAGAAAGCTTACTTCCATCACCAAAACATAACATCCCACAATGAGGAGTCACCTTCGAAAACACAAGAACCCCAAAATAAAACTCTATATTTCTCCTCCGATGATCAATATAGGATTTCTGAAAATCCTGCACTACTTTTATCCTCATGAGAAACAACTGAACCATCACTATCATGTTCTGCACACGTTGCAACAAGATAATTGTTGTCTCCCTAAACCTAATCCAGAACAATGGAGACAATAAAGGTCATAAATACATTAATCCAAATGTCATCACACTGATGGTGGTGTGAAAACTATTATTGTATGTGAACTCCACCATGGGATGGTTCCTCATCAACAAAACTCCAAAATCTAGGACACAAGAGTGCAACATGTCTTTGAGGGTCTAGGTGGTCATTTATATATGAACATAAAAATGTGGATGAAAATATGTTATAATGAGAAACTAATAACCAAAATAATGATGGGGACCACTCCACACAGTAGAGGAAAAATGGGAGTCTCCATCAGAAATGATCTTCCTCATGACTCTAGGGAGAATCACCCAATCCTCTAGATACTACCTCAAAAAAACCTCAACTGATCTCAAATCCTTTATCGCTATAATGTGGGATTATTTTTCAAAACTATACCCCACCACAAATATAGGTGCATATCCTATTAGAAGTCAATGTTTTCTACAATCAATTTTCATTGTGATGTCCTCCCACTTCCACAGTGGGACATTTAATGTATAGATAATTACATAGGGAACACTATTCCTTACCTTCACTTTCTTGTAGGATAAACACTAAGAAGAAAACACTAATCATCAGGCATTAACCTATGTCACTGAAACTGAATCTTCAAATATTGGAACAAATTAGTCATGCCAGGATATAACATTAAGGGAAAACTATGGAACAATCTGATAACCATTTCATGCATCACTGATGAAAAGAAAAGCCTCCCTTGAAACGACACCTCTTGTTCTTCATCCTCAGACCAACCATCAAGGCCTCCCCATAATAAACATGGTCTCTCCATACCCCCACCTATAGATATCCAAAATCGGATTCCTCCTCCCAATACACAAGAGATGAAAACATCATCAACTAAAAAATTAAACCTCATCCCTATATTTTCCCATATCTAGATGTAATTTGAAATGTTATTCCATCACTCATTAGCAATCACATGATTCACACATTACATCACTGATAACATCCTGATCATTTAATTAGCAACAACATTCCACATTCTAGCTATATAGGAAATATAGATTTCATAATTCTTTAAGAACTACATCCACCAACACTAGCACAAGTTCAATTCACTATAGTTTAAAACATACCTCAGACTGTTATGATTAGTGTAGACTACAAAATGATCGTGGATGAGGTAATTTCACAACAGCATCAGAGAAAATAATACTACAACCAACTCATGATCATTGGTGGAATATCTACACTCACGGGGGCATAACTTTTGATACCCATAATAAATTACCAATCTATACTATAGTTTAACACTACCCTAACCAAAATGCGATGAATCGCTTACAACATCGAACCGAACTCCTACTATTAGAAGGAAACGAACTAGTGTACCTACCAGCTTCTCATTCAGATACTTGAAATGTTCCTGACAGTAGTGAGTCCAAAGTAATGTATCATCCATCTTATTCAATGCTTTCATAGGATTTTCAACCCAATAAGAATTTGTCTATAACCTTCATTTAATAGACTACAAGAATGAGGAAATGTATCCCTTCTACCACGGTCTAGTGGAATGAACAAGACACAATTGCTTCTATCTTAATGGATCCAAAGTTACTCTTTACTGGGATATAACATTCCCCATGAAATGGACTTCTTATGAAAAAACCTCACACTTATACTACATCCCAAAATAGCTACTGATGATGGAGAACTCCAAAAACAACACAGAGATGCTCGACATGATATTTCTAAAACCTAGATAACTCAAGGATGTCATCACTGAAATCTTGTAGGATCACATCAAGAAACACATAGAACGTAGCATTTATCATCCTTGTTAAAACTTCTAGAGAATTATTATCATTAAATTGAATCACAAAAAACTCAAAATGCCCATGAAAACATCAAAATATAGTGTTTCGGAGATCCTCATCCATCACGCACATCTGAAGATATCCTTAGTGCATGTCGATATTCGAGAACCTAATTGCACCCATCAGCTAATCGAATAAATCATAAATTCGTAGAGTTGGATAGTTTTTCTTCACTATCACTTTGTTTAAGCGATGATAATAAATACCCAAATACCAACTACCATCAATATTCTTTATGAAAAAAAACTAGTGAACCACATAGTGACACACTCGACTGAACAAAACCACACTCTAGCAGAACAATCGAGCTATATACCAATCTCCTGCAACTCTGATGGTACCATCTTGTATAGAGACATCGATATATGAAACACACCTAGTTTTAGATCAATCTCGAACATGATATATCATTTTGTGTGTAACGATACAATGTTCTCTTGTAAGACATCAGGGTACTCTTTTATGACCCTATGAATGCTAACTGATAAAACTACGATGAAATTAGCATTATATTAGTCAACAATGATAAAAAGGAAGGAACATGCCTCTGACCCATATGAGGGTCTCTCTTTCCAACAAACTCTAATGTCTCTCCCTCAACAATGAAGAACACTACCTTCCTCCTAACGCAGTACATGTTATCCTAAACCAAATACTTCCAATAAATGATGATGATGACATTATATGGTTGTATATGTAAATATTAGATATCTCCCCATGATCAAAGATTCCCCAACACTATCTCAATGTGTATACATAGTTCATAAATGTTATCTTTACCTCCATCTATATTAGTCAATGCAAAGAACACTAGAAGAATCTCAAAATCAAATTCCACCAATGCATGGTCCAGGGAACGTGATATAAACAAGTGTTTCACTCATAAATCAGAAAAGGAAGGTAGCCAAGTAGAAAACAAGAAAATGGTACCTTGAACAACATCTGTCTCACCTAGAGTTGAAAATGCTAAAGAATGAAGTTGGCCATGACCTAAGCCACATCTCTTATAACCCAACTATTAACCACCTATATGTATGCACTATGCTTTCTGTGGACGGGGATTGTCCTTGGAATATCATCTGCAAAGTCTATTTTCTCTCTACTGATTCTAAATAGGAGCTACCTGGTTAGGCTGGCTCGACTAGAACTACCTCAACCGAGGAACCTGTAGTAGAAAACCTAGCACATGATGACTAATCATAATTTTTAGGCCCTCATGATGCTAATTTCCACAGCATCCAAAAAAAAATCTATTGATCCCTTCACATATGCTTGAGAGAATCTGTCCCTAGATAAATGAGATAATGATGGTTGGGACCTACCATTAGATAATCAGATAATATTATTTAATAAAAATATGGAACCCTGGACCACAACTTTGCTTCGTGAGGAATTTGGATGACTCCCTTTTCTTGATGATCTGGTTTTCGCTAAGATATTCATGATGACCTATGCCCTCTCTAATACCTCGAGATATGTAGATCTCATTAACAAGGTGACCAAATGATAGATATTTTGATGAAATGATTCCTTGAAATGCTTCTACTTAAACTCTCCATCCAATAATAGGTATAAAGAATATTTCAGAATGTTATTTAAATGTATCCTGAACGTTTGGACATCAAAACTTCCCTACCAAAAGGTAAACAACTTCAGGAAATTGGGCACCATCATAGTTGAAGAATGAAACTCAGCTCTGAACTACACATGAAAATTCACCCACGAGAAGTCCTAATCCTTGTGATCATAGAGAATAAATAACCACAACTACCATACTTCCCTATGAATTATTATCACAACCAATGATCCCCAATGCTTTTTCTAGACAAGGATCGAACTAAAATCAATATCAACCTCCTCCAAAACAAATTATGTGACTACATATGAAATGAATATCTATTACTTCTATAGACTATGGAACCAAAATAATCATTTTTTTTGTTCCCTATATGTCATTGTCATCAAAATCTACTATGTGGATATTTTCAAGTGTTAACTATATAATGACTTCCACATGAACCAGATGAGTATGTTTACCAGGAGCCATATATCATAAAGAAAAAATAGTTATAGATCCTAAATATATAATACGGGGATCCATTACATTAATGAAGTGTTTTATTTTATTCACTTTACGTTAACATATCCTAATGAATACCCATTCAATCATAGGCACAAAGAAGAATGAAACATGATCCTTTCATATGTATCCACACCGAAACATGTATCTTCATGTTTAGTAGACACTGTAAGATTAAAATTCCCTGCATCAGATCACATGAGGAACTAAATATCAATGTCATAGCTGGTATCTTCTATTTAAAGCACTTTAGAAACTTAGCTGACACTATTTCCCTACTAACCCATGCAACCTAACATGATCTTAAATCTGAACATCATCCTATCCCTCATCCTGAGCCCTGATACCACTCTTCATGACCCCCTACACATAATGTGGACCCTCTTGGGCAATCAATGTGAGAAAATAGATAATTCCCCCCAGAGTCCAACCTCATATATTCTCCAAGATGGTGAATGGATCCAAGGGTACAATAAACACCCAAATGGGAGGCATAAACCTCTAAAACAAAAACACGAGAAAGAGAGATATACGAGAGAAACCAACTAACTCCTACTCAGACTACAATATAAAAAAATGAAAATGTAAATATATGAAATTTCACCGAACAACTACTACAACTGATTGGATAAATACATGTACAAAAAATGAATGTAAAGACGATAGCAACCACCCATCCCAAACAAATCCCGCAAAGCACATCATACTGGTATTGAACTTGATCTCCAACCTTATCCAACTAAAATGATTTTTTTTATTTTAACATAGGTTGAGTATAAAAAAATAATCATTAGGATCCTCCGTAGATCCTATTCTGAGAACATATACAAATAAGAATAAAGCAAAGTGAAGAATAAGTGAAACTAACACTTCATCTAAAAAGGTTCACTAACTTCCCAGCCTTACCCTGGCTACTCTCACCATGTATCACATACCAGATTTCATAATATAATAGGGAATATGTAGGGTAACCCACTACCACCTCCCCATTGGTTTACTAATTTTCCATAATATTTCACAACATGGGCATCTCTCTCCTAACTGTATATCCCAAAACACCTAGGTGAAGAACCACAACATGCATCCCATGTAACTCAGTACCACATCCACATATCCAAAAGTAACTAGGTAGTTTATGGGATCCCCAACAACCCATATAACATGTATCAAACAACGAGTATTATAGTAATGTCTATTACAGCCCATACACCGAGTGAGGATCCTCATGCCTTCACAGCCTATATACATCATACCTATAGTAGTCTATTGAAAACTATATCTAGAATACAGTTTTGTGAAAATACAAAATTCCACTAAATAACTCTACACACAAGTATGGGGAAACCTAATAGTCATGCATACCAAGATATAAAACTACCAAGTGAAGAGAGTGTGGTCAATGGGGTAATCAGCCATCCATCCTCTCATTAGGATGTTAGGGAATCCCCCCATGTCTTAGAATCCATGGGGTATCATTCGCCCTAACCGATAGAGTGGGGTATCATATAGAAACACAAAATAAAAATTATATAATATAGCTCACAATAACCCCATAGGAAAACATAGTCTTAGACTCAATTGTAGCTATTATCTCTTAGAATCTAAACTACCACTCCTAAGACTTGATTTATTATAGGGACACAACCATTTAAAGGGATATATTAAGTTACATTATCCATTTTATCATTTTCACATTATGTTGATTGACACATAAAATGGTAATTAACCATTATTCGTTTCATACATGAATTTCATTATCATTACCACAATGTTCCACATCCTCATGGAAAGCCAAACTGATTCCGTGGATTATTAAAAGTTTAACCTCAGTATTTAATCCCAACATTCTCCAACCCCATGGGATTAACATTTTTCCTTTTATTGGATACATATAAACATTCAATACTTCCAGGTCTTATAAGAAAACATTATAAGATAAAAAAAATGGGGCTTAACAAGGTAAGTAAATGAACTGCCCATTGAGTCTTTTACACCTTTTTTATGAGCATAGACCCATCCATCCTTGAGCATATAAACATAGAAATCATGTGGCATTACTCGTATGACTTCTACAATTTAGTAAGAAGGGTACGAATGATCATCTGCATCATGTAGTGGGGAAATTAATGCAGACAAAAATAAAATAAAATATTCAATAACAATACAACATTTATTTGAATAATTATGACCGAATTCAAACCATCCCATCATCTATGGTTTCCTCCCTTAACACCCACATGCATAAATCAATGCATCACTCCACTCTAGGAATAAACTAGTACCACAACCACTAGGAATCCCCTCCCCACATAACATAGTTGCCATCTAGTCTCATCCATCCCAAACTCATGTCACATGTGGGCCTCCCTACCCCAAAACCAAAAAAAATCCAGGATCCACTAAAACAAAAATTGACTTTAGCATCAGTTTTGGGAACAGCTTCTAAACCATTTTTAAAAATGGTTTCAGGGTGGTTTATAATAAACCACCGGGAAACACTATTTTTTACACTACCAACCCTTCCCCAATACTGATCCCCTTCTCACCCCGAGACCCTGCTTCCCCCGACCTCCTGCTTCCCTCATGACCTCAGCCCCCCACAACCCCGAAGGACGTACGACCCCAGCCCCCCATGACCTCGGTGACCAATACGAAACCCATTGTTTGAATTCTAGTAATTTTACCTCAATTCGTGTATCCTTGTATTATGAGTTATTAAGATTCATTGTTTATTTTCCAATCGATTCATTAAATATGCACATAACCCAGGTTTAATATGTTATCCTTGATAGAAAAACAAAATATAACTTTGTTATAATTTATGTTTAATAACTATCAACTATTTCAATAACATAAGATGTTCAGTTAGATTCTCCCTAGGAATTGTGCATTCTTAGTTGGACAAACAAGATTCAAAGTGGTTTTTTCTTGAATATAATTTGTAATGTAAATAATGAATTTGATGAGATGGGTTTCATGAGACCATATCACCTATTTCTACATAAAAAATGATACTCTCTTGTTAAACTATAATGTAGATAGATTATATGGCCTACTTGACTATAAAAAATTATGACACATAGGTATGGAGTTACTTATACTTTTGATACTCAATCATGGAGTCCATTAAACATGAGTTAGTCAAGAATAGAATCCCTTATATGTGTGGTACATGGGCATTCAACAGTGCAGAAAACATTTTTTACATCAGTTATTTTTTATTTTTAAATTCGGATTTAGATGTTATAAACATAGCTTTTTTACTTCCGGTTTCTTACAACTGACGTAAAAATTACTAATCCAAAGCTTTTTTCCCGTCCGTTGTTAAAAACCGACGTATAAAAGGCGTCAGAGTCATGGTTTATTACGTCGGTTATTTAATAAACGACGTGGTATATACCCTTTAACATCGGTTATTATATAACTGACGTCATAAATCACACCTCTAAAGCGTATATCCCATCAGTTATTTTTATAACCGACATGATAAAGCTGTCTGCCAAGGGGTGTCCAATGTCGGTTATATAATAACCAATGTAAAAACATATCTACCACATCAATTATAAAATAACAGACGTAAAAAAACTATCCATTTCAATTTATTACGTTGGTTATGAAATAAGCGATGTAAAATCTATTTCCCATGATGTTATTACGTCAGTTTAAAAATAACCGACACTAAAACTAATACGAACTGCATTTTTTACGTCAGTTATTAAATAACCGACATAAAAAACAATTTTTTTAAATAAAACCAAACCACTTGTATTCCTAGACAAATTAAATGAAACATATTTCAAGGTTACCATAAAAGACAAGATCAAACCAGAACCCCCCCCCCCCCACTGGACAGCCCCCACCACAACCCTGGACACCCCCACACCCCCTGGACAGCCCCACACCACCTGGACATCCTACACCCCCTGGAAAACCCCACCCTCCTGGACACCCTCCCCCACACCCCTAGACTACCACACCACCCCTGGACACCCCCCACACCCCTAGAAACTCCCACCCTCCTATATAACCCCCACCCCCTAGAAAACACTCCCACACCCCTGGACATCCCTCCCACACCCCTGAAACAGACCAAAATGTTATCAAAAATAGACCAAAACCCCCCACCCCACTGGATATCCCCCACCACACCCTTGGACACCCCCACTCCCCTGGACTGCCCCCACCCCCTAGACACCCACCCACACCCCTAGACGGCCCCCGCCCCCTGGACACCCCCCACACTCGTGGACTACCCCACCAACCACTGGACATCCCCCACACCCCTGGAAAACCTCCCACCCACATGTATACCCCCACCCCCTGGAAAACACTCCCACACACCTGGAAAACCCTCCCACACCCCTAAAATAGACCGAAAAGTTTCCAAAAATAGACCAAACACCCCACCCCACTAGACATCCCCCACCACACGCCTAGCCACCCCCACACCCCTGGACTGCCCCACCACCCGATGGACAGCCCCCACACCCCTGGACAACCCACCACCCTCTTGTATACCCCCACCCCCATGAAATCACTCCCACACCACTGGACATCGCTCCCAAACCACTGAAACAGACCAAAAAGTTTCCAAAAATACACCAAAATAGACTAGAAACCCCACCCTACCCCAATGGACACTTTCCACCACACCCCTGGACACCCCCGACACCCATAGACTACCCCCACCCCCTGGAAAGCCCCCACACCCCAAGAAACCCCCCCCCACCCCCCACACACACCCCTGGACAACACCCCCCATACCCTCCTGGACACCCCCACACCCCTAGACATCCCCCGCCCCCTGGAAATCCCCCACACCCCTGGACAACCCCCCACCCTTCTGGACACCACACACCCCGGATTTCCCCCACCCCTGGAAATCCCCCCCACACCCCTAGAAAACCCCCACCATCATGTATACCATATCCCCTGGATAGCACACCCACACCCCTGGACAACACTCTAACACCCCTGAAACATACCAAAAATGTTACCAAAAACATACCCAAATTGACCAGAGCCCCCACCTCCCACCCTACTGGACAAACCCCACCACACCCCAGGACACCCTCACACCCCTGGACTACCCCCACACCTTGGATATCTCCCCACACCCTTGGACAACCCCCACCCTCCTGGACACCCCCCACACCCCTAGACTTCCCCCACCCCTTGGACAACCCCCACACCACTGGACACTACCTAGAAATCCCACGACTCCTCTAGACATCCCTCCCACCCCCCTGAAAACACTACCACCCCATTGGACAGCCCCCACCACACCCCTGGACACCCCCACCTCATTGGACAGCCCCAGACCAAAAATTGACCAAAAACCAAGAAAACCCTTACCAGAGCCCCCCCACACCCCTAGACCACCCCCACCCCTTGTACATCCACTAGACAGCTGGTGTTGGGAGAGGAGGCGCTGATATCCATCCGGGGGCTAAACACCGCTGGAAGGTACTCATCTCTCCCACATGCGAAGCTTGAGCTCTCAAAATTTTCACCAATTATTTCTTCCCCTGTAAACATCATTCATTTTACAACTTTGATGCATGTATAACTAGTGGGAAAAACCATCACACATGGTGGTGTTTCCCCTGGTTATACATGCATCAATGTGATAGAATGAATGATGTTTAGAAGGGAAGAAAGCATTGGTGAATCATTTTGAGAGCTCAAGATTCGCATGTGGGAGTGATGAGTACCTTCTAATGGCATTAAGCCCCACGAGGGATGGTGCCGCCTCCTCGCCCACACCCCTAGAAACAACCTGGAGAGCCCCCCACTCCCTTGGATAGCCCATCCACCCTCCTGGAAACTCTCCCACCCCCTTGACAGCCCCCACTCTCATGGACACCTAGGACCCCCACCCTACTAGACATCCCTCCCACACTACTGTATACCCCCCCACCCCACTGAACACCCCCCCACACCCTTGGATCCCCTCCTCCCCAGACCAGAATCAATACCAGAAAAACCCATCATAAGTAGACCAAAACAAGAAGTAGAGAAAAATTAAATAGTCACATATATAACATTCAAAAAATATAATTTCAACTTAAAAAAAAAAATCCTACCAAAACAACTACCAAATAAACAATTAAAATGAAATTATAAAAAATTATATTTTACACTACACACAACTAAAATTAAATCAAACATGTAAAATAATTTTACCATTCCACTTGTAAGTGTTTGATGACTTGAGAACTATAGGTTTGAGGGTCATCAAATATCTACGAATTAAAAGGATAGTAGTTAATGTGTATAATAAATAAATCAAATGATATATTATGGAAAATTTTAAAACTAAATCTTACCAGGTCATTGTTCACAACCGCCCCAGTTGTTAGTATTTCATACATAAATCTTAACATATAATATCCACATGGAATGATTCCTTATTGTTCACAAAAATAATGTTTGAATGAGTATAAATTAAATATATTATTTTTATGTAATAAATAAAAAAGTACAAATTATAAATTGATATTTACAATTAAATTTACAAATTTGATCTTCACACTCCTTTTCATTGTGTTTTTTCAAAAGTAGACCCATCCCCTGTTAGAAAGTAATACGAATGGGATAAATTTAAAGTAAATTATAATATATAAAAATATTATGAAATTGAAACATACTTTTACAACATTTTCATAAAAATTATCCGCACATCACCATGGACAGAGCATATCCAATAAAGTGTTTTCTCCCCTAGTCAAAAAACACCTAAAATCCAATGATCACTGATAAAAGAAAATATAAGGATAGTGGTTTTTTATGTTAAATGATAATGAACTATATGAGAGAGATGTGTTTCATACCACTCACAAAAAGGCATCATCCAACATTGTGTGAATATATTCAGTTCAAGTATTTTAGAAATATAAATCATTCTTTGTTCCTTATCCAATACACATGATTCAGGGGAAATCAAATGTAGGTTCAAGAATCCATATACATTTGTCCACTCATTCTTCTCAAAAATGTTATAAAGTTACCTAATAAAAAATAGACATAAGTATACATTTTTAATAAATATAACATAGTGAAAAAGTGTTTAGACTTACATGGGAAAAATTTGCACCACGATGATGACCAACATATATCTAGTATCAAGCTATATGATATCAGTTTTCACAATCCCCGTAGTTAGTGCACGTCAAAAAACAGGAGATTCCATTGGAAACTCATACTGATCTGCCAACAAATTTAAATATCTTGAAAATCTGTTAAAACTACTAGAATATGTATCTGATGTCATAGACATTTGTCTTTGTTGTTGTAAATACATTATTTCTTTACCTTTTAAGAATTCTTTTTAATTAAATAGAAAAATATATTAGTTTTCACATGTTAAAACAACATTAATAAAAAAATAAAATAGAATATATATCATATATACCTCTATGGTAATGAGTCTAAGAAGGATGGATGGCCACATTAAAAAATGGTCGATACTGTGTCCAACTGTCTTCACCTCATCTATGGGTAATGGTACTCGAGCTAATCTATCAATAATATCATGTATAGGGACCCTCTGATTCTCTACCTATAATTGTAGATGATGAACTGTATCACCTATACAATATACCAACCCATATGCATCTATATGATGCTGAGGAACATCAACATACAACTCGCAATAAGTAGGAAGTTGCGGTGGAGGATTAGGATAAAAAATGGGGTCTACAGGCGGAGGTGGGGGAGTGGGAGCCACTGGAGGAGGTGGAGGATATATATTGGGGTCTATAGGGGGAGGTGGACGAGTCGGAGCTGCAGTATGAAATTGCCTTTGCATGTCTGCAATCATAGACTGTACCAATGCTCTAATCTTTTTCCTCCATCAATGCATTAATATTATGAAGTTCAGCTTGCAAGGATTCTATTTTTTTACATACACCCTCAACGTATGAAGTTGAAGAACATAGAAACCATTTTCCTTCTGACAAACCTGTTAGATATCCTCATACGCGACCCGGATATTCGGGCTTTCCCAATGATGCAAATAAAATATCTTGCCTCCCAGCAGCTGTAAATACCCCCTGTGAGCTCTTCTCCTAATGAATATCCTGTATTAATTAATTGAACATTGCGGTAATAATAGAAATTATATGAAGAAAATTGTTAACATAAATAAATAAAATAGATATCTTACAATCCTCTCAACTACAATTCTCGTATCTTCCAAAAAATATTGCCCATTGTTTCCAATTGTAGCTCTCTTCTATTTTTCTTCTCTAGATGGAGGGGATGGAGGGGCCACCTCTCCAGAGATTGAAGACTCATATCATAGTTTTTGTAATTTTTCCACAATCGTTTGTTCTTCCAATAATGTATACCCTCCTCGAGATAAACTATGAGTGTATACAATTTTAGATTGGATCTCCTGATGAGATTTACTTTTTTTCTCCAAATTAAGAATAATAAATCCTTAAGAAAACATTAATAAGATCATTTATATCAGAATTAATATAAAATTTTACATTTCCCTGACCAAAAATGAATCTTTAATTCTAATTTCAAAAAAATATCTCCATGTGTCTTCATCAATGAAAGCATATATACGACATGGATTGAAATGACTCCTATGACCAAAAATGAAATTAGATGTGAGGGTTGATTTGAAATCCCTCCATCTCCTGGCAGTCATCGATAAATATTTCTTCCTGACTCCTCTAGTGTCAAGAATAGAAAATGACATCTAATAAAGAATAGGTTAAACAAGATATATTTACTAGAAACATTTAAAGAATATGCAAAAAGAATACAATGATCTTACCAAAATCGACTCGCACAACTAAGAGATTATCGCTTTTTCCAAACTTCTCCAATAATAATACTGAATGATTACTTTTCTCCTACAACTAGCTGATAAAAATCTCTTAGAATATTTTTTATTTGGACCTCTATGAATATCATCATCCTCAAACTCAATGAGTATCCTCTGATCCTATATACGTGCAAGTGAAAATTTTGGTAAATCTGTGCACCCAAGTATACCAACTATTGAACTCTTTATTGTAATGGGAGCACATGAGGAAGATGGGGGAACATCAAGAGGATAATGTGAATGTTCTTCCCCGATGAATGACCAACATGCTCATCTATAGAATCATGTTGTTGATCAGCTGATTGAACTGTCATTATTCATCAAATCAAAAAAACAAACATTAATTCACAAATATACAAGTACAAATATTACAATACAACTCTAATCAGAAAATAAAAAACATTACAAATTTACGTAATAGTAAACAAGGTTAATATGGTAAGGATGTTAAACAATGGTAAATATGGTAATGAAGGTCAATATGGTAAACATGGTAAACCTAGTAAACCTGGTAAACATGGTAAATTAATTGTCCCTGAACAAAAATAATAGATATATAATTAAAGTGATGGTAAACATGATAAAGTAAACAAACCAAAATTAAAACAAACAAAAACATATAATTATTTTTTAAATACATGTTTTAATAAAGAAAAGACTTACAATATCTAACATTTTAATAAAATAATAAATATAAACAAGTTATAAACAAATGATACCTGTAATTTTAGGAACGTACAAATGTATTGTTTTCCCAAATTCCTTCATCGTGATCATTCCTTATGGAACAAACAATGTCTTCAACAAGATCATCATTATGTTCATTTAATCTTTCCATGGAAGTAGGGATCTCACATCAATCAGCATCTTCATCAAGTTCATTCTCACCATAATATTGTTTTTTCCCTTGTAAAACATCATCCCACGACATATCTGATAGATCTACTGCAGTGAAAATTTGTTTTGCATGTGTTTCCATTATAAAAGAATCAGTTGTGTCATCCAATCTATTCAGATTAACAACTGGCATTCCAAATTCATCGTGGCTGACACTATTATTACCAATAAACCATTTAAAGTTAAAAACATGAACTTTAATTATAAAGGAATAAACCTCCCATATGTCTTCAATCACTCCATAATATGCATTTCATGCAGAAATTTGGTTTTTGTCCTTAGCACTGAAAATATGCATTGCTTCTGCAAACACCAATACACAACTATTCTAAACTACACTTCTGTTGCCCCGATCTTTCGTATGAAATGTATAACCCTTAATGTCATAACCGGACCATGTTATCACATTTAAACATGGACAACCCACTATCCATTTTAATATCTCTGATACATCTGATCTACAAAGCAAGGTGTTTTTAAACCATGACATAAATGTTTTTTTGTGCTCATTCAAAATCCAAATTTCGTTCTTCTATGGAAGACATTGTTTCAACTCATTAATATGCATTGTGATATACGGTTGAGCATTATCTATATTATTCAAGATGTATAATTCTAACTTCTTCATCTTTTCAGCTGACAACGATTTGACTTTCCAGCCACAAATCTCCTTTCCCCTGGACACCCCCACCCCCTTGGACACCACCTGGACACCACCACCCCCTTGGACCACCCCCACCACTCTGGATATCTCCCAACCCCCTGGACAGCCCACAACCCTCTAGACAGCCCCCCAACCACATTGGACACCCCCACCCATCCTAATAATCCTAGAACACATTAGTTACTATTAAACTGTCAATTTAAAAACAACCAAACATCCCTAATAATAGAAGGAATGAAGGAGAAGAAGAAGTGGACGAAGAAGAAAAAAAGAAACAAAGAATAAAGGAAGAAGAACATCGAATAAGTAACTTATTTAACGAAATTACATGGAATCTAAGAAAACCATGGGGCCTCCAATGGTTGATCGGAAATTGGAGAAAAATGGAGTAAACCAGCAAATCAAATAAAATTTAAAATAAAAACTTGAATAGAGAAAATCATAGTGTAAATCCTATCATCAAAGCACAATGGGGTCAGGATAACTGTCCATCTTTGAAAACCACGTCATGGTATCCCCTATAACCCATAATTTTCT
Source organism: Viscum album (assembly GCA_963277665.1). Lineage (NCBI taxonomy): Eukaryota > Viridiplantae > Streptophyta > Magnoliopsida > Santalales > Viscaceae > Viscum > Viscum album. Next base: position 117,043,172 of record OY728127.1, read on the forward strand.
CATAGTCAATGACTGTTCAAAAAATGTATAACCAAATATAATCATATTGAAATAGCCCTCATCTTGTCATAATTCTTGAATCCCTAAAAATAATTGTTTAAACCTCAAACATAGACTATACTAACCCCCTTTGACATCGCTCCCCACCACCATGGACACCACCCCCACCCCCTTAAACAACACTAATAAATTATAGCCTAATATTCCTGAAACAATACAATCATCATGTCATGATTCTCACAAACCACGATGAAATAGTCAATACAAACTGACACTTATCCTCCACCGCCTTGGACACCAGCCCCACCTCCTTGGACACCCCCTGAACACCACCACCCCCTTGGACATCCCCCCACCTTCTTGGAAACCCTATGGACACCACCATCCCCTTAGACAGCCCTAACCCATCTGGACAGCCCACCACCCCCTAGACAGCCCCAACACCTTTAGACATCCCACCCAAACCCCCATGGAAACCCCCATGGACACCCCCAAACCCTATGTATAGCCCCCCCCGGACAACCCCATGAACCCTATGGACAGGACCCCACCCCCTTGGAAAGCCCCCACCCACCCCCTTGGAAACCCCCTAGCCTTCGACCCCCCCCCCCCCACATACACAAACCCCTAGACTACCCTCCGCCCCTCAAACTCTCTAAACAGCCCCCCAAACCCTATGGACAGCCCCCACCCCTTTGGACAACCTCCACAACCCCTGGACACCACCCCACCCCCTTTGACATCCCCCCCACACCCTTAGACACCCCCAGCCCGATTGGATAGCCCTGCACCCCTGGACACCACCCCCACCCCCTTTGACACCCCTATAAAAACCCCACTCAACTGGACAGCCCACCCAACCCCCTAGACACCCCACCCACTTGCATACCCCCGCCCCCAAACTCCTTTGGAACCCCCTATATGCACACACACACATGATACAACACACAAAAATCGTAAACTTGCATGATATCATTTCCATAGTTTAATTTTACTATAAAAGAATTAATCATGGTATATATGAACACTATGAAACTAACCATGATAGAAAGATCATAAAAAATAACATCTCAAGAAATTAGTTTAGGGCATCGCAGAAAAAAAACTGAAAAGGAGTCGTGTGAGGCTTACATGAGTGTTGTGAGTCAACCCAATAGATCTGATAATAATAAATACGAAGAATGATGTTGGGAAAATGAGGCTGGAGGGCACGACTTCGATAAATTAATTCTAGGTTTTCTGTGTGAGAAAGATGAGTCACAGGTCGCCCAATTGAAGAAAAAAGAAAGATAGAATACGGGGTGCGATAAATCATTTAAAATCTTTATGACGACAGTTATTTAATAACCACCATAATAAACTATTTTTTATGTTTATAACGTCAGTTATTTAATAACCAACATAGAAAACTATGTATCATGTCAGTTATAAAATAACTATCATGATATATGTCGCTTTATACTAACGTGATAAATTGTTGATATTGGCTTTATCAGGTCAGTTTTTTTATTACCGACATGGGAATGGGCCGAGATTTCCTTTATCACATTGGTTTTAATATAACCGACATGATAAAGCATGTCAGATTCTATTTTCACATCTTTTATACAATAATCAACATAATAAAGATAATCTCCTTATATTTTACGTCGGTTATAAAATAGCCAACGTAAAATATGGATCCTGATCGATATATCACATCGTTTATATAGAACTGAAGTGAAAAATGTTGAGGTATTAAAAATTTTTTCTACTAGTGATTGTGTCCCTTATACTTGTAACACTCAAGCATGGTTTCCCTACTACATAGAAGAATTTTTCATTGAATCCCTTATACATGTAATACATGGTAATCACATCCCTAATTATAGTATTACAAGGTTCTATAGTACCTCATACTTGTGATATATGGTCATGGAATCCCTTATGCTTTTAATACATTTTCATGGAGTCCCCTACTACTATATGAGACTCTAGTGACTTTATAGGGAGGCCCGAGTAATGACTCAGGTCAGGGATTTTTACTCACAAGTTGTGACCTTTTCTTTTCGGAAAAATGGAATGTTGTAGTGTTTTTCCCCTAGAAGATAGAATTTCATTCCAAACAACATAAAACTAAAGTGTTATTTTGTACTGTCATTTACATTACTTTGTATAGATTTCATTTTTGTGTTGAAGTGAATGGTATTTAATTCATTCTAACATATTATCGTCGTTTGTAGGAATATAAATATTCCATGTTCCCTAATATAATGTTTAGAGAGAATTACTTCTGGGATTTATTTCCACCTATTTGATTCTGATTATCTTATTATGTTGTGTTGGAGGATAGTACCAACACCCCACATTTCATCTCCAAATTCCAAACACGATTCTACTATGTAACTCCAATCACCAAGCCCATGCACATCAAATAATCTTCAAATAACCTATTTTGATCCCCAACCCTCATCAGCCGCATCGTGAACGACATTTCTGATGTGGTATCCACCTTACCACACCAATTTTTATTCAACAACACTACTATGTCCTTATCTAGGTGAATTATACCAAAGGCGCTCAATCCCACTCACCAATGCACTATCGTATCCTGATCATGATGCCTTAAAACTCATGGAATGACAAAAATGTTCAATTCCCACAAAGAAGTCTGAATCTCACTCTTAGATCAACTCCATGGTCAGATCTGCGATCATCCCATTTAACCATAATTCTCCACTCATGAGAACTAACACATATATTATCCAAATCACCATCAAGTCACACCACCACTCTTTTCTATGCGAATACACCAAAGAGAGGTCCATCAATTCTATAAACACAAGGTTTGTAGAACCTCAAAACCTAATCTCCCAAGATATTTCATTATGAATTTCCATTAACACCACCACTTATCATTCCTCAAGACTAACATCCATTATGTGGTTCTTGCCACTCCTAGGAAGAAACGATGAATTCATCCAAATCTAAGCCCCCGACCCCCAATGTTCCCGCGACCCTGGAAACCCCATGACCCCGGAGACCCCGCTTCCATTGGCACCCCGCGACCCCAGTGACCTTGCATCCCTAGCGACCCCGCTTCCCGCAGCTTCCCACAACCCTGAGACCCCAGTCACCCCGGAGACCCCGACCTCCTGTGACCCCGATGACCCCGGTGACCCCACGACCCCGGCGACCCCGCTTCCCCCGGCCCCCCGCGAACCTGCGACCCTGGCGACCCCGCTTCCCCTGGCCCCCCACAACCCCATTTATCCCTCTTTTTAATTTTTTACAACATAAGGGATGTATCACATGGGTTTTGGGTTTTTGGGTCTATTTTCTCATTAGTATTTCTGAGTTTACCTCATACTCATTCTCACCATATGATGTGAAACAACATATTGAACATCTTTACAACATGTAATTAAACATTACAATATATACCCCTATCTGATGACTTTAAACTATGTGATGCCTTAGTACATTCTTATGTGGAGGTGTCTTTCCTTATCATGATTTTATTGTACCTAGTGGTGTGGTTATTTTTATATGTATTTATCTCATTTTATTTCCCCTATGGTGTTGTACTTGTCATTTGTTATTCCCATTATGCATTGTATACATTTTAATGGTTCCTTTATATATATTATAGATATTTTTGGTTATTTTTCATATCAAGGATTCATATATATTGAAGGTTATTATAGGATATGACCTCAGTTATTATAGGATATGGACTCCAATTTTATGTGATATTCCTACTCGGACTATTTCACCATTCCCTGGAATATTGGTGTTAGGATTTGGTGGGTACACATAGTTTATCAACATCATAGTTTTGGTCTCTGTGGGGTTGGTCATGTTAGTGTGGGATTAGATTGGTTCAAGTCCGAGGAATAGATTTTTGAGTTATAATTATCATGAGGTCTAGTTTAGTAATTTAATGATGTGATTTCATGGGGTTTATTTATTTTAGTTATTATACCAGAGATGATGGTGTTGGTGTGGTTGTAAATGTAACCTTTCACCGAGACATTGGTAACTTGTTAGTCAACTCCAATCTCTAAATCATTATATATAGGGTAAAATTAAGTTGATACAAGAATCATATAGTTCTCAATAAATATATTTCATGTAACTCATATTTGAGTTGTTCTAGATATGCTCTAATCATTTTGGGTTCATCATATCAAATGAATAATTCCACTCACACAAAAACAACTTTTTTAGAGTCATGTTTATGAAAATACAATCTCAGATCTTGGTCCTTTTTCCACTTTTAATTTAAGTGATGAGGTGTTGATTTAAATACTTATATAATAGATATAAATTCCCTACTATTTTAGATAAATTCTCTCCCCTTTTTTATTATAGAACTTCTCATAATGAAGACAATAGTTACCACTGATGGACTACCCATAAAAAAACTATGTAACATGAATTCCAATAGGTGAGTCCTCTTAGATTCTAAGAAGCCTCTAATCCTCTTGTGGTATAGGATTTAGTGGAGTCCTCAACACATGCAATTCATCTTTTTCGGAAAACAACAAACCATATGGTGATCCTAGAACCAAGTTATCTACACAACACACTATGTTTTTAGTTGATGATGTTTTATAAAACTCATATGTTATTAATATGTTATCGTTTTAATTTAATCTCTTGTTCTATATGAGTTTATATATAGAAATACTAAGGATATTTTGAGTTTCGGAAATGTTAAACCCATTGTAGGGTTGCATGACCATATCTATGAATGTTTTGAGTTTTGTAAGCACCATAAGGTTCTACTTAATGATTATTTATAATATATTTAATCGATATTAGAGTTTTATATAAAGACTCTATAGAGAACATTGGATGGGGTTTTAACTTCAAAAACACCACCTGTGTTGGAGTCCTCATGTGAGTGTTGTTAAGTTTAGAATTCTTGGTAGGGATGTATCCAAGATTTAGGATAAGGATATAGATTTTATTGAATCTTTCTAGAGAAATAATGTTCTAAAACCTCTAGATTAGAAGTAACATTGAGGTCATATACTCTACTATTATAGAATAATTGACTTACTTGGACTTGGTTTTGGATAAGAAGCTGGCGGTGTTGGAGTTGTAAGAGATTAGTGACACATTGAAACACTCCCACAATCACCACATTTGATTATTTATTGACAATAACATAGTGATAAGATATATATATATATTGGTTTATGTGTATATATGATTTAGGTGAAATATAGTTTGGTTTTAGGTATGATTTCTGTCCTCTCTTTATGTACCATCATACTGGACGATACAAGTAATGATATTATTTCAGTGTCATTTTTTTGGAGTTATAGATTCTAATTTAGAACCTTATCATACCTTTTATTAACTATATAATTTCCACTAATTGTTACTATATTACAATAACACTTTATGGTAATGTGATATTATCCACAATAGAGAAGGGGAATATTCATGGGCTTCCTTTTTGGTAGGGATGAAACCCAACAGTATCTTACTTGGTTTGTATTGGTTTCCATTTTCTATTGTTATATGGTGTTATGTAGTTTTGTAAATGAGATGAGTTCCACCTTCAATAGCGAATGAGACCCTATTAGGTGTATCATGTAGCACCAACCCTTGAGAGGTGGTAGTGATTTTCCCATCAGATGGTTGCATGGTTTTATATGACTCAGGGGTGGTTTAGGATTTACTTAATTTGAATGTTGAATAATTCAAGGGAACTCATATATGAAAAACCATGGTTGTTTCTTAATGGGACCTGACATATGCATCAACATTCATTCAAAATAGGCAATTGAAGTGTTATTGTGTAGGAATACAGATTCCCTTATATTTATCTATTTTTTCTCCCAGCAAGAATGAATCATGTGGACATAGATATTTTGAGTTCTTATCCCATAATGTGGTCAAAGTAAAAAAATAAATTCAAGGAATTAAAATAAGAAATTATTTTATATATTTGGAAATTTAGGTTAGGATCACCCACTTATTGAATCCTTTTCCTTTTAATAATAAATACCCTCTATATTTTTTATCTGGTGATAGAATATTTATTCTTGGAAAACCTAATTTGAGTAGATTTGGCAGCTTTCGATGTCTTGGATAGCTCATTGTAATCCATGTCAACTGTAGGAAAAAACATATCTAATCAAAAATGAATTGTGGATTTCTCATAGTCATATATAGCTTATTTATATGTTTTTGAAGAAAACTCATCTTATTCTATCTTTAGTTCATCCTCAAGGGTGAATTTGGTGTCTTTTTAGGAAAAGGATACATCCTGCTATTTCTATGCTTCTTTATCAAGATTAGAAACATTATTTTTTTCCTCATGAACTGTGATTCCAACGAAGTTATGCTTATGTTACTTTTGGTTATCTAATATTATATTTTGATGCTATAAAGGATTTAAAAAGTCAATGTTTGAAAATTTGGAGATTTGGGAGAAACATGATAGGAATACTATTTAGAAAAACCTTTAGTATTGACCATGTGGTAATTGAGTAATATAGAATTGTTGGTTCTGTTAATGATTTTTATTATTTTAGTAGATTTTTCATAACCATTCATATCCATGAAAACCATTTACATGAATGGACTATATTATATATGTTTTCTCATACCATATGAATGATTTCTTTATCCACGTTGTTATTCCAAATTAAAAATGTTCTTTGGTTATCATGGTAAAGTAGCTACCACATTGATAGCACACTATTTCTCTTTACCAAAGAAACATCCCCTATCCCAAACACTAGAGGGTTCATATCTAACTTAGGGGATCATCTTTATTATATTATGTTTCAGTGATCCTACACTATCGTATATATGAATCTTTTTATCTATTTAGTAGTAACTATGTGCTTTAATTTTTTTTATTATTGTGTAGGAACATTGTGATATACGTGGATAAAAGATAGATCACATTACTGAGGAACACAGCTCAGTATGATAAGGGTTTGAATGAGATTTTAGATTCTGACATTTCTAATCGATCTGTTGAATGGAGAATAAAATTTCCATGTCCTAAATGTATATTTAGAACTTAGTTAAAGAGAGATGAAGTTTATGAACATTTAATACTAAATCAATTCCCTGGTCTATATTTTTGTGGGATTTGGCATGGAGAATCAAACAATACTGAATGATTGAGCACTAAAGTTAATCCACAGAATGTGGCCCCAAGTTCTTCGAAAATGGAAAATGAAATGCAAAACCTCATAAATGATGCATTAGGAACTTCATGACCCCACTATCAGCATCAAAACTTATCAGAACAACCAGAAGAGGGTGCTACAAATTGCAACGTGAAAAGTCATGTTTTTGAGACTGTAACACAAGCAGTTCAAGATTGTAACATATCATTGGATCCTCTTCTTGATTTTGTGGAGCCAAATGTAAGATAAAACTTCACTGAGGAAAATGCATTTTAGGATTTAGTTGACGATGGAAATCAAGAGTTGTATAATGGGTGTTTGAAATATTCAATGCTTTCATTTCTGTTGAAGTTATACCATATCAAATGTCTATATGGAATTACAAATAATGCAATGTCCATGATATTAGAATTTATTCGTGATGCATTTTTTGAAGGAAAATTCCAAGAATATTTTTATGATATGAAAAAAGTTATTAACAAGCTTGGTCTGTATTATAAAAAAAATACATGTGTGCCCCACTGATTGTATGCATTATTGGGGAGAGGATTCAAGTAGACATAATTGCATGAAATGATCTTCTTCTAGATGGCAGTCAAAGGGTGATGTTCTAAGTCTGAATTAACATGATTTCATGGAGATGAAGAAAAGGAACACACCTACAAAGGATTTTCATTACTTTCCTTCGAAGCCTCGATAACAGAGATTTTTCAAGTCATCGATAACCGTCGAACACATGAATTGGAATTCTTTAGATAATAACAATGATGGGTTAATTAGACATCCACGAGATCCCCAATTGCGTAGGAATTTTGATTTATTACATCTAGAATTCTCAGCTGATCCTAGGAATGTTCGATTGGGATTACCTACCAATGGATTCAACCCATTTGGGACTTTAAGTACCAGTTATAGCATTTGGCCAGTTGTTTTAATGCCTTATAATCTGCCTCAGTGGATGTGTATTGAACAAAACATTTTTTATCATTTCGATGAATATTCTTGGAAAAAAATTCCTAGAAATGATATTGATGTATACACGCAGCCTTTGATTGACGAATTGCATGAGTTATAGAGCAACGATGTTGAGACATTTGATGGTTCTTCTAAAACAATGTTCAAAATGCATTCTTCTTTAATGTCAACCATTAGTGACTTCCCTGGGCTTGGGAATTTATCTGGTTGAAAACTTACATGGGTTTGTCTTGTCCTATTTGTAAAATTTATTTTGGGCCCAAACCGCTACCTCACAGTAGAAAATGGTGCTTCTTGTGCCATCAAATATTTCTCGATGCATCTCCTAGATTTCGGCTGAACAGATCAAAATTTAATGGTTCCATTTATCATAGACCACCTCCAAAGATGTTAAATGATTTAGAAATATTAACATATCTTGAAAATGTTGAAACAGAAATTAGAAAGGTTCATCATTTGAATGATAGTGAAATATGGGTCCAAAGTGCATCATCAAGTGAAATCAGAATGCACAAATGGAAAAAAGTATATTCTTCAATCATTTGTATTGAGAATTTAATTTCTTTTGGCATAATATTGATGTGAGTAATATTGAGAAGAATTCCCATGATAATTTGATTTCCACATTACTTAATGAGCATAGAACGCAAAAGGATCATCTCTATGCTCGCAAATACTTTCAAGTAATGAACATAAAACATGATCTCTGGCCAGATGAGAATGAAAATTACGCTCAAGCCATTTTTCTAATGAAAAATAGGGATAAAGATACATTTATTCGAATTTTAAAGAATGTGAAGGTATATGATGGGTCTTCGAGTAACATCTCTAGGTGTTTTGACTTGATGAATCATATGTTTCTTGGATTGAAAACTCATGATTCACATATTTTGTTACAATAGTAACTATAATTGACACTACGTACATTATTACCTAAAAAAGTTACTACAGTTTTACTCTAATTCTACTCATTTTCAAGCAATTACGTGAGAAGTATCTACATCCATTTCAGCTTGACAACCTCCAGTAGAGCTTGGTATTTACCCTTTGTGCAATGGAGATGATCATTCCTCCATCGCTTTTTAACTGTCATGATGCATTTAACTGTGCATTTGGTTGAGGAAGCTGAATTAGGAGGCCCCGTTCATTATCTATGGATGTATCAAATTGAGAGGTATTTTATTTATATGTTTTTCCATTAAGTAATTTTTTTTGGAATTTATATAAATTTATTATTTTATTATTTTATTTAACAAATATCTTTGATATTTGAAAGCATACGTGAGAAATAAATCTCACCCAGAAAGATCTATTGCTGAAGGCTATTTGGTTGAGGAGTTTCTTACCTTTTGTTCAAGATATTTGGATTATATTGATTCATGATTAAATCGTGTTGGATGTGTTAACGAAACATCAAATCCATCTCAAATGAATCAGAAATCAATATTATTTCATGCTATTGGACGATCAGTTTGGAGGACCTCAAATGTGACACTGAAAAATATGGAAATATTACAGGCACATAGATATGTGCTACTGAATAGTGAGATTGCAGAATCATTTATTAAAGAGTTGAGGATACAAACAATGAGACAAATGAGAGGCCGAACACGAAATTAGAATGATATAATGACAGATGTGAATAATGATCTTATAGGATGGTTTGCATGATGTGTAAGTTCAAAAATATTGCAATAAATATGAATATTAGTTTGACACATACATATTGTAAATCTATTAAATTATATTTCTTATTTTAGATCATGAATACTGATACTCAAGTATACTTGTCAGAAGATTTGGTGTTTCCTGCTAGTGGTCCTATAAAACAAGTTAGAAAGTTCAACGCTTATAATGTAAATGACTACATATTTCATATAGTCGATCAATAAGTAGATTTGAAAACACATAATAGTGGTATATTTACATTTTCCGATGTGGGATTCTATGGAGAGCTACATGGTATTATGGAATTAAACTACCACAGACATTTCTCTATTTTTTTTTCAAATGAAAATGGGTTGATATTATCAAAGGTGTTAAAAGAGTTTCCTTTCAATTTACTTTTGTGAACTTATCTCACTTGATGGATGTTAGTGATCATGAACTGCATGATCCATATATCTTATCTTCACATGAACAAATAGTATATTATATGAATGATGCTATGGAAGAAGGTTGGAGTGTAGTTGTTCATCTAATACAAATAAATTTGTATGATATGGGTGATGAAGTGGAAGATTTGACCTCTAAAATTGAATTTCATCAACAACAGGATGCAAAATTATTTGTCCATCGTGATATTTAAAATATTATTCTAGCAATGATGAATGAAGTAGATGAAGAAATGGAGCAGGAAATAGACATTTTTGGAGGTGAAAATGTACAATTATTTAGTCATTCTGCAACCACTTGTTTCATTTTGGCTGTCATCCATTATCATTGTTATATATATTTTGTCTATTAGTACTGGGCATCCATTATCATTTTTTATTTTTTTCACCTTATTTTTTTTAAATATATATTCTGAACCTAATGTTATTTGAGTAAATGACAGGAATTCCATGGAGGAAGTGGTACACTATTTCATCTAGTTCTACCACATATGGCAATCCATCTGGCTCCCTCCCCATTTCATCTGAGGAACCATCTGCCTACACCAATGCACCACCTCCCCCAACACCATATCTCACACCATCTATGGGTGTTCCATTAGAGACTGAGTCGTTGAATCCCCCTTTAGGAGTCTCAGGAGTGGGGCGGCGACACGCCCCTTCTAGTTCATCACGGACATACTAGAGTTTCACTATCATTGGTACAAATTTTATTTAAATAAATTTATTCCATTTTATTTATACTAATTGTTTTCTAATTGAAGATGAAAAAAATTAATCTGTTGAGAAAAACATTAAAAGTTCAGATTTTAGGAATATGAATGGAGAGATGATTATCATTCCATTTGATTCTTATGGGGTCCCTACGGATGATGTCGTGGGGTTACTTGGCCAGATTCTAAGCTAGTTTGCAGCGGATCCCATTTTCTTTCCTATTTCTTATAATGATTGGATACATATGGCTCTAAGAAAATAAATTAAGCTTTTGAATCCCAAATAAAGGTAATATTTTTACATTATGGTTTAATTGAATGTCATATTACTAATATGTTCAAAATAAATTTCGGTATAAAGATGTTCTTCCACATTAGAGTTGCTGATGTGATAGCACAGAAGTGGATGATGAAAAATAATGGTAATAAATGTAAATATTTAAATTAGTGATTGTGGTGTGATGTCCATGTTACTTCCTTGACCATGCAATAAATGTATGAGAAGCTAACCAGTGGGGTACTGAAAGAACAATGGAAATTTTCTGTTGAGAGACATCATGATGACAAGAAGATGGTATTGAAATATATATTATTACATTCTCTTCATTTTACATTTATACATGTATATGAAGAGTATATGACATTGAATTCATTAGAGTTAAATTTTGTTTTATTTATTTCAGGATCTCTCAATACAAAATGAATCAAACTGGGCTAAGCAAGTCATCCCTCACACTATGGGCTCAAAAAGCTATTCTAGAAGACGAACGACATGGTAATCATTTAATTAATTTAAATATTTATAAGAAAATATTGTATTTTTAATATAGTGAATTGTTGATTTATATTTTTCTTAATTAAGTCCTACAGTTTAGGGATGAAACAACCCGAACTGAACTGTGGTTAGATGATCAAAAAAAAAAACAGATGGAAGTTTTGTTAATGATCCTACCAAAGAAGTTGGGGTATGAAGTCAATTTTTTATTATAATAACTTATTATCAGATTTTACTTTGTTAAAATATATTTACATTTGATTTAAATGTAAAAATTAACGATCTGGGTTGACAATCCTGGGTAGTCCTACTCAGTCTCCCTAGATGAGCAGTTGCTAAAGTCCTTAGGAAGGAGCATTTTGGTAGAGTGAGTGGGATGGGTTTCAGACCCATATCATCTGAGGTCTTTGGAATGCCACTAGGGATTCCAACTGCATCTACTTTTGGTTATAGTAAGTCCATACCTGAAGATGCTCAGAGGGAGATTCCTTCACTATGAACCATAATTCAAGAATAGGGGGCTCAGATATCCACTTTGCATAAAGCGATGACTGATATATATCAGCAGATTAGAAGATATGCCCCCGGAGGTAGTGCATCAACTGGTGGTAAAATGGTAAATCACAAAAAATCAACATTATTTATTTTTCAAACATTCCTTGGTTTTATGTTTTAATATAAATATGCAATAATATTTAATTTTCAATATAATGTTCTTACTGGTGACAACAGAAAGTGGAGATGGAGGTGGAGAGGGTGATGATGCATCATTGGACTGTGATTATTTGTATTGTTGATGTGTTGAAAAAATATGGGAATAGTTGGTTTGTATATGTAACATGTGTGGGACATAGTTTCCACGAAACATTTTCATGTCCTAACATTTTATTTATTTCTCATGTTTGTTTTATGAATTTTATTGATTTATGATGTTTCCTTTTATGTCTTGATTTCTCGAGTGTGATATACAACATTCCATTTATGCATCTGTTTGAATTGGTAGTCTAGGTTTTGGATGACGTGGAGTTTAACACATTGTTGATGTGTTGAAAAAATTGGGTCATTTCATAGTGATCAAGGCGATAATGTTGTGGACACTTTTCTGAGGGAAAATGTGTAGATAGTGATTCTTCATGCATTGTTAATGGTTATCATTTTCTGTTCATAATGATAAAATGTGGTCATACCCCATATAAAACCTAGGTTCCTTGTAATGGGAGTAGGTATTAGACTGTATAAAACTGGGATTCACTGTACGATGTTTATTGGATGATTAAAAGTCTTACAATATATAAAATTTGGATTCATATTACGATAATTTTGATATGCTCCAAAACATTACCTCATATAAAACATGGATTCATCACATTATGTGAGATGAGAAAAATAATTTTCTTCAAGACATGACATTAAACATTATACTTATCTCATTCCTTCGAAATGTGATGCCTCATGATAATCATTATATTCCAAAATTCACTCTATATATAGGATTACCCCTAGTTCCAATGTTGTTCTTATACTATACCATATTCTAGAACAACATGTGACTTGATTTAGACTCTCATGGGATACATAATGATCCTTAGACGTCCTTTTTTGGGACTAGATTTAAATTTATTAAGTCTTTGGCCCCATTTCTCTATTTACAGTCCACGGATTATAACCTTAAATAATGTTCAGTTCATATCAAATTGTTCATGTGGTACCTGGGACTACATTAACCCCTTATAAATTGTTTTTCACCCATACCATGACACATAGATTCCATATAGAGAATCATTATCTAATTCCATGAATCATGATGTTAAATATTTCATCATGGTCTTGGTTGTATGTTCTTACAATGTGTGCAATCATATTCAGGTTTTTGTCATGGGTTGAAGGGCCTATTTTATCTTATATCCCTAGGTTTTATTCACCACAAAAACATTCTTGATTCCCCCACCTCACCAATCTATACTATAAAATTTTATATCAGGAGATCCCTAGTCCAAGCATTATGTAAAAAAAATATGCTCATACATCCATCACATGGGCTTATTCATCACTGGAGTTTCATCAATCATCTATTTCCACAAAATTCTAAAACTATGGTTGAATTGATTCCCATTTACATTGGATATGTATTAATGCATATATCTTCTATCATTGAGCCTAGCTGATGATTCACCATATAATAATCCATTACATAAGGTGTCATTGGCCCAAAACACTCACAAGAGCTTCTTTTTTAGCAATAATCTCCTTTCATTTATGTTGAAACATTAGTGGGCCATGATGATTTCATTTACTAATATGAGGATGTGAATAATGGTTATATTGATGCAAAAGACCTTATATATCCAAATATTATGAATTCAAACTATATAATTACCCCATGTAAAATATATATACCTATTAATGATAGATAATTTAACACCATAAAAAATGATATCTCTCTTAAAGAGAGATAATTTAACCTCTTATAAATTATCGATGCGTAATATTAAAATATATAATTATTCAATATCATCATCCAAGAAGGTAAACCCTTATGGCATTGGTATCCTATGACACTGTGAATCATAAAAACATGTGGATTGATTCCAACAATCACGATATAAGTAGTGACATATAAATATTTAATTCAGGGCACAACATTTTCACCGACTCATTATAGGTTTCCCCCTTTTTATCTACTTTAGTCAAATCTTGGAGACCTTTAACTCAAACCTATTCCAATATTTGGAGCTCTAGGAATTTAAACTATTTGTAGTCATAGTCCATTTTGTATGTTTTTAAGCATCAAATCCCCATGTACTCAAAAAATGTTAATTTAAAATTATAAACTATTAAATGAAATAAGGATGACTCATCCAATAAGTGTGGTATGATTATAAAAATAATTAACACATATAAAATTGAGATTCCTCAAATGATAATTAGGAAATGACCCACACATTACCTGTATAAAACTTGTATTTCTACGAATATGAGATGATATGATATCCTTTCCAGAGATGAAATCACTCCACTGACAATAGTCTCTTACGATGTCTTGCAACAAAACTATGTTTTCCATTATTCCCATTATGAGGAGACACGTATTGATTCATGTATATTTCATATTAGTGCCATCCCTACTAACAACTCATCATGTGGACATTTCCCTCTAAGCCAGTCTTGAATCTTGTCAACCCACATGTTTAAATAGAACATTTGAGAACATGAGGAAATATCTCCCATGGAGCCTAATATTCTATATGGTACATCCCCATATACACTTTTTTGGTTCACACATTCTACTATTTGGATAATCCTCACCCTACCATTCTGAAAAGGATCTCTAATGAAATGATTCATGGACATATTGTCTTACAAACCATCTCAGGCTCATTCAATGAAGTACATTTACTTATAAAAAGTGGATCTCTTGCATTGATATCCATGAATAGTAGATCATGATATTTTTCATCCTATACTCATCCAGCTCAGGTATCCTATGTTTCAAACACGGTCAATAATAATTCTATTTTGGTTGATTACTCCCATTTCACATCCCATTTCTCAAAAGTTGTAATTGTCATCATGATATTTTTCATGTCACTTATTCCCCTCATTGGGGTCACCCCTATAATCAATTATAACTATATAAATATTCTTCATTCTTGAATCAATCATGGTTTAGCAGGGCCTAGGGGTTGAGCGGAAGTCCGCCTCAAGCATGGTTGAGTTGCATGATCACCACATGGCCATAATTATATAACCTTAAATGAGTATTTGATGTCCATTAATCACTAATCTATACAAATTTTAAATCAACATTAGAATGTGTTTTTTGGTGTTGTACCCATTCTCAATCAATTAAGGTCATTGTTTTTCTCCTCCTCGCTACACATATCCCTTTATGATGTTCAACTATATTTTCCAATCATCATGACCGTAATTTTTTTACTAGTTTTCTCCATTTTTTTAATTTTTTTCTGCATCAATATGTAAGGATATTGGAATTTATTGTTTGATTTGTTTTTCAGGGTAGTGGTGCAGTGGAATGATAACAACTATTTTTTTCTCGTCAGCTTTTCACAGTGATTTTAACTGCCACTAAACAATACTGGTAAGACATTAGCGGTGGTTAAAACCACTACTAAACGTGATTATTTTTTACTTAGTGGTGGTTATAACCGCCACTACTGGCATACATTTAGAGGGAGTTTTAACTGCCGCTACAGAGTCATATCACCCGCATGCATTCCGTGGTGGTATTCATGACTTTAGGGTGGTTTTATGGCTAATAGAGTCTATTTTATTCTTGGTGGTTATAACCGCCAAAAATAAAATAGAGTGTAGGGACCTTAAAATCCACCTCTAAAATCATTAAAACCTCCGCGAAATGAGGCAGCTGCAATTCTTCCCTTAAACCACCGCTAAATAGAAATAACCGCCACTAATAGATTGCACACACCCAATTTAGAGGCAGTTTCGGTAAAATGCCTCCCAACCATATAGTGGAAGTTTAAACCGCTTCTATATACAAAAAATTTCCGCTACTAATAGGTGGTTTTATTGTAGTGAACAAGCATCCCAAGATCACACCACAACACAAGAAGTAGAAATAAAAAAGTAACTTGGATCCTAACCGAGAATATAAAATTCTACCTTCACACACAATAATATCTCACAACTCCAAAGCATAAAGAAGTCAACATTTATAAGAATATGGAAAACAGTACACCCTAAAAAGGAATTATATATTTTCAAAAAACTAGTTTTTTATCCCTTATGTAATTAACTAATGCAATATTTAGAGGATCCATCTTCGGGAAACAAAAACAGCAAAATATAACAAGCTATCAGATATTAATTAAAAATAATAATTTAATATAAATTTATTTCATAATAAGAATCAGCATGATTCATGTTAATTAAATAATTTCAAATAAACATTTTTACTTGCATCAATTTTATTATATTCAAATTAAAACGACAACATCCAAATTCATTAAACATGCCCCTTTAATCCTTTTAGCCAATTAATTATCAATTAATTACATATTTACATTCTTTAGAAATTTCCAAAAACAATAATGTGTTAAATAATGAAGGAATAGATACCACACCATCAAAACAATCAAGATAAAAATGTTATCATAGAATAGATAAACAAAATCACTATATGATTGATACCAATTCATTAATCTGGTTGAATTATATAATTAGGTCGATTTCATTGAGATCTGTGGGGATAAATAATTCTAGCTCTATGATAACTATAAATTAAATATAGAATCAATGAATCCCATATGTCAAATGCTCTTAAACATTCTTCTGTCGAGAATATATAACAAAATATATCATGACAACCACTTGGAAACAACAGCATTTACCTGAGGATGCCTTGACACCACCACACCATCCAAAATCGAGAGGAACTCCATTAAAAACCCAGTTATCATGTTCCATTACATGAAAAATAGAAACAAGTGTAAATAGATCAATGAAATCAAAAAAATAGAGGTAGATCATACCTTATATTGAAGACAAACTGAAGGAGGGAAGAGAGGGATCGATCCTAGATGAAGGAATTGTCAAATGTTGACAAGGGGGGCTACTGAGTCACCTATAATTGATTGTGAAGGGATTTACAACTATATTTTTTGAAAACAAAAGTGGATGAAATGTTTTAAAATGCACAGTAGTTGGGGACTACAAGACAGTAAAGCCCCTTTTATTTCATTCCATTCCTCGAGGTCATGTTGTATCGATAAAACAAGGCCTCGTAATTTTATTTATTTTTTGAAGACAATAATACAGCCTATTTTGAAACACCAATTCACATCGTGTAACAGCCTCTCATGATGTGTAATGTCCCAAATTTTAGCTTCTAGAAACAATGTCTCTCTAGACCTCATCCAAGACTCATTTGAGAACATCAGTCTTTAGAAACGTGCAAAGGGTCAATCCACACAAATATGACCCCTTACAATATATATGTTTATATGTTTTAATTTATTATATGATTATATTTTGTATATATCACATGTATATAAATATATATATGTTTATATATAAACATATATGATTATATAAATATATATATATTCGATGTGTGTGTGTGTATAACTATATCAATGTGAATATATACATATATATAATAAAATTTATCTATCTATATAATTTCTCATTCTTTGAAACATTTTTAAAAATTTCAAAAAAAATACTCATGATTTTTTAAAAGTGTGACTAAATTCAAAATTTATGTGTTTTTTTCAATATAAAAAAATGAATATATATATATATATATTTATATATATGTGACAGTGTATTTTTATATATATGTAAATTTATATATATATATGTCTATGTGTTTATATATATTAATATATGTATATATAAATATATATCTAAATATATATTTATATCATTGTGTGGAGATGATATATATGAATATATTTATTTATTGTGAAATTTACAAAAAAACATCGCAAAATTAGAGATGATTCCATAAAAATCATTAAATTAGCGATGTCTGCTTAAAAACATGCCAAATTAAACAATGTTTCGTAAAACATTCACTAATAAAGAGACATTTTCTAATATTTTCACTAAATTTAAAAATAGGTACATTTTTAATAAAATCCTTAAAAACATCACTAAATTCTCATTTAAATGGTGCTTCATGTTATTTAATAAAATGATATTTCTTCTATATTTGAGGGTGTTACACATAGACTTTTATTTGTATTTTTATATAGGAATAATAATGGTGTTATCATGAGGTGGGTCTATTATTATTAGTTTCGTGATGTAGTTAGTGGTGATTTGGTGGGTGTTTTCCCATGTAATTTCACTGAGTAGTTAATTTTTTTATTGTCATATGATGATTTGTCTTGTATTTTGTGTTTTCTAACTATTTCATGTTATACCATTTTTCTATATTCTATTAGTCTAGAATATATTTATTTCATCCTATTCTTCTGTTTTTAATATATATATATGACCTATTTTTTCTTCAGGGTGGGTGAAATCCATCGATATGGTTGTTGTTTGATGGATGGGTGCTCGTTCTAGGCCCATGGGGATTAGGAACACCCTTCATGTATGTAGAAATTTGAGTCAAGTTCTTGTATTATATGGTATCTCAGTTAATTAAATCCTAATAAATTTAATATAAACAAAAATAACAAATTAAAACTTACAATAAATACAATTGAGTTATTTCTCAAAATGTGATGTTAAAATTGAATTGTTTATAAATAAGTACTAAAGGTCATAATTCAGTTATATAAGTTATTTCATATATAATAATGATCTTATAATATATTTATAATAATATTTTTTTAAATGAGTATTGAATGTGTAGGTCAAAATTTGAGACTTAGGGTAATTGAAATTTTCTCCATTTTCCTTCTTTGAGACATATATCATATTATAAATCTATATTATTTTTTAATTTTTATATACATAAATGATTAAATTATATATAATTAATATAATTTTACTTATTGTATTTAATGTTTCATGGTATTTTAATCATTAATGGTTCTTATGATTCAAAATATATAAAAGTTTTGATTATTTTAGAATAAAATATCATCGATTATCAAGATTTTTCATGGATATAATTCTGATGATGAAATCATATGCTCTATCTCAAATGGAACTCATTAATTTTCCATAACTATAGTTATTTCATAAAAATAAATGATTTCCATTCATTTAACTCTCCTGATGTTCTCAAGAGATCAAAATACTGTTTTTAAGAAAAATCTAGTTTATTTAAATCATCAGTTGAAAAATCATTTTCATCTGAAACCATGCTCTCAATAAATGTTTTCAATTTTTTTTAAAAATTCCCCATATTAATTATTTTGTAAAATTTTACCCATTTTTTACTTTTTATAAAATATTTTCAATATAAAATCCAAATTATTTTCCTAAACAAGCCATATTTGGATATTATGGAAATGGTGATAGGAATATTTATCTTAACATGTGATGCATGGAAAAAATTACATATGTCATAGACATTATTTTCCTTGATGATTACAATATATTTGTTTAATTATATTTTCCATGAACAACATTTCAATTATATTTTGTGATATTCTATTATTAGAAACGTGGTTCTAACAAAATAATAATTTAAATAAGTAAGGATCCAAGTAATTTTTATTCATAAATAATTTATAATCTATGATGAAATCTATTTTTTATACTTAATATTTACTAGGGATATTGTAACATCTTCTCCCCCTCATTGGTTTGATAAGGAGAGAGGAAACTAATTGTCATTAAGAGACATCCGCAAGGCATAAAATCTCGAAAATAAATGTTAAGAGATTTAGTACAGGTGAGGGATGATTTTAAGTTCGAGAAATAAAACCACCCAACCAAACATGTCATAACAAAATCACAACTACGTAATTAATGATTAAAATGTAAAATAACATAAAGAAAACAACAAGATAAAAAACCAAAAGAATATCTTAACAAAGATCAGAGTAATAAAGCAGATAAAAACCCTCAGATCTCAAAGACACCAACTCACAATCACAACAACGTCCAACATGCTCTAGACTCCAACTCAAACAACAATGCTCAATTATCATAAATAACCACTATATAAGTGTGATTCTTTACGTTGACGTGTATTTCAGTAGATGATATTTTCAAAATATCAAATGTGCGAATAAAGTGGTCGGTAATAAATAACAACAGGCATTGCGTAAATGACTTCTCTACTAATGCCACTACGATAGAAAATGTTAACACATTTATATAAAACAAATTATTTAAACCTATTCAAAAATTTATATCAAATCCAAAACATTCCATAGAAAATTATATTCATACCAATGTAGTTTTCAATTTAAAATCCATTTCCTCATAACAAAACCAAATAATAAATACAAAAATTTATCAATAACCACATGTCATAAGTCATTTTATTTCATATAACCACAACTGAACATATCGACCACACATGATATGTGTTCAATTGATATTTCAACTTCATGTTAATACACTGTAACATTGATGATGGTAATTCCTTTATGTTTTACATCCCATTCCATTAATTCGTAACCATTTAAGAAACACACATTCTATCACAACATTTTCCAACTGAATTCATCCATTTCAAAAAAATAACTGTTTTATTGAAACTACACTAACAACCATTTCAAAAAAGCTAACCTTTTACTAAAAACTGTTTTTTATGCATCCAAAACCAAACAACCATTTTAAAATCATTCCATCAATTTTACATTTCAATAAAACTCGAAATTGTTTCATTCTCATACAATGATAGAAAATAACATTTCCATAATGTATTTAAAAATTATTTCACAATTAATATTAGGGAATTTTTTTTGAAATCAATCCTTCTAGTACTTGAAATAGGTGTCGTGAGTGAAGCCCCCTTCCTCGGATATCATGTTGGAAATGAAGAATGAAACTTCAACCAACAAAACCAAGTGGAATCCCCAATAACCACATAATATCTTGTTTAAAAAAACCACAAAATCTAAATCAAAACATGAATGGCACCAAAAACCCTAGATCTATCAATGTTATACTAGAACTAATTATCTGAGAGAGATCGATGGATGTAGGTATAAGAAACCCCAAATAAAAACTACATCAAGTGTAGACATACCAAGGTAATCATTCTTCAACACAGCATGAATAGAATCCTGATCAAATTATATTTTATGGGGAATGGTTCAACAACCTTTTGGTGGGAGGAAATTTTAGTGAAGTATGAAATGGAGGGGATATGAGGTTTTTATGGTTAAAAGTGGGGGTCCTATTTTCCCAAGATAGTAATTTAAATCCATTCATGGTTAGTAACTTGGTAGGGGAATCTATGCTCTAACTATACACTATCAATAGCCTCAAGGATCACCTAAATCAGTTATTCCATGTGGTCTGAAAAAACATGTGGAAAATGTCAAAAATCGCATTGTCCCTATTCATATTGTTTTTCCATCATGGACATACGATTTAGCTAAAAATTGTGCCTAAATTTTCTGCTTCTCCCATTCCCCTATCTAACTCTACATGGTTTCCTATAAGGGTTTCATGGTATCAAATAACTGTGATGAAACCATGCAACATTATAAAATCCCCCAAAATATCATATGTCTTCCAAACTCTCCCAATCGATGCTTGACCAATTTACAAACAAAAATAAATAAATTTTCACATAATTGAAATTGGGGGTGGTAAATTATCACCAACATTGGCATTTCCATCCAATGGATATAGAAATCCCATATTTACCAACAAGTTATTGGGCCACTGCTCAGCCATTTCAATCTCTCATTCCCAGTACTCTTCATGAATCAGACCATATTTCCCAAAAACACACATGGTGCCAATGCTTTTAAAATTCAAGACATTATCTTGCATGTACATAATTCATATAGGCACATGTACCAATGAATCACCTGGATCTATGTCAATGCGATCCCAATAAATTTCTTTCTTTAGATCCATATGTTACTTTTTCAAGAGATATATGTGAAACACATTATGAATTGAACTGAACCACGATAGTAAATCCAACTAATATGACACCTCATCCACCCATTCATGAATCTCAAAAGATCCCATATATCTAAGATTAAACATTATCTACCTCCCAAAATGACGATGAAAAAGCCATGGAGAGATCCTAAAGAACACATGATCACTCCCCTTGAACAAAAAAAATAGTCGACGATGAAACACATATGATATTTTATGGTTATGATCCATCTCAATCATTTTGATGACCAACTGAATCTTCACCATTGTTGCTTGGAATAAGCTCAACCATAACACTGTGGTCTTACCAATTTCCTCCTAAAAAAGGGTAAAACAACATGGAAACCCATATAATTTTTTAAATTGAGACATTTTAATGGAGTCCTGATAGCTTTTGTTATATGAGAACTCAATTAGGGGGTATTTACTACCCCCATGAGCCACAAAAATTGAATAGAAAACATGAAACTTCTCTTCCTGGGATTGTATGAACCTTGAGGACTTCCAATGCATCTGAAGAAGATACACCTTACAAATTTTCAACTCTTCTCCAAGCGATTTCTATAGTGATCTCTAGAAAAGATATATAAACTAGGGATCATTTTATGACATTATTGAAACTATTATGCCATACATCATTACCTAACACTGGAAATTGATTTTTGAGAAGTCATCTACTATATGAGATTCAATAATATGGATGAAATGGGATTACATTGAGAGTTGATCCACTATCACCCATATGGAATCATTTTTTAAAACTATTCTTTAGATACTTGTTACAAATTTAATGCATATTTGTTCCCATTTAGAAATAGGAATAGGACATGAATGCATCATACTTTTCCCTCAATGATTCTTTACATAATCCGGATGTCAACATGTTATGCATCTCAATACCAACATACCCAATTTTCATTTAATACGGACACATAAAAAATGTTCTCTCAATACCTTATACATCTTTTGTATTTCATGATGAAAAACCAATCAAAAATGGTTGTAATCATAATGATGATTTTTTTTCTATAAATCCTCTGGTATGACCATATGATTTTAAAACCCCAAAATTATACTCACATTCATCTTGAAAACTTAAATGTTCTCCCCACCATTGATTTTTTTCCTCCCTCCATGGATTTATAATCGTATATCTACACATTTTTATCTATATCAACCAAATGAGGTAAAATAAAACTAGGAATAAAACTGCAACATCCCCTCAGTCATTATATTCCATGTTCATATTGATTATATTAGAAATTAAGTCCCACTCATTTAAAGCCTATTTTTATATGTGGGAATATGCTTTTTTTCTTAATGCATCTCCCTCTGTATTGGATTTACCTTTTTGTCACGACCCGTCCTTAGGGCCCGTGCCGTGACTACCCCAAACCCACCTTCCATAGGCCAGGGGAAGGCGACTAGCACCAAGGCGTAAATACCGGTAAAAAGGGAAGGCATTTCCTTTGTTAAGTAAACAAATACCACAGAGAAAGAAAGCAGTATAAGTAAACACTAATTAAAAACTGAATACAATAGTAAGTGCGGAAAAAGAAGTGGGACAGAATACAAACCCAAACTGAAAGTAAAGTACAATTGGAAAGGGAAAACAACAACTGAAAAGTAAATCCACAGCGTCGAGCCATCCACTGTAAGTCCCACATGAAGGGTGAGTACAGATATCCTCCACAGCACCTCGGGTCCAGCCGTCCGCTCTGAGTATGTCTCGCCCAGTGGTCCACCTCCAGGTACCATCCGGCTTCGCAAGCCTCAACCACGATCAGCGCGGTATGTCGTCTGCAACTAACACAATGTAGTGTGGGCATTTCCCATGAAGGGGTGAGTATAAGCTACTCAGTAGGGACCCCAAGACCCCCGAAGGTCTCCCAGAATCCACAAAGGATAATCCACAAAGAAAAGATACAATACCGAAGTAACATCCGACACTGCTTAGTTATATGCCCATACATATACCTAAGTCACCAGTTCCAGTTCAGCTCCGATATCTGAGATCAAGTACAACACAATCCACACAGGAAGCAAAATGAAATCCACACATGAAAGCACAACACAATCCACAAAGGAAAGCAAAACAAGATTCAGCTCAAACAGGTATACTTCTTCGTATGACGATATAGATGATCAGATATAGCCACTGATTCATCTAAGTCGTTGGACCCACAAAGGATCGATAGATACTAACCCCCACAATGACCCACAAAGGATCTGACCCACATAGGATCGATAGGTAACTAACCCCCGCAATGACCCACACAGGATCGAACCCACACAGGATCTGTAGGCGCTGGCCCACAAAGGACTGCTGAGCGTTGACGCACATAGGATCGGACCCACACAGGATCTGTAGCACTGATCCATGTAGGATCACTGAGTGCTATAGTCGTCGCCGTCAAATCCACTGAGGATCTCTGCACAGTCATCGTCGTCGTCACAATCGCAGCCAGCTCTATGGTTCCCGCACACAACAAGCTCGTTCAGGAGGGTCTGCAACATGAGGCGAGAGGATGATACATCAACAGACACATAGTCCAGAGTTTATGTATGCAAATGTTCCGTATCGTCAACAGGAACTCAACGCCACAGAGGGCGCATCAATCGGACGCCAGGTCTGAGAGTTATTGGCTTTTTTGTCCTAGGGGCCCGGTTGGTTTTTAAGACAAAAACAACCCGACCGTACTCCACCTGCGTCCAAACCTCAGGTGGAGTAAGCCATAAGATACATCTCACTTAGATGAAACAATCAATGTCGACGGAACGTCAATCAGACATCTGGAGCTCAAGCTATGAGCATTTCCGCTCCGAGGGCCCAGTTGGTTTCGTGTACGAACCAACCTGACCGAACCCAAAGTACTCAGAAACATTGAGTGTAATATATCGAAACGACCGTCTCAATCCAAGGGTCGCATCTCCGCTAACAGTGCATCGATCGGATGTTAGTAGCCCATGATATTGGCAAAAGACCGAAAGGGGTCCGAAAACGGGTGGTCTGGGCCCGGACCGACCCAGCTGGGCGCGACCCGGTGCGGCAAGGCGCAGCCTGGGTGCGACCCAGCTGGCACTTTCCAGGTGGAAAGCTGGTCGGCTTGGCCGTTACGGCCGAGCGACATGGGAGGGGGGCACGCTGCCCCAGCGTAAAGGAGCCGCGACCCCATATGGGGCTGCCCTTTCTAGCGGACGCGGCCGGCTGCGGCATCCTGTCCCCCTCCGGTCCCGCACGGTCACGGGACCACGCCCTATCGCAGTGGCATCAGCCGCAGAGGCTCCTCTCGGTGGTGCAACGGGCACCGCCGCCACATGTCGCTGGCACCGCCGAGCCAGCGAGGCGAGCCGGCAGGCTGCTCCGCGGACCACCAGACGAGTTCCGATGGTCAGAATTGCAATTCGTCTTCACCAATGGCCCTCCAGGGGCCCGTCCTTCACTGAGAGGACCTCACATCGCTTTTTCGGCTTTTTTTGTCATCTTCCACCATTCCACACACCAGGAACGAAAGGGTGGCGGGTTCAGACTTGTTCGTTGATCTGCACCCACCATGTTAGCGGTTTTAAAAATCTCACAACAATCATTTAAACAAACCAAGGATATAATCACATAGATTAAAAAGGACAAAAACCCATACCTCAACGTTGTCGTCAAACATGAGTTCGTTGCAGAATTAACCATCGCGGAAGAAGATGATCGTCGCGTCACGGATGGGGGTGTCGCTGTCGTCGCGGTACACGACGTTGCGTAGACAAACTCCGAGGATTAATATCACACAGATTTAAGATGCACCAAAAGAAACCATGTCGAGGATATAATTCACAAAGAATTAAAAGAACCGAAATCCCTTAACTCAATCGGTTGTTGAACGAAGAATGTCACGGGGAAGGAACGTCGCGGAAGAAATGCCGCGAAAGGATAATCGTCGGCGTCGCGGTACACGACGTCGCGTCGTCGATCTCCGAGGGTTCGGCATTTTTTATCGCCCTTTGTCGAAGGCCGGCGTTCGTCATGTTCTTCATATTCTTCGCGTTCTTCACGTTGTTCACGTTCTTTGCGTTCTTCGCGAAGAAATATGGAGATCTTCAAGATTTAGAGTCTTTCTAAATCATCTCAACAAGAAACCCCTCAACAAAAATTTTTGGTCTTATTTTATTCTCATTCCAATGATTTAAAATTCAAAGATAAGAAACAAACAATTAATTTGAAGAATTAATTGTAACAATTTAACTGCCCAATTTAATGGGGCATTTCTTAACCATAAAAATGCAAGGTTGTCTTTAATTAAAGAGGGGGTTGCAGGTGCGTTACTTAGGCGGGAAGAAACGGTGGGGCTCGTGCGGGACCCACCTCACAAAAATACTACCAAGTGGGTAGGATATTTTGTGTTCCACCCTATCCGCTTAACTTAGAGTAAGTGGCATTAAGTGGATTTATGTGAAATAAAATATAGTGTTGCACCACCTTTATTTTATTCCTTAACTTAACCCAAAAAAATTAAAAAACCACACCCGAGCAAACACAACTCCAGAGAAGGCTTTTCTAAGAAAATATCGGCATTGCGATTCCATCGGTTCCCTCATAATTCAATTCTGAGCACCAGTTTAAAAGTTAGAAAACCTCGCTTTTTCGTTCACTGAAGGTAGCCGAGCTAAACTTCGGAAAAAGATTCTGGGCACACCGGGCCTCGGAATCAGGTGCCATCAGAAACTGAGTTCTTGTAAAATTCCCATGAAAATTAAGATCAAAAATTTCCTTGAATTTTACGATTCTTTACATCACTCCCACCTCAGGGATTTACGTCCCCATAAAGATACATCATAAACTAGGGAAACAAAAGTCGGTACTAAGAACACATTTGAGCATTCCGCTCCGAATTGCTCTCCTAGAGGTTCCTCTGCTACCATCTTATGTGCACTAGAGGAATTACCATCCACATAAGACCCGCTTTTGTCGTTCCTCGATCTCCACCGGGACCTCTGAAAAGGTCGCCCCATAATCAACGTCCATCTCTCCATAGTCAATGATATACGTCGGGTCATGCACGTATCTCCTCAGCTAAGATACATGGATGACGTTGTGCTCCCGGTGTAACTGAGGTGGTAAAGACAGTCGATAAGCCACCTCTCCCATCCTGCAGAGGACCTGGAATGGTCCGATGAAGCGTGGAGACAATATTCCGCCTCGGCCAAATCTCCGTAATCCACATCGAGGTGAGACACACAAGAAGACGTGGTCGCCATCCTTGAACTCTAGTGGCCTCCGCCTCCTGTCAGCATAGGACTTCTGCCGGCTCTGAGCAATCCTCATCTACTCCTAGATGATCTATACCTTCTCTATCGTGGCCTAGACCACCTCTGGTCCCACAAGTGCTGACTCCCAAGTGTCTATCCCGCACAAAGAAGATCTGCAATGTCGGCCATACAACGCCTAGTAAGGTGCCATCCCGATGGTGGAGTGGTAGCTGTTTTTGTACGCAAACACCAACGAGGGTTGGTGGTCCTCCCTAATGCGACCAATGTCGAGGACACATGCGCAGAGCTTGTCCTCGAGAGTCTGTATGGTCCTCTCCGTCTGACCATCTGTCTGAGGGTGAAAGGCGGTGCTCAGACGTAGCTGCATCACGAACGCCTCCTGAAACCCCTTACAATGCCGGGATGTAATGCGAGAATCTCGATCGGAGACGATAGATGATTGCACATCGTTAAGCCGTACAATCTCTTGTACGTAGAGGCGACCAAATCTCTCCATTGAGACCTGATCTCTGGTCTGTAAGAAGTGTTCCGACTTTGTGAGTCGTCAACAATCACCCAAATGGAGTCGTGACCTCTGGAAGTGCATGGAGGTCCTGTAATGATGTCCATAAATATGTCATCCCACTTCCACTCCGGGGCCTTTAAGGGATGTACCAAACCTGCTGGTACTCGATGCTCTGCCTTCACCTGCTGGCAGGTGAGGCATCGAGAAACGAACTCTGCCACAACCTTCTTCATGCCCGACCACCAGTGCTGTCGTCTGAGATCCTCATACATCTTCGCTACTCCAGGATGTACCACCAAAGGGGAAGTGTGAAACTCTCTCATCACCTCCTCTCGCACAGAAAATGGTACCAAGGTACATCCTCTGAAGAGGACGTCGTGCTCTCCTCCTATGGAGAATCCATCAGGTGCCTTTCCTGAAGATATCTGCGCATGCCGCATCTCACAGTCGGTGTCCCCATGTTGTGCCTCTCTGATCCGCTACAGTAGTGGAGGGGTGACTGTGAGAGACTGAAGGAAGGCTGATCCATCTCTATCCACAAAGGATATCTGCAAAGCGTCTAGCTGCTATGTCGCCTCCCCAAGAAGCTGAATGCATGTCCTCCTGCTGAGAGCATCGGCTACCACGTTCCCCTTCCCAGAAGTATAGACTATCTCATAGTCATAGTCCCGGTGGAACTCAAGTCATCGCCATTGTCTCAGGTTTAGGTAATTCTGAGAGAATATGTACCTGAGACTCTGATAGTCCGAAAAGACTGTAAAGTGCTCTCCCATCAGGTAGTGTCGCCATTTCTTCAGAGCGAAGACCACTGCTGCTAACTCGAGGTCATGAGTAGCGTAGTTCTGCTCATGCGGCCTCAACTGGCGTAATCCACAGGTGATCACCACCCGCTCCTGCATTAGGACACATCTGAGTTCGGTCCCTGATGCATCGTAGTAGACTACGTACCCTACTCCCTCCTTCGGCAACCTCAAGATAGGTGCGCTGGTCAATTTCTGCCTCAGCTCCTAGAATCTCTGCTGAAATCTGTCTGACCAAAAAAAGGGTTTCCCCTTCTTCTTCAAAGCTGAGTGTGGTGCCGCAACTATTGATAAGTCTGGCACAAATCTCTTATAGTATACAGCTATTCCCAAGAAAATCTGAACCTCTGTCACGCTCCTGGGTGGCTCCCAAGCTAGCACTACCTTGATCTTCACAGGATCCACCGCAACTCCCACCTCAGAGATGACGTGCCCCAAGAAGTGGACCTCACGTAACTTGAACTGACACTTTGAGAGATTTCCATAAAGCTGGTGCTCTCGATGTGTGTCTAGTACAACCCGTAAGTGGTAGTTGTGCTCCTCCTCAGTTGTCGAGTAAATAAAAATGTCGTCGATGAAGACCACGACAATTCGATCAAGGTATGGCTGAAATATCATGTTCATGAGGCCCATGATCACCGCTGGAGCATTGGCTATGCTGAATGGCATAAACAAGAACTCATAGTGGCCATACCGACATCTGAAGGCTGTCTTCTGCCCGTCCTCATCCCGAACTCAGAGCTGATGATAGCCTGACCTGAGGTCTATCTTAGAGAACCACCGGGCTCCCTTGAGCTGATAAAAGAGGTCATCAATCCTCAGTAGCGGATACTTGTTACTCACTGCCACCTGGTTCAGGCGACGATAGTCTACACAAAGTCACAAGCTCTCGTCCGCCTTCTTGGCGAACAATATCAGGGAAGCCCAGGGTGAAACACTAGGTCGGATGAATCCCTTGCCCTGCAAATCCTACAACTGTACCCGTAGCTATCGAAGCTCGACGGGAGCCATCCGATATGCTGGGGTGGATATCGGGGTTGTCCCAGGGTACATATCAATATAAAAGTCTACCTCTCTGCGAGGAGGTAGTCCTGAAACGTCGTCGGGAAAGACGTCCGCATTCTGATCCACAACTGTAGGAAAACTAGGACTTTGCACGTCAACTGCTCCTAGGATGAGTCTAGCCAACTGCTGAGTGATGGGTTGTCCTCTCCTCTACAAGAGTCCATCCTGTGCTGCGAAGGCCCCCTTCTCATCGGTGAAGATGAACCTGCTCCCATCGGTGCGTACACATCGTACCATGCGCCTAATACAGTCGATATGTGTGTGGACTATAGATAACCAATCCATGCCCAATATGATGTCGTAAGGCCTCGACGTCGCTACAAGAAGATCCCAACCGAGTCTCTCGCCTCTTTGAGTAAGCTCACACTACCGGCACCAGTGCGTAATCGCCATGTCTGCTACCTTAAGAGTCTCTAACCTTAAGGATCGAGCCAACAGCTCTGTCGGAATCTCCGATATCTGAAAAAGGGTAGCGGCTATGAGTGAATGACTCACTCCTAGGTCTATAAGAACTACAGCAAGGGTGGAATCGAAATATATAGTACCTAAAATCATCTCGGGCGCGCCATGGTCATAGGCCTCCGCTGCCTGGAGCTGTGCATGTCTCTGCCCGCCAGCTCCCTGTGGCCAGGGTGGACCTTCTGGTGGTGGTGGTGGTAGAGCCTCAAAGTGTCACCCACCACCTACTGCTCAGCCAGCTCCTCTGGCTCATCCGCCTGCTCCCTGTGGACCACCACGTTCGACCCTCTGCCTCTTCCTGGGTGGCCCCTCAACCGTCTGCTGCTCCTCGGCACAGCGGGTCGGGCAGTCACGAGCCATGTGGCCTTGTCCGCCGTATGCGTAGCAATGCCTGCCTCTTGAAAGACTGGCTCTGTGATGTATGCCCGTCACAACTGAGCCAGTGTCCTATGGTCATCTTCCTGAGGGTCTATTCTAGCTGGACCCATGAGTCATCTGTCGGCTGCCTTATGCAGAAGAATCTGCTTTGTGTCACCCTGCGGTAGGTCTCACTGCTGAAGAAGGCTCAGCAAGGAAGCTCTCGATCAAGGGGGCTCGCTCCAATACTCCTACCTGAGTCGGAATGCTAAGGGAGATCAGTGATGCCTTGATCTCATGCCTCAATCCCTACTGAAAGGTCTCGGAACGGAAGAATGGGTCCCATACCATGTCTATCGAGTAGCGCGAGAGATCGGTAAATCTCGCCGAGTACTGGGAGACCGTCAAGCTGCCCTCTCGTAGCTGTAGAAGCTATTGGATGCACACCGCACAGAGGGTGGCTGGGAAGAACTCTGAGTGGAATAGGCTCTCAAAGTCCATCTAGAGGAGAGATGCCTTATCATGAACCTGGAGCATCATGCTCCACCATCAGCCCGCTACCGCGTTCAGTAGGCTCACTGTGAGGATAACCATGAGGTCTGCTGGTGTCCTCACTAACCTAAAAACTCTCACCACTACCTCCAGCCAGTCCTCGGCTACCTGGGGGTCCGTCTCCACATGGAACCTGGGCGTTCTCTGGTGCGTGAACTCGTGTAGTGAACTAAGGCGACGTGCATCATCAGCGGCTAGGGCTGGAAGCATCTATGGCTCGGTGGGTAAAGGTATTGCGGGTGCCTCAGCTGTAAAATAGCCCTGTACTGAGGCCTCATCGCTCGGCGGGCTGTCGTCACGCACAACTCTCAAACCCTAGCTGGCTGCTGTCGTGGGGACATCTTGAAAAGAAACAGGTGTGCCACAGTCAAATAGTATACATGGTGAGCTGACACAAAGTAATCACAATGAAAACTTGAAACACACATGCAATCAATGTTTTCTTGAATTATGTCGGAAATTAGAAGTCAGGGTCCTGATGTACGGATACGTCGGCCGCCGCACCAACAATAGACTCCCTGGACTGATAACCACACTCAATACTCTTAACAATATTGATTCACTTAGAAAAATATTAGAGTCCAATGTTCTGCGGTAGAAACGAACTCCTCTGATACCAATTTGTCACGATCCATCCTTGGGGCCCGTGTCGTGACTACCCCATGCCCGCCTTCCATAGGCCAGGGGCTCGAGACTAGCACCAACGCGTAAATCCCGGTAAAAAGAGAAGGCATTGCCTTTGTAAAGTAAACAAACAACACAGAGAAAGCAAGTAGTATAAGTAAACACTATGTAAACACTGAATACAACAGTAAGTGCGGAAAAGTATGTGGGCCAGAATACAAACCGAAACTGAATGTAATGTACAACTGGAAAGGGAAAACAACAACGGAAAAGTAAAGCCACAGCGTCGAGCCGTCCACTGGAAGTCCCACCTGAAGGGTGAGTACAGATAGCCTCGACAGCACCTCGGGTCCAGTCGTCCGCTCCGAGTACGTCTCGCCAAGTGGTCCACCTCCAGGTACCTTCCTGCTCTGCAAGCCTCAACCACGATCAGCACCGTCCGTCATCTGCAACCAACACAATGTAGTGTGGGAATAGACCGTGCATGGGTGAGTATAAGATACTCAGTAGGGACCCCGAGACCCCCGAAGGTCTCCCAGAATCCATAAAGGATACTCCAAAAAGGAAAGATACAATCACGAAGTAACATCCGACACTGCTTAGGTATTTTACCATACATATACCTAAATCACCAGTTCCAGTTCAGATCCGACATCCGAGATCAATTACAACACTGTCCACACAGGAAGAAAAACGAAATCCACACAGGATAACACAACACAATCCACAAAGGAAAGAAAAATAGGATTCAGCTCACACAGGTATACTTCTTCGTATGATGATAGAGATGATCAGATATAGCCACTGATTCATCTAAATCGTCGGACCCACAAAGGATCGATAGGTACTAACCCCCGCAATGACCCACACAAGATCTGACCCACACAGGATCGATAGGTAACTAACCCCCGCAAATGACCCACACAGGATCTGTAGGCACTGGCCCACACAGGACCGCTGAGCGCTGACCCACACAGGATCGGACCCACACAGGATCTGTAGCACTGATCCATGTATGATCACTGAGTGCTGTAGTCGTCACCGTAGAATCCACTGAGGATATCTGCACAGTCATCGTCGTTGTCGTCACAGTCATAGCAAGCTCTAGGGTTCCCGCACACAGTAAGCTCGTTCGGGAGGGTCCGCTCCATGAGCTGAGATAATTATACATCAACTGACACATAGTCCATAGTTGATGTATCCAAAAGTTCCGTATCGTCAACAAGAACTCAACGCCACAGACGGTGAGTCAATCGGACGCCCGGTCTGAGAGTTATTGGCTTTTTCGTCCCAGGGGCCCGGTTGGTTTTTAAGTCAAAACTTACACGGCCATAATCCACCTACATCCAAACCTCGGGTGGAGTAAGCCAAAAGATATGTCTTATTTAGAGGAAACCATCAATGTCGATGACACGTCAATCGGATGTCCGGAGCTCATGCTATGAGTGTTTCCGCTCCGAGGGCCCGGTTGGTTTCCTGTACGAACCAACCCGGATGAACCGAAACAACTCCTAAACCTTAAGTGTAATATATCAAAACGACCGTCTCAATCCAAGGTTCACATCACCGCTGACGGTGCATTGATCGGAGGTCCGTAGCCCATGATATGGGCAAAAGACCTAAAGGGGTCCGAAAACGAGGGTCTGGGCCCTGACCGACCCGGCACCACCCCCCTGGGTCGGCCCAAACCGGGTGGACCTGACCCGGGTCTGGGGCCGACCTGGATGGGCGCGACCCGGTGCGGCCTGGCCCGGCCTGGGCGCGACCCGGCTGGCGCTGGCCAGGTGGCCAGCGGGTCGGCTCGTCCGTTACAGCCGAGCGACGCACGCGGGGGGGCGAGCTGCCCCCGCGTGAAGGAGCTGCAGCCCCGCGTGGGGCCTCCCTTGCCAGCGAACGCGGTCAGCTGCTACGTCCCGTCCCCCTCTGGTCCAGCGCGATCGCGGGACCGTGCCCTGCCGCTGGGGCTTCAGCCGCGGCGGTTCCTCCTGGGGGTGCGCCGGGCGCCGCCGCCTCCTACCGCCGGCGACGCCGTGCCGGCGAGGCTCACCGGTGGCCTTCTCTGCGGACCGTCGGATGAGTTACGGTGGTCAGAATTGCATGTCGTCTTCTCCAATGGCCCTCCCGGGGGCCTTCCTTCACTGCGAGGACCTCACATCGCCCGTGCAGCTTGTTTTGTCATCGTCCGTCGTTCCGCACACCAAGAACAAAAGGGCGGTGGGTTCGGACTTGTTTGTTGGTCCGCACCCACCGTGTTAGCGGTTTTAAAATTATCACAAAAATCATTTAAACAAACCGAAGATATAATCACATAGATCAAAAAGGACAAAAACCCCTACCTCAACGTTGTCGTCAAACGTGAGTTCGTCGCGGAATTAACCATCTCGGAAGAAGAGGATCGTCGCGTCGTAGAAGGGGGTGTCGCTGTCATCGCAGTACATAGCGTTGCGTAGACAAACTCCGAGGATTAAAATCATCAAATTTAAGATGCACCAAAAGAAACCATATCGAGGATATAATTCACAAAGAATTAAAAGAACCGCAATCCCCTACCTCAATCGGTTGTTGATCGAAGATTGTCACGGGGAAGGAACGTCGTAGAAGAACCGTCTCACAAGTAGAATCATCGGTGTCACGGTACACGGCGTCGCGTCGTCGATCTCTGAGGGTTCGGCATTCTTCGTCTCCCTTCGTCGAAGGCCAGCGTTCTTCGCATTCTTTGCGTTCTATGCATTCTTCGCGTTCATTGTGATGAAATATGAAGATCTTCATGCTTTAGAGTCTCTCCAAATCCTCTCAACAAGCAACCCCTCAACAAAAAGTGTTGGTGTTATTTTATTTTCATGCCAACGATTTAAAATTCCAAGATAAGAAAAGAAAAATTAATTCGAAAAATTAATTGTAACAATTTAACTGCCCAATTTAATGGGGTGTTTCTTAACCAGAAAAATGCACGGATGTCTTTCATTAAAGAGGGGGTTACATGTGCGTCACTTAGGAGGGATGAAATGGTGGGGCTCGTACAAGACCCACCTCAAAAATTTCCTACCAAGTGGGTAGGATATATTGGGTTCCACCCTATCCACTTAACATAGCTTAAGTGTCTTTAAGTGGATTTTAGTGAAATAAAATAATGTGTGGCACAACCTTTATTTTATTCCTTAACTTAACCGCAAAAATTAAAAAACCACACCCGAGAAAATGCAAATCCAGAAAAGGCATTTCTAAGAAAATATCGGTGCTTTGATTCCAACGGTGCCCTCGATATTCGATTCCTAGAACTGGTTCAAAAGATAGAAAACCTCGCTCGTACGTTCACTAAAGGTACCCAAGCTAATCTTCAGAAAAAGATTCTGGGCACACCGGGCCTTAGAATCAGGTGCCGTCAGAAACAAAGTTCTTGTAAAATTTCCAAGAAAATTAATAAAAAAAATTCATTGAATTTTACGGGTCTGTACACTTTGAATACCTCGTGTGAATGTAAAAAATTTGTCGATACCCTATGAAACTTCTTTTTAGCAGATTCAAATAAAATTGTGGTATACTCTGTTTCTAGATCTTATGATATGTAAACTCAAGATATTTATAACCTAACATGTAATGATTCCATGTTTTCAAATCCTAGACTATGTAATAAAACTTCATTTCATGAGTTGGGTAGTTATTCTCATCAAACTATATCATCCATGAGACATAATAAACAACATGATCTCTGTTCATGGGAACACATCTCAACCTAGATCCCAATTAATTACAATACACCACCTACCATTTTCCATATTCCATAAATATCATGGGTGGTGCTACTGTTAGGTGAAATTTTTTCACTTCAAAAACATCTAGAATTCATCGTTCCTTGGGAATGGAACGTTATTCCTTGTTAATTATTTCATTGGTAAAGGTATGCATAAAAAATCACATAAAAAATATTAGTAATATCTATCTTGACCTAGGAAACAACATATCTCAATGTAATTATTTGGTGGTGACTAAAATATTACAGAATATATCTTATTGGGATCGATAGAAACACAACATTAAAAGATTAAATGGCCAATGAAACATACATGTTATATCCAAAAATAACACTTTGATAATTTGGAACATAGAGTGTGATCTCTAATGATTTCTAATACAATTATCAAGTGTTTATCATGGTCACCCCTTGTAGGTGAATACAAAAATATGAATCCACAAAAACTAGCACAAAATCATGGAGATATCATTGAAAATCAAGGTTAATCAATTACATAAAGACTACTGGTTCATTTGATAAACTAAAAGCAGTAACACATATTCATAATGGACATATCTACTCTTGATATCATTTTCCAGAATATCCTCTTCTCGGCCAAGAAATTGGTGATATCCTAGTTGCATGTTATTATTGGAAAACCACTGATCTCCCATAAATTGATTGTATATATAATCAATGTTTCGAAGTGGTAATCAATTCAGTTGCATAAATTTGTTTAGTATAAGATTCTCTACACACTACCTGTGAGTTCAATCCGCCTTTTAATAAACAAGATTGGTGCAACCCCTGGTGATATACTCGGCTCAATGAACCATTAAATATCTATATATACCAAGGGTACCATCAATTCCCATAAAAAAATTCATTCAATTTTATAACATGGGTGTGAGTCTAGACAAGTCCCTAAAAAGAGATCAATAGTAAATTCCACTTCCCTTATGAGTGGAAATACTATGATATATTCAGGAATATCATCTAAAAATTGATCCAATACTACAAGAAAACTTATAATTTTTAACCACTTCCATCATTGTAAAAGTCAATGGTCCCAACTGGTACAAGATACATCCAACTATTGATGCCAAAAGCCTAATCCACCTTCTATTAACCTAATGTCTACTATAATGAGATTCTCAATGCCGCCATATAAAAAAAACTGATCATACCAATAAAACATTTGATGTGATCTGTGAAAGTTGTTAACCAAACCTTTCTGATGATTGTGTCATATACATCCATCTCAAGTGCAGAGAAATACCATAACAACATAGCTCCATCAACAATTATAGAAGATTATCTACACATGAAGTCTTGACATTCTCTTGGACAAAGTAGAGTCTGATGTATCATCATTAAAGAAATAATATCATCTTTTAAAACATGAAAATCCATAATTGGAGATGAAATAAAAAAATATGATGCACCAGTACCAAAAAAATATTTAATAATGGTAGAATTCAAAAAATCATACCTAGCAACATAGTTAGTCCAGGATGATCATCCATAATTACATGCTTGGTTTTATATAATTTATTACTCATTTCACATTGTTCATAATTAGTCATATGAGGTTTCCCGGTCTGAGGAGTCTCGGTATTCCTAGAATCACAAGGGAAGGATTTTTTTAATGAAAGGTATTCATCTTCCCTCATCCCATCGAAGCATATGATGTCTATGATATCTTATATGTGTCTTGAAAACATGAATGTGCAGCATTATGATAATATAATTGAAGATACCACATCAAATTGAATTTGTGAAATACTCTATATTGTGTCATAAACCTCCTACTAATATGGCCAAACAAACCACATTGGAAAGATATAGCTTTTCTCTTAGGTCATAGAGGAACACTCACCGATCCAACTATCTGATTCTGCATCATTCCACTACCTCAGAAATATGATTCCATATTTCTCTTTCTAAATGAATTAGACTTCCCACCATTTCTAATAGTTATCATAATTATCCATCTACCATTATATCATTAGATTCCCCTTTCATCCATTTTTGAACTATTGAAAATCTGTATACAATAATTAAAATAGAAAATATAAATTTTTTATAAAATCTCTTACCTCTATCCTGATTCAATGGTGCATTCTTTTAGGAATGAATTAGTAGAAACATATAGTAGAAAGTTGACTAAATTCTACAATTTATCCACATACTTCATCACAGTGTCTCACTAATAATTCATGGTAAATAATTCTGTTGTTCTTGTCATTCTAAATGTGTGAATATATATTTTTTTGTGGAGAAATTCTTAAAAATCCACCCATGATAAGAATTGGTACAATTTAGCTTTATCAACTACATCCCAGCATTGGCATGTGGGATATTATTGAATATATATTTCCAACATAACTTTTATCACGGGGGTTTTCCTAGGAAACTGATGATTCAATTCTTCTTCTTCATGTTCAATATTTCCTTTTATATTTTCGAGTCAACCCAAATGATTGATGTGTTTTAGTTTTGGAACTGAACAAAATCATCCACATTCTTCATTTCATCAATTTGGTTCCCTCTATCCATAGCCGAAGAATCTTGGAAAATACTTTGAAACATATGTTGGTTCACCTATGGAAGAGGTGAAACTAAATTCACAAAACCATCATCCAATTAGGTACTACAATGACTACATTTTTGATTTTCTATGAACATAACAAACACCATAAATCTGACTATCTAGAAACTAAAGGATTAACAATTTCATATTATAGCGCATCATATTATAACAATATTTATTTCCTAAACTCTATATTTTCCAAGTTCAACCATTTGAAATTCCACAATGCTTATGAAATTCATTATATATTTAATATAACACCATGATTCCCTTT
The DNA here is from genome assembly GCA_963277665.1 of Viscum album. NCBI lineage: Eukaryota > Viridiplantae > Streptophyta > Magnoliopsida > Santalales > Viscaceae > Viscum > Viscum album. The sequence goes on from OY728127.1 coordinate 117,081,627, forward strand.
AAAAAATTTATATTTATAGGAAATTTCTTCATTTATAAGACATTTAAATTTTTTTACCAAATCATAAAACATTACTAAAAATCAAGTATAATTTTCTAGTAGTAATTCCTTTCAACAATGCATATCATGCTCATCTCATTGGCCAAATCCAATAAAATGACATTTAGATTCCTATAAATGTTAATAAAACACTTATCTACCTAACTCCCTAGAAACATGATGATCGACTTAAAACTTATTGATGCATATTTTTATGATCTACATTTAATATCTACAGAATCCTACTCAAATATACCATACAAACATTAGGAATGAACCAAGAAGAAATAAAAAACCAAGACTGAAACAACTTTTCACCATTTTTTTTTCAAGGACCAAACAATATGATAGCCATTGTAACATGTTCCCCTCATCGTTGTCCTAAGAATATGTAATGACATTAAATGTCATTAAGATATATCCCTAAGGTTCTGAAGGCTGGAAATAAATGTTGGATGTGTCAATACAAGTGGGAGATAATTTTCCCATTAATAAATAAAACCACCCAACAAAATAAGCTGGGGCCAAATAACCAAGACATGACACATAATAACAATGTAAAACATCTCAATGCCAAAACACAAGAAAAAAAAACCAAACTAGATAATACCCAACATTAGATAACCAATGATGAAGAAAAAAACTCAAAACTCCAAGACATGAACACACCATCACAAAAACACCCAAAATTCTCCAATATCCAACTCCAACAATAATAATCAAGTGTCACAAAAACCATTAAATAATATTGATGCTTTACCCTGACCTGTATCCTAATTAACAATAGCATCAAAATCAACAATGTTACATAGAAGGGGTGAGTAATGAAACTTTGAATGCTTTATCCAAATTAATTCTATACTCATGCAACTAATATAAAACATGTTTCCACATTTATATAAAATAATTAAAAGAGTTTATAACAAATCGAAATAATTTCTAAGATATCTATTTTCATACCAAAATAATTTTCTAGTTTAATTTTTGTTCCCCAGAATGAAACCAACAGAGACATCAATCCATTACTAAATAACCACTGGGCATAACTCATTCCATTAAACGTAATCACAAAACTACATCCCAACCGCACTATATTGGTCATACCATTGATAGTGAAAAATCATATCCATGCTCTATCCATTTGATGGTGATACTTCAATACTATTATTTATCCCATTCAATTAATTATTAACCATTTAATCCAAAAACATTCCAACACAACCTTTACCAACATAATTCAACCATTTAAATATAACCACTATTTTATTGAAAACCTAACTGACTACAATTTAATAAAAAATTATGTTTATTGAGAACTATTTTTCCAGCATCCAAAACCAAAAAACAATTTTAAATCAATCATTATAATATCATGCTTTTAATTCTCACATTTCATAAAAACACCCAATTTAAAAAATTCCATAAACAATAAAAAAATAAATATTCCATTAGGAATTTCACAATAATTTTACAATAAATACCACTAAGAAAATAAATTTAAATCAGTCCATATATATATAGAAAGAGAAGTCTAAAGTGATTCCACCTATATCAGAAATTATGACACAAAAGACGAAAAACACTATATGGCCTACAAAAACGTGTTAAATCTCCCATAACATGGAATATATATCTTTCCCTAACTTAAAAAAAATCAAAAACATATCATGATCATCATCAAAAATCCAAAAACTATCTACAATGGTCTAGATATAAAAAAATAGATAAAAGGATGTATATCTATAAAAAAGAAACAAAAAATACCACAAGGGGAGACATGCGATGAAGTTTCAACTACAGTGCACTAAAAAATGACTTAAATCACATAAAATATTATACATAAAGGTTCCATAGCCTTTGGGAGGGACAATTCTATAGTTATGGAAAAAATGGAAGAGAAATGTGGTGTTTAAGGTAAAAAATGCATGATATCAGTTTTTTCTAGATCTCACTATTAATCTATGAATGGTTAGTTAACCTGTCATGGAAACCATGCACTATGTAAGATACAACATATTTTTTAAAGGGAATATCACATAGTTTTCTGGAATGTTCAGATAAAATGTACAACTATAATAAAAAAGAACATTATCCCAATTTACATAATTTTTGCAGGGTGGATTAGGTTTTTTCCATATAGTGCACCTTCTCCCTATCCCTAGTCTAATTTCTCATGGATTCATGAATCATTTATGTTTTATACTAACATTTTTCAAGCCATGAACCTTTATAAAAGCCCGAAAACATTCCAAATGACCTCAAAACACTCCCAAACATCACCTAACCACTTTACATACATAAAAAGAATAAATAAATGGTTTCTTACTTACAATCAGGGGTTCCAAACTCTCCCCTCCAATTTTATTTCCATCCCTAGAATGTAGAAAACCCACATTATATTGAAAGAGTTTGGTCTATTTCTTGACTATTTATTTCTCTCATTCCCATGTATCCTTAGGAATCAAATAAGGTTTCCAAAAAACCCACACTAGACTGAGTCTTTTCCCATGTAAGATTTATCATTCCTATCAACAATCTATATTTGTTCAATTAGAATTGATTCATCAGGCTATATTTAATATTTATCCAATTCAATTACATTGTAATGATCCAAATGATACTTTTTTAACTAAGAAATAGAAGACACATTACGCACAACACTGAATGGAGGTTGTAAATAGAACCATTATTCCACATATCTAATCCCTTATAGTATCATTAAAGGGCCCATATATCTAGAAGATAACATTCCATACCTTCCAAAATGACAATTTAAATGATTTTTACAGATCCTCAAGAACATAGGATCACTAAGATCGAATGAAAAAGTCTATCTATGATGATATTCATAGATTTATATTAACTATATGCCATCACCAAAAATTTTACTAATAAATTTAATCTTATTTGTTGCTTCTCATAATAGCCATGGACCAACCAGTGAAGTCTCACCTATTTCGAATTAAAAAAGTGAAAAAAATGATGCCAATAAATTGATTCAAAAGGATCCATTTGTATCAAGTCCTGATAACTCTTACTATATAAGAACACCACTATATGTACATTGTCCTCCCACAAGAACACAATATATATAATACAATCCATCAACATTTATTACATAGTTTGTATCATCATTTTAGATTTCCCATCTGTTTGAGGAGAAAACACTATAAACATTGTCAACTACACACCAGGCGTCAATTGGAAGGATTTCAAGAAACCTGATGTAAAAAAAATAGATCTATGTGTGAAACTATCTAAAAGATTACTCCATGACTCTTTCCCCCTTCTCTAATATAGATTTTTGATAAGTACTCCACCTTATGAGATTCAAGAATAGGGATGAAACCTGAGAAAATTATGAGCCAATACACTATAACCAATATAAAATCTTATTTCTGAACTGTTATTGGGAGACTTGTTAAAAAATACATGGTAATATATTCGCACATAATAAATAAAATAGTTAAAGGATACAATAAACATGCTGGTCATTGATGGTCTTACATAAATTGTTGACATATTAAAAAACAAAATAAAACTAAACCACCTTCCTTTTCATGTCGACCCAACAAAACCAGGAACTCATGGCCTTATACAACTTATGTATTCTAGGATTAATATCATATCTTGAATTGTGGTATTCTTGAAGAATATTTTCTCATAATCCATAGGTATGACCATCTAATTTCGAAACAATAAAAAATCACATCAAACTCCCATCCCTTAATGGTTTCCCCACTACTTGATTTTAAACTAGTCAAAACACCTTCAGAATAAAATTATTTTAAGTGTTTAACTATCTCAAAAAAACTTGGAAGAAATGGATTTGGGATGAAAACCACAACATAACCTGATTTTTCATATTCCATGTTCATATCGTCTGATTATGATGTCACCTGCCACACATCCGAGGACACATTTTCTAATTGAGTATAATACATTATACTCAATGCATCTTACATACTGATTCCTTTACCCACTGTGAGCCTCAATAAATGTAAAAAATTTCGAGATACTCCATCAAACATATTTATCCTAGATTATAATCTATTTGTTAGAAAATTTGTTTTAATATCATATGATATGTAAAAATCATAAATTTGTCACATCAGAGGTAATGACACCATTTTCTCAAAGAACAGACTATGGTAGCTAACTACAAATCATGCGTTTAGAAAATATAAATTGAAACCTTAACATCCACGATCCATAAGTAACAACATGATCTCTCTACATGAGAACACATCCTTACTCAGATCCCAAATCATCACGGTACGCTATGTACCCTTGTCCTGATTCAGGTATGATCATGATTTGATATGTTGTACGAAAAAAATTTAGCTCTTGGGAATTATTATAGAATTTATAATTCTATTTTAATGTAACACTTTTCCTTTTAAATGATATCATTTTTAAGATAGTCATGAAAAGTCATGAAAAAATATGGTTAAAAACTCAGTAGACCAAACAGACTACATATCTCAAAGGGATCCATTAGCATTTTCTTGGATATAAGAGCCTATATAATTTCTAAATAAAAATAAATATATATTTAAAATATTACATGTACAAGGAAAAATACCTCTTAAATCCAAAAATAACACATTGATAATTTTTCAGACAAATGATGATCTCTCAATATTCCCAGAAATTTCACCATATGTTGTTCATGATCAGCCTAGGTACTTCAACACACAACTATATCATCCTATAACACAATAAAAAATATAATTGATAACTTTGAAATATCTGACTCATCACATGTATTAAATCTTTAAGAGATTTTATTTGACCAAATGGAAGTACCACATATTCATAATGGGCATATATATTTATGAATGTTTTTTTAAGAATATCCTATTTCTAAACATGAAATTTGTTTTATACTGATTGAATGTAAATCATGGATAACCTCTATGATCCACTCAATTGTTCAAAAAAATCATCAATTTATAGAAGTTTATACTGATTATTAATTGTAATAAGGTTAAGCTTATGACAATCCAAGGAATATTGACGAGTGGAATTCTCCTTTTTCAAAAATATTATATGGTTTTCCATTGAGAAATGGTTGTCCAAATGAAACGTTACCTTCCAACTATTGTAATTGAAAATTCAATTCCCTTCATTCTATCAATTTTATTTTATTATAGTGTAGTAATTTTGGATTGGTAGTTGGTAAGAGTTCAATCATAAACTCCAATTTCCTTATCAGCGGAAACCTCAACAACTCTATTGGAAAAACATCAGGAAACGGATCCACAACGACCAAAAAACTACTATTATCATTCTATTACATCGATGTCGAAGTCAAAGATACAAACTGGTATGATATCATTACAACTTCTAGGGAAAAAATTGTCATTGTTCCTACTTTAAACTTAGGGTCTCATCTAGAAAGATTCTCAATGCCATCATTTATAAAAAATTTATAGTTCAGGTATAATAGCTGATATGGGCCTAGAACGTTCTAAAACAAACCATTTTAAGGATTATTTCCTACACATACATCTCATGCACTATGAAATAATATATAATATTATCTATCTTAATTATTATAAACCATTCAATACAAATAAATGCATGATATTCTCTTCGACCATGTAGATTTTGATGTTCCAACACAGAAGGCATCATCAAAACATTCAGACCCAACAAATGAATAGCACAGGAAGAAATAAAGGACTCAAATGCACCTATATAAATCAAAGCATACATAAGGGTATAATATATAATAATCATCACTCACACCATCGATGGTATTGTTTGATAAAACATAATATCTTGTTGAGAGACATACAATTTCATATTCATCACACTTTACTCATTATTACTCATCTAAGATTTCCCTATTTGTAGAATCTGGTATTCCAGGAACCACATAGGCTATCTCTTTTCTACTAATGATTGGTATTCTTGAACACTTATCCTGTTGAAACATAAAATTTATGGGACACTTGATTAGTGTACCAAACACCAGTCCTTGAAGAACTTCCAAAATAGCACTTAAGATTCCCCATCTGATTGCAATTGTGGAACACTATAGTTTGTGACATACACTCTTAAGGATCATGTAATTTGATTTAATTATGACTCATATATTATGAAATATAAATCATAATTCAATTTTCCAGTTATATTATCATTGATACACATAAAATGGTTTTCAAATGTTATTATCATGTTCTAGTTCCCTTCTTCTATTATTATGATTACATGTATCCCTTATTTTCCTTCACATATAATTAGAGGTCACCATTTTATATTTTTTCATTTACCTTAGATATGAATAAATTTATTATCAATGATTTGAATAATATGGTGTCTATAAATGAAGAAATTATGGAAAGATATTGTATTTCACCAATGAAATTCTTTTTTACATTCTCATTTAACAAAATCACCATACCATTACTATCAGAAGGAGTCTATATGTATAATTAAATGAATTTTTAGAAAAAATGATTTAATTAATATTTTTAAAAAACGGTTGTTATAGGTCCCCTAAGAATTGACTAATAATAATCATTTTGTTATGTAAAAGGGATTTTCTTTCTTTGATTCGTTGAATGAATTGAATAATATTAACAAAGAGGATTATCTAAAATAAGATGAAGTTTATTAAATCAAGACATTTCATTTTTGAAGTCTATAAATGGGGAAAGAAATATTAAACAATAAATTTCTCTCACATATATTTAATTTTGAATGATTATGATCCTTGTTCATAAGTGACATAAAAATAATAATGACAATGACAATGAATAAGTTCCTATTAAGAAATAATAACCAAGGTGAAGGGAAATAGAACCAGAAAACAATATTTCATTTGAAATAGATCCAAATTTCAAATGATAAATATTTTTAAAAACAAATGGATGTAGATGAATTTATGGACTAAAAAGTCTAAAAAAATCATACACTTTTGGTTGTTGAATGCATTTTCAAAAAAAATTAAGAGATAGATAATGTTAAAATTTATTTTAAGGATGTATTAATATCCTAGATAAATTATGAAGATGCTTTTACAGATAAAAAAAATTGAGATCCTAAATATAAAATGTCAAAAAGTCATTTATTTTTCCAATAAATATATACAATATCACAATGAGATGGATTATTAATTAAAAGTATATAATAAAAATTTCAAATCTAGTACTTTTGAAATATTAAAAAAAATTATTCTTACTAGAACCTTATGATAGAAGAAGAGAAATATAATATTGATTGTGTTATTAACTTGCTGAGAGATTAAATTCAACATATCAAAAATATTGAAAGATAAATTGTATATATATAAAAATAAATATATAATAAATAGATAATATTAAATATTATTAAGGAATCATGAAATTTGATTGAATGAGATATATAAAAATTGGATTTGTATCATATAGATATAGAAATATTGTTCTTGTATTTAATGGAGAAGAAAATGATACATCATTGTGACATGGAACATTTGAATCATTATTGAAATTATAATGTAGTTGTGGTTGCTTCCAAGATAAAAGAACCTACTCAAAATTTGATGTTTAACCAAGGACTGTCAATTAATTGGAATACTGATAGAAATAAAATATAATGGTGTTATAAAGAATAACAATATGAAGTGGTATTATTGAGGAAATATAGAAGATATATAATATGTTTTCCCATATATAGAAGGAATAAAACAGAATAATATCGACATAATTAGTTGATCGATGTTTAAAATTCCAAGAAAGTATTTTTTTAGATTCTGTGGTGACTAAAATATTTGATTCGAATATATTATATCATTTATATGATTATTACGTACATATCATAAAAAATAACTCCCCATAAACAATATATTTAGTGTGATTATATTTTGTACACATAAATAGATTATTTTACATCATCTCACATAAATATTCTTGTAGAATCACAGTTGTTTTGACATGTAATACATAATACCATTCTGCATAAAATTATGAATGATAAAATAAAAAGGGTGATCATAGATGTTTAGTACTGCTAAATATAATTAATATCAATAACTCATTAAAAGAGAACATATTATGTGTCTATGCATATAAAAATATTGTTATTTCTAATAATCAAAATAGAAGATAATCATACCATGTGAATAATTTATCATAAATCCTTAGTTTTTCAAAATGGTTTTTCCATAGCATTGGACACGAGCTAGAAGTGTCTAAAAACATGAGTTGATAGTCAATAAATATGAAAACATAACAGTCACATGATAAATAATTTACCATATATCTATAGAAATCATAACTTATGTCATGACCAAAAAAAATACATTCGAATCATTTAGGATAGTCGTCAGCAATTGACCATAATATAGTAGAAATAAGATAATTTCACATGTCCAATAATCATTTTATACTTTGGCTAACCAAACGTTCCCTATACTGATCTTACTAGTTTTAAAACATTATAGAATACATTATAGTCATTTTAAGGACACTCTCATTATATAACGGTAAACCATATATATTACTACCACATGAACATGAAATTATTCTAAATTTCAATATAGATTCACTATCCAAGGAAAAAGAAATGAGTTTTATGGGAAATTATATCACAAATTATCAAATTACCGCTAGATATTGTAGTTGAATAATTATATAAGATATTATTCCATGTTTATCATTTGAAATAATAAATTATGTTGAAAAAGATAAAAAAATAATTTTATAAGATCCTTTAAAAATTCATTACAAGAGACAATGAAATTTCCTATATTTATAAAAAAATTATTCTAAAATAAAATATGTTACACAAATATTAAAATAAAATAAAAAACAAAAATCATTAATAAAAATGAGGGATTGTTTCTTAATTATTAATTGAAAATTATTTAATAAAATTTTTACATATTGAAAATTTTTAAAAAGTTTATTCCCATCGATGTTTTTATGGAAATTAGATATCATGAGAAATTTCATCCATTGAAATATGTTAAGAACATTCCATTAATTATTAATTTTTGTTAACTAAAGGAGAATGCGACCTTGATAAAATACATTAATTATTGGGATGGACAATCATTAGATAAGATAACTAATATAGATATAGAGGAGAATAATTTCTACATTAAATTATGAGTAAATTCATTACCCATTTATGAAAATTATTTACGTTGAATTAATAACCAAAGGGAGTGTGGGATGGAATGATTTAATGTAAACATAATTTCTAACTAAAATCGATGATGTATTTTTGAAATAAAAACCACTTGATTTCTATAAATATGAATTTAAAAATAATAACCTCAGTTTCAAATTGAGATTAGAATGATATCCTTCCCATTACTCCTGGGCTCTATGAATAAAATGTATCCTCACAGATAATAAAAATCTTCATACTAATCGTTACTATATAATTATACATATCTATTACCAATTTAAAGTAAAATTATAGTAATTAATTATACATATATAATTTTTTTATAATTTATTTTCTTCATTAGATGTTGGTATTACAGATTATTTCATACAACATTCAATATGTTGATGTTAAACCCCATAATTTTTTTAATAATTTTATAATTTCTTGATCATTCAACTGGTTATGTGTCCTTTTTGGAAAAACGATTGTTTTACATTGTGATGTAAACTCCTGATGAAGCTCATGTTTAACCTTGTTTACATATGTCCAATTAATATTGACGTTATAACATGTTAATGTTTAAATTTCATTGCACACTTGTTATAACAGTGGATTCATTATGTTTCAATTATTTTTATAGTAAAAATTTCATTATATGGATGTTATGGGTAGGGTTAATGAGAGTTGAATCTATTACAAACTTATTTTTTTGTAATTTATAGATAACTAAAAGTTACACTGTGATGATTTTTCATTATTATGTAATCCTTATATAAAAATATTATTGATAGATTTTAATTGTTATTAACATATATTACTTATATTAATAACATGATAAATATTAATGGTGAAAATTATGATGTTTTCTTAGATTCAATCATGTTGGTGGTCGAACTGACCTTAACAATAAAATTTTATATTAATGAATGATTAGGAGAAAAAAATATATAACTGTTATAACATTATCATAGAATATTAATGATTTTAAAATACCTCATTATAATATAGAATTATATTAATAAATATTTTATTTTACTAGGTAGTTGAGAATGTTAGATAAATACCTTGACACTTGATGAATTCACACATTCCAGATATAGGTTCCTTCCCAATGAAAGATTTAGGATTCCTTCATAGAACTAAGATCTACATAAAATATGGGATGTTTTTAGGATAGTAAGAATTGGATGAAATTAGAATTTCTCCAAATTTTTTTTATCTTTTACGAGGTTTGTGGATGTGAGAATTCTATAGGATAGTATTGAGATGAATTTTATCAAATAATAATTTCTAAGGGTGTACGTTTTCCATTATAAAATATTAGTGGATAAGAAGTCAAAAAATAATGGATAAGGGTTATCAGTCCCATAATAATAAAAAATATAGATAGGTACTATTGATATTTTGGTTCAGTAAATACTATTTTTATCCATTAACAGAAATTTTCCATTTACATGGAATGCAATTTCTTTTTAATTGGAAACATATTTTTATTTCAAGAAATTTTGTGGACTTATTTTACTAAATTTTACCATTAAAGTAAAAATTTTGACCAAATTTAATCTAATTAAATTACTAAATTTTATAGAATTGTCTCATAAATTAAAATATTTTTTATATTATGAAATTTTGTGTTCATAGAAAAATATTTTTTAACAAATATATGTTTTTCATATTATTTAATATCAATGAACATGTAAATTATTGTTAATATATATTTCATATATCATATTTAATTAATAATTTAAAATTTATCTATTTATTTAATTAAGATAAAAATACATAATATTTGAACAAAATTTTTTATTTATTTTTTAATAAATTAATATAATCTGAACTATATCATATTAAAAATAATTATTTGTATCCTAATCATTTAATTTTCATAATACACTAATATAGATATATCTCATTTATTTATATAAACATATTAGTAAATTCATTAATAATAATAATAATAATAATGATATCTATAACATTGAAAAATATACATTTGAAAGAAAGAAAAATTAAATATTTTCATAGTTTTCATTATAAATTATTTATAAATTTTATTATTTTCAATTATAAAAAAATTTACATTATTATATAAAACATTTTGTATATAATCATATAAAGAAACCATATTTCCAAAGTCCATTTTTCTAGTGACCTTATAAATAACAATCACATTGCATTCTTATAAATACCATTGAAAAAAATCATTAAAATCAGGAATCCTATTAAAATATCTCTGAACATATTTATAATATATATATATATGATGTTTTACCTAGTTTAGAAATTCATTATTGGAGAAATGATCATTAGTTAAATCTGTGATTATAAATATTTCATGTTTATCATGTTTTTTTACTTATGAATTTAGTCCACTTATAATTTTCTCATTGAAAATTAATATGATACTCTCATAATATATTTTTGTTTCTCATTTTAAAAAATAATTTATTTCTCAAAAATTTATATCATTTTGATTTAACGTAATGTATTTTGTGTAATAAGATATTCAATAATGTAGTTACTTAAATGAAAAACACATATTAAAATTGTAGGGTGTTAAATTCTTCCCACATAAGGATTTTCATCTTTAAGATTACATCTCTCTGATGGAAAAAATGGTAACCTTTCCATTAATAAATTTAATGTTCCAACATTTCAAACTGAAATTTATAATATATTTAGAGAACATTAAACATCGGTGTAGTTAGAATTTAAATTCAATTTTCCCAAGGAATATTTATTTCGGTTAGTTATGCTTCATTGGAGAATTCATGTCCCATATATATTACATTGGAGGTAAATACATGTGAATGGTATGGTATTCAATTCCATTATATTTATACTTAGAACACATCGTGAATAGGGTAACAGTTCTCTATAAGATCAAGATGAAAAGATTTAGTCCCCACGTTATAATGTATCTCAGTGTGGATAATGTGTTTAGGTATTGAAATTTCATTATTAAAAAATCACATAACTCTCATTGATGGTGATATTTAAGGTAATAAATTATATTTGACATCATACTCTTTATTTAATTAATTATCATCAATGTATCTCTTATATAAAAGTCACGATGTTTTTTATGAAACTGAGTAGCATTAATATTACATGAAATCTCTTGTGTACGATTAGGTATAAGCTATTTATATTCTAAAAATAAATGATGACATGTGGAATTTCAATACCTATTCGTATTATTAGTCTCATATGGTTTAATATTTATTATATAGAAAGAAGATAATATTAACTGAGAAATACACTAGTGGAATGTGTTTATCCCATCATCCTTCAAAAACAATTTTATTTGATATTATAATTTCTAATATTTTTTGAATTATCAATTATAATATATATATATCTTAATGTATTTAAAATAACTAATATATTTTTCCATTTCATTATATTCATGGCACATGTATGAAAGGCAATGGAATGTAACAAATGTCTTATTAAATGGTATTAACATTACATGTCCTAATATATAAAATGATTCTAGTATAAGGTTTTATTTCATATGGACCATTATATCATTATAGGAGTGGACAGAATAGATCCATCATTGGATTCCCAGGATAATTGCTTTATCAATCGTGGATATCATTCCGATTTATGCATGCCGATTTCTATTATCGAAACCCACATTGGAAACCAATCCTTGTCAACCAGTGGATGCCTAATATGATGTCAAAGGATCCCTACATTATTATTCTAGGATGCCTTAGATATATTCCTTGGATCCTACATGACAGCTTAGGAAATGTTACCCCATGGATACACCCATTGGTACCAATCATTACTTATACCATTTTAACAAGGATGAGATAGTTAGACTCGGTTTGAAAAATATTACGATGGAATTCCATGGGGGATACTCCATTGATTACACTCATAGGCCCCTATACATATGATATATATTATTTATGAGTTGAATCAACCCTTGATGTTAAGGATTCCTTGATTATTACCATGTAACATCTTTAGGATTATTATTATTATGGTATTTTTTTTATATAATAGATACTTTATTTTTAATATCATTTCATCATTTCAATGTTGGTTATACCTCAAGAGACATAATATATAAAAAGTAACACATTTATTTAACTAAATTATCTAATATTAACAAACATTATTTGCTAATGTTGAAGAAGGTATTAGGGTATTTTAATTACTATATTATTTTACTTGTACATAGGCATCAATGCATAGTGCTTCTCCTTATATTACACTGACTGGATGGTGTAGACGTCATTTGTGTTGTCCTATTGAGGTTTCAATCACACCTTATCTTGGACTCCATTACAACCTGAGAGGATAAATTTATGAATGTGTTAAAAAAGGGAACCATCCTTTATCAGAAACATAATATTTCTTGCATGCATTATGATGGATCTTAGTAGAATATAACCAAGCTGTACATAAGGATGACGTATAGTGTTTGCTCAATTTTTATTCTTCGTTTTGAAACATACACTATACCTCCTTTTATACATGTTTTCCAATTTTTTAGACTTTTGATGTAAATTATCATTATATTTTTAGTATTATCACCACTTTAATGACTATTTTTTAATCATGTTTTTTTTCTTTAACGTGGGATTTTTGGTCTAGTGTCTTTAGTGTCAGCTTATGTTGTTCAATCTATTTACTAATATTTCATCCATATTAAATTGATATATTTTTTATCCACTATGATACACTCTGTTAATTAGGTCATAGTATTCCCATGGACCCAAGCTAGTCCATCAATTTTGTTCATAAGTTTAATGTGCTTGGGTTGATGTGCTTGAGGCCAAATGGCCAACTAGACATGTGGAACCTTATAGTGGAACTTACGTCTGGGATGTCACAAAATGGTGTCAAAGGATCCTTTTCATTATTTTCAATTTGGAGATAATATATTGGAGTTTAGTAATTCTTGGGAACCTAGTTATAAGATTCTCTTGGGTGTATCTTACCCATGATTGGGATACAAGACGATTTTCCTCGTAAAATAATTTTTTGTTATGATTTTTACTATTATAGTTGAAATATTGTCACCGATGGTCGACTCACATGTAATGTGATGGTTAATATTATTATTTTGATTTTTTATTTCCTTTTAAATATATGGAATGATGTGATGAGGGAAATTACCATTTTAAATTTTTTTTTATAGGAACCTAGAATTCACATTCCATGACTATGAAATTTTATATATGTTAATTTCACCTCTAGAATTTTTTGTTTTTCCTATGAATGTTGACTGACACTTTGGTAGTTATGTTATGAATATGTTTCACTTTGACTGTAAAAGAGTTGTTTCGAGTTTAATGTTTTGAGGTGTATGGTACCTTGGGGATTAGAATGGCCAGTTTACTAATTGGATTCATGATATATTACCCAGTAATTTTTTATAATAAATCTAAATGGGGAGAAATAGAATTAAATGGGTGTCAATTCTAGTGATATGTTTCATGGGACATGATTCACTAGATATAGTGATTCATTTTAATAAAATATTGATATATCTATATAATAAAATGAAATCATAAATGTAATAGCTTGGGTATGGATCCCTTTAATTTATAAATGAACTCTTACAAATTCATAGATATCAATTTCAGTAGCTGGGGTTGTATCACAGGTGGTGAGATCTTACACATAAATTTTTCATCCTCAAATGATTCTATCTATTCTTAAATATTTATCATAGGTGTGTTCTAGGAATTGTTATACTAATTCAACAACGATGTCATCGTGTCATGTGAAACGAGTGTTGCAGTGAATATCCTCCTGATGTGGGGAGATTAGATCCATTATTCTTACCTCAAGGAGTTTTATGTGTGGAACAACCTGTTATACCTTACATAGAGACTAAATCCCATCATAGTGAGAGTTTTCTAAATCTGATATAATAGATGAAAGGTTATCCATAACCTAGACCTACAATGGATAATCTAACACATCTATTCTAATAGAACAATATTTCTACCTCATTTGGAGATAGAATCCCACATTTGGTTGACTCGTAGATAGTGGACATTATATCTATCATTGAGCTTATAAAGATGCCCCGTGAGTAAAGGGGCATTATTTTCACTTATATAAGGTATGATTCATTCTTGATTTAGTGGTATGTGCTTACATAGTCTGGTCATCATCATTTAATGGTATGGGATGATTTTAAGAGTTCCTTATATGACTACTTCTTTCCTCAAACACTGATAGCTGACTAAGCCAGAGATTACACAAATTTAGAGAAGGATGTAGGGACAGTTATGGAATATTCAGTTCATTTTACATTGTTAAAATTATTTTATCCTATAGTATATGGTGATGAGTATTCATGTGCAATATTACTATTGTAAGGGATCCAAAATTCCATTCACACTCAAGTGAACATTTTTCATCTACCTACATTATATGAAATTTTCAATCTGTCCCTTATAACTAATTAAAACCTATGGGAATTCCATAGTACCAAGAATAGAGGATCATTTCTATGTAAATCCTATAGATCTTCTTGTAGTAGTAGTAATTCCTTTAATGGTTTTTTAGTGAATAGGAGAGTAGAGTAACCACACTAGAATCTCTATTTTGTGCCATCTGTTTGGACAGTAGGGGTATCAGAAGCCTCAGTATTATAGGGAAAATATTGTGTGTCTTTCTTTTGGATGTATGGGGAATATTTATAGATTATATTAGGCCATTAATTATGACTCCAAGGAATAGGATCCTCACCATCTACACCTTTAGGGTATGATTCATTTACGCTGTGTGAGGTGGGGAGTTAGGGTGGCATTGGCAGGACTCACTGAGGATGAGGTTATGATCATGGTAGACTGACTCCTAATCAGCATCCTCTGTAGGGCATTCATGCTTAGGGAAGTATATATTTTTTATGGGCTAATAGATTTGTCTAGTTTCATGCTTTTTAAATTATACCCAAGGGTCAGATTGTAGAAAATTTACAGTACATGTTATTATTATAGTAAGCTCCTAAATAGTTAGATCTTCATTTGATATAGATGCATCACAGTCCATCTTCTTATCAATTGTGTAATTTATTTTTCAATAAATTCATTATTATTATGTTGAAATGACCATGTATACACCATTGGGGGTATGATCAGCAGGCATAGACCAATGCCAATATTGACACATTGAGATAAGAACATATCCAATTTTATGGGACCTCATTTTACTATAGAAGATATATTTTAATGCCAATATCGGGATGGATTTCATTGTATAATATAATTCCATTATAGATATTTATCCTCAATGGGTATCGTTTACATCATTATAGAGAAGATTATATCTACACCAGGATGATTGGGATGTCCATTCTAGAAGAGCAGGACAACAACATCATGGACTAGGTGGAGTGACGGCTAAGATTAAATTTCTATTCAATGAGGAGTGGGTAGTTCTTTTTCGGCCTTTCAACCTATAGTAAATAATTTTTGGGTCATATTTTTCCATTTTTAGTCTTATATCCTCATAGAGAGGAAGATTTTATGATCCAACATGTTCCAACAGTAGCTCTAGTGTCAATTATTTCATACAGGATAACATCTAGAAATATGTAGGAGATTAAGATACCATTATTGGATCTAGAGGAAATTGATTTTTTAAGGATTATAACATCCACTTTGTTTTAACTAATTATTTTTTTAATAAGGAAGATGAGATGCTTTATTTAATCATGGATTACAGATGGCTGAATATGTTTACGATCATGAAACTGTAACCAATCCTTCGAATATATGATCTATTTGACTAGCTCAAAGGAGTTAGGGTATTCTTAATGATTGCTCCGATATTAGGATATCATCATGAGAGAGTCATTCCTTTATACAATCCGCAAACAACTCTTAATAGTAGATATAATACCTGTGAGTATCTTGTTAGACTATTTGGTCTTTTAAATGAACCATCCATTTAAAGTGTTTTGATTAAAAGTGTGTTCCACCCCTAACTGGATTCATTTTTCATAATATTTTTGGAAGACATCGTAGTATATTCTCACAGACATAGCGACTATACTATGATCATTGGGTTAATTTTGGATACAATTATAAATAATTGACATTATGAAAATATTTCTAATGTCTACGTTCTGATTAACAATGTTCGCTTCATGTGTCATTAGATATTGTATTTAGGAGTGTGTATTGACCAAGAGATGGAAAGAAAAATTGTCTTATAGGAGCTTAATTTTTTTATATTAGATTCTTCTTATGTTTTTCTGGATATTAAAGGTGTTTCATACATGAATTTTAATGAATTATTACACCTCTTAATTTTCTTAAAAAGAATGGTGTTAAGTTCTTGTGGTCAGAAGAATGTTTGAAATCATTTCATAGTAATGACCTATAATTTTAGAAATGAAATTTATATTATATTAATTATTTTATATAGTATAAAAGAATACATCACATTGATAACCTCATAAAAATAACATTAAAATAGATTATGAATGAAATAAGTGGTGTTTATAGGAATTGAGGAACCTATAGCAATGGAAGAGTAAGTCGAATGTTGGAATAATAGATGTGGCCATTAAGAATAGTAGCACACGAAAATATAATAGTGAACTCACAATTTCAATTGGAAATAAAATTATCCATCTTATAAATGAAAATATTTTATATTTATACCTTGGCATAAGTAATTTTTTTTAAAGATGTTTAATTTAGTTTCGGTATTTTCTAAGGCATAAATATTTTTTTATAATTTTATAATTATAATAAATATTGAAAATATATATTTTCCAATAATATAATCATAAATTAATAGTGGTTTTTATTATAATTATAATATTATTTTATAAGAATGTAAATAACATTTCAATGTGTCATAAAAGTAGTTATAATATTGAAATCAGTACTTTTTAATGTAAATGATGATTTTATTTAAAAAATAAATTTCATTTATTTAGAAATTATATTCATAAATTGATTTCTATTTTTTAAATTTAATGCTCAAAAAATTGGTTGAGTGGAATTTTTTAAAAAATAGTTGAATTTTTCGTAAATAGTGAAATACTATAATTTATGATATTTTAAATTTTAAGTAAATTAATTAATTTTTGAATCATGGTTGAGTCATGGATGAAGTAAGTACAAAATTAATTGAACTGAAATTATCTATTTACTATTTTAATTCACAATATTTTTGGATATTCAAAGTATAGATCCAGAATAATAAAAAATTAATAGAATAATAAAATGCCATCTCATTACACTATAACTACCATCCTTGACAACCACATCTCCTCACACCTTCTCAGCCTTGGAGAATTATTTTATTCTACCCAATTCCTCTCCCAAACCTCTTCCCCACATTTTGGTATTTATGGCCATACAGTAAGTCCATTCCCATGATCCATAATGAGGTTTTCAAGGAGGCAGCACTAAAGTGGTTAAAGTGTCCCTCTTTTTCATTTTCAATTCTTTCCTTGTATTATCCGTACCTAACCTACCCTATCTAAAGTAACATGATTAATACAATATAATATATATGGAAATTTTTCATTCTAATGGTATATCCCCCAATAATTCTCTTCCCTTATCTGTTTGTTCGAAAACAAAACATCGTTCGAGAGGTTTTAACTCACCACCTTCGTGGATAATGATTTTTTAATTTTTGATACCTCCTTCAATTAAATTTACAAAAACATTGTAATTCTTAAAAAATATTAAAATATTTATATTACTACATATTTAGGGTTCTGAATATAGTATATATAGATAATATTAGTGAATAAAACAAAACATATTCATGATTAACAGAGAAGCGCCAAAAATAATCTAAACATTTATCAATAATGTTATATCTAATGAATCATACCCCTATATAGAAATAAAATGATATAAAATAGAATATACTCTTCTTAAATTACATCAATAACAAATAATTTCAATTCTGGATAACTATTCCGATTTTACATGTTATGTCATATAAGTATACAAGTGAATCATCATGAAAACCAAGGAAACAAACACTCTTGAACGATGAAATTGAATCGTATAACTCATAAAAAAGTAGATAAATGAACTAAATAAATGTATAATAAATTAAATAATGATTTAATAGGTTTTTAACATAATTTAGATTATTATGTAAGCTATTAAGATCAAGATAATAACACTTCAAAACATAAGGTAAGTGATTCTCTCTGATACTCTTCCTTTGTGTTATTCATTCCCCATCTTTATCCCAATGTAATTATTCATATTTTATATTAATTTTATATATTATTTATATATGATCCATACTCATGTAACTAAATCGTTATATCATTCTTTGACATGGAAATACATGTTTCAAAAATGGATCCCTTCTTAATTCTTTTCCATAAGAAAGCCCGATTAAAGAGATATTTTATGTTTCATGACCATTTTCATGTACACCCCATAATTTGTTTTAACTGAAAAATATTTTCCTAAAACCACTATATTTAACACCAAAATCTATTTAATATTTTTTCTAGTTTTTATAGAAATAAATATTCCATTTCCCAGTTCAAGTACACATTAATATTTACCCTTAAACTTCTCTATTGTGGCTCATTTCTAAAGACTATTAAACAATCTTTTTACATGTTTATAATCCAGTTATACATAATTTATCATGATATATGAATAATTTAACATATTAGTTTACATGTATTAATTATATACTATATTTTATGGAAACTTTTATGGTAGTCCCATTATTTATTCACTATGACATTATTATAATACCATTTTCTTTCCACGAGTAACACTTATGTTTATGTTTAATTATTCAAGTAGCAGATATATGAATGAAATTTTTATGATGGGTGTTAAAACATAGTGCAATAATGAATTAGATAATGTTTTATACTCATTAGGCAACATGATGGGATATAAAGTAAACATGATTCCTTTATTGGACAATGTTTTCTATGTGCAATGTTCTCGGTAGTTATACTTGACTCATGATTATGTCATTATTTTAAATTGTTGTAGTATTCCTATGACGCTATTATTAGATGATCCCATGTTCAATATATTATTATTAATTATATAAATGTTCCATGGCTTTTTAAGTCATCATGTTGTGGCTTCTAACCCACATGATATACATTATTTATATGTAAATTTCATTACTCTCGATTTTAGATCATCCCCTTTTCATGTATTCCCCATGTAATATTATGAAGATGTAAGTGCTACGAGGATGTTCCGAAGAGTATATATAGATTAAATAGAAGATGGTTTTATTTTTATTTTTGTACTCTTAAATACTCATTTAATCTTAAAAATAAACAACACATTATGATCATCAATAGGTAAATGATAGTTAACAATGATTAAAATAATTTAATAATATGTGTAAAAGTATAGGGTCTCTATAGTTGGAATTAGAGAATAGTCTTGAAATTTTTGTTGAATAGGACTAGAAAAAAATAATATGTGCCATATGGATAATTATATCACTACGAATAACCTAGATTTAAATGTAGGGGAACAAAAGTTAAGATATACATTTTTTTACATGTTTCTCCTTCCATATTAATTGTTTTCATTTTTATATAATTAATAGATATGTTTGCAATCCCATATAATTTTATTATTAAAATTATTTTAATGTAGAAAAATAAGTGAAGTTTCCTCAGCAGTTTTCACTTTCGAATAAAAAAATCAATGGAGAAATTTCATAAGGGTGGAAGAATTTAAGAACCCAGAATTTTATCCACCATAATTTCATTCTTATAACAATTTTATATAGTATAAAACATACATCATATAAGGAACCCAATAAAAAAATTATAATAAATTAAGAATGAAATTTTTTGTGTTTATGGAAATTAAGGAACCTATACCAATGTAATAAAAACTTGAACATTGGAATAGTAATGTGTACAATAAGAACAGTAACTCAGGAAAAAATAATTTTATCCTCACCATTGAATGTCAAAATAAAACTTTCGCATCTTATAAATGAAAATACTAAATCCTTATATTTTGGAATATGTAAATAAATCATTCAAAAATGTGAAATTAATAGTTGGTATTTTTATAAGAACAAAATATTAATTTGTGATTATATTAGTAATTTAATGATTTAAAATAAATATAATAATAAAAATAGATTCATAAATGAATATTTTATTGTATTTTAAAATAATATAATTTTATGACACAATAATTAATTTTTTAATGTGATATATAATGCCTTATAATATTGTAATCAGTTTTGTTTTAGTAAATGATTTTATTATTTTAATATTAAATTACCCTTATTTTTAAAATATATTTAATAAAATGTAGTCCAGTTTTGAATTATTCATGTGGGAAAATGGTTGGGGTGAAATATTGGGATTTTTCTGAAATAGTAAAACTTTTGGTGAGTACTGAAATATGATAATTCATGGTATTTATCAACATACGTAAATAAATGAATTTTTGAGTCATGGTTGAAACATATATGATTTATGTTTAAATTATCAAAAAAAATCTAGTTACTATATTTGGTAATAATTATCAACACATTTCGTAGTCATGATCCTAAGTAATAAACGAATTAGTGAATTAATAAAAATCACCCTATCCTCCCACTTTAAATACCTCCCATAACCTCTCTTCTCTTCAAACCTTATAAACATTATAGTTTACATATATTATGAAAAATTACTCTCACAAACTGGTATTCCACATTTTGGCCATTTGAGTATCACCAAATAAACATTTCCATGTGCATAAAGGATGTTCCCAAGGAGGCAACACTCTATAGGTAAAACCCTCTATCTTTTTCTTTAATTTAATTTTATCTTCTTATCCTTCCATCACATACCCTTTATTTTTTAACATGATAAATCAATTAAAATTAATATACTTTAATTTTATTATTATTTAGTGATATAAACCATCAATTCCCTTCTCATCCCATTTTCTTCCAAAAATTGATAACACATTCTAAGGTGTGACGATCGAGTACCTTCAGGAAAGTGATATTTTATATTCTAATTCTACCATAAAGGGTTGTAATTAAACCATTAAAATAGTTAAGACATATTTTAAAATATATTTTAAAAATTATTTAGTTTTATAGAACTTGTATATATATGTAATATTTATTAATAAAACAAAACTAGTTCATGATGATCAAAAAACTCAAAATATAATCTAAAAATTTATCATTAATGTTTTATCAAATGAATCATACTCATATTTGGAAACAAATATAATTAAATAAAATTTCCAGTTCTTTAATTTTATTAAAAATGATAAATATCAATTCTAGTTAATCATTCCTTTTTACATGTTCATTTATACATGTATACAAGTGAATAAACCATTAAAACCAAGTAATCAAACACTAATTAAAGAAGAAATTAAAGGATATAACAAATAAAAATTTCATAATTAAAATTAATATATTATAATAATACTAATACATATTTAAGTTCTTATAAATTAAGTTATAAATGATTGTAATTTCATTATATATAACACCAAGTGAAAATTTAGTTGACATTTAGACAATATTAAAGGATTATCTGTGAACCTCCATTTTTTCTTCTAGTTATGCATTCCCTCTCTTTAGCACAATGTCATTATTTATTATATTTATATAGATTTTATAAATTCCAGGTAAAATTTTCAAATTCTTTTATCCAGATCATCCCATCTTTCTTTTATGGGGATGTACATGTTTTATGTTGGTTCCCTTATCAATTCTTCCTAATAAGTAATCCCGAATAAAAGTCAATTCCCATTTCTTACAAATTTTCAAGTACACAACATGAAACGTTTTAACCCACCAATATTTTTCAATGAACACACATTATATCATAATAGACTATCTAAAAATTTTTTTTACTTGAAAAAAAAATTTCTTTTACCTCTTTTAATACTCATTAATAATTTCCTTAAAACTGCAATAAAAGTGCTCATTTATAAAGTTTATTCAATAATGATTTTATATGTTTTAAATTATATGATATATTATTTACCAAGATATATTTCTATTTTATATTATTAATGTCCATGTATAATTTATATCCATTCATTAATAAATAATTTTATGATACACATGTTTTTTTATTTTCTGTGTCATTATTATGATAACAATAAATTTCCATGGGTAACCATTATGTTAATGTTTTATTTATTATGTGGAAATCATATTCATGGACATGTTATGATGGGTTAAACCAGATAGTTATCAAATGAATTAGGAATTGTTTTACTCCCATGGGACATCCTGTAAGGGCAGCGAGTAAACCTGATTCCTTTATGGGACTTTGTCTTCCATGTGCAATGGTCTTTCCAGTTATCCATGAATCATGATTATTTCATGTTGGATGTAGTTTCCACATTTCTATGATGATATTATTACATTATCCCATGATCTACATCTTTTTATTCCTTTTATTGATGTTCCATTCCTTTTTTCATCATGTTATACCGTCTAACCAATGTGATATGATTTATTTCTATGTTTATTCCCATAATAGGATTTTTAATTCATCCTTATGTTTATGACATCCCATGTTATCCAATATAGATTTAAGATCCAAAATGATTTTACGTTTTCTTTAGAGGAATAAAATACAATATTTTCTTATTTTCATTTTATTCTTTTTAATTATGAATCTAAACATCAAAATACACTAGACATTATGATTCATGGTATATAATTGTTATTTTATTATGATTAAAATCTTGAAATAATAATTTTAAAGGATAGGGTCTCTATAATCAGGATTTAAATGGAAGGCATGTTTTAGCACTTATTTTAATTCTTCCAGAGCCTAGAAGAGGATATACGGTATTTTGTGATGCATCCAGAATCACACCAGGTAAATTGTAGTTGATGGAGGATTGGTTCATTTCACACATATCTGATATGTTGAGGCCTCATGTTAAATTATTCGACACAAGATGTAATTCTATCAATATTTGTCGATTCCTTACATCGCTAGAGACCTTGTCTTATGGGTGGGTATTTTTTTCCTTATACAGCCTCATGAGGATAAAGAATATCATTATTCAACCTTAAATGAATCCCAAATAGTTTAGATTGATCTAATATATGTATTCATTCTATTATGAGCATATAAGTATTCCTAGAAGGGGAAATGTTGTAGTTGATGTGCTGATTTGGAAAAATTAGGCAAATGAAATTAGAAAAGAAATTAAAGAATTAAAATTAATTACAATATTCTATGAGCTACATATAGAGTTTAATGATAGTCAGATTCAATATTATCTATCATCATTGAAATTTACCACTTCACTCATTGAGTGGGTAAAGAGTAGGAAATTTTGAAATCAATAAGTAATAGTTCTTCAAGACAATATTATTGGAGATGGATCCCATCCAGATTGTTCTATGGGAATAGAATATATCCTATGTATACAAGGATGTGTTTGGGTTCATATAGATATAAGATAGTAAATGCTGTGGGATTCCCATGTTTCAAAGTGGTTAGTTCATCTTGGTATCTCCATGATGTGTTGTGATATGTGACACCCATATTGGTGTATTGGGATGAAATTATAGATAGAATGTATTATGAAACGGCATTCCACCTTTCATTAATTGAAGGTCTAACAACAGTGACCTACATTATTTTTACAACTACTTCAAGTCCTAGAATATAAATTGAAATATACTTCCACTGAATTATTTGTTGTATTACCAATGATTCCTTGAGGTAGTGACAAAATTTTGTTTGTCCAAAATAGACTACTTAATGAATCCCACTAGCTTCCTAAATGATAAAAATTCTCAATTTATGTGATGCCATGAAAATATGTCCCTGAGAATATCTAACATAACAAGGTACCTCATACTATCATTTTGTATAGGGATTCTCCTTTTATTTAAAAATTACTAAAAGTGTTATATAAGGCTATGGGTACACAGGTTCATCTGAGCATTGATTTATAACCTTATAGAAATATTTAGATAGAATAGATAATACATGTTTTTGAGTACATTTTATGAGCATGTTTTTGAAATATTGGATGTTCATGGGAGAAACATGTCCCTCTCTTTATGTTATCCAACAATAATATCTTACATGAAACAATTTTGATGGAACCATTTGATTCATTTTATGGTAGTTCCTTTCATTCACACCACTGCTGGTTATATAAATTATAGGTAGCTCTACATGGTCCTCACTTAATTCATGTGGCATTAGACCATGTGTAGCTTATCAGGTATTATGTATACTGATTAGTCTAGAAATAAATCTTATTTCATTAATCATAGATGACCACATTATTTCATAGCCACAGAATATCGTTTACTGTCAGAATCACTTAGCATTGGTCATTGAAAAATATAGAGTAAATTTAAGATGTATCCTATATATTTAGAGCCTTTGTAGATTCTAGAAATAATGATACAGGTTGCCTTTATGTTTTTATTTTAGTAGATCTATTCATCCGTTCATAATCTATTCCATGATTTATAGCATCGCCATTATAATTCCAACCCATATCATTACGTTCATCCTTATGAGGTTGACTTAGAGGTCGATGCTTCATTTTTTGTAATATCTTATATGCATCATTGACTGAATCGCAAAGTCTCTATGAGGCCAGTCATTTTTTTATTATAGCTTATATAACAACACAACCATGTACATTGAAATACATAGGAGGAGAAGGTAGATATTTGTGCTCTGTGGATAGATTTTTTTCTTAGATATTGTTTCCCTTTCTTTATAAGGTGATCCCAATGGAGAGTTCATTAATGGGGAGAAGACTATAAGAACATGATTTTTCACTTATGTATGGATCCATTGAACAATTTTTAAACATTTTATTTTCGACAAACGATAGATTCCTTATGAGCTAATAAATATCAAGGATTCAGGGGGTTTTTTCATGATTTTTTGGACTGTAGAACCCTAGTCAATGGAGAAATAATATAGGATGCATAGTCAGTAGATACTAGGAATCCTTGCCCATGTAGTATCTCATAATCATGCAAGGCTGGGTAGTGGGGTGGCACAGGGCACATGATATTCCCTGCCTATGTTCCATGGTCCAAACACCCATATGAGACCCCTACTATTTTAGATGTGTGACAACCGGGTCCCGGTAACAGCACATACAACCTGCCTTAACATGGCCATCGAGTCCTGGCCCACCAAGTACCACCAGTTGCCCCTTAGACACGTGGGGCCCACCCCAGGGTCAACCCACATGCCAGAACGGCTCATCTGACTAATGACTGTCCCCAAAGGCCAACAATTTTCCTTTCCAGTGTGCTTTGTCCTCACTCACACACACCCTGGAAAACTTTCCAGAAGTTCATCCATCCTGATCACTACTCCAGGCCAAGCACGCTTAACTATGGACTTCTAATCAGGTAGGCTCCCGAAAAGGAAGGTGCACCTTGTTACCCGGAGTCATATCATTTAGTAATTTAACTATTTATCATTCGGGGGTGTTACAATCACCCCCCCCCTTTAGAGAACAACGTCCTTGTTGTGGGCCCTACATCTCAACCCAGGCAGTGCATCGCACACATAAGGCTGTGTTCCTCCTCTAATACCAAATGTGACAACCGGGTCCCGGTGACAGCACAGACACCCCGCCTTAACATGGTCGTTGGGTCCTGGCCCACCAGGTACCTCCAGTTTCCCCATAGACATGTGGGGCCCACCCCAGGGTCCACCCACATGCCTGAACGGGTCATCTGACTAATGACAATCCCCACAAGCCAATATTTGTCCTCTCTAGTGTGCTTTGTCCTCACTCACACACACCCTGGAAAACTTCCCAGAAGGTCACCAATCCTGATCACGACTTCAGGCCAAGCATGCTTAACTATATAGTTCTAATCAGGTAGGCTCCCGAAAAGGAAGGTGCACCTTGTTGAAATGAGTCATATCATTTAGTCATTTAACCGTTTATCATTCGGGGGTGTTACAAGATGGATCCATATAACATAGTTGTCTCACGGTTTCGAAAAACATTCTTCCAAACAATGAACCCCAGTTTTTCTTGGGTATATTTACTAAAATACCCTTAATATATTTTAAATATTTCCAATTTCACAATTTGATCATTATAGTGGACAAGAGTTCCTCCATTAATTATGTTAGAGCTCCTATACCAATATTCCATTGTTTTTTTTCCAGTTCATCATCTGGTGTCTGATTGATCATTTTTTGTTTTTTTGGATTCCCCCATGTATGCTCTTTGATCCTATAGCTTGGTTGATCATTCTTATTTCCCATGATGATGCAATTTAGATATTGAATCATATTCCCAATATTCTAGACGTTTATATGTTCGTTACATTTCTTCCAATACATGAATTATATAATTATAATACTAGATGAGGTGATTTGTATGAGATTAACATATGTGGAATATGAAACCTCCATCAAGCCTTGATGTTTTATAAACTATTGCCATTTTGTGCGTGTTGATTTCTTTGGAAATATCATGATTAATTCATATGAATTCTTTATAGTAATCATTATCATGTTCTTGTGTATTTTTAATATGTTTTTTTAAATTTATATAGAGTTTACAAACTCAATGTTATCCACCCCATGCAAGGTGTTTCCTATAATTTCTCAATTAGTTGGTGTTATGCCTGTCTGTGCCACTGTTAGGGCATCCGTTGACATGAAATTTTTAAAATTAATCTATAATTAAATTAATGAAATGTATTTGGCTAGAAAAATTATGAATATCACTCTACATTTCTATGCAATGTGCATCAATAAAATAATTCAATAATAAATTTAATTGGAATGAATATTATATATATCAAATGACCTATTAAATTGTCCTAATAAATAGTTACATGTACTTCTAGACTTATAAATTGTATGAAATTCAAATAAATGGAGAATATGGATTTTTATTTGGATTTACTATTACATAATTAAAATATTAAATTATTTTAGTATAAGGTTCTTATTGCACATAGACCGTGACATTTATTAAAGTGGTAAGACTCTTTCCTACCTTGTATTCCTAAGGGAATACCTTGAGCACTATTAGAATCCATTTTTTTAGAGGTTCCAGTTTCTATGTTTGATACCACCCATGGATCCCGATCATTGTTCACTAGTGGATGTCAGATCTGAATATATAGGATCCCTCCATTATTATTATAGGATTCAATGGATACACTCCTTGGATCCATAATTACATCTACATATATGTGGCACCATGGATACACCCATTGTTCCCTTTCATTGATTATCATGTTTTACCATGGATGAGATACATGGACTCAGTTAGAATCATATTTTGGTGGAATTCCTTGGGTTATTCCCATTAGATTACACTCATTAACCCCTATGTATAGGATACTGATTATTAATGAGTTGGGTTGACCAATGAGGCAAGTGATGACTTGTTTATTACCTATGATCCTCTTCATTATTATAATAATTAAATGTTGAATTATTATAACATTGATCAATTATTATTATTATCATGAAATGATGTTAGTGATGGTTATTACCCATGTGACATTCTATATAAAATGAAACATAATTAATTAACTAAATTTTCTCATGCTTAGTGATATTTCTAGCTAAGGCTGGAGAAAGTATTTGCGTATTTACATTACAGTGATGTTTTACTATTATACCTAGATGCAAAAAAAATTTTTTTGTTTATATTAAATTAACTGTATGGTATAAATTCTATTAGTGGTGGCCTATTAATATTTATTTCGCATAATATATGTGATGAAATTGGTTCCAAGACAGATTACATGCATGTAGGTGTTGAAAAACAATACACCCATGATGGATAAACTATGAGACCCTACTAGAGGTGGTGAAATATCAGGGAACACACTTTTTCTCTTCATACATTTCTACCCATCTCACGATGTATAGAGAATTTAATTAATCCTATGATTAATTTAAAAAACTAGAAACCCTTCATTTATGTGTCTGTTGGGCATGTATGAACCTATAATTATTTTCTACATCCATGTAGGATCTTTATAAATGGTTTTGGACCCTATACCCCCTCCATAAGCTATTTTATGCTAAGAGAATGATGTTTGATCTCCTCTCTATATAATTCCTCATTTTTTTATATTTCTTCCACTCTATTTATATCAAACCTATGGTCAAATAGATCACTATGTTGCTCAAGGATCTAATCCATGTTTATTTACATCTTGAATATATGTTTGATTCTCGAATCCACAATTCTAGTGTTTTTCTCTAGAGATTCATATATAGGTTGTTGCATATCATGATCATGTCATATTTGGTAATTTTTACTATTTATAATTTTAAATTTTACAAATCCTAAATTTATTTATTTAAATTATATTGTTTTATTTTAATATAAATGAATTCAATAGATTTATTAAAAACCCAATTCTATTAAATGGTGAATTTGAATTGTATTTGGCATGAGAATTTGGGAATACCCCTAATTCCACAGAATTGTGGTGTGTTGTGAAATTTGATTGAAATTGTTTGATTAAAATTGTATATTTTAAATTGGGTAATTTAAATTGTGAAATTGAATTGTAAAATTGGTTTGAAATCCATAATTTTGAAAATGGTACAAAATTGATTTTATCTAAACCCAATGATTTATCTTTGAAAATTATTTAATTGATTATAAAATTGTATTGTTTTTTAAATGTAAATTAGCATATTGAAATGAAAAAATTTGTTGAATTATATTTTGATATTTGTTAAAATAAATTTCCAATTCTTTTTTTGTTATAAGAGCACATGTAAGACTAGGTAGTTAGTGATTTGTTTACAATATCACTCTATGATGGTTTACAAAACTAAAAATACATATGGATAAGGTCATGTCCCTAATGGGATGGTGACCATATCTTTTTGACCAATTTCAATGGTATTTTTTACACATATTTTCGTGAAAAGTAACCGAGTGTGAGGGAATACTATAACCAGGAACAATCGTACCTCGTAGAAGAATAATATGTTTACGATTATTTATATTTAAATATAATCCATTCCTTGTATTCTCATTTACACATGCCACGTTGGTTATGTAAAATGTTATATATAAAATTCTTAATAAGCCATATTTTGAAATATTTCCATCAATGATAATGCAATGGAATAATTTTTCTTCAATATTCATTTGAAATTACAATTCTGTTTCTTTAAAATTGAATGATTAAATTTATCAATTAAATGTGAAATATTATTATATAATAAATGTTGACACCCTATAGATATTTTTACTCACAAAATATACACGCCTTTGGGAATTAATATAATTCCACCTTCTAGGTTCTAGAAAATGGAAAACACCACTTGGACGTGGTAGTTTCTTTATCATTGGGATATTAGATACTATTTCCATTGGTACATTGGTTTTTATCCAATTTTCAATTTCATTTATGATATAATTTTTGACTTTTATAACAATTTTACATACTGTACAATTCTCCCACAAGAGTTTTTCTTTACATTAAAATGTAATATTTCTATTTCTTCTGTTATGTTTTGGGAATCTTCATTTCCACATTCATATTGAATTATTTTGTGTTCTTTTCACCATCTTTGAATATTGGGAACACCCTTCGAGACATGTAAGGACCCTCCTAGTTATTCGAGTACTATGTTATCTGGGATTGTTAATCATTGGAGACACAGTTTTTGTTCCTTAAATGGTCATACATGATATCTTGGTTAATATAAAATTACTTTAATGATTTTCCAGATAAATAAATTGATGGATTTGTGAAATATTTTATTGTTTTGAGGTATATATTACCCTTATATCTAACTTATAATTAAAAAATTCATTATTAATTGGGATGATGAAAATTAAAATTTTGAATGATGAGTTTATTTTTTATGTTGTGTTTTTTTTGTGGAATAAAAAAATTAGAATATTTTTTCTGTAGATTAATATTACATGGTTTTTATTTTTGGAATTTTCATACCTCGTGCAATCTATTTTTCTTTTGAATAATTTACAATGAAAAGGGGTATATTGGTAGAATTTGTGGAATAATTTGATACCTTAGAATTTTATTTTAGTTCTTCTGGTATGAAAAAATCAACCTGAATACTCAATAATTAGATAAAGAGATAAAAATATTGTTCAAATTAAAAAAGGAATGAAGTTTTACATTCCATGAGAGTAAATTTCCTAAGGTTCATAGTATATATGGTAATTTAATCCCTCCAAAATAGAAAAATTACAATTAAAAATTATATTCATTTATGATAAATCAAAAGTATCTTCTCTCCTAATAAAAAATATAATGTTATATTTTAAAATTATTTTTTCCCAAAAAATGTTTCAAATTTGCTTCATTAGTCTCCATAATGGGAAACCTATTAATGGGATATTCCTTGTTACCTTCATATTTCCCTTTACCACTTTTCTAGAGGAGGTTTTGTTAACCCTTTTTATGATGTGGGATATCAAAAATGGTATTTTAATCTTTAAACCCATTTATTTTATTGATTGCATGTTCAAATTTAAAGGAAGAAATTTATTTATGGTTTTTACAATGTAACACCATGATTTTTAAAAATGATAACTATATTAGGTTTCACATATGATTCACAACAGTAAGCATCAAGGAATCATGAGATACAACTTAAATGTATTAGTTATGGCATGATGATTAAACTTAGTTGTATGAAATGTAATAACCACATTTTGAAAATTTTTTATAAATAAATTTAACATATAAAATATATTTTTAAATAAGGAGTCATTTTTCTATATTCTTTACATAAATACAATAACATATTTTTCATAAAAATGATTTTAATTCAGTATGTGAAGAAAAATCATATAATAATAAAAATTAATTATTATATATTGTATCATAAAAAGTAATTTTTTTAAATCACCATGTCAAAATTATGTTATTTTTAATATTTGTGCTTTTTATAAAAAGATTTTTTTTTCTGTGCAAATTGAATATTACAAATTTTAATAAAATTATCATTTATTAATTATTTATATAAATTAAAATATCTATTACTATTTTAATATTAAATTAATGTAAAATATTTATTTTATATAACTAATTAAATTTCAATAATATTTATACATATTTTGCTATATGTTCATTTATAGGCTAAAAACGACATTTTCCTAGAGACAATTTTTAATTTAAAATTACTTCTACATTTTAGTTTAATATAAATTTATTTAGTTATTAATTATATAGTGGAAATTTAGAGATTATATATATTAATATATGAATTTAAATCTATCAAAATTACAGTACTTATTATAATAATGTCTTTTGTTGTCTAATTATTAGTAAAAAAACATCTAACATGAATTTGAGGAATATTTTTAAATTAAAATTTTCCAATCCTATGAATTAAATATTATAATATCGATTCATTATTTTAAATCATCCAAATAATATTTTTTATCTATGGTCATCTAAAAATTTGTTCATAAAGACTATTAAAAACATTATCAACTAATTATTATGGTTAAGGCTAAAAAAGGTTTCACAAACTTCAATTGAAAATAATTTTCCAAGAAAATAGAAGTTTATTTGATAAATTGGATTTCTTATCTATAATAAATGGGTAAAAATTATCTAATATAGAATCATTTATTATAGGATAAAAATATACCAATATTAAAAAATTATGTTTTTTAGTCAAAACATAAATAGTAAATATATATAACTATGTTGGTAAAGGTAATAACATATTTATAATATTTTTTTGTATTAGAGGAGCTTATTATCCTTTAATTTACACCAAATAATTATTTATCTATTTCATAGGTACATGGTTATAAGGTGACATCCCGTTATTTAATAGTTGTGTGTCTTAAAAAAATGTCACTCCTCCAGCATTATTAAAGGGACCATCAACCCGTATATAATCCACACATTTTATAAAGACCCTAATCCCAGTATCCCAGAACTAGTGACTTACATTATTAAATTTTCATATATATAAAACTAAAATCCCAAATGACCAATTAGTTTATTAGTCTGAGAAATGAGATTACATATGTGAAAATTACATTACAACATTAATGAAAAATAGTGCAGAAACGCTTTGTGTGTCACTCAGAAATTATTAGATTATTATTACAAGTCATTCAAAATATTCATCCTCATATCCTGGGGAAAATAAAACATAATAAATGGGGGTCCTAGAATTCTCATTAATGGTATATAATATAGTTGTATAATATATAATAAGGATTGGTTAATTACTAAAATAACATAGAATAATAATATATACTTTTGAGCATTATATCAAATGAATAAAATCTGAAGAAGTAATTCATTAAAAATACAAACATGAAGCATAACTATTATAATTATACTAGTAGAATCAATATAGGATTTATCAATTACTAATATAATAATGAATGACTTCATAATTTCAGACATCTGAAAAATATAATCAAGACCTCGACCAAGTCATCTGAAAATTATTACAGCCTCGGCCAAAACCATATCTGGAAATGGGAATGGCCCCGGCGAGGTCCTTATCAGATCTTCCCCATGATACCAACCAATGAATCTAGGGAATTTATAATTTCATTCCCATCTTTTACAAAGCCCAATTTATTCCTCATATTCATGGTTATAAAAATAAACATCATATACATACATAAGGTGTAAATAAATTTCTACAATCTGAAAACGTTATCCCTAACCATTCTGAGTAGTGTGGAGAATGGTATCGATATAGTACATCAATTATCAATATAATGATTAAAAATTTAATAAAATATGGTAGACTATAATAATAAAATACCAATATAAATAAAGTGTACATTTTAATAGAGATATTTAAAAATAATATACTCTAATTAAATCATCTAGGAATTTATAAGAGAAATACTAATTCATACATAGTAAAGAATAGTTATTTTGAAATAAATCATTTTTATTTTCTATAATTACCATTTTAAAACAAAAAGTGAACACATATTGTCTTCATGAAATATTTTCTGAATTAATAAAAATAATTTTTCATTAAAATGAATATGTATCTTTCTATAAAATGGGTAATTAATCGAGAGGTACCCTTTAATCAGAATTGTGTATCAAGAATAATTAATTAATGAACATTGTAAACCAATTAATTCCCATAAAAACATGAAATAGTATGTATATATGAGTTTGTATCATATAAAATGATTAAATAAGAAGTACTAAAATAAAATGAATCATTATATTGTGAGAAATATAGTGAATGAATAACATGAAGTAATAAAATGAATATTTGTGTAGAATCCCTTAACTTATATCTGAATGTGTTATACACTTGAACATAATGTCATGGATAATCTAATTAAACCCATTAATTAATTAATTCAAAACTATTTAAACAATTTTTTTTTGCTATTTTATTAAGTTCATTTATCATATTTTTATAAGTTCTAACATATAATTTTATCATTCTGTAGCATTTGTTTCAAATTTTTTCATGATATGTTCAATTATTTATAAGTATTGGAGTTCATGTAATAGGGTAAAATTCTAAAAAATTGTAATTATATGTTATTTATGATCATAAAAATGAATAAATTCTAATTTATATCATGTGGATATTTTATATTTGGATTAGTCATTACATAATACATTTAGTGATAATCGTTCAGAGTATTACGGTGGTTGTTGATCATAAAAAACATTTTGTTTTATCATATAGTATTATGTAAATATTATAAATAGAGAACATAAAACTTTTTATAATATAAATTTTACTATCAATTTTAATGATTATAAATATTTCATGAACATCCTTGAAGATGGTGAATGAAAATGAAAACAGGTCATCCTTTAATGCAATTAAACAACGCCTCAAAGACAACATTTTGATTTTTAGAAATAAAGGGAGAGGAGAAGTGGATTGATGATGGACTATTCCATTACCATAAAATTTTTCATTACATGAAAGTTAATGTTGTTTCAATTATTTATTTATGAGGGGAGGGGGAGAGAATAATACAAGAAAATAAATTAAAATGAAATAAAATATAAAAGGAATAGGATTTTACCTCTTGATTTCTCCTCCTTGAGAGCCTCCTTAGGGTAATGGTTTTGGTATTTTTATGTGACTATGAGTTATTAAACATGGGGGAGGGGCATAGAATGATTATTTTATAGAAAATTTAAATTTCTCAATGTTTTTATGGTTCAAGGAGAAGGGGTGGTGTGGGGTGGTTTTTATAATGTTGGAGATGGGTGTTTTTTGAATATTTTGTTCATTATTTTTATTATTTTAGATGGAGACTATGAATAGATTGATCATTATAATCAAATACATTAAAATATTTAAAGATAGTTCTAGATAAAGGGCATACATCTTATATACATCAATTATGACTCAATAATTCTTGTATTTAGAATTTATTGGGAATTATAATATTTTACAATTCAAAAACATTCTTTAATTTTAGAAAAATACAAAAAATTCAGCCTAACCATTTCCTAACATGTAGAGTTAAAAAATTAAATCCATGTTATGAAAATAATTTTATAAATATGAAAAATTTATCTTTTCATTAAAAGAATCATTGACACAAAAAATAATGTTTTAAAAATTATAACTAATTTTATAACATTCTAAAAAATTTACTAATGTCTCATTCTGTTATCCTAAAATCATATGAAAACAAAATATTGATTTAATAATATATTTTTGGATTGTAAATTTTAGTTTAAATCATTATATTAATTGTAAAATTCTAAATGAATATTTATTAATGTATAAAATATCAACACATTAATAATAATTTTTTAAATATTCATTTACATATACTATGATGTAATTAAATAATACATTCATTTATATGATTCCTAAATTTTATTTATAAATACATGAGAGATGTTGATGTTAATTGAGAAAATTTACAATTTATAAGGGATATATTATTATTCATAAGTTCATGTTACTATTTCATAGGTTTAGGATCCCTAACATCTAGAAATACCTAATATTTCAATAGTTAATCATTTTAAGGTTTAATACATTCTATAAATTAAATTATATGATTTGGTAAATATAGATAATAAGGGAAATATCATTGTTATAATCCCAAATCGTTACATTCTCCACTCCAACAAAATTTCACCCTAAAAAACTTGAGATTGACACATCATAAAATTATTTGGGCAGTTCCTCATCATAAGTACCTCAGGATCCCACATAAACTAGTCAATTTTATGATTTTGGAAAGTACCTTTAGCATCCATGTCATTTAATTACTCAAAACGTATTCATTAGTGTCCATAATCAATATAGGGTCTTCATAGTAAGATAAATAAGGTTACAAATCTATTCCTTTAGATCTAAGGACATCTGTTCTGTCTGTCAAATACATTCTTAATAATGAAATGTGAAACACATTATATACATTATAAATGCTAGGTATCACTACCAAATGATATGACATAGATTCAATCCCCTCGGTATTTTCAAAAGGACCAATGTTCCATGGGATCATTTTAATTTTCCTCCCAAAGCATATAACTCCATTTAATGGAATTAATTTCAAGAAAACATGATCTATGACGTGAAATTCCAAATCCTTCTTTAAATTATTGGAATAACTATTTTTACTTGTTTGATTTGAATTTATATGTGTTTGAATATTCTAAACCTTCTATATTGTTTCCTCCACATGTTCTAGGATCTCACCCTTCCTTTCACTGGCTGCGTCCCAATAATTTGGGGTACGACATCTATTTCCAAAAAATGCTTTATATGGTTCCATTATAATTATTTAATGAAAAATATTACTATAGGAAAACTCTACCAAAGGTAAATATTAATTCAATATACCTTTAAAATATTGTTGGAATGATCTAGGACCTGATCATACCTGAGTCGACACTAAACTAGTTACACAATATAGTATGTGACATGGCCCAAAGGGCATTACTAATCCCCACAAACTGAAAACTACTTCCAGACATCATCATAGTATACAAGGAGTTGATATCTCTAAATAAATAATAATAAACTATAGCAGAAATGAACCTAAAATCCAACTATATATAAACAAAACAAAACCACTTTTAATTCATACAACAATATAAATATACAATTGGACAACACAACAAGACCATCGCACCATGATAGAAAATGCACTCCATGTGACCCAATTATTCACTCTCCAACACAAGGATCACATGTATCTCAAGCTGATCATACTCAAGATGAAACCTTAATAAGGATAAAAATAGAAAAGAACTATAGTTGTGAGTATTAAAACTCAGCTGGATAGCCTAAAAATCTATTCCCAATGAATGTTAATTAATTTGAAAAAAATTCCATTTCTAATTTGAACTAAAATATATAAAAGTATTTTTCCCCAGAATATTCCCTAATTTAAATATTATAAGACAACATGATGGCATGTTTTCTTAAATAAAAAATTATATAAGCAAGTTTTAAAGGATTCAACGTTAAATGGACACATTTTTAAGAGGGAAAACATTAAATAATGAACACAATTAATGAAAACACACATGACAATAAATTTACCAACCCGACACACTATATACTGATAGTGATTACAAAATAGAAAATGAATAGTAGTCACTGGAACACCCATAAGAACTAGAAATCTCTGGGGCCCAGGTACCTCATATCTCAATGTAAAAGTATCCATAACCCATTAAATTGTCATGAGTGAAGAACTAAGTGAGGAAACCGTAGTGGAAAAATGGTCCCAAATAATCATAATAGTTTAGTTAGACATGTCATAGTCAATCATGCTATTTGAAACTTGAATGATACCTCTACCAGAATTCTAGTAGGATATTCCTAGTCTACCAACCTAGATTCATGTGATTCTCTATTTGTGCTCAATAATAATCTAGATGTTAGAAGATGAAATTGTTGAATAAAATTTCCAATAATAAATCATACACACACAAAATAATACCCAAAAACGTTTCTCACCATTTACATATTTCAATAATCCACTATAAATTTTCATAAAACAATTTCAAGAAGTATAAAAAACCACGGAAAAAAATACATTCAAAAATACTCTTTTAAGGTGAAACACCCAAAAAATACCATACCATACCCAGTTTGGTTTCCCCAGAACCATTAAATAAATGAATTTCTTAAATCATAAAATGTACATAAAGGGTATAATATGAAGCACACGTGAAAACCATTTTTTAAGAAGAATGAAAAGTTTTCTTTATGAATTTTTCCAGACCAATTATTATAAAAACCAAAACATACACTTTCCATAAATTATTGAAACACACCTTTTTCAGAAAATAAATATTTACATAAAAACCTTAAAACATTCATATTTCAATTTTGAAACACTTCAACCTTAAAAAAAGACAAGCTGGCCATTTACCAGTACCACTTGTCAAAACATATTTAAATTCAAAACATAGAACCTTATAAAGTAAGAAACCAATTTGAAACCCATTTAAGGCTTCCCAAATAAAATTTCTCATGTTTTTAATATATTTTCAGGTCAAAATAACACTTTATATCACATACAATCAAATAAATGAAATCGGGCAATTTACCCAACACATGTCATGGACTGTTTTTAACAAAATAATGTATTTTAATCACTTGATATGGAATAAAACTACCATTTCAATACTTAAATTTATTAATTCTAATGAAACATGTTCAGAATAATATATATTATGTTTAAAAGCTATGAAATAATTTTATCAAGCCTGCGGTTTGCAACATTTTAACAGTACAACTCCACTTTTCACAAAAAAGGTTCTAACTGCTAATTTGCACTAAATAAAAATTATCCACAAATTATATTACAATATATATAATTTAAAAAATGGAAAAAAATTATTAATGAAAAGAAAATGAATTATAAAGGTGTGTATATGGAATATCCTACCACAATATTATTGAGGAATAGAAACGCACACCAGAAATCACCCATTATGGTTTCCAACACCCAAAATATATAAATAATATCCCTCAATGAACAAAATACCAATAGGAAATAATGGAAAAAAAGCTAGGTCGATCATGACTATGGAGAAGATAAACATGAGAAAAATTAGAAGAATATGGAAGATGGAGGGGTGAAGATAAGGAAACTCGCCTTATAAACTAGTCAACCATTAGTATTCCTTTATATCTACACCTAATTATAAGGGGAATGTATTTAGAAGCCATTGGAAATATCCTTATGACTGAACACACCTAGATATATGATTTTGGGTTCATTTGGATCTAAAAATCATGAGGGGGAATGTTGGAAAAATAAAAATTTATGTTATGTGTTGTCTCACAAAATTAAGCCATATAGTTTATTAAACTATGTGTCGAACCATTCATCTGACACAAGAGCGACCTCACTCCCATCCTCATGTCATGGTGTAGGTTTTATACCTACTTTACAGTTATCTCTAAGCTACCACAAGGGCATGCACCAACCATGTTCATGGCTGTTTTATGTGTTTTTTTCCCCAAAACCACAAAAAAATAATGTGGCAATCAAGATGGAAATATTTGAAAAAGAAAATACTTCAAAACTCAACACACATCACACCCAGAACATAAGAAAAAGATAAAGATTTCTGAAGAAATAGATCAAAATAAAACTTGATAAATTGTGTTTTATAATTCTCCACACTGTTAAATTTTTTTCCCACTTAAATCCATAAAAAATACTATAGGTTTGATCAAAACCTTAGGATTCATTATCATCACGATCCAGACCCCTATGTCAAACAAATCCCATAAAAATTTAATGAAACATAATCCTTTTTTCAAAAACTAAAAAAAACCTAAAAATACATCCCATGAATCAAAGGAAATGATCAAGCCACCACCAAAACCACAAAAAGAACTAGATTTTTGACCCTTATCACATCGATCTGGATGGTCTCCCCTAACTATAGATAAGTCTTAAAATACATCAATTTTATGTTATTCTGTAATGGACTACCCATCATTAAAAAAACTAACATCCGATAAATCAATTAGAGAATCATAATGAGACATGTAGTGGGTCTCCCCCCCACATTAAAAACCTAATGGAATGATGGGACTAGGATTTGACCTGAATTAGAACTGGGACTCTCCCACATAGGCCCACAAAAACTCTGCCACAATAACCTAGAAACACATGCTAAGAAAAAACACATCCTAACTATTTAAACCTCCCTCTCTTGAAGGGAGGGGACAAAAACCGAATAATAACTCCCCAAAAGGACCCAACCCCCCCCCCCCCCCGGCCCCCACACACACACACACAAACGAATACATGTAGGGAGTGGAGGGAAGGGGAACAATTATTGGACCACTGAATCAACAACAGAAATATATCAATCACTTTTCTCCAATGAACAGATAAAACAATGACTGCACCTGATTCACATGGGTGGAGAACACAAGGGAACATATCAGAAACATTCATTTTAGAAACCACATTAATATACATTTCATGATGGGTGATTCCTACATTCTATTTAAGACAAGGTACAATTTCCAATTACAAGAATTCATGAAAATAACAGTATAACTACATCACCAAAATGGTTGAGTCTCCATCTTATCCAGAAATCCCACACAACCATGATTCCTGACTATGTGTCAGTTTTACACTATGTCCTATGGCTAGAGATCTGATGGTTGAATAATCAAATGTCTCATAGTCAGGAGCTGCTAATCCCAAACTAGAACTCCTTCCCTTAGTTCCACAGAGGGCCACATATCACTTCTAGACAGAAACAATAAATTAATACACATAACGATACACACTTCCTCAAACATCACTCATTCTCTTGAATATAGATATGGGAAACCACATTATCATTATAACTCACCCTGAACAAGTAGAAGAATAAACAAGGAACATAACTTGACACATCAATATCACTAAGCCCTACTACCACAATCGATATCATCACTATAATATAAAGGCATGTTAAATTTATCCCTATAAACTTTTTATTCTATCAATCTGGATGAGGGATAATTTCCAAGTGGTGGATTTAGGCTTTAAAATGAATCCTTAGGTTGATCAACTTGAAATATTGGAATCATTGATCCAACCATATCCACACAAAACATCCATCAAATATCTATGTGGACTAACACAAGGTAAAAAATAAAATCAAGATCTCTACCAAAAGTATATCATGATCCAAAATCACATGGAATAGGAATTAACTCACATAGAAACTAATTCATAGAATCCCCAAGAAATTCCAAGAAACCCAAAAAAACAGGCTCAAAAATCGAACTAGCGATAAACTCCCAACCTAGGACACAATGGGATTATGATGTCCAGTTCATGAGGAAGCATACAAAATAGATAACACCTCTAAGCTGAAGGAAAAAATATTTATAATCAGCAGATTAAAAAAAGAATTTCCAACTCAAAACACCTTTGAAAAATAAATCAAATCATCATGGTGGATTTTCTTACTCACCAATGGTGTTACATCGAGTCACACTCACTTGTGAATTTTTTTCCACCCTAGGAACCATTCAAATCTTTTCATACTAGGAATCCATCCATATTTCTATATACCAACATGCATGAGATCACCCATGAGCACACCAAAGTGATGACAAATAACCTCATTTTCTAATTCAAATAATTCAATCCATTTCTGAAAATAATGTACCTTCCAAAGGCATACTAACCACCAAGTCAAATTCCATTTTAAAATTTCACAATATAAACAATTTTTCCATTCATGAATAAGAAACCACGTCGATTTCCATCAAATATACATTCCACTTTTATTAATATATTTTCAAGAAATTTCACAAACCACACTCCACCAAAAACCATTTCATTAAAAACCCACACATTTCCACTTAATAAAATTCTAAAAGAAACATCTAATTCCCAAAAAGCTCAATTCTATAAAACTATTTCAATTTTTCCCCCAAAACATCTTTTTAGATGAACTAGTTTTAATGAATCCTTTAACAAAATTAATTTTTAAAATCATTCTTCCCAATTCCCAAAATTCAAAAATTATCACAAAACCCAATTATTTAAAATCCAATTGATGGGTTTTCAAAAAAAATTCAGATTTCAATAAAGGTCTATGAGACCTAAAAAATGGAAAAATTGTCGGTTTGTGACTTGACCACATGGTTGGAAACCATGTGTCAAACACACCACGTACATGGAGGGCATTATTTGGACCGTGCCCCAAGTCTACATGGATTTCCAGGACTTGAGAGATCATGAGGCCATTATTCCAATTCCACATGTCATATTGAAATTTCTAAACACTCCCTATGGAACAATGAAACTAATAAACTAGAATTCCCATGGATTCATGAGGATCAAAATGACCAAGAGTTATTGAATCTCTTCATGCAACTACCCTCATGTCGTGAAAATATTACTCCATATACTAGGACATCCCCATGTTACAATAGGTACTCTGAAAGTTATGTTCCACTTTGATCCGACAACCTCTGATTTCATTTTTTCATGAAGTTTCCCTAGTTGACCTTTAACCGATCAACTAAGTCAGTCCGTAGAATGGCCCAAAGGGAATTATGGATCCCCGTAGGATGGAAACTAGTGATGGGAATCATTTGAGTATTCAAGAGAATTATTTCTCCCAATAAATAAAAACAACCAATAGTGGAATGAATCAAAAAAGTAAACTATATATAAACAAAACTAAACTGAATTTCATTCATAGTATAAAATAAAAGTAGAAAATAACTATAAACCAACACTAACATAACCTATTGAAAAAACAATATCCATGTGACCCCACTGGTCACCCTTAATCACAGCGATCACACATCGCTCAAGGGGATCTATCTGAAGTGGAAACCTACCTAAGAAAATAGAAAAGAACTCTATGTGTGAGTATTAAAAAAAATGTTGGATAACCTAATAATATATTACTAAAGCACTTACTTTAAAATATAAAAATTTCTGATTTAAATTTTGAACTAAATAATATTACAAGTATGTTTTTTCAATAATATTCCCTGCAATAAATATTTCATGACAGCATGCATGCATTTTTTCATAAGTAGGAAATTGTAGAAATTTTTTTAAAGGATATAACTTTAAAAGGAAATAATATTTAATGGGGGAAGTACTAAGTAATGATTTTTTTAATGAAAAAACACATGATACTAAATTTACCAACCATAAACATTGTATGCCGATGGTGAGTAAAAAATATTTATTGAGCACTAGTCATGTGAACACCCCTAGGAACAAGCTAGCTCTGTGGCCCTAGGTACCTCGTATCTTTGTGGAAAAGTATCCATAACCAATAATATTCGCATGGAAGAGACACTAGGAGAGGAATACCAAATTTAATAGTGGTCCCTAATCTTTATAATAGTCTAGTTATTGTTGGTATCCTAAATCTTGATATCTGAAATAGGGACAAAGCCACTACCGCATCACTATCATACTTGTCTAATTCTGCCCACCAAGAAGCACATGCTTCCATATTTGTGCTCAAACAATTTACACATGATATAATATACCATTTTCACAGAAAATTTAATCATATAAATCATCCTCACCCCAAATAGTAGTAAAACAACTTTATCAGCATTTACATATTTCAATAACCTGCTTGAAAGTTTTTATAAAACATTTTTAACAGGTATAAAAATGGTTTTCAGGTAAACTACATAAAAAATGCACTTTTAAGGATAAATTATCACTAATACCATACCAAACCAGGTTTGAAATCCCTAAAATCATTATATAAATCGATTTGATGAATTATAAAATGACCTCAAATGGTACAATGTGGAACACACATGAAATCCATTTTTAATAAAAAATGCCAAAATTCATTTATTCACATTAACAAATGAATGTTTAGAAACACCACAAATTACACTTTCAATAAAAAGGTGAAAACACTCCATTTTATGAATCTATTAATTTAAATAAAACCCATAAGAGATTTTTGTTACTCATTCAAAACACAACAACCTTTAGTAAAATTTCAAAGGATACTTTTACTAGAAACTCATGGAAAAACACATATAAAACTAAAACTCTTAAACATATAAAGACATAAACCATTTTAAATATCATTTACGGGTTCTAAAATAAAATTTCAAATTCTTAAAATATATTTATAAATACCAAAAAAACACTTTATATCACACAGATTCCAGAAAATCCAACAGAGAAATTTATGAAACACATGTGATGCACTTTTTTCACAAATCAATTCATTTTAGGCACTTGAAAAGGGAAAAACATAAATAGAATCGAAAATTTTTATTAAATATTTTAAAACATGTTAATAGTTACAAAAATATTTAAGAAAGCTATGATGTCAATTTAACAAACATGTTATGTGAAACATTTTACCAAATCATCACCACATTTCAAAAATCTTAGTTTTATCCACTAATTTTCACATGATACAAATTATCCAAGGATTATATTATAATAGACAGAATATAAACAAGGATATAACATTATTGAATATATTAAATTGAATTATAATTGCATGTACATGGGAGAACCTACAAAATTACCATGTAAGAATGAAAACACTAACATGAAATCACCCACC
This sequence comes from Viscum album, assembly GCA_963277665.1. Classification (NCBI taxonomy): domain Eukaryota; kingdom Viridiplantae; phylum Streptophyta; class Magnoliopsida; order Santalales; family Viscaceae; genus Viscum; species Viscum album. The sequence goes on from OY728127.1 coordinate 117,126,255, forward strand.
ACGGTTTCTAACACACTAAATCCTTGAATACCAACCCTAAACGAACAAAATTCCATTAAAAAATAATGGGAAACCAGAAAAATAAATTTTGAATTACTAGTGTAGAATATAAACATAAGAAAATTGGATGGGAAAGGAAGAGATAAGGGAGACGAGAAGGAAATTCACAATGGAAACTAGTCGACCCTTCTTCGTCCAATAGATCTACACCAAATGAGTACGGGGAAAGGCTTTGGAATCCAATGAGAGGCCTCATTAAGTCTAGAATCACTATGGGAAAATATTTTGGGATCATTTGGTCTAAAAATACTTAGAGGGAAATGTTTGTAAAAATAAATTTTTTAGTTCTATGTAGAATCGCATGTTTAGGTCGCACAGTTCATTAATATGTGCGCCAAACCATGTTGAAGACAAAGGAGATACCACATGGCTATTCTAATGTGGTGATGTAGATTTTTTTACCTAAAGAAGGGATTCCCAAAAGCTACCACATGGTAGTTCACTAAATATGTACAAGGCTATTCCAGGAAAAAAATTCTGTATTTTCTCTAAAACACCCAAATAATATAAGAGATAATAAAGAGGAAAATATTAGGCAAATTAAACACTCCACAACTTAACACCTTCCACAAAAATATCCTATGAAAATGAAACGGATTCCTTATGACCCAGATCAAAATCCAAACTTGAAAAACCATGTGTGAAAATATCAAGATATATTCTAAAGTTTGGATCACGTTTTCTGATTAAGCATTAGATTGAGGGTGATTAATAATACTCAAATGAAGCACGTTATCACAGGATTCCTAAATTCTAATCCAAAATACTAATTTAAATTTTGGATCATAATTAGACATAATTTATAGAGGTGATCCTTGATTCCTTACTACTCCATCAATATAGAGTCTTGTTAGGTGATATAAGGGAGAATCCTCCATTTTTGCATAGAAATTTGATGATTTGTTAATTCGTACAAAAATATCCCATATCACATCATTCATTCATAGTGATTTTGGAAATCCAGTGAAAAACAAACATGGTAATGTCATCCCATTTTGATGTCGGAATAGGTAGGGGTTACATGAATCTTCTAAAATGTTGACTTTCTGCCTTAATTTCTACTTAGACTAAATATATTTATACAAAATAATCAATATCCTACATCTTGTTAGCCCACCTAAAATGTTAATTCAAATATATATACATCTTCATTTTACTAGGGTGTATACAAAAATTCAAACATTGGGTATAATCTAGTTAATCCATATTTATCATTGTTATAATTGAAAACATAGACTCTGCCCACATTTCGTAATTACATCGTCACACATAATTTAGGAAAACAGATCATCATTCTTAGATTTAATCTTTTTTTGATGATTTTCATCAGCAAGCTGAGGAGATTTAATCCGTTCTAATAAGGTTTTTTTGGAAACAAATAGAAAAATTCATGATGTTTCACCATTATTTTTAATTTTCATATCAATATTTTGTAACATTAACCCAAATTCCCCTAAGGCCTTCCATTTCATGATTTTTAATAATATTAATATAATGTGTCTATGTGAAACCCTCACATGGTCCATATGATTCACTAAATTTCATGCCCCATAGGTCTTAATAGAATTCATCTAGTATATAACTACTTGGATCTACCCCTCCTTATCCTCTACATCATGATGTTCTCTCTCTAAATTTTCATGGATGTTTAATTAGGATTCTCATTCAAGAACCTAGTTGTTTTGATGGTAACTACCATACCCTTTCATTAATCAAAAACCATTAACTTTTCTATGATGAATGACCCTTCTTTGAATCCTTATCAAGAACTTACACCTTGTAGAGTCTTCTTGGTCCATTTCAGCACAATTATCATGTGTCTTAGAGGCCTTGAGGTGGCCTAAAGTCCTTAAGGTAGCATGAAATCCTTACTGAACCAAAGGCCTTATGTGAACTGAATGCCTCGAAGTACCAGATGGTCACATAGGTGGCCTAACATCCAAAATAGATGAATAGTTCTAGAATCTAAATTACCAAACAATACAAAATATAGTACATGATATAGTACATTCTGCAGTACTAGTATAGTAACTCTGAAATATATCTCCTCTCATATTTGATCTCAGATCTCTCAGTTTCACATTCCAGGTCCTTAGAAACAAGGATGAGGCACTTGTGTAACATATAACTTATTTTACATTGTTTGGTTATATTGAATTAAACAATCATAATCCATCTTTTTTACCTCATGTTGTGATTCCTATTTGAGAATATATATTCCAAGATCTTATGATCTGTGTATATCTCACATATTTTTCCATAGAGATATTATGTTCATATCATTAGAGTAATGAATACAGCTCCTAACTCAAGATCCCAAGTTAGATAGTTCTGTTCATGAAATTTTAACTCCATTGATGCAAAGCCGATAACTCTATCATTCATTATAAGGATACTTCCAATTCTATTAATTGATGCATCACTATAAATCACAAATGCACTATTTCATGATTATAGATTCATGGTCATAGAATTCACTAATCACCACCTTAATTATTCCAAACATTTTTTACATTATATTGTTCAAATGAACATAACCCCTTTATAAGTATGTTTGGTTAATGAGTTAGCTAATCTATTGATTTTCAAAATCTAATTCCAATAATTAACATCAAAACCAATAAACTATTTACCTCAATTTTGTTCATTAGTGCAAGCCATTCTTGAAAACCCCTTGTCTTTTTATTATATTCTATGATTCCATCCTTATATATAATAAGTCTGATAAAAATAAACTGATTTATTCCAAAATTCAAAATTGATATACTTCCAATATAATTTCACTCATCTAAGAGTCTTAAAAAATATCCACAAGTAATTCTCATATTCTTTATTGATTTCGAAGCCTATTAAGATATCATCAATACATACCACAACAAAGTTATCATTATATCCCTTTATGACTAAGTTAATTAGATCCATGAAAATAGAGGGTTCATTAGTCAATCAAAATTGAATTACTATAAACTCGTAATGTCTATACCTAGTTAGAAATGATTTCATTATAATATCTTCTTTCCTCCCATGAAACTAATGATATCCTGATCAATGTTTAATCATCAAAAAAGTATTGTTAACTATGATGTTTTCCTAATAAATCATCAATGAGAGGGAGGAGGTATTTTTTTCTTTAATATAATATCATTGATTTCTCTGTATTATGTAAAGAACCTTAGCGATTCATCTTTTTTCTTGAAAAAGTGAATAGGAGCTCTTCATGGAGAAACACTATGGTCAATAAATCCTTTATCAATATACTCCTACAATTTTCTAATTAGTTCTACTAATTCGTTAGTCTCAATTTTATAAAGAGACTTTTATAATGGTCTTCAACCAGGAATTAATTCAATAAAAAACTCAACTTCCCACTCTAAAGGATATACAGGTAAATCCTAATGAAATATATCAATAAATTATTTCAAAATAGGTTGATCTTCAATTTGATTATTCATAATTAATTTATTCTCTTACTCCCCATAAATATAATTTTGAAGATCTATTGAGGGTGGATTTGGGTAAGAACCATGATATGTTTTTTCTACTCCAAAGATATTGGATTATATATTTTTATCACAAATTGTGACTTCCTTATTCTTCCAATATATTTTCACATCATATTTTGATATCATTTCCTTACTAAGGATTTTTCCAAATCAATCATAGGTATGATGACAAGGTTAGAAGACAAATTATGATTATATGTCATAAAGGTAACTGACCGACACATCTTTTTAATAATAATAATTCACTTACAAATGTTGACTAACAACTCCTTCATTAATGAAAAAGGTAAATGTCTGTCTTTAATAGAAAAATAAGAAGATTTAAAAGAATTTAATGATATAGAATAAAATAAATCATTTGTTACAATTTGGAAAACAATTAATGTCTCTACCACCACATTATTATAAAATAGATCCTAAAAAATTGTGATCACATAGGCTTGGCCTTACTCCTATGGCCTTTTCTGAGGCATGTTTCCTAGATGTTTTGTAAAATCGTTACCATAGTGCATCATATCCCAAAAATTATAATGTTTAAAACATATATATTATATCCTCCATATAAAATCATTAGCATGATGGCCTTTCAATCCAAATTTATATAAAACATTATTTCTTTTTAATAACGCATCTGGGTGTTTCATTTCATAATTAAAAAAAGTTGAAAAATTACACTTTGCATTATCCCTTTTACCAATTAGTTCCCATAATAGTCTCTTATTCTCTTGGTTTCCCTTAAAGAGATAATATTTAGAGAAGTGTTTATATTTCTTGATAGTACATGAGATTATATCATTCTATGATGAGAACTTTTGTGAGGCTCTTGCCCATGGAAAGAATGGTTTTTAAAAATCAAATTATCTGTCAACCTTACATCATGGATTAAATTTATAGATTGTTGCATGAATTACTAAAATTTTAATATTGAATTGATACATGTCAACTTTATCATCATCTTTTTGTTTCACACTCAATAGTTTTCATTCCATATTGTCTCATTGTTTGCATAGAAAATAATTTTCCATGAAAATTTCCTTAAAAACCTTCCATTATATATTTTTAATATCTTCATCGTCTCTTTTGTTTTGAATTAGGGAAAAAAATTGATACTATTTTCCCAAATAAATGATAAACAACCATTAATTTTTTCCCATTTTTTTACTTCCAAAATAAATATATATCTTATATGTGTAACTTATCCACCACTCCCTTAATAATGGGTTTATAGTCCCATTAAATGATGGATTTTTTTGTTTAATAAAATAGTCTAATATTTATCCTATATTTTTTGGTTCATTAGGATACATACAATTATGTTTATTTTTCATAACATGAGTTAGTTTTCTCGGTATATTTATAAGATTCTCAACACCAGTCTCATCTCCAGTAAAAATATCATTATGTTGCGTAGGATGGAAATCCCAACATAGGATATGTGGAATGATATATTTTCTATTCCTTACACTAGGATCCATTTATAAATAATTGAATAAATTAAATTACGTTGGGATTCATAATGTATAATCAAAAACTAGAAAAATACATAATATTAATTGAAATATTAGGCATAGTTATTCTAATAATCTTTAAAATCGTTTATTTTAGGAAAAAATTATATTAGAATCTTTCATAATTGTTTATAAAGAGAATATGAATTATCATAAGAATATCCCATTTGTGTGTCAAACCACATTTTTAGTAAGACATGCTGTCATGTACTATGTCACCTTGAGTCTGGCATAGGAAACCTTTTTGGAGTTTTTACCCCGATGTACATGTGTTCTAGATCGACATCCTCTTGATGTATCCAAATAGGGATGTATTTCAACAAAGACCTACATATAATATACCTTAAAAAATTTTATGATTTTATTATATACATATCCTCAATGTCTATAATAGGGTTATGTTCACTATTATAATTTTTCTAAATCTAGTTTCCATGGTTTCTACTAAACATCCTATATTACCAACTGCAAATACCCCATCCCCAATAGCCCAATGTCGGTTCATTAATGTATTACATTGGAATAGATACAACACTCAAATATTAATTTACTTATCATTTTTTTAGTTTTTGGAATATTGGTTACATATACGAACATTAAATTTCAACATAAAAGAAAAAAATGTAGAAACTACATTTGTATCACCCAAAAACGTTATTATTAACCCTTCCAATCATTCATAATATTGATCTTTATACCCGGAGAGAAAATAAATCCCAAAAATGGTGTGAGATCAGATTTCTTATAAAGTTAATTAATGGAGAGTAAACTTAAATAATAATTCATGGTGAATAAATAAAATAACCCATTATATTAAAACATATTTTTGATCTTAATATTTAAGGAACAAAACAAGAATAAATAATCACACAAATATTATCCATGTATATTATAATAGTCAAACAATCACATTGTTTGTCAATTAATAACATCATAATGAGGGAATCCATAATGTTGGAAATATAAAAAATAATTTCAAAGCTTCTACAAAGACATATAAAAAAGATTAAGACCTTATCCAAAACCATATCTAAAAATGGTAAAGCGTTCAGTGAAGCCTATATCTGTTTTTTCTCCTAACACATACTGATGCATCATGGGGCTATTTTGGGACCATATTATCAAATATTATTGCCAAATCATCCCTTGAATTAATGGTTTAACACATAAAAAACATATTTATATCTATATGAGATGTAAATAACATTCCCCAAACTCTAAACATAATCACTAACCATTCTAAATATTATGGCCAATAATATCGAGACAAAACATATATAGTCCTATAAAGCATAAACTATTTAATAAAATATGGTAAATGATAATAATATGTTAACAATATAAATATATAATATAATTTTACATAGATATTGAAAATTTAAAATAATATGATAAAATTATAATGGATTTATTAACAGAAATACACCATTTATTTTTCTTAAAATAGATCTTTTGGACAGAAATCATTTCTATTTGTCATAATTGTGTGTAGAAAACTAAAATGAAAAACTATCGGATATATTAAAAAATATACTGTTTTTTTAAATTTTTCATATTAAAATATATAATTTATGGTAAAATAAATGCGTGAGAATTCAAGATGTTTCCTTTAATCAGGATTCTATTTGTGGAAGAATTAATGAGGAGACCTTGTCAAACATGTAATTATCATAACAAAATATGGAATGATATGGATATATGTGTTTTCAATATATAAATATAATATATAAGAACTATAAAAAAAGAATAAATACTTAAATTGTGTTAAAGGAAGTGAAATAATATCCAGAATGAAAAATGAATTTCTCGGTAGAGTCCCTTACCTTATGTCTGAATGTGTTCAACACATGAACTTAAAATCCTTGATAATAAAATTAAATCCATTGATTAATTAATTCATAACCTTTTCTGAATGTAAATGATTTGTTATAATTTTATAAATTACATTTTTTGACTTTATAATGAATTATAACACAATTTCACCATTTATGAGAATTTTTTTCCTTGGTTTCTTTGCCTGGTTCTCTTATTTATTAGTATTAGAGTTCATGAAAAAGTGGTATAATTTTATAAAATTGGAATTATATGTTATTTTTTACCATAAAAATTAAAAATGATAATAATTATAATTTTTTACATGGTATAAGGATGAATCATTAGATAATACATTATTGATATTATTATAGATTATTACAGCTGTTATTGATCATAACAAATTCGTTTTGATTTATCATTTAGTATTATGTAAACATGATACATATAGGACATGAAGGAGTTATAATTTAAATTCAATAACCATTTTCAACCATAAAAATTTTATCATGAATATTTTTGAAGACGATGAAGTAAAATGAAAATATTTCGTCCTTATAGGTGATAAAAAACACCTCACGAACAATGTTTCTATTTTAGAATAAAAGTAAGAGGAGAAAGGGATTGATTTTTTAATATTGAATTAGAAAAAAATTCTTTTCAATGTATGATAGGGGAGCATCCATGAAATTTGGATGATATTATATTAGGATAGAATAATAAAAGAAAAGAACTTGATAAGATATTATACGGAAAATAAGTGGATTTGACCTTTTGAAATATCCTCACCATGAACCTCCGTTTGGAAATGATATGGATTTTTTTGATGAGAACAAGATACTTTGGATTTGGTGAAGGGATATGGGAAGAGTATTAGGAATAATTTGGAAATGTATCAAATATTGGACAATGTTAAGAAATGGGGTGATGAGGATGGTATTTATATTGGGGGAGGGGTGTTTTTTTGAATAGTTTTTTCATTTTTTTGGTTGAAGAATTTTAATAGTTTTATAATTTTCATCATATATATTTAAATAATGAATAGTATTTTGATAATATGGCCTTACATATTTCATAAATCAACTATGAGTCAATAATTAATGTATTAACATTTATCAAAATTAATTATAATTTACATTTCACCAAAAATTAAAGTATTTTATAAAAAACCCAAAAAAATTCACCGTTACAATTTTTTCGAAATGTAGAATTTATAAATTAAATATATTTAAGGATAATAATTTTCTATATACGATAGTTTTAATATTTTATTAAAATCATCATTTACATGAAAAATAAATTTTTTAAAATTATTATTTATTTTAAAACAGACTAAAAAATCAACTATGGCCTTATTCAATTATCCTAAAATCACAATAATAGATATTTATATTTATGATAATATTTAAGGAATATTGATTTTCATTTAAATAATATTATTTATTATAAAATTTTAAATAAATAATTATAACTCAAAAAATACCATTACTTATTAAATAATAATTAAAATATTCATTTACATATACTACGATATAATTATATCATTCATTTATTTATAAGATGCTTAAATTTAATTTATAAAAACATGTGGGAGGTCACTATTAATTTTTCCAATTTATTATTCAAAATTTTTATATTACTATTCATAATGTGAAGTTTGTATTTTATAGGTATAGGTTCCTTAAAATCTAGAAATACCTTCTATTTCATTCATTATTAATTAATAAGGTTTGTATTAAGTACCCATGGAGACTTTATGTAATTTATGAAATAAAAATAACAAGGGAAATATCATTGATAGAATTATGGATAGTTACACGTATAAATCAATTAATCTCAACAATAAAATTCTAAATAATCACCCAACCTTCCTAAAAAAAATATGAATCTAATTATATTCCCAAAAAACTAACAAAAGGGTCCATAGATGAAATTCCATATGAGGTTTCTCTAATCAAAGAAAATTGTCTCCAATATGATCTTACATTTTTTATTCTTATTCATCCACCATAAATTATTTATTAAATATCAAAATATAATAAAACAAGTAACTCAATTATATATAAATGTCATTATGATAATGTATTAACATTTATCCATATCATTGTCCATCATATGGGAAATAAAGACATCACTCGTTTATACAACAGACATACACCTCATGAATAGGTGTAATTTTATTAGCATCACCAATTAATATTGACAGAAATGAAGATAAAAATAGTGAATATATATTTTAAACTTGACATCATATTAATTCTATAAAATTAATATATCATTCACCTTTATACACTTCCAATCACTAATAGAATGATATCGTCCCTCATGCGCAATAACATCATTATGTCTCCATGAAGCTATGTAATTCATCATATATAAAAACATAAATATATGGTTAAAAAAAATATATAATATATAAATAATATATCTATAAAATTAATATCATATGGGAGTTTATGGATCTATATCCTATATGAAGGAGATAGGTATTCTATGGTAAATAATAGAAGTGAAAATGAAATAATATTCACCTAAAAATACTATTAATAAAATATTATTCACTAATGGTAAATAATATATTATATTTAGATTATATACTATAATATAATTTTTAATAAAGTTAATTTATAATTTAATGAAATATTAAAAACCAATATAATATCTATGAAGGAATTATCATCGAAAGGAAAATGTGAGGTACTGGTTTTCATGTCAAAACATCCTTTTTGAGACACATGTTTTTTATACACCACATTTTATTTTAATAGTGAATACTATGGTAATTAAATATTTTATATCACTTATTATTCTTATTCACAGAAAATTAAAATAATCATCAAACTATCTCTCTCCATTTAAAGATATTTTTATTAAGTCATTTCTTAATCCTTTGGGATTTTTTTTCAAATTTTCTTATATTAATATTTATAATAATCATAGGCACATAATGTATTTTATAATGTGAATATACATCAAATTTTAAATTTAATTTCTGAAATTAGTCATTATTTTTGGTATTTCATAATTCAATTTTAAGAATCTCATCAGGGGTATTTTACACGAATGTTACCATATTATATGAAATTACATAACTCAATTTTTAGGTTATATTATATCTTCATTAGCATTGATATTATAATACTATATGTGTAATTAAATTGAATTATTTAATGGACAATTTAAACATTTTTTATGTGTATTTGAATTTTATTCACATAATAAAAAAATTTATTAATTCCCTCATCAATGGGGTCATCCATGTATGAAATTTCTTCTTAATTTTATATCCATTGAGAAATATTTTGTATTATACAATTATTTTTTGATGCAGTGTATGCACTTCCCCTATGATATGTTATAACATTAATCTATTTATAATTATTTTATTTAATGATTACTTTGAATTTATTCCATTTGATATATTTTCTTATTCAAAAAATACCAAAACCAAAAAGATATATTCTTCAGTATTATTTTAATGAAGACAATTTATACGTTAATTTAAATAGAAGAAAATTAATTGATCATGGTTAAAGAACTATTTTATTTTCATCTATTATGTTTCAAAAAAAATTTCAAGTAATTGTACCATTATCATCTCATTTGTAGTTTAAATGTCCTTGAATCATTATTTAAGAAAATAAATATTCAAATATCTTTTAATCCAAACATTCATCTTTTTAAATATTATTATTTTCTTTAAAATTTATTAAAATTTATTTTTTTATTCTCCAATTATTTTCTGAAGACAATATTAACAATGATTAAATTTTTATAATTATTTTTCAAGGAATCCTCTATTAATTTTCCAAAAAAGGTATATTTTATATTTTTTGTGGAAATGATCATGTAATATTTGTTTAAACATATTAAATATGAATAAAATATTCATTCCATATTAAAAATTTAATACATTTGAGTATAGTTTATAATTTTAAATGGTTTTTTTGAAGAAAATAATATTTTTAATAATTTAAAAAAATTTAGTTATAAAGGTAACATTCAAATAAAAATATGTATTCACTTTATGAATATTTTTTTTCATCTTTATATCATATTTATATTCATCAAAAAACAACTTTTTCTTTGTATAAAATATATGATTATTCCCAAAATCATGTACCATTTTCACATATAGTGTTATCCTTTTAATATTATCTGATTCACTAAGGAATTTTTGATAATTATAATATTTACAAACTTTGTTTATTTGTTGTTATGGTATATTGTTCAAAAATTCAATTTATAATCCAATATATATATAATGATTTTCATGGATATACATATCCATAGTAAAAACTATCTAGTCTTGAGATCTTGATGATATAGTTATCATGATTTCAAATATTTTTAATTATCAACAATTATAATTCAGTTATTATTATCCATTAGAACACTACATTAATATTACACATTGATTAACATCAATTCCTTCAGATAATTTATATTGAATTTTTTTTATTATCGTTTATTCCGAGACTGTTTTTCATCAAGTTCATGATATTGATTAAATGAATATTGTTTTGTTATTTATCAGACTATATTGATTATCCTTACTAATTTTATATTTTTTATTTGTATGTATCCATTACATAGAATTTTACCACCCCATTGTGTTTTCCCTTCCAAAGACATACAGAGAGAATCATTTATTAGTTCAAGGATGTATTATATATACTTTCACAATGTTGTAATTTTTGTAATAAAATGTAATGTGAGACTAAAGTATTAATCTAGTCTACCAATACTAGTAAAATATTCAATCAATTGGGATGTTATCTCGTATAACTTATGATAATTTAATAATTTAACAACCAAATCTGGGATACTAGGTTTGGGGTATTTAACATTCACAATTTGTCTTATAAAATACTAACGTTATAAAAATATAATATTCAATACTCTTCTTCATAACATAGGGATTAAAAGATTTTGAATGAGTGATATTATATTATATATAAGAGTTAATTATTGAGATATTAATAAAAAACACAAGTGAATATTAGATGATAATATGGGTGTGATAATATATCAATGGTCTATAGTAATTTCATAAGGGAATGAAAAATAATATAATCATTTTTTAGGTATAATTTTTTAGAGAATAATTCTTCTTTATAACATATTACTTGATTATCAATAGAATGAAAACAATAGTTTATATTCATAATCTATACTAGCGTAGTATAAGAAATAGAAGGTTCTATAAATATAATAATATAAATCATAACATATTTAAATTATAAACACTAAGACATTAAAATTATAATAAACTAGGCTGACCACCTACTGATAATATTTTGGACTTGTTCTGGCCTCCCTTGTCCGATTTCCTTTTTCGAGATGGGATAAAAACTGATATATTATCATGGTGTCAATAAATATTAATCATTTCAAACTGAATTATATGTATATAACAAAGCCAACCATTACATAGTGATAAACCATACATATAGGGCCACATTAACATAAAAACATTATTAATTCTATAATAACATAATTTACAAAAGAAAAATAAATGGGGATCATGTCATCATCCACCAGACATTCTCCTAATCCATATAGGGAAATAATAATGATGGTGTTATTAGATAATATCAGTTTTGAAGTGTATTAAATAGTAATGGTTGTTGACATAAATGAAAAACTGTATTTTCAATAACCTTGGAAATATTATTAGGAATATAAGATGAAAAGTCATTTTTATTTAATTTAATGTTTTCAATAGATTATGTTTATGAATAAAAAACAATTACCATTGATAATTTCATTAAAATTAAGATATGATTTTTCTTAAATAAATTAAATGACGATGGTTACAAAATGAATTTGTATGATAAGTGTTTCAAATTTAGATTATCTTTAGAATTTTATAATGAAAGATAGTGTCATTAGAAAATAACTTATGAGGAAAACATTAAAAATATTCCATTAAATGATTTGTAAAATAATTCAATGAATATATACAATGACATTAATATATTATTAATGTGTTGAAATTAAAACTCATATAAAAATATAATTAATATGAATATTGAGTAGAATGATTCCTTTCCAAAAAGAAATGTCGAGGTTGATATTTTTTTATGAGCATTATTTCAATAGAATTGTAATCAAAAAGAATGAAAAATGGAAGGAATACCTATTAACCCCGTGAATAAAAATACAAGAGGAAAATATTTTCATAGATATTTGAATCACAAATTAAAACCAAATAGGAATCGGAAGATATAAGATCATGACCTCAAATAAAGATTATTGAGAAATCCTTACCTCTAATCCTAAAAACTATATAGACAATTTATCCTCCATTATAATGACCATAATTCTCATAATAATTTATTTCATAATTTAATTCTTTTCAATGAAAATTTATAAAATTAAACTGTAATCAATAAATTCAAATATATTCATTATTTAAATTTCATTTTCCCCATATGATATTAGTAATATTAATTATTTCATACGACATTCAAAATGGAGATGGTGACCACCATTGTTTGATAACATTTTCATAGTTAATATAATGGTCATGTATGTGGAACCTATATCATTTAATAGTTTATAATGTTCCTTGTTCATTTGATATATTCTATGGGTGTGGTTAAGTATAATGAAACCCATGAAAAACTTGTTTAGGATAATTAAGTAATAATAGTGAGTTACATTATAATGGTCATTAATTTTTATGTTAATAAAATAATAATATATTATGGATGGATATTACTTATTATTATCATATATTACCCAAATAAATGTCATGATACTTGTTAATGGGTAAAATAGTGGTGTTGGTTTATTATTTTTACAATAGTAGAACATTCCTAAACAACAACATGTTATACTAACAAATGATTATGAGTGAAAAGATATATAATAACTGAATAATTTCTACCAAATAATAGTTACATTAACTTAATTTTATCATAGTGTAAAACTATATTTATAAATATTGGAGATGAGAAAGAATCATAAAAGGTTTAATAAAAAATAGATTGTTTCATGATGAATTCACTCCATCTCATTATGTGTTTGTTCATAATTATAGATTTATGAAAATTTCACAGAGATAGAATCTATCATGAAAATATAAAAAAAATTTAGTTAAAAATTGTGGAAGGATTTAAGAGACAATTCAATTTTTGATTAGTTTGAGAGGGTATATGAGGGGTTTTTTCTATGTGATTTTGGAGTGGCATTTCCACATAAAGCCATTTTCTATGGTGTAATGTTGAAATTTAAAAAGTATTTTTGATAAATGGGAAAAATAATAGATATAAATCATAAATCCCATAATTTACATAATTTATAGTTGTAATTTAATGATATTTTTAGAAATTACAATATAGTTTGACCAATATTTATAAAAAATAAATTTATTTTTGCAGCACAATTAATATAACTCATAAATATATTTTTATAAAAAAAATAAATGTGACATAATTATATAATTTTTATATTTTAAATTCAAATTTCTACTCCAGTAAGTCTAACTAAACTTATAAATAATAGTTTTTTATATTCACAATAAAATTGTAATATATATGAAAACAATATTTATAAATAATTTATTATTTAAACATTAAATGGTCATAGTATAATTTCATATAAATTACCCATTATATTATTCATAATCTATTTTTATATAATATATTTTATTCATTAGGTAAAATTTGTTCATTTAATTTACATTTAAAAAATACACAATTCATAAAAAACTGTTACTTGAAACATATTATTTTTTAACATTAAAAAAACTATATCCACATCCAATAAAAATTAATTATTCACCTTCTAAAAATATAACTTCATCAATACATTATCATAAAAAAATTAATTTTTATTTTATAAATACATCAAATATGTTATAAATAATATAGTAATACGTAACACATAAAAAAATATTTATTATAAAACATTTAAATAAAATGTTATCATTCTGATTAATTATATATTATTTGTGAATAATATTTTTCTACAAATGCTAAAAAAAATTAAAAAAAAATAAATGCACCCATATGATAAATGCATACACAAGGACTATATTTCCAACGACCATATTTCGAACATCCATTTTCCCATTGACACGTATATAAAATTCAACATTTTTTATATATATCAGTACATACAACACTTGAATGATTCAAACTATTTATTAGTATCTCAACATATCTATTATTTCTCTATTATTTATTCTTCTACCAATTACTATAATAGGGTGTATTGTCTTCATATAAAAACATCGTGACAAATATTTCATGTTTTGGGCCATTATATTTAGTGAAATTTTATTTTAATAAACAAATTCGTAATGGAAATTCATATTTTGTTTTCATACTATATCAACATTAATATTTCATTTTTGTAATTCAAATCAGTTAAATATAACATATTTTATATTATGTTAGTGTTTCGTTTAAAGTTGGTAATTCAAAACAATATTCATTTAATTGAGAAACACATAATAATATCTGGTAGTTTTATATTTAATGTTATTATTTTGGAGGATTAAAGGATATATATATATTACTCAAAATAAATTCTGAATACTGCATGTAATAATACTCAACGTGGTCATATTGAAGTGTTTAAGGGAATTATAAACCATGATAAAAACGGAATAAGGATTTAAAACATTGTAAGATATGGTTGAAACAAAATTCATTATGGAAGATAGAGAATAAAAAACACCAAACATGAGGTTGAATAAATTTAAAATAACAAAACAATATAAGAATGTTTATATTCTAAATATGTCCCTGTGTGAATCTAATCATGCTAGAATGCATATCCTTAATACTAAATATACTCCCTGTTTGGCAGAAACAATTGTTCTTTTTTATATATATTGACAATGAAATTGATGGAATTTGATTGTATTGAATTGATGGAGGAATATAGATTATTATCTCTATTGAATCTAGATGTTGTTGAAAATATTGGATAAATTTAAATGCCTCACCTAATTAATGTATTAAATATTAAATTTTGAGTGTTAGTCAATAGTGTGACTCAAGTTATATAAAATACCTTACCAATAATTGAAATATCATCATTGTAATGGATGATTCATCGGGAAATTAGTGATCATGTGTGTAGGGGAATTCGTACATGGTTAATGGAGATGATGAAATCATCAGTTTACATAGGGGAGATGAAAATCAGTTTATTCTTAAAAAGGTTTTCCATTAGACACACTAATCCTTATTATATCTAGTTATAAATCATAGTTCTCAGTATATCCATTAACAAAAATGAAATTATATACACATGTGAGATATTTTCAAAAATGGTAATATTATTCCACAAAAATAATAAGAAATATTATATTCTCATTAAGAGATATTAAATTAATTCATGTTGTTATGGGTAGAGATAAAAAACCATTGGATATTTACATGAAAAGATAGTAGATTAATTTTGATATTGAATACAAAATGATGGAATTATTGATATTAATCAGATTAAAATATGAGGCTTTCAGTTATATTACTCTGTATAAATAAAATGGTATAAATATAAATTAAAATAAAATTCAAATATTTATGAAAAATAATTGCATGTAATTCATACAAAATAATATGTGGATAATTATGTTCTAAAATATGGGATACGGAACTATGTTCTAATAATAAAAACAACATAGAAAATTTATGTGGGTTAGAGGAGAAATCAGACTAAATACAACATGTAAAAAATGATTTCTTACGAATAATGATCTAATAGAGATGTATTTTAAGTAAATATTAAATAAAACTATTTATATTTTAAATAAATAATTTTATGTCTAAGAGATAAAATAACCCAAATGATATACCATATTAAATGAAAACAACAACGAAATAATATTACTATAGTTTATATATGGTCTTTATTATTAATAATGATATATAAATAAATATAGTATCTCATCGATATAAATATATTTCACATGGATACAATATCTATATCATATAATATAAATACATCCAAATGTTTCTAGGAATGGTTTTCAAAATACTTGATGTCACCATGGTAGAGAATCTGTGGATTATTAATATAATTAGTTAGTGGTTCTAGATAATATTGAGGAGGTTATAATAAGATTAGGTTGGGAAAAGGGGTTGAGAAAAATTATTAGAAGACAATAATTCTGAATAACATGTAGTAAGATCAACATTTTTATAGAATTTTAGGATTCAATATCAAAAAATCAGTACAATATCATATGTAACCATATATGACTATTGAAAAAATTGAGATTGGCCTGCCTACATCGAAAGACACCCTTATAATAGGAATATCAAAATTGATTTAATGATGTTTCTAGAGAAGAGTATTGTGATCTATAAATGAATTTACTGATAGAAAAAGAAATTATATTATATGATGAATAATATCAGAGCATTATGAATAAGAAAATAATCAATACAAAATGGTTTTTTAGGAAAATAAATAAATGAATTCAATAATCATATTTTAAACATGGATTGATTGCGGGTTAAGAGATAATCCTAGATACAAATAATTGATATAGATGAAACATTTACACCTATGGATAAGATAAGGAAAATTATATTATTTTTACCCATTGTAGTGTAAATTAAATTAAAATTAATCAATATATATGTTACATTACGATTTATAAAAAGAGTACATGATGAAGAGGTGAACATCAAGAATCAGATTGGTCTTATTTTACATGACTGTTGGACCAATGATTATTAGATTAATAAATCATTATATATGATATTTTATTAACTAAAAACAAGTTATTAAATACTAGAAAAATACTAGAACAAGATTACTTTTCATCATTGTATACTTTAATAAAATATTTATTTCAATAAAAATAGTAATAAATGTATGATAGTTATGTCTTTTAAAGATTAAATAATCTTTTTTATATCAATGAAAATATTGTGAAATTGGTTTATAGAATTCATAAAGAGTGATTTTTATATATCTGTGATTTCATAATTATAAATTTCCCATGGTTCTTATGTACTAAGAATATTGAACTGTAGATTAATGTCCCCATAAAAATATAAAAATATAATTCAGAAAAGATATAATAGAGGATTATAATGTAATAAAAATAGTGATTTATATCTACGTGATGTTATCAAATGATGATAATGGTGGAACAATCAGTGTCACAAAATACTTGAATATCATTAGGATCTTATTATACATAACAATGAAAGAACATGATATTGTGTTTACCATATATAAAGATGTGACGTATGTGTTAAATAATATAGAAATACAAATTATATTACTCAAAATAATACTACGGCATATCATTAGAACAATGGATTTTATTTCTATAAAATAAATCATTACAATAGTGGTTGTTGGGATATATTGAAACAAATAGAAATGATTTTGTATATGAAATAAAATAATGACTAGGAAATGAATTTTATCTTATAGGATGGTGAATTTAATTTATTATCAGGAACCTACACATCGTATCCCCAAAACAATAGATTCTTCATATATTTTCTCCACTCAATCTGGGATGCCAATACTCTGAATGAAACCATATTATAATGATATGGTAGTTGAATTGAAGATTATGGTTTGAATAAATTTTTAAATTTCGAGTTAAATTATCCCAAAAATAATAATTACAATATAAATTAAATTAAATAAAAATATTATTTATCCATAGAGAATGTTGAGAATTAATTACTGAAGATATATAATGTTCCCATTAATCATCATGATACAGACAACCTAACAATGATACTACACAAAGACTCATTTCGGAGTCCCTTTGAAACTCATGGAGCCTATAAAACCCCCACACATAGAGAAGATATGATTTGTGTACCCCACTCCTTATTATATGTTGAAAATTTCAATGTCTTTTGATGAATTCTCATTTACATCTTAAAGACAAAAATCTATGAACATTTCTTTTTATTAAATGGTCAATAATTAATTATTATTAAAGGATGAATATATTTTTCAATAAATATGTTGGGATACTTATTACTGATAATGTGGGAAAGCTGTTCTATGATAAAAAAATAGATTTTTTGTGGATTTTAGCTAAAAAATATGATGTTGAATGAATTATATTAGTTAATACAAATCATGACCAGAGTAAAATAATATACATTGGTTTTTTTGACAAAATAAGTTATCAATTATAGTTGAGTGTGGTGGTATAGAAACTATTACAGATACTACAATGATTAATATCTATAATGTTATCGTTAAAAAAACTAT
Source organism: Viscum album (assembly GCA_963277665.1). Taxonomy (NCBI): domain Eukaryota; kingdom Viridiplantae; phylum Streptophyta; class Magnoliopsida; order Santalales; family Viscaceae; genus Viscum; species Viscum album. Next base: position 117,145,357 of record OY728127.1, read on the forward strand.
AAAACATACTAATTTAATCAATTATGTTCTTTTTATGCTTCTATTATTTCAATTTCTGAGATTTACTATTGTGTTATTAGAGTACATGTTTAGTTTATCATCGATTTCTAACAATATTCAAAGTGTATGAGTAGTTTTTTAATAAATAAATTTGAAATATTTTTCAATAATTTCAATAATGAATATTAATTTTTATAAATAAAATGACTGGTTTATATTTTGTTTGAAAAATAACTCATGTTGTTGTTTCCTGATTTTTTTTGTTGCGATTTGTTTTGAAAAATATGATTGAAAAAATATAAAATCGATTTATTGAATATTTATATTCTGAAAGTGATTCTATATTCAATTATATGTGATTTAAGTTTGAATTGAAACATTTAAGCTAATAATTTTTCATTAAGTTCATACATGACCACATAATAATGATGTGAATATATATAAAAATTCCATGGTCAATATATCATGGTTGGGGGATTTTGAATTTAGTATGTGGATGGTCAACTAGTGATGTTATTTTATGGTATGTTGAATGAGTATTTTTAATGTGGTAGTAAAATTCTGTAAGATTTATATATATCCATGTAAAAAATAGTGATGGATATTTTCTGTAACAAATGGATTTTATTGTTACCCCATAGATTGTAGTAAATATTATTTAATTGTTTCTGAACCATGGCTGATTAAAATAATATATTTCCACAAAGTATATTCACAATGACGATCTGTTCATGTGATGGGATGATGAGTAATTATTAGATTACTAAATTTACTATGATACTTTTCTTATATGAGGATCCCCTAATTACTTCACCAAATAGGGAGTGAAAATTATCCTAGAAGATCATATGTAATAAATATAGAAAATTTATAAAGGTGTTTTCTATTAAATTAACATGATGAAAATAGCATAGGATGTTCACCGTGATATTACCATACAACCAGAATAACAAATTATGTTTTTTAAGGTTAAATCTCATTTCTTGAATGAGGACTACAAAGATTGTTACATAGAGGATGTATGCTTTGGTAGTATCATGGGGGTATTTTAAATTAAGTTATTCCTTGAATGGTGTTCTAAGGGAGGGATAATCCATAAAGGTAATACATAGTGAACATGATAATAAGAAAGTAGTATATTGTGAAATGTATTTTTCAAATACAGTATAGTGAATGGATGCTCTTGAAGATGAATAGTTCCTGAAGAAAATTTTTATTGTAAACATTGGATATGGTAAAATTGATATTATCTCATTGATTAATGTAGAACTTCATGTCACACAACATTCAATTTCATCAATATCATAGAAGAAAAAGTTCATTTGATGATTCATTGAGAGGTTCTTTTGACCATTTTAGAATAGATAGGAGTGTATTTTTCATCTGTTAGTAATTTTAAAATAAGAGAAATTATGATATTTCGATAAAAAAATTTAAAATAGTATTGTTCTTTCGTGATGGTGATACATCAACTAATATATATTGAGTAATTGATGAATTATGATAGTTTTCTTGAAGTAGATAAAAAATGATGTACCTCCTACAAAATTTTATAAGGTTTTAGATTGATGTGAAAAAAATAGAAAACATTGTTTTTTTCTAATTATAAAAAATATTATAATGATAATTTCTTTTAATTATCCATACCTTAACTCACCCCTACGTTGTTTAACCTAGTTGGGACTATAATATAATTAATAGAAAAATAAGTTCATTATTATAAAAAATCTTTTATCTATTATGAGTTGTTATATTAATATTTTTAATTATTCTATAATTATTATAATATTGATAATTATATAATTTATATAAGTTAATAAAATTATACATCAAAATTAATTCATTAATTTCACACATAGAAAATACAATTTTATCAAACAGATAAAACATACAATATTCACAATTACAATTATTTTTATTTGATCTTATATAATTTTATAAATAATTATTTAATATGATTGTATGTAAATTAATTTTAAATGATTAAAAGTAATTTTTTATGAATTATACTACCGTCATTTATCATTAAACTATTTCAATTATGAGAAAATAGTCATAATGGACACCAACTATTCCTATTTCCATAAAATTATCATTCTTATAATAATTATAAATTAATTATTTCATAATTTATGCACTAAATTTTATATTATAGTTATTTATATTTACCAATATTAGTCTTATTTTTTAATAGTTTCTATGTTTTATAGTGTTGTTCATGGATATGATAATTCTAATAAAAAGTGAAGCACATATAATGCAAATTTGTGTTATATGTTTTTATTTAATGAATTTTTTGTGGTATTTTTTTATGAATAATGTTTAGAAATGAAATATAATGTTTTATTTCGATGAAATAAATTGATATTTTTTTATTTTATGATTTTCATCATTTATAATACAAATTATACTCCAATAATATATAGTGATGTTATCTGTTCATATATGAATATTGTGGGTCAATACTCAAGAACATATACAGTTAATAATTAATACTTTCCAATAAATAAAATTTATTTAGCAATGAAAATAATAAATTATTAATGAAAAAAATAATAATATGTACAAAAATATTCTATATATGTTTTTTGAAAAAAAAACTAAAATATTTTAAATCTTATATCGATTTTTTAAAACAATAATAATTCTTTTAAAATTATAATCACTCATTAATATAATGGAAAATTACCAATGAAACCCAATTTTTGAAAATTTTAATACACTTATAAAAAAATAAACAAATGTTCATATAATTTTTTTATGAAATCACAATCTAGGAACCATTTTTCATCGACCATAAATACAATTTTTATCACCTGTATTCAACTAATACACATCAAATTAAATATTCTTCACAAAAAAGTCATTTTATTAGTAACGAGAAAATATATTTCAAATCAAACTCATATAAATATGTAAAAAAACATATCGTTTATGAGTTCTTCATTTAAAAAATTGAAATGTTTTATATGTTATAAATAGTTTGGTAATAATATAATAATTATATTTAAAAAATGATAACCCATTCACACAATGGAGCATTCCCATTGTAAAATTATTTTTAGACCAATTTAACATAATCTGTAAAATTAATAAATTAATATTAGTATTAATATTATAACAAAAAAATGTGTTTTCACCCCAATGAAACTATCAAAACAAATCCTTTAATAAAAAATTGCCCACCCAAAACAAAAGCAAGATGAAATAATTGATTCTTCAATATATAATGTGTCATAGTTTCCCTTTCAAATTAAAACAAAAAACATTATAATTTTTAGAAAACCAATTTCATACCAATCTATATTATGAATTTATTTTTTGAAAAATATAATAACAATACTACACATTTACACACTAGTCATCTAGGTTTCCATTATAATTTTTTTAATATATGTTAATCATTTTTTCAATAAGTATTTAATTCGATATATCCCAATACAATTCCTCTTAATCTAAACAAAAATCAAAGAAAATTACTAATCATTACTATTATTTCATTTCAAAATTAACATGAATCACAATACACATATAACATTTATAAAAAATAATGAGATTTAATAAAAATATTTATAGGATACCTACATTCTAAAATGATTAAATAGACATAAATATCTATATTTCTATGAACATTCATTAAAAAAACTCATCATGTTAAAGAGAAAAATAAATACAAGGATAACCCATTCAATGAGATCCATGTAATACTCTCACCTGGATGTTTTAAGGACCATAATTTAGTATATTTTATCCTCAAATTAATTCCAATTTATTTTATAACTTTCTTCAAATAAATAAATGAACAAAAATAAAACCATAATTTCTGTATATATATATATATCATAAACCTTAAAAAATATAACTATTAATACCTTTTTAATTTTGAGGTATGAATTGGAGTAACAGAATTACAAAATATATTAATATAATAAGTTTATATTATTCAAATACACATAAATCACTACTATGATTAGGATTATATATATTTTTAGAATTTATATTGTATTAAATTTTGCATTGTGTATTATTGATAAATAATAATATTAAATATAAAATATTTCTTTATTAATTATATATTTTAATTTTATTGTATAAATTAAGATGAACTACTATTATTTTAAAAAGTTTTTATCCTTTAAAATTGTTTTTTCTACAATTTAATAATTTAATAAAAAATTAAATTATGATATTTTACAATGAGAAATTGAAAATATTAAAATCATATTTTGACTCTGAATCACAATATTACGTTATGATATATGTTTGAAATTTATTAGGAATGAATTTTTTTACAAAGATTAATTTAATATACCTTTTTTAGAAATATCATCCCTATTGTTAAACAATTAGATTATATATTTTATTTGGAAATTAATGAAATTAGTTTACTTAAAAAATCATTATTTTTACACTGAAATTATAAATTATATAATATTGAATGTTGTTTAATAACCTATAATTAAAATATTAGTAACTGATTGATATTTCTTTATAAATTATTTTTAAGGAATTATAAATTTTGTATTGTAAATTTTATTTTTAATCCTTATAAAAATGAAAAATATATATATATATATTTCATGTTAGGGATGAGTATACATAAATTATGTTAGTAGGGTCATTTTGATTTTGTGAGTGCAATATATGATACCATACATACAAACAGATACCTAAGTAAAAATAAAAATGGTAAAAGGGTTTAACCATAATCGAGAGACCAAAAAAATGATTAAAAAACTTCATAAATTTGTGGTTGAGGATTTTAATGATTTTGTCTTTTATTATATCCCTTATTTTCTGATTTGGTTTTCAAATTTTCAGGTTATTGAATTCTTGATAAGTAACAATTTTGTGTTTTGTATCGAAATGTCATCCCTTTTCAAATATAGTAGGGGAACCACTATTGGCATTTCACCTAATCCAGTAACCGGTATAGTTTAGCATTAGTAGTCCACAAAAATCTCATAAAAAATTCATATTCTCATAAAATAGTTTAAATTGTTTTCAAATTTTCAACCCTTAAATGATTATCTCTATTTTTAATATAGACAATCTATAATGTGAGGCTTATATTTCTAACCCCTCCATTCCCATTTTTATTATTTTATATTTACATATTATTCCAAAAATTCTATTTAAACAATGAAAGATGAAAATACAATAATTATTTGAAATTTTTTATGTTTTTATAAAAACATTATAAGCACTAAACACTATTTATTTTTTCTTAAAAAAAGAATCCTCCATTCAATTATTATGTGCACTACCACCTCCATGAAGTGACATGTCTGTTTTCATTCATCTAATTAAAAGGATGGTATTAAAAAATAATCTAAAAAATGATTATGATAATTATGGATTGTTTTATAACATTAAAATATTATCAATATATATACCTTTCTACATTTTAAGGAAAAAATAATACATTTTCTATATGTATGTGTGGACAACTTCCTACATAGAATGATTGATTCAAATTTATATTTTCGTCAGCACTATATATGTATTATCATGATAATCCATTTAATAGACAAATATTATCATTTTTAAATTATTAATTTTATTTAATCCCATACTAGAAAAACTATTAAAATTATGAGCTTTACAAAACTATTCTAAATTCAACAGTCGAATAGGGTATTCTAAGTGTAAAAATTGATTTCTTCATACAATGAAAAAACATTAAACGGTTATATTATTTTTATAATTATCTTTAAATAAGATATATAAAACTAATTAATAGTTAATAATATCCTTATCCATGTACTAGTATTATGTAACCACTAATTCACTTCATTATCATACATTAACTATTGTTTATTCATGTTTGGTTTTGTTTGAACTCCGACATGAAAAATGATAAAATTTTATATCATATATGAATATGGAAATTTAGTTTATCAAAATATATTATAAAAATGAGTAAATAATGGGTTTTTTAATGAATGGTAATATACAATTTTAACACATTATTTTATAAAAAATCCCTTAGTTTGTTAAAAATCAATGAATCATGTTCATCACAAAATTAATCCACATATATTATGCCCATAACAGACATTAAATGAAATTATAACATTATAAATATTTCTGAAAAGTTATTTCTAATACCTTGTATGATATTTTAATGATGAAATAAATGAATATAATAATGAATAACACCACTATTATGAATGGAGATCAAGGGATTCAAGATTACTCAGATGTGATTTTTAAAATATATAACAACATTATAATGTTAATGTACAAAATAAAGAATTTTATTGAGGGTTATATATATGAAAATGGAAAATAAATAGATAATTATTGTTTTTATATTTGATATACTTGAGGTTTGAGTGCATTTTAGATAAGAGAATAAATTTGGTAATGACTTCTTTATTTAAAATTTTATTTCCGGAGACTTGTTTCATAATGTGCACCATAATATATTTAATATACTTTGACTACAAAATAATGAATTTATTTATCAATATACATAGATTATTAAGATTCATATCATTATCTGTATTTAAACTATATTTTATTAAAAATATACAAATATTGAAATGAGTTCTTATCATAATATTAAGAAATAATATGGATTTTGTTTTCCATGTTGATTTCAAATCAAAATTTATACAGAATTATAATAAATCTATGAAATTTGTAATCATACAAAAAACCTCTATTTTTATACTTATATTCATGGGTTTTTAAATTCCCCCTCAAAATTTTATTTCCACTAGACTCATAATTTACTAGAATTTATTATTTTGAGGGAATCCGACCCATTCGATTTTTCTCATTCATGATCCTACAATTTTTAATATGAATATCTAATGGGTTTATTGTCAGGAGTACATATCTATGCTTAAATAAATAATTTTTTTAGTTTCTATAAGTTTACTTTTTATTAAATTTTTTAGATAAATTTATAATATTTTCATTAGGTCATTTCCATTAATGCTGGAAATGAATTTCTTTTTCACATTTTATATTTGATCATGGAAGTATTCTATCCTCATTATTTTTTATGAAACATCCTTTAATATAATTAATGTTCTTCAAAAATATGTTATTATTCTTCATGATTTATAAAATATTTCGATAAAAACTTATTTTATCAGAAATAGTTTGGATTGTCCATTTTTCCAAAGAGAGTTTTACTAATGCTCTTACAAATGGATTTCATATAAATCTAAAACCATTGAAATTATTTATTTTTGATGAAGGATATTCTATAAATGATACCATAAATTTATATATCTAGATGATTTTTTTACATCCATCTCTTTTGGATGATTGATAAATGACTACATTTTTCATTCCTAGTCATCGACTTTATAGAAACATGATAGATGTTCAAATTCAAAACTTATTTGAACACTATTAAATTCCATATACGAATTAATTTTTCATTACCCATCTCCTGGGGAACATGTCATGACTACCCAAAGTCTACCTTCTATAGGTCAGGGGCTGGCGATTAGTAGCAAAGGCGTAAACCCCTAAATAGGGAAGGCATTGGCTTTATAACTAAAAACACACACAACAGAGTATAAAGATGGATACAAAACACTCTGTAAAACTGAATAACAAAAGAGTGCTAAAAAGAAAGGGGGCCAGAAACACAAGCCCAAGTGAAAGTACAAGTACAACTGAAAAAGGAAAAGAAAACTGAAAGGTGAAAAACAACTCTTGGATCATCCACCACATATCCTACCTAAAGGGTAGGTACAGATAGCCTCTCCAACACTCCACATCCACCAGTCTACTCTGGGTATCGACTTGTCGTGAGGTCCACCTCCGGGTACCATCTATTCCTCATACACTCAGCCTCGGTCAGCACTGTACATCATCTATATCTAACAAAATGAGGTGCGGGCATAGCCCGTGCAGGGATGAGTATAACGATACTCAGTAGGGACGCCGAGTCCCTCAACGTTCACAAAATCCAGTAAGTATAAAACACAAAATATGAAATCAATAGATAACCCCACATTGGTATATGCACATACATGTACCTAAGATATCATGTAATCTATCTCAATCATGAGGAAAACACAATGTACTGACTCTGCTCACACATGTATACAACTTTTGAAGAGGGATAAAGATGATCAAATGATGCAACTGAATCATCTATTCTGTCGAACGCACATGGAATATTGGAACAGAATTCCGAACTGTCGAACCCATATAGGAGATGAGAACAGTTATTCTTTCAAACCCACGCATGATCTAGGAACAGAAGTCAGAACTGTCGAACCCACACAGGATCCCAGAATAGTAGTTAGAGCTGTAGAATCTGTACGGGATCCCAAAACAGTTGTTAGTGCTATCGATGAATCACAGGATCCAGGAATATTCATTAGTGTTGTTGAAGGCCCACAGTATCCAAGAACAGTAGACCGTGCTGTCGAACCCATAGAGGATCCATGAATAGTCATCAGTGCACAACAATCCACATGGTTCTGCACGAAGCATGCTTGATTCAGGGAGGTTCCACCCCTCATGCTGAGTTTTGATACATCAACTGCCACAATGTCCAATATTGATTTATCTCAATGGTCCTCCTCGTCATAGGGTTCTCAACGCAACAGACGGTGCGTCAAACAGACGCCCGGTCAGTGACTTATTGGCATTTTCGTTCCGAGGGCCCGGTTGGATTTTGGTTCGATCCAACCCAGCCATAATCCAACTATGTCCAAAACTCTAGTGGGGTATGCCAAATGAACCGTATTCTTACAAGGTTTTTGTAACTGCAGACGGTTCGTCAATCAGACGCCCTTAGCTCAAGTTACGGGCCAAAGAGTCGAAACATCCAAAAACGGGTCCGGGTCCTTCCCGACCAAGTCAGAACAACCCGGGTCTGGACTAGGGTCCAACCTAGTCTACACGTCTGACCGATCCATGGGGGAAGGTCAGCTCGCGAGGGTGGCACGACGGCCCACGTAGCCGACAGCTGATGTAGATCGCGGCCTGTGGGGTTCGCCCTAGCCGTGTCCAGGGGGAGGTCATGCCCCCATGGGGTTCCCTAATGTCTAATTCGGTCATGTGGGAGACAATTGGCACCCCGTGGCGCCAATCCTCATCATGCGGGGCCCAACTGTGGGTCCTGCTGCTCCCGGCTAGCCGAGCAGCCAACCGACTACCACGCACCGTCGTTGCGTTGCGCCCCCTCCGGCGACCCGACGGCTCGGGCCATCGGTCTTCATCACTGCCACCCTTGCACTGGCCACCACTGCACCGCCACGACCAGGGGTCGTGGCCTCCCTTCCTTCCATTGTGTGGAACATTTGTGCAACACCTTCCTCGGCAACCTGGTGGCTCGAGCCGCTTCTCTTTCGGGCATGCGCCAGCTGCTGTTGTACTGCCACATCCCGTCGGTTGCAGAATTCTCTGTCAGCGGCGTTGTTGCGTCGCCGCTATCCATGTGGTTTCAATTGTCATTCCATTCGTCGGTGACCTTTCTGCGGGTCACCAAACGAGTTCTGTTTCCCAATTCTTGTTTCGGAAGATGTCATGCACCCATCAGGTCGTCGCCATTGATATGTAACCATTGTTGATGAGTAAATCTCATACCGGACTCATGCCGCGTTTAGCATCAAAATTCCACAATGAAGATGGAGGGGTCGGGCTGTATTTTTTCGGCCCACTCCCTCCGCATTTGGGTAATATCAAGTGGCTTCGAATTCTAAACCATGATGGAAAACTAAAAAAAGGAACAAAAAAAAGTTAAAACCCTACCTTTGATCATCATTTGTCATTCATTGTCAGAGTCATGGAAAGTAGATGAAGAGAATTGTCGTTCGTCGCGTCTTCTGTATGCTTCCAAACCCGAGCTGCGTCGGCTGTGAAATACGCACCACCTCGGTAATTGTCTGGGGAATAAATGGAAGAAGGATCATCGACGATGTTCTTCGTTGGAAGAACAAGTTTTTCATTCTTCATTAGGAGAACTCTAATCCTCCCAAGCTCTCCACTTTCCCAACCTCCACCCAAATTCCATGTAAAATAATATTATATTGAGTTGTCTAATATTTCATTGGCACCGAAAATCAAAAATAAGAATCAAACTAATTAGATAGGCTCCACCTAATTAATGTGAAGGGTTAGAACAAAATAAATAAAGGGGAGTTAAAGAGTATCCCCTATATTAATTGGAGATTGAGGTGTTATCTACATTAATGGGGAGTTTCACGGGGTTAAAATACCAGGTGGTCCCTACCACATTTATCCTTTTATGGGAGGTTGATTTCGGGTGGGCCCCACCACCATAACCTCTCATGGGAGGTAAGGTGTGGTGGTCCCACCTCCAACCTCCATGAGGAGGTTTTAACCACCACACACCAAATAGTGCCGCAAATAAAATAATGTGTAGCTCAATTTTTTTATTATTTTTCCAAGAAAACCCAAAATCTAACATTTATTCTTGACCAACTGTCATTGAGGTGAAAGTATCCTTAAGCGAATACTGGCACTGCGAGTTCAACGGTGCCCTCAGATTTCAATTCCAGGAACCGGTTCAAAATTTATAAAATCCCACTCATATGTTTATTGAATGAACCCGAAAAAAACATCAAAATTTTATTCTGGGAAAACCGGTCCTTGGAATCACATGCCGTCAGATTTTGCAGACTCGTAAAAATGCCATGTATTTATGAAAAAAAAATCCTCTGCAATTTGGGGACATTACATTCTCCCCACCTCAGGGATTTACGTCCCTATAAGCTACAACTCAAACTAAGAGAACTAATGGGGGTACTAATCACCGATATGAGCCTCCCACTCCCATGTGCTCTCATTGAGGTTCCCATGCTGCCAACGAATGCGTACCAGAGGTATCGACCATCCATGAAGGACCTGCTCCTATTGATCATCAATATCCACTAGAACTTCATCAAAATTCTCCCCATCATCGACGTCCAACTCCCCATGGTCGATGATGTGAGAAGGGTCATGCACATATCTCCTCAGCTGGGATACGTGGAAGACGTTGTGCACCTAGTTCAACTGAGGCGGAAGAGAAAATCGGTATAACACCTCACCAACTATGTTGAGGACCTGAAAAGGTCCGACAAAATGTGGAGATAACTTGCCGCCTCAACCAATCCCCTTAAACCTTATTGGGGTGAGACCCATAGAATGATGTGGTCACCATCCTCAAACCCCAGAGGTCTCCGTCTCTAGTCAGCATACATCTTCTATCTACTCTGTAAAGTCTTCATCCGCTCCTAGATGATGTGAACATTCTACGGGGTAGCTCGCACCATCTATTTTCCCACTACTGCTGAATCCCCAGGGTCAGTCCAATAAAAGGATGATCTTCATGGTCGTCTGTATAATTCCCCAAAAGGTTCCATCCCGATGGTAGAGTGATAGCTGTTGTTGTATGAATACTCCACCAAAGGTAAGTCATCATCTCAGCTGCGACTGAAGTCGAGGACAGAAGCACACAACATGTCCTCAAGGGTCTGAATGTTCCACTTAGTCTGACCATCCGTCTGAGGATGGAAGGTGGTGTTCAGATGAAGATACGTCCCGAAATCCTCCTGCAACTCCTTACATAGCGGAGAAGGAAACTGTGTGTCGCGATTGGAGACAATAGAAGAATGTAATCCATGTAGCCGCACAATATCCTACATGTAGAGGCATCCCAAGCTCCCTACTAAACCCTGATCTTTGATCAGTAGGAAGTGGGCTGACATGGAGAGTCAGTCTAAGATCACCCAAATTGAGTCATGGCCCATAGATGTACGTGGACTTTCTGTCATGAAGTACATGGATATCACATCCCACTTCCACTCTAGGACAACTAGAGGCTGAACCAAGCCTGCTGGTACCTAGTGCTCTGCCTTCACATGTTGACAAATGAGGAACCAAGAGACAAACTCTGCAACTCCCTTCTTCATCCCTGGCCACCAGTTCTGTCGTTGAAGGTACGGTTACATCTTCACCACTACTGTATGTATTTCTAAAAGAGATGTGTGGAACTCCACCAACACTTCCTCTTAACGTGACACTGGAACCATAGTTTTTCCTCTGAAAAGGATGACGTGCTCCCCACCTTCAAAAAATCCATCAGGTGCCTGCCCTGTGGATATTTGAGAAAATCCTGTCTCACAGTCAGCTTCTCCACACTATGTCTCCCAGACACTCTGGAGAAGTGGAGGAGTGACTATATGTGACTGAAGGCATGATGCTCTATCTTGGTCCACAAAGGATATCAGTATAGAAACCAGCTGCTTTGTCACCTTGTCTAATAGTTGTATACCAGATCTCCTACTAAGTGTATCTAATACAACGTTCCCATTCTCAAAAGTATAAACTATCTCAAAGTCATTGCCCTGGAGGAACTCATTCCATCGATGTTGTCTCAGGTTCATGTCCTTTGGGGAGAAGATATACTTGAGACTCTTGTGATCAGAGTACATGGTGAAACGCTCTCCCATCAGATAGTGTAGCCACATCTTTAAGGCGAAGAACATTGATGCCCACTCTAGGTCATGGTTAGCGTAGTTATACTCATGTTTCCTCAGATGCAGAGAACCATAAGCAATCAATGCTCGCTCCTGCATCAGGACACACCCGAGTCTGGTCCCTGATGCGTCGCAGTAGACTATGTACCCTACACACTCCTATGGAAGCCTCAACATGGGGGCACTACTCAGCCTCTGCCTCTGCTCCTAAAAGCTCTTCTGTCATCTGTCTGACCACACGAAGAGTTTCCCCTTCATTGTCAAAGCTGATAGTGGTGCTGCAACTCTAGTGAAGTCTGGCACAAACATTCGATAATATCCAGCCAATCCCAAGAATCTGTGTACCTCCGTCACACTCCTGGGTGGCTCCCAAGCAAGTACAACCTCAATCTTTACTAGATCCACTACAACTCCAGCCTCCGAGATGACGTGTCCCAAGAAGATAACCTCTCGGATCAAAAATTGTCACATTGAGAGCTTAACATAAAGATGATGCTCTTGGAGTGTATCCAGTACTACCTGCAAATGGATGGTATGGTCTTCCTCAGTAGTCAAGTAGATCATAATTTCATCGATGAAGACTACGAAAAAAAGATCGAGGTATGGCTGGAAGATCTTTTTCATTATTCCCATGAACACTTCTAAAGCATTGTTTACACCTAATGGCATAACCAAGAACTCATCGTGTCCATACCAACATTTGAAAGTCGTCTTCTGCACATCCACATCTCAATCTCTGAGCTAGTGATAGCCTTATCTAAGGTCTATCTTCGAGATCCATTGTCCTCCCTTCAGATGATCAAAGAGGTTGTGAATCTTTGGGAGTGGGTACTTGTTCTTCACAGTCACCTAGTTCAGGAAACATTAGTCGACACAAAGCCTCAAGCTTCCATCTACGTTCTTGGAAAACAGTATCAGGGCTGCCCAGGGGGAAACATAGGGCTAGATGAATCCCTTACTCTAAAATTCCTCCAACTGTACCTGCATCTCACGAAACTCAGCGAGAACCATATGATATGCTGGTGTTCATACCGGTGCTATCACATGGCATAGCTCAATGTAGATTTCCACTTCTATGTGAAGAGGTAGACCTGTAACATCTTCAGGGAAAACATTTGGGTACATGTCTACTACTACAGGATAGCTCGGACTCTGCACATCAACCGCTCTGAGGTTAAGGTAGGTCAACTGATGAGTGATCGGCTGCACCCTTCTCCGAGTAATTATGTCCTACGCTGCAAAGGCTCCCTTTTTTCCGGTAAAGGTGAACCTAGTCCCATCCATGTGAACACACCACACTTTGCACTGAATAGAGTTGATCTATTAATAGACTATTGATAACCAGCCCATACCCAAGATGATGTTGTAAGGTCTCGATGCCGCTACGAGGAGATCCCAGCTGAAGCACTCACCTCTTAGAGTGAGCTCACACTGCCGGCAGGATTGCGTGATCTTCGAGGCTGCTCCCATAAAAATATCTTGCTATAAGTATCGAGCCAATGGCTCTGTCATAATCCCCGAGCTCCGAATGAGGGTAGTGGCAATAAAAGAGTTACTCGCACCTATGACTATAAGAACTACTAATAAGGTGGAGTAGACACAGATCTTACCTTGAATTATCTCCAGAGCGCCGTGATCATAAGCCTTAGCTACATGGAGTTGAGATCGCCCATGTACTCCTGCTTCCTATGGCCGTGGTGGACCTCCTGGAGGTGGTGGAGGTAAAACCTTGCAACACCATCCACCACCAACTGTACGACCATCTACTTTTCCATGTCCTCTTGCGCCCTACAGATTGCCTCAATCGAACCTCTGGCTCTGCATTGAAGGTCCCTCAACTATCTGATGATCGTATGAATGATGGATTGTATTGTCACAAGCCATGTGAGACAGCCCGCTGCATGTTAAACACTTCTTGTTCCTTGAATGACTGGCTCTGTCTCATGTGCCTTACACAACAGTACCCGAGTCCTGAGTTCATCCACCGGATGGTTTGGTCCGCTTGGACCTCGGCGAAATCTGTCATCTTCCAGCTGCATAAGACTCTGAAATGTGCCTCCCGGTGGGGGATCTTGCTACTAGTGACTTATTAACAAGGAATCTCTCCACTAAGAGGGATCTCTCCAACACCCCTTCATGTGTCGGAATTCTGAGGTAGATCATTGAAGCCCTGATCTCTCGCCTAATGCTCAGCTCGAAGGTCTGGGCCCTAAATAATGGGTCCCACACCATATCTATGGAGTATCGGGAGAGGACGGTGAACCTCAATGAGTACTGTGCCACCGTCATGCTACCATGTTGTAGATGAAGTAGCTCCATTATCCGCACCGCACGTAGGGTGGCTGGACAAACTCCACCCAAAAAAGGCTCTCCAAGTCTTCTCAAAGTAGTGTTTCCTCGTCATGCACCTATAGAATCATGCCCCACCATATTCCTGCTGCATCCAGAAGCAGACTCACGACATGGATCCCCATAAGGTCTGCTGGTGTTCCTACTAGTCTGAATACTCTCACCACAGCCTCTAGGCAATCCACAGCTGCCTGCGGGTCCATCTCGCCCCTGTACCTGGGAGACATCTGGCGTTGGAACTCTTGCAACACGCCCAGGAGGCATGCACTCTCTAATGCTGAATCTATTGGAATCGGTGGCCCAACAGGTAGTGGTACCGCTGGTTCCTCTGCTGTGTTTGGTCCCTACACCAAGGCCTCATCGCTCGGTGGGCTACCATCTCCTACAACTCTTAGAACCCTGGCTATCTCTTTGCATGGAGGCATCATTTAAAGTAACAGGTGAACCATGTTCATTATGTTATACGTGGTGAGATGACTCAAAAGAGATCACAAAGAAGACTCTTCAAAACACACACACAATCACTATTTTTGTGCACTGAGTCAGAAATCAGAAATCAGGGTCCTGGTGTATGGATACGTCGGCCCCCGCACCAACAGTGGTCTCCCTGAACTAAAAACTGCACTCACCACACATAACACTATTGGTTCACATAAAATAACAACGTCCTATGTTCTATGGTAGAACTGAATCCTCTGATACCAATTTTTCATGACCCGTCCCCCGGGGCCCATGTCATGACTACCCCAAGACCGCCTTCCATAGGCCTAGGGCTGGTGACTAGAACCAAAGGCATAAATCCCTAAACTAGGAAGGCTTTGCCTTTATAATTGAAAACACACAAAACATAGTACACACACTACTTCATCCTTCTCCTCTGGTGGCATTGTTGTGCCGCCGCTATCTATGCGATGAAAATTGTTGTTCCATCCATCGGCGAACATTCTGCGGGTCACCGGACGAGTTCCGGTGGCCCAATTATCGTTTCGGATGTTGTCACGCACCCCTCAGGTCATCGCCTTCGATCTATAACCATAGATGACGAGTAACTATCATCTCAGACTCCTACCCCATTTAGCGTCAAAATTACACAAAGAAGGAGGAGGGTTTGGGCCGTGTTTGTTCGGACCGCACCCTCCGCGTTAGAGTGATATCAAGAATCTTTGAATTCTAAACCACGATGTAAAACAAAGATAGTGGAACAAAACAATGTTCGAACCCCTACCTTTGATCATAGTTCTCCATTCATTGACAGAGTCACAGAAAGTAGATAAAGAGAATTGTCATTCGTCGCATCTGCCGCACTCTTGCAAACCTGAGCTGTGTTGGTTGTAAATGATGCTCCACGTCGGTAGGTGTCTAGGGAATAAGTTGAAGAAAGAACATCGCTGACATTCTTCTTTTGAAGAACACGTTCTTCATTCTTTGTTTAGATAACTCTAATCCTCCCATTCACTCCCCTTTCCCGACCTCCACCCAAATGCCAATTGAAATAATATTATATTGAGTTTTTTAATATTTCTTTGGCACATAAATTCAAAAATAAGAATTAAATTAATTATATAGGCTCCACCTAATTAATGTGAAGGGTTGGCACTAAATAAATAAAGGGGAGTTGAAGAGGCTCCCCTATATTAGTTGGATCTTGAGGGTTTCTCCACTTTAATGGGGATTTTCAAGGGGTTAAAAGCCTGAGGTGGTACCTATCACATTAATAACCTAATGGGAGGTTGAGAACGGGTGGGCCCCACCACCATAACCACTCATGGGAGGTTATGGTGCGGTGTTCCCACCTCCAACATCCATGAGGAGGTTTTGACCACCACACACCAAATGGTGGCTCTAATAAAATAAATTGTAGCTCACTTTATTTTATTATTTTTCTATGAAAACCCGAAATCTAACTTTTATTCTCAACTAACTACCATCGAGGTGAAAGTCTCCTTAAGTGAATATCAGCGTTGTGAGTTAAAAGGTTCCCTTAGAATTCAATTCCAAGCACTGGTTCAAAGGTTATAAAAATGCGCTTGTGCATTTACTGAACGTACCCGAACAGAACATCAGAAATTGATTTCGGGCACACCGGGACTCAGAATCTCATGCCGTTAGAATTTGCGAACTCATAAAAATCCTATGTATTTATGAAGAAAAATTATCACCGAAATTCTGGGTCATTACATAATGAGTGCTCACCTATATTCAATATATTGATTGATTTTAGTAAATTGTGGAAAAATCCATATAACATTTTATTATATAGTGCAACTACCATATTTTTATTATATAGATTGAATGATATTTCCTCAGATTGTTACTTATTTTATTTGATAATGATTTATATTAAATGTGTTTATCATGTCATGATTATTAATTGAATTATTAATGATTTCCTTATATGAATCCAATTTAAAATGATATTAGAAATATTTTACTTCCAATGGTTATTTATATTCTGTTGAATGAATCCTATTCCACATTAATGGGTTATTTATGATATAAAAGTTTAATGGATTTCATTAGAATTATTTATCATCCATTGGTTCTTTACAAGTGATAAATGATTTTATCATAAAAAAATGTACTCATAAGAATAGATGAATATTGTATTATGTCATCTGTCACCATCTAATTCATTAGATAAAATGTAATATCTCTTTAAATAAGTACTGAAGAGTGGATTTTGAGTATTTAAGAATCATGTTAATTGATACAGTGGATAAAAAATTTAATCTTCCCCATAACAATTTTTGTTATATATTATTATGATTTCACTTTTTATACTTATTTTCATTATTATTATTTTCTCTCATTGATCATGTTTTATGAACCAATAATTTATTATGTAATTAAAATCCATGTTATTTTATGTATAATTTATTATATATTGGTTAAAATTTTATTCTAACTTCTAATTATACTCATATTCTCATATTTTGCTCAGTAATGATATTTGATTGATATCACATTTGTTTACCCATAATGATAATTTGATCTCACACCATTTCATATGTTATACTTTACAAGGGATATTTATATGAATATTATTATGTTTATATATGGTTTTATAATGTATAGAACATATGTCAAATATTAAAGAGTCACTATGGATTATTTATTTTTATATATAGTGGATAAATGTCTAATTTATACAAAGAAATTGTGTTTTGATAGTCAATTTATCATTTCAATTCTCTTAGGCTCGAATCCTAAAACATAAGAGAAATTTTTTCATCAAATTTTTTATTGAGGTTACATAATTTGATGATCTTTTTCAATAAGAATCGTAATATAACCTTAGAAACATGAGGTTCATTACTAGATATGTTGTCTTGAAAATTTTAGTTATGTAACACTGATAATTCAATAAACTTATTAGCATTCCTAAAACTGTATTAACCACCAAAACTCACTCTAACACCATTTATATCAACCTTTCCAATATTTTTCCCCTAGTCGAGCAGACTCACGATATAAGGCCTCAGGCAAAAAAAATATATAGCAGATGACCATTCACCAGACTAGGTTATATTGAATTATAAACAAGCTTATAATTTATCAAATATTAAATAGAATAGATCAACAGGAAAAAAATGGTGTGCGCTAACTACGTATGTTATGAAATGGCTTTGGAAAACATCACTGGACCGGTGAAAATATATTTAAAACAAATGTGTGAGCATTAAATTCCTAGTAAGGGTTTTGAAACAATTGATATATACTTATAAAATATCATTTTGAAAATGACTATGTAAATACATTTAGAAATACCCTTTCTAACTTACTATTTGAAATTACTTATGGTTTAAAAATGAAGATAATTTTAAACTGTACTAACGTTCAAAAATTCATAAACAAAATCCAATGTTTTTTTTGAAAAGCATACACATGATTCTAAAAATAGAACACTATTATGAGGAATCCTGAATCATTGAAAGCTATCTGGGCCTACCCACTTGATGAACGATGGGTTCACTCCCCATTCCCTTCCACATTTAAAACGGGAAAGCACCGAGTTTTTTAAAAACATTTTATTATTTATTGAATTATATAAAGATATATATAGTCACTGGATATTTAAATATTAAAAGAACTTCACTGCATTAAATTTCACATTCATAATGGAATATATATATATATATAATACATGAACTTACATTACATTACATACAATTCTAGTTATCACCAAAAAAATCTACCATATAGGCATTGCATGGACAAACCAGGTATTTAATCCATTTTCTTTGAAATAAATTTTCCAAAATTGATTTTAATTATTTTTTATAAAATTGTAATGGAAAAAATTTAAAATAAAATACATCAAGGATATCAATGTACTTGATATTATTTTAATTAAATCATAAAATCGAACCCATGAGTTTATAATTATCTGAAGAGTGTTGATGAGGCGCATAATCACATGACCATGTTTATATGAAGATGTGACCACCTTAATGTTAATATATCGAGATGAAATGTTATTCACACTTTTTCAGAAACAAGATGATAAAAATTATAATATTTTAATAATATTATAAATATAACTATATTCATTCCATCCATGAGAAAATTAAAAATAAGGTCATGTCCAAATCCTTGATATTAATTTTAGCCTATATCCATACATGATTTGTTTCACTATAGAATCATGTACTAATATGAAGATATATATATACATATGTATGAAGTATTTGAATTTGATATAATACACTGATATATATTTATATTCAGCCCATTTACATTACTTTAATGAAATAAGTCATTAATACAAAAAAATACTTATATATATTCAAGTATGACAAACATGAAATAACATATTTATATTTATATACATATATATATATCATGAATTTGAATTATACATATATAAATTTTCGAATCACTTGTGTTTTAATCTAGGATTTGAGATGAATATATATATAGAGAATAAATATTATATATTATTGAATGTAAGGTTAAAAAACAAAAGTAATCACTTAATTCAAAACATAAAAACATGATAAAATACAATTCGTTTATATAGAGACCAATTATTTGAAAATTAACATTTATGGAGAAACAGAACCCATTATCTAATTCTCAAAAAAACATAATTTAGACATACATTTCCATAAGATATAAAATGATGATGTAAAATATGTTTTTGAAAAATAATAAATATTGAATCCCTTACAGAAGAACAAATCCAATTATGGTTTTGATAAATTCAAATAAATATTTCTTATTATATTTTCATAACAAAATATTTAAATATTTGATTCTAAAATAAAAAAGTAATTATAAAATTAAAGAAAAAACCCCTCTATAAATAATTCCTAGGAGTGACAATGATGCATAACATTGGCAGAGCATAGAAACTAATTCATGTAAAATAAAACATTTGATAAAACAATTCAACAGATAAACATTGTTTTATAATTTCCATTACCTTTTATTTTCAAACACAAAATATAAATCACATAAATATCCCATTAAAATAAATCCCTTACTAAATATTATCAATGTTCCAAGATGAAAATAAAACTAGTTGATTTTATTTGGAAGAAACTGATAAATAATCACGATGGAAGTAAATTTTTTCATGTGAAAATTAAAGAGAGTCAAGACCCTAAATCTCCATAAACATAAATGATCACCTACCTAAAAACAAAGGGAATGTTTGAGACCTCTAGACACACAGATTGAAATGAATTTTTTTATCTCATCAAGGGATGGTAGAAGGCCTTTTTTATGGCCACAACCTTATATGTACATTAGAGTAAGAAAAGAACAAAAGTAGATCGAGACAGGGACCCAGGGAGCTTGAAATGTAAGATGAATATGGAGACTGATTCAAAGAATAAAAACCAACATGCCAGAATGAATGAAATTATTAAAAAAACATATCTCGATAGAGAAATTGATACCCCGAATGTGGTTTTTCAGCACATGACAACGAAAATACATATTCAATTAGAATTAAAACAAAAAAGAAGTACAATATGTTGATTGGTTCGATTTAATAATACAAAATATGGACATCATAATTTATCAAGGGAATGAATCATTTATCCACAGAAATGTTCAAATAAAAATGTCAGACGAGGATCACAACAAAATCAAACAACCAAAAAATGACAATAACCATAGTATAAACAAAAAATATTTGGATCCTAAAAGGAATAACCATCCTAGGGCTAGATCGATGGAATACCAAACCGAAACCCTAACCCATATTAGTGCTTAGGCCAGATTTCACCTCTTCTATGAATGATGTTTCTCAGCCTCCATCAACAGCGTGACTCAGCTCGTACCAAGAAACACCCCAAGATACCTCTACCTCATCCACACTCATTATCACATTGTTACACCCCCAAGACACAGAAAGATTTCTTCAACACCATTAATCGTAGAGTGCAACTCGAATCAATTACTCTCAAAAGAACCCTCACGACGGTGCTCCCAACCCGCTAAAACCCTACCCGCATTCAGTTTTCCCTTCTATTTTTCTAAAAATATTTAATTACAAACTCAAAATTTATATATTATCACATATATATAAGTGGTTATTATAAAATAAAATATTATAAAAATAAACTAATATATATATTCCGTATCTTTTGAAAGCTAAAATTTAAAACCAATAATAATTTCAATGCCTTATTAATATAGATATATTATATAATTATGATTTATTAAAAAAATTCATAATATTTAGAAGATTATAAGATATTAATACAATCCAAATTTATAATTTAAATCAAATAATCATATTTTTTTAAAAAATAAATTAACTATATTCATATATCAATATAATTATTATTGAAAATATTCTATTAAATAAATTTTTTGATAAAAATATATTCTATTAATTAAAAATAGTTATTTTAAATTATTTATAAAATTAAGCAACATAATATTTACTTTTATAATAAATTATGATAATGTATTTATAAATAAAACTATAAATTTCAATTTTTATTTTAAAGACAGCCGTCTAAAAAATGTTTTTACTATAAATGAATCTATATAATAAACAAGGTTTAAAATATCCAATAAATTACATTATTCCCCCCTTTAAAATAATTATGTCTTCACAATTCATTTCATCAGACTAATTACAATTCTTAATCTCTATCATTGTAATTACGAAACTAGGACTGCTAGACTTTTAAAAATTCTGGCTTAGAAGGCAACATTAAATTTATAGATTTTTATTTAGTTTTTCCATGGATACCAATTATAAGTTCCCAACCATTAACATTACATAGTAGAGGACCTTTCAGAGGTCTAGATTCTTGTGAATTAGATACAAGATTACGATTTATCAGAGTTGCAACATAGTAGATCAAAATTATCAAAAGACATGATGTCTAAAAACACCATAAATGAAGTGAACGCCTTTAATAAAATTATCAGGACCTATAAAAATATATTTTGAAAAATGGGGTGAGAAAAAAATTCTCAGTAATAGTTTCTAAACCATTGATAAATAATTATAAAATATCCATTTGAAAATAACTTTGTTAATAAATTTATAAATACCCTTCTCAAAAAATATTTGAAATTAAATACGGTCTAAAATTTTTAGATCATTTTAGAAGGTATGTACGTTCAAAATTTCATAAACATATACCAGTGTTTTACTGAAAAAAATACGCATGATTCAGAAAATAAAACACTATTCTAAGGACGCTTGAATTGTTGAAGGCTGTATGGGCCTACCCACTTGCTGAAGGATGGAATCACTCCCCCATTCCATTCAATATTTACATAGGTCAAACGATGGGTTTTCCGAATACATTTTAATCTTTCATTTTTACTTATATATATATATTAATTGGAGTTTTCAAATTTAAAAATATTTCACTTATTTAAATTTCTAATTCATAATTACATATATATATATATATAGTACATGAACATCCATTTCATCACATACATGTTTGGTTATAACAAAAAATTCTTCGATATAGGCATTTGCACAAATAAATGAGTTATTTAATCCTTTTTTCATTGAAATAAATTTTCCACAATTTATTGTAATTATTTTTATAAAATTATAAAGGATAAATTTAAAATTAAATACATTCAAGGATAACAATGTACATTTTATTTCAGGAATTAAATCATATAATTAAAACAATGATTTTATTATTATCCGATGAGTGTTGATAATGTGCATAATTGTAAGTCCATGTTTATATGCAGTTTTGACAACATTAATGTTAATTTATCACAATAACAAGTTATGAAAACTTTTTCAGAAACAAGATGATAAAAATTATAATATGTTAATAAAATTATAAATATAACTATAACTATTCCATTCACGAGAAAATTTAAATTATGGTCTTTTCCAAACCATTGATATTAATTTTATCCCATATCCAGACAAGATTTATTTTCACTATCATATCAAGCACTAATATGTCGATATATGTATATATAAACATATATATGAATTATTTGGATTTAATAATATATATATATATATATATTGAACCTATTTACATTTATACTATAAAATTAGTCATTAATAATAAAAATACTTATATATATTCTTGTATGAAGAAATTGAGATCACATACTTAAATTTAAATACATTTATATGAATCAAGAATTTATATAAAAAATATATAAATTTTGGAATCAATTTTATATTAAACAGGGATAAGAGATTAATATATATATATACACAACAAATCAAAATTGTAAATTCAAGAATTTAAGTTTTTATAATAAAAGTAGTCACTTAATTCGAAACATAAAAATATAATAAAATATATTTCCATTATATATAACCCGATTATAGGAAAATACACATTTAAAGAGAAACTAAACCCATTATTTATATTCTCAGAGAAACATAATTTAGTCATGCATTTACATAATACATAAAATGATCACTTAAAATACGTTTTTTCATAAAAATAAATATTGAATCCCTTACGGCAGATCAAATATTATTATGGTTTTGATAAATTCAAATAAATATTTCTAATTATAATTTAGTAACATACACATAAAATATTTGATGCTACAATAAAAAGGTAATTAGATACTTTTATAAAACAAACCTATATAAATAAATCATAGTATTGAAAATTATTTAAAACATTGGTAGAGTATAGAAAATAATTCTTCAAAAATAAAACATTTGATAAAAAAATCAATAGATAAATACCACTTTATAATTTCCTTTACCACATATTTTCAAACACAAATAACACATCACATAAATATCCCAAAAATATAAATCCCATACAAAACATTATCAATGTTACAAATCTAAAAATAAAACAGGTAGATTTTTTGGAATAAATCCCATAAATAAACATGGAGGATGTAAATTTCCCTTATGGAAAATTAAATGCAGTCAAGAACATAAATCACCATAATCATAAATGATACCTTCCTTGAAAAGCAATTCAAATTATCATACATCTAGACACACACATTGGAAAAAAAATTATCTCCTCAAGCGATGGAATAAGGATTTTTTTATAGCCATAGCCTGCTCTATGTACAGTGTACGAAAAGGACCAAACCATGTCTATAAATGGACTCATCTTGCTTGAAATGAAATATGAATATATAGACAAAGGTGGAAAATAAAAACTAGTATTCTAGAATAAATGAATTCATTAAAAAATAGACGTTGTCATAGAAATTAATACCACAAATTCAATTGTCTACCTCATGGAAACAAAATTATATATTCAATTATAACTAAAAAAGAAAACCAGTAGAAAATGTTGATAGGTTTGATTTAATAATTCACAAAAGGGACATCAGAATCTATCATGAGATATAATCAATCATCCAAATAGAATTTCAATATAAAATTTCATAACTAAACCACAATAAATTAGACAACCCATAAATGACAACAACCATTGTTTATCCAAATGAAAATTGGGTTTATAAAAAGAAAAAAACCTACCTCACTCTAGATTGATGGAAATAAGAAACTAAAACCATAACCTTGATTGAAAATAGGACTAGATTCCACCGCTTCTGTGGACCACATTGCTCAGCCTCCATCCACAACATTGCTTGGCTTGAACCCGATAGTGCCTCACGATGCCTCTTCCTCAGCCATGCTCGACTTCGCAGCGTGATAACCCCTGACACAGATGGATGTCTGCAACACCATCGGTCGTGGCATGGGACTCAAACCCATCACGCTTAAAGGAACCCTCATGACGGAACTTCTAACTTGCTCAACCTCTACCTGCATTCCCTTTCCTCTTACTTTTTTATAACTATAATTAATTTAAAACTAATACTTAATATATTATCACTTATATATATACATGCTTATTATAAAACAAAAAATTTTAAAATTAAGTAATATATATATATATATTCCATATCAGTTGAAAATTAAAATTTAAAACCAATTATAATTTTAATACCCTATTAAAATAATTATATTATATATATATATATTATTTATTTAATCAAAATTCATAATATTAATAATTTTTAAAAAAATTAATCCATTCAAAATTTATAATTTTATAAAAAACCATATTTTCCAAAAAAAAATTACCTATATTCTTATATCAATATAATTATAATTTAAAATATTATTTTAAATAAAATTTTTGAAAAGAATATTCTCTTTAATATAAACAGTTATTTAAAATTACACTTTAAACAAACGGAAAATAAAATTTACTGTTAGAATAAATATGAAAATTGTACTTATAAAAAAATAGTAAATTTTACTTTTTATATTAAATAAAACAATCTTAACTTTTTTTAATTTATTAATAAATCTATTAAATAAACTATGTTTAGATATTCTGGGCTGTTACACACCTAGAAAATCTTATATGTTCCCCCTCATCTATGAAGGATACTATAAAGCAATATGTAATAACATTAAATTGGGGAGGAACCTTTCCCCTGAGATACAAAAAATATATAAATTGTAATTTTATATACATGTAAAATAAAATAATTAATGAAACTGGAAGGATTGATAATGTCAAATTTCATAATCCATCTATAAAGAAAAAAAATTATAAATTAATAATTAAAAAACAATAATTTTACCGTAATAAATGAAATTATTAAAACACCACTACATACCCATCTATAATCTATATTGGGAAATACTTTTAATAAAAATTCAATATCATGGATGATTCTATTATTTTATCTGAAATAAAAATATGAAAACATTTTTTCACTTACATTAAATTTCTTATGATGGGGGATTAAATATATATTCTCAGTAGTAATTTATAAAATGTTATCTACAATAATACTATATAATGATAAACCAATCATTCTAGTTTGAACTCTATATTTAAAAAAACATAATTTATCATCTTTTATAAAAACAAGTGAAAAAAAATTATTGAATTTAAATTTTAATTCCAAAATAATTATAGATATAAATGTAAATAGAAATTATATTGGTATGTAAAGAATATATAGATATTTAATTCAATATATAAATGATATATATAAAAAATTATCACATCTAAAAACATATAAAAATATAATTGGGATACATAAGATCTTTATTATTAATAAAATAAAGATCTATGTCATCCCAAAACTAACCAATGGCTAGTAATGAGCCAAGATTCCATGATCATTTATTGGAATCCCCCAAAAATAATAGGCTAAACATAAATAAAAAAGTATTATTAAATTTTGAAGGTGTTTTTATAATGTATAAAATATTATCATGATAGTAATAAATCAAACCATAAGAGAATATTTGATGCATGAAATTTAAGCAACCCAACTAAAATTTACCATTAACCAAAAATATCATATTTAAAAAAATGAATCAAGTAATCTATCCCAAAAATAAATGACATCCTAAAACAGACTCACCAATTTGTAGTCAATATAACAACACCATAATAAAATAGAAATGCTCTTTATAGTCTCATAGAGAATGTATTATTTGGTACCACCACTAGTGAAATATAAGAATTTTCCCTATCAGTTTTATCAAGAAAAACATCTACGTATTCACCATTGTTTATATATAGGGTTGAGTATACAAATAAGTAGAATAACCCCAAAATAATTTCTAACATATTATACTAGGGAATGAAAAATTAATATCCCTATTAAATAAATATATAAAATATTTGAGATATAAAAATTAATTAACCATATAAATTCATTTAATTTAAACATTTGATACATTAATTCCATCTATTGGGCATGCCCAATTTGACATCACACACATGGATTCATCCAATATATGGAAATCCTAACTTAATGAAATACTCATGTACATTTATTCAAGCCATCACTTTTTCATTCATTTATGTTACCATGAAAATACCCATCCATTTTCTAAACCCAACAACACATCTACCAATGCAATTAAAACTCACACAATCCTATAAGAATTCTATGTTATCCCTCCAATTCTGGAATTTAACCAAATTTCACTTTTTAAAATTTTTACCAACAATCCTACATGTTCTACACCAAAACCAAAATTTATATCCACATTATAAACTAGTGTATTCTAAAATATGTTCAAAAACCAATATATCTAATTCATAAAATGAAATGGGTTTCCATAATTAAATCTTTCATTTATTCCTTGAAAATTATAGATAATTATTGAATAAAAACTAATTATTTAAGATATATAATGAGGGTATAGAAAAGAGAAGACACATACCTCTTTATATAATTTGAAACATCCATGAAGGGTGGACTAACCATATAATCCATCACACAATATATTTTTAATGTAGATTCTTTATTAGATGAGGAAATTTCATCATGAATTTTCTTCATGAAGCCTATAATCGAGATCTAAGTTATATATGATGAGAACATATTTTAATCAGGTGTAAAAGTGAATGAATATAAAATTTAATGGCCAAACAATTTCACTAATGATCACCCTTAAATTCCAATAACATCTTTCCACAAAATAGTTCTTAGAATGTGAATTTTTAATAATAGAACACATATTTACATGTCCTAGGTGAATCATCTGTGGAAATAGTTCCTTCAATAATTCAAGGTCCATAACCCCACCATGGAAATACACTATAGTAGGATACAAAAAAACATTTAATTTTAGTCCAACCACACTATTGAGCATGGAATGGGGAGGTTTCCTATTGACATGTTTCCTAGTCATAAGCAGAGTGAAGAATTCCCAATCCCATGAATTGTAAATTTCTTCCCTTTATTATTTTAGAGTTCCCATGTTGCATACCACACACATATCCATGGATTAATCCTGACTGGATTCCACCTAGAGAAGACCAAACTCTCCCATCATATTGGAGTAAACTTAAAAATCCTCCAAAACCTAGATAAATATATAATTTATTTATAATACATAAAGTAATATGGAAATACTCTTAAATTGGGTTTATTAAATTATCATCACCATTTTGATTTTTATCAGACTTAAGATAGATTTTATTGGTGTTTTGATGATTTCTAAACATTTATATTGCAACTTCTATGAATTATCCCATTTATAAACTTGAATTTCATAGTTTACCATAATAACAAAACCAAGGTAATAATATTTAGATGTAATATGATATATTTCTTATCAAAAACCTGAATTTAGGAATAACATAATTTAATAAATTTTTTCATGATCAATATTATCTCACCAAATAAAATGGATAGGATCATAATTATATTACATATGTTGTGAAACATGAGAGACATTATAAATCAATCTAACATAGAGTTTAGTAGAATAAATTAAAAATATCAAAAAATAATTCGCATCTATCAAATATTTTATCATAACAAAGAGAAAGAATTTATTTATTACCCAATCGATGATGCCCCATCCTTGGAAAGACATTCCTAAATTCATAACCTCACCCCAAATACATGACTGCTATTGATAATGATCTGAAAAATACATTACATGGAATTTTATTAACACCATTCATTTACTGATCATCTATGTTTTATCAATCATCTAATGATCAATTTGAGTTCTCAATAGTTAGGATTGTCTTATATCTACCCAAAATGTAGAGGTTAATAATGTTGGTCATAAAACACATCAAAAGGTGGAATTTTTATTATGGTCTTATAGATTTTGTTATATAAAAAATACACTACGGAAAAGAGATCCACCCCGAATCCATTGAAATATATAACATAATATCGATGAATATATTCCATTGTATAGATAATTCATACCAATAGACCATAAAATTGAGGGAGATATTTTGGGTACAAAGTCAATAATATAGCAAAATTTTAATGAAAATATTACCAAATCTATGATTTAAATTTTGGATCTTAGTTTTGACACATAAAAATTATTATTCGATTCAATTTTACCACTTCAAACAAGTTGAATGTTTCCAAATAATATAAATTATTAGTTTCACATAAAATAATGATGTGGGATTATTTTAGATTTAGTCTCTAATGACCTTGTCTTGAATTTTCATGCTAGGTCCTACCTACCCAACAATAATACTATTGTGACTAACTGTATCATTCCTTTGATAATCTATGTGATGGTGGCCAGTATCTAGTAGGAATATGACACATAGGGTATTTAATGGCCTAATGTATCGACACACATTAAAACAAGAACATCCAAGGGATTATAATTATACAATGTAAAACAACACAACTCCTTCCAATGAATTCATAACATCTATGCAAAAATAAGAGTAAAAATAAGTATTGAAAGTGATAAATGGGATAAATTAAAGCCTAACCAAAACAGAATTAGAATCCAACCTTCTCAAAGTGAGGGGAATACATTCAAAGAAAACACCAAACAATAAGCTTAGTATCCCTAGTCAAAACTATGATTCTCCTACTAATAGTTTTCCTAGGGAACTATCAAATTTCATATCCTATTTATAAGAAAAAACATGTTTGAAAAGATCCCATATATGGGTGAGTATAACAATCCTCAGTAGGACACACTTAATTCTCTAAGAATAAATATCCATGATTATTCATCTCAACACAATATATTTCAACAATGTATGCATAATAAATAATCATATATATATTAATAATATACAACCGGCCTCAAGTGTCTCAACTACCACTTCTATCTATATGATAATACTTCAGTTGTGAAGATAATTCTCATGTTGGAGGAATTTATCCATGAGCCACACAATCAATAAAGACTGACTTTTTATATGTTATACATATATGGAAATGAAATTATTTAATGATCCAATCTATTAAGATCTCATAATCATGGAAGGGGATCATATCCAACAAAAAAAAGGGGAAACCAAAAACCATATTTTACCAACCTAATGTATTGGGAATGGACACCCAGTACAAGGGGGTCAGGAAGAAAAAAATCCCTCCTATTATTGATATTTGAATCCAACCTAATAAAACATTGTGATACATGAAACTACATCTAATACTAAACCTATATAAGTGATCAAAATCATATTATAAGGATGTAATGTCCAATTTTTCCCTTGATAAAATGGGTCAAGGAAACATGATCATGTGTACCAAGACTACACTAAAAAAAATATTACTCTACAAACACCCTCAAAGGATGTGCATTGTGTGTAATGGGGGTACTCAACATGTATTTATAACATATGTTTTACCTGTTACATGTAGTCTCACATCCAATTAAAATGTCCAAATATGTGGCATGTCCCTTAGGGGAACAAGTTGTGTTATAGCTGATCTAACACTCAGAGTGTTGTATTCCCAATCCCATATACACCTAAATATGAATATTTTTTCCCTCCCATTAACTTTATTCGTGACCATGTATATAGTAGTATCCTATTACATTTCCAATACAATTTATTATACACATTATTTAATACCTATTTGTGTCTATGACCATGTGTCTTCTGATTTCTATGGAATGATTCGTGGATTAGTTCACATAGAATGTGATACTTGTCACATGTAGTATGGTATTTAATATCTTGTAAAACCCCCATTCTATATGCAGGTCCCACATTACATGATTATATGGATTACATGTCGTGTAACTCAATATTTTTAAAAACACATAGATCCTTCAAGATTCATCCTTCACCTCCATAGACTTTGTATTTATGAAAAATATTATATGTGGTTCATGGATCCTATCTGGCCGAGTCTTTATATCATAAGAGATCGAATTTCATTCATCCAAACTGATCTCAAATTCATCACCATCTCTCTTTCTATCATAGTGTGGAAAATAGGGAAGGTTTCACCTATGAAATGATCTAATAAACATCTATTCGTCCTCTAATATCCCTACACATCAATAATATCATGTATCATGAGATGCACCTATCTTATAAATATGTTGTTCTAAAGAACAAAAATATAATGATTTATTATTTGCTATTCCTCAAACCACATGCCAAAGATAAAACCAGCAATAAACATTCTATGAAATTTTATACAGAATATAAAAAAACCATTATTTGTATTGGACTCGATTCATTTCCATTATAATGGTGAATGAATAACCAAATAAATGACCATAAAAAATCATTTTGTTAATCAATCATTGATGAGTGGATAAATTAAATTTATTGTAATTGATCCACATTCAACATGTAATATCAAAACATGATTAATATATATAAATAAAATTCCTTATAATGATTTTGGATTTATCACGGAAGTTGAACTGCCCAGCGTGGTTATCATTTCTGAGATATGTGAAATTCACTACACACCAATCATCGATCCAAAATATATTTATCATTCCACAAAAAAAAATTAATCTATGGAACATATATAGAATTCTGGGGACATTTTTTAATACCCCAAGATTTCATAGTACGTTATTTCTTTAATGTAATTCAATAACTTTTACTACATGCAACAGTGAGTTCAAGCGCACCACGACATACCAAACTAGCCGTTCAAAAGCTGTTATGAATAGTATTAACTGAATTTTGAACTTTACATAATCCCTATAATTTTAGAATCCATATTATGAGTTTCTTAGACATAATGTAAGAACAAATTCATTTTTTTTCAGATAAAATAAATATTTTTAAAAAATGCAATTTTACTTCCTTTTACTGGGGAACCCTTTTTTATTCCAATATTTGAAACTATTATATATTAAAATTGACATAATAATATTTTATTTTTATAATGGACAAATAATAATTATTTTTAATATGTTTTTGGTTTTTTCTGATAAATTCTATATTTGTGTGAATAGTGAAAAATACTATATTTTAACTGAACACAACTTTATTAATCAAAAAACATTATAGTGTTTATTTTTAAATTTTAATGGTTTGGAAGTACAATTTAATTATATTTTTTCCATTTAGTTCAATAATGGTCATTGTAAGTACTTTCACTTTGAAATTGGACCTAAACAAGTGTTAATATTTTGATAGTTATTATTTCATAAAAGTACGCTTTTTGGTTTGGACAACGGCAATTAATTTTAAATAAATTAATGCAACTTCTATGCTTTTAAATTGGTAAAATATAATTCATTATTCAATTTGTAATATCAAAAATAGATTGGGGTTAATTTTTGGTATTTGTCTGAAAATATACAATTTTTGTTGAATAGTGAAAAACACTGGGTTATTGTTTAAACCCGACTTATTATTTAAATAATTATTTATTTTATTGAAATTTACTTTAGGTCAAAATAGATACATAATACCTATATATGTTTAATGTAATTCATTGGAGTTAGTTATAACAATTTTAGATATATAAAACTTTTATAAAACGTTTTACAGTCGTTTACCCACCTACTATGAGCATTTGCAAAATAAAATTAAATTAAATTTTACCACATATGTGAGTTGAATTAAAAAAATCCATGAGACATGGTTGAAATAATTATGTAAAATGTGGTTCAATAATATGAATATAATTTATGGTGAATGGTAACTTTTTACTTTTATTTACCATGGTTAAAAGAAAACAGGGTAATTAGGGGTAAAAATGTTATTATAATTACCCTAATACAAGTCCTAATTCTATTTGATAAGTATAATTAGAAAAAAAACAATATTAGGAATAAAATATTATCTTATAGGTCCACTTAAATTAGATTATGACATTTATTATTATTTAATTCATAGAAGAGAAAATAGTTTCAAATTCAATGTTTAAAAAATAAAAAATTATTAATATAGGGATATAAAAAAGATAAATTCGACTATAAATATTCATTATAAAGATAATTAGATTTCCTAAATAATATTATTTTATTTATAATATTTATACTTTAAATAATTAAATTTATTTATGAAACAATGATGATGCAGTAATTACTGTATTAATGAATGATTAAAATAATTGATATTATAAATATCCAAATACATGTAATTTGAGCATTTTAATGAATTACACTAATTTTATTGGGTAATATGTCATTTTAGGGTTGGTTAGATGAATTTATTTCTAAATAATAATTCTATTATGAATTTAGAAAAAAAAATACCAAATAGTGTCAAAATTTACATAAAAGAGTTTTAAAGAAAATTATATTATTAATTAATATTATATTATTAAAAGTCTATGTTTCTCAAAAAAGACTTATATAATGATATGTGTATCATTAATTAACCATATGGGGTTATCTTGGAGGTTTATAGTATTTTTATTAACCATATAATATAATAATACAAAGAGACATGGATAATGTCAAACTATTTAACTAAGAGTTAAATCTAAAAGATAAAGTTAATATCGTGGCCCAAACCTATCAAAAACCTATTGATTGAGTGTTTTTAGACCCATTACCACCTTATAATTTAAATAAATCATTTTATATCCATTATAAGATGAATATGATTTTATTATAAAATAATATTTCTAGATTATCCTAAGGTACCCCTCACCCCTCATATAAAAGGTCACTTCCCCTTCTCTCAAATTCACACATCCAAGGCCATTTTTCTCAGCCAAACCCTACCCAAATATCTTCCCAATTATCCTTCATTTATCCTATACTAATTACATTAGTCATAAATCTATTCTACATATCCCTTTTAATCAAATAAATAGGAAGAACTCGAAGAAGAGGTAAATATTTCATCACCTCTATCAAGTTCTTCCCTTCTTCCACTTCCTTATTCATTGTTTCATCCATTATAAAATAATGAATCTAGTATATTCTATATAATATGATTTTATTATAAATATGTTACAACCATATTCATTATTATATCCATCCTTTTAATGACATGTCACTATATGTGCGTACGTACAACATACCATCTCCACATCGTGGTGTAATTGTTATTCAATACATTATTATTTGGATGGGTATCATAATTATGTGTAATTGATGTAAATAATAAATACAAAATGATAATGATTCTTTATATATGATATAACATCCAATTATATATTATTTTAATATCAAAACAGTGATATTGTGGCCCGTGCGTAGAAACAGATTACCGTCTCCACGAAGTGAATAGATTCATTTCCAAGATCACCATTCATCAATGATTATAAAAATATATATTACTAATAAATATTTAATATATGACATAATAATTCTATTGGATATATATATATATATATATATGTACTTACATAAATCTTATTCGCCTAGATCAGTTCAATACGATATGAAAATGGAAACAACATTTATTTTTATGTACGTACTACCATATCTATAAACTGTGTTTTCCATTTCATATATATGTCTATTATAAATATTTATATTATCAATATATATGATATATAAATCAGTTTTTATATTCTGGATGTATTTAAATCATGATCTATGTGATACAATCAAGAGTAGCATGTTAAAACATGTACGATAAAGACAGCGATTATTACCTAAAATGTTAATTTTACATGGAAATTATTGTTAAATGGGTAGTATAAAGTCATAAATTAATCATGTATTGTATTGTACATGTTAATATGGTTCTGGTATAATTTAATAACATACTACGGTCTTTATAAAGGAGGTTAAACATACCCTTGACTAAAGGAAAGTGCAAGGTAAGGGGTAATTCCTCAATCTCATTATTATTTGAGATTTTTATGGGTAAGTTTTTAGTAAGACATATTTAATATTGATTTACATATTTCATAAAATAGTTTTAAATGTGAATATTTTAAGGGAATATTTTATTAAAACATCAATTTAATTGTTTTAAATATTTATTCTTCTAAATAATTTTCATTAATGTCCATGTTTTCAAAAAATTTTTATGGATTTATTTATAAGGACATGAATGTTTTTAAAATGTTAATTCCCTTAGGATGTTTTAATGTGTTATGGGACAATTTGATTCCAAAGTGTCTTTAAATATATTCCTTTCTAAATTGTGTGACATTTCAATGTTTTCATGTAAAATGTATATTTCTCTCAAAGAGTTTAACTAATCATTTTCCTCTATGTAGACATCCTTTGATGGAATTTTAACATTATTTGAAGTTGATTTATTATGATACAAATAATCCATATTTTATTGAAGGTTTTGGGATATGTTTGACTGTGGATGAGATAATTTTATACCATTCATGGTTTATGGATAATGTATGGACATTTCATATGATACTTTTATTATTAATGTTTATGTTTTTTGTAAACATTTTCATATGTGGAATGCATTGGACTTAGTAAGTGACGGTTAGAACCCATTATAGCTCCTCGAGGTATCGGTAGGTGTCATGAGACACCTAAAAGTGGAATTGGCCAAGGTCTTTCCCAATTTGATATAAGGTTTTGGCTGAGGCCAAAATCATTTTTTAGACATATTGGCCGAGGCCTTGACAAAATGTTTCAGAATCTCAGGCATTATTCATTCCATCATTATGAAATTAGTTATTTAATGTGATTATTCGAGTATTATAATATCCATGTGTGTAAGTAAATGGAATTATTTTGATTTATTTTTTCCATATTATGATCCAATTTTTGTTTAGAAGGCTGTGGTTTTTATTACACATCTTTCCTTGAATGTTTTTAGCTCCCACTAAATTATTTACCCTTACTGAGCATCTCAACTCACCCTTTTATTATGTTTTATTTTCCAAGGATCCCAAGAAGTGTTTTATATTTGAGATTCAGGGTTATGATAAAGGAACAATCGAGTTATCAATGGATTATTTTGTTTTTTGTATGTTAAAAACTGTAATGTAACATTCATGTATGTAATCTATTTTCCAAGACTACTAAACTGGTCAGTCTTTCAGGACATGATTCCTTGTAATTATGCCAATGTTTTAAAATAATCCACCGACTCTGGGAATCTAGGTTTGGGCCGTTACACATGTGGTTATCCTTTTTATTTTCCCATAATATGATATATATATATAAAGGATATATTAGGTCATCTAATTTAAAGAGATAAATAATTTACAATATTTTATTTGTATATTTATTCATCCACTACGACACTCAACCCAAGTGTCCGACACACTCCGTGGCTATATCACTCATATGGTAAAAACCAATCTTTAAACTCCACATTATACGAATAAATTTGACATGATCCTATATTACTCATTTATACCACTATTTTAGGAATACTGGGAATGGATTAATTTTATATAATTTATAATTACATTTTTTTAGTACTGGGAACAACTGTTTTTGGAATATCATTTATTCGTAGCTCTTTCTGATAAAAATATTTGCAGATATATTTCAAATTATTTCTTGGTAAAAATAAATGCATTAAATTCAATCCATCACAGTTTTTTTCATTGTCAAAAGAAAAAAAATATAAATAAGGTGTGGTTCCAATGCTTGCATCATGGTCTGCCACTCTACGATGATATATTGATGTATATCATAATTCCATCAGTGAAACAAAAATGGAACCACTAACCCAAATATGATCTTTTCCTACTGGTCCTTAATATCTAGTCATTACTCAGTAATAGTAGCCTAATTCAAAATTATTATCTCTCCCTATTCGAAAACATAAGATGGTTCATGATAATATGTACTCATAATTATCATTTGAAAGATCTCATGTACCTGGTGTAATTAATGTGTTATGGTGAAGAGATATTCCACCATTACATCCATACATATTATCTGGAAAGGGATTATGAATCCCATTAAAAACGTTCCACCAATACCATATATCTGTAATCCACATTGAGGTGAGAAACTTAGTCCCACATGACCTCCTTCAACATTCACGAAAGGCCTACATCGCGGGTCCGGATATTAATTATGATGGCCCTATTTATTAGTCATTAATTTTTGAATAATAAAAACTTCAATATCATATATATTACAAATATCCATCTAACAAGTGTTTAAAATCATTCATTAACCCTACAAATTGGTGACCCATAGGCTTTCCTCTACAAAGCCTTGAATATTATCATATCGATAGTGAAATTGTTTGTATTTTTGTACAACAATTCTTCCAATGGTAGGTGATCCGCCCAAATACAAGAAAATTCAATCATGATACACCAAAACATATCTGCCATTATATAAATGGTCCAGATAGATTTACTATCAGTCTATCTGTGAAACATTTTTTTAACTCGCAACTAATTACCAAAGGCATAATAAAATACTGTATGTAATTGTGACAGGAACCAAGTATCATTGTCCAATATGATTGTCAAGGGAACTCTGTGGAATCAAACTATCTCCTACACATATTGGAATCTCATTCCCAATATTAAACTCTAATATCATATATTTAGGAAGTGTATGAATTACCATGTTTGTCTATGATCAACTATGTGGAATCATTTCAGGTAGAAATTTAAAGAATCCCAATATCATGCATGTGATCTACCTATAATGATTATAACTCTATCCCACCCTGATATATAGTCGAATAAGTTCTTTGAAATGCTGGATTACAAATAACAATTCTTTTTTAGTGTCTACAATGGTCTTTGTCACATTGATCGCACCATTTCTTAGAAACAACTATGATGAGAAGATATATCATGTTGTAAAAACAAAACAATTTTGGACAGACCATTCACTAGACTGTATTGTGTTGAGGTATTATATATCTTTATTTGATAGATGGACCCTCAAAAAATGATGTTTAATTCCACCTAGTAAACGAATCCTCCCATTTGAATCATGGTTGGACCATTTCGCATGCTACACCCCCCAGTACGATGTGTTAATACCTATTATGAACCCAAAAAAATCTAAAACACTACCAGCAACTCTAAAAATCCTACCAACAGTCCCCAATAAAAAAATAAATCAATAATAATGTTTTAAAAATACATATTAAAATACATAAATTACCTCATAATGGGGTATACTTAAATTATATTTCTCTTAAAGAAGTTAATATATTTTTTCCTATAGATGGAAACATCATTCTTTTTAGTGACTATATATACACCTTTCCTAAAAATTACAATCATAATGATGTGAAACTATTGAATCCATAAATATAATTCAATGATTTTTTCATAAATATATCTCTCTCACAATGGTCTTAGAAAAATATGAAAATGTACATCTTTTTCTTTTCTTGTTTGAGAGTACACGATAATGTAATCTATAAATATATGAGATTCCACTGACCATAGGATAAATAAATTGAATGAAATGGATAGAAATATAATCCAATGTATTAATACATAATTCAAGGATTATTTTAGTATTTAAAAAACCTATCCTTCAATAAAATAATAAAAACACACCACATACTATGGGATGCATGAGATATAAACATTACCACATAAAATAAAAAACAACCTAAAAAATCCGAGTAGTTGAATAAAATGAAATAAGTTATCCAATTAATACATAAAAGGAATAATGATGAAAAAATCATATTCTAAATTTAGTAATTCACTCTACATGAAAATATATATGAACAAACCAACATCCCTATAATGTAGAATAATAATTCACCACAATATAAATAAGAGTTTTCTCATTTACATAATTAATGAAGTACATTGTTTTATATTCTCCATTGTGTATATAAATGTGGTGTATTTATAAGAATGTAATATATACCAAATTACATCCCAACAAGTTCCAAAAGAGGAATAATATTTTATTAAGGGATTTATTGTACATTATAAGAAAATTAGATAAAAAATTATTTTCCAAAAAAATCTATTAATTTAAGAAATAAATCCATTAAATTATTCCACATGGATTAATTAATTTCACATTACATGATTGATTGCATGAATACAACAACAAAATTACTAACGCATTAGTTGAATCTTTTCATAGCATATAATTTATAACTTAACCATGTAACAATGGTACCTTGAGGACACTGAACTCATCTCCGTACCCCAACAAGGAATTACCCAATTCAATATAAACTCATACCATTACATTTCAATTCCCTGGAATCAAACCCATTTCTATTTTCAAATAAATTTATCTATTAAAACATTAAATCAAATATCACACCAGATTTAATCCAAATGAAAAATTTAAAACAATTTTACAAAACGTGGATCATCCTAAAAAATTCCAAAAAGCAATATTTCTATTTGATAAATTTTTTTTTTCAAGAATAAATTCATAGAAATTTTTCATTCTAATATAGGTTTATCATTTATTAAAATGTAATACCTTAGTGTCTAGAATTAGTGTACATAAAACATAATCTTAATAATTCTTATGATCATTATCAATAACCAAG
Organism: Viscum album; assembly: GCA_963277665.1. Taxonomy (NCBI): domain Eukaryota; kingdom Viridiplantae; phylum Streptophyta; class Magnoliopsida; order Santalales; family Viscaceae; genus Viscum; species Viscum album. Next base: position 117,184,706 of record OY728127.1, read on the forward strand.
AAAGTTGTTTTTTCGATAGTTACTATCCCAAAATAGTGATTCAATAAAGTTGATTTAGTAGAGGGGGTGTTCAAATAAAATCATAATTATGAATCACTTAATTGATATCCATTTCTCAGATAAAAATAATATATTCTAATACATTGTAAAATTGAATGAAAATTGAATTGAATTCCCTCATAATATCACATGTAATCACCCTTCAAAGAAATATACCCCCACCCCAAAAAAGATGACCAAAATTGGGTGTCTCAAAAATTTGGTTGTACATAACTACAACCTGATGGTGTCCACCACAACCATGGTCATTCTTGTTATATCATGTTTTTGGAACCAACCATGGCCATCCACTAGGGTGTGTTACAAATCAAATATAATTTTGAACACCCCCCTCTAGGGATCACTAAAGGGGTTGTGTCTCCTTTTAATGTGTTTCATAGCTAGACCCCCAATGCATCATGGCCATGGATACATAGTTACCATGGAATACATTGAGATTTTTATCATGAATGTGTTTTATACATGAAATACCAACACAATAAACTATCATGACCCATCCTCGGGGCCCATGTCGTGACTACCCCAAGCCGACCTTACATATGCCAGGGGCTGACGACTAGCAGCAAAGGCGTAAATCCCGATAACTGGGAAGGAATTGCCTTTATAATAGTAAAAAAACACCACAAAGTACGAGAAACAGTAACACACTAAGTACAATAGGATGTATGGAAAAGTAAATGGTCCAGAATACAATCCCAACTGAAAAGTATAGCTACAACTGAACGCAAGTACAACAGAAAATACAAGAAGCTAGGAAAAAGAAGCAACTCCTAGGTCGTCCAACTCAGATCCTACCTGAAGGGTAGGTACAGATAGTATAGCTCTGGGATCGTCCATCACAGATCCTACCTAAATGGTAGGTATATATAGCTTCCTCAACGCACTCTCCCGCCAACCTCCTCCGAGTACCGTCTGGACCTAAAGTCCACCTCCAGATACTGTCTCGTCGTGAGGTCCACCTCCGTGTATTGTCGAGTCCTCGAACACTCGGCCCCATCAGCATTGTCCGTCATCTTCATCCAAGACAATGAGGTACGGGTGTAGGCCGTGCATGGGTGAGTATAACAATACTCAGTAGGGACCCTGATACCCTCAAGGTCTCAATAAATCCAACAAGGATATCCACAAAAAAGGATCTAACAGATAACCCTTTCTTAAGTATAAGACCATACATATACCTAAGATATCAAGTATCCCATCTCAATCATGAGGTATCACACAGATATGAAATCAAAAGATATCGACTACTTAGGTATATGCCCATACATATACCTATGTTATCAAGTAACCCATCTCAATCATGAGGAATACACAAATATCATTGACTCAGATCAAACTAGGATTTTCATTAAAAGTATCAAAACCACAACTGCTGGAGAACTACTCCTCTGTCGAGTACAGTAGCCCTATCATGACTTCGAGGCGCTACTCACTAACCTTAGACTACTGAGGTACTTATCCTGTTGAGTACAGCGGGTCCGCACCCAAACACAGTAGTGCTCCCCGCTAGGGGTCTTCCACCCAATCATAGTAGTGGTTCCCCTAATTGCCTACAGAGGTACTCCTCCTGTCGAGTACCGTGGGATTGCTTCCAACTACTAGGCGCTTAATTCTTCGTGGGTCTAAATCCAAATATCGGGCGCTCCATCCACTGGGCTAGTCAACTCGACAGACCGTTGAGCGACGAGGCCTCAGTACATGTCCCTCTACAAGATCAGACCCCAACAGAGAGTGAACACCTCTAGAGCGTGATGCACGAGTTCCAGCATCAGAGGCCTCGGACGTTTCAAGGTGAGTTGGATTTTTAGATAGCTGGTCACTAGCTGGAGTTTGTAGCAGGTTCTTTCCACACAGCTGGGACACTCGCAGACTTGATGGTGTACCTAGTTGTTATCCTCTTCCAGGGAGTAGCTGAGAGGTGGTGGAGCCACATGTTCCAGTTTTGCAACAGGATTACCTTCACTTGGGGAGACTTCGAGACCTTATTCAGGTTGGATTTTATAACAATGACTCTACACTCTGAGCATGCTCAGAAGCTACTGCCCTTGATGTAGGGTTTTTTGACAGTAGCCGAGTCATTTGTAGGTAGAAGACAGATGATTCATAGGTCCAAGAGGACCAAGACAATAGGTGGGTCACCTTAGGATTTATGTTCGTTTGTGCGATTCAAACGAAACAGGGCCCACCATATGAGGAGCAGGAAGTGCTATTCATGTGGCAAGCAGGGTCACATGGCACGTGACTGTCCAACTCCCTGCACAGTTGATCTGCAGGTGTTGGAGGAGTAACCGAGACAGAAGCTATAGTGAATGCTTGAGCAGCAACCGAGCGGTGGACAAGGAAGTAGAGCTCCAGAAGTAGGTGGACAGGAGCGGGACTAGTTCTAGTCTTATAGGTCTTTGTTTTTGGTTCATCTAGAATCTTTTTTATTGTTTTTTTGGTTTTACGTCTCTTTTTACTTTGAGATGTAATAATAAAAGACATCATTATTTGTGACGGTTGATATCCTGTCCTTTTTGTGTGGTTGATACTAAGAGGTTTTGGTTAAAACTATTGACTTGACCCTCACTTGTTAGTTTTCTACTGGAGGAGACCCAGTACCCATGCACTGATGCCAATAGTGTGACTCAACCCATGGAAAAGAGAGTGACGGTTGTATCTCTTAGTAGTAGCATCGATGCCTTACAACGTCATTCAAGACATGAATTGTATCATTCTTGTCAGGAATGATTGTATTTGGCAATGAAACTGGTTCATCTAGGGGATGAGACATGATTTCTCTTTTTAGTAGAGGAGAAATCCCAACAGCTTTTCAGTGGAACGTAGATGAAGAAGGGTGGAGATGAGTTCTTACAATTGGCTAGTCTCAACCATTGTTCGTTGAGAGAACGGTTTACGGTTCTCTTCATCTAAATAATCTTAGTTGTATCTACTCTAAGAAGGTCATCAACATGATACAATGGTAATGACTTGAATTCCTCCAGGAATATGACTTCGAGATAGTTTATATTCATGGGGAGGGGAACATTGTAGCAGATTCTCTTAGTAGGAGATTGGGAGTTCTGTTATTAGGAGTGGCGAGACAGCAGCTGAACACGTTTCAAATATCCTTTGTGGATAGTGATAGAGTCAGCTCGTGTTGAACTAGGGATGGTTTATGTTATGATGGGAAAGGTGCGGATCATCCAAGACCTGATGAAGATTGCACGAAGCAGACAGAATTCATATGCTCATAGGAGACAAGACCACTGTAGTTCGAGGGTGACAGCCACGCCTTCATATAGGTCTCACCTCGACGGGGTCTACAGAGATATGGCCGAGGCAACAATTCATCTCTGAATTTCAAGGGACCATTCCATGTCCCAAGTAGAGTAGGAAAGGTAGCTAATCTCCTGACCTTTCCACCATAATTGCACTGGGTGCACGACGTCATTCACGTATCTCAGCTGAGGAGATATGTGCATGACCTATCCGTAATATTTTACCTTGGAGAGCTGGACAAAGATGACGGGGCGACATTCACAGGGTTCCAGTAGAAGGTGAGGATTGACATGAGTGGGTCCTACGGGGATGGTCGATTCCACATGTGTGCTTTCTTTGGCAGCATGGGAACCTTCGGGAGAGCACATGGGAGAGGAAGGCTAAGCTGTATGCTTGGTACCTCCTTTAGTTTCCCCAGTTTGTGTTGTAGCTTTATTGGGACGTAAAGCCCTGAGGTGGGAGTAATTTAAATACCTGGATATTTCAAGGATTTTTTATAATTTCTTTGGTAATTTTACGAGTGCGCAGTTTCAGACGAAACCTGATTCTGAGGCCCGGTGTGCCCAGAATCAATTTCTGAAGTTTAGCTCGGGTACGTTCAGTGAACGAACGAGAGAGTTTTTATATCTTTTGAACTTGTGCTCGGAATTGAAATCTGAGGGAACAGATGAATTCGCAGCACTGGTAATTTTTTAGGAGGACCTTTACCAATAATGCGTTCGCCCGGGATGAGATGTTTAAAAAATGTGGATTAAATAAAAAGTGAATAAATTTTTGGTATAATTTTATTTCTTTTTCTAAGGTGGTTTTATCCTACATGGAGGAGTTAGGGTGGGACCCACTAGCATCCTAACTACCCATGTGAGGATAAATGTATGGTGTTTCCCACACGAGCCCCAACCTTTTCATTTTCCCATAACCCCTTAACCCCATGGAATTAATAATGTAACCCATTCCACCTTCTCGCTCTCTCCCTCTTAACTATTTCCAACACACATTATACTATTAATTGATCATTTTCAATTAGTTAATGAAGTATTTGAATTCATGAATTTTGATAGGTTGGTCATAAACAATTAAAATTAGGGGTGACCTTATTTTAATATGGTTTGGCTTTTTGAGTGGGAGTTTGGGGAGAGATCCTTCTGTAAAGAAATAAGGAAGCTCCACCATCATTGAAAGGACATCATCCTCTCCACGAATAATGACACCTCTTCGATGTGGAGCACCAAATCCATGAAGATCATCGACGTTCAATACTCTTCTTCTCTCCATGATAAAAGAGGATATGTCATTACCTCAGGCTCACACAGACGATGACGGAAATGACGCCATCATCCGTAGTGCTTGAAAAACGCGAACGATGAACGAAACGAGGTCGGGTTTTTAATTAAGTTGGATTTTATACCCTTGATTCATTCATTCTAAAAATAATGAACGTGGATTAACATATAATCAAGTTGATACACGAATGTTATCCATTACGGGTTGAGAATAAATTGTTGCGGGAAGTTGTAGGGGTTTCGTTCAAGTTTTATTTATCGATATTTGTTGCTTAAATATTGTCCACTTGTTATCGTCATAACGGGTGGAGATCGGACCGCACAAACATGACCGATTCTCCTCCCCTTTTTCCTTATTGATCATCATTGAGGTTTGAGGCGAAGGTGGTGCGGCACTATTACACCGCGCGGGGATGAAGAGGACGATGGCCAGATCGGGCCGTGGCACGGGTGTGAGGTTCTATCGCACGGCGCCAAAAAACCCGAGGAAGGTCGCGGCTCGAGCATGCCATGGCTGGAGTAGGCCACGGCTGGAGCAGGCCGTGGTGGATGGACGCGGCGCCGTCGCCCCGTGGCCAACACCCAATGTGGCGGCCGGCCCCCAGCGCTCCAGGAGGAAGCACCCCCGCAGGTCCCATTCCAGCTCATAATCATCCAGCCACTAAGGCTGGTCATTATCCGAAACAAGGGCGGTGTGTAACCCCCCGGTAGATCCCTAGGGCAGACCCCACGGGTCTGCTGTTTCTACAAACAGGTGACGACACCCCCTTTTTGCTTCGCTCGGACAGTGTCGAGCCTCGACCAGCTTCTGAACTGGGACTCTCCCAGCAAAATCGGGCCGGGCTGCACCCAATCGGGCCAGACCCAGACCCGGGTCGGGTCGACCCATGGGGTTTTGGGCTGGGTCGGACCGGGTCCAAACCCCCTATTTTCGGACCAGGTTCATTCAAACACCCATATTTTGGGCTAAAAACCTCCGATCGATGCACCGTAAGATACATATGGATCCTTGGATCGATTTGGTCATTTTGGTATATTATACTCAAGGTTTACGAGAACTTTGGGTACGGACGAGTTGGTTTGAACACGAAACCAACCGGTCCCTCGAATCGGAAACACTTATAACCTGAGCTCCAGACGTCCGAATGACATTCCGTCAACTTTGTTAGATTCCTCATGATGAGATGGATCTTTTGGAATACTTCACCTGTGGTTTGGACGCAATTGGAGTAATGCTGGGTTGGATTATACTAGAAATCCAGCCGGGCCCCTAGAACGGAAAAGCCGATAACTTTCAGACCGAATGTCCGTATGATGAACCGTCAGCGAAATTGGTAGTAACGTTGAGAAAAAATCCCTATGAGTATAACCTATTAGAGTTTGGGTTACTTTTGAGATACGGTCAGGTTGGTTCGTACACGAATCCTACCGGGCCTCCGTGACGAAAAGTCTAATAACTCACAGACCGGGAGTCCGATTGATGTGTCGTCTGTTCTGTTGTGACCCCTGTGATTTGGTGGTTCTTTTTGATACTTCATTTTGGGACATTGGTATACTTGGATTATTGACCAGTACCTCATGGATAGGATCCTCCCAGAGACGAGTGTACGAAGTGCGAAGACCTAGTAGTTATTGACTTGACGATTGCTTGACTGATTCGACTTGGAGTGAGTTGACTAGGCCAATGGACAGAGAGCCCGGTATTTGGAGGTAGTCCCATGGTGGACGAAGCGCCTGGTAGTTGGATGCAGACTCACGGTACTCGACAGGAGTGGTACCTCTGTAGGCTATTAGGGGAACCGCTATTGTGTTTGGGCGGCAGACCCCTAGCGGGGAGCAATACTGTGTTTGGGTGAAGACTCGTGGTACTCAACAGGAGGAGTACCTTAGCAGTCTAAGGTTAGTGAGTAGCATCTCAGAATCGTGACAGGGCTAATGTACTCGACAGAGGAGGAGTTCTCCAGCTGTTGTGGTTTCAATATCATTAATGAAAATCCTGGTTTGAGCTGAGTTAATGACCTTTGTGTTTACCTCATGATTGAGATGGGTCACTTGATAACATAGGTATATGTATGGGAATATACCTATGTAGTGGTTATCCATTGGTTTCTTAACCTTGGTATTTCCTCATGATTGAGATGGGTTACTTGATAACTTAGGTATAAGTATAGGCTTATACGTATGTAAGGGTTATCTATTGAGATCCTTCTTTGTGGTTATCCTTCATGGTTTTAGTGAGACAATGAGGGTCTCGGGGTCCCTACTGATTATCGTTATACTCAGCCCTACACTGGCTATGCCCGCACCTCATTGTGTTGGATGCAGACGACATACAATGTTGACAGAGACCGAGTGTACGATGACAGGACAGTGCCCAGAGGTGGACCTCACGACGAGTCAATACCCGAAGGTGGACATCACGACGAGTTAGTACCCGAAGGTGGAATTCACAACGTGACGGTACTCAGAGGAGTTTGGCGGGTGAGAGCGTTGAGGAGGCTATCTATACCTACCCTTCTGGTAGGATCCGAGGTGGACAACCCAGGAGCAGCTTGTCACCTTCCATCTATTTTGTCTTTTTTCAATGTACTTTATAGTTGGGCTTGTATTTTCGGCCCCCTTTACGTTCATCACTTCTTTTTTTTCAGTTTTACTTAGTGTTTACTTCCTCTTGTAATATGGTTGAATGTGTTTATGTTTTATAAAGGCAGTGCCTTCGCAGTTATTGGGATTTACGCCTTTGGTGCCAGTCGCTAGCCGCTGGCCTATGGAAGACGGGCTTGTGGTAGTCACGGCATGATCCCCGAGGACGGGTCATGACATAAACCATCCATCATGAAAAGTTTTTGTAAGAAGTGTAGAAAAAAAATCCCAAACACTTACAACCTATATTTACCCATAACCATCAATATCAACACCCTAGAAACTACTCAATATAAAATCCTAAACATGTATTATTTAATATAATAAAACTATATATAGTAGAAAACTAAACTACTCCATGATATCTAGTTCTGAATATTATTCCAGACAATATAATTTTGGGCAGAGCAAAAATAAATAAATATCGAACATATATGTCCATGAATAATATTTATATGTACTGAGTATTTCTATTACATTATGTAAGAAAAATTAATAGTTTAATTATATAAACATAAAACCACCCTCAACAAATATACAATAAAACTATATAATACCATGTCACATATATGAACTAAACGAAAACTATGAAATAATTAGAGTACATTCATGAAAAATCTCTTTAATTAAGGGAAAATATTATTGAAAAAATTATTCTATATAAGTATTTCAATAGTAATTTATTATTTTTAATAAACCATTCCATTAAAATACACATTTTTGTTTTAGTATGATTCATTAATAGAAAATTTACAAACACATTGTAGGAATTATTTATTTAAAAATAAATTATTGATTTTAAACTAGAACCATCGATATATTGATAGAGTGAAAAAATAAATCGTGGAATCAAGAATTATATAACTCATTTATTGAATATAAACATAATATTATGGTAAAATAAAAGTAAAACATGCATCACTATTGATTTTTCAATTTATAAAAGGGTTAGAGAACCCCTTAACTCATAAAATTATAAAATAATTGAAATACACCAAGAAGGAAAAACATATAATAAAAAATAAATATAAAATAATCTATAAAACAAGAGATCATAATTAATTAATGTTAATAATAAGGTTTAATCAGCCATCATTTGGTGAAAAGATGACTTGGAATCAAATAAATGATGAATAAACATAAAATGTGTTATATGAGGATAACCTCACTCTCACCTTCCGAGATTGGTGGAAAACATTCTTCAGAACTAATGGTTTTGTCATCCCTTTATGAAACAAAATATATAATCCCTAGTTCACAATAAAATTATATATTATGGAAATATTGGAGGAGAGAAAGATAAGGGGAAGAATAATATAGTGATGTGAGAAAAAAACACCCAAAATTAATCATTGAATTTAATTTAAAGAGGAATATGAATAATAAATTAACAAATATTATTCTAATGTGAGTAATCCATCACCATTCAGTTTTTTTAATTACAACCAATGCATGAAATAAGAAAATGGTATTTACTACAGATTATAACAGAAAATATAAATAATGTTATTAATAAAATGATGTTGATGATGATGGACATGATGATGAAAATCAATAAATGAATAATGATTGTGTTGGAGTGCCATCTCATTCTCCATATAATATTTATTAAATAAAAATGTTTTCAAACTGATAAGATGATGTTAAAAAATAAAACACAATCAATAGATTCAATAAAATAAAATAATAGATTACGATAGAATGATATGGAATGGTTTTACAAGTAGTCTAGTTATAGTTAACTTTTAAAATATTTAACATCGCATAAGAATAAATGGAACACCATTGATGATTCATTGTAGATAATTTGACTATAATAAAATATTAAATCAACATTTTTTATAGTTTACAAGAATGTGTCCCATCAAATAAAATAAATAAATTATAAGATTTGATACGATATAGATATACAAACACTAAAAAGTTTCATGCCTCCCATATATTTGGATGATTTATTTAATGTTGTTTAATTCATAAGAGGAATATGAAAATTGAAGAAATCAATAACCTTGAATATATGGAACACCATCCATTATAATCAACTATTAATGAAACATAAATCAAAATCCTAAAAATACATTTCTCAATATTAATTGTATTGACTATAATATACCATTAGTTTTTCCCCAATTGTAGATAATTTACATGATTCACTATTGTATACACCATAATCAATGGGATGTAAAAACTTCATATTTACCTCAGGCTTCAATAGTAAACATCAATATAAGATTCCTTGAACATCATCTCCACCTTATCAAGGTGTAATAACAAAAAACATATCAAAACCCCTTAGGAAAATGTTATAGGTTCTCTTTTATAAGCTTTATTCAACTAAAGGAATCCAATAAAGTAAACATTAAACAGAACACAATGCATATGTCATCATACTGAAACATTTTTATAAATTTTGATTTCAAAATGTAAAAATAGTCATAAAAAATAGTGGAATTTAATCTAAAATGTTTTTCCTCTCTATAAATCTAGAAAAACTCATTTATGCTACTCCTTATTTTGATTAAAATCTATATAGAAAAAAATGGTACAGTGGAGAGAAATTTCTAATCATCAATTGTGATAGATTGAATGAAAATAAATAATGATATAGTTTCTGATGAATTAAAATCCCTCAATACATGAGAAATATTTTAAACCTCACATAAGTCATAAACATTGATATATAAAATTAATATCATCTTTAGATAATATTATTTTCACTTCATCCCATGTTGTTTAATTACACAAAATTTTGGCATTGTCGATATCTGTAGAATACTGTAATTCTACTTCAATGTTATAGATCATCCATTAAATTTTATTATATAATTGTATATAGTGACATATACTGTAAAATATTTATTAAAATAATATTATTTCTTTATCATTAATAAATATATTTTTATCCATTTCTAAACCATTTTTAATAGTATGATCATTTGTAATATTTTCATAATATTCCTTGATTTGTCAGTTTAAAATGGTGGTGTATCAAAAGTCTCAATCATTGAAGAATGATCTCAAGAATTTTCAGTAGTTTTTTTATCTGTAATAGAAATTATAGATCAATTCACAACCATTATCCTATGTATTATAAAGTAATCCTTAGGTTGATTTTTTTCAATGGATGTTATGTGATAAACTCATCCATGCAAGTTAGTGGTTTCTTCCATTTTATATAACAAGGAATATAATAGTATTTATGATATATATATTATTTAATAAATCAATATTTAAATTTTCCAGAAATCAAGGCTCTTAATTAGATGTTTCCAAAATACCATAGTCCTCACACTCCATATCAAAACTATGAGGTTGAGAAGAATTAACCACCACCAAAGTGCTATAAAAGATTCATATCCAATGTGAATTATCTAATTTTTTATTATGATTCAATGTAATGTGAGGTTTAATTTCTATGTATTAGATCATTCTTTTGTAACCTGGGTGGGTTTTGGCATCCCCCAAAGCATGAAATTCGACACACCAAAGGCTACCGACTATAAGTGAGTGTTTATTATGTAAATTTTTGGTGATAATACCCTTATATTATGGTATTGAATAATGGTGACAATAATTAAAGAAACATGAATGTAGATACATATTAGTAATATAAATAACTTAAAATTATATTCATTAATATATAGAACCCATTCTATAAAAAAATACATATTTAACATGACATATAGACCCAAAACAAAATCCCCAGTAAGGATTTCTTATACATAAAAACTAAAATAAAAACATGTGGAAACACAAAAAATGGATCCAAATAATAGATCACTCCCATATACAATGAACTATCCATGAAAAGAAAACATACATCGATCATTAAACCTTTTCCATTATCATATCCTTAATCCATGATATCAGATCGAGTACCCAAGGTAGCCAACTAATGGTGTGAATATAACTCTATAGGAAACCATTGATTGTTCCCTTAAATTTGTTAATCAGAAGATGATTTCCAAGGTGATGTTCCATAGTGAAAAAATTGTATTATAAAAGAACTATTGATCTAGGGGTTCTATGTAGACACTCAGGATCAACCATACCTACTTTAGTTAATGATGAATTTCCTTGAAAAATCACAAAATCATCCAGAAGTACAATTTATTACCCGAAAACTTGTAAGAGAATCAAATAATTTTATACCTATGGAATTCTAAAACCATTCCTTGAAAACAAAATCCCCCTCATCATCAAACTAGGTCCATGACCACTCTATAATTTGGAAACAGAAGACATAACCACCAGACCAATAGAATACTCTTTCCATTCCTTGAAACATATAATATATCATTTGAATCTTGGGGTAAATACAATACCCACAATAAATAATAAGTCATATCATCAAAAAATCAAGGCACACACACTCTCTTCTGGGAATCATAAGTCATAACATCTCAAAACTGTTGCACAAAACATCCCTCAAAATAAAAATAATCCATATTCCTTATGTCATGGGGTATACACATTCCCCACCATGTATCATAATGATTATTATATAAATCATATGTAACATACATTTCCATCCCAAAAAATTAATTTATAAATTAATATTATTATTTTTTTATCAATTATAATTGATCACTCACCCACTACCAGCGTCCACCCTTATTCTATTGGGGTAATGATAAACATATATATATAAAAGGCTTTTGTCCTATATACCACAATATGGAAACATTATTCATTTTAGTGTGCAATTTCTTAAAAGTTAAAATTAATTTTTTACTAAAATGTGTCTCATATCACATGGTGACCCGACGACTGTATATTATTCCTTGAATAAGATTTCCATGACCTAATGTGGGAATTATTCATATGATAATATTTTTTAAAACATTAATAAATGATTTCCCTAGTGTTTATAGGTTAGCATGTAAATAAATAGCAAACATAACTAAATGTATTGAGACTTTATGAATTTATTATGGACCACATACGAAATAATTGGATGTAGTCAGTTTTTATACCTGCTTATAATCAATGTTCAAAACAGAGAAACTAGATAGTCTAATGAAAACCATGAAAATAAGGGATAAATGATTGAATGAAGTGTATGAGTGAGAAATCATGTGATAATTCAAGAAAAGTAATATGAGTTGGAGTATATTTACAACTATATATCCCTATAATAAAATTGTTTCAAATATATAGAGAATGAAAAAATTTATCACTTGGATGGACAATAATAGAGTGGGGAGTAAATTTTAAAGAAGGAATATCTCCACTGTAATTATGAAAGCACATTTTCAAAAAGTAAAATTGAAATTTTATTTATTTTATTTAGTGCATTATTTATTTTATTTACAATTTAAATATTTCTTTTATTTTTATAATTCGACATTAATATTTAGATCCTAGATTCTTAAACAATGTTCTGGATATCAAAATTTTGGAAGTCCAGTGTTTAGATTCTTATCTTTTAAATTAATCAACCATAAAACCATGTTACATGTGGGGAGATAAAATCCATCTAAATATAATTATCAGTATAAATGACCCTCAGGTATCCTAAAATTCATAATAAATATGACTATAAAATTTTTTTAATCACTTTTATAACACGTACGGTTCAACAGAACTAATATTAATGGTCATTTATTTTGAATGCTATGTTTCGAAGATTTTTATAATTATTGAAAACTGAAATGTAGAGGTCATTTATAGATTTTTATTTAATTTAATTAAATGGAAATACACAATCCCACAGTCCTACATATTTTTCTAAAAACATATACTTTATAAAATATATTTGATACCAAATTTAAATTGATAAACATAGTTAAAACAAAAACATAATTTCTTTATAAGTTATGTCATTCACTTATATAAAAAATATCATTTAATATAATATACATAAGTATTTATAAAAAAATTATATTATATAAATATAATACATAAAAATATTGTCTATTATTATATAAAATAGGGTATTCAATTGATATCCATGTATCATTTATGAAACAAATTACTGGTGTATGATGAGTCTGCATATCATGGATATTTACATTGATATAGGTCCCACATATCTATAAATCATTATAAATTAGTTGAAATCATTGTATGCGAAAATAATTATCTAGAAGACATATAGAAATAAAGGAAAATCATTTTTCCATTAAAATCAAGAAAATAAATAAAAAGGTTTTCTTTTTTACATGATATAATTTCCCATTAAATTATACAATAATAAGATAGGAAATAAATTTAATTTAAAAATTAATATCATATATAAACTCAGAAGAAATCATAAATGAAAAAAATGATGAATACATGGGATAACATATTCATATAAATTTTTAATCAAATTTATTACACATATAACTCCACCATCATTACTAATGGAATAACATAACATGTTATTTCCATTATCATAAATAATTAATGAAAAATCATAACAACTGTATTAAAACATATCAAATATATATTATAATTATGTTACCGGTTAATTACAGTATAATAAACCAATAATGGAATAACATAAATATTTTATTCCAATATTATAAATCTTTAATTGAATAACATAACCAATTAATTACAAAAATAATATCTTTCTAGAATAAATAATTACTAAAAACATTAGAATACAATTTGGACCATACCATCATCATTAGATGTCCAAAAATAAATATAACATTATTAAATCACACAATGTATTTAAAATACATTATAATACTCAAAAAACATTCCATTAAACCCACAATCATAAGAAATTTTAGTTGTCAACTAAAATATAGAAAAAATACACTTCAATTAAAAAAAATATCAAAATAAAATTTAAGGAAAAATAGTTATTGAATATATTTATTAATAAAATTAAAACAATAAAAGTATGGTTAATATTGAATAAATTTAAATGTAGTGGGAAATGAGATTAAGTTCTAAAAGTGGTAAAAATATTATTTTCACACCATTATAATAATTATTAATGAAAAAAATTACAATTATTCCTTTTAAACGCATTTAATATAAATAATTATTAATATAAAATTAAATTAAAAAAATGTTTGTCTTTTTAATTTATAATTCTTCAATGATTATGGTTATGGAGGAAAAATATTTAAATTGAAAACAATAAAACCATTAAAATATTGTTAAATTGAAAAATCAATTTTATCATTGCTCGACGCATTTCATATGTCATAAAACCTATTGATTTTCAAAATCATATTAATTATTTAATTTATATAAAACATTATCATTTCCATACCCTTATTATTATTAATTTTATTTAATTTACTATTGTTTATTATATATACAAAATTGGTATTGGCCAATTTGGGGGAATTCAGAAAATTCCTCCAATAAGGATTTTTTACATTGAATATAGTGTTTGAGGTTATAAAATAGTATAATAATCTCCATAATTGTCAACATATTTATATTTTATTTATCATTTATTATCAAATTTTTTAAAAATATTATATGTTGTCCAAAATAAATTCGAACACAAAAAAGTTTTATGGTATTCTTGTTTTAGGTGATCAAATGTTAAAATGGCCATTTATTGGATTTGTTTTATTTAATAGAAAAATTATATATAAATAAATTTTAAAAAATATCTATATATAATATTTATTTTTTATGTTGATTTTATAACCATCCATGCAAGGTGGTGATGAAAAATTAAATATGTCGTTCATGGAGGCGTCGGGATCCATGTAACACAAGAGAAGTTTTTCTATTATAATTGATGTGAGGGATATAAAAATGGTTTATTATTAAAAAAAATTATATACTGTATATAAAAATTATATTTAAGTACTTATATTAGTATGGCTATAATAAATTTGGAAGAGGTGGTTGAAAAAATAAAACATGAATTATATCAGTTAAGTCAATTACCTCATCTATGGATATCATCTTTTTAGCCTCTCTATAAGACATCCTAGATTGTTATTTAGGTGATACCAAAATATTTAGTGAATGGTAATTTTTTTGGGTAATATTTTTTTTAATTATTATTTTATATAATTTTCTTTAGGAGGGTGGCGAAGTGGGGTGGTGAGGGAGTCATTTTAAAATTGAGAGGGGAGGAATTTTTAAAATATAAATTTCATAATATTAACAAATATTTTATTTTCATGGGAAGGGGATCAGTAATTGATAATAATTATTGAATGTAATATTCAAGTTCATTAAATACCATGTAATCTAATATAAATAGTTTTTTTAGTTTAGATTTTACAAAATTATTCTAGGTTTAAAATTTTTACCTCAGTTTATAATTTATAGTGGAAATTAATTTTTACCATGTTCAAATATTTATATATCCAAAAATGAAATGAACAATATTTCTAATTTGATAACGATGATTCAAAATTATGAAACTATTTTATAATTTTTTATTTATTGGTGTTTTAAAATTTAAATTTAATAAAAGCTTTCTTAGTGCAACAAATATAATTATTAGATAAATTATTTATTATTTTAAGAAATTAATCAACCCCAAAATAATGTATATTATTAATTCCCATTAAATTTAATGGTTACATTTAAAATATGGAGGGTTATTTTACAAAAATATTAATCTAATACTAAGTGAAACATTCTAACACCTTATTAAATATAATGGCCTTAAAATATATTTTTTATATTTAGATAAAATTTAATATAGGTTACAAAATGAGAAATATGAATTTCAAAAATGAACATATTATTTATAAATTTGATTATATTAGACTATAAATACTTGTTTGTTTGAAAAAAGGTTTCATAATTTTTTATTACATTATTACAACATTATTATATCCAAAAATTTATGTAGTTTTTAGAAAAACTATATTTTTCACTATTTAACCTAAAAATCTATAATTTTAAAAAATCTCATAAATTCACCATAACCCAATTTTTATATCATGAATCCAAAAATGAATAAAATTTTATTAATTTTATTTAACAAAAATTGTATATATAAATATTAAATAAATCCATATATTACTTGGAATATTTATTTATTAAAAATATGGACAATTTATTTACAAATGAAGTCATATTTATGTTATTTATTCATTGATAAAATTAAATGTCATAAAAATAGAAATATTAAATAAAATGATTATAATTATTTATCTTCTTTTATATATAAATCATTATATTAATTTTTCAAAAGAAAAAATATTTTTATACAATTTACTTATCCTTAAAATAGAACATCTCTTTAGAAATTAAGTAAGGAAACCAATTTTAAGTGTACTATATGTATATAATATATTATAAAACATATTTTTAGGAATTATGTAATAAAAAATAAGTGTTTTAATCATATATAAAAATCATAATCATGACTATTAATAAACAATAAATGTCATATGCTATTAAAAATACATAGTTTGTAACATTAACAGCAATATAAAATTTGTTCTCACATTTTATTGACATTATCACCAAAAATAAGTGTATATTATGAATAATACAAAATAATTATTTTGGTGAATATAAAAAATAAATAATATTAAACCATTAAAAGAATATAAAAAAATAAATACTACGATATTGTAAACTATGTCACCTTTTATTCATCCATTTCCATTAAACCTATATAGATTTTACTTTTATCATTCATAACATAATCCAAAGATATAACAATGTCCAAAGATCATACACAATACCATAATTTGATATATGACATATAACTTATAATCCCCAACAAATATATTAAACCCTAAATATTTCTAAATATTTTCAATAATACACATCTAACAACCTAAAAACTAATATTGTTATCTAATCCCTACTCTATTACAAACATTGATACCCCATACCTAATATTTTGGATTTGGTTACTGAATCATACTCATTAAAAATTGTATTTAATGCCATCTATAATAACAAATTGTTAATCATCACAAAAAATATATTTTATGGTGTCTTTCTTTCTCATACATAACTGATAACTGTTATATTTAGAGATTTTAAGAGTTTTAAAAAACATTACACTAAAAACATTTCACTTCCACAATGATTTAATCTTTTTAAAAAAATTTAATTAATTGACACAATTGACACTCTCATGACACATATTATTCATCATGATGATTCACTATAAATTAATGATTAATATTTCAATAATTATTATAAATAAATATTTTTTATAAATTGATTTGAAAATAAGTAATATGTATTTAAATCTCAGTAACAGAAATAAAAATATAGGAATCTCATTATTCAATTTTAATAAATTAAAACCCATTATAGCATTTTTCATATTTATATGAGTCTCTTTTTGTATAAATAATCACATATATCCTCAATAAATTTTTTCCCCAACACCATTCATTAAACATATTATAGTAATGAATAATGTTGATAAACATTATTATTAGGATTATATAAGAAAATTATATCCATATCTGCAATCAATTGAAAAAATTACATATCTTATTCAATATTAATTAAAATCAGTATAGAATTACCTATAAATACAAAAAACATTAATTCATAATTGAATAAATTATCCAAATAAATTAAACATCAAAAACCAGTAATGCAATTACATAACATGTTTGTTCCAAAATAAAAAAATCATAATATAATAATGTATAAGGTCCATTACAATGAAATATATAAAGAGTGCAACTACACTTTTTTTATGAGAGACATTATAACATGTTAGGGTATTTTTTCTAATATTGGTGTTGATTATGCATGGGTTTTGGGTCATGGAGATCCTTGATGGGTCAATATTAAAAATATTAATGTTATTAAATCACACATGTGCACCATTTCGGTATAAATATTATATCGTTTAATAGTGTTATAGACTGAAAATATAAGACGTATGTCGATTTTAAAAAATATGATTTACCCTAGAAATATCTTGAGGTTGGTTAGAAATAATAATTTGATTGAGGGAGCAATTGGAGAGTATGTTGTATGAATTAATCAATTTAAATTATTAAAATATTTAAAAACTAACAAACTAATAATAAAAAAAATGGATCATTATGATGTTTTTCCAAAGTTATATTCACAATACTATTAGAAAAAAGGAGTAGGAGGAACCATTATATCATTGTGGATCAGAATCCATGAATGGTGTTTAACGGATTGAGGTGAACAATGTGATGGATGAATAACAGAATATATACTTTTCTTAATTTCTATAAAATGTGTTCTTATCCAATGATCAATCTATATTTTCTGTGGGGCCTCATATTAATGGTTTTTTCTCTATTTAATTGATCATAAAATATTTGGATATCAATTTTTTCCCATATATATGATTGTTCACCATTCATAGGATCATGTTTTATAAATTAAATTATTTAAATCTATTCATGCATATTGCCTTGATATCATCCTTGATCCCAAAAAAATGATCGTTGTCTAAGATATAATTGGACAAAAAATTCCATCACATTTTCTCTATTGTTTTAACCCCACTCTTATCCATGTTATTTATGATTTCCCATTAGGGTCATAGTTTGACATTTGTAGGGGAGGGGTCGAACTAGATCAAACCCCCTGATTTAGGGTAGATACATTAACCAAATAGAGATTGATAGTAGGGAATAGATAATGGTTTCTTAAAATATTTATGTGTTTTTACCATGAATGTTGGATCTGGGATTGTAGAGGATTCCTGATAGGATCCCACACAAAAAATTTGTCATCTAATTTTCAGCCAATTAATATAGAGAATCAATGGTTTTTGATGGTTACCTTCATTACAGTGGAATCCTATGGTCAAATAGGAATGAAAAATGGATAATCTATGGGATTTTGGATCGATGGGAAGATATTTAGATCTTTTGGGAAACCTCAAAACCTCACCAGTATCATAGTAGATAAAATAACATGTAGTATTCCTGGCTATGAAAACTAGATTTTTAGGAGGATATAAATTTCACACAACATTTATCTCTCAAAAATGTCATATGAAATAGTTCCTGGTTCTTAACATGTACATTGGAAGTACCTGGGAATTGATATGGAAGGACACATGGAAATGACTAGAGTACAGAAGTAAAACCATGTACATGGGAAAGGTCATGTATCTGGGAAATTCTTGTGTATATAGGAATGAGTAGTGTATTCGGGCATGGGTCGTATGGACACATGAATCCCTATGGTGGCTAATATATTCCATGTAAAATATTTAAAATCCATGTAGTATTATATGGATTCCCAGTTTATGAACATGAGATAATATGACTAGTTTAAGGATTCGATAAACAATCCACATGACGCCGCTTTCATTTAGTATAATTATCCCAGGAACCTCTACTTTCTATTTATGCTTCACCAGGACTCAGATTTCAGCCTACGTGCTACAAATCCTGATTATTTTTTGAATACAATATGATTGTAGGCCTCGAAATTTTATTTGAGATATAGAATGAAATTTTTAGAAAATTATTCATAATTATGAAATATGTGAGAGATATTAGAGATCAAGAAGGATCATTAGAGAGAGATGGGGTGGGAAGTCCCCTATCACACTAGGTTATGGGTCCCACATTCTCTCTATAATGGTTGTTTTGAATCCCCCTATCACACCATCTTACCTTTCATCTATATTTAAAATTATACTTCTATAAATATATAGGTATAGGGGCCCCTATCAACTTAGTTTCACCTCTTGTTGGACAAGGGTGAAATCCATATATCAACCTTCTGGAACCCCATCATGCACCATGACATGTTTCCTATATCTACTAAGTTGATCCCCATGAAGAATTAGTGTGTGGTTCATTTATCTATTGGTTGGAAACTCACTAAAAATCATTGGAATGGGTCATCTATTTTTGAGTGTCACCCCCACCACCATCACAACAAGGAAACATTACGCAATCTACCAATTATTACACACTTGAGACACTAGGGAACATGTCTTCTATATACAGAATATCTACCCCATGAGGCCGATGGTGCTCATCGTCTATCTACATAGTGGAATCCATATGAAAAAATAGTTCAAAAATCATCTACAGAATCTTTTTCCCCATCATATATGAAAAAAAGTCGTGATATATAGTCCCTCTATACAGATTTGTGGAATATTACATGAGATTCATGACTATAGATTATTCCCTCTTATTTTTCAAGAATTGTGGTGAGGTTTGGTTCTTGCACTTGTCATCTTATATAGGCATCATTGATGTATTTTATCATAGATGGACCATTAGATTTTTATTTAGACTCATCATACATAGATGGTTTTGTGGAGATGTAGATCTTTTTTTTCTAATTAGAGTTTATTTAGCATCATGTATCTTGAGGATGCATTCCCTCTTATTTTGGCTTGAGCTGAATCTCTCTGTATAATACTATATCTCTATTTATGAGTTTTAGGGAACTGTTTTGCATGGGAATATAGATGACCAAGTTGATATTTTCCAGAATGTGTTGTTTATTATCTAGTTTAGATATAGATTAGAGTTGACTAAATTACATATAGCGATAGTTGGGTTCAATGACCGCATACAGTGGTCTGATTTAGAAATCATAGGCTGATCAGTCTTCAGTTTTCTCATCATCATATTTTTATTTGGTTAAATAATTGTTTCTAGTTGAGAGTCTATTTTCCCCTTTATGCATGGATTTATTCTTAAATATTATGATGCATTTCACAGTGGTAATTGCATTCCTAGATACAATGGTATGTTATAGTTCATATTATTCCTCTATACTATTTCATATAGATTGATATAGGAAATAATGTAGGTACCTTAATCTAGCACATCATGATTCTTTTATACCTTCTCGGTGCTCTTCCATTTAACCATGAATATTGGATGAGCACTTTGGGTTTTCATACTCATCCATCTGATGACATGGAATTCCCTAGTTGGTCCGGTCATGAATAATTAGTATCAATGAAATTTATTCAAATAAATGTTGGAATGGATTCCATTGAGGGTATTGGTTAGTAATGTATGACAATAGTGTATGAGTTTTTTTGGATGCCTTTGGGCCTATGAATCCATTTTTGTTGTGGCTACCGATGTCTCAATTCACTAGAACTCTATCTACTTACTTATTGACTAAGTATACCAAGATATCGATCGTATTGAACCATTTTTACATGAATCATATTTTATTGATACTTCTTATTTTACTTTTTGTTCTATCCCCTCATATATATTCACATTAACCCTGATATTTCATGATTTTATTCGTGATACCTCCATAATGACAAACATCTAGTATTTTGAGATAGTGTTATGAAAATGGCTATTGGGGTGCTGATTCTTATGTTTAGGGAAACATTAATGTAGTTTATC
Organism: Viscum album; assembly: GCA_963277665.1. NCBI lineage: Eukaryota > Viridiplantae > Streptophyta > Magnoliopsida > Santalales > Viscaceae > Viscum > Viscum album. The sequence goes on from OY728127.1 coordinate 117,206,187, forward strand.
ATATATAGGGAAAACAAAATTGCTCTCACTTGATTTGAGGTGTGTTTTCCATTTTCTGGTGGACCATGAAGATGACCATTCTAATTCTGATAAGTGAAATGATATAGCATTATAGAAAAAATATGCACATAAGAATAGCATGGTGTGCATGTTTCAATGGAAGAGACCACACTACTATTATGAAGATCCAAAACCTTATGCATTGAAGGATTGGATCTACATAGCGGTTTGGGCATTACAAGCACGTATGGGACATGACCCATGGGATTTTATTTCCCACGACTAGTCATTTTCATGGATTAGTGTATGATTCTTGTGGTACAAGTTTAAAAATAACATATTGTGATTACATATAAATGTTTATATAGATATTAATCACCCATGATTTATAGTAATCCATAAATATTCACCCACCTATCATCGATAGTAGAGGATTGGATCTAGCCAATGGTGTAAACATCCAACATCAATTTGACCCATATTGGTTGTGTCTCTAGTAGTGAGAATTATCCAATGTGACATGTGGTGTTAATGGAGGCTATAATTGTATATTCATGGTGTGTTTTTTGACACACGAGGAAGTTGTAATCTTCTAAAACTATGATTTCATCTTTTGAAATGATCTAAAACCATGTGGGTGGGTCAATCCTTCCAATAGAAGATGGTGTTGGATTATTGTGGATGGTTTCCTTTTACTTGTATTTTTTTGATTCATTTTGAGATGCTACTTTTTTGGGGATGGACATAATTATGTAGTAATGTTGGGAAATGATAAATATGGATATATGTTAGCGGAAGAAAATTTTCCATTGACGTAGTCTCTATTTGATTTGTAGTGATACAATAAGTTTCTTCTTAGATCATACCATGTGTTTGAAGGATCCTATAGAGGGGATTGGTGATTTCACAATATCAAAAACATTGTAACATTTCTCAATGAGGATATAAAATTATGGGGCCTTGAATCGATGAGTACATTAGGAGTACACAACAACTGACATGTATAGGAATATAGGCACATCTAGAGTATCAGGTCATGAATGTGTATGTTGGAATGAAAATGTTGTCAGAAATGGCTAGTGTATATAGGAACGGATATTGTAGACAAGAAAATGCACGATGGACAATGGCTGGCCAAGGTATGGTGAGGCACATCATATAGGACATGTGTATTTATTTTATCATGACATGGATTTCCAATCGTTTTTCGTGGAAGATAATGGCCAGGAATTATGTAAGGACACTCATTTTGTGCCCCCACAAGCACAAAATTTAATTTTTTAATCCATAAATATATATTATACTAATTAAAATCATAATAATATTTTTATAATGGAAATCATAGATGAGGGGGGAGAATTTTTTTAATAACATAGTTTAAATAAATTATCCTAAATAAACCCTAACCCTATTTAAGTATGTTTATTGGAATTATAAGAAGTATAACCTAAGACATACAGAACAAAACCTTTTATTTAAATCCCAACAGAATAATATAAATGAAAAATATCATTAAAACACATATTATCCTTTTTCTCTCATGTATGTTGTATTAAGATTAATAATTTATTCTTTATCACCCACTAAGATTGTAATTCATAGGAATATAATGGAGAGTATAATGTTGAATACAATTAACTCTCCCTTATGTAAAAATCTCCACATTAGAATTGTATTCTACCATTAATAAAAAATCCCCCATTATCAATATTTCCCACTATTTTAATAAAATTACCTCTTTGATAATAAATCCCCACTTATATTAATTTCACCCATTAAATATACATCTCCCACAAAAATAATTTCTTCAAATTTTTTATTACAAAAAACAATGGGAAATTTTAAGAGATAAATAAAATGTTAGTGAAAGGAAAAAAATGTGAAAAAATATAATGAATTAATTTATCATCCAAAAAATATGAAAGATCATTCAACCAATCTTAATTGGAAAATCATTGATATAATCATAATATTATGAAAAGTGTAATTCATTAATTAGCCATATGAAATGTTACTAATGGTATTCAAAAAGTATTTTAGGAGTAAAATTATTTCTTTTACAATAACATTTCTCTTGAATGATTACATCTTCATAATATTATTTTCATCCTCTTCCATGTTTTCTATCTTCTCTTCATGAATCTTATGTTTCTAAAAAAATTATTTGTTATGTTTTCAGAGTATGATTACTTCATCATAATATTATTTTAGTCCTATTATCCATGAAAACATATATTGGATATTCGATTTTAGATTACTTACAACATTAGACTAATTATTATTTGAATCCCTAAACTATTATGCAAGTATAATCCTTGTTGTCATGTCAGTAATGAATTAATAATTAATTTAGTGGAATAATTTAGAAAATCATAATCCAAATAAAAATTCTCATAATGAATCATATCATCGATATTTAGATATTGAAACTAGTTATATATTTTTTTAAATTACATCTTATGAGTTTGAGAACATTCCTAAAAAAATTCATTTGATATTCAAGCTACATAACATTCTCAGTTAACATCTGATTGATTCTAATTTTTTATTGAGACATTCATAAATGTACCGACTCAAAGAATCATGACTTATATGTTTATGGATTATTCTTTATAATAAATTAAAATCATGGAAAATATAATCAATTCCATCATAATAAATAGTACTAAAAGAGTTTTATTGTATAGTTTGAATCTCATGATATTTGATTCTCCTTGTTTTTGTTTCCACTTACTTGTCTTTCATCTTTTCATTTTGTTAAAATTAATTTAAAACATACATGTATCCATCATCATTATCATCATATAATTCAACTATATTTATCTTAATTATTTGTTTCCACATTTTAATCAACATAGTTTTTGAATTTTAATTTTATTCATCTTGTTAGAATATGACTCATCTTCTTCTTTAGAAAATCGTACTTCACTTATATTTTCTATCTTGGAGGGAATGGATGACAATGATGACTCTAAAGATGAATCATATGACATCTAATTCCATTTCTGTTTTTATTTTATTTTTTATATTCTGTCTCATTTTCTCCATATTCATTCTGTTACTCTTCTTCTTCTTATTGTTCTATATGTTCATCAATATCTTCTTCATTAGCTATTTCCATATATTTAAATTCTTCCCTTCCTTTTTCATCTTCTACTTCTTTTTCATTTTCATTTACTCCTTATTTAATTTATTTTTTTTCATTCACATTAACATGTTCGTCAACATTCTTATCAATAGCCTCATCCTTTTGTTTGGGTGTTTTTTATTCTATATTCCTAGATGGTACAGATTCGAATTCTTTTTATTGAACTAGTGTTGAATCATCATCTAAACGTTTTCCTTCGAATTTTTCTATAACATAAAAAACATTGGAATGGATATCTATGGATTATGGAAAAAATAAATGACCTTTAGGATTTTTTTGATAAATGTGGGTGTTTTTAATGACGATTTTCTCATATTCTCATTCAACTCATTTAAATAACCATTCATATAACATATCTTTAGTTATATTCATTTATTGGGGATTTCTTATTTTCATCATTGTATAATGTATCTATATCATTAATTAATATTGAATTTTCATTATCTATATAACTTCCAATTATAAGTTCCCTTGACATTTTTTCTTCATTCTTCTTCATCCATTCATTATACACTTCACCAGGAAAAATCATTTATTTTCATTAGTGGGGATGTATATGCTTTCTGTTTCTTCTCTTTACCATATTTATCTACATTCGTTTATGGTTATTCCTCTGATGCAGTATCAATAATATTGTCAAAAAATATTTTCGACATATTATCAATGAAAATACTCATTTGATTCATCATATAATCAATAATGAAAGATATATTTCACTCATCATATTTAGTTTGTTGGATATATTGAATAACACCATATAGTATCCTCTGAATATACATATTATGGCCAAAATCATGATGATCTGTGACTTGATTTTTCTAGATTTAATATTCTCCATGGATAAGAAAATGAAACCCACCAAGTATATCATTTGTATGATTACAATAAATCCTAAAAAATCATAAAAATTCATTTTATATTGGTATCCTTTCATTGGAATGATGAATCCTTGAATTCATCAAGATACATGTCATCAATATGGAGTTACGTGTTTGACCTACCCGAATTTTTCATATGGATCAATCAATGAATATTTTCTCTTCTTCTTATTTAAATATCAATTATTATCTAGAATTTTATGTGAATGAAAATATTAATCATCATATGATGATATTACAACTAATATTATAGTATTATTATATTATATTCACGATATTTTCCCGTATACCAAATATTTTTTTTTAATTTCCCACACTCCTTGAAAAACATGGATAAAGTATAAAAATCAAGATCATGATCTAGATAAATAACTAAAGTTCTATACTAAATTTTCTACCTAAATTACCCCCACATATGGAATTTTATAATTTTATTTAATGTAGAATCATAATTATAGATAAATAATCATTCTACTAACCTCTCCTTGAATAAAAATCAATTCATATATTCTTCCCTAGAAACCACTATATTTATAATTCTAACTGGTGAATTATCCATAAAAGAAATTGTTGGAATTGAGCCTTTTGAAGGAGAGAAAATAGAGGGAATAATGTGAAATATTCATTGTGGGAAAAGGGGATGGACCTCCTTATATATGTATTGGGATTATAGTTTATATTCTATAATAATTCTTATAGTTGTGATTGAATACAATCTAATCTAATAGATTAAAGCCATCAAAATAATGTTTTAAAAAGTGTTAAACTCTTGGGGGGTTTCTATATTTTTATCAAATTAAGAATGAATAAGATTAGTAAAAACTATTAGAATTTGTGATAAAGAACCAGGTTTTTAGAAAAAATATAATTATTACAAAAAATGATAATTAATCATAATGTAATACTTCTAAAAATAAAATAATAGAAGAGTAACTTTTAAAGATATAATGATCTAACAGTATGATTGCCTTTCTCGTCATTATTTTATAAAACTAACATATTATAATAGTACTAAAAGTGATGAATATTTTTCAGTTAACAATCTAATTATTACTGTAAAATAATATAATATTTATATATGTAAAAACTAAATATTCTATTAGAAATCCTAATGAGATATTTTTCAATTCAAAATTTTTTTATGAAATTTTGTGTTTAGAAATTTTACAAATATTACTGCATCATAAAAAAATAGAAAAAATAAATATTATTTTTTAACAAGACTTACTATAGAATACTAAATATGAAAAATATTCTAGAAACAATAAAATTCTATAAAACAATATTTTTTTGAAAATCAATAATCATATGTGCTCCCACATTGAAAAATATTATCTTTATATAATTAGATGGGTGAAAAAGTTGTTGATATGAATGATTAATTTACATTCATCATTCCGAAAGTCATTTTATTGTATTAAAATCTATCTAAATAACGAAGTCTTTTTTAAAAGTATAATTATTTCGATCATTTAATTCAATTAATTGTAAATTGATATCACTTTCTGGTGTGTGATACTGATGAAAATGGTTTCATATATCTGTATTCTTAGCACATGGTAGATGTGATGAGTATTGAATTCCGGCAATAGAACATGGGTTATACCAACGTATTTGTGTTTAAAAAAAACTCAAGCCAGAGTTTCTGAGTGTTTGTTGCTTCCACAACACTTGATCACAATAAATTCCTATTACATCATATTCAATTTAAGTAGTCGAATTTGATATTGAGTTTTGTTTTTTATAAGACCAAGAAACTAATGAATCTATAAATAAATGACATTTTCTAGATGTTATTTTCCAATCCATTTTACAACAACAAATGTCTACATCATATATTATTTAAATAATTTCAAGAATAATAGAAAAGTATTAAATCCACATTTCTATTTAGATAAAAATTTATTTTATAGATTTTAGGTGTTCTTAAATAATTTTATTTATATCATTCACATAATAATACCTAAACCATAAAATACAAATGACAACAAGTTATGTGTAGTAAACATATTTTCATGCCTCTAAATCTTTATTGATCAACTGGTTTCCCATTCTGATCAAGATATAATATATTTGTGGTACCTATGAGATTAAAAATACTTTTTCTATTTTTATACCCAAATTTCATTATAAGATATTTAATATTGTTATGGAGATATATAAAAGATTTATCTAGTTTCTTTATATTTCAATTCCAATAAATATGTTTACTCAACAATCATATTAATCTCAAATTTATATTTTATTATATCTACATATAAATTTGTTAAATATTTTTAGATTATCATATTATAATGTTATCAATGTTGATTTGAACTATAATAATATTAAATATAATTTATTTTATAAAATGTGTTTGTTCCAGAGCTCCCTTAATAATTTTTTTGTAAAAAAATCATGTTAAAATATTATAATACGATCTAGGGTATTTTTTAATTCTATATAAATCATTTTAGTGGTTAAAATGTTTTCCAGATGTTTTTTATTTTCATAAAACGGGGGTTTTGAACATGAAATTCTTCCTGAATATATCTACCCTGAAAATCACACTACACGTCATTTTCATAGAGTTCGAAATTAAATAATGCTATAAAGTATAAAATAATATGAGAAGATTCATGCCATGATTTTATTAAATATGTTTCATCATTTTCTATTAATTATTTTTGATTATAATAGTTATTAAAAAGTATGGTTATATTTGTAACAATTATTGTATGTTCATCACATGTTCTTCTAAAAACCCCTTATACTCCAATTATTGAAGTATCTATTGGTTATTCAACTAATGTCAAACCATTGTTCCTCTCAAAATCATTAATATCATCATGCATTTCCGAAATCGAATCATTATCTCATAAATCTTCATCATGATTTTTTTTGTTCAAAATTAGATAAGAAATCTAGATGTTCAATTTCATTTCATATAAAACTTCTAGTCCAAACTGGTTGATCAACATCACCAATGATACTATCACTAGGATGTTTCATAATAAAATAATGACTTATTGGATTTTTTATATTATTTTATTCAACCTAAGGTATAAAAGAATCCATATTAATAACATGAAAAATATTTTCTTCATGAATTTCCGTAACATTATAAATTTCATACAATGGTTTAAAATGAGTATTAGAAATAGCATCTTAGAAGAATATTTTTTGATGTAGTTACAAATATAAAAATTTGGTTTCATCAAACAGAACATGCACTATTTCCTAAACAATACAATTATTTTTTTAAAACACTTCCAGATATAGAATTATTGGAGTACTCTAATAATATTCATTTATCATATTTTGGTGAAAATTTATGTATGTTATCTTTCATACTTAGGATAAATACATTACCACCAAAAACACACATGTATGAAACCTTTTGTTTTCTATTTTTACAACATTAATATGTTTTTTATTAAATAAGGTTTAATTAATACTTTATTTATAGTATAGTATTCTGTTATAATATCATCAACAAAAAACTATGAATTGAGTTTTCACTAAACACGGTTCTTGTTATTTGATGAAGGATTCTATTTCCTCTATCAACAACACCATTTTGATGAGGGGTTCGAGGCGATGAATTATTATATTCAACACCTTTCATAGTACAAAATGTTTCAAAATTATAATTTAAAAACTCTCTACAATAAACTATACAAATCGTAATCAAGGGAAGTTTTTTTGTCATTTTTCACTTTGGATATAGAACTTATGAAATAAAATGAAGCTCCGGATTTATTTGTGAGAAAATAAACCCATGTGTATCTAGTATAATCTTAAACTAATACATATATATTATTTTAAAAAAACATCTTGTTTGTGTGGGACCAAATAATTACCTGTAAAATAACTATGAAGCATTAGATTATAATAATTCACTAATATATTTAAATATCTACAGACGTTAGTTACTGTATTGACAAGGGTCACATATGATGGAATAATCAATCCTATGTTAGGGTATATCCTTATAAAAATTATTACCCCACATTTATATGTTTCTGGGGATAATGTCTCATAAAATTATTATCAATAACATATATTTATCATCCATATCCCTTATTAATGGTAATTCATAGCACATAAGGTATTATAGGTAATGTTTGTAATCATTTACAAGTCAATTGGAAGAAATAGTTAATGCATCCTAGGAACAATTTAATAAATAGATATAATTCCTAAATTTCACAAAGTAGCATGCATCACATAGATTTATCATTCATATAAGGTTTTTCTTATGACCTTTAATAAAATGATTTGAAATTCATGCTTTATTGAAAAGAGTAATAGTACAAATATTAATAATTTATCCTTCATAAATATATCTGAATGTAACTTTGTTCACTTTCAAAATGATGCTATTTTTTAAAAACAATTACTAGTCATGTTCCTAAAACATCCAAAATCCATGTAAGAAGTTTTTTTATGTTATTTATATTGTTTTTCTGAAAACAAAAAAATTAAAATTTCAGCACCAAATCCTTCTTGGCTCCAATAATGATGCAAAAAACATTATGAATACACATTTTTTTTGATAAATACACTCTCCGAAAACCTATATGTTAAAATTTCATAACTATTATTTTCCCAATTCTCACCACATCGGCTTTCATGGAAAAAGAGAGCATTTTTTGGAACGAAGTTATTGTGATAGAAAACTGGTTTTTATAATGAAAATCTCATTCATGAAATAGTATATTGAGGATGAATTTGTTTATTGATTTTTTTCAAAACATTATTAACCAGTTGTAATGTTTGAAAAAAAGGGTTTTCAACATAAAAATTTAAGATTGTATTTTTATAAATATATATTATTCTTCTACATTAATAGTTTTATAATTTATTTTTGTTTTTTAATTTTTTTCCAAAATCAACGTTTCAAAAAAAATAAAATTATTTTATTTTCAGAAATAAAATAATAAAGATCATCAGAAATGTCTAAATTTTAATCAATTATAGTATATATTATTGAATTATCAATAAGAGTTTTTTTCTTTGAATTATCATTTATTTACAAATTACAAAACTTTCATTATCAACTAGTTTAAAAAATCAAGAAAATTATTAATATTATGGAATAATATTGTATTTTTTTTAAAAAAATAAACTTGATTAGAAGATATAGATTTTTTCTCATTAGGTTATTTATCATTAAAATAAATATTAGTGAGGTTTTATATAGTTAATTATTAAGCCATTAAAAATGATTTACAAGGGGTATGTTAAAAAATGACATAATATCCACTATCTAGAAGATTCAATCTTAGTTTAATTTTCAGAAGAGTCGCCTCCTCTAGCACTCCTAGTTTCTATAGCACTTAATAATTTCATTTTAATTGATATGCAATATATCTTGTCATTCTCTTCTACGTTTTTTTATTTTTATCATTCCCAGTAATATTATGACAGTATGTTTAAAGGTGTTTAAATTTCGTATATTCATAGAATGTAACATCATATTTATTATCACTTCCGTCCTTAGGAAATTTAATATAACTTTATCAAAAAAAACCTTTTTTATATAATATTAATCATCTTTCTAGTGAGGTTGGTAAATAAATTTTTATAATTATTAGAGGAACTTGAATTATATTAAATAATTACCTTCATTTTCAATAAATATTTTAAAATTTTCTCTTACTATTGAATACTAGGAGGAATGGTATATTTTGTAGGAATGGAACACTGCCAATTTTCTTTTTATATTTTTCAGCATCCCTTTTTTGTCTACCCTATTATTATAAAAGTGTATCAAAGAGATCTTCTAGGTTAAGATTATTTATGTATCTAGTCTCATCAACAATAGTTCACATGTGATTCCATTAATTGTAAATGATATCAATTATCTTCTCCATAATAATCTCATCATATTAACTTTTTATCCAATGTGTATATATAATATGAATGTTAATCATGAATATCTGATGCTTCATATTAACTGATTCATTTGGGAGAAAATCATAAGCTTTATAATCCTCTTTTAACTTGAATCTTATGTCTCAACAACACTGCAGTTACCGAAATTTGTATCATTGTGTTTTTTATATATTATTAGCATCTCCAAAAGAAATAATATGAAAATAAATTCATTATTTCATTGAATATAACAATTTATTTCAATATTTATATTTTAGTTGATATATCAAATTCTCTTGGTGTGTAAAAAATGTAACATGAATATCAAAAAATTTATAATCTCTGATCAGCATGAAAAAATTATCAACCCTAATGTTGAAAAAAAATATAACATCCTCTCTCTCCAGTACTCTTAGTCACCACCATCCAAGATTGATAGAATATTCATATTTTGATTGAAAATTAATCCAAAATTATATAATAACATAGCTAAAAAATTTACATCCCCCATAAATGTTGGGTATCAATAGTTTTATAAATATCATTAACATCTAAACTTTAATAAAACTACAAATAATAATGAAACAGAATGCTGGAAACTATTTTTGCAGTGGATTCCTGCACCTATGCCCAGTAATTTGAATGATTTTTTATTATTTGAATCATATTAATATAGATAAAAAATCATAATAGAGTGTGTGTAATAGAATATTCAACATTACTTGGTACTATATGTGAAAACAAAATGATTATTAAATAAGTAATAAAATATATATAATAATAAAATAATTCCTTATAAATATTAAAAGAATAATTTTTTTAAAATTAATATTAAGGTAGTCAATAACACTTGATAAATGTATCCTTTATTAAATACATACAATAAATAACTTCTTCTATTAGTGATGATTCTATCGATATGAGGATTAGAATGACTCTGTTTTTCTATCCATATAAGCCCTCGATATGAATATCAAAACGAATATGCCTTCCAATCCCCGAAATCCATCGAAACAAGTATCATATTTATTATCTACCTAACCCTAGTAGACCATGATCTAATTTATAACATTATATATCATCATATACCTAGAATACCTGAGTCATAACCACAGATCAGACATAGATTAAAATAAAAGAATATCTTAAGGAGATAGCCTAAAAATGATTTTGTAGAACTAAAAAACTCAAAAAAGATTACAATGAATTTGAACATGACATGAACACTATTAAATCTCTAAATCTATCACATAATTAGAAATTGAAGATGAAATTAGAAAACAATAAAAGGATCCAAACTCATCAAATAACTAGGTATTTATAGGCATCATCCCAATAGTCTTATTTCTATCCCAATGGTCATATTTATTTGTGATTTTCACAAAAAATTAGAAACCTAAAACATTAATGGAACTAATGTTACAAATCACATGACATCATATTTATTTACAAAATTATAGTGTAAAAATGGATTCCTTTCATTAGATATATGTTTTCTATATTATGGTTATGAACATAATTCAATCTACTGACTTTCTTGACAATGGTAATATGATAATCATTTCGAGTATAAGTGTGACTTTTTTTGGTACCGGTATTAGTATAGTTGTTTATGACATTGTCAGTATGATAGACCAGATATAATTTCTAAGACCTGCTCTGATAAATTTAAAGCCAACATATCACAAACACATAATCAATACTTTAAATGTAATGAATAAATATTCATTAAATTTGTGAATACATTAAAAATTATTCATTGTGTGGTAAGAGATTATATTTTCTATATAGAATTAGAGAACACATAGGACATGAGTAATTAGTAAAATATGTTTTTGAGTATGTGTTTTTTATTTTAAAAACTATATTATTGGAAAATTAATAATTATAACTTCTGACCCAACATAATACTCCCACAAACTTCTTTATTACATATCTTCTTCTAGTAGAATCATATTCTAACCCTAAAAATAGAGTAATCAAATTTCAATTCTAGTAATTATGTAATTGGGTCTATTATAGTTGAATTTGATATATGGAATTAATTTTTTTCATGATTATTATTCAAGAGATACATGATTGATAACTGTTTTTGGGAAGGATCATTAATGGTATTATATTGTCAAAAACAACCCTGTCACATCAGGTTTTTGATCCCCCATACTCTATAAAAAGGTTTAGGGGGACCACATATCACATAGGGGTATGGGCTCATTATCTATTATGTGGAACACCCTTAACAATTTGGGGTGAAGGTCCACTATATATCAAGTGGAACCACCATGATTCACTAGGGGTGAGTATTTTATCTTCTGATTACATGACCTATTTCACAAGGTTACATGTACTATATCAATAATGTGAATCATCACTAATGCACATGGATATAGTTCTTCATACTACTGAGTGGAACCCTCCTATTTTACTAGGCATGGGTCTTATATCCATAGTGTGGCACCCACTATTTCCCCAAAGAGGTTTCCCTCTAACTAGTATATAGAACTCTTTGATGCAAATGAGTATGGGTTCTCTATCAAATATGTTGCACTTCCTTGACACACCATGAATATGGGCCTCAATCTACATTGTGGACATCCACATATGCACAAATAGATGGATCATCCACTTGATACTAAACCCCCTTGGCTGTAAAGAGTAGGAGAAATTTGTGTTCCCTCCACATTATTTATCTATAATTTCATGAGACACAAGAATATAGATTCATTCAATTCAGATGTGGAGAAAAGTGGGGCGGTGTGGAACCTCAAGATGGTATCTTACATGGTTACAGGAGATACATGTCAACCACAATGTGAATTTGGTGCTTTAGGTCGATTGATTATCCCTGACTAGGCTATGGATATTGATATACTTTTTCTATTTTGTTTGGCATTCATTATGAGCATGTATATTAGTTTTGATTCCCCACTGTTTTTGGTGAATCAAAATATCATTTCAAATTTATATTTCTCCCTTTATGTTTTTTATGAGTCTTATAGTATATATATATATAATCTCCATGGCATGGGATTTTTACACATATGAGGTATCTTATAAGAATGGAAGATAAATTTGTGTTGACACCAGTAGACCATAGTGCAACTTACGTGAAATGAAAATTTACAGTGTTTATATTTAAATATAAAGATTTATTTATCATTATTTTAACATCAATTAATTTTTATCCATGTTGGGACAAATTATATATTTAGGCATGTATTTTTTCCATTTTTGATAGGGTTATAATATTATATAGTGATGTATTATTTATATGTTATTGCATTATTTCATACCCTACAAATGTTAAGATCTTTATTTTTCAACAGCATTTTTGAATGGAGATGCTGGTTTTCATTGTTATAAGTACTTTTAGATAATTTCGTCCATTTCCTTTATTTATACTTTGTTTCAGTCACAATTCCCTAGAAAATTTTACATTGGATTGGGTTTTTCACTTTCCTATGTTCAGTAACCAAATTGGATCATGTGGGTTCAGTCTCAAAAATGGTAATAAATCAATATCCTAAAAATTCAAGAGGTATATTATTCCAAACTATCATCATGGATGTAATTTCTAAAAATAAATGCATTAATATAACACCATAGGAATTTATATTTCATTATGAAACTCAGAAATAACATTCATCTAAAACCATAAGCATAAAAACATATAGTTACTACAAAAAAATACATTTAAGTATCCCTATCAATTAAATCACATAATAATAAAAAATTAACATTTTGATATTATTTAATTTAACATTAGAAAATTGTGAATACCACAAAATATTTCTTCATTGAGAATAATGAAAATATTTTTTTCAATGTACATCAATTGGTACTTGTTAGAAAGAAATATTCTCACACATTTATTAAAAATTACTCATTTGGAAAACTTTAAAAATACTATTAATTAATTTTATGTAAAATCAATTGTATGTAATAATAAATTTCATTAATAAATCATTAATGTGTAAATACCAAAATCCATTATATAATATGAATAGAAAATGATTAAAATTATTACATTAAAATATTTTTAATGACCCGTAGAAGAAAATATCCTTTTTAAAGTCCCCATTCCTTTTATATGTCCTCTACCCCCATGAGTAATAATTTTGTTCTGATAAATGATATTATAAAAAATATTTCAATTTACACATTATTATGATTTTTACTCTAATTTAAATTATTATGATGTTTTATATATTTACTAAATTGGTGTCAATTTTTTATAGACATTCAATAATATTTTTCAATGGGAATTAAATACATAGAACATGTTAAAATCGGTTATTAAATAGTTGTATCATCTTTGGAATTTTCATGATATATTTTATCTACCGCATGAGTAGATGTTTTTTTAAAATTAGGTTGGTTTTCCAGATTAAATTGATATAATGAAATGTGTCTCTATATGATAATTTTTTGGTGTTAAATTTTAGGATGATAAGTCATTTTTAATATTATTCATTGGGAAGAAATTTTTTTATTTGAAAACAATTAATCATGTTGTACATATAATATATATTCTATAAAGTAACTTTTATGAAAATCTATGTATTTTAGAAATGAAAATGAACTATGTTATTCATGGAGGAAGTAGTATGAACATTACACGAGAGGAAATTTCAATTTCAAATCCTTGTGAGGGAGGTAAATGATGGTTGTTACAAAAGAATAAAAGATATTTTTATACTAATGATACTGAATTAATTCTATTTGGTAGGTATTGTTAAATTTAGAGGACATTGATGAATAAGTAAATATCAAATAACATAGTTATTAGAATTATATTTTCATAAGATACCCTCCTTTAATCCTCTTATAAATCAGGTGTATATTTAATTGTGGTGATACCCAGACCTCTATGAAATTGAAAATAGGTATTGAAAAAGAAATTTTATGGCCTGGTCATGTTACTGTGATCATGGTTTGTAGATAATTGTGGTACTGAGGGGGTACATTTATAGATGATAGGGGTGGAATTTTTATAATATTATTTTAATGTAAATAAGTGATGTTATTTTCAAGGAATATGAGTCAAAAATGATAAATAATATAAAAATAATTATTTATGATATTGAAATCCATCATACACACATTTAATGATGTGGTCTTGAGTTATTTTATGAATTTACCTTGTTTTTTAGTAATTCCACCTCATCTTATCCTTTATAGTCATGACTATTTTTTACCCTCATAATTTATTTTTTAAAAAAATTTGAAAAATGCCTTATCACTAACATTAAACATACTGGTTCATAATTAGAAAAATAGTTTTCAAAACTAAATTTTTAGTGGTGTGTAAAATTTACATTAATAGATATTATAATCAAACCAATAGAAATAGTATTTAGAAAAATTCATTTCTGATGAATAATATAAATATACACACAATATGATTATATATTTGATTCCCCATACATTCATTAGTATATGACTAAATAAATGATAATTATTATATATTTATATTAATCCTATACATAAGTAAATCTTATGACCACATAATTAAATGCAATATTTTTATTAGTATAAAATATAATTTATGATCTAAAATATAACTTTTGGGTTTATAAATTCACTAAATTATTATAAAATGTATTATTTTACTTCTTTAAAGAAATTTTCATTAATAAATACTTTTCATGTTTTTTTTGTAATTTTGAAATCATCATGTCATTATAAAATGTTTTATTTTTTTTAAAAAAAATCATTATTATAAGTATTAAAAAATCAGCATTGAAAAAAAATACCTCATTAAATTTTGGTTTGATAAATCTATAAATGATTTTAATTTTTGTAATTTAATATTTTATAATTTAGAAATATAAAATCTATATAATATAATATAATAAATGAAAAAATTGTTTATTTTAAATAAAACCTATTTGTTTTAAAATGAATAACCATATCCGTGTTTCACACCCTAGAATATTTTTTTCGTAATAAATAAGGATATAAATTAACATGTATATCCATTTATAACATTTTTAAAAATTAAATAACAAATTATATAATTTAATGTAAGATATGATGGTATGGAAATTTAATTATCTTAATAATAAAACATTCAATTTGAGATTATGGAAACATAATAGTCATAAAGGTATTTTGATTATCTAATTGATTTTATCGTATATTTTGAGGTATTTTATAAAAATAAATATATGTTGTTGAGGTATATATAAAAATCATAATCATGAGTATTAATAATACTTAAGGGAGATATATTATTATAATTACATGGGACATTATATCCCCCATCCTCGTAAAAAATTTTGAAATTGCAATTTATTTTTTTCCACTGAAATGAATTTTGTCTTATCAAAATAATAATATAGGTAGTTTGATAATATAAAATAAAATAATATTAATCCATCACAATATTGATGAAAATAATTACTAATATATCCTAACCTATGATAAATTTTATTAAAATATTTCAGTTCACCTGATGTTGATTTATTATTTTTTTTATCCCCAAATGAAAATTTTTATATTGTTCAAATAATTATTTTTTTAAAATTGTAAGAGGGGGAAAGATAAATGATGAAAATTTTTACTGTAAATGTGACATTATAATACCATCTTCTATATTACTTGAATAAAAAACCCCTTAAAAAATTATAAGACCCAACTACGCTAAAACAACCACAAAAAAATATCTATGAAAGTATGAATCTAGATCATTAGGTGACATAGTTATTCCCATAGAGTTACACGTGTTGATATGGATGTGCTGGTACCATATAGAAAAAATATCCCTCCTTCAATACTTTGTAATGTTCCCTACGTTTGGTGCCTATTTCTACATATAACTATCATACCAAGGATGATACAATATAGGTGAACCACAATCTATTAATTCACCCAAAATATCTATTTCATGATAGCCCATGACGACCAAAAGGCCCAAATCCTTACTGTCCAAATTTTATTTTAAAAAATATAATTTTTTTTAATTTTATTATGAATCAATAAAACCTACTATTTCTTCTACAGTCCTCACAATACTTCAGAGCCTATGGGAATTCTCTCCTACCATGTTTTTTGATCATGTGATCCATGAAGGATGATATGGTGAATATATCACTCAGGTAAGAAACTGAATTCATTATTTTTTAATTTAATAACTTGATATAACTATAACAATCTTCATTATACAAACCCATCTGATTGTTTGAAACTACTTTATTTTGGTCCAAAAATTACAAACTAACACATAATTTTTTTTAATTATTTAAATTAATCAACTATAACAGCATCCTAAAATGAAAGGTTTTCCAAATAATAATATTATATTAAATAAAATTATTTATACCTCCACTCCTAGAACTGTTTCTAGAAACCTACACATCAAAAACATGATATGAGTCCAACTATAATAGTATGAACGTAATCAAACTAAAATTACAATATTTATGGAAAATAGTTCATTTAACTACAAAACTAATACCTTGTAGGTGATAAATAATAATGTAATACTACTAAAATAAAATGAAAAAATATAAAAATTCTAATCAACATATATCTTTATAAGGAACTAGTAATTAAATTTTCACAAAGTATTTCTTTTATTAAACACTATATTCCTTCAATACGATTAACTATAACATAATAAGTAACCATTATGTTGTTCCTTTATATTATTATAAAAATCAATTAAAAGTGACTCAATAGAAGAAAAAAATCATAGTATTGGATATAAAAAGGAATGAAATTTATTACACCCTTTAAAATGAAGAAATCCCAGGAAAAATATTTAACATCAATTATAAAAAATGATCATAAATCATCAAACAATTACACATGAAATCTATTTCTTTTCACAATGATTTTTATAAAATATCACATGTTCATGATTATTTGTAAAAACACAATATAGTATCGTTATTTGGATATCATATTCATATCCATAATTAAATGAAATGATGTGCATCATTAATTTCAAAAACATTTATTTTTGAGATATATAACCTGTTAATTCAATATTGAACTATTAATAACACCAAACCCGTTAATCGAGGTCCAGTGCCTCACATTTTTACAATGGAATCAATACATGATGTCAAAATCAAAGGACTAATTAGTTTTTATGTATTGAAAAATAGATTACATATATGAACCAAAATTACAATTAAAATTTCCTACTCAAATGCAGATAATATTTTAAATACCATGATTATAATATAGTAACCCTTTATATCTTTTATAATATACTTATTTTAATCCTGTTAAAATAAAATATAAGAAAGGGGTGAGATATGATCCTCAATTAGGGTAAATAATACAACATAAGATATCATAGATAATTATTATCATTTCAAGAAATGTGTATAACTAAATAAAATTCTTTTTAATAATCAACATGAGAATAATATTTCCTAAATAAATAAAATAATTTCCTATAAACATTCAAATGGATATTTTACTACTCTTATATACATATGTAATATTAATAACAAATCTTATATTGAGGAAATTCATAATGCGTGACATCATAGACATAATATCAAGGATTCAGCCAAGACACCATATTTAAACAGGTAAAAACCCCAAAAAGTTTATATCCTAACACATAATGATGCATCAAAGAGATAAATCGGGGCACATCCATCACTTATTATGTCCAATTCATACAACTAACAAAAAGGATGAAACATAATGAAAATAATAATTCGTATTAAAATTTTTATATGAAATGTTAATACATTAACCATAAACCATGAATGGTATAAAAATTTCACATATATGTTCAAAAATATAATAAAAACTTCAATAAACTATGGTATATTGTATCATATGTAATAATCCAAAATTATAAATAATATCCAAAAAAGGATGTGGACATATATAAAAATAATCTAATAAAATCACTATAATTTTCATGATAGAAATTCCCCATTTATATTGAAATTATTTTAAAAGGGGTGATTAATTAAATAAATAGTTTTGTAAAATTTATATTGTAATCTTGTAAATTAAGATTCTCTCATTCAATATTAGTTAAAAAAGTAAAAATTCTTTTTATGATTTGTTGAAATGGTCATACAGTACCATATTTACAAAAATAACAATAATATTACATTCAAAACAATTAATAAAAATTAAATAATTTGTATAATGGACATGGAGAAATTATAGAGTAATAGTAAAAATATTCTGTATAAATATTTATAAAATATGGTCAAGGATGATAAAAAGTTCCTAGAATATACTTATGTATATAAAATCATGTATAATAATTAAATTGTAAAGTAAACCCTTACCTTGTACTTTCTTTTAGATTAGGGCGTGTTAATATGCTATATAATCGTTAAATAATTTAATTAAGCTATACTATAAATAAATTCAATTTTATAATATCATATATGATCCTATTAAATACTTTTGATAAGAAAAACATTATTTCCCTTATTTCAGGTTATAACTTCTTCATTTTCTTATGTTTTTTAATGTATGTCATATTTTATCTACATTAAATATATAATTTATTCATATACTGAATGATATTGTATTCATGAATTATATATACACTAATAATATAAATTTTTTGTATTCATTAATGAATAGTTAACTTGGTGAATGAATATCATCCCACCATGGAGATGGTTGGCCATATATATGCATGAGTAATGATATAATTCCCAAAATTCTTATGTGGTAAATAATTAGATTATATATTTATTATAATTATAAATATAAAGTCATATTTATTATTTTAATCCATTATAGTAATCATTGTACCCATTCAATTATTTTGGTGATTAAAAAAAATTAAACAATAGTGTTGAGATGGTAAGTCATATGTACACGTGCATGGTGAAATTGTTTTTCATCGGATGGATAAAAAAGGAATATGAATATTCCCTACTAAAAATTACATATCAAAGTATGGATGATAATAAATTTATTATTTTGTAATGTAATAACTTTTTAAGAGGAAGTAAAAGAATAAATAATTTTGATTGAGTTGGTAAAGACAAATACCTATTCTTTAGAGAACCTTCTTTGGATCTCATCGTAGGGACACTAGGATTTCTATTTTTAGAATACAATATAATAAAATAGGGTTATAGGGATATTGATAATGGAAATGAGTAGGGTTTAGTTGATCAAAGAGGCTCAATGTGGTTTGAGGAATTGAGGGAGGAGGTTCTCTTTTATAATTGAGGGGAGTTGAACATTAGGAAACTTTCAAAATATTAAATTTATATAAAATTAATTTCCTCTTCAAATCTATCAAATTTTAGTTATTTATAATATATGTTTATTAGGTGAAACAATCCGTCAAAAATGATTTTATACTTTTTTATTTCACAATATTAAGCATATCTTATGGGTTTAAACATTAGTTATACACTTTTACTCTAACAGTGACCACATGGATTTCAACTCATTAGGGTTAATATAGTTATTATAATTTAAAATAACAACAAATTGATAATTAATAAAATATTTAGAATTATTATATTTATTTTACGCGAATTTATGGTTTTTTAATTATATAATATTTAATAAAATATTATTTATTTTAAAGTAAATTTTATGTTAATCTTGATACTTATAATTGTTTTTATTTTTATAAAAATTGTAACTAAATGATAAAATCGAAAAAGAACTTCTAAAATATGAAAAATATTTCTATATTATCAATAAATTTCCTATATTTCATTAATTATTAAAAAAATTATTTACTTTAATATTTTTAATATCATGTGTCCAGTATTTCTAGAAATTAAACAACCACTGCAACATTATTGTGCAAGCCAATAATTAAATAATTTTTATCTCAAAAATTATATTATCTTTGTGATGATAAATTAAATTTAATTCAAAATATTATTTATATTCTAATTTATCATTTTTATAACCATTTATTAGAATGTAATACTTGTTAAATAACCGGAATTTTCTATTTTTAACTAATCTTTATGTAATATATTATAAATTTCACATTCATGTACAAGTGGCATAAATAGAATATAATTTACTCCAATAGTTTATTTTTTGTCAAAACCCATGTATACAATTATATTGGGACAAAAGATAGTATAATTTAATAATAATATTAATTTATCTTTAATTACCTAATTTATCATTAACCGTGGTGAATAATAAATTTACTAATGTTACAATTCATATAATCCCAATATTTTTTTATATAATTAGACTCTAAATATAATACTTATTACAACTGTGTATATAAATTTCTACAAATTCAATTCATATAATTTTCGTAAATCAGTTTAAGACAAGTCCTGCAGATGTAGCAAGACGGAGTGTAAAAGAGACGTTCAAAATATCAATAAGTTTTTATATCTAATATTAATATAAAAATGATTCCAACGTCCAAAATTAGATTAATATATGTACTTTTTATCAATTTTAACTTCATAAATAGATTAAAATAAATTTAAAAAAATGTTAATTTTTTTTTCTATAATTCATTATTTCTCACAATTTATCAAAAAATGAATCCACTTGTAAAAATAAAAAAATCACTCTAAGGTAAATTTGTTATTAAAAATTCCAAAATTAACTTCATAAAATTTATAAAACTTCCAAAATATAATTTTAGAAAAGGCCTTCCATTAAATAGTGCTGAAATTATATTTATCAAAAAAAATAGTTTTTATGAGTAATGATCTAATTTTTTCTAAAATATTTTTCAATAAAAAAAATTATCTAGAATATATATAAATGTCATAATGTTGTTTATATTATTCAAAATATCTATTTAAATCACTATTTTAACATATCATCATGCACATGAACTCTGGGATTCATATATTCTAAGGGATCAATAGAAATTATATTTATTCTAATGGAAAATATAGTAATGTCTTCGGGTGATACATTATTCCCTATTAAAAAATGTTGTCCATAAAATTTTAGGGGTTTTACCTTATAAAAAAATATGTGTAGTTCTCCTTCACAGAATTCTCTATTTCTCATATGTCTTCTTTTATTTTTTGAGTTCTCTATAACACGTTTACATGTCGAGTCGTTCGATTTCTCAAAACTTTTTATCTAATCTCAATTATATGGTTTTTTCATCATACTAAGAATTTTTAGGATTCAACTCTATTTATTCATTAGATAGAAAATGAAATGTGTAAGGCATGTACTTCTTTTTTTAGAGATATTTTATACACATTGTTCAATTTTGAGAGATATCGAGACATTAAAGAATGATAAGAAACCACTCCAAAACATTCAAGAATATAAAAGGGTATTAAATACCTAGGACCACATATCCCTTTCTTACTAAAACATATAACACCCTTCCATTGAGATAATTATTATAAAACCTGATCTCCCATTTTAAACAATAAATCATTCCTCTGTTTATTAGCATAAGTCAACTTCTATCTTTGAGCTATATTAATGTGAGCTGGAATAGCCTTTACATTATTTAGTCTTTTAAACAACTTTTAGGCCTATGTGTTTCTTTTCAATAACATCATCCCAAAAATTTGGATGATGATACCTTATTATATATAATGCTACATTATTTTTCATTTTAATACTTTAATGAAAACTATGGTTCTAGGAAAACTCTACCAAGGGTAAATACTGACCCTACATACCATGAATGTCCGGTGACCATGACATCAAGATATCATTCATTGTTAGAATTGTTTATTCAGACATCCAACCATTTTGTTAATGGTATGAAGTTATCAAATGTGAAAATTTTCATGGACCTTCTGAATACATTTCCAAAATTTCATTTTAAATCATTTTTCTTGATCAGATACAATCCATCGAGGTTCACAATGATTTATTACAACATCATTTACATAGATCATTGTGATGTTATCATGAGTCATATTTTCTCTTATAATAAGAAAATTGGAAAATTTGTTTTGGTGGTTAAGGATAATCCATATTATATCGCTCATTCATGGATTCATTGGTAGTTTCGTGATAATGTAACTATTAATTTCTCCTCATATCTACAATGGTAAATGAAGGGGTTATTGGATTCTATTAATATTTGCCTCACATCTTTCACTTATAGAAAAACTTAATATCTAGACCCAAAATCATCAATTTACCACTTCATGTTATCCCTCCAAAAATGTTCCTTCATATCTCTATACATCATTCTACTACCAAGGTGTATATAAAAATTTCAGATATGAGCATCATCTTAGAATTCATTTTTTATCTTAGGTGCAGATGGAACACATAGCCTCCCTAAAAATATTCAAACACCATCTTCATGAAAAAAGTCTTCTATATTTAAATAATTGACAATATTATTCTCCTTTTGAAATTGATCATCATTATATAGAAAATTCCATAACTTCTCTAGAAAATATGAATTTTCAATCATTTTAATGATGTATGATTCCTCACCATTCTTTGAAATTCCCATATTCTTCATTAATTTGTTCATGAATATTGGATCCATATCAATCCTCATTTATGTTAAAACACCATGATCATTCCTTCTTAATGTGTATGATGCCTTATTTCACTTCCATGGGTGGTGGTTTATGGGGAAATCATAATCCTTGAGTGGCTCGAGCCATCTCATTTTTCTCATATTGAGTCTGTTCCTTTAGAATATATGTTTCAAACTCTTGTAGCATTTATATATCTCACATATTTCACTATAGAAATTTTTTCTCCATTTATTCCATGAAAATGTTACCTATGCATACTCAATATCATTATTTTTAATTTTTTTCATGAGTTATTTGTAAAGACTTGTAAAATTCAAGGAAATTTGTTTCTTAATTTTCTTTGGAATATTATAAGAACGCAGTTTCTAACGGCACCTGATTCCGAGGCCCGGTGTGCCCGAAATCATTTTCCGAAGTTTGGCTTGGGTACATTAAGTGAACGAACGAGCTAATTTTTCTAACTTTTGAACCGTTGCTCGGAATCGAATTCCGAGGGCACCGATGGAATCGCATCGCCGGTATTTGCTTAGAAACACCTCTTCCGGAGTTGCATTTGCTCGGGTGTGGTTTTTATTTTTTGGGGTTAAGTTAGGAAATAAAATAAAGTGGTGCGAAAAATTTATTTTTATTTCACTTAACGCCGGTTAAATCCACTTAAAGCTTCTTGAGCTAAGTTGAAGCAAATAGGGTGAAATTCAAAATATCTTACCCTCTTGGTAGGATATTTGTGAGGTGGGGCCCGAACAAGCCCCACCGTTTCCTTTCCGCTATGTAACGCACCCGCGAAAACCATTTTTAATGAAAGTCAACTGACGCGTTTTCTAAATTCTTAACGCCCCTATTAACTGGGCAGTTAATTCGTTGAAATTAATTCTATGAATTAATTTGTTCGTTTCTTATCCTTGTTTTTCACATCCTTTAGTTGATAATAAAATAAGATGAGGACTTATTTTATTATCTGGTTGTTGTGTTAAACATTTGGATAATATCTAAAGATATTCATCCTCCTTTGTGAAGAACGCGAAAAAAGTCGGCCTCCGACGAAGGGAGATGAAGAACACCGAGCCCTCGGAGAAAGACGTTGCGACGCCAAGTAACGCGACGCCGATGCTTCTTCCACGATGATCCATCCCTGTGACAATCTTTGATCGGCATCTTGAGGTAGGGGATTGCGGTCCTTATTAATTCTTTGTGGATTATAACATCAACATGGATTTAATTGTTATAATTAAATCTGTATGTTCTTGATCCTCGGAGTTTGTCTACGCGATGCCGAGTACCGTGCGATAGCGACACCCTTCCGCGACGCGATGATCCTTTTCTTCCGCGACGGTCAATTTCCGAATGAACTCACGTTCGATGACGATGTTGAGGTAGGGGTCGTTTTGAAAATGATAATACCCATTCTTGTTTTCCTCCAAGGCAAAAACACGGACCAACCAAATTAACAAGTTGGTCCACGAATTATTATTGCGGGTCGAGGTTTATTAATTGCTGGGAATTATGGTGTTGTTTCAAACCGCTAACGCGATGGGTGCGGACCAACGAACAAGTCCGAACCTACCGCCCTTTTGTTCTTGGTGTGGGGAATTGTGGACGAATACAAAACGGGCCGAAGAGAAGATTTGTTTATGACGCAGTGATGAACGAGACCCGGGACGACCTACGGCGCAGACAGAAATGGAATCGGACCACCGGAGCAACTCCGGTGGCCCGTGGACTCCACTTGCGGCGTGGGTCGCCGGCACAGCTTCAGCCGCGGGGGCGGGGTGAGGTTCCGCGGCCGCGCGGAACCGGAGGCAGGGACGCGGCCAGCTGCCGTGTCTGGTGACACCGAGCAGCCCCACCCAGGGTCGTGGCCTTCCTTCACATGGGGGCAGCGCGCCCCCCGCAGTTTGCCTTGCTCGGCCGCTCGGTCGAGCCAAGCCAAGATGACCCGCCGGCCAGGTCGCGCCTAGGCTGGGCCGGGTCGCGCCCAATCGGGTCAGACCCTGACCCGGTTCGGGTCGACCTGATTCGGGCCGACCCAGGGGGGTTGGGCTAGGTCGGTCCTGGCCCAAACCCCTCGTTCCCGGACCTCTTCAGTCTTTTACTCATAACATGAGCTACAGGCCTCTGATCGACGCGCCGTTAGCGGAGATGCGATCCTTGGATCGAGTCGGTCATTTCGGTATATTACACTCTAGGTTTCACAATACTTTAGGTTTGTCCGGGTTGGTTCGTACACGAAACCAATCGGGCCCTCGGAGCGGAAACACTAATATCTTGAGCTTCGGACGTCCGATTGATGTGCCATCGACTTTGTTGAATTCCTCTAAGTGAGACGGATCTTTTGACTTAATCCACCCAAGGTTTGGACGTAGGTGGAGTAAGGTCGGGTTGGTTTTGCCTTAAAAACCAACTGGGCCCCGGGAACAAAAAAGCCAATAACTCTCAGACCGGGCGTCCGATTGACGTGCCGTCGGCGATGTTGAGTTCCTGTTGACGATACTGAACTTTTGGATACATCAAATCTGGACTAAGTGTCAGTTGATGTATCAGCCTCTCGGCTCATGGAGCGGACCCTCCCGAACGAGCTTGCTATGTGCGGGAACCCTAGAGCTGGTTGCGACTACGTCGACGACGATTGTGTAGAGATCACCAGTGGATTCGACGACGACTGTGCAGAGATCCTCAGTGGATTCGATGACGACTACAACATTCAGCGATCCTTTTTGGGTCAGTGCTATAGATCCTGTGTGGGTCTGATCCTGTGTGGGCCAGCGCTCAGCGGTCCTGTGTGGGCCAGCGCCTACAGGTCCTGTGTGGGTCTAATCCAGTGTGGGTCTTTGCGGGGGTTAGTTATCTATCGATCTTGTGTGGGTCATATCCTTTGTGAGTCATTGAGGGGGTTCGTACCTATCGATCCTTTGTGGGTCTGACGACTTAGATGGATCAGTGATCATCTCTATCGTCATTCGAAGAAGTATACCTGTGTGAGCTGAATCCTGTTTTTCTTTCCTTTGTAAATTGTGTTGTGCTATCCTATGTGGATTTACATTTTGCTTTCCTGTGTGGATTTACGTTTTTCTATCCTGTGTGGACTGGGTTGTACTTGGCCTCGGATGTTGGAGCCGAACGAGAATTGATGACTTAGATATATGTATAGGCATATACCTAAGTAGTGTCGGATGTTACTTCGTGATTGTATCTTTCCTTTGTGGATTATCCTTTGTGGATTCTGGGAGACCTTCGGGGGTCTCGGGGTCCCTACTAAGTAGCTTATACTCACCCCTGCATGAGTTATGCCCGCAATACGTTGTTTTGGTTGCAGCTGACAGACAACGCTGATCGTGGTGGAGGCTTGCGGAGCAGGACGGTACCTGGAGGTGGACCACTGGGCGGGACGTACTCGGAGCGGTCGACTGGACCCGAGAAGCAGTGGAGGATTTCTGTACCCACCCTTCAGGTGGGATTTCCAGTGGTAAGCTCGACGTTGTGGCTTTAGTTTTCAGTTGCTGTTTTCCCTTTCCAGTAGTACTTTATTTTCAGTTTGGGTTTGTATTCTGGCCCACTTACTTTCCACACTTACTGTTGTACTCAGTTTTTACTTAGTGTTTACTTCTCCTGCTTGCTTACTCTATGGTGCTTGTTTACTTTACAAAGGCAATGCCTTCCCTTTTTACTGGGATTTAATCCATGGTGCTAGTCGCCAGCCCCTGGCCTGTGGAAGGCGGGCTTGGGGTAGTCACGACACGGGCCCCAAGGATGGGTCATGACAAATTGGTATCAGAGGAGTTCGGTTCTACCGAAGACTCTGATCTTTCTTCTATGTGAAGAAATAGTGTTAAGCATATTGAGTGTGGTTATCAGTCCATGGAGCCTAGTGTTGGTGCGGTGACCGACTTATCCGTACACCAGGACCCTGACATTTGATTTCCGACTTAATGCACGAAAACATTGATTTCATGTGTGTTTCAAGTTTTCATTGTGATTACTTGTATCAGCTCACCAGGTATTGTAACAACCCAAGATTTTATGAAAAATATTCTTTTTAATTTCACTAATGTCTTGTGTTGTACGCTACACCAAAAGGAGAATGGAAAACACACATCCTTGACTGTCCTTTCATTACACGCAATCGCGACCTTCCTTGATAGCATGTGTAGTACGCAATACTGAGTTTCACTAAACAACGATATGCTATTAAAATATTATTAAAATTAGCCGTTATGAATAGTAATAACCACTTTTTGAAATTTTGTAAATTTTATTTTTCAAAATGGACTTCATTTTTGGATCCGGAATATCGAAATTATCTTAGGGTGAAATTTTGGTAGTTTTCGGATAACTTTCATATTTTGATGAATAGTGAAAATTACTAAATTTTAATTAAAAACAACTTTTTCAATCGAAATAATTAATAGTGATAAATTATTAATTTTAATGGTTTTAAAGTATATTTAGAATATATTTTTACAATTTAATACAATGTTGGTCATTGGATGTAATTTCACATTTAAACTAGTTATAAACAAGTGTCAATCTTTTGATAGTTATTATCTCTTAAAAACACGCCTTTTGTTTTGATGACGGGAATTAATTTTTAAATTAATTAATGCAACTGATATGTTTTCAATTTGGTAAAATAGAAATCATTTTTTAGTTCATAATATCAAATATAGCTTAGGCCTAATTTTTGGCATTTTTCTGAAAACTTTCAATTTTTGATGAATAGTGAAACCACTAAGTGGTAGTTAAAAAACTGAATTTCTCATAAAACTTAATTTTACCGCTTCTGTGAGTGGAATTTAGAAACTCTGAGACACATGGTTAATATCAAGGACTAAAATGTGGTTCAATAAGATGAAAATAATTTTTGTTGAATAGTAACTTTTTACTTTTTTTTACCACTATAAAAAGTAAATAGGGTAATTAAGGGTAGAAATGATCTTATTATTACCCTAACACATGTCCTAATTTTATTGGAAAAGTGTAATTCGACCAAAAACAAACATAGGAATAAAATATGAACATTTAGGCCCACTTGGATTAGATTAGGATATTTATTATTAATTTATTTAAAGAATGGTTAAAAGGGTTTAAATCAATGTTTATTTAATAAAACATTTTTATATGAGGTTATACATAACATAAATTCGACTATAAATATTCATTAGAAAGCTAAAAAGATTTCATACATAATGGTATTTTATTTTTAATTTTTAGACATTAAATAATTTAATTTATTTATGACACAACGATTATGCAGTAATTATCTTATTAATGAAATATTGACATAATTGATATTATAAATACCCAAATAAATATAATTTGAGACTTTTTATGAATTCCACTAATTTTATAGGTTAATATGACATGTTAGTATTGATTTAATTAACTTTGTTCGATCTTATCATTCTTTTATGACTTTCACAAAAATAAATTACTAAATATTGTCAAAATTGACATAAAATAGTTTTTAAAAAAAATATTATATTATTAATTGTTATTTTATTCCTAAAAATCTAAGGATCATCCAAATGACTTAGATAAGATTATATATATTAATAATAAACAACTTGGGGTTATTTTGGCTTGATATAGTATGTTTATTAACAATATAGTGTAAGAAAACAAAATGACACTGTAAAAGATAAATTATTTAACTTAGAGTTAAATCTAATTGATAAGGCTAAAATAATAACCTAAACTTGTATAAATCCTATTGGATGATAGGATTTCGACCCATCCCCACCTTAACCTCAAAATAAATCAATTTGGATCTATTTAAAACAGAACTTGACTTTATAATAAAATAATATTTTTAGTTATTCCAAAGGTGCCCCTCTCCTCCCTTATAAAAGGGCACCTCCTCCCTCTCTTCCTCACACAACTTTGAGCCTTCAAACTCGGCCAACCCCTACCAAATTCTCTTCTCCACTTCCGTAGCAACATCCTAGAGGTTCTATTCTTCCTCAAAGACCAATTTTAGTGCCCTAAGAGGAGGTCTCAAAGAGGTGCTTCAAAGAAGAGGAGGTTCGGATACGTACAAAGCATATCAGAACTAAGGTAAGGGAAATATCACAATCTCATTTTTATCTGAGATTGTTTATACTTTGGTATTTATTGGGGTGTATTTTATCATCCACATCCATGTTTCCTCAATATGTAATATTTATATCCTTATACAATAGATTATATCCAATTTTACCCTTTGGTGAGTTTTTAGTAAAAGATATGAAAGGAATCTTTTGTCGTTTTTCGTACGAGGTACTTTTTGACTTTTTCGACAAAAGTACGAAGAATGTTTTTTTTAACTTATACGGCACGAACGGATTTTTACGGTTTTATAAAGCCTTACTTTCATGAAGCTTCCTCCAAAATATTTCATGACTATTTTCAATAAAATCTCTTTCTGTTAAAATTACATGATGTTTTGTGAAAAGAAATTGATTTTGAAGAAGAAAGGATATTTTCCTCAAGAATTCAATTCAAGTGTTTTATCAAAATTATTTTCCATATAATATAATAAAGGGTTATTTTTCTATCCATATTTTTACATTGATTTGACTATGTTGTGATGGAATTATGTTTATGAATTCCTTTATCTTATATGAATGGTTTTATGATGTCATGTTGTTTAAGAATCCCATTTTTATTACATGGGTTATGAAATGATGTATGATTTATGATTTTGTGGCACACATAAGAATGGTATAATTATGAGATGGGTGGGACCTATATCTCCCTCCAATTCATTGGGTAAAGATTTTATATCTCATGAGATAGACATGGCTGAAATGGTAGGTCATACCGGTTCAGTGAAACAGGACGGAAACAAGGGTGACTCGGTTCAGAAAGGGACTTTGTCCACTAAGATAGTCTTGGCAATGAGTCTTGACTAACAAGAAATTATTCTCTATGATTATGTGTGTGTGCCACAAAGTTTAATGTTTTATGTTATGATTATTGTGATTACAATTCACTTCCATGAGTTATTCCAGGTTATGAAATTATGATCTCTTTTACAGGTTAAGATTTCCAAAAGTTATGTGCTTATGTATATGTTGTGATTGATATTTCTTTGGGTTACCCTTACTGAGAATTTGAGCTCACCCTTTCATTTTTTCTTTTCCCCAGGATATAAGGAAAGGTTTTAGGTATAAAAAAAGGAATATCTCTATTGGAGATGTTGAAGATCTTTCACCAGGATTAGAAGATTATATTCCGAGTTTCCAAAGACACTAAACTATTACGATCCTTGTGTGTGTGTTTTTGTTATGTACTAAATATTCCGCAAAAGTAATGTAATGTCCATGTACGTCAGGCTTCGGGTCTCTACAGTTGGTATCAGAGGAAAGGTTTAGTCAACCTTTGGAAAATAGGATGCGAAAACGTTAGTGAGATCCCTAGAGATATTTCTAAGATATGTGTAGGGATGTCCCTAAGGATAAGTATACGTATAGGATAGTCCTAGAACTATGGTAACGATCATAGAATTTAACCTAAGATGTTAGATATTGAACTTACTCCCCCTTTATTATGATTTTTTCCTCTAACACTATTCTTTTTGGGTTTTAAAAAATGGCTGGAAAAAAGGTGATTCACGATAATGGAGGATATGATGGACAATGGAATGATATTTTTCTTGAGAAACCAAATGAAATGGGATTTGGAAGTCCAAACATCATTATTATGCCGAATCAGCAATCTCATAATATGATCAATAAAGTAAAATTTGGTAAGTTTCCTGACTCGGCTAACAAGAGAAAGACGGAGTTTCATGATGATCATAGAGGAAAGAATGTTCAATTTCCCCTATGTAAATCATGTGGTTAGAGGCATCAAGGAGAATGTTTCAAAGGAACTGGAAGATGCTTTGGGTGTGGAAAAGAAGGACACAAATCCAGTAAGTGCAAAGGAAAAGGTTCAGTTAACACCAGGGATGAGGATAATGGTATTGCTACGAAATCAACAATGGTTAAATGTTTTAAATGTGGAACATACGGGCATTATGCAAACCAATGCCCTAAAGGAATGTATCAGGAAGAGAATCAGTATGGTCGTATGGGTAGTATTTATGTGGATGATGATGAAGAGACTACGAATGATATGTGAGATGAAAGAATTGTTGAAGCTCGGTCAATGGTTTAATGTTGTATAAGTAATCTCATGCTACTATGAAATAAAGATACATCTATGGATTGTTACACTGTTTTCTTTCCTTGAGTTTTGAAAGTGTATGATTAATGTTACCAGTATCCATGAAAGGTTATTTAGATATTTTTTGAATGTAGATGATATGCACATAATGAAGGGATAAGGATAAAATTAAATGTTTGATAGTATTCATGAGATCATGAATGATATAAGGAGAAGGTTATATCATGGTTTGAGTATATAGAATTTTTGGATTTCGGTATGTGGAAAGTGTTAACTTTTAACTGCATTCATGTTTTCACTAAGGTTCAATGGGTATTCATTCTTTAAGAGAATACATGATTAAGGTATTCCCATTTGACCAACAAGATATATCTTATGATATATGGGGGATAAATGATGGCATTCAGGTGATTGTTCTGTGACATTTCAAGTAATCATTTTCTTTATACTATGAGCTTGGACCGAAGTATTTTAGATAAGACTAAATATTAGAATTGATTATGTTGGACAAAAGTTAGGATAAAACGTTTTTCGATATTATTGATGGGATGTTATAGTAATATATTTTTAGAAAAAGGACAACCTGCAGGACGGGCGATAGCCCATCGCGTCAGACAAGGCTGTGGGAATCAAACCCACAACTGAAGTGTGACTAGCCTTTATCGCCTACCACTGGCCTACAGGAAGTCCCTGTTTAGTAGAAACTAGTTTTATTATATTAAGCAGTATGATATATGAAGTATAAGCCCATTTTAGGAACTATATATGATTAATCTCACTATAGAATGACTTCTCTATATTTAATAACTTTTGCTAACCTTTTGTTTGAGACAGATGGAATGACCCGTCATTCTATCACATGATCTGCTAACACTTCACGAATAACAAATTCAACTTAATTTATTTAAGAGATGAAGTAGAAAATTTTCAAGGCACGAACAACAGTGAGATTGTACCAAAATAAAGTAATTATTTATTCTAATTCAAACTCTTCAACTTTAGGGAAACGATCTTGAAAACCAAAAATGTTGTCCTAGTGCTATTATATCTGATTAATCAGATGGTACCTTAGATCGTCACAAATTTA
Source organism: Viscum album (assembly GCA_963277665.1). Classification (NCBI taxonomy): domain Eukaryota; kingdom Viridiplantae; phylum Streptophyta; class Magnoliopsida; order Santalales; family Viscaceae; genus Viscum; species Viscum album. The sequence continues at coordinate 117,238,725 of OY728127.1, forward strand.
TGGATTTGTGATTGTTGGCTTTTCCATAGACATGTTCTCTACCACTCTCCATCAGAACATGATGGTTAGATTTTTCTTCCATATCCATATTTTCACCTATGTGGAAACCCAGTGATTAGTTTATTTGGGTAACCGTTACGTTTCATACTTTTGTTTTTAAAGATTGGTTTTGTTATTCCTTATTACGATGTGGGTTTATATTAAAGAAACTTTCGAATAGTAAACCATTTATAACCCCGATGAATTTCGAGGGCGAAATTCATTTTAAGGGGGGTAGAATGTAACAGCCCAAGATTTTATGAAAAATAATCTTTTTAATTTCAATAATGTCTTGTGTTGTATGCTACACCAAAAGGAGCTTGCACAACACGCTTCCTTGACATGCCTTTCATTACACGCAATCGCGACCTTCCTTGATAGAGTGTGTAGTACGCAATACCGAGTTTCACTAAACAACGATATGCTATTAAAATATTATTAAAATTAGCCGTTATGAATAGTAATAACCACTTTTTGAAATTTTGTAAATTTTATTTTTCAAAATGGACTTCATTTTTGGATCCGGAATATCGAAATTAGCTTAGGGTGAAATTTTGGTAATTTTCAGATAACTTTCATATTTTGATGAATAGTGAAAATTACTAAATTTTAATTAAAAACAAATTTTTCAATCGAAATAATTAATAGTGATAAATTATTAATTTGAATGGTTTTAAAGTATATTTAGAATATATTTTTACAATTTAATACAATTTTGGTCATTGGATGTAATTTCACATTTAAACCAGTTATAAACAAGTGTCAATCTTTTGATAGTTATTATCTCTTAAAAACACGCCTTTTGTTTTGATGACGGGAATTAATTTTTAAATAAATTAATGAAACTGATATGTTTTGAATTTGGTAAAATAGATATCATTTTTTAGTTCATAATATCAAATATAGCTTAGGCCTAATTTTTGGCATTTTTCTAAAAACTTTCAATTTTTTATAAATAGTGAAACCACTAAGTGGTAGTTAAAAAACTGAATTTTTCATAAAACTTAATTTTACCACTTCTGTGAGTGGAATTTAGAAAATCAGAGAGACACGGTTAATATCAAGGACTAAAATGTGGTTAAATCAGATGAAAATAATTTTTGGTGAATATTAACTTTTTACTTTTTTTTACCACGGTAAAAAGAAAATAGGGTAATTAAGGGTAGAAATGATATTATTATTACCCTAACACATGTCCTGATTCTATTGAACAAGTTTAATTCGACCAAAAAAAACATAGGAATAAAATATTACCATTTAGGCCCACCTGGATTAGATTATGACATTTATTATTAATTTATTTAAAGAATGGTTAAAAGGGTTAAAATCAAAGTTTATTTACTAAAACATTTTAATATGAGGTTATACATAATATAAATTCGACTATAAATATTAATTAGAAATATAAAAATATTTCCTACATAATGGTATTTTATTTATAATTTTTAGACATTAAATAATTTAATTTATTTATGACACAACGATGATGCAGTAATTATCTTATTAATGAAATATTGACATAATTGATGTTATAAATACCCAAATAAATATAATTTGAGAATTTTTATGAATTCAACTAATTTTCTAGGTTAATATGACATGTTAGTATTGATTTAATTAAATTTTTTAGAACCTATCATTCTGTTATGATTTTCACAAAAATCAATTACTAAATAGTGTCAAAATTGACATAAAATAGTTTTTAAAACAAATATTATATTATTAATTGTTATTTTATTCCTAAAAATCTAAGGATCATCCAAATGACTTAGATAAGATTATATATATTAATAATAAACAACTTGAGGTTATTTTGAATTGATATAGTAAGTTTATTAACCATATAGTGTAACAAAACAAAATGACACGGTAAAAGTTAAATTATATAACTTAGAGTTAAATCTAATTGATACGGGTAAAATAATAACCTAAACATGTCTAAATCCTATTGGATGAGAGGATTTCGACCCATCCCCACCTTATCCTCGAAATAAATCAATTTGGATCTATTTAAAACCGAACATGACATTATAATAAAATAATATTTTTAGTTATTCCAAAGGTGCCCCTATCCTCCCTTATAAAAGGAAACCTCCTCCTTCTCTTCCTCACACAACTTTGAGCCTTCAAGCTCGGCCAACCCCTGCAAATTCTCTTCTACACATCCCTAGCAACATCCTAGAGGTTCTGGTCTTCCTCAAAGACCAATTTTAGTGCCCTAAGTGGAGGTCTCAAAGAGGAGCTTCAAAGAAGGGGAGGTTCGGATACGTACAAAGCATATCGGACATAAGGTAAGGGAAATATCACAATCTCATTTTTATCCGAGATTGTTTATACTTTGGAATTTACTGGTGTGTATTTTATCATCCACATCCATTTTTCCTCAATATGTAATATTTATATCCTTATACAATAGTTTATATCCAATTTTACCCTTTGGTGAGTTTTTAGTAGAAGATATGAAAGGAATCTTTTGTCGTTTTTCGTACGAGGTACTTTTTCACTTTTTCGAAAAAAGTACGAAGAATGTTTTTTTTAACTTATATGGCACGAACAGATTTTTGCAGTTTTATAAAGCCTTATTTTCATGAAGCTTCCTCCAAAATATTGCATGACTATTTTCAATAAAATCTCGTTCTGTTAAAATTACATGATGTTTTGTGAAAAGAAATTGATTTTGAAGAAGAAAGGATATTTTCCTCAAGAATTCAATTCAAGTGTTTTATCAAAATTATTTTCCATATAAGATAGTAAAGGGATCTATTTCTATCCATATTTTTACATTGATTTGACTATGTTGTGATGGAATTATGTTTATGAATTCCTTTATCTTATATGAAAGGTTTTATGATGTCATGTTGTTTAAGAATCCCATTTTTATTACATGGGTAATGCAATGATGTATGATTTATGATTCTGTGGCACACATAAGAATGGTATAATTATGAGATGGGTGGGACCTATATCTCCCTCCAATGCATTGGGTAAATATTTTATATCTCATGAGATAGACATGGCTGAAATAGTAGGTTATACCGGTTCAGTGAAACAGGACTGAAACGAGGGTGACTCGGTTCAGAAAGGGACTTTGTCTACTAAGATAGTCTTGGAAATGAGTCTTGACTAACAAGAAATGATTCTCCATGATTATGTGTGTGTGCCACAAAGTTTAATGTTTTATGTTATGATTATTGTGATTACATTTGGCTGCCATGAGTTATTCCAGGTTATGAAATTATGATCTCTTTTACAGGTTACGATTTCCAAAAGATATGTCCTTATATATATGATGTGATTGATATTTATTTTTTTTACCCTTACTGAGCATTTGAGATCACCCTTTCATGTTTTCTTTTCCCCAGGATATAAGGAAAGGTTTTAGGTATAAAAAAAGGAAGATCTTTATGGGAGATGTTGAAGATCTTTCACCAGGATTAGAAGATTATATTCCAAGTTTCCAAAGACACAAACTATTACGATCCTTGTGTGTGTGTTTTTGTTATGTACTAAATATTCCGAAAAAGTAATGTAATGTCCATGTATGTCAGGCTTCGGGTATCTACAGGTATACTGTTCTGACCATGGCGCACCTGTTTCCTTTTTTGGATGGCCCCATGACGGCAGCCAGCTAGGGTTCAGAGAGTTGATCACGACGACAGCCCACCGAGCGACGAGGCCTCGGTTCATGGCCCTTTGACAGCTGAGGCGCTGGCGGAACCTTTACCCGACGAGCCACTGATGCTTCCAGCACCAGCCGCTGACGATGCACGTCGCCTCAGCACACTGCATGAGTTCCAGTGCCAGCGACCGCCCAGGTTCCACGGGGAGACGGAACCCCAGGCAGCCGAGGACTTGCTGGAGGCAGTGGTGCGAGTCTTCCTGTTAGTGAGGACACCAGCAGAACTCATGGTGATCCTCACAGCGAGCCTACTGCACGCAGCAGCGGGCCGATGGTGGAGTTTGATGCTCCAGGTGCATGATGAGGCATCTCTTCTCTGGTCAGTCTTTGAGAGCCTCTTCCGCTCGGAGTTCATCCCAGCCACCCTCCGTGCGGTGCGCATCCAGGAGCTTCTACAGCTGCGGTAGGGCAGCTTGACGGTTACCCAGTCCTCGGCAAGATTTACTGATCTCTCTCGATACTCAACCGACATGGTATGGGACCCGTTATTTCAGGCCCTGACCTTTGAGCAGGGTTTGAGACATGAGATCATGGCATCGCAGATCTCCCTCAGCATTCCGACTCAGGAAGGAGTACTGGAGCGATCCCTTTTGATCGAGAGCTTCCTTGCTGAGCCTTCATCAGCAGCGAGACCTACCGTGGGGCGGCACGTAACAGAGTCTTCTGCGGTAGGCAGTCAACGGATGACTCAGGGGTCCGGGCAGACCAGACCCTCACACAGACGACCTCAGGACACTGTCTCAGCAGTGCGGGGCACACAGTGTGGAGCCAGTCTTTCGAGAGGCAGGCAGTGCTACACATGCGGCGGGCAGGGCCACATGGCTCGTGACTGCCCGACCCACCATGCCGAGGAGCAGCAGACAGTTGAGGGGCCACCCAGGCAGAGGCAGAGGGTCGAACGAGGCGGTCCGCATGGAGGAGGCGGACGAGGTAGAGGAGCCGGCTGAGCAGCAGGTGGTGGGTGAAGCTTTGAGGATCTACCACCACCACCACCACCAGAAGGTCCACCCCGACCACAGGGAGCTGGCGGGCAGAGAAAGGCACGGCTCCAGGCAGCGGAGGCCTATGACCACGGCGTGCCCGAGATGATTCGAGGTACTATCTGTGTCTATTCCACCCTTGATGCAGTTCTTATAGACACGGGATCAAGTCACTCTTTCATAGCCGCTTCCCTCTTTCGGAGCTCGGAGATTCCGATAGAGCCTATGGCTCGATCCTTACGGCTAGAGACTCCTACGGGAGAAAACTTGACGATTACGCACTAGTTCCGGCAGTGTGAGCTTACTCTAGGAGGCGAGAGCTTCATCTGGGATCTTCCTGTAGCAGCGTCGAGGCCTTACGACGTCATCTTGGGTATGGATTAGTTAACTAGAGTCCATGTTCTGATTGACTGTATTAGGTGCAAGGTGCGATGTGTACGCACCGATGGGAGCAGGTTCACCTTCACCGGTGAGAAGGGATCCTTTGCAGCATCAGATGGACTTCCGTAGAGGAGAGGACAGCCCATCACTCATTATTTGGCTAGCCTCATCCTAGGAGCAGTTGACTTGCGGAGTCCTAGTTTTCCTGCAGTGGTGGATCAGTACGCAAACGTCTTTCCTGACGACGTTCCAGTGCTACCTCCTCGCAGAGAGGTAGACTTTCATATTGACCTATACCCCGGGACAACCACGATATCGACTCTAGCATATCGGATGGCCCCCGCTGAGCTTCAAGAGCTACAGGTACAGTTGGAGGACTTGCAGGGCAAGGGATTCATCTGACCCAGTGTTTCACCCTGGGCTTCCCCGATATTGTTCGCCAAGAACGTGGATGGGAGCTTGCGACTTTGTGTCGACTATCGTCGCCTGAACCAGGTGAAGGTGAGGAACAAGTATCCACTACCTAAGATTGATGACCTCTTCGATCAGCTCAAGGGAGCGCGGTGGTTCTCGAAGATAGACCTCAGGTCAGGCTATCATCAGCTCAGAGTTTGGGACGAGGACGTGCAGAAGACGACCATCAGATGTCGGTATGGCCTCTATAAGTTCTTGGTTATTCCATTCGGCATAACAAATACTCCAGTGGTGTTCATTGGCCTCATGAACAGGATCTTTCATCCATACCTCGATCAATTTGTCATGGTTTTCTTCGACGAAATTTTGATTTACTCGACGACTGAGGAGGAGCACGCCTACCACTTTAGAGTTGTACTGGACACACTCCGAGAGCACCAGATTTATGGAAAGCTCTCGAAGTGTCAGTTCTGGATACGTGAGGTCCACTTCTTGGGGCATGTCATCTCTGAGGCAAGAGTTGCAGTGGATCCTATGAAGATCGAGGCAGTGCTAGCTTGGGAGCCACCCAAGAGCGTGACGGAGGTGCGGAGTTTCTTGGGACTAGCTGGATAATATCAGAGATTTGTGCCAGATGTCTCCAAAGTTACGGCACCACTCTCAACTTTGAAAAAGAAGGGGAAACCCTTTGTGTGGTCAGACAGATGTCAGCAGAGCTTCCAGGAGCTGAGACAGGGATTGATCGGCGCCCCTACCTTGAGGTTTTCTGAGGAGGGAGTAGGGTACGTAGTCTACTGCGATGCATCAGGGACTGGACTCGGATGCATCCTGATGCAGGAGTGGGTAGTGATCACCTATGGATCATTTCAGTTGAGGCCGCATGAGAAGAACTACGCTACCCATGACCTGGAGTTAGCAGATGTGGTCTTCGCACTAAAGACATGGCGAAACTACCTGATGGGCTAGCGCTTTATAGTCTTTTCTGACCATAAGAGTCTCAGATACATCTTCTCTCAGAAGGATCTGAATCTGACACAGTGGAGGTGGCTCGAGTTCCACCTGGACTATGACTTTGAGATAGTCTATACTCCTGGTAAGGGGAACGTGGTAGCCGATGCCCTCAGCAGGAGGACGGGCATTCAGCTACTTGAGGTGGCGACAAAGCAGCTAGCCTCTTTGCAGATATCCTTCATGGATAGAGATGGAGTAGCCTTCCTTCAGTCTCTCACAGTCACTCCTCTACTACTACAGCAGGTCAGAGATGCATAGTGTGGGGACGCTGACTGTGAGACGCGGCGTGCACAGATATCCTATAGATAGGAACCTGATGGTTTTTCCTTTGGAGAAGAGCATGACATCCTTTTCAGAGGACGTACCTTGGTACCAGTTGCTTTACGAGAGGAGGTGCTGAGAGAGTTTCACACTTCTCCTTTGGCGGTACATCCTGGATTGGAAAAGATGTACCAGGATCTCAGACGACAGCACTGGTGCCCGGGCATGAAGAAGGTTATAGCGGAGTTCATTTCTCGATGACTCACCTACCAGTAGATGAAGGCAGAGCATCAGGTACCAGCAGTCTTGGAATAGCCCTTGAAGGTCCCGGAGTGGAATTGGGATGGCATATCTATGGAATTCATGACTGGACTTCCACACACTTCCAGAGGTCACGACTCCATTTGAGTGATTGTCAACCGACTCACCATGTCGGATCACTTCTTACCCATCAGAGAGTAGAGATCAGTGGAGATCTTGGGGCATCACTACGTTTAAGAGATTGTACGGCTTCACGGTGTGCCATCTTCTATCATCTCTGATCGAGATGCTCGCTTTACGTCCCGGCTTTAGAAGGGGTTGCAGGAGGCGTTTCGGACGCGGCTATGTCTGAGCACTGCCTTTCACCCTCAGACAGACGGTCAGACGGAGAAGACTATTCAGACTCTCGAGGACATGCTCCGCGCATCTGTCCTCGACTTTGGTCGCATCTGGGAGGACCACCTACCCTTGGTGGAGTTTTCTTACAACAATAGCTACTACTCCACCATCGGGATGGCACCATACGAGGAGTTGTACGGAAGACCTTTCAGATCTCCTTTGTGCTGGACAGACCCTAGGGAGTCAACACTTGTGGGACCAGAGATGGTCCGGGCCATGATAGAGAAGGTCTAGGTCATCCAGGAGTGAATGAGGACAGCTCAAAGCCGGCAGAAGTCTTATGCTGACAGGAGGTGGAGGCCACTAGGGTTCAAGGATGGCGACCACGTCCTCTTGTGTGTCTCACCTCGACGTGGATTACGGAGATTTGGCTGAGGCGGCAAGTTGTCTTCACGCTTCATCGGACCATTCCAGGTCCTCAGCAGGATTGGCGAGGTGGATTATCGCCTGGCTCTACCACCTCAGTTGCACCGGGTGCACGACGTCTTCCAAGTATCTCAACTGAGGAGATACGTGCACGATCCGACACACATCATCAACCATGGGGAGCTGTACGTTGATGACGGGGTGACTTTTGTGGAGATTTCGGTGGAGATTGAGGATCGACAGGAGCAGTTCCTATGTGGACGGTCGATTACTCTAGTGCGCATCAGATGGCAGCACAGGAACCTCCATGACTGCACTTGGGAGCGGGAGGCTCAGATGCGTGATTAGTACCCACATTTGTTTCCCTAGTTTATGATGTATCTTTACGGGGAAGTAAAGCCTTGAGGTGCGAGTGATGTAAAGTCTTGTAAAATTCAAGGAATTTTTTTTCTTATTTTTCTTTTGAATTTAACAAGAACACAGTTTCTAACGGAACCTGATTCTGAGGACCGGTGTGCTCGGAATAATTTTCCGAAGTTTGGCTCGAGTACATTCAGTGAACGAACGAGCCGGATTTTCTATCTTTTGAACTGGTGCTCGGAATCGAATTGCGAGGGCACTGATGGAATCGCAACACCGGTATTTTCTTAGAAACGCCTCTTCTGGAGTTGCGTTTTCTCAGGTGTGGTTTTTATTTTTTGGGGTTAAGTTAAGAAATAAAATAAAGTGGTGAGACAACTTTATTTTTATTTCTCTTAAAGCCTCTTAAAGCCACGTAAAGCTGTTTGAGCTAAGTTGAAGCAGATAGGGTGCAATTCAAAATATCTTACCCTCTTGGTAGGATATTTGTGAGGTGGGGCCCGAACGAGCCCCACCGTTTCTTTTCCGCTAAGTAACGCACCTGCGAAAACCCTTCTTAATGAAATTCAATTGACGCGTTTTCTAAATTCTTAATGCTCCTATTAATTGGGAAGTTAATTTGTTGAAATTAATTCAATGAATTAATTTGTTCGTTTCATATCCTTGTTTTTCAAATCATTTAGTTGATAATAAAATAAGATGAGGACTTATTTTATTATCTGGTTGTTGTGTTAAACCTTTGGAGAATCTATGAAGATCTCCATCCTCCTTTTCGAATAACGCGAAGAATGACAGCCTCTGACGAAGGGCGACGAAGAACACCGAGCCCTCAAAGATCGACGTCGCGATACCGAGTACCGCGACGCCGATGCTTCTACCACGATGATCCATCCCCGCGACAATCTTCGATCGGCATCATGAGGTAGGGGATTGTGGTCCTTTTTAATTCTTTGTGGATTATAACATCAACATGGATTTAATTTTTATAATTAAATCTGTATGTTCTTGATCCTCGTAGTTTGTCTACTCGATGCCGAGTACCGCGCGACATCGATGCCCTTCCGCGACGCGGCGATTTTTTTCTTCCGCGACGGTCAATTCCGCAATGAACTCGTGTCCGATGACAACGTTGAGGTAGGGGTCATTTTGAAAATGAGAATACCCATTTTTTTTCCTCCAAGGCAAGAACGCGGACCAACCAAATTAATAAGTTGGTCCACGGATTAGTATTGCGGGTCGAGGTTTATTAATTGCTGGGAATTATGGTGTTGTTTCAAACTGCTAACGCGATGGGTTCGGACCAACGAAGAAGTCTGAACCCACCACCCTTTTGTTCGTGGTGTGAGGAACGGCGGAAGACGACAAAATGGGCCTCATAGACAATTTTTTGATTCCACAGTGAAGAACGGGACCTGGGACGAGCTACGGCGCAGACAGAAATGGAATCGGACCACAGGAGCAACTCCGGTGGCCCGCGGACTCCACCGGCGGCGCGGGTCGCCGGAGCGGCGGTGCCGCCGGATAGATCCTCCGCGGTGGCGGGGTGCGATTCTTTGGCCAAGAGGAACCGGAGGCAGGGATGTGGTCAGCTTCTGCGTCCGGTGACACCGAGAGGCCCCACGCGGGGCCGCGACCTTCCTTCACGCGGGGGCAGCGCACCCCCCGCGGTTTCCCTTTCTCGGCCGCTCGTCCGAGCCGAGCCAAGGCGACCCACAGGCCAGGCCGGGCCCAGGCCGGGCCGGGCCACCTAGGCCATGCCGGGTCGCGCCCAACCGGGTCGGATGTGGACCCGGGTCGGTTCGGGCCGACCCAGGGGGGTTGGGCCGGGTCGTTCCGGGCCCAGACCCCTCGTTCCCGGACCTTTTCAGTCTTTTGCTCTTAACTTGAGTTACATGCCTCCGATCGATGAGCCGTCAGCGGCGATGCGATCCTTGGATCGAGGAGATCGTTACGGTATATTACACCCAAGGTTTCGGAATACTTTGGTTTCGGCCGGGTTGGTTCGTACACGAAACCAACAGGGCCCTCGGAGCGGAAATGCTCATATCTTGAGCTCCGGACGTCCGATTGACGTGCCGTCGACTTTGTTGAATTCCTCTATGTGAGATGGATCTTTTGGCTTACTCCTCCTGAGGATTGGATGCAGGTGGAGTATGGTCGGGTTGGTTTTGCTTTAAAAACCAACTAGGCCCCTAGAATGAAAAAGCCAATAACTCTCAGACCGGGCATCCGATTTACGCGCCGTCTGCGACGTTGAGTTCCTATTGACGATATGGAACTTTTGGATACATCAACTCTGGACTATGTTTCAATTGATTTATCAGCCACTCAGCTAGTGGAGTGGACCCTCCCGAACGAGATTGATGTGTGCGGGAACCCTAAAGCTGGCTGTGACTGGGTCGACGACGACTGTGCAGAGATCCTCAGTGGATTCGATGATGACTACAGCACTCAGCGATCCTTTGTGGGTCAGTGCTACAGATCCTGTGTGGGTCCGATCGTGTGTGGGTCAGCGGTCAGCGGTCCTGTGTGGGCCACTGCCTACAGGTCATGTGTGGGTCTGATCCTGTGTGGGTCTTTGCGGTGGTCAGTTACCTATCAATCCTGTGTAGGTCAGATCATTTGTGGGTCATTGCGGGGGTTAGTACCTATCAATCCTTTGTGTGTCTGACGACTTAGATGGATCAATGATCATCTCTATCGTCATTCGAAGAAGTATAACTGTGCGAGCTGAATCCTGTTTTGCTTTCCTTTGTGGATTGTTTTGAGCTATCCTGTGTGGTTTTATGTTTTTCTTTCCTGTGTGGATTTACGTTTTGCTTTCCTGTGTGGATTGGGTTGTACTTGGGCTCGGATGTTGGAGCCGAATGAGAATTGATGACTTTGGTATATGTATGGGAATATACCTAAGTAGTGTCAGATGTTACTTAGTGATTGTATCTTTCCTTTTTGGATTATCCTTTTTGGATTTTGGGAGACCTTCAGGGGTCTCGGGGTCCCTACTGAGTAGCTTATACTCACCCCTGCACGGGTTTTGCCCGCACTACGTTGTGTTGGTTGCAGACGACAGACATCACTGATCAGGGTGGAGTCTTATGGAGCAGGACTGTACCTGGAGGTGGAACACTGAGCGGGACGTACTCGGAGCGGTCGGCTGGACCCGAGGAGCAGTGGAGGATTTTTTTACCCACCCTTCAGGTGGGATTTCCAGTGGGAAGCTCGACGTTGCGGATTTAGTTTTCAATTGTTGTTTTCCCTTTCTAGTTGTACTTTACATTCAGTTTGGGTTTGTATTCTGGCCCACATACTTTCCACACTTACTGTTGTACTCAGTTTTTACTTAGTGTTTACTTTTCCTGCTTTCTTACTCTGTGGTGTTTGTTTACTTTATAAAGGCAATGCATTCCCTTTTTACTTGGATTTAAGCCTTGGTGCTAGTCGCCAGCCCCTGGTCTATGGAAGGCGGGCTTGGGGTAGTCACGACTCGGGCCCCGAGGACGGGTCGTGACATTATTAACTGTTTTGGCACAAATATAATAACTCTATAATTCAGCATTATGAAATAACCAAGTCCTTTGCTTGATGCATCACTATATAAAACAAATCCATAATTTCATTATTGTAATGTTAAGATTAAATCATTGACTAGTATACCCTTAAAATATTGAAAACAATCCTCACATTCTTGTATACATATTAATTTAACCAATTTACATGTGAGCTTGGTTAATAGGATATCAAATTGGAAAAAAATTATAAATGAAATGCAAATAGTAACCAACTAAACTAATGAAACTATAAAAATCATTTATTCTCAATGGTATAGGCAAATATTTGATTACCCTTGTACTGGTAGGAACAAAAGATATTCTATTTCTAGATAACATATGTCCAAAAAATGAAACATCCTAAATCTGGAATTCAGACATGCTAAATTTACCATATAACCCATCCATTCTATGATTCTCAAGGATGATCTGAATTTGATTTTAATGATCATAGTAAATTTTAGACTACAATATTATATCATCAATGAATACCAAATAATATATAAAAAATATATTCCATTAATAATATATTCATAATATCCATAAAATCATGTGGTGAAATATTCATTCTAAGTGGAATTACTATAAACTCATAATTTATATACCTCACCCAAAAAGATATCTTCAGAATTTCTTTCTACTTCACAGGAAATTGATGACATCCAGAGTGACGGTTAATCATTGATAATAATTTATTTTCATGAATTTGGTCAAATAAATAATTGACACAATGAATGGTATAATTTTTTTAATTGTAATAGAATTCATTTTCCAATAATAAACTGACTATATCATGGATCTATATTTTTTCTTCCTAATGAAAATAGGGGAACCCCATAAAGAAACACTTGGGAGAATAAATCCCTTTCTATAAACTCTTAATGATATCTCCATAACTCTACTGAATCCATTGAATCCATTCTATAGTGAGTAGTTTATATTGGTTTTGCATATTGGATTAAATCAATCAAAAACTCCAATTCAAGATATGGGCAGTATACTCAAAATTACTTAGGAGATACATCAATACATTCCTTTATAATTTTTATATCAACAATGTGATGACTATATTCTTCAACTATAAATGTATTTTTCTCTTCAATCCCAATAATTTCATTCAGTAAAGCTACTGGGGGTAGATCTAAATATAAATCAGTTGATGAATTTTCTTCAATAAAGATAAGTGATTCTTCTTCATCCTCACAAATCATAATTTCATTCTTCCTGTAATAACATTTCACATTATATTTTGAAATTAAATACATACTAAGTATTATATCAATGTAAATAAATGGAACGATAAAAATGATATAATATAATGTATGTTCATGTTTTGGTTAAGGGGATTTCCATAAATATCTTAATAGAACTGAGTCATAGTTTTAGAGTTTTTACTGACAAATCCTTTGTTAAATAAAAAGGTAAATGTATAATTTTGTTGTAAAACTGTGATGATATATAAGATTTCTATTATCTAGAATCCAATAAACAATTGGATAAGTTTTGGGTGGTTGTTAAATAACATTCAACCACATCATTAGATACTTCAACCTAAATAGTTCTGACCGGATAAGCTTTACCTTGATCCCTTAGCCTTATTTTGGAAAAATATGTGTGATTATTAAGAAATTCATTTATATAATGTCCTATTACATTACAATTACAAAATTGATCAATGGTTGATTATTTATTTTACATTCAATTATGGGCTTGGTGTCCTTTTACTCCACACTAGTATCAAACTCCAATTTCCTTCAGGGAATTATTTGTGTGTTTCATCATATAATTATGGTAGGATGGAATGTCAACTCTTCTCTTTATCGCATTATCCATATTTCTTTTTTATATTGTCTAGTATCCATCTTCTTATATGACATTACATTAAAATCATAAGACATAGGGAATTGATTTTCTATCTTGATATCACATTATAATATACCATTGTATGATTATAAGGTTTTGGGAGACCATTTCCCTATGGATGTATGGTTTAATCCCATTAAAGAAACTATCGATCATTCCCTTTGGATAACCTGCATAACCCACAACATGCCTTGATAACATTTTCATGATATCTTTCATAATTTTTAACATTCAGGCCCCCTTTTATATATAATTAAATAATGTTTTCTCCATATATATTTTCTCTTCATGAGGGAAATTTTTTCACGAAAAAATTCCTTAAAATAATTCCAATCCATGTTTGAAATTGAGTCCACTTCCATTTTCATTGAATTAGGGACCACGATTGATCCGCATATCCTAGGATGTAATAAATTGCAATAAAAACCTTCTCCCTTTCTTTAAATCTCAAAAAATGAAATATATTCTCTATATAACTTATCCATTTCTCATATATAAATAGATTTTTATCCCCATTGAATGTCTGAGTATTTCGTCTCATGTAGTGGTCTAAAATTGTTCCTTCACATTATGGATGCAGAAGCTTCTTATGTGTATGGTTGTTTTTTAAAACCTGAGTCAATTATCCTAGTATAGTTAAATGTTTCATGGTACCAGTTGCAACTCCAGTTCCATCATCAATGCATTTCATAGGAGGGAAGTCCTTATTTGGATTATGTGTATTGATATGGTTTCTCTTCTTTCCACGAGGATCTATTTATATATAATGTCATACAATAGATTATGTTATAAATCATAATTAAAGATTCTGAACTATTAAAATACATAACAAAAATTGAAAATTTTATGATATTATAATATCATAATAATAAATAATGTTTTTTGTAACTTATTTACCACTAAATAATTTATAATGGTTTGTAGGGAAAATGATAATTATCCTAAGAATATCTCTTAAGAGTATCAAAACATGTTCCTAGTAATTCCATTTTTCATGAACTAGGTTACCCCAAGTCTGGGCCGATACAACTCTTCAGTGTTGATACTCTAAAGAACATTTGTGCCAAAACTAAGTCCACTAATAGAGTCAAGATATGGGATTATTTCTAGAAATACCCACAAAATTTTTCCCCTTCCAAAATTCTAGGATTTCTTTCTATATTTATCCTCAATATCAATCATAGGGTTTTGTTCTGTTATCTATGTTTTCTTAATCTAGATTCTATGGATTCTAATAAACATCATCTAATACCAAATGAAATCAACCAGACACTGGTAACCTAGAGCCAATGCCTTAGTTTATTACAATGAAATAAATACATGATTCTCATAAAAAATAACCATTCAGTTTTGTAGTTTTGGATATTAGATTACAAACATGTACCATACATTACAATACACAAATAGATCTAAAACATATGGTATACTTTAAACACCATGATTCTCCTAGCATAACCCTACATAGTAGTTTTAATATACATCTTCACAACATAGGAAAATAAAACATACGAATGTGGTGAGCACAAATTTTCACTAGGGGTAAATAATACAGCATAAACTATTATAAATAAGCATATAATTTTAAAGAAATGTGTAAATTTTAAGTTCTAAAATATTAAACAGAATTGTGAGATTAATATATAAAAAATAAATCAACTAATTCTTCATAAACATTAACATGAATATTCTAATTGTCAAATATTAACATTTAATATCAATATAAAATATCAAAAAGATAGATTTCATAATTCTATACATTATAAAAAAATATTCAGCTCTTCGAACAATACATAATACATAAACGGGTAAAAACCTAAACTATTTTGTCTCTTGAGACCTTACAATTAATCAAGGGGAAATAGTGGGCACCACCCATCACTTACTACGTAATATACATTACTCATATGGAAATGGTGAAACATAATCAACATAAACATTTGTATTAAAACACGCATTGTAAAAATTAACACATTAACAACAAACCATGAGAGGAATGACTATAGAACATACACATTAAATCATATCCTAAAACCTTTATAAAATAATTTATATTTTATCATAACAAATAAAATCTAGTAAAGCATAATATTCAAAAATTTATATTAAAATATATGAAAATAAACTAATAAAATTATAAAAATATCTTGTAATAAATAAACATTTTTATATTGAAATAATTTTAAAAAGAGATAAATTTTTTTTAAAATAATTTTTAGAGGAAATAATAATTTAATATTGTAACGGATATTTTTTCATTCTATATGTGTTAAAAAATCAACATTCCTATCATGTTTTTTCGAAAATGTCATAAAGTACCTCATTCAGAAAAATGCCAAAAATATTCCATTTAATTTTTCAAAAAAGTAAAACATGTATAAAAATGAAATTATAAAATTATATAAAAATATTAAGAATGTTTTGAACTAAATATTTTATAAAGATGGACATGGATGATAAATATTTCCTAGTAAAAACTTATGTATAAACAACCCCGGATAACAATGTCATTGTGATATTAACCCTTACCATGTAATTTTCTTTTTGAGAAGGGTGACTTAACCTTAATTATAAAAAGATAAATAATTATATTAAATTATATATGAACTATCTCAGTTTTTTTGATATCATATATGATTCTATTATATCATTTTGTAAATAATATTCTATAATTAACATTGTTTCGTGTGTTAAGTACTTTTTTATTATGTTCTTTTTTCATGTATGTCATATTTATTATGCATATGATATATTTTCATTTTATACATAATAATATTAAGTTTATAAATATTATATTCACTAATAATATTAATTTCTATAATAATTATTGTATATTCAACAAGGAGAGTGGATCTCATCATGTTGTGGAGATGGTAGGTCGTGTGTACACCCGAGTGATGGTATCATTCTATTAATGGTAATGTGGTAAGGAATTGAATTTTATATTCATTATACATAATAAATATCATATAAATTATTTTGTTTATATCCATTATATTAATCATTATACCAAACTTAATATGGTGGGGACAAAAAAACACCATATCATGGAGACGATAAGTCGTATGTATGCATGCTTGGTGATATTGTTTTTAATAGGAAAGGAAATTAGAAAAAAAAATTTAATCCCATAACCATAATATAACTATTTAATATATTTGATACTAGAGTTGTTATTTTAGATTAGAAACCACATATTACGAGGAAGTAGAAGAGTAAATAATTTTGAAGGAGTTTGTAAAGATGATTACACCTTCATTTGTGAACCTCCTTTGGATATAATCTTAGGGACACTAAGGATGGAATTTGGAGAATAAAATCACCGCATTGATATTTTTAGGGACGTTTAAAAGTATAATTTTAGGTCTTGGTTGAGAAATAATGATGAATGTGTTGTGATAAAATGACAGAGGAGTTTCCTTTTAATAAGAGAGTGGAGGGGCACTTTAGAAAACTCTCAAAAAATTAAACTACTAAATTTTTTTCTAATTTAAAATAGCTCCAAATTGAGTTAGTCCTAATTTAAGATTATTATGGGTATAAATACTCTCAACTAATGGGTTTTAGTAATGTTTTTTTCTATATTAATCTTATATTTTGTAATTAACCATTAGTTAAACCCATTAACTCTTACCATGAAAACATGGTTATACATTATTTATGAATATTATAGTGAAAATAAAATATTAAAAATCCCCAAATGGATAATTGATGACATATTTAACTTTATTGAATTTATTTTTTCTTATATTTGTTTTTTAATGAATTTTATATCATTTAATAAAATATATTTATTTTTAAGCATCATTTATGTCAATTTTAATACTATTTGTTGTTTCTATTTTTAAAATATCATAAAATAACCATAGAGTACTAAAAAACTTATAATATATCAGTATAATTTATAATATGTCTAAAAAATTATTGGAATTTAAAAATCATTTAAAACAATATTTATTTTAATTGTTTTTAATATAATTTATTTGATATTTCGTTTAATTATACAATTACTAAAATCCCATTGTTCAAGCATTTAATTAAATAATATATTCTATAATAATTAAAAATAAATTATCATGATGAAGATAAATATATTTTATTTAATATTAATATTAATATTATAATTTATATTTGGTATTAATATGAATTAAAAATGTAACACGTATTAAAAAACTTAAGTATGCTATTTTTAACTTATCTTTAAATAATATATTATAAATGTTATATTCAAACAAAAGTTACATAAAATGACTATAATTTAGAACTATGGTTTTCCTTGAAAACCCACATATCCATTTAAATTTTGGAATGTGATAGGGAAATTTTATAATAATATTACATCTATCTTAAATTACATGACTTATCTTTAACTATGGTAAGTAATAAAATTTTACAAAGTTAATATAAATAATATTAACAAATTTAATTGATCCTATTATACTCAAAATATCATAATAATTACAAAAATTAATTTTTTACCAAATTCAAGTTATATAATTGGATAAATTATCATTAAAACTAATCATGCATAAGTTGTGAGAGGGATAGAAAAAGAGACTATCAAAAGATCAATAAGTTTCTATATATAATTTTAATAAGAAACATTATTTCAATAACATTAATGGGATTTATATATTTATTTTTGATATATTTTTAGATTTAAAAACCAATTTTGAATAATTATATATGAATAGTTCTTTTCTTAACTATATTACAATATGTTAAAAATATTTGTCAAAAAATGAAACCACTTGAAATAATAAAAAAATTAACCTATGATAATTTGAATATTAGTAATTCAAAAATAATGTCTATAAAATTTATATAATTTAACAAATTTAGTTTTAAAATATGTGAGCAATTAAAATGATGTAAAATCCCCTTTTTTAAAAATATATCTTTTTTGTGTAATGATTAGTTTTATTCATTTATAATTTTATAAGAACAATTACATTGAAATAAAAATTATAATTTGGTAAATAATATTCATAATCTCTATTTAAACATCAATGTTAACAGATCGGGGTTCACTCAATTTTTGGGTTGTGTGAATTTTATACTACGTACAAAAATAAAATTTATTTTCAATGGAAAATATTGTAATGTCTTGGGGTGCTATATAACCAGCAGTATCGTAACATAGAAATTTAAATAGAACATCCTGAATCAATAATGGTATTAATTTACTGTTTAAATCCATCTCTATAATCCCATTCTATAAAAGGATAATCAAACAACTATAGTATCATAATCTCATAATTGAATGAATTAATCATTATGTTATGAAATCATATCTAAAATTAATAAAACCATTCCAAATATATTAGAGGGATATGTCCAGCCCACCAAATATCGGGTATATAATTTCTGAGAATCATAACAAGAATAAACAACATATGGTCATGAAATTCAATCATATAATACAAAAGTAATTTAATTAGTCACAAAATCACAAGCATAAATAGTTTTCATATAAAAATAATAATAAATATCCATATCATTGAAAAATAATTAAATTAATTTATGAAACAATGGGTATATAAATTAATTTTGAAAAATGAAAATTTTAAATGGAATATAATTATCAAATAATCTACCATACATCAAAAAAACAATTTGATATGTTACTGTAAATAAAAATAATTTATGACTTTTCTAAACATTAACCTATAATTATGATTAAAAAATCAAATATTTGTAATTAATATCAAAGATAACTAATAATTTATTCAATAAATATTTTCTATAATGAAATTATTATCATAAAAATATATACTTGTATTATAAAGACTTAAAATGAAAAATGAAAAACATTTATAATATGTTTTAAAAGAAAAATCCCCTACCTTGAGCCTTTTACCGTTCATTGTTTTCTATATCATTCTGTTTAATAATATTATGTAAATTATTTAATTTATAGAAATAAATTTTATCTTATTTCCAATATTATTGTTAAATTTTCATCATTTGTTATAATAATTCTTTTAATTACTAAAAGACATTTTTTTATTCCATTTGGTCAATTCCTCAAAAACTTCTTTGGGAGCATTATGTGTCAGAAAATGAATTACATAGTAGTTTTGTAATCTAGAATAATTTAACTATATATTATCTTCATCATTATAATATATTTTTTTTGCTATTTGAAAGTTCATTTAAAAAATATTTAAATAATGAAAAATGTTATGTCTGTATCTTTTAGTTTGTAAAATATTACAATGAACATTTATTATGCATATTATTAATCTAATTCACATATTTCCATTCCAAAATATCATAATAATGTCTTAAATATCATATTTAATAATTTAATAAATTTTTTGAAACATTCATGTATGGTGGTGATGGAAAATGAAATACATTTATCATGGAGGAGGATTATTCACATTAAATGAATGACATTTTCAATTTACAATAGATGAGAAGGAGAGAGATAACAGTTTCTCCATATATATAATACAATTTTAGTATAATAATGATACTTATTTCATTCAATTATGATGTATTTTTCAAGTTTTTTGAGTCTTGAAGATGAATAAAACATGAATACTCTTGGTAAATACAATAAACTCGTCTTTAGTTATATTCCTTTACTATTCCCCATAATCCATCATAGATTGGTCTTTTTGAGAGATCCTAACATTTAGTATGTAATATAGTGGTTTAGAGAAATATATTTTTAGGTTTTGGTTGAGTTTATTTGATTATGGTTTATAGAAGACTAGGCTGGTGAAGGTGTCTATTTATTGATTACAATTGTGACATTTTTGTAATCTAAATATTTTAATATATATACATAAGATGTATTTTAATTTAAAGTTGAAAGAATAATTAAAATTAATGTGTAAATGATTATTTATGGTAGTTAGGACCCTCATATACCCATCTAAGGATGAAATAGCTAGATTTTTTGTTCATTTACATCAAGGATTACTATTTTTACATCATTTTTACCTTTACCATGATTAATTTGTTTTGAAATTGTAGGCATATTATTATGAAAAAAATTAAATAAACCTTTAAAAAAATAAATGATGATTTTATTTTTTAGAACCATTTAATATATTTAATTTCTAGAATTTGTAGTTATTAACATAATTTAATGTACCACTAATGTAACATGAATTGTTTTTGGAGAAATTCCTTTTTAAGAATAATACCTAATCAATATAAAAATAATTCATAAAAATGTTTTAATGAAATTTATTGTTCAATAAATAATTTAAGGTGGTTATTTGTAAATTTATAACAATTAAATATATATTGGACCCTTCCAATCACTAATTTAAATGAAAATAGAATAAATAGTTTTTAATAATGATAAAATATAATTGAGGTACCAAAATAAAAAATATATGGATATAAATTGAATTGTTGTTATAAAATAAATTATATTTCAACGTATATTGTTTTTTGTAGAAGAAAATGTTTTCATAAAATTTTGACGATTTCTAGAATCATTATTATGGCATTAATTTTATATTTTTTTTGTAAAATGGTGATTCTTAACTATTACCAAATAATTATTTTAGAAGATCTAATAAAGCCACACTAATAAAATTAACATAACATAAATCCAAAAATGATTTTCATTTTTCATATTCAAATATTGTATTTTGAAAAAAAGACTTTCAAATAAAACAATATAATACATGGAAAAACAATTTATTAAAAATAAAAGATATTTTTTCAAATTAATAACTGTACAATTTATTCATTTCAAGATAAAATAATTTACTTGAATTATTAAAAAAATAATTATAAAGAATATAAATTTATATTATATTTAATAAAAAATTAATTATATTAATAAATCAAAATAATAAACTATGTTGATTAAATTGAAAGAACATTCCATTAAAAAGTCTCCTATGAGATGAATAAAATCTAATAATAATAAATTTTATATCATTCTATAATTTTTCATATCAAATTTTTTTAAACAATATATAAATATAAATATGTATTTAATGTTTTTATAAAAAATAATAATTATCTATATTAATAAATCATGTTAGATAACTATTATTAAACCTATCTGGGTTTTCCCATATAGGAAATTCAATGTGAGTCTTATGAATAAAATAATGGTCAAAAAAATTATGTAAGGGTCATAAGAAATTCATATGGATCTTATAAATCCAAATTGGTCGTTCAAATTATATATAGAACATTAATATTGTTGAAACAAAAATGGTATAACTTTTTATCATCATCAAGACCTCCCAAAATACCACAAACCACAAATGAAACTTCTAATACCCTGAGATTTTTTGAGAAATTTTTTTTACGTCTTATTTTATACACAACACCAACAGAATCTTTCACAGCACACAATACAGACTTGGTTTGCATTACACGCAATCATGACATTCCTCGATAGCGTGTGTTGTACACAATATCGGGTTTCACTAAACAACGATATATTATTATGAACTAGCCATTATGAATAGTATTAACTAAATTTTGATTATTATTATGCAACGTACACATTTTCTAGAACATGGTAAGAGAACAAAATAAATTTTTTGGGTAAAATAATTTTTTTTCAAAAAATGCAGTTTTGCCGCCTTTTGATGGTGCACCCACATTAAATCTAGTTTTTGACATGATTATAAGTTCAATTTGACAAAATAATATTCTTCTTTTGTATCAGGATATAAAAATTTACTTTGGATAAATTTTTTATATTTTTCTAATAACTTTCATATTTTGATGAATAATAAAAATATGCTAATTTTTAATTAAAAACAACTTTTTCCATTGAGATAATTTATATGGTTAAATTATAATATTTCATGGTTTTAAAGTATAAATAGAATATATTTTTACCATTTAATTTAATTTATATCATTATCATTAATTTCAAATTGAATTCATAGGTAAAAACATTTCAATCTTTGGCAATGTTTTATCTTTTAAAACCCGTTTTCTTAACAACAAGATTTATTTTAAATTAATTACTGCAACTTATATGTTTTGAATTTTGAAAAATGGATTCCATATTTGGAATCAGTGGGTCAAAATTATGTTAATAGGATACTTTTATTTTTGTGCATTATGAATAGTAACTACGATAAATTTTATTTACCATAGTTAAAGGTGAATCGGGTAATTAAGGGTAAATATAATATTATAAAATTACCATAACACCTGCCAAAATACTATTGTATGACTAAGAGTCGACCCATATCACCTAAGGGTAAAATTAGCTTCATTTTATGGACTTTTTTCATGAAAATCATTTAATTATTATTAAAACCATAGAATGTGACAACATGTCGCTTTCTTAAATCTTATATGTATAATAATTTTAATTTAGTAATAAACTTAATGAAACATATAAAATTAATAGTATACTGAAATATAATACAATTATCTACATCATAGGAATTTATTTAGAATTTTTAGGGATTAAATATTTATCATTAATTATGACACAATAGTGATGTTGAAATTATTTTATTAATTAAAATATCAAATAAATGGTTTCAAAAATATTAAAATAAATATTATATGAACAATTTGATGTGATCCACTAATTTTATAGATATATATGACATTTTATGTATCAATTAAATCTTTTATTTTGAACATATCTTCTGTATATATTTTATTTAAATTCAAATAATTGAATAGTGTCAAAATTGACTCTATTGTTATTTTATAAAAATACCATATTATAAAATTGTTTAAAAATCACAAAAAAAATTAAAAATTAAAAATTAAAATTTATATGGTCGAAAATGTCATAAAGTTTCAAATTATGGAAAATTCAAAACACATATGTAATTATTTATAATAATTTAAAATTTAGAATATTATTACAAATATAAAATTAAATTGGTAAATAAGGATAAATCAAGTTGATAATTTTTAAAAAAAAATCCTAACATGTATAAATTTTATTGGATGATGATATTAAAACCCTGTCTCATCTAATATTCAGATATGAGTCATTTTGGTTGTTTTTAAGTGGGGATGGGGTTTAATATAAACTAATATTTCTTATATTTCCAAAGGTTCCCCTTTCCTCCCTTATAAATGGGCACCTCATCCCTCTCCTCCTCACACCAATTTGAGTCATAAAGGTCGGCCAATCCCTGTCCATTTCACTTCCCCACTTCCCTAGAAACATCTTAGAGGTCCTCGTCTCTTTCAAAGACCGATTTTCGTTCCCTAAGAAGAGGTCTCAAAGAGGTGCTTCAAAGAAGAGGTAATGTCTGTTACCGATTCTTTCAACTTTATTTATTCTTCCACTTATTCTTATTTAGTTTTTTCATTTTGAATTAATAAAATCAGTATCACTCATATACTGATTTGTTATTATAAGTCTGAAACAACCCTATTTCACCATCTATCCATCCTACGGAAAACGAAATCACCGCGCATGCATACGTACGGAATACCTTCTCCACACCGTGGTGTAATCTATCTTCCATCACCACCCTACGTGGATGGGTATAATGGTGCAAATAAATAACTATATATGATTATTGTAAATTAGTATTGATTCTGAAATAGTATACATACACTTCAATACAATTCCACGATCAGGGGAACGATATCATCACTCGTACGTACGTACGAAATACCGTCTCCTCGATGTGATATGATTCGTTCTACATGATCTTCATTGCATAATGATTATATAAAAGAAATGAACGAATAAATATGATATATAGTACACTAATACCATTCTGGAAATGAGGTATCTATAACCTAAAGAGAAGAATAAGAAATTATTCGACAAAACACGCATAAGAACAAAAAGTAATAAACACCCGAATAACAAGTAATAATGAAATATTACTAATAAGAAGCTAATAATGTGACAATATATGATATCATAACAATAAGTATGATTCTGGAATAAGTCAATGAAATTATTTAAATCATTATACATGAGTATCGGACACTTATGAATCAAATCGGACCTAAGGTAAGGGACAATCCTGCAAACACAATTTTTATCCGAGATTGTTTATACTTCAGAATTTAATGGGGAATATTTATCATCCACATGCATGTTTCCTCAATATGTAATAATATTTATATCCTAATACAATTGTTTAAATCCAATTTTACCCTACGGTGAGTTTTTAGTAAAAGATATGAAAGAAATCTTTTGTCGTTTTCCGTACAAGGTACTTTTTGACTTTTCCGATAAAAGTACGAGAAGAATGTATTTTTTAACTTATACGGAATGAATGGATTTTTAAAACATTATTTCCATGAATCTTCCTTTACATTTTTTCACGTTTATTTTTAATCAACTTCTTTTAGTTTAAAATTTTATGACATGTTAAGAAAGGAAAAATGTTTTTGAAGTAGAAAGGATATTTTCCTCAAGAATGGAGTTCAAGTGTTTTATCAAAATTATTTTCCATCTAAGATAATATAGGGTTATTTTTCTATCCCTATTATTACATATATTTGATTATGTTATGATGGAAAGATTTTTATGAATCTTATATGAATTGTTTTATGATGTCATGATGTTTAAAATTCCCATTTTTATTACATGGGTTATGCTATGATGTATGGTTTATGATTTTGTGGTACACATAAGAATGGTATCATTATGAGAATGGTGGGACCTATATCTCCCTCGAATTCATTGGGTAATGATTTTATATCTCATTATATATACATGGTTGGAAAGGCAGGTTAAACCAGTTCAGTGAAACAGGATTGAAACGAGGAGTGAACATGGTTCAAAAATGGACTTTGTCCACTAAGATAGTCTTGGAAATGAGTCTTGAATAATAAGAAATTATTCTCTATGATTACGTGTGTATTCCACAAAGTTTCATGTTTTATGTTATGATTATTGGGATTACATTTCACTCCTATGATTTATCCCATGTTATGAAATTATGATCCCTTTTGCAGGTTAAGATTTCGAAAATGTTATGTTCTTATGAATATGATGTGACTGATATTTCTTTTGTTTACCCTTACTGAGCATTTGTTCTCACCCTTTTGTATGTTTTCTTTCCCCAGGTCAGGATGAAGGATATTAAGTATGATATTCCAAAATGGGACTATAAATATGATGAAATAAATGGGAGACAGTGTAGATTCTTTATTAACCAGTTGTTTATGTTTCCCAGTTTATAAAGACACTATACCTATACTGTCCTTTCGTGGTTTTGTTATATGTTGTAATAAGTGTACTTCAATTTTGAAAAACTAACATTGTATGTAAATTATGGGTCTCTATAGTTGGTATCAGAGGAAAGGTATAGTCATCCTTTGGAAACAAGGATGTGAAAGCCTTAGTAAGAACCCTAAGGATAAGTCTAAGAATAGAACACAATATTAGTGTTTTAGAAATGGCCATGAACAACCTATGATAAGACCTTAAGTGTGAAATTTTATTCTTGATTATGTGGTTTTACTATTTTAATTAGTGTTTCTCACACTATTCTTCTTGGTTTTAGTCAATGGGTGGAACCCGAAGAAATCGTGTTAATGAGGAATGCGACAGGAAATGCATTGATTATCCCCATGAGCAACCAAAAGTTATGGGAGCTGGAATTCAAAATCTTGTAGCCATGCTCACACAACATTCTCAAGATAAGAATCATGCAAGACTTCCAAATTAGAAAAGGAAGGAGAAACATTCTCTCGAATCCTTCATGAGGCAGCATCCACCTTCATTTAGAAGCTCTTCTGATCCATTAGTGGCTGAATAATGGATCAGTACCACTGAAAAGATATTTTCAGTTCTTCAATGTTCTGAACATGATAATGTCATCTTAGCAGTGTATCATTTGGAAGGTGATGCTAATCAATGGTGGAATATTATCAAGAATACGAGGAAAAGGGATGAAATTGAGTCCATGGAATGGGACGAGTTCAAGAACTTAATTTTCAATAAGTATTTCCCTTGTATTTTTTGAACAAAGATGGAGAAGGATTTTCTTGAACTGAAGAAAAATGATGATGAATCTGTTGGTTCATACGAAGAAAATTTTACAAGACTTTCAAGGTACGCTTCTGGAATTATTATCTAACCTGAGAGTAAGATCGATCGATTCTTTAGTGGTTTAAAACCAAGTCTTCAAAGGGCGTTAGCCATAAGGGACTTCAATGGCTGTGAGGAAATTGTTCGATGTGATCTCAAGGTTGAGATGGAGATTGGTGTAACCCATCTGTCACATGGGTTTGATAAGAAGATGAAAATGGAATTCAAAGGAAAATACAACGACCACACTGAAAAGAAGAAGAGTTTTACCTTATGCTAAAAGTGTGGAAAGAACCATGGTGGAAATTGTCTTAAAGGGATAAGAAAATGTTATAAGTGTGTAAAAGAAGGTCATCGGCAATTGAATGTCGAAATAATTGGAAGAAGATATCTAATGATTCAATCAAAGGAAGGGATACACAGAATGAACGTACTACACTTCAATGTTTCAAGTGCAAGGAGATGGGGCATTATGCCAATCATTTCCCAAATCCAAGGGTTGATGATGATGATCGACGTCAACAAACTCGTAAGGCCAAAGACAATGGAATGTCACATGCAATTACTATCGGCGATGTGGAGTACGAAAACAAAGTGGTGAGAGGTACACTTATCATCCACTCTAATGTAGAAAATGTTTTATTTGATTCTGGATCCACCCAATCTTTTATTTCTGAAGAATTTTCAAAGGGTATCACCGTATTACCTCAACAATTAGATGTTGAGTTTTTTGTGACAACTCCGAATGGCACAATAGTCACATCAAAAGTTTGCAATTCTTCTCCGATTGAAGGTTATGGGAAAATGCCTCCTGCAAATCTTTTGATCCTTCCTATAGTGGAATTTGATGTGATTCTTGGTATGGATTGTCTTTCTTTATATGGAGCTCATATCCATTTCCAATGAAGGGAAGTCACATTTCATATTCCAGATCAATCTATGATCATCTATCGATGCAAGGATGAACATAACCTTCCAGTGGAAATTTCATCCATCTTATCGGTCTTGATTCCACTAAATGAAGTTTATTTATCTAAAATGGATGGAGAGAAACTCATGATTAATAATATTCCCATTTTACAGGAGTTTGATGGTGTCTTTACAGAGGAATTTCCAGGTCTTCCACCAAATCGTGAAGTTGGGTTTTCAATAGAACTCGTACCGGGTGTTTTGCCTTTTTCAAAGACACCTTATAGAATGGCCCCAATTGAGTTGCCGAAATTGAAGAAGAAACTCCAAGAGAATCTTGATAAAGGATTCATACGCCCTAGTGTGTTACCTTGGGGAGAACCTGTTCAGTTTATTAAGAAGAAAGATGGATCAATGAGACTCTGCCTTGATTATCGAGAACTGAACAAGATCACTATCAAGAAAAAATATTCTCTCCCGCGCATTGATGACCTATTTGACCAACTACACAGAGCTCAATACTTTTTCGAGATTTATCTTCATTCAGGGTATCATCAATTAAGGGTAAAAAGAGAGGATATTCCAAAGACAACTTTCTGTACAAGGTATGAACACTATGAATTTATAGTGATGCCATTTGGTCTTACTAATACCCCTTCTATCTTCATGGATCTAAGAAATAGAGTCTTTAGAGACTATCTTCATCGGTTTTTGGTAGTCTTTATAGACGATATTATTGTATATTCAAAGAGCAAGGAAGAACATGAATATTACTTGAGAATTATATTGAGACCCTGTGAAAGGAGAAGCTTTATGGAAAATTTACCAAGTGTGAATTTTGGCTTCAAAAAGTTGCATTTTTGGGTCACATAATCTCAAAAGAGGGGATATCTATGGATCCAGCAAAAACAGAGGTTATCGAAAGATGGTCGAGACCAACAATAGTAATCGAGATCCGAAGTTTTCTTGGTTTGGCTGGATATTATCGACGTTTTGTGAAATATTTTTCATGATTATCTAATCCACAAACTAAGTTGACTCGGAAAGGAGATAAGTTTGTTTGGACGGAGGAATTTGAAGAGAATTTCAAGGAGTTGAAAAGAAGGTTATCTACTGCACCTGTACTCACACTTCCTTGTAGTGGAGAAAGGTTTGTGATCTACAGTGATGCATCCAAGAAGAGGCTGGGGTGTGTTCTTATGCAAAATTATATAGTGATAGCTTATTCCTCACGACAATTGAAAGTCCATGAGAAAAATTACCCAACTCATGATTTGTAGTTAGCAGCGGTAATATTTGCATTAATGATTTGGAGGCATAACCTTTATGGTGAATGGTGTGTTATTTATACTAATCATAAAAGTTTAAAGTATATTTTCACACAAAGGAGCTGAATATGCACCAAAGAAGATGGTTGGACCTGATTAAGGATTTCGACTACTAAATTCATTACCACACTAGGAAAGCAAACAAGGTGGAAGATGCATGAAGTCGACAAGACCATGCTATCTTATCCATGATGAGGATCACAAAAGAACCAATATTTATGGATTTAAAAAGGATGGATCTTGGAATTATAATGGAATGGGAAAAATCGTATCTTTCTCAAATGAAGGATCAACCATCTATACATGTGAAGATTAAAGAGGCGCATAAAGAAGATGTCGAGTTACAAAAGAAGGTGATAAATGTTCCTGAATTCAACCTTGATTGTGATGGGATAATAAATTTCAAGAATCGGGTTTGTGTTCCTCCCATCCCAGAATTAAAGAAGGAGCTGCTGGATGAGGCTCATAGTTCTTCATTCTATATTCATATGGGAAGCACGAAGATGTATAGGGGTCTGAAAGAGTACTTATGGTGGGATGGAATGAAAATAGATGTTATTGAATATGTCTCTCGATTCTTGGTTTTTCAGCAAGTTAAAGTTGAGAGACAGAAGTCTAAGGGGATGTTACAACCATTACCCATGCCTGAATGGAAATGGGAAAACATCACTATGGACATTGTCACTAGACATCCTAAAATATCCTATGGCAATAATGCTATCTGGGTCATAGTTGATTGCCTTACAAAGTCTGTACACTTCATTGCTATTAGAGAGGATTTATATCTAGATCAGCCTGCCAGGATATATGTAAAGGAAATGGTAAGATTTCATGGAGTAACACATTCTATTATATCTGATCGGGATCCGAGGTTTACCTCAATGTTTTTGAGAAGTCTTCAGTATACTCTGGATATAGAGTTGAGTTTCAGAACTTCCTATCATCCTCGGACAGACGGTTAGTCCGAGAGGACAATTCAAACTCTAGATGATTTGTTGAGAACTTGATCTATATATTTCGAAGGTGGTTGGGATCAACACCTACCTTTGGTGGAATTTTCTTATAATAATAGCTTTTACTCTAGTATTCAGATGGATCCTTAAGAAGCTCTCTATGGAAATAAATGCAGGAATCCAACTTGCTGGGATGAAGTTGGGGAAAGAAATCTATTAGGACCTGATCTTGTTGATGAAATGGAATAAAAGGTCAGATCTATTCAACAACACATAAGATCATCTTAGAGTTGACAGAAATGTTATTCTGACAACTGAAGAATAGACCTAGAGTTTGAAGTGGGTGATAAAGTGTTCTTACTAATATCTCCCTGGAAGAGGGTCATGAGATTGGGAAAGAAGGAAAACTTGAGCCCTAGATATATTGGTCCTTTTGAAATTCTAGATCATGTTGGGAAGGTAGTTTATTTATTGGGGCTTCCACCAAATCTCTCTCAAGTTCACGATGTGTTCCATGTATCTCTCCTGATAAAGTACATACCTGATCCTTCACATGTAATCAGCCCAGAAGTTGTACCGCTGGAGCAAGATCTGTCTTATGATGAACAGCCGATAGAGATTCTGGATCATAGCAAAAAAGTCTTACGGAACAAGACCACTCTCTTGGTGAAAGTTTTATGGAGGAACCACAATTAGAAGAAGCTACATGGGAACTTGAGGATATGATGAGGGAGATGTATCCTCATCTGTTTATAATGAAGTGACGAATTTCGAGGGAGAAATTATATTTAAGGGGGGTATAATGTAACACTCTAAGATTTTATGAGAAATTTTTTTTATGTCTTATGTTATACGCAACACCAAAGGAATCTTTCACAGCACACAATACGGACTTGGCTTGCATTACACGCAATCATGACCTTCCTCGATAGTGTGTGTAGTACGCAACACATGGTTTCACTAAACAATGATATATTATTATGAACAAGATGTTATGAATATTATTAACTAAATTTTGAATTTAATTATTCATCTTACACATTTTCTAGAACTTGGTAAGAGAACAATTAAATTCTTCGGATAAAATAATTATTTTTCAAAAAATGAAAATTTTCCGCCTTTTGATGGCGCACCCACATTAAATGTAGTTTTTTACATGTTTATAAGATCAATTTGACAAAATAAAATTCTTCTTTTTAATTAGGATATAAAAATTTACTTTGGATAAATTTTGGATATTTTTCTGATAACTTTCATATTTTGATGAATAGTAAAAATACGCTAATTTTTAATTAAAAACATCTTTTTCCATTGAGATAATTTTTATGGATAAATTATAATATTGAATGGTTTTAAAGTATAATTAGAGTATATTTTTACCATTTAATATAATTTATTTCATTAGCATAAATTTCACATTGATTTCATAGGTAAAAACATTTCAATCTTTGGCAATGTTTTAACTTTTAAAACCCGTTTTCTTAACAACGAGATTTATTTTAAATTAATTACTGCAAATTATATATTTTGAATTTTGAAAAATGGATTATATATTTGAAATCATTGGGTTAAAATTATGTTAATAGGATACTTTTTATTTTTGTGCATTATGAATAGTAACTACGGTAAATTTTATTTACCATAGTTAAAGGTAAATCGGGTAATTAAGGGTAAATATAAGATTATAAAAATACCTTAATACCTGCCAAAATCCTATTGGATGACTAAAGGTAGACCCATATCACCTAAGTGTCTGATTATATTCATTTAATGGACTTTTTTCCATGAAAATAATTTAATTATTATTAAAACCAAAGAATGTGACAACATGTCACATTCTTAAATATTATAAGTACAATAATTTTAATTTAGTGATAATATTAATGAAACATCTAGAATGAATAGTCTATAGAAATTTAATACAATTATCTACATCATAGAAATTTATTTAGAATTTTTAGGGATTAAATAATTATCATTAATTACGCCACAATAGTGATGTTGAAATTATTTTATTAATTAAAATATCAAATAAATGATTTGAAAAATATTAAAATAAATATCATATTAACAATTTAATGTGCTACACTTATTTTCTAGAAACAAATGACATTTTATGAATCTATTAAATATTTTAGTTCGAAAATATCTTCTGTATATATTTTATTTAAATTCAAATAAATGAATAGTGTCAAAATTGACACTATTGTTATTTTATAAAAATAACATATTATAAAAATATTTAAAAATACCAAACATATTTAAAAATTATAAATTAAAATTTATATGGTATACAATGTCATAAAGTGTCAAATTATGTAAAATTCCAAACACATATGTAATTATTTGTAATAATTTAAAATTTAGAATATTATTAACACAAATAAAATTAAATTGATAAATAAGGATAAATCAAGTTGATAATGTTTAAAATAAATTCCTAACATGTCTAAATTTTATTTTCTAATGATATTACAACCCTATATCATCTAATATTATGAAATGAGTCAATTGGGAAGTTTTTAAGTGGGATTGGAATTTAATATAAACTAATATTTCTTATATTTCCAAAGGTCCCCCTCTCCTCACTTATAAAAGGGCAACTCCTCTCTCTCCTCCTCACACCAATTTGAGCCTTAAAGCTCGTACAATACCATCCCATTTCACTTCCCCCTTCTCTAGAAAAATCCTAGTGGTCCTTGTCTCATTCAAAGACCAATTGTAGGGCCATAAGAGGAGGTCTCAAAGAGGCGCTTCAAAGAAGAGGTAATGTATGTTACCGATTCTTTCAACTTTATTTCTTCTTCCACTTCTTCTTCATTAGTTGTTTCATTATGAATTAATAACATCAGTATCAATAATATACTGATATGTTATTATATGTATGAAACAACCCTATTTCACCATCTATCCATCCTATGGAAAATGAAATCACCGTGAGTGCATACGTATGGAATACCGTCTCCATGTCATGGTGTAATCTATTTTCCATCACCACCTTACTTGGATGGGTATAATGGTGAAAATAAATAACTATATATGATTATTGTAAAGTGTTATTGATTTTCAAATATTATACATGCACTCCAATACAATTCCACGATCATGGTAATGATATCAACGCTCATGCATACATATAGAATACCATCACCACGATGTGATGCGATTCGTTCTAAATGATCCTCATTGCATAATGATTATATAAATTAATTTAATGAATAAATATGATATATAGTACACTAATACGATTTTTTAAATGAGTTATCTATAACCTAAAGAGAAGAATAAGAATTTATTCGACAAAAAATGCATAAGAACAGAGAGTAATAAACACCCGAATAACAAGTAATAACGAAATATTACTAATAAAAAGATATAATTATGGCCATATATTATATCATAAAAATATGTGTGATTATTTAATAAGTCAATAACATTATTTAAATCATTATACAGGTGGTTCGGACACTTAAGAAGAAAATCGGACCTAAGGTAAGGGACAATCTCGCAATCTCAATTTATATCTGAGATTGTTTAGACATCAGAATTTACTGGGGAATATTTTCATCCACATAAATGTTTTATAAATATGTAATACTATTTATATCCTCCTGAAATTTTTTAAATCCAATTTCACCCTTCGGTGAGTTTTTAGTAAATGATATGAAATGAATCCATTGTCATTTTTCGTATGAGGCACTTTTTGACTTTTCCGACAAAAGTACGAGAATAATGTTTTTTTAAATTATACGGCATGAATGGATTTTTAAAACATTATTTACAAGAATATTCCTTTACAAGTTTTCAAGTTTATTTTTAATCAAATTCTTTTACTTTAAAATTGAATGACATGTTAAGAAAGGAAAAATGTTTTTGAAGTAGAAAGGATATTTTCCTCAAAAATGGAGTTCAAGTGTTTTATCAAAATTATTTTCCATCTAAGATAATATAGGGTTCTATTTCTATCCCTATTATTACATTCATTTGATTATGTTGTGATGGGAATTTTTTTATGAATCTTATATGAATTTTTTTATGATGTAATGATGTGTATGATTCCCATTTTTATTACATGGGTTATGCTATGATGTATGGTTTATGATTTTGTGGCACACATAAGAATGGTATCATTATAAGATAGGTGGGACCTATATCTTCGTCCAATTCATTGGGTAAAGATTTTATATCTCATGGGATAGACATGGCGGGAACGACAGGTTAAACTGGTTCAATGAAAAAGGACTGAAATGAGGAGTGAACTCGGTTCAGAAATGGACTTTGTCCGCTAAGATAGTCTTGGAAATGAGTCTTTACTACTAAGAAATGATTCTCTATGATTATGTGTGTATTCCAAAAAGTTTCATGTTTTATGTTATGATTATTGGGATTACATTTAACTACTATGATTTATCCCATGTTATGAAATTATGATCTCTTTTGCAGGTTAAGATTTCCAAAATGTTATGTTCTTATGAATATGATGTGATTGATATTTCTTTTGTTTACCCTTATTGAGAATTTGAGCTCACCCTTTTGTATGTTTTCATTCCCCAGGATAGGAAGAAGGGTATTAAGTAAGATATGACAAAAAGGGACTATAGATATGATGAAATAAATGGGAGATAGTGTAGTTGCTTTATGAACCAGTTGTTTATGTTTCCCAGTTTCTAAAGACACTATACCTATACGGTCCTTTCGTGGTTTTGTTATATTTTGTATCAATTGTACTTCAATTTTAAAGTACTAACATTGTATGTAAAGTATGGGGAGCTATAAAACTACCTCTAGTATATAATCTTCTTGAAGATCCACATAAAAACAACTAGAACAACATACATATATCTCCCACAACATATATTCTAGATATAAAACTTATATAAACCCACCAATCCAAACAATGATGCACACATGCCTCATCTTTCACTAGTTAAGAAGTGATCAAGCTCAACCCATGTGACTTCGAAAAAATCTCCCTTATGAAATTACCTTATCAATGATATATTAGAGAATTATACACCCAAACATAGTGATTGTGGATTTAGAAATGTTGTGAACAATTCTTTAGACATCGTAACATCACAATAACATATGGTCCATCCCATTATTCATCATTTTATTCAAAAAAAATTAAATAGTATCAAAAATTCATTCTATAACAACTCGATCAGGGTGAAAAATTCAAAAAAACACCTTCAATAAAAAAAATTTAAAAAACTATCCATAAAAGGTGAAAACATCCGAAAATCATTTTAACATATCCTGACACTTCAAATAACCCATCAGGATCCATTATATATAGAGGGTCAAAGATGAACTCAAATCCTCTCCAGTAATGTTTCATTAAATAATATCATGAATAACATAAAATTAAATTTTTTAATTAAAATAAAATATTTGAGTAAATGTAATACTGTTTTAGGTTTTTTATAAAAAATTATACATTTACACACATAGATTAGAATGGGTTTTTAGGGTGTACACAGAATATAGTTTGTCATCCTAGAACAATGTTTCTAACAATCATTTAGCATCCTTGAGGTTAAAATATGTCCACTAATCTAACATATATGAGTCTATCTCCCTCTTATCCACATAAATATAGTAAATTTTCGATGTCACAAATATTAGTGGATTCATCCATCCATATATGATATTTTAAATATAATCGTGAACATGAACCTGACACTCCCAAAATTAAGTATCATTCATGAGCTCCGCATAATCACTATTTTTCATTTGAGAATGATTATTATAATTTCTAAAATGTGGTAAAAAAATGAATATATCATTCATATAACTAAAATGTGGAAGAAATATAAAATCGGCATTCCATTATATTGCTTCAATCCAAGATGTCAAATGGGACCACAAACCATGGTGTCTGCTACACCATCCTTCATATATAGTGTTTTATGAATATAGCAAACAAATGTATGAACACCAGCTTACCCACATAAAACATCATTGCACAATTTCTTTTATTGGAATATAACCCTTATCTGTTATGACTATACTCAAAATATGTCATATTTAGTTTTATGTTCTTAAAGGTCTCATGTATAATTCTCATCTAAATAATTATTGATTCTCTAGCTTCTATCAGAGATAATAGAGATCGACATGGAATCCCACATAATTCCTCCAAATATTCCATTTATATTTATTAGTTGTAGATGTTGTTGTAGGAAATTTATAAAACTAAAAATATCCCTCCCACATTCATCCATAATCATGAACACACATTCTAATCATGACCACCAATACATTGAATCCACACCCCGATTTCCCATTAGTCTACGAGTGATAAATAGTTCATAGATTCACATTAATATCCAAAACATTCTATTAACTATTTTTTTTGTTTGATGTAATGTTGACATACCTATCCAAGCTAATGAAGTGTAATACTACATTTAGTAATACAATCTCCTTGTAGTAAATATTTTAGATCTCAATAATAGATAATGTATCCTAGATCCATAAGAACTGGTCCACTCTTGAAAAATTATCCATAATAACCCACATTGTATCACATCCAAAATGTATTCTAGGAACCATGATTATAAAATTCAATATCATTTCATTCCACTTCCACACTCAATTTAGTTGTAACTTAATTAATATATTTGGATGTTTGTTCTCTTCCTTAAATTAAATGTTGTGTAATCTAACTTCTTGAGCCGAACTACTGAGTCTGATCATATGTGAAACATGGAGTCATGCATTCCTCCCCATAGTAAAGAGGTCTCATACTTGTATCATGGGTCTCAAATAAAACCGTTGGGTGGTATACCCACAATTAGAGTGCATAGTAAAAATAAATAACCAAATATAACCATAAAAAATAAAATGATATGATCAAATAGTTTAATGTGGAGACTTATGACGGAATACATGGAATATAAATAAGATCTCCCATAGTCGATACCATTTTTTCGAAAAGAAAGTAGTTGATATATAAAATAACTCTGGGGTCCTCTAGTTCCTATCCATGTTTGCTCTAGGATTGTGGTCCACCTGCTCAGCCAGCCACCACAAGACCCATTCCCTTTACCGGTTCTCACATAAATGAAACCAGAGAACTAAACATCTAGAGTAGGGTGTGAGTGAAAGGCTTAGTAATAAACCTCTAATTCATCCATACATATTGTTCCCATGTACAAAAATTGCATACCATAATAATAATAAAATTAAGAAGTGTAAAACCACAGTCCAAAATAGAGATGCATTTCACTAACCATGTTACCACCAAACCCTTGGTCGTACCTGGTTTCCTCCATGCTAGAATATGTACATTGTATTGGTAAGATACCATAACTATCCATAGGGCTCCATCCATAAGGTATTTGTAGTGTTCCATGAAAAAAATATTCATCAATCACCTAACCTACTCGAAATCCATAGTGAATCTAGTAATACATGGAAACCCACAATTCTTCAAATATGTAAACCCTACCCAGAATCCAAAAGGCATCGGGTAATGCTCAAAAATCCATATGGTATTATGTGTCTGAATATACTCATTAATCCAGAAATCACCTAGTTGAGGCTATGAAAAAATGATATCATGCACCACTGTCATCATTACCACAACTCTCTATGCATACCCCACAATGATCTATCCATCATCAATTGTCACTAATCATGGATACACATACCAATCCTCTAAATGATATCTTGAATATCTATAGCATTAAAACAACCATATAACACATTATAAGAATTATTGAATCATAATATACGTCATCATGTGAATAAAAAATCATCAAGGAAGAAACTAAAAACATAAAACTCATGGAATCAAATCATACCAAATAATGGCCTACAGACACACATCGACTTGTCATCAAAACTGAAGAATGAATATCAATATTCAAAAACGTAAAATATAACTAGGAAACATGTGTAAAAATATCCCGAAATAAACCTCAATGTCCCTATCCAATATGATTCTCTCACATGTTTTCAAGCCTACAACATCAGTGAATATAAAACAAGCTAATCACACAAAGACTAATGTGGCCCTTGGAAACGTGACAAATTATTATGATTCGTTTATCAAAATAATTAAAATTCATAACACATTAACTAATGATGCATACATATTGTTCATGACACCACATGAACTATATGTATTTATTCCAAAATGGAGAACATCATATCCCATTCCTATAAATGTGCATAAAATCCCAAGTCAGGAGAACATGAGGCCACCAACACACACCCACATGTTACCATAATCATCCATGAATATCAATAATTCAAACACCTAAAATATAAAATTAATATAATGTAGACATGATCCCAAGATGTAAGAAACATTATACTATATGTGCAGCAATGTTCCTAGGATACGGGTCTCTAACCGAGTCTAATTGCAACATAGAATACTAGAAGAATTCTTATTTTTACATGAATTAGAATTATCACCATTGTTCTCATTTGAATAATAAAAAATGAATAATTAAATTAGTTATATAAAAATTAACTCACATGCAACAAAAATATATATTTTATATTATGTACATTGAAATGCATGCAACACCCCTAACTGTGCATTAATCTGACTGGGAATAGAATAAAATATTGATAATAGATGTACAAGACAATAAAAAATGTAAAAAAACTAAAAATAAATACGATTGAGGGGGAATAGATTGTGAAGTGGGGTAACAAATGTGTGAAGTAAAATTGTATAGGATGTTAGGTGCCTCCCCTTTACCCCACATTATAACATTTTCTTAATTTCATTCATTAATTTTTAATTATTTTATTATTGACTTTTCCACTTACTCAATTTGTTATCCATCAACCAATTTATTGCATCATTTTCCTTATACCTCTCCCATGGTCCCCAATTCAATCATTTAATTATTATTATTTATTTAATCAAAAATATATTTTAACCGAATAATGAATACATATTTAACGTCACAAATATGTATATACCTATATATATATAACCACATATACATATATACACTCCTAAACATATAGTTATATGACTGTGTGTGTAAATATATGTATTTAACCCATATAAATATATATGTTATATATATATATATATTAACCTGCACATGAATATATATAAATATATATTTAACCCATAAATTTACATGTAACATATATATACACATATCCATATATACATATATACAAACTCACATGTATATATAATCATGTATATTTATCTCATTAATATACACATTATATATATATACAAGCCCATATATATATTTGTATATATTAAAATAATATATTTATATATAAAGTCATTATATATATACACATCCCTATACATAAACAGATATATTGATCCCATATATACATATACTCAATTTTAATTTTGTACACACAAATTTTTTTTTTCTAAAATTTATAACAAAAATAATAAAATACATTATTCGTATTTTTTATGAACTCACAACATTATGGACGTAAAAAAATTTAATTACAACATCCATTTAAATGATTCTAATAATAAATATATTTTTATTTTGTATGCAATTACATTTCTGTGGAACAAGGTAATAATATCAAATTTAACATTTTTTAGGAAAAATTCATTAAATTATCATAATATTATTATCCACACAATTAAATTTATGTGTTACATGTAATAATATCAATATAATTACAGAACCTCCAAAAAAATATTAACCCCCAAAGAAACATCACACATTAATTAAAACAATTTTATTAGACATGTAATTTCCTCTTTTATTCTTCAACACAAATAATAATAAAAGTTTTACTATTTTTATTAAAATTATAATTCCCCTCATATGTGATGTTACCAAACACCTAATGTGTGAATATATAATATCATGTCTTGGGTAAAACTTGTATTTTTTATCTAATATCGGTCATAGATTTCTCTTATGAGACACTATTTGGGTAATATCTCATTATATTATGAATCAAAATATATAAAATAAATTATCGATGTGATTTCACCACACACCTGATGCAATCAAATTTTATGTCTCTCTTATGATAAACCTCACATCCCAGACCTAATTTTAGTCTCTATGTAACTCCCTAAGATAGTAAATAAAATTCTTTGCAAAAAAATTATTTTTGTATCTAGTATGAATTATAAGAGAAACAAAACTTTTAAACACTTTTAGCCTCTCAAGACATTGTGGTATATATAATATTTTATATAAATTTAAAATATTATATATCCTGCAATTCTTGTGATACCGAGTTATCTTGGGTCTCATCCAAGAATGTGTTTTTTTATATCTTATGTTACATACAATGTCGAGTTTTATGAGAAAAATATATATTTTTTAAACACACTTATTTAATATAATAGTGTATAAACATGCCTATAAATTAGAATTTATGAATATTATTACCAAAATTATAAACTTTTATGCCTTATGATCATATAAAATTAATTCATGTGTTACCAATAATTATAAATGAATATAAGAACCAATTGAATATAAAGGAAATGTTATTATGCATGAAAAGGTGTTTATCCTAATAATATCAGTAAATTACTATTAGTGATTGATGTTAATGAATTATATATATTATATATTCAATAATATATTTTTTTATATTAATTCAATAGGTTCAATAATAATAAGATACGAATAAATCAAGTTTAAGTCTTAATAATTGAATTTTTCGAAAAATGAAATTTGGCCTCCTTTTAATTGAGAAGCATTTTTATGTCAAATTTTTGGATATTTTATAAATTTTATATTTAAAAATAAATTAAATTTTCTAGAATTAATTTTGAAAATTATCTTAGGGTGAATTTTATGTATTTTTATTAAATATTTTGTTTTTTATGAATAGAGATAAACTATGATTTTTAATTCAAAACTACTTTTTCTAGTGATTTTTTAAAATTAAAAAATTGTAATTTTATTAGTTTTAATGTTTAAATAGTTGAAATATACCGATATAAATCCATTTTTTCATTGAAATCATTTTGAAAATGAAATTTAATATGAACACATAGTAATGGTTTGAACATTTTATCATTAAAAACCCTCTATGTCATCTCCTCCGCAAGATTAATTTAAAAATAATTTCAACCACTATTTTATTTTAAATTTGAATAAATGGATTCCATATTTTTAATAAAAATAATTTATACTGTCTAATTATATAAATCTCATTTTTATCCTACATGAATAGTAGTTTAAGTTTACATTAATTACATCGATTATGGTAAAACTAAGAATAACAATTGACTAAACCCTAAACATTAGGGATAAAATGACCTACGCACTTATCCAAAACCCATTTTCTATGAATATTTCGATCATATATACCTATATATATAATATGTAAAATTATGTGTGGAAAATGATATAGTATATATATCCCTTTATTGTGTTTACCTTTTTATATTTTCAAGAAGTATACTCCACCTCCACTATAAAAAAACTCACACATCCTCTTTTTTTGCACCAATAAAGACTTTAAAATCATACAATACTATATAAAATAGGTTCCAAAAATCCAACCCCTCACCATAGTATCATCACTTTTTTCATAAATCTATCCTAGAAATTATTTTGATCTAAACCAAAAGTAGTTACTGGAAAAAAGATGTAATGAACTTTAGTGATCACTTTTGTTTCATTTATTTATCCACCTAATAAATTCATTTTATATCATTTTTATGAAATAACAATATTCATTAAATAATACACTATTTTGTTATTCAATGTGTTTTAGCTTCACATTCTCACACACTCACCAAATTTTATATTCAATAATCATTCTTTTGTACGACGGACTATCGCCTGGTGATCCATTTTTTTTGTTCTATATTTACAACATTATAATGATATAATAATGATGGATTTAAAAATTAT
This sequence comes from Viscum album, assembly GCA_963277665.1. Classification (NCBI taxonomy): domain Eukaryota; kingdom Viridiplantae; phylum Streptophyta; class Magnoliopsida; order Santalales; family Viscaceae; genus Viscum; species Viscum album. The sequence continues at coordinate 117,280,293 of OY728127.1, forward strand.
ATATTATAAGTATAATATTAATTATGTATTTATTCTTCATTAAGTTTTAAATAACCCAGTAATTAATGGTTTCTATTTTGTGGGAATATGATGTCATCTTTTTTGGACGGATGGGCTACCACCTCCAAAAATAATATTTAATTCATTCACACAATACATCGAATGTATTAAGGATTATTTCAAAAAAATATGTGAAATATAGGAAATAAACATGATTCAAAAATTATAATATACACATATAAATATATTTAACTTTTCGTTCATTTAATACAAAAAAGCACTAGAAGTAGCCTTCACACATACGCACGACCTAACATTTCCATGAAGGATGAAATTTATTTCATATCTCAAAATATTTTATAATATTACAAATTCATATATAATGGATATATAAATACATGAATCCTGGTTTATATTATTTAGATGATTATTTCATGATCTAATTAATTGGACAGACCAGTTACAAGTCAAATCATATTTGAAAAACAATATGATTAACACCTCAAATAGTGAAAATAATTAACGATTGTTAACAGATGGGTAATAATATATTATGAGATTATAAAATATGATATTATAAATCTCATTGTGGTCTTGTTATAAGGTAATGTCATGATTAAAATCATTACACATGATATTAAACATGTTCACCAAAAACGAAATTCCTGTTATGGGATTCTTGTCTCAGTTTTCTTTCCATGATGCAAACATCTTCCATAAATTAATTATTTTGTGTCTTTTATAAGAAACCCCTATTGTATTTCATATCATGAATAAATTTATATTTATGTTATTTATATTTTCATTTGAAATTATCTCTTTTATGGTGATTATTATTCAAAATTTACCCAGATGAAAGTGATACTATCTAAACTGATATTCCATTGAGAAATATTTGTTGTTATGAATCTATTCTTACTAATGTGGTGTATATAAATCCCCTTCGTCTATTAATATCATTATTCTATCATTATCAATGAAATTTTAATTATCAATTTGAATTATTTTACCCTAGGGGTTTAGTATAAAAATTACCACGTTGTAATTGTTATCAATGTAGCGTCACTTTCTTTTGTGATTATTAACATTCTCTTGGAACAATAATATTATTATAATCATTTAAATTTAAAAAATTTGGGTGATGGATATTATTAATTCCAAAACCAAAAATAATTTTTACATATTGTGTTCTCATTAATAGTTATTTTATTCACTAGTGCAGTATTGGTAAATCGATATCTTTTATTCTATACAGATATTTGATATGGATTATTGTTTGATAATTAAATAATGTACTTGATATATGTGAAATGATTTTTATATTAATTTATGTGTGGTTACTAGACATTATATATACCATTGATGCATTTAAATGGTCTCATGAGAAAAATATATGGACAAAATTAACTGGTTTTCTACCCATAGTTTTAAAAATCTGATGAATTTTCTTGATGGTTTGGGTTTTCGTGTTCCTCAAAACTGAAACCTAACAAATATGAATTTCAAACATAGATATTTCATTTATAATTGGATTAATCCATATTAATTTTATATGATAAACTCTATAGATTCATTTTATTCCTTTTCCATTGAATAAATGGAATGTGTTTCCATTATTTACCCTTCCATATTGATTATGAATTGTCTAGTTATTTAAATGTAATCTATTCTCATTTATTCACCTGACCATATTGATTCATTCTTGTGGATTAGTTATTTATTATATATTACATACCATTATTAATTATTTTATATCAAATTTATTATGTCTCATTTCTCCAGTTTGAGAAGTGGAATCCTCTGAATGAGTTTCATAAGATATTGTTATTTTACTTATGTTACGTTTTTTCCATATAAAATGTAATATGGGTATCGGTTTTGTATACTTTTTTATAAAAAATTAAAAAAAATATTTGGTACCTTGTGATTTGTTTACTTGTAATCATGCCAATGTAATAATGTAATGCACCATCTCTAGGATTATGTTGTTGGGGCACTACAGTTTTTATCGAATGGCAGTCCAGAAGCAACATTGGAGACTAGATTTAGATAACATATATTATATCACATAACCCTAAGATATAATTTGAGGAAAAGTATACAAGAACATCCTAAACATTTGGTATGGTTGATATTATTTTATTGTTCTTATAAATAAATCCATATAAGGATACAACAAGTATATGTTGTTCTGGAACATATGTACCTATGGGAAACAACTCTGAATATTAGTTTTTGTCCTGACTCGAGCATAACCTAAAACATGAAAAGGGGTCATACAATGCACCTAGTATTATACACCCAGGGGATAAAAATAGGATAACTCAAAATTCTTGAAAAAAAATCTACAGGATTTCAAATTTCTGAAAACCCTAAAGAAACCATGTTTTGGATAATGAGATTATATATGGTTATGTTTTTCAATATATGTAATGTATATCATTAGTTTGTGGGTGATATATTAAGTTAAATAATTTCATGATCAAATTCAATGAATTCCATTGTTTATAAATGGTTCCTAGAGTGAATAATGGTATAAATATCCATAGAAAATGTAGTGTTTTCCCAAAAAAATATGATATAGATGGAATTGGAAATGTGACTGTTATGGAAAGATATAGGCATCATAATAATGTTATTCCACTTTACCATTCATGAATGGAGTAACCTATTTCACAAAGAATTTCTCTGATTTTGGATCACATTATGCAACAGAGGCCCCACAAATTTAGTGGGTCTACTATCCTTAACCAGGTCAAGTAATGAGTTATGACTATTGAGAAGATACTCAACGCATTATGATTGGGTGAAAAGAAAAAAATTACAATTTTAGGGTATTTTCTCAATGGTGATGTGGATCAATGTTGTTCATTGATCTAGATTACAATAGGGTTATAAAATAATGTACTCATGGAATAGAGAAATTTTAATGATACAGTATTTGACCAATATTTATCTTGTCAGAAAACAAACCAATATAAAGATAATGTTCCTTAATTTAATGAAAAACGAGAATGAAAGTTTTGAGGATTAAGAAATTGCATTTACATGTTTATCAATGTATTCTACAGATTTCATATGAATGATGTAATGTATGATTTAACATTTCTTTGAAGGATTTTTGTTATGTCACTAAAGAGAACCAGTGTTTCTAACCATTTCTTCATATAATGAAATTGTTTTATGTGCTATCAATATAGACAATTAACATCACTCTACGTATTGAATTAATAGTAAGCAAGAAAATAATTTTTCATTTGAACTCCATAATAATTGGAATATATAGAGAATGAGAAGAGAAATAATTATTTTCTAACATGTGAAAACTATGGAAATAATAATCGTGTGAATGTATTGAATGTATTTGATGATTTTTATAATTAAGAACAATATGGTCACCATGAAAATTAATGAAAACTTAAAAGGAAAACCAAAATATTTAGTGATATATCTATATTGTGACATGTAAAATGGAAATCAATTCCCAAATCATCATGGGAATATTCATTATATATTTTTATGGGATCATGTGTAAGCATTTATTTTGTTTAAATAAAGGAAGTTGAATGATAAATATACATTTTTATTTGGATATAAGAATCATTTTGTAAACATATTTTATTGATTATTTTCTGATCATATGATTTATGTTATATATAAGGACTGTATTGAAATTATATTTCATTAAGGATTTGAGATCATTTTTTTAATGGTACTCATATATTTGATTCATTATCATGTTAACCATTTTTGTAAAACACATGTATAACTAAAAGAGAACCCTTAATATATTCTTGATGTTATAATAATAATTTTTGAATAATGAGGTAAATAATATGGATAATAAAAATAACCAGTACTAACTAAAATGATAATGATTCTATTGTTTTGGATCATATTCATTGGTAAATTATAACAATTTATCTATTGGTGGATGTCAATCATTGGATTGTTTTTAGAGATTGACATATTACTTCAAACACTGATGAAACTTGTGGTATGATATGAGGTATAAGACTTTCAAGGTCCAACCAAAGGATTATATTCTGAAAATATAAATGTATCCTGTAATTATTTTTCTATACATTATTATAGTGTGAAATAATTATTCTACTCTAGTCTAAATTCCTTTAAGAAAAAATGTTATCCTTTTATCATCATTTTTATGATATCATTGAACATTACTCACACTATTGGTTTATGATATTGTATTCAAAAACATTCTCATTAACATATTCTACATCACTATCCCTCAAAATATGATGGTTATATTTCTCATCCATATCCATGATTTCACAAATGTTATCCTTTTCGAAATCCTAGTTTTGTGGTAACATCGTATTTCATTTCCCTCTTATTAAGAAGATGTGTTACGAACCCTAATTACGATGATGGGTTTTCAACAAAATGATTTATTAATATAATAATCTTGATTATTTTTATAATGTACAATTTTTAAGGACCAAATGTAATTAATATTTGGAGAATGTAGTTTCTGATGCCTTTATAATATTTTCCTTTTAGAGTAAATATAATATTGTTGCTAACATGCTTTATATGAACCAAAAACCCTAAAATGAATATAAACATATGATACATTATGTTATATTTAATATTTCATTTAAATTTAATATATTCTATAGCTCGAAATTCATTTCACACTAAGTTACCTTTTATCACACGCAATAATGAGTTTTTTCCCTAACACATGTCATATGCAATATTGAGTTTTACAAAATAAAATATATTACTAGAAGATAATTATTTAATATAATAATATATAAAATATACATAAAATTAGAGAATATAAATATAATAATCTATATTAGGAAAATATATTTGTTATAAAAATATAATAAGATATTATAGGTTATTAAATAATTAGAAATTAATAAATATTAAATATATGTAAAATATTTTTATGTTCATAAGGGTATTTCATCCTAAAAAATTAAAAATAATTACTATGAATAAATGATAATAATTATATATATATAATTAGGTAAAATGTTTCCAATTTTCTTCACATAGGTTTGATAAGCATAAGATAATAATAAATCTAGTTTTTGGCTTAAAAAGTTTATTTTCCTAAAAATGGATTTTTGACACCATGTAATGGAGAATCTATTTTAAATAAAAAATTTGTAACATTTTAAATTATATATATAAAAATACTAATAATTTTATAAATATAAACGTAAAAAATAGGTTAGGTTTATTTTTTTATATTTATCTCAAATATATAATTTTTTCATGAATAGTGAGAAATACTGAATTTTAATTAAAAACTACTTTTTAATTAAATTTATTTATATCGAAAATTTATATTTTATATTGGTTTTGTGTATAATAAGTTCAATAAAACATAAAATAATCCAATTTAGATTATTTTAAACAATTTCATTTTGAAATTGATCTTTTGATCATTTTTTCGTTTAATACCCACATTATTGTCCCGTCTGTGGGATTATATTTTTATTAATTTATAACACTTATGAGATTATAATTTTTGGAAATTTGTTCCATATTTGGAATCATAATAATTTATAATATCTTATTGTGTCAATATATTATTTGATCCAAAAATCATTGTTGATCAAGAAAAAAAATTACAGCGATTAAAGTAAAATTTAGAATAATGAGGGACTAAACCGTCAACGTAAGTTCCAAAATGACCTATAAAGTTGTTAAAATAAATTTTATGGAAATATAATGATTATATACTTAATTTTTATAATATGTACCACAATTGGATGCACATTATGTAAGGGATAAATCTCAATAGTATTCAAATTTTAAAATTTACTAGAATGTCTATCGTCCTCCACTATAAAAGGGAACACACGCATCACATTTATGAACACCAATCATGAGTATTGAATCATCAATACCAATCAAAATTAGTCTCCCTAAATCCCTCCCTTTATCATATAATTAATAATTTGGGAATAAATCTATCCAAGGATGTTTTTGGTATAAATGAAAAGGAGTCACCCAAAAAAGAGGTAACCCTTTTCAAAGATCACTTTTGATTCATTAAATATCCAAACTTTTAGTTAGTTTTATAAATTTCACATATAATTAAAAAATTATATTCAATATAATTATATTTTTCATTCTATGAGTTTTACCTACAATTTCACACACATCCATGTAATGTGATGCATAATCACCATTTATGGGTACGACGAAATGAAATCTTTCCTACTAATGTTGTTCGTTTATAATTTTATCAACATTAAAGGCTTGAAAAATTATGGGAATAATTTTTTTATATTATATATATAATATTTAATCTCTTTATCATTCTTAATTTTTATATAAAACAAATCATTATGATTTTTATTTTGTTGGAATATGATTACTTCGTTTGTAGACGTGTATACTATCGCCCCCTCTAAGTGATGTGATTTGTTCATGATATACATGGAATTTATTAGGTATAATATAAATAAAAATATCTGAAATATATGAAATAAATATGATAAATTATCTATAATATAAAAATTATCCAGAAACAATTACATTATTGTAATAATTTAAATATTCACATTCATAGGTGATGGATATTATAATTTCGTAAACAATATAAAATTTCTACATATGGATTTCACATTGATAGTAATTTGATTATATTTGAAGTTATTGATAAATATGTATCTTTTATTTAATACAAATATTTGAATAGGTATATTGTATTTTTAGTTAAATAGATTTCTTGGTATATGAGTATTTATTTTGACACATAGTTATGGGTGGGCCAAGGACATTATATATCCCCTCGATGAAACAAAAGGTTCTCATGAGTCAAAAAAATGCAACACAAATTAAACAATTTTATAACAATAGTAATAAACAGACTTTTAAAATTTCTTAATGGTATAGGTTTTCATGTTCCTCGGACATGGAATTCCAAATTTAAGCATTTAAATAGTATACACTTTAGTTATAATTTGATTAAGCTAGGTTATTTTCATATTATAAAATGTATGGATTCATTTCATTCCCATATTATTGACTAAATTCCTTGGGATTCATTTAATTTCCCAACCATATTATTTATGAATTTTATAGTTATTTAAATGAATAGTATTCTCAGTTATTCGCCTTGTGATTTTAAATGATTAATTTTGATTCAATATTACTTCTACATTAAATACCCTTACTACGAATATGATCTAAACCTTATCATGTATCATTTCCCATGGTTGTGACGAGGGATCCTTTGAATAAGATCAAGGATACTGAGCATTAACTTTTCTTTTGTTTTATTATATTTTAAGACATAAAAGGGGTATCAGTTATATAATATGGTTTTCTAAAGCTATTAATCTAATGTTCCTTCAATATTTGATTCCTTGTAATCATAAAAATGTAATAACATAATGCACTGACTACTATCATCTAGGTTCAGGGTACTAAATTACAATTTCTCATATGATCCCCCATTTTAGGGAAATTTCATTATTTTACAAAAAATAATGTCCACACATAATAAAATTAATATAATTTTTATATTAAAATTACCATGACGCTCTACAAGACTCATAATTAAGTGATAACATATCCCCTAAAACTTGAAAATAATCAATAGAATGTTCCAAATTGTTAACAAAACATTTTCCCTAAAAAAAATATCTGAAATCCTTTATTAATTATTTTTTATTAAAAATTTAGATATTTTCAAATAATATACTTATAAATTATTTAAAATGTGTGTTTTGTTAAAAAGAAATGTTTTATAATGTTACAATTATACCCCTCTGTCAACTTCTTTTACCCAACAAGTATCTCCAGATATATTGTTCCAACAACTTAGGACATTAATATCAAACATTAGATGCCCTATATCATGTATTCATAATAGGAGGATCATTAGGAACATGTCTAGGTCATATAGAGTCCTAGAGATCACACGGGTTTCTCCAAAGAGTATACTCTTAAAAAATCTTTTTATTGTACATTCCGATAACATATTCTCTATACCTGCATGTTAGTCATAATCATCAATTATAAACTAACACAACATCATGCTCGGTAAAAATAATTAATGAAAATAAAGATATATCAAATCAACATGCAACACAAATTTATCACACAAATAGAGAGTTTCATAAAAAGAAAGCACAAATAAATGACATAAATTAATGAACTATTATCAATCACAACTGTATGTATACATATGTAATGTGAATCTACATGAATTGTAATGATGCATGAGCATAGCCAAAATTTCATAAATCATATATCAAAAACATGTTCATCACCCAAGGTAATTTTAATGAATGTTAATAAATAAATGAAATTTTCCACACATTCTGTAAAATCATATGTCCACTATTCAGTGAAGATAAAAAAGGAGATAGTTTCATTGTTTGAGTCCCTACTATCATATCTTTTCTCTATCATATCCCACAACAATAAAATGAATAAATAAATTTTTGTGAGTCCTAGTCTGATAATTACAATTTGTAACTTTACAATGGAATCAAATGTTTTAATGACTGAGTTCCATATGACCTTATTTCTGCCTCCATGTTTTGAAGAGGTTTTTGACTAGAGGAATGTTTTTCATGTGGAACCATGTTAGTATTATACCCTCTTTTATAGAGTATATGAAAAATAGATAACCAAATATAATAATAAATATATAATAACATGAAGAAAATGATTAAATAAAATATCTATAACGAAAACCATGTTATATAAATATTTTCCCTCAATGATGAAGGTTTTATAGATTTAGGAATGAAAAAAATAAATAATTTAACTTCAGGTTCCTTTAGTTTCTCTCACGGACCTCTCCAAATATATCCTCTACCTACTCTACCATCCACCACTATGACCATACCCTTCACCAGGTCTCTCATTAAATTTAAGAGTGCATTGAAATTATTATGTTACTTATGAGAATGAGACTCAACAAGAACCAACCAATGGATACATATATGGTGTTCTATAGTAAAACAAGTACATTAAATAATAAAAATAAATATAGGAAGTGTAAAAACAAACTCCAAAACCAGGTAGTAGTGCACTAATCATGATTCCACCAAACCTCCATCCATACCTGCTTCATCTCCATGAAATAATGTGTATCTGGTGTTAGTAGGATATCATAACCATCCAAAATAATCCATTAACTAGTCTATTAGAGTATAAATATAAAATTAAAAAGTCATTGAGTGACTATCCTTCTCCGAATCCAAAAGTCATTGGGTAATGGTAAGAAATAATCAAGAAATTTAGTATTTGTAAACTATCCAAAATCCAAAATTAGTTGAGGAATACATAGAAATACACAATGTATATATTTGAGGCCAATTTACAAGTCTATCATCCAAAACCATCATCATTTATATAACTCCATAAAAACACATAACAAAAAGAAATTTCTCATTGATGGTCACTTCTCATTGATACACATACCAATCCACAAAATATAAAAATGAAAATTCATATCATGATTATATACATAGTACAAATCATGATAAATAAAGAATCATTTTATAAATCAACATGTTAATAAAAAATCAGGTAATAAATCTTTCAAAACATTTTCAATGAATCAAATCATTCAATACTATGGGGTACACAAAAATACCCATAATCCATCATATGTAAAGAATTAATATCAATATGAAAGCACATAAAATTTTACAAGGGTAATGTGTAAAAATATCCCAATGACACACTTCATGGTGTATATATAGTCTAATGCACACATATGATCTAGCCTCAAACATCGGTGGAAAAAAATAAAATCGCATAAGTATGATATTGCCCTTATCACCATATAAATTTATTAGGAATCATTCATTAACTAATTAAAAAACAATTCTCATTAATTAAATAAGTGTAATTATTCTTCATTACATAACATGAACTAATGCTCATTCACCCAATTTGGTAAACCACAAGTCTCAAGATGATAAATGTGCAATAAATCAAAGGATTGAGAACATTATACGATGCACAAACCTATATGTAATCATAATAGATCATTACTATTATTTTTCCCAACACATTATATATAACATGGGAAAAAGTGTAAACAAGATCCCATGAGGTAAGAAACATCAAACTTATTGTAAATGATATTTTGAGGATAATGGTAACTAATAATACCCTATTTCCCCAATGAATTGAATTAATATTCTATTTTTCACATGACTTATAATTATCACCATCGTTTTTATCTAAAACATTGAAAAAGAATAAGTAACTTAATTCTGAAAAAATATCTCACTACATTCAAAAAGTATATTTAAAATACAAATACTTGATATAAACCTAATAGTATCGATGAAACTTCAATCTGATTAGGAACAATAATATATTTATTAAAGAAGTATGAGAAAATAAAATAAAATAATAAAATAATAAAATAATAATAATGTGGTGTAAGAGAGTGTTACATACAGAAAGATATGCCTAATTGGGAAATCATACAGGATGTTAGTCCCCTCCCCTTTCTCCCACTTCATAATATTTTTTCAATTTAATTATTCAATTATTCATTAATTAAATATTTACATTTCCCCTTACTCCATGCATTATACACGAAAAAATTTACTCATTTCTTTTCATTGTAGTTCCACATGGCCCCCTTTGAAACATGTAATTTTTGTGTTTTATTTACTCTTAAATCCATTTTTTACCAACCAATAATTTTGTATTTAATGTAATGTATATATATACATCTATATATATATAGATAAACATATATAAATACACACACACAGACATGTACGAATATAAAAATATGATTCAATTTATCCAATTTTTATTCATGTTATATTTATATATACATAGCCTTATATACATATTTACACTTTCTCGTGTATATATAAACCAATATTTATTTATCACATATATACACAACATCTATATAAATACCACTTATGTATATCGAAAAAATTATATACATATACCAGTCATTATATACCTATATAAAAACAGAAATATATTTATATACATATTTATTTATCTCATAAATATACAAATTATATGTATTCACACCATCATATATATATGTATATGTATATCTATAGATACATATAAATTGAAATCATTTATATATAAAAAATTATATATACACACACCAGTATATATATATATATACTCATATATTTATCCTATACGTATAATAAATTTTAATTTGACACAAATAACTATTGTTCTCTTCTATTAATAATAATCATAACATATAATTCATATTATTAAATAACCCACACCATTTCCACTATTATAATTTTTAATTACAAATTAAATTTAAATGATTATAATCCTAAAAAATAATATTATGAACACAATTTTTTTTTGTGGGAAAAGATAATAATATAAATTTTAATATTTCACCAACAACCTTCATTAAATGAAGATAATATCATTAGCCATACAATTGTATTTATGTGGTATACGTAATAATATCTATATTTTTATCTTACCACCGAATAAATATTCCCCTTTAAAAAACATCTCCCATTTAAAAATATAATTTATTTACAGATGCATTTTTCATTTTTTTACTTCAAAAAAAAATAAAAAAAATAAAATATTATTTATTATTACACATACATATGATGTAACTAAACACTCGATGTTCACAAATATTATGTCATTCTTAATGTGGATATTATATTTATAAAATAATGGTGGTATCAATTTTCTAATACAATACACTCATTAGGATATATTCCATTTTCTTGAAACAATATAATAAATATTTAAAATTGATTATAGATGTGTGTGATGTGAAAAATCGTTCAATGCATAAAAATTATGGTATGTGTGTAGGGAAAATCCCACATCATAGAACTAATGAGCCCCTCATATGTCCCATACGAGACATCATTTATGAAATTTTTCAATAAATTGGAAAAATATGATGCTCACATAATATAATTTTCATCATAATTTTTTAAATAAATAGTGATTTATTAAAGGCTCAAAATTCCCCACTTACAAAAAAACCAACTCTAAATTTATTTTGTATAATATTATAATGTTTCAAAAATATTTTAAACACGCATAAATCCATCAAACCATTTATTAAATTATTCTTAATCAATATTTACATTTTTAACATAATAATACACTTAAATAACTTATAATTAGGGTTTTGTTATCCTAATGAATTTGAGGATGTTACATGGAGATACTCATGATAAAGTGTATTGTATCCCTCTTCATCTCAATGAACAAGTACTGCCTATGGATATCATGGATCATTATAGTTTATCCCAGACGTATATCATACCTCAAGGGCTGTGATTGCCACAGCTAATCAAAACAAATAAATATAGGGACTACAATACTTCCTTAAACATATATGATCTCATCATTTTGATTACACAAATATAGGTGTAGCCCTACACCATATAAACAATCCCTTATAACCATACATTCCAAATATGTTATTTTACACCATTCAACCATAAATGAGTAAGGTGGAAATTTATATGGTCAAGAGGTCCACATGACCCTTTTTATCAAAAAATCAATATGAAACATAGAAAATAAGACAACCATTGTCAACACACTACACTACTGCTATAAAATCATGGTCTGAGTCTTCCAAATCCATTCATCAATCAATTTACTTTCATTTTAAGGGTTATTTGAGTACTCTAAATTAAAAATTTATATGTATTCGATCTACTATTTCAACTATAGGATAAGTTATGTTTTGTGAAAATTTATAATATGACCTTTTGGGTAGTATACACCACAACCCTTTTTCAAAAATATAAATTCTAAAATATTTTAGGATATTTACAAACAACTCTTATATCATGTCATTTTTTATGTAGTTATCATCCATTACCCTTAGATTCCTAGACCCAAAATTGACCTCATGATCATCCAACATCACAAAAAATCAAAACATAACTCCTAATTCATCATAATATGTGGTCTACTAATCACTAATATTAGGTATTTTCATGAACGTTGTGGATGTAAATCTCAATTTTAGTTCATCAATTTCTTTCTCACCATAATTTGTCCAGAAATATAGTTCCTCGTCTCCATTTTCAGTTTGAACATTGATTAGTTTTTTATGAAAATTGTGTTCAAAATTATCCTATTGTAATAAAAATATATATGTTAGAAGCTACAAATAAGAAAAATATAAATAATTATATCCTGATAAACCACTACATTGACCATTTAAAGGTCAAATGATTATTCAACCTCAAATATAATTTTCCTTAATAAGTGAAAATAATTTACCCAAAAGTTGTACTTTGGGATCATTGAATATAGTATATTCTCTCAAAGTGCACAAAATGATCTTGAAATGAAATGAATGATCCCCCCATGTAAAAGATAGCACAGAGATATTATCCCTAATTATGAATATGAAAAGTATGTTGGGATGAAATAAAAAATCAAATGGGATATATTCCACTATCGTATTCATCAAATTTAAAGTAATCATATTATAATCTGATATACCATTACTCCTCCAAAGGGATGTATGATGTGAATCAAAAATACCCACCCTTTGCTAATGGTAACAATATATAAAATAAATCATTCTAAGAACCCATGATGCTCTATGTTGATAAAATATTTCATCACAATGTAGAATTGTACATCAATTTCAGAAGATACCTTGGTTTAACATCTAATAATCCACACAATATCTTAACGAACAATATGAAATATTATAGTATAAGACTATATCACCATAAGAGGGCTTACATGGTATTATGGAAACCTATTCCTCCATGTCCCCTCATTGAGTATTAATATCTGAAATCATTATCGGAACCATCATATAATTAGTAACATGTATAGGATTTATCATAAAATCATCGTCTCACATGGGTGGAAATCGTAAGAAATCATCACTGAAGACATCCTGAAATAGATCATTGATAAGAGAGAGGATTTATGGAAGTATTTCTATATAATCTATAGAAATTCAAGATTTAGGTTTTGGTACACTAGTTATATAATAGTGAAGTCATGCATGACATACTGGAATGAAATACACTATAATATATACAACATTGTCTCCCCCAATAAAAATAAAATAAAACCACCTATAATAACAGTAAATATAAACTCAAATTGAAAGTAAACAATCTATTTAAATGAAAATATTATTTTATTCTATCTCTAGTATAAATATGTATCAATGTAATTTATATCCATTGAAAACTATGTGAAGTGCCCAGATCAGTGTGAATCACTGAGAGGGGGAGGGGGTGAATCAGTGATACCTTAAAACTTTTTACTAATTGATTCTTATCAATTAAACCTATATGGATGGTTAAGGCCTCGATCCACTCTTCTTGTATCTCTCAACCTTTCCCGAATGATGCAGTAATGAAAAGGCACAGGACACAAGGATTTACAAGGTTCGGCACCAAAGGCCTACATCCTTGCCATGCTCTCCCAGCATGGATTCTCCCATTATAATCTGTTAGTATTACAATGGTCGATACAGAGTCTCACTGTATCTCTCCTGAGTCCCACAGGAGGGTCTTTATACTGCGTCCCACAGTGTTACCAGAGTCCCACTGGCCTGCTCCAGAATCCCACTGAAGACTTCTTCCACCCTGAGTCTCACAGGGGGCTTCTCCTGGCTCCTCGAGTCACACGAGTAGCTCTTCTTCACTTTAAGTTCTTCAAGTATCCTCAGCAGTCTGGGATAAAGACTGCTGGCCTTGCTCTGTACCTCTGATCACTTGTGGTGAACAGGTCTTCTCGTCTTGCTCAGGATTTATCTCCTTCTTCTAAGGATGACCTGGCCTCTCTCCAATTATTGAATACTCAGACAATTGATGTCTTTAACTTCAGTCTGGTCCAGTCTCACTTCACTTCAACATCATGCACTGAGTGCATGGCAACTCTTCATCTTCATGCACTGATAGCATGGGTTCTCAAATCTCTTCAAGATCTTCAAGTCTTGGACTCCTCAGATGCACACCACTGATTTAGCACTGTTCACGTGTGCACGTGCATGAATGCATGCATGCACTCCCCTTCTTCTCTTCTTGGTGCAGTAAACCCTCAGAGGGTGTAATTCTTTTCAGCACACACCTACTTCTCAAACTTCACACACTTTAATTCCTTTTGCTTACACACTTGAAACATGTGTTATACTTTGTGTGGGTCTCTCCTTCTTTCTTCTATGTGTATACACACTTCTTAGTGCACACACTTAGGTTTGGCCATGTTGTCTTTTTGCACACACTTGTGACTTGGCCTATTCTCCCACTTCTTGTTGCACACCCTTAACCCGTAGGTTGTTCTTCAATTTTGCACACACAAAATGTGTCTTCACTTGGTGCACACACAAGGCATGAAATCCTCGGGTCCTCTTCTCCACTTGGCACACACCCACTGTCCGTAGGTGGTCTTGTCTTCATGGAACACAAGCACAAAGGCTCGGCCTTCCTTCTCTTCTTGCACACACCCAACGCTACTGCCTCTTCTGTTTTTGCACACACAGCCTGAACTCCACTTGTGTGCAGGAGCGCAAGGGTTGCGGCCAAACATCTCAACACTATGCACACACACTGTCCATGGCGTGGGTGTTTTCTCCTTTTAGCACACACACACTTGGTGTGTAATTCTCATCACCCGAATCTCCTACTACCCATATAAAGGCGTGCAAGTGCTTGATGAGCCGCGACCTCCTCTTCTTTAACACTGTCGCGCAAGCCACAACAAACCTCGAGGGCGCGCAAGGTACTTGCGGCCTCGGGTACTTCCTGTCGCGCAAAAGAAAGACGCGCAGGGGACTTCACCCTTCTTGTCGCGCAAAGGTGTTGCGCGCAAGGAACTCCAGCCACGCAAGTTTACTTGCGCGGGGCTTCAAAATCTTCGCGAGGCAGAGCACTCACGGGTCTTCAAGTTTTCAGTACATCAGCAAACATCTCCAGCGCCTCGGGTCTTCTTTTTATAGGCGAGGAGGGCTTCAAATCCTCCGCGTGATTTAATTTCAAAATCCCGACGTTTTCGGTTCTTTAAAGATTTCTTTGAAATCTTATTTTCTTCTTTCTGTCAAACACGGGCTCTTTTATCTTCAGCCTTATCTACGTGCATGCATTTTAAAACGCATGCATGACTTCATTTAAAACCGGTCCATGCATAGCACGAACACCACATGGCCTCGGCACCTTCCGTTTGCCTCGGCCTTGTTCGAAATTCTTTCTCGATGCATGCATGCAACATTTTAATGCATGCATGAGTTCGTTATGGCCTAACGATCACAATGGAGGCTTCGGTTTGCTCGGAGGTGGCCGGGAACTCAAAAACCATCTTCGGGAGTCGCCTGGTTCAGCGGCGGCAAGCAAGTGGCTTGAGGGAGGCCTCAGACGAGCTCGATGATGAATACGAGCTCTCGGCCGTCGGATGCGATGTTTAACGGCCAGGATTAGATCATCGCCGCGGAGATGGATCGTGCGGCGTGGATAAAGCGCGCGATGGCTCGGACGGCTGAGATTTGCTCCTGGGGAAATTTCTGCGTCCCACATCGAAACGGGGCACGGTTTTTCCGCGCTTTATCAAAGATCCTCTCCCCGCTCAACTCTCAGTTGCACTTCTCCCCTCCCGGTGCCGCCCCGCACCGGGTTCTCTCTGCGGGCGCGCTCTTGCGCCCACTATGCTCCTTGCGGGCGCGCCACTGGTGCCCACTATGCAGGCTGTGACACTCTTGGGGGCGCGCTCCTACGCCCCTTCCGCGCTCCTCCGGGCGTGCCCCAGGCGCCCATTTGGTGTCTTGGGTGTGCGCCCTGCCGCCCTGGCTCGCCCCACGGGTTCCCCCGGGCGTGGTGCCCTAGTGCCCATGCCTTGGGGTTGAACCCTCAAGGTGCCTTGGCTGGCCATATTTTTTGGAAAAGGGACAAAATAATACTTTGTATAAAAACAAAGTACTCCCAAGTGAAATATGCCAAATGCCACTTAAGCCATCTTCCTCTTCATTTATTCTCCTTCTTCATTAGAATTCATCATCCTTCTTCAACATATAATCATCATTTAAGAATGGAATTCTTGAAGGTTCTTCCATCAACCGATGCTCCTGAATCAATGATTTCTTCAATGTGCTTCATTGATCCAATTAGAGATCAATTGGATCATCTTCATGTTCACATGCACTAAGTGATAGTGCATGGACTTCATTAATGCACATCATCCACTTAGGAGTTGTGGATGGAACTCCTTTCAACTCCTCATGCATTGTGAAGACAATGCATGGTCTTCAAACATTGTTGTGACATTGTATCCAGTTGATACAAGTTCTTGGAACATTAAGAACAGCTCAACAATCGTCAGATATTCATAGAGAATGTTTCAACCACAACATCCTATGTCACCTAGTGAATCTCCTAAGTGACATGCATCTTAGTACCATGGCCATTCTCCATTCATCACCATCACCATCACAACCTTTGTCATTCACATCTTGACATTCCTTGACATCCATTCATTCCATGACAACTTCATGCCTCATTGACAACAAATGCAACACAATGCACTTCACTATTGAATATTCCTTACAACTATAGATACTGCCAGTTTAGACACCTAATTGTGTATTGATCGATGTCCCCTTATGTATATACTCAATGGATAAACCTATGCCACAATTGAAAAAATATATATAAAGTTATAAAATTCACCAATATCACATAGAATATATTATAATGTAGAATATAGTAAACCAATACCACTGATCGTAGATATCCTAACAACTTTTTAACAACACATGCTTTTAGGATATATTTTCTCATCAAATAAATTTATTTAACAACATTTATTACATGAATAACGTATTTTTATTTAACCATGACAATATATTAATATGTGTAAAATATATTATTTTTTAATTAAACATTTCAATGATAGCTTAGAATGATTTTTTTTGATTTTTTCTAAAAAATATTTATATTTTATTGAATACTAGAAATAAAAATCTTCGTAAACCTACCATTTCATTTCATTAAATAATATAAAAAATGGGAAACATTATATTTTTCATTTAATATTAAACTAATATAATTTCCATTTTATATAAATTAATATAAACATTTTATTTAATTTAAATATCAATATGTTTTCCGGATTAGAATATAATTTTTTAGAAAAACATTTTTGATCAAAAATTATAGGTAATTTTAAAAAAATTTCTATATATAATATGTTAAATAAATATGATAAATGTATTATATGTTTCTATCCAGGAGGTACATATTTTTTAAATAGGTCCCTTTAGCATTATGAATAGTAACCTAGATAAAATTGATTGCCTCATTTAAGGTAAAATCATATAATTAATGTTAAAAATAATGTGATAAGGCACTAAAAAGTTTCCAAACCATGAAATTAAATTTCATTATGATTATATTTCATCTAAAATCCCAATAAAGCCTTATATATGAAATTTTTCCTTGGTATATTTGATTTTAGAAATTTAAATATTTAAGTAGTAGAAAAAGTAAAAAACATAACTCTCTTGCTATAAACTTATATAAAAATATGATACAAGGACAAAAAGTCATATGATCTTATAAATATTTATTTAAAATGAAAAACTGTTTTATAACAAGGTAATTAAAATCTATTTATTAGTGACTGAATAATTAGATTAAATTATTAAGAATACTTATAACAATGCTTATTGAATTAATAGAAAAATAAAATAGATGAATTTTAAAATAATATTATATTTCATTATTTATAAAATTCAAATATATTTAACAATGAGAAAAAGTAAAATAAATATCTAAAGTGACATTCCATTTCCATTTTTGTGCCCATTATACTTTTATGCTGAATTTCACAACTCAAATAGGGTAAAACACATTGTTAAAACTATTACTATTATTATTAAATGAGATTACTTTGAATAATTATCTTTGTTCCATATAATTAATTTTTTTGGACAAAAAATAAATTCTATTAACTTAATCATTTATGTTATTCAATGAATGCCTCTCCCCAATGCTTATAAAAGGACACCCTTTATCTCTTTTTCTTACAGTACATTTATCCATATAGGTGAACCATACACTACCAAATTATATTTTCATAATAATTCGATAAAATATTGATCTTTTTCCTTCCCAAAAAACCGTAGTGTACTTAAGAGGATGTCCAACATCAATTTCACTAATAGAAGGAAAACATTTTAACTAATATATTTTTTTACATCCTTTTCTAACCACTATAAATTTTGTCATAAAACATAAAATATTATAAAATAATTATAATACATACACGTTGATTTTATTATATATATCTAATAATATTTATCCATATCCATATACATCACATTATAATTAAAACCTTCTCTCTTGTTTATGGTGGACTACTTGCTCGCAATGCTATGTAATTGTCTACATCACCGTAACAAATTTATATGAAAAATGGTTGAAATAATTAATATATATGATAAATATGAAATTATTATGCTTCTTTAATAAAAATTTATTTGTATTTTGTTACTTTCTAATATATTAGAAGATGATAACTTTTCTCATGCATGCATGTGGACTACAACCTTCCCAAAGCGATGTGAACTGTTTTTTATTGTCATGTTACGTGGATGGTAATATAGATATTTACAATGATAATATAAGATAAATAATATATAAAAAGTTCCAATAATGGGTAATTATTATTTACCTTTTTTCTAAATTCCATCCATTTATAAGTAAAAATAGTGTTCATGAGTACGCATGATGTACCCTCTCCATGAACAATGTAATTAATTTATCTATCTCTACTTTTAATGGATGACCCCAAATATTAATATATTTTTATATTTATTATATACTTATACATTTATTAAAATCATGGATACTATGGGACAATGATAATAATTAATATACTAAGACTACCAAATCCAAATATACATGGAAAACAATGTTTCTTACACCCAAAATAATGTTAATAATAAATGATTGAAAATAAACATGTAATCTAATGTTATAAATAGATATTAACTTATATTATATATAATAATATGGTTCAAAAATAAAATAATTTTATATTTAATTGTATTATAAATTATTTTATGGGAAATATATGGCATTTCAAAATTGATGTTAGGTTTTTCATAGCTCAATTTCGTTTAGTTGGGTTATATTATATCTTCATTGTATTTAATATTTTAAGATTACGCATGTAAATACATCTGATTTTTTTATGTTTCAGTTTCATTTTTTTATGTGTATTTACATTCTTTACATAGTAAATTCATTTATTACTTCATACAAAAATATTTGGATCATTCTATAGTATGTAGACAAATTTTCCACACAATTAATACATATTTGGTTATAAGAACATATTTTTTATATGGTTTCTATACATACAATATGATGTATTTCAAAATAATATAATTTTATTCTAGATGATTAATGTTTCATTTTATGTTAACTTTGTAACACCACTATATTTTAAATGAACATTGTGTTCTATAGTATACAAGACACGCAACACCAATCTTAAATGAATAGTGATATATTATCTTGACTACATAGCCATTGAATTGGAATGTATGAATATTATTAACCACAATAAGAAATATATATATATATATATATATATATATATATATATATATTACATAATAACTATAAATAATTCCACTAATTAGTGTTATATTAGTATTAAATTTTTTGTATTGTTATGCTTCAAGAAGCTGTTATTTTGAAAAAAAAAAATATTTATTTTCTCCATAATATATAAAAAATAATTATTTTTAATTTTTTAAATTTTAATAGAAAAATAATAAATTCATGAATTCATCATATCAAAATACTCTTATAAATATGTTTTTTGAATTTTCTGAATTGTTTTATTTTATTAATGAATAGTGAAAAACTGTGATTCTTGATGAAAATTATATTTTCTTATTATGTTTAAAAAATTAAAATTAAATTGTATATTAATTTTTGAAATAAATTTTCTACATTAATAAATAAAAATATAATAATTGTTTTTGGAATGTATTTTATATTGAAATTTCATTTAGAATCATTTTTATACCTCCAATGAAATTTTTTCAAAAAAACTTGATTTCATTGAATTTAATTTATCATGTAATATTAATATGCTATATATATATATGATTGTAATTATTACGTATTTATTATATAAATGGAATCATAATTTTTATAATTTGTTAATATATCAATTTTTAATTTTTCTCATCATGAAGTTTAACAATAATATTTTTTTTCATAGTATGGGTAAAATTTGATAATAATGATCGAAAATAAAATAATAATTTCTTAAAATTAACCAATAAAGATTAATTTAACGAATTGGATTGGTGTGTTTAGTCCAAGTTAATACAATTTGACTATATGGAAGTTTAAATCCATTTTTCCTTGATTATGGAATTTATAATATTTAATTAAAATATAAAGTTAAAAATATTATTCACATAATTTTAGTATATCATACATTGTTACGTAAGGAACAAGTGTATATGTCAAGTTAAAAAAAATATTTTCTAATTCATTTATAAGGTTTATAAATTATATAATTAACTCAAATGCTTATGAATCCCTAATAAAATATTTATTAATGTTATGGAAAATTATAATAAATTATTTTTTAAATACTAATAGTAATGTAATATTTGAAAATTAGAGTTTCCTATGAATGTATATGATATCTTTAACTTATTATGAATGTGTGAAATGTTATGAGTCAAAATCAAAAATTTTATTTATGTCATTAGAAATCAAATTAAATGAATAGTATCAAAAATTAAATATATAATATTTATAGAAATAAAAAATAACTAAATTTTTTTAAAAAATTTAAATTCATGATAGAATGAAATTATGAAATAATATGGTTCAATTTTAATTTCTTTTTCTAATTATGATTAAATAGTTACCTTATGCGTAAAATAATTTCTCTTTACGAGCGAATATTTTATTCCTGTGATTATGGATTAAATTGGTTATTTAAGGTGTTAAAAAATGATAATGTTTAAAACACAACATAAAACTACACAAATTCTATATATTGATGGTATTAAAACAAAACAATATATTATATTTCAATATATATGGCTATTTGGAAGTGTTCTTTCAAATAAGAGGTAATTGCCTTAACTTGGAACATAACTTTTTTTGTCATCTAATTTTACCTCCTATAAATTTATTGTATTTAAAAAAAATATCATAATTATTATTATATTTTATTAATACTTTTAATCCATCATTATTCATCCTATTTCCCAACAAATGGAAAGTTAATGTATACTCTATGTGTAATTACCGCTTACAGAAACTTTGTTGCAATACAACTCATTTTTCATCACTATAATTTATGTATAGTTATTAATATAGGTTTAATGATTACATAATATATTTATAAAATTATTATCCTTATTTAATAGTAATATCATTTCAACCTTATAACATTCCAATCCATTATAAATTGAAAACACTGCTAATTCGGGCATGTTGACTTCCACCTCCATGAAGTGATGTGATTATTTTGTCATGTACACATTACAAGTACTTTAAAAATGATGTATTTAATGAATATATATATATATACAATATATATGTTACAATAGTTATAATTTTATTTTGAATTATAAATTTTCTTGAATTTCATTCCATTTGTTGAATAGTGAAAACTATTGTCACGCTTACGTATGGCCTAACATCTTTTTGAAGGTGTGATTATTTTTTCAACATTTATCTTTTAGGTATGAATATAAATACATATATATAAAGAATATATATATATAATATTTATAATTATTAGTGTTTTTTAGTTGATTTAAACATCATTATGATTTATTGATTGTAACCACCGAATTGAAACATACATGAAAAATGAAGTAGTTGTCACCCATAACTGTGATTTTCAAAAATAATTCATTATAAAAAATTGTGATAGGATTTAAAAAATATATCATAAATCATAAATATATATATGTCATATTATTTAACAATGTTTTAAAAAATTAATATTTATTATACATCGGTTTTTGACATTTATGATGATTAGTGAGACCTAGGGTAAAGTAATTTTATCACAACATGGTTCTTTTCTGGCATAAGTTACCTTATAAATGTTCCATCTTTGATAATGAGTATATACATCGTATTTGAAATTTTATATCATGAAATAATTTATTTTTATGATATTTAATGTTTAATTTATTGTTTTTATTTTTTGGATCTTATGATTCAAAAGTTACCAAAGTGGTAATTGATTTATAATCAAATACTATTTTAATGTAGATTATTTATTCTTGATTTTCAATTAAAAATATTATATTATAATTATTTAATTGGTAAATTTATTTTTATTTAAATGAGGTTACTTCTATATAATATATTATTTCCTCTTGTTTTCATCAAATTACATATCAAAGAGATCGAAAAAATGTTTTTAAGGAAAACCTAGTTTATTTTTTTATTCCATAGAATATACATTATCTTCCATACCGAATGTTTTAAAAAAAATTCAATTAATATCATTACTAATATAAAATTACATATTAATGTCTTTTTTGTATATTATTGGTCTTTTTCAAAATGTTATAATGTTAATCTTTTTGTTATTTTCTAACCGAGTTATTTTTTCGACATTTTAAATTTCTTTGAAAGGAATGTAATACTTTATTATCTACAACATTAATGGAATTTCACACCATCATGTTCACTCAATGAATTTAATATTAATTTAAATTTTTCAATAAAAATAAAATATTCTTTTATAATTTTTATTTGGGGATCTGTTTTAAAATATTTTATTTCAATGGGAAAGGGGTATTTTTCTCAATAAATATTCCAGTGAATCATGTAAATGAATTTGAATATCTGATAACATCATTTTATGTAGTTATTTTTTACTAGGAATATTGTCAAATTATATTAGGCAATATCTTTAATTGTATTTCTTATGATTATAATGATATAATTTTATGAAACCCATTTATTTTACATGAGTTATGCAATGATGGAATTATGAAACGATTATGAAAACACTTTTCTAACCATGGTATATGATACAATGATATGATGAATGTTTTATGATATTGTGGAACATATGTATGGTTTCCATTATGTGATAGGTTGGCCAATATTTATATATCCATTGATTTCAATGTATAATCATTTATATCTCTATAGACAATTATGAGAAACAATTCATTATTCTGAATTTTCAATCAGAATATTGTTGATGTGATTAATACATTATGGGAAAAATGTTGACATTCGTGATGATGTATGGGAATCATGTGGATGTTCTTTATAGACTATGGAAAAAATGTAGATGTGATTGATCCACTATTAAAAACAAGTCTATATTCCTAATCCACTATGGGAAGCATTTATTTATTCCAGATCCATTCTTATTTCATGGTGCCAAATGTTACACTTGACATGTGATATTTTTTTACATATAATTGCACCACAATGTTAGAGAATTTGATTATGGTTTATGACTGATTATTAAAGGCTTTTAAATATATAATTCATGAAATTTTAAATGATAACTCATTATCACATGAATCATGTTTACGATCTTTGAAACACTAGATACAATATTTTTATGTTTTTCTAATGATCCAATTCCCATCTTATTATCTAATGCATTCATATGATCCTCGATTTATATAATAAATGTTCTACCTCACTAATATACTGATCTAACGCATTATATAGTTTCATTTTCATAAATTATGAAAAAATGTTAAATTAGGGTATGTCATGAAGGGTGTAATTTTAGAAGAACAGTATGAGATGTGATAAAAAAATGTATCTAAATAAGATTTTTATGTATTTTTTCAATAATGACACTAAATTATTATGATTTTGGAATGGGTACTCATGATATGTAATGAATAATAATTTTAAATATTGAGACAATTCTAACCCCATCTCATCCTTCTTCTTCCCAACAGAAACTGACAATGTCACTATTCATTTCCCATCCCACCACCACTCATCCTCCCAAAAAAACACCACAGAAAATATAGGAATCGTAACCAATACATTTTACCACCACAATAATAGATTAAGAAACCAAAAATAAGTATATGAAAAAACAACAACAATATAAGTACAGAGAATTTGAATGAAAAGTAGATTTAACAGCAGCAATGCAGTACAAAAACAAAGAACTAATATGAAATCTAAATTGTTATAAAATAAAAAAATTCTCAAATATAATAAATTCAATAACTAATCATTGATACCATATCTGAAGTATTGAATCTAGTATCCATCAGTTTCGTCACTAGTTCTGAACCCACCACCGCACTCACGCTGCCCCTGCTGAAGCACCGCAAATCGTGACACTCCTTACCTTCTAGCACAATCCTCTCCCATTGACCCATTTGTCATGTGACTCCAACATATCCTCTACACCCCTATGATCCTCCACCCCTATTACTATGTCCATGAACCCCTTGGTCATTGAATTTTCCACTCCACTCACCCAATCTCCCGAGATGAGCCAACACTCATCCCATAGTGTGTCGTCATCTAAACCCCTACCACACCTCACCTTAGTTATCCATTCACCTTATCTGAACACATCCGCTCAACTTCTTCTCATGGCTGAACAAGACACTACTTTTCTTTTCTTGTTTTTTCTCTTATTTGTTTTTATTATATGTAACAAAATATATAATATATATAAGAACATATATAATAGTTAAAAAAATATTTATAATAATCATAATAATATATTAATAGTTTATTAATTAGTTTTAAGTTTATATATAAAAATACATGTATATATTATGTTTAACATATGAATTTTTAATTGTTTATTAATAATTTTTCGTTATTTAAAAAAAATTCGTATTATTATATTAAATAATTTTTTCTCCTTTACCAATAAATAATTTATTTATTAAATTATTTATATAACATAAATATCTATATGTATTTAAATATATGTACATATTTTAACATATAAATATAATACATGAAATATGTAGATTAATTTTTATTCTTTATTTGAATTTTGGTTTATTTTTTATAGTTGTTATAAATTATATATTTATTTCTTTTCCCCTTCTTTCATTGTTTCCATTTATTATAAATATAAATATTATAAACTCAAATATATAAATAATAACATACATATCAAAATATTTATATTTATATTTAATTTTAATACTTATTTAATTTATATATTTTTTTATTACTATTTCAGGATGTGAGATCATGGTTCTTTGGAGGCGAATTTTTCTTTCTCTTATGAGGACCTGCATCAGTTAACATTGGGGAGAAAATGGCATCATGAAGGCACCACGGCGAGGCTATATAAGTCATCCATCTGATTCGAGAGACATCCAGGGATAACAAGAAGGATAGGATCACCACAAGAAGATTTCCATCAGTTCACTTAGGGAGTACGAGTATGGAATTCCATGATCAACACTTTCAAATTCATCCAAAAAATCCTCATCCAAAAATGGATTCTAGTAGTGGATAAGATGAGACCATACATATTGATTCCCAGGGCGGAAGATATGGAGAACACCTCTTCACCACCATCATGCTAGAGTAGGTCACAACTAATTAGAAGATCTATAGCCTATATAAATCGAGTTGGGATAGATATTTTTTCTTTTTTCCTTATGCTCTATTTTTCTGTATCTTTTTTCAGCATGAATTTCATCAACTCTAAAAAACGTTATCTCCTAAACTCATATTTTATTTGGTAATTCCATTTAGGTGAATAATTTGAGATGGGTAATGTAGTTTTTCTCATGTACATGCATGAATCTCAACTATATTTCCCTTCATTACATCTCTCTCTCTCTCCCTCTCTCTCTTTTGAACACCTATTTTTTAGAACATCAAGTATCATTCAAAACTAATATGGATCAAATCATAATATGTGGATTCAAATGTAATTTAATAAATATAAATAATGAGAATTAGATTCACTGAGATATACCATCAATTTAAACCCAATGATATCTAGTTTTCCTACCAAGATAATGGAATGATATCTTTAGTTCAAAATAAGTATAGATTATTCTGTCACAAGATGCCCAAATGACTAATCTAGATAAATAATTTCAACTAGATTCATGTATTTTGTTTTATGTATGTGAATATGGGAAAGAAATTTAAGCACGTATGTGGACATCCCCATCCCATCCATTGATTTTTTTCTCTATCCCCTGTTGATTGCCTACATGTTTGGTCTGCTTGCACTCACTCAGTCACATTCACTTCCACTAAAACAAACCATCATTCCCATCACATTTTCACAACCATAATCCACTATTTTTTATGCTTTTACATTTTGCTTTGATATAATTTTTTATCAATAAGAATAAATATGTACCTCCCTATTGTTCGACCATATCTATCCATCTACAAGGTACATAGTAGGATTATAAATTTATAATTTTCCCACTTACATGGATTTGTGGCTTAAAAGTTTTGGAACTATTTACAGGGAGGCACATTCATTCAATTTATAAAAATAAAAAAATTCAAATGAAAAAAAAAATAAATTTTAAAAAAAATCAATATAAAAAAATAAAAAAACCTAAAAAATTTAAATTTTAAATATTTCAAATAAAATAAAAAAACTGGGATACTTTTTCTCATTCAAGACTATGTCTATGTTTGAAACATTAGAGCCTAACAATCCTATGATTGAGAAGAATATAAGATAACTGATATGAAACAAGAACAATATAAAAATAAAAGGTAACTATGATTTTAAAACATAGAACATGAATAATATGCCTCCTAAAAAAACTAAGCAACCTGAAAATTTTAACCAACATTGAAATGTGATCATTGAAAGGCACTGTTTGAGAGAGTTACTACCACCTTTAGAGTCTAATAACCCATAATGTATTGGGATCCCACATATATCCTGGAGCTATTTAATCAAATAGTCAATTCATTCCTTGTTTCCAACCTTCAATGTGATTACTAATGAAGACTCTCTTTACAACATTAGAGATTTCTATTGTAGAATCCATTTCCAATCACTATGAGGCCTTAGTGTTGAATATAATATGTTGATAGTGTTTCCCTTAAGCCCTAAGTGAAATGATAGGACCTTGTTCCATCATTTAGAAGATGATATTTTTGTCACCTTGCATCAAGTGTACAATGCATTCACAATGAAATTATATCTTAGGAGGTTTATATTTGAGACTACGAACAACCTCACTGGATTCTTTCATGATAAAAAGTGTGGTTATATAAATATTAGGATAGGTTTAGAAAATTATATAGGATGATTCCAAATGCAATATATACCACCCAATTACTCAAGGACACATTCTATTGTATCCTAACCTCTTACCAACAAAAATTGGTGGATCAGGATACTGGAGGGGTCATTAGTGATATGACTACTGGTAAGCTCAAACTGATTTTCAAAATGTTACAACATAACTCCTTGTACCATTTCTCTATAAGAAGAACCATTTTTATAATAGAAAACATCCATGCCCCTAATGATAAATACCATATTCCTAGGTTTCTCAATGAGAACGCTCACTCCATAATTATAGAGAAATGCCACCCTTGTGGCATGTATGGGAAGTCATAAATATTTTGTCCAAACATTGATATGCCCACCCAACCTCTTGAGAAGGAATTTTTTCAGCGATTTTCCTAGGATAAAGCATAGGTTATTCCCATTTTAAAAACATATAATTAGGGTTATATAAACCATCAAAACTTATCTTGGAGGAAGAAGGGATTCCTTCAACCTACAACCCGACCCAGAATCCATCATCCTAATATGCATCAATTCCATCCCCAATTCATACTCAAGGTAGTTCCATCCAATTTTAATGATGAGTGGAGGGATATTTTAATCATCTTATTAGGGAAATTTATTGAGAAAAATGCCATAATGTATTTTGATAAAATTCATATGGATTCATTAATGAAAAATCATGAAATTAAAATGGGGTAGTTGGATAGTGATGTGATAATTATAGAAAAAGGTAGGATACCCAGAACCACTAAATCAAATCCTAGAGATCATGATACGGAAGTGACCACCAGGATAATTCCTCAAACCCACCAAGTGCCTAATAAGAAACCAAAAAGATCTCAAAATAAAAAATTGGATGAATCATGATATTTAAATTTAGACAAAAAAGAATATTGAATACAAGACAGTTGTAATGGGAACCCATTTCGATCATTCTATTCTAGCTTCAAAATAAAGAGAATATGTATTAAAAACAAATAAAATAAAGGGAAGAGAATTTTTGATGAAAAGGCTATAGGAATGTCAAAAAATTTAAAAAAAATGGTACCTATAATTCCTTCCCCCAATGAATTAAGAAAACCAAAATAATGATTCTAAATTGGTGAATTTTGTAAATATTTATAAAAATATGAACATTTATATCGCATTAATTGATGCTCTCATTCAAATCCCACATTTCCGAGAATCACTCAAAAATATTTTCTCATACTAAAATACACTAGAATAATTTTACACTTATAGAATTATAGAGGAGTATAGTGTTGTTTTGAACAATAGGATGCCATCTGAGCATCATGATCCAAGAATCCTTGTAATTCACTACACCGTTAGGGATAGAGTTGATTTGTTCAATTACCTACAAGATTTGGGTGATATCATCAATTTTATTCCTCATTCACTTTTTCAACATTTGATACTAAGATTATTTTAACCTACAAATGTTGTGTCAGATATTTCTAATAGGTCCATCACTCATCCTGTAGGAAGGGTTTATGATTTCTTAGTGGGAGTAGGAAAAATATTTTTTTCATACTGATTTTTTTATTCATGGTACGAAGTGAGACCACGAGGTTCATGTCATTCTTGGCAGGCCCTACCTTGCCAAAGGGGGGGGGGTCTGTTATAGATGACTCTATGAAGAAGTTGATTTTCAAAACAGGTGAGAAAAAGAATCATTATATGATTTTAATAAACTCAAAGAACCCATCAATAGAGTCATTCCCAAAGATGATATGTTTGTGGTTGAGGGTCCTGTTAATGGGAATGAAGAAGAGTTTCGAAGGATGATCTATGAGGTTGATGGTGAACCAGAGATCCTAGAAACCACTTACATGGGGGTCAGCTCATGTGATAAGAGAGAACCTATTCATGAGTTAGAGGAATAGTTTTTGGAGAACCTACATATGCTTTATTGGGATAACATTTTCACCCCAAGAGAATAGTCTAAGTCTGAAGGAATTTATTCCATATGCTCTTGTGAAAAATAGGAAGTCTTTTTTAATACCGTCTTCAAGACACATCATGATGAACATGAAGACCAGAAAACACCCTATAATGTGTGGGGTGAATCAGGGTGAGAACTTTTACTTTTTAAACCAACGGATCTTGGTCCCACATTTGTAATATCCTATTAAACTAGTCATAAAAATGCATGCTTAGAGAAAACATAACAATTTTTCTTGGTTCAACACAAAGGGTTACATCTAAGGAGTATACACTGATAGTGTGTCGGTATTTAAAATTTCCAATAATATTCACTTGATATGCAATAAAATATTTTGTTCCTAATAACTATGTTCCAGGTGCTTGGTTTTTATATTGGTTTAATGATAGCTGACTGTGTCCCTCAAATCCCTTATGTTGACTCCCCCTAGCTCCCTACATTGAGATAAGTTTAACTTAGTCTATCGACTCGATGGTCACTTTAATAGATTGGCATTAATGTCTTTTTCTATATTTATCAAGGGACACTACATAGATTAATGAACATAGTAGATTCACATATAATACCATGTCCACATAACCTGGATATCCTATAATTTCCTTTGGAAAACCCATTTGTGATGCTCAACCCTACGTAGAACACAAAAATCCGTAGAGTACACATCTTTACAGAGCACACTGCTTCATTGAGGTCATCCATTCATATAGTCATAGCCTTCATAGAAAAAACACCATTATAGAGAATACTTATTCACAGATCTCAACCCTTCCCTGAGCTCTGGCCTTTTCAGAGAAAACACTATCTTTGAGCACAACTACCTTCATAGAACAACTTCCTTCAAAAAGCTCAATGAGCCAATGCATAACATCTTATCTTCATGAAGCACTAAAGACATAAAATCATTGACTTCATTAAACACTAATGTATTCTTTTCTCAACGAATAATGTTTCATTGACTACAATTTTTGCAGAGCACCCCGTGCTTCAAAAAATCAAGAAAATTCCAGATTTCCTATATCACGTTCATGCATAATGAATAGGGGTGGAGTCTTATTTATAGGACTGTTCGAACATGGAGCTACTATTCTTTAGGAATGAAATCCAGATCATCCAAAAACATCTTTTTGTCGCATCTCTCTCTTAGTAAAGCCCTATAGAAAATCAACCTTATCAATTCTCGTCATAACTGGAGAGCTCTCCCTAAAAATCCTTTGAACCACCACTAATAAACAGTGAAAATATCATTTACTTCTCTATTTTTGATTCTATATGTAATGGTGAAGAAACACCATCTCAAATCACATAGCATCAGTTATTCGAAAAACCTCAACCCATAATTTGTGAAATATATGCCTTTTTTATGAGATGTTTGTTCCAAAACTATAAATTTTATAGATCTTAGAGTCCCATAATCGTAGAGCACACCATCACAATTTTATAGTATTAACGAAACACACTCTATGTGGCCCATATCTATGAAAGTCATGACATTACATTTTTTCATGATACCTTTATTAAAATCCACTTTTCACAAGGATTTATGTTCCCCAAATTTGGACCAAAAAACCTTTTTAAACACTAGGATGTAATGTCTCCTAGAAAACTGATTTCGAATTCCCCTTTTAAATACAATTCCTTGCAATATCCTAGATCATCTATGATAGGATTGAAAAAAATCACAAACCATGATCCTTTTTCGGTAAATAATAGTCTTGGTTCCAAAAATCCCCCACTTTGTATCCTTTGTAAATCACTAGATAAATTCAACATAGCATCATCCAGTATCAAAACCTGAGATGCAACAATCAACATAGTCAACACTCTAAGTCTATAAGAGAAATTATTGTTATGGAAAATAAGAAGGGATAAATGAATAGTATTCTTGTGTTCTTGAATGAATTCTTTATCTATATTCCCATAACAAAAACATTGTTCCTCTATTCACATTCTCTCCTATGAAAATATCCAATCTCATACAGCCAACCTGTACCCACATTTTCACATTGAATTTAGAAATTTCTCCCCCATTAGATATAAAACCAAAGTACATTATTTGAACAATGCAGTGCTCAAAATATACTCCCCTGGGATCGTATGTCCCCCACAGACCATCATCACCTTCACGAATGGATTAACATAGTTTAAAAATTGTGGCGAGGGGAACATCATAGGGTTCTCATGCACTAAGAGGTGCCTAAACAATGAGTTTCAATGGATGTTTATCAAATATAGCTACTGATAGTGGCTTTATCATATTCTCAGCCACTTTCTCATTGGATCCCAAATGGTCCATTTTTTTCATTCCTTATTAAACTTTTTCCATGATGACGTGATATCATATTTCAATATGATTCATGTGAAAATTCTGAATAGGATTCTTTGTAATTTCAATTTCTCTGTTATTATCATAGTAAATCACCATTGGTTATTCCACCTCATCCACAATGTCAGTCAGTTGCGGCTTCATTCAAAGTAACTAAGTTCACACCTTGGTATTATAGATGTATTCATCTTCAGTAGAACAAATTGATTCACATTTCTCTTTCTTCCTCATCCATCCCACATATTTCGTCCTAATATAGAATGATCCACAACTGGTGGACTTTCAGCCCACTATATCTCTATCCAAAACAACATCATAAAATGACCATAGTTCACTATCATTTCTTGAAGAAAAGTATAAACCATACCTATGAGGGTCTGTAATGTACATCATGATTCTTTTCACTTCCTACATATGATCATCCTTTTGATTACATAGAAAGTGGACTGTTAATCATATTGCAAAGACAATCTTTGGTTGTGTCGTTGTCAAGTACATTAATCATTCTATGAATCTCATATACATTGTGGGAACCAGAAATGTCCCACCCTCACTCTTTCCATGTTATTTTTCAATCGAAATCAGACTCACCATTGGTTTGGAATCCTGCATATTAAATTTATTAAATTTCTCTTTTGCATAGTTTTTCTGAGAAACAAAAGATTAATGCTTCATCTAAATCAACTGATGCCCTACTATATATGTGAGTTCACCAATCATTGATATTTTAAATTAGGATTTCACGTGATTGTAAAATTCAACAACTAATCCCTGTCTTTTTCCAATGAAAATAATATCATCAACATATAACAATTCCATGACCTGTTCCTTCTGATAATATTTCATATATATATATTGTGATCCACTGTGCATCTTTGGAATTCAAAATTATATGGATTAGAGTCTATTCAAGAGTACCATTCTATAGTGACTCCTTTAGTCCATAGAGTGATTTCTTTAATATTAATACCACAATTTCATAATTTCCAAAATAGAAACACACTAGTTGTTCAAAGTAGTCTTCTTCCTTAGGAACACCATTTATGAATGTTGTCTTGACATCCATTTGATACACTCTATACCCTATTTTGTTTTCTATGTCAAGAAATAGCCTTATAGAATCCAGTATAGACACCAGAAAAATTGATTCTTCATCACCAACACCTTCAATCTATCAATATCCCTTTCACACCATTTGATACTTATTTTGGATCATATTACCATGATCATCATATTTTTTTCTTAAAAATACAATTTGTAATAATAACATTGTGTCCATCTGGTCTCTTAACTAGATCCAAGGTATGTTTTTGGTCAATCTAATCTAAATCTTCATTCATGGATTTCACTGATGATTCATCCATTGCAGCCTCTTGACATAACAATGTTTCTGCAAAAAAAATAACTCATATTATGCATTATTCCTCATTCTCTGTATTTTTTTTGGTGAATTCTTATCCCTATTGATGTTGGATTGATCAATATTTATTCATTGATTTCTCCTTAGAGGTTTAGTAGAATTCTTTTCATCCATGGTTTCCTCTTTTGATTCCTCTTCAGAGTCAACAACATGATGTGACTTGTTATTTTTTTGGAACAATTCTAAACATATTAATTTCCCTTTGATCCATGTTTACATTCTTCCTCATATTCTTTCTCATCAATATATGAATTCAACGAATCATTTGTGTTTTTCTCTACAATTATCTTAACATAATTTATTTCAATAATCCTTCCTAAATCTGTATTGAAACACATGTAGGCCTTTTTGTTCATTGGATATCCAAGGAATATTCCATCATCTTCATTTTCACTACATTTCCCTTGATATCCTTCATTGTTTTAGATGAAACATTTACTTTCAAATACGTGAAAATGTCTCAATCAATGATTTTTTCAATTCAACAATTCTTATGGTGTCTTCATCACACTCATATAAATCCCCATTCAATTTGTAATGTTCATTGTAGCTTCAACACCTTCTTTCAAGTAATGGTGAGAGATACAACCCTCAATCAGTATAGTCTTAACCATGTTGATCACTTTCCAATTTTGGTGCTCAACTACTCAATTGTTCTGCAAAGTTCTCATAGTGACACCCCATGTCGTATTCTATTATTTTCTAGGTAATTTTAAAACTTAATAGACATTTTTTTCTCTACATTATCAGATCATAGTACATTGATTGTCAATACATTATCAATCTCATCGATTCAACGATATGTTTTCATATAATCAAGAACTTGTCGCTTCATGTGTATAACCAATACACGTGCAATTATACTATAAAAATCTATGAAATGAATGAGACACCTTTATCCATGGGTTATGGTTGCATTTATTGGACCACATAAGTCTGTAAAAATGAGGTCAAGAAGAATAAATGTTTTTTTCTTCATTGTCTAATAGGATTTGCAGACCATCATCCCTCCTATGAAACCATCACATGCCTTTTCCCATTCACGCATTATTTTTTGGATATACATCACTATTTTCATTGTAGATATCTTTTCCTTGTATTGTTGATTAATGTTACCCAATTGTTGCTCTGATTCTTTCGCTGGGGCGCGCGCATCCGTATGTGTGGAGGACGCGCTGTTTGTTACCCCACATTCCCGCTTTCCAAAGGCGGGCGGCATTCGTTCCTTTTTCAGGGATGTCTGCTCCTTGATCGAAACCGGGATGATGGTATGTCAGTTCTTCCTTCCATGAATTCCTTCTCAGAGCTCATCGCCTAGTCCGGGTCTCCCTCATAGATTTAAGACGTGCTTGTGAATCTCATTCCCGATGCCATATCTACATGGACACCAGTTAATTACGCTGCTTCCATCGAGACGCTCCAAGGTGTCTTGTCGAGGCAGCAACCTTTGGTGAGGAGAATGGTCACGATGGGGTGTCGTTGGCATGTATGTCTTTGGTACCTCATCATAGGGCTTCTTGAGGGTGCGGAAGCCCGAGGCATCCCACAAAAAACACGGGGAATATGTACCATCTGAGGTTTTCCTCAACTTCCCATCATTAACACGGGGTATTTCGTGAGTTTAACCTCTTGCACAGACGGATTGGGTTGAAGGACCCCTAGTGGGAACACCGATGTTGGGGACAACACGTGGGCGGCTTCACAACTGTCATGGAGTGAGATGGGGTGGCATGATCTCACCAGGATGTGGCGGCCCGGGTAAGGATCAGGATGGATGGTGGAGTAACTGGCTTGAACCTCGTGGAGGCTTCCTACGTACCATGTGTCAGCACGGATCAAAGTCCATGTAGTTCGGGATGGATTGGGGCTTACGCAAGGGTGATTCCTAGGTGCCACTAGGGAGCGACAATGGTGGATGGGGATTATGCTCTTAGGCGGCCCACAACGGTGGAGGGGCCATACGCTATGAGTCGGCCTACAATGGGGGTTGGGGCTTATGCTCTGAGGTGGACCACAATGGCATATTGGGGATTATGCACTGAGGCGGCCCAAAGTAGTATGATGATTAAGCTCTGAAGCGGCCCATGGTGGTTGGTTAACCGACGTGAAAAGGTCGGAACAACCGGGTGGTGGGCTTGAACCTCGTGGAGGCTTCCTACGTACCATGTGTTAGCACGGATCAAAGTCCACGTAGTTCGCTGGGATGGGGCTTACGCTCTGAGGCGGCCCATAGGAGGATGTCATGGTCGATGCGTTCTCTAAGCCCACGTGAGTCATGCTCGGTGTGGGAAACAAGAGGCAGTAGGGACCAGACAATCACATCGTGAAGGGTGCGTCTGTGAGAATCGGAATGGGGCTTACGCGTTGAGCGGCCCGAAGAGGAAACATGGGCTTATGCATTGTTAGAGGCCCTTGGTGTCGGGGCTTACTCCAGGTTTGAGGCCCATGGAGCGACAATGTGCAGTGGGAAAGGCCTCCACTAGCCTTGGCAGGGGGAAGTACGGAGATGCACGGGTTCAACCTTCCGTAAGAGAGGCTAGGGGATTACGCTCTGAGGTGGCCCTTCCCCCATGGAAAAACTTCACTCCGATAAAGAGGATCTCGTTCCATGTGAGGAAGAGTCCATTCCCGTGGAGACGAGTGGCATAAAAAATAACAGAGCTGGGGGGACCCTGCGTGCGAAGCATGGGGCCAGGCCATAGTTTAACATCTTGTGTTAAGGACGAGGTGCTTAGCATTTTAACGTCCTGCAGCTTGGACGAGGTGGGTTCGCTCCACACCCCTAGGTCTTACATGCCCAACGCCCTCTACCCCTTGTGGGAGGGAAGGCATCGGCAAGGCCGTGGTGAAGGGCGGCCTCATGGCGAACCACCGGGGGGTCCATGTTAGCGTGGCTATGTGAAGAAGAAATAGCTGTTAGCGTACCTATGAGAAGAAGCATAAGGAAAAGCAATATAATGGGAAACACGGCCCAAGGGACCTTGAGGTTACATCGCATGCACCTGGAAGGCCGTACGGGAAAACAACGCATGACGCACATGCCCGACAGGGGAGACATCAGGTGCCGGTGCAGAGGGGCAGCCAAGGGGCGTCAAGGTGAAGGGTACTGGGCAATGCGCGCAAAAAAGAAGATTTGTGCGAAAAACACCGGGATGGCGCGCAATTGGAGCAAGGGAATTGTGCGCGGAGGGGGAATTACACGCAAGGTTTTGCACGCACGAGACACGGATTGCGCGCAAGGCTGGAACCCGGGGAAGGGGGAAAAAACACTTAATCTGGTGATGTTGCGCGCAAAGGCGAACTCCAGGGCATGGTTGCGCGAAATGAGGGATTACCTGGAAGTCATCTTGTGCGTGCCAGGAGCCGAATTGCGTGCATGGGAGTCGCTTCGAATTCCTCATCCCCCAAACCGTTCTGGGTCTCCTTCTATTTATAGGCATCGTCCAGCATGGAATCCAGGCGGCGCGTGAAGTCTTCCACACCGAGAGCCACCGGCGCGCAAAACCTCTCCGCACAGAACCGGGGCGCGCAAAGATTGCGTGCCTCATCGGCTCAATTCCGTGAAACTCGAGGATACTACGCGTGCAGAATAATTTTTCGTGTGGATCCTCCCTTGTTTCGCGCACCACATCCCGGGCCTCCGGATCGGGCCTCTGATTCCGAATATGACTTCACTACGTCATTTCGAAACATCCTCCGAGAGTTATAGACTTTTTTCGGCGTCAAAAAATTCCCCCCTTGGAATTGGATCGCCGAGATGTCACAACGATCAGATTCCAAGGGAAACTCCGAAGTACTGAGTCTCCTGGTCATGTTGCGCGCAAAAATCCGATGGGGCACGCAAAACTATGGACGTGCGCGGAATCATCTTTCCGTGCGGCCCAGAAACCTAGACTCGCCTATAAAAAGGGGCGTTGGGTCCCATATCCATACATCCACTTTTTCCACGCGATAATCTCATCGCTCTTGTGCACGAAATCGCTTCCACAGCTATGTGTAAAAATGCTCTGGCAGCACGGAATTCTCTCAGAAATTCGGCCTTGATTTCACGCCTGTTTGGGATATTCTGCGCTTCGCGTGCCGATTGCACTCTCATCTCCATGATTTCATGAAACTCCTTCAGATTTCACACAAAACTCTCCGATTCCACGCACTGCATCCTGATTTCTCCCAACTCCTGAAAAATTCGAGATGGCTGCAAACCGAGTTGATGAGGGGGAAGCTGCTTCCCGTAGGATAGAAATGGCAGCGAATGAGGAGGATTACGACACCATGGTGATTGTCTCCAACAACCTGACCTTTTTCAATCTACTCAATCCTGCCCCGAAGATGTATCCCTTGTCCGACAACCACCTGCTCTGGAATTTTGGCATCCTGGAGGAGGTGCCACTGCCGGGCTTCGAAGATGACACGCCATGGTCTTGGGTGACTCGAGAGGATGAACTTCCTCGCTACAACAACACCAAAAACGGCCATCCTTCCAGGGAAACCAGAAATATAGACGTATATGTCCTGAAACTGAGGACTGGGACCATTACCCGGGACGAGCCTGTGGTAGAGAATTCTCCGGCCCCCTACGGGAGCACATTCCGTCAGAGCGTCACAGATGACATGAAGGGCTGGCTAATGGATTGGGACCTGCTGTCCGGGGGAAAATTCACCAGCGAATGGGCCTAGGTGTTCTGGGTTTGCCATACCTCTGACCAGTTCGGGGACGAACTGCGGTATACCGGCCTGTTTGAGGCGGTATGAACATCGCAGTTCCACTTCCACCGCCAGCCTGAACTCGGACTTGAGCTATTCACCCGGTGGTCTCCGGACACCAACACATTCCACCTTCATCATGGAGAAGTTGACATCAGTATCTGGGACTTTCACTGTATCAGAGGTATCCCAATAGAGGGTTACCAATACGATGAGTTCGTTCCTCCAATGAACACCTGTGGAGATAGGTCGTGGATGCTTATGCTGAAGTGGCACCTGTTGGAGCTGTCCAAAGAGAGGCTGGGGTCAAGGACCTTCTGAAGGACGTTTCCTTCATGGGATGGTTCAGTTTGTTCCTTGAGAAGGATCTGGCCATCAAGATGTCAAGATGGGGAAAACGGTGCCCAACCGTGGCTTAGAGGAGCAGGGACGGGTCATTCTGGAGGACCCTAGAGGCGGGGAAATACCAATCATGGGGCAACCGCGTCATTGAGGCCTGGGACCCGAACGTCCGGTATGTTGGGTTCCTTGCCGCCTTCCTGAGCGGGTTGCTCCTGCCGGTGCGGGACGTGAGGATGGGCATCCGTCCAGCAACACTACTGATGGAGGGATCCATGGCCACCAACAAACGGTTCAACTTGAGCGTCCCCGTACTGTCCAACATGTATGCCATCCTGGGGAGCATCTAATGAGGGGGGTCTCCTCGGAGAGTATGTGGTCCCTTATATATTTTCCATGGCTGGGCGGCATCTCATCTCAGCGAGTACACTTTCCCAAAGGCCATCCGTCCCCCGGGAAATGGTCTGCGACCGTCCTTGCTAAACATTGCAGGGGTGGCGCCATTGATGCCCAATGAGGAGGGCATGAGAATCCGCATTGGAAACCATGCCAACTTCAGCCTCATCCCGTTCCCCACCCCAGTCGGCCAGATGGTGGAAAACGGGCGAGGCTCCCTAGAACAGAAAGAATACTTCCAGAGCATTCGGGGTGGGGTGCTCATGGCTAGGACCGACGGGAAGGTGATCTGCGAGCCTTACGTGCCATCCCAATTTTCCAGGAAGTTTGGATGCCTCCAATGAATGCTGAAGAATGTACTAACGGCTATTTGGATGGAGAAGAATCCATGCGTCCTGCGCTAGATGTGGTTGATGTTTACCACTTTTGGCTTTTGCAATGTCGTTACTCTTCCTCCCACCGGGGTTGATGTCATCCTATCAACCGAATACACCGAACACTGGACCATTTCATACCCTGAGGGTCTATTAGGCAAGTGTGTCCGGCAACATGAGGTTACTCATGCGGAAACCAGGTGATGGGAAAGAAGGCACGGTGTCATCGGAAGGGGAGAACCAAGGGTGCGTCAGGCAGCGAGGCCTGTGCAGGCCGGGACTTCGGTAGTAGGAACATCACATGGTGCTACCACGTCCTCGTTACCCACAGGGGGGTCACATGAGGTGGCCAGGGAACTTCCCAGGAAGTAGATAGGATATCTACTCGAACCTTCCCAAGACGCAATTCTACCAGCACTATGGTCGACCTGGATAACCCTACGGAAATCGCTGAGTGTCGAAGCCATCTGGAAGTAGATGATGCGAAACATGATCCAACTGCCAGAGGTCGGGCTTGTTCGAATTACCGACCGAGTAACCTTCCATCGGCGGCATGCTTATATGATGGCCATGGACTCATACACACGCTAAAGGGGGCAGTGTGAGGAGCCACCTTTCATAGTGAATGTGATGCTCGGCCAGGAGCATGATCCGGAAGCGATGCCGCCAGGAGAAGGCGACAGTGGCGAGGAGTCGGAGGGGGAGGAGGAAACCGGAGAGGAAAAAGGTGAGGGAGAATACGAAGAAGAAGAGCAGGACGGTGAGGGGTCGCAAGGGGAAACCTACCAAGGGAGTCTCTCAGAGAGCGGCGAGATTGTCAGCTCTGATCTCGACATAACCGAGATACTCAAGGTCTGTCTCTATCTCCATTCATTTCCCTTATTCATCCATTCTCCTTTACAAATTCTAACCCACGTCACCATCCAACTCAGGAGAAGTTGAGCGTTGGACGTGCATCCCCTCCAGAGGAGGGAGGAGAGGAACCGGTGGGACATGATGGGGATCTGACACCCACCATTGAATTAACAAAGCGGAGGGGTCTCCCCTTACAGCAGCTCCTGTAGTGGCCGAAACACTGGGGACCGACGCTCTGGATTCGTGTAAGTTTCAAGCTTCACGACTAGCGCATGGTGCCAAAAGATCCCATCTGACCAGCGTATGACTTGCGCAGTGATCTCAACACTGGAAGAATGTCAGGCTGCGAAGCCCGGGATATCCGTGAGTAGACCAGCGGCGGACATACCACCTCGTTCAGAACAAGCTCCCTCCACTGACCCGGCCCCGAAAATTTATGAAAATGGGGCGGCAGACATCAGTGGCGCTTTTCCCGAGATGAGGTCGGATATTTATGGAGTCATCATTGCTGCTGGGGCGAGAGAAGAAGGCCGTCCGGATGTCGAGGATCATATTCCTCACGATGGTGTCCCTGTGGCAGGTCCTGCTACCGATCTGCTGGCTGCCTTCCCCATATACTGACCCACTGACCCTAAGGAGATAAATGAATCAGACTTAGAGGCAGTCGAGGAGAGCCGGATGACAGGGTGCAAAGGGTGGAAGTGAATCCAGCGCTTCCTCAGACAACCCCAGTCAAATTGGCTGGGCGGATGGGATCACATCAGACCTGGTTGCGCTTCATGTGAACCAGAGGGTCTGACGCTCAACGACTTCATCTTACAGTCAGTGATTACATGGTTGAGAAGATACGCCAGAGCAGCCAGCACGATGACATTACCTAGTGCCGTGAAGGATCGGAGAGCGCCCAAGCACTGCTCAGGGCGGAGCAGGAAGTCCGGAACCTCAAAGGGAAGGCAGCAGAGAAGGAGGCCTTAATCGCAACATCCTATGAGATTTTGGAGAATCTGACGGCCTAGCTGGATGACGCACAGGAACAACTGGTGGAGGCGAGTCACCAAATGATCGTACATCGAACCGAGCGGGTGCATGCACAAGCTAGGGCTGGCGAGCTGCGCTCTGTGGTGGCTGATGAGAAGAGAGTCTTAAAAAAGTGAGAAGCGGTCTTGGAGGCTACCAGCCAATGGGTAGCAGCACTGGAAAGATTGCTTCAGCACACTGACCCCTAAGTGCTTTGTTTTTTCCATGTCATAAACTTATTTCTTGAACTGCTCATCATCTCAATACAATACATGGCTAAATCCATTCATTTTTACCCTTGGTTTAATATGCTCAACCATAGTTTTGAAATGAATAAAAACTCATCCCTAGGCTCCTGTGGGTCGTTCTCAACGCGCGAAGAAAAGGATGCTCATGCCATCATTTCGTCCAACTGTGGGGTATTGACAAAGCTCCAGGCATCCGAAATTGGGCCTGGATTTCTGAGGAGACCCGAGGCCGATTGATGTGTCGACTTCTCAATGTTCTCTAACACATGAGTGGGGCGATGCCGAGGGCATTGAAATCCATCCGAACATAGGGGGATGGAGAGGAAGGTTGAATCACGCTGCCCAAATTCGGAACACAATGGGGCACAACGATGGTGGATAACTATCAACCGTGGCGGAAACACAGCATCCATATCATGTTGGCCTGGAATGGGGACAATAAATTAGGGCTGACCGCTGACCATGTTTGCAACACGGGGCCTAACTCAAATATCGTCGGTCAGTTTTCCATAACGTTGGCCCAGGACAGTAGGCGGACCATAGATCAAGCATCCATACTGTTAGGGGGTCCCGTCAAGCATGACCAGTCCTCCGGAACATTGGCCCAGGACAGTATGCGGACCATAGGTCGAGCATCCATAGTGATAGGGGGTCCCGTCAAACATGACCAGTCCTTCGGAATGTTGGCCCAGGACAGTAGGCGGACCATAGGTCGAGCATCCATACTGTTAGGGGGTCCCGTCAAACATGAATGGAAATGAGGATCTGAATAAGGGGGGACGCAAAGCGTGAAAGGTGGAGTGGTGGTTTGTTCGAACAGAGTCCAACACTCTCGAAATTGCTCCACCTTGGCGAAGGCACATTAGGCGGACATACCGACCTGGTCACTGGTCATCCTAATTTCTAGGCAGGACATCTTTGGCGAGAGAACTACCACTTTCCATTATTACCATGGGGCATCCCAAACCTTCTCGGGGTAGATGTTAGGATTACACCACTTCCCAGGATGTCGGGCTGAGGGGCCGACAATAATAAAGGACGGGGTTCAGTAATCCCTAGGGCTGGACCCAAAAAAGAAATGTCCGGGCAGTCCTACGTATCACATTAGGATAAGAATCAAGCCACACGTAGTTCGTGAAACACAGTTTAACGTCATGTTGGACGAAATACAGTTTAACGTCATGCGGGACTGGGAACACATCTCATGCGAGGATAAGCACGACACGACGAGTAACCCGATGAAAATGAGGAGATAATCCCGC
The DNA here is from genome assembly GCA_963277665.1 of Viscum album. Classification (NCBI taxonomy): domain Eukaryota; kingdom Viridiplantae; phylum Streptophyta; class Magnoliopsida; order Santalales; family Viscaceae; genus Viscum; species Viscum album. The sequence goes on from OY728127.1 coordinate 117,323,400, forward strand.
ACCACATCGTGCAATCCCACAAGAGAGAGCGAGTCATAGAAGGTCAAAGAAATGATCTTAGTTTTAGGTCTTAGAACTCGGACCAAAGGTCGGAAGGAAACATAAGAGGCACACGGTGGAGTAACTCAAACACCTGGCGTGAATGGGAATAGGGGGTGTGTACGGTGCAGTGAACAACCCGACGTGAACGAGGACATAATCCCATATCACACCGCACAACCCCCTTGGGAGAGGTTTTAGGTCAGGGGACCGGAAATAAAAGTAGGTTGGGCCCGCAGGGAAGTGTCGGGAACATCCTACATATCTCATAAGGATGAGAATCAGGCCATATGTAGTTCTTGAAAGCTTATTAGTGTATGGTCTTAGTGCTTGGACCATGAATGGGTGAGGGATGAAAGGGACACATGGCAAGGAGGTTACAAAACCCGACGTGAATGAGGACCTAAGCCCTACTTACCATGTGCTCTCTAGGGAAATGCTCGAGTCGAGGGACCAAACACGAAGGTAGGATGGGCCCGCGGGGAAGTGCCCGATCGCTCCTACGTATCTCATAAGGATGAGAATCAATCAATACATAGTTCTTGAGTGGTAGCATCCTAACGACACATAGTCGGGACGATAACATCATAGTTTATTGTCATGTGGTTGGACTATGCAGCACAGTTTATGGTCGTATGGTTTGGACAGTCACACAGTTTAATATCATATGGTTTGGACCGTCACACAGTTTAAGGTCATAAGGTTTGGACCTTCACACAGTTTAAGTTCATAAGGTTTGGGCCGTCACACAGTTTAAGGTCATAAGGTTTGGACCAACAGCACAGTTTATGGTCCTGTGGTTTGGACCATCATCATGGTTTAAGGACATATGGTTTGGACCAACAACACAGTTTAAGGTCCTATGGTTTGGACCACAACATAGTTTAAGGTCCTATGGTTTGGACCAACATCACAGTTTAAGGTCGTATGGTTTGGACCAACAGCACAGTTTAAGGTCCTATGGTTTGGACCAACTGCACAGTTTAAGGTCATATGGTTTGGACCAACAGCACAGTTTAAGGTCCTATGGTTTGGACCAACAACACAGTTAAAGGTCCTATGGTTTGGACCAACAACACAGTTTAAGGTCATATGGTTTGGACCAATAGAATAGTTTAAGGTCATATTGGTTGGAACAACAACACAGTTTAAGGTCATATGGTTTGGACCAACAACACAGTTTATGGTCGTATGGTTTGCACCAACATCACAGTTTAAGGTTGTACGGTTTGGACCAAGAGCACATTTTAAGGTCATATGGTTTGGACCAACGGGAACACGCATGATGTGATACCATCAATGCGCGCGATTCTGAGAGAGGAGCCTCGGGACAAGGGGCCGGTGAGAGTCCAACCATCAGGAGGTGGACAGGAGATGCTAGCTCCCAGCTGTGCTGGGCCCGAAACACAATGTCCAGGAAACTCCATATTTCCCATGGGGATGATGGTCATGCTGCACACAACCTGCAATGAAGAAACCGAAGAACCTACTCTAGCGCTCAGATTGCGGGAGCCCCGAGAGACACTGCTACGCAGCTTGGTCTGACTGATGTGTGGGGGTGTACGGAGGGTTAGTACAAGGAGTGTTGAGATTCCACCTTGACACGGTGGGGTGGAACATGACAAGAACCATGACACCAACATTCGGGCCTGGGGGAACCAGCGTGACGACTGAGGATTACTGCTGACCATGTTCGCAACACAGCATCCTGCCGTGTTAGCCATGGTTAAAAACAAATGAGCATCAACCGCTGACCATGTTCATAACGTGGGATTTGTATCAATTTGTTGTCTGAAACCCTGGGGGGTGTTAGCCCTGTGACGGTAGGAGAGACCTTGGGTGTTGTATCCAGGCCATTATTGGGGGTCCCTCTGGGTGTGAAGGATGACGGGGGCCCGAATGAAGGGGAAAACGAAGCTTGGAAAGTCTAGGAACTTGGCCAAGTCAAATCTAACACTCCAAGTCCTAGACCGGAGTACCCTGAGCACATTAGCAGACAACTGGAAAGTGTCAGAGGCCTCAGTCCGAGAGCAGCCAAAAGATGGCGGATCCCCAGGCAAAAGAGGGGGTGCAATGCCAAACACCCTGTCAACTGGGAGATCATGGGATCTCTTAAGAGATGGGGCTGGACCTGACATCTAGGTGTTCAGGTGGTCCTATGTATCCAATAAGTATGGGAATCAAGCCATACATAGTTCTAGACAGTGCCTTTAAATTCCATGGGGAACATGACATATGAGGGCTAATCCTAAGGACAGGGTGCGTGTGATACAACTATTGCAAACCCGACATGAATGAAGACATAATCCCATACCACGCCACGCGATCCTGTGGTCATGGTCCCAAAGGCGAGACAGACGCGATAGCGGACCTCATGCTGGACCCAAAGACGAAAGGTCTGGGAATTCATACGTATCCCATTAATATGGGAATCAAGCTAGACGTACTTCTTGAAGCATAGTTTAACACCATGTAGGACAAAATATGGATCTTCGTTTTCGGTCTTAGAACACAGACCAAGAGGTTCTTAGTTTTTGGTCTTAGAACTCGGACCCAGATGCAGCTTAGGGTCATGCAGGACCATGTGCAGTTTAAGGTCTTGCGGGACCGTGTGGAGTTTATGGTCTTGCGGGACCGTGTGCAGTTTAAGGTCTTATGGGACCGTGTGCAGTTTAAGGTCTTGCGGGACTGTCTGTAGTTTAAGTTCTTGTGGGACCGTGTGCAGTTTATGGTCTTGTAGGACTATAGGGTTTAATCAAAGTTCCTATTGAGGAACCTGGCATTGGTGGGAGGAGTGATATGTTCACCATCCATAGTCACTAGGGAATACGCGCCATTGGGATAAACCTTATGGACAATAACAGGCCCCTCCCACTTGGGCTCCAACATGGGTGGTTTCCTACCGGGAATCATTGGTGCTCTGAGAGCAAGAACCTGGTCAACTTGAAGGAAGGAGCGGAGGCGAACCTTCTTATCGAAAACTCGAGCCATCCTACTCTGATGCCTTTCCAAGTTATGTAAAGCGTGAAGCCTACATCCATCCAGCGCTTCCTATTCGGCTAGACAGATCTCGGAAACTCTATCTGGCTCTTGCTGGTCGTAGGCCGCCATGCGCAATGAGGGCAGCTGGATCTCGATGGGCTTGACGGCCTCAGCTCCGTATACCAGGGAATAGGGATTCACCTGGGTGGAGTTACGAGTCATCGTCCTATAATCCTAGAGGGAGTTGGGGAGCTTGTCCGTCCAAATTTTCTTGTTCTGGCCAACCATTTTTTGCAGAATGTTATAGAGGGTTTTGTTAAATGCCTCAATCTGTCCATTCGCCTGTGCCTGATAGTGGGAGGTGTGGTTAGAGAGAATGTTTTACTTGGCGTACAATTTCATCAGCTCGGCCGCTTGGAAGTTGGTTCCGTTATCCGTGAGGATAGTGTGAGGTATTCCAAACAAGTAGATGATATTGGAGATCATGAAGTCGGCTATAGAACAATACTTGACTTCCCTAAGAAGGATTTCATCTGCCCACATTGAGAAAAAATCTGTAGCGGTTATGATGAACCGGCACTGGAAGGCCGTCGCCGGCGGGTAAGGCCCTACGACATCCATCCCCCAGACTGCAAAGGGCCAAGAATACTTAGTGGTATGGAGAGGATCTGGTGGCCGATGCACGACGTTAGCATGAACTTGGCATGCAAGACACCTCTTGTCATACTCGGTGCAGTCGTGGATCATGGAGGGCCAGAAGTATCCTAGCCTTCGAATCTGGTGGGACAACTTCGACCTGTCCTGGTGGGCGCCACAAGAACCAGCCTGAACTTCTTGCATGACCATTGGGATCTTGAATCCTTGATGACAACGGAGGAGAAAACCATCAAGCCCACACCTGTAAAAGAGATCCTCACGGCTGGGACCATTTTGAAGGGTGAACTACAGCGCGCGGTGCCGGACTCATTCCCGCTCTGCTCGGTCCATCGGAAGATTACCGTGCCAGAGATATTCAACCAAGGGCGTCCTCCAGTCAAGGAATATCTTGATCACCGCACCTGAAGCCCCAGAGGGTGATGAAGTAGGGGAACCAGCGGTGAGATGGATCACTCGTGGGCCACGACCGCCCTCTGGGATAACAAGTGGAATGACTCTCCGGTGCGCCACGTGGATGATTATGTCATCATGTTCAGGCTCTGCAAGTGATGCGGCCAGGATGGCCAATGCATCTGCTCGACTGTTCTGTGACTGGGGAACGTGAACGAAATCTGGTCGGGAGGGGAATATAGCCATTAGATGGAAGGTGCACTCCAGCAACGACATGAGTTCTGGCTTCCTAAGAGCATAGTAACCATTAACCTGTTTGATGACTAGCTCAGAGTCCCCTTTCACACACAGATGGGGTATGTTAACCTCCAGAGCCAACTCGAGGCCAGTGATGAGGGCATGATATTCTGCCTCATTGTTGGTGCAACCTTCTGACAAAAAGAATGAATATGGTAGAACGGATTGCTCTGGGGTGATGAAGATGATACCCAGTCCCACTCTATTATGCCTCGGATCGTTGAGCCTTCTACCGGTAGGGCTTTGGGAGGCACCGTCAATGTGCATCTGTCAGCATGGGTTGGCATGATCGACTAAGAGGATGGCCTCATCTGGAAAGCTGAAATCTAGTGGCTGGTCCGCAGAGGTTGGGTGGGCAGCTAAGAAGTCTGCCAATGCATGTCCTTTGACGGCCTTCTGAGGCACGAACCAAATGTCGAACTATTGGAGGGCCACTGCCCAGCGTTCCAATCAGCCAGTCAACATAGGTCGGTTCAGGATGTATTTCAACGGGTCTACCCAAGAGACCAGCTATACCTCGTGGTGTTGCAAGTAGTGCCGCAATTTCTGTACGGCGAATAGGAGTGCCAGGCAACTTTTCTTGATGGGAGAATATCTAATTTCTACATCTAGGAGCATGCGGCTGAGGTAGTAGAGTCTATTCTCTATTCTGTCGTTGTTCTTCTGGGTGAGAAGGGCGCTGAGGGATTGTTCCAGGGCGGTCACATAAAGGGCCTGCAGCTTTCTGGGAATTGGTGGCATCAAGACCGGAGGTTGAATCAGATACTGCTTGATTTCCTCAAAAGTGATCTGGCAATCTTCATCACACCCATAGGTGGCACCTTTCTTCATGAGCCGAGAAATGGGCTTACACTTTCTGGCCAGATTCGCAATGAATCGGCGTATATAGGCTAAGTGGCCTTGGAGGCCTCAATGATCCAGAATATTATTCAGGGGAGGAATCTGAATGATGGCCTTGATCTTCTCAGGGTCGATCTCGATACCTCGATACCTAACAATGAAGCCAAGAAACTTTCTGGAGGTGACCCTGAAGGCACACTTCAACTGGTTCATCTTCATGTGTCAATAACGAAGGAAACCGAAAACTTTCTCAAGGTCTGTGAGATGGTCCTGGCGCTGATGAGATTTAACCACCAGGTCATTGATGTAGAATTCCACCAGTGTCCCGAGGATCCTCTTGAATATGCGGTGCATAGCCCGTTGATAGGTGGCACCCGCATTCTTCAGGCCGAAGGGCATAACCCGATAGCAGAAAGTACCATGGGGGCCCTGAAGGTAGTGAACTCTTCATCCTCAGGGGCCATCCTGATCGGGTTGTACCCGGAGTACCCATCCATGAAGGAGAGGTCTTAGAACCCGGCTGTTGCATCGATCAACAGCTCTGTCACTGGAAGGGTAAAGTCATCCTTCAGACAGTGGAGATTAAGATCGTGGAAGTCGATGCCGACCCTGATCTGCCCGTTCTTCTTCCGGACGGGCACAGTGTTGGCTAGCCACCTGGGGTACTGGAATTCCTTGACGAAGTTGGCCTTGATAATCTTATCAACTTCGGCTGCAACCATGGCACCATGAGAGGGGTGAATCTTCCTGGGAGGCTTCTTAAACCCACGATGGTTTGTTTGGAGGCCCAGACGGTGAACGACTACCCGAGGATCTAGTCCCGGCATCTCGTCATAACTCTAGGAAAACACATCATGGTCTTGTCTGAGGAAGTCTATGTACTATTTTCATTCCTTGGGGGGCATAGTGGCACTGACCAATGTGGGTCTCGGGTCCGCCTCGCTACCGATGTTCACCTGTACTAACTCGTCGACTGTGGTGGAGATGCCCTCCTCAATGGCAGGAGGAGAATCTTCCATGTCTTCTTCTCCTCTTATGGAAGGATCATCCATAGGGGGAGCCGTTTCGGGGATGCTCGACCCTGATGGGGAGTTGGCGCCAGCTTGGGCGGCAGAAGTCGTCACGACGGGAGACTCATGAACCACGGAGACCATGGTGACGAAGGCGGTTGATCCAATCCCATATGGACTTCGGCCCAAGGGGCGACACTTTACGACATCAAAGCAGTGGTGACGCGTTGGCATGAGCCGGTCGATTCTGGCCCGGCGAAATAGACACGTATGGCGTACTACCATACCATGTGCCCAACGTCCCGATATGGTATAGGGGTAGGAGGCTCGGGGATCACCTTAGCCTGGTTGGTGTAAGAGTACTGGGTGATTTTCCACCGTCACTTAGACTCGGAAATATGCCTTCCTCTGGTACCTGATACAACAAAGCACTCTCCCATATCGGGAGTTGTGGCCTCCAACCTATGGATTGGGAAGACATATGCATCATCCAAACATGCCCAGGGATCACTTGTGACAGCGGCGGGCTCAACCTCACCTGCCAAGATTATCGTGTCCTTGCTCTTGTAATAGTCAGCGTCCAGGTAACGAGCTTCACAAGAGGAAAACAGAGACACATCTACGTGAAGCACACCCACTCAACCCTTAAGGGAGTATTTGAGGAACTGATGGTATGACGAGGGAACCGCTGTGTGAAGGTGGAGCCACGACCAGCCCATTAACGCGTTGTAGGCAGTGTCCTGAGAGACAACCATGAATTCGGTATTGGCAATTAAGCCGCCGAACTAGGTCTTCAGATGAATCTTGCGGAGTGGAATTTTCTCGGTCATGTCATACCCCTGGATTCTAAGGTCGGAGGGATTTAAATCATCCTCGGACAACCCCAATTTTCGCAGTGTCCGAGTTGAGATCAGGATAATCCCGGAACCTGTGTCGACAAGACAGCGACAAACTTCCACACCATTGAACTGACCGGTGATGTACCTCGGTGTGGAAGGCTTCTGCGGCCGCTACCTCTGTTTCAAACTTGAGGGGGCTCTTTAGAGCCTCAGTGAGTGCCTCACGCATTTCAGACGACAGGCGAAGGGCCTCAAGGATGGACAGCCTTGCCGGAATGCTGGCTAGATTCTTCAAGACATCATACTTTCGCGCCAAACGTGAGCTTCTGCTTACAGGAGGTCACTCTGCAATTGTGGGCATGACGGGCCCTGCTGGCGGGACCAGTGACTGACTGGTACTAGGCTCATCCCACTGTTCACCAGCTGAATCCCGGGAGGTGGCTGTCGTGCTAGGACTGGAAGGTTGTAGTTGGCCAGCGGTAGGGCTGGGCTGGTTGCAACGTGGGCAAGGCCGATCCGCCTGATCCAGCAACACAAACGGTGGTGGAAGCGAACCTTTTGTCACTGGGTGAGGGAGCCGCGAGTGCTGCTCTCTATACCGGGCTTGCTGCCTGGTCTCAATAGCATGCACGACCTGACAGGAGGTGATGACTGCCGTGCCCTGGTGATTCCCGTATCCATGGCTCCGTCGATATTGGCGACAGCTAGGGACATTGGGGATGTCCACCTGGAACTCCTCATCGTCGGGATTCAAAAAGGGATTTACCAACACTATGGTGTTAACCAAAGCGTACCCCTGACCTTCACTCGAGGAGTCATCCCCTACTGGACAGGGTCTCGGAGGGATCCCCATTTCTGGGGGCATGATATTGCCAAGCGTCCAAGAAGATGACGGCAATGGCAGGGCGCGTTCTTTCTTCATGTGCAGCTGCCTGCTCTTCTAGGAAGAAGTAGGCTGGGACGACGATGCCAAAGCGGCGCTTGCAGACACAGAGGGCCCTGGCTGACTCAGGCGGGCACAGATGATGCCATGGGCATAGGAGACTGTCTTACGGGCCATCCAGTCATTATAATTCTGGGGCCCATGGTCGGAAAACTGTTCCCACTCATCCTCATTGTCACTACTGCCATCTGATCTCACAAAGACACCCGCCACCTGGGTCGGGGCTGGGCCCAACCTGACTATGTTGTTGTCAATCTGGTCTTGGAGCCAGTACTTAAACATATAGCATTTCTGGATGGTGCGTCCCAAGATCTGGTGATAAGGTCAGTAGTTAGGGTGATCATTGAGACACGCCTCTTCTGGCTTCCGGCACTCAGGCAGCTGCATGATCCTCTGCTCCAAAGCGCTACAGAAATAATCGGGGACCTGGGCCTCGCCAAACGAGTAAGTCTGATTTATTCTATCTGGAAAGGGGGATCTTGGGGGCTGACCACGACTAGGGGCCGGAGGAGCAGGTCGTGTCGGTGGAGCTGGATTACCTCACCTAGGTGGTGGCAGTGCGTTACGCTTAGGCGCCTGCAAATTTTGAGGCGGTCACTGCTGGGCCGGTGGCTGTGCCCGTGTGGGTGGACTTTTATGAGCCTGCTAATCTGGCCTTACTGATAGCAACTCTAGCTGTCTGGGGGCCTCTATCTGGGCTACAGTAGCGGGCTCGGCTCTGGCGGCTCTCCATGCAGAGATTACAGGAGGCGACAGGCGTGCCTGATCGGCCTATTGCAGGGCTTCTTTGAGGCGCTGAGCCTTGTCCGAGAAGTGTCGGAACCCTCCAGGGTAATTCTGTGTGATCAGAGAAGGAACCAACTACGCCATGACGTTCCCTACACACATCGTTAGTAATTGATCCTGATTCAGTGGCATGTCAAGGGAGTACGTGAGCCCCTTCCACCGGGCGACGAAGTCTGCGACTCGCACATCGGGCCTTTTCATCCACCTGAATAGGTATGCAATGTTCATCTTCCAGGTTGTGGAACTAAACTGGTAGAGGAACTGCCAGCGAAGGTCCTCCCATCTAGTCACAAATCCAATAGGGAGCTGGCTGTACCAGACGAATGTTGGTCCTTCCAGTGTCTGAACGAAGCACCGGAGCTTGGCAGCCTCCTGCTGCGCCGGAGTCCCTAACATAGGCCCGCACCTTGAGTTGAAGTGGTCCAAGCGTTTTGGCGGGTCTTTGGTCCCGTTAAAGGGGGAAAAAGTGGGGTTCCCAAATCCCGGCGGAGCTGGCATGTCATCCACCCATGTTGGGTATGGCTTTCCGTCAGGTGGGATTTCCACCTATGGAGTTTCCAGGGCCTCCAAGCGGGTGATGAGTACTTCCATCAGATCATCTGGATGCAGATATCTATCATGACGGGGATCTCTAGCCACAGGTGCGTTGTCAGGCTCTTCGATACGGTAGTCACACTCAGTGGCTCGCGGGGCACCTGGCGGAGCGACTCTCGGGGCGGTGGGAGGAAACCGAGCAGGGTCCTGAAGGTGGTCCTGCCGCTCAGGAGGGTTCGTAGAAACATATCGCGCTCTCTTTCCATGGGTTACAGTGTCTCCCCTGTCGACGAACACGAAACGGTCACAGTTGCCCGGGGGAATCTCCACAAGGGGTGGTTGCTCTTGACCCTTTTGTCCTGGTCTAGAGTCACCATAGTCAGGCCACTGCTCTGCAATGAGTTCGGCCAATAGCTCATCAACCAGCCTCTTTTTATTAGCAAGCTGTTGGCATAGCGTGGCCTTCTTGGTATCTTCCTCTACCTTCGGCACCGAGTCAGATGGGTCGACGGGTTTGACAGACCCGACGAGCTCTTTACCCTTGCCGATGTTTTGGCCCAATGTCAGTGCATCCGCGGTTACAGGAAGACCTAGGAGGCTCCTCTATTAGCGATTAACTCTCCTAGATAGGTCTAGTAGCGGCCAGTCCTCAGGGGTTGAGTCCCCATCGAGGGGCTCCATGAAGTTTCCCTCATCTGAAAGGTCATCCATGTTGACTGCCACTGCCCTTGCCGATGTTCCCTCAGGGCCGCCTAGTGAATCGGGCTGTCAGCGGATCTCACATAATAGTAGAGCAGCGTACTGCCCCCATCCGCGGACGTGAAATTGGGGTTGGATTCCTCAATAACTCTACGGAGTACTTGAAAACTCTGGACGCATTGCTGCTGGAGGCCCTCGTGGTGACCCAATTAATCGGGGTACCGAACCGCGGGGAGTGCTTCTAGGTCGACCTGACGACACTGCTCACTGATATCCTCGAGATGCGCTTGGCTCCCAGGATAAGGCGCTAGCTGAAAGCGAAGGCGGGTGTAGGTCACCCGAAGGGTCTTGCAGAAGAATTCAAACTCTCCTGGGGTGAGTGACTTTGGCACATCAAAATCCGATTCTACGACCGGCCAAAACTTCTCAGGGAAGTGGCCCGATGCAAGAATGGTCCAGAAGCTCCACAACATTGGTTCAGGGTCCAAACCATGCTGCCTATGCTCATTCACCGAGGATAGCCAGGGAACTGGAAATGGCACCGAGGCAGGCCGGTGGGCCGGTGGGCTGGCCGGCGGGGAATACGGTGAACATGAAGATTGGCCGCCGATCCCTGGGTCATCCTCCAGAGGTTGTAGTGCACTGGATGCCACGTCGCGATAGGATGTGCCGACGAATGGGCCTCCTGTCACAGCATCGATGCTCGCCGAGGGTGTGTCGCCTCACGACTCTTCCGTCGGTCCCTAGAAAAGTTCCCCACCCTCCCTGACAGGGGCGGGAGGTGCTTCCGAGGAGGCTAGTGGAAACTGCGGGTTTGACCCGTAGGGGTACGCCAAGTCCTCGTCCTCCTAGATATACCTTCGGCGGGAGGAGGGAATCACACAGATCTCGCATTTGGGGAGTACGGTACTGACGCGTTGCGTCCCCATCCCTGCCCTCAAATCGAAGGGTTGAGGGGAAGGTTCCATCATCGCGTCGTACTCCGCTTCAGAATCCGAGAAACAGACTGGTCTAATTTCCGTCCGGACACCCCTAACATTCCTCCTACGGCAACGATGCCCGACCTTCCTGCACCTAGGTGGCTCCTCAGGGTAAGGATGATTTCCGTCAAGGGGTCCCATGGCCGCAATAGAGCCAGGAAAGAGCGGACTAAAGACCGGGGTGCGAGAAGCACCGGGACAGATATCGAAAGGGACATGGGGAGGACCTCCATGTGAGTGAGCGACTGGATAGGCAACGGTCCCATATTCAGGGCCGACTGTAGGGGGAGTGACCTCATACCCCATGTAGTGGGCGCTTGAAAGATTCATACCCGGAGCATAGCCGTCGTGACGAAACATTCGGCTTTACAGATCAATAGCAGGAAATGAGCCTTTATGGTGAGCGGCACTACCATGGATAGGTCCACAGTGGCCATTTCCAGTGCCCGCGACCAAGAGATTTGACCCAACTTTCCTGCAGGGTGGTCGGGGTTTCGATCCCAGTCAGGCACATGGCTGCCCCTGCTCAACGTGTGAGGGGATCTGGTAATAGGAGTCAGTAGTGGCTTGGGCCACAGTGGTTGCTGATGTTGATGCCCTAGGATGGGAATTCTCTCCCGCTCGCGCCCGACACTGGCGTCGAGTCAGATGGGTCGGAGTCAGTGGTGTGAGCATGAAGATTGCCTGCTCCTCTGCTCGGGGAGTCAGGCGGTGGCGTCGACGCAGCCTGGCGGGGGTTCCAGCCATTAACCCCTTTGACGGATCTCCGATCGGGTGCACCCAGACATCCCCCACCTCATTGGCATAGGGGAGGGATGTGTCAAGGTGCTCTGGGGATAGGCTCCTGAAGCGGTTGAACATCGGAGTGGGGAGTGGTGGCTTCCTGCGCGGCCCTCGAGGGAGGCGATGGTGGTGTGGCGCAGCCGCCTCTAGATCCAAACGGGCCATGCCCCTGGTGGTGATGATCCCTTCCTCTTCATAACTATGAACTAGGTCATTGATCACCCTCCGCTGGATGATTTCTGACTGGGATAGGGGGCGCGAGTGCCCGGCTGCAATGGCGGTCGAAGTTGGAGCGACCTTGGAATAGGTGGGGCCGCGCGGGGAAGCCGCGTCGGTACTGCCCCTGCCCCAGCACCAGTGGGCTGGTGGAGATCGAGCTCCGAATGCAGTGATCTGATTCCTGGAAGCAGGGAGATGAACCCATTAGCATCAATAGGAAAGGAGATCAACAACCAAGGCACCGCATCATTCCGTCTTCCATAGTCGGCGAGAGGGATCCACGCTGACGACATCGTCGAACGGAGTGGTCAACTTCCTGATAGCCTCGACCCCTGGCGGGTTCACGTCCCAGTGAGGGTTACCCGGACCTGGTGACATGCTAATCTTCTGACGCCCCGACTGCTACCATTCTCCGTATTGAGGAGAAGAGATTCACGTCGGGTTCACCATTTTTTTTTTCTCCGATGCTTTCGCTGGGGCGCGCTCATCCTTCTGTTGGGCGCTCGCATCCGTCTATTGGGAGGACGCGCTGCTTGTACCATCTGAGGTTTTCCTCAGCTTCGCATGTTTAACACGGGGTATGTCGCGAGTTTAACGTCTTGCGGAGATGGATCGGGTTGAAGGACCCCTAGGGGAACACCGATGTTGGGGCCAGCACGTGGGCGGTATCCCAGCTGTCATGGAGTGGGATGGGGTGGCATGATCTCACCGGGATGTGGTGGCCCGGGTAAGGATCAGGATGGATGGTGGAGTTACTATATTGAACCTCGTGGAGCCTTCCTATGTACCATGTGTTAGCACGGATCAAAGTCCACGCAGTTCGTGATGGATTGGGGCTTACGCAAGGGTGCTGCCCAGGTGCCTCTAAGGAGCGGCAATGGTGGATGGGGCTTACGCTCTATGTTGGCCAACAATGGTGGATGGGGCATACGCTCTGAGGCGGCCCACAATGGGAGGTGGGGCATACGCTCTTAGGCGGCCGACAATGGAGGTATGGGGCTTATGGACTGAGGCGGCCCAAAGCAGTATGGGGCTTAAGCTCTGAAGCGGCCCATGGTGGTTAGTGAACCGACGTGAAAAGGTCGGAACAACCGGGTGGTGGTCTTGAACCTTGTGGAGGCTTCCTATGTACCATGCGTTTGCACAGATCAAAGTCCACGTAGTTCGCTGGGATGGGTCTTACACTCTGAGGCGGCCCATAGAAGGATGTCATGGTCGATGCGCACTCTAAGCCCACGTCAGTCATGCTCGGTGTGGGAAACAAGAGGCAGTAGGGACCATACAATCACATCGCGAAGGGTGCGTCCGTGAAAAGCAGAATGGTGCTTACGCATTGAGCGGCTGAAAGAAGAAATAGGGGCTTACGCATGGTTAGCGGCCCTTGGTGTCGGGGCTTACTCCAGGGTGGAGGCCCGTGGCGTGACAAAGCAATGTGGGAAAGGCCTCCACTAGCCTTTGGAGGGGGAAGTACGGAGATGCACGAGTGTAACCATCCGCAAGAGAGGCTAGGGGATTATGCAGAGGCGGCCCTTCCCCCGCAGACAAACGCCACTCCGACAAGGAGGATCTCATTCCATGTGAGGAAGAGTCCATTCTCGTGGAGATGAGTGGCGTAAAAAATGTCCGAGCTTGGGGGGACCCTGCATTCGAAGCACGGGGTCAGACCACGGTTTAACGTCATGTGTTAAGGACAAGGTGCATAGCAGTTTAACGTCCTGCAGATTGGACGAGGTGGGTTCGCTCCACACCCATAGGGCTTACAAGCCCAAATCCCTATACCCCTTGTAGGAGGGAATGCATCAACAAGGGCGTAGTGAAGGGGGGCCACAGGGTGAACCACTGGGGGGTCCACGTTAGCGTGGCTATGCCAAGATGCAATAGTCGTTAGAGTGCCTATGCAGAGAAGCATAAGGAAAAGCAACGCAACGGGAAACACAACCCAATGGACCATGAGGTTACTTCGCACGATCCTGGAAGGCCATACGGGAAAACAACGCATGGCACACATGCTCGGTAGGTAAGACATCAAGTTCTGGTGCAGAGGGGCAGCCAAGGGGCGTCAAGGTGAAGGGTCTTGGGATTTGCATGAAAAAAAGAAGGTTTGCACGCAAAACACTGGGATGGTGTGCTATTGAAGCAATGGAATTGCGCGTGGATAGGGAATTACACACAATGTTTTTCGCACACGAGACACAAATTGCGCGCAAGGCTGTAACCCGGGGAAGTGTAAAAATCACTTATGACGGTGGAGTTGTGTGCAAAGGCGAACTACGGGGCATGGTTGTGCGAAATGAGGGATTACCCAGAAGTCATCTTGCACGCGGTGGGAGCCGAATTGCATGCATGGGAGTCACTTCGAATTTCTTAACCCCCAAACCATTCGGGGTCACCTTATATTTACAGGTGACATCCGGCACAGAATCCAGGCGGCGCGCGAAATCTTCCGCACCGAGAGCCGCCGACGTGCAAAAACTCGCCACGCAGAACCGGGACGCGCAATGATTTTGCGCCTCATCGGCTCAATTCCGCGAAACCTGGGGATACTACGTGTGCAAAACAATTTTCCGCATGGATCCCCCTTTATTTCACGCACCACATCCCATGCCTCTGTATCGGGCCTCTGATTCCGAATATGACTTCACTTCATCATTTCGAAACTTCCTCTGAGAGTTACGGACTTTTTTCAGCGTCAAAACCAATATCTGATGCCATATTTTTTATTCATCAACTGTTTAATAGAGAATTTTCTCCTTACTATCAACTAAATATAAGTTTTTATCTATTCTACATCCTTTAATGAGATAATTCTATGTCTTTCCCTTTATAAGGAAGATTATTTTATTAAATGTCCCTATAAGCCCAGAGTCACAGAGTTGAGTCACCCTGATGAGATTATAATGCAAACCATCCACATAACGCACTTTAGTTTTCTATAACTCTCCATTATATAGCATAATACATCATCTACGATTCATCTTAAAACAACCATCATTAATGAACCTAATTGTTCCATTGACCCTTTTCTTGAAATTCAATAATAGGTTAGCATTTCCTGTAATGTTTGATGCATATCCACTATCAAGAATCGATGTGATTTTGTTCTATGTAGCTTTGATGGCCACCTCTACTAGATTGTATATTTTAATTGTCATGTTTTCATTCCATGAGATATTGGATTGAGAGTAGGAAAATTATAGACATTCAAATACCTATTATGTGATAATGGCTTCTTCATATTCATACCCATCATCTAGAGGAGATAAATTATTGGCGATAACAACACCATCTGGTTGGCAAGTATTCACCTTTATATAGCTGTTTTAGGAAAATATATTATCATTCCTCCTCCTGCAATGAACATCTTTATTTCCAAAGTTAGAATTATGAAAATATTATCCATAGAAACTATTTTTTCTATAATATGTAGAATATGATTTTTTTCTCCTATGAACTCTTGTCTCTTCCCCATTATGATATCTACTTTCCTCTATGAAATATTATATGGTGTGACCCAGATAACTATAGAAATTAAATTTCATGAGTGGAAATATCTTCTCATTTCTATTTCACCTCATGAATCCTTACTTTGAAAAATAGTTAGACTTCCCATTTTTTATAAAAGCTCTAGGACAATCATCAGTTATTCTTATCAGATGGTTCAAGGGTTTCTTCTTAAGCATTTCTTGTTATTTTCAATATGATAAAATGTCATCATGACTTTATCTTGGTCCACTTTATTTTCAACATTTGATGTTTCATTATCACAACCGATTACACATTTTTCCATGCATGCAGGTTCTTGATCTCCCAAAATATTTTTAACTTCATCAGAACCATATTTTTCTCTCTTTAATAGCATAAAATATGAGAAACTACCAAATTGTATTTTCTTATTTTCTTCGAGGTATTTGATTCAAATTTGAGTATACTCCTAATATTATCAACTTCTGCTTCAAGTCGTTTAATAGTTTTGGACTTTTCTAGTCTTGAGGTAAGTTCATTGATGACCTTTTACTGTTATTTGATTTTGAGCTTTAGATCCACAAGATCACAATTCCTTTCAAGGATTGATGACTGTAATTTCACATGTTCTTCTAGTTATTCAATTTCTTCATGAAGATGATCAACATATTATAATTATTTTCCCCCATTTCATTCAACTTACTACATCTCTTTCACTTATTCTCAAGCTTTCCAATAGCTTCTTTAAGTTGTAACATGGGATCAAAATTATTTTTCAACTAGTTTCCTCTAGATTTATATATTGATGATTCTGAATGTTCAATTATAGCCATCATGGAAGCATAGATTCCAGTGTGAAATTTTTTTCTTCTTCTTAATAGAAAACATTATCATCATCTTCCTATTCATAGAAAAAACTCTTTTTCTTTTAATTTTTTCTATATTTGAAGTCTCCTATTTTGAAAAACCATTTTTAAGGAGTATCAATGTTTTTATATTTTCTCTCTTCATAGTCAAACATTCTTGACCACTGAGAGATAATGTGTGCAACTTTTCCATAGAAAATCATGCCATCGGTAACTTCCCATTAATTTTTTGTTCTTACTTTTGGAAATTCTTAGAAATGATAGGGAAAATATATTTTCCATCATCATTTTCATAACAAATATCTCCTTAAATTATATGCTATTCTATTGAAAGGAATTTCGTTTCCTTACTCTCTCGAGTTGTATCATCTTCTAGTTTGACTCTCATTTCATTTTCCACCCGTCTGCACAGCAGATCATCAAGAGAAAGTTTAGAAAGATCTATTTTATCAAGGTCTAGGAACATTTCATTGTAATGGGGTATAATTAGTATCCATATTTTTATTAAAATATAAAGGTATTTGTTTTCTACTCCCATACCATGAATTGATCCTACCACATCAGCATTTCGATTGAAGAAAAATTCTGTATTCTAAAGAGGATGCATCTTTAAATCATAAAACCAATTGTGTCGGACATGTAGTTTCACATCCTTCACTTTTCTATCCCCTTCATAAATATTTTAATGTTTATTCTACATAGACATTACTAAGGGGAATCTCATTACCTTTGGACAAATCTGATTTGACATTGTTGCGGTGAGAGCATTTTCTGCTTTAGCATCTACATCAAAAAATTTCTTCTCTATATCTGTCATGGCCATCCATATTGGATTAGTAACATATATTCCATTCAATATATATAAAATGACATACATTCGAAGAAAAATTATATGATATCTAATTCTGCTCTTCCAAATAAAAATATTACTTCCATCGAAGAGGGGTACTCCCCTGACATTGGTCAAATTTTCCATGATAGTAAGCGACAAATCTAATAAAAGAAACCATGATATGATACGAGTTGAAGGATCTACGAACACCCTGAGAGCAGTTTGGTGAATCATAGTGTCAATGATTTCTTTTTAAACTGATGGATCTTTTTCCCACATTGGTAGGATCCTGTTAAACCTATCAGACAAATGCTTGCAAAGAGATGACACACCAATTTTACTTGGTTCACCACAATTGGCTATGTCTACGGAGCATTCACTGATTGTGTTCCCGTCATACGAAATTTCACTAATATTTACTATATGTAGAAAAAAATTGTTCAATAAGAGTCACATTATTTTAGGTTCACTGCATTTACAATGTTTTCAGAATATCTCACTACATCACAATGATCACTTCATTTGACTCCCCCTAGCTCACTACATTGAGAGAATTCTAACTCAGTTTATAGAATTGAAGATCACTTAAATAGATTGGAATTGAAGTTTTTATCTCTATTTAGAACAAGACACTAATATCATCAAATACCGGAGTAGATGCACACATAAATCCTCATACACATTACCCATATATCCAATAATGTCCTTTTCCAACCCCCTTCACGAATCTGAATAATTTGTAAAACGCACCACTTTTCATAGAAAACACCTTCACAGAGCACACTTCTTATCATAAAAACATCGTAGAGCTGTAGACATCATAGAGCACATACCATTTCATAGCACACAAATTCGCAGAGCTTAACCCTTCATGAAAATATGTCCTTTGTAGGGAAAATACAATTGTAGAGCACACCTACCATTGTGGAGCCCACTATCTTCATGAAGAACATTAAATTTGTGGAATAACATCCTTCTTGAAGCCCATTTATCCAATGAAGAACATACTATCACTACAAATCACTCAACATATAGAGGAATTTACTTCGTTCATGAATAAAGTATTTTTTTTTACAAAGAACAAGCTTCTATAGACAAAAAGCATCATGAAGAACCCCCTACATCGTGAAACCAAAAAAATTCTAGATTTCCCAACTCAAGTTCATGTGTTATGAAGAGAGGTGTCCTCATATTTATATTCATGGTCGAACAAGGATCTCCACTTCTTCAGGTGAAAAATCAAGATCATACAAAAACATCTTCGTAATGTTTTACTACTTCGCAAAGCTCCATGGAATATCTCCATTCAAAATGCACATCATAAATAAAACTATCACCGTCAAAACCCTTCACAACGCTAAAATACAGTACCATAAATAACCATTAATTCACTGTTCAGGATGATCAACCTAAAATTGACGAAACTCCATCTCAAATCATTAGGCTTCAGTTCTTCAAAAAACCATACACCAGACTTTGCAAAATTTATGGCTTTTCCATTTTTTTGAAATGTTGATTCCAAAATTTTACCTTTCACGTATCTTAGTGTATCAAAATCATAGATCACACCATCACAATTTCCATGTCATTGTTAAACATAGTACATGAATAACTCCCCATGAAACTCATTACTTTCTAATATTTTCCAGTGGCCTTCAAGAGAAAACCCCTTTTCTCAATTCTTTCCATTCCACAAATTATGGACCGTACTAATTTTAAAAACATATGGAAATGACGTCACCATAAAAACTACTTACGACATAAAATGTATGATCCATTTCCATACAATCTTTTTAATCATCAATGAGAGGATTAGAAACAAACACAAAACATACTTCTTTTTTCAACAATGAACAACCATTGTTCAAATAGAAAATAGCCCACCCAGGCCAATGTGTCTTCCATATAGTCAATCAACACCCATTATTGAACTAATCATCTCCTTACACATATAAAATATTTCATTCTATGATATAGTTTGATTCATACTGGTAACATTTCATCAAATCATGAGGTTTTCCAAGATGATAACTTGTTGATAGGATTGAGTAAGTGCATGCATTTCATGGGCTGAACATTTACTGATATATAGTTGATAATTCCAGCCATCCACAAAGAAACATATTCTCATGGAACCTGAGTGTAAGCCCAACGTTTAAGTCCAAATGTGTCTAAACCCAAACATGGAGGAATTTGGTAGATATGATGTGATCATATTGCTAGATGGTGGGATAATTTTTTGCATTTTTTACATCCACTGAGTAAGTCTTGTCTAGTTGGTCCCCAAAAGGAGTGGACTGACATTGGTCACCGATGAGAAAAATTTGAAAATCCATTAAAGGGAAGTGAAAAAATGGAGGCTCAGTAATGTTTATATAAAGTATAATACACCCATAATAAATGAATACTTTTCCATTACATTTGTAGACACAATGTTGGAGAGAATGGTAGGAAATGAATATTTCTTTTTTCCTGATGGTTACAATGGTGGCAACTAGATTTCCATTTTACCTAAGGGTCTACAAAAAACCACCGTCACATGTCAATTTGAGACATTCTATTACAGGTAGATGCCATTTGACTTTTAGGGTGATCCTTCCACATTTCATAGGCGCATTATATAAATTCTCTCATATATGATAAAAATAATATTTTAGGTTTTCATGGATGATTTTTAGTAGACGGATGTGATTTTGAGAACTAACTTGAAAATATTGAAACTCTGCTAGAATGGAGCAAAGAGACCAATATTATTTTAAACTAGGAAAAAGTGCCAATTCATGGACACTAATTTTATTTTCATGGGTCACAATCTGTCTAAGAGGGGGCTGGAGGTTGATAATGCCAAATATGGGTTCATCCAATTGTTTCCCCAACATTAAAATATCATGGGAATCAGATGTTTCTTGGGACATGTTGGGTTATAAATGAGGTTCATTAAAGGATTCTATAAGATTAATATATCATCATGGTCCCTTCTAGTTATGGAAACACTCTTTGTCTTTGATGAGAAATTCATAGTGTCCTTTAATATTCATAAGTAGAAGGTGAAATAATCACCTATGATAACTACCCCTAATTAGAATTTCCCATTTTAGTTAATGTGTGATGATAGTGATTTAGAAAAAGGAGATGTTTTGTGGAAGAGGAAAGATAGAAAACTGCATGTTATTTATTCTGCTAGCATGATGCTAGATGATGCCTAGAAAAACTATTCAAACATTAAGAAGGAATTGGTATCAATAGTGTTTGATTTATAAAATTTAGGAAATACATGATTGGATTCTTAGTTTCTATTTACATAGACCAAGCTTCCGTTAATTACTTGCTGGAAAAGAAAGCCACCAAACTCAGTCTCTTGAGATGGGCCTTGCTGCTGCAAGTGTTTGACGTGGTTATTAAGTATAAGAATGAGGCTAAAAATGTAGTTGATGATAACTTTTGAAGGCTTATAAATAACCAATGTGTGGATACAAGAGGTATAAATAATTCATTCCTTGATGAAAAGTTATTTTCATCTTTTGGGACAATGTCTGGTAGGTTTACAAACTATGCATTTTTTCCTAGTAGGTGACATACCCAAGGACCTGTCACACAACCATAGAAAGGGGATCATCACTGAATTAAAATATGTCTTTTTGGAGGACCATATTATCTTTAAGAGGTGTGTTGATTTTATTTTTTAAATATATGTGGTTGTCGTAGAGATTCTTTCCATACTTGAGGCCATCCATTCATCCCGTTATGGTCACCACAATGGAAGTTAGGGAACTGCTCAATAGGTTATTTGGGATATTTTATACCAACCTACATTGTTCAATAACAGAAAGAGTTTGGTCATAGGTTGTGAAAAAAATTAAAATTCTTTGAAATGTGGGATCAAGAAAGGATCCACCCCAAAAAAAAAGAGAGGTATAAAAATTTTAAGTATGGGGTTTATACTTTATGGGACCCTTCCCATCATCTTGTCAGAATGAGTATGTTTTGGTTGTTCTGGACTGTGTGACCAAGTGGGTTGAGACAACGTCTCTTATTAACTAATCTACTTCTTGTGTGGTCATGTTTGTCAAGAAAAATATTTTTTTTCTAGGGTTGTTGGACATAGTATATATATTATATATAATAGAACACAAATCAGTTTTTATAAATTCACGATTTTGATGGAGAAATTTGGATTCTCTCAAAGGTTATGCACCACCAATATCCCCCAATCATGTAGGCAGGTAGATGATTCTAATAGGGACCATAAAAAAGTTTTTCAAAAATAATGTCTATCTCCGGTATGGATTGGTCACTGAAGACGGATGAGGCTCTTTAATCCTACACAACTTCTTACACGACACCCATAGGGGTTATACCATATAGGATACTTTTTGGGAAATATTGTCATCTACCAATTGAGTTGTAGAAAAACCCTTTCTGGGTATTGAATTCCCACAACATTGATTTCAAGGATGACAGTGAGAGATTGTTTTTAGAGCTGAGTGAGCTAGAGGAGATTAGAAGATAGTTTTATGAGAATTATGATGTTTTCAAAGGGAAAACAAGTCTTTTCGTGATATAATCATTTATAACATTGATATTAATTTTTGTCATAGGTTTATACTTTTTAATCATAGATTGAATTTTTTTCAAGGAAAATTGGCCACCATCTAGTTAGTACACCTTACCTTTGAGATAGTATTGATTCATGGAGCTGCGAGTTAGCTAAAAAAGGGTGCATACCCTTCTTGGTGAATGGTCATAGGATCATGCATTAATTTTGATGGAAGCCTAAGGGTATAGATTCCATTTCTCCTCATGAATATTAAGTTTTATCAAGTTTAACAAAATACTATAAACTCATTGTTTCATGGTATCTAACATACGGTGTTTGTAATGTTGTTTTTTTATTTATTTTTTTACAATAATGATAAATTTTCCTACTTGAATCTCTAGTTGATGTTATGACAATATACTATTGTTGAGTAACCTGTTGCTGCTTGGGAGAGATGTTTCTACTAGAAACATTGAAATTGAATGCCAAAGGACCCTCACACAACATCATATGGATTACATTTCAAAATATAAATCATTTTTTTAATTGTTTTCTTAACATAAAATCTTGGATTCTGATAATTATTTTTCTAATATTGTATGAAATGAAGCAGAGATACAATTTAGAGATGTTAAAGAGGATAGTTTGAAAGGAAATTAATGGAAAATATCTCATTTCTAGGAAACCATTTTTCTCATTTTTACCTATTTTAAATGTTTCTTAATTCAGACAATCTGGTTCATGATTCTATGTGTAGGTTAGTCCCCTCATAACCCTTTAGGAGTTGGTTTTTTGTTTCTATTATTAGTTGATATCTTTTTTAAATCCAGTGAGTTGATCATTTACATTAACTGAATTATTATTTATGCATGAACCCTAGTAGTCACATCGATTATAATGGTACTTTGACACTGAACATGTATTGTTTCTTCTATGAACTTAATAAAATAAACCTTTTTTTATTTGGTATATATTTTAGTGCTTCAGAATTTTTCTATTCGGTGTGGAAAACATTAATTTTGAACCCTCTTATGACCCCTAAAAAGATATTTTTAAATATATAAAGTTGTATCATAAGTTGAGATTCCCCATTGGAGGGAAATATTTATTTTCATGTTTGGGGGAGAGGGGTCCTTCAATTTTCCTCTTCAAATTCCCCATTTCATTTTGTAAAAAAACTCTCCAAATTTTCCAAAAAAAAAATCAAATGCTCTAAATCACCACCAACATTCATCCATTTCCATTTTTCTGACTATCCTCACCTGGGAATGATTAATTTCACACCTCTAACCCAGGGTTATCATTGGGTTCATTTTTCACTTCAATTCTTCTTATTTAGTGGATTGCAACTCATTGGATATTGAGAGTTTCATGTAGTCCAAAATTGCTAAGGATGAGTGAATACATAATGGAATTGTCCACGTTACTTATGGATTTTTCTATTTAGTATATTAAGAAGGGAGTGAGATTGGATAGTATATATGGAATTAATATAATGAATTTATGTAATAATAATTTTTTACTGGAAACTAGGGGAATCAATTTTTTATAAAACAAATTATTCAGTCACATTAAAATGTAAACTCAAATATTTATTATTTATGAATTTAGTTATAATATTTATATGGGTAAATGGGATCCCATGGTGAGTATCTGAGACAAGGTTCCCTCGGTGCATTTTAGTGATTAAATAATATCCATTTTCAATTTTAAAAAGTGCTAAGAACCCTGCTCCATACATATAATATGGCTAGCAAAAATTAAATTAATTTTCACTTTTCAAAAATTAATTCATTTAGTTGAGGTGAATTTTCAACCCATATGATGAATGAAATAATTGTATTAATTAAAAATCATTTGAATAGAATAAATAATGTCAATAAAAAGATGAACATTTATTTTTGGAACGTCTGAGTATGTGATAATTGAAGGTGCCTTTAGCTATGGATTTAATTCCACATAATTCAACTTGTAACCACTCCTTGAATTAGAACATGAATTGGAAATTGACATAGGAAAGGTAATGAATTATTATATGAAATCTTGACATAATTTACTATAGCATTTCATGTTTTGGCCCTGTCAGACTTTGGAATATTCCAAAGAATAATTACAGAGTTAGGCACAAAGACGGCGTGGGATTCCGAGGCCCGGTGTGCCTGAAATTAATTTTATAAAAAAATTAAGTATTATTATACTATGAACAATGCAGGAATGAGGTATCTCTTAAAAGGTAGCTTGAATTGAAAATATGAGTTCACTATTGTGTCCAGAGTGTGCCGTTTACCCTAGGCAGAGTGTAAAATTTGCGGGCGCGGGCCTACTGTGGAAAAATCCACCAGGGGTGTTTTTTTAAATAAATGGATAATTTTTTTATGAGTGTCGGATCTAATAAATTCTGAAAGGAGTCTCAGATCGAAATTCGGAGCTCGTCGTTGCGTTCAGAATGTCTCGTTTACCATAGGGGTGCCTTAAACTTTGTCTGCATCGGGGGTGGGGTCGGAGGCGAGTGGGAAGTCGGATAGTTCGATGGAGAGGATTTAATTTTAAAAAAAATCACTCTCCCATCACCTCTCAATTGATTGTATGATGGAGCAGAAGCCCCTCCCTCCGCCTCATTGGTGATGAACAAATCATAGGCCGAATCATCGAAACAAGGTGTCGTTGTGCTCCAATTTTGACGGTGATCTCTCCTAGATCGATCATCGGCATCAGCGGAGCACGCAAAGCATCAGCAATCTTCCAAAAGTTTGGTGGCTTGATTTTTAAATTCCAAGATCCCATTTTTGTGTTTTTTTTCAAATTTTCGTAATGTTTGTGTAGTTCAGGTACTGAGCTTTCCAAAACATTTTTTTGATCTGAATATTGGGAAACGGGGTGCTCCAGATTCCTCCCTAAAGTTTTTCGATGGAAAACCTAGATTACAGCGGTGGCTATGGAAGATTCCGGTGAGGGATGAAGGGGCGCAGTGGCAGCGTAGTAGATTCCAGATCCGGTGTGGTTGTTTCCGATGCCGGCATGGTGGTTTCTGGTGATGCGGGTGACGGTCCAGCCAACTTTTTCTAGGGGTTCTTTAACCCCCTGTAACGGGAAAACCGGGAGATAGATTTGAGAGCCGTTTGTGGCGACGTGAAGCTAGAGTCAAGAACAAACTCTTGAGATTAGAAGGAGAATTTTTTGAGTCGGGTTTTTGGCCCGAGGTGATGAAAAGTAGAAAATTATAATATTATTTTATTATTTTCAACTTCGATCCGCCATAACTCTTGGACGGAGTGTCCAAATGAAGTGCCGTTAGTGGCGTTGTGACCCTAATGGTAAGACAGACTATTTAAGATAGTTTCCAGGTTTTTGGACTGAGAACATGGTGTGGGCCCCATGAGGCTGGGTTCTGGAATTTGTGGAGAAATGTGACTTTTTCACCAGGTGATCATTTTAGAGGATCTAGAAGTCGATCCTGTGGGTTATTCCGAGGGGATCTCAATGGTGTGATCCTCTTTATGAGTTTCGAGATCGTGGTGTGGGCCCCACCAGGGCTGGCTATGGAGAATAGTACCTTCTTCACTAGGTGTCCAATTTGGAATATCGAGTAGTCGATCTTGTGGATTTTTCCAAGGGGATCGCAATGCTGTGATCCGCTTAATGAGTTTTGGGATCGTGGTGTGGGCCCCACATGAGCATGCTATGGTGAATAGTACCTTTTTCATCGGTTGTCCATTTTAGGTAAGTAAACAATCTATCCTATGTGTTTTTCTGCGTGGATCGCAATGGTTGCCTAGGTATCAACATTGGAGGTGTGCAGTGTGGCGTTGTGGAGGGTCACTCGGGTTAGCAATGTTTAGACTAGCAATGGTTGAGGTTACTCCCATGGTTCACTCCTACGAGGGTTCGTGAAGCATCACAAACTTAGTATAGGTTTGTGATCCTCTCGATGGGATGTTTAACCTATTTGAGTTGTGGAATCACTATGCTGGTCCTAGAGCAGGATCATCTAGCATAGATTCCCTAGATCGGGTTATTCGTATTATCGTGACGTCTTATCTAGAGGTGGTGATCCTCTATCTAGCAGGATAACCCCGTAGGGTTTTTGGAATCATCAGGAATATGATACCCTATGTAGTGGGACATTCTCAGTAGGGTTGTGTCATCATCGGTTATACAATCCCCTACTCAGCATGAGGATTATAGTAGGGTTGTGGTATCATTGGTTATATGATCCCCTACTCAACGTGTTGTTTTTATAGGGTTGTGGCATCATCCGTTCAATTTTCTATAGCACGAGATGTACCAGATAAGGTTTCAGTATCACCGTGACCATCGTGACACGGGTGATGATCTTTTATCAGAGTGACATGTTCTTATCAAGTGCTAGATTGGGTTGTGGTATCCCCCAGCAGATCCTAGGAGTGATCCCCTATCTGTGAGATCTACGAATGCCATATTGGGTTGTGGTATCCCCAGCAGATCCTGGGAGTGATCCCCTATCTGTGAGATCTACGAATGACAGATCGTGTTGTGGTATCCCCCAGCGGACCCTGGGAGTATTACCATATCTATGAGAGTTTCATATACCGGTGTTGGTTCTAGTATCCCCTTACAGAACCTAGGAGCATTCCCCTATCTGAGGAGTTTGGTGTTTGTGTTGTCTCACTAAGGTTTCCTCAATCATGACATCTAATGAACATGATCTCTTGGATGAGTGTATGAGATGATTTTGTGGGACCATATGGAGTGTATCTCTCGAATGAGTTTCATCTCGGATGATAGTGATCATGGAGTGTGCTCTCCTGGTTGTGAGCCATTGCTGGTGATAAGGTCGGTAGCTCATGTGGATTGGTGCATGATCTGAGTATATCTGGATGTTTTTTGTATATGTATGAGCATATACCTGAGAGGATGTTCATGTTTTATGAATGGTAATTCACCTGGATTGAGATGACTAGTTGTGTTTAGATGAGGTTGGTCTTGAGAAGGAGTTAATCTCTCATCTGGGTTCCCTCTGGCTGGGATGAGAGGATTTTTTAATTTTAGTTGTTGTATTTTGTTTTGGGTTTTTGGGGTTCCGATTGAGTATTGTTATACTCACATCTGAATGGTCTTTTCTAGCACATGTTTCTGTCTTGTGCAGACCATATGCATTTCGACAGAGTCCCAAGGGGACCTGGAGTAGGCGGAGCTGAGTGAGAAGGACTGACAGTGGAGTCTTACCGGAGCTGTGCTGAGGAGCATTCCGGTGGTGCTTCTAGCAGCGTACCCCTTCTTCTGAGCAGGTTGGACGCCTTTTGTAGATTTCTTTTATTGGGCCCTATTTTTTTCCTATTCATACTACTGTTGCACTCTGGTTTGGGATATTTGTATGCATGCATTTAGTTTTCAGTTTTATATATCTCTGCACTGTTGTATTGAGGTGTATGTGGGTGCCTGTGTGTAGGTACCTTAGGTTAATGCCTCCCTTGTGTGTGATAGCCTACTCAGTGCTAGTGGCTAGCCCCTGGCCAATTAGAGGTGGGCTTGGGGAGTCATGGATAAAGCCCTGTTGGGTGGGGTCATGAAAGTGTGGTATCAGAGAAGGTTCCACCATTGGGATCTCAGATCATAGCTGGTCTAGGTGTGAGTTTGGATTGGGTTTCATATCGGTATTGTTATGATTTTTCATGTTTGTATTACAGGCCAGGGACTCCAGTGTTAGTGCAGAGCCGACGTATCCATTCACTAGGACTCTGATAACCTTCTTATCGACTAGGGACATTTGGACACTAGTCGCAGGGACATAACGGTACATGCATCATATAGGACTGGGGTTTTGTGTTTCCCTTGTTTTTCATGAGTCAGATATCAATATATACTCTTTGAATATGGTGTGTCCTGATTGTATTTCAGGATGCCTCTTCGGCGACAGCCCGTTAGAGTTTCGCAGTGGGATTGTGGTGACAATCCACCCCATGTAGAGGCTGTAGACAAGGGAACAGGTTCTGAGGCTGCACCTCCATGTGGTCCACCAGTTTTTCCACCACCTATCAAGCTACTGGTTGTGTCGGTTGTGCAGGATGAGTTTGCGTGTAGGCTAAGTGCCCTGCACTTGTTCCAGAGGTAGCGACCTCTGAGGTTCTGGGATGGTCCATACCCTCAGGCAGTTGAGAAATGGCTCGATGCAGTCAGCTGAGTTTTCTGCCTGGTGAGGACACCCCCAGATTAGATGGTGGTCCTAGTAGGGAGTCTTATACAAGGTTCGGAGGGGAGATGGTGGGGTTTGGTGATGTAGTCCCATGATGAGGAGATTCTCCTGTGGGTAGATTTTGAGCTTCTCTTCAGGGAATAGTTCTATCCAGTGACGTTAAGGTCAGTGCAGATTCAGGGGCTCCTACAGCTTTGAGAAGTGGTCAAGACTATGTCAGGGTACTCATCAAGGTTTACATACATGTGTCTCTACTCCCTGGATAAGGTTTGATACCCATTCATTAGGTCTCGGACTTTCGATCAGGGCCTACACAGAGACATCCTAGAAGGTGTGGGTTTCTTGTGTCTTCCCACCAAGTTTAGAGTGGTGGGGCGATCCTTGGTGGTGGAGGGATTTCTCGCTGAGCTTATTCATCCCGTCAGTGTTGGGTGCATGGCAGCTGAGATGTTGTAAAATGGTATCTAGCGGTAGGCGCAAGGGTCTGGATGTGGCTGACATTTCAGGAGGCGACCCTAGGATGGAGAATCTGAGGCTCAGGGCTCACAGGCCAGTTTTGGTCAGCCGTAAGAGAGGTGGTGTTATGCTTGATATGGTCGGGGACATCTTTCTATAGATTTTTAGACCTGTCGTTTTTCTAAGAGAGATTCGGTCAACAAACCTCTTTGGTAGAGGCAGTGTGTTGAGTATGGCAGTCTGCAGGGCGGTGGATGTGGCGTTGGAGCTGGTGCAGTAGTAGGAGGTGGTATACAGTATCAGATGGCACCACCACCACCCCCAGGTGGTCCACGCTAAGATCAGGGTGTTGGAGGTCGAGGTCGAGGACAACTGCATTCAATTGAGGTTGTTGACCTAGAGGCTTCACAGATGAATTGAAGTACGCCTTGTGTCCTTTCTACTTTCTACAGTCATTTTGATAAACACTATTTAGAGGTACTCTTCCCTTTTCTTTTCTTGATTGAGTTTTTATCAGGGAGTTGGTAGGAACCTTTGTGGGTTTTGTTCGTGGTGCTTCGAATGTGTAAGGAAGAGGGATCATTCCCCCAACGAGATGCATTTTGGTGACATGATCAAAACTGAGTGGGCGAGATAGTACTGCCCAAAGTGGATACTTTCGAGGTGTGGTGGACGAGTCCCTTTGAAATATGTGTTCTATCATGAAAGGTTGTTGGTGAACCCGCTAGCATGGGAGTCCCAATTGAGAGTACAGTTGATTTCTTCGTACTTATGGCTTTTCGGGATCGAAAAGTTCTTTGGTGGGGAGGATTAATTGACTCAGGATTTGGCCCTATCAGACTTTGGAATATTCCTATGAAAAAATCTAGTGCTAGGTGCGAAGACGACATGCGATTCCGAGGCCCGATGTTCCCAAAATTAATTTTCTAAAAATATTACGTATTTTTATACTATGCATGAGGTGGGAACAAGTTATCTCTTAAAATGTAGTTCTAATCGGAAATATGAGAGCCTAGATTCATGCAGAGCGTGCCGTTTACCCTAGGCAGGGTGTAAAATTTGCAGGCGCGGGCATTCTGTGGAAGAATCCACCAAGGGAATTTTAGTTAATAAATGGACATGTTTCTCATGAGCATTGGCTCGAATAACTTCTAAACGTGATCTTCGATTGAAATTCTAAGCTCTTCGTTGCGTTCGGAACACCGTGATTACCCAAGGGGTTCCATAAACATTATCTGCACCAGTTACGGGGTCGAAGGCGAGTCTGAAGCTAGACAGTTTGATGGGGAGGATTTAATTTAAAAAAAATCTCTCTCCCCTCACCTCTCAATTGATAATACGATGGAATTCAATCCCATCCCTCCCTCTATTTGGCGATGAACATATCGGAGCCCTAATCATCAAAACGAGGTGTCGATGAGCTCCAATTTTGACAGCGGTCGCTCCTAGATTGAGCTGCGGCAACAACGGAGCGCAAAAATCATCGACGATCTTCCAAAAGGTAGGTGTTTTATTTTTTAAAATCCATGATCCTATTTTTTTGTTGTTTTTATTAATATTTTTATTAGGGTTGTTTAGTTTGGGTCCTGAGATTTCCCAAACATGTTTCAAATATGAATTTAGAGCCCCAGGGTGCTCCCGGTGGATCTCGGATGTTTTCTGACTAGAAACTCAGATTCTAGAGGTGGCTATGGCAGATTCCAGCGAGGGAGGCAGTGGTGCAATAGAGCTGTAGTGGATTCTGGCTCTGGGACTGTGGTTTCTGGCATCATCATGGTCGTTTTTGGCGAGACATGCAGTGGTCCGGCCCGGTTTTTCTGGGGGGGGGGGGGGGTTAAACCCCTGTAACTCGCAAACCGGGAGTCCAATTTCAGATATGTTTGTGGAGACGTGAAGCTTGCATCGAGATGAACCACTTGATATTATTTACACAATTTTGTGAGTTAGGTGTTTATCCTAGGGCCAAGAAATATTGAATATAATAATAATATTTTTTTATTTTCAACTTCGATCTGCCATAACTCCTGCACGGAGTTTCCAAATGACATGTCGTTAGTGGATTTTATAACCTAATGGTACGACTAAATTTTCAAGATTGTTTCCATGTGTTGGGAGTGAGAAGAAATTGTGGGCCCCATGAAGCCAGGTTCTGGCATTTGCGGAGAAACATGTCTTTTCCACAGGGTGCCTATTTTGGACGATCAAGTAGTCAATCCTGTGGGTTTTGTTGAGGGGATCATAATGGTGTGATCCACTTGACGAGTGTCGGGATCATGTTGTGGGCCCTACACAGGCTGGCTATGGTGATTAATAAATTTTTCACCAGGTGTCTATTTTGGACGATCGAGAAGTCAATATCGTGGGTTTTTTCAAGGGGATCACAATGGTGTGATCAGCTTGATGATTTTCAGGATTGTGGTGTGGGCCCCACACGGGCAGCCTTCGGTGAATAATACCTTGTTCACCGGTTCTCCGTTTTGGGTGAGTAAAATCTCTATCCTGCATGTTTTTACATGTCGATCGCGATGGTGGCCTCGGTATTGGCCTTGGAGTTGCGCATTGTGGGGTTTTGGAGGGTCGCTCGAGTTAGCGACCTTCCAACCAGTAGTGATTCCGTGTACTCCATTGGTTTTCTCCTAGATGGTTCATGAGACATCACAACCTTATTATAGGTTTGTGATCCAATCGATGGGATGTTTAATTTTTTAGAGTTGTGGAATCCCTCCTGTGGGCCCGGAGTGGGATCTTCAAACATTGTTTCCCTAGATCGGGTTCTTGGCATTGCTGTGACCGCTTATCTATGGGCGAGGATCACCTATCTAGAAGGTTAACACCATCTGGTTTTTGGCATCATCGGTAATATGATCCCCTATGTAGTGGGCTAGGCTCAATAGGTTTGTTGCATGGTTGGGTACAAGATCCCATACGTAGCATATGGATTATAGTAGGGTTTCAATATCACTGGTTATATGATCCCCTACTCATTGTGTGGTTATTATAGGGTTGTGGAATCATCAGTTCGATCCCCTACATTGCAAGATGTACCAGATAGGGTTTTTGGTATCGTCGTGACTGTCGTGACATGGGTGACAATCCTCTATTTGAGTGACATTCTTTTGTCGAGTGCCAGATCGGGTTGTGTTATCCCCCAGAAGATCCTTGGAGTGATCCCTTGTATGTTAGAACTATGAATTCTAGATCAGGTTGTGGTATCTCGCAGTGGATCCTGATGTGATACTTTATATGTGAGATCTATGAATGCCAGATCGTGTTTTGCTGTCCCCCAGCGGACCCTGGGAGTGATCACTTATCTGTGATATCTTCGAATACTGGTGTGGGTTCTGGTATTCTCTATTGGACCCTAATAGTGATTCCCTATCCAAGGAGTTTGGTGTTTAAGTTGTTTCAGTGAGTTTTCCTCAGTGACAATATCTGACGAAGTTGATCTCTCATGTGAGTGTCTGAGATGTTTGTGTGGGACCCAATAGAGTGTATCTCTTGCACGAGTGTCATCTGGGATGACAGTGATCATGGAGTGTGCTCTCCTGGTTGTGAACCGATTCTGGGGATGAGGTTGGTACCTCAGGTGGCTTAGTGTGTGAGCTGAGTATATCTGGATGTTTTTCATATACGTAAGAACGTATATCTGAGCGTATTTTCATGGTGTATGTATGAGAATACACGTGGATTGAGCTGACTAGTTGTGTTTAGCCAAGGATGGTCTCAAGATGGATTTTATCTCTCGTCTGGGTTCCCTCTGGCTTGGATGAGAGAAATGTTTCCTTTCAGTTGACCACTTTTGTTTTGGGGTTTTCGGGTGTCTACTGAGTATTGTTATACTCACCCTAGACGGTATTTTCCACACATGTTTGTGTTTGCTACAGACCACAGGACATTCAATAGAGTCCTAAGAGGACTCAGAGCAGGAGGAGCTGAGTGAGATGGACTGACCATGGAGTCTCACTGGTGCTGTGCCGATGAGCTTTCTGGTGGTGCTTCTGGCACCGTACCCCTTCTTCTGAGAAAGTTGGACAACATTGTAGTTTTCTTTTTTTGGGCCCTGTTTTTTCCATTTCTGTGTTTGCTGTTACACTATGGTTTGGGATAATTGTATGAAAGAAATTACTTTTCAGTTTTATATATCACCGCACTTGTAATGGATCGGGTTGTTGGAGGTCCATTACTTAGTAAAAATATGATGTGTGAGGTGTTCTAGGTGGTCTGGGAGGCCATCTCAACTTCTGGGTGAAGTTTGACCTAGGGTAGGCCTACTAGTAGCCTTAGCCTACCGGTAGCTCGACCTACTTGTAGCTCGACCTACCGGTAGACACTTCCTACCGGTAGCTCGGCCTACCGGTAGCTCGGCCCATAGGTAGATTGGCCTACCAGTAGTCACGGCTTACCGCTGGCTCCGTTACCGGTGGCTCGGTCACCGGTGGCACGGCCTACTGGTAGATTTGGCCAACCGGTAGACCTAGCCTACTGGTGACCACAGGTTTTCCCAGTGGTGCCTCCTTTGGTGAAAATTATCTTTTAATTCATGCTATGACCCCATTTAAAATGATTAATGTGTTTTAATTAAATATTGGTGAGTCCTTTTTAAACAGCCTCGAACCACGAGGACCCCTTAATGACGTGTGGGGTGTCCCAGCCACGTATTCAACCCACTATCCGCAGTTTTTAGTCTTTTTCTCCATATCATAACCATCTAGGAGTGCTGTATGTCAGCCCTTATCAGCCTTTATAACCTAAAATCTTCTCCCTAAAATTCTTTTCTGATAATCCTTCTCGGAGAACCCTTCCTTCCGACGAGACGTACCCCTATTATGAAGTCTTCCTTGATCGGGTTCCATGATTTCCTTCCACTCATGTTTTCCAGCTTCCATGTCAGTACTTAACGTTGATCCTTGATCGTCATGTAGGGTTTCACCTTCGACTCTCCATTCTATGTATCTTGCAGGGTGGGTACGCTACTATTTCCGTTGAATTGGATGAACCAAAAATTAATGAAGATAATAAACAGACTCTATATGAAGGGGAGGAGTGTGATTGATGATGGTGCTCTGTTTTTATACATGATTGAAGATTTCTAAATTGTGTGGGCTTATGACCACTGAAAATCATGGTCGTTGGTGGTCTTTCTTTGTGCACTAACAATCCCTTACCCCTTGTGATGTTCAAATGTCTTGAATTTTGGTTGTGGACTTTTGATGTGTAAAGAAAATTGGTTAATTCCGTATATTCGGCTGAACAAATTGAAAGCACCAGGATCAACTCCATTTCTATGATAACCTCGGTTTAAGACCAGTGGAATTGAAATCATGGAGTGTGTTAAATATTTTAAATCTTAAAATACCTGTTGGGTTTACCTTGTGTCAGATGTTTTGGTTTTATTGTTTACTCCAAGGGCCATTTGTGGATGAACAAATGGTTTTCTGGTATGGTAGATTAGATTATTGTGGGTGATGTGGGTGGGGATGGGATCCTTTATTTGTATCACGAATTAGGGTGGGATCCTCTATTGTTGAGACTCCAATGACTCTTGGATTTTGGGGACATGGGGCTGTATCATGGGGTTTTATTTGGTTCTAGAACATCGTGGGATCTCACTTATCCCTTTGTTGTTGTGAGCTTGCAATAGAACCAAGTGTGGATGCTGAAATTGTTGTTGGGTGTAACTTTTTCCCTTGGTTTGTGCTTATGCTGTTAGTTGCCCAGTTGTGCAGAATCTTATCTAAACATTATTACTGAACATGAAATCATGGATGGGAAAAATGGGGATTTGGATTGATGTGAGTTGTGACATGGCAAGGGTGTTGTTCTCCTCTCTTATGAACGAATAGTAAGGATAGTGTTCTTTGGTATGGCTGAAGAAAAACCTAGATTGGGTGAGTGCTTGTTTCCTCTACATATACTTGTAATTTTGTGTTTCTTATTCGCGCCCCACCCAAGTTGATCACATAGTGCCGAACACCCCCATTTCATGTGGGAGGGTTTTTTTCTCAACACTACTATTAGTGGTTGGTTATTAGCTCCTTTTTTTTCCTTTCCCAGATAGAACAAGTATCTTCGAGCATGCTATTGTAAAGACCCATAAATTTCAAGGGAATTTTTTTTATTTTTCTTTGGGATTTTACGAGTACGCAGTTTCTGACAGCACATAATTCCAAGTCCCGGTGTGCCCGGAATCATTTTCAGAAGTTTATCTTGGGTACGTTCAATGAACGAACGAGCAGGTTTTCCTGACATTTGAACCGGTGATCGGAATAAAAATCTTAGGGAACCGATTAAACCACAACACATGTATTTTCTTAGGAACACCTTTTCTAGAGTTTCATTTTCATGGGTGAGTTTTTTAAATAAATTAGTTAACTGAGGAGTGAAATAAAAATTTGTGCTACGAATTTTATTTCTATTCAAAGCAGTTACAACCTATGAATGGAAGTTGAGGTGGGACCCACTACGTTCTAAATCCATATGGTGGGATAATAGTGAGGTAGGTCCCAAACGAACCACAACCCCATCAAACCCCCTTTAAAACCTCCCTCGTGCATTTATTTGTGTAACACACATGCACCTCCCCCATTTTAATGTTAAGTCAACTCAAGTAGTTTTTCTTCCACATTAAATACATGCCAATAAAACGCCAAATTAATTGGATAAGGTGCATTAATTAATTTGATGAATTCATTTTGAATTTCTAATTAATGATGGCTTGTGTGTGTTTAAATTAAATAAGATAACGTCTTAATTCATTTTGGGGGTGATTCGCTGTGTGGAGGTGAGAACCCTTGAAGATTTTATTCTTCCTTCATGGAGAATGCGAAGAACACCAAATATTCAACGAAGAACATCGTCTCGTATTTTCATCTTCTTCCCACGTCAAAGGAAGCGAGACTCCACATCCTTCATCAGGCGAACATCGACAATGTATAGATATTCATTCCGCGACACCATCTTCTGCGACACCGTTTCTCCGCGATGATCCTCGTTCGAGGACTTCTTCCAGGTATGGGGTTTTCGTATAATGAATATGTGATTTATCCCCTCGTACATACGTATTTTAATTTCAGGGTGTTTGAATAATTTACCTTTTATAAAATAAACCATCATCTAAAGCATGTCTTTTAAAGATTGCCTTTGAAAAACACCTAATGCGGAGGGTGTGGGCCGAACAAACAAGGGCCAACAACCCTCCACAGTTTGTTTATTGGTGTGCAGATAGATGGGGGACGATAAAGTGGGCCGCAAAGGCGTTTTGAACCCTTCTCAGTAATATACGGGACCCAGGAGAGCCGCAGGCGCAGACGGTGGGCAAAACGGTCCATCGGAGCGCGTCCGGTGGTCCGCGGAAGGTGCTGCCGGCGGCTGGCCCCGGCCGGCCACCCGGAGGCGGTGGCGGGAACACCGGATCCCATGGCCACGCGAGATCCGGGGAAGAAGCGCTGACCAGTCCCGCGTTCTCAAGAAAAGGGGCGCAACACGTCCTCCCCCCAAGCTCGGCCCGCTGGCCGAGCCAGCGCCCCCCCCCCCCCCCCCGGCCGGGATACGGAATGACGCGCGGACCAAGCCGGTTCATGCCCTTCCGGGCCTCGCCGCGCCCTGTCGGGCTGGTCCAGGCCACACCGGGCAGGGATGGGCCGCACCGGGACGGGTCAGACCCGGACCCGGGTCAGGGCGACCCAGTTCGGGCCAACCCAGGGGTGGTTGGGCTAGGCCGGGC
Organism: Viscum album; assembly: GCA_963277665.1. Lineage (NCBI taxonomy): Eukaryota > Viridiplantae > Streptophyta > Magnoliopsida > Santalales > Viscaceae > Viscum > Viscum album. Next base: position 117,359,446 of record OY728127.1, read on the forward strand.
CAGACCCAGACCCCCCATTTCGGACTGTTTTCAGTCATTTGCCCATATCTTGGGCTTCAGACTTCTGATCGATGCACTGTCATTTGCATTGGGATCCTTGGATTGAGGCGGCCGTTCCGATATATTACACTGAAGGTTTCGGAGAACATTGGGTACGGCCGGGTTGGTTCGAACATGAAACAAACCGGGCCCTCGGAGCCGAAACACTTATAACTTGAGCTCCGGACGTCTGATTGACGTGTCGTTGACTTTGTTGGATTACTCATGGTGAGATGGACCTTATGGATTATTCTTCTCGAGTTTTGGACATATTTGGAGTGTAGTCGGGTTGGTTTTTATTTAAAAACCAATGGGACCACTGGAAGGAAAAAAGCAATTAACTCTAAGACCGGGAATCCGATTGACGTGCCCTCTGTCACGTTGAGTTTCTATCATCTTGATGGAAATTTGGGAAACATAAAATTCATACTGTGTGCAGTTGATGTATCGACCCCCCTTGGCTCGTGGAGCGGACCCTCCCGAAATCGATCATGTTGTGTGCTGGAACCCTAAAGCAGGTTGCGACTGCAACAACGAGGATGACTTCACTGAAATTCTTTGTGGGTTCGGAAGCGCTGACGACTGCACTGAAATCCTACGTGGGATCGGCAGCAACGATGACTGCACTGAAATCCTCCATGGGTTCGGCAGCGATGACGATCGTACTGAAATCCTATGTGGGTTTGACGGTGATGACTACGGTTCTTGTATCCTATGTGGCTCTGGCAGAACTATTGTTCTTGTATCCTACATGGGTCCGATAGTGTTTGACTCTGTAGTTGTATCCTACGTGGGTCCGGCAGTGTAGCTGGTCTTTAATCCTACGTGGGTCTGACAGCTTAGCTGGTTTAGTATCTTACATGGGTCCCAGCTTAGATGAATCAATGGCTACATCTGATCATCTCTATCACTTTACGAAGAAGTATACCTGTGTGAGCTGATTCTTGACTATTCAATCAATATCATCGATATGATTGGCTTGCTTTCTAATATGGATAGTATTGTGTTATCCTGTGTGGACTAGATCGAACTTGGGCTCGGATGTTGAAGCTGAACTGTAATTGTTGACTTAGGTATATGTATGGGCATACACCTAAGTAGTGTTGGTTGTTACTTTGTGATTGTTTCTTTCCCTTGTTGATTATACTATGTGGATTCTGGGTGACCTTCGGGGTCTCGGGGTCCCTACTGAGTAGCGTATACTCACCCCTACACGGGCTATGCCTGCACTACGTTGTGTTGCATGCAGACAATAGACAATGCTGATCATGGTTGAGGCTTGTGGAGCAAGACGATACCTAGAGGTGGACCACTATGTGGGGCGCACTTCGAACAGATGGCTTGAGCTGAGGACCATAGAAGACAATCTGTACTCACCCTTCACTTGGAATTTTCTAGAAGATGGATTGGACTTTCTACTTACTTTTTTGCTCTTGTACTCTCTTTCAGTTGTACTTTACTTTCCGTTGAACTGCACTTTTCAGTTTGGGTTTGTATTCTGGTCTACTTACTTTTCCGCACATACCTTTCCTCACTTACTTTTGTACCCAATTTTACTTAGTGTTTAAATCTACTAGCTTACTCTACGGTGTTAGTTTACTATATAAAGGCAATGCCTTCCATATTTATTGTGATTTATGCCTCTGGTGATAGTCTCCAGCCCCTGGCCTATGGGAGACGGGCTTGGTGTAGTCACGGCACTGGTCCCGAGGATGGGCCATCAAAAATTGATATCATAGGAGTTCGGTTCTACCACAGAACTCAGGACTCTGATCTTCCTTCTATGTGAAGAAATAGTGTTAAGGGTATTGAGTGTGGTTATCATTCCAGGGAGTCGAGTGTTGGTGCGGTGGCCGACGTATCCGTACACCAGGACCCTGACTTCTGATTTCTGACTCAAGGCACAAAAATATTTATTTCTGGTGTGTTTCGAAGTTTTCCTTGTGATTACTTTGTGTCAGCTCACCAGGTAAACTTTTTTGACTGTGGAACACCTGTTTCTTTTCAGGATGGCCTGACGACGACAGCTAACTAGGGTTTTGAGACTTGTACGAGACGACATCCCACTGAGTGATGAGACCTCGGTGCAGGGACATCTTATAGCGGAGGCACCGGTGGTGCCTCTACACACCGAGCCATCGTTTCCACCAGCCCCAACCATTGAGAGTGCACATTGTCTCAGTGCACTGCATGAGTTTTAGCGTTAGAGACCGCCCAGGTTCCATGGGGATACGGACCCTAAAGGAGCTAAGGATTTGCTGGAGGAGGTTGTGGGAGTTTTCAGGTTAGTGGGGACAACAGCTGACCTCATGGTGATCCTTACAGTGAGCCTCCTGCACGCGACAGCAGGCAGATGGTGGAGCTTGATGCTCCAGGTGCACGACGAGGCATCCCTTCCCTGGACGGAATTTGAGAGCCTCTTCTGCTCAGAGTTCAACCCAGCCACCCTCTATGCGGTGCGCATCTAGGAGCTACTATAGCTGCGGCAGGGCAGCATATGGATCACCAAATACTCGGCGAGATATACCGATATCTCGTGCTATTCGACGGATATGGTACAAGACCCATTCTTCCAGGCCCAGACCATCGAGCTGGGGATGAGGCATGAGATCAGGGCATCGATGATCTCCCTCAGCTTTCCGACACATGCAAGAGTACAGGAGCGAGCCCTTCTCATAGAGAGATTTCTTGCTGAGCCTACAGCAGCAGAGAGACCTACCACTGGGTGGCATGTAGTAGAGTTGTCTGCAGCTGGTAGTTGTCAGACATCACATGGGTCCAAGCAGACCAGAACCTCAGGCAGACAGCCTCAGGACACTGGCTCAGAGGTGCAGGGCACATAAAGTAGATCCAGCCTTCCGAGGAGCAGACTGTGCTACACATGCGGCGGGCAGGGTCACATGGCTCGTGACAGCCCGACCAACCGTGTAGAGGAGCAGTAGACTATTGAGGCACCACCCAGGTAGAGGCAGAGGGTCAACCGTGGCGGTCCACAGGGAGTAGGCGGACAAGGTAGAGGAGTTGGCCAGGCAGCAGGTGGTGGGAGATGCTTTTAGGCTTTACCACCACCACCACCACCAGGAGGCCCACCCCGTCCACAGGGAGATGGCTGGCAGAGATAGGCATAGCTTCATGCAGCGGAGGCCTACGACCACAGCGCTCCAGAGATGATTTGAGGTACTATCATTGTCTACTCCACCCTTTCATTTGTTCTTATAAACACAAGAGCGAGTCATTCTTTTATTGTCGCTGCACTTGTTCGGAGTTCAGAGATTTCGACGGAGCCGTTGGCTCGATCATTACGGATAAAGACTCTTATGGGAGCATACTCTATGATTACGCACTGATTCCAGCATTGTGAGCTTACTCTAGGAGGTGAGAGCTTTGGCTGGGATCTTCTTGTAGCGGCATCGAGGCCATACGACTTCATCTTGGGCATGGATGGGTTTTATACAGTCCATGCTCAGATCAACTTTATTAGGCGCAAGGTGTGGTGTGTTATCACTGATGGTAGCAGGTTCACCTTTACCGGTGAGAAGGGATCCTTTGCAGCGCAGGACAGACTCTCACAGAGGAGAGGGCAGCCAATCACTCATTAGTTGGCTAGCCCCATCCTAGAAGTAGTGGATGTGCAGAGTCTGAGTTTTCCTGCAGTGGTGGATCAGTATGCGGACGTTTTCCCTGATGATGTTCCAGGACTACCTCCTCGTAGAGAGGTAGAATTTTATATCGACCTGTACCCCGGGACAACCCCGATATCCACACCAGCATATCATATGGCTCCCGCTGAGCTTCAAAATCTACTGGTACAGCTGGAGTACTTGCAGGGCAAGGGATTCATCTGACCCAGTGTTTCTCCCTGGGCTTCCCCGATTTTGTTCTCCAAGAAGGCGGACGGGAGCTTACGACTGTGAGTCGACTATCTTCACCTGAACCAGGTGACCTTGAGGAAAAAGTATCCACTATCGAGGATTGATGACCTCTTTGATCAGCTCTAGGGAGCACGGTGGTTCTCGAAGATAAACCTCAGATCAGGCTATCATCAGCTCAGAGTTCTGGACGAGGACTTGCAGAAGACGGACTTCAGATGACAGTATGGACACTATGAGTTCTTGGTTATGCCTTTCGGCGTATCCAACGCTCCATCAGTGTTTAGGAGTCTCATGAACGGGATCTTTCAGCCATACCTCGATCGATTTTTCATGATCTTCATCGACGACATATTGATATACTGGACCAATGAGGAAGATCAAGCCCACCACTTGTGGGTTGTACTGGACACACTGCAAGAGCACCAGCTTTATTATAATATCTCAAAGTGTTAGTTCTGGTAGCATTAGGTCCACTTCTTGGGAAACGTCACCTCTGAGTTGGGAGTTGCGGTGGACCGTACTAAGATCGAGGCAGTGCTAGCTTGGGAGTCACCTAGGAGTGTGACGGAGGTGCGGAGTTTATTGGGGCTATCTGGATACTACCAGAGATTCATGCCATACTTCTCTAGAGTTTTGGCACCACTCTCAGCATTGAAGATGAAGGGGAATCCCTTCATGTGGTAAGATAGATGTCAGTAGAGCTCTTAGGAGCTGAGACAGAGGTTGACCAGCACACCTATCTTAAGGCTACCGGAGGAGGTACTTGGGTATGTAGTCTACTGTGATGAATTAGGGACCAGACTCGAATGTGTCCTGATGCAGGAGTTGGTAGTGATCGTTTATGGATCACGCTAGTTGAGGCAGCCTGAGGAGAACTACGCTACCCATGACCTGGAGTTATCAGCAGTGGTCTTCGCTCTAAAGATGTTGCGAAACTATCTGAAGGGAAAGAACTTTACATTCTACTCTAACCACCAGAGTCTCAGGTACATTTTCTCGCAGAAGGACCTGAACCTGAGACAGTGTCGATGGCTCAAGTTCTCTAGGAATATGACTTTGACATAGTCTATACTCCTGGAAACGGGAACGGAGTAGCCGATTCTATCAACAGGTGGACGAGCATTCAGCTACTTGGGGAGGCGACATAGTAGCTAGCCACTTTGTAGATATCCTTCATGGATAGAGATGGAGAATCCTTTCATTAGTCACTCATAGTCACCGCTCCACTACTACAACGGGTACGAGAGGCACAACGTGGGGATGCTGACTGTGAGACTCGACATGCACAGATTTCCACGGGACAGGCACATGATTGTATTTCTATGGGGGGAGAGCGCGTCGTACTTTTTAGAGGGCGTACCATGGTACCAGCTTATTTAAAAGAGGAGGTTTTGAGATATTTCTACACTTACCATTTAGCGGTTCATCCAGGAGTGGTGAAGATATACCAGGATCTCAGACGACAGCACTCGTGGCAGGGTCTGAAGAATTTTTTGGCAGTGTTCGTTTCTCGATTCCTCACATGCCAGTTGGTGAAGGTGGAGAACCAGGTACCAGCAGGCTTGGTACAACCCTTGGAGGTCCCAGAGTGGAGGTGGTATGGGATATCTATGGATTTCATGACTGGACTACCACGTACATCCATAGGTCACGACTCCATTTGGGTGATTGTCAGCTAACTCACCAAGTCGGCCCACTTCTTACCCATCAGAGAGGAGTGATCGGTGGAGATCCTGGGACGCCTTTATATTCAAGAGATTGTGCAGCTTCATGGTGTTCCATCATCTATCGTCTCCGATCGAGATTCTCATTTTACTTCCTGTATTTGGAAGGGGTTGCAAGAGGCATTCGGGACACAGCTACGTCTGAGCACCACCTTTCACCCTCAGACGGACGGTCAGATGGAGATGACCATTCAGAATCTCTAGGACATGCTCTGTGCATGTTTCCTCGACTTTGGTCACAGCTGGGAGTACCACCTACCATTGGTGGAGTTTGCGTACAACAACAGATACCACTCCACCATCGGGATGGCACCATACGAGGCATTGTACGGAAGACTTTGCAGATCTCCTCTGTGTTGGACAGACCCTGGGGAGTTAGCACTTGTGGGATCGGAGATGGTCTAGGCCACGATAGAGAAGGTCCAAGTCATTCGGGACCGAATGAGGAGAGATCAGAGCCGAAATAAGTCTTATGCTAACAGGAGACGGAGACCACTGGATTTCGAGGATTATGACCACATTTTCTTACATGTCTCACCTCGACGTGGATTAAGGAGATTTGGCCGGGGCGGTATGTTATCACCACGCTTCATTGGACCATTCCAGGTTCTCAACATGATAGGTGAGGTGGCTTATCGCCTGGATCTACCACCTCAGTTCCACCGGGTGCACGACGTCTTCCACGTATCTCAGCTAAGGAGGTACGTGCAAGACCCGACACATATCATCGACCATGGGGAGATGGACATTGACGATGGGGCGACTTTTACGGAGGTCCCAGTGGAGATCGAGGATCGAGAGGAGTGGGTCCTACGTGGGCATTCGATGTCTCTACATCACATCAGATCGCAGCACGAGAACCTCCAAGAGAGCACTTGGGAGCGGGAGGCTCAAATGCGTGCTCAGTACCCTCATTTGTTTCCCTAGTTTGTGATGTATCTTTACAGGGACTTAAAGTTCGGAGGTGGGAGTAATTTAAAGACCCTTAAATATCAATGAAATTATTTTTATTTTTATTTGAGATTTTACGAGTACGCAGTTTCTGACGGTACCTGATTCCGAGGCCCGGTGTGCCCGGAATCATTTTCCGAAGTTTAGCTTGGGTACGTTCAGTGAACAAACGAGTAGGTCTTCCTAACTTTTGAACCGGTGCACGGAATCTATATCCAAGGGAACCAATGAAACCGGAGCACTGGTATTTTCTTGGGACCACCTTTTTTGGAGTTCCGTTTTCTCTGGTGAGGATTTTAAATAAATGAGTTAACTGAGCAGTGAAATAAAAATTTGTGCTACAAATTTTATTTCTATTCTATACAGTTACAACCTATGCATGGAAGTTGAGGTGGGACCCACTACGTCCTAACCCCATATGGTAGGATAATAGTGAGGTGGGTCCCACATGTGCCAGACCCCCTTCAAACCCCCCTTAAAACCTCCCTCGTGAATTTATTTGTGTAACAAACATGCACCTCCCCCGTTTTAATGTCAAGTCATCTCAAGCAGTTTTACTTCCACATTAAATACAATCCAATAAAATGACTAATTAATTGGATAACGCGCGTGAATTAATTTGATGGATTCATTTTGAATATCAAATTAATGATGACTTGTGTTTCTGTAAATTAACCAAGACAACGTCTTATTTTTTTGGGTGATTTGCTGTGTGGAGGTGAGAACCCTCAATGATTTTCTTCATCCTTCTTGACGAATGCGAAGAACATATAAGCTTCAATGAAGCACACTATCTCATCATTTCATCTTCTTCCCACGTCGAAGGATGCGAGACGCCGCATCCTTCATCAGGAAAACATCGATGACATATGGATCCTTTTTCCGAGATGTCGTCTTCCGTGATGTCGTTTCTCCGCGTTGATCCAAATTAGACAACTTCTTCTAGGTTGGGGGATTTCGTATAATGTATATGTGATTTATCCCCTCATGCATACATATTTTAATTTCAGGGTGTTTGAATAATTTACCTTGAATAAAATATACCATCATCTAAATCATGTCATTTAAATATTTCATTTCAAAAACACATAATGCGGTGGGTGAGGGCTGAACAAACACGGCCTGAAAACACTCCACATTTTTTTATTGGTGTGAGGATCGACAAGAGACAACAGAGCTGGCCGCAAAGGCGTTTGGAACCCTTCGTAGTAATGTACGGGTCTCAGGAGAGCCGCAGGCGTAGACGGTGGGAAAAATGGACCACTGGAGCACGTCTGGTGGTCCGCGGAAGGCGCCGCCGACATACCACGACGGCGCGACGGTGGTGGGAAGACAGGATCCTGCGGCCACCCGTGATCGGAGAAAGACGCGACGAACAGCGTTGCGTCCACTGGCAAAGGGGGGGACCGTGTCTTCCCCCCCAGCTCGGCCCACTAGCCGAGCCAGTGCGCCCCCCCGGCAGGGCTGGGTGCCGGGCCGCACAGGTCCTGGTCAGACCCGGACCCGGTTCGGGCATACCCAGGGGGGTTGGGTCGGGCCTGGCCGGGCCCAGACCCCCCCATTTCGGACTGTTTTCAATCATTTGCCCATATCATGGGCTTCATACCTATGATAGATGCACCGTCAGTTTCATTGGGATCCTTGGATTGAGACGGTCGTTTCCGTATATTACACTCAAGGATTAGGATAACTTTCAGTATGGCCGGGTTGGTTCGAACACGAAACCAACCGGGCCCTCGGAGCGGAAACGCTTATAACCTGAGCTCCGGACGTCTGATTGACATGTCGTCAACTTTTTTGGATTCCTCATGGTGAGATGGACCTTTTTCCATACTCCTCTAGATTTTTGGATGCAATTGGAGTGCAGTCGGGTTGGTTTTGACTTAAAAACCAACCGGGCCCTTGGAACGAAAAGGCAAATAACTCTCAGACCGGGCTTCTGATTGACGCGTCGTATATCACGTTGAGTTCCTATCATCGAGACAGAACATTGGGATACCTCAACTCCAGACTGCGTGTCAGTTGATATATCAACCCCCTTGGCTTGTGGAGCGGACCCTCCCGGAATCAAGCATGCTGTCTGCGGGAACCCTAGAGCTGGCTGCGACTGCGACGACGAAGACAACTGCACTGAAATCCTCCGTGGGTTCGGCAGTGATGAAGACTGTGCTGAAATCCTCTATGGGATCGGTATCAGTGAGAACTGCATGGAAATACTCTGTGGGTTCGACAGTGATGACGACCGTACTGAAATCCTTCGTGGGTTTGACGATGATGACTACTGTTCTTGTATCATACGTGGGTCTGACAGTACTATTGTTCTTGTATCCTACGTGGGTCCGGCAGTGTTTGACTCTGTACTTGTATCCTACATGGGTCCGGCAGAGTAGATGGTTGTGTATCCTACGTGGCTCCGGCAGCATAGCTGGTTTAGTATCCTACGTGGGTCCCATCTTAAATGAATCAGTGGCTACATCTGATCATCTCTATCACCTTACGAAGAAGTATAACTGTGTGAGCTGAGTCTTGACTATTCAATCAATATATTCGATATTATTGACTTTCATTCCTATGTGAATTGGGTTGTGTTATCCTATGTGGGTTTGTTGTGATACCCCGTGTTGACTAGATAGAACTTGGGCTCAGATGTTGGAGCCAAACTGGAATTGGTGACTTAGGTATATATATGGGAATATACCTATGTAGTGTTGGTTGTTACTTCGTGACTGTTTCTTTCCATTTTGGATTATCCTATGTGGATTTTGGGATACCTTTGGGGTCTCGGGGTCCCTACTGAGTAGCCTATACTCACCCTTGCATGGGCTATTCCCACACTACGTTGTGTTGTATACAGACGACGAACATCGCTGATCGTGGTTGAGGCTTGTGGTGCAAGACGATACCTGGAGGTGGACCACTGAGCCTGACATACATGGAACGGACGGCTGGAGCCGAGGAGCAGGGGACACAATCTGTACCCACCCTTCAGGTGGGATTTTCCAGAAGACGGCTTGGACTTGCGGCATAAATTTCTACTGTTTTACTCTCATTCAGTTGTACTTTAATTTCCGTTGTACTGAACTTTTCAGTTTGGGTTTGTATTCTAGCCCACTTACTTTTCCGCACTTACTTTTGTACCCATTTTTACTTAGTGTTTACTCTTGCTGGCTTACTCTGTGGTGTTGGTTTACATTATAATGGCAATGACTTCCCATTTTATCGGGATTTACGCCTTTGGTGCTAGTCGCCAACCCCTGGCCTAGGGGAGGAGGGCTTCGGGTAGTCACGGTACGGGTCCCGAGGACGGGTCATGACAACTGTGATGGCCTAAAGTCCATTATTATCCCAAGAATCTCCGGGCAGGGTTGTGTGGTGGTTTTCCCAGGTGTGTACGGGCATGTGGTTTCCCAAGTATCTTTAGGATGATGCCCAGGTGTCTTTGGGCGTGGTAGTGGTTGTTCTGGCCTAGGTGTTTGTAGGCATGGTTACATGTGACAGTTGTAGCCTAGGTGTCTGTGGGCGGGTTAGTGGTTGTGGCCCAGGTGTTTGTGGGAGAGATGCATGGTTGAGGCCCAGGTGTGTGCTAGCGGGGTATGGAAGTGGGTCTACGGTGAGAATGGCGGGATTGGTCTGATTCGTATGATGTCTTCAATAACCAGTGGGAAGTGGCGCGGGGTACCCAAACATCGATGTGCTATTAATATTCATTAATTGACTTGGGTTATTTGGGGAGTGTTCCCAGGTGAGGCTTTGGTGGTTAGTTTCCTTGCTAGGTGCTTGGTTTTCCCTTTTTCCATGGGGCATTAGCATGCTTACCCACTTGTGCACGAGAGTATTTGGTTTTCCATATTGAGTATGCATGTATGCTCACCCTACATATATAAAACTCTATTCAGGTTTCCAGGAGGACCTCCGGGATCGTGCTGGACCGTACTAGCTCAGACCTTCTGACAAATCATCACAGTTGTTGTTGTTCATTCATTTGGAATTTCTTATTTGTATTCTCCTTATATATTGTCGTTTTTACTTTTGTAACATGCATTGGGAATGGTTCTTTTCTTTACTTTTACTTTCATTTTGGTCTTGTGGGATTTACTATCTTATCTCCCGATGCTATTAAAAGGAAATGGGTAATGACTTCCATTTAGTGTGTGATTATATACCCTTGGCCCTGGTTGCCACTCTAGGACCTATTGAAGGCGGGTCTCAGGGGTCATTATCTCTCCTTCAGCTTAAAGAAGGAAGGGCCTGACAATCTGCTGACCTTTCCCTCCTTTTGGTGAAGGTGGGTCATGGCATAATGGTATCAGAGGGGAGGGTTGAAAGATAAAATGGAGTCTGGAGTTAGGCACTGTGAAGATTGCATGGGATGGTAGGGAAAATGTTTTGGGTGACCTTGGTGCATGAATTAGGCTAGGGAAGACCAGCTAGGACATGGGATTTTAGGGCCCCCCCATGATCCGATGCAAGGACTCTGGACTTACCGAACGTCCAGGTGAGGCCATGCTGATTTCAGGGTAGAAACCCTTGGAAAGGTATATGAATCATAATGACTTGAGTTCTCGTGTTTCATGGGAGTTTTTGAAATTGAAATAAACAAAGACGTTTAATAAAATTTAAGAACAATATTCTGCACTGCTTGGGCTTAGGAATTCCTTGTTTACCTTGCAACTATGGAACCTGGGAGGTGAACACGTGTGGTGCGGGATATCGAGGACCAGGAGGCTACCATGGACGATTGGCGGAGAGTTGATCGAGAGGAGGAGGACGAGCAGCGGCAGAATACACTTCGGGCCTTCCAGTGACAGACCCTGGAGAAATATGAGGGCAGCACCTCTGATAAGAAGATAGAGAGCTGGCTAGAAGAGCTGGTGATAGGTTTCGGCATGATTCGGGCCATGAACGAGTACTGGGATCCTCTGGCCGACAGCCAGATATGGGGAGCATCACGTCAGTGGTGGACGCTCTACATGGGGTAGATGATAGAGGCTGAGGTGGTATGGGATGATTTTTCGAAGGATTTCTGTGCCGAATTCCTCTCTTCTACGATGAAGGCCGAAAAGAGGCAGGAGGTAATCTCCCTCTAGGACGGTAGTATGTCAATAAGGAAGCTGGGAATCAAGTTCAAGGAGCTCCTACATTTCGTTTCAGAGCTCCTTCCAGATGAGGATTCCCAGGCATGACGTTTAGAGGAGGTGCTCCGACCCTCCCTCCAGTACGTTGTTACCCCCTTCACCTTGACGATATACATGGAGGTCTAGAATAAGGCCGGAGTGGTGGAGAGGATGTATGCTCTAGGAGGTTTGTCACAAGGGGGGATCCAGTTGGGATCATCGAAGGGGAAGGCTGTCAGCACCTGACCACTAGCATCAGGACCCTCTCGGTTGCGACCAGCAGGGAGCAGGCCACAATAGTTCCAGTTCCGTTCTCTCGGTCCTCTCCCTTTGCGGACATGCCCATCACCCGCCCCAGCAGCAGCTTCCTGCTAGGCCCTTCCAGCAGCAACAGCAGGGGAAGTGAGCTCCCACTCCCCCGAGAGCAGACGTTGTAGGAGGAGGCCGACCTCAGGGCCCTCTATAGGGACCTCGACACGGGCGTGGTCGGGGTGGTGGCTGACAACCGTGAGGTATTGGAGCTGGGTGTGGGCAGTTGGACGCCACTGAGGCAGCAGTCCCAACAGGAACAGAGGTCCTTCGAGGTACGATCAGTTTGTTTATCACCCTTGCTTATGCCTTTTTTGATACCAGAGCTTCGCACTCCTTTATTGCACACAGTCTAGCCCATGCTTTTGCTATATATGCTGAGATAATTCCAGTGCCCCTGGTGCTGAGCACACCAGTCGGAGGTCAGACCAACTTGTTATATGTTTGTAGAGGATTCACACTAATGATACAGCCACACCACTCAGTCAGGGATCTACTACTACTATAGATACATCCATACGATGTCATCCTAGGCATCGATTGGCTATTCTCTATGTGTTCCTTCATCGGCTGCTTTCGAGGATGGGTTGTGTTCTCAGACATGGGTGGCCGATGCGTTACATTCACTGGAGAGCGGAGTAGTCAGAAGGGCAGCATGCAAGAGGAACCCCTACCCCCTTGCTAGCCGAGCTGTCAGTAGAGTCAGTGGATGCTGAGATGGTGGGGGTGTTAGGAATCATCAGTGAGTTTATGGACGTCTTCCCTAAGGAGGTGACGACTCTACCCCTCGATGTAATATCGATTTTGGGATAGATTTGCAACCTCGTGCTCTTCTAATTTCAATGGCCCCATCCTGGATGGAACCTTTGGAGCTACGGGAGTTGCGGATTTAGATTGACTATCTCATGAAGTGGGGTTATGTTTGACCAAGTGCGTCACTATGGGGTTCTCTAGTCTTGTTCGTAAAAAGGTAGATGGTGGTATCAGTTTGTGCATAGACTACACGAGGCTGAATCAGGTGACGATCAAGAATCACTACCCTCTTCTGAGGATAGATGATATTTTCGACCAGCTGAAAGGGGAAGGATGGTTCTCGAAGAGTGACATGCGGTCTGGGTATCACTAGTTGAGGTTGAAAGAGGGAGACATCCCAAAGATGGCCTTGAGGTGCAGATATGGGCACTTCGAGTTTCTGGTCATGCCCTTCGGCGTTTCGAACGCCCCAGCTATGTTCAGGGGGATTATGAACCCCATCTTCCGGGAGTACCTTGATCGGTTTGTAGTTGTGTTCATCGACGATATCCTGATCTATTCAAGATCAGAGGAGGACTATGCAGAGCACCTATGAACGGTTTTGGAGGTCCTCTGATAGCACCAGAAATATTGGTAGTTTTCAAAATGCAATTTCGGGATGCGAGAAGTGCACTTCATTGGGCACATAGTGTTCGAGGAGGGGGTAGCGGTGGACCCATCAAAGACCTATGTAGTTGATTCCTGGGCAGCACCCATGAATGTTGGAGTGGTTTACAGTTTCCTCAGGTTGGCGGGTTACAATCGGAGGTTTGTACCCATCTTCTCTCGAGTTAAAGAATCTTTGACAGCCTTGACAAAGAATGACCAGGTTTTCGTGTGGAGTGAACTTTGTGAGGTATCCTTCAACTATCTGAAGAAGAAGATGGTTAGTGCCCCAGGACTCAGACTACCAGAACAAGGGGCGGCGTAGGAGGTGTTCTGTGATGCTTTAGGGAATAGCCTCAGATGTGTGTTGATGCAGCGACAAGGGGTGATCTCTTATGGGTCTAGGAAGCTACGCCGTCATGAGCGTGAATTATGCCACCCATGAACTGGAGCTTGCAGAGGTCATTTTTGCACTAAAATTATGGTTACATTACCTCATCAGAGAACGAATTTTGGTCGTCACAGATCACAATTGTTTGAGGTATATCTTCTCCCAGCGGGACCTAAACTTGTAGCAGTGGAGGTGGGTGGAGTTACTCCAGGATTATGACTTCGATATTTCCTACACTTCAGGGAAGGGGAATGTATTGGCCGATGCCTTATGCAGGTGATCAAAAAAGGATGCGGTCCGAGAGTTGGAAGAGGCCTGGAAGGCAATGGAGGAGTTGGTTGCCTTGTACCTGGATGCATGAATGGATAGCGGTTGAGGTTGTACGTATCAGATGACAGTGTAGTCTTCTCTGTTTCAGCATGTAGAGGAGCCTCCGTGGTGGGACCCATACTGCGAAGTGATGCGCGACTGAGTTGACCAGAGCAATGCTCCGGGAGGATGGACAGAGGATGGTCAGAAATGGATGATTTTCCGAGGAAAGCTATTTGTTCCAGAAGTGATGCATGGCAAGGTTCTTAGTGAGTTCCAAAAATCACCCCTAATAGTTCACCCTTGAGTTTACAATATGTACCAGGGTCTGAAGAGATAGTTTTGGTGTCCCGGAGTAAAGCGAGCAGTGGCATAGTATGTGGCCAAGTGCCTAGTATGTCAGCAGGTGATGGCTGAACACCGAGTCCCTGGTGGCCTTCTGCAGTCTCTATATGTCCCCGAGTGGAAGTGAGAGGAAATATTGATGGATTTCGTCATGGGACTACCCAAGGTTTAAGGGGGATACGATGTCATCTGGGTAGTACTGGACTGGTTGAAGAAATCGGCTCACTTTTTGGCGATTAAGGAGTCGAGTGCAGTGGATGTGTTGGCACGAAGGTACGTGGATGTGGTGGTGTGGTTGCATGGAGTTCCAAGGTCCATAGACTCGGATAGGGATGAAAGGTTTACCTCACGAGTCTGGAGAGGATTGTAGCATGCTTTTGGCACCCAGCTACGTCTTAGCACTGCTTTCCATCCCCATACATATGGACAGATCGAGCGCACCATCCAGACCTTGGATGATATGGTGCAGGCATGTGTTCTAGACTCAGGAGGATCGTGGGTGCAACACTTACCTTTGGTAGAGTTTGAATACAATAATAAATATCACTCTACCATTTCTATGTCCCCATTTGAAGCCTTGTACGGGTGGCCAGGCCGCTCACCTGTGTGTTGGACCGAAGTCGGGGAGGCGGGCATCCTTGGCCCGGAGGTGGTGCAAAGCACGACGGAGAATGATCATCTTATATGTGAAAGGATGAAGGCGGCCCAGGACCAACAGAATTCGTATGCTGATACCAGCAGAAGGCCCTTGGAGTTTGATGTTAGAGACCATGTGTTCTTGAAGGACTCCCCTCGGTGTGGAAAATGGAGGTTTGGCAAGGGGAGTAAGCTTTCTCTTAGGTTCATCGGACCCTTCGAAGTGTTTCTCTGGGTCGGTGAACTGGCTTGTCAGCTAGCGTTACCACCGCTACTACTGACGATTCATGACATCTTCCATGTGTCCCAGATTCGTCGATATATGCACGACGTTTAACACGTCCTCGACTGGGGAGAGCTAGGCATCGAGGACCACTTTACCTTGGTGGAAGGACCAGTGATGGTCGAGGATCGTAATGAGAAGGTGCTTCGTGGTTGAACCATTCCCTTTGTTCCTGTGTTATGGAGACGTGGTGGTATTGAGGAGAGTGCGTGGGAGAGGGAAGCTCAAATTTGTGCCCAGTACCCAGAGTTGTTTTGAGTTTTGTATTGTTTAATTTATACTTGTAGTAGTGGAATGTTTTTTACCTTGATGGATATGAAATATGTGGATTTCCTTCCTCTATGAATTTGTGTGAAAAGTCCTGGCTATGGGGAGGGGAGGACCCAACCCCTAATCAAGACACATTAAGGTGGATGTGATTGAACCCATTCGGGTGAGTCAGTGCCGCCCAAAGAGGATATTATCTTGACATGGGGGGAGACACTCCCAACCAACATGAATGGGCAGTTTCACATGGTGTGTTTCTTGGTTCTTGAGGGGGAGGTGTTTTTAGTCAACAATGAGGTTCACTCCTAAGGGGTATATTTCAAGGAGGTTGTTCGGACCCTCTCTTTATTTATGGGTTGTTTTGATTCTTGAGGGAGAGAATAGATTGAGAGGAATCTGATATAATGTCCCGGGTTGTTGGAGGTCCACTACTTAGTAAAAATCTGATGTTTGAGGTGTTATCGGTGGTCTGGGAGGCTATCCCAACTTCGGGGTGATGTTTGACCCACCGTAGGCCTACCAGTAGCCTTATCCTACCGGTAATAGGCCTACCGGTAGCTCGGTCTACTGGTAGACGAAGCCTAATGGTAGATCGGCCTACCGGTAGCTCGGTATACTCATATACATAGACTACCGGTAGTTTGGCCTACTAGTAGATCAGCTACCCGTACCTCTGTCTACTGGTAGCCGCAGCCTACCCATAGCTCAGCCTACCGGTCGCTCAGCTACCTGTAGCTCGATCCACCGGTAGCTTAGCTACCGGTTGCTCGGCCCATCGGTAGATCAGCCCACCGGTCGCCGCTGCCTACTGGTAGCTCGGACTACCGGTAGCTCTGCCCACCGGTAGCTTGGCCTACTGGTAGCCGCGGCTTACCGGCGGCTCGCATACCGGTGGATCGGTCACCGGTGGCTCGTCCTACCAGTAGATTTGGCCAATCAGTAGACCTAGCCTACTGGTGACGATGGGGTTTTCCCAATGGCGCCTCCTTTTGCGCAAATTGGATTTTGAGACACATTTTGACCCCACATAAAGAGATTAATGGGTTTTAATTAAATATTGGTTAGTCCGTTTTAAACAGCCCCGAAATCCGGGGACCCCTTAATGATGTGTGGGGTGTCCCAGCTGCGTAGTCAACCCACGATCTGCAGTTTTGAGTCTTTTCATCCATATCTTAACTATCCTGTAGTGCTGTAACTCGGCCCCTTATCAGCCTTTATAACCTAAAATCTTCTCCCTACGTTTCTTTTCTGATCATCCTTCTCGGAGAACCCTTCCTCTCAACGAGCTATACCCCTGTTCTGAAGTCTTCCTTGATCGGCTTCCATGGAGTTCCTACCACTCCTGTTTTCTAGCTTCCATGCGAGTACTTAACGTCAATCCTTGATCAATAGGTAGGGTTTCACCTTCTACTCTCCTTTCTGTGTATCTTGCGGGGTGGGTACGCAACTGTTTCCATTGAATTGATGAACAAAACATTAATGATGATAATAAATGGACTCTAAATGAAGGGGAGGGTGTGATCGATGATGGTGCTCTGTTTTTATCAATGATTGATGATTTCTAAATAGTACGGGCTTACGCCCACTGAAAATCATGGTCGTTGGTGGTCTTTCTCTATGCACTAATAAACCCTTATCCCTTGTGATGTTCAAATGTCTTGTATTTTGGTTGTGGAATTTTGATTTGTCAAGAAAATTGGTTAATTATGTATATTTGGCTGAACAAATTGCAAGTACCAGGATCAACTACTTAACTATGATAACCCCAGTTTAAGCCCAGTGGAATTGAAATCATGGAGTGTGTTAAATATTTTAAATCTAAAAATACATGTTGGTTCTTCCTTGTGTTTGAAGTTTTGGTTTGGTTGTTTACTCCACAGGCCGTTTGCGAGTGACCGTATGGTTTTCTTGGATGGGACCTTAGATTACTTTGGGTGATGTGGGTATGGATGGGATCCTCTGTTTGTATCACGAATTGGGGTGGGATCCTCTGTTGTTGAGAAACCATTGAATCCTGGATTTTGGGGACATGTGGCTGTATCTTGGGGTTTTCTTTTATTCTAGTACTTCGAGGGATCTCCCTTATCCCTTTGTTGTTGTGACCATGCAATAGAACTAGGTGTGGATGCTGAAATTGCTATTGGGTGTAACTTTTTCCCTTGGTTTGGGATTATGCTGTTAGTTTCATAGTAGTGCAGAAACTTATCTAAACATTATTACTGAAAATGAAATCAAGGATGGGACAAATGGGTATTTGGTTTTATCTGAGTTGTGACATGGCATGGGTGTTGTTCTCTTCATTATTGAACGAATAGTAAGGATAGTGTTCTTTAGTCTGGCTGAAGAAAAACCTAGATTGGGTGACTTCTTGTTACTTATACATATACTTCTAGTTTTCTGTTTCTTATTCACGCCCCACCCAAGTTGAGAACATAGTTCCAAACACCCCCATTTAATGGGGGAGGGTGTTTTTTCAAACACTACTATTAGTGGCTGGTTATTAGCTCATTTCTGCTCCATTTCCCAGATATCTTAAGTATCTTCTGGAAGGCTGTGATGGCCTGAAGTCCATTATTAGCCCTAGAATCTTTGGGCAGGGTAGTGTGGTGGTTGGACCCGGTGTGTTCGGGTAGGTGGTTTCCCAAGTATCTTCTGGATGAGGCCCATGTGTCTTTGGTCATGGAAGTGGTTATTCTGGCCTAGGTGTTTGCAGCAATGGTTATGTGTGACAGTTGTGGCCCAGGTGTCTGCAGGCGGGTTAGTGGTTGTGTGCTAGGTGTTTTCGGGCGGGAGGTGTGGTTGTGGCCCAAGTGTGTGCGGGCGGGGAATGGTAGTGGGACTTTATGTGAGAATGGAGGGATTGGTCTGATGCGTAGGATGTCTACAATAACCAGTGGGAAACTGGCGCGGGGTACCCAAACATCGATGTGCTATTACTATACATTACTTGACATGTGTTACATGGGGAGTGTGCCCGGGTGAGGCTTGTGTGGTTAGTTTCCTTGCTAAGTTCTTAGTATTCACTTTTTCCACGGGGCATTAGCATGCTTCTCCACTACTGCACGAGACTCTTTGGTTATCCCTACTGAGTATACATATATGCTCACCCTACGTATATAAAACTTCTTTCAAGTTTCCAGGAGGACTTCAGGGATCATGTTGGACTGTACTAGCTCGGACCATGTGAAAGATCATCGCAGTTGTTGTTGTTTTTTCTTTTGGCATTTCTGCTTTGTAGTATCCTAATACATTGTGGTTTTTACTTTTGTAACATGCATTGGTATTGGTTCTTGGCTTTACTTTTACATTCAATTTGGTGTTGTAGGATTTACTATCTTACCTCCTGATCCTATTACAAGAATTAGGGTAATGCCTTCCATTTAGTGTGTGAATCTATACCCTTGTCATTGGTCGCCACTCCGGGACCTATTGAAGGCGGGTCTCAGTGGTCATTATCTCTCCATCAACTTAATAAGGAAGGTCCTGGAAATCTACTGACCTTCCCCTCCTTTTGGTGAAGGCAGGTTGTGACAGCACTGTTCCATGGAGGTGTATGTGGGTGCGTGTGTGCAGGTACCTTAAGATAATGCCTCCCTTTTGTGTGATAGCCTAATCAGTTCTAGTTGTCATCCCCTGGCCTATTGGAGGTGGGCTTGGCGATTCCTGGCTCGAGCCCTGTTGGGTTGGGTCGTTACATTTATAGTGTACGAGTTTGTGAGACCATAGACTTTTAGTGAGGATTTAAAGGTACAAAATACCTCAATTTTGAAGACATTATTGTAAAGCCTATATTGTCTTCTCTATTGTGTTTTAAAGTCAAGACATGCACTTTTTGAACTAATTGTTCCAAACCATGGATTTTGTTTTAAAAAAGTCAAAGTCATGAATTTTTTTGAGGATAAAAAATTTCTATGCGTGGAAGAGTTTGATGTGGCAATGTTTTCATGTTTTATTTTGCAACATAAATTTTCAATTTTCACCTATTTTTATTATTAAAATTATATAATTTGGGTAATTATTTTTAATTATTGTATTTTAATGATTAAAATGAAAAAAATGTTATTCATTGTAAAATTGTGTTTCTACTGTATATTTTTATTGTGTTTCAATAATACCATTAACTTATACTTTATTTACATTAATTATTTTATTTCAATTATTTATTAATTGAATAAATTTCAATTCCATAGCTTAATTTTAAGTTCATTGATTAATTTTTTTTAATTGAAAATGATTTTCTACACATTAGTTTTTAGTTCATTGAACTATAAAATTATTTTTCGCAATTTAATTCAATTCATTATATATTTTAATACATAATTTAAACTTAATAATTTAGTTTCATTATTTTCTCTTAATTAATGAATTAGTAATTTAATTTAATAAAATTTAATTTAATTTATTAAAAATATTAAATTATTTTTCGTAAAAATAATTTTAATCTAAAAGAAATTATTTCCTCTGAATAATGTATAATTTTTTATATTATTGTTTTTAACTTTGTGTAATTCAGATTTAATTTTATATATTAATTTAAATGTTATTTTTTTTGTTCATTTTTTTCTCAGTCATTGTCATACATTTCAATGTTCACTCATTAGTCACCGTTGGGCTATCCAACTTGAATCACCATTCTACTTAACTACCAAAAGTGACTCACTTTTGTAACCAACATCACCCAATGATAACTCAAAAGAGTTATCTACACCACCAATCCGTGACTCGAGACACCCTTCCTTCCATTATCCATTTTTTGGAGTCATCATCTCCATCCATAAGGGACTTATTTTATGAGGAACCGTATATAATCTTGTCTCACCGACTTCATTGCATCCCTCATCCTCTACCATTTTTTCCCACCCATTCTTCCAATGTTCTACCAATGGTGACTCATAGAATTGTTTACATACCATTTCTAAAAATGATGACTCAATAAGTTATCATTTTTCCAACTCACTGACACATCCAAACCACTCCAACCTTTTTTAACCAACTGACTTCATCCACCACTTCCCTTTTCTCATTGTCACTACAACAATGAGAAATTTCTCAACCCTTCACATATGTATTCTTACTAGCGGTAAATCATAGTGTCACCACAATTTTTTTTCCCACTTCCTCTCATTCGCACCAAATATTGCATCCAAAGATTGATCCACCATCACTCTTCCTTTTTATTACAACAAAAATTGATCAAGAAAACCATCAAAAGATGATGCAAACACAACAACAGAAAAATAACCAATTAATAGAATGAACAGTAGATTCGATGGAAACAATTATTTAAAAATATGAAAAGCTAATATAGAAACCTAATTCATTCTAAATCAAAACATGTTAATAAGACCCAAAAAACAATAACCAGATTTTTATGAAAACTCTAAAATGGTTATTATGGCTACCATCAACCTCCGCACCACTTCTGAACAGACCACATCACGCTCACCACCCCTACTGAAGTAAGAAAACTCATATCACACCATTCATATTGGAACAATCCACTCCTCTTTCCCCATCTGTCTAGAACCGCCCCCATATCCTCTTCACCCCCAAGATCCTCCATCCCCTATTATGATGTTTTCAAACCCCTTGGTCACCGCACCTACTCCCTTACTTCTTCTCCTCACCGAACTAGGCCCCCTCCCTTTTTTTATTTTTATTCTTCTTTTTGTTTTTATTATATATAACATGATATATAATATAAAAAATAACATATATATTAATTAATATAATATTTATAATAAGAAAAATAATAACAATATATTAATTATCTATTAATAGTATTAAGATTGTATTTAATAATAATTGAATATATTATGTTTAACAAAACAATTTTTAACAATATAATACTAATTTTAAATTAATTACAAATAAATCATTTTTTATTCTGATAAATTATTTCACTTATACTTATAAATATTAAATTTATTATTTGATTTATGTACATTAAATATTAATATTTTTTTAAGTATATGTATACATTTTAACATATAAATATAAAACATGTAATAAGAACATTTAATTATATATATATATATTTGCATTTTTGTTTATTATTAATATTTGTAAATAATTAATTATTTCATTTCGTTAATCATTTTTTCCTTCTCTTTATTTATTATAATTATCTTTAATATACTGTACTATATAGTAACAACAACATGCATATTAAAATATAAATATTTGATTCTTATTCTTGTTTATTTTTTTGTGTTCTGTTTCAGGAGGGGAGATCATGGTTCTTGGTGGCACACTTTTTCATTCTGTTATGACGACCTGATTTAGTAAATGTTTAGTTGAAAATGGAATCATAAAGGATTCATGTGTAGGCTGGGGAAGTCATATGTATGATTCCAGAGACTTCATAATAGAAAAATAGAAGGGGATCACCACTTGGAGATGGCAATCCGTTCACTCATGGGGTACGAGTAGCTGATTTCAAGTTCAACACCGTCAAATTCATTCACACCATCCATATCCGTAGGTAGATTGCATCATCATATTAGAGGAGAACATCACACTTGGAGATTCACATAGAGGATGATCTGTATAACACCTCACAGCTCCATTAGAAAAGAGGAGTTCAGAGCAGATCAGAATATTGAGATCCTCTGTAGATCGAGCTGTGAGAGGGATTGGCTTCATATTTATTGTGATCAATTTTTTGCAATTTTTTTCTACATGAACATCATCATAATTAACATAGTTTTTCTTATAAACTCATTTATTCATGGACAATTCCCATAAAGGGGAATAACCTGAGCTAGTTTATGTTAACATTCTCCAGTTTATGCATGATTATCAATTGGATTTCTGCTCTGCCTCTATAGTTTACATCAAAATTTCTTAGAACATCATGAATATGTGATAACGAATATTCTTCAAATACAACATCAATCTATCATTAATTTGATGACTGCACTGAAAAGTTAATTGAGGTCAAGAGATAGATATTAATTGTGTTCAACTCATAATTTTAACTTAGTGATATTGGATATCACTCAATCATTGATGGAATGATTTCTAAATTTAATGAACTATTGGGATTATTTAGTCACAAGTTGACCAGACATGTAATATATCTAACTAAATTCAACAAGATCTAATTTTTTCATTTTATTTGCATGAATAAGGGAAATCAAATTCATGTCGGCCAAGAGAATTCCCCATGCTCATCCATTTATTGTTTTCTCCATCACATGCTCCTTGTCTACATGTATTGTTTCCTTTTTATTACTCAATCACAGTCACATTATCTCACACTAAACATCATTAACATCCAATCTTCACAACCATCATCCACATCTTTTTCTCTTTTTTTATTTTGTTTTGTTTTTTTATAAATAAACCCAAATAATTACCTCTTTGTGGTTTAACCTTGTCTTACCACAATACTAGGTAGTAATTATGTTTATTAATTTCTTATTTTCCTGCTCTCAATGACACACAAAGTGAAATGTCCTCCCATGATACTAATGGGAAGAGGTTCCCCACAAACCTTCCTATGAGATAAATCAAGTGCTAATAACATGTCGTTTCCTGAAATCACCTTATGAAATATATAATAATAATAAATAAAAGTTATATTGTTTTTTTTGTTTTTAAATGAAAATAATTAATCCTTCACAAAAAATATATATTAGAAATGGTGACTCAAATTTCATATAAAAAAATTTGTATTGGTTATTCTAATTTTGGTAAAGAATATATTGATTTAAATAACACAAATAAATATTTTTGAGAATATTTCCTCTTGAAATTTAATAAAACCAATCCATATGAACCTAATACCTTAAATTTTAATCAAGATAAAAATTCATATAATATATATGATGATAAAACTCCATTTCATATTTGTAAAAAATATTTCTTATAACAATGAAATGAATTAGGTGATAATTCTAACTGTAACACCTTGACCCCAATTACCCAGAGTTTATGCATTATTATATAATAATGGAATGACCACAACAGATCATGTTCCAAATGACTGATCAGTTTCATAGCATTGAATGTACTAGATATATAAATACATTTTACATTACATTATGTAATGAAACAACAACACCATTTTTTCTTCTTTGAACACACCCATATATCATAGAATATCCCTTCAGGTCAGTCATAATATACTTCTTTGAATCATAGGAAAAAGAAAACATTAGAAAGGGGTGAGCATTGATGGTTAGTAAGAATAACAATATAGTTGGAACTACCATAAATAAGCATAAACATTTAAGAAAATGTATAAGACTAAAAGATATGCCTTTAAAAAAAATTATAACATTGAAATGATAAATCAAATAATTACATTTACTTATTCCCACAGATATTCTACTACATGAATTATCACATGTAATATCAATATCTATTCTCATAATGAATGAATGAATAATTCCAAACATCATAACCACATAGTCGAGGCCTCATGCCAATACCGTAAATAAAATTTTTTCATGGACTTGTGTAGAGAAACTAGTTTTCCTTATGAGACCTACTAATGAATCAAGGGGCTCTGTCAGACATCACCTATCACTTAAAATGTCTAATGCATTCTTCAAATGAAAAGGGTGAAACATAATATAAACATTCATATTAAACTAGCATATGAAATGTTAAAATGTTAACAAGAAACCATGAATGACATAAAAATATCACATACACAGTCAAACATATCATAAAACATTAAATACAATACAAAATATTGTATCCTTATAAATAAATTTCATATAAACATAAAATCTAAACATCGATATTGGCACAAATGAAATCAAACAAAAAAATATTTAAGAGAAACAACTCTTTCAACTTTGAAATTATTTAAATGTTGTATAATAATAAAATAAAATAGGTATTGTGAAAATATACATATAATATTTTAAGGGAAGTATCAAATTAGTTATGATGGTTGAAAATAGTTTCACCCACCATATAAGTTAAAGAAACATTCTTTCCTTAATTTTCCAAAAAGGACATAAAGTACCATATTTGGAAAACAATGGAATGATTCCTTTTAATTTATTTTTAAAAAACTCAAACAAGTGTATAAATAAGATTAACCCATAGTATAAAATATAGTAAAAATGTTTTAAATTATATTTTTATGTAACATAGATGTGGATGATAAATAATTCCATGTAGATACTTTTGTATAAAAAACCTCAAATAATAACGAGATTGTAAAATTAACCCTTACCTTGTACTTTTCCTTAGTAGAGGGTATGTTAACCTCTAGTATAATGGTTAAATAATTTATATTTAATTATATAATAAACAAATACAAATCTATGATATCAAATATGATCCTCTAATATTTCATTGATAATAATATTTCAGTATTATCATTGTTTAAGTTGTTAACTAATGCGTTTTCATTTATATGTTTCGTTACATAAGTCATGTTTTTTAGGGAGAGTATGTATTTTATTTATATATGGATTGATATTACGTTAATAAAAATTATTTTTATTCATCAAATGAAAATTATTCTTGAATGGTTTTGATTGGGAACAAATCTCATCGCGTTGTGGAGACGGTTAGACGTACGTACACACGAGCCACAATATCATTATATTAATTGAAAAATATTATCTAATTGTATAGAATATTATTTGTAAATAAAATTTAACATATTATATTTATTAATTAAATCAATTATACTCAATATTATACCCATCCAAATAATTTAGTGTTTAATAAAAAACTACAACACGGCATGGAGGTGGTAAGCCGTACGTACACACGCATGGTGACTTTTTCAATCCTATGATGAGTAAAATAATGAATATGGTTGTACCATATTTATAATAAAATCTTAGTATGTATAATGTAATTGATTTATTATTTTAGTATGGAAAAAATAATGAAAGTGGTAGTAGAAAAAATAAAATAATTTTAAAATATGTTATAAAATAATTGCCCCTTATTTGAGTGATTTCTTTTGATTTGAACAAAAGGGACTCATAGGTTGGATGTATGATCAATGTGAGGACTCTAGGTTGAATTTAGGACCATTGATATGTGATTTTGGAAGGTTTTTGGCAAGCCCAATGTCTTTAGAGGTATGAAATTTGGAGTAGGGTTTGTTTCCATTTATAGGAGAGGTGATGGGTAATTTAAGAAAATATTGAAATAATAAATTATTTTAAAATTACTTCTAAATTATAATAGTTAAAAATTTATTTTTTTATAAGATAATATCGGTATGGGTCGAAACCCTCACAACCAATAAGTTTTATACTGGTTTATGTCAAAAAAATAACACTATCTTTTAGATGTAACCCTTAGTTAAATAGTTGATCTCCTACCATGTGTTCTTTTATTTTTATTCTACATGTGTAATATAGATAGTATAAATTTCCATTAGAACCCTAATTGTATTATTTATGAAAATTTTAACATTATATATGTTATTTAGCCAAAAATAGATTTTTATAAATTTAAAATCATTTAATAAAATATTATTTATTCCAAAATATCATTTATTTCAATTTTGGTTCTAATTAGTATTTTTAATTTAAAAAATATCAAAACAAGATGATAACATCAAACCAATACTTGATAGTTGTCAATAATATTTCTAAGTCATCGATATAATAAGTGGATTTCATTAATTAATTAAATTATATTTATTTTAATATTACTATTATCATTTATTTTAATCCTGAATTAATAATGTAATTAATGCATCTTAATTGTGTCATAAATAAAATTATATATTTAATGTATAGAAATAAAAAATAAAATACCATGATGTTATTAATTATCATATATTTGGTATTATTAATTATAGTCTAATTAATCTTATGCATAACCTAATATTAAAAATGGTTTAGTAATTATAATTTCAATTTAATACTTTCAACTCATCTTGAAATAAACTATAATAAGTGTCCTAATATAATCAATGTGAATCCAGGAGGATCATATTTTTGTCATAAGGTTTATTTTGGTGGAAAAAACACTTATACAGTAGAATTAGTACATGTTTTGGTGTAGTTTTATATTATTATAATATTAATTTTACCTTTAATTACCCTATTTACTTTTAACTGTGGTATGAAAAATTCAAAAGTTAGTATTCAAAAAATAATTATTTTCATTCTATTGAACCAAATTTTTTTTGTTGATGAAAACCATGTCGGTTAGATTTTTGAAATTAAATTTACCGAATCTGTAAAATTATATTTTATAAAAATTTGCAAATGCGCCTAGAAAAAGGGTAAAAGAAAATAAAAAGATCGGTAATATTTTATATATCTAATATTATTTTTTAATGAATAAAAAAATTAAATTTTTTTATATTGGTATCATTTATTTATTTTTACTTTAAACTGAATTTAAATAAAAATATTAATTTAAATAAAAATTCAGTTTTTAACAATAACACATTGTTTTTCACTATTTATCGAAAATTTAATGTTTTCATAAAAATACCAATTATTCACCCTAAGAATGTTTTAATATTATGAATGCAAAAATGAAGTCCATTTTGAAAAATAAAATTTCTCGATTTCAAAAACTGTGTATAAATATGCATAAAAACTTTTCAAAGGGTTAGTTTGATTGATCGTGGTTTGGTAGAACTCAGAGCAGGGTAAAGCGCTAGCTATTATATTATTCAAATAGAAGAATATCGTGGATTCCTAGGATCTTACATTATTATTTCATTCAAATAATTTCATCATCAAATTTTCTAGAATATTACTGCATAAAAAGGATTGGGTTGTTTTTCATTATATGTTCCTGAGGTTTCTATGTTTCCGATTCCATTTTGTGGTTTCTCCAATGTACATTTACCGGATGAGTTGTTCGGTTTCTCAAAAATTGTTCTATGGTATCAATAATTTTTATAGGCTATTCACAATAATAAAGGTTGAGTTCTAGTTCTATTTCTATATAGTCAAGTACATGCATTGGGGTTGGCTTTTATTTTCTCAACAGTGGTACGTGGAACACATCATGATATTTAGAGAGACTTAGCCACATTTCCAAATGGTAAGCTACAACTCCAATTAGTTATAGAATTTTAAAAGTTCTAATATACCTAGGAATTAATTTTCCCATATTACTGAATTTTATAACAGGCATCCATGGAGATACCATCACGAAATGATGACCCCCCACTAGAAATTCAAAATCATACCATTAGTTATCGGTATAGCTCTTTTTCCCACTTTGAGATTCTTTGATGTGGGTTTGGATAATATTCACCTCTCATATTGTTTTCTCAAAATGTTATGGTCCTATGAGTTTTCTTTCACCAACATATTACCAAGAAGATGGTTTCAAGAAACTATTTCTATATAATGCTTCATATGGTTCCATTTGGATGCTTAAATTGTAGCTATTATTATATGAAAATTCTAAGAGTGGTTAATACTGTTCCCACATACCTTTAATATCATCTGAAAAATATATCAACATATATTCTAATATTTGAATAGTCTTTTCTGATTATACATAGGATTTAGGGTGGTATTTAGTGCTCGAATGAAGTACAATATCTAGGTATTTCTAAAAAATATTCTATAATCTTGATGTAAAACATGGATCACAGACAGAAACAATTGACAGGGGTACACCCTGATGTATTACAACTTCATTAATATATAGTCTTCTTAAACATTCATGTGGTAAATCTTCACTTATAGTAGAAAAAACTGATGACATGGTATGATGATCAATAATGAACCATATTTAATAATTCCTTCTATTAGTATTTGGTAGCCCCATGACAACATACATCGTAATATAATCCCATTTCCACTCTATTATGGGACACAGTTTCATGACTCCTCTAGAATGTTGTCTTCTATTCTTCACCAGTTAAAAAACCATACATTTTTACACAAATACTCAATCTACCTCTTCATGGAATCCCACCAACAATGTTCCAAAAAATCTGTATACATATTTTTGATACCAGGGTGTATAGAGAAATTTGAGATATGAGCATCATCTAACAATTCCCTTTTTAAATCGGGTATATCAGAAACACAAAGCCTCTTCCCAAATTTTATAATTCTATATCTATATACAATATCACCCAATATCCCATCACTCACAACAATATTTTTCTTTTGAAATGCATCATCATCAGTCTAAGAACTTTTTACCTCTTCTTATAAAGAGGGATCGTAAACCATTTGAAAAATTATTTATGCATCACTATATATGATTATCCCCATATCCATAGTTACTAGATACATGATAATTGGATCCCTTTTAATGTTTATATTTTTCAGAACTCCATGATACTTTCTCCTCAATGAATCTCCGCCTTATTTCCCTTCCTCGTGTGGTAGTGTATTGTGAAATCATAATCCTTGAGTAGATCATGAAATCACCTCTTCCTCATGTTGATTTATTTTTGTGAGAAAATATACTACAAAATATTTTAGTCAGTATATATATCACATTTTTTACCATAGAGATAGTTTCTCTATATCGTCAGAGAAAAGATTACAGCTAATAACTCAAAATAATGATTGAGATGGTTTTGTTCATGAATATTTAACTATCACGATGCATAGGTAATAAATTTATCATTATACATAAGAAAAACAAAAATTCAATTCATTTATGAAACAATATAAATAACAAATCGAACATTATATGATTATAGATTCAGTATAATAGTATTTACTAAGCTCCTCATAAATTCGTCAAAACATTCTTCACACTATTTTATCCAAAACAATTTAACCCATTTACGTGTGATCTTGGTTAATGGATTAGCAAGTCAGACAACATTTTCTTTGAAATGCAGATAGAAAGATTATAAACCAATACAACTATGTACCTCAGTTATACTCATTGGTGGTGTCCCTTCGTGGATTTCCTTTTATTTTGAAGGATTATAAAAGATTTCATAATAAGAGACAATATGGCCAATAAAAACATATTTCATGGAGCCAACATTCACACTTTCTAAACATCCCAAATATTTCACTTCTTCATGGAGTTTTCAAAATATTACACAATAGATTTTAATGAAATTCTTAGCCTTTAAACTAAATAATAAATAAACAACACTATAATGTCGTTATAATTTTCCTTGAAAAATCTACACATTGTAACGATGAAATTAGAGGGTGCATTAGTCTATCCGAAAGGCATTACTGTAAACTTGAAATTCCCATACCTGGTTTGAAATGTTTTCTTTGGATTGTCTTACTTCTTCTTGCAAAACTAATGAAATCCATATCGAATGTCAATCTTTGAAAGATATTGATCTCCCTG
Source organism: Viscum album (assembly GCA_963277665.1). Classification (NCBI taxonomy): domain Eukaryota; kingdom Viridiplantae; phylum Streptophyta; class Magnoliopsida; order Santalales; family Viscaceae; genus Viscum; species Viscum album. The sequence continues at coordinate 117,389,328 of OY728127.1, forward strand.
AATTTGATCAAATAAATCATCAATGTGAGGTAAGAGATAATTTTTATTTTTATATAATTGATCTCTCGGTAGTCATTGCACAACCTCATAGATCCCTATTTCCTCTTAACAAAATGAACCGAGGATCCCAATAGAGAGACACTATGGTGAATAAATCCTTTATAAGTCAATTCCTCATGTTTTTTCATTAGTTACACTAATTTTATAGTGGAAAATCTATAAGGGGTCTTTGATATGGGCCCTGAAACAGGAATTTTGTCAATTGAAAATTCAATTTCCCATTTTGGAGGATATCCTAGAAAATCATTTGGAAACACAAAAACATATTCATTAAAAATATGTATATCATTTACTTGAATATTCCTTTCCACACCCATATTTATTTAACTACCTTCCATCATAATAATTTAATTTAATAGATCTATGTGGGTGGATATAGATGAGAATAAAATGGTGGTGTTTTTTCTCTAAAGATAAGTGATTCCTTATCATCATCAAAAATTGTAACCTCTTTATAATTACAATATAGTTTTTAATCATGGTCTGAAAAACAATCAATAACCAGGATTATATTAAATTCAATCATGGGATTTCCAATAAAATCAGCAGATAAAGAATATTATATCCCATAATGGTAACTTCATGACAAAACATTGTTTCAATTATACTTCCTATAGGTGTTTTGACTGAAAACTCCTTTATTAAATCAAATTGAAAATATCTAATTTTTGTGGAAAACTCGAAAGATATGAGTGAATGTGATCATCCAGTATCAAATAATGCATTGGTGAATTTTGAGGAAATTATGTATGTACCTTCCACCATGTCATTCGGAACATCAACCTCAGCAGTTGTGATCGCATAAGCATGACCTTTCTCCCTTTCCCTTTTCTAAGGTTAGATTCATTGACTCATATAACATTAATTTCCATAATGGATCATATATTTACAATTATATCACTAAAAATTGACAACCGCTTTCATTCAATTTCAATAAAGAGATTAGTGGGTTTTTTATCCACTATAGTAAAAAAAATCACATCCCATTTAGGTATGTACCAGGGTGTTTTTTCAGACAGTTACTGCAGGATGAAAGCCAACATTTTCATTCTTCCCATCATTTCCTTTTTCATAGTGTTCAATAGATCTCTTCTTATCTTGATTCACTTTAGTGTCATAAGATTTTGCAATTTTTTCTTTCTTAATAGCACATGAGACTATATCATTGTATGATTGAAAGGATTCTAGGAATAATTCTTGTAGAATAAATGGTTGTAACTCATAGAATAATTGTTCAATCATAATTCATGGGTTTTGTATATAATATGTATAATCCCATTTTACCCTTGTATTATTAGCCTCATACGTCATGACATATTCATACTCCTTTTGCCTCAGACACAAAAATTTCATTTCTATATCCACTCAATGTCCATGTGGAATGTATTTTTCTAAGAAAAACTCATTGAACCCCCTCTATTCCATATTTGATACTTTTTCATACTCATTTGTGTTTGGAATTAATTAACACCACTGATTTGCATCTCCTAAGAGGCGATAAGCTACCATGAAATTTTTTTCCCTTTCACTACTCCACAATGCACAAAATAGTTTCCATTAGTAACTTATCCATTTCATATTTACAAACTGATTTTTAGTCCAATTGAATGTTTTTGGTTGTTTCCTCATGAAGCAGTCTATCATTGATCATCAATGTTGTTGATCAAGGGGATCTATATGGGTAAGGTTATTATTTATAACTAGAGTGAGTTGTCCTAGTATGGTCATTAGATATTTAACAAAAGTTTCATAACCATGTAAACTATAATTATAATGAATAGGAGGTAAATCCATACATGGATTATGTGCATTGATACAGTTTCCATTTCTTCACTAGCCACAATTTCTAAACAATTCCATACACTATATTAGTTTATAAATCGCAATGCATAATTCCAAACATTTAAAATAATTCACATAAATTGAGTAGGTTTTGCATATGATTCATAATCATAAAAAATTCCTTTGGGGATGTATTTTCTCATAAAAAATTCATAATGCTTTGTAATGAAAATTTTAATTATCCTGAGCATCTCTCAGAGGGGTGTCAAACTAGGTGCAATGTATGGCTCGTTGTCATATACCATGATATCCACGGTCAATCATGAAACTCCTTTTTAGAGTTTCCCCTCCTAGGTAAATTTCTTCCTAAACCATGTCAACATGTAATATCCTCATAGGGATGTATTTCATTAAAAACCCACATAATATGTTTATTAAAAAAAATGGATGTTATTCTATACTAATCCTCAATGTCTATATTAGGATAATGTTATCTAATCAGATTTTTCCTAAATATATTTTAGAAGGTTTGTACTAAACATCCTATAATACCAACTATAACTCCCCAACCCTTGTTATCAAGAGTTGGTTCATTATTAAAAAACATTGGCATGACCAAAAGTGATCATTTCCCAAAAAATAGATCAGTATATTTGAAATGCATGTACTAGATGAATATATAAGTTTTACATTAATTATGTAATGAAAAAAAAAACATTTTTTCTAAATTCAACACACTCATACCCCCTAGCCTTTCGACAGAGTTTAGTCATAATATACTTATTCACTTCATGGGAAAAATAAAACAAAATAAAGGGGTGAGTTTAGATGCTCAGTAAGGGGGACAATACATCAAAAACTAACATAAATAAGCACAAACATTTAAGACGATGTATAATACTATAACATAATACATTTAAACATAAAATTCAGTATAATATTGAAAAGATAAATCAAATAATTTCATTTACTTATTCACATAGATATTCTATAAATCTAATATTAAAAATTAATATCAATAGATAATATCGTAAGGATGGAATGCATAATACAGAAAATCATAACTACATAGTCGAGGCCTCATGCCAAGACTCTAAATAAAAATATTTTCAAGGCCTTGTTCCAAAACACTATATTGTATCATCAGACCTACCAATGCATTGAGAGGCTATAGCAGGCACCACCAATAATTTTCTATATCCAATTCATTCATCATATGAAAAGGGTGAATCATAATTGAAACATTCTTATTAAACTAGCATACAAAAGGATAAATCGTTAACAATAAACCATGAATGATCTAAAAATAGAACATCCACTGTCAAAGGTATCATAAAACTATCATTACCATATGTAAAATTTTATCATAATATATTAAATTAAATTAAACATAAAATCCAACAATAGATGTTGACACAAATGAAATCAATCCAAAAAATATTTGGGAGAAATATCTCTTCATACATTGAAATCATTAAACTGTTGTATAATTATAAAAGAGGGAATTTATTTTTAAAATATTCTTATAATCTAATAAAGGAATCTCTGATGGTGTTGTAAATTGGAATATAGCATCACCCGCAGTATAAGTTAAAAACATTCTTTTCTTAATTTTTAGAAATGATCATAAATTACCTTTCTTTGAAAATAAATGAAAGATTCACTTCATATTAAATAATAAAAAATCAAAAAATGGAATATATTTCTTTTACACTTATTCTACGAAATAGTAAAAAAAATTAAATACATTTTTCAGTAACATGGATGTGGATGAAAAGAAATTATCTGTATGTACGTACGTATAAACAACCTTAGATAATAATGATATTGTAAAATGAACCCTTACCTTATAGTTTTCCATAGTACGGGGTATGTTAACATCAAATATAATGGTTAAATCATTTTTTTAAAATTACAAAAGAACCACATAAATTAATATTAAATCATATATTATCCACTAATGTTTCTTTGTTAATAATATTTTAGTATTATCATTGTTTCAGTAGTAAACTGATTCATTTTCCTTCATATGATTTGTTAGGTAAGTCATATTAATTATGGATAGGATATATTTGATTCATATAAAAATTGATATTATGTTCCTAATAATTATATTTAAGCATCATATGAAATTATTCTTGAATGGTATTGTTGGGGAATAAATCTTATCTCATTGTGGAGACGATATGTCGTACGTGCACACGAGCGATAATATAACCCTATTGATGGTCAAATGATAAGTAATTGGATGGTATATTATATATAAATAATAATTAACCTATTATATTTATTATTTACATCAATTATACTAATTATTATACCGATAATAAATAATGTACTATTTAATAACAAATACACCACGATGTAGATATGGTATGCTGTAAGTAAGGAGACATGGTAAATTTTTCATTCATATGATGTATAACATAATGAATATGGTTCTACAATATTTATAATAACATATTAGTATGTAAAATGTATTGGAGTTATTATTTTAGTGTGGGAAAAAAATAAAGAATAATTAGTAGAAGAAAAGAACATTAAAAGAGTTGATAAAATAATTTCATCTTGTTCGGGTGCTTCCCATTGAATTGAACAAACAAGCTCCTTTGGGTTTATTTATGATCAATGTAAGGCCTCTTGGTTGACTTTTACGTAGTGTAGTGGAGATTTCGGTAGGGTTTGTTTGTGAGAAATATCTTTGGAGGTGTGAATTCATGAGATTGGGATGGGCCCTTTTATAACAGAGGTGAGGGGAACTTTAGGAAAAGCAGAAAATATTAATTTATTTTAAAACTAATATCGGTTTTTAATAGATAAAAATATATTTATTTAATTCCTATGATGATGATAGGTAGAAAACCTACCAAAAAATATGTTTCATACATGTTTATGTCATTAAATTAGCCTTATCATTTAGATTTATCCCTTAGATAAATAGATTAACGCTTACAATTTATTCTATTATTTTTATACTTCATGGTTAATTTAGTAACAATAAATTTTCAAATAAACATAATGTGGATTATTTATGACATTTGTATCAATATCCTTGTTATTTGGATGAAATTAATATTTTTCTTGACTTTTATATCTTTTAATAAAATCGTATTTATTTTACAATATCATTAATGTCAATTTTTTTACAATTCAATATTTTTATTTTTAAAAATATCAATCAAACATGACATATTTGAAAAAATAATTTCAATTTGTCACTAACTTGTCTAAGTTATTTATTAAATTAGTTTATGTCATTAATTTATTCAAATTATATTTATTTTAATATTATTTATTTTATTTATTTTATTCATTAATTAATAAGGTAATTACTACATCATCATTGTGTCCTAAATAAATTTAATAATTTAATTTTTAAACTTATAAATAAAATACAATAATATGGTAAATAATTTTAAATTTCTAATTATTTTTTATAGTCTAATTTATCTTATGTATACTTTTATATTAAAAATGGATTAGTTACTAAAATTTTAATTTAACACTTATAACTCTTCTTTAAAAAAATATAATAAATGTATTAATCTAATCCAAGTGGATCAAAAAATATCATATTTTGGTCCTAAGGTATATTTTGGTTTATCAATATTATGAAATAGAATTAGGACATGTGTTTGGTTAATTTTATATTTTTATATTATTATTTTTACATTTAATAACCCTATTTACTTTCAACTGTGGTACGTAAAATTGAAAAGTTACTATTCAACAAAATTATTTTCATCCTATTCAACCACATTTTACATACTGATGAGATCCATGTAAGTTCGATTTTTTTAATTCAATTCAAAGATATGGTAAAATTAAGTTTTATGCAAATTTGGAAATGTGCCCAGAATGTGGATAAAACACGTTAAAAAATTTAATAATGTTTTATATATCTAATCTTATTATAAAATGACTAAAATGAATTAAATTTGATTAATATAGGTAATATGTATATGTTTTGACTTTAAAAATATTTTGAGTAAAAAATAATTATTTAATAAAATGTTGTTTTAAACAATAACGTAGTGTTTTTCCCTATTCATAAAAAATTGTGCGTCTTTAGAAAAATACCTAAAAACCACCCTATCCTAATATTTATATTATAAATAAAAAAATGAAGTCCATTTTGAAAAATAAAAAATATAAAGGCAAAAAGTTGGTATTACTATTCCAAACAGCTTTTTAAACAGCTATATTTATTGGTTTTGGTGTGCTAGAACTCAGAGGTGAATATAGGACAAGCTATGGTATTATTCAAAGAGAAGTGTATCATGAAATATTTGGTTGTTAAATTAACCATATTTTATTCCATATTATGAAAAATATGGTTCTTTTATTCATAAATATTATAAAACCCATGTTGATCATCCTTTATAAAAAGTAATTACTAAAATAATTATGGTCTATGTTATATATATAAATTATTAAATTAGTTTTAAAATAAATAACATCTATTATGTAATAATATTAAGAGTATTGATGAAAATTTTATTAATTAAATGTACGAAATAATAAATAATGATAAATCAATCTAGTTTGAATGTAATTTTTTTATCTTTTTGAATATTCTAAATTATATCCCAACATATTTATTATGTGGGATTTTGTATATGGATTTTTCAAGTTTTATATATTAAAAATTATATATTATATTGTCCTGGTTATAATTGTTTTGAATATATTTGAAACAACCCTTGATTTTGTCATGCATTTCCATTTAAATGAATTCATATTGTGTAATAGATGGTGGTACCTAAAACACTGAACTTATTTTACTAATCTTAAACAATATAATAAATTTCAAGGAATATATATGAAATATAATGAGATAAAAAGGTTCTATAAAAAATATGTTCTGATTCATATATAAAAATACTATTTGAAGTATGAAAATAGTTTCAATAAATTTTTCATTAGTGATAAATTTCATAATATTGTAGAGTGCCTCCCATGAAACTAAAAATTGAAATTCAATGAAATATTATAAAAATAAATTATTAAAGATCAACGTAAATTTATGTAATTATAAGGATTACAACATTCATTACATTTTTTATAATATTTGAAATACGAATATTAAAATTAAATAATAATTTCAAATAAATTATTTTCATATAAATAAGTAACCATAACAAATGTAAGTTACATTAGTGGATGTTATACTGAATAAAAGGTGATAATGTAGGGGATAAGACCACAAGATATTAAAAAAAATAGAATGATTATTTTATTAATTTATTCAGAATGTCTCTTACCTTACATTATCATTTATTCCAATTTCAAGGCACATTCCTCGAGAATGACATTCCCTTTTCATAATATAAAATTAATATATCCGAATTTCCACCCTTCTCATCAATAAAAGGACCTCTCCTACCCATCCAAAAAACACAATTTCCATTCAATTGACTATATTTTTCATTCCCAGGTTATCACCATCAAAATACTCTCCCATTTTTTAGAACATTTTCTCCCAACAATAATCAATAAACCTCTTATTTTTTGGAGGCCCTTTAAGTGGAGAATCATACTCTCAATATAAGTGATATTTTATATTGATTATTATTATTTATTGTCTACACATAAATCTTTAATAATTTGATTTATTAATATAATATCATTATTATGAAACCATTATTATTAAATGGAAGTTATATTATTACTATTTAATATCCATTTCATAGCCCTTAAACCATCATAGAATGTTTTTATATTTATAGAGTTTACATCCTACCTAGATGATGTAATAGTGATTATGTGAGTAATGGATTTAATAAATTAATATTTATAATATGATATAATAAAAATTAATTTATTATTATTCAATAATTACTTTTAGTCATATTAAAAACAAATTTTAAAAACAAATTTAATTCCATTGTTAATTCAATAGTCAATAAAAAATGGAATTGGTAATCGTTCCATGAGAACCAATAACATAAGTTTCCCAAAAGTCATATGGGGATCAATAAATTTATCAAATATATTTATTAAATTATAAAGAAATTTATTTTTGTTACTAACCCATGAAAATTTCTAAATAACCCAACCCTCTAAACCAAATCATTATTGATAATAGAATTTTTGACACACAAATGTAAATTTTAACAACAAAAAATTTATGTAATGATAATAATGAATTATGAATGGATGATATAATGTAAAAAAATGAATAATGTTATTATTATTATTAATTATAATTATAAATTTATTATATATTGATTTTATTGGGCATTCAACTACGAAGATGTTTGAGGTTAGTGTTTATAACCTCAAATTAATTTTTAAACACTTTTCCTAAGATGGAACTATATTTATTTTTATAATGTATACAATAACAATATGTCATATAATATCATGATTATATTTATTCTAATTTATTTTTATCTACATTATCATGATGTACATTTAATGGAGTTTTTTATTTTAAAATTTATAAGGGTTTTCTTATTAAAACATTATTTTAAAGTCTTGATGTATGTTACTAGACACAATTTCATTCTTGTATATATTTTATATATAGAATAAGGAATTATTTTCCCAAGAAATTATTGATTGTTTAACATCAATTTAATTTATCTATTAATTTATTAATGAATATTTTAAACATAATTTTTTCATTGTTCTTTATATTATTTTATTAATATTCAATATAGAAGTGTGAAAACAATGTTTTTAATATGTACCTACTCACATGATTTCCCTCCATAATGTATAATATTATTAAATAATTATCCATAAAATTTTAATTATTTTAATTTATAATATAATTCTCATTTTTCAATTATATTTTTTCATTATTACGTTACAAAAAAAGAAATGAATATTTCAACATGTTTTACAATGAATATTTCAAATGATTTTTTAAATATATTTTTCATCTATTTTTGTAAATTTTAATGATTTCAATGACTCACTAGTGATATTCCATACTGATAATATCCACCATATTTCTATAGGTTTATTTTTTTCTAAATAAATTTTAATGACCCCTTATTCTTTTTACTATATAATTAAAAATATTTGAATATAGAATTAACCATTATTATTATGGAATATATATGGATGGGAAATCATTATGTAATGTTTGGTCCCATTATAGCAGTCGAATGAATTGTATAGTAATTTATATCCCTAGTTATATCCTTTAAATGAATGGTGGGTGAAAAGAATCCACTAAGGTACTATGTCCATGAATATGTAATGGAAATGTGTACCGAACTCAGTCCGATAAGGTTATATGCCAATGATGTGATGATAGTCATAAAAGTGAGCATTATCAAAAAAAATTATTTTCCATTAAATGTATTCTATTAATATACTTTTCCACATACTTATGAATATAATATAATGGCCTTTAATTAATGATTGATGAATCATGTTTACACAAAAAGTATTATGCCATGATTTGATTATTTATAATTGATATATTGTTGAGTATTTTTATCCATTCTTCATTAATTTCATTATGATTATGTTATCATTAATATATCATCATATAATTATCACATATGATCTTTGATTTGATATCTCTCATGTATAACCATAGTATTAATGCTCTCTCATTTATGATTTTAAAATTCCAAGGAATTCATTATGGATATTATGCATTCTATGTCAAGTTGTAGTGAGTCATATAATGATTTAATTGGGTAAATGTTGAAGATGTTTAAAGATAATATTTTTATATACCTTACCTAAAAATAAATTAGACTTTTAGGCCCAAATATTTTGAGATTACTTGAATGATGTAATTTTTAAATTATAAAAATGATGTATAATGAATAGTAATTATTTTGGGTGGCCTCATTTCGTATCAAATAAATGATCTGTTTTCTTTAGGGATTATATTATTAAGAAATGGAGGTTAGAATATATAACCACTATGATTAATCAAAAGTAATGTATGAGAATAAAAAATGACATAGATTAGATTTAATGTGTTAAAATTTATGGTCAATTAGGATTAATTTTTATTATCTTATTAAATATTACTCTAATTACTTATTAATACTTCAATTGGTTTTTTAGTTGATGAATGGAACATGATTAAATCAAGTTAACAAGTAATGTTATGAGAAACAAAATTATTTTCCACACAGGAAACCAAATGGATTGATAGATGGACTGAAAAATCATGTGGATTTTTATACTCCACTCTATCAAGATATGAATGCCAATGAGAACCATCTCAAACTCTTTAATTAACAATGAATGGATAAAATAAACATTGAGTCCCTCATGAAGCAACATCAAACCTCCTTTAGTGGTTCTTCTGGCCCACAAATTACTGAGAAATGGATCAGTATGATGGAAAAGATATTTTCCATTAACTATTTTTTGGATATTGAAATTTTTATATATGTTTTGTATTATTCTGAAGGTGATTATATTATAATGTGGAATCTAATTAAGTACACAAATAATGATGTTAAATTTGACCCCATTATATGGGATGATAATTAATTTTTATTTTTTTAAAAAAATATATTCACGAAACTCATCTCACAATAATAGATAGAATATTTTTAGAGTTCATGTAGGAAGACATAGAATCCATTAGTACATATGAGGAAAATTTATAGTTTCATGAAATGTTAGGTTATGGATATATGATTAAACTAGAAAATATAAATAAATTATTTCATTAAAAACATGCAATTGAATTTTATTATCTATAAGAGACACTGGTAGCTATAATGAATTTTTTTGACATGGTATTAAACTATCCATAGGTATTTGGAACACAAATTATTCTAATGGATTTGGGATATCAAGGGAGATATGTATTATTGAGTAATATATAGTAATATAACCCATAGGGGAATGAAAATAATTATTTTTACAGTCTTAAAATATTTAAAGAACAATGCGTAGTTTTCCATAAAGGGAAAAGAAAAAAAATTCATGTTTAGAAAATGTGGTCATAATGTACATCAATATCTATGTGACGTGAAGAGTTAGATCAATGAAAGAAGTCAATTGAACTCTCATGAAAATAAACTATACATAATCAAATGATTTGAGAATAATGATTTTTGTATTTATAACAATCAATGCACCAATCCAAAGGTTAATGATCAAAATTAACATCTACAACTACATTCTCCAAAGGAAAAAATAATATACTATGAAATCATGCATACATTAGTGGGTCCTAGAAAGAAAGTGGTGAAATATAAACAAATTATTAACTCAAGAAATATAAAATTATTATTTAACTATAGTTACACAAACATCAATACTTTCATAACTTATTGATGTAATCACCCCACAACCTTTGATATTAGACATTGATTTTTCAGTGAAAACAAGAAATGGTGCGATGATTGCATACCATGCTTATAACTCATATCTAATAGAATATTTAGGGAATTGGATTCATAAAAGATTTATTATTCTCCCTCTATTTGTAAAGACACAGATTTTGACTCATCTATGGGTCATTTTAATATTGGTATAGTTCTATTCATATACCTACTATAAGAGCCTAATTAGTTCAAGGGTGTCTTTGGGGGTGTTCAGGGATTGATCAGCAACAAAAACCCAGAATTTATGAGAAAATTTCATGTCTTTATATTATAATAAATAATATTGGGTAGGCCAAATGGTTTGTTTTCATCTTGCAAGGGTGGATAATGGGCTAGTGTAGGGAACATGGTTTTCATTAATAATGAACTACATGATTCATGATCATGTGAAAAATGTAGATGAATCTTGAATGGATTTTCTCTTGGTTTCTTCATGATTTCTCTAACCATGCCACATAAATTTTTAGATTCCCCTTCTCATAGTAGAATGTGGTGGGTTGGTTCTAGGGTTGGCCAACATTGCGACCAAAACATATGATGCCCAGTTATGGGTTATTTTCCCTTAAATTAAATGCTTAAACTTTTGTAATCCTCCCATATTTTTCAACAGTGTATAAGAGTCCTATTTTAACAGTTAGGAATCCATTTATCCTCTTTGATAGGAATCGATCTTGTGCTCTGGTTCAGTTCGTATTTTGATATTTATTCATCATGTTGGATGTATATAAATAATATCATAATTTCTTTTTAATATTTCATAATTCTTTTTCCAATTAATGATTCTAATTAGATACTATATCACATTCACCAATTTTATGTAATGATATTTTTTCCATTTATATTCCAATCTAGGTCAATCTACATGCTGATACTAAAAGAGGAGATTCATAATAGTACAAGGTAGAAGGACTATAACTCATTCCCAATGATCCATTATTTTATAAATTATCATGCATGTAGAATGATTTCATCTTATGAGACAATTTAAATGTATATTTTTTTTATTGTAGTATTTAGAATCGTGTTCTAAGGCCCAAGCCTTAATATATATTCTTGATCGGTGGCTACATTCATATAGTCGACCAGTCTATATAAAATATTTCAATATTTATTATTTTAGTAGATTTTTATATGTGTCTTATCCAATGTTTCCATGTGCTTAGGCTTGAACCTAATAATCGAAAGCCATCCTTTTTTAGTTGAATATTGAATTGTAAAATTTCTAGTACAATGTTTTAATAAATCTTGAACTCCCTAAGTTATGTTCTTAAACTAAATTAATGTATGTTTAAATGTAAAATTAAAATATATATATTTTATATCACTTGGCTATGATCATTATAAAAAATTTCATGTGCTTTCCTTCCTTATCTCACCATTTCATGTTAATGATATGTAAAGGAAGGAACCAATTACATAAATATGAAATTTCTTTAATGGTTTCTTTCCCCTTGGCCTTGTCAAAATAATGAATTGAAAATATTGAACTAATTGTATGTGTTTAATATGTTGATTACCAAAGAGAATAATTATTTAAATGAATCAATTGTAAGGTGAATTATTTCATAATTACCATGGAATCATTATAAGAGGGGTTAAAATTGAGTTATATTATGGATTCTCGAGGTAATTCATTAACCACTCAACAACTCCATTTCAATTCAAGGATGTTGGATTCCAAGGGTAAGACCCAACTGTTATCTTTATCCACATCATCTGTGTATACCCATTATGACCCCAAAGGATCACTCTAATTCAATTACATGATTACATGGCTACACATTATGTATTCAACATGGATTATATTTACATGAGGTGCCTTGGATACATCTTTGGTCCTTGACATTTCTTAATCATGTTTACTTTAGATATTCTCTATCATTTTTATAAGATTCCTTATTGTATAACTCCTTCAACAAATCTCATTATATTACAGTCTTACTCCTTAGACATTCTACAATTACTATTGAGATGGAGATACTTGGGTCATGATTTCATTTTTTATTTAATTGGAACCTCATAAATATTAATATCATTACACTCTGCCTTAATGTGTCTTGGATCCAACACAATCAGTATCCTAACAATATTTTACTACTGTTTTTACCACTTGTGAGTTAATTATATAATCTAGAAAATAATCATTTATTGAACTTGTTACATTTTATGACAATAGAGGATGGATGAAGTAGTTCTTTGGTAACTACATTATTGTATTACTTTAAAATTATATATGCGTTCTTGCACACTATTTATGTTTATATTACACTAACTTGATGTTATTGAGGCCATTAGTGACTGTGTAATAAGATATATCTCACACCCAATTTGATCCAAAATAGGGACCTCAGATGATTACATGATTGAATGTCTTGTCAAAGGTTAGTTATCCTCTTTAGACACATGATTTCTTACATTCATTATGATGGAGCTGGGATAAAATAAATTTGATAGAGAATGAGATGCATCAAATAGTTTTGGAATTTTTTTTATAATTTCTTATATCATTTATTTTATGGTACTTCCTATTCATTTTTTCAATATTTCATGATACATTACATATACTATCATAATCTTTTATATGTGATTATATATTTTTAGTTATTTGTTATTACGGTCTTCTTCTGGTGTGACATATGTTTATACATCTTATGCTGTTTACCTACTATTTTTAATCTATTATGTTAAAATCTGGAAATGAGGTTATAGTGTTCCCTAGACAAAATCTAGGACGTCACTACTATTTGGCAGTATTTGGAACTCAGGGAAATGTGCTTGAGGACATGTGGCCAACTAATATCGTTGTACCTACTAAGTGAAATCCCAGTCTAGGAAATTAAAATGTGGTATCTGAGAATTTTATTACATTAATTATTATTTTGAGTCAATAATACGGGGAATATGAATGATTAGATCATGCATAGTAGTTTTTATTAGGCATAACTATCCCATTTTCATTTAAATGTTGAGTTTCATGATATATGATTATTGTTATATTTTTTCCTATTACTGTTAAAATCATTTCACTATTGTGTGACACATATGCTATGTGGTGTGTTTAAATATTATGTTGATTCTAGATCTTACTTCATCCTAGGGCAGATGATATATGGGAAAGGATCATTGTCACATGAATCATTGTATGAACCTAGAGTTTACATGTAATGCATGTTTCTATGCCATATAGGTGAATTTCACTAATTGAATTTTCTTGATCTTCTCGTGATTATTGAGTAAGATATGTTTATATGTATATTCTTGTGTTGCTATTGGGATTCAATTGAGAGATTTTGAGTTTCAGTTCATGAGGTTTCTAGGACCTCATGGTTTGTAATGGGTTGTTAAATGATTCAATCCACTAAAATGGAATTTAATGGCTGTTGTTTTCATTGATAGGTGTTTCTCCCATTGTTCAGTAAGAGTGGTGATCCAATTTAAATGAACCAAGATATATGAACATGAGAATTTGAAAATTTTAAAAGTGAAATATGACATAATTTGAAATGGTTTCTTGAATATGATGTGGAATTTTATATTTGACCCCTCTTCAATTGAATCACCTGTAATTTATATTTGAGAACATCTCAATACATGGCCTCTTATGTGGGTAGTTGGGGTATTCTTTCATGGGTATAGAAGCTTTCTGACATTTAGATATTTATTTTTCTATCATTGCAATTCAAATCAAGTTATGATGAGTGTACTTAACATTTAATTACTAACGATCCAACAACATCTTTAGGTCATGTTCTAGAATGGTGGTGATGACCATCCTCCAGATGTGGTGGGCCTTGATACGTGATTCTGTAGCTAGGAGAGCCACATGAGGCACCACCTTTTCTACCTGATCTAGGAACTAATCATCAACCTCATGATTTTCCTTATTTAATATATTGTCCATTAATGGTTCTTTGTGGACAACACCTATGACGGATAATCTGACAAATGACTTCCAACAGTAACATCAAACTACATTCTTAGGGGATTTCTGTAGAAATGATGTTGATTGATGGATATAGGTCACCATTTCTATCATTGATAATCTGTATATTCCTCTATATCAATGGGTAAATATTATTATTTATATTATGTGTGATTCATCCATGCACTTTTGGGATATAATTACCCTAGATGTAATCCATATGTCATGGTACGAGACGACTTCTATGTTGTTTTCTATGACTACTAATTCCCACAAACACTGAGATCTGATCGATATAGAGAGTTAAAATATCTAGAGAAGTTTTATATGTAAATTATGGAGTATTCACTGCATTTTACTATGTTATAATAAATTTCACCACATCTAGCTTGTGATGATTTTTCACCTGATGGAAGCTTCAAGGTTAGGATTTTGTATTTCAGACATTATACTAAAATTCACTTAACTGAATTCATTGAGATAGTAAATCAATATATTATAACTTAGAAATACACAAGGAATAGGCATAGTATTAGTGTTAGTGAAACAACAATGAGTTTGACCACTAGTTCTTCCGGTAGCTAAAATTAACCTGTCGTTGTTTCAAATTAGGGTAGTGGAAACTAGAGTACACATAATGGTAGATCTTTGATATTCCTTCATGGAGAATGACATGGGAACTAGAAGCCTCAGTGGGATAGGGTCCCTGAGGAGTTTTGGGATTGTGTCCATTTGAGGAATCCTTAGATATTCTGTCAAACATTTCAATCTACTTCTAGTTAGAGAGTTTATACACCATATCCACACTCTAAAGAAGGTTCTTTTTTGTTATGTCAGGTGAGGAGTTGGAGTATCATGAGAAGGACCAGTTCGGGTGGAGGTCGTGGCCATGGTAGCCAAAAAATTGATTGCCAGAACTACCAATAAAAAATTCTTGATCATGGTAGTCTAGCTATTACAAAGAGTTTTAGATCCGGTCATTTTCATGAATTAATTTTGATACACCAGGATTAGGTTGTTTTTCCATCAATAGAAGAAGTTAATATTCTACGAGACTCCACTATAGTATCTTAAATTTTCATACTTGGGCTTCACACTCATTCATCTCGTTATTTATATTAGAAATTATCAGGAAGAAAATACATTGTTTCAAAGGTTTAATGAACCAGGATAAATGTATAGATGTATTTTCAAAGGGAAAACTACAATGTAGGGACTAACCCCTTTAGGTATCTAGTTACACATTCTTGTGGGTCCTCTTCCTTATCGATATGATAGGATTTGATTTCATTATTGTGACGTATTTTTTGGTTAGGTAACACACCTTTAGAGAATAATATTACTATAATGTGTTTTTTAGATGGCTATAGGGAAGAATTTGTCTACATAAGGATGAGTGGGATGTAAATGAATGTATATTTGGACCAGGGAACTATGGTCAATGTGGAGTGACTAACCATATTTCCAATCTATCCATAAAGTATGGGAGTTTACATCATGTCATATTCCCTACATTATTGGATCATTTCAGAGACTTTTTCATGATGATATTTATGGATTACCTCTTAATAGATATGTAGAATTCATGATTGATCTTATTCCATGAAATATTTTATTGTGCATTCCTCCATATAGGATGGAACATACTGATCTCCTTAAGATCATGTTTCAGTTTGAGTATTTAAAGGCCAAATGTTTTATTTGACATAGAACATCCTATTGTGGTTTTCCTATGAATTTCTTTAAGTAGGAAGACGGGGACCATCACTTATATGTGGATTAAAGATGTTTAAACCATATTTTTTTTAACAAACCAATGTACACTTCCTCAAATAGATGTTCTATATGACTAGATTGAAGTAGCTAGGATGTTTTCAAATATCAACCTGAGATCAGTCTGTCATTAGGTGAAATTCATTCCTTTATACATACCTCATACATATTTCTACAACATGTATGATCTATATGTGTAACTTTTTATTTCAATTGGTCTTACAAATATGCCTTAAATTTTATCGATATGATGAATATGAGGTTCCACCCCGATTTGGATTAATTTTTTGTGGTAGTAATGCAAGAAATATTGGTATATTCCCGCACTCATAGTGACCACAATGAGCACCTTTAAGACATTATAAGTACAGTGAGAGAAAATTATATTTAGGAAAAGATTTATATTTTCCACTTCTAGATAGAAAATGTCTACTTATTCGTTCATACTATCATGGAATTAGGAGTATCTGTTATCCCAGAAAATGACAGCGATGTGTTGTCTTTGAGGTTTCCCTAGAACACGTTAGATATATATACATTCATGGGGATACTAATATATTATAGAAATTTCATACCTGACTTCTCACATCTTACTTCACCTATAATATTACATAAAAACAATGGTGTTATGTACCTATGGTTAATAGAATTTGTGGAATCCATCAGGGAGAATAAATGAAGGCTAGTCTTGACACCTATTCAGATTTTGGTAGAGCCTAGTAGAGGCAATATAGTGTTATATGATGCATCATCCATTGTATTTGGAGTAGTACTAATGCAATAAGATAGATTAATTTCATTCAATTCTCTATAGTTGAGGACTCATGAGTGTAATTATAAAACATATGATATAGAGGTTGAATTTTTTGTCTATATATTACATTCTTGGAGGCACTATCTATTAGATGATCATATTGTGGTGTATAAATACATCAATAGACTAAATTATAAGTTTACATATTGTGAAATGAATTTCATACAGCTAATATGGGTCGAATACCTTTAGTTAGTTGATTTTTAGCATTCATATATTCTAGGAAAGGGAAATGTAGTAATTGATGAACTAAGTTATAAAACATTTTCATTGGTCATATGAACAACATGTGATGAATTGAAATTTTTTCTCCCTTTTTTGAGGAATATCTATAATTTCATGATAGTAACGAGTAGTCCATTCTATCATCCTTTAAAAATAGCTATTCTCTCATTGTGAAGGTGCTCCTTAGACAATTTTAATATCTTGAGGGATATTTTCTTCCTGAGATAATTTTATGAGATTTCTTTCCATCATATTGGTATTTGGATAGAGATTATAGCATATATATTTAATGTATATGTATTGGTTCCAAAAAATATGAAGTATGAGTTGATGCACATGTCCCACGCTTCTCAGTGGATATTTCATCCAATAATATCCAAGTCGTATCAATATATGATATTTTAGTATTGGTGTATAGTGAGGAAATGTCTAATAACATGATTTATCACAGGGTGTCCCAACAATAAACAGGTGAAGGTAGGGCACCATATATCTATAATCTTGTTATAGCCACTTCCAGTCTTGAATGGAAATGGGATGTTTTTTCCATAGTCCTTGTAGTTGGTAAATAGCGGTTTCATAGAGGGTTTGATGTTTTATGGGTTTTCAATGATAGACAAACGAATATATTCCACTTCCTTCCTATCAGATAGAATTTTTCAATTAATGACATGGGAAAATTATATGTTTGTGAGAACATATGACTATATGATGTCCCCTGTAAAATCATTCATACATGAATGATAATATTATATTATATTTATGGAATGTGTTACAGAAATATATGGGTAAATAGGTGCTTTTATGAAATGTTTTTAACCCTCAGAAAGATGTATATTTGGAATATATAACACATGTTCTAGTGGAAATGATCCAAACATGTATCCATAATTTAGTTTGTTCATGCAATATTCATATCATTGTCATCATGTTTTCCAACAATAATAGATTTTAGGAAAAAATCAGATTAATCATTTTCAGGCATTAAACGATAGGTCGTTCCATTCACCCATGTTCTAGATTGATTTTGGAGAGGTAGACAAAATAGGTCTTAATCCCATGTATGTGACTTCAAATATTGTTCAGAAGATGATAAGCATATGTCTACTACTCTATTTAGAAATAAATAATATATTGATCACCAGCATTTACATTTAGTGCTCGAGGTTAGAGATCATATTTTCCTGTAGTTATCGCCCATGATTGGGAAAATAAGGATATGAATGCATGGGACATTGTCCCCTCACTATGATGAACTATTTGAGATTATGGATAGATTCAGTCTGGTGGCCTATTTTTTCTACTACCTCATAGGTACCTCTCGATAAACAATGTCATAAGTGTTTTAATAATTCTTTAGTATCATGTTATCTCATTTAATAATTTTGATATCGATGAAGTTGAGTTAGATGTCAATGCTACCATTGAATAGTATCTTTTATGCATTATTGACCTGATCATGAAGGCCCTCTATGGTTATTATGTACCATTATTATGGGTGCAATGGCATCATGAATTCCTATACGATGTGGCATATGAGAGGGATGCTATCATTCAATGGCCATGTTTTGTCTTCGATGATGAATCTTTTCCCTTGGAAGGTAAACTCATGGATGAGTTATTTTATGTGGGGGGAGACTGTAAGAACCTGATTATCTCCTATATGTATCCTTTTTTATTTTTCAAATTATCTTTTATTTTACTATAATGGTTTTATAATGAGTTATTGGGGTTCTTAGGGGTGTCTGGGGCATTCATGGTGCATAGAACTATGATTTTAGGTGAAATAGTTCTATCAAATAGTTCAAATAAACTGTATAGGGCATGGCACACAGTTATTTATAACTGATCAAGGATAAATAGTGGGTTGAAGTATGACACACAAGTTTACCTATAGATATGGTAGGGACCAAAATACCATGACAAAACTACAATGAAAATATCAGATGCACTTCTCATGGTTGGTGCATGGTTTCTCTAACAATGTTTCCAAACTATGCATATCCTCTTTATCACATCAGAATGTCAATGGTTGGTGTATGGTTTTTCCAACCATTATTTGAGACCATGTAATTCCTAATTTAGGTTTATTTTATTTATTTTCCTATAAATGAAATAATTACTGTGTTTCCCTCTTTCCATTTGAGATTCTTGTGGACATTAGACATATTTTCTCTCCCTTCAAGCCCTTATTCCATCTTTGATAAGAATCAATGATAAGATCTAGTATGCTATTTCACTCGATCATCATTCATCATGTTGGTTTCATATTGGTAAGATATTAATTCATTTAAATTATTCCATCATTATTCATCCTATCGATGATGCTATTTAGATGAATTGTCATATTAACCCATTTCAAATCATTAATCCATTCTTCATCTATTTTCCATTCTACAACAAACTAGTGGTCGATAAATGAAGAGGAGGGTCATATTACTATGAGTCCAATGGTTTATATATCATCCATCATGTTTCACCATTTTTTAAATTTCCTTGTATGGGTGATTATTTCTTCAGGTGTGACCTATTAAATTTATATTCCTTGCTTATAGTAATTCTATGTGTGTTCTAAGAACCATAACTTATATGTTATTGAACTTTTCTGGGTATGTCCTCAACATTGTTCACCCAAATTATGTTTTTTTTCATAATTATGATTTTTTAGCTTCTTATATGTGTCACATTAAACATTCATGTTTTTTCTCAGCTTGATCCAAATAATGGTAACATATCTTTATTTAAATTACTATTTAATTGAAAAATTTATAGCATAATATTCCATTAATAATTTACCCTCCAATGGTATGTGCTCCAAAATAATTACTAAATGTATTAATGATAAAATGGAAATTAGTTATTTGATATCACTTATATTCTCTCATTATAATGAATTGAACATGGGTTCCATACATATCCCAGGTTTTTATGTTTATAAAAGTTAATGTGGGAATAATGTTGTTAAATATAAAATGACTTTAATGGATGCGTTCCCCATTGCCTTATCACACTAATTAAAGGAACGGATTAAACTGAATGAACTTGTTAAATCGTACGATCACAACATTGTATATTTAATAAAATTAATAAATTTTTATAGTTCCTAATTAAATATGGAACATCACAGTATTATAGGATTTTATAGAGTAAATTTATCATTTAAATTCCCAAGAGAATACCATGATAACATGTGTATATAATTCTGATTCAATGATTCTTGTTTCAAATAGTGTGACCCTCCATGGAACTTGATCCTATTATATAATTGGATTCTTAGTATGACATAGTAGGATCCATCAATCTCTATTGAAGGATTATATGGATACACTCCATGGATCTATCATAGATTCTACAGGGACATGTTGGATTGGTTACATCCCATATCCTTACCATTTCTTATCATAATTTACCTTGGACGTGTTCTTTTGACTTTGTTAGAATAGTTATTATAGATTTCCTTATATGACAATACTTTGTTTAAAATCATTCTCCTTAGCTATGATATAAATACTATTGATTTGGACACCCATTATGTAAATTTTTCTTTGATTATTACCTTATAACATCATCAATTTTTATATCATTAATGGAATCTTTATTGTGTCTTGGATCCTCAAATATAATTATCAAGAAAGGATGTTAGTGTTAGTTTTACATAATGTGAATTTGTTATATAAAATGGAACATAATTAACTTTCAAACTGGTAACAAATTCAGACACAAACTAAGGGATAATATAGGTACCTGGGTATTTAGGTACCAATAATACATTGAAATTATAAATATATGTTTGTATATTTTTTCAGTTTATATTTCTAAGACTGGTTGTTATAGACATTTTTGGGGGTTCCCTACAAATAATTTTCTCACACCTAATCCAGGACTCCAATGGAATCAAAGAATATTACATGTATGTGGTGTTCAAAAAGGGAATCATAATAATTTGAACACTTGATTAAATTCTTTGTATAGTATGGAGCATGTAGTAGATGACCGCGATTGAGAGAATAATGTTGGGGGTGGTTTTTTATTCATTTTAACCAATTTTTTAAAGAATGAATTTTAGGATTCATAATATCCATGTTTTCCATCATTATATATACATTATGTATATCATTGTCATCTTTTGTATTAGATTATCATATGTTTAGTTATTTATTATTCCATTCATCCTCTTATTTGTGATCTAATCATAATTATTTCATTATTTATCTTCTATTTTATTTATCCAACATGATAAACGTTAGTAAAGAAAAAAAATTAACCATATACATACCCTGGAACCATTATACTTGTCATCAGACTCTTACATTCTGGGAGATGTGATTGAGGTCATAGGTCTAACCAGTCTTGGGGCACCTGCTAAGTCGTATCTCGGTCTGATACATCACACTAGTTGAATATAATATGATATTGTTTCATTTATTTGATTTATAAATATATATCCCATATCAATTTTTAGGGAATTTAAATAACATTTCATATTTAGAATCAACCCTTGATCATAATCAATTCAATGATGATTATGAACTCCTAATGGAAATTACTTTCATTATATCGGTCTTAATACTTTACAATGAGCCTATATATCATAAATTACTATATATATACACCAATTTTATGATACACATTTCTATGAGTATATCAATACATTCCCTATGGAATATCCTAGTTTCCTACAATATCACGAGGTTGACCTTTTCATAGAACTCATACCCAATATTATACATATTTAATGGTTTTGTATTGAATAAACCAAGATGAGATATATGAATTAAGGAAAAAACACTAAAATAATTGATATAAGTATTTTTATGACCTTACTATTCAATACTAAGACCACTCATCCACTTCATGGAGTATAAGGATGGATATTTATGCCATTACATTGAAATTCAGGAAGAAAACATGATCCATATCAAGAAAATATAATATCTACCTGGTATTGATTATCTATGAGATCAACACATCCTTGCACAATAATTCTTATTTGTGTATCATAGATCAATATACCATAATTTAAGGTGAAATTTAGATGATGTACCCAAGAAAACCTTCCACAAAAAACATAGACAATATGAATTATTATTGATTCTAATTAGAAATAAAAATGGTCATGAAATCTTACTAGATATGATATATATTTTCATTATATGTGATGTTGAAAATAAATTGTAATATTTTTTAAATATTATTATATATTCTATGATTTAGGGAGAACATGAATGGAATTTAACTATTTTAATAATGAAAATATGAAATGATGAATTTTAACTAAATTTGTTATGTGGATTTTTTTAAGAAATTACCCTTCTTAGGGATGTTATCACAAATGAGGGTGTATCTATGCATCCTTATAGGACATAGGTTATTGAAGATTGACCTAGTCCATCCAGTATGATAGAAATTAATAGTTCTCATCATTTTTTAGATAAAATAGATAGATTTTTAAAAATTTCTCATGATTGTAATATTATCCAACCAATGTTCTTCATAAGGGGTAAATGGTATTCTAGAATTATGAATTTGAAGAATGAACCAATGATATTATAAAGAGGCTGGTCAATGATCCCCAAATTACATTACTCATAGTGGTGAAAATATAGATATAGATTTATTTTACAATGAAGGAACTGGGATATTTTCGTATTCAAAATGAAATGGTATGTCATGTGACATATCAATATAATACTCATGATATAAATTAATCGATGTATGATTTTGAATTAGAATTTTTATCTTTCCCTTAAGGATTTGGTATCCTTATAACTATATTGAATATTTTAATATATATATAGAACATAAAATCATAATATTTATATTTTCATATAAGGATTTGAAAATGTGATAATGGACCTTGTTATACATAATCAAAGAAAATTATTTCTTACTAAATTATCATCTTGGAAGTCAAACATTTTGTTTTATGCTCTATATTGAAAACATCATGCCATTATGTCCATAATGAGGATCAAATGGGGCCCAAATTTAGAAAATGTTTTCTATTTCCTGAGAGTGCATGGTTAAATTAATATATTGACAGTAGATACAATTGATAAAATTCTATATGATATAATATTTTATCATTCTTGGGAGGTTATATACATATATTATTGCAGCATTATATTTGAAAAAATCATTTATATCATAAAATTTTGGTGATAAATTTTGTAATTATTCTATTATATCCATGAAGCCATTAATTGAACCCATATTTGTATTTTTGGTAATAGAAAAGGAATTTATATTGTGATTTTGGATGATTGGTACATGAAATCATATTAAAAAGGACATCATATAATCTATAAAACACGAATAATATGGTTATGATGAACAATAATAAAATGTGTCAAATAAATAATATCAAAAAGGTAATATACCCATAATTGGATTAAAAAATAAGCATCAGGATGAGGATATAAATGTAATACAGATAGAATACATAATTACAAACATCATAATATTTCCATTGTGGAATCGTTCTAAAATTTTGTTTATAAATTGGTAGGTCCAATAAAAAATACTAAAACAAGTTTGTCTCATGTGATATACCAAATAGGGTCTATAAAGGGACCCCCAATCAATTACTAATTATAATGATTTTTTTATATTAATTGAATATATAATCATCATATAAATTCATAATAAAAATTTAGAACACTAAATTTCAATATTCTCCCTAATCAATTTAACCTCTAATATTTTAATGTAGTAGGTAAACACCATATAAAAATTCTACTGAATTTTACCAATTAAGGTGTCTCCGTTCATGAAATTATTTATATTAGAAATTTTTTAATTTTAAAATTTTAAAGCAGTCATCATTTCTGAGCCCATAATATTAGAATTATCTTATTATTAATTATTGATCAATTTATTAAATGTATAATTTTTATTAAAAAAGTACGGTTTTCGAAAAACATGTAATTTTTAGGAAGTTATCCATATATAACAATAATCTATAAATTTTGGAAACCTCTGACATAGTAAAATATATATTTCGAGAATAATATGTATCATTTTAAAATACTGTTATTATAGATGAAACAAATATAAATTTTTTTTATTACTGATTAAAATTTCACATTATTAAAAAAAATGTTTTAGGTATTTTTTTTGAATCCAATATTATTGTGGGAAGACTTGGTTTTTTCTTCCTTTGTAACACCGAAATATTTATAAATAAATTTAACATTAAATGCATGAGACATTTTGTCTCTACAAAACACCACTTTTTTTATACTAGTTAGTAAACATAATTTTCCTCTAATGTGTTTTGAATTTCGAAAAACTGACACACATGGTTCCATTCAATAAGAAATTTAGAGTCTGATAAGGAAAACATAATTTTTGTTGAATAGTAATATAACCATTTTAATATTAATATGAAAAGTAATATGAAACTTCTGAATAGTAAATCACATTTTTATTTTATTGTCTTATGGTTATAAGATAATGATATATTGATTAAATTTTCAGGGTGATATAAAACTAATTATAGATTAAAATTTTTTAATTTTAGAATAAATCATAATTTTGTTTGTAATTTATATTAATAATATTTAGAGAATGATTTTCCGAAAATGGGAATCAATTTTAAATTCTACAGGTCATAAAATTGTCATGGTGATTTTTTTTGTTTTTTCTGAAATACACGAATTTATGGTAAATTGTATAATATGGTAATTTATCATATATATACATTATTTGATAAATTTACAATTCCTAGAATCATGGATAAAGTAAGAACAATATTTTATAACTAACATGAACATATTACCATTATTTGTCAAAAGAATCAATATTTTTTGTTTTTAATTTGAAATATACTAAAATAATGAGAATAATAATTGGAATACCGCCCTTTCCTCTACAATAACCCCCCCGCAATCCCTCTTCTCTTCAATCATATAAAGCGTTGTTCCTTGTCTAAATTCGGCTCAAATATAATCACTTGCTCCTCCCCCACGTACATCATCCCTTGGTCTCATAAAAAGACCAAATCATCTCTCCTAAAAATTCTATCAAGGAATATTACATTAATAGGTAAATTCAAGTTCTCGTTTATTTTATTTCAAGTTTATTTTTTCTTTTTCATTCATCACCTCTTTTTATCCAAATGTTGTGATGAATATAAAAATATACTCGTAACTTTTTTTTTGATAAATGAATAATTATTCACCATATATCCTTTCCCCTTCATTTATAATAGAAATGAAAACACCAATAGTAATGTGTTAATTTATCACATTCAAGGATGACGAGTTTTCAATTTTTGTTACCATTTTCAGTTATGGGTATGAAGCAATTTTGACAGTTTATATAGACTAAAATATATGTATTATAACATATTTGATGTTTTTAATCCTTTTATATACATTATATTAATTTATATATCAATATGAGTTCATTGTGATACAAAACCTCCAATTAACACAAATAATTTCCATTATATATTTATACAATGATTGATCTTCGTTCCCAATAAACAAGATAATTTATAACCATGTAATCTTCTGGTTGTTCACTAATAAGATACAACTTCAATTCTGTACAAAAATTCTCAATCTAAATGTTTATCTATACATTCATATAAGTAAATCGATCATGAAAACCCAAGAAGAAAACACTCACAAACAATGAAATTGAATATTGTAACCCAACAAAAGGACATAATTGAACCAAATATGGTTATAATAATCCAATATATTGTATATTAGGTTCATTATTCATTAATTTATGAAACTAAATATTATTATTCAGTTCATTAATATTAATTGAGGAAAATTTTCGGACATAAGGTAAGGGTTTTCCACCAGAACCTCCATTTTCATTCAGGTTACTTATATTATCTACATACCTCAATAAAATTCTTATTAATTAATATTCACACCTCATTATGTATATTTTAATGTTTTATATGTTTGTATAAACCTTTATACTAAATTCATTTATGTGTAATTATATGTTTTAAACATATCTTTCAAAAAATATTTTCGAAATACAAGCCCGACTAAAGGGAATTTCTGAAATTCATACCAATTGTCATGGGAACTAAATATTCTATTTTTAGAAACCATTACATTAAAATATGATTGATTTTACTATGAAATTACAATATTAATTCATTTATATTTTTATACAAAAAATTTATTTATAGAACTATTCTTTTCAAAGTAAAATAGTATTTATCTTATAAATTACTCAATTATTATATAAAATTATCTTCATCTATTTCAATAATCTTATTGATTATTATTTATTTTTTCTATTAATAATTATAATATCATCTACCATATCTAATCTAATAGTTTATTATTATTTTGAAAATTTATGTGCTATCTCAAAACGAGTAACCAATTTACATTGAATGGTTCTTGTTTAAGATTAATGTTCAAGGAATGTTATTTAGGATTCATATGTTAATTTAAATATGAATGTATATGTTGTTTATGTTTATATCCATTCAGTTGAGGAATGAATGGGACATATAATGTGATGGTTGTGGCCCTCTATATCCCTTCTATTTTTTATTAAGTGTAATGGGACAAATAGATAAGGACATGGTTGAGGCCCTTCCCATTTTTAGATATAGTTTTAAAAGAGGCCATAATAATTTTTAAATTACATGCATGAGGCCTTAGAGGATGGATTAGAATGTAAAAAATATTCATTTACCTCATTATGAAGCTATAAATTTATAGTTTATGTGGTTATTCGACTAGTAGAATACCGTTTGTTATGTTTTATTATGGAAATAATTACTCAACTCATATACCTACCATAATGGGTTCATGTTTATTATTTTTAAAAGAATGTGTTTTAAATTATTTACCAAACATAATGCTTCTGTTTAGGTTTTCATCCACTGTATTTCTTACCCTTATTGAGTATCTATACTGAACCCTTATTATGTTTCAATTTTACTAGGACATGAAGAAGAATATTATGATTAACTTGAAGGGTAATCATATATTGGTGGATGTTTCCAATGGAACATATTATTTTGTTTTTCATTTCAGGTTATAATTTTGAACTTATCTAAATATATGCATTTAAATATATACTAAACTATTCGTTCCTTTGGGATAATACATTATTATAATATTTAAAAAGTAACGTAATATGGCTCCAGCTCCGAGAAACTAGGGTTGATTCTTTAATGTTGCAATAAAATGTTGCTTAATAGAAAACATAGAAACTAGATTTAGAAAAATATGATTTGGGAACAAACACCTTATGTAGTCTTTGAGGATAATAAAACAAGATCATATTAGAATTTTGGTAAGGAATAGATTATTTGGATATTTCAAGAAAATACATCTCTATCAGGATACTACAAGTTAAAATAGTTCTGGAATAGATAAACCTTGGTTTGAAAATCAGATATGGATTTTTGGGATTGACCCAGGGTATCCTTGTACAAGACAATGGGCCTTACCACACACCTATTTTGACACTCCTAGGGGATATGCTTAGGATAATTCACAATTTATTTAAAAGCAATTATGAAGGATTTAAATGTAAATTTTTCTTCAAACAAACAATATTTATGATTATGGGATTATCCTGTATAGGATTTCAATTTATATTAATTATTTTTTCTAAGTTGGGACAGTATATTATGATTCATAACCTAATCTAGTTTAGTCCATTATTTAAAAAAGGATCCTTGTGAATGGAATGGAAATTTCTTGGGAGCGTGTATCCCATGAAGGGATTTCTCTCATGTTTAAGATAATAATTTCAGATCTGGAGATGCGATAGCAGTAGAGAAACATAAATCCATACTGAGACATCTTACTCAGTTTATGTATAATAAAATTAAACTTATGGAGAATTTGGATCAAAAAAATGGAGGTGCTATGTTATATCACATTACGTGACAATATAAATCATCAATTAATGGGACTACAAACCAATTAATAGTAGGGAAGTGGATAAGTTCCTTAGAGAAGATATATCACACCATGGGAGGTAATGAAAAGTAGAAGGTTGTCATGGTAGTTTATGGACTATTAGGGGATAATGATAAACAGTGGTAACTAATTCAGAACTAAATAGAGGATGAAGAGATAGAAAAAATGTAATGGAGTAAATTTAATTACATTTCATAGAGAAATACATTCCTCATGAACAACGAGCAGATATGGAAAGGCAGTTTATGAATTTGTGGAAAAAAGAATATTAGAATGATTCAATGAATGAAACTAAATTCCCAACGATATTAATGCCTGATGTGGGTTTTATACATAATCCAAGGAGAAAGGTTGGTCAATTATTTTAGGGCCTAATGTCATTCCAATGACATGAACTAGTCTCTCAAACGTTCTATGGATATGAAGATATTGTCTCGTGTTCTATCATGAAGAAAAATGAGTTCTCTATGTCTTATGAAATTGAAGGAAATAAAGAGAATAATTGGTTTTTGAAAACTCTATAAAATTAAATAAGGGAATGGGGAATAAGGGAAGGATTTACTTTCCACTCTGTGATAATTGTGGAAGAAAACACACTGGTACCTACTTAAAAGGAAATGGGGTGTGCTACATGTGTGAACAGAATGCATATAATGATGGTGTTTTCAAGGGGAATAAGGAAGAAACTATTGTCAATTCCTATTATTTTAGGGATATGGGAAATTATGATAATGATTGTCTAAATATTCATGTAATTGTGGGTCAGAAAAAAAAACAAGGGAGCAAAGACAGTATCATACAATCACAACTACTAATATTTAATTCCTTAATGATGTGGTGCCTTGTACTTTAATAATTTCCTCAAACATAGACAATGTATTTTTTGATTCTAGATCATCATAGTAATTCTTATCTTTCTAGTTTACTATGAAAATTAGATATTTAAAATTTGATTTAATAAGGGAGTTGTCAGTCAAAATTTATAAGGGAAGTAACATTGAAACAAATTTATGTTAGGAAGTCCCCATTATGGAATATAAATGTGCAATATCAAATAATTTTATTATGATACCCATGAGTAACTTTAATATTATCCTTGGTATAGCTTGGTTTTTGGAAAATGATGTGAAAAATTATTGTATGAATATAGAGGTTAAAACTTTTTAGGGTGATGTGGAATCCATTATCATTAGAGAAAATAAATAACAATCTAATTCTCATCTAGACACCCCCCAGTATCTATACTGAATTCCATAATTTGGGAGGTAGGGAATTTAATAACTATGTGTGAGGAATTGAATGTAAAAATAGATGAAATACCTGTTTTGAAGGAATATGGTGATGTGTTTCCCGAATATTTACTAAGACATCATCTAGAGTTGGATATTGAGTTTTCCATGGACCTGATTCAAGATTCATGGCCTATCTCAGAGACCCCTTATAGAATGGACCCTGAATAATTAGTCAAACTAAAAAAACATGAGGAATTGAGTAAAAAATAATGCATTCTCCCATGTGTTTCTCCATGGTGATCCCCAGTTCATTTGGTTAAGAAAAATGATGGATCTACGAGGTTTTTAATTGACTACCTGGAGATCTGTGATATAAAAACTAAGAACAAGTGTCACCTACCTTGCATTAATGATTTTTTTGATCATCTTCATGGATACCAATTTTTTAATGATTGATCTTCGATTTGGAAATCATAATTTGTGTGTGATGAAGGAATATATTCCAAAGACATCTTTCGAACAAATTATGGGAAATACGAGTTTATAGTAATTAATTTTTAATTGACTAATGAAACCTATTATTTCAAGGACTTAATTAATAGAATTTTCAAAGAATATCTTGATGAATGTTTGGTGAAATTTATGGTTGATATCTTAGTATAATCCTAAATCTATGAAGAACATAAAAATCACATTCTCACAACTTTGAAGAGCCATAAAAGAAATAAATTATATGGGATGTTTAGAATCATTGTATTCTAGATTCGACCAGTTTCCTTTCATTGACACACTGTCTCTATGGATGGAATATATGTTCATATTGTGATGAAAAATGATTTTAATGAATTGATAACTCTAGTGATCATAAATGAGGTACATAGTTTATTGGTTTATCAAGTTATTATCATCGTTTTTTTCTAGAATTTCTCCAGTTTATCCAATCCAATGACCAATCATAGACATAAAGGTGTTAATTTCTTATGGAAAATATGGTGTGAGGTCTTTTTTGATGAATTGGAAATGATATTAGTGAATTACCTAATCCTAACTCTACCATCAGTGAATGATGGGTTTGTGATCTATAGTGATGCATGAAATAAAGGGAATGGTTGTGTCTTTATTCCGAATGATAGAGTTAATTCCTATGAATATTGGCCGTTAAAAATTCATGAATAAAACTAACGTACCCATGATCTTGAGTTATCCGTGGTATTTTCTCTAATGATATGGAGACCATATCTGTATGGTGAAAAATGTGAGTTATATACGGATCATTAGAGTATAAAATATATCTTCTTACAGAAAGAACACAACATGAGAAAAAGGTGATTTCCAGAACTACTCAAGGATTATTATTATTCCACACACTACCAGCCATGAAAGGAAAACAAGGTAGCTGATGCATTGAGTTGGGAGGATAATTGAGTTCTCTACAAAATGTGTATTGACATGGATCCTTTATACAATTATCTAGTGTAGATGTATATGAGAATTATCAATGATACTGAAACATCACTACTTTTTCAAATTTTTACGCAACATTCATTATTGGAAATAATTCATGCTTCACATTTTTAGGACAAGAATCATAAAAAGAAAATTATTTTTGTGAAAAATGAGAAATTGGAAGACTTAAAGTGTGAAGATAGAATTATATAATTTAGGAAGAGTCTATCTGTTTATTCTCTCCCCGAGCTGAAATTGAGTTATTAGATAACGATCATAGATCAAATTTCATTATCCACCCTAATAAGAATGAAATGTAAATAGATTAAAAAGAACATTTATGTTGGGATAACATGAAGAGGGAAATTGTTGATTATGTATCAAGATGTTTAGTCTTTCCACAAGAGAATGAAAAAAAACCATACGCTATAGAAGTCATGCTACCTCTACCTATTCCTTCATTTAAATGGGATGAAATCACCATGTATTTTGTCATTAGATTACCCAAAAGTCCAAGAATGAATGATCCAATATGGTTAGTTAGTGTTTGATATATAAAATTTTCATATTTCCCTACTATAAGGGAGGATTTTCAAGTAGAGAACCTACCACGAATCTCTATTAATGATGTTGTGAGGCTTCATAGAGGACCTCCCATAATTTTTTTTGAGCATGAAAATCTCTTTACATTGAAATTTGAGAATAGTCTTCATAAATATTTGAATATTTTTCCTCAATTGAGTAATTCTTTTCCCCAAAAAACTAATGGTAAATAAAAAAGGATGAACCTAACCCTAGAGGAATGTTGAGATCATGTTCACTTGAAATTCATTGTACGTGGGATCAATATTTACTTTTAGTGGAGTTTTCCAAAAATAAAATTTCCATTCATGTATTCTAATAGAACCATATGTAGTATTGTATGGAAAGAGATGTCGCACACCAACCTGTTAGGATGAAGTTGGAGAAAGGAAAATTCTGGGTACAAATATTGTGGAGGAAACAATAGTGAAAGTAAGGACTATTCAAGTACATTTTATTGAATCTTTATTTAGAAAAAAGTCTATGATTATAATCAAAGGAAGGATTTGGATTTTAAATTACGAGATCCTGGTTTTTTAAAATTATCTCCATGGAAGGGTATTATAAGATTTGGGAATAACGGGAAACCGAACATTTGGAAAATAGCCCCCTATAAAATTATGGATATAATTGGGGTGGTTGCATATAATTTTCCTATACCACCTAGCTTATATTGAGTAAACAATCTGTTCAATGTCTCTTTTCTATGAAACTACATGCTAGACGCAATTCTTGTCCTTAGTTATCACAGAATATAATTGTAACCTATCATCTCATAATGTAAGAACCTATCTAGATTTGGGAAACTAAAGAACATGTGTTGAGGAATCAGATTACTCTACTAGTAAACAAAAATTTAAATAGTCTTAAAATCAAAGTGAAAACATGAGAGACTTAGGATAATCTGGTTAAAACTACCCAAATCAATTTTTGAGGTAACAATCAAGTAATTTCGAGGATGAAATTTTTGTGAGGGGATAATGTAATCGACCATGATTTTGACAATAAATTTAATACTGAATGCATGAAACACTCAGTCCCAAAAAACACTACCTTATTATAACCTAGATAGAAAAAATATATTTTCCACCTCTATGATTTGAATTTTGAAAAAATTACTTACACAGTTGCGTTCAATATGGTATTTAGATTCAGATAAGACAAACATAATTTTTGGTGATTAGTAACATAACCTTATTAACAGTAATATGACCCTTATGAATCGTAATAAATATTACTATTTTATTATTATGGATGTATGATAATGATATCTTGATAAATTTTTAAAGGTGATATAAAACGAATTATTGTTTTAAAAATGTTATTTTTCAAAAAAAATTAGAATTTTATTAAAAAAAATAAATTAATACAATTTATAAATTTATTTTAAAAAAATAGTGTTAATTTTTGAATTTTATACATTGAAAAATAGTAATGGTGAATTTTTGGGATTTTTCTAAAATACATCAATTTTGATGAATAGTAAAATAAGGTAATTTATTGTACATATACATTATCAGTTAAATTCAAAATTCCTAGTTTCATGGATGATGTAAGCACACAGTTTTAAACACGGATGCACCTATTACTATTCATGGTCATGTGAATCAATACTATTGGTTTTATTTGGGAAAATAATAAAATAATGTGAAAATAATGGGAAAACCCCCCTCTCTTCCACTATAACAACCCCTTACTCCCTCGTTACATCACACCACTCCAACCTTTATATTTGTCTAAATTCTTCTCAAATATCCTCCTAATATTCTCTTCTACATCTAGCAGCCCCTCATCTCATAAAAAGAAAAAAATCTATCCCCTAAAGAAGCTGTTAAGAAATATTTCGTCATTAGGAAAATTCCACATTTCATTTCATTTATTTCAAGTTCTTTTTTTATTTTTCTTTCATCACCTCCTTCAATCCAAATGTTTTCATGACTCTAGTACCATATATGTACTGGAATTTTGTATTGATGAAGGAATAATTCATCATCATCTCTCCATTTTCCTTCTTTTATACAAGAAATGAAAACATCATCCGAGATGTGTTAATTTATCACATTCAAGGATGATGGGTTTTGAATTTCTACTACTATCTTCAATTCGGGTCATGAAACAATATTGATGGTTGAACCAGACTATAATAAGTTTATTTAATTTATTTAATTTTTTTACATCTTTTTTACATATGATATTAATCTATAAATATAAATGAGTTCATAGTGTTAAAAAAACCTCCAATTAACCAAAACAAATTCCATTGATGATTTATATAATGAATCATCGTCACTCCCAAAAAGGAATGTTCTTTATAAAAAGGTAATATTAATGTTGTTCAATAATATCATACAACTTATATTATAGAAAAAAATTCTCATTCTATATGTTTATCTATACATGAATATATGAAAATTTATCATGAAACCAATGAATGTAATAACCCTGATTAGTAAAATTGTATCATTCAAAACACTAAAAACCCATGAATGAACCTAATTTTGGATACAAAATTGTGTATAAGGTTGTATTTTTTCATCAAATGTTAATGAAAATATAAATGTTGAAGGATATAAAGTATAACTCCAATGTTATTGACAATGGTAATTCAAACGATTTCTGAACTGATCATAATTTCAAAACACATGTATAATAGGTAATACATTGTATACAACAATGAAACCATCTTATAGAGTGTTGATGGGAGTGAAGTTATATAGTGATCATGCAACATATCACTGATCAATGAGTCCATACAATAGCTTAAATGAATATACATGCATTATTTCATGAGGGATCATGTTGGGATTTAATGATTTAATAATGATAAAACAATGATGAGAATATGATGGATGTAATATTCAGTGATGACTGGAGATACTAATTATAGTGGAATACATGGAAGTTCGGAAGATGCAGAACATTCATTGGATATTCAGATGATGCTGAAAATGATCATTCAAAGCATATATATAATAGTATAATGAGTTCATGATGAAGATGGCTAACTATTGAGGAAGACAAATGACAGTGAAGAAAAATGGGTGTTATTGACAAAGAAAATATTTATGGTAGTGTAATTTCCTACTGTTTGCCAAATTTTTAGACAAAAATATTGGGATTTAATTTTTTGAAAGGAAAGGATTTTGGCTTTGGAGTGAACGAGATGCGGAATGGTGAAAGAAACCTTCAAAGGATGGGAACTGCAATCCTCGGAACATGGACAACATACTGTGTTTTGGAAATAGTTTTCATTCACATACCTAGTAGATAGAATGATACACAAAGCGGTGTAAAGAATCAAAAGCAGTTTACATCTACAATATGTGGTGGAGGTGTGCGTACATGAAATGTTCATGGTTTGTAGTAAAGGTAGTTGTTTTACATGAGATGGATCATCATTGGAAGAAGAGATGCAGTACGTGGACCAGCATGGATATTGTACATGGATGGTTAACAATATGTGGTAGAGCCTTATAGAATGTAGATGGAGATTAGTATGCAGTGTATTTGATCCCACATTAAATATTTTTGTAAAAAGTATTAGAAAAGTTTTTGTAGTTACTTACCGATATAAGGAGTTCTAATCCCATCAATAACATAGAGCGAATTCAATAAGAAAATATCACCACTGTGGAAGAACTCAGCTATGTCTGAATGTGGTACTAAAAAGAGATTCTATAGAGGATGAATTGGTACGTAAAACACAAAACGGTTCACCAAAATTAGAAGGAGGTCCTTAGAAGATATTTTTTCTAAGAAAAACTGGTACACGGGAGATGAAATTATTCGAAGAATTTGAAGAAGAATTCAAAAGAAGGAAGAAATGTAACTCCAATGCGGTACATAGAGGAAATACACGAAGAAAGTACAAAATGATGTTACGTAGATGCCGTAAAAAGAGGTGGTATGGGAAGGTAGTGCACGGAATAGGCATGGTGAATGGAAGAGGCGTAATATGTGGAGCAAGTGCGGTGCATGGAGCGGGAGCGGTAAGCAGAGCAGAGGTGGTACATAGGGATAAGGCGATACCCAATTAAGGCGAAGTACACTGAGCAAGAGCGGTATACATAGTAGGCGTGGTACACAGACCAGGCATGTTATGGTGAGTAAGTACATTACACATAGTAGTCATGGTAAACAAATTAGAGACAATCTGCAGAATTTGGGAATGTTTGTGGAGATGATAAAATCATAAAGGGGGTTTTTTATTTTGGAGAAAAAATTAGAAGAATATCTATTGCATTAAATTATTTCACTAAAGGATAAAAATTAATATAAAATAGAATCAATTTTGGACTTCGTTGCAAGTAGTGTCTCATGTTGAATAATGATTAGGACATTTCTTGCTAATATGCAGAAGAGACCTTCAATTTGATAAACAATGTGATATCTCTTACAAGGTAGTGAGCTAGTTGGAGTTAATGAAAGTGATCCCCAAGGAAGTAGTGCGCTATCCCTAAACAATTGAAATTGATTTGTGTCTACAATAGAGTGACTGTGCCTGAACCTTTGTAATCCACAAAAAGTGAAGATTAGTGGAATTTTTTATGACCGAAAACATGACAGCGTATGCTCTATGGATATAGCCATTAGTGGTGAACCATGTAAAAAGTGTTGTGTTTTCCCAATTGATGTGAATGTTTTAACTACTACACATATCAATCATACAGGGATTAAAAATTATTTTTACCAATATGGGAACAAGATCCAGTAAATAAGAGAAACAATTGACACCCTAATTAACCCCCCTCTCTAGGTGTTATAAAGTCCTTTAATTGGTATCAGTTGGAGGCTTACGTATGTTTTATACTCTTCATTTATTATTAATATAATATTATTTGAGTTTTCATTCAATATTCAACAATGAAGATAATTATTGATTAAGTTCAAGTTATCTTTGAGCATAAGACTTTAACCAGCAAGACACTAAAGAACGTGAAAAAGAGAGTGAATAAACAGTTAAAAAAGTCACTTTTATCTAAAAAATAGGCAGTATCTTCTTCACCATGACACTTATAAACTTATAATGTTTCAGGACAAGAATGAAAAGAGAAATGAGATCATGAGGTATGTGTTTTCACCCTTTATCAATCTTCAGCCTCTGTTTAAACTGTTAGACTACCGAAATACCTTTTCGATATCTCTTATGATAGAGTTGTTGGTATTTTTAGAATATTTCAATGTATGCAGGAAGAAATCACCCAACTATGAAAAGAAGATGATTCTATAGTGGATGTTTGTTAATGATAAATATTATAATTCTATAAGCTCCCTATATAGATTTAATACTTTGAATAAACAAGGAGGAAACATGAAATAAATACGTCAAAATGGGTAAAAGATGTTTAAGAAGAAGAGAGATTCAGAAAGGCTATTGACGAAAAGAACCATGTGCATGAAGGGAAATTAAAAAATTACACTGATAACAATGGTCTAAAATTGGTAGGGATGTCTATAATGATCAAGGTACATGACTTTTTGATTTAGAATAAAATGATGTTTTGTGAGGATTATAATATTAGAACAATGAAGGTTTGTGAAAAACATTGACTATGACTGATGATCAGAAGGTCATTTTGAATGGAAAATGTCTATAACTGGATTCTCAATTGAAAAATCATGAGATGAAACATATTTAGACTTCACAAAATAATGAAACAATTTCTTCTAGTAGTCAATGTTCAATAGAGGATTTTAAAGCATAAATAATTCCAACATTTGAGAAGAATGTTATGAAAAGTCTTGATTATCATTCTGAAGAAACAGTTTTTGTTGCTACTCAAAGCTCACAAGAAGATTCTAATGTAAAAGTACCTTCAACATGTGATAATAAGATCATGAATTCATTCCTTCATCTATGGAATGTAACTGTGAATGTGATGGTACCATCCATACCAACTTGTACTATAGTTTCTAAATATGTTTCTACAAAAACTGTAGGTTGGATAAAAAATTCTATACAAATATAGATGAGGAAAGGCGAGGAGATGAAGTTTACCACCCTGGCTATGGTGGATAGGAAGAAGAAGTTGGAAGATGGTTCCCCAGATAGAGAATACCATATTAATAAGAATTCCTAAAAAATTTATACCAAATATATCAATAAGAAAAGATTTGTGGGTCAATTGTGGTGGTGCAATAGATTTTGGCATTGTGAACTGGATTTTTGGTAAAATATCTTAAATTAAAAATCACAGAGAAAGTGTATATCAAAGAAAAGAATATTGAAGATGATAAAGAAACATCTGCTGGTACATAAGCATCTCATTATTATAAATTTATTTGAAATTATTGATAACATCTATGATGTATACAATGGATGTGGTCACAAGGTTGTTACATTCCCATCTCAACATGAATTAATTATTGATAAGAGAATATGATCTTTATTGTAGTCATTGTATGATCGAGAAACCTTGGGAAAAAATCAGAAGAATATTGTGAACACAAAATTTTTCAAGATGATGTCATGTAGGGAAGCTGTGAAAACCATTGATTTTAGATCGATTATATTGAAGGGAAATTCATCCAAAACTGAAACAAAGATTGATCACACATAGATGATCCCATGATGAATATGAAAACCTACTGCAATAGTTCCAAATTAAAATTTATATTCTAGAAAGAATACTTTTAAATAAAGCGGACTCACTAAGATGAAAAGGTCAAAGCTAGTGCTAAAGGAAACGAGAAAACATTCATGTGATGAAGATAAAGTGCACGAGATAGTGGGAAGCAAAGGAAATACCTGTGTTAAAGAAGATTCATGTGAGATATTTTTGTAATATGGTCAAATTGAAGAAGGATATCTAACCTTAATACTAGATAAAGAAGAAGTCCTTGAAAGGAGTAATAATGAATCATTCAAGATTGTTGTTGAGAAGAATAAATATACACACAATGCAGAATAGAATATAAAGACATCATTCCACATCAGTACGAATTAGAAAAGTTTCTAAGATGTGTGAGCTTGAAGACTGGTGAAAATATATCATCATGGTTGACAAAACAATCTCATCATTTCTCATCACATTAAAGAAGAAAAGACTACCTTATTCCCTTAATAATTTCTGTATTATATTTGGGATGATATATAGGGAATTGAAGGTGCAATGTGCCCTTAGGGGGAGAAACTGAGAAGTATAAAATGTTTTCCACTCATGATAACTATGTTGAATATGTTTACATCCATGGAATATTCATTGATATATATTCAATGATTAATATATCTTCCAGAATTTTTATTTCCATCAGTATCAACATCTGTTGGTATTAAATAAAATTACATTGGAAATTGATTTAAGAACATGTCATTGGAATGGTTTTATCATTTCTCAGTCACTCGTCCTTAGTTATTGAGGATGGGGATAATTTTTCAAAGAGGGAGTAGCTGAACAAATTAGTGACATGAGAATCATTGATGTTCCCCCAGACCACTTATCCCACCAATTGCACATGAATATTTTTGATCTGTTTGTTGGTGTGAGTGCATTGGTTTTAGGATGATTATTCCCTATCTCATTCAATTTCATTATCATGGAATGATAGTGAAAAACCCTTAATGTCAAAGTACATGAGTTCTCATATCATGAGGTATCATGATCTATGAATAATGGAAAACCTTGTCGTCTAAATAAAATCTTCATATTTTCTATACCAATAATTTCTCAAGTAGACTTAGAGTGAAATGATTGATGACACATTTTTAATTATTGATTGATACCCTTTTCCCATGAACATTGTATTTCTTTTCAATAAAGGGTAGAGAAGTGAAATGAAAGTATGGGGATAAATAATATATTCATTTTAATATTGTAAAATTCAATTGAGGAGAAATTTATGTCCTATAAAAAAAATACAAAGGGGGAGACAATTGGGAGCACATTATTTGTAAGGTTGTATTCGTTGTCAACAATTTTCAATTAAGATAAAAATGAAGAAGATGATGATGGAGAGCTCCAATGTTATTGAGAGTGGTAATTAAGATGATTTTTGAAATGATCTTAAGTTCAAAATAAATGTACCAAAGGTGATAAATTGTATAAAACAGTTAAACCATATCAAAGATTATAAAAGGGATTAAAGTTATAAGGTGATCATGCAACATATCACTAATCAAAGAGACCATGTAAGATCCCACTTGATGTGACCTGCATTATTGTATGAGGTATCATGTGGAGATTTAATGATTTATCAATGATCATAAAAATCTGAGAAGATGATTCCAGTCATATTCAATGTCGACTGGAGAGACTAATGTTTTTGGAAGATAGGGATGTTGAGAAGTTGCATTAATTTCCCAGGCGACTCTAACGATGTAGAAATTGATTATTCAAGTGGTATATATCATAGTGGATGGATTTCTTGATGAAATATTATAATTATTGAGGAATCCAAATTATATTTAAGAATAAAGGGTGTTCTTGGTGAAATAGATATTAATTATGGTGTCATTTCCTAGTTATTCCTAAATGTTTTGATATAGAAATTGGGATTTTTTTTAAATTGAAGGATTTATTCATTGGTGTGAACGAGATGCAGAATGGTGAAGAAAATTAATAATGGAAAGTAACCACATTATTCATAACATTTACCATGTACCATGTTATAGGAGTTGTTTGCAGACGCATTCCAGGCAGCGGGAACGGTACAAGGAGTGGTGCATAGAACCTAATATGGTTTATAGTGACTGTATGTGGTAAAGGTGTACAGTACGT
The DNA here is from genome assembly GCA_963277665.1 of Viscum album. Classification (NCBI taxonomy): domain Eukaryota; kingdom Viridiplantae; phylum Streptophyta; class Magnoliopsida; order Santalales; family Viscaceae; genus Viscum; species Viscum album. The sequence goes on from OY728127.1 coordinate 117,430,120, forward strand.
GGAATGCTGACGGTTTGCAATGAAGGGAGTTGTAGTTAGAGAGATGGAATTTAATTGGTGGAAGAGATACAATACATAGACAAATAGGCTTACTATATGGGGTATTTTATTGGTATGTCATAGAACCTAATCGTATGGGGATGGAGTTCAGTATGGGGTTAATTTTGCCCCACATTGATTTTTTTTTGTAAAATGGATTAACAAAATATGTTGACTTATTTCCATATATATGAAGGGTTAATCCCATCATTTGGAAATAATGAATTATCTTTTAAAATTTCATCATTATGGAAGAACTCAGCTAAGTAAAAAATTGGTACACATTATAGATTCTGTAGAGGATGAAGTGGTATGTGACAGGAAAAATTGTTCGTCAAATTGGAATGAGTTACGCAGAAGATATTTTTCGTAAGAAATAATGGTATGTGGGAGATGAAATAATTCTAAGTATTTTATGAAGATGTTTGCGGAATTATGAAAAGATATTCCAAGGTGGTATGCATAGGTGGTTTGAGAATGTGGTACCCAGAGGTTGTACGTTGATGTGGTACATGATGGTTGTGTGCGGAGTAGGCATTGTGGGTGGAGGAGGCACGGTGCATAGAGCAGGTGTGGTGTATGGAGTAGGGGTTGTATGTGGCGGAGAGTCAATATGCGGAGTATATGTGATATGTGGACAATGTGTGGTGAACTGAGCAGTCATGGTATGTGGAGAAAGTGCGGTATGCAGACCAGGCGTGGTACGCCGAGCAGGCACGGTACGTAGAGTAGGCATGGAATGCAGATTAAAGCATTGCTGTAAAATCCACAATAGTTTGTAAAAATGAAAAAATCATAATAGGAGTTTGTGATTATAGTGAAAAAAGGGAATAATTTCTATCACATTCTATAATTTCACTGAAGGAGAAAACTGAATAAAAAAGAGCATAAATTCTGGATTTTAATGAAAGTAGTGTCTCGTTCATAATAGATTCAAATACATTCCATGCCAATTTTCTTGTGCAAGCTTCATGTCGATAAAATGAGTGAGATATCTACCAAGGATGTGAGTTAGGGGGTTTCAACATAAGTAAAATGAGGGAAGCATTGGGATATTTATAAATAATTTTTATGGAATTGTTCTTGAGATATAGTGACTATGCTCGGACCATTATAACCCACAACCAGTGAAGTTTAGTGGAATTTGGTATGATATGAAACTTTTCGGAATATGATCCTTGGAAATTTCACTTAGAGGTGAACCAATAAAAAGGTGTTGTGTTGTCCTACATCATTTAAATGTTTTAATTACTACACATATCTATCATATGTTTATTAAAAAGGGTTCCTACCAACATGGGTACAAGATCATGTAACAAAGGGAAAATGATCACACCATGATCCCCCCTCAGGGTAGTCTAGGTTCCTTCATAATAAGTTTATAATTATGATATTACATTTATAATATGTAGGTAATCATTTATTTATGAACAAATATATGATTAATAATGTCATTAAGATGAATTGATCAACTCCTTTGGACTTTAGGTATGGGTTTTACTCCCAAACCTCCATTTTTATTTGGGTTACTTTTATTATCTACATAACTCACGTATATTCATATTCATTAGTACACACTCATCATAAATTATTTTAGAATGTTATATATATGTTTACCAACCATAATATAATATTCATTTATGGGTAATTATATTTTTCAATGCGATCTTTCAATAAACCTTCCCAAAATACAAGCTCGGCTCAATGGAATTTATCAAATTCTAACCTATTTTCATGCCCACTATAGAATCTACTTTTAGAAATCATTATCTTTATAAAGTAACTCATTTTATTATGAAAATACTGTCTCATTTTATTTTTGGTTTTTTAAAAACTCTTTTCCAATGGAACTCTAATTTTCAAAGTAAAAGAGTATTTATATGAAGAATTACTCAATGATTTTATAAGAGTATCTTCATCAATTTCGACACTCTTTTTGATTATTATATATTATAGGTACTAATAATTATGAAATAATCTAACATATTTAATTAAATATAATATGAAATGTTTCACTGCATATGTTCTATCTTAAAACTAGTAACCAATTTACTCTGAATGATTAGTGTTTAAGCTTAATGTTCAAAGAATGTTATTTACCTTTCATATGTTAGTTCCAATATGAATATATATGTTTTTTATTTTTCTCATCATTCATATTTGGAATGACTTGAACTTATTTTGTGATGGGTGGGACACTTTATAGACCCTCGGTTCATCGGTAGGTCTCATGAGACAAATAGATATGGACTTGGTGGAGGACTTTCCCATTTTTTGGTATGGTTTTGGCCGATGACATAATAAATTTTATATATCTTTGATGAGGCCTTGACGGTATATTTAAGAATGATTGTAAAATTAATTCCCCTCATTATGATGCTATAAATTAATAGTTCATGTGGTTATTCAACTATTATAATATCCTTGATTATGTTTCATTATGGAAATAATTACCCAGCTCTTATTCTTTCCATAATATGTTCATGTTTATTATTTTTAAAGGCTAGTGTTTTCAATTAGTCACCAGGCCTAATGATTATTTATATGATATATTCCCATGTATTTCTTATCCTTACTGTGCATCTAAGATCAAATCTTCTTATGTTTCATTTTTTCAAGGAAGTGAAGGGGTATATTGTGAATTACTTGTAGTGATAATCGTAGAGTGGTAGATTTTCCCAATGTAACATATCTGTTGTTTTTTATTTCATGTTGTAATGTTGAACTATATATGAATCTGGATTTTCATATCTACTAAAATATTTGTTCCTTTGGGATACTACTTTCTAGTAATCATGCAAATGTAGTGTAAAAGGCACTGGCTCCAGGAAACTGGTGTCAGGAATTTACATCCTTATATCCCTAATATTATTTATTTATTTTATTATAATTTCATTTAATTTATTAGAATTACTATCCAATAATATTTTATCCAATATATGAATTTATTTAAATCTTAAAACCATATAACAGAAAAAAAATATTTCATGCATTTTGGTGCTTATATTTTCAAATTAACAACACATACCTATTGAAATTTAATTTGATGTAATTGGTATTAAATTTGAAATAAAAATGGACTTATAAATTAATAATTTAAATTTTAGTTTTCTTCACATTATTTTATTGAAATTTATAAAATTAGTTACCATGGTGAAAACTGAAAATGATAAAAGGTCTTCCATTAAGAGGAAATGTCTATAAGTGGATTTTTTTTTAAAATTTATGGTTGAGTTTTAGATCATATAAAACACACCCCCTTTCATTATTTGACACTTTTTGAATCATTTGTACCTATAACAGTGATATTTTTTTATTTAAATTCATTGTGTATTTCTAAAACAACGCTTTTCTTCACTTTTAAAAGGGTCACATCTTCACCACTTCAGGAATAAAGATTATTATAATTTATTCATGAGACACAACTATTTTTCTCCTCTTATTACAAAATCTGATATTAAAAATCATATTGTGGTAATTACATATCATAAGTCCCTCATTGCCATTGTGACATCTAATGAAAAACCAAGCCCTCTACAATAGTATTATCAACTACATGTTTTTTATTAATTATTTTCTTTAAATTTGTAAAATATAAAATACTACAACTATATCTTATATTTCCTAAACTACAATATTAAATTGATAATGTTATTATCAAATTTATTCATATAACTTATCTATTAAGAAAAATAAAATCATTATTTTCACATTGTTAAAATAATCATCTACATAACGCAATGTGTTTTTTGGTCCATCATCAATATACACTGTAGATTATACAGAAGACATTAAAGGGCAGAAATGATATTTAGGATATCATTATTTAATTTTAAGAAAAAATTGGTATCATATTAATAATTTGACTAAAAACATCCATTAATTTAATTATTTAAAATAAGTATGGTATGAATATTACATTTTATTCGATTCATGTAAGATTCTAAAATCTATTAACTATTTTAAAAATTACCTCTATTTATAATATATAACACCAATAAACACTAAATAATATTATCATGTTTTTATTATAATGATATTATAACAAAAACCCATTATAGTAATTCATTAAATCAGGGGAAGTTCATGATTTGGTCTATTAAGCACCTACATGATCTATATTGTGCATTTATACCATTGATGGCTATGAATAAAAGTTAGTGTTATAATATGAAATAAATTTTTAAATATTGATTTTTTGAATATATTATATCAATATCTAATTCATCAATTAATGAATCAACCTATATTGATAAAAAATCACAAAAACATGATAATTATTGAATTTATGATCAATGACATAGTATAAAACATTCATTAGTTGTATTTGATGCATATTTTTTTTAAAATAATCCATAAAAATAATATTAATTACCTCAAAATATTTTACTTTTTATTAAATATAATTACAAACTCTATTATTATGAAACTATTATTACTGATCAAAACTATGATCCGAGATGTGTAAAATGAGAGGAATTCATGAATAATATGACTATTTATGAACAATATAGATAATACGATAAGATTAGATTTATGAATAAACTAATAAAGATATATATGTTTATTATATATTCAGATTCCGTACATACATGAAAATCCTGATATGTCGTAATGTATTTTCATCTCAATGTCTTCTCCTTGAGATATGTATGGAATTTTTCATATAATTTATATTATGTGGTGTATGTACTAAATATTTGAGTAATATTATATTTAAATTTATTTTTTTATATAATTTTATGATAATTTTGACACCCTATCATTTAATAGGATATAATTGATTCATTACCCGATCCAATAATGTGGTTTTTTTCTAAATATAAATTTTTTGGAATTATTTTTATAATACCCACTTCATTCATTTATCAGGTTCATAAATTTCCTAGGAATAACTTTTTTATAAATTTTATATGAATTTAATCGTATAAAATTATTCTATATTTGTATCATCCCCTCATTTTATTTTGATTCAATTTTTTCTAAAAAAGCTCTTAAAACTAAATCTTTTACTTGGTATAATACCCATTAGATGTTTTTTAAATTTAATGTGTGTTTAATTTCATTGAAAATAAAACCTTTTATAGATATAATATTGTGGAATAGGTTTTGTCTTAGATGAACTAATGGTTAATCACCCAAAATATATTGGTTGAGAATTTACTAAATCATTACCCAGATGCCAGATGAGTGGGCCTATGACTACATATCTGGAACTACCCACATGTGGGATATGATTTAGAATATTTACATGTTATTTTTGGGCAATAATGATAGTATTTTTCTTACCTTTTCTTTTATCTCCGAAAATTTAAAAACATTTAACATAATTACTATCTATTATAGATAATGTTATTTATTGAATGTTCCTATGATCTATATTTTATTGAAATGGGTAATACCTATTATAATTATGATACTCGATAACATCTAGGTTGATATAGTGATTTTATTATAATAATCCACAATATTCCATTAAATAGGGATGTATTTTATTAAATTATTTTTCATTATATTGATATAAATTATTTTTAATATGTTAAAAAATAAGTGGTTTGAATGGTGATGAAGAATATTATGGTAAATGTATTTCTATTCATTATGTGATGGTTTTACACCAAATTATATATCCCTTTTAATGTTTGGACTGAAATCATGATAGAAAATAGTTTGGGTTTGGTGTAATCCTATTCCAATAACAAGATATCGTTTTGGGTACAAGACATTGACAAAAAATTTCAATGTCTAACATTATGCATTTATTTAGTATGTCATTACTATATATTATGATCCATGATAAAATTTATTATCATGTAAATAACATTCCCACAGATTATGTTGATTACATTGTCATATTGTTTTTTAATCATTCCATATCACTTATTCAATTTTTATGTTTTCATGAATACTTTATATTGTAATCCTTTCTAATATTGTGTGAACATTTCTATTTGTTACACTTTCCCTATGAAAAAACTAGGTTTATTTTTAATTTTGGGGGATATGGTGGAACGACTATAAATTATCTCATAATATGTTCATTTTGTATCATATGTTTTAAAATATAACATATGTATTTATATTGTCTTCTAATAGTACTATGTTATTTAATAATGTTGGAACACTTGTATTTTATACCATTAATGTAATACAACTTTATAATCTGAATTTTTGGAGACTACGAGGTTATATTTGGTATCAAATGAAGTTGAATATGATCCATGGGGATTATATTTAGAGGATAATTTTAAGACAGCCCAGGAACATTGAAAAAATATCATGATTTTTAGGAAATACCCAATAAAACACAATATGAATTATATTTCACAATTAAATATAATGATCTAATTATATGTATTTCATTATAGATATATGCATACTAACAGGAGGAATATGTACCTTGTCAACATCCATTATAATTATAGTGATATCCCCATAAACAGGTTGATGAAGTAGTAGTCATGTCTAGTTAGCTTATAATGATATTGGTGAAATTGACCATGGGTATAGAAGAAAATCATTCCCATATAGAGAGTCCTATTGGTCCACTACATTGTGTAACAATGAAGGACCATTTCATGTTACAATAACCTCCAACTATTAGTGGAACTATTAATATATTATTTGATTAAAATTAGTTGTTTTTCCTAGAGAATATCATTCACTCTTTTGGAAGTAGTGAAAATCTATAGTGAATCATGATCATCTATCATTTGAAGGGATTATAAAAAAAATTATCATTAATTCCAAACACTAAAGAAGAATGCGATATCAATTTCATGTAAGGGGGAACATTTATGGATGTATTATTTGAAATATAATTTCATTATTAGAAAATATAATATATGGAAAGTAAATTCCTCAATCATAAAAAATGAGGGGGAAAGTCTACCTAAATATATGACAACATTACATGGTTAGATACACATTCTATGAACAATGATAGTTTATTTGAATAATGTATTGAATTTTTATTTGATACATTACCCTCAATCAATATAACATAGTTTTCCCCTCATGTAGTCATATGTGTTATTACGATATTAAAGTGGTTATTCCAAATATATATATACATTGTTAATCAAGGGAATATGAGGCCATATGGGGATAATTGGATGAAAAATTTGGGATAGGGAATAAAAGAATAGTTTTATTTCAAAAGTGGGAAAATATTGTGAAGAAACACCATGGATATTTCAAGAAGTGAAATGGAGGTTGTAACAAGTGTAGAGAAAAGGCCCTAACGATATCCAATTCAATGGAAAGGTATACTATCTCCACGTTCAAAGATTTAATAGTAGTTATAATGGACATAATTCAAAATAATTCCCCAAATATTAAACTAATTTACCTAATCAAAGGATATGGGTGAAAGGCCATTCTATAAAACTATCCAGGTTCTTGGAAAAGTTACTAATGTTTTAGTTGAATGAACATTGATTATACCCTCATTGTTAGATACATATTTAATTTATTCTCTATGATTACACTCTTTTATATCTTCTTTATTTGACAATTAAAATTGAGACCTCCCTATAATACTATTAATGGATTTATCAATTAGAGAACCTTGTTGGGGACATATTGAAAAAATATGTGGTATAAAATTCCAAATATGATACATCCGAACATTGTATTATTAAATTTAGTTATCATATCTATGGTTGACTTTGATCTGATCCTTGGTATATATTTTATTTAAAAGTACAATGAATATATTTATTTCAAGGAGAATGAAATTATAGTTCATGAATATTATGTCGAATATCATTTCATTAGATGTGAAACATGATCATTTAAATCATATACATTACCTCACCAAGTATCTTAATTTATTAATGTTTTGTGTAAAGAGGACGTACAGTTGTTATCAATGGATGGAGAGGATATCCTGTGAATATAGGATGAACATATGGTATATGAATTAATCGGTTTTTATAATAATTTACTACTCCAATAAAAAATCATAATGTTGACTTATCCATTGACCTCATTTTTGATTCATGGATGATATTTAATACTCATTATAGAATGGAAGAAGTAGAGTTTTGGAGGGTAAGAATTATTTATTTTGTTCAATAAAATGGGATTTATATACCATATATTTTACCCAAAGGGGGTTGATTAATTCATCAAATATAACGATGTTCCCATGATACTGTGAGTATATTAAACGAAGATCATTTCATTTTCTATTAAGAATAAGTATAATTTTCTACAAATTTAAGACATGTTTGATCAAATTCACTATCACGACCCGTCCCAGTGGGGCCCGATCCATGACTCCCCAAACCTGCATCTAATTGGCCAGGGGCTGGTGACTCGCACCGAGTAAGAATATTACTAATCATGGGAGGAATTTCCTTAGTACCTGTACACATGAACACATCTCCAAGCCCACAACTGCTGAAATGTTAAAAGACTAAAGAATAAAAATGAATGAATACAACTAAACCCAACCAATAGTGTACGTTGGAAGGTAATGTACTGAAAGTAATCTGGGCTAGAATACAATCCCACCATAACAAAAGGATGAAAACTGCAAAGTCCAACATCTAAACACAAAAGGTACTGGGAATACCGCTCATAGCCGTAGGAACGCCTCATCCTGTAGGAAACTCAAGAAATCTCTATCCTATCCTGGTCCGCCCTGGACTCTGTCAAAAGGATTCTTGTATGCAGAGGACATGACATGTGCATGAAAATCCCATGTCAGGGTGAGTATAACAATACTCAGTATAGGACCTCTAAAACTAAAAAGCAGTACACAAAGTAAACATATAGTCATCTATGTATATTATATGTCTACATGATATATATAAAAAACTATATATACTCAAAACTCAGACCCGTAGTCTAGATAAAAATCACACAATCGCAAACCCCAATCTAGGGGTTAAGTACAAAGATTCCCCGAAGCACTCGTTCTGGGAGAAAACACTCCACGAGTATTATATCTTGGATGTCATCCTTCCGAGAAGTATTGTTTTTCGGGAAGCATCACAAGAGGTAGTTACACAGATTACTGGAGACACAGTCTTGAGTGAGAAGGTTACGGTAGATAGATTCACTCATTACGGGGGACACACTCCTACGCGGGAAAGATCACGATACATAGATGAGGATCACTTCTAGGGCCATGGCTGAAACTGTGACTCATCCGTAATTCACCTGCTAGGTGGAGGATCAACGCCCGTTGGAGTTAGTCACGTTGATGCTGGACTCTTCCAAGGGTCATGAATGGATAGAGGATCTTGATCTGGGCCTCTAAAATAGATTCCATACTCTATCACAGAAAGTCCTGCTGAAGGGATCATACTCTTGTAGAAGGAAACGATGCCTTCAATTCAGGGGAATGAGAATAAGGGGAACTAACGCAAACGAATGATGCCCATGATATAGTGAACAAGAGGACCATACCAGTTTCCAAAAAGTACACGGCGTGTAAAAAAACTACACGTCGTGTTGTCTGACCCCGGGTACTGCCTGTGTACAACACCCCATGTCGAAAGGATGGTCCTATAGAAAAAATGAGGGCACGGAAAGTAGTACGGTGTACAGGCTGTGTCCTAGTGATTGTGGTTGGCTCCATGTACGCCGGCCATGTTCCCTTACATGGTAATCAAACTGTGTACTCAAACCCCTATAATCGGTACACGGGGTAACCCGTGTAACATGACTCGCCTGGCCGTGTGATATGGTACACGGTCGTGCACTCCATCACGTGTTTTTGTACCCCCTGGATACACACCGAGTCCCGCGTAGCTGCCTCTCCCATGTTGTACACGCCGTGTTCTGAAGCCCTGTAGATCCTCCCGTGTTCGTGTACTTCCCAAAATATATGACGAGATTTGGGGGAAGATAAACACGTTGTGTGAATAGGGAAACATACCATGTGATTCCTCTCAGACCCCTGAAACCATATTCGCCGCCGCCATCACTACACGGCATGTGCTTTAGAAGTACACACTATGTATTCTGGAAATCTCTAGAAATGTGGACCTCCGCCGTCGCGCCTCTAGTGATGCTTCATTCATCGATCCGGCTGTCCAATCACCCCAAACACCCATGTTTTGGTTGCCCTGACACTACGGAGCTGATTCTGTTGTTTTCGGACCTCCGATTGGCTCCAAAAACATGCAACGATCTATCCACGCGAAGAACGCTCAAAGAACAGCCCTTCCTGATCCAGTCCGATTCATCGTTCGCCATCGTCGTTGCACCACTGCAAGGTCATTGTGGTGTCAATTCTTTAATTTTGGATTTTACATCGCAAAATGGGTTTACAATGATCCGTTTTTCATCGCCTCGTGAAAAACATGATGAACGTACGAAGAAAGGAAAAAATGGAAGAAATCCAATAAAAAAATCGAGGAACGAACCCTCGCCGTCATTCGTCAGGGAATTGACCCACTCTAGTTAGTATGCATAAAAGGATCATAAATGAACAACAATACTCAACATGGATCAGTTCCCCGAATCATCCCAAAAAAATTCTCCCGTAAGAACGTACAAATACACGGATCAACCTATTCATGGGTTATCCGCATTTGTCATTTAAAATAAAAAATAAGGAAATGATATTTGAAATAACAACACCTAAATCAAGAAGGGATTGATAACAGACAAATAGTTTGTGCTACCTTCATCAACGAGATCCTCCAACCTTGTTGGTGCAACGATTCGTATCTTCGACCTATCGTCGTTCATCGCCGATAGTTTTCTCCATCATTTCTCTAAATTTTTCACGAACGATAAATGTTCGATTATCCCAATAAAAAAGGAAATAATATTTGACATTCAAAAATATGATGTGGTATTAATGAGTCCAACTTTCCATTATTGATTCATTATGATGTGCCATTTAATTAAGGAAATGGCTTCCCTGTTGCAGCGCTACAGTGGATGTTTCCATAAAAGAAATAAATTAAACTTGCGAATTTACATTATTTAATTTTACTTAAAACGTCTGAAAATTAACTTTTTTTGCTCGACCCGCACTAATCGAGGTTAGGATCATTCTTAGGTAATGTCATCGCCCCAGATGCAGCGGTGCCCTCTGATTTTTAATCTGGGCATCCACTTAGAAACTGCAACAACCGTGCACAAGTACCGACTCACTTAACTTTAAAAAGTTCAAAGCACAATTTCGGTCTCACTAGGCCTCAGAATTTTGTGCCATCTTCACATCTGTTCTCGAAATAATTCCATATAATATCTAAAAAGAATAATACCTATAAAACCTTAGACATTACAATCTCCCCACCTTGGGGCTTTATGTCCCCGAAAAGACAAAACAAAGGCTACTCAAAAAGATGTGGGTACTGGGCACATATCTGGGCCTCCCACTTCCACATGCCCTCCTAATGATTCCCATGTTTCCACCAGATGCACACCAAGGAAATCATTTTCCCACAAAGGATCCTCTCCTGCCGATCCTCGATCTCCACCGGGTACTCGACAATGTTCACTTCATCCTCAATGTCCAGCTCGCCCCGGCCGACGACGTGCGACAGATCACGCACGTACCTCCTCAGCTCTGAAACATGGAAGACAACATGTACCCGGTGCAACGGTGGAAGTAGAGCTCGGCAGTACGTTACCTCGCTAAATATGCACAGTATCTATAATGGTCTGATTAACCTCCGCGATAGCTTGACGCCTCGACCAAATCTCTGTAACCCTCGTCGAGGTGAGACCTGAAGAAATACATGTTCTCCCTCTTTGAACTCCAAAGGTCTCGGTCGTCTATCAGCATAAGACTTATTCTGGCTCTGTGCAGTCTTTATCCACTATCGGATAACCTGCAACTTCTTGGTGGTAGCTCGTACCAACTCAGGTCCCATTTGTACTAACTCTTTGGGGTTGCTCCAGCAAAGCAGTGATCGGCAGGGTCTCTCATACGAGGCCTCAAACGGTGCCATTCCAATAGTGGAGTGGTAGATATTATTGTACAAAAACTCTGCCAGTGGTAGGTGGTCCACCCAATTGCGACTATAGTCCTAGACACATTATCGCAAAATATCCCCCAGAACATGAATAGTCCTCTATGTCTGACCATCTGTCTAGAGATGAAATGATGTGCTAAAGCATAGCTAATTCCCAAAAGCCTCCTGCAATCCATTACACAGTCGGGATAAAAAATGTGTGTCTCGGGTTGAGAATATTTTCGAGGGGACTCCATGAAGCTGAACTATCTCCTGCACGTTGAGGCAGCCCACACTCACTACAGAACTCTGCTCCCTGATAGCTAGGAAGTGGGCCAACTTGGTGAGTCATTCAACAATCACCAAGATGGAATCATTCCCCTTGGATGCCCGCGATATGCCTATTACGATGTCCATCGATATTCCATCCCACATCAACTCTAGAACGTCCAGGGGTGATATAATCCCGTTGGAACCTAGTTCTTTACCATCACTTGATGGAATGTAAGGCATCGAGAAACGAGCACTACTACTAAATTCTTCATGTCTGACCACCATAACTATTGTCAGAGATCCTAGTACATCATTGCAACTCCAGGATGTACGTCCAAGGGGGATGTATGAAACTCCCCCAGGACCTCCTCCTGCAACGCCACAGGTAAAACAGTGAATCCTTTGAAAAAATGTACATTCGCCCCACATTGTGAATATCCATCAGGATAATGTATTATGGATAATAGAGCACGTAATGACACACAGTCGATATCTCCTAACTGCACCTCCCTAACCCGATTTAATAGTGGAGGGGAGACAACCATCGACTATAGGTAGGTTGCATCTTCCCTATCCATGAAGGAAAATAGGAATGTGGCTAACTGGTGTGTCACCTCACGCAGTAGCTATGCGCTCGACCTTCTTCTATGACCATCTTCCACCTATTTCCCCTTCCTAATAGTATTTATGATCTCGAAATCATAATCATGGTGGAACTCTAGCCAACGCCTCTACCTCAGATTCATATATTTCAGCCAAAAGATGTAACTCAGGCTCTTGTGGTCAGAGTAGATGATAAACCACTCACCCATAAGGTAGTGGAACCCCATATTCAATGCGAAGACTACCACTGCCAACCCGAGATCATGGGTCGCATAGTTCTTCTCATGTCGCATAAGCTGGCACAAACCATAAGAAATACTTCCTACCTCTACATCAGGACAAATCCAAGCCTTGTCCTAGTTGCGTCGCAGAGAACTATGTACTCGAATGAATCTCTGGAACTTCTATGTACATACAAAGGGTTTCCCCTTCTTTGTCAAACTTGTCATCAGTGATGATATCTGTGAGAAGACAGGAATGAATCTCTGGTAATATCCTACCAATCCAAGGAATCTATGTACCTCCTTCATGCTCCGAGGTGGATCCCATGCTAACACAGCCTCCACCATGGAAGGGTCTACAGCTACTCCATCTGTTGAGATGACATGTCCAAGAAAGTGGAACTTCTACATCCAGAACTGGAACTTTTAGATCTTCCCATAATATCGGTGCTACCAAAGTGCATCTAGAACCATCTTTAGTTGTCTCTCATGCTCTACTTATGACGCTGAGTACACAAGGATGTCGTTGATGAAGACCACTACAAAACTATCAAAGTACAGTAGGAAAATCTAGTTTATCAGTCCCATGAACATTTCCGGGGTGTTCGCCATGCCTAAAGGAATCACCAAGTGCTCATAGTGACTGTAGATGCATCTCAAAGCTATCTCCAGTATATCCACATCACGTACTCGTAACTGGTGATATCCTGATCGATGGTCAACCTTCAAGAACCATTGTGCCCCTCTTAGCTGATCGAAGAGGTCATCGATTATTAGTAGTGGATACTTGTACTTCACTGTCACCTGGTTTAGGTGTCGGTAATCCATGAACAACCTCAGACTCTCGTCTACCTTCTTGGAAAACAGGACTGGGGCCGCCTAGGGGGAAACGCTGGGTCTCATGAAACCCTTTCTCTACAAATCCTCAAAATGCACCCTCAGCTCACGATGCTCTGCAGGAGCCATCAGATATTCTGATGAAGCAGTCAGTGTCATCCTGGGTTATAGGTAGATGTAGAAGCCAATTTCCTGGTGGGGAGGCAATCTTGGTACATATTCTGGAAAGACGTCCCCATATATCACCACTACAGTTGGGAACTGGGAGCTCACAACATCCACTGCTCTGAGGGAAAGGCTAGCCAACTAATGAGCGATTGGCTGCACCTGCCTATGAATAAGCTCATTCTACGCTACCTTGGTTTCCCTTTCTCCATCAATGGAAATCCTCATTCCATCATGGAGGACACACCACACTCTTCACCTAAAATAGTCAATCTGGGCATGGATGGAAGATAACCAATCCATACCAAGAATGACGTCATAAGGCCTCGATGCTAACACCACGAGGTTCCAACCGAAACTCTCGCCTCCAAGTGTAAGATCACACTGCCTTCAAAGGTGAGTGATCATCGAGTCTCCTATCGTACATGTCTCCAAGCATAAGGATCGAGTAAACGGTTCTACCGGAATCAAGAGGTTTCGTACAAGACATGTGGTCATGAAGGAATAACAGGAACCTGTGTATATAAGTACGCTAGCTAAGGTAGAAAAGACAAAGATAATTCCTCGAATCATCACTGGAGCCCCTGGGTCATATGCCTCGACCTCATGTAGTTGTCCGTGCCCTGGTCCCCCAACTCCATGAGATTGGTACGGACCACCTGTGGGTGGTGGTGGTATTTTTTCAAAGCGTATGCCACAACCTGCATCTCTCCATGCTCCACTACCACGCCCGCAACCTGGAGGATCTGTCTGCTCCACTCTCTACCTCTGCCTCAGTGGTCTATCTACCACTTCCCTGTCAGCAGCTCGACGGGTCAGGAAATCCCTAGCGAGATGTCCCCTACCATCGCATGAGTAGCATCCCTTCCCCCTAGGCTGACTGGATCCAGATTGAGAGCTATGTACTGTCGATCCACTGTCATGGGTCATCCTATGATGCCTCCTGCGTCCAGATCATTGTGTCTGACGCCGACTCCTTACTTCCAGTGTCTCCGCACCTGTTTTCCTGCTGCTGACTATCATCAGTTGTCTCTACTCCGCCAAGAATATCTTAATCACCAAGGTCCGCTCGAGCACTCCAGCATATGTCAATATTAATAGAGGCATGATACTAGATCAGATGTCCTCCATAGATCTCACTTGAAGGTCTGAACTCTGACTTACTGATCCCTGACCATATCCATCGAGTACTAGGCGAGGTTGGTGAACCATGATGAATATTAATATACTATTATACTACCCTGTTGGTGTTGGAGAATCTCCTAGATGTGTATAGCTCTCAGCAAAACCGAAGAGAACTCCTCCCTGAAGAGTCGCTCAAAACTCGTCCATGAAACAGTCTCCTCATCGTGATTCTGTGTGTTCAGACTCCACCATCATCCCGCCAAACCCTGAAGAAGGCTCGCTCTTATGATCACCTTCTGGTCTGCTGGTGTCCTCAATAGACAAAATACTATGGTCAATGTCTCAAGCCAATCCTCATCCACATGAGGATCGGGCTCACCTTAGAACCTGAGGGGTCTCTGTCTCTAGAACTCATGGAGAACGCTAATCATGTTCTCCTCATCGGTCTGTACTGTAGGTACCTTGGGCTGATCTACTGGTGGTGGCATAGAAGGTGCACCACTTGGTGGGAACGCCAATGGGACTATCCCCTGTATCAAATCCTCGTCATTGTGGGGGTGTTCCTCATGATCGCACTGCAGAATCCTAGCGGGTTTGTGTCGTGGAGGCATACTGAAATAAAATAGTATGTACCAAGGTCAATGAGTATATCTGGATAGCCGAGACGAAGGATATTAAAAACAAAAACCCATTCCAATATGATGCATGTACCATTATTTTATTTTCTCACAACCAGTGTTTTCGTGTACCGAGTCCAAAAACAGGTTATCATAGTCCTGGTGTATCGATACGTCGGCTGTCACAGTAACACTAGAGTCTCTGGCCTGAAAGCTGAACTCGAAACACTAAAAACTATTTCCTCAAACCAATCTCATAGACACATGGTCCTAAGGTAGATCTGACCACCTCTGACACCACTCTGTCCCGACCCGTCCCAGTGGGGCACGTGTCGTGACTCCCCATGCCCACCTCCAATAGGCCAGGGGCCATTGACTAGCACCGAGAATGCATATTACTAATCATGGGAGTCATTTCCTATGTACTTGTACACATGAACACATCTCCATGTCCACAACTATTGAAATGTAAAAAAATAAGGAACTAAAATGCATGCATACATCTAAACCCAACCAACAGAGTACTACAGAAGGTAATGTACTAAAAGTAAACTGGGCCATAATACAATCCCACCAAAATAAAAGTCTGAAAACTGAAAAGTCCAACCAGTACATAGAAAAGGTACTGGGACTACCACTCGTAGCAGTAGGATCCCTTCGGCCTCTATGGATCTCAGAAAGCTCGGTCCTGTCTAGGTCCTCCCTGGACTCTATCAAAAGGCCTCTCATCTGCACAAGACACGACACATGCGGGCAATGCCTGTGCAGGGGTGATAATAACAGTACTCAGTAGAGGACCCCAAAAACCAAAAATTTGTACACAATTTAATGGTACATCTATTCACATTATATGTCTACAAACCATATAGAACAAAACAAATATACTCAAAACCAAGACCCGTAGTCTAGAGACAAGTCAGAAAACTGCATACCCCTAGCTAGGGGTTCAGTTCAAAGATTCCACGAAGCACTCGTTCTGGGAGAACAAACTCCATGATTCTTATAACTCTAATGATGCACGTTTGAGAAGTACTATTCTTCGGGAAGCATCAAAAGAGGTAGTTACGCTCATTACGGGCAGCACACTTCTGGGTGAGAAGGTTACGATAGATAGATGAACTCATTATGGGAGACACACTCCTCATTGGGAAAGATCATGATACACATATGAGTATCACTGCTAGTGCCATTCAAGATACCACAACTCATCTGTAATTCACTTACTTGGTAGAAAATAGAAACCCAGTGGAGTTGGTCATGTCAATCCCAGACACTTCCTAGGGTTAAGAATGGATACATGATCTCGATCCGGGCCTCTCAGATGGATGCCTGACTCTATCAAAAAATGTAATGCG
The DNA here is from genome assembly GCA_963277665.1 of Viscum album. Lineage (NCBI taxonomy): Eukaryota > Viridiplantae > Streptophyta > Magnoliopsida > Santalales > Viscaceae > Viscum > Viscum album. The sequence goes on from OY728127.1 coordinate 117,447,282, forward strand.
GAAGGGATCATACTCTTGTATAAGGAAACAATGCCTGAACTTCCGGGGAACGAGAAGAAGGGGCACTAACCCAAACTAAATATGTCCACGATACGGTGAACAAGTGGACCATACCATTTTCCAAAAATTACACGGAAACGTTACACGCCTTGTTGTCTGACCACGGGTACTGCCCTTGTACAACGGCCCTTGTTGTAAGGCTGGTTGTGTAGAAAAACTGAGTACATAGCATGTAGAACGGTGTACACGTAGTGTCCAAGTGATTGGGGTTGGCTCCGTGTACGCTGACCATGTGCCCATACATAGTCATCAACCTGTTTACTCTAACCCATGTAATTGGTACACTGGGTGACCTGCATTACTGGCCTCTCCTAGTTCTGTGATGGGGTACATGGTTGTGTACTCCATCCCATGTCCATGTACCCCCTGGATATATGTCAAGCCCCACGTAGCTACTTCTTCCATGTTGTACATGCAGTGTTCGGAAGCCGGGTAGATCTTCCTGTGTCTATGTACTTCCAAAAATACACGCCGAGCTTCGGGAAAACTTCAACACGCCATGTGACCAGGTTCACACTATTTGTGATTCCTCTCTGACCCCTAAAACCCCAGCCACCACCGCCAGTACTACACGGTGTGTGGTTCCGATGTACATGCCGTGTATTCTAGAAATTTCAAGAAATGCGGACCTCCGCCATCACACCTCTGGTGATTGTCCGTTCGTCACTCCAGCCATATGATCACCACAAAACTCCTAGGTTTTGGTATCCCCGACACCAGAAAGCCGATTCCATTGATTTCCGTCCTCCGATCGGCTCTGAAAACGTGCAATGATCTATCCGTGCGAAGAACACTCGATGAACGACCCTTCCTGATCTGGTCCGATTCGTCGTCCGAAATTGTATTCGCACCTCCACAAGGTTTTTGTGGTGTCAATTATTTAATTTTGGATTATTGTGTTGAAAAATAGATGTGAAATGATCCATTGTTCGTCACCCCACGAAGAACACAAATAAAGTACGATGAAAGGAAAAGGGAATAAATCCAATAAAACAAATTGAGTAATGAACCCCAGCCGTCGTTCGTCACGGCGCTGAACCGCTCCTATTAGTAGGCTTAAACGGAGCAGAAGTCAAAAACAATAGTCAACATGGATCTATTCCCCAAATCATCCTAAATAAAACCCTCCTTCAAGAATGTACGAATCTGCATACGACCTTGTTCGTGGTTGATCGGTGATCGTCATTTTAAATAAGAAATGGGGTTAAGATATTTGAAATAACAACCCCTACCACAAGAAGTGATCGATCGCTGACGAAGAGGTCATGCTACCATCATCGTCGAGATCCTACAACCTTTTTGGCGCTGTGATTCAGAGCTTCGATCCATCATCATTCATCACCGAGAGTTTTCTCTAGCGTTTCTCTCAATTTTTCGCCAATGATCGACGTTCGATTATCCCAATAAAAAAGGGAAATGTGATTTGACATTCAAAAATATGATGCAGTATTAATGAGTACAACATTCCATTATTGAGTCATTATTAAGTGACATTTAATTAAGGAAACAACTTCCTTTTTATCGCGCTGCAGCAGATGTTTCCATAAAAGAAATAAAATAAACCTGCGAATTAATTTTATCTTATTTTACATAGAACATCTGAATATTAACTTTTTCCCTCAACCCACTCTGGTCGAGGTTAGGCTCATTCATAGGTAAATTTGGTACCTCAGACGCAATGGTGCCCTTAGATTTATAATCCGTAAATACATTTGGAAATTGCCACAATCACGCAAAAGTGCCGACTCGCTAAACTTAAGAAAGTTCATACAACCATTCCGGGATCACTAGGCCTTGGAATGATGTGCTGTCTTTGCGCCCTGTATCGAAATAAGTCCATAAAAAAATTAAAAAAATTAATACATGGAAAATCTAAGACATTACATTCATAGAGCCCAATTATTTTTTATGATCAATCATCATAGTAGTTATCATCAACTAATGGTAATTAAAGATTCCATACAAAATACAACATTTAGAATAATTTGTATTCATATTGTGTTTATGTCAATTCGTTTTGGATTGAAAAATTCATACTCTTCCTTTATAAATATGTTATATAGAGTGAAAAAGTGTATCTAGATTAATTTTATGTGATTTTCATTGATGATATAAAGATATAAAATATAACACTTTTATAGAATGAAATTTATATACAAATAATTCTAGGGACACTTATAAAAATAGAATTATATTGGATATATAATAATTATGATTTTTTAATCAATGAAATTTATTTTATTTCCAATATATCTTATATATATGGTATATCTATTGACCCTTAAAAGAAATTTGTATTAAAGGAATTATATAAACTAATAATCATAAATATGATTCAATGTCTCATTCAACAAGTAGGTTATAGTTTGTGGGTTGTCCATGATATCTCCAAATTAGAAATTTCATTGATAAATTTTACAAGTAATTATATTAAATAAAAATTTTTATATAAATATTAGTAATTTCTCAAAGGTATGAAAAGATTTTTGATTACTAGATTAGTATTTATTTTACAATCAAGAAAATAATATTTTTAATTTATAGTTAATCATTGAATATTTCATTTAGTAATTTACATTTGAATAATTTAATGGTGATTTACTTTGAATAAATGATAATAAAAATATATGAATAGAACTTTTTAAATCATGATCTTGAGCTAATAGTTGTAATTATTTCATTGAAAATATTAAGGCCATACATATTTGTTAAAATATGTGATGTATATCTAGAAAAAAGTATTATGAATTATATCATATCATTAGAGCATCTCATTAATAGAAAATGAATGAGGATGTAACAACTCAAGAACTGTTGTTTCTTAATACACTAACAGATGTGAATGGAAGAGAATGTGGATGATGTATTTATTAGGTTCAATCATGGAGTTATTTTTGTGTTGAGGGTTTTTAAGGATCCTATATAAAATGATCTTATAAATATAGATATGGTTATTTATTTGGAATGGTCTCCATTATTTTTTCCAAATCAATTTATAAACTATCTTTTCTTGAGATTTTTAAAAAGTATTAATAGGACAATGAGAATATAAGACGGAAGATAATAGTTTTTAATGATGATTAATTGATAGGAATGGTCTATAAATTTGTATTTTTGATTTTTGGGAACATGTTATTTGTTACATCCATATAATATATTTTTATGGGAACTTCTGGATGAAAATATTACCTATTGTTTCTCTATACACCATAATATTAGAAGTGATTAAAGGTATTAAAGAGAACATTTCTAGAATGATTGTATAATTCGAAAATTATTAGACTATGCATCAATTTTATTTTTATACCAGTAGATGGAAGTCAAAATAATGCATCTTAAAAGATTCATTCATCCTAGGACTATACCATTATGAAATGGGGACAATGATACAATGGAATTCATTGTTATAATAAAAATTTATCCATGCAATAATGATGTAATATTGGTCATCAATGATCACCATAATTATTCATTAAATTTCCTATAAATAAGATAATATCAACCTCTTGATTTATTTACACGTCACTATATCATTGAAATCGTATATATATATGGGGCACCATAATCAATTTATCTGTTACTGACCATCATTTTATATCAAAATTAAATAATATCCTTCAAAAGGATCTTATCAAATGAGATGAATTTAAATTCTTCGTATTATCCCTAGACTGATGGATAGTCTAGAAGATCTCTCTTGATATTAAACAACATATTGTGATCTTATTCTCTTATTTTACAATGTGAATGGGATCAATATATACCTTTAATGTAATTTTCATACAAAAATAGCATATATTTGAGCATCAAGGTGGTGTGTTATAAAGCCTTATATAGAAATAGGGGTTTCATCATAACATGTTAAAAGATAGTTGGATAATAAAATTTAGTTCCCCAAGTGCATGTATTTTAGATAACCATTAATGTAATGATTTTTCCAAATAATGTTAAGGATTCCAAAATTATAAAAAAATAAATATATAGGTATCTAATGGAATGACATGGGATTTCATGTTTAGAGTCAAGTATTATTAAAGGTTTCACGAATGAATGGAGTCTCCAGATATGGTAAATAGGGGATGTTTATCCACAGATACACGGGTTATTTTAAATAATAGAATTAATTTGTGTATAAAATATGTGTTTGATATGCTAGTAAAACATTCTGATTTTAAAATTGTCATGAATATTTAATTACTGAGGAAATGCATACCGGTCTAATGCATGAACTAATATCTAATGGAATAATGTGGGATCCTAACTTGTATTATGATGTGAAATATGTATATATTGTTTCCACAAGAGAAAATGTTTATTGGAATTAGAGATCTCATTTTGTGGAAGTCATTTTGATAAATCACAAACTAGAAGAAGAAAACTATGAGAATTAAAATGGAATAAGAAAGTAATATCGAAATTGTATTAATTATTTATATATAACCATATTATTAGGATGATATTATTTAGAAAGGAGTTAATGTAACACATGATACTCTCATTTAGTAGGTGAACACCATATCCCAAATAACAACACAATGTTCAAATTAATGAGACATCATTCCAAAATTTATTTGAAATATTTATTTTTTAATTTCTAATGTTCCATAATAAAACCATATATATAATAATTACCTATAAATTTATGAAAACATTTATGCAATAATTTTTTTTATTAATATTAGTCCATTTTAAATATTATTTGGACTTGTAAATTAAATGGAAATGATTTTGGAAAATTATTAAGAAGTAACATTAATATAAAAACTATTTCTGTCTTTTCTTTGAAAAATGATTTTCTATATAGAAAATTAATTTTTATTTACATTTAAGATTCATATTCTTTATTTGGATTATAAATATGAAATTTATGTTATCATAATCAGTAACTATAATAACATTACCTTATATATAAATTTATATCATAGAAAATTATTTATTTAATTTTTTTTTGATATTAATAGATAATATTTGAAAATTTATTATTCATAACTATAGAAATATTATTTGAAATAAAACTTTTAAATAATTTGAATGTTCGAATTATGTAATTAGATAAATTTAATTTCGTTAGTTAATTTTAGTTTGTATGGTTAAAAATTAGTTACCCGGTAGAAATTAAAATTGGAAAAAAGATTTTTAATGAAGTGGAAGGGGAATAATAATTAAAACCCATGTTTTAAAATAGATTTATGAGGTGTGTATTGACAAAACCCAACAGTTTTTTCATTTCCTCCATTATAAATACCAAGTCCTATAAATGGTGAAACATAATTATTTATATTCATTGTTTTTTTCAAAACATCCATTCAATTCAATTACAAAAATACAAAATCAACACCACATCAAGAATCATTTTTCATAAAATTTTATCCTATAATTACTAGAATTCATATTTCCTACAAACTAATAAATTTTGGAAATTATTTTTCACACCATTTCATAACCAAAGTCCCACATTTCATTGGATCCTTCCATTGAAAATCCAATTCCCACATGTTAGTATTATCAATTTCATAGTTTTCATCTTAATTTTCATCATTAAAATATATTTAATACATGATGATATAAAAATATAATTATTATTTATATTAAAAAATATTACAATATAAATCGTATAATTATTTTTGATTAATATTACTCATCCATTAAGGATAATAAATCACTTGTTTCAGCGTTGTGCAGACTACTACCTCTACAACTAAATGTGTTTTTCTTTCCATTACCAACGTACTTCATTGGATATAAGTAAAATATTGAACATTAAATATAAATTTTATTTTATTCTTAATGATTTTTAATGAATTATTTTCCTACAAATTATATGATCAAGAAATTATTATTGTTAATTTAATCCTCTCAAATAAGCCTACTAAGAAGATAATATTTTAATTCAAACCATGTAGGATTTTAATATCCATTACTTATTATAATTCATTAAAATTATGATATATAAATCTAAAAAATATCAATTATATCAATTATATTTTTTTCATAACTATATTACAAGAAAACTACCTCACAGTTATTAAGTAAATTAGGGTATGTTCATGTTGGGTCTCCCTACCCACAAGTATGAACAATACTATTAATGTATATAATTTATTACTATGAAAACTAATTTAATAGTATAATCTTATATAAATGTTTATACAATAATTTTTTGGTGTTTTATATAAATTAAATCAATACCCAATTCATCAATTTGGAAAAAACCCTCAATTTAGGAAAAATCACAAAAATGCATATTATCGACTTTATCTTCCAGGATGACATCTAGAACAATACTGAAAGGATGTTGAAACAAAATAAGTTGTTAAAATTGATTAATATTAGAAAATTTAAAAACCCAATAATAACTATATTCGGATTAAAAATTATTACAAACACTTTTAATATGAAACTAGTGCAAAAAATTAAAAATATAAACACTGATGATTACAATCCAAAATAATTCATCCAGAATATGAAAATTTAATAATATCCTAGATGAAAATCAAAATTATTATGGTTCTAAATAAATTTTCTAATATATGTATCTTTATGAAATAGTAGTTTACTATACATTAAGGGAAATTATCACAAGGGGTAAGGTTGTCAAATTCCTCTCTTTGAGACATGATTTTTTTTATTATGAACCTAATTTCATTTATAAGATGTATATAAAACATATTTGATATGTTCTAAAATAAAATCATTTAATTCATTATTTTTTAATTTAATTTTGGTTCCCTACCTTCATGATGATATAATTGAATTTCCACCCCATGGAAAATGTGTAAATTTTCCATCGTAATTTTCAATCTTTGGGACCCATGTTATAATTAAATATTAATTTCATTTGTGTGTTCCATACATTAAAATGAAATTAATTTTTTCAATATTACTAATGCTATTGATGATATTTAATTTTTAAATTATTATCCCACACTCATAATCTTTGTATTCATATGTTGCAAAAACTAATGTAAAACATAATCATTTTTATTATAGAACCAGAATCCAATATTTTTGTAATGTAAATGTGTGAGTAATTTCATATAAAATAAAACCATTTAATAATAATAGATATCATATTTCAGTGTCACTCATATGTAGTATGAGGTTATAACCTAAAAAGATGCTTTTTATTCACTGACTCAACCACCACCCAAATGCATGATGAGTGGTCCTAAGGCTGCACAACTCGAGAGACACTCTCGTGGAACATTAATTAAAATATTTGAATTCACTTAAAGATCCATGATGAAATTGTTTCCATGAAATATCTCTTCCTTCATTTCAATTCAAAAAATTCAACATAATTACACTCTTCCATAGATAAAATATCTTATTTAATGTACCCCTTCGGATATTTTTCTTAAATAATTTTAAAACTACTTACATTGATAATTCCCCATGGAATATTTTTTGTTAAAATTAAGTACTCATGAACATCTCAAATATTCCATTAAATAGGGAAATATTTTATTTTTAATCCCTTATTATATATGTATCCCGAAAAAATTTAGGAAATTCATTAGTTCATAGTTTGAATGGTTATGATGACTCTTATGGTGAATGCATTGGACATAATCATGTGATGGGTGGGGATAGAATTATGTAACCCATCGATGCATTGATAAAAATCATGATATAAAAATGATTTGGTTTTATTTTAAACCTCTTACAATAACTGAATAAGTTTTTTTTAACCTAGACTAGAAAATAAGTTTTTATATCAGACATTATACATTCCACTCATATGAGATAAATAATTATTAATAATTATTTTATAATTTTTTTGTCCGGGATATATAATGTCTTATATTTTTTTTTATTATGGATTCATATTTTGCATTTTTTCCTGAAATATAACTTTTTTCATAGATATATTATATATTTATCTGAGTATGCTACTACATTCCATGTCTTTAATCTCACCTTTATTTGTTCTCTTTTCTCATAGAAACCTAGAAGATAATTGTGTGAAATTTTCAATCTTATGATGAAATTGATAATAATTTCTTTTCATTTTGTTCAAGTTATATATTAGGTTTTAAAATTTAAATATATATATATATTTATATGTATATGTATATATGTATCTTGAAATTGAGTAATACTTAGTTTATTGACATTGTGAGAACTCAGGTAATTCAAACCAACAATTTAATATTTCTATCATCTCAGGGTTTCTGGTGTTTTGGGTGTTAGATTCAATATATAGAACAAAATTATCATAGTTTATCTAGATAGATAATTACATAGTATCATTATAGTAATTAGAAAATTGTAAATAATGTTCGTTAATGGATATTCACAAATTTAAAAATACTTTAAAATTAAAAATCAGTCATTCAAAGTAATCAAGAAAAATGTGTTATTTTGTTTTCATATCATGTAAATTAGAACATTATAGATTATATGATATAATAAAAATTTAAAAAAATTGAAATAATTAATGAAATCTTCATTAAAATAATGGTTATTATGACTATAAAATATTCCTTTATAGTAAACATTAAAGAAAAGATTCATTTATTATCATAAGAAAAAAGTCAAAAGTTCCTTATTCCTAAAATGAGAATAATATTCCTCTAAAATGGTTAAATATAGATGAAATATGATTTAAAATGACTTTAAATGGAAATTTTATAATGAAAATTACATTCATGAATATATTCCTTGAAACATGGACGTGGAAGAAAAATTACCTCATCCCAATAAGGAATAAGTTCATTTTTTAGATAAATTTTTTTTCTCAATCATATTAAGTATAAAAAAGTAAAAATCAAAACGAATAGATATAAACTCAATTTATAACTATATGAGAATAAAATTTATGTTTCTTAAGTGTGAAAGAGCTTAAAATTCACCTATGTTGATATTTATACACATATAATCCCATAAAAATTTATATTATAGAATAAACACTTTCCTTGAGCTTACACTTGGTTTAATACAGTATATCCTTATATATAATAATGAATAATTTATTGAATAAATTATTAAAAAAAATTCATATATATTTTATTTTAAGTTTGTTTTATAATAATTTGGCATTTATGTACCGAATAGTTATTATTAATGTTAAACACATAAGATTGTTTGGTCTATTTCTGCAAATTATCATTGATATATTGACCATTGTTAAATATGTTAGTAAATTCACTAGTTATTTATATAATTATAATAATATGAAGAATATAATTTTATGTAGTATATAAAATTTATTAATCATCAATTTGTTGTGATAATTTGAATTTTTTTTACCATTTTATAGACGTGGTAGTCCACAGTTATAGACGAAAAATGTTATCATTTTCCAATGAATGAAAGGATAATAAGGTATAAATTTTATATTATTTATTGTTAATTATTGTTTCATTAATATCACATATATTCATTATTTCCATATTTATAATCAACCAAGTAATATGGTTTTCAAAAATTAAATGCACAGATATGTGGACATGGTAGGTCATACGATCTCATGAGTGATGTTTTTATTTTCCATAGTATGTAATGGAGAGAGAAAATGGTTTCATAATTAAACTAAAAACATCCCAATATAGTGAATATACTAATTAATTAGGTTAATAGGCTTATAAGATATTAATTTTAGGTTTAAAAATATAGGTAATTGAAGACCCAATGCAAAAAATATAACTAATCTCTTGACCACCATCATTATGTTTTATATCATCATTTCTTAAAGAGGTATTTCATGTGGAAAAGGCCTCTAGATCACATTTAGTGATTTTGGTATGTTATTTATATAGTTCATCATTGATAATAGTGTCTCAATTACGTTATGGAAGAGATTATAGGGTTTTCCTTTTATAAGTGATATTTGGAAAATGTGGTAATATACAAAGAATTATTCAATAATAAATGTATTAAATAAAAATTGTTGCTCCAAATTATCATAGATTAAATTATATAATTGTAATTATAGAAAAAATTATATTCAAAAAGGTTTTATTTTATATTGAATCTTTATACCTTTTTTTAAACTTTTTAAATAATTCTACCATTACCCAAAGAGAAATAATTTACGATTGCTACAATTCAATTATAAAAAAACTAATGTTAACATAATAACTAATTTTATTTATGATGTTTCAAAATATGTAATCCATTTTTTAAAATTATTTTCCAATAAGATGAAAATTTTTATTATAATATATGTTCTCAAAACAAAACAAATTACATTTTCAGAAAAATATTGGGATTAAGCATAAAAATGAATTTAAAAAAATAAATTATAATAATGATTTCAATAGAATTAATTATATTATTTAAAATAATTTTTCTTTCTAACAAAACAAAAAATTATTGTAAAAATAAAAAATATTATTTAAGAGTGAATAACTAAAAATAGTATTTATTTTAATAAAAGCATTACTAATATTTTCAACTATTAAACATATATTTAAAAGATATAAATTAAATTATAATCTGCATTTTGTTACATCATATATTTATATATTGTTTGAGAAACATTACGGATTTTCGTACATAATTATAATCTAATAAAAGTTATAGTATTTGGAAAATCTTTATTTATCATTATTCACTAAAAATATATATTTTTAAAAAAATATACAAACATTCTACCTATGATAATATCGGAATGATTAATTCAAAATGAATATATATATATCATGAAATTAAATGTATAAATAATTTCAATTCACCTTTTAATTATTATCATGAATTCTGTTGTTGGTGTTGTTATATTGTTTTAGTGGAAATAAAAGTATATACACTATAATTGATGATCAAGTGATACATTCTTCCTCATTCAAAACATTATCCTCAAAATTTTTAGAAGTTATCAAAATTTAATTCTCTTTTAATTTCATAAAAATAAAGGCTTCAAGTTCCAAATGAAAGTATTCTATCTTATTATTTATTCCATCTTACAATCCCCTGGAAGTCGCCTAATTATTTAAAACATGTTCGCTAGTTTCAATAATATGGGTAGGATTTTTATAGTAAAATAAATTATATTCCATTTAAATTAATTTATAATTGATCTCATGAACTATAGAAATTCTAAGTTTAATTTCCCAATGGTATGGAAAAACTCCAATTATTCCCATGATTTCAAAAGGACCGATGAACCAAGGTAGGGGGTTCTATTATTATTTAACATTTTCACACCCTTTAAAAAATATTCCATCAATAAAAAATGATAACCCAATTGAAATTATATGTTCTTAATTCCATTATGAGTATATATTTTTTGTCTATACTGAGATTCATTAATATGATTCTCAAAAGTAATCACTATTATCAGTGTCTCTCCCAAGAAATCTATGCCTAAAAGATTGTTTTTACCAACTTCATCCCAACTTGTGGGAGTATGGAACGACATTCCATAAAACTATTCATATGGTTGAATTTAAAATATTTATCTGAAACTATTATTAAAGGAATATTTGATGAATGGTAAATTATGATGCCACATTCATATAAAGTAAATATGGAATGAACTAAACATATCGTGAGGATTGAAAATAGTCATGTATGACTGCTTATTGGATTGAGGAGGGTGTATAGTTGTTCAATGTGGCTTCTTGTTTATATATTTCTTATGTCCCTTCTAAAATTTTGGTTTACACCACAAGTTATTTGACGAAACTATCATGAGAGGTGTACCATGAATTCTAACAACATTATTATTATATAGAATCATGAGGCGTTAAATATGTTTATCTTCCCTTATAGAATAGATATTTATGGAATTGATATGGTGGTCAAAAATATAATATATTTCATATTTTTTCCAGTATTGATTGGAATCCTGGTGGTAATGTCTGTAGTAATATTATCTCATTTAAATACAGGTATAGGTTGTGGCTATGTAATTCATTTAGGGTTTTATATATCAACAATTGCCTATCGAACTACCATGAATCTCGATACATAGTCTCTGAATTACCATATCATATTATCATACCTATAATTAAGCATCATATATTTATACATTTTGGTGCTACCATGATGTATAAAATTTTGATATCTAGGCTTCAACTAATAATTTTAATTTTATCTCAAGCATGTATAATACACATAACCTCTTTTCAAATTTATATATTCTATATTCATGGATAAATCCTACCAACATACTATCATTATCAAAATTTACATTTGTTTTAATTTTCTTATTATCATTCTATAAACTTTTCACTTTCTCAAATATGATAGTTTAGAAATCATCTATTATATATGTGATGTTTCCAATTCCGTAATGATTCCCATATACAACATTACTATATCCATTTATGTAGGATCTGTTTCATTTCCCCTTTTTCACAATAATCATGTATCTTTATTAATCAATTTATTTTCCACATTATTTTTATTCCTAGGGTTCTACTATATATATAAATTATAATTCTTGAGTTGTTATAATCATATCATTTTCCTCATTTTTAGTTCTTTCAATGAGATTGTGTATTTTCAATGTTGTTGATTCATATATATTTCACTCCACACACCTTAATAATAATAACCCCATATAATTATTTAAATGATTATGATTTAAAACATTTGATCAAATGTTGAATAATTATATTCATCTATCATTAAGTATGATTATTCATTGGAAATTTATCAATTTTTTTCTATATAGGAACATCCATTTTACATCCTTAATGAATATATATATATATTACATCCATCACCAATTTTAAATTCGATATTAGTGAATTGAATAATATATTATTTATTTCATAAATTCTTTTATTATATTCTTAAAATCATATAAACACAACACCTTTACAAGTGAACAGTGTAAACATGTTATAAAATCACAAAAATGTATGAAAGAAATATCAGTAGTGACATGCTAATACAAATATAATAAAAACCTCAGTTATATACATTAGAATTACGTATTCCATAACTATCTTGTTCCATGAAGGATCAACTAATATTACATTCCTAAATATAATATAACAATTAATAATCTCTTCTTTAATTTATAATTCATATTTTCAATGTTTTTTAGATAACTGATTTTTGCTAATTATCATAATAATGTTTTTCAAATGAATTTTATGGTCATCATATATTTTTAGTATTAAAATATATCATCAATAAATACAATATTAATTAAAATGAGATAATTATTTTGTACTCTATTTATCATATAAAAACAAATTTAAGGTTCATTTGTCAATATAGTGGGTACTACTATAACTTCACAATGTCTATATCTCATAAGAAATGTTTTTAGTGATGTTTCAGAGAATAAATATCAATCTTTTGCTAATATTTTTTTTGGATGTTGAATAAACAATTCATAAAAATAGGTAAGTGGTTACATTTTAAAATAAGAAAATAATTAATTTCCCTAGAATCAATGCGTAACAATATAGTACCACCATTCTTATAAAAAATAAAAACAGATCACCATGGTGAAATTATGGATTTTATAAGTCCATTATTACACAACCCCTATAATTATTTATTTATAACCTCTAATTACAATAGTTTTATCCTATAAAAAGTATTAGATGACATTTTTGTTTCATTAATGATATCAATGGAAATATAAATTTCATGCTCAAGTGGGAGTCTTGGTAGTTAATCAAGAAATCAATCATCGCATTTTGGAACAATATATACATCCTCTATCAAAAGGATATCATTCCCAGTAATATGATGTTTATTATATTCTTATATATGAATTTCATTAAAGAGAGATACTAGAGTGGGATCTAGATAGTATTCTGATAATTTAATCTCTCCAATAATGATATTGAATTATACACACCCTTCATGAATTAAAATGTCATTATTTTGGAAATAAATTTTCAATTTAAAATTTTATATCCAATCTATTACAAGGATTATATCAAATTGAACAATATATATAATAATTATGTTTGACTATAGGTTATCTATATGTTCTTTTATGGGGACTGATTGATATATAATTATTATTTTAGTATTTCAATTTTGATTATTTATTTATAAGTAAATTTTTATGGTTTTAATGAATCATATAATTTTCATGGAGGTCATTACTTATATAAAAGAGTGTGACGACATAGAATCAAAAAAATATTTCGATAAATTTTATGTCGCAATCATAATATCATTAATTAAATTATTTTGAACTACATCCTTAGCTTTAGTGATCACATAAAATTAGCCTTTACCCCTTGAATTTTATTAAGGAATATATCCTTAATGCTTAAGGAATTCATTCAAATAGTTCCCCATCTATTTATAGTTGAAGTATTTTATATTAGGGGATTCTTAAATTTCCTTATACTTGTGAGATTATATTCCCACAACAATGCATTTTATGATATATCACATTACTATTATATATAATCCATGGTGCTTACATCAATATATTTTAAGTGTTGGAAAATAAACCCTTATCTTCTGCACATTCAATATATTTTTTATAATGATCTGAGGCCCTCTTATATTCATATTAAATTTGGAACACATATTGAATTGAAAATTTTATCTATATTTATATCACATGATTCATGATCTTTGTATATTTAAAATTTAAGAGAAACAAGTTCCCTTAAATATTTTATCTTCATTGCATAAAATAAATGAAAATCTCATTTCATGGATTACATATATAATCCGTGAGATTATGTTCAATCATTGGAATTTTATCCTGAAATTCTATTAAATTTTTTGACCATTTGAATTATTTTGATTAATTTCATATACATATTAGCATATTTAATATGAGGAATTTATTTTTTGATTAATATCACTTTTAAATTCAAACAATACATACTACCCTTCTTTTACAACTCCTTAGTGTTTTTGATCAATAACCACCATGGTAACATCCTGAATAGGTTGTCACTAATCTTGTTTTCCCTCACATTTCACCACATAAACTAGGTCATGAATCCTCATATTCTAGAGGATACCTACTAGTATTGACTATCTAAGGAATCTTTTTTTGAGACTATTCCATCTTTACCAGAGTACACCACAATAGATAAAATAATAATTATTGTAAAAAAACTAATAAAAATCATGCATCCTGAAATTAATTTCCAAAAAACTATGTATTTTCCCATATAAAAATTGTATATATTCCATGCCATGTCATTTTGTGACAAGTGTAAATTGAAATCTAAAAAATATAGACCTGCTGAAGAATCCCCAAATGGTTCCAGACCATGTGTCCATCCCCCTCAACCATGAACCTACCAAATCCACAAATCAACACTCACGATTTAGTCTCATGCCCTTGACCTGGTCTACAAACCTAAAGTCTCCTTAGTAATCTAATAGCATATGGATCAGAATGTGAGTACAACATAGTAGTCCACCTAAAATAATGTATAAATTATATATAGTCTAGTAAAGTGTATGAAAAAGTGTATATAATAACGAAAACATAAATTTAACCAACATCAATTAATCAATATTATTTAAAAAAGTTATATTTATTCTTAATTCCATAATTTACCATTTTTTATCAAAACAATTTCATCTCATTCTAGTTGTATGAACCACAAGATGAGAGGCCACATGAGGCGAAACAAAATTAACCAGTAATAGAATCCATCCATGATATGGGACACCATTTCCAACCATCCCAACCAGTATATGTATTGACATTTTTAAACCATTGGGTGAAAGATCATTGGTTGTTTAGTCCAAATATATATTTCATATGGTTTATTGGTACATAAGTTTATGCCACTCATAGTAGTGGAGTTTTAATCCATCATCACAACAACCATTATCACAATTTAACATGTCAAATCCTCTATATCATTTTTATCAATTATTTACAAAATGGTGAAATATTTCAATTTTATCTCATTTATATGGATCATAATATTAAATATGTACTCAATTCCATAAAATGCATATTACCATTTCGAAATAATACAACTGTTTGTTACCACATCATATTCATTTAACCACGAGGATATGTGTCAATAACCATATAATTTTTTCATCCATTTACATTCCAAAATCCAATTAACTAGTCTATGTTATGTAAAATGCCCCATCATGTCAATTTATCATGATATCAACATATAAAATTTTTTAATCTCATAAAATCTTCAATTAATCATTCAACATCCCAAATTACATCTTTATGGTAGTGTCCAACCCTTGGGGTATCCAAAGGCCTAGTATGTTTATACTCATCATATCCCTTGAAGATCTTGAGGGGTCCCGCAATTACTTTTGACACCCAAATTATCATTTATTATCATGGAAAAAAATGTTAATATTAACTGTACATAGATAATAGCTACATAATTAAAAATAACAAATAGATAATAGGATATGACTTATATATGTCCAATTAAATGTTCTTAGATGGAATCTATCATAACCATATCCTGTAATTAGATCTAAAAAAACCTTAAAAATGAAATTTCTAATATTATGAAAAAAATTATTTTTTATTAATTATGAAGGAGTTGAAAAATTACATAAGACCATTTCTATAAAATATACATATGGTAAGTATTATAACAACTGTTATATTCATCTCACACCCAATGATACTAAAAAAATCATTGAAATTTTGGAGATTCATCCTTATAGAGTTGGGGGTGAACGGTTCATCACCAAATAATCATGAGGATGTGATGGGGGAAAAAGGATATAAAACATAACTACTGATGTGAAAATGGGAATTTCCACATTTTGATGATGATTACCTTTGTCCACATGTTAGCCAAACCATGCACCAACTATACACCAATCGGTATCAAATAGGTGGCCTTTGTCGCATGGTGTCCGAGGATGCTTGCAGGGTTTGACAAGCCTTGTCTATGACATAATTTTTTATCATAAAATGAAAAATAGTTTCAAAGATCTCTATTTCATTGTTTTATATGTTCACCCTTCCCTAATAGGCAATGTTATTAATAATCATATTTAATATATCTTGTGCACAAACTATGTACCCTATCCAATAAAGCATTTTTTCATTCATTTTCAAGACAAAAACCCCTTGGGACACCCCCAAGTATCCACTTACTATAGTAAGACATTTCAATGACTCTAAATAAGTTGTTTAACTAAAATTTAAATATAAATTTCCTCAATAGATGTTTGAGATATTACAACCTCCCCACCATATAACTACTAGTCCCCAAGATTCTTTTTTAAGGGTCAATAAGCCTTAATGGTAAATTTTTTTCCATTAGTAATTCATATCTTATTCCATCCCCCATGTTTTATCTTGAATGTTAAAACAATTAAAATACTGTTGGACCAATGAAATGATCAAAACATATAAAAAATTATTACTATGATCTACAATATAAACGAGATGCTCCTCAAATGATGAATCTTCCTCAAGCTCAAATTTCATCCACATGAATCACATGAGATGGTTCTAAGTGGTAGTTAAAAATATGGATAACATGTAAAAAATCATATATAACATCATACCATTGTAGGAGAGAGAATAAAAAACCATAGGACTTCTGCTACATAGATAAAAAAATGGAGCTTGGTACATTGGTGCTAGGAAAATCTATTTTTATATATGATGGTGCCCAAATCATTGAAACACCATAAAGAGATCACGGTCACCCTCTGTAACATCTAGGGGTAATCGTAATCGATTATTATATGACTTTTTCCTACTTTTATTTATATCTATATGTTTCGGAATCAACTGGACCTAATCTGATGTCTCCCTCATGATACCTGGTCCTACCTTCTCTGACTCACCATCTTCCATTTGAAACAAATGTGAGCTAGTTGTAATACTATATATAAACTCATATTATACCATCTCAATTATTACATGGTACCTATTTTAAAGGAAAAGTCATACGGAATCTTGTTATTTTCCCGAGATTCACTAAAATCAATGAGGATTGCACTCACAAAATCATCTAAAACCTGGATGGTATGCTCTAATTTCCTATCTGCCTATCGGTGGAAATTTGTACATCGAAAGATCAATGCACCAAGTTCCTTCTACAATAATTTTCAGAATCATATGGAAATTGTGATCATGATTTGAAAATATACTTTGTAGAACCTCATGCTATTGCACTATCACCTCAAAATGTATGTCCCCGAACTAGTTTATTGTAAATGTCTCTTAAATATGTAAGAAATTCAAGATATTTTTTATCCAATCTATAATTTCCAAGATCGTCTCATTCTTACATGGTGTACATAGAATACATATAAATATATTCATGTTTAAATCATCTCACTTCAATTCTAGAAATGGAAATGGTTGTAGAATACCACTCATCAGTGGATTCTCATCTACCACCTATGAAAAGGTGTATCACCACATCACGAAACCTGTGACCTATTTATTTATATGTTACCACAAATATTATGTAGGATGTTCATTGTAAATTTTTATTAATCCAGGTGTCACTATCCATTATTATGAGTTTAACAAAAGAATTAGGTCATCTCACATACACTTGGGAATAACAACATGGATCTGAATATAAATGATCCCATCACTATCAATATTCAAATCAGAAGGTGAATCCACCATTCATATATTTCACTAAAATAAAAACACTTTAGATCCTCAAATTTTCTATCCATGATCCATCTATTTACTGTGGACTCAAATACAATAGTTATCCGTATTTATCACTCTTGGAACTCTATATGAATCTCAGTGAACAAAGACAGATTCTTCCACACAGTTCTAGACTCCCAAAATTCAGGATACTATGTCTTTCACCATAAAGAGTTTGCTACATTATTATATTTTCGTAGTTTATAGGCTAATTAAAAATCAAAATATATAATATAATTAACCAATTATCTATTTTAAATGTTTAAATACATTTGAGAAAATATGTACATTAGGTTTTTGGGTCGGTATACAAAATCAAACATTCAGCCAAATAGTAATGTCACAACAAAATTAAATCATTAACCACCGTGGCCAACTCATGATCTTGAGTTGGGTAATTCCATTTATGTGTCCTCAACATTTGGGACCCATAAAAGTTGACTAAAACTCCTTCTATCCCCACTTATCTATGTGTGACCCTAGATTAATTATAAAACAATGTATACTCTTTAACATGCTCGAGTAGGATAAAAATGGCATAGTAGTCAAAATCTTCTAAAATTACTAGATGTAATTGTCAAATGTTTTATCCCAAATAAACATGAAACCCTTTTGGGTCAATCCTAGAAGTGTTGCTACCATGAGAAATATGAACATTCTAAATATTTAGTAATTTCCCCCAAAATGAAAAAAATTGATATCAAAAACATTATAGGGATTCTCCAAAAATAGATCTTCTTGAACATTCACTTTTCCAACTTACCCACATTATTTTAATATAACGTGACCTTTTATATATACCTTGTTGATTTAGAAACTACATTTAGTTCGGTATATTTATATTTGATTGTCTCATGCTTTAATAAAGATGATTTTGAGATGTTTGGGATGATCTTTTTGATTATGGGATAACACCATGATGTTGTCTATGAAAACTACTGAAAAATAATCCTAGAACGATTGAAAAATTCTGTTGATGAATGAGTTAAAAACTACAAGATTATTCGGTATCCCAAACAGAACCATATTGTACTCATACGAACCATACCCACTTTTGAAAGAATAGGTATATATATCATATGGTCTCACCCTCATCTAATGATATCCAAACCTCAAATTTATCATAGAAAACCCACAAGAACCCCTAAGTTGGAAAAATATATCGCCTATATACAGATGATGAAAATATTTATTAACATTAAACCTATTAATTTTTTTATAATCAATGCACCATCACTATGATCCATCAGATTTCATGGAAAACACTGCTGAAGAACATTAAGGTGAAATACATGGATAGATAATTCACTTACCCTCTAACACTTCTAGTTGAGTAAAGAACTCTTAAATATTTGATGTTCTCATCTTTAATGATAAAATTTATACATTAATAGCTCTATGTACTAACTCAATTGTGAACACAACATCTCTCCCATGGGGAAACCAAGAGAAATACATAGGAAACACATACTGAAATTGATTCACCATAGGAAGAAAGACATCATGCTCTACTACCACATCATCAAGTGAAATACATTCCAAATAAGTTACGATATAACCTAACTACTTACAAACTATTCATGCACTGCCTTTCTGGATATCTTATTCCCCACATTGAAAATAATTTTCACCATCAAGAGGCTAAAATGTCACCCTTACGAACTATTAGTAAATATTTTCTCAATACAATACCACCCAATAAATTCCCAATTTTTTGTCAAAATATCACATATAATGTATATACAATTCCCATTTGAAGAAATAACCTCCATCCTCAAGGGATACATTCTTATATTGATAGATATTTTCTTTTCATAAGGATAATGATGTTCTAATCAAGATAACCCCACATATTTGTTCTAAAAATAGATACAAAAAATCATAAACCAAGTAGATATAAAATAATATAAGGATCATGTGTCAAATATATCATTAACATGAAATGAAGAAATTGGAATGGTACCTGGAACAGTCGATTTTGTAGACCCTCCATAGAGAGGTGTAGGCCGAACAACAAAAATATTACCTACCCCTCTGACCTAGGCTTCAATATATGTTCTTAGTGTGGCAATGCCCAACTGATTTGTGTAAAATTTTCTTTAAATACCATCTCCCCTCCCCAGCTAATATAATGGGTGGAACTCCAATTTTTAGACTGATAAGTATTAGCTAACCTCATGTCGTCACTCTATACTAGTGTACATCCTCTTAAAAGGGTCACATAGCACATGTTCCATTGAAACCCCTTTATATGTCCCATTATTCAATATTCTTGAAATTCCACTTGAATTTGAGTATACAGATCTCACATGTGGCATGATATTCCATTTTTATTGTAGATTACTAAGATCCCACCATGGGAAATTGTCCATCTTTACTAAATATTTTATCTGCCATTATTGTACTATAATTTTTCATAACAATGTTTTCTACTATCTAAATATGTACCTCTAGATCACATAAATAAGATGACACTTCCACCACTCTATATTCCATTTAGGATCCCTTCAGAAATGAGATCTTGATCCATTACTTCGACATACCTCTTTAAGAGAACGATATTTACATAGGAATTGATCTCAAAACTATGTGCAAATAATGATCTCCTAGCCATAGCCACCACATCATTGACTAACTTAGAAGAAAAATATTGAAAATAATATAAATTAAAATAAAAATTCATCGCCTTCATACTTAACTGGGTAAATGCATAAACACTATATCTTTTTTCTACCTCATGGTCACTATGTGAAATTTTTCCAAGAACTTCTACTTGAAGAACTGTAGTGACCCATTCTTGAAAAAATTGGATCTTACATAATATTAATTGAATATTTAGTACACTAAAAAATACATGTCTAAGGATCATAACAGTTTAGTGTCTTTGGAAACATGAAAAAAAAATCTCCTATCTTGGTGAAGGATCTTCTACATCTCATATAACTATCTCCACCTTTAGTACTTCTACATATATCCATTCTTCATAACATGGAGAAGGAAACATAAAAAGATCATATCTTAGTAGTTCATTAATGGTATATGAGGGTGATATGTATGTATAATTATGAGCATAAACATACGACTAAATGATCATGAAAATAGAAGATCATACCATATATAAAAAATACCATACACATGAATCATGGTATAAATAAGATCAATTTATAATATAGGAATCATAAGGAAATAAAGATAATAAACCATGAATTCATAACAACAGAATAAAACATGGAAATGTTGTAGAAATATATGAACATATATTGATTTCCATAGTGTTAATCACATTGTTGTAAAGAACATCATAGTGGAAAATTTTGTTTACTAAATTGTGTACACCCCAATTCCAGCCCTATTTTAATGAACCAGGTAAACATTCATTCCATCCATGCATTACTGAACTGGGAGATCCCCCATTCCAACCCAATATTAATGAATTGTGTAATCCCCCATTCTAGCCCTGTATTTAGAATTCAAGTAAACCTTAATTCCATCCATTTACTAGAAAACAGAGATCAATTACCTTTATATCCATTTAAATCTCTTGAGATATAAATATTTATGAAATTCTCTAGAAGGATATATAGGTCACACCCATCTCACAATGAATTCATAAACACATTTTCCCCAATATCATAAATAATCATATCATAACCCATGATATGAAATGGGTATCATAAAAAAGTAAACAAATAAAAACCTATGGAAGTGATATAGGTTTCATAATTATTTCATTAGAAGGATAAACCATAAAATAGAAATGTATTTTATAAATTATAACCAATGAAATAGAAATGGATTTAATAAATATATGACACATTGATGAGATATGAGTATTATAAAGACCATAAGATTATGTATAACCCATTAAAATAAAATACATGAGTTGAATCATTAAATAATTTCCACTATGGTAATGAGTAAGCGCAAAAGATTTCATATTAGATAGAAAATAATTTTATAGTATCATTCAAAACACATTTCTTGGGGGAAATTTCCATAAATCATTGAAACTGATTTTTGATACATAGATCGGTTATAATAAAATTTTCTTAGAGAATTATTAATATACTTATCAACAACACTTGAAATCATTTTTAAAATATTTTTTCTACAAAACATCTAAAACAATATCCAAAACACTTCAAATACATTTTCATTGAAATTGTTTGTATAATTGTAAACACGGCTGGAAAATATTTTGAAAACCCTATGACTATTAAATATTTCACTGATGACTGAATTTTTTAAAAACCATTACATTGAAAATTCTTAAAAACCATGTAAATAAGGATTTAAGGCATTTAGAAAAAAATTTCTATGAAAACTACTTTTAAAAATAATTTCATAATGTTTAACATATTAAAAAATTAAAAGGAATCTTAAAATAAATAATGGCAGGTAAATAAATATAAATTGTACAATGTAAATCGAACATTATTTTATTATGGACAAAATGTTAGAAAAAGTACTTGTTTGAGAAGATAAAATAAAATTCCATTTAGGATATTCGTAAAAGACAAAATTCAAAAATATATCATCTAATAATTAAAGTACAATAATATAATATTAAGAATATCGTACCAATACATGAGTATATCCAAAATAACCGGAGTATAATAAATTTCATGAATTTCTTTAGACACATGTTCTAATATTTCATCAACAGAATCATAAACATAATCAATCTTAAAATGTGATGATATAGTTTTGATAAACTCTTATCACATGGTAACATGATATAACATGATATAGGTAAGAAAAATAAATTTCATGAAGTGTAGAATATCATGAAAATATTGAAATTTATGCTATATAATGTAAAATTGAATTATATACACCTCAAAAAAAATTTGGTGCATAATAGAACATGAATCTCAAAAAAGGAAAATTGGTGAAAAACTATTTTATAGATATGTTAACTTTTGAAACATAAACCCGATGAAATAATGTTAATTGAATGGATATGTAAATACCCATAAATTTAACTTTAATAAACATTGAAAATATCTATGATCAGTATAAACAATACTAAAAAGAAGTTGGTTCTGAAAAAAGAATGTATCTCAAAAAAATAAATAGTGAGATGAAAACACCTTACTAGGTAAAATGAATCCCATAATATTTGTTCAAACAAACTTTATAATAAATATAAATATATTATACCTATCTTACTGAACCATATATTTATATTTAACACTATATATGGTTTGATTACTTCCTTATATTACCCATTTTTATCCATTCTATTTAATGTTTCACATCGTATAATATCTACATTGTTCTTCTCATATGTCTTATGTTGTTATATATATATAGACATTACAAATATATAATGATTCCATAATTTAAAACAAGATATAAATATCATGTATCTATAGTATATTTATATTATAATATTCTATAGTATATATAATTATGAAAAAGAATCCACCATTCATGGAGACGGAACGCCGTACGTACTCATGAATGTTCTTTTCATTTTTATTATAGCGTTGAATTAAAGTATATAAATGACATATGTATATATATGTATATATATATAATTAGTTAATTATAGTAATTATATCATATATATCATTTAATTTAATTAAACTCATCCATAAAACATTTCACATTGTGCTTGAATGAGTCCCATCAGTTTGATGGGGCGGTAGTCCACACATCCTCAAAAGATATTATCATATTAACACCAAACATAAAGTAAAAAAATTATGTTTTTAAATATGTAAAGTAAAAATAAATAAAATATATATCATATATAAGTATTTATTTGATCATAATGTCCACCATGATTGGTGGTAAAGTATAAATGATTAATCATCATTTCGTGGGTTAGTAGTTCACCACACAAAGAAATGTATGTTTGTTACCCATTTGATTGAGGTGTGTCTACGTGTATATAGAACCATTTGAATAAGAAAATAATATTATATATCGGATACTATTATTTTTATACAATAATTTAATAAATATAGTGGAGTTATAGAAGGAATAAAATAGAAATGGGCTTGAGAGAAGGTGTTACCTCTTAATCGGGTAATTCATTTTGGTTTCTGACAAAAGGCATCCTTGTATGAATTCCTAAAAAATGGTGGATTCTAGGAGAAAGGTATTACTGAATTAATTTGTATTGGGAAGAGCCAATATGAAATAAATATTTCATAGTGGTGTGAGGACTGGGTAGAGTTGGTGGCCTTTTATGGGGAAGGGAAATGAAAGACTTGGTATTTTTAAAATTAAGAAAGGTGTGCCCATGTTTTTACCTAAAAAAGTCATACCAAACCAATAAAACCAAATAATGGAAGTTAAATGGTATAATAATTTTCATCCATTCAATATTAGGAAATTGGTTAGGTTTTTAGGGGTCTTTATGATATGGTGCAGTCCTTAGTTATGCTAAATTTGACCTTAATTGATGAAATTAATTTTAATTACCTTCACTAATATTTTTGGTCCAAAATTATTTTGAAATTATTATATATTATAAATTATTATTATTTTAAATATCTAATAAATTTTCTAAATTCCAATCATATATATTGTAGGAATTAATTAAAAAATATTCTGTCTCATGGGGAAACATCATGGGTTTTTTATGTAAATATGATCAAAAGTGTATTATGCGTTTTTATCCCATTTCTACGTGTAATTGGATAAAATTATCTCAATTTATTTAAATGATAAAATTATTATCTAATTAATCATTTAGAATAATTTAATACATAATTTACCCTTATAAATATGAAAAATAAATAAATATTTTTTAATTAAATTTCATTATTTTAAGTATTTTTTTAAAAATAAAACTATTCCTTAAAATTGCAAAAAATTATCTAAAAATAATTTTTGTGTTTAACTTCTATATATAAGGTTTATTGTACCATAATAAATCATTAAATTTTCCAAAAAAATTGTATTTAATATGGGATCTCCATTAGAAGGCGGTAAAAATAAAATATAGATTATTAAGAACAAAATTGGGTTTGTTCTTATCTTAAGTGTATCAAATAAATAGTATGAATATAAAAAGTATTTTATTGAATATATATAATATTTTTTATATTAATTTAACTTAATAATTTAAATAATTTGAATTTAATTATATAAATTAGAATTGTTAAAATAAAAATAATATTTTAAATTATATTCAATCAGCTTTCAAATTCATTTCTAATTAATTGGTAACATATGAATTCATTGTAGATTAGTGTAAACCACATATTTTAATAATATAGTCAATAATATTCATATCCATCAACTAAATTAGTATGTTATATCTCATTATAATAATATTTTTAATAATATATTAATGTTAGGTAACAGTCTGTCTTGTGTGTTACACTAGCCATCGATGAAGGTCAATATTGAATACAATGTACGATAACCTTATTGTTCCAGGTAGTATATGATAATTCATTATTATATGTAACAAATTCCAAGATGGTGCCTGGTGAAAGTAATTTCTGACATATTCGAAACCTATTTTTAGTTTTTCATGAAATTAATAATCAAAAAATATTAATTTAATGTAAAAAATATTTCACAAAATCTCTAATTGTTGCTATCTACCCCCCTTAAAATGAATTTCTCCATCAAAATTCAAATGTGTTATCATGTTTTTTGTGATTTAATGATTCATTCAGAGAAACAAACTTCTTATAAATGAATACTGATACATCCCATAAAAAGGAACGTCACAAACCCAATGGTATCCCAATGTAACTCCTAATGAGATTCCCGCATATGAGAACATAGTTGGGAAGTGAAAACACGCAGATTGAGGAAAATGTAAATATTTATATGGAGTGATTGATGTCATTAATAACAAACAAATGAATGATCAAAGAATCATTTATAACCTCATGACCTTGAATATTTGTTGAATTAAAAGGCCATCAGTTATTAAGAAATTAAGGTATTAGAATACAAGTTTTTTTTCATTATAATATCTTTGAGTAATTTATTTATTGAACAAGGATATAAAGAAAAATAATTAATTTTAATTTTTCTATATGAAAATTTTCATTATTAGGTTGGGATTTTATCAATTAATAAATAATCCATTATACTAAGAAATTAATGTCTAGATATAGACATTGATTCCTAATGTGATTAAATACACCTTCAACAGATCATAGGGCCCATAAAAGAATGAAATGTATAACTATTTGTGTCAAAATATTTTTCAATATCAATATGTTTAAAACATTTCTCTGTAAAATTAAATATAGTGGTTCATCATTAATACTTACTATGAACCTTTCCCGACATGATTGGTTGTCACCCGACATAAATGATTTCCATTTATAAAAAAACCATTATATAATTTCCAAATAAATATGATAGACATCCATCAAATGAGATTAATCACTAAATATCTTTTTATCCAATGTTTACAATACAATGTCAAAATATAAATATTTCCTCCGAAGTTCAACTTAACCATTTAAAGAATAGTAAATCATATAATGCTTATAAAAGTTTTCAATCAAAAACTATATGATAAAATTAATGAAATGAGCTAAACATTTATCCCCCATAAATCACAATCTACAAATTTTATGTAACAATCTAGACATGCTAATAACCATATCGTATATTTCTTATATAAATAGTAATAACCTTAATTTCGATAAATAATTTTGGAAAATATGCATGATTACATGTTCCAAAAGACACTAGATTTATTATTAAAACTTAATAACTTGTAAACCAAATCATTTTTGCAATAGAACACTTTTTCAATAATTAGATATAGCATAATCCATATAATCCAGTGTACGTATTATTAACCCTCATATATCTATAAAAACGATATATTATATTAAATAACATATTAAGTGTACCCCTAGCTCATTCAAATAATCATCTTATCATTAAATCACATCACCATTCCATTATGAACATTAAACATAAACATGTAAATGTTGAGTGAAAAGCATATGTTAAACAATCCTTATATATTTCATCTTCCATATAACATAATTTTTTATTCTAAACAAATAAAAACGTGAATTATTCTCCTTCACCATTATACTATTAACAAGGTTACCTTATCATACTAAAAAATACTTCCTTTATTTCGCATATCACATGTTATCACTTCATCATTAGTCATGTAACCATAACATGCAACACCTTGTAGGTTCCCCTAAAAATATTTCATCTTGGGACATGGATTATTATAATGACCATTTACTAAACACATAAAACCCTTAAGATTCTATGATATTGTAGGGAGGAGAATATTATCATCCATTATGTTACCCAAACACTTCATTTTACCTTAATTTTAGTTTCATTGCTGATTTGTTTTCACATTATTAAAACATATTCTTAATCTTATAAGTCATTCACTTAGATAGTTTTTTCCACATTCATAACAACATAGGAACTGAATCATATTTACATTTTAGTCTCCATTTCCTAAACTCTTATAGAACTCCTTAATTATCATCCTCAGTGAGTCCAAGAGTTTGATATGGTACATTTTCTTAATCATATTTCAGGAAAACTGATTTGGAATGATCGCAACTTCCTTCACTCTAGTGATCATACAACTTACCCAATAATCATAAAATCATACATCACATCCAATATTGTTCTTATTCTTTATGGTTCCCTATATTGATTAATACCAGTAGAATTGTGTGGGAGTTACTTGTCACATAATAAATTCTCATAGTCATGAAAATAATTACTTATAGGATGTATAAATCATGACAACTTCCTTTATCTATGACACCCTAGGATTAAACTAGGTTTTTCATAGCCTACTTATATTAAAATAATACATGATGGTTCATGGAGAGTTGGGGAATTCCCAAATCATGTACCTGGGTGTGTCAAACTAGGTGTGCAACACATCCCATTGTCATGTACCAGATTACCTAAATTGAGGATGAGAACAACATGTCAATGTTTTTTCCTCTATGTATATATGTTCCAGATCCTTATCCACTTGTAGTATCTAAACATCGATAAATTTATAAAAAAAATCTCACTTTATCCTTAAGATATTTCCTAGTATTTTTCCAAAAATTTAACTAATCCTTATACTTATCCTTTGATACATCCTTATAAATATCATTGAAATATACCTAGGGATGTCACTTGTATTTTTTCATCCTAGATTCTAATGGTTTACTAAACCCTTCATTTGATAAAAATTATAGAGACCCAGGCTTATCATACATGGTTATTACATCATTTTGGAGGAATTTTAAATATGTTGCAAAAATATATGCATGAAGATAAAAATAGTTTATTTTATTTGGAATCATGGAAACAAAATCTTATATCCTTGTGAAATATCTTAAAAATCAACTATAGAGATCCCCTCCTATTGTAATTATACCTAAAATTATTCTTCATAACTTGGAGAAGGATATATAAAAAGGGGTGTGATCAAAGGAATAGTAAGGTTAAATAAGGGATATATGTATGCATAATTATGAGAATAATTGAATGAGAAGATGATCCTAAAAACATAAGATCATACCTTTCATATCAAATATCATATACACGAATCATATCATAAATCATGGAAGTTCATATTATATTAATCATAAGGAAATAAAAAAGCATAATCCACGAAATCATAACATAGAAATAAAACATAGAACTATTTTAGACACACCATCATTTATAATTACTTCCATATTAGTTAAGGCATTACTTATGAGGCCATATTAGCAGAAATTGACTTGTACTGGACCAGTTATACACCTGTTCGACCCTCGTATTATAGATCCCAATAAACCCCCAATCGAACCATGTATTTCTAAGCAGGTAAACCCCTATTTGTGCCTTATATTACTGAATTAGGTGAACCCTCATTCTAGCCTGATATTATTATACCGAGTATAACACCATTCGATCCCTATATTACTGAACTAGGTAAAACCCTATTCTATCAGTGTATTACTAAATGAGATCATTTAAAATTCCATTACTTTCTATTCAATTAGATATAATTCTTCACATCATTCTTTGGATGGAGATATAGGTCACACCTATCTTATAATTAAATCCAAGAAACATATACCCAAAAATCATAAGAAATCATATCTTAACCCAAGAATTTAAATGTATTTCATAAAAATGTAGAAATATAATAACCTATGGAAAATGATACAGGTTTGATAATAATTTCCTCAGAAGCATAACCCTTGAAAAAGAAAAGTGTTTCATAAACATATGACTTATGAAAGAGAAACATATTTCATAAAAATGTGAACCATGGAAGAGAAATGGGTTTCATAAGACCATGAAATTAAGCACCCCCCATTCATAGAAAGGATATTAATGGATCCTTTGTATCATTTCCTTGAAGGCAAATAGTAACATCAACAGATGTCATCTAACATGGACAATAATTGTGTAATATCATTCAAAAAACCTTTATTAAGGTAAATATCATTTCATTATTGAAAATTATTTTTTATAAAAAAAACCAGTTAAAAATAATTCTAATATATAATAACATGAAAACATATAATGAATACATGAAATCATTTAAGAATAAAATTTTCCTTGAAAATTTATAAATAAGATTCAAAATATGTTAAAAACCATTTCGATTGAAAACAATTTGTAATCAATAAAAAATTGTGAAAATGCATTGAAATCATTTTTCTATAAAACATATGAACGAATCTTGAAAATGGTTCAAAAACCATTCATTTGAAAATAAATTGGAAATATAAAAATAAATTTTAGAAACAAGTTGAAAAAAATTTCCTTGAAAACTATTAAATAAATATTGAAATAATTTGGAGATAAAATCCTTCAAAATTACATTTAAAGACATTTTTTTTAAGATTAACCTTTATAAAATGATATGGAGGAATTAATGAAATTATGTTTCGTAAATTCGTACATGTCATATGTGGTAAAAAGAACATTACTTCTATATAGTAAAGTCTTTATAAAATTTCATTGTAAGGAATGGAAAAAAAGATACCTTTTATGAAATTGATAAAGGAAAAAAGATAAAATTATATTTTAAAAATTATAGTATATTTATGTCATATAATTATAACCCATTTTTATAAAACACGGTTTTGAATTTATTTCTTATTGATGAGAGGGTAATGCCTTTCTTTATTAAATTTTTTTTCATAAGTATCTAATTGAAAAAAGAGAAGAAAAATGGTACAAATAAATGTGAAAAAATTGAATAACTAGGTAAGAATAATTGAAATGAATGTATTTATATATTGGTTATAAGATTTAATCAATGGGAGTATAACCATTAAAAATCATGAAAAATGATGAGATTTATTCAATAAATTATAATAACTTGGTGACATGGGATCTTAACATCAATGTAAGAAAATTAATTTACATAAAGCTTATAATATCATTAATATATGTATATTCATGATATATAATATCAATTGGATGTGTATGAATCCTAATAAGAATTTAGGGGAATAAAAATACAAGAACCTCGAAGAAGGTAAATTGAGACAAAACTATTTTTATCGATATGATAACTTTTGAAAAACAAACATAATGAAATAAAAGTTATAGAATATATATAAAAATACTCATAAATTTAACTATAAATTTTTTTAATGAATCTATGGACAGTATGATCACCACATAACATAAATGGGTTGTGAATAACGGATGTATGTCACAGAAAAAAATGAGATGAAATTCCCTTACCTTGGGTCTTGAATCATGTGATACTCATTAAAAACACATGTTTAATAGATATAAATTTATTATAAATCATTTAAATAACCGTATTGATATATTTATTAACATATATGGTTTTATTACAACCTTTTATTACCTTTTGTAACCATCATATTTTAAGGTTTCACTTTGGGTAATATCCACATTGTACTTCGCATTCATCTAAATTTGTTGTATCTTTAGTCATTATAAATATATCTTCATTATAGGATGTAAAAAATGATATAAATATAATTTTATCTAGTATATTTATATTATAATAATCTATATAATATATCCCTATGAAATTAAATACCCAGTTAATAGAGATGGTAAGTCATACGTACGCATTAACGTTGTTTCCTTTTTCATTATCGTATTGAATGGAAGTATGTAATAAGAATATATATATATATATATATATATATATTAATCTATCATATATATCACATAAACTCATTAATCCCATCCTCAACACATTCTATGTAGTCTGTGGATGAGTAACATCGCATTAAGGGGTCATAGTCCACAATTCCTCAAATTGGATTATCATATTAACACATATTGGGAATTAGAAAAGGTATTATTTGTAAAAATAAAGTCATAATAAATATCATATTTTATTATATTAAAAGGCTTTCCATTATAATTTCCAATATGATTAGAGGAAACTGAAAAATGTACAGTCATCATTTCTTGAGGCAGTAGTTCACTGTTCACATAAACAGTATGTTTTATACACATTAGATATTGGTGTGTGTAATTGTAGGTCATGAAAATAGAATATAAATATTATAATAAATTTATAATACAATTTTTTTCATATTTTTTGAATAAAGATAGTGTATGGGTGAAAAAATAAAATAAATTAATGGAGCATGAGAGAAGAAATTATCTCTAAATCATGTAATTTCTTTTGGTTTTCCCTAAAATCATTCCTTGGAATCATTTTTTGACAAAAAATAGTCATAAAGTAGGATTATTGGAGTGTTGTTAAGTGTATTGAACAAATAATGTCCAAAACTATAATTTTTTAGTGGTGTGAGTAATGGATATATGTGGTAGCCTTTTTAGGAAAGAGAAATGATATATTCGGTATTTTTGAAAACAATTTATTTATCCCCACGTGTCTCCCCAAAAGAGCCATTCAAAACCAAAAATATTTCAAGAGTGGTAGTTTAGTAGATGAATCATGGAAAAAAATACGATTTCAACAAGTTTCTTTGTTGTTTTGGGTATTAATGTTATTGTTCAATCCTTAGATATTTTTAATTTTATGTTAATCCATGTAATGAATTTTAATTTCGTAACTAATATTTTTGGTCAGAAACTATGTTTAACTTATGAGAAACTATAAATTATTTTGATTCAAAATATTTAAACCGATTTTTTAAATTCCAATCACAGATTTGTTAGAAATTAATTTAAAAATAATCCCACTGACAGGACGATACTACAAAGATTTAATGTAAATTTCATCAAATGATTGTTATGTTTTTATATCTAATATGAATTTTTAATTATATCCAATGACCTACATTTTATTAACATAAAAAATTATTAAATAAATAAACATTTAAAACAAAATTAAATATAATTTAACCTTATAAATAAATTAAATGAAAAAGTCTTTTTAAATTAAAATCTATTATTTTTAACTATTTATTAAACTATAAAACATTACATAAAAATAACATAAAATTGTCCGATACTAATTTTTATGTTTATCCAATAATGATACAATTTAATTTTTCATATTAAATTTATAAAAGTTTCAATATTTGAATTTAGAATGTGTTCATCATTAAAAAGAAAATAAAAAACTTATTTTTTAAGGGAAAAATTGTGTTTGTTCTTATCTTAGGTGTATAAAATATATTGTATTAACATCAAAAATATTTTATTGTATATGTATCATATATATTAAAATAATATCTCAGGATAATTTTTATTAATATAATTTTGTAGGTTAAAATAGATTTTTGGCCAAAAAATATATATTTCCTTTTATATTCAATCGGTTTTCATATTCATTTATAAACAATTGGTAACCTTTTAATTAAACTTATATTTTTGTAAACACAGATATTTTAAAATTTTAGTTAATACAATTCATATGAATAAATTTAGAAGCTATGTTATATATAATTATAATAATATTTTTAATAACATATTATAGTTAGGTAACACCCGGTCTTGCATGTTATGAAAGCCATCGAGGGAGGTCAATATTCCATATAATACACTCTTAACTTGTTGTTATGGTGAACAAATGTAATTTAGGTTTTATGTGTAGTATACACCAATCTGATGTCATGTTTATTGAATGATTTAATTAGTGAAAACCTAATATTAGTGTCCGATGAAATTTATAATATGAAAAGATTAAAAAAATTTGAAAAAAGGTATTTCACAACATTTTAAGGTTTTATGTCTATATTAACTGCATTACCATTATCCTCTCATCCCAGTATAATTTATCCCACCTAAAATTTGTTGATAGGAACAAAAAATATGTTTTCTTCATAACTCTCTTCTCGGTGGGGGTCAGTAGGTGATCCAAAGCCATCTGCATTGATTCAGTCTAGAACTGAGCTGCCTCAGGTCAAACCTCTCTAGAAAACAATGGAGGGTAATTAAATTGAAACTCATTTTTAATGTTAGACATACTAGACACAACATGCCTGAGGTAACGCTCTATAAATTTCATAAAGAAAGAAATTTTCTCATAGAATATATCCTCCACCATGTTACGCAAAATCAATTAGGGTTCTTTCTCTATTGCTGGAGGATCCTTCATAGTGATGTCGTTTTATCACATAATAGGAAGACATCATCATTGATGCATCTCTCTACAATTCATAACACACTTTATAATACAAATGACATGATATCTTCAAACTTATGAAAATATGTATATATTTAGTAAGAAAATATCACACTACATATTCTTTGACAACAAATATATCAACTACCCTATCACTATCCTCAACCACCCCTAATCTGGTACATGAATAAATCAGGTTAAAAAAACTCCACAATTTTCACATTGAATTATATTTATTTTAAAGAAACCTGCAACCATCATTCAATTATTTATACAATTATAACATCTTTTTAATTCACATCTTCTTTAAAATTACATTTTAATGAAGCCTAATTTTCAAATCCCAAAACTAACCACAACAATTTTTCAGGTCTGTGCCTAACATGATACATATCAAAAATATACCACATAAAGACACAAATAAAATCCCATAAAATAATTTTACAACACATCATGTGTATCACTAAAAGAGAAATATTATCCAACTATATTGATAATCATCACTAACCGAAGTCACACCGAAGGTTTTTAGGTTTTCCATTATATAATGGTTAGATAATCCCAATCATAAAATCATTTCAAAGGCCATATACATCCAATAATCTTATTTACCATCATAAAATAATATAAAATCAAAGAAATGATCTGGTTCAACTTTGTTACATCCCTACCCGAGTTCCACAAATACAGTGCCCCATGTAGAGTCTCCACATAACCACATATGCACCTCCCCATACACTAGAGCAAGTCAACTAGAAATGAGGTTATAAATAATCATGTAGAAGGGTCAAACCCTTCTTAACATTATAATCTAATGTAGATAAAATAATGAACAATAGAACAATAATAAATAAAATCAAGCTTCATAAAAATAATTTTCCAAAACGTGGTACATGATCAATTCAGAAGAGTAAATATACAGGTTCATGTCATATAGTTTAATGTTTAAATGAAAATCCCAAAGTAAATACATGTTTAATAATCCCATAATAATGTCATAACATCATGTTTTGTCCCATTACCCATGAATATGAATAATCCCCAAATTAATTATCATGCATAAGACTCTTTCCCTTGTCCCAACCTACAACCATTAAGTCTACTCGGGCACCCAATAGACTATCGAGAAGGGTGTGAGTATAACAGTATAAGACAATACTAACTATGTCTAAAAACTATGTAGTTTATTATTGTTTATAAAGATGTATGTATAAAAATGAAAATTATAGTTTAACCAAGTTTCATTAAGGAAAATTATTTAAATAATTTTCATTCATTATTAGTTCAATGATTTACCTATTTTCATATACTCTTCCCCATCACAAGCTGGTCATTTGAATAATATCTATATAGATCATAAGTTGGATGACCTGGAGCATCAGTCCCACAATCCAACTAGTAGTCAAAATTCTATTTCAATCCATCACAATAATGATATATAACAACATTTCTATACCCTTATTATCATGATATTAGTTCATTTACACAATAAATACTATGAATAGGGGACCTGGAGAATTGGTTTTTCCCACCCACAGTATAGGAGCATCAGTACAAAATCACATAAACCATTAGAACACATTACCAAGGCCCATTATATTTATAATATTTGTTTTACATAATAACCACATGTGTGCATCATTTACAATTTATCACATTTATATGGTTCATCATATTCATTATGTTCTCAATTCCAATAACATGCCCATGTTATAATTTCCACACATTATAACAATTTAATCTTCATTCCAAGATATCTAACCATGATTCCAAGACTGTATCCTATTATCACATCATCAATTTATATGATGATACACATTTAACACTTCCATGTTAATTTAAACACACCATCATATCTTGTTTTCATTTTAACCACATTTAGAAGTAGTTTATTCTCATGAACCATTAAATTCAATATTCAACATCACATTATTTAAGGGAGTGGACCACTCAATTAGTTTCCATATTCCCAAGCCATTTATCTCCATTATATCCCAAATATATTATGAGGGGTCAAACACACCATTTTGATAAACAAATTATCACTTCCTACCATGTAAATAAAGGCACTACACAATGAAACTAGTAGAAAACCCACATACATTTAAATGACATCAAGACTGTTTGATATAATGTATATAAAACCACCCCATTTTTATATATGGACTCTCTCTTAACCATAGACCTTCATTCAAACTCAAAAAATCATAAAAGACCAAATAATTATTTTGAAAAAATAATAATAATCATATAGTGATTTGGAATGTGAAAAACAATTACAAAATTTCTTTTATAAAAAATAGAATGAGGGTGAGTGTTAGAATCACCTTGGTCATCAATTCAT
Organism: Viscum album; assembly: GCA_963277665.1. NCBI lineage: Eukaryota > Viridiplantae > Streptophyta > Magnoliopsida > Santalales > Viscaceae > Viscum > Viscum album. The sequence goes on from OY728127.1 coordinate 117,483,717, forward strand.
ACCCAACAAAACTGTAAACATAACCAATTGAATTTAATTCATCCTTATAGAGTTTGGTGGGAAAATGATCACTATATAGGATTATGGTGGACGAAATTGGGGAATGATTTGGGATAGATTCTTTAGATCCCAATGGGTTAGAATTAGAAATTCCCCCTTTTCATTAGGATTATGGTTTGGCTGCACTGTTGGGAAAACCTTTCACCAACACTATGCCACTCTCCACCCATGAGGAGTTATAGGTCACACGACTTTTTAGGTATTCAATAAGGTATTAATAATAATGTGAATGTTGTGCATTTTTATATTTCCAATTCTGAATAGTTTCTATGATCTCCATTTCATGGTTTTCAACCATGCACCATCCCCATAATGACTACACTCATAAGGGGTATAGTTTTTACTGACGTTGTGACATCCATTAAACATACCCAATAATGACTCATTTTTAACTTTTTCATTCTTATAACCCTTGGGATATCACCGAGTCTCTACAATATCTCAAGAAAATCTTCATCAATCAAATTTAAAGATAATTAACAAATCAATATTGTAATATAACTCATTAGATGTTCATAATCTTGTACCCATTTATTAGTATTTCATTTATATTAATAAAATTCCATGATAAATTTCTATCTTTCTCAAATTCCCAATGTGGGAAATATCTTTTCCCTGGACATGGTAAATTTCACATATTTTAATGTATTAGTATTCCTATTGAATAGTAGAGGTTGTATTGGAAATAAGCAATCACCATTATTTCACCATGTTATTGATAAGAAGGCTTCTATATATGGTAAATGATATTGATCTTATAATATGTGAGCTACCATGATATAATTATAATTTTTTCATATCTAGCTCTAGGATCATTTTATTTACCAGTACTGGTATCCATATATATATATAACATGGATTGGTTTGTTTTTCATTCATTCCTATATGCGACATCATTAGACAACACATAATTTATTGGATTATAACACTTTGAATTTTAATCAATTATATTATATTAAATAATGTGTAACACTTAAAATTAATTTAAAATTAATTTATATCTAATATAAAAACAATAATAATAAATTTGAGAATATCTTTATATCATAACAATATTTATACTATTTGATAAGATTTTTTAGGTTGATTTTGAATCAAGTGAATAATATCTCATGGGAGTGTCTATCCAGATGTGTATTCTTATTACCACTAAATGTGCATTAATAAAATAAAAAGTTGGTAATCAAGTAGTAAATTTAAGGGTGATTACACCTATTCTAATTTATTCCATAGTCTCACATATATACTAGTACATAGCCCGGGATTTTTTACCAAGGAAACTAAACAACCCTTTCCTTACCAACACATCATGCTACTATAATATAGTTAGACTTATGCCAAGAATCATCTATAAGGAATAATATTTAAATATATTTTTTCCAAAATAAAATTCCCAATAATTATAATAATCATCTTTTGATACAAATTGTATCATCCCATCTCCAGTACCCTAGATCTAGTTCTTATCTTTCTACATTATAAAATGATATAAAGGATATCCTCTGCAAGGATGAAATAATATATCAATATTTGGAAATTATATACATACATGATTATACATTACATTTGAAGATATTATATAGAAATTAAGAATATATTATTAAATTTATTATTTTTTCTATTATATCAGTTCAAAAAATTATAGATCTCATCATGTTATATGAGAGACTAGAAGAAATAATAAAACAGAGTGCACAAATACTCTATAAGGGAAACTGTACAATATAAGATATCCTATAATAAATTATAATTGAGTAATATGGTAATGATAAATTATAATAAAAAATTCAATAATACTAATTTCATAAAAGGATAACACATCATGGGATTATAGAGTAACAAAAATTTCACATGGATAAAAAAATTATTTTCATAATGATAAAATCTGTAAGGTTAGATATCATAGTTTTACCAATAAGGCCTCATTCAATGAAAAAATACATAAATAGGTAAAATACACACCAAATACCCAAAAACGTTTTCTAATGAAACATAATGAAACATTTAGGATGTCATGAACCTACACATACCAGTGTTGAGCTGCAACTACTCCTATCCCGCCTGCATAGTCTTGGATTTCAACAAGCACTGAATGCACAACAAAACCAGGGACACCTTTTCCTATGTACTTGAAAAAAATCCAAATATATGTAATAGTGTATAGGGAAGGGATAAAAAGATACAAAATGGTTATAAATAAATCATGAATTCATGACCCACTAAACAGTAAGATAATAGTGAAGTAGATTGAAATGGATAAAGGTAAAAAAAATACATGCCCAACTAGAAAAGTGACAAAACCTGGATGTAATTGAAAAAGTAAAATAGCTACGAGAGAACCACTCTTGAATCCCAAGCTATGACCACCACATGTGGTACAATCACACATATCACTATGAACATACGAAGTGACGATCAACCTATCTATCACTTAAATATAGCATGACATGTGTGGGTAAATCCCATACAAGGGTGAGTATTAAAATACTCAGTAAGATGCCCCAAAAAGGTGAAAATAGAACCAAAAGAGACACTAAGAAATGGAAATAAGAAGATATGACTAGGATGAATAAAATGAGTGTAGGTAAACACACAAAGAGAAAGATATAATCTCATCTAAACAAAAGGATATAGAATAAGTGAGAAGATGAAATTCTCATAAATCCTTCACCACCGATAGTAGGATAATAGATTATTCCAACCATGAGAAGATAGGCAAGGAAAGCACGTGGCATACCTTGCGCATCTTCACCTCTCCCAAATAGAGTGTATCCAAAATTTATGGATTCTATACTGAAACATGATATATATATATATATATCATTATTCAGTGAAAACCAAATGAAGTAGTAAGAAGATCTCCATCTCATAGCTCAAATAGGAATAATTATAGTCAATACTTCTCGTAGTAACTACGATTGATTCCCAACTTCCCACAAATTAGTACTAAACTGAAAGTAAATTTCACTCAATCTTTCCACCTGGATACAATCCTATCTGGATGGTACCATCTCACCCTCATGATTTTAGGTCATGTCACAAAGACACGTATTGGTAGGAGAAGTTTCCATCTTCCTTTTGAGTCCAATGGAATGTCAAACAATGTATTATCACTGTGAAACACAGATGATAGGTCATGTATAAGGTATAGAAACCATGCACATTCCACCTAAAGGGTTCTACTCAAAACATCCATATGGGACCCACCTCCTAGATCATAATGAGGGTAAGCCCAGAACTGCCATCATGGGCCCACTGCCCTTCCCTACTGGAGGGTAAGCCCAGAACATCTTCGTACATATCTGATGGATGGTACCATTATAAAAGAATCGATTAACTAAACTATCCATCCATTATGGATGGTACCTCTCAGAAATCATTGAGGACTACAATGTCCATCCCCACAAGATGGTACCCTTCAGAATGCATCGAGGAACTACACTTCTCAATCCTATTAGATGGTGCCTCTCATAAAAAAACAATACAGTCATTCGGTGCATCCATGGATAAGTATTAAACCAAAAATATCTCTCATCATTTCTTGGAATCCACTAGAGAGGGCACCATTTCATTATATCAAAAAAACTCATGATAGGCTACTTGAGAGCCCAAATCATAATCCAAAAGAATGATATACTAGAGATATAAGCTTTATAGTGGTTCACAACACGTATGGGGTCCACACATTATGTGATGCTGCCTTATCACCTGACTATGTACGAAACCATTCTTGGGTAGTAAATTATGAATACATACTCCTAGGAATTCTAGTGTACTCTCAGAGTACTTAGAATATATAGTTATGTGGATAATGATCACATGATTCTCATTGTTGATCCATAGGTATAAAATGTAATTTCACAGGCTTTCCTCCTCAAATGGCTGCATAAATTTTGACCACATCTCTTCATACATCATCTCCACTCTCACAGAGTCAACGATGACCTATGTGATAGGTTCTCCTAAAACACAGCAAAAGGATATACCATTGATATTCCTTTCATGTTCCCACAATCAATGAGATCACAAATCAAGCTCCACACATCCAAACATATCACACCCTTGAGATCATTATAGAAAACATACAAGATCATTTATTCATTCTACCCAAATTGAAATCTGATGAAAAATTCTTATGCCACCGTATTTCACTTGAATGAATTCTTGTGGTTCCCATGCCTTGATCCTGATAAAATTATATGGATCAGGTCATTTTAATCATAAAAGAAAAATAATTGGTTCTAATATTCATTTTTCCAAAAAAAATTCCTGGAGAAAAGGATGAATTTTATCATAACACACTAAAAATAGGCATTGGGGGTCCTACACCATTTTTTATTTAAGCTTAGAAAATGTTTCTAAAAAATTTCTGTTGTTCCATTACTGATGGAACTTTAATCCGTCATCACATAAAGATTCTACGTAAAAAATTATTCTAAAATATTAATAAATTACGCTGTTACTATTAAACATGGACATTTCGTGAATCGAGGCCAAAAAAACATTTTATGAAACTCTATAATTAGTCTAAAAAAACTATCTCGGTGAGACGAACACATGGCTAGAAACGGTGCTTCAATCGGACGCCCATATTAAAAGATATGAACATTTGAAGTCGTCCTAGCCTAATTTGAACTGGTGAGGCCCTTTCTGGCGGGGCCGCTCTGGCTTGGCTAGCTTTCTTCATCTTCTCAATCCATTTTCACTATTTTTAGTCCCATCCTATAGGCATAACCTTCATTTTACAGGCCTGACCCATTCTATAGCTCAGTCCCCCTCTCTGGCATGTGCCTAAATGGCACCCCTACATCACACAACTATGGTCGCAACCTCAGTCTCCCCACATCACCATTACATAATTCTTCCATCCAATTTTCCACTTAAACATAATTTCATACTAGAATCTCTGACCTCAGCTACCCCAATCGATCCCCTCATGCTTCGGCTGTCCAACCATCACAATGTTGTCTGATGCGCTCTAGGTCTCACCTCGTGCCTCTGCCGCTCTATGGCTCTATCTTCCATTGTCCGACCACACCCCATCACATTCCAAACATTATAATCACCTGGATCACACATCCATTCTACCTCGGGGAAATTCCCACTTTCCAAGAGACTCCATGAGATGTCTTACACTTCCACTTCCACTCACTGTTCTGCTCTCCCTCCACTTGCGATTGCTGCCATGCACCACCGCTGCCATCAGATATCTAGTGTTCCCTTATGTGGACCACAAGGAATACATAGTTTTTAGTATTGTGAATCTAAAACTAATTCAGTGATCCTCACAGAGAGAAATTCACATCGTCCTCCTCCTCTTGATTATCTGATGGTGGATTGGTGTGTCCAAAACTGAGCGATGAATATCGGAAAATAATAGACTGATTTCGGGAAAATTTTTATGTTCAAGAATATATCAAGGGGTGTTTTATTGAAACCATTGGTGATTTATAACAGAACATATAATTTAAATTAAAAATAATTAATCTTCATGGAAATCCCCAATCAAATTTAAAAAGGGATGAAATCCTACCTCAAATTGATCACCTGTCATCGACGACGGTTCTACTGCACTCATGCTTCAATCCATTAAAGACATGTTAATGAAAAATCATTTATTTGACAAATAATGGTCGAAATATGGTTGAGAGAGAGGGTGAGAGGATTATGGGCTTACCATAATGCCAATTCCTTATGTTTTTCATTTATAGAAAAACAACAGAAATCATTCCAAGAGTCACAGAATCCAAAAAAACTCACCCTCTCATTTTATGTTGCGCCTAGGTAAAACACCCCATTACATACTCAATGGTAGTAAAATATTTTCTACAAGAGACCCTGATGAAAATATATTCTACAAGACCATAGTGGAAAATGAATATGTTTAATTTTTATATTTACAATATTTCCCCTGGGTTGTTGTTCCACATAAGTAACATGATGACAAAGGTTATTCTCTGCCTAGGGTAAACCCCATGTTCCACAATAAACATTAGCCTTGTATTTTTGATCTGAGTAATCATTTTATATTTATTACATTTATTTTGTTTTAAATGTTTATAATATAGATAAAAATTTTATAAAAATATTTTCAATCCCACCGTTCCTAGAATTTTTTTTATCTTCTTAGTGACTAACTCTGGAAATATATGTTTTAATATTCCAAATTATTATAGAAAAAACCAATGTCTCTATATCATTAACTCGATCATGATTTTTTTTTGAAAAATAAAAACAATGGAAACAACTCAGGATAATGATTCCACACCAAAGTATCCCACACCCAGAAAAACCTGCACATTTCGGTACTTCCACAACATTCAAACCAAAGGGATTGCCCATCCTCATATGTTCTGCTCCTGCCAATTAAATTTATTGGATCATGTATATATCTACTCATCTATGACATGTGGGAGATATCATGCACCCACTCTATATGTCAGGTTATTTAAAGGTGGTATTAAACCTCTCTATCAATTTGAATGGTCTCGGAAGGCTCGATGATACTCATGGTGGAACCCCATGCCGAACCTCAACATCCCATGTCACAACCAAACTCACTACTTATCCAAAGAAAATTATCTCATGATTCCCACCATGAGAATATCCATATCGTAAAACAACCATGAAAATCTTGTCCAAAATGATTTCATAGTCGATGTCTGACAATAGAGAACCTCTTACATGTTCAATATGTGAAGGAGTCAACACCATCGACTGAATAAAATTGTACCCTCTTACTCTACGAAATCCTGCTATAGGGACATTTAATGCATTGAATCCTCCAACACCAGGTGAGCCTGGGACTTCCTACTAAGGGTATCTACAACAACATTTCCATTTCAAGATGTATTTATTATCACAACTTCATAGTACAGTTGGAATTTCCAACTAGTTTGATTGTCTTAGGATCATGTGTCTCATGTTGGAGACATACCTAGGACTCCGGTGGTTTGAAAAAACTAAAAGGAAATCTCATAGAATAAAGTATCTCCAAATTTTTATGAATATGACTACCACTTTAAATACTATGGAAATAGACACGTAGTTCTTTTCATGGGTTCTTTATCACCTCGACCCATTCTTGATAATTGTTGTATCAAGGTTGATATTGAGCATGGAATGGTAACAATGAATAGAAATAGTGAGTAAACATATCCAACTGCAAGATTCTAGACCGAAAATGTAGGTGGAATTCCCCACATGTACTCTCATCCATTTAATGTAATGTAACCCCAAACTAGATACTCTACTACATCCACTAGTAAAATCTCATGAAAAAGGTGTCAAGTAGAAAAACTCCACAACAAATGCAGGGACCTACTCAGACACTCCACTGCATAACCATTACCTCAATGAAAAATTCATAGGGACTCAGCCACTACACAACAATAATATAAACCTTTCATGGACTTGACTATCTCTTATGTTTTTCTGGCATCACAAAAATATGTCTTGGTAGAGGGTGTACCCTTACTCCTTATGCATTAGAAGATACATCGAACAATAGTGAAACTGGGTTAAACCAATGATAGGCATCACCCTAAAAAATGATCGATCAAGAAGAAGGTAGAAAGGTGTACATAACATAGTGTCTAACAATATATAATTAAAAATGAAGAAGATAGAGAGGGTGTAACTTTTATCAACTCATGCAATACAGTCTTATAGACATCCAAAGAATGCGGCAGTCCGCGTCCCATGCTGCTAGCTTCTTGAGTCAGATGTGGGCCACCTAGTGGTGGTGGGGGTGGGAAGAACTCATGTTATTGTCCCCAACTACAACTCCTTTGGCTCCTCTAACAGCCCCTCCTCCCTGGGGACCACCATATCCCCATCTTGCAGACCACTGATCACTGTGCTATCACCGCTGTGGTGGTCCGCCTGGTTCTTGTATGAGGATCATAGAATGTTTGTTCATCCACTCTTGTTATATTTGAACTCTTCCAAAGAAAGAATGACATCATCCCTCTCTGGGATGACCACACGCTCTATGCTTCCTTGACCTCATACAACTACATGCTTGAGACCGAATAAGGGGAGGTCATCTACATCCAAATTTTATCATCCAATTTATGTTATCTATGGATGACATGGTAGATATGTGATCCCATAACCAAAAAAGGAATTATAGAGTTCCTATAACTAAAATAACTCTATCAGAAGCACCTTATCTTGCACCCTGACAAATGTGGGAATGTACAAGGGTACTATGATTGCACAAATCTCTTTGTGGAGTCCCTACTCAAGCATATGTGATCAAATGAATCCATCACAGATCATGTCCAAATATTATCATGTAACTTCTGTGTACTTAGTCATATACTCATACACCATCATCCCTCCCTTCAGAATTTACAGGAGCTCCGGAATTCGAATGGATCACAACTTGGAGGGGTAGTTCTCCTCATCAAATATTTGTTGGAAGTCATCCAATGATAGTGTCGACTCATATAGTATATGAGTAATTACGCTCTACCAATTACCAACTTCTCTATGGAGAAGGATGACTTCCAAATCCATGATATGATCTTTCAGAGTCTGTACAAGCCTGAAGAGGTGAACCACTGACTCAAGATAATCCTATACTACCTAAGGGACTATCTCATTGTGAATCCACAATGGTATCTGGAGTTGGAACTCGCATAGTGTGGTAATGTTGTGATTTTCCTCAAAATGCCTTGTAAGGGATTTCTTCTTCTCAAAAGGTGGAGGTACTACTACCTACCCTCTTGAAGGAAATGGATATCATGATAGACCCTATACTAAGGCCTCTTTTTTGAAAGGATCATCATTATGAACCAAGGATAGAGTCATGGCTGGATTTCATCCAAAAGACATCATAAATTTTATCAAGGGGTATCATGGTCATATAAGCATATATATATATATATATATATCAACCATGATGGATAGTTGACTAAATAAGGATAGTCAAAGTCTCAGTACTATATGATGCATGCAATATTGTTCCCTACAATAATTTTAATAGGGTGCTAAGTCGGCAAGCATGTAATCATGGTACTGGTGAACCGATACGTCGACTAACCATACCATCACTAGAATAACTATCCAGAGACCCCCTCTGGAGGCACATTATTATAGTTTCCCCAAACCAAATAACGATCTTTATAAGGAAAATATAAACAATTTTTCATGTGTCGAACAAATTTCTATACCACGTTTTCACCACCTAAACCATATCGTGCTCATGATGCAACTACGAAAATCCCACCTCCATAGGCTAGGGGGTGGCGAAAAGCACTGATGGCACAAAAACATGCGGAGTCCTTTTCCTATGTACATGTACAGACACACAAGAATATCAATATCAATGAAAACGTTTTTAAGGAAAGAAAATAATACTCTACTATAAATAAACCAAACATGCATGAACACCTAAACAATATAAGAACAATGAAGTAAACTGAAAGAAAAAAAAGGGAAAAAATACACCCCCAACAAGAAAATTTACACAACCTAGAAGTACCTAAAGAAGTAAAATAGCTGAGAGATCCCCTCTCCTAAATCCCATGTTATAACCATCATAGGTGGTTCAAGAACCCATATCCCTATGATCCAATAAAGTCCCAATAAACCTATGTGTCATCTGCATAATTCATGACTTGTGCGGGAAAATACAAAGCTTGTATGTGTAATAAAATACTCAGTATGATGGCTTAAAAAGTTGGAGTGATAATCACAATAGTTACTAATAAAAAGAATGAATTATATATGACAAGGTATAGAAAAAGAGTGCATCTCAACCTAACAAGAGAGTGATGTAAGATCATCCCAACACCAGAATCATGATATAATAAGAATATGAACATCTCATCAAGTCTCCACTACCTATTGTAGTAGATAATATTCATCCAACCATGAGAATCTAGACATTGAAATAAAATGGAATAGCTTCTTTGTATTCACCTCTCTTGGAAGTAGAGTAGAAAACAATTAAAGAGTGGGTACTGAAACATGATATATATATATATGTGTGTGTGTGTGCGTGTGTGTGTGCTCAGTCAATGAAACCAAAATTATAGAGTAAGGGGATCTCCATCTCACAGCTCATCCCAGAAAAAATTATAGCCAATAGTTTTAGATGTAACCACCATTGATGTCAAAAATCACACATGTCTGATTTAAACTGAATTTCAAAGGGAACCAATCATTGCAAGTTGATATAATCCTCTTTTTGTGCCATTATATCTTCCCCATAGTTTTAGGTCCCATCACACAGAAAGACCTTGGTAGGAAAATTTTCACACTTCTATGTGTTTCCAAACATACGCCAAACCACATCTCATCAATGTGCTACATAGTCAAGAGGTCATGTATCAATGTCCAGAACTCATGCCAAGCGTATATAGATGGACTCGTGATAAGATACCATTGGTGACCTACTACCCATCCCATCTAGAGGGTATTCTTGAAACTACCATCGGTGACCTAGTACACAACCCAACTCGATTGGAAGCCCATAACTGCCATAGGGTTCCCACTGCCCATCCCTACTAGAGGGTAATCCCAAAACTAGTCTAGATATCCCTATTGGATGGTGCCTCTCATAAATAATTGAGGAACTATAGTGGACAAACCTGCTAGATGGTTCCTCTCCGAAATCATCTAGGAACTATAGTGGCCATAACATATAGATGTTACCTCTCCAAAATCATTGAGGAACTATACTGGATATCCTAACTAGATGGTACCTCACAAAAAACATTGTTATGTTCATCAGGTGTCTCCCTGAATAGGAATCACACTTGAAACATCATTCATCATACGACTAAAGTCAATATAAAAGGATCCATTGTGTTCTTTGTGAAAAACACTCTGGATATGATACTCATAGAATAAAATTTGGGTCCAAAAGATCAAGACATGAGAGATAGAATTTTCAAAGATGTACGCTGTGCATATTGAGAACAATTGTCGTGCCACCCCACCACTTCACCTAGTCATGTTACTAACAATACATTTGAAATTATTTATGAAAATGTAATCCTAGGAATTCCAGTATACTCATAGTGTACATGGGACATCTAGTTAAGAGGTTAATGAGTTAATGATTTTCATTGTCGATCTTTATAGTGAAAACATAATTTCATTGTCATGCCTCCACAAACAGTCCTAGAACATTTGACGACATCTCTTCATACATCTTCTCCACAATCATAGTAGTCGATGCTGAACTAAGTCATTGGTTCTCTTAAATCACAAAAGAAGTATTTCAAACCATTATTCATTTCATGTGACCATAATTAATGAGAACATGAATTAGAATTTGCATATCCAAAAGGGTCACACATTTGTGATATTTGCAGAATAATGCACTAGATCGACTGGTAATTCACCCCAAACATAAAACCGATAGAAAACTCATAATTCTCCACGTTTTCACAAGAATGTAATTATGTGGGTCCCATACATCAATCACAAAACTAATTATTTGGATAATGTAATTTTCATCATCATTGAAAAACACACACGATCGATTATTAATTCGTCCAAAATGGATTTATGGTGAAAAAGATTCATTTCACTGAAAAGACCTAAACTATGATCTATGGGGCAGAAAAATTATGTTTGGTTTAGACACCGAAATATTTTCTTGAAAATTCATCCTATATAATAGGGTCATTCTGTTATTGATGGTTTGTATATCTGATGTTGCATTCAGATTCCACATCCAAAACAAGAATACCAAGTTATAAAAATTTATATTATTATTATTAAATATAGGAAATTTGTGAAACTAACCCAAAAAACCAAGTCTTAAAATTTACTAACCGGTCTAAAAAGATTCATCTCAATGAGAGGAACATGGGGACACAGAAAACATGTAAATTTTTTTCCCGTATTAGAATATACATATATTTGAAGCTTCCCTAGACCGATTCGAACTAGTTCATCCCATTCTAACAAGTCCCATCCACAAAGGATGGCCCACTCTAGTTGTAACTGCATGTTTTTCCTACCTACGGTCCTGCTGTGTGGTCTATCCAAACTGTTACAGTCCAGGCCTAGTCTCCACCATGGATCACCTCTCCACACTTCATCAATGGGGTACACCCCATGTCACCTTGCTACGTTCACCACCTCGGTTTCCCCTCTGACTATGATATCACTCCACTTTCTCATTATCCTCACAACTGCAATGTCACACAAGCCCCACAAACCTCGACTGCTTCTTCCATCTACTCCACGCTTTTTCTCTTGACCTGGTATTGTATCATTCGACACACTAATGGTCATTCCCCACAACTCTACCACTCTATAGCTTCTTCGTTCACAATTCACCCACACCTCATCGCCCTCCCACTATGGTCATCAACCACACCCCCTTCCCCGGACCCCCCATGACTCTAACATCTCTCTAGATGACTCCATGTGGATTTTTCCACCGCCACTTGTGATCGCCTCCATTATCCATCAATTGTGGCTCTCCATTAGTCCATTCTATTGACCACCAATATCTATTCATTTTCTCCATCATGAATCTGGAACTACATCATCGATCCTTGTAATGAGAGATTCATAGTGCAAGCCTCCCCTCGATGATACGATATTGGATTGATGCATCCAAAATGAGTGAAAAAAATCAATGATGAACATACATATTTATGTGTAAATTTACAGGTTCAATAATAGATTAATGGCCTTTTTAGTACTTCTATTGATGATTGATAGGAAAAAAGATGAATTTAAATGAGAAAGAATTGATTCTTTCGGAAAACTCCAATCAGAAATAAAAATGAGAATAAATCCCACCTCGATGTGATCTTCTATTATAGATGATGCATTTTTTGTGCTCCTTCTTCGAACAGTCGAGGTTCTATTGAAGAAAAATCATTGATTTGATGAAGAAGAGTCGAATAAGAGATGAAATAGATGGGTAGATGGTTAGGTGGTAACCCTAATCCAAATTCATTATGATTTCATTTATTGAAAACACTAGAAATCCTTCCAACAGTCGCTGAATCTAAAACCCCTGTTTCCACTTATTTTCTATCACACCCAGGTAAACCACCCCTTTACAAACTGAATGAATTCCTAAAAATCCCATCTAGAGACCCCTATCAAAATATATTTTATAGGTCAGTGGGGATAAAATAATTATATATAATTATTTTTTTTATGATTTTCCTCTAGGTGGCATCATCCATAGATGACCTGCACCGATAAAGGTTTTTCCCCACCTACTATAAACACCATGTTGTCGACAGAAATGTGGCCTCATATTTCTAATGTGATTTAATATTTGAGAGCTATTTTATTTCATTCACATGCATAGTATAAAATATAGTTAATATTTTTATAAAACTAATTCTGGGTACACTGAGCCTCAAAATTGCATGTCGTCTCAGTTGTTAGCATTGGAGATATATATAGAAATATCCCACAAAGTATTACAAATAAAAAACCAGGTATCTACATAGGGGATATAATTATCATCATCCTTTTTCCTATGTATAATGAAATTATCATTTTAGGGAATTATGTAGTCGATATAGAAATTCAAACTGAAAAACTAGATTATCGAATTTCAATATTTTCCTGAGTTGATAAATAGAAAAACATTATCATAATATGTATAGAGAAATAAGGTATATTAATAAATTATAGTATATACCCAGTTAAATTTATTAATTGTAATAGAATACTAACATTTATGAAAATATCTTTAATAGGAAATTTAATTATTTATTTTTAAAGCTATGAAAATTATCCTTTTCACCAACTAAAACTGTAAATTGTAATATTAAAAATAATTTAATTATTTCATTCATTTATAATAACAATATAATATTAAAATAACTATTTAAATAAATGAACATTTATAATGGTGGGAAAATATATTCCTGTGGAGAATGTTAGGATAAATATTCCATTCATTCATTATGTACAAAGTCAAAAGTAACTCATGCATAATATTACAAGTTGACTCATCTTATAACAATAGAAATAAATAATAAATGGTTTTTTAATTACATTAAATGATCATTTAATCATAGTTTTTTATATTATGGAATAAATTTTACGAAACACAGTCATTGATAAAAAATTGTGTTTATCAAAGAACAAATAATGACTATTTATCTAGAAAAACAATTTCATCATATTAATAAGATGAAAAGAGAGTAAAATGCATGTAATAAATAAAAAAACATATATAAATAGTGATGAATAAAATATATTACATTTAAAATAATAATATTTTATAATTTATTTCAGAGGATATTTAAATATAAAATAATCTTCAAAAAAATGATATTATAGAATAAACCCTTCCATTGAACATCTATTTAGTTGGAATTAACTTTTCCTTCTTAATAGTCAATTTATATTTACTAAAGGCTTATTTAAGATCATTTATCGTATCTATTAAATTTTTTATGGTTATATTATAACAATTTATAAACCATTTATTGAATAGTTCTTTTTGACATTTACCCCATAAGGTTGTCCAATCCATATCTCCAAAATCACATCCGTATATTAATATTGGAGAAAGGTGTTGTAATATTTTTTAAATCATATATCTACTTTTACTAATTACAAGAATATAATATTTTATAATTTTAAAAAATGATGGTGTCAGCAAAATGTGTTTGTAATAGAAAATCAAATCACATCACTTCATGAAGGTTTCACTCCATATGAAAACATGAAAAAGTTTGCATTTTTAAATGGGTGTAATGGTGAGAAGGATATGATAAATTATATTTACATAAACATAATTTTTTTCATAAATATCATATATGATAATTATTTTAATCATTATAAATATGTATAAATGTTTTGTTGAAAAATCTATGGCACCACTATGGGGGCACAATACATCGTATGTACGCATGTGCAACGTAATTTTTATATGGGATGAAAGTGAGAAATTAAATAGAAGTAACATGAACATAAAAACCTATAATTATTGTTAATAATTTAATATTATTTTTTCAATATATTAATTAATAAATTATTGGATGATTAAGAGGAAATGAATATGAAAAATACTCGGTATTAACATATAATATTATTTATGTAACCTCTACTGGTGTACAATTTATACCTTTTGAATTTGTCTTTGGTGAGACAATAACCAACATGACATGGTTAGGATTTTTTAAATTGTATTTTGGAAGCTATTTGTTGAGGTAATTGGACTGTGTGGTTAGGATAAGGGTGGAGATGGTGTTCTTTTTTATATATGATGTGGCAGAAAACCTTTAAAATAAATGAATCAATATTAAATAATATATTAATTAATTATTTAGAGAAGGTCCATATTATTATATAATCACGGATAAATAGTTTAATGTATAAATAATACAATCCAATGATATTTAATCATATTTTTTTCTGTTATCATGATTCTTTATCTCTTATTTTTTAACCCCTTTAACCCATTTTACTATTTATAAATGTATCAAATATTTAACAAGGAAACTATTTGGTGAAAAAAAATAAGTTGACCATATTACAAATTAATAATTATGATTATTAAAAATATTTAATACATCTTATATGATTAAATTTCTAGTTGTTTTAAAAATTACAATTAATATATGCTTGCATAATGAGATAAAATTCATTTCTTGAAAATGTAGTATTTTATAAATAAATATGATAAAAATGAAAATTAAAATATCATGTTTCTTTAAATATAATTAATTTGAAAATTATAAAAATATTTAAAAATCTTTTTATTCAAAAAAATAGTCGAATGTTACAGTATATATAATTTATTATGATATTACAACTCGGAATAATTATTATTTGAATAAAAAGATTTCTTTAATATCTAAACATAATAAAAATATATTTCCAATTTCCATATTATATTTTATATTTTAATAATATTTAATAATAATGTTAATTTATTCAAGAAATTATTTTTACAAAAATTCATGATATTTTATTATGTGAAAAATTTCGTAAAAGATAAAATCTTTTTAAATTCAATAGTTTTCATTATTCACAAAAAAACTACTTCAGGAAAAGTAAGAAAAATTATATTATAAGATTTTTTTCCTATATGATATTAAAATTGAAATTATATTCATAAAATAGAATTCATAAAATTTTAAATTATATGTTTTAATGTAATTTTTTCAGTTGATCTACTTGTATTATAAAATATTTTCATTCAAAAGATAATTATACTAACAATAATTATTTCTTGGGTGTTACATTCATCCCCAACAAAAAATATATTCCTAAAAATTACTATAATGTTATCACGTTAATAGACGTGTATATTTATTCACCATAAACTTTTTAAGATCCCACATCGTCTCTTCCACTTATGATTTTTATCAATTTACCTTTACTAAATGGGTCATTCAATTTCTCAGCAGATGTTCTCAAATGTCAAAAATCTTGATAATTGATTATCAATATGATAATTCAGGTTCAAATTATATTTAATATAATTCGATCATATTCATTATGTCTATTATTTACATATTTAATAATGAGATATTGAACACATTAGGATATTTATAGAGGTCAAGTGGTGTTTTCAAATAGTAATCCATTATGAAAATTATTTTTACTAATTAAAAATATTCTATGCACCAATAAATTAGTCCCCTTTAACTATCGAACCTTTGAACACATTTTAATGGGTTTCCATTATGAAAAAATTGAAGTCTATTATAAATTATAAATCCTTCCCTTGATTATCAAAATATAATTTTTTTCTCCACTATTCATCTTTACCAAGATTATAAAGATTCATCACATTCCTCATTGAGTCATACACGATATTTGAAATTATATTATTCCTTTCATAAACTTTATAACAACATTTTATAACAACAATAATATTTCTATAAAATTTTTAAATGACATAATTTGAATTAATTTATATAAACTTTTGTTAAATAAAAATTCCAAAAATGTAAATAATGATCACATATATCTTGAAATTAAATTAACCATGAACACAACATGTTTTATATGGTTTAAATATTCATCTTTTACTATATAAAAATTTGAGTTAAGAGGTTCTCATTATTTTCTTGGTGTAGATATCACTCCAAATTAACATTTAAAATATTTATATAAACCATAGATCACGGACAGATATAATCTAAAGCTGTGAAACATAAATTATAACAAATTATTTATTATAGGTTAATGAAAATAGTTCAAGAAGAAAATCATATCCTATATAATGGAAATTTCCATGCATGGTATGGTGGAAAAATCCCATATTTAATTATCCCCTCTATGACTATTTTGATATCTAGTGAAAATGTACACTGTAATTTCATCCAATTTCAACATAAGAATTGGAAAAGGATTCAAGAATAAATTAGTATTCTTTCTATAATTCATTTTATGTTGACACCCCAAAAATATTGACACATTATATAAAATTATAGTATCATATTGTGACACAAAAAATTTCCATCAAATTCCCATACTTTTAGTGCTAGTAGTGTTTTTAAGGATACCTGAGATGTGAATTTTATCAAACAGTTACATTTTCATATATGTATTAGATGGAACCCAACGCTTTTTCAAAAATATTATCATAATTTATTTATTGATGAGATCGAACAACATTCCATTTTTCACATCCTTGAATTTCATTAGATTATTACTATCACCAAGCTGGGAATATTTTATTTTTCTAATATTGATTTTTTAGAAAACATTTATAATAGATGCAATGTTTTTACATACATAAATATTTGAATAACATACTATAACAAATCCATGAATATAGTATTATTTTCCTACTCGATTCCAATCAAAACTCACAGATCATTCAATCTCAAACCAGCATACTCCCCATTTTTCACCCCATAACAGCAGTTTATGGATAAATAATACTCCCAGAGTAGTTATAACCATCAGGTTTACCACATTATGATCTATTTCTAAGAAAATATTTATTTCATGAATTTATGGATTTTAAACCACTCACCATAAAGTTTATTAATCCATATATTAAAAGATATGATTGTAGCCTCAAAATCAAGATCATGGGTTGGATGATTCTATTAATAGACCATTAAATTCTTTTATATACAGAAAATGACTATATAATTATATTTTTCAAAAATATCCAAGTACCTTTATATGTAAACATAGATAATGTGTATTCCAATCAAGAAAAATTGTATAAAATTAATTGATAGTAACATGTAGATCCTTGGAAACTAAATACATCAGTTATATATTTTATCAATGTTCATTGAGTCATTTAATTTTCCTTTCAAGTATCATATGGTATCCACCATTATACGGAATGTGAAACCAAAAATTATCATAACGATGTCAGAATTATCAATTTTTAAATTTTTCATAAAAATTATTATCTGTGAGAGCCTCAAAAATAATTTACATAAATTTTTTTTATTAATCATGGTCTCTTAGTGGGTATCATTATATCATTAGTAAATACAAAAATGATATTAATGAGGTAATATATGAATATATTATTCATCATATCAATAACAATAGTGTGTGAATTAGACTTTCAAAAGGTAATTACAATAAATATGTAATGTACATGACTCATATGAATTTCCACATTGGAAATTACCACCTTTTTTACTTATAGTAAATGATATTGAGAATGTATGCCAACCTATAAAAAATACTAAAATTCTTTAGTTTTATTAGAAATTTCATCATTGTGTTCTAGATAACACTATCTCATTATTGTAATACCATTAATTTAACTATATTCAATTCATAACCTCATAGTCTCATATTTAAAAATAATTAAAAATGCCCCCTGGTGAAACACAAGGAGATATAAATCCATTAAAACACAAATCATGTTGTTTTTTTGGTAGTTATTGTAATTACAAAGTGGAAATGATAATGGGATTCATATATATATATTTAATTAGGAATTAAATCAATTGAATTACCAAATACATTCTCTCGTGGGAGTCAATGTAGTTCTCCAAAAATCAAATTAATGTATTTTTTAACAATAACTAGATCCATTATTCTTTAGATACCCATATGATTCATACAGGGTGACTACTATTATTATTCAATAATATCATTGAAGTGAGAAAATTGAGGTAGATCTATTAAACATTTTGATTATTTATTCTCCCCTGTAATGTTCATAAATTTCATATCTGTATTAGAAATGGTAATCTCCTCCTCCAAGAATTAATTTTTTTACGATAATTACAAATGTAATTTAATCAATGGATAATTAGATCATCAACTGTAGGTATAATAATAATATTTTATAAATATATTATATTTATATTTCATAATGTGGACTAATTTTCATTTAATTTAAAATATATCAACCAGGATCCATAAGTTGGTTCCTCGAGCTAATATTTTACAAGACCTCAGCCCCCCCCCAATACATTAGATTATGCATACTATAATCAAGGGTCTATAATATATATCATTGAGGTATTATACCCTTTTATATACGAAGTACAAAATATAATATAAATAATCAATTTCCAAATGATAATAATCAATAACTTGTATAATACCATAACAATGACAACCATCACCACATGATAATCCAAAAATAGAAAGAAAATATCCAAAATCAATTTAGAAGACATGTCATATCGTATATATTCATAGTGTCAAATGAAACCCAAACATAACATCACACTGAGATACCCTGAGTGGGTCCTGACACCATTTCTGACTCCCTAATCTATCCTCTATCCCAAATCAACAAAAAAATGTAAAGACATTTCCCTTATATAGTACAAAAAACATGATGTCTATCCAGGTTCTAATTTGGTGGCCATAGTAGGGTGTGAGTACATCTTCGTAGGTCACCCCCAATTGAATTTAATGCATTACTAGTCTATAATAGTTCATGTATTTTCATAAATAATAAATTACAATATATAAGTTAAAATATTTTCACATTAACATATTCTTTAATTAAATACATAAAACATTGGGTTCCTAATGAAAAAGAAAACATCAATACCTTCTTCATCTAACACCGATTTCTCAACTCTCCACCAAGGGATATGATTTTTCATTCCATAATGGTGTTCTATTTATCATTAAATTCGAATTTACATTTATACATTGGGCGACCAAGAGTGGTAGTCTGACATCCCGTGGGTTTTCAGGGCAGTTGTCCATATAAAACAAATTCAATGATCACATGCAATAAATATATATATTGGGGGCCTATAGAGTAATTATAGGAGCCTATCGGCATTTTTAGTATCATTTCATGTCCCATAACACAATCAAAATTATCACATTAAGATTAAACACCCAATTTGAGGCATGTAACTCTCTTATATTATCTTCATGCATACTCATAAGCACAACAATATGGTTTTGGGCAGATATGATCTCATACTCAAATATAGTCTATTCAAATGGTGATTCCCCTCCTTCCCTAATTTATTTGACTGTCATGAACTCTTGATAATTAAATTGAATATCACATATTTTGACAAACTTTTTTGAATAAAATGATACCTATATGAGTTAAATCTATACATGGACATCCCAAACCACAATATTTATCTAAACAGTATGGTTGTCATTATCCACTCACATATAGAGTCCTGAACTACCTGAGTCTTTTATTTCCTTCTTAAAGTGTCTATATCAATATTTACCATTATCAGAATATATTCAAGAAAAAAATTTAAAAAAAACATATTCTCAATCAACCTCTATTTCTAGATATTCAAATAACACTATAATGATATACAATTTATACCCCAAGGATCATTATACACGGTAAAATTTTCTCCCATCAGATAATAGTTCCAACACATCAAGTCATAAACCACTATAGCTAACATGAGATCATGTGTAAGGATAATCCATTTCCATGGACTCAATTTCCTTAAACCATATTCCACATCTCAATCCTCATGCATCAAAACTGCTCCAAGATCAATCATAGATGCATCACATATCATAGATTAATACTCACAGTACTCTGTTTGGATCATAATTGATGAGGTATCCAAATTATTAGTTAACAACAAGAAATCATTTAACATTACCCAAATCAGTAAATTCAAATTAATTTACTGGTTAAGACAGGAAGTGGTACCTCAAAAGTGAAAACGTCAAATATTATCATATGATTATAACCTTCAATTCCAATGAATATATGTATATAAAAAACATTCTCATGATTTTCCCAAGATATCACATAGTGAACCTTCACTATATCAACATAATCGACATCCTAAAATATGTTTAGACCTAGGAAATGAACCCATTTAATCTAGAATTTGGGGATAGAAATATCTCTATATAGAAGATGATCTATTTTTTTAATCTGGGTGATGTAAATATTTTGAGAATGATAGAAGTGAGTCTTACAGTACACCATGATTTCATCAAGAAAAAAAAACAAAAAATGATTTAGGTATGAGTGAATGATTCAGTTCATGAAGTCCATAAATATTGTTAGTGTATTTATAATCCCAAATGATATCACAGGGAAGTCATATAGACCCTTACATCTAAAATCCGTCTGTGGAATATCAGGATGAATAAATCTCAACCGATGATTTCGGATCTCAATGAAATGTTTAATAAAAAACAAGATCATATCAACTCATCAGTTGTATTATTGATATGAGTAAGAGGATACCAAATCTTAATAATCATCCACATATACATTTGTAATCAAAACATAACATCGATATCCCATCATACTTCTTAGAAAATTAAAGGGAGAAAACCCCAGGGAAATAAACTCAGATGAAAAAATTTTGTATCCAACAACTCTTCTGACATAGTCTTATGTTCCTGGTTCTCTGTTGGAGCCATTCTATAATGTGTAATAGATATTTTTTCATTCTAGAATTTTGGTCAATTGTATACTAAATATCAGTATTATCTGGAATCATAAAGAAATTATCATAAAGAATTTTCAGGAACTAGACGACAACATGTGTAAAGTCAACATTTTTCACTCCCTCATCATCTATAAAATGATGTAAAACCTATGTAGTGAGATCACCTTATTGCTGAAATTATATCACAAAATGGACTACCAGGATATTCCACAATTAATTTTTAATATAACTGTTACACTCTAGATAAATGATGGTTACTCTCTTATGGTAACAATAATTATAGTCTGGTTATGCTACCATCCAATCCATTCTGAAAATAAATTCATAACCAAAAATATCATGTACATAATGATCGAAATTGAAATAATACATACATAAATTTAGGAAACACCCCTTGCATAAACTGATTTCCCTCAAACATACCCCCAAATGGTATGTCAATTTTCATATTCCCACTCAAAAACCTAACCATAATATTCAAAAAAATTCAAAAAAATTACCGATACAAAATGATTAGAGGCTCCAATATCGAATAAAAAACTAACAACTGTAGAAAATAAAAGAATTGTTGCTCTGAAAGTCGATGGTCTAACCTCGCTATCCATAAATGAATGTTGACCTACATCTAATTGTCCGGCTCCTCTTACATGTAATACATTCTGATTCATCAGTGATGTAGCACTCTATTAATATAAGATCTCTTTCCCTGATGTAATGTAACACTCTGATATTTTTGAAATATTTTTTTATTTAATTTATTATTTTTGATACCTTTCATTTAACATGATAGTAAATACAAATTATGTTATATTAATGATTTATGTAAATTTTTCTTTATAAAAAAACAAATAAATTATATTTCTACATGATACACTTAGATTTTCTTCAATATATGAAACACTATGCTTGTGTTGTTTTACATATAATGTCAAGTTCATTCGATAACTATTATTACATGAAAGACCATCATATAATGAAGAACAACATATTACAAAAATTTTATTTTTTAATATAATAGGATGTAAACAAACAATAAAATATTCATTTATTATTAGTATTAAAGAAATTATGAAAATATATTATTTATAATATTAATTAATAGGTTAAAAATTTATTATAAATGAAAATATACCCAAATTTGATATAATTAGTTTTTTTAGTTCTTTCCTCCCCAAGTCTTTTTTCCTAAATAAATAAATAAAAATAAATAAATTAAAATTATTGAATGATGTTAATAATATAAATATATAATATTTTAAATCAAATATTTCTCATATTTATCAAATATATTTTATGGGAATAAGATAAAAACCAGTTTAATCATATTCATAAAAACATATATTTTTCAAAACGATAATTTTATGCCCTTTTGATGAAAAATCCATTTTAAATATATTTTTTCAAATTTTTTATATTATTTTTAAAAAATAAAATTATTATTTTTAATTTTAATATAAAAATTTACATTGGTTTAATTTTTTGTATTTTTATGATATGTTTCATGTTTTTATGAATAGTATATAAAACTAAATTTTAATTGAAAATTAATTTTTTCATTGAAATAATTTATAGAGATGAATATTATTTTTCATTGGTTTTAAAGTATAAATAGATAAAATATTGTCATTAAATATAATATATTTTTATTTTAATTAATTATACATCGAATTTAGATGTAAAAATAGTTCCATTGTTTTCATTTTTTAATATTAATAACTTGTTTTGTCACCCCGTCAGTGAAATTAATTTTAAATTAATTTCAAAAAATCTATATTTTTAATTTAAAAAATGGATTCCATATTTGTAATTATAAGCATAAAATTATGTAAATAGGTTTCGTTTATTTTAGTGCATTATGAATAGTAACTTTAATAATTATTTCATTAACATAGTAACAGTTAAATCAGGTATTTATGGGTAAATAATAATATTATAAATGATTGAAAATTCCATAACACTTGGGATATTTTCATTTAATTAGTGGGTTTACCCCAAAAGAATCGGTGGGCCAAAATAATAAATCTTTTATGTCACTTGGAAGTGAGTAAGATATTTATTATATTTTATTTATAGGAAAATTTTAAAATGTCATACTAATATTTTCAATTTATATATCATTTCTAATATTTTTATATGAAAAGGTAATTTTGACTATAAAAACTCATCTAAATGATAAATTTTTTTCATTTATTGTTGTAATTTATTTTTAATTTTGATGTGATGAATAATTTTCTTAAATACTTATACAATGACGATGCATTGATTATTTAGTTAATGAAAATATGAAATAAATTATATATAAAATATTAAAATAAAAACAATTTTATATAATTAATTTCATACATGAATTTTTTGGATGATTATGACATGATATGGATGTGTTAATATAGTTTGTTCGAAGTAATAATCTAGTTATGATATTTTTAAAAAGACAATAATGAATAGTGGAAAAAGTGACACTAATGATATTTTATAAATGTAATATTTTATTAAATTATTCGAAAATCAATAAAAGAATAAATAATTAATTTAAAATTACATATGTTCTAAAATATAATAAATTTTTATGTAAAATTTACATTCCCTTAACATTAAAAACATTTTCACAATAATTAAAATTTAAATATGTTAAGTGAGGGTTAATTAAAATTATATGGTTTAAAGTTACATCAAATAATATCTAAAATTTATTGGTTCACTATATTATAATATTATCTAAGCTTATCTTAGAATTAAATTAGTCTATTATATATTTTGATTGAGATCTAATTTATTATAAATTAATATTTTTTTAAAGTCCAAAAGTTCCCCCCTCCCCAATTATGAAAGCGAACCTCCTCCCTCACTAATTTAAAGCACTTTGATCCATCATTATCAACCAAAATCAACATAATTAACTTTTGTAATTCCCTATAAATATTTTAATGGTATTATTATTCCCAAAATATTGACTCTACAGTCTTTTATTAGAGATCTAATGGAGTTATTCTAAATAATATTTAATTGCTCTAATAGATTACACAAGTTTTTCTACTCTTTTTTACCTCCTCTAAAACATTTATAAATATCATAAAACAAGAATATTATGACCCTTAATGTTCTCGAAATTTTTTATCATTTTCAACATACCATTTTACAATACACTTCCCATTAGATAAAAAAAATTAAATTATTTCTCGTTCGTACATACAACTTATCGTCTCCACATAATGATACAAACTATTTTCTATCACCATCATTTAATATTGATAATTATGATTGGTTTAATATTTAAATATGATATTTAATATATAATTATACTTTTCTAACAAAAATAACTTTTCTAATTGTTTATCATCCTTCTAATATTTTGGGATGTTGATAATGTTGTGCATGCACACATATGGCCACCATCTCCATGATGCTATGTGATTTGTTATTCACTTATTTTTCACAATGATTGTAATAAGGATGGGTTTTATGAATATATCTATTATTTTTTATATAAAAATAAATATTTAATGACAACATATCATAAAACATACTTTCTTTTAACCGGACATGAAAATATAAATAGTGTTCAAGCGTTTGTATGACCTGCTGTTCCCATGAACGATGTAATTTATTTCATATCTCAAAATATTATGAATTACTATAAACAAATAGATTACGACTATATATATATATATATATATATATTCTATATATATCATTATTATCATTATGGATATGATGAAATCACGATCTATGTATGAGGTCCAAGGATAATAAGTGAAAACATTAATGAAAAACAGAAAATATTTTATCTGAAGCGTAACATTTACAATGAATTATTAATAAATGGGTAATATTAAATCATAATAAAATAATATATGAAATATATATATATATGACTATTATTATATGGTAGATATATAATAAACATATATTTTTTATACTCAAGGTTTTAATGAGTTTGAAAGAAGTAATGTCCTAAGGAATGAGATTTTTGTCTCACATTTATTTGTGTGGGGAGAAGGCCGTATTGAGATGTTTCCACTACTACATAGTGTGTATAAATACAATTAATGTCTTTTATGAGTCGTATCGATAAATAAGATTTATATTCATAACAATATAATTTTATTATTTTAATGGGGAATATGATTCTACTGATGATAAAGTGATGAGTATTTATTTCACAATCTCTTCAGTATTTGGGAAATTTTGTTTTGATTTCCCATTTAGGATTAAATATATTCCATGTCCATGTATTATAAAAATAATTTAAAAAAAATTATATTTTTTATGTATTTTCAATGTCATTTTTACTAATTTCAACTTTTTACTACATTTTTTGAATGGATTTTTTTGAAATGTGGTACTATTGGACGTTTTTAACAAAAAATTGAAAGGAATGTTTTTTTAAATTATAAGACTTTAATGTAACACATTTCCATCATGAATACATAATGTTGTTTTCTTTTCCTTACAATGATAACTATTTATTTTCAATGATTTTTTTTTTAATTTTTTTTATCATTTTGAGAAAAAAATTATAAAAGAGAGGATATTTTAGTGAATAATTGTTTTCAACTGATATATCAAAATTATTTTCCATTTACGAAAATTGTATTTGATGTTATTTATATTACACTATTAATTTTTTTAATTATACTATTATAATTATTTCAAATATTTATTTAACGTTTATGATGGATAGATATTTATGAAACCAATTTCATTTCCATGGGTTATATTATTGTTGAATGATGTTTTTGAAACCCATTTCATTACATGGGTTCAGATATGATGAATGACTTATGTATTTTTGGAAATAAAATGTATTTTATTCAATATGTTAGGGGTGGGGCCTATATCATTCCCCAATTAATTGGTTAATAGAGGATAAAACCTATATTTTATATGCTATTTGTTAACTTGATTTCACGTTCACTATTAATTTTGTGGATATGGGTTTCATGTACAAATCATATGGGTTCACATTGTTTCCATGAACATTTTTTTTAAAAAAGGCTTGGTTTTATGTCTTTAATTTAATGAGTAAATTTTCTAATATTAAAAAAATTTAAGAATGTTACTAGTTATGTATATTCCATAAATTTTATTATTATGTAAATGTTATGATTTCATGGTTTATTACATTTACTCAAATATGATTCATATATTATGATATAATAATATCTATTCCATGATTAGTTTTTTGATATTTTATTTATAGGTTATGGTCTTCTAATGATATTATAACACTATAATACAGTTATCTTCATGTTTTTTCTTACATATCTCACTTTTTTAAAAATATAAATAATTTGATATCATCCAATTCTTATGTTTTTTCCTTGGGTTATACAGAATAGTTTTCAGTAGGATTTTTAGAGGGGAAGATATTTATGGGAGATTTTGATGAAGTTCCACCAAATTAAAATAATATATATTCCTTTCTTTTAAAATAACTAAACTATTATAGTCCTCCTACATGTGTTAGTGAACAGTAATTAATATTCATCTAAAATGATGTAATATCCATTTTAAAAAATATTAGGACATTTTAGTTGGTATCATAGGATATGTTTATTAAATATTTGGGAACTAGGTTAAAAAATATTAATTTTGACCTATAGGGATACTTATATGGATTTGTTAGGGATTTAACTAAGGGAAAGACTAATTATAGAATAAAATATTATGTTTTTATAATATTCATGAATAACATAGGATTAAACGTAAGGTTTCATATATTTAAATATTATTAATAATCATCATTTATTTTGTTTCTACAACTATGATGAGTGTTTATCACACTATGCTTTGTATTAATATTCATTGGATGGAAGATGAAGGAACCATAAAAATGATGAATTCAATAGGAAAATAAATTATTTTTCTTATGTGAACCAAACTATTATTTGATTTGAAATGAATAATATTATTGTTATACTCACATAATCTATGATTCAAGTTGCACATCCAAATGGGAATTTGTAGGAAATGATTTTATTATGCCGTTCGTTAGCCATCAAACAACTTCATTTTTTGGGCCTTCTTATCTACCAATTTTGATCAATTTATTGGTACCACTGAAAATATATTTTCCATAAATTAATGTTTGTAACAAGAAAAATTCTAATTATATTTTTATAAATTGGATGTTTAATATGATTAGTGGTGGAATATTATTGTGAATATGATAAAATTTAATCCATGTAATGGAGAGAGTTTAAGGGGAAATTTTCATTATTTACATCCCTCATATTTTGTAAACAAATATGAAGAATTAATTCCTTGAGATTAAGAAAAATGATTATAAATTTATTGGTACCTATGACACCAATTTTATAAGAATTTCAATTTATTCTTCTGGGATAATAATCTTTAATGAAATAAAAACTGATCGATTCTTTGGTGGTTATAAAAAAATTCTGTTATTGTCCTTATATATAAGGGAAATTCGAATCTATATTGAAATCATTATGTTTGAAGTAAAAGTGTAAATGGAAGTTTGTAAATCTCAAGTATTTGGTGATAAGAAAAAGAAAGATAGTGATTAATATGAAGTCCAGTGATTTTCCAGAGGGAAAGGAAAAAAAAATCTTAACCTCCTAGTTTCTAAAATTCTAGAAATAAGCTCAAAGGGGAATTACAAAAAGGAACAAAGAGATCCTTTAAGTACGGGAAACCGGGAAATATAGCAAATGAGTATCAAAGTGATGAAATGATTCATTTAAATGAAATGAATGGGGATAAAGATCGATAAAATGCACCACTCATGTATCAATACTATAAATTTAAATACTTCTTCCATTATGAAAATTAATTCCCAAATCCAAAGGTCAATATGAAAGATAACCCACAAATACTCATAAATCCAATGAAAAATGGAAATATCATCTGATCAATATGGTCTATGGGGAGTATTCCAAATCAAATAGTTTAATGATTGATTATTTTTCAACAAAAATAAAGAATAATGTTGTAGAAGTTCAATTATGGTGTTATGGAATAATTAAATGTCTATGTATTAGTCATCTGTAGTTTTCTAATATGGATTTATGAACATATGTTGAATGGTACTAGTCACCATGAAATTTGATTAAGATAGTAAGGTTATATATTTGGACGAAACACGATTAAGGGAAGGATATACATTAATGTGTTCATGATGATGTGATATTGAAATAAAAATATTTATGGTAGTGATAAATGAAATGGGATTGTATTGATGACTTTTGGGTTGGTAATATGAAAAAGTGGTTTATAATATCATATATTTAGTTTATAGAGTTATTGTATTTATTTTATCAAGAAAAGGTAAAATATTTAAAGATTTCATGTTTTCACTATGGTTTTATTGTAATTCATGTTATTATTATATTTCAAGAGAATACGTGTAATGATATCTATTTGTTTGGGGTGTGAAAACTAAGAGCTACATCATTTTGTTTATGGGATTAATGGTATATTAATTTCTTAACATTAATTAACTTCTTTTTAATGATTTGGATTTGAATCTTTTGGATGGATTATAATGATAACCATATAGGTTATTCTTTATATAAAAATCATGAATTTTTGTTTGTGATTAATGTATTCTCTCTCCAAATAAGGACTAATTCATATTTCTTAACATGTACTAATTTTTTTTAATAAAGAATGATGGAATAACCAAATAATTTTATTTATGGATATCAAGATATATTAATGCTTTAGGAATGAAAAATTCACCTTTATTCATGGACTAAGAGATAAAGTGGAAATTTATCATGGAACAAATGTTTTTGATGTTTTTATGAAATCACATAATAATTTCTTCTCCAAAAATTCATCAACTCTATGGAAAGGGTATTGGAAAAATGTTATAATAATACCTTTGTTATATATGAATCAAATGGTCCATTAAATCATAACATATATAGGGCATTTTGATTATTATCATTCTACTGACTATGTTGTCTATCACTCTCTATCAGAACATGATAGTTATATCTATCTTCTGTGTCCATGTTTTCATATCCCACCTATATTATCCCATGTGGAAATGTAGTAATGAGTTAATTTGGATATCCATTTTTTTCTAACAATACTATTTAAAATGGATATTTAGAATTCATTTTTACATTGTCTATTTCTATAAATGGGACCTTGAATAATTAAACCTATGATAACCTATAGGAAAAAAGTGGAAAAAATTAATTTTTAAGGGTGGTAGAATGTAACACCCCAATATTTTGTGATATATTGTTTTTTATTTAATTTATAATTTTCAATAATTTTTATTTCACACGATATAGAATTTAACTTATGTTATAGTAATGGATGGAGATATTTTTTCATTATACACAACACCATGTAATTTTTTTCTATATGAAACACTTATACTACCTTGTGGTATATGGAAAACAATTATTTGATTGTTCTACAAACAATTTTTAGTTTTTTGATATCTTTCATTATATGTAAGATCATATTTTACCTCATAATAGTTTGTTATTAAAACTATATTAGTTATTACAATGAGATATCACAAATATATTAAATTATCATTTATATAATTTATAACTTATGTATGAAAATATATTATTTATTAGATTTATGTAATTGTTAAAAATGTATTTGAAATGAAAATATATTCCAATTGAATATGAAGGAAATAATTTTATTTTTATGCTCTCATTGTCATTTTTTCATAATAAATTTAATAAAGTGAAATTAGTGAATTATATTATTGAAATTTATATTTTATATATACTAAATTTTTTTTATATTTATATAATTTATTTTATAGGTATATGTTAAGAACAACCACAATCATATTTCTAAAAACATATATTTTTCAAAAGGTAAATTTTATCACCTTTTGAGGGAGGAAACATTATAAATCCAATTTTCTACACATTTACATTTTATATTTCAAAAAAAAATATTCTTATTTTAATGAAAAATATAAAAAATTACCATTGTTTACTTTTTGGAAATTTTTTTATAAGTTTCATGTTTCTATGAATAAAAAAAAACTTCTAATTTTTAATTGAATTGTTTTTTCATTGAAATAAATTATACTGTTGAATTCTAATTTGGATTAGTGTGAATATATAATTAGAAAATAATAGTAATTTAATCTAATATAGATCATTAGAATTAATATTACATTTATTTTAGATATAAAAAAATCAATAATTTTTGTCATGAAACGTCCTCGGGGCCCGTGACGTGACTACCCCAAGCCCTCCTTCCATAGGCTAGGGGTTGGCGACTAGCACCAAAGGTGTAATCCCGATAAAAAGGGAAATAATTGCCTTTAAAAAATTTAAAAAAAACAGAGCACACAATTGGATGTAAACAATATGTAAAACTGTATACACAAGAATGTGCTGAACGGAAAGGGGCCGGATATACAAGCCCAACAGTAAAGTACAAACAACTTTAAAACTAGTAAAACTGCAGAATGGTAAAGCAGCAACTACTATGTAATCCTATGGGAATCCAACCTTATGGGTGGGTACAGATGGCCTCTTCAGCGCCCAAGGTCCATCTGTCCGCTCCGTGTACATCTCCCCAAGTGGTCCACATCTGCGTACTATCCAGATCTACAACTCTCTACTCTGATCAGCATAGTCCATCATATGAAACCAACACAATGATGTGCTGGCATAGCCCGTGTAGGGGTGAGTATAACGATTCTTAGTAGGGACCTAAATACCCTCATGGTCACAAAACAACCAACAAGGATAACTCACAATGAAAGATACAATCACGAAGTAACAAACAACCCTACTTAGGTATATACCCATACTTATACCTAAGTTACCAGTCACAATCCGGCTCCAACTCTCGAGCCCAAGCATAACACATTCCACAAAGGAAGTGAAGTCAATCACCTCTAAGATAAATGATTGAATGTAAAGACTCATCTTATAAAGTTATACATATTTGATAGTGTGATAGAGATGATCAGATGTAGTCCCTGATTTATCTAAGCTGTTAGACCCACACATGATATAAGACCAGCTATGTTGTTGGACCCACATAGGATACAGGACCAGTTATTCTATCAGACCCACATAGGATACAGGAATAGAAGTCATAACTGTCGGACCCACACAAGATGACGGTTCAGCAGTCATCGCTATCGGACCCATGGAGGATTCTGGTACAGTAGTAGTCACTGGGAAACCCACAAAGTATTCCAGTACAGTTGTCTTCATAGCCATCCTTAGGGTTCCCGCACACAGCACGCTCGATTTCGGGAGGGTTCGCTTCTCGATCCAAGTGTGGATAAATAAATGATCAAAATGTCATGAGTTGATGTATCCCATAGTTCCATCTCATCATAAAGAACCCAACGCGACAGAGGGTGTGTCAATCGAACACCCAGTCTGAGAATTAATGGTATTTCCATTTAAGGGGCCTGGTTGGATTTTACTTTTGATCCAACCTGGCCAATTTCCAAAAAAAATTCAATGTCCACATAGAGTATCCCAAAAACATTGCCCTATTAAGAGGGTCCTAGTTACACAGACAGTGCGTCAATCAGACGTGTGGTCTATGAGATATACGCATTTAAGTGAATATGGGCCCGACCCGTCAAGCCTAGTGAGCTGGCTGGTCTGCCCAACCCGGATGAGCAGGTCCAACCTGGATGGGGGTTGGACCGGCCCGGTGGGGAGCGGCACAACTATGGACTCGGCCAGCACTACAGGCTGGTCCGCTTCACATGGTAGCACCAAGCAGTGCCTCCTCCAACTCTGCTCGGCCGACAGTAGTCGGCCATTTCGGCCCGGTGCACATTGCTCGCACTGTGGGGAACTATTCTCTAGCCCAGTCTCCACTCGGTTCGCCGGTTTTCCCAACTGAGCTGGTCGTGGATGCCGGCCATGGCCTCCTCCATGCGGCGCCTGCGGGGGATGCCTTCCTCTAGCGGGACGGTCGGATTGGCCGGCCAGTCGTCCCGAGGAACGGGTGGCCAGAGCGTCTGTCAGTCTCTTCACGCGGTCGGCGCGTGGCCACTTCTACCGCCACCTCCTCTTCCATCTGCTTCGGCCTTCATTCCTGCCCCCTACCATTGCCGATGGGTGACATCACCGCACCCTACCAGCTCCGCCTCGGTCTTCAATGAAAACAAGAATCAACAGTGGGTCGTCGAGGCGTGTGTGTTCAACTCGCACCCTCTGTGTTTGGTGATAACAATTTGGCCATCATCAATACAAAAATAAACATTTAAGTACATGGGTGTAATTCATATTTAAAAATTATCTAATTTTTCCCCCTACCTCATATTTTTCATTGTATGATGATGAGTCATGGAAGACGGACGTCGCAGAAGACGAACGTCGTTTCGTCAACGTCGACGGAGGTAGAGCTCGGTGAAGACGAGTCGTGACGAAGCCCTCGATGTTATTCATGGATGGCGGTTCTTCCATTCATTTCTATGGTTGAATAATGTAGAACATGTTTCATCATGTTCTTTGGAGACGAGGAGCGTTATTCATCGAGGGGATGTTTTTTCTTCGAAGAGTTCTCCCATGCTCTCCAACGATTATTCCAACCCAAAATAAAAGAATAAGTTCACTTATTTTAATGTTGGAACAATGAATTCAAAAGAATTAAAACACTCCAATTAATGTATTAGGTCATTAATTAATTCTTTTGGCACCATTAAGGGGAATTATGTGAGTTACACTATTAATGGGGAGCTCAAGGGGTTCAAAAGGGGGGTTTAAGGGGGTTGATCTCATATAGGCCCCCCCCACAAAATATCCGTCCATGGAAGGTTATGTGTGGGTGGGACCCACCTCCAGCTTCCCTTTGGATAATTTAACCACCATATACATAAAAATATATTATTCATATTTTTATTTAAATTAATTAGAATACCCCAAAAATTAACTTTCGATCTCGAAAAAATACAACTGTGGTAAAGTTCTTCTTAAGAGAATATCGGTGCTGCGAGTTCATCGGCATCCTCAGATATCAATTCTGAGCAATGGTTCAAAAGATATAAAATCACGCACATAAGAATAATGAACATACCCAATAGAAATTTCAGAAATTGATTTTGGGCACACAGGGCCTCAGAATCCGGCGCCATCAGAAACCACAGACTCGTAAAATTTCCATGTATTTAATAAAAAACTTTCCACTAGATTTCTGGAACTTTACATTCTGCCCACCTCATGGATTTACATCCCCATTGGCTATGATACACACTAAGGAAAAAATCGTGGTACTGAGCATGCATCTGAGCCTCCAACTCTGATGTGATCTCTTGGAGGTTCTCATGCTGCCAGTGAATGCACAGCAGAGTAATTGACTGTCCACCAAGGACACGCTTCTTTCGATCCTCAATCACCACTAGAACCACCATGAATGTCACCCCTTCAACTATTTATATCTCCCTGTGGTTGATGATGTGGGATATGTTGTGCACATATCTTCTCAGCTGAGATACGTGGAAGTCTTCATGCACCCGGTGCAACTGAAGTGGAAGAGCCAAGCAGTAAGCCACCTCGCCTACCCTGTTGAGGAACTAAAAAAGTCTGATGAATCGCATAGATAACTTACCTCCTTGGCCAAATATCTGTATAACTCGTTGAGGTGATACACATAGAAAGATATGGTCACCATCATCGAACTCCAGTGGTCTCTTTCTCTTATCAGCATAAGACTTCTATCTGCTCTGTGCAGTCTTAATTCGCTCCGAGATGATCGGCACCTTCTCCATCGTAGCCTGCACCATCTCTAGTCAGACAAGTACTAACTCCACAGGGTCAGTCCAGCACAGAGGCAATCTACAAGGTCGGCCCTACAGTTCCTCATAAGGTTCCATACCGATGGGGGAGTGGTAGCTATTGTTATACGAAAACTCTATCAAGGTTAACTGATCCTATCAGCTGTGACCAAATTCGAGGACGCATGCATGGAGCATGTGCTCAAGAGTCTAAATGGTCCTCTCAGTCTAGCCATATGTCTGGGGATGGAAGGTGGTGCTCAAGAAAAGTTTCATCCTGAAACCCTCTCGCATCCCCTTCCGTAGCCGGGAAGTAAACCGGGCCTCTCGATCAGAGACGACCGTCGATGGCACACCATGAAGTCGTATGATCTCCTATACGTACAGGCGTCCTAGAATCTCTACTGATCCCTACTATCTGATCAGTAGGAAGAGGGCCAACTTGGTGAGTTGTTCTAGGAACACCTAGAAAGAGTCATGTCCTCTGGATGTATGTGGATGTCCCATTAAAAAATTCATGGTTATCCCGTCCCACATCCACTTTGGGACCTCTAAGGTTTGAACCAAGCCTGCTGGAACCTAGTGCTCCGCCTTCACTTGCTGACAAGTGATGCGTCGTGAGACAAACAATTCTACTACCTTCTTCATACATGGACACCAGTGCTATTGTTTGAGGTCCTAATACATCTTCTCCACTCTTGGATGTTCCACTAGAGTGGATGTGTCGAACTCTCTTAAAACCTCCTCCTGTAGTGCAATGGGTACCATGGTACATCCTCTAAAGAGGATGACGTGCTCCCCACCTCCAGAAAATACACTTGATGCCTGCCCTAAGGATATTTGAGTATGTCACGTCTCATAGCCATCTTCCCAATGTTTTTCCTCCCTGACTCACTGAAGAAGTGGAGGAGTGATTGTGAGAGACCGTAGAAAGGTTCCTCCATCTCTATCAACAAATGATATCTGCAACACGGCCATCTTCTCCATCACCTCTCCTAGAAGCTGAATGCCTGATCTCTGGCTGAGAGAATCTGCTCCAACGTTCCCCTTCCCAGGAGTATAGACCTACTCGAAGTCATAGTCCTGGAGGAACTAAAGCCATCATTGTTGTCTTAGGTTCAGATCCTTCTGTGAGAAGATGTACATGAGACTATAGTGTTCAGAGTAGACTATAAAACGTTCGCCCATAAGATTATGTCTCCACATCTTCAAGGCGAAGACCACTCCTACTAACACCAGGACATGGGTAGCATATTTCTTCTCATGTTGTCTAAGTTGATGAGAACCATAAGCTATCACTTCTCGCTATTGCATCAGGACACACCCGAGTTCGGACCCTGATGTGTGCGGTATACTACATACCCAACACCCTCCTCTGATAGCCACAAGCTGGGCACATTAGTCAATCTCTATCTCAGCTCTTGAAAGCTCTATTGGCATCTCTTTGACCACACGAAAGGTTTCCTCTTCCTCGTCAATGCTGAAAGTGGTGCTGCAACTCTAGATAAGTTTGGCACAAATCTCTAATAGTACCCAGCCAGTCCTAGAAAACTCTGTACCTCCATCACACTCTTGTGTGGCTCCCAAGCAAGTACTTCCTCGATCTTTGTCGGAACCACTGCAACTCTAGCCTCTGAGACTACGTGTCCTTATAAATTAACCTCTCGAATCCAGAACATGCACTTCAAGATATTTCCATAAATATGGAGCTCTCAGAGTGTGTCCATTACTACCCATAAATGGTAGCCACGCTCCTCTTTGTAGTCGAGTAGATCATTTTTTCATCTATGAAGACTGTGCCAATGAGATTGAGGTAAGGTTGGAAGATACTATTCATGAGACTCATGAAAACTGCTAGGGTGTTGGTTATTCCAAATGGCATAAAGAAGACCTCATAGTGGCCATACCGACATCTAAAGGCCGTCTTTTTCACATCCTCTTCCTGAACTATGAGATGGTGATAACCTAACCAAAGGTCTATCATTGAGAACCATCGTGCTTCCTTGAGATATTCAAAGAGGTATTCAATCCTCGGGAGTGGGTACTTGTTCTTAACAGTCACCTAGTTCAGGAGACTATAGTCAGCCCAATGTCGCAAGCTCCTATCCGCCTTCTTGGAGAACAAAATTGGGGATGCCAAGGGAGAAACACTGGGTGGGATAAATCCCTTCTCCTGGAAATCCTCTAGCTATACCCGTAGCTCATGAAGCTCGACAGGAGCCATCCGATATACTGGAGTAGATATCGGTGTCGTACTGGTGTACTTGTATATGTAGGAGTCTACCTCTCGGAGAGAAGGTATTCATGGAAAGTTTTCAAGGAAAACATCCACATACTGATCCACCACAATAGGAATACTCGGACACCGCACATCAACCGCTCTGAGGATGAGACTAGCCAAATGATGTGTGTTCAGTTGTCCCCTCCTCTGTGTTTGTCCATCTTGCTTTGCAAAGGCTCCCTTATCACCAATGAAGGTAAACCTGGTACCATCCATGCAGATACACCGAAATTTTTAGACAATACAGTCAATTTGGGCATGAACAGTGGGTTACCTGTTCATACCCAAGATGAAATTGTAAGGCCTAGACACTGCTACTTGAAGAATCAAGCCGAAGCCCTCACCTCCTAGTGTAAGCTCACGCTATCAGCACCACTGTGTAATAGTCGAGTCTTCTCCCGTAATATTCTCTAGCCGTAAGGATCGATCCAACGGATCCATCGGAATCTCCGAGCTCCAAATGGTGGCAGTGGAAATAAAATAATGACTCACACCTGTGTCTATAAGCACTGCAGCAACGGTGGAGTAGACACAGATATTACCTTGAATCTTCTCAGGTGTGCCGTTGTTATATGCCTTGACTTCCTAGAGCTGAGCCATTCTATGTACACCAGCTCCCTATGGTCGGGGTGTGCCTCTTGTTTGTGGTGGGGGTAGAGCCTCGAAACATCGTCCCCCACCCACTGGTCGTCCAGCGCCTCTTCCACGTCCGCTCTCTCCTAGAGGACCACCATGGTCAAACTTCTTCCTCTGCCTGGGAAGTCCCTCTACTATCTTCTGCTCATCTGCATAGAAGGTTGGAAAGTTACGAGCTATGTGGCCTAGCCCTCCACATGCATAACACTTCCTTCTCTTCGTATAGATGGCATTGTCTCATGTCCCCGCACAACCGAACCTGTATCCTGTGGCCGCCCACCTGATGGTCTGGTCTGCTTGGACCTCTGCGTCATCTGTCTACTACTGGATACTGAAGACTCCGCTACGTGTCAATATAAGGTGGGTCTCACTACTGGTGACAGATTAGAGAGAAAACTCTCCACTAGAAGGGCTCACTCCAGCACCCCCACCTGCATCGGGATGCTGAGGGGAATCATTGAAGCCCTGATCTCATGTCTAAGCCCCAGCTTGATGGTCTGGGCCCTAAAAGACATGTCACGTACCATATCCGTGGAGTAGCGTGAGATGCCGGTGAACCTCACTTTGTACTCATCTACTATCATGTTGCGTTGTTGTAGATGAAATAACTTCTGTATCCGCACCACACGAAGTGGGGTTGGAACAAACTCTGAGCAGAAGAGACTCTAGAAGTCTGTCTAGAGTAATGATGCCTTTTCATGAACCAGGAGAATTAGGATTCACCATCTGCCTGCGGCTACATGCAGGAGACTCGCGGCAAGGATCATCATGAGGTCGGCTGGTTTCCCTACCAATCTGAAAACTCTCATGACATCCTTCAGCCAATCCTCAGCTTCCTGCGGGTCTGTCTCTTATTGGAACCTAGGTGGCCTCTAGTGCTAGAACTCGTGCAATGAACATAGGCAGCCTGCACTCTCTACTTATAGAGCATGTGGTATCGGTGTCCCAGTAGGTAGTGGTACAGTTTTTACATCCGCTGTGATGGGGCCCTGCACCGAGGCCACATCGCTTGGTGAGCTACTATCTCGTATGAAACTCGGAACTCTAGCAAGCTGCCTTCATGGGGCCATCCTGAAAAGAAAAAGGTGTGACATTGTTAAAACAATATACCTAGTGAGATGACACAAATTAATCATCGAGAAAACTTTTTCAATGGAAACACACACACAATCAATGTTTTCGTTCACTGAGTCGAAGTTCGAAAGTCATAGTCCTAGTGTATGGATATGTCCGCTGTCACACCGACACTTGTTTCCCTAAACTGATTGCCACACCCAAAACACTTAACAATATTTCTATTAAAATAATCATATTCCAAGTTCTTCGGTAGAACCGACTCCTCTGATACCAATTTTTCATGAACCGTCCTCGGGGCCCGTGCCGTGAATACCCCAAGCCCACCTTCCGTAGACCAGGGGGTGGCGACTAGCACCAAAGGCGTAATGCTGAGAAATAGGTAAGGCATTGCATTTGAAAAAATAATAAAAAACATTAGAGTACACAACTGGAAGTAAAAACTAAGTAAAAATGTATAAAAAAGAAATTTATGAATGATAAGGGGCCAGAAATACAAGCCCAACAGTAATGTACAAACAACTGTAAAACTATTACAACTGCAGAAAGGTAAAATAGCAACTACTGAGTCATCCTATGGGAATCCCACCTGAAGGTTGTGTATATATGGCCTCCTCAACACCACAGGTCCTTCCGTCAACTCCGTATATGTCCCACCATGTGGTCCACCTCCGGGTACCATCCAGCTCTACAACTCTCTACCTCAATTAGTGTTGTTCGTCATCTGCAACCAACAAAACAAAGTGCGGGCATAGCCCGTGCAGGGGTGAGTATAACCATACTAAGTAGGGAGCATGAGACCCTCAATGTTTCATAATATAGAATAAGGATAACCCAAAAGAAAGATACAATAATGAAGTAACAACCAACCCTACTTTGGTACATGCCCATACATATACCTAAGTTTCCAGTCACAGTCCAGCTCCAACTCTCGAGCCCAAGTACAACCCAGTCCACATTGGAAGTAATTCAACCACCTAGAAGATAAATGATTGAAAGTCAAGATTCAACTCACAAAGGTATACATATTTCATAGTGTGATAGATATTATCATATTTAGTCACTGATTCATCTATGTTGTCGGACCCACACAGGATATAGGACCAGCTAAGCTGTGGGACCCACACAGGATACAGGACCATCAATTCAGTCAGACCAACGCAGGATACATGAACAGAAGTCAGAATTGTTGGACCAACATAGGATACCAGTTCAGTAGTCATCACTATCAAACCCATGGAGAATTCTGGTATAGTTGTCGTTGCTTTCGGACCGACGGAGGATTCCGATACAGTAGTCATCGCACCCATCCCTAGGTTTCCAGCAAATAGCACGATCTATTCCTGGAGGGTCCACTTCTCGAGCCAAGATTCGATACATCAAATCTCACAAATTCCTAAGTTGATGT
Source organism: Viscum album (assembly GCA_963277665.1). Lineage (NCBI taxonomy): Eukaryota > Viridiplantae > Streptophyta > Magnoliopsida > Santalales > Viscaceae > Viscum > Viscum album. The sequence continues at coordinate 117,523,691 of OY728127.1, forward strand.
ATCCCATAGTTTTTTCTCATCATAATAATACCAATGCGACAGACGGTGCATCAATCGGACGCCCGGTTTGAGAGTTTTTGGCATTTTGGTTGCAGGGGCTTGGTTGGATTTTACGTTTGATCCAACCCGTCTGTTTTACATAATTTTCCAATGCTCCTTTTGAGTATCCAAAAAGGACTGCCCCAGAGTGAGGTTCCCAGTTCCATAGACGGCGCGTCAATTGGACGCATGGTCTAAGAGATATTCGCATTTAAGCAAATATGGGCCCGGCCCGTCAAGCCAAGTGAGCTGGCGGGTCGGCCTAACCCGGTGGGGTGTAGCCGATCTGCGGATCAGGACCACGCTGCGGGCTGGTCCGGTTAACCCAGTGGCGCCGCCTCCTCCGCTTCCAAGCCTATAACACCCCATTCTTCCATGGTACGCTTCTCTTTGAATAATACAGTAGCGTGTTTTGTGCACAACTTCGAGTTCTAACATACACCACAACAAATCAAAGTAGTTGTTATGAATAGTAATACCCACTTTTTGAAATTCTATAAATTTTATCATTCAAAATGGACTTTAGTTTTGGATTTTTAATATCGAATTTATCCTAGGGTGAAATTTTGGAACTGTTCGGATAACTTTTATATTTGGATGAATAGTTAAAATTACTAAATTTTAATTAAAAACGACTTTTTTAATAAAAATAATTAATAGTGATAAATTATACTATTGAATAGTTTTAAAGTATAATTAGACTATAATTTTACCATTTTATCCAATGGTGGTCATTAGAATTAATTTCACCTTGAAATTGGACATAAACAATTGTCAATCTTTTTATTGATATTGTTTTTAAAAAACAAGCTATTTGTTTTGACAATGAGAATTAATTATAAAATTATTTAATTCAACTTATATGTTTGGAATATTGTAAAATAAATATCATTTTTTAATTCTGAATATCAATTATAGCTTAAGGTGATTTTTTGGTACATTTCTAAAAAACATCAAATTTTGATGAATAGTGAAACCACTAAATGGTAGTTAAAAAACTGATTTTTCGTTTAAATGAATATTTACCACTTCTGTGAATTCAATTTTAAAAATAAAACATACATAATTGTCATTAGGAAGTAAAATTTGGTCCAATGTGATTAAAATAAATTTTGGTGTGTAGTACTGTTATGTTTTGTTAATCGCTATTAAAGGTAATTAGTGAAATTTAAGGTAAAAATGATATTATAAAAATATGAAAATATCAAGACACTTGTCCTAACCTTATTGGATGAGTCATGGACGACCAATAAAATCCATGGGTCAACTTGGGGACCCCATGGAGCCACTTGGTTAGTAAAATGACATTAATAACTTTTTATTTAAAGTAAAAATAAAATTGTCACAAACATGTGTTATTTTACTAAAACAATTATTACATGGGGTTATATAAGTTAAATAATAGACTATAAATATCCATTTTAAATCTAGAAATAATTACTACATCATGGTAATTTTTTTTAATTTTTATACATTAAATAAATAAATTTATTTATCATACCATGATGATGCAGTGATTACCTCATTAAATAACTCTTTAAATAAAATGAAAAGATAATGTAAATTCTAAGACATAAACTTGTCAAAAACCTATTGGATGAGTATATTTCGAACCCTTATCACATCATCTTAGAAATATATAATTGTGGGACCTTTTAAATAAGAAAATCATTTCATAATTATGTAACATTTCATGATCTTCCAAGAGTGCCCCTCCTCTCCTCTTATAAAAGGCCCTCACCTCTACCACATTATTCTCACTATCAAAGCCATTTGGCTCGGCCAACCTCTACCCAAATACACTCTAAACTTCCATCTATTACTCCTAGAAGCATCACATTGGGCATAAGTCTTCCCAAGGAAGCCTTTGTCTAAAATCAAAAAGAGTTACACGAATTTAAGGTAATGTCTTCTCTTATGTTCTTTTGTTTTATTTTTCTTCTCTAACCCCTTAAAATCTTTTTATTACTTTATTTTTTAACAAAACCAGTGTATAAAATATACTAGGATGTTTTTATGTTAAGGATTTTATTTACAATTATACACACATCCGTCTAATGGTTAAAGAACATATTGTTTCTGTGGGTGGCGAAATACTACCTCACGAAACAATGATTGTTCAATCTTCTTTTAACATATCTCATGGTGGCCATTATGATGAAACTATTTTTTATATATGATATATATTATGTTTATTTTTTCCTTATGCTTCTGTATTCTTCATTTATGTCACACCTTTAGGATTTCCATTATGGGTAAATGCGATAATTTCATTATAGCATGTGCAGACTACCTCCCCCTCAAAGTTATTTGAATCGTTAATGAAATATGTGGGACGTGTAAAGGATGGAGTATATGATATTATTTATGATATTATACTGGAATTATAATATACCTTTATATCGTTTTGATTTCATTCCATTAAATATGAAATATAAATGAAAGTAGTGTTCATGCGTACGTACGGCTTACGGTCTCCATGAACGGTGCATTTCATTTATTACCAATAAATGTTACATAATATTATGAATGAATTTATATACTGGATATATATGATATATATTATATCTACAACATGAATACATTTTTGGATATAATAGATATTTTACCACATGAACAACTTGTAATTATAAGAAGTTTATTTTTGACTCAAGTACTAAAGATCGACAAAATGGACGTTATTAACATAAATAATTACATAATGTTCATAACATGGTAATAAGTGATACAAAAAGATTTATAAACATGAAAAAGGTTTTTATGCAATTATAAATTAACTCTAGTTTATTATTCAGGAGGTTAAAGAATGGTTAAGTCAAGTTGGACACGAGGTAAGGGAACTTCTTAACCCAATTTCGGTTATTTGGGTTAATATACTACTTTCAAATTATGTCCTGATATTATTATGTATTATCTTTTATTTTTTACTCTCTTTATGTGTAATTATAGTGAATATACATAATAGATCAATTTTATTTTAAAAATTATCATTGTAAGTGACTTCGTCTCAATCGACATTCATTGAGGCATATTTTGTTTTATACACGAATTTCATTTATACGGTGTATAAACCCCTTTGACTTTTACATTTATTCAAAAGGAATATTTTTATACAAGGGGTTTTACTAAATGACAAAAAGGAATGTTTTTATTCTCATACGTATGCGGAAACAATGACTTCTTTGCCGCCATGACCATTATTTGAGTTTCGAATTCTTCTACAAGCCATAACTTTTTTTAAATGAAAAATAAATACAAAGTTTTAATTTTCTTTTTTTCTTGGTATTGAAAATGGTTTTTAAAGTGTTTTTTATTATATCAATGTGTTGTATTGTTATCTTGTGATTGAAATGTGGAAATCTTATGTTTCCTCTATGAATGTTTTATGTTATACGATTATGTTATAGTTAATGCTATGTTTAAACTTGTTCATACGAGGAATGCATTGGACTTAATAAGTGATGGGTGGAGCCCGATATAGCTCCTCGATGGATCAGAAGGTCTCATGAGACAAACTAGTGTCTTGGCACGAGGCCTTGACAAAATCTTATTTGTAGTATTGGCACGATGCCTTGGCTATGAGTTTATGATAGTCTAGCATTATTAATTCCATCATTATGAAAGTGGTTATTGATATTTCATGTGATTATTCGACTAGTAGAATATCCATGTGAATATGTAAATGGAATTATTTCTTTTTATTTTGCCATATTATACTGAAGTTCAAGTTTAAAAGGATTTTGTTTTAGTTATACATTGCCTTAATTATTAATGTTTATTTATGAAAACTTCCGCTATATTGTTATCCTTGCTGAGAATCTGAGCTCACCCCTTCCAATGTTTTAATTTTTCTAGGATGTGAAGAAGTATATTATGAATGACCAGCAGGGATAGTATGAGGGGATATGAAGACATTATGTTTTTGTAGTTTTGTTTTTATTTATGATGTAATGTAAGACTTATTAATGTATCTAGTGTTTCCAAGGATACAAAACTAATAGGTCTTTCAAGACTTGATCTTTTGTGATCATGCCAATGTTACGCAATAATGCACCGACTCTGGGTAACCGGGGTCGGGGTGTTACTGTTAGTATCAGAGGCTGTTTAGTAATAACCTTAGAAGCTTGATTTAGAAAAAAAATGGTTAGAGCACATAGACATAAGATAAACATTGAGGATTAGTATAGGAGAAATTACTAGAATTCTGTTGTTGTAGATATTTTGGGAGTTTTGGAGGAGTACATCCTTGTCTATAAATGAGAAAGTAGAAGCGGCTCTGGCCCAGATGTACCTAGGGGTATATCCCGAAAACACCGCTTTGAGCTAGACTCGAACGGGAATTGGTGTACGACAACGGGCCTTGCTGCACTCTTGGTTACGACACTCCTGGGGAATATGCTTAGGATAATTATCATTTTCTTTACAAACCATTATGATGGGTTTATGAGTATATACTTTCTCAATGAAATTTATTTATGATTATAGTTCAATTTATGTTAAGTTTTTTACAAGTATGGAATTATGTATTTTGATTCATAAACATATCTATTTTATGCCATTGTTTATAAATGGCGCCTAGTGGGAGGAATGTAAATCGTATCAATGCACGCACTCCATGTAGGGATTTTCCTCCTGGTCAAGATAATTATAGTGGAGTTGGAGATACAAATGGTGCTGATCAACATATCACCATACTGGGGCAACTCACTCAGGTTATGAATAATAAACTTACTCATATGGAGAACCTTGATCCCCAACATAGAGGATCAATGTTAGACCGCTTCATGAGGCAACAACCACCAACATTTAATGGGGGTACAAATCTATTATTAGATGAGCAATGGATAAACTCCTAAGAGAAAATATTCCATGCCTTGGGGAGTAGCGAAAGGGGGAAGGTTGTCATGGCAGTTTACCGCCTCACTAGAGATGCTGATCAATGGTGGTCGCTGATTCAAAACTCAAAGGAAGATGAAGAATTATAAAGTATGGAATAGAGGGAGTTTATGGAAATTTTATTAGAAAAATACTTTCCACATGACCATCGAGAAGATATAGAAAGGCAATTTCTGAGTCTGAGGTAGAAGGAGGATGAGAATGTTGCAAAGTATGAGGATAACTTCACAAGGTTAGTGAGGAATGCTCTAGAATATATACATAACCCAAGATGTAATATTGATCATTTTTTTTGGTTTAAAACCATTTCTCCGTCGAGCATTAGTCTCACAAACCTTCTCGTCGTACGAAGATACTGTCTCCTGTTCTATCAAGATGGAAAATGAATTTTCTAAGTCTTATGACTTTAAAGCAAATAAAGAAAAGAAGATATCTTCTTATCAATCTGGAAATGGAAATAAGGGGAAGGAAAATATGGTTGAAAATTCTTTTAGTAGAAATGATCATGGATTTTTGAACATGATGAGAGTGCAAAAGGATCCAATTTTCAAGGATCTAGTAAATATGGATATGGGAATCACCATGGAGGGTGAAACATCAAAACTTTTCCAAATGGTTTCCAAACCATATTTTATAGAAAGGATAAAGTGTTCTCAGGACGATGATGAAGAGTTGAAAAAGAATACTAAAGCTTTGAATGATGGGTGATTGAGTGACATTGTTTATGAAGATGGAATTTTGAAATTTGGGAGGAGACTTTGTGTTCCTGATATACTTGATTTAATGAGGGAATTTTTGGATGATTATCATAGTTCCAATTTCTCTATACAACCTGGGAGAACCAAAATGTATAGATATTTAAAGGTAAATTTTTAGTGGGACAACATGATGGGGGAGATTGCTGATTTAGTGTCAAGATGTATGGTTTGTCAACAATTGAAATCTAGAAGGAAACTACTTGGTAGTGTATTTCAACATCTTCCCATACTTGAGTGGAAATGAGATAATATAACGATGGAAATTGTCATGGGACTACAAAAGACTCTTAGAAGGAATGTCACAATATGGGTCATTGTTGATCATCTCACGAAGTCAGCACATTTTCTTGCTATAACAGTAGATCTACCACTTGAACATCTAGAAAGACTATATTTAAATGAAGTTGTGAGACTTCATGGAGTAACTATGTCGAATGTCTAGGATCGTGATCCCAATTTTACATCATGATTCTGGAAAAGTCTTCAGAAGGCCTTGGATACTGAACTTCGTTTGAGCACATCTTACCACCCTCAAACTGATGGACAATCAGAATGAACTATTCAGACCTTAGAAGACATGTTGAGATCATGATCACTTGACTTTCAGGGTATGTGGGATCAATATTTATCTCTGGTAGAAATTTACTATAACAATAGCTTCCAGTAAAGTATTCAGATGGCACCATATGAAGCATTATACCGAAAGAGATGCCGCACACCAACCTGTTGGTATGATGTTGGTGAAAGAAAACTTGTAGGCCCAAAACTGGTGGTGGAAACGATGGAAAAGGTGAAGGTAATCCAAAACCACATCAATGCAGCTCAAAGTAGGCAAAAGAGCTATAATGACAACCAAAGGAAGGATTTGTAATTTCAAGTAGGAGATCATGTTTTCTTGAAGGTATCTCCATGGAAAGGAGTTATATGTTTCGGAAAGAAGGGTAAATTGTGTCCCACGTACATAAGACCCTTGGAAATTCGAGAATGAATTGGGGTTGTAGCTTACCGTTTGGAAATGCCTCCAAGTCTCTCCAATGTTCACGATGTATTCCACGTATCACTGTTGAGAAAATGCATGCCTGAACCAACGCATGTACTCACCTATGAGGAATTAGAAATGGAACCCAATATATCTTATTGCAAAGAGCCCATCAGGATTCCTGATATAGGAGATCAAGTGCTGAGAAACCAGACAACTCGTCTGGTAAATTCTCTATGGAGAAACCATAAGTTGGAGGAGGCAATGTGGGAACCTGAGGAACTTATGATGAAGAATCACCAGATACTTTTTATACAGTGATATTATATGAAATTTTGCGGATGAATTTATTTTAAGGAAGGGATAATTTAACACCCCAAGCATCCACGGTACGCTTCTCTTTGAATAATACAGTAGAGTGTGTCGTGCGCAACTATGAGTTCTAACACACACAACAACCAATCAAATTAGCTATTATGAATAGTAATACCTACTTTTTGAAATTTTATAAATTTTATCTTTCAAAATGGAAATAATTTTGGGATTTGGAATACAGAATTTAGCCTAGGGTGAAATTTTTGAACTTTTCGGATAACTTTTATATTTTGATGAATAGTGAAAATTACTAAATTTTAATTAAAAACAACATTTTTAATAAAAATAATTAATAGTGATAAATTATTCTATTGAATAGTTTTAAAGTATAATTAGAATATTATTTTACCATTTTATCCAATGGTGGTCGTTAGAATTAGTTTTACTTTGATATTGTACATAAACAATTGTCAATCATTTGATTGATATTGTCTTTTAAAAAAACACTATTTGTTTTGACAATGGGGATTAATTATAAAATTAATTAATGCAAGTTATATGTTTTGAATTTTGTAAAATAGAAATAATTTTTGAATTCATAATATCATTTATATATTATGGTGATTTTTTGTTATTTTTCTGAAAACATCAAATTTTGATGAATAGTGAAACCACTAAGTGGTAGTAAAAAAACAGATTTTTCGTTTAAATGAAACTTTACCGCTTCTGTGAATTGAATTTCCAAAATCCGACATACATCATTTTCATTAATAAGAAAAATGTGGTTCAATGGGATTAAATTAATTTTTGGTGAATAGTAACTTTTATGTTTTATTAATCACGATTAATGTTAATTAGTAAAATTTAAGGTAGAAATGATATTATAAAAATATGAAAATATCTTGACACTTGTTATACACTTATTGGATCAGTCATGGGAGACCAAGAAAATCCATGGGTAAACTTGGGGACCCCATGGAGCCACTTGGGTATGAAAATGACATTAATAACTTTATATTTAAAGTAAAAATAAAATTTTCACAAACATGTGTTGTTTTACTAAAACAATTATTAAGTGGGGTTATATATGTTAAAATTTAGACTATAAATATCCATTGGAAAGATAAAAAGATTTACTACATCATGGTAATTGTTTTATAATTTTTAGAAATTATATAAATAAATTTATTTATCACACCATGATGATGCAGCGATAACCTCATTGATTAACCATTTAAATAAAATGAAAAGATAATGTAAAATATAACACTTAAACGTGTCAAAAACCTATTGTATGAGTATATTTATAACTTTTATCACCTTATCTTAGAAATATATAATTTTTAGACCTTTTAAATCAAAAAATCATTTCATAATAATGTAACATTTCATGACTTTCCAAATGTGCCCCCCCCCCCTCTCCTCTTATAAAAGGCCCCCACCTCTACCACATTGTTCACAACATAAAAGCAATTTGGCATGGCCAACCTCTACCCAAATACTCTCTCAACTTCCCTATCTTAATCATAGAAGTCTCAATTTTTGCAGAAGTATTCCCAAGGAAGCCTTTGGCTCAAATCAAAAAGACTTACATGATTTTAAGGTAATGTCTTCTCTTATGTTATTTTGTTTTATTATGCTTCTCCAACCCCTTAAAATATTTTTATTACTTTCTTTTGTAACAAAAACAGAATTTAAAATATAATAGGATGTTGTTATGATAAATATTTTATTTAAACATACACACACCTCCGTTTAATTGTTAAAGAACATATTATTTCTGTGGGTGGCGAAATACAGCATCACGAAACGATGATTGTTCAATATTCTTTTAGCACCTCTCATGGTGGTCATTATGATGACAATATTTTTTATATGTGATATATATTATGATTATGTTTTCATTATTCTTATTTATTTTTCATTTATGGCACTCATTTATGATTTCCATTATGGGGAAACGCGACAAATTCATTTTAGGATGTGCGGACCACCGCCCCCTCAAAGTGATTTGAATCGATAATGCCATATGTGGGACGTGTAAAGGATGGAGTAAATGATATTATATATGATACTATTCTGTAATTATAATATAACTTTATATAATTATGATTACATTCCATTAAATACGAAATATAAATGAAAGTATTGTTCATGCCCTCGTACGGCTTACCGTCTCCATGAATGGTGCATTTCATTTCTTACCTATAAATGTTACGTAATATTATGAATGAATGTATATACTTGATATATATGATATATATGATATCTATATCATGAATATAATTCTGGATATAATGGATATTTTACCACATGAACAACTTGTAATTATAAGATGTTTATTTTTGACTCATGTACCCAAGATCGACAAAATGACCATTATTAACATAAATATTTACATAATGTTCATAACATGGTAATAAGTGATATTAATGGAATAATAAAAACGAAAAATGTTCTTAAGAAATAATAAATTAACTCTGTTTTATTATATAGGATGTTAAAGAACGGTCGAGTCAATTCGGACATGATGTAAGGGAACTTTTTAACCTAATTTCCGTTCTTTGGATTAATCTCCTACTTTCAAATTATGTCATGATATTATTATGTCATATCATGTATTTTTTACTTTCTTTATGTGTACTTATAATAAATACACATAATATATCAATTTAATTTAAAAAACTATCTTTTTAAGGGACTTCCTCTCAATCTCCATTCATTGAAGCATATTTTTTTTATACACAAATTTCTTTTATACGGTGTATAAACCCCTTTGACTTTTATGTTTATTCAAAAGGAATCTTTTTATACGTGGTGTTTTACTAAACGACAAAATGGAATGTTTTTCTTGTTGTACATATGTGGCGACAACGACTTCTCCACCGTCGTGACCATTATATGAGTTTCGGCTTCATCTACAAGACATAACTTTTTTTAAATGAAAAATAAATTCAATGTTTTAATATTCTTTTGTTTTGGTATAGAAAATGGTTTTGAATGTGTTTTTTTATTATATCAATCTGTAGTATTGTTATCTTGTGATTGAAATTTGGAAATGTTATGTTTTCTTTATGCATGTTTTATGTTATAAGATTATGTAATGGTTTATGGTATGTTTAAACCTGTTCATATGAGGAATGCATTGGAGTAAATAAGTGACAGGTGGACCCCTCTATAGCTCCTTGATGCATCAGTAGGTCTAATGAGACAAGCTAGTGTCTTGTCTTGAGGCTTTGAAAAAATCTTATTTGTAGTCTTCGAACGATGCCTTGGCTACGGGGTTATGACAGTCAGGAATTATGCATTCCTTCATTATGAAAGTGGTTATTGATATTTCATCTGATTATTCAACAAATAGAATATCTGTGTGAATAAGTAAATGGCATTATTTCATATTATTTTTCCATATTATGCTAAAGTTCATGTTTAAAAGGCTTTTGTTTTAGTTATACATTTCCTTAAATGTTATTGTTTATTTATGAAAGCTTCCTCTATATTTTTATCTTTACTGATCATCTGAGCTCACCCCTTCCAATGTTTTAATTTTTCGAGGATGTGAAGAAGTATATTATGAATGACCTGCAGGGATAGAATGAGGGGATATGAAGACAAGATGCTGTTGTAGTTTTGTTTTACATTATGATGTAATGTAAGACTTATGAATGTATCTAGTTTTTTCAAGGCTACTAAACTAATTAGTCATTCGAGACTTGATCTTTTGTGATCATGCCAATGTTACACAATAATGCACCGAATCTGGGTAACTGGGGTCAGGGTGTTACATGGCCAGTAGTAGCCAACCGGTTCGGCCCTGTGCAAGCGGCCCGCGCTGCGGGCCATGGTTCTCCTCCTGTGGCGCCCAAAGGCGCTGCGGTTCTCCAACCCGGCCGGTACATGGCCGATCGGTTCGCTCAGTCGATCGGACCATGGATGCGGCCCACGTCCTCCTCCACGTAGCGCCTGCGGGTGCCACGTTCCTCTAGTGGGCCAGCCGGTAGACAGAGCGGCCCGAGCATCAGCCGGTCTATTCACGCGACCGGCGCGTGGCCATTGCTACTGCCACCACTACCTTTTCCTTCCACCGTGACCCCCATGGACACCCCCTTCCTCTGGCATGATGTGATGACACTGCACCCTACCAGATTTTCCTTCATTGTCAATGCAAACAAGAATCAATAGACGGGTCGTCGGGCCGTGTTTGTTCGACCCGTGCCATCCACGTTTGGTGACAACAATTTGGCCATCATCAATCCAAAAATAAATTTTGATGTACATGGGAATAATTCATATGTAAAAATAATCCAATTTCCCCACTACCTTGTATTTGTCGTTGTATAATAACGAGTCATGGAAGATGTACATCACGGAAGATGGACGTTTCCATCAACGTTAGAGGAGGTAGAGCTCGGTAAAGATGAGTTGGGATGACACCCTTGATGTACTTCATGGGAGGCGGTTTTTCACATCCTTGCTCCGGTTGAAAAGGTAGAAGATGTTGTTTCATGTTCTTCGGAGACGAGGAGTCTTCTTCGTCGAGAGGATGCTGTTCTTCCAAGAGTTCTCCAAATCTCTCCAATGATAATGCCAACCCAAAATAAAAGAATAAGTTCACCTTTTTTAATGTTGGCATAATGAACTTAAAAGAATTCAATCACTCCAATTAATTAATTAATTCATTAATTAATTTTGTTGGTACCATTAAGGGGAATTCCAATAGTTTCCCCTATTAATAGGAAGCTCAAGGGGTTCAAAAGGTGGGATTAAGGGGGTTGAGCTCGTGTGGGCCCCACCACAAAATATCCTCCAATGGGAGGTTATGTAGGGGTGGGCCCCTCCTCCCACTTCCCTTTGGAGAATTTAACCACCACCTAAATAAAAATATGTTAGTCATGTTTTTATTTAAATTATTTAGAAAACCCCCAATATTAACTTCTGCTCTCGACAAAACACAACTGTAGTAAAGGTCTCCTTAAGCGAATTCCGGAGCTGCGAGTTCATCCTTGTCCTCGGATTTCAATTCCATGCACCGATTTAAATGACATAAAATCATGCACGTACGTTTACTGAACATACCCAAACGAATATTCCAAAATTGATTTTGGGCATACTGGGCCTCCGAATCAGGCGCCATGAGAAACCAAAGACTCATAAAATTCCCACGTTTTAAAGATAAAAGTTTCAACTGGATTTTTGGGTCTTTAAAATTTTTAGATTTCAGCATTAATTACCCATTTTGGTCACCCCATCGACATAATCAATTGTAAATTAATTACTACATATTATGTGTGTTATATATTAAAAAATATATTCTATATTTGGATTCATAGGGTCAAAATTATCGAAATATGTTTATTTTATTATTGGTCATTCAAAATAGTATCTTTAGTAATTTATTTATTAACATAGATAAGGATATATATGGTAATTAAGGTTAAATAAAATTAATTATAATAATAATAATATACATTTATTGTAACACTTGACTTAATTTAATTTGATGAGTGGATTTCGACCAAAAGAATCGTAATGACTAAATTATAACCTTTTATGACTCTAGAATGAGGGTAATATATTTATTATATATTAATTAAAAAATTTTAATATTTCATTCTCATATTTTCAATAACTATATCTTTGTTAATATAGGGTAGTAAAAAATATTAATTAGAATATAAATAGTAATTTAAATGTTAAATTTATTTTATTTATTAGGGTAATTGATTTTTAATTTTTAAAAAATGAATAATTACAATAAAATATTATTCAATTATGATGCAATAATTGTTTCATTAATGGAAATACAAAGATGATATTCAAAATATTAAAATAAATATAATTTGATACAATTAATGTCAGCAAATAATTTTTTGTATTATTTGTACATGTTAGGGGTAATTTAATATAGTTTTTATATCATTTTTGATGATATTTTTAAAAAGACAAATATTTTATAGTGTCCAAATTGACTATAATTATATTTTATGAAATTAATATTTTATTAAATTATTTGAAAATAATAAAAATATTAAATAAGAACAAGGAGATGATATATAGTCTAAAATATGATTAATTGACCATTTTCATCCAATTGACGATTTAAATGTAATATTTTCATTCTTATTAGAATGTTTAAAATTAAAATAGGTTTACAAAGTCTTAATTCAAAAGATAAGGTTTAAATTTACATCAAAACATATTTAAAATTTATTGGTTCATGTGATTACAATATTATATAATCATAGTTCCAAATACATATAATTTTGGGGATATTATTAATGATATTGAATTTATAAAAAAAAAATTATTTATAGAACTTAAAAGAATACCCCTCATCCCAATTATAAAAAGACATCTACTCTTATACTATTTCAAATCACTTTGAGCATTTATGAATGATGAAAATCTTCCAAATTATATTCTGTTCTTCCCTAGACATATTATAGAGGTTTTGGTCTTCATAACAAAAACATTAATGTATTTTTGAGGATATCTAAAAGAGTCATCCATAAAAAGAGGTAATCTCTCAAACCGATAACTCCCTTTATGTACTCTTCTATAACTCCTCTAAAACAATAATATATACCATAAAATAATAATATAAAAGCCTAAATGTGGTGAAATTTTATTATTATTATGAAAACATCATTCTAAATCCCCTTTACAATTAAACATAATAATTAATGTATCTCTCGTTCAAACGTATGACTTGCTAACTCCAAATTGCAAAAAAAATTATTTTCCACCACCATTATTTATGGGTAATAATATTTATGGGATTAATATTTATATATGATTTTTATGATATAATTATACTTATATAATGATAATATCATTTATAACATTTTACCATCTATCTAATATTTTGGGAAAATGAAAATGTCACTCATGATTACGTATGGATTAAAATATTTTTAAAGCGATGTGATTCATTATTCAGCTAAATTTCACATGGATTGTAATAAATATGTATTTTACGTTTATATTTTTATATATATTACAATAAATGATTCAATAATGATAATATATAATTTAATTTCCTTCCTTTTAAACTAAAAACAAAATAAAAACACGGTTCATGGATATATATGTCCTACCATCTCCATGAACAGTTTATTTTATTTTTTATCTCTACATTTCAGGAATGACTATGACTAAATATATACTAAATATATATATATATATATATTATTTATATCATTATTTTCATTTTTTATATGATGAAATAATGATCTATGTAAGAGTATATAAGATAAGACGACAAAACATGAATGAAAAACAAAGCGTATATTACCTAATGTGTGACATTAACAAGGAATTATTAATAAATTAGTAATATTAAGTAATATGTAAATCTTATATAAAATATATATATATATATATTAAATTGATTATATAGTAGACATTAAATAATCCAATATTTATTATACATGAGGTTTAAACATCTAAAATGTTGTCAAAAATTATGGTAAAGGATTTTGTCTCACATTTATATTTATGTGAGACTATCCTTATACACAAATTGATTCTTCTACATGATATATATATACTATGAATTTTTTATATGTCTCTCATCCATAAAATCATTGTATTTTTATATCTATATAATTTTCTCCCTTTCTTGTGGAATACAATTCTAATGATTATAAGTGATGATTATTTCTATCACCATATCTTAAATATATGGGTTCTGTTGATTTTATAACTCAATTGGGAAAATTTTATTTTCCATAGCCATGTTTTCTAAAAATATTAAAAAAATGATTTTACTATTCTTTAATGGATGTTAATGTCATTTTTTTAACATTTTTCACTTTTTACAACAAGGTATTAAAGGAATGTTTTTTTGGTTTTCAAAATGAGGTACATTGTGACTTTTCCTACAAATTTATTATAAAATTATTTTTTAATTTATACTTGTTGAAAATAAATTTCCACTTTCATGACACATTAATATTTTGAATTTTCACTTTCAATCATAAAATGATATTTTTAATGAAAATGTTTTAATTTAAAATTTGATTGTATTTTAATTAAAGATAAACTTTTTAATGAAGAAACTATACTTTCCTTAGGAATTGTCTTCTAGTATTACCTCAAAATAATTCAAAAAAATATAACACTGTTTTTTGTTACTTATGTTATCCTAGAGATATTATTCAATGGTACTATTTTTATTATTTCAAATAATTTTTTATATTTAAGATTGAATTATATTAACAAATAAAATTATTTTCCATGAGTTATGTTATGATTGAATGATTTTTATGATACCCATTTCATACCATGGGTTATGACATGATGAATAATTTAGGTTCTTATGGGAAATAATTCATGGTTTTCTATATGTGATGGGTAATACCTATATATCCCTCACCAGAATTAGGTAATGATGTATAACTCATGAGGTATATATTTTATGTGTGAACCCAATTTCGTTTACACAATTCTATGATTGGAAATGGTTTTCATGTACATAATATTATTCATGGACCTTGATTCCATGACCATATGTTTATTCAAAGGCAGATTTCATTTTCTTAATTTCATGAGTGAATCTGTAGCTATTTATTTATGTTCAAAAATTTATATATTTATGTGTATACCAGAATTTCATGTATTATTTCAGTGTTTTGATCTTATGGATTATACTTTGGATTCTATATTGATTCATTTCGTATGAACAATAAATATTTATTCCATGTATAATTTTTATGATATTTTATATGCAATGTATGACATTATAATATTGTGATCAAGTTTTCATGCCCTTATTCTCGTATATATGATTATACATATCACTTGTTTACCCTTAATATGAATTTATGATAACTCTTTTCTCATGTATCCTTTCTTAAGGTAATATATAATGGTTTTATGTTAGAATACTAAAGGTGAAAATAATCAGGGGTGATGTTGAAGATATTTCACAAAATTAGAAGAATGTGTTCCATGTTTCTAATGGAAGTAAACTATTATGTACCATGGGTGTGTGTTTGTCAAATTTAAGGAAAATTCATATAAAATGTTGTAATATTAATGTTAGGAATTCTTTGGGAATTATATGTACCATATATGCTGACTCAACTGTAACGGTCAAAATAACCCCCATTTTGTACAAATATAATTTGGAAGGCCCCCTTCCATTAGTCTGACTTGACCTGGTTCCTCCTTCACTACACATATATCTAGGGTTTATGAAAATACTGATTAATGTGACTAATCCCTCTATTATATTGTCATTCTAAAAGTTGTTGGGGTCACTGGATATGTACATGACCAAACCTACCAAACTGATTGAAGAATTTTCTGTTACTACTCTGATTAACTGATACTTTTTTTGGACAATCAATTTTCCATTACCCTAGTTCATGTTTTTTAGAAACAAATTCTACTATATGAAGAAAAATCATCTTGTCATATAATGGAAACCACCTAATTTATTTGGAATACTCGTTCAGGTTCCCTTTATAATTGTATGTCGGATTCACCACTTCAAAAATATTCTTTAGATGAATTATTTTATCCTTGGACTAAATCTTTAATTTATTCCCATCATGAAAATTTGTCATTATATTTTATTCATCACCTACCATCATTAGAAAATATTCTCCTAATCCGTGATGTTTTTAGTATAGTCTATTACAGACATAATCCTTAGGCTCAGACACATTAACTCATATTCCCATTTCTACCTTATCCTCTATGGATGAATCTGTTATAGGGAATTATCTTGAATACCATTCTACTCAAAACTCACTATCTTTTCATCCCAAAACTAAATATTCAACTATCCTTTTACACAACCATATTTAATATAATATGAAATCATAAACCTATTCTCAAAATAAGTATCCAAATGGTATAGGGTCTTCCAGAAGGATATAATCTATAACTCATCTCTCTCATGTCCACCCTCTCTGTTAAATGTCTATGGGTGCTCTAAATAGAAATACCATGTTAAGTCAGACATATTTCACACAAACCAATGGGGTAATATTTTCATCAATTGTATAAAGAGGGAAAATTATTTATGGAATGACTGTTAGACTCCTTCACCATGTAATAATAGAGCCTCAGGTTCAGCTTTTGGAGGATCATTTCGAGCCATATCATCATGTTTTCTTATAGAAATTCATATTCATGTTGTAATATTGCTACAATTCTGAACACAAATCCTCCTGATCATAAAACTTCAATATAAAATTTATGTAAATGTTTATAAAAAAAAATCTATTACAAGTCATACCCATACCCTACCACATGATCAAAATGATTTCATTATCAAAACCATCCACTATAACAAAAATCATTAAGAACTTCAATCCCACCTTGGGTACTAGGTATTTCCCTCTTACCTATGTTAGATATGTACATGCACAAGATCATGACCAAGGAAAAACACATCATAGTCTCTAGTATCCCATTCCCAAATAGTTATTAAACTAAATAATAAAACCTCCTATGATACAACTTTTTAATGTACCCTCCTAGGTACCACATATCGGCGCCCTAAGCTGGTTGGTTAAATGACCTCATCCCCCCCCCATATGCAAACTGTTATTTACTAGTAGTGATAGTATATTATATATTTCATGGGGAGACTATTGATTATTTATCTAAGAATCATAATAGAGGATTTAATTGATCAATTTCAAAATTAACATAAAAAACAACCATAATGAAAATATAATAATAAATACCAACACCAAATTATTATCCCAAAACAAGAAAACAATTTCAAAAACCATGTTTGTAGATTATTCATGTCATATATGTGCCATGTGTCAATTGAAAAATCAAAATAAATCGATGATAACAATTCTAGAGTGGATCCCAACACTGTTTTTGGTTCCCTCATCCATTCTACATCTCTAATATATAATTTAACATTGGGTTATTTCCCATCTCATATCCCCTAGACATGAATTCTCTTTAGGTGTCATTCAAGTAACCTGATTAGGGTGTCACTCCAACATACTAGTCCACCACCAACAATGTATATATTGACATCTCGTCTATATTATTTTATGAAATTGTACAATGAATAATGTATAAAATATAACATAACCTATTTTCACATTGAATTATTCTTTAATTAACAACATAAAACCATGGTTTCACAATGACACCAAAAAAATCATTACCTAAATTGGACCAGGTCAATGTATGAACCATCCATAAAGAGATATGACATTTAATTCCATGATTGAGTTCCATTGATTTTTATATTCAAATGTACCTAAATATATTAGGGACCCAAAGAAAAAGTCTGGCACACCCTGTGTTTTTGGATCAGCATTCCATGTCCCATTACTCAGTGATCCCATAAAATACATATATATATATATATATTGGGCCTAGATAGGTATTATTGAACACCATTGGTAATTGGATTATTAGTACCTATTCTATAACTCATTTAAAATAAACACATTTCATGGTTTCACATTTAACATCCCAATTATAAAAATATTTTGATAATAAAATAATCTAACAATTCCCTAATTTCATTAATCAAGAAATATAATAAATTATTATCAAAATTTATATTATATAAGTAAACACATATGTTCAAAAAAAATTTAATAAACTCATAATCCATTCATGTTCTTTATCCAAATATTTTCCTTTTTTTATCAAATTCTGGACTCATAATCACATGGGAGATAAAATTAATTAATTCAATTTCGAATGCAATTTTCCACCCATAAATTTTTTATTGAATACATACATAAATGAATTTATAATCAATATTATGCTATTTGAAAATCATAATAGAAACATTATGTTCATTGATGTACATTCTCTAAAAAGAAATCCCAGATTTGATATAGAACGATCAAAATAACCATGGCATGAATGATTTATGACCAACGCCTAAGATCTAGAACTAATGGAATATGATATATTGAAACCATGATCTAAACCAAAGTCCAATGAAGGATATAACCCTTCCAAATTATGATAAAAATGAATGGCAGTGAATGTAAACCAATCTAGAAGGGATTACATACCTAAATATGACTTTATCCATCATTTGTAACATTAATTCACCAAGAAATTTTTTCAGTATCCATCAATTCATCTTGATAGTATCCAAAATTTAAGGAAAAAGTTCTATTATGAGTGGGGGAAAATTGGATAAAATCATGTGGTTATTTAATTTTATAATAAAATTTTGGAGAATGAAATCATGCATGGATGATTTTCCATGAAGGGGTATAAAGTTTACCCAATCCTAGACCACAACTTTTCGCCACTACTTAGGGGGTGAAATGATTCTCCTGCGATGTGAATGGATTGATAAACCATGTCCCAAACATAAAAAGACCCACTTTTTTAGGATTTATGGTTTATAGTGGGTGGTCATACTATTCATAAAAATGGTACGCCCACCATGTGACACCTCTTATACCTTCAAAAGGGGTGCACTATTTCTTAGGAAAACCACACAGGTTTCCCTAACTATATGTCTACCATGAATAAACCCATGGTATTTGAAATTTATCTAATTTCACCAAAAACCCACTTAAAAAAATTGAACTAAGGTACAATAAAAATATGTTAATGATGTACCCGAAAAATATCATAGTGCATCTTCAGAATGGTCTGAATATTATCTCCCTATACAAATAAGAATTCCCTCTGGATTAATCATTGAAAATTCCATTATTATGTTTGTAATGAAATATCTATGTGTCATTACAATAGTTAAAAATTTAAAATCATTCAAGTAACTAGAATAAATTAAGGTAGTAGATAAATTTGATGGTACAATCAATTTACATTCAACCACATCCTTATAATCTTCATCATCAAGTGTAGTGGTCATATAAGATTTTCATTTCCCTCTTGACAAATTTTTAGGAAAATTTCCATTACACTTTTTGAATTCATTTGAATAATATACTGTTTATATAAATTTAAATAATTAGGAACATAACTATTTTTTTCTATTCAATCAGGATCATGATTTCCTTTTTTCTATACATTAACAAAATTCCCATTACCATATAACATGATCAATATTCATTATATTTATAGTTAATTATTATTTTTTAATCCCATGATTATCTACTTCCTATATTCCATATTTATTTGTACACTAATTTTAGCTATCCATTTCTTTTATTATTTATTTAGAAAAAAATAAGACATTGATAAATATATCTCTTTCATGATGTATCTTCATATTATAAAATATTATAATGGAAATTCTATTGAGACTTATTAACTTAGAATTAAACTAATAATCCCATCATAGAATTGATCAATATCACTTCTTGTATAACATAGATAATCCATAACATGGTTATTTAACCTTTTATTGATATATATATATATATATGGTATAATTTTCTCAATCCTTTTACCTTATATTTTTTTAATTTTCATATCCATATCATCTCATTTCCAAAGAGAAATGGTGTTTTGGATAAATATTTTATTTATTGTCTTCAACTCCATACAATTTACTTCCTCAAAATTCATAGTGTTCTATATTGATGACCACAATTGAACAATGTCTCCCTTATGATGATAAACCACCATTGTAAATTTTCCCAATTAACTACTTCATAATGTAAGAAATATATTGTATAGATACTTGATCCCTTTCTTACATACTAATGTGTTAAATATCCCATTTAATAATAGAGTTTTTAATTTTATTAATAATTCTATCATTATTGAACCATGCTAGTGAATAAATTTTTTTCTATATGTTTAAGGATATTTTCCAAAACATGTGTTAGTTGGCCAATTTTTTATAATTATTTTAAATCCATACATATATTAACTATCTTCCCCTTGAAGGAAGTCCTATTTTAAATTACCTATAAAAAATAGTATTCATTCCATCGACTGTGATACACTTATAAATAATTTCATACATTATATTAAATCATAGAATTAGGAATTTTAAAACATAGCAACTTATTAAATATTTTTTAACACTTAACATAATTTCAAAATTCATGCATATCTATTCATAAAATCATAATCATAGTACCATTTTGATATCATTAAATGATATTAATTTTTTTTTTAAAATTTATTTTTTTTAAATTGTATGAGTCAAAATAATAATCATCCTTGAGTTTCTATCCATGAGTTTAGTAGTATTCCATCTCATCATACACTGAGTAATGATTGAGTTTATACATGACCTTAATTTTTATTGTATTTACCCCTAAGTGAATCCATATATAATATGCATCCAAACACATATATGTTGATGAGAATTTCATTGATAGTAAACCAATCATTGTATAACTTAAAAAATAATTATATTATCCAGTACATATACTTATCCTTTGAATATGTTTTTATGTTACACTCTCTAATATATTTCTTCCCTAAATTATATTCCCTATGTTTAAACCAAAAATAAATTTATAAAAACATTAACACAATGAATCTAGAAACTTAAATCCCATGAATATGTTACCATTTTTTCAATGGATAGAAGAGATTTTATATCAATGGATAAAATCCTTTTGTGTTCTTGTGAGACTAGTTTCATACGTGATCATAACATTAAATTTTAACATATGAAATGTACAATAATATTTTACTTATTTTTTCTTATATTATGTCTAAAAAACATTCATTTATCTCATCATGGTATCCTTGGGAAATGTATAGAAAATGTAAGGGTGAGATCAAATTCTTAGTAATGTAATGAATACAATAGAACCTATCATAAAATAAATAAATAATGA
The DNA here is from genome assembly GCA_963277665.1 of Viscum album. Taxonomy (NCBI): domain Eukaryota; kingdom Viridiplantae; phylum Streptophyta; class Magnoliopsida; order Santalales; family Viscaceae; genus Viscum; species Viscum album. Next base: position 117,545,404 of record OY728127.1, read on the forward strand.
ATAATATGCATGAAAAAATAAATAATAAATTAAATATGAAAAATAAATAATGTTATAAATGGAGAATATATCCATTGATGACATGTTGTAAAAAATAATCACATTGTTAAAAATAACTACACTCACAACAATAAAATGAATAATGCAAGACAACCATTTCACATTATCATATCCTTATTCAAAGAAATCATACATAAATTTTAAAAATATATATCAAATACCCAAACATTATTTCCTCATGAGACACACTAATTCATGAAGGGGTTTTAATGGGACATTCCCATCACAAACTATTTTTAATAAATTTATCATACATAATAATGTAACAGTAAATATAAATGCAAATATTTAAAAACAAGCCTATGAAATTTCAATAAATTAAGAATTTAATAAATATATCATCATGTTAATAATCCATTGTGAGAGATAAGGTGTTTATGAACATTAGAGTATATAAAAAATGAAAAATAAATATTATCAAATTATTTTGACATAGTATAAGAAAGCATTTAAAGAAAATTAAATTATTTCATTGAAATTATGAAAAAAATATCTTTTTCATTTCATAATATATTTTTATAAAAATTTAGAATATTGGGACTTTGAATTTCTTTTAAAATCACCATGTAAACATTTAATATTAGGACCAAATTAAATTCTGGTTAATAATTTTGGATGAATTATTTATGTGTTAAATGTTAAAGAAATGATTCCTTTCAAAACATTTGTAAAAAGACAAACGTACATCATTTTGAAAATGAAATGATGATTCCTTTAAAAATATGGAACAAAATGTAAAATATAGATTATAATTGATTTAAATGATAAATTTATCATTGAAAAAAATTTGAGTATTTTATTTTAAGATACATGGTCATGGATTATATATTTCATCAACCAATGATAAAATTAGGACTATTTTTCATAATAAAATATTTTCAATCATATTAAGTATATGATAGATAAAATTTAGGGAAAATGTAAAATCCATAGATAACCATTGCATTCGAAAATATATTTATTTTAAAATGTTATGATATTAGAATATCTTGTAATGTATGTTTAAACATAATGAATCCCAATTAGTAATTAGGTTACATAGTAATCTCATACCACGTACATTTTCATGGTGTGGTGCATTATATAAGAATTATTAATCAATTAAAATTTATCAAATATTTACATAATAATAAATTTAACCTATATTACATTTTTTTCATAAAATATAATAATTTTTCATTTACTCATTGAATATTTTGATTCTGTATAATACCTAATGTTTTTTGGCTGATTTTTCGAAATTTACTTTTGTATATTGACTTTGATTGAAGATGTTATGAAATTATTCCATCAACACCAAAATATCAATAATTTCATGAATATAAATTTTTTCATTATGTATAATTATTTATATATCTATTCAATTAGGTAATAGAAAAAATATCATTTCTTTATTTTGGTGGTTGTATACATTTACTTATGGAAAGTGTTATAATTTTCCAAGGTATGGATATGTGAGTAGGTATATGGAATATTTTACGTCAAAAACTAAAAATTCATTCTTATATATCATAAATTTCTTTACACCTTTACATCCATCCAAGTAATGTGTGGATGAAAATAAAATTACACTACTTTGTACAAGTGGTGGGACATACAAACACACAAGTGATCTTTCAATTTTTCATGGTTTATAAAAGAGATAGAAAAGGTATATACCATTAATAGAAAAATATATTTTTATGGGGAATATAAAAAATTAATTATTTTAAGATGGTTATATAATATCTGATGGTTTATTAAGAAAAAAGTGAATTGAAAAAAAATCAGTAAGAACATATGCCTCTTCATTCAAAAACCTCGTTGGATTAAAAATAATCCCATAATATAGTTGTTTATTTGTGATAAATTTACCCCTTGACCATGTGGATGGATGTTTATAATGTATTCAATTATATATTGGTGGAAATATGTGGCTCATTTAGTATCTATAAGAGAATAGATGGGGATTGTTTTTATAAATCATATTGGTAGAAAAATGGTAGATACACGAAACCATATAATATAAATTTGGACTCACTCATGTGAAGTGGATCTTAACAATAATATAAAAAAATATGATTGTGGTATGATATTGATTAAACCATAAAGGGTATTTCATATATTTTTATATTATATTGGTTCTTTGTCCCTATATTTTTATCCATTTTAACTCATTTACCAATAAACAAAGTGCTAAATATGTATCCTGGTTTATATTCAATGTATTTGTAATTTTTTGTGTCATCTCAGGAAATTAAATTACTGGTATTGAATTGTTTGAGGTCTTCATTGCATGTTTTTTTGTTTTCATCAGAGTTTACAGTGCATCAAAGATGTTGTAGAGATTAAATGTCTTTTAAATAGATTTCATACGGTGGAAAATTGTTTCATGGTTTTTCCTAGGTGGCTCATATTTTTTAATATTTTATGGTTTTTAAAATAAAATAAATAAATACGTATTACTTTTTTCGATTAAAAACATCTGTGATGCATTACACATTGTGAAAGGGTATTACACGTAGTGTAATACCCCATTAATGTAATGTTTTGTGCATTTTTCATCCACTCAGGTAGTCAAACCCTATGGATTTAGTGACACTTCCTTGATCCTTGGCGAATAGAAACCCATATTTAGTGGTTTAGGATTACATCATCATGGGTTGATTGTTACATTTTCTCCATCGATCTGAATTAATCATTCTTTTATTTATGGTTCATTCTTCCCCTATTATTGTGGTTTCATATTGGTTGATCTCCTTCTTCTACCCGTTATTCATTTCATGTAATGGTGAATGTTCTAATCTTGATTCTCTATAGTTTTTGTGGATGCAGTGCAGCTGCAACATCCTCATGTCAATACGGATCATACAAGAGAAGTATTTAGAGGCTTGTTATGTGATCAGTTACCATGCAATGATCATTGAAACCCTTTTTATGTAGTATTTTCATTGTTTCTGTTTATTCTGCATCACTAGGGATGGGTTTTACATATATTTACATGTCTATTAAGGATTCTACATCCTAATTTAAGATAATGAATTCGATAATTTAAATTTATGGAAAAATGGTGTTTGTTTTAATGCTTTTATATCTTTGATATTGTTGTGATCATGTGATTGTTTGGGAATGATCACCACATAAAATTATTGTATTGGTGGCTTTGTTTTCTCACTATATAAAATATTAATACATATTTTTTATCTTTGTTTGGTCACTTATATATGAAAATTTTATAATCATGTATATTCATAAAATGAATGGATCCCTTATAATCATACTATATTTGTGATAAACCATGGATTTACCACTATATTTAAATAAGGGATTCTTGAATTATAGAATTATGTTTTTCCATATTATTTTTGGTGACGTGATGTATTTGTGGGATTTTTATTGTAGTTTTCATGTATGTTAGTGAGAATGTTTGTGTAATGTGGGATGGTTTAAAAGGGGTAATGGATTCTCTGGTTAAGATATTTATTGAAGGTGGAATGGAAGAGAAGTGTTGTCCAGTGAGGCTATGAATTTTGTTGTCATATGTTTCTATTACTAGATGTTGTTGTGAGTTGGGGGATGGTTTTTGTAGGCATGTGTAATACACATGGAGTTACTCCATGTGTGACATGTATAAATATTTTACCCATACATAGATATTGACATATGTTATAGGATTAATGGGTGTTAAATGTAGAATTCGTGGTACAATGTACATGTAATGTGATGTCACCTTTTTTTATCAGGATCATCTCCTTATGAAGTAACTATGTTAGTGTAGATGGTATTTATGTTATATAGTTTCCTATATAGTGGATAAACAACAAATAATTGTTTAGTAATGTTTTTAATCATGTGGGTTGTTTGGATTAATGGAAAACTAATGGTTAATTAAATTTTTTCAAGAATATTTATTGTGTTTGGGGATTGATTTGTGGGGTTTTTCACTTTGAGGTAGCAGCAATATTGGCAGTGTTATGAGCAGGTTTTATGATTGAGAACCAATTGGTTGGTAATTAGTGTTTGGTATTATATTTATATACAAATACATTTATTTTAATTGATATTTCTATATGAAACCTACCCTATTAGGGAAGTGTGTTCTAAAAACCCCCCATTATCATGGGGGAGGGTGTCTATCCCAAATATCCATGTGGGAGGATCGGTGTATAGACACTCTCTCTACACTCATTTGACTTCCAGGTGGTGATAGCCTATGATTCTTTGTACAGTTTGTGGGTTTTGAGGGCCAATTATGTGTGGGTGAGTGGTGATTTCCCTAGAGTCTTCAAGAAGGGTCATGTTGTGAATTCCCATGTGTCTTCAAGAAGAGATTTGTTGTGATTTACCCTTTTTCATTAGGATGTGGTGTGGTTGGTGACCCATGTTTATGTGGGCGAGATGCGTTGTGGTGTATAGCTTAGGTGTCTGCAGGAAGGATGTGATCTAGTTTGATGCCAAGGTTCCTGCGAGTAGTTTGTAATATTGTTAATGAGAACGAGGTGTGTATGGATGGTATGTTATGTTGTTTGTCAAGTAGGAGTGTGGGGTGGGGGTGTTGTTACATGGTGGATTCAGAAGAAGAGGGATCTTTGGGAAGGTCATCATTAGGGTACGAGTGACTATGTACTGGGAATGTGGTGTGGGGTACCCTATCATATATGTCCATGAAATTACATTACATAACATGAATGACATGGTGAGTGTTCCTAAGGGTGGTTGGGATGGTTGGTATACCTTTAATGTGTTGTTTGGTTCTATTGTTTTCTCATAGGGGAATTATTATGTTTATTCCACAAGTGTATTATAGAATTCATTTTTTTCTACTGAATATACTCATATTATCACTTTACATATATAAAAATTCTTTTGGTTTTCTAGGAGTATTTTTCAGACTGTGTCAGATATTGACAGAATCAATATCCCTTCATTTCATTACATTTTATATTTACATGGGAAAATTATGATTTCATTCAGTTCTATATTACACATAAGGGTGGGATGGTTTTGGATTTATATTATATATGTCTTATATATCATTTGTGGATGATCTATCACATCTCCCAATATAGCTTCATATAAAGGGTAATTCCTCCAATTTTGTGATAATTTTATACCCTTGCTGATAATCTCCATCCCTGGGCCTGATGAAGGTAGTTATAGGGGTCATTTTATTGCTTTCTTCATTTCCATCCCAAGGGGGGTATCATTGGAGGGAGGGGTGATGATAGAAATGAATCGAAGGTGATTGTTGAGTGATTGGATGAAGATTGGGTTTATAATCAATGATGATTACCTAGGATGATATGGAATCAGTTTCAATAGATCTAGGTGTGTGACATAGGCTCGTGAATACTGGCTAGGAAATGAGATTTTAAAACCCCCATGATCCGATGCAAGAATACTGATCCTATCGAACATCCATTTGACATGACATCCTATGGAGGATAGAGACCCTACAAAAGGAACATGCATCATAATAACATGCATTTTTATTATAATTGATTTATTTTCTGAAGTTTGAAAGGAATAAAAAATGATTTAAATGTGAAAAAAAGGAATGTTAATAAAACTCTATACTACATGGGAATAATAAAATATTTTTTACCTTCCAGCTATGGCACTAGGTCTTCATTTGTATATGGCCCGTGTAGTTGAGAAGGTTGACCAGTGGTAGAAGAAATTGAATTCTTTCTAGCAGCATGATTTGGTAATGTACGTGGGAAGTGTTTCAGATATGCAGAAAGAAAAATGCCTCAAGGATCTTAATATCACCACCAGTTTGATCTGGGCCTCAAACATGTATGGGGTTCCTTTGGCGGTTAGCTAGATGTGAGGATATACTGTCATTAGGGACTAATATATCTAGGGGAGATGATGGAATCAGTCATTCTGTGGGTTGATATTGAGATGAAATTCCATTAATATTTCATGTCACCAACAATGAAGGCTGAGAAGAGGCAGAAGATACACTCCCATTTTCAGGGGAGCCTGTTAATGCAGGAGTTGGGGATCAAGTTAAATGAAATAATCATTTTTTCCTAGATCCATATCCAGATGAGGATTCTTGTGCGAGATGTCTTAGGGAGGTTCCCGTCCTTCAATCCAGTACATGGTTACTCCATTTACATTGCCTACATATATGGAGATTCAGATTATTGAAGAGGTGATCAAATGGATACACAACTGAAGAGGTCAACATTAAGAGGAGAACCAACCATGTTCTTCAATGGTATGGGTTACCTATGACAGGTCATAGGTGCTAGGACATTTATGGGTTAGACTAACAGGGAGAAGACCATAATAGAACCCTTTCCAGTATTATGGTGCCATTGGTTCATATTCTTTTCCTATGGTATTGAGGCCCTAATGTCTCTTTTTTGGACTCTACACCCATCTTCATAACTAGTTTCTACAGGTGGTCCAAGCTTAGTATAGTGAAGGTGGATAGGTTCATTTCCAGCCTCACCAATAGTTGTTGATGAGATAGTTTTAGATGTATGGATAGAATGAATTTTATTAGATGAGGGGATATAGAGAAGGTAGAGGCTGACATCTGGATGTCCCTCATGTTCAGAGACATTGACCCAAGAGTAGTTGTGGTGGAATTATTATTTGGAATGGTGGAAGAGATGAGAATGGTTAGTTGCACACTGTAGAAGTAGCAGTTCCAATGGGGCTAGAGGTTGTTAGAGGTACAATCAGTTTGATTAGTATCGTTACTAGTTCATTTTTTTATTCATGAGTTTCACTCTACTTTATTTCATCCTCTATGTCCCTTACTTTTGGACATGACATAATAAGGATTCTCCTACCCTTGGGGTTGAGTATTATAGTTTGAGGTTGGACCAGCTTGTTTGATGTGTTTCAATAGTGTAGACAGATGATGGGACCACATCGATTCCATGGGACCTCTTCTTCATATAGATAAATCAATTCAATGTCATCCTCATTGTTGACTGGATTAATTCCATACGTGATGTTATCGACTACTTCGGGAGTACAATCATGTTTTCAGATGTGGATTGTTAACATGTGGATTTTGTTGCCAAGAGAGGATGTCAAGGGGGTTATTAGAGTGTGCGGAATCATCTTAGATGATGGATGAACTATTAGTGGAATTAGAGGACATTTATATGGTATATATTTTTTGGTTAGATTTGGAGTTCATTGATGTTTTCCCCATGAAGGTTGTGACACTACCCCCTTGACATGATGCTATGTTTGGGATAGACTTGAAAATCAGTGCTTCTCCTATTTCGATGGATTTGTTTTAGATGGAAACATATGAGTTGTTGGAGTTGAAGATTCAAATTGATGATTTGTTGAATAATAGTTTGATCCAGACCAATGTTTCACCACGGGGATCTTCTATGTTGTTAACCAAGAAGGCAGATTGTGGTATGATGATGTGTATAGACTACCGAAGGTTGAATCATGACACTATAAAAAACAATTATCCTTTCCAAGTATAGATGATCTTTTTGAACAATTGAGAGGGGTGATTTGTTTTTTAATGATCAATATATGGTCAAGATATAAAAATATAAGTGTAATTGAGGCTGATATCCCCAAAAATGCTTTCTGGTGCAAGTATAGGATCTTTGATTTTGTAGTCATACTATTCTTTGTTATAAATTCCCCATATATTTTCTTGGGACTTATTAACTATATTTTTGATGTGTTCTTGGACCTGTTCAATTTCATATTCATCAAATACATCTTAATCTACTCCAATTAAGAGTAAGAGCATACCGAGAATCATAGATCTATCTTTTAGTTTCCACAACATTACCGTATCTACTGAAATTTGTCCATGTGTTAGTTATAGACAATAAGAGTAGAATATTCTTGAGCATGTGGTGTCTCATAAGGGTGAGGCAGTAGACCCATCGAATGTTGAAGTTGTTGATTCTTTGGAATCAACCAAGAATGTGGAAGATGTTCATAGTTTTCCTGGTTTAGTAGGAAATAATTGGAGGTTCGTACCCAATTTCAATCGAGCTACAACTCTATTGGTGGATCTGACTAGAATGGACCAATATGTTCTGTGGTGTGATAAGTTACTAAAAGAATTCAATTACATGAATCAGAATTTGGTCAGTGCTATAGTGCTCTGGATTCTCGAGGAAGGGTTGATGTTTGTGGTGTTTTTTGATACCTCCCATCTATGTTTGGGATGCATCAGGACACAATAATGGATAGTGATCTCCTGTGGTTCTAGGCATTTATATCCTAATGAGTGTAACTATTCCACCCATGATCATGAGGTTGAATCAGTAGTTTTATTTGTAACGTAATGCTGGAATTTACTCAGTGGGGACAGATTTGTGGTCTTCACAGATCAATTGAATTTTGAGGTATATATTTTTCAAGAGATACCATAACATAATATAATGGAGGTGGGTGAATTTAATTCAGGCCTATGATTTTGAGATCCCCTACACCTTAGTAATGTATAATGGTATTGCTGATGTTTTTAGAAAAATGATGTATAAAGAATTTATTTGGAAATCTATGGTCTCTTGGAAAGCGATAGAGGATTTTGAAGTCTTTTATTTAGATGATGGAGTGGAAATCCGTAGAGGCTATTTTAATAATTGGACGGTGTTGTATTCATTAATGTAGTAGGTGGAAGAGTCTAAGTGGGGAGACATGTACATTGTGGTGTCTCAAGATCATGTTATCCATGGTGATGCATTTGAGGGATGCTCAGAACAAGATGTTGTTCAGTGGAAATTTGGTTGTTCTGGTGGAAATTCTAATGTTATTCATTTTTGAGTATCATAGATTAAATATAGTGGTGGATCTTGTAATTTTTACGATGTATTGTGTCTTGAGGATGCATTTTTTGTGGTCTGGGAAGAAACATAGAATGACAGATTTTGGGGTGATGTTCTTGGTTTTTCATCAAGTAAAGGTCGAGCATCTTTTCCAAGGTGGTCTGTAGCATAACTGGGATGTTCATGAGTATAATTTTGATGATATATTGATGGATTCTATCATAGTGATACACAATAATTAGGGAGGATAGATTCTCTATGTGTAGTTTTGGATTGGATGATGAAATCAGCATACTTCTTAGCGATAAAGGAGTCAAGTGCAATAGATTCCATGGGTAAGAGGTACGTTTATGAAAGGGTGAGATTCCATGGGGTTTCGAGGTCAATTATTTCATATCAAGATGTGTGTTTTAACTCATGAAAATTGAGGGAATTTCAACATGATTTCAGAACTCAGTTACACCATAGCACTACATTCCACCATTAAACACATGGGCAGATAGAGCGGACTATCCAGACATTGTAGGATATGTTATCGGTGTGGGTCATGGAATATAGTGGATCTCGGGTACAACACCTATCATTGGTGAAGTTTGTAATAATATATGTAACCCTTTTATTTACATGGATCCAATTGAGGATTTGTATGTAATACAATTTTGTTCTCTGATGTGCTGGATAATGATTAGAGTCATATTTACTCTCGGTTTTAATGTTGTGAAGAGAAGATCATAAGGAGTTTAGCTTGTTTGAGAAAGGATGAATACAGTGTAAGACCAACATAATTCTTATTCCAATAATATAAGGAGGCCCTTAGAGTTATAGTATGGGAGCCATTTGTTCATGAAGGTTTCCCCTCGATGTGGGTAGAGGAGTTTTGTAAAATGAATAAGCTTTCTCCCATGTTTTGTGGGCCCTTTGAGGTGTTAGTGTAATTTGGTGTGGTAAAATATCGGTTGGAATTAACACCACAAATGGATATGATCTATTCCATTATCATGTGTGTCAGCCTCATCAGTATCATCATGATGACTCCCATATCATTTATTGGGGAGAGTGGGATATCAAGGATGAAATAACATATGTGGGGTGGTGAGTATAGTTTGAGGATTTTCATGAGAAGGAATTTTTATGACAGTCCATTCCATTGGTTCATATATTGTGGAGGAATGATGTCCTATAATAGAGTACCTTGGAGAAAGGAGCGCAAATGTGTTCCCAATAACCAGAGTTTATCTATGTTTTGTTTTCATTTTTTTTGGAAATTTAAATATTAATCATTCTTTTATTAAACAATATATTTTTCCCTTGGTTTATGATGTGTGTGTTGTTGTATATGATAAATTCCTTTCATAAAAAGAGAGGAGGACCATATTACAAATAGAGAAGCATTAATTGTGGTTATAGTAAACCCATGCAGGTGATTCATTTTCAATAAGAGTGATTAATATCCTGACACGGAGGATGAAAATCCCAGATTTATGCTTTTTTGGATAGAAATGTTTATCATCCATAGTGGATATTATTTGGGCTATTCATAGGGATATATATTTCAAATGTGGTTGTGTGGAAAATATTTTTGGTTTTCTAAATCACTATGATTGGCCAGTGGTAGTTCTAGAGATTTCATAAGACACTAGAGAGGTATCTGACATGGTTGTTTTTCGGACCCCTTTATCATTTCCTTTCTTGTTTGGTTTAGGATTCCATAGGATGATAATTATTTGAGAGGTATCTGATGTAATTATATGTGTCTTCTCAGTCAGTTAAATTGATGGTTTTTTAGTGGGATATTTTAGATGATGTTCTATAAGTTTTTATAATTGTTGGGGGGTGGAACAAAGCTGTTGTAGGGGTTACAAGTTTTCTATATAGATTACACAGTGTGAGTCATGGTTTCATGGTTTTTTATTTGTGGTTCAAAGTGTTTAATATTTTAGGTTTTGAAAAATAAAATTTATAGAGAGTTGATGTGTTTTTCAGAGGAAACCAATATTGAGGAATGACATGATGTGAATGGTTTTTACCCGTCATGTAATACACCACTATTATACATTTTTAATCAGTTTTAGTCATTTCAGTTGTTTACCACTATAGATGTAGTGACTATCCATCAATTCTAGGTGACAATGACACCCCTCATAGGTATTTAGAGGATTCTTTCATCAAGGGTCAAATCATAGCATCTCCCCTTTAATCCATAGTGAACTTTCTTCGGTCTAAGGTATTCTCTTCTCCCATTCTTACAGTTTCTTCTTGGTTGATAATTTTCGTCATCCTATTCATCTTATCATGTAATTTATAATGATTTCCACTGTTATGTGTGATTTTATCTTTTCTTATCAATGTGGTGGTGCCTCAACATCCTTAGTTGGATGCAGATCTTATGGGGTCCGTAATCAGAGATTTGTTACGTGATCTATTCTAGTGAGAATATTATTGAAACTATGATGAGGTACAATTTCCTTCAATTCGCATTATTTTACATCATCTGGATGAGTTTTAATTTTTTATAAATTTGAATCATGTTTGTGTCATATTAATTGAAGATATAGACTCTTCTAATTGAAATTGGGTGGAAAATGGGGATTGATTGCATGCATTTATATCTTTGATATTATTGTGGTATTGTGATTTCTCAGGATTGAATCCCCACTGAAAATTTTGGCCATTAGTGTATTTTTTATTCAATAAATAAACTATGATATGATTCTTGGTCATATAGGGTTGGGCAGTTACATATAAGAATTAGATAATCACATATATTAAGTAAATGAATATATTCCCCATGATCATACTCTTTCCATGTTAACCTATAGATTACCAAGTGGAATTAATTAATGGATTCCATAAATCTATTATTGTGTTTTTTTACGTGTGGTGATGTGATACATGTGTAGGAATTATTGGTTGTGTTGGTGTATAGTTTGTTGAATGATTGTTTTTTGTGGGATGGTTTTGAAGGTGTAGTGGATTCTCAGGTTGAGAGATTTATTTATTGTGAAATGGATAACAAGTGTTGAGTTGAGAGGCTAAAAATTTTATTTTGTTATGTTTTTGCTGCTACATGTGGTTGTATGTAGGGGATTTTTATAGTAGGGATAGGTAATTTTCTTTAAGTTTATTCTTGAGTTGCAAGGATAAATCTTTATCCCATACCTAGAGATTGAAATATGTTATATCATGGTTGGGTGATAATTGTTTATTTTGTAGTAAAATGTTATTTTAATGTAAATACACCTTTTTTATTAGGCTCTTCACCTTCTAAAATGAATATGTAAATTATGATGATTTATGTTGTACTTCATTGAGCTAATAGTGATGCAATAAAAATAATAATTATTTAATAATGTTTAGAATGGTGTGGGTTGGATGGATTAATGGAATGGTACTAGTTAACTAAATTTGGTTGGAAATATGTAATGGGGTTGTGGATTCATGTGTGGTGTTGTGAATTTTGAGGTAGTATAAATGTTTTTAGTTTTGTGAGAAGGGATTCTGTTTGAGAACCAATTGGTTGGTCTTGAGTTTTTGGAATTATATTTATATAAATATACTTTTTTTTCCGTTTTTTCAATATACAACCCACCTTTGATGAGCACTATGTGCTGAAAAATCACATCTTCACCAGGGGTATCTTTCTTAAATATATTGATGAGATGAAGGATGACAAACCACCTGCTCTGCCCCACTCCCTCTTCCATAGTTTGATTACTCATGATTCATCATGCAGTTTGTATTTTGTGTGTCCTATGTGTGTGAGGGTGAGTAGAAAATTCAGTGTTTTCTTCAAGATGAGGTTTTTTTCATTCCCATATGTCTTCCCGATGAGATGTGTGGTTCTTTCCTGGGTGACTTCGGGATGTGATGTAGTTTGTAGACTTGGTGTCTATGGAAATGTGTGATGTGGATTGTGGCCCTATTGTCTTTTAAAGGGATGTGATGTAGTTTGTATAATAGGAGTCTGTACGTGGGATGTGATGTGGTTTGTGATGTATTGGTGTGTGCATGATGGAGGTGATGTGGTTTGTGTCCTAGATGAGTGTGGGCGGGTGTTGACATGGTGGATTCAAAAGAGGTGGGAGCGCAATGACGTTCTCTCTTTAGGTGTGAGAGGGTAACCATTGGGAAATTAGGGTAGGGTTCCCTTTCATAGATGTGAATTATATTCCATTAAATGACCTATGTTACATGGTGAGTGTGCCCTGGTGAGGTTTGGATAGTTAGTATACATTTTTTGTGCTGTTCTGTTATGTTTTTTTCTCATAGAGGCATTAGTATGGTTCTTCCACAAGTTCACGAGTTACATTGTTTTTTTGGTTGTGTATACTTGTACGCTAAACCTACATATATAATATTATTTCCATGTTTCCATGAGATTTTTGTGGAATGATATAGACCTTACTAGGTAGTATTCTTAATTTTGTTTTGTTACTACCAAAATTTACATTTGGTATTTACTTGGGAGACTTTTGTTATGTAACAGCTATATGTTACAAATTCATGTCTCATGGTTTTGGCTTTATTTTATATATTTCAAGGAGTTTTTGTGGACGATCCATAAAATAGCCAGATCCTGTTTCCTATAAAGGGTAATGCCTCACATATTGTGATATTTTAATGCCCTTAGTGATAGTATATATGATTAAGCCAATTGGTGGTGGGACTCCGGGGACATTACCACCGTTTCTTCATTGCTAACCTAGGAGTGGTATCTTTCATGGGAGGGGTTCATTAAAATGTAAAAAAAATAAGTTGAACATATTACCTAAAATTATATTTTATGATTCAAAATATAGAATTCATTTTATATGATTAAATTTCCAAAATTTGATTAAATTTACTTTTACTTTATATTTATAAAATACAACAAATAATCTTTTTACAAAATTATTTCTTTTAAGCGTAAAAATTATTTTAATCAATAATGTAGAATAATTTGGATATAAATTGATTAAAATGGAATAATTTAATAAATAATACAATTATATTTCTTTCAAACAAAATTAAAATAGAATATAATCTTATAGATAAAATACTTGGAGAGAATAACTTAATATATTTTATATTTGTAGAAAAAGATCCATAATTTTCCAAATAATTTAGAATATCTAAATATTTAAAATTATATTTTTAAAATGAATATATTAAGTATTAAATACATATTTTTCTATAAAAATGGTTTCAGATGATATAATGTTAATATTATATCAATTTTTAATAGTTTTTTCTCAAATAAAACATTAAAGTATATATTTTTTGAAAAATAAAAAATCATCCTATGATATACCAAAATAATGAATTTAAAAAATGAAATTCATTTTATAAATTTCATTTGAAAAATATTTTTAATTAAGGTTTTTATTATATTAATTAATTATTATAAGTTCATTATATTCTAGTTTTTCTGGAAAGAAAAATATAATAACTATAATTGACCCTAGATGTTACATTCTTCTATCCTTACAATATTTTATCCTTAAAATATTAAAAAATTAAAATCATGAAAATTTATGGGTAGTTATTCATCATGACATCATCATGTTCCCACAATTCCTTGATAATGTTTCCAAATAACCTTTAATGGCTCAGGTATATGATTCATTAACACTTTTTCACATTTGACATGAATCTAGATTAAATCGTTGTAGTAATATTAATCAATATATTACTAAATTTCATTATATACGAGAACATTAATTAGATCTATATTTGTAATACCTCAATACTATTATATGAACCATATCATGATCCTTGGATATGATAGGTTTCATCACCAAATGAAAAGCAAAAAAATGAATTAATTCAAGAATTTCAAAAGACCCAATGTAACAAGGACATAGTTTGCATTTCATATTCAATTAAAAAATATATATAGAGATAACGTTAAGAAAATATAACATACTACATGAAATAATTTATTATTGATTCAATTTTATTACACTATTTATTATACCTTATTATTCATTAAGAGGATTCAGAATAGTATTCACATTCAACATTGTCTCTTGAATGATATCATGGTATACATGAATCCTTTTACTGACTTCATCCCAACAAGATGTTCGATGACACCACATTCCAAGCAATTCATAATATGGTTCCATCTTAACTCATGAATTGATAATATGATAATATAAAAATTCCCCCAACGGTAATCACTAATCCCACATAATTTGAATATGAAATTTTTAATGACCTCAACATGAATTTTATTACACTAATAGTCTGTTATGACTACTTATAAATTTTAAGGATGATTGGTGGTGGTCAAATTTTTCTCGTTGATGAGATCCTTTTGAAGACTCTTCCAAAATTTGAATTTAAACAAAGGATATTGTAAGAAAAAATCAAAAGTGTATTAAAGGATTATATCATCTCTTATAGTAGGAAAAATTAAGAAAATTGTAAGGTTATCAAAAAAATATTGAGTCATTACATCGAGTATTTTTTGAAAATACTATGATAAATTATATTATTTAATAAACCCATTTCATTATAGAAATGGTAGTGGTTTTTAGTGTAAGGGACAATACTTAATAAATAATTATTCTTTTGATTTGAAAATAGAATAAACAATATCAAATTTATAATAATATTTTCAGTTTAGAGATTTATAGAATTAGAACCATCCCCTACAATATAAACTCATACATTACAAGTGGACACATATACTCAGTATCCATTTTCCACCAAAGGAATCCATTTTTAAATAAAACATGTTTTATTTTAATTAGATATCTTCTTAATTATCATATTGTACTCATCATCATACCTACTAATCCTTTACCATGTAAATAACATTAAAAAAGATAAGATGATAATAAAAAGAAAATAAAGGTACATAAAAGAATGGAAAATGTTATTATAGTAAATATCTAAATAACACTTATTAAATCATACCTACTTATTTGGAAAAAGGAATCATCATTCCAAAAAATATCAATATATTACGTTATTATAATAAATTTACTTTTATGAAATGTCATTAAATAAGTATAAAATATAAGTAGGTAAAATGGGAAATCATTTTCCATATAAATCTTATAAATATTTTTTCTCTCTCAACTACACTAGGAGAAACCACTATATTTATATTTGGAATAACTGCCAAAGTATTATTCTTATAATATCTATGAATTACACTAATTGGTTAACTTTATCCCATTACAATATCCATTGGAGAGATATTATGGGCTCACCTACCCTCAATTTATCATAGAAAAACCTATACTCATAAGAAATTTCTAGGAACTATAATATAATAATAACAGATATTTCACTCATAAAGGAAATATTTTTGAGGAATAGATGTTTTCAATTTTGAGATCTCTTTTAATTTGAATAAATTTTCCCACAAAATTTTATATATTCATTGATTGAAAATACATTTTAAAAAAAATTCAACGACACATTATTTAATGGAATATTTAAAAAATTTAGGAGACCAGAAAGTATGAAATTATATTCATTTTTTATATGTCTAAAAAATATTTATATTGGGTTTTTTAAAGATAGTTGATAGAGTATCTTTAAAAGAGGATACTTCTTAAATAATTCCCATAATAAATACAATATCAATAAATTTAGTATTACTATAATGAAATGATTTTGTGTATTTTGTATAAATAGACATTACACAAGTTATAATACGAAAGAAGACACACATATTTAATTTCACATTTAATGTTAGCATTGCATATTCAAGAAGTAGAAGTCTAAATATATGATTTTAATTAGGGTTAAGAATTACCTTACACTTTGTTATCATCTGAATCATATGTTCCATAAAAGAAATATTTATCCTATAAAATATTTAATAACATTAAGATATTGATATTCATGATATTATATATCAAATTTATCTATAAACACCATACAAAAAAAATTTATTGTGAATAAGGCATATATCTCACCAAAGTAAAACAAGATAGATGAGAAACCCACACCACTTTATTCCCATAATTTATTCATAAATTAAAATTTGATATAATTGTTTAAGGAATTAAATTAACCCACTAATAATATATATTCATATATGTAATACCTAATGTGATGAATTTATTGCATCATATTCCCATTCAATAATAATATTTCCTTATTTTCATTGTTTCAGGTGTGTCAGTTTATTGGTTTTGTGGTCGATTAATTTGTGTATAATTTTGCATATTATGGAAAAATGGAATTAAAAATATATAACCACAATGAAATATTATTAATAAACATATATAATTTTTAATGTTCCCATCTTCAATTTTTATTTGTTTTATTGGGATGATCCATTTGATATAATATTAATGAAAAATGTTTAGTTTTATTTTGTGTTTTTTCCTAAAACAATGAACTAGTTTCATTATGTTTAATATTATATGCATGTATTACGTAAAAGAAAGAAATATGTTATATTGTACTAATTTATATTTTCTTTAACATTATTTATACATTTAAGACCACCTATGGAGGTGAAAATATAAAACGTACCATATAATTATTAATGGAGGCGATTATCCAGCATAACTTGGGCAGTAGTTTCATTTCATTGAATAAAAAGATATGAGAAATAAAATGGTTATGATATATTCAATTAAAAACACAAAAATATTTTATATGAACAATTTTTTAGTTATGATTTATTAAATTATGAGGGATTTATGTATAAATTATAAGAGGAAATGAAAATAATAGAGGTGTTCTGAGAAGATCACCACTTATATATCGCTACTATAGAGGACCCCTTGAGGATTGTTTATATGGTCATTGGATGAGGTAATTTGCACATAAATGCAATTAGAGTGTGTATGATAAGTTTTTTTACAAAATTGAATAATATAAATGGATTTTTAGGATAAATTGGGTGGTGATGAGAGTTATTTATATATGGGGGTGGATTTAAGAGATTACATAATGATCATTTTATAACTAAAGACAACCACATTAAGGTGGAATTAATGTCCATGAATATTTTCATTAATAAATGTTTTAATGTATGGTTAAGGGAGTGAAATAAATATAAGTCTAATAAATGTTTTATTTATTGTTATTTTAATCCTTTACTTCTTAATTATAACCTATTTGATGATTTTACCTTTATAATCGATAATTTATTTAACCCTAGAAATTGTTTTCTCACTAAAGAAGGAATTTACCATGAAAAATGATTTTTTTAATATGAATAGAAATATAGAATATAAATTACTTTATTAAATTCCATCATTTGGAAATATTGTATTAAAAAACCGCATAAATATGTAAAAGTGGGTTTTAAATTAGAAATATTTCAAAGGTCTACAATGTTTTTATATTTGATTTAAATGTGGAATTTTTTATAATGAATTAAAATGTATTTTTTTGGTATTATTTGACTAATAATAATTTAAAACAATTAAAATACATTCATACTGTATAGATAAATTTTACGAAAAAAGATTTTTTAAATTTCAATTTCTTATTTTCCACTATTCAATAAAAAAACCTCCTTGATAAATATCAAAATATCACCCTATATTTTTTTTATATTTTCTTTTAATGAAAATGTATGATTAGATTTCAAAATATAATTTATATAATCTTAAATATTTAGTTTTAAAAATAGTATCCCACTAAAAGGTGGTAAAATTACCTTTTATAAAATTATGAAATTATGTTTAAAATATGATTTATTCTTATCCTACGTCCATAAATCCTATTGGGTGAACATAAAAAATTATTTAATATATAAAATATAAATTTTATTATTTAATTTTCCAAATATTGATTAATTATATTTATTAATATAAAATGCCATTATAGAACTAAAATTAATAAAAACATATCATTTATATTCAATTGGTTAGTATTATTATTTTTAAATAACTAGTATCCAATAATTTATTTTACAAAAATGTATAAAATATATTTTCATAATTCGGTTAATCTTATTCATTATATCCATTCGAACTGATATGTGATAGCTATCATAATTAAATAATAACATTTATTTATTTGTTAAAGATCAATTGGGTGTATCATGTAAGATTCTTTTAATAGTGTTTCATTTTAAAATCTAGTGGAGTTAAATTGGCCCCCCTTTAATAAATTTTGTCTTCAAAATTTGAACTCTAGATCAAAAAATAGGGTTTCCTATTTCAAAAAATATATTTTTATTGAAATCCCACATCGTAAAATGCATCAATAAATAATCCTTTAGATAATAGATAAATGAAATTACTAAGGTCACATAAGATATCACAAACTATGTTTTCATGTTGGAAAACAATAACAAGGAATAGAAATGATAATTCTCATGAAACGTTAGGGAGTTATAGATAACATTGTATTGAAAATGCTAACATTCACAAAACCATAAATCTATGATCGATTAAATGGACATTGATTTCTTGGTATGAAAAATATTCAGAAAATAATTTTCCAAAATATAAAGAATTATTTTACTACCTAGAACAAGAATATAATGAAACATAAATAATTTGTAAATAGTTTTACATCCTTTAATAAATTTCCACCATGGTTTTTTTATTTATTTAAGTGAAGAAAATTCAATATGAATTTTCAAAACTTTAGAAATTGATTCTACTCATATAGATCACCATATAAATAAAGGAATTACTTTATATTCGTCAAATATTTTGGAAATAAAAAAAGTAAGATTTTTAGTACAATAAAAATTAATTTCCCAAAAAATATTAATGCATTATATAACTAAAAAAATATTTAATCTCCAAAATTATAAAGTAATATATAATGATAAAAATAGATCATTCAATAAATATGTATCCTCAAAATTAATCAAAATATCTTAGGATAAAATAAAAACTAAAAATTCAAAATGATTTGATCACATAGTCATCAAATTTAAATTTTAAGTTAAAAAAATATCAATAACTCATAAATTATCATACCATACTATAATAACCCCAAACAAATAATCTTTATAATATGCTATGTATTTCCATAAATAACATGAACCACTGTAAATGATATATTATTTCAAAATATAATTCATAGTTTATTTCATAAATAATATACCATTTTATTATATTTACCTTATTACTATAAGGATCCCACACTAGTGAATATCTTATAAAGTGAAATTAATCACATCATTACTAAATAATTTTTTCCATCCCTTGGTTACCTATAAGATAAATCAAATTTTCCAATTATAGACTTATTTTATATATCAAATTGTTTAAAAATTTGAAATGTTTCTTAATAATCTATAATTCATATATGCCAATGATAGGGTTTTCACCCTTGTCACCATTTGATTATGAGTTCAATTCCAGTAGACATGTCATGGGTGATGGATTTCCACCCATCACACTGGTTACCCTTATTCTAAAAATATATTAATATAGTCATTATTAAATTGTATAACATTCAGAAATAACCTCAAAATAATCCATAATATATTTAACCATAGTGGTTGTTTCATACCATTAATTTTTCACCCCAAAAGGTAGAGACCATAATTATCTCAAAAAAAAATTAAATATAAACCAAAATGCTGCCAATGCCTTCAATTTTATGTCCACCAAAATTAAATAAATTTTTTCCCCAAATATCCATTTTAATTTCATCATTTTTAGGCTTAAATATACATCATACGTTTATAAAAACACAATAAATGTCTTTTAAAATTTATCACCTTTTTACTGCCTTCAAATGGTTTTCATTCCATTTAACATATATTTCTAAATGTTCAAAAACAATACATACTAATGAAAAATAATTATATTTTCCATGATTCCCATAATATTTATAAAATTCCACTATATAATAAATTTAAAAACTCATTACATAAAAACATCCTTCATTTAACTTCCCTTTTAAACCATTAACCACACTTCATCATCTTATTCCTTAGTCATCATTTGTACAATAAAATCTATTACTTACATCCTTATGATTCATCTATGTGAACCAAAAAAATTTCAAACTTTGAACATATGAAAATAATTAAAACCTTATATTTGGGAATAATAATTTATTAGATAAACCTATTAAATAATACGTAAATTGACAAAATGTATTTTGATATGGAAATTTTTTTAGAGATCACTTGAAATAAATATCAAGGAAAATAATAACTTTTTAAATGACATGAAATTATATTGAAAACATTTTCATGGAAAATATACTCTTAATATTAAAATGGAATCCTTAATACACTAAGTCAGCATAATGGTGTAATGGTTACTCAATCTTTATATGTTAAATAATCATTCCATCCATAATTTTTTCATATAATTCACTAAAAAATTCATTTTGAAAATGACCAAAATATTCCATTCAACCAATTTATTAATGTGTCAAACATGAGTAAAAATTATTTTAAATATTATTAAGATAATATTAAAAATCATATTGAAAAAAAATTAGGAATCATTGTTAAAGAAATAAATGATAATATTAATGTATATATTAAATATATAAATTTTTTTCCAAAATTTCCCTTAAAAACACATTAATGACATGTAAATTACTCAAATAATGAAGATGACCCATAACGATTTTGGAAAAAATAAAAGGAGTTAGATAAGTAAAAAAATTATTTCATTCAATTTTAATTATCATAAATATATAATTTTGAAAAATTATTTATATAATATTATTAAACAAATCATCTAAACGTGATAAGAAGGTTCTAAAAGATCCATTTCCTTACATCATCATTTCTAAATCATATTATTCAGAACAAAACATCATTAAATATAGAAATGTTAAACTTAATTTTTTAATTTAATAATAATACCAATAGAAACCCTATCATATATTATCCTTAAAATCCATTATACCTAAATCAACTACATTTATAAGTCTAATCTCCAAAAATATAGTTAGTCTCATATAAACTCAATACATTAAACCACTAAATATATATGTAATTTATGGATTTTATAATAATCCATAAAAATGTTAACCAATGATGATATTTATAACTCTTAATAAATCCATATAAGTAAACATATATATCTCCAAATATGGACAAACCGTTCTCTAGTACCAACTGTATAGACATGTCTTTAATAAATATATATTCTAATGTTTTTTGACTAAAATAAAAAATATTACATTCCCATGAATAATTTAGATTTATTGTTGTAGATAATTATGACTAACACATGAAATAATGAACCTAAAAATTACAAGTGGACTCTTATATTTAGTAACACATTCTTACCCAAGGAAACCCTTTTAAAATAAAACAGTTTTCCTATTCCTGATATATCTTTATAGTTTTTATATTTTCCTCATTTTTATCCCTAATAATACTTTACCCTATGAAAAAAATTTAAATCATGGTATGGTAACAAAATTAATTGTAAGGTAAATAAAAAATGATAAAACATTATTCTAGTGAATATCAAAAAAGATTATTTTAATAAAAACATAACTTCTTGTTCATAAAAAACATCATTTTAAAAAGATCAATATGATACCTTTTGAATATCAATATTTTTTCATGATAAACCATTAAAAATAATATAAAATAAATTTAAGTGACTTGGGAAAACATTTTTATTTATCTCTATTAAACATATGTATCTATATCAGCAACATAGGGAGTAACCATAAATAGGGACATTTTGAATAACGAATGTAGTATTATTCTTATAACCTCTTATGGGAAAACTAATATGTTAACCATGTCGCATTAAAAATGAATTAGATATCCATAAAGATAGGTACCACACACATTTTATCACAAATATAACCATCATCATAAAAAAATTACCATGAACTATAACATATGAATAACATATAAAACATTCATAAAAGAAACATTCTTTATAAAAATAAGACTTCCATTTGGAAATCACATTCCATTTTTACAAATAGCGGACTCAATGATGTAGTGATTTTATTTTAAAATATAATTTTATTTATGTAATGTAGTATTCAAAACATTTAAGAAAAATAAATGATTGAAATCATTTTTCTATAAATGTTAACAAAATTTATTTTAGGCTTTTTTAAATTTTTATGAATGAATGACTTTTAAAAATGAATTTTTTAAGGATTGTCACTTATAAATATCATATGAAATATGTGAGAGTTTATTAAAAAAACTATTATGTATATTCAAATTAAATACACATAAATAATTGTTAAAAAACATAATATATTCTTATGTCATTTCACATGTATGATTATCACGACAAAATCAAAAAGTGAAGCTTAATATAAAAAAAACAGAAATAGGGTTATGAGTTTAATTAAACATTGAAATCATTAGAATCATATTCACTATAAAATATGTAATAATTAAATTAAACATAAATTACCCTAAAGATAATTATAGTTATCATAATAAATATTAAATTGATGTATATATTCTACTAAATATAAATTAGTTGTGAATAATTCATATATATCATATAAGAAAAACATGGGATGAGAAACCATTGCCTCTTTTTTTCCTTCAATTTTTAATAAATAAACCCCATTACAGTGGTTTAAATAATGTTATTAACACATAATATAGCAATATTACAGTTAAAAAAACCTTATGTTAAGATTTTTATATAATCTAATTTCCCATTAATTAATAATAATAAATTATTATCATGGTTTTGAGTGTGTTCGTATTATGGTTTCATGAACAGTTCAATAGTATATAATTACTGAATATCTTGTGAAATTTGATTATTACTCTAGAAGTTTAATTTAATAGTTTTAATTGAATTAATAAATTATTAATGATCCCATAAAATATTTTAATTTCTTTTATGAGGATAATTATTTAGATGGAATGTTGTTGATAAATGTTTTGTTATTTGGGAGGTTTTTTAGACACCACAAACATGATTAGATTAATTTAATAATACAATTATATATTAGTTAAAGAAAATTAAATTGGTTATAATATACCTATAATATCCCAGGGAACAATGAATCGTCAAAGGGTCATTCTGTCCATGTGCTGGGAGTCTCCATCTTCACAAACATGTCTATTTCACTGAGCTTCTCTCCGAGACAGTTCACACATCTTTACTCCATTCATGTGTGTTGTAGAATTCCACAAATTTAATTTTAATACATTATTTCAATTCATTATGTTAATTTTATTTCCATCCATTAAGGTGGTAATGGAAAAAGAACAAAAATTTTATACACAGAGGCGCTTAACCATCATAACTTGGAATGTAGTAGTGTTTATTTGAATGAGAGGAGATGGGAAATGGAATCGTCTTAAAATATTAAATTATAAACATAAAACATTAGTATATAAATTATTATGAAGTTACCATTATTTAATTAATGATGTAGTTAAGGATAAAAAAGAAGAGGAATAGAAAATTATATAGGTGTTTTGTGACAATTACCTCTTCAAATCACCTCTATGGATGATCAATTGAAGAAATGATATTAAATTGTTGGGTTATAAAATTAGAAATTGAACATTGGGATAATGAGTAGGGGATTTATTGGTATATATTAAATGATATATGATTATTTTAAATGAAATTGGGGGGGGGGATGGGTGGTATTTATAATTGATGAGGGGTGATGTTAAGTGATTAAATAATGATTATTTTATAATTAAGGCCAACAACATTTTCGTAGAATTATTTTCCATGATTATGGAAGATAATTATTATTATTAAGGATTATTAAGGTCTATAATTACCTCAAATATCATTAATCAATGTATTTTATAGACATTTTAACCAATTACATTTTAAAATTTACCCTTTTCATTATTTTACACATACAATGATAATTTTTTTTCAACGGTATATTTTTTGTGCCTAAAAATTAAATTGAACATAAAACCAAATTTGTACCTAATTAGTAAAAATATTAAATACATCTTCCCATATTTTATTCAAAAAATTATAAATATTGAATGTAATGTTAAACACGTTAATATAATGAAAGATAGGGTTGTTAAAGTAAAAAATAAAAAATGTATACAATGTTTTCATATCCAATTTCAATGTGAAATGAATTCTAATAAACTAAATTGGATTTAATTATTCTTAATTCATATAATTTTACTTTAAACACAAATTTAAATATTATAAAACTATATATGAAATTAGATGAAAATGCATTTTTCAATTAAAATTCAGTATTTTCTAATATTCTTTAAAAATTGAAACTTCTACTAAAAATGTATAATTTTCACCAAAAAATAAATTTTATATTATTATTTTGAAAAAGAAGTAAATATTTTTAAATAAAATTTATAAATGCGTTAATTTTTTTTAAAACAAGTGTTCCATCAAATGGTGACAAAATAAAGTTTTTTAAAAATATCACATTTATAGTTAAATATGATTTATTCATATCATAAGACTATAAAACATATTAGATTAACATAAAATCATTTTAATATATGAAATATATATTTTGTTATTATATTGTATTAATTGGGATTAATTTATATTATTATGATGAAATGTCATTATGGGGTTAAAATAAGTTGTTTATAAAAACATATCTTTTATATTCAATTGGTTTTTATTTTCATTTTTAATTAATTTTAAACAAATTAAATAATTTCATAAACACCAATAAAATATATTTTCATAATTTGGATAATATAATTCATTCAAACCATTCCAATAAATACGGGGTAACTATAACATTTAGATAGTAATATTTAGTAATTTTTTTAAGATCGATGTGGAAAATATTTTATGATATTGTGCTTAGTTATTCTTTTTAAATACTTATGATGTTATATTCCCTCATCATTTAATAAATTTACTCCATTCAATTTGATCACTTAATTGACAAACAAGATGAATGACTTTTCATTATACCATGTTTAATCTCACATCATAAAAAGGATTAATAAAAATTATTTTTTAAATGAGTGAAAGGAAATTATGAAGTTAAGTTGAAATAACACATAAAATATATCAATTCAGGACAATATTTACGTGTAATATAAAAGTAATTGCTCCTTTAGTGATACTGTGTGACAGAGTATGTGGTCTTGATAAATTTTTCCCTTGCCAAAATGTGAATCTATAATAGATTGAAATCCCATTTGATTTCATGGTATGAAAAAATAATCTGACAATTATTTTCATAAACTATAGGAATTTTTTTACTATTAAGACTAATAAGATAATGATAAAAATTTATATAGAAAAATGAATTTATGTCTTTAATCAATTTCCATATGAATTTTATCATTTACACAAATGAAGATTAATTTTGGTAATTTTTCAAACCTCAATAATCAAATCAAACAAACAAATAAATCCAAAAATGTATAAATATCCATTCCTCGTGTATTCAAGAATTAACCAAATCCAAAAAAAATTAGTATAAATAATGAAATTTTAAATAATTATAATTGTTTATATAATTAAATATTATTTTAATATCGAAAATTATATATTAACACCAAATTTTAATATTTGATTATTAAATAAATACGTATACACATAATTATTAAATAAATTCTAGAATAATATTAAAACAAAAAAAATTGATGTATTTGATCACATATTCATCCAATATAAATTTTACTTTTAAAAAATATGTCATTCACTCCTAAATTATCATATCAAATTGTAATCAGCCTAATCTGAAAATCATTATGTTATGATAACTATTTAAAAAAATAATATAATTCACCATAAATATTATATGCCTAAAAGGATAATTCATCCTTCATTTATCAAATAAAATACCCTATTTTTAAAATTATAATAATCTTGTAAGGATCCAGAAATAGTTAATATCTTATGAAATAACATCTATAATTGAATCAATAAATAATTTTATTTATATCCCAATGTTATATTAAAAATAAAACCTATAATCCCAAAATATACATCTTGTTTATTGATTAAATAATATTAAAAAATAAACATATTAACCCCGAAATCACATAATCATGTGGTAAGTTATACACCATTATCACCCTTTGGTTGTTGAATCAATTCATGTGGCCTTATGCGATGTGATGGGTTGTCACCCATCCTGAGGGTTGTCCTTTTTCATAACATATATTTTTATAATTCTTATATAATTCATAAATTTTTTGTAACACCATCAACATAATCCTTAATATATTTAACATATAAGGTTATCTCATACCTTTACTTTTTCAACTAAATAAGTAATAACAAATAATTCCCACAAATTCAAAGATCATATATAGATAAAAGAGTTCCAATAACATAATCATTATATACCAAGAATTAAAGGAATTGTTCCTCAAATAATATTTTTAATATCATATTTATAAGGGTTATACGTACCTCAAAATTTTCTAAAAAAATATATAAATGTCTCCCAAACATTATCAAAATGTCTCAACATTTTAATAGTTTTAATCCCATCTATCTTATTTATAAAAATTATGATACACAAAACCTACTAAATAAAAATCCATAGTTGTTACAAGATCCCCTTAATATTTATAACAAATAACAGTATCATAGATTTAAAAATTAAATACAGAAACACATCCTTCATTAATCGTCCTTCTTGAACAATTAACCATACTTCATTATCATATTTCTAAATGAATTAATCTTACAATCAAAACAAAAATTAAAATATATGATTTATAAGTATCAAACCAATAATAATGAAAAATATTAACATTATAAAATAATTAATACCCTAAATATGGATATCAAAATATCATTGATATCCACATTAATTCTTGTGTAACATAAAAAAAGCTATCAGATATGGAATTGTTTTTAAAGATCACATGAAATAATTCTCGATGAAAATATTTTTTTCTCATTAAAAAAATCATTGTAAATTCTAAAAGACAACATATTTTTTAAAATAACCGTGTAATATTACAATTTATGCTTTCAATCATTTAGTATTGTAGATTATGTGAAATATTCGGACACCGAATATTTTTTGAAAAAAATCCTTATGTAATATTGTTGAATAATTCAAAAATAACATCGTTCTGAAAATAGTAATAAGAGTACATTCAAAAAAAATTTAAAAATTTAAACATGAGAAAAAATGACATTAAACATTATTATAAATTTGTTTTTAAAAATTGGAATATATTTTAAGAAACATGCATATGGAAGACAAGTATTATTTTATAGGAAATTTTAAAATGATAATTATTTTAAAGTAACATCCTTACAAAAAGACATATTATAAATGTGAGAGTTAATAAAATGAAAAATATAAACCATAAATTATGTAGATATATTAATTTGTGTTAGATTATTCCAATTGTTTCTTATATATATTTTTTTAAAACGGTTGGGGTTGAAGCCTCAATTTTATTAATAAAGCAAAGAAAATACCTCTTTTAACTGGATAGAGGGAGACCCATTACATAGCCCGAAGGCCCAGTGGGCTTGTAGCCCATTACATAGCCCGTAGGCCCAAATTTTTGGCCAAATTTCTATTCTGTTAATAGTAACCCGGCTGCAACAGTACCCGCAACAGTACTGCCCCCGCTACAGTGCCCTACCGCCACTACAGTACCCACCGATCAACAGTACCGCCACTGCTACAGTACCGCTACAGTACTGCTACAGTCCCTGCGCCCAATGGGTTTTGAACCCCCATTTTTCATGTAGTATTATAAGGTGCTTACCACTAAGCCAAACCCCAACTACACTAATTGGTTCTTATATATTATTTGAGTACTCAGAAATATATAATTTGGAAACTCTTTTTCAATAATAGTAATAATTAAATCACTTTTAATAGATAATAAGGTAGTGAAATATCTCTTTCCTTACTTATTAATAAAGGATAATGAATCTATTGAATAGAAAAAAATTAAAAATGATATTTTATAATGAAGTAGTTCTTTTAATGATAGTAAGAAATAGAAACTCAATACTTATTTAGCCATAAAATCATTTATACTTAAATTGACAACCTTTATAAATAAAATTAAAAAGACATTAATCGCATAGAAATTCATCACTTTAAAATAGTAATAGTTTTTCTATGACATTGATATCATAATCATATTAAATATTTTAAACACTTGATGATATCTATACCACTTATGAAAACTATACAAGGAAATATACTAATTTCAAAAAATTTATGAACCCTAATATGATACCAATATTAAGGACCTGACCTTTAACAATACATATTCTAGTTATATTGAAATAAAATTCACCATTTTTACATTCCCAAAAATCATTTCTGTTTAGACATTTATAGAAATCAGAATAAATGTTTAAAAACGAATCTATACCTAAATGTGGATCTATATACCAATAATCTATTTTTTAAACGAAAGGAAACCCATTAAAATAAACCATGTTTTTTCTTTATATTATATCTTCACAATTTTCATCATGTCCTCATCTTCATCCCTAATAAACATTTACTACATATAAATTTTTCTAATAAATGGGATGGTAATAAAAATATCAATAAGGGACATAAAAGTGGGGAAAAAATTAGTCATGTGAAAATCCATAATGACATTTTCATAAAAACATATATTATTAATTGGAAAAAGAATCACCTTTTCTAAAATATCAATATCTTACCTTTTAAAAATCAATCACTTTTTTATGAAGACACATTATAAATCATATTAATTGTAAGTAGGTTTTATGAAAAATCATTTTCCATACCAATCATTCAATTACTGAAGGTATATCCACTACAAAATAAGTATTTTTTATCGTTACATTTTGAATACTCACTATAGTATTATTTTATTAATATCTTATAATAAACATAATATGATAACTCTTTTCCAATAATAAATGTTTGGGATTTATATTTAGAAAACAAACTAACATGGTATATCATAGAATAAACCTTCTTCAAAAACAATTCCTTGAATAATAAAATAATTATATCAAACGAATTGTCTTAAAAGAAATATTCTTTATGAAAACAACTTTTTTCATTTTTAAATCATATTCCATTTCTACGAAGACCCAAAATCCAAAAGGTATGTAATTTATTTTATGATAAAATGTTAAAAATTATAAGGATGCTTCAAAACACATAAGTGGTATGAATTGGAGATTTTTTTTTTCATTTGGTATATTTTAAATATATATTCCTTTAGTCTTTTTTTTAAAATATTTTAATGGGTAACATTAAAATGAGGATTGTTTTGAAGAATTCCCCTTATAAATATCATATCAATAAAGCGAGTATTAGTAAAATAAATATATTATGTTTTTTCACATTAAAAAACATAAAATATGTAAATTAATTATAAGATATTTAAAATTCAATTAACACATAATATTTTCATGTCATAATAATAAATTTCATGTTAAATTGAATAATATAAATTGGATAAATAATTTCATTACACATTATTATCAATTGTATCTTATAAAACATAAAAGAAATAATAGCCAAATAAAACATTTAATAACATGAGAATAGTGGGATTCATGATATAAAATCCTAAATGTAATTATATACACCACACTAAATAAATTAGGCTGAGTAAGGCATCTCTCTTATAGAAGTAGAATGTGAGAGGAGAAGCCCTTACTCTTGCTTCATTAAGTTTTTCATATATAAATATTATGTATTATGTCTAATATAATGTTATTAACTCTTATGAGATCAAAATTAATATTTACATTACATTATGTGAGGGTTTTATAACATCTTATAACCCATTCATTGTGTTATTTGATTATTTTCATTGTTTCAGGTGCATTCATTTCATGGTTTCATGATTGATTCATTTGGGTCTAATGATGAATGTTATTGTAAAATGGTATTAATACTAAAAAATTATAATGAAATAGTTTCAAAGAACATATTTAGTTATTAATGTTCCCATTTATAATTATTATTATTTTAGGAGTATTTTTCTCTTTATGAGATGTTAATTACAAATCATTAGTTTATTTTGGCTATTTTCAAAACACTATAAACTACTTTTGTTTTACTTAATTTAATGAGTATGTAATAGTTAATTAAATACAATAGTTTATAATAAACCTATTTAAATGTTACTTAACCATAATAATAATTTAAGGAACAACCATAAAGGTGGTAATGGAAAAAAACAAAATTATAATTTATGGAGGGGATTAACTATAAAAACTCAGACAATAGATTCATTTAATTGAATAAGATGATTTGAGAGATAAAATTAATATGAGATATTAAATTATAAATGAAAATTGTAGTATATAATTTATTATATATTTATCATTCTTTTATTGGTTAAAATGGTGAGAATAATGTAGAACATGAAAAGAAAATAAGAGAGGTGTTTTGATAAAATTTATTTTTAAATATCACATCTTTAGATGACACGTTGAGGACCATGGATATGGTATTTGTGAAATACCATAAGCACATATTGTGTGTGTAGAGTGAGTAGGAGAGTTTCTTCTCAAATATTTTAATATAATAAATGATATGTAGGATAAATGGTGTGGTGGGGTTGTATTTATACTTGATGAGGGGTAGTTTCAACTTCTTAAATAAGGATTATTTTATAACTAAAAAAACCAACTTGAAGTGGAATTAATATCACTTATTTTCATGGATAATTAATTTTTTGGAGGATTTTTAGTGTATATAAATTCCTCAGGCACCCATTAAATTGTTTATTTTTTATCTATCTTAATCCATTACCATTTAATTTCAACTGTTTTGCATATTTTACGGATTTTGCGACAAATATATTTTCATGATTTTCATTTTTTTCTTAAAAAATAAATTATCCTTAAAACTAATTTGTACCTTATTATTACAAATATATAATACATTTATAAAAAATACATTTTACATAATCATAAAAATTATATTTAAAAATAAACTCATGAATATAATGAAAAAGTGGGTTTCTAAATTGAAATGGTTTTAATATTAATAGAGTTTCTATATTCAATGTAATTGTTTAATTGATTAAAATGAGAAAGGATGAATATATTTATTTATAATTTATGTAATTATACATTTAATAAAAATAAAAATTCAACCTATATATACAAATAAATTAGATGAAAATGTTGTATTTAGATAAAATTCAGTATTTTTCATTATTCAACAAAAAATGAAACTATTCATAAATATAGGGAAATTTTACCCAAATATAAATTTGATATTATTATCCCCTAAAAAGGATTATTTTTTAAAATAATATTTATAAATGTATCAAAAATTAGTTAAAAAATAAGTTATCCATCAAAATGTGTAAAATTATCTTTTTGAAAATATAGTTTTATTATAATTAAAATAAGATTTATTCATAACTTATTATTATTAATGATTACTTGATGAATTCAAAAAAATTGATGGAATATATGAGAAATAAATATCATTAATATCATTGAGTATCATTTATTAGTTTAATTTATTATGATAAATTGTCATTGTGGGAATAAGATAGTTTTTAATAAAAACTCATCCTTTATATTCAATTGGCCTTTATATTAAATTATCATTAATTGAAAACTGATGAATTATTTTTATAAATATTCATAAACTATATTTTCATAATTTTGTTAATTTTATTCATTTGTGACATTTCGAGACCTTGAAGATAACTATCACATTTAAATAATAATAATTAGTCATACTTAAGCATGATCTTTCTAATGTGTCTTGATATTTTGTGTTCTGTTTCACATTAAAATCTCTTTATTTTATTGAATATCTCCATTAAAATGTGGTATTGTAGCCTTTACATGATGTAAAATTGGTGTGATGACATAAAGTCTTTAATTTATTCATCTGTAGTATCCCTTAAAAAATTTTCATTCAATTCCTGATACAGTTTTAGAATAAAATTTAACCAAAGACCATCATTTAATAATAATTTTTTTCAATAAATACTGGTTTAAAATTTTCATCTCTTATGATTTTTTATACCATATTCAATGATGACATCAACAATCTTCTCATCATTCATGAATTTTATTTTATTTCTAATATTCTTATCACTTGTCTAGGAACCAATTATTTCCACCCAAAATAATGGTTTATAGAACATTAGGAATACGTGTTAATTTTTCTCTTCCTTAATGATTCACATATCCAATATTAATAAATATTTTATTATAGTATATTTTTCAGTACACGTATTTTAAGAACATTTTGGTCATTCTTACTAAGAAAATAATTTCCTTACATTCCTACACATGGTGAAAGTGTATTGATCAATATTAATCCTTGAGTAGTTATAACCATCTCCATTGAATCAAGTCTACTAAAGTTTTTTCTACTATTTATTGCAGCTTTATTTTATCTGTATATAATTAACATCATTCATAATAAAGGTAATGCCTTTGTATCTGTAATGTAATGATTACATCTATAGACTCAATATCATTTTTTATATGATTATTTTCATGGTTAGTAAACTACAATAATTTATAGAAACAAACAAAATTATTATATATAATGACACATTTACATTAGTTATAAAATTAATCAATATATATCTGAAATCGATCTTATATTAACATTAAATGAAATATAATTTCATTTTGAAATCAACATTTAAATTAATTAATTAATTATTTACATTATTATTATTATATGAACATTACCCCCATACATGATAAATATATTAATGGGGTAGATAATATATAAAAATATTGAAAAAAATAAATAGTAAAATATTAATCCAAGGAAACTACCTAACACAATTATACTAATAGGCCTTATACAATCCATCAATAACTTTTTCTTTAAAGGACCAAAAAATTATACAACTTGTGAGATAATATATACATGAAAATAAAAATTAAAAATATAGAATTTTCATTCACTAAATTTCTCTGTAACTCATTTTCTATTAGACTCTTATGAATGATTATCAAATTTATCTTATACCCATCATATATTTTCATGTGTATCAATATGTCATCAATCAATTCCCCAATGAGATTATGATGATAATATATAACTTTCATATTCATAATAATAAAAAATAATGATGAAATATAATATTCAAAGATAATTTTATCAAATTGAAATTATCTCTACCTCACATTAGATTTTCAAATTTTAATATCCTCTATTTGTTTTCACATTATGTGATACCGACAATAAATAAAAATCATTTAAAAATATTGATCATCATTAATATGATCAAACATTAAATCAATATAGTGAATATGAGACTCATTATTATATTAATAGAATTTATTTCCTTGTAATGGATGCCTAGAATTATAGACCAATTTGTTTCCATAAAAAAAGAGTATGGATACCCACGATGAAACACTTGTGCATAAAACTTATTTATTAAAAAAATCATGTATTTTTTTATCAGCTCTAATGATTTTACTAAAATGTTATTTGGTTATTAATTAGTGATTATTTTAATAGGAAACACAACATTACTCATAAGTGGTTGTTCATGTAATTTATCAAGAAACACAACAATTTATTCATGTACAATATGTATATCCTCTATTCTAAGGATAAATTCCCATTTTTATGTCATGTCTTCTCTTCTTCTTCATGAATTTCATTATAGAGAGATACTAGAGGTGTATTTGGATATGTTTCAAAATTAGTTGTCACCCATATAAGGATAAGTAATAACATGTATTTATAGTTATTTATAATATCAATGACATGTTATTTAATTTTGGTTTATAATTTAATTAATAACCTTAAAATGATTATATAAAAGTAAATAAAACTAATATAATAATAATGTTTTGAAATAGTGTATATTTAGGTGTCATTATGGGGACTTATTTACATATCATTATGGTAATAGGGTTTCCACTATGATATTGATTAACAACAACATTATTATGTGTAATTTCAATTAAATGTACAGATAATATAAAAGAGTGAGACGATCCAGAATCAAATAAATAACTAGGTAAATTTAATGTTATTATGAATATAACTTCCACTAAATCTTTTGGAACATCAACCACATCTTTATTAATTTACTTACATTCTCATTTATCACATGTTTCTTTCCCATTAAAAGACAATTGACTCTGAGGGAAACAATTTGAACAGTACCACATTAACCTTCAAATGAATAATTTGAAATTTTACGCTTTTTAATTCACCTAAAACCAAGATTCTGTCGTTCTTTTTCTACCCACATCAACGAAAATCACATTCCTATCAACAATATTAATGGGTGGTTTTCCAAATTTATTCATATTGTGTTAATTCATCACTTTCAACTTCACTTTTTTATATATTTATTTTTTAAATTTACCAGCCACCCATTTCTTTTCATATGTTCATTTTTGAGTATATGAATTGGATAAATATTTATCTACATTGATGGATCATGATATTATATCCTAGAATACTGAAACATTCTATGATATAAATTCCAAACATTTGTTAGGAATTATCTCATCAATGAAATAACCAATCTCACTTCTTGGATTACATTCATAATATATGTTATGATTTTTAAGCATGTAAATTTATATTTTAATTTGATAAATTTTCTACTTTTTTTCCACGATTGATAAATTACCACATTATATAATCAAAATATTTTTGAAATTATTTTTAATGAACATGTCATTGAATATATTCTAATTATTTTTTATGCATCTTTTTTGACTGAAATGTGTTCTAGAAAAATGACCTCTATTGATCAACATGTACGTTAAGATGATAAACTCCCTTGTATCATTAAATCATTCACAACTGCCTAATGGTAGAAACTTATTCTCTACAGACATGATCCACTACTCAGTTAATAATGGATTAGTATAACAATATAATAATGTATTTTTTATAGTGAAAATATTTGCATCATTGTTTCATAATGGTGATGATCATCTAGTTTCTTCATATGGGAAATGTTATATTTCATAACCTATGTTATATATCAAAATAATGTTATAATTTCATCATATTTATCTCCATATTTATTATGATGCATATAATGAAAATACCACTATAGATTATTCATATTGATATATTTTTCATTCTTTATTGCAGGTTTCATTTCTATAAAATGTTATTCACTATATTAGATTATAATATTATGAATTTCCAAAAATATTGTATAATTCCAAATCATTATTATCAGGTAACATGAATTGACAATTTTCTCATAGTTAATCATTTAATTATAATGAATGAATAAATTGTAATATCTTAAAATTATAACATTATTTTATTAAATATCACTATGGTATATAATTTGAATGTGAGTAAACACAATCAAATCCCGTATGTGTTTTTTTCAATATGTGTAGTGTTATTCCCCCTCATAAAACATCGTTTTATGATTGAGTAGAAAATCAACTTGTATATTTTGGGTGTTTACCCTATGTTGCATCATTTTCACATTTATATCACTTGAAAATATTTATATATAGATTCCATGATATAGAAACCACAAATTCTTTACATTACATATACATTAGGTTTTCATCATACACATAGACATATCCATATAGTTTTTCATAGGATTATGTTTTATAATATATGTTCTCCTAAATTTATTTCCCCAGATTTATACAAATTTCCATTAATAGAAACAATAACAACTCTTCTTAAGTTACTCATAGCTATTATTTATCTTAAAATATTTGAAAATGATAAAAGAAATCACATCATAATGTATTTAATATTTTTTATTTATGAGGAGACATGATATATATATATATATTATTCCCATAGTATATTTGTAAAAATTAACTACAAAATAATATAATAGTGATAGATTATTAAAATTTTATAATATTTCAATGATAAAATTCCAATATCCCTGATTTGTATACCGTTAAATGGAAAACCTGACAATGAGGTGATAATTTATGCTCAATAAGGGGTATCATAAATCATAATCCATCATAGAAAAAAGAATCATGAATAATATGTAAGAGATAAAAAATACTAAAATATTCTATAAATGTAATTTTATTTAAGGGGAATATATATAGATGAACAAAAAAATAAATATTAAAATGGGTAAAAATAATAAATTTCATAATGATGGAATTCATAGTGTTATAAGTCATAATGTTACTATTATATACTAATACAAAGATATTAAAAATATTTAGGGAAGGAATATACCAAATAACAAAAATCATTTTCTAATGAGTCATAAATATACATCCAGTGAGTATAATAGAATACTATAATAACATAATAAGTGAAATGAATTCATCATAATGATTAAATACATTATCAAAATAAACAATAATATTAAATAACAATAATATTAATTTTTGACATATTCCCTAGTCTATAAATAAAAATTACATGATCACAAGCCATATTGATGAATAAAAAGGAAATAAACATTATATTATATACCCAATAATACCAAATAATCCTCAATGCATGTTTTCATATATGAAAATTACATTATAATATTATTAGAGTATTTGAATAAAAATATGATAAAAATAATTTAATCTTTTACATTTTCAATAAAAATTTTTATAATATTATGAATACTAAAACATAAAAATATTATCGTTGAGACATATAATCAAAACAATCAATTAAATGAATGGTTATTAAGGATGGAAGTATATTCATGTTATCATGGTTAAAATAGAAATTTCTTTTAATCCATTGTTAAAAATTCTAAAGAACATTTTTTGGAAAATAACTTGATAATTCCTTTTAAAATATTAAAAATAAAGTAAATTTCATTTGAAAATGGATATAAATTATCAATTTATAATAGTAATGTCCATTTTTGGAAAAAGGTTAAGAAAAACTAATATAGAAGAATCATTTTTTCAACCATTATTGAAATAATGTAAATTTTTCATAAAAACATTTTATATATCATATTATGTACCAAATAGATGGAAATAAATTAAAGACATGTTATCTCAATTTATAAATAGTTTATAAAAAATAAATTGAGTTTTAAAGAGTATGTGACACACATATTTCTATTATTGACATCTGATATCGTTTACCATTGGGCCCTTGGTGTGGATCATGATTTTATGGTGTGAGGTGTTTTTGGTTTGAGTTTTTGATTATTTTTATATAGTTTCATGTTCATTTCACATAGTGGGAAGTACTTGCATCATGCCCCTAAAAACTGTTTAGGACACCATGGGATGGTAGTGGAAAGGGTCACACCTTGCACCCAGATTTTCAAACCACACAGAAATCATGTATGTGGTTTTATCTCAGGATAGTGCTATTTGGAATGGTCATCTCATAGTTTTCATACTTTTTGGGAAAACATTATAGGTGCCTAATAGATTCTAATAAGGGGTGGAAGGTTGGTGCACGGTTCGGTAAATGGTGCATCCAACCCATGTGAGCCTCCCCGATCTGAAAACTTGTGAATGACTATGTATTCCATCTCTGTATTTTTAACCCAAAAATCTTTTTTCGCATACCTCTGGTTTGTGTAACCCTATGTGGGAACTCACATTATTATCCATGATTCCTCCTCCATACCACGGTTTATATATTTTATTTTTTTCATGGTTTTGGTCTAGATATCCATGGTATATCATATTATATTTCCTCCCTCTTCCACTTCCATCAACTTTCTTATGATTTATCTTTCTTCCATAGTCATGTGGACATAGGGGTTTAGTAACCCTTCATTTATTTTGGGGTTTTTTAATATTTGTGTCCGTAGATCATGACTCTTGGACACTTCGGGTTGTACTTTCAGGTATGAGTTGTTGAAGCGCAATGAGATTAAGGTTGGTCACCCTTACACTATCCTTTATAATTTTTTATTTATTGGTTTCATTATTTTCATGCCTTCTTATATTGTAAATATTAATGAGTGATTTTTTGAATAGATTATTGGTGTTGAAAATGTTGGTTGCTTTCTGGTATTGTGTTAAATAGTACTGTTTTGTTAAATTTTTCAAACCATGTGTTTGATGAAATATATGTTAATCATTTATATGTGATTTATGATATCAAATATCATGGTTTGTATATGTAAACAAATTCAAGAGATGTGAAATGTTATTTTGGATTACTTGTATGGGTTCCCCATGTTTTTTTGTTATAACAAGAATGTGTAATAGATTTGAAATGTTGATTTGAATGTGATAATGGTTGGTTGGACTTTTGGATTTTTGATAAGATTTTTTTGACTTAATAATTACATTTGAATAATTCAATGAATTTTTTTGTAAAAGATTTATCAATGGAAAGTGTTGAATTTGTTCATTTTTAGAAAATTTGGTTTTGGTTAATTGAAAGGGCTGGATTTGTAAAATGTTACAAAGGCCAGTTTGGAACTTTTGTTAATTTTTTGAAGGTGATTTGTATGAAAAAAACTCTATTAATATCTTATTTCCAAATTAATATTTTATGGATTAGTTGTCCTCACTATGTAATTCTCATGATCCATTTCTATTATAGGGTAGGATTTCTTATCTCTGGATTCATCATTACCCATTTTCATTGTGATTGTGTTTTAATGCATGAGATTTATCATTGGGGTGGATTAGGGGATTCCTGTTGTTTGAATTAATATTTTACATGTGTATGTGATTGGATGGTTAGATGGTAACGGTTGTCTCACCCTCTTATATATCTTGACAATGGAACAGAGCAGAGTGAGATAATTTTATGAGAACGATTTCAATATAGTTATGTAAGGAACTAGCTAGTGTCCCATATCATGGGTTATATTTTGTGATCCTTTATATGGAATTGTTCCCCTCAGTCTATATAATGTCCGTAATGGTTGATCATTTGGTCATATTTATATCATTGATTGAACCTTGATTTATCGGATGAGTCAAGATGTATATAATGTTCTATATTATTCACGAGCTCTTAGGTTTCACCCAGTTCTATTGAAAAAATGTTATGATTAATTCATGCAAAGAGATTGTGTTATTTCCTATTTCTTGTGTTGAATGATTATTGAGCTTTCATTTATAATAGTTTTTTTAATTTCAAAAAATGACAAATTGTTTTCAAATGGGAATGGAAAAATTGTTTTGAAATATTTTATACTCTCTATATATACTTTATAATTTAGATTCCATATCTCATGTAAAATGAATATGGTTTCTCCTTCGGAAGAATATGGGTTTGAAAAGTAAAAAGGTAGATAGACCATTATGGGTTTCGAAGATAAAAATGTGTGTAAATGGTTGCTTTTTTATATTTAATTTCTATATTCAATATGATTTTTCCTTTATTTTTATTGTATGTGCATTGGGATGCAAATTTTTTAGCAACACCTACTCAGTTTTAATACTCATTCCTATTGTTCATTTTTGTTTTTAGAATTTTGTTGAGGTTCTTGTTGGGTCATGATCATCCAGGGGATGGTTGTTCTTGGTATCTGATAATGACCCTTGGGGTCACAGGGATATGTGTGGTCATTAGCTGAAGATTTCATTTTTTTAGTTGTTTTATTTACAGTCTTATATAAAGGATGATGAGCTAGGATATTTATATATTTGAACTATGATTCTTTATTTACATTCTATTGTTCTATTGGACAATGATATTGGTCGAAATCGTTCCCTTTGTTTACTATGTTAATTCATGGCACTATTTCTAGCCCATGAGGATTGAGAATGAGTTTTGGGTGATTTACAAGGAATGAAATGATTGACTAGATTGGGGTCTACCCTTGTTGGTTCATGAAAGTGTAAGACCATATAATTTCCTTCAGTGGATAATTAATCACCAACAATACCAAATTAAAAAAAAGTATAATATACCATGTAATCAGACATCTTCATTTACTCTCTTTCCATATCATCTAAAATAATCAATTTAAATATAATAATTACATTATTAATAACCCATTTCATCAATAATTAATTTTTTATTTACCTTTTATAATCATTTCTCATCTAATAATTAATTTTTTTATCAATGATGACCACATAAGTTTGTAGAAATTTTTCAGAAATACTAATTCATTATATTGACCATAGTTAAAGGAGTAAAAATATTTTCTATAATCTCCATAAAATTATTAATTCATTGAATAAATGTTTTCATTATATTTAAATTTATAATTTTCCATTCATTATTGTGATATAAAAACAAATATTTCCAATTTATTGGGATGGAATTCCTCACACACACATGAATGACATTAAAATATTACAATGGTGGAAGGTAAATTAGGTAAATAATATATAATATATTTATAAGGATGATTATTTCATTATTATTACTATGATGTTTCTTATATAGTCACCTCTTTGATCATAGTCAACCTACCAATGTCATTTTTGAATATTAAGCCAAATATGGAAAAATCATTCGACGTAATACTAATGGATTGTGTAGTCCTAAATAAAATATTAATAAGTGAAGTAAAATGATTATTAATTTTTAAAAATATCTTATTGAATTAAGAAATAAACACATGTTCATTCTTTTTTATGACACATAACAGGCATAAATAATCAAACTCGAGGTAAGGGTTTTCACAAAGCAGTTTAATTTCATTGAGATATATTCCATATTCACCACTAATTTTTTGACATGTGTATATATCACATGAATAAATTTTATAAATAATATAAATAAATGTATAGTAATATAAATTTCCATTTTTTATCTATATTTCATGGGTATTACACATTCAATGTTACCAGAACATAAAGGGATTTTTTACCCAGTTATCCTTCATTGAGAACTATCTTATTTAATAAATAAATCTTCTTTTATAATATATATATACTTTGTAACGGCCCATCCTCGAGTCTCGTGTTGTGACTACCCCTAGAACTTCTTCTATAGGCCAAATGATAGTGACTATCACCAAAGGCATATATCCCTATACTGGGAAGGCATTGCCATAATAGAAGTAAAAAAATCAATAATGTATGCAACCAAAGTATGCACAAAGTAAAAACTATATACATAAGTAAGTGTTGAAATGAAAGGGTCCAAAAATACAAGGCCAACATTATGTACAGTACAACTAAAATTTCTAGTACAACAGCAGTAAAGTAAACCATCAACCACCGAGTCATCCTTTGGGAATCCCACCTGAAGGGTGGGTACAGATGGCCTCCTCAGCACCTCGGGTCCGACCATCCACTCCGTGTACATCTCTCCATGTGGTCCACCTCCGAGTACCATCCAGCTCCACTAGCCTCCACCTCGATTAGTTCTTTCTGTCATCTGCATCCAACACAACTTAGTGTAGGTATAGCCCATGTAGGGGTGAGTATTCGATACTCAGTAGGGACCCGGGACCCCTGAAGGTCTCTGAGAATCCACGAAGGACAAACCACTTAAGAAATATAAAAACACTAAGTATCAACCAACAATACTTAGGTATATGCCCATACATATACCTAAGTCATCAATCCTAGTTCAACTCCAACTCTCGATCCCAAGCACAACCCATCCACACAGGAAAGAAGTCAATCAAATTGATGATAATGATTGAAAGTCAAGACTTGGCTCACACAGGTATAAAACTCACGAAGTGGGGTGGAGATTATTAGATGTAGCCTCTAAATCATCTCCTCTACCAAACCCATGTAGGATCCTAGTACATAAGTCATCACTGCCAAACCCACGGAGGATCCAGGTACAGTAATCATTGCTACCAAACCCACAGAGGAT
This sequence comes from Viscum album, assembly GCA_963277665.1. NCBI lineage: Eukaryota > Viridiplantae > Streptophyta > Magnoliopsida > Santalales > Viscaceae > Viscum > Viscum album. The sequence goes on from OY728127.1 coordinate 117,587,655, forward strand.
CTCAGTACAGTATTTACCACTGCCGAACCCACGGAGGTTCAAAGTAAAATAGTCATCGCTACCGAACCCACATAGGATCCAAGTACAGTTGTCATCATCATCGAACCCACGGCGTGTCCCAGTATGGTATTCATCATAGTCACAGCCATCTCTAGGGTTCCCACACACAGCACGCTCGATTTCAGGAAGGTCCGCTCCTCGATCCCAGGGGTTGATACATCAACTATCATGAAGTTTGGAGTTGATGTATCCCATTGTTCTGTCTCATCAAAAGAAACCCAACGCGATAGACGCAACGTTAATCGGACACCCGGTCTGAGAGATATTGGCTTTTTAATTCTAAAGGCCCGGTTGGAAATTCGCTCGTTCCAAACCTGGTTCTCTTCCAATGTTGTCAAAAAATCACTCAGAGAATCACAAAGGAACCGATTTATCGTGAGGGTCCCAATGCCGATGGCGGTGAGTCGATTGGACACACGGTCTTTATGTTATTCACGTTTAAGTGAAGATGGGCCCAGCCTGTTATGCCTAGGGGTTTGGCGGGTCGGGTCATCCCAGTTTCGGCGAGTCTGACCCAGCAGAGGGTCGGACCGGCCCAATGAGTTGAGTTTCACGGCCCGAGGGGTGCGTCCCAGAGCAGTGCGGCCCAACACGGTGCCGCGCGGCCTGGCACGGCGCGGCCCGGCTAGTCGCGGCTCAACTGGTGGGCCGAGTGTTCTGAGGGGGGGGGGTGCCCCCCCATTTCTTGAACTGGCGGCGCCGAGGGGCGCCGCCCTCCCAACCGGCCGGCTGAAGCCGACAACCCTTCCTGTCGCGAGTGGCCAGCATGGGCGGGTCGCAGATCCTTCATCAAAGCAGGCTAATGGGTCGGCCAGTTCGCCGTCGAGCATCCCGCGGAGCGCGGTCCGTGGTTCTTAGAATTCTGGCGTCCCTTGGGGCGCTGCGGTCTCTTATGCCTGGTAGGCTGTTGCCGACCGGTTCTTCGTCAGTCGAGTGGCCCATGGTTTGTGGGTGCAGTTCTTCTGTAGGCAGCCGGCGCGCGGCCTCCGCCATCGCTCACCACTGCCTACATTCGCCACCACCTGCCTTTGTGAATTAAATACACAAGGAACAACGGAGGGTCTCTAGGCCATGTTTGTTTGGCCCTAGCCCTCCGCATTTGGCGGTAACAATTGGCCATGGACAATTCAGAAAATTCAACAAAGAACGGGGTAAAAATTATTAATTTAAAATTGTAGAAACCCCTACCTCAGTTTCAAGAGCAGAGTATGTCAACAAGTTGCGGAAGACAAACATCACGGAGGCCGGGCATCGTGGAATACGGACGTTGATTCCATTGACGTCGGTGTGTGTCTGAAGGGAAGTTTCAATGGATAAGTCCTTCAAGTTCTTCGTTGTAGTTGTTATTCATTGAAGAATGGAGTTCTAACTAATTTACCAAAGGTTCCTCTAACCAAAATATTTGACAAGAAATGATTAATATAAGGCTTACCCCATAATTATAAACTTTCTTGGTAATTCAAAAAGATTCAAAAATTAGAGAAGTCAATTCATTAATTGATCAATAAATGAAACATGTTGTCAATGTTTATGGGAGAGTGAGAAATAAGTGAAGAGTCACAATTATGGAGGGAGAGTTGTCATAACAAATACAATGGGAGTTAAATTTGGCATTTCAAGGGTGGTGAGGGGAGGTGATAAGTTGCGGCTCGTGTGGGCCCCACCATAGTAATTCCCCTCATGGGAGGTTATGTGGGTGTCACCCCACCACTAACTCCACATTTTAGGAAATAACTAACATCCTTAAAATAAAATTATGTTCCACAAATTTTTTTTATTTTATTCTAAATCCTCAAAAATTAACCCTCAACCTGCACAAAACGCAACATCATTAAAGGTCCCCTTATGCGAATATTGGCACTGCGTGTTCATCGGTGTCCTCAGATTTCAATACCGAGCACCGGATCAAAATATAGAAAACCCCGCACGTATGTTTACTGAATGTACCCAAACAAAACATAAAAAATTGATTTCGGTCACACAGGGCCTCAGAATCAAGTGCCGTCAAAATCCTCAGTCTCGTAAAATTCCAAAGTATTTAATAAAAATAATTTCTTGAAATTTCCTGGTCTTTACATTACTCCCACCATAGGTCTTTACGTCCCTAAAAAGCTACAACACACACTAGGAATACAAATGGGGGTACTGTACACACATCTGAGCCTCCCACTCTTGTGTGCTCTCTTGGAGGTTCCCGTGCTGCTAGTGGATACGCACGAGAGAAATATACCGCCAACTTAGAACCCAATCATGCTGATCCTTGATCTCCATCGGGACCTCCGATAATGTCACCCTGTCATCGATGTACAGCTCCCCATGGTCAATGATGTGGGATGGGTCTTGCCCGTATCTCCTCAACTGTGATATGTGGAAGATGTCATGCACCTGGTGCAACTGAGGTCAAAGGGACTGGCGATAAGCCACCTTACCTACTCTGCTGAGGACCTAGAAGGGTCTGATAAATCGTGGAGAAAACTTGCCGCCCCGACCAAATCTCTGTTGATCTTGTCTATGTGAGACTCGTAGGAAAATGTGGTCTCCATCCTCGAACTCCAGTGGTCTCGGTCTCGTATCAGCATAAGAATTCTGTCTATTCTGTGCAGTCTTTATCCAATCCTGGATGATCTGCACCTTCTCCTTCATAGCCTGAACCATCTCTGGACCTATAATGATGACTCCCCTGGGTCATTCACGCACCGAGGTGATCTGCACGTTCGGTCATACAGTGCCTTGTAAGGTGCCATCTTGATGGTGGAGTGATATCTATTGTTGTACGCAAACTCCACCGAGGGTAGGTGATCCTCCCAGCTACGACCAAAGTCAAGTACACAAGCACGAAGCATGTCCTCGAGAGTCTGAATGGACCTCTCTATCTGGTAGTCTGTCTGAGGATGGAAGGCGGTTCTCAGACATAGATGTGTCCCAAAATACTCTTGAAACCACTTCTATAATCGGGATGTTAATTGATCATCCCGATCAGAAACAATAGTCGATGGCACACCGTGAAGCAGTATGATGTACAGAATGTTTAGGCGTCCTATGATCTCCACTGAGCCCTGCTCTCTGATCGGTTGGAAATGGGCCAAATTGGTGAGTTGGTATACGATCACCCAAATAGAGTCGTGTACTCTAGATGTATACGGATGCCCTGTCACGAAATCCATGGATATCCCATCCCACTTCCACTCTGGGACATCTAAGGGCTGTACCAAGCCTGCTGGTACCTTGTGCTCTGCCTTCACTTGCTGACAAGTGAGGCATCGTGAAACGAACTCTTCTATATCCTTCTTCATACTCAGCCACCAGTGCTGTCGTATGAGGTCCGGGTACATATTTTCCACTCTTGGAGGAACCGCTAGAGGGGAAGTGTGAAACTCCATCATAACATCCTCCTGCAATGCATCTGGTATCATAGTATGTCCCCTGAAGAGGATGATGTGATCCCCTCCATCAGAAAATCCATTAGGCACTTACCCTGTGGATATCGGAGCACGTCACATCTCACAGTCAACTTCCACATGTAGTGCCTCTCTGACTCGCTGAAGGAGTGAAGAAGTGACTGTGAGTGACTGTATAATGGTTGCTCCATCTCTATCCGCAAAGGATACACTACTGGAATGTGGGTTTTCCCCCACACTTCCATAACAATGGTTTCATGAAACCATTGGTAAAGGATAGTTTAGGGAATCTTTTACCAACAGTTCCATAGAACTATTGGTATAGGTGTGTTTGTGGGAGCTTTTACCAATGGTTCATTAGAACCATTTCTATATATGAAGTTGAGGGGAGTTTTACCAACGGTTCAATGAGAACCATTGGTATAGGTGTGTTTCGGGGAAGATTTTACCAACAGTTCTAAGGAACCGTTTGTTTAGGTTTGGCCTGAAGGTATATAACAATTGTTTTAAGAACCATTGGTAAAACTTTCCCCCAAATAACCAGCAGCTCTTCCTCTCCCCCATTCATGATACAGAACTCTAAACGTGAGCAACAGGCGATCTTGGAGCTCCGTCGGCGAGTGCAGTTTGGCGATCTTGGAGCTCCTTCAACTTCTTCTTCCTCCATCCCATTCAAGGTGTTCAATCCCCTTCATAATCTTATCAGAACCATCCTAAATTATGTATCTTCTTAACTGGTACATTATTTTTATTGAAATTTATCTAATATTTCAGTTTTTTGTTTTCAATTTGATGTGCATATGTTTTTGTTTATATTTTGATTTAACCTATATGTGATGATCTTGTATCATCATTAATATGTGTCCAATGGTTCTTTGATCATTGTTTTCTGGAGAATGAATGGTTTAGGAACAACATTACAAGTATGTTCCAGTGAGACTATTTTAATATAAGGGGAAACAAGATTATGATCTACAAGGGGGTGATTGAGTTGGTAGAGACCAAAAATATTTTTTTCCTTGTGTTCAAGAACCATAAATAGAGTGTTCCAATTAGGTGGTAATCAGTAAATATGTAGGTAAGATTTCCGGGACTATTTCATGCAGTTGAATATGTCGCGCCATAGTGGTTTTTGAATGTTTGAGGTACTCTTAGTGTATTGTAAACCCTCATTTGTTCCATATTCATTTAAATTGATTTAATATCATTTTTTCACAGATACTATTATATCCTCCCAACCATTATTTGGAGTGTATTTTTATTCTTATGGTGTTAAATGTTTTAGAAAATGTCCATACTAGCTTATTTTATGTGTTCTAGGGGATTAGACTGATGACAGGGATGACTGATTATTGTGGTGGTATTCTTTTCATATAAATATACATATACTATGTCATCAAATGAATCAACTAGTTATATTCCTTATAGATTTTTATCAAATGATTCTGAAGGAGGGTTGTGTAATCATATTGGGATAGAAAAAAAGTAGTTTTTGTTATTGAGTTGGAATTTTAGGTGGGAATTTGATATGTGGACCACCTAGTTTATGTGATTGTTCATACGTTTATAGAATAGATTAAACCTATTATGTTGGAGGATACCAATTTTGTTAGGGTTTTTGTTTTTGTTTTTTATGAGGTGGTTGTGATGATACTCCCTTGACATGATTTTGAGATTGAGATAGAACAAAATACTGGTGCTACTCAAATTTCAATAGCTATTAGTCTGTTGTATCCAACATTGAAACAGAAAATTATTTTTATAAATCAAATTTTATTGAATTGTAATCATTAATATGTCATAGCATCAATCATTAAAAAATAATTTCATAAACTATATTTTCATTTAAACTATAAATATAATGATGAAAGAGACATTATAGGGATGGAAAATCATATTCATTAGATTTATGTAGAAAATTATTGTTTTTATCAACCCAAAATTCATGGAAAAAAATAATAAAAACCATATATACTCCTAAAATCAATCTTGGGAATGATTCTTTATATGACCCACTACTAATGGTATTTTTAAGGATATTAATACATAGAAAGAAACAAAATGTCTCTTAACAGATCAATTTTTCCTAATATTGTTTATAGAGAACTTCTTCATCTCTATTAACTATTTAAGATTCATTGACAGCCCGCCCACCCCACCCCCGAACACCCGCCCACCACCCCTCGGACACCCCCATCCCCCCGGACGCCCCCACCCCATAGAAAGCCCCCCAACCCTGGAATTCCCCCCACCCCCTTGACACCCTTGACCCCACTGGACAACGCCGCCACCCCCATGGACAGCCCGACCACCCCCCGTGGAAAGCCCGCCCACCCCCCTGGACAGCCCGCCCACCCCCCTGGACACTCTAGACCCCTGGAAAGCCCCGCCACCCCCATGGGCAGCCTGCCCTCCCCTGGACACCCTATAACCCCCCCCCCCTGGACAGCCCCACCCACCCCTTGGACACCCCGCTCACCTCCTTGGACAGCCCACCCACCCTCCTGGACTCCCCATACCCCATTAGGCAACCAGACCACCCGCATAGACAGCCCGCCAACCTAGACACCCCAACCCCCAAAGACAGTCCCCGACCCCTTGGACACCTCCGACCCCCCCGGACGGCCCCACCACCCCCCAGACACCCCGCACCCCCTTGGACTCCCCGCACCCCACTTGGACAGTCCCACCACTCCCCTAATCCTCATCCTACTCCTCATCCTGATCTCCCGGACGATGTTAATCTATAAAACTCATGTACTCCCAACAAGATCCTTAAGGATTATATATTCCTTGTTCCACTTCCAATATCATACTGGGCAATCGTTGAATATAGGCATTAGAAATTTTGTATCTTATTTTCTTATATACACTATATTTTGTTTTATTTCTTAATATGATTCTCATATAGATTAATGTGTTACTAATGCTTTCATATAAAGTAAACAATTCTCATTTACCTAAATATTTTTTTGATTAAACATCAATGTTTTTGAATTTCTTTAAAATGACTTATTGCAATTTTTTATAGAATGGACAAAAGTTGGATGTATGAAACTGATCGAATTTCAAACGGTTTTCAAAATAATTTGAACAGCTTTGCAGATTTTGCATTTGACATAGATTCAGATAGTGGTCGCATACACTGACCATGTTTTAATTGTCTTGGAAGACCTTGGTTGAGTTTTAAAGCAGTTAGATATCATATACCAAATATGGTTTCCAAACAAACTATTATGCGTGGTATCACAATAGAGAGAAAATGGAATCTAAAAATGTTAATGATCCAAATGATAGGACTGAATTGGAGAGTTTGATATATGATCAGTTAGCATTTATTTGGCATCATGAGAAGGAAATGATATCCAGCTAACAATATTTCGATACAAGCACACATGATGTGTCCAACGAAAATGATGATGTTGATAGGGTGAAGAAATTGAATGATGCTGCGACGAATCTAGTATATAGGCAATGTAGTAAAATGAAAAAGTTGGAATTTTTAATCCGATTGATTCATGGGAAAACTATATATGTGATTTCAAATATTGTAATTGATTACATTCTTACCTTCTTGAGGGACCTACTTCCAAATGATGTAGATATTCCCTCAAACCACTCTATGGCTGGGAAGTGAGTTGATGAAGTTGGATTCTCAAAAAAAATCATGCATGCCTGAATGATTGCAGCTTATTTTGGGAGGAAACTGCTGACAGAAATGATTGTATCAAATGTGGAACCTCCTGATGGAATCCAAAAGATGATGGAACACCATCTCGTGTGCCACAAAAAGTAATGTGGTACTTTCCATTGATCCCTAGATTATAGAACCTTTTCATGTCTGATGAAATATCTGTAAAAATGAGATTGCATGACACCGAGAGAAAAAAGAATAATGAGGAGTTGGTTTACCCTGCAGATGGATTTTCATGGCAGAGATTTGATGCTCGATATCCTGAATTTGAAACCGACGTTTGTAATATGAGACTGGGTCTTTCATGTGACGGTTTTAATCCATTTGGGTAGATTCTTACTTCGTACAACACATTCCCGGTTTCCATAAACATTTATAACCTTCCCCATTGGTTGTGTATGACAAAGTCATACAATTACTTGAGTATACTTATATCTGGCCCTTATGATCCCAACAATGATATTGATGTATACATGCATCCTTTAATAAAAGAGTTGAAACTTATTTGGGATGTGGGTGTGCCCACATACGATACATGTTCAAGAGACATATTTCAAATGTGTGTTGTGCTTATGTGGACGATCAATGATTTTCCTGCTTACGCAATGATGTCTGGATGGAGCACAAAAGAAAAATTGCCATGTCTTGTTTGTAAGAAGAATACTAGATCGAGAATACTGAAATATCATTGTAGTTTTAGTTTTATGGGACATCGACGATTCTTTCCAATGAACCATCCATATAGAAACAATCATCAATGATTTGACAATACCATAGAGAATGAAGATCGACCTCAACATATGTCTAGAACTGATGTGCTTAAAGAATTGAAAGATTTTAGTTATTCACTTGGGAAGGGTGTAATGAAATCTAGAAAGAGGGAAAATGTTTCCAATGATAACTGTTACAATTGGATGAAGAAGAGTATATTCATTGAGTTGTCGTATTGGTCAATGAACTTGTTACGTAATTTCATAGACATAATTCACATTGAAAAGAATATATGTGAAATGTTGCTTTCGATTCTTCTAAATGTCAAGGGGAATAAAAAATATGATTTACGATCTCGGTGTGACTTGGTAGATTGGGGGATCAGTCCGGAATTACATCCGATCTGTATCAGTTAAAATAAATGGCAAGTTCTATGTGCTTCTTATGTGATGACACCTCCTAAAAAAAATCAATTTCTAGAAGTGCTAGTGACTATTAAAGTTCTTGATGGCTATTCAATCAATATATCAAATCGGGTCAACCGAAAAGAGTTGAAGCTGAAATCATTAAAGACTCATGATTATCACGTCCTTTTTCATGAGTTGATTCCAATAGCAATTAGTCTTCTATTTTCCAACAATGTTAGAGTCATATTTATTCGTTTTGCTATTTTTTTATAGATCTTTGTGAATAGAGGTTGTCCAAATACTTCTTGCAAAAACTATTGGCAGAGACACCATTAATCTTGTGTTAGTTATAGAAAATATTATCTCCATCATTTTTTACATGCATGTTGCATATGACTGTCCATCTTCCGACTGAAATAATTCTTGGAGGACCCTTTTATTTCCGTTGGATGTATCCAACTGAAAGAAACATGTACACATTGAAATCATATGTTCGAAATAGGAATTATCCTGAAGGTTCTTTTGTGAACGGTTACTTGGCTCAAGAATGTATCGATTTCTTCACAATGTATTTGTATGATCTTACTTCGAGAATAAACGGACCAATGAAAAATGAAGAAGAACAATATGGGAAAATTGAACCTAGTTTTCCACCACATCCTCAGACAAGAGGAATTCTGGGATCATATACATTGACGACATTAAGCCTTAAAGAGTGTGAGATGGCACATCGCACAGTGTTTTTCAATTGGGATTTGTTCGATAAGTATACGAAGTATGTAAATTGTAAATTTATCTCTTATCTTATCTCATGTAATTCTAAATATTTGTTAAACTATTATTATTTTTATATATAGGGAACATAAGGAATTGATATATAGAAAGCATCGTTCTTTATCTTTGAAAAGGAAAGAGACTTTGCCTAGCAAAGGGTTTTTTGTTTGGTTGAAATTGATGGTAAAAATTTTTCATTAATAACTAAATAAAAATAATATTTAATTAAGTTTACTATTTGATTACATTTCAGGTATCGAGTTTTCCTGCAGACTCTATTTCTGAGGAAATAAGGGCTTTGGCTTTTGGTCCTAATTCCATGGTTCGTGCTTGTAAATCACTTGTGATCAATGGATACAAATTTATTATCACTGAATGAGAATGAAACATGAGAACACAACATAATGGTGTTATGATGACTTCAACAACAGACTGTTATTCCAGTTCATCAGATACTAGGCCTCATTCTGAAAATGTTTCTTATTATGGAGTCATGGAGAAAATAATAATTTTCGATTATTACTCGTATGGTCGAGTCACGATGATGAAATGTCAATGATTTGATACAATGGTGTCACAAGGCACCTTTATTGATGATTTTGGATTTCAAGTTATTGACATGACTCACACTCTTTCCACTGATGAACCATATGTATTGGCATCAATAGTGAAACATGTTTTTTATGTCAAGGATCATCATCATCCTAAATTTGGTGTAATTATTGAAGTAAATAGCATACATGTTATTGATGATGGTGATGATGAAGTTGAATCTATCCCTACTACAATTGGAAGTAATCCGTTTATTACTTATGATGATGACAATCGATCAATTGTCAGAGTTGATTGTGAACCCGAAGTTGTGGTGGGAAACATATAGAATCATACAGTCGTGTTCTCACCTACATCTTTCACCTACATCATTCAGAGTGTGTATCCTAGTAAATACCTTAAACCCACCATTTATCTTCTTTTACATTATGTTTTTTATCATAATTGTTTTTATATATTTATTTTGGGTTACACATTAGTTATCTATTTCTAATTACTTCCATATTTGTTTTCATTTAGGAAATGACAACCATTGAAGAGAGGCAACGGAAAAAGATGACATATAATAATCATCGCATGGTACAGATGGGTGTTCCTCCACTCATCCATGTAGTGAGTATTTTTTTTCAAATATAAATATTTCAATAAATTATAATATCATGTGTTTACTTTTGTGTTAAACATTTTTTTCAGGATCGACCCCCTAGACAAGAGATATCGGACAAAGATCCTGATATGGCTCCTAGTAGAGAGGATGGTGGTAGGAGGGGGGTGGTGTCAGAGATGGAAGATCATCTAGTGGTCCCGGTACTGAGGCCGATGGTACATGGGCTCGTGGGGAGAGAGTTAGACGATCCAATGCCACATACATATCTTCTTTTCCCCATTTTTATCCTTCCATGTCTTCAGGGACACACGAGATATTTATACCTCCACTGTTTACACAACCAGTTGGCCAGACGTCTATGCCATCATCTTTTGCTTCTGGTTCATTATCTCCGAGATATTATATTCCAACTTCTTCGACTCCTACTGTGACACAATATGTGTTTGAGGAGCATACAATGAGGGACACTCCACCTGTACAGGATATTCCTTCATATTCTGCACATCCAGTGATGCCCATTGATCCGACTACCATAGTTATATTTATATAACTCTATCAAATTTTTATACCAAAATTTAATTTATTATAACTTGTACTGATATTATTTTTCATTAATAACAGATTCATCTACAGATAGGAGGTGGGGGAGGGGGAGTACTCGCTTGCGTGTGGTATGGAACCGCCAGACACAGTTTATGGTTGAATACGATGTTGATGGAAAAATGATTGAGAAATCTGGGAAGGAATGTCTGGGTTTTTTGGTGACGCTAGCCAAATACTCCGATATCATTCCTGTCAGCCCTCTCTCAAGGAGATGTCTGCCACACGAAGTCAAAGATAACGTGTGGGAACAAATATGGGTAAAAAATATATTGGATTTAATGTAGTATTTTATTGTATTTATATGAACTAATCTATTGGGTTTCAGCTTCAGTTTAACTTATCTGATGGCGAAGGTGCATGGCCAGTGCATTTAAAAGAGTTAGGAGAGCTTTGGGGAGCTTATAAGCATGACCTATATGATGGCTGGTTTGATAGAGTGGGAACGGAGTTAGAGACATTACCTATCGTGGATGACTGTCCGATAGAGAAATATCTCCAAATGATTACCCATTGGGCGACTGGAAAATTTAAGGTAATAATCTCATTTGAGGTATTTAAATGAGAGTTTTCATATTTTTCATTAATATAATCATATTTATTATTAAAAATTATTTAGGAATCTTCTGAAAAGAACAAAAAAATATTGATTCTATGCAATACCTCCAAACTTTGGGGCTCACAACTATGTCAGATCATGAGAGGCAACTGGTAAGATATAGTTGTTTATAATTTTTTTAGGACATTCCCTTATTACTGTTTCCTACTTAAATTATGAGATTTATTGAATATTTAATATAGGATTATACTTGCACATTATATTGTTTCAAAATTATTACACAAGCACAAAATTATTATTGAAGGACGTATCCCTCGAGCAAAATTGTTTTGCTCGAGTAGAAGAAAAAAAGATGAAACTGTGGTAAATGAATCATCCCAAGAAGAGATTGAATGTTTTAATTTGTTTATTTAAAAGTTTAATATTTATTTTAAAATTTATTAATCTATTAATATTTTTAACAGGCTGCTTTTGAGGCACTTGATTCCAAGGAGCCTGACAATTTTGGGCCACACGATCATTTATATCAGGTTTTGGGAGAGGAGTACTCTGATCGAGTATGCTGCCGACCTGGTAAGAATATAGCCCCGAGGAGGTATTGGTCCTCTCTGGGTATCCATTCTAGTACCACTGAGTTGGAACATGTCAAGGAGAATGAAATACAATATGAAAAAAGGGTCACAGAGTTGGAAGTACAAGTTCAAATGAGGGACAATGAATTTATGAAACTGATGAAAGCTTTATCTTCATCACTTCCACCAGAGGCTAGCGCGGCTTGTCAGACATTTATGTCATCGATGGGTGCATTATGCAATGAACCAGGCAGTTTCTCAAGTGGCGGTCGAGATGATGACATTCCTAGTGATGAAAAGGATGCTGAAGAGGATGAGGAATTAGATGAGGATGAGGACAAGGGTGAGGATGGGGCCGAGGAAGAGGATGAGGCCGACGATGAGCATGGGGATGATGATGAGGATGTTGAAGAGGACAGAGATGGTAGTGAGGATGAGGTCGATGATGACAGTGGTGATGGTGATGGTGATCAGGGGCATATTAATCCATTATGTTTTTGAATTCTGTATAACTCTTTAATTTTGAACCTGGTTTTCCACTCTGGTGTTTTCCTCTACTTCATAGAGATGTTGTTAACAGATCTCTTTTTTGCAGTTGATTCTTATTGTATGATTAGTCTACAACCTAGACCTTTAGTATTCCTTGGTACTGTGATACCCATTTTTCAATTTTTTATTACTTAGCATTCTTAGTTACCCATGTATTTCATGTTTTTTTTCATTTTCCTATAGAAGTTCATTTTATGTCATTTATGCCTGATAGTTTTATGCCTGATAGTAACATGCGTGGCATAATCACATGAAAATAAATGTGCTTTTTCAAGTAGTAATTGTACATTGTTGATTATGTTCATATTTTTGGGTTTTTTAAGTGAATCATGATGTTTTTTAATTTCCATTCTATTTTGGGGATGATTTCTATTTTAGTAATGGTGGATCTTCTGGGAATTTTGGGGATGCCAACTCAATTCTGGAATACTAATTGAAGTGTATCCAAATTTATAATACATATTATTTTAACAAATTTCTTATACATAATTATGAATTTCTTATTAAAGTGTTTCCCTATTAGTCATACATAGAATGTATTGTTATTTTTAAATATTATTATATCTGCATGTAAACTTATTTCATGAATGAGAAGGTGCTGGGGGAAGAGGTTGGGCAGGGGGAGGGGAGGGGAGGGGGCTGCTGGGTGAAACGGGTGGGTAGGAGGGGAGGGGAAGGGGGCTGCTGGAAGAAAAGTGTTGGCAGGGGGGAGCGGAGGGGAGGGGATGGGAGGGGGAGGGGAGGGGAGGGGGCTGTTTGGTGAAAATGGTGGGTAGGAGGGGAGGGGTAGGGGGATGCTATACGAAAAGGGTGGGCAGGGGGGAGGGGAGGGGAGGTGCTGGGGCTGGGCAGTTTGGAGGGGAGTGCAGGGAAGGGGAGGGGAGGGGAGGGGAGGGTAGGGGAGGGACTAGGTGATGGCAGGAGGGAGGGGGATGTTGGGGGAAAAGGTTGGGCAGGGGGGAGAGGGCTGCTGGTGGAAAAGGGTGGGCAGGGGTATGGGAGGGGAGGGGAAGGGGGCTGTTGGAGGAAAATGGTGGGTAGGGGAGAGGGGGATGATGGTGGAAAAGGGTGGGAATGGGGGAGGGGATGGGAGGGGATGGTGTTGGGAAGGTTGGATGGGAGGTCAGGGAAGGGGAGGGGAGGGGAGGGGAGGGAGGGGATAGGAGGATGATGGCAGGAGGGATGTGGTGATGGGGGAAGAGGTTGGGCAGGGGGAGGGGAGGGGAGGGGGCTACTATGGGGAATGGGTGGGCAGGGGGGAGGGGAGGGGAGGGGCTGGTGCTGGGCAGGTTGAAGGGGAGGGTAGGGAAGAGGTGGGGAGGGTATGGGAGGGGCTAGGTGATGACAGGAGAGAGGGGCTGATGGGGGAAAAGGTTTGGCAGGGGGGAGGGGAGGAGAGGGGCAGGGGATGGGCTGCGGGGGGAAGGGGCTACACAGGGGGGGTTCTGAGGTGGGAGGGGGAGGTGCTACATGTTTCATTGATTTTGTTTCCTTTTTTTATTTTAAATGTATGTTACTTCAGGATTACTATTTCAATTTGTTGAGAATAAATTTTCCAATCATGTTCCAATAAAATTTATACTTTCTACTGTTGCTTAGATGTGGAGATGTGTGGAGGAAAATTATTCAGGGAAATCAACAGTTTGGTTATTATGAAGTTCAATGTGTCTTTTTTGATGGGTCTTCTCTTAATGAAAAGGACATGTCTCTTTTGTTTGGATTTATGATACGAAGTCAGCACACAATGGTTATTGCTGAACTGTAATCACATTTGGGCCAACATGTGAGTTTTAAACATGGTATAAAAAATTCTCATTGGTTGGAAACTAATATTGTTATAGGTGCATAATATTGATCATTCATGATGTCCTATTCAAACAGACCTTTAGGGAGGGTGTCTTCATTGCAGATGCATTTGGTTCTCAAAGTGTCTTTCATTTGTTTAAAATGAATGCACTTTTAAATGAAATAAACGACCTACGGAAAACCAACCAAACACATTCGTATTGTGATGATACTTTAGAAAAACGATCCATCAGTCATTTGTGACGTGTACGAGTCAACCCCGCCTCAATCTGAGGAGCGGTGTGGCCAGCACCACTCAATGTGTCTCACTTTTCATTGAAATGGACAACAGTTTAAGTCAAAACAACAACTGACATATGGAAAATGGAGCAAATGAATTCATCATATGTTGATAATTTAGGAAATGTATCCACGGGTCATTTTTGACGTTTACAAGTCAACCCCACCATAATCTAATACACGGTGTGGCCGGTATCACTCGAAGTGTCTCACTTTTATTTGTAATGGACAGGATTTTATGTAAAAACAACAACTGGCATACGAAAAACCAACAAAAAGCATTCCGATTCTGTTGATACTTTAGGAAAAGTTTCCATGTGTCATTTGTGACGTGTACAAGTCAACCCTGCCTCAATCCGAGGGCCGCTGTGGCCGGTACCTCTCAAAGTGTCTTTCTTTTGTTTAAAATGGATGTGCTTTTATGTAAAATAAAAGACATATGGAAACCCAAAAAACGCATTAGTATTGTGTTGATACTTTAGGAAAAAGATCCATGGGTCATTTTGGATGTGTACGAGTAAACCCTGGCTCAATCTGAGGTGCAGTGTGGCCGGCACCACTCAAAGTGTCTCATTTTTCTTTGAAATGGAAAACAGTTTAAGTCAAAACCACAACTGACAAATGGAAAATGGACCAAACACATTCATATTCTCTTGATACTGTAGTAAAATTATCCATGGGTCATTTGTGACATGTACGAGTCCACCACTCCTCAATCGGAGGCACGGTGTGGCTAGTATCACTCTAAGTGTCTCAATTTTTTTTGAAATGGAGAGGATTTTAAGTGAAACCAACAATCGGCATACGGAAAACCGACAAAATGCATTCGGATTTAGTTGATACATTAGGACAAGTTTCCATGGTTCACTTTTGACGTGTACGAGTCAACCCCTCGTCAATATAAGGGTCGGTGTGGCCGGTACCGCTCAAAGTGTCGTTCTTTTGTTTAAAATGGATGCGCTTTTAAGTAAAATAAATGACATACGGAAAACCAATGAAACACATTCGAATTGTTTTGATACTTTAGGAAAAAGATCCATTGGACATTTGTGACATGTATTATTAAACCCCAATTCAATCTAAGGCTCAGTGTGGCTGGCACCACTCAATGTGTCTCACTTTTCTTTGAAATGGACAACTGTTTAATTCAAAACAATAACTAACATATGGAAAACAGAACAACACATTCGGATTCTGTTGATACTTTAGGACAAGTATCAATGGGTCAGTTGTGACGTGTACGAGTCAACCCCTTCTCAATCTAAGGCACAGTGTGGCCGGTACCACTCAAAATGTCTCACTTTTATTTGAAATGGACAGGAATTTAAGTGAAAACAACAACCGGCATACAGAAAACTGACCAAATGCATTCGGATTTTGGTGATACATTAGGAAAAGTTTCCATGGGTCATTTGTGATGTGTACGAGTCAACCCCACCTCAATCTGAGGGCTGGTGTGGCCGATACTGCTCAAAGTGTCCTTCTTTTGTTTAAAATGGATGGGCTTTTATGTATAATAAACGACATATGGAAAAATGATGAAACACATTTCGATTGTGTTGATACTTTAGTAAAAATATCCATTGGTAATTTTTCATGTGTACGAGTCAACCCCACCTCAATCTGAGGTGCGTTGTGGCCGGCACCACTCAAAGTGTCTCACTTTTCATTGAAATGGACAACTATTTAAGTCAAAACAACAACTGACATACGGAAAATAGACCAATCACATTCAGATTCTATTGATACTTCAGGAAAAGTATCCATGGGTCATTTATGATGTGTGCAAGTCAACCCGGCCTCAATATAAGGCATGGTGTGGCCGGTACCTCTCAAACTGTCTCACTTTTATTTGAAATGGATAGGATTTTAAGTGAAAACAACAACCGGCATACGGAAAACCGACCAAACGCATTCGTATTCTGTTGATGCTTTAGGAAAAGTTTCCATGGGACATTTTTGACGTGTACGAGTCAACCCCGCCTCAATCTGATGGCAAGTGTGGCTGGTACTACTCAAATTGTTTTTCTTTTGTTTAAAATGGATGCACTTTTATTTAAAATAAACGCCATATGGAAAACTGATCAAATGCGTTCGGATTGTGTTAATACATTAGGAAAATGATCCATGTGGCATTTGTAATGTGTACGAGTCAACCCCGACTCAATCCGAGGCGCGGTGTGGCCGGCACCACACAATGTGTCTTACTTTTCATTGAAATGGACAACATTTTAAGTAAAAACATCAACTGACATACAAAAAATGGACCAAACGCATTCGGATTCTATTGATACATTAGGAACTGTATCCATGGGTCAATTGGGACATGTACGAGTCAACCCCACCTGAATCTGAGGCATGGTGTGGCCATTACCACTCAACATGTCTCACATTTATTTGAAATGGACAAGATTTTAAGTGAAAACAACAACTTGCATGCGGAAAACAGACCAAACACATTCGGATTCTCTTGAAAATTTAGGAACACGTTCCATGGGTGATAAGTGATGTGTATGAGTCAACCCTGCCATAATCTGAGGCGCGGTGTGGATGGTACCACTCAAAGTCTCTCTTTTGTTTGAAAAGGACATCATTTTAAGTGAATACAACTGAAATTTACACTCATCAATGATAGTCGTGAACTCTTTTTCATGATTTGGGTAGTTTCACTCATGGGTTCATAAGTGATGAGACTCCTAATAAAATACCTTTTCACCATATATTATAAACAATACATGTTCAATGTAAAATTCATCACAAATCATTACATACCCAAATCTATGATCGAAAAAATGGGATATGATCCAATTTCAAACTCTTATTCAACTCTAATAGGTATTTCTCATAATATTTTGCCTATTAGAATTTGATGGCTAGGTTGGGGGGTTGTGCTGGTTGGGGGCTTGTGCAGGGGTGGGGTGAATTACAATCGGATGATTGTTTTCATATGAAGATTTAAATATGGAATTGTAGTACATGACATGGTTGGAAGAGTTTGATGGTTTTATGTTTTTTGGTCTATGTTAGGTGTTTTTTATACTGTTTTATGTTTTTATGTGGTTTTTGTGATATTTTTTATGAAGGTGTAGGTGTATAGTGGAGGGGCTTCTGCAGGGGGGCAGCTGTGCATCAGTTCGAGAAAAACTCAATACCAACGGTTCTAAACCATCGGTATAAGAGTGCTGGAATTCTGAAAAAACATTATACCAACAGTTTAGAACCGTTGGTATAGGTGCTCTAGAATTCAGGAAAAACACAATACCAATGGTTTAGAACTGTTGGTATAGGTGTTCAAGAATTATGGAAAAACTCAATACTAACGGTTCTAAACCATTGGTATAGGTGTTCTGGAAAATCACATTACCCACGATTGAAAACCGTTGGTATAATAATTCTCAAAAAATAGAGTACCAACAGTTATAACCATTGGTATACATTGGGAGATATTTAATAAATCAATATTCCAACAGTTTAGATCAAACCGTCAGTATAAGGCTTTCCTCACAACTTACTAACTAAATGTTTGGAAAACTGTTGGTATAGGCTATACCAACGGTTTTCCAGCCTATAGCAATGGTTAAGAACCATTGGTATAACCTTATTTTCTAGAAGTGATATCTGCAACATGGCTAGCTGCTCCGTCGCCTCTCCCAGTACCTGAATGCCCGATCTTCTGCCGAGAGCATGAGCTACAACGTTCGCCTTCCCAGGAGTGTACACTATCTCAAAGTCATAGTCTTGAAGGAACTCGAGCCATCAACACTATCTCTAGTTCAGGTCCTTTTATGAGAATATTTACTTGAGACTTTGGTGGTTAGAGTAGACTATAAAGTGCTCACCCATCAGATAATGCCTCCACATCTTCATGGCGAACACCAATGTTGCTAACTCCAGGTCATGGGTAGCGTAGTTCTGCTCATGTAATCTTAAATTCTGCAAACCATATGCAATCACCGCTCACCCGTGCATCATGACACACCCATGTCCGGTCCCTAATGCATCGTAGTAAACTATATACCCAACGCCTTCCTCTGGTAGCCTCAATATGGCCGCACTGGTCAATCTCTATCTCAGCTCTTGAAAGCTCTGCTAACATCTATCTGACCACACTAAGGGTTTCCACTTTTTTTTCAAAGTTTAATGTGGTGCTGCAACTCCTGTAAAGTCTACCACAAATCTCCGATAGTGCCCTGCCAAACCTAGGAGACTCCACACCCCCGTCACACTCTTGGGTGGCTCCCGATTAAGCATTGTGTCGATCTTCACTGGATCCACAACTACTCTAGCCTCCAAGATGAGGTGTCCTGGGAAATGACCCTCTCGAATCCAGAACTAGCACTTTGAGATCATACCATAAAGCTGGTGCTCTCTGAGTGTGTCCAGAAAAACCCACAAGTGGTAGGCATGCTCCTCCTCAGTAGTCGAGTAAATCAGTATGTAGTCGATGAAAACTACGAAAAATTTATCGTGGTAAGGATGGAAGATCATGTTAATGAGACTCAAGAACATAGCTGGTGAATTGGTTTTGATGTAGGTCATATCAAAGAACTCATAGTGGCCATATCGACACCTGATGGCCGTCTTCTACACATCCTCATCTCTAACTCTGAGCTGGTGATAACCTGACCTGAGCGCTATCTTCGAGAACCATCGTGCTCCCTTGAGCTGATCAAAGAGGTCATCAATCCTTTGAAGTGGGTACTTGTTCTTTACAGTCACCTGATTCAGGTGACTGTAGTTGACACACTATCGCTAGCTCCCATCCGCCTTCATGGAGAACAAAAATCAGAGAAGCCCATGGTGAAACACGTGGTCGGATGAATCCATTCCCCTACAAGTCCTCCAGCTGTACCTGCAGCTCACAAAGCTCGGCGCGAGCCATCTGATATGCTGGAGTATATATATGGGTGATCATGGGGTATAGTTCAATGTAGAAGTCTACACCTCTGCGAGGAGGTAGTCCAAGAACATCATCAGGAAAAACGTCTACATATTGATCCACCACAACAAGAAAAATCGGACTCCACACATCAACTACTCCAAGGAGGATACTATCCAACTGAAGTGTGATCGTCTTACCTCTCCTCTACGTACGTCCATCCTTCACTACAAAGTATCCCTTCTCACTGGTGAAGGTGAACCTTCTCCCATCCATGCGGACACACAGCACTTTGTGCCTAATACAGTTGATCTGAGCATGAATTGTAGATAACCAGTCCATAGAAAAGATGACATCATAAGACCTCGACTCCACTACAAGAAGATCCCAGCCAAAGCTCTCGCCTCCTAGAGTAAGCTCACACTGCCATCACCGGTGCGTAATCATCAATTCTGCTCCCGTAAGAGTTTCTAGATGTAAGGATCGAGCCAACGACTCTGTAGGAATCTCCGATCTCCGAACAAGGGTAGAGACAATAAAAGAATGACTCGCTCCTATGTCTATAAGTACATAAACATAGGTGGTGTAGACAAAGATAGTACCTCGAATAATTTCAGGTGTGCTGTGGTCATAGGCCTTGACTGTTTGGATCTGAGCCCACCTCTGTCCGCCAGCTCCCTATAGTCGGGGAGGACATCCTGGTGGTGGTGGTGGTAGAGCCTCGAAATGTCGTCCACCACCCGCTGCTAGGCCAGCTCCTCTGCCTTGTCCACATGCTCCTGACGGACCACCATAGACGAACCTCTACCTCTGCTAGGGAGGTCCCTCTACCGTCTACAGCTCGTCTTCATGGCGGGTAGGGTTGTCTCGAGCCATGTGAACCTAACCGCCACATGCATTGCACTACCTGACCCTCATATAGATGGATCTGTTTCATGTACCCCACACATCTGAACCAGTATCCTGAGGTCACCCACCTGATGGCCACTTACTCTTGGACATCTGCATTAACTCTTTACTGCCAGATCCAGAAGAATCTACTACATGTTTTCCTACGGTGGTTCTCGCCCCTGGAGACTGCTCAGCGAAAAAGATATCCACTATAAGGGCTCACTCCAGCACCCCCACTTGCGCTCGGGATGCTGAGGGGAATAGTTGAAGCCCTGATCTCATGCCTCAGTCTCTGCTCAAATGTCTGGGCCCTGAATAACGGGTCACGTACCATGTTTGTGGAGTAGCGTGAGAGGTTGGTGAACCAATCTGATTACTGAGCTACTGTAATTCTACCTTGCTGTAGATTATGTAACCCCTCGATCTGCATCGCACGAAGTGTGGCATGAACAAACTCCGAGTAGAAGAGACTATCGATTTCTGTCCAAAGTAAAGATTACTCGTCATGCACCTGGACCATCAGGCTCCACTATCTACCTATTTCTGCGTGTAAGAGACTCATGGAAATGATCACCATAAGGTCGGCTGGTGTCCCTACCAGTCTGATAACTCTAATTATAGCCTCCATCCAATCCCCTGTTGCATGTGTGTCCGTCTCTCCATGGAACATGGGCGGCCTCTATCGCTGGAACTCATGCAATGCACTCAGGCAGCATGCACTTTCTGCTGCTGGGGATGGTGGTTTTTGTGGCCTAGAATGTATTGGTACCACTGGTGCTTCTGCTGTGATGGGTCCCTACACCGAGGCCTCGTCGCTAGGTGGGATACCATCTCGAACGTTACTTGGAACCCAAGTTGGCTACCTTCAAGGGACCATCATGAATGGAAATAGGTGTTCCATAGTAAAATAGTATACCTGGTGAGCTGACATAATGTAATCACAAAGAAAACATTGGAAACACACATGAAATCAGTGTTTTCGTGCACTGAGTTAGAAATTAGTGGTCAGGGTCCTGGTGTATGGATACGTCGGCCACCGCACCAACACTGGACTCCCTAGAATAAAAACTACACTCAATACTCTTAACACTATTGCTTCACAGTAATATAGATCAGAGTCCTATGTTTTGCGGTAGAACCGACTCCTCTGATACCAATTTTTCATGACCTGTCCTTGGGGCCAAGGCCGTGACTACCCCAAGCCCGCCTTCTATAAGCCAGGGGTTGGTGACTAGCACCGAAGGTGTAATTCACTATACTGGGAAGGAATTTCCATTATAGAAGTAAAGAAACAGAACAGAGTACCCAACTGAAGTAATCACAAAGTAAAAACTATATACAAAAGTAAGTGCTGAAAATAAAGGGGCCGAAAATACAAGCTCAACAGAAAGTACAGTACAACTGAAAAGTCTAGTACAATAGTTGTAATGCAAAACAGCAACCACTGAGTCGTCCTCTGGGAATCCCACCAGAATGGTGGGTACAGATGGCCTCCTCATCACCTCGGGTTCGGCCGTCCCCTCCATGTACGTCTCGCCATGTGGACAACCTCCGGGTACCATCTAGCTCTACTAGCTTTCACCTTGATCAATGTTGTCCATATTCTGCTTCCAACACAACGTTGTGCGGGCATAGCCCATGCAGGGGTGAGTATACGATACTTAGTAGGGACACCGAGACCCACGAAGGTCTCCCAGAATCACCGTAGGAGAATCCAAAGAAGTAAGATAAAAATAAGAAGTATCAACCAAATCTACTTAGGTATATTCCCAATACATATACCTAAGTCATCAATCCCAGTTCGGCTCCACCTCTCGAGCCTAAGCACAACCCAGTCCACATAGGAAATAAGTCGATCACATCGATTATAATGATTGAAGGTAAAGACTCAGCTAACACATGTATACAACTCACGAACAGGGGGGAGATGATTATATGTATCCTCTAAATCATCTCCTCTGCAGAACCCATATAGGATCCTAGTACAGAAGTCATCACTACTGAACCCACGGAGTATCCAAGTACATTACTCATCGCTTCCGAACCCACGGAGTATCCAAGTACATTAGTCATCACTGCCGATCCCACAGAGGATCCATGTACAGTAGTCATCGCTGCCAAACCCATTGAGGATCCTAGTAAAGTTGTCATCGTCGTTAAACCCATAGAGGATCACAGTAGGGTAGTCATCGTAGTCACAACCAGCTCTTGGGTCCTAGCACATAGCATGATCGATTCTGGGAGGGTCTGCTCCTCGAACCAATGGGTCGATACATCAACTATCACGAAGTCCGGAGTTAATGTATCTTGAAGTTCCATCTTGTCAAAAAAAACCCAACGCGATAGACAGTGTGTCAATCAGATGCCTTGTCTGAGAGATATTGGAATTTTATATCCTAGAGCCCGGTTGGAAATATGCTCATTCCAAACCTGGCTGTTTTCCAAAGTCGTCCAAAACGCACATAGAGGATCACTAAAGGATTGCTTCATCACGGGGGGTCGTAATTCCACTCACGGTGTGTCGATGGAGTCACGGTCTATAAGTTATTCATGTTTTAGAGAAAATGGGTCCGGCCTGTTAAGCACAGTGGGATGGTGGGTCGGGTCACCCGGTTTTGGCAGGTCTGACCCGGCAGAGGATCAGACAGGCACGATAAGGCATGCGGCCCGGCCTGAGGGGTGTGTCCCGGTGCGGTCTGACCAGGGGGGCCGAGCGGTCCTAGGTGGTGGGGGGGGGGGGGGGGGGGTCCCCGCTTTGGCGAACCAGCGACACCGAGCGGCTTCGCCCTCCCAACCGGATGACCGACCTTCCTGGTGCAAGTGGCCCGCATAGGCAGGCTGAGGTCCCATCATTGTGGCACCCTCCTGGCACCGTGGCTCCTTCATCCCGGCTGCCTAATGGGCTGGCTGGTTCACTGCCGAGTGGCCCTCATAGTGCGGGTGACGGTTCTACGCAGCACGGTGTCCCTTGTGGCGTCGCGGTCTTTACAGTCCGGCCGGCTTTATCAAGCTTGTTCTTTGTCGGCCAAGCGGCCCTCGGTTGCGGTCCGCTGTTCTTCCACACGTGCCCGGCGCGCGGCCACTGCCTTCGCTCGCCACTGCCTCCATTCCCCACCACTTCCCATTGCGAATTAAATAAACAAGAAACGACATATTGTTGTCGGGATGTGTTTATTCGTCCCACGCCCCCCTGCGTTAGGTGGTAACAATTAGCCAGGGACAATTCCGAAAATTCAAAAAATAATGGGGTACAAATTATTCATTTATAATTTTACAAACCCCTACCTTGATTTCGAGAGCGTATTATGTCATCGAGTCGTGGAAGACAAACTTTTCAGAGGTGGGGCATCGCTGAATATGGATGTCAAATATGTTTATGTCGGGGTGCGTCTGAAGGGAAGTGTCGATGGAGATGTCCTTCACATTCTTCATCAGAGTTGTTCTCTATTGAAGAACGGTGTTCTCTGTAATTTACCAAAGGTTCCTCCCACCAAAATATTTCCCAAGAAAATATTAATGTATGGATTACCCCATAATTATAAACTTTCCATGTAATTCAAAAAGATTAAAAAATTAGAGAAATTAAGTCATTAATTGATCAGTAAATGAAACATGTTGGCAATGTTTATGGGAGAGAGTGAAATAAGTGAAGAGTCAATCTTATGGAGGGAGAGTTGTAATAATAAATACAATGGGAGTTAAATGCGGGGGTTTCAAGGGTGTTGAGGGGAGGTGATATGTTGGGGATCGTGTGGGCCCCACCACACTAATTCTTTTCATGGGAGGTTATGTGGGTGTGGGCCCCAGCACTAACTCCCCATTGTAGGAAATAACAAACATCCTTAAAAATAAAATTGTGTTCCACAAATTTTATTTAATTTATTATAAATCCCCAAATATTAACACTCGGCCAGCATAAAATGCAACTGCGGTAAACATCCCTTTAAGCGAATACCAGCGCTGTGAGTTCATCGCTGTCATCAGATTTCAATTCCGAGCACCGATTCAAAAGATATAAAAACCCCCACGTATGTTTACTAAACATACCCAAACAAAACCTCATAAATTGATTCCGGACACACCGGGCCTCGAAATCAAGTGCCGTCAAGAACCGTAGACTCGAAAAATTTCAAAGGATTTATGAAAAAAATTCCGTGAAATTTTTGGGTCTTTAAATACTTCCCCCATTTACATTTTATAAAATTAATATCCTTATTTTCATAATATTAAATTATGAACATAATATTTTTATTTTCTTGGGGATATGGTTTAATGTTACCAATGTGGTATGTGCCTTATTATACAATCTTATTATTTATCATTATTGTTTACCATTAATCTTCAAATGATTAAATAATAAAATAAATATCTCATTAACATCATGAATTATATTATAATAAGGTTATTAATGATATTTATAAGTAATATAACCAATTATTAATCTTTTTTAAGTAAAACAATTAGGAAAATGTATTTAAGGAAATCCAACATTATATCTCTATGTGGTCATAAATCTTTTTATTTCAAATTTATTTTTCAAAATATTTTAAAAAAAATATTTCAAAACAATTTTATTATTTGTTTTAAAAAAATTCATCCAATTTTAATAATTTTACAAAATTATTATAAATTAATATTCATTTTTTTTCCAAATAATGTTTCTTTAGCTCTTACTGAAAATGTTAAAATAATATTTTAATCTTTTTTTAAACAAAGATCTTTCCTAACATTTTTACATTGAAAAATCATAGTTCATTTTACCTTGAACTTCATGTATTGAATTACCCTCCATAATTAACAATTTTTTTAATAATACAATTCATTTCATCATTGACATTTTTTACATAAAATGTTTTCTATAATATTCTATAAAATCTTCATGTATAAATTTGGTTTTTAACAAATAGCTATAAAAATGGTTTCTATTTTAAAAAAATTGTTTCATAACAGGACATGACATATTCCTTAATAATTTATTTATATGACAATTTATCTTACATTATATGTTACAAAGGTTGTTTTAAATGAAATTAATTTTTACAATATTTTATGATTTTTATTATTTTGGTTTTTTATTTAAAAATTACAAGATTCATTTATAAAAAATAAAAGTCTACAATTACAAAAATATCTCTTAGAGTAAAGATTCTAGGATTTTATAAATTGATATTTAATCAAGTGTTTTATATTACCTTCATTACTTGTAAATTTATTTGAAACCATTTTTACTTATTTTAACCTGAACTCATGATATAACGTTTTACCAGGGCTATTAGTCATTATGGCAAAATATTTAGTTGAACTTATTACATAATTGTATTTATAATGATTCTAAATATGGAATATATTATAAAATATTAAATTTCTAGATTATTTGAAAATTATTTTACATATAATTCATAAGAAAACATTTTAGAATAATGTTTTTATGAATGAAAATGATCTTAAATAATGAAAAGAATAATATGTATTAAAATTGAATTAATTATATTATCTAAAATTGACCCATACATTATTTTATTTCAAATAAATAAAAATCATAAAAGTAATTTTTTGATAATTGATTATGAAAGATAAAATAAAAATATTTCTTAGTTGAAAAAAACAATACTAAATTTCTAAAAAAATGCACCTTTTTTCTAATTTCAACATTATATATTTATATTCATTATGTTGATTATAAAATATATTTTTATCTATAATTTCTTTATTAAATATCATGTAATTATTATATAATTATTAAGTTATAAAAGTGATAATTTATTTAATGTTTTATTAATCACTATTCTTCCATAAATAACATATTTCCGAATTATAAAAAAATTAAGAAAATGATAATGTTGATATTTTGAATTGAAAAATGAAATTTATTCAACAAAATTAAATTTATAATATTTTGTAATTTTTTAAATGAGATTATTAAATAAATTTCTGTAAATTACACTATAGTTTATGAGGGAAAAAAATAATTATAAGAATTAAAGTATTCCATAATCACAAAATTAAAATATTGTAGTTTTAAGAATAGGTAAATTATGTTTTTTCCATTAATTTTTAGAAGTATTTTCTAGATGAGACACATAGATCATCCTTCATTATTAATCATAGATGTAGGAATATTTTTTGAGATCATATGAAACACTATGGATTGGATAACATGAACATGATATTACTGAATATAAATCTCAATGCCTAGTATGGTAAAATGTAATGGTTTACCATAAAAGATATATGGGGATTGTGAAACCATTATCTATATAATGATGTAAATGACCAAGCCATCATTGAATTTTACAAAAGTCTACATTTGTCTCCAAAATGAAACAATGAAGTATGGGATGTGATTGATCAACATAGAAAATGGCACAAGTCATTACAATTTTATAGTATCTATAACTTGATCAAAATTCCATGTTATGAATTAATTTGTAAGGATGCATTAATAACAACTCTCAATAGTTTTATAAATTGCTATAAGGATCATATTAAAATAATATAGATGTTTTTCTAATGAAATAGTTATAGAGATGTGATTCAGAAAAACATATCTCCATAAAACTGATTATAAATAGGAAAACACATTTTAATCATTTGAATATATGTTATTATCCTACAAAGTATTTTTTACTAAATGACCTTTTCCTTAACATCCTCAGGTTGAATACCCATACTCAAAACACTTCAACTCTAGCATTTCAATGGAACCATATAATGCTCTATATTGGATAATATATAGGTCTCAAAATTTCATGGATTAATATTGATGGAGGAAGTAGGTTGGACCTGACCATGTGAAAGAAATATGAAAAAGGTTCAATTCATTTAGTGAAATGGTAGGGAAGCACAAAGTGTTCATAAGATCCATATGGATAATATTCTATGAATTTTGTAGTTTAAAGTCATTTATAATGTTTTAATTTATATATTTCCTTCGAATATTATTTTTTATTTTAGGAAAATAGAAATTAGAGCCCCATATTTGTAGGTATCACTAGGATTCTTAATCGAGTAAGGACTACGATATATTTATTCATTGTTCAACAATACTACTCTTGGGGCACGATTTATTCCTTATATTAATTTTTAGTATATAAATACTAGATCCATTATATGTTTTAAAAATATAATTTTCGTAATTAAATCATCAAATCTATTCTAAGGAACATCTCTTCAAGGTCATGAATTATATTGAAAAATATTTCTAGATCATGAGAACCCGCCAAGTAAATGTTTTATTCATTATTATTTGGTTCATGATGTTTTGTGGGAACCTCACGAAGTAATGAGAAAAATTATCCTTTCATATCTACCTCTATGTGATATAATTCTAAGGATGAAATTATTTTAGGGGAATATAATGTAACAACCCATGTGTTTAGTATGAATATACATTTAAACAAATTTAATATGTTAGTATATTATAATGCACACTACATAGTAATAAATTGAATAGTTACCTATTATAAAATTAAATTTATTATAATATATCTATATGAAATAAAAATAGTGAAATAAATTATCTTCTAAAATTAAAGGGTTCTTATTAACTTAAGAAAAAATCATTGGCTTTATAGAAACTATTCTTAATAAATTAAATATATATTCAAAATTTATTACATCTGAATAATGATAAAATTAAAATGAATTCTTGAATGTAAGTAAATGATTAATATAATCTACTTGGAATATATAATAAATAAATTTTTCATTATAAGAGGTAAAATATTAATAATTTATGTCAAAACAATTTTTTTTTGTTTGATACATTATATTATTTTATATTATTTATTATTATCTAAAATCTAATCTTCTTATAATATAAATGTTTTAAGGAAAATAATCACATATCTATTTCATATAAATAACCAATCATTTATTAATTATTATATTTTAGGAAAGGATTATAAATTCACACTTTGGATAAAAATAGATTTAAAAAAAGCATTTACTATGTATTGGGTACTTGTATTTAAAAAAATTACAAAACCTGAATTGAATTTATAAAATTCATATTGGGATTCATAATATTTCACTTATTTAATAACATCCACTAAATAGTTTTCATATAAATATGATTCCATGGTAAAATTTAGTCACATGAGTAAAGGATAAAATTAATAATAAGGGGGTAAATTTAGGGATATAGGTACAAAATATCCAAAAACCATTACTAAAATTTATTGAATGATTAGATTATATATCTAATAAAAAATATATTCAAATTTTTAATAATTTAGATCTATAACCATTGATAATTAGTGTACCTTTTAATATGATGAAATTAATATTACCAAAAATGATAGCATTATTATTTGTAGAGGTTCATTCATATTTCAATACCAACATAAAAAATTTCATTGAAATAATGTTAAATAAATACAATGTCATCTCCCTCACAATCCTATCATATAATCTAGATCATAGGGGAAAATAAAAAATTCATAAACCTCTCATTTGTAAGAGGACAATTAATATTAAATTCAATATCTCAATGTTATTGATATATTTTTATGGATTATAAATATATATATATATATATATTCTTCATCTAAAAATCATTAATTTTATTTAACACATTTCATGAGCTGTCCGTGTGTGGGTCGTGTTGTGGCTCCCCATGCTCGCCTCGAATAGGCTAAGGGTTGGTGACTGGCACTGAGTAGATATATCACTAACATGGGAGGCATTTACTAAGCACCTCTACACATGAATATATAACCAAGAAAAAAAATATGGAATGTAAAAACCAATAATGAAAAAGTTGATTCATGCAACTAAACCAAACCAATAGAGTGTAACAAGAATGCAATGTTCCATAATGTAAACATGGAAAGAATTAAATCCCACCAAAATACAGAGTATGTCAACTACAAAGTCCATCCTGTAAGCACTAGGTACTGTGACTAATACTCAAGGATATAGGAACACCATGGAATGTATGAACTCAAAAAGCTCTATTTTATCTTATTTTTTCATGGAATCCATCAATAGTCACTGTTCTTCATAGGAAATGACATGTGGTGTGGAATACCTTATAGGACAGAGTATAACAATACTTAGTATGAAACACTGAAACTAAAATGAAATAAACAATGTAAAGGTATAGTCATCTCCACATTGTATATATCTACAATAGATATTGTTGGTCGAAGTGGATACTCAAGAGGGGGTGAATTGA
Source organism: Viscum album (assembly GCA_963277665.1). Lineage (NCBI taxonomy): Eukaryota > Viridiplantae > Streptophyta > Magnoliopsida > Santalales > Viscaceae > Viscum > Viscum album. Next base: position 117,617,171 of record OY728127.1, read on the forward strand.
GTTCCAATTAAATTTTTTGTAAAAAAGATTTTTATTAAAATCCCCCAATTTAATTGTTAAGTTAAACTGTGGAGAATTTTTAAAACTATGAAGGTTCAATTAGGTTCTCAAGATATTTATTAGTTCTCAGTTAATCCAATCTGATAATTAATTAACTTTTGAAGCTAACCTAATGTTTTTCAATAAATACAAACACTTTCTAGTTTAACTATCAGAGTTACTTTAAAATATATTTGTGTTTAAAGTATTTAGTAGCGGAATATATAATATAGTTAAAACTAAAATAAATAAGTACAATATTTTTAGAAAAGAGGTTCAGTTACAAGACAAGAATTAGTCCTCTTAAACAATTTATATAAATTTAAACCACACCCTGGATCATGGTAAACAACATTACAAAGACTGTCCGGGTCCTAAGACCTCTACCACAGTTCTGTGTGGGTAAACAAATACAATAGCACTTAGGCTTTCAGGGTCTACTTCACCTCTACCACTATCCACAATGGGAAAACAAAAGAGTTATAGAATTTCAAGTGATGATTTAGAAATCCTCCAGTTCACCACAGGAGACAGTGTGTAAATACAGAACACACACTGCTCAAAATGTAAATAAAAGAATCACTCGAAGAGAAGATATAAGTTTAGAATGCTGTAGTGATTTGATGTGCAGCTCTACACTCCTTTAATTAATAAAGAATGATCCTGAGTCCTTCTCTGTTTTTTTTCTGGAAAACTGAGTATCATTTTTTTATTTTTCATCTAGGCTCGGATTGATCATCTTGAAGGAAGGTGCAATCGTTGAAGCTCTTCACTCCTTGTCTTAGGTTCAGCTTGAGTTCTTGTATGAATAACCTCATGTATTTCCAGTGTTCGTTAAGTACACAGGTGTATGGATGTCACCATTTTGTATTGTGTATACGCACCACACACTTCTCTGTAGCTTGATCTTCCTTTTATACTTTAAGCTCCAACAATAGGCATGATTACCTTTTCATAGGTACAAGGTTCGGTTCCTAAAATTTCAGCAACTATCAATAATTAATAATATGTTCATTAAAATCATCAAATATGACCATTAATAAATAATCAAATAGAAATAGTCTAGAGAAAAGTGACTGGTTTCTAATCAGTAGCTCATAATATATTGTAGAGGTGGCTCCTCTGTATCGGTAGCTGTTAATCCTTGTAGCGTTGGCTCCATGTTTCAGTGGACTTCAATCTGTAGTTGTAGCTCTTCATATTTTTAGCTCTTTTTTCTTGTACTAGTAGACTTTATAGCGGTAGAATTTCATATACAGGTAGTCTTGCATACCGGTAGCTCTGTTCTGTAACGGTGTACTTGCATACCGGTAGCTTGTTTGTAACGGTGTACTTAGCCTTATAGGTATCTGTCTGTCTATACCAGCAGACTTGTATCAGTGGACTTCATAACAGTATCTTTTCTGTATCGGTAGAAATGTTCTATAAATGACATTGGTTTATCGGTGACCATATATATCAGTAGAATAAGTACTAGTAGGTCTTTATCAGTGACCTTCATATCAGTAGCTCTTGATATAAAAGTTGGTCTATTTGTTTGTCTGTAATAGTAGCTATGTGTATATCGGTGGAGTTAACACTTATCTGACATATACGCAACACATCCAGATTTAGTAAGAGTTATTTCGAATTAGGATGAATATGCAATTAATATATTAATGAACATTATTTTGGATTACCAAAACATATTAAATCTTAATTGAGATTATAAATACATGTGAGGTCAACAATCTCCCCCTTTGTGATAATCCCAACCTATGGTATTATAATCCAAAATAATCATGAATATATCAGTGGATATGGCTTTAAATACAATTGTATAAATGATAATAATAACAACAAAGTACTAGAATTATAAATCAAATGAATCAGAGATATTATAAAAAAATAACCATTGTGAATAATGATATTTTCAAATGTGAAATTTAAAAGAATATTATAGGATAGAGTATTGAATGAAATTGTATCAGAGGTAATAATGAAAACAATGTACTAGAGTAAAAAACAAATGAATTAGAGAAAAAAATATATTATAATACACATCTATCAGAGGTAAATTTATTATGCTCATAAAATATAATGATATTTCATATCAGTTTTCCCTTTTATTCCTTAGATATTAATTCTCCCCCAGATATTTTTCGCTTAGATATTATTTCTCCCCCTTTGTGATTTGAAAAAAGTGGGACAAAAAGGAAAGGAAATAAAAGAGAAGTAATAGAGGGGAAAAGAGAGGAATATCATATATAGTCCTTAGAGTAAATAGATACAATGAAATACTTAAATGAAACAAAAAATAAATACAGATGAGTCCTATCAAAGATCCTATCCAGTAATCAATCCACATCCTTAGCATGAGGCTTTACCTTGGGATCAGAATAGGATTCAGCCGAGGTGGATGCAGGTGGAGGCTTAGGAACAATATAAATGACCAGAGGAGGCAGAGCTACTGAAAATGTTCCTGGCCTGTACTGGGTATATCTCTGAGTGATTATAGGAGTAAGGCTGCGGATGTCATTGGCTGGAGTCATCTGAGATGAAGAAGTAGTGGAGGTAAATGTAGGTAAAGCTGGAGGTGTAATCACTAGCTGAGAATCAACATGAAATAAGGGAAATGAGGGATTTAGGAAATCCATAATGATTTTTCCTCCTCTTTCCATATCAGAAATGAAATTATTCGTGTTTTCCAAAAACTTATCCAATGCTGTAGTCAACTCCCCGAGATTGCATACTTGTTCTCTAAAGGCTTGATTGACTGGAGGTAACATCATGTTTTATAACATAATATGGAAATGTTTTTTGAGCTAACCCTATGAATAAAGTAATATAATTTGTATTTCACTTCATTCTAAGAAGTAGAAGCCTCTCTCATATAATCTTGGGCAATCTTCATTATATCATTGGTGGTAGACACAACTTGGGTCATGGAAGATGAGTCCACAGAGCATCTGGTTAACATTGAACCAAGATCCTCCTTCATCAAAGATGTAATATTATCCAATTATAATGAAGGTCTTGAAGCAAGAGAACTAATAGAAAAAGACACAGTTTCTGTGATACTCTTAGTTAGCCCACTAATAAGATTTTTCACTACAGAATCCTGGGTTCTAACATGCTTTGTTATGGACTGTTTAAACTCCTCAAAAACTGAGACTGTTTGACTGAATAAAATCTTCACATAATCCAAATCCTTATCTTCTTGAGATTTAGAATTCATATAGGATTCTATAGAGAAAATAGATTTCTTTAGAAATTCAACATCATCATCCAAGATAGAAACACGATTCTGGATATCTGTGATTTCATCCACTATCTCTGCCACAAAGTTTGAGACATTAAAACCAAGAGAGAGATCAAAAGACTTTTACATATTTCTCATTTCATGAACAAAGAGACTCTTTAAATCAAAAACAGAAGCACTCAATGACTCTTTCATTTCATCTCTTAAATACTCTATGTCATCCCTGGTGACAATATTCACAAGCATAACGACCAGATCTCTTTTAAACACAGTACTGGCCAGTGAGTCATTCATAACCGATTGAATGGATGACACTAAGGATGTGTCCATTTTTCTTATCTCTTCCACAAAATATGTCTTAAGATCAGTCTTCACCTAATCCAGATCATATTTTCTTACCCCATTTTCATGTAATAATTCAGACGTGATATTATAGTTGACATTAGGTTGGCTGACAGGTTTTTCATCCTCAGAGTCAGGGTAGTACAATCCACAAATTACAAACCCTGGGTCCTCTTCCCAGTCATCAATGTGAAATTCCACTAAAAAACTTCCATGTCTAGTTGGATGCTACCCCTCAACTGGAGAATTATCTTATAAAGCAAAGGCATTTTAAACATCTCTTTCTTCGTTAGAAGAATATTGCACAACTATCTATATTTCTTCAACAGCTGGAGGCTCCTCAAAAATAGGATCAGGTCTATAGACTTCATCTAATTACTCAGCAGACATTACGGAGTGTCCAATCATTGGAAAAAGGCCCCATCTAACAGAAATAGATGCTTCACTTGCATGAACTCCTTCTTTATTCTCTCGAGTAGCCTCTTCTTGATCTGATATCTTGTGAAATTCCTTTTTATTGTGATGGAGTTTCAGGAGCTGGGCTTGGAGGCAAGTGTGGATCTCATCCATCTTCTATAGAGGAATCCTCCTCTTCTGAATCATCACTATACAATGGCTCCTCCTAATCAGGTATTAGACCTGGATCCCTCAAATCCATAGGCCTAGAAGGATGATCAACCAAATTAAACCTATCATATAACTTCTTATCATTAGTAACCCACTACCTTCCCCATGGGTTCAAGCTTATCTTCATGTACATACACACTGTTCTTGTGATACAAAAGTTGTTTCTTACCACTATTGTCTCATCCTAAGACTCAACTACTCCCTTTAATTTAATCATCTCTATGATCAAATTGGAAAAGAAAAGCATTGGTATTTGATTTGGGTCTGGTAAAATCTTCCCTTTGAATCATTAGTATCCTTCAAAAATTCACCTTCACACCATGTCTCAATAGATGTGACAGATATATATCTTGATTCTCAAATTTGAAAAGTCCCCTCTTCTTGGACATAACACATGGTGCGAAAATTTGAACAACAATATGTTTTGTCCATCCATTTCAGTATCCACCACCTTTCACTGCATTTCCCTACTAGTGAGCTCCACTATGGCAGTCTCATAATCAAATATGTCACTTATAGGTGGTACTGTCTTCAATGAATATCCAAAAACGCTTTCCTGTGGTAATCTCAGGTACTCATCCCACTCAACTGGTGTAAATGTTATTTCTTTGCCATTTACCAATGAAACCATTCTATTTTCCTCATTAGATATTTCAAAACTCACAAACTCATAGAATTTTCTTACTAGCTTCGGTTAATAGGTATCATTGTTATTCAAGAAGCATTATACCCATTTCTGATCTTCCAGCACCTATAGAACTATCAATTTACTAGACATAAGTAATTCCGCACATATATCTTTCTTGATTACAATATCTCTATTTTGTCAAAGTAGGTTCACTAGACGCCTCCCCGACCTTGTTCTACTAGAACTGCTATTTTCATCAGGCCCTATCTTTTGATTCATCGCATTCGGATCATCAATGTCATCTCTGATGGTAGGGAGTTTGGTTTTGGCCATCTTGGGTTCGACAAACATAGGGTTTTTTCAAGATTCATTGATTCAAGGAGATGGGTTTGAGAGAGGAGATTTCAGTGGACTGAGAAGTTACTAAGACATAGTTTCATCATTTAGGAATCATAAAATAAATAACTAAAATATAATAAGTAAAGTATATATGATACAGATTCCTGCGGCTAAATCCATAAGTTTAAAACAACAGAGACTAATGGTAGGGTATACCGGTGAGAATTATTAATGGTGAGGTCCCCTAACAGTGAGGAATAACCATGAGGTTTCATACAGGTGAGTTATATCAGTGAGGATTCATTCATGTGGGGTATATCAGTGAGGTTTCATACCAATGAGTTATAATAGTGAGGTTTCATATCGATGTGGTATAATAGTGACGTTTCATATCGGTGTGGTATAATAGTGAGGTTTCATATCTGTGAGGTATAAGTGAGGTTTCATAACGGTGAGGTATAATAGTGAGGATTCATACAGGTGAGGTATATCAGGGAGGTTTCATTCCGGTGAGGTATAACAGTGTGGTTTCATATTGGTGAGGTATATCACTGAGGTTTCTAAAGGACAGAGGCCATCATTCCTAATTCTTGTATAATGTTACCTAATATATCCGAACGTAAAGGCTTGGTAAAAATATTAGCTAATTGATGTTCAGTGCCTATAAATTCTAGAGTAATATCACATTTCTGGTAATGATCTCTCCAAAAATGGTGCATTACATTAATTTGTTTTTTCCTAGAGTGAGACACGGGATTCTTAGAAATGTTAATTGCACTCATGTTATCACAGTTTATTGATACATGTTTAAAATCATATCCATAGTCTATCAAAGAATGTTTCATCCACAGAATTTGTGCACAGCTAATACCCGCAGCAATGTACTCTACTTTAGCAGTAGACAATGCAACAAAATTTTTCTTCTTTCAACCCCATGATACTAGGTACTTACATAGAATATGACATGTTCCAAAAGTTCTCTTTCTATCTAACTTGCAACCAGAAAATTCAGCATCTGAATAAATTATTAAATAGAATGATTGTCTTTTTGGATAAAATAATCCTATGTTTGCAGTATGTTTAAGATATTTCAAAATTCTTTTAACAGCAAGAATGTGAGATTCTTTAGGATTAGCATGAAATCATTCACACATACACATAGTAAACATAATATCTGGTCGACTAGCAGTAAGGTTCAATGGACTTCCAATCATACCTTTGTAATTGTTTTGATCAATTGGTTTACTAGATTCATCAATGTCCAACCTACAGGTGGTACTCATGAGTGTATCACATTCCTTAATACTATCTAATCCAAGAGGAATTAAAAGATCCTTTGTATATTTAATTAGATTTAAAATAATACCATTTTCATTTTGAAAAACATGAAATCCCCGAAAATATTTGAGTTCTCCCATTAGACTCATATCAAATTAATTTTTCATACTCTTTGCAAAATCAATACAAAAAGTATTTTTAGAAGATCCAAAAATAATATCATCAACATAAATTTGTACTATCAAAACATCTTTATAAATTATTTTGATAAATCGAGTAGGATCAGCAATCCATTTTGTAAAACATTTTAAAATAATAAAATTTCTAAGTCTATCATACCAAGATCGTGGGGTTTGTCTTAAACCATATAAATATTTAGATAGCTTAAAAATTCGATTTGGAAAATGAGTATTAGTAAATCCATGTGGGTTTTTAATAGAAACATCTTCAATTATAAAAACATTTAAAAAAGCAATTTTAACATCCATTTGATAAAACATGAAATTTAGATGACCATCATAGGCAAGTAGAATCCTAAGAGCTTCTAATCTAGCTACAGGGGAAAAGGATTCCTCATAGTGTATTCCTTCCTCTTTACTACACCATTGTGCATCTATCCTTTCTTTGTTTCTATCTCTGTTTCCGGACTCATCAACATTATTTCTAAAAACCCATTTAGTACCTATGGTCAATGTTTCCTTAGGTCTGTCAACTAATTCCCAGATGTTTTTTCTTTCAAAATGATTTAATTCTTCTTGAATATCCATTACCTAATATTCATCATTGATTGCATTATTGATATTATTAGGTTCTAACTGTGAAAGAAAAGCTTGATGTTCAACCTGGTTTCTTAGAGAAGCTCTAGTCTGTGTCCCTCTATCAAGATTACCGTAAACAACATCTAAAGGATGATTCTTTAGAATCCTAGTTGATATAGAAATAGTGGGACGAGAAATTTCAGGTTCTTCTTTATATTCAGGTTCAATAGAAATAGGTTCTGGAACATTTCCAAAATTACATGATTTTATAGCAGGTTCATTGATTTTATCATTAAGGTCCAGAGCAGACAGATCATCTTCAAGATCATCAAGAGAAGACTTAGGTTCATGTGGATCTGTTTCATCAAACGTGATGTGAACAGATTCTTCCAAACATATGGTTATTTTTTTAAATACTCTATAAGAATTTCATGTTGTTGAATAACCTACAAAGATTCCTTCATCACTTTTAGAAGAAAACATGACAAGATTATCCTTACTATAAAGAATAAATACTTTGTATCCAAAAAATTTGATGTAACTAACATTAGGATTCCTATGGTTCCACACCTCATAAGGGGTATTTTTAAGAATAGGTCTAATCAAGTCTCTATTTATAATATAACATGATGTGTTTATAGATTCATCCCAAAAGAAAAGAGGCATGTCATACTCATTAAGAATAGTTTATAAAATTTCTTGAAGGGTTTTTTTTCTTCTTTCTACTACACTATTATGTTGAGGTGTCCTTGGGGGGGAAAAATGTGACTATAGCCATTGTGTGAGAAGTAAGATTCAAACTCATGAATTTCAAACTCATGGCCATGATCAGTTCTCAAGGTCTTAATCTTATGTCCACTATGATTTTCTACAAACTTGGAGTATTTAATGATGTAGGCACAAGCTTCACTTTTGTGAGCAAGAAATTATACCCAAGTGTATATAGAAAAGTCAGCTATTAAGACATAGAAATAGTGCTTCCTATTTAAAATAAAAACTCTATAAGGTCTAATCATGTCTATGTGAACCAAATCTAGAGGTTGAGAAGTTGAAACCTCTTTCGTTGATTTAAAGAAACATTATGTTGCTTTCCCTTTTGACAGGGAGTACAAACATTGTCTAATGGGAATTGTAGTTGAGGTAGGTCTCTAAATATGTTCTTCCAAGTATGTTTCCTAAGTGAATGAATGTTTTAATTCCCTAATCTTCTGTTCCAAACAAAAGATTCTTTATGAAATGAATTCAAACAAGTAACATTTTGTTTAGATTAAGTATTCAAATCTACTACATAAACATTTTCATTTCTCAATGCAAGATATACTAAAACAATTTTAGAATTAAAAACATTACAAGAATAATTTTCAAATTTAACATTGAAACCATCATCAAACAACTGAGAAATACATAAAAAATTATATTTAAGTCAATCAAAAAATAATACTTTTGAAATTAAAACTTAATCAGTGTTACCGATCTGGACTAGGACGATGATTTTTCCTTTTTAATTATCACTAATGGTGACCTGGACTCCATCAACATTGACTAAGCTATTGAAGCATTAATTATATGCAGTCACATTCCATGAAAATCCACTTCCCATGTATAATAACTTCCTACAGGAACTCTTTAAGCATGTTTTCTACAAAATAGGTTCAAACAGAAAATGATTTTTGTACCTAGATTTTCTTGGGTCCAAACAGGTTAAAAAGAAAAACATTTGGTACCCAAATTTGTCTAATGGTTCTCATACAATCAATAGATTCAAATGATTTTTAATGATAAAACGTATTTTATCTATAGCCTTGTGAATAACTAGTGGTTGCATACACATATCTAGAACTAGAACTAGTATCATTCTGTCCAGATCTAGGAATAAATCTATTTTTGGTAATCTGTCTATTTCTAGGATGACAGCCCATTCCAGTGGTGTATTTTGATCCCACTTGTGTACCTAGAATTTGAGTTAGAGTATTTTTTCATTTGTGAATTTCTCTAGGTCCTTCCTAAATTTCTCATTAGAAAGCTTCAGTTCAGTATTTTCCTTAAGTAATTGAGCATTGTTTTCCTTTTCTATATCAAGTGCAGATTTAACAGAGCTGGTCAAAGAATGTTGTTTCATCAAGTCTTTATACTTGTCCTTAAATTCAATACAGGTTTCGTCTACCATATTCATGTATTCAAAAAACTCTTCACTAGTCATGTTTTCAGATTGAAAATTATAATCAACTCCAGAATAATATAAATTCAAACAGAAGTATCCAATGTTACCTCAGATGTGTTTGTCATGAAACACACGTTAGCTATTTGAGAGCATTCATCCTGAGTAGAATCAGAATTACTAGATCTATCTTCTGATTCTCTCCAAGTTTTTTTCATAGCATTCTTGTACTTATTGTCCTTTTAGTCATATTTCTTCTTGAATTTCAACTTTGGAAAGCCTTCTTTTTCATGTCCTTTACTTTTGCATTCATAAAAGACAATTTCATCACTCCTATCTGGCCTTTTCCAATCCTTATTCCAATGACCTTTATTTTCATATTTTCCTTTATAATTTGATTTTTTAAGAATTTTTTCTTCCTTTAGAACATCTTGAATCGTCTGGCTATCTGGGCCATCTCTTAATCATTATCAGAATCTGAACCTTCCCTTGTTGAGCTTTCAGTAGGTATGTGAGATTTCTCCTTGTCCGTTCTCTTTGACGTAGTAGATTTTAATTCTATTGTCTTCCACTTTGGTTCATCATCTTCTTCCTTTTTTGCATTATGTTCTTATTCATACTTCATTAACTTAATAAATAATTCCTTAATAGATAATGCACCAATATCACATGATTCTAGAATTGAAACAGATCTGCCTCTCCACTTTTCTGGTAAACATCTTAAAAATCTCATGATCTTTTCTTTTGTAGTAACAACTTTTCCAAGTGAGATCGTAGTGTTGAAAATCTCATTGAACCAGAGATACATGTCAAAAATAGGTTCATCAGACTTCATTTTAAAATTATCATACTTTATAGTACAGTTAATCAATCGTATTTCCTTAACATTGGTTGTTCCTTCCCGAGAAACAGCTAAAGTGTCCCAGATTTCATAAGCAGCTTTACAAGAAAATATCCTATTAAATTCTTCATCTCCTTGGGCACAGCTCAAAGAATTAATTGCTTTATAGTTATTATTGTATGCTTCATTAGTAGGTTCATCCCAAGTAGTTCTTTTAGTTATTGGTAACTTATATTGAGTCTCAATATCAGTCCAGATGTCAAATCTCATAATCTTTAAATGCATTTTCATTTTCATTTTCCACTGGTCATAATCTATACCATTAAAGTAAGGTGGCATGTTGGTAGCATCACCTTCAATTCTATTATACATAATTAGAATTTAGCAAATATATATAAAGAGTAAAAATTAATAACAAACAGAAATTTAAGAGCATTAAGATACAACCAAAATCATAGTTGAAAAATAGATTATTTCAAAAATACTTTAATAATAAACCTCCCTCTGATACCAAATGTTGGTCAGAGGGGATACTCAAGAGGGGGGTGAATTGAGTTCCAATTAAAATTTCTGTTAAAAATTTTTCAATTAAAATCCCTAAATTTAAAATCTAAGGTAAACTATAATGAATTTAAAAAACTGTAATGGTTCAATTAGGTTTTCAAGAGTTTGATTAGTTCTTAGTTAATCCAATCTAAAGATTTATTATCTTTTGAATCTAACCTAATTCTTTAAAATAAATATAAACACTTTCTAGTTTAACTATCATAGTTATTTTAAAATAGATTTGAGTTTAATGTATTTAGAAGCAGAATATATAACATAGTTAAAAATAAAATAAATAAGTACAACAGTTTGAACCAAGAGGTTCAGTCTCAAGCTGAGACATAGTCCTCTCAAACAATTTATATAAATTTGATCCACACCCTGGATTAGGGTAAACAACAGTACAAATACTGTCCAGGTCCTACGACCTCTACCACAGTTCATCGTCGGTAAAGAAATACAATAACACTCAAGTTGTCATGTTCTACATGACCTCTACCACTATATATAATGGGAAAACAAAAGAGTTATAGAAGTTCAAGTAAATATTTAAAAATAATCTCATTCATTTTAGGAGACAATGTGTAAATACAGAATGCACACTGTTGAAAATGTAAATTAAAGAATCATTGTAAGAGTAGATATATGTTTTGAATGCTCTAGTGATTTGAAGTGCAGCTCAGACTCCTTTGATTAATTAGGAATGCTTTTGAGTCCTTCTCTGGTTATTTTATGAAAAACAGAGTGTCGTTTTTGTATTTTACTTCTAGACTCAGATTGATCAGATTGTGGGAAGGTGAAATCGTTGAAGCTCTTCACTCCTTGTCTTTGGTTCAACATGAGTTATTATATTAATAGCCTCGTGTATGGTCAGTTTTCTTCAAGTACACATGTGTATGGATGTATCCTTTTTGTATTATTTATACGCACCACACTCTTCTCTGCAGCTTGATCTTCCTTTTATACTTTAATCTCCAACAATAGGCATGATTTCATTTTCAAAGGTACCAGGTATAGTTCTTGAAATTCCAACCACTATCATTAATTAATAGAAGGTGAATTAAAATAATCAAATATAACTGTTTCTAATTAAACAAATAGAAATAGTTTAGAGAACAGTGACTGGTTCCCAATCAGTAGCTCTTAGTATTTTGTAGCGGTGACACCTCTGTATTGGTAGAACTTACTCCTTGTAGCAGTAGCTCCTTGTATCAGTGGGATTCTATCGGTAGCTATAGCTCTTCTTATTGGTAGATCTTTGTTCATGTACCGATATACTTTATAGCGGTAGACATTCATATACCGGTAGACTTACTCTAACTGTAGCTCGTATTGGTAGACTTACATTATAAGGCCCCAGCCTTAAACCATACTTAATCTTGAGTTATTACAAGATTACACGTTGAGGATCTTTTCAGGTTTAGAGTTTTAGAGAATTAGATCATAAAACTTGCATTACATTCCACATATAAACAAAGTGGTTACATAAAGATAGTATTCTTCATTCCCATCAATGGAAACACATTTAATATAAAACATGGATTATTTCTTGACACATTTCTGACTCTATCATCTTATCATGTACCTTTTCCTTGACCTGTGAAAAACATTTCAAAAACTTGGGATGTGCATAAAAACTTAGTATGGGTTATAAAGACATGGAAAGGAAACATGAGTTCATATATACATAAGAATGAAATCATACTTTACCCATAAAACATAGCCACATTAACATACCTCATAAAATCATGAATAAATCATATAAATGATAAGACATAAAGGTAACTTGAGGCATTCATAACATTCTTACGTAGGGAGTAACCCTCTTGGTTACGTTTGGAATACCCATCACAGTATATTCCCTAAAATCTCTTCGGAGAAACCTTAACGTTTCACTCCTTCGCGTTACCCAATGCATTGGAGAGCTATAACGGGCTCACCCGCCCTTAGTTTATCACAGAACCACCCGTCTTCATAATAATGCCCAAGAACCATAACATAATCGTATCACGTAAAACATGCATAAAGGAAACATAACATTTCCACATTTCAATCACGAGATATCAATACAACATATTGATATAATAAAAACATTATGAAAACCATTTTCAATACCAAAGTAAAACATGGTATTTATTTTTCGTGTAAAGAAAAGGGTATGGCTTGTAGAGGAAGTCGAAACTCAAATAATGGTCACGACGGCGGAGAAGTCGTTGTTGCCGCATACGTACGAAAAAAACATTCCCTTTTGTCGTTTAGTAAACGCTTCGTATAAAAAAGATTCCTTTTGAATAAACGAAAAAGTCAAAGGGGTTTATACACCGTATAAAAGAAAGTTGTGTATAAAATAAAATATGCCTCAATGAAAGGAGATTGAGACGAAGTCCCATACCTCGTATCCGACTTGACCCGACTGTTCTTTAATCTCCTGAATAATAAACTTGAGTTAATCTATACTTGCTTATGAATCTTTTTCATGTTCATTATTCCTTTTATACCATGTTATGAACATCATGTAATCAGTTAAGTTAATAATGTTCATTTTGTCGGTATTTGGTTCTTAAGTGAAAAATAGACTTATTACACTTACATGTTGTTAATTTGGTCAAAGGTTCATTATATCCAGAATGGTATTCATGATGTAGATATCATATATGTCATATATATCCAGTAAATACATGAATTTATAATATTACATAATCATTTAGAGGTAAGAAATTAAATGCACCGTTCATGGAGACGGTAAGCCGTACGTACGCATGAACGCTAATTCCATTTCTATTTCGTATTTTCTAGAATGGAATCATAATGATATAAGAGTATATTATAATTCCAGTATAATAACATATATAATATCATTAACTTTATCCTTTACACATCCCACATATGGTATTAACGATTCAAATCACTTTCAGGGGGCGGTAGTCCGCACTTCCTAAAATGAAGATATCGTGTTTACCCATAATGGGAACCATAACGGTATGCCCAAAATGAAAAAACAGAAGCTTAAGAAAAATATAAACATATTATATATCATATATAAAAATAGTGAGATCATAATGGCCACCTTTGAAGGTGTTAAATGAGTGTTGAACAATCATCGTTTCGGGAGGCAGAATTTCGCCATCCACGGAAACCGTATGTTCTTTAACCATTTGATGTAGTTGTGTGAGAGTGTAGCTCAAATAAATATTATAACAACATCCTTGTATATTTAAGATACTGGTGTTGTTACAAAATAAGTAAATAAAAAGAGTTTATGGGGTTGGAGAAGCAAAATAAAACAAATGAACATGAGAGAATGAATTACCTTTAAAAGTGTAACTCCTTTTGAGTTGAGCCTAAAGGCTTCCTTTGAAAGGATTATGCCCAAAGTAAATCCTCTAGGATGAGGAGAGGGATGTTGAGAGAGTAAATGGGCAGGGGTTGGCCGAGCCAAAGGCTTGAGGAGTGTGTGAAATGAGGTAGAGGTGGGGGCCTTTTATAAGAGGAGAGGAGGGGCACTTTTGGAAAGTAAAGAAATATTTCTTTATTTGAAAATTTGTTTCGGTTTAAAAAGGACCCAAATTGATATAATTCGTGGATAAGGTGATAAGGGTTCTAAATACACTCATCCAATTGGTTTTGGCCATGTTTAGTTCATAGATTTTACATTATCTTTCCATTTTATTTAAATCGTCAAATAATGAGGTCATCGCTGCATCATGATTATGTCATAAATAATTTAATTTATTTAATGTCTAAAAATCATAAAAAAATACTATGATGTAGGAAATCTTTTTATCTTTCCAATGACTATTTATAATAAAAAATATGATCTTTATAACCCCATGTAAAAATTGTTTTCGTAAAACATTTCTTGTTTGTGTCATTTTTACATTAACATTTAATAAAAAGTTATTTATGTCATTTCCAGACCAAAGTGTCTCCATGGGGTCCCCAAGTTGACCCATGGCTTGTCCTGGTCTGCCATGACACAACCAATAAGGTTGGGACATGTGTCTAGGTCATTTCCTATTATTAACGCATTATTTATACCTTAAACTACCATAATTACCACTAATCACGATTAAGAACATAATAAGTTACTATTCACCAAAAAAATATTATAATCTCATTGAACCACATTTTACTTCTTAATGAAAACCATGTATGTCGGATTTTCAAAATTCAATACATATTAGTGGTATACTTTCATTTAACTGAAAAATCAGTTTGCTTGATTACCACTTAGTGGTTTTACTATTCATCAAAAATTGAAGTTTTTCAGAAAATTACCAAAAATTCACCCTAAGATATATTTGATATTACGAATTCAAAAATGAAGTCCATTTTACAAAATTCAAATCATATAAGTCACATTAATTAATTCAATAATTAATTCCTGCTGCCAGAGCAAATAGCGTGTTTTTACAAAACAATAAGTATCAAGATATTGACACCAGTTTAAGTCTAATTTCAAAGTGAAATTGATTCCAATGACCACCATTGGATAAAATGGTAAAAATATATTCTAATTTCACTTCAAAACCAATTCAAAACATAATCTAATAATATAAATAAATTAGATTAAAAAACATTTTTGATGTAAAATGCAGTATTTTTCACTATTCATTAAAAAATGAACATTGTCAGAAAAATACAAAAAATTAACACAAGGTTAATTTTGATGTCCCAATCATAAATAATAAGTTTATTTTGACAAAGAAAGTTTATAAAATTGTCAAAATATAGATTCAAAAATGGTTTTCCATCAAAAGGCAGTAAAACAATCATTTAAGAATATTAGTGTATTCCATGCATAAGATTGTATTTATTTTAATTTTAAGCCTCTATAACACTATCTTAATCATTAATAGACATAGATAAAAATATATATTATTCATTACTTACATGGGATGTTACATCCTTCCCCCCTTTAGAAAATTGCGTCCCCGCAATTTATTTACTTATCAAATAAAAGGGGGTACTTATCCCTCATTGCATTTTCAGATTCCCATGTTGCCTCTTCAATCATGTGGTTTTTCCACAAAACCTTTACCTACTTAATCACCTTATTCCGTAACACTTGCTACCTGTGGTCAAGAATCTGGACCGGTTGTTCCTCATAAGATAGGTTCTCTTCCAGCTGAACTACCTCTGGACTCAAAACATGAGATGGATCTGGCATATACTTTCTCAAAATCGAAATGTGAAAAACATTGTGTACCTGAGATAAACTCGGAGGTAAAGCCACTCGGTATGCAACTGATCCAACTCTCTCCAGAATTTCGTATGGTCCAATGAACCTTGGACTCAACTTTCCTTTCTTACCAAATCTCATCACACTTTTCCAAGGAGAAACCTTGAGAAAAACATGATCACCTACCTCGAAAGATAGATCCTTCCTCCGGTTATCCGCATAACTCTTCTGCCTGCTCTGAGCTGTTCTCATGTGTTTCTGAATCAGCTGAACTTTTTCTGCCATCTCTTCTACCAATTCTGGTCCCATCAACTTTCTTTCACCCACTTCATCCCAGAAAGCTGGAGTTCGACACCGCTTCCT
Source organism: Viscum album (assembly GCA_963277665.1). NCBI lineage: Eukaryota > Viridiplantae > Streptophyta > Magnoliopsida > Santalales > Viscaceae > Viscum > Viscum album. The sequence goes on from OY728127.1 coordinate 117,633,513, forward strand.
ATATAATGCCTGAAATGGCGCCATCTGTATACTGGAATGAAAACTGTTATTATATGAAAACTCAACCAAAGAAAGATGTTGGTCCCAACTTCCCTGATAATCCATAGAACAAGCTCATAGCATATCCTCCAATGTCTGAATTGTACGTTCTGACTGCCCATCTGATTGAGGATGAAAATCTGTACTAAAATTTAATTCAGTACCCAACGACTTCTGAAGGCCTTTCCAAAAGTTAGAAGTAAACCTGGGATCACGATCCGATACAATGGAGAGAGGAACTCCATGTAACCTGACTATCTCTTTAAGATACAAACGGGAAATTTGATCAAGAGAGAAAGTATCTCGTATAGCAAGGAAATGATGAGATTTGGTCAAGCGATCAACAATAACCCAGATTGGATTACTACCTCGAGATGTCTTCGGTAATCCAACAACAAAGTCCGTGGATATATTCTCTCATTTCCACTCTGGCACTGGTAAAGGCTGAATCATCCCTTTCGGTAACAGCAGCTCTACTTTAACCTGTTGACATGTCAAACACTTCACAGTAAAATCAGCAATGTCTCTTTTCATTCTATCCCACCAGTAATACTCTCGCAGATCTCTATACATCTTAGTACTGCCCAGATGAACTGAAAACGGAGAACTATGAGCTTCACATAACAACTCTCTCTTCAACTGTGAATCACAAGGCACACACAATCTCTTCGAAAATCTCATAACGCAATCATTATCAATGTTGAATTCAGGCAACTTACCTTTTTGAACCAGCTCTACCTTTTTCTGCAACTCACTATCTTGCTTCGGTGCTTGCTTGATTCTATCTGATAGAGATGATCTCACTGATACCTGAATCAAAACAGAAGGACTTCCTGCACCAACAACTTCTATGCCAAATTTCATCAAATCCTTAACCAAAGGATCACGTTCCAAATGCAACATTGTTAATGAAGCATTACTTTTTCGACTCAAAGCATCAGCCACTTTATTTTCTTTTCCCGGATGGTAATGAATTGTACAATCATAATCCTTGATTAATTCCAGCCATCTCCTTTGTCTCATGTTTAACTCTTTCTGAGTGAATATATACTTTAACCTTTTGTGATCGATATATATTTCACACTTTACTCCATATAAATGATGCCTCCAAATTTTTAAAGCAAAAACAACAGCAGTTAATTCCAAATCATTGTAGGGTAATTTACCTCATGAGTTTTCAACTGTCGTGAAGCATAAGCAGTTACCTGATCATTCTGCATTAGGACGCAACCAAGTCCTTTCAATGAAGCATCACTGTATATAACAAAATCACCATTCCTGGAAGGTAGTGCCAAAACTGGAGCATTCACCAATCTTCTTTTCAATTCCTGAAAACAATCATCACATTCTTTTGTCCAGATAAACTTAACACCCTTCCGAGTTAGCTTAGTCATTGGACTAGATAACCGTGAAAAATTTCTAACAAACCTTCGGTAATAGCCCGCCAAACCAAGGAAGCTACGAATCTCGGTTACATTTGTGGGTCTTGGCCATTCTTCCACAACTTTTGTTTTTGCAGGATCGACAGTTATTCCATCTTTAGAAACAATGTGACCAAGGAATGAAATTTGTTGCAACCAAAACTCACACTTGCTGAATTTCCCATACAATTTCTTTTCTTTTAAGGTTTGAAAGATAACCCTTAAATGTTTTTCATGCTCCTCTTTACTTTTAGAAGACACCAAAATATCATCAATGAAAACCAGCACAAACATATCCAAGAACTCATGGAAAATTCTATTCATTAAGTCCATGAATACAGCAGGTGCATTGGATAGCCCAAAAGGCATTACTACAAATTCGTAATGGCCATATCTCATACGGAACGCGGTCTTCGGAATATCTGCCACCTTTACCTTCAGCTGATGGTACCCCGATCTCAGGTCAATCTTTGAAAAAAACTGAGCTCCCTAGAGCTGATCAAACAAATCATCAATATGAGGCAAAGGATATTTGTTCTTAACAGTGATATTATTCAAGGCTCTATAATCAATGCAAAGTCTCATAGAACCAACTTTATTTTTAACAAATAAAACAGGAGCACCCCATGGTGATGTGCTAGGTCTAATGAAACCTTTCTCTAATAAATCTTGCAATTTCTCCTTCAACTCTAAAAGTTCAATTTGTGCCATTTGATAAGGGGGTTTTGAAATTGGCTTAGCATCAGTAACTAAGTCAACAGTAAACTCAACTTCCCGATCTAGTATTATTCCAGGAAACTCATCAGGAAAAACATCAGGATACTCATTTACCACTGGCACATTATTAATCTGAACAGTTCCTTTATTTTCAACGACGTGTGCAAGGTAACATTCATTTCCATCTTTCACAAGTTTCTCGTCATCTTGATATGTTATCAAAAGTATGGGTTCATTCTTGTAAACAAACTGAATGACTTTCGGAAAAGAAACTTCTTTAGCTCTACTGTCAATATTAGCATGGTAAATAGAGAGCCAATCCATACCCAGGATAACATCAAACTCTACTAGAGGTAGAACAATAAGGTTTGCAAGTAGGTTCTTTCCACAGATAAGGATAGGAAGATTCTTATAAATTCTTTTTGCATCGACACTTCCCCCATGTGTTTTTACCAAAAGTTCAGGAGTCATTTCTTGAAATGGTATTCCATTTTACTACAAAAGGTTTCAGAGATGAATGAATGTGTAGACCCCGAATCAAACAACACACTGGCATAATCTGAAAAAACAAACAAAGTACCTGATACAACTTCATTTGATGGCCCGACATCTGCTGAAGTAGTTGCAAAGGATTTCACCACCCCTTTCTGCTTGTAGTCTAACTGCTTCCCATCACTCAAGCTCCTTGTCGGACACTCGTTTGCATAGTGACCCATCTCATTGCACTTATAACATTTCACTAACTGTAAATCAAATTTGTTCTTACCTTCACCTTGATCTTTTTCAGTGCAATCACGACCCTTATGTCCCATCTTACCACATCGGTAGAACTTCCCATAATTCAGAAGACATTCACCAGCATTCCTTTTTCCACATTTATCACAAACTGGAAACTTAGTTCTCTTACCATCAGACTTTTTTGAAGAATTCTTACCTTTCTCCTGCCACCTTGGTCTCTTCTTCTGCTGGTTGTTATAGAAAACTTGGTCATCGTCAAACACCATTTCCACCTTCACAGCACATAGAACAAGCTTTTCATAACTTTTAAACTCACGAGAAGCTAATGCCCTTCGATATTTTGGCTTTAATCCTGAGTAAAAACGATTGATTTTACTATCAAGGTCCCGGATAAAATTTGGAGCATACCTTGCCAATCGAGTGAACCATTCTTCATAGGAAGCAACTGAGTCTTCCTCTTTCCTCAATTCCAAGAATTTCTTTTCCATCCTAAGTCGAACAGCCTTAGGAAAATACTTCTCCAGAAACATACCTTTGAATTCATCCCAGTCAAGAGCATCAATCTCATCGGCGTCCCTGATATTTTTAACCATAGACCACCACTGATCTGCTTCACCCTCCAAACGGTAAATAGCAAGACTAACCTTTTGATTGTCTAAACACCCCATGACATCAAAAATATTCTCCAGTGCTTTAATCCACCCTTCAGCTAGCACGGGGTCAGATGATCCTCTGAATGATGGTGGATGTTTCCCCATGAAATGATCCACCACTAACATGTTCCTCTGCGGTTGTTCTGGCTGATCTCGTGCATGGATACCACCTCCATTTATCTCTTGAGTCAACTGTGCCATTACTGCAACAAACTGTTCAGTTCCAATTCCGACCATTTCTGGATGCTGATTCGGAAGGTTATTTCCTTCTGTATTCCTTCCTAGCACTGCTTCCCTGTTTCCTCTGCGGAAAACCATTCTGAACAAACATGTCTTAGATGAAGCAACATGGTAATCTTTAAATGCTATATCATTTCGAAAAAAAATTATTTTTGGATAATAATTTAATAGAATTCTAACTCCTAAAGTTATCTAAACCGACCTTTGATACCAACTATAAGCCCCCAGCCTTAAACCATACTTAATATTGAGTTATTACAAGATTACACATTGAGGATCTTTTCAGGTTTAGAGTTTTAGAGAATTAGATCATAAAACTTGCATTACATTCCACATATAAACAAAGTGGTTACATAAATATAGTATTCTTCATTCCCATCAATGGAAACACATTTAAAATAAAACATGGATTATTTCTTGACACATCCTTGACTCTATCATCTTATTATTTACCTTTCCCTTGACCTGTGAAAAACATTTCAAAAACTTGGGATGAGCATAAAAACTCAGTATGGGTTATAAAAACATGGAAAGGAAACATGAGTTCATATATACATAAGAATGAAATCATACATTACCCATAAAACATAGACACTTTAACATACCTCATAAAATCATGAATAAATCATAGAAATCATAAGACATAAAGGTAACTTGAGGCATTCATAACATTCTTACGTAGGGAGTAACCCTCTTGGTTACGTTTGGAAAACCCATCACAGTATATTCCCTAAAATATCTTCGGAGAAACCTTAAAGTTTCACTCCTTCGCGTTAACCAATGCATTGGAGAGCTATAACGGGCTCACCCGCCCTTAGTTTATCACGGAACCACCCGTCTTCATAATAATGCCCAAGAACCATAACATAATCGTATCACGTAAAACATGCATAAAGGAAACATAAAATTTCCACATTTCAATCAAGAGATATCAATACAACATATTGATATAATAAAAACATTATGAAAACCATTTTCAATACCAAAGTAAAACATGGTATTTATTTTTCGTTTAAAGAAAGGGGTATGGCTTGTAGAGGAAGCCGAAACTCAAATAATGGTCACGACGGCGGAGAAGTCGTTGTCGCCGCATACGTACGACAAAAACATTCCCTTTTGTCGTTTAGTAAATGCTTCGTATAAAAAAGATTCCTTTTGAATAAATGTAAAAGTCAAAGGTGTTTATACACCGTATAAAAGAAAGTTGTGTATAAAATAAAATATGCCTCAATGAAAGGAGATTGAGACGAAGTCCCATACCTCGTATCCGACTTGACCCGACCGTTCATTAATCTCCTGAATAATAAACTTGATTTAATCTATACTTGCTTATGAATCTTTTTCAAGTTCATTATTCCTTTTATACCATGTTATGAACATCATGTAATCATTTACGTTAATAATGTTCATTTTGTCGGTATTTGGTTCTTAAGTCAAAAATAGACTTATTACACTTACATGTTGTTAATTTGGTCAAAGGTTCATTATATCCAGAATGGTATTAATGATGTAGATATCATATATGTCATATATATCCAGTACATACATGCATTTATAATATTACATAATCATTTAGAGGTAAGAAATGAAATGCACCGTTCATGGAGACGGTAAGCCGTACGTACGCATGAACGCTACTTCCATTTCTATTTCGTATTTTCTGGAATGGAATCATAATGATATAAAAGTATATTATAATTCCAGTATAATAACATATATAATATCATTAACTTTATCCTTTACACATCCCACATACAGTATTAACGAATCAAATCACTTTCAGGGGGCGGTAGTCCGCACTTCCTAAAATGAAGAGATCGTGTTTACCCATAATGGGAACCATAAAGGTATGCCCAAAATGGAAAAACAGAAGCTTAAGAAAAACATAAACATATTATATATCATATATAAAAATAGTGACATCATATTGGCCACCTTTGAAGGTGTTAAATGAGTGTTGAACAATCATCGTTTCGGGAGGCAGAATTTCGCCATCCACGGAAACCGTATGTTATTTAACCATTTGATGTAGTTGTGTGAGAGTGTAGCTAAAATAAATATTATAACAACATTCTTGTATATTTAAGATACTGGTGTTGTTACAAAATACGTAAATAAAAAGAGTTTAGGGGGTTGGAGAAGCAAAATTAAACAAATGAACATGAGAGAATGAATTACCTTTAAAAGTGTAACTCCTTTTGAGTTGAGCCTAATGGCTTACTTTGAAAGGATTCTGCCCAAATTAAATCCTCTAGGATGAGGATAGGGATGTGGAGAGAGTAAATGGGCAGGGGTTGGCCGAGCCAAAGGCTTGAGGAGTGTGTGAAATGAGGTAGAGGTGGGGGCCTTTTATAAGAGGAGAGGAGGGGCACTTTTGGAAAGTAAAGAAATATTACTTTATTTGAAAATGTGTTTCGGTTTCAAAAGGTCCCACATTAATATAATTCGTGGATAAGGTGATAAGGTTTCGAAATCCACTCATCCAATTGGTTTTTTCCATGTGTAGTTAATATATTTTACATTATCTTTCCATTTTATTTAAATCGTCAAATAATGATGTCATCGCTGCATCATGATTATGTCATAAATAATTTAATTTATTTAATGTCTAAAAATCCTAAAAAAATACTATGATGTAGGAACTCTTTTTATCTTTCCAATGACTATTTATAATCTAATATATGATCTTTATAACCCCATTTAAAAATTGTTTTCGTAAAACATCTCTTGTTTGTGTCATTTTTACTTTAACATTTAATAAAAAGTTATTTATGTCATTTTCAAACCAAAGTGTCTCCATGGGGACCCCAAGTTGACCCATGGCTTGTCTTGGTCGTCCATGACACAACCAATAAGGTTGGGACATGTGTCTAGGTCATTTCCTTTTATTAAATCATTATTTATACCTTAAACTACCCTAATTACCACTAATCGCGATTAAGAACTTAATAAGTTACTATTCACCAAAAAAATATTATAATCTCATTGAACCACATTTTACTTATTAATGACAACCATGTATGTCGGATTTTCAAAATTCAATACACATTAGTGGTAAACTTTCATTTAACTGAAAAATCAGTTTGCTTGATTACCACTTAGTCGTTTCACTATTCATCAAAAATTGAAGTTTTTCAGAAAATTACCAAAAATTCACCCTAAGATATATTTGATATTCCGAATTCAAAAATGAAGTCCATTTTACAAAATTCAAATCATATAAGTCACATTAATTAATTCAATAATTAATTCCCGCTGCCAGAGTAAATAGCGTGTTTTTACAAAACAATAAGTATCAAAATATTGACACCAGTTTAAGTCTAATTTCAAAGTGAAATTGCTTCCAATGACCACCATTGGATAAAGTGGTAAAAATATATTCTAATTTCACTTCAAAACCAATTCAAAACATAATCTAATCATATAAATAAATTATATTAAAAAACAGTTTTGATGTAAAATGCAGTATTTTTCACTATTCATTAAAAAATGAACATTGTCAGAAAAATACCAAAAATTCACACAAGGTAAATTTTTATGTCCCAATAATAAAGAATAAGTTTATTTTGACAAACATAGTTTATAAAATTGTCAAAATATAGATTAAAAAATGGTTTTCCATCAAAAGGAAGTGAAACAATCTTTTAAGAATATTAGTGTATTCCATGCATAAGATTGTATTTATTTTCATTTTAAGCCTCTATAACACTATCTTAATCATTAATAGACATAGATAAAAATATCTATTATTCATTACTTACTTGGGATGTTACATGCATACCGATAGCTCTGTTCTGTAATGGTGTACTTGCATACTATTATCATGACTGTTACGGTGTACCTTGCCTTATCGATAGCTATCTGTCTATACTAGCACACTTGTATCGGTGGAATTCATATCAGTAGCTTGTCTGTATCGGTAGAAATGATCTATAAATTACATTTTCTTATCAGTTACCATGTATATCAGTAGACTATGTACCGATAGGTCTATATCAGTGTGCTTCATATCAGCAGCTCTTGATTTAACAGTAAGTCTGTTTGTTTGTCTGTAATAGTAGCTATGTGTATATCGGTGGACTTAACACTTTTTTGACTTATGTACAACACATCAAGATTGAGTTAGAGTTATTTCAAAGTATAATGAATATGTAATTAATTAATGAAGCAATTCTATTTGGGATTATCAAAACATATTAAAACGTAATTGAGATTATTAAAACATGTGAGGTCAAAAGATACTACAAGAAAATACAAATATACACAATCCAAGACACGTGGTTTAGGGTAATCCATAACCACTTTATACCCACACATTGTATTCAGTCTGAGGACTCCCAAAAGTAGTCATCTGATAGAACGCCCTCCTGAGTATGAAAACAACGATGACATTCACCCGAGAAGTATTATTCATTGGGAATTGTACTGAGATATAAATATTTATATATCTAAAGATAGATTATGATTTACTCATTTTGGGATAACTCACTCCATTAGTGGGGATGATCAGGATACACATATAAGGATCACTACAAGGTCAATGGGATGAAACCAAAACTCATATTTATTCACCTACTAAGTAGAATATTGTGGGATAATAGGATTGGTTGCACCAATACAAATAATTTTCACAGGGTACAAGAATTGATAGAGGATCCTACTATGGGACTCTCAATGAAGATTCTAGAATCTATCAAGAATGTTCTACTGAAAGGATCATACTCCTGTGAATATGAAATTATACCGACTAACCTTTAGGTGAATGAGTAAGGGAACCGATCAGAATGAAACATTTCCATTTTATGGTTGACAATGAGATCAAGCAAAGAAGAATAGAGTATAATAAATGAACTAATATTCACAGTTTTTGTCCCTATATCTGGGTTCCACCCCTGTACCTTGGTCATCTTCAAGTACACAACATCAACCCATGTCCTTCTGACTTTATACCAGTACAGTGGGTAACCCGTGTATCTGGTCTGGGTGTGGCCATGTGGTGGGGTGCATGTAGTGTAGGCAGTCTATGTACTCAAACCCAGGTTTTTGTACTATGGGAGAATGTATTGTGTCATTTGGAAGGGCTCATAAACCATGTGATAGAGGTTACACATCATTTGACACTTGAGTGCCTCCTAAAACAATATACATGTTTCAGTGAGGGGCACATGCTGTGTATTTTGGACTATTCGTAGCATTCATTAAAATTTTCAATAATTTTCATTCATCCTCTGTACACCTTGGATGAACCACTAACATTCGATTCAATTATTCCTTCACCTTGAAACTAATGACCCAAGGTCATCTCACCATTAAAACAGTAAATTGGTGGGTTTTGGGCCATCGGTCGGTTCTAATGACTTATTATGATTATCCGTTCGAAATTCACCCAATGAATGATATCTCAGGAAATACTTAAACCTTTCACCCTCCATCATCGTCGCACCTCCTCTAGATCTTCATGAGGTTGCATCATCGATTTTGGATCATTGTGCTAAGAAAAAGAGGTGAAAAATCCTCTGTTCACATCCCACGAAGAAAACAAAGAACACCATGGGATAAAATCACAATGAAAAACCCAAGAGAGTATCCCTGGTAATTGTTCATTCCTTCTTTGATCCATTCCGTAAGTATGATTAGGATTAAAAATAGTAGAATCATCCCCAAATTCCTATAATCAAACCCTCTTTAAAAATAACTGAAATGTGGGGAAAAAAGTTCATGGGATGATCCACATTCATCATTAATTATAAGAATGGGGGAAGAAATAAGTAAAATAAAATACCCTACCATTGGGTTGAATCATTCACTGAATTGGATTGATCATATTGTCACCGCCATTAGAGATATCCATCAGAACAGAGCCTATCTATCACCGTTCCAAGATCCATAATCATTTACCATTGAGAGAATTCTCTTGCTTCTATCTAGAGCCCATGGATTGTTCTAGGGTTATGAGCATAACCCTGTGTTCTTACATATTTATGAAAAATGATAATTCATCATTGTGGCACTTTGTAATGTTAAAAATGAATGAAATTATTAATCAATTTTATCCATTAAAATGTCAAAAAATTAACATTCACAGCCAACCTGTTCTAGTTAATGCTAGGCCTCACGTAGGGTAATGTCAATAATCTAAACACAAGAGTACCCTTGGATTTATGATCTGGACAATTGTTTAGAGGTTATTCCACTTTGATAGAAAAACTGGGTGTGCGTGGTATTTAATATATTTAAGACATTTATATCGATCACACTAGGCCCCGAAATCACATGACCTCTCAGCACCTAGTGTAGAATTAATTCCATATAATATTTAAAATAATAAATATAAAAATCCACTAAATTAAAATCTCCCCACCTTGGGGATTTACATCCTTAAGAAGGAAAAAACAAAGGCTCTACAAAAGTATGGGGGTACTGTGAATGAATTTGAGCCACCATCTACCATGTTATATCCCAATGATTTACTTTCTACCAACAATCATGAACCAAGGAAATAACTCTCCCATATATGATACTCTCCTACAGATCCTCAATATCTTCTGGGTACTCAGAAATGGACTCTCCATTGTAAATTTCTAGCTCTCCCATGTTGATGATGTGTGATGGGTCATGAATGTACATCCTCAACTACGAAACATGGAAGACAACGTGTACCAGGACCATCTGTGGGTATAGAGGCAAGCAGAACACTACCTCACCAGGTCTAAAAAATATCTGAAAGGGTATGATAAACCTTGGAGGTAACTTGTGGTCTCGTAAAATCCACTATAATCTCCACTGAGGTGAAACTCAAAAGAAGACATGGTCCCCTTCATCGAACACCAAATGTATCCTTCTTCTATCAGCATATGATTTTTGAAGTATCTGTGTGGTATTCATTAACTCGTGGAAGATCTTCCACTTCTCAGTAGTAGCTTTTACCAAATTTGGGAACATGAGTGATGACTCTCCCATGTCAGTCCAGAAAGTGTAAATCAGCAGGTTCACCTATAAAATCATCAAAAAATTCCACCCTAATGGTGAAATTATATCTCTTGTTTTATCCAAAGTCCCCTTGTGGTAGGTGATTTTCAAAAGTATGACCAACATCCAAACATGTAATCCTATAGCATGTCCTCTGGAACATGAATGGTCTGATTTGTCGGGCTGTCTGTCTGTGGTTGAAATGATTTCCTCTAGCGTAATTGTGTACCAAATGCCTCCAATAATCCTTTACAACACTGGGATATGAAACGATCCTCACAATGTGAAACTATCATCGATGAGACTCTATGGAGCCAATCTATCTACTACACGTGGTGGAATCCCATGCTCTCTGCTGAAATATACACTCAGTTTTCTATGAGGTTGCCCACATTTGTGTGTCTGTCAATGAACATCTAGATAGAATCGTCTCCCCTAGATGTACATGGTAAACCAATCATGATGCACATTGGTGTCCCACCCCACGTCATATCTGGAACCTCAAGGGGTTTAACCAAACCCACTAGAGCATGGTTCTTAGCCATCACCTACGAGCACATAAGGCATTGAGAACTGAATGGTTCCACTAAATTCTTCATCCATTTCAACAAAAACTAATATTCGAGGTCCTTGAACATCATTTATACTCAGGGTTGTAAAACCAAAGGGGATGTATGAAACACCCTCAGAACCTCCTCCAACAACACCACTAGTACTACTATTCATCCTCTAAAAATAATGATGTACTCCCCCATTGTGAATATTTTATAGGCGCATGCTATATGAAAATATATGTTTGTATGGTCTCACAGTCCCAATCCCTATGATATATCTCCATGATTCATTTTAATAATATAGGGTTGAAAACCATCCACTGGAGGAATGATTCTCCATATCCATCCATGAAGGATAACTATATCAAGGTCATCTGCTCCGATGCCTCTTTCAGTAACTGTGAACTTGACATCCTACAAAGAACATCTGCCACCATGTCACCCTTATAAGACTATTGAAATCCTTAAGGACATAGTCCTGGAGGAACTATAGCTAACACCTCTATCTCAAGTGTAGTTCATTCAATGAAAAGATATACTAGAGACACATCTGATTGATGTGGATGATAAACTTCTTTCCCATCGGGTAGTGTCTCAACATCCTCAATGCGAAGACTACAATAAACAACTCAAGATCATGGGTCACATAATTCTTATATTTTGGTCTCAACTGGATTGAACCCTTAGAAATCTATTATTTCCTCTACGTCATGACACAACCATGTTTGTTACCTGGTACATCACATAACACTATGTACATGAAACCTTCCTCTAGAAATCTCAATATCGGGGCACTCGTCAAACACTACCTCAACTACTGAAAATCCTATTGGCCCTTCTCCATATATATAAAAGGCTTCCGATTTCAAGGTCAATCTAACATAAGAGTTAATATCCTATAAAAATAAGGAATGAATTTCTGTTTATATCCTACTATCCCAAAGAATATTCACACCTCTGTCACCGTCCTCATGGCTCCCATGCTAACATTGCCTCTACATTGGTCAGGTCCTCCACCACTCCATCCGCTGAAATAACATGTCCCAAAATGCGGACAACTAAAATCTAGGAGTGACACATTGAGAGATCCCCATTAAGATGGTTCTCACATAATATGACAAAATCCATCTGTAGGTGTATCACTTGTTCCTCCCCAGACATCATGTACATAAGGATATCTTCATGGAGACTACCACAAACTGACCAAAGTATGGATGAATTATTTAGTTCATGAGTCCTAAAAACACTTTTGGGTTGTTTTTCATTCCAAATGGAATCCCCAAGTACTAATAGGGACCATAGAGGAATATGAAGTTCTCCTTGGTATATCCCAATCATGTAATCACAACTGGAGATAGACTAATCAAAGATCATCCTTCAATAACCATCGTGACCCTCTCATATAATAGAAGAGGTCGTTGACCCTTAGTAGTTTATACATTTCATTAACTGTCACCTAGTTCGAGCACTAGTAGTCCACAGAAAACCACAATCCCCCATCATACTTCATGGAAACATAACTAGGGCCAAAAAGTGTGAAACCCTAGGTCTCACAAATCTCGTCCTCTAAAATCCCTCTAACTGCACCCTCATATCAGGATTTTCTGACGAAGCCATATAATATGCTGGTCTGGATATCTGTGTCATCCTAGGGTAAAAATAAATTAAAAAATAAATCTATCTACGAGGAGGTAAACCAATAAATTTTCTAGTAATTATTTCCTTATACTCCCCAACTACTGCTAGGAATTGAAACCCCATATCATTTGCTGCTCTAATGTTCGGGGTAGCCACCTCATAAGAAATCAGTTACACCCTCCAATGAATGATCCCATCAAGTGTTTCCTAAGATTTTCTTTATCCAACTACAAAATACCTTATCCCATTAGTATAGACACTCTACACCTTTCAAATAAAATAGGAAATTTGATCATGGACTGAGATAGCCAATCCATATCGAGAATGACATCGTAAGACATCAACACTGCCACCAAGAGGTTCAAATCATGACTCTCACCTCCAAGGGTCCGGTCACACTGTAGGCATGGGTGTTTCCTCATCGTGTCTAATTTTGTAGGTATCACCAAGTCTAGGGGTTGATTTAATGGTTCTACAGAAATCCCACGGTCTAATTAAATGTTTGTGGTGAGAAAGTAATTGTTGGAACATATATCTATAATTATGGATGATAATTTAGAAAATACACAGATCATACCTTGGATCATCCCTAGTGTCTCTAGGTTATATTCCTCGATTTCATGGAGCTTACCCCACCCATTCACTCAAGGTCCCTAAGCCTAGAGTGCTCGTACAATGAATGGTGGTTATAGTATGTCAAAACATCTTCCACCACAAATAGATATCCCTATTATTTTTCAACACCCATCACAATGGAAGTATTCCTACTCCACTCATTTCCTTTTCCTCGGTGGTTTATCCACTATATCCCTATTAGTATCCCAATGGGTTGGTCAATATATATTGATATTTCCCCACCTCATTTGTGGAACCACCTCACTATAGGCTAGATTGACACAACCAGGTGGTCACTGCAACTATCTCCCGGCTTCATATGGTCACTATCTACATTTTCTCAGCCAATAATTTCATGACCACATTATATCTCTCAAGCACTCCAACATAAATATATCTAAATAGAGGTATAATGAAGGTTTGGATGCCCTTATGTAGACCTCACTCAATGGTCTGATCCCTAATGTTCTGATTGTTGTCCATGTCTACTGAGTACCCGGATAGATTGGTGAATCTCCATGAATAGTCAGACACCATCAAGTGACCATATTAGAGCTGAAGAAGCTATATTATATGAACTTCACTGGGTGTATCTAGAGAGAACTCATCTTCAATTATATGCTCATATTCCATCCATGAATGTTTCAACTTGTCAGGACTGTGTTTTCCCAATCTTTACCATTTTCATGCTAAACCCAAAAGAATGATCACCTATAGGATAACCATTTTTTCCAATGATGTCCTCTCTAAATTGAAAACTCTTGTCATAGTATCAATCCACTCCTCAACTGCCTAAGGTTCAGGATATCCTTATAACCTAAGGGGTCCATCTCTCTGATACTCATGGGGAATGCATAATATGTGTTCCTCATCTATAGAGTGCGACTCAACTGTGGTAGTATAGATGATGCACCACCTAGAGGTATCATCTAGAGAGTTGGATCATGTATTGATTTAATGCCACTAATGGGGTCATACTCATGATCAAGCATCTAAATCCTAGTTGGTCTATATCATAGAGGCATCCAATAAGAAAACAATATGTTCTATGATCAATGAGTATATATGGAAAGCTGACTCATGATAGACAAGAAAAAAACAACTCATTCATATATGATGCATGGACCAATATAAATTCCATGCAACCATTGTAGTTATATAATGAGTCAAAAATCAAGTTATCAGAGTCCTAGTGTATTGATATGTTGTTTTACAGCATTAATATTGGATTCCCTATCCTGACATATGAACACTAAACACTTAACACCATTTCTCCAAACAATATCACATAATCCTAGTCCTAATGTTCAATTGACAAACATTGATACCATTTTGTCACAACCCATCCTAGTGGGTCGTGAAACAACTCAAAAAGATCACCTCCAAATGGCCTTGGGATAGTGACTACCATTGAGTAGAAATATCACTAACATAAAAGGGATTTTTTATGTACTGATACATATACACACATTAAAAATCCCAAAATGATGAAATGTAAAAAAACACTAAGGAAATAATGCATTCCTAACACTAATACCAACAAACGAAGTGAGACATGAATGTAAAGTGGAGTAATGTATACTAGTCTAGAATATAGACTCAGAAAAAGAAAGTGTTTATAAATTAATATATCAATACACTAAACAACAGTTACTGGGACTACTACTTGAAGTCATAGGAACACCTCGGCCTATCAGAACTCATAACGCTCTACGTAGTCCTGGTACACCCTCGACTCCGCTAAAAGGCTGATCATCTTCACAAGATATGAAATGTGTGGTCAAAGGCCATGTCTAGGTTACTATAACAATACTCAATATGATACCATGAAAACACAAAAAAAATACAAAAAGTAAATGAATAGTCTGTTATACATAGTATATGTCTATAGTAGAAAGAACAAAAACAACTAGATGTGAAAAAACAAAGACACATTATCTAATTGTATGTCACAACCACTGCATACCCACAAATGGGATTCAGTATTATGATTCCACAAATAAATAATTTTGGAGAACACACTCTTGAGTATAATATAATTGATGAATTCTACCTGAGAAATATTATTTATCATGAACCATCATGAGAGAGATACACGGATAGATCTAAAGAGAGAATACAATAAAATTGTTCTTGGATAAATCACTCCATGAGTGGGTAAGGTCGTGATACATAGTAGATGATCACCGTAAGGGCCATGGGGTGATACCACGATTCATCTGGGTACACCTTTTAAATAGATGATCGATGTCCAGTAGGATTGGCCATGTTGATACAAAGACTCTACTTATTGCACAAGAATAGAGAGAGGATCCTACACCAAGCCTCTCAGAGGGGATTCCAGACTCTATCCAGAATTTAATACGGAATGCATCATACTCATATGAATAGGAGTCAATAACAACTAACATTTAGGGGAACAAGCAAGGGCACCGACACATGCAAGAAGTGTCCATGATGCAGTATAAAATGAGATAAATCCTGAATGAATGGAATACACTACATGTAGTAAGATTAACACAATGTGTCCTTATATCTTGGGTCCCCTTGTGTATGCTAGCCATGTGGATTTACCCTGAGTTAACCCATGTCTACTAGACCATGTACCAGTACATGGGGTAACACATGCATCCTATTTTGGTCTTTCTGTATAATGGGGTACCCACTGTGTATGAATTATGAGTACTCCACCACATGTTTGTTTTCTCCTAGAGTACACATTGAGTCTTAGAGAAGTGCGCAAATGTCGTGTGATAGGGGTAACATGCCTTCTGACACTTGAATTCCTCCCAAAACCCAAGGTACCTCTCAATGGGGGCCACATGTCGTGTAGTCAGGACTATATGTTGTGTTCTTAAAAATTTTCTAGAACACTTTTTTTTCATCCTCACACCTCGATTGAACCTCAATTATTAGATCCAATTATAGGATAACATCGAAATAGTTGATCAAGGTCATCTCGACACTACACCACCAATTCTTTTTGTATCAGGCTATTGATTGGCTCTATATACTAAATCTGATCATCTGCATGAAAGTCATCTGAAGAATGATATCTCCCTAAATAGTTTTCTCTATTGGCACCCACCATCACTTCACATACACAAGGCCATCACAAGGTTGGATCATCGATTTTAGATCATTACACCATGAAATGGAGGCACAAAGTTCATCTGTTCATATCCCATGAAGAAAGCGATGAACATCAGAGAGTAAGGCATAATGAACATCCAAAGAAGGGAGCCTTTTCTATTATTCGTTCTTTCCTTGATCAATGCTGTAATAATGATCATTATATCAATATAGTATAACAATCCCAAAATTTCCTCAATCAAACCCTCCCACCAGAATGATCAAACTCCGGGTCAACCAGCTCCTAGGTTGATCTTTATTCATCAATAATTATAATAATGGTGAAAAAAAAGAATTTAAATACTAGAAAATTCCATGGGGTTGGTTTATTTGATGAAGATGATCGATTGTGATGTCACTACCCTTGGTGAGATCCGTAAAAAAATCATCTGTCATCCACCGATCCAATAGTCATCGTCATTTTCCTTCGAGTGAATTCTCCAGCTTGTCTCCATAGCCTCTAGGAATTTCCAGGTTTTTTTGACTATCCATATGTTCCTTCTTATTTCTAAAAATGAATATGTGCCACTGTGTCTCTTA
This sequence comes from Viscum album, assembly GCA_963277665.1. NCBI lineage: Eukaryota > Viridiplantae > Streptophyta > Magnoliopsida > Santalales > Viscaceae > Viscum > Viscum album. The sequence continues at coordinate 117,650,769 of OY728127.1, forward strand.
ATAATGCTAAAACTAAAATAAATTCTTAATTTATTTCATCCTTTAAACCATCAAAAAATATCTTTTGTAACCAATCTACATCGTCCAGTGTCAGGAATCACATTGGTTATTGTTTTTCTTTGAACACAATGGTGCCCTTTTATTTATGGTCTAAGCACCAATTTATATGTTATTATGCTTTACCTAAAAAATTTAATGTTCATGCTATTTAATATATTTAATATATTTCAAACATTTATTCTGGGAACATCGGGTCTCAAAATAGCATGTCGTCTCAATGTATGGTCTCAAATTAATTCCACATAATATTTAAAATAATACATAGAGAAATATGAATCATTAAACCACATTACAATTATTTTCTATAGACAAATAAATCATTATAGAAGTTATATTATCATTGTATATTGACATGTTCTTTCTCATTATACATTTATAATATGATCTTATTTTGGTAATATATCACCAACATGAATGATGTTATAATGTCTATTTCATAATGATTAAAAAAAAATAACTAAAAGAAATAAAATATCATAATTATTAGCATCATATTTTATCATAATTATAGTATTTAAATATTCTAAATTATATTTACTGATAAATTAATTAATTTTTTAATTCAATAATCCCAAAAAAGGTAATTTTTAAACATTCCATTTAAAATTTCAATATAATTTCCATAAAATATAATTGAGACTGAAAATATATATAAATAACATGTATTAAATTCTCAGGAACATTATATCTTTTTTAAACCACCAAATGACTCAAAGACCAAAACAAGAAAACCAGTGAATGCAATGGGAATATGATGACTAACACTGAAATATTAATTTTATCAAAAGACTATTAATATATTGATAAAATATTATTATAAATATATTTTATAATATAAATTAACAATGAATAAATATCATAAACATTAGAATAAAAATTTTAATTTTTTATACATGGAAGTAACAATAGGTCTGACTAGGGAGAAGTGTGAGGTAACAATTTTCAGTCTCAATTTCACTTCATTGAGACATGTTTAATATTATGAATATATTTTTAATTAAGTATGATATATACTATATTTTTAACAAAATATTTCATTATTAAATTTTAACTCATGGTTTTTTATGATTCATCCCATTTTTATTATTTTAATGGGGGTTTGATTTTATAATCCTTACGTTTTTTTTAAATCGCATCATTAAAAGTTTTTAATCATTTTGTGAAACCCTTTTTATTACACATCTATAGTCTATATAATATTTCAAAATATTATTATTTCATCATAAATTCTTGTTCACGGTCGTTGTTAACAAAATTTAACCATATTTAAAAAAGTAAAAATCATTTTCCATATGAATTATATTTTATATTCTTTATAATGTTGTGAATAAAAATTTTCTTACAACATAATGTCATTTTCCATAAATTAAATCTATTATTAGTTATTAATAATTCTGAACATGATTCAAATATTTTTGAAAAATATTATATTTTACATTTTTCTATTAATTTTTTTAATGTTTTGAAAAGAAAAGTAAATTTATTTTTATTTATAAACAATATTTATAATGATTTTATAAAATTACTTTTCACATATGTAAACATCCTTTAGTAATCATTATTCTTCACTAAGGATATGATCTCATGATACTATAAACCTTCTGTCTAGGGATGGATTGTGATGATGTTTATAGAAATTATAATGACACTCATTTCTCTCCCATGATTTAATTAAACTATATATGAATCAGTAATGATATAATGTTCATGTGGAATAAAGATTCATAGTTTATAATTATTTATAACCCAATATGTTATATTCATCTAATTTATTGTGTAATGATGTATATCTCATTACATACACTATAATGAAATAAGGACTGAATCCAATCCTCAAAGAATATTTTCCAATATCGTTTAAATGGAATTTGGTGTGAGCCCACTATGTTAAGGGAAAAGTTCCCTGAAGTGACTATAGAACTAGAATACATGACTAATTTAAAGAATATTTTTAACATCTGTTTTAAAATCAATGACATAAAAAATTATTTATTATTATTTATTTCAATAATTGACGTGAATACCAATTATCGGGTCTTTTTTAACAATATTTATTTAATAAATCACATTAAAATAATCATTTTATATCAGTTATTATATAAATGATGTAAAAATTATTGCCACATGGAGTTTTAATATCATTTATTAATCTAACTAACATTAAATGTAAAATTTCAGAATGATAAAAAATAATTTTTAAATTTTTGATAGATCACAATTATATTTTCAGTACTCACATAAATTATTTAATAAAAATAGAATTTACAAGGGTTGTATATATGTTTCCCAACTCCAAAATTTCACATTTATGATATCATCCTCCTTCAATTTGGATCTTCCTTCCTTTTTTTCATGGACAATTTCTACTCTAATGTATTTATATGTATCGTTAAATTTACTAATTTATTTTTTGTTATTTTAATTAACACATATTCATGTTAAATTTATTTTTTATTAAAAATAATTTTTTGGACTCTTTGAAAAATGAAAATATTTTGGATGAAATTACAAAGCCATAGTTTATAATTTATTACAAACTGGGGGGTTTCATAACTTATGAAATCATTCCACTATAAAAAATCAATTCTGATGACAGTTCATGAAGCATGTAAATTAAGCCTAAATATTATGTATAATTTTCATGATTTTTATTACATATATTAAAATTTTAATGTTATTTATTTTTGTTTTCATCCATATAAGAAATTAATATATAATTATTTTTATTAAAAAATCAATAATTTAGAAGTTCATTTTTTATATACAGTGAGGATAATAGATTATGATTTCATTTAATAAAAAAAATAATTTAAGGTTTTTTGATAAAATATTTATTTTCATGAATTTTTTTAATAATTTATATTAAAAATATATTTACCACATCTCTTATAATAACATCATATATACAAAAAACATTTAAATCCCCAAAAATATATATAATGATCCTATTTTTTATAATAATGTTGTATTGTTCATGATCCAAGAAAAGGAATATTTTTTTGGTAATAATGTTTTTCCACATTATCATTCTATTTTTTAATGTCTGTTTTTTCATGGACAAACATTTTTTACCTATGAAACATGTTTAAACCAAAATCATTATGCTATGAATTTTGAAATTATAAACTATTTATGAATTAGAATCAGTCCACTATATTAAGTTATTTCACTCTAATTATGTCCTAAAACCCACATTTCCATATTTTTCTCAGTTATTCTCTTTGATTGACATCTCCCATTTTTATACATGCCATGAATACGAGCTCACTATTGTCTGTTGTTTCAGTTACCCTTTTGATAAAGTAGTGAATTAAGTATTATATTTCAAAATGTGTGTCTAAAAAAATAAATACCTTTTAAAATTATTATGGGAATTGAAAAATTACTTTGTTATGTACCAGATTACCAAAGATATGAATGTATTTTGGTTAATGTGTCATGAGATTTCAAGGGAGATGCAATGTTTAAATTGTGAAAATGATCTACAATGTATGGCTGCTATATTAGGTTGTTTCCTTAATTTTTATAATGAAACATTGAATTCATATCTATGATAAAGTATATCTATATTTATTTAACAAAAATTGATATAAAACATTTTAATTTAAATGATTATATTATTATGTTAGATTTTTAGTATCCCCAAGATTTTTATTTTTTTTAATTTTTTGAATCAGGTTTTTATAATATTTAATTAATTATATTATTTAAATGAATTGATAATATCATTGTATGGTATGATTAATATTTTGTTAAAAAATTAAGAATTAACAAGATAATTATGCTTTATATATAAAAAAATGAATAATAATTCATTTTTTCAAATATATTTTAATGATACAATTTTTTTCTCTGAAATATTTTCATTTAAATATTTATCAATAAATATGAAAATGTATTTTAAATTAGCTTCATGGGTGAGATTGAATAATTTCTTAATTTCTCTATTTCATAAATTAAATATGGTTCTATATCAAATCACGTGAACTATTTTATATAATTAATTAAATCTTTTAGTTTATAAACTTGAAAATAAAAGGATACACCTATGAGCAATAATTATAAATTATATTTAGATGATGTTTATAAAATTGTATCTATAAATATAGAAGAATGATTAGTTTCATTATTTAGTGTAAAAATATTATTACTACCAAAATATTTTTTTTATATATGATATCATGTCAAACAATAAATTTCTGATTTAAAATATATCATATGAATTTTTATATAGTAATTTAATTTTCATTTATACTATTTAAACAAATTATTTTAATTAATTACCAAAATAATGGTTTATGTAATTTTAATCATATTAATTAAATGAACTGAAGGTGTGTGTCAGTTTTTTGAAGATATTGTGTGCACTTAATGGAGTATAAAATGAATTTTATTACATTATGCATTGATAAAAAAAATTTATAGTATTTTTAGTTGCTTATTGGGATGATATTAATTGATACGTTATATTCATAAAGAATTAATATCCCTTCCTTCATAATATATACATTTTTTTCATATCATTCCCTTCACTTGTAAGATGTATATATACAAATTTTATAATTTCAAAAATTAATGGGTTGTTATTCCAAGGAAATGGAATGGGATATTTAAAATAAAATTTGAACAATATAAAATCTACAATTTATGGATTTGAAATTTTATCTATATAATTAAAATAATCATACATCATGATTCGGGCATTATTAAAAATTAAAAAAAGTATCACATGACCATGTGTGTGAGAATAACACACAATTAAAACTATAACACAAGGATTAAGGGGCTCAACATTCTGTAAAATAAATCAACTTAATAATTAAATATTAATCGATGGCAAATAATATTAATAAAATAATAATAATAACTAAAATTTTAACAACTATCCATGATAAGGATTAGAAATAAAAAATATATTGAATACTCGGTGAATTTATATGATTTTAGAAATAGCTATTCACAATCATAAAATAATAATAAAATATTATAATATAAAAGATAACATATACTAAATAGAAATTAAATTAAATCATAAAAATATATAATTAAAAAAATGTAAATATATAAAAAATTCTAAAACAAGAAGGAAAAATAATTATAAAATAACTAAATGTTGTGATGTAATTAAACTACCTGAAAAAATGGAAAAAAATATAAAATCTGGTTAAAACAACTGGAAATAACTACCATAAACTAATATATTTACTAGTATAAGGATTAATAACATTTTTCAAAATTAAAAATATATTTTTATTAAATTTTAATGGACTCCACCCTTTTAAAATTCATCCACATGATTGAAACTACTAAATCTAATGAGGTTATCTCATGTGGTATATTTATTATATTCAAACAAAATTCCATTAATTTTTAGTATGCATCATGACACGAAACACTCTAATTAATTAATAATGGAGAGTTAAAACTATTATCAAATAAAAATATAAAAAAATAACATTGCATCTAGAAAAATGAAATTAAAATATTTTTTTAATTTTATTAAATAATATAAAAAATTAATTTCATTTAATAAATTTATTCTTAAAATAATTTAAATAATTTAATGATTTTATTAAATTATTTTTTATGTTCAAACTCTTGGGTAAAAAATAATAGAACATTTTCCCATCTTCATGTATAATATTTACCATTTAACAACAAATAAAATAATAAATAATAAATTTAAAAAAACATAGACCGATTAACATTAATTATATGTAAAAACATAAAAACATAAGATAAAAATGAGAAGAAAGATAAAATAACTAAAAATAACATTTAGAACAATGTAAACCACATGTATCATAAACATACATAACATATGTTATTTTCTAGAAAACAACATTATTAAAGGAGTCATTACAAATAATTCATAATCAATATAATAGATCACTTTCTTTATATACACTTCATTAACCCCTCTAATTTTATTATAAATATCATAAAATAAAAACATAAGTATCCTCAATACCATGATTTTTTTATTATTCTAAAAATTATATTATGTATCATATTTCAAATTATATAATTACAGAAAGAATCCCTTATGCATATGTATGGCTTATAATCTCCACATAGTAATAAAATTCGTTTTCAGTATGATATTCTATATATGAGAATTATGATGTGTAAAATATTAATATATTATGTTCACGACATTATTATATTTCATTAATGATAATATCATTCCTAACATCATACAATCCTATCTGTTTGGAAGTGATACAGTCGCTCATGGATACATATGGAGTTTCATCTCCACAATGTGATGTGATTCATTTTTCAATTATATTTCAACTTAATTGAATTTTAGATGATTTTTGTGAATAAATATAATTCATATATAATAAAAATTATTATAAAAACGTCTATTTTTATTTAACATTCATTCATTCCATTATTTGAAAAATGGAAACATTGTTCATGTGTACTTATGGACACTCGTCTCTATGAATAGTGTAAGTCATTTTTTGTTCTATATGTTTTATGAATTCTTTTGAACAAGTATAATATATATATATATATTATGTTTATACAATTATTAAATTAATGGAAATGATGAGGCTGTGATCAGTGTAAAATGACGAGGATTGTGATTATAAATTAATGGATGAGGGGGAGAGCACCGCTTCTCCGACTTCTCCTATGCCGATGGTGCCGAGGAGAATAACACAGGACCATCCCCCATCGGTGGTGGAGGGACATATGATGTCCCATTAATGTGTTCTACCATCTCCATTCTCCCTATTCTCTAACACTAATTCCATCCCTTCCATCTCTTAGTTCACTCTTATATCCAAATCATCATTTTTTGTTATTTTCGAAAAACCACCTCTAGGATGAGCAGAAACTGAAACATCAGACGTGGGAAAAATACATGAAAAAATAATGAAATATAAATTTCAAACACATCAAAATCACATAATTCATTTATCCTTGATTCCTGTAAATCCGCATCAGCCGGAGATATGACTTCTATATCATGATTCACACCTTCCATCGATTCCATCCTATCATCACAATCATTGTCATTGTCCTCTATCACACCTATTAGATGAATAATAGATACATAAAATCTGATAGTCACCACTCCATAGCCACCAAAAAGTAAAAAATAATATCAATAGAGTAATCAACAACCCAACCACTATCACCATTGAAGTCCATCATCACCTCCATCAACTACCAAAACAAAACTCCACATACCGATTTTTATCCACTTATCACCACTGAAGATGAAACCACCATGAGTCATAAGATAGCTATAACTCTCATCAAAAGTAACCAAAGAGACCACATTGAAAATCCTCATTGAAGAGAGAGGTGGAGGCCAAGAGTCCGGGCAGAGAAACAGGGGGTTGAAGGCCATGACAGAGCTCACATGCGAGACCCCAAAAAAACCCAATAACAAAACCAAAGTACCCATAAAAGAAAAAATAACACTGAAAATGAGAAATAATCTTAATGGTAATAACACAAAATTGGGTATCAAACCCTAAGGGAAGCCATAATGAAGAAAAAAAGTTGAAAAATATGGGATAAAATCTGAAAAGATAAGGAAAGAAGATTCTTGGAGAACACAAAACCAATGAGCCTCAGCCCAAAAACTATGAGCATTGAACACTCAGATCCAACATGGATGTGAGCGTTGTAATTTTAGGTCAGAGAATGGAACAATATACTAGGGTTCCAGGCCCCTCCACCGATGAAAAATCTAATAGTTTGACTAGGATGAAAACCGGTGCAGACAAGCCATAGAAGAAAGCAGGGGAGTGAACCATTGGAGAAGCCATGAAAAAGCTGGGGAAAGAAGGGGGTTAAGAGAATCATGAAATCCTAAATATAGAAATCAAGAGAAAACTCTAGATGATGAGAGGGCTGAGAAAATTGGAGAGTAGAGCAAATCGGGTGAATGTAGATCCATCTCCCTATGTTCTCTCATAGTTCGTTGGTTTCAATGTAATTAGATAGAGCCCCACCACTATCAATTTCGACCATGTTGTTCACCAATATATCCTCTTATATACACCTAAATCTGATATCATGTTTTAATAATCATAGACCATCAGTGGATTCTTTCAATAAAGTTTTTTTTGGATCCAATGGTCTATGGGAGTGCACAACAGTATGGATCCTTGACTCTGAAAATATCATTATCATATTTTATTTTGAGGATGATTTAAAATTTGTTTTTTCGTGACGTCCTTGTACAAATTATGGGACTATGTTTATTCTCATAAATTGGACATGATTTTCAAATGAAACATGATTCACCATTAATAGTGATATGGGTAAGGCTACTAGAACATTTCAATATTTTTATGATCCATTTGTTAATTTCTATTTGAGGAAATCTCATTGGTTTTACCTATGTTTGGATAGTCAGAGTCAGACTATAATTCATTCTATTTCACCCAATTTTTTTGATAAAGTTTATTTTCTGAAGCTTCATATTGAGTATTTTAGGGCCACTATTGGTGAATAATCTTGATTTAAACACTTCATTGTTATTTTGAATCATGGTGTGACTTATGTCCCTTGTGAGGGAATACAGGGCATTGATTGGAGGTATATAGGAAAGGGAAATAAATGTTGAAGAAGCATGGATTTAATGAAAATTGGATGAATCTAGTCCCATGTGATGTTGTTCTGGATCAAAGAACCTTCTTGGAAGTGAACTAGAACCAATTCATTTTTTAAATTATCCACATTAAATTAATTAGTAGGGACACTTACATCATTGATGTGAGGCAAACCAACCCACAATACGAAACATCAGCAAAACCAAGACTATCCTAAACCAATTTCTGAAATCAAAACACGAACCCATCATCCCACCCCTCAAATTCGAAATTCATAATAAAAAAACCAAGAAAAATAAAATTTGAAAAAAAAGTGGATGTATAATAGCTCACATTCGAGCCCTATTCCTTTAGCCATAAAATCTCATGTAGGAACCCCTATAAATCAAATATATTCATTTCTTGTGGTTATCACATACACCAATAATCGAATTGAGAAAATCCAATCCTTGAGTGAGACATTGATGCTGAAACATTCACTAGAGATCACCATTCCAAATATATCCTCATCCAACATCGTCATAACCACCATCGTCGTCTGCGCTGGTTGAGAATCCTAGACCACCATCGACCACTCGGAAATAAATTAAAAAAATCTACTTTGAGAACCACCGCAACAAACTAGGCTTGGGGGAGCGATGGAAGTTATGATCTAGAGAAGAGTGGGAGTGAACAAAGGCTTCAACATCAAACCTTGACCATGGTAGGACCATCATCCCAATTTTCAAGAAAACATCTGTCTATTCTTCAAAAAAATTACACCACTAGATAGAGTTATCTCACTAAAACTAGAGCCCTAATCCTCACTAATAATAAAAGCGTGGATGGAAAATTTCACCAAAAAATGATCCACCAGATAGTAAAAAAATATAAATAACAATTGATCAAAACAATGAAACACCACAAATGAAAAAGAATAACACAACATACAGCATGCTGAAATGCGTATAAAGAAGAATCCAGCAAGAGTACCACCAAAAAAAATCCAAATCCACCTCATGAGAAACCATGAAAAATTAGAATGGAATCCAATGTGATAGATCATTAAGAAATTGTAGGGGATGAGTGAAAGAGGCTAAACAATGGCAGCGGTGACAAAATAAAAACCCACTAGTAGTAGAAAACTCCAAAATTGAATGGATAAATCCTAAAAAAAATATTCCACCATAACCGTACCAATAAATCATTAGAACCATTTCATTGGACCAATATAGGATCTAGAACAACAGGGAATATGAAATGATAAGAGGATGAGGGAGATCCAAGCTTTGGTCATGAAACACCACGAAATTAAATGCAATAGAGCAATCAAAAGATCTTATATATGAACTGAATGTCAATTCCGTTTAAGATAGGATGAAACATGATCTTAGTGTGGATAATTCTCTCATGGATTTGGTGATTGAGGGTTGAGTAGATGCATTGGGTGATGGTCTTGAAGGGATTGATGATATTAAATATGCTTTGGTGGATACATATGTAATGAGGAAGCATGGTACACCATTGATACTGATCTAAACATAATAGTGTCTCATAATAGTGGTTTCATAACTGGTGAGGGGTATGCTTGTTTATATAATGTTTCGAAGGTGAATACAGTAGCTCATGTTGATCACAATTCTTGAAATCCTTCTCATTTGGGGAATCTAGAGGATAATAACATGTTACTTCATTTTATGGGGTGTGGTTTCATCCATCTGAGAGGTTATGGTTTTTTATTACAAGATCCATATGGTTACTACAGTCCTGGTGAAAAAAACTTTTCAAGAAGAGAAACAGAGATTTCACTTCTTATCAAAAAATTTAGTCAATTGGGAAAATGTTTCTAATGATGAAAAGGTGACAGGAAAAAACCCCCTACGAATGTTCTTAGTGGTAAAACATCATTCAAGGATATTGTGACACATGGAATTAAGAAGATAGTTGATAACGAGGGTTCTATCTATTCCCCTGGATGAGAAGGATGATTAAATAGTATAACAACATTATAATGACTGTGCCTACCAGATCTTCCTATAAGGTGTCAGAAAACAAATGCTGAAATCCTTAATATCATCAATCTATGTAACACATAATCTGAATAATATGATACTGATGAGAATAGTTATGAGAATTACTTGTCTTAATATGATAGTTAATTTAAATTTTTCAAGATATCAGAGAAGACCTTATGCCCTAAATAATTTCTTGGTGCACCATTTTTTTATTTTTAATAAATGGTTCAATACATTCTTGGAAAATGATAGGGACTACAGAACTGAATCATAAATGGAAAATGAAGAAATTATCACAAAAAATAATGAATTTAAAAACAAAATTTTTTATAAATAGATGATAAGAAATTATAAATAAATATTTCATTATATCCTTGAAACATTGTAATCAAATAAATGTTTAATAAATTAATATTTATTATACAATATTTTTTAACATTAATGGAGAAATAATATTTTTTAGTTAAGGGTTTATATCGTAATCTCATAATTATTTGGGATTTTTTTATGTTTATGCCTACATTTTCGAATATATCTCCTCCATGTGTATGTTTTAGAAAAAATTAAATTTTTTCCTACTCTTCCCCAACAATTATTTAAAATAAAATTTTATAAATATTTAATTTGAACAAAATGGTTTGAATGGAATTTATTTTTTGTTCTTCTAAATGGGTATTTCATGACTTTTCTAACCTGAAAATTAAGGTCAAATTTTTTTTGATTATATAAAATGATTATCATTCCATGTTATTATATATCCTTAAATTTTTGAAGCATAATTTTTAATATTACATGGTTATTTTCAAAGAAAATTTTTATGTTCATGATTTTAATGTATTTAAAAAAATAAATGACATCAATATTTAAATGAATTTTTCTCATGATTTGATGTAATTGATCTTTCAAAATCATTCCCATATAAGGTTACATTATTTTATGTTAATTATGATTAACTGAGAATATTATCCCAAGAAACAATCCATAGAATTTATTTATCTATTATATTATATGATATAATGATGTTTATGAATCCTATTTCTTCTATGGGTTATACAATGATGATATTTTTATGAAACTCATCTCTTTTCATGGTTTTTGATATGAATAATGCTTTATATTCTTTTGGAATACATATGTATTGTTTTTATTATACTATATGTGTGACATATTTCTACCTCCATTTCTATATTAAAATAATTATATTTCATTAGATAAAAATTGAAAACAATTTAATGGGATTTATCTATTCTAGGAAAAAGGTGTGTCCAGATCCACAATGGGAAATAAGTGTATCCTGATCCACTATCAAAAACATGTTTGTTATAATCCACACTTTTTATGGTCTTTGTAGTCAACCCGAACATTTAAAATGGTTTTTAATATTTATGATTGTTCCACACCTTTATGACATGATATTAAGGTACCTTATTTATGTGTGATGATTTCATACTCATACGGGAAGTGTTTTCTGAAATGATAGTGTTGTCTTCCATGACCCATGTTTTTAATCTATGACAGGTTTGGTATGAACTTACTATGTTATGTTCATGATAAAAAATACATATGGTTATTATATATATTCATATTATCTTATATTGATATCTCTAAAGTTTACCGTTACTTATAATCTAATCTCACTAGTTATTTTGTGCTCTTAAACATGTTGTGACGAATGGTTTAGGTATATTATTCTTAAGAGGAGTGTTTTATTAGATGATCTTTATAGTAGTTGTTGAATAACATTAAAATAATAACAATATTGTATATCTAATCACAAAACTCTCCAAAACATTTTCGTTCTAACATGGATCATATTGTTATGTTTTGTACGTTATTCTAAATAGTTAACATATTTGTTTATAATAAATTCGTTCCATTATAATAAATGGGATTTGTAGAAGAAAATATTCTAATATTAACATAAGGTAATAAAAAAGAATAAATCAAATAAATTTCTTTAATAAACATGATATAATCCCTCACATCGATATGGAGATTTTAGAAAAATGGTAGGTTTAACACCATGAGATTTTAAAAAACACTATATTTGAATGTGTATTTGACACATAATAACAAGTTTAAATAAACCATGCAATAAAATTTTTTATATATGATCATTATATACTAGATTTTTATTGAGAGGGTATGAATTTTATTAACTAAATTATGAAATGTATATGTATATATATATTAATATTGGGATAACTAAATATAAAATCATTATTTAATTCTTAATAAATAATTAATCCATTTTAATTAAATATATTTTGGGTACCAAAAGATAGTTTTCTTAAAAAATGAATTTGATTATGTTTTATGAAAATATTTTATAATAATATTATCATTCATAGATACGTTTTATTTTATAAAAATAATTCCATTTATGAATTGAGAATATTAAATTTAATTTTTTGTTATTTTTTCAATAATGTTATAAAATGATTGATTTTCCCATTAAATAGTTAATATAAAGATTTTTATTGAGAACTGTGTTTTTGTTTTATGAATTTAAAATGATCCATATTGTTTAAAAATTATTTAAAAATAAAATGATTTCTCTAATATTTTTATAAATCCAATTATACTCGTTAAAAGGGATATAATAATTTAATTAATTATAAAAAATATATATATGAGAATCCATTTTTCTAAAACACTGTATTTTCTTTTGTTTTTCATTTGGATTTTATATTTTATTCTTCCACTTATTAGAATTTAATTTTGTAAAATTTAGTACATATTTTTAATTCAGTGTATTAAATTTGGTAAACAATATCTTTTTATTTTTGGTCAATAATAAATGAAAATATGTGAAAATTTTTCACCATTGTAAAGGATAAATCATGTTAATCTATGTTTAAACAATGTTATAATGACATATTTTTTCTTATTATTCTTATCAAACTAATGTAATTCTTACACTATTATTTTAGGATTTAATTTATTATCATTAGTTGACACTTTTCCATTTTAATGAACAATATAATAGTAAAAATATGATAAACTAATAAAATCTCTCTCCCTTTGTTTTAAATAACTATTATGTGTCCACATGGGAATAATAGTTAATGATGAATGAACCTATATTTCAAAATTTTTAATTATGAAAATAAATTCATCATGATAGTTTTTGTTAATTTTTAGTGATTATATAATCACATTATATTCTTGTTTGATTAAAATTTTTTATTTATTTAATTAATAAACAAATAAAATAAATGATATTAAGAAAATTCGATGTTATATAATTTGAATGATTAAATGTGTCTGAAATTTTTTTATTAATATAAAATATTGGTTATTTTTAAATTAATTTCAGTTTACATATTACATTTTTTATGTATTAAATGACACAATAAATGAATTGACTAAAAATTGACATTTTTTCTAATTAATCAAAATAATATTTTTTTAAATTATTTAAAAAATTAATTTTTTTAATAATGATTAGTTAGATGATATGTTATATAAAATTTTTGGTTTTGATATTTTTGACCAATTTTTTACTTTATATGTATAATCATTTAATTTTAAGTGTGAAAAATACATAACAGTAGTTGATGTCAAAATAGGATTGCTATGGGGTTAATACATGTGATAAGGTTTAAAAAATCACAAAAATGATTTAAAACATAATTATTTTATGATATTTCAATCATATTATACACATTTTCAACCACCCTAAAAACACTGTTGTAATTATATTATTATGAATTTATTATGATGTATAATTTTAAGAAACTCCCAATGTCCCCTCACCTCAATTATAATGGGGCACCTCCACCGTCGCTTCAATAAACAAAATTGAGAGTTCTAGAATGACCAAAAACATAAATAAATCTATTCTAATATTCATTATCCAAATTATATATATAAAATTATTCCTATAATACAAACCATATCATCCTTAAGAGGATATTAAAAAAAGTTTTTCAAATCAGATATACTCTCTTTTACCAGTCACATTCGATTTATATCATCGTTACCACCAATAAATATATAATATTATCAGTAAATAAATAATTAAATATCATTAATATACATAACTATTATTATGAACATTAAATCACCATTATCTATAGTTTTTACATTAAATGGGAAGTGAATATATTGCACGTGTGTACGTAATGCTTACCATCTCTACATAGAGGTAAAATTCATTTTCCACCACTATATTTCATGGATGAATGTTTTTATGGGTTTAATGATTATATATTGTAATTATGATATAATTACACATTATTATTTATAATATCACAAAAAATTATAAATGTTAAACAAATTGGAAACCAATAACGTCGCCCCAGCATAATTCATCAATAACGATGATCGTAACGCGATTCACTGTTTCATTTTCACCCATACCCCACTGTACTAAACATGATTTATTTTAAAAAATTATAAAAATAATAACTAATTTAAATCCATTTTGGAATCATTTATTATGTTTTTATCACTGTTAAAAAGGTAAATGTTACTTTTTTATGATTCCTTTGTAGGAGGAGGTGACTTGGATGTCCCATGATGTTGTATAAGAAAAATGGGCCAACCTGCGCAAGATCCATGCACACCAGTGGACTCATCCACGAACTGATCTAGAACAGTGCATCCAAATGTAATGAAATTTTGTGGGTTGGTCCACCATTCATTGGGATACATTTCATCTGAAGGAACCCAACACACCTTCATCCATCTATTGGCCTAGATGACCTTATCTATCCATCACACTGAATCTGCACGAAGTAAAAAGTGGTGTGTTGTGATATTTCCATATCTCAGGCTCTAGTTATCCACATTGTGCACAAAGATTAGTGGAGACAACAAATAGGTGGGGATACAACATTTTTAATTTTTCCAAAGTGAGATAAGGCTTTCTAGAGGTTGAAACCCATGTGAAAAAGGGTATTATGAAATCTGTGTTCTACAAGCCAACATTCCATTTTCTTATAAAATGTAACCTTGGGCTCCCCATTTGTATGCTCTACCAAGAGAAAACGATCTAATATTTTGGAGACCCTATTGAGTCCTCTCCTCATCCAAGAAGTTCTGGAGGTCCCTATAATTGTAGGGGGGTCATCAATAAAGAAAGAGTTCCCCCTAGCCCTCTCCTCCTCTCAATGGGGAGCTAAATAGGGGGAGATACACATACATGGGCGGGAGTTCAAACACATGATACTCTATTGGTTTTTTATAATTTGTGTGTCTATTATTTCACATATGTTTTGTCTAAATATTTTTCTCCTTTGAATTTGTTTCTTGTGATTAACTATGTGAATCTCTTTTCATTTCAACGCCAATTGGGTTGAAATTTCAAATGAGAAACATGGGTTTTTTGGATTGGGAAACACAAGGATCCTCTTTCTCTCACACATAAAAAAATTATAATATTTGGTTTTTAAGAGATGGGATTTCCATGTAATTTTTTAAATTCAATGGGAATTTTACGAGTCCGCAAAAATTGATAGAGTGTGATTTTGAGGCCCGGAGTCCCTGAAATGAATTTCTGAACTTTTTTTCGTGTACGTTCAGTATATGTGCGAGTTGGTTTTTCTAACATTTGAACAGGTGCTCGAAATTAAAATCTAAGGGAACCGTTGAACTCTCAGTGTTGGTATTCTCTTAATAAGACTTTCACCTCGACGGTAGTTGGTCGAGGGTAAAAGTTATTTTTTAGTTTTTCATGGAAATAATACAATAAAATAAGCTCAATTATTATTTTATTTTTTAGTAACCACCCACCATGTGGTTGTTCAGGGGTGGGGTCCATCAGTACTAAACCTCTTCTTCTTGATTTATTGTGATGGGGACCACCCGGCCACCTATTAATGGGGGGAGAAGAAAACCTATCAACCCCTCATAAATTTGGGGGGAGCCTCTTCAGCACTTCCAAAATTTTAATTGTTCCAACAGACCTTATTAATTGTTCCATCTTATTTAATCTAGTTGAAACTTTTTTTAATTAATTAAAATCATCAATGGAATTTAGGAAGGTTCCTAATAAATGAACCGTCATAAATTCCATGATCGTTACCTTCCCTACCCTCCTATATATATAGAGCTTGGGAGGAGGATTTGGGATGACTTCACCAACTGATGATGCACTGCTAAAGTGGTGCAACACCCAACATTTAAAGGATTACACTATCCAACAAAGAACGCTTCCTCCACAAAGAACGCTGGCGAGGAATGTCATAGAATTCTTCCTTGGAAGCACCTTGCGGAGGCAACTGACGTGGGATGTATTTGACGACCGACCATCCCCCCTTATCATCGTCAATAAGCAATATGAGGTAGGGGATTATTGTTAATGATTTTTATATACAAATTTTCTTACGTTCTATAACAAGGAACACAGATCAAATTTCTAACTTGTTGATCTGCATATGTTTCTTTTGTTGGGTTTTGGATTTAATTTTTGCAAGATGGTTTGATGTGATTTATTCTTGTGAACCTCTTCCTACCGCTCAAATGGGGAGATTTCAGGCCAAAATAACACAACCTATCCTCTCTGTAACCCATCTTTTGAATTGTGGAGTTCTTCTAAATAGAGGAAGGTGGCGAAGGAGATGAAGGCGGCGATGGCAATGGTTCCCCCACCCGTGGCCTTTGCGACCCACGCCGCCCCCGCAACACCAGACCTCCCAGCTGAAATGACCCCGAACTAGCCCTGGCCGCACCGCACCCTGACCCCTCCATCCTCCTAGCCAAACTAGCCTTGGTCGTGCCACCTACAGTCCGAACCAGCCTTGGCTTGCACCACCCCGACCTCGAGCTGAGCCACCCCTCGCAACATCCCTCTAAGCCGAACCGGCCACGCGACCCGGGTCGAGCTACCCTCATGGTTGTCCACGGCCCCTCATGGCCTGCTAGGCTGGTGCCAGTGGGTCGGGCCAACCACAATGGGATGGCCTACCCAACATTCTAGGCTAGACCCAACGGGTCAGGCCGGGTCGGTCCGACCAGGTCGGACCGGACGCGGGCCCATTATGACTATTTACATTCATTGGGCCATATATTTGGCACCAGATGTATATTTGAAAAATCATCGGTGGTGCTGGTAATCTTGTAGCATGACAATCCCTTTGAGTATACGCCACAAGTGTTTGGGGTATAGTTGAGTTATGGTCAGGTTGGAACAGGCATTAATCCAATCGGTACCTCGAGACTAAAAGACTAATTACTCATAGACTGGGTGCCTGATTGATCGGTTGTCTATTGCTTTGAGGCCCCTATGACATGTAAGACCTTTGAGATACTTTTTCATGATACATTGTGACAGTTAGAGTATAGACCAGTAGCTCAGGAATCGGATCCTCCAGGAGAAGAATAGGCATAGTGCGGAGACCTAGTATCTGGATGAGACCTAATGACTGCCGACCATTTGACTCAGAGCAACTCTACTAGCCCACTAAAAAGTGCCTTGGTGTTGTGGCCGAACCATGGTGGAAGAGTGTGCTTGATGACACGGTAGACCCACGATACGCAATAGGAGGAGTACCTCAGCAGGATAATAGGTGGAGCGTGGATGGTGGCGTGGTAGACCCATGGTGGGGAGCACCTCTGTGTGACGCGGCTGACCCAAAATACTTCACAGGAGGAGTACATCAGCAGTCCCATGTTAGTGAGAAGCATTCTTGGTGTCACGGTCGGGCCACTTTACTCGATTGAGCAGGAGTTCCACAGTATCCGAGGTTTTGATAATGTGATTGGGGGTGTTACTAGATACTACGCCCTAAAATAAAATCCTTGTTGAGATAACTCAGTACATTTGTTTCTTCCTCATGATTGGGATGGATTAATTAATAACATAGTTATATGTATGGGAATATACCTAAGTAGGGATATCTGTTGATTTCATACTTTCTTGTTTATCCTTATTAGATATTGGGAGACCTTGAGGGTCTCGAAGTCCCTACTGAGTATCATTATACTCACCCCTGCATGAGCAAATCCAGCACCTTGTTATGTTGGATAGAGATGACATACATCACGGACTGAGGCTGAGAGTACCCAGACAGGTCAGTACCTAGAGGTGTACCATTCGGCTTGTTGGTACATGGAGTAAACGTACAGATGTGGAGTGATGAGGTGATGATATGTAACTACCCTTCTAGTAGAAACCTCATAGGACAATCAAGTAGATTCCATTTCTTTTTCTTCAGTTGTATTGAATTTTAGTTGTACTAGTACATTCCAGTTGGCCTTGTATTATGGCCCCTTTTTACATTCATCACTCTTTTGTTAAATAGTTTACATGGTGTTTCGTCTAGCTGCGTGCCTACTTGTGTGTGTGTTACAGGTTATAAATGCAATGCCTTCCCATTTTTAGGGAATTATGCCTTTGGTGCTAGTTTCCAGCCCCTGGAATAGGAAGGAAGGCATGGGGTAGTCATGTTATGGGACCTAGGGAATGGGTCGTGAAAAATAGGTATCATATGAGTCAGTTCTATCACAGAACTTTGGACTCTGATCTTTTATGTAAAGAAATTGTTTTCTGTGTAGTTAGTGTGGTTTTCAGTTTAGGGAGTCCGGTGTTGGTGTGGAGGCTAACGTATCCATACACCAAGACCCTGACTACTGATATCCAATTCAGTGCACGAAAACAATTATTGCATGTGTTTTTTCAAAAGTTTTCTTTATGTCAGCTCACCAGGTCAGCAAACCTGGTATAACTTTTGACCATGTCGCATCTGATTCTTTTCAGGATTACCCCACGCAGACAGCCAGTTAGAATCCCAAGAGTTGTATGCACTGATATCCAACTGACCGATGCGGCCTCAGTGCAGTGAACTTTTCCAGTAGAGGAATCAACAGAGGCCCCAGTGGTACCTTTCCCCATTGTGCCACCAATGCCACCGACCCTAGAAGTAGACGGTGCATGCCTCCTGAGCGCATTTCATGAGTTCCAGTGAAAGATGCCACCTATGATCATGGGAGAGATGGACCCACAGGAGACCGAGGATTGGCTGGAGGCTGTGGTGCGAGTCTTCTGACTCGTAGGGACACCAGCAGACCTCATGGTGATACTTGCCTCCAGCCTTCTATAGGCAGCAGCGTGTAGAGGGTGGAGCATGATGCTCCAGGTCCACGATGAGGTGATGCTTCTCTAGGCAGACATTAAGAGCCTATTTCAAGTAGAGTTTGTTCCAATGCCTCTTTGTGCAGTGTGCGTACAAGAGCTACTTCATCTGCAACAAGGCAGCATGACTGTGGCTCAGTACTCAATTAGGTTCACTGACCACTCATGCTACTCCACAAATATGGTGCATGTCCCATTCATTAGAGCTCTGACCTTAGATCAGGTACTTAGGCGAGAGATCATAGCTTCAATGATCTCGCTCAACATCTTAATGTAGGTGGGGCTGTTTGAGAGAGCCCTCTTGGGGGAGAGTTTCCTTGATGGGTAGACACCAGTAGCGAGACCCACCACCAGTCATCACATAGCAAAGTATTCTACAACTAGTAGAAGACAGATGTCGTAGTGGTACAAGAGGACCAGAACTATAGGTGGACGACCGTATGACTCATGATCGGTTGTGAGGGGCACTAGAAGCGGAGATAGACATGCCCGGTGTAGGCATTGTTGATCATGCAGCAGGCATGGTCACATGGCTCGTGACTATCCGACCCACCATACGGATGATCATTAAATGGTCGAAGGATTGCCCCGGAAGAGATAATGATTTGATCGTGGTGCTCCGTAGGGATCAGGTGGATGTGGATGAGGAGCTAGCCATGTAGCTGGCGGTGGGAAAATGTTTGAGTTATTACCGCCACCACAACTATGCGGTCCATCCGACCATAGGAAGCAGGTGGACAAGGGAGAGCTCAGCTCCCGGCAGCTGAGACTTATTATCACGACACTCGAAAGATGATACGAGGTATGGTATATGTCTATTCCACCATAGTCGTAGTACTTATAGACCCAGGTTCTAGTCCATATTTTATTTCCACATCCCTCGTTCAGAACTCGTAGATTCCAACGAAGCTGTTGGCTCGATCTTTTTTTCTAGAGACTGTTACGGGAGAATATTCCATAATTATGCACTACTGCCGGTAGTGTGACCTTACTCTAGGAGGAGAGAGATTCATCTGTGTTCTCCTAGTAGTGGCATCGAGGCCTTACGACGTCCTCTTGGTATTTGACTGGTTATCTATAGTTCAGGCTCAGATTGTCTATATTAGGTGCAATGTGTGGTGTGTCCACACTGATGGGACTAGGTTTATCTTCACCGGCAAGAAGGGAGCCATTACTGCACAGAATGGACTTGATCGGAGGATAGTGAAGCTGATCACTCATCAGTTGGCTTGCCTTACCCTCGGAACTGTTGATGTGGAGAGTCCGAGCTATACTATAGTGGTGGACTAGTACATGGATGTTTTCCCTGATGACGTCCCAGCCATACCTCCTTACATAGAAGTGGACATTTACACTAACTTTTACCGCAGGATGACACCGATATCTACACCAGCCTATCAGATGGATATTGTGGAGCTTGAAGAAATGTGGGTATAGCTAGAGGACATGAAGGGGAAGGGATTCATTCAGCCCAGTGTTTCACCTTGGGCAGCCCTAATTCAATTAGCCAAGATGAAAGATGGGAGCTTGAGGCTTTGTGTTGACTACCGTCACCTGAACCAGGTGGCCGTGAAGATCATGTACCCACTTCTATGGATTGAAAACCTTTTTATCAGCAGAAAAATGAATGATGGTTCTTGAATATAGACTTCATATCATTCTATCACCATCTCAGAGTTCGAGACGAAGAAGTGCAGAAGACATTTTTCAGGTGTTGGTATGGACATTATGAGTTTTTGGTTATTCCATTTAGTGTAACCAACACTTTAGTAGTGTCCATGGGACTCACAAACCTGATCTTTCTGTCATACCTTGATCACATCGTAGTAGTCTTCATCGATGACATTTTTATTTACTCGACTAATGTGGAGGAGCATGCCTACCACTTGTGGGTAGTACTGGACACACTCCGAGAGCACTAGATTTATGGTAATCACTCGATGTTCCAGTTATAGATCTATTAGGTTCACTTTCTGGGTCATGTCATCTTAGTGGATGGATTCTCAATAGATCCAATGAAGATTGAGGCGATACTTTCGTGGGAGCCACCCAAGAGTGTGATGCAAGTACGAAGTTTCTTGGGTATGACAGGATACTATTGGAGGATTGTGTCAGACTTCTCTATATTTGCATCACCAATATCAGCCTTGATAAAAAAGGTTACACCCATTGTGTGCTTGGAGAGATTACAGAAAGGATTTCACGAGATGAGGTAGAGGCTGACTAGTTCCCCCATCTTGAGGCTTCCAGAGTGAGGCGTAGGGTACATAGATTACTGCAATGCATCAGGGACCAGACATGTATGTGTCTGATGTAGGAGAAAGTAGTGATCTCATATGGTTCTCGGCAGCTGAGACAACACGAGAAGAACTACGCTGCCCATGACATGGAGTTAGCAGCAGTGGTCTTCGCCTTGAAGATGTGGTGACAATATCTGATGGCTGAGCATTTTATCATGTACTCTGATCACAAGAGTCTGAGGTAAATTTCTCTCAAAAGTGCCTGATCTTGAGACATCGACATTGGCTTGAGTTCCATTAGGACTATGACTTTGTGATAGTATATACTCATGGGAAGGGGAACATTGTTGCAAATGCACTTTGCTAGAGATCTAGTATACAACTGATAGGTGAGGCGATGGAGCTGCTGGCCGCTTTACAAAAATCATTTGTGGATAGAGATTGAGCAACATTCCTTCAGTCTCTTACATTCATTCCCCCACTTCTTCAGCAAGTCAGGTAGGTGTAGTGTGGGGACACTGACTGCAAGGCATGACATGCACAGATAACCATTAAACAAGCACCTAATATATTTTCTGAAGGTTAGGAGCATGTCATCCACTTCAGAGGTTGAACCATGACACCAGTGTCACTTTTTGTGGATGTGTTGAGGGAAATCCACACATCCCCTCTAGCGGTACATCCAGGAGTGGAAATGTTGTATCATGATCTCCGATGACAACACTGATGGCTGGGAATGAAGAAATCAGTTATAGAATTTTTTTTCATTGCCTCACTTTCCATCAAGTGAAGGCTGAGCATCTACTAAAAGCAGGCATATATCAGCCTTTATGGGTCCCATAGTGGAAGTGGGATGGGATATCCATGGAATTTTTATATGACTTCCATGTACATCCACTGGACATGACTCGATTTTTTTGATTGTTGACCGACTCACAATGTCTGTCCACTTCCAACCGACTAGAGATAAGGGTTTAGTAGAGAGCATGGGAAACCTCTATGTGCAGGAGAATGTGCAGCTACATTGAGTACCTTATTCTATTGCCTCCAATCGTAATGGACATTTTACTTCTGGGCTATCGAAGGTGTTGCAGGTGGCTTTTGGGATGCTGGATCGTTTGAGCACCGCCTTCCATCCTCAGATGGATGGCCATACTGAGAAGACAATTCAGACCCTCGAGGAAATTCTCTGTGCTTGTGTCCTCGAATTTTGTCACAGTTGGTAAGATCAGTTTCCTTTGGTGGAGTTTAGGTACAACAACTGCTATCGCTCGACCATTAGGATGGAACCTTTTGAGAAGATATTTGGGTGACCTTGCAGATCACCTTTGTGCTGGACTGACCCAGGTGAGTCAGCCCTAGTGGGACCGGATATTGTATGGGCTACCAAAAAGAAGGTATAGGTATTCCAAGAGTGGATGAAGAATGCACAATGTAGGTATAATTCGTGTGTCGACAGGAGACATAGACCTCTTGAGTTTGAGGATGGAGACCACATCATTCTACAGAGCTCGCCTCAACGAGGTTTTCAGATATTTGTTCGAGCTGGAAAGTTATCTCTGAGGTTTATTGGACCTTTTCAGGCCCTCAACAATGTTGGCATGGTGGCATACGGCTTATCTCTTCCACCTCAGTTGCACTGGTGCATGATATCTTCCACGTATTCTAGGTATGTAGATATGTTCATGACCTTTCTAACATCATTGACCATGTCGATCTGGACATCTATGATTGGGAAACATTTATGGATGTTCCAGTAGAGACTGAGGATCAAAAAGAGTGGGTCCTTTGTGGATGGTTGATAACTATGGCGTGTGTTCGCTGGCAGTACGGGAACCTCCATGAAAGAACATGGGAGCGGGAGGCACAAATGTGTGCTCAATACCCCCACTTGTTCGCATAATTTGAGTTGGGGCTTACTGGTATGTAAAGCCAGAGGTGGGGAGAAAGTACAAAACTGGATTTTCGGTGTAATTTTGTTAGTTACATTGGAATTTTACAAGTCTAAAAGAATTTACAGCACGAGATTCTAATGCCGAGAGTGCTGAAATGAAATTTAAATATTTTATTTTGGGTCTGTTCAATAAACACGTGAGAAGGTTTTTCTAACATTTTAACTGGTTCTCAAAATTTAAATCTGAGGGCATCGTTGATCTATTAGTGCCAGTATTCTCTTAAGAAAACATTCACCTCAATTGTAGTTTGTCAAGGGTAAAATATAGTTTTTGGGGTTTTTGTGGAAATAACAAATTAAAATAAGATTATTTATTATTTTAATTTCTTGTTACTACCTACCATGTGGATGTTTAGGGGTGGGGTCCACTTGAACAAAACCTCCTCTTCTTGATTTATTATGGTGGGGACCACCCGACCCCCTATTAATGGGAGGAGAGGAAAATCACTCAACCCCTTCATAAATGTGGGGGGAGCCTCTTCAACACCTCCATGATATCAATTCTGCCAAAGCACCTTATTAATTGTGCCAACATAGTTAATTGACTTTCCCACTTTTTAAATTATGCAACAAAATCGTTGGAATTTAGTAAGGTTCTTAATAAATTAACCGTCATAAATTCCATGACCGTTATCTTCCTGCCCCCTCTCTTAGATATATGTTGCTTGGGAGGAGGATTTGGGATGGCTTCACCAAGCGACGAAGCACTGGTTAAGTGACATGATGCCCAACACATTGAGGATTACACCCTCCAATGAATAACACTTCCTCCACAAAGAATGCTGGTGAATAATGTCTTCGAATTCTTCCTCGGAAGCACGTTGCGGAGGAAACCGACGTGGGATATATTCGACAACCAACCATCCCTCCTCATCATCATCAATGAACAAGACGTGGTAGGGGATTATTATGAAATATTTTAATTTACCCATATTCTTCCCTTCTAGAACAAGGAACGCGGATCAACTATATAATTAGTTGATCTGTATATGTTTCTTTTTGCAGGTTTTGGGTTTAATCATTGCAGGATGGTTTGCTACGCTTTATTATTGTAAACCTCTTCCTACTGCTCTACTTCGGAGAGTGTGGGCCAAACTAACATGGATAGTCCTCTCTATAACCCTTGTGTTGATTTGCGGAGTTCTTCAAAATAGAGGAAGGTGGTGAAGGTGATGTAGGTGACGAAGGCAACGAAGGAAATGATGCTGCCACCCGTGGCCTCCGTGACTTGTGTCGCCTCGACCTCCCAGCTGAACCGACCCCACACCAGACTCAGCCACGCTGCACTGCACCCTGGTCACTCTGGACTCCATGCCGAACCGGCCCTGGTCGCACCACCAGCTGGCCGAACCGGCCCCAACCACGCCACCCAGGCCCTTGGGCTGAGCCGCCCCTCGCCGCGGCCCTCTGAGTCGAACCGACCCTGGTCCCTGGGTCGAGCTGCCATCACAACACCCTCCAGGCCATGCCAGCCACGCGGTGCCCTCTGAACTGATCCTCCCTCACGTCGAATCGTAGATGGTCCTCACCCTCATGTCCGGTCTATGCCCTCGTGTCCGTTCCGTGCCCTCACAGTTCTCCCTGTCCCCTCGTGGCCCGCTCGGTGAGGCCCAGCCGGCCAGGCCGAACCCCATGGGTTGGCCTGCCCAACGGTTCCGGTTGGTTTAACCGAACCGCGTCAACCCAGACTGGGTTGGGCTGGGTCAGTCCGACCTGGTCAGACCGGACCCAGGCCCAATACAACCCTTTACATTATTTTGGCCATATCATTGGCACTGGACGTCTGTTTGACGAACAATCAGTGGATCTTGTAAACATGGAGCATGATTGTCCCTTTGAGTATACCCCACTAGATTATGTGGTATAGCTGAGTTACAATCAGTTTGGATCATGCATGAATTCAACTGGGCCCCCGTGACTAAAACACTAAAAACACACATACCGAGTGTCTGATTGACATGCCGTTTGTTGCGTTGATACCCCAATGACATGGCAGACCTTTGAGATACTTCTTCCCATGAATTAGTGATAGTTGGGGTATAGACTAGTATCTCATGGAGTGGATCCTCACAGAGATGATCAAGCATAGTGCAATGTCCTAGAAGCTGGCTGAGACCTGACTACTGCTGACTGTTTGACTCGGAGTGACTCTACTAGCCTACTAGGGAGTGCGTTGGTGTCGTGGAAGACCCATGGTGATGGAGAGTGCTTGGTGACACAGTGGACCCACAGTGGGGAGGGACTCTATGTGACATGGCATACCCATATTACTTGACAGGAGGAGTACCTCAGTATCCATGGTTAGTGGGAAGTGTGCTTGGTGTTGTGGCAGGCCTACTGTACTAAATTGAGCAGCAGTTCTCCAGTAGCTGAGGTTTCGATAATGTTACTGGGTATGATACTAGATACTACCCCCTATAATAAAATCCTAATTGAGCTGAGTCAGTACTTTTGTGTTTTCCACATGATTGAGATGGATTTCTCAATATCATAGGTATATGTTTGGGCATATACCTATGTAGGGTTATCTGTTGATTTCATACTTTGTGGTTTATCCTTGTTTTATTTTGTGAGACCTTGAGTGTCTCGGGGTCCCTACTAAGTACTGTTATACTCACCTATGCACGGGCTATGCCCGCACCTTGTTGTGAAGGATGCAGATGAAAGACAATGCTAACTAGGGCTGAGAGTACCAGGAGTGGTCGGTACCCGGAGGTGGACAATTCGACATGTCAGTACACAAAGGAGACAAACATACGTGGAGTGCTGAGGAGACGATATATACCTACCCTTCTAGTAGGAACCTTAGGGGAAGATCCAACATCTGTCTTTTCATTTTCTTTAGTTATATTGAATTTCAATAGTACTTTTACTTTCAAGTTGGGATTGTATTCTAGGCCCTTTTTACTTTCAGCACTATTTTGTATCACAATATACTTGGTGTTTCTTCTAGTTTTGTGCTTTTTTGTGTGTGTTTTATAGGTTATGAAGTCAATTCCTTCGTAGTTTTAGGTAATTACACCTTTGGTGCTAGTCGCCAGCCCCTAGCCTATGGAAGGCGAGAATGGGGGAGTCACGACACAGGCCCTGGGGGATAGGTTGTGAAATTGGTATCCATTAATCTATTCATGAAGTCCAAACCTAGTCAACAATATTCCTGTGTCAAGGGTTGGTACATTGTGCGATGTTTTGAGTGGCTATAGGGGAATCAATATCTTGACAACCCCCAACAAATGAATTAAACAAAACCATGTAAAATATTCAGAAAAAGGAACTATGCAATATGTTTAGTAAAATTGGAGAGATATCCTTATGTCATAATCATAAAAAAAATACTTTTATTTATAAACTATTAATCTCTTTAAATCATGTCATTTTCTAAAAACTGTTTTGAAACCAGCCCTAATTTGTTCTTCTTATTAAAAATTCACAGTATAAAATAACAATAATTCCTTGGAAGATGACCTAGGTTCTTCCCTATTATATATATACTTCTTTACATCACTATAAATTTTATGTTTCATGACAACATGGTCAAATATTTTTACAGCTGTCGGGGAACGGTTTGGTTTTAGTGTATGTTTTTTATAAGATTTTTTTTTTAATTTTTTAGAATATTTATTTGTTTTATCTTCTACCTTTACATTTATTTTTTGTGTACAAATTTATTTCTTGGTCAGGTTATATAAATGATGCGTTCTAATACGGGAGACTAAAAAATGTTCAAACCCGAACTAGAGAGGATCCTAAATCAGTAACCCTGAGATACACAAGAAGAACCTTTGAAGGAGGACGCACAAAATATCCTCAATATCCTTGATCCTTATTATTCATCTTCTTTTGGAACCAATTTAGAACCTGAAATCAACTTGTTTAGAATGTATGAAAACAATAGAAAACTAGAATAATTATCCTCTCCAGATGTTGATATCCAACCCACTTACATTCAAATTCATGGAGAGGAACCCAATAATGAACTTAAATCTGGATTAATTCATTTGTTACCAAGATTCCATGGATGTGATGGAGAATATAAACACAATCATCTTATTTAATTTTATTCCATGAGTTCTATATAAAAACCTTAAAATGTTGATGAAGAACAATTAAATCTCATATAATTCTCATTTTCATTGGAAGATAGTCCAAAAGACTGACTTTACTATGTCAATTCACCAATTAGAGGATGGGTAGACATGAAACACCATTTTCTTGAAAAAATTTCCCAGCCTCTTGAATATCAACTATAAGGAATGAAATATGTTGTATAAGGAACTCTCAAGGGGAAACATTACATGAATATTGGGAACACTTTAAAATATTTTGTTCATGCTCTCCAAACCACAAAATATGTGATCCACTTTTAATTTAATATTCTTGTGAAGGTTTAATTTCTATTAACCTAAATATGATTGATATTAAGGCAGGTGGATCACTAGTTGGTAAAACCCCAATATATAAAAGGATCATAATCGAGAAAAGGGAATAGAACACTCAACAATTCAGTTCAAGGTCCAATATACCCATTTGAGGTGTCCATTTAGTTAAAAGTACCAAATTTGAGAGGAAGGTGGACACACAGATCGAAGTGGTATGTACCCTTGATTGAAAACTTGATCTTTCCCAATGGAAATACCAATCTCCTCCTACCATCCATTGTGGTATATGTTTATCTGACACCCACTACTCTGATCAATTCCTCGAACTATGAGAAATTATTTAGAGTTGTGAGGAAATCTTTCTAGGCCTCCCCTATAACCAACCCTTTAAGATAGAACCGTACTATCCATACAAACCAGGGTGCAATGTCATCCAATAATATAGGAAAGGGGGTATTCAAACTAGCCTCAACATCCATGGAAGAAACTGGGGGAGAGTAGTGAACTGTCACCACCTAGAAATCCTCAACCACAACAAAGGTCTTTCCAACAAACACTCCAAAACCGCAGCCTAGCATAGATGACATGATGAAAAAAATAGATTCCAATGATATCCAATTTCATCAAACGACCCAAGCTCCCATACAAGACATAAAAACCCAATTAGAAAAAATTTCCAATTCATTTGGGGAAATATAGAGCCATTGGTTGGGTAAACTACCATCCTATCCAATAGTTAACCCAAGGGATAATGGAAATATTAGTGCTATCACCCTTATTTGTGGAACTCATCTTAAAATCAAAATGACCCATCCAACAAGTCATACCGTCCCGAGGAAACCACTATCACAACCACTACTAATTATGGTCTAAGAGAAGAAAATATTTTTCCTCAAAGATGTCCTTCTAATAGAATGTATGTGTATGTCGATGAGTCCCATATCCCATCCAATCCTCTTCAATTTCCCCAAAGCACCAACCAACCATGTAAACAAAAATAAATTGAACATGATAAGGAAATATTGTAATCATTTAATAAAATTCAGGTTAACATTACTAGAATTTATGTCGTGAATAAATTCAAAGTTACAACATGTTTCTAAAAGAAATGCGTACACATAGAAAGAGACTTCGAGGATATGAGAAGGTAAGATTGGAGCAAAATGTCTCAGAATTGATTAAACCATCACTACCTACAAAATACAATGATCATGGTACCTTCTTGATTCCATGAACCATAGGGGAGTATTAATTTTCTAATGCTATGATTGATTTAGGTGATTCTATAAATGTGAGGCATCACTCCATTTAATCTTAATTGAAGGTTGGATAATTGAAGCCAACTAGGATTGTCGTTCAGCTAAAAAATCATAGCACAACACACCCATCTAGTGTGTTAGAGGATGTTCTTGTGAGGGTTCGAAATTTAATTTTTCCTCTGGATTTTTTTGTGCTTAAAATTTAAGATGATAAGATGAATGGACATACTCTAACTATATTGGGGATAATTTTCTTGAAGACTGCCAAAACCATAATTAATGACCATAATGGTACATTATCTATGGAGTTTGGAGGTGACATAGTTCATTTCAACAACCTCGATTCCATGAAGCACCCCACATTAGAACATTACACTCTCTCAGTAAATTCAATTGATGTACTCCCTTCCCCTAATAACACTTATTTCCATTCCCCTATTTCCCTTTATGAGTATTCATCCCTGATTGAAATTCATGGTAATGAATAATGTATTGATTGTTTTAGTGGTCAAGAAATATGTAATTCATTCTTATTAATTAATTATTTCTTTAACACTAAGTATCCAGGGTCTATCAATGATACATCTTAGCATTTAAAATCTCATTACTCATTTGAGGATGATACCATTGAGCAATTAGATGAGATCAGTGAACCCTCACATTCCCACACACTACCATTAATCCAAAATCCACCTAAATTGGAATTAAAAAAACCACCTCAGGATTCAAAATATTTATATCTTGAGAATGAAAACTAGTTGCCTTTCATAATTTCTAGTTTACTCCCTCTGGAGCATGAATTGCGACTGATTGAACATTTGAGGGAGGATGAAAAAAAATTAGGATGTAAACTTTCTTATATTCCTTGTATTATCCCATCAATTTGTACACATCATATTTTATTAAATTAATAGGTTAAAATAGTGAGGCAGGCACAACGTCAACTGGACTCAAACCTATTAGATGTTTTGAAAAAGGAGTTAAGAAAATTCTTGGCTTTTGGAATTTTTTACCTCATCTCTGACAGTCAAAGGTTTAGTCTCATTCATGAAGTTCATAAAAAACATTCCTTACAGTAATAATAAATGAAGACAATGGATTGGTTCCTACTCATATGTAGAGTATTTAGTGTGTCTTCATAAACTATCACAAGTAAAACCAACACACAATGAAGGTCCATTTCCTTTTTTAATTCATTAACCTATTGATAAAGAGGATAGCATGTACTATTTCCTTAATGGGTATTCAGGATACTTTCATATCCATATTGCCCTCGAGGAATAGAAAAATACAACCGTCACTTGACCCATTAGCACATTTGAATATAGAAGGATGTCATTTGGTCTGTGAAATGCTTTTGGTACATTCCATCGATGTATGGTTAGTGTTTTTTTAGATTATACGGAGAATTTCATGTATGTTTTCATAGATGATTTCACTATTATTGGAACCTCTTTTGATAAATGTTTGAGTAGTATTAGTTTAGTCATACTTCACTCTATTGATATGAATCTTATATTAAATTATGAGAAATTACATTTCACAGTGTGACAAGGTATTGTTTTTAGGATGGTCATTTATAAGGGATCGTATCCATGTAGATAAATCAAAATTGGATGTCATTTCAGCCTTACCATTACCCAAAAAATGTACGTGATGTGCCATCCTTCCAAGATCATGCTGGATTTTAACATCGTTTCATTCCTGACATTAGTAATATAGCACATCATCTCTCCCAGTTACTCGCAATAAAATTATATTTTTTGATAATGAATACGAGTAGTAGTTTAATAAGTTAAAATGTAGTCTCTAATCACCCCTAGTAATCCATCCTTCTCGGTGGGATTTACCATTTGAGATCATGTTTGATGCCTCAAAATATGCAGTTGGGGCAGTCTTATAATAAAGGTTTGATCGAACTCCACATGCCATTGCATATGCCTCATGTATATTGGACCCTAACCAAGAAAACTAAACCACAACTGAAAAATAATTTCTTCACATTGTGTTTTCATTAGATAAATTCAGGTCAATCATTTTAGGGTCCAAATTCATTGATTTACTAGACCATAAAGTCCTTCGGTATCTCCTTATGAATCCAGAAGCCAAACCATGTATCATTTTCAGAATTCTCCTCCTTCAAGAATTAAATTAAAAAATTAGAGATAAAAAAGCATAGAATGTTGTGGTCGGCCATATCAATAGGATTCACCCATCCTCAAACAATGACACATACCAATGTATTCCAATAAATGTCATGATTCCAGATGAGAAACTATACCATGGTCATGATTTTATTCCATGGATTTCTGAAATTGTAAATTATTTGGTAGCATATTGTATTCCTAATGATTTAAAAAAAACTAGGTCGACCATCTATAACATGAGTTCCATTGTTAAATTTGGTATTCCCCTACCTTTGGTGAACCTGTAGTGATCAAGTCTTTAGGTGTTTTGTTTCTGATAGTGAGTTTTCATCTGTCCTTAGGTTCTATGACACTTTTACTTGTGGGAGCCACATTTTCCCCAATGGAGTGCTCGCAAGGGCCTCGATTCCGGTGCCTTTTAGCCCACAATGTTTCGGGATTCCCATGACTTCTGAAAATCATGACCTCACTATCAAGGAAAGTGTAAGTTCTCTAAAATAAATGATATTCCACATAAACCATTTCTCTTCCCTTAAATATTTGATATTTGGGTTACTGACATTATGGGACAATTTCACAATTCATTCGGTAACCTGTACATTCTTTTGGAAGTGGATTTTGTTTCCCAATGGGTAGAAGCACGAGCTACAAATAATGGTGATTCCATGGTAGATTTAGAATTTCTATGAACACAAAATTTCATTAGGTTTGATTTAACTAGGTTCATAATCAGTTACAATAGTTCCCATTTCTGCAATCGAACAATGAAATCACTTTTTCTTCGGTATGGGGTCGGGCATAGAGTGTCTACTACATATCACCCACATAACAATGGTCAAGTAGAGGTGTCAAATAGAGAGTTAAAATATATTATTGACAAAATGGTTAAACCCAATAGAAAATATTGGAGTCCTCAACTTTATAATTCATTATGGTCCTACCATACTCCATTCAAAACTCCGATTATAATTTCACCCTATCAGCTTGTGTTTGGAAATAGTTGTCACCAGCCTATTAAGATTGATAACTGGGCCTATTGGTCCATCAATAAATTCATCTATAATCATTCTCGTGCAGGTGTTCAAAGGAAGCTACAAGTTTAAGAGTTGGAGGAAATGAGAAGAGTTGAAAATGAGATCTCCAGGATTTACAAGGAGCGAACCAAGGCTGCCCATGACTGTCTCATCATTCATCATAAGCTACACATTGAGCAAAAGGTCCTCATATAAAATTAATGTATGAAGTTTCATCCAGGTAAGCGTCATTGCCTATTGGTTTGGACTATACACAGTTACTAACATCTCTCTGTTTGATGTTTTCCAGGATCAAAACGAAGAAAACAAGCAAACCATAACAGCTAATGGGAAGTGAATAAAGAACATCAATGAAACACTTCCAGATTCCCCGATAGAGGAACTCCAAGTTGAAGAAGCAGTCTACAAATTACACACACCAAGTTTTATCCTTAATTGCTTAATTCTATATTTATAGTGAGGACACTACACACACGAGGTGTGGGGGGATGGGTATATTCCTAGGTTAGATAGGAATTTTCTTCATCTTTCTTCTTTTTATCTTTTTTACTCGCTGAATTGTATTGTTACATTCCCCATATCTCTCTCACTCACCTTTGTGCTGGAATATTATTTATTTTTTCCAACGTTATCATGGAAAATGATTCATGTCAATACTATGGCATTACTTTCTTTTCCAATTTATTTATTTTTTAATGATATAAATGTCAGTTTCATTTTAAAACCATTGAGAAGAATTGTACCCTTTTGTGGATAGTTTAAAGGGAAATTTGGATACTTAATATCTCCACACATTTTCTCACCCAACCATGATGTGTGAATATTTCTTACATAATGGAATGTAAAAATAATTTATGTTTATTTTTCTCTTCTTTTCAATATCTTTTTTCCATTCATTTGTTCCTTATATGATCTATTTCATTTCTGCTCTAGATTTACCTTTTCATGTGTACCTATTATCCGACTATTGTACGACCTCAATAAAAGGGGATGTATATTGGGCTGGTCAAAAACCACCATTCCATTACCTTTGATCTTGTTATAACTATTACAATAAGTGTCGTGGGGAGATCAAACATGGGTTGAGAGAAGAGATTGAGTGTATCACCCTAAGAATCCACAGTACTGTTCCCTTTTAATAATACAATAGCGTGTGTTGTACACAACTTCGAGATTCTAACACACTACGACCAATCAAAGTAGTCGTTATAATTAATAATACCAACATTTTGGAATTTTATAAATTTTATCTCTCAAAATAGACTTAATTTTTGGATTTGGAATATCTAAATTTGCCTAGGGTGAAATTTTGGTGATTTTCAGATAACTTATATATTTTGATGAATAGTGAAAATTACTAAATTTTAATTAAAAACAACTTTTTTAATTGAAATAATAAATAGTGATAAATTATGATTTTGAGTGGTTTTAAAGGATATTTATAATATATTTTTACCATTTAATACAATATTAGTCATTGGACATAATTTCACAATTAAACCGGACATAAACAAGTGTCAATCTTTTGAAATTTATTATCTCTTAAAAACACGCTTTTTGTTTTAACAACGGGAATAAATTTTTAATTAATTTCTTCCACGTATATGTTTTGAATTTGTAAAAATGGATTCAATATTTGGAATCCAAATATCAAAATTGTGTAAATAGGTAACTTTTAGTTTTAGACATTTTGAATAATTATTTCGGTAAATATTTTATTTACCATGGTTAAAGGGTAAATCCGGTGAATAAGGGTAAAAAATAATGTTATAATAACATTAAATCACCCTAAAATGTGACCTAACCTTATTAGATTATTCATGTCCGACCATGGTAATCTTTGCGTCTATTTTGGGACCCCATGGATCCAATTGTATCTGATAAGGACACTTTAAATTAATTAAGTACAAATTAATACAAAAATGACATTAGCATATAACCATTAGAAAATCAATTTTTACATAGGGGTATATATGTTTGATTTTAGACTATAATTATTCATTAGAAAGATAAAAATATTTCCTACATAATTCTAATTTATTTATAATTTTTAGACATTTAATAAGTACTCTTATTTATGATACAATAATGATGCAGTATTTTCTTTATTAATGGAATTATCAAATAATTGGTATTATAAATGTTATAATAAAAATAATTTGAAGGTTTTGATGACATCCATGAATTTTATTGGTTAATATGACATTATATAATTTCTTAAATGTATTTGGAACGAATTAATAATGTTTTTATGACTTTAACAGAAATCAATTATTGAATAGTGTCAAAATTGACATAAATGTGTTTTTAAAAAAATATTATATTATTAAATGATATACAATTCCTAAAAATCTAAGGATCGACCAAGAGACTTATATCATGATAGGTGTATCATAAATGGACCACATGGGGGACTATTGGATTTATCTGGTAACTGTATTAACTATATAATATTAAAATACAAAGTGACATGGTAAATGTCAATAAAATTAACTAAGAGTTAAAACTAAATGATAACATTAATATAATGATCAAAACATCTCTAAAATCTACTGGATGAGTGGTTTTCAACCTATACCCACCTTAGACTTTAAATAAACCACTTTTGAGACATTAGAAACTGAATATGAATTTATTATAAAATAATATTTCATGATTTTCCAAAGGTGCCCCTCACCCCTCTTATAAAAAGGCACACTCACATCTCTCTAATTCACACCTTCAAATCCATTTAGCTCAGTCAACCCCTGCCCAAATACTCTATAAACATCCCTCACATCAACCTAGAGGCCTTAGTTTGATTATAAAGCCATCATTAGGATCCTTTTTATCAAATCAAAAGGAAGAACCCAAAGAAGATGAGGTCAATCTACCCTCAACTAAGGAGAAGTACATGGTAAGGGGTTTTCAACTCACTCCTTATTCTTGTGAGATTCATGCCATATTGCCAATATTACCTTTTGTGTGGTGTATTTACTACCCATAATTGTATTCATTATGTAATAAAATTTAATTTAAGTTTATTTACGTATTAATTGTATGATACCTCTTTCATGGGGTGTATGTTTCGTAAGTTACCAAATTTGTAAGGGTTTATTTAACAATCACTTCATTATCCGAGGTTGTTTATACATAATTATCTACTAGGACCTATTTATCATCCACATCCATGTTTCATAAAAATGTATTTCAATACATTATTACTATTTTAAAGAATATTGGTTAAAGTCATTTATACCATTGTTTGACTTTTTACAAGAATTTTATAAAGGAATCTTTCCTTCATTTTCCAAACAAGGCCCTTTTTAACATTTTTGACTGAATTAAGGTAAGAATTTCTTTTTTTATCTTATACGATAGGTGAGTCTATTTTCCACCATTATAAAATCATTGAAGCATCCCTTACAAGCTTATAAGAATATTTTCAAAGTAAATTTTTTTATAATAATGTGACATTCTAATGATTAAAAAGAAGAGATATATCTATCAAATAGTTTTGATTTCATCTATGTCAACATCCTTTGATAAATTTTACAATTTTATGAAGTTGATTTATTCTGATACAAATCATCCATATTATATTCAAGGTTTTTTGATATGTTTGACTATGGATGAGTCATTTTTAAGCCATTAATGGATTATGATTAATGTTTTTGCATTTTGAATGCTAGTTTTAATATGAATGTTTTTGTTATATTTCATCATCTTCTTAAGATGAATTTGTAGGACTAGTATATTCCGGGTTGGGGACTGGTAAAAGTAAGCCCTCCGGGTTGGGGTCCAGTTAGAGCAGACCCTCTGGGTTGGTGTCCGGTTATTAGAGGCACTCTGGGTTGGATTCCGGTTATAGAGGCTCTCCGGGATGGAGTCCGGTTACAAAGGCTCGCCGGGTTGGGTTCTAGTTACATTTATCCCTTAGGTCTTGGCACAAGGCATTGACACAGAAATTAATGTTCGTCATTATGCATTCCATTATTATTAAAGTGTTTATTGTTATGTCATGTGATTATTTGACTAGTAGAATATCCATGTGAATAAGTAAATGGAATTATTTCATTTTATCTTTGCCATATTATTCTCATGTTCAAGTTTTAAAAGATTTTGTTTTAGTTATACATTGCCTCAAATGTTTATGGTTATTTATGAAAGCTTCATCTATATTGTTATCCTTACTGAGCATTTGATATCACCCCTTTATATGTTTTATTTTTCCAGGATGTGAAGAAATATATTATGACTCACCTGCTGGGATAGTCTGAAGGGGATATGAGTGTGGACTCTGGAGACTCTATTATAGTATTTTTTTCACTTTATTATGTAATATACACCTTATGATTGTATCTAGTGATTCCAAGGCTGCTAAACTAATCGGTCTTTCTAGACATGATCTTTTGTGACCATGCCAATGTTATATAATAATGCACCAACTCTAGGTAAGTGGTGTCAGGGCGTTACAGTTGGAATCATAGGATGTTCAGTACAAACCATGGAAGCTAGATTTAGATAAAATCTGATTATAGCACATAGACCTAAGATAGGCTTTGAGGATTAGTATAGAAGAACTTCCTAGAATTTTGGTATTTTAGGGATTTTGTGAGTTTTCCAAGAAATACATCCCTGTCTGGATACAAGCAGGTAGATGTGGCTCTAGAACAGATGTACCTAATGGTAAAACCTGAAAACATCGCTTTGATATAGACTCGAATGGGAACTGGTAAACAACAACAGGCCTTGATTTACTCTTTGTTATGACACTCCTGAGGTATATTCTTAGGATAATTCTCATTTTCTTTACAAAAAATTATGAATGGTTTTTGAGTATATACTTCCTCAATGAAAACATATTTATGATTATGGATTATATCTATAAAACATTCAATTTATGATAGGTATTATAATAGTTTTTATTTCATTCAATGAAATCCATAAACTGACCTAGTCTATGATATTATATAGAAATGATGCCCAGTAGAAGGAATGTGAACTCCAGTAATACGTATGATCAAAAAAGTTAGAAGGATCAAATCTCTCATGGCCTTAAGCCAGAATTTAGTTAGGAAATAGTCTCCCATGTATTATAATCATATGAAATAATAATATCATGTGTTGATAAGATATGTAAAGAATTCTCAGAGTCCTATTGCTTTGAAGGGAAGCTAGTGAAGGAAAGGATGGTAGAGAGAAGGAAAAATAAAGGGGAGAATGTAAAGAAGGATTTTCCCATATGTGATAACTGTGGAAAGAATCACCTTGGTAAATTCTTGAAGAAAATGTGAGTATGTTATATGTGTGGAGGAAAAAGACACTAATTACGTGACTGCAAAGGTAAGAAAGTGGTTTCAAATGTACAATTCTTCATATGTAAGGAGTTTGGATACTACGCGAACCAATGTCCCAGTCATCAGACTATGTAGCAAATGATGCTATTGGATAATAATCAAGTTATGATACTACAAAAGATGAAGAGGAATGACTAGTGTTCTTATGTTGTTATTTGGGAATTATTTCATTGAAGTGTTGTATCAATGATGTTCTGGAAATAAATAAGGATTGTACTACAGTACTATTTCATTGAGGATTTGTGATTCTGTGGTAATAAGAAAAGTGACTCTAAAAAAGTTAATCTTTTTGTAAAATACATGGTTGAAGGAAAGATACACTTTAATATGGTCCTAATATTGAGGTACTAATTTTGGAATAAGATATGGTTGATTTGGTAAATTATATTGAATATTCTTGGCTTCCTTGAAACTGATTAATGATTTGAATATTCCATCATTGTTGGTGTTTACAACATTTTTGGATAAAAAGAGTATATCCAGTATTTTATAAGTAATAAGGGATCATGAATGTAATCAATAAGGTTTTATGGTAATTCTGGATGTTGCAATGTTTTAAAATAATATATGATGAAGGTGTTCACATTTTATTACGCCGAAAAAAGGATCTTCACTGTGTTTACATTCCTTTTAAATTTTTGACAATGAGTTTGGACAGAAGTATTTTGGATAATTCTATTTTGAGATTATATTTGGATTTCCATAAAAGGACAACCCTGGAGGTCGGGCAGCAACCCGTCACATCCGGCAAGGCCGTGAGACTTGAACCCGAAACTTAAGGACGACAAGGGTGTATCACCTACCACAGACCCACGTGATGTACTAGATTTAATAATTTAGTTTTTTAATGGTTCTACCAGATTAATTATAAATTATGTTTTTTAACCCTATATGAATAGGATAAATAGAATATTATTTTAAGTTCTATTATCTTTTAGAGTGAAAGATGAGTTTTTGGTAGAACTTAGTTAGAGGTTGGGACTCTACTTGTCAAGTATATATATTTTTCTCCTTTTCAAATTAAATGAATAAATTAATTCTTATACATCAGTGAAGGGATATTAAAACAAAAAATGTGTTATCCTAATACCATATGTTTTGTTGAACCTATGGTATTTTAAATCATCACATATTGATGAATTTAAGGCCCTCAATTTTACACATGTTTGTGATTGAGGACCTCAATCACTACCTATAAATATTTATGTTTTCCACCAATTATATATCTCTTAATTCCACCAATGTTCTCTTAATCATGATCATGATTTGGTGGTGACCCTTTCATTTCCCCTTTCCTCTCATTAAGACTAAATTTAATTAACCCAATTTCCGATGTAGGTTTTCCCACAAAGATATTTTAGATTTTCAACCGTTTATTTTAAAAAAAAATTCAAATTGCGAGGAGACAGTTTATGGATGGAGATGAGAATGTAAAACCCCAAGGTTTCACAGTACACTTCACTTTCAATAATACAGTAGCGTGTGTTGTATGCAACTTCAAGATTCTAACACACTGCGGCCAATCAAATTAGCTGTTATAATTAGTAAAACCAAATTTTTGAATTTTTTTAAATTTTAACACTCAAAATGGACTTCATTTTTGGATTCATAATTTAGAAATTATCCTTTTGTGAAATTTTGGTACTTTTTCGATAACTTTTATATTTTGGTGAATAGTGAAAATTACAAAATTTTAATTAAAAACAACTTTTTTAATGGAAATAATTGATAGTGATAAATTATGAATTTGATTGGTTTTAAAGGATATTTAAATTAAATTTTTACCATATAGCACAATGTTTGTCATTGGACATAATTTCAAAATTAAACAGCACATAAACAAGTGTCAATCTTTTGATAGTTATTATCTCTTAAAAACACACTTTTTGTTTTAACAATGGGAATTAATTTTAAATTAATTTCTTCAACTTCTATGTTGTGAATTTGTAAAAATGGATTCCATATTTGGAATCAGGATTTCCATATTGTGTTAATAGGTATCTTTTATTTTTAGAAATTTTGAATAATTACATCGATAAATATTTTATTTACCATGGTTAAAAGGTAAATCTGGAGAATAAGGGTTAAAAATAATATTATTATAATATTAAATTACCCTAAAATGTGTCCTAAACTTATTGGTTGATACATGTATGACCATGGGCATCTTTGGGATGATTTTGGGACCCCATGGAGGCACTAGTAAGTGATAAGGAAACTTTATATTAATTAATTACAAATAAATACAAAAATGACCTAAGCATAAAACTTTTAGCAAATCAATTTCTACATAGGGATATATATTTTGGATTTTTGACTATAAATATTCATTAGAAAGATAAAAAGATTTACTACATAATTAGATTTTATTTATAATTTTTAGACTTTTTATATTTAATATTATTTATGACACAATAATGATGTAGTATTTTCCTTATTAATGAAAGAATCAAATAATTGATATTATAAATGTTAAAATAAATATAATTTGAATGTTTTGAGGACATATATGAATTTTATTGGTTAATATGACATTATAGAATTTCTTAAATGGATTTTTTACGAATTAATAATGTTGTTAAGACTTAAAAAAAATCAATTCGTTGAATAGTGTCAAAATTGACAAAAATGAGTTTTTAAAACAAATAATATATTATTAATTAATATTCAATTCCTAAAATCTAAGGATCGGGAGGGAGACTTATATCATGATAGGTGTACCATTAATGGACCACTTGGGAGTCTCTTGGATGTATATGGTATGTTTATTAACAATATAATATAAAAATACAATGTCGCATGGTAAATGTCAATCTAATTAACTAAGAGTTAAAACTAAAAGATAAGGTTAATATAATGACCAAAACCAATCTAAAATATATTGGTTGAGTTTTTTTTCAACCTATCCCCACCTTAAACTTTAAATAATCCACATTGGATCAATTAGAAACCGAATATTAATTTATTATATAATAATATTTCAAGCTTTTCCAAAGGTTCCCCTCACCCCTCTTATAAAAGGGCACTCCCCCTTATCTCAATTTCACACCTTCAAAGCCATTTAACTCGTCCAACCCCTGGAAAAATACTCTCTCAACATACCTCACTTTAACTCTTTTCCTAATAATTTTGGATGAGTAATTTCCAACCATGGGCATCATTGGGTCAATTTTGGGACCCCATGGAGCCACTTATGAATGATAATGACATTTTAGATTAATTAATTTAATGTAATGACAGAAATGAAAAAAACAAATATCTATTTGTAAATTAATATTTATATAGTGTTATATAAGTAATATTTTTTTCTTTAAATATTCATTGGAAATATAAAAATATTTCCTAAATCATGGTATTGTTTTTATAATTTGTATACATTGAATAAATTAAATTATTTATGACAGAATAATGATGCAGTGTTTACCACATTAATAAATCATTTAAATAAATAAGATTATAAATATTAAAATAACATCCAATACCTATAAAATTATTATATGCTGATTTTATTATACCCTGAGTAATTATATCTTCAACATTAATTATTTTTGGACCTTTAGAAACCTAATATCATTATATAAGAAAATAATATTTTCATACTTTCCTAAAGAGCCCGTCCTCCCACTTATAAAAAGCGACAAATACTATCCAATTAAAAACAACTCTCAATCCTTTTGGCTCGTCCAAACACTTACCCATTAATCTCCCTACATACCTCTCCTCTACCTAGAATCCCTTCATTAGGTATAAGTCACTTAAAGAATTCCTTTTCGTTCAAACCAAATGAAGTTACCCAAATTAAGTGTAACAGTTTCTCCTAACTTATTTTCTTTTATTTTACTGCTACAACCCATAAACTCTTTTTATTCCTTTCTATTATAACAAAAAATGTATCCTCAATAAAAAAGGATGTTGTTATGAGAAGTATTCTAACTAATCTTACACACACCTCCATCTAATGGGTGAAGAACATATTGTTTCTCTTGATGGAAAACTACTGCCTCACGAAACGATGATTGTTCGATTATCTCCTACCACCTCTCATGGTGTAAATTAAGATGGAACAATATTTATATATGATATATATTATGTTTATGTTTTATTTATGATTCTGTATTTTTACATTATAGCACACATTGGTGGATTCCATTATGTGTAAACATGATAATTTCATTTGAGGAAGTACGGACTACCACTCCCTCAAAGTGATATAAATAATTCTAACCATATGTGGGACATATAAAGGATAGAGTTAATTATATTATATGATATTATAATGGAATTATAATATATCTATATATCATTATGCTATAATTCCATTAATGTACGAAATAGAAATGAAAGTTGCGTTCATGCGTACGTACGACTTACCATCTCCATGAACTGTGCATTTCATTTCTTATCTTCAAATGTTATGTACTATTATAAATACATGTATATAATGGGTATATATGATATGTATGATTTTTAAATCATTAATATCATTCAGGATATGATGGACTATTGACCACATGGACAACTTGAAAATATAAGGTGTTCATTTTTTATTCAAGTACCAAATATCAACAAAACCAATGTTATTAACATAAATGATTATGTAATGTTTATAGCATGGTAATATGTGATATAAAAGAAATAATAAACTTGAAAAGGTTCTTAAGAAAGTGAAAATTAATGTTAGTTTATTATTCAAGAGATTAAATTATTAACAGATCAAGTCAGACACGAGTTAAGGGACTTCGTCTCAATCTTCTTTCATTGAGGAAAATTTTGTTTTAATACACAAATTTATTTTATATTCTATACAAACACCCTTGAATTTTAAAAGGAAATATTTTTCTATGAATCGTCTTACTATATGCAAAAAAGTAATGTTTCTTTTTACGTATGCGGTGACAATGACCTTTCCACCACCACAAGTATTATTTGTTGTATGGCATCCTTAACAATCAATAATGATTTTTTCAAGGAAAATAAATATCATACACACTTTTATGTATTTTCTATAGAAAATGGTTTTGATAATGGATTTGGTATGTCAATAAATTTAAGTGATATATGGTGATTAAAATGTTGAAATGGTTTCTTTCCTTTATATTTATTTTATGTGTTATGATTTTATAACGGTAATTGGACATTTGACGGGCGGTTACGTGATAAACAAAATGAAATGTGGTGTTGTGATAAACTAGGTCAGGTGGTACATTATAACCACAATGCATTTGGTATGGAAGTCGGCCGTATGGATATTCCATTGAGTGATATGTGTGGAAGTCAATCGTTTGGTTATTCTATTTATGTATGTTTATGTCCTTTGTTACCTTTATATGTTATGTGTTCTCTATATGGATTTTAAGGTAATCTTTTGGATAAAAAAGGGTATGTAGTGATATTTTATTTAGTGAAGAGTATTTACTACTTCATAAAGGTGAAATGTATTACATATGATATTTTATTCATGGTTTACTTATTTTTTTGAGAAACTAACAGTTTTTTTCATTGTGTATCCTGTATTGAGCTTTTTATGCTCCTCCCGAGTTTTTGAAATTTTTTTCACATGATATAATGTGGAAAAGTGTAAAGGATGGGATCAAAGAATAGGCATGCTATCTTAATCATGGAACTAGACATGAATCTTTTTTAAAAGAGTTATTGTTTTATGAAGAAAAATGGAAACTGGGTAAAAGTTT
This sequence comes from Viscum album, assembly GCA_963277665.1. Taxonomy (NCBI): domain Eukaryota; kingdom Viridiplantae; phylum Streptophyta; class Magnoliopsida; order Santalales; family Viscaceae; genus Viscum; species Viscum album. The sequence goes on from OY728127.1 coordinate 117,694,526, forward strand.
ATACTTTCAAATCTTTTGAGACGTAATAGTTATGTCCTAGTTCCCTAAAAATATAATCCTGAAAATGCCCTCAATGTGAATTATTCGTTTAATTCAATATTATGTAATGTGTTATGGATGAGTATTTATAGTTGGTATTAGTGGTCAATTTAGACAGCTTTAGGAGTTTGGGTATTGTAAAATAAATGTGTATAAATTAATTTATGGTAATATTGAAATGATATTTCATTTATAGATTACCATGCTGATTCGATTAAGATATTTCTGTGATCAGAATGGTTTTCTATAGAGGAAACATGGAAACTATGTTGGGACGACATCACGAGGAAGACATCCTTCTAAATCTGCCACGTGAGATGGTCGGTATCAGAACAGAATAGTTTGTTGCAGTAATGGAACAGTTGACAAAGGCAATAAATGGTGGTGGAATCAATGCACGAGATGAGCCAGATCAACCACAAAGGAACATGTCAGTAGTGGATCATTTCATGAGGCAACATCCCCCATAAATCAGAGGATCATCTGACACTGTTCTAGATAAAGGGTGTATTAATGTACTGTAAAAGATTTTCAATGTTATGGGGTGTTTAAAAAATCAAAAGGTTAGTGTTGTTGTTTACCATTTTGAAGGTGATGTTGATTAGTGGTGGTCGATGGTGAAAAATATCAGGGATAGTGAGGAGATTGATGCTCTTGTTTTGGATGAATTCAAAGGTATGTTTATTGAAAAATATTTTCTTAAGGTGGTTCATCTAAGGATGGAAAAACAATTCTTGGAATTGAGGTAGGAGGTTGATTCAATGGATGCTTATGTAACAAAGTTAACTATACTGGAATTTTATGAACCAAATTTCATCTAAGATCTTGATATTAAGATAAATCAATTTTACTCAAAAGTAAAGCCATGATATCAAAGTGCATTAGAAAATTGTGAGTTTATAAGTTATAAAAAACTTGTTCGATGTGTGGAGAAGGTGGAAATGGAGTTTGCCGATGATCATGTGTTCTTTGAAAATCAACAAAATAAGAGGTTCAGTTGGCAATAAAAGGGAAAAAATTCATCAAAGAATCCTGGAGGTAAGAAAATTAAATCTCCAACTTGTGAGAAGTGTGGTAAAAAGAATCTTGGATAATGTTTATCTATGTCTCGAAGGTTATTCCCTTGTGATAAGGTTGGTCATATTGATCGTAACTGAAAGGAAGATGATCAAGCATGCAATGAAAATCCAACAGTAAGATGTTTTAAGTGTAGTGAAATGGGTCATTATGAAAATGAGTGTCTAGAGAAGAACTCAAAAGAGGGAAAGCAACCAGAATACAAGCAGAAAAGGGTGTTGAAATCCATTGTAACTACTTCAGTAGATGTTGGGAAATCAAAAAAATTAGTATCAGGTACACTGTTTGTTTGTTCATATTATGCCAATGTGTTGTTTGATTCAGGGTCTACACACTCTTTCATTTCTGAGATGTTTTATAATAAATTGGGAATTCAATATCAAAATATGAATACATAACTTTTGGTAAAAAAAGTTGTCGTAAATTTTGAGACAAAAAAGAAAATATAAGAATCTTTCTGTCCTTGTGTGCGGGAAAAATATACCAGCAAACCTTATTGTTTTTTCCCTAGTAGAGTTTGATGTTATTTTGGGCATGGATTGGCTGTCTATTTATCATTTTAATATTGTCTTGAAAGCTAAATAGGTTTCATTTCCGAAGGATTTACAGTATTTTTACATCAATGAACTCCTGTTTTTTATAACATATATGTATGCTGAGAAACTAGTAAAACATGGAAATTAATGTTAGCATGATCATATTGTTGAAAATAAAAGAACTGTACAAATTAATGATGTGCCATTAGTAAATGAGTATCTTGATGTTATTCCTGATGAGTTTCTTGGTATTAAACCTGATCGAGAAGTTGAAATTACAGTTGACATAGTTCCAGATTCTAACCCAATTTAAAAACCCTCTTATTGAATGGCTCAAATTGAACTTTTAGAGTTAAAGAAGCAATTGTAGGAGTTATTAGATAAAGTATCATTCAACCTAGAACATCACCATGGGTTGGTATGAACTTTTTTGTTAAAAAAATGATGTTTCAATGAGACATTGCATCGATTATAGAGCAATGAATAACATCACTGTTAAGAACAATTATACTTTGTCTCATATCGATGATTTGTTTGATCAGCTCCAGGGAGCTCTGTAATTTTCGAAGATTAACATGAGATCGGGGTACCATTAGTTGAAAGTAAAGGAGGAAAACTTTCTAAAGACAGTGTTTTGTACTAGATATGGCCATTATGAATTTGTAGTTAGGCCTTTTGGGTTAACCAATGCTCCTACTGTATTCATGGATCTTATGAAGAGAATTTTCCGTGAGTTCTTGGATAAGTTTGTGGTTATATTAATTGATGATATTTTGGATTATTACAAAACTAAAGATGAACATGAAAGTCATTTAAGGGTTATCTTTAAAACAATATAAGAAAAGAAACTCTAATGGAAATTCAGAAATTGTGATATTTAGTTACAAATAATATTATTCCCTGGTCACATTGTTTCAAAAAATGGCATAACTGTTGATCCTGCTAAAAACAAGTTGTTAAAGAATGGCCAAGACCCAAAAATATAACTGAGATCCATTGTTTTCTAGGTTTTTAGGTTATTACCTGAGTTTTGTTGAGAATTTTTCACAGTTATCTAGTCCAATGACTAAGATTACTCGAAAAGGTGTTATGTTCATTTGGACAAAAGAATGTGATGATTGTTTTTTGGATTGTAAAAGAAGATTGGTGAATGATCCAGTTTTGGCACAACCATCCAGAAATGGTGAGTTTGTTATCTACATGGATTCTTCGATGATGGGACATGGATGTGTCCTTATGTAGAATGATCACATAATTTCTAATGATTCACGTCTGTTGAATCCTCTTGAGTTAAATTATTTTACACGTGATTTGGAATTATCTACTGTTGTTTTTGCATTAAATATTTGGAGGCATACTTTCTATGGAGTGAAATGTGAAATATATACTTATCAGATATGTTTAATGTATATATTCACTCAAAAAGAATTGAACATGAGACAGAGGAGATGGTTGGAATTAATCAAGGATTATGACTACACAATCCATTACCATCCGGGAAAAGCAAATAATGTGCCTGATTCTTTGAGTCGAAAAAGTAATGTCTCATTAACCATGCTATGTTTGGAATGAGATCCTTTGTTTTTTGATTTGATGAAATTTGGCATAGAAGTTTTTGGTGCCTGAAATTATTCTATTTTGTATCAGGTTTCAGTGAAATCATCTCTATCAAAAAGAATAAAGAAATCTCAGAAAGAAGATAGTGAGCTACAGAAAATGGTAGAGATGGTTTAGAAGGGTATGTTGCATGATTTTAAGAATGATAATGATTGTGTTTTGAGGTTTGTGAAGATATTATGTGTTCCTTTGGATTCAAAGTTGACGAATGAGTTTCTATGTGAAGCTCATAGCTCTCCGTTTTCAGTTCATCCTGGTAGTACTAATATGTATAGAGATATTCTGGATTATTACTGGTGGGATGGAATGAAAAGTGATATTGTTGATTTTATTATGAAGTGTTTGACTTGTCAAGAGGCTAATGTAGAGCGGAATTTACCAAAAGAGATTCCTCAGTCATTACCAGTTCTAGAGTCGAAATGAGAAAATATATCAATGGAATTTATTGTAGGATTACCAATGAAATCTCGATGTAATGATGCAATATGGGTTATAGATGATCGATTGACCAAATTGACTCATTTACTTATTATTCGAGATACTTTGTCCCTAAATCATCTTGCTTAGTTGTATGTTACAGAGATAGTCAGGTTGCATGGAATTCCCCTCTCTATTGTATCTGATCATTATCCTAGGTTTACATCTATCTTTTGGATAGGCTTTCAGAAGTCGTTGGGTACTGAATTAAATTTTAGTACAAATTTTCATTATCAATAATATTGGCAGTCAGAACGAACAATTTAGACCTTAGAGAATATTCTACGAGATTTTTCACTAGATTACCATGGATATTGGGACCAACATCTTTCTTTGGTTGTATTTTCTTGTAATAATTGTTCTCATTCTAATATATAGATGGCTCCATTTGAGGCATTATATGGAAATAATTGTCGATCTCCAGATATTTGGGATGAAGTAGGTGAAAGAAAGTTGATGGGACTAGAATTGGAAGAAGAGATGGAAGAGAAAGTTCAGTTGATTTAGAAGCACATGAGAATAGTTCAAATAAGACAAAAATGTTCTATAGATAACCGGAGGAAGGATCTCTCTTTTAAGGTTGGTGATCATGTCTTTCTTAAAGTTTCTCCATAGAAAAGTGTGATGCGTTTTGGTAAGAGGGGAATGTTGAGTACGATGTTCATTATAACTTATGAAAGCTAGGAGAAATTTGGATCTATTACATATAGAGTGGTATTATTTCCAATTTTATCCCATGTATAAAATGTTTTTCATGTTTCGATATTGAGAAAGTATATGCCAGATCCATCTCATGTTTTGAGTCCAGAGGTAGTTTAGTTGGAAGAGAATCTCTCTTATAAAGAACAACCAGTCCAGATTCTTTAGTATAGAGAGAAAGTGTTGCGGAGTAATTTAATTAACTAGATAAAGGTTTTGTGGAAAAACCATATGGTTGAAGGGGCAACGTGGGAATCTAAAAATGCTATGAGGGATAAATACCCCCACATAATTTGATAAATGAATAAAAATTTAGGGGACACAATTTCCAAACGGGTGGAAGGATGTAACATCCCAGGTAAATGAAGAATAAGAGATTTTAATACTTATTAATATTTGTGAATTAAATATTAATTTTACTTTAAAGGGGTTTCTATGTTCGATGGCATACCAGATACGCAACATCAAGATTTGTTGAAAATCATACGTTGTACACTAATAATATAATATTATTATTTTAAATGGTAGTCAACTCCTAGATGTTGTATTAGATAGAATTAACAAAACTAAATAAAATATGATTATACATGATTTTAAAATGTATATACTTTTATCCAATAAAATTTAGAGGGTTAAAATGTGAATGAATCTAATTTTAAGAATAATTACAGTAAAAGGTCGATTTAACACATTTTAATGATGAAACCACATTAAATATAGTTTTGGTAACTTTAATACATTATATTTTACCAAATAAAATCCTTCCTTACAATGGGGACATCAAAATTTACTTTGTTTAAATTTTTGTAATTTTTCTGATTATGTTCATTTTTTAATGAAGAGTGAAAATCATAGTATTTTAATTCAAAATTGTGTTTCAATCTAATTTATTTATATGGTTATATTATTTTTTAAATTGGTTTTAAAGTATAATTATAATATATTTTTTCCATTTAATCGAATTTTGGTCATTGGAATTAATTTCACTTTGAAATTTGACATAAACAAGTGTCAATCATTTAATAGATATTGTTTCTTAAAAACATGATACTTGTTTTAACAAAGAGATTAATTTTAAATTAATTAATGCAACTTATTTTTATAATTTGGTAAAATGAACATCATTTTTGAATTCTTAATATCAAATATATCTTAGGCTGATTTTTTGGTATTTTTCTGAAAAACATCAATTTTTGAGGAATAGTGAAACCACTTAGTAGTAGTTAAAAAAACCGACTTTTTCATTTAAATGAAATTTTACCACTTCTGTGAATTTAATTTGATAATCTGAAATACATGGATGTAATTAGTATTTAAAATGTGGTTCGATAAGATAAAAATAATTTTTGGTGATTAGTAACTATTGACTTTTATTTACCGCAGTTAAAGTTATATCGAGTAATTTAAGTTAAGAAGAATATTATAATAATTAAAATTTTCCTTAACACTTTTCCTAAACATATAGTAAGATTAATGGCCTAATATGGGCATCTTTGGGTCGATTTTGGGACCTCATGGATCCACTTATGAATGATGATGTCATTTTAGATTAATTAATTTAATGTAAAGACAAAAATGACATAAACACATATCTCTTAGTAAAGTAATTTTTATATGGTGTCATATATGAAGTATTTTTTACTATAAATATTCAATGGAATTGTAAAAAAATTTCCTAAATCATGGTATTTTATTCGAATTTTTAGACATTGAATAAATTAAATTATTTATTAAACAATAATGATGCATTGTTTACCTCATTAATAAATCATTTAAATAAAAAGATAATAATTATTAAAATAACATCCAAAACATGTAAAATTTTTATTGGATGATTTTATTTCGACCATGAGTCATATTTTATTCAACTTTAATTATTTTTGGACCTTTATAAACCTATGATCATTATATAAGAAAATAATATTTTCACACATTCCTAAAGAGCCCCTCCTCCCCCTTATAAAAGGAGACCACTTCTATCCAATTCCTCACACTACTCAAGACATTTGGATTATCCAAACTCTGCCCAATTAAGCTCTCTATATCCATACCCTCCACCTAGAAGCCTTACCTTAGGTGAATGGGACTTCAATAATTCATTTTGGTTCAACCCAAAGGATGTTACCCAAATTAAAGGTAACAATTTCTCTTAACTTATTTTATTTTATTTTACTTCTCCAACCCTAAAATATTTTTATTCCTTTTTATTATAACAACACCATTATCCAAAAAATACAAGGATGTTGTTATGAGATGTATTCAAACTACACTTACACACACCTCCATCTAATTGGTGAAGAACATACTGTTTCCATTGATGAAAAACTAACGCTTCACAAAATGATGATTGTTCGATTATCTCCTAAGGCCTCTAATGGTGGCTATTATGATTGAAATGTATTTATATATGATATATATTATTTTTATGTTTTATTTATGCTTCTGTAGTTTTCCTTTATAGCATTCGTTTATGGTTTCCAATATTTGTAAACATGATAATTTCAATAGAGGAAGTGCAGACTACTGCCCCCTCAAAGTGATATGACTTGTATATTCCATACATGGGATGTATAAACGATGGAGATAAGTATATTTTATGATATTATATATGATTTATAATATACCTATGTATAATTATATTTTAATTCCATTAAAATATGAAATAGAAATGAATGTTGCGTTCATGCGTACGTAGGACTTACCGTCTCCAAGAATGGTGCATTTCATTTCCTATATCCAAATGATATGTACTATTATAAAAACAAGTATATACTAGGTATGTATGATATATATGATATATAAATCATGAATATAATTCAGTATATATTGGATTTTTGACCACATGGACAACTTGTAAATATAAGGTGTTCATTTTTGACTAAAGTACCAAATATCAACAAAACCAACGTTATTAACATAAATTATTAAATAATGTTTGTAACATGGTAATAAGTGATAAAAAAAGAATAATAAAATTGAAAAAGGTTCTTAAGCATGTATAAATTAACGTCAGATTATTATTCACGAGATTAAAGAACAAACGGGTCAAGTCGGACATGAGGTAAGGGACTTCATCACAATCTCCTTTCATTAAGGCATATTTTTCATTAATACACGACTTTGTTTTATAAACTTTATAAACACCCTTGAATTATAAATGGGAATATGTTTCTATGAAGAATTATACTAAACGAAAAAAAGTAATGTTTCTTTACGTTAAGCAGTAACAATGTCCTTACTGCCGCTATGACTATTATTTTTTCATTGGCTTTCTTAACGAGCCATAATGTATTTTTCATGGAAAATAAATACCATATACTATTTTATGTATTTTGGTATTGAAAATTCTTTTGATAATGGATTTGTTATGTCAATATATTTAAGTGATATATGGTGATTGGAATGTTGAAATTTATTCATTCCTTTATATCTGTTTTTTGTGTTGTGATTTTATAATCGTACTTGGACATTTGAAGGGTGGTTACGTGATAAACAAAATGATAGGTGGTGCTGTGGTAAACTAGGATGGGTGGTTACATTATAACCTCCAATTCATTGGTTATGGATGTCGGCCATATGGCTATTCCATTTAGTGATATGTGTGGAAGTTGACCATTTGGTTATTCCATTTAAGTATATTTATGTCCAATGTTACCTTTATATGTTATGTGTTCTCTATATGGGTTTTGTTGTTATATTTTGGTTAAAAAAGGGTGAGTGTTGATATTATATTTAGTGAAGAGTATTTACTACTTCATAAAGGTGAAAAGTATTACTTATGTTAAAGTATTCATGGTTTACTTATTATTTTGAAAAACTAATATTTTTCCTTATTTGTGTATCCCTTACCGAGATTTTTATGCTCATACCATGTTTTTGAAATGTTTTTCAGACGACATAATGTGGAAAACGGTCAAATATGGGATCAACGAAAAGTCATGCTATCTTAAACTTGGAAATATACATGACTATTTTTTTCAAGAGTTCTTGTTTTATTAAGACAAATTTAAACTGAGTAGAAGTGTCTACATTGTAATATTTTGAGATGTAATAGTTATGTCATAATTCTCTAAAACTGTAAACCTGAAAATATCATAAATGTGAATTATTCATTTAAATCAATATTATGTAATGTTTTAAGGATGGGTCCTTATAATTTGTATCATAGGTTGTTTTAGACAGCTTTATGAGTAAGGGTTATGTTAAATAAATGTCCATAAATTAATTTATGGTAACATAGAAATGATATTTCATTTACATATTACCATGTTTCTTCACCTATGATATTTCTATGTTCAGAATGGTTTTCTATAGAGGGAACATGGTAGCTATGTTGGGATGAAATCAGGAGGAAGACAACCTTCCAAATCCACAACACAAGATGGTCGTAATTGGAACTGAAAAATTTGTTTCAGTGAAGGCATAGTTGACTCATGCTATAAATGATGGTGGTATTAATGCATGAGATCATCCAGATAAACGGAAGGGGAACATGTCAGTAGTGGAGCATTTCATGAGGCAGCATCCCCCAACATTTAGAGGATCATATAACCCTGTTCTAGCTGAATGGTGGATTAAAGCACTCCATAAGATTTTCGATGTTATGAGTTGATCAAAAAATCAAAAGTTAGTCTTGCAATTTACCATTTTGAAGGTGAAGCTGATCAGTGGTGGTTGATAGTGAAAAATACAAGGGATAGTGAGGAGACTAATGATCTTTTTTGGGATGAATTCAAAGGTATGTTTTTTGAGAAATATTTTCCTAAGGTGGTTCACCTTTGGATGGAAAAACAATTACTATAATTGAGGTAATAGGATGACTCAGTGGATGCCAATGAAGCAAAGTTTACTTCTGTCAAGGTATGCACCAAATTTCATTCGAGAACATGATAGTAAGTTAATTAGTTTTACTTAGGACTGAAGCGATGATATTGAAGAGCATTAGATTCTCTTCAGTTCAAAATTTATGAATAACTTGTTTGATGTGCTTAGAAGGTGGAAATGTAGTTTGTTGATGATCATTTGTTCTTTGAAAAAAAAAACAGAATTAGAGGTCCAATTTTCATGAAAAGGGAAAGAATTTCTCAAAGAAGCATGGAGGTAAGAAAATGAAATATCCAACATGTGAGAAGTGTGGTAAAAAGCATCCTGGAGAATGTTTATCAAAGTCGGGAAAGTTCATTCAGTGTGGTATGTCTGGTCATATTTCTCGTAACTCTAAGGAAGATGATCAAGAAGGAAATGAAAATCCAATGGTAAGAAATTTTAAGCTTAATGAAATGGGAAATTATGCAAATGAGTGACTACTGATAAACTCAACATTGGGAAAGCAGCCAGACTACAAGCAGAAAGGGGTGGTGAAATCCTTTTCAACAACATTAGCAGAAGTTTGGCCATCAAACTAAGTACTATTTGGTACACTGTTGGTTTGTTCATATTATGCCAACGTGTTTTTTGATTCAGGGTCTACACACTCATTCATTTTTGAGAATTTTTCTAATAAATTATTAATTCCATCTCATGATATAAATACAGAACTTATAGTAAAAACCCCTGGAGGATATCGAGAGATAAAAAGAAAACATAAGAACCCTCATGTCCTTGTTTACGGGAAGAATCTACCTACAAACCTTATTGTTTTGCCTCTAGTAGAGTTTGATGTTATTTTAGGCATGAATTGGTTGTCTATTTATCATGATAAGATTTACTGCTGAGCTAAAGAGGTTTCCTTTCGAGAAAGATTTACAGTTTTTGTACAAGAATGAACCCTTTCTCTTGATAACATATCAGGAAGATGAGAAACTAGTAAAATATGGAAATTAATGATACCTTTCTCATATTGTTGAAAATAATATAACTGTTCAAATTAATGATGTGCTAGTAGTAAATGAGTATCTTCATGTTTTTCATCATGAGTTTTTTGATATTATTCCTAATAGAATTTGAATTTACTATTGACATAGTTCTTGATTCTAAGCCAATTTCAAAACCCCCTTACCGAATGGCTCAAATTGAACTTATAGTGTTAAAAAATCAATTTCAGTAGTTATTAGATAAAGGTTTCATTTGACCTAGCACATCACCATGGGGTGATCCTGTCTTTTTTGTCAAAAAGAAAGATGGTTCAATGAGACATTGCATTGATTATAGAGCATTGAATAACATCACTGTTAAGAACAAGTATCATTTGCCTCATATCGATGATTTGTTTGATCAGCTCCGGGGAGCTCAGTATTTTTTGATTATTGACTTGAGATTGGGGTACCATGAGTTGAAAGTAAAGAAAGCCGACATTCCAAAGACCGTGTTTTGTACTAGATATGGACATTATGAATTTTTAGTTATTCCTTTTGGGTTAACCAATGCACCTACTATATTCATGGATCTTACGAATAAAATTTTCCATGAGTTCTTGGATAGGATTGTGGTTTTGTTCATGATGATATTTTTGTTTATTAAAATAGTAAATAGGAACATGAAAGAAATTTATGGGTTGTCTTGAATACCTTATAAGAAATGTATCTTTATGGTAAATTCAACAAGTGTGGGTTTTGGTTACCACAATTTATTTTACATTGTGACATTGTTTCAAAAAATGGCATAACTGTTGTTCCTACTAAAACAAAAGTTAATGAATATTGGCCAAGACCCACAAATATATTTGAGATCCGTATTTTTCATGGTTTGTATGGTTATTAACTATGGTTTGTTAATAAATTTTCATGGTTATCTAGTCCAGTGACTATGTTAACTTGAAAATGTGTTAAGTTCATTTGAAAAAAAATGTGATGATTGTTTTCAAGAATTGATATGAAGATTACTGAATGATCCATTTTTGGAACTGCCATCCAGAATTGGTGAGTTTTTTATCTACGGTAATGCTTAATTGAAAGGACTTGGATGTTTCCTTATGCAGAATGATCAGATAATTTCTTATGCTTCACGTCAGTTGAATCCTCAGGAGTTAAATTATCCTACACATGATTTGGAATTATCTTCTGTTTGTTTTGATTTGAAAATTTGGATGCAACATTTGAATGGATTAAAATGTGAAATATATACTGATCACAAATGTTTAATGTATATATATTAACTCAAAAATAATTGAACATGAGAGAGCGGAGATGGTTGGAATTAATCACGGATTATTACTGCATGATCAATTACCATTCGGGAAAAGAAAATAAAGTGGTTGATGCTTTGAGATGAAAAAGTAATGTCTCATTAACAAAGCTATGTTTGGAATGAGATACTTTGGTTTTTTATTTGATAAACATTTGAATAGATGTTTTTGGTGAAGGAAATTCTTCTGTTTTGTTTCAGGTATTAGTAAAATCATCTCTATTAGACAGAATTAAGCAAGCACATAAAGAAAACAGTGAGTTACAGAAAAAGGTAGCGTTGGTTTAGAAGGGTATGTTGCCTGATTTTAATGTTGATAATGATTATTTTTTGAGGATTGAGAAGTGATTATGTGTTCCTCGTGATTTATAGTTGATGAATGGGTTGTTATGTAAAGCTCATAGCTCTCCATTTTTAGTCCATTCTAGAAGTACTAATATGTACAGAGATCTTCGAGAGTATTACTGGTGGTATGGAATGAAAAGAGATATTGATGATTTTACTTTGAAGTGTTTGATGTGTCAGTATGTTAAAGTAGAGCGGTAGTTACCAAAAGGGATTCTTCAGTCTTTACCAGTTTCAAAGTGGAAATGGGAAAATATATCCATGGACTTTTTTGTGGGATTATCGAAGACATGTCAAGGTAATAATGTAATATGGGTTATAGTTGATCGATAGACCAAATCTACTCATTTACTTTATATTTGAGATAATTTTTCTCCAGATCAACTTGACCTATTGTATGTTAAATAGATAGTATAGTTGCATGGAGTTACACTATCAATTGTTTTGTATCGTCATCCCATGTTTACTTCTACCTTTTTGAAAGCCCTTCCAAAATCATTGGGTATCGAATTAAATTTTATTATAGCTTTTTATCCTCAATCAGATGGGCAGTCAGAATGAATAATTCTGACCATGGAGGATATGCTTTGTGCTTGTTCACTGGATTACAAGGGAAGTTGGGACCAACATCTTTCTTTGGTTGAATTTTCTTATTATAACAGTTTTCATCCTAGTATACAGATTGCTCTATATGAGGAATTATATGGAAAGCGTTGTTGAACTCCAGCTTTTTGGGATGAATAGGTGAAAGGAAGCTAATGGGACCAGAATTGGTAGAATAGAAGGTAGAGAATGTTCAGTTGATTCAGAAGCACATGGGAAGAGCTCAAAGCATACAGAAAAGTTATATAGAAAACCAGAGGAAGGATCTCTCTTTTGAGGTATTTGATCATGTCTTTCAGAAAGTTTCTCCACGGAAAATTGTGAAGCATTTTGGTAAGAAGGGAAGGTTGAGTCTTAGGTTCATTGGACCTTAGGAAATCCTGGAGAAAATTGGATTAGTTGGGTATAGAGTGGCTTTACCTCCATGTTTATCCCAAGTACACAATGTTTTTCATGTTTCGATTTTGAGAATGTATATGCCAGATCCATCTAATGCTTTGAGTCTAGAGGTAATTCAGTTGGGAGAGAATCTCTCTTAAGAAGAAAAATCAGTCCAGATTCTTGATATTAAAGAGAAATTGTTGCAGAATGAGTTAATTTACTAGGTAAGGGTTTTGTGGAAAACTATATGGTTGAAGAGGCAATGTGGGTATCTGAAAATGCTATGAGGGATAAATACCCCCACATATTTTGATGAGCGAGTAAAAATTACGAGGACGCAATTTCAAAATGGTTGGAAGAATGTAACATCCTAAGTAAAAGAAAAATAATACATTTTCATATATATTAATATTTGTAAATTAAATATTAATTTTACATTAAAGGGGTTTCTATGTTTGATAGCATACCTGATATGGAACAACGAGTTTCTTTGGAAATCATACGTTGTACACTAATAATATAATATGATTATTTTAAATGGTAATTAACTCCTAGTCGTTTTATTGTCGGGAATTAAAAAAACTAACTTCAATATGATTATACATGATTTTTAAATGTATTCACCTTTATCCAATAAAAGTTGGAGGCATAAAATTTGAATTAATCTAATTTTAAGCATAATTTGCATTAAAAGGTTGATTTACCACCTTTTAATGGAGAACCCACATTAAATATAGTTTTGGTCACTTTAATAAATTCTATTTGACAAAAAAATACTTCTTTGGAATGGGGACATCAAAAGTTACTTTGTTTAAATTTTTGTAATTTTTCTGATAAAGTTCATTTTTTAATGAATAGTGAAAAGAATGTATATTAATTTAAAACTGTGTTTTAATATAATTTAATTATATGGTAAGATTATATTTTGAATTTGTTTTAATGTGTAATTGGAATATATTTTTTCCATTTAATCCCATGTTGGTCGTTGTAATTAATTTCACTTTTAAATGGGATAAAAACATATGACAATATTTTGATAGTTATTGTTTCTTAAAAACACGCTATTTATTTTAACAACGAGAATTAATATTAAATTAATTAATTCATATTATATGTTTAGAATTTGATAAAATAGACATCATTTTTAAATTTGTAATATAATATATAATTTAGGCTGAATTTTTGGTATTTTTTAGAAAAACTTCAATTTTGATGAACAGTGAAACCACTTAGTAGTAGATAAAAAAACTGACTTTATCAGTTAAATGAAATTTTACCACTTCTATGAATATAATTTCAAAAATATAACATACATGGTTTTTATTATTTAGTAAAATGTGGTTCGATAAGATAAATGTAATTTTTGGAGAATAGTAAATTTTGACATATGTTTACCACGATTAATGATAAATTGGGTAATTCAAGGTAAAACGAATATTATAATAACACAAAATTACCTTAACACTTGTCCATATCTTATTGGATGAGTAATGGCCTACCATGGTCATCATTGGGTCGATTTTGGGACCCCCATGGCACCACTCATGAATGATAATGACATTTTAGATTAATTAATTTAATGTAAAGACAAAAATGACATAAACAAATATCTCATTGTAAATTAATTTTTATATGGTGTTATATAAGAAATAATTTTGAATATAAAGATTCAATGGAAAGAAAAAAAAATTTCCTACATCAAGTTATTTTTTTAATAATTTTTATACATCGAATAAAATATTTTTTTAATGACACAATAATGGTGAATTGTTTAACTCATTAATAAATCATTTAAATCAATAAGATTATAAATATTAAAATATCATCGAAAACCTGTAAAATTCTTATTGGATGATTTTATTTCGACCATGATTCATCTTATCTTCAACTTTAATTATTTTTTTCCTTTATAAACCAAATATCATTATATAATAAAATAATAGTTTCACACTTTCCAAACGAGCACCTCCTCCCCATTATTAAAGAAGACCATTTCTAACCAATTCCCTGCACCTCTAAAGCCTTTTGGATCAACCAAACTCTACCCAATTTAGCTCCATACATCCCACTACTCCACCTAGAATCCTTACATTGGGCAGAAGGCACTTCATGTTTTCCATTTGGTTCAAACCAAATAAAGTTACCCAAATTAAAGGTAACAATTTCTCTTAGCTTCATTTCCATTATTTTACTTCTACAACCCCAAAACACATTCTATTCCTTTATATTATAACACAACCAGTATAATCAATATACTAGGATGTTTTTATGTGAATGATTCGAACTACACATACACACACCTCCATATAATGGGTGAAGAACATATTGTTTCTTTGGATGGCGAACTAACATCTCACGAAACGATGATTGTTCGATTATTTCCTACCACCTCTCTTGGTGGCCATTTAGATAACACTGTATTTATAGATGATATATATGATGTATATTTTTTATTTATTCTTATGTGTTTTTCCTTTATAGCATATCTTTATGGTTTCCATTATGTGTAAACATAATAATTTAATTTGAGGACGTGCGGACTACCGCCCCCTCAAAATGATATGACTCGTTCATGCCATACGTGGGACATATAAAGGATGGTGTTAATTATTATATAAGATATTATAATGTAATTATAATATACCTATATATAATCATGTTTTAATTCCATCAATGTAATAAATTTAATTGAATGTTGTGTTCATTCGTACATATGGCTTACCGTCTCCAGGAATGATGCATTTCATTTTTATCATAAAATTTTATGTACTATTATAAATAAATGTATATAATGGGTATATAAGATATATATGATATCTAAATCATGAATATAATTCTGGATATAATGGAATATTTACCACATGGACAACTTGTAAATATAAGGTATTCAATTTTTACTGATGTACCAAATATCGACAAAACAAACGTTATTAACATAAATGATTATGTAATGTTTAAAAAATGGTAATAAGTGATATAAATGGAATAATAAACTGGAAAAATGTTATTAAGAAAGTATAAATTAACGTTAGTTATTTATTCAGGAGATTAAAGAACGAATGGGTCATGTTGGACATGAGGTAAGGGACTTCGTCTCAATATCCTTTCATTGAGACATATTTTGTTTTAATACCGGAATATTTTTATATGCTGTATAAACACCCTTGACTTTTCAAAGGGAAACTTTTTCTATGATTATTTTTACTAATCGAAAAAATTTAATGTTTCTTTTAACGTAAATAGTGACAACAACCTTTTCACTACTGTGAGTATTATTTGTTATTTGGCTTCTTTAACAAGCCGTAATTTTTTTTCAATGAAAATAAATACAATATACTCTATTATGTATTTTAAAAATGAAAATGGTTTTGATAATTTATTTGTTATGTAAATATATTTATGTGATATATGGTCATTGAAATGTGGAAATGTTTTTTTCCATTATATTTTTTTATGTGTTATGATTTTATAATGGTACTTGGACATTTTATGGGTGGTTACGTGATAAACCAAATAACGGGTGGTTCCGTAATAATGTATGATGGGTGGTTACTTTATAACCTCCAATGAATTGGGTATGGATGTTGGCCGTATGGATATTCCATTTAGTTATATGTGTGGAAGTCGACCCTATGGTTATTTCATTTAAGTATGTTTATGTCCTAAGTAACATTTATATGTTATGTGTTCTCTATATGGGTTTTATGGTAATATTTTGGTTACAAAATGGTAAGTAGTGATCTTTTATTAAGTGAAGAGTATTTACAACTTCATAAAGGGAAAAATTATTACTTATGTTAATGTATTCATGGTTTACTTATTGTCTTGAAATACAAATAGTTTTCCATCTTTTTGTATCCCTTACTTAGTTTTTTATGCTCATCCCGTGTTTTTGAAATGTTTTTCACCGGACATAATGTGGAAAAGGGTCAAGGATGTGATCAAGGAAAAGTCATGCTATCTTAATCATGCAACTAGACATGTATCTTTTTTTTCTAGAGTTATTTTTTCATTATGTAAAATGGAAACTAAGTAGAAGTGTCTAATTTATAATCTTTTGAGATGTAATAGTTATGTCCTAATTCTATAAAACAATAAACATGAAAAGATTGTCAATGTGAATTATTCGTTTAATTCAATATTATGTAATGTTTTATGGTCAGGTCCTTATAGTTTCCATTAAACCTTTTTATGATTTGAATTTCACATAAATTAAAGTTCAAATAAGAAAAATAGAACATGTTTAAATTGTGAGAAAAAAAATTATTTATTGTGGGATAATGTAATATAACATTATTTAAAAATACATTTATGTTCTATTATGTAAAGGGCAAGCAACATCGATCCTAAAAAACTACAAAATATAATTATTTAAATACATCCATTATAACATAGCCATTAAATTTTTTGTATTGAATATATAATATAGATTATGAAAAATATATATAGAATACTGACTCAATACAAATTCATTTGTTATTCCTATTGAAATTAGTACTCAATTTTCGTTATGTTTAATTTATGTTTCAAAAATATATTTTCTTCACAAAGATTTTTAATTGATATATGTGTTCAAATATTATAATTAAATTAAATAAAATATATATTTTTTATTTAATCATGTTTATATAATATATTAAAATAGAATAATATAATACTCTAACCCTTAAATATTCACATTTTTCATAAAATATTGATTATCGTAGTGAGGAGTGAAATAATACTGATTTTTTTTCAAAACTGTTTTCTTTATATCAGAAATTTAATATAATTTAATTTTTATTATTTTAAACTATGATAATTTTTCTTATATAGTTTATAAGAAAAATATATTATTTGGAATAAGATTCATATTAGAATTGAGTATAAAAACATTTTTATATATAGAAGGTATTTTTGTGAAAACCATTGTTTGCTCTATATTGTATATTGATTTTATATTAAATTCTTAAAAATATCGGTATCTTGTTTAATAAAATAGATTCCATATTTAGAATCCAGGATTTAAAATTCAGTTAATATAACCCTTTTATTTTTTCCTAACATGAACAATGAATGTGGTAAAACTTATCACCATGGTAATGGTTAAATCATGTTAATCTATATTGAAACTAAGTGATAAGGAAATAATTATTCATCCTTATTATTTTTTAATTATTTTAATAATACCCTTATAATAATTGGACTGAATTATACATGTTTAATGGATAGTTTTCTATGAAAATGACCAATATAATATTCAAATCATTGAATTTTAGAAAATGTCACTCTTATTGTTTTAAATTTCTAGTATGTTTCCACATGGGAAGGAAACGAAGACATTTATGAATATTAATGTAAAATTTGTAGTATTTAAATTATATTTATTATGTTTTTATTTATTTATAATTTTTAGTGTTTATAGTTACTGTAACGTCCCGGATCTGAGTAGCACTCCATTGGTGCCCCGAACCCAGTTGGTAACATAACCCCAAGCACATTTCCCCAAATGGCAGAGGCTGCCGACTAGCAGCGAGGGCCTAGGTCTGATAGTGGCGAAACTAAACCCTCATTTTTTAAAGTGTAGCACAGTGGAATACAAGATAAAAATACATCAAAAACGGAAGTAATAAACCATACATATTTAAAATAATCAACTATAGTAAAATATAACCAACAGTTATATAGATAATGATGCAAAATGTCTCATGTTCTAAGAAAACAACCAAAACATGTTACAAAACACTAATGTAAAGTGAAATACAGAGTACAGAAAATGAAAACAAAACAGTCGGTAGCATCGTGAGCCTAAGCCCGGTCCCATGCTCCATTATTCCTCAGCAGCAATCAAGTACCTGTATAGCGACCCTTTCCCCTATCCACACATGTAGCAACGAAATCTGTTTGGGTCCAAAGACATGACCCCAAACTGGGTGTGAGAAATAATCCCAATAAGCACCCACCAGAGGTCCCTGTACAACTGTGTGTAAACATGCAAAGACAGATCATAGTAGTAAATGAAATAAACAAAGCAGTACTCAAATGTAACTAAAGTTACCAGTTTCAGTGTCATTTAAAGATTCTTTTAGCAGTTAAATTTAATAACATTCAATGTTCCTCAGAACTATTCCCCCGGCCTAATCAGAACATTGCCATCATGCTAATATAGTAAACCATGCCCTCGGGAATTCCATTAGGCTTTCCCTCGGGCTATAAAGTACGTTGCCCTCAGGCATTTCCCTCATGCAAAATAGAATCCATCCCTCAGACCATACTCAAATGAAACCGTCAGGTAAACAGAATCTTTCCCTCACGCATTTCCCTCTGGATAATATAACTATTCCCTCAGGATAATCAACAATGCCCTCTGGCTAATATATCACTCCCCTCAAGATAATCAAGTAACTGGGCCATACCCAACATAAAAACATGAAATTTACATACAATTACTCTCATGTAAAAAGTAATGCATAATGTGAACATGGCATACCCTCAGGTATCCTGGCCAAATGGCTAATTAGAGGAACACTCCACGAGGGTGTTCCTGGATCCATGAAGTAATCCCAAACTACATTTATACATGTTCATTAATATACCTATGAGATTTTAGGTATTTAATTTAAAAAGGCCTCATCCACACGACACCCCATTAATGGGCGCGTATCTCAACGGTACACAAAACGCACAACAGTTGGAAATTATACACCAAGCCACCTACCTTAAATGCCCCCAAACGGTATACGAGAACAAAAATCCTCCTATCATCCAAGAACATAGTAGATATCATGTGAAAGAAAACCTCGTTCAAATTCAAATAACATCCCTTAGAGGAAGAATTTGAAATAACGGATTAACTATAATGGAGTGCTTACCCATACAGTTCCAGGGAGATAGACGGTGTAGAAAACATATTCCTGATACTCGATCTGGATCTCCTCAAAGATCCGGCCATCCATCTCGAGCCTCCCTCCAGTTCTAAGCGTCCTCTGTAAATAGAGGATGTTACTTCCAGTTTTAAGCGAAAAAATAAAAATACACAACATGTACTATTGACTGCACAGTGTGTACTTTTGTCCTTTAACTGTTCCTTTGGTGGCACCACCGCACTGTTCATCCATCGACATGATGACACAATGTGTATTTCTGATTACACAGAGTGTACTTCCACTCAGCTAGTGGCTTCTTCCACCGCCTTACTATTTGACTGCCGACTGACTACACAGCTTGTAAATATCCCGTACACAACGTCTAGTCAGTTTTTACACACTCTGTCACCAGCATGGCTACACACCCTGTGTACTCATCCCACACAACCAAGGTACATGGTGTGTGGAAAAGTACAAGGCGTGTAATCAAAAAATTTAGGATTCTTCCCCATTTTCCTTATTTTCTCAAAAACACCTAAGAATAAGAGAAAAGAAGAATCTCGTACCTCAAAAATAAGAACCAGGTTCATACAAACATACCCCCTTAAAACAATTCATCCCCAAATTTACCTTCCATGGGCGGTGAAGATAATGCTCAGAACAGCTCTGGCCACTAAGCAAGTACGTCCGTCTCCTGCTCCCATGTTTTATCCTACACTAGGCCATACTGCCATAGAACCCGTACCATAGGAACTGACCAGCCTCAGAGAACCTTCATGCTCCTATCAATAATACGAATCAGATACTCCTCAAAAGACTCATCTACCTCAATCTCATCCTCCTTAGGATGAAGGGCGTGAGATGGGTATGAATGATAGCGGCGCAACTAAGATACATGGAAAACGTCGCGCATGGTTTCGTACCTCTGTGGTGACTACAACCGGTAGGCAACCAGACCGACTCTCTCCAAAATCTCAAATGGCCCCACATACCTCGGTGAACATTTACCCTGTCTCCTAATCCCCATGTGTCCAATCCTGGGCGAAACATGAAAGAAAACATGATCCCCAACCACGAACTCCAAGGGTTGTCTGCGGCGATCAATATAAGATTTCTCAAGATACTAGGTGGTATCCATCTAGTTCTGAATCAACTGGACCTACTCAGAAGTCTCCTGCATGATCTGTGGTCCCAGTAAAGCTGCCTAACATGCCTCTATCCAGCACAAAGGTGATCAGAATGGCCTACCATAAAAATCCTTCTTTTGTGTCATCTAAATTGTTTCTTGAAAACTGATATTATAGGAAAACTCGACCAGGTGTATATTATTCTCCCAATATCCCCCAAAGTCTATTATGCATGCTCACAACATATCCTCAAATACCTGTATTGTACGCTCTGACTGACAATCTATCTGAGGGTGGTAAGATGTTCTCAGAATAACCAGTGTACCCAATGCCCTTTGAAAACTCTTTCAGAAACGAGACATAAAACAGGCGTCCCTATCTGAAATGATAGAAAGAGGGACCCCATGGAGACATACAATCGATCAGATATATAACTTTCTGAGCTCATCAAAACAATAGGTTTCATTGATCATAAAAAAGTGATCAACCTTCGTAACTCGGTCCACAACCCATACGACATCATTTCCTTGAGGTGACCTCGGCAACCCCATCAAGATGTCCATCACGACATCATCCAATTTACACTATGGAATAGGTACCTGCTGTAATAGTCCACCTGGCCTCTAATTCCACTTTGTAATGTCCCAGATCTGGGTACCACTCCAGAGGTTCCCTGAAACCAGTTGGTCACATGACCTCAATCGCATTTCCCCAAAAACCAGAGGCTTCCGACAAGCAGCGAGGGCCCAGGTCTGATAGTGGGGAAACTATTCCCTCATTTGTAAAAGTGTAGCGCAGCGGAATACAGGATAAAACATACATCAACAACGGAAACAATAAACCATAAATATTTAAAATAAACAACTACAGTAAAAGATATCCAACAATTATATAGATAATGATTCAACATGTCTCAAGTTCTATGAAAACAGCCAGAACATGTTTCACAACACTACAGTACAATACAATACGGAGTACAACAAATGAAAACAAAATAGTCAATAGCATCATGAGCCTAGGCCCAGTCCCATACTCCCCTACTTTTCAGCAGCAATCATGTACCTATATATGGACCCTTTCCCCAATCCACACCTGTAGCAACAAAATCTGTTTGGGGCTGAAGACATGACCCCAAACAGTGTGTGATAAATAATCACAATTGGCACCCACCAAAGTCCCATGTCTAAATGTGTGTAAACATGCAGCATAATATTGTGGTAGTAAATGCAATAAACTAAGCAGTAATCAAAAGTAACTATCTTAACCTGTTTCATTGCCATTTAAGTATTGTTTTTGCAGTTCAATTTAATAACATTCATTCTTCCTCAGAACTAAGCCCTCATGCTATTCATAACTGTACCCACATTCTAATATAGTAAACCATTCCCTCAGGATTTACCTCAAGCTATAAAGTGCCTTTCCCTCAGGCATGGCCCTCAAGAGAAATAGAATCTTGCCCTCAGGCCAAACTGAAACGAAACCCTCAGGTAAACAGAATCTTTCCCTCAGGCATTTCCCTTAGGATAATATAACTACTCCCTCCGAATAATCTACAATGACCTCAGGATAATATATCACTGCCCTCATGCTAAAAAAGTAATCGGGCCATGATCAACATACAAACATTCATTTTACATACAACTCATCTCAAGGAAAAATTAATGCATAATGTGAACATGGCATACCCTCGGGTATCCTGGCCAAATGGCTAAGCTAAGGAACGCACCCGAGGGGTGGTCCTGGATCCAAGTAGCGATCCCAAACAACATTTATACATATTCATTAAACTACCTATGCAATTATAGGTATTTAATTCAAGAAGGCCTCAGCCACATGACAACCCGTTAATGGTCGCGTATCTTAACAGTACACAAAACGCAGAACAGTTGGAAATTAAACACCAAGACACCTACCTTAAATGCCCCTGAACAGTATACGCGAACGATGATCCTCCAATCATCCAAGAATGATGTAGATCTGACGTGAAATAAAACCTCATTCAAACTCAAATAACATCCCTTAGAGGAAGAATTGGCAAGAACGTCTTAATAAGATTGGGGGGCTTACCCGTACGGTTTCGGGGAGATTGACGGTGTACAAAATGGATTCCTAGTACTCGATCTAAAGATCATCGAAGATCTGGCCATCCCTCTCGTGCCTCCATCCGGTTCTAAGCGTCCTTTGTGAACAAGGGAGGCTACTGCCTGTTTTAAGCAAAAAAAAACAAAATACACGATGTATACTATTGACTACATGGCATGTACTTTACTCATTTATCTATTCCTTTAGTGGCATCGCTGCACTATTCATCCATCGACATGATTACACGATGTATATTTCTGATTACACGGCATGTACTGCCACTCAGCGGGCGGCTACTTCCACTGCATTACTATTTTTTTCCAACGGACTACACTGCGTGTATATCCCGTACATGGCGTGTAGTCGGTTTTTACACCCTTCGTTACCAGCATGGCTACACACCATGTGTACTCATCCTACACGGCCAAGGTACATAGAGTGCGGGAAGTTAAACAGCGTGTAGTCCCAACATTTAGGATTTTCCCCCATTTTCATAATTTTTTCAAAAACACCTATGGAAAAGTGAAAAGAAGAAACTAGTATGTCAAAAAAAAAGAACCGAGTTTTTACAGTTACGTT
The DNA here is from genome assembly GCA_963277665.1 of Viscum album. NCBI lineage: Eukaryota > Viridiplantae > Streptophyta > Magnoliopsida > Santalales > Viscaceae > Viscum > Viscum album. The sequence continues at coordinate 117,718,055 of OY728127.1, forward strand.
AAAATTTTCTGCAATTACAATATAAAATTTATTCAATTAATAGAGAAACTAAATAAATTTTGATGACAATATTAAACGTGATATAATTTGAATGATTTAATGAAACCCATTATAATTTTAGAATAATATGAAATATCAGTATTCTTAAAATAAAATAAATTCTACATCCATGTTCTTATTGTGGTATATAAAAATAAATAAATTAATTTTATTCAAAATTTAAATTAATGAAAATTTATCACAATAATTTTTTATTAAATAAAAAAAAATGATATTTCCTAATGGGGAAAATGCAGATAATATATTATGAAAATATTTAATTATTTTTGATTTCTGAGCCATTTTTCACCTTATATGTATGATTATATACTTTTTAATTGTGAATGATGTGTTACTACGATCAATGTTAATATAGGCTTCCAAATGGTTTAACCCAAAAGATAATGTTTAAAACAAGAAAATATCTATCCAAATTTTATTTTTTTTATGATATTTAAACATAATCCAACCATTAGTTTGATTTAATATCAATTTTAATGCATTTTTTATGAGACTTAATTAAATTTAATATAATATTTTATGATATTTAAAAATATCCCCTTACTAAAATTATAAATAGACACATCCTTTGTCACTTATTTACACCATCTCCATCCTTCCTGGATAACCAAAAACTTCAAAAATAACTTTTGAAAATATGTAATCACATTATTGAGGTTCGGGTATTCTCAAAAGACCATCCTTGTTACCCTGAAGAGGATACTTAATGGATCTCTTTCAAATGATATGTAATATCCTCAACCGATCACTTTCAAATTAATTGTTCTTTTACGAACATTAAATTTATATCAATATAATAAAAAATTAAATTAATTATCATAAATATCATTAATTTTTATTATGAGTATGAAATAACTATTATCCACCCTTTTTACAATCAAATTGATGTAAAGGTATCACTCGTTTGTGTTTGTGTAAAGCTTACTGTTTCCATGTAGGGATATCATTCATTTTTCAACAATATATTTCCTAGTTTTTTATTGTTATACTTTTTATATTTTTATATGATTATTATTCCATATTAAATACTCTTTATAATTTCACATCTACCCCATTACCTTCCAGTATATTTCAATACAATAACCATCCTCATCCATATGTGTCAACTATCACATCAATGAAATGATGTGATTTTTTAATGTTTTACTTCGATGGTAATAAGGATATATTTTTGAATATTTTTTATTTATATGATATAATAATTATTATGGGAATGATAATTATTATTTAAGTGTATTTCCTTCTATCTATTCAAAAATGGAAACAATATTCGTGTGTACCTATGGCCTACCATCTCTATGAATAGTGTAACTCATTTCTCTAACTATATTTTTCATAGATGACCTTGTATATGTATATAATGAATATAAATAAATATTATATCATGATTAAAATTTTAATTATGATATAATTAGGATCAATGTACATGTATACGAACTATCAAACCAAAACATACTTGTAAAAGGAAGTAGTTATGACTTAAAATAGGGATTTTAGAAGAAGATTTATTATAGAATGTATGATAAAAGATTATTAGAAAAGCATATACATAATGATATATATTCCTAGGGATTTTAAATATCTTTATAAAAAATCAATATTTATTAAAAAAAAAATTCAAGAACATATGAACGATATCTGACATTTTTAATGTTTATTCATTTCACATTTTCTTCCTTTTATCATATTTTTTGAAATACACATATCTCCACATATAATGTATATCTACTACCACATTTCTATGTTATATCATCAGTATGATAATATTTAGGGAATTTAGTTCTTAATTATAATATTTATTATAGATGGATTTTAGGATACTATTGATACTAATGTTTTTAGGGTTTATATCACAATCTGATCAATATGTATGACTGTATACATTTAAGTCTCAGTTGGGGTAATTATTTGATATATGTTATCCATAAACATATTTACTAATTATATATTTTATAATTATTTCTATTAATCTCCAATTATTTTTAATATCAGTCCTATCCATTTTTGAATGTTCATAAAATGATTCAAAATGAATATTTTAACTTCTTAGGAACAAGGTATGTTCTGAATATGTGGAATAATATTTTTAAAAAACATTCAACTACAACATAATTTCCTTAAATCATGATCAATAAATGAATTTAATCTTCCTCTATAATTTTACATGTATAACCAAAAATAATTTTTTCCCTTTATATATTGTAAAATTTTAAATTTTAAAATCTATTTTTAAAATTGAATATGATTTTTTCATTAAGAATTTTTCTTTATCATTTTATAATAATTATACACATTAAAGATATAAACCCATTATTTTACATCTGATACATAGATGATATGTTGTATTATTACCAACCATATTCTTTCTTTGTATAATTTATGACAATCTTTACGCGGGAAATTATTTATTTCGGTATTCTAGTGCAATAAATATGTAAAAATATTGATTTTTGTGTCATAGTTACTGAGTTTTGTTATTTATTAATTTTTGGAATGAATTGGAAATATTAAGTGATATGCGGGGCCTATAAATATATAAACCCTCATTTCATTGATATGTCTCTTGAGGAAAACAATATTATGCTTTGGATGAGGAGTTACCAGTTTATGAAGATGCCCGAAACAATGCCTTGATAGTATTATTTGATGCCCTCCATGAGGCCTTGGGGAAATGTGTTAGATTTATGGTAGTATGAATTCCATTGTTATGAAATTATTTAATGATGACCATGTGATTATTTTAATTGTTATGATATCAATAGATAAGTTTTTATATCTTGATACTATTTATATCATATTATAAAAACACCATTTTATGTAGACATATTATTGGTTACTAATTTATCTTATATTATATGAATACCCTTATTGCGTGTCTAATCTAAACCCATTCATTTGATCTATTTCTCAAGGATACTAAAAATTGTTTTAAAATGAGATTTTTTGATAATACAAATGGGAATTTGGTGGTGTCAAATAAAAAAAAGATTTATTTTAGGGTTTCAAATATAATGGGTAACTAAAGTGCGTATAACGTTTTCCATGACCACAAAACTATTTAGTCATTTAAGATGGAATCTCTTGTATCCAGTGCCATTATAATAATGTAACCATTGTCTCTAGGCTTCTGGGGTCCATGTCATTGTTAGAAGATCTTATTATGAATTTGGGGACATATTGGGGGTATTTATAGATAATGATGAAATATAAATTAGTTATCAATTGGTTTTTAGTGAAGAGTAATAGGAGTAGGGGTTATTTTTTATCAAAAAGTTACTTCTTGATTAATTAATAAACATTGGTTTTTAAGCATATATGAACAAATATTCAAAAAAAACATCCAATGGGTTTTGAACCTTATTTATTCTGAATATGAGTTTTTTTTAAATATTCTCTGTGTCAATGAAAGGAACATAATCAATTAATACCATTTGTGATGTTGAAATGATTCATGATAATAAAAAATATATTTTAAAACATTAAATTATAATATAGTTATGAGAGGATTCATTGCAGGATACTAAAATTAATCAAATATATTTAAAAAATCATTATTCAAATGTGTAAAATTATATTTGGCCACTGATTAATTTTAAATAAATTATTAAATCTCTTAAGGGTTATAATGATGTCATAATACATATGGTATATTAATACTATATTAAATATTTACCCAAATATTATATTATATTGAAAAATATGAAAAAATATTCATTTCTTAATTCCAACAAGTTAATTTCAAAAATAATATTTATTTTATCAAAATATTTTCCAAAATATAAGAATTTTCAACTTTAAATAAAAACCTTATTTACTAATGAATACTAGTTTGTACGATACAATCATCTTTCTTACCCTTGTAAAAATTAAATTATAAATCAATAAAATTAATTTTATAATAAATTTAAATACATTTTTTTAATAAATTTTCAAATATATATATATATATAATTTATGGCATTTATAGTACAATTTCATAATTGAATGTATATTTTCCTCGGTAATAAAAATCATAATACCTCATAGAAATTTATATATTTTTAACAAACTCGTTATATAATAATTTATAATTTAATAATGAAACAAGATAAACATAACAATTATTTCATTAATAAATAAAATATACATATTTGTATTGTTATGGTATAAATATGTAACACCTTATTACAAAGTGTATGCCATATGGGTATAGTGAGTGATGGCTGTTCTTTCATTAGGTGGTTTGGGGAACATTGTAAGGATGTGATCTCAATAAGCCTGATCATATCCTATAAATAGTTTCATTCGAGTATTATTTTTTGAATCTTATCTTGGAATTCATTAAGGGAATATACAGGGTCTTCTATATCCCTTAGAAGATCACTTGAATGGGATTATTATGAAATAATTATACTGTTCTAGGATATCACTTATTTTTTCATTTTACATTATACATTATTGTAACCATTGTTATATACTAATATTAATGGTCACTATTCCATAAGTATATAATGAACTACTTAGATAATTAATGGTCTTTTTAAATACGATAGGTTGTATTTAATAATTGGTCCAAAATAACCAAATTAGTTCCTGGGGTTTTATAAAATATATTACTCAATTAAGAATTTATTTAAATTTAATTTCATATGTAATGGTTTAGGCCATTACATTCCCCCCCCCCCGTTCTAAAATTACACCCTTGAAATTTCATTTCATACACTAAAATTGATGGTGGGTATTATTTTCCATTTCCTATTATGATTGTCAAGTTTAATACCATATACATCTGTTTCTCCAACAATAGATTGACTATGTGAGTTTCTTAGTTTAGTAGAACATTGTCATTATGATTAATGATATTATTCAAATTCTCTTTGAATGAAATAACATTCTCAAAGGGTAAAATATCTAAATTTATTCCATGTTAGGTGTCTTGTATATAAATTCATAGGTGGTATACATAAAACAAATAACTTATCTGAGATATGAAAGGTGTTAGACCTAGTTGATTAGCTTCATATTTGATGCAATAAACGATATAACATGCGATGATGTACATAGGACTATGTTTCCCTTATTACCAAACAATATGAATTTAATCCAAGGATATACACCATGTAACACCCTATCACCATCCTTAAACTCTTGGTCATGTTATTTATTTAATACATCAACATTATATCAACAATGGAAAATATAAATAATATATTGAATTATATAAACATTTTTTGGATTCACATATTATAGATCATGTCTAATAAGCTACTACTCAGCAAGTGCATCCATGCATGATAGAGTTTGAAATATTTTCCCATTCATATCCTCATAAGGTTCCATCAAAATACAATAATCGAAACCATTATTATATTAACACTCCACTAGGGGATGATTTTACCCCAACATCCTAGGAAATCCATTAAAAAGGATCTCAGTATATCATTTAGAGATTGAATTGGTCTCTAAGACTGTCCATCTATCTTGGTGTGATAATAATTAATAAAATCATCATTATATCTTGTTCCTTTTTAAGGCCTTTCGAGAACCTAGATGTAAACCATTCATATTGATAAGAAATAGTGGAGACTAGTACTATGAAATTTTTCTACTTCCCATTCATATATCATAGAGAGTAGGCCTAGAGTGAAATCATTCTTGATCACAGTGAAATGTTCCATCTTTTTAAATCGATTTACTACCACCTAAATGGAATTATAATATTAATATTTCGTGGGTAGTCCCACAATGAAATATTTTGTTAGTATTTTTTTATTTCTATAATTTTATGTTTAACAGTTTCACCACAACATTAGAATATTTTCAATTGTAATGGGAATGTTATCACATATAGAATGGTGTAAGATATTTCAAAATCCCAAAATTGATATAATCTGAATGTATGTCTAAAATAATATCTCTATAAATCATATTTATTATTAGATAAAAATTGAAGGATGATCTAGACACATCATTAATAAGTTCTCCCTTTAACTATGGTTATTATTGACTCATAACAAGGTTACAACAATTATAACTCCTCCATTAGAAATGTTTCATGTTATAATATTCTCTATATTTCTTTACAGATCATCATAATCATCATGTTAATCCTCTTTATTACTCGCATGAATGGATAGTTGAGCTTTTATTTGATAATTATTTGATTAATATACATTTATTTTTCCCACGTACAATCTTTTCATATCATGTAATATTGAATACATTTCTATCCCTGTCATGTATAATATTTATTGTTCCTTTTTACATAGAGAAGATGAAACATCTTATTCATTCCCTTAAAGGAAATGGTTTGATAAACCATTGTTCCAAATCATATCTACCAACCTTTTTTAGTGCATATTGAGATACATTTATAATATATAATAATGTTTTTTCATATTTTTTTTAAAATGTCACACTTCTACCCATAGAGGTAATGTCACCAAATCATCAATGTGAATATCACTGTAGTGAATTATTTATCATTGGTAGGATATTTTTACTCATTTATTTACAAATGGTCAAAATTATAGGCTTTTAAATGGTCTTCATGCATTAATACAATACCCATAATCATTTTTCATACATCATTTTAGATCAAAATTCCTTTGATAATAGTGGGTGATTGGAGAGAAGATGCAGTGATTTACCAATTATTATAATCTTTAATGATATCATTTCATTAAAAATTGTATAAAAAGATACCTCCATTCTAATATATATTGGATAATGGGATTTAAAATAATGAGGAATTTACCACAAACTAATGAAAGTACCTTGGAAATCCAAGGAAACTACTAATTTTCATCTTGGTTGTTGGTCTCAACCATTCTCCCACTACCTCTATTTTCAATGGATCTATAGATATATAATTTTTAGCCGTAACATTATCTTTTTTTTACATTCTACATCCACAACTCACATTTATTATACTTCCTATATATTATTTTCATTCACAAGTTCTTTAGTACCTTGTTCCAATGCTCCTATTATTCCTCTATGAATTTTTATTAGAATATAATATCATATGAAAATACTAGAAATAATTTATCAAGGTAGTCCCTGAATAATCTATTCATTATATCCATAAATATAGATGGATCATTAGTGAGTCCAAATGGAATCATTACTGATATGTAGTTCATTTACACTGTATAAAAAGAAGACATGGAAATACACTCCTTCTCCACCCTATTATGACAATATACCAACCAAATATCTATCATAGAGATGTAAGGGGATCTATATATTTTAATAATTAATTAATAACACTATTCAGATGGATAATTTTTATTTATAATTATACTATTTAGCTCACAATATTAAATGTAGAGATGCACTGACATATCCTTCTTCTTAATAAAGAGTAGTAACGCACCCCATTGTGATAAAAATGTGAATATAAACCCTAAATCTATATATTAATGTAGTTAAATCATCATATATTTGGTTTATATAACGTACATTCTATATGATGTCCTGGATAATGAAAAATCATCAGGTAAATTCATGATTGAGAAATCACCCCCATAGCATGGAGGAAGAACATGATATTCATTGAGAAACACAATATCATATTCCCTTACAAATGAAATTTCATCAAGAATGATCTTTTCCATTATTTTAATAATTTAAAAGAGAATATCTATCTCATAATGAAATAATATACATGAATGAGATGATAATACAAATGATGATTCACCCCCCTCCATACACTTATATATAATCATATGATTATTCATGAAATAAAGGGTAATTTAGCTTTCCTAAAAATTTATCTTGGATATATCTTTGTAAAGATAAACCATACCAATAATAGAATCTAATTATAGTTAAGGGATTATTAAAAGTATTTATAAGTAATTCCACCAACAAATATGTATAGTGGAGATTTTATATACCTGTGACAAACTAATTTCACAATTACATGTTTTCTTAGATTTCTACACTAATTTATTTTGTGGTGGTTTTCAAATAGTTATAATAAACATGCATGATATGAATGAATTCATGTAACATTAATAAAATAGTATGATAAAAATTAATTAATTAGTAACAATTACACTTTTCACCATTTCATTAATTTTATTCATCTCATGAGATCTCATGGCATAAGAAACAACATTTTCTTTGGGTCTTGGGGGTTGTTATCATCTATTTTCCCCAAAAACCCTTAGAATAGTGGGCTGATTTAGATAGTATACTTTTTATTTTTAGTTGAAACATTGGAAAATAGATATAGGGATTAATAGAGAATTATTTTCATCCATCACATTGGTGGATTTGTTACATAAACATTCACAAGCTAGGTTCCATTCTATCACACATCGTAATAATTTTCGTATCTCCTTTAGGATATTTATAGTATTCTTATTATTACACATTTGATTAGTGATATGTTGTACATTATTTCCACCATGATATTTATCCATCCATTTTCATGAATTTAAATCAATTATCTATATCCTATCTCTTGAGCCTTGATATTGATGGACATCAATTTTTACTTTGACGGAACATCATCCAATTTCATTGTAGCTATCAATTTCACAAATCACCTATTATCATTATATATTCAACTTTTTTCCACTAAATAAATGTTCAAATATCCAATTCATGTTATTTTAAAAGGATAATGTATATCAAATGAGTCATGTGATGTTTCTATCATATGACCTGATGGATTCTTCATCCTTTTTCTTGATCCTACAAAATCTCAATCCATTTGTATTCAATGAGTGTGAGGTAGATATTTATCTAAAAAACTTTTTCTAGAATTCATAGTACATTGTCACTTCAGTTTCATCCTCAGGATTCATATTTTTTATTATTTTCCACCGTAAATTAGATTCTGTAATCGTAATATAAATATCCAGCTCGAACACCCCTTTTTTAGACCATTTAATGGTTAGAATGATATTTTAAATGGACCAGATCCATTATTCCACAATTAAGTTACTAAAAATTCAATTGAAATATAAAGGCATGTACAACATAGAGGAATAAATTGAAATGATCACATTCATAAGGGAATGTGTTTTTTCTTTTTAATTTAGTTTTCTATTCAATATATGAGTTAATTTGGTCATTATTATAATGATGCTCTCAACTCCTATTCATGTTTGATTGGGAATTTCATTTGGGATTTTCCTAATTCATTTGTTATTTACTTAGTTACTCTTATTTCCATGAATATCCTATAATAATGACAATTAATTTTTATGATTATTATTGAACTGTTAAACACATAAAAGGTAAAATATTAATAATGATGTGTTAACTCATAATTACAATACATTCCAAATACATATGAATATCTAGGATTCAATATATGATATCAATTGACTTTTTAAAAAGTTAAATTGATGGTGTAATTTTTTTCTCTTCATATTGTTTTGTAATGATATTGTGAAGCTTCCAAAGATAATACCATAGGAGTTTCAAAAAATTTGTACAATAAGACCTCTTTTTCATCCACTAGGTGATGATCAATTCAATTACTACCGTGTACTTATTTTGGTCATTAACAATGGGTATGACTGGTCAAGATCATCATCCTATTATAGTATCCAAACAAAAATTTTGTGAAATTTAAACCACATAATCAATAGTTTAACCGAATTTTGGGTTGTTTAAATATAATTTAGTCTTTTTCCTAAGCTATTCAATAATGTTATGAAATATACACCCCAAAAATAACTATACATTTCTCATATATCATCAAAAACCTCACGAATCTTTAATATAACTAAATTAGTGATCTATTACATAAATACACAATTAATCTAATATTAAGAAGGTTAAAATGAGTACTTTATTTTTTAATAAGATACATAAAATTATTACTGGAAACAAAAATAAAACATCCATAATTTAAACTAATTTATACGCTCTTCAAATTCCATGTCTCTTACGAAACATCTATAGATTACCTGAGGATGTACATAAGAAAGGGATGACATGTAAATCTTATATAGAAATCAATCCAACAATAACATAATGAAATTAACACATTTTAGTAATTACAAATATCAATGTGTACTAAAAGGGGTGAAAACTAAAAATACTAATGTTAAATAATTATATAAAATTATAACATCATGGTAATATTGGAATATGGAATCAACATAAAACATGAAATCATAAGCATAAGTCAAGGATAAACACAAATATTAAATTATATTTTTTTAGAATTTGATCCCTTGCATCATACATGGCATCTCATGGGATAAAAAAATATCCTAATGAATTGGGGGTGATTAATTATGGGCTCACCCATCACATTCATATCATGTACATTAATTTTTTTCACATAGATCTTTAAACATAAGAATGTATTTTATTAATTTTAATCCCATAATAATGTTGTGTTTGTTATATACACAAAATTCCCCAATCGATGAAGAATTTATATATATATGTAAATACAAATAATTGGTAATGGTGATGGGTATACACTACACAAATTCTAGGAAAATAAAATCATAGGATAATTTTGGAAACATAACAGGTGTACATAATGAATCATTGATGGATTTAAATCAAGTCAATGGGGTATCTAATTACTTAGAAAATATAATGATGATAAAATTGGCACGTAAAAACATATTCCAACTAGAAGAATTATAAATCAAATGGAAAAACTCAATGAACGTGTTTTATTAGAATAGAGGTGGATAAAATACATTACATTGTGTAGGATCATATAATATCTTGGGGGAGAAACATGACATAATGGTATAACAATGTTAGGGATTTAGAGATAAATATAGAGTGAAAATGAATGCTTAAATTGTTTTCTGTGAATACGAGTTTGATAATCGGGGGGTTTTTATATAAAAAGAGTGTGGAATTATTTATTAATTTATAAACATGGTTTTTTGGAATCTATGATAAAATAATGAATACCAAAAACCATCACATGGTTATTTAAAACATTTTATTCCAATGAAGAGTTTTATAAATTATTTTTTAATCTCATGAATTGAAAATTCTAAAATAATATCATTTGTGATGTGGAAGTGATTCATGTCCAATAAGAATTGATTTTAATAAATTAAAATAAGATATTTGTTTTCCATGGGATATTATAGAATTATTAACACAATAAAATAAATTGAAATTTTTATTATTTTAAATTTTAATCTTATATAAGGTCATTTATTCCTTTTATATAATTTATTACATTACTTTTGTGTTATTATGATGTAATAATATATATATAGTATTTATGGAATATTTAATTCTCACATAAAAACATCCACTATATCAAAAAAAATATAAAACATTAACCATTATATAATTTTGACATTATAATTTGAAACAAATAACTATATTACCAAAATAATTTCCAAATTTTCTGAATATTATATTTTAAGATAAAATTAATAATTATTAAAAAATACACATTTGTATGATACTAAAAACATTGTGTCTATTATAAAAATCACATTCGAATTCATAAAATAATATTACCATTTATATTTTAAAGAATATCAATTAATAAGAAAATATTTCTAAAATATAATTTATATTTTAAAACCCTAAAACTATGATATTACTGTCTTAATTTAGAATATATATTGTCTAAAAAATACCATATTAATTTCTTCGTAAAAAAATAATTTAAAACAAATTCATATTATAATCATTCTTTAAGTAATAATTAAAATGGATAAATGTAATCATTATTTCATAAAAAAAATATTATATAAAATTCATATTACTATGGTCTAGGTATATAAAGCCTTTTGAAGCAATCATATAACCAACAAGTATGGATTGCAAGGAAGTTGTATTCCTGAGGTGGTTAGAAGAACATTATTTTGGTCCTGATGTTGATAATCATGAACATATCCCATAAATGGTTTTTATTGAGATATAGTTATTGATTCTTATCATTATATTAATCATGCTCAAATACATGTGGTGCTTTATCACTTAGAAGCTCTTATAAATGGGATTCATTGCTTACGGTCACACTCCTCGAGGCCATCACATATTCCATATGTATCCAAAAGTCATTACCATAACCTTATTATATACTAATCTAAACAGACATTATATAGTATCAACATTTTCAATGGTTAATATATATAACATTATTATAAATCCAATTGAACACCTTTTATAATTGGTCAAAAAAAGTAAAGTAGTTCCTGTATTTTCTATTTCTATATTACATAACATGGAATATATTCAATCAAAAGGGAATTTATGTTGTCAATGTATTGTTCATTACATCACAAACATTATATTTTATTATAAGTTTATTAATAACCATAAATTTGAAAAATTTATATGAAAAATAATGGAAATATACTGTTTAATTGAACCCATTTCTCAAAATTGAATGTGATTTCCCATACTGTTGATAATGTTTTTCTCCTTAAATTAATTTACTTTAATGAAGTTCCTATAATGTAGTTTTTTTTCTAATTTAATATAGTTTTTATCCAAGAATAATGAATTTATTTCATTAGTCATATATTTTTATTTTCTATAACCCGTACACAAAATAATCCTTAAGATGATTACATTAATAGAATACTGAAATATATTAATTTGAAACCATGATATACAATACTCTAAATTACATGAAATTCCCTATGAAAGGTGATTATTGAAATTTTATATTTATTTTGGGAATGTGATAGGAATGGATTATGGGAGTTCATTTTAGTAATATGAAATCTAATATTTTTGGGAAATGACTATGAATTTTTTTGATCTTTAGTTTGAAATTGATATCATAACATTAACAAATTTCTCTTATTTTATAATGATACCATGATTAAAGTATTAATAAAATAATATGTTACAATATTGTGGTATAAATTAATAAAAGTGAATTAATTTTGTAGTCTTCTACTTCAAAATTTTAAAAAATTGATTATCATTTTTAGAGACAAACCATTCCAATTTGAATATATTAAAAATTATTAAATATATACAATTTTCCAATTGATTTTTTAAATATTTATTATGATGGATTATTTATGATATTAAATAATGATATGCGAGTATAATTCCATGGGATACAATTAAATATATTTTTGTATTAAAATATATTCCTATGTAATGTTTTTTTGGTTATAACCTGTTAAGAATTGAAAATATTATTTCTAAATTAAATTCTTTATTCCAAGGTTGATGGAATTTATTATTCTAAAATATATATTTTTTTCATGTCATTAATCAGTTACAATAAACTATTATTTGTTTAAACATTCTAAATAATGTTAATAAATATAATATTAAAATCATACCTAAACATTAAAATAAGTTTCGGTGTTGTTATAGAAATATAAGAATGCCATTTTTTGAGCCAACTACATGTTTATTATATTTTATTTGAAAAAATATATCATGTATTTTTTATCCATTTTTTATTTTAAAAATTGTGCCATAATTTGATTAGATTTAATATAGAGAACAAGACATTTTTAGGTAATCAATTTTTATTTACTATTTGATTAAGTAGATCAAGAATGATATATAATATTATAACATACTTATTTTCCATCTTTTGAGTAGGAAAATTTATTTTTGTAACACATTGAGATTTTATGAAATATCATTTTTCTATAAAATATAATATTTTACATATTTTTCATTACACCCAACACTTTTTTTATCATCAGTAACATGCAGGAATGATAGTGTTAATCAAACATGATACTGAGCTTCAACAAACCATTAATTAATATTATTAAAAATATTATCATTATAAACTAGCCATTAAATAGGTGATCATGAATAATATTAAATAATATATATATATATATTAATTAATATGAATTTATTAATAAACACTTAGTAAAAAATCAATCAAATTTCTATGATGTTATTAAAATTCATCAAAAATACGTTTTCATAAAGAATATATTTATTGATTGTTTAAGGATATAAATTTCAATTAATATATAAAAATGTTAAATAATTTATTTGATAAAATGAAATTAGTTTTTCTAGGTCATTGTATCAAAATTAATGCATGCTGTAATTTTGGGGGTTTTTAAAAAAAGGCTGAATTTTCATTTAACAGTGAATAATATAGATTTTTGTTAAACTACTATTTATTTTAAATAAATTGAGTAATGTAAATTCCCCATTATTTTTCAAAGTCAAAAAATTATTATTTAGTTTTATTTAATTGACCTATGTACTATTCAATCAATTGAAATTAGATATTTGTATTAGTTTTTTATGTTCTAAAATCTGGTTTTGTCAAAATTGATTTAAAGTGATAAATATTTATACATTTTTATTAAATAATTTACCACAGAATGAAAAAAAATTTAAATTAAATTTAAAAAATTTATAAAAATAACTTTTAGTTTATTTTCACACAATGATAATTATTAGACATTTATTTAATAAAAAATAACATATTAATTCAAAATACACTTCTTAAAAACATGTTTTTTCCTCGAATATACGAGTTTTTATTTAAATTTAATTTCAATAAAATATAAAAAAATTATTTAAATAAAATTATTTATTTCTAAAATAGATATATCTAAATTATATTAAGGTAAATTTTAGATAATTTTTTTAAAAAATAATGTTTTGGTAAATAGTGAAAAATAAAGTATTTTAATTGAGGACTGTCATTTAATTTAAATTATTTATAAATATAATTTTTTTAAATGTAAAATCAGAAACAAATATCTATCTCTCCAATTTAGGTCATTTTAATAAATTTTATATTGGAAATTGATATTAAAACATTTTAATCTTTTGAATATTTTCCCTTATAAAATTATATTTCTTGCGTGTCTACAACAATATTTTAAATTAATTATTTTTTATCTTTGGTAAATTAAATTTATAAAAACATTATTTGATAATTATAATCATAATAAAATATATTATAATATATTTAAAACCTATTTTTCACCAAAATTAATAAGGAATAATTAAAAAAATATTTACTATAGTTAATGTAAAAATGGTTTTATCAGGGGCAGTGTGTTGTGTGGTTAATCTAAAATGTTACTCACCTCACTTATAAAAGGCCAACCCTTATCCTCTCAAATTCACACCTAAAACCACTTTTGAATTGGACAATAAATAAAAATATCATGTCCAATATACCATATATCACCGAATAAATCATATTTTGGTACTAAATCCATCAATAGAACGATATTTTTTGAAAACCTATTGATGATACATAAAAAAGATGTAATGTTCATCAACAATCATTTTTGTTTTAGTTTATCCTCCAAATATACAATTATTTGTCCAACATGATGATATATTAACCTAAGTATAATAAACATACTAATATTTTTTATTTTATTGTAATAACCTACAACCATCACAGTTTCATCAAATGGGTTACGAAATCGTCATTCATGTTTACAGTGGCCTACCGCCACATGAACTGATTTCATTGATTCATCCATTACTACCATTCACAGTTTTTGATCATGAATATTTAATTTTTTTAAATTATATTATAATATTAGTATTATTACTGAATTATTATATCAAAAACACCATTATACTTTCCATTTTTTGGAATATGATATTGTAACTCATGGGTCTGATAGATTACCACCTCCCAACATGATGTGATTCGTTCATGCTTTATACTGAAGTTAATAATGATGAATTAAATAAAAATGTGGGATACATAAGACAAAAATTTTATTCAATTATTATATTATATCATTTAGTTTTTTTCAATATAAAAACAAAATGGAAAAAAAATTTATGCATACGTATAACCTGTCTTCTCTATGAATGATGTATCTCATTTTAAATCACTAATTTTTTTAGATTAAAATAAATAAATAATATATATATATATATATTATAATTATATCAGGGATATCAGTTTCTATATGAATAAATTATGATAAATTTATGAGGACATGAAATATCATATCAAAATATGTACAAAAAAATGTGATTATTACCCAAAATGTGACATTAATATTGAATAATTAATAAACAGGTAACAAAAGGTCATAATAAAATAATATTTGGTATCATAAATATAAATATTTTTATTTAATTTATGTATAATAATATTCCATTTGATATACAATATCTTTGAATGTGTGACATGGATGTAAGGAGTTATAGTAATAGATTTTTGTCTCACATTTTACTTCTTTGAGTCAGATGTCGTATTCACTACATATTTTTTATGGCTGTATATAATA
This sequence comes from Viscum album, assembly GCA_963277665.1. NCBI lineage: Eukaryota > Viridiplantae > Streptophyta > Magnoliopsida > Santalales > Viscaceae > Viscum > Viscum album. The sequence continues at coordinate 117,734,272 of OY728127.1, forward strand.
ACCATGAATATATTTAGTGATTCATATATATATATATATATATATTGTTACTTATATAACCATTTTAGGGTCACTATTTCATGAGGTTTATATTTTAGTAGTTACCAATTCAGTAAGGGATTTTTATCTAAATTCTCCTTTCTTGAGATATTAAATATGTTATGCTCCTATATCCTTTCATGAGGTGTATATAAATACCTTTTTACATGTAATATTAATAATTTTCCTATTCTATTGATTTTTTAATATCTATTTTATTGTATTCTATCATGGGTCTTGTGTCTCAATGTTAGAAAATTTGAAATTATTTTACATTACAACATCATCATCTTTCGAGATTTTTTATTATTATATTTCTAAAGATAATTTATTTTTGCAAAAAATATCAATAAACTCAAGAATTTGATTCTCATATGATTATTCTTGGTACATTAAAATAATAGTATTACATTTCAAAAAATAATTACTTAATATAAATGAGGTTTTTTAATAAAACCTAACATTACATCTCTCTTCGACCGAAAATATATTTTAATCCGATTTTTTTTATAAAATTGTTCGTAAAATGTACTATTGTTGTCTTATTAATTTTAAAATACATTTTTACACTTTTTTTAATTATATGAAAAAATATTTTAATGGAATTTTGATATTATTTTTCAAAAAATATTCATTTAGATTTTATTATATTTGTTAATATAATATTTGTTATAACATGTACAACATGAAAAAACATCCAATCATCAGGAAAATAATTTTCCATGAATTTAAAATTATAAATTTTTGAGGATATTTTAAAATAATATTATTTTCAAAAATAAATATTTTTCCAAAATTGTTTTTTAACAGTTGAAAAGATATCTTCCTCATGAAATATTTTAAAAGATCAATCAAAATAATATTCCATATAAGATAAAACCCATTGATTTTACATATGCATAACTGTGAATGGGATACAAGGATAACATTATTATTTATTCTTTGAATGATTTGGTTTTATGATATAATTATGTTTATCAAACCATTTTCTATTCCACATGTTATAAATTTTTGAGAAACCACCTCATTTTTTCCAGAGTTATGAGATCATGAATTGATTTCAAAACCTCTTTATTTTCAAAATGTTATGATATAAAGAAATGTTTCTGAAACCCATTTTATTTATTGTGTTCTGATATGAATAATATTTTATTATCATGTGGAACACATAAATATGGATTTCATATTGAGATGGGTGGGTCCTATATCTCTCTTTAATGAATTTGTATAAGAATGATTACTCATAAGTAAAACATTTATGTGCAATCATTATAACATGTTCAAAATATTCTACATGAAGATGATTTCATATTCACAATGTTATAAATGAATCTAATTACATTGATATAATATTATTCATGGACTTATTTTTCATATCCATAATTTTATATGCGAACCTATCTTTTAATCTGTAATGTAATACATGTACATGGTTTTAATCCCATAAGTTTATGTCCATTACAGATTCTATGTCCATAATATATTCAGTGAACTTGTATCCATTTATACACTTCCAAATTTTTATAAACTGATGTGTCTTATATAAATTTGTTTCTCATGGCAATGTTATTCAATCAATTCTCATGTTCATTGATTTTCTTTTGATTCATGTCCTATAAACTACCAGTCATTATTCCATAAATTACAATTATAAAATTTTATATAAAGGGTATTGTATTCATATGTTTTTATCATGTTCTCATACTTTTATTAGCATACTATGATTTCATATCTTTCAAACTAACCCTTACTGGGAATCATAGCACACACCTTCTTATGTTTCCACTCCCTAGGTTATGAAGAATGTTTTATGTCAGTTTTTTTTGTGATGAGTATGCAAGGGTAAAATTTTTTTGGGATATATTGATGATATGTAAAAATTTAAATATTATTTTGTTCCAACATTAAAATGGATCTAAACCATTAAAGTCCAATTTCATGTGTTTGGGTAATGAATTTAGTATTCATCTAAAAATAAAAAAAAAATTATTATTTGAAAAGCCTAGGTTACTATAGCTTGTATCATAGGAAATCTTTTTTATCATTTGGATACAGGTTAGGGAAAATTAAATAATATCCTTTGGGTTATTTTATAATATTATTTTTGATTCATGTAATGTAAAATTCAAGGATGAGTCAAATTATAGGGAAATAGAAAAAAAAATTGGTAAGGATATAGTAAGTGTTTTCAAATAAAACAAATCTCAATCATAATTCTATAAGTTTATGTGGCTTTGAAAAAACGATACCAATGGATAATAACTCTAAAAAGGGAAGATCAATATATATTATATCATTAACTGGTGCATGAAAATGGTCCAAACTACACATATTATTCAAGTGTCCTGAATGACTATAGGAACAACCCATCTTTGGTGTCTCATTGAATACCTTTTCTTAAGATACAGTATCACGACACTAGAATAAATTTATACAACATCTATTAAGAATTATAAAAGATATATAAGAACCTTCTATTGAGATCCTCCATGAGACTCGTCACGCTTCATGATAAATTTATGGGATGTCAGAAAACATCCACATGGAGAAAAAGAAACTAATGTACAACCTGACTTAAAAGATATATCAGGTTCATCCATTAGCTCTCTATACATCACATTAGTATAAGAACAAATATTTAGCAAGAACACCATAAGATGAATATTTCATTAATTTACCATATAAAACCATCAAGTCTTAATATTCACATTTGATACATTCTTTGGTGAAAACAGTATAAGCTCATTGAATCAGTTCTTATATTCGATCCACGTCCAGTAAGTCTCCTACATTTAAAAAAAATCATTGGCTTAGAATGGACCATAGACTCTGGGTAGAACTAGTTGGTGAAGCTATTTAATGTCCTTCCATTCAAAACCTCCATGTTTCTTCTCTATAACCATTGAATTCCATTATCTCTTTATAGGTCTGTTAGACATAATTGTATCACACTTTCACTTAATAGCATCTGGACTATCCATTATGTTAAATAGAAGTTCAATATTTATCATCCAATCCTCATCCTCTTATGAATAATTAGATTCGTTGAAAATTGTGTTTCTAGAGGAATGAACTCCTATGAACTATTCTGTGATTTATTACTCCTAGGTTCCACAACTGAATCATGATTGGGTATGGGTGCATGTTCCATCCAATAACATGGACATAACACACAAAAACCTCAAACAAATTCTAGGTTAAAAGAGGATGTTATCAAAATGGTTTATTAGAATATTCCACCTGGATCCTATTCAAATTCATATTCAATGGAATGATCCTACAGAACTTTAGAAAACATCATTGAAGTCATCATATGATCACTCATATCAATAATCAAACAACGTCAGCAAGGAAAATTAATACCATCAAATATATAAACAAGACATGGAATTTATCGTATCCAAATATAATTTAGGGAAATAAAAAAACCTAATACTCATATATCATTCTCAAACTACCACTTGTTAATTAAGGCTCATTACGATGAGAGATATACAGGAACTCCCTCACAACTACCTATTTTGTCAAAAAATGATTTTATCAAATCATATATACATTATGTAAAGATAATTAACCTAGACCTTTGATACCACATTTTCATGAACTAGCATGGGTACCACTATACCATGATAACCGAGATGATACTATGATAGCCTAAAGGTCATTCTCAATCCCCATGTTTTAGAGACTGGCACATGGAATCATGTAAAATAAATTTGGGAATGAAATTTTCAAAAGTATATTTAAAGAAAATAGGTACATATTTTAATGCTCAAAAACACAAAATGAATATAGTACCAGAAACAAAATATAAATATCAATAACCCAAACACTTCAACATCAATGTTTCAGAAAAGAAAAGTTGTATTACAACGAAATCACAATGGTCGGGTCACTCTAGACCCCACGAGATCATGAATCTCCGCCTCCTCTAAGAGGTTCTTTCCTTTATCATGTCCTAGAAGTAGAGAATATAAAAATTCCAATTGGATAATGTAGGGTGTGACATGAAAATCCTAGTAGGGTCTCACATTGTGTTCATAATAATAAAAAAAAAATAAACCAAAAAATTCATTCAATTTTAATCAAAATAGAAAAACAATTACATTTTCATATTTAATATCAAAAATAATTTGATTTCAATTTTATAGAAAAACATTTCAGCATGGATTAGAAATTTTTTTTATATAAAATCATTTATATAAATCAATTTTCCTCACTAAAATGTTTTATATCTATAGAATATATATCAAAACATTGATATCATGAATCAAGGAAATATTACCTACAATATAATAGTATTAATTAATAATATCCTCACACATATTAAATATGTGATCATGGTATGTATGTGTACACACATCCCTTAGGATCATGTTTTATTGAACCAAACAAAATAAAATAAGGGAGAAGATATTTATGGAAATGTTTTTTAGAGTTGTATAAATCAATCCATTTCTAGGGAATTACAATACATACATCATTCTCCAAAATAAAACACTAACTAATAAGGAATGAATGAGCTTAATCAATCAATCAAATATAAGAAAGTTATTTCAAATAAGTTTAAATACAATTTCCCCATTTTTATTTTATCTATTCCAATTTCATTTCAAAACCAAAACATTCGGTTTTTTCTTCATTTAAGGAATTTTAAACCCAAAACCAATCATTATTTTCATTAAATGAAATTTATTACATGTTTATAAGAAAACTATTCACATATCCCTCAATTTGAAATCACACACCAACTCTGAAATTCATTTGTAATTAAGGGTTTTATCCAAATCCATTCCATATAAATTTAAATACTAATTTTCATCAAAAAAAGGTCACAAATAAATTTAAAGTAATTGAAAACAAGAATATATTAATTGTTTAATCAATTCTTAATATAAAACAGAATCTCCTACCATTTTCATGTAATCCTAATACATGTAATAGTAATTTTCAATGTGGATAATGGTGTATTAGATATATGAATTAAAACAAGAATAAATATAAAAAAATTTATTAGTTAAATAAATACAAAGTCTATACATCACACTCAAAGGAGGAATATATTGAGAGAGTATAGCTATAGATTCCCTTTAACTGGAGAGAAAAACTCTAGAAAACACAATGACTAATCACCAACAAGATGATCTGGAGGGATTGGATATCTAAAAATCACCTATTTATAGACTCTAGGTTGAGAGTAGGGATACTAGGAACGGGTAAATAATAATTTCATCTAAACCACCTATATAAAACCAATACTTTAGACTATACACTATGTCCAACCGAATTACACATCATGTAATTATCAATTACCGTATCTTCCGAAAAACACATTTCCTTTAATGAAATATCAAAATTTTATTATTTACACAATGTGTAAAATGTACATGGAATATAATATTATATGTTTTTATTGATTTCCCCATATCATCCATGTGATGATTACACATTGTGTAACCCCATTATATGGAATGGTAATCCACATGAAACTGTAGAATATACTGGTTTTATGCTAAAAACAACCAATCCCTTACTATACCATTACATGTATCCTCCCAATCCCTTCTCATCATTACCCAGTAAATGAAAAATAAAAAACTTAACAATGGTTTAGAAATTACCTAATAGAGATTTAATGGTGTTTCACACACCTTGAATGAAATGGTTAATCCCCTATATATAGCTAATGAACCACATGCACAAGGAAAATTTGAACTTTGTGATAATTCCCTGTGTTAATGAAGATGTAAATTTTAGAAACCCCTTCATATATTCTAAAATTAATTATACAATATTTTTTGTGATGTTTTCTAGTTGTGGTGGGATGTGGTATTAATGTGTAAATTATTGTGTGATTATTTTTTTATGAATGGTTGTTATAATGGTATGAATTTTTTATGCAGTGGTTGTATTGATATATGGATTTTTAATGTGGTGTTTATGATGAGAAAGTGGTTGTGATGTGTAAATACCTGAAAATTTGAAGGAAATTTTTTGTTTCTTTAATGCTTTGGAGTTTTACGAGTCAGCTGTTTCTAACGACACTTGATTCCGAGGCCCGATGTGCCTGGAATCAAGTTCTGATGTTTTGTTCGGGTACCTTCAGTAAACGTACGTGCGTGTTTTTCTATATTTTGAACAGGTAATCGGAATTGAAAACTGAGAACACTGATGAACTCACAGCGACAATATTGACTTAAGGGGACCTTTACCACAGTTGTGTTTCCTGCGGGTTGAAAGTTATTATTTTCCATTTAATCATAAATTAAATAAAATTGTGTGGTACAAAATTTTATTTTTAGAGTTGATTATTTCCTCCCTTGGGGAAGTTATTGGTAGGTCCCACACCTAAATAAATTCCCATGTGTGGATAATTGTGAAGTGTGGCCCACACGAGCCCCAACCTTTCATCTCCCCGTAACTCTCTTCAACTCCTTCAAACCCCTTATTTAATCCTTGTCAACCCTCCTTTAATTGATAAACTCTCCACCTTCTATATGGTCATTAATATAACAACTCAGTGAATTAATTATTTTGTACAACACAAAATAATTAATTATTTTGGGTGGATTTGAATATTTTTGAAATGGCATGGTATTTTTGTTAAAATAGGGGAAAGCCTCAGTTTAATATTTTCCTGGAAAATATTATGGTGGAACCTTTGGAATTATAAGAGAGATTCATCATTCCATGAAAAATGGTACCCTCTTCGATGAAGAATTCCAATTCCACGATGAACGACGACGTTCATTCCTTCCTCTTCTCTGCAACAAGTGAGGAGACACCGCTTCCTCCTCGGATGCACCCCGACGTCCATAGAATCAATGTCCATTCTCTGCAATGCTATTCTCCACGACGCTGTCTACCGGGACGATAATCTTCCGCAGCTCGATGGCGTGCGACGTCAATTATCGATGTTGGGGGTTTTTATATTCTTTGAGTGAATAAATTGTACATCATTCTCTGTTAATTTTGGGAATGGAAATTGGCCGATTGTTACCGACTAATGTGGAGGGCACAGGACGAAAAAACATGGCACGATGACCCTCTTACTTTTCTTATTTTATTTTCAATCGAGAAGCGGTGATGATTGAATGTGGTGGCCGCACGCCAACCGCGTGGGGAGGAACCGCAGCCCGCAACTGTGGGCCGCTCGACTGATGAAGAATCGGCCGGCTAAAGCCAGATGGGCCAAAGGAGGTCCGTGGCGCCAAAAGGGGCGTAGTGCTGCAGATGACCGCGGCTCGAAAACCGCGGGCCGCATTGGCAGCGAACCTACCGGCTCGTCGGCCGGCCGGATGAAGGAGTTGTGGCACCCAAAGGTGCCGCGCAGCCAGACCGCGACCCACATAAGCGGGTCACTTTTTCTAGGAAGGCCGGATGGTTTTGGAAGGTGGCACGACTTGGCACCATCGGTTTGGGAAAGAGGTGGGTCCCCCACTGATACCGCTCGGCCCCCTCAGACCGAGGGACTTGGAAAGCCTGTCGAGCCACGGCCAGTCAGGCCGCGCCTTGCAGGCCCGCCGACTGGGCTTAATGGGTTGGGCCCGTTTTCACTTAAAGATGAATAACTCGAAGACCACGCGTCAGATTGAAGCGCTATCTGTGTAACTAGGACCCTCGTGACGTGGAAGTCCATTTACGATAAATTATGTTAGTTTTGGACGAAATTGGATAATATCCCAGTTTGGAATGACTGTATTTCAAATCGGGCCCCTGGAATGGAAAAGCCAATATCTCTCAGAGAGGGCGTCCAATTGATGCACAGTCTGTTACGTCGAGTTCCTTTTGATGAGAAAGAACTTCGAGATACATCAAATCTGGACTTCATGATGGTTGATATATCGACCCCCTTGGCATGTGGAGTGAAACCTCCTCGAATCGAGCGTGCTGTGTGCAGGAACCCTAGAGCTGACTACGACTGCAATGACTATTATACTGGAATCCTTCGTGGGTTCGGCGATGACGACTACCATACTGGAATCCTTCATGGGATCGATGACGATGACTACCGTACTGGAATCCTCCGTGGGTTTGATGATGATGATTACTATTCTTTTATCCTACGTGGGTCCGACAGTTTGACTTATGTTCTAGTATCCTACATGTGTCCGACAGAGTAGCTAGTCTTGTATCCTATGTGGGTCTGAAAGCTTACCTGGACTAGTATCCTACATGGGTCTTCCATCTTAGATGAATCAGTGGCTACATATGATAATATTTTCACTTTATGAAAGATAAATACCTGTGTGAGATGAGTCTTGACTTTCAATCATTATCATCGATGTGATTGACTTCTTTCCGGTGAGGACAGGGATGTATTTGGGCCCGAGAATTGGAGCTGAACTGGATTGATGACTTAGGTATATGTATGGGAATATACCTAAGTATAGTTGGTTGATACTTCGAGATTGAATCCCTATTTATGGTTCATCCTTTTTTGATTCTGGGAGACCTTCAGGGATCTAGGGGTCCCTACTGAGTATCGTTATACACATCCCTGCACGGGCGATGCCCACACTATATTGTGTTGGATGCAGATGACAGATAGCGTTGATCGAGGTGGAGGCTTGAGAAGCTGGATGGTACCCGGAGGTGGACCACATGGTGGGACATACATGGATCGGATAGACGGACCCGAGGTTCCAAGGAGACCATTTGTATCCACCCTTCAGGTGGGATTCTTGGGGACGACTCAATGGTTTCTTCTTTACTTTACTACTGTGGTACTAGTCTTTCAGCTATACTGTTCTTACTATTGGGCTTGTATTTCCGGCCCCTTTCTTTTCAGAACATACTTTTGTATTTCAGTTTTACATAGTGATTACTTCTATTGCATAATCTATTGTGTTTGTTTACTATATAAAGAAAATTCCTTCCCTTTTTATTGGGATTTATGCCTTTGGTGCTAGTAGCTAGCCCCTGGCCTATGCAAGGCGGGCACGGGGTAGTCACGGCACGGGCCCCGAGGACGGGTTGTGAGAAATTGGTATCAAAGGAGTCATTTCTACCGCATAAATCAGAACTCTGATCATTTATTCTCTGTGAAGCAATAGTGTTAAGAGTATTGAGTGTAGTTATCAGTCCATGGAGTCTAGTGTTGGTGTGGCGGCCGACGTATCCATACACCAGGACCTAAACCTCTAATTTCCGACTTGGTGCATGAAAACAACGATTTCATTTGTGTTTTAAAAGTTTTCTCTGTGATTAATTTGAGTCATCTCACCAGATATACTGTTTGACCGTGGCACACAAGTTTCATTTTAGGATGGCCAGCAAGGGTTCCGAGTTGTGTACGAGATGGCAGCCCACCACGCGGCGAGGCCACAATGCAGGGCCCCATCATAGCGGAGGCAACAGCGGTACCGTTACCCGCTGGGCCACCAATACTACCATCCCCAGCAGTAGAGAGTGAATTCCACCTGAGTGCACTACATGAGTTTCAGTGACAGAGTCCACCCATGTTCCGTAGAGAAAAGGACCCTCATGCAGCCGAGGATTGGCTGGAGGTTGTCGTCAACGTCTTTAGATTTGTAGGGACACCAGCCGAACTTATGATGATCCTTTCCACAAGTATCCTACACACAGAAGTAGGTAGGTGGTGGAGCTTGATGCTCCAAGTGTATAACGAGGAATATTTTCTTTGGATAGACTTCGAGAGTCTCTTCCACTTGGAGTTTTTTCCCACTGCCCTTCGTGCGGTGCGGATTCAGGAGTTAATTCACATGCGGTAGGGCAGCATGATAGTAGCATAGTACTTAGAGAGGTTTACTGACCTCTCGCGCTACTCCACGTACATGGTACGAGACCCATTATTCAGGGCCCATACCTTTGGGAAGGGACTGTGGCACGAGATCAGTGCTTCAATGATCTCCCTCAGCATGATGACATAGGCGGGAGTGCCAGAGCAAACCCTACATGTGGAGAGCTTTCTCACTGAGTCGACATCAGCAGTGAGACCCACCATAGGGCGACACATTGCAGATTCTTCTACAGCCAGATGTAGATAGATATCTCCGAGGTCCAAGAAGACCAGGCCATCATGCAACCGACCTTAGGATACAGTTTCGGTTGTACGGGGCACCCGAAACAGATCCAGCTATACGAGGAGCATGCAGTGCTATGCATGCGGTGAGCAGGGTCACATGGAATGAGACTACCCGATCCGCCGTGTAGATGAGCAGCAGAAAGTAGAGGGACCACCCAATCAGTGTTACTAGTTTGACTGTGGCAGTCCGCAGGGAGCAGGCGGACAAGGCAGAGGAGATGGTCATGCAGTGGGTGGGGGATGAAGTTTTGAGGCTCTACCACCACCATCCCCTGGGGGTCCACCCTGACAACAGGGAGCTGGCGGACTGAGGAAGGCTTAGCACTTGGTAGTAGAGGCTTACGACCACAGTTCACCAGAGATGACTCGAGATACTATATATGTCTAGTCCAACCTTGTTGATGTACTTATAGACACAAGATCAAGTCATTCTTTTATTGCCACTCCCCTTTTTCGGAGCTCAGAGATTTCGAGGGAGACTTTGGCCCGATCCTTACATCTAGAGACTCATGTGGGAGTATACATGATGATTACACACTAGTTCCATAAGTGTGATCTTACTCTAGGAGGTGAGAGCTTCAGCTAGGATCTTCTTGTAGCAGCATCGGGGCCTTAAGACGTCATCTTCGGTATGGACTTGTTGTCTACGGTCCATGCTCATATCGACTGCATTAGGCCCAATGTGCGGTTTATCTACACGGATGGGAGCAGGTTTACCTTCACTGGTGAGAAGGGAGCCTTTTCAGCATAGGTTGGTCTTTCGCAGAGGAGAGGGAATCTGATCACACATCAGTTGGCTAGTCTCATCCTTGGAGCAATTGATATGAAGAGTCTAAGTTTTCCTGTTGTGGTTGTTCAGTATGCAGACGTTTTTCCTGATGATATTCCAGGACTACATCCTTGCAGAGAGGTAGACTTATACATTGACATGTACCCCTAGAAAACACTAATATCTACTCCAGCATATCAGATGGATTTCACCGAGCTTCGGGAGCTGCTGGTACAGCTGGAGGACTTCTAGGGGAAAGGATTCATCCGACCCATTGTATCACCCTAGGCTTCTCCTATTTTGATCGCCAAGATGGCGGATGGGAGATTGCGACTGTGGGTCGACAACCATCACCTGAATTAAGTGACCATGAAGAAAAAGTACCCACTCCTGAGGATTGACGACCTCTTTGATCATCTCAAGGGTGCACGATGGTTCTCGAAGATAGACTTTAGGACAGACTATCACCATCTCAGAGTTCGAGAATATTATGTGAAAAAGATAGCCTTCAGGTGTTGGTATAGACACTATGAGTTCCTGGTTATTCCTTTAAGCCTAACCAATTCTCCCGCAATTTTCATGAGTCCCATGAACAGGAGATTCCAGCCTTACCTCGATTGTTTTGTCATTGTCTTCTTCGACGACATACTTATTTACTCGACCACTAAGGAGTAGCATGCATACCACTTGCGGTTTGTACTGGATATACTCCAAGAGCACCAAATTTATGGTAATATCTCTACGTGTGAGTTCTGGATTCAAGAGGTTCACTTCTTGGGACACATCATCTCGGAGGCAGGAGTTGCAGTTGATCCAGCAATGATCGATGAAGTTCTTACTTGGGAGCCACCCAAGAGTGTGATGGAGGTATGAAGTTTCCAAGGTCTGGCTGGGTACTATCGGAGATTTGTGCTAGACATCTCCAGAGTTGCAGAACCACTTAATTCATTGAAGAATAATGGGGAATCCTTCATGTGTTCAGATAAATGTCAGTAGAGCTTCCGGTAGCTAAGGCAGTGGTCAACCATTGCGCCCATCTTAAGGATACTAGAGGAGGGCGTTGGGTAAGTAGTATACTATGACACATCAGGGACTAGACTTGGGTGTGTCCTGATGCAGTAGAAATTAGTGATCGCGTATTTTTCACGACAGTTGAGGTAGCACGGGATGAACTATGCTACCCATGACCTGGAGTTAGCAGCAGTGGTATTCGCCTTAAAGATGTGGCAACACAATCTGATTGGAGAGCACTTTACAATCTAATCTGACCACCAGAGTCTCGGGTACATATTTTCACAGATGACCTAAAAATCAGAGAGCGGTGGTGGCTCGAGTTCCTCCAGGACTATGGATTTTAGATAGTCTATACTCCTGGGATGGGGAACGTTGTTGCTGATGCTATCAACAGGATATCGGGCATTCAAATGCTAGGAGAGGCAACTGAGCAGATAGTGGCATTGTATATATCCTTTGTTGATAGAGATGGAGTATCCTTTCCACATTCACTCACAGTCAGTCCTCCACTCCTTCAGCGAGTCAAAGAAGCACAAGATGGGGAATTTGACTGTGAGACACGACGTGATCAGATATCCACTGGGAAGGTTCCTGATGGGTTTTCTGAAGGAGGAGAGCACGACATCCTCTTCAGGGGATGTACCATGGTACCAGTTTCACTGTTGGTGGAAGTGCTGAGGGAGTTTCACAATTACCCTCTAGCGGTATATCCTAGAGTGGAGAAGATGTACCTGGACATTAGAAGACAGAACTGCTGGCCAGGTATGAAGAAGGCTGTAGTAGAGTTCGTATCACGGTGCCTCACTTTTCAGAAATTGAAGGCGGAGCACCAGGTACCAGCACACATGGTACAATTATTAGAGGTCCCAGAGTGTAAGTGGGATGTGATATACATGGGTTTCATCACGTGACTTCCACGTACATCCAGTGGGAACGACTCTATCTGGGTGAACGTTGTCCGACTCACCATGTCATCCCACTTCCTACTAATCAGAGAGTGTGGCTCAGTGGAGAGCTTGGGATGGCTCAACATTCAGGAGATTTTATGGATTCACAGTGTTCCATAAACTATCATTTCTGATCGTGATGCTTGTTTCACTTCCCGGCTATGGAAGGGGTTATAGGAGGCTTTCGGGACATAGCCTTTCTTGAGAACCACCTTCCATCCTCATACGGATGTCTAGACTCAGAGGACTATATAGACACTCAAGTACATGCTCCCTGAATGTGTCCTTGACTTTGGTCACAGTTGGGATAATCACCTACCCTTGGTGGAGTTTGCGTACAACAACAGCTACCACTCCAACATCGGGATAACACCATACGAGGCACTGTACGACCGACCAAGTAGATCTCCTATGGGTTGGACTGGCCCTAGGGAGTCAGCACTCGTAGGTGAAATGATGGTTTAGGCTATGAAGGAGAAGGTACAGATCCTCCAAGAGTAGATGAAGACTGCACAGATTAGATAGAATTCCTATGATGATAGGAGGTGGAGACCACTCGAGTTAGAGGATAGCGACCATGTCTTCTTATGTGTCTCACCTCGACGGGGTCTATTGAGATTTGGCCGGGGCGGCAAGTTATCTCCAGGTTTCATCGGACCATTCCAGGTCCTATGCAGAGTAGGCTTGGTGGCTTACCTCTTGGACCTTCCTTCTCATTTGCATCAGGTTCATGATGTCTTCCACGTATCACAGCTGAGGAGATATGTGCACAACCCAACCCACATCATCGATCACGGGGAGCTAGACATCGACGACAGGGCGACCTTTTTGGAGGTCCCATTGGAGATCGTGGATCGATATGAGAGGGTCCTACATGGATGGTCGATTCTGCTAGTGTGAATTCGCTGGCATCACGAGAACCTCCATGAGGGAACTTGGGAGCGGGAGGCTCAGATGCGAGCTCAATCCCCCCATTTGTTTTCCTAGTGCATGTTGTAGCTTAACAGGGATATAAATCCCTGAGGTGGGATTAATGTAAATACCTGGAAATTTCAAGGAATTTTTTTTCTTGAATGCATTGTAATTTTATGAGTCTGCGGTTTCTGACGACACTTGATTATGGGGCACGGTGTGACCGAAATAAATTTCTGAATATTTTTTCGAGTACGTTCAGTAAACGTACATGTGTGTTTTTCTATCATTTGAACCGATACTCGGAATTGAAATCTAAGGACACCGATGAACTCGTAGCGCTGGAATTTGATTATGGGGACCTTTACCGCTGTAGCACTTCATGCGGGTTGAATGTTAATTTTTGTGGTTTAATCTTAAATTAAATAAAATTTTATGGTACTAAATTTTATTTTAGTTGGTTATTTCCTCCCATGGGAAAATTATTGGTGGGGCCCACACACAAATATCTTCCCAAGTGTGGAAATTTGTGAGGTGGGGCCCACACAAGCCCCATCCTTTCATGTCCCATAACACTCTTTAACTCCCTTAAACCCCTTGTTTAATTATTGACAAACCCCCTTTAATTTCTATACTCTCCACCTTACACATAGTCATTAATATGACAACTTTGTGAATTAATTATTTTGTACACCACAAATTAATTAATTATTTTGGGTGAATTTGAATCTTTTTGAAATGTCTTAGAAAATTGGATAAAATAGGGGAAGCCTCATTTTAATATTTTCTTGGTAAATATTTTGGGGGAACCTTTGGAATTAGAAGAGAGATTTATCCTTCCTAGAAGAACGACGCCCTCTTCGACGAAGAACGCCAATTCCATGAAGAACGATGACGTTCCTTCCTTCCTCTTCTCTGCAACAGTTGAGGAGATGCTGCTGCCTCCTCAGACACACCCTGATGTCCACAGAATCGAAGTCCGTTCTCTGTGACGCCGTTCTCTGCAACGTCATCTAACACGAAACTCATCTTCCACAACTCGACGACATGCGACGTCAATTACCAATGTAGTGGTTTTGTATATTATTTGAGTGATTAATTGTACCTCATTCATTGTTAATTTTCATAATTTACATTGTCCAATTTTTACCACCTAATGCGGAGGGCACGAGCCGAACAAACACGGCCCAACAACCCTCCGAAATTTCTTGTTTTATTTACAATCGGGAAGCGGCGACGATCGAAGGCGGTAGCCGCGCGCCCACCGTGTGAGGAGGATCCGCAACACCCATCCCGGGGACCCTCATCCAACAATGAACCAGCCGGCTAAAGAAGGTCGGGCCAAAGGAGAACCGCGGTAACAAAAGGGGTGCCACGCTGCAGAAGACCATGACCCACAAACCGCGGGCCACTTCATCGGCAAAACAGCCGTCTCGTCGGCCATCCCGGTGAAGAAGTCGGGGCACCCTAAGGTGCCGCGAAGCTGGACCACGGCACACCCATGCGGGACGCTTGCACTAGGAAGGACGGAGGGCTTCAGCCGACAGGTTTGGGAGTGCGGCGACACTTGGCACCGCCAGTTCGGTAAAGCGCCCCCCCCCCCCCCCCCCCACGGACTACATGGGTGGTCGGGCCGCACCGCGTCAGGCCACGAAGTGCCGCACTGGGCCACGCCGCATGATTCACTGGGCCGATCTGACGCATTTCCGAGTCAGACCCACCAAAACCGGGGTAACCCAACCTCCCAGCCCTCTAGGCTTAACGGGCTGAGCCCGTTTCACTTAAAGGTGAATAACTCGAAGACTACGCCTCTGATCGACGCGTAGTCTGTGGCCCTGGGACCCTCATGATGTGGAGGTCCTTTTGTGATAATCAATATATGTTTTGTAAGACTTTGGATAATGTCTGTGTTTGGAATGATCATATTTCCAACCGGGCCCCTTAAACAGAAAAACCAATATCTCTCAGACCGGGTATTCGATTGATGCGTTGTCTATCGCGTCGGGTTCCTTTTGACGAGGAAAAACATCAGGATACATCACCTATGGACTTCGTGATAGTTGATGTATTGACCCCCTTGGATCTAGGAGCGGACCCTCCCAGAATCAATCGTGTTGTGTGTGGGAATGATAGAGTTGTTTGAGACTGCAATGACTACATTACTGGAATCCTCCGTGGGTTCGGCAACGACAACTACCGTATTAGAATCCTCCGTGGGATCGGAGACGACGACTACCTTACTAGAATTCTATGTGGGTTCGAAGACGATGATTAATATTCTTGTATCCTACGTGGGCTCGATTATTTTACTTCTTCTCTAGTATCCTAAGTGGGTCCGACAGAGTAGTGGTCTAGTATCCAACGTGGGTCCGACAGCTTATCTGGACTAGTATCCAACCTGGGTCTGCTAGCTTAGATGAATTTGTGACTACATCTGATCATCTTTATCACTTTACGAAATATTTATACCTGTGTGAGATGAGTCTTTACATTCAATCATTATCATCGATGTGATTGAATTCTTTCCTATGTGGACTGGGTTGTGCTTGGGCTCGAGAATAGGATCCAAACTGGATTGATGACTTAGGTATATGTATTTGAATATAGCTAAAGTAGAGTTGGTAGATAGTTAGAGATTGAATCTTTCTTTGTGGTTTATCCTTCTTGGATTCAGGGAGACCTTCAGGGGTCTCTGTGTCCCTACTATGTATCGTTATACTCACTCCGACACGGGCGATTCCCGCACTACATTGTGTAGGATGCAGACGACAGACAATGGTGATTGAGGTAGAGGCTCGTGGAGCTAGATGGTACCCGGAGGTGGACCACTTGGTGGGACGTACACGGAGTAGAAGGATAGACCCGATTTTCCGAGGAGATCATTTGTACTCACACTTCATGTGGGATTCCTGGGGATGACTCAGAGGTTTCAGATTTACTTTACTGTTGTTTTACTAGTCTTTCAGTTGTACTGTACTTTCGGTTGGGCTTATATTTCCATACCCTTTCTTTTTAGCACTTTCTTTTGTATTTATGTTTTACTTAGTTCATACTCTTGTTTCATACTCTGTTGTGTTTTTTTACTATATAAAGGCAATGTATTTCCTTTTTATCGGGATTTATGCCTTTGGTGCTAGTCTCCAGGCCCTGGCGAATAGAAGGCGGGCATGGGGTAGTCACGACACGGGCCCCGAGGATGGGTCGTGACGTGATGTGAAATTGTAGTAATATGGGGAGTATTGAAATGAGGATAATCTGTTATTCTATATTTTCATTATTTGTTATAGTTGTCTTATAGAAGTGAGATTAAATGATAATTGATGATATAAAGTGGTCTGTTTTAAGCATCATTGTGTTTATTATTGGTTTGGGATAGAAATAGTCAAGGGTAAATTAGATATTTTTTAATTTTTAATATATAAATAAGATAGGTTAAAGATAAAATGGATATTAATATATGTGGTTACATGAGAAATATGAAATTGATGTATGGTTTTTGGATTGAGTTAATTTAATGATAAATGACAAGACTCTGTTAAAAAGATATTTATTCTATAACTGGATAAACTATTTAAAGATTTTGAAATTAATGAATTCTTAAATTAATGTTGAATGTGTATCCTAAATTTTTGATGATTATTCAGAAATTAATGTTCGTGTTAAATAAGGGTTGTTGGTAGTAGGTTGTTTCTATCTAAGTCATTTTGACCAAATTATTCATCTTTTGAGTTGTTTGTTGTTCAACAAATATCGAGAGATATTTGAGGGGTATATCTTGGTATAGATAAATTATTTACCCTTAATCCTCTCTCTATTGTTTTTTATTCTAAAATATGGGAACTATTCGAGAGGTATCTATTATAATGTCTTGATAAATTCTAGAGCCTTCATTTGTTATTCTTGGATTTAAGGTTATTTGTGAGTGATTTCACAAAATATATATGTTTTTTTAAAATTATTTTAATATTGGTAAAGTAATTTTAAATAAATACATATTATATGGGTAATTTTAATGTTTTAGTGGTATATTAAGAAATTAATTTGATGTTTTATAATTGTTATATAATATTTTAATTTTTATTAATTTTTTATAAGTAAAAATAATAAATGTTATTATTTATATATAAGATACACATATAAATTTTTTTCTATTTACAATATAATATTTACCCTCATGCATGAAATAATTGTTTCATAAGGGTGTGTGATGTTTTATTTTGTTGTGTATGGTAATGTGATATTTTTCATGACATCAATGAGGGTAATCATTGATATCAAACCTTATGAATATGTATTTTTTTCATGGTTTTATAAGTGTAATCATCCTATAAGTAATGATATATCTTGGATCCAACTTGCTCTATGTAAAGGTAACTGTCATAAATTTTAATGGTATATGTGGGTTTCTTAATGTGTAAAAGAATTATCCGTGATTTAGGCATTCTAAATAACTATATCACACCCCACACAATGTAATAAGCATCACTTTAGAGGGTGATTAACATAATGGTCAGACCACATGAGCATGTGTCGCATAAGGGTAAAATTATGTGAGGGTGAGTTTCATTTGTTGTAGTCAATTTTTCTTATACCTACATTATTTTATTAAGACAAGTATTTTTAATAACATATCTCTCTTATTCATATTGTGTGTCCCATATAAGGGTAACATCTCCATAAGGGTAAATTCAATTTATCGTTACAAATTTTAAAATGTTTATATATGTTCTTTTATTGTGAATAGAAACTTATATTTCCATTTTCATTCAACTTATAACCCCATGGGCCATATTTTGATGAAATTAAACACCTCAAATCATTATTTTAATTTCTTTTTACCTTTTTTATTGATTAATACATAATTTGGGGATATTTAAGTTTATTCACAACTAAAATCATCTCCAAAAAATGGGAATAACAAATTGGGAATTAAAAGTATAAGCATAATAGTGTTTCTTAGGTATTCATAGAGGTATATTTTAATGTATTAAAAGTTAAATTATTTTATAAAATTAGCATCTTTTAATTTATCACATCTTATGGAGCCCAAACCCCTAAAATTCACTTTTTTGAAGTCTTTAGAAAATCATATGAGAATTTTATTAAAAAAATACAAGTATGAAATATCCTCTATCTCCATACACTTTCTCTTTGGGTGTAGTATGAATGATCATTTTTTTCTTGGTGGGTTATATCCACACTTATCCCCTAATATTCTTCAATGTTTTCTTTGAATTTCATAACTGTGATACAAATATTTTTTGTGTTATTTTCGATTTTTTATATGATTTTGATTGGAGTCTCATAAATAGTTAATGGTAATATGTGGTGGATTTTTAATAATACCATACTGGTAGTAAGTAATTAATGAATAGGATGTAGCATTTAAAAATATTTGGGAATGGAATAAAGGGTTATTTTTTATGATTTATTTTTCTCATATTATATCGCTTTTGTAAGTATTATTATTCAAGTATATCTCTATTATTAATCAAATAAATAATTATTAATGTTTCTTTATGTGTTCAGTCCAATTACTAATGGTCCGTGGAACCCAGAAAATGAATAAAAACATTAAGAAGGAAACCCAATTTTGGAAAATTATAGAGTATTCAATATAAATTGTTTTTATAACCATATTGTTTCTTTTAAATGTCATAGTTGATACATTATTGATTAAAATGAATTTTTTTTTGTTATTTATGTTTATTATTGCATCCATGAAATTATCTAAAACTTGTTCTTGAAAGGGATATGGAAATTGTGATTAAGAAAAAAAGGGAAGCTAGTTGCAGATTATTTGTTATTAATAGAAATTAATTTTTATAACTAGTATAAATATTACAAATAATGAGTAAATAGATCAAGAATGGGGTATCAGATATTGAATGGTTATGAATAGATTTATTATTAAACTGAAAAATAATTGTGTCTAGAAGCTGGTGAATTATTATGGAAATGAAATGATATTGTTTTGTAAATTTATTTTATATGTGGACACTTCTCTTTGTGTATTGGATGATATGTTTTTTTATATCCCGGTTATTTTTTCAATTGATTGAATTGTGAGTATTATGTTGGTTCTGGAAACTTTAGAATATGTATGGTAGAAGGAAAATGTGGTAGAATGTATATTTTTATATAATGGCTCATGGAGGTTATGAATAGTTTTAGGGATATAAGGGGTCAAAATGGTACGATATTTTCATGGGCACTAATGGCTCAAGGATGGATTCTACAAATATCCAATGATTCTTTTTAACACCATCTAGACTTTTTGAAAAAAATTGAATTAATTTAATTTTATGCTTCTCACACAGCACTAAATATATATTCTATTATTTTAAAGTACTATTTTTATTCCATTATACAAAACTCCAAGTCATTATTATATTATATGAAACACATATATTAAAATTCAGTACAAGAAAAAATATGTTTGGATTATGTTAAACATATTTTCAAGTTCCATTGATATATTTTGTTAAACGCAAGGGAAAATTTGACCAAAATATGATATACAATTAGTATTGTTTTTAAAATATTATTATTTCTACCACCAATATTTTTGATTGAATTTTATGAATAATATTAACTAAATATTTAAAATATGATAAATCTACTCGTTATCAATGTTTATAAATGAACGTAAGAACAATTTAAAAATAAAAAAAGTTATGTTTCTATGAAAACAATTATTCTATGTACAAACACAGTTTTATCAAAATACATTGAATAAAGCACCATTGATGAATGGTTTCAATAAAAGTTTTATATTATTTATTCAATGAATATTTCTTGTATTTATCCAATAGATTTGATAGGTATATGATAAGTATTAAAACAATTTCATGAATAAAGAAATTTTTTTTTTGGAAAAATTTATTTTAAAACCATTTATTGAAGAACCTATTTAAAATATAACATTGAACCTTTTATAATATTATTTGAAAAAAATAATTTTTTGAAGTTATTTATCAAAAATCCACTTTTGATGAATATTTATTATTTTATAGAGAAGTTTCTTATTTTGATTCATTGTTGAAAACAATGAATTTTAATTGAAATCTTTGATTTCATATAATTTATTTATATAGTTAAAATATATTTTAAATTTTTAATAAAATATAATAAGTAAAATTATACAACAATAAATACAATCTTAGACATTGGAATCAATTTCACATAGTAATTAGATTAAAAAACATTTTAACATATTGGTTTTAAAAACATGGTGTATCATCCCATCTGTGGTATTAAGTATAAATTCATTTATGCCAATATTTTGTTTCAAATTTTAAAAAATGGATTACATATTTTGAATCATCATAATTAAAAATGTCTTATATTGTCCAATTAATTTTCAGTACCAATATTAGTGAAAAGTAATGAAAAATATTAAAGTGATTAATGTAAAAATGAGTTTACTGGGTGGGTAAAAATTATATGAAGGAATAAATACCATTGGTACATGTATAAAATAATTATATGGTTTTTTAATTCTATATTGTTTCTTTTTAAAAAACTATAAAATTATTGGAGACACAAGATTTAATGGAGACTTCCTAATAGTATTTATCATTTTATATTTATCATATTTCCTCCTCTCCAAAACTATAAAAGGTACTAACCCCCCCCCCTAAATTCCCAAAAATTACCCTTATAATCTCCCAACATCCCTCTATAATCATAGAAGCCTCAATTTGGGCATAAATCCTACCATGTAACCATTTTTTTGAAAACCAAAATAAATTACCCTAAAAAGAGGCAACATTCTTCAATATGAATTTATTTTCTTCTTTCTTTTTCCAGCCATTCATTTATTCTTATTCAATTAATATATAATAATATATTAATAATACGAATAATGAGATGTTTTTATTCTATGGTTTACAAATACACCTAAAAAACCATCAAGCAAATGGGTACCGAACTTACCATTCATTTGTATAACACACTACAACCTCACGAAACGATGGCATTCAATTTTCATTTACTACATATAAAAATTATGAATTCTGATTGAAATACTAAATTTATATTATATTTATGATATAATTTTTCTTATGTGATTTTTATATATAACATATCTTCGTGATTTCATTTTTTTGTAAATATGCTAACTACGTTTTTAGATGTGTGGATTACCACATCCTTAATGCGATGCGATCCATTCCCATTTTACATTGAATGTAATAATTTTTTTTCCAATTTTTATAATAAATATGAAGAATACTACTATAATTTTAATATATATATATATATATATATTTCATTTCCATTTTTTCTTTTATAAAAAAATAAAATAGAAACAATGTTGATGCATGCATAATGCCTACTTTCTCCACGAATAGTGTATTTCCTTTCATATTATTATATTTTATAGAATATTATAAATATTTATAACCGGAAGATATATGATATTTATATCTTGTTTAAATAAATTAAATAAATAAATAATTATCTAATTAATATTATCCTGAATAATAATAAAAAGCATATACGAAAAAAACCCTGATATTATGTGAAACATAACAATAACATGAAATTGATAATAAAAAGTTAATATAATGTCATAATAAAATAATATATGTCATAATATATAATAATATGTTTCAATGGTATATTTTTTCTAATATAATATTAATTATATATGACCTTTTAATGTGTACAAAGAAATTCAAGACAAAATGTAAGGGTTTTCTCATCTCACTTTATTTATATGATACTTATTTCCTATTCACAAATCATTTATTGTCTATTGAATATATAATGAACATTAATGTATTCTTTGATTAATATAAACAAATTTATGGGTATTAGCATATCCAATTTAGGAACTTTTATTCTAGTATTTTTTGGTTCAAAAGTTTCAAAATCATTAAAGTATTTTTTGTCTCAATTTTACATCTTCAAGAATTATTCCATTTCATGCAGCCATAATTTTGTTATATGTTTTAAATAATGCACTTGGAAATTTTATATCATGAATATCCTTCATTTAAAAATATTATATGCTTAACGAATAGTTTTTATTTCATAGGTATTATGACTCAATGATACAAATGTTGTTGTAATTTTTTGTTACAATCTCAACATTTGTTGGGATTATATTGAATTATGCTTCCATTGATGAAATATTATTATACATATCCAAATTAACCTCATTAAATTTCTTATCCCATGTTGGTTTATGATATATTCATGTAAAGATACCATTTTCCACTCATTGTAACTTCAGATTACTATGTTAATGTTTTTTTAAAAATATACATTAATTATCATTTTGGTCAGAAATATGTAATTTGACAAAAAAATGTTTAATTTTTTTTATTTATATACATAAGTTGTAAATATTAATTTAAAAGAAATAGTTTTAAAAATATTTTTGGACTTATGTTATAGGTTTATTATGTTATTTTAAAATTAATGGTTTTGAAAATATTTTCATGCATACATTATTAGTATTTAACAATATTTTCAGTGAAATTATTTTCAAAATAATCTCATGCTCAGATTAGAATTTTTCAATTTTATATAAAAAATAACATGTTTTCAAAATGTTTTCAAGCTTCCTTTTTTAAATTTAATGTTTATTTTGAATGAAAATGGTTTAAAATGGTTTCAATTTTTGAAAAATACTTTTTCAAAGATGAAATGATATTTTCACAATGAAATGTTTTATATTTTTAAGGAAAAAACCATCCATTATATGTTTTTCCATAGGGTTTTCAAATAAATATATTTTCAAAACATTTAATGTTCTAAAATTTTATTTTTAAAAAACATTATTTTTTTAAAAAAATATCCATGTTATATTTCAATTTCCTTTCCAATATACATTGAAATTATTTTATATAGTTTATTATTTACAATGGATATAATCCAAGGAAACCATTCATAATATTTATTTGAATGGTTTATAATATGTTGGATTTTTTTGTGAAATCTATTTTTCTTCTATGGGTAATACCATGATAAATAAATTATGAAACCTTCTTCCATTCATGGGTTATTCTATGACGTAATTTTCATGAAACCTATCTATTTTCACAAGTTTGGATACGGTGAAGTTTTTATAATATCCATTTCATTTGATGGGTTATGATATGATGTTTATGAAACTCATCAATTTATACGGGTAATGATATAAGGGATATTTTTTATCTTGTGGAATATGCCAGTATGATTTATTTATATTATATGTGAGACCTATATCTCAATCCAATTCATTGTGTAATGAAAAATGATTTATGATATCAAATGTTACAAGGTAGGTAATCCCAATCATAAAACAAATGGGTATACATGGGTGAATCCCATTTCTGAAACAAGAGTGTACATGATATGGAATCCCTATCCCAAAACAAGTGGATATATGGTATAACATCACATGCCCAAATAAATAGGGTATATGTGAGAGTGTCACCATAAAAAAACATGTAAGAGGGAATCCAAATCCCGATGAAAGAGGGTACATGGGAGGGCATCCCACACCAGAAACCATAGGGTACATGAGAGGGAATCCCAATCTTGTAAGGGGTATAGGGGTAACATTTCCAAGAAAAACATGTTATAAAGATCTTCAAATGTAACCATGAAATTTTATTTTCAATTATTACATGTATTCCACAATTCCATGTCATTTTCCTCTATTATGGTCTCATGGGTTATAATCCTCATACATTTATAATTTAGGTCTAATGAACTACCATTATTAATTCCATGACTTTGGTATATGTTCTTTAATATGTATGAATTTTTTAATGTTTTTCTCATGTTCTCATTATTTTATTATCATGTTATAATTATGTATCACCATTATTTACCCTTATTGACAATTTTAGTTAAACCATTCTTATGTTTCCATTCCCCTAGAAATGATGAAAGGGTTTAAGTAGATGTGATGAATGTGATGATCTGTTTGGGATACCTTGAAGATCCAACCCCATGTTAGAATTATTTGTTCCATTATTACAAAGTCAATAAACTATTTTATTCCTCAGTAATGTACTTTTTTATTATTTTGAATATTCATATAAATTAATTTAAAATCCATATATGTTATGCCTGGGACCCTCTAATTTTTTTTCATTGGAAATGTTTATTAATTCGATGGTAACATGGAAGAGAAAAATTTAGTGAGATCCATAGGGATATTTATAAAAATATGTCTACTGTTTTATATATGTATAAAAATAAGGTGGGGTTTATTTTAATGAGGTTCTCATAATTTACACATCCTAAAAGTGACTTTTTATTATTATGTGTCTTTCCTCTATTATATGTGGTTCTCACACTATGTTTTATGGTTATAGTAAATGGAGTGAACCAGAAGTATTTGAAATAACATTGAATATAATGGAAAATTTGTTGACAATGAGTAATAAAATTGGATAATTACTAGAGGTATAGATATTATGATTATGCTGAATCATCTATAGTGATATATGGTGAAAAATGTCAATATTAATGATATTTAGGTCACATAGAATAATGGGAAGAATGAATTTTATAAATTTTCAAATGGTAAGGAACAAAGATGAAATAAGATCTTGAATTCTACATGTCAATAAGGACAGAAGAAAAACATGAAGGAATATCTAAAATAGTGTATAAGATTTCATCTATGAGGAAAAAAGGGACATAGAGTGAAATTTTTTAGAGGGATTAAATATCTGTCATGACCCATCCCTTTGGGCCTGTGTCATGACTACCCTAAGCCTATCTTCTATAGGTTAGGGGGAAGCGAAAACACTAGAAAGAAGTATCCCTAAAATGGGAAGGCATTTCCATTTTAACCTGTACTGATACATATTCCAAGAACACAACGAGAAGAAACCACGAAGTAAACTGCTATTGTAAATGTCTGTTGAACGTAAAAGGGCCAAAAAACAATCTTATATGAAATTAAAAGAACAATTGAATTGTAAAAACATAACTTAAAATGAACAATAGATCCTGGATCATCCACCGAGGATCCAACCTGAAGGGTAGATATAGCTCCTGATCAGTAGTCCTTACGTCACATCACACCCAAATAGTCCACCTCCAGGTACCATCCATTCTGGGCTCACTCATCCTCGATCAATGTTGTCTAACCTTTGCACAAGACATCACAAGTAGCATGCATAGCCCTTGTAGTGGTGATTATAACTATACTCAGTAGAGACCCCAAGACCCTCGTTGGTCACTTAGAGTTCCACAATGGAAATGCCAGAAATAAAGTCCTCAATATCAAAGTAGGAAGCAGTAGACATCATCTCAATTTTGGTATATGCCCATACATATACCTATGTAATCAATACATACCCATCTCATACATGAGGGATGAATACCACAGAGGTAACCACAAAAATCTAGAAGTACCACATAAGTAACACCATGAAGACAACACCAAGATAATATAAGTACCACACAGGTAACACCATGAAAACATAAGTAAAACACAGTTAACACCACGAAGATAGTGGTACTACACATGTAACACCATGAAGATAGAAGTACGACATAGGTTACACCATAAAAATAGATGTACCACACATATAACACCACAAAGATAAGAGTACCACACAGGTCACCATATGAACATAAAAGAAATAGATCACACAATGAATAACATATGTACAGAAGTACAGATAATTAGTTTAAATCTAGGTCATCTTATTCTTTTATGTAGAGCAACATCTAACCCACACATGATTGATAGGTATCTATCCCCCACTGACCCACATAGGATCTGACCCACACTAGATTGTTATGCACTGATCCACTAATGATAGCTACGTGATGACCCACACAAGGTCTGAAGGAGGCTAACCCACACATGATCGATAGATGCTGACCCACACATGATCGGTGTTCATTCATGACGTTACAGCCTGCCACAAGATTCCTCACACACGGTGCGCTCGAGTTCCATAGAATATTCCTCTCGAAATAACGGTTGTACCTTGACTATCTCTAACCTCCACAATAGAGTCACCCAAAGGACCACCTTGTCGTAAGGGTTCCAAAATGAAAGGAGTATTGTGAATCATATGCCGGGTCTGTTAGTTATAAGCATTTTTGTTCAAATGTCCCAGTTGGAGTCGGGTTAGATCCACCCTAGACATACTCCAACTATCTCCAAAACTCACGTGGAGTATAAAAAAAGGTTCTTCTTGATCCATGGATCACAATGATGCTGAAAGTTTGTCAAAAGGACATTTGGTTCTCATGATATGGCTCATTAAGTGTTTGGGGTCTAGTTAGGCATGGGGCCAGTCCGACCCGGTCTAGGCTAGGTCAGGGCTGGCTCGGCCCCCTAGGATGACGTTCATACTGGCCTGCAACGGGTGGCCATGAAGGGTGGCCCAACTATGTGAGGTGTGCCCCGCAAGGGGTGGCCCAACCGCGTGAAGGTGGCCCAGCCAGCAAGGTGGTGACCCTCATGGGCGGGTGGCTCGGCCATATGAGATGTGTCCCACACGGGGGTGGCCTGACTGCTTGAGGCATCGACGATAATGGGGCAGGCTACTGTTCTCCCGAGCTACCATGGGGGGTGGGGAGTTTTCTATAGTATCTCGAATAGACCGAAGGCTATTCGGCGTTGTGAAATGGAGGTGCCACAAGGGTGTCGCCAGGTCACAGAAGAACTCAATTGGTAGGTGTGGGTTCTGCCTCTACCGATGATTTAGCTGTTGCCCTCTACATTCTGGCGGTGGACTGGTCACACTGCGTCCCCTTATATTGAAGGATGATGTGCCGACCACCTCCTTTGTCTGCCACAGCTGACCAACTACTTCCCTTTGCTCACCAACATCACACGACCGGGTTTCACACTTCCTCTACATCCGTTCAATGTTGGCCACTCTGTTGACCACCACATTTTTGTATTGTATTCTCCTCTTGCAGTGTATGTTATCATTCCTCCTCCTTCGTATCTGGTTGGTGTCACCACATTGGTTGTCTCCCACTGAGGGTGTAAGGGTAGCGAAGCAGTGGATGGTTCAGGCTGGTTTCGTTAGGCCCGTACCCTCCACATTAACATGTAATCATAAGGGTGGATTTAAGGGTTCAATAAATTCAATTGAAATAATAAATAATCAAACCCCTACCTCAGGAATGTTCATGAGCCCATGTTCATTGAAGCGGGTTGGTGTTCATCGTCCCCTAAAACTATCCTCCAACAATGTCTCTCAATCATCGATCATCGGTTTGGGGTTTCTGTTTCTCTCTTCACTGCTCGCCAGAGCCGACTCCATTATCCAAGGGTTTGGTGTCTCTACACTTTTTTAGAACATCGTTTCTTGGTGAAGCAATTCCTACACCTCTCCCTATGCTCCATATAAATAGTAGAGTGGGAGGGTGTGCAACGTTCATGGAGTTTATGGAGGCCCCTTAATTAAGTAGAATACCAATTCTAAAAATGATGTCCTCACTTAAGATTGAATGGTCAAGACATTTATTGGCTTGAAATTATACTATCCCCACATTGTCATTTGTCCATTGGAGTGAAAGAATGAAAATAAAATAACAAAGAAATTTTATTAATTTCATTTAAATAGTCACAAATATTAACTTTTTCACTAGATCTACTATGGTCGAAGTGAAGCCTCCATTAAGTGAATCCTGGCACTACAGATTCAATGGTGCCCTCCGATTTTAAATCCAAGAAGCATTTCCAAAGTTACAAAATGATACTCAAGCATTTACTGAAAGTACATTACAAAATGATCAGAAATTCATTTTGGGCACACCGGGTCTCGGAATCATGCACCATCAATTTTCACAGACTCGTAATAATTCCATTTAATTAAAAAAATTAATTGTAAAATCTGGGTCTTTAAATTCTCCCCATGTTAGGTATTTGTTTTCACAAAAATCCATAACCTAGACTAAGGGAACAAATGGGGGGTACTGAGCGTGAATCTAAGCCTCCTGCTCCGAAGTGCTCTCCTAGAGGTTCTCGTTCTTCTAGTGAACGTGAACCTGAGGTATTGACTACCCACAAAGGACTCTCTAATTTTGATCCTCAAGATCTACTAGAAGGTCTGTTAATGTCTCCCCATCATTAATGTCCATCTCATCATGGTCGATGACATGAGATGGGTCATGCACGTATCCCCATAGTAGGGATACATGGAAGACGCCGTGCACCCTCTCCAACTGTGGTAGAAGAAAAAAGTATTATGTCACCTCACCAATCCCCTGAGGTATCAGAAATGGCATGATAAACCTCAGTGATAACATTCCACCTCATCCAAATCTCCATAGATTCAATCGTGAAGATACTCGTATGTATACGTAGTCCCCCACCTAAAACTCCAAAGGTCTCTACCTCTTATCAACATAAGACTTTTGTCTGATCTATGTAGTCTTCATCCGCTCTTGTATGTCCTAATCCTTATCAGTGGTTTCTCGTACCAACTCTGGACACATAAGTGTTGACCCCTCTGGGTCTATCCATCATAGAGTTAATCTAAATGGTCAACCATAATGGGTCTCTAATGGTGTCATACCGATGGAGGAGTGATAATTTTTGTTGTATGTGAACACCACAAATGACAAGTGATCCTCCCATTTACGACCAAAATCTAGGACAAAAGCACAAAGCATGTCCTCCAGAGTCTGTATGGTCCTCTTTGTCTGACCATCCATCTGAGAATGAAATGCAGTTCTCAGATGCTATTGAGTCCCGAATTCCTCCTATAATCCCTTCTACAAACAAGATGTGAAACATGCATTACGGCCATATATGATCGTCAATAGAACCCCATGATGTCGCAGAATAAGTTTTACATAGAGGCATCCCATGCACTCTACTGACCTCTCCTCTTGAATATGCTGATTTGGGTCGAATAGGTGAATTGGTCAACAATCTCCTAGATAGAATCATGTCCCTTGTACATACATGGAATCCCTATCACACAGTCCATGGAGATTCCATCCCACTTCCACTCTGGCACCTATAGTTGCTATGCTAAGCCTACTAAAACCTAATGCTCTGTTTTCTATTACTAAAAAGTGAGGCATCGATAAACAAACTCTATCACTTCTTTCTTCATCCTTGACCACTAGTGTAGATACCAGAGGTCCTAGAACATCTTCGCCACACCAAGATGTACCTATAGAGGGGATGTATGGAATTCCCTCAACACCTCCTCCTGTAGCGCCATTGGTACCATGGTACATCATCGAAAAAGGATGATGTGCTCCCCACATTCAAAAAATAAATCCAGTGCCTTACTTAAGGATATATCAGCACGTCGATCCTCACAGTCAATGTCCCCAAGCTGCGCCACCATGACTCACTAAAGGATTTGGGGAGTGACTTTTATAGACTATTGGTATGCCGCTCCATCTCAATCCACAAACGATACCTTCAATTCTGTTAGCTACTATGCTTCCTCACTCAGCAACTACAGACCATACCTCCTGCTGAGTGCATCTAGTACCACGTTCCCCTGAAAAGATTATATAAAATATCAAAGTCATAGTCTTGAAGGAACTCTATCCATCGCCGCTGTCTCAGGTTTAGGTCCATATGAGATAAGATATACCTAAGACTCTTTTTATTAGAGTAGACAGTAAATGTTTTACCATAAATTAATGACACTACATCTTTAGGGCGAAGACTGCTTCTGCTAGATCCATGTCATTGGTATCATAGTTCTGCTCATTTTACAACACCTTTTGTGAGATATAAGAGATCAAAAGTAACTTCTGTATTAGGGCACATCCAGGTCTGGTCCCTGATATATCACATTAAACTACATACCCAACACCCTTTTATGGTAGCCTAAGGATTTGGGAACTCGTAATTATCTACATCACATTATTAAAACTCTGTACGCATCCCTCTATCCATTTGAAGGTTTTTCTCTTCTTCATCAATGCTGAAAAAGGTTCTAAAACCCTGGAAAAGTCAGGCACAAATATCTGGTAGTATGCATCCAACCCCAAGAAACTCTACACCTATGTCACACTCCTGGGTGGCTCCCAAGAAATTAAAGCCTCTATCATTACCAGATCCACTACAACTGAAGTCTCCGAGATAATGTGTCTCTAAAAGTGGACCTAGAAAATTTATAACTGGAACTTCAAGATCTTACCATAATGCTGGTGCTCTCGAATTGTATCCAGAAGTATCTTTAGTTGATTGGAATTCCCCTCCCCCGTCACTGAGTATATAAAAATTCCATCAATGAAGACCACCGAAAAGTGATAAGGGTATGGATGGATTATCTTGTCCATGAGTCCCATGAACACGGATGGGGAATTGGTCACGCTCAATGGGATAACCAAGAACTCATAGTGGCCATACTGACATCTAAAGGACATCTTCAACATAGCCTCATATCGCACTATGAGATGATGATTTCCTTGTCTGAGGCCTATCTTCGATATCTAACGAGCTCCATTCAGCAGACCTAAATGATCATCAATCCTTGGAAGTGGTTACATGAGATTCACAGTCACCTTTTCCAGGCACGATTAGTCCACACAGAGTCTAAAAATATCATATGATATACTGGAAAAAAAATCAGGGCTGCCCATTGAGAAAAACTGATCTTTATGAACACCTTTCTCTATAAGTCTGGCAACTTTATCCATAACTCACGATGCTCGATGGGAGCCATCCGATATGCTTCTTTAGATATCGATGTCATCTCGGGGAACATGTTGATGTAAAATTATAACTCTCTATGTGGAGGTATTCTTGAAATGACATCAAGAAAAACATCAATATACTAGTCGACCACTACAAGATAGATGAGACTCTCAATATCTACTACTCTAAGGGTTTGGCTAGCCAAATGATGTGTTATTAGATGAACCCTCCTCCGGGTAAGTCTATCTTTTGCTACAGAGGTTCCCTTATCATCAGTGAAGGAAACACTGGTCCCATACTCATGGAAACACTATAAATTTCACCTAATTCACTCAATATGGGAGTGGAATGTGGATAACAAGTCCATGCCCAAGATGATATCATAAGGCCTCGATGCTGCTACAAGAAGATCACTGCCAAAACACTCTCCTCCTAGTGTAATCTCACACAACTATAACTAGTGTGTAATCATCGAATCTAATCCCATTAGTGTCTCTAGCTATAAATATTGATCCAACAGATCAACCAAAATCTCTGAGATCTAAATTAGGGTCCTGGAAATAAAAGAGTGAACATCACCTGTGTCAATAAGTACTGCAGCATAGGTGGAGTAGACACAGTTCCTACCCCTAATAATCTCCAGAGCACCGTGGTCATATGCCTCAACTTTCTGCAGTAGAGATCATCCTTTTCCACCTGCTCACTATGGGGTTTGAGCACCTAGAGGTCATGGATATAGAAGCTCAAATCACTACCCAATGACTGCTGCACACCTTTCTCCTATGCCACATCTGGCTGCTTCTTGCAGACCACACCGACTGAATATCAACCTCTACCTCAGCAGTCCCATGACTGTCTTCTGGTGATCTGTATGGTGGGTTAGGTTTTCATGAGCCATTTGACCCTGCACACTGCATAAGTCTCACTCTATGATCCTCATCTGTCCTCCCATATCTCATGTTCCCCGCACCACCGACTATGTATCATGAGGTTATCCACAAGAAGGTCTGTCCTTCTTGGGACTGTACACTAACAATTAACTGCCTACCGTAGATATCTCTGAAACCTGATGCCTGGTGGTGTGTCTCTCTATCGATGACTACTTATCTAGGAATCACTCTACCAAAAGTGCTTGCTCTAGCACCCCAACCTTTATTGGAATGCTGAGTTATATCATATGTGCTTTGATCTCCCATCGGTGACCCAACTCAACGGTCTAAGCCCTGAAAAAAGGGTCACATACCATGTCGGTGGAGTAGTATGAGAGATCACTGAACCTCAACGAATACTGGGGCACAATCATTCTGCCCTACTAAGTGTGAAAATGATCCTATATACACACTGAGCATAAAAGAAGCTAGGATAAAATATTCCATGAAAAGGCTCTCAAAGTCCACCTATATGAGGTTATCCTCTTTGTCTATCTGGAGAATCAAGCTCCACCATATCCTAGCTGGTTTCTGAAATAGAATGTCTTATAAGATCAACATAAGGTAAGTTAGTGTCCCCACTATGTGAAAATCTCTAACCACAGCCTGAAGCCATTTATTAACTGTATGCGAGTCCATCTCATCTCGGATCCTTGGAGGCCTCTGCTGCTGAAAATTCTGAAATGCGCTCAGTCGGCGTACACCCTCTAGAGGTGGGGATGGTTGAAATGGATTTCCAATGGGTAGTAGTGCTGCTGGTACTCATCCAAAAGGTGCTAATTCCGTAAGAGGGCCCTGCACCAAGACTTCATCGCCTTGTGGGCCATCATCGCGTAATATCATGGGAAGAATGTCTAGCTGTCTATGTAGTGGAATCATAGAAGAAAGCATCTATTCTATGGTTAATAAGTTATACCTTGTGAGATGACTCAAAGAGACCACAAGAAAAAAATTTCAAAACACACGCAATCAGTGTTTTTGTGCACTGAGTCGGAAATCAGAAGTCAGGGTCTCGGTGTATGGATACGTCGGCCGCCGCACCAACACTGTATTCCCCAAACTGAAAACCAAACTCATAATACATAACACTTTTTCCATATAGAGAAGATCGTAGTGCTAGTTCTTCGGTAAAATTGACTTATCTATTACTACTTTATCACTACACATCCCTCAGGGTCCGTGTCATTACTACCCCAAGCCCGCCTTCCATAGGCAAGGGGCTGGCAACTAGCACCAGAAAGGCATATCCCTAAAATGAAAAGGCATTGAATTTTTTATCCAATATAGACTAACAATCCAAGAACACAACTAGAAGCAACCATGAAGTAAACTGCTATAGTAAAAGTGTGTTGAATGTAAATGGGCCAGAATACATGCCCACCAGAAAAGTACATGTACGACTGAAATGTACAAACACAACTGAATGTGAGAAACAACTCTGGGATCATCCACCATGGATCCTACCTAATGTTTAGGTACAAATCACGATTAGTAGTCCCTGCATCACATCATGCAAATTAGTCCTCCTCTGATAACCATCCAGTCCAGGATCCCTCAGCCTCGATCAATGCTTTCTGTCATATGGACAAGACACAACGGGGTACGGGCATATCCCATACAGGGATGAGTACAATGATAGTTAGTAGGGACCCTGAAACCCCAGTAGGTCTCCTAGATTTCCACAATAAAAATACCACAAAGAAAGACCTCAATCTCAAATCACAAGGAAATTGACATCAACTATACTTATGTATATGTCCATACATATAGAAAAATTATCAAGACGTACACATCTCATACGTGAGGTAAGAATACAACAATGGAAACACCACGAATGTGGAATTACAACATAGTTAAAACCACGAATACAACACCATGAAGGTAGATGTACCACAAAGGTAACACCCTGAAGATAAAAGTACCCCACAAGTAACAACACCAAGATAGAAGTACCAAACAGGTAACACCACGAAGATAAAAGCACCATAGAGGTAACACCATGAAGATAGATGTAAAACACATGTAACATAATAAAGATATAAGTAATGTATAGGTAAAACAAAAATGATAAAAACTCATCACAATCTAGGAATAACATTAGTTCAAAAGTACAGATGATTAGTCAAAACCAATATAATCTCATTCTGTTAATTAACACTTCTTCAGAACCACACATGATCGATAGATTGCTATCCCTCACTGACCAAAACAAGATGTGACCCACAGAAGATCGGTATATGCTAACCCACAACGGATCGCTGAGAAAAAACCCACACAGGATCTGATGGATGATGACCCACAGTGGATAGATAGATTTTGACCCACACAGGATCAATCATCAATCTTCACATCATGGCCTCTCATGATATTCCACTCAACTGTTGCACTTGAGTTCCATATAATATTCCTCTTGAGATATCGATCATACCTCGACCACCACTAAGCTCCACAAAGGTGTAAACCAACGGACAACCATTTCATAAGGGATCCAATGCGACATACACTACGTCAATCGGATTTTCTATCTCTTAGTAATAATCATTTTAGATACGACGTCCTGGTTGGATTCAGGTACGATTCGACCCGTACATACACCAACTATCTACAAAACGCTTGTGATGTTTTCCAAATGAAAAATCGTGATCCAAGGTTTACAATATAGCTGATATTTCGTGAAACAGACATTCGGTTCTCAAGATATAACCCATTAAGTGTTTCTGGGTCTGGTTGGGACGAGGTATGACCCGGTCCACAAGGCGGTGGCCCAGTACTGCGGCCTGACTGCATGAGGTGTGGCATGCTAGGTGGCGTCTTGGTCAGTGATGGCGACTTTGATGACTGCTGCAGTTTTTTTTGTCACGACATCCTCTTGCGGTGTGCATTGGTGGGACACCTCCTTTGTAGTTGGTTGGTGTCATTGAACGAACATTGTTCCACAGAGGGTGCAAGGTTAGAAAAGTGGTAGAGGGTTCGGGTTGGGTTCTTTTGTAGCATGCGCTATATGTTGGATTTTAATTATAAGTGAGGATTTAAGGGTTTAAAAAATTCACTTGAAATAAACAAGAATCAAACCCCTACCTCAAGAATGTTGGTCAGTATGCGTTCGAGGAAGCAGGTTAGTGTCCACCATCCTCCAGAACTGGCCTCCAATGAAATCACTTGATCATCAATCAATGGTTTGGGGTTTCGGTGTCGCTCATCACCGCTCACCGGAACCGACCCCGTTCTCTAGGGTTTTTGCGTCTCAGCACGTTGTCAGCACTTCTTTTCTTGGTGATGTAGTGCCGATACCTCTCCCGAAGATCTATATAAATAGAAGATGAGGAGGGTGTGAATCCTTAATGTAATTAATGGAATACCATTAACTAAGAACCTTCCCAATTTCCCAATGATGTCGTTACTTATGATTGATAGGTCAAACCATTTATTGTTTTGACAGGTTTCTAGTCCCACATTTTCATTTTTCAGTTGGAGGAAAAGAATGAAAATAAATTGACAATGTTATTTTATTTATTTCTTTTAAAAATACCCAAAAATTGACATTTTCTTTGGACCTACTACGGTCGATGTGAATCCACCCTTAAGTGAATCTCGGAGCTGCAGATTCAACGGTGCCCTCAAATTTTTAACTTGAACACCTATTCAAATTTTAGGAAACACCACTCATGATTTTTCTGAACATACTTTAAAAAAGATGAAAATTTTATTCTAGGTACCACAGGACAAGAAATCACACACTTTCAATTTTTGCATACTCGTAATAAATCCAAATAAAAGAAAACTATTTACATGGAAAATCTAAGTCTCAACAATATCTTATATGTGGATAACTCTCGGTATTACCCAACTAAATTCCTTGACCTAATAACTTACTTATAGAAAATTAAAGGACCTTTTCAATGACAATCATTTATGTTGATGGATGAAATTACATTATTATTTTGATTCAATAATTTTGAATGGTGAATTATATATGTATTTTTTAGTTTATGTTTTGTCTTAGGATTTATAAGAATATGTTGAATGGTTTTGATAGACTACAAAAGTGATTTAATGGAAATGTGATATTTATGGGAAACAAAATATTACTGGATCAATATCTCTTAATATGTTACTAATTTTTAGATAATGATTTTTGGATAACGAAATATTTGATAAGAATATGTAAATTGAATGTTATTATTTACCATGGAAATGATTACAAATTTGTAGAATAAGTGGTTTATTCTATCAAGGATAGAGTTGACAACATTTTTGGACATAAGAAATATATGAAATAACCTTTTGAATAAGAAAGAATGAATATTTTCAATACGGACTTGTGGTAATTATAATTTTTCAATAGAATACACGATGAATGTATTAACAGGTACTGTATTTGATAAATAATAACTACATTATGATATACATGGGATTAGAGGTATGTTATATTTGAGAAATTTTGTGACCTTATTTCTAATGTTTGGACTATTATCATTCAGAAGGATTATATGGGTAACCATATATGGAATGATTTAAGTCAAAATTCAAAATAGGATTTGGATATTAATGTAATATCTATCCATATATGGATTTATTCATATTATATAACTTGTTCTAACCTATTTTTTATGATAAACATAGATGGAATGACCAATCATTATATTTATGGATCTCAAGATCATCTAATTATTTGTGAATGAATAATTAATTATCATTTCTTGGTTATAAAGCCAAAAAATGGTGAGGTTATTCTGAAATCATGAATGTATTTCTTCTCATGAAAATTATTGAACATTAGGAAATGATCTTGAAATAAAATGGTTTCATGTTATCATTATTTTGGTGATATAAATGACCATTATCAAGCATTTTTGGTTTTGTATTTAGGATTATAAAATTTTGACAAACCATGATATTTATTAATCTTAATCAGAACATTATAACTATATCTCTCTTCAATGTCTATTTTCCAATTTCCAACAATGTTATCATATGTATATACCTAGTTTTGAGTTACATTGAGTAATAGTTATGTTCCAAAATTTCTCCTTTTAAAAGATGTTTTAGTAATATTTTTTATTAAGTGGTTTTATATGAAATTAGCATTCAATAATTATAACATAGATAACCCAGATGAATTTTTATGGACAAATTCATTTTAAAGAATGATTGTGTGAAATATTACATGGAATAAATTTAATACTATGAATTTCTCAAAACAATGAATATAGTTTTTTATATAAAAGAATTTCATTTTGTTTTCATTATATGCAAAAAATTGTTCTTCCACTACATGCAACACTTTGGTTGACTTTTGGTACATGAAACAGTATATTTTCCTTCTGTTACACATATTTCCAAGTTCATTTCATATCTTGTGTCAAACGGAAGGTTGAGTTTTCAGGAACTAAAATATATTATTAATAATTTTATTATAATATTATTGTTTAACACATAGATATTGGAATGAAATTTATGAATAATATTAATTTTGAAAATATTAGAAATCAATGGTTATTAATTTCTATAAATTAATGTAAGAACTATTCGAAAATAATGATACTTCTTTTTTAAGAAAACTATTTTTCTATATAAAAATATTATAAATATATTAAAAACAAAATATTTGATAATATTTTTAATAATTTATTTATATTATATATTAAATATTTATTTTGAAACTTATAAAACATATTTAATAGGTATAAGAAAAGAAAAAATCCACTTTTATGCATAAAAATGATATATTTTTCAAAAATATTATTTTAAATTCTATTAATGAAAACCCATATTATATATAAATTTTTAATATAAATTATATTATTATTTGAAAAATTAAATTCAATTGTTTTAATTGGTATATCAACATTTATTTTGACTGATTTTTTTTTATTTTTTTAGAGGAGCATTATATTTTTATGAATATTCAAAAAACACCGAATCTTAGTTGATAAATACTTTTATATCTAATGTAATGATATAGTTAAATTATAATTTTTATAGGGTTTAATGTTTAATAAGTTCAACTAAATAATAAAAAATACAATATAGGTAATTGTATTCAATTTAACATTGAAAATGTATATAAAAACATTCATAACATTGGAACATATTTTCTTTAAAACGTTGTTTCATCCCATCTATGGGATTAATTTTAAATTTATTTATGTCATTTATGTGTTTACAAATTTAATTTTTTCCATATTTTTAATAATCAAAATGTATAATTTCTTTTAAGTTCATATAAATTTTCTACAAATAATAGTGAATGTAATTAATATTAATTAAAGTAAATATGGTAAAAATTAGTTTTCTTTTTTTAAATTTTTTTTATTAAGTTGTAAAATTACCTAAAAATAAGTCCATAATATGGTTTATTGAATAATTTTTATCATACACTCCCATGCATAAAAAATTAAAAATTATGAATGAAAAAGGATGTAAGGTATACCTCTCAGTATTGTTTAACTTTTTATATTTTTAGGAATGTCACACCTCCTCCTCTATAAATGGGAAATCAACCCTTACATATTACCATGGGGAAAGATTTATTTACAACCAAACCCTACCCTAAAGACCTAAAAACATCACTCATATAATCTTACAAGCCTCACATTGGGAAAAAACATACCAAGGAATCCCTTTGGGGAAAACTAATAGATGTGACCCAAAAAAGAGGCAATGTTCTTCAACATGAATTCTTTAATTTATTTCTCCAACACTTAGTTATTATTATCCTATTATTATATAATAATATCCTTGTACTCAATATAGTGATATGTTTTTATTCTAAGGGTTCTAATTAATCACTCACACACTTCCATCAAATGGGTAATGAACTTACCATTCTTTTGTATAGTGGAGTAACGCCTCCTAAAATGGTGTAATTTTTTCCAATAACACCTCTCATGGTTGAGAATTATAATTTTATAACTGTTTATAATTGATATATTTTATATTTATTATTTATTTATGGTTCATTAATTATTATGTAAAATATAACTTCAAACATTCCATTTTGTGTAACTATAATAACTTCGTTTGTGGACATGTAGGCTACCGCCTCTTCAATTTAATGTGATTCATTCACACATTAAATGGAATGTATAAAGGAATTTTTTAATAAACATATATGATATTTATGAAATAATAACACTGTGAAAATTTTAATATATATAAACATATATTTCATTTAATTTCCTAGTTTAAATGTGCCAAAAAAAATAAACAGTGTCCACGCGTACGTACGGCGTATAATCTTCATAAACGGTGTATTCCATTTAATATGAATATATTTTATAGATATTTATAAATATTTATATACTGCATACATATTTTATTTATATTATTTTTTAAATTCTTGAAATTTTTAAATAATAATCGTTATAAGAGGATAAATAATAACATTTCAGAACATATATGAAAAACAAAGTAGATAATACATAAAATGTATCATTATGATAAAATTATTAATAAATTGGTAATGTGATGTAATTATAATATAAAATATGGTATGATATATATTTTTATTATTCTATGGTATATTTATAATAAACGTATATTTATTATAAATGATGTTTGAAATGTTACAAAAAATGTCTCTACATATGGTAAGGGATTTCATGTCTCCCCTTTAATTATCTTATACATATGACGTGTTCCACATTTATTTCATTTCATGTGGAGCATATAATAAAAATTAATGTATTATAAATATTATGATACATAAATTATTGTTTATTTATATATAAATTTTATTATGTTAATTACATGGGTTTTATTGTTTAAAAGTTACCAACTCGATAATGTAATTTTTGTTTTAATTTTAATTATTTGGGATATATTCAATTTTATGAACCTATATTTGTCAATGGTGTATATATACAGACCTTTAACATGTTAAATAATTAACATATTTCTTTTAATGATATTGTAATATTCTGGTTATGTTGTTCTTTATTGGGTATTATGATTCATAGCTAGAAAAATAGTAACTGTTTATTGTTACACTATCATTATTTATTAGTATTTTTTTATTATTCATCCATTAATTAAATATTATGATCCATATATCAAAAACCCTTATTATTGTTCTTATCCTCTAGTAATTCCTGATATATTCATGAAATGTTACTATTTTTTCAATCTTATTAAATTATGATAATTATGAAAATTTTTAATCTTACATTATATATCTTTTTAGTTGGAAATATGTGTACTTTAAAATCCATGTTTTCTAAAAACATTTTCAATTATGACATATATTTTTTCAATTTTATTTTCAATTGGAAAACTTATAAATTTATTTTCAATAATACATATAAGTTTTTCAATGTTATTTTAAATTAAATGGTTTTGAAATTTTATGTAGTCGTAATTTATAAATTTTCAACGTAATTTTCAATGAAATCGTTTAAAAAATAATAATTTATTACATTATATGTATTAATAATTATTTTAAAAAAAGGTTTATATAATATTTTCATACTTACATTATATGTTTTCATGTTTAATTACAATGAAAATTTTTTTAAGAGGTTTTTATTTTTTAAAAATAAAATTTCATAGAAGAAAATATATTGTTCTTCAATAAATATTTTAATGGGTTTTAGAAAATTATCCACTCTATGGTGTTCAATGTTGTCTTTATGGTATTATATTTTGAAATTGTTTAATGTTATTAAAAGATATTTTTAATGAAATATTATTTTCCTTCAGAAATATTACAACTGATGTTTCAATATTCATCTGCATCTACATTGATATCAATTGATACAATTTATTCTTTACTAAGGATATAAACCTAGGATACCATTATAATTATATAATTCAATGGTTTATGTTAAGATAACATGTTGTTTATGAAACCTATTTCACTTCAACAAGTTATTCGATGATTAAATGATTGGGTAGCCTAGTACCTTTCATGGGTTCTTCTATCGTAAAATTATTTTGAATATTGTCTATTTTTCACAATTTATGACCTGATAAAATATTTATAATACAAAATCCATTTCATGGGATATGATATGAGATTTTGGAAACACATTACTTTTTATAGGTCCTGATATGGTGAATGGTTTTTATCTTGCGAAACATGCATGTATGATTTCATTATTTGTTAGGAATGACATGTATCTTCCCCTAATGCATTAGGTAATGAGGAATGATTTATAATCTGATAGCGTAAATTAGAGGGAATCACTGGAATGAAACAAAAGTGTAATTGAGAGGGAATATCGTGCCTGAAATAAGTGGGTACATAGGTGTTCATCCCAATTCTGAAAAATAAGGATTCATAAGAGGGCATCCAAAACCCAAAAAGTGGGCACATAATAGGGAATCTCAAAGACAAAATAATAGGTTATATTGGAGAGAATCTCTATTCTAAAACATGAGGGTGAATTATAGGACATCTAGTGCTTGAGACCAGAGGATACATGGTAGGGTATTCCAAGACTAAAAAAAGAGTGTGCATGAGTGTGTATCCCAAGACAAAAGAAGGTTCAGAGGTAATTATACCAAGACTAACATTATATTATGTTATTGGTAGGAAGAATTGATATATAATTCTTTATGATTGCATTTATGCACCAATATTATTTTTTTACTTCTCTATTTGGTCTCATGGATTATTCTCCTAATTTCCTTATGCATCATGTTTTATGAAATGGTAATCTTTATTCAATTACTCATGTATATTATCTTTGATTCATATGGTATGATATTCATATTTTATTCTCATGTTCTCATACCATGGTGCTCATATTAGGCATATGTATCTCCATTATTTACCCTTAATCAGCTTCTGGGATCAGACATTTTTATGTATCCTTTCCCTGGGTTATAAATAATGGTTTCAAGTAGATGTACAAAATGGGAAGATATTTGGGGGAAACATTGAATATATTTCACCATGTCAGAATAATTTTTTCCATGTTTCCAACGATAGTTAATTATTACAGTCCACGGGAAAGTGCTTTTATAATATGTAGATTATTAATCTAAATTGATGTAATATCCATGCACGATAAGCTTTTGTCACTATATATCTTATGTATTCTAGTGAAGTTATTATTAGGTTGATGAGATAATATGATACTTAATTGTAGGGGATGTTCATCGATGGATGATGGAAGAAATATGATACTCATAATTTCCTGTATTCCATATTATTGATAATAGAATTGACTTGGTGGGAATACACATGGAAGGATGGGGGTGTGAGGTTAATATTCTTTATGTTTACACTACCCAACTGAGGAATGGTTGGGACATGATGTAATTATTATTATTGTGTCAATGTGGTTGTGGAGGTAGATATATAGGATTTTGGTGATGAAATTGTGGATGTATAACATGTTGTTCTTCAGATATGTATCTGTTGTTGACTCATACTAGCTTCCATAGTCTTATGAGAGGGTGATCCGACTTTATCACTACCACATTGAGGGAGATCCCCTAGGTGACAGTTTCGAACTAATATGTGTAATAGTTAGGCCTAGTAGAGAATGTGTGAATGTTGGTATTATAAATTAGTGGTACATATTGTGTATTTTTATTGTTCATAAAGTAGGTTTGTTTTTGGATGTGGCAGATTTATGAAAATATATAGTTGGTATTAGTTGTTTTTTCCATCTTGATAATATTTGATATTATGGCCCATCGATTATAATTATTTCTTTCATTCTTATTAATGGTGATTATGTTTTAAATTTTTTCATTATAGGGTTCAATATTTGTAGGGACCCATATCTTAATGTACATGGATATTAAATTATTTTTTCGGAATACTAATACATAACAAAAACAGACACACAAGTACCGTAATAGTTCAGTGTCTTTGGAAAATTGGAAAAATAATCTTCTAATCATGGTGAAAGATCTTCAATATCTCCCAGAAAGATCTTCCCCTTTATTTTTCTTACCTAAAACCTTTATTTATATCCTAGGGAAATAAAAAAATATAAAGGGTTTGCTCAAATTCTCATTAAGGGTAAGAATGGAGAAAATAAAACAAACCATATAAATTTGAACTTCAAAACATGAACATAAAGTTTAAACATCAAAATCATGAGTTGTGAAATAAATTTTGGAAGTACGTAAGGAATAGATCAAAACGGAAGATCAATCATAGCATGGGAGTAAAACATGTAATTGTGGAAACCATTAAGCACATTTTAGGACTTCCATAGTAGCCATGGCATTACTGCCAAGACCATCTTAGTGGACAGAGTCCCTTTTTGAATCGAGTTCACTCCTCATTCCAGTCCAGTACCACTGAACCAGATTAACTTACCATTCCAGCCATGTCTATCTCATGAGATATAAATCATTACCCTATATATTGGAGAGAGATATAGCTTCCACCAATCTCATAATGAAATCATTCTTACTTTTTCCACAACATAAATATAAATCATTCATCATAACCCAAATAATAAAAATGGGTTTCATAAACAACATTCCATCATAACATAATCCATATAAAAAAATGGATATCATTTCATCATCTGAAAAGCGAATCCATTTAAATCATATAGACATTATACATGAAACATACACATATGAAAAAATATCATCTTAGAGGGAAAATGGTTTTGATAAAACACTTGAAAAGAATTCTTGAGGAAAATATCCTTTGTTCTTAAAAATCATTTTTATTTCACATAATGCCATGAAATTTTAAAAGAAAAAGATTTTATTGAAAATAAACATGAAATATTGTAGGGTAAGCTTCATGAAAATGAGGCATTATAAAACTATAAAAATCCGTTCCTGCACTATAAGTTAAAAGAAAATTCTTCTTGTACTTTTTCCAGAAAAGAAAAAAAGTACCTTTTGTGGTAAACATAGGAAAGATTCCTTCCATACAATGTGCTAAAACTAAAAAAAGGGTAAATATGACATTAAACATACATGGAAGAGTAGTAAAAATTTTATGAAATCATTTTTAGAAAACTTGGACATGGTTGATAAACATAACCTCAGTAAATACTTACGTATAACCAATATCAGATAAAAAATGAGATTGGAAAATTATCCCTTACCTTCTGTCTGATATGTTTCGTATGTATCCAAACCTCATGTATAATGATTTAGATAAAGTCATTGACATATTACAGAATCATATTCACTATAATGATATCATATATTGTTCACTTATGACTTTATATTACCCTTTCTTTTGTAAATTTCATGTTAAAGCTGCGTTTCGGGTAAAATCGTTTATTTATCGTATATGTTTCGACTTATTGTTCTTGATATTATTACTTATATCATGATTTAATTAATTCCAGAATATAAAAAATTATTTTTATATAATATATATTACACATATACATATGTATATGATAGATTGATAAATAGAAAGAAATACACCGTTCATGGAGACGGTAGGCCGTACGTATGCATGAACCATGTTTTTTCATTTCCATATTGAATTGAATGGAATTAAGTAGATGACATACATATATATATATAAATAAATTCAGTAGAATTATAATTTTATATATTTCATGACTACTTGTTATATATACTTCATAATC
Organism: Viscum album; assembly: GCA_963277665.1. Taxonomy (NCBI): domain Eukaryota; kingdom Viridiplantae; phylum Streptophyta; class Magnoliopsida; order Santalales; family Viscaceae; genus Viscum; species Viscum album. Next base: position 117,779,056 of record OY728127.1, read on the forward strand.
ATTCTGGAATTGTTAACATGGAAAATGAATCTCATCGCGTCATGGAGATGGTAATCCGTACGTACGCACGAGTGATGATATCATTCCCATATTTATTGAATGGTATTGGAGTGGATTATATAATATCACAGAATCATTATGATGTTGTAATAATTATATATAGTTATTCTTTACACCATTATACCCATCCAAGTCAGGTGGTGGTGGAAACACTGATTACACCACGGCGTGGAGATGGTATTCCGTACGTACGCACGCGTGGTGAATTCATTTTCTATAGGATGGATAGAAGGTGAAATAGGTTTGTTTCATAATTATAATAAAATATAATTATATATGTAATACTTATGTTATTACTTTATAATGAAAAAACTAAAGAAGATTAAGAAGAAGAAGAAAGAAACCTAAAAGAATCAGAAGAAGAGATTACCTCTTCTTCGACGCACCTCCTTTAAGATTCCTCTTAAGGAAGTAGAGTTGGACTTTTGAGAAGACCAGAACCTCCAAAATGGTTCTAGGGAAGAGTATAAGAGAAATGGCCAGATTGTGGCCGAGCTTCAATGCTAAAAATGGTGTGAAGAGAAAAGGGAAGGGGTGCCCTACTTATAAGGGAGGAGAGGGGCACCTTTGGAAAACATAAAATATTTTTTTATAATAAAGTCATATTCAGTTTTTAATAGATCCAAATTAATTTATTTAGAAGCTAAGGTGGGGATGGGTCAATATCCTCTCAACCAATAGATATTTGACAAGTTTAGGTTACTATTTTAACCTTATCATTTACATTTAACATTAAGTTAAATAAATAAACTTTTACCGCGTCTTCTTGTTTTCATACACTATATGGTTAATAAACATACTATAACAAAGAAAAAGAACCCAAAGATGTTCATTATTAATATATATAACCTTATAAAAGTAATTTGATAGAACCTATGCTTTTTATAAATAAAATAACAATTATTAATATAATATTTGTTTTAAAAACTATTTTATTTCACTTTTTGAAACTATTTGGTATTTGATTTTTATGAAACTAATAACAGCATGATTAGTTATAAAATATTTATTTTAATAAATAATAACATGTCCAATTAACCTATTAAATTAGTTTAATTCATAAAAAGTCTAAAATTACATTTTTTTGGGTGTTTATAATAACAATTATTTTAATATTTAATTAAAAAGGTAATTACTGCATCATCATTGTATCATAAAAAAATTAATTATTTAATGTCTAAAAATTATGAATAAAATACCATTATGTAGGAAATCTTTTTAAATTTCTAATTAATATTTATAGTCGAATTTATCTTATTTATAACCCTGTATTAAAAATGTTTTAGTAATTAATCATTAATTTTAACTATTTTAACTCTTCTTTAAATAAAATAATATTAAATTTCCTAATCTAATAAAAATGGACCTAAATGGTAATATTTTATTCCTAAGGTTTATTTTGGTCGAATTACACTTATCCAATAGAATTAAGACTTCTTTTAGGGTAATAATAATATCATTTTTACCCTTAATTACCCCATTTACTTTTAATCGTGGTAAATAAAAGTAACAAGTTACTATTCACCAAAAATTATCTTTATCTTATTGAACCACATTTTACACCTTGATATTAATTTTGTCTATCGTATTTTCAAAATTCCACTCACAAAACTGTTAAAATTAAGTTTTATGTAAATTTTCAAATTCTTCTAGGAGGTGGGTAAAAGACGGTGAAAAGTTCAATAACATTTTTATATATCTAAAATTATTATAAAATTACTTCAATGAATTACATTGAACTTATATAGGTATTATGTATAAATTTTTACCTAAAATAAATTTAAATAAAATAAATAATTATTTAAATTAAAATTAGGGTTTTAAATATTAACTTAGTGTTTTCACTATTCATCGAAAATTGAAGGTTTTCAGAAAAATACCACAAATTCACCATAGGCTAATTTCGATATTCCAAATCCAAAAATGAATTCCATTTTAAAAAATAATATTTCAGAAAGTGGGTACTACAATTCATAACGGCTAGTTTATATAATATTATAATAACATATCATTGTTTAGTGAAACTCGGTATTGCGTACAACACACGCTATCGTGGAAGGGCGCGATTGCATGTAATGAAAGCCAAGTCAGGGTTGCATGTAGTGAAAGATTCATTTGTTGTTGCATATAACACAATCCAACCATATTTAATTTATACATTGAATATATATATATATATATATATACTCTCAATGTTACGTAAAATAACTTCTATCAAATGAACTTGAAATTTTGTGTAATAGGATCCAAGATTAGTGTTGTGTATACTCCAAGCTAATACAGTGATACATATAGCGCAAGATAATATTGGTGTAGTGTACGAAAGAAGATATGATATAAATTTAAAAGAAAATATCATATAAAATCTCGGGGTGTTACATTCTACCTCCCTTAAAATGAATTTCGCCCTCGAAATTCGTCAGGGTTATAATTGGTTTACTACTAAAATGTTTCTTTAATTGAAACCCACATTGTAAAAAGGAATACCAAAACTTATCTTTAAAAACTAAAGAATGAAACGTGATGTTTACCCAAATTAACTAATCACTAGGTTTCCACATAGGAGAACATAGGTGAAAATTTGGACATGGAAGAAAAATATGACAATCAAGTTCTGATGTAGAATGGTAGAGGAAATGGCTATGAAAAAGCCATCAATCACAAAGACATAAATTTGTAATGATCTAAGGTGTCATCTGATTCATCAGATATAAGGGCACTAGGACATCATTTTTGGTTTTCAAGATCATTTCCCTAAAGTTGAAGAGTTTCAGTTAGACGAAATACTTACTTTATTTTGGTATAATCTCACTGCTGTCCATGCCTTCAACAATTTCCACTTTATCTCTTAATGAAATGAAGATGAATGTTCATTCGTGAAGTGTTAGCAGATAATGTGATAGAATAATGGGTAATTTTATAAGTCTCAAACAAAAGGTTAACAAAAGTAATCAAATATACATATGTACATCTATGGTGAGGTTATTTGTATATGATTCCAAAAACGGACTTATACTTCATCTATCATGCTGCTTAATATAATAAAACTAGTTTCTACTAACCAGGGACTTCCTATAGGACAATGGTAGGCGATAAAGGCATGTCGCACTTCGGTTGTGGGTTCTATTCCCATATCTTTTTCCGACGTGATGGGTTGTCACTCGTCTTATGGGTTGTCCTTTTTCTAAAACTATACTATTATAACATAACAAAAAGTTCTGTCCTTAATCAATAATATATGATGTCTAACTTAATATATTCTAATCTTTAGGTTTATCCAAAATAATTCTTTCCAATATCATAGTATAATGAAAAATATTACTAGAGAGGTCATTCTACCAAGAATGTAAATACCATCATATATCCATCATATATCATATGATATATATTGTTGTTGGTCACATTCCAAACATGTGAATACCTTAAACTTGTATTCTCTTGAACAATGATTACCCATTGAACTTTAGTAAAAGCATGAATGTTGTCAAAAGATAACTCATTCCACATACCAAAATCTCAAAATTTCTATATGCTCAAACCATGATATCACTTGTCCTTATATCAGTCATGAGGTCATTAATACTGTCAAACATTTCATTATTTCCTTATCCCTTCTTCATGTCCATATTAGGTTCTTTCCAAAAATATCTTAATAACCTTTTGTGTTTACCATTACGATTCAACATATACTTTCTAAAACATAAGGGAAAAAATAGTTTAACAATCCTTAGATGCCTCATTATTCCATAGTACCATGAGATTACTTATACAACATTACTCTTTATAAACATGTAATCATTACACTACCTTCATAATCAATTGACCGATCTTGAACAATTATTTCATCTCATATATCATTTTTAGTCTCTTAATCATCCTCAACATAAATACTATGCATACGACCATGCTGATTCTCTTCATGAGACTTTCCCTTAGGGAATTGGTCTGCATAATGCCCGTACATTCAACATTTAAATCATTTTATCATTTTTGATGTCATAGAAATACCGTTATCATTGTCCATGGTGTTAACTAAACCATTTCCTTTACACATACTGGCATTGTGTCCATCCTTTCCACACCCAAAGCATCTACCAGTTCCTTTGAAACATTCTCCCTGATACCAATTCCCACATGATTTACATGATGGAAATTGAACTTTCTTTCCATGATGATCAACATGAAACTCCATCTTTCTCTTGTTAGATAAGTCAAGAAACTTACCAAAGTTGAGATTATTGATCATATTCTGAGATTTATGATTAGGAATAATAACAATATGTGGTGTTCCAGATCCAATTTCATTTGGTTTCTCATGAAGAATATCATTCCATTGTCCATCATATCCACAATTATCGAGAATCTTCCAGTTTCAAGCCATTTTCTAAAACCTATAAAGAATAGTGTGATTGGAAAAAAATCATAATCAATGGGGATTACATTCAATATCTATAATCTTACGTTTAATTCTAATATCGTTTCTGTAATTCTAGTAATATAACCTATACATATACTTAACCTTAGGGACATCCCTATACATACCTTAGAAATATCTCTAGGGATCCCAAAAAAGTTTTCGCATCCTAGTTTTCAAAGGTTAACTAAACCATTCATCTAATACCAACTGTAGAGAACCATATATTGACGTTCATGGACATTACATTACATTTGTGGAATACTTATACATAACAAAAACAAACACACAAGGACCGTAATAGTTTAGGGACTTTGGAAACTCGGAAAAATAATCTTCTAATCATGGTTAAAGATCTTCAATATCTCCCATAAAGATCTTCCCCTTTTGTTTTCTTACCTAAAACCTTTCTTTATATCCTGGGGAAAAGAAAAAATATAAAGGGTGAGCTCAAATGCTCAGTAAGGGTAAGCATGGAGAAAATAAAACAAACCATATACATTTTTTCTTTAAAACATGAACATAAAGTTTAAACATCAAAATCATGAGTTGTGAAATAAATAATGGAAGTACGTAAGGCATAGATCCTAAAATAAAATAAATCATAGCATGGAAATAAATCCTGTAATTTTGGTACCTATTAGTCACAGGTTTTGATTTCCATGGTATCCAAGGCATTGCTGCCAAGACCTTCTTAGTGGACAAAGTCCTTTTCTGAATCGGGTTCACTCCTCATTCCAGTCCTCTATCACTGAACCAGATTAACTTACCATTCCAGATATGTCTATATCATGAGATATAAATCATTACACAATTCATTGGAGGGAGATATAGGTCCCACATATCCCATAATAAAATCATTCTTATTTGGGCCACAACATATACATAAATCATTCATCATAACCCAAAAAATAAAAATGGGTTTCATAAACATCAACACATCATAACATAATCCATATAAAAATATTGGATATCATTTCATCATAAGAAAAATGAAACCATGTAAATCATAGAGACATTATACTTGAAACATACACATATGAAAATATTTCATCTTAGATGGAAAATGGTTTTGATAAAACACTTGAAATGAATTCTTGAGGAAAATATCCTTTCTTCTTAAAAATCATTTTCTATTCACAAAATTCCATTCAATTTTAAAAGAAAAGTATTTTATTGAAAATAACCATGAAATCATGTAGGGTAACCTTCATGAAAATGTGGAAGTATAAAACCGTAAATATCTGTTCATGCAGTATATGTTAAAAACAACATTCTTCTTGTACTTTTGCCAGAAAAGTCAAAAAGTTCCTTATGTGGTAAACATAGGAATAATTCCTTCCATACAATGTGGTAAAACTAAAAAAAGGGTAAAAATGACTTTAAACATACATGGAAGAGTATTAAACATTTTATAAAAGTATTTTTCGAAAACATGGACATGGTTGATAAACATAACCCCAGTTAATACTTACATTCTAGCAATCTCGGAAAAAAATGAGATTGCAAAATTATCCATTACCTTATGTCCGATATGATTTTTAAGTATTCGAAACTCCTATATAATGATTTAAATAATGTTGTTGACTTATTATAGAATCATATTCATTGTTATGATATCATATATGGTTCACTTATGACTTTATATTACCCGTTTTTTTGTAAATTCCATGTTAAAGAAGCATTTTGGGTAAAATAGTTTCATTTATCATACGTGTTTCGACTTGTTGTTCATGATATTATTACTTATATCCTGATTTACATTATTCCATAATATAAAAAATTATTTTTATATAATATATATTCATAATATACATATATATTATATATATCGATAAATTGAAATAAATACACCGTTCATGGAGACGGTAGGTCGTACGTACACATGAACGTTGTTTTTTCGTTTCCTTATTGAATTGAATTGAATTATGTAGATGACATACATAAATACATATATATATATACATAAATTCAGTTTCATTATAATTTCATATATTTCATGATTACATATTATATATACTTTATAATCATTCTTGATTTGTTAACATGTAAAATGAATGACATCGCATCGTGGAGACTGTAATCCGTACGTACGCACGAGTGATGATATTGTTCCCATATTTATTTAATGTTATTGGAGTGGATGATATAATATCATATAATCATTATTATGTTATAATAATTATATATAGTTATTCTTTACACCATTATAACCATCCAAGTAAGGTGGTGGTGGAATAACTGATTACACCACGTTGTGGAGACCGTATTCCGTACGTATGCACATGCGGTGATTTCATTTTCTGTAGGATGGATAAAAGGTGAAATATCGTTGTTTCATATTTATAATAACATATCAGTATATAATTAATACTTATGTTATTACTTTATAATGAAAAAACTAAATAAGAAGAAGTAGAAGAAGAAAGAAACATGAATGAATCGGAAGAAGAGATTTCTCTTCATCGATGCACCTTCATTATGCTTCCTCTTTAGGAAATAGAGTTGGTATTTCGAGAAGAATAGATCCTAGAGAATGTTTCTAGGAAAGTGGAGTAGAGAAATGGTCAGGTTTTGTCCGAGCTTCAAGGCTCAAAAGGTTGTGAAGAGAAAAGGGAAGGGGTGCCCTTTTTATAAGGGAGGAGAGGGGCACCTTTGGAAAACATAAAATATTATTTTATAATAATGTCATATTCGCTTTTTAATCGATCCAAATTGATTTATATAGAAGCTAAGGTGGGGATGGGTTGAAATAATTTCAAACAATAGATTTTAGACAAGATTAGGTTACTATTTTAACCTTATCATTAGGATTTAACTCTGTTAACTAATTTAACTTTTACTGTGTCTTCTTGTTTTCTTACACTATATGGTTAATAAACTTACAATAACAAGGAAAAAGAACCCCAAGTTTTTCATTATTAATATAACCATATATATTTCATTTTTCCGGAACATTGATTTTTATGAATAAAATAACAATTATTAATATAATATTTGTTTTAAAAACTATTTTATGTCACTTTTTGACACTATTTAGTATTTGATTTTTTTGAAAATCATAAATGCATGATTAGTTATAAAAAAGTAAATTAAATCAATAAAAAACATTTCAAATTAATCTATAAAATTAGTTTAATTCATAAAAAGTCTCAAATTACATTTATTTGGGTATTTATAATATCAATTATGTTAATATTTTTTTAATAAGGTAATTACTGCATCATCATTATGTCATAAATAAATTAAATTATTTAATGTCTAAAAATTATGAATAAAATACCATTATGTATTAAATCTTTTTATCTTTATAATGAACATTTATAGTCAAATTTATCTTATTTATAACCATATATTAAAAATGTTTTAGTTATTAAACATTGATTTTACCTTTTTTAACTCTTCTTTAAATAAAATAATATTAAATGTCCTAATCTATTCTAAGTGGGCCTAAATGGTCATATTTTATTCCTAAGTTCTATTTTGGTCGAATTAAACTTATCCAATAGAATTAGAACATGTGTTAGGGTAATAATAGTATCATTTTTACCCTTAATTGCCCTATTTACTTTTAGACATAGTAAATAAAAGTAAAAAGTTACTATTGAACAAAAATTATTTTTATCTTATTGAACCACATTTTACACCTTGATATTAACCGTGTCTCTCTGATTTTCGAAATTCCTCTCAGAAAATCTATAAAATTATGTTTTATATAAATTTTCAACTTCTCCTAGGAGATGGGTTAAAGTCGGTGAAAAGATCAATAAAATTTTTATATATCTAAAATAATTATAAAATGACTCCAATGAATTACATTGAACAAATATAGGTATTATGTATCAATTTTGACCGAAAATAAATTTAATTAATATAAATAATTATTTAAATAAAAATCCATTTTTTAAATAGTAACCTAGTGTTTTCACTATTCATCAAAATTTGAATGTTTTCAGAAAAATACCAAAAATTCACCCTAGGTTAATTTTGATATTCTGAATCCAAAAATGAAGTCCATTCTGAAAAGTAATATTTCAAAAAGTAGGGATTATAATTCATAATGGCTAGTTTATATAATATTTTAATAACATATATTTGTTTAGTGAAACTAGATATTGCGTACAACACACACTATCGTGGAAGGTTGCGATTGTGTGTAATGAAAGCCAAGTCAGGGATGCATGTAGTGAAAGATTAATTTGTTGTTGTGTATAATATAATCCAACCATATTTCATATATACATTGAATATATATATATATATATATATACTCTCAATGTTGCGTAAAATAACTTTTATCAAATGAACTTGAAATTGTGTGTAACACGATCCAAGATTAGTGTTGTGTATACTGCAAGCTAATACAGTGATACATATAGAACAAGATAATCTTGGTGTAGTGTAAAAAAGAAGATATGAAAGAAATTAAAAGGAATATATCTTATAAAATCTCAGAGTGTTACACTTTTTATTCTTGTATTCTTATTGAACAATGAATTTTATTAGATTCAGGGGATTGTTCTTCGGAGTAATTCAATGTTCTCACCACACAATAGTTTTCTATTTTTTATATGTGAGAAGACAAAATAAAATTTGGATATTTGGAAATCATGGACACAGTTGGTAGTTGACTGGGAGTATAGATTTTATTTTATTATATTATTGACTTTGTACATGAATTATGGGATGGTTTGGTTTCCTTTCATTTATATTCAGTATGGTGTGTCTGGGTATATGGCACCCATTCACAGGATTAAATTCTATATATTAGGGTAATTCCTTTAATATGGGATATTTTCATAAACTCAAGGTTGTTCATCAACAAGAGGCCTATTAAGTGTTGGACTTGGCTAGTCATTAACTCCAATTATCCAATACCAACAAAAGATAAGTACCTTTTGTAGCCTAAGAGGGTTACTTTTGGAATATAGGGGTCAAGACTATAAAAAATAATTTATCCCTTCATCACAATACCATCAATGACCACTCTAACTCTAAAATAAAACTAGACAATAACCATATAAAAACATCCTTAGCAATTGACTACAACTTCCAATTGAAGCAATACATTAGAAAATTCTGTATTTTTCATTTCCAAACAATATTTATTTATTAACAGATGTAATACCATATTTAATGAAAAACCACTCCCATCTATCACCCAAATTTACTGAATAAATTATTCATTCATTTCATCATCCATATTTTTACATTTATATATCATTTTTATAATTTTCTTGACTAATAAATTTATTTTATTAAACCAATATCCCTCTATTATATTATTTTATAACATCATCCATTTATATATTATTAATAATATATCAACTGATACAATATCATATTATAGTATACCATCAGGCATAACTAACAAAAATCTTTACTATCAGTATAATATTCTCCACAAATGACCCTACATTCTATAGCTAACGCATACCAATATCATAACAACCATCACAACATCCATACACATCCAAACATAATAACCCATAAACATATTTTCATGTTAATATAATAAAACTAACACCCTAAACTACTATACATAAAATTCATATTTATATTTAATTAAATGTTTTGTAATGTAATATCATTATTGAAAACACAATCACTTATTTTGTTTTATGCTATCAGATTGAAATTAAAATTAAGAAGCATTACCATTAATAATATAGTGTTTGAACAAAAGATCAAATGACTAGTATAAATATAGGGTTTTAAAAAATCAAACTGATATAGATAAAATAATTGATGGCCTCAACTAGTATGATTTTACCCTATAAAGACCTTTTATCAGAGAATCTGAGAGGGATATCATCAATCGGTAATTCCCTTTACCAATCCCAATCTTAGAGAAAACATCATAAGAAAGTGAGAGACAGTTTATGGGATATGATCAAGCTCATAGAGATCGCGCCCCAATCCATATTCACAAAACCTCCCCATGAAAATCTTACGGTGGTGAACCATACTATTAGGGCGTTTTTTTCTGTATTTAATGTATATGTTTCAAGAGCCTATAAATATTATTATATACTTTTTTTCTAGATTAATGAATATATTTTCATCCCATTATTGTTAAATTATAATTTTTTTTTAATTTATACAATAAAAAACAAAACATATTTTTGGGTAAATTTCAAATTTAAATAATGAATTAATTTCCATCAATTAATGTATTTTTATAAAAAAAAATTAAAATATATTATTATCTAATATTAAATAAATATAAATTAGCAAATAATTATAATTAATTCAAATGTAATTTTTATAACAGATCAAAAAATATAATTGTCAAAAAACAAAGCATTTCTAAATAAATGGAAATTATTCTTTTAATGTGAAAATTAAAATATATATAATTTTTTTTTGATAAATTTTATATTAATTTTGGAATTAATATTTCAAAATTATATAATGGTACATTTTTCATAATTTTCTATGATTGTACAATTGTTGGAAAAAAATTAAATACTGTATAAAGATAAAGTGGCCATTATATCATCATAATGACCCAAAAGTGACATAATAAATACTATAAATGATATCCACAACCAACCTTAATTTTTACAATTACAATAATTGGATAATAAGATTACATTATTTATTTTTTAAAAGAATTATGAATCCTCCACAGATTATAATATATTTTAAGGCCTTAAAATCATTTATTTAAGAGTAAAACTCTCCTTCACATAATCATATTGGTTTATTTATTATTTTATGACATTAAAAAATTAATAAAATGAAATAAACTCCCATTTTGCATAAACCAAGGCTAAAGTCACTGAATGTTTTTTTGGTTGTTTTATTATATAGAGTCCAAAACCTATATGTGAGATACAATTTTTGAAATATAGAAACATTTCATATATAATCCCACACAAAAACTGAATTCTCTCAACTAAAAATACTTGGAGCACATACATAATATTCTTTCACTTATCAAAAGTTCCTCCAAGGAACCCCCATCCTCTCAAAAATATCTTCCCAAGCATTTGGAGTCACATACTCAATTTAAGGATCTTTTCATTTCCCTTATTTATTCAAGTATCTCAATTAAATTACATGTTATATATTCATTTTATTATTATGTTATTTTTTATTCTTTATCAACCACACTATAAAATTCGGGTTCAAATAAATATATACTATTTTTTTCTTTATCCTATTTTTTGGTTTTTAGGGACTTCGCTTTGCTGTTGAAATTCCACCACAATTTTCCTTGAAAAAAAAATTATGTATTCAATACCATAATGATTTACTATCTATGTGATTCAGATTTATATATATATAATTATTTTAATACATACATAAATGTATGTATTAATCATTACATAATTCTGGAAAAGAATATGATGGTGAATGAATCCAAGTTATATGATCTATGTGGCACACTTAAGCATGAAAATGAAATGAAGGTGATATGTGAACCCATAATTATATAGTGATCTCATTCAGTGGGTAATGTTTAGTCTCATTATAAATCAATTTAGGATAGGGAATTAACCAGATTACTTTATAGGACTCTGTCTGTATTGATGTCTTGGATATAATCCTTGAAATCAGTTTGTGATGCAGTATTTTATGTTATTTCCACATTTCCCATGATATAATTGTCGTCCTAAATAATTACTCATTATTCATTTCCATTATATTACACATTTAAATTAATATTTTCTAACACGTTTTAACATATTCCATGATTAGTCCCTTATTGGTATTTTTAATTATCCCATTTCTTATTTATGTCCCCATGTAATCCCATTGAGTTTTAATTGCGAGAATGTTAAAGAGGATTTAAATAAAGATGGTGTTTTCCCTATTTTTAGTCAATATGTAACAAATCTAGTTACCAAGGACAATAGACCTATAAATTTACCACATTGTATTATGTTTAATAATATTTAATAAATCATGTTATAATGTGAAATTGTGAGTAGGGTTGTTATAGTTGGTATCACATGAAATATTTAATTGTTTTCAGGATTAGGGTATGAAAACTCTAAATAAATGCTTAGATATTAGACAAAGTATAGTAAAATATACATAATGTTTAGTAATTATATTTTATTTTGTTTATCAATAACATATAACCCTATTTTGATACTATAAGTGGACATGGATTTCGAATAGGTGTACCTAGGGGTAACAACTCTGAAAATGTGTGTCTGGCCTGACTCGAGGTAACCCGATACAAGAAATTTTACCTTAAAGCACAATTATTTTGACACAAATGGGCGATATGATTTTCTAAATTAAAAATCTCATTCTGAACCAATGTTAAGGGAACCAAAAATTCCCATAAGAGTACACATTATGAAATATATTATGGATAACATTGACCGGAACCCTAAAATTCATATGTTATGAAATATATATAAGTAATATGATTTCCATTTAGTGTCATTAAACTCTCAATTTTTTTGTTTATTAGTTTAAAAATACTCATCCCTAATATTAATTTCATTCTTCATATTGTCCATAGATAGGATGAATCTGGAAAACAATCAATGTGATAGGAAATATGATGACTGAACCATTGAGATAACGAACCCAATGGGAGTAGGAATCATAATCATTATGACGACACACTCCCATATGAAACATCTTCTAAATAGAAATTTGAATATGGAGGATATTCCAAATCTCCCTAAGAAAGATCACGTCACAATCGAGTATTTTATGCGACAAAGGCATCCAACATTCAATGTGTCATATAATAACATAATAATGTATGATTTTATCAAATATATTGAGAAGATCATCATTATCAATCATTGTTATGAGTAATATATGGTTGAACAGGTTGTTTATCATATGGAGGGTGAATCTGATCAAGGGTGGACATTGATAAAAAAATATGAATCCTACGGAAGTGATCAAAGTGATCGGTGTAAGGAATTTTGGGAAATGGTTCTGGATAAATATTTTCTCTGCACTCTCCATATTAAAATGGTAATGGATTTACATTCCATACGAAAACAATTATGAATCTCTCAGGTCATACGAGGAATCATCACAATATATGTATAACATGCCTATAGATTTTTTTTACCCATAAATTCAATATTTGTGGTATATTTTGTGATGTATTATATTTTATATGAAAAGCCATGGTGATTTGGGACATTGACTAATATGAGGGAATTCACCATTATTACCTCAATGAAAAAATAGTGATTCATGAATATCAAGGTTATCATAGGGATATGATGTGAAATGTGGAGTTTGACTTTGGATTTCCAATGGTTTCCAAAAATTTCTACATCCCACTTGTCAACTATGTGGTAGGAATCACTATTGATATTTCCCACAGAGAACAAGGAAATGATTTTAGTGTGGAAATTATGGACACATAAATAATGATTATAGACTGGAGAAACCCACTAATGAGATGGATGAAAGGAATGCTCCAGTCATCTATTAGTGTATTGTTTATTGTTTCAACAACAGCGATCCATGGTTCTTTGCAAACCATTGAACTAATTCATGGGTTTTCGGAGATAACCAAAATCCTCCAACGCATAAAGGGTGTAATTTTTATATCACAACCTCTGAGGTGGATCCTAAAAATGATTTGGTGATAGGTAGGCTAGTAATTCAATCAATAATAGAAGTCATTATTTTGGATTTGGGATCTATGTATTACTTTATATCATGAAATTTTTGTAGATCAATTGAAATACCACCACAAAACATGATAAATTTATATCATGTAAATCAATCAATGAAGAAAAAAATGGGGTATTTATTTCATCCAATTTATATAACTACTCCCATTCCAAAATTGTTTGTCCAAATTTCATTATGAAACTTAATGTACTCCCATTTGTAGAATTTATTTCATTCGTTGATAGGGAATAGATTTACCTTTAAATAGCCAACATAAATTTTCATTTAAATGAAATAAGTCATTATACTGTGAATCGTTCTCTAGTTAGTTTCATGTTAATAGAGGAGGATGAATCCTCTATAGCACCAACATTTCTATCATCAATATTGTTCCCCAATGAGAGAGAAAGTATAGATAAAATGATTCATTCTATGTAAATAATCATACTTGAATAAATACATTGTGATACAGAGTATGCTGATGTGTTTCCAGATGAATTTTCTTATCTTACTCCTTGCGTAGAGGTTTAATTTTCAATTTTACTTCTATGTGGGGTGTAACCATTATCCAATACATTGTATATAATAGTTTTTTAGGAACAATATGTTATAAAGAAAAAAACAGTATGAGAATACTGATAAAGGGTTAATATACAGATGTGCATCACTATAGTCTTCCCCCATCCTATTTGTAAAAAATAAGAATAGGTCAATACACCTTTTAATTCTTTTTTGTGAGATAAAAAAGATCACGATAAAGAAAAATTACCCTCTCCCATTTATTGATGATTTGTTCAACTATTTGAATATTGTAGAATACTTATCCAAGATGCATAATCAATAATTATATAATTTGGTAAGAGTGAAGTAGATATGTATCCTTAATACCAATTTTCATATAATGTACAATAATGATGAGTACATATTGTTAGAATTTAGACACACAATTTTTCCAACAATATTTTTGTACATGATGAATACAGTCTTCTGAGATTACATCATCAAATTTTAGGTAGTATTTATAGATAATATTCTAATTTACTGTAAAAGCAAGGAGGATCATGAGTAGAATCTTAGCACTATGCTAAATACCCTAGAAAATGAGAAGCACTATTCCAAGTAAAGAAAATATGAGTTTAGGCAATCAGAAGTCTAATTATAGATGCATATCATCACTAGTAATGGGATATTGATGGACCCTTCACAGATAAATGTAATTGAAGGACAATTAATGACAAAATCTATGACATATATCTATATGTTCTCTAGATTCGCTGGGTATTATCACTAATTAGTGAAATAATACTCAATAAGGGAGTCATATTTTCTTTAAAAGATTAGTGTGATGTGAGATTAAAGGAGATTAAAAGGAAGCTTATCACTGCACAGGTACTCACACTTCCCAAAAGTGGTGAAATATTCATAGTATTCTATGATGATTCAGATATGTTCTTATGATATTTTTTAATGAATAATGATAATGTGATTACACACGATTCAAATTATTTGAATGTTTGTGAATAAAACTATGCAACACATGAACTATAGATGTTTATAGTGATATAAAAATTGAAAATATGAAGTCATTATCTCTTTGGGGACATGTGTGATATATATAATGATCAAAAAATCCTGATGTATATATTCACATAGTACGAGATTAATATGAGCCAATGAAGATGGTTAGAACAAATCAATGACTATGATAACTCAATCAAACTATTATCATGGGAAAGCGAATAATGTGTATGATTATCTAAGTAAAAAGGATCGATCAATACTATTATTGATGAATATTTTGATTTATTTAATCATTTTATACCTATAATGGATAGATATGGGAATAATATGAATAATTATATTGCAGAATATACATCATGGGAGTTGATGATGATTCTATGAAGCTACGACCTGGTCTTGAGGTGATGACCTAGTTTTGGTGATGGATGTTCTTCCAACCCCTCCCCATTAGAGGGGGAGCTCTTTCTTATTCATCACAATAGATGTGACCTCACACCATTATTACCTTCTTTAATCCAGATTTCCTGCCCTCATTTTTGAGGTTTTCGATATGCCCAATATTTTTATAACTATACCGTGGATCACCTCAACTCTCTTTAGCACCTTTAGAATTCAACTCTTCATCAGATCTGTTCAAGCTAAATCTGGTGGCTTGGTTCCATCAGCATCTCCCCAGGGTTGATTCTATTGACAGGGTTTTCTTTGATTCCTAGGATCTCCATGATCGGGCGGTAATTTTTCTTCTTGATCTGAGGGATATCATGATTCGATTTGGGTAAATGGATTATCTCATCAATGCGTGGTCTAAGGATCCTCAGAGATGTTGTGGTTCATATTTATATCTTCTTCGGTGGAATTCAGAACTTCATTTATAGATATATAATCCAAAATTGGTGATTTGGGTATGTTTCCTTAGTCTTATACATCCTATTTATAACACTTCTATTTTTCATATTCTTAGAAATATGGCCAGTCATTACCTGTGTTTTGATACCAAAACTGATTTTGTGTGTCATCCCAACATCAACTGAATCTATGTGGAGGTTGATGGCTCCCAATATCTGATTGATTGGGTTTGGAATACTTAAGGGAAATAATTCTAGTGGGGACAAGCTATTTTGTTTTGTTAGTTAATAGACTATCTCAGTTCACGAAATTGGTTGGGTCATCGTGCTTCCTCTTCCAGGAAAGGGTCTTTGAGAAGGAAGGTGTCCAGGTGGGGGAATAATGGTTTGGTTGTCTATGATGGTTCCATTATGGATAAATTAGAGATATAGGTGAAGGATCTGTCAGATGGAGGGTTTCATGATGACCAATCCATGATCCCTTAGCCATGGGTTGTGGATGTCAAGGACTGCGGTGGCAATGAAAAGGGGGATCAGCTAATAAAATCAAGTGTGGTGCATCCTGGGCTGAGGGTCAAGGATATATTTTACTGGCTGAATTGGGATTTGGAGGAGGATGGATCTATGAATGTTAGTGGTGAATATTCTTTTTCTAATAAGGTTTCAGTGGGTGCTTATAAAGTTTCAGTTCTTAAGGGATCTTCAAAGGTGGCAATCCTTTAAAGGGAAGTGGTTACTATTGAGTTGTGAAATTGGTGTATGAAACTGCACATATATTTTGAGTCTAAATATGCTCAGATAATGGAGAGGTATTCTCCTTTAAAATCATTTTGTGATGTACTGGAAAAGTATGGAGTCCATAATGGTAAAGACTGTGGTGAAGCCTCCCTATGTTTGGGACTTGTGGGTGAACTTGAAGTAAAATATCCAGTTTATGCTGAACACGCCAATGATGAATGTTCTCTCAGACTGGTTCAATAGGGTACCAACATTCCTCCACACTACATGGGTCCTGGTTTTGAGTTGCCAAAATAGAAAATAACATCCTTTGTGAAGCAATTTGTTGATGGAAGTGGTGCACATATGAAGATTTTAGTTGAGATGAAACCACATTCTAGGAAGCATGCGACTAACCTGGAACATGGTTACTATTTTGAGGGATTGGTGAATGATTAATTTGATTTGAATCAATATTGGGTTGTGACGTTGAGCATAAAAACTTATGAGGGTCAAAGTTCTGCATCTCTAGGTGTTTGTGTTGGACCATTGATAGTCTCCATTGGTAACTATGTACAAGAACTGGAGAATGAGAAGACCTCCCCTGCTGATGAGGTTACTACAATATATATAGATTGTAGTACTTCTTTGGATACGATAGCTTCATAAGGTATTGTGAAGAAGGGGATATATGTTGTCCACATGTTTGTGGATCACCCATATTGTCTTGCCTTTATTGTCACTAACAGTCAATCTCAGTAGGAACATGGATCGAGTGAGGGTTATCATGAGGTACACATTTCCGGAAAACGGGTGGGATTTCTCTTATAGTGACAAGGATAATGATAGGGGTAAGGTCAAAAATTCCTATAATGATGTTGTTCAGGGTGGTAAAAAGAATGTGGGATTGAATATGGAGGCGTTCATTTCACCCCCCCCCCCATGAAGAAGGCCATGGAATGATTATTCTTACATGGAAAATCCAATATCTACCAGGTCTTCTATCAGGAAGGACGGCTGCACTACGCTGTGTTCTAAATAGTTTCTTTCATTGTAGAAGATGAATTTTATAAGGAAGTATGCCATGTTTTGGAAACACTATGAATGTTTAGAGTGGGAATCAGCAACTGCATAGGAATCAATACATCAGGGATGTGGTGATGGGTCTGATTTTTATGATCTATAGTTGTCTTTATCAACTTATTTTACCTGCTTATTGTACATTTATTTTTTTCTTCTAATAAATGTTTAGAGGCTGGCCTATGACTAATCTTCTCTAGTAACATACATCATTATGTCATGTATGTCATAAAGTGAATGTTGAATGGAAAACATATAAGGGGATGGTGCAATCATTACCCATAAAAACATGAAAATGGGAAAAAATGACCATGGAATTTGACACAATATTTAAGAATAAATAAATAGGAAACAATAGTATATTGGTTGTGGTGGATCATATTACACAGTCTTTACCCTTTATTGTGATTCGAGATGAATTATCACTGGATCAACTTTCACAGTTCTACATTTGATAAGGGGAAAGGCATCAGGGTGTACACTTATATATTTTATCAGATTGAGATCCAAAATTTACCTATAAATTCTTGAAGAGTCTCCCAAATTATTTGAATACATATATTAACATTATCATAAACTATCACCTTTATAATAATGGAAAATATTTGAATATTATCCATATACATGAGAGTATGTTGAGATCATGCTCAATTGATTTCAATAGAGGATATAATCAATAACTTATTTATGATCAAATTCTCTTTCAAAAATAGTTCCCACTCAAGAATAAAATTGGTCCTTATAAATACCTATACGATAATAGGTTCATAACACCCACATTTGGAATGATGTTGGGGAATAAAAACTGTTAGGTCCTAAAATGGTCGAGGAAATGGTGGAAATGGTTATGGTCATTCTGCAACACATCACAGCTGCTCAGATTCGATAGAAGATATATGTTTAAAATCATTGACGAGACTAAGAGACTGTATTTAGAGACATGGTATTCCTCATCATATGTTCATTGAAGAAATTAATTTGATTTGTTAAAATGATAATGCTTAGTCTAAGATATATAGTCCCATTTGGATCATTGATCGCATTGAAGCAGTGGCATGCTGACTTGTAATTCAACCTAGCCTATCTCATGTATATGATGTATTCAATGTATCCGTCATGATAAAATATATTCCAGAATCCTCACATTAAATCAATAAAGAGGTGGTACCATTAGATAATGACCATACCTATGAGGGAAAACATGTGAATATCTTAGATCATAGAGACAATTCTCTATATAATAAGAAAATCAACTTGGTCAAAGTGCTGTGGAGAAATGACATGACAGAAGAAGAGTGATAAAAACCGAAGGACGTGATGAATCATAATTACCTTCCTCTCTTTTAATGATTCAAATGGAGATATATGTTAACAATCATTGATGATACCAATAGAATGTATTTAGAGATGTGGTATTCCTCATCATATCTCAATGGAAGATATTTATTTGACTTGTGAAAATGATAATTCTTAGTCTAAGTTACATAATCCCTCTTTTTATCAATGATCGCATTGAAGTGGTGGCATGCGGGCCTGTACTCTAACCAAACATATCTCAGGTATATGATGTATTCAATGTATGCATCTTGATAATATATATTCAAGAACCCTCACATGTAATCAATATAGAGGGGTAACATTAGATAATGACCTTAACTATGAGGAAAAACATGTGAATATCATAGATCATAGAGACAATTCTTTATGATATAAGAAAATCCACATGGTCAAAAAACTATGGAGAAATGACATGTCGTAAGAAGAGATGTGAAAACCAAAGGAGGTGATAAAATAGAATTACCCTATTCTCTTTTAATGTGTCAAATAAAAAATAGGAGGGTGATATTTCTAAAGGGTAGAAGACTGTAATGACCAGAACACTTATACATAAAATTACCGAATTGATTTAATTAGTGGTATTATAATGTAATATGGTAATAGAAAAAACATACATTTCTTCTATTTTATCTGATCATTTTTAAATCATCATTAATTATCACCACAATTGATAATATTTACGTTGAAAAGTTATCATATTATAAGTATAAATATCGGATTCTAAAAAATCCAATTGACACAATCAAAAGAAGTGATGACCTCAAACAATATGATTGTACCATATTAAGACCATTTATAAGAGCTTTTCATGGAGATAACATCATTGGTATTTCATATATATAATTAATATGATTAAATCCAATAATAAAAGTGTGATAAAACCTATTAATAAGAGATATTCATGTTCATCAAGATCATATCCCTATCAATGTTCGTCAAACCATCCCATGAAAACCTCACCATCATGCACCTTACTATTTGGGAATTTTATGGTTTATTAAAGATATGTTTATGAAGACCCTATAAGTAAACGTATTTAAAATATTTTTTATAGAATATTAAATGAACTTTTTCCCATTGTTGTTACGTCATAGATGATTTTTATTTTTATACAATTAAAAATAATTTGTATTTTTAGGTAATATAAAATTCAATTAAAGAATTTATTTTAATGAAATAATTTATATAAAAAAATAATATTTTAAATAAATTTTATTTTTAACTATTATTTATTAAATATAAATGATTGAATAATTTTTATGATGTGAAATGTATTTTTTATATGGGTTCAAATACATTTAATGTAATGAATAGAGTATTTATCAATAAGTGTAGGTTCTTAAATTAATTATGAAATTTCAGATATTTATAAAAATATTTTTATAAAAGGAATTTTATTTTTTGAATCATAACACTGAAATTATCAAAAATTTATTTTTTCCAAATTTTTTGAGACAATCAATCTTTCATGTTAAAATTAAATACCGTATAAATATACAATTATATATTAAAACCTCATAATGACCCTAAAGTGATGTAATAAATTTTATAAATAGATTCCAAAACCTAATTTCAATTTTTAATTTTATGTAATTTAATTTTAGGATTGTTTTATTTAATTTTGATTTGAATTTTGAATTCACCGTCATTTATAATATATTTTAAAATTTTAAAATTTTTCCTTTGACTGTGAGTAATGTCTACATAAGAAAGGGAATTATTAATTTTTTATTTTAGGCCTGTAGCATTTTAATAAAATTAAAACTAGTCCATTTTGGTAGAAACCATGGTAAAACCCCATGGTAGGGTTTTTAGTTTTGGTTATTTTATCATATAGAGCCCAAAACCATTTTTTAGTATTATTAATGAAATCCAGATACTTTTCATATGAAAACCCATCCAATATCCCACTATTATTCACTCATAATACATATATCACATCATTTCTATATCATACCCTCTCTATATTCATCACAAGGATACCCCACGTTCTTAATATGCTTCTGTCATGCATTTGATGTCACACACCAAAGTAAGGGATCATTTCCTTTCTTTTATTTTTTCATGTATCTTCATTACCTTATATTTTTGTGTTCATTTATTTATTATTGGATATGTTATTATATATCCAAAATACTATCCAATTTTTTTTCCATTTTATGATAGACCCATTTTTCCAACATCATACCATTTTATTAATTTTTATGTGATTTCTTCATGCTGTAGAAAATTCACTATGATTTTCCATGCCACAAAAATTGTGTAGTGAATACTATACCCATTTACTAGTATGGGTACGCACATTTATGGACTTATAATACTTCCAAATGGTAAATAAATTTATTGACTCCACAATCCATAATCATGGAATGAAATATGATGATGAATGAATCAATGTTGTATGATTTATGTGGCACAGTTGAGCATGATAATTAAATAAAAAGTATAGGTGTGCCACAAATTATATAACACTCTATAGAATTCTATAATGAATAGTATCATGAGTAATCATATTGGGATATGTAGTGAACCTGATTTCTTTATGTGGATTTTTATGTAAGTATTTCTCAGTAGTTATCCTTGGATTATGATTATGATACAGTTTTTTAAGTTTGTTCCACATCTCCCATGATAGGACTATCATTCTATATTATGCCTTATTATTCATGTTCCTTTTATTTTACCCTAAGATGACTATTTTCAAATATATTTTACCTTGTATAATTTATATTCCCATACTAGGATTTATAGATAACCCCTTTCATATATATGTCCCAGGGTTATTCAATTCAGTTTTTATTTCAACTATGTGATTGAAGTATTCAAAAAAGATGAATCTTTTCCTGTTTTAAATTGTAATGTAATGTACATAATTCGAAAAGACACAATACTTCTCAATCATTCAGGATTTATTTAGTGTAATATTTTTTAATAAGTCATATATTAATTCGAACTAATTATCGGGGTTGTTATAATAAATCATTTAGAATAAATATTTTTGGAGTCTTGATTATTCAAATAGCTCATTTTTTTCTGCTTCACATAAATGTTAATTATATAAAGTTATTTCAATTTCACATCATGATAAAATTTCATTTCATTATTTTAAATTATTCCAACATGATATTATGAAATTTTTCATTTGAAATTTTTACACAAAAATAAAGAGGATCTCATTCCAATTTCCAAATACACAATATTTCTCATCATTTTAAATATAAAGTTAATTTATCAAAGAATTTTCAGGTGTAAACCTCAGTAAATTATTTCAAATTACCTATACTATGTCTATCATAATATTTTTTTAATATATCATTAATTTCACTTAATATATATATATTATTGTGTGAGTATATGTTGATCATGCAAAAAGATCTAGATAAAGTTAAAATACATGTCAATTTATTCCCTATCTCTAACATCATGTTTCTATTTATTCAACATCATTATGTTGAATAAAGATAATTACATCATGAACATACATTGTAATATCATTATATATACAATTTAATACCGATAATTCTTTAAATACCTTACATAATTTCTTGATGAAAGATACAGTAATCCAAGGAGATAGACTCCTCAAAAATATGTGGATGGATGATAGTGATAATCAAAGGATTAAACAAGGGTTATGTAGAAAATAATGAAAATAAAATAAATTATCCAACCCGTATTTTTAAGGGATGAATCAAATGCCACCATCATTATATAATTAATTAGACCACTCCCATAGTAATTATAGTAAGAAGAGGGGTCTTGAAAATTATTATTTCAGTTACATTATCCATATGAATCGAACATTTTATTAAAAAAATTATAATTAAACCTTAAAAAACACCACATTTCTCCATAGAGAATGGATAAACCCCATTCCATTATTTTAATATAATTCAATGAACTATAGTGTAGTGAAATCCAGAAAACCATTTCCTCCTCTGTTGTATGAAAGTAAATATCTCTTTGATGGTTCAATAATCTCAAAACCATACCAAAAAAATACTGATAAAATTGGAGTTTTAATGGTCCTTATTTTTCGGTAGTTGGATTCCATATGAAAAATGATATCCAAAATGAAAATTGTGGTTGTTTCACCACCCAGGGTATACCATAACACCGAGCTTCACACCTTACATTTATGCCAAACCAAAAATAGGTTCCTTATATACCCAAAACCACCCTTATTTGTTACATAAAGTCACATGAGATATTTTATACCATTACAAAACATTAAAAAACTCATTTTTTACCATTACACATAGTATAAAATGAAAAAATGAGCATTATGGGAATTTCCATCATTGTGGTGTGCTAAGTGTCACAAAACCTACTCCTAATCTCTCACCCTTCCAATAAACATGGTCCAAATTTTATAAAAAATACTCATGGGTCCAACGAACTCAAATAGATAACACCACACTGATAATACTCTATGGTGGCTTTGAGAATGTCGAAACTCATCTCAGACCTCTAGAATACATTTAATATCTGGGAAAAAAATAATGGCCCAAAAGGGATTAATTCATTAAAGAAGATACAATTCAATCTATTATCGTCTCCAGAAATTAAAATTACAATAATTAATTAGGATGGGTGTCCTATGAAAGAACCTGATGAGAAACTTTTCCATGATCAGTTGTAGCATGAACACGTCCACCAGCTAGGAATGGAATGGATCTAACAACCTATGATATAAATATCTTCCCAACTCTCCTCTATTATGAATATAAAATAGAGTTAGCTCTTTTTCCAAAATATGAATCTGATTGATGGAATGAAAAATTTAATAAGTAAAACATGGAATAAACTGAAAATAAATTATGAATGATAAAATAAATGGAAAATAATTAGACTATATCATAGAGAGGGTCGTTTAAAGATGATTAACATAAAACTACCCATGGAAATCTAAATAATCTTCATGACCAACTAACCACTTCAATGATACTATTAAATCAATAAATCACAATGGAATATGACCATTAGATCACTATCAAACTATAATCATTCTACATCAGCATTCCCCCAACATAATGCCTATAAAAAAGAAGACCCCATCCAAAGTTTCATAATAATATCTCAAGAGTCCACATATCTCCCAAACCCAACATTATACATGATCCACCTATCATTGAGAATACTCCAGTATTATTTTTATTGGGAATATAACACTCATGGTCCTCTCATTATATTTTTCACCTAGGTAATGATCTTTTTCATGACCAAGAAAATGAATTAATCCAGTGATACCCATTTTGTCTAGTTGTGAACAATTTACCACCATGCTCAAACCACCCCATAGTTTGAACCCACCAATAAGAAAACTATGAACTATTTTTGAGTATTTTCATAAGATGAAAGAAATATCAACCTCCTAAAGCCACTCATTAGCCATGGTAATGAAGAATCCACCACAAAACATTAACAATCACATTCCTTATATCATTATTTCCTCTCCTCTTCCTTGGGAACAAAATTCCATCATCACTCTATCATCATTACATCATCCATTAATGAAAATCAATAGTTCTAGTTAAAAAATCTAAATCACACAATTATTGAAAGGGTAAATCAAACACAATGAATGAACCTCATTTATCACTATAATCTAGAACACCAAACAAAATCACACTAAATAGTAAATAAATTTTAACTATCAATATTTAGTTTTTTTTGTAAAACATTTAAGTAATAGTATATGTGATTTTTAAATATCTTTCACATAGATAAAAAAATACAAAATATTAAATAAATATTTCTTGGAGGTTGGTCATAAAATATTCAGGTTCAATTATTGTGTACATACCACCATCTTAATATACCTAAATCTAAATATTTTCACCCAAATATTTTTTTATTGTATCATCATATATTTAGTTCATCAATTAATTTCCATAATTTTCCCTTTAATACATTATATTTAATAAGAACACATCACAACAAATCTTATAACAAATTTAATTGATAACATGAAAAAGATACTATGCTTATCCAAGAATAAAAATTGGGTCTTCAAAACTTATTATCATTATAACAAAATTATATAGTTTTTATTATTTATGATCATTTTATTATTTTGAAATTCAAATTTGGTTAGATAAATTTACATTTAAAATCAATATTTCTTTGGTATTTATAATAATTTTTTCTTTATGGAAAAAAAGAAAAAGAAAAATAATTCATAACTATTAACCATATATAAAAATAAATTAATAAAACATATATCCTAAAATAAATTCAAACCTATTTATCATAGAACATGTAATAAAATTTATCATTAAGGAATGAAATTCAACAGTAAACATGTTTTGAAAACATTTAATTAAAAATAAAAATCCTATAATCCACGAATATTTAATTATAAAAGATATTACTATGATTTTTATCAAGTAAAAAATATATATTTTAGGAAATTAATATTGAATTATGATTAATTAAAAGGCTTTTGTTTTTATATTTTCAAACTAATAACAAATGTTTTTTAATAAAGTCAAAGATTATTATCATTTTGTATGTTATAATAGAGAATTGTTTTTTAATTAGTTTTAATTAATCTATATTGATGAATTTTAATCATAATGTCTGCCTCAAATAAATATGTGTTACCCAAATAAACACTCAAAAGAATTTTGTTTAAAAAATACCCTAAATTCAGCTACCTTTGATAATTTGAATAGTATAAATAATTCATGAATGGACCATAAAGAAAAAAAATTAGTTTTTAAAACTGTATAATTCCTACTCAATACCCATGATTTAAAATATTTATATCATCTAAAAATTTTAAATATTTATGATTTTTAAAAATCGTCTACTAAATTTACTATAACTGAAACTCCTAAATTTAATTTTAAATAATTTCATAGAAAAACATGTTTATAAAATACTCTAACATATTAAGATGATATCTCTAAAACCATTATAATAATTTTAATAATAAAATGTGTCTCTTGTTGGGAAATAGTGAACATCAGGGATATTAACATTGTATAGTGTGAATTATTAAATAATTTATCCAAAATTATATATTCTATAATGTGGGGTACTAATTTTATAATAATAATAACATTAAAAATTTACATCCTTTTTTGTTGTTATGTTATTGTCAAATTGCATATATTTAGAAATAGATATTTTAAATCATTAAAAAAAATCTTCATAAATCATGATACTGATAAAAATTACTATATCAATAAAAAATATTTTCTATGGTTTTGAAGAAGTTATCATTTATAAAAAAAGATCCAATAAAACATGAAAAAAATTAAATTCTCCATTTTCCCTTTAGAATATGTTAATCTCATTACATCAATGAATTATTTTTAAAAACTATATTATAATAGTAAATAAATAAAATCACCTATATTAGTAAAATAAATCTACCACAAGCATACAAATCAAGAAAATACATTAATCATGTAATGATATTTTCGGCATTGGGAAATCCTATCATGCCCATACATCTATAAATCGAATCATCCAATATATGTCTCATGATTGGGGTGATTTCCACATACATCATATGAATAATTCTGTTAAAATATTCAAAAAAAGTTAAATAAATAAGCTTGATATTAAGAAATTAATTGAAATTCATTTAAATATATTTATTTAATTCATAGGAAACCAAAATTCAATAACAAGATCTAATAGATATGGTCAAATTATATTTATAATTCTCTACTTGGTATATAGTAACACAAAAAAATATCATTTTGTAGTCTTATTGTCACCACATCAAACCATTGGGGGTCCTAAAATATTTTCCCTATTCAGTCTCAACAGCCCCAGTCAGGCACTATGATTAACCATTTTCAAATCCCTAACAACCTATTAAGTGATAAAAATTACATACTCCAATATCTAACTAATATATCAACCATTACTTCAGATAATTATATACCTTTACCCCCCTCCATTGATACCACTTTTGTGCTGAAAATGAAGTGACAGAATTACCCATGAATTTTAACTCCAATGGTTTCTAGGTGGGTGATAAGAACCTGGGTTATGAAACACTGGATGAGATTCATTACCAACATATTATATATTATGGATGAGATATATAATGAAAACCAATTATCTAAACTATCTAATAAAAATATACCATCATCGCATAGAAATAAATAAAACCATTCAAGTCATTTCAATCCAAATAAATCTCTACTATAAATTCCTATACAAATCATTTGTTGTTACTACAATGTAGATTATGTACTCCTAGAAAGTATGGTCTTCCTTAGTCAATATATTCCTCATAATAAAATAAAATATCTACATTTATATAGAGGTGAACATAGCATATATAATTAT
Source organism: Viscum album (assembly GCA_963277665.1). Taxonomy (NCBI): domain Eukaryota; kingdom Viridiplantae; phylum Streptophyta; class Magnoliopsida; order Santalales; family Viscaceae; genus Viscum; species Viscum album. The sequence continues at coordinate 117,806,956 of OY728127.1, forward strand.
CATAATGCTTTATTTAAACTCTTGTGAAAATTTTAGTAAAATGTAGTAATGATATAGTGAGAAAAAAGTATAGCTAACATTCACCTATTTGGTCAACTACACATTCCCATACTCACCAAGGTTCACTTACCAATTATTGTATCCACGGATAATAAAATAATAATTTGATGAATATAATCATAGTAATCTAGAAACCACTTCTCCAATAATTTATTTCCCTCACACACAGACATCAAACATCGAGTTCTACCGTCACCTCTAACCTAAAGTTAGTTGAATCAGAACCCTACCTTCCCACACTCTCACATAGTTTGACATCTCATACTAACTTTAGATAAAACATCTTATCTGGTACAATAACATAATCCTCAATTCTTACCACATCCATAACATCATTATACCATAAGGGTAGTGTATCATGAAATTGGTGGGAATAAACCATTATCCCACCTCATCATGTAAGGCACCCATAGTATTTCTATCACCTAATGATCACTATGTCCTTAGGTACACCACATAGGGCTCCCACACCTTGAATGATTGTACCAACATCAGGATGTCACAATCCTTCTACTACTAAAGGGAGATCCAAGATATGAGGGAACACAACTATCCGTCCTCACTAAAAATGATTTTTGGTAAGACACCTCAAACTAAAAAATTAGTTTGTATACAGAATACTCATCTCTGGTGGGGTGCATATTGAAATCACAAGAAAATACATGTTTATGTATTCATATAGAGATAACAGCCTAGGGGTGTATAAAAATATACCTATACCAAAAAATCTATCTAACTAATTTATTACCACTAACCATCAACAACCACACTACCTCTATAACACAACAAACCAATAACAGTACAGAAATAACATTAATACGAGACCACATCTACTCATTTAATCATTTATTAAGAAAATTCCGGAATCACCTTTTCAAACATGTAATTTTAGATAATCCATTTTATTAAATATTTAATGAAAATAAACTATTATAAAACAACCAAATTTACTCGATAAATTATTCATTCATTTTAAAAATATTATTTCAATTAAAACCAATATCAATATAGATTTCTATCCAAATTCATTTTTCAGATTAAATCATCATCCAACTATTACCTTATTTCATCCACATTTTAATTGAAATATTTTTAATCACATTATAATGAATAACATATCGTACTATACCTTCTTGCATCGCTAAAAAAGATCCTTTCCATTTATATTAAAATATTTACCAATAAATTTTTATTATATAATTAACAAATAAAAACTGCATTAGAAAAAAAAAATTACATCCTTCTCAGACCACCCTTCAACAAAACATAACATTATATTTACGATTATATAATATATTATTCAACATCAATTTATTTTAAGTCTTGACTAGTCAAACAACCCATTTAAATAGAAAAAAACATATTAAAATTAATTATGTGATTTTATTCCATCATTTATGGAAAATAATATGCCAGTCAAGAAATTCACAATATTTAAACATGGATATAAGTAGGATTTTAATAGAAATAATTTCACAATAATAAATAGGGACACATATAAGTGGATAAAAATATAAAAGTATTTATAAATTTATATAAAGGGTCTTTTTATTTTAGAATCTTTATGTGTATACCACACTACATCCTCTTCGATTCTATAACCATGGTTAATTATATTTGTGATTAATTTCACATTCCATTCTAATTATTTAAATATATATTGAATCATTTATTTAGAATTAAAATATGAAAATATATATATATATATATATATATATTAAATTTACTCTACTTCCCATTCTAAAATATAATATTTAATTTTAATTAATATTCAATAAGTTGAATCATTTTATTTACATAGTAAAAACAAAATCATGGTAGTAATATTATTTTAATAAAACAAGAATGAGAAGATACTAAGTCTGCTTACTCTATTTAAAAGAAATTATCATATGGCCCAATGGGTTAGAATCATAAAATGGAATAGTTGGAAGATAGTGACAAAAATATATGTGATATAAGGATCAAGGGAAGAGAGAAAATAAAAACATGAAATTACAAACCCACTAATTATAGATGAATTCATTAAGGCCAACATCTTGGCGTAGTGAATCAAAATACACTTGAAGTGCACTTAGAAAATTGTGGATATTTAAACCTAGAGTATAAATTAACCTTCCCTTATAATATTGTGAATATGTAAAACTATTTAAAATCAACCCTGACTACCCCCACATTCTCCACCATGGTGTAAGGATTTTCCATTCTCTATTTTTGCGAACCATGCAAACATCTATTTCAGTGAAAAATCAAGAAAATTTACTCATACCCCCTAACTTGAATGTTGATATATCATTTAATTATACTTCCATTCAACACAAATTCCACCAAAACAACATAAAAAGGGTGTTTTAAAAGTCCACGTTTCTTATAGGTTGATTCATTCAGAAAAACAACTACCAAAAGGACAACCATGTGTTTTATACCAAAAGGAACACATCCAATCCCTTAAAATACAACACTACATTTACGTGAAACAAATTAAATGATGCATACATAACTAAAACTACCCCTAAGTGAGACTTATTATCATTCTATATGGTTCATACATTTACACAGTATAAAAAAAGAACATACCAAAATGAAAATCTCATAAGAGCTTTAATTATAGCCACCACGGGAATTTCAATTTTCATTGTGCACCATCTACCACATAGAAAACTAATAAATTTCCAAACATATTTTTTTCGAAAAAATCACCACTACAATAACGGCCTTTAACAGCGCTAAAAATGGGCTTTAACAGTGCTAAAAAAGCGCTGTAACGCTTGGTGGTGATAAAGGGGGGTACCCTTTGTTAGTGCAAAAAAAGCACTGATAAAGGAAATATTTATCAGCGCTATAAATGCACTGGTAAAGGTAGAAATTATTAGTGATAAAAGAGATCTGATAAAACAACCCTTTGTCAGTGCTAAAAGAGCACTAATAAATGAGTGTTTTATCAGCACTCATTTAGCAATGATAAACTGATCCTTTATCAGCTATTCTTTAGCACTGATAAAGGTGTAGCTTATCAGCATCATTGTAGCACTGATAAAAGCACCATTTCTCAGAGCTAAAAAAATGCTGATAAATTCCCTTTCTACTACAATGAAAAAATATGCAGCAGCACACTCGAACACCAGCAAAAAAAATCAGCATCTCAATAAGCTAATTAAATAAAGTATACCCATACCAAATTAACACAAAAATCATTATCTAATTTGAACTATTATTCTCGTACACCATTAATACATAATTCACAAGTTAATTAAGTACATAAAATTTTATATTTAACTTTTTTTACTGTGGAATCTATAAAAGATCACCATCCCTTACCAATCACTCATAATATACACCCATATTCTAAAGAATAAATAATGTAGTTTTGAACGGTAGAATACATGATGAGAATAAAAATGTACAACACATAAGATATCCAAATAAGAAAGAATCTGATTATACATGCAAGCCTTCTCCACATCTTCCACCATCAGAGTTATCATGTTTTCTTCCCCTTTGTATAGTAGCTTTCCCCTCATCTTTATATATGTATTAATCTATTATATCCCCCGTATCTTTTTAATTCATTTTATCAAAATTATAAATTCCCATTATTCTCTATATTTATTTGTATCACAATTTAGATTCATTGTAAGATTATCATTTTTTTGGAGTTCTCCATCATTATTCTATGAATATGCGGCACTCATTCATAGGTTTCCATATTTTTCTCCTAGGAAATGGGATGTATATTTTAGAAATCACATGGATATCGAGTATTTAATATTATATTGAAACAGATTTTACAAAATTGATAGAAACAATGGGAATACCCATTATGGAATCTGATTCCCATCAGGAATGCCTCTTCTTGGAGTTGGTAAATCCATATCCCCCTTGATAATAACTGTTTTATCCAAAAAAACAGTAAAATTCCATATTCAAAACCTCACTAGGGTGGCTAGTATCTACAATTTAGAATAATTTATGATATCATTTTTCATTTACCCCTGACCCATCAGAAAGAATAATCATGTGGACCCCTTATCCTTGAAAAAAGCAACACTACCACATTTGTAACCTATATGGAATAATTTAAACAATATATCAGAGATTCTTATCATATACTCTGGTTAAAATTATCCACAATGTTTTATGTAATTTATATAGTGTATCCACAACCTTTGGATCAAGCCTTATGACTGTGATGACACAATGGCCAAGCTCACGATGTAGGGGGTGTTAATTATCCAATTCCACCTATTCTTCTCTAATGCTTCCTTAGTGATACTACGACACAACAAAACAGGAAATGGTGTCACAATAGATAAGCCAATTTTGTTTATTTATTAGGAAATCGTAGTTTTCTGATTAATTTCATGTTATCATTCATTGATTTTTCACAATATATGAAATTCATGGGGTCATCCTAGTCTCTAGATGTCATCCACGACATCTCCTGACATTGATAATATAATTTTGGTTAGATGATGAGCTATCTCATTATAATCTATGTAAAACTAAACTAAGATTCAATACACATAATTATGATACGTATATGTCACCAAGGACCCTTGGATCGTTCTCATAAAAGATCAAGGCAATCCGAATGCGTTTGGTTGGATTTTCATAGGTCAGTTGTTGTTTTCAATTAAAATTTTGTCCATTTTAAACAAAAGAGAGGCCCTATGAGTGCTTGCGACCACACCATGCCTCAGATTGCGGTTGGGATGACTTTTACACGTCAAAAAGGACATGTTGATCATTCTACTAAAGGATCAACACAATCCAAATGCGTTTGGTCTGATTTTCGTACGTCAGTTGTTGTTTTCACATAAAATCTGGTCAATTTTAAACACAATAGAGACCCTTTGAATGGTACCGGCCACACCGTGCCTCTGATTGAGGCTAGGTTGACGCGTACACGGCACATAGGACCCATGGATCGTTATCCTAATGGATCAAGGAAATATGAATGCGTTTGGTCAGATTTTCGTATGTCATTTGATGTTTTCAATTAAAATTGTGTCCATTTTAAACAAAAGAGAGACCCTTTGAGTGCTAGTGGACACATTGTGCCCCTGATTGAGGCAGGGATGACTCGTAAACATCATAAAGCACCCTTGAATCATTATCTTAAAGGATCAACATAGTCAGAATGCAGTTGGTCAAATTTCTTGTAGGTCATTTGTTTTTTTTCACTTAAAATCGTGTCCATTTTAAACAAAAGAGAGACCCTTTGAGTGCTAGCGGCCACACCGTGCCTTGGATTGAGGCGGGGTTGACTCATACACATAAAAAAGGACTTTTTTATGGTTCCAAAAAAGGATAAAGACAATCTTAATGCGTTTGGTCCAATTGTCATAGTTTAGTTGTAGTTTTCAATTAAAATCAAGTCCATTTTAAACAAAAGAGAGACCCTTTGATTGGTACCAGCCACACCGTGCCACAGATTGAGGCAAGGATGACTCTTAGACATCAAAAAGGACCCTCGGATCATTCTCCTAAAGGATCAAGGAAATAAAAATGCGTTTGGATGGATTTCTGTAGGTCAGTTGTTGTTTTCATTTAAAATGGTTTCCATTTTAAACAAAAGAGAGGCCCTTTGAGTGCTCGTGGCCACACCATGCCTCTGATTGAGGTAGGGATGACTAATACTCATCAAAAAGGACCCTTGGATCGCTCTCCAAGTGGATCAACACAATACAATTGCGTTTTTTTTGGATTTCTGTAGGTCAGTTTTTGTTTTCACTTAAAATTGTGTCCATTTTAAACAATAGAGAGACCCTTTGAGTGCAAGTGGCCACACTGTGCCTTGGATTGAGGTAGGGTTAACTAAAAAACTTTAAAAAGGACCTGTGTATCATTATCCTAAAGGATAAAGGCAATCCTAATGCGTTGGGTTGGATTTTCGTAGGTTAGTTGTTGTTTTTAATTAAAATTGTTTCCATTTTAAACAAAAGAGAGACCCTTTGAGTGATAGCGGCGACATCATGCCTCATATTGAGATGGTGTTGACTCGTACACATCACCAAGTACCCTTGGATCATTCTCATAAATGATAAAGGCAATCCAAATGTGTTTGGTCAGATTTTTATAGGTTAGTTGTTGTTTTAACTTAAAATCATGTCCATTTTAAAAAAAATAGAGACCCTTTGAGTGGTTCAGCATTCTTGCATTTTGCTGGTGCATATCATCTGTTATAATGGAAAATGACTCATTGGAGAATAATGTTTGGTTAATTTATGACGAATATTCCTATGAAAAATGCATCATAAAGCTATATGAATTAGATCTTCCATCAAAACATGGAAATCATGTGATTTCAAACATTTTAACATCAAATCATACATTGATACAATGTTCTTGATATTTGATGATTATCCCTCTGGAAACTTTACATCATTGGAGAAGTTAAAAAACAGATATCTCTCCTCCCTAGAAAGAGTATAAGCAGTTGGAGGAAGAAACATTCGACTTTCACCCTTTATGGGAGCCAACTCTTCTTGTATTCCCATGTTAACCATGTCCAACCTTGCCTTAATTCCATCTTTTGTTTGGCCAGGGGCATTTATCAACGTTCCGATAACACTGTCACATACTTTTTTTTCCACATGCATAAAATCAAGAAAATTTATGACGTACAAACAATTGCAGTATGGTAATATAAAAAAATAATGATCTCTTTTTCCCACTGATTTACGTAAGGTATTTCAAAAATGGTTTATGAAAAACAGTGTTCAGATCTTTTACTTTCCCAAACAACTGATCACCTGTTAGTAGAGATGGTGTTGCACATTGTTCTGAACTTCCATTAAATGATGTCATCCAAGATCGGTACTTATGTCGATGAGGTATAAATCTAAGATGTCCTAGAAACACAGATTTTGATTAATGTTTCAACGTAATTGATTCTGAATCTTCATCGCACACGAGACGTCCTTGAGTTCCTTTAATGCTATAGCCTAACAAATTTCCACAAGAATAGAAATAATTTATTGTCCCATACAACATCGCTCTCAATGTGAATTATTCACTTTTATAAGCATCATACAACATTACACCTGAATCCCACAATGACTTCAAATCCTCGATCAAAGGAGCCAGATAAACATTAATATCATTACCTGGTTGTTTTGGTCCTGATATAAGCATAGATAACATGATGAATTTCCACTTCAGGCATAACCAGGTTGAACAGTTATAATTTACCATCATAACAAGCCATGTACATTGAGTGCTGGTTTGAAAACCAAAAGGATTCACTCCATCTGTAGAAAACACAAGACGAAGGATTCTCGGCTCTTTTCCAAATTTAGGATACTCATGATCAATTTTCTTCCATTGAGGAGAGTCAGCTGGATAACATAATTTCCCATATTTATTACTTTTATATCCATTCCACTACAATTGTCTTGTAGTTTCTTCACTTCCATATAGACGCCTAAACATTGGAATAATTGGAAAGTACCATACAACATTCGTAGGATTGGAATTATCTTCCTTATATCGAGAAGCACAAAAGATTGGGAATTCTGTAAGTGGCTTGTTCTCCTTGTGATACAACATACAGTTTTTCGGGAAGGAATGCATTCTTTCAGAAACCATACCCATCGATCATAGAATTCGTCGAGCTTCATATGTACAGCTTGGGAGCTCATTATCTTCCGGAAGCATGTCATTCAAGAGAGCAGGTAGTTCTGTAAAACTGACATCACTCCATCCGTTGCCTGCTTTCAACTTATACAACTTTAGTACAACTGAAAATGTTTTATACTTAGTGAAAGAAGCATAAACTGACGTCTTTTCACAACTCTTTATCTTCTCAAACAATATTGGGCAATCACGGAGTTCATCATCAATTGTCTTTGTCATTTCTTCAATACGATCTCCATCATCATTGACATATGTAATCACATCCTCTATACAGTCTTCAACATTATCCATATTTGTATTCATATTTGATGATCCATAAAGTGAAGTTTTATCCTAGCTAGTAGTTACATTCTCTTTTTCATAGTGTTTAATCCAACATTTATAACTCCGATCTATTTCGTGACATATCAAATGTTCATCGAACTCCTCTGGAGTAATTAGTATATAATAACATCAAATTAAACATGGAAAAAGGATTTGAGAAGGTTCTTTTGCATGATCCAATGCAAACATGATGAACTCTTTCACTCCATTCTCATACTCTACTGTAAAACGATTAGCATCCATCTAATTTTTATTCATATTCATTCTATATTAATCTCAAATATTATTATTTATGGTTCATGTACACAAAAAAAGACTTATAAATATAGTACAAGAGAACCAATTCCTTATAAAAATAGAGATTATTAGAGCCTAACCATTAGTATTTATTCATCTTCATTAAATATAATTACTTTAGATTCATTATAGATTTCTCAAATCAGCCAAGACCAAACACAAGAATAATCAAGAATGATACATCTACCAATCCTAGGTATCTTCCCTAAATTCAATATCATCATGCCTAAATTTCCATATATCCACACATACACATTTCACAAACACATAAAAACCATATCCACATCAGAACCAAAGTTCCAATATGGATTTGAATCAGGTTACTCTACTCAAGTGGTTTTGTGTAAGAAATAATAAAAAAATATAATAAGTATATAATCACACATAAATCTCATACTGGTGTTAATAATCTAATAAACAAAAGGTATCATTCCATCTATCAGAATACTCTGAAGGATCCCATATGCGACAGTAGTCCCAGGTGGTAAAGGTTCCAGAGGAGGAAGGGGCGAACACGCACCTATCGGTGTTCGAGGTCAGGTCACTGAGGTTGAAGGTGGCCCGATACTCCTACAAGGTTTCATTCCATATTTCACAAACAATGTCCTGGTACCCTTGGATGTTAACCCACTGCTGGTGGAAGTGAAATCGTTCCTGATGATCATTCCAAGAAGAAATGGAAACCAAGAGGGGGGAGTGAATCAAAATACCTCATGCAAGATGGAAGAACATGGTATTTGAGAATAGGTTCATGGATTTCATGTTGGCCAGACACCTATATAATAGACTCAACAAGCGGTGATGTCCCCTACAGTTGTTGCACTAGGTGAAACTATCACCTGAGAAGCTGATATTTATGTGGAAATTCCCACCCATGAACTGAACAAACTCCATGATGGCCTTCCTCTAGAATGGGCTTCTACCTTTCCTTTCCTTTGGGTCGGAAATGACATTAATGTCACCCCAACAAACAATGGATGGTGGCAAGGATTAAAGTTATTCTGTTCAAAAGGACAATAAATCCCCCTCAATTTTTAAAAATACCAATACCATAAACCATTTAAAAACAAGACATTTTAATTTATTTGGGAAATAATTCCCAATAAAATTCAATAAACAAACACATGGAAAACCATTTTGTAATTTTATTTAAAGAATAAACTTATCATTATTTTATACCATGATTTTCATTTATAATATAAAATCCACCAACGGTAGATGGAATCCTAATTTATTTCAATAAAAAAGGATAATTCACAACAAGATATCATCCATTCAATATATTATTTTCATTAATAGGGTTATTTTGTGCTTCAAAATGATGAAAATACGTCTAATAAACTTCAAATGGATAAAAAATGAATTCATGAAACACATGAATCCCAAAAAGATGATATAGTATAGAAACACCCACTTGGAATATTTGGGATCAAAATAGAATGAATCTGAATGAGTCTACTCAAATGAAGAACATTGAATCAAATAAATAGGATCTCAATAAAAGGTAAAATAGTTACTATAACCATAATTCCCCAAAAAAATTATAGGTCTAGTAAATACCAAGGCTCCCATAGCCCCAAGAAACAAAGAATCAAGTGATGTAGAGAGATTCAAGTTCAATAAAATAAATAAATACCGAATGAGGATCATCAATTCGAATGAATCATATATCCACCAAGTGATGAGGATAGAAGAGCCAAAATATCCAAAGGTGCTCCCAAGGCTTGAGTGGGTTGAGTTAAACTTGAGGGAGAAGATAAAATAAATATATGGGGGTATCAGAGTGCAATTACCATACTACCTCGATGCTTCCTCATATACAACGACACCACTGGCTAGATAGTGGCCCTCACCAGCTAGACAGTGGTTCTAGTATAAATGTTATAACCATAGGTTATCCCATTGGCTTGACACTATATACCCACCAGCTTTCTGATGGCAATATAATTATTTTGTATCCATTCTGAATCCCTTTGCCTAGCCAATTAACCTCACCGTCCATTCAGTGGACCACATGAAGCTTTTCAACCTACATGTTCATGTTCACAACTTCTAGGACAGTCTGGGACATCCCAGGACCCCTCAAGAAACCCAAAAAAACTCAAAGATCATTGCTTTGATGAAAGAGATACTATGATGTTACAATTCACCCCATCATTCCACATTTTATGTGAATAAATATTCTAGTAAGAAGGATAGAATTTCATGAGACAAAAATAAATTCCACACAATAATTAATGTGTGGACAATTCACAAAATATTGGAAGATGCACCGAATGGAGGACCACTAAGAAAAAATTAAAATGAACAGATAACCAATATTCCCAAGAACCCTTAATGTATATCCTCCAAGAACATCATACATCTCCACATGACACTTAAACATCACTAAGAAGTGAGAAAATCACAATAATGTGAAGAGACCTAGCATAGGTCACCCAACCATTTAAATTTTCAATAAAATGGTGGGACATAAGATGGAAATATACTGATAAAATATCCCTTAACCCAAATAAGAGACTGCAACCACTAACCTTGACGAACCACTAAGATTATAATTTAAAACCTATGGAATGGAACACACAAAACATTCCAATGAATCCAAATGAAATAACACAATCAATATCCATCAATTATTCATCCAAAAAAATAAAGTAAAAAACTAAAAAGGATTTATTCCTCTATAATGTACATGATGGAAACATTGAACTCCAACTATAGAATGTCACCCATCGACGATCTCATTAAAGTGGACACATACACATCCCAGTGTCTTGTCCATCAAGAGACTTCAAAATCCTTGTAATTTGAGTACACACCAAAAGCATATCTATGTCCAACCATAAATAGGTCATATAAAATGGTGTTTTCACAATGATGGTAAACTAATATCTTAAAAGATAGACCACCCAACACATCAATATTGAGCTCTAACTAAGATGTTGTGAATCAGAGGACAATTAGGAATAATAACCACCTTAAATTCCTCGAACACCCACCCAAAGAAGATGACCATGGAAGGAAACATAATGGATTTTAAATGGAAATAACCTAAAACATCCGTAGGTTTCCAGAAAAGGATGAATCATGTATCCTACAAACATCACAATCTCAAATATCCATTAAATATGTCATGGAAAATCAACATTTTGTTACGTGTGATGGGAGAGGAGATCAATATTAAAAAATTATTTGGAAAAAATGCCTTAAAGGGATGTCCGACAAACTGAAGCTCGAGGGAATTGTGGGTGGCGGAGTTCTGGAAAAATGAAGCTCAAGGGTGGTGGAGGCCCGACAATGTGAACTCAGCAGGCGGTGGAGGTACGACAACTATAAGCAAGGGCGGAAGAGGACTGACAATGTGAAATCTGTGGACAGGAAAAGGGGAGTCGCAGACTTCCTATACCTTGAGAGCTTTAGGTCGTGATAAAATGAGGGAATTGTGCCACCGACTTTATAAAAAATACTGACTAAGGTTTTATCAGTGCCGATAAAGAATACATTTATCAGCGTTAACATTTTAGCGATGATAAAGGTATCCATTAGCATTGTTTTTTTATATCTGATAATGGTACTCTTTATAAGCGCTGAAAAAGCCCTGATAAATCATACTTGTATCAACGATAAAATTTTAGCGCTGATACATGCATTCTTTATCAGCGCTTTTCTAGTGCTGATAAAGGGTCCTTTTATCAGTTCTTGTTTAGTGCTGATAAAGGCATTCTCTACCAGTGCTTTTCTAGAACTTATAAAGGACCACTTTATCTACGGTACAAAAGAGCTGATAAAGAAACCTTGTATCACGACTAAAATTTTAGCGCTAATACAAGGATTCTTTATCTGCCCTAAAATTTTAGTGATGATAATGGTTAATATTTATCAGCGGTATTACTTAGCGCTGATATAAGGGGGCGCTTCCCTTGCATGTTTTTTTATTACTATATAATTCCTCACACACATAGATCCATGAAAATCAATCAACAATAATCACTACAATTACTATGTTGTGGTTCCCATACACATTTTCAGACACATTTATTGCATTTGAAATTCATCTAATATAATGGAAAATAAAATGATCTATTTAGAGGATCATAATTATTATTAAAACCCATCAATTGTACCATAATGTTATTTTTCTCCAAATATTAAAAAATGGATCACATATCAAAGGTATTTTTATCATGAAATATGACATCTATGAAAAATATACTGAGAAATGCCTAAAAAATTGTATTCCAATATGAAATAAAATCCAACTAATGTACTGTTCTTATATTGGTTGAAATCACCTTAAAACCATTCACACATTATTCTAGTTCCTATAATCTATAACCACCATTATATGATAAACCATTTTTTCTACAATTCCATCTCACATTTTGATAATTTCATTAGCTACCATTTATTTGAAAAATGAAAATTATCTCTCTATTTTTTCATTGTCAACTCCCACTTAATCTTGTAACTCATATTTCATTCCATAAATATTATTTTGAATTATCTACTATTTATAAGTTACAGATAGTGGAATATTGATTAAAACATTTTCAATGGTCTCTTAAACATTGAGAGATCACCCATAACTAATTTTCATAACCTTCATAACCCTATATATTTTTTTGGAAATCTACCATATGCATCTTGGGTACTTGATAATTCTTGTACATATAACCAATGTACATTCAAGATGGGATCATATTATTCAATTCTAGATCATGGTTATACATATTTAACTTCTATTATCTATAAAAAAATCATACAACCAAGCCAATACTCAGATTAAAAACAAAATGTATTGGGACTTTTCTCCCAACTGTACCTATATCATGGTTTGTATTCATCCATTGGATATTCACATTAACAAATTTATTCTAGACATGAAAATCCTTAAATTAATTATTAACCAACCACTAAAATTGGTTATTCTACAACATAGCCAAAATTGGATCAATTCTAGGACATCTATTCAAAATTATCACTTAACATGGTATTGAAAGGGGTATATGAGATTAAGCTTAAAATTTTCATTAGATTCAAGTTGACAGATCATATGGTTATATGTTCTTCTATAACATATTCCATTTTCTTTTTAGTAGGACTAAAATTCAAAATAAAATAATCATAGTTAACTACATTATTATAAAACTCCTTTATAATTTCAAAATATAACATTATACGCGTTCTTATATCATAAAAATTCTGGTTCCTATGATTTACTTCACCATTTTTCTCAGGCGTTCCATGAATTAATACTCTTTATATATTTCATCCAATCGGTATAATTTAATAAAATTTTTCATCTATACAAACAAAATTATTAAAATTAAATTAATTTAAACATTAATCTATTCTTACATTCCACCAAGGTTCTCAAATTAATTATTGTTTTAAAAATATTAAAAATCATGAGGGAAAAACATACACATTACTTTTGGAAAAATCTATGAAAATGACATTTTATAGTTCACCCCCATGTGATTGAATCAATGTTGACCACATTATATATGTATAAAACCTACTAAATATCTGATTATATACATATTTAATAATAATTAAAATTAAAACATTCATTACTTCAAAAGTATTAATATTTCTTATGTTTCATACTGCATGTGATCAAGACCCAACAACCTATTTAGAACCATGGTTTACAAAATCTTATCAATATTTTTCTTGATGTCTTCATACCAAACCATAATTATTTTTAATGTAATTTACCTAGTATATAATATACATTCTCAATTATTATGATTATATAATCTCTCATCTTTAACACCACTAGCCGCCACTATGAATCCTTGTGTGATCAACCATATACTATCTGTAATGATAGTAAAAAATCCAAAATTATCATGATAACCAAGTGGAAAAATGATTTTCCATAAACCCATATTTCCGAAATATTTAATTTAAAGTTATTATTTATTTTTTCATCATTTTAATGTTAACATCTATATTTCAAATAATATGAAACACCTAACCATTCGTTAGTTGATCCTTGTCTTTGATTCTAGATACTTAATTCCACAAGAACACCTTCTTAGATATATAATTAAATATACCATTTTATATTTGAATCTATGTCTAAAATGAACTCAAGACAGTTAAAATGAAAAAAAAATTAATCACCTTTACCTCATAGTTTATTAATGAATGGGAATCATTCTTTATAAAGTAAAATTTTCATTCCCAATAGACCTTATGAAAGTAAACTTTTATTATATCAGTCGATAATGTGAATTGAACATAAAAAATGATTAACCATATATCCTTTCTATATTTTCCTCTCTCTTATTCTTGAAAATTATTTATGAGGAATATCCCCTTATACAGTTAACATAGTTTCAGTAGAACCGAAGTATTCCTTATTTTGGATATAATCATTCAAAAATAAATATAATATCCTATCAAATTTCATGCCATATCTTAAAAAAATTTACTTGTAGTATTTCTATATAATTACATAATTCTAGAAGTGATGACAGAACTGTCAATGCCTATATACCTTTAGTGAAATTTACACTCACAAGCACTACCTCAGTCCCAAATCCTGAAGAAGTAATTCACATAAGAATCCACCAAACATTATTCAAAAATAATCTTACTAAAAATTTATGGAATCAGAAATGATTTATTTATTTATGATCGATTATCATATATTTTCAAAGTAATTATCATCATTTTAATTTTTTTATGTACCTAAAAGATGTTAAATGGAATGTTCCCATTAAACATCATCTAGATCACACACTACATCTTCTGGTCTAGCATTTTACAAAAATAAATTAAAACAAATATTAATAGAACCACTTAAAATAGATACTCTAGGTCACATTGGAACATGTAATGGAAAATAAATTAATAATAGATACTAAACAGAATCATTTGGAATTATTTTTATGAACTACAAAAACACAGAATTTTTGTTCTTGGATAACACTGGTTGAAATGGATCATGAATTCCCGAATGAGATAACATGTAGAGTAGACATAAGTAGAAAAAATATTTCTAGATGGTATAAAATTTCCAATTCAATAAAGAATTCTATGTGGACCTATGGAACCTCACACCCTATCCATGAATTGTTCACAGAATATGAATACACACACACACACAATACACAACCAAAAAGGAATAAATAAAAATGAAAGGAAATAACTCACCAATTGAATAGTTTGATTTTGTGGTTTAGAAAATACCAACTCTATATAAAACAAAATACAAAATAAAATAATACTAGTAATAGAATTACACTGAATGATGACGTTATATTGACTCCCAAGAAAATTTTAATGGAATCATAATTATCAAAAAACATTTTTATTATAATTTAACTAAAAAATATATTTAAAGATAATTTTTATAGTAGCCTGTTGATTGATCCATTTCCTACACTATCTAATCATTATATAAAACCCTAAAATTGAACATGCCTATAATTAAAAACATATGTATCACATGGACATAACATTTACAAATTTTCTATAGTGAATACATCCATAACATATCGTCCTACAACGATACATTTAAAAGCTACCGAGCCGCCAAATATTATATATTGATTTGGTCTTCCCTTGCCTGATTTTAAATACTTTATTATTGATGCAATACTTCTGAAATGTTATGAATAAATTCAAAAAGTTGTTATAAAAATCACATAAGTTACGACAACTTGATATTTTCAATTCATTAGACATACAATATTTTTTTGGCCTAACTGTATTTCCTTTTTACATACAAACCATCATGCCATTGAGTACTATAATATATTATACATATAAATATAAACTATTATTAATAAATCATATTAACAAAATAATAATAATAGCATATCTAATAAATAATTGGAAATAAAATTTTCAATTTCTTTTCTAATGGTACAAAATAACTAATTTTATTTTTATTAAATTATTGTTATTATTATTTAAAACATTTAATGATTTTTATTATTTAATTTTATAATCATATCATATAAAAAATTCAATGAACATAATACATATATAAAATATTGCATTAATCAATTCTCGGAAAAAAATAAAAACACTCCATTTTGAAAAAAACTAACTATAGTCATTTAATATATTTACATGAATAATCAAAAAAAGTAATGAATTAAAAATAAATGAAAATCCCATAAATTTAGAATACAAAAGAACACAAATAACATAAACCTATAAAAAATTATGTTCCAAGTAAAACACATTATTTAATTATAAAATATAATTAAGATAAAAAATTTGAAAAATATATATCAATAACTAATTAACATATGTAAAAACCACAAAACTATATAAATTGATTAAGAAAAAATTTCATTTTTCATAATTAAATTTCCAAAAATAATATTCCATATTAAAATAGAGAACCTCATTTTAATTGAACTGATGACTTCGAATGGGGATACCAAAACATAAATATATTATTATAGTATTCACTAAAATTAAATCATATACTATCCATGAAATAAATAAATAAAAAGGAAAATATAAATGTTTTTTTAATAATAATTGAATTAGGGTAAATCATTTTCCTTTTAAAAATGAATATGAAGCTTTTGGAAAAATATTTTATCACATAAAATAATATAAAGGTTTGATAACATATTATACCATAATGATATAGAAAATAATGTGTCTCTAACACCTCGATATATTATGAATTATTTTATCAAATAGATTTAATATCGTCGATTTCGTATGTTATACACAACACTAATATCAAAAAATTCACTATATAAAATAAAAATATAATCATGTTACAATTATAATATTTTCTCCGAAAAAGAAAAAAATTACTTTTGAATGAAATATATTTTAATATTCATAATCAAATTTGAATTATGAGTAATTATAATCCTCCATGTGGTTCCTTAGATGTCATATGGATCCCTCATATTCTTTGATAGATCAAATATAATATAAATGGTGGTTTTAGACGTAACCCCTGTCCTTCATGGGTATAGTGAAATATTTAGATACTACATAAAAAATAAAATGGGATATCTCTTTGTCTCATTTTTTATCACTGTATCTCTAGATGCTGATATAATCAGATTCCTCAACATAGTTGTGGTTAATATAAGATGATCAAATTTTTGGATTTATTGTGATTCTTCTACATTGGTGCAGTTGATCAGAAATAGAAGAATAAATTTATCATTTAACATTACATCCCAATTGATTGATTATATTGAATATCTATTATACATGAATTATATCAATACACATTCATTTCATGAGAAATAAAACATGGATATTGGACATGAAAACAAAGAAGTAACGAAAAACGAGTTGTCTTAGATCAATAGAAAATATTATGATCCTCTTTGAACATTTAATAATTATTATATAAAAATATAGATTAAATATTATAATAATTATATTTTAATTCAATAATTGAGGCTTATTATATTTGGGAAAATCATCATTTCACCCAAAAAAAATTAAATTTTTAGTTAATAGTGAAAAATAATTAAATATTACTAAAAATGTTATTTTTCATATCACGAATGAGGATGTTCATTTTTTTAGAAATATTTTAAAATTAAAATAATTTCTTATATATTTAAAAAAAATCTATTTCTATTTATATGAATGAATTTTAAATTTTAATTTAGTAAAAAAACTTTTATATAAGTAAAGAGGTACTTACTTCTCAGAAACTATTTTCGTGAGAATAATGTATTATTATCTTAATAAATAGATGTTTTCATCATGTCTATTACCATTAATAAGTAATTTAATTATGAAAATTGTGTATATTGAATTTCATAATATTCGATCATATTTGTAATAAATATGTTTAAATTTGGTAAATAGGACCATATTATTTATGACCAATATTAATAATAACTATGAAAAAATTTATCACATTAGTTAAGGCTTAATCATGTTAATCATAATTAAAACTATGTGAGATGGAAAAAAATTCATGAAATTTCCTATTGAATGTATTCAATTAGAACCCTATATCCATTGGAATGAATTTTAGTTCTTTAACTGACACTTTTCCATGATAATGGCCTATATAATATTTCAATAAAATAAAGATAAACAATATCAATCTCTTATTTTAAATATATCTTATATGAACACATAAGAAAAAAGATTGTTATGGATGAATAATGATTATAAATTTAAATTATTATATTTACATTCATGATATAAAATTTAATTATAATTTCTAAAAATTATATAATGATATTAAATTAGTATGCATCATCGATGTATTATACCTCTGATTGATGTGAAAACTTAATATTATTATTAAAATATTAAAATTAATATGACTTGAGTGAGATAGTGTGGTCCGTGATTTTTTAAATACATTTGAAATATTTTCTTCATGTAAGGGAATTATTTTCATGTTAACAAATTTTATTTTTTTCATTCATGTATGTTTAAATGAATAGTGTCGGTATCGATGTTATGATACTTTTTGAAAAACATTTTTTATTAAATTTTATATAAGATCAAATAAATAATTAAAAAAGTAAAATGGGTATATGATATGGTTTAAAATGTATATCCATCACATATTTATTTAAATTGGAACAATTTGTATTGATAATGACTTTAATATATATTAATATATTTTTAAATTCCATCAATACCCCTACACTCATTTATAAAAGGAACCCATCCTTTCTAGTAATTAAACAATATTAGGACATATTGCTAAAATATCCTCTACTATTTTATCTTCTACACAAAAGTAGAATTATTATTCTGTTTTTATTCTTAAAAAACAAACCGTGTATCCTATATGAGGAGATCTAAAGAAGTTATTTAAAATAAGAGGTAATATCTATAACCAATTACAATTATTTAATTACTCTTTGTAATCCTCTATTTCTGCTATATTCTACATAAATAATAATTTCAGTATAATAAATAAAATAAAATGTTTTATAATTATTAAAAAACCTTTTCTCAGCCTCTTTCCATCAAATGGAATGTGAAAGTATTACCTAAGCATATATATTGATAATTGTCTCCATGTATCAACACAATTCATTTATATTACCAAATTTTATATATTCTTGTTATGATGAGTTCAATGTTTATATATGAAAATTATTGAATGAATAAACTTCTGGAATGATAATATCATATATAGCTTATGGCCTTCCAAACCATTAGAAAATGAAAACGTCGATCATTCATACATGTATACTACCACCTGAACAAAGAGATGTGATAGTTTTTTCATCTATATTTTATTTTGATGGTAATAGGGATGCATTTAATGAATATATATTATATATGTTATATATATTATATTATAAATATTATATTATAAATATTCTTGGAAGGTAAACTAATGTTTTATTTTTTTTCTTTCATCCCTCAAAAAATGGAATCATAGTTTATATGTACGTCTAAAATAGAACCCCTATGAACAATATAATTCATTTTTATATCTTTTATATATTTTAATTAACCTAAACATATATATATAGAATATATATGATAATTAATTCATTATTAACCTTATGAGAATGATGTAACCACTCTAAAAAATACAAGGAAAAACATTAAACTAGTACATATATGTTAAACACAACAGATATCACCCATAATAATGTTTTTGTAAAGAAGTTTTAAAAAATGTGGGATAATGGTTTATAAGTGAAACATATCATATTTATTATATAAGAGATATCAATGTGTATAAAAAAAGTTAAAACAGAGGTATGAAATTGTTTCCTCAATGTTATTTATATTGCACACATGCCTTGTACACCACTATAGCTTTTGTGTGGTGTATATACTACCCATTAATAAATTTACATAATATATTTAATAAAATAATAAATATTTAAATATCTATATAAGGATATTTATTTCATGTTAATAATGATTATAATTTTAAAAATGTGTTATGTGTTGTATGTTACAATCGCATTATTTATTGATATTATTTAGTAATATGTTTCTGATGATGAAATCATATGATTTTACACTCATGAAAGTAATTAATTTTCTTCTTCTCATACAATTTATTGACAATAAATTTTCCTTAACATAATTTCTCATGAGAAAATAAATTATTTTTAATAAAAATCAATTTGTTTCTCTCTTAATTCTATCTTTTTTCTCTTCAACATCATTGACTTCTAAATTTTTTGTACTGATGTATTATAATGACTCCCATATAATTATTTAAACAATATTTTACCCAATATTAATTTATTAATGAAAGTTGTTTAAAATGAATTTTCCTTCCACATCAAAATAGGTATTTTTTAACTCTATCAATAAATGTGTGAAGTGTATTATTTATTATAATGTATACCCCAAGAACTATATTTCCAAAAATATTGGCTGATCAATTCTTTGAAACACACATTATAATGTTTCATGTTTATTTTAAATGAAAAATATTTCATTAATAATATTTTAAATTTTATGTATTTTAATGGGTATTTTGATGTGAAAATTGATATTTTCCTCAAAAAAATTTCCATGTCATATTTGGAAATTAATCTCCATATAATATAAAATCTATACTATTAATTATTCTCTGATGATTATATAATCCAAAGATACATTTTCTAATCATTATCAAGTTTATCAATTTTTTTATTGAATTGATATTTATAAACCCCATTTATTTTCCATGTGTTAGTCTATAGTAAATTGAATAAAATTATACGCAACCTATTTTTTCACAGTTTATAATGGGATGATAATATGAATGATTTATAATATTGTGGCCTAAAAACCTATGGATTTTATTGTGTGATGTAGGTTTTATTATAACCAATAATGGGGCTTATGTTATTACTATAGATATTGGTTATGTTATAACCATGGACAATGGTTATGTTATAACTATGCTTGGTGGACAAAATATTTATAAGGATGGTGGTTATGTTATAACTATGGATGTTTATTACATTATAACTATGGATGATTTTCACATTATAACCATGGATCGAGGGACCTATACCACCCACCATTTCATTGTGTAAATAGATATAAATCATGAGATAAATAGGGGTGGAATGGTTAGTTTACGCTTTTTATAATGGTGATTCTTCCATAGTTATTATCATGGGAGTGATCATAGACTACTAAGATGGTGTAGGTAGTGAAATCATTCCAATATGAATGTTTTGTAGATGATCCTTCACATCTATGGAAAAACAATTTATTCTTATCTGCATACCATAAACATATGTTAGATTCCAATGTTATGATTGTGTGTATCATGTTCTTTGATTAATTTATTATTCTATTCATATGAAAAAAAATTATTTATTCCAAGATATATGATTATGATATATGATATGGATGTTATGATTTTCAAATATTATTATCATGTTCTTATAAATTTAGGTTGAAGTTATTCTCAAGTGAGAAGTGATATCTAATTTTTTTACATTTATGAGTCACTTTAGATATCCTTTTCTTATACTTCCTTTCACTATGTTATGAAAAATGTATGTAGACTTATATATCAAAGAATAGAGATAATTATGAAGAGCATAGTGGGAGATGATATAGCTCATGTATGAAAAAATTGTTTATGTTTCCCTGTTTACATGTGTGTTTCCCTAATACGAATCTTCAATCGATTATTATATAATGTAATGAATATTCACTAAATAATATGTGATATCCACATATGAAAATTATGAGTCACTATAATTTTTATCTAAGTATGTGTTGGTTACACTTTGTAATCTTGGCTATGAAAAATCTATTGAGAACCCCATAGACAAGTTTAATTATTGGATAAAGTCTTTATGTTATGGTAAAGATCTAGAATTTCCTAGGATTAACATAATGTTTCATAAATTAAGGTGTCATTATTTAGACATCTTATTAGGGAAATATCATGTTTTTTCCTTTATACACTATGATTATTATTTATCATTGTTTTCTTATCGGTTTTTTCAATGGTTAGAGACTGAAGAAATAATGTTCTAGGAACTAGAATGGAAAATATTATTTATTTTCTCGTACAACTTTCACATTATGTGAATAATGTTAAACATACAAAAAACAAAATGAAGGAACCATGACTATTTTAACTACATCATTTAATTTTTTTTTCTTCTTTTAGTAATTCTATTGGCCCAATAGTTTCAGAGAAATAGTTCAGTATCATTGAAAATAAATTTTCAATTATCCAGTGTTCAGAAAATGAAAATGATTTTTTTTCTATATCTTCCATTTTCAAGGGGAATATAATGAATTGTGGAATCTTATCAATAATACGATGATATAGAATAAATTTAATTTTTAGAGTGGGATGTTAATAAGAACTGTTTTTTTTTTCAATAGGTATATTACACGTATTCATTATATAGTTATTAAGAAGTAATTCAATAAGATAGAGTAGAAGTATGATTACTATTTTTGTATATTTGTGTCAAATTTTAAAATAAGTGTGACATAAAATTCTAGTATTATCATCCAACTTAAAACTAAGGTTTATTGAATATTTAGTTTCTTAAAATCATGCCTCTAAAGTGAGTTATCAATAATGGACATTAGTATCTATGAGGACAATGTTATATGAACCATCGTGGAGGCTATGAAAATTAGAGATACAGATCAATATAATATTTTTAATAAGGATATAAATATAAAATTCCATTGAAAATATAATAAAAAATAAAAGAATATGATGATGCATCATTTGTGCAAATAATTTGGAAACAAACATAGGAGAAATTATCATAACGTGATTGGTAACTGTTCTAATTGTGGGTAGAATGATCATTTGTAAATTGAATGAAAAAATTGTTAAAATAAGTTAGAAACTAATAAAAATAAATATATAATACCTCACAATTAACCACCCACAATGAAGTGTTTTAGATTCATGGGGTTTGGGAATTATGTGAATCAATGAAAAAATAAAATGGGTATTGAGGATAATAATCCACAAAAACTATTGAAGTCATATGATAAAGGTAAATCATATGAAATTAAAATAGATTAAATGAATCATGATAATTAGTTAACATTAATTTTATACTATATGGTTCGGGATTTATAGTTCATGTTAGATTAAAGATTCCATAAGAAAATTTTACTTTTCATTATATATTGAAATTTTATGTCTTTATGGTCAATTATTTTCTCTATCTACAATGATTCTGGAATAATGGAATCAGATATTATATTCTGAATCAACATCTGATTGTCTATTGCTTCATGGATAGTCCTTTACAAATAATTGAATGGTTCCATGTTAATAAAGCATATTATTTAAGGAATAAAAGGTTGGTAAAATTTTGTATGAATATTTGATTTTATATTGACTTCATTTTGGTAAATTATATCTGCACATTCATTTTGATAAGATAAATTTTGTTGGGTTAATATTATTTCAATATTAACATTGGAGTTTTTACAGATTAATTTCAGATCAAATCATTCCATTATTTGGGATTCAATTTTTGTTAGTCATATTTTGAAGGATACTTTTGTCTATTTATTTATGAAGTGGATTATGTTGGATTTTGTAAGTTATTGGATAAATTTTGATATCCATCAAGGTTTTGGTAAATATTTATAGGTTTAAGGACTGACTTATTGTTCTTATCATTAATTAATATTTCATTTTAGTTTATTGGAAATAATAAAAATTAATCTTTGATATTACATTTTTGGAGAAAGGGGTGAAGGGGAAATTGGTAAGGGAAAAAATGTATGAGATTATAGAAATAAATATTTTGGTATTTTATTTAGCTAAGGAAATAATAGGGAATGTCATAGCCATTTAGTAGCACTTCAGGGTAACTTAGAGTTGATTGAAATTCTATGATGGCAATTTTTAGTGTGATATAGATATTGATATTAGTGAGAAGGGTTTTCAGAATATTTATCATTAGAAGAACTTTATGAAATTCAAATATAATAGAATTTGGAGTCTTAGTTATATTATAAAATTCACAAATTATTATCTTGCAGGTACGATAGCTTATCAAATGGAATTTCAACCAAATCCCTCTAAATATCACAATGTCATCATTGTATATCTTCTAATAAAGTAAAAAAATCTTATCAATCACATTTACTAATTTAAATAGTTGTACCATTGGAACATGATATTTCATTTGATAGGGATCAAATATAAATTATGTATCAAATAGATAAATTTCCAGGGAATAAGACAAATCACCTAGAGAAAATTCTATATATAACTCTTCAATTCAATGAAGATACATAAAAGTTGAGGATGTTTTGAAACAATGATATACCAATATGATTTTATTAGATTGAAGATTATCTATGGAGAAATTCAACTTATGTAGGGTAAAATGTAACACCGTGAAATTTTATGATTTTATGTTTTCAAAACAATTAAATTGTTTTGATACATTTCATTACGGTAAATAATGACTTTAAATTAACCATAATACATTTTTTAAATATTATTGTTGGACCGTTATAACCTTTATAATTAATTTGACTATATTAATAGGTTTAAATAATTTATGAGATATATTTAAATATCAAACTGAAAATATATTTAGTGATTAATAATTTGTTAATAAGAATTCATTTTTTTGCAATGTTACTTTATATTTTTAAAACGTTTTACTTCATAATTGTATTTATTTCATTTTTGAGGAAATATTATAGTTAATTTTTTACACATTTAACAATTTTGATTCATAAAATTATCTAATTTTTTTTAAATTTTAATAGGAAAATTTTCTAGGGGTGATTTATTGTGATTTATTTTAAAAATATTGATTTTTTTGTAAATAATGAATAATGAGAAATTTTAATTTGAAATTGTATTTTCATTTCATGAACATAAAAAATTAGATATTCATTTAAACAAGAATTAAATTAAAATCAATTCCCGTATATTTTATAAAATCTAATATAGTTTGTTCAAAAAAAATTATATATTAATTTGTTATGAAAATATTATTTTACAAAAATAATAATTTTTTCCAACTTTTTTTGTGTGTGCTCAATATATATTTACCTGAATGAATTAATTTATTAAAATTGGTGAAGAATTATAATGTAATATATACATATTATAAAAACAAAAAAATTTAATATTCGATTAAAATTTATAATCATAGGTTATGAATAAATAGTGTGTTATGGTTTAATTTTTTTTAAAATTGATATATTCTATTTGTAACTAATATGAATTGAATCCTTTTAAAAATTTATCTCCTCATTAATGGGTAAATTGGTTAAATCTATCATAAAACTAAGTGTAAATGCCATGATATGTTGTCATGATTATTAATGAATTAATTGAATTTTATAATTATCACCTTTTACATGAAATTGAGTCAATTATTGGACACTTGTCCATGCAACTGACATATATAATATTTAAGGTAGTGAAATTTAAAAAATGTCACTCACTTAGTTTTAAATATATTTTATGTGTCCACATGGGGAAAAATGAAATTTATAGATTCATATATGTTTCTATTTTGAGATTCTTGAAATTATTTTCATTATAAAAATATATTTATAATTTTTAGAAGCAATATAAGGACCTTAAATTCCAATGAAACATCAATGAGATATTCTTATATTTAATAAAATGTATAAAATGTTATTAAAATATTGAATGTAAACTAATTTTATTAGGTTGTTATGTTCTATGAATCTTTGAGATGGATATTAAATATTAATTTTTTGTTAATGAATTTGATTCAAATTACAAAATTATCTTAAAATTTGAATTATATTTAAATAAATGTGTTCTATATTGGATATAGTGATATTTTATGAAAATAATTTTTTATGAATTAAAAAAAATCAAAAAAATGTTTGAATAGGACAATTGGGATAATATATAGTTGAAAATTTCATCGCAATCCTATTTGATGGAAATTTTAATCAATTCTTCTTGTTAATGACATCAATATATTTTAATCATTTACAATATCACTACTGTGCACCTCCCCTAAATTATAAATTGGAACCATACATTCTCCTCTTTTCACCACATTATGCCTTCTAACTTTACCATCCACTTCTAATTTCTCTTCTATAATCCCATATAAATAATTTATATATTCTGGTGTTCAATAAAATTTAAGAATAATGGTTGTAATTGAATTACTAAAGGAGTTATTTCAAAGATGAGGTAATCTCCTTAAAATATAAATTTTTTT
The DNA here is from genome assembly GCA_963277665.1 of Viscum album. Lineage (NCBI taxonomy): Eukaryota > Viridiplantae > Streptophyta > Magnoliopsida > Santalales > Viscaceae > Viscum > Viscum album. The sequence continues at coordinate 117,833,400 of OY728127.1, forward strand.
CGAATTACTATTTTAACACTTATAAATATTCTATATTGTTCCTAAAACATAAAATTAACTATATTATAAATAAAATAATATTATTGTTAACCAATATTTATTAACCCAATTTCCATTATATTGGTTGTGAAAATATCAATTGTTCGTAAGGACAACATAATGTCCCCACATAGTGATACAATTAATTTCTCATAAAAAATTTATGGATGGGTATTATTATGGTTTGGATGATTATATATGTTAATTAAGAAAGAATTATATTGTTCAAATGGTAATATCATATAAACATTAATTCCTTCAAAATATTTGTAAAATGATAACGTTGATCAAGATTATGTGTGTACTACAAGCTCTACAAAACAATTGGATTAATTTTCAATTAATATTTTACATGGATGGTAATAGAATTCAAATTAATGAATATATTTGAATAATAGAAAATAATTATTTTTTATGGAGATTTTGTATTTTCCATTCTTTCCATCCATACCGTTAAAATAGAATCAACCTTCATATGTAGGTATGGCCTACTATCAGAATAAACGATGTAATTTATTTTTTTGTATAAATATTTTATGAATGACACCAAACATATATATAATGAATAAATATGATATTTTAATCTTGATTAAGATTCTGTAGATGATAAAACTGTGATAAATATACAGGTTCCAAATCAATAAAACTGGAAAAAACATGAAAATTGAATCAGATATCACCCAGAAGATTGATTTTAACAATAAAGTGATTTAAATAAGTGATATATGGTTATAGGTATATCATATATGAAAATATATATATGAATATTGTTCAATAAAATATTTATAATAAATCAATTATAATTATATGGAAATTCTCAACGCATTTGAATTATTTCGAACCTAAAGAAAGGTATTTTCATGTCACTTATATTTATATCGGAAAATAAATATATACAACATAAATTTCATGTGTGGAATATACACTAACCATTAATGTATTTCAATTTTATTTTTAGTAAAATTATGGGTACTTATTTTTTATATATGTCTATTTAATTTATAAGGATTATGATTCAATGTTTACCGTGATGGTAATGGTTTTAAATTAATATATATCATTTCTTATTTAGATTGTTTATGAAAAATTAACAATGATGAAATAATATTATCTAAATCTAAATAATAATATTAAATTTCCTCTCATATGGTTACTTATTTGTAATTAATATTCCTTACCTTATATTCTCAAGATACTAAAAATATATTTTTTAATGAAAATAGAATTTATTCATCTCTTCGGTTGGAAATACATTTTATTCTATATAAATGTATTATAAAATTGAAATAGTTATGGTTTTTAAAAATTATAATATGTTTTTTAAATTTCTATTTTAACATTTTTCTTCTTATTTACAAATTTGATTAAAATGAATATTCTTGATGTTTTCATAGTGAGTTGTTTTTTGATTTTTTCATCAATAGTGTCAAAGGATTTTTTTTATTTTACTGGATATGGAAAGAAAGGAAATTCCCACCAACATAGATGATCATTTATTTCAATATAACATTGTAGGATATCATATTTAATTGAAAATAAAATATTTACCAAAATAGTTGGGAAGTTTTCAATTCATTAAAATGGTTATTTCAAAGAAAAAATGATATATTTCAATAAAAATGTTTAAAGTGACCGTTGAAAATAATTTTCAATCTATCTATACAAAGTTGGTAAAAAATATGAAATAAAACTAATATGATCCTATAATTTCGTTCTTAATATATCTCTATATGATAATTTTTTTATTTATAGCACCATTATGAAACAAATTTATAATTCATGGGTTATACTGTATTGTATTTCTAATGTTTTCATGAAACCCATTTAATTTCATAGGTTATTATGTGATTATATGAATAATGTTTTATGGTCTTATGGAACTCATACAGTTAGATTTCATTATGTGACTCTGGATATATTAAAACCAATGATGGAGGTTACCCTATACACAAGGACGATGGTTAAGATATAACCATGGGTGGTGGTAACATTACACTGTGGAAGTTGTTTACATTATAACTACAGATTGTGGTTACATTATACATAAGGATAGTTTTACAACTATAAAAAATCTCATGTGGCAAATATATCACCCTAAATTCATTTTGAAATTATTAATATCACAGTAGATAAATAAGATTATAATTGGAAGTGAGAATAGTTCCCCAAAGAAATTTTACTACTATGATTGGATTAAGAGTGAACCAGGATTACTATAATATTATGGGGTGTGAACCCATTCCAAATTTATAATATTGGATACGATACTCTAATACTAAGGAAATTATTTTCTTTACATTTTTGTATGAACCAAACATATGACTTATTACAATTTTATGATCTCCTTGCTCATGTTCTTTGATTACTTTGTGATTCATGACTTATTAACTACTAATAGGTAATATATCACTCAAAATTATGATATAATATATGAATGGGTTGATTTTTAAAGGTTATTATCATGTTCTCATACCATTTTTAATGTTATTCAAAAATTATCATTGATATCTCCATTATTTACCCATACTGAGCATCTGAGTTCAACCTTTCATAGGTTTTCTTTCCCCGTGGCATGACATATGTTACAATTTATGATATATAATAAGGGTTCCTATTATGAATAACATAGTGTGGGATGATTTAGTTCACTTATGAACCATTTATTAATGTGTCCAGGCATCCATAGGCATTATACCTATAGAATTATGGTTGGTATTGTTAAATTATGTAATGGATATTCCTATATTATAATGGGATATCTATGTTTGAAAATAATGGGTCACTATAATGTCATTGGGAACAAAATCAATTTATAAAAATTATATATATCCTTGAAAAATAATAAAATAAGTTATATTAAAAACAATGACCTTAATAGAACAAAAGAACATAAATGTTTTGATAAAAAATAAAACAAGTTCTGACAATGACAAAACATATTAAAAAAATTAAATTTGGTAATTCAATAAACAATTTTTAAATACCCACACATAATATAAATTTATTATAATTTTTATAAAACGAAAAATCAATTATTAAAATTAATAAAAACTATATAAAACTACATGAATTTATATACATAATAATTTTACATAAAAATTACATATTACCATAACATCACAAATTAAAAAAGCATAAAAAGCATAAAACATATATAAATAAAATATATAGATTATGAATAAAATTTAAATTTCCGTTTCTAATTAGTTTTATTAATTAGACACATGTTGTTGGGATATGGGATTACATATAATCATGTTTTCATTATGTGTGATAAAATAAGTGTAGTACATATTTCAAAAATCATGTATTATACACTCTAAAACAAATAATCATATTAAATTTATCTTTCTATGAAGTAATTTTAAAAATGTGTATATCATTTTAGAGACAATTTATTTTAATAATCACATATAATATTATATCACTATGATTTTGAGTAGTAATAATTTTGATTATATTAATCGTTAATTACTTATGATAAATCATGCATATCATCCCTTTTGAGTATTTATTAAATATATATTTTTATAACTAATATATTTTGTGGCTTTTAATTATATTTAATTATTTTTTTCATTTCAGTTATTTCAACATAATTAATGTTTAATGTTTTTTTGAATAATTATAATTTTTCTCAAATTTTCCTTAGTTTTTGAGAAATTTATGAATTTTAATAGTTTTAGAAATTGTTTATGAATTATTTTTCACAATTGATAGGTTAATACACTAATTTTCTTCATGATTTTACAATTTTAGTATTTTAATATTTATGATAGTATATTTATATAAAAAATAGATATATTTTATTTAGAGACTGTTGTATTTATAGTCATTATGAACTAATTATTACTATGATGGATCTGTGATTATTTTTACTCTATTTTAATTATTAAAAATCTTATCAATCAAATCTCTGTTTTTGATATTAAATCCAATTTAATTCTAAAAAATTCCTTTTATCATTTATCTAAAATTTGATTTCATAATTTATTTTTGCATTAAAATTAAACCAAAGAACACTCTAAATATTTCATCTCGAAACAACTATTAGAAAATATGGATTTCTTGTGATTATTTTAGTCTTATTGGTCCTATAATACCCTTAGTGTTTTTTAATTAGGTATGAAAATGTTTAACAATTTAAACATCAATCATGTATATGTATTTTTCTAATATTAAAAGGACATGCATTTCTCCCAACCACACTATCTTATGAAAGTAAATATATATGAACGTATAAGAAATTTATATTTACATGGTCTTCTATAATAAGTATGTTAAAAAAATTGAAAAAATAAATTTAATCTCTCATAAATTATTAATCATTCTAATTAATGTGATTTATAGAATGTCACTCTATCTCTATCCACAACCCAATTCACTAAATTTAAAATGCATCACCAACCAAAAAAATATCATTTTCATATAAATTATAATAAAAAAGACATATTAATGATTTTTCTCATAATATCTTATTCTATCAGTGAATTATATGATTCTATTAAAAATATTACTATATGTACTTAGAAACATTATTTTGACTTTACAAAATAATCATATAACCCATAAAAAACGTCTTTATGTTTTGTAACTTCATTATCTCCTTATCTAAGAAATTTAATTAACATTATATATAGCTCTTAATATATATATATATATATCATAAAAATATTTCTCTATTAATTTTTTTATTCTTCATAATGAGTTTTTGTGTAATATTCATCAATTTTGTGTACAATAGATAACTACAATTAATTAATTAATTCTCTAAAATTTTAATATCATATGGATAAATTAAAATAATATTCTTATATTAATAAAATTTAACCATCATAATATCTCCATATAAAAAACATTCGTCTATTTTATACCATGTAATCTCAAAAATCATTGTTGGTGGTCTTCACGAGTCGAGGAATGTGAAAGGATTTCATTATGGGAACATTAAGCACCTTGATGTATTTACACATAACACAACATAGATTCTCCTCCTCAACAATTGTAGTATCAAATTTAATTTTCCCAAAATAATAATTAATTTCAATTTTATTGATTTTATTATGAACACATTTTAAAAAGTTTTTGGTTTCTTTTCTACCTCTAAAATTAAAAAATATTATAGAAATTACACTATAAAAAATTATTATAAATACTTATTCTATTATTTTTAAAATAACCAATACTAAATGACATATTTATTAGTGTGAGACAAATTAAAAATCACTAGGGAATTTTATTATTAAAAATGTATTTCATAAATATTTTTTCATCTGATAAATTTCTAGTGTATAAAGAACACTACTTCCAGGCCATCATATTTATAAACACCAATTTGAATTAAATATTTAAGAAACCTTTTCCATACACTATGACATGGTTTTTAATTATCAATAAAATACAATTTAAAATTATATTAGATACATAAATCAAAAAAATTTATATATTCATCATAATGTGGTATTTATATCAATGGAATACCATATTCAAAATCAATAAAACATAATACAATTACTAACAGTACTCTCTTAACATTATTCATATAACATAACGATTTCTAATTTTCCAGTCTTCAAAACAACAAAAATCGAATAAGAAACTCCATGTTTTGTCTCAAATATTTTTCCCATTAGGTTTTTTAATAAATTCTTAAATAAATGTAACTGTGTAACTTATAAAAATATTAACTTAAAACAAATGAAATTGATAAAAATAAATATTAAGTATCTATATGCCTATGTATTATGACCCTAGTGTTGAAAATAAGTGTGATTAAATAATTTTTTTATAATCTATTAATAAAAGAATTATTATATATATCATATTCAATGTAGTGGGACAACAATTTCCTTTATATCAATTCATTTTTACCTATATTAATTAATTATACAATAATGGAAGTTCAACTTTATCAAATCAAGTAAAACTGAATTGATTTTTTATCATGATAGAAGAAATTATAATATTATGATTTTTTGAAATCTCAATATACTAATCTATATTTGAAATATATACCCCAACAACTCCTCCAAAAACTAGTTTCCCTTATTTAACCACTCAGAAAAAAAATCTCTTATTTTTATGGAATGTTTCATCACTATTTATAAAAATTTTATATTTTTATAATCAAAAAAATAATCATCTTATTTTCATTAATTGTATTTCCTGAAATTTATTTGAGGAGAGATACTTTTCCCTTCCCCGTTAAATAGTAGGAGAGAAATAAACTCCTTGTTTTTTAATTGAATTCCTAATAAATCTCATAGGATTGAATTTGATATCTCAATAGTCTCTTGATATAAAAATGGTATAAAAATCATTTTTATAATATATTTATAAAACTATTATTTAATTTAATTATATTCAATTTTAATTTTCTTCATTAGAATGTTATTATAAATATTTTTACTATGATTTAAAACACTTATATTGTCACACATGATCTAGATGGGTGTTAGAAAATTTTAAACCATATATTTTATTTTTTACTAATAAGTATCATCTATGAACTTTATTGAGTTATAGTTATGGAGTCTGCCTCCCATTTTTTTATTTGATATATTATCAAATTTTTATTTAAACATAATATTTATATTATTATTAAATGGAAAACACCTATAGAAACAGATTTATTATCATTTACTAAACTATAACCCTCCATAATTATAGATTTCATAGACTCCATATATGTACTCAATGTATAATATAATTCATTTTTTACTTTACATTGGACATATATGACGTTCTACTTCAATATTAAAAAATCCATTTTATTTGAGTCATTTTGAAATCATTCTACTAGTCATGTGGAATTTTCCACATATAGAATCATATCCATAAATAATAGTATACTTATTTTGGTTTTTCTATAGTCTATGAGTTTCTATATTTTTATATTCGTCATTCATAATATTTATCCATGTTTCTATTTGTTTTAACATCACATTTTTTTTATTAATTTTGAATATTTTTAACATTAATTAAATCTATTTATTTTTAGCATTAAATGTTCCACATGAAGATGAAGTAATATTTATAAAAAAGAATCACACTTAAGAAATATAATCAATATAACCTCACATATATCACATTACATAATTTCATAGAGTAATATTAATTTTTATCCCACCAAACACATCATAAAATGTTTATAATATTTCATATCTCATTAAAATGTAACAATCAAAGTCATTTTTAAATCAATTTAAAGGAATGTGGATCATTAATAAATTATGAAAAATAATTTGATTAATAACATTTGGATTCCAAAATGTATATGGGTATAATTATTTGGAATAAAACATGAATATTCATTAGTAATGGAAAAATAGAATAAGAGGAGGTATATTTGTGTTTTTTTTAATATTTCCTTTATGAAAAATATTTGAGCTTGGATAAAAAATCATTTTGACAAGGTAAAATAAATTATATCTAAAAAATAAAAGTAGGAGGATTTTTAAATGATAATTATTTGGTTATTAGGTAAAATAAATACAACAATCAATTTTAAATATATGATTATTCAAAAATAAATTGATGGTTTTGTGAATCCCATTACATTAAATCCCTATTTATTTTTTCACATCCAACATCCAAAATAATATACATGAGATTATTAAAATTTGGAACCAGATGTGAATTATGTTCAATTTTTCAACAATCAATCAATTTTTTTCATTAAGTTTAAATTCATTGATATCGTAATTTCCCTAAAAATACCTTGTTTTGTTTCTATTTATCTATTTTCCTTCATAGTAATTTATACAAAAGTATAACTAATTTTTCAAGAATATAATACATAAAATAAAATATTTATATATTATATATGATTTATAATAATCTTCCATAATTTTCAGTATAATAAAATTAGAAACATCCTCATTGGAAAATAATTAACCATTGATTGGAAATTGTAAAAATAAGAGGAAGAGAGTTATGAAATGAAAACATGTTAAATATATAGCCATTTTAGCTACGTAAGATAATTAATATAATGATATAATATATTTTAATTAATATTAGATTAATTTTTTAATTGAATTGGTAAAGAGTATGATAATAAGAAAATTAAATGAGTGTTGTTAAAAATAATGACAACCTAGGTACCTATAAAATAATTTTTTTATTATGTAATTAAATTGGTAAATTCATTATAAATGTATAATGAAATAAGTTGTATTTATAACAATTATGTAATATATACTAATATAATAGTAACCTAATAGTTTAATAGATAAAAAAATTTATGTATCTTATAATTGAAAAATATGATATATTTATATCATGGAATATGAAAATAAATGACATCAAAAGAATAAATTGAGTATCAAGAATTTTTTTTAAAAGAAAATGTTCAATTATAATTTTATAATTAATTTATTGATTTAAACAAAAATTTCATTTCATAAAATATATACATAAATTAAAATTTGAATCTATTCTGATTATAGTATTATTTTTTGAGACAATTATTACTTTTTCAACGTTTTATAAGATTAATTATATTTTTAAAAGGGTTATTTTTTAAATAAATTATCATTTAATCACAAAATTTCATTTCACATATATAGAAAATTATATTTTTAAAAACGGACTTCATTTTTGAATTATACACCTTGAAAAATGGTTAGGTTGAATTTTTTGTGTTTTACTAATATATTATAATTTTTGGGGAATAGTGAAATATGATAATATATTGTATAAGATAAATACAATAATTATTGATCCATAGATTATTTATAGGTAATTATAACCCATAATATAGATCTATACATCCTTATATTAACAAATTTAGTGATAATTCTCAAACAATTATTAGTCTTGAGAAAAAGTAATAAACTATTGAAGAAAATAATTAAAAAACGTCCCATCCTACACTACAAATACCTCCCCTCAACACATCTCCTGACACCAAAAAGAACTCTATGTGGTTTAATTTCTACAGAACTACTCTCTAAAGAATCTTAGAAACATCCAACATCTTCTAGTATCACCAAATTTACAAAAAACGTATACTATGTAGGTTCTCAATTTGAAGATTTCAAGAGGTAAAATCCTCATTCATTTTCATGTATTTTGTTTTTAATTTGTATTAATTTATTATTATATACACACCGCCCCTTATCTAAGTGGAATTAAAAATCCAACATATTATATATAGTTTAATTTTATTATGTTTATTGAAAATAACATCATTATTCTTATTATACTCTACATTTTATTTTAAAAATTAGCACATCATCGATGATGTGTCGATTTAACACCATCGTGGATGACACATTTTCCATAAATTATTTAATGTCTGGTTATAAAAACATTATTATGGAATAATTAGTTTTTATAATTCATATTAAATGTTATATAATTTTTTAAACCATTATGTGAACATGATATTAAAAAATGATATAAGTTGATGTTGGTCATAAAAACTGCCAAAATAAACTAATTCATTTTCATTAATATTTTATATAATGATTCCTATTCATTTTTAAAAAAAGAAACATGGTATTATTTAATATTAAAAAAACATATTAATACCATTCCTTTCAACTTCTATAGTTTTTTCGTCCTTTCGATAAATATAACAATAATGAACTAAAAATACAATCCATGAAAATATGCACTTGAGACGACGATTATAACATAAAATTATAAATAAATATGAGAAATTTGGTTATAATATGGTTATATATGGTATTATAAGAATTATTAATGATCTATAAAAATTTAATAATACCATTTAAACCAGTATACTATAGGTTTGAACTTGTTTTATGTAAGATGAACCTGATTCCAGGGACTTTTCTTTGACAATTCCTATTTTGTATATTTTTATACAACATTAAAAAAAAATTTAATAGTAGAGGTAATATTGTTTTATTATTATGTTTTGTCTCTTGGGAATTATTTATTATGAATGTTGGGACCAATATCTCCTTCCAAGGTATTGGGTACCCTAATGTTGGAGGTCAAATGTATGGTTACTCTAAGTGTAATTGTGATGGTTACACCATAAGGTTGCAATGAGGGTTTCATTTTAAGGTATCCATGAGGGTAACACATTAAGGTATCTATTAGGGTTAAAAATCATATGGTATATGTTAGGGAAAAAATCTTATGTATTTAATTCCACAGGTGACCCAAATTATATATATAGTTTTTCCATGTTTTATGGTAATCATTTGTTTTCACAATATAAGTATAAGATATTTTATAGGTGAAAATAATATCTTTTTGAAAAGGATTTCATTTGTTAATAAATAGCCATGGATCATTTTATCTCTATTTTTATGTCCCTTACTGAGATTTGTGTTCTCATCCTACATTTTTAATTGGTTTTCACATGATTTAAGGATATGTAATAGGATAGATGATGAAAAAAATAATATTTTGAATAATTCACGTTTTATTAAGAAATTTTGAACTATGGAATAAATGGATACTATTTTAGTGGTATCAACATAGTATACATAATAATTGTTAGGTATATTTTATGATCTAGTTATCTATAACTAAAAAATGAACATATCATTGGGAATGTAATGATTGTATTTTATTTGAAGTAACTAGATTATATAATATTTAATGTTGGGTATTTATTGTTGGTATCGAAGAATGGTTTTGATAACATTCGGATTGAGATGATTTTTACACCATAAGTGATTTTTAGCATATTTTTATATTGAAATGATATATAAGTTAATGATTAGCAGGTTGTTTCACCAGTGATATGTCTATTGAGAATGGCTTTACATAGAAGAAATAGGGAAGATGGATCATGAGAGATCTTCTAGAATGATATCCTTCCAAATCTGTAATAGAAAATAGTAGGAATTAGAACTGATTAGATTGTGAAAGTAATGGATCAGATGACACAAGATATAAATGGTGAGTAATTCTATGCAATATATCACCTAGATCTACTACAAAGAGACATGATTATTGTGGAATATTTAATGAGGTAGCACCATACTACTTTTAAGAAGATTTTATGACCTAGTTGTGGTTTAAGGGTGGATTAAATTCCTTAAAAAGACATTTGATGTCATGGGTTGTTCATATAATCAAACAATTATTCTTGTTATTTACATTTTTTAAGGTGAAGTAGATAGATAGTGGAAAATAGTCACGAATACTAGGGAATGTGGGATGATTTATGTCTTAGAATGGGATACATTTAAGAATCGTTTCCTTGAAAAATATTTTACTATGTTGGTTATACTTATGATTGAAATTTAATTCCATGAATTGTTATAAAAGGATGAAGATTATGTGGCCATGCATGAAGAAAATATCACTTATTTGGAAAGGTATGGTCTAAACCTTATTTTCTATCTTGATAAGAAAATCAATCATTTTTTAGTTAGGATTGAACTTAAGATACAAAATAGATTTGGCATTATATGAATTCATAATTATGAGATTTTTTTATGATATTAAATGGTTTATATGTATTTTTTAGATGAAAAAATATACATTGAAATTAGTATAAGATGACATCCAGATTGAAAGAAATGGGTAATATTTAATCAAATAAATATTAATGAAAGAAAATTGGGTTCATGTGTATAGGAAGTGTGATAAAATAATCATGGAAAACACTTTAAAACATACAAGATATTTTTTAATTTTATATGATTAGACATATGAACCAATTTTGCACTAAAAAAGATCTTAGAGATAGTATAATTAATTAAAATAATAAAACAATAATGAGTTTTAAATGTGGTAAGATGGGTCATTATGATAATACCATCCAAAATAAAGACAATAGTAATGGAGATCAACCATATTATATGTAGAAAATTGCAGTCAAATTTATTGTGAGTACATTGGGATATGTTTTTCCTTCCTAATTGAATGATGTACTTTGTTGGGTTTCTCATATTTTAATAATCTTATATTTGATATGGGGTCCACACATTGTTAATTTAAGTGAAATTTTCTTTAAAATTATAGATTCCACATCAAGAAATGAAACACGTGCTTATAGTCAAAAACAGCAAGGAAAATATTCTAGAAAACAAAATTATAGGAATCTTAATGTCATTTTTTGGAAAAACAATCAACCTAAAAACATGTTAGGATTACTTTAGTAAAGTATGATGTTATTCTAGAAATGAAAAGACATTATTTTTTATCATGTAAATATTTATTTTAGAGAAAAAGAAGTTTTTTCAGAATATTTTCATTTTTTATTCAAGAATGAACTCATAAAATTTATAATATTTAAAGAATTTGAGGAACTGTTAAATGATGGAAATTAATGTTGTAATGAAAATATTGTGAAAAAATAGGTAACATTTGATATTAATGACTTTCCAGTGGTAAATGTATATGTGGATGTTTTTTATAATGAGTTTCCATGTGAAATACCTAATCAGGAAGTTAAATAAACTAGTTAATTAGTTATTGATGATAATCATATTTCAATACACCCTTATTTAATAGCTCTAGTGGAAATTCAAAAACTAAAAATACAGTTCCATGATTTACTTGATAATGATTTTTAAACCCATCACATTATCATTGGATGTTCCAATCTTGTTTATTAAAAGAAATGATGGTCACATGAGGCTTTTCATTAATAACAATACTTTGAGCAACATCAATGTTAATAATAAGCATGCTTTTCTTTATATCGATAACATGTATTGTCAGTTCTACGGAAATTAGTATTTTTACATGATTTACTTGATATTTGAGTACCATCAGCTAATGGTGAAGTGGGATAACATTTCGGAAATAATATATTTCAGACTAGATATGGGAATTATGATTTTTTCCCCTCTAGATTGAAAAATTTCTAATTCTATATTTATTAATAATATTAAAAGAATAATACATGAAAATTTGTATATGATTTTTTTTGATAATGTGTCTGTCTTTTCCAATATATATGAAAGTCATGAAAAACACTTATGGATTTTATGAAAAATCCGAATGAAAATAATTCAGGCAAGAAATTATGAAAGGTGATTTTTTGTTGTGACATATTTTTTTCAATAGAACATTGTTAAAAAAGATGGTATACCAATTAAAACTGTCAGAGAAAATTTCTTGAAGAATGGAAATGACCGGTAAAAATTACTATGATTTATATCTTTCATGGATTAATAGGTTTACACATACAGTTTATTATTAACATTTCACAGTTATCTAGCACACTAAATATGTTAACATGAAAGGGGTTAAATTTATTTGGACAGAATAAAATGAAATTTCATTTTTGTAAAGTAAATGATGATTGGTGAATGATCCACTCTTGGCCCAAACATTTACAAAGGGTAATTTTTTTACTTACAATGATGTTTCATTGAAGAGACATTGTTGCATTCTAATATATAATGACCAGGTAATTACTATTTATTTATGGAAACTGAAAACTCATGAGTTAAAATTTTTAACACCTGATTTGGATTTAGATTTTCTTATTTTTCAAATTAAATGTTTCTTAATGACCTGATCTACCGTAGTCCATTACTTTATAAAAAATCCAATATTATTTGTTGTCATGTCATTTGGAAATGTCTGTGTCGGAATGTCAATTTGAACTGTTGAAGTCTGTATGTAAGGTATCAGTATGTTAGTGAATCAATTTTTCAAGGGATTAAGTAGCAATTAGTTGAGGGAATCAGTGTTAGTGAGTCGAGTGTGTCTATATTGGTGAGTCGAGGCCGTTGTTGTCGGTGAGTCAGGGTGTCGGTGCCTGGGCGTTGGTGATAGGGATTCAATGTTAGGGGTTCGGTGAGTTAGGGCATTAGTGAGTTAGGGAATATTTGAGTTATTGTTTCATTATTTTAGTTCCAGTGGCTCAGTGTCAGTAGGTCACCCATCGGTGGATCAACATTGGTGAATCAACCATCAATTACTCATTTCCAGTTTTCCATTATTTCCAATTTTCTAGTTTAACCCCTCTTTCATTTTATTTGCGGTAAATTGAGATTAATTGATTTTGTAATAATTTTAAAGTATTTTAAAAAGATATTAATTGTATATTTAAGGTCATAACTCTCCCCGTACTTTGAAATAGTCCAGCGGCATAAATCATAACCATGATTCGACGTTAATGGCCCTTGAAAACATTTCACATTCCATTGATATTGGACCTAGCTCTTCAATGCCATGATATTCCCCTCTGTGTGGGGTTTTTGTTTCCATTGGGTGCATGTAAATCATTACCCTCAAGACGAGTCAGATGCATGTGCTAGATCCCAATACAACTGTGTTTTTATAGAGTTTTTTTTCTCACGTAATCCCCTATTTTTGGCACAAAAAGGATTTTTGGTCGCTTTATGTATTAGGTGTGAATTTAATCTTTCACTCTTTAATAGTGAATCCTACATGTTGTGTTTATTAATGACACCTTATAAAGAAATGGTGAATAATTTTCATAAAATCATAACTAAATTAAATTGATAATTGATGAACATATAACATGGGTAAATAAAATAATGGGATGGGAATGGATTGATGTTGATCACCATTTTTATTTTGTTTTTAGGGTTTTTTGGGGTTGAATGCCTTATTGAAATCAGGGATGTCAGTGATACTTTCTTACGCACTGGTGATGTCTTATTTTTTTGTGATGCTTGATAAATGACTGTATCATGAAATCTTCATAATCACATATACTTGGATAATATGAATGATGCCTCGAGATGAAACATATTTTATGATCATCCTGGTTATTTTCAATGTGTAATTAAAGAACCTGTCTTTATAAAAGTGAATATGATTAGCCTCATGGAGTGGTTGGGTGTTGGGTGTAGTTGGTTTTGTGAGTTGGTTTTGTATGTTTGTGTTGTAGGGATACGGTTTCAGTGGGGGTTGTAATGGGATTTGTTTATGGAGAGGTATGGGTTCCATGTCGGTATCCTAGTTTGAGGGAATGATTGAATATGGAATGGATACACTAGTCTCCATATGGACTACCTTTTCATATGTTGTGGTCGTGGAGTGATGTTTGGCAGTGGGAATGTCGTGTGGTTATGAACTTGTTATGCAGTGCGACTGCATCAGGGAAATGTTTGTGAAGTGGGGATGCATGACTAGGTTATGTCCGGGCTCAATGTTTATAGGTGTGCTGGGTGTGGCCTTATTGTGATGTGAGGATGCCGGTCCTTGTAGTTGTAGGATTATTGTTTGGTATTATATTGAATAATGATAGATAAAAACATGCAAACATCCATATAAGAAGAATGCGGTTGTGAAGTGGGACTTTGGGTAAGTTGATCTCTATAATTTGTATGAATGGGTGTTAAAATGTAAATTCTCTACCTTGGTCCCTTTCCCTTGTTCAATTTTGGAAGTGCAAAATAATTATGTGATTTGGTTGTTGAGTGTTTAGTTAATCATGATTTTCAACATATGAGATGAGTTTCGACATTGTTCATAGTAGTTTCCTAGGGTAGTTGTAAAGACCCGTTAAATTCAAGGGAAATTTTTTCTTAATTTTCTTTAGAATTTTACAAGAGCGCGGTTTCAGAAGGCACCTCCTTCCGAGGCCCGGAGTGCCCGGAATCAATTTCTGAAGTTTAGCTCGGGTACGTTCAGTGAACGAACGGGCGGGAATTCCTAACTTTTAATCCGGTGCTCGGAATTGAAATCTGAGGGCACCGATGAACTCGCAGCGCCGATATTCGCTTAAAGAGACCTTTTCGGAAGTTGCGTTTGTTGCGGGACGAAAGTTAGTTTTTGGGGGAATTATAAAATGTTGAATAAAAAAATGTGGAATTCTTTTTATTTCACTTTTGTAGGTTAACTCCTCTCAAAGGGAGTTAGGGGTGGGACCCACACCCACTTAACCTCCCTTGAGAGGATTAAGTGTGGTGGGACCCACACAAACCTAAACCTCTCATCTTCGCCCTTAAACTCCCCTCTCTCCCTCTTAAAAGATTGTTAACTTAACATCTAATTAATTACACATGACATGTATAATTAATTAAGTGTTATGTTTTTGAATTTTAAGTTTTGAATTCCTTGGCTTGGTAAATAAAATAAGGAGGAACCTTATTTTATTTGGTTAGTTTTGTTTAGCCAACTTGTGAGGATTTTTTGTGAGCTCCTCCTCCTTCTTCTTCAACTTGACGAAGAACGCTCAACTTGACGAAGAACGCTCAACTTGACGAAGAACGCCGCTCCTCTCTTCTTCGTCTTCCATGTCAACGAGAGGGAACGCCGCTTCCTCCTCGGACTCCCTTCGTCGGCATACGAAGATTCGCCAATGACGTATCTCATCGGACGCACCTCTTCGTCATCGTATTTGACGAACGACTACCGCGACGCCCGACCTCCGCAACGTTGTCTTCCGCGGGACGTTGACAAATCTTCGAACCTATACCCAAGGTAGGGGTTGTTGATTATTGTTTAATTATTTTATTCTTGCTCGTGGTTCGCATGACTAACGTGAGGTTATTGAATATTTAAGTTGTGTTTTAACGTGAGGGGGCCGGACCGCATGAACACGGCCGAACCCCCTCCTTCGTTCTTGTTGTTTTATTTTGCGGATGAATCATGGTGGCGTGGTGCCGTCGCACCACGCGGATATTCGCCGAATCTTTTTACGCGACGCCGTCGCGCGCATGCCATGGAAGAATCATCAAGAACGCGACGCAGTCACGCCGCGTTGAAGGAAGTCAAGGCGCGGCGGAGGGGCACGGTTCCGTCGCACCACGCCGGACGACGAACACCGCGGCCGGTTCCGGGCCGCGGCGGAACGAGAAGACCGGCGGCCGGGCCGTTGGCGTCGGAAGCCGAAGAGGGGACCGGATTTTCCGGTCCCGTTGGGGAAAACCGGCCGGCAGTTGGCCGGCCGGAAGGTCAAAGGCCGGGGGAATAAATTCCCGCGGCCAGCTCTAAAAAACCCCCTCATTTATGAGGGTGGCGGTTCCTTGAAAGGGGGGGGGGGGGGGGCAGGAGGCCCCCCAGTTTTTCTCCAAGCTGGCCCCAACGTGGGGGCCGTTTTGTTTTTACAAAGGGCGCGGCATATAGCTGCGCCGGCCCTTCAATCAAGCGGGGGCTTGATCCCCCCCGCGCACTGCCTCCGTGCGGCGCCGGGCCGGGCCGTGTCGGGTCGTCCCGGTTCGGGTCGACCCGGTTCGGGCCGACCCAGGGGGGGTCGGGCCGGGTCGGCCCAGACCCGGACCCCCCCGTTTCGAATCAGATTCGGTCTTTTGGCCATATCTTGAGCCACATAGCTCCGATTGACGAACCGTCTAAGGCAACGCGATCCTTGGATTGAGACAGTCGTTTCGGTATATCGCACTCAAGGTTTCGGATTACTTTGAGTTCGGCCGGGTTGGTTCGTTCACGAAACCAACCGGGCCTTCGGAGCGGAAACGCACATATCTTGAGCTACGGACGTCCGATTGATGTGCCATCAGCCGTGTTGTGTTCCTCTTAGTGAGACAGATCTTTT
This sequence comes from Viscum album, assembly GCA_963277665.1. Lineage (NCBI taxonomy): Eukaryota > Viridiplantae > Streptophyta > Magnoliopsida > Santalales > Viscaceae > Viscum > Viscum album. Next base: position 117,850,858 of record OY728127.1, read on the forward strand.
GGCATACTCCGCCCGAGGTTTGGACGCAGGTGGAGTACAGTCGGGTTGGTTTTGCCTTAAAAACCAACCGGGCCCTGGGGATGAAAATGCCAATAACTCTCAGACCGGGCGTCCGATCGACGCGCCGTCTGTTTCGTTGAGTTCCTGTTGTCGATACGGAACTTTTGGATACATCAACTCTGGACTTTGTGACAGTTGATGTATCAGCCTCTCGGCTCGTGGAGCGGACCCTCCGAACGAGCTTGCTGTGTGCGGGAACCCTAGTGCTGGCTGCGACTCTTACTGTGTCTACTACTGCTACTGTGACTGCGACGACGACAGTACATAGATCCTGTGTGGATTCGACGACGACGACTACAACACTCAGCGATCCTACGTGGATCAGTGCTACAGGTCCTGTGTGGGCCCGATCCTGTGTGGGTCCGATCCTGTGTGGGTCCTTGCGCTCAGCGGACCTGTGTGAACCAGCGCCTACAGGTCCTGTGTGGGCCCGATCCTGTGTGGGTCTTTTGCGGGGGTTAGTTACCTATCGATCCTTCGTGGGTCCGACGACTTAGATGGATCAGAGATCATCTTATCGTCTTTCGAAAAAGTATACCTGTGTGAGCTGAATCCTGTTGCTTTCCTGTGTGGATTGTGTTGTGTAATCCTGTGTGGATTACGTTTTGCTTTCCTGTGTGGAATACATTTACTTTCCTGTGTGGACTGAGTTGTACATGGGCTCGGAGGTTGGAGCGTATTTGAAATTGATGACTTAGGTATATGTATGGGCATATACCTAAGCAGTGTTGGTTGTTACTTCGTGATTGTACCTTTCTTCGTGGTTTATCCTTTGTGGATTTGAGAGACCTTCAGGGGTCTCGGCATCCCTACTGAGTTGCTTATACTCACCCCTGCACGGGCTTTTCCCGCACTACGTTGTGTTGGTTGCAGACGACGGACAGCGTTGATCTTAGCTGAGGCTTGCAGAGTAGGACGGTACCTGGAGGTGGACCACTGGGCGGGACGTGCTCGGAGCGGACGGCGGGACCCTTGGAGCAGTGGAGCTATCTGTACCCACCGTTTAGGTGGGATTTCCGGTGGACAGCTCAGTGTAGCGGCTTTTACTTTTCAGTTGCTGTTTTCCCTTTTGAGTTGTACTTTACTTTCAGTTTGAGTTTGTATACTGGCCCATTTACTTTTCCGCACTTTCAGTTGTACTCTGCTTTTGCTTAGTGTTTACTTTACAAAGGCAATGCCTTCCTTTTTTACCGGGATTTACGCCTTGGTGCTAGTCGCCAGCCCATGGCCTATGGAAGGCGGGCTTGGGGTAGCAACGGCACGGACCCCGAGGGCGGGTCGTGACAAATTGGTATCAGAGGACGTACCATGGTACCAGTAGCTTTGCGAGAGGAAGTGCTGAGAGAGTTTCACACTTCTCCTTTGGCGGTACATCCTGGAGTGGCGAAGATGTACCAGGACCTCAGACGACAGCACTGGTGGCCGGGCATGAAGAAGGCTGTAGCAGAGTTCGTTTCTCGATGCCTCACCTATCAGCAGGTGAAGGCAGAGCATCAGGTACCCGCAGGCTTCGTACAGCCCTTGGAGGTTCCGGAGTGGAAGTGGGACGGCATATCTATGGACTTCGTGACTGGACTACCACGTAATTCTAGAGGTCACGACTCCATCAGGGTGATTGTTGACCGACTCACCAAGTCGGCACACTTCTTACCCATCAGAGAGCAGGGCTCAGTAGAGAGCTTGGGACGTCTCTACGTTCAGGAGATTGTGCGGCTCCACGGCGTGCCATCTTCTATCGTCTCTGATCGAGATGCTCTCTTTACTTCCTGGCTTTGGAAGGGGTTACAGGAGGCGTTCGGAACGCAGCTACGTCTGAGCACAGCCTTTCACCCTCAGACGGATGGTCAGACGGAGAGGACCATTCAGACTCTCGAGGAAATGCTCCGCGCAGGTGTCCTCGACTTTGGTCATAGTTGGGGGGACCACCTACCCTTGGTGGAGTTTGCGTACAACAACAGCTACCACTCCACCATCGGGATGGCACTGTACGAGGCGTTGTACGGCCGACCTTGTAGATCACCTTTGTGCTGGACAGACCCTGGAGAGTCAGCACTGGTGGGACCGGAGATGGTCCAGGCCACGACAGAAAAGGTCCAGGTCATCCAGGAGCGGATGAGGACAGCTCAGAGCCGGCAGAAGTCATACGTTGATAGGAGGCAGAGGCCACTAGAGTTCGAGGATGGCGACCACGTCTTCTTACGGGTCTCACCTCGATTTGGTATTCGGAGATTTGGCCGAGGCGGCAAGTTATCTCCGCGCTTCATCGGACCCTTCCAGATTCTCAGCAGGATTGGTGAGGTGGCTTATCGCCTGGCTCTACCACCTCTATTGCACCGGGTGCACGACGTCTTCCACGTGTCTCATGTGAGGAGATACGTGCACGACCCGACGCACATCATTGATCATGGGGAGCTTGACGTTGACGATGGGGAGACTTTTACGGAGGTCCCGGTAGAGATAGAGGATTGACAGGAGCGGTTCCTGCGTGGGCGATCGATTTCTCTTGTGTGCATCAGATGGCAGCACTGGAATCTCGAGGAGAGCACATGGGAGCGGGAGGCTCAGATGCGTGCTCAGTACCCTCTTTTGTTTCCCTAGTTTTTGATGTATCTTTACGGGGACGTAAAGCCCTGAGGTGGGAGTAATGTAAAGACCCGTAAAATTCAAGGAAAATTTTTTCTTAATTTTCTTTAGAATTTTACAAGAGTGCGGTTTCAGAAGGCACATGATTCCGAGGCCCGGAGTGCCCGGAATCAATTTCCGAAGTTTGGCTCGGGTACGTTCAGTGAACGAACGAGCGGGAATTCATAACTTTTAATCCGCTGCTCGGAATTGAAATCCGAGGGCACCAATGAACTCGCAGCGCCGATATTCTCTTAAAGAGACCTTTTCAGAAGTTGCGTTTGTTGCGGGACGAAAGTTAATTTTTGGGGGAATTATAAAAAGTTGAATAAAAAATGTGGAATTCTTTTTATTTCACTTTTGTAGGTTAACTCCTCTCAAAGGGAGTTAGGGGTGGGACCCACACCCACTTAACCTCCCTTGAGAGGATTAAGTGTGGTGGGACCCACACGAACCTAAACCTCTCATCTTCCCCCTTAAACTCCCCTCTCTCCCTCTTAAAAGTTTGTTAACTTAACATCTAATTAATTACACATGACATGTATAATTAATTAAGTGTTATGTTTTTGAATTTTAAGTTTTGAATTCCTTGGCTTGGTAAATAAAATAAGGAGGAACCTTATTTTATTTGGTTAGTTTTGTTTAGCCAACTTGTGAGGATTTTTTGAGAGCTCCTCCTCCTTCTTCTTCAACTTGACGAAGAACGCTCAACTTGACGAAGAACGCTCAACTTGACGAAGAACGTCGCTCCTCTCTTCTTCGTCTTCCGTGTCAACGAGAGGGAACGCCGCTTCCTCCTTGGACTCCCTTCGTCGGCATACGAAGATTCGCCAACGACGTATCTCATCGGACGCACCTCTTCGTCATCGGATTTGACGAACGACTACCGCGACGCCCGACCTCCGCGACGTTGTCTTCCACAGGACGTTGACAAATCTTCGAACCTATACCCAAGGTAGGGGTTGTTGATTATTGTTTAATTATTTTATTCTTGCTCGTGGTTCGCATGACTAACGTGAGGTTATTGAATATTTAAGTTGTGTTTTAACGTGAGGGGGCCGGACTGCATGAACACGGCCGAACCCCCTCCTTCGTTCTTGGTGTTTTATTTTGCGGATGAATCATGGTGGCGTGGTGTCGTCGCACCACGCGGATATTCGCAGAATCTTTTTACGCGACGTCGTCGCGCACGCACCATGGAAGATTCATCAAGAACGCGACGTCGTCGCGCCGCGTTGAAGGAAATCAAGGCGCGGCGGAGGGGCGGGGTGCCGTCGCACCGCGCCGGACGACGAACACCGCGGCCGGTTCCGGGCCGCGGCCGAACGCGAAGACCGGCGGCCGGGCCGCCGACGTCGGAAGCCGAAGAGGGGACCGGATTTTCCGGTCCCGTTGGAGAAAACCGGCCGGCAGTTGGCCGGCCGGAAGGTCAAAGGCCGGGGGAATAAATTCCCCCGGCTAGCTCTAAAACCCCCCTCATTTATGAGGGGGGTGGTTCCTTGAACGGGGGGGGGGGGGGGGGGGCAGGAGGCCCCCCGGTTTTTCTCCAAGCCGGCCCCCACGTGGGGGCCGTTTTTTTTTACAAAGGGCGCGGCATACAGCCGCGCCGGCCCTTCAATCAAGCGGGGGCTTGATCCCCACCGTGCGCTGCCTCCGTGCGGCGCCGGGCCGCCCCGCCGGGTCGGACCCGGGTCGGGTCGACCAAGTTCGGGTCGACCCGGTTCGGGCCGACCCAGGGGGGTCGGGCCGGGTCGGCCCGGACCCGGACCCCCCCCCCCGTTTCGAATAAGATTCGGTCATTTGGCCATATCTTGAGCCACAGACCTCCTATTGACGAACCGTCTGCGGCAACGCGATCCGTGGATCGAGACGGTCGTTTCGGTATATCGCACACAAGGTTTCAGATTACTTTGAGTTCGGCCGGGTTGGTTCGTTCACGAAACCAACCGGGCCTTCGGAGCGGAAATGCTCATATTTTGAGCTACGGACGTCCGATTGACGTTCCGTCAGCCGTGTTGTGTTCCTCTTAGTGAGACCGATCTTTTGGCATACTCCACCCGAGGTTTGGACGCAGGTGGAGTACGGTCGGGTTGGTTTTTCCTTAAAAACCAACCGGGCCCCGGGGACGAAAATGCCAATAACTCTCAGACCGGGCGTCCGATCGACGCGCCGTCTGTTGCGTTGAGTTCCTGTTGTCGATACGGAACTTTTGGATACATCAACTCTGGATTTTGTGACAGTTGATGTATCAGCCTCTCGGCTCGTGGAGCGGACCCTCCGAATGAGCTTGCTGTGTGCGGGAACCCTAGTGCTGGCTGCGACTGTTACTGTGTCTACTACTGCTACTACTGCTACTGTGACTGCGACGACGACAGTACAGAGATCCTGTGTGGATTCGACGACGATGACTACATCACTCAGCGATCCTACGTGGATCATTGCTACAGGTCCTGTGTGGGCCCAATCCTGTGTGGGTTCGATCCTGTGTGGGTCCTTGCGCTCAGCGGTCCTGTGTGAACCAGCGGCTACAGGTCCTGTGTGGGCCCGATCCTGTGTGGGTCTTTTGCTGGGGTTAGTTACCTATCAATCCTTCGTGGGTCCGACGACTTAGATGGATCAACGATCATCTTATCGTCTTTCGAAGAAGTATACCTGTCTGAGCTGAATCCTGTTCCTTTCCTGTGTGGATTGTGTTGTGAAATCCTGTGTGGATTACGTTTTGCTTTCCTGTGTGGAATACGTTTTCTTTCCTGTGTGGACTGAGTTGTACTTGGGCTCGGAGGTTGGAGCGTATTTGAAATTGATGACTTAGGTATATGTATGTCCATATACCTAAGTAGTGTTGGTTGTTACTTCGTGATTGTATCTTTCTTCGTGGTTTATCCTTTGTGGATTTGAGAGACCTCTAGGGGTCTCGAGGTCCCTACTGAGTAGCTTATACTCACCCCTGCACGGTCATTGCCCGCACTACGTTGTGTTGGTTGCAGACGATGGACAGCGTTGATCTTAGCTGAGGCTTGCAGAGCAGGACGGTACCTGGAGGTGGACCACTGGGCAGGACGTGCTCGGAGCGGACGACGGGACCCGTGGAGCAGTGGAGCTATCTGTACCCACCCTTCAGCTGGGATTTCCGGTGGACAGCTCGGTGTAGCGGCTTTTACTTTTCAGTTGCTGTTTTCCCCTTCGAGTTGTACTTTACATTCAGTTTGGGTTTGTATACTGGCCCATTTACTTTTCCGCACTTTCAGTTGTACTCTGCTTTTGCTTAGTGTTTACATTACAAAGGCAATGCCTTCCCTTTTTACCGGGATTTACGCCTTGGTGCTAGTCGCCAGCCCCTGGCCTATGGAAGGCGGGTTTGGGGTAGTCACGGCACGGACCCCGAGGGCGGGTCGTGACAGTAGTGCTGGTGTAAACCTAAGTGATCTCCCATAATTAATAAATAGAAAGTGGTTATTTGAAAAAGGGGATTGGTTTTTCATTGTTAGTGTATATTTGTGTGGTTGTTCATATATAGGTTGTAACAAATGTGGTTCTAGTGGTCTTGTTTTTTTGATTTGGGGACCAATAGGTTTGGATGTGTGTCTACCTACTTATATGTATAAATTGTAGTTCCTTATGATTTCTATATGCACCCACCCTTATTTAAAACCATCTATCGAACACCAAAATTTCATGATGGAGGGTATCATTCCGATCATCCTAATGGGAGGATGGATGGATGGTTACAAATATTTTTCATCTCAACCTCTTCTGGTTCTTACTGCTCGAGTGAATCCAAGCTAGCTGTAATGTCTTTAGGCTTACCATATTCTTATATCTTTCAGAAAGTTTTGTTGTGAATGAGTGGTTCATGTATTTGAGGTCCCGGTTTGTTTTCACAAGTGTCTTCAGGATGAGGCCAATGATTCATTGGGCGAGAGGCATGGTTATAGTGGCCAAGGTGTATGCTGTCAAGATTTCATATGTGTTTTTTCGCCCATGTGTGTGTGGGATGGTTGGGGTAGTGGGACTGCATTTTTGGAAGAATGGTAGCATCAATACATTAGCCATTAGGAATGAGCAGCTAACCGGTGGGAATGTAGTCTGGGGTACACAAATGTCAATGAACTTATACTATTACATTACATGACTTAATTTATCTGGTGGGGTGTGCCTTGTTGTGTCTGGGATGGCAAGAATTCCATTGTTGGTGAATTGAGTTTATACTATTCTCTCGGAGGGGTATTATTATGTTCCCCCATTTGTGCATGGGTAGATTTAGTTTTTCTACCAGGTATACATGTATACTAACACTACATTTGTAAAACTATTTTTCCAGATTTCAAGTAGAAATAAGAGGATAGGGTTGGAACATACTAGCTCAGGCATCAGGATCGTTATTGTGTCCTCGGTTAGTCTCTATCTTTGGGTACTTGCTTTAGTACTTTGGCTGAACTTTTATCACTCTTTACGTTTCAATTAAGCATGGGTTAGATTTTGGTTTCCATTATATAAATGATTGGATTTCTTTTTATTTTTATACTATATTATCTCATGAACATTTTTTAATTAAAAATTGTAACGACATATATATTGTGTAATATTTTTATATCCTTGGTGGTAGTCACCAGTCTGGGGAATACTGAACGCAGGTCTCAGGGGGCCATTATATCTCCTTCATATTTATGCATGAAGGGGGTGTCACTTTGCTTCTCCTTTCCTGATCCGGAATATGATAAGGCAGGAAAAATTGTTATTAGCGGATGTTTGAGATATAGTATGGGTTTTGTAGTTAGGAATAGTGAGAATCGTATGGGATGGTTGGGAAATAGTGTTAGTATATCATTATGTGTGAGATAGGATAGTGAAAACCATCTAGGAAATGGGATTTTATGTTCCACTGTAATATAATGTAAGGGATTTGATCTGACCTATTGACCAAGTGAGGCTGAAAAAATTGTAGGGTAGAGACCCAAGGAACGGAAAATTCATCATGATGACTTGTGTTATTTTGTGTGTTGGGTGTCATGGAAATATATTATCTATACTAATCAAGGTTTCTTTTCTGCCAACATGCCACCTTCCCTTGGTCCCACGTCGCCCATAACCCTCCAATAATACCTCAAACACCCAAAAAAACACATGCTCTAACTCCCCCCGATCTGGATTTCCTTCCAGTGCTGCTTGGGTTCCCACGACGCTCCACTACCCAACTCCTCTATCCTTCTCCCTTTATCAACTATCCTCTCCAGTCCAACTGCCACCTCCCCATGCTCCATCTCAATGTACCATGCCTCCGACTCCTATACCATTGGGTCCTCTACTCCCATCCACTCCATGACTCTCATCAATAGAAACATCTTTTCCTATTCCTCACCTCTTCCTTCGTCTCTAACAACCTCCCTAAATAACTACTCCGCCTCTGGATCCTTCTACTACAGTTTCTCCACCACTAGGAACTCCACATCCCAATCCTCCTCAGCCCCATCCGCCTCTGCCTACTCCAGCTCTATGTAGTCCGCCACCACCTCCTAAAGATCTACCTCCTAGGGTTCCTTGTAATAATCCACTGAGCTCTAAGGCCCATGACGGCTCTAACTATTTCTTAATTTATCTTCCTCTTCCTTAAAAAAATCTCAACAACCATTTGGCATTTTATCTAACCTCATATTATTCATGGTTTTATCTTTGTTGTAACCTATTTTTATAATTATTCTCTCATATTAGTTTTTTAATTTCACTCAATTCATATGAAATTCACAGAATGTAATGGAATACATTTCTTCACAATAGATGCATACTCATAATTTTCAGGATTTTTTTATTTATCTCCGAGATAGAGTTCTCTCATGGAGGAATCAGAGCTCTCACAATACAACACAACTAAAACCATGGATTTTTCCTATGATAATGATCATTATTATGGCCGACTCTTGATCCATAAAAAGTAAATATGGAATCACTCTTAACGAAAAATAGTGATATGCTAGTGCATCCTCAGCTCCTCCCTCCATCTTACGGTCTCCCTTCATCCGTTTTAACGCATTAACCTTGGCCTCTGTCTCAGCCTCTGCCTACATTGGCTCCACCCTCACTGACTATTCGGTCTGCTCCGACTCCACCTCTGGCTTCTTCGCACCACCAAAGATTTCCATGTCCACATTGGGGTTGAAAATTCATTGCTGGTATCTATATAACTCCTTATATACACTGTTTTAACCATGATGCACTGAAAATCCCCCTCCGTCTTGAGAATTTTCTTCACTCTACCTTAGGTAACAAATTATTTTTTACTGGGGTAACCCATCCAACTATATATCTATATTTTTTATTTGAATTTATCATATAAAGGAATGATTTCATTGTCAGTGATTCAAAGTAACTTCTTTTTGAGTTCATCCTTTGGTATATTACCTTCATCCCATATTTCTATGTTGTATTTGTAATTTTTTTCACACCGTATAGCGTTGTTTTAATAGTTATTTTATGGAATGATGACTATGTAATGATTAATTTCAAATACATAATTTTTTTGACCATTTAATTTGAGTTTTACTGATCTCAAACCATCAATGCAGTTGATGGAGAATGATGGAACTACTGAATCATTTCCATCAAACTGAAATAATTATGGCCCCGATTTAGATAAATCCTGCACAGATTTGTGCTGTGGATGGTGAGGTAATCCCTTCATTGACAAGATCCTTAAAACCCTCCTATGTCTTGCAAATTTTATTCCCATTACTTATATTAACCCACTATTTTTTTAATGTGGTAACCCCTCTAGCTATCTATCTATATTTCCTCTTTGAATTTCTCATAGAAAGGTATGATTTCATTGTCTATGATTTAAAGTGATTTCTTTTTGAGTTCACCCTTTGGTATATTTCCATCATCCCATATTTTTCTGTTCATTTTGAATTAAATTCATGAAGTTTAGCTTTGTTTTAACTATTATTTTATTTAATAATTATTCATCCATGTTTGATTTCAAATACATAATTTTAAATGACCATTGAATTTGTGCATTATTGAACTAAAATCATTCATATGGTTGATGGAGAAAGACAGAACTACTAAATTATTTCCATCACACTACAATTATCAGAGCCCCGATTGAGATAAATACTGCACCAATTAGAGCCCGAGATGATGAGGTAATCCCTTCACTAATCCGAGCCCTTAATATTTACCCCTACTATTATTATGATGTTGTATATTTCATTGTTTTTTGTAGGTGTGTCCATTATTATGGAGGATATGGTACTCTTGCATGATGAGTTGTATTAACCATCATTTCATTCGTTTATATGGGATCTCCATTATACAGAGTTCCTAATTGATGATCATTTTCCTGTAATATTATTTCCCCATGTTATAATTTTTATTATTAATATCCACTTACTATTTCACTATTTATTTGATATATATTAACCATCATTATAATTGTTTCTATGAGAGGTGCATTAAAAAAACATGATGAAAATGGGTGAAGTATACCACCACATGAATGTTTTTTTTTTCATATGAATTTTTACATATTAATTTTTATCTTATATGTTTCAGTTTTATACATATTATTGTTTGAATATTATTTTTGTAACTCATATATATTCACAATTGAAATATGCAGGTTCAAATTTATTTCAAAATTGGAATTTACAGGTTCAGAATTGAAATATGAAGGTTCATTTTTATTTCAGTAGTGAAATATGCAGGTTCATAATAATTTCAGGTTTATACATATTAATTTTTGAATATTATTTGTGTAACTTATCTTCATTTAGAATTGAAATATGCAGGATCATATTTTCTTTAGAATTGAAACAAACAGGTTTATATTTATTTAAATCAAAAGGTTCATACTTTTCACCTCCTTCGTCTTCAGCTCCTCCTAACCTCCAATGGTTTCCACCTCAACCTTGGGGTTGTGATTTTCATCACTGGTGTCTACGGTTGTTCTTTATTTACACTATTGTAACCTCAAAGCTTTGCAAATCCACCTCTGTCTTGTAATTTTACTTCCATATACCTATGATAACCCCTTATTTTTTACAATAGTAAGGCCTAATATTTTATACAGCTTCATTTTTATTTCATTATTTAAATATACAAGTTCAAATTAATTTAATATTTTATTATTTTATTTGTCACCAATATTTTGTAATTAAAATTATAACAGTATTCTATATGTTGAAAAACCAGCAGTGCAATTTAGATTGTGAGTATGGGGTGCAAACTAATTTCTAATTGTCTCGAGAAACTGTGGTCAAAACAATCCTTTCCATTGATCTGCACACTCCAATTAATGGATACATAAAAAATAAGTATAAAAAAGTGACTGACATTTTCTACTAAAATAGAAAGGTAATAATGCATGTTGACTGATTTTAAATTTTTGATTTGTTTTATAAGTAGTTGTTTACCGTTAGAAGTGTATTACAATTTACATTTTATAATAGAAACGTAGTCATGAATCTTGATCATTTTATTATCAACATTTAGATTTTGTAGTAATTTGTTTTAGATAGAACAATGTCAATGTTTATACCATAATTATAGATGAGATTTGGTAGTAGGAATATAATCATTCTGCAAGAATTAGATGATTTTTCAAAAAAGTGGTCCAAAACAAGATTTTAGAAGTAGATTGAATTATGAATCACATGATTATGATATGGAAATTATTAAATCAACAAAAACTAAATGGGAGAAGTGTACAACCACATGAAGTTTATTTTTGTTTCATATTAATTTTTAATATTATTTTTTATCTTATATTTATCAGTTTAATATATATTAATTTTTAAATATTATTTATGTAGATTATATGTTTTTACAATTGAAATATGCAGATTCATATTTATTTCAAAATTGTATATGCAGGTTCAGAATTTAAATATGAAGGTTTATATTTATTAAAATCAAAAGGCTCGTATTTTGGTTCACCTCTACTTCCAGCTCCTCCTCATCTCCAAAGGATTCCACCTCCAACATGGGCACAAAAATGGTATGTTTTCTTTTATAATCTATTTTTTACTAAAATGAGTTGTATTGACTTACAAAAAAACATACCTTTTGGGGACTTCTTCAGTTGGAGACCCAAATTCAAGTTTGTTTTCTTTTATAAACTGGGTCAGAATGGCCTAATATAGGATATAAAACTTTGGTGTGTATTTACTGAGAATTTTTAGAAGTTTTGTATCATTATGTTACCTGCTATGACATGGTTCCAAACAAAATATCTTTATTTGTCACATATATTCAATTTAATTTCATAGAAGCATACAAAAAAATGGGGCAAATAATCAATGAGATTTGAATCATTCTACATTACAGAGAGTTTTTTAAAAAATGTAGTTTAATAACAAATAAAGGTTCTTTATTGAGGTAATATATCCATGTGATGATGAACAATAACATTGTGGGTAGTGGATACCCACTTAAATTCATCTAAAGAGTTTTTATATAATTATTTTGAAACTCAAATTTAATTATTATTTAACTAGTATTCATGAGTTAAAAAGGTATACTTAATTATTAAATTAATTTCAATCAGAACAATTCATGACTATTTCATAACCATTGGAAGTAAGGTAATTTTATAGATTGTTTTATTTTTTTTAATGGGGTATCAAACTTGTGAATAGTGGGTTCAATTTGATTTGTTTTCCCAGTCAGTCAGTATTTCTATTACATCAATTTAATCATGAACTATATATATTTATGTCAACTCATTCAAGGTTTGTTAGATGCATGAAATGATTGTTCTGGTAGTGGAAGAGAAGGCTACAATTATTCTTCGACACCTTGTATTTCTATAAACTTGATACAAAATCCAGTTCTTGGATCTGGAACATCGTATTACAGTAGATTCTACACAATATGTAACATTCAATCATCAATTTCATAAGTTATATTCCCAGTCATTAAGTATTTCTATTATATATATTTCTTCATTATGTATTTCATATTTAAGGCTGCTCATTATGTATCTTTTTTTCCTCAAAATATATTACTAATACTCCTACATTCCAGGTTCTTCTCTTTTTTTCCACCTGTATGAAAACACCAAATCAGTTCGCTTAGGAATTAATTATTTTTCTTTATTATCTCTTATTTTCATTAAATAATTTTAGTGAACATTTATTATTTTGATTCTAGTATATATTGATTTATTTTATAATTTGAGCATGTTATATGGAAAACAAGTGTGTTTCATTCTAGTTGTACATAATTACAGGTGATATAACACACATAGCAGCTTCTGTGATTTTTTTGGTACTGCATGATTAGATCAGTAACCAGTATGTGTTTTGGGTAATAATTTTCTGTGAGTTCATTCTGTTTCAACTATTAATGTATACGAAATTTGGAGCATCCTCAATGTTTTAGTTATTGGGAACCCCAACAACATCAACAAAGATATTCTGGGACCCTATTACATCATGTTTTACTGTATCTTATTACATCTATTTTTTTAATCCATTTCATTTATAATTTATGATACAATTAATTATTTTTCATTTCTTTTTATTATTATGTATCACCAAATCTGCAATTTTAAAATATTTTAGGTTTGACACACAAATGGTGGTAATGGGTTATTGGGATTATGTCACTCTAGAAGAACTGTGATAGATCATGTGACAGGAGCATTTTCTGTCATCCTACACAAACATTCTATCGAGTAAATATTTCTGGAATGGGGTTGGTTGATGCCACATTTTAGTGAATTGGTGTTCTTTGCTAGCTTAATTTTTTGATTTATTTATCACATGTTATTAGTTGCTATATGATTTCTATCTCAAAAAATGACTTCTTATTGTACCTTCATTTCATTTATATATACCACTCATTTTTTTAAACTTTTCCAATATTAATATTAATTATTGTTTTTAAATACTTGTATTATATTATTCATAATATGAATTTTTTTACAGTGTCCTTCGAAGGCAAGAGTAGAGTACTAGTTTATAAAAAATGTAGAGATAAAATGAAATATTTTTTTAAATGAATATTCCATACTACTCGGGGTTAATATTTTCTCGATTACCATTGTTTGGTATGGCACCAAGACATCGCCCATTTTAGGTATGAGAAGTTGAGGCCTAATAGGATGACCAGGTTGATTAGTGGTGGGATGATCGGGAGGAGGATGATGACTTGTTTCCAAAATACTATTTCTGTTTTCCCACAGCAGTCCCTCAGAATGTACGAAAGAGTAATTTTAGACTAAGATTTAGAGGGATTTATTGAATATCTAGAAAACACCTACACCTTGATAAATGATCTGAGGGAGTATTGGGTTCCTCTACAAGTGATCTTCTTGCGAGGAGAAACATGTTAGTGGGGGACGCTTTACCTTAGGGAGAGGAAGGAGACCGATGTCTCATGGGATGACTTTAAGATGGATTTTCAGGCATAGTTTCTTTCCATGAGGATGAAGGCTGGGAAGAGGTAGGAGATTCTCTCCCTCTAGTAGGGGAGTATGTTAGTGAGGGATTTGGGGATCATGTTCAAGGATCTACTAAATTTTTTAAGAAGCACGCTGAGCATCTGAGAACATTCATGTAGGTCCACCAACACCACCATCTCTATAGGATTTTTTCCAATTGCATGTTATGGAACAAAGATGAGCACTTCTTGGAAATGTAGGGACTCAATAATGGAATGTAGTTTACCCTTATAACATTGAGCGGGTTGATTAATGGGAACCACCCATGAACGTGGTAGAGCAATGGAATTACCTGGGTCTGGAAGAATATTACCAGAGGTTTGTACCCAAATTCCATCGATTTGTAGGTCCATTGATAGATTTGACCAGAAAGGGAAAGTCCTTTGTGTGGAGTGACCAATGTTAGGAAGCTTTTAGTTACCTGAAGAGAAAACTGGTCAGTGCTCCAGTGCTCTGGTTACTAGAGGAATGGGTGATGTTCGAGGTGTTCTGTGATTCCGTCAGCATAGGATTGGTGTTTGTGCTAATGCATCAACACAAACTGATCTCTTATAAGTCTAGGTAGTTACATCACCACAAACATAACTATGATTCCCAAGATATTGAGCTTACATTAGTTGTATTTGTGATGAAGATGTGGAGACATGTCCTCATCGGGGAGCTCTCTATAGTCATCATATATCAAATGAGTTTGAGGTATATCTTCTCACATGAAGACCTGAACAGACGATAGTGAAGGTGTATGGAGTATCTCCAACACTACAAATATTATATCTCTTACACCTCAGTAAAAGAGAATGTGGTGGTTGATGTCTTAAGTAGGATGTCGCAGACGACAATAGTTATTGAATCCACAGATCACTACTGGAAAATACTCTATACCAACGATTCTAAACCGTTGGTATAGGCCTCCAAACCATTGTTATATCATATAACAACAGCTTGGAGAACCATTTCCATATATGTAGTGGCGATTGGTCTATACCAACAGTTTTGGGAAAACCATTGGTATAGACCTATGCCAATGGTTTTGAAAACCGTTGGTATAAGTAATATGAAAATCTATACCAAACGTTCGATAAAACTGTTGGTATATGTAATTCAAAAAAAAAATCATTCTGTGGGTTTTTATCCCCACACCTCTTGTTTGTGATTGAATGACCTAACCACTATCCTAACATACTATTCTGAACATAATTTCATAAATATATATATGTATTATCATATGTATTTTAAATTATGATTTATTTAATGTCCTCTGTAAGAAGACTCCAATAAAAATACATGTATCTAAACCAACAGTTCTCAAAACCATTGGTATAGAACTATACCAATGGTTTTGAGAACCATTGGTATAGGTACTTTGATTTTGGGACCTATACCAATGGTTTTGGACAATCCATTTTTATAGGGGGGACCTATAACAACAGTTTGGCCATAACCCTTGGTATACGGTCTCTATTATGGACCTATACCAACGGTTTGGAAAAACTGTTGGAATAGGTCCAAATTAGTGACCTATACCAACGGTTTTCCCAAAACCGTGGGCATAGCTCTAAATTAGTGTCCTATACCAACTGTTTTGGGATAACTATTGGTATAGGTCCATATAAGTGACCTATAGAAAATATTTTTTCCTGAACTGTTGGTATAGGTCAAAATTAGTGAACTATACCAACACTTTTCCCAAAACTGTTCGTATAGATCATTTTTCTAGTGGTGGATGGTTATAAGGGGAAGGGGGATTTGGTCACTTTTCATTTGGATACAAGAGTGTACGGTGGAAGAGGCTATCTGTTTCAGATGATAGTATAGTCATTCTTAGTGTGGAAGGTGGAGAGGTCTCAATAGGGATACTCATAGATTGAAGTGATGCATGATCGTGTTGACTAGGACGATGCTCTGGAAGGATGGTTGGAGGATGGATAGAATTAGATGTTGTTTCATGGGAATATATTTTTTCCTATTAGTAATACATGAGGGAGTTCTTTTTTTGTTCCATAAAACACCCCTGGGTGTCTATCCAAGAGTTTTTAATATGTATTGAGGCCTGAGTGAACGGTTTTGGTGGCCTGAGGTGAAGCGGGACGTGCTGTAGTTTTTGGAAAGGTTCCTAGAGTCTTAGCAGGTGAAGGGTGAGAACCATGTTCCTGGTAGAATTAGAAATCATGTAGGAATTCTATAACATATGTGGGAAGATATATAGATGGATTCCATCACATTATTACCCTGGACCTAGGGAGGATGTGTTTCCCATTGGGTGGTAGTGGATCGGTTGACAATGTCCGATAATTTCATATCGATCAAGGAGTCGAGTGCAATTGATTCCTTAACACAATATATTGTGGATGAGGGGGGTGTGGATGCACAAAGATAAAAGAACCAATGTATCGGATCGGGATAATTTTTTTAGATCTGATGTTCGGAGGGGATTATAGCATGCCTTTGGCACTTGGTTAACTCTCGGTATTTCTTTTGTCCCTCAGATCGGCTGACAGACCAAGAAGTCCATACAGACATCGGAGATCATGTTTGGGTATAGTTTTCTGGAATTCAGTGGGTCATGGGTATAAAATTTCCTCTAGTATAGTTTGGTTACAATATTATCTATAACTTTACCAATGTGATGGCATCGTTCGAGGATTTATATAGAAGTTCATGTTATTCACCCATGTTTTGGACAGTGGTTGGGAAATAATCCCTTCATGGACCAAAATTATTACAAAACAAGATATATAAAGTTCTGCTTGTGCGTGATAGGATGAAGGTTTATCAGGACCGGCATAATTCAAATGTCAATCATAGGAGGATGCCCCTGTAGTTTGTGTTTGGGGACCCTGTGTTCTTGAATGTATCCCCTCAGCGTGGTCGTGATAGGTTTGTTAAGGGAAGCACGTTTCTCATAGGCTCATCAGGACCTTAAATTTATTGGGATGAGTTAGTGAGGTGACATATTAGCGGTCATTGACTCCTTATTTTAAGAGGGCCCACAACGTCTTTCATGCCTATCACCTTTGTCGACATCTACAAGATGACTCCCATGTCATTGGATGGGGAGAGTTGGATATTGAGGAAGCTGCATCGTTCACGGAGCAATGAGTAAAAATCAAGGATCATAATTTGAAGGTGCTTCATGGTTAGACCATACCATTGGTTCGTGTGTTATGGAGGCATGGTGGCCTTGAGGATAGTACTTGAGAATGAGAGTCACAGATGTGAGTCCAATACATGAAGATTATATGAGTATAGATTTTGTGTTTTTATTATCTACTTTTCCTTGTGATGGAATTCTAGTCCATTATTACTATGAGATGAGTTGTTTCCTTGTTCTCTAAATGTGTGTGAATATTCATGATGTGTGGGGATGGAGGACCTAATTCTTAATCAAGAAACATTAATATAGATGGGATTAAACCTATACGGGTGAGTTAGTGCCACACAAAGAGAATAATAACATGACATGGAAGAAGGAGCTTCAATATACGTGTTTTAGTGTAGTGTGACCTTTGGTTTTTTTGTGGTTTTGGGATAGTAGGGCCATGGTGGTTGTACATTTTTTCAAGAGTTATATATCAATGAGGTGTTCATAGATGTCACAATTTTCACAATAGTTTTCAAACAACACAAGGTGGTTCATCTTTGAGAGGTATCTTATGGGGTCTTTTTTTGGAACCCTTCTTCTTATGGGTTTGTTTTGAATTCATATGGATGAGATAGTTTTATAGGTATCTGATGTAATGGACCATTTTTTCTCAGCCCATTCCTTTGGGAAAATCTCATTTTTTTTCTATCTGTCTGTCATTTGGAACTGTTGGTTTAGGCATGTCAGTTGAACTATTAGTGTCGGCATGTCAGGGCATCTCTATATTAGTGAATTAGTGAGTCAAGGGTGTTAGTTTTGGTGAGTAGAGGTAAACAGTGTAAGAGAATCAAGGTTGTCAGTGTCGGTGAGTCAATGCCTACTATGTTAGTGAGTAAGGGTGTCAGTGCTAGAGCATCGATGTTAGGGCGTCAGTGAGTCATGTCGTTAGTGAGTCGTATCATCTATGAGTCATTACATTGATAACTCAAAATTATAGCTCAACATAAGTTGGTCAAGTCGATATCTCACCCTTTTGTGGATCAACATTAGTGACTCACCCATCAATGACTCATTTCCAATTTTCTAGTTTTTCCCTAATTTTCTAGTTTCATCACTCTTATGATTTATTTTACATAAATTGAGTTTACATTAATTCTTGATCATTTAATGGAATTTAAATGGATATTAGTTGAATCATTAATATCCTAACACTCCCTTGACATTGTAATATTCAATATTCAAAAATAATAACCATGATCCAATATTAATGGCACTTGAAACCATTTAGACTTTCATTGATATAGGATCTGGAACGTGAAAGTCGTTATCTTCCCCTCCCAGTGTGTTCTACACCCCCCATGGTAAACATAATTAATTAATCATAGAGGATTCATGATCTTATTTGAGGGCCTCCTCATAATCAATTTTCATAGAGTTTTGTAATTCTCTTATGATCCCATGTTTCCCCGTAAATAAGGGTTTTGGACACTTTTTGTTTCAGGTAGGGATATTTTCTCCCTCTATTTAATTGTGAATCCTTCGGGGTGGGAGTAATAATGATTCCTTATGAAGGATGTGTGAATAATTTTCTTGAAATGACTAATAAAAAGAATTAAATATATTCCAAATATATCAGGGGTCAAGAAATCAAAAGGCTGGTAATGGTTTGATTTTGATCATCAGTTTTATTTGATTCTTTTATAGAATTTTTTTGTTGTATTCCCCCTAAAATTCATGGTCGTTGGTGGTCGTTTCTTTCACACTGGTGATGTCTTGTTTTTTCATGTTTCTTGAGAAATGATAGTAACAAGAAATATTCTAAATCATGTATACTTTGAGAATTAGAATGGATTCCACAAGATAACTTTTATTTTTGTGTGATCAACCCAGATATTTTTAAATTTTCAATAATTAACCCATCTTGACAAACCTAAATTTTCATGGCCAAATGGTGTTGTTGTGAACTTTTTTTGGTTTCTTCTTTGATTTGGTTTTGTATGATTGTGCAGTGGGGCTATGGTTTTAGTGGGGGTTATACTGGGCATTGTGTATTGGGTGGTATAGTGGCGTTTTGTTATCCCAGTTTGAGAGATGTATTGATTGTTGAATGGATGAGATTGTAGGGAGTGGGACTAATTTTTCTTGTGTTGTAGTCATGGAGCGACGTAGTGTTGTGGGATTGCAGTGTTTTTATGAACATATTATGGAGTGAGACTGCATCTGGGAATCATTTGGGCTGCATGGGTGCATATATGGGTTGTGTCGGGACTGTAGGTTTATAGGTGTGATGGGCGAGTCATTTTTGTGCAGCGGGGAAGATGATCCTAGTTGTGAGAGGTGGAATGTGTGTTATAAATTTTAAGAATGATATTTTTCAAAGAGTGAATGTTCATCTATGAAGAACAGTGGGTGTGTAATGGGATTGTGGCTTAGTTATTCTTGGTTTTTTTAATAATGGGTGTTAAAATGGAAATATATTGACTTGGTTTCTCTTCCATTATTTAATATTGGAAGAACCGAAGAATGAAGTGCGTTAATTTCAATGTGTTTTGTTAGTCAGACTATTCACCTTTTAAGATGGTTTCAAAGGTTGTTCTTGGTAGTTACCTTAGTTAGTTTAAGAATAATGTAATTTGAACCCCGTTAATTAATAAATGACAATTGAATAAACAAAAAATGATTTGGTTATGCATTGGTTGTGAATGTTTGTGTGGTTGTGAATATAGTGGTAGAAAAAAATGGGTCTGGTGGTTCGGTTGTTTATTTGGGACCAATAGGTTATAATTAGTGTTTTCTTACTTATTTATATAAATTAAAGTTCCCTATGATTTCTGTACGCACCACACCCATATTGAGCACCATGTTCCAAAGTCCCCATTTCATGGGGCGTGGGTGTCTTTTCCAACACCCCAATGGGAGGATGGATGGATGGTTACTGAATATCATCCTCTAACCATCTTCCAAAAAATATAGTTTGAGAATATCCGGCAGGCTGTAATAGATTGAGTCTTATCATAGTTCCATATACATTGGGTAGGATTGTTGTGAATGAGGGGATCTTGTTTTTGTGGGCAAGGTTAGTTTTCCCAAGTGTCTTCTGGATGAGGGCCAAGTGTCTTTGGGAGGGAGGCATGGTTGTTGTGCCCCAGGTTTTGTGGGTGGGATATTGTGTGTTGTTTGAGGCATAGATGTGTGAGGGTACGTTGTGGCAGTGGGACTTCATTTATTGAATAGTGGTAGCATAAATACATCAGTTGTTAGAAATGAGTAGTTATCCAGTGGGAAAGAGGTGAATGGTGCCCAAATATCGAAGTTCTTATACTAATATGATATATTAAATTCATTTTTAGGTATGCGTGCCTTAGTGAAGATGGACAGGCTAGAAGTCTTTGGTATGTTCTTTGAGGATCTGTTGTTCTCTAATAGAGGCATTAGTATGATGCCCCACTTGTGCACAAGTAACTGTAGTTTTCCTAGTGGTTATACTTGTATACTCAACCTACGTATGTAAAACTATTTTTTCATGTTTCCTGGTGGTCATTGGGGACATTACTAGAACATACTAGATCGCTCATCAGGATAAAAATTGTGTCGATAATTAGTCACTTTATTTTGTTACAGTATTTGGTACTTTGGTTGTAATTTTTTTTTTTTTCAAGTCATGCATGGGTTGGATTCCCTTTGATTTATTTAAACATTTGGTGTTTATTTGGGATTTTTACCATCCTAATTCTTTATTTTTTTTATTAAAAATGATAATCCTTTCTATTTTGTGGGAGAATCCTATACCCTTGGTTCTATTTGCCAATCCATGGCCTATTAGAGGCGGGTCTCGGGGTTCATTATCTCTCCATCATCCTAAAAAAGCATGGATGTGACACGTTGCTACTCCATACCACATCTTAAAGAATGAACATCAAGAAAATTTAGGATGAATTTTTCTTATGGAGCCAAATGAGAAATATATACTAATCATAAAAAATTCCTTTTTATAGTTACTCAGGGAGAATTGAACATGAGGCAGAGAATATGGATGGAACTAATAAAGGATTATGATTTCATAATCAATTACTATCTTGGAAAAGAAATGAAAATTGTCAACGACATGAGTCGAAAACAACATGTAACATTAATGATGTTATGTTTAGAACATGACCCCTTGGATAATGATCTAATGAATTTATTTCATTGACGTTTTTGGAGAATATAATTGTACTATTTTGATTTACATGTTAGTTAAGTCAACTCTTTTACACAAAATTAAGAAATTATTGAAGGAAGAGTGTGTATAATAGAAAAATGTAGAATATGGTAAGACAACTAAGTTTCCAACATTTAATATTGATAAATTTTGTTTCGTGAAATTTGGAAAGATATTATGTTTGCATTCTGTTCCCTAGATGATGAAATAATTCTTAAATGATACACATAGTTCGCTATTTTCATTTAATCTGGACAACACTATAATGTATATAGAGGTTCGAGAGAATTACTGTTGGGATTGAATGAAAAGATATTTTTCTAATTTTTCTTGGAAATGAATCACTTTGAATAAAATAATGAAATATGTCAACTAACAAAGAAGATACATCAACCATTTCTAGTTTTAGAATGTAAATAGGAAAATATATACACGGACCACTTGGTGGGATGCGCAAAGTCATTTCACAGTTACAATGTGATTTGGGTTATAGTTGTTTGGCTGACCAAATAAGAAAATTGTATTCCTATTTGAGATTCTATGTCTTTTGATTATATTTTTCGACATTTCGCAAAGAGATATTCACCATAAATGGAGTTCCTCTTTCCATTGTATATGACCATAATCCCAAGTGGAATTTTAACATTAGTAATGGACTTATAAAGTTGTTGAGAACAGAAATAATTTCCATTACAATCATTCATCTTCAATCTGATGGACATGTATAGTGAACTATTCTAACATTGAAGGATATTTTTCGATCTTGTTGAATGGATTACTAGGGATGATTGGATCAACATATTATTGTAGTTTAGATTTCTTATGATTATAGTTCTCATTCTATTATATTGATTGAACATTTTGAGGCAATATATGGAATTTAGTGTTGGACTCTAGAATTTTGGGTTGATTTCTTGTATTGAAAGTTAATGAGACAATAATTAATAGAGTAAGTTGTGGAGAATGTGATTTTTATACAGAAACACATGGGGAAAACTCAGAGTTGGGAAAAATGTTATACAGATTATAGGAGGAAGGACCTTTCATTTGAGGTATGTGATCATGTTTTCTTTAAATTATCAGATTGGAAAATTGTTATTAGTTTTTTTATTGATGAATGTTATTCCCATGGTCCATTGGACCCAATTAAAACATTTATATATTTGGAGAAGTGGTATATCAGGTAGCCTTGCCACCACATTTATATCAGGTGCAATTTTTTATGTTTTAATGTTATGAAAATTTGTGCAAGATTCATCGCATGTTTTGAGAAGAGAAGTAGTTCAGCTGGAAGAGAACCATTCAAATGAATTTAAACCACTTCATATTATTGATCATATATATAATTTATTGAGGAATGATATAATTAAACATGTTATGGTTTTTTTAGAGGCACCATATGTTTGAAGAAGAAAAATGGGAATAGAAAAATGATATAAGGGAATGTTATACTCACTTGTTTGATAATTGAATTAGAATAAAAAGGATGTAATTTATATAAAAGGTGAGAATGTAACATCCAAGGTACTTATAAAATACGTTGTTCTCATTCTCTAATTGAATAGAAAAATTCATTATAAATATATAATAAAGTAAGAGGTATTTATAAGAATCATTGAATATATACTAATATAATAGAAACATCACTTATGAAATTAGAAATAAAATTTACATATCTTATAAGTGAAAATATGAAATAATTATATAATTTTATATTTGAATAAATGTTATGAATACAATAAATTAATTGTGGGAATTTTTGTAATACATAAATGTTCACTTTTAATTTTCTATTTTATTTAATGATTTAGAAAAGAGTATTTGTTTCAAAAAATTGATTCATAAATTAATATTTTATTTTCATATTATTATAGGATAATTTCATGAGTCCTTAATTAATATTTCATAAGTGTTATAAAATTATCTACTGTTTTAAATTTATATTTTTCGAATAAAATATATAATTTTAAATTTTTTTTATATATAGAAAATTATTTTCATTAAATGGGGAAATTTTTATTATATCTACACAATGATAGACTTTTAAGTTGAATTTTTTGGATTTTTCTACAATACATTAGATTTTTTTTGTGAATAGTTATACACTATAATTTATGATGCAATCTAAATAAATGATTTATAGATTCATAAATAATGTATGGATGATGTAAGACTATAATAAAAATATCTACTAAATTATTTTAATATATTTGTTGATAATACTAAATCTATTCATATTATTAGGGAAAAATAATAAACTAATCCATAAAATAAAAAAACTCCTCTCCTCCACTATAAATAAAATATTTATCCACCTTTTCTCATCAAACTTAAAATAATCTTAAATTGATTAATTTCTACAGATTTACCCTCCCAACCCTCTTACTCATTTCAGAGATCATCTGATATCACCATAAATCCAAAACCCACGTTCTATAAGGAGGTTCTCAAGACTAATAATTCAAGATTTAAAACCCTCTATCATTTTCATTTAATTTATTTTAGTTTCATTTTTTGTCTTATTCTCACCTCACCTCCCATAATACACATGTCATGAAAAATCCAGTATCACCTATATATTGGAATTATATCATGTTTAAGTTAATATTTATCCTCAATATTATTCCCCTCCCCTTTTTACTATAAAAATGAAATCAATTTTCATGATGTGTTGATTTACAAAAATCGTGGATGACACATTTCCATTTGACTTTACCTCCATTAAAGATGGTCACAAAACAATTATTTTTATTAAATTTGAATTTATCACTCTTATTTTAGTTTATATAATGTTCTAGAACCATTATTTAATAATGATATTAAATAAAATGATATAATTTTTGTGATTCTCGCAGAAACTACCGAAATAAACTGAATTATTTTCATTGATGTTTTATCTAATGATTTGTCATCATATTAGAAATAATAATGATATATGGTTTCAATTAAAATTTTGTAAACATACTATTTCATTCCAATTATTTATTTTTTCTTCCATTTGTTAATAAAATCATTAATAAACTAACCATGGAAATCATTAAAAGAACACACCTAAAATGATGGAAATAAAAAAATATTTATTAATAAATGGGTTGATTGTTTTTATAATATGGTCAGATTGGTGGTATAAACATGAATATAGTTATGTAATAATTTTATAACACCATTTAAAACATTATAAATGTGATTATATCATTTTTATGTAAAATTAACCAAAGGAAAGGAACTTTTCTTTAAAAATATTATTGTCATTTTTTTTAAAAAATCGAAAGGTATGTTTTTATGGTTTAAGTATTCTATTTTATGATCATGTTATAGTTCATGGGAATTTTTTATAATTAATGCTGTGACATATTTCATTATCTAAGTCATTGTGTATTTTTCTATTAGAATATGGTCGAATGATTACTCCATGTGTAACTTTGGTTGTTAGACCATAAGTTAGCAATGAAGATTATAGTTTAAGGTTTCCATGAGGGGTACATTATAAGGTAGCAATGAGGGTTAAAAATCATATGTTATCTATTTGGGTTATAATATTAATATTTATATTCCCCCACTTACCTAAATTGTTTATTTATGTTTTTTATTTTTTATAGAATCCTCATATTTTCACAAATTATGTATATGATACTATATGGGAGAAAAATGTGTCTTTGTGAGAATGATTTAATGTGTTTATAAACATTCTTAGACTAATGGTTTCTCTCACATTTAATGTACATTATAATATTTTTATGGCCAGCCCTTGTTTTTTAATTTTTTTTTAAAATATTTATGGATGGTTAAGATAAGATAAGATGAAAAGATGAATGTTGTGAAGAATTCATGTTTCATTAAAAAATTTATATTATGGAAGAAATGGATATGATTTTAGTGGTAACCACTTTGTATAATTATGGGTTGTAATGTATGTTTAATGATATAATCCTAAAAATCACTAAACATAAATGATCATTAGGAATTTCATAAATATATTAGGTAATGTATAATGTCGGTCCCTTATAAAAACATACTCTTTTTTTTGTGTTTCTTATTATATGAGAAACTAAAATTCCATAATAATTTTAGTTGTTTTAATCTTGAAGGACACAAAGAATTACAATGTGAATGATAGGTTTTATTTGAGTTGAGTTATGGGTTTGGTATGTGAACTAGGATTGGTTATCAAATGAAGGGTGAGTGGTTATTTATACATGATGATATTTGTTTTTTGAGATAAAATATTAAATAAAATACTATATCCAGTGTAAATCATATAATACGAATATTTTTGACATTTAGGATAATATTATAATTAGATAACATGATATGGAGTCTTTTAAACACTTTATAATAAACATTTATTAGTTTAATCAAAATAAATGTTGTAAAAATGATGAAATATAATTTTAAGGGAATATTTTAGAATTTAGAATTTGGAAAGTAATTACAACGTTGGAAAAAAAATTATTTTGAAAATTAAATATTTATCACAATAAATTTATTCTGTTATGAAATATATAATTTATCATTTATTATTTCATTATCTCATCATCATTATGTCATAAAACATTTGGTATCTAAAAAATAGTATTTTTTATATTCACATAAAAGTTATAGTATTTGAAAAAAATTTAGAAAATCACCATTGCATTGTAATTTTTATATTTACTTTTATATCACATGTTAAATATTATTTATATTATATTTTTGTATTTTTATGTCAAAATAAAATTTTGACAGTTATATTATTATTGCCAACAGTTAGGTTAATATTTTAATGGTAACATTTCAACTATAACTGTCGTATGACATTATATAAATACCTATTAATTTATTATTTACATATTCAACTCATCCTATCCCAATGTTCAACATTTTACTTTTCTAAAAAAAATTGGATAAAAAATATTTTCTTCTTTTCAATAGTGAGGGTCCATGGAGTGATGATTCGAACATTTCATGAAGATAAAAAAAATTCTTTCTACATTTTATATTTTCAACTTTTTACCCCATTCAAATATTTTGAATTTTCATAGGATTAGTTGTTGAATAATTTAGTTAATTTCATTAATTAAATATATTTTTGTATGTTTTCTATGTTCCTTTTGTTTATAATACTATACAATAACATAACACAAATTAATTTAGAAAAAACATTCACTAATAATGTCTGGGTCATTACATTTCATCTCATAGATAAAAAAACTATCTTCCATCAGTATCAGGCTCTAACATATATATTTAATTGATGTATAATTTTTCATCGAATTACCTCATCAGGATGACTTTTTTTCCATCAATTTAGTATTCCATTATTATTTATTTGAAATTATATTATGAAAATATCCTCATATCCAAATATCATGCCATGGGGGAAGGTATCATCAAAATCATCGCTTTTTACATGAAGGCTCCCCTTCCACATGTTTTTCACTTTGTTCCAAATCACTTATCTATACTCATTTATACAATTTTAACAAACTTATTTTATTACAATTAATTTTTTATCCGGTGATCAAAGAATAGAAATCTATGTATATTTATTCTCAATTTCTTTAGGATAAAATTCATCACATTATCTTATAAATCATCCTCGAAAATTCATATAAATTATTAGGATGTAAAAATTAGAAAACAAATGTTCCACTATATTAACTAACATTTGAATTGGATATTATTGGTTACCAATAATAAATTCATATTTAAATTAACATCTATATAATTTTTTTCATATTTTATTATTTTTTTAACCTCATTTATATTTAAAACTGTTTTATAATCCTGAAATTTTAATTTTGAATTATCCAATAAGTATTTTAATTCCTCATCTTCATTAATATTTTAAAAAAAAATTAATTTATGTAATTATTAATCTTTAATAAAAAAAAATAACATCATGTAACCATATAATTGAGTCTTATATTAAATAAATGATTAATTTTATATAAGAAATAAATTCCATGAAAGTCACCTTCTTCGCCTTCTCATTCAAATTTACCATATTCTCTTTCTTAATTTAGAATATAAAACTTTTGTACATCTGAAAAATATAAGTCTTCAATTTTCTTAATAAGACCAAAAATTTCATATGTTTTCTTCATCATCTATAAAAAATTATTGGTTTATGTTGTTAAAAACATCAATCTTATCTTTATTATTTAAATTCATTTCAAATACCATTAGTAAAAATCATAGTTATCTTCATTTAGGATGAATTTATCTATTGAATATCATCATTTTATTAGGATTTCCACACAATTGAAACATGAAAAAATATCAGCTTTTTTAAAACTATACCTATATTTAATTGTTTTTTGAGATCATTAAATTACAAAATATTAGAAATTAAATCTTTCATCCATATATATTCTCAACAACTAATCTTTATATCTAATATACTCAAGAACATAAGTCATGTATCAAATTTGTATAATGTATCCAATATCTTTATATTGACCAAGAAAGATATTTTGATAATTTAGATCTATAATATGATTTTAGATATATTTTTCATTATATAGTAGGGTTCCCTAACTATCATAAATTATTTTTATTATTCATATTTTCATTACTCAATAAAATACCATTTTTCTTTGATTTCTTGAAAACCCCCGTATAAGGGTAAAGGGGAACTGATAATAATAAATCTAGTACAATGAATAAATTTAAATAAAGAATAGAAAAGGAATATCTATATAGAAAACCCCCCCAAAATACCCATGAATAATTAAAAATAGTAGAGCGATACAAAAAAATCAAATTGAGATTCTTAATGTGGATTTTAGGATATCACTACATATTATTATTCTACATATCTTATCTGGCGTTTTATAGCACAATATATATATATATACACACATATATATATATATATCATAAAATAGAGTTTGAGAGTTGAAATAAATAAAACATTATATTTTTTGATATTTCATCTATACAGTTATCTATTGAGGTCCTAGTTATCTCTCTTTTTCTTAATTTTATCAAGGTCCTCAAAAGTCATATCTGGAACAATGTGGTGTGAATAAATGAATTATTACAGTATAGTTATTATTTTACAATATGTTTTTTAAACATGAATTTATGTATTTTCATAATATATCATCAAATAAGGTGTCTTTTAGTTATATTTACAATACAATAATTATAACATTGAATATTTATTTATGTGTCGAGTTTGTTAATTTCACAATTTATTTTCATTTTCCATAGTGAGGAATCTAGGTTTATAATTAGTTATATATATATAGTCATTTTATTTTTAGATTCATAATTAAAATTTTAAAAATACAAAATTTTATGATTTTTATTATATCTAAATGAATAAAATGACTTCAGTCATAATTATTTAGTTATATAGAGATGATTTTTTCCTAATAAATCCATAATAAAAAATATCCTTTCACATGTCATTACCACCAAAACCTGCCATCTCAATGAAATTTATATATATTATTTTAATATTTTTACTCACATTTTTTCTCATCAAAGTTATTTACATTATTTAGAAAATTAATATTTCTCTTCATATTGGAATAAAATACACATTCATGTAATCACACTTCTTCTTGTAAACATGAGATAAAAATAAATCATGGTTATCTTTTCATGAATGTTCACATTTATCTTTGAGAGTTTATTAATAAATTTTGACAACATTATTTAACTCCCTCCATGAATATATATTTCATAAATCATCCATCAAGTCAAATTTACTTCAAAATTCAAGGTCATTCCAAGGTTTTTCTATAATGAAATGGTTATAGATGAATATATTCTTCTCATCAGTTCATCATAAAACTTCATGATAATAACTATCTTTAACTATGATCATACTATACATAGCTAAATTAATGTACCATAATAATTTTGTAACATTGTACTCTTACTTTGTATCTTCAAGGAAATGAAATGAATCTCATTATTTTTTTAATTAAATTATATATATATATATAAAAATTAATCATTTAATAAATTTTAATATTATATAATAAATTGAGAAAGTTATTCTTCAAAATATTTTTTTTATTGATAAAAAAACATTATTCGACATTTAGGGATACATTCTACCTAGAATTTTAGGTGTATCAAGAATATTTTCTTCTAATGTATTATCCTTTTAAGTTATTAAATTCATTACTTTAATTGATGTTTCATAATATTTCTCATTAAATTTCTCATTTAAAAAAATATTGTTTTGTTTTGTTTCTTCAATGCTGAAACCAATCATTTTTATAATTTTTGTCATGGATTTCAAGTAATACATCACAATTATACAAACATCAATGATGTGAAATTTCCATCATCATGTTCTATTATATCACTATAGTGGTCAAACCATTATTTATATTTGTTAGTTCCACTAATATTATCTCTAATTAAACAATTATTTATAATGTTTTATGTTATATACAATTCAATCAGAATCCATATTTTTTCATGAAATCAATCGCATATAATTGTTGTTTTACAGTATAATCCATAAAATCACCAGAATCAAATTTAGTGAATTCTATTTGGAAAAAATATCATCTAAAGAAGTTGTTTTTTACCATTTTTGTTGGAAGATCATTATCATTTTTTTTAATATTCTTCGATTACATTATTAATTTATTATTTAATTAATATTGATACCACAACCCCTTCAATGTAAACTATATAATCATAAATTTACTCAAATTCATATTCAATATGAATGTTTTTATATTTTGGGTAACATATCTATTATTATTTTTCATTTGTTATTATTCTTTAAACTACACATCTTCATTAAGGAACATTTTGTAATGACCTCTTTTATAGAATCCAGTAATTTTTATTTTGAACAGTTTAATATTATATGTCATATGAAGAACAATTCATTTCCATTTCAAATTTCATTTTCATTCCATATTTGAATAAATAAAGGTCATCAATTTATAAACTTTTTCATAATTATTATTTATTTTAATTTATTTATTTTCCATGGTATGAAATATCATATGTTTTGATTTAATTTTCACTATGGGTTCATCTTACTTCGTCAATATTTTATAATCTACAAATATGATTTGTAATGGTAATTATTTTTTAGATTCTATCTTCTTTTATAGATATTAATTGAGCCAAATTTGTTAAATAATTTTCATTTTTATTTAATAGTATTTTGTATGTTTTTTATCATAATTTAAAATAGATTGAATAATTTTTAGAATTTAATTTATTTTGGACTTATTTTAAATATTTATAAAATATTTTATTTTTATAGAACTTATTCTTCTAAAATGTTGTTGAACAAAATATTGCATTATCATTATAATGTTTTAGTTTTATGGGGAAAGTAGTAGAAAATGAAAAGATTCATAACCTATTAAAGAGAAGAATTCTTGTAGTGGGACATATACCAATTTTACTAAAGATCACATAGAAATGATTTAAAACATATAGTAGCAGCTATGTATTTAAAATATATTTTTACAAAGTTTTTATTATAATAAATAGTATAAAGTAGTCAATGTATAAGTGTAATTTATGACCTTGAATAGATACATATGACAAATATCTGTGGATGTGACAGTTTTGTGGGAGAGAACACCCAGTTATGTTGAGCATAAAAATAAATTCACAATCTGATATCTCATCTTTTAATGATAGAATCCAAAATTATTTGTGATTAAAATTATCCAAAAGTGGGTTTAGTAATAAAATATCATGTTCATAAGAAACTAAATATGTTTAATAATTATAGGAAATTAGATACATGTTAATAACATGACATTATGGATCATATGTGAGAGTAAATTCTATGGATTGGTCATTTGAGTTAGAGAAGATGATTATAAGGTATAATTTATATACGATTAACCCTAAGGATATCCATCATAACATAAGAAACAAGAACTTTTCATTTTTTATGGAGAAGTTACCTATTATAACATTTACATTTTGGGACAAGTCATTCATACCAAGATTTAATGTTATAAGGATAAAATCATTACAATGATCATAAAAATGCATACAAGTCCTCCAAATCACAATGAATAGACAATATAATGATCGAGTTACACAGTTTAATCCACTAATGTAGTTAATTCTTTGGTTTTCAATATTCAGGAACAAATATTTCAGAATAATTTTATTTGACATGTTTCAACAAAAATTGGGAAAAGTTGAAGTCATATTTACAAGTGGTTATCACGAAACTCTTCTATGTATCCTGTATTTTTCATGTTTTTTATTGTTATATGAAATTTGTAGGAGAACATTCAATGGTTTCTTTCTATTATTTATTAAATATTTCCCTCTTATGGGTAAATCATCATTGATTAGGTAATATTTCCCTAAAATGGAATTTTTCCATTAGAATATCCATGGAAACCACTACCTTGAGGTTTATTATATTCCATTTATTCTATATTATTTAGTAATCCTACAATGTTGGTGAACTAATCCCCCTTATATCCTTGGCATGTAAACATCCCTCTCTCCCACTATTTATTTAGTATTGAATAATGATTATATATATATTTAATTTATCTAATGATGAGTGGATTTAAATAATGAAGTAGTATGTGAATATCATTATATTAATTTATTTTAATCAATTACCTTATCCCTATTTTGATTTACACATAAACCCCCCATGTTTCTTTATTATTCTTAGTATGAGAGTTTTTAAATTGGTTGATGATTAAACAATCATTCTTGATCAATTAGGAAAAATAATTCCAATTTATTCATAACTTATTTCACATATCTGTCAAACATGAACCCACTAATGGAGACTATATGAAAGATATCTTGTACATTTAATGATTATATAAGAGTGTTAATTTCATTAAAATAACTATGTTGGGGGGTTTTGTCTATTTGATATCCAATTATTAGATTTTTATTCATGAATGATATTTTAATCACTTTTCATATATTTTCAATTTTCACTCTCACTTCCCTTCTTATTTTATTCCTAATTAAACAAAATATTATCACTAATTGGACACTTATATAAATATTGAATATATCGAATTAGTTATACTTTATGAGATATATTCTGAATGAATATTTTTATTATTCAACGTCTTTTAAGAAAAATTGAGAAATAATACAAGAATTCACAAAAAAAAACATTCAAAGCACCATGGTACAAAAATTCAAAAGCACACAACTAAATCATTCATACATACAATTTCTTTTAACAAGCATTATAATCTTCAAATTAGTTTCTCGTACTCAATGCTTCATGGAAATTAGTCTTGTGCATGACTGTCTGGGCATGAAACGAATGGAAAATCCATACCCTATGAACCATAGAAATCTGAAAGAAAAAAATTAAAGAAAACCTCTGTTCTAAACCCCATCTGAAGCACTTCCTGTTAGAGAATAGTTTTATTTACTCTCAAACCAAAAACCACAGTCCACCAAAATACAATCCTTTAACATAAAATCTCAATCCATGAATCACTGGAAAAAAAACTTCCAATCCCATAATTACCAACAGAAAACAAATAACCACCTAGGATATAATATTGGACACTTGAAAAAACAAGAATGACCCCTTCCACAAAGATCCAACTATACAAACTTCATCTATATATCAGAATGAAACTCAAAGGTAGAGGAAAACCAAGTGGTGAAATGTTGGGAAATCACCCCCCAATGGCTTGAAGACCCACCAAACACAGCATATGAGTTCCACCTGGGAGGAGAACCAAGTCGACCTAGACTATAAGAGGTGCTCTAGGCTGAAACATGGACGTTATGGACAAAAAAAAGAACCCACAACAAAAGCAAATTAAAATGAAGTCATGAAATCAGTGGAAAGTACAAGAAACCAGAACCGAGAGTAGGGTCGTGCAGACGAAGTCGACACCACCAGATCAATCATAGGAAACTGAAAACCAAGAATCATGAACCATTATCCAAAGAGAAGAAATCCAAAATGCAAAAAATCACCCAAAAAAACCAAACCACTGTTCCTACCCCTCCTTGACTTGCCTAAGTCAATATCTGTCACGAACCAGGCCGGGTCACCATCCATCCCAACCCCCGAACTGGTCCGCAACAAGACCCGAAGGGTGTTCCCGATCCCCACGGGCTGGCACAAGTTCCCTGGTATCATAAGTAACATTTGGGAACGATTTTACCCGAAATAAAAGACAAGAAAAACAACTATCCAGATAAAGAAACAAAACTAAAAAGACAACCAAACACGCATTTAAACAATGAACATTTTTAAATTCTGCAACTCGAACCAAGAACTAAAAAGAACAAATCACAACGGAAACTAAAACTCATACTCAAACCTACCAGCAAAAGAGAGGCCACATCAGCACCACTCTGCATGAAAATACCAACTGCAACCTGAACCACCATCACTGAGCATGATGTCACAACCTAGAATACATAAGAAACAAAATCTACATACACCCAATGGTGTATGTAGGGTGTGAGATAAAAGCCCAATAGGATGCCACTAAGAAAAAGGTTCCACACATAATTATTAAAAGACAAATACATTTTCAAATTAAGAGAATAAAAATAAATAAGTTTTTAAAGATTTTTTTTATGAAAACGGTTTTTAAGGGGACTTCTCTAAAAGGAAAACAACTTATGTTAACTTACATACACGCACGCACACCCAGACACACGCACGCACACATAGAGACTCACGCACACATGTACACACGCACACACACTTTTATTGGTAACCCCAACGTCACACCGTGTGCCGACGGTGAGCAGCAAGCAGAGGAAGAGCACAATACATGGGAGACCGTAAAGATACTAGAAAGAAGTGGGACCCTAGAACCTCACATCTCGGTAAACCATATCAATCATTCCCATGCACGATCCACTAGTAGGGAAACACCTCCTACCATAGTGGTCTCCACTCATCATCCAATGTTTAGTTAGTGTTGTATGTGTCAATCCCACTTAGTGAAACTGGGACGATGCCACTCCTGTATCACTAGCACGCTAGTTTAGTCCACCCACCTAGTACCCAAGCTTCTCATTTGTGCTCAAGTAATTCAAAGTTCACGCCACATGTCATAGTCATTCACTCAAACCCAATATGATACTACACACGGCAAAACAACCATTTTCACAAACAAAAACCATTTGGAATAATACACTCTCTAAAAACATTTTCAAAACACGCTTGACACTATTAACATAATCTAATAAACCACTTAAAAAGTTTATAAAACAATAGAAAAGGAGTGTCATATGGTTTTACACACACAAAGGTAACCACATAGAAATCCAAAACACATTCTAACACCGCACACACTCAAATACAATAAAAAGTGTGACCTACACTACCAAAAGGTTTGATGGAAAACCCGTACACTATATCAAAAACACCATTTTCTAAACCACATAGTTTACATGCGAAAATAGACTCTAATAAAAAAAATTAGAAGAAATTGCTTAACATTAACCACTAAGTTAACGCAAAAACATCTTTTATGACCAAACGCACTCGACTCCATGTAAAAAAACAGTTCGCACCCATTACACGACTTAATAAGATAACGGCACAATTCCAAAGTCACTAATAGAGTTATCAGCAGAAAACACCGAATAATATGATCAATATACTAAACTATTTCAATGCAAATCAAACTTCAAATAAAACATAATTCGCACAACAAAAATTAATTAAAAATATGAAAAACAAAATGAAAATTGCAAATTAATTCATCGGATAATAATTAGACAGGGAACCACCTACCTCAGGTGTCGAAGACTCCACAATATTTAGTGCGGGACTCTGATTGCTCATACAAGGCACCACAAAAACCGCAAAAAGAACCATAGAAACAAATATCGAAAAATAATAAAAATAGAACCAAACACACCAACCATTCTAATACAAAAACACCATTCGCACCACAGAAGCATGTCAGGAACAAAATAATAAAATCAATCAAGCAGAATAAATTCATTTAATGGTGATAGGGAATGAAACAACATACGCCACAAAAAACCCAATAACAATGGAAAACCCCTAGGAAAGGGATGAAAATGTTATACCGTAGGGGAGACGGTGCGGTGGTTGGTGCGCCGAGGTTGGCCGAGGAGCAGGGGTGTAGTTGGTCCAGCGATCTGGTTGTGCGACGACAGTGCTGGCTGGGACAGGAAGGAGGGCGTGATGCCAAAAGGGGTTCAACTGCTGAAAGGTTCGATAAGAATTTTAGATCAGGGGGGAGAAGCATCGGTGCAATTTCATTCAAGGGGGAGCGGGTCATGCGACGAGAAGGGCCGGACAACAAAAGAGGGTGCTTGGGTTTACCAGAGGGTGGTGCTGCGTCGGTGGAGAGGTCCGGCGAGGAGGGGGGTGAGTCGTCGCATCTAGGGAAGGGGAGTGCGGGATGGGGGTAGGTGCGCTGCCGAGCCGAAGGGAGGTACCTAGTGAGGGAGGGGAGGCGGTGTGAAGGAGTTACGCGGAAGGAGAATGTCGGTGGGGTGTTTGTGCGGGTCTGAGCGGAGGAAGGTGCAATGGGGAAGAGGGGAGGGCTGGTGTGATGGGCTGGTTGCCAGACGGAGCAATATGTGGGTGGCGCGATGAGGAGAAGGAGATGGGAGGAGGTGCTGTGAGGGGGAGAAGGGGAAATTAGGGGGGAAACACTACCCTAAACAATAAAAAAAATATACAAATAAAATAAAACAAAAACAAAAACAAAAATAAAATAAAACAACTAATAATAATAGATATAGTAGTTATAATTATAATACTAAACTTTACAATAATAAACTAAATAAAATGAAAATAATAAAAATAAATCTCAATTAAATTATTATCCAAGAAAATAATAATAAAAATAATAATTTCATTAATTAAACATCAACAAGGCGTGGGGTGAACCAGGTGGGGTTGTGTGGCGACCCAGGTGAGGCCGCACAGCTTCGACCGCGCTGCACTGAACGCAATCAAGACCAAAACGCAAATAACTCCAAATCGTAAGTCGGGTTTCAACCTGAACTACCCGACATAAATAAAGTTAAAAAAATTGAAATGGCGAGTGTGAAAATTCTACCCACCATAAACCTTTCCGTCCCCGGAAATCCACAACTAAGGTTGAGACCTAAAGTAAGAAACAACACCTCCTTAAGGTCCAAAGATGATCCCTATGAAACAAGAAAAAAGAGGCAAACACATCGTTACTAGATAAGGTGACTCAAAGACAACTTAGAGAAAATAATATAAAGACTTTCTGATATGTGTCACCCGCCCCGAAGAGCTAGAACACCTTCAGTTGACTGATCCCGGAAAGCGACTATCGCACTGGCGAAAACCAACTTCGCAAGTCGAAACATACCAAGCACCATTGATTGAAAACCACATCATTTGTTTATAAAGAACAACAAGGTCATACCAAGTCCACAGAATACTCTTATCACTTATCACCAAGATATATTTAAAAACATGAGCAAAAGATCAACATGGGGAGGCCCGAGGGGTTCCCCACCATTTGGATCTCACTGGTGCTCGAGACGAGACTGGAAAACCAACACGGGGTGGTTCGTGTGAACTCCCCGCCATTAAAGAAAATTCCAGCACAAATTCATTCTAGAGACATTCATGCGAGACCCAATATGGGTTTCCCCACCATTAAGAACCTACCAACGCCTTAGAAGAGACTAGAAAACGAACATGGGGAGGTCCGGGCGGACTCCCCACCATTAAGGAAAGGTCAACACCGATTTATTCCGGAGACCTTGGTGCAAGACCCATAGTGGGTCTCACTTCCATTAGAAATAACAGAGGATACAGAACATTGAAAAATTCCCGATGGTGACCAAACACCCCACCACATTGGGCAGGGAGGGAGGGGCCCGACCACTGGGGCAACAACAACATGACCCAAGACAAACCGGCATCTCCACATCCATGAATGATCCATATTCATCTTTGATACTGACTTAACCAACATACCCCATAATGACCCCTAAAGTGATTACATCCAGTGGGACGCAACCCCCAAGACATTATGCCGACGAGACGAACACGCCTCCACATAGTCACAGAAACCTTACACATCAAGATGGTTCATTTAGAACGGAAAAACCATAGATAATATTTAAACATCCTCTACTTTCCACACTAATGATAGAAATAAGGTTGGGTCCTGTACACTCTCGGGGTTCCTAACCACGCGTCAGCTTCACTACGAGGCCTATGGATGGAGCCATGATGTTCGAAGCATCTTCTTCCTCGCAGTTCGGCATGGATGACTCCCGAACGGAGCTTCTCCTTTTGGTGTCACACTCAACCACACTGCAACCGAGACAACACCAGAGAACACAACACATTATGACATCCAACTGATCATACATAGAATATTCACCAACACAAGAGCTGAAATAGTGCATGTGAATCACCCTTTGTCACACTGAATGAGAAAACGACACCACAAAACGTCACCGAGCAGGATCAATGTTGTCAAGAGAAACACTACGTTGAGAAAGACTTTAAACCGTGTCTTGAAAAACATTTGATTCTTGAAAACGACCATAGTATCCCCATGTGACTAGGTCTGTCACACTAATGGTCCAGCATAGACACTTTCTTATACAAAACCAATGAAGGACCAAAGGACATTTTGAATAGTGTCCTGCACCAGCCACTCTAGGTTGCTTCCACCTTTTTCCCACTGGAATCTCCTTCACTGTTTCCATACAGAACCTTCAAATTAATGAGGTTAAACATCACCCTTGACAATCAAAGATAACTCACACTACAAGACGTCACCGAAAATGACCCTCACAACCGATGAAAAATTACTACAAAGCCCTTCAAGAATCTAGCCAACATTGAAAATTAAGAACCCCCTTAACCCTTTCCCATTGGAATTTCTTTCACCGCTTCTAAGGGGGAACCTTTAGAAGTAACGATGTCAAACATCATACCTGAAAACTAAGACAAATCAAAGAGTCCAATTTCCCCTTCAACTCCTCTCGTGTCTGCCATCCCTCTACGAGAGGATCCTCTTAACTGGAATGGACAATGGGACAACCTATCATTATCGCTCAAAAGGGAGAGTCCTTATTTTAATCAACTGGAGGGTCGGCCAATGGTGAACTGCCTGTGGCCTCACATAAATTACATGTTAACGCTTTACGGAGGACATACACTCATTAAGAAAGAAAACCATGGACCCAACCAAACTGGTCCAATGGTCAAGACGTACCACAAGCAAACACCAAACGTGCTGGGGAGACCACTGCAAGGGCTCCCCAATGTACTCTTCAAAAGAATTTAATAACCACACGCTTGCATGTCGTCTTACAAAAAAGAATTTAAACTCAATACAAAAATCAGTCAAAAGGATTCTCGGATCGAAATGTTTCATGTCCAACCTTTGAAAAATACAAGAACACACCACACAATCAACAGTTATTTAAAAACACCAAATTTTCTTTTAACAAAACATTTTGAAAATAAGCAAAGCCAGTGGGTTGCAGAAACACCAATGGTGCCCCATGGGCCTCACACATGCATGTTCCCATGCCACACCGTCCCCCACCTCATGTCCATCCAGGCACTCATCTTCTCTTTCCATTAACCACCTCACTTTTCATATACACTCATGCATGTGGTTTCCCATGAGAGCGCCAAGGATCAAAACCAAACATTTCAATTTTACAAAACCAAAACATGAAACCCACACTTTTCAAACCTCACACACCATTTAATTTTCAATGCGCTTAATTTGGAAACATTTTCCAAGACCAAAACATTTTTACGTAAAAACAAAATTTCAATATTCCAAAACAAAGAGACGAGAACCAAAGCAGGAGGAAACTTGGGTCATCAGGTGATTGGATAATATGGTTGGCGGCCATACTCTAATCATTCCATTGGCCACAGAGAGTATTTTAGGATAGTGTCCCTGGATCCACATGGTTTGGAAGACCCAACGAGCTATGTAAGACCACTAACCTTACTCCATTTTTGTTTTTCCTAGACAATATTATCTGCAACGACCAAAAACATAGTCAAACCTCAACATACGTTGGTAACTTGAGTCCTCCCATGAGGTGTGCGGGCCAGGAACCTTACTCGTAGCCAGGAAGTCGAGTCCTGACAACCTTAACTCAAGTCTACCATGAATCTATCCCAAAAAAACACAACCCAAGAGAGCAAACCTACTCTGATTCCATTTTTTCACGAACCAGGCCGGGTTACCATACAACCCGGCGCCTGACCTAGTCCGCAACAAGACCCGAAGGGAGTTCCAGATCCCCACAGGCTGGCACAAGTGCCCGGGTATCGTAAGTAACAAGTGGGAATGATTTTACCCGAAATAAAAGACAGAAAAACAACTAGGAAGATAAATAAACTGAAACTATAAAAAGGACATCCAAACACGTTTTTAAACTATGAACAGTTTTAAAGTCTACAACTCAAACCAAGAACTAAAAATAATAGATGACATCGGATACTAAAACTCATACTCAAACCTCCCGGCAAAAGAGAGTCCACATCTGCACCACTCTGTATGAAAACACCAACTACAACCTGAACCACCATCGTGGAGCATGAAGTCACAACCTGGAATGCATAAGAAATAAAATCTACATACACCCAAGGGCGTATGTTGGGAGTGAGGTAAAAACCCAATAAGATA
The DNA here is from genome assembly GCA_963277665.1 of Viscum album. Classification (NCBI taxonomy): domain Eukaryota; kingdom Viridiplantae; phylum Streptophyta; class Magnoliopsida; order Santalales; family Viscaceae; genus Viscum; species Viscum album. The sequence goes on from OY728127.1 coordinate 117,890,862, forward strand.
CCACCGAGAAAAAGGTTCCACGCACAATTATTAAAAGACAAATACAATTTTAAATTAACAGAATAAAAATAAATATGTTTTTAAATATTACTTTATAAAAACGGTTTTTAAGGGGTCTTGTCTAGAAGGAAAACAACTTAAGTTAACTTAAACACATGCATGAACACCCACACACACACTCACACACACACACAGACGCATGCACACATGTACACATGAACACACACTTTTCTTGGTAACCCCAATGTCACACCGTGTGGCGACGGTGAGCCGCAAGCAGAGGAAGAGCACAATACATGGCAGACACTAAAGATACTAGCGAGAAGTGGGACCCTAGAACCTCACGTCTCGGTGAACCATATCAAACATTCCCATGCAAGAACCACTAGTAGGGAAACACCTCCTACAATAGTGGTCTCCGGTAATCATCCAATGTTTAGTTAGTGTTGTAGGTTTCAATCCCGCTAAGTGAAACTGGGATGATCCCACTCCCGTATCACTAGCACGCTAGTCTAGTCCACCCACCTAGTACCTAGGATTCCCGTTTCTGCTCAAGTAATTCAAAGTTCTTTCCACATGACATAGTCATGCACTCAAACCCAATAAGATACTACACACGCCAAAACAACCATTTTCACACACAAAAACCATTTGGAATAATAAACTCATCAAAAACATTTTCAAAACACGCTTCACACTATTAACATAATCTAACAAACCACTTAAAATGTTTATAAAACAACAACAAAGGAGTGTCACATGGTTTTACACACACAAAGGTAACCACTTAGAAATCCAAAACATATTCCAACACCGGACACACTAAAATATAATGAAAAGTGTGACCTGCACTACCAAAAGGTTTGATGGAAAACCCGTACATCATATAAAAAACACCATTTTCTAAACCACATAGTTTACATGCCAAAATAAACTCTTATAAAACAATTTAGAAGAAATCGCTTAACGTTAACCACTAATCCCACAGAAAAACATCTTTTTAGAACAAACGCATCTGACACCATGTAAAAACAGTTCGCACCAATTACACGACTTAATAAGATAACCGCACAATTCCAAAGTCACCAATAGAGTTCTCAGTAGAAAACTCCTAATAATATGATCAATATACTAAAAGATTGCAATGCAAATCAAACTTCAAATAAAACATAATTCAAAAAACAAAAATTAATTAAAAATATGCAAAACAAAATGAACATTGCAAATTAATTCATCGAATAATAATTAGATGGGGAACCACCTACCTCAGGTGTCGAAGACTCCACAAATTTAGTGCATGACTCTGATTGCTCATCCAACGCACCACAACAACTGCTAAAAGAACCTTAGAAACAAATATCGACAAAGCATCAAAATATAACAAAACACAGCAACCATTCTAATACAAAAACACCATTCGCACCACAGAAACAAGCCATGAACAAAATAATAAAATCAACCAATCAAAATAAAGTCATTTAATGATGATAGGGCAGGAAACAACATACATCAAACAAAAAACCCCAATAACAAGGGAAAACCCATAGAAAAGGGAAGAAAATGTTATACCGTAGGGGAGAGGGAGCGGCGGTTGGTGCGCCAGGGTTGGACGAGGAGCAGGGGTGTAGTTGGTCTGGAAATCAGGGCATGTGATGGTGGTTCTAGACGGGACATGAAGGAGGGTGTGAGGCCAAAAGGGGTTCGGCTGCTGAAAGGTTCGGTAAGAATTTCAGATCAGGGGGGAGAAGCCTCGGTGCTATTTCATTCAAGGGGGAGCTGGTCACACGATGAGAAGAGCAGGACAAATCAAGAGGGGTGCTGGGGTTTGCCGGAGGGTGGTGCTACGCCGGTGGAGAGGTCCGGCGAGGAGGGGGGTGAGTCATCGCGTCTAGGGAAGGGGAGTGCGGGCTAGGGGTTGGTGCGCTGCCGAGCCGAAGGGATGTCGCCGGTGAGGGAGGGGAGGCGGCACGAAGGAGTTAGGCGGAAGAAGGAGGTCAGCAAGGTGTTTGTGCGGGTCCGAGTGGAGCAAGGTGCAATGAGGAAGAGGGGAGGGCTGGTGCGATGGGCTGGTTGCCGGACGGAGCAAGATGTGAGTGGAGCGATGAGGAGAAGAAGGAGATGGGAGGCGGTGCTGCGACGGGGAGAAGAGGTAATCAGGGGGAAACCCTACCCTAAACAATTAAAAAACAAATAAAATAATGTAAAACAAAAACATAAATAAAATAAAACAACTAATAATAATAAATATAGTAGTTATAATAATAATACTAAACATTACAATAATAAACTTAATAAAATGAAAATAATGAAAATAACTCCCAATTAAATTATTATCAAAGATAATAATAATAATAATAAAAATTTTATTAATTAAACATCAACAAGGCATGCGGTGAACCGGGCGGGGTCGGGTGGCGACCCAGGCGAGGCCGCACAGCTTCGACCGCGCTGCGCCGGACGCAATCAAGACCAAAACGCAAAGAACTCCAAATCATAAGTCGGGTTTCAACTCGAACTACCCAACAGAAAGAAAGTTAATAAAATAAAAAAAAAATTAAATGGTGGGTGTGACAATTTAATATGACAACAGGGTCCTGGTGACATCACAGCTACACCGCCTTAATATGGCCGTCAGGTTCGGACCCACCAGGTACCGCCAGTTGCCCCTCAAAAACATGGGGCCCACCCCAGGGTCCACCCACATGCCTGAACGGGTCATCTGATTAATGATAGTCCCCACCTGACAAAACATGTTCTTTTTAGTGTGCTTTGTCCTCACTCACACACACCATGGGTAACTTCCCAGAAGGTCACCCATCCTGATCACTACTCAGGCCAAGCACGCTTAACTGTGGTGTTCTAATTAGACAGGCTCCCGAAATGGAAGGTGCACCTTGTTGAACGGGTCATCTGACTAATGACAGTCCTCACATGACAAAACATGTTCTTTCTAGTGTGCTTTGTCCTCACTCACACACATCCTGGGGAACTTCCCAAAAGTTCACCAATCCTGATCACTACTCAGGCCAAGCACGCTTAACTGTGGAGTTCTAATTAGACAGGCTCCCGAAATGGAAGGTGCACCTTGTTGACATGAGTCATATCATTTATTCATTTAACCCTTTATCATTTGGGAATGTTACAATCACCCCCCCCCCCCCTTAGAGCACAACACCCTCGTTGTGGGCCCTACATCTCAACCAAGGTAGTGCACCGTGCACTTAAGGTGGGGTTCCTCCTCTGATACCAAATGTGACAACCAGGTCCTGGTTCATCCTCTAGTGTGCTTTGTCCTCACTCTCACACTCCCTGGGGAACTTCCCAGAAGGTCACCCATCCTGATCACTACTCAGGACAAGCACGCTTAACTATGGAGTTCTAATTAGACAGTCTCCCGAAAAGGAAGGTTCACCTTGTTGACATTAGTTATATCATTTAGTCATTTAACCCTTTATCATTTGGGAATGTTACAATCACCCCACCCCCCTTCAGGTCTGGACCCACCAGGTACCACCAGTTGCCCCGCAAAAACTTGGGGCCCACCCTAGGGTCCACCCACATGCCTGAACGGGTCATCTGATTAATAACAGTCCCCACATGACAAAACATGTTATTTCTAGTGTTCTTTTTCCTCACTCACACACACCCTGGGGAACTTCCCAGAAGGTCACCCATCCTGATCACTACTCAGGCCAAGAATGCTTAACTGTGGAGTTCTAATTAGAGAGGCTTCCGAAAAGGAAGGTGCACCTTGTTGAACGGGTCATCTGACTAATGACAGTCCCCACATGAAAAAACATGTGCTTTCTAGTGTGCTTTTTCCTCACTCACACACACCCTGGGGAACATCCCGGAAGGTCACCAATCCTGATCACTACTCAGGCCAAGCACGCTTAACTTTGGAGTTCTAATTAGACAGGCTCCCGAAAAGGAAGGTGCACCTTGTTGACATGAGTCATATCATTTAGTCATTTAACCCTTTCTAATTTGGGAATGTTACAATCACCCCCCCCCCCCTTAGAGCACAACGCCCTCATTGTGGGCCCTACATCTCAACCCAGGTAGTGCACCGCGCACTTAAGGCTGGGTTCCTCCTCTGATACCAAATGTGACAACTAGGTCCTGGTTCCTCCTCTAGTGTGATTTGTCCTCACTCACACACACCCTGGGAAACTTCCCAGATGGTCACCCATCCTGATCACTACTCTGGCCAAGCACGCTTAACTGTGGAGTTCTAATTAGATAGGCTCCCGAAAAGGAAGGTGCACCTTGTTGACATGAGTCATATCATTTAGTCATTTAACCCTTTATCATTTGGGAATGTTACAATCACCCCCCCCCCTTTATAGAGCACAACACCCTCGTTGTGGGCCCTACATCTCATCCTAGGTAGTGCACCACACACTTAAGGCTGGGTTCCACCACTGATACCAAATGTGACAACCAGGTCCTAGTGACAGCACAACTACCCCGCCTTAACATGGACGTCGGGTCCTGGCCCACCAGGTACCACCAATTGCCCTGCAGACACGTGGGGCCCACCCCAGGGTCCACCCACATGCCTGAACGGGTCATATGACTAATGACATTCCCCACAGTCTAACACATGTCATTTCTAGTGTGCTTTGTCCTCACTCACACACACCCTGAGGAACATCCCAGAAGGTCACACATCCTGATCACTACTCCAGGCCAAGCACGCTTAACTGTGGAGTTCTAATCAGACAGGCTCCTGAAAAGGAAGGTGCACCTTGTTGACATGAGTCGTATCATTTAGTCATTTAACCCTTTATCATTTGGGGATGTTACAATATCGAACCACCCCAGAAGATGCGGAGGATATCGTCGAGCCGCTCCACCCCCTAGAAATCCAATAACTAGATCTAGTCGATGCCAACGCCAAGCCAAGCCACTACAACACTTCACAGAGATGCTGTTGTGGCCAGTTCCGAGATGCAGCCGAGTCCTTCACTGGTGATTCACCCATGGGCCACTAAGGACCAGAACTCCTATAACCGGCGACGCCTCCAAACCCCGAGGCCAGTGACAATGCTCCACCCGTAGGCCACCTGAGGCCCAAAACACTAGAAGATCGAGAAAAAACCTTATACCAGTTCCCACAATGACACTTACACTTGGGAAATCCGAGATCTAGAACGCAGAAACCGGAGGCACCACAAATGAGAGATACACCAGAGTAGACACTGTAACAGACCGAGATCTGAAGGATAATGAATCCACAACACAGATTCAATCTATATTCTTTTATTATGTTTTACTTTTTACATCATTGAAATTATTTAACTATATTGAAAACAAATATTTATTACAATATTTATTTAAATACAATAGTTTGGAGGTAATTTTAGGAAAATACATGAAATTTGAGAAAAAATAAAATCATTGGAAAATAATATGTTTATATTTCATTAATATATTAATAATTAATTTCCATTTACTGATTTTGATTGTACATAAAAATATGACATCATTAAAGGAAACATAATCTAACTAAATTTTACCCATTAAGATATATGTTGTAATAATTTCAACAATCAGTTAAATAATTATGGGCTTCCAAATAAACAAGTAGATTTCACGTATGAAAAGTATAAAAATAATATTTTACCAATTTAGAAACAATAAATAACATGAAATAATATATTAATGTTTTAATAATATTTAATATAATTGGTGTACCTAATTCAAAATTCAATTTGAGTTCATTTCTATTATCACTTGATGGTTTATTAAAGGAATTGTTCTACAAATTACAACAAAGGGATAATAACACATTGGACAGGGAACAATGAACTTCCCATTAAATGTTTTCTGACATAATGGAATAAATAAATTTAGAATAAAATCTATGTCCTATAGAAGGAAAATATAGATAATAATTATGAAAACATGGAATGGTTCAAAAAAATTTATGCATGTTTCCAACACTAACCAAGAGATTGTAACAATATTTTGATTATCTTCTACTGTGGGATTTTAAAAAATGTTAGAGATATATCATAATTTTCTCCCTGAAGATCTCTTATTACCATAACCCCAACTATGGAAAGTTATTTTAATGAAATTATTTTCCAAAACTCACTAAAATTTTTTATAATAAATTTTAAAAAAATTGGTGTATATTTGTTGAAAACATATAACTATCCATTATTTGAAATTCAATTTTAAGAACAAAATTATATTTTTAGAATGAATAAATTCATTTTATTTTTAGAATCATAATAAATTCCTACATAGATATGTTTATTTTTAATGAATTCACAATACTACATATATTTATTTCCTCATGTGTGAGATACTGAGACGTGGGATTCTATATTCCAATGTATACGGTTCTAAAAACCAAACGAGAGAATATATTAAAGTAAATTATATTTTTTATTTATCCAGATAATTGGAGATACGTTTAATAATCATAAATGGGGATTATATAAGGGAAAAACTATAAATAACACCTTTGATGAATCATTGAAGTGAAAAGTTATGACCTTGTAGGTTCCAAAATCCAAACTGATTCATTTATAATAGAAAATTATGAAGGATAATGGTTATATGGTGAAAATTGTAGTTATGTAGACATATACCCCACTCTAATTTATGTTTTTTTCTATTCATAGATCATATTATGCAATAATTAATTCCATTTTAATTGTCCAAAAAAATAACCTCTAGAAATTCACCAAATAAAATTAACAAAATGATGAATATCTATCAGAAAGAAGGTTCATGAATATATTTTGTGGGATGGTATATAAAAATAGTTTTAATGGAAGAATAAAAACTTAATAACTTGTAAAACATTATAGAAATAAACTCCTGGTAGATATTCAGAAAACCAAAAGGAATTAGCATTTCCACATACCACCATTCAAGAAAACAAACATAGACACCCACTATTTAGGAAAAGTTTTTACAAATTAAATGTGATATAGAGAATCTATGGAGACTCAATAATACATTAATATGATAAAATATTATTACTATGTATATATTTCTAGAAGAGGCCAACATTTATCTTTTGATGGATCTTACGAAACTTGATAAAACTTATCATCCCAGGAAGGAAGATTCTAACCATCACACATGATTTGGGAGTAAAAATTTTGTGTACCCTAACCTGAGGGAAAATGAATATTATGAATTTACATAATTGGGGTGGAGACCTAATATTTGATAAGCCATATACCCAATAACAACTCATTCTAGATATCTATAAGAAACACAGGTGATCTAAACATATCATGCTCCACACATGACCTATACATTAGTGTCTATGCTACCAAAATATCTTTTACAACTCCCCAATGCTATTATTTCACTTGAAACAAAATTTTAGTAAATTGAAGGGTGACATTTAATTGTTCAATTAGACATAAATTCATATCATGATTGGGATATTAAATCCCATGTTTACCATTCTTTGGGAACTCAACATTCATGATATGCATTGGAATTGGCGACCTAGAAAACCATATGATGAACATTATGTCTTCATGTTTCCCAATGATAGAAAAATTCAAACAATTGGAGCCAAAAACCATGTAAATTAAAATCAATTTTGGGAAATAAATATTTATTAATATTTCAAAATTGAAATAATACTAGAATGGTAGGCCTCATATTTAATTTTATTTGGAAATTATTAACATATTATGTGAACATGTATCCCAGGAAATGGAAGATACTCAATATTCACATAGAAAATATCTATGATGAGTGGTAGATATTTATAATTTCTCTAAAATAGAAAGATATATTTTTAATGTATGAAATTGAAGTTCGGTGACTAGAGTATTTTTCATTGGGCCCAAATCCAAATCTTATCTAATTGAGAAAATTATGGAAAGCGGTTTGGAAAAGTAGTAGTTGAAACTATTACAAATAATCCAGCTCTAACAAATACATTAGTAACTAATCACGTGTAATATTTTTTGGAACCATGAGTTTTTAAAATCATATTATTATTGATAGCTTTCATGAAACACATCATCGAGATTTAAGCGAATTTTGATATATTACAATATTTTTTATGTAATCGTTAAAACCTAGCCAATGAATTGTTGGGAAGGAATAGGTTTCATTTAATTATTAAATATCTTTAAAGGGAATTACCAATAATTTTTTGAGCAATTCGTTGGAATTAAGAACTACATATTTAGTAAGTTAATTTTATTCTTGATAAATATTTTCCCTCAAAAAAATAATTTTTTATTAATTTTTATGATCGAATGATTTATTTAATTTCTTGGATTTTTAAGAATTTATTTTCAAAATATAATTTTATTCTGGAAATTATAATATCATAAATATTGTATGATAACCGTTTTTAAAAATATCTGATAAATTTTTTATCAATAGTGTTAAATAATTAAAAAAAAATTATAAAAATTTCATTTCATGTATTTTATAATATAATTTTATTAAATTTATAAATAAATTAATTATTTATAATTTAAAATAGAAAAATAATGGTTTTTTAAATGAATATTATATTATAAATTTTCATAAAATTCTTTTTATACATAAAATGTATTTTTTTGAAAAACAATTATTCATCACAATTTGAATGATTAATTTAAATTAATTTTCCCATGTTTAGAAATTGAATATTGAAAAATTGATTATAAATTTGTAATTATGAGGACCATATTTTTAATTTAGGACCTCTATAGTTATTGTAATTATGAATAGTAACTACAGTAAGCAATTTCCACCACAGTATGTGTAAATCAGGTAAAAAAAGTTAATAATAATTTGATAAGAACTAAATTGTGACCACAATACTAAAATTTATCAGATTGAATGATTTGTGTTTGACCATGTCCATTAATTTTTATAAAATATGGTAACTTGTATCTATATTCCATTCATTTCTACATTTATCATATTAATATAAAAAATGATTCTAGAAATGTCACGTTCTTGCTTTAAATTTCTTCAAAAAAATTTTATACGGAAAAAACCTATGTTAGGTTATAAATTTTTGTTTGAGTAATATTTAGTTTATATCATTTCTAATAATTTTAAAATTTTATTAATGAAATAATTACCATGAATGACTATGTAACCCTGTTATTGTGTTTATTCAATTAATGGATACATAAAATAAATAATTATAAAAATACTAAAAGCAATAAAATTTGAATGATATACTATGTAGAATTAATATTATATATATATATATAACATGTTCTTAGCTTGTGAATGTAATATGATAAAATTATATTGTTTTTATGTTGTTTTCAATGTGATATTAAATGAATAGTTCCAAAATTGACATTAATGACATTTTATTCCAAATATTATTTTCTTAAATGATTAAAAATTAATAAAAATATTATATATGTCCATGTGATTGGGATATTATTTAATACAAATATTTTATATTTATGTTCCAATATTTCATTTATATAGTGTTTCTTTACCCTAGGATAGTATGAAAAATAATCCTAACAGTAATCGTCAATACGGTTAACATGGGTTAATACAATGAGAAAAGGGTGAAAACATCACCTAAACAAATCCCGTTTTTATATTATGTGATTATTTAGATTCATATATATATATTATATTATAATAATTTCAATTTTATCCATTTTTCTATGATAATAAATTTATATTAATTCAATAATTTATAAAAATCAAAGAGTACCCTCCCCTATCATATAAAAGGATAACTCCTTTCTTTATTTCATCACACGTAAAAATCGTTTTATTTTAACCATCCCATTCCAATATTCCATATAATAATAACTCCACGAATCATATAGGTATTTTCTCTTCATAATATAATCTTAAAAAGTAATTAAGGTGTAAAGAAACGGATATCATTTGTAGAATATGTGTAGAATTTAATCAATTTTTCATAACATTAATTCATACAACTCCTTAAAACTATCTCGAAACAAGATGGTATAATAAAACATGTATATTAAATTTACTGGTATATTATTGTGATATTGCAATATCTTATATCTACATCCACTTATATAAAATGGGAAATATATCCAACATTCTTCTGTACGACAGACTACTACCTAATGAAACAATGTAATTCGTTTTCTTTCACCACATCTCATGGTTTTTAATAAGGGTTTTTTTGATATATATATATATTTTATTAATGAAAATCTTATAATTATTTAATGAAAATATTTCATCTACTTGTGTACCATTCCATTCAATTAAATTTGATATCATCATTCTTGTGTACATGTAGACTACCACCTTCATGAAGAAATTTGATTTATTTTTCATAAACAAATTAATATAGAAGATATATATAATAATGTTTTAAAATATAATATGATATTTATTACATAATTATAATAATGTAATTATAAAATAATACTTACCTTCTTTACATAACGATCAATGAAAAACCGAAAAGTATCCCCTTTTTATGTATGTCATACCACCTCCTTGATTATTACATATTTAATTTTTCATAACTATAGTTCATGGTTGGTTTTAAATTTAAAATTTATCTATAGAAATTATAATTAATTCACGAATAATATATTTTATATTATTATATAATGACTTCATTGGCCATATTCAACCAAGCGATGTTATTTTGGACATATGAGAAGAATATCATCATAACATATAATGTGATCAAAAATCATTATATAAATTTTTATAACATGGAAATAAAAAAATTAAAACGAATTATAATATTTATAAAACTACATAATAAATTAAACATTTAACATAATTTCTTTATTTAATTAGATAAATAACGTACATAAGGATTCAAACTCAAGGTAACATACTTTCTTTTATACAGATACTTTTTTAATGATTCCCTTCAAACACATTGTTTCCATATTCATGTTACTATAATCATTTAAAAAATTTATATGATATTATTAAATGTTTAATAAAGGTTATTTTGAATATACTTTTCATTATTTGTAGTGTTTTCAATAAAGGATCCATTTATGGTTTTCTGAAAGGGATATATTATTTTAAAAACCTAGTTTAAAATATGTTAATGTATTTTTTCTGAATATTTTTCATCAATGTATATATACATAAAAAATATTGTTTATATTTATATGATTATTAATGTATTATAAAGAAAAATTATTCCTCTTTCATACAAATTTTTTCAAAAAGAATCATTTTATGAAACATTTTGACTATGTTTATAACTATTAAAATGAATAATATCTTTTATGGTAGACAGTGAAAATAAATTTTTCCATCACCGTAACTATTATTTTATATTTTTATTCATTTAATATATTAAATTTATTATATAAATTAATAAACTTATTCTATTTTTTTGTGGTAATATTTTTAGAAAAAGTTATTTTTATGAAAATAGATATAGTAATATCCCAAAATGATTTACATATGGGTTCAAAATGATAATTTTCTATGATTGATTATGTATATTAGAGACTTCACTAATGTTACGTGTGATAGTATCCTTGTATATTATTTATTATTGGGTGACTATAATATACCTCCCAAATTAATCACGTTCTGATTATGTTCTTTTCCAGATTAGGTTGGAAGTCGACCAGATTGTTATCCTAATTATAAGGGATCATGTAAGGGTTCTTTAGGGGTTATTTTTAGGGTTATATTAGAATATTTCCTCAAAAAATAAATGGTTTATCTATTTTTTATTATCAGTTTCAGGAAAATAATTTATTTCACATGGTATGATAATGATATTTTGTTTGAATGAAATGAATATTCTTATTTAGGTTCATATGTGAAAAAAATTTAGAAAATATTTTTCATGGGTTATAATGATTTATAATAATCATTCAGGACTATTATTTTTGATTTCTATATTCATATAATGTTTTTATAAAATCATTATGTATTAAATAAATTTTCATTTTTATGTAAAAAGTTATTTGTGAGATCAATGTGTTTTACGTTAATGGAAACACTATATTTAAATTTCATGGTTTAAAAATGTAATTACAAGTCTATTTATTCTTTTTTTATGTCCCTTACTGATTTTTTTATGCTCATCGAATGTAAAAAAATATCATAGATTCTAATTATGACTACAAATAATGAATTACCCGTGATAAATGTCATAATGTTTTTTCTGGTAACAAAATTATGTTTATTTTTAAGTGTGTTATATTGTGTAAAAATTGGATTCTATTAGGAAGTATGAAACTTGTTTTATATAGGTATTTATGTATGATATATGAAGTAATTATTCAATAATATAATCCACAAGAGATACTAAAATGAAAATAAATTGAATACAATTTCAACAAATTTAGTTTACAAATTATTTAAGATCAGTTCAATATAAAGGATATGAGTGGAAGAATTTATAAAACATTGGGGTTAAGATTAGATAATTATTTTTAAAAACTTTTGGATTTTTATAGTAATAGTATTGTTTCCTAATGTTTCTATGATATAGATATATTTTGATTTTATATGAAATACATCCATGTATGGATACTAATTGGAGATGTGGTTTTTTAAAATGTTCATCTAGGGGTAATAACCATATATTGTTTTTTCATGTATATATCATCCATTATTATAGAGCATGATGAATATTCACTTTCTGAAAATGAATTTTGACACACCTAGAATAAATTATTGGATAACTTCACATGTTTTTTTATAAAGCATTATTAGTGGGTTGACCATATGTTTATATAATTGAAACACAATTATGGAAACCCTATGATAATGTTACGATGTTATAGATAGATATAAAGTGTTTCATGGAGTAATATATATAAAATATATTTATATTTGAAATTATATTTCCATCCTGAAATTATTTCTTATTATATAAATAATTTAATTTAACATTGTAAAATATATTATAAAAGATGGAAGTAAGGAAATCAAACACAACCCTTCTTTGTCTAAGAATTTATTAACTTACTATGTTAATTGGAAAAGAAATATCATGTAACCCATAAATGTTTTAGTTACAATAAACATGAATGAAAAACACATTATAATATATCCCAATATAATTCAATTAATAAATATACTGATCAACTATGGGATACAATTTAATACATAATTAAAGATCAGCATTCCCACATTAGTCACTTTAGAAAATCCCATTTGGTCAGTTATAAGGTTTTTATAATGGATGATGTAAAAAAATGGATGAAATTCATTTATTCCTATACAAAATAAGGTGATATTTAATAATAATAAGTATTTCTATTATTATATTCACTGTTTATTTACATTTACGCAAATATTTTTAGAAAAATATATCAAACCCTACCCACAAGTATTATGGAAAACTAGTCATGAACGGTGTTTGAAACATTACCTTCAAAAACTAGGATAGATTTTAAATTTAAATCTTTTTCAGCATTATTTTCCTTTAATTAATTAATCCAATGCATGGATAAATTAATAAGAGTATTTGGGGAATATTTTTAGGTATTTTGATAACATAAGAAGTCCACTAGGCATAACATGGGATGCCAGGCATCGAATTTTTTTTGGAATTAATGGAGATTAATATTTCAAATGCTATAAAATTTTTAAAATGGTTTTTTATATTTTAATTTGGGATCATGACTACATTTATAATGTTAATTATTATATAATGATTCATATAAAATATAGTATAAAGTTATACTTAATAAATAAAATAACAATTTATTGTTAATTATTTAGGATGGAAATTTAATAAAGGATGTGATTATGTAATGAGTTTTTTAGAATAATGATGCATTTATATTTTTTCAATGATATTTTTATATATTATAAATATAATGGGGACCTTGAAACAGATAAATATTATTATTTTAGAGGTTATCTATTCAATATTTAGAAACATAAGTGTAATGAAATTGATACATTTGAAAATAGATTCAGTAGAAATGTGATATATTTTGAAAAAATAATTTAATAAAATACGAATAAAGTTTAAATGATCAATTGGATCCATAAGTTAAAAAACATATATTAATTTAATAGTATTCTATTTTGTGAAAAAATTGTTTTTTATAAAAATATGAAGGTTAATAATTGGTTTCTAGATTAATTTTATTATCAAGAATGTTTTTATTCTTCGAAACATTATAGGAAAATAATGTATTTTAAATATGATCATCACATATTATTTTCTATTTATAATTGAATTATATTAATATGGTTTTAGGAAAAGGTTATTCTCTAAGCTATGTGAAAACACATTTCATTCGGTAAAGTCACATGGCATAAACCCGCAAGTAAAGAGATATAAGTTTTAAAATTCTACAAATGGGGTATGAGATGACCTCATTAGTGTGAATTTTTTACATTTCACATAAACTATTTTATTAAGTTAACTTTTCGAACATATGTTTTATTATATGGATAAACATTTGATTTATAAGTCATTAGGTCATTATGTGATTAATGTTATTTCATAAGATGTTTATTTTTTCAGGAACCTTGTATGATGAGATAATATATATATATATATATTAATAAGATTTTATTTTATTTGATGAATAATAGTTAAACTATCTTTTCAAATAATATATGATTTAAATAAGTCCTTACGTAGATATCAGTTATTTATAGAAATAATAATTATTTTTGGTAGATTATGATATTATAGAATATATATTTCTGATATATGATATATTGGAGAATAATAATGATTAGAGACAAATGATAATTAATCTCATAAGAATATATTACCAACACTTCAAATTTTTTGTTTTTGAACATGGACCTCAATATATTGAATAATTTAATGTTTAGTTTTCATAAAAATTATATATGTTAAACATTTTATGTTATTATTGGGGATTTTGACATTAATTTTTTAATTCATCATTTGAAAGATTATTCATGTTGAGAATTATTTTTTGTTATTCTTATTTTTTATGTTAATATATAAATATAATAGGTATATATTTTTATCCATTTCTATAATATATAATCCATTATAAGTTTATTTAAGTTCTTTTTTAATGAATGGCCCACCTTGAAAACTCATTATTTTAAGGAAATGATGTGATTGAAGTGGAAATTGATTAAAGGATGAAATTATACTTTTCATGTAAGTGTATATCATAATATTAATAGTCTAATTTGGAAAGGAATTCTTCAAATCTAGGAAATAATATCTAAAAATAAATATATTATCCAATTAATAAAATTTTGGATGAATCGATCGCATATTTCTCAGCTCATTGGTTATTTGTTTCTTAGTCTTTATAATTATCTTGAAACAGTCTCTCTATAATGATCAGTTATCTCTATAAATCTCCATAATTATTTACACTTTATAAATTTTTTTCCAAAATGATATTTTATATTTTTAAAAATGTTCTCCACTTTGGAAAAATATTTATGTGTTATTACAGATTTCCTTAATTATTCTATTTACCTCGTTTCAAAAATATATTTTTAACACCTTTTCAATGTAGGATTTCAAAAACGCTATTCTAAAATGTAAAACCATTCACTACCAATTTCATCTGCAAATTGAAGATGAAATTTACTAACAGGGGGATAATGTAAATTTTTTTTTTATAATATTATTATGATCAATAAAGTTTTTATCATACAACACTCATCTTCAAGAGAATTGTGATATACTACAAAAATATTATTTTTCTACAAATGAAAAATATCCACTTATTGTTGAATTAATAAGAATGAATATGGATAAACTAATTATGAAATATATATATATAACTTACATACTCCTTTAATGTTAATTTATTAATTTTTTTTAAATAAAAGATAATTTTTAATAATGATATATTAGTTTTTTAATTTATTATTTTCTTAAAAAAATTCTTTTATTTCATTTTGTGATCAAGTATTATATGTAATTTCTAGAAAATGATTAAAATTATATTAAATAAAAATAATAATATTTCTAAAATCATCATATCATGTTTATCATCTAATTAAGTTTTTGGAATTTTATAGAATGTCAAATTTTTCATTGAATAATGGAATGAACTATTTTTTTGGATTGCAATATATTTATTCACATTTTTAGAATGTAAATTTTTTTAGTATTAAATAAGAATCAATAAATATTATTAAACATAATCTAATTATGGTATATGGAATGAATGTCATAATTTAATTTTTTATAAAAATATTTTAATACAAAATGAAATTTTTTCCTAAAAATAATTTTTTCAGTATGTTTATTTGGTTTAATTATTAAATAATTTTACACAGTTATTAACATAAAATCTTTAAAAATCTATTAATTATTATAAATTATGTTTTCCAAATTAGTGAAATTTTTTCACTTTTTTCATTTTTTAATAGTAACTATATTAACAAATTTCATCAATGGAAATGGTAGTTTATGTTATTATGGTTCAAAATAATATAATAATGACTAAAATATGACAATAAAACATTTCTTTATCCATTTGGATGGTTTATATTGGTTATTTTCTTCCTTTTTTCTAAAATATTGAATTTTTGTTCATTATTTCTTTGATTTGATGCATTATAATATATATGGAATAGTTAAATCCAAAATTATGAATATCTAAGTTTTAATATACATATTACACTATGATTGGAATGAAGAAAAATTTTGTTCGGTTATAAATTTTAATCTTAAATATAAATTAATTTTTCCAATTAATTTTTATTTATGTTTTTATTAAAAAATTACATTCAATGCGTACACAACACTGAAACAATATATATTCAATCACTATAAAACTAAAATAACATATATTACAAATAATTAATGAAATATAATTTGGAAAGAAAATTTATTTTCAGTTAATTTAACAGGAAAATATAAAATGTCATTGATGTTTTAGATGATTATAATTTCGTTTTTTTTCTATAATTTTGTTTTTAAAGTAAAATTAAATAAATATTTCAAAAATTATTTTATTGATATTTTATAAAAATAAATATTTTATTAAATGAGTAAATATTATAAAAAATATATTCTAGAAAATATTTTTAATATCGTGGAAAATATTAATCAAATTTCATTTATGTTCAAATGTTATTTCTATAGTAACTATCATGCCCCTAATAAGTAAAAACAATTTTTATCTTGGTAATCATCAAAAGTGTTAACGCCTAGGTAATGCAATGTGATGAGTGTCAAAACATCCCATTAACATGCCAACATTATATTGTATGATAATATCTTTTCTAAACAACTTATTATATTTTAATAATATCATTTATGATCCATTTTCCAATGAAAATATATTTATATGAATTTTATACATTAAGAAATTATAAGAATACCATCCCCTCGGTTATAAAATACATCCTACTCTTCAAAATTATTTACACATAAAAATACTTTTAGATTTCCAATAAAAAAACTTCATTACTGTAATATTTATTCTTTTTATAAAGGTATTATTTAATGTGTAATACATACCTTACATGGCATAATATATAAAAGAATTAGATTTTCGGAAAATGACGTATAGAATTTAATTGAATGTTTCATTATTATTTATTTTTCTTACTATTTTAAAACCATTTTCAAAAATTATAACAAAACAAAAAATATATATTTCATAAAATTATATGTTATTAAGTTAGATTATTAACATATATCTCCCTCATCTTTAATTAAATGGGAAATGAACTATCATTCTTTCGTACGGCAGACTATAGCCTCATGAACCATTATAATAGATTTTCCATCAAAAAATATAATGAATAGTTATAAAGATAAATTTAAATTAGTATATAATATATTCATGACATATATATGATTCTAGGTATATGATATATCATCTAATTTCATACCATTATATTCATCTGAAATTACAACATCATTCATCTGTATGGGTAGACTCCCACTTCCATGTTGATAAGTGACTAATTTTTTATCACTGCATCTTATAGATGATACATATATATTTATTTAATGAAATAATATTTTATTTATGAGTAGATGATATTACTAGGCTTATAAAATAATACATATTATTACTCAATAATGATTTTTGAAAAATGGAAATTAAACCCGGGCACACAATAGGCCTAGTATCTTCATGATTGCAACGTTGATCATTTTTCCTAACTATATATCATGGTATATTTTAAAATTTTAGTTTATATATAATAATGCCAATATATTATTTATTTTTATAATATACATGAGTTAATAATGACATCATGCTCAACATTCAATCTATCTATGTTATTTAGGACATTTATTCGGACATGTATAAAATGAAAGACTTTAACATAAATTATTAAATAATTGAAAATGATATGTTAATAAATAAAAATAAAATAAAAATAAAATTTACTTTTTTCTTTTGAATGTAAATAATGTAAATATTTTTAATATATAGGAATATAAATTAATCACCCGATGAGTTAGATGCGAGGTAAAATAATTATTTTTTAAAAAATATTTTTTTTAATGATTCAATTCCAAATCATTACATTTAATTTACATTTTATAAAAAATTTGTAAAAAAATTATTAGATATGATATAATTATATATAATGGTTATATTTAGAATATTTAAAATTTATTATAATGTATTAAAAAAATACATAATAAAGGTTACCTATAAGGGATAGTTTACATTGAAACCCCTGTCTAATATATTTTAATGATTTATTTTCAAATTTTATTTATATCATGTACATATTCATAAAACTAACATTAATAAGTATTTATATTAAAATTTTCTTATTATTATCTGAACTTTTTACAATTTTATATCAATTTCATCAAAACAAATTACTTTTAATTTCTTTCACATTCTGTACAAAATACACAAGGAATGATATATTATAACTTATACAATGATAATGAATATTCCATACATAAAAAATATTATTTAATGTTAGTATTTAATTAAATTATTCTCATTATTATTTTTATAAAACCTATATCCATTTTTATTGGTTATTTGTTATTGAAAAACTATTTTTAGAGAAACACCTTATACCAAATTCAAAAAATGTCTTACATATGCGTTAAAATGTTTATTTTTCCTATTGATGTAGGAAATTAATGGTTTCATGTGTTTTATGTAAGTTATGGCCCTTTGAAATTATTTATAATTAGCTGATCATACTATATCTATCTAATTCATTGGGTAATGATTATTTCCTGTACATAATTGTGATAGAATTTGACAATATTGTTACTCCAAATATAAGGGTTCTTATAAGGGATCATGTAAGGGTTATTATAGAGGGTCTATAAGGATAATGTCCCAAAGAACCTAAATGGAATTTATATGATTTATTTTGGAGATATATAGGATTAAAGTTCATTTAAAAATGTCATCTAAAGATATTTTGTTTTAAATCAAGGATTATTCACTTATTCGGTAAAGTAGTTTTGTTTTTTAATAAAATGATTTTCATGGGTTCTAATAACATCTACAAAAACCATCATGAATTTGATATTTTACTTTTTATTTTCATATAAATTATTTTTTGTGAAAATAAAAAGTTTACTGAAACTAGTTTCACGTGTATATAAATTTTTAACTAATCTAAATTTCTATTGTAATAAAATAAATTATCCCTTAAGCTCTCATGATTTTATAAATTGACTAACACGTATACATAATTAGTTCATGTCCATTACTGAGCTTGTAGTACTCATACCATGTTTTAAAAAAAATCACAATGTTGGTAGATGATTAATAAAATATATGAATTTTATTTTAAAGTCTTTATGTTTATTCATGAAAATAAAATGTGTTGAATTTAAAAATGACTCTATTGTGGAAAAAAGGAAACTAAGTGGAAGATTACAAATTTTCATATATAGGATATTTATGTAATAGTTATGACCTATTATTGTACTACTCTAACCCATAAAATATCCTTGAAATTATAGAAGGTGGATTATTTCATAAACCCTAAATTTATGAATTGTTTATTAATTTGTTCGTATAACATTACATGGTTCCCCCCATAGAATTTAATACATAAAAATAACCCCCCTCCCCCTCAGGAAAGAAGGAATTATATATGGAATACAATGCTTGTGAATAATAATAATTATTATTATTCGTTATAAAATGATAATTCCTAGGGTATATCATCACCAAAATGAAAATTTTCTTTCATCATTTTTTCCAAGTCTATAAAACACAATAAATTCAATCTCAATGACTTTTGTGATAAATTCCTCTACCAACAGATGATTGGGAATATTATATTGGATCATTTTTTCTATATGGGTATCCTCCAAAAAGTTTTTTGTTTTTGGAATGGAAAGTTTGTATGATCACCAACATTATTGGCTTCATTCATTGTCATCAAAAAAATGGAGGAAGAAGGATGGTAAGAAATTTTGTGTATAGCATTGAAAAGGTTTGATTAGTTGATGAATAAAAAATTCGTGAACCAAGAACATTCTATAATAACTCAACAACTTCCTAATCTTGTTGTGTCCCTATTTTCCTCTTCAGTGGCTCAAATAACTTCATCAACATTATATTCATACAAAGGCTTGTATTCAAAGATCTAGTATAATCAGGGAAAATGAAATAAGTCTTAAGAGGAAGAATCACTTCCAACAACAAAACTAGTATAAACATTTCAATAAATCATTTCTAAAACAATATGATAATGGGAACATTACAAAAAATGACCCTTATCAAATAAAATATCATTATACAGTTATGATAATATTATATACATGAAATATCCCTTGTACATTAAATAATTGTTATAAAAAGATTAAATCCATTATCTTAAATTGAAGGATGGGGTGAAAGGATTATGAACTTATTAAATGTTAGGTCAACATAGATCTTGGTGTTCAAGATACCTATATTTCTAGAAATATATAATGTAGAGATCTAGAGACGTGATTTTCAACAAGCTAAACAAGAGCATTGTTCTACTCCAGAATCATTTAAGGACTATTTAGATATAATAATATTGTTACAATGACTATAGAATGTGAAATATTTAATTCATTATCATAAAATGTGAAGTATTACACAACATAGAATTTTTTTTATAAAACATCCCCCAAATGTTTAATAGAAAATCAAACAATCCTTATAAGAATCCATATCTTCTGAGCATCATACCATGTAGATACCACACAATATTAAATGCATGCCACTAGTTAAAAAATTTGATAATTATAATGAATTGGATTATTATAGATAGAATATCTATTGTATATTATCTTCATGTTTAAATTTATCATTAATAATTGATCATTTATTCTCATTCAATACCTCATTATTTTGTGGTTGAAACTACATGATATGAGGTGTATCGTGATAAGACAAGCCCTTTAAAATTTCACATAATTATATTTTTACAACACATGACCAAGAGATGACCATTAAAAGACACATCTATACCTTTTATATATTTATAATTATATACAATTTAAACATCCATTAGGATCTCATTGATATTGTTCCAGAATAAGTCATTTTATAGCTTTGATCCCCCAATGCCTAGAATATAATGAAACTATCTTTTATCCCACATCATGGAAAGAACATATACTGATTGTTTTAATCCTTAATTATATCTATATGAACCATTTTAATAGCATATATAAATGGTTCTTATAACTTTAGGTATGTATTTCATGGGAAGACCCATATTCCAATGGATTTTATTTGAGAATATTTGTTTTGGTGGGTCTAGTTATAAATCATAGAATTAGTTAACATAATCCATTTATAGAGAGAATATTAAAAATATTTTAAATCCATTATTATAGGCCATCATTCTAAAATAAATTTCATCCCAATAATTTCTTAATCATTCAACTAATAAATTTCACGAAAACCCAAATTTATATCATCAATGAATGTCCTTAAAAATTTAAACATCTCATAATTTAGAAAAAATTAAAAACATATGTAAAAAATATTTACCAATAAGAACCATTCACAGATTTGATTAATATATATCATGTCATAAATATTAGGTATATATATTTCCCACATTACCATGATTAATAACATGGCCATAATTATCCTCACGAATGACCCCTGATGTATCATCAACTCATACATATTCATCATAGTCACCATCATATTTTAACCACTCCACCCAACAATAGGACCTTATTTTAAATCCCTAGGGAAATCATATATAGGTTGAATCATTAAAATACATACATCAAAAATCAAAGTGGTATTTATTTGTAGTAGTGGGCATAAAGCTAACATAGATTTTAGAAACTGCATGACCGATTTGTAGTAGTGGGCATACACCTTCAATGTCATATGACAAATTGGTACTACTAGTGGGGATAGAGGCATCTAAAGTGGACCAATATCATGTTTGGGTTATGCAGTTCATATTAAAAAATATACCCTTCCATGGTTCTCATCAAATAATATCTAATAAAATTGATTGTATGGTCTAATGATTTTATCCTCTTGATCATTATTACTGTATAATGAAACCATTTGATAAAATAAATAATATATTAGATATAAAAAATATTTTTTAATTGTTTATAAATTGAATAAATATGAGAATATTTTCAAAGATATTTTCATTTTCACTACTCCAATATTCTTTCTTTATTTTCAATTAAAATAAATCACCAATGGAAATTTTACATCACATATGAATATGATAATTTATAAATGAAATTGAATTTAATAAAACAACATACAATAATATTGTAATAGTTATTTTATTTACATATGCAAAAAATTATTGTAAAGTGTTTAATATTTTGGGTATTTCGTGATGAAAACATATTATTTAAATGTTTTTCAATATTATATTTAGAATATATGGTTTTCAATTTTAAAGGGGTGAATTTCTGAAATATGGGATTTTAAATGATTGTGTAAATCAAAAAAATGATTTTTCATTAGAAATGTTTTCACATGATATCTCTTTTAAATAATATTTTATCATGATGTTTATGACTTAATTGCTTCAATTAATATATATTATGGTAGATATTGATGTTTCAAAGGTTGAAACTATATTTTCAATTATTCTCCACTATGGTGATTTAAATTACCTGATTTTTTCAGTGGATTACTCTAGTTATATTTATATATTTTTTCCTGATTTTATATGTGATATAGTTTTTTTTAATTTTAGTTTGAAGATAAAATTCATTATTTTTATGTTAATTGATAATATTTATTGATTTTGGTTCATATATTTTATATGTAGTTATTAATTAATTACATAAGATGAAATACTTATATATTGTTGGGTTATATAGAATTAAGTATGACTATTTTTGTTTCAGTGAATGTTTTTTATTTGAATCCATTTTGGTGGATTTAATATTCATACCTTCTAACAAGGTATATTTTTGTATATATTTTAGGTTATAACCTTTAATTTTGGTTTATGGAATACTTCCTGAGAGGATGGACATTATTTGGGGGGTACCAAAGGATCGAACATAAAAATGGGGGAAAGTGGAAATCCAGTGCATAGTTCATAGTTTTCTCACTTTTAGTTCTAAAAATGAGTTATAACCATGTAGCTTGGTGGGAGGATGGGCACTATTAGAATATCCTGAATAGTGGCCCTAGAAAACATGAATCCTAAATCCCATAAGATATCGGAAAATAAACAGTAACAATATGTTTTTTCCAACGTTGAAGGTGTATAGGAAAACTGTGCGGCATAATATCATTTTTCGTAGAGGGGACTGCATGGTTTGAGGATGGATTGTCAAACGGTGTATCTAGACTATTATCCTCTTTAAAATTTGGAAAATGTCATTTTTTACATTTTATCCATTATATAATTTAATGTCTTTTTATCCCTTTTTATCCTCTAATTTAAATGGTAAGGATCTAAATCCTTCCAAATCATCCAAGAGTTGTTATACATTTATTCATAGATGTTTGGAGTGTTGTGTAGTACAGATCGAAGGTCTATGTATGTATTTTAATTTTTTTCTTCTATTTTTTTAGGATCATCATCGGTTGTTTTATCACAATTGGAATCCCTAAAACTGTTCTATCTGGGGAAATCAAATATTCAGCATAGAGTGTTGTTTGGGATTTGATAAAGGTGTAGGTCTGAGATACAAATTTTTTATGGGATTTTGGTAGGTTGTCTATTAGATAGCTCCTATAGTACTGATGTTAATTCATGTGTGTGAACTTTTTTTCATTTTTTCAATTTCATTTATTAATTGATTACTTATTATGGAATCATAAATAAGTTATCTGAATGGTGTGTCAGACCCTTTATAGAGAATATTAGATCTAATGATGATCAGTATACAGGGCCTAAGGCCACCCATGTGGTGTTCTTATACCTCGAACATGGATGTAATTTTTAAATTATTAATTACAATTTTTATGATATTAAACTAATTGTAAATTTTTTAGATGTTTAACGTGGAATAATGGGTTTATTTGATTAATATAGAAAGATAAATGGGTTGTGGAAAATTATGGGGATTATGATATATGGTTGGTGGGGGTATGTCCATGTTATAAGACAATATACAAGTATGTTTAATAATTTTGGTTATGAATAAATAGTTGAATTGAATAGTTATGGATTTTTTTTATCCATTGAGAGTGATGATCCCTAGGAATGTTGTTAAATAAAAACATTAACCCTCATTGTTATTGTTTAATAAAAGGTTACAAATTATGACCCATGGGAACCAATATTGATGGTATGGTTATGATTTAGGATTGAGCCCCTCATCTTAGGTTTATTATTGAATATTTATCTATGACCCACTAATTCATTCTATAGTTGCGATTAGGACTAATTCTTCAAGATCTCCTAGTATGTATATGATGTGGATACATACCTAGGTTGAGGCACTAAGGTACAATGATTTGAGAGAAATGAAAAATAAAAAACCATGTGATGTAAGGATTTATTACCCTTATTGTATATTTTGTGTACATAAAGTGTGGGTGGAAAAAAGATTGATCTATCAGTGTTATAGTAGAAACTTTTCACCCTTGTGTCCAATTTATTATTTCAAAATTAAAAAACACTTTTTACCATTGTCTTGTATATTGATTATATGTACATATTCATATAGTAATTTTAGAATGTAAATTTATATACCATTGATTGCAGCCTAATTAGTTTTACTCATACCCTACATGGGATCTTATTTTGTACCAGAGTAGACATTATTATTTCTGGACAAGATAAGTTAAATGTACTTTGGAATAACCGTTTATTTAGAATGGATCACTAATGAGGGGGCTAGACATGGGGTTAGGACCTATTTTTATGGTTTTCTTTGGTGTCTTATTTTGGTTTCCATATACCACTCTAGACCATCATGACATGTTATACATACTATTTTGGATTATCTCACTTACCATTTTTGGGAGTTGTTTTTAAAGGTCAGTTTATTTTTTATAATGTCATATCGTTATTTGTTGTAATTTCAACTATTGTTTTTGTCTAGTTAAAAGTGCATAGTCTCCCCACATGGTTCACTATACCCCCATTTCTTCTAAGTAACCTCTGTCATATGCGAAGGTTTTTGGGGGGTCAATTGGTCAAGTACCTCAGGGTATTAGTATAGTGGCACCCCAGCCATGATGTTACATAGTTATAACATATCGTTTTTCATTTTTTTAGCCTTACTATTTGTAAAAGGATGTAAGGAGGGTAGGAATTTTAAAAAATTATTTATGTGTCTTTACATGGTAGAGTCAAATCAATGTATGGGGGAAAAATCATGTTCCTAGTGTGACATTATTGTTCTTGAGGATCATTTTTATTGGTAAAAATATTTTTATCATTGGTGATGTATATGTTTAATGATGATGTTTTTATTGAAATCTTATTCATGGGTCGATATGGATTGATTTTTTTATACAGGAAAAATTTTAGGCTCTCAAGGAGTCTTATCTTGTTAGTCAAATAAATAAAATAATGATGGGTGTGGGAGATAATGTTCTTCTATATTTATTTTATAGTTTTAATGAGGTGGTGTGTAATAAAGATATTGTAATAGATTTAACATGATAGATAAAAATTGATGTGCATAAAATGTTTCTTAATAATTAAATTTTAACTATTTAAATATTTAATAATATTAAAATTAGTTCAAATGTGAGGTTTAATATAAAAATATAGGGATGATGGTTTACCTATAGGTATCAATGGTTCTATGTAGGGATGGTAAAGTGATTTGATTTGATGATGATTATGGTCATTGTGATAGTGTTTATGAATAAAAACATTGTTTATATTAGTAACCGTTCATTTGTTACTATGAAATTATTTTTATGTTCCCTAAAATGAGAAATTAGAATTTTCGATAAAAGCCTCTAGGGATATGTTTACCAATATAGTGATATGAAGGAATTTCAAGGAATTAATTTATCATGGTTGGATTAGAAACCACATTGGATCTTATTGAGAGGAAAAGAGAGAAACATCTTGTTAATTTATCCTGATTTATATTGTTTATGTATAGAGATCTTGGATGAGAAAATCTTTGTATTTTTGAGTTGTTGAGGGATGTTTTGTTGCAGCATTATCTAATGATTGTAAAAGAGGGTGTAACATAGAAATAAATGTTCTAAATAATTTATATCCAGAGTATACTAGATTACATAGAGACCCACATGGAAAATTTATAAAAATGAAGGAATATAATTTGTATGGTATAGTGCAGAGATAGTGGAATATTTGGGTCCATGTATAGTAAATAGAGGGTATAGCCTTGAAGTATTTCCAAGTAAAATTAATAGAGTTCTTTTACCTAGAGTTACAAAGATATGACCGAGCTGCAATGCTTACTTAGATGAACCAAGGAATCATGTATGTGTTTGATTATGTAGTCACCTCTATAGATTATTAGTTTTTTTCATGATTTTTTATGGGGAATGAGGATTCAATATAAAAAAGTTTTCAAGATGAGATTTAATTAAAAATTATGTCACATATGTATATCTTCCATTTGAGGACATTTTCTATGGTTTTTTATTGGAAAATCATTTGTGAGGGGAACCTGAATAATTCTTCTAGTGGTGGGATTTCTGATCAATCTAATCAATCTAGTAATACATCATTATATAGTAGGGATTGTCATTATAAAAATATTCACACGGTTGGTGGGGGACAGAAGATCCATGGGAGAGAATTAGCCTCTCAAGGAAGACATCAAGTATTCTACTATCAATTTAGAGGACCTTTTCGTATGCACAATCGGTTTCCTCAACAACCCATGATGTGAAGTTATTAAAATAGGATTTGGTATGTACAAGGTTCTATATGAATCCATGATAGAGAGGGGTGATAGAGGTACAAGGATGATACATTGAACTAGAAGGGGTTCTTCTACCAGGTATCAATTTATAAGATGGATCTCTAATTGAAATATTATTCAGTGTTGGGTGTGAGGTGATTCTGGATAGGTTCATTGATATCAGTTGGCAAGGGTATCACACAGGTCATAAATAGTTTCATGCAATTAAACATAATAAATATGGTATAAAGTTTGCACAATTAATAATTTTACAAATCACTCTTATTTATTTTAGGATTGAAAATTCAATATTTGATATAGGGGATTGTAACTTATTTATATCTCTTGTGTCTGTTAGTGGTTTGGTTCAGCATTTGATTTTATATGTTTTTTTACAATAATCTACGTGTCCTTAGGTGTATGATAAAAGGGCATCCAATTATTTAAAGAGTCTTACCTCATGGTTTTTGGGTACCTTCTCCCTTATGAAATTAGCATGCATGATATGTTTGGTATTTACCAAATATTGGGTATGAAATTATTGGATACATTCCAGGATTATATATATTATCATCAAAGGATAGTGATATGTATGTATCTTAAGGGATATGTCTATGTTCATCAGGAATAATAGAATATTCTTGAATGATGCATAGGGATAGTCTTTTGGATGTTGTGTGAGGTCGTGGATAATGTTTCAAGTATTACAATTAATGATGGGGATATGGATCATGTACTCCTCTATAATTTATTAAATTAGTTTCATGATGTGTTTTCAGAAAACTATTTGGGACTAAAACTCGAGAGTGAATTTGTGTTTAAGATTGAGCTAAATCCTAAATCTAGGATAGTTTTTATTCTACCATAAATAATGTTTCCAAAATAGCTTCAAGTTCTCATGAAATAGTGGGATATGTTGGTTTAAAAGGGTGTTTTCTATATTAGTTTTTCACCATATAGATCTATGATTTTATTTTCTAGAATTCTGATAGATTAAATTTTCAGTCTATCGATTAATAGATGTTGATGCAAATAATGACTATAAATTTTTGTAGACATATATGTATTAGAGATATTTTTTACTAGCTTAAGGGTTATAGTGTGTTCTCAATGATTGATTTGACGTTGTGATATTATCAGTTAAGGGTGAGACATTCTGATATTTTACAAAAAGTTTTTATTAGTATGTATGGCTTGTATGTTTTTTTTGGTTCATTAGGATACAAAATTTCATTAATATGATTATTATTTTTATAAAATTAATCTTCCACCCATTAATAGTTCAATTTATTGTGGTTTTTAATGATGAAATCAGTGATTAATCACAGAATCATGACAATCATGTAATGAATCAGGACTATATCATTAGTAAATTCAATGAGCATAGGATATATGAAATGATATCAATGTGTTATTTCTGGATATCCATGGTAAATTTCATGGGATACATCATCTGGGTGGAAGTTATTTCAGTGGACCCCATTTTTTTTCAGGTGGTTGTTCAATTGGCGTATCCCAATAAATTTTTTTGATATCCCATGCTATTTCGATTTTGTAGGTATTATGGAACACTAATAAAAGAATATTCATGAATGGTAGTTCTTAACTCAGGCCAAAACAAGAAGGTTTTATATTTTTAATGGTATATAAAATGTGATAATTCCATATATGATCTAAATAGGTATTTTAAAATAGCACTATTTCTGATCTTCCACGAGCATGATGTCAAATATACAATGTTTTGTGATGAATCTAGGATTCGGCATGGGGTGTTGTTGATGAAAGGAGGAGGAGTTAGTGAATATAGATCATATTAGATGATGAATCATGAATATAACTACCATACACATGATCATGAAATTTCCTTGGTGGTTTATTCCATAATATAATGTTGAAACTATCTTTTGCAAGAAAATTTTTCATTTTTTACCTATCATAAGAGCCAGAAATACAACTTTTACCATCTAGAATTAAATCCTTGAAGGTGAATATGGGTTTAGTATATAAAATATTTTTATTTTCAGATATATTATATGCATGGAATGGATAAATGTATTGCATATTTTTATATCTAGAAGACAGGGACTGAAAAATATTAATAGTCCAGTTCCTAGTGGAAAATTATGGCTTTATTTGATGAGATGAATTTTTATGTTTTGGATAAAAAGGGATCATATTATAGTTCACTTATTATACATTGAATAATCTATTATAAACTGAATTAATATGAGATATTATGAGGGTCTGGACTGTCAGGTGTTAAGCGACATCTTTGAAGGTGAGATGATATAATTTGATCGAACCATCGATGTTGATGAGATTATACATGTATATAGCCTAATTATTATTCCCAAATGTTAATTGGGACAATATTATTGGTTCTAAATCTTATAATTTGTTCATGAAATATTTTTATCCAAAAAGTACCATTATGATTTCAAATATATTAATTTCCAAGAACGAAAAATGAGATTGAAGGTATTGTGATACAACATAACACATGTAAGTAAGTGAAGGAATATCACTATTATAATTCTAGTATTATATATCCAGATATCATTATATATTGGAAATAGGATGATAATACGTTGTTTTGTAGGATTATTTAGGCCACCTCGAAGAAAGGATTTAATTTGGATAATGAAGAATTAGTTAAAAAAATGTCATAATTTATTATTATTACGATGTAATTTTACTAGTGGTCATTTTGTAGTGTTTTATATTTAAGAGGTATTAAATATTCATGGTGTAATTCCCTGACCACAGAATATCAGAGATAGTGAAATACTTTATTACAGTTGCATGATTAAAATGTGTCAAATCATAGAGAACTGATTAGATTAGTTGTTTGGGAGAAACATATAACACACGTGATATCCACATTAAAATTAGAAATAGGTAATAAAACCTAATACCTAATAAAATTATGTAAAAAAATCCTTGAAAATCATTCAAAGGACTAATCTTTAGAAACTGGGTAAAGGATAAAAAATAATTCTAATCTCAAATTCTCAATAAGGGTTGATAATAAAAGTAGCAATGAATCTATAAGAATTATTAACATGGAATGGTAAATAACTGATATCACACTCCCTTTAAATATATAGAAAACGAAATATATGTATGGAAATATAAAAAATTGTCTTGAATCCCATTTAATCAAGAAACTGAGAATATAATGAATCCATATATATGTCATTGAAAAATTATCATTGATAAATAATAGCATTGTCTAAATGAGAGATATTCATAATTATTAGACATCATGTCTGATTCACATGAAAACCTATACTATCAAGACCATTAACAAATATTTTAAAACAACTGGTATAAACATTTTTAATTTGGATAATATATTCTTCTTATATGAACTTGTTGATGCATCGAGGGGATATATAATGATCAGGCCCCACCCATCATTGCCAATGCAAATCATTATTCATATCAAAAAATTGAAAAAAATAATAAAAAATATGACTTGTCCTGAAATATCCATATTGAATAAATAATATAGACCTAACACTAATTCCCCAGATGATGATATGTAATAATAAGGGATATTCATGTTGGTGAATTTAAATACCATTTAAATATAATATAATATATTCTTACGGAAAATAATCATTAAAAGTTCCAAAGCGTCCCATAACACATTGAAATATTTTAATCACTATCCCCATTAAGGAATAAAATTGAATAAAACAAATAAATTCATGAGTTTATGTATATTCGTTATTTACAATTTCAATGTTAATTATTTACACCATATAAAATAAACTATCTCCATAACATTGCAATATGTACTAATAAAATAAAATTGAGATGAAATAACTCAACTTATATTCTACATGTCATGTGTTTCATTATAATTCAAAGTGATAAGATAATGTTTATTATTTACATGATTAACAACACTTTTCATGTTTAATATTAAATTTACATAACTTATTACAATGTTTTTTACAACTACATAAACAATTATATTTACATTCAATGTTTGGACTAAATTCTGTTCATGTATCAAAAATGACATTAGTAGGTCAAATATGGTCCAAAGGGTAATTACCTAAAACTATCTATAATAATAGTCAGTAAATAAATAAAATATATATATATAAATTAATCTTTTAAAAACAATAATTATATTTGTTTTATGAAAAATGAACCAACATTATATTCGTGGAGAAGGTAGGTCGTACGTAAGCAAGAATAAGATTCCAATTTATCAAAGATCGTTATAAACAGATGGTGGGAAACATTTTTCATTCCTAAATTATAATTATATCATAAATATCATTTTATTTTGTCATATTTACTTACATATGTATTATTTGTTATGAAGAAGGAATCATATCTCGTCGAGTAGGTCATAGTCTACAGGACCAGGGCTGATGTTATAACTTTTTATTGTGTGGAATGGTTGATAAAGGAATTGTAATGAAATATTTCAAGAAATTTAATTATTTAATGAATATAATATATATTTCATTTGTTTCATATATTATTATTTAATATCATCCTTATTACATTCCATTTATTGCGTGAATAAATCACATCACTTTGAGGAGGTGGTAGTCCACACATCCAACAATGATGTTATCGTATTTAAACAAAGTGGAATGTATAGATGTATGTTTGATAATGTAATTAATGAATAATTATTAAATAATATGAATAATTTATATAATATATAAAAATATTGTCTATCATAATTCCCAACCATGAGTGGTGGTAAAGGAAAAATTAACAACTTCATTTTTTTAGGCGACAGTTCATCAAACACAAGAAGGGTAAGACTATTCAAAATTAGATGGAATTGTGTGTAGGTATATGTAGAACACATAAAATTATAAAAAAATAGTATATATAGGTAATTATTTTATATTTTCATGTAATAATGATAATTAAAGGAGTGGATAAGTAAAAAAACTAAAGAACATGATGAAAGATGTAACATCTTAATCGTGTAACTCCTTTGGGTTTGAAAAAAAGGGATTACATGTTACTATTTTTTCCCAATGAGTGGAATATTGGTTTATGTTATGGATTTTGATGATATATTTTTAATTATATTTCTATTTATAAATTTCATTTATTAGTGTGAGGACATTGGAGGTGTGAGTTCGTTTTTATTATGGAGGAGTAGTGTGATTGTTATAATTTTTTAGAAAGGGAATCCCATCTATTTTATACCTTAGAATATTGGCTCCAATAATGGTTAATGTTTATAATGGGGGGAGTTATAGGTTTTTAATAAGATCATGAAAGCATTTTTGAGAAGTTTTTATGTCATTTTGAGCGTTAAGTTGAAGGTTTAGTCCATCATTAACGTAATATTTCCCTTAATCATTGTAATTAAGTTTAATAAACATCACAAATATATTTGGAAGAAAATTTGTAATTATTATAAATTATATATTATAATGATTCTCAATAATGTATCCATTTTTACAAATTCCTATAACATAATGTCCTCACATTAATTTAATATTAATCCCATAAATGAGATTATAGTGCATGTTTTTAAAATAAAAATATCCCAATGTATGCTATGTTTTTATATCCAATATCAATGACAAATTTATTCTAGTGACATATATTAAATTCATTGAGTTATAATTGATATAATATGAATTTAAAAAAATTATAGATAAAATTTAACAGTAAAAATAAATTTTGAATTAAAATTCTGTATTTTCACAATTCATGAAAAAATGATTCTTCATTGGAAATACCAAAAAATATTACTATTCTCTTTATTATATTACTATTTCACAGATGAAGTTTATTTTTTCAGGTTAAATTTATAAATGTTTCCGGAATAGGATTTAAAATAGGTTTACCATTAAAAGGTCGTAAAAATGCCTTTATAAAAATATCATTTTTATGATCAGTATTGGGTTTGTACATATCATATTCTTATCAAATACATTGGATGAATATCCAAAATATTTAAATTATTACATATATATATATAATTAAAATCATTCAAAAATTATAATTAATTTAATATACATGGATAAAAAAATATTGTGATCATAAAAACCATAATATTTACTTTTATATTCAACTAGTATTCATATTCATTTATAATTAATATTCAACCAAAAATTTATTTTTATATTTTTGAAAAATATATATTTTCTAATGTTATATAACCATTTTCTTAAATTATAATTTAATGGTTATGTTATATATTATTATATTAAATAATAATTATTTTTTAATATATTTTTGTTCAAAAAAAGTCGATCATGTATGTAACATAGGCTATGGAAGAAATACATTGTTGCCTATAATTCCAGAAAACTAATTATCGTGTGCATTGAAAGCTACATCATAGAATTTTTTTTAAAGAGAAATATTTTTAAATTTTAACTATATTATATTCCCTTACATGATTGGTGTTTCATGTCATACAAACTATGAATTACACATTACTATTTTATATTTTTCAGGTTTACACATTTGTGCCACCTTAATTAAATTCTATCCTCAAAATTTAATATTTATCTCAGTAATATAATGCCTTGTATTTGTATATATTATTGTTGAAAAACAAATGTTGTGAAAGAGTTTTTAAAATTTCATCTTAATAAAATTGAATGAAACGTACATAGATCACATGCAATAACATATATCTAGGTTTCTATATTGTAGATCATCAATGAAAAGCGAAAATATGGGCTTTGATGAAAAACATAATTAATTGTGGGTAATGATTTAACACATCAATATCAAAAAATTGATTGGTAAATGGAATGATGAGGGACTAGATTCTGTAAATCTATAAGGAATTAAAAGATAATTAGTTAAAAAAATTAATATATTTGGTTAATTTTAGTTTAATATAATTTTCATAATGTTTTATAATTATTCAACACAATAAGAATATATGCCAGTATATCTTTCTATTACATAAACAAAATATTATCCTTTGATTATTCCTTGAAATATTTATACATAATTTCCATTCCTAGGATGCATAATAAGGTGAATTAATACATTTACCTCTAAAACCATTCCCACAAATCAACTTAAACCATTTCTTAAATTGGTACCTTTTACAGAAGACAATGATCCAAATCCTTAGATGTAAGTTCATTAATTATTTTTGACTATATAGCATATAAAACAATATAATTGTTTGAAGAAAAGGTTAGAGAAACTATTTCCCTTCAAAGACTTCGCATGAGTCCTTCAATGAAATTATCAATCATATATTCTTTGATGCATGTGAAATTCATAGAACAACTTGATATTGTGGTAATGGTATCTTCATACATTGAAAAATGTTCTTCCCCCATCTCAATAACTAAATAAATTCCCTTAATATTAATTTTATTATTATGAGGGATTTATTTATCAAGTAATATATCCATAAATATTCTATATTCCATGATTTATACTTCTTCCTCCTCTTTAGTAATCTGGATCAATAACCACCATTTATCTGCATCACCATCAAGATAATACACTGCAATTGTATCCTATTCCTTTTCACCACTTCAAAATTCAATGAATATCTTTTCCAAATACTAAAACCATTTCTCATCCACCATTAGGTGATTTGTGCCAAAAAATTATGGGGGCCTCTACTATATAGTGAAATCCAATAATAGAAAATTATGACATGGAATTTTTAACATCATTTGGGTGAGGATATGATTCTTGAACTTATTATACTGCAACAATATATCTATAATATGATTACTTTTAAAAATAGTTATATAATATTTACTTATAGGTAAACCCCAAAATTTTCCATAAGTACTGATACCATTCTTCCTTCTTGGGGAAATTTCTAAAAAATGGAATATAATTGATTAACCATAACATTTGGTAATATAAGGTATAATATTATAACTAGTGAAACAATCATCATAAATAGATTTTTTTTTCAAAAATAAATATCATTAAAGTTAAAATATTTTCATTGGGGATATCATTACTATAAAATACTTCATAACAGTTTATAATGTAAATGTGATTTATCCAAAGAGTATCCCCTTGGATTTCCAAAACAGGTGCATAGTAAGCCTTGTTTCCATGTATCAGGTTATGTCGAGTCAGGCCTTGTCACGACCCGTCTTCGGGGCCCGTGTCGTGACTACCCCAAGCCCGCCTTCCATAGGCCAGGGGCTGGTGACTAGCACAAAAGGTGTAAATCCTGATAACTGGGATGGCCTTGCCTTTATAAAAGTAAACAAAACACCACAGTGTACAAGCGGAAGTAAAACACTAAGTACAAAAGAATGTGCTGAAAAGTAAATGGGCCAGAATACAAACCCAACTGAAAGTACAACTATAACTGAACAAAAGTAAAACAGAAAAAGACAACATCTAGAAGAATGGAAGCGGCTCCTGGGACGTCCTCCTCGGATCCTACATGAATGGTAGGTACAGATGGGACAACTCCTGGATCATCCACCATGGATCCTACCAGAAGGGTAGGTACATATAGCCTCCACAATGCTCTCTCCCATCAACCTCCTCCAAGTGTCATCTCACCGTGAAGTCCACCTCAGGATACTTACTCGTCGTGTAGTCCACCTCCGGGTACCATGCAGTCCTCGAACATTCGGCCTCTGTCAGCACTGCCCGTTTTCTGCAACCAACACAACGAGGAGCGGGCATAGCCGGTGCAGGGGTGAGTATAACGATACTCAGTAGGGACCCCGAGACCCTCAAGGTCTCACTAAAACCAACAAGTATAACCACAAAGAAGATCTCAACAGATAACCTCTACTTGGTATATGCCCATACATATACCTAAGTTTTCAAGTAACCCATATCAATAATGAGGAAACACAATGATTATGAAATCAACGGATAACCACTACCCAGGTATATGCCCATACATATACCTAAGTTATCAAGTGACTCATCTCAATCATGAGGCAAACACAAGGACATAGACTCAGCTCAAACCAGGATTTTCATTATCAAAATTGTAACTGC
Organism: Viscum album; assembly: GCA_963277665.1. NCBI lineage: Eukaryota > Viridiplantae > Streptophyta > Magnoliopsida > Santalales > Viscaceae > Viscum > Viscum album. The sequence goes on from OY728127.1 coordinate 117,926,959, forward strand.
TGAAGAGCCCCGTCTCTAGAGTGTACAGTGGTCCATTCGTGACTCTGAGGTACTGATCACTAATCCAAGTCTCTGAGGTACTCCTCCTATTGAGTACTGCGGGTCTGCTGCCAAATATTGGGTGCTCCGTCCGTTGTGGGTCTGCCGGAAAATACCAGGCGCTCCCCCTAATAGCCTACAGAGATACTCCTCCAGTCGAGTACCGCATGTCTGCTACCAACTACCAGGCACTCCGTCCACCGTGGGTCTGCCTCCAAATACTGGGCACTCCATCCACTGGGCTAGTCGACTCACTCCAAGTCGATTCGGTCAAGCAGTTGTCAGGTCTCAGTCATCAACACGGTCTCCGTACTCCGCACGCTCATCTCTGGGAGGGTCTGCTACACGAGCTACAGGTAGATACTCCAAGTATCTCAATATCCCACGAAAAAGTATCTCCAAGGACAGCCTCGTCATAGGGGTCTCAACGCAACAGACGACGCGTCAATCGGACGCCCGATTTGTGAGTTATTAGCCTTTTCGTCCCAGGGGCCCGGTTGGTTTCGTGAGTGAACCAACCCAGCCATATCTCAACTGTACCCCGAACTAATATAGGGTATACTTATAGGGACCGTTTCTCAACGTGATCACCAATGCCACTGACGGTTTGTCAAACGGACGTCCGGTCTGAAAGATATCAGCTTTTTCGTTCTAGGGGCCCGGTTGCATTTCGGGTACGATCCAACCTGGCCACTATCCAACATCAACCAAAACTCAGGCGATGTATTCCAAAATTTCCGTCTCATCAAAAGGAATTCAATGAGACAGACGGCGCGTCAATCCGACGCGCCGTCTGTGAGTTATTGGCTTTTTCGTTCCAGGGGCCCGGTTGGTTTCGTGAGCCAACCAACCCGACTGCACTCCGAGGGAATCCAAACCTCGAGCAGATTAATCCAAAAGATCCGTCTCAATTATAGGAATCCATCAATGTTGACGGCACGTCAATTGGACGTCCGAAGCTCAAGATATAAGCGTTTCCACTCCGAGGGCCCGGTTGGTTTCGTATCCGAACCAACCTGGCCGAACCCCTAGTATTTTGAAACATTGAGTACTATATATCAAAACGCCCATCACGATCCAAGGATCGCATCGCCACTAACGGTGCGTCGATCGGAGGTCTACGGCTCACGATATGGGTGAAAGACCGTGAGGGGTCCGAAAACGGGGGTTTCGGGCACGGATCGTCCCGGCCCGCGACCCTCTGGGTCTGCCCTAAACGGGTCGACCCGACCAGGGTGCGAGTCTGACACGGCCGGTGTGGCCCGGCCCAGCTGGGCACGGCCCGACCTGGTCAGCCCAAGCCGGCCTGGCTCGGCCGGGGGTTCGGCCGAACGGCCACACCATGCGGGGGGTGCTTCCCCCACGTGAAGAGCCTCGGCCCCGCGTGGGGCCGCCCGTGCCAGTGGACGTGGTAGCTGGCCACTTCCCGCCACTCCCCTCCGGTCCCGCACAGTCCCGGGACCACGCTTTGCCGCGGTGGATTTTTCCGATGACGCTCCGGGCGCCGCCGCCCCTGACCGCCGGCGCCGCCGCACCGGCATGGTGCACCGGCAAGGGCTTCCGCGGACCACCGACGCGCTCCAGTGGTCCGATTCGCCTGTGGTCTTCGCCAGTCATCATTCTAGGACACGACCTTCACTGCAAAGATCCCACAATGCCCCTGCGGCTTTGTTTTTCATTTACCGGCGCGGCGCGACGGCGCCGTGGCTTGTTCAACTTCATCGGCGCGACGTGACGGCGCCGCACTTCTTAGCCCTTCCTCATAATTTCCGCGCGGTGCAACGACACCGCGCCGCCTTTCACGTGCCGCAAAAAAATTCAAACAACAAGGGGGGAGGAGGGTCGGCCGTGTTCGTTCGGTCCAACCTCCTCCCGTAATAATGAAAGCAAGCGGACATCTAATAGAAGTTGACGTACGGCAAGAAATAATTCACGGACAAAAACAATAATCCTCAACATCAATCCACATGAACGAATGATCCCCGGATCAAACTGGAATTGGTTTGTCCGCGCTGGTCGTTCTTTTCTCAAAAGATAATATAACACCAAAATAAATTCCCCTACCTCGATTCAAGGTTCCTTCGTCATCGGCATGGAAATTTGTGTAGCGAGAATGACGTCGCGAGGTCGGACGTAGATTCTGTGGATGTCAGGGTGCGCCCGAGGAGGAAACGACATCTCCTCACTTGTTTCTATGGAAGAAGAGGATGGAGAACCGTGGACGCTGAGTCATTCTACGTTGAAGGAAAGCCGTTCTTAATCGAAGAAGAACCGTTCTTCGTCGAAGGAAAGTTCTTTTCTTCTTCACACCAAAGATCTCCCAAATACTCTAGGACTTTTCTAATGTTTTCTCCCACACCAAAAGCTCTAAATCAAAATAATATCCCATGATATTAATTTTATTCACACCACAATGATTTAAAATTGAAACCAAACCACTTAATTAAACAAATGAAGAGAATCATCTCATTAATTAAGGCATGTTGGACTGAATTAATATTGAAAGGAAAAGGTGAAGAGTTACACAAAATAAGAGGAGTTAACACACTTAATGATAGAGGAGATTAATGGGGAGTTGACACAATAAAATCAAGGGAGTTTAAGGGGGGTTTTAGAGTTATACATTAAAAAAAAGGGGTGTTAAATGGGGGGAAGTTCGTGGGGGTTAAAGGGAAGGTGAAGGGTTGGTGTTTCGTGCGGACCCCACCACCCTTGGTCATACCTTCCATGGGAAGTTAGGTGGGGTGTGGCCCCACCTCCAACATCTCTATGAAGAAATTAAATTCCACATAAAATAAATTGTAACACTACAATTTATTTAAGACTTATCGAATCCCCAAAAATTAACCACCTCATGCGACAAAAATGAAACTGCGGTTAATGTCCCCTTAAGTAATTATCGGGGCTGCGAGTTCATCGGTGCCCTCAAATTTCATTTTCGAGTACTGTTTCAAAAGATAGAAAAACTCACTCGTTCATTCACTGAACGTACTTGAGCCAAACTTCAAAAAATGATTTCGAACACACTGGTCCTCGGAACCAGACGCCGTTAGAAACTGCGTTCTTGTAAAATTCCAAAGAAAATTAAGAAAAAAAAATTTCTTGAAATTTCCGGGTCATTACATTACTCCCACCTCAGGGATTTACATCCCCGTAAAGCTTCAACACAAACTAGGGATACAAAAGAGGTACTGAGCACGCATCTGAGACTCCCACTCTAATGTGCTCACCTGGAGGTTCCCATATTTCCAGTGAAAGCGCACCCAAGGAATCATCCATCCTCATAGGATCCACTCCTATCGATCCTCGATTCCCACTAGAACCTCCGTGATAGTCACCCCATCGCCAAAGTACAGCTCCCCATGGTTGATGATATGCGAAGGGTTGAGCATGTATCTCCTCAGTTGAGATACATGGAAGTCGTCATGCACCTGGTGCTACTGAGGTGGATGCGTGAAGCGGTAAACCACTTCGCCTACCCAGTTGAGGACCTAATAAGGTCCACTAAACCTCTGGGATAACATGACGCCTTGGCCACATCTCCATAATCCTCGTCGAGGTGAAACCCGTATAAGGACGTGATCGTCATCCTCAAACTCTAGAGGCCTCCAATTCCTGTCATCATAAGGCTTCTTTCGGCCTTGTGCTTTCCTCATCCGCTCATGGATGACCTGGACCTTCACTAGTATCTCAAGAGATGCTATTATTTCTTCTTTGCCGATAAGATAAATCTGGTCTCATCCCCTGGATGAACCACATTCATTGCCTAATACAGTCAATTCTGACATGAATAATGCTTTCATGCCATGGATGACGTTGTAAGGCCTTGACATGACTACCAAGAGATCCAACTATCAATCTTGCCTCTAAGGGTCGAGTCACACTATCGGCATCAGTGTGAGGTCACTAGGTCTCCTCCAGTAGAAATCTCGAAAGTGAGGGTCAAGTAAACAGTCCTAACAGGGACCACTCAGTATCAACCAAACAAAAGGACAGGAAAGAAAACTTTACAAAGATAAGTTTCTTTTCATTATTGCATCTCATAGTACAAAGACACAAATGTTGCAACAACAAAACTAGAAGCAACATGATCAATATCCTCCTGGTTTGGAGCTAGTCCCGCTCATTTCCATCTGCTTCTGGTGCTCCATGACCATAGGCATCAGCTGCCTGAAGCTAAGCTCTCCCATGTCCTCGTGTCCCCTGTGGTTGGGGTGGGCCTCCTGGTGGTGGTGGTGGCAACACCCCAAAGCGTCGCCCACCTACATATGCACGACCAGCTCCTCTTTTGTGGCCACCAGCTCCTTGCGGTCTGCCCTGATCGAACCTCTGCCTCTGCCTGGGAGGTTCTTCATTTAACTGCTGGTCATCTGCATAGCGGGTCGGACTGTCATGTTCCATGTGACCAATCCTGCCGCAGAAGTAACACCGTCCACTCTCAGCACGACTGGCTCTGACTCCACCCCGGTTCCCCCGCACAACTGAACCTGAGTTGTGTAGTCGGCCACCGGTATGTCTGGTCCTCTTGCACCTCTGCGTCATCTGTCTACTGTCTACTGTAGAAGACTCTGCCGCAAGCCAGCTAGTGGTGGGTCCTGCTGCTGGAGACTTCTCAGCAAGGAAACTCTCCACCAAGAGGGCTCTCTCCAACACCCCTGTCTGGGTCAGAATGCTGTGAGAAACAACAGAAGCTCTAATCTCCCACCTGAGCCCCCTGCTCGAAGGTTCGGGCCCTGAAGAACGGGTCTCGTACCATATCTGTGGAGTAGCGCGAGAGGTCTGTGAACCTCGCTGAATATTGTGCCACTATCATGATGCCCTACCGTAGCTGAAGTATCTCTTGTATACGCACTGCTCGAAGGGTGGATAGTACAAACACTGCCCGGAACAGGATCTCGAAGTCTGCCCAAAGAAGTTTTTCCTCGTCATTCATCTAGAGCATCAGGCTCCACCATCTGACTGCTGCTGCCTGAAGAAGGCTGGAAGCAAGGATCACTATGAAGTCTTCCGGCGTCCCCACTAGCCTAAAGACTCTCACCACAACCTCCATCCAATCCCCAACTTCCTACATGTCCATCTCTCCCTGGAACCTGGGTGGCCTCTGGTGATGGAACTCGTGCAGTGCCCTCAAGCGACGTGCACTCTCTGTTGCTGGTGCTTGTGGAATCGGTCGCCCAACGGGTAGTAGTACCACTACTGTGCCTAATGGTGCCTCAAATGGGATAGGTCCCTATACTGAGGCCACGTCGCTCGGTGGGCTGTCAGTACGAACAACTATCAGGGCTCTAACTGGTCGTCTGCGGGGAGGCATCTTGAAAGAAACAACGTGATACGGTCAAACGATTATACTTGGTGAGCTGACCTGGTTTGAGCTGACATTTAAAATCTTCTGGAAACGCACACACAATCAGTGTTTTCATGCACAAATCGTAAATCAGTTGGCAGGGTCAAGGTGTATGGATTCATCGGCCGCCCGCACTAACACTGGACTCCCTATACTGAAAACCACACTCGGTACTCATAACACTATTGCTTCACAGAAATAAAATATCAGAGTTATATGTTCTTGAAGTAGAACCGACTCCTCTGATACCAATTTGTCACGACCCATCCTCAGGGCCCGTGTCGTGACTACCCCAAGCCCACCTTCCGTAGGCCAGGGGCTGGCGACTAGCACCAAAGGCATAAATCCCGATAACTGGGAAGGAATTGGCTTTATAAAAGAAAACAAAACACCATTGAGTACAAGAGGAAGTAAAACACTAAGTACAAAAGAAAGTGCTAAAAAGTAAATAGGCCAGAATACAAACCCAACTGAAAGTACAACTACAACTGATCAAAAGTACAACAGAAAAAGACAGCAGCTAGAAGAACGGAAGAAGCTCCTGGGACGTCCTCCTCGGATCCTACCTAAAGTGTAGGTACAGATGGCACATCTCCTGGATCATCCACCACGGATCCTACCTGAAGGGTAGGTACAGATAGCATCCACAATTCTCTCGCCCGTCAACATCCTCCGAGTTTCATCTCACTGTGAAGTCCACCTCCGGATACTGACTCGTCGTGTAGTCCACCTCCGGGTACCATACAGTCCTCGATCATTCAGCCTTTGTCCGCACTGCCCGTCGTCTGCAACCAACAATACGAGGTGTGGGCATAGCCAGTGTAGGGGTGGGTATAACGATACTCAGTTGGGACCCCGAGACCCTCAAGGTCTCACTAAAACCAACAAGGATAACCACAAAGAAGATCTCAATAGATAACCTCTACATAGGTATATGCTCATACATATACCTAAGTTATCATTTAACCCATCTCAATCATGAGGAAACACAAAGATTATGAAATCAACGGATAACCACTACCCAGGTATATGCCCATACATATACCTAAGTTATCCAGTGACCCATCTCAATCATGAGGCAAACACAAGGTCATAGACTCAGCTCAAACCAGGATTTTCATTATCGAAACCGTAACTCCTGATGAGACCCGTATCTGGATTGTACAGTGGTCATGTCATGACTCTGAGGTACTTCTCACTAATCCAAGTCTCTGAGGTACTCCTCCTATCGAGTACCGTGGGTCTACTGCCAAATACTGGGCGCTCCGTCCGATGTGGTTCTGCCGCCAAATATTGGGTGCTCCCCCTAATAGCCTACAGAGGTACTCCTCCGGTCAAGTACCGCAGCTCTACTGCCAACTACCAGGCGCTCCGTCCACCGTGGGTCTGCCGCCAAATACCGGGCGCTCTGTCCACTGGGCTAGTCGACTCACTACAAGTCGAGTCGGTCAAGCAGTCGTCAGGTCTCAGTCGTCTACACGGTCTCCGTACTCCGCACGCTCATCTCGGGGAGGGTCCGCTCCACGAGCTACAGGTCGATACTCTATGTATCTCAATGTCTCACGATGAAGTTTCTCAAAGGACCGCATCCTCATAGGGGTCTGAATGCAATAGACGATGCGTCAATCGGACACCCAGTCTGTGAGTTATTAGCCTCTTCGTCATAGGGGCCTGGTTGGTTTCGTGAGAGAACTAACCCGGCCATATCTCAACTATACCCCGAACTCACATAGGGTATACTCATAGGGACCGTTTCTCAATATGATCATCAACGCTGCTGACGGTTCGTCAAATGGACGTCTGGTCTGAAAGATATCCTTTTTTCCGTTCCAGGGGCCCGGTTAGATTTCGAGTACGATCCAACCTGACCACTATCCAACAGTAACCAAAAGTCAGGAGAAGTATTCCAAAAGTTATGTCTCATCAAGAGGAATTCAAAGAGACAGAAGGCGTATCAATCGGACGCCCGGTCTGTGAGTTATTGGCTTTTTCGTTCAAGGGGCCCAGTTGGATTCGTGAGTGAACCAACCCGACCGCACTCCGACGACATCCAAACCTCGAACGGGGGTTTCGGGCACGGACCGACCCGGTCCGAGACCCACTAGGTTGGCCCAAACCGGGTCGATCCGACCCGGGTGCGGGTCCGACCAGGCCGGCGCGGCGCGGCCCGATCTGCCCAAGTCGGCCCGGCTCGGCCGGGGTTTCGGCCAAATAGCTGAACCATGCGGGGGGGCGCTGGCCCCACGTGAAGAGTCGCGGCCCCGGGTGGGGCTGCCCGTGCCAGCGGACACGACACCCGGCCGCGTCCCGCCGCTCCCCTCCGGTCCGGCGCGGTCGCGGGACCACGCTCCACCGACGCGGCTTCAGCTGCGGCGGATTCTTCTGGAGGCGCTCCGGGCGCCGCCACCCCTGACCGCAGGCACCGCCGCCCCTGCGGGGCGCACCGATAGGAGTTTCAGTGGAAAACCGGACGCGCTCCGGTGGTCCGATTCTCCTGCGGTCTTCTCCAGTCATCATACCGGGACCCGACCATTGCTGCAAAGATCCCACAATTCCCGTGTGACTTCGTTTGTCGTTTACCGGCGTGGCGCGACGCCGCCGTGGCTTGTTCAACTTTATCGGCGCGGCGTGACGGCGCCGCGCTACTTAGCCCTTCCTCATAATTTCCGTGTGGTGCAATGGCACCGTTCCGCCTTTCACGTGCCTCAACAAATTGAAACAACAAGGGGGGAGGAGGGTCGGCCGTGTTCATGCGGTCCGACCTCCTAATGTTATAATGATAGAAAGCGGAAATCTAATAGAATTTGACGTACGACAATAAATAATTCACGGACAAAAAAAATAATCCTCAACATCAATCCGCATGAACGAACGATCCGCGAATCCACCTAGAATTGGTTGGTCTGCGCTCATCATTATTTTCTCAAAAGATAAGAGAACACCAAAATAAATTCCCCTACCTTGATTCAAGGTTCGCTCGTCGTCGGCGTGGAAATCGGTGTCGCGAGAATGACGTCTCGGGGTCAGACGTAGATTCTATGGACGTCGGGGTGCGTCCGAGGAGGAAACGGCGTCTCCTCACTTGTTACTATGGAAGAAGAGGATGGAGAACCGTGGACGCCGAGTCATTATATATTGAAGGGAAGGTGATATTAATCGAAGAAGAATCGTTCTTCGTCGAAGGAAAGTTATCTTCTTCTTCAAACCAAAGCTCTCCCAAAAACTCTAGGACTTTGCTAAAGTTTTCTCCCACACCAAAATCTATAACTCAAAATAATATCCCATGATATTATTTTTATTCACACCACAACGATTTAAAATTCAAACCAAACCACATAATTAAACAAATGAGGAGACTCATCTTATTAATTAAGGCATGATGGCATGAATTAATGGTGGAAGGAAAAGGTGAAGAGTTACACAAAATAAGAGGAGTTAACAAACTTAATGGAAGAGGATATTAATGGGGAGTTGACACATTAAAATCAATGGAGTTTAAGGGGGTTTGTAGAGTTATACATTTAAACACAAGGGGTGTTAAATGTGGGGAAGTTCGTGGGGGTTTAAGGGATGGTGAAGGGTTTGGGTTTTGTGCGGACCCCACTACCCTTGGTCATACACTTTCATGGGAAGTTAGGTGGGGTGTGGCCCCACCTCCAACTTCTCTATGAAAAAATTAACTTCCACATAAAATAAATTGTAACACTACAATTTATTTAAGACATATCGAATCCCCAAAAATTAACCTCCTCATGAGACAAAAATGAAATTGCGCTTAAGGTCCCCTTAAGCAATTATCGGTGTTGCGAGTTCATCGGTGCCCTCAGTTTCTAATTTTGAGTACAGTTCAAAAGATAGAAAAACTCGCTCATTCGTTCACTTAACGTACCCGATCCAAACTTCGAAATATGATTCTGGGCAAACCGGGCCTTGGAATCAGACGCCGTCAGAAACTACATTCTTGTAAAATTCCAATGATAATTATGAAAAAAATTTCCTTGAAATTTCCAGGTCTTTAAATTACTCCCACATCAGGAATTTACGTCCCCGTAAAAGCTTCAACACAGAATAGGGATACAAAAGCGATACTGAGAACGAATCTGAGCCTCCCGCTCTCATGTGCTCACATGGAGGTTCCCATACTACCAGTGAAAGCGCACCCGAGGAATCGTCCAACCTCATAGGATCCGCTTATGTCGATCCTTGATTCCCACTTGAACCTCTGTGAAAGTCACCCCATCTACAAAGTCCATCTTCACATGGTCGATGATATGCGAAGGGTCGCGCACGTATCTCCTCAGTTGAGATACGTGGAAGTCATCGTGCATTTGGTGTAACAGAGGTGGATGCGTCAAGTGGTAAACCACTTCGCCTACCCAGATGAGGACCTAAGAAGGTCCACTGAACCTCCGGGATAACTTGCCGCCTTGGCCACATCTTCGTAACCCTCGTCGAGGTGAAACACATATAAGGACATGATCGTCATCCTCAAACTCTAGAGGCCTCCAATTCCTATCAGCATAAGGCTTTTGTCGGCCCTGTGCTGTCCTCATCCGCTCTTGGATGACCTGTACCTTCTCTAGTCTCATAAGAGCTGCTATGATTTCTTCATTGATGATAAGAGAAATCCTGTCTCATCCCCTGGATGAACCTCATTCATTGCTTAACAAAGTAAATCATGACATGAATGATGCTTTCATGCCATGGATGACGTCGTAAGGCATCGACGTAACTACCAAGAGATCCAACTGCCACTCTAGCCTCCAAGGGTCGAGTCACACTGTCGGCATCAGTGTGAGGTCACTAGGTCTCCTCCTGTAGAAATCTCGAAAGTGAGGGTCATGTAAACAGTCTTAACCGGGACCACTCAGTATCAACCAAACAAAAAGAAAAGAAATAAAACTTTATAAATATAAGTGTCTTTTCATTATTGCATCTCATAGTACAAAGACACAAATGTAACAACAACAAAACTAGAAGAAACATGATCAATAGCCTCCAGGTCTGGAGCTAGTCCCGCTCATGTCCATCTGCTTCCGGAGATCCATGAACATAGGCCTCATCTGCCTGAAGCTGAGCTCTCCCATGTCCTCCTGTCCCCTGCAGTCGGGGTGGGCCTCCTGGTGGTGGTGGTGGCAACACCCTGAAGCGTCGTCCACCTCCAACTGCACGGCCAGCTCCTCTTCCATGGTCGCCTGCTCCTTGTGGTCTGCCCTGATTGAACCTCTGACTCTGCCTAGGAGGTTCTTCATTTGACTGCTGGTCATCTAAATGGCGGGTTGACAGTCACGTTCCATGTGACCAATCCCATAGCAGGAGTAACACTGTCCACTCTCGGCATGACTGGCTCTGACTCCACCCCGGTTCCCCTGCACAACTGAACCTGAGTCATGCAGTCGGCCACCGGTAGGTCTGGTCCTCTTGGACCTCTGTGTCATCTGTCTACTGTCTGCTTCAGAAGACTCTGCCACAATCCGGCTAGTGGTGGGTCGTGCTTCTGGAGACTGCTCAGCAAGGAAACTCTCCACTGAGAGGGCTCTCTCCAACACCCCTGTCTGGATCGAAATTCTATGAGAAACAATAGAAGCTCTAATCTCCCGCCTGAGCCCCTGATCGAAGGTTCGGGCCCTGAAGAAAGGGTCACGTACCATATATGTTGAGTAGCACGAGAGGTCTGTGATCCTCGCTGAATACTATGTCACTGTCATGTTGCCCTACCGCAGCTGAAGTAGCTCCTGTATACGCACTGCTCGAAGGGTAGCTGGTACAAACTCTGCTCGGAATAGGCTCTCGAATTCTTCCCAAAGAAGTGTCACCTCGTCATGCATCTAGAGCATCAGGCTCCACCATCTGCCTGCTTCTTCTTGAAGAAGGCTGGCATCAAGGATCACCATGAAGTCTTCCGGCCTACCCACTAGCCTGAAAACTCTCACCACAGCATCCAGCCAATACTCAGCCGCCTGTGGGACCGTCTCTCCCCGGAACCTGGGTGGCCTCTGGCGCTGGAACTCGTGCACTGCGCTCAAGCGACGTGCACCCTCTGCTACTGGGGCTGGTGGCATCGGTGGCCCAATGGGTAGTAGTACCACTGGTGCACCTGATGGTGCCTCAACTTGGATAGGGCCCTGTACTGAGGCCACGTCACTCGGCGGGCTGTCAGTACGAACAACTCTCAGGGCTCTAGCTAGTCGTCCATGGGGAGGCATACTGAAAGAAACAACGTGACACGGTCAAACGATTATACCTGCTGAGCTGACCTGTTTTGTGCTGACATTTAAAAATTCTGGAAACACACACGCAATCAGTGTTTTCATGCAGAATGTCGGAAATCAGTTGTCAGGGTCCTGGTGTATGGATACATCAGCCGCCTGCACCAACAATACAATCCCTGTACTGAAAACAACACTCATTACTCTTAACAGTATTGCTTCACAGAAATAAAACATCTGAGTTATAAGTTCTGCAGTAGAACCAACTCCTCTGATACCAATTTGACACGACCCATCCTCGGGGCCCGTGCCGTGACTACCCCAAGCCCGCCTTCCATAGGACAGGGGCTAGAGACTAGCACCAAAGGCGTAAATCCCGATAACTGCGAAGGAATTGCCTTTATAAAAGTAAACAAAACACCACAGAGTACAAGCGGAAGTAAAACACAATGTACAAAAGAATGTGCTGAAAAGTAAATGGGACAGAATACACACCCAACTGAAAGTACAACTTCAACTGAACAAAAGTAAAACAGAAAAAGACAAAAGTTGGAAGAATGGATGCGGCTCCGGGGACGTCCTCCTCGGATCCTACCTGAAGGGTAGGTACAGATGGAAAAGCTCCTGGATCATCCACCACGGATCCTACCTGAAAGGTTGGTACCGATAGCATCCACAATGCTCTCACCCGTCAACCTCATCCGAGTGTTGTCTCACCGTTATTTCCACCTCCGGATACTGACTCGTCGTCTAGTCCACCTCCGGGTACCGTCCAGTCCTCGAACATTCGGCCTCCGTTAGCACTGCCCGTCGTCGGCAACCAACACAACGAGGTGCGGGCATAGCCCGTGCAGGGTTGAGTATAATGATATTTAGTACGGACCCCGAGACCCTCAAGGTCTCACTAAAACCATCAAGGATAACCACAAATATGATCTCAACAGATAACCTCTAGTTAGGTATATGACCATACATATACCTAAGTTATCAAGTAACCCACCTCAATCATGAGGAAATTCAAAGATTATGAAACAACGGATAACCACTACCCAGGTACTCCTCCGGTCGAGTACCGCGGGTTTGCTGCCAACTACCAGGCGCTCCGTCCGCCGTGGGTCTGCCGCCAAATACTGGGCGCTCCGTCCACTGGGCTAGTCGACTCACACCAAGTCGAGTCGGTCAAGCACTCGTCAGGTCTCAGTTGTCTACACGGTCTCCATACTCTGCACGCTCATCTCTGGGAGGGTACGATCCACGAGCTACAGGTCTATACACCAATTTTCTCAAAGTCACATGAATAAGTATCTCAAAGGACCACCTCGTCATAGGGGTCTCAACGCAACAGACGGCGCGTCAATCGGACGCCCGGTCTGTGAGTTATTAGCCTTTTCGTCCCAGGGGCCTGGTTGGTTTTGTGAGCGAACCAACCCGGCCGTATCTCAACTGTACCCCGAACTCATGTAGGGTATACTCATAGGGACGGTTTCTCAATGTGATCACCAACGCTGCTGACGGTTCGTCAAACGGTCGTCCGGTCTGAATGATATCAGCTTTTCCGTTCCTGGGGCCCGGTTGGATTTCGGGTATGATCCAACATAGCCACTATCCAACAGCAACCAAAACTCAGGTGAAGTATTCCAAATGTTCCGTCTCATCAAAAGGAATTCAACGAGACAGACGGCACGTCAATCGGACCCCCGGTCTGTGAGTTATTGGCCTTTTCGTTCCAGGGGCCCGGTTGGTTTCGTGAGCGAACCAACCCGACCGCATTCCGACAGCAAACAAACCTCGAGTGGAGTAAGCGAAAAGATCAGTCTCACATAGAGGAATCTATCAAAGTCGACGACACGTCAATCGGACGTCCGGAGCTCAAGATATAAGGGTTTCCGCTCCGAGGGCCCGGTTGGTTTCGTATCCGAACCAACCCGGCCGAACCACATGTATTCTGAAACCTTGAGTGCGATATAATGAAATGACTGCCTCGATCCAAGGATCCCATCACCACTTACGGTGTGTCAATCGGAGGTCTACAGCTCAAGATATGTGCAAAAGACCGTGATGGGTCCGAAAACGGGGGTTTCGGGCGCAGACCGACCCGGACAGAGACCCCCTAGGTCGGCCCGAACTAGGCCGACCCGACCCGTGTGCTGGTCCGACCCGGCCGGCGCGGCCCGGTCCGACTGGGCGCGGCCCTGCCCGGACTACCCAAGCCGGCCCGGCTCGGCCTGGGGTTCGGCCGAACGACCGAACCGTGCGGGGGGCGCTGCCCCCGCGTGAAGAGCCGCGACCCCGCGTGGGGCTGCCCGTACCAGCGGACGCGGCAACCGGCCGCGTACCGCCGGTCCCCTCCGGTCCCACGTGGTCGCGGGACCGTGGTCCATCGCCACAACTTCAGCCATGACAGATTCTTCCGGCGGTGCTCCAGGAGCTGCCGCCCCCGACCGCCGGCGCCGCCGTACCGGCGGTGCGCGCCGGCAGGGGCTTCCGCGGACCACCGGACGTGCACCGGTGGTCTGATTCTCCGGCGGTCTTCGCCAGTCATCATCCCATGACACGACCTTCACTGAAAAGATCCCACAACACCCGTGCGGAATCATTTTTCATTTACCGGCGCGGCACGACGGCGTCGTGGCTTGTTCAACTTCATCGGTGCGGCGCGACGGTGCCGCGCTTCATAGCCCTTCCCCATAATTTCCGGGCTGTGCAATGGCACCGCGCCACCTTTCACGTGCCGCAAAAAATTCAAACAACATGGGGGGAGGAGGTTCGGCCATGTTCGTGCGGTCAGACCTCCTCCCGTTATAATGATAGCAAACATACATCTAATAGAAGTTGACGTACGACAAGAAATAATTCACAGACAAAAACAATAATTCTCAACATCAATCTGCATGAACGAACGATCTGCGGATCAACCTGGAATTGGTTGGTCCATGCTCGTCGTTCTTTTATCAAAAGATATGAGAACAACATAATAAATTCCCCTACCTCGATTCAAGGTTCGTTCTTCGTCGGCGTGGAAATTGGTGTCGCGAGAATGACGTCACGGGGTCGGACGTAGATTCCATGGATGTCGGGGTGCGTCTGAGGAGGAAATGAAATCTCCTCACTTGTTGTTATAGAAGAAGAGGATGGATAACCATGGACACCGAGTCATTCTACGTTGAAGGTAAGGTGTTCTTAATCGAAGAAGAATCGTTCTTCGTTGAAGGAAAGTTCTCTTCTTCATCACACCAAAGCTCTCCCAAAAACTCTAGGAATTTGCTAAAGTTTTCTCCCACACCAAAAGCTCTAACTCAAAATAATATCCCATGGTATTATTTTTATTCACACCACAATGATTTAAAATTCAAACCAAACCACTTACTTCAACGAATGAAGAGACTCATCTCATTAACTAAGGCATGTTTGCAAGAATTAATGGTGGAAGGAAAATGTGAAGAGTTACACAAAATAAGAGGAGTTAACAAACTTAATGGAAGAGGAGACTAATGGGGAGTTGACACATTAAAAGAAAGGGATTTTAAGTGGGGTTGTAGAGTTATACATTTAAACACAAGGGGTGTTAAATGTGGGGAAGTTCGTGGGGGTAAAAGGAAAGGTTAAGGGTTGGGGTTTCGTGCGGACCCCACCACCCATGGTCATACCCTATCATGGGAAGTTAGGTAGGGTGTGGCCCCACCTCCAACTTCTCTATGAAGAAATTAACTTCAACATAAAATAAATTGTAACACTACAATTTATTTAAGACTTACCGAATCCCCAAAAATTAACCACCTCATGGGACATAAATGCAACTGCACTTAAGGTCCCCTTAAGAAATTAACAGCGCTGCGAGTTCATCAGTGACCTCAGAGTTCAATTCCGAGTACCGGTTCAAAAGATAGAAAAACTCACTCGTTCGTTCACTAAACATACCCGAGCCAAACTTCGGAACATGATTCCAGGCACACCGGGCCTCGGAATCAGACACCGTCAGAAACTGCGTTCTTGTAAAATTTCAAAGAAAAATAAGAAAAATATTTCCTTGAAATTTATGGGACTTTACAGGCCTGGTGCTCCGTGTTGGTGTTCTTACCCCTAGGTTCATTTATTCAATAACCACATCCACTTTTAATATCTATAGATGGATGTATTTCAATGATGTTCTGCATAATATATACCTCACAAAAATATAGGATATTTTTCAATACATATTCACAAAGCCATTATTTGGTTTGTATTCCCAAATCAAGTTTTTTAAATCCATTCTCCAAATTTGCGGCAAAATATCCTCACATACCAACTATAACTCCCCAACCATATATTCCTAGAGCCAATGCATTAAATTATTACATTTTTAGGATTTAAAAAAATTATATCCTGAATTACAGATCTATTTAGTTGTTTTGGACAACCCAATTAAATACTTGTTACCCATATTACATTGTGAAATTGAAAATAAAACATGATACATAATAAAATTAAGTAATAATCATCTCTAAAACTTATTCAAATGTATCTTCATCATAACTTGGAAAATAAATATTACAAGAGTGTGCTCAAAAGCTCAATAAGGGTATGTAAAGTGGAAGTAATAATGAATTTATAAGAATAATTTACATGTAATTGAAGATAAATGATAACACATGCTATTCAAATTTCAAGATAATAAAATATCATTATGGAAATATATGTTATTTAAACACATTTCATATAAAAAATAAACATAGAATATCATTCATCTATATATGTTTCATCACAAAAATCTAAAGGATAAATAATAATTGAGTCTAAAAGTGGGAAAATCTTAATTATTGGATGTCATGTCAGATGCACACAAAAAACTATATCATTTAGAATATTCACAAGATGATATAAAACTACAGGTATAAATATGTTTATTTTTTAAATTTATTCATCTCATGAGAACTTGTCGATTCATAACGGGGCTATATAAAGTCCAGAACCTACCCATCATTTATAATTCAATGCAATAGTATTGTATTATAATTGAGGAAAATATTAATCAGGATTTACTATCATAAAATATCCATATTGAATAAGTAATACATACTAATAAATAATTCCTCATTGGAATATATTGAACAAAAGTGGTTTTATATTTTGATTAATGTAAATACCATTGAAAGATCATTTAAAATAATACTATGGAAATAATATTTAAACATTCTAAAGAATCTCGTACCACTTAAAAAATTTATAATCATAACATACATGATGGAATAAAATAATATAAATCATGTAATATCATGAGTGTAATGTGATTAATTTTATAACATGTTAAATGGTAATATATACACTATATAAAAAACTATGGGCTTAACATTACAATATGTCTCAATGAAATGAAATTGAATTAAATCCCTTACCTTGAGTGTGTATTGTAACATGTGTTTTTCTATTTTCAAGTAATAAACATATGTTAATAATTTATTTGAATTAGAAAAAATTTCATTATTTTATTTGTTTTTCATCACCTATTATAATGTTTTATTCAACTACTTAAACTATTACGTTAATATCAGGTGTTTTGGACCAAAATCAGTTTATATGTTTAAAATGAATTCAGTGGGTCCTATATGGTCTAAGGGTTATTTATGTAAACATATCAATAATAAAATTCATAAAAAATTATCATATATATATATATATGTATATAAATATATATCTATTGTAATATAAAAACCAATAATTTTATATGGTTTTGAAAAATGAACCAATGATAAAATCCTGGAGATGGTGGGTTGTACGTACACATGTGTAAGATTCCAATTTTTCAATTATTTTCATTGAAATAAGGTATGTGAAATTTACCTTTTCCAAATTATCATTATATCTGAAATACCTTTTTATTGAATAATATTTACTTCTATATATAATTCATGTGATAAAAGGAATCACATCTTATCTTGGAGGTTGTAGTCCACATTTATGTTACCGACATTATGAACATTTATTGTGTGAAAAGTGTAATAAAGAAAAAGATATACAGTACAAAATGAATTTAAATTATTTATTTAATATAATAAATATTTTATTTTTTTCAAATATGTTTTTTTAATTTCATCTTTAATACATTCAATATATAACATGAATTAGTCACATAAGTTTAAGGACGCAGTAGTCTAAAATCCCACAAATGATGTTATCATATTTACAGTAAATGGAAATTATAAATTTATGGTTTATAAATGGATTACAGAAATATAGCTACAAAGTAATTATAATATATATAATGTAAAAATAGATTCTCCATTATAATTATCCATTGTCCAAGGTTCTAATGTAAAAATCAATCAACATAGTCTTGTGAGTTAGTAGTCCATCGTACTTAGGAAAAGTAAATTTTGAACCAATTAGATGAAAGTGTTTATAATAATATAATGAAAACATAACATAGAAACATATCAGTATATTTAGTACGCTGTTATTTTTATATAATAATGGAATAATTAAAATTGAATGAGTAGAGAATTATACTAATATAAAGTTATTGAGTAAGGATGTTACCTCTTATTCGGTTAACTCCTTTTGTTTTACACCAAAAAGATTGCATGGATTGATTTATGCACAAATAAGTTATTCTATATTGAGGGGAGGGATTTTTAGAGCTATATTAGTAGAACATAGAAAAATAAAAGAGTCTTGAGATTTGTGATGATGTGAGAGGTTTGAGTACATTTTTAAATTGGAGGAGGAGTGGCCTTCCTGTAAAATTTAGGAATTTGAATTCCACCAACATTTTCCCAATAAAATGTGGTTCAAATAACTGTAATAGTTGTAATTATGTGAGTTTAGGGCCTAAATAATTCCATTCTATGACTTTTGGAAATATTCCTAGGACATGTTGGGCATTATTTTTATGGTTTATCCCTTCATTGTGATAATTTTTCTCTTAGTAGATGAAACTAATTTTAATAACATTTAATAATATTTTTGGCCTAGAATAAATTTATCATTAAAAATTATATTAAAATGTTCCGATTTTAAATATGGATTCCATTTTTCCCAAATCCAGTCAAATAAGTGGATGAAATTAATTTAAAATTATTCGCACAATATATATGATATAGTGCGTTATTAATGTAAAAATTATCAAACGTTTTTAATGTTTTTATATCCAATTTCAAAATTAAAATATATTAAAATTAAATAGTTAGAAATAATTGATTTATAAATGTTATAAAGTGACATTCAAACAAAATAAAAATATAATTTATCATTATAAAAAAATTCTATCAAAAGGTTGTTTTGAGCTAAAATTATTTATTTTTCACTATCTTAGGCAGGAAGAAAAGGATAAAAGTCTATCAGGATTCAGGGGTTTTTCAGCTCTTCCATTGAATAAAAAAAATAAATGTAAATATTATAACTACCCTCCAAAACCTATCATGAATATAACATCAATAAATAGGTGTATTTCCCAAGTATTCATAGACCATTGTTGTGAGAAACCTTTACTTCAAGGGACTACTCAGACTCTATTCCCTCTATGGTGCGTGTATCATTAGGAGTTCATAAGGGAGAGAATAAGAGAAAAAGATTAATAACTAAAATATTATAGTGGAGTTTATTATGTTAATAATGGCTATAAAATAACATTTTAGTAGGTAAATACTTGGGGACAATGCCTTGATAGTGGAGGAGGGGACAAACTCGATTTGGGAAGATATATAGAGAATCTCAAAATAGAAAAGATATTGTGGTAAACCAATAAAATCTATGTATAACTCCTTAAATTCAAACCTATATTTCAAATTCATTCATTTTATATTTTAATGATTTTATTACATCAATGTTATAGGGTTTTTTCACCTCATACCTTGATACTGATATCATATATATAACATGGATGTCCTTGGCTGATCTGGTTGGGTAGCCTATCATGTGTGGAATGATTTTGTGTTGTTTTTATAGTAATATATTTTAAATGTATAATTTTTTCTTTTCGTAAGGATTGATAATTATTTAAAAAAATGGGCTCCTATGTCAAATGAAATAACAACTTGAAATTTTAATCAATTTTCAATATTCAATAAAAATTGATACATTTTAGAAAATAAAAAAAATTCATCCTTATATAATTCATATGTTAAAAATTCAATAAAAAAATTATGTTCAAATATTGAATTTATAAAAGTTTCCAATGTTGAATTTAAAATAGTTTCTCTATTTAATGTTATTAAAACTCATATTATAAAATTATAGGTTTTTATGTGTTATATTAGGTTTGTTCTTATCCAAATCCAATCATATCTATTTCATGAATATGAAAAATAATTGATTGAATAATATATATATATATATACCATTACTGTCATTAACTAATTAAATCTAATTTAATTCTGTAGGATAAATCATCTTTTTGAGAATAAAATTATATTTTATTCCATTATATTCAATTGGTTTTCAAATAAATTTATAATTTATTTGTAACCAATTATTTCATTTATTAATTTTTGAATCCATATATTTCAAAATATAGTTAACCCTTTTCCAAAAAAACTAATTTAATGGATGGGTTATATCTTATTATATTAAGTAATAATTATTTTATGAATATATATTCTTTTTTGATAAAACCAGATCTTTAGTGAAATGCAAGCTATCAAAGAAATTATTTATAGAATGTAACAGATGATAACGTAGAATCATGTGCATAAAATGTTATAACATATATTAAATTTATTTTAAATATTATTTTTCTTATAATTAATGGTAAATTATATTCACTTTATTTTTAGTGTTTCATGCCATACCTGTTATTGAATTCAAGATACTATTTTAAAATTTTCGGGGGTGTTACACATGGGTTTACCCAAAGCATATTCTAAAATAGAGAACATCATTTTACATCATCATTTTCCAAAGGTTTATATAAAGAAATCTACATTCATGGTTTTTAGTGCATCAATTAATATTCAAATGGATGGGAATTCAGTGCGTATGTTATAGTTTTTATCGGATTTGTTGAGATCATGCTTCATAAAATTTGGATTAATCTAGGAGAACCATTTGTAAGTTGAAATATTTTTCTATAATATTTTTTATCAAGTAACTATATAGATGGAACTATATTATCAAAACTACATTAGGCCATGAAAATAAAAATTATGTGGGATATTGGTGGATGAATTTGATATAATCGTACCACATCCCATATTGGATATGTCAAGTTTGGTTTAGATGATATGAATGAATATGTATTAAAAGTTAATTAGGATGAATTAATATGCAGACGTAAATTATCAGAACGTTGTGTTTATTGTTGGTGAACACGTGTTATTTTTGGTTTCTTAATGATTGGGTCACCATAAAATTCAGAATTAGGTAATATTTATCAAATGTTATTTTCATTAATTTTATACGTTGGGGACTATGGGAATGGTGGCATACTAATTCAATCTTACCAACTGGTATAGTTTGATGTAGTGGTTTATCAGGTGTTATAGAAACTACAGTATCAACACAACCTTCCTTATTTGATTATTTTTGGTGATATTGAGATTCATGATGAGGATTACATTGAGGATCATCTTATTGGTGTTATATATCACAAATTTTTTTATTTGGTAGTATTTCAATGTTTTAGAAGAGAATTGTGAGTGGAAAGTTGATAAGTGGGTTCAGTGGCTAGATTTTTTTACATTGGAGGTTTAGTGATTATTTAGAGAATATCTTGAGGATAAATATTTATAACATGTGAATGTTGTAATATCTCAACCTTTTAGTGAGGTATATATATTTTTTTATTTTTTTCATATATATTTATTTGATTTTATAGAATGAATCCTAAATTAATGGCAGTTCTAGGGGGGATAATATTGTTCCAAGACCTGAATTTTGAGGAAAATATGCCTTCTAATGAATGGAATATTGTTGGAACATTGTTAGTGATAATCATTCATCCTATCCTTTTAGTCAATTGTAAGGCGTTTCATAGTTACAAAACTATGTATAGTGGTCCAGGAAACCATGTGACATGAACCCCCTTACAAAAAGGAAGCCACATGGATATTGTAGTTTTTTTTCAAATCATTTGTCATGGATTCCAATTGGACAGAGGTAACTACATGTTGGTGTTTTTAAAAAAAATTGTGATTCAAAATTTTGTTCCTCTTGAAAAGAAGGAAAATAGTATTTTTCTCTCCCTATTGTTGTATGATTTTCACTTGATTTCTCACCCATTTCTCCTCTAGCTACATGGGTAACGAAATAAATTATTTCTGTGTATCCAAGTGTTAATATATCTTAATTCTAATGAAATTGATGTTTCTTTTATTATGAATCAACAATCCTCTGAGGTATTAAAATATATTTACCTATATTATCTTGAAAATTTTCATGGGATGTTTTATACAACTTTAAATCTGTAAACCGTTATCATCTAGTAAAATGTTATATTAAGAATCGTGGGTTATTGGTGTTTTGAATGATGGGTGATGATTTATCTTGTAATTTTTAATGGGCATGAGGTTGGATTTCTATAAATTATTTTCCATTAAAATGATGTTTGTTTAAATTTTTTGGTTTTTCAATTTTATGTGTTATGTAAGAAAATCGATTAAATATTAATGAATGTAAAATTGGGTGTCTAAATTTTATTTTTTACCTTTCAACGAACCCGTTGGATCCATTAATGATGGTTATACCATGCTTATGTGTACCCAGGGGATGTTTCACTTCCTTTAACAACTAAATTTAGTTATTAATTTTTTTTATTGAAGGGTTTATGAAATAAAACGAATTATATTTATTTCATTATGTTAACATGGATGAATGGATTTCAGTTTATTAATAGTAATGTTTTATTTTTTATGATATAATTAATGGGAAAAGTGTAATATTGTTATATAGGTCATTACCATGTTAAAAAAATTATATCATAGTGTTTTTAATGGTCGTAGTTATGAATAATTAATAAAATGGAAATGCTATGGAATTATATTAAGTATATTGAATCTAATGAACCATGGGAATGTTTTTAAAGAAAATGTTCACCCTCATTTTTATGTTCTGATAAATGGTGACTTTTGATGGTCTCACAAAATCATAGTTGATGGTATAGTTGAGTTGTCGTAAGGAGGATACTCATTATTAGTTTCATGAAAAATAGATGCTTTATAACCCACTAATTAATGGTACAATTAGGATATTAGAAAGATTCCCTAAGATCCTCAATTATTAATTTGGCGTGCATAACATGAGAGATACAGTAATTTAAAATTTTTTTATTCAATTGAATAAGAAAATACCATCTGACGTGAAGCATTATTCCACATATAGAATGTGGTTGAAATATTTATTTCAGACTAAAGAAGGTTTGATGTGTCAGTTCTATTGTGGAAACTGAGTTCCCATGGTTCTAATTGATAATTGAGTTATTAATAACCAATTTTATTCCACTATCTTGTTTATATATTATTTTTTATTTTTCAAGTACTAAAATTAAACGAAATATTTTTTAAACACCTTTTTTATGTGCCTATTGAATTTTTCTAAAACCCTTGTTGGGAAGACATTTTGTTCCCATAGCGACTTCATGATTGTAGGACCAGATAAGGGTAAGAGAAAAAAATATATGGTTGACTATGTATGGATTATGGATGAGGGGATCATACATGTGATCCAAACCCACTATGGGGGTTGTTTTTCATATCATATTTTTCATTATGTCTATCACTTAAGACCATAACGACATGAAGTACCAACTATTTTAAAATTTTTGATTACAATCAATTGGGATATGGTTATGTGATTTTTGATTATTCATTACTATTTATTGTCGATATTTGAGTTAATTTTTTCTATTGATAATATCTAATAAATTAGTTATAGTATCCCCTTGTCTTTCACCATACCCTCAATATATATTGGTGACATCTAAAATATTGGGATGTGTTCCTAATTTCGTGTGGGGAACATTATCGGGGCACCAGTTTAGTGGAACCCTAGATGATATTTTATAGTGGATATATGTGGTATAAATGGAAAGGGGTTTAGCTTCTCTAATGGATAACTAAATTTATTGTATGATGTATTTAGTTATGGTAATTTTGGATGGAATAAAGTATATAGAGTCTTATTATATGATTAAGATGTTATTTTTAAGCATCATGAAGTGAATTGTGGTTTTGGGTACTGAGGTTGCGGTGTTTGAATAGAGTTCTAGGAGATGTTAATGTTTTGGGTGATAAATATTTAAAATGAAATCCATTTTTTATTTGAAATATTTAATATAATCTAATTTGTTATATATTTATCTTATTAAATAGTTTTTATAAAGTTTAATTCATTGAAAAATACTATAAACATTATACAAACTATATGATATTTATAATATTCACATAACCATTAAAATGGTTTGTTGTTTATATTTACACCAAAACATTATACTTGTCCCATGGGAATGATGATATAGTATACAGAAGAATTTTTGTTTAACTCATAATTTATCATTCATTTTTACCTGTTATTTTATTCCCTTCATTATACTACTCTTAGATATTTTCATGGTTCTTCAACACATCATGCATTAGGGCATGTTTATTCCACCTAATATAGGAATAGATAACTAAAAATAAAAAATATTAAATTAACACATGTTACAATGAAAACAAAAATTAAATTATTTCATGGTTCCTATGAAGATACCTGGTCTAAGGTGATCAATAGTATTTGATGGATATTTAGGATCGGTAGGATTAGATACCTATGAAATGACTAGGGGTTGACAGAATTCTTGAGATGATCTAAAGGTTATACAATTGGATTCAGATGAGAACATATAAAAAATATCATTTTTAATAGAGAACATTGTAATAGAAGTTATGAAAACAATGTATATGGAAAATGATGATATGCATGGCTAGTGGGATATATCATCAGATATGTAAATTATATATGAGTATGATTGTTATATCAAAATCATGTCATAATATAATCAGTTTAAAATCCAATATTCCTCTAAGGTAACAACTGAAATATAATTTTTGGTCTATTGTATATTTGGAAAAGGTTTTGTGTTTAATGGAGTATGAATACTATTTCAAGAATCATAGTACCTTCCCCTCATGAATTGTAATGTTTGTCACCACTATTACATTTCATGATTAATAATAGTTTTCTTCTAGATGGTGAATCTAGATAAAAATTCAAAACTGATTAATAAAAACATATCAATTTTTTTGTATATGTTATATAAATTTGATATAGTTTACTCATAAGGTAACTAGAGGAGGAAATATCATATCTCTCATACGTTGATTATTATAATAACTTGTCTTCTTTTATATGACATTATTTTTTTTAACATTTACATCATTGAATAAAAATATATATTTAATTAAAAATTAAATACTAATGGAAAAACATTATCAATTCATATTAGTTGGCTTTTTAATGATGTGTACGATATAGTCTTCTTATTATATATTCAACTTGGTCAAATCTAGTTACTGTTAAATTATTTGGTTACATGGCCATTTGTTCAATTTGGTAATTTTGGTAATTTTTGAATTGGTTCATTTATATTTATTTTATTTATACATTTATCATTTTATTAATCAGTTAGATCATTTGGTTTTCTTAGTTAGGTCATTTGATTTTTTGGTCGAATTCATTTTTGTCATTAATGAGTTATGTGATTTGGATTATTTTTGGGTCATGTATGTTTAAATGTTTGTTCATTTTGAAATTCAGCTAGATCATTTTGTTTATTGTGTGTTTTTTCGGTTTGTTTGATGTTGACTAAGTCAATTTATTAATTATTTGGTTATGTAATTTTATAGATATGTAATTTGGTTCATTCTATGGTAGGTTGTTTATAACATTTTTCTACATGTAGTTTTGGGAAATTTCATTTAGACCATGTTTATGTTTTTTGATTTTTTAGATATTCCATTCTAATTAAACATGGTTTTGTTGTATGAGTTGTGACTTAGTAACCAAGACTAAGTGGGAGCACCAAATGACTTCTTTCGTACCACCCCATATGAAATAGGCTTTCAACTCGTATGGAGAGTATGAGTATATCAGTGTGTTGAATATAACCCATGAATCAAGGAATATGATAAATATATGAATCTATATCAAATAAATAAAAATTAAATAAAAAAAAATAACCAACATTGTAGTAATAATATGTACAAAAATTTGGACTCATGCAGTAACAATATGGCATGGTGGATATATAAACAATAATTAGACAAGGATATAATGTATAGGGTAAATCCTATAAATAAATACCGAATCAAATTTTCCACTCGAACTCAATCTGGAAGCATCCTAATATTCCCTACCTACATTCTCAATAATTTACCATAGATATTTTATAGTATCACATTGGTATTTCATGATATATTTTTCTTCATATAAAATTTCTTTGATAGCTTATGATGTATATATCCCAAGGACTAAATGGACTGAGATATTAACTTTCTATTAAATAATTGGTTATGAATATTAATAACTAAATTACTGGATATGTATGCTTTACAATAAATCAATTGCTTAACTATTTATTAGAGATATTTATAAAATCATTTCGATGAAAATGAAATGTTTTTCTAAATAACACTATTTCTGTTTGCAATGTGTTTTTAGCATATTAAAATAAATTTAACACTAATAATGAATTATTTTAATGATATTTATTTATTATATATTATAAAAAATTTATTAAAATTCATATAATTATTTCCAATGGGTGATATATGAATACACATATTATTTTATTCTAAAATTATTATGTTTCTCAAAAACATGTTTATTCTCATTTTGTGAAAATATTTTCAAATTAATTTATTCCAATTATAGAAATTGATGTCTAATAATTTTATTTCATATTATGAATCCTAATTTCATCTTTGGTAGCTATTTTATTTTTATTTTTAATCAATATTTTCATTAACTAAAAAAAAAATTTCATCCTTGTAATTGAAAAATGATTAGAATTGTGTTACAGCAACATGATAATAGATAAATTTATCTAAAAAATACATTAATATTATTATGAAATTTTATTTAAGACATTTTCTTTATAAAATCCTTAATATAGTAACATTTTGTTGTATTTCATTACGTTTGAAATTTATATTGATTTAACAATATAATTAACACAAAATATCACTATATTGACATTAGTAACTCTAAAATATTTATATATTCATAAAATTAGTATATGTTCAGTTATAAATGTTTGTTTTAATTTTAAATAAATTATCTGTATTTTAGTAATTTACTTCATATTTTTATTAATATAATAATTACATTAAATTCGCATGCAATGCTGCCACAATATTTATTCAATTAAAAAATTAACTAATAAAATTCTATTAAAAATAATAAAAATAATAAAATTTATGTGAATTATTATGCTCAATTAATACTATTGATTAATATAACATATTATTGTTTTGTGAAGTTTTTATAATTTAAATCAATTTCCATTTTAATATCCAAAAACACAAATTAAATGAATCATTTTAAAAATGATATTAATGATATTTTATATAAAAAATATTTCATTAAATTACTAAAAATTAAAAATATCATAAAAAATGAAATGGGGGATAATATATAGTCTATAATTTAATCACTTTTCCATTTATGTTCCAATTTTTACCTTATAAGTAAAATTATTTCACATTAATATTATTAATGTTGTTATGATGGTTAAGGATTAAATTTGATAACCAATGGGTTAATAGAAAATATATGGTTTAAAATGATCCCAAAACCTATATAAATATAATTTTTCGAATATATTTATACCTTAAAATATTTAAATACAAATATATGGTCATCATAATGAATTTTTCTATAAAATAAACCAAATATATTTTAATCATTTTTTTCGATAAGATCCCTCCCCTCACTTATAAAGGGGTGCATATCCTTCAAATATTCTCACACCATCAATTCTATATATATCAACAAATCCATAACATAATACATTTCTATTGTCCATAAATACATAATATAACTATTTCATTTTCTAAAATACAATCTCTTTAAGTGGTATGGTGTATTTCAAATGAGGGTTCTCATTGAAAAAGTTTAACTCTTAACTGAGCATTTTAAATTTTATTTCACCTTAAACCTATTCTAAATCAACATTATCATGTTTAAAATATTGAATTAATTGTAATAAATATACAATATTGTTCAAATTATTATGTACAAATAACTATCCACCATATCTCTAATCCATATAAAGAGAAAACTTCACTAGTACTTACGTACCACATACCATCTCCCGATAGCAATGTAATTCATTTTTCATCACTACATTTCCAAGATTATTATAAGGATGTATTTATTAATTATATAATTTATTTATGATAATATAAAGTTTCTTCAAAGGAATTTATTATTTAAAATTCTTTTATTCCATCCACTAAATAATAGAAATAGTGTACATTCATATGTATAACATTCTCTCATCATGAGATGTGTAATCCATTTGTCTATTAAAGGATTTTATAAATAAAACTATATATATATATATATAGAAAATATACTATATTAATATTATTTTAAATAAATATAATCAAACAATGATCAACATAGAATATATATGGATTTTTAAATAAAGCATGCATGTATAACTAAGCATTTGTTAAAATGAACAATGATTTTAATAAACAATTTTTAAATAATAGGTGATAATATGTTATAATAAAATAATATATGGATTGATATATGTGAGTATGGTAATATAATACATTTATAATAAATTAAAATATTTAAACCACACCATGTAATTTTGTTGATCATAATATTGAGTAATATATTAATTCTTCGCAGTTCTAAAGGCCTTAATAATAATGAAATAAAATAACAATAGATATCCTCTTGAGAGACCAAATGTTATAGGATATATATCTAAAAATATAATTGTTATAATTAAGAAAATGACATAATATTTGAAATAATTTTTTCATCCAAAATATAAAATAAGGTAACAATTTTTTATTTAGTCCTTCTTGGGGAAGCTTATACCTTATTATTAGGCCTCCACTAATCCACTCATTGTTGTGAAGTTGATCAATGCCACCGAAAAGATGAATTTTGATCTCCAGTGTTCAGAATATAAAAAAATTTTGTTCCATATTTAATTTTTCTTCCTAATTAGATAAATGGTGGAATCTTATCAATAAAATAATTAAATTGGATGTAATTGAATCCATAGAGTGGAAATAGTTTAAGAGTTATTTTCAATAAGTAATGTCCTTCCATTCTTCATAAAAAACATGGAACGAATTCATTTAGATAATGATGATGTATTATGAATCTACTAGAACTGATGAGGAAATTTATATAATTATTGTGAGGTAAAATCCTGGTATTAAAAATCCACCTTAACGTAAGGTTGATCTATTCTTTACTATCTCGGAACCAAGTATCCAATGTGTGTTATTCATAAGAAACATCAGTAGTTGTTAATAAATAATTTTATGTGTTGTAAAATTTGAAATATAGATCATATTAACCATTGAATCCCAAGGTATTGAAATTAAAAGAAATGTGGAATTAAATTTAAATTCTAAAATAGTGTACTGAAAAAGATTAGTTATTATTTATACTAAATGTGTGAAAGAAAACTTGGATGAAATTGTCTTTAGGGGACAATGAATTGATTCATGTGTGGAAAATAAGGCAATTGTGAAATTTAATGTGAAAATAATATAAATATGTATATAGATAATTATGTAGATAAATCTCTACATAATACACCAATACACTTCATTGATTTAATGGAAAGGAGTAGTTGAATTATGCTAACATGTACACCAGTTTGAAGGTTAATGATGATTGTTGATGCTAAACACCTCTTAATCCTAGATATAAAATAAAATATCATGTCATAAATAATGTCTATTTGAATAACAATGTTTGAAAGGGTACACATACCATCTTGTGTTAAATTTATAATATTTTATTTTATTATTTAGCATTTCACACCATAATATACAATGAATATCCTAATGTTTTCGCATTTCCGCATCAACAGTTAGATATTGAATTTTCAATGAATATCCCTAATGGTTCTATGGTCACATGTAAAGTCTACAATAGATATCTGAGGGATGTTTTTTAACATTCTTCCAAAAAATAATTTTATACTCTATATAGTAAAATTCACTATAATTTTTTTATAGATTGGATTTCTTTAAATAAATCACAGATCAATTTTCATGCAAGGTAAGTTGCATTTAATATTACAAACCAACCAATGATCATCTATTGGTGAAATTATAAATTTGAAAATATAATAAAAATTTCATCCATTTTTTGGGAATTGATTTATAATCACAATCGGTGTATATATCAAATGGATAGGGAGAATCTCAACATAGAATATATTCCAATTATATGGGAGTTTTTTTTATGTTTTTTCTGATGAATTTCATAACCCCCCAATAAATCATAATGCTGACTTTTGTAAAGTACAAAGATCTAGTTATACACATATATCATTGAATCTATATAGAATATCCCGGATTATGATACATGAATTGGTGAAACTAATTCAGTAGAATCTTGTTAAGGAATCAGATTTTATATGTTCATTGTTTATGGGTGTTCCTATTCCTTTTGATAAATTGATATGTTGATAAATTGATGTTCTTTTATATTATTAGTTATTTAACAATATAAACATCAAGAATAAGTATCCTCTACCCATATTTATTATTTAGTAGATCAATTATTAGGATCACAATATTATTCAACGGTTGATCATTATTATGGATACTATTTCTTGAGGCTCAAATGTAAAGACATACCCACAATTGCATTCAATATGAGGTATGACCTATATTAATTTATAGTGATAACTATTTTTTATTCTAATTCCCTTCCAATATCCCTGGATTTAATGAATGTAGTCTGTATAGATTATCTTGATCAGTTTTAGGTAGTCTTTATAGATGATATACATATATATTTAATGAGTAAGTACACGTATGAATAATTTTTTATGATTTTCATGAAGACTATAACGGTATATGATTTGTATGAAAAAATTACCCTATATAAATTTTTATAATTTTAATTTTAATATCTTCATATAATCACTTGTGATACTATATTGTTGGATCCAACAATTATGGAGGTTATTGAACATTTTCCCAGACCAAACCACTATGACAATAATCTGAAGATTTATTGGTTTAAAAAATATAACCAATGAATTATATAGTGAAAAATACCCTTTACACTAAACATTACATTATTTTTATAATAAATAGACATCAAATTATAATAAAAATAATGATTTTTTTAGTTTCATGGAAGACTAGGTATATAAAACTGAAAGCATGGGACTAAAAGTAACATTTCTTAATTTATCATCTATTATAAGATCCTAACATCCACTGATCCCTTACATATTCATTGGATAACATAAGGGTAAAATTAAACAAGGGATGACACAAAAGTCTAGTGATGGAATAAACATAAGAATATATCTTAATCACAAGGTTTTGAAGACATGACATAATGATAAAAAGGAATGGAACCTGATTTAACATATAGAATCATAAAATATAATACATGGGAAAATATATATATGGAATCATAGTAATGTGGAATAAACATAAAACATGAATTTATCATGATCCATGGATCATTTCACATAGAGTCACACGAGTCAAGGATAACCACCATGATCATTTCATATAGAGAACGAGTCAAGACTAACAACCAAGACCAATGTAGATTACATATCATGAGACTAAAAATTACCCAATCCATTAAAGAACTTTCTAGACTCAGCCATCACAAAATATTCATGAATATTTTTTCCATATAGAGACTCATACATAATCAATCATACATTAACAAATGGGTTACCCATGAAACAATTTTGTATCAAAATCATGTCATAATGCATAACAAATGTGTGTATCATAAAAGATTCCATGAAGGAAATTAATTATTTCATTAATGGACCATAGTAATGTATAATATGCATATATAATGATTTTTTCTGTAAAATATAAGTGATAATATGTAAGAAATGTGAGTTTATGAAATGTTAGAATCTAAACATTATAGTGTGGTTTTAAAGAAAATAGTATAGATAATTTAATATAGAAAATTATATAATATTTAAATAAATAATTAGTGAAACATTAAGGGTTTCATATATAAAAAAATAAAATTCATATAGACAATGGTTTCATAAAACAAATGATATATTGCACTTGAAATTGGGTTATAATTCAAGAAGTTCCCTTAAACTGGGATTGCTTATTTGGAAGAACATAGTAGGGAACCGTTTAAAAACAAGTATATCACAAAATGAGAATGATGAAAAAGAACTTGATATATGATTTGGAAACACATAAATAAAATTTAGAATATTTAAATAAAATGAAAATATAATTTCACTTGGATAAAAATAAATAAATAATTACTTAATGGAATAATGGAATTTCGGGTAAATTCCCAAACATTACGACTGAAGGTGTTCTTCACAAGATCATAATGATCTGAATAATCAATTTAGGTTTATTAATCAAAAATAAAGACCTATAAAATATTTAATTGGTTTATTATAACCATATAATGTTCATTCATGGTCTTTTTAATGGCATAAGAGGTTCAATTTCATTGATTTGAAGTCATTGTTTCCATGGTTCTCATGGTCGAGTTATTATATACATGTATAAATAATAATTTAGGCTAGTAATGGTTGATTATTATTGTTATTAGTGAAAATATGGAATATTAACTGTTTATTATTATTTTTAATTTGGTGTGAAGATGGATTATTATATAAAACTGCATTTATAACTGTTCGTGTTAATTGCTAGTTTTTTTCACAACTAACTCATATTCTTTTATAAATTTATATCATACGTATAAAAAATTTAAAAAAACCTAAAACATATATAAAACATATATTCTATCCCAGAACAACCATAAAATTGTTTTCATTACTATAAATGAATATGGTGATAGAAATTAATAACTCGTCGTCCATGAATATGATAAATTAACACATCTCGGATTGTGTTTTCATTTCTTGTATAAATGGTCAGAAATTAGAGATTATGATGAATTATTAAAATATCAAAAAATAATTATATTAAATTTAAGGTACTGGGGTTATCAAACCATTTTGATGAGTGGAGGTGAGGATAGAAACGAAAACAATGGAACTTGATAAGAAATAAAAGAAACCAAATGAATAATTTACCTGGTAAATTTATCTTCCTTCAGAGCCTCTTTAGAGAAGATGTTTTGGTTTTTTATGGGATCAGAAGCTTCTGTTCATAGGGGAGGGTCTTGGGAAGATAATTGACCGTAATTTAGGATATTCAAAAGCCATGAGGGGAGTGAAGATAATATGGGTGAGGGTAATTTTTATATTTGAGTAGATGGGAGTTTTATGAATATTTAATTAATTTGTTTATTATTTTTATCAATACAAGAAATAGTGCTGATTATTGATTCTAAAAATAGAAAATAGATCATCTGAATTCGAAATAATGGTTCATAGAACTGTATAACATCATCAATAACTCCATAATTAATGTATACAGTATTTATAGTATATTATCATATTTTACTATTCTCTAAAAAATTATTAATTTCCGGAAATCGAAAAGACAAACCCAAATGTATTTTATGTATATAATCAAAAAAGAACTAAATTTTTAAAATTTAATTTTCTAAATATGGTATATTTAATTTTTCATTAAAAACATAATTTTCTTCAAAAATAAATATTTTAAAATTAAAATTTCTTTTCATACATGACATACCAAAATATAAACACTTAATCAATAATATTAAACTTAAATACACATGACATAAAAAATACCAACAATTAATCAATAATTTTTAAAATATTTATTTTCATATACTATTACATAATTATAAAATATTATCACTCATAATTTGTAGATATTTTATTTATTATTTCCTTGGTGAGGTTAATATTCCATTTTATAGCTTATTATTCATAAGGGTAACATTATTTTTCCAATGGTCAGGTAACTATTCCATATGTATATGTTCCTTAACATCTAGAGATACATTTTATTTCACCCATTCCTAATTAAAATAATTTTATTTTGTTCTATATGTAATCATATGTGATTATACGATAATACATAATTATAAGAAATGAATTCCATTGATAAAACATTGCAATATCACATTATTCCATCCATTTAAAATTTCTTGCTCAAATTTTTGTTTTACATTCTATGCTAAAAACAGGGGTGGGTACTTTTCCTTAATCTATGCCTCTTGTTTCCATGTTTCTACTTCTTACTTATGGTCCTGCCATAGTACAATGATGAAGTGAGTAGTCTTGTTACTTCGAACATTATCTCTACAAATAATGATCTTCACTTGTTTCTCCATATAATAATGATAATTCTACAACTATACCTCCTCTGAAAATGGTACTTGTGAGGGATCTATAATATACTTCTTCATGATGGATGCAAGGATGCATCGTGTACTTTAGACGTTGTAGGTGGATGTGCTAGTTGATAGGTCACATCTCTGACACGATCAAAAATCTCGAAGGGGTTGATTTACCATGGATGTAGATTTCCTTTCTTCCAAAATCTCATAACCTTCTACCATAGAGATATACACATTAATACCATGTATCAAAATTTAAAATGAAGGAATTTTCGACGATTACCTACATAACTCTTTGGTAGATTTTGTTCTTCCATGATGTGATACAAAATATGTCTCACAATCACCATAATTTTGTTGACAATATCTGGTCCTAGCACCTTACACTTACTAACTCTATCCCAGCATGTTGGTGTTCTTCACCATTCCCTATAAAGGGATTCATATGGTTCCATTCATATGCTCAAGATGAAACTATTTTTCTAAGAGAGCTCAACTAGTGGTAGATGTAGTTCCCTTCATCATTTGTTACACATAGACCCCATAATAAACATGTATTACAATGTCTAAATAGTACATTTAGATTGGCCATCAGTTTGAGGATGAGAGGCTGCACGGATGTTCATATCAATACGTAGAGCTTATTGGAGACTTTTCAAGAATTTTGAGGTGAATAACTGATCTGGATAGTACACAATCTATTGTGGTAATAAAAGAATCATTACCACCTATTTTATAGATATCAATATAATTTTATCCATTTAGAAGATCTCTTGAATTGTGATAATGTGATCTATCTTTCTGAGACTATCCATAATGACCCATATAACATAGTTTCCTCTTGATGTACCTGGATGTGGAGTGAAAATGTTCATGGTAATGTTTTACGCTTAAATGTGTGGTTAAAAAATGGTTACATCATCCCATTAGAGTTTCTTCATTCATCAATAACTTGATTAATTTCCATGAACCATGACTTATACTTACTGTTATCATGTTCCATATTGTTCCACCAATAGTTCTCCTGAATATCTGTATACATATTTGTACTCTCAGGGGGGATAGAGAATTTTGAGATTTGATCACAATTCATATTCTCCTTATTTATCCCTTGATCATATGTTACACATAATTATTACCCAAATCATACAACCCTTCCCCAAAAATATTTATCTATGAGGATTTCCCATTTCTAACAACTTCAACCTTTTTCAAAATTTCCACATCATTTCTTAGGGAATCCTATATTATATCCATAATGGGTGGTTGATAAATCATCTGAGAAAAGTTTTATTATGTTCCTCACATAATGATTCCCAATTCCATCATCTGTAAATGTAAAAAGATAAGATCCTTCTCAATTCTCATCAGTTATAACGATGCAAGATCCTTTCTACATAAAAAATTTTGTACCTTATTTAATTCACCAGGATATTAGTGGATTGATTAGTAATAATCCCTTATGAGATCTATCCATCATTTCCGGTGCATATTAACCTCATAATATTTTAATATATTATTGAGACTATTTTGATCAGTATATATCTCACACTTCACCACATAGAGATAATACCACCTTATTTTCAACTCAATGATCATAGCAGCTGACTCCAAATAATGTGTGGGATTGTTTTTCTTATGGATTTAAAACTTACATGAGTTATAGGCAATAAAATTATCATTTTTCAATAGTACACAACCTATTTAATTTTTTAAATCATTGTGGTATAAGAAACAAATTATCCACTTATTGGGAGTGTTATTCTTGGTGTACTAATAAGACTCTTTTAAAGCTCCATAAATCCTTCCTAAATTTCATTGGTCATGATAAACCTCACTACCTTCCTTGGAAGCCTGGTTATTGGGTTTGAAATTTTGGAGAAGTTCATAAAAAATCCTCCGCAATACCCAGTTAGAAAAAATAATATTAGAATATCCCTTAAAAATATTGCAATGTTCCATGATTCGATTTCCTTTTTCATGTAAGGGTCTAAAAAAATCATTTTGTAGTGGATAACATGACTTATGAATGATACTTCCTCTATACAGAAGTCACATTTACTATCCTTTTAATTTATAATAACACATTCCAAATTCATCATCATTGTATTTATATAATCCGCATGTTCCTCCATACTCTTCCAGTATATGAGAATATAATCGATAAAGAATACCAGAAATTTGAAAAAGTAATCTTTAGAAACTCTATTAATTAATCCCATTGAAATTATAGGATAATTATTGAATCCAAAGGGAATAACATTGATCTTATACTTTCCATACCTTGATCAATTGTAATTCATGAGAATATATTTCTTCCACAACATTAATTATTGATATCCCTACTAAAGGAAAACCTCTGTGAAATATATATCAATATGTAGCTGATAAAACATGTCATCTATCTGATGCATGAGATACTTGTTCTTTATTGAGGTTTTATTGAGCTCTTGATAATCAATGTAGTTGTCCATTGGTCACTCCCACTTCTGAACAAAGAGGACAGATGCACCCCATGGTAATTCACCCAGGCATTTGAAACCATTCTCTAAATTAATCATTAACTACTTCTTCATCTCTTCCTGCTCTACAGTAGCCATTCTATAGGTTTTTTTGATATTGGAAAAGATCCAAGAATATTTTTAATTGGTAACTCAACCTCTTGATCACGAGGAAGTCCATAAAAATCATCAGGGAATACATCCTTGTAATCCCTCACGATGGGCATGTCATCGATAATTATTCTCTCCTTTTTATCAATCGTTTGATATAGCTATAATTACTCATAAGGTATCAATATCCACACTTGAGACAATTATTCTGAAATAGATTCGTATTTCTCCTCAAACATGTACAGTATTAGAGAATGCTTTGTGATGTGACGAGTGATCTCCTTTTCAAGATAGTTGATGTTGTATTTATATATAGATAGGAAATGAATTCCAAAATAGCATCTAACTCTACAAATGGGAGTATGTAAATATTTTCATGAATGTTCAGTCCACCAGAATTTACCAGGGAGGAATTATAGACCATGGATGTAATAATGTTCTCATTAGATATTCTCACAGATCACCAAACCTCCATAATTTTAAGTGGTGATTTAATAGTTCTATTAAACATGCAAGATATTAATAAATGTGTATATCCAAAATCATATACAATTTTATCGATTCAACATTGAATAACTATCATACATTTCACCACATCATTGTTCGGATCTACCTCAGGAGTAGTGATAAAATAATATTTTCCTTAATTCCATGTAGGTTTTTGTTGATTGCCTCTGAAAAGCCTTGGATTAGATCAATTGTCACATAATTATCATGTTCATTGTAGTTGTAACAATGCACTATAGGCTGAGTGTTTCTATGATTCATCAATTCTTCTTGCATGTTAGTGCGAATAAACATGTCCCATCGATAGTTCTTAGTGATATGATCCATTTTCGATGATTAATGTTATTATTTTTTCCCTGTAGAATGTTCTGAGGATGATTCATTGCATATTTTTTATACATGGGATGTTTGGACTTCTTTCTATCATGTGATTTTCTTTGAACCACCCATATTAGACACAATTATATGATTTTTTCACAAGACCAATTAGACCATTGAGAGTCTATGATCTCCATTTTAACCTTGATGGTATGAAAAACAACCTCCTCATAACTATCGATGTTTCTAATTTCCAATAATTTTCATAGACATGGCTTTAGTCTCTTAAATAATTGATCCACATTGCTTTCGATTTTCATGAAAAATGTAGAGGTGTATCATTCAATCCTTGTAAAATTGTCTCCATACTCTCCAATAGATTCATCTTACCTCTACTTACATCTGAAAAAATGCTTTTCCTTCCTGAGATGGAGGGTTTGAGGAAAATAATTATTAGAAAACCTTATCATTAATTCCTCCCAATCTATGGAATCAAAGTCATCCTAGGACATCATATTATTGTTCATTGTTTGCCACTGATTATCATTCCCATCAAAACGATAGTCATCCAATATGACTTTCTATTCTTCTGAGCACTAGTGGACTGTTAATATATTTTCAATGGGGTTAATACACTATTCCTCAAGGAAATGATCATATGATAGAATAAACATGGGAGGCCTTTTCCATATTATGGATTCTAGGGAAATTTTTTATTTCCTTGGAGGAGGAAGGTGTCCCACATGATTCATGTTATTACTCCTAACATGATCCAGCTAGGAATGTAATAACATAACGCTTTGAATTCCAGTTCCATTCATATTTGGAATATCACGTGGGGAAGCATCACATATCCTATCACATTGATCGTTGGAATGTGTTCTTATATTTCCTACAATTAACTATGAAAACAAAAGTTCCATCAGTTGGATTGAATAATTAGAAAATAATCATAAAAAATAATCTTTAACATAAAATGGTAAAATTTTAATTTATATCCTAACGTGATTTCCATAGTGTTCAATATAGGTTATCCATGATCTATTTCCTCTCATATATGATTATAATATTTTTTGTTTTTTTAATAGTGTTTCATAATTAGCTTATAATTATTCCATATCATATTCTCTAGGAGTGTCAAACTAGGTGTACCGTAACTCATATTGTTATCTACTAAGTTACAATAAGGTCGTCCTAGAACACCATATTGATGTTTTCCATCCTATGTGAATATTTCCTAGATCCACATTCACATGTAGTATCCATACATGGATTTATTTTCATGATAAACTACTTACTCAATACTTGCCTGAATTTAGGGATGTTTTCTTATACATAGACTTATCTCAAAGATTCTTAGTAAATAATTCTATTCCCAACACCCAAAAAAACTATACCTTTATGATGATACAAGCTATATAGACATATACATTTTAAAAAAACATTACATGATTTTAAGAATAAATAAACATGTTACAATCCATGGATCATAAAATCTTTTTTCATGGAAGACTGATTTCATTAAACTGAAAACATTGCACTAAAAGAAACATTTCATTATTTATCATCCTTTATGAGCTACTAACTTCCTTTAATCCCTTACATATGCATAAGATAATCTTGTAATAACATGAACACTGGTTTTGATCTAAAATCTTAGTATAATAATAATAATAATTATTCAACTTTAGCACATGTGTTAGAAGGCATGACATAATGACACAAAAAGGCATGGAACATGGTTTTACATATGGAGTCATAAAATATACATTGGAGGTCATATAAATATAAAATAATAGTAATTATGTTGCATCATAAAACATTAATTTATCTTGATTCAAGGATCATTTCACATATAGTAGCATAAGGGTGGGCTAACCACAAAAATTGTTGCACATATAGCACAATTAAAGGATAACAACCACGACCATTATAGATATTGTCTCACGACACTAACCATTAAAAAATGTAGTGGAGCTCTATCTGGGTTTCCCTATTATAACAATTTTGGGATTATTCATTCCACATATATAACCATACATAATCAGTCATACATAACCAATACAGTAACCCATTAATGAATTGGGTTTTATAATCATGTCACAAAGCATAACAAATGTGTGTATCATTAAAAATGTCCATTAAGGAAAGGAATTAGAACATTCATTGAAAATAAATAGGTATTATAGGTTTATATAATAAATATTAATGTCAAATTGAATTGATAACAAGTAAAAAATAGTATTTAAGAACCTTTAGAATCAAAATATTTTTGTGTTGTTTAAAGGAAAACAATATAGGGAATTAAAAATAGAAAATATAATAATATGTAATATAAAAAATAAGTGAACCAAGATGGTTTTAATAATAAAAATAACTATTTTATAAACAAAATTGTGGAAAAAATTAGAAGATATAGTACATTCGAAATTGGATAAGAATTTGGGAGTTTCCCTTTTATCGGGCGTGCTTATTGGGAAAAATTTAGTATGGAACCTTATAAAAAACTGTTTATCACCAATATAGAAGGATTAATATAGCATGATACATGATTTTGGGACATATACAAACAATTTTGAGAAGTTAAATATATTAAAAAGGCAATTTCACTTGGGTAAAAAGATTTAATGAATAACCTGAAGGAATAATGGATGTTTTGGTAGAATCCCTTACCCTAAGTCTAAAGTAGTTCTTCACTTGATTTTAATGATCATATTAATTAAAATATGTTACATAATTAATAATTACATAACCTATTATACATGTAATTTATTTACTATATCTATTTTATTTCCATTCATGGTTTTTTGGATGGGTTAAGATGTTTAATTTCATTGTTTGGGACTGTTTGTCTCCATGGTTTTCATGATCTATTTACTTATATAAGTTTTTGGATATAAATTTAAGTTGAGAATGGTTTTTTTGTTATGTTATTAGTGAAAATAAAAAAAATAATTTTTTATAATTTCATTTGGTTATTTTTAGTGAAGATGAATCATTATATAATACATTATTGATAACAGTTTGGGGTAATTGGAGGTTTTTAATCACAACAATCTCATTTTTCATTTTAAATTAATATCATTGGTTAAAAAAGATTATATAACCTTACATATTATAAAATAAAAATATTATATCTTGGATTATCCATGAAAATGGTTTCCTAACATGAATTGATGACAGTGATTGAAACAGAAAACCTGTCATCCTTGATTTTGACAAAATAACACATCTCAGATTGTGCCTTCATTACATTTATAAATAGTGGGAATGGAGATATGATTATTAATTATGTAATTATCATTAAAAATTATATTAAATTTATTGTAATTAAGTTATCATACCATTTCGATGAGTAGATGTGGGGATATAAAAGAAAAAATGGAACATGAAAATAAATAAATGAGATGAAAATTTGAATTTACCACATAAATTTATCTTCATTGGGAGTTTCATTGGGGAGGTTGTTTTAATTATTAGATAAAAATGAAAGATCATGGTTTTGAGGGAGGTTATTGGGAAGATATTTGAGTAGAATTTAGATAGCACACAAGGCATGAGTGCAGTGAAGAGAAGGGTCGGGTGAGGGTGGGTTTTATATAGGAGGAGAGGGAGTATTCTCAATATTTAATTCATTAGTATACTATTTTTCTCAAGACAATATATAGTGATGAATGTTGAGACTAAAAATAGAAAATATAGTATGTGAGTTCAAACCAAAGGTGCTTACATCATAAAAACATCATCCATTACTCCACAATTCATGTATTTATTTTTTATAATAAATTATCATATTTTACTATTCATCAATAATTCAATTATTTCAGAAAATTTCCAAAAATAAAACCTAACCATTCATCAATATTTATATTTTAAAAATGAACTCCATTTCTAAAAAATAATTTTCAAAATATTAGATATTTAATTTTCACATAAGAAAATATTTTTTATGAAAAATAAAAATTTAATAATTAAAAATGATTTTATACCACTTTGAAAAATTAAGTATGGTCCCATAAAATTATCTTATAATCATTATATATTTAAATAATATTTTAAATATGCATTTAATGAAAAAAAATTCCATTAATTTATTAAATTAATCATAAAATTTTAAATAAATACACATGAATTACCATATTACCAATAAATAATCAATAATTTTTGAAATATTAATTTAATTTTATTATTACATAATTATCCCATACATTCACTTATAATATGATTAAATATTATTTATACATTCATTTTTTAGTTTTACTATCACATTGGTCGGTTTATTATTCTTAAGTTTCACATTACTATTCTAAAGGATAAGTTAATATTCCTTATGTATATATTACTCCACATATATAGATACCTTTTATTTCACTAATTAGTCATTTATAAGGTTTGTATTGTTGTCTATAAGTAATCTTATGTTATTATACCACAAGAAATAATTATAAAAAGTTAATTCCAATGATCAAACATTCCGTATTTACATTCATTTCTCCATATGAAATTTCTCTCTCGATATATAAGTTCACATTCTGAGATAAAAAAATGTTTGGGTACTTTTCCTTCATCACTTCCTCTATGTCCCATGATTTTTATTTGTACTGACGGTTCTATCATAGTTCAACCACTAGGTTAGTAGTTAATTCTATATAACTATATCTCTACAATCCATCATCATCACTATCTTCTCCTCATAAAGAAGATCATTTTACAGTAGTAAAACCTCTGAAGAAAGTACATGTGAAATATTTAGTATGTATTTCATTAAGAGGGATACATAGAATACATCGTGTACTTTAGACAGGGTAGGTGTATGTTCTAGTCGATAGGCTATAACTCCAACATGATCAAGGATATCATAGGGGAATATGTACCTGGAAGATATCTTTCCATTCTTCCCAAATGTCAAGATATTCTTCTAGGGAGATATGTGTGGGAATACTATGTCTCCCACTTTAAAATCAAGGTATCATCGATGATTATATACATAACTCTTCTTTACACTTTTGGATTCTTTATTGTGCTACAAAATGGGTTTTACCTTCTTCACCATTTAATTTTCCATTTTATGTCTTATCATCTTACGTTCACAGAATTCATCCCAACACATTGGTGTTCTGCACAGTTTCCCGTAATGGGATTCATTTAATTCCAAATGGATGCTCGAGTAGAATTTATAGGTATAAGAGAACTCAACCAGTGGAAGATGGTGGTTTCATATTCCATTGAATTCTATGTATGTCACTCTTAAAATGATTTCCAATGTCTAAATAGTCTGTTCCAATTGGTCATCTGTTTGAGGATGATAGGTCGTACTGAAATTCTGCTCAATGCTTACAGCATATTAGAAATTTTTGCATAACACTATGGTGAATCTTATATCTCGATTGGATACAATATATAGTGATACCCCATGAAGCCTTAACATCTATTTGATTTATATCTATGAATGGTGATAAAATGATATATCCTATCTAATTATGATAAGGTGAGCTATCTTTATGAGACGATCAACAATGAACAATATAGAATTTTTTCCTCTGGATTTCCTTGGATGTCCAGTGACAATATCAATGAAAATTATCTCCTTCATCCATGTAGGCATGAAAAATGGTCGCATAATCCACATATAATTTTTCCTTTCAGCCTTCACTTGTCGACATACTAGGCACCTTGATGTATATTCAATTCTATCCTTCGTCAAATTTTACAACCAATAGTTCTCCTAGAGAGCTCGATACATCTCTCTGCTCCCTGGGTGAATTGATAATGTCGAGCTATGTGAATCATTTAAAGTCTAATTATTTATATCATGATTATATGGTACACATAATCATCACGCAAATCATAAAACACATTCCTCATAAATCATGAAATCTTAGGATTTCCCATTTCTAAAAGCCT
The DNA here is from genome assembly GCA_963277665.1 of Viscum album. Taxonomy (NCBI): domain Eukaryota; kingdom Viridiplantae; phylum Streptophyta; class Magnoliopsida; order Santalales; family Viscaceae; genus Viscum; species Viscum album. Next base: position 117,970,287 of record OY728127.1, read on the forward strand.
CCATCATTTTCCAAATTTCCACATCATGTCATTGTTGATACTTTATTTATCCCTATGATATGGTTAAGGAATCATTTATGAAAGGATTGATTTTTTTCTCCCATAATTTCTACAATCTACATACTATGGAAATATAATAAATTTATATCCTCATCAATTCTCATCATTGATAAAGATGAAGGATCATTTCTGCATAGATCATTTTTTACCATATTTACATTACTCTGATGGTAGTGGATTGAGGGTTTATAATCCTTGATGGGATCAAACCATATTCAATTGTTCATATTATGCATCATCTATTTGAATATATATTTTATACTCTTGTTATCAGTATATATCTCACACACCTCCCCATGGAGTTAATGCAGCCAGATTTTCAATGGAAATAAAACTATTTCCTACTCCAGATCATGTGTGGGGTAGTTTTTCATATAGATTTTCAACTGCCTTCAGGTATAGGTTATAAAATTATCATTTAACAATTATACACATCCTATTACCTTTTTGAATAATTGGTGTATCTTACATTGACTTATCCACTGGTCGGGGGTGTGAGTACTGGTGTTGTGATATAAATCTTTTTGAGTTCGTCAAGGATTTTATTACATTATAAAATCTAGAAAAACATCCATCCCTTCCCTTTTTACTTTTTTATCGTGTTTGAAAATCTTAAAAATTTATTCAATTTTTTTGGTAATACCATGATAGACCAAGGATGTTATAGATCTCCATTATAGATGTTTTCGTGTGCCACACTTCAAATGAATTTGTCATGTGAGGGTTCACAGAAATCCCATTACCGGAGATAACATTCCCCATTAATGATTCTTAATCCTTAAAGAAACCAAATTTACTATAAATTTAATATATATTCTTCCTTAGAAAATCATTAACACATTATTTAAATCTCCTCATGTTCTTACATGCTCTTGTAGTATATCATAATAACATATATATATATATACTACCAAATTTTTTGTGTGTTAATCTATAAGAATCTATTCATTAAATCCATTAATATTGATAGAGAATTACTGACTTCAAATGGAATCATGATGAACATGTAGTAACCAAACCTTTCTCTAAAGGTAGTTTGGGGAATATCATCCTTCCTTACCTTTAAATGGTGAAATAACAACCAATGGTCCACCTTATAAAAATAACATGCCCCACATAACTGATTGAACAAGTCATATATCTGAGGTAGGGGTAATTGTTATTTATATTAATTTTATTGAGATCATGATAATCCATATAGAGGCACATTGATCTATCCTTCGTATGAATGTTGATGGCTGGTAAACCCCATGGGGAAGCACTTTCGTAGATAAATCCCTTCTACCGATTTTTTTGTAACTGCTTCTTTAGCTCTTCTATATCTATGAAGGCCATTCATTAAGGTTTCTTTGATATAGGAAATTATCAAATAAAAATTTCAATTGAGAACTGAACCACTTAATCAGGAATAAGACTAAAGAAAACTACATGGAATACATCTGTGTAATCTCTCACGATATGCATGTCTTCAATCATGATTCTCTACTTTCATTCAATAATTTTAGCTGGATATGGTTTCTCGTAAGTCAGTAATATACACACTTTATAAAAATAATCCAAATGATATCACTCTTCCTCCTTACACTTATACATGATTGGAGGATGCTCGGGGATGTGAAGAGTGATCTAATTGTTGAAAAATATGATGTTGGATTTATGTAATGATAGATAATCCATTCCAAAAAGAGCATCAATATCTAAAAATGGGATTATGGAAATTTTTTTTGGAATGTTATGTCCAGAAATATTTAACTAGGTATGATTTATAGAGCTTCGATGCAATAATATTACCATTATCTATTTTTATAGATAGCTAAAAGTCCATAATTTAAGATGTTTATTGAATTGTTCAACTAGACATGAAATATATGAAAGCAATTGTAGAACCAGAGTAAAATAGTTCATTCTCTATTCAGAAATGAATAACCAGCATCCCTATCACCATATAGTTACCTGAATCGACCATTGTATTAGTAATCGCATAAGCCCTTCATTATTTCATTGGAGGGTTTGGTTGATTTCCTGCGACAACCCTTTGATTAGGGAAACTGTATGCATAATTCCCATTTTTCATGTATTTGTTACACTATACTATAGGATGATAGTTGATTTGGACCTTCCTTTTCTCTTCTCCAATAGTGTAATTCTTCATATCCCTATAGATGTTCTTAGGACAATGTAATACTCTTCCACATTTGAATCAATTTTTGGATCCCTTTAGATAGTTCCTAAGACAATTCTTCACGCAATTTATACTTGTGGTATGTTTGGTTTTATTTCCATCAGGATATTTAATTTATATCCCACAATTATTAGACTCTATTTTACACTTTTCATCACTAGTCCAATGAGAACATATAGATTCTACATTATCCATTTCAACCTCGATGGAAGAACATAAAATCTCATCATAATTTTAGAAGTTGTGAATCACCAATGCTTTTGGTAGACATGGATTTTCTCTCATAAAGAATATATCTACCTTGGTATTGGTGTTCATGATAATGCCAAAAGAGATTCCTTCAAGCCTTGTAAATTTTGTTCATATTCCCTGATAGACTAATCTCCCCTCTTCATGTGTCTAACAAATTCTCTTTCAATATTAAATAATTTTTTTTGGGGAAAATATTTTTTGAAATACATTTTAACTAATTGCTTACTATCCATGGAATGAATATTCCATTGGGACATCATATACATGATCAGTTTCCACCACTGATAAGTTTTACCATCAAAATTAAAGACTCTCAACACATCAATCACTACGTATGATAAATAAAGGATAGAAAATATCTTTTCAATGGAGCTAAACCACTATTTTATGAGGAGGGGATCAGCAGAACCACTAAAAATGGGAGGCATTTTACAAATGATGGTTTTGAAGTAAAAATGGACTTTCCATAGAGGATGAGGATATTCCACATGATTTATGTTAATATTCATAACTTGTGATGGCTAGGAAAGAACTATCATAAGGTATTATGGACCCATTTCTATCATAGTTGGAATATTAGTTGGACAATCACCACATTACCTATCACATTGAATTTTGGAAAATGTTCTTATATTTCCCTCAATTAAATAAACAACGATAGTGAAATCAGAGAGCTTGAATAATTTTTTATAACAATAACATGGAAACTATAAACATAAAAGTATAATCTCTTAAATTATATCCTAAATTATGGTTCCTTAGGATTCAAATTGAGGATATACATGATATGTTACATATCATATATTTTTATAGTATTTTTTTCCTTTAATAATGGTTTGTAATGGTATTATGAATTTACCAAATCATATCACCCAATAGTGTCTATCTAGGTGAGTAGTAAGGCATGTTTTCTTGTACCATGTATAAGGACCTAACCTTATAAAATTACATAATATTGAATTAAATGTATAAATCACATTGAGGATATTTTTAGTTTTAAAGTTTTAGTTAATTAGGAAATTACCATTACATTGAATATCAAAAAGTACTAAGTAGTCACTTCTGCTCAGTTTACAATTTTTTTATAAAATAATAACAATTAAAACAATATGTTAATTCCATATTTTAGACAGCATGACATTACCTTGATCTCATCCTTGACATTAATCAACTTTAAGTCCTGTAGAAATCATTTCAATAACATGGGTTGAGCACCAAAATCTCATTAAGGGATATATAACGTAGGAAAACTATTAGTTTTTTAAAACAACAAGTAAATCTTGAATACCTTATCATAAGTAATAATTTTCACCTTTTTGAAGTAGTAAATACTCCTCACTGAATAAAAGAACATTGCATACCACTTTTGTAACAAATATATTACCATAAAACTCATAGAAAGACCACATAACATATATATGTAACATGGGACAAAAACATACTTTAATGGAATAACCATATAATCATCTTCCACAGATAACAATAAATGGAATTGCAATACGACAGACTTCAATACCGAATGCATTAGAGTTATAACGTAACCACCAATCCAAGTTTATCATGGCACCACCTATCATTTGGTTTATCACATAACCCCCTATTAAAAGACCAAGTACCATTATAAATAATAACAAAAAACAAGAATTATTGAAGGATAACATTTCCACTTTGCATCAGAATATATCATTTCAAGATGTTGATGTAATCAATGCTTTATTCAAACAATTTTTAAAACCATTTAAAACATTTAATAAAGAGATTTTTGAATCTAAGTTCCCCATAAAACATTGAATTTTCAATGGTATTAATTTATTAAATCAATAATGTCTATAAAAATAAATCCTTAAAACCATATTTAAAACATGGACGTTAATCAGAAAAATTTATAAGAATAAATCATTAAAACATTTAAAACAATTTTTTAGTTAAAGAGTCTCGTAACACTTCAGAACATTTGAATAAAAATAATTAAAGAATAATATAAAATAAAACATATAATATTATGGGAATAATAATATTCATGAAATAATATTTCAAATGGATGTATATACATCATATATAGTTAATTGGTTCATAACAACAAATAAGTCTCAATAGATTATAAATTGAGACGAAATACCTTACAAATAATGTACCATTAGATTAAGGATAAATCATTAAAATAATTATGTTTGAATAATATAAATACAACCATTATATGTGGATATTATGTGTAAAACAATCAGAGGCCATTCATGCATATTTATATCACAACATAATCAAGAACTAAAAGTTAAACCTAAATAATTGAAATCGGGTTAGGAAGTTCCCTTATAAAAATTATACTACTTCACGACATCAGTTTAAAAATAATGAAAATATGTGATGATAGAGAAAAGGTTATCTCATTACATGTAAATAAAATTTACAGGATTACAATTATAGAAAAACATATCCCAACATTATAAGATGTAAATTATAAAACATAACAAAAATAAGTCTTTTAAAAAGATGAGGGTCAAAGGTTCCCTTACCGATTTGGTAACATACGAAACATACACCCCATGAAAAAAGGATCATACAGTGAAGTTGTAATTACCCATTAATTAAATTATGTTACACAATGAATACAATCCTGGGCAGTACATACACCACACAAAAAAATAGTGGGAATATAGCATGAATCTCACGGGAATAAAAAGGGAAATGAAAACTCATTACAATGTCCTATTAAATCGAGTCATGTGGACAAAATTTAATAACCACCAAATTAATCATATTATACCATGAATATAAATATAATCATGATAATATACATCAAATTACAGAACATAACACACCACATGAATTAAATAAGTGGTGAACAATGGAAATCTCAAGGAATTAAAAGTGGGATAAGAAACCCCTTACATCATGTCCGAATTGACTCAAGTGTTCCTTGTTCTTCCAAAAAAATAAACATATATTAATTTATACATGATTAATATACTTTATTTAGGTTTATTATTTCTTTCATTTCACTTATTACCTTACTATTACAATTAGTTAATTATTTGAGTTCATATCGAACATTTTGTCATTGTTCGGAACAAGATAAAAAAATGAACATGTTGTAATTACAAATATTCCATGTCATCAAGATTAAATTATCTACAGAATAATATTGATGATTTAGATATCATATATATAATATATATCCTATATATATTTTTATATATAATAATACATAACAATTGGAGATAAAATAAAATGCACCGTTCATGGAGATGGTAAGCCATACATACGCAAGAATGCTACTTTCATTTCTATTTCATATTTAATGAATTGAAAACATAATTATAATTAGGAATATTATAATTATATTATAATATAAAATATAATTTAATTATCTCTATCGTTTATATGTTCCACATATGGAATGGACGAGTCATATCATTTTGAGAGGGCGGTAGTCCGCACTTCCTCAAATACAATATCAAGTTTACCCATTATGGAAACCATAAAGGTAATCTATAAATGTAAAAAAACGATTCATAGAAACACTATATATATAATATATATCACATATAAATAAATATTCATCATAACGACCAATCTGAGAGGTGGTATGATATAATTGAAAAATCATTGTTTTCTGAACAATTAGTTCACCGTCAACAAAAATAGTATGCTCTTTACCAATTTGATGGAGGTGTGTGAAAGTGTAGATCAGATAACTCACATAAAAAAACATGTATATTTAATATTCTGGTGTTTTTTTAAATCAATGGAGAAAAGTATTTTAAGGGGTTGGAGAAGGTAAATAATAGAAAAGAACTTAAGAGAAGATGTTACCTTTAAATCTTGTTACTCCCTTTTGTTTGAACCAAATGGTTTACTTGAAGTGCCTTATACTTGTGTTTAGGATTATAAGAGGTGGAAATGGATATAAAGAGCTTAATTAGGTATAGTTTGGTTGAGACAATGGGCTTAAGAGGTGTCAGTAAGTGGTTAGAGGTGATGTATTTTTATAAGGGAGTTGAAGGGATCTTTAAGAAAGCTTGAAAATATTATTTTATTATAAACATATCGTCAATTTCACAAGCTCAAAAACAAATTAATAAAAATGATAAGATGACTCATGTTCACAATATAATAATCCAATAAAAATTGGATAGGTTTGGGATATATTTTTTATTAGTTTTAGTCTTATTTTTTTAAAAAATTATTGTTGTTGTTAACACTAAATCATTAATGGTTCATAAAAACATATTTGATTTTTAAAATATTTAAATAAAATACCATGATGTATGAAATAGTATTATATTTATAATTAATATTTATAGTTTAAGAGATAACATATATAAACCCATGTAATAGTTATTTTTCTAAATGTTATTTTTTATGTCTTTTTTGCCATCAATTTAAATTAATTAATATTAAGTGTCATTATAACTCATCAGTGGATTCATTGGGTCCCAAAATAGACCCAATGATTCCCATGGTCGGAAATTTATCATCCAAGAGGATTTGGATACATGTTAGAGTAATTTAAATTTTTTATAACTTTTTTTACCCTTATTTACCAGATTTACACATTAACCATTGCAAAAGAAATATTTAAAGAAGTAAATATTCATAATGGATAATATTAAAAGTTACATATTTAAAAAATATGGATCCATAGATTTCAAATATGGAATCAATTTATTCAAATTCAAAATATAGATATAGAATAAATTTATTTAAAATTAATTTCCAATGTGAAAAACAAAAAGCTTGTTTTTAAGAAATAATAACTATCAAAATATTGTCACTTGTTTATGTACAATTTCAAATTGAAATTACTTCCAATGAAAAAATAGGATTAAAAGGTAAAAATATAATCTAATTACACATTAAAACAACAAAAACTAATCTAACAATACAAATAAATTATATTTAAAGGTAGTTTTGAATTAAAATAGAATATTTTTAATTATTCATAAAAAATGAATTTTATCAGAAATATACCAAAAATTTAACCAAAGTAAATTTTGAAGTCCCATTTCTAAAGAATAATTTTATTTTTTCAAATAAAACATTTAAAACTGAGTCAAACTTAATTTAATGAGGGTTTTCCCTAAAAAAGCCGTAAATAGACCTCTTAAAGATTATTATAGTATTTATGTATAAAATATGATTCATTCACATTTTAAGACTCTACTTTTATTGGATAACTATAAAAACATTTAACAAACCTGTGTAATAATATTGTAGTTTGTTATTTTTATTCCCACCAATACAATGACTATGCATTAAATACAATTTAATATAATATTATAATATTACTATTTTTTTAGTATAACTCCAAGTTGTGTGAAATATAAGATTTAAAAGAAACTCATTGTTTCATACCGGGTATGCCATCAAACATATAATTCCCATTACATTAAAATGAATATTTAATTAAAAAATGTTAATAATTATGAAAATGTTATATTCTTTGTCTACCTGGAATGTTACATCCTTCCCCCATTTTGGGAAGATCATCCTCTTAATTTTAAAATTGGTCATAGAAACTTCTTAAAATGTCCCACATATAAAAATAAGTCAATAAAAATATCACATTAATAGAAATAAATATAAGTACAATGTTCACTCAAGATAACACATAATATGATTCCATTTAAAAAACCTGAATATGGAAGATAAAATTATTCTCATAGAATAATATATAGTGATGGATAACTTGACCTTGAATATTTAACCACCACAATAACATAAATTTGTGGTTGGGTAAAATTATGATGATAAAAGCGAACTTATAACATTTTTGCATCATGATCCTTTTCATAGAGTTGAAGTATTTTATTAATAACTAGACTAAGATAATAAGCAAATATACTTGTCATGTAGAGTTTCATCCATTATTCAAATTCTACCACAAAATCATATTTCTCCTAACAGTAATTATTAATGATGAGTTCATCACACCTTAAGTGCTAGAATCAACTTCTAATTATCAAATAATCTACAAAAGAGGAACTATATATTTCCCATATCTTTAGACATCAAACCAACCCAAAATGTTTTGTACGAGATCAAATAGTCTCCCCAAAGGACAGTCCTCTATAAAAATAAATACTACTCATAATCATCAAAACTCAACAAATAGTACCCCATGTATCAACAAAGACCATTCAGTAAAATATTTTGCTTAAAAAATTTTCTTCAAAATAATCCAACTAAAATTGAAACCCAAAATTCAGAAGGATTTGATAACATAGTTTCTAAATAAAAATGGTTACTCTTAAAATCACATACTATAAAGTAATTTACCTAATCACATATTCACTATGATAGGTTAGTCATTTCCATAAATAACCCAAATCACCATATGCACGCAATAAAAACACAGATTCTTCCAAAATAAAATTTCAAACATTAGTCCACAAACGAAATCATATAGTATTCTATTTCTCTTATGTATATATTGTTCCCAATAGAGAAAATGTCTTCTAAAATCTCCTTTAGCACTTAATCACCACATCATTTTCTTATACTAAGGATATCTATTTGATAATACATAATATCGCAAATCAGTTATTTCTTTATCAAAAAAAATCATTTAACTATATAGAATAAGTTATACAAACCAGGGACTTCATGTTGTCCTGTGGTAGGCAATAAATTCCAATCACACTTTGGTTGTTGGTTTGGTTCCCACAGCATTGTCCGACGTGATGGGTTTTTACATGGTGTACATGTTTTCATTCTTAAAAAACAATATAATTTTATAAAATTCCAAAAAATGAGATAAATCCATTAAAAATAACCATAACATACATTAACCACAAATTTTATCTCATACCTCAAATTTTCATCCCATAAAGTAATAACCTGTAATTTTCTAAATAAGAAAAGATCATATGAACCCCTAATAATATCCAATATTTCCACATAAGAAAATATAATTATTTAATGAATAACATTTTCAAATATCATAATTCATAGTTACACAAACTAGAAGATGTATTCTAATGTAATCCCATCATCAAAGGATCCTTAATACATTTAAGCATTCCAGCATCCAAAAATGTTCCACAACTCTCGAATACCCTATATGTAGACTTTTTAAACTTTCTAAATTCTTTATCATCTATTATATATTCTTTTCTGACATATTCTATAATACTTCATTCCCCCAAAAATTCATTAATCATATCCTAATATTCAGTAATTTCAAAACAACAACAATGAAATAATTCATAGCATTCATAGGTCATTGGCATTTTCCTTATCTACAATTGTAATGGCATTTGGAATTGGTAAACATATATTTGTATGCTCATGAAGATCCCAGTCCCGAACCTTCTTCAGGGGAAATCAATTTTTATAATTACCATGAACACCACATTTAAAACATTAAATTTATTATTCAGAAAGAACTTCTTTCCCTTTCCTGGAGTCAATAAGACACTTCCTTTTTCCATGACATGTTATTGCTTTATGACATTCATTACAACATCTATAGAATCTTCTCGTCCCTTTTAATCCTTTTCATATGTGTCTTATTCAACATCCTTGAAACATAATTTTTTTAATATACATAAGTTTATTTTTATTTCCTAAACATCCGTAGGTATTTTTTTCATGAATATATGAGGCCTTAAAAAATCTCAAAGTTTCATGTGGTCGAACATGATTATAGATAGTTGGATGATAATAACCACAGGAGTTCACATTGCAGCTCCCATTTCATTCAGTTTCATATTCAAAAAAACCATTATAGTTTTCTTTACATCCATTTTTACTTTGGTGCCTGCTAGATCCAACCATTGACTGAAACCAAAAGGTTCACTGTGAGTATATCAGTAAAATCATCATATAATATATTACAAGGAGGGTAAACACAACAGCATACATGTTCATGTTATCTTAAACTCATTTGATTTATCTAAAAACCAATGACTCATTCCAATATTCTAAACGTTATGGTTATATCACTTATGACAAAATAACACCCAAACCTCTAATGTTATCTAAACTGACGTCTGAAACAAACAATAAGGACCCGACCTTATAATATTACATAATTATTAATTCAATGAATAATTCACAATGAGGATCTTTTTAGGTATATAGTTTTAGGGAATTGGGCCATAACAATTACATTACATATCAAAATTTAAATATTAGGCCTTTCTACTTAGTTTCCATTTTTAACATAAAATAAAAACTCTTAATCAAAATATGTATATTTAAATATTTTAGATAGAATGACATTTCCTTGATCCTATACTTGACCCTATTAATCTTTAATTCATGTAGAGAACATTTCAAAACATGGGATGAGCATAAAAATATCAATAAGGGATACACAAAGAGGAAAAACTGTTAGTTTTTCAAAATAACAAGTAAAAAATGAATACCTTATCATAAGTAATAATTTTGACCTTTATGAATAAGTAAATACTCTTAAATGAATATAATATCAATTATTCCCCCTTTTGTAACCAAAAGATAACCATAAAACCCTTTTAAATCACACAAAACATATATATGTATCTCAGGGCATAAATATACATAAATGGAATAACAATACGTTCAACTTCCGCAGATATCACTAAATGGAATATTTATACGGACAACTTCAATACCCAGTGCATTGGAGGTTATAATGTAACCACCAGTCATGGATTATCACGGCACCAACTGTCATTTGGTTTATCACGCAACTACCTATTAAATGTCCACGTAACATTATAAACCAAAAATAACACATGAATTAACTAAATATATCATTTCCACATTTCAATCACAAATATGTAATTTCATAATGATTATATAATAAATGATTTATCAAAACCATATTCAAAACCATTTATAACATTTATTAAATAGATTTTTGAATCAACGTTTCCCATACCACATTGAAAATTCTAAAGGAAATGACATTTTAAAACATTAATGTTCATATAAATAAATCATTAAAACCATTTTTAAAACAAGTACATTAATTATAATTATTTATAGGAATAAATCTTTAAAACATTTAAAACAATGTTTTAGTTAAAGTGTCTCGTAACACTTGAGAACACATGAAAAAACATAATTATCTAGTAAAATAAAACAAAACATATAATATCATGAGAATAATGATATTTAAGATATAATATTTCAAATAGAAGTACATAAACCATATAAAAAATAATATGTTCATAACAGAAAATAATTCTCAATGGAATGTAAATTTATATTAAATCCCTTACAAAGATCATACCATTTGATTAATGATAGATCAATGACATATTTTTTTAGTGAAAAATATAAATAAACCCAATATAAGTATATATTATGTGTAAGACAATCATAGTTTATTCAAATATATTTAAATAATTACATAATCATGAACTTGAAGTTTAACCCAAATAATTGAAATTGGGTTAAAATGTTCCCTTACAGAAATTCGACAGACTAACAACGTCACATTAATATTCAGAAATAGATTTTACGAGATAGATAATGGTATATAATAACATGGACATAAAATTTATATAATTAAGTATATTTAAGAACATATCCCAACAATGAAAGATGTAAATTGAAAGACATAACAAAAAAAGTCTTTTAAAAAGGGGAGGGAGAAAGGTTCCCTTACTAACTTGGAATCATACTAAATATACACTCCATTAATGAAGGAACATACAATAAAGATTTAATTACACATAAATTAAATTATATTACACAATGAATATAATCATAGTGCATAAATACACCACACAAAAGGAAATAGTGGAAATATAGCATGAATCTCACAGGAATAAAAAGGCACATGAAAACCCCTTACCACGTCGTAATCAATCGAGTCATTTGTAAAAAGTTAATAACCACCAAATAAGTCGCATAATTAAATTAATATATATAGAATCATGATAATATATATCAAATTTAACTACACAATACCCATAATTCAATAAATACGTGCTGAACAATGGAAATCTCATAGAATTAAAAGTGAGATAAGAAACCCCTTACCTCATGTCCGACTTGACTCATATGTTCCTTGTTCTTCCAGAATAATAAACATAAGTTAATTTATACGTTCTTGAGAAACGTTTAAATTTTTATTATCCCTTTTATATCAATTATTATCATGATATACTAATTATTAAATTATTTTAGTTTATATTAGAAATTATTTCGATTAATGGAACTTGTGTCAAAAATGAACTTGTTATAATTACAAATTTTTCATGTGGTCAGAATTTCATTATATATAGAATAATATTAATGATATAGATATCTTATATATCATATATATATTGTATTTATATGTTTTTATAATAGTACATAACATTTGGAGTTATGAAATGACATTCATCGTTCATAGAGACAGTAAGTCGTACGTACGCATGAACGCTACTTTCCACTCTATTTTAATATTTTAGGAAATGAAAAAATAATAATTAATAGGTATATTATAATTAAAGTATAATATCATATATAATTTAATTATCTCTATCAATTATATGTTCCATGTATTTCATGGACGAGCCTTATCACTTTAATGGGCCAGTATTCTGCATTACCTCAAATTAAATTATCGCGTTTACCCATTATAGAATCCATATAGGTATGATATAAAGGGAAAAAATAATCATAGAAACTATTGAAATATAATATATATCACTTATAAATACAGTTCATTCATAATGTCCACCATGATAGGTTGTAAGAGATAATTGGACAATCATCGTTTCGTGGGGCAGTAGTTCGCCCACCATAGAAATAGTATGTAATTTACCCATTAGATGGAGGTGGGTGTAATTGTAGTTGAAATAACTCTCATAAAAAAACTAATATATTTAATATACTTGTTTTGTTATTAAAGAATGTAATAAAAATATATTAAGCGTATGTAGAAGTTATATAAAAGAAAATAACTCAAGAGAAGACGTTACCATTAAATTAGGTAACTCCCTTTGGGTTAAACTAAAAGGTTTATTAGAAGTGACTTCTGCCTAAGGTAAGGAATCTTGGAGGAGGATATTTATTTTGGGGAATTAATTGGAAATATATTGAATGATACAAGGGGATTGAGAGGTGTGAGTAATGGGTTAGAGTTGATGGCTTTCTACATGGGGTGAGGGGCTCTTTAAAGAATAATTGAAAATATTATTTTATTATAGTATTATAATTTGTTTCAAAAGGTCCAAAAATTATTATGGTCGACAATAAGTGAACTAATTTTCAAAATATAATATTTTTATAATTATTGGATAGGTTTTGTATTTTTTATATTTGTTTAATTTTATTTATTTAAATCATTCATTAATTATATAAACACTACATCATCATTGGGTCATAAATAATTTTATGTATTTAATGTCTAAAAATTATAAATAAAATATAATGATATAGAAAATATTTTTATATTTCTTATTAATATTTATATTCAAATAGATAACTTATATTACCTCATATAAAATTCGTTTTACTAAATGATATTTGATTATTTCATTTTTTTCTTTACTTTAAATTAATTAATATAAAGTGTCATTATCACACATAAGTGACTCTATGAAGTCCCAAAATCAACACAAAGATTCCCATCATAATAAATGTATCAACCTATATTATTATTACACATTTTTGAGTAATTTAAATTTATTATAATAGTAATTTTAACTCATATTTACTAGATTAACCCTATAACCATGGTAAATAAAATATTTACCGAAGTAAATATTCATAATGTCAAAAAATAAAAGTTACCTATTTACACTAATTAGACCACATTATTAAAAATATGTAATCCATTTTTCCAATTTCAAAACATATAATTGGCAGAAATTAATTTGAAATTAATTCCTACTATCAAAACAAAAAGTGTGTTTTTAAGAAACAATGACTATCAAAATATTGACACATTTATATGTAAAATTTCATGGTGAAATAACATCCAATGACAATAATTAGATGTTACAGTGAAAATATATTCTAATTACACTAAAAAAATAAAAATTATAATATAACTATATAAATAAATTATATTAAAATGTAGTTTTGAATTAAAATACTGTATATTTCTCTATTCAGAAAAAAATAATTTTATCAAAAAAATACCCAAAATATACCCAATGAATCTTTTGATGTCCCGATTAAAATGAAGAATTTTATTCTATCAAATAGAACATATAAAAGTGACCCAAACTATATTAAATGAGGGTTCTGCATCAAAATGTGGTAAATCGACCATTTTATGAGTATTAGATTATTTATGTTTAAAATTAGATTCATTTACATTTTTGGCCCCTTAATTTTATTTTATAATAGTTAATTATGTATACAAAAATGTGTAATAATATTGTATTTAGTTTTTTTTATTTCTGTCAATACAATGAATATGCATTAACTACAATTTAATATAATAATATTATATTATTATTTTTTAGTTTTACTATATGTTGGGTGAAACGCAAGATTTCAAAAAAAATTGTTGTTGTGTATCGGGTTTTCCATCAAACATAGCATCCCCTTTAAAGTAAAATTAATATTTAATTAAAAAAAATTTATAAATATAAAAGTGTTATATTCTTTATTTACCTTGGATGTCACATTATGTTACTCCTAGTCAGGGATAGAACAGCTTATCAGAGTTTTCAATCCTAGTTGCATCTATACAAGAACCATGTCCTCATTCAGAATCCGTACAGGGACGTATTTTCTCGATAAAACCCGTACTCTATACTTACCAAATTTTAGGGATGAATTCTTATATTTAGTCTTATCATAAATGTTCTTACTAAATTACTCTATTCTTAACCTCCAAGAATAGTAGCACATTTCCAAAAACACAAACCAAAGTGACCCATACATTTTACACATAACATTACATGATTTTAAGCATAAATAAACATCATATTACAGCCCATGGATCATAAAGTCTATTGTATTGGAAGACTAGGTACATAATACTGAAAACGTGGGAGTAGAAGAAAAATTTCATTATTTATTTGTTTTTAGGAGATCCTAACATCCTATGATCCTTTGTGTACACATAGGAGATCCTAGGGATAAAATGAAAAAATGGATGAGTTAAATTCCTTGGAAGTGAATAAACCTAATAATATATCTTTAGCTCATGGTTTAAAAGGCATGACATAATGATAATAAAAGGGATGAAACATGATTAATCATATGAAATCATAACATAAAAAAAACATGGGATCATATAAATATGTAAAAATTGTAATGTCGAATAAAAATAAAACACCAATTTATAGGAATTCAAGGCTTGTTGTACATAGAATATCATCAGTTAATTCTAACTATCAATATTGTTACACATTGAGCACGAGTCAAGGAAAACTACAAAGACTTTTGCACATAGTATCTCATGAGACAAAACATTAACAAATTCATTAAATCCCTATATTAGGGAATTCATAATAAAATGTTCATGAATATACTTTCCACATTAATAATAATACAAAATCAATCATACATAAAAAAGGCTTCACCATTAAACAAATTCAGTATCATAATCATGTCATAAAGCATTACAAATGTGGGTATCAAAAAAATTGTCTGAATTTGAAAGTAATTATATCATTAATGAACAATAATATCCTATAATATCCATATAAAATGATAATTCATGTCAAATTTCTGTGATAACATGTAAAATGTGTATTTAATAACCATTAAAATCCAAAATAATTATTTGTGGTTTAAAGAAAAAAACTAGAGATATTTTAAAATAAAAAATGGAATAATACATTATATACAATTAGAAGTGAACTAATAGAGTTTTAATTATAAAATTTCTGATTTTATTAAGAAAATTATGTATTAAAAATGATTATATAGAGAACATGATCATGGGTAGGAATTTTGAAATTTCCCTATAATCGGGCATGCAAATCATAATGAATCGGGTAGGGAACCATTAAAATTTTGTGTATCCCCAATAGAGAATGATAAAAATATCTAGATAAAATATTTTAGAACACAATAAGGAAATTATACAATGTTAACAAAAATAAAAGTTAATTTCACTTCTGTAAAAAGAGATAAAGAATATCCCGATGAAATAATGGAGGTTAAGGTAGAATCCCTTACCTAAATTCAGACAGTGTTCTTCACATGATCTTACTGAGAGGAATAATCAAATTAGGTTAATAATTAAGGTGTATTGAACCTCTTGTAAATATATTTTATTTTTAATAATCTAATAAAATCATTCATTTAATTTATTATTGGTCAATAAGTTGAATTGAATTGTTTGTGAGTGTTTGTTTCCTTGGTTTTCATGGTCGGTTCACTTGTATACTTGTACAGATAAACATGTAAGATGAGAATGGTTGATGTTGAATTATATAAGTGAAAATTCAGAAGTTTAAATGGTTATAACATTCACTTGGCTATTTGGATTGAATTTAAATCATTATAAAAACATTATTTTTTACATTTTGGGTTAATCGGCAGTTTTTGATCACAATGAAATCATTTTGTTTTGTAAATTAATATCAACTGTACAAAATGAATCCAGAACCTTAAATAGTATATAATAAACATGTTGTAACTTGGTTCCACTAAAAAATGATTTCATGAATAAAATTGAATGTTTTGATAGAAATTTTATACATGTCATCCATGAATGTGTTAAATTAACACATCTCAGATGGTGTTTTCATTTCAAATATAAATTGAGGGAAAGAAGAGATGATGATGTATTATTCTATTATCATAACAAAATTAGAGTACATGTAAGTTATTGGAGTTATCATACCATTTATATGAGGAGAGTTTTATATATAAATGAAAACATAAAAACTTGAAAAGAAATTAACGAAACCAAAAGAG
Source organism: Viscum album (assembly GCA_963277665.1). NCBI lineage: Eukaryota > Viridiplantae > Streptophyta > Magnoliopsida > Santalales > Viscaceae > Viscum > Viscum album. The sequence continues at coordinate 117,987,592 of OY728127.1, forward strand.
GAGTTTACCTCTTCAATTTGTCTTCATTGAGAGCCTCATTCGGGAAGAGGTTTTCGACCATTAATGATACTAAGAAATCATGAATGTTTCGAAGGGGCATGGGAAGTGATTTTAGTACAATTTATATAAGTCAAAATATTTGATATGAGTGAATATGAGAGGTGTTGGGGTGGTTATTATAGTAGAGGTTAAATTAGTTTTCTAAATATTTTAATTTTTAGATTATTATTTTGATCAAGAAAATAAATGGTTCTAAATATTTAGAATAAAAATAGTAAATAGAGCATTTCAGTTCAATCCAATAGTTCTTAAATCATAGAAAAATCATCCATAACTCTATAATTCATGTATTTAGTATTTATTGTAAATTATTGTATTTTACTATTACCAAAAATTCAAGTATTTCTAAAAAATAAAAAAAATTAAACCCTCCCGTATTTTAGATGTGTAGAACCAATAAATGAACTCCATTTTTTAAAGAATATTTTTCTGAATATGAGAAATTAATTTTTTAATAGAAATCATAATTTACATGAAGAAAATATTAAAACTGATTTTCTCAAACATTGAAAAATTATTTTAAGTTCTCAAAAAATGGGCTATAAACATATGACATCAAAACAATTTATTAATACATTTAATCAAAATAATTTTTCATTTAATTTAATAAATAAAAAATAAAATTGTTATTAAAATTATAAGACATAAAAAATTACCAACCTTTGACCAATAAGATTTAAAATAGTTATTTACTTATATTATTACATAATTATACCATATTGAAACATATAAGATGGATAAATTTTATTTATAATTTCAATTGTGAGGTTACTATTACATTGTCCGATTTAATATTTATAAGGTTTATATTACTATACCAATGTTCACGATACTGTTCCTTATGTATATGTTCCTTAACATCATTAGATACCATATATTTCATTCATTATTATTTTGAATGGATTGTACTATGTTCTATAAGTTGGTTTTTTTGTGTTTATACCATAAGACATAATTACAATAAGGGAATTCCATTGATAAAACATTATGTAATTATAATTTATGGGTAATTTTCCATGACAATGTAATCCACTCATCCATTTTACAAATAAGAATGTAAGGTTCATTTGGTTTGATGAATTTGATTTAAATTTATAGTAAATGAATAGAATGTTAGTTAACACACATTGGATTACACTACAATTCAGTGATGAAGGGGTTTTAATCTTTAGGTTTGCATCTACAAAATGTTTTTAATGTTTCATCAGGTATAGTGGTATCACTACAGTTTAGGTCTCATATAAATTGAAGGATCATTTCTAATATTACAGAAATTAGGATTTAGAGTTAGCTATAGTAATTTATTTATTAATGATATGGAGGAATTATTTTTATGGGGAATATTTTTATATATATAACGATCATAAATTTCGAGTGTATATATCCACTCAGAGTGAATTGAATATTTACTATAGATTATGGTTAGATTTGATAAAAGATTACGACTACTCTATAAATTACCTTCCAAAAAAGTGATAAATGTGATGGATGTTTTGAATAAAAAAGAGTATAAATGCTTATCAATAATGAGGATAAAAAACAAAATATTTATAGATTAATAAAGGATGCATCTTTATTTATTTTATGTCAGGTTCAAATATTATCTATCTAAAATTGGTGTCCTACTGTTTGACTTACTGAAAATTAAAGATGCATAAAAGGAAGATGTGATGCTATATGGGAAAGAGATAAATGTCCTGAGATATAATACTGATTGTGATGGAATTATAATTTTTAGGCACCAAGTATGTGTTACATAAATACTAGATGTAAATAATGATCTATTGGATGAGGTTCAGAATTCATTATTCTCTATGTATCCTAGTGGTATGAAGATATATAGAGATTTTAATGAGTATTTGTATTGATAAAACAAGAAATGTGACACTTTATTGTATATATATTTGTTCATGGTACATTATCAAGGTATGTTTGAGAGAAATGATTCTATGGGGATGTTACAACCATTAGCAAAATGTAATTGGAAATGTGAAAACAGACCAAGGATTTTGTTGTCAGACTCCCCAAAATGTATAGATTAATTAATTATATTTGGGTTTTAGTAAATTTATATACAATTATTGAACACATTACTATTATACAAAAATATTTTTAATTTATTTGCTTTTTGTAATATACATTAAGGATTTGGTAAATAATCATGGACTACCACATTCAATGGTATCTGGTCATGTTATCAGGTATACCTAGAAAATTTTTCAAATTCATAAAAAAAAACGTTGATATGTATTTTGGATTATTTACTTATTATCATATTTACATAGGTGGTAAATATTTATAAACTATTGAAACCTTAGAGTAAATGATAAGCTCATTCTAAACTGATTTTAATGTTGGTTGGGATCAAAGTGGTTCCTCCTATGGATTTTGACTATCGAAAACTTCATTCAATTGATAATTTATATGGATCCTTATCATTCAATCTATATAAAGAAGAATAATACTGCAACATATGGGGGTAATGTTGAATAATTAATGCTATTGAAACCTAATAAATATGAATAAATGGTAGGGAATGACTGATATAATAATAAGCATATCATGTAACATTAGTGTGGAAAAAAACATTTTACTAATGATCGTCATCAGAATATGGAATTAAATGTTAGTTGAATCATATTTTTTTTAATTACAAAAAGGAATAAGGAAATAATATTCTTATGGAAGAGAATTAGGATATCAAGTTATAATTTTCCATTTAGGATTATTGATCAAGTTGGATAGATTATTGCATGGAACTTCCATTAAACCTCTCTCAGTAACATGATGTATTTCATGTATCTTTATTGAGGAGTTATATAATTAATAGTTCACATTAAATAGAATCTGATATTTCAAAATTAGATAATATCATTCCCATCATGTACAGTTTGTATTATTGTTGGATCATATAGATATTGTGTTGTGGAACCGGAAAACTCGCCACATTAATGATTTCTCGAGGAATTAAAAATTAAAAGAAGTGACCTTGGAACTAGAGGATGTGAAGAAATATAGATATCATAAATTTTTTATCATAGTTATGTAATTCGATGGAAAATCCCTTCTATATGGGGTATAATGTAATTCATTGAAATTTTCTGATATATTTCTCTTCAAATAATGTTTTTTTGATAGCTTTGGAATAATGGAACCTTGAGTCTAAATGAACTAAAATATAACCTAGAAATTTAATTAGTGGTTATGAATAGGGATTACGATAATATGGAAATTTATAATTTAAAATAAATTCATTGGTTATATATTTATTATAAATAAAAATAAAATCATTTGAAATTAAAGTAAATGTTCTTCAAAAAACTTTTTTCTATATGTAACATGTTTTTGTCATAATAAATTAATCTAATAACTACTAGTGAATGATTTTAATGGATGTTATATATTACAAATTCAATTTAATTTTAAAACAATATTCAAATGGTTTTCTATGAAATAGATTATAATATATAACCACTTTTATGAATAAAATATATTTTCCTAAAAAAATAGTTTTCATTTAATTTTGCACACTTATTTTAATTGGAATTTATTCCACTTATAGAAATGGAATATTGAAAAATTCATTACATATTTGGAATTGGGGTGATCAAAAAATTTAAAATATTTACTTTTTATTATTTATCAAAATGAATAGTAACTATAGTACATGCTTCAATCCTAGTAATGGAAAAATAGTTAAAATAATGTAATAACTATGTGATAAAAATTTAATATTTCTAAAACACTTTTATATTTAGTATTGGATGTTTGGGTTTCATCTAATTCAATCTATATATCAAATATATCTTTTCACGTTGAAATGATTCTTTAATTATGACATTTATATTAATTTAGGAAAACAATAAATACAAAATGTCACCCTCTTTTATATAAAATATCTATTATTTTTACATTTATTATAAAAATGTATAAATTTTTTTATAAGTATTTATTTGAATGATATATTCAATTTTTATCATTATAATTTTTTTCAATTTTTATAAATTTAATTATTATGTTAAATTTATATACAACACGGATACCTTATTTTAAAAATAATAAAAACATAAAATATAAAATGTTAAAAATTTTAAATATACTAAAATCTGTGGAATAAAGGAGTTCCAAGAGTTTAATATATTAATATAAAATATTATTTTTTATTGAATGGTTTATGTTATAAATCATTATTTTATTAACATCAAAATAAATAATAATAGTGCCGAAAATGACATTAATTTTATTTGCTGAAACTAATATTTTATTAAATAATTAAAAAATAATATAAATTCTCAAAGTGAAAAATGATTACACTATATGATATAAAATATAATTACATGTCCATTTATGGTAAAATTTTCTCTTTATATGTAAATATATAACACTTTTAATATTGATAACGCTAATACCATGGTTAAGGTTTACATTTGATAACCAAAGGGATCACCAAATAGATAATGATTAAAATGTAAAAAACCCCAAGAAAAATTAATTAGATTATTATATATAGGAATTAACATCATTTTATCCAAATATGTTATTATTTTTTATCATTTTAATGGAATTACTAAATTATATTTTATGCTTTTGGTATTTCAATTAGTGTCCCCCCCTAACATGTAAAATTTTACCACATATCCTCTAATATGAACAAATTTTCTTCCTTATAGATGAGAAATTACCTAAGATAATACATTTTCATTTAATTCAAAAAAATATTATAGTTTTTATTATTGTTAAAATCCCCACCTTAATCAATGATTAATGTTTAGTCCAAATTTGGTTCTTAATAGAGAGGTATAACTCTTAACTGAGCATTTTTTGTATTATTTATTCTTAAACCTATTCTAAAACCATATTATCCATTTTAATTTAATTGTTTCAGTATATTATATATAAATAATTTTAATTATCAATATTTAGATGTTATTCATAAAATTCATTATATCATAAGGAAAGTGAAAACATCACTCTTGAATAAAAATTGCTTACTGTCTCTATGTAGTGGTGTAATTTGTTTTCCATCACCATATTACTAGATTTTTTATAATGATTGATTCTATAATTTTATATTTTTTTATATAATTATGATTATGTATATATGAAATATTATTTTATATTTTTTGATCCATTAATAAATTTTGACAATAATAATGATTATGTATGGAATACCCTCTCTATTAATGGTTCAAATCACATTTCTATATCTAATATTTATGGATGACTATAAATATATATAAATATATATAATTAATATCTATTATATTTATATCATAGTTAATATTCTATTGATTATGTAACCATTATTGATGTATAAATGTCAGAACCATTAACCCAAAACGTGTTTGAAAAATGATGCACTTATAACCAAAAAAGGTGTTTTTAATAATTAATTGTTAATTAATATGTGATAAGAAATGATTAGTAATTCATATATGGTATGATATATATTAGGATAGTTCTGAATAATATTTATAATAAAACATTATTTATTATAAATGATTTTTCAATGTGTATGACAAAAGAAAATACTAGAGATGATAGTTTTGTATGAAAATATCATTGTTTGTAAATATTTGTTATGATTACGAATGATAATGAAATAATATGGTATACAACTAAAGAAAATGATTATATTAAATATCCATTATATATTTTTAGGGAATTATATTATTTCCTTATTTTTTCCCTTTGAATACTCAATATACTCTAATATTATTTTTGAGAAAACCCACTATTATTTTTTTATTTGGACAAAAATACCTTTTTTAGTGGATAATATTTCAATAAATATTTTATAGAACATATTTACTATTATCTGATGAGTTTTTAAATTCATTTTTACACTTTTTTTATATTTTTACTGAATGGTTTAAAAATAATCATCATTAAATATTCTGAATCAGATACCTTTCTTATTTTAGTGAAATTTTAAAAAAATTATTTTTTAAAATCAAATGCATTAACATAATTTCCTTCCATAATGACCAATAAATGTTTTTGATGCTCCCATTAGATGTTTCCATATTTAGTTACAAATTAAATATCTTCCATAATTTAAAGACCCGTAAATTTCAAGGAAATTTTTTTTTTCTTAATTTTCTTTGGAATTTTACAAGAGCGCAGTTTCTGACTGCACCTGATTCAAAGGCCCGGTGTTCCCGGAATCATTTTCCGAAGTTTGGCTCGGGTACGTTCAGTGAACGGACGAGCGGGTTTTTCTATCTTTTGAACCGGTGCCCGAAATCAAATTCTGGGGGCACCGATGAAATCGTGGTGCCGGTATTCGCTTAGAAACGCCTCTTCCGGAGTTGCGTTTGCTCGGGTGTGATTTTTAATTTTTGGGCTTAAAGTTAAGAAATAAAATAATCTTGCGACAAATTTATTTTATTTCACTTAAGCCACTTGGAAACCACATAAATGCGGCTTGAACTGTATTGAAGCGGATATGATGCTATCCAGAAATATTCTACCCCCCTTGGTAGGATATTTGTGAGGTGGTGCCCGCACGAGCTCCGGCGTTTCGTTCCGGTAAGAAATGCACCCGCGAAAACCTGTCTTAATGAAAGTCAACTGACGTGTTTCTTAAAATCTTAACAGACAATTTAATTGAGCGGTATATTTCGTGAAATAAATGGGCTGTTTCTTTCGTTGAATTAATTCAACGAATTAATGGATCGTTTCTTAACCAGTTTTCAAATTCGTTGGCGTAATAATAAAATAAGGCCAACGCAACAACCCCTGGTTATTTGCGCTTTGAGAAGATTTGAGAGGACCCTCGTATCTTCTTCTCCCTCGTGAAGAACGCGAAGAACACGAAGAACGCCGAACCCGGAAATCGACGACGCTTCCGTCCGGGACGTTCTTCCACGCTCCGATCTCCAATCACCGACCGTTTGAGGTGAGTGATTTCGGATTTCCTCTCAAGTTCTTTTCTTTTGGTTTTAAACGAAACACAGATTTAAATATTAATAATTTAAATCTGTTGTTCTTGGTTCGTTGAGCTCGCCGACTCAACGCCGGATTCTGCGACGACGCGACGCCTCCCCGCGACGACGCGACGATCCCTCTCTTCCGCGACGAGCTTTTCCGCGAAGAACGCATGTGCGCGACGATCAACGAGGTAGGTATTTATTATGGGAATTACCCCTTTTTAATTTATTCCCGTCAATGTTTCTTAAATAAATTAATGAACCGAATTTTGAAAAATTTTATTCTTATTAAAATTGTTATTTTCCCGTGTGGAATAAAATTCTTTCGGTTGTTTATCTCTAACGCGGAGGGTGCGGGCCAAACGAACACGGCCCGATGACCCTCCGCCGTTCTTCGTTTTGTGCGGATTTGGCGGGCGACGACGAAACGTGCCGCAGCGGATGTTTGACGATTCCGCAGTAAAGAACGGATCCCGGGAGGAGCAATGGCGCAAACGGGAAGAGAATCGGACCACCGGAGCGATCTCGGTGGCCCGCGGAACTCACCGGCGGCCGTTGGCGGCAGCGCCCCGGTGCGCCGCCGGATGAGCCCGCTGCGGCTGAAGCCGCGGCGGCGGCGGCCAACGGACCCGCGGCCGCGTGGGTCCGGTTCGCCCGCGCGGGACGCGACTCTGCCGCGTCCGCGGTTCACCATCGCGGCCCACGCGGGCCGCGGTTTCCTCAGGCCGCGGGTCAACGCCCGCGGCGCCTGGCACTCGGCCGTCCGGCCGCACCGAGCCTGGCCGGTCCGACCGGCCGGGCCGGACCGTGCCAACCGGGTCGGGTCGACCCGGTTCGGGCCGACCCCGGGGGGGTCGGGCCGGGCCCGTACCCCCCTTCTTCGGACGTTTTCGTTCAAATGGCCGTATCTTGAGCTAAGAGCCTCCAAACGACTCTCCGTCAGCGGTAACGCGATCCTTGGATCGAGACGGTCGTGTCGGTATATCGCAATCAAGGTTTCAGAATACTTTGAGTTCGGCCGGGTTGGTTCGTACACGAGACCAACCGGGCCCTCGGAGCGGAAACGCTCATATCTTGAGCTACGGAAGTCCGATTGACGTGCCGTCAGCTTTGTTGAATTCCTCTATGTGAGACGGATCTTTTGGCATAATCCGCCCGAGGTTTGGACACAGGTTGAGTGTGGTCGGGTTGGTTTTGCCTTAAAAACCAACCGGGCCCCTGGGACGAAAATGCCAATAACTATCAGACCGGGCGTCCGATTGACGCGCCGTCTGCGACGTTGAGTTCCTGTTGACGATACATAACTTTTGGATACGTCAGCTTCGGACTTTGTGTCATTTGGTGTATCAGCCTCTCGGCTCATGGAGCGGACCCTTCCGAACGAGCTTGCTGTGTGCGGGAACCCTGGGCTGGCTGCGACTGCTACTTCGACAGCGACGACCGTGCAGAGATCCTCAGTGGACTGCGGCGACGACTGTGCAGAGATCCTCAGTGGACTGCGGCGACGACTGTACAGAGATCCTCCGTGGAATCCGACGACAACCGTGCAGAGATCCTCCGTGGACTCCGGCGACGACCGTGCAGACATCCTCCGTGGACTCCGACGACGACCGTGCAGAGATCATCAGTGGACTGCGACGACTACTGCACTCAGCGATCCTCCGTGGATCAGTGCTACCAGTCCTGTGTGGGCCTGATCCTGTGTGGGTTCGATCCTGTGTGGGTCAGCGCTCAGCGGTTCGGTGTGAGCCAGCGCCTACAGGTCCTGCGTGGGCCCGGTCCTGTGTGGGCCTGATCCTGTGTGGGTCCGATCCTGTGTGGGTCACTGCGGGGTTAGTACCTATCGATCCTTCGTGGGTCCGACGATTTAGATGATTCAGTGATCATCTTTATCGTCATCCGAAGAAGTATAACTGTGTGAGCCGAATCTTGTGTTACTCTCCTTTGTGGATTTTGTGAGCTATCCTGTGTGGATTTACTGTTTACTCTCCCTTGTGGACTGTGTTGTGCTATCCTGTGTGGGTATACGTTTTGCTTTCCTGTGTGGACTTGGTTGTGCTTGGGCTCGGACGTTGGAGCCGAACAGGGAATTGCAGACTTAGGTATATGTATGGGCATATACCTAATCCGTGTCAGATGTTACTTTGTGATTGTACTTTTCCTTTGTGGATTATCCTTTGTGGATTTCGGAAGACCTTCAGGGGTCTCGGGGTCCCTACTGAGTAGCTTATACTCACCCCTGAACGGGCTTTGCCCGCACTACGTTGTGTTGGTTGCAGACGACGGACAGCGCTGACCGGGGTGGAGGCGTGCAGAGCCGGACAGTACCTGGTGGTGGACCACTGGGTGGGACGTACTCGGAGCGGTCAGGTGGACCTGAGGACCAGTGGAGGCTATCTGTACTCACCCTTCAGGTGGTACTTCCAGAGGACGGCTCGACGCTACAGTTTTCCTTTTTCAGTTGCTGTTTTTCCTTTCAGTTGTACTTTACAGTTGGGCTTGTATTTCCGGCCCCTTTTACTTCAGCACAGCTTGTACAGTTTTTACTTAGTGTTTACTTTTCCGCTTTCTTACTATGTGGTGCTTGTTTACTTTCCAAAGGCAATGCCTTCCCTTTTTGTTGGGATTTACGACTTGGTGCTAGTCTCCAGCCCCTGGCCTATGGAAGGCGGGCTTGGGGTAGTCACGGCACGGGCCCCGAGGACGGGTCGTGACAAATTGGTATCAGAGGTGGTCAGTTCTACGGCAAACTCTGATATTTCTTCTATGTGAAGCAATAGTGTTTAGCGTATTGAGTGTGGTTATCAGTCCAGGGAGTCCAGTGTTGGTGCGGCGGCCGACGTATCCATACACCAGGACCCTGACTTCTGATTTCCGACTTAATGCACGAAAACATTGATTGCATGTGTGTTTCATGTTTTCTCTGTAATTACTTGTGTCAGCTCACAAGGTATACTGTTCTGACCGTGGCATACTTGTTTCCTTTTTAGGATGGCACGATGACAGCAGCCAGCTAGGGTTCCTAGAGTAGAGCGCGACGACAGCCCGCCGAGCGACGAGGCCTCGGTACAGGGCCCATTGACAGCAGAGGCATCGGCGGTACCTTTACCCGCTGAGCCCCCGATGCTTCCAGCACTGGCAGCTGACGACGCACGATGCCTCGGAGCTCTGCACGAGTTCCAGCGCCAGCGACCACCCATGTTTCGTGGGGAGTCGGACCCCCATGCAGCCGAGGACTGGCTGGAGGCGGTCGTCCGAGTTTTCAGGCTAGTGAGGACACCAGCAGACCTCATGGTGATCCTCGCGTCGAGCCTACTGCACGCAGCAGCAGGGCGATGGTGGAGCCTGATGATCCAGGTACACGATGAGGCCACCCTCATCTGGATGGACTTCGAGAGCCTCTTCCGCTCAGAGTTCTTCCCGGCCACCCTCCGTGCGGTGCGCATTCAGGAGCTTCTTCAGCTGCGGTAGGGCAGCTTGACGGTCGCTCAGTACGCGGTGAGGTTCACTGACTAATCTCGCTACTCGACAGATATGGTACGGGACCCCTTCTTTCGGGCCCGGACCTTCGAGCAGGGATTGAGACACGAGATCAGGGAATTGCTGATCTCCCTCAGCATCCCGACCCAGGCAGGAGTACTGGAGCGAGCCCTCCTGATAGAGAGCTTCCTGGCTGAGTCCACAGCGAGACCTACCGCAGGGCGGCAGATAGCGGAGTCTTCGGCAGCAGGTAGCCGACGGATGACTCAGGGTTCCAGGAAGACCAGGCCTTTCGGCAGACGACCCCGGGACACTGGCTCAGCGGTGTGGGGCACACTGCACGGAGCCAGCCTTCCGAGAGGCAGACAGTGCTACGAGTGCGGCGGGCAGGGCCACATGGCACATGACTGCCCGACCCGTCATACCGAGGGGCAGCAGACGGCGGAGGGACCACCCCGGCAGAGGCAGAGGGTCGACCGTGGCGGTCCGCAGTGTGGAGGCGGACGAGGCAGAGGAGCTGGCCGAGCAGCAGGTGGTGGGCGTCGCTTTGAGGCTCTGCCACCACCACCACTAGGAGGCCCGCCCCGACCACAGGGAGCTGGCGGGCAGAGACAGGCTCAGCTCCAGGCAGCAGAGGCCTACGACCACGGCGCGCCAGAGATGATTTGAGGTACGATCTGTGTCTATTCCACCCTTGCTGCAGTTCTGATAGACACATGAGCGAGTCACTCTTTCATAGCCACTGCCCTTGTTCGGAGCTCGGAGATTCTGACGGAGCCGTTGGCTCGATCCTTACGGCTTGAGACTCCTACGGGAGCATACTCGACGATTACGCACTCGTGCCAGCAGTGTGAGCTTACTCTAGGAGGCGAGAGATTTGGCTGGGATCTTCTTGTAGCGGCGTTGAGGCCTTACGACATCATCTTGGGCATGGATAGGTTATCTACGGTCCATGCTCAGATTGACTGCATTAGGCGCAAGGTGCGATGTGTGCGCACCAACGGGAGAAGGTTCACCTTCACCGGCGAGAAGGAAGCCTTAGCAGCACAGGATGGACTCACACAAAGGAGAGGTCAGCCCAACACTCATCAGTTGGCTATCCTCATCCTGGGAGCAGTTGACGTGCGGAGTCCCAGTTTTCCTGTAGTGGTGGATCAGTACGCGGACGTCTTTCCCAACGACGTTCCAGGACTACCTCCTCGCAGAGAGGTAGACTTTTATATTGACTTGTACCCCGGGACATCTCCGATATCCACTCCAGCATATCAAATGGCCCCCGCTGAGCTTCTAGAGCTGCCGGTACAGTTGGAGGAATTTCAGGGCAAGGGGTTCATCCGACCCAGTGTTTCACCCTGGGCTTCGCCGATTTTGTTTGCCAAGAAGGAGGATGGGAGCTTGCGACTGTGTGTCGATTATCGTCGCCTGAACCAGGTGACAGTGAGGAACAAGTATCTGCTACCCAGGATTGATGACCTCTTCGACCAGCTCAAGGGAGCACAGTGGTTCTCGAAGATAGACCTCAGGTCAGGCTATCATCAGCTAAGAGTTCAAGATGAGGATGTGCAGAAGACAGCCTTCAGGTGTCGATATGGCCACATTGAGTTATTGGTTATGCCTTTCAGCGTGACCAACGCTCCAGCAGTGTTCATGAGCCTCATGAACAGGATCATCCAGCCATACCTCGATCGATTTGTCGTAGACTTCATCGACGACATTTTGGTGTACTCGACGACGGAGGAGGAGCACGCCTACCACCTGCGTGTTGTGCTAGACACACTCCGAGAGCACCAGCTTTAGGGAAAGATCTCGAAGTGTCAGTTCTGGTTACGTGAGGTCCACTTCTTGGGGCACGTCATTTCTGAGGCGGGAGTTGCAGTGGATCCCGCGAAGATCGAGGCAGTGGTAGCTTGGGAGCCACCCAAGAGCGTGACAGAGGTTCGGAGTTTCTTGGGCCTAGCCGGATACTATCGGAGATTTGTGTCGGACTTCTCCAGAGTTGCGGCCCCACTCTCGGCATTGACGAAGAAAGGGAAACCCTTCGTGTGGTCAGACAAATGTCAGCAGAGCTTCCAGGAGCTGAGGCAGAGGTTGACCAGCGCACCTATCTTGAGGTTGCCTGAGGAGGGAGTTGGATACGTAGTCTACTGCGACGCATCAGGGACCGGACTCGGGTGTGTCCTGATGCAGGAGCGGGCCGTGATTGCATACGGATCACATCAGTTGAGGCTGGCTGAGCAGAACTACAATACCCATAACTTGGAGTTGGCAGCAGTGGTCTTCGCCCTGAAGACATGGCGGCACTATCTGATGGGCGAGGACTTCACAGTCTTTTCTGACTACCAGAGTCTCAGGTACATATTCTCCTAGAAGGACCTGAACCTGAGACAGCGGCGATGGCTCGAGTTCCTCCAGGACTATGACTTTGAGATAGTCTATACTCCTGGGAAGGGGAACGTGGTGGCTGATGCCCTCAGCAGGAGGACGGGCATCCAGCTACTTAAGGAGGCGACAGAGCAGCTAGCCGCTTTGCAGATATCCTTCGTGGATAGAGACGGAGCAGCCTTTCTTCAGTCTCTCACAGTATCTCCTCCGATTCTTCAGCGGGTCAGAGAGGCACATCGTGGGGACACTGACTGTGAGACACGACGTGCACAGATATCCTCGGGACAGGCACCTGATGGTTTCTCCCTTGGAGCAAAGCATGATGTCCTTTTTAGAGGTCTTACCTTGGTACCAGTCGCATTACGAGAGGAGGTGCTGAGAGAGTTTCACACTTCTCCTTTGGCGGTACATCCTGGAGTGGCGAAGATGTACCAGGATCTCAGGCGAAAGCACTGGTGGCCGGGAATGAAGAAGGCTCTGGTAGAGTTCGTTTCATGGTGACTCACCTGCCAGCAGGTGAAGGCAGAGCATCAGGTACCAGCAGGCTTGGTACAGCCTTTGGAGGTCCCGGAGTGGATGTGGGACGGGATATCTATGGACTTCGTGACTGGACTTCCACGCACTTCCAGAGGTCACGATTCCATTTGGGTGATTGTTGACCGACTCACCAAGTCGGCACACTTCTTACCCATCCGAGAGCAGGGCTCAGTGGAGATCATGGGGAGTCTCTACGTTCAGGAGATTGTACGACTTCACGGTGTTCCATCAACTATCGTCTCCGATCGGGACGCTCGTTTTACTTCCCGCCTTTGGAAGGGGTTGCAGGAGGCGTTCGGGACGCGGCTACGTCTGAGCACCGCCTTTCACCCTCAGACGGATGGTCAGACGGAGAGGACCATTCAGACTCTCGAGGACATGCTCCGCGCATGTGTCCTCGACTTTGGTCGCAGTTGGGAGGACCACCTACCCTTGGTGGAGTTCGCGTACAACAACAGCTACCACTCCACCATCGGGATGGCACCCTACGAGGCGTTGTACGACAGGCCTTGCAGATCTCCTTTGTGCTGGACAGACCCTGGAGAGTCAGCACTTGTGGGACCAGAGATGGTCCGGGCCATGACAGAGAAGGTCCAGGTCATCCAGGAGCGGATGAGGACAGCACAGATCCGGCAGAAGTCATATGCTGACAGGAAGCGGAGGCCACTAGAGTTCGAGGATGGCGACCACGTCTTCTTGCGTGTCTCACCTCGACGTGGTTTGCAGAGATTTGGACGAGGCGGCAAATTGTCTCCACGCTTCATCGGGCCTTTCCAGGTCCTCAGCAGGATTGGCGAGGTGGCTTATCGCCTGGCTCTGCCACCTCAGTTGCTCCGGGTGCACGACCTCTTCCACGTATCCCAACTGAGGAGATATGTGCATGACCCGACACACATCATTGACTATGGGGAGCTAGATGTGGATGATGGGGAGACTTTTACGGAGGTCCCAGTGGAGATAGAGGATCGACAGGAGCGGGTCCTACATGGGCAATCGATCCCTCTTGTGCGCATTAGATGGCAGCACGGGAACCTCCAGGAGAGCACTTGGGAGCGGGAGGCTCAGATGCGTGCTCAGTACCCACATTTGTTTCCCTAGTTTATGATGTATCTTTACGGGGACGTAAAGTCCTGAGGTGGGAGTAATGTAAAGACCCGTAAATTTCAAGGAAAATTTTTTTCTTAATTTTCTTTGGAATTTTACAAGAGCGCAGTTTCTGACGGCACCTGATTCCGAGGCCCGGTGTGCCCGGAATCATTTTCTGAATTTTGGCTCTGGTACGTTCAGTGAACGGACGAGCGGGTTTTTCTAACTTTTGAACCGGTGCCCGGAATTGAATTCTGAGGGCACCGATGAAATCACAGCGCCGGTATTCTCTTAGAAACTCCTCTTACAGAGTTTCGTTTTCTCGGGTGTGATTTTTAATTTTCGGGTTTAAAGTTAAGAAATAAAATAATTTTGCGACAACTTTATTTTATTTCACTTAAGCCACTTGGAAGCCACTTAAAGGAGGCTTGAACTGAGTTGAAGCGGATATGATGCTATCCAGAAATATCCTACCCCCTTGGTAGGATATTTGTGAGGTGGAGCCCGCACGAGCTCCGCCGTTTCTTTCCGCTAAGAAACGCACCCGCGAAAACCAGTCTTAATGAAAGTCAACTGATGCGTTTCTTAAATTCATAACAGACCATTTAATTGAGCGGTTTATTTCGTGAATTAAATGGGCTGTTTCTTTCGTTGAATTAATTCAACGAATTAATGGATCGTTTCTTAACCAGTTTTCAAATTCGTTGGCGTAATAATAAAATAAGGCCAACGAAACAACCCATGGTTATTTACGCTTTGAGAAGATTTGAGAGGACCCTCGTATCTTCTTCTCCCTCGCGAAGAACGCGATGAATACGAAGAACAAGAAGAACGCCGAACCCGGAAATCGACGACTCTTCCGTCCGAGACGTTCTTCCACGCTCCGATCTCCAATCACCGACCGTTTGAGGTGAGTGATTTCGGATTTCCTCTTAAGTTATTTTCTTTTGGTTTTAAACGAAACACAGATTTAAATATTAATAATTTAAATCTGTTGTTCTTGGTTTGTTGAGCTCGCCGACTCAACACCGGATTCCGCGACGACGCGACGCCTCCCCGCGACGACGCGACGATCCCTTTGTTCCGCGACGAGCTTTTCCGCGAAGAACGCCCGCGCGCGACGATCGACGAGGTAGGGATTTATTATGGGAATTACCCATTTTTAATTTATTCCCATCAATGTTTCTTAAAGAAATTAAAGAACCGAATTGTGAACAATTTTAATCTTATTAAAATTGTTATTTTCCCGTGTGGAATAAAATTCTCTCGGTTGTTTATCTCTAACGCGGAGGGTGGGGGCCAAACGAACACGGCCCGACGATCCTCCGCCGTTCTTCGTTTTGTGCGGATTTGGCAGGCGACGACGGAACGTGCCGCAGCGGATGTTTGACGATTCCACAGTAATGAATGGATCCCGGGAGGAGCAATGGCACAGACGGGAAGAGAATCGGACAACCGAAGCGATCCCGGTGGCCCCCGGAACTCGCTGGCGGCCGGAGGCGGCGGCGCCCCGGCGCGCCACCGGACGAGCCCGCCGCGGCTGAAGCCACGGCGGCGGAGGCCAACGGACCCGCGGCCGCGCGGGACGCGGCTCTGCCGCGTCCGCGGTTCACCAGCGCGGCCCACGCGGGCCGCGGTTTCCTCAGGCCGCGGGTCAACGCCTGCGGCGCCTGGCACTCGGCCGCCCTGCCGAGCCGAGCCAGGCCGGTCCGACCGGCCGGGCCGCACCCCAACCGGGCCGGACCGGGCCAATCGGGTCGGGTCGCCCGGTTCGGGCCGACCCAGGGGGGTCGGGCCGGGCCCGTACCCCCCCTTCTTCGGACGTTTTCGTTCAAATGGTCGTATCTTGAGCTATGGGCCTCCAAAAGACTCTCCGTCAGTGGAAACACGATCATTGGATCGAGGCGGTCGTTTCGGTATATCACACTCAAGGTTTCGGAATACTTTGAGTTCGGCCGGGTTGGTTCGTACACGAGACCAACCGGGCCCTCGGAGCGGAAACACTCATATCATGAGCTACGGACGTCCGATTGACGTGCCGTCAGCTTTGGTGAATTCCTCTAAGTGAGACGGATCTTTTGGCATACTCCGCCCGAGGATTGGACGCAGGTGGAGTGCGGTCGAGTTTGTTTTGCCTTAAAAACCAACAGGGCCCCTGGGACGAAAATGCTAATAACTCTCAGACCGGGCGTCCGATTGACGCGCCGTCTGCGACGTTGAGTTCCTGTTGACGATACAGAACTTTTGTATACATCAACTTATGACTTTGTGTCAGTTTATGTATCAGCCTCTCGGCTCATGGAGCGGACCCTTCCGAACGAGCTTGTTGTGTGCGGGAACCCGGGGCTGGCTGCGACTGCTACTTCGACAGCGACGACCGTGCAGAGATCCTCAGTGGACTGCGGCGACGACTGTGCAGAGATCCTCCGTGGACTCCGAAGACGACCGTGCAGAGATCATCCGTGGAATCCGGCGACGACCATGCAGAGATCCTCCGTGGACTCCGACGACGACCGTGCAGAGATCCTCCGTAGACTGCGGCGACGACTGTGCAGAGATCCTTAGTGGACTGTGACGACTACTACACTCAGCGATCCTCCGTGGATCAGTGCTACCGGTCCTGTGTGGGCCCGATCCTATGTGGGTCCGATCCTGCGTGGGTCAGCGCTCAGCGGTTCTGTGTGAGCCAGCGCCTACAGGTCCTGCGTGGGCCCGGTCCTGTGTGGGACCGATCCTGTGTGGGTCTGATCCTGTGTGGGTCACTTCGGGGTTAGTACCTATCGATCCTTCGTGGGTCCGACGATTTAGATGATTCAGTGATCATCTTTATCGTCATCCGAAGAAGTATACCTGTGTGAGCTGAATCTTGTGTTACTCTCCTTTGTGGATTGTGTTGAGCTATCCTGTGTGGATTTACTGTTTACTCTCCCTTGTGAACTGTGTTGTGCTATCCTGTGTGGGTATACGTTTTTCTTTCCTGTGTGGAATGGGTTGTGCTTGGGTTTGGACATTGGAGCCGAACGGGGAATTGCAGACATAGGTATATGTATGGGCATATACCTAAGCCGTGTCAGATGTTACTTCGTGATTGTACTTTTCCTTTGTGGATTATCCTTTGTGGATTTCGGGAGATCTTCGGGGGTCTCGGGGTCCCTACTGAGTAGCTTATACTCACCCCTGCACGGGCTTTTCCCGCACTACGTTGTGTTGGTTGCAGACAACGGACAACGCTCACCGGGGTGGAGGCGTGCGGAGCAGGATAGTACCTGGGGGTGGACCACTGGGCGGGACGTACTCGGAGCGGTCAGGTGGACCGGAGGAGCAGTGGAGGCTATCTGTACCAACCCTTCAGGTGGGACTTCCAGAGGACGGCTCGATGCTGTAGTTTTCCCTTTTCAGTTGCTGTTTTTCCTTTCAGTTGTACTTTACAGTTGGGCTTGTATTTCCGGCCCCTTTTACTTCATCACAGCTTGTACAGTTTTTACTTAGTGTTTACTTTTCCGCTTGCTTACTCTGTGGTGCTTGTTTACTTTCCAAAGGCAATGCCTTACCTTTTTGTTGGGATTTACACGTTGGTGCTAGTCGCCAGCCCCTGGCCTATGGAAGGCGGGCTTGGGGTAGTCACGGCACGGGTCCCGAGGACGGGTCGTGACACATAATATTTTTTGTAATTTTTTAAAATTTAGAGATGTTATATAAAAAAAAAATTAAATTTTCCTAAATAAATATTCCATGTAATCTTTTAAAAGAATTTTCATTTAAGCAGAAATAAATTGATGTCACATATTATTTACGGGATACAAAATACAATGAAACATTCCTTATTATTTATATGGATTGTTTAATCTTATAATGTTGTGATGTTTATGAAATATATTTCCTTTTCCATTGGATATAATGTGATGAATTATTAATATTTCTATAAATGCTATTATCATTTCACATGTTATGATATAATATGATGGATTTATTATCTTTTAGAACACATATGAATTGAAGATGATTATGTTATGAGTGTGGTTGGAATTATTTATCCCTTAAATTCATTGGGTAATGATGGATATCACATGACATAATGAGGATTATAATGGGAAGTAATCATTGTTTATTCACAGAATATATCCACTACGAAAGTGTTTCTAGTGAACCAAGACTAATACAATTGAATGGTGATTGAACTAAATCCACTATGAAAATCATGGTAGTTATCCATAAATAAAAATAAATTGTTTTCTTTTGTTATGTATATGTGAAAACCTTTGTCATATTCCAATGTTATGATTTTATATATCAAGTAATTTGATTCAATTAATATTATCGTCTTATAAACAGTTGTAATTTATTCCATGAATCAAGAATATGATCAATAATATGTTATAGGATGATTTTAAAAATTTATTCTCATTATTTCATTCCAATAGTATAATATAATATTTTAATGAATTTTGATATCTTACTTGTTTATCCCTATTAGGAATCATATCTCTTCTATTCTGGTGATCCCTTTCCCTATGCTATGATGAATGGTTTTAATAATGGTCTATCTAAGAATGGTTCTAAATATGAATACATTTGTGGGAGATGATGAAAAACACCTGTGAACTAATTTTTTATGTATCCAAATTATCAAAGCCACTGGAGATATATGTTTTTTTCATGGATCATTATGATATGTAATGAATACTCATATAATAAAATGTAATATATATGTATTAATATGTATGGTTAGATATAATTTTCCGTTATGTAAACACAAGTAATTAAATATATAACAATGATAAAATTCATTTATAGGGTGTGAGTAAATGACTCAGAAGGATACGAAAAATTCCCTTTACATTTGTGCATACGATTTGCAGTTGCTTTACATGAAAATAAATATTTTATAGATTAAAAATAATATTTCCCATAGGTAAAAATATATATATGTTCCTTAGATACCAGCAAACAATACATCTGTAATATATCTAATGAAACCTTGATGGATAGCCTGATATATTTCCCCATGTGGAATAGTCCCAAAAATTTATGACACATCCATCTGTAGGAATATTCCAATGCATTTTTTTGATATGCCTAAGACATACATCATGGTGAATGTCTATATCGGAATGAATTCACTCTCATCTATTAAGTCATGAGAAAATAACATATGATACCAAATGAAAATGAAAAATCAAACATCACATGATGTTAAATATTTTTATCATTGAAACAATCCATATACAAGAAACCATAAAGCAGTTATAATGCCTTTATTGACTACTCATTTGATTAGTCATCAGATAAAGGATTTTAAGTGTTACACATGCATGCCAAAAATCTTGGAAACTACCACTAATAGACATTCATATTTTCAAGGGAATCCTACATCATTTTATTGAGAATAAACTATATGATTCATCATGGAAATATAACATTAATTAATCTATGTATTATATAGATCATTCCAATCACCATGGTATCCAATTACTGATTCCAATTATATATTTCCATAATAAATAAATATACCTTGTGTGATAATTATTTATCCATACAAAAAAAATTTAAACAGTTGATTTTAACCAAAGTATGTGTTAACCATTTATTCATTAAAAAAAATTTAATTCCACTTATGATAGTAATTTTATCTCAATATTAATAATAAATAATGTTCAGATAATTGTTCTTTATAATTCATAAAAAATTATTGGCTATTTATCATTTAGGAAGTAATTTATCAGATTTGTGGAAAGAATATAATGTATTATTTTTTCAACTATACTAAAAATATGAAGCCTAGAACTTATTTCTTGAAAAATGATGAAATCAAGAATAGAGGAAGGATAATTGTTTTTTCATTCATGTAAACAAGAATTTGAACTTGATTTTCTTGAATAATGCCTGATAGTTTTCATTAATGGTTTTTGGACTACCCATACTTGATAGGATCATAGAAATAAACAGATGAAAATATATGTATATTTTATGAAAGTAAACCATAAACTAGTCAATGTTATTATGGACAATAAATTTAATTAACCATGTAACTTTTTTTATACTAAAATCATTAATGTATATATTTTAAGGCCATCCAAAATTTTCGATATATCCTTTAACCATGTCAAAAGAATTAAATCCCCTGATTTAATGATTGTAATATTTTCTAATATGATTTAATTCCACATTTTGGTAAAGAGTAAATGTAAATGACTGTATTTAGAGAACATTTTCCAGAAAAAGCCACAACATAGGGAAAATATGGATTAACCTTACATAGCTTTTAGTTTATGCATAAGGGTAGGGAGTTCTAACAGTATATAGTTGATGAATTTGTATTTTACCCATACTCAACTATTGTATAAATTTATGCATATTTTTGGAATCTAATTTTATCCTTACATTTTATATAGGATGTTAGACATAAACTTTTTTTGGAAGTAGGCTAACCTTATGTAAACATTAAAAATTAAAGCTTATATTTATATAGTTTGTGGATTACACTTATGAGGGTTTTTCGATATCAAGAATACCCTTCCGTTTTTATAGGAATTCATGGATAACCCATACATAGAGTATAGGCTACTCGTATTCCACCCAATTAAAAAAAGGGAAACCTTACGAAACCGTTATTAAAACTACTTCCCTTTACCAACCCCTTGTAAACCTAGGATTTTCATTATTGAAAACTATAATACCATATGTAAGGGTAATTTCAAATGGATATTTATATTTTCATATTATGAATATATAAATTATTAATAATGAGGGTTTAAATATAATTTGAAAATCATATAATTTTATAATTCTCCCTATCGAAGGAATTATCTTCCTCTAGAAGATTTTATATATGTCATTCCCAAGAAACCGTAGGGATTTAAAATAACTTATACAAGGAAAAAACCACACAAGCATAGACAAGGGTCAATAAGAAGATCTAACCTGAATGTGTACCGATAAGAGCAAGGAATGACCCCCAATGTACAACCCATATCCCATTCTATTCTATTATTTCGTAAATTCATTTTCAAATACACATATATAAACTCAAAAGTATAATTAAATAAGATAATATACAATAATTAAATGAAATATTGTCAATGAATATATCACAATTTCAATAGGAATATAATTATTTGATCTATATATAGATCATTAAATAAGTTTATATAGACTGTGAAACTGGGTGTCTATCATGATGAATGAACATACACAAAATACTTAAAATTAGAATATAATCATCATTTTCACCATCAAATGTGAATTATGCCATTAAAAATGTTAAATAGAGAACTTATAAATTCAACAATATATGGAAATTTAGAGGTCCACTATATAATGATGTTTAGATACCTGACATAGTTTTTCATCCTAATCCCAACACAAATTTTCTCATTTTTACAATAGGATGAATATCGTGAACTATGGTGTTTTAATGTGGTAGTATCCCAAAAATAATATTTTCCATTTCGAAATGGGTCATATCATTTATCTATTAACACATTCAACACTATAATTTGTTACATTTGTATCTATAGAGGAACAAAGCAATATGTTTCGTTGCACTTCCTAGTATAATATGTATGGGCCACAATAATGATATTGTTCTCAAAATGGTGTATGAATATAAGACCCTTGATTATTGAGGGTCAAAATGATAAATGATATGAAATATGTAAACTATGTAAAGCATTAATTTTAGGATCCTATCATATTTGAAGACCATAGTCAAATAGGTTGGTCTTCCAGTAGTGATCATGATAGGTTACCTCCCATGGGAGTTTCATTATGTGATTTTAAGTGGGGAAATAAATAATTTAAGGAACACATTTTCAATTTTAGAATTAATCATTAGTCTGATTATCATTTTGTACATATCGTTGGACTTTAGGGAAGGGACTGCATGCCCATGGGGAATCTGGTGGAACCATACAATTCTGGGCCAAACGTCCACATTAATATAGGGTTATTGTGAAATGTGTATGTTATAGTTTTTGGATAAGTCATTTGGATAAATGTGTTTAATTTTACTTATGGTTTGTTAATTTTTATCATTTAATTCAGTTCCTAATTTTTTAATCAGTGTTTACTCATTTGACCAATTGATCAATTTTTTGTCAGCACAATTGGTACATTTTTAGTAATTGTATTTTTATATATTATATTAGGTCATTTTGGTTGTCTTAGGATTGGCCATTAGATTCATTTATAATTTATGTAATTTTTAGTTATATAATTTCATTTATTCTAAGTGAGGTTATTATATTAATTTTGGTTTAGGTCATATTCGTTGAAATCATTTTATGTTAGGTCATTTTGTTCATTTTTTGGTTCTTTTTAGGTAATTTGTATTGTTTATTGATAGGTTAATTAGGTAATTTTATTTTATGTCTTTTTTATCATAGGCCTTTAATTTTTTTTATTTTTTTATGCCAATTGGTTCAATGGGGTTAGTTTATTCATCTTATACCATATTTTTTGAAAGATTTTCATTTGTAGATATCATATTTCCTTAATTTTGGGATATTTAATTTTTGGTTTTTTCATTTTGTACATATTGTCCATTTGTTCATTTTTGATTTATTTTCTTGATCAATTTGGTTACATAAAGTGATTAGTTTTATGTTAGGTTATTTTTTTTCTTTATTCATTTTAGTTGATTTCTATTTGGACAATTTCGTTATATTTATATTATTTCATTTTTAGTTACATAATTTAGTTTATCCTGGGTTAGGTTATTTGGTTATTTACTTTTGGTCACATATAGTTAGTCAATTTTGGGTTAGTTAATTCAGTAAATTATTGGGGTATGTAATTTTTATGTGAGATGATTTTCATTATTTTTGTTAATGTGATTTAGTTCATATTTTGGTTATGTCATTTTTTATTTAGTTAGTTTTTAAATTTTTTATATAACATTATTTTACATAATTCTATGTCATTTGTTTTGTTTTATATTAATTTTGTATTTTTTGTAAGGAAATATGTTTTATATGTTTAGTTGATTCATATTTATGGTAAGTTTATTAGGATAATTTAGGTAATTTGGTTATTTCATAATTTAGGGTTAGGTCATCTGAACAATTAATAATCATTAAGATAGGTGAATTTGATCAAATTTTAGTAGGTTTTTTGGATTAAGTCATTTTGGTTGATTTGGTTTCGTCCATTTTCGTCATTTTTTG
Organism: Viscum album; assembly: GCA_963277665.1. Taxonomy (NCBI): domain Eukaryota; kingdom Viridiplantae; phylum Streptophyta; class Magnoliopsida; order Santalales; family Viscaceae; genus Viscum; species Viscum album. Next base: position 118,011,233 of record OY728127.1, read on the forward strand.
GTTAAGTCATTTTTTTGTTACATAATATGCTTCTTCCTATGATATGATATTTGTTTTATTTTCATTAATTTACTTTGGTTGAGAACATTTTGGATTAGGTCATTTTTTTATTTTTGGATTATATCATTTGGGAGTTAGTTAATTTGGATTATTTTATGTTAAGTAAATTTGTTTGATTTTGGGTTATGTAATTTTTTATTGGGACTTTTTTTAATTTCTTGTTTGGTTTTGGACACTATGTCCACAATGGGTTAGGTTATTTTGATTAATATGTTTTATGAAATTTGTATAATTTTTAGTTCTTCCTTTTCATAATTTTGATGATCTTATTTTCAGTTAGGGAGATTGGTTCATTTTTGGGTAATTATATTTTTTTGTTAGGTAATTTGGTTCATTTCATCTATGTATTCAAATTTTCGTTTTGGGTTATCTCATTTGATCAATTGTTAATTTTTTCAATTGTGAATTATTAGGAATTGTTTTTCAACTATATATTTTGGTAGAAGAGTATTTATTGGGTTAGAAATATATTTCTTTTGACCCCAAATTTTATTTAAAACAAATAAATAAATTATGTATTCTTATAAAAACAATTGCTTTTTCCGTCTATATGTCCCTTAATGATATTTTTGCGCTCAGATTGAAATTTAAATTGATTTTCACAGAGTTTTAATGATGGTTAGGGATAAGTAAGAGGAATAAATGAAAAATGTTAAATATTATTATGATAATAAAACATACTATATATTAAAATAATTGTTTTGTGGGAAAATTTATACAAAGTCGATGTATTCACTTTTTTGATGTAACATTTATTTATATAACGATGATGGAATAATCCTCTGAAACTATAAATCATAAGAAACCTCACTTATACAAGATTGATTTTTTTTTCATAAAACCCAATATTATAATGTGGTCAAGGTCGAGTTATTATAGTTGATATAATAGGAATGGTATATTTAACGTTGTATGTTAGGATATTATTATCAGTGTATAATTAAAATATTTATAAAACATTGGGGGTTAATATTTCAGAGTGAAATCATATTTTAATAGTCTTATATGACCCTATATGTTTGTATGTTATTTATAAATGTTTGTATTTTTGGACATTTCAATTTATAGGATATTTAAGAAAGACATAAATTGCATAAATCATAATTTATTTTATAATTTCTATGCTTATATCATTTATATGGAAACATTCAGTTTAAAAATAAATAATTTGTTATATGTTTTAATAGTGTCCATTTTACTGACTAAATATATTTTATCGGGATGAATGGAAAAAGATTAATGATATTATTTTTATATATTTCATATGATTTAATAATTACTATCATATAAACAATTTCTCCACTAATTTTGAAACAAATTTAAAAATATAAGTCACCAATAAGAAACTATTTATTACTTTCAACACCATTTCATTTAATTTTCTTATGGTTGGTGTATTGTTTTTATTTTATTTCAATATCTCAATTGATCCATATCATTAAAAAAGTAAAATATCAATAAAGAATTGTATTTTTCTTTTCATGATAATAAGAATTCATATTAATAAGTTATATGACATTTCAACACCATTAATGGACCCCATTGATGTATTTATTTTATAAATTATTTTCTTATGTTCTAATAATGTTACACAATTGAATTCATATAGAAAAATCATAAGTATATATTTCAAATGATTGCCTTATAAGAGTGAATTATTAATGAATTAGATGAAATTTCATATTTAAAGAAATAAGAAAGAATTTTATTGAATTGTATGTATATCATGGATATTCTAATTAATTTGAAATATTATGATAATCATGAAACACATAAGGATATTTCATATAGTTGATATTTTTTTCATAATTTTGAAAAGGATTCTTGATGGAATTGATACCTTTGAAAATTGGTGTAGAGAAAAGGTTAAAATAGTTTGAAACATTCATTTAAAGATATATGATAAGGGTATGAATAAAAAATCAGTTTAATATATTCTTGAAGTTATGGAAATAATCGTAAATAATGATTATTTTATTTTGGGTGAAATTATGCTCTATAAGAAGATGAGATGGTTGAAAAATTAAATTAATGATTTAAGATATTATTGGAGATTTTCATCAGATTTTTTAATTCATTATACGATTTATAATAAAATAGTTTTAATTAATGGAAATCTCATCACATTAGGAAATTTTTTGGGTATTGATAATAGATTCAATAGGTGAAAAGGGTGTACTACAACTATAATCCTATGTGATTTCCAAATTATTATTACATTGTTTTTTAATTAAATATTTTTTATTAATAAATATTAAGCGGATTTTGAAAACATATGTTCAATATTATAAATAACCATGAGGTTGTGAAGTTATTTTGTGGATAATTTATTAATGTTATTTTAAAATAATTATATGATTAATGTAAATATAATATTATGAGAATTTATTATAGAATTAAATCCTGAATTATATTTTGAAAAAAAATATTACATTAATGTAGATTTGTGGTGATTTAGGACATTTATTCAAACTATTATAACATATTTCTGATTATATAACTATAAAATACAATTTTGTAGATTGGTTATTGTTATTTGGAGAAAAATAATGAATTTATCTTGGAATAATGTGTGGTATAACCAATATAATAATCAATTTTCAATCTATGTAAAAAATATTTTTAATAATTTATGGATTGTTATTCATATAATGAATTAGATTTAAATTTATATATTTCCGATAATATTTTGAAATTAATGTATTGTTTCATCTAACAAAAATTTTCATTTTTTGAATACTATTGAATTTTTCTAATAGTTTTTATTTTAGTTAATGTATTATTAAATATGGAATATTTAGTTACCCTTTTATAGAATTATGTGATCCATTTTAATATTATTTCAATGAAATAGGCATGAAATAAAAAATTAATACTTATCACTTAGATAAAAAGATGATATTTTGGTGGAAATTGAATAATGAAATAAATTATTCAAGTCAGTTATTTATATTTATTATTTTATCAATCTGGATGGAAATCAAATGCATCCACTCTAGTAAAAAAATTCTAGAAAATAACAAAAATAATCCTATTAACATCATTTCTAATGAATTGATGGTTTTTTCAAAACACATTGACATATGGTTTTGTGACCATTTGACTTCGCATGATCATTCAATTTATTATTATAAATAATCAATATCACTCTATTATATTATTTTTGACAATTTTTTTCCATGTCTATATTATTACATCCCTTAATGTTTCAAAAATTTTGAAACCTATTATTATTTATTCTGAATGACCGTTGTACTTCTCATTTCAAGAGGTAGTTATATTAAAAATTTTTCTATTATTTTGTTTCTAGAAAAAAAATTAATTTAAAATTTCCACAAAAAAATTACTAAATAGGGGAATTTAATATCAAATTACTCTGAAATAAATACTATATTAGATTTCATAAAATCTATAAAACATTAAGCTTAAGGAAATAAAGAAATATTTTTATTTTTATATATCCATTATTATATATCCAATGAATTGGTAGGATTAAATATGACTAAATTAATATGAAAAATATATTATGTTCCTAATAAATACAAAATTATTTATTAACACTCCTCATATAAGAACATTATTTAACATATTGACATTTTATTCTTCAAAAATATGTTTCCTTCAAGAATGGTTTTGTTGTATTATATGATTAAATAATATATTCAATTTATATAAAATTTATAAAAAGAATTTTTTAATAGTTTTTTTAATTAATCCATATATTATTATATTATTATGATATTTTGACATTCATTTGAAAATTTTTATTTTTAATGAATAGTGAAAATACTGATTTTTGAAATCCTATCATTTGTTTTCATTAAATAGAGTAATTTATATGTAACCTTTTGATATATATTTTTACAAAAAATAGAATAATTATAATTTATTTATATAGAATCTAAAGGATTACCTTTTAATCATCATTATACATTAATTTGGAAAAAAAAAATTCTTAGAAAACACTTTTCTTTCTAAACCATTTTTCATTTATTTTTTTAGTATTAATTAAAAAATAAATTATTCGATATATTTTAATATAATAATAAACATTCGATTGAAAATATTAAATAATATAGTCCAATTTTTTTAATTATTTCTCTTTAATTTTTTCCATTATGAATATTAACCATAATAAATTTTTATTATCATGGAAATGCTAAATAAGGTAATTACATTTAAAATTAATATTAGATACACTCAAAATTGACAAAAACATTTTATTTTATCTTATGGGTGTTGGATCTGAATCTACGGATTACACACAAGAGGGGGGTGAATTGTGTCTTTTCAAAATTATTATAATCTCTTCAATTTAGACAAATTCTGTCCACTATGCTTTTGCACGATTAAATATGCTGCGGAAAAAGTAAAAGCATGAACACACGGATGTATAGTGGTTCGGGGAACAGAAGGCCCCTAGTCCACTCCACCAACGCTCAAATCCACGAGCTTGGCGATTTTCACTATCTGGTCCTCGTTTCCACAGACCTGTCCACAACTGAGTACAGGAAGTTGACACCTTTACAAGATTCAGGCAAACACAGCCTTCCTGGTTCAAACACGAACCCACACAGCTTAGAACGAGAAGATGATCACTCAAAAATAAAAAGGGTTTCGATAAAGAAAACACTTCTCCAGTTGTTCTTCACAATTGCAACAGAAAGCAATTGACAGTAGATATATCGTTGTCTTCAGAAAATTTAGATCTGTAATCAAAACAGTTCTTAGTCGATCCAGTTGCAATAGATATTACCAGAAACTTCACAACTTCAGCAGCAATAGATTCACAACAGATAGTCGATGTAGAACACGTGAATCTGCTATCAAGATCTTCCTTCGGTAATAAAGGTTTTACACTTCTTCTCGATCACCAGAAAAGAATGCCTTTTCACAGTCTCTGTTTCTTGCTCGTTAAAAGATCAATCTATATCTTTCACACACTTTTCTGTGTATATATATATCCGAAGTTTCCAAGATAGAACATATATATTCAAATATGAGAAATTCTTCCACATAAATAGATCCATGAAAATCTCCTTTAGATTCGCGATATTAAAAAGAAATAACAGATCCGTTGTAACTCCCCTGAAGAATCGGCAAAAAAAGCTCCGTTTAAATCAATCATTAATCCGTTGTAAATGGTCTTTGATTCAGTCAAAGTCGTACTTAAGAATCAGCTCGAAATCCGCCTAACAATCCGCTTGTTTGACCAATGCAAAAGGAAATATCGTCTGTCAAAAATATCCCGACGCCAAACGTAGGGTTGATGACGTGGCTCCAAACGTAGGGTTCACAAACGTAAGGTTCACAAACGTAAGGTTCAGAACGTAAGGTTGAACATACATTCTTTCTCTTCAGCATTCAAACGTAGGGTTGATCATCCATACTTTGTCCTGCTTCAACTCTCCAAAGAACGTACGGTTGATTATAAAAGTAAGGTTGATGATCCATACTCTTGAGAAACAAACTCAACACTGAAAACTAACGTACGGTTTCTCTTCCATACTTGTCCAACAACAAAAACGTAAGGTTCCTTCCAAACGTAATGTTCTTCTTCAATACTTTTCAACAACGTAAGGTTCATTAACCATACGTTTCAAAATAACGTAAGGTTCCTTAACCATACGTTTCTTTTAACATAAAAAGTAATCTTTTCATCCATACGTTACGTTCATCAACGTAGGGTATGAACAGTGATTCCAGTACGCGCTAAAATTGATCTCGCGCTACAGTGATTCCAGAACACGCTAAAATTGATCTTGCGCTACAGTGATTCCAGAACACGCTAAAATTGATCTCGGAATAAATGAAGTATGAAATCTCGTTGTATGAAATAAATAAATAAAATAAATTCCTGAAAAATACTCAACGAAATAATTAGTAAATAATTAAGGGTATTTGTGAGCATCAAAATCATCATAAAGAGACAGAGTATTATTTAAAATAATCTCCCCCTTTAAAAAACATTATTTTGAATTGTTTGAAAACAATACATTGCTCAACAATCTCCCCCTTTTTGATGATCACAAAACCCATAAAATAATAGAACTAATTTAATTGCAATATTTAAAATTTTAGAATTCTGAAAGGATTAAAACAATATTTAACTGTAATAAAATTTCTCCCCCATAAAAATAAATTTTCTGCTAAAAAATAGATAAAAGATAAATGTTTTCTCCTATATATCCAAATTTATTCATAGGAAACAAATGAATTTAAATGTTGTGTTTATCCAAATTCTCCCCCTTTTGTGATATCAAAAAGAATGAAAAATTACGGATTTGAACACATTCAATATTGCACTGAACTATAAGTAAATGCTATAATTAACTGTGTATGAATAAGTGAATTTGTTATACTGGCTAACTTAATCATAAATCAATAAAAAACAAAACAAAAAGAAATAAGAAAAGAATTTTCATTCACAAGCTGTTATATATAAACGATTGTGATATACAGAGGAATCAAGGTTCATGGATAAGACAGGGAAAAAAAGGTGTCTATCTCCTTTGAATCACGGTCTTGATCTCTGTAAACTGTTCTCTGAGCCTCTTCATCATCCCATCTCCTAACTTGATGATAAGATCTCTTTTCTCTTGAGTCATATGAATATCTTCAATCAAATTAACTCTGAAAAACTCATGCATTCTCTCTTCTTTTTCAACAAAAAGATCCATCTTTTCTGATAACTGATTCAAAAGAATCCTAATCGGTTTCTCTCCAGATGTCAACTGATCCACTAAAAATTTCTGATTATCTAGCAAAACTGACAAAGGGGCACTATTACACTGAAGATCGTGTAATCTGTCACTCATATTGCTTAGTGCTCCTGTAATTGCTTGAAATCTCCGAATCAAATCAGGTGAAGAACCTGATCCACTCATAGCATTGTTTGCAACAGACTCAAATTTATTCTCCATGTAAATCTTCATCTCAGACAAATCATCTTTCTTTACCATCTCTGATTTTAACTGATCAACAGCATGCAACATATCAGTCTTAAACAAATATACTTCCTGTCTTGAAACAGTACATTCTTTCAGCTTCTGAAACTTCAACTGCTCTATGTTCAGAGAATTTCTGAGACTAACATTCTCAGATTCTATCTGAGAGATACGCTTGCACAGCTCAACAACTTCTTCTTTTCTCGAATCAGGGGCACCCTGTGCTCTATTCTCATGTCCAGAAAAAGGTTGATGAGGCAGGGCAAGTGGTAAGGAATCTGCATCTGACTGTTCTTTGTCCTTGTCCTGACAAGGTTGATCCACTGAACTAGCTTTTGAACCCTGAAACTCTTCCACTGAAAAATCTTCATGAAGTACCTCTTTATTAGCTTCAGAAGTACGTTCATCACGAACAGTAGTCTCTCTGACTTCTACTGAATGGTCAAGAACAATATTTTCATGTAAATCTTGAGGTCGGGCCACTTCATCACCAGGCACTGCCTCCATAAGTTGTTCTTGTGGAATTACTTTTTCAACAGCCACAACAGCAGATTGAGGTTCTTTTTGGATTTCCGGTTGAGCTACTGGTTCCTCTATCGGTGCAGTCTGCTCCACAACAGCTTCTCTCACAAATGAATAAGAAATTACCGGTTCAGAGGATTTCAAGGCAGGAGAGGTAATTTCTTCATCAATTGACCTCTTCCTTTTAGATTGAAGTCTTCTTGACTTCTCTCTTCCTCAACTTCCTCCATATCAAAGCGAATTCTCCTTGCCACTGTACTAACTCTTGATTCTGCTTGTCCCTCCTTGGACTTAGCCGGTTGAGCCTGAGCACTCTCCGAGTCTTCCTCAGCTCCAACAGGTAAGAGTTTTCCTTTAACAGTGCTCCAGAAGTATCCTACTTTCCTCAAAGTTCCAGCATTAAAAACATTACTGTGGTGACATTTCACCCCAGCATCTACCAATCTGATCATTCCTCTTTTAAACAAAAACAAAGAAATGAACCTTCCATAAGGGAAAAAGGTCATTCTTGCTTCACTCTGACAGTAGTATCTCAGATATCTTATCATAAACCGAGGAAAATTAAACTTAATATCACACATCAGAAGATACATTATGTACATGTCAGGGTATAGGATTTTCTCTATCTCAGCCATCCTTGGTGCTAAACCAGTCTGAACAAATTTTACCAAGATTTTCTGATCGGGCTCCAAATCTTTAATAAACATTTTCTTTATCACTCTGGTTCCAAACAGAAAAGACATAATGTCTTCAGACTTATGTACAGAATCTCTAATATTCCGTAAATCGAAATGAAAAACTCCTTCATGAGGGCAGTTAAGAATTTGACTTATCTCTACAGATGATATGGAAAAGTCCTTATCCTCTATTTGAGCCAATAAACTATCCTCTGTATCTCCAAGGCTAAACTGAACAGTTCTAAAGAAATGTCTCATTTCTGCCTCATAAAGAAACTCAGAATTTTCACTATTAAAAGCTTGCTCATGGCTTTGAAACGACAACGCTTGCTTCAACAGTAAATTAGTTTCAAACAGCCATTCTAAATCGATGACTTTACCTTGCAGTATTTTCCGACCAACTACTTTAGGTTTCTTTGCAGCACTGCTCTCAGCTTCATCTGGACACTTAGTCTTTGCCATTTCAACAACGATTTCTGAAGGTTCGTAAGTTTAGGGTTTGATGATTCAGAAAAGGGTTTTGGAGCAGATGTGCGGTTCTAGGTTTTCGAAAGGGTTTCCGAAAAAGGTGAAACAGTTTAGAAGGTGAAACGGTTCTGACAGCCTTGATTCCCGTGTAATCACTAATCATTACTTTTATTTAAAACAAAATAAAATTACTTTATAGCGGGAAACAAAAATTAAGCAGAATTCGAAAACAGAATAAGATTAAAAAAAACTATTTAAAATTAAATAAACCTAACTCCCCCTTAATAAATTCAAACCTTTCCGTGGGAAGTGGTTTAGTAAAAATATCTACTAATTGATTTTCTGTATTTACAAATTCTAAAAATATATCCTTTTTAAACACATGATCTCTTAAAAAGTGATGTCTTATATCAATGTGCTTAGTTCTAGAATGACTAATAGGATTTTTTGAAATATTAATTGCACTAGTATTATCACATAAAATAGGTGTATTATTGAAATTTAATCCAAAGTCCATAAGAGTGTTTTTCATCCACAACACCTGTGCATAGCAACTACCTGCAGACACATATTCTGCCTCGGCTGTTGACAGGGCAATTGAGTGTTGTTTCTTACTAGACCATGATACTAAAGACTTTCCTAAAAAGTGACATGTTCCTGAAGTACTCTTCCTATCTAATCTACAGCTTCCAAAGTTAGCATCTGAATATGAAATTAAATTAAAATCAGAGGTTTTTGGATAAAGCAGAGATTGATAAATAGTACCTTTTAAATATCTAAAAATTCGTTTAACAGCAGTTAAATGGGATTCTTTGGGATTTGATTGAAATCGAGCACAAAGACATACTGAATACATTATATCTGGTCTACTAGCAGTAAGATATAACAAACTACCAATCATACCTCTATATAACTTGTTGTCCACTGATTTTCCAGTTTCATCCAAATCAAGTTTTATATTAGTACACATAGGAGTTGTAAATGTTTTGCTGTTTTCAAGTCCAAATTTCATAAGAAAATCAGTAATGTATTTGCATTGATTTAAAACATTTCCAAAATCTTTTTGAAATATTTGAAGACCCAAAAAGAAATTTAATTCTCCCATCATACTCATTTAAAATTCTTTTTGCATTAATTCTGAAAATTCATGACAAAGAATTTTATTGGTCGATCCAAAAATTACATCATCAACATAAATTTGAACCAACAAAACATTATTTTTCACAGTTTTCTTAAAGAGTGTTGGATCTGCTAGTCCAACAGTAAAATCATTTTTCAAAAGAAAAGAACTTAGTCTTTCATACAAAGCTCTAGGTGCTTGTTTAAGGCCATAAAGAGCTTTAGTAAGTTTGAAAACAGAATCTGATTTTTGAGAATTTTCAAAACCAGGAGGTTTCTCAACATAAACTTCCTCCATTAAATAACCATTTAAAAAGGCAGATTTAACATCCATCTGAAATAATTTAAAATTCATATAAGATGCATAGGCTAAAAGAATTCTAATGGCTTCTAACCTGGCTACAGGTGCAAAGGTCTCATCATAATCTATTCCTTCTTCTTGATTATATCCTTTAGCTACTAATCTTGCTTTATTTCTAGTTATTATCCCTTGATCATCCTGTTTATTCCTAAAGACCCATTTAGTTCCTATTACTGGATAATCATGTGGTCTTTCAACTAATTCCCAAACCTTATTTCTCTTGAACTGGTTCAATTCATCCTGCATTGCTATTACCCAGCTCTCATCATCTAAGGCTTCTTCTATGGTCTTAGGTTCTTGTTGGGATAGGAAAGCAGAGAATTCAACTATGTTTCCAAAGTTTCTTCTAGTTTGAATACCAGTCTCTAAGTCACCTATCACAGATTCTAAAGGGTGATTCTTTAAGGTTCTAGACTGTCTAGGCATTACATTCAAAGGTTCTTCAGTGTCATGTTCTTCTGAACTGGACTGAATTTCTTTTATATCATTTTCAAAGTCATTCATTAAATTCTCAAGTCTCATGTTTTCATTAGAATCAGGTTCATCTATTTGTTCTATCCTTTTCTCAAAAGGATCAGATTCATCAAATTTCACATGAACTGATTCTTCAACAATCCTTGACTTTTTATTATAGACTCTATAAGCTTTGGAGGTTGCAGAATATCCTAAGAAAATACCTTTATCAGATTTTGGATCAAATTTACCAAGATTATCTTTGGTATTCAAGATGTAAACCTTGCATCCAAAAACTTTAAAGTAATTTACTTTAGGTTTTCTGTTATTCCATAGTTCATAGGGTGTCTTTTTCAAAATAGGTCTTATTAAAATTCTATTCATTATATAACAAGCTGTATTAACAGCTTCTGCCCAGAAATATATAGGTAGGCTATATTCATTTAACATAGTTCTAGTCATTTCTTGAATAGTTCTATTTCTTCTTTCTACAATCCCATTTTTTTGAGGTGTTCTTGGAGCAGAGAAGGTGTGTTTAATACCCATGTTTGAGCAAAAGGAATTAAATTCCTGGTTCTCAAATTCTCCACCATGATCACTTCTCAATGAGATTATATTAAAACCTTTTTCATTTTGAATAGATTTACAAAAACCTTCAAATAAACTAAAAGCATCACTTTTATATTTCAAAAAGAAAATCCAAGTAAATCTAGAATAATCATCAACTAATACATAAACATACAATTTACCAGCTAAACTTGCTACTCTTGAAGGTCCAAACAAATCCATATGGATAAGTTCTAGAGGTTTAGTTGTAGCAACTTTATTAACAGATTTGAATGATGATTTGTGTTGCTTGCCAAACTGACATGCATCACAGAATCAGTCATTTTCAAATTTGAGACTAGGCAAATCAGAAACTAGATGTTTCTTAGATAATTTATGTAAAGAATATATATTGCAATGACCAAGTCTTCTATGCCAGATCCAGGATTCACTTATATTAGCAGTTAAGCAGTTTACTTGTTGTTTACACAAGGAATACAAATCCAAAGTATAAACATTATCAGTTGTGGGTGCTCTAAACTTAAACAATTTATCTTTAGAAATAGTACAACTATTGTTAGTAAAATCAACAGTGTATCCATCATCACAGAGTTGAGAGATACTTATCAGATTGTGTTTTAACCCTTGTACATAAAGTACTTTGTTGATTTAGACTGTCTCTTGATCTCCAACTGTTCCAATACCAATAATCTTTCCTTTGGCATTGTCACCAAAGGTGACAAGTCCTCCTTCCTTTCGAGTAAGTGAAGAGAAATTAGCTGAAGTTCCACTCATGTGTCTTGAGCAGCCACTATCCATATACCATATTTCTTTCTTTCTTTGGTGACCTGCTACCTGCAAAGACATTCAAACAAATTGCTTTGGTACCCATATTTTGTTGGGTCCAGGAGTGTTAGCAAGCAGTGATCTGGGTATCCAGATTTGCTTTGATTTCTTAAAATTGATTGAATCATATAGATCGTTGGAAATATAAGCTTTCTTAATTCCACATATTTGAGGTTGTCTTAGAAAACAGTTTTTAGCTATATGAACTTTTGTTCCACAGAAGTTACAAATAACCTGTTTAGTGCTAGGAACAAAATAATTTTTGTATAACTTAGGTTTTTCTCCTTTACTTCCAATTCCAAACCTTTCCTTTTTAATTACAGTTTTTCCAAGTATCTCATTTAAGGTGTTTTCTCCTTTTGTAAAAACTAATGCAGCCTTTTTATAAGATTCTACTTCATCCTGTAGAGTTTTTATTTTTGATTCAAAATTAATTTTATTTGAGTCAGCAGAGTTGTATCTGTCAATTAATTCCTTATGTTGTTTTAGCAAAGTATTTCTCTCATCTGAAATAGCTTTGTGCAAGTTCTTTATAGATTTATATTTTTTAAATAATGAGTCATACCTTTCTTCAACCATATTGCAGTAAGCTGCAAGTTTTTTATTTGAGAAGCTTGTTTTAGAGTTTGATTCATTATTTGAGTCAGAGGAGTAGTATGAGTGTACCTCATCAGTTTCAGCCATGAAACACATATTTGCTTTTAAATTGGCTTCCTCCTTCTCTGAGCATGATTCAGAAGAATTACTTGAGTCTTGAGAAACACTCCAAGTAGCTTTCATAGCTTTCTTGTCTTTCTGCTCTTAATCATCTCTTTTGAAGAATTTCATCTTCTTTGCATCTTTCAATTTTGGGCAATCCGGTCTGATATGTCCCATCTTTTTGCATTCATAACTTCTCACTTCCTTGCTATCCTTTTTGAAGGATTTCTTGAAGTCTTTATTCTTACTATAGAACTTTCTGAATTTTCTGGCTAGCTGAGCCAGTTCTTCATCCGAATTTGAAGAATCAGAGCTTTCTGATTTAGCACTTACTTCTCTGTTCTTCATCTTTCTATCCTTTTGTTGAGAAGTCACTTTCAACGCAGTGTTTTCCATTTTTATGTATACTTTATGCTCATTTACCTCATCTTACATTTCAGCCTCGTACATCATCAATGTACCAATCAGTTCTCTCATAGTTAGATATTTAACAGAAGTTGATTGTCTGATTGCTGCAGAGATTCCATTCCATCGAGTAGGAAGTACTCTCAGTACCTTCAACGCTTGATCAGCCTGCTTGATTGGTTCTCCTAGAGCTGTTATATTATTGACAATTTCTGTCAATCTTCCATTCATCTGAGTGATGCTCTCTCCTTCAATAATTCTGAAAGTATCGAATTTTAACTTAGCAGTTGCATATCTCATCTGTCTTACATTATCTGTTCCTTCATAAGCAACAGCTATTGTTTGCCACATTTCATATGCAGTCGGGCATTGAGATACTCTGTTAAATTCATCTGGTCCTAGACCACAGATGATTGCATTCATAGCTTTTGAATTTATGTCATACTCAGCCTCTGTAGCAGCACTCCATGTATCGGGATTTTCAGGAATTTCATAGGGAGTCAGAATCTTTGAATAGACTTTGTAACCAAGATTTTTCAGATAAATAATCATACGTGATTTCCAGCAGCCATAATTATCTCCATTAAAGTAAGGTGCTCTGACCATTGACATTCCCTCTCTCATATCAGCCATGATACACTATGTATAATCTTTAAATACTTCTAGCTTGATAAGACTTTAAAAAATAAGAAGCTCCTCCTTTGATACCAATTGTTGGATCTGAATCTACGGATTACACACAAGAGGGGGGTGAATTGTGTCTTTTCAAAATTATTATAATCTCTTCAATTTAGACAAATTCTGTCCACTATTCTTTTGCACGATTAAATATGCAGCGGAAAAAGTAAAAGCATGAACACACGGATGTATAGTGGTTCGGGGAACAGAAGGCCCCTAGTCCACTCCACCAACGCTCAAATCCACGAGCTTGGCGATTTTCACTATCTGGTCCTCGTTTCCACAGACCTGTCCACAACTAAGTACAGGCAGTTGACACATTTACAAGATTCAGGCAAACACAGCCTTCCTGGTTCAAACACGACCCCACACAGCTTAGAACGAGAAGCTGATCACTCAAAAATAAAAAGGGTTTCGATAAAGAAAACACTTCTCCAGTTGTTCTTCACAATTGCAACAGAAAGCAATTGACAGTAGATAGATCGTTGTCTTCAGAAAATAAAGATCTATAATCAAAACAGTTCTAAGTCGATCCAGTTGCAACAGATATTACCAGAAACTTCACAACATCAGCAGCAATAGATTCACAACAGATAGTCGATGTAGAACACGTGAATCTGCTATCAAGATCATCCTTCGGTAATAAAGGTTTTACACTTCTTCTCGATCACCAGAAAAGAACGCCTTTTCACAGTCTCTGTTTCTTGCTCGTTAAAAGATCAATCTATATATTTCACACACTTTTCTGTGTATATATATATACGAAGTTTCCAAGATAGAACATATATATTCAAATCTGAGAAATTCTTCCGCATAAATAGATCCATGAAAATCTCCTTTAGATTCGCGATATTAAAAATAAATAACAGAGCCGTTGTAACTCCCCTGAAGAATCGGCATAAAAAGCTCCGTTTAAATCAATCATTAATCCGTTGTAAATCGTCTTTGATTTAGTCAAAGTCGTACTTAAGAATCAGCTCGAAATCCGCCTAACAATCCGCTTGTTTGACCAATGCAAAAGGAAATATCGTCTGTCAAAAATATCCCGACGCCAAACGTAGGGTTGATGACATGGCTCCAAACGTAGGGTTCACAAACGTAAGGTTCACAAACGTAAGGTTCAGAACGTAAGGTTGAACATACATACTTTCTCTTCAGCATTCAAACGTAGGGTTGATCATCCATACTTTGTCTTGCTTCAACTCTCCAAAGAACGTACGGTTGATTATAAAAGTAAGGTTGATGATCCATACTCTTGAGAAACAAACTCAACACTGAAAACTAACGTACGGTTTCTCTTCCATACTTGTCCAACAACGAAAACGTAAGGTTCCTTCAAAACGTAATGTTCTTCTTCAATACATTTCAACAACGTAAGGTTCATTAACCATACGTTTCAAAATAACGTAAGGTTCCTTAACCATACGTTTCTTTTAACATAAAAAGTAAACTTTTCATCCATACGTTACGTTCATCAACGTAGGGTATGAACAGTGATTCCAGTACGCGCTAAAATTGATCTCGCGCTACAGTGATTCCAGAACACGCTAAAATTGATCTTGCGCTACAGTGATTCCAGAACACGCTAAAATTGTTCTCGGAATAAATGAAGTATGAAATCTCGTTGTATGAAATAAATAAATAAAATAAATTCCTGCAAAATACTCAACGAAATAATTAGTAAATAATTAAGGGTATTTGTGAGCATCAAAATCATCATAAAGAGACAGAGTATTATTTAAAATAATCTCCCCCTTTAAAAAACATTATTTTGAATTGTTTGAAAACAATACATTGCTCAACAATGGGATGAGTGTATTTCTCCCATTTATATTTATCTTTCGAGATTGTGGAATCTTGGTTCCATATTTCTTTGATTTTGACCTTGATATTTTTTGACTGAATGAAATCGTAAACAATATCACATTGATATTTTTAATATCATTAATGTTTTTTTTAAGGATAAACATTTTCATTAGGATATATATTATTATTTTAATGATAATTTTTTATAACATTTAAATTTATTTCTAACCTTTTTGATGAAATAATTATCTTAACTGGATATGAAATGCTTATATTGTATTTATTCAATTAATAAAAAGATGGAAAAATAATTTTAATGATTTTGAAACTATAATAATTAGAATGAATTATTATCTTCCATGAAAATTTAATATATTTAAAATTTTTAAAAATTTTTAATGTATTATATTATATTTTATTTCCTTTCATGTTGTTTTCAATGTAAAATTAAGTGAATAGTTCCAATCATTAAATTAAAGATATTCTATTATAAATATTATTTTATTAAATGATTTACAATTATATGAAATATTATCCTTAAAAAATATAATTCTATATGGTTGGACATTTCAACCATAGTCCATTTATTGTATTTGTATCATTCTATAGTAACTATCTTTAACCTTAATGAGTAAGAACATTATTTCTGTGGTAATTATAAACAAGGCTAACTGGTGATTCTAGCTAAATGATAGGGGTAAAAAATTGAAAAAATGAAAAAAATGGATATGATTATTTAATTACATGGTAATACTATATTAAAAATATATCATTTTTATCAGTTTTTTCATTAAAATTAATTCATATTGTTTTAATACTTAATTCAATACCAAGAGTGTCCCTCCCATATCTTATAAAGGTCGCTCTAGGGAATCATTTATTCAGAAATTAAAGCTTTTTAGTTTACAAAATTCCCACCCAAATACCTTCATTGAATCCCTAACTTATGTATAGTTTTATTTATTTTTTCATAATTCAAATAGTATAATTCTTCAGGTATAAAGCAATGGAAATTTTTTATGAAGGATGTATTGATTTTAACCTAATGTTTATGATTTAATTATTCTTCCAACCCATAAAATATTCATTAACCATGTTTATATAATAGAGTAATTGTATAAAATATTATTAATATTTATTATACTATTTTAATAACCTTTATACATATCCATCTTCAATAAAATATGAAATGAAACCATTGTTTTTGTGTACGAAAGACTAACGACTCGCGAGTATATATATATTTTCATCATTCTCCACCTCTCACAATAATATATAATTAAGGGTATAATTTAATTATATTATAAAAACACTGTATTATGAATTTTTATATATATGAAGTATCATATACATTCTAGTATTTATATAAATTGGAAAATGAAAATGTTGGTCATAGGTACATGTGCACTACCACCTTCAAGAAGAAATGCAATTTTTATTCATCACCATCAAATTTGGATGATATATATAATTTTTTTTAATGATATAATGTTATTTTTATGTAATAATCATAACTATAGAATTTTAAAATAACAGTTACATTTTTTCTAATAGGATCTTGGAAAAAAAGAGGTTTTTCTACTATGTACATACGACCTCCCATCTCTATGATTGTATTATAGTTCATTTTTCATAATAATATAACCTTTTTTTATAATTTTCATAATTTATATAGAAAGTGATAATTATGAAAGTATTATTATTCTACATATGAATAAATTATATCCCCTTTAACTACATTCATCTTACATAAATAATTTTGAACATATGAACCAAATATTATCAAAACGTCTAACGTGAACATAACTCATCATGTAATTGATTATAACATAGTAAAATGAAAATAAAAATGAAAACTACTCTTAATAATGTAAAAAAGTTAACATTATATTATTATATGGTCGATAATAGGTTAATGTGATGATTAAGACTCATGGTAAGGGACATTATTCATTAAAAAATTAGTTTAAATGTTTTAACGAATTATTCACTGAAACATTATCTTCCTCATCAATAATCACAAACATATTTTTGATATGTATTTACAAGAAAATTAATTAATTAATAATTCCATTTTATTCTCTATTAATTAAAATATTTTTAGATGGAATCCTATTATCGAATTTTTTGATATTAATTACAAAAGGAAAATTGAATATTCTATTTTATCATATACAATATCAATAGTATTTGATACCCCCACAAAAACTGTGTGATTTTGTTTTACATTATAAATTCCTTGTTTTATTTAAATGAAAACCTTATATCCATTCTCTATTGGATTTTGAAAATTTAAAATTTGGATTTATTGTAAAGGGAGATATCAATATTGAATAATGTTCTTATGAATGAAGAGGATATTTTTAAATGAGATTTCAGGTGTTATGATTATTTTATAGCTCTTGGTAATTTTTTAAAATTATTGGTGGTTACCTTATAAATTAATGATATGTTGTCCTATAGAATCCCTCAAAATAATTGGATAGGATTAAGGTGTAAAAATGATTGTGAGGTTTATTACATTTTTAATTGTAATGTTTATTCAATTGGTAACCATGAATGTTATTAAATTTTTTAATATTAAAGGATTTTCTATATGTAACATTGAAGGTTAATCTATAAAATAGTGATATATAACTATTTCTTCATGTTAGCTATTTTTTTTACATTCTATGGATTCTATAGAATTATTAACATTTCATAAGGTAATCTAATTAGACTATGTTTAATGAAAAGTATTTTCAAAATTTTAAGTATTAAAATTATAACTTAGTGGATAATATTTTTATTGCTTTTCATGATTTAAAAGAATATTTATGAGTTTTAGTTTTCTAATAATATTTCTTGTTAACTTTTTATCAAATAAATTGGGTAGAGTTGTTGGGTATAAATAATTATTTTTCACCAGAAGATTATTTTGATGATGAAATTTTTTTATGTATTCATGGAAGAATATATTTTTTTATTTTATTTGTACCTTATATTGAATTGTTTCTCAATCCCATACACTAAAATTATTTTCATAGGGTTTTATGATTAGTAGGGATAAGGATAAGGATATGTTGAAAATATTGGGAAATTGTCTTAAAAAAGAACTTTGAAAATTTGTTTTTTTTGAAATATGGAAAAATTGATTTTTCTTTTTTTGTAATGTAATATATATCTATATAATAGTAATTGAATAATACTCCAAAAATCATAAATATATAGATATTAAAATGAGTGAGAATTATTTATTGGTATAAACTATTAGTTATGAACATTATTTTAACAAACACTATTACCATCTACATTTAATCATTTTTTTCATGGAAATGTTTGGGTTATCTCCTTAAATTTTCTTGTTTGGTTGATGTTTATTCTATGAATAAATAGAATCACTAGTAAATTTTTCTTTTGGTTTAAACGTTGAATCATTAATTTTTTTTTTCAAAGCATGATTTTTTCTTTCCAATTAGGGTATTATTATGTTATTTTCCCTTATACACATTATCATCCTTATTATAATCCTCTGAGGATTTTTTATGATCCTTATTTGGTATATACTTCATGTAAAATTATCTAAAATCTATAACTAAATTTATGAAATTCATAATTTCATAATCATTGTTTAATGTTTTTACCAAACAAGTTCTAATGCCTCCTCCATCACCTTCATTTTTTTCCACAATAAAATATATTTTCATTTTTTAATTTTGAAGGTTCTCCCCATCAATGATCTTTTTTATCAACATTAATTTTTCTTTAAAAAGTTATTCTCAATTTTTTGTTAAATTATATTCTTTTAAAATTATTTATCTACTAATATAGTATAATCATATTTTCAAAATATCATTTATACTATCCTTTTAAGAAATGAATTAACATGTAAATTTCTTATTATTCATAAGTGAATCATATTTCATAACTACTTAAATTTTAATTATTCACTTTTTTAATATGAAATGTTTCATTATCATCATAATAGATGTTTTTATATTCTCACTCACTATCTTCATATTACTCATATTAAGATGCAAAAAAAATTATTTTCCTATATTTAGGGAATATATATACCATTTCATTTGTATGGGACATGTATTTATTTAAATTATTTTTCAATGTTCTTATCATATTAATATCCTTTTCATCGCTATGTTCATCTTCCTCAAGACATAAATTATTTTTGAAATATTTTCAATACATCAATAGCCCATGTAAATTTTTGGTAATATTCCATAGTATATTATAAGTACAATTTTTTATATTTATTTATGAAAAATGAATTCAAAAAATATTTTACAAACCTCATCCTTTTTGTCAGAGCTACTACTTTCTTTCTTGAGATAAATCTTACAAATTTATTTCCTTCCAACGTTGAATAAAATCTCAATAAACCTTTTATTTATTATTCATATCCACTTCTTTTTTCTTCTAATAATAGATTAGAGTGTTATGTAGATTATCCAATGTTTGACATTCATGATTTATATCATCCAATATTGAAAATTTATCAACAGATTCATCAAGATAAATTGGAAAGATATTTTTTTATAATTTTTTAATATTAATACATCTCACTAAGACATATTATTTTGTATGAAATGTGATTCATCATTTAAATGAAGCCATCAATAAATGCATCATCCCTCATATAAATATCTGTATACTTTAATCTAAATATTTATAACATTTATTCCATTAATTTATTTTTTTATCCTACGTTTTATTAAAAAATTTATAGATTCCATTAGAAATTATCGAACATTTAACTCAAAGAAACACATTTTTAGAGACTTAGAAAAGTATATCATTTCTAGATCGACCATCATTCTCTAAATTTTTTTTTCAGCACCAGTCAATGTAACGCCATCAATTTGAATAGGAAAACATTAAATAATATCATCTGGAACATTAAAACAAATGTACATAATATATGAAAATAGTTTATATGTCATGATGTGAATTTTTATCCATGTAAATTTAGGAATATATAAACTATTTACAGATTATAAAACATTCATGGTATACATTCATTTCTTCAATATTTAGAAAGGGAGTCTACAATGGTAACCTTTTTCTAATACCACGTGAATGGATCAACCTGGATCATTTTTATTATACAGTGGGGGAGATGTTCAATTATTGATCATTTCATTCAGTGTTTTCTTTCATAAGATAAAAACCATTACCTCCTATTAAAAAGATACAATTCTTCTGAAAACAATAATAAAACAAACATTGATACAAGAACAAATCTATTTACTAGGATCAAACATATGAAAGAGATTATACTACTTTGTATTGTTTGTAAATAACCTAAGACCACATGAAACTCTATAAAAAATCATTTTAATTTTTTTATAGTTAGTAGGGGTATCACTACACTTTCATTAAACTATTTGAAATTGACAGAGTATGTGCTCCTCATTCAACTAAATCTTATAAAATGTTTTTAAAAAAAATTTAAAAACCTTAACCAACATATTTCAGAATGTGGTGACTAAAATAAATTAACATTTTTCCACATGAATTTCCTTAAAGAATATGTTTGCAATGACTTTAATGAATAGTAGTGGGAAAGGAAATCCATTAATATAAATTCACTCCATCTGATACATTCATCCAATGTACATCAAATGATATCTTCCCAGTATACTCTTTCTAATATTCATATGGTACACTCAACCAAGTTCTTACTTGTATATTGAAAATAAATTTATAAATTATTTTCCTGGTCAAATTATAACATTATCCATCTTATACCTCTTGATAGAAACATTATCTGGTGTCTTTCATCTTTTTTCCTCTTCGACTTGTTCATTCTAATGACAATATAATTTTTCATTTCTTCTCCTCTCTTTAAAAAAATATATTAATCACCCTGAAATATGAACCCTCATTATGTAAGAACATTGCTATGATATTTGATGGATACATTCGTACAAATATTTGAACTTCTAAATAAATAAATTTGAGAATCACACACTAAAACCTCTTATATAAACTATATTAAATTATAATCAAATATAGGAGTTCCCTCATGGCCTAACATTACTAAGATCTAATAATTTCCCTTCAAACTAGTATACAATATACCTCTCATTTTTCCTTTGAAACTTCACAATAACACTTCCAACTGATGTTACATTTCTAATGATCATACATAAATTTATATGAACATATAGGAATTCATCCACCAAATGATTCCATATTTTGGCTACAATAATCCTAAATCATTAATGGATGCATTTTAATGCCAACCACTGACTTCTGAACATTATACAGAAATATCTTTCTTAGGAATTCAACCAAAAACATTTTTCTAATTTCCTAGATATATTCATCTTATCATCCTACAATAAATTTTATTCACATGTACGTACATTGCTATCTGATAGAAATTATATAAATATAAAAATAATTCAGTCTAAAAACATTATAAAATGACTCATTAATTTAACATATATAAATGACATTCACAGTGAAAGTCTAATGATAATCATCTAATGAAATTCCCAATGGAATCTGCTAATACATCAAAAAATTCCACAGATTTCCATTTTATAAAAAAATATTTTTCATAATCAATTCATACTACAATGCATGTAAAACTCATTATTATGTATAGATTATATATATGTCAGACTAGTGAAACATTATACAATCATAATTCAAAATCATCAAAATATTCTACTGATCCTTCATATATCATCATGAACATACCCTAAAAACCCACAAAGCAATACTATTTCTTTCTATATGGGTATGGATCATGAATACATTCAATAGAAGTGATGTTAGTAACATCAATTATAGAAAAAATGTATACTATATTTTATCAAAAAATATTATTTAATTGATGTTTTAATAGTAATAATATATGTATTCTATATAATACTTATTCCAATCATATCAATCACATAATTTTCATCCAACAGAATCAATCTAATAAAGTCGTGTAGAACATCTCCATCTAAACAGCCTTGTTGTAAATGATAAAAAATTACAGGGATCTATGTTATCTAAAAAAATATTACACGTTTTTGAAAACATTACACATTCTTAAATTTTTTAAAAATATCTTCATAACACATATTACCCTTGATACATCTCTAATATTATTAGTCATAATTACTCCTGTTTTCATTGATCTTATAACTGTGTACTCTCCCCTGAAAGGTGTTTTGTTAAATACATAACGTCCTAATGAGTATGTTCTATCGGACTAGGATGTACCACAAATATAAAATATGTATTTTATAGTGATTAAAGAACCCGAAAAAGGAAAATGGATTATTTAAAAATTCAACAAATCTACATATTAAATTATTCTTGTCTCTCTAATGAATGTGGTTATGTCCTATTAATTCATTTTTTAGAAGGATGCAAGACAAATAAAGTAGAATAACAAGATCTCACTATCTATCCAGGATAGACACTAGTTTCTTTTTTTTAAATTTATGGTGAATTAATATTTATGATTATATAGATTAATTAATGATATTTTATTGATAAGAAAAAATTGATCTCTATTCCAGATTATATATGAGAGATGACAATAGAATTTCCATTTGACCTAGTTATATATAAATTTTTTTTCTCAAACACTTGTGATAATGAATTTTCCAATATGTCCATACCCAAATAGGATCATACTATAATGAAAAAAAACATTCAGAATTTTTTTCATCAAGTGGTCTCTCCATTTATCACCAATTCCGTGAAGAGAATAGATGAGATCAACTCCATCCGATAGCATTTTGTTTTGGTATTGTTTCTAATTAATATCATAACTTGGGGTATATGTAATATATTTGTGTACCTACATAGTATATTTATTCAATAAATCTAAGAAAATAATAAATACATCTAAAAATGGTGTGTAAATTTCAATCTTTATGATTTTCTAAATTCTCTGATGGTCCACTATAAACAAGTATTTGATATAATTATCTAATGACGAGTTGGATGAGGAGCCCTAACATCTATACATGTTTTCAATCATATTTAAAAGGATCTCATCAATCATAATACCAACTATCTCATCCTATTTAGAGGATTTAATAATCATAATAATCAATGAACTTAGACTATGTATTGTTCATCAAAAAAATAATTTTATTGTAGACATACACAGCTTTAATCAATAAATAAATAATTTATTTTCATTACACCATATCATATTCCTATTTTCCATATATGTATTTGATAGTATACAGTCACATACCCTAGTAAGAACATAAAAGATAAAGTATATATTTACTTCCATTTCCTTTATCTCTAAAGGGTCTAAGGATATATAACAAAAGTTGTTAGGAGAAAATAAATAATCAACATTTTGAATCAAATAATCATGACATATATTTTGTCCCTCAGAGAATACTAAGAGACAAAAACCAATTTTTGGGCATCTTAATTGAATATGATTTATTAGAAATAAAATTTTCAGTCTATCTACTCATCCTTCTACCATGTTGTGGTAAATGAATAAGTAGATTCTTTAACAAAACCTTTTATAATTTCCTTCTATTTTTTTAATAATACATAGAATCCATAAAATAACTAACCTTATTAGTGTTATTATCACACCAAATCATGTACAGATACACAAGAGTCCTTATATTCTCTTTTATATTGAATTGAAGTAGTCATACCCATCCATTTTTAGGAAACCACACATTAAATTTCAATATGAAATAGGATGTATGAATATGAAAAATACCATGAGTGATTATATGTGGTGGAAGATATTATTGTAAAAAGGATACGTATACTATATAACAATGTATTTAGTTAAAACGATGAATCATGGCCTTTCAGAAAGATTACTCTCCATATAATGTTCCACTAATGAGAACTAGTGCTTAATCAGTGAACCCTCATGATACCAAAGAATAAGCCTCAAAATAGTGTCCTAAATTAAAAGCTCGTTATTCTATAAAATGGATTATTCAAATAGATAATGGTACATGATCACAATGAATAGATAGAATATAACAAGAATTATTTATTTTATCTATAAATACATTGCATAATTTCCTGAATTCTTTATTAAGTATTGGTTACATATTTTTAGATAGCAGGGAATTATATCATTGTCACATGATGTTAATCAATATGAAAATTCATCCTAGTGGCATAAAATTTAGTGAATTGAATTAATTATAATCAATGTCACATTATACATTATAAAACATACATCCTTAAAAATGATGTAATATTGAATGAAAATTATCTTATTTCATGACGAATAACAACCTCATTTTTTTAAACTTCATCTAATGGACTATTGTCTAATGTGATATGATTATTATTCAAATTGAATCATGTTTCTCACACAACACATGAATCATTTGAGATTAAAGGTTTTGTATAATATCCCTAATTATCATGATTGGGATATGCCTTTTTTAATGTTCAGAATCCTAATTTTGGACAGATGATGTAAAACCACAAAATAAAAGTTATACTATATATTATTATTCTTAATATTTTGTGGGGTATGTGAGGATTTTTCCTCTCACATGATATCCAAATCCATTTAAGAGTCCTTTTGTGAATTACCTTACTCTATATATGGGCCATCACTAAAATAAATTATTCTTTATAATAAGTACATGTGGGGTAATTTCAACCATTATATGATAAATAGTGACATATGAACTACTATACCTATTCTCAAGTGTAAAAAAAATTCCCCTACAATTTCTAGGTTCCCAAAACACTCATTAAACTCATGTTGGGTTCCCTATATTTGATAAAAATTAATGAAATGTTTTCATATATTTCACCCAAATATAAAAAATAGGTGTGTCTTGATTCTTATAAATATATGATACATAGGGATGCATTGATCTTCAATCATAATGAAAACAAATATTTCAAAACATATTCCCTTCTTCATCTCAATTATATGCCCTCTAAATATAATTAGTTACTTTTGATCCCAATTTTTTCGTTTTAATTTTTTCAATATATTGATAATTTTATTGTTATTTGACATAATAATTCAATTATTATTTATATAGAATAAATCATCAATGATATAAATTTTTTTACTTATGTGATGATATTCAAATTAATTAATAGGTAAGTGTTGGTGGATAATGTACCATAGTGTACAACATGTGAGATGTTTCATTGAATTTCATGATAATATAAACGAATCAATATGTAGTGGTTCAAGTAGTTTTATGAAGTTACTTCCAATTTATTATAATTATGTAAGGATTATACTTATAGTATATTTCCTATAAAGGGGAGATATTTGTTTTTAAATTATAAAATGGTAGTTCTATAATCTTTTATGGCTAATCCATTATGATACAACACAATTTAAGGGTAACAAACTACTATGTAATACTGCTTGTGAGTTTCATAATGATTGATTTTGTGTGAAGGTAGTGAGGTATATGGCTGATCCAAACCATATTCAAGAGTTATATCTTGATCATTATCATCTATTTGATCCTGGAGGAATGCATGGTTAATCCATAAGCTTTATTGAGCATCTACATAGGTACATTCATGATTAGATCTTATTATTTTTCTAGATTTATTAATATGGATAATATTGTGATTCCAAAACTTGATATATAATGTTCAATCATAAAAATTTGATGTGTTTAATAACATATGGTAAATACAATAAATAAGAAGTGTATGGGTAATTAATGATGTAGTTTATCGGTTTGTCATGATATCCCAAAAAAATTATATTCTAATGATCATTAAACATCATAATTATTTGATAATACTTTTACATTTAATGTCACAATGGGATTTTGATTAATGTTAAGGATGATGATTCTATTTCTGATATAAGATGCAGACTATAAGAAAAAGATTCCATTATGCACTGATGCAGGTGGAAATGAAAATGAATTTAAAATGATATTAATGATTTGGATTTTATAGTGTTTAAGATATGGAAATTTCAGAATTTATAAAAATATATAAAAGAAATATTTGAATTAGTATTTATTATGTTTTTATAATATAAAATTAATGAGCATACCCTACAAATAAATTTCATGGACATTCCATAACTCAAATATAAAATATTAACTATGTTATTGTGATCATAATTATATTTTTATTATTATTGTGAATAAATAAATGAAATAACTTCTGAAAATTTTTGAGATAATTATTAAGATAATTTTTTTACACTATTAAAAAAATATTATAGATTCGATATATATAATATCGAAGAGATAAAAACATTTTATTATAGGGTACATTATAGAAGATGATCATGTATTATTCTATTGATTAATCATAAAGGATAAGGATAGTAAAAAACACTCAAGATCCAATGGAATTCCTGAGACCAACAGTGCCACAAAATTTATTGAAGGAAGACATGTTAAAAACCATGGATCCATATTCTCTTGGCATAGGATCTGATTCAAGATGAAGGTATTTCTTTATTGGATCATCATTTGAAATGCTTTATACCCTTCTTGTGGATTCTAGAAATCATGGGATAACAATAGACTATATGTTTAGTAGTAGAGGATAATTGAATAGTTTGGAGAATCTATGATGGTGAGTATATTGAATATGTAAAAGATTATGATGTTTAGAATAACCTTGTAATTATTTTATTATGATCTATTATCTACTACTACAGTACACGATGTGATGCTGTGAGAAAACAATGAGTTGAATGATCCTTAAATTGGTTCAAAAAGATCAATGATGAAAATTCATAAAAAGTGTATTCATATAATTCATCTCCTCTTTGTGATACCATTGGTTTTATATGTATCCTCCACAGATTCATCACCATAATTTAGAAAATGCATTATTTACAAAATTGAGATCTTAATCGGAAAACTTTCATATTAATCCCATTCATATGACCTTAAAAACACTATTCAATTTTACCTATTTTATAACATCAAACATCATGAAATATTTTCTTTCATTCATTAAATACCATGTTTCATAAAAAACATGTGGGTTAAACATCTTTTCATACATTCAAGATAAATTTATATTAGAATCCATGATATATAATTCATTACATAGGGTCATATATGACAATGGTGTTTTTATACTATTTTTAAAGAGCATGGTTTGTATATTGGTTCTTTATTATTAAAATGTGTACCTAGATTATGAAACATTGTATATACATAGTGATGCATATATCACTTTTATTATTCCTAGTAACAATATTCCACAAAATTATTAATCTCCTTATATGAGAGAGATATACATGTAAGAGTTATTACTTGAAATTCATTTTCCACTTTAATCAGCATACACCATGAAAATATTCCATCACATATACTTAAAAACTTTGTGTTACATTATTCCTAATGGTAAATGATTAATAGTGATTTTGAGATCTCGTAACATGAGAGAAGTAGTGAATCTCATACAACTACATGCTTCATTTTGATTCTTAGATTCCCTATGTTCATGCCTTTTTCCCCTTAACCTGCCCAGTATTATGAAAAATAAATTTGATTTTGTGTATGATC
This sequence comes from Viscum album, assembly GCA_963277665.1. NCBI lineage: Eukaryota > Viridiplantae > Streptophyta > Magnoliopsida > Santalales > Viscaceae > Viscum > Viscum album. The sequence continues at coordinate 118,039,296 of OY728127.1, forward strand.
ATAATATTTTTTTAATATTATAATTTTTACAATTATCTACAAACATAGAATAATAAAAAAATTATACCACTTGGTGGACATCCATCTAAATACTCAATAATTATCATTAAAATTGGACCACATGATGGTTCTATTTTCCTAGAGAGTTTCATCCAATCCTTTTTGATGATGTTTGACTACATGAAACGTGGTCCATCCATCATGTAATTAATCTACATAGGTTGTCTATTCCATATTTCCCATATCAAGAATTTTCTTCTCTATACTCAAGACTAATCTACATAAGAGTGTATTATATGAACTCTGGGTGACATCATTACTTATTCTTCAATATGAATGGTAATTCTCACTCAACTTATCTTCGGCACAACAATCGATCTAAATAAAACAATTTCTCTATAATCATACATGTATCCTCTCTATTCACATTTCCCCCCACATTGGGTAAATCATTAATATAAAACCATCATTTTTTATACATGATAATTACAAGTGAAATACCATTGGTGTATGCTTTTACATCTAAAAATCTATAGATTAGTAAAAATATGCCTAATTCATTGGGTCCTAGTTATATGAACTAAAACTACATGAAATCCTAACACAAGATAATTTTAAATAAATATATTTAATTTAGTCCTTACCATGTGTCAAAACACAATGTAGTGTGTGGGCATTCCTATAAGATCATACATTTATTAGAGTGACTATATCTATATTCTATAACATACATTCAGGAGAGATTTATATGTGTATAATAATAACCATCACACAGATCCCTATACATGGTTCCATGGTGAAAAATTCACCTCCCCTATGCATGTTTCAGATATACATATGAATATCCAACATATAGTTCCTTAATCATTAACATATGTTAAAAATCACCCATATGTAAAATTTATATTTCATCTGAAACCCGCTAGATATATTTAATCTTACTCTACAAAAGTCATTGTTCATGAACTACATCATAAGAAAGGCATGTATATTACTATAACATTATGTACCTTGATTCTCATGACCTCAAGACATATGGAGATTCATAGATTCCCAATCATTGTCCCTAGAGTAAATCATTATGCATCTCTATTCTATTTTCATCCTCACTAAATAACATAGTCATAGAAATTTTATGACAATTATATTGTAGTCACATCAGGGATATTTCATTCAATATATCCCATTATGTTACCTAATTGATTAAATCATCATAATTCATTTATGGATATCATTAATTAATGTATTTAACTCATATGGAATCCTATTTTTTGTAATATTCTTGTCTTCATATCTAACACTGTTTAATATAGACATATTCCTCATGTGGAGAACGTTGTTTAATATTTGTATTCAAATAATGATATTTATATGGAACACATCATTTATATACTGGCCAATGTCCATCTATATAATACCTATACCATCTCATATTCATTATTCAAATACATAATATCATGATTTACATCATTTTCATTTCCCATTCAGAGTTTTTGGGATCCATTTAGCTCAAGAGTGGCATGTGAGTTTTCATTTCACACGCCATTTCTTTGGTCCCATCCATATTAATTAAAACTATAAGATCCTCCCTCAATTTTTTCTATATTAGTAGATATTAGATTTCATTAATTCAAAAAAATACCCTTATCACAAGGTATATTTCCTGAATTGATTATTCTTGTCAATGTTGTATGATAATAAACATCATCCATTTTTTGTTTAATCACCATGACACAAAACAATGTATATCCAATTTTGAGATAGTATATTATAGTATTGGAATCTTAATTTACATGTGCATTGATTATTACCTTGTTAGTTATACAATATCACCTTTTTACACAATGTTTTATGACCCTAAACCCCATCAACATCTTGAAAAAACAATGTGACCAAAAAGTTTGTCCATAATTTTTTAAATTACGTAACCCTAAAACTGATGATATAAAATCCAAAAAACATAATCGGTAGAAAACATGTAAAGGGTGTTTGGATAATATGTATGAAATCATATAATTGTGTAATTTACTATGAACTAGGAAAATATTAGTGTTGAATTAATTAATGATTCAAGATTTTAGGGCCCACCATAATGCCTATAATATCATGTCCACACTATATAGACCCAATAGTCCAAGTTAATGTCTGGCACGTATCATAACATATCTATTTAGCCCAAATATATGGTAAATATATAGTGGTATATCTGTTAGGGTATATCTACTCTTTCTTTATTTCTTTTTCTCTATAACCCTTCTTAATTAATGACAGTTTTAGTTTTCTTGAATCGTTCATTGATCGTTGATAAAACTGTAGTCTAATTCAAAGTAAAAATCATTATGTTAATGTTCATGACACCATATCCAGTCTACAAAAAAAGGAAACTAATTCCTATGGCAAAGTCCTATAGTCTCTGATTTCCTCATAAATATCACAAAAAAATACATTCAATCATATTTTTTCCAAGGTAAAACCCTATATACCTATCACATACCACTATCTCACAATTCATATATCTCAGGTTATAATTAAAAATTATAATAAACCATCCATTCATGAGGAATCAAAGACATTCTATTTTACACATTCCAAAATTGTACAAATTAACAATGCTAGAGTATGACATAATATTCATGACCATTGACATATCATTAAAGAATAACCATAAATATAAATAAAAAATGATAAGAGAACTGAAACATTAAACTGTATGTCCCCATTTCAATGGATGTATATATTAATATTATAACACATTCATCTTATATTGATACCATTGACATTATATATAGTTTATCCAATAATTTGGTCATTTTGTTTACCATAACTATCATCTTTATAGTCTGAGAAACATATCTATGACCTTTATTCGCTTTCCCCTGATGCTATCTTTATGAGTTACACTGAGCCCCTCATTTATATCAGGTTGTTAACATACATTTTCTAATTTAGTTATCCCATATTTTTCTCAAATATACCTGAACATATATAACATATCATTAGTATAGTAATACGGCCCTAAAAATAAATACAATTACCTCCAATGATGATTACATAAATATATTAGGATCTTCATTCACTTATAGTTTTCATTTCATATATTTCACTATTAGCTGCCTCAATTATTGGGAAAAGAATTCTAAACATTAACACCATCTGCAGTGTTTAAAATTAATGCCCATAAAATATCAAAGGAAGTATACATAGCACCAACCATGTGGAAACCTTGTAAATTTTGTCATGGGAAAAAATTAATTTCTTTGACCGCCAAGAAAAATCCTTATATGACCATGGAAAAATTGACATTATGAAAGAATAATAGCTGAATAACATTTTGTGTTGTAAACTAAAAAAAGTTTTTATATATAAAAATCCAATTTCATCCCTTCTATTTCTCCCCAATATAAGGCATTGTTAATATATAGGGATAATAAGGATAAAGAAAAAATCTATTTATGGTTCCCTATAAATATCTAAAAAATTTCAATAACTTTTTTGGGGCCCTATAAGTTGTAAAATTTTAGATAATAGCTAAATTTCATATATAAATTAATTAATGTCTTATATTGGAAATAATTTAATATGTAGTCGTAGGGTGCTCAAACACGCGTGAACATTGATACACTCATTTGAATTACCACCTTCATGAATATCATCATGTTTATTCATCCCTCTCAATGTGAAAATGGAAATATTTTAGTGTTATAATGATGTTAAAAAATCTTATAAACATTTTTGAGAACACACCTAGGAGTAAACCATCATATGTACCTGAATGTACCAACTATAGTGTTATTACGATTGAGCACCAATTTATACCCTTATATGGTCACAATAATGAGGGAAATTTTCTCTATAATTGGTGTTTTATAACCATGACTCAGTTATTCTTTTTTAGTTCAGTGTTATTTTAGATTCAAGGTATCATAATATTTCATTTCCTTGATTTCGCCTGTTTTCTTGAAATTATAATTGGAGTAATATAATTATAAAATAATAATAATAAATAATAATACTGTATGTTCTCATTCATATAGGAAAAGTGGAATTACAACATAAAAAAATTGTGTGTTTCATCATGATTAAGATATCATTAGAAAGGCCACCCACCAAGGCTTATGGTTTGTATTTAATTTTATGATATAACTGGAACTATATTTAATATCAATAAGCTCCATTAAATCATCCCCCTTTGCAATAATAGGCTCTTTGCCTTATCATCCACACAATTTTTCCTATTTTTTAATCATTGGAATGCTTTTTTATCCATAAAATATTTATATAGTGTCATCTAGTTCATTATAGAGGTGTCTTCTGTGGATAAATTCATCAGCACGAAAAGGCCAATTTTTTGATGCATCCTCTATATAATGGTATTTTAATTAAACTACTACAACATGGATATTATCAATGAAAATAGATGAGTACACCATGAGTAAACTTTTATGGGAGATGTCATCATTATCTTATGCCATACTGATTTGTTTCACCGTAGCATTGTAACACCTTAACCTGAAACCCCTTGTTCTGGCTAGAGAACTACATAGCCTCATATTCAACTATATATATCTAAGAGGATAAAGACTAGTGGATAATGACACATATAATTTTTTTAAAATGTACCCATGTTAATCACATCCAACGTTGGATAATACAACATAACTAAATTCCAAATAAAAAATAAAATAGAATATAATTAAAACAAGTGATATAAAAGATGTGCTGAAAATCAATGTAGTATATGAAATTAAACACGCAACGAGGATGGTCGATATTTACAACATATATAGAAATATAGATTTATAAATTTTTTTTTGAAATCCATCCAATGTTTATCGTAATTATGTATGCATCTCCTTGATCCAAGATTCACATCAACCTATTGTGGGGACCCTACCCATTCCAGGATAACAAATCATGATATATACGTGGAAACCAAGTTATATGTGTAGGTTCGGATTATAAAACCTATAGACCACCATTAATAAAACCTTAACAGAAGATAAAATGTATATATAATTTTATGATATGATGGAAATGTAAATTTCCAACCAAGAATACAACCAATAATTTATCAATCGATAATTCTCTAACCAAGCTATCATTGTCCACTTTTGTAATTAATGAAGTGTTGTTACTAAATAATATAACAAGTAAACAATTTTTTTACCTATGCTAAGATATAAAACTTTTTCAAATGTTAAGCAATGATTATATCCAACCATCTAGAATAAACATCACACCAACATATTAGGGAATGTCGTACCCATGAATCATTGTTACATACTAGCCTAATATGGTACAAATGACTGGAATACTAGTATGGTGGACTCTATATCTCATATGAAGTGTTCTTACCCATTGGTCGATCACACTATAAGAAAAGGAAACACTTATTGATGAGTTAGGAAATTCCCTCATTCATTCTTTGCTAAGGCCCTAACCATATTAAAAAAATACATAACTAATGATTCATGTTGTCCATGTTCCCACTCTAAAGAATATGAAGATTCTATCAAGGACACTAATCAACCTAGAAATGAAAATGAAATACCATTAGCTTTGAAAAATAACTCGTATCATTCATAACATAGCAAGGAAAATATATCAAAACAATTAATTTCACATGATAAAAAATTTTAAACAATTATTAAATGAAATAGAATGTGCCACAAAATCTATAACCAGAAATGGTCTTATGGATAAAAAATTCACATCAAGTATTCCCTTCAAGGAATGGTCACTATACTAGTAATATATAAATGTAAGACATGCTAAAAATATCCATACAGAGGCCCAATATGGTAAAAAAATCCCACCTCAAGAATTAAGGTGTTAAATCGAATGGTTCTACATGGAACCATCAATTGAATCATGTCCATATATTAATTATTCTAATCCATTCACCAAGGATTCCATGAAATGATTCCAATTATTTTATTTTCTACACTATGGAACTTCTCATTCTATAATAGATTTTCTCTCAAGAAAAGGCATGAAATGGGTATGTATTAATATATTATTATTATTATTTACTTCTAGTTTCTTATCCATTATGTGTGAATCCAACCATTTATCAGAGAAACATTGTGTTAGTCTTAAAAGGGTCTTAGATACCCAAAGTGGGGTGCTGAATATAGGTATGGATACTATTTCAGTTTTTCATTCAACCCCACAATATCATGATCTATTTATTATATGGGTCACATAATTTTCTCTTTAGTGTTTATATTTTTGTCATCCTTTTCACGTTTATTTATTGATGATTCATAGAATCTAAAGAATGAAAGAAAGAACAAAGGCATGGATATTTTTAAATAGTTCACCCATAGTAGTCTATGTTTAAGGAGGATACAACTGTAATGTACTAATATACTAAATAAATAATTCTCACCGCAAATAATATTTTCTGGATAGATCACTACTATAGGGAAATCATAGACCTACAATATTGAAGTAAATCTCACAAATTTCAAAGGCTTTCCCCTTCTATAATTACATAGATGGTTCACTACTGATTGAAATGATCGCATTATTTCTCTTATTTTGTTCAATACTATAAAAAGGGTCCAATAAAAGTTTATGGATATGTAGTTTCCTTCATTAGAAATAATGAATGCATCCCCAATTGTAGGTATATGGTCTTTTATGATTCTTTCAATGCTTTTCCATCACTTCTTTGAAATGAACTAGATGAAAAACTGTAACGACCTGAATTTGGAGCCACTCAACTTGTCACCCATACCCGGTTCGCCACATGAGCTCAAGCGCATTTCCTCAAAATCTGGAGGCTGCTGACTATCAGCGAGTGCCTTAGTGAGTCATTGGGGAAACTATGCCCTCATTTGGTAGGGTATACAAGGTAATGGAAAGAACGGTCAACAGCGGAAGTAGTAAATAACATACAATAACTGAAACTAAACATCAGAAGAAATGAATAAATAATAATGATGATAATGATGCAGTAGATACATGTTTCTAAGGAAAGCAGCACACACAATAATGTGATGAAATACAACTGAGAAAAAAGATACGAAAAGTATGGAGTAACTCCATCAGCGTCGCAAGCCTAAGAACGGTCCTATTCTCTATAGCTCCAACCAGCGATCATGTACCTGAAGTAGAGGGGCCATAGTCCCAATCCACCCCTGTAGCCAAATAACCAATTTGGGTCAAAAATCAGGACCCAAACAGGGTGTGAGACTAATCCCAATAGGCAACCACCACAAGATATGTGCCCTACTATCAGTGAGTAATATAGAAAAAGTAATGGAAATAAATGCAGTAGAGAAACAAGAGTACAATAACGTAAACAATCCTACAAATCTCCATTAACATTTATTTTCTAATTTAATTCAATCATTTAAATATCTACAAAGGAATCTAGCAGATAGATTTATAATCCCAAAGCATAGCAAGCAACACAACATGTATCTCAGTAGACTACCTAAACAACACGCAATACAAAACCCAAGCTTGTTCTTTGGCTTAGTGGACTCGTCACTACCAACCAAACAGTATTCACACTGACTCTCTAGGTGGATCATACTGGAATACCCCTTTAGTAAAATAATCATAGAAGGCACATACACTCAAGTAAGCTCTCTCCATCAATTACCCTATTGTCTTGAAATGATAGATATAGTATCTTTGAGGAAGCACATACGTCTAATTCCCCCTAAATTTTCGATATGATACTATGGAAACTCTGAGGAAGCAAAAATTCCAACTCCCATAGGTCCTTTGAATTATACTAATTTATAATAGTCTCTCTAGGTAATCCCTTAATCATCAATTCCCTCTTTAGTCTACTGCACCAGGTTCACACAACCCTAAGCAGTCCCATCATGTGTAAACTATTGTCTGTAGCCCTAAGTAAGTTCAAAAAACTACATGGATAAAAGCTACAATGCATCAATGGCATATAAATATTGTGAAATACATGAAATCAATTATATCAAGGCATACAATCAATGCAATAGGGTTTTCCTCACAGGCAACGTAAGCCAAATGGCGATAAACAACCAAAATAAGGGAAACAACCAAGGGATAATCCTCAAACATGCAAACAAGACTATATCATTATCAATTATCCTTAAGCTAACATGAAATATAAGGAAATTAAAATATCGAACCAGAATCTATAACTCGGAATACCCGAAACAAGTGAATCTGACAAATTTCCACAAAAACATAATGACATTTATTGTAATGCATCTGACCACCTATCTCAATCCTAGGAGATCTATATAATTGACCACAACCCTTGAATCGGACTAGAATGGAGAAGATCTAAAAAACATCTAAAAAGTTAAACCCACGATAACTTGAGCAAGATGAGGAATTGGAAGACGAATCTATAGTAGAAAGAAGAGCTTACCGATGTGGTTCCTACAAAATCGTCAGCGGTCGATTCGGAGAATAGACGGAGACTTGAGGGATCAGAGGTGTGTCACAGCCATACAGAATGCCTTCGGCCAAAGAAGTTGGAGAAGAAGACTATTCTTGGGTTTGGAAATGACCCTGATCATTTTAATAAATGAAAGAAATTACACGATGTGTACTTTTACAGTACACGACGTGTACTAGGATTTTCTATACTCCTCTTTATCTGGCCTCCATGTCACCCCTACATGTCCATGTGTGTTTCCATGACATGGCCATCACATGGCCTCGAGTGGAAATTAAGTACATGGAGTGTACTTCAAAAATTTCCAAAAACTCCTCCTTTCTCAAAAACTCTTGAAAAGGAAAAACATACCTGAAAAAAAGATCTGGGTTCTTGAAAAAATCCCCCCTTAAAGAAATTCTTCCCCAAATATCCTTAAAAATGTGGAGAAGAAGAAACCTCAAACAACTCTGGCCACTATGATCACATATCGGCCTCCCTCTCCCATGTCTTTTCTTGTACACAGTTGTGTTGCCATAGTACCCGTACAAGAGGAATAGACAGTCCAAAAAGTACCTTTTTACTACAATAAACAATCTTAATGGGATGCTCTTCGAATGATGCATCATGCTCCAGCTCAACCTCCCCGGGTTGGAAAACATGAGACGGGTCTGAGAAATAGCTTCAGAGCTGAGAAACATGGAAGACTTCATGCATAGCCTAGTACCTCTGAGGTAACTGTGACTTATAAGCAACCAGCACGACTCTCTCTAGAACCTCCAACGTTCCGACATATCTCAGTGAATGTTTACCCTGTCTCCTGATCCTCTTCTGTCCCAACCCCGGGGTAACTCGTAGAAAAACATGATTCCCGACCTTGAACTCCAATGGACATCTACCTTGATCAGCATACGATTTCTTCCTAGACGGTTCAATAGCCATCCTTTTCTGAATCAACTCCACCTGTTCAGTAGTCTCCTAAACAAGACGAGGTTCCAACATAGCTGCCTCTCATGCCTCCAGCCAACACAAGGGTGATCTACATGGCCTACCATACAATGTCTTGTAAGGTTCCATCTGAGTAGTTGTTTGAAAACTATTATTGTAGGAATACACCACAAGAGGTATATGTCTCTCCCAAGAACCTCCAAAATCAAGGACGCATACTCGTAGCATGTCCCCTAGCACTTGAATCATTCTCTATGACTGGGCATCTATATGGGGATGCTATGCTTTACTCATAAGTACCTATGTACCCAAAACCCTCTGTATCCCTTGTAGAAAATGTTATGTAAACCGGGCGTCTCTATCTGAGATGATAGTACTCAGAACTCCATGCAAGAATACAATCTCATGGATATAAAACCGTCTGAGTGCTTCAACACTGATGGCCTCCATAATTGGCAAGAAGTGAGCAATCTTCGTGAGCCTATCAATGAAAATCCATACCACATCATCCCCTTAAGGAGATCTCGGTAACCCTGTCACGAAGTCCATCGTGACATCATTCCACTTCCACTGGGGAATGGGTAGTTGTTGTAATGGCCCTTCTGGTCGCTGGTGCTCCACCTTCACCTGCTGACAGGTGGAACACCTCATGACAAAACTAGCAACATCTTCTTTCATACATGGCCACCAATACTGGCGGTGTAGATCACGATACATATTGTTGACACCATGATCAACATCCCAGACTAAGGAATGAAATTCTCGCATAATCTCCTCATGTATATCTACGGGCACACATACGCGTCCCTGGAAACTCAAGATCTCACCCTCGCTTACTGTCCATCCAGGAAGAGGTTCATCTCCTTACACGCTTTCCCACATAACTAGTCCTTCAGAATTTGGTAGCTTCCTCATTCGAAATCGGTCAATAAGGGTAGAGGTAATATCTATAGAAGAGATAAAAGTCTAACCCTGTCTGCCATGCACCTTCAAATGAATTTATGATAATATAGTAATAAGATTCCACTCATTGCTGGAGTTTATAACTACATGTAACTTTTTCCTCCTACTCAGTGCGTCTGCCACTATGTTACCTTTCCCAGGAATATAAGAAAGCTTGAAATCAACAGTCTGTAGGTACTCAACCCACCTCCACTGTCTCAGATTCCGGTCATGCTACGTGAAGATATAATTGAGGATCTTGTGTTCGGTATATACCACAAAATGCTCTCCCAGAAGATAATGTATCCAACAACTCAATGCATGAACAACTCCATCTAACTCAGGGTCTTGCATAGGATAGTTCTTCTCATGTGGCCTCAACTACTGAGATCCATATGCAACAACACGATCCACCTCCATAAGCACTGCTCCACGCCCTATGCCAGATACATCACAGAAAACTGTATAACACTTGCTCGGCTCTGACAAAACATGAATCAGTGCTGAAGTCAATATCCCCTTAAGCTCTTGAATGGATGAATCACAAGCTTCCAGCCAAACATACTTCACCCCCTTCTAGTCAATCCCATAAACAACAATGATAATCATGATATGTCCGGTATAAACTGCATGTACCACCCTACAAAACTTCATACCTCGAAGATATTTTTCAGCGGCTCCCAGGTAACTACTGCTCTCCCCTTCTCTGGGACTACTAATACTCTTGTCTCTAAGATGACATGACCAAGGAAGTGAATCTCATCCATCCAAAAGTGGCACTTTGATATCTTAGTATATAACTGATTCTCCCTCAGTGTACTCAAAACGATCTAAAGATGGGTAGCTTGGCCGTGTCGAGTGTGACAGTACACCAATATATCATCCACAAAAACCACCATGAAAGAATCCAAGTAAGGATTGAAATCTCTGTTCATCAGCGCCATGAAAACTGAAGGCATGTTCGTGAGGCCGAATGACATAATAATATACTAATACATACCATACCTACACTGGATGGCCATAAGAGGTATATCAGATGGTCTAACATGCAATTGATGATAGTCGGATCTCAAGTCGATCTTCGAGAACAATCTGGCTCCTCGATGCTGAGCAAAGAGATCATCTGTCAATGGAAATGGATATCAGTTCTTGATTGAAAAATGTTTTATCTTTCGATAATCCACACAAATCCAATAAGTACAATACGCCTTCATTGCAAATAGAATGAATGAAGCCCAAGGATAAGTACTGGGTCAGATAAAACCCTTTGTCAACAACTCCTCCAACCACTTCATGAGCTCCTGTAACTCAGGTGTAGCAAACATATAAGGAGGTATGGATACCAGTGCTACTCCTGTAACAATCTCAATAGAGTAGTCTACCTATCCCTCTAGAGGAAAACCAGAAATGTCTTCTAGAAGGACATCTGGAAAGTGATCAACCACTGGAGGAATATCTATTTGAGAAGTCCCCTAGTCATCCAGATATATACTAGCAATCTGGTACGTAACACCACCCAACCCATGATGCTCTAGTCTAGCTCTACTTGACAGGACATCCCATTCGCCCTAGATAAGAAAGGATCCACCCTCTGGTAATGTGAAACTCACCGTACGACGATAGTAATCGACAAAGGCCTGGAATGGAACTAACCAGTCCATCTCGAGAATGACATCATAACATATCATCTCCATAACATAGAGATTCCATGAATAATGACACCCACCAACCTCAAGGGGGAAGTCTACTCACTAACACATGATAGCAGTTCTAATTCTCAAGGGAGTTTCGAGCGTCATCATATCCTCAGAAGTATAAACAGTTACTCATAGGCTTTGAACAGTATGCATTGAAATAAAGCTATTAGAAGCTAATGTATTGAAAAGTTTAGAGGATAAAACTAAGGATACTAAAATCATACCTCGAACTGTAGATGGTCTAGGATCCTGCTCTTGATGAATCTTCTCTACCAAAAACGTTTGGCCCGCACCACAGCCCTGTGTACCATCCTGATATCCCTATGCTAACCCTCCCAGAGCCTAACCACTGCATCCACAGCCTCTACCTTGGCCTGAACGACCTCAAGAACTCTAGACTCTAGTCTGTTGTAGAACTGGTAATCCTAGTCCTATATACAGAGTTGAAACTGATCCTCCCACACTAGCCACTATAAGGATAACCCCAGATAAATGCTGCATATGACCCATCTTGCCACAAGATCAGCACTCCATGGGGTCCCTCGGGCACTGAGGCTTCTCATTCCTTCTTTTTATACACTGATAGAACACCAATTTGTTTCCATAAGGATGATATCGTCTACTAGAATAAATAACTCGCTTCTTCGAGTCACCTCATGTAGACTCTAGGTCGCGCTTCTTGCTATCTATCTGAAATGAATCAGCCCTGGGTGACGAAACGCCCTGGTCTATAGCTTCATTCTCCCTCATATTTATCTCTTTGATAAGTGCAAGGTTGATTATCATAGTAATATCTGTCAGCTAAAATACGTTCACCTGAGATCTGATGTCCGGTCAGAGGCCTTCCTCAAAGTTCCATGCTAAAAATAGCTCATCATTCCACATAACAGGAGTGAAATATTGTAACTTTGTGAAGCGAGAGGAATACTCCATAACTACTAGAGTACATTTCTACAGGTTCATGAACTCTCTGGATCTGTTAGCCCTCAACATCGTTGGATAGAAGTAGTCGTAAAACGTATGCTCAAACTTGTCCCAAGCGACAACATGATGGCGCCCTGCCTGCGAAACCACATCCCACCATTTTTTGAAAAATCCCATAGCATATACATCATGAGATTCACTCTACTCTCCGCAGGCGTATCTAGGTGCTCGAAGATGGAAATAATGGCATCTTTCCATGACTCCGATGCCTGTGGTCTTCCATCCCCTATGAACGTGGGAGGATGCTGCTGCTGAAAACCCGCGTTAGCTCTGACATAGACGGGGTAGGATGCTGAGCTCCCTGGAAAGCCTACATGAATCTCATGAAACCCTCTATGAAGTAATAATTGGCACTAGTGTCTGGAATCACTGTAGGTTCCATGTTTGGAATGATAGGCAGAACTACTAGTTGTCCCTGATCTGTCGTATCAGGCATACGGTCACTGCCTGGATCCTGATGTACAATGGGATGACATCTCAGTGCCATGTCTCTGCAAGGTCAAAAGCACACATTAGATCACATTACTAAGAACTGAAGACTATGATCATAATAAGGGCACAAGGGAAAGAATCATTCAAAATTTATTAAGCAAGACTACACGAAGTGTATAAAGACTACACCGCGTGTTCCCTTAATTCAATTACATGGGCATGTACTCCTAACTAACTGGTCGTGTAACACCCCAAATAAACATCATGTTGTCCAAAAACATCGTGTGTGCGTGAATTATGTTCCATGCCTGATTCCTTCTACATGGTTAAGCCACACGGCTTTAATGAGACAAAACTACACGGTGTGTTCATGTTATACACGGCATGTACTTATCAAGCTTCATATGGCATGTGTTGTTAATGACATGGCCTGTGTACCCAGGTCATACAACATGGTGTGTTCCAGAAGGACACGAAGTGTACTAAGGAGTCCTAAAATACCGTGTGTTTAGCTACACGGATGGAAACACGGCTGACACTACACAGAATGTTTCAAGAATACATGACATGTATAATATAGGATAACACTGACCCGTGTTGTTCATGACATGGCCGAGTATGTAGATCAAACTACACAACGTGTAAAATTCAAACACAGCATGTATGTGAAAAGATAACACAACCCGTGTTGTTTGTGACACGGTTGGGGTACCTCGATCAAACTACACGACATGTTAAACTACTACATGACATGTTCCTATTAATTTTTTCACAACCCTGTGTCCTGGCTCGAATGGTCAGTGACACAGCTATAGACTACATGGTGTTTATTCGTAAATTACACATTGTGTATTCTGGATTTTTCTAGATAGTAGGCTTAGAACTGTAGTGGAGCCCAGAAAACACCGAAAATCAACCATTAAGGTGCCAATTTCTAATCCATGGGGGCCCATACTCCCTGTGAATCAGAGCTTGGAAACATAACAAAGCACATAATAGGTAAAATTATAACAACTTCATGATCCACCATATTCCGATCCTCATGGGCCCATAACCCATAGGTCGGAGGATTGAAACCTCCCTTTGATACAACATTGTAACAACCCAAATCCAGATCCCCTCAACTGGTGCCCCATACCAAGTTCACCTCATGAGTTCAAGTGCATTTCCCCAAACTTCAGAGGTTTCCCACTAGCAGTAAGGGACATGGTGAGTCATTAGGGACACTATGACCTCATTTGGTAAGGTATTCAAGAGAAAAGATATAACAGTCGGTAGTGGAAGTAGTAAACAACATTCAATTACTGAAACTAAACAGCAAAAGAAATGAATATATAATAATGATGTAGTAGGTACAAGTGTCTAAGGAAATCATCATACACAACAACTTGATGAAATACAACTAAGAAACAATGTATGAAATGTAAATAGTAACTCCAGCAGCATCGCAAGCCTACGCTCGGTACTATGCTCTCAAGATCCAACCAATAATCATGTACCTGAAGTAGAGGGGACACAATCCTTATCCACACCTGCAACCATATAACCTGCTTGGTATGAAAATCATGAACAAAACAATGTGTGAGACTAATCCTAGTAGGCAACCACCACATGATCTGTTCCCTACTGTCAATGAGCAATATAGAAAAAGTAATGGAAAAAAATGCAGCAGAGAAATATGAGTACACCAAAGTAATCAATCCTAAAAATCTAAATTAAAATATATTTATTAATTTATTTGCATCATTTAATTATCAACCAAGGAATCTAGAAAACGAATCTATAATCCCAAAGCATAGCAAACAAAACAACAGGTATCTCCACAGTCTACCTAAAAAACAAGCTGTAAAAAAACCAAGATTATTCTTTGGCTTGGTGGACTCATCACAACCAACCAAATAATATTCACACTGACTCTCTGGGTGGCTCATACTGGCAGACCCCTCTAGTCAAATAATCATACAAGACACTGACACTCTGAGAAGCTATCACCATCGATTCCCCTATGGTCTTTCAATGATAGCTATAGGCCCTCTGAGAAATCACTTACGTCTAATTCCCCCTGCAGTCTCGATACATAACTAGTGACACTCTGAGGATGCCCAATGTCGAATTCTCGTAGGTCCTGTGAATGATTCTAATTTATAACGGACTCTCTAGGGAAGCCCTTAATCGTCAATTCCCTCTTTAGTCCACCACACCAGGTTCACATAGCCCTGGGCATTCTCGCCATGTGTAAATGAATGTTTTCAACCCTTAGTAAGTTCAACAAACTACTTGACTAATAGATAAAATGTATCAAAATAATATAAACAATGGGAAATACATGCAATAAATTATATCAAGGTCGGTAATCAATGCAACATGGATTGCCTCATAGGCATCCTAAGCCAAAAGGCGATATATAGCCAAAATAATGGAAACACCCATTGGGTGATCCTCAGACATGAAAACAAGAAAATATCATTATCAATGATTCTTATGCTAACAATAAATCTAATGAAATTAAACAATAGGACCAAAATCCCTAACCCGAAATACCCGAAACATGGTAATCCTGCAAGTTTGCACAAAAACTCAAAGGCATTCATCGTAAGGCATAAAACCACCTACCTCTATCCTAGGATATCGATGTACTTGAGCCACGGCCCGTGAATCGGCCTAGAATGGAGAAGATCTGCAAAAACATCTAAAATATTCAAACAACGATTACTTTAGAAAGATGAGGAATTGGAATAAGAAGCTCTAGTAGAATGAAGAGATTACTGTTGCGGTTCCAACACAATCTACGACAGTCAATTCAGAGAACGGGTGGAGGCTCGGGGGCTCAGATGAGTGTCGCAGTCGTACGGGATGCCTTCGGTCAAAGATGTTGGAGAGGAAGATGGTTCTGTGGTTAAGATGTGACCCCGGTCTATTTAATGAAATAAAAGAAAGTACTCGATGTGTACTTTTAGAGTACATGACATTTACTAGGCTTTCACATACTCTGGTTTAGGTAGCCTCCATGTCACCCATTCATGGACATGTGTGTGGCCATGACACAGCCAACACACGTCCTCGAGTGGCAACTAAGTACACGGAGTGTACTCTAAAAGTACACAAAGTGTACTTATAATATTTATAAAAACTCCTCTTTTCTCAAAAACTCTAGAAAAAGAAAAAACACACTTGAAATGAAGATCCAGGCTCTTACAAAAACATCCACTTTTTAAAAAACTAGAACAAAATTATCATTACAGTAGATAGGGAAATTACTTTATATTTGGCTCTTAAATGATCTTCAAAATAAACTAATAATTCATCTCAAATTTATGGATGTAATAATTAATAAACTCCTTATGAAATTATAGTTTAATATTACAAATCCTCAATCGTATTCTCCTTCCATATTTGGATATAAAAATAATATTTTTTTGGTAATCCTAGAAAGTATCTCCTTGACTGCGACCCTCAAAATAGTTTCACGTGAATGTGTTCCAAGAATTTATATTTTCACCTTGTAGATGAAATTCAATTCTCCATGTAATTATTCCATTATACAGCGTCCTTTGATAAAATATCTTTATCCATTGTGGAAACCTCCTATGGGAACTACCTACATCATGAACAATCGACTTTATGACCACGGTTCACTGCCTAGAACAAGTGTTTCACAAGATTCCTCTACTTCATGGACAAACATCAATTCAGAGATTCCATTTTTCATTTCAAAAAATAGTTCATCGTAAATTACTTTATAAAATGTCATCATAAACTACCTACTTCATAGAATTTCCCCTTCAAGAATAACTTCTTCTATGGTATTTTTTAATCACGAACCACTTTAGAAATCGAGAAATTCATCGAATGTGATAATTTTTAATGAATTTATCTCTGACTATTGAATTTATTGGGGTCATTATATTAAAAAATAAATCTCTATAACCTAAAAATAAAAAATAATTAAACAAATATAGCCTTCAGTGAAAACATCCTATGTGGTCCTTATAGTGAATTTATTCATTCGTGGTGCCCCTTTTGTAATGGACTTCCTCTCCGAAATGATGTGTCCTTATTGTAATACTTAATTCACTACCTTAACTCCAAAAAATAAAATCTCCCTATGTAATCCTATGTGGTTCTCATAGAACACGGCCCTTTACAGTGACCTTATTTTACCAACATCATCTGAAAATGAAAAAAAATACTTTTAGGCTTCTATTATGATTCACAAAACAAAGCTTCTCAGTCTGTGAACTGTTTTCAATGTAGTCCGTAAATTGTGGTCCACGAACTCCTCTAGATAATTTTCAATTCAACAAAAATTATATTTCAAAATAATTTTCATCCCAAAATCATTTTTTTCTCCACTTAGAACATCTTCTATGTGAAAGTCTGTCTTTTTCCATAAAATCAACATCCTGATTTTGAGGAACAAAAATTTGGAAAGCACTAGGAAACTATGTGTCCTTATATAGACAGATAAATGTACCAATCCAAGGTATCCATTAAATAGTATTAGATCATGGCCAACATATATTTTCACAAATAAATCTAGAACTCAAAACGTGACATTAGAAACCAACTTTTTCAACAAAATAATATAATAAAAAATAGTCCAATGATACCTTGAGATATTTTTTCACAAAAATATCACCTTTTAAAATTTTTGAAAACTAGTCACCCTTTGATACCATATTATAAATTCTTCAATATTAAACCATAATTTTCTTCTTGTGATTTAGAAAATAATAAATGATTTTTTCATCACACACTATAATCCCACATGAGCCATTCTTGTCATGAGAATCACTAGTATCAGGAAAAGTTCAACAATGAATAACTTAATTAAAAAACAACACATCTTCTTTCCTCATGACCCCCATATATTATGATATATATTCATTTATTGATCATATTCAGTATCATCATTTTTAAAACATCCATAACCTCAATGCTCCCCATATGATCTTCTCCTGTGCCTTTAATAAGATATTTCCTCCACTTTTTTAGCCACAACATCTCCCACTTTTTGAAAGATCCAGAATTTCACTAATTGGTAGTCTATAAAGGGAAAAGAACACAGTTTAACACATTAGGGTAAAAAAAATCATACCTTAGGGAAATTGGGCCCCATATATGAACTTTTCTTTATGTGGGGAGTTGACTAAACTACATGTGTCATTCGAAACCTCATTAATGCCTATGTGAAAAAAAGGCCTTCTTTAGATTTTATGCTACCTGTAGTTCATTGGAATGTACTCTAAATTCACAATCCCATGATCCACATTCTCTATTATAAAATTAACTATGATATCAATGTGCATCATCCTGGAGTGCTAGAGTATTTTTTTTAGATTTATTGAACAAGAATTATTAAAATAGAATCCAATAAAGGGCTTCACTTTAATCACCACAATTATTATATAATTAAACTGGGGAGCCATTCATTGTTTAATTTACTCCACATAGTAAATGATCACCATGAATCAAATTTTAATCATTTAAAATCATGAGGGGAACGTGTTATTATTTTAAATTTTGAAATACATATAAATAGATATTAATCTCCCCCATTGTTTGTACACTTCAGCATATCCCATGAGGCTACATAAGTTGACATCTGAAGACCATATGTCTATGTCAAATATTTTCATTTTTACCATTGATTCCATTTATCAACATAAGATAGAAACCATAATTCGTTTGGCACTTTTCCTGACTCAAGTCATATTATTCTTTATATTTACACATATAATTAATATTTACAAAAGGTAAAATTTCCACATAATGTTGAGTCACTACTAGATCCTCTAATATTACTAATTCAGAACTAAATATGTGAAATAATAATTTAAACCAATAAAAGAAAATATTTTCCATGTCCCTAACTCACTATCATAGATTATAGTATCATGAAATCCCCCAATAGTTGATTGTACTATCTTGTAAGATAGGGCGGTATGACCTTGTGTGATGTAACCATATTCCATTGAAATCCACTAGTTTTTTTGACATACTAAAAATATACTGATGATATCACAGTGTAGGAACAAAATAGATCATCATGAAATTCATCAATGTTTCTATTTCTCCCCCAATTAGTCCTCTCTCAGTGGATTAATTTAAAATTAACTATGGAATGATACAAAATGTTTAACATTAAATGAATTATTGAATTACTCAAACATTCAAGTATATATTTCATAGACTATAGGTTTCACATCTGGATCTTACTATTATAATCCACCATTTCTATAGTTCACACCCTTCATATATTTATAAAAAAAATTGAGTTGTTGTGTAACACCAGTTTCTGAATATGATTCAAATTTTGAATTTAAATTGTTCTACTTCTTCTTATTTTATGTGTATTTATTGAAATTATTTATGTGTTTTATTTAAGAAAACACAATGATTATTTTAATTGTATCTCCCCATTAATACTTCACAAAATATAGTTGAAATTTAAAAACATTTAATCTATGGTGAGATGGGTAGCCCTAGAATCTTTAAGAATAAGATAATTGTTTGTCTTGATGGGACAACCCTTAGATACATTCTTTTAATGTATTTTACTATTTATCTCCTCCCAACTACCCTACCAACATCAATTGTTCCTGCTAGATAACTAGATATTCATCACAAACATGCTATGTATTCTTCATGTATGTTGACTTGGTATTTTTAAAAATATAGGTATTAAATCCACTTTTACTAATTTCATTCTTTGAAGCCCCACTAATACACTAATTTTCGGAATTCATTCATAGATCAAAAATGTTTTCAATGATTATATTCACTTAATTCAAACTCTATTAGAATTATTAGTCTCTTAAATTTAATTTTGGCCATGTGATAATTCATATATATTTGTTGAGGCATTATTTTTTTAGGGTTCATTTATCATTTATGCGTGTAAACTCTACTTGGAGTGATGTGAGTGAGTCATTCACAAAACATACTTTTTTTAATTACTTCTGGGGAAGACCATCCCTTTTTTTCAATGTTTTTTCATACTATTTCAATCCAATTTAATGTTTTTATGAAATATGAGGTACTTGGTACACCATTTATGGAGCTCTGTTTGTTTCCCCCAATGTTGTAAACCCATATATCAACTCATCATTTTGTCTTCTACTATATGATTTGTCATTATACACTACTGGAGTTGGGGATCTATTATTGAGTTCTTATTACATCCCATTATTCTTCTAGTCATAATATCATTCAAATTTCTATTCACCAAAACATATCAAACTTATTTCATTTAATAAATACCTCAAATCACCATTTCATGTCATAGATATTTAAGAACCCAATGTTATTATTACGAAACTGATCCCTCAGGCATCTTGATAAATTCTGATGGCAAGCCTCGATCATACAAAATAATAGAATTTGATGACTACTTTATATTAATAGATGTTTATTTCAGAGTTTTCGAGAAGCTTCTACTTATTCTTATATTTAGAAATCTTTCTATTTTGATAATATGAAATATATTCCAATTCTTCAAAAAAAAACTTCAAATATAATCATGCATCACACAAAAATAGAACATCATTTCATTAAATCTTATAAAAACGTTTTTAGGTCTACTTCCAACATTTTCATGATTTTTATGATTTTTTTATTTGTTTATGGACATCTTCCTCTCATTCATGGGATAGGGGTTATCATAAAAATATCATATTTTCCCAAATTTCAAGGCCTTTGGGTTGAGACAATCATTTCATGTCCTTCCTAATTATTTTTATATTTTTATTTCATTTCATTATCACCTACATAAGGATTATCAAATAATAAATTCATCGAATCCATAAATTTGTGATGTACTTTCGAAATTTATGTCTTCACTTCCTTCCCAGTTGATTCTCACTCTTCTCCCAATTTTTGACTCTTCATATCCCTCGGTTCATTTTTAGCATTTGGTTCTCACTCGAGATTCTTTTAATTATTCATATCGCATAACAATGAATGTGAGATCTTATCAACTATTTCACATTTCTCCTTTTTCATAAAATTAATTTGAGCAACATAGTTTCTAAAGAGGCCATTATATAGTTGTAGACATTGATTCTATATATCATTGTTGATAGTTACATACAAAGATAGTCTTTTTTGGCTTCCAAAATAATAATTACTTCTATATTATGATTATTTATCATTCTATCATATTCTATTTTTTCTATATATATTTCTATAATTTTTAGTTTTTCAATATGGAAAAATAACATTTTACTAAGGTTAGATTTGGAATAAAAAACTACTATATTTAATCATTTTACTTGTCAAGTTCAATTTCATTGACAGGGATCCATATATCTTTATACTTGTTTTCTTATTACCATTTCATAATCAATTATTACTTTTCATGGAAAACATCAACATTTTTCCATCAACAAATTTCATCATCATATATAGTTCTGAAATCACTGAATGTATGTTTCTTTACCCATTCTTAATGCATCATTGAATATTTAAATATCATCATAATATAATTAAACCAAACCATTAGTTATTAAATTTTGGTTTCTTTTAAATAAATATAACTCTTTCCAATGACACATCCATATTGAGAAATTAAACTAGAATTCTACATGTTATTAGAAATTATCCCATTTTTTCTTAGTACAACAACATAATATTAGACTGAAAGTAAAATTTTAAAATTTCAGCAAAAAAAAATTATAGAATAAAATCTAATAAAATTAACCTATTCAATAATACCAATATCCAGTCCCAAAAGGGGAATAGATACCCTAATAGGTAAAGTGAATTGGGGTTTGGATATGATTTTCTAAATTTTTCATTCCCCACAAGATCATTATATCGTTATTATAATTGCTACATCATTTTAAATTTAGTTTTTAGGTTTATATTCTACTTTCATTCCCCACTTAAATTGTGAGCCACATCCTTTGAAAACCACCTAATGAGTTCTTGATGAACTCTATCTACTTTTTTATGGCCTTCACTTTAAAATTCCATTTTATTTTTCATGGAACAGTGCCTAAAAACACCATTATATATTGTTTTCATGAACAACCTCTGTCATAGAATTTCATCCTCACGAACCAAATTTTTCATGAAATTGTTTCCTTATAAACAACATTAGGCTTACCTAAATTATTCCAGTTATTATCCTCCTTAATGAATTTCATTCTATATAATGATGTGATTAGGTGTTCTTATATAGTCAAATATATCCACAGAACTCTTTAATCGTAATTATTGAAAAAACATTTTTGGTATACTCTACATTGTGAACTTTTTATATGGTCTACATAGCACATTTAAACATTCTTATCACCCCTTAAATCAACATCTTCTTCCCGCAAATAATGATCCACTTTTAGTGACTGTAATTATCCTCCATCAATCATTAAGAGAAAATATATTTGATAAGTTATCCTATTACGGGGTTCGCTGAGTACATGAACCTTTACGATTGTTTTAATTCACCACCTCCATCTGTAAATGATAATATTCCTTATATAATTTTTTTGTGATTCTCATAACATTTCATTTCAGTCCGTGAAATTTACACATTTTGGTATGAATTTTTAGCTTTTAAAACTCTTCTATATTCATTGTGGTTCTCCAAAAATGACACGTAGAAATCCTTTGTTACCTAAAAACACTTTTGTGGCCCACATAGTATAACTTCTATGTAGAAATATTTGATTTTACCTAAATCCAAAATCATGATTTTTCATCCCAAAAAAATAGAAAGCAAAGGGAAACAATGAAAACCTATATAAAAACTTTTTTTTACAACCTCCTGATCAACCATTCCTTTTTCATTGAAATTTGTCAGCATAAATTGTCAAAAACGTATCTAGAACAACAAAAACTAAACTAGACAACCTATTTTTTGAACAAACATAGTCTACCAAAAACACTACAATGATACCTTGATAGATTTTTTCCTGAAACACATTTATACCAACTTTAAAAATTTCACATTAAAAATAGATATTTTAAACTGTAGATTACTTAAAGAGTTTTATCACATAGAAAAATTATAAACTTCACATAAGAATAAGCGTAGAGAGATAGCCCTAACTCACTGGGAATCCCAAATAAGAAATCATATTTACATAATAAGTAATCACAAATTTAGAATAAAGGATTTTCAGACTACCTAGGGTCATGTTGGTATCAAAATTTAACTTAGGAAGACGATTAAGTATTTTAAAAATACCATGAAGGTGAACTAGTTTATATCAATTAATACACCAATTAAAAACACCATTTAATTTCCCTTCGAAGTGAATATTGAATAAATAATGTTTAAAATCATCTAAAATAGGTTTTATGAACATAAATGACATGAATAAAATTAATTTGTGATGATTTAGGAATATAAAAACATGATACAAGATTAAAGGATCATTTATTGAGATAAAAATGAAATTCTAGTAATAAAAACTACACTTACACAAAAAGGGATTACATAAGGGTATCCTGGTTTTATGTAACATCCCGACCCCAATTACCTAGAATCAGTGCATTATTACATAATATTGGCATTATCACAAAATATCAGTCTCAAAAGACTGATTAGTTTAGTAGGCATGTAATAACTAGATACATTCATGTCTTTCATTACATGATAAAATAAAAAAACTACAACAACATATTGTCTCCATAGAACACACTCATATCCCCTCATACTATCCATACTGGTCATTCATAAAATACTTCTTCACATCCTGGAAAAAATAAAACATAGAAAGGGGTGAGCTCAGATGCTGAGTAAGGATAACAATATAGTGGAAACTTTCATAAATAAGAATAACCATATAAAGATATGTATAACTAAATCAAAATCCTTTTAAACATGAACTTCAACATAATATGGAAAAAAATCAAATAAAGTCATTTACTTATTTACATGGATATTCTACTAGTAAAAAATTCACATGAAATATCAATAACCACATTATTATTGATGGAAATAATAATGCCAGACTACCATAACCACGTAGCCAAGGCCTCGTGCCAAGACTACAAATAGGATTGTGTAAAGGCCTCATGCCAAGACACTAGTTTGTCTCACGATACCTACTGATGCATCGAGGAGCTATAGCGGGCTCCACCCATCACTTACTAAGTCCAATGCATTACTCATATGAACTGGTTTAAACATAACATAAACATTCTTATTAAAACTAGCATATGAAATGTCAATACATTATCTATAAACCATAAATGTTATAAAAAATAACACATCCACAGTCAAACATTTCACAAAAATTTCAATAAAATATGGATTTTTTGTATCATAATAAATCAACTTCCAATAAACTTAAAATCCATCAATGGATGTTGACATAGATGAAATCAATACTTTTTAAGAGAAATATCTCTCTTTTTTAAAATCATTTAAAGTCACATAATTATAGAATAAAACATTTACATTGAAAATATCATTATAAGAATTTAAGAGAAGCTTTGACGATTTTACAATGGTGGAAAATACCGAAACCCTTCGTATAAGTTAAAAAAAGTTATTCTTATCTTAATTTTGTCGAAAAGATTAAAAAGGACCTAGTTTGGAAAATGACGTAAAGATTCCTTTATAAACATCTTATAAAAACTCAAACAGGGTTTTAAATGACTTTAACCCATAGTCTTGTAAATAGTAAAAAAAATTGGCATTCATTTTTAAGAAACATGGGTGTGGATGATAAAGAGGTCCCAGAAGATAATTACATATAAAAAACCTCGGATAATGAAGAGATTGTGAAATAAACACTTACCATGTACTTTTCCTTGGTGGAGGGTAGTTTAATATCCTTTATAATGGTGAAATAATTTTTATTAAATTATACATGAATCATATACATTAATATGAAATCATATATGATCTTTTCACATTTTTTTGTCAATAATACCTTAGTATTATTGTCGTTTCAGGTTTTAACTTGCTCATTTTCTTTTATATGTTTTGTTACATAAGTCGTGTTTGTTATGGATAGGTTGTATCTTATTCATATTAATAATGAAATCAAGTCCTTAAACCTTATTTTTAATCATAAAATGATAATTATACTTGAATGGATATGATGGGGAATGAATCTCATCACGTTCGTGGAGACGGTAGACTGTACGTAGGCACGAACGCTACTTCAATTTCATTTATATTTTTAATAGTAATCAAAAAAAATTGATTAATAGGTATATTGTTTTTTGAGTATGATATAATATTTTATAATGTTACTTATTTTCATTACCACCATCCTTTATACATTCCATGTATTGTATGAACGAGTCATATCATTTTGAGGGGGCAGTAGTCCGCACTTCCTCAAATGAAATTATCGTATATATATACAACAGGAAACGAATAATGGTATTCTATAAAATGTCTTTACAAGAGATTATATATAAAATAAATATCATTAAATATCATATTTAATTATTGTGTAATCATAATTTCCACCATGAGAGGTGGTAGGAGATAATTTGAACAATCAGCCTTTCGTGAGGCGTTTGGTTGCCATCCACAAAAACATTATGTTTTTCACATATTAGATTTATTTTTCTGTAAGTGTAGTTAGAATCCCTATCATAGAAACACACGAGTATATTGAGGATACGGGTGTCGTTAAAAAAGAAAATAATAAATTTATTTTATGGGTTGGATAAGTAAAATAATATAAAATAATTTAAGAGCTATTGTTACCTTTAATTTGGGTAACTCCCTTTGGTTTGAACCAAAAGGACTCATTAAGTTCCTTCTGCCTAAGGTAATGCTTCTAGGATGAGGAGAGGGATTTTGGGAGATTAATTGGGTAGAGGTTGGATGATCCAAATGGATCTAGAGGTGTGAGGAATTGGTTATATGTGGAGTCCTTTTATAAGGGGGAGGAGGGGACCTTTAGGAAAAACTTAAAGTATTAATTTATAGTAAATTAGTATTTGTTTTATAATAGCTCCAAAGTGGATTATTAAACGATTATGGTTGGGATGGCTCTAAAAACACCCATGCAATATATTTTAGACAGGTCTGGGTCACTATAGTAACCTTATCTTTTAAATTTAACTCTTAGTTAAATAGTTTGACAATTACCATGTCTCTTGTTATATTTATATTATATAGTTAATAAACTGAATATATACTTCCAAGAGACCCCCAAGTGGTCCATTAATGAAATATATATAATCATATAAGTCCTTTTTTCCAATAATTTTATTTTTAGGAATATTATATCAATTAATAATATAATATTTGTTTTAAAAACTCTTTTATGTCAATTTTGACACTATTTAATAATTTATTTTTGTTAAAGTCTTAAAAACTTTAGTAATTATAAAAAAATTCATTCAATCAATTATAACATGTCATATTAACCATTAAAATTCGTGAAATTCATTAAAAGTCTCTAATTATATTTATTTGGGTATATATAATATCAATTATTTTAATATTTCACTAATAAGGTAATTATTGCATCATCATTGTGTTATAAATAAATTAAATTATATAATGTCTGAAAATTATAAATAAAATACAATTATGTGGGAAATATTTTTATATTTCTAAATAATATTTATAGTCTAATTTATCTTTTGTATAAACCTATATTAAAATTGTTTTAGTTATCTAACATTGATTTTATCTCTTTTAACTCTTCATTGAATTAAATAATAATAAATTTCCTAATCTAATCCAAGTGGAAAAAATAGGATCATATATTATTCCTAAGGTATTATTTGTTCTAATTATACTTATCCAATAGAATCAGGACATGTTTTCGGGTAATAATAATATCATTTTTACATTTAATTAGCCTATTTACTTGTAATTGTGGTAAAAAAAAGAAAAAAAGTTACTATTCACAAAAAATTATTTTTATCTTATTGAACCAAATTTTACTCCATGATATTAACCGTGTCTCTAGGATTTTCAAAATTCCACTCATAGAAGAAGTAAAATTATGTTTAATGGGAATTTGCAAATTCTCCTATGAAATAGGTAAAAGACGGTGAAAATTTCAATAATGTTTTAATATGTCTAAATTTATTATAAACGGACTCCAATTAATTACATTGAACATATATAGGTATTAAGTATCTATTTTTACCTAAAATAAATTTAAATAAAATAAATAATTATTTAAATAAAAATTCGGTTTTACCCAATAACTCAGTGTTTTTCACTATTCATCAAAAAGTTTAATGTTTTCAGAAAAATACCAAAATTTCACTCGAGGATAATTTCGATATTCTGAATCAAAAAATGATGTTAATTTTACCAAATTATAAACATATAAGTTTAATTTGTTAATTTTAAATTTATTCGCACTGTCAAAACAAAAAGGCGTATCTATAAGAAATTATAACTATCAAAAGTATGACACTTGTTTATGTCCAATTTCAAAGTGAAATTACATAAAATGACCATAATTAGATTAAATAGTAAAAATATAATCTATTTATACAACCAAAACATTAAATGTATAATTTAACAATATAAATTATTTTGATTTAAAAAGTGGTTTTCAGTTATAATATAGAATTTTCATTATTCACCCAAATATGAAAGTTATTTGAAAAACACCCAAACATTATTGAAAATAAATTATTATTTCTTGATTCTTAAGAAGATGTTTATTCTGTAAAATTTAATATATTAAAAATTCAAATAATGGATTTAAAAAGGCTTCTCCATTAAAAGGTGGTAACATTTCATTTTTTGAAAAATACTTCTTTTATATGAAAAAATGCATTTGCACATAAATTATCTATAAGAAACTCATAATATGGATTCTAAAATTATATGGAATATATAAAGATAAAAATTCAGTTAATATTATTCATAACTACTTTTGTATGGAATTTTTGGTATGTCATGGTGGGATAGAACTCGGTGTTGCGTGTAGTGCAACTTATTGAATTACTTTGAAGAAATAATGTACTATGAAATCATTGGGTGTTACATTCTTCCCTCCATCAGTAAATTGCATCCTAGAAATATGAAATTATTTTTCGAAAATAAAAGGTTGAAAATAAAAAATACCTTGGGAAAAACCCACATCATAAATTAGGTAAATAAAATTTAGTCTTAATGAGAGGTAAGGGGAAATGAAAGGGTCACCACCAAATTATGATTTCTATTAAGAGAACATTTTGGAAATTAAAGACATATAATTGGAGGAAAAATGTAAAAATTTATAGTTAGTGATTTCAGACATCAATCACAAACAATTGTAAAACTGAGGGCCTTAAATTCATCAATATATGATGATTTAAAATACCATTGGTTCAGCAAAACATATGGTATTAGGATAAAACATTTTTTTTGTTTTACGATCTCTTCACTAAAGTATAAGAATTAATTTCTTCAAATAATAACAAAAGGGAGAAAAATATATACTTCAAAATTAGAGTACCATCCTATAACTAATTTGTACCAGAAAATCATCTTTCACTCAAAAAGATAATAGAACATAAAAATAATATTCTATTTATCCTATTCATATAGGGTTAAAAAATGGTTTTTTAATTCATCCACCATATTTTTTTTAAAAAAAAGTCTACATTATTCAATCCAGGACATCACGTGGGCCAATTGTAGGTGATACTCCCTTATCGCCCTTCGGTTGCAGGTTCAAGTCTGGCAGCCTTGCCGGACGCGACAGGTTACCACCCGACCTCTAGGTTGTCCTTTTAAGGAAATCCAAAAATAATCTCAAACTAGAATTTACCAAAATAATTATGTCCAAAATCATAGTCCAAAATTTATATGGGAGGTAAACACAATGAAAATCATTTTTTCCACGTAATAATATGCGAACACCTTCATCATGTATTATTTTAAAACTCTACAACATCCAGAATTACCATAAAACCGTATTGATTATATTCATGATCCCTTATTCCTTATAGAATACATGATATACTCCTTCTATCCAAAAATGTTGTAAACTCTAACAATTATGGAATATACAAACCACTAATCTGTTTTAAGGTAATCAAGAATATCCGATATAATTTGTCCAAATCAATCATGTATTATTCAAAAATCACTACCGCTGTATCAGATCCATATTATGGTTTATCTTTCTCTCAACCATATATTTTCCAAAAATTTATCCTGCTATTGAGTCACTTTTTTTGGTTCCACACAATCTCACGTCCTTAATGAAATAGTTCTACAGTATAATCTTTATATACTTCATAATTATTATTACCAGTACATTGTTGATACAACACTCAAATGACATAATTCTCTAATAACAACATAGGAAATCTAACCATTCCTCCTCATTTGTGGTAGTATCATTACTTTAATATTATCCAATAGCATCATTTTGGGAATACTATAATGATTTGGACCTCGGTTCGCGTAGTGTCCCAACTCCTTGCAGATGAAACGTTGTTCATTTGAATCCTTTTTCTTACCCTTGCAGTCACGTACTTGGTGTACATTTTCTCACACATATAGAAAACTCTCATTCCTTTCAGGAAAGTTCTAGGGTGTTTCTTCCCACAGTTATCACATGTGGGAAAATTAATCTTTTCCCTCTTCCCTTTATCCATATTTCTCTCTTCCATTATTTTCTTCTCTTACATCCCTTCAAAGCCATAGGACTAAGAGAATTCTTTACTTATCTTATTAACACATGATAATATTTCTTCTTATGTTGAGAATACATGGGAGACTATTTCCCTTCTAAATTTTGTCTTAATACAGTGAATTATTTTATACTTCTTACTCTTTGGATCATACATATTGCTGGAGTTCACATTCAATCAATTGGGCACCATTTCTATACAATATCATTAACTAGGTCATTTTTTGAATTGTAATGAATAATTCCAACCATGTAAAATACCTAACGTAAATTTAATGGTTTATGGATATAATCAATAATCATAAAGATTTTTTCATTGAGGAATTATATACTCATAAACCCTTCATAATGATTTGTAACGAAAATTAGAATTTTCCTAAGCATATCCCCCAGGAGTGTCGTAACTATGAGTGTAGCAAGGCACGTTGCCGTGCTCCGGTTCTCATTCGAGTCTAGCTCAAAGTGGTGTTTTTCGGTTTTACCCCTAGGTACATCTGTGCCAGAGCCGCCTCTACGAGCTCGTATCCATACATGGATGAATTTCTCGAAAATATCACAAAATTTCTACTATACCAAAATTCTATGAAGTTCTTCTATACTAATCCTCAAATTCTATCTTAGGTCTATGTGCTCTAATCAGAGTTTGTCTAAATCTAGCTTCCATGGTTTGTACTAAACTTCCTCTGATACCAAATGTAATGCCCCAACCCCAGTTACCTAGAGTCGGTGCATTATTACATAACATTGGCATGAAAAAAAGATCAAGTCTGGAAAGACCGATTAGTTTAGTTGCCTTGGAATCACTAGATACATTCATATGTCTTACATTAAATGATAAAATTAAAAACTAAAACAACATATTCTCTCCATTGACCAAAATAATATCCCCTCATATTATCCCTGCTGGTAATTCATAAAATACTTCTACACATACTGGAAAAAATATAACATTGAAAGGGGTGAGCTTAGATGATAAGTAAAGATAACAAAATAGCGGACACTTTCATAAATAAGCATAAACATTTAAGGCAATGTATAACTAGAACAAAATCATTTTAAACATGACCTTGAGAATAATATGGAAAAAAATGAAATAAATCCATTTACTTATATAAATGGGTATTCTACTAGTCGAATAATCACATGCAATATCAATAACCACAATCATAATGATGGAACACATAATTCCAAACTATCATAACAACATATCCAAGTCCTCGTGTAAAGACTACAAATAAGATTTTGTCAAGGCCATGGGGAAAGACACTAGTGTGTCTAATGAGACCAACCGATGCATTGAGAAGTTATAGCAGGCTCCACCCGTCACTTACTATGTCCAATTCATTCCTCATAGGAATAGGTTTAAACATAACATAAACATTCGTATTAAAACTATCATACGAAATGTCAATACTTTCTCAATAAACCGTGAATGGTGTAAATAATAAAAAATATAATGTCAAACATATCCTAAAACCTTAAATATAATATGGATATTTTTATCATAATAAATCAACTTCAAATAAGCCTAAAATCAATCAAATGATGTTGATATAGATGAAATCAAAACTATTTGAGAGAAATATCCCTTTTTCTTCAAATAATTTAAAGTAAAATAATAATAAAAAAATTACTTTGAAAATATCCTTATAAGCTTTTAAGAGAATCTTTGAAGATTTTACAATGGTGGAAAATAGCCGCACTCATCATATATGTTAAAAAAAGACATTCTTACCTTAATTTTGTCGAAAAGATTAAAAAGGAACTTGTTCGGAAAATAACGTAATGATTCCTTTATAAACATCTTCAAAAAATTCAAACAAGGGTATAAATTGCATTAAACCATAGTCTAGTAAATAGTAAAAATGTTTTGGAATACATTTTTAAGAAACATGGATGAGGATCATAAAGAGGTCCAAGTAGATAATTACATATAAACAACCTCGGATAATGAAGATATTGTTAAATAAACACTTACCTTGTACTTTTCCTAGGTCGAGGGTAGTTTAACCTCATGTATAATGGTGAAATAATTCTTATTAAATTTTAAAATAATCATATAAATTAATATGATATCATATATGATCTTCTAACGTTTCTTTGTTAATAATATCTTAGTATTATCGTCGTTTCGGGTGTTAACTTACTCGTTTTATTTTATATGTTTTGTTACATAAGCCGTGTTTTTTATTGATAGGTTGTAAATTATTTATATCCAGAATGACATAAATTCCAAAAAAAATATTTTTAAACATCAAATGAGAATTATACATGAATGGATATGATGGGGAATGAATCTCATCGTGTTCGTGGAGACGATAGTCTGTACGTACGCACGAATGCTACTTCCATTTCATTTATCATTTTAAAAGGAATAAAAACAAAATGTTTCATAGGAATATTATTATTACAGTATAATATAATATGTTATATGTGTTACTTATGTTCATTAACACCATCCTTTATACATTCCATGTATTGTATGAATGAGTCATATCACTTTGAGTGGGCGATAGTCCGCACTTACTCAAATGAAATTATCATATATATATACAACATGAATCGAATAATGGTATGATATAAAATGGAATTATATAATCTTATATATATAAAAAATATCATAAATATCATATTTAATTATAGTTCCATCATAATTTCCACCATGAGAGGCGGTAGGAGATAATTTGAACAATCATCGTTTCGTGAGGCGTTTGGTTGCCATCCACATGAACAATATGTTCTTCACTCATTATATGGAGCTGTGTGTAAGTGTAGTTAGAATATTTATCATAACAAGAACCTAGTATATTGAGGATACTAATTTTGTAAAAAAATAAAATAATAAAAAGAGTTTAGGGGTTGGATAAGTAAAATAAAAGAAAAGAAGTTAAGAGAAATCGTTACCTTTAATTTGGGTAACATCCTTTGGATTGAACCAAAAGATCTCTTGAAGTGAAATCATACTAAGTTAAGGCTTATAGTATAAGGATAGGGATGTATTATGATTAATTGGGCAGAGGTTGGATGATCCAAAAGGCTTGAGAGTTGTGAGGAATTGGATAGAAGTTGTTTCCTATTATAAGGGGGTGAGGGGCTCTTTAGGAAAGACTTAAAGTATTAATTAATAATAAATTTATATTCGGTTTCTAATGGATAAAACATGGATTATTCAAATTCTAAGGTGGACATGGGATGAAAACCACCCAACCGATATATTTTAGACAGGATTGGGTCATTATAGTAACCTTATCTTTTAAATTTAACTCTTAGTTAAATAGTTTTACATTTACCATGTTGCTTTGTATTATAATATTATTTAGTTAATAAAAAAACTATATAAATCCCAGAAACCCCCAAGTGGTCCATTAATGACATAAATATCATCAAATAAGTCCTTTGGCTGGACCTTATATTTTTACGAATATTATATCAATTAATAATATAATATTTGTTTTAAAAACTCCTTTATGTCAATTTTGACAATATTTAATAATTGATTTTTGATAAAGTCATAACAACTTTATTAATTCGAAAAAAATTCTTTTAATCTATCATAACATGTCAAATTATGCAATAAAATTCCTGTAATTCATTAAATGTCTCAAATTATATTTAATTTTTTATTTATAATATGAATTATTTTAATATTTCACTAATAAGGTAATTATTGCATCATCATTAAGTCATAAATAAATTAAATTATATAATGTTTAAAAATTATATATAAATTACCATTATGTAGGGAATATTTTTATATTTATAATGAATATTTATAATCGAATTTATCTTATGAATAACCCTATATAAAAAATGTTTTAGTTATCAAATGTTTATTTTAACTCTATTAACTCTTCTTTGAATTAAGTAATAATAAATGTCCTAATCTAATCCAGGTATACCAAAGAGGTTCATATTTTATTCCAAAGGTTTTTTTAGGTCTAATTATACATAGAAAATAGAATTAGGACGTGTTTTAGGGTAATAATAATATCATTTTTACCCTTAATTACCCTATTTACTTTTTAC
Source organism: Viscum album (assembly GCA_963277665.1). Taxonomy (NCBI): domain Eukaryota; kingdom Viridiplantae; phylum Streptophyta; class Magnoliopsida; order Santalales; family Viscaceae; genus Viscum; species Viscum album. The sequence goes on from OY728127.1 coordinate 118,073,285, forward strand.
CATCGTAAATAAAAGTAAGAAGTTATTATTCACCAAAAATAATTTTTATCTTATTGAACCAAATTTTACTCCTCTATATAAACCATGTCTTCGGAATTTTCGAAATTCCACTCCTAGAAGTGGTAAAATTATGTTTTATGTGAATTTGAAAATTCTCCAAGGAGATGGGTAAAAGAAGGTGAAAATTTAAATAAAATTATTATTTGTCTAAAATTATTATAAACTGACTCCAATGAATTTCATTGATCTTATATAGGGATTACATATCTATTTTTACATAAAATAAATTTAAATAAGATAAATAATTATTTAAATAAAAATCTAGTTTTACCCAATAACTTAGTGTTTTTCACTATTCATCAAAAATTGAAAGTTTTCAGAAAAATACCAAAAATTCACCGTGGGATAATTTAGATATTCTGAATCCAAAAATAAATTCAATTTTACGAAATTCAAAACCTAGAAGTTTCATTTATTAATTTTAAATTAATTCCCGCTGTCAAAACAAAAAGGCCTATTTTTAAGAAATAATAACTACCAAAAGTTTGACACTTGTTTATGTCCAATTTCAAAGTGAAATTACTTAAAATGACCATAATTGGTTTAAATGATAAAAATATAATCTATTTATACTTCCAAATCATTAAAATGAATAATTTATCAATATAAATTATTTTGATTTGAAAATTTGTTTTCAGTTAAAATATTGTATTTTTCACTATTCACCCAAATATGAAAGTTATCAGAAAAACACCAAAAAATTATTGAAAAAAATTTCTTATGTACCGATTTTAATTAAGAAGTTTATTTTGTAAAATTGAATATATAAAAGTTTCAAATATTGTATTTAAAAAGGATTCACCATTAAAAGGTGGTAAAATTGCATTTTTTGAAAAGTACTACTTTTATATGAAAAAATCAATTTTTTGTTACATTATCTCTAAGATACTCATAATATGGATTCTAAAATTATAAGGATTATATAATGTTCAAAATTCAGTTAATAGTATTCATAACATCTTTTTAACGGTTTCTTTGGTAAGTCATGGTGCGCTAGAACTCGGTGTTGCGTGAAGTGCAAGTTATTGAATTACTTTGAAGAAGTAATTTACTATGATATCTTGGGGTGTTACATTTTACCTTTATATAACTCATAGACATGTAATCAAATTATGGATTTTTTTCATTACACATGTCTTTAATTCAGACATATTAATGTAGAGTTTTTTTTGACCTTATGTATCCTTTCAAAATTAATAGTTACATCTATGTTACTCGGATTTATCATTACACAACGAGCTGTTACCATTACGTAACACCCAGAAATTTCACCAACCATTATAAAAGTCCCTATAATCAGCTACCATAATGCTAGAATGAATATACCTTTATGAGATAATATGGTATATGTATGGGTAAATATGAAATTCAAAATTATTAATATTTCACATTAAATGAGTTATAAAATATATCCATAACATTATACAAATAAAATTTAAAACATGGATGTTTCAATTCCCATCATCTAATGAATTCTAATCTTCAATAAGTGCCTATAAAGATCATTCTCAACTATCCCAGGACATTGATCTTATACCTTACATTCCTACTCCCTAGTCTATTATTAAATACTTCAATGTTCTATAAGAATCTAACAAGTTGAGGAATCAGTCCGTGAAATACTTCTTCACTCCAGTATAACATATTCATAGGGAAATATATATAAAATGTGTTGTATGTTAGCTCAACATCCTCAATGTTTATCACATATGTTGGATCAAGAATTTACCAATTATTATGGGAGCCATGAAACAAATTATACATACCATAATATCATCGAGGAAGATCAAAATAATATTCCAATTCTCTAGCATTACGAGTAATCAAGAACATTCCAAACAAATCATATCACTAACATCCATTTCTTTGACAATTATCAGATCCCTAATCGACGAGTCAACTATAAGAAAACATCACCACGCACAGTGAACTACATGGGTTTCATCCTCCTATCGGAATATGATTTTTGTATACTCTAAGAGGTGAGTAACTAAAATTAGATCAATTATACTATCTTGATGGTCTCATATACCATTTTTAGTATCTTGAATACAACCTCACTCACCTCATTCCTAAATTTCAGTGAGTGATAGGTCCGACCATAAAGATCATCGAAATTTTCCTTATATTTGAATTACATTAATTCTATTGTTTATAAAAAATCATCCATGGATATGTTATTTTCCCATGAACAGAATAATCCATTTAAATATTCCAAGAGAATATCATTAAAAATCTTGATAATCATCTTGGACTACCCAACAATCCATGGATGATATGATGTACTCATATTGTGATTGGAAACCAAATCTTTCTATATGTCCTCCCCAAAAAACAGCATGTATTTATGTATATATGATATAGTGAACAATGTATATTAATTAATTCATATAATATACCACATATACAACCCTTTCAACCCATTAAATTAGAGGATATCTTGAATTAAAATTATTGCTCGATATTCCTCGGTAGAATGGCTATTACCACAACATTAACATAAAACCTCATGGTCCTTTGTAATCCACTATGAAATCTATTCACTTGTTATACATCCTCTATGTAGTGGACATAAGTGGATAAATCAAATCACCATACTCAAATTATCATCATTAGTTATCTTGTTATGTGATCTCATGTAACCACACACTCCAGATCCACCACCAATATAGCCTTCACCCTATCCAATAGTGATGATTTTAGAACTGAAGGAATTCCTTTAATGAATCTTAAATACATTGATTCGTCAAATCACCAACATGTTATCAAACAAATAAAATTTCATTCCTCTTTTTAAGGACATTCTCTATGATCATGCATATTTGGCATTTTTATTCTATATAAATATAAATTGAAATTACCTTTACCACAATAATAAGTCATCTCAATGTACAATATATAACGAAATTCTACCCGACCCCAGTTCCAAAAAGTTAGATCTCACAATGAGATGATATTTAGATGTCACTTATGGCCTATATAGAGGAAATAAAATCATGAAATAGACTTTATATGGCTATAATATCACTTATATATATATATATTTATTTATTTATTTATTCATGATTTACTTCTGTCCTTCCACATTGGAGGGTTTATTTTTCTATAATACTATAAATTTACATGAAATATGTTATATATCTTATTTGTATTATATTTTACTATGTTATTTATTTGGAGTGTATTTATGTTGTGTAATCATGAAATGATAGTCATTAATGAGGGTAAAGTCTCCCAAAATTACTTTTTCCCATCTCTTTTAGTTAACACCCACTTACATACAATGAGGTGTAAAAGTGGTTATTTTATCTCTTGTCCAGTCAAGGTGATTCAATTTGGTTTGATACAAGAAAGAATGAATTATTAATTACCATCCCCTTTCACTCTAAGAATCATGAAAAGAGGGTGAATTCTATGTAACATTCAACACTAATAATCAATTTGTCTTATGAATTAGCTTTAATAAGAAATTTCATGTATTCCAATAAGTGATGAATTGAATGTCTAGTGACTCTTGGTCCATATCATAGACAGTAATAGAAACTATAAAGTATAAATATACCATGTCACTAAGGTAAAGATCATGTCATCCCCCTCTTCACCTATTGATAGACGAACAACCCCAGCCTCAGAGCACTATGGCTGTTGGAGCAAAGGGATGGTCGAGGTTATGATCTAAATACTCACTTGTCTTTCATGTAAAATAAGTGATTTTATAGTTAAATATTAGTCATTGAGTTTTATGGTCAATTTAAGGTGATATGGATATTTACCCATCATTAATGAAGCCATGGCCACCCAGATAGATGTCACCCACTCGGGTAGAGTCACTTGAACATCTTTTACAAGTGATGTCCCCATGTTTTTAGTAATGGAATCTTCAGTAATAATTTTTTTTCATATTTATCGATACCATATGGGAATTATCACATATAACTATATCATGAATACCCATTGAGTCTTAAACCCCTTCTATGATGGATTCCTAATTAATGTATTGATGTTTGATGTCTAGGAAAGGTGGATCACTGGAGGAGTATGCATAGACTACATTAGGGAGGTTTTATTATTTTTTCACAGTTATTTATTAATTAATCGTGGGTTATTCATATTGATATGAGATGGTTATAATCTCTCATAAATTGATCATCCAAACTATGTTGTCCGAATACAGTAATTTTTAAATCAAAATTTCAAAAATACTGGGTCATCTTTGGGAGTGGTCAAACAAAAAAATTGATATAATCTCCGTCTAATTCATTATTAAAGTCCCTAAAATTAGGACGGCATGAAATGAATTCTATGGTAATCCATCGATCTTAATATTTTTTCATCAAAATAAAATATTATATCTTCCATGAAATGCTAACTTAACCAATATGATATAAAAAACAACTATAATACTTGATTATTATAGTTGGAATGTATACCCCTCCACTAGTATACATGAATATATTGGATGATGTTGCTGTTCCTTCCACATTAAATGAATCAAATTTTTTAATCTGACATTAGGGTTCAGATTGGTCTTCCCATCATATGCTTTTAAGTACATTTCATAGGGTCCCCTCAAAAAAATAACTCTATTCAAATGAACATTATAATAGTGAATATTTGTATATGAATTACATAAATCATATGTTGAATATGGAAACAAAAAAACTCTTTCCATTTTTGATATATATCACCACTATCTCTTCCCTCCACTGACATCTTCCCATATAAGGATGATTTTCTTGTCTCACTCTTGAAATAGATGGAACAAAAAATGGGAAAAATATAATGTGGAATTATTCACACTATATCTTACATAACCCTCTCCATATATTATATATCCTCCTTCATATAGGTGGTTGAATCTTCAAAACCTTTCAGAGTACCAACCATTTAATATTATAGTTATTCCATGGGGAAGAGTTACATCCTTGTTCTCTATAAAGGCTTAAGGGAAATTTTTATAAACTGATTAGTAGATTAATAAAATGCAACTAAACAATAAATTTTAACCAAAATTATCAAGGTTTATATATTCATACCACTCTTTATCATCTGATTTGATGATGACACATTTGATATTCCCCATGTAATTCATTCCATATAGCATATTAGTGGTGAATATTTTTTAATTAATAATAAATAATAAAATATCCATGTCCCTAAAACATTGGTTTTATTCAATGAGGTTAGTCACAATAGAGATATATAGGGATATATTCATGATTCCTTGAAAAGAAAAATAGAATCCACCATGAAACTCCATCTATAATTAATGTAATTTATATTTACAGAATAATTTTCCAAGAAGTCAGTAGACTCGGGATATAAGATTTATGAGGGGGAAATTACTAGCCCATTTCCAGTTATTGAGGAAAATTATGACCCATCCAACATCAACTACATCGTATACATTTCATTATTACCTTGATTACTTCTTCATGATCACCATATAAATAACCTTGTCTACAAATCAATACATAATATCTCGTCAATATGACAGTACTGAGAGGATTATGGATAATGTTGACCCGAAAGATATGATTCATGATACTTAGTACCCTTCTTTTGAGAGATTGTATTGGATATTTTACCCCACTAAAGAGTTAATGATTCTATGATTTGTCAGAAAAATGTTTCTAATATCCTATTTTGGGCAGATGATGTCCATGTTCAAGCTTATCCATTTATATTTCCAAAAATGTATTCTAGAAAAGTTATCCTATTTTAATCCCTATGATTTTCAAATTCCGTCACCACCCACAACTTCTTCACCACTATGGGTGTTTTCCCCATATGAAAATCAATCAATGCAACTAAAAATTTAATATCGAAACATAAAAATATTTATTTGAAACAATTTGGTGTATGACCTTCACTGATAATATCAAAGTCTAATTGAGTTATCAAAATGAAATATCTCATTGAAATCGTATATGACCATGCCATGTATTTATTATGGACATCATCAATGATTGTTCCAATGGGAGGTTACATGAATGTAAAATATCTAAACACGTAATATTCATTTAGTAAAGTTAACATCCTTTTATCCATTATTGAATATCTATTAATGTCATATTCATCCTAGATGAACAGTCTAAATATAAAATTCGTAATTCGAACATAACCAAGAAAAATATATGTATTGAGGTATACTAACACCCATCCACAAAACACCTAAAATATCCTAGAGATGAGAATGAATGATCTCTAATTTTATATGGTAAGTAACCATTGGTGTATTCCCCATGGTACTAAGAGTGTAATGTTAATGTAATTTCCCCTATATAGCTCAGCTTCTATAAAAATATACTTTTTCAAACAATATTGTTTGAATAACAATTTAGGGGCAATTTAATAGTCCTCCATATGGAGAGAAATAATGGAATCCAATTCATAGAATAAATCACTAGTTTACTATACTAACCCCCTTTTCATTGCATCCATGCTTTAGTTTGAGGCAATACATAAAAAAGATATCCACTCTTTTTTAGTGTGGGAACCATTTTAGAAGACATGAGTATAAAACGATTCATTTATTAACTAGAATAAATTTCATCTATGTTTTGAATACAACACCTATCCATAGATTAGGTTATTTCATTATATAATTGAGGTATTATCACAAGAGTTTCGTGGATAAATTGGGTGTTTGTTAATGTTCTCCTCTTGTATCGTCAGGGGACATGATTTATCGTTGAATAACCCTAATAAATTGTCCCCAATAAATCATATACATCTCTCAGAAAATAATTCCCAATTCATCACAGACTGGTTGGAATGTGTACAATTCACAGATTAAATGACTGAGTAGCTCATTAATATGGTAATCATTCTTGTAAATATAAATTTTAGAGTTCTAAATTGCATCATAAATTTCCATCACCCTCAATGGGTACTCAAACACCAAAAATATATGGGGAACCAAATAATAGGAAATCCATTGGAATTTTACAACAGCAAACATGATGTATGTCACAGTCCCCCAACCATCCATTATGTTGGACAATAATTGATTAGTTAAAAATTAATATGTTTATATGTTTATAAATCTCTAATATTTGGGAATATTTATTTGGCTTATCAAGGGAATGATGTAGTATATTATCCAGGGTTACTCAACATCATTAAAATATACTCCCTATGATGATATGTTGGCACCTTCAAGGCTGGTGTACTTCATGACCCATGATTTCACTATGATGGAATTGATATTTGTGATATCCACATCTATTAGGAGGATATTCTCATATAATGAAAGGAAAATTTATATTGGGTGGTCTTAGGGGTGCATCAACATGTTTTCTGAAAGCACTGACATGCATCGCCTATATTGAATGGTGTATCCTTTAATAAAATCTTGATTTTTCTTTCTAATGATAGTAAAATAATCAATATATTATATTAAAGTCAAATCACGATCGATATTTTTTATATGGTAATAAAAACGTAACTGATTAGTGAATGAAATATAAATTAAATAAGAAAATTCAAAACTATCCATTAGTGATGTTAATATTTAAAAACTTTGGAAAAATCATTAATGTAAAATACCTCACTAATGTGTTTTTCCAAGGGTTTTATCCAGGATCATAACCCATGAGAATTAATCATGTGATTCACATAGATACCTTTACACGAAACCTTAACCCAAGGATTTTTATCCAAGGATTAAATGTTAAACTCTACTCATAATGATAAACTTCATATACTAAGGGATAGGTGAAGGTGATAAAAAATATCTTATTTAGAATATGTGTCTAGGTTGAGAATTATTCTCATAGATTCAGGGCTATCTCAAGTCACAATAAATTTACATCGAAAGGGAGGGGACCCCTCTATTTCTATGCCTTTATGTCCCATTCCGAAATTGGTGCACCTGTGTCAATTTCTCATGATCGAATGCTCATGTCTAATTCCCATATCAATGTGACAATTTTTTATTATAGAAAAAATAATTAATTATATGATACCCATAAATATGAGTGTTCCCTCTTTTATCTAACCCAATATATGTGCTCGTATCACATCTACATCAAAATTTAACAATCGTTGTTTTAGTTGGAAAAAAATATAACCGTGTAATTTTTGTGTGCCCAAATTAAAATAGTAATTATGTTTTAAGAAAATTGTTTCCAAAAATTTCATGAACCATAAAATTTCATTCATAGTATCTAATTCCAATTTAATATAATTTACTGATTTATTAGCAAGGCTTTTAGAGTTTTTTGTCTCATTTGGAGCTCGTGGTGGTATTTTTTGGAGGATAAGGGTGGGGCTCACAATTAATCCATAGTTAGAAGTAACCATGATTCTCAAAAATGATTCCCAAAAATGATACCCAAAAATGGTGTCACATGATTTTATCACTTATGTGAGGGTGGTCACATGATCATGTAAATCCGCCAATTTATTTTAGAGATACGTAAAATATATATTCTAACTATGCACATAAATCTTGAAAGGGAAATTTTATTGGGAACTATATTTGTACTGTGTGTGCACGGTTTCTCTAATAGTGAACATAGACCATGCATGTCTTGGATCCTTAGGCAATAAAAAATGAATAGTTGGCACACATTCATATAAACAACATAGTCATATAAAAAATGGTATAATTGAACATTTTTTAAGTTAAACACTTTAACCATTCTTCCCCATTATTTATCCCCCAATCACATAACCACTTCCCAAATTAGAATCTGTCCTCTCCTCTTTAGCATATATTTGGGAGATCTTATTTTTTTAGATTTATTTCATGTTTTATCAATCATTTTGTTTCAACATCAGTTAATCTATCATTTTTCATTTATTTTTTTATTAGTTTCCCATAATGTAATTTATGATATCTTATTGTGAGTTCATATGACCTATTTATGGTTTGTTCTTATGGAATTTTTATTCATATCATTATAAGCTAAATCCGAAGTAGCTATTTCATGAGGATTCATCTATTGGAATAATTTAGGCGGCTTAGGTCCTTTCCCTAAAATTAATTATGTCTAAATCATGAATTGTTGTGATGATCACCCTTCCAACCATACATCTCCTCTTAAATGTGACATTAACAAGGTAAATTTTTAATACATTAGATTATATAGACAACATAACCTATCTTCCTCATTGGAAAAGGTATTACACTACTCAAACCACACCCAAGGGTGTGTTTCTCACATTTCAAAACCATTAAACCATGTAATAATGATCAAACACCCCCTCAAGAGATTTTATTAAATTAAAGGAGCATGTTTCCTTGCTTTTGTAATTGAACCCCTATGATGTGGGTTTTGATTATATTATAATAAAGGAATGAATAAATGAAAATAGGGGAATATGCGTTTTAAGGATATATCACTCTGCTCCTTGTATTTATCTTACATTATGCTTGAGTTATCCATTATAAAGGAAATGATGATTCTAAAGAAGGTGAATTGTTAAATGGTATGGAAAACAAGTTATATAATGAAAATTTATTGTTTTATGTCATGTTTGACACATAGTTTTTAATTCATAATTCTTTGGGTAGTCTCACATGATAATTTGAATTAAATTAATTGTAAAAATAATTATACAATTTCATAGGAAATAGTTTGATTCTTATATGGAATTCCTTGAAATAAATCCCCAGGAAGATTGTTTAATATTACATCATGGGTGTTGTTTTGTTTCCAACATCAAATTAAATGGATAGGATCTAATAGAAAATATAGTTATTCCACACCTTGGGTGATAAATGGAATTTGATTCAAGATGCTTTAGATGGACTCATAGGATAATGGGATTGTATTTTTCTTCTAATGATACTTGGAAACCCTATATTGATTTCCATGGATGAGCTCATGACACTAAATAATTCATTCACATGTCTACCATGCCAAGGAACACAATTGGATTGATCAATTCAATAGAATCTTGTATTTCTTAGTTTACATTTGACTACAAAGTCATAAGTTTCACTGAAATTATATATTCTTTATATGATTATCATTATATATAGATGAATTTTTTATGTGACTTAGGTCTTAAGACTATATCATAACATAATACATTCTCAAATACAATCTAGATTAGTTTAAATTTGGTTGTAACAATTAGGTATTACTGAAGAGACCAAACCGAAATGGGTGTCCCTAAATTTATTTGTTGGTTTTATTATTGTTACACGCACAATGTTTTATTACATATCTGAAAACATGATAGTATTTGACATCATCAGTTGTTGCATACTGAATTTTAATCCCACCCTATTCATGATGTCTTTGGTACCCAGAATAACATAATCGTTGCTGGTAGGGATAATGGGAGGAACCCGGTAATGGATGCATGATTTCCATAAAGGATAGTGTACTAAAGCATAGGGCCAGGCTAATGCTTATTATTCTAGTGGATAATAACTTTTTTAATTGTTGATATTTTTGTATAATATTTATTTTTTATTCCTACTACCATATTTACCATTCTCAATTTTTGTTATCGCATAACGAAACAATCTTTTATATATAATATTGGATATTATATCTATTTTATTATTTCCATATGGACAGTTTATATAAGTAAATGACCATAAAAAATTACATAATATTGAATTAAACAAATATTTCACATTGAGGATCCTTTCAGGTTTAGTGTTTTGGAGAATTAGAATATTACTATTACATCCCAAAAGATTACAATGTAGACACTTATACTCAGTTTTCATTTTTCTTCATAAAACAGGAACTCTTGGAAAAAAAGAGTCATGTTTAGTTCCATGTTTATGATAGAATGATTTTTCCTCCATCCCATACATTACCCTATTCACATTATTTCATGTGAAAAACATTTCAAAAAAAATTTGGTTGAGGATAAAAATCTCAGTAAGGGATACACAAAGAAGGAAAACTGTATGTTTTTCAAAACAACATTTAAACCATGAAGACTTTAACATAAGTAATACTTTTCACCTTTATAAAGTACTAAATACTCTTCGTTGAATAAAATATCACTACTTAGCCTTTTGTACAAAAAATCTTACATTAAAACCCATATAAAGAACACATAACATATAAAGGTAACATGGGACATAATTTTACTTAAATGGAATAACCATACGGTTGAATTCAACACATATCACTAAATTGAATAGTCATATGGCCAACTTCCATACCCAATGAATTGGAGGTTATAATATAACCACCCATCCTTGTCTATCATGGCACCACCCATCATTTGCTTTATCACGTAACCACCCGTAAAATGTCCAAGTACAATTATATAATAATAAGACATAAAAAATTATAAAGGAAAAAAACATTTCCACATTTCAATCAAAATATATCACATAATTATACTAACATAAAAAATACATTATTAAAACCATTTTCAATACCAATAGATTTAAAAGATTATATTGTATTTTTTTCCTTAAAAAAACATTACAGCTTGTTAGGGAACCCAAAGATCAAATAATACTCGCGGTGGCAGAAAAGGTCATTATCAACGCTTACATTAAAAAATAATTCCTTTTGTTTTTTAGTAGAATGATTCTTAGAGGAATTATTAATTTTTAATAATTGAAAAATTTAAATTGTTTTATACATTGTATAAATGAATGTTTTGTTGAAAACAAAATATTCCTCAATGAATGGAGATTTAGACGAAGCCCCTTACTTCATGTCTGACATGACCCGTTCATTCTTTAATCTCCTAAATGATAAACTAAAATTAATTTCTACATGCTAAAGAAACATTTTCAAGTTTATTATTCCTTTAATATCACTTATTACCATGTTATAAACATTACATAATCATTTATGTTAATAATGTTCATTTTTTCAATATTTGGTACTTTGAGTCAAAAATGAACATTGGTTAGTTACAAGCTGTTCACATGGTCAAAAGTACATTATATCCAGAATGGTATTAATGATTTAGATATCATATATATCATATATATCCTGTATATACATCTATTTATAATAGTACATAACATTTTGATTTAAGAAATTAAATGCACATTTCATTGAGATGGTAAGTCGTACTTACGCATAAACGCAAATTTCATTTCTATTTCCTACTATAATGGAATTAAAACATAATTATACATAGTTATATTATAATTATAGTATAATATAATATAATATAATTAACTCCATCCTTTATACATCCCATGTATGTCATGAACGAGTCATATCACGTAGAGGGGGCGGTAGTCCACACTTCCTCAAATGAAATTATCATGTTTACACATAACAGAAACCATAAAGGTACGCTATTAAGAAAAAATACAGAAACATAATATATAACTTATTTAAATACATTTCCATCTTAATGGCCACCATGGGAGGTGATATAAGATAATCAATCAATCATCGTTTAGTGAGGCGTCAGTTTGCAATCCACAGAAACAGTATGTTCTTCACCCATTAGATGGAGTGTGTGTAAGTGTAGTTTGAATACTTCTCAAAAAAAAATTCTAGTATATTGAGGAAACTGCTTTTCTTATAAAATAATGTAATAAAATGAGTTTTAGGTGTTGGAGAAGAATAATTATACAAAATCAATCAAAATAATTTAAGACAAACTGGTACCTTTAATTGGGGTAATTCACTTTGGTTTGAACCAAAATGGTTTGTTGAATTGACTTCTACATAAGTAAAGAAATTATGAAGGAATCGAGGGATGTAGGGAGTTTAATTTTTTAGAGTTTGGTCAAGACAAAAGTGATGACAGGTGTGAGGAATTGGTTAGAAATGGACATATTTTATAAGGAGGAGGAGGTGCTCTTTAGGAAATAATGAAAATAATATTTTATTATATAACAATATTCGGTTTCTAAAAAACCAAAAATCATTATAATTGAAGATTAGATGACTCATGGTCGAAATAAAATCCAACAATATGAATTAGACAGGTTTTTTATTTTATATTAATATTTATAATCTTATTTATTTAAATGATTCATTAATAAGGTAAAAACATCATCATTATTGTGTCATAAATAATTTAATTTATTATATGTCTAAAAATTATAAAAAAATACCATGATGTAGGAAATTATTTTATCATTCCAATGAATATTTAAATTCAAAAATATTACTTATATAACTAAATATAAAAATAAATTTACAAAGAGATATTCGTCGTTGTCATTTTTTCTTTACATTAAATTAACTAATATTAAATGTCATTATCATTCATAAGTGGCTCCATTGGGTCCCAAAATCGACCCAAAGTTTCCCATGGTCGGGTATTACTCATCCAATAAGTTTAATACATGTGTTAAGGTAAATTTAAATTATTATAATATTATTTTTACCTTGAATTAACCTATTTACCTTTAACTGTGGAAAATAAAAGTCAAAAGATATTATTCCCCAAAAATTATTTTTATCTTATCGAACAAAATTTTACTTACTAATAACAACCATGTATGTTGTATTTTATAAATTCAATTCACCAATGGTGTAAAATTTCTTTTAAATGAAAATGTCAATTTTTTTAATTACTACTAAGTGGTTTCACTATTCATAAAAAATTGATGTTTTAAGAAAAATACCAAAAAATCAGCCTATGATATAATTTATATTCTGATTTTAGAAATGATGTCTATTTTATGAAATTAAAAACTTAGAATTTGCATTGATTAATTAAAAATTAATTACTGTTGTTAAAACAAATAGTGTGTTTTTAGGAAACAATAACTATCAAATGATTGACACGTGTTTATGTCCATATTCAAAGGGAAATTAATTCCAATGAAAAAAATTGGATTAAATGGTAAAAATATATTCCAATTACACTTTAAATATAATTAAAAATATAATATATCCATATAAATAAATTATATTAATGTGTAGTTTTGAATTAAAATACAATGTTTTTCACTATTCATTAAAAATGAACTATATCAGAAAAATTAAAAAAAAGTACACAAAGAAAATGTTAATGTCTCCATTCAAATGAAAGAGTTTATTTGGTGATATATAATGTAATAATGTGACCAAAACTATATTTAATGTTGGTTTTCCATTAAATGTTGGTAAATCAACATTTTAATGTAAATTATGATTAAAATTAGTTTCATGCACATTTTAAGCCTCTAACTATTATTGGATAAATGTAAATACATTCAACAATATTGTATAATCATATTGTAGTTAGTTTTGTTCATTCCCACCAATATAATGGCTAGGAGTTAACTACCATTTAATATAATATTATTATATTATTAGTGAGCAACGTAAGATTTTCAAAGAAACTCATTGTTGCATATCAGGTATGCAATCAAACATAGAAACCCATTTAAAGTAAAATTAATATTTAATTCACAAATATTAATAAATATGAAAATATATTATTCTTCATTTTCTTGGGATGTTACATCCTTCCTCCATTTTGTAAATTGCTTTCTTGCACTTTTTATTCAATTATCAAAATAGATGGGTGTATTTATCCCTCATAGATTTTTCAAATTCTCACATTTCCTCTTTATCCATGTGGGTTTCCACAAAACCTTTACCTGGTGAATTACATTATTCTACAACACATGCTCTCTCTGGTCAAAAATCTGGACTGGTTGTTCTCCATAAGAGATATTCTCTTTCAAATAAACTACCTCTGGACTCAAAACATGAGATGGATCTGGTATATACTTTCTCAACATTGAAACCTGAAAAATATTGTGTACTTGGGATAAACATGGAGGTAATTCCACTCTGTATGCAATTGAACCAACATTATCCATGATTTCTTAAGATCCAATGAACATAAGACTCAACTTTCCCTTCTTACCAAAATGCATCACACTTTTCTATAGAGAAACATTAAGAAATACATGATAACATAACTCAAAAGAGAGATCCATCCTCTGATTATCTGCATAACTTTTCTCTCTTCTCTGAGGTATTCTCATATGCTTCTAAATCAGTTGAAATTTCTCTACCACCTCTTCTACCAATTCTGGTCCCATTAGCTTCCTTTCACCTACATCATCCCAAAACGCTGGAGTTCGACAATGCTCTCCAGATTATGCCTCAAATGGATCCATCTGTATACTGGAATAAAAAAATTTATTATAAGATAATTCAACTAAAGAAAGATGTTAGTCACAAATTCCATAGTAAACCAGGGAACAAGCACGTAGCATCTCCTCCGTGGTCTAAATTGTTTGTTCTCACATCCAATCTGATTGTGGATGAAAGCCTGTAATAAAATTTAATTCAGTACCCAATGACTTCTGAAGTCCTTTCCAAAAGTTAGAAGTAAACCAGGGATCACGATCATATATAATAGAGAGGGTAACTCCAAGCAACCTGACTATCTCTATAACATACAACCTAGCATGTTGATCTAGAGACTGAGTATCTCTAATAAGAATGAAATGAGTAGATTTGGTCAATCGATCAACTATAACCCATATTGCATTATTACCTTGAGATATATTCTGTAATCCCACAACAAAGTGCATGGATATATTTTCCCATTTCCACATTAGAACTGGTAATGACTGAAGAATCACTCTCTGTAACTTCCTCTCTGCTTTAACCTTTTGAAAAGTCAAACACTTCACACTAAAATCATCCATTGCTCTTTCCATTCCAGTACACTAGTAATACTCACGAAGATCTATGTACATCTTAGTACTACAAGGATGAACTGATAACAGAGAGCTACGAGCTTAACATAACAACACAATCATCAGATGTGAATCAAAAGTAACACATAATCTCTTCCCAAACCACAAAATACAATTATTATCAACGTTAAAATCATGCAACTTAACCATCTAATCCAACTATACCTTTTTCTACAACATAGTATCTTTTTTCTGTGATTTCCATATTCTATCTGATAGAGATGATTTCACTAACACCTGAAACAAAACAGAAGTATTTCCTAAACCAAAACATCTATAACACTGTTAATCAAATGAAAACCCAAAGGATCTCATTCCAAAAATTTCATGATTAATGAGTCATTATTTTTTTACTCAAAGCATCATCCACTTTTTTTGATTTTCCCGGATGGTAATGGATCGTGCAGTCATAATCCTTGATTAATTACAACCATCTCCTCTATCTCATGTTCAATTATTTTTGATTGAATATATACTTTAAACTTTTGTAATCAATATATATTTCACATTTCACTTAATAAAAATTATGCAACCTTGTTTTTAAAGAAAAAAACAACAGCACCTAATTCCAAATCATGTGTAGGGTAATTTAACTCATGATGTTTCAACTAACGTGAAGAATAATCAATTACCTGATCATTCTGCATAAGGGAACATCCAAGTACCTTATATAAAGAATCACTATAAATAACAAACTCACCATTTCTTGATGGTAGTGCCAAAACTTGAGCATTCACCAATCTTCTTTTCAATTCATAAAAACAATCTTCACATTCATTTTTTAAAATGAACATAATACCTATTCAAGTTAACAAAGTCATTAGACTAGATAAATATGAAAAATTCTCAACAAACCTCCGCTAATGACATGAAAAACCAATAAAACTAAGAATATTGGTTATATTTGTGGGTCTTGACCATTCTTCAACAAAATTTGTTTTAGAGGGATCAACAGTTATGCCATTTTTTGAAACAATGTGACCATGGAATGAAATTTTATGTAACCAAAACTGAAACTTGCTGAATTTCCCATAAAGGTTTCTTACTTTTAAGGTTTGAAAGACAACCATAAAATGACTATCATGTTCTTATTTAATTTTAGAATAAATCAAAATATCAAAATGAACATAACCAAAAACATATCAAAGAATTCTCGAAATATTCTATTCATAAGATCAATGAATACTGCAGGAGATTTGGTTAACCTAAAAGGAATTAATCCAAATTCATAATGGCCATATCTGGTACGGAACCCAGTCTTCAGAATTTCTACTTCCTTTACATTAAAATGATGGTACCCTGATCTCATGTCAATCTTCAAAAAATACTGAGCTCCCTAGATCTGATCAAAAAAATCATCGATATGAGGCAAAGGATACTTGTTTTTAATAGTGATGTTATTCAATTCTCTATAATCAAGGCAATGTCTCATTGAAGCATCCTTCTTTCTAACAAACAAGACAAGATCACCCCATGGTGAAGTGATAGGTTGAATGAATCCATAATCAATTAACCCCTGCAATTTCTTCTTTAACTCTAAATGTTCAATTTCAGCTATTTGATAGGGGGTTTTGAAATTGGATTAGAATCAAGAAATAAGTCAACAGTAAATTCAACTTCATGATCAGGTATAATATCAGGAAACTCATCAGGAAAAATATCAAGATAATCCTTTACTACTGGATCATCATTAATCTGAATAGTTCATTTATTTTCAACAATATGATCGAGGTAACCTTCATTTCCATATTTTACTAGTTTCTCAACTTCCTGATATGTTGTCAAAAGCAAGGGTTAATTCTTGTTCACAAATTGTAAATCATTATGAAATGAAACCGCTTTAGCTCTATAGTCAATCTAAACATGATAAACAGACATCCAATGCATGCCCAAAATAACATCAAACATTACTAGAGGAAAAACAATAAGGTTTGCAGGTTGATTCTTCCCACACTCAAGGACAAAAAGGTTCTTATGTTTTCTTTTTGTCTCAACATTTCCTCTAGATGTTTTTACCATAAGTTCTGTATACATATCTTGATATGGAATTCCTGATTTATTATAAAACTTATCAGAAATGAAAGAGTGGATAGACCCTGAATCAAACAACACGTTGGCATAATCTGAACAAATAAACAGTGTACCAGATATAATTTCATTTGATGGCCCAACATCTGCTGAAGTAGTTTCAAAGGATTTCACCACACATTTCTGGTTGTAGTATGGTTGTTTTCCCTCTGTTGAGTTATTCACTAGACACTCATATTCATAATGAACCATTTCATTAAACATAATACATTTTACCGATGGATTTTCATTTCTTACTTGATCATCTTCCTTGCTGTTACGAGTAATATGACCAGACATACCACACCAGAAGCACATTACAGACATTGATAAACATTTTACAAGATGTTTTTTACCTCACTTTTCACAAGTTGGATATTTAATTTTCTTACCTCCAAGCTTCATTGATGAATTGTTTCCCTTTTCCTTCTAACTATACCTGTTATTATGTTGTTTTTCAATGAACACATGATCATCCGAAAACTCCATTTCCACCTTCTCTTCATATCGAACAAGTTTTTCATAATGTTTGAACTCACGAGAGGCTAATTCTCTTCGATATCATGGAATTAGTCCTGAGTAAAATAGATTTATCAGACTGTCAAGATCTCGGATGAAATTTGTTGCATACCTTGCCAATCGAGTGAACATTGCTTGATAAGAAGCTACTTCGTCATCCTCCTACCTCAATTCTAGGAATTGTTTTTCCATCCTAATATGAACCACATTAGGAAAATATTTCTCAAGAAACATAAACTTGAATTCATCCAAAATAAGATCATCAATCCCCTCCCTATCCCTAATATTTTTCACCACCGACCACCACTGATCAACCTCTCCTTCAAAATGGTAAACAGCAATACTAACTATTTGATGTTATGAAAACCCCATTACATCAAAAATATTCCCCAATGATTTAATCCATCCTTCATATAGAACAGTGTCAGATGATCCTCTATATGATGGGGGATGCTGCCACATAAAATGATCCACTACTGACATGTTCCTATGCGGTTGATCTAGCTGATCTCATGCATGGATACCACTGCCATTTATAGCCTGAGTCAATTGTGTTGTCACTGCAACAAACCGTTCAATTCCGATTCTGACCATCTCAGGTTGCTGATTTGGAAGGTTTTCTTCCTCCTAATGTCGTCCCAACATAGCTTCCTTGTTTCCTCTGATGAAAATCATTTTGAACATAGAAATATCTTAGGGAATGCAACATGGAAATCTGTAAATGCTATATCATTTAAATATTACCATAAATTAATTTTTGGACATTTATTTAATGATACCATAACTCCTAATGTTGTCTAAACTGACCTTTGATACCAACTATAAGGACCCGACCTTAAAATATTTCCTAATATTGAATTAAATGAATAATTTATTTTTAGGATCTTTTTAGGTTTTGAGTTTTAGATAATTAGGACATAACTTTTACATCTCAAAAGATTACAAAGTAGACACTTCTACTCAATTTCCATTTTTCTTCATAAGACAAGAACTCTTGAAAAAAAGAGTCATGTCTAGTTCCATGTTTATGACAACATGTATTTTCCTAGATCCCATCCTAGACCCTATTCCACATTATTTCTTGTGAAAAACATTTCAAAAAAACATGGGATGATCATAAAATGCTCAGTAAGGGATACACAATGAAGGAACACTATTAGTTTTTTAAAACAAAATGTAAACCATGAATACTTTAAAATAAGTAATACTTTTCACCTTTATGATGTTTTAAATACTATTCAATGAATAAAAGATGACTAATTACACTTTTGTAACCCAAATATTACCATAAAACCCATATAAGGAACACAAAAAATATAAAGATACCTTGGTACATAAACATACTTAAATGGAATAACCATACAGTCAACTTCAACACATATCACTAAATAGAATAGCCATACATTCGAATTACATACCCAAGGCATTGGAGGTTATAACGTAACCACCCATCTTTGTTTATCACGACACCACCCGTCATTTTGTTTATCATGTAACCACACATCAAATGTCAAAGTACCATTATAAAATCATAAAACATGAAAAAAATAATGGAAAGAAAAAATTTCCACATTTCAATCACAATATTTAACATAAATATTTTAACATAACTAATCCATTACCAAAACCATTTTCAATAAAAAAATACTTAAATGAGTATATGGTATTTTTTTCCTTGAAAAAACATTACAGCTTGTTAGGGAATTCAATGATCAAATAATACTCACGGTGGTGAAAATGTCATTGTCACTGCTTACCTTAATAAAACATTCCTTTTTTTGTTTAGTAAAACTCTTTGTAGAGAAAAGACTCCTTTTGAATAAAATTAAAATTCATAGTGTTTTATACAATGTATAAAAAAATGTTGTGTATAAAACAAAATGTGCCTCAATGAAAGGACATTGAGACAAAGTCCATTACCTCGTGTCTGACATGACTCGTTCGTTCTTTAATATTTTAAATAATAAACTAAAATTATTTTAAACTTTCTTTTGAAAATTTTTAAATTATATTATTCATTTTATATAACTTATTAACATGTTATAAACATTATGTAATCATTTAATTTAATAACATTTGTTTTGTCTATATTTGGAACATGAGTCAATAATGACCACTATATAGTTACAAGTTGTTCACTTGGTAAAAAGTTCATTATTTCTAGAATGATATTCAGGATATAGATATCATATATATCATATATATCTATTATATAAATGTATGTATAATTGTACATAACATTTAGAAATAAGAAATGAAATGTACCATTCATGGAGATGGTAAGTCGTACGTACGCATGAATGCAAATTTCATTTCCATTTCGTACCTTAATAAAATTAAAATATATTTATAAAATTTAATATTATAATTCCAGTATAATATCATATAATATAATTAACTCCATATTTTATACGTCCCACATATAGCATGAATGAGTCCTATAACGTTGAGGGGGCGGTAGTCCGCACATCTTCAAATGAAATTACCGTGTTTACACATAATGGAAACAATAATGGTATGTTATAAAGTAAAAACACATAAACATAAATTAAACATAAACATAATATATATCATATATAAATACAGTTCCATCTTATTCTCCACCATTAGAGGTAGTTGGAGATAATCTAACAATCATCATTTCATGAGGTGTTAGTTTTCTATTCACAGAAACAATATGTTTTTCACTCATTAGATGGAGGTGTGTGTAAGTCTAGTTCTAATTGTTCTCATATAAATATACTAGTTTATTGAGGATACTGGTGTTTTTATAAAACATAGGAATAAAAATATTTTATGAGTTGTAGAAGCAAAATAAAACAAAATAAAAAAAATAATTTAAGACAAACCGTTACCTTTAATTTGGGTAAAACACTTTGGTTTGAACCAAAATGGTTTTCTAATGTGCCTTCTGCCTATGGTAAGGCTTCTAGTAGGAATAGAGATATTTTGTAAGTTTAATTGGATATATTTCGGAAGATCCTAAAGGCTTTAGAGGTTTGAGGAATTGGATAGAAATAGTCTCCTTTTATAAGGGGGGGGATGGGCTCTTTAGGAATGTGTGAAGATGTTATTTTATTATATAATGATATTCGGTTTCTAAAGACACAAAAATAATTAGAGTCTAAGATATGATGGCTAATTGTCGAAATAAAATCGTCCAATAAGAATTGGATAGGTTTTGGAAGTTATTTTAATATTTATAATTTATTTATTATAATGATTTATTAATGAGATAAACACTGCGTCATTATTGTGTTATGAATATTCATTGTATAAAAATTATAAAAACATACCATGATGTAGGAAATAATTTTATATTTCCAATAAATATTTATAGTCAAAAATATTACTTATATAACACCATATAAAAATTAATTTAGAAGGAGATATTTGTTTTTGTAATTTTTGTCTTTACATTAAATTAATTAATCTAAAATGTCATTATCATTCACAAGTGGCTCCATGGGGTCCCAAAATCGACCCAAAGATACCCATGGATGGCCATTACACATCCAATAAGTTTTATAGAAGTGTTAAGGTAATTTTTCATTATTATGATATTCTATTTACCTTGAATTACCGAATTTATCTTTTACCGCGGTAAATAAAAGACAAAAGTTATTGTTCACCAAAAATTATTATTTTCTTATCAAACCACATTTTACTTATTAGTAAATACCATATATGTCATATTTTATAAATTAAATTTACCGAAGTGGTAAAATTTATTTTTATTGAAAAATTCAGTTTTTTTAACTACTACTAAGTGATTTTACTATTCATTAAAAATTGAAGCTTTTCAGAAAAATACAAAAAATTCAGCATAAGATATATTTGATATTCCAAATTCAAAAATTATGTCCATTTTACCATAATATAAACATAGAAGTTTCATTAAATAATTTAAAACTAATTTCCGTTTTTAAAACAAAAAACGTGTTTTTAGAAAACAATAACTATTAAAAAATTGACAATTGTTGATGTCCGAATTCATAGTTAAATTAATTACAATGGCCAAAATTTTATTAAATGGAAAAAATATATTTTAAATACAAATTAAAACCTGTTAAAAAGGTAATATAAAAATACAAATAAATTATATTAAAATGTAGTTCTGAATTAAAATAAAATTTTTGTCACTATTCATTAAAAAATGATCATTATCAGGAAAATTGAAAAAAATTACACAAATTAAATTTTGTTGTCCCCATTGAAAAGACGAATTTTATTTGGTCAAATGGAATGTATTAAAGTGACCAATACTATATTTAATGTGGGTTCTCCATTTAATGGTGGAAAATCGACTTTTTAATGTTAATTTTGCCTAAAATTAGATTCATTCACATTTTAAGCCTAAAATTTTATTGGATAAAAGTAAATACATTTACCAATAATGTATAATCATATTGTATTTTTTTTTCATTCCAACCAATACAACATCTAGAAATTAACTTTCATTTAAAATAATAATATTATATTTTTAGTGTGCAACGTATGATTTTCAAATAAACCCGTTCTCGCGTATCAGGTATGCTATCCAACATAGCAACCCATGTAAAGAAAAATTAATATTTAATTTAAAAATATTAACAAATATGAAAATATCTTGTTCTTCATTTACCTGTGATGTTATAGTTTAATTCTATTTTTTTATTATACTACTTCCACTAATTTTTAAATTCTTCAGAAATTTGATCATCTGTTATATTGAGGGTATAGTATCCCCACAATACCCTCATAGGCCCATGATTCTAGTTGGAATCCTATACCATATATAGAGGGATTCTTAAGGAAATGTGTCCCCCTAGGGACTTTTGAGTGGACTGAGATCAGATAGCCCCAAAGTCGTATTAGATATATTTTTCATTTCCTTTCCATAATATTTTGGGTTGGTATTCATTAGACTAGGAAATTATTTAATTTGGTATTGATCATGAACCCTGGATTACCTTCACATTGTAAGTTGAAAATTCCATGTTTTGGGGATTTTAGGGATTTTTCCTAGTATAATTGTTCTATTTTCTCTATTGGGTGTTGAAATAATTTTTTTTATAGGTGTCCTATTTATAAATTTTTAATAGTGGCCTAGTATGGAATTGACCTATAATCCATGAATCATTATAGTAATATAATGATACCATGTCATGCGTATTCCATGCCAAATTTATTTTATTGTGGGAAATTCATGTAGAAAATTATAGCATCCCTTATAGTTATAACAATTTTTTTAAAAATAATTTAAAGGAAAATTGGTAATATAATTTGTTTCATAATGATTCTACATCATATTAATGGGTGTTTTCTCACATTACAGAATGGTGGCACCATTAATTACTAATTATCACATGTTTAAGATATGTAGTTGTTGTTACACATGTTGAAATGATAATATACTGTGATTAAATTAATTATTATAGTAATATATATTTTTTTCTCTATAATTTTTTAATTGAGATCCTTGTTGATGAGTCATCAAATATGGATTCTATTATATAGAAACTAGTTTTAAAAAAACATATTTTTACTTACATGAAGTTCCAATTGTAATTTATAAATCGTATTCCTTTATAACATTATAATAATAATTAATATAAATGAACCGTCATATATATATTTATATACATTATTAACTTTTTAATTCATAAGTGAAATTGTTGTTGTTAAATCATATTCAAATTACAAAATTAAGGTTTTTTCATATGTAATTTTTAATTTACAATCCATATAATGGAACCCTTTTCATTGAATCATGAAATATTACCAATACCCTTAACTTCAATTTGGATAGTTGGGTTAGTACATGATACATAGTGATCTCTTTATGCTATCTTTATATTCTACTTGATACTTTATTCTTGTCATCATACTCTGTAGTGAGTGCTTTTAATTATACATATATGCCACCTCAACATCGTTGAGTCTTACTTCAATAAGATTTAAATTATATTTCTCACGATGTGGGAGGATTAAATATTTTAGAAGTTTGACATGTATTGCCTCATGATTCACCATCTATTTTACCTAGATTTGGAACTGATTCTCATCTCCGAGAGAGTTTCCTACTGCTAGTTTAATTCTATGTAGTGGGTATATAGCATACACTAACTATTTCAGAGCTAATTATAAAGTTATAGCTATATAACACACCTAATATTCTTAGGATGGTGGCCCCTAGGAAACTGGGTCATTGATAGAGGAAATATTTTCTATCATTAATCATTTAAATATGCCTTGGGAGAGGAGTGTTTTGATTGTTATTTTTATGCTTCATTGATCATCCATGAATTTTTGGGATGATCTGAAGTAGGAATCTCAGTATCAAAGGAGAATATATAGGGACTTATGGAGATGTTTTTTTTAATACTTATACCAAGAGAAAAATATATTTGAATGATCATGGGAAATTATAAATATTGAGTTGTGTGCCTTTCATGTTAAGGAATACATATCTCATATCATAGAACCTTAAAAATACATTTTGACTCATTTTATGTTGAATTAAATAGATTTTGGTGATTTTAAGAAGGTATTGGGAAATAATTTGGATCTTAGATGAATGTATTCCATTTGAACACCATTTATGAGATAGTGAAGAAGTCCCTCATTGGTGATCAAACCCTGGGGAAATATTAGGGAACGTGGTATGGTGAATCAGTGCCTATAGAGGTCAGTAGTTCATCAAGTAGTAGAAATAATTTCATTGACCTTTCTCATTTGGAGAAAAATAGTCTGAGTGTGAAAAAATGTATCAATGTGATATTCCTTCATTGTGGTCATGTGTGAATCATGATGACCCAATGTAAAAGGGACCAATTGGTGTTTATGGAATGCACACGATATGTCGTCATCAGTGGTTCTATAAGACCATTCCTCTAGTGTCATGTGATAGGTTGTCTACACCATACCTTGGTTCTGGGGTAGAATTATTAGCTCTATGACATGTATCGAGCTAGAGTACTACAATCCATTTTTACCAGGAGTTGTATGAGGTTGAGGAATAAAAGATTTTGATAAATTGTGCCTGTAGAGTGGACATTCTCAAGGAAGTCAAGATTTAACTCATGGTTGTTGATCAGACTAGATATATGTAGTACAACCTATACATATAAATAATTTCTATATTCCATATATTTTTCAAGGTACCATTTTAGTATCCTCAACATAATTATATACTTTATTTGACAATGAAACCACCAATTAATTGATAAATGTTGGTTATTTTGTAACCTTACCATTGAGATCAAATATATATGTGGAGTAATGAAAAATGATACTCTTTTGGGAGTCTGATCATAACGTGTGCACATAAGATAGTAGTTTCCTCTTAGTATATTCCTCTATCATCTCATCTAGAATATTTCCATTTTACAGATTATGGGATTTGACATAATTATTATATTGGAATGATTAGTTCCCATTTGAACTCATATCAATTTTTTTTGTTAACAAGTGTCCTTCCAATCATTCAATGTAGATTTTTAAATTCATAAGGTAGAATGGGACGTATAATATTGTTGATGTGGACTTCTTTATCATATTGTAGGTGGCCGATAAGCCTATATTTCCTAAATATTTCAATATGATCAGGGAACATGTTAGGTTTTGTCACCCTCTAGTGGAGGATCATTTCAAGGATATCGTCCCTCATGAATTTTTTGAACTACCTCTAGAAAGAGTGATAGATTTCACTATTGAGCCTATTCATAGGGAATTTGAGTTATATATTACTCAATATTTTTTGTATCCTTTTGAGATTTCAGAACACAAGATGGAGTTGGGAGGCTTAGATGCTAGGGCTTTTATTTATCCTAGTATTTCACTTTGGGACTCCCCAATTATTTTCACTAAGAATGCAGATGGGAACCTTACGATCTATATGGATTAATGGAAGTCAATGTAGGTTACCACTTCGAATTGACACCTATATCCATGTAAAAAATCTCTTTGAAATTATCAAAGGAACGAGGGTCTTTGTGGAGATTAATTTTTGATCAATTTAACCTCAGGTAATGGTTACAAGCTTGGATATACTATTTAAGACATTTTAAAAAATATATGACTTATATTGGTTTTTGGTAATGTTGTTTGGTATCAAAAAACTAATATTAGTATTCATGTATTTTATGATTGGGTTTTCCACCGATAATTGTCCCCCCATCCTGGTCATTATCATTGATGATATCTTTGTGTATTCTTAAACTCGACATGTTCATGACAAACACCCTCATATTATATTGACTTTAATTAGCAATCAGCGTACGTATTTTATGATCAAAAAATTACTTGTAATATTTTATAATTTCACATCCCATGTCACATTATCTTTAAAGCATTGATATCTATGGATCTAGAGAATTTGAGTAACATAGTTTCATAGGATGGGACCATGAGCATCATTTATATACCACGTTTATATGGGAAAAGTGGTCATTATAGTTGTTTTATAAATATATTTCTGCTCATTATGGTATGTATTATATTTTTAACTAGAATGTCTATTAATTTTACATGGTTAAATGATTTTGAGAAGGCCTATTATTAGATAAATGGAAGGATAACCTCAACAGAAATCATGATTTTACCTTAGGTTAGTTGAGGGAACCTAGATTACTATGATCCATCATGAATTGTGATAAAAAACATTTTTCAGGTTAGAATGATTCACATCTATTGTATTTCATTAGCTTAGGACTCATGAGAATATGTACCTGATACATGTTCTCATGTTATCCCATGTGGCTCAATATTTGTGTTTTTGGAATGTCTATCTGATGGTATAATGTTTCTTTTTATACACGGTCCATAAACGTATCCAAAACATATTTCCTCTTCTTGAATTATACCAAATATAGTAATTATAGGTACTGTATATTTATTTAGAGCTCACTTATACACCAAAGAAGGGCAACATAGTGGTTGATGCTCTATGCTAGAAGACATAGACATAACTATTCAAATGGTAGAAGTGAGTGGAAATTGAAGTATTTTTCTTATAAGATTCTTATGGATGTTGAAGAGCATAATATAATTTTTTTTGTAAGTATTTAGAAGTTACATCATCATATTTGGATTGAGTGGAGATGATACAACCATCATTTAATAAATGAGTTTCCCAGATGGAATGTTTTTATGGTGAGGACACAACTCCTAGTTTAGTAATTTTTTTATGATATCATTTGTATTCATGGGATTTTATAGGTTCCTGGAGATATATCAAATGATGTGATGTGATAATCTTAATCCCCAAAATAGGAAGTATATCTTTATATATCCAATATGAATATTAATTTATGCTATTAATGTTTATGGCATGGTTTGAATGGTTTTATAGTGGGGTTTTTTAACTGGTGTTCCAC
This sequence comes from Viscum album, assembly GCA_963277665.1. Lineage (NCBI taxonomy): Eukaryota > Viridiplantae > Streptophyta > Magnoliopsida > Santalales > Viscaceae > Viscum > Viscum album. The sequence goes on from OY728127.1 coordinate 118,100,903, forward strand.
CTGACATTATGGGAATGCATGGAACATGTATAATACTAGTCTATGAAAACCATTAACTATCTTTGAGAATAAAATAGATGATGTCACTATGTATTTTGTGATGGGATGAGTGAAATCACCTTGAGGAAGTGATGTATTATGTGTAATCATTGATAGACTTATGAAAGTTTCTCATTTCAAGCCTATTTGGGAAAATATTATAGTGGATGGACATGGGATGCTTCATGTATAAGTGATTATTCACAATTATGGTGTTCCACATAAAATAATATTTGGTATAGATTCTTGTTTTTATTCTTAATTCAAGGTGGGGTTGTATACTGATCTCACATCCTAGGTACATCTTAGTATATCTTATGTAGTGTAATGAGTAACACATAAGGTTATATGGTTTCTCTAATATTATAATTAGACACATAGGTCAGGATAGTGATGTTATAAAGTTATATCAGATTTTTTTCCACTATGTTACAATTTAGGATATTGTTATATAGGTGAAAATAATTGATAGAAAATGGTATTGATGTTATCATCATTCCAATCAAGTAACTATATGACTTTAATCCTATATTACAAGATCATTTACATTATTTCTATAATTTTTCTTTGTAAAAGTTGATTTGTTTATTTTAAAAGTGATTAATTTTTAATGCGATGATTTATTGGTTTTTCTCTTGGACTAGGATGACATATGGAATGGGTTCATGGAACATATATTTCATAAAGATTCATGTGATAGATAAATTATTGTATTTCAATTTTGTTATAGTTCCTTATAAATGATGATGTTATATAATGTATATAAACTAACTTAATTTATTCTTTCCTAAATATATTATTTCTATAATATTTCCCTACTAAATTAGATGGATATAATTTCTTTAAATCAAATCATCATAGGGTGATGTTATCTATATTCACATGGATATTCCCTTATTACATGGGATGGTGTGTATTATAGTATGAGGATGTTTGGTGAGGATTTTGTGCACTAGATTGTGTAGTTAGCATGGGTATGTAAAACATAATTTCAATTAGAGATTTGGGATAATGAAATGGATTATGATTTCCACTGAGAAAAATATAGATAAGAGTTGGGATATTCTTCATGGTGTTTGACATATAGGGATGTATATTCTATGTACTATGTGGGAGATCCTAGTGGATATGGGTTATGAAATAGGGTTTTGGTGAGTTAGGGTTTTTTGGCTAAATAACAGGGTTCTATTCCTATTATTATTCATGAATCGATGTGATATGTGTGGGTACCCATTAAGAGAGGGCTTAGTATTGAATCAAGGATTCTATATAGATGTAATTCATGTGTAGATTGTTTTTTTTAAGAATGACTCATTGTAGTTGTTATCTAGTAAGTGATATAGGAATATGAGGTACTTCATGCTTATATGTTTTGGAGATAAAACAATGTGAGTTCGTAATGTATGTGGTGAATCATATAATGGGGTAGAGCATATATAGATAGTGAGTTAGGAATCTAAAACTATGAGAAAATAGGTTTTACCCTTTGGGGTATGAGTCTTGAAATTTTGTTTGTAGCTCCGGGAATATTTCTAATCGATTATGAGATTATTTTTATAATGATAAATGCATTTTACAATTGTGAGGGTGTCTCAATTGATAGTCCCTTTCCTTGTGATTAAAAGAGATATTTTTTACTCAGATAGGTTGTGGTTTTATTGGTTTAATATCATCCTTGAATAGGTATCCTAAATGGTTAGTTTGTAGGTTTTTTAATGAATCGCACAACCAAAAAAATGGTTATATTTTATAGAAAATATTTGGAATATGAAAATTAAAAATGAGAATTTATGGACTCCTAGGGTGAGGTCACAATGTGGTTGTTGATGCATAGATATTTTATATGATGCCTTCCATGTTATTAGCATAAAAAAGTATGGGAAGTGTTTTCCTAGTCCCCTGAAACATTTATGGGTCATAACAACCTGATATGTGCATATGTGTGGTGATGTATTCTTGAAATCCATACGTTTCATTGACTTTATTATATATTGTCATAGGGTGTTTATAGAATATTTTGGAATATAATTTTTATGTTTTATTTTATAATTAAAATTCTATGTAAAGATTTTAAAAACATTATATTGACATATTAATGGTAAAAGGATATTTTCAATTGATTTTATATAGTAAATTGGTTAGATAAAGATCTAACCTAAGGATATTTCCACATGGTTCGACCAATGGGAACCAGTGCACCCTGATATGAATGGTGTTTTAGGTTAGTTCATCATTGAGTGTTGATATATTGACCAAGGTGTCACGATACTATGGATAAAAAGTGGTGATCTAATAAACTTAAAGAATGATCCCAATATTTTATGGAAATTTAAATATGATGTAGTTACTACTGAGTCTGATGGGACTCCAATGTGGCCATTGTCTTTGTGTGGTGAATAAGGCATTATGGAAAATTCCTCTCTAATGGTGAGTGGTTTACTGAATATATATTTTTTATATAGTAAAACTTTTCAGATTTTTTTATGGTCTGAAATTTATGATTCTTATTGTTATTTCAAATTTAATAGGCCTTTAGATATATCCACCAAGACCAGTTTTCATAATAATGGATGATTAGTATAATGAGATGTTGCTTGTGTAGGCTATTATGGTAAAGTTTTACACCAGAACATGATTTAGGATGTGGTCCAATTTAGGAAACAGAAATTTGGATAATTTTTGTTAAAATATTTATATAATAAAAATAGTAGGGAGGAGAATGATAATTAGTCTATGAAAATTCATATATTATGATGGAAGTAATAACATTGGTTTCTTGTGAGTTTGACCCTTATTTAGATAAAATTATGTTGGTTTATATTGTGTTTTCCATCTGTATTGACCCATCCCAGAGCTGGTAGTCAATTTTCATAGATTATATGATAATATGGATTAGTAATTTTTTTAAATTACACCAAAATATGTGTATCAGTTGATGAGTATTTGGTAAAAATATTATTTCTGGAAATATATAATTATGTGTTTTCAGATTCTGGTAATGTGGAATGAATATTGATCACCTATTTTTTATTTAACTATTTCATATGATATCATTCATTATATATACATTTATATTTATAATTTATTCTTGTTTTGTAGATTAGATATACCTCACACGATTTAATCTTCAATTTAGTATTTATTATTCATTATAAACATTTGTTCATAGATGATAACTATTATTATATTTTATTCAATATTTTTAATCAATATGCATGGTTTATATTACTATTATTATCATATTATATATTATAATTAAGAATTTATTGGGTAGTAATTGTTTAAATATATTTTTTGATAGAACCCGATATGCCACAAAACTATGAGAATTGGAAAATTTGATGGTTTTCTCCAAATATATCCAAAGATAGAATTTTTACAATGTAAATACCTAATTATTTTCAAGGATATATTCAATATAATTAATGTTTAATTAATTAAAATGAATCCTAGCCTCATTAATTCATTAAATGTCAATGTAATCTACACATTTTTCAATGTAATAACTTAAAGGATCCAAAAAGGATGAATCTTGATCATCCAAACATACATCATACCCCTAAGATGTTGTTCATCACTTCCAAGGTGCTGACATGGATAATAAATATACTTTATGATGATTTTAAAATTTATAGAAGACCAAATGATTAAATATTAAAATTGAATCAATCTGTTTTTGTTCATTCCTTTAGTTTATCTCTATAAAATATCAAAGATTTTATGTGGTGATAAAATTCATGTGTGGTTAAAACATCTCTCATTTCATTATAATAATTTTTTATATACTTCTGTTTACGCTCAGGAAAAAATTAAATTTCCCCCCTTCAATCACATAACTATAAAAATAATCCATTTCACAATTAATGACTAAATTATTTCCTTTTAAGTATCCCAAATATTTTATCACACACCTTTTACACGACATGTTCATGTGATGAATCATAAACCATTAATACATCTTTCTCCTCTAATAATAATTTAACAAAACGTGAACATTTAACATCCATTTAATAATTATATTTTTACATTTTAACTTTCAAAAATAAAAAATTATTAGTTACATACATAAAAAATTTCAATTATTATTGTATAATTTAATAATTTAATTTAAATAATTTACCAGTGATCATTCACAATTATATATTCACTAAACTCTCACATTGGAAAATCATTTTATCAAACTCCAATTCATCTGAAATTGTGGATGCGTGGAAAACACTTTCTAAACGAACCTCTTGGAAATTATTGTAATGTCCTGGAATTTTCATGTACTCTTTTTATATATATGTGAATTTTATGAGTCCGAGAAAGTTGACAACTAGTGATTCCGAGGCCCGGTGTGCCCGGTATTAATTTATGAAGTTTTGTTTGGGTACGTTCCGTTAATGTATGAGCATGTTTTTCCAAATTTTTAACCAGTGCATAGAAGTGGAATATGAGGACACTCTTGAACTCAAATCGGTAGTATTCGCATAAGAAGACTTTCACCCCGACGATAGATGGTCGAGGGTGAATGTTTGTTTTTGGGGTTTTTCATGGAAGTAATAAAATAAAATAAATGCAAGTCTTATTTTATTTTATCTTTTATAACCACCCATGTGGATGATGGAGGTGCGGACCACCACACCTTAACCTCCTAGGAGAGGTTTTGGTGGTGGGGCCCAGTTGAACCTGACCTCCCGCGAGAGGTTACGGTGTAGGGACCACTTGGGACAACCCCCCCCCCCCGAAATTAACTGAGCAAAACCTCTCAACTCCCTCATAAATTACGAAGAGTCTCTTAACCTCTCTTAACTTAATGGTGCCACCCCCACCCTATTTTATTGGTTTCAATCCTCCCCCTTTAATTAATTGAGCCATTTAATATAATTAAATAATATAATTTGAATTTTAAAAACGTCAGACTAAATAATAGATAATATATTATTTGAAGGGTTTATCTATTCATATATTGGAAAAAGGTTGGAAAATGAGGATTAGAGCTCTTGAAAGAAAACACTCCAATGAAGTATGCTTCCTCAAAGAACAATTCACCACCAATTAAGAACGTCGACCCCGACTTCGACCTTCTTCCTCGGAGCTTCCTCCGACCTAGGACATCTTCAACTATGAAGAGCCAACACCCAAACTAACGATCGAGGAAAACATCGATGTCCATCTATTCCCAATGATCCATCTTCTTCCCCGTGACTCCGTCAGCAAACGCTGAACACGGTAGGGATTTTATTTAAGTATGATTTATTCTCATGTTCTTCTTTTCATTAAAAATTATGAATGAGGATGTTATCCTTTTGCAGGAGGGAGGTTGTCACGACCCCTCCTCGGGGCCTGTGCAGTGACTACCCCAAGCCCGCCATCCATAGGACAGGGGCTGGCGACTAGAACTAAAGGCGTAAATCCCGATAAAAGGGAAGGAAATTCCATTATATAAGTAAAAAAACACAATAGAGTATGCAAGATGAATTAAACACTATGTTAACTGAGTAAAAAAGTAAGTGAAGGAAAGTTAATGGGCTGGTATACAAACCCAACTAAAAGTACAATACAACTAAGAATGAAATTACAACAGCTGAAAAGTAAAGCAGTAACCACCAAGTCGTCCTCCGGAATTCCCACCTGAAGGGTGGGTACAGATGGTCTCCTCAGCTCCTTGAATCTGCCCGTCTGGCCCGTGTATGTCCTTCCTGATAGTCCACCCATGGGTACCATCCCACTCTACAAGCCTCAACCACGATCAGTGCATTCTGTCGTTTGCAACCAACACAACGTAGTGCGGGCATAGCCAATGCAGGGGTGAGTATACGATTCTCAGTATAGACCCCAAGACACCCAAAGTCCTCCTAGAATCCACAGAGGATATTCTACAAATGAAATACACAAACACAAATATCAACCTACTCTACTTATGTATATGCCCATATATATACCTAAGTTATCAATTCCAGTTCGACTCCAACTCAAGAGCCCAAATACAACCTAGTCCACACAGGAAAGCACAACTCAGTCCACACAGGAAAGCAAGAGAATCGTATCGATGATAATGATTGAAAGTCAAGACTCAAATCACAATGGTATACTACATTTGAAAAGGGGTGGAGATGATTAATTGTTGCCTCTAAATCATATCCTCTTCCGAACCCACGTAGGATCCATGTACAGAAGTCGTCGCTGCCAAACCCATGTATGATCCAAGTATAGTAAACATCGATGCCGAACGTGGTCCGAATAGAGGGGGTTTGGGCCCGGTCTGACCCCGCCCAATACCCCTGGGGTCGGCCCAAACTGGGTCGACCCAACCCGGGTCTGCGTCCGGCCTGATTGGGCGCTGCCTGGCCCGGCTGGCGTGGCCTGGCCGGGCATGGGTGGCCCATTGCGGTGCTGGCGGCCCAGCCCAGTGCGGCCTGTGGCCCGGCATGGAAGCCGGTCACGGCTCGGCTGTCGGCTGAGCAGAGTGCGAAGGGGGCTTGGCCCCCTTTGTTTCAGAAATGGAGGCCCCTCGGTGGGGTCCACCCTATGTAGTTCAAAGGGGGGTTACACAACCCCTACTTCGGGTAATGAACGGCCATAATGGCCGGCCAGTAGTGAGCCGCCGCGGGACCCGTGGGGGTCCCGCCTCCTAGAGCGTCGGCCGCCGGCTTGGCCGCCCCCCCCCCCCAACCTACAGGACCATCACAGCCTAAGGTCGCGGTTCTTCCTCGACGGGCATGGTGCAACGGCGCCGCGCCCCTCCATGCGGCCCGCTCCGGCCGCGACCACCCATGGTTCCTCCGGCGCGGCGCAACGGGGCCACGCACCACCTCTGCGGTCCCTTCGACCTCAACGGCGCGGCACGACGGCGCCACACACCCCCGCCGTAGCCCACTCATGCTGAAGTCCCCTTCGTTCACACGCGAAGCAAAGGCACCACGCCACCATTGCCTCAAACGTCAACATTGATCAACAAGAAAGCGGGGAGGAGAATCGACGGTGTTTCTGTGGTCCGATCTCCTCCTGTTATTTCAATATGAAGCAGCCACAGTGTACGAGATGCTCAATAAGAAATCAAGAACAATTTTAATTCATTATAATTGAACTTAACTTCTACCATGACGGAAGTTTGCGGTTGTCAAGCACCGCGAATGATGGCGTCATTTCGGTCATCATTGGTGCCTACTCCCTTGTCGCGGAGGAAGAAGAGGATGGAGAAACCGAGCCGCCGAGTCGACGTTTTTCGTCGGAGAGTTGGCATTCTTCGACAAGAAGATAGACCGATCTTCCAAAACTCAAGATCCCCTTCCATTTCTCATAACACCACAATTTCAAACCAAAATAAAATAAGGCTCTTCCTTATTTTATTTAGTCATGCCATGAATTTCAAATTTTGAAATTCAAAAATATAATTCAATTATTCATTGAGGTTCAATTAATTAATTAAATGTGTTTTGGAAAGCATTAAATTGAGAGAGTGGGTATGGGAAGGGTCATCCACATAATGGGGATGTTTACCAATTTGATATGAGTTACAATATTTAAGAGGGGGTTATAGGAGTTTTAAGGAATATGAAGGCATGGGGATCGTGTGGGCCCCACCTCACCAATATCCTCACATGGTTATTTATGGGATTTTGGGTCCAACACCAACTACCCCATGTTGGATATAACATCTTGGATAAAGAATATAAATTATTCCACAATTTTTATTCAATTCTATATTAATCCACAATTTTTAACAACTCCTCCCGAGCAAACGCATCTTCGGAAAAGATCCTCTTAAGCAATTACCAACATTTTCATTTAATCAGTTCCCTCAGATTCCAATTCCAAGCACCGGTTTAAAAGATAAAAAACACACTGATTCGTTCACTGAACTTACCCGAGCTAAAATTTTTAAATTGAATCCGGGCACACCGGGCCTCGGAATCAGGTTCCTCCAGAAACTGCGTAATCGTAAAATCTCAACGAATTTAATAAAAAAATTTCCTAGAAATTTATTGCTCTTTACATAAATCCCACCTCAGGGCTTTAGGCCCCCGTAAATATACATCATAAACTATGGAAACAAATGAGGGTATTGTGCACAAATCTGAGCCTCCCGCTCCAATGTGCTCTCCTTGAGGTTCCTATGCTGCCACCTGATGTGCACTAGAGGAATCGACTATCCACATAGGACCCACTCCTGTCGATCCTCGACCTCCACCGAGATCACCATAAATGTCGCCCTGTCATCGATGTATAGCTCTCTGTGGTCGATGATTTGTGTTGGGTCATGCACATATCTCCTCAGATAAGATACGTGAGAGACATCGTGCACCCGGTGCAACTGAGGTGGATGAGCCAGGTGATAAGCCACCTTGCCTATCCTGCTAAGAACCTGAAATTGTCTGATGAAGCACAGAGATAACTTGCCACCCCTACCAAATCTCCATAATCCACTTCGAGGTGAGACCTGTAAGAAATCGTGGTCGCCATCCTCTAACTCTAAGATGATGATAGCCTGACCTTAGGTCTATCTCTGAGAACCAGTGTGCTCCACTGAGTTGATTTAAGAGATCATCTATCCTAGTAAGTGGATAATTCTTCTTCACGATCACTTATTTCAGGTGACTCTAGTCGACACACATTATTAAGCTCCTATCCACCTTCTTGGCAAACAAAATCAGGGAAGTCCAGGTTGAAACACTGGGTCGGATAAATCCCTTGCCCTGAAAGTCCTCCAGCTCTACCCACAGCTTACAAAGATCAGTGGGAACCACCTAATATGCTGGTGTAGATATTGGGTCTATCTCGGGATACATTTCAATATATAAGTCTACCTCCCTGTGAGGAGTTAGTCCTATAATTTCTTCCGGAAAAACGTCCTCATACTAATCCACCACAACAGGAAAACTCTGACTCTGTACATCAACTGCTCTTAGGGTCAGACTAGCCAACTGATGGGTGATCGACTGTCCTCTCCTCTGCACGCTTCCATCCTGCACTGCAAAGGCTCCCTTCTTGCTGGTGAAGGTGAACCTTCTCCCATCTGTGCAGAGACACCTCTCCTTGTGCTTAATACAGTCGATCTGAGCCTGGACTGTAGATAACCAATTCATGCCCAATAAGATGTCATATGGCCTCGAATATGCTACCAGAAGATCCCAACAGAAGATCTCACCTCCTATAGTAAGCTCACTCTACCGGCACTAGTGCGTAATCATCGAGTCTTCTCCCGTGGGATTCTCTAGCTGAAAGGATCGAGCCAACGCCTCTGTCAGAATCTCCAAGCACCAAACAAGGGCATCAAAAATGAATGAATGACTCGCTCTTGTGTCTATAAAAACTTTATCAAGGGTGGCGTAGACACATATAGTACCTCAAATCATCTTAGGTGCACCGTGGATGTAAGCCTCCACATCCTGAAGCTAAGACTGCCTCTGTCCGCATGCTCCCTATGGTCGGGGTGGACCACCTGGTGGTGGTGGTGGTAGATCCTCCAAGCGTCGTCCACCACCTACTGCTCGGCCAGCTCCTCTACCTTGTCCACCTGGTCACTACGGACCACCACGGTCATACCTCTTCCTCTAACAAGGTGGTCCCTCAATCGTCCGCTGCTCCTCTACATGTCGGGTCGGGTAGTCATGAGCAATGTAGCCCTACAAGATGCATGCTCAGCACGGTCTACCTCTCATATGACTGGATCTGCAGTGTGTGCCCCGTACCTCTGAACTAGTATCCTGAGTTTTCCCACCTGATGGCCTGGTCCTCTTTGACCTCTGCGACATCTATCTGCGGCAGGCAGCAAAATACTCTGCTATGTGTCACCTTTCGGTAGGCCTTGCTGCTGGCGTAGGCTTACCAAGGAAGGTCTCCACAATTAGGGCTCGCTCCAGTACTCCTTCATACGTCAGAATGTTGAGGGAGATCATCAAAGCCCTGATGTCATGCCTCGGTCCCTGCATGAAGGTCTGGGCCTGGAAGAATGGGTCACGTACCATGTATGTGGAGTAACACGAGAGGTCGGTAAATCTTTCCGAGTATTGGGCTACTGTCAGGCTGTCGTGCCGCAGTTGTAGTAACTCCTAGATGCGCACCGCACAGATGTTGTCTAGAAAAAACTCTGAGCAGAAAAGGCTCTCGAAGTCCGCCAAAGAAGTGATGCCTTGTCGTGCACCTAGAGCATCAGGATCCACCATCTACTTGCTTCTGCATTCAGGAGACTCACCGCAAGGATCACTATTCGGTCTGCTGGTGTCCCTACTAATATGAAGAATCGAACAACAGCCTCCAGCCAATCCTCGGCTACCTGAGGGTCCATCTCTTCATGGAACCTGGGAAACCTCTAATGCTGAAACTCATGCAGTGCGCTCAGGTGACGTTCACTCTCAGCTACTGGGGATGGTGGCATCGGTGGCTCGGTGGGTAGAGGTATCGCTCGTGCCTCCGCTGTAAAGGGGACCTGCACCAAGGCCTCATCACTCGGTGTTCTACCATCTCGAACAATGTTCAGAACCCTAGATGGAAACCATTGTGGGGCCATTATGAAAAGAAATAGGTGCACCATGGTTATTACAGTATACCAGGTGAGCTGATAGAATGTAATCACAATGGAAACTATTTAAACACACATGCAATCAGTGTTTTCGAGCACTGAGTCGGAAATCTAAAGTCAGGGTCCTGGTATATGGATACGTCCGCCACCGCACCAACACTAGACTCCCTGGACCGATAACCACACTCAATATTCTTAACACTATTGAATCATAGTAATAAATTAACAGATTCATATGTTCTTGGGTATAACTGAATCCTTTGATAGCAATTTGTCATGAAGCATCCTCGGGGCCTGTGCCATGACTACCCGAAGCCCGCCTTCCATAGTCCAGGGGATGGAGAGTAGCACCAAATGCATAAATCCCAATAAAAGGGAAGTAATTTCCTTTATATAAGTAAACAAACACAACAGATTACGCAATCTAATGTAAACACTAAGTAAACTGAGTACAAAAGTAAGTGCTGGAAAGTACAACAGCTGAAAATAAAGCAGCAACCACCAAGTCATCCTCCGGAATTCCCACCTGAAGGGTGGGTACATATGGTCTACTCACCTCCTTGAATCAGTCTGTCCGCTATGTGTACGTCTGGCATGATAGTGCACCTCCAGGTACCATCCTGCTCCACAATCCTCAACCACGATCAGCGTTGTTCGTCCTCTGTAACCAACAACACGTAGTGCGGGCATAGCCCGTGCAGGGGTGATTATATGATGCTGAGTAGGGACCCCGAGACCCCTGATGTCCTCCCAGAATCCACAAAGGATATACCACAATGTAATGATAAACACCTGAAGTTTCAAAAAACTCTACATAGGTATATCCCCATACATATTCCTAAGTCATCAATTCCAGTTTGAATCCAACTCAAGATCCCAAGTAAAACCCATTCCACAGAGGAAATTACAACTGAGTCCACACAGGAAAGCAAGACAATCAAATCAAAGATAATGATTGAAAGTCACGAATGAGATCACATAGGTATAATACTTTAGAAGTTGGGTGGAGATGATTAGATGTACCCTCTAAATCATCTCCTCTGCTGAACCCATGTGGTATCCATGTAGAGAAGTCGTTGATTTCGAACCCACATAGGATCCAAGTATGGCAACCATCACAACCCAACCCGCGTAGGATCCAAGTACATTCGTCATCGCTGCCGATCCCACGGAGGATCCATGTATAGTTTTTGTCACTGCCGAACCCACGTAGGATCCATGTATAGTCATCCTCACTACCGAACCCACGTAGGATCTGAGTACAGTCATCCTTGTCGTCACAGTCGCATCCAGCTCTTGGGTTCCCTCACACAGCATTCTCAATCTCGGGAAGGTCCACTCTACGAGCCAAGGGGGTCGATACATCAACTATCATGAAGTCTAGAGTTGATGTGTCACAATGTTCCGTCTCGTCAATAGGTACTCAATGCGATAGACAGTTCATCAATCGGACGCCTAGTCTAAGATTTATTGGCTTTTCCATCCCAGGGGCCAGGATTGTTTTTAATCCAATCCAATCCAACAGTACTCCAGCTGCATCCAAACCTCGAGTGGAGTAATCCAAAAGAACCGTCTCACCAAGAGGAATTCAACGTAATTGGCGTCACATCTTTCGAGCATCCGGTAATTAAGTTTTTTGTGTTTCCACTTCAAGGACCTGCTTGGTTTCAGGTTCGAACCAACCCGGTCGTACCCAAAATTTTCAAAAACCTTGCGTTTAATATACCGAAACGACCTCCTCGATCCATGGATCCCTACACAACTGCCGATGCATCGATCAGAGGTCTGTAGCCCAATATATGAGCATTTGAACAAACCTGGTCCGAAAATAGAGGGTTTGCGCCCAATCCGACCCGGCCTAAAACCCCCATGGTCTTCCCGAGCAGGGTCGAACCGACCCGGGTCCGGGTCCGGCCCGATTGGGTGCGGCTCGGCCCGGCTGGAGCGGCCCGGACCGACTCAAAAGCTGGCTGCGGCGCGACTGTTAGCCAATCGGGGTCTTAAGGGGGCGCCACCCCCTTTGATTCGGAAACGGAGGCCCCTAGTGGGATCCACCCTAGGAAGGTCAAAGGGGGATTACATCGCAACCCTGCATTTGGAAATGACTGGTCTGATTTGAGTCACCGTAGGACCCGTGGTGGTCCTGCCTCCTAGAGCACCGGCGGCCGGCTTGGTGGGCCGCCCCCTGCTGGACTGTCATGGCCTAAGGCCGTGTCTCTTCCTCAACCGACGTAGTGCGACGACGCCACACCCCTCCACCATGGCCCACTCCAGCCACGACCTCCCTTGGATTCTTCTGTGCGGAGTGGTGGCACCGCGCACATCCTCCAGAGCCCGCTCCGGACGCGGTCTCTTCGGCCTCACAGGCCTGGCACGACGGCACCGTGCCCCATCACCACGGCCCTCTCTAGTCGCCGTCCTCTTTATTCTCGCACGGTGCAACGGCAACGCGCCGCCGTCGCCTCAAACGTCAATGTTGATCAACAAGAAAGAAGGGAGGAGAATCAGCCATGTTTATGTTATCCAGTATCCTCCCATTATTTCGATAACAAGCAGCCAAAGAATATGATGTTTTCAACGATAAAACCAGCACAATTTTAATTCATTAAAATTGAACATAACCCCTAACTCGAATGAAGTTCGCGGTTGTCAAGCGATACGAATGATGGTGTCATTTCCATCGTCGTCAGTGTCTCTTCCCTTGTCATGGAGGAAGAAAAGGATGGATAAACCGAGCCGCCGAGTGGATGTTCTTTGTCGGAAAGATGGCGTTCTTCGACAAGAAGATGAAACGATCTCCCAAAACTCAAAGAGCTCCCTTCCCTTTATCATAACACTACAATTTACAACCAAAATAAAATAAGGATCTTCCTTATTTTATTTACTCATTCCAAGCATTTAAAAATTTAAAATTCATACACTTAATTCAATTATTTGTTGAGGTTCAATTAAGTAATTAAATTTGTGTTGGAAAGCATTAAATTTAGAGTGTGGGGAGAGGAAGGGTCATCCACTTAATGGGGAAGTTTAACAAGTTAAGATGAATTACAAATTTTAAGAGGGGGTTAAAGTAGTTTTAAGGAATGTGAAGGGGTGGGGATAATGTGGGCCCCACCTCACCAATATCCACACATGGGTAGTTTGGGGCTTGTGGGTCCCACCCCAACTACCCCATGTTAGATATAATCACTTGGATAAAGAATAAAAATTGTTCCACAATTTTTAACAACTACTCCTGAGAAAGTGCATCTTTTGTAAAGGTCCTCTTAAGAAATAACCGACTCTGTGGTTTCATCGGTTCCCTCAGATTTAAATTTCGAGCACCAGTTCAAAATATAGAAAAACCCACTCGTTAGTTCACTGAACGTACCCAAGCTAATCTTCGGAAATAGATTTCGGGCACACTGCGGCTTGGAATTAGGTGCCGTCAGAAACTGCATACTCATAAAATCATAATGAATTTAAGGAAATATTTTCCTTCAAATTTATGGGACTTTACAGATGTTGTGATTTTTTCTTAACGAACCAATTTCAACAACACTAAACGTGGAGGGTTCAGAACAAACTTGCATAGAACGACACCCCGCCGATCTTCTTAGTGGTGTTCTTCAGAACGTCGATGAAGGCGACAAAGGAAAAGATTGCACCACCTATGGCCTCAGCGACCTGTGACGCCTCCATAGTGTTCTAACTGCCGACCAAACCAACGCCACACCTAGTCCATGCCGAACCCGACCGTGCCAAACCCCGTCCATGCCACCCTTTTTGGTCGCATCGTACCCCAACAACGCAGCCCTTGCTAGTCACGCAGCCATGTCAGCCACGCCACCCTCACCGTCTGCGCCGCCCTTGCCGGCCGCACCCTTGTACACCAACCAAACTTGCCCCTCGTGTAGCCCTTCAGGGCCAAGACGCCACGGACCGGGCCGAGCTGCCCATGCAATTGCGTCTCTCTAATGTTTCTCACGGTCTTCTGTGATGGACCCAGTGGGACGGGCCGATCCTAATGGGCTGGGCTATCCAACAAGTTGGGAATAACCCAACAGGTTAGGCAGGGTCAACCCGAATCGGGTCAGCCAAGACTAGGTCAGGCCGTGTCGGTCCGACCGGGTCAGACCAGACCCGGGCCCACTACGACCCTTTACATTCTTTGGGCCGTATCATTAGAACTAGATATCTATCTGACGAACCATCAGCGGTGCTGTTAATCTTGGAGCATGGCGGTCCCTTTGAGTATATTCCACTAGAGTTTGGGTAGAGTTGAGATACGATCAGGTTGGATCATACACGAATTCAACTGGGCCCCCTGGATTAAAAGGAAAATAACACAAAGACCATGCATCTGATAGATGCATCTTCAGTTGTGTTGAGACACCAATGACCTGGCGGACCTTTGAGATACATTTTCGGGGGACTTCATGATTGCTGTAGCATTGACCAATAGCTCATGGAATGGATCTTCCAGAGACGTACAAGAATTTATTCAGGGTACTAGTAGCTGGCTGAGACTTGACAACTGCTAACCATTTGACTCGGAATGACTTTACTAGTCTAGTGGGGAGTTCCTAGTTTTGGCAGAAGACCCATGGTGGAGGAGCGCCTGGTTGTGGCGGAAGACCCGCTGTACTCGACAAGAGATGTACCTCTACAAGATATGAGGTAGAGCTCCTGGTTGTGGTGGGAGTCCCATAGGGGGAAGAGCCTCTGTGTGACATAGAAGACCCATGGTTCTAGACAGGAGGAGTACATCAACAGTCCAAGGTTAGTGGGAAGCGCCTGGTTGTAACGACATGCACACTGTACTCGATAGAGGAGGGGTTCTCCAACAGCCGAGGGTTTTAAATGTTTTACCCCAAAAATAAATCATAGTTTGAGCTGAGCAAGTATCTTTCGTGTTTTCCTCGTGATTAAGATAGATTACATGATAATGTAGATATATGTATGTGAATTTATCTAAGTAATGTTATATACATATTTCATTACGTTTTATTTTTTTTGGATTAAGTGAAACCGGGAGGGACTCGGGGTCCCTACTGAGTATTGTTATACTCATCCCTGCATGGGCTATTCTGGCACATCATTGTGTTGGATGAACACGAAGGATAATGCTGATTGAGGCTTAGAGTACTAGGATTAGATAGTACCCACAGGTGGACCTTACTATTAGTCGGTACCCGGAGGAGACTGATGGACGTGGAGTGATGAGGAGGCTATCTGTACCTACCCTTTAGGTAGGAATCCAGAGGATGACCTAGTAGCTATTTTCCATTTCTTCAGTTCTACTTGTACTTGTAGATCCTTCAACATTACAATTGGGCTTGTATTTACGACCCCTTTTACTATACATCGCTATTTTATTATACAGCTTATGTAGTGTTATGTATCCAATTGTGTGCTCTAATTTGTGTGTATAGAGGTTATAAAGGCAATGCCTTCCCAGTTTTATGGAATTACACCTTTGGTGCTAGTCTCCTACACCTAGCTTATTGAAGGCTGTCTTGGGGTAGTCACGGCCCGAGGCTCGGGGGACGGATCATGAGAAATTGGTATCAGAGGAGTCAGTTATACCATATAACATATGACTCTGATATTTTCTGTGAAGCTAAAGTGTGAAGGGTAGTGAGTGTTGTGTTTTGTTCAGGGAGTCCAATATTGGTGCGGTGGTCACCGAATCCATACACCAAGACCTTGACTTCCGATTTCTGACTCAGAGCATGAATACACTGATTGCATGTGTGTTTTAAGAAGTTTTCATTATGTCATCTCAACCATGTTATCTCACCAGGTATATTCCTTTAACCTCAGTTCACATTTTTCTTTTTAGGATTCCTCCATGTGGATGACTAGATAGTGTCCTGGGTGTTGTACGCACTGATATCCCACAATGCAATAAGGCCTCGGTGCATGACCCTTTTTTAGTGGAGGCACCAGTGGTACCATTAACCACTGGGTATCTGATCCCACCAGCTTCAGAAAAAGAAGATACACACCACATGAGTGCATTCAGGAGATCCAGCGCCAGAGGCCACCCAAGATTATAGGAGAGATAGACCCACAACCAATAAATAATTGGCTAGAGGCATTGGTGAGAGTTTTCTGACTGGTAGGGATAGCAGACTATTTCATGGGGATCCTTCTCGATATCCATCTACAGGATGTAGCAGGAAGATGGTGGAGCTTTATTCTTGAGGTTTATGATGATGTTACACTTCTCTGGGTAGACATCGAGAGCCTGTTTTGGGTAGATTTTTTTCCAGCCACTCTTCACGCAGTGCGCATCCAGGAGCTACATCATCTGCATCAGGGAAGCATGAATGTAGCATAGTACTCAGTGAAGATCACAGACCTCTCATGCTACTCAACTGATATGGAGTGGGACAAATTATTCATGGCCCGGACCATGGAGCAGTGGCTCATATGCATTGTGACCCCTCTGACGTGGCAGACCATGGAGATATTATTTCGGGGGACTTCGTGATAGTTGGAGCATCGACAATTAGCTCGTGGAGATGATATTTTGGAGACTAGTGAGACTTTGTGATGGATCCTAGTAGCTGGATGAGACATGAAAACTGCTGACAATTTGACTCAGAGTGACTCGACTAGCCCAGTGGGGAGCATCTGGTAGTGGAGGAAGACTGATGGAAGATGAGTGCCTGGTTGTGGTGGCAGACCAGTGGTACTTGACAGGAGGAGTTCCTCTACAAGCTATGAGGGGGAGCACCTGGTTGTGGTGGCAGACCCATGGTGGGGAGCTTCTTTGTGTGACATAGAAGACCCATGGTACTTAAAATGAGGAGTACCTCAGGAGTCCATGGTTAGTGGGAAGTGCATGGTTGTGGCCGCATGCCCACTGTACTTGATAGAGGAGGAGTTATCCAGTAGCCGAGCATTCAAAAAATTTTACCCCTATAATAATTCATGGTTTGAGCGGAGTTAGTAACTTTTGTGTTTTCTTTATGATTGAGATGGATTACAAGATAACTTAGGTATATGTATCAGAATTTACCCGAGTAAGGTTATCATTTTATTTATTTATAGTTTATTCTTATTGGATTTTGTGAGACCTGGAGGGATTTGGGGTCCCTACTGAGTATCATTATACTCACCCCGAGCAAAGGATATAACCGCACATCGTTGTGCTGGATGTAGATGACAAACATCAATGATTGAGGCTGAGAGTAACTGGACTTGATGGTACCTGGAGGTGGACCTTACGATGAGTCGGTACCAGGAGAAGGCTGATGGACGTGGAGTACTGAGGAGGCTATCTGTACTTACCCTTCAGGTCGGAATCTCATAGGAAAAGCCATCAATTGTTTTCCCTTTCTTCAGTTGTACTTGTACATCCAATTCTGTGTACATTATAGTGGGGCTTGTATTCCTGGTTCCTTTTACTTTACAACACTCTTTTGTTATACAGTTTACATAGTCTTTTGTATCCATTTTTTTGCTCTGTTGTGTGCGTTTATATATTATAAAAGAAATTTCTTCCCAGTATTAGGGAATTACACCTTTGTTGCAAGTTACCAGCCACTGTCTTATGGAAGGAGGTCTTGGGATAGTCACGAAACGAGCCCCAGGGGATGGGTCATGACTAATTGGTATCAGAGGATTCTGTTCTACCACAATACATAGGACTCTGATATTTTCACTAAATCAATAGTGTTAATGGTAGTGAGTTTGGTTTTCAGTTCAGGGAGCCTAGTGTTGGTGCGGTATTGGATGTATCAATACACCATGAACCTGACTTCTAATTTCCAACTAAGAGAATGAAAACACTGATTACATGTGTGTTTTCAAAATTTTTCTTTAAGCCAGCTAAACCAGGTCAGCTCACCAGGTGTAATATTTTAACTGGTGCGCAACTATTTCTTTTTAGGATGCCTCCATACAGACGACTAGCTAGAGGCCCGAGTATTTAATGCACTGATAGTCCATTTAGAGACAAGGCCTCGGTACCGGGCCCTTATCCTGTAGAGGCACCAGCAGTACCATTACCCGTTGGGCCACTGATGCCACCAGCCCCAGCAGTAGACAATACACACCACTTGACAGTGTTGTGCGAGATCCATTACCAAAGGCCACCTAGGTTCAAGTAAGATACATACTCACATGTGGGTCAGTATTGGATGGAGGCTATGATTATAGTTTTCTGACTAGTAGAGAAACTAGCCGATTCCATGGTGATCCTTGCCAGTATCCTTCTACAAGTAGCAGCATGCAGATGTTGGAGCACGATGTTCTAGGTTCATGACATGGTTACACTTCTTTGGGCAGACTACGTGAACCAATTTCAGGAAGAGTTTTGTCCAGCTACTCTTCGTGCAGTGCACTTCCCAAAGAAAATGCATCTGCATCAGGGAACCATGAATATAGCTCAGTACACAGCGAGGTTCAGAGACCACTCATGCTACTCCACCGATATAGTGCGAGACCCATTCTTCCGGGCTCATACCTTCGAGTAGGGGCTAATACGTGAGATTAGATCTTCGATTGTCTCTCTCAGAATCCCGACACATGCATGGGTGTTAGAGAAATCCCTCTTAGTGCAGAGTTTCCTTGCTGATTAGTTTCCATCAACAACATCCACCACTAGTCGACACATAGATGTGTCTTCTGCGGTAGGGAGTAGATAGTTGTTGTAGTGGTCCAACAGGACTAGACCTATAGGTGGACAACGACATAACTCGGGATTGGATGTTCGGGGCACCCAAAGTGGAGATAGGCATGCAAGGAACAAGTAGTTTTACTCATGTGGCGGGTAGGGTCACATGGCTCATGACTATCCAACTTGCCGTTCGGATGAACAGAATATGGTCGAAGGAACACCTAGGCAGAGACAAATATTCAATCGAAGTGGTCCATAGAGAGCAGGCAGACATGGCAGAGGAGCTGGTTGTGATGCTGGTTGTGGGCGATAGTTGGAGATATTACTACCACCATTACTAGGAGGTCCACCCCGACCATAGAGAGTAGGTGGACATGAGAGAGCACAACTCCAAGTATTTGAGGCATATGACCACGATGCTATAGAGATGATTCTAGGTATGACCTATGTCTACTACTAGCTTCTGTATCAATATACGTAAGTACCAATCATTAATTCTTTCCTAGAATCTTGTCCAAGACCTAGAGTTTCCATTTAAACCGTTTAATTGACCCTCACATCTAGAGATACCTTTTTCAGGAGACCGGATAATCACACTTACATTGATTGTGTGATCTGACCCTTTAGGAGGGAGTTTCAGTTTGAACTGCTCGGTGGTAGTGTCGAGGAATTACGACATTAGTTTGGGTATGACAAGACATCCACAATTCATACTCAGATTTACTGTATTAGGAAAGAAGGTTGTGTTTTATCTACAATTATTGGATAAGATTTTCCTTAGTCAGCAAAAAAGGAAACCCATGCAGCATTGGAAAAACTCCTACATAGGTGGGTGAAGCAGATCACTCGTGAGTCAGCCAGCCTCACCCTCGTGGCAGCAAATGTTTTGAGTTTTCAGTTCCCAGCCTGAGTGGATAGTGTACCTCAAAAACTATGACGTTAAGATAGTCTATACTCTTTGGAAGGGGAACATGGTATCAGAAGAACACAGTATGAGGTTTGGCCTATTGTTGCTGAGTGATGTGACAGAGGAGCTAGCCACTTTGCAGATAACATTTGTGGATCGAGATAGAGAAGCTTTTATTCAGTCTCTTAAAGTCACTCCTCCACTTCTTCAGTGATTCAGGGAGGCGCAGCATGGGGACACTGACTACGAGAGACGATGATCTCCGATATCCACAGGGCAGACACCTATTGTATATTCAAAAGGTGGGGAGCACGTCATCCTCTTCAGAAGACGTACCATGGTACCGGGGTCACTTCAAGAGGAATTGTTGAGGGAGTTTGAAAAATCCCCTCTAGCAGTTCATCGTGGAGTGGTGATGATATACCTGGATCTCTCACGACAGCACTAGTGGACGGGAATGAAGAAAGCATAAACTGAGTTTGTCTCTCGTTGCATCACTTGTCAGCTAGTGAAGGTGATGCATCTAGTACCTACAGGCTTGGTTCAACATTTAATGGTACTAGAGTGGAAGTGGGATGAGATATCCATTGGCTTCGTGATGGGTCTCCCTCATACATACAGATGTCATGACTCTATTTGTGTTATTGTAGACCGACTCACCAAGTTGGACCACATCCTACCGATAAGAGAGAAGGGAGCCATAAAGAGCTTTGGACGCCTCGATGTGAAAATGATTATGAGGCAACATTGAATACCCTTGACGATTGCCTCTGATCGTGACACATTTTTCACATCTCGACTATGGAAGGGGTTGCTGGAGGCTTTCAGAACGTATTTTCATTTAACCACTACCTTTCATCCTCAGATGGATGGTCAGACTGAGAAAACCATTCGGACCCTTGAGGTCATTCTCTGTGCATAGGTCCTTGACTTCAGTCGCAGCTGAGAGGATCACTTAACTTTGGTGGAGTTTGTACTAAAAACATCTATCACTCCACCATAAGGATTTCACTTTTTGAGGCATTGTACGGGTGAACATACAAATCACCTTTGGGCTGGATAGATTCAGGGGAGTCAGCATTAGTGGGACCAGATCTGGTACGAGCAACTGCATAGATGGTGTAGATCATCCATGAGCAGATGTAAACTACAGAGAGTAGGTAGAAGTCATATGCCAACAGAAGACCGAGAACTCTGGAGTTTGAGTATGGTGACCACGTCTTTCTATGGGTCTCACCACGATGAGGTTTGTAGATATTTTCTCGAGGTGGAATGTTATCTCCGAGATTCATCGGACCTTTTCAGGTTCTTAGCAGATTTGGTGAGGTGGCATACCACTTATCCCTTCCACCTCAGTTGCACAGGGTGTATGACGTCTTCCACGTATCCCAGTTGAGAAGATACGTGAATGAACCTTCTCACATCATCGACCATTGAGAACTGGGTGTCGATAAAGGGGTGACTTTTATAGAGGTTCCAGTATATATTGAGTATCAATATGATCTTGTCCTTCATGGACGGTCGATACCTCTTGTGGGAATTTACTGATAGCACTGGAACCTCCAGGAGAGAACATGGGAGAGGGAGGCTCCGATACGTGCTTAGTACCCCCACTTGTTCTATTACTTATGAGTTTTTGCATACAAGGATTTAATTCCCTAAGGCTGGGAGAATGTAAAGACCTGAAGTTTCCATGTATATATTTTTTAAATATGTGGAAATTTTACTAGTTCATGAAGCTTGGAGAAATGTTATTCAGAGTCCTGGTGTGCCCAGAATCTATTTCTAAAGTGTTTTTATGGTATGTTCAGTAAACGTACGAGAGGGTTTTTTTATCTTTTGAACCGATGTTCTGAATTGAATCTTCAGTACACTGTTAAAATCACAGTGCTAGTATTCGATTAAGAGGACTTTTAGCTCGACGACAGTTTGTCAAGGGTAAATGTTAGTTTTTCTTGTTTTTATTGGAAATAATAAAATAAAATAAACACATGTTTTATTTTATTTTTTATTTTAAAACCAACCATGTGGAATTCGTAGGTGGGGACCACTACAACTTAACCTCCGATGAGAGGTTATGGTGGTGGGTCCCACCCGAACCTAACCTCCCACGAGAGGTTACAGTGTGGGGACCACCCGAGATCACCCCCCCAATTAATTGAAGAAAACCTTTTAACTCCCTCATAAATGAGAGAACCCTTAACATAATGGTTCCACAACCCCCCTCTTTTAATGCTATCAACCCACACCCTTTAATTAATTGATCCATCTCATTTAAGTAAATTCCACAATTTGAATTTTAAACCCATCAATATAAATAATAGATAATCTATTAATTAGAGGGATTATCTATTCATTTGTTGGAAAATGGTTGGAAAAAGAGGATTAGAGCTCTTGAGAGAAAACTCTACAATGAAGAAAGATTCCTACATGAAGAATTCTACATTGACAAAGAACGTCGACCCTGACTTCGACCTTCTTCCTCAGGAATTCCTCCGATGTAGGACATCTTTGACTATGACGAGCCGGTGCACAGACCAACGATTAAAGAAAAACACTGACTCCCATCATTTTCCAATTATTTTTCTTCATCCCCTCGACTCTTTCGGTGACCAATGAACAGGGTCAGGATTATATTTAAGTATTATTTATTCACATGTTCTTCCCTTCTTTGAAAACAATGAAGGAGGAAGTTTTCCTTTTTTGGGAGGGTTGTTTTGCTTTGTTCTTGATGAACATATTTCTACCACTCTATACACGGATGGTGCATGACAAACTAATATTGTCCGAGCCCCTCCTATCTTCTTTGCGTTGATCTTCAAAATAGCGATGAAGGAGACGAAGGCGCCGAAGGCAACAAATGTGCCCCCTACTGCCTTAGCGACCTAAGATACCCCCACGGTGTTCCAACTATTGACCGAGCCGGCCCCGCACCCCGACCCCCCCCCCCCCCCCTGACCATGTCTCCCTCGCCCGCTCCGTTTCATTCGCTGGCTGTGCCACCTCACTGGCTGCCGCCATCACCGTCTGCGCAGTCCTCGCATGTCGCGCCGCCTCGCCGGACGTTCCACCCTCACTGGTCGTGCAGCACCCAAGCAGTGCAACCCTTGCAGGCCGCATCACCTCACCGGCCATGCCACCATCACTGGATGTTCCCGGGATGCGCTACCCATGACCGAATTTTCCACGCCCTCACGACTCACCAGCCAAGCCATCCCCTTGCGGCTCCCATCCGAGCCAACCCGCCCAGGACCGGCCCGAGCGGCCCCGCGCCCTTGCAGCTCTCTGCAGTTCCACACAGCCAGCAATGCTAGGCATAGTGGGCTAAGCCGAACCTAATGGGTTGTCCCACCCAACGGGACAAGCCTAACCCAACAGGCTAGGCGGGGTCGACATGAACCGGGTCAGACCGGACCCTAGCCGACTATGACCCTTTACATTGTTTTGGCCATATCTTTGGCACCAGACGTCTATTTGACTAACTTCCAGCGGTGCTAGTAATCTTGGAGTGTGGTGGTCCCTTTGAGTATATTCCACTATAGATTTGGGTATAGTTGAGATATGGTCAGGTTGGATCATACAGGAATCCAACCGGGCCCTTAGGACTAGATGGATAATAACTCACAGATCCGGAGTCCAATTGATGTGTTATCTATAGCGTTGAGACCCCTATGATGTTGAAGACCATTGAGATACTTATTTTTGGGAAATTGTGATAGTTGGAGAATCAACTAGTAGCTCGTGGAGTGGATCTTCCAAAGATGAGCACGCATTTGTGCAGAAACCTAGTAGATGGCTGAGACTTGACGACTACTAGCCATTTGACTTAGAGTGACTCGACTAGCCATGTGGGGAGCTCCTGGTTGTGGTGGAAGACCCATGGTAGAGGAGCGCCTAGTTTTTCCAGCAGACTCGTAGTACTCGACAGGAGGAGTACCTCTACAGGCTATGAGGGGGAGCGCCTGGTTGTGGCAGTAGACCCACGGTGGGGAGCGCCATTGTTTGACGAAGCAGACCCATGGAACTTGATAGGAAGAGTACCTCAGCAGTCCAAGGATATTTTGAAGCGCCTTGTTGTGGCGGTAGTCCCACTGTTCATGATAGAGGAGGATTTCTCCAGTAGCGGAGGCGTCTAAATGTTTTACCCCTAGAACAAATCATGGTTTGTGCTAAGTCAGAAACTTTTGTGTTTTCCTTATGATTGAGATGGATTACTTGATTAGTTAGGTATATGTATGGGAATTTACCTATGTTAGGTTATCTACTTATTTCATAATGTTTTATTCTGGTTGTATTTTGTGAGACATGGAGGAACTTGGGGTCCCTACTATATATCTTTATACTCACCCCTGCATGGTCTATGCATTCACATCATTGTGTTAGATGCAAGGGACGAACATCACTGAATGAGGCTGAGTGTTCTAGGACTGGATGGAACCCAGAGGTAGACCTTACGATGAGTCAGTACCTGGAGGTGACTAATTGACGTGGAGTACTAAGGAGGGTATTTGTACCTACCCTTCAGGATGGAATCCTGGAGGATGACCCAGTAGTTATTTTACCATTCTTTATTTGTATTTGTACTTCGAGTTCCTTTTACTTTATAGTTGGGCTGGTATTTCCGTCCCCTTTTATTTTACAGGACTCTTTTGTTATATAGTTTACATAGTGTCTTTTATCCATTTGTGTGCTCTGTTGTGTGATTTTATTGGATATAAAGGCAATGCCTTCCCAGTTTTATGTAATTACACCTTTAGTGATATTCTCCAATCCGTGGCCTATGAAAGGTGGGCTTAGTGTCGTCACGACACTAGCCCTGAGGGACGGGTCATGAAAATTGTCTCAAAAGTAGTGAATCATAACTATAGATAAATATTAGTATCTATAATAACATCATTACCCCAAAAGAGATATGAATAAGTATTATTTACGTGAACCTCATATAAATAGAAACTATGTATTAAAATATCTTTGTATCATGATATATCATAAAGAATGATGTATATTTTATTCCTATGCATATAATAAATTATTTAGCATAATTTATTATATTTCATGAAATTTAAATAATATACAATTTCTATGGATTTGTCCATCGAACTATCATCCCAATCAAATGTCTAAATATATCTTATTTATTTAATAATTGATATATCATGACTCAATAATTCAATCCATTCCATACCACCGATGATGTTCCCGATTCAACCTACCTTTCAAAAAAAAAATTCTTGTTTTTCATCTCAAATAAATGTATGATGTTATATTATATTGATTGATAATGTCCTCAACCTGAGATACCAATACACATTCTCATAGATAGAAATATCAAATGAAAACAAAAACATGAGGTGTTCCTTTGGGTGGGTATGTCCTCATGATCTCTTCTACTCTATATAAAACATATGAAAAAAATACTTCTAATAGTTTTCAATACATATTATCACCCATAAATAGAAATTTATTCATCATTAGTCTCCAATCGGTATAATATATCTAGACCATAATACATATGATTATTTTTACATTCTTATTATCTTGAGGTTCTCATTTTACGTGGGAACTGTTATAACCTCTTGATAAAAATATATAATCCAAGGACATAAAAATTTAAATATTTTATGAAGATTTAATAAAATTAATATGGTAATAAATCCTTAGTTATAAATCTATATATTCATAATATTTTTAATAATATGTGTTGTAGATGTTTGGTCAAAGGAAACAATTTTTACAACAATATAGCTATCATTTTATACATATTACTAACAATAATCTTGTTTAATCTCATATGATGAGACCATTTTTCAACTAATGTGTGGAAATAATAATTGGCACTTTAATTTTTTTCTATAGGGATACTCTATTTTCTAAAATGTCACCACTTTGAGTAAATATACCTCAAAATATATTGTCCACTATAATTACTTTATTATCCACTTTTAAAACCATGATATCATGGATAATATAATTTTGTAATAATATAAAAATTTTATAAGGATAATACATTAATTACTGGTTACAATTCTATGAACTGGAGACTGTCTTTAAGTATTTAATACAGCCTCTTTGGCCACATTGGAAGATATAACATACTCCATTTTTTTAAATATAGCTTCAATGATATTTAATGATTTTATATTGATGATTCCACTAAGATAACATTGATACTAGTTTAATTTACAAATATGAATATTTTTTATATCTTTTGGATAAATACTATTTCTTTATTTTGAATCACCGAATATATAGCTCATACACATTCTGATGTACTCTTGTATTTCTTGCAATTATATTTGTTCATATATATTGTAATTATATTATATTTTTTACTAGAATGTTTTTTTGGAATTGAGAATTTATTAAATAGAATTTTATATGTTTTATATCAATTGGATAAGTGAATATAATTCTACTCAATATTAGAATATTTTCGTATGACCTAAACATGTCTACATGGAGAGATTTATTCCTTGAGAAATATTAAAAAAAATCACTCTCTAATTATGTTAACAATAATTTTTCGATACCTTATTATTATATATAAGTTCATTTTGTCCTTTAAACCAATATATCTATCTTTTTAAAAAAAATTCAGTAGAACATGGGTCATAATATTTATTCATTCATTAGAAGGTCTCATTGAATCTAGTCCTAACACTGTATCCAATTAATAAATATTTTTCATATGTCATCAAAATATTTTCCATGTTAGAATATGGTGCTCCCACTAACCTCTTATAAAAAGATAAGAAATAATTTTTCTATGATTCAATTCCATCTTTGATCCATAAATTGAGCCTTAAAACATAAATATAATCAATAAGATCTTGTGAAACTTATTCTTATACTAACTACTAGTGCATTTAGATACATCACATTAACAATTTATTTCCATATCCTAGTATATTTGAGAAATATATATACCCTAATATAGAAATATAATCATCCACATTACTAGTAAATTTATATATTATATATTTTTGTGTAATATCGCCAAAAAATTAGGATATTTATCTAACATACACTTTTTTGTTTTTATTTATTCTTGTTTATTTATTGAATTATGATTAACTAATTATTTTCGTATAAATACATGAATATTATAAAATAATGGATTTATTTTTTATTAATCCTAATATTATATCCATTTTTAAATTTTGGATGTTTATGGAAAACAGGTAAAACTAAAATTTTCCATGAATGCATCAAGTTGAAGATGGAAGATATGTAATACTTATATGACCCAAACTCAATCCTCCATTATCTAACATCCTAGATAAAATTTGTATAAGATAACTTATTTTTAGGAAGAACTAAACTCTATATATTAATGATCAATGGATTCCTGGTTTTGAAATTATTTATCAATCCCATATAATGTGTTTTTTATATTTTGTTTACGTAGATTATTTTTTACATCAAATCACATTATTTAATCATATTAAATCAATATCATGAAGTACATGAATGTACATATATTTTATACATTAAATAGTTAACCTATATCATTTTGAACTTGTTCTAGAAGATTCATGGATTTATATCCTTTAATATGAAAATTTTACTCATTCATTATAATTTATAAGAAACAATGTCAAATGCCAAAATTATTTTCCAAGAAATACACTAAACAACATACATGGTATATGTATGAAAATTTATTCTAGTATTCCAAACAAAGTATAATCATTACAAAAAAATGTATTATTATAGTTTTATAGTTTATATTAAACATTAATATCATATAAAGGATATCTCATGTTCAGGAAAAAATAAACTATTATTTGTGTTTGTTTTTTCAAAATAATTTTATTTCAAACCTCAAATAAAATCACATTATGTCTAATCATGAAAATTATACAATATTATGGATGACACATTTCATGGTTCAGTTTTAAAATGAAATAATAAAAACACCAGTATGTTTATTATGTGATGTTATGGAACAATAATAAGATAAATCACCATTATAAACATGAAAATAATCATCACAAGTATAATATTTCTAATCCAAATTCATTTCATATAGTTTCATTTTATATTATAGTACTATAAAAAGTGTCCATACCACTCTTGAAAATTAGTTCTAGTAAGGATACATACATTATCCAAAAGATATTATATTGTGTCTATGGTATTATTTTCCACATTTCCATAAAATTATACATAGAATAGTTTTATTTTTATCTTGGTTTTTATTATTAATGATTATTAGTGGGTTATTATCAAATGTCTCCAATTATTCAGTTCAAATATTAGTATCTTTAAACTACTAGAATCAAATTACCCAATCACATAATTATTTTAGTGTTAAAAATCATTAAGCCTCTCTTCATATTTTATGTTTTGGACTCATTACTACCATTAGAGTCTCATTCATGATTTATCCTATTCATTTTCATTAACCCACGACTACTTGTTTTTTGAGCGGCGTCTCATATCCTTTAAATCTTATGTTTATATTCACCCTATGATTTTATCTAAAATATCACTCAGATATCCAGTAATTATTCTATGATTAAAATTTTAGTTAGTTCAATAGGAACCATCAATTATGGGTGATAAGAATCTCAAACTAGGGTTTCATTATTACTCGATTTTTTACAGGTGTTTATGTGTTATACTTGAAATCATTATGTGAAAACATGGTGGTAAGAAGTCTCAATGTTTATTAACCTCTAAACCTGATAGATAGGAAAAATTAATATTTTATTATTAAAATGTATTTCAGTAATATTATTAAGATTTAAATAATAGTATAATATGGTTGTCTTTATAATTGTAAACATCTGTAACATCATTATATTATTTGTATTCTAAATACATGAACCTCTTTAAAATTTACATAGCATTAATAAAAGTATTATACTAAGAATGAATCATTTATAAGTCTCTATATACATGATATGTTAATTGAAAAATACCACTAGTTTTGGTTCTAGAGTACCCTCTTTTACAACATAGTTGTCCTTTATTATTATTCATTATTGTGTGTTATTATCATTATTTTAATTTTGGTTTTATTCTTATATTTTTCACTATTTATATGATGATCAAGATTGACTATGTTTAAACACCTTTTAATTTATATTATAATATTATTTATTCTTAAAATTAATGATGAAAATATTATTTGTTGACATTAGTGACATTTTCATAAGGATAGAATATTACTGATCGACTGTATGTTTTTTGAAAAACATATGGATTGATTTTTTAGAAAGAAAAATATTTAGATTTAAAAATATGATAATTAAAGAATATTAGGCATCCAAAATATTATATAAATATCTTTTCGAGGATTATAACAAAAATTTGGATAAATTATTTTTTTTCTCTAGGTATTTTATATTACGTAACACAAAATATTAATATAATATTTTATGTATCCATATTTTTTATAAGGGAAATATCTTAATCGTATACATTGTAGTTACAAAATATTAAATTTATTCATATTACAATGAATGATTTTAATATTTTGGTGAAGAATAAATCAATATGTTCTTACGTACCAGTACAATGTTGAAGATGCAAATTACATATTCATTAGAACTGATATAATTATTAATTGTATGCATATAATTGTAATCTAGGTAACTATAATCAAAACTAAAATATTATGATTTTGAATAATTTGTTTTAGGAGATATCAAGAAATTTAAATACAAATTATTAACGATTTTATTTCAAAAATTTAAATAGAAATAATGAATATAAATATAGATTGTAAAACCATATCATTTATTTCATAAAAATATTAAATTTTTTAAATTTTAGAGATTATTTATGATTTATGGTTAAAAGAGGTGATAATTGTTAAAATATTAGGTGACTTTGTTATTTTTCATCTATTAGGATTATGATATGGGTTTAATAAATATAGATAAAGTAGATGAAGATAAAATGATACCAAACATATAGGTCATGGAATAATTGAATGAAATATTCAATGAAAATGAAAACCATATACGATATGGATTTCATGGTTACTATTTCCTTGCTACTATAATAAACTATAAAATCATCTTGAGGATTAATTTACAATACATATTAGTATTGTAAAAATTGTTAAACTACATATATCATGAAATGTATTTTTAATTTCTATTTATGTTTTAATATATATTTTAGTGAGTTGTATTTATATAAATTTTTATGATTTTTCCTCATAAAAGTAATTCATTAATTGTTATGTATCAATTAAAGGTACGTGGATTAATTTGATAGAGACTCCCTATACAAATTCATGTTGCTAATATGTTTATTCTTCTAAAATAAAAGGAATGTTGTGAAAGGGTTATGATGCCATTTCATAATTAATTTAATTATTAATGGGTGTTATACCTCTCAAAGTGTAGAGGGTTATGAATGGTATTCATAATATTCTATTGATATAAACTAATTAAACATAATAAAAATTTTATTTAAATTCTACTTATTATTATAATTTTTTAAATTCTATCAATTCACAAACCCTTTTTTATCTGAACTATATCTATCTAAGAACTAATAATTTCTATTAATGAGTTGAATCTTTTTTGGATTGAATTGTGCTATTATCCATAACAAAAAATTATTATTTAAAAGTTTTATTACTTTAAAATTGAAATTCATTGTTCAAATGACAGTTAGACAATCTAAACCACCCTACTTTGATATGAATGAAAATGGTCACTATGAATCATTAACGATATCCAAGTTGAAGATATTTATAAATAATCGTCAAAATAATTTTGTAACCCCTTATAAATTTATTTGAATCAAAAACACATTTTATAATTAGTAATAATAGGTCTATTTGTTTTCTTAGTTATAATATCATGAATATACTTAATTTTATAAATTGTATAAATTTTTTCAATAATTTATCTTCATGTAAAACTCCTCCTAAATATTGGGTAATTGTGTATTTTACCTATTTCAGAATAGAAAATAGAATATAACTAAACTTGGAATGATATGGATTATGTGCTACTTTATTAATATGGGAGAAAATGAGAAAGTCTACAAGATGTTCCCCAGATTCATAATAATTATATATTTCATTAGCTATCATTGATATGATGTCAAAAACACTAATTTAATTAAAATTCTTATCATATCACTTCCCATGACGTGTCATTACGGGAAGATTGATATTGATGAAAAAACGTTCAAGGAAAAAACATTTGATGAACTCATTGTTTCAGTTATAAAAATTTAACAATAGATGAAAATCAACGATTAAAAAAAAGAAACAAATTAATAATTATGTAGAATTGAAATATATAAATGATGGAAAATATAATTCATTTAATTATGTTACATAAGAAATAGAATTATTTGTATTATATGAACTGGTGAAGGTAATATAGAAAGGTATGACATAAAAAAGGCTTCAAGATAATATTTAGAAAAAACACATGATGAGATGATCGTAAAATATACAAGAGTTGTAATTTGAATTTTATTTTTAATATAAAAATATATAAAATGCTATGGGTACATATGGTAAGGTCACATCAAAACGTATTTCCAATGATTAAAGAAGGAAATAAAAGATAATTTTTTAAAAATAAGTAAATAAAAGAACTAGATATGTGATGGAGTTAAATTAGACAATAAAATTCAAGGGATAAATATAACACCAACAAGGAGTCTTCTAATATTTTATTCATAGATATTAAAAATGGGGTTATGGATTATATTTTTTAATTTAAAATTTTAAAATAATTAATTTTATTTTTATAATCCTAGTATTTATTATTGGAATAGAATATTTAAAAATTAGAATTATATTTTTTCGAATCTCTATGATATATATGGGACTCAATTTAATTAATTAGAAAATATATTATAGAAAGAAATGTACTTTCATAAAGTGAATGAGACATTTATGAACATATTTTTATATAAAATAAATTGGTATTTAATTATTTAATGGTTTCATAGGAAATGAATGCAAATATAAAGAAAGAAATTAAAATTTTGAAGGAAATATTGATACCTATTGGTCATGAAACTAGAATTTTTGACAATATTATGTTAATGTAAATGATTATAAAAAATTTGTAGTTGATTATGATAGAAAAAAAATTAGATAAACAATAATTTCATTATAAAAATAAAAAGGAGGTATTTCAAGTATCAATAATTTAAGACAGTGGATGAAAGGACACTATGAAAGAGAATTATCTATTTTAGTTTTAGAATTTTTGTGACATTGTATATAATATTCACAATGTCTTTATCTTCTCAAGATACTATTAATAATTGTGTATAATTTACATGGTTACCACAAAATATCATTAGTAATCATACTATTCCCAAAGTTCTAGGGGTATAGTTTTTTCAATTACGTTTATTTTTTCATGATATTTTTCTTTAAAAGTATCAAGAATTATTTATGGTATGTGGAAAATGGATGATCTAAAAATGTGACCATTGGGCTATCAAATTTCATTATTATAAAATATTTTAAGGATACACTATCACTTTTTTAGAGAATTATAAAGTAATAATTATGATTTTTGTGATATTAGAATTTCAAAAACTTTTATTAAAAATAAAGTTGGGTATGATTATGGATTAAAAAAGATTTTAATTAGAATTTCACAATTATATGACAATAGGATAAAATATATGTTTATGAATAATACATTACTTATTTTAAAATGATATTATATTATTTTATGTGAGAACATGGATAACATGTATACTATTTTTCCTTACTAACAAATTGTTCAACATGTAAATTATTTAAATTTAATGTTGATGGATTATATCATTTGACATAGCAGACATTGTTATTTATATTCTTGGTTTCTCCATAATATTTCAAAGCATAAATGAGTACTATAATCACTAAAACTCATGTTGGATATGATAATGGTTATTGACTCATTTATTAAAGGAAAATAAAAAAATAAGTAATTTAGGTTGATAAATGATTTAAACAATTTCATAACACATAAATTGATTAATATATATATTTTTTACCGACTCAAACTACTAGTGTTGGAGGAAAGAAGTATGAATTTCTTTAATATTGATTAATACAACATATTTATATAGGTATAATTTATATATTATATGAGAGATAAATTATCTAATTTTAAAGCATAATGTTATGTAATTAATATTGAGAAAGGATATATGGTGTTTTCTACGTTAAAATAATAATAAAGATAATTTATGAATATTAAATTTAATAAATTTTATATAAATAATAGTTATTCACATAACTTTAATGAATATAAGACTTCATAATAAAATTTAGTTATAGAGAGTATGAATATAAGTCTTAAAGAAATTTTAAGGACCATTCTAAATGAATAATTATTAACTAGATATTTTTTATGCCGAAACTATTCATAAATTTTCTTATAAATTCAATATAAATATAATGAAACATATTTTAAATAATATTTTTTTATGAATTATAGCATGGAAAAAAATTATATTTTAGAGTTGTTGGATATAAAATATTTTTCCTCAATACTAAAGAATTTTTGAATAAAATTGATGTAAAACCTGATGAAGGATTTATTTTACAATATTTTCTTCTAAAAATATCTTAAAGTGTATATAATTTTATGGCTATGTTTATATATGAATATACTAAAAATAATTTAAATTTGAAGGATTCAATGTATACGTATAGTAAATAAAATCATATTGAAGAATAATTTCGGAAATTTATTTTTAGAGAAAATAAAATTAACTAATGGATTTTTTAGTTGGCGTGAGGAATCATTCAATTCAATATATAATTTTTATTATCCATAGAGATCACATTATTTATAGAGTGATTGTAAATATTTATTTATGCAAGAAAAGATGATGTTCAATAATGAATTTATGTGCACATTCTTCTTTTGTTTCATAATTTTTTTGTATTATGTCATCCAATTCTAAAAATATCCAAATTAGATTTCATCAATGAAAGAGAATATTATGTAGTTTTCATGGAATAATGTTTTGGAATTAGTTTACCACTATTAATATTTGTACATAATTGAAGAAAAATGGATTCCAAAAAATATGAATGGTGAAGACTAATATATTATAAGGAATATTTCCTTGTTGATTACACATTGTTAATGATAATAAGAATAAATTATAAAATTTTAGGATTTTCATCCAATTACAAGAATTATAGTTGTTTGAATTTAATTAGATTATATAGAACATTAAGGATTCGTTTTATATTAAATGTATATGAAAAATTCTTTTCGTAGTGGTACTATATCATAATAATTATATGTATGTGGGATACTAGAATGTTAACATATGAAGAGTACATATCATGTATTTAATATTTCTCTAGAGGTTTTTGGAACCATAAATGCACCTATATCATGGTCTAACACATTTCAATAATTTTTTTATAAATAGTTTTTTAAAAATGAAATATTATTCCATCTTTCTTTATTATTAGGTATTCTTAAAATATTATTTTATTATATTTATGTACACAATTTATTTTCTTATATATACAGAACCTAAATTGATAACATTTTCATATTTGTTGATTAATACATTTTAATACGGACATATGTGAGAACTCAAATAATTTTTAGGATTTTTTATTTCAAAAACAGAATATGGATATTTTTTGAATAAATTTATGTATTGAAAAAAATATATTAAATTGTTTTGTAAATTATTCTAGTAAAAGTAAAAATATTCCTATGTTTATTATTGTAGAATAAATGTTTATTATAATCATAAATATTATTACTATAAACCATTGATAAATATTTTTGGAATGCAAGTAAGTTTAACAAATAATAGTCTTTATTTTATTTTTAGTGTATTCATGTGTTAAATATTTCAGAAATTAACATATATAAATTTCATTATATTCTAGATAAAATTATTATAAAATATGATAATTATATAGTTAAGAAAGTAATATTTTTTCCAGAAAAAACTTCTACCAGTTATAAATCTTATATTGATTCCTATTTTAGATGATAAAATATATATACACATTATTTACGAGTAGTATGTGTCAATTTGTGGTACAATTTTAGGACCATTGAATTCAAAGTGGTAACGTTCAGTTACATTATCAATAATGTAACATGATTATATTATAGAAGTACGTTTTTGTGAATGTAAACATATGATTCAAGAACAATATATATTTTTGTTATTTCTTTTATTTTGGTATTTATTTTAATAATCATCAACCATATCTATATAAATTAACTCATTATATGATTCTAGAACTATAAATGATAATGTGAGATGTAATTTTATCTAAGATCAAATATATAATGATAATATCAATTAAGAGTTTATTTCTATAGAAGATCCACAAAATGATATATTAACTAATAAATTGAATTATATAATGTTTTAAATGATTATGTACAAAATTTGAATTGTTGAATAATAATGAACTTTTCACTACTATATGACGTATTTTCAATTGTTTTAAATTTATAATAATATAACTATCCATAATATATTTTCATTGTTAGTGTAAAAAATATTGTAAATATTATAAGTATAAATAATTCGTTTGTATTCCTTTTAATAGGAATACTATTTTATAAATGGGGAGTATAACATTAAATTATTTATTTATTTATTCAGACTATTGGATTAATTATTCTAGGATATTTATATTTATCCATGATAATTTTGAGAATTCTATTTTTAATATTTCTTATTATTTTTAATCATGTCGGGTATATAATTAATTCTTCACTTATGAAGCCTCTAATTATGTTTGAAAATTTTTTATATTAAATTCTATAGAAATGTTGTTATGTAATTATATTTTGGTTGGTTTGATTTTTTATTTTTTACATCCATCTAAATATATTTTCTTTTATTCTATTTTTTTTAAAAAATGGTGAGAGTAAATTGAATTTTTTATTTATAAAAAATGGGAGAATGTTGTGTGGAATTTTGTTATCTCTACATTAATTTAATATTATTGTTTATTTCATAATTTATTATTTACCCATGTTTTGATAAATTTATATCCCTCACTAGTTATATTATTTTATACAAGATTTATTATATATTATACATTATTGTTACATTGACATAATTTTTATGATATGTTACACATGTATGTTATTCACTATTCATGGTTTCTATTACTATTATTTTAATATTGTACATTATAAGGATTAAATTATTCGGAAGTCACTGTTTGTGATTTATTTATCATTTGTTATTATTTTTTATGAGTAGTTATTATCATTATCTTTATTTATGTTTTATTTTTCAATATTTATCATTTCATTATCATGATATTTTTTTATGATTAAACCCTTGTGGATGAATTTTATTGTGTTAGATATTCAAAAAATGATTGTATAAAATATTACATAAATTCCATCATTAGAATTTCATATGGATAGAAAATTATTTATCGTGTTTATGTATTTGGGAAAACATTCATATTGATTTTTTTGGAATATAAACCTTACACTTTTAAATAATTAGATGTACTGAATATATGATATTAAGGAATATTTTACAACATCTTTTACAAGATATTAAAACCTTATTTCTGGAAAAAGGAAAAAACTTTATAGTTTATTATCCCATATATGATTATAAGTTATTAGAATAACTTATTTATTGATAACCATTGTAATGGATGAATCTTATAAATCATCACTAATGTTCAAAGATATGTTATGTAATTAATCTGTAATAATGCATTTATATATTTAGTCAAAATATGGAACCAAAGTAATTTTATTACATATGTGGTGTTAAATATTTGTATTATGTATTATATTATTATAATATAATTTTCTACAATATTCAATTATTGAGATCCTAGGTAATGATATTCAATATTCAAATATAGAGATTTCAAATTGCTTGTTTAATGAGATTTTTGGAAGCATAATGCGACTTTATTATAAATATTATTTTAAATATATTTAATATTTATATGGATCTTAATGATATTTTGGAAATTTTGGCCATTATTATTTTCAGGTGTTACTTTATGTTTCATTTATTTTTGTATTATTCGAATAGATTAATATATATTAATACTATAATTGAATATAAGATTGGACCAAAGTTATATTCTGTAGAAACACAGCTTGAAATTATCTATATATATACATATGATTCTTTACATGGAATTAGTGATCACTATTGTAATATTGATAAATTTCGTATAAAATATTCATTATGTGGACTTATTTCAAATACCTATTTAGGTTAAAAAATGTTTACATTCATTTTTACACTTAGTTTATTAAGTTCTTTTATATTTATAAATATGTTTATAAATATATTATTGACATATAGTTTTATATATTATATACATTTACCTTAGAAAAACTTGTTGTGTTTTCTTAGACCTCTATGAAACGAATTTTTTTATTTGGGTATTGACTCCCCATAAAATTACATATTTGATTTGTGGTTGTTCATAAACTATAAAGGTAACATTTTTTAAATTTTTACCCTTGAATATAAAAATCCATGAATAAATTTGATCATTTTCTAATTTTTTTAGATCCTTGGGGGTTTGGGAGAGTATTCAAGTTAATTTTTTTTTTGGATAAATTCATAGGGCTTGTTCAAGGGTTCACGATTTTTTCATGATTAGTGGAAATGATATAGTTCTACCTTGGAAACCATATCGATTTAGGTATAATAAATTGGAGGAACATAGTTATGGGGAATAAAATACATGCCATGTGTCTATATCTATAAAACTTTATGAGACTCTCTAGTTACCAAAATCTGTGTTACCACATGGTGTGAAAAAATGAATGAGTGAACATGTGTGTTTCAGAAGAGATCCAATTACATCACATGGTCAGAAGATAGTTTCGAAA
The DNA here is from genome assembly GCA_963277665.1 of Viscum album. Lineage (NCBI taxonomy): Eukaryota > Viridiplantae > Streptophyta > Magnoliopsida > Santalales > Viscaceae > Viscum > Viscum album. The sequence goes on from OY728127.1 coordinate 118,138,786, forward strand.
ACATTGAAACCTAAAAATGTGTGTGTGACATTATTACATAGAATCATCTTAAATTTATATTTAATTCCCTAAATTACGCATGAATTCTTCCTTTTATTTAGCCCAAACATTCCTATAGACTCTAAATGATTCTAAAGTGAATTATTCCCCCATAAGAGTCTGTTCTTGATGGATTTAGTAAATTCGAACAATGGAATGTCAATATTATTGAATGTTTTCTTCATATTCTTCCATTTCATGTCACACATCCTATTATTCTTTCAATTGGAGATTAAAACTCAGTATTTGGGGGTTAGAACTGATATGTTTTTTTATGTATTTGTTTTATCTAGACATCATATATTTGATTTTATGGGTCGATAAGACTAGGGGATTGTAACGATAAATCATTTACTTTTCTGTTTTTTTTCCAAAAAAAAATTTATCCCATAGATGGTTTAAATGAATTTTTCCAATTTAATTATATGAAATATACATTTTTTTGTGATTTTTGATAGGGATATTTCCCAAATTGATTTTAGAAGTTTGTTACCAACCCTTAATGGATAGTCGTTCATGGTATCAACTAGGTAATGTAAACTAGAAGTCATTAAAAATGTATTCAATTCATGTTTATATTTTTATTTCCTAGTAATCATTTAAGTAATTCTAATTTAGTCATAATTAATAATTTGTAAAGATTTGGTTTTATATAGAAACTCACGATGATCGTTGGAGGTCGAATATAATAGGATGAATCCAATAAAGCTAATATGATTTATTCATTTGGAATTTTACTATATTTAAGATGGGTTGTCTCATATAATTTAATCTATGGTATTATTCTTGTTTATTAGCTTCATAGATTAGGTTATCAGCGTTGGTTGAATGAATTTTTGATTTCTAATTTTTTATGAAAAACTAATAATTTTTAATAAATTAGTTATCCTTATGTATTAATTAATTAATTAAACATGACTATGTTAATTGGAAATATTTCCATGTTCCAAGGTAATCTTTTTGAACTAGCTTGATGTTAAAAACTGATGGTTGAGGATTAATAAAAAATGTGTTCCTTCGATTATATGAACACCTTCAAGTACCCTTATGTAGCATATTTGACCATATTTAATGATGATCACATGTGTTTTAATATACTGTTATTGATACGCATGTATGATATTCCATGATATTACAAATATGTTATTCTCTATAGTGTAAGAACATGTTTCCATCTATATATATATATATAATATAGAATGGCATGCTGACTAGCTCTATAAATGTATATAGTTGTTCTGATATATCATGTCCGTCTTTTTTATCACATGTGATTACTAGTAGTTATTATGAGTCATGATGATATTGTATGTCTTTTCTACTTGAATGATCTTTATTGTTGTATGTTATATCGAATACTCTTTCATGTTATTGGTATTATATAGAAGATGGATGGACCATCGTGTTATGATTACCCTTAGAGGAGGAGTGAGCCCATCTTACGACAGCAATGTTGATGGACCTGGATATAGGGTAGGGGAAGAAATGTAACTACCCAAACTTTTGTTATTGAAAATCTCTTTTAAAATAATGAATTACATATTTAGTAATGTGAAAACAAAAGCTCCACATTGGCTATTTTGAAAAATTATAAAGTATGTCATATTTGTTTTAAAATACTGTTAAGATTCAAAACCATTGATAATATAATTGTTCTACAGTGACCATTTTCATTATTATATATTAAATGTTATAATATATTCTAATATACAGAAATTAAATAATTGATAAAGCTCTTTTATCAAAGCTTATAAGGGAGACAGTATAACTGGGATAACCATTGACCAAATTGAAAGTCAAATATCCATCAACTAAATGTTGAGAGAACCTATTTTATGGTGAATTTCATGCTTATCGATATCATATACCAAAGTGTGTTCACCGAACCACCCCCAGATAGTACCACTATTACAAAACATACCCTTATGGAATAAACTATTGTAATAAGGGGTTATGAATCTAGACTGTTACTACCTATCCGTAACTTATCAATTTTAATTTGTTTTTTATTTATATTTAGCCTCTTTTTATTTTCAAATCAAACTGAGTTTTAATGTTTTCATTTTTTTTATATTTCAACTTTGGAGAATGATTAGTGCATGGTTATTAGAACACATATTTATACAGTTAGAAGGATCCTATAGTTTCTTGAAGATATGACCAATTATTTCAACATGGTTTCCATAACTGTATATCCTGTAAATGGAGGGTGTCCAGAGCCTCTAGTAGAGGGACATAGTTCGTGCGCAGTTTGGAAAACTATGCATCCAAACCATGTGTAGTTTCTATGAAATAAAAAACGATTTATTTATAATATTACTATTATTACTATTACTATTTTTATTACACCACACCCTCTTACAAAGCCCACCCACCCCTTCCTCTTACTCGGGCCATGCCAAGTAAGGGAATCCCTAAGCACAACCCCCCCTCCCCTCTCCCTCCATTATCATATTTTCATGCTGATATCTTGTGTGATATCTCCATGTAGGATTTTCTTCATCTCCCCTTCCTTATTATTCACATTGTTTTTTTTTTGAATTTTTCTCTCTTATTTTTTATAGAAAAATCCTAACATAATTTTTGGGTCTTCATATTTCATATTCTAGATGTTTAGGGTTCATGAGGGTCACATTAAGGCCTTTTATTATAGAATTCATCAGAAGTCACACGTTATGCCTCTTATAGGACAGAATTCATTCATAATTAATGTTATGTGTTTATATATATACCCTATTTTTTCATATTATATCATTATTAGGGCAATATGATAATTAGGTATGGGAATAAATATATAGATAAATGTGTATTTTTGTGAAATTGTGATGTGTTTTTCGTCAACAGAATATGGGATTGATGTAAGTTCCCATGTGAATAGGAAATTAAATTTTAAGAATCATTGATTGATTCATGATCACACCTTATTTGGATGTATACATGTAGTATCTCATATTTAGAATAATTATTTGTAATTAAATAATGTTTTTCTCCTTTGAATTGAATACTGTGAATTTTTTTATTGAACATATCACACCAATTGTTTGTCAAAATTAATTATTGGACATTGTTAATCTTTTTTAAATTATAAATAGTGATTTAGATTTCTAATATGGGATTTAAATTTTATTTTTTGTATCATAAGGGGTTTTTATGGATTTCATGGAAATGGATTTTTACCCAAAAAGAATGGGAGGCATAAGTGGAACCTTTTAAAATGTGTTTTTCTTTTTAAAACACTCCTTAAGATTGTCTCAAGCCTTTATTGTTGTAAAATGAAATGGTAGGTCCTTGAAATTGGTCCTTACATTTGAATTGATGTTCAGATGGAAAGGAGGAAACCCTTAGGGTAATTCAGGTGTGATTCTTGGATTGGTGATTCATTTGGCGACATGTATTATATATATATATATATTATTCTCTACAGCACACACCCATTATGAACATTTCTTGGGAACCTAACATAGAAATATATTTATCCAAGATTTATAGTAGCAGTAGTTTAGGATTAAGATATTTATACTGTCCCTTAGTATAAACTTTTCTCAACTTTTGTATGATTACCGTTGGATAGTCCAGGTAGGATATGAATGCCCATATGGGATATTTGATTGAATTAATAGCATTGTTATGATAGATTAAGTTACATTATATTCCAATATTTTCTCCTAATATCCAAGGTATTCTAATGTTCCTATACACTTGTTTTTCAATGATAGATAATATTGTTACCTCAGCTTGTTTGGTTACATGATTGATGATTTTCCATTTCCATATATATTGTATTGTACCTATTTCTCTAATTTTGTGATTTATTCCCCTTGAAAAAATTGAATGTTTCATTTTATAAAATCTATTCAAGAAAAATGTCATTGTATGTTCAGTCACAGACCATCTCTCTATATTCTTCTTCCCATTTCATTTTAAATTATCAATCCTCCATTTTTTAGGAATTTGTTTAAATAAATAAGGAAAAAAACTATTATTTTATTTGAAATTTAATATATGATGAAAAATTATTATACTATATTATTTTCAAATTAATGTAAATTAGTCTTAAATTTAAAAGAAATAAATAGGGAATAGTTTTACATGAAAATGATTACTGAGTTTTTTTACTCATGTATATACCATTATCATTGTTCTAATATTCATGTGAAACTTTATGTTCAGACATGGTCACCTTGAAATGATGTTATTTTAGTGGATTATGGTGAAACATGATGTCATGTTGAAGTACATTCAATTATTACTCTTGTTTGTTTACTTTCATGTTTCCTTTTCCACTGATAGTATTATTTTTTCTTATTCTATTTTATTATTTTATGGGAAAACTTATTTTCAATTTATTTTATGTTGAATCATATAGAGATGTTTTAATTATAGAGGATTTCTAAGTCTTATATAACCTTTTTTTAGTCTAGATTAGGTGGCTAGTTCGAGGATGAACCCAGTTGATTCTTGTAAAAATGGTATCACTGTAATGATACCATTTTATTTTAGATGTATCATTGTTCATAGCTTATACTACTGGTGTTCAAGTTGTTATTTATGTGTTGGTACTTAATCAACACTTATTATAGAGGATGAATGAATTTATATTGCTGTTTAGGATTGTTTGTCCTCAAAATCTATTCATAGCTCTCAATAGTTTTTGAGGTACATTATTTATAATTTTTGGTCAGTCATTAGGATTGGATTATTAATATGGGAGTGTTTTAGAGGGATCAGGGTTTCGGTATATGTTCTAGAAGACAAAGTTCATAAAATTAAACTCCCTCTAATGATCTCTTATTTTCTCACACAATTGGTTCATAGCCTACCAAATCGTATAGCTAATCCATGTGTGGTGGTTGTTCCTATGATATTTTGGTATTTTTCATAGAGTATTGGATTTCTGTTTTATTTTTTATTATTTTTTTCACATTATTTTGTTGTGTTTTGTTGGAATATAAAAATGGAATTTGTTTTATCAGTCTTAACACTCCAAACATCCCTGGATTGTTTGAAAATAAAATGGAATTATTTGTAAAATGATATTTTTTTTCAAAAAATGGAATATTTTTTGGAAGATATTGTGGTGATTTTTTAATGATTTGAGAAATTTGAAATGGGTGATTCTTGAAAATTAATAATTTATAAATTCTTTATTTTTTGATGATATTTGGGTTTCTTAATATTGTTTTCAAATTTGGATATGGGATGAATGATTTGTTTTGAACCTGGAAAATGTATTATTCTTACTTTTTTATTCATATTAATACTAAAATATATAAATGTGTGTGTGTGGAATTGGACATTTGGTTTTAAGTGAGTATGGTTTCCTAAGATGGTATGAGAATATATGTGTGTGAGGATTCATTATTTTCTTTTGGTATGTTCCCCAAATATCATGAATGATTTGATTTTTTAGAGTGTTTTAAATGTTTGAATTTTTATGTTTTGATAACTGGGATTTCTCTTATGTTTTCTTACATGATTTGGGGATTTTAATTTTGGGTCATAATGGTTTTTAGTATATATAAAATCATTATTGTTTATTCTTTTGTTTTTGGATTCATTATTTATAATTAATATATGTAAATTTTGTTTGTGTTGGGTTGTGATTTAGACTTATGCTTCTTGTATTCTGTGTATTCCACAAATTATTTATACTGGATTTTCAAAAGAATTTCGGGATTTAATTTTCATCACAAGTCATTCATTTAATCATGATTTTTTTGGAATTTTGGTTTATCAATTTTGGATTTGGATCCTAGTGTTCCTCGGTATCAGGTGTTTTCTCATATGATGTGAGAGTAAAAACCCTCTCATTTCATTGGGTATATAAAACAAGGGAAACCTAAGGAATGAATTTCAAATATAGAAGATATATTTTTTCAAATTAATTATCATGAACCTCGAAATCATTATTTTCAAACCTCCATGTGGGAATTCAAAGGCTAGGAGTGGAGGAAATATATTATGCAGACCAAATCTCTATTAACCCACTTGTATGAATACATCAAATACTTTTTCATCCATCAATATATAATGAAATCCATGAGGGTATCAATGGGTTAAGAATTAGGTTATCCTATTCAAGGTTGCTCAATGGTAATGTAATATTATTGGTGTTTTTCAAAACCGGTGTTCTATTTCCAAAAACATTCCCGGGATGAATTCATGGAGGTGGAATTAATTGTATGGGGACTAAGATAAGAGTTTTAACATGTACTACCTTTGTTCCTAGTCTGTTATGATGAATTACTGAGAATAACTTTTCATATCGAGGATCGTATAGTTGTGTCTAACCGATTGGGATGTGGCCTATAAATAACATTGCCTCTCATCTCGATAGGTTCAACTTCGAGTATATTCGGGTTTTGCTATCAGTGTTGTAACCAAGAGACAAGGAACTATTCATACCATAAATAACCCATGTTTAATCATACTGGTGGGCATTTAGGTCATTTAAAAATGTCATCCTATATCAGTTCTAGGAATTGGAATGGTCCCATATCCACTCCCATAGTGAATCTTCCCTCCTAGGTGGTTTATTGTAGCACTAGTATATGCTCAATTAAAATATTCTTATATTATAAATTACTATTTGTTTTAATTTATACATCACATGGTGTTGTATTCCCTTCGGTTATATAGTATAATTATATAGTTATTCTTGGGACACTTTTTAAATGTGATTTCTTTTCAATGTACTAAATATTGTTGATGATGAATGGTGGTGTCATTTGTCCCATTCGTCCATTATTTGGGTTTTCGATTTCCATTAATAATTTAGGAGCTTCATCTAGTTTTATGAACAATTTTATAATTTTTTTTCGAAAATGGTTGATAGATCACCCTTAATAGGTTCATGGTGAGCCATGTTATGTTGTCTCATTTTTTTTATTCTAAGGGATTTCAGATTATAATTGCATATGTGATTGTTTTATTCTACGATGCCCGACCCCAAACATATTAATTTATATGTATTGGACAATGGTTCATGTGAAAGATACTTTTGGAGATCCTAAAAGGACCATATTTAGTTGCCTTGGTGATTTCTATGTTATGGGTTGGGGTCTTCCCTGTTCTGGCGATGTGTTTGAATGTTTGAGTCTCATCTATTTGGCCCTTTTTTATTTTTAAAGTTCTTCATTATTTCTCATTTTCCCTACTTGTGTAGGTTGTTTTATTTGAGGATGTACATTTTAGTAATTTTTGTTGATCATAATATCAAAAAACTATAATTATTATCACTTTTTCATCATGTTTTATAATACTTGTCTCATGAAGTGGTTTTTCTTCATATAATGTCAGGACCAACTAAATCATTGGGGCTTTTTATTGGAATAAACTATCATGGTTGAAATAATTTATTCTCCCCAATATGGACATATTAATTAAATTTAACCCCATTTTTTTGATCGATTTGGAACATGTTTAAATTATTTAATATTCTTGATTTTTCATAATAGGAACATGGTAAGAGAACATTTATTTGAAACTTTGAAATTACCATGAGAAGTTTTATATAGTTTCTTGAAACACAGACTGCATTGTCATGGAATATTTTTACTAACCATGGGTCTTGTCTATGTTGGGTGTAAATGGACACTAGTATAGGTTTATGATAAGTGCACAATTTGGGAAACTATGTTCCCAAATCATTAATGGTTTCAATAAATAGAAAATAATTTGTTATTTTTATTATGGTATAAATATTGTTGGTTTTGTGGTTGTTTTTTTATTATTCTTATTATAATATATTTTGTTACACATACCCATCTTACCCATCACACCAAACAACCTCTCTCTCCCTAAAACCATTCCACTAAATGGATTCCACACATATAACACTGCCTCCTCACCTCTCCCTCCAAAATCTGGTTTTCAATATGATTTCTTGTGTGATCTTTCAAGGTTGGATTAACATCTACTCCTCTAGCATCTTATTCCCTTTTATAGGTTTTATTTCTCCTCCATGTGGTTTGTGAGATATAGATGAATAACAACTCAATTGTTTCATATTCCACATGCTGGTTATTAGTGTATATTGTTCATGAGGATCAATTTGGGGACATTTGTTTTGGCTTTCATTAAAGGTGACCCATTATGACCCCTTGAGGATGTCTTGAATAAATATACAGAGGTGTGTATATATATATATATCCTATTTGGATATATTCTATCTTTGAGTGGGTAATATGTTCATTGGGTAAAATGGTATATATAAATATATATATTTATGTGTGCTAATGTGTGAATTGGTGTCACGACCTATCCCCCAGGGCCAGTATCGTGACTACCCAAAGCCCGCCTTCAATAGGCTAGGGGATGGAGACTAGCACAAAAGGATTAATTCCATAAACTAGGAATGAATTTACTTTATAACAGTAAACAGACCCAGCAGAGTAAGAAACTAGAAGAAAAACACTACGAGATACTGTACATAGAAGAAGTGATAAAAGTAAAAGGTGCCAGAAATAGAAGCCCAACAGTAATGTAAAATACAACTGAAATGCTAGTACATATGAAGAAAAGTAGTAAGGCAGCTACTGGATCGTCCTCCGGGGTTCCCACCTAAGGGGTAGGTAAATATAGCCTCCTCAGCACTCCACGTACACCTGTCCGCTCCGCGTACATCTCGCTGAGTGGTCCACCTCCTGGTATCGTCCAGTCCTGCTATCCTCTGCCCCGATCAGCGCTGTCTGTTATCTACAACCAACACAGCGAGGTGTGGGCAAAGCCCATGCAGGGCCCCTACTGAGTATAACGATACTCAGTAGGGACCCATAGACCCTCATGGTGTCACAAAATCCAACAGGGATAACCAAAGAGTATAGATTCAATGGATAACCATTAATTAGTTATACACCCATACATATACCTAAGTTATTTAGTAACTCATCTCAATCATGAGAAAAACACAAAAGTCATTGACTCACCTCAATACCAGGATTTTATTCTAGGGGTGGTATCATGTAACAATCCCAGTCTGTCATTCAAAACCAAGGCTACTGGTGTACTCCTCTATAGAGTATTGTGGTGCTTCCTCATCACATAATGGCACTTCATATTATCCTGGACTATTGTAGTACTTATCTTCATGAGTACTGTGGGTTTTATGAGCTCACATAGAGGCGCTCCCCACTGTGGGTCTATCGCGTCACACATAGGCACTCCCCCTAATAGCCTGCTAAGTAACTCCTCCTCTTCGTTACCGTGGGCCTGCTATGTCACACAAAGGATCTTCCCATTGTAGTTCTTTCGTGCTCACACAGAGGCGCTCCCCCCTGGGCTAGTCGAAACACTCTGATTCGAATGGTCAGTAGTCGTCAGGTATCTGCAAGCTACTAGGTTTTCGTACGCCGTTCGCTCGTCTTCGGGAGGATCTGATTCACAAGCTACTGGTTGATACTCCAACTTTCACTATGCCCAATGTAGAAGTATATCAATGGTTCTTCTCGTCATAGGGATCTCAACGCAATAGACGGCATGTCAATCGGATGCTCGGTCTGTGAGTTATTGTTGTTTCTGTTCCAGGGGCCAGATGGTTTTTAGGTTCAAACAAACCCGACCATACCCAAATTGTATCCAAACATCAAGTGGGGTATTCCAAAAGAAATTCCTCGCTCCAAGATTTCTGTCACTGCAAACGGTTGGTCGATCAGATACTTGTAGCCCAAGATATGGGCGAAAAGGTTTTAAAGAGGCCAAACTGGGTCCAAGTCCCATCCGACTCAGTTGGACTGACCTATCCCGACCCCAGTCTAGACCGAGGCCCATCTCGATCCACGGGTATGACCAGGTATTAGGGGGTAGCCCGCATTGATGGCACAGCCTATCCCGAGGGCGGCCAGGCCCGGCGACTCACAAGGTCCGCCTAAGCCATAGCCAGTGGGGAAGCTGGGCACCCCTGGCTCTCGAACGACTCTGCATTTCGGATGGAGCTCCAACCAGCTCCAGGTGGCACCAGTCTAGCACACGCAGGAATCAATGGTGTACCGCTCCTCCCGGCTGGCTGAACGGCCAGCCGCTTTGTACCACTGGTGCGGTGCGACGACGCCACGTCCCCCTGCTTTCCTACGAGCGATGCGGCGGCGCTGCGGTCCTCCGTCGTTGGCCGCACAGGCTGCAGCTCTGCTTCTGAGCAGCACGGTGGTACCCCACCCTCTTCTCGACCCTGCGGAATTTTGCCATTGGTTTCTTTATGGACGGCCCTTCACCACCCATCATTTCTTTTATCGAGGTTCGTTCCCCCGATGGTAGTGTTGAGCCACCACCGTCATCAAAAAATAAGAACAACAAAGGGGGAGGATTGGGCAGTGTTCGTGTGGTCTGAGTGCTCCACGTTATGGTGTTATAAATCAGAAATTCTCCTTCCATAATATTTTAAGGTGATTAATAGAAATTAATTCAACTCAAAACCTATACCTAACTTGTCATTCGTTGACAGTGGAAGAATAGGAATGGAGGACGTCGATTCGTTGACGTCGAAAAGCATCTAGGGTAGGAGATTGAGGAAGAAGATTCATTGACATTCTTCACGGGCATCTCCTTCCCTTTTTTCTCAGTCAAAGATCAAAGAAATAGTTCATTGTTCTTCAGTGGGAGATGAAGTGGCGTTCTTCGTTTTCTTCATTTAGAGGACGAAGTTCTCCAAATTATATCTCAAAGCTCTACCAAATGAATTTCCAACCAAAAACAATAATAGACTATCTATTATTTTAATGGATGGAAAGAATTCAAAAGAATAAAAATGGGTGCCAATTAATTAATTGAACGAGTTCAATTAATTAATTGTGAGGGTTGAACACTAAATTAATGGTGGAAGGTGGAGCGTTCCATCCCACATAAATTGGTGGTTAGTGGGGGTTTAAAGCACATGTTGTCCCCACCAAGGATATCCTCCTATGGGGGTTTTGTGTGGGTGGGCTCCACCACCATAACCTCCCATGGGAGGATAGGGTGTGGTTTCCTCCACCACTAACCACCGCTTGGAGGTTTTAACAACCTTAAAAATAAAAATAAGCTAAACTTTTTTTATATAACTTATTAGAAACCCAAAATCTAACAACCATTCTTGTTAGAAATAAACTATAGTGAAGGACTCATTAAGCAATCCCCGATGTTGTGAGTTCAATGGTGCACTCAGATTTCAATTCCGAGCAACGGTTCAAAAGTTATAAAATCCCACGTGTACATTTACTGAACGTACCCGGAAAAAATTTCATAAATTGATTTCAGGCACACCGAGCCTTGGAATCAAGCACAATAAATTTTATCTATGATCAAATATGGAATGTTAATATCAATTAAGAGTTTATTTCTATAGAAGTTCCACTAAATGATATATTAAATAAAAAATTTACTTCTATAAAGTTTTAAATGATTATGTACAATATTTGAATTGTTGAATCATAATGAACTTTTCACCACTATATGACATATTTTCAATTATTTTAAATTTATAATAATATAAATATTCATAAAATATTTTCATTATTAGTGAAAAATATATTGTAAATTTTATATGAATAAATATTTCGTGGATATTACTTTTAATAGGAGTAATATTTTATGAATGTGGAGTATAAAATTATATTATATATTTATTTATTTTGTATATTGGATTAATTATTATAGGATATTTATATTTATCCCTGATCATTTTGAGAATTCTATTTTTAATAATTCTGATTATTTTTAATCATGTTGTGTATATAATTAATTCATCACTTATGAAGCCTGAATTTCTATTTGAAAATTTTTTATATTAAATTTTATAGAAATGTGGTTATGTAATTATGTTTTTGTTGGTTTTATTTTTTAATTTTGACATCAATCTAAATATGTTTTCTTTTATTCTATATTTTTTATTAAAATGGTCAGAGTAAAATGAATTTCTTATTTATAAAAAATGGGAGAATGTTGTGTGGAATTTGGTTATCTCTACATTAATTTATTAATATTGTTTATTTCATTAGTTATTATTTACTCATGTTTTGATAATTATTTATCCCTTACTAGTTATATTATTTTATACATTATTTATTATATATTATACATTATTCGTCAATTTACATAATTTTTATGATATGTTACACATGTATGTTATTCACAATTCATGGTTTCTATTACAATTATTTTAATATTTTACATTATAAGGATTAAATTATTCTGAAGTCACTGTTTGTGGTGTATTTATCATTTTTTATTATTTCTTATCAGTTTTTATAATCATTATCTTTATTTATGTATTATTTTTCTATAATTATCATTTCATTATCATGATAAATTTTTTATGATTAAACCCTTATGGATGAATTTTATTATGTTAGATATTCAAAAAATGATTTTATAAAATGTTACAAAAAGTCCTTCATTAGAATTTCCTATGGATAGAACATTATTTATCATGTTTATGTATTTTGGAAAACATTAATATTGATGTTTTTGGAATAAAAATCTAACACGTATAAATTTTTAGAAGTACTAAATATTTGATATTAAGGAATATTTTTCAACAACTTCTACTAGATAATAAAACAATATTTCTAGAAAAAAGAATAATTTTTTATAGATTATTATCCCATGTATGATTATAAGTTATTATAATAACTTCATTATTGTTAACCCTTTTATTGGATAAATCTTATAAACCATCACTAAAGGTCAAAAATATGTTATATAATTAGTATGTAATAATGCATTTCTATATTTAGTCAAAATATCGAACCAATGTAATTTTATAACATATGTGGTGTTAAATGTTTGTATTATGTATTAAATGATTATAATATAATTTTCTACCATATTCAATTATTTCGAGTCTAGGAAATGATATTTAAAATTCAAATAAATAGATTACAAATTTCTTGTTTCATGATAATTTTTGAAGATTAATGCCAAATTATTATTGTGATTGTTTGAAATATATTTAATGTTTATAGGGATATTAATGATTATTTTGAAATTTTGGTCATTATTATTTTCTGGTGTTACATTATATTTCATTTATTGTTGAATTATTTGAATATTTTAATCTATATAAATATTAAAAATGTATGTAAGATTGGAGCAATGTTATTGTATGTGGAAACATAGATTGAAATATTCAATGTATATACATATGAGTCATTACATGGAATTATTGACCACTATTGTAATATTGTTACATTTCATATAAAATATACATTATGTGTATTTATTTCACAAACCTATTAAAGCTAAAAAATGTTTATATTCATTTTTCCACTTAGTTTTTTTATTACTTTTATATTAATATATATATTAATATATATATTATTGAGAAATATTTTTATATATTATATACTTTTACCTCATAAAAACGTGTTGTGTTTGCTTATAACTTTATGAAAGGTATTTTTTAGTAGAGTAGTGACTCCCCTTCAAATTAAATATTTGATATGTGGTTCTTCATCAACTATAAAAGGAAATTTTTTAAGATTTTCACCCTTTCATATAAAATTTCAGGAAGAAATTTCATCATTTTATAATTTTTTTAATTCCTTGGGGGTTTGGGAGAGGATTCAAGTTAATTTTATTTTCATTTTGGATAAATTTATAGGGCTTGTTCAAGGGTCCATGATTTTTTCATGGTTAGAGGAAACGATACAGTTCTACCATGGACACCATATCGATTTAGGTATTATAAATCAGAGGAACACAGTTATGGGGAATGAAATAAAGCCCATGTGTCCATATCTAAAAAACTGTGTGAGGCTCTCTAGTTACCAAAATCATTGTTAGCACATGGTTTGAAAAACTGAATGAGTGAACATGTATGTTTCAGAAGAGAGCCAATTACATCACATGGTTAGAAGATGGTTTGAAAAACAATGAAACCTAACCATGTGTGTGTGACATTATTACATAGAATCATCATCAATTGCTCTTTAATTCCCTAAATTATGCATTAATTCTTCCTTTTATTCAGCCCAATCATTCCTATGCACTCTAAATGATTTTAAATTGAATTATTCCCTCCTAAGAGTGTGTTCCTGATGGATTTAGTAAATTCAAACAATGGAATGTCTATATTATTGACTATTTTCCTCATAATATTCAATTTCATGTCTGACATCCTATTATTCGATCAATTGGAGATTAAAACATAGTATTTGGGGGTTGGACCTGATTAGTTTTATATGGATTAGTTTTATATTGACATCATATATTTGTTTTTTTGGGTCTACTTGACTCGTGGATTCTAACAATCAATAATTTTCATTGATTTTTGTTGCAAAAAAATTAATCCATGGATGGTTTAAATGAAATTTTCCAATTTAATTATATGAATTATTCAATTTTTTTTTGTTTTTTGATAGCGATATTTCCAGAATTGATGTTATATGTTTGTTACCAACCCTCAATGGATAGTCGTTCATGGTATCAACTAGGTCATGTCATCTAGAAATCATTAAAAATGTATTCCATTCATCTTTATATTTCTATTTTCTGGTAATCCTTTATGTAGTTATAATTTATTCATAATTAATATTTTGTAATGAATTTGTTTTATATAGATATTCACGATGATCATTGGAGGTCGAATGTTATAGGATGAATCCAATAACGCTAATATGATTTATTCATTTGGAAGATTACTATATTTATGATGGGTTGTATCATATAATTTAATCTATGGTTTTATTCATCATTATTAGCATCATAGATTAGGTTATCAACTTTGGTTGAATGAATTTTAATTTACTAATTTTTTATGAAAAACTAATAATTTTTAATAAATTATTCATCCTTAGGTATTGATAAATTAATGGAACATGACTATGTTAATTGGAAGAATTTCCAAGATCCACTGTAATCTTTTTGAACTAGCTTTATTTTAGAAACTGAGGGTTGGGGATTAATCATAAATTAGTTCCTTGGATTATATGAACACCTTCAAGTACCCTTATGTAGAATATTTTACCATATTTAATGATGATCACATGTGTTTTAATATATTGTTATTGAGACGCATGCATGATATTACATGATATTCCACATATGTTATTCTCTATTGTGTAAGAATATGTTTCCATATATATATATATATAATAGAATGGTACGCTGAATAGCTCTATGAATGTACATAGTTATCCTGATATATCATGTCTGTCTTTTTGATCACATGTGATTACTAGTAGTTGTTATGACTCGTGATGGTATTGTATGCCTTTTCTACTTGCATGACCTTTGTTGTTGTATGTTATTTTGAATACTGTTTCATGTTATTGGTATTATTTAGAAGATGGATGGACCATCGTGTTATGATTACCCATTGAAGAGAAGAGGGCCCATCTTAGGACAACAATGTTGATGGACCTGGATATAGGATAGGGGAAAAAAATCTAACTACCCAAAAATTTATTATTGAAAATCTCTTTTAAATTAATAAATTACATATTTAGTAATGTGATTATAAAAAACACAAGAACTACATTTTCTATTCTTGACTATTATAAAGTATGTCCTATTTGATTTAAAATACTATTAAGAATCTTAACTATTTATAATATAATTGTTCTACAGTGAACATTATCATTATTACATATTAAATTTTATATTATATTCTAAAAGATAGAAATGAAATAATTGATAAAGCTCATTTATCAAAGCCTATAAGGTAGACAGTATAACTAGGATAACCGTTGACCATTTAGAATTCAAATATCTATCAACTAAATGTTGAGAAAACATATTTTACAGTGAATTTTATGCTTATCGATATAATATACCAATGAGTGTTCACCAAACCTCCCCCAGATAGTACCACTATCACATAACATACCCTTAGGGAATACACTATTGCAATAAAACGTTATGAATATAGACTGTTACACCCTATCTGTAACTTAATAATTTTATATTGTTTTTTAAATATATGTAGCCTCTTTTTTATTTTCCAATCAAATTGAATTTTAATGTTTTCATATTTTTATATTTCAACTTCAGAGAATGATTAGAGCATGGTTATTAGAACACATATGTATACCGTTAGAAGTATTCTATAGTTTCTTGAAGAGATGACCATTTATTTGGAACATGGTTCCCATAACTGTATATCCTGTAAATGCATAGCGCCCAGAGCCTCCAGTAGAGGCACATAGTTGGTGCACATTTTGGAAAAAAATGCAACCAAACCATGTGTTGTTTCTTTGAAATAAAAACCGATTTATTATTAATATTACTATTATTATTATTACTATTATTATTACACCACACCCTCTTACAAAGACCACCCACCCCTTCCTCTTACTTGGGCCATGCCAAGTAGGGGCATCGCTAAACACAACCCCCCTCCTCCCCTCTACCTCCAGTATCTGATGTTCTTGATGATATCTTGTGTAATATCTCCATTTAGGCTTCTCTTTATCACACCTTACTTATTATTCACTTATTATTTGAATTTTTTCCCTCTTATATTTTTTGTGTTCTATCGCGAAACCCTAACCCAATTTTTGGGTCTTCCTATTTCAGATTCTGGATGTCTAGGGTTCATGAGTGTCACATTAAGGCCTTTTATTATAGAATTCATCAAAATTGACATGTTATTCTACTTTCAAGAAACAATTTATTCATATAATATGTTATGTGTTTATATATATACCATATTTTTTCATATTATATCATTATTAGGGGAATATGAGAATTGGGTATGGGAATACAAATATACATAAAGGTGTATGTTTTTGAAAGTGTGAAGTGGTTTTGGTAAAAGGAAACTTGGATTGATGTACGTTCCCATGTGAATTGGAAATTAAATTTTAATAATCATTTATTGATTCATGATCACACCTTATTTTTATGTATACATGTAGTATCTCATATTTAGAATAATTATTTTTAATTAAATAATGTTTTTCCTTTGAATTTAATAGTGTGAATTATTTTATTGAACATATCACACCAATTTTTTGTTAAAATTCATGATTGGGCATTGTTAATATGATTAAAATTATAAATAGTGTTTTAGATTTATAATATGGGATTCAAATTTTATTTTTTTTCATAAGGGGTTTTTATGGATCTCATGGAAATGTTTTGTTACCCAAAGAGTATGAGAGTCCTATGTGGTACTTTTTAAAATGTGTTTTTCTTTTGAAAACAATCCTTAAGATTGTATCAAGCCTTTATTATTGTCAAATGAAATGGGAGGTCCTTGAAATTGGACCTCAAATTTGAATTGATGTTCAAATGGAAGTGGTTTTGAGGGAGCATGGTTTCTGTATATGGCCTAGAAAATGAAGTTCATAACATTCAACTACATATAATGACTTCTTATGTTCTCACACAATTGGTTCCTATCCTACCAAATCGTATAGCTAATCCATGTGTAGCGATTGTTCCAATGATATTTTCTGATTTTTAATAGAGTATTATACTTCTCTTTTATTTTTTATTATTTTTTTCACTATATATTGGTTTATTTTTTGGAATATAAAAATGGAATGTGTTTTATCAATGTTAATGCTCCAAACATAACTGGATTGATTGAAAATAAAATGGAATTATTTATATAATGATATTGTTTTTTCAAAATATGGAATATTATTGGAAGAAATTGTGGTGATTTTTGAATGATTTGATATATTTGAAATGGGTGAATCTTGAAGATTAGTAATTTATAAATTCTTTATTTTTGGATGATAAGTGGGTGACTTAATATTTTTTGGGAATATGGATATGGGTTTAATGATTTGTTTTAGACCTGGAAAATGTATTATTTTTTTCTTTTGTATTCATATTAATACTCAAATATATGAATGTGTTTGTGTAATTTGATAGTAGGCTGTATGTGTGGATGGGTTCCAAATATGTAATGAGAATATATGTGTGTCAGGCTTCATTATATTCTTTTGGTATTTTCCCAAAATATCATGAATGTTTTTATTTTTTAGACTGTTTTAATATTTGGAATTTTTATATTTTGATAAGTTGGTTTTCTCTTATGTTTTCTTACTTGATTTGGGGATTTTCATTTTGGTTCATAATGGTTTTTAGTATATATTAAATATGGATTGTTTATTGTTTTGTGTTTGGATTCATTATTTATAATTAATAGAAGTAAATTTTGTTTATGTTGGGTTGTGATTTAGACTTATGCTTCTTGTTTTCAGAGTATTCCACCAATTATTTATACAGGATTTTCAAAAGAATTTCGGGTTTGATGTTTCATCACATGTCATTAATTTAATCATGTTTTTTTGGAAATTTGGTTTATCAATTTTTCATTTGGATCTCGATGTTCCTCAGTATCAAGAGTTTTCACATATGATCTGAGAGTAAAAACACTCTATTTTCATTGGGCAGTTAAAACAAGGTAAACCTAAGGAATGGTTTTCTAATATAGAATATATATTTATTCAAATTAATTATCACGAACCTCACAATAGTTATTCACAAACCTCCATGTGGGAATTCTAAAGCTAGGAGTGGAGTAAATCCATTATGCAGACCAAATCTCAAATAAACCACATGTATGAACACATAAAAGACATTTTCATCCATAAAATAATTCCTAAAATCCATGAGGGTATCAATGGGTTATGAATTAGGTTATCCTATACAAGGTAGCTCAATGGGAATGTAATATTCTTTGTGATTTTCAAAACTGGGGTTCTATTTCCAAAATCATTCCCAAGAAGAATTCATGGAGGTGGAATTCATAGAATGGGGACTCCGATAAGATTGTTAACATGTACTGCCATTGTTCGTAGACAATTATAATGAATAGCTGAGAATAACTATTCATATCGAGACACATATAGTCACGTCTAACTGATTTGGATGTGGCCTAAAAATAACTTTTCCTCTCATCTCGCTAGATTCAACATAGAGTATATCCTGGGTATGCTATCAGTGTGGTAACCCCAAGAAAAGGAACTATTCATACCATAAATAACCCACGTTTAATCATATTGGTGGGAATTTAGGTCATTTACAAAGTTATTCCTATATCATTTTTAGGAATAGAAATGGTCCTATATCCACTCCCGTAGTGAATATTCCCGCCTAGATGGTTTATTGTAGAACTAGTATAAGCTCAATTAAAAGCTTATATTATAAATTATTTTTTTGTTTTAATTGATACATCTCATGGTGTTGTATTCCCTTTGGGTATATAGAATAATTATATTTTTATTCTTGGGAGATTATTTAAACCAGATTTATTTTCAATGTACTTAATATTGTTGATGTTGAATGGTGGTGTCTTTTGTCCCATCCGTCCATTATTTGGGTTTTCAGTTTCCATTAAGGAATTTTGAACTTCATCCAGTTTGATGAACAAATTTAAATTTTTTTTCTAAAATGGTGTGTAGATCACCCATTATAGGATCATGGTGAGCCATGTTATGTAGTCTCATTTTATTTTATTCTTAGGGATTTCAATTTATAGTTTCATGTGGGACTATTTTATTCCACTTTTCCTACCCCAACCATAGTAATTTAGATGTATTGGACAATGGTTCATGTGAATGAAACATATGGATATCCTGAAAAGAAAATATTTAGTTACCTTGGTTATTTCTATGTTACGGGTTGGGGTCTTCCTTATTTTGATGATGTGTTTGAATGTTTGAGTCTCATATATTTGGCCCTTTTTGATTGTTATAGTACTTCATTATTTTTCAATTTCCCTACTTGTGTAGGTTGTTTTATTTGAGGATAAACATTTTATTAATTTTTGGTGATCATAGTTTCAAAAAACTTTTATTATAATCGCATTGTCATCATGTTTTATAATACTTGTCTCATGTAGTGGTTTTTCTTCATATAATATCATGACCAACTAAATCATTGGGACTCTTTAGGGGAATAAACTATCGTGGTTAAAATAATTTCATCTATCCAAGATGGACATATTAATTTTATTTAATTATTTAATTATAATTAAACCCATTTATTATGATCAATTTGGAACATGTTTAAATTTTTTAATTTTCTTGATTTACAATTATAGGAACATGGTAAGCTAACAATTTTTTGAATCATTTAAAATACCATGAGAAGGTGTATATAGTTTCTAGAAACACAGACCGCATTTTCATTGCATATTTTTACTAACCATGTGGCTTGTCTATGTTGGGTGTAAATGGACACTAGTATAGGTTTATGTTAAGTGCACAATTTGGGAAACTGTATGCCCAAATCATGTATGGTTTCAATAAATAGAAAATATTTTGTAATTTTTATTATGGTTAGAATATTATTTGTGTTGTGGTTGTTTTTTTATTATTCAAATTATAATTAATTTTGTTCCACATCCCCATCTTAACCATCATAGACAACCCCCTCCCTCTCACTAAAACCATTCCGCTAAATGGATTCCACACACATTACACATCCTCCTCACCTCTCTCTCCACAATTGGGTTTTCAAGACAATTTCTTGTGCGATCGTTTTAGGTTGGATTCCCATCTACTCCTCTAGCATCTTATTCCCTTTTATAGTTTTTTTTCTCCTATATGTGGTTTGTGAGTTATAGATGAACAATAACTCAATTTTTTCCAATTCATATTGCTGGTTATTAGTGTATAGTGTTCGTGAGGATCATTTTGGGGTCATTTGTTTAGGCTTTCATTAAAGGTGAAACATTATAGCCCCTTTAAGATATATTGAATAAATATACAAAGGTGTGTAGATATATATAGCCTATTTCGATATATTCTATCTTTGAGAGGGTAATATGTTAATTAGGAAAAAGGGGTATATAAAAATATATATTTTTTTGTGTGCTAATGTGTAATGTGGGGTCACGACCCGTCCCCTGGGGCTCATATCGTGACTACCCCAAGCTTGCCTTCCATAGGCCAGGGGATGGCGACTAGCACCAAAGACATAATTCCCTAAACTGGGAAGGAATTTACTTTATAATAGTAAACAGTCCTAGCAGAGTACGGAACTGGAAGCAAAACAGTATGTGATACTGTAAACAAAAGATGTGATAAAATTAAAAGGGGCCAGAAATTGAAGCCCAAAAGTAATGTACAATATAATTGAAATGCTAGTACACTTGAAGAAAAGTAGTAAGGAAGCTAATGGATCATCCTTTGGGGTTTGCACCTAATGGGTAGGTAAAGATGGCCTCCTCAGCACTCCTCGTACACCTGTCCACTCGGTATACGTCTCGCTAAGTGGTCCACCTCCGTGTACCGTCCAGTCCTACTATCCTCTGCCTCGATCATCACTGTCCATCATCTGCAACCAACAATATTAGGTGGGGGAATAGCCCGTGCAGTGTCCCTACTGTGTATAACGATACTCAGTAGGGACCCTGATACCCTCAAGGTCTCACAAAATACAGCATGGATAACCACAATGTATGGATTCAATAGATAACTATTACGTAGGTAAATGCCCATACATATATCTATGTTTTTTAGTAACTCATATAAATCATGAAGAAAACAGAAAAGTCATTGACTTAGGTAAATACCGGGATTTTATTCTTGGGGTGGAATCATGTAACACTCCCAGTCTAACTTTCAAAACCAAGGTTACTGGTGTACTCTTCTATAAAGTACTGTGGGAATGCCTCATCACACAGAGGCACTTCCAACTATCCTGGACTGCTATAGTTCTCCTCCTGTCGAGTACCATGGGTCTGCTACGCTCACACAGAGGTGCTCCCCACCGTGGGTATACCGCGTCACACAAAGGCACTCCCCCTCAAAGCCTATTGAGTAACTCATCATGTCGAGTAATGTGGGCCTGCCTTATCACATAGAGGTGCTCGCCACTGTAGGTCTGTCGCGCTCACACAGAGGTTCCCCCCATTGGGCTAGTCAATACACTCTGATTCGAAAGGTCAGCAGATGTTAGGTATCATCCAGCTACTAGGTTTTTGTACTCCACTCACTCGTCTACAGGAGGATTCGCTTCACGAGCTACTGGTAGATACTCCAAATGTCACTAAGTCCCATGTAGAATTATCTCAATGGTTCTACCCATCATATGGATCTCAACGCAATTGAAGGCCTGTCAATCAGACGCCCGTTCTGTAAATTTTTGGTGTTTCTATTCTAGGGGCCTTTGTTGGTTTT
The DNA here is from genome assembly GCA_963277665.1 of Viscum album. NCBI lineage: Eukaryota > Viridiplantae > Streptophyta > Magnoliopsida > Santalales > Viscaceae > Viscum > Viscum album. The sequence goes on from OY728127.1 coordinate 118,160,880, forward strand.
CAGGTTAAAACAAACCCAAAAATACCCCAATTGTATCCAAACGTCTAGTTGGGTATTCCAAAATAACATTATCACTTCATGCATTCTGTCGCTGCAGACGGTTCGTCGATCAGACACCTTTAGCCCAAGATATTTTCGAAAAGGGTGTAAAGAGGCCAAACCGGGTCCTAGTCCAGTCCAACTCAGTCAGACTGACCTGGCCCGACCTGGGTCGGGACCAGGGCTCAACATGATTTGAAATTATGAACCGGTATGAGAGGGTGGCCTGGCCCGAGGATGGCCAGGCCCGGCGGCTCGCAGGGTCCGCCTAAGCTACGACCAGTGGGGAAGCTGGGCGCCCATGTCTCCCGAATGGCTCTGCCTTTCGGCTGGAGCTCCAACCGATACTAGGTGGTTTCGGTCCAGCACCTGTGGGACTCGAAGGGGTCCCGCTCCTCCCGGCTGGCCGAGTGGCTAGCCGCATTGCACCACTGTCGTGGAGAGACGGGGCCACGCCCCTCCGCCGAGGCCCGCCCTGGCCGTGACCCCTGCTGACCTCCAAGCAGTGCGACAGCATCGCGTGCCCGCACCGTGGGCCGCATAGGCTGTGACTCTCCTTCCAAGCGGTACGGTGGTGCCATGCCCTCTTGGTGACCCTTCGGCCTTGCGCCACTGGTTTTCTTCACGGTTGGCCCGTAACCGGCTGTTGTTGCTTTTATCACGATCTGTTCCCCCAGTTTTTGGGTTGCGCCGCCACCGCCATCAGAAAATGAAAACAATAAAGGGGGAGGGTAGGGCAGTGTTCATGTGGTATGGGCACTCCATGTTATGGTGTTATCATTCATAAATTCTCCTTCCAATATATTTTAAGGTGTAGAATGGAATTGAATTCAACTCAAAACCCCTACCTCACTTGTTTTTCATTGACGGTGGAAAAAGAGGAATGGAAGACGTCGATTCATTGACGTCGGAAAGCATCTGGGGTTGGAAATCGACGAAGAAGATTCGTCAGCATTCTTCACGATTATCTCCTTCTCTTTATTCTTGGTCGAAGATCGAAGAAATAGTTTGTTGTTCATAAGTGGAAGATGAAGTGGCATTCTTCGCATTCTTCATGGAGAGAATGAAGTTCTCCAAATTATATCTCAAAGCTCTATCAAATGAATTACCAACCAAAAACTATAATAGGCTATCTATTATTTTAATGGTTGGAAAGAATTAAAGAGAATTAAAATGGGTGCCAATTAATTAATGTAAAGAGTTCAATTACTTGATTTTGAGGGTTGGCACATTTAATTAATAGGGGAAGGTGGAGAGTTTCATCCCACATAAAAGGGGGGTTAGATGGGGTTTAAATCCCATGTGGTCCCCACCAAGGATATCCTTCCATGGGAGGTTTTGTGTGGGTGGGCTCCACCACCATAAACTCCAATGGGAGGTTAGGATGTGGTGTCCCCCACCACTAACCACCTCTTGGTGGTTTTAACAACCTCAAAAATAATAATAAGCTACACTTTTTTATATAACTTATTAAAAACCCAAAATCTATCTTCTATTCTCATTAAAAATCAACTGCGGTGAAGGAATAATTATGAAATCACCGACGTTGTGAGTTCAATGGTGCCCTCAGATTTCAATTTCATGCACCAGTTAAAATGTTATAAAATCTCGCTCGTACGTTTACTAAACATACCCGAAGAACACTTCAGAAATTGATTCCGGGCACACCGGGCCTTAGAATCAAGTGCCTTAAATTTTCATGGACTCTTAAAATTTTCATGTATTTAAGAAAAAAATTTCCATAGAAAATCCCGGTCTTCTCATTCTCCCAACCTCAGTGCTTTACATCATCGTATGCTACAACTCGAACTAATGGAACAAATGGGGGTACTGAGAATGAATCTGGGCATATTGCTCCCATGTGCTCTACTAGAGGTTCTCGTGCTACCAGTGAATGTGTACCAGAGGTATCGACCATCCATGTAGGACCCGCTCCATTCGATACTCAATATCCACTGGAAACTTCGTGAATGTCACCCCTTCATCGATGTCCAGATCCCTGTGGTCGATGATGTGGGCTGGGTCGTGCATGTATCTCCCCAGTTGAGATATGGTGAAGCCGTTATGCATCCAGTGCAACTGAGGTGGAAGTGATAAGAGGTAATCCCCCTTGCCTACTCTACTGTGGACCTGGAATGGTCTGATTAATCATAGAGACAACTTGCCACCTCGACCAAATCTCTTTAGACCCTGTTGAGGTGAGACCCCTAAAAAGACGTGGTCGCCATCCTCGAACTCCAGAGGTCCCCATCTCTTATCAGAATATGACTTTTGTCTGCTCTGTGCAGTCATCAATTACTCCTAGATGATCTACACATTCTCCTTGGTAGCCAGTATCATCTCTGGTCCCAGTAGTACTGACACCCTTTGGTCTGTCCAGCATAGTTGTGATCTTCAAGGTCGACCATACAAGTCCTCAAAAGGTGACATACTGATGGTGGAGTGATAAATATTGTTGTAGGTGAAATCCAGCAAAGGTAATTGGTCCTCCCAGTTGTGATCGAAGTCGAGGAAACAGGCATGAAGAATTTCTTCAAGGGTCTGATTGGTTTTCTCGGACTGACCATCCTTCTGAGGATGGAAGGCGGTGCTCAAGGGAAGTTGTGTACCGAAAGCCTCCTGCAACCCCTTCCATATCCAGGAAGTAAACCATGCATCACGTTCAGAGACAATAGAAGAAGTTACTCCATGCAAATTCACATTATCCTGCACATAGAGGCGTCTCAAACTCTCTATTGAGGCAAGCTCTCTAATCGGTAGGAAGTGGGATGACTTGTTGAGTCGGTCAACGATCACCCATATCAATTCGTGACTCCAAGAAGTATGTTGAAGAACTGTCATGAGGTAAATGTATATCCCATCCCACTTCCACTCTGGGACATCTAAGGACTGAACGAATCCTACTGGTACCAGGTGATCCACATTCACTTGCTGACAATTGAGGCATCATGAGATGAACTCGGCTACTAACTTTTTCATACATGGCCACCAGTGCTATCGGCGAAGGTCCTGGTACATCTTCTCCACTCTTGGATGTACTGATAGAGGGGAAGTGTGGAACTCCCTCAACAATACCTCATGATGTTCAACTGGTACCATGGTACATCCTCTGAAAAGGATGACATGCTCCCCACCTTCAAAAAATCAATCAGGTGCCTGCCCTATGGAAATATGAGCAAATTGTGTCTCGCAGTCAGCGTCCCCATGCTACACCTCCCTGATTCGTTGAAGTAGTGGATTAGTGACTTTAATAGACTGTAGATAAACTAATCCATCGTTATCCATAAAGGATATATGTAAGGCAGTCTTCTTCTCTGTCGCCTCGCCTATCAGTTGTATACCATTCCTCCTGCTGAGAGTATCTGCTACAACAATCCCATTACCAATGGTATAGACTATCTCGAAGTCATAGTCCTAGAGGAACTCAAGCTAGCACCACTGTATTAGGTTCTATCCTTCTGAGAGAAGATATACCTGAGACTCTTGTGATCAGAGTACAAGGAAAAACATTCGCCAATCAGATAGTGTCACCACATCTTCAAGGCGAAGACCACTACTAAAAACATCAGGTAATGGGTAGCATAGTTCTTCTCATGTTATCTTAGCTACTGAGAACCATTTGCGATCACTACTAACTACTTCATCAGGACACACCCACGTCTAGTCCATGATGAGTCGTTGTAATCTATGTACCCTACTCACTCCTCTATAAGCCTCAAGATGGGGGCACTAGTCAGCCTAGGCCTTAGCTCCTGAAAGCTCTGTTGGAATCTCTCCGACCATAAGAAGGGTTTCCACTTCTTTGTAAAAGATGATAGTGGTGCTACAACTCTGGAGAAGTCTGGAACGATCCTCTGGTAGTATCCTGCCAAAGCGGACATCCCTCCACTTTTTGGAGTAATCCAAGAAACATCATTTGAAAAGATATCACAATGTTCTGTCAATCTTGTTTGGAACTGAAAACTCAAAACTCCTTCTTCCACGAGGGTATGGTTGGTCGAATCAAGAGTGATTGTCTGCAACCTTCTATGCATGAGTTTAACATGTGCTACCTGGGTTTACTTTTCGCCGACCAAGGAAAACCTCATCCCAATGTTGAAGATAAACCACAACCTCTTTTCCTAATACAGTCAATCTGTGTATGATATGTGGTTTCCCAGTCCACAATCAAACTAACGTCGTATGGCCTCATTGAAACCACCAAGATGTTCCAGCCGAAAATCTCACCTCAAGGGTCTGATCACACCATCGGCGTAAGTGTGATTATTGAGTCGCCTCCCAAAGGTATCTTGAGACGTGAGGGTCAAGTCAACGTTTTTACAAGAAACTCTAGGTTTGGGACAAAATTTGATTATGGAATGAATGATTAGTACATATGTCTATTTATATGGTAGAAAGTAGTTGACACAGTATGTACCTCGAATCATTCATAGAGTATTTGGGTCACAATTCTTTACCACATGCAGCTACTCTCTTCCCCTTCCCTCTAGATCCCTGAACCTGGTGGGAACTACCAAGGAAGGTGGTTATAACATGTCAAAATGTACACTAACTCATGATTCTCTCCTACCTCTGCTTCCACATCAGCTACCCTGCAGATTCATTTGTCCTTAACACTTCCTATTCTTGGAACATTGTACAAGCTAAAGGCTCTGAGGATGGTGACAGTTTCATGCATTCCCAAAGCTAACATTCACTGGCTGTATCCAGTCAACCAATTAACATTCAACTGCAAAGGTTCTCTCTAGCATCGAGAGAAAAATTGATGGCTCCGATGTCTGATCCACAAAGAATTGATAGTATTGTATTCATTGAGTACCTAGAATGATCAGTACGCCTCGATGAATACTCAGCTATTGAAATATCATACTAAAAAATTTGTACAAGATCTGGAGATCATAGACACTTCCTCATGCCAGTCCTCAGCCATCTATGTGTCTGTCTTGCCTTAGAACATGAGGGTTATCTGATGCTGAAACACGTGTAAGGCACTAAGACTACATGTTCCATCTACCGGTACCACCGGTTGTAACTTCTGACCAACATGCGGTGATATAGATGGAATACTACCTGAAGGTAAAATATCAGGTAATGGTACACATACCGAAGCCTTATCACTATGAGGACCAACATCATGATCACTCACTTGAAGATACGAGTAGATAAGATCAAAATCTGCTCTACGGGTGTCTGAAATAGGCGGAGAACTCTAGAAATCATTTCCATCCAGTACTCTACTTCCTGGGAATCTATCTCGCCTTGTAACCTCAGAGCCCTCTATCATTGGACCTCGTGCAACACACTCTGTCAGCATGCACTGTCTGCCAGTGCGGCTAATGGAATCGACTACCCAATGGGTGGTGGTGCAGTGGGTACACCACCCGAATGTGCCAACATAGAAAGATGGCCATTCACCGGATCCACGCCGCTATGTGGACCATCATCGAGTACTCTCTCAGAACTCTAACTGGATGTCCACATAGAGGTATCCTGAGCAGATGTGACACAGTCAAAATTTATACCGGGTGAGCTGACCTGGTTCAGATTAATTAAATAAAACTTTTGAAAACACTCACGCAATCAATGTTTTCATGCACTGAGATGGAGATCAGTAGTCAGGTTCATGGTGTATGGAAACATCGGTCACTGCACCAACACTGGACTCCCTAAACTGAGAACCACACTTAGTATCTATAACACTATTTCTTCATAGAAAAAGAAATATCAGAGTCCTAATCTCTGTGGTAAAACTGACTCCTCTGATACCAATTGTAACAGTCGGGTCCCGGTGACGGTAAATCCACCCCTCTTTAATATGGTCGCCAAGACCTGGCTCACTAGGAACCACCAGTTGCCCCGCATGTACATGGTCCCCACCCTAGGGTCCACCCACATGCCCGAACGTGTCATCTGACTAATGACTGTCCCCACAAGCCAACACATGTCCTTTCCAGTGTGTTTTGTCCTCACCCACACACACCCTAGGAATCATCCTTGAAGTTCACCCATTCTGATCACTACTCCAGGCCAAGCACACCTAACAATGGTGTTCTAATCAGATAGGCTCCAGAAAAGGACGGTGCATCTTGTTGACATGAGTCATATCATTTAGTCATTTAACCCTTTATCATTTGGGGGTGTTACAATCACCCCCTCTTTAGAGAAAAACTTCCTTGTTGTGGGCCCTGCATATCAACCAAGCAGTGCACCACACATAAGGCTGGGTACCACCTCTAATACAAATTTTTCATGTCCCGTCCCATAGGGCCCGTATCGTGACTACACCAAGCCCATCTACCATAGGACATGGGCTGGAGACTAGCACCAAAGGCGTAATTTCCTAAACTGGGAAGGCATTGCCTTTATAATAGTAAACAGAGAAAACATAGTATGCAACTGGAAGCAAAAAACTAAGTGATACTGTAAAAAAAATAAGTAATGAAAGTAAAAGGGGAAAAAATACATGCCCAATGGTAAAGTACAATACAACTAATATTTTAGTACAGCTGAGAAAATGTAGTAAGGAAGCTACTGGATTGTTCTCCAAGGTTCCCTCCTAAGGGACATGTATAGATGGCCTCCTTAATACTCCACGTCCACCCTTCCACTCCATGTACATCTCTTCGAGTGGACCACCTCTGGGTACCATCTTGTCCTGCTATCCTTTACCCCGATCAGCACCATCTATCGTCTGCAACCAACACAATGAGGTGCATGCATATCCCATGAATGGGTTAGTATAATGATACTCCGGAGGTACCCCGAGACCTTGAATGTCTCACAAAATCCAATATGGATAACCAAAAAGTATGCATTCAACGGATAACCATTACTTAGGTATATTCACATATATATATAGCTATATTATTTAGTAACCCTTCTCAATCATGAGGAAAACAAAAAACTCATTGACTCAGCTCAAAAACTGGATTTTATTATAAGGGTGGTATCATGTAACACTCCCAAGCTAACATTCAAAACCATGGCTTCTGGTGTAAGCCTCTATAGAGTACTGTGGGACTACCATGTCACACAGAGGAGCTTCCCACTATCCTGGACTATTTTAGTACTCCTCCCGTCAAGTACCGTGGGTCTACCGTGCTCACACAGAGGCGCTCCCCACCATGGGTATGCCGGACTAACACAGAGGCGCTCCCCCTCATAGCCTGTTGAGTTACTCCTTCTATCGAGTATTGTGGGTATGCCACATCACACAGAGGCACTCCCCACTGTAGGTCGGCCACGCTCACATAGAGGTGCTCACCACTGGGCTAGTCGAAACACTTTGAGTCGAAAGGTCAGTAGTCATCAGGTATCAGCCAGCTACTAGGTTACCATACTTAACTCGCTCATCTCCAGGAAGATCCACTCCAAAAGCTATTGGCCGATACTAAAAATATCACTACTTCCCAAGTAGAAGCATCTCAATGGTCCGCCTCGTCATAGGGATCTCAACACAACATACAGTGCATCAATCGGACGCTCAGTCTATGAGTTATTGGGGTTTCTGTTCCAGGGGCCTGGTTGGTTTTTAGGTTCAAACCATCCCAAACATAACTAAAATGTATCAAAACCAAATTTTGGGTATTCCAAAAGAACCGTCTCACTCCAAGCGTTCTGTCACTGTAGATGGTTCGTCGATCGGACACCCGTAGCCGAAGATATGGACGAAAAGGGTGTAAACAGGCCAAAGCGGGTCCAGGTCTGGTCCGACAAAGTTGGACTGACTCGGTCCGACCCGGGTCCAGACCAGGGTCTGACTCGATCCGCAGGTCTGACCTGGTCTGAGGGGGTGACCCGGCCCGACGGCTCCTGGGGTCCGCCTAAGCCGCATCTTGGGGGAAATCACGTGCCCCCTGGCTCCCAAACGGTGTTGCCATTCGTGTGGACCTCTAAACGGTGCTAGGTGGCACATGTCCAGAAAATGTGGGACCCGACGGGGTCCCATGCCTCCAGAATGGCCAAGCAGCCAAGCACTGCACACCACCGGCGCGACACGACAATGTCATGCCCCTCCGCCGTGGCTGACCCTAGTCGCAGCCCCCTGCTGGCCACCACACGGTGTGACAGCGCTGCTCACCTTCGTCATGGCCCACGTGGGACGTAGCTCTCCTTCCTCACAAAACAGTGTTGTTGTTCCCTCTTGGAAACCCAGCCGCTATGTGCCGCCTGTTTCTTTGTGGCCGGCCCATCACAGACCGTCATTGCTTTTATTGCGGTTCATTCCTCTGGTGGTAGGGTTGCGCCGCCACCATCATCAACAAATGAGAATAATAAAGGAGGAGGGTTGGGATGTGTTCATGCAGTCCGATTCCTCCACATTATGGTGTTATCAATCAGAAATTCTCATCCCAAAATATTGTATGGAAAAGAACAGAAACGAATTAAACTCAAAATGCCGACCTCACTTGTCGTTCGTTGATGGTGGATGAAGAGGAATGGAGGACGTCGATTCATGGACTTCAGAAAGTGTTCGTGGTAGGATACCGAGGAAGAATCATCATCGATGTTCATTGTAGTCAGTTCCTCTTTTGGCTCGATCGAATATCGATGAAAGATTTCATTGTTCATAGGTGGAAAATGAATAGGAGTTCTTCGTGTTCTTCATTGAGAGGATAAAGTTATCCAAATTCTCTCTCAATGCTCTACCAAATGAATTTCCATCCCAAAACTATAATATACTATCTATTATTTTAATTTTGAGAAAGAATTAAATAGAATTCAAATGGGTGACAATTAATTAAGTGAATGAGTTAAATTAATTAATTGTGAGGTTTGGAAAATTAAATTAATGGGGGAAGGTGGAGAGTTTTATCCCACATAAATGGGGGGTTAAAGGGGGTATAAAGCCCATGTGGGCCTCACAAAGGATATCCAACCAAGGGAGGTTATGTGGAGGTGGGCCCCACCCCCATAACCTCTCATGGGAGGTTAGGGTGTAATGGCACCCACCACTAACAATCTCATATAGTTTTTAACCACCTTAAAAATAAAAATAAGCTACACTTATTTTTAATTACCTTATCAAAATCCCATTATCAAAATTACATTATTGACAGAACACAACTATGATGAAGGTCTCATTAAGCAATCACCGACGTTGCGAGTTCGACGATGCCCTAAGATTTCAATTCCGAGCACCGGTTCTAAAGTTATAAAATCCCAGTTGTACGTTTACTTAACATACCCGAACAAAACTTCAAAAATTAATTCCAAGCACAATGGGCCTCAGAATCATGTGCCGTAAATTTTCAAGGACTCGTAAAATTTCCACGTATTTAATTTAAAAATTTCCATGGAAATTATTGGTCTTTACAAGTTTTATTCCTTAATGGTGTATTGGATTGTGGTAGGATCCCATGTGCATTGGACATTAAATTTTAAGAATCCCTGATTGATTGATTTCCACACCCTATTAACATATAAAATAGTGTTATAGATGATTTATGTTAATTATTTGGAATTAATTGAATTGGTATTCAATTTGAAATTAATTATGGAAAAAAATTTATTGATATTCTCATATAGATATATTTCCAAAAAATTGATTGGCCTTTTCAGAAATGTTTTCAGTTATAAATAGTGATTTGAGTTTTTGATTGGATATTCATAAGTATCTATTGTTTTGTAAGTGGAGTTAATGGATCTCTTGGAAATGGTTTTTTACCCATATAGTGTGTGTGTCGAGGTTGTCCCCTTAAAAAATGGAATTTTCTTTCAAAAAAGCTCAACTAGGTGGTAAATTTACTTGTTCATTATTAATGTAAATGGGAGACCCATGGTACGAGACCTACCATGTGAATTTATGATTGGAAGTAAAGGGAGAGATATAAATGGGTGATTTGGGAAGGATTAATGGTTGTGTGATTCATGTGGTTGCATATATTTATTCCATGTATACATTAATGATTGTTTGATTCTATTTGGATCACGCCCATTATTGACATTACATAGGGACCTTGCATAAATATTGTAATATCTATTAATGTTTTCTGTTGAAGTCTATGATTAAGCATCAGCTAGTGGCCCTTAGAATTGATTTTTAAATGCTTTAGGATGCTTCCAAATAGTTATGCAAGGTATGGTGTGACCAAGAATTAAGGTTGCTTGATTGCATCAGGCACACCGATAGGATAAAACTGGTTATATTATGTTAAATATTTTCCCCTGAGCTCTTAGTTATTCACATCATCTTAGAAAATTTATAATTTTTTTTAATATCTTGGTGCCTTATATTTTTATGGTAACTTGAGGATTGTTTCCCCTATCCCTCTAAAGACTATAATATTTTATTCTCTCCAATGGTGATGTTTATCTGTATTGAAAATTGCATGTTTTTTAAATGAATTAATTAATAAATTAGAATATTATTCACACACCCACTATAAATATCAACCATATCCTATTTATTTTGTATATCTAAAACCTACCTTTTTATAAATAAAAATCAGTTTTAATAGTAAGGAAATGGTAGGTGATTTTTTTAAAATTTCATTAATGAAGACCCATCATTTAAAAGGGGATTTTTCTATAAAAAATAATTGAAGGCCTTTGGGCCATTGGATGGATGGATGTATTAATGAAGACTCTATGTTATATTATTGTAATTTTTTAATTTAATAAATGAATCTTTTATTAAAAGGAAATGAATATGTAATTGTTTTACATTGGATCATTTATTGATTTTTAATACTCACACCTATACCTCAATATTCTTTAACATTTTTATATACCTTCCCATTCAGTATTGACCACCTAGTAACAATGTTGGATTAGTTGATGATAGTGATATGTGAGGTCACATAGAGGTCTTTCTACAACTTAAATTTGCATATTTAATTTTTCATTCAATTTACCCTTCCAATATTATTTTTTCTTATTATGTTTTATTTTTATATTTTATGGGATATATTATTCCCAATTGTTTTGTTCTTGATACTAGATACATGATTCTAGCGTTGGAGTTTTAGGAATGCCTCTCAGATAGTGTTGTAGGATAGCATATGTAACTAGTTCAAAGATGACCAATGTTGGTTTGTGACAAAACCATTGAAATATTAGTATATATAATATTTATAAATAAATTAATTTTATTTTCATCTAATATTATTCTGACTATAAAATTATTATATAATTAGTTTCTCAAAAAATTTATTTCTATAAGAGAAATAAAAATTGTTTTTTCGAATCATATTCTCAAATCTATGTCACTATTCTAAAAACATCATTATTTATTGAAAATCATGTTATTATAAAAAAAATATTCTTATTGAATTATACTTATTTAAATATTGATACTAATATTATTTAAATAATTACACTATAATATTTATATGCGTCAAAATTTTTCAAGTACCGTACTAAATAATATTTCTAAGTATATTATGATGGTTATTTACAACTAAAAATTCCCATATTTAGTAAATTATTTTGATATAATAATAAAAATTATTATAATTAGTAATAATAAATTTTATAATGGTGTTATTTTAATATTTTTATGACATTGTTTATTTTTGGTTAAGAAAGAATATTTTATTAATATTCATTCAAAATTATGACATCATAATTGCCTGAAAGTGATGTAATAAATTATATAAGGAGTTACCATGACCAAAATAATATTTTTCATTTTATATAATTTGTGATTTATGTTATTTGAATAATTAAATAATCCATTAATGAATCCAATAAAACCTATATTTTATTTTAATGATTTAATATAAATTCTTTATGAACAATACTCACATCAACATCACAATTGGTATTATTTTTATTTATTCAGTTTTTTGACATTTATTTTTTTAAAAACCACTCCAGTTTGGCCAAAACTATTTTCAAAAACTATATTATCTGTTTTCATTTTTATTGTTTTAGAATATAGAGTTGAAAATTCAGGTTTATAAATTATTAAATAATTCATATATATTTTGTTTTTTCCCTCTCATCTTCACTAAATACCATTTGTGAATGAATTTATTATTCCCCAACATCTAGGATTTCCTCTCAATGTGTTCCCAAACTATTAATAATCACATCCCAATCATTTAGAATTTCCCTCTCATGGCAAAGGGTCATATCCCATTCCTTTTTATTTTTAGAGCATTCTCTGTGCAATCCATTTTAATTTATAATTATTCATGTATTACTGTGTCTTTTCAAATCCATCATATTTCCCAAATTATGTACATGTAATTATAAAACACATATCACTATCATTAATATCATTTATAAATCAATATATACACACATTATACTGTAAAAAAATAACTCTTTGTTTTCCATGCCAATCATTTTTTTATGAACACGCATCCCTATCTCATACCAAGGATATTCACCTAGACAGACCTATCAAAAATATGTTTGGGACATCAATGTATATAACCCACTCAACATAAGTTTTTTCTATAAATTTATAAAATACATTCATTCATTTTATTATCTATATTACAAACAGTTTCATGTAGATGATATAAATATTATAGATGGGTCTATTCTATGATTTGATTATTCCATTAAATTGATTTAATATACACCCCATTCTAATTTAATTCCCTATTTTATCTCATGTAGTATTATATAATCTGTGTATTCATAGTTCATTTTGTTTAGTATATAAATTATATTGTAGTATCCCTATTTCAGGTTATTTTTATGTGTCTAATTTTCTAATGTCATTAGGTCTCAATGTCTTTAGGGTTTTTATTAAGCCTCTCTATCTGTAATAAATCAGCTAACATTGTTTATCAATGATATGGATATTTATAGTTCGTAATAGAGGAATGTTTGCTTATTTTTTGAATTTGGGAATAAAAATCATGAGTGATGTATTAGTGACAATTCATATCTTGTCAAACAACCTTAAATTACCATGTTTTTTTGTTTAAGTGTTTTATGACCAAAAATTACCTATGTGGATACTAGTTTTTGATTTAAATCTGGAATAGTTGTACCTTCGTGAAAAGTCCAAAAAGGTGTGAATTAGGCATTGGCCCGATAATCACTAGATCCACTACAAAATTTCATTGATAAAATCCATTTTTGAAACTCCCTAATGATATGTTATAGTAAATTCCCTATCACTTGACAAATAATTATAATGTGAAAAAACATGCCCATTAAATTTTACGTCTAGAAAAAAACGATGAATTACATAGATTGATATTTATAAATTCATAGATTATGTAATGTCTATAATTTAGATATTATCATTTCAATTTTCATAATTTCTATTTAATTTGATTAAATGATTGAAAATTATTTTTCCAAATTATTTTACTATTGACCTCAATGTCTAAAAATAATAGGAACTCAGTCAATAAACAATGTGAGGAGGAATGTCTTGAAATCCTTAATGAGATAGCCCAACCCATCAAAGTCAAAATTGAGATCATAATGAAAATTTATTCTAAATTAACTCATGGTTTGTGTAAAAACATGAATTAGTAGGAACAACTAAACCCCCTTCAGATAATTATGATTCAATTGTTTCCCTCATGTGACAAAGGACTCCTAATTTCAATGGATCTTATGAACCCTTAATTATTGAATATATCATAAATTATATTTAAAATAATGTTTTTTTATTTTTAAAATCTGATTAATAGATGGTTGTGACAAGGTTTTTATCACATAGAAGGAGAGGATGATAAATTGTGTACATTAATTATAAATTAAAAAAACTAAAGTGGATATTGATGATATAGATTACACTAATTCTAGATAGATTTTTTATTAATATTTTCCATCCACGATATAATTAAATATTGAGTGGGTGTTAATTTTCCCCATGAAAAATAGAAGATAAATCCATTTGGGAGTATAAGACGAATATCATAATACTTCCATGACAAACCTTTACCTTTGTTATATACCATGAATGTAATGCTAAACAAATAAACTGTGGGATAAATATTAATCTATGAAAGGATTTAGTGTTTCAAGACATTTACATGTTTGACGAAATTTACTTATATTCCCTCAAAGACAAAATAGATATTATTATATATCGTGGTTCACATGGGTTAGGATATAGTAAGTGGGGAATTTATTTTTATTTTGGTTGTGTGTTGGAGAAACATCGTGGGGTAAATATTGTTCATCATCATTCATGTAAAATGTAAGGGAAGAAATATACCAAATATTTTTTGTATGGGGAGTATGAATATAATTATGGGAAATAAATAAGGAAACCAAGAATGAAAATATTGATGGGAAAACCCAACCAATGAGATGAATGGATGTCACGCTTCATTCTACCCTTAATGTTTTTCCAGTGTTCCAATTGCAATAAAATAACACTATGTAAATCAATGATCTAAAGCAAGGGTTGTTAATGATATCGAAAATAATTTCCTCCAAGGGAATGATAGATATTAAAATCTTATGTTATTATAGCTAATGAGGTGGATTTAGACAAAATTGTGTTGATATGTATGCTTTTTATTAATTCATGAACATAAAACATTCTATTTTATCCTTGTTCTATGTATTCATTAATATCATTAATGATTAGAAGAAATTTTCAAATAACATCTCCTAACAAAGCTGTGGAGATATCTGTTTGAATTGAAAATGGATAAATTATTTCATCCCAATTACATAACTTCCCCCTTTCCATTCATGTTGGATAAACATCCCAATGAACCTTTTGATTCTATGTTTAGAATAATTTGATGAAATGATAGGTATTTATTAGATTTAATTATATATATTAAACATAAATTTTTAAGAGATTGAAATCACCCTCCATGTCATGAATCTCCCTCTGATTATATACATGTGTGAAAAGGATGATTAATATCATTTTTTATCATCGTCTTAAACATGGATGTTGTTTCCTTATATGTAATCATATCTAGAACAATGGAATTATACTAAATAATGTGTCGTCTTTAACAGAATGCACAATATATGGGAATATGTTGAAGTGTTTCATAAATAATTGTTTGTTATTCTTCTACATCAATGGGTTGAGTTCATAATTGATCTTATATCTATAGAACCACCAATATCCAAGAATCTATATAGATTTTGTGAGATCCCAATACCAAAACTATCAGATATGGTGAAAAAAATCAGAATATATTCATTTTTAGAATTGATACCAAAAATTGGGAAACAATTCTACCCATCCAAAATCTATAGCATCATAAATAAATTTTAAATCATATATATTCCTGAAGATATTTTTTATTTAGACTGTTATATAATTATTTAATAACTCTTAATAATAAACCAATAAATTCTAAAATTAAAAATTCTACTTCATATTGATTTTTCTATAAATATAAAACTTTTAAATATAACCTTGTTTTCTTTTCATAAATAATCATCATGGCTTTAAACGTGAATTGTTATTTTTCTTATCCATCTATAAAATAGATGAAAAAATTTAAAAAACCATGATAAGCACAAAAATACTTTTAAGGGACATATAACTAAATATAGACCCTAAAAAGTCTATTTTAAAATAAATAAATCATAAAAATTGTTTTCCATCAAATAAAAATTCAGGTGCTCAATAAAATAATTTATTTTCACATTAAATTAATTTTTTTTCAGAATTTTCATTCAAAAAAAAATTATATCAAAAAATAATTTGTAATTTATAATTATGATATTTTTTTGTCAACATGAGAACCAATTAAAATAAACTCATAAAAACATACATTTTTTTACAACAAGGGAATAATCATTTCATTAAAATGATCATTAGCATACAATATCAAATCATATTATTCCCATGAAAACTCATATTTTTTTTTTGAAATTTCAAATTTGTACCATGGTTTATCATATTCATATAACCCTTGTAATAAACCTTAAATGAATCCTTAAAAATTGAATTTACATACGTTGATTTCCAATATATTTATCTTCAGAACATAATCATTACCCAATATATTTGATAGGTACATTGAGATGACCAACCATTTGATCTATATTATGATCGCACATCCTCATGAGATATATCAGGATCACCCATTTTCAATAGAAATTTTGAAACACTATATCATGAATAATACTCATGAAAAACACTTTTATTCCTATATATAGAACACTATTGTATATTGAAATACAATTTCATTTTAAAACCAATTTCAAAATAACAAATGACCTTCACTTGGGAAGGAGTATTTTTATTATAATATAATAAGAAATATTATAAATAAATTAAAATATCAAATAATGGATATTAAGGTGCTAAAATCCTTCAGTGACATATATTCTGAAATAGAACAATTTTTGGTCTTTTTTAAAGAACTTCAAAGTGTTTTGTATAATTTTTTAAAATACAATACATTTTAAAACCATTAGGACAATTTCAAAGATACTACAAAATAAATTATAATTATTTTTATCTACATTAATACATCGGTATTTTTATTTTATGAATATTGACATGGAAGATAATGATTTTGAATATATATCCTTAAAACATTTCAAATTAGGTTTCAAGTTACGGTGTCCCTTGCCTTGAATATGAATACTCACATACAATATTTATCTTCTTGAATAATAAAGCTATATTAATAATTTATAATATTATAATCCATTTTAAGATAAATTATTTCATTTACCATGTTATAATCAATTTATTAATCAGTAAATTTATCATTAGACATTTTGACGATATTCGGCTCATATTCCAAAAATGTCATTGATAGGTTTATTATGATCAATGATTCCATTATTCCATAATATCTAGAATAATATTCAAGAAACATATGATGTATTTACAAAAAAAAACTAATACAATCCATGAGATATAGTTATGAAAGATGACCTAGGTTACAGTTATGGTGATTGTAGTTTGTACATATGCATGTATAATGTTTTTATTTTTCAATATTAATGTTGAAAGAAGGTAAGTAATATTTTATCACTCCATTATAATAATTATATAATTTCTATAATATATCACCTTTAAAGAAACCAATATATTAAATTCTTAGGATGTGGTGATGAAGAAAATGAAATTTCATCGTGGAGGTGGTAATCCACACATAGACACAAATGGCACTATCATATTTAAATGAATTTTATAGTAAGAAAAAATATGATATATTGTCTTCATAAGATAAAAAATATGTCATGAAAATTATATATATATATATACATTATATCCATCTACAAGAGGTGTCCATGGATGAAAATTACATTGTTTTGTGATATGGTACTCCTTCAGAAACACGAATGATGGATTCATTTCCCATTTGATGATAGTTGATGTATATAGGTTATTATATTAACATATTAAAATATCACTATATTAGATACACTAATGTTATTATATCAACATGGTTTAACAATATTTTAAGAGGAGTAAGAAAGAATAAAACTAAAACATTCCATTCAAATGTAGACCTCCTTTTCACATGATCCACCATTCTTGACACCTTAATCTCTATAAATATGGTAATAGGACTAAAGACACTCTATAATTATTTTTCCTATTATATGAAGTTATTTGGGTAGATATTGGATAAAACAAAATGCTTTTGATGTTTCTAGGAAATAGAATCAAAGATTCCCATTTATAAGTGAGGGGAGGGGAACTCTTGATTTTCCTAAATAATGAATTAATAAATTTATTTTAAAACATAATATGGACCATAATATATATGATTAAATATATGATGAGAATTATTCTATTTACTCTCATCCAATAATATTTTTACAAATATAGATTATTTTTTCTCTATGACATATTTTTTAACTAATGTTAAATAGTTTGGATGATTATCACGATAAAAAATTTGTCTAAAAGTTAGTGGTCAATTTAGTTACTATAAAATAAAAATGGGCCCATAAATTTATATATTTTACACAATATCATAATAAATTTTCTAATTATTATAATTTTAGAAATCATAAATCTTTTTTTAAATATTATTTATTATACAATATCATTAACCTCATTGTTAGAGTTATTCAATTATATTTAATTTAATAATATAAAGATAATATAATTATTAAAATATAATAAATTTACAACTCACAAATATTTTATATTTATATATATGAAATTTAACATAACATTTCATTCGAATTATATTATGTTTTATATTTTTAAAATAATTTATTTTATTTGACTATTTTTTGAATGAATATTGTCTGAGTGGTGCATAAGAATTTAATATCTTTATTTCACACATAAAAATTGAAATAAATTCCCATGAGAACTAAAATAAATTTTTTAAATTAAAAATTTATAATAGAATATAAAATATTTTATTCTATGTATTAAATATTATTAATAATAAAACAAAGAGAATTACATTTTTCACATTTCTTTTTATAAGATATTATAAAGGTACAAATCACATACAAATGGAAAAAAAATTCATATATTTTAATTATGGATGGTTGGGGATGAATTATACCAATAAAAAAAAATTTAATTGTTTCGGATTTATTTTTAGTCCATATCATAAAATGGTTACCCTTATTTAACACATTTTGCATTTATAAGCTTAACAAAATTTATTATGATTGCTAGACATAATGACTAAAAATAAAAGGGAAATAATAAAAAAAATTTATTTATTGGATTCAAATATGGAATCCAATTTTCAGTATTCAATTCAAAAACTATGAGATAATTTAGTATAAAATTGAACCCACATAATGAGATGGAAATCGTTTTTTTCAGAAAAATTTATTCTCAAGCATAAAATGTTTTTTTCCAAATTATTGTATAAAATTCATTAATAAGACTATAGTTGGATTATATTAAATCATAATTAACAAATGAAAATTTAAAACTAATAAAAAATAGAATATTACATTGTAAATACTTTAAAAAGACATTTTGTTCTCAAGAAAATATTAGTTTTCTCACTATTCATTAAAAAAATAATTATTTTTAAAAATATCCCAAAATTTCCAACTGAATAAATTTTACAGGATAATTAAAATATTTTTTTTTTCAAATATTGATTTAAAATATTTTGAATTTAATTATAATAGTCAATAAAAAATAAAAAAATACATTTTTTGAAGAAAAATGTATTTTTTAGATTCAAATGAATATACTAAAAATTGATTTAATATTTATAATTAATTAATCAATCTATTTTTATTGATTTGTATCATTATATATATTTCATTCTTCATTTATTACTATTTATATCCTTAAATTCAATGTCATGTTTATAACGCTCGTATTTAAATAATAATATTTTATGGATTGTTTAACCTCGATATTGTGTATCCTATACGATCCCAGAAATAGAATTTATTTTCAAAAATATTAGTATATTTAATTCAACCTCACCCATTTAATAAAATAATTCTTGAAATTTTGATCATCATCTTGGTAATCAAAGTTTTTAGATTTGTTAATAACATTGTGGAAATCCCACATTATAAAAAGGGTTAAAAATATATTCTCCTGAAAAGAGGAAAATGGAAATATGGATCTCATATATAATAACATTAACTGGGTTTCCATATATTTTAACATTAGTGGGAATAGAAAATATGGAAATCGATGAAAATTTTAATGTCTAAATAATTCTGGACGGTTACAAAGATCATTGATCTCAACAAATTGAATGATCATGTGAAAGTTAGCAACAAAATTGCATAATCGAATGGTTTTGAAAAACATCATTGATTAATTATAAAATAATGTAATGTTATAACGTATGTGATAATTAAATAATTTCTATAAAAAAATTGTATCACCATAAAGAATCATTAAATCCATATATTACTCTAAACGATAATTTATTCATTATTCGTGAAGTAAAATCCCATAATATCTAATAATATTCCTCAAATTTTAGTGATATTCATGTGAAATTATATTAATAACATAATTACCATATTAATTTTCAATCCCATAGTTATCTATAAGATAAAAAATATTTTCCCAAATTATTATAACAAAAAATTTCCCCACAATTAAAGAACATATAAACCCCAATATTTATCAATACATTTAATCTATTTTCATAAAAGTTAAATTCAATTATTCCCTAAAGAATAACATATGTTAAATATATGGTTTACATGTACCAAAAAAAATGTGTTCTAAAAAATGACTATTCACATTAAAATCCCAAAACATAGAAAATTTAAAAGGGGTTTTTATGCCATTGAACATATTCTAAATTGTAAACTTATAATCATATAGTGGTATCCATAACTGTTAAGTTATCCTAAAATGAAAACATAATAGTATCTAATGTTATCTAGTACATGTTCAAATACAAAATTTTATATCCTAGACTCTCACTCATGGATCTAGTTAAATAATAAAAAACATTACATATTTTGCATTAATAGTAATAAATGTTTATCCATTTATAAAAATCCAAAATGTAAAATATTATTGGAAAATAATGGATAACTTTAATACACACGGATATGTTATTTATATTTTTATAGATAATTATGTCATATCTTTAACATAACAATTCCATAAATTAAAAAGTAATAAATCTTCTCATTATCCATTTTTCCCAATTGAAAATAAAATAAATATAATCATGTTTTATTTTCATGAAAAAAACTCATGACTTTAAACATGACTACTTATTTTTTCTCAACCATCCATAATACATAAAAAAAATTAGAAATTTCATATGATCTCAAAAATCTCTTTATGGTAAATCAAAAAATAGATGGAATCCTATTAGTTTATTTTTGAACTAATAGATCATAAAAAAAGTTTTCCTCTTAAGAAATTATCTTGAGCTCAAAATAATCAATTACTTATACATGAAATTATTTTTTATTAAAAACTATTTTCATAAGACACTTTATAATGTAAAATATAGTAAAAAATTTATAATCTTGAAGGTTTTTTAGTATACCTATGAAACCAAGAAAAACATTTTGCTAAAATAATATATTTTTATAAAAAATTGTGAAGAATTACTTTTTTTAAAATATTATTTGCATACCAGTTAAAATAAAATGATTTACATGAATTATATTAAACAGTCATATAAATTTATTTTATTTTCCATGGGACATCAATATCAAATAACTACTGCATTAGGAAATATATTAGGGTCTATTTCCAATATAATTATGTGAAGAACATAATCAGTTACCAATTTGTTGGAGAGGTATATTGGAATAACACATCATCTAATCTATATCAGCCTCACCCATAATAATTAGTATTATTAGGCTCACATGTAATCATAAATTTTTTTATGGATCGTATCATGAATAGAACGCTCGAGAAACTCTTTCTAACCTATATGAAATAAACATCCGAACATCGAATGAACCTTCCCTTTGAAATAATCATTTTAAATCTTTAACATCACATACAAGATAAAGAAGACATTAATTATAAGTAATATGAAATATAAAAAATGTATCCATATATAAAATAATTTTTATGGGTGTAGGGAAATTTTTTAACTCGATATACTATAAAATATAATATTATTTTTTCCATTCCTAAAGAATGTAAAAAACATTTATACAAAATAAGTAAACTTATTCATTTTGAAAAAATATTATGAAAGTAAATGCATTATATATATTTATGTTTAGAATTATTTTATTTTCACATAAATACATTCATCAATTGATTTTAATAATATTCACATGGAAGAGAAATATATAAAATATAAATATACAACACATTGCGTAAGAGGATTCAAGTTAATGTATCACTAAGGTCTAGTATGGATCATCACCTATGTTCTTTTTACACATAAATAATAAAATAAATTTAATTATTTATTTTTTTAGGTAAATTTTTTAAATTTATTATTCCATTTAAATGTTATAATAAATTAATTTCACGTTAGTTGTTTTGACAATAATTTGCTAATTTGTCAAAAAATGTATTTGGTTCGTTGATTATGGTCAAAAAATTATTTATGAAATATTAAATATGATAATAATAATTAAATAATAATAATAATTATATAAAAATTATATTTTTATAAAAATTTGCAAAAATTTGTTATGGGGAATGAACTACGATACAACCAGGGACACGATAAGTAGTATATACGCATGTTAAAAGTCTGATTTTTTGGAAGATCATGAATGAAAAATAATAAGTGTTATTATATACTCCATTAATGATAATTATATCATGAATATAATATTCTAACATTCAATAAACATATATGTATACTTAAGATGATGTGGTGATGAAAAAGGAATAACATCACATTAGGGTGGTGGTAGTCCACACATATGCACGAATTTTATTTTCATCATTAAATGAATGGAAATGAAAAACTGTACATGATATATTATCATTAGAAAATGATAAATATTGTAGTACTGTAAATATACACATTAAATCCATAATTTTATAAAACATTGAGAGGCGGTGATGGAAAATGAATTACATTTGGTTGTGGGGAAGTAGTCCACCACAACAATGAACAATGTTTTAATTTCCCCATTGAACAAAGAATATGGTGGATATATACTATTAAGTTAACAAAATAAAAAATAATTATATGATAGATACTTATTTTATTATATTATCATGGTTGAATATTATTTTAAGGATGTAGAAGAAAAAATAAAAATAAATCATTTTGTTAAAAGCTATATCTATTCTCTGTACAATATCCTTTTATTTACACATTAATATATATATGGATTGTTTTATTTCTCATAAAATACCCATAGAGTGAATTTAGTTGTTCATAATACATATTAATGTAATTATTTCTTAATCGAAAATTATAATTAAGTGTTATGAAAAGAATATATGCGGTTTTCTTTGATAATTGAGTGGAGTGGCATTGTTAAATTTTTAAAAAAGAATGAAATTAACATAAATTAATTTTGATTTTTTAATGGATCAAAATTACTATGATTTGTATTTAATATTATTTTTAGTCTAAATACTATAATACAATAAAATTTTAATTTTATATATTATGTATTAGCCTTATATTTTTTAAGCACTACTAACACTTTTTTTTATTGCCACGATAAAAAAATATTTTACTCCTTATGTGATATGATAGTAAAAATAAATAATAAAATTTTCCATAAATTGACCATGGTAATTATTTTTAAACATATAGGAATCACATTTCTGATAATAATAAATTTTTTAATATATAAATTTTTAATAAAATAATATTTTTTTAAAAAATTAGAATATTGTCAATTTTTGAACTATTAATTTATATTACCTATAAAAAAATAAAGATAAAAATGGAATTAGAATTAAAAAAATTACACTTCAATAAACTTTTATATGTTTCTAATAAATATATTGAACAAAATAATTAATTACAGTTGTAAAACTTTTAATATTTTTAAGATAGTTTATTTAATTTCATTATTAATTGAGTAAATAATGTTTCAAAATTGAGTAACCATTCATGGTAATTATTTAATCACGCAAAAATATAAATAAATTACTGTGAAAGTAAAAAATATTACATATTCACAATAAATATATTAATCTGAACATACCTTATTTTTATCCCTATGTCAAAAATTTAAATATAATAAATCAAAGAGAATGTCAATTTTGACCTTTTATTGAATAAAATATTATGCATGTAAAAATTGAAGATAAATGAAAAAAGGTCATACATTAAAATTTTGTATGTATATTGTTTAAATATTCTATTCAAATAAAATATATTCATGTGTTAGGGGTACTTTTTAGTCATTATCACAATATTTTTAGTCATAATTCAAATTTTTACTATTATAGGGATAAAAAAATTTAGTATGATTAATACTAGTAATGAGTACAAATAAATGGAAAATATTTTCCATAAGGACCTCATGATTAAAAATCATCAATCAATTTTTGAATATTGAGTTCAAATAATTTGAATAATTTAGATTAAAATTAAACTAGCAAATCATGTTGAATGAATAGTTTTTATGAAAAATATCATTTTAGTATAAAATTTTTATATACCAAATTAAATTATAAAATCTTGTAGTGAGATGATTATTGGATTATTATTAATAAAAATTAAATAATGTAATTTTATAACTATCCAAAAATAAAATATTACATTCTTAATATTTGAAAGTGAAATCCATTTTACAATAATATAATTATTTTTCACTTTTCACAGGAAAATAAAATTTTTCATAATAATAAGTAAACACATTCTATTCATTTTTTTACATTGAAATTAATGAAATTATTTCTTTTATATCATTTAGAATTTTTAAAATTTTCTGAAATTAAATATAATAGTTTCTCATTAGTAGAAACAAATATAGTTTTATTATTAAAACATTCATAATATTTAAATGACTAAACAATTGAGTAATTATTTTATAAAAATTAATAAATAATGTTTTATTAATTATTAAAATTATATATATTTATTAATTCATTAAATCTTATTAATTTCCGCCACTCAAATACTATGTAATAACAAGCCAATTTTGAAAATAATATTTCATTGCTCATAAGAAATCAATGCTTTGTATCTTGTACTCTATCGAACATAGTTTTTATTTTTTAAAAAATAATTCTATATTAAATATTGTACACTTTTGAACATCGGGTGATGACGAATAAATTATTTTAGAATCTTGATAAATGTTTTATATTCTCTAGTGTTTCACAATTTGGTCCACATGTCCTCATCATCATGAACAAGGATGAGTCTATGCGCCTCTACATTGATTACAATGAACTCAAAAATATCATGAAAATGATAACGGTATCATATTCTTTGGAAAGATGGATTTATTGATAATCTTTATGGATCCCAATAATCTCTAGGGTGGATCTTTTCTTGGAAATTTTTCATGGAAGTTTCAATAAATAGAATATCCCACAGACAGCTTTTTATAATTTGTACGGGAAATAGAACTTCTTAAGGTCTCCATTTCATCTAACTATTCTTTAAATATCATTATGGAACTAATGGAAAATTATATTGGGGTAACATAAAAATAAATTGTGTTATTTATAGTTGATATTATTATTTAATAAAACATAATTGAGGGACATGATGATCATTTCAATGTTGTACTAAAGACCTTGTGAAAAGAAAATATGTATGTGAAGTATGGTAAATTTTAGTTTTGGATAGATAAACTTATATTCCATAGGAATGTTATATCTAGAAATATATTTATGTGGATACATCAAAAATATATTTAATTGAGGTGTTTCCAATACCAACATATATGAGTAGATCCATAGTTTCCATGGATCGGTTAGGTACAATCATCAATTTTTTTTAGAAACTTATCATGATTATCAATGGAACAAAAAATAATACTTATAAATGGAGTAATGTTTTTGTGGACCAATTAATGTGAGAAACATTTTAAAGAGATAATTAAGAGGCAATTCATTGCACCAATTCTCAGATTACTCACAAGTGGGGAAGGATTTATGATCTATAATGATGCGTCTAATTAGAAATTGGGTTGTGTACGCAAGAAAGATAATAAAGTGACAGCCGATGCCTCCCCCCAATTAATGATCAAGGAGTATAACTACACAACTCGTGATCTAAAATTGGATGCATTGATCATTATATTAGTAATTTGGATGAATTATCATTGTGTATAGAAGGGGTTCATGTGTATGGATCATACAATCCTCGGGTATATGTTTATAATAATGGTTCTAAATATGCACTAATAAAGGTGGTTATAGATGATCAAGTATTACGATTTTTCCACTCAATACCATTATATGTAAATGAACATTCTTGAAAATGATCTATGTAGAAAGAATCAAAAGAAAACATCTGAATGATGAGTATTGAGTGGGATCTCATAATCTTGGAAACAAAAATGATATTAATTGGAATAATAAAAGGATAACCATTTTACCTTCTTTATGTAACTACCATACCATAGTTTCTTGATAGGATTAAGGAGGAAAAAAATGATGAAGTGGTGAAACAAAAAATGGATGTCAATATTATGATGTTCATATTTTCTAAATATGTTGTGATCGTGTTTGGAATCTTGATAAATGACCAATAAAAACCTAATCGTAGAGGTTACATATGGATGAAATGTATAGCTCATCCTTCTCTATTCATATAGGTATCATTATGTTGTATTAATATTTAAAAATAAATATTATATTGGATAGAAATAATAATTATATTGGGGAATATGTATCATAATTCTTCACATTCAAATAATTCATGGATAAATGAAATAGGTATTAGGGTATGATGAAATTATTTCCCATACAAGTGTTCAAATGGGAAATCATTACCAAGGATTTCATCATAGGACTCCCTATGATATCTACATGAAATAACTCCCTAGGGTTGTAACTGGGTAACCTTATAATGTGGGTGAATTTTATTTATATTGAGAAAATTTTTATCCTGACTAACTAGGAAGGATACACATAAGATAAGTATTAAGATAGCATGGTGTGCCACCCACTATTGTATATGTTTGAGATTTCATGTTCACCACGAGTTTTTGGAAAATCCTTCAATTAGTGGTTGACATTTAGTTATGTTTTAGTATTTTTTATCACCCTCTAATGGGTGATAATTCCAATAGATCCATTCACAATAGAAGATATACTGATATCAACTTCAATGGATATCAATGGATGATGTGATTAATACCTTCCCAAAGTAAAGATCCCATATAAAAGGTTTTCCCAACCTAGCATTCAAATTAGACCTTATGAGGCTCTGTATGGGAAGGGGTGTCAGAATCCAACATGCTATGATGAATTTGGAGAGTGGAATATCATGGGACCTTATCATAAGAAATATTTAGTAGAGATGTTTCAAACCATTTAGCATAATATTAAATCCACAATGAGTAGACAAAAAAATTTATGAAGACAAGAATTGATGTGATCTAATGTTTTAGGATTGAGATAAGTTGTTCTATTGTATATATACATGAAATAATGTAAAATACTATCGGAATAATGGAAAACATAGTCCATTGTGAATTGGTCCCTTTTATATCCTTAATCAACATATAGTTTTTTTATATATATTATTCCTACCACGTAACTAATATCATGCACATGATGTGTTGTATGTTTCCCCCTTGAATAACTACGTTTTGGACCCCTCATATGTGATGAATCCCTAGGAGGATGCTTTGTATAATTATCTAACATAAAAGT
Source organism: Viscum album (assembly GCA_963277665.1). Lineage (NCBI taxonomy): Eukaryota > Viridiplantae > Streptophyta > Magnoliopsida > Santalales > Viscaceae > Viscum > Viscum album. The sequence goes on from OY728127.1 coordinate 118,187,983, forward strand.
ATAATCTGTTGAATATATTATATCTTAGGGAAAATGTTATAAGAAACAAAAAACACACCTGGTAAAACTGATAATGCATAACTACAATTTTGATAAGGATGCTTTGGAATCAGATGATGCAATTAAAAAATGTACCCACATTTATATAAGAATAGTAAAAAAATTTGGGAGAATTATTTTGTTGATGGTATTTATACAATGAACATAACTATTAAAAATTACAGAAATTTCATATTAGGTAATGTACATATAGAAAATACTTGAACAACTTTGGATATTTTAGGGAATTATAAGATATAGCCTTTCATATTTAAAAAATTAATTAGGTATCTTAACATTATATAATATGTTGTTTCTACAATGACTATAATGATTATCATATATTAAGGGTTATGATAAAATCAAACCAACAAAGATAAATTATGTAATTTCCATGACCAATTGGATCGTAGCCTATGAAGCCCATTTATCAATACATCGGAGGGAGATGGAATCTTTGGGATTTTACCTCAACCAGGACCATTCCAATGACCAACAACTAAATCATGATTATAATTTTTTATTGTATATGTTCAAGTTTATCTAAATCATGTCCCAAACAATGTTCACTAAACCACCCCCTGAAAGAACCACCATCACACACCTTTACCCTGGTGTGAGATGAGTTTCATTATCTAGACAATAATATGATTTTGTATATTTTATTTTAATTAAATAATGATTAAATTTATAAATTTTTATTATTAAATTATACATGATTATATAATTAGTGATTTAAATAGTATTTATATAAATGGAATCAAAAATTGTATTTTTGGTAAATATATAATCCCAAATAAGATACTATTTTGAATATTTAAATAATTATTAATGATATGTTTTTAATAAAATATTCCCATTAATTAATACTTATTTAAATATAAATTATATCATAATTTAAGAAAGAGTAATGTAATTTTTATAAAGGTATGTAGTTTATATGAATCGTAAAAATTATTATTTTTTATTAATAAGGATTTTATTTAAAAGTTAAAATTCATCTATTTAATAAATTATTTTATTAAAATAAATATAATCTTTTATATCAACATTTATAAATTAGTCAAAAAAAATTTCATAATTTTCAATGAATGTTTAATTTTTTAGTAAAAATAAAATATAGTATAAAAATAATCTTAGTATTATGAAATCATAGTATAACAAAAGAAATATTATAAAATATATAAGAAGTATACAAGACCAAAATAATGTTCTCCAATAAAATAATTTGTTTTTGATGTTATTTCATTGATTTAATAATCCTTTAATGAATCTTATATAACCAACATTACATGTTATTGTCCTAAAATAAATTCATTATAATCATGGCTCACTTCCCCAATATAAATTTTGTAATTTAAATATGTTTAGTTCATAGATTAATAAAATACGAAAAACCACTCAAATTTTTCAAAAACAATGGTATAACCCATCATATGGTTTTTTTATTAATTTATCATATAGACTCCAAAAAATTCTATGAATTAATAAAACATTATCTAATATTTTCATATAATTACACACTAATCCTCACACTCCTCCTCACTAGATGACCTTTTTACATGAATTTAATCTCCCTATCACTATCCATAACTAAATCCATATGGTTGTATTCACAAGATCATTATAAGTTCGATTCAAGAATTTTGATGCACCCTCTCATTGTAAGGGATAATATCCTCGCATTTTTATCTCATTTAATTCATTTGTAATTATCCATTTGATTACAAATATTTCATATTATAATGTGTTATTTCACATGCATTTACAATCATTATAATTTCCATGTGATGAGATAACACATTTCACACTCATTAATCTCATATAGGAACCATTATGTACTCTCGTAAGGTTTCCATAATTATCCCACAATTTCAAAAAAAAAATTCTAGTGAATGCCCTTCCCCATTTTAAATTAAGGGTATTTAACTCAATGGAAGATTCATTCATTTTTTTACATTAATCAATGTTATCCAACCATATTAATTATGTTACTAAATGTGATGAAATATTTTCGGATGTTGTATGATCATTATGGAACACATATGAATTTACATGATATGAATGTGATGGGAGGGCCTATAATTATATAGGCATATAATTCATTTGGTAGTGTTTTAATATCATGATATACCAGTTATGGTGAATGATAGGATATCAAAAGCATGCTATGTTATGATTCCATGATGTTTATCCTTGAATTATGCTTACAATTTCATGTTTTATGTTGTTTCAACATTTCATGTGTTTCTTATATGTTATCATCTTATAAAATTCGTTGATGTTATAGATTTAGATTCTCACAATTTGGTGACATCATTTAATTCTTTTTTTCTAACATATATTCTAGTACCCAAGTCCCTTATTTTATTATTCACTTACAAATCTTTATAACTGACTCTGTTCTTATATATGTACCCAGTATATCATGTGATGTATTAAATGATCAACAGATTCTAATGTAATTTCATGTAATTTAATAATAACTTCATTATATCACTATTTAAAGTTGGTATTACATGTACATAATTACCCTTGAATCAATTACTCTTAATATTTTTGCTTTTTATAAAATGTATCATTATGTAATAAATCATGAAATAATTTGTATTAATGTTTTGTGTTTTCCTATGGTATCCTTGAGACCAGTCCTATAGAATCAATGTTTGGGTACGATGATCATGTGGATATTGTGTAATTTTTTTAATTATTTTTTTGTGGATGTTGATATCATATAAACACTACTACGAGTTTATTAAAATAAAGATGTTACTAGATTCTTTTTGGATATCATGTAACATTGTCATTTAACTCCTAGAGGATGCCAATGGGCATGTCCACTCGACTCCTCAAGTTATGTGAATGACATTTCCATTCAGGGAATTGAGAATATTGAGTGATATATTAATTTACTCTAAGACTTGTACTTTATTACATTTGAAATCTATTGTGAACATCCTTTTTTCATAGAGATGTTGTAGGTATAGATGGGTTGTTTGGCAGCTTGGTATGTACATGGCCTCTCAACACATGAATGTTTATAGTTTTGGAGTTCATACTAATTATATGTTATGTTTTCCAATTCATATAGTTCATTATTAAATACTTTTAATCTTATCACATGGACAAACACATTTTTTTAATGTTTAGTAATATACCTCATTGGTAGTGTCCTTCTATGTTGTACATGCCTTCATGAGCAGTCATGGAATTCCGGTAGCTGAGTAGCACTCACATGTTTCATGTATAAGAAGTAGGGATGTATTGGTTTTATTATTTACAAAGTATTATTGTTATGAGTTTGTATACTAGGAAGAAGTGATGCTTTATGTTATAGGGACTATTATACTTTTATCCTTTCAGTCATGTGTGTGATCATATTGGTGGTTGATCAATGTCTTGTTTATAGTTGTGACTATTGAGTCTATTATTTCTTCATTCATTCATATAGTTGTTTTGTTATGGATACCACTTATGATAATAGTATATATATTTATATATTGTTATTTATTTTTATTGAGATACCTTATTGAGGATAGTATCTCCCAAAATTTCTAATATAGACCATTTCTTCTAGTAGGCGACCTCTAATGTATGGGACGGAATTCTAGAGGTGATGTTGCATTCTAGATTAGACATGGTTTGCGCAACCCGGTATGGCCCACCCAGCAGGCCAGAAATCTTTATCACAGATGCCTTGTGGGGCGTTCCATTCCATGGTGTTGTGGCAAGCTATTCCAACATCATATGACCCCCCTGCATGTGGTTTCTAAACAACATTCCAGAGAGATCTCTGACTCACTGCCAGAGGATCTTGTCATACCCCAGTGGCCAAAGCCGGGAGTGACGCCTCACTTAGCACACTACCATGGCTTGATGACCCCTTCCCTCTGCTGCCAAAGTGGGCTGCCACCGAAGGTCACCATCAACCACTTTTGCATACACCATGTCTGCTCTTCTAGTCTATTCATTGTGTCTTCTATGCCTCTAGCCTCTATAAGATTTCTCAATCCCTGCTAAGGCCATAAAACATTCTTTCACCATTTTGATGGTTTGGTAACAAAGAACACACAAGGAGGAGGGGATATGGTCATGTTCATGTCGACCATCACCCTCCAAATTAGAGTATATACAATGGGTGGTTTAGGATTAATGTTATATCAACCAAATAAATTCAATCACGATAAAACAAAAAACATGAAAAGTCACCCTCCCTCAAGAACAAGAGAACTGCGGAACAACCTATTCATGGGATGATCCACATTGTTTTTGTTGAATGATTAATGAGAAAATGAATTCAAATAAATGCCACCCCTTCCTGGAGGATGCTTTTCATTGGAGTGATTTTTATGTAGGGATTATGTTGTCATTCACCGCTCTCTATTACTGTTCTTCAGGGTGCATCGATGTCACTGGTGATTCCCCGATGTTTGTCATTTGTTGTTGGAGAGGATTTATTATAGTAGAATCATCAGAGGAATTCAATTCTCTCCAACAGTGTCTCCAAATCCTTATCTCATTAAATGTGAAAGGGATCACTTCAATTCCATTATGATGTGTCATTATGTTGTTATGCTGTTTCATATACGAAACAATGTATCTTTTTCACATCTGTTAAAGAGCCTCATGAAAGGGGGTTCATTGTTACCTCATCACTACACCTTCGTATTTATGTTCCACCTATCAATGGTGATGAGAAATAAATAAAATAAAATTGGATTTATTTATTTTCTCCTCTAAATGGTAAAAAAATAAAAATATCTGGTCAACACTTTCTAGTCCATGATTTGTCCTTTCTAGGAGATTCCTGATGTTCTGAGTTCAACAGTGACCTCCAATTATTGATTCAAGCACAAATTTAAAAGATAGAAAATAATTCGTTCACATTTATGTAAATGAACATTAATGTTAAATATTATTTTATATGACCACTGAGCCTCGGAATCAGATGTCATCAATGTTTCTAGGATCAAAATAATCCCATAAAACATAAAAAAAATCATGGAATTTATAGGACATTACATTACCCCTACCTTTAGGGATTCACATCCCTGTGAGACAAAACCAGGCTAAATAAACAAATGGGTATACTGTGAACAAATCCAAGCCTCTCACTCCATTGTTATCTCATGGTGATTCATGTGTTGCCACCGAATGTGGACCAGAGGAGTCGACTATCAACAAGGGACCCACTTTTGTCGATACTTGAACTCCATCGGGAACTCTACAAACGTCGCCACATCATCAATGTCTATCTCGCCCCATTATGTGATGATATATGGAACATGTACGTACCTCCTCAGTTGCGACACATGGAAAACATCATGCAACCAGTGCATCTATTGAGGGTAGAGCTGGAAGTTATTCCAGATCGCCATGTCTTCTCATTATATGGAATGGATCTATGAACCTCGACGATTAATTTCCTCCCCAACATAATATATGCAATTCCTATCAAAGTGAGACCCTAAGGAACACGTAGTCAGCATTATAGAACTCTTAGGGCCTCTGTATCCTAGAATCGTAATATTTTTCCTTCTCTATGCAGTCCTCATCTTCTATTGGGTGATATACACCTTCTTAGTGGTATCACATACCAAATCTGAACCAATAAGTGGTAACTTACCTGGGTCGGTTTATCATAGAGGTGATTATCAAGGATTCCCATAAAATTCCTCTAATAGTAACATAAAAATTTTGGACTAGTAGCTATTGTTTTATGAAAACTTCACTAGTGATTGGTGGTCCTCCAAACTTCCACAAAAAATAGGGACGCACGAATGACGCATGTCCTCTAATGCCTATATTATCCACTCCATATGATCATTTTTTTGTGGATGAAGGGCTATGATGAAGTTCAATTGAGTCCCAATTTACTCTTACAATACCTTACAAATTTGAGATGTGATGTGAGTGTAACATTATGGGAATATCATCTATGGAATCCTTTGGAGCTTCACTATCTCATAGATGTATATGCATCCCAAGACCTCTACCGATCTCTACACATTAATTGGTAGGTAGTGAGCTGACTTGTTCGGACATTCAATTATCACCCAGATAAAATCAGGGCCCTTGTACTTGTGTGTTAATATCGTTAGGATGTCTATCTAGATACCATCCCACTTACACTCCTCTACCTCAAGTGGTTGTGCAAATCCAGCTAGATCCTAATGCTCAGCCTTCACTTGCAGACAAGTGAGGCATCCTGAAAAAAACATTACAACCACTTTCTTCATCCCAGGCCACCAATATTAACATCAATGATCCTGGTATATATTTTCCACTATAGGATGTTTCACCAAGGGAGGTGGGGGGGGGTATGGAACCCCTAAAAATATAATATATCAATGCCACTAGTACAATCATCCAGCTTTTGAAAAGGAATAACTATGAACGTCGGGCCTCAAAATTAACATCTACAATATTTCAATCAATACAATTCTATAGGAGTGGGGATTTAACAAGAAATTATTGACCGTAATCTTCTCCATAATAATCCACGAAGGATATCTGCATCATGGTGAGCGAATCTATCACCTAACTCAGTAGCTACAAACAAGACCTCCTTTTGAGCAAGTCTGTAACTACATTCCCCATCCTAGAGGTATAGACTATCTCGAAGTCATAGTGCTGGAGGATCTCATGACATCATTGTTGCATCATGTTTAGGTCCATTTGGGAGAATATATACCTGAGACTCTTGTGGTTAGAGAAGACTGTAAATTTTTCACCCATCAAGTAGTCCGGCCACATCTAAAAAGCAATGACCATTGTTGACAACACTATTTTAGGGTTCGCACAGTTTTGTTCATACTACCTCAAATTCCATGAAATGAAGGCGATAAATGATTTCTACTACATTAGGAAACAACGTAGTTTGGTCTATGATGTGTCACAAAAGATTACATAGCCAAATACTTCCACTTGTAGTCATAAGATGGTGGAAATCATCATTCTTCTCCAAAGCTCCACGAAACACATCTAGCACATCCCCATTCACACAAAGTGTTGTCCCATACTTTTCAAAGTTGATAAGGTGGTGATAATCTAGAAATATAAGGCATGAAATTCATGTATTACCAGGATTACCAATGGAAATTTGAACCCCAGTCACACTCTTGTGTGTCTCCCAATAAATCAATTACTCTATCTTCATCAGATCCACTTCAACTCCAACCACTAGGATGATGTATCCTAGAAAGTGGACCTACCGAATCATGAACTGGTACTTCGATAGCTTATCATAACGTTGTTGATATTGGAGTGTATCTATGACTATCTATAGGTATCTAGCATTCTCTTCCTCTGATGCCGAGTACACCAAGGTTTCATCAATGAATTCCACCACAAAATGGAAGAGGTAATGTTGAATGATCATGATCATGTGTCCCATGAACACTATTGGTGCATTGGTCATGATGAAGGGATTCAACAAGGACTTTTAGTGGCCATAATATCATTTTAAGGCTACCTTTAGTACATCCTCACCCCGTACCCAATGCTGGTGGTAGCCTGACTAGAGATATATCTTCATGAACTGCCTCTCTATATTCAGCGGGTCGAAGAAGTCATTAATTATTGGAAGTGGATATTTGTTTTTCACGGTCACCTCGTTCAGGATCCGGAAGTTCACAAATATCCCCATGATCTCATCTATCTTCATAGAAAACAAAACTATGGATGCTAGTGGTAATATTTAGGGCCTCATGAACACATTATCCTACAATTCAACTAGATGTACCCTCAACTCATGAAGCTCCACATGAGCCATCAGATATGACGGTGTGTAAATTGGTGTTGTACTGGGGTACAGGTTGATGCCGATGTATACCTCTATACAGGGAGGTAGTCCTAGAACATATTCAGGAAAGATATAAACATACTCATCCACCATAATAGGAATTCTAGGAATCCTCTTATCCACCACACCATGGGTGAGGTTATCTAACTAGTGAGTGATCAGCTGCACCATCCTCTATAAAATTTCATCATGTTTTCTATGAGTTCCCTTATCACTAGTGAAGGAAACCATGGTCCCATCCTCACATAAACACAACAATCTACACCAAATATAGTCCATTTGTTGTATGAACTGTGGATAAACTATCCATTACCATGACGAAATCGTAAGGCCTCAACACTGCTACTCTGAGATCCTACTCAAACCTCTTGCCTCTATGTGTATGATCACACTGTTGGTACCAGTTTGTAATAACCAAATCCCCTACTGTATGATTTTATAATCATACGGATCTCGCCAACGACTCCACCAGAATCTCTAAGTCTTTTTGAAGTTTATGGAAAGGAAAGATTAAATAGAACCTCTTTCTATAAGAACTGTATAAAATTTGGAGAAGATATACATTATACCACTAATAATATCTGTAGCACCAGGGTCAAAATTCTCCACTAATTAAGGCTAAGAATACCCATGTCAACCTGCTCTTGGAGGCCATGGTGGACCACCTAGGGCTTCTGGTGGTAGTACCTAGAACAGTCGCCCACCGCGTACTACTCAGCCTGCTCCACTACCTCAAATTCCACCATATTGACCTTATTTCTTGAACCTCTGCCTCTATCTAAGCAGTTCCTAAATGATATTCTGATCATTTGTGTAGTGGTTCAGACAGTCATGAGCAATGGGTCCATACCTACTACACGAGTTGGACACCCAACTCCTTTGGTGACCCCTAGCCCATTGGTGGCCTCAACCAACTAATCCTGTGTTGTGGGGTAACCCTATGGATGTTAAGGACCGCTTGGACATCTAAATAGTCATTCTACTACCCTTTATAGATGACTCGGCCACCTGTTTCCCAATGGTAGTGCCCAATGTCGGTTCGTTCTCTCCATGGATGATCTCTCCCAATAGAGATCTCTTTTTCATTCCTTCATGATTGGGGATGCTGAGGGAAATCAATTATTCCTTGATCTTCCATTGGATTCCCTTATCATAGGATTGAGAACTAAATAAAGGGCCTTAGACCATATCTGAAGATTTTCGACAGAGGTTTGTGAACCTTGTAGAGTACACATCCACTGACATGTTTCCCTGTTGTAGGGGATGCACCTCCATTATTGGAACATACCACTACATCTTGGGAGGAAATACTCATAGAAAAGACACCCGATGTCAGCCTAGGATTTTATACCCTTATCACGACATAGAATTTTCAAACTCTACTATCTCCCTACCGACCCCGGATGAATTCTCACAGCTATGATCTCCATCAGGTCTAGTGGCATCCTCACTAAGTGGAAGACATGTGTCACTGCCTCCATCCAGTACTCAACAGCCTAAGGTTCTATCTCTCTCCACTAATCCTGGGAGGTCTCAATCTTGTGAACTCTTGATAGGTGTTGAGCGTACATGCATTCTCTTCAAGTAACGCTTGTAGTAACTGCTAATAAACGGGTGGTGGCAATGATGGTGCACCCCCTAGTTGGTCCATATCTAGCTGGGGTCCCTAAACCAATGCCTCATCACTAGGCAGGCTATCCTCATGGTCACACAACCGAATCCCTGGTGGTTGTCCGTGTGGAGGCATCTTGAAATATGTCTTGATGTACCTAGTTGAATAGATTATACAAGGTGAACTGTGTGTTATTCAAGAATAAAATCAAGAAACCCTCAATTTCTATATGATTCATGCAACAACTGTTTTTATGTATAGATCCAAAAAGAAAAATTCAAGGTCCTAGTTTATGGATGTGTTGGCCATCGCACCAACACAAGACATCACAAATATGAATGTTTAAATATAAAAATTTAACATTGTTTCCCAAAATCCAAACAACAGAGTCATGTTCTTTTAGATATAACCAACCACCTCTATTTCAACATTTTCACAACCCATCCACTAGGCCCCATGCCATGACTCCCCCAAGCCCACATCCTAAATTCCACAGGTTGGCGACTAGCGCCAAAGGCATAAACCTATAAGTGGGAGTCATTTTCATATGTACCTATACACAAACACACACACAACCTTGTTCCGAAAACTATAAAGGTAAAACTATCATGCCACTAAACAACTATTGAGTAGAAATTAAAAGATATAGGTCAAATAGGCTAGATTACAAACCCAAAAATATCAAATAGGGAACTAATAAATTATATAAGATATCAAAAAATGCATCCTCTAAAAAAACATGATTTGTAACTATGGAGTAGATTCCAAGAGCCATATAAGTACACCTCACCTTCCTGATATCACTAGGAACCACTAGGTACTTGGCCACCAAGTCCTCCATCATAGAGGCAGTCATCTGCACTATACAAAACACATGCAGGTGATGACCATGTAGTGGTGAGTAATGCAATACTCAGTAAGGACAGAAAGAATAAGGGAAATTCCAAAAAAATCCTCAAACTAACCATGAAGCATGCTCACGAAGGAAGACAGATCACACAGTTAGAATATAGAGTACAGAAAGAAAGACCATCTGTCATATCACATAACTCCTTGGGATGATGTGGTACTCCTCCATGATTATTATTTTGGGTTTGATGGGTCACACAGAGATTCCCCCACCCCACACCGTTTGGGCCATCTGGGTAACACAGAGCTACATCCCACTATCCTTGGAATGTTATGGTACACATCCATGATGAGTAATGTAGGAATACTGGTTCACATAGGGCTGATCCCCACCGGGGGCCTGTCGTGTCCCACAGAGTTGCATCCCACATTTTCCATCATACTGTGTTACTCTTTACCGAATAATATCATGGGTCAGTGAGGTCACATAGAGCCACTCCCCACCATGTGTCTTCTGGGTCACATAGAGCCACTTCACATTGGGCAAACATAGATAATCCACTCACGATTTCATGTCATCATTATTTGGGTCTCAGTAACCCATAGAATCTCTTCATGTAGTGTGCATGATCTTGGGAGAAACCACCCATTGATTAATTCATCTTATTCCAATTTCCAAAAAAATTAACTTTTGATTATTCCAAAAGATCCGCCTCTCCACGATGTTTCCAATGCCATAAATGAATCTTCAATTGGAATCCTGGTTCGATGGATATTAGTGTTCTAGTAAATAGTGGTTGGTTTCATTTGGGAGGAACCTACCCCAACAAACCTCACTTGTGGGTTACGCATGACCCGGTTCAGTTCGAATGAATGTACCTGACCTTGTTCATGTTTAGGCCGCCCTGGTCCAATATGGATACCAGGACAAGACCATTGGACCTTGATGGGCCTGGCCCAGTTATTCTATGGGTCCAGCCTGCCGGGATGGATGACAACCCGGTCCCATCTGGCCCAACTCATAAACGGAAGTCCGGTTTGTTCCCACCCTAAGCTGCTCGACATATCAGGATTAAGTTTTAAGCCCAGACTATAGATGTGGGATGCCATCATTTCTATCTTGGGCCACATAGCAGCCTAATTCTCCCACCCATTTCCTACCTTCCCGATGGTCCGGACATCTCTATCCTAAAAACAAAGAAGGGAATTCGGTTCCAGTGCACCACATCCATCTGAATTTTCATCTTTTGATCCCCCATTTCACTATGTCACTCGAAGACGTACCTGGAATAACTACGGCCCACATAGAGCTACCCACTCCACCTAAAACAGTCATATGGCTACATCCCTCCTCCAGCCACTAGCCTGTTTCCAGTGGCTCTTATTGCACCGCTGTGGCCCATGCCAGCTTTGATATCTCCCATAGTGCACCGTTGTGGAACCCCGTATCCTGGCTGTGGCCACCACCACCGACGAACTCTTTCTCAAACCACCTTTTCCACTGTAGTAGTCCTTTATTCACGCAATCTATTCCTCCATCCTCCATGAGATGCCCCGTTCACTTCTAATGGAAAATAAATTTCTTTCAGCCATTTCAAAATTTTTCCCACGAAGAACGCACAAGGAAGATGGGATTAGACCTTGTTGTCATCGGTCTACACCTTCGTTATTGGAATTTTAACATGTGGTGGATTAGGATTGAATTTCTATCAACAAAATATATTAAATCCGAATACAAAACCCCAAGAAAGGCACCCTCTTGCAAGAACAAGGGATACATGGATACTCATATTCTTAGGTTGATCCAACTTTATTATTTTTAATGAATAACAGGAAAATGAATTCAAATCCAAGTAACACCATCATAGAGTATGTTCATCATTTGATCGATCTATGGAAATGGATTATGTTGGCCTTCGTCAATTTCTAGTCCCATTAATCGTGGTGCATCGTTATCACTGGAGATTATCCAACATTTGTCATTATTTTTTGGTGAGTATTTCAATCCATATATTTTTCATAGGAATTCTACACTCATCTGTATTTTATCCAACACATTATCTCTTTAAAAGGGAATTATGTTGTGTGTTCTGGTTACACTGCATCATCACATCATTTCCCTATTTCATTAGTGAAACAATATATTTGTTACAGTTCAGTTAAATATCCTTATTAACGGAGTTTCATTGTCACCTCATCTCTACACCACCATACAGATAAGCCACCGCTCCAAGTTGACGAGAAATAAAAAAAATAACATTTTATTTTATTTTATTTCTCCACTAAAATGCCTAAAAATTAACTTTTCTGATTGACCCTTGTTTGTCAAAAATAGGTCCTTTCAAGGTGAATTCTGACATTCTGAGTTCAAAAGTGCCCTCATATTTCATTATCCACGCACTGGTTTAAAGGGTTATAAAAAATCTCTTGCACATTAATATCAATAAACTAAAAAAATTTCAAATTTATATTATGGGATCATGGGGCCTTGAAATTAGGTGTCGTCAATGCGTCTCATCTGAAAATAATCATATATAATTTAAAAAATTACATGTAATTTCAGGGACATTACACCTACCACTCAAAAATCCCCCAAATTCATCTTTACTATGAAAAATAACCATTAGTAGATATAATCCTATAATGGGATCAAACCAAACCAAAGAGATAAAATATTTCGAAATATAACGTGAGAGTTAAGGGAATAAGAAGTGTTATTTAAAAAGTTTGAATAGAATGAATTTATAGAATGTAATGGGGGAATATTTCCATTACTCGGGAAATGAAGTTATTGAATATAAATTCCTTATTAATTTTGATGTTGTAAATATGTTCATTTGATTTTAAATTATATAATTGGTATACTAATGATTTGTTTTTTTAGTCAAAAATTATAATAACATAATGATAAAATAATAAAAAAACCAATAAATATTGAAAATTTAATTTTAAAAAAATTACTAAAAATATTTTTTATGGGTTACACATTATTATTGTTACTAATGTATGACATGATGTATTTAATAATTTATAACAATTATTTTCATATCAATGTATTATTGAAATTAAATAGATAAAAATAATAATAAATTGTATGGTTTTTTCTAGAACATTATTTAGTATAAATATGATATTTTTTAAAGAATAACATCATATTAATGTGAAGAGAATTTTAATAGAATCTCCAAAAAAATATATATTTCAATACAATTTTTTGATTATTTATAAATTAATATAAATTTACATTTATCTAACATTAATTAATGGGTAAATATTAAAAATAAATTTATTCGATTCATAAAGGGTATATTTATCCTAAAAAATATTTTACACTCTGCACTCTTATAATAAAATTAATTTTTATCAGCCCAATAAAATTATTCTAATAAAAGGCATTTAATACCTTCCTTCATCATTTCTAAATTTGGTAATAAGTTCATTTTATTTTCAAAATAAATTTTTTAAAAAGTAAATATTATTTACCAAGATTAAATGTATATTTTTTCAAAGAATATTTTTATAAATTTTATATATTTTTCATCTAAATAAATTCATCAATTTTTTATTAATATTATTTTATTTAAAAAATATAAAAAAATAAATTAACACTAACATAATTAGTAATTTATAAAAAATAAGAACAACAATAGTTAATAATTAAAATGAAAATGCTATAAAATAATTCTTCATATATTTCTTATGTTTTATTTTATTATATACTTTTATAATATTTTGATATTGAATTAGATTTAATATAGTTAAAATTTATAAAAATTATGTAAATGTAATGTAGGAATTGTAAAAAAATATTTTTTTATAAAAAAAATATTATTATAGTATGTATTTAATTAAGGATAAAGGATAAAATTGATATAATCTATCATGGATCAAATTTAACTATATCATTGAAAAATGTTGACTTTATTGAATATCATTGTTTTGTGGTAAATTAATACTGTCATGTCTCAAAAAAGTTTTTCCTCCTCACTAAACTAACTCCCTTGTGATTCCATCATTTCCAGTCCCTATACAATAGTTTCCAAGGACATACCAGGCATTTTGTCTTATTAATGGAGTTCAATTATACCAACATTAAGTCGCAAATTGGAATTATATTTACCTTTAAACACTACCCATTCATACTCTTCTATATCCATATTTATTTTTTTCATCCACTATTCCAATATATATTCCAATGAACACTAATTACATGATAAATTTCGATTAAATATTTCAGACTTCACGGTGAGTATTATCCAATATCTAAAAATTTCATCTCTATATTTCTCATCCACCCTCCACCAAAAAAATAATAAACATATTGGTATAATGAAATAATATTCATTATTATACTTAAATATAATTATAATGATATAATAACTATTATCAATATATCTCCCAATCATTAATTAATTAAATCGTAAATCGTGTTATGTGTTGACTACCTCCTCCATGAATTATGTATTTTATTTTAAGTCACCATTTTACAAGGATTGTTATAATAATGTATTTAATTAATGGAAATTATATTTATGAAAATATTAAAATTATTTATATAATTTTTCAATTCTATTAATATATAACCCATTATAAATATTCATCATTCTATTAATTAAAAAATTTCTGAAGTAATATCGCCATCATTTTCATCTTATGGAATCATAAAAAACAATCATGGAGGTAAAAGAGAGATTTATAAATAATTATAGAACATATATTATATCACCTCGAATAATATATTTTTTCTTTAATTTGTTTCATTTATTGTGTATGGACATTGATATTTATATATGTGTGTGATATAACTAAAATCACCGACATCTCATAATGAAAATGAAAAATAATTAATTAAATAACATATAATGATATATTACTATTAAAATATAAAAAGGGATAACATAATTTAATATTATTATATAATTTTTTTGTATTATATATATGTTTGTTATGTAGGATGTTAAATTGATAATGTAGAGGTTGAAAGTAAGGTTTAAGGTTTCATCTTAAGTTCTATTTATTGTGACATGTTTGGTTATCATGACATATTCATATTTTACATGGTTTAATTATTTAATTATTAGAATATATTATTATTATTGTTTATTTTTTTATTTACATTTCATTTGATGGATACATAATTCTATCTCATTGTATTTAAAATTTTTCAAAACCGAAAGGGTCATTCAAAACTCTCTCTTAATTCCTTCAGTTATAAAAATAATTATTGAACACTATGATTATATGTATGATTAATATTTTCCAATTATTTTAAAAACAATTACACATTACTTTATGTGTATTTACAATTATTTCTCATAAACTCATTTCAATATGATTATACTACAAGGAATAGGGTTTTTAGGGGTTGTGGTTAACTCAACCACATGTCATTGAATTAAAATCATTAGTCATGAACAAAATTATTATACCTCTCATTTATACCCCACTATGATTTTATCATATGGTGATTTATATTTTTTATCTATGGAATTTACAATTTCCCTTCAATTTAATATTGTATTTCATTCATAAAAAAAATAAATGTTATTATGAATTATTCACATATTCTCTAATGGGTATTTTTTTTATCGTCATTCATATTCTTTATTTCACCATATAATTTAAATTATATTTCTGGAACATATATAATAATGAATTAATAAAATTTTTATATTTATCCTTTAACCTTTTATAAATATTTTTTTATCCTTTTAAGATATTTATTTTAATAATGGTATCAAATGATTTTATAATTTTTTTTGATTATATGAATTATCATCCACTACAAATTTAATTTAGAAAAACATTATTTATTATTCAATACACTATTATTCAAATATATTTCAAAATAATGTTTGAATAATTTTAAATTCCTACTACTCAAAAACAATAATTTTGAAAGTGATATTTAACTTTTACTTTTTTAAGATAATAGTAAAACTATTTTATGAATTATCTTTTTAGAATGTCACTTAAATTTTCTACATTATCACTGAAGGATCTATCTCTATTGAAATTATATTTTAGGACTCATCCTATAAATTCTCTTATATTATAATCCTTTATTGTTATGTAATTTTGATATTATTTGATCAAATTATTAATGTCATATTCATATGACACCATTTCATATTATGTGAACCCCATTTTATTTCTAATCATTCTTTATGATTTTATATATGAATGATTTACTATATCAATAATGAATTTAGTTTATCATTTAGAGATGGGTAGGTTTATTAAATAAATATGACGTGTTTGTTTCTTTAAATTCACATGATAGGATAGGTCCATTAATTCCAGGACATGGGTTGGGTCCATTAAATCCCTAAGATGGGTTGATAACATTAAATCCTAAAGATGGGATTGGTTTGTTAAGGTCCTTAGATTGATTGGGTCTATTAAATACATAATATGTATTGGTCCCAATAATGAAATCATATTGGTTGGGTAAAAAAATAGCCTAAGGATGTTTCAGTCTATTGAATATATGAAATGGTTTCGGTCTATTTCATCCATACAATGTATTTGATAATGGTTTATATGACATGAGTCCTGGATGATCAATTAATATTATTTTTATGTTATCAATATGATGAATGGGTATTATATTTAAATTAACATCATGATTTTTGGACATTATATTAATGATTAAAAAATGATTTGTGTATATTATTTTCATGTTCACAACATTATGCATGGATATATTCAATGTATATTTTTTCAACAATGTTATGATTTTTGTTGATTATTCTTGTGAATCATTTATATGATATTGGACTATGTTATGATTTATATTTCATGATCATTAATTCATTATTCTATACACTTGTTACATGGTATAATTTTGATCATGTGGGATTATATATCCTTATATTATATGAAAAACTTATATTATCCCATTTCAATATACTCATATAATTATTTTATACTCATGTTTTATCATTCTTATTATCTAACCCTTGATGAAATGTTGATAATTTTTCCCTTAAAAAGATTTTTATCATAACCTATTATTATGTTTTCCTTCCCAAGTATGTTATGATTAATATAACATATTATATATTTATATGGAGGTATAGTTTGTTGTGATTATAGAGAAATTTTCAGCTTTATTTGAAAGATTAATTTTATTTACATAATCTCCAATGACACTAATATTTTGGGTTATATGATTTGCTAGAATATTTCACAAATATAATGTTGAAATAATGATATGATGAGTAAAATTATATAAGTGTTATTAGACAGTCTTATCTTGTATCAATTCATGTATTTAGAGAATATATTATTAGCCCCAAATATTAGAGTATGGGTCTCAGGTGCTTCTGCATGTATATAGGGAGAAATTATTCTCTAATAACATGTGTGTTGGAAATGTAAGATCATCCCCAAGACATTATTTTGTACCAAATATGTTATATGATATTTTCATCCCCTATGGGATGTTAGTTGTGGGATGTGATGCCTTGCGAATATAGTTACATGATGGATGTATTGCCACATTGATATTTGTTATGGATATGAGTACGGATGTGTAACCCATGTGATATATGTTTTAGGTGAGATGAGACATCATTACCCCTTTTATTTTTTTTAAATGTGGTGAGATGTTATGCCCATAGTGACTGGTGATGTTTTGAGCTGGGATATACTGCCCATTATAATGGATTTTATAATTAAAGGGCAATATAAATCCTTTTTTGGGGGCTTTCATGTTAATTTGGATATACTAACCTTTATGATATATGGATATTATAGGAGGAATATTCTACCCCTCACATTATATGTGATGTGAGATAGATGGGATGATTTAAGATACACTACTGGAAATAAAACCTATACCTATGGTTCAAAACTGTGGGTATAGCCCCTGAAACCGTGGGTATAGTCTCTACCCATAGTTTTGGGAACCATGGGGCTAAGAGGCATTGAAATAGGGGTATAAAATGATGCCCATGGTTCTGTAGAACCACGGGTATGGGTGTGTCACTTTTTTGAAAACCGTTGTACAGCGTGGCACACACTGCCCCCGAGCTTTTCAAACCGTAAAGATTTATATTAAAAAAGGGAGACACTGGGATTTGAACATGGGATGGCCCACAACACCACCACCTTCACTAAACAACCAAGGCAAACACATTTCAAAATTTATATATAAATATATTAATATATCAGCTAGTCAAAAATCAAAGATGCCGAGAATCGAACAGAAAACCACTGGGAATGAAGATGGCTCCAGACCAACTGAGCAACAGAAAGTTTGTGAATATATCGATAAACCTATTTACTTATATTAATTATAACTCATTTATTAGAAAAAAACTCACTAGGATACGAACAAGATATTGTCTTTAACAATAAATATTACCCGACCAACCAACCTATAGATATTATTAGTATATATATGTGTATCATTGTAATTATATTAATCCAAACCGTGTTCTTGCCAAATATTTTGTTGCCTCGCATATTTGTTTTCAGCGGGAAAGCTATGCCCATAGTTTGGCCAAACCATGGTTATAGGTCTTAAAATAAAACCCTCAATGCCCACAATTTTAAAAAAACATGTGTAAAGGTCTTCAAAAAAAACCCTATACCCACGATTTTACCAAAACTGTGGGTATACGTCTTGTAAGAATACACATATACCTACGGTTTTTCCAAACAATGGGAATAGGTATTTAAAAAAAATCTATACAGATGGCTTTGGAGTAAACCATCAGTATGGATGACCTATAACCACAGTTTTGGAAAACTATGTGTTTATGACCCCATATTATCCCTATACCTTCGGTTTTCAAAATCCGTTGGTATAGGGGTACTCTATACCCACAGTTTATAGAATAACCATGTGTATATGGACATTTTCTAGTAGTGATATTCGATACGACAAGTGTGACGTATATCCCAACATATGCATAGAGTTGTTTTTGAGTTAATGATACATCATCCCATTATTTTTTATGAGTAAATTATAGTACGGTCCATCCTTAATGGAATCTTATCTAAAGATAAAATGAGACACAATAAAACAAGTCGAAGCAGGTCTAAGACTAATTTCATGATGTCATATTATGTACTAAAAAATGAATGGTTTATTCAAGTAGTCATAATAAAAAATTTACTTTAATATATATCTATATATAATGGTTTTTATAAGGGATATAATTATTCGTGGACAATTGAGATATACACCCACAACCTACTTGGGCACCCAAATGAACATGTCACCCAGATAATTGTCATTAATATTTGACTAACAGGCCTGGTACATGTTGATGGGGTTGAGAAGATAAATTGGTATGAGAGTAATTTTACTTTGGTGAGGATAAGGATTGATATTGTTAATCTTTTATTTTATATAAATTATGATTTTATTACTTTAAAAGATCATAAAATATTTCACTTGTTTATGCTGTTTGACTAACTATCTCCATGTGTTATTCAATATTTCTTTGTGTATTTTTTTACTCCATATATAATTACATATTATTTAATCTAATGTGTTATCATAGATATTTTGTTATTTATTTATGTTGTTCTTATGATACTAGGGGATATAGGATTCTTATGTCATATTATCTGACCCTGTCAACTTATTTACAACCTAGGGCAAATGGGGAGGTGTGCTAAAGGTCACCCGGTGCCTCTAAACTGGTAATTGAAATGGTAAGATATTTACATAAGTAAAAAATATTTTTATAAATATATAATTACTATTTCTATACCAAAATAAGATAAATTTAAATTTATTTTGAAATTTCAAATACATTATTGAATGGTTTTCATGAAATTAAATAATTTGAACAAATAATTTTATGCTTGAAAATTAATTTATTTTTTACAAATTAATTGATTTTATTTACTATAATGTCTATAATATGTATATGATGGATTTTATTAGTGAAAATTTAGAGACAAGGTTTGGTTTCCATCTTCAACCACTCCTATTAGAAGGGATTTTTTATTTTTCATTCACTAAGAATGTGTGACCCACATCCTTTAAAAAAAATATTAAGTATTTAAATTATTATTATTATTATTGTTACATTGTTATAGTGTTATTGTTGTAATTATTGTCTATTTATTGTTTTTATCATGATTATAGTATTCTATGAAAATTTAATTTTATATTTTTTGTAGGACGTGGAAAACCATAACGTTGTATGAATAAATAAAACACGGAATCTGCATAGGGATATAAAACAAGAAATTAAGAAAAATCTAAACTAGAGGATTTTTATGGATGTGAAGGAATGTAATGAAAAATGGAAAAAACACCATGAATTGTGACTCATTATGGAAAGACATAGAAGGCTGTGAAGATTAGTTGAATGTATGGTTTTGAAGACTACATTGTGGTTAAATGATCATTGTGAATATAGGATATCATGAAGAAACCAAAACATCTTTTGTAAATTTATCCTATGTTGTCTGACATATGATGATATGAAATTAAGAACCATACCTAAAATATATATATTATGATATTAAATAAATAGATTCAAATATTATACAAAGAAAAAATTTAAAGATATAATGATTTCCTTGATCAAATCATGATACTCAAGGAAGATAATGAATATAGTATGAGAAATATGAAAAATCACATCTTGTATTTGTTATATTATTTAGATTATTGTAGATTATCATTATGGTTTATAAGATAAATTTATGAATTTGGTGAAGTTTTAACAATGTTTTGTGATATTATGATGTCAATTTTTGGATTCCTTGAAACTGGAATGTGGATCTAAAAATCATCGTATTGTTTTTTTATATCGACAAAAAAAGAGTATTCTTCCCACCATGGATTAAAACCACTATGTTTTAATACTATGTCTTCAAACAACAACATGGTTAGTAAAAAAATTATTAGGATCTAAAAATTATTATATATTTGTGATATTTTAAATCTATATTAATTATGAAAACACACACACACACACACACACACATATATATTAGTGATATATGGTGTGTCCCACTAAAATTTTATAATTTATTTTAATGGGAATTTAAGAGAAATAAAAGATAAAATAAGTGGAATATGAGATAAATATGGATATAAATTTATATAAAAGAATCATAATGAAACATGGAAATGGAATGATGTATAGAAACACACAAAAAAGGAGAAGACTTCATTTGGTTATCTTATGTTACAAACCAACTAGATATACCCCTAACTAAAGTATACATGAAACCAATGACATGACCCGAAGAGATTTCTCATCAAATTCCTCATCAGATAACCCATCGATATAGGATCTAAAGGAAAATTAAGGAAGAACCACATAGAGTTCCTAACCCCCATAAGCTGAATACTAAAACATGTGCATAAACCATAAACCATAGGGAATTTTTTCCCACATATAAAAGAAGATACATGATGCACATACATAACAAATGGAAGCCAAAAATGAAAAAAATAAATATGTATATTCAAAATCCCAATACTAACTTTTGTATAAATAAAATTCCAAAATATGGAATAAATATAATGGAACACATCTAACAAAACCAGAAATGATATCTAATATATGAACTATTAATCCATGTGATATGTGTGAAATGTCCCACCATCTCACCACCAGCAACCCAAGACCTACATACATGATCCTCATCGCCTTACTACAATGCCTTTCATTTTCCTACATAAACAAATACAGGGTCTACACATTGATAAAGGGGTGTATAGGGGGTGTGTGGAAAAGGGTCAGTAGGTTCCCACCATTGTGTTCCATATCAACTATGTTACAAATTTTCCAAAATGATCAATTTATAGAAATAATATATCTTGATAAGGTGTTATCCTATTTCATATCTCAAAACCATTTTAAATAAATTCCCATTTCCCACAATTCTTATACTAGAAGGGTAAATCAATTAAATGTTTATCATATTTATCAATGAAGGTATTAAAATTCTAAATAGAATAAACTATGAACATGTAAATAATTCTATGGTTTACTATATTTTAGGCTTCCTAGATCCCTTTTATATAATCATTGAAAGGATTTCCCATCAAACCCATAGACAAATTCATTGAATATATGTTGTGGACGAAATCCACTGAAATTTCCCCCCCAACCATTACCAAATCTGTATAATATGTCATGATTAAACTAAGACTAGAGATAAAAGGATGACGACTTTAATAAACACCTTGAAAGTATAAAAAAATATGGTATATTACTATATTATCCATCTGTGTACCCCAGGATACACATATATGACATTTTCCAAATCATTTCATCAAAATTATTTATTGAAAAAAATTTCCTAAGTGAATTTAAATATGATTTGAAAATACATTGTCTTTTTTCAATATAATGGGAAAGTAATAATTTCTCAAAAAAACCATTTTACAGACACACAAATTGATGAATCAGGGAATTTTATTTAAAAAAATTTATTAAACTAGATAATTCAAGGTTCCCAAAGTAAAGGATAGAGAAATTACCACCAACCTCAACACATGTCACACACCAAATGAAATAAGATCCAAAACCACTATAAGGAATATAGAATTACACTCAAATTCCTTGTTAATGAAAACCAAATTATAGAATAATAACCAATAATAGAAAGGGTCAGTATTGAGGTTATGCCACACATACCTAGAGAACCATGCATGCCACACCACAACCAAAATAGGGAAATACACCTAGAGAATGATAACCCAGTGGATTTTGAAATATCAAATATGAATCAATACATGTGGAAACTATTCCATAAAAATAGCCCAATTTATCTTCATTAACCTATGTTAATGAAGAATCATAAGGGATACTTATCAAAAGAGTTGTTGTGAATCAACCATGGGGATTGAGAACCAAAAAAATTATTCTGTAATATGAGGAAACACCCAAAATATCATGGACACGAGGTCTAGATAAGGTTGGATTGTTTATTAATAAATTACTCTAAGAGTTACATGAAAGGAAGATAAAACCACATGGGAATGAGTTGTTAAATATTTAAACCATTTTTTATGGAGTAAATACATCATTTTTCATATATACTACAAAAAATTATTAGCTTAAATTTATCATGTGTGAAGGCTTTATATTATAAGAATTATTCTTTAAATGTAAATTTATTTTATAGCCTAAAAGTATTTGTGGCATAAACTATTTAAAAAACATGTTCCTTATCACAAATTTACATCATAATTGAAAAATTAATTGAGTAAATTATTTCTACAGGTTGTAAAAAATAAATACCCCTGTAAAAAACCACAAAAATGATTCTTATGCACTTTGATTCCAAAAAACACACCCATAAAAATTAAAATAATTTTCTTTAATATCAAAATTATTAAAATTTTCAAAAAAATATGAGTTTTATTTCTTAGGAAATCATACTAAATAAAGGTTCTTAAGAAAAATATGAGTCTACTACTCCCTTACATACAATTCAAGTACCCATGTATCCTGTGATTATAGTCCATGTTATTATACAACACTATACAAAAGAAGAGACTTCCCATGCAAGAAAATCAACTTAGAATTAATTATATCTATTGGTTTTATCCAATTAAAACATTTTTATACTAATAAATATCTTCCAAACACATATCATTAGAGGGATATAAATTGTATTATTGGGATTATATATTCCCAAAATAACTCCTTAAAATTTAAAATGATAAAAAATTATTATCTAATAAGAGATTTGTTCATATCACCCAATTAAATTTGACATTTCTACATATCATGGAACTTGATTTCCCTTTTTTCCATGTCTAAAGTGACCCAACCAAGGAGAAATTTTCAAGAATACATGGTCACCAATTGAAAACTACAACTGATAGAATTGATGATATTTATATAATTTAATTCAAAACTATACTAAATAAATATGTTTATGTATATCATGGATTCCCACAAAAATCTCTTAAATGAGAATTGATACTGTAATAGAGGTATTTCCCACCTCCTCCCAACAAAGAGGTGACATACATGGGAGACCATACAGTTCCACAAAGGGAGACATTTATAGTGATGAAAATTAATAGTTTTTTAATAAATCATAAACAATCTCAAATAGATATCCCATGATCCACAAATATCTATTATTCATGCATGGATCATATTCCACAAGAACAAAATAATACATCATTTCTAAATATCCCTCTTTGGATGATAAGCTATACAATTCGAATCATGTGTCCAAATCCCCTCTTATTAACTTATCTAGAATATGGATTAAAAAATGATAGTTATCTATGACATTTATAGATGGGGCACCATGGAATTAATGATCTTGTACACATATTGCTTACCCAGAACATCAACCACAATGATTCCCAAAAGAAAATTAATTATAAAGATTTTATCAACTGATAAACTACCACACAAATATAATTCTTCACTAAATATTTCTTGGTAAATTAAATAGAATAATCAAAGGCTAATTCCTCCCATTTCTTAATTATA
The DNA here is from genome assembly GCA_963277665.1 of Viscum album. Lineage (NCBI taxonomy): Eukaryota > Viridiplantae > Streptophyta > Magnoliopsida > Santalales > Viscaceae > Viscum > Viscum album. Next base: position 118,212,734 of record OY728127.1, read on the forward strand.
CTAGGATTAGTATGGAGGTGACATAATGGTTTTAAGTGCCCTACCATAAACTACTCGTATATGTAAAAGTGTGACACATAATAATAAATGCCATACATTATATCCAGACAATAAAATATTCACCCTATATCATAATATATAGTCATTTTTATTGAGTGAATGGACCATGAAATTAATTAACAATATTAAAACAATTAATTACAAAAATATTTTGCTACAATAATCTTATCATATAATGGAATAGTACCATCACAAGTGAGAGGCTATACTTAAACAACATCTACATATTTTAAGGTTTCCTTGATCCCTATTAACTCATCATCAGGCTATTAGAACAATATAATATAGTATAGGAGTCATGGAAATAAATGAATAATCATCAAAACCATAACAAATTCATCTCCTTGTGTGTCTCGATGAATCAAAATCAAATAGTTCGATCTAGTTCCACTCTTCCTATGATTACCAAACAACATGTGGTGTATCATTGTAATTTTGATCATCTTTTATGTCATTACCCATCCCTATGGTGTAAGAAATAATTAATTCGAACATCTAAAGGTATTATACCCATCATCATTGATTAGGATTAAATTGATCATGAGAAAATATTTCTCTCATACATTTATGACCAAAATCCCATTAAATTATCCCGAAAAATACTATAATACAAAAAGTTAAATGCATTCATACCTAAGAAAAATAAAAATAATTTTTATTGTAATTATTGTCTTTTGGTTGATTCTGATGGGATCCATATGCCATAATGTGATCATACATCATAATAACATATAATGGACCGACAAAAAAATCATAACAATTCACCAAATACCCATTATTAGAGTCACATAAGATCAAAATGGGATTTGATGTAACACATTATTTCAATTTATCAAATGTATCTTTATATTTTTCAATCCTTGTGATGTTCACCCATTTAGTTAATGTTTTTTGAATGGTGAATCAATCTTTGATAAATCCTTGATAAGTTTCTTATATTATCTTGCAATATAGGTAATGAATTATATCTCGATGACACTTCATGGATCATCTGATAAAAAGATAGACTTCACCTTTTCATGATTGGCTAATAAAACATGCTCATATATGATGTTCTCCCATCAACATCACTTATTTTATATAAAACATTAATTTTTAAAATTTCCATAAATTCAATAGATACATATAATTTTGAAAACTAATGCTTTGAGGGTTCGCATGATCAAGATATATTCCCATATAAATTGGGATATCATCCATATAATCAATGAAAATGTTGTTGAGATATAAATGAGAAATTTTTTTCATCAAAGCCATAAAAACTATAGGAGAATTATTCAATCCAAAAGGAATCTAAAGACATTCATAATGACCATCCTAGCTCATTGAAGTGACCTTCGTAATTTCAAAATCTTAAACCCGGCGTTGATGATAACAAGACCAGTGATCAATCTTCAAAACCATCTTTACACCCTTTAACTAAACAAATATGTCATCCACTCAGGGAAAAGGGTTCTTATTCTTAACTTTAACCCAGTTGAACATTCGATATTTCTCATACAAATGATTTGAACCATGAGAATTCATTGAAATGTTCATGGGAGATACTTATAATGATGAAACTAGTGTGAATAAAACAATTTTATATGAGTACATCCAATTACATATTGAGCTATTTTAGATAAACTGGTTATATATGATAAGAGAATATTAGTATCAGATGCATATATGGTACTTGATAAATAGTAATCTCTAGTTCCCTCTCTGGATGTATACTGGAGATTTATTCATGGAAGAAATCATGTATGTCCATGATAACTATTCTAATATAATTAAAATAGAAATCATCCTCAACCTTGTATCCTATGGAAGGCAAAAAACTTCTGAGTTCTGGGTAGAGTGGTCTTGTATGTCCTATCCTCATATCACACCGTCCATGAAACACCTATGAGCTCCCATCCGTTGTTAGGAATGAAACATTATGATGATAAATATCATTCTCAACACAATGAGAATGATGAAAATCCATTCTGATGAGGAATTCAGAAAAATTATGATCAATAAATAGAAAATCCCAGACCAAATCTACATCATCTATTGAAAAAGGACATGATGGAAATCAAAACCCATCGTCTCTCCTCATACTAGGATCCATTTACAGTGGAAATAAAATAAAAAACCATCTCTATTTTTAGTTTAATAATATAAAAAAACACGGTAATATATACACATGTGGGAGGAACCAATATCAAATATATTAATTTCTATAGATAATGTAAAATATATGGTAATTTTCTATTTCAGTAGAGTTATTTCATCCTCTTTCAAAATATCATCCTTTTGGGATGTTGATTCCTTCCCAAGGCTTATTTTTGGAGCCCTAAGGATGTTAAATCATATGGATACATCCCAGTTTCTTTTATAGTATATAATCCCTAACCAAATTGATTCAATGAAATGGATTGGATGAATTTATGTGGATGGCCAGAGTGTCCCAAAGAATTACACATATTGTGGGTCTAGGATATGTATTCTATTTTTCCCTACCATTCCATAATGATAAAAAGTTATAGGCACACTACCTTATCCTATTAATGGTGCATATGAGGTCCATTGTGAATAACTACCTCTACCAGTCCTAGGATTTTCATGCTACTTCATCATCATCCATTGAATGCCACTAAAACTGTCATTAGGTGTATGAAAAGTGTAGTATAATCAATATTTCACATCATATACATATCTATCATCATATCCCTATCAACCATGTCAGTATAGTTAAAACTGTTTAGATTATATAAATGTGATAAAATATCTGGTCAGACAACCTATATTTACTTCTTAGAATTCAACTGATCATCCTTCAATACCTCTTGAGAAAAAATAACTAGCTCCATAACATGATTGGTCTACTATGACACCAAAATCTCTCCATTTTAAAAAAAGTGGAACATTATATATTTTTCCAACATCAGAGACACTTGGTAGAACATCTAAATGAATGTCTTCCTAAAACCCTTCTAATATTTTCCAATGTTCTAATCCACTAATTCAATAAAATAAAACTATCACATTCTAGGAACATTGACTTTGAACATCGTGAAATTTACGTTTACAGCTTCATGTACATCATGGAATTCCAATATCTAATAAATCATTTCCATATTGTCCTAAACCTATTGGATTTTATTCATATACTTGAAGGATGTGTTCTTCTCACCTAATAACTCTCATATTCGATCTCGATCTCCACTAAATCATAGTTGATTTAACATCTACAGACAGAACATGTGATAGATTCTAGTCCATGGAATGTGCTTCCCACATAAAAACCCCAATAAGATTCTAATCCATATGAGGATTTTGATGTGGGATATCTCTCATTGTTCCATCATATCTAACCCATGGAAGATGTATCACATTAATAATTTTAGAAACATAAAATAGATGGAAACAATAATATAATACAATAATCTCACTTAAAAAAACCCATTAGAATATCTGATATTGATTTCAAACTCTATAAAGGAGACAAAAATCAAAAAATCCCATGGTATCTTGATGCTCTTCTTGACAAGTTCAATATAATAACTCATCGCAACCTTCCTATCATGTCATGATAATCCCATAATTTTTCTAAAATATTTATTAATACAATGAATAACTATCCTTTAATACAAATTATTAATATCCATGAAAAAAAATCCTATCCACATTTTTTGTAAACTGAAATGTTAAAACTGCTAAAGTGCCTACCTAGTCGCCATAGGTCAGTGACTAGCAGCAAATTATAAATAATACTGGATAGCATTATTTTTCCCAACCTAGAAAAAGATACATGTCATACACATAGAAGAATGAAATAGTGGAAGAAAATGAATGAAATATATTCCATAACTATAGAATAACAACAGTAGTGATAGAAATCCAAATTGAAAATAAATATAAAGATGTATATCCTTAAAAACTAGAAAGTACATATAAATCAAGGGCTGTTAAATCATATATAATTTGGATGAATAAAACTGTCTCACAACTAGAATCCCATTCCAATTGACATAATATTTTCCTCCCTATTGTAGTGGCTTACTATTTTGCATGTGAAAATACAACAAAAGGTGTAGAAAATACTGAAGGGATGTGGATAGTTTGAGATAAATGTGCTATATATGATCCTAACTGTAACACCCGAGACTTTTATGTCATTTAAATAATAAAAGGAATACTTTACTACACACAACACTTTCTTGGCTTTCATTACACGCAATCACGACCTTCCCCGATAGCTTGCGTCGTACGGAATACCGAGTTTCACTAAACAACGATATGCTATTAAAATTTTATTAAAACTAGCTGTTATGAATAGTAATAACCACTTTTTTAAATTTTGTAAATTTTATTTTTCAAAATGGACTTCATTTTTGGATTCGGAATATCGAAATTTTCCTAGGGTAAAATTTTGGTATTTTTCTGAAAACATTCAATTTTTGATGAATAGTGAAACCACTAAGTGGTAGTTAAAAAAACTGAATTTTTCATAAAACGTAATTTTACCACTTTTGTATGTGGAATATCAAAAATCCAAGAGACACGGTTGATGTCATTATGTAAAATATGGTTCAATGAGATGATTTTTTTGGTGAATAGTAACTTTTTACTTTTATTTACCACGGTTAAAAGTAAATAGGGTAATTAAGGGTAAAAATGATATTATTATTACCTTAAAACATGTCCTAGTTCAATTGGATAAGTGTAATTCGATGAAAAACAACCTTAGTAATAAAATATGACCATTTAGGACCACTTGTATTAGATTAGGTCATTTATTATTAATTTATTTAAAGAAGGGTTAAAATAGTTAAAATCAATGTTTAATAAGAAAATAATTTTTAATATAGGGTTTTACATACAATAAATTAGACTATAAATATTCATTACAAATATAATAATATTTCCTACATAATGATATTTTATTTGTAATTTTTAGACTTTAAATAAGTTAATTTATTTATAACACAAAGATGATGCAGTAATTATCTTTTTAATTAAATATTGACATAATTGATGTTATAAATACCCAAATAAATGTAATTTGAGACTTTTTATGACTTCCACTAATTTTCTATGTTAATATTACATGTTAGTATTGATTTAATTAACTATTTTAGAACTAATCATTCTGTTATGAGTTTTACAAAAATCAATTACTAAATAGTGTCAAAATTGACATAAAATAGTTTTAAAAACAAATATTTTATTATTAATTGTTATTTTATTCCTAAAAATCTATGGATCAGAAAAATGACTTATATATTGTTATATATATTAATAATAAACAACTTGGGGTTCGTTTGGCTGCTTATAGTATGTTTATTAACCTTATAGTATAAGAACACAAGAAGACACGGTAAAAGTAAAATTATTTAACTTAATGTTAAATCTAAATGATAAGGTTAAAATAGGTACCTAAACTTGTCTAAATTATATTGTAATAGAGGATTCCGAACCATACCCACCTTAGCTTATAAATAAATCAATTTGGAGCTATTTAAAACCGAAAATGACTTTATAATAATATAATATTTTTAGTTTTTCCAAAGGAGCCCCTCTCCTCCCTTATAAAAGAGCACCTCCTCCCCCTCTTACTCACACCACTTTGAGCCTTAATGATCGTCCAAACCCTGCCAATTTCTCCTCTCCACTTCCATAGAGACATCCTAGATGTCCTGGTATTCTTCAAAGACCAATTTTAGTGCCCTAAAAGGAGGTCTCAAAGAGGCGTTTCAAAGAAGAGGTAATGTATGTTACCAATTATTTTAACTTTATTTCTTCTTCCACTTATTCTCCTTTAGTTTTTTCATTATGAATTAATAACATAAGTATCTCTAATATACTTATATGTTATTATAATTATGAAAAAACCCTATTTAACCATCTATCCATCCTACGGAAAATGAAATCACCGCGCGTGTGTACGTACGGAATACCGTCTCCACGCCGTGGTGTAATCTATTTTCCACCACCACCTTACTTGGATGGGTATAATGGTATAAAGAATAAATATATATGATTATTTTGAAGTGGTATTGATTCTGAAATAGTATACATACACTCCAATACAATTCCACGTTCATAGGAACGATATCATCGATCGTGCGTACGTACAGAATACCGTCTCCACGATGTGATGCGACACGTTCTACATGATATTTATTGAATAATGATTATATTAATGCATTTAATGAATGAAAATTGTATATATTACACTAATAAAATTCTGTAAATGAGGTTTATATAACATAAAAAGAAAAATAATAATTTATTCGACAAAACACGCATAAGAAAAAAAAGTAATAAACACTCGAATAACAAGTAGTAAAGAAATATTACTAATATGAAGCTAATAATATGAACATATATGATATCATAAAAATAAGAATGATTCTGGAATAAGTCAATAACATTATTTAAATCATTATAGAGGAGGTTCGGACACTTATGAATCAAATCGGACCTAAGGTAAGGGAAAATCTCGCAATCTCAATTTTTATCCAAGATTGTTTATACTTCAGAATTTACTGTGGAATATTTAACATCAAAATCCATGTTTCAAAAATATGTAATATTTATATCCTTCTACAATAGTTTAAATTCAATTTTACCCTTCGGTGAGTTTTTAGTAAAAGATATGAAAGGAATCTTTTGTCGTTTTTCGTACGAGGTACTTTTTTATTTTTCCGGCAAAAGTAAGAGAAGAATGTTTTTTAAACTTATACGGCATGAATGAACTTTTAAAACATTATTTCCAAGTAGCTTCCTTTACAAGTTTTCATGTTTATTTTTAATCAAATTCTTTTATTTTATAATTTTATGACATGTTAATAAAGGAAAAGTGTTTTTGAAGTAGAAAGGATATTTTCCTCAAGAATGGAGTTCAAGTGTTTTATCAAAATTATTTTCCATCTATGATAATAAAGGGTTCTGTTTCTATCCCTATCATTACATTTATTTTATTATGTTGTTATGGAATTATTTTTATGAATTCCTTTATCTTATATGAATTGTTTTATGATGTCACGATGTTTAAGATTCCCATTTTTATTAAATGGGTTATGCTATGATGTATAGTTTATGATTTTGTGGAACACATAAGAATGGTATCATTATGAGATGGGTGGGACCTATATCTCCCTCCAATGCATTGGGTAGAGATTTTATATCTCATGAGATAGACATGGCTGGAACGGCAGGTTAAACTGGTTCAGTGAAACAGGACTGAGATGAGGAATGAACTCGGTTCAGAAATGGACTTCATCCACTAAGATAGTCTTGGAGATGAGTCTTGAATAATAAGAAATGATTCTCTATGATTATGTTTGTATTCCACAAAGTTTCATCTTTTATGTTATGATCATTGTGATAACATTTCACTACCATGATTTATCCAATGTTATGAAATTATGATCTCTTTTTCAGGTCATGATTTACAAAAGTTATGTTCTTATGTATATGATGTGATTGATATTTATTTTCTTTACCCTTACTGAGCATTTGAGCTCACCCTTTTGTATTTTTTATTTCCCCAGGTCAGGAAGAAGTTTATTAAGTAATATATGCCAAAAATGGACTATAGATATGATGAAATAAATGGGAGACAGTGTAGCTGCTTTATGAACCAGTTGTTTATGTTTCCCAGTTTCTAAAGACACTATAACTATACGGTCCTTTCCTGGTTTTGTTATATGTGGTAATAAGTTTTCTTCAATTCTGAACTAATAACAATGTATGTAAAGTTTGGGTCGTTATAGTTGGTATCAGAGGAAATGTATAGTCAACCTTTGGAAACTAGGTTGTGAAAGCCTTAGTAAGAACCCTAAGGATATGTCTAAGCATAGAACACTATATTAGTGTTTTAGAAATGGCCATGAATAACCTAGGATAATACCTTAAGTGTGAAATTTTATTCTTGATTATGTGGTTTTCCTATTATAAATAGTGTTTCTCAAACTATTCTTCTTGGTTTTAGTCATTGGCTATCACCTGAAGGAACCATGTTAATGCGGAATGCGACGGGAAATACATTGATTGTACCCCTGAGAAACCAAACGTTATGGTAGTTGGAATGCAAAATCTTGTAGCCATGCTCACACAACTTTCTCAAGCTATGAATCATGCAAGAATTTCAAACGAGCAAAGGAAGGAGAAAAATTATGTTGAATCCTACATGAGGCAGCGTCCACCTTCATTCAGCGGGTCTACTGACCCATTAGTTGCTGAACAATGGATTAGTACTACTGAAAATATATTTTCAGTTCTTCAATGTTCTGAACATGATAAATTCATCTTAGCACCATATCGTTTGGATGGTGATGCTGATCAATGGTGGAATATTATTAAGAATACGAGGAAAAGGGATGAAATGGAGTCCATGGAATGGGACGAGTTCAAGAAATTATTTTTCAATAAGTACTTCCCTCGTATTCTCCGAACAAAGATGGAGAAAGAGTTTCTTGAACTGAAGCAAAAGGATGATGAATCTGTTGGTACCTATGAAGCAAATTTTACAAGACTTTCATGATATTCTTATGGTATTATTATCCAACCTGAGAGTAAGATCGATCGATTATTTAGTGGCTTAAAACCATGTCGTCTAAGGGCATTAGCCATAAGGGACTTCAATAGCTACGATGAAATCATTCGATGGGCTCTCAATGTCGAGATGGAGATTAGAGTAACCCATCAGAAATATAGGTTTGATAAGAAGAGGAAAATGGAATTCAAAGGAAAATCTAAAGAGCACACTAAATAGAAGATGAACTTTCTCTTATGATCATAGTGTGGAAAGAAACATGGAGGGAGTTTTCTTAAAGGGACAAGTAAATGATTCAAATATGGAAAGGAGGGTCATCAGGCATTTGAATGCCACAATAATGGGAAGAAGATGTCTAATGATGCAAACAATGGAAGGGATACACAGAATGAACCTACTACACTACAATGTTTCAAGAGAAAGGAGATGGGGCATTATTCCAATCAATGCCCAAATCCAAGGTTTGATGATGATGGTCGACGTCAAAAAACCCTTAAGGCTAAAGACAAAGGAAAGTCACATGAAATTTATATCAGTGATGTGGAGTACGATAACGATGTGGTGAAAGGTACACTTACCATCCACTCTAAAGTAGAAAGTGTTTTATTTGATTCTCGATCCACCCACTCCGTTATTTCTGAAGAATTTTCTAAGGATATCACCGTATTACCTCAACAAATAGATGTTGAGTTAGCTGTGACAACCCCTAATGGCACAACAGTCACATCAAAAGTTTATAATTTTTCTCCGATTGAAGTTTGTGGGAAAGTGCTTCCTACAAATCTTGTGATCCTTCCTATAGTGGAATTTGATGTTATTCTTGCCATGGATTGGCTTTCTCTACATGGATCTCATATCAATTTCCAAAGAAGGGAAGTCACATTTCATATTCCAGATCAATCTATGATCGTCTATCGATGCAAGGATGAACATAACCTTCCAGTGGAAATTTCTTCAATCTTATGCGTCTTGATTCCACTAAATGAAGGTTATTTATCTCAAATGGTTGGGGAGAAAATCACGATTAAGAACATGCCCATTGTACGGGAGTTTGATGATGTATTTCCAGAGGAATTATCGGGTCTTCAACCAAATCGGGAAGTTGTGTTTTCAATAGAACTCGTACCATGTGCTTTGCCTATTTCAAAGACACCGTATAGAATGTCCCCAATTGAGTTGCAGGAATTGAAGAAGTAAATCCAAGAGAATTTTGATAAGGGGTTCATACGCCCTAGTGCGTCACCTTGGGGAGCACCAATTCTATTTGTTAACAAGAAAGATGGATCAATGAGACTCTGCATTGATTATCGAGAACTTAACAAGATCACTATCAAGAACAAATATCCTCTCCTGCGCATTGATGACTTATTTGAACAACTACGCGGAGCTCAATACTTTTCCAAGATTGATCTTCATTCAGGGTATCATCAATTAAGGGTAAAAAGAGATGATATGCCAGAGACGACTTTCCGCTCAAGGTATGGACACTATGAATTTATAGTGATGCCATTTGGTCTTACTAATGCCCCTGCTATTTCCATGGATCTGATGAATATAGACTTTAGATACTATCTTGATCAGTTTGTGGTAGTCATTATAGACGATATTCATGTCAATTCAAAGAGCAAGGAAGAACATGAATATCAATTGAGAATTATATTGAAGACCCTGGTAAAGGAGAAGCTTTATGAAAAATTTACCAAGTGTGAATTTTGTCTTCAAAAAGTTGCATTTTTGGGTCACATAATCTCAATAGAGGGGATATCTGTGGATCCAGCAAAAACAGAGGTTATCAAAAGATGTTCGAGACCAACAACAGTGACTGAGTTCCGATGTTTTCTTGGTTTGGATGGATATTATCCACGTTTTCTATAAGATATTTCACGATTATCTAATCCACTCACCATGTTGACTTGGAAAGGAGTTAAGTTTGTTTGGACAGAGGAATGTGAAGAGAATTTTAAGGATTTGAAAAGAAGGTTATCCAGTGCACCTGTACTCACACTTCCTTGTAGTGGAGAAAGGTTTGTGATCTACAGTGACACATCCAAAAAGGTATTGGGGTGTGTTCTTATGCAAAATAATATGGTGATAGCTTATGCCTCACGAAAGATGAAAATACATGAGCAAAATTACCCAACTCATGATTTGAAGTTAGCTGCGGTAATCTTTGCATTAAAAATTTTGAGGCATTATCTTTATAGAGAAAGGTGTGACATTTACACAGATCATAAAAGTTTAATGTCTATTTTCCCACAAAAGGAGCTGAATATGCACCAAAGAAGATGGTTGGAGCTGATTAAGGATTACGACTACTCAAATCATTACCACCCTGGGAAAGCAAGCAAGGTGGTAGATGTATTAAGTCGACAAGACCATGCCAGTTTATCCATGATAAGGATCACAAAAGATCCAATATTTATGGATTTACAAAGGATGGATGTTGGAATTATAATGGAAATCGTATCTTTCTCAAATGAATGTTCAACCATCTATACATGTTAAGATTAAAGAGGCACAAAATGAAGATGTAGAGTTACAAAAGAAGGTGAGAAATGTTCCTGAATTTAACCTTGATTATGATCGGATAATAATGTTTAGGAATCGGGTTTGTGTCCCTCCCATCCCCGAATTAAAGAAGGAACTGCTAGATGAGGCTGATAGTTCTTCATTCTCTATTCATCCTGGAAGCACGATGATGTATAGGGACCTAAAAGAGTACTTCTGGTGGGATTCCATGAAAAGAGATGTTGCTGAATATGTCACTCGATGCCTGGTTTATCAGCAAGTTAAAGCTGAGAGACAGAATTCTATGGGGATATTACAACCATTACCCATACCCGAATGGAAATGGGAAAACATCACTATAGACTTTGTCACCGGACTTCCTAAAACATCGAAAGGAAATAATGCTATCTGGGTCATAGTTGATCGTCTTAAAAAGTCTGCACACTTCATCGCTATTAGATAGGATTTCTCTCAGGATCAGCTTGCCATGATATATGTAAAGGAAGTTGTATGATTGCATGGAGTGACACTTTCTGTTATATCTGATCAGGATCCGAAGTTTACATCAAGGTTCTGGCGAAGTCTTCAGCATACTCTGGATACAGAGTTATGTTTCAGCACTGCTTATCGCCCTCAGACAGACGGTCAGTCTGAGAGAACAATTCAAACTCTAGAATATATGTTGAGAGCTTGCTCTATGTATTTCAAAGGTGGTTGGTATCAACACCTACCTTTGGTGGAATTTTCTTATAATAATAGCTTTCACTCCAGTATTCAGATGGCTCCTTATGATGCTCTCTATGGAATGAAATGTAGGACTCCAATTTGTTGGGATGGAGTTGGGGAAAGAAAGATATTATGACCTGATCTCGTTGATGAAATGGCAGAAAAGGTCTGATCTATTCAACAACACATAAGAGCATCTCAGAGTCGACAGAAAATTTATGCCGACAACCGAAGAAAAGACCTAGATTTTGAAGTGGGTGATAAAGTGTTCTTAGGAATATCTCCTTGGAAGAGGGTCATGAGATTTGGAAAGAAGGGGAAGATGAGCAGTAGATATATCGGTCCTTTCGAAATACTGGATCGTGTTGGGAAGGTAGCTTACCGATTGGCACTTCCACCGACTCTCTCTCAAGATCACGATGTGTTCCATGTATCTTTCCTAAGAAAGTACAAACCTGATCCTTCACATGTACTCAGCTCAGAAGTTGTACCACTGGAGAAAGATCTTTCTTATGAAGAACAACCGATAGAGATTCTGGATCGTAGCGAAAAAGTTCTACGAAACAAGACCACTCGGTTGGTGAAAGTTTTATGGAGGAACCACCAATTAGATGAAGCAACATGGGAGCTTGAGGATATGATGAGGGAGAGGTATCCTCATTTTTTTGTTACAAAGTGACGAATCTCGAGGGCGAAATTCATTTCAAGGGGGGTAGAATGTAACACCTGAGACTTTTATGTTATATAAATCATCAAAGTAATCTTTTACTACACACAACACTTGCTTGGCTTTCTTTACACACAATTGCGACCTTCTCGATAGCTTGCGTCGTATGCAATACTGCGTTTCACTAAACAACAATATGCTATTAAAATATTATTAAAACTAGTCGTTATGAATAGTAATAACAACTTTTTTAAATTTTTTAAATTTTATTTTTCAAAATGGACTTCATTTTTGGATTCAGAATATCGAAATTAGTCTAGGGTTAAATTTTGGTATTTTTTTGAAAACTTTCAATTTTTGATGAATAGTGAAACCACTAAGTGGTAGTTAAAAAAACTAAATGTTTCATAAAACATAATTTTACTGCTTCTATGAGTGGAATCTCAAAAATTCGAGAGATACAGTTTATGTTAGTAAGTAAAATGTGGTTCAATGAGATGAAATTTTTTTTTGATGAATAGTAACTTTTTAATTTTATTTACCACGGTTAAAAGTAAATAGGGTAATTAATGGTAAAAATGATATTATTATTATCCTAAAACATGTCCTAATTCTATTGGATAAGTGTAATTCTACCAAAAACAACCTTAGGAATAACATATGTCCATTTAGGCCCACATGGATTAGATTAGGACATTTATTATTAATTTATTTAAAGAAGGGTTAAAATAGTTAAAATCATTGTTTAATAAGAAAATCATTTTCAATATAGGGTTATACACAGTATAAATTCGACTATAAATATTCATTACAAAGATAAAAATATTTCCTACATAATTATATTTTATTCGTAATTTTTAGAATTTAGATATTTTAATTTATTTATGACACAAAGCCGATGCAGTCATTATCTTTTTAATGAAATATTGACATAAATGATTTTATAAAAACCCAAATAAATGTAATTTGAGAATTTTTATGAATTTAACTAATTTTAGAAGTTAATATGACATTTTGTATTGATTTAATTAACTTTTTTCGAACTAATCATTATGTTATGATTTTCACAAAAATCAATTACTAAATAGTGTCAAAATTGACATAAAATAGTTGTTAAAAATATATTATATTATTAATTGTTATTTTATTCCTAAAAATATAAGGTTCCTCCATATGAATTATATAATTATATATATATTAATAATAAACAACTTGGGCTTCTTTTGGCACCTTATAGTATGTTATTAACTTTATAGTATAAGAAAACAAGAAGACACGGTAAAAGTAAAATTATTTAACCTAATGTTAATTCTAAATGATAAGGTTATAATAGGAACCTAAACATGTCTAAATTAAATTGGATGAGAGGATTTAGACCCATCCCCACCTTATCTTCCAAATAAATCAATTTTGAGCTATTTAAAACAGAACTTGACTTTATAATAAAATAATATTTTTAGTTTTTCCAAAGGAGCCCCTCTCCTCCCTTATAAAAGGGAACCTCCTCCCCATCTTCATCACACCACATTGAGCCTTCAATCTCGGAAAAACCCTACCAATTTCTCCTATCCACTTCCCTAGAGACATCCTAGAGGTCCTGGTATTCTTAAAAGACAAATTTAATTCCCTAAAATGAGATCTCAAAGAGGCGTTTCAAAGAAGAGGTAATGTCTGTTACCAATTCATTCAACTTTATTTCTTCTTCCACTTCTTCTTATTTAGTTGTTTCCTTATGAATTAATAACATCAGTATCACTCATATACAGATATGTTATTATATGTATGAAAAAACCCTATTTAACCATCTATCCATCCTATAAAAAACTAAATCACCGCGCGTGCGTACGTACGTAATACCGTCTCCACGCCGTGGTGTAATCAATTTTCCACCACCACCTTACTTGGATGGGTATAATGGTGTAAATAATGAATATATATGATTATTGTGAAGTGATAGTGATTCTTAAATCGTATACATACACTTTAATACAATTACATGAACATAGAAATGATATCATCGCTCGTGCGTATGTACAGAATACCATCTCCATGATGTGATGTGACTCGTTCTACATGATCTTCATCGCATAATGATTATATAAATGAATTGAATTAATGAAAATTATATATATTACACTAATACCATTCTTTAAATGAGGTATCTATAACCTAAAAAGTAAAATAAGATTTTATTTGACAAAACACGCATAAGAACAAAAAGAAATAAACACACGAATAACAAGTAGTAATGAAATATAACTAATAAGAATATAATAATATGACAATATATAATATCATAAAAATAAGTAAGATTCTAGAATAAGTCAATAACATTATTTAAATCATTATTCCGGAGGTTCGGACACTTACGAAGCAAATCGGACCTAAGGTAAGGGAAAATCTTGTAATCTCAATTTTTATCCGAGATTGTTTATACATCAGAATTTACTGGGGATTATATATCATCCACATACATATTTACTCAATATGTAATATTTATATCTTTCTACAGTATTTTATATCCAATTTTACCCTTCGGTGAGTTTTTATTAAAAGATATGAAAAGAATCTTTTGTCATTTTTCGTACGATGTACTTTTTGACTTTTCCAGCAAAAGTACGAGAAGAATGTTTTTTTAACTTATACGGCATGAATGGATTTTTAAAACATTATTTCCAAAAATATTCCTTTACAAGTTTTCAATTTTATTTTTAATCAAGTTCTTTTAGTTTAGAATTTTATGACATGGTAAGAAAGGAAAAGTGTTTTTGAAGTAGAATGGATATTTTCCTCAAGAATGGAGTTCAAGTGTATTATCAAAATTATTTTCCATCTAAGACAATAAAGGGTTATGTTGCTATCCCTATTATTATAATTATTTGATTATGTTGTGATGGAATTATTTTTATTAATTCCTTTATCTTATATGAATTGTTTTATGATGTCACGATGTTTAAGATTCCCATTTTTATTACATGGGTTATGCTATGATGTATGGATTATGATTTTGTGGCACACATAATAATGGTATCATTATGAGATGGGTGGGACCTATATCTCCCTCCAATGCATTGGGTAATGATTTTATATCTCATGAGATAGACATGGATGGAACGGCAAGTTAAACCGGTTCTGTGAAACAGGACTGAAATGAGGAATGAACTCTATTCAGAAATGGACTTTGTCCACTAAGATAGTCTTGGCAAAGAGTCTTGAATAATAAGAAATGATTCTCTATGATTATTTGTGTATTCCAAAAAGATTCATGTTTTATGTTATGATTATTGTGATTACATTTCACTCTCATGATTTTTCCCATGATATGAAATTATGATCTCTTTTGCAGGTTAATATTTCCAAAAGTTATGTTCTTATGTATATGATGTGATTGATATTTCTTTTGTTTACCCTTACTGAGAATTTGAGCTCACCCTTTTGTATGTTTTATTTCCCCAGGTCAAGAACATGGTTACTAAGTAAGATATTCCAAAAAGGGACTATATATATGATGAAATAAATGGGAGACAGTGTATGTGATTTATGAACCAGTTGTTTATAATTCCCCGTTTCTAAAGACACTATACCTATACTGTCCTTTCCTGGTTTTTTTATATGTTGTAATAAGTGTGCTTCAATTGTGAAGTAATAACAATGTATGTAAAGTATGGGTCATTATACTACCCATGTGTTCTATATCTAATATCAATACAAAAATCCAGAAATGATCAATTTATATATAAATGTGGCGTGATATGTAGTTCAACGCATTTTTATATCAAACTCATGGAATATGAATTATCTTTTTCAGAAGATACGAAACAATTTATGGAAAAAATTTCAGAACATATCACATTTATCAAAGAGGATAACCAAAGACAAAATAGTAAAAACCAAGAATAGCTGATTCATACTAAGGGTAACTACAGGTAAGACATTCAAGATCAATCATACAAAAACATTGAAAATGGAACACATTAATCCTCAAGACATATCTATTGAATCTAGGGATCATATATTCACCCTATATTGTATAACCTACCCCATACTATCTATCATTTCTATTGGACACTTTTCTTAGGGAGTACAGAAACCCCACTTGAATGAACCTCATTATTGTTTCCAAATATGAGGACTATTTTTACAACGTCCACTTAGGTACCCATGACAAATCATGTGAGATATTTCACAAATTATATAATCAAAATCATTTATCGAAGACTATTTCAAAAATACATTTCAAAATAATTTGAAAATTTATATTATTTTACCAAAACAATGGAAAGTTATCATTTTCACAAATAAACTATTTATACAAAATAACATTAAATCGTGGAAATTTATTTATAAATCCATTTATAAAACATGATCATTAAACATTCACCAAAAATATGCTATAAAAAGACCACCTACCTTAAACATAGGTCATACACCTATTGATATGAGATTTATAACATTTAGAAGTAATGGAGAATACAATACTAAAGCTATATCACCAAATATGACATCATACAATCATAATCCATAAGAAAAAGGGTCAATGAAGATGTTAGGTCGAAAATAATTATATAAACTCCCACCCTACACAAAAACCAATTTTATTAATTCACTGATAAAAAGATAAAAAAGTGGGTTTTGATAGATTAAACATGAATCAATACTTGGTTAATAGATTCTATAAATGTAGACCAATGTATTCGTCATAACCAATGTTAATGAAAAAGCCGAAAAAACTAACAAAGAGAGATATTTCACAACCACAATGGAGATCCAGAACTAAAAAAGAGACATGTAAGAAGAGGAAACACCTAAAATATTCTGAATCAGAGCTAGGGTGAATGGAGAATGACTTTATGATGACTAAATATTGTAGTTAAATCAAATATAGATAAAATCTACTGGGAATGATTAGTTTTTTTTAAGCCTAGTTTTATAGTGCAAATAACACATAATAAATATCTGTGAAAAAACAAATTACATCAATTAAATTTTTTCTAAGTGATCATTTTAATTCATAACCATTGGTTTTGCGATGTCAATCAATTTTACAAAAAGTTATGTTTTATGGCCAAATTAATTCCATGTCATGTTTTTTAAATCACATTTATATCATAAGATAAACATTTATTGCATAAGTTCCTTGTACAGGTATTAACAAACCCATAACCCTTTAGAAAACTCCAAAAATGATTCTTATTCCCTCTAAACATAAAAAACCACTCGTAATCGTAAAAAAGGAACACGTTAAAATTTAAGAATCAATAGTCTCTTATAACCATAGGCTTCCAACTAAATTAAATAATTAAGATATAGATAATTATGAATTTTACTTTACAATAAAATAAATTAAACAACAAGGAAATTCTACCCATATTTCTAATATGTATATTTTAAAATTTTGTAGGATGACTTAGTAAAAGTAAACATCACACATGAAAAAAATATAAAAAAATGAAATATCATAAATACATCACACAATACAAAAAAGATACCAAATAAAAATCATTATAATTATAAAGGGGATAAATCTAATAATTTTGAAACATCATTTGAACCAACATCAAAACCAAAAATAAAATTGAAACAACCAATATCAATGTATAATTCAAACATGTTCACTTACCACAACTAATTAACCCACACCAAAAAAACAATAACAAATCACTCCATACGTTTAATCCTTATTCAAAACCTACAATATAAATATGCATGAGAATGAAATGCACAGTAGGTATTACCCCTACAAATTTCAAAAAATAGTCCATTGGTATTTTAATAATGATGGATATGGTTCAAGATAATTTATTTTATAGAACTCATAGGGAAATTAACTTGTATATGAAAAAAAATATGGTATAATCCTTTGCATACATTTCTATTTGAAAAAATAACAAATATTTTCACTTTTAAACGAATACAAAAAGTTAATAAACATTTATCATATCAATTATAAGAATTGTAATAAGGAATTAATGTAAAGTAATTATATTTCAACTATCAAAAGAATAAAAAATTTATAGTTGCTATAATATAGTTAAGAAATAGTCATTATGGAAAGGCATAGGAGATAAAGGAATGATCTAAGATGATAATAAAATGAAATTCATCTTATCGATGATCCTCAGGTGATTTAACCACCATAACACATCATTGTAGGATATCAACATGAGTTATAATGATATTATGATATAAATAATATGTTCTTAATGACTCTATTATAGTATGGGTTGAATTTTTTTTGTCATAACATTAGTTTAAACAAGTTTAAACTAAACAATTTCACTATCAACATTAAATAAAATTATCATATTTGAAGTCAACCCATAGTCTGAATAGAAATATATTGTAATCATGATTTATTTCGATAAATTAGATATATAGAAACATAATTAGAGTCAATACAATTTAATCAGTGTAAATTATCATAATAATTATGGATCCAATTAAATAGTGTATTGTAATCAGAGTAATTATGATAAGACAACCGGTAACGGAAGATAAATATGATGTTAGACTTTCTTATCTAAAAATATAATGTAATAGTTACTTGTCAAGAATCATATAATAAAATAAAATAATAATAAAATAATTACTTATATGTACTATTAAAGTGTAAAAATATTTTATCCTTAAGTGTACGGTATCCACTAACCATGGAAAAGAGTGTACCTTGTTTAATCCATAAAAATTGTATGTCTTTCCGCATCTATAAAATCCCTCGATATGAAAAACTGTTATATCTTCTTAGACATGGAATTTCTCAGTTTAATATATTGGATTATCTATCTTATTATCTCTATGATCCCTCAATCAATACAATGATCATATTTTCTTCTTTATAATCCCTTGAATCCCCTATCCACAATCATAGATCAGACTGAATGAAATTTATAGAAAATTTTTAATGAGACAACCTATCATGGTTTCCTTAAGTACAAAAACACTAAACCAATTACATTAGACTTTGAACAAGGTGGCAATGCTTTGTAATCTTATGAGATTTCAAAGAATTAAGAAATTGATAATTTATCTACAACCAAAAAAATGATCAAATAAATGGTTACTTATATGTGAACTCCCATCGGTGTTCAAGATCACCCATTGGTCACATTTCCTCCATGTTTTTCGCAAGGACATGGACACCTCGTACTTGACATCACAAAATGATCTGGCATAATAGAATATCAAATGTTGCATCGGTTTCACACCATTATATAGTAAAAGTAGAAATTACATTATAAATACGTATTTTTAATACAATTATAATCATTAAGTTATCTTGATGGAATGCCATTAAAATTTCAATAATATAATATTTGTGTGTTCTAGTCTGAGGTTCTTCGATGAGAATTTTTTTGAAATGATTAGGACAACGTCATTGAAATAATAATTATAGAATGTCTAATATCTGATCTGATAAGGGTGAGTCTAATTAACCAAAAACTAAAATCATATGATAATCATAAAAAAGAATGTATATGATTTAATAATAATACTTATTAATTTTTATAAGAATAGTAAAACATAATTGTTTTTACAAAAACATACTAAAAACACATTGAACATAAAAACACAGTAAAAACTGTTTTGAAGAAACAATTTTATATTTCCAAAACAAATGGAATGGAAATGTACAAATTGAAACATACTACTCAAGAAGACAACACCTTTTTGAAATAACATACCCCAAAAAATAAATTATAAAATAACTATAACAACTTATTTACCATTTATTTTAACAACTTCATATGCATAGTAATTCTTTAATTCTTAAATCCCTCGAAGATTATAAATCATCAATATATGTTGGAGGAAAATGTTGAATATTATTAACTATCCATTAGGATATTATATTCCCCTAAGTATCATATTATCTCCCTTAATAAAATATTCTACCCCTTTTTATAACAAACATCTATTTCTAATACATTCTCTTAATTTAATATTTTCTCCCCTATATGAAAATTACAGCCATTTAATAACAAATTCTCCCCCGTTGTGATTTCTATAATAAATGGGGAAATTATAGAGTCTCCTAACATGTTAGAGAATTGAAAAATAATAATAAAAATAATAAAAATAATTAAATAACTATCAAAAAATAAATATTAAAAAAAATTTAACAAATATTAATTGGTTAACACTTAGATAAATTCTAATGGAATGAAATGTAATTCATTCATATATTACAAAGGATTCATAAAATCTAATACAATGGGAGTAATAAAATAAATATTCCTTCAATAGTGTTTCCTTGAAAGCCTTTACCATATTAAACTATTTTTGGAATTGTTTAAACATTCCCAATCATTCATCTTGGACCCAAATATTATCTTCTTGATTCAAAATATTCTTAGAATAAAATTTGTCTTCATTTTTTAGAACATTTTTTCCTTACAGAGGATCTAATTATGGGAACCTCCAATGACTAGTATCATAAGATCTCATTCAATTTTATTTCTTCCTCAGTTTGATTATTATTTTTTGTTTGAATCATTCGAAAAAAAATTCCATGTCCGTTATATCATTTGTAATCCATTTAAAGGACTCAGCAGAATCAATCATTATCTTATTGGAATATTAATTTTGTTCATCAAACAACATTATATAGGCCTATACTTAATGGGACCATTTTACAACATTATTAAGTGCTTTATTGTGTTCCTAATATCATTATTGTAAAACATTTATATCTATATAATTCTAAATTACCCTTTCTATTAACAACTTCAATGATTCCGAATTCTTGTCAATATTTTCATGAATCATTTTCCCGATCACTTTATGTCTAAGAAAATATTAAATTATTTCATATTTTATTTTAGAATCTCTAATGATGTAGTCAACTCTTTAAAAAGAAATTGTGTTAATTAAATTTGTTTCATAATTCTAATTTTTTTTAGACTGACATTATTGGTTATGATTTTAGCATCTTTTCATTTTGATATATCTTTTATCACCCAAATTTTCAAATTGATTAGGATCCTCAACCTAAATTTAATTACCATATGACAATTAAAGTATGTCTACATCATTATCTGTATCATCCTTGTCATGAATTATTTTCCTTTTAATTTGATC
Source organism: Viscum album (assembly GCA_963277665.1). Lineage (NCBI taxonomy): Eukaryota > Viridiplantae > Streptophyta > Magnoliopsida > Santalales > Viscaceae > Viscum > Viscum album. Next base: position 118,234,303 of record OY728127.1, read on the forward strand.
ACATTATATCTTAGATGAATATTTTTGCCTCTTCATCAGATGATTCTTTTTCTGAATATTTATACTTTTATAATTTATCATATATAGAAGATAATTATATAATGAATCTTCAGATTTATGTTTAAACTGGTTTTTCTCATTTTATTCTACATATTTGTCATCATACTATCCATAATTTATTTATTTTTATTAGGTGACTCATTCTAATCTTTTTCCTTTTAATCAATTTCTTTAACTACTATATATTCACAATTTTTACTTACTACTTTTTCGAATTATTATATTTAACAATAACATCAACTTGTATATTATATACATTAGAATAATCGTTTTGTAACTAACTAGTTTCCCTAAAATACTCTTTCTTGGTTCACGTTATAATAATTTTTCTTGAATAGATAGCTTCAATTCCTATTCAACAATTTTCCCTTTTACATTATCTTCCACAGATGGAGGATTAGCATGAACATCCAATTTTTCATAAAGAACTATCCCTATATCAACATTTTCTAGATCATTCTATGGTATCAAAGACAAAACATTTCCTAAATCCCTATGTACACCTTCCAAAATATTTTTTCCAAGTTCTACTCCTATAAACATATTATTCTAGTTTTTTTTCTTTTATTATTTATCTAAATACATGGTACAATAGATTCTTAGTGAATTAGACACACAGAGGACAATTATGATTCTCGGATCCCTTAATTTTATATTAGCTTTTTTATTCATCCATTTATATCAAATTTCATCTTGAACAATCTTTTTATTCATTTCAATAATAGGTGAGGAAGTTTCAGGTTTCTATTTTCTTATTCATTCCAACCAGATTAGATTTTCTGGAAGACACTACTCATATGTATCACAACAATCCATCAAAAAAAAATTCATTGACTTTTCATCAAAGAAAAATTATATAATATTTATTGTATCATCATTAATAAACAACATCTTCTCCCTCATTGTATTTTACTTATCTTTATCTTCAAAAACATCTAACACTCAACCACTAGCTTGATAATAAATACAGAAAAAATAATCATTAGATATTTTGTAAAAATAGTATTAGTATTTAAATTTTAATAAATATTAATCCAAAAATATCTATCTTCAATTTATTTACAATAAAATATAATTTTAAAACATCTAAAACATTGAAGGTGTATCGATATCATTTAATCAGTTATAGAGAACCTTTTATCTAATGATATTCCACCCTATTATCTGTTGTCTGTTTTAATATCATCATTATTTTTTTATATTGGTCAAACAAACGATGATTTGTATCATTTATTTTGAAACGAAGAAGATTATTAGGAGTTTTTTGTGAATGATAAAACTATTTTCCTTTCTATGAATCCCAAATAAATCTCACATATTTCTTGTAATTAAACTTATAAAATTTTCTTTAAAATAGAGAATAATGTTTGTGTCATTTATCCACCAAGACAAAACTTTATTGAACTCTAGATATTAAGAATAATATCTGAATAAATCAAATCAACACCCTTTTCCGATTTTCCACATAGATTGATTCCCATCCATGTAATTATATAAAATTTTTCAATGTATAATAATAATTTTAATATAAATATCTTACAACTAACCTGACCAGAAAGATGAACCATTTTTTTAATATTTTTTTGAGGCCCTCAGATTCAAAATAGAATCTGAAGTTGAAAATAATAAATTTGGACTAAGCAATTTTTGGAGGTCCCTCTAGAGAGGGGAAACATATGAAATATCAAGTGTGGGACATGGGTAGGGGGAGAGGTGAATATTTTTATAGAGGTACTTATATTTTTGTTCATATTTTTTACTAAAATAAATAGTTGATATTGAATTCAATCTGATCTCATGATTTAGAATCCAACATAATAGAGATTTTCTAAAAAAATGGAACTCTCAAGGTTTCTTGATTATTTATTTTATTGATAATAAATAACTTTTCTTAAAAATGTAAAGATTGTTTTTACAAATAAAATAATTTTTTCATAGATCTAAATTAATAAAAAAATAATAATTATTGAAATGAAAAAGTGTAAAAATTGAAAGTGTAGAATAATAACATTTAAATTGGAATAATTAATCTGTATGATTACATACTCTTTATGTTTTTAAATTACTAATGAAATTAAAAATGTTTTTAATTAAATATTGATTATGATAATTTTAGTAAGAAAACTAATAATAATAAATTATATTATAATAGTATGTAATATATAAAATATTTAGATGTAAAAATGATTCTGATAAAGATTTATTAATAAAAAAAATTTGTATATGAAAACATATTTACAAAATTGAATACAAAAATTTTATAACATTTTCAAAGTCCAAAAATATTTTTTGGAAATATGGGTTATAATGTTTATAAATTAGATGAGGTAGAACTTTTTAATATGAATAATAAAATTTTGAAAAAATAAAATTTATAGAATATTTTTTTGAAAAACAACAAAAATATCTACTACCCTTTTGAAAAGTAAGAAAATTAATGTATGGATAAGTGTAATAAAAAAGTTTATATTAATGGATAAATTAATTTTATCATTCCTTAATTGTATTTAATGTATTCAAAGCTATCAAAAAGGAATAGGTTTTGTAAACAAATTAAGATGATTTTCTTGTGCTCTGATAAATTATTAAATGAAATATCCTTTGACTATTTGATCTTGAATGAATTTTTATTATTATTTCTTGGTACATACCACATGAGTGATGTGATTAATTTTTAAATATTAAAATTGAACAATTATTATCACATGGCATTTCAGTAATTATAAAACTCAAGCCACAATCGGTGCATATGTGTTACTTCTAAAACACTAGAGCATAAAAAATTCTAACTGCTATATATTCTTCTTTCGGTAGCACAATGTTCTACTAAGTGTTTCTTATTAAGAAAATAAGAAACTAAACAATATACTATGGAATTAAATGTAATGGAAGTACTTTTCATATTCATTCTACAACCACAATTTTCAACATCTAAAATACATCTTACTTCCAAAACATTTCCACAAGAATAGAAAAGTTTTATATTTATATTTCTTTATAGATAACAAAATAGTATTTTTATTAGCTTTTAAATGGGATTATTTTTGATTATATTATTATCTGGAACACAATAACATAGAAATAATTAAATCTATATGACTAGAAGTTATATAAAGTTAGCTTTCACTCATACCTCTAAAAGTTTTTTGATCAATTGGATGAAAAGACTTATCATGATCAAGTCTATTAGAGGTTCCAATTAAATTACTCAAATGTTTAGTAAATATAAATTCAAAATTATGAAGAATATTTTTTAAATAATTATGTTTAGATATAAAATTTCCTTTTAGTTTTTAATGATATTTGAAAAAAAATGTCAACACACTCATCATAATCATCTCAAACTATTATATAATGGTATATGAGAAGGAATTTTTATAGATTGTTGGGTTGATACAATTATAATTTCATCTTCATTTTTTTTACAATCATAATGATATTATTTACTTATTTTCGAATTTTTTTGATCCAAATCACTCTTAATAGAGTTTTTTTGTTACAAAAATCATCTTAACCAATCATATGAGGTTCTATGGTAATTTTTAAGTCTCTATAAAACAATGGTAGTTTATAAATGTGTTCAATATGTTTCGTGTTTTGAAAAATAGGGGTTTGTTCCACATAAACATCATCCTGAAAATACACCACAAGAAAATCTCATTTTACCACAATTTGAATAATATTGAAACTAATGAATGCTGCAAAGGCTAATACAATAAAAGTTGCTTCAGGTCTAGATACCAATGAATAGGATTCTTCATTTTTTATTCCTTCTTTTTTATTTTAACCTTTAGAAAAAAAGAATATATTTATTTATAATCATAATTACATTTCCATCACATTTGTTTCTAAACACCATTTTAGGTTTATTATTGACGTTTCATCACCTATATCCTTATAATAATTATTTTGATCAAATTGTGAAATGAAATCTAGAATTTTTATTTCAGTTTGTTAAAGAAACTCTACTCCTAACTAGCTGATCAAAGTCACCAATGATACCATCACTAAGATGATACGTATGAAACAACTGACTTCATTGGATTTTAAATGGATTTCATCAACATAAGTTATAAAATAGACCAATATAATATCATCAGTATCTTTTTTTGAGTTGTATACTTTTGAAAATATTATTTAATGATGGTTGAAAATAAATTTTTGAAATAAAATCCATGGAAGTAAGTTGAAGCTGTTAAAAAAAGGGTCAATTTCGCCAAAAGTAACATGTACTATTTACTCAACCATATGAGAAATTATATTAAAAACTCTATATAGATTAATTGTAATCTAATAACCTAAAAATATTCCTTCATAGTATTTGGGTTCAAATTTATTTTACTTGTATTTTTTGTTCAGAATGAAATCTTTTCAACCAAAAACATTAAAGTTTGAAAATTTCAGTTTTCTTCCTCTCCAGCACTCATAATGTGTTTTATTATGAAATGGTCTAAGTGAAAAATTATTTTTTGTATATCTAGTAATAATAACTATCTCATACCAAAAATTATTAGCAATTGAGTATTCACTCTACATTGATCATGTTATTTATTTAATTATTAGATTACATATTTCTACTATAACATTTTACTGAGGGTCTATAGGAGCTAAATATTTATGGTCTATAAAATTATTACTATAATAAATTTTAAAATTAGTAATTTACATATACTCCATAATGATCACTATGAATTGTAATACAGGGTGGGTTTTTCTTATTTTAAAAATTTTCTACAAAATTTATGAAAATAAAACATTATATTATTTTTTATAAAATAAACCAATTTTTATCTTAACTAATCACAAACTATGACATATATATATTATTTATAACTAGAAATCATGGATTTTATAGGACCTAATATTTCAATGTACAATAACTATAAAACATCCAAATTTGAGACATCACTAATTTACATAAAACATTACTTCTATTGTTTAATGTATTGATAATGGTCACATACTTTTGAAGTATAAAACCAAAGTACTTATATATCCTTAACAACTCTTATCTTAGTCAACATGGAAATATATCTATGGTTATAATTGTTTATCTTTCATTTCCATAAACATGATTGATCTTGCTTTTAAGTTATACAGGTTAATTCATGGCCACTAAGGTCATTTATGTTATGTTTGTAAACATTCTCGTGCCCGTCAGTAGAAATAATAAACTCATCTGTTGAAATATGTACTAAAAATTTATCATTCTGTGTGCTCACAAGTTCAACTTCATCAGATATCTGAATTAATCATTAATGGATGTGGTCAAGATGGTTAAAAAAAAAATTTAGCATTAACGATTTACCAAGATGAACAATGTTACTTATTATGATAATCTCTCCATTAGAATTGTCTGTCAAAGTAAAATTTCAACCTTTCATATAAATAATATTAAAAAATCATTCTTACTAGTCAAATTCCAAGAACAACCAAAATCCATGTACAAAGTATTCTTGTTTTTTGTCGTTTATTTTTTTCATGAAAACAAAACAATTAGTATTTTGGAACCTAAACCCTATTGGGACTGGTAATTCTAGAAAAAAACAACTTTGGAATATAATTATTTTTTGAAAATATTATTTTTGATATCCAAGGGACTAATATTTATTTATTGAACAATTTTTTTACAATGGATATAACATTTACACTTGGTGTAAAAGGGTGGACTTTTAGGAAGAATGAAATTTTTACTAAAAACATGTTTTTATAAATAAAACATTCTGGTACTATACCCATGAAGTGAATTTATTTGTTTATTTTTAGAGTTTTATTTACCATTAATAATGTATGAACAGAAATTCATCAAGGATTAAATTCTATATTTTAGTTTTATAACTAAATTCATAACTATGGTATTTATTTTCTTGGAACTATGTTTATCTATTATATTTCGTAATTAATTTTAATAAGACATTACATTAATAATTCTTTATAAATATCTTCCTTATCATAATTATAATAATCATGATATTTAGAAAGATCTGAGAATTTTTTTTGAACACATTTATTCTTAAATCATCCATAGAATGTTTTACCTTTACATTATCATGTTTTTTTTAAATTTTTAAATTTTAATTTTATAACTATATCGAAAACATGAAAATTATTTAAAACCAGGTAAAGAATTATATTAAATGGGAGAGTAATATTCTTTATATTAAGCAATAAAATACATCTTATCAATATGTTCTTCACATTGACACATATTATTAGGTTTCTTATATGTTCTTACCTATTCCATGAAAAAATTATTTACATGTTTAAATTGGAAAAAAGACTAACATTCCTATTTAAAAAACATTAATTCTCAAAAATATCTTTAGAATAATCTCTTCCACTATCACTCCATGTTTAATTTGATTTAAGAATATTATTTCCCTTAAAATTGTAATATAGCTTGGAAATGATTTGAAAATTTCTATTTTTCAAATCTTTTTTTTTAACCTTTTCAAATCATAGACCGAGGTGTCTATCATTATTGTAATAATAATAAGAAACATAATAATTATATTCATTTATATCCTTATGATCTTTTTTGTATTGGAAATAATTATTTCTAACTACCCTATTCACCCTTCATTCAAAATTCCCAAACACTTTTTAGACTATTCAGAAACCTGAGAATCAGATTGAATAACTACATTCTTCTTTCCTGAAGACATGTTAAATTTTTATTGTGTTTGATTTTCGATGTTAGTAGTCTTAGAATAGAAATAAACACCTCATTTTTTATTCTTTTTTCATAGAATATATTTTTATTATTCTATAAAATTAAATTAATGTTTTAACAAAATAATCAATATTAAAATGTGTTAACATTTATATATCATCAACAATAATCATCTTTGATTTACATTCATCAGACATGATGTTAATAATTAACTCAACAATAATTTCATTATTTAAACCATTCTATCCATGATATTGAAAACTATTTATAATATTCATGATCCTTAGGGGAATCTTGGAAATAAGTTCTCCAACTAAAAACTCTGAATCTTGATTATCGTCTCCTTACATAGCACTCTAAGATTCAATAGCCTTTGAAGTAATAAAATTGGTAATTTTTACATTTTTCAATATACTATATGTGGATTTATATAATGATATTCAACTATAAATACATCATATAAGGGATGACAACAAAATTATTATTATCTATTTAATTCAAAATATATTCCTATTTCTCTTGACATGTAAAATCTATCACTACCAAATCAAGAATTTTGTAATCTCTACTTAACAAGAAAAATTTATCAACTCCTATGTTGAAAACAAAAGTCTTTATCGTATCCCTCATGTTCTCAAAGTAAACACCATAAAATATTTGAGGTCTGTTTGGATTTAAATTTTAAATGACTCTAAAATTATTTCCTTACATTCATGAAATAATAATATTATTATTCCACAACACAAATTAGTGTAGAAAAAGTTTTGTAGGAAAAGCATTAGAAAAAAACCTTAGAAAACTATAAATTGTAATGAATAAATTTCTCTGAATGTTAATGAGTGGTATACTATGTCTCTGATACAAATTTTTGGATATAAATATGTATTATTTTGATATTAGTATCGAAATAATATGTTAATAATATCTATATTACAATAGGGGTGAATTGATGATCTAAAAAAATTAGTTTAAATGAGTTTGAACAAAAAATATTACAATCCTTTTTATGTAAAACTATGGGATTCATAATTGGCTGTTAGTATGATTAAAAAGTATCGTAATCACGATTGATTTAGATATATTAAATATTTAGAATCTTAATAAATGTAAATATGATTTAATAAGCATAATATTTTAGAATCATTATGGATATTATTAATTAGAGTGTTGTGGTAAGAGTAATTATAATAAAAATATCAATAATGAATGATGAATATGATGTTTCAAATTATTTTATATAAATTCTTCTAAATAGTTACTTGTAATGAAACAAATAATACAATTGAAAATTCATATAATAAAGACATGTAGTTATTATTAAATAATACAACTTTTTTATCCTTATGAGTTAGGTAGCTACTAATTGTGGATAAAGGTTACCCTTGTTTTATGCTTACCTAAATCTGTGTAAGTCCTCACAAAGAAAATCCCCAATAAAAAGAACTACTCTATCATCCTAGGATTACAATACCTCAATCTGATGGATTATATTCTATATTTCACAATCAAGATGATTCATCGATCAATATGGTAATTAGATTATCCTTATTATTATCCCCAGATTCCCTCGATCATATTGATATATCAGAAACAAAATAAATTAAAAATAAATTCTTAATAAGAAAACATCACAAGGATACCTTAAGAAGAAAAAACTCCAAATTCTTATAATATAAAAGGAACAAGATGTTTAGGATTTTTAATCTTCAGAGCTCTAACATAAGAAGGAAATTTTAAATTAATCATCATGCTCCAAATTCTTCTTGTGATTTGGTATTTATTGGTGAAGTCCAAATTTTCATCATGATCTCCAAATAATCATATTTTCTAGGAGTTTCTTTGTAAGGACCTCGAAAATTTGCAGTTGACATCTCATAATGATCTGGAATAACCGGATGTATGACATCATACTATTTTTACACCATTATATTGTCAAATTAATTCTTTATATTAATAATAAGTCTTCAAAATTTGATTATAAACATTATTTTTGTACAATTGAATTACAAATAATTTTCATTAAAATAAATCCATTTAAACTAGTTTGGAACAGACCCATCATAAATTAAAATTAAGGATTCATTTGAAAATAATCGCATATAAATTTTATCATCCACAAGGTCTACATCCTTTTATAAAAACGATTAAAAATAACAGATACTAGAAAACCATTTCATAATCTATCTTCATAAATAAAAATAAATCCAAATAAATTATAATACTAATACATATATATAATAAAAATCTTATAATATCAATATAATTTATAATATGATAGAAACAATCATTGTTTAAATAATAAATATTTTAAAATATGGTAACCTACCTCAAACATGTCAATTTTAGTAGTCATGGAATTATTCCAAAAAAGTCCAAAGAATATATAAAACCTAATAGGAAAGCCAAAATTTAATAAAATACATAATGTAATTTTTGAATCATGGAACTGGTTGATTCAATTACCATTTAATGGTATAAAATTATGGGTAGAATAGAGAACAAGAAAAGTGGTTGATATTTTGATTAAGGGGTATCATAGAATAAGAAACATTTAGTGAGAAATCACCATTAATGTTTCCATGGATGAGGTTGAAAATTGTGGATGATCTTTGATTGATACACAATTGGTCTGGGAAAATTGTAGGAGTAATCACTTAAATAAAACATAAAATTAAATATTATTTTGGAATTAATTATCCACATGGGATTGATTCATGTTTTTAAAAACCATACAAAAACTATATGGAGAATATTATAAATATATTTTCGACATGCAGGTGATTGTTTCATAATTTTAGAAAACTATAATTAAACTATGTAACCTAAAACATCCCCCAATAATATAATCATTATATCACAAGCACTTTGGTAACACATCCAATAGTTAATGAATGAGGTAGTCAACATGTATATTCAACATGGGTTTCAAAATTCTCCCAATCGTGTCACTTTTTATCCCCACAAATTCTTATCATAATTATGTGTTATATTTATATATGAGACTTAATTTCCATATTATTATTTAATTTTCAAAAAAATATTGAACATATGAATATCAGATAAGAATATATCTACATGCTTACAATGGATAATCCTGTGAAACACTGTTACATCTCATGATGGTTCTTCAAAAATAACCTCAAAATTACTAGTAATCCTTCATCCATGTGAAATGGTTGTACAAAAATTATATAAATATTACTCATATTGGAATTAAAAAAATACACTAGATCAAATTTGTGGAAATACTTTTAGTCAACTATTTTGTAATCCATTAAAAGGTTGGGTTGGGTTGGGGAAACTAAAACCTGGGCTCAAAAATTTTACACCACTTCCTCCCCATGGCTGAAAATTAATAGACAATGAATGATTATCCATTGATATCACCCCTCTTTATAAAACTCCAATAAAACACATAATATCCATGCAACCCACTTATTCCTAGATACAATAAAAAAATACCATCAAATGGGAATAAAACACTAAAAAAGAATAAATGTTTGTATGGAATACCACTAAAATGTACCTATACCAAAATTGAATACCATCTCTTATTGTTCTTACATATTCAATAAAGGTCAAGATATAGATATTTCTATCACCTCAAGTAAATAAAATCCATATAGAATGAGTATGAAAATATAATATATAGTTATAAATTCCACAAAATATATTTAATGAACAATAATAAACAAATATATCCTTTGAGATAATATTGATGTAACACCCCATTATTACATAGTATTAATCTTCTTAAAAAATTCAGTTTCTTCGTTTTCTTATATTGCATGGAACATCGAGATTAAACGAACCACGAATAAATTTGTTATTTAAAGGGTAATTATAACCTAGTCATTAAGTTGGTTGTAAGGAATAATATTAATTGAATTATAAAAAAAATATTTTTGAACTAACTGGTTAAAAATTACATATAAATTAATATAGTAAACAAATGAATGTATCAAAAATGTTTAATAAATAACTATTTTTGTATTAAAAAATCCACTTTATTATAATAAAGTAAATTAATTACTATTATAGAAAGATATTAATGAAATATAAATTTTATATTGAATCAAATATTTTCTATATTCATCAAATATGTTTTATTGACATTAGATAATAAAAAATAAAAAATTCTATATAAAAAACTATATTTTAAAAGAACATTTTTCACCACCTTTTAATGGCGAACATTTTTTAAAAAATAATATTGGAAATTTTTTAAATTATATTTTTTAAAATAGATTTCATCTTTTCATTCAGAATATAAAATTTATCATTGGTTTTTTTTGTTTTCCGGATAGGTTTTATTTTTTATTAATAGTTAGAACTACTACATTATAGTTACTAAATTTACTTTTTGTTTAAATTTATTTTGAAATTATTCTTTAATTTCATATTAGATCTAAATTTAATATATTAATCCAATGTAGGTAAATATAGTCATATTTATGTTAATATAAGATCTATAAACATTTTGATGTTCTGAACGTCATTTTAACCCTCATTCTCACCACATTTCTGGGATTAGTTTTAATGATAGTTTATCTATAACTATGAAATGAATTTATAAAAATAGAGTCACATTGTTTTAAATAGTATGAAATTTCAGGGCGAATATGATCAACTTAATTTTTTGATGAATAGTTACTATTGTTATTAATTTACCTTAGTTAAAGGTAAATTGGGTAGTTAAATGTAAAAATTATATTATAATCTTATGAAATTACCAAAAAAAACATTTTCAAATTGGGTTTATGCCAAAATCCACATTAGGAACAAATTATTATCGTTTTTAATTAAATTATGTTAGAATATGACATTTATTATGTATTCATTAAATAAGTGTTAATGATGTCATAATCAAAATTTAATTACTATATCATTATTAATATATAGATATAAATATTATTTATTTCATTACAAATAGTTATTTGAAATATAAGAAATTTATATACATCATTATAATTTATTTATAATTTTTAACTGTAAAATAATTAACATAAATAGTGAAAGGATAATAAGGAAATATATATTAAATAAATGATGAATATAATAAATGGTATTAAAAATATAAATAAATATAATTTTGTGAGTAAATGTAAAACAAGATTCATATTGAAGTATTAGACATATTATTAATATTTTAGAAGAATTTTTTTCAATGTATCTTGTTGTTTTTATTTTTTTTGTAAGACAAAATAATCAATAGTTTTTGAATTGACATTTACAATATTTAAAATAAAAATTATTTTACTAAATGATTAATAAAAATTAAAGATAATTATTTTGGACAAATTATTTGGATATGTCATAAAATTCCCTAAATGGCTCATTTAGTGGTCATTTATAATTTTATAGTAAATATATTAACCCTCAATGTGTAAATTAGATGATATCATTGAAAAAAATAAAAGTGATAAAGAAAGGTTAAAATAAAATAATGAGGAAGTAAAATAATAATAAGGAATTGTAAAAAAATTATTGGATTAATTATATTCCACTCTTATCATGTTATGATTTATTTTTAGTTGTTTAATGGACACAAATGCATGAAAATAGATTATGTATTATTTAAATTAAATATAGATATAAAATATCAGTCTCATTGTTTTTTACATATTTTAGGTATCCACATTGGGGAAAATTCATTCTATGGCAGAATATAAATATCTATTTTCATAATAAGGAAATTTATTTCATTAATGAAATTTATTTTGAATTTTTATAAATTATATAATTAACTTATATGCTTCTTCAATGTTAAAACGATGTTTATTTAATTAATAGAAAAATATAATAATGTATTTTTATAATATTAATTTTGAAATATTTGGGAGTAATTATAGAGTATAATGAATTTTATAAATCTATAAAATTTACTATATATTTTTGAAACCATTATACTTGATTAAAAACCTTTTCTGAAAGTATTTAATACCAAAATAAATGAATAGTATTAAATTTGACAATAATGATATCTTAATGAATTTCATTTATTAATAAGTTATTTTAAAAATAAAAAAAGAAAATAATTACATGTGTATATGATATTTTCTAAAATGTATTTCAAATTTCATTTATTGGCTATTTATATTTTTTTGGATCTAGAATAGTCGTATTATATTTTACAATCTTGAGGATTCCCAGAAGTTCCCATCATATCAATTTTAAAAGGGCACGTCCACCCTCACATCCTAACACCAATTTTCAACTTATAGATACACAGAAAACCTACCAATTTATCCTCCCAATTATATTATTAATTTTATGGATGTCATGGTCTTCCAAAAAGACAAACACTAGTTTCCCTAAGAGGTGACCCAAATGAAGTCAATCCAAAAAGAGGTAATTGTTGTACACATTTATTTACCTTCTTTATTAATTTCACACCCTCATAATATATTGTTTCAATACTATAGTAAATTTTATTATTATTTATATTTAGATATGTTATTATGATTATGGTTCAAAAAAAATCCTTTATTTTGTCCATCATAAGAAAAACAGTTTCCCCATGTGTGCGTATGTATGACTTTCCATCTCAACGTTGTGGTGTAATTTTTTTAATCGCATATTTATTTAGATGAGTATAATGTTCAATATAAAGGACATTAATAATAAATATTATATGATATTGATTCTTTATAACTAATATTCAATGCAATTCCTTACCACTTTAACATTAAGGGAATGATATCATCCCTCGTCCATACGAATGGTATATATTCTCCATGACATGATAAGATTCGTTCTCCACGTTAACCAATCAAGAATGATTTTGATGATTTTATATGATGAGTGAATATAATATTTTTGAGCTGAATATATTTTTTTATATAAATAAAATAAATCTTACATATAATAAGTGGGACATACATGACAAAACAAACTTGATAAAATTAATCAGATAACACCCGAAACAAGGGTAATAACAAAATATTGTTTAAAAATTAGTAATATAATGTCAAAAATGATTCATATCTGATATCAAAAATATTATTATGATTATATTAAATGTTAAGATTTGGTTGAAAACCATTATGTAGTATTTTAAGACCAATTTTATTCAAAAGAAGTGCGAGGTACTGGTTTCTCATCTCACATTTTCCACATTAAGATATATTTCGTTTTCACCACATAATCCATGTGTATGTTGTATGAAATTAAATTTGATATATCATGAATCTCATTAATTTTATTATATTAAATGATTCATTTCATGATCATTATTATTATGGGTAAAACAATTTGACTGATTAAAAATGATAAGGGGTTTCTTAACTTAATTTCAATTCATTGGATTATATGTATACTTCGTTGATTATATTATTAAAATAGTATGAGTGAAATCCAATATCTATGTATTTAAGTATAATTACCACTTATATAAGTGTAGAAATATTAATGTTACACAAAATATCCACTTTGATTAATTATCACCTCAATGATATGAGATTTGTAAGGGTTAATTCCACAATTTCATTTTCTTTGGGATTGTTTATACGTATATATTTACTAGGACTATTTTGGAATCCATTTCCATGATATATATAAATTTTAAATAATAAATTCTTAATATTATCCAAATAAAAGTTCAGTCTTTTACCCATGGTCTTCTTTTTATAAAATGGTTTTGAAATGAATCTTTTTCTCATTTTCTAAATGAGGTACTTTATGAAATTTTTTACAAAAACATTGAATGAATGATTAATTTTTTATCTTAAACGTCATGAGTTCATTTTACCACCACTATGATGATTTTTTTTTAATCATACTTTACATATTTTAAATTTTCTTATTAAATAAAATGTTTTCATTAACAATGTAATGTCTTTTAAAGATATGATTTCTATCAAAAAGGACAGTCTCCTCAATATATTTCTAAATATTTCATTATAGTATTTTAATATATGTAAACATACATTATGGGTTGTTATTATTTATTGAGTTTTATCTCATACGAAACTGTATACCATATTTTATTGAAGGTTTTATGATCATTTTTACATTGTATGTGATATTTTGATATCATTTATGGTTTATGGTTGAATTATTTACATTGTGTGTGTTAGTTTTAATAAGAAAGTTTATGTTGGATATGATACACACTTTTTATATAAAGAATCTATTAGACATAGTAAGTGATAGGTGGGCCCTGCTATATCCTGTTGATCCATTGGTAGGTATCATGTAACAAACTAGTTGGCATTTACACATTTATATATTGTGTCTTGGTTTCATCCTTACTGGTATGTTTTTTGATGTCAAACTTTACGTATTCCATAATTATAAGATTATTTATCTATATTTCATGTGATTATTTGACTAAAAGAATATCAATTTTTATGTTTCATTCCCATGTGATTATTTAAATCGAATTATTTTATTATTAATAATTTATAACAGATTATTCTTTTCTTATTGATTAAATGGAATATGTTTCAATTCATAACATTTCCATAACTATTTGTGTATGTTTTTTATAGCTTCTATGACATGTATACCCTTACATAAAATTTTGGATCAACATTTCATAAGATTCATCATTCCCTATTTTTTCAGTAAGTGTATTTTGACTAATTTATAGGATTATAGTTAGGGTAATATTGGAATGATTGATAAAATTTTATTGGGTATTTTATGTTTTAGATGGTAATGAGAATTTTATGTATATAATATTTTTTCTAAAACTACTAAACTGATCGGTCCTTTGGGAATAAAATACAATATATATTTCAATTTAATAATGTAAGGCACCATTTCCAGGCTTCTAGGGTCACGGTGTTATAATTGGTATCAGTGGAAGTTTAGCATAAACCATTGAAACTTGTTTTAGAAAACATTGATTAAAGAACATAATCCCAAGTAAGAAATTGATGATAAATATAGAAAAACATAAATGATGGTTGTTAATTTATATATTATGTTTTTATACATTGAAATACATCCCTTTATATATAAAAAAAGTTTACATGGTTCTGGAATATATGTACCTAGGTGAAAGAACACTAACGTGGTGTCTTGGTCCTGACTCGAGGTAACCTTGTACATATGAATGAGCCTTATTATGTAACTACTTTGACACATCTGGGTGATATGATTAAAATAGTTCTAATTTTATTTTCAAACCATTGTGAAGGATTTGAATATATTTTAAAATTATCATCTTCAGTTAAAACTAAGGTGTTTTACATTTAAAATAATGTGTCATGATATTACATAAATAATTATACATTTTTCTCACAATGACAACTGATACATATAAAATGATTTCACATTTTACTCAATGGATGGAACCAAAATTATTCATAATAAAATTGAAAAAGATAGAACAGGTGGTGGTGATGAGAAACAAAATGGGTTATTGACATGAGTAAAAGAAATCATGTTCATGACAAATAATTTTCCCCAAAATATGATTAAAACATATACCCTAAGAAACTCCGAAACTCATAAAATAAGAGGAATATGGTTCCTGTTACGAGCTCTATTCATAGAGCCTATAGAGAAATAAGGGTCGATTAATATGAAATCATGGAAAGTGTCTCAATAGAATGAAGAAATAATTATTGTGCGAGATTAAAGGTCATAAAAAAAAATAATTTCCAAGATTAGATGAATTATACGATGGGAGGAAATAAATATAATCCTAATAACCCATTTTTAGATCAATTTCGTAAATGTGGTGAAACTAGGATTTACCCAAGTCAGTGTCATATTATTTAGTATAAAGTCCATACTAAGGAAGATCCAATGATGAAATAAATGGATAAATTATTCATGTGTTGGGTTTGTATTGAAAACCACAGTTAAAAGGTGGATTAGTGTGTAACCTTATTTTAATATTATATATCATATTTATTTTCGGAGTTATATAAATATGATTTTAGAAATGGGATATCCTTTTGATCGGGTGACAACCCATTAGTTCTGGAAAGGTCATATTGTTTGAACCCTAATGTGAAGGTTGACAAGGGTACAACCCCTACCACTAGCCTATGTGATGTCTTGGGAAGCATGAAATTCTTTAGTTAGATAAAATATCTAATGTATTAAATTTATTTTTATATTATGGGAATTTATTTTTTGAAATAGAAAACATTATAATGATTTTTTGGTACTAATTAATGTGAATTTGGAACAAATTCACTATTATTGGAATAATATAAGATTAGGGTAAATAAAATGAATTTTATTTTGGAGTAAAATATGATTTTATTATTGATTATTTAGTCATTCATGTTAATTATAAAAATTATTATAAACATTCAATATTATGAGAGTTAGGAATTCAAATTTTTAGTACAAGACTTTATGAGTGATTGATAATATTTTAACGAATATGTGGTTAAATCCTTATATTTTTTAATTTCAAAATGTGTCAAAAAATTTATGGATGAAGTGTAGTTTTGTTCTAAATGATATATGTTGAAATGTTTGGTTTAACAGTTGAATTTTGGAGACATTATTTTGGGGAATTGGATTATATGTTCCTAAATTTTTTTAGTTGATGTATAAATATAGGGGGAATATATAGTAATAGCTTTCTATATTTTATGATCTATAAAAGTATATTTGAAATAATCAGGCATTATAAATTAATATTAAATACTCATCATTTGGATGAAAATATGAGATTTTTGTTGAATTTGATTATAGGATGAAACTCTACATGTCAAGGTACTACATTTACATGTGTTATTAGTCAATTAAGTAAATGAATTATTTAACTCTAGGAAAATTGTCTTGAAACAAAAAATGTTATCCTAGTAACTTCATATATAATGAATCTAATGGTCCCTTATATCATTACATATTTACAGCTTAGTGAATTTTAAATTTCTCATAACCATCTTCATATCACATTCCATCCTAACATTATGGTTACATTTCTTTACCATTTCCAGGTTCTTCAACATGGAACTGTAGTATTTGATATATCCAATGAAATTCATACCTTCCTTTCATAATTTTAAATTGGTTGTCTCATTTATCCTTTTTGGTTGTGTAATTTCAAAAAAGATATTTTGAAATGTCATAAACCTAGTTTTTGATCTCGGGATCAAATTTAAATGAAAAAATTTGTTCAAGTATTGGAAAATTTACCACCATAATATTTTATAGTACATCTCGTCTGGAATAAATTCCATAGCTTTGATAGGTCACATAACACAAAACATTGAGACAAAATGAACCATGTTTAATAATATTATTTAAATTCAAATTATAACATAGTTGTCAAGTTGGATGTTATGATTAGTATTAAAACATTTATTAAAATATATGGTTCAATCCATTGGTTTCAAATAATTTAGAAATGAATATAGAAACTGACTGAATTTATAGTTAATGTTTTTATAATGAACTATTTTTAATCTCACAAATTCATTTTATTCTACTAAATTAAATTAATTTCTATTGGAGAATGTACTTAATGAATATATATATATATATTTATATCATGTCAAATATTTTTGAAATTCATCTATTATAATTTATATGAATAGGAGAAAACCACAAAATTGCACATAAAACCAATATTTTTCTAAAATCAGAATTACCGCAATTTAATGGATCACCGATTTTTAAACAAAATTTTGGAAACATTATAAATTGATTTATTGAAAATATACTTCAATTTTTAATTTCTAAAATCCAAATTATCTTGGGGTGAATTATTTTTTTCCATAAGGTTTCATTTTTTGATGCATTGTTAAAAATATCTCAGTATAATTTTAAGAATGACTTTTAATTTTATATTATTTTAAATTGATTTTGTAGACTCAAAATAGATGTAAAATACATATATTAAACCAATTTAGGCAATTTTAATTATTTTTATATTAATATTAGATATATTAATGTATTAATCTTTTAAACGCCTCTTTTACCTGACCTGTCGCCACATCTACGAGATTAGTGTAAAAATTAATTTATCCACTTTGGTTAATTGAATTTAGAAAAGATTAAATATATTTTTTAATCAGTTATAGGAAAAACATTATTTTTGGTAAAAAGTAACTTTATTAATTTATTAACAATTGTTATGGTTAAATCAAGTAATTAATGGTAAAAATAATATCATAATGTTATAAATTTACACTAACAGTAGTCCTAATTTCATTGGATATGTGGTTTTCTACCAAAACCATCATTAGGAAGAAATTATGATTCCTTTATAAGCCATTTTTTGTAGTATTTCATTAATTATATTTTATTTAAATAATGGTTAATGATTTCATACTCAAAAGTTAATAATTTTATCATTTTTAATATAAGGTTAGAAATAATTTAAATTAAATTATAAATATTCATTTAAAATATAATAAATTTTTCTACAACATAATATTTTATTTATAATTTTAATGTTAAAATAATTATCTTAAATGGAGACCCAATTATGATGTAAATTTTTTTCAATTAAATGATGAATCGGGTAAATGATATAAAAAATATTAATATAAATATAATATGTGTCAATTAATGTCACCCTCAATTGTATTGATGAATTAGAAATTTTAGTATTGTTTTATATGTTCTGTTTTGAATAAACTTTTTGTTTTGATTACTTGTAATACCAAAAAAATAATAGTGTCAAAATTGTCATTGAAGATATTTTGAAATGAATATTATTTTATTAAATTAAATATAAATCAGAAAAATCTCAATTTGGCCAACTATTTAATTTAATTTATAAACTTTTATAAATGAATAATTTTGTGGTTGTTTGGAAACATGCTTTAATTACAATAAACATAAATGTGTAAATTATAGAATATCATGGTAACTATTAAAAGGGTTAAAAATTGAATAAAAATAGATTAGGGCTAAAAATAATAGAAACTAGTAAAAAAATCATTGGATGAATTACATTTGACACTTATCAAATTATTATTGAATTGGAGTTGTTTAATGTAAACTTTTTCAAGAAAATAAATTATATATTATTTAATTCAATGGTGGTTAAAAAATATCACTCTATTTATTTTAATATTTTTTATGAGGCCATATGAAGACAAAATAAATATATGAATGAATATAAATATATATATTTTGATAAAAATGAAATTAATTTAATTATATAATTATATTAGTAATTCATATATATTGTATAATTTTTTTATATATTTTTCTTCACTGAAAAATGACTATTTATTTAATTCACATAAAAGTAAAATAATTGATTTTTATAATATTTATTTCAATTTATTTAGGATGAATTAAATTTTATAACAAATTTCATAGATCAATTGAATATATTAGAGATGTTAGGAACCATTAGAGTCAAATTATTACTTTTTGAAAATGTATTTAATGAAAAATTAAATGAATATTGTTAACTATGACAATGATGATATCTTATTGAACTAATTTATTATTAAGTTATTTAAACATATAAAAAAATTTAAATAATCACAATGTGATTTATATGGTTGAACATGTCTTATAATTTTCATTTATTGTCATTTATTATGTTTTTCGATCTAGAATATGGTTATTATATTTTAATATCATGAAGACTTCCAATGGTTCCCCTCACGTCAATTGTTAAAAATCATGTCCTCTATTAGTTCCTCACTCCACATTTACCCTTCTATATAATAATCACACTACCAATTAATCCTTCTAAAATACATAGTTAGGTTTTGGAGGTTTGGGTCTTCCAAAAATAACAAAACTAGTGTCTTTAAGAGGATATCCAATGGAATTCCACTGAAGAAAAGGTATATATTTGACCCCATCATTTATGTTATTTTTTATTATACCACCACTTCCTATGTTGTTTCCATAATAATGTAATAAAAATAGTGTCATTTTTATTCTGATATGATATCATTATTATCAGATAATAATATTCTTTATTTTATCCATCTTATAAAAAAATATCACCATGTGTGCGTACGTACATCTTACCTTCTCCACATTGTTGTATAATTTTTTGTTCGTCACCATTTTATTTGGATGGGTATGATGAGAAAATAATAGATATAAATATTAAGTATTAAATGATATTTTTTCTATAATTAATATAAAATCCAATTCATTCCATCATTACCATTAATGTAATGATATTATCGCTCGTATTTATGTACATCCTACCATCTCCACGATTTGATTAGATACATTCACCATGTTAACAATTAAATAATGATTATAAAAATTTATATGATGAGGGAATATAATATTTATTAACTTATTATAATTATATATATGAATAAAATATATCCTATTCATAGTAATTAAGACTTACACGACAATACAAAAATAAGGAAATGAAGCATATAACAACTGAATCAAGGTTAATAACAAAATATTATTGTCAAATGGGTAATATGAAGTCATAAATGAATCATATATGAAATAATAAATATTAGTATGATTATGTTATGAATTAATAACTTGTATAAACAATTATATAGGAGGTTAAATGTGTATGATTGAATGGAATTGGGAAGAAAGGGTTTCTCATCTCACTTTTTACCTCTTTAAGATATATGTTTTTTGACAACATAATCACTCTGTGTGGTGTGTGAATATCCAATTGATATTTCATGAATCTCATTAACATTGTGGTATTAAATATTTTTTAATGATCATTACTATAATGAGTCATACGATTAGACTAATTACAAGTGTTAAGGGGTTTCTGAACTCAATATTCATTATTGGATCACACATCTACATCATTTATTATATTATGACAATATTGTCAATGAAATAAATTTCCTATTTATTTATTTTATATTCCCACTACTCTTACTTTGGATATAATATTTTGACACAGAATCACCTCATTGACTAATTCTCACATCAATGATATGAACTTTGTAAGGGTAAATTTCAGAATATTATTTTTATTTGGGATTCGTTATATATAAGTATTTATGGGGAATAATTTATCATCCATCATCATTTTTAAAAAAAAATCATGTATTTTTACCATTATCCTAAAAAATATTTATGACATTTACAGATCATCTACATTTTATAAAATGGTTTTGAATGGAATATTTTAGTCATTTTCTTATTGAGGTACTTATTTAATTTTTTTAACAAAAATATGGAAAGAATGTTTATTTTTAACTTATACGTCATGATTGTATTTTACCATAATCATTATTACTTTATGTTTTAAGAATCTATTACATTGTTAAGTAAAATTAAATTAAAATTATTTAATTTAAAAATGGGTAGTTTTTAAATAAATTATTCCAATGAAAAAGGGTACTTTCCTCAAGATATTTTTACACTTTTATTATAGTATTTTCATCTATATCAACATCATCTATTGGATTTTATGATAGATTGATTATAATCTCTTATGAAACATTCTAGAAAATGTTATTCAAGTTTTTTATGATCAATTTGACTTTGAATGTGCTATTTTGATACCATTAATGGTTTATGTTAATGTCCATATCCTTAGACGTTACATAATTTTGAGTTTTAATCTTGAATTAACATTGAGGATCATTTGAGGTATAGAGTATTTTAGAATTAAGAAATAATTATTACATAACATCTCAATTTTTAGAATGCATAAAAGTATACCCACTTTCAATTTTTTCATTATCTAAAAATTTGTAATATAAAACGTGAATTATATTTCTTGATACAAATATTCATGGCTATACACATTATCTTACCCATCCATATATCATATGTTAAAATTTTAAAAAACATGGTATGAGCACAAAAAAATCTCAATAATGAATATAGAATAAGGAATGAAACTATTAGTACATGAATATTTAAAACTCCTAAAAACATTTTCACAAAATCATACATTACACCAATAAAACGTAAACTCTTTAACATGCCTAATGAAATCATAAGATTACTAATAAACCCGTAGAAATCATAAAAAATAAAGGTAACCTACAACATCGATAAAATAATTTCATTTTAGGAATCACAACTACATAGGGAGTGACCTTCATGGTTACTTTTAGAAAACACATCACAGTATATTCCCTAAATATCTTAAGATAAACTTTATCATTTACTTTCGTCAAATTACCAAATGAATTTGAGAGCTATCATAAGCTCACCCGACCTTGGATTATCACAGAGCAACCCATGTAATTAATAAATTCCCAAAAAATATAACATAATCATTACACATAAACCAAGAATAATGGAAAAAATAACATTTCCACTTTGAAATCACATTTCATCATTAAAACCCACAAACTCATAAAGGAAAACACGTTATTTTTAAATCAAATTCTACTTTTTAAGGTAAAAATCAATAAAAAAACAATACAAAAACACACGAAATTACATTCATGACATATATATAAAAAAACATTAATGTTTTTGAAATAATCAATCCCCATTTAAAACATAATTAATACATTTTAAAAGAATATTTTTAAATCAAAGTGTCATATAAATCTTCTAATATTTTTAAAATAATTTAAAAATGAATATATTTATTTACAATTATATAATTACATAAAACCAATTTAAAAACATATAAAATGATGGAAATTATTTAAATGAATGAATCTTTAAAACATTTAAAATAATGTTTTTGATAATGTTTCCTCTATGATTTTTACCATTTATATTATATGCCACATAAAATGAGACAATTTTATAAGACATTAAATATAACTACTACATATATAATATGGATAATAAATTTCAACGGTGTAGTAAATACATCTTATAAAATAATAATAGTTTATATCATAAATAAATATATCAAAGAAAGGAGATGGAGATGAAATCGCTTACAAAGATTATATCATTATATTAATGATAAATCAATGACATAATTATGTGTGAAACATATAAATACACCCTATATATGTGGATATTTACTATAAAACGGTCACAGGTCATTTACAGATATTCGTGAAAAAAATAATGACCTGGATGATTAACTCAATTAATGGAAATTCAATTAAGATTTCCATTAACTTGAGTCTGACTTGTCTCATTTGTTCGTCATCTTCATGAATAACAAAAATAGGATTAATAATACATTCATAAGAACCTTTTAAAATTTTATTATTAAAATAATATTACTAATTACTATGGTTAAGAAAGAAGTTAATTATTTTATTTCATATCAGTCATTTTGTTGATGTGGGGTACATGAGTCAAAAATGAACTTGTTTGGATTAAAATTTTCAATGTGCTCAAAATTACATCATCTCCAAAATGATATTAAATATTTAAATACATTATATATCAAGTATATATGTATTTATAATTGCCAATAATATTTTGTGATAATAAATGAAATGCACCGTTCATGGAGACGGTAGGCAGTAATACCCATAGACGCTACTTTCAATTTGTTGTCATATTATAATAATGAAATATAAATGATACATATGAATAATATATTTAATTTATAATATATATTTTATATATATTACATAGGTTCATTAACACAATAATATATACTTTCCATGAATTGAATTAATGATTCATATCACATTGAGTGGGCGGTAGTCCACACATTCTCATGTGAAATTATCATATTTACACAAATTGAAAAGAATAAAGGTAAGTTATAAATAAAAATTACATAAGAATAAACACAATATAAAAATAATAAAAATAATATTTTAATATTTTTTTCATCATAATGTATTCCATGGGAGGTGGTAATGAAAATTTTTCAATCCTCGTTTCGTGAGGCAGTAGTTCGCCGTAAACAGAAAATGTATGTTCGTAACCATTAGATGGAGGTGTGTGTATATGTTGGTTGACTAATTATCATAAAAATACTATTAAATTTAGGATAAATTTTTTATATATGAAAATAATTATATGATCATACTGATTAGAGGAGAAAAATAAGTGAAAGGAGCTTGATAGAAGGTATTGCTTCTAAATCAGGTAACTCATTTGGGTCTGTTCCAAAAGGCTTCCGTGATATTCATTATTCCCAATGTAAGTATTATATGTGTAAGATATGGATTCTTGGAGATATTTTATCATGTTTTTTAGGAGAAAATTTTATGTAGAGGTTTGTGTAAGTGGGTATAGGTGGTTTCCCTTTATAATATGGAGGTGGGGCACTTTAAGAAAATATAGAAATATTATTTTATTATAAATTGAATATCGAATAATAATTGCTCTAATATGATATAGTTTGCGGGTAATATGAGTACGGTTATAAAAACTCCCAGTAAAAATATTTTAGACAAGATTAGATCACATATTTAACCTTATTCATTTCCATTAATGCTCAGTTAAATATATTACCTATTTTAAGAGATTCTTTTATTTACAAACTATAAGGTTAATATATTTACAATAAAAGACCAACATAACAACATGTGGATCAGAAAATACATTTGTAACATTATCAAAGTCATTTTATATAATATTTTATTATTACGACTATTATTTCATTGAATAAAAGAGTATTTGTTTTGAAAGCTCATTTTTGTCAATTTTGACACTATTTAGTAATTAGTTTTTGTTAAAGTCATAAAATAATCATAAATTTAAAAAAAAACATTAACTAAAATATAACTTGGCATAATCATCCATTAAAATAGTGTATGGAATCAATATTTTCCAATTACTTTTAATTTAAAATTTAAAATATCATTTATTTGAATATTTCATTAATAATGGAATCATTGCATCATCATTGTGGCATAAATATGTATATTTATTTAATGTATAAAATTTATAAATAGAATAACATGATGTTAGATATTTTTTATCTTTCTAATGAAAATTTATAGTCAATGATATCAGTTATATAACGCAATATTAAAATTTATTTAGTTAAAAGATACATGATTATTTATATATCACTTAACATTAAATTAATTATTATAACACGTCGTTATCATAAACATGTTTCTCTTGAATTCCAAATGTTCAACCAATGAATTAATTTGGTCACCGATGACTCATGAAATTATATTAGGACACATGTTATTGTAGTTTAATTTTATATAATATTATTTTTACCCTTATTTACATAATTTAAACAATAACCATGGTAAAACAAATAATTACCGAAGTTACTATTTATAATGTCCACAAATAAAATGTAACTATTTTAAAAATTGGGAACTATGGATTCAAAATATTGTATCAATTTTTAGAAATTAAAAATATATTAGTTGAAGAAATTAGTTTTAAATTGAATCCCATTATCAAAAGTAGAAAACAAGTTTTTAAAATGTAAAAACCCCCAATACTTTTACACTTGTTTATATCAAATTTCAATGTTAAATTACATCAAATGGCCATAATTATATTAAATGATAATAAATTATTAAATTATACTTTAAAAAAATAAAATTATTACATGATTGTATAAATAAGTCAGACAAAAAAGATCAATCGAATTAAAATGCAGTATTTGTCACTATTCATAAAAATGAATTTAATCATAAAAATACCAAAATTAAAAAAACTATATTTTTATGAAATTATTTTAGATAAGAAGGTTATTTTTTCACTTATATAATATAAATAAGAAGTAAACTAAACATAAAAAAGGTTCTCTGTCAAAAGGATGTAAAACTACCTTTTAAAAATAGTGTATTATTTTATTTTTAAAATTTGATTCATTCTCACTTAAAGCCATTGAATTTTGTTATATAAATGTATAAACCATTTAAATCATAAAATATTTAGTTCTATTTAGTCTTAAACATAAAATGGGTATTCGTTAACTACAATTTAAAATAATTATAATAATATTGTATTATTTTTCTTTATAGCTCAGTATTGTGGGCAATATAAGATTTCGAATAAACCTATTTTCTCATGTCGAGTACACTATTTGAGATAACATACCCATTCATATATAACTATTATATATATCATAAATACAAAAATATTTGAAAAAGTATTATTCTATAATTAACTAGGATGTTACATAATGGTTGAAGCATTGGGATTTTTTATGCTAGTTTTAATATGAATGTTTATATTGGATGTGTTTCACCCTTTTCATATGAGGAATTTATTAGACTTAGTAAGTGATGATTTTGGCCTGATATATCCCCTTTA
The DNA here is from genome assembly GCA_963277665.1 of Viscum album. Classification (NCBI taxonomy): domain Eukaryota; kingdom Viridiplantae; phylum Streptophyta; class Magnoliopsida; order Santalales; family Viscaceae; genus Viscum; species Viscum album. The sequence goes on from OY728127.1 coordinate 118,261,046, forward strand.
TGCATTTTTAGGTCTTATGAGACAAACTTTTTGGTTTTTTACACATTTAGGTAGGGTGTCTTGGAGGAAACCTTGATGATATGATTATGATGTACAGTATTATGTATTCCCTAATTATGAGATTATTTATTAACATTCCATGTGATTATTAAACTATTATAATATCCATGGTTATGTTTCATTATCATGAGATTATTTTTAGGGTATTATTTGATCATTATTAATTCTTTCTATAGTTATATTTTGTTATAGATTAATTGGAATAGGTTTCAGTTTATCCCCATAACCTAATAATTTGGGATTTTTTTTGATAGATTCCAATATATTTATACCCTTACTATGAATTTAAATTAAGCCTTTCTTATGTTTCATCATTTGGTATGATTCCAAGAATTAAATTATGAATGATAAATAGTGTTACAGTAAGGGGAATATTTTCATTCTTGGAGAAAATTCTTCGTGTATTTTATGTTTTAGTTTGTAATGAGAACATCAAATATGTAATCTTGTTACCTAATCTACTATAGTATTTGGTACGTTGGGATTTGAATCTTGTATCTATACCAATTCAATATTGTAAGGCACCATCTCTGGGATTCTTGGGTCCTGGTGTTACAATAGAAAATGGACTATAATGGGACCTCAATCAAGTAAAACATGAACTAGATGAACAAATATGAATAAAAATTTCACAAGTCAACAACCAAACTATTATTTGGGGTTACAATAATCCTAGCTTCCAAAAAAATCACCCAAGACTTCACATGCACATCTCCTTAGGGAAGAATCCTCATGATGATGATAGAATAATGAAAAAAATCTAAAATAAATTTCTAATAATTGAGAAATTAGGATTATCAAATTGTCCAACACCCTGTATAGAATAATTAAGGAGTTAACAAAAAGAATACAATAAATATGAAAATATTCAAAATATTTAAAATAAAAAACCTTGACATGAAAAACTTTTGAAATAGATCATCATGACCATACAATGTTTTAGATTCACCTAAAAATTAAGGGTATCATAGAATTCACTCTCCCTAGATATACAATTTCAACCTTTCAGCAATAACCATCTTGTATACACAATAAAAAGTAAAAAAACATGAATATAATATAAATGATATGATGAATCCAAATGCATAAATCTAGAAAAATGAAAAGAATGAAAAACATTGTTTTCATTTATAAATAAAAAACATAACAGTAAGTGCATCCATCACATATTATAAAATTAATATGACATAGAAAATACATCAAACCTTCTGAAAAAACAAACCATCAATCAATTTTTCATCTCATTAAGAAAACCTATGAAATTCATTTTTTTAATCAAAACACTAACTAACTACCACATGTTTATTAAATGAATTTAAATAATTTTTATAAGTATTGTCTCTGGTATTAAAATGAAAACCAAATTTATTTTTAATTTCATCCACTTCTAAAACAAATAAAAAAATTCCCATTTATATTACCATTGGATTATAAAATATTATTTTCAAAATAAAAACATTCAAATCATTATCTAAAAAATCACAAACCAAAACATATAATGTAACTCAATATATTTTTTAAAAATACATAATAAACTCTTTTAAAAAATTTATACTTTCCAAATTTCTATAACCGTTCAACCCTAATTAAATAATCATATATACTAAATAGGGAAACTATTTAATAAGATATCCCATTAAAATAAGAATGACCACTATTCATTAACATATTATATATTAAAAATAAAAAACTACTTTGAAATCCTTCACAATTTAAACAATTTGAAATAAATTAAATATTTTTTTCACTACCCCATTAGAAAACATAAAAAAATTTAAAATAAAATAATATTGTTTTTTTAAACCAAATTCCATTTCATATTATAAAAATTATAAATTCTTATGGACTTATAAAAAAATTCACATTTTTTAAATGCAACACAAATGGTACCCCTATAAGCCCCATGCATTTTTACCCATTCCAAATCATTAAACTATATAAAACAACCCATTTAATATCAATTCAATCCTAATGTAAAATATATCATCCTTAAAACATCAATGTACCAAAATTTTAAAAATATAAGAATTTAACAACATTTAGTGGTTTTATTGTAAGATTTTTAAAATCATGTGATTACCGTGAAAATAATACATGAGGATATACAAAAAGGCCTACAAATTCTACAATATTTTTTCCAAACTATGCATACTAAATCCTGTGACCATATATATCATCCCAATTTATTATAAAAATTAGAAATTCTTCAAAAACAACATGTAAATATTCAATATAAGTCATTAAAATAAATTACAGACTCAAAATATATAAAAAAATAAAAAATTTAAAATTTAAGATATAAACATCTTATAAAACCTTGGAAACTCAAAATTTCAACATGAAATGTGTTTTTAGACACTTATATGCACCTAAAACTCAGGTTTTAAAAGTATTATATCTTATCTACCAAGTCATTAGAATTCAAAATTAGTAATTGAAAACAAATTTCATTAACAAATATGAGTCAAAACTAGCTCACCAGACTATTCTATTCCCTGACATGGATTAAATTGAGTTTCATTGCCTCATGATCTAGAAACTACTTTCAAAAACTAACATATTCACTATTAATAATTATTACCTCTGATAAATTTAAAAAACACCATGAGACTTCTTATGAGTATTCCAACATGACCCTTCCATGATTTGGATGGCTACACAAATAATTTAATTACATATCAAAAAAAATATACGAGGCATGGAATAATAAAAGAAAACAACCCACAAGAAAATAAATTATGAGAAATGAAATATCTAAAATGACTCTCAACATGTAACAATGTTAGTTAATACCAAACAAAAGTATTATAATATAGATAAATAAGATATTCTTAATATATCTATTGAATCCCACAGAAAAATAAAAACACGAACAATAGCTACCCATCACCATGAATAAGTGAAACATTTTAACTTGCCACCACCAACTAACCTTCACACGAATCTTATAAGTGATCATTTCATCCTTATGGATCCTATACTAAACCTAAAATGTATATAGACATGTGTAAGATATACCCAAAATGTGTCATCCATACACCATGTGTATATCCATCATAAATATACCCCTTTATATTACCTCAAAATATAAATATAAATGTAATATTTTCAAATTTTCTAATAACTAGTAACATATTACCATCATGGGATCCATTTGAATTAGAACATAAGAGATTTACTTTTTAAACTAAATGGTATTTTAAAATTTTAATTAAAATGGAGTTTTTTGATACGGAAAATTTTTATAAACCAAACATTAAAATTACCATATATTGAAATATAGAAAGAAGTTCAAAACATTAAAAAAAATTGGATTTAGAAAAACACATTTAGACTTTTAAAAAAAATCACCAGTAGTAAAAAACATTAATTATATATGTCATAAAATTGGTTATAATGGATCATTGTGAAGTAATAAATAGAAAAATATTATTGGGAAAAAGCATACCAATCATAATATAATCTAAAACTAATAATCATGGGAACACCTAAGAGCTCAACGGATAGTGTATGTTACCCCTATAAATTTTATTATATATTTTACATTAATTAAATACTATATAAAATTTATTTTATGACATACCACAACTAACTAAAATAGCTAATAATTAATTTTATTAAAAGACAATATCAAAATATAATATAAATATTTATACATTATGAATATTAAATATGATTCAAAAAATAAAATATTTAATTATATTATAATATTCTTATAATATATGTGTGTTTTTATGTTTGACATAATAATATTATTATAATTATTCTTGAATCATTTGATGAATTTATAAAATTCATAAAAATTATAAATTACGGTTAATTGATAAAAATTATATAGTATATATTTAAAAATTATTCAACCTTATATAATTACTAAATAATTCATTTAATAATAAAAAGTCTTATCTTAAAGAATTATATTCTACATTTATAATTTGTGATTTTAAACCAGTTAATAACTATTGAATAGTGTGGAATATAATAATAAAATATATAAAATATAATTTAATTTTTAACAAAATATTTTAACATTGAATGGTATATGAATAAATCCATTTATGTTAAAAATATATATTTTTAGAGAGTATTTTTATACATTCTTCACACTTATAATTAAATAAATTTTTTATACTCAAGAAAATGAGCCTAATGAAATAATTTTATTATATTTATTCATAATATTAAAATATATTAATATGTATATTTTCATTTCGAAAATAATAAAATATTTTACCAATTTAAATATTAGTTACCACTCTGAAATAGTTATTTTTTTAGAAAGAGTTTTAATAAACATTGTTTAAATTTTATCTAATTAAATTAAATTAGTATATTTAAAATAAAGAACCCATAATAATTTTTAAAAATATAAACACTTATTAAAACTAAAATAATTATTATTTTTATTATAAAATAATAATAACACTCAATGAATTAAATGTAATTTTTTTAAATAATACTTTTTCTATTTATCATATGTTTTAATATAAAAGTTAATTTTATCATATTTTGATGTGTAATTATATTAAATTAAGACTGGATTTAGAACAATCATGTTGATATCAGGTAATAAGGTCGTATTATATTTTTAGTAAAAAAATTGAGATGTTTAATTATTAATTAGGTTTAGTATGTGTAATCATTTGTAACATAAAGGTGATTTAATTATACTAAATTAAACTAAAACAAATACATTATAAAACAATTTTGTCTTTAAATCCATATATATATGTACCAAAAATATTTCCACACCAAGGTAACAAATTTCCCATGTGATTTCATCATTACACTTCACCTACCATCCAACTCCAAGGAAAAGTTCCACTTTTAACTAATAAAAGGAGCTCAGTTCCAAAAACATCATGTCACACATAAGGATTTAATTTATCGTGTAACCATTCCCATTTTACCTATCCTATAATCCCATTTGAAATTTGGTATCCTATTTTTATAGGAATCTTTCCCAATTCATCGCATTACAAAAATCCATTCATGAGAAGACTCAAATTCTAAATGTGTGTATTATCCACCCCTAGTCATTCTTTCCTAACTTTTTCATCCGTACACATATAAAAATTGTATAATATTATGGTTATAATTAATTAAATATCATTATTATAATTACATTTTATTATATTTGTTATAAAATAATTATATATTCACCTCTAATTCGTTGGAAGAATGTGAATGTTTCCCTTGTGTTCGTGCAAAATACCACTTTCATGAATTACATCTTTTGTATTTCTTTAATTTAAAATATGGATGGTTATAATAATTTAATTTATGAGTAAATATGAATTTTTTAAACAATTATGTTTCTTTAATAATAACTAATTATCTACCATTCCATATTTCTATACTTTCAATAATGAACATGATATTTGTGCAGACTGTCGCCTCCATGGGTAACATGTTTTGTTTTTCAACACAACATTTCATGGAAGGTTTAAAAATAGATTTACGTGATAAATATAATATATATAAAATTATTAAAATTAGTGGAATGTAAATAAGGAATTTTATAAAAAATAAATGATCATTGTAAATCTTACCACCTTAAATGGCAATTCCAATATGAAAAGGTATTTATTCTTTCTAAATAATTTTTTCTTGCATTATCTTATTCATCCCTATGTAATAAATTCTTATTTATATATATAATATCATATAAATAATATCATTTTTATTTATTAATGATTATATTATAGGAACAACGTAATGAAACTAATCCATTGATTTTATCATGCCCTTGTAAGCACAGTTAAAGCAAAAAAATGAATGTTATTATAAATGTGTATCACAAATAGTTACAGAAACATAAAAGCTTGTATAATATGATATTAATATATAAAAAATATTTATGGAATTTTAATACTAAAATTTAACTAATTATTATGATAATTCCTCTCATAATATAATTCATGAATATTTTATACCATAATTTATCTTAGTCGATGGAGATCTTTTATTGTAAAAATGAAATGTTTCTATGAAAAATCATATTCATCCTCAGTAGTCATTTCTCCAATATGAACAGACACATTATTTATACTAATTGTTTAATTTATTATTTTAATACCATATTATGTATAATCTCATGTTATACTAATTTTTCACTTTCCCTCATTTCAAAACAAAATTTTTTTATCCTTTTTACAATGTGGTATTTCAATAAAAGTATTTTCAAAATATTAAAATGGACCTCTATGTCTTGGGAGGACATGATGTGATTAATTATCCACTATGTGTTGGTATTATGAGACATTATTCATGATCAACTATGTGATGACATATAGGGACATGATGGATGGTATGTCATTAATAATCCACTATGTGATAAGAGGTAGGGTTATGATTTATTATATACTATATTATAGGACATATGGTCATGATTCTAGATAAAAAAATGTTAATGGTTGTTGGATTGTGATTCTTAATCTTGTGGGTGATTGGAGGAAGGATTGTGAAACATAATCCATGATGTTATAGGAGGCCAAAACGTATCTTACTATGTTATTATTTATAGGATTATGTTTGTTCTGGAGTTCCTTGTTTCACTACATTTCTATATATTTACACACATATATGTTATATTCATATGTTATGATCGATGCCTGATTTGTATTATTTCATGAATTCACAAACATATTACATGATATATGTTTTTTGACTTGAGATTTAATATTCATCAATAATATAAAAAATTATCATTAAGATATGTTTTCTAATTAGATTATTCTCCTATTATATGTTTTTATCATTATAATGATTTAATCCATCATGATTTCTTGTTATGTATTTCCCTTTACTAAAAATTTGATATTACCCATTTCATATGATTTATACCCCTCAAATATGAAATGAATATAACAGTGGATATTTATAGAAGATGATCTATTATAGTGATATTATATAGACATATTTAGAGTTATGTCAAAAAAATATTTTTATATAGCTAATCTCCAATGACAATAAAAAACTGGTTCATAAAATTGTCAATTTTTTTTATATTTAGTGTTTAATCTCGTTAAATAATCTGAAATATATGATTGTATAGCATGTTTTATATCACATGGTATCAATTATAATAATAATATTAAGTTCTTTTAGCATCTAATGTACGAGTTTGGGGTTGATGTATCATTATATTTTACAATACTGAAGTAAATTCCACTCTATTAGTGAGTCTTAGGTATTTAAATTTCCAAAACGCATGGTATTTCCGTACCTAGACTATCTAATTTGAATATTCCAAAATTAAGGTGAACAATAAACTAGGGTCGAATATCTAGAGGATAATCATAATCTAATATAGCATTTGAACTCAGACATCCCAACTAGCTATTATGGGTTCCCCATGATTTTGATTAAATAGAGGTGATCCATTATTATCTACAATATAATAAGGTGTACTAAACCAAAATTGTAAAACAACCACACCTTTATAAACCAATCATATAAGATTCCCCATTCTCACGAATAACATATCACAAATTTATAATAAACATGTACCCTAACTGATACTTTTCTATCAATTTATATCATAGAATAAAAAAAGATATATCATCAGGGGTTTTTTATTTAAGAAAATAGTTTTTATAAAGATCCAACAAGGCCCCTAACTCCGCAATTTGGAAAACATTTTAGGAAAAAATCTTTGAAAATATATCACATTTTTATTTCCAACATTGCACAATCCATTATAAAATGAATAGAAATTATTATAAAATCACCATTTATTAAATTAATTTTAAATAAAATCATATTAAATAGTTGTATTATCCCCATAATTCTATAAAATAATAGGTTTTTTTAAATAAAAAATAGATATTTTATCAAACAGTAGACATGAATCCTTAAAATAATAGATATAAAAAAGGATATATATAATATCATTTCCGAAATTCTTGGTGAAAATTATATTTTAGTGAAATAATTATTAATATTAGAAACTGTACATAATAAAACTCTTAAAAAATCTAAAACATTTAATTAAAGTGACAAGAAATCATGTTTCTTATATTAAAGGTACACACAATGAGTAACCTTCCTCAAGCACATATATTTTACCCGTTTTGGTTTTTTTAACCTTAATAAGTCCAAAGAATTTGAATAAGATCATGACGAGCCAAAAACTAAATAATTTCACCAAATAAATATTAAAAACCTGAAACAATAGGATCCCAGAATAATTCTTTAGTAATAATATGGGGGGATTAGGTAGATGTAGAATTAAGGATAATATTTTTATTCCTTAAAAATTATTGATAATTAACCTTTAATGTGGCAATGTATTTATTCAAATAATTTTGGGATGTACTCCAGTGGATACCCAACAAGGAGGTTGTTAAATTAGGGTTCGAATAAAGTAAATGGTTCTTATAAATAGAAATTTATTTTTTTTACTAGATTATATGAATTTTTTAAATCTTTTAGTATATTATGTGAAAACTATGTGGTTACTAAATACAATATATTTTCAACAATCATGTGAGTGTTGCACGGTTTGGGAAAACCATGTTCCAAAAACATAGCATTAAAACATCCCAGAAATAGCTACAAAAGTCAACCTAACACTAGTGGAAGAAACTCAATAATCAATAAATGAGTTAGACACTATGTAGCGATATCAACAGTATCACATATTAGAAATTTAATGAATACCCATTTTCATTAGATAATATATGATTGTTACTTTTTATCAATTTTAGGAGAAATATATTCATGGGTTCTTCTAAAAACAAGGATGGGTAAACACATAATATAAATAATTTGTAAGGAATAGTGATTTAATGGGCTAGTTCTTCTATTCATTTTGTGATTTTGTTGTGTATATAAATATATTTATTTCTATAAAATATTATTCCTTTAATCAACATAACTATCTTTAATTTATTAAATTTCGTCCATTATATGCATTCATTATATGACATAAATTTATTCTTGATCATAGAATGAGTTTATATTATTGGTATAAACAAGATTTTAAATATCCTTTGTTAAAAATTAACTGATTTAATTGATAATAATTATTAAATGATTTAATAGTAAGAGAGAAAATACTATATCATGGAATTAATTTGATTTAGTTCTAATAATGATGATTATATTAATTAAATATATTATAATTTTAACTACATCCTTGTATTAGATCTATAATTCTCAATACACTTTTAATGTCAATGATTAGTTTATATCCATGTTGATGATTATGCAATGAAACCCTTACCTAATATGGTTTTGTTCAAGTGTAATATTACAAATATGATTTCCAAGTAATTATATGAATTTTAAAAATTTACCTTCAATAAAATATGTTTTAAGGATGAAATGAATGAAATAATGGATTGTGTCACCTATAGTGATTTGTAAGACATTCAAAAACATATCATCATGACATAGAAATGGAAATCTAGTTTTTGGATCTAAATTCTAGGATGGATGATCATAAGATGAAAATTATTCCCTTATGTGATGGAATAAATATTATAAATCTAATTTTTACCAATGTACCAATACCAACACATTGGAAAACTATTATTATAGTAACCCAATACCAACATTTCATGTAAACCATTTGTATGGGTTCCAAAAAATATTCTACCTAAACCAATGGTAATCCAAAACAGTGGGAATATGTCCTACGTTTTTGGGATCCAATACCAACAGTCATTCAATGTTGTTAGTATAAAAATATATCAAAGGACTTAGAAAACCTTTGGAAATTTTTATATTTTTTTATATTTTCTATTTTTAAAATAATATTAAAAAACATATTATTTATTTTACAAATATGTATATAAATTTATAAAATGTAAACATAAAAGCCATTGAATGTCAGTCATTAATTCATTTAATCCTAATAAAATGGACAACGGTTTTAAGAATTCTATTTTTTCTAATAGTTACCTTATTATAAGTTAAAGGGGATTTTATATAATAATACGATGAATTTATCTACTTAAAACCCCACCTAATGGTGAAAGAAATTAAATGTAACCGATGAGGTCTACCTTCAAAATGACACAGTTTGGTGACTACTATTAAGGATATTAATCACTCAAATCGTAATAATTACTCTCTGAATCAATAAATAAAATACTATAAAATAAACTTCAAACCCTAAAAACATCATCAATATGGAAACGATATCCAACAAATACATTAATAATATGAAATTCATGAATTTCATATGATATGACAAAAATATAGTATAACACCAGTTGAAAAAAGTAATTAAACATAAAAATTGTAATACAATTAAAAAAACACTTATATTCTATTAATAAAAAATCCTAATGAATAATTCCCCACTATCATTATCCTCAAATAATCAAATATCAGTTAATAAATACACCAAAAAAATCATGAAATCCTTTTTTAAGTATTGGTGGTGGAAACACTATACTGAGTTGGTCGTCCCATACGGATGAATATCCAAGCCTATATCATGAATGTATAATAGTAAAATATGTAAAATAATAATACATATTCACATTCTTTACAAAAAAAATAACTCAAGGTTAGATTATTTTGATCATAAATTTCGTTATTTTCCTATCCCCAAACCTCACAAGATGTTAAACTTGTCTCTATTCTCCTATAAAAAGCATGGTATCTACATTCATACATAAAACAAATTTTTGTGTTTTATACTAGTTCTCACCACTATAAGAACTTACCAAATTTCAAATTATATATTTTGTAATACTTTCCATCAAAATATAAAAGTGTTATCTCAAACCAACTCCCACTAACCCACACACCAACAGTCTCAATGCCACATGTAATGAATTATTTCCACAAGGATCCCTACTCCTCATGATCATCCCAAATTCAAATCAATAACAAGTACATCAATATATATGGGACTATTTATAATTTTTAGTCATCACACTAGGCCACCCACTTAGTGTGATTTGGGTATCACCCATGAAATCTTCCCTAAGGATGTTGTTATGTGTGGATATGTTCCACCATCTCATGAAATAAATCAAAATTAATATACCATCACTTATATAATCCCTTGTAAATAATATAGTTATAGACAATATTCAACATCATCTACTAACATGAAATTATTATCCAGTGAAGGTATGCCTATGAATAATCATATATGTGTTTTTTATATTGGTAAAAACATATAGGGAGAGTCAATGTCATGTCATCATGACAATGATAATCATTTTTATCACAATGAAGTCCTGAAAACTCTCTACTACATTATTCTATAATCAAAAAGGACATTTGATGATACGTCAAACATACTTGTTCAAAATAAGTTATAATCCAAAACTATGTAGCAACCTATTGGTAAATTTCAATCCAATGAACAAATTACTATCTTTATATAACACCCTCATGAGATATATAATATTAAAATGAATTATTTTTGTAACATCTACATTTTAATTCAAAGTATGAGAAGGTAAACATAAAATCCACCTTTAACATCTATTAATTTCTGGTTATATGTAGTATATAGGAATTTTTTTGATGGTTAAATTCTGATAAATGGTCATTGGACACTTGAAGAAGGGATATGTCATTTGACTACTATAATGTTTCATCCAGTGAGCTAGTGGAAACCATTGTCCAGCCAGTGGAATTCCAGTAGAAAAATATGTATAATTGGATCCCATTGGGTGGTTGATGATGATCCATCAACCCTCCAGTTCCATTACATGAATCCATGTCATTATTCCATGAACACTACCTTTTTAGTGTCCTATTATACTCAGGCTAGTAGCTTGTCAATAGAAATTTGATGGCATGTCATCAACTAGCCATTGGGATCACTGAGTTGTTAGCGTACCTAGTCTGATAAAATAAAAATTACCACTATATGATTTAAATTACACAAGATATTTAATTCTTTTAAAACTAGATTCTAAACCTATACCCTCTATTTTTAATTGATGTTTTTATCTCAACTATTTTGACTATCTGAATCTTCTCCACTTGCCTCTCCAAAGATTGAACAATTCGGTGTATCCCTGAATGGATACTTTTTTATATATTAATTACAAATCAACCTTATTATTTATTATGTTATCATTAATTTATAATGGATATATAGTTATTTCAATGTTATAAGGACCAATTTTTTTTTCTGTAATGGTGGTGGATCCTGAAAGGGGACATTGTTTCTTTTTATAATCAACAAATATCATCAACAATGAATGTCTTGTGGGTAAGCATTAATGAATCCACTTTCTAGCCCACTTTTTGAGGATGGTCGATGGATTAACCATAATCCCTTAATGTTTCCATTGTATTTTAGTGGCTGATTACATGTGTCAATGATAACCCCAAACGATAAGTGTTATAATTATAATTAACAATGGATGATTTGAGGCAACTTTCTCCTGAAAAATAATCATGAGACCTTCTTCTTATTGAATCAATATTTCATTTTTTGGTTGATGATATTTATCAATCACCAATGCCCACTTCTAAAATCAAAATGAAATAATGTTATGTTCTTATATTGAAAAAAATATATGGTGATTTATTTTTCCTTCCTTGAACCTACATCAAAATTTATTCAATTTAAATAACTCATTAAGGAATATGATTCTAGAATGAATTTCAAGACATAAAAATCTATGGAGTCTCCCTTATAAAACTTCTGTAAATTTGAATTGTAATAATAATAGACATACTTGACGTGTGATATCATTCTTCATGGGTGTGTGATGTGTTCATTCATTAATCCTTTGAGGAAAATTGTAATTATTCATCAAAAAACATTAGGTATGATTCTCTTTATATTTTGAGGTCCCTGTATTATCTTTCTAACATTTTTTATCATGTATAGTATTGAATTTTTGTTCTTGATTTTTTCTATTGGTGTACTTCTATGATACATATATATATTCATTTTTTCCGATAATTCCTATATTATCTTGTTACCATACTTGATTAAGATAACATATTTTTATATAATGCTACTATAATGTCATGATTACATGTTATTATTATCTTATTATAATATACATTTTAATGCGTGATACAGTGAAATCCGATTTTATGTTATAGGAATTTAATGACTTGTGACCATTGCGGAATGATTACCCCTTAGAGGGGGAGTGCACATGACATGCAATAATGACATATATATAACCCTACATAAGGTAAGAGATTGATATCATTAATTTTAGGATTACCTAAAAATCCATTATGATTTTGAGTTATGAGTTAGAACTCAATTCCTTTTGTATGCTGGGTATCATTCTTTCTCAATACCTTGAAGATTTAAGGTGACATGTTTGAGCCATTATGGATAGATCATGATCAATTAATATTGCATATCCCCTCATGTGGTATGTATCTAAAAATGAAAAAACTGGGTAAAATTGTGGCTTAGATATCCCATGGGTGTTCCAAAGATGATTTTTTATTATTTCTTAGCATTTATAGATATCATGGAATACACCTATTATACATGTTAACATTTGGATAAGAACACAATAGTGTTGTCTTAGTGGGTATTATTACTCACACCATGTTTGTTCAACTTTATGCACATGTAGAAATCATGTAGGTATCTAGGAAAGGTAAAGGGGATTATAGATGATGCTTATGTTAAAGAGCATCAGTATGTGATTATTACGAAGATATCCACCAAAGTAAAAAATAATAATATTTATTTATTTTATTTCACAATATATACTTGTATTTCTATACACATAGGGATCCAAACTTACTACTTGATTTATGATATGTATTTTATTTGATATTATTTTATTATATATTGTTTACTCGTTGTTATTACATTTATTTTTGGATTCTTCTCAGAAAACAATATACTGAGGGTACATTTTTCCCCAGAAGATGTTTATACCATCATTGCTAGTTTGAAACCTCTTCGTTATGTGGAGGAATTCATGAGGACGTGTCATTCTTTGGCTCATAATCGTTAGTTCTTGTTAGAGGTTTATATAATAGAATCACAATATAATTATCAACTTTTCTTTTTGAATTATTTTGGATATGGTAGAAATGAGATATGTTGTTTGAGAATTGGGTTGGGGAGCTAAAACGTTCGTGGGAGAAAAATGTTCAATGGAACTTCGAGTTACTATTAATGCTATTGATGTAATTTTTTTTATGAAATTTAGGAGTGTTCGTGAATAATTATTATGAATAGGTATTCATAATCCATATATATTCCTATTGTTGTAATGTATATTGGTTAATTAATTTAATGCCTTGAATTATGCAATATGTAAAGGAGAAAATTGTATTCTCTATTCTATGATATATCTAGTCTGGAATTAATTATTTCAACATCATCATGTTGTTATGTTTTTTACATATATCTGGTTGTGTAAAATATGCAGGGTAGAAAATCTTGGTTAATGTTATGAGAGTTATGACATTATTTTTGGGTAGAGACTAGGGGAACCTTTGTGAGATACTATAGATAGATTTGTATCATAAATGATTTAAGTGTTTAAATTCTTGTAATATAAAATTTTACAACATATAATATTTGTGTTGGATGTTTATTACATGTCTTGGAAAACTCATACTAAGGATGACTACCTTGATCCACCACTTAATATACATGTGGTTTCTATAAATTACCCTCTGGTACCTAGAGAAGTAGTAAGGGTAATAGGACCAATCCGAACGAGATCCCTCCTAAATGTTCCTACCTAGGGAAGAGGGCCACCTAGGTATATGGATAAATATTTCATAAACATATATATCAATCTTCATCCTAAATTTCAATGCCCAGGTGTACTGAAGGATATATAAAACTTTATAGAAATCATAAAGGGTGTATTCAACCTCATGCGGTCACATTAGGATATGAAGGTGAAGATGGAAGATTTCATGATTTAAGGATGATATGGGATGTTATGGGAGATGATTTTAGGTAGGATTGTCTCATTTAGGATACTTTCAAAAAAATCTTCATCATTGAGTTATTTGTTGAAGAACTGAATCAAGATTAAGCCAATGTGTTCATTGAACTGTAGTAATGATCCGTGATGGTAGCTACATAATATTAACATTTTACTAAGAAATGTCAAATTTTTTCCACACTCAAAGTTATGCACAAGAGGATATGAATTCTGATATCATAATTCTTCCTGATATCAGACATGATGTTTTGATTATTAACTTAGCTATATACCTACATGTTCTATGCATGTCCCGAACAATTTAAAATGATTTGGGGGAGATCAAGTAGTTATTTGTTATCCAAACCATAAGTACATAGGATGGTTTAGGAAGACCTAGGCTTATCATATATTGAAAATGCATAATTTTTTATGATTATTATTTAAATTACACCAACACATTTCAGAGGACCATAATAAATTAGTTTCTTTGCAAACATAGAAACAGTAACATTGGTTCATAATTGAGCTATTTCATCTCCCACTATGTTCTCCTTAACTAAAAACCTTATTAGATATCGAATACACAATAAATTTCTCCATAAAATATAGAATGAAAACATAATAAAGTATTATCATTGATGATTAATAATGGTTAAAAAGGGTGACACATATGATTAAAATGAGAATATGGGTATTGGGATATGAGTATGACATTTGAAAACCATACCCTTCCTATCAAAAATCAAAATCTTGAATCATTGAATATAGATTGGTATTTAATAGTAATGGAATCATTAAACAACCCAAGAAGATGATACATGAGTGTATAAAAATATCATTAGATAAGGATTTGTGGCATACAAATAATCTTATTAAATTAACATCCATATTTGTCTTGACTCACAGTTGTGGATATATTATCGTAATGACTTCACTAATTGAACACTCTTAAGGATCAATGCTCACACCCAAGACCATTATAATAAACAACTTACCTTACTAAAACTATTTCTCTCCTCATTCCATTCCTGTTTATCTCATAATATATAAATTTTTTGCCAATGGTTTTGAGGGAGATATCTGTCCCACCCATCACATAATGAAAACAAAATTTAGGTGTAACACAATATCGTAAACATTTACCATATCATAAACCATGAAATGAAATGGGTATCATAAAAATTTAATCAAATCATAACTTATGGAAATGTAACAGGTTTGATAATAATACCATCATATCACAACTCATGAAAATAAGAAGATTTCATAAGCATTTAATTTTGGTACATCTCATGGAAGAGAGATTTTTTTTAAATAATATTCAATCATAAATTTAATGAATTAATATAATGTGAAATAATGTTATCCATGGATCTTTTTCCCAGTAATGAATAGTTTGGAATGATGGATTAATTCCTTGATGTAAAATTATTTTGATCTATCATTATATACATTTGATTAGGATAATATCCATTCTTCTTCTAAAAAACCATTTTAAAATGTAAACTCTTTTTTATATAATTGTATTCAAAAATATCCTTGAAAACATAAAAATGAATCATAAAAGAAATGATTTATCATTAATTTATAAAATTACATTCAATCTGTACATGTTAAAATTAATATTCTTTTCTTATTTTTAGAAAAATATAAACGACCATTATTTAGAACGTGATTTGGTGATTCATTTAAAAAACGTTTTTAAATGATTCCAATTATGCGTAAACATGTTTTTAATAAATATATTTTTTTTAATAATATATCATTTTTGAAAACAATTTTTTAAAACATTATTTTGGAAGAAAAATAATGTGTGGCCAAAAAGTGTAATTATGTCTGATTTTTTTACAGACATTTTCTCAGTTTTTTAAAGTGAAAATTTGTTGGATAATGGTTATATTAATTGAAGATATCATAAATAATAGGATTATAAAGAATTTTGAAATAATTAATTAGAGTTATATTATGATATATCAACATTGGATAGGTAACCATAAATAATCATGATAAACAATGAGATTATAACATAAATCCCTGAAAACATTAGTATCCTAAAATCATAGACCCATGAATGGATTAAATAGACTGAAAC
Organism: Viscum album; assembly: GCA_963277665.1. Taxonomy (NCBI): domain Eukaryota; kingdom Viridiplantae; phylum Streptophyta; class Magnoliopsida; order Santalales; family Viscaceae; genus Viscum; species Viscum album. Next base: position 118,278,056 of record OY728127.1, read on the forward strand.
ACTATAATATTATGACAATAAATAAATTAATTATTTTACATATAAATGGTTCTTTATAAACATATCATAAAATAATATATTTCCAAAAATATCATATGACTCACAAAATAAAAAATGCTACAAAAATGCCCCACCTTAAGCCTTATGTTCTGTTGTGCTCATTCCAAAAACATGTACAATAAATAAAATATTATTATAAATACATAAAAATAATAATTCATATATATCATAACATATATTATTTTTTGTGAGCTTTTATTTACCTTTTATTAACAAGTCCATGGTAAAGAAAAGTTTCTCACAATAACTATTTTTTCTGTTATGATTAGACTTTTTATTTCTAGAACTATTAAATTGATAATAGATTCATCATATCCAAAATTTTAATGATCAAATAAATATCATATGTATTGAGAAAATATGTATTTATAGTAATTCATAAAATTATGTGACATAAAATGAAATACACTATACATGGAGATGGTAGTTCATGTATACACAAGAACATTGTTTCAATTTTCATGTCATATTAAATTATGGAAAATAAAATGATATATATTATAATTAAAAATACTTTTTATTTCATAACTATAATTTTTTTTTAAAATCATCAATTATACATATCATGTAAATCATAAATGAATAACATCACTTCACGAGCCAATTGTATGTCTTACACACGAGCAGCATTATTGTATTCCAAAAAAATGGATTTTTAATTGAATCTGTCATATAATAATTATGAAATCATAATAACAATATAAATATAATATATAAATAAAAAATACATTTTTAAAACCATCACTGGGAGGTGGTAATGGAAAAAATGAATGACATCAGTCCTCAAGGCGGTAGTCTGCCACACACATGAACGATGATTTCATTACCCATTTGATGGATGCAGTGATATTTATAGGAAATTAACATAACATAAATAAATGTTATTATATAGTAGAAAACTAATATATGATGTAATGATTATACAATTATAATTTAATGATTTGAGTGAAAAAATAAATCAAAAACCATCATTGATTAACAGTAACTCTTCTTTATGAATCCTTCCTATAAAATATTTCTGAAAAAAAGACATATAATATGACTGGGGGATGTTGGGAAGTGATTTTAGATGTTATTGTCTGAATAAAATTGGTTTAGAGGTGTGAAGAAGATAGGGGACTATTGGTATTTATAATTGGGGGAGAGGACAGACTTGGTCTTTTTGAAAATAATTGAGTGATAACATGTTTGTAAAAGTTTAAAAGAATAGAAAATGGTAAATTGAAAACATTATAGGTTTAATGGTCTAAATATGTCTATAAAATAGTTTTTTGACATGTTTGTTTGTCATTGTTTTATTTTTTCATGGTTTATCCCCCAGTAAACCAATTTTCACCTTAATCAGGGTAATTAGTTTTTAGTACGTTGAAAAATCATTTTTAAAAAAAATAAATTTGACATTATTAGATAATATAAATTAATATTATTCCAAATATGGATTCTATTTTTTCAACTGCCATTCACACATGTGGAAATGTTTAATTTTTAATTAATCTTTTGTACACAATAAAAATGTTGGTCTTTAAAAAGAAACTGTTCTAAATATTACGATTTTTTTCTCAAACTGTATTTTGAAATTTATTAAAATAACATAAATTGGATTAATTTTTCAAATTATTGATCAAATTTAACATTCACATCATTTTAAAATGTAATATAAATGTGTAAATAAATAAATATATAAGTTAGTTTTTATATAATGTTCATTATACTTCACCATTCTTCAAAAAATTTGACTTTTCATTAAAAACCAAATAAATAACTAAAATATAATTTTCATGTGATTATTTTAAAAATTAAGTTTTTTCTCACATAAATATGAAAGAGTTTCTAAATTTAAATTGATTGATATTCCAAAAATTATGAAAATAGTATTTTATTCTAGAAATTAGTATTTTCAAAACATATAAATACTTTAACGAAAATTTATTTTCTAATCAAAATGTTTTCTTTATATAAAAACATAATACTGAATATTTTAATTTATAATATAACTATTCATAGCACTTGTTTTATCTTATTTATTATAATGGTCACATTTTAATAATAATATTGATATATAATGGTATTATTAAAACATGGTATTGTGTGTAAATGACGTTTATTGAGTGTTATGTGTAGTGAATGATTAATTTTTGGTTTTGTGTAGACCAATTTTAACATAGTTTTTAGTGTAGTTCATGATATCAAATAAATATATTTTTTTGTTAAAAAAATTAAAAAATCATAATGATAAATTATAGCACCATTAAATTGAATTTATCTCTCAAAATTCATCACTCTAATAAAAAGAAATGTGGTAGTTATGCCTCATCATATCATCAAGATAGCACATTGCTTCCTCAAACTAGTGGTTTCACCACAAAACAGCGACCAGGTCAATGGTCTTATTTTAGAGAACTTTCTCTATATGATCCATAATCACCAATGTTTATGCCTCATAAAAATATATTCCACTATTGGTATGTGATATGAGATCATTTCATGTGAAGGGTCAAGTATTTACATGCTTATGAGGTATATATTTAACACATCATGTACTAGAGAATGGATTTATGGGAGAACTAAGCAATAGGATATGGTCCAAATGTGATAAATAATTTAAAGGGGACCGATAAACCTAGGAATTAGTTTTCATTTATTTTGGAATCTCATAAACTTCTTCCATAGTGAAAATATTAGAAAAAAATCATCACCGAAATTAAATTATAGATCAAAACAATGATTATTCGCATAAATTTTCAACGGACTATGAGTTTCCTCAATGTGTTCCTAATTCGATTTTAACATCCTTACCATTTCATTAGCTATATCATGTCCCATTATTATTATATTTCTAAATTTGATCCATCACATTATAAATCTACATTTTTTCCTATATAGGGATTCATAAGAAGCCATATAAATTATTCAGTGAAAGGAATTGTTGAAATAAAAATAAACTATAAGTGCGTTCGTATCCCAACAACATTTGAAAATCAAATAAAAATATATTAATATATACTCTAGTGTTTGATTTATTCTTTTGTATTTATTGTAAATCAATGGATGATATGAATTAAAAAACAATACTCTATGTTAATAACTTGTTGAATACTTCTTCATAACTTTGATGTTATCTTTGGATCCTAACCCAACATAATTGAATGTGTTATTCCATCAAACCTCCCCAATTCCACAATGTATATCATACAATGTTGATCAAGATATATTTCCTATCTGATAGTGATAATTATTTCTCACATGATAAGGTTATTGATATCTTCCCATATAATATTATTTCTATTAGCTATTTTTGGGAGTCCAATGAAAAAATCCATGGTGATGTTTTTTCAATTATATTCTGGCATGGTTAGTGGATATAACATCCTCTTAAAAATATTTCTATCATCATTAACCATCTAACATACAACAAACATATACAAAGACTCATATATATCTCTCTTCATGTCATCACATCAGAAAATAATATTTCATATATATATATATATATTATTAGCACTAGTATGAGTAGATAATGAAGAACAATATTAATCCCCTAATAACTCGTTTATATATAGTACGAATAAAATACCTATAAGATTTATGAACCTTATTATTCCCTAATGATCTAGTATATACTCATGATTAGTAATAACATTGTTTTAAAAAACTAAAACATTAATATACACATATTTAGTCTTCAGTTGGATAGATGATTGAACATTCAAGTGAGGAAGATATGATTTTCCACTTACTTTAGAATTTCATGGTCCATCTGATAAGAATCCGGAAATAATTGACATTTTTTAACCCATATCATGTATAAGAATTCATGATATTTTTGACTCAAATCATCTGCCACCTTGTTTACTTTCCCATGTTGGTATTGTATTGAGAAGTCAAAATTATTAATTAGTTGTAACCATATTCTCTAATAATAGTTGAACTCCTTGTATAAAAATTTATAAATTAACATTTTTTTATAATTATATATGCTATAGATTTCTCTATAAAGATAATAAATATATATTTTTATGAAAAATATACCCCTGCCAACATCAAATCAATAGTTGGGTACTTTTTCTCAAGAATCATCAATTTCTATTAGGCATAAACTCTAAACAAGTCATTTTTTAATATAAGAAAACACATTCATTTATTGGATGAATCAGTATTTATTAAAATCCCTTATCTATAATGGTTTATTTAATTATAGGTTCACTAACTAATATTCTCTTCAATTTCATGAAAGTTTCCTCACATTCATCTATGCAGAGGAAATTAGGTCTCTTATGAGTTAACCAAGTTAAGGGATTATATATTAATTAACAATTCATCAAATAGCATATACAATATACAGATAAACCAATAAAACTAAGGATCAGATTCATCATGATTTTTCTAATATAACATTCAATAGACTCTGTCTTTGATGGATCTATCGATATACCCGCTCCTGAGATTATATGACCCAAAATTGAAATTATTTCTATCCAAAATTCACACAGTGAATCTTTTTAATATATTTTCTCCATCCATATGGTCCTTATTACAATTCATAATTTATTTTTGTTATCTTTTTTAATCATTGAATATATAAAAATGAAATCTATAAACACAACTAAAAAATAATGAAGGAAACATCTAAAGACTATAATCATTAAATACATGAAAAAACTACAAAATTATTAATAATGAATGGAGTTAATATATATCTATAGATTCCATTCCTTTTATGGGGTATTTTTTGGGTGTATCCTACTTCATGGCCCTTAATTAATGATATATCGAGTGAAGTTCAATCATGGAAAATTAATGAGCTCCACACAGCTGATCAAAAAAGTCATCAATAAGGGGAAGGGAATTCTAATTAATTATTGTGATCTTTTTCTACTAAAAATAATCATTTCAATGTTTAATTAGTATATATTTCTTTTTAATAAATAGATCATGTTCACCCAAATGTGACACACATTAAAAAATAAATCCCTTCTAAAATTTTTCATATATTTTCATCTATAATTATTGAATCCCAATCGAGGGAATTCTGTAGGAATTCGTTAAAATTGGTGTGGCACTTGGTTTATGTTATACCAAAAACTCCAATTTATTTTTTGGTGGAATTCTAAGAAATTTTTCTAGAAATAAGTAAAAAATTTCCCAAAAAATCGGAATATAATCGATGTTATATTTCTCCTAAACCATATGAGATAAACACCACTTCTGGATGGGAATTATGACCTACATAGTGGATATTATCTCCATCAATAGTTCATAAATACCATCACATTGATTGATTATCATAGTTATTTTTTCAATATCAATCATGAATATCATTCCGGGATAACTGATGTAGGATTTAGGCATAAAAATACAATCCTTTCCTATGATGATGTAAATATTCCAATGTTCAAGAACTATAATATTAGTAGGAATAACATTCCCAAAAATTTCAACTATAGTGGAATAATACATAAGAGATGTGACTATCATACCATTAGGGATTTTCAAAACTAATTCAACTTCTAATAATTAGTATTGCATCATGACATGCTATTAAAATTATTTAGATATGAAATAAAAGGTAAATCCAAATTCAAATAAGACATTAGTCATTATAAATTGGATGGAATTTGAACCTTTCACCATGTCATTATCATACCCATCCTCAGAAATAGTTATCAAATGATATTTTACTTTATCTATTGGATAAAGAGGTTACTAAATTAGGTCATCACCATTAACCATCATATTTTGGAACCAGTTATAATATTTCTCATACTCCTTGTATTTGATACACTAGATTGTGCAAGGTTAATTCTATTCAGCTTTATCTTAATTCTCATTACTAGATAGATTCTTCCCATCACATTAGGTATAAATTTCTTAATGACCTTCCCTTAAACACATAAAACATTTACTATTCCCACTAATAGTGTTTCCTATATTATTCTTCCCACATATTGTGAATAACCGATATATCATATTCTTCTCCGCATGGTATTTAGATTTTATTTTAAACTAAATCTAAATTCTCTTCAAAAAACCATGGTATTGATAGATAAATATAACATTTTTTTAACCTTGATATCACATTTTATAATATCTTCATGTCTACCAAGGACTCTTATGCGTAATACCCTTGGTATATTTGATTTTATTACACTGATGAAATGATCATCCTTAAATTCAAGTTGGACGAAAACACTAAAATCTTACCTCTCAAGTCTTGTAAAATTTTATTCATATAATCCAATGGATTCATCATCGTTTTTATTTAACTCATGAAACTACTACCCTATCTTCATTCAAAAATTAAAAGGAATTTACTTATTGAAAAATATGTTCATAAACTCATTCCAATCCATGGAGTCTATTTCATCCTATTTCCTCGTATTTTTTAATAGATTCCACCATTGATATATGTCCCCTTATAACTAATAGACAACAAAAATTACTTTTTTATGTTAAAAACACTAGAAAATTGAAAATATAGTTTTAGTGTTACTGATACAATTCATTGAAATTAGTGGATCAATGGATCCATTGATTTAAGGTGGACATTATCTCATTAAGGACACAATAAAAAATAATTCCCTCCTTTGTTAATTTGGATTACCATCATTATTCATTGATTGAGAATGTTATGTGAACTTATCAATGATATTTTTTATTCTAGATCCCATAACATTTGGATTTATCGGAGGAAAATAACGGCATTTATTATTTCACTGAACATCAACTCAGTTACTCAGTGATCTAGCCATTGAATAAAATAAAAAACTCTATTTTATGAAATAATTATCATATTGGGGAACCAAAAAATCATGATTTTTTTTGTTGTAATCCTAATGTATTAATAATGTTTTAATGATCACAAATCTCACTAATAATTACAAATATTATTAATGACCACAAATCTCACAAATCTTATCAATCATATGAATTTATGTTTCAAGTTATCATATACTTGCTAATGTCTAAGATAAATTCCTTTTATGCATATTACTATTTATGTCTAAATATAGTCAATTTCCTAATTAGAAGACACCATGAAGCTTGACACAGTAAGTCAGACAATATGAGCAAGACATAGACACTGTGAACAAGAACACTGTAATGTGTAATGAAGCAGACACCATGAAGCCTTAGTCTCAGACACCGTGAACAGTGAGACACCGTGACAATGAGACACCATGAACATGAGACACTATGACACAGAAAGACCGACACTGTGAATAAAGACACTATGAACATACACCGTAAGCCAGACACTATGTTTTCCTATGTTCCAGACACAGTTAGCAAGACACAGTCATCAAGGCACCGTGAAGCCAGAAACTATGAGCAAGGCACCAAAAGCCAGAAACTGTAAGGAGACACCATGAATGAGACATTGTGACAAGGAGACATCATGAAGGAGACACCGTGAAGGAGATACCATGAAGGCTACACCGTTTTCATAACTACTGTGACCCCATTTCGTAAACTATTTTTTAGTTTTTCTATTTATCTTTTTTAATGGTCATATTTTACACCTTTAATGTACTGACATATTTAATTTTTATTTGTATCCATAATATGATGTATTATGTATGAAATACATGGAACCTGTCTGCTAACACTCAGGTATTTGATGATAAATTGAAGTGTGCCTAATAGAAAGAAGAGACACACAACAAATCAAGAAATGTGAGTGCACTGTACTATATAAAATCATGTTGACAAGCATGACCATGAAGAAGACATTTCATTATCATCAAAGAAATAATTGTCACATGCATGCAATCTGACTCTACTTAAGAACACATGAAGTACACTGGGATCAAAATAACATCTTTACTCATGAAGAACAAAAGCTAAATCGTGACACTCTGTTTTTCAACACAAAAACTAGAGAAGGACTTAGAATAATTTCTGCTGAATCAAAGGGGTCCAGAGATGTACAACTAATCACTATATCATTCTAAACTCATATTTACTCGCTCTATCTCTCTCAGTGATTATTTTATTTACTTTCGAGCAGTGTGTGTACTCTATATATCTTAAAAACACACTGACTCTTACGCTGAACTGGAGGATTTTAAAATCCTCACGACAAACTCATTACCCTTTTTACCCATGACCACTATGGAAGTGGTCCCTGTGTGGCATGGTCATTACTTTTGTTTACCAATGAAAACTTTGGAAGATGTCCCTGCGTGGCTTGGAAAGTCTATGAACTATTTTTAACCCCGATTCAGGGTGTGGATCATTGTTTATTTTTATAAACTTCTTGGTGGTAGGTGAGCACCAAGTGGAGTAGATTAGGTCTTGGCTTGAGACTGAACCACTTGTTTTATATCCACTGTGCCATTCTAATTAAGTCTACTTTGATTTTCTGGTTACAGCATAATCCAAAAGAACACTAATTTTACTTTGATAGTTAGTATTGGAAATATGTTATATTTGATTTGTGTTATTAGGTTAACTTCAAAAGTAATTTTAATAATACTAATTAATATTACTGAGAATTAATCAATCTTCTAAAAAATTGTTTAAACAGTCCAACTCTTATAATATTATAACCTTGATTAACTAGCTTGTATCTATTTTTGGGGAAATTATTGTTTGTAAAAATACTATTATTTTAAACAGAGATTTTTAATTTAACTCAATTAACCCCTCCATTTTTGAGTTAACTACTCCAACCAACATTTGGTATCAGAGGTTGCTTTGTTAGGACTTTGTGTAATTTTATTCAACTCTTATTGTAGTTGTACTTTAATGATTTATAAATTTTTTGTTAATTCTAAATTTTTAGATATTTTAAAGTAATTTGTTTATATGGAAAATATACTGGATGGTGATACTACCAACATGCCACCCTTCTTTAATGATACAAATTATGCCCAGTGGAAACATAAGATGAAAATTCACGGAGAGAGTATGGGATTTTACATCTGGACTACTATAGAGACTCAATATAAGAATCCAGAATCTAAAAGAACTACATGGGATGATCCTACTAAGACAGCTTACAATAATTATTGTAAAGTAATGAATCCTCTATACTGTGTTTTAGGAGATAAAGAATTTAATCGCATATCTGCTTGTAAAATTGTTTATGAAATCTAGGACACTTTGCCTACTTCTCATGAGGGAATAACCAATGTTAAAGAAATACGACTAAACACCTATAATAATAGGTATGAAAATTTTAAAATAAAGTCTGATGAATCAGTTTCTAACATGTATCTCGTGTTCAAGGAAATTTTCAACACGATGAGCTCCCTTGTAAAGGATGTTCCAGCAATTAAACAAATCATGAGAATATTGAGATGTATGCCAGACTGATGGAGAGGCACATCTGTCTCAATTAGAGAATCTTGCAATATTGGTACATTACTTGTTAAGGAATTAATTGGTAATTTAATTATGTTTGAAGAATAACTAAAGGAAATCAAGCAAGAAGATGATGAACAAAAGAGGTTGTCAGTGGCATTTATGTCTACTACCTCAAAGAGAAAGGACAAGGAAAACGTCCACATACCTACTGAAAGATCGAGTCGTGATGACACTGCATCTGATAGTGATGCAGATATGGCTCAGATTGCCACGAGATTTAAGATGTTCTATAGGAAGGAAAAATTCTTCATGAAATCAGACTACAAAGGTAAATATTACAACAATGAAAACTAGACGAAAGATTGGAAGAAAGATGATAAGAGTGATGATGTTTTCTGCTATGAATGCAAAATAAATGGTTAGATAAAAGCTAATTGTCCAAAATTGAGGTTCAACAAGAAAAATTTCTACAAGGATAATAAGTACAAGAAGGAAATGAAAGTAACATGGAGTGATTCATAAGACACTTCAAGTAATTAGGATTCAACTAAAGATAGATACTCTCATAAATATAACATGTGTTTTATGACAAACACCTCAGAGGTAACACTGGAAACTCTTCCTTTGAATTCATATTATTATGAAATTAATCCTGATTCTGAATTCAAAAACATTTCTAGTGACAAACGATATGAATATTGTAACATCCTATTAGAAACCTATAATAAGATTAAGTAAAAATATAATACTGTAAAGATACATCATGCGTCGACCAGTTCTGTTAAATCTTCCCTTAATGTAGAAAAATAAAAAAAATTATCAATTACATAATGAAAATATTGAACTGAAAATGTCTAATGAGCCACTGAGAAAGGACTTAGAAAAGTTCACAAATGGAAAAGACACCGTAACTCAAATGTTAGGTAAACAAGTTGAACCAAAATATACCAATGGAATAGGCTATCATCTTAGAAAGAGGCAGATCACTAATACTAAATTTGTTTCAAAATATGGACAGAATACTGCTAGTTCTTGTTCTGGAAATTCATATGCTTCAACTAGTTATTTACATTTTTATAGACCAAATAATGTCTATCTTTCAAAATCCATAGATTCTGTGAATTATATGAGACCCATAAGAAAAATCTGGGTACCTAACGCTTTTCTTACTAACCAATTTGGACCCAAGAGTATTTGGGTACCAAAATCATTTTCCATCTACACCTGTTTTGTAGGAGACCTGATTAAAAAGATTCTGTAGGAATACATGGTACATGGACAGTGGATGATCAAGACACATAATATGAGACTCCTCATGTTTTATATGTCTAATCAATGTAGATGGAGGCCATGTCACCTTTGGTGATAATTCTAAAGGAATGATCATTGGAATATGCCATATTGGTTACAATAACATAGTTCTAATTTCTAATGTTTTATTCATTGATGGATTAAAATGAAACTTGTTAAGTATTTCTCAGTTATCTAATGATGTATTTAATGTTATATTTCAAAATTATTCTTATAATGTTGTTATTTATAAAAATTCATTAGTATTTTCAGCCTTGAGAAATGAAAATTTTATGCTGTTGATTTTAATTCGTTATCTGAAAAAAAATTACTTCTTAAAATTCTTTTCATAAAGAGTATTTGCATTGGAACAGAATATTAGGACTCTAAAATATACATTCACTTAGAAAACTAACTAGGAAGAACATAGTTAGATACTTACCCAAAAATGAGTTTCCAAATGAAATATTTTTTATTCCCTGTCAAAAGGGAAAACAACAAAAAATATCTTCCAAACTAGATAAAGAAGTTTCTACTTCTCAACCTCTCGAATTGGTTCACATGGATTTGTTTGGCACATCTAGAGTTTCTAGCTTAAATGCTAAGCACTCTGTTTATGTTATTGTATATTATTTCACTAGATATACTTGGACCTTCTTCATGACTCAAAAAAGAGAAGCCTGGTCTTATTTTATTAAGTATGCCAAGTCTGTAGAAAATCTTAATGGCATTAAAATTAAATCTTTAAGAATTGATCATGGTCGTGAGTTTGAAAATCAAGTGTTTGAATCATTTTTATCAAAAAATGGTAATAATCACAATTTCTCTTCCCCTAGAACCCCTCAACAGAATGGTGTTGTAGAAATAAAAAAATGAACCCAACAAGAAATTGCTAGAACAATGCTTAGTGAATATGACCTATATATTTACTTTTGGGCAGAAGCTGTTGACACAACATGCTACATAATCAATTGAGTTTTGATTAGACCAATTCTCAAAAAGAACCCATATGAAATCTGGAATAATAGAAAGCCTAAGGTTAATTACTTTAGAGTTTTTTTTCTACAAAATATTTATTCTCAACAATAAGGATAATCTTGACAAATTTGAATCTAAAAGTGATGATGGATTTTTCATAGGTTATTGAATATCAAGTAATGCTTACTGAGTATTCAATAAGAGTACTAAATGTGCGGATTAATCTGTCCATATAATGTTTAATGAAATCGATCCACATGAGCATAGAACCATCCTAGAAAATCTGGAGGATGATGTATCAAATCTGAACATCATCTCAAAATCCTCAAATACCTCTATGAAAGAATCATTAAAAACATCCAATTTTGGAAATTCTAGTCAATCATGTATTAATGAACCTGAATATGTTGATGAACCTTAAATATATAGTCCCTCTATTTCTATAATGATTATAACCCTTAGAACCCATCCCTTAGATGTTGTTGTAGAAGACTTAGAGAAGGGAACAAAAACTAGAGCTTCTCTTAGAAATAAGGTTGAACATCAAGTCTTCTTTTCATAGCTTGAACCTAAAAATATTGAGGATGCCATAAAATATAAATTTTGGGTAATGCCTATGCAAGAAGAACACAATTATTTTGAAATAAATAATGTTTGGAAACTTGTCGAATGACCAAAGGACACTTTTTTCATAGGCACTAAATGGGTGTTTAGAAATAAGGTAGATGAAGCTGGAGATATAGTAATGATTAAGGCTAGATTAGTTGCATAAGGATATAGTCAAGAAAAAGGAATTGACTATGAGGATACTTTTTCTCTAGTAGCCAGACATGAAGCCATCATAATTCTACTTTCTTATGTTACACATCTTAATTTCAAAATTTATCAAATGGATGTTAAGAGTGGATTCTTATATGGGTATATAGATGAGGATGTTTTTGTAGAAAAACCCCCTGGATTTACAAACCCTCATTTTTCAATCATATATTCAAACTATCAAAAGCTTTATATTGTTTAAAACAATCTCCAAGAGCTTGGTATGACATATTAATTACTTTTCATATTTCCAAAAGTTTTACAAAAGGAATAGCTCATCCTACCCTCTTTATAAAACATATTTCTACTGATGATTTAGTTTTTCAAATTTTTGTAGATGATATTATTTTTGGATCTTCAAAAAAAATCATTATGTATTGATTTTTCTAAAAAGATGCAAAACAAATTTTGAATGAGTTTAATTGGTGAACTAAAATTCATCCTTGTATTTCAAATCATTCAAAATAATGATGGAATTGTTTTTACTCAATGTAAATACAATAGAGATCTTCTAAATTTTTTTGGATTTGTTAACAATAAAAGCAGTGACACTACCATGAGTACTACCTGTAAGATACATCTGGATAAATAATGAAAATCTATTGATCAAACCACTTATAGAGGAATGAATGGAAGTGTACTATACATAACTACTAGCCTTCCTAATATTATGTTTAGTGTGTGTATGTGTTCTCTATTTCAAGAAAACCCAATATATTATCATTTAAATGTTTTAAAGAGAATTTTTAAATATATCAACCGTACACCAAATTTAGGACTGTTCTATCCTAAAGGAAATTCATTTGAACTAGTTAGTTATTCTGATGCTGACTTTGGTGGATGTATGTTATATAGAAATAGCACCTATGGAACATGTTTCTTTTTAAGTAAGACACTAGTATCATGGTGTAGTAAGAAACAAAATTCTATTTCATTATCTACTATAGAAGATTAATACATAGCTGCTGGCAGTTGTTGTGTAAATTTTTTTTGGATGAAACATACTTTATTGTGTTATGGATATCAATTCAGACATGTACCAATAAATTGTGACAACACAAGTGCTATTAATATTTCAAAAAAAATCATGTTTCACATTCTAGGACAAAACATATTGATGTAAAACATCACTTTTTGATGGATCATTATCAAAAATGTTATATAACCTTGGAATTCATTAGTACTAAATATCAACTTGTTGATATATTCACTAAACCATTAAATTATGAGAGAATAAGTAACATCATACATGATAATATCATGATCAATCACAAATAGATATCTTACTGGTCTTACTGTTTAGTAATTTACTATATTTTACATTAATGTTTTATGTTCATTATTTCTCGGTTACTGTTTCATGTTTGCAGTCTCACAATTAGCACCTTTTGTTCACGGTCTATCACTGACTTCCTCACCGTGACTGAATAGGTTACTTAATGTCTCACTGTGAAAGAACAGATCATTCACTGTCTCACCGTGATGACCACTGAGTATATCATCGTGACGACCACTTACCATGGCACCGTAACGACTATTCACGGTCTCTCCATAAAAATTATTTTTTTTTATTTTATTATATATAGCAGTAATTATTAGTTCACCTCTTTTTACTTTCCTGCATATCTACTTTTGTGACGTTGACATTCCCAAATGATAAAACAAAGGTTTTAACTTGGTTCTTCACTCGGACATCCTCTAGAACCCTCTCAACCTTGGATCCTATCTCCTTCTCTCTTTCTCAAATATACAGTGAATTCCAAGGATGAAGCGTCCAACTTTATCGACACCTGAGAATCACAACTCCAATAAAAAGAAGATAGCAGCGAAGATGGTGCCCAAAGGACCCTTGAATCCAAACCTGGTAAACCGTAGTGTTGTACCTAAAAAGAAAATTTTCCGGGAGTGCATGTTGTCTAGAAAATGTCTGGTTTTAAAAGTTTTTAGACAACAAGTCTGGCTCGAATGGTTCTCCTTGAAGGATAGACTCATTTATCCGAGGTCGGTATCTCAGTTTTATTAGTATGTACAGTTTTATTTTGATGCTCGTGAAAGCTATGTTGTGAGGAGTTAGGTCAATTGAATGAGCTTCTCATTCTCTTCGAGGTTATTGGCTGCATGCCTTAGGATACCTCACAATGGAATTTTATATCATTACCAAAGTGAACCCCCACCTACAACTGATTTCTTTGACCTCGAAAATTATTTGGAAATCCTAACTAGAAATCACAGAAAGAGAAGGTCCGTAACTACTGAAATTTATGGAGAAACATGGTTGTTGTTTAGATTAGCTCAAAATATAATTAGGCCTAGGAAAGGTGACATTGATGTCTTGAAATATCAAGATGTGTTCTTGATCCATATGATGAAGAATAGACACAAAATCAATCTTTTCAAGTATATGATTCACCATATGTGTGAATTGATCAAGGTCACATCGAAATACACATCTCTGTTCTACTCTAGGATGATTTCAACCATTCTCATTGACAAATGAGTATTTGGACCTAATGACGATGAACATATGGCCCATGAATACTGTTTATCCAAAGCTACCATCTGGAGGATTAAAATAATCCGGAACCCCTGGATAAAGGTGTGGGTTGATGATAATGATATGCTCTTTGAGAAGTTCAATCCTATATATTATCCCACAAGGACGAAGGGATTTTCTGATCCTGGTTCGGAACCAAATTAAGTTTTGGAATATTCAGAAGATGAAGAAGAAGAGGAAGAGGTAGGTGAAATACCACATATAGAAGAGGATGATATACCTCATAAAGAAGAAGTCGTTATTGATAATAAAAGGAATGTTGTTTATCTTGTTTTTCTTCAAGAAGAACCTATTATCCGTAGAGGTTTTGTTAATCTGGAATCCCGACCTGGGGCTGCAAGAGAATTAATTGTCCCAGAATCTGAGCAGAAATCCATGGATGAGGCTGAAGTAGGAGAACTCCCTAATGAGCTAGAAGCAAGTCTGGAAGTACTCGATGTGTAATAGTCGGTTCCTAAGTTCATAACCTCTACTGAAGAGAGGATGGAGATAGCCTTTCAGCTATCTAGGCATGAAATGGCTGAGGAAATTAGTTCTGACGCTGTGAGTTTAGAATATTCCCATGAGCAACTATGTCCTAAAAAGGAAGCACATGTTGCCGGGGTGGAACCTCAAATTCTTGAGACTAATGAATCTGAGGCTGATGAGGATGATCCCGATGAAGCATCTCAACCTACTGAGTCATATTTTGTGTACACTCAGTATGTATTACCTAGGTTCTATGATGTAAATTAATCTAAGTAGGTTACTGCAACTATAATTGATATTTTTTCTTTGTTTCAATTGAAATAGGTCACACACGTTGCACCTAAACCTCAACCTCAACCTGATCCTGCACCTGTACCACTTCCTGCACATATACCTTTACCTGAACAACAATCTTTTGTCAGTAAGGATGATTTTAATTTCATTGGAGAAACTAATTTAGCTGCAATTGAGAAAATTATGTCCTCTCAACCTCGTCTTGTGACCAAACTGGGTCAGGATGATTCCTCACTGCTTTTAGAAATGATTATATTTCCAATTCAACCTAAGATGAAAAATTAGATTCAAGAAGTAAGAGTTGAGAACAAGTTTATCTGTAATGAAGTTGCAACCCGGAATGGTATGGTTGAAAACCTGCAGAAGGAACTCATTCCAGATCAGAACCTTCTCTTGCTCCTCCTTCTCTTGAACATTCTATTTCAAACATCTCTCGTGATATTGTGTCCCATATTTACCCATACCTTCTATCCTTTGATGAAAATATTGGAGAAAGGAAAATGCCTATGTTGCACCACATGAGAGATCTTGTGGAGAACCTGAACAAACTCACATATGAATATATTGGATGACTTCAAAATGTCCTGAAATAGCTCAAATCTCTAACCATATCTGTCAAATCATATCCATCCTCCGGGAAAACCTCTACTCCTTCTTTGGATAGTTCTCTTCTCAGATCTATAGTGAAGGAAGAGATTCATAATTCCTTCAGTGAATTTGATAGGGATACTTTATCTGAATTTGTCAGGAATAGTGATCGAGTTCTTGATCTTGTTTAGATTAACTCAATAATTTCCAATGATGATCAGCAGGAGATCACTAAGAAAATAGATTTTTATTTCAACCATATTTTCTCCAAGACTGATATGACCAACCACTTAAAATACCTTGTAGAAAATCTGGGAATTCCTCATGTAACCCAAGTCATCAATAATCAAGTCCATAAACTCACTGAGTTTAGTAGATTTTTGGACAAGTTTAAGGAAAATAAAGATGATTTTGAAAAGTCCATGCAGTATGGAGGAGAGATTATTGAATATTTCATTAAACATATGAGATAGTATCTTCATTTTCAATGTATAGTAATTGTTTCTCCAGTTGCTGCTCCTCTCAGACCTAGATTGCCTAATTTCACATCTTCCTTAGCTTCAACATCCATGTTTGTTGGCCAGGCTCATAGTCAGATCAAGCACTTCATCCTTGAACAGCAACTGCCTCGATCTTCTACTGCTCGAACAATGGCTCCCTCAATCTTCGAAGGTCTCCCATTACCTTCTCTATGTACCAATTCTATGCCTTCTTCTACATCTGGAACTACCCCTATGGCTTCCTCTTCTGTAGCTGATAATGGAAAAGTGAAGGCCATTCCATAAAGAAGACCATTGACTGCTAATTTTTTTTGTTGGGTATGACATTGATTTGTTTTTTGTATTTCAACTGTATGTTGTCTTCTGAGCACTCTTAATTCCATATGAACTATTTTCCCTCTATTCTTTATAATTTTTCATAATCCCAATAGGGGGAGAAAAAGTGAGAAGTTATCTATGGAGAAGTTATATTCTATGTTAATTTGAGAAGTTATCTAGAGAGAAGTTATATTCTATGTTATATTCTCTATAGTTTCATCCAAATAACACTCTTACTGTAGATGATTTGTGATCATCAAAAAGGCAGATATTTTTAGACTCCTCTTGTATAAACTATGTTTTAATGATCACAAATATCACTAATAATTAAAAATTTTATTAATGATCACAACTTTTACAAATCTTATCAATCACAAGTATTTATGATTCATGTTATCTCATACTTGATAATGGGTAAGCTCAATTAATATTATGCATATTACTATTGAAGTCTGAATAAAGTTATTTTCATAAGTACAAGACACAGTGAAGATTGACATAGTAAATCAGACATTGTTAGTAAGACACACACACCGTGAACAAGAATAATGTAATGTGTAATTAAGCAGACACTGTGAAGCCTTAGTCTCAGACACCGTGTCCAATGAGACATCTTGACCATGAGACACTGTGATCATGAGACATTGTGACACATTAAGTCTGACACCATGAAGCAAGACACTAAGAACAGACACTGAAATCCAGACACTGTATTTCCATAAGTGCCAGACATAGTTAGCAAGACACAATCATCAAGGCACCGTGAATCAAGAAACAATGAGCTAGGAATCGGACGAAAAGAATCCATAAGGAGACATCGTGAAAAGGATACAAAGTAAAGGAGACACCGTGAAGGAGTTACCGTGAAGGATACACCGTTTTCATACCTACTGTGAGACCATTTCCTTAACTATTTTGTTTTTTTTTTCTATTTAACTTTTTAACGGTCATATTTGACACCTTTAATGCACATGAATATTTAATGATTATTTGTATCCATAGTACGAGTTACGAGGTATGAAATACATGGAAACTATCAGCTAAAACACATTCATTCTAAGGTAAAGAGAAGTGTTCCCAAGATGATGATGAGACATGCGACAACTCAAGAAACACATGTGCACTTTACTATACAAAAAAAGCTAAAAACCAAGACAACGAAGAAGACATTGCCAGATCATCAAATAAATAATTGTCTCATGCTTGCAATCTGATTCTAATGAAGAACACATGAAGTACACTGGGATGCAGAGAACATCTTTACTCATGAAGAACAAAAGTTGAATCACGACACTATGTTTTTCAACACAAAAACCAGAGAAACACTCAGAAGCATTTTTTATGAATCAAAGGAGTCCAGAGATGCACTGTTAATCACTACAGCATTTTGAACTAATATTTACTCTCTCTCTTAGTGAATCTTTTATTTATTTTCAAGCAGTGTGTGTACTCTGTTTATCTTACACACACACTGAATCTTGCACTGAACTGGAGGATATCAAAAATCCTCACACCAATCTATTTACCATTGTTTACCCATGAAAACTGTGAAATATGTCCCTGTATGGCCAGGTCGTTAATTTTTTTACGCACGAAAACTGTGGAAGAGGTCTCTGTATGGCCTAGACAGTCTATGACCTGTTGTTAACCCCGATACATTGTGTGAATCAATGATTATTTATATAAACTGCTTGGTGGTATTTGATCACCATGTGGATTGTATTAGGTCTCATCTTGAGACTAAACCACTTGTTTTATATATGTTGTGCTATTTTAATTCAGTCTACTTTATTTTACTTCATACTGCAAAATCTAGAAAAACACTAATTTCACATTGATAGTTAGTCTTGGAAAGACGTTACATCTAATTTTTCTTAGTTGGATAACTTCAAAAGTCATTTTATTAATACCATTAATGTTTACTGAAAATTAATCAATCATATAAGAATTTATTTAAATAGTAAATCTCTTATAACAGTATAACCTTGATTAAATTTGCTATATCTATTTTTTGGGGAAATTATTATCTATAAATCTAATATTATTTTAAACCGAAATTTTTGTAATAACTCAATTCACCCCTCCCATCTTGAGTTAACTACTCCGACCAACATTTTTATTGGTTTTCTGAATTGTGACAAAATATTCATTAATCTCTGACACATAATGATTATCCAAGTTCATTGATTTTAATATTGTATTTAAATCCTTCATGATTGTTTGTGAGGATTTTTTGAATTTCCAAAGAACATCCCATTAGAGTGTTATACCAGTTGTACAACAAGGCTCATTGTCTAACACCAGTTGATGATCAAGTCTAGCTCAATTATACATTTTCAATGTTATTAAAAATATATACCTATATTCTAGAGTTACATTAACTTATAGCATCTGGATATGGGTTTGGTTACATGAAAACCACTCACCCTATCCTTTACCAAAAGGTCCAGGAGCCTTTTTTATACATTTCATCATTCATAAATTTATTCTTATACATATCTTCAAGGATCTTACTATAGTCATAGCATTATAGTTTTATAAGGATACCTATAAATATCATATGATAGCCAGAATAACATATAAATATTATTGTACATGTATATGTTATCATTTTTATGAATATTTATTACCTTACAAAAACACACGCCTGATCAGAATAATAATATAGTTCCATTGGAGAAATGGAAAAATAAGAATTGATATATAAGTGAAGTACCAAATATTAAAATACATTATATATAACAGGAACTATTATTTGAAAAATCAAACCTGAAAAATTTCTTCATAAGAAGGGGAAATTAATAATAAGAAATGGTGTGTTCAGATAGTCAGTAAAGGCAAAAAATGGTGATACATATGAATAGCTTGAGAATAATGGTATGAGGACATCATAATTACATTTTAAACGCTTACCCTATACAGAAAATATAATAATCACAAATCATGTAATAAATATTGTCTATTAGTGACACATTTATCATAAAATAATGAATGAATAAGATCCATGAGGGAATAACCTAAAAATAAGATAAAGATTTTTCACATAGACATACACATTGAAAATTATTTCATATTAGACAATGTTGTCTTTCAATACTACAATATTGGAATGGGTTCACTCTCCATACAATCATAGTATTCAATGATCACTCCAATGAGAATCATAGTGTGAAAATTTATTTATATACCCTTTTTCACTCCTCATTCCAGTCATTTATATCTCATGAGATAAAAATCATTAACTAATTTATTTGTGGTATATATTTTTCCCAACTATAAAATAACTCAAAAAATATTTATGGGTATGAGAAGAGCAAAAAAATTTATCATATCATATCCCATGTAAAGAAATGTGTATCATAAACAATTTCATATTATTATAACTTATGGATAATATATCAGTTTGGTAATTATTTCATCATAGCATAAACCATGAAAGGAAGATGGTTTGAGAAGTATTTACTCGTGGTATAACCCATGGAAGAGAAACAAGTTTCATAAAAATCATGCTATAATAAACAGAAAATATTCAGAGAATGAATAATAATAGTCTATTTGTATATTATTCCCAGTAAAGAATAGGTAACATCTATAGATGAAGTCTACATTGAAAATGGTTATAATCGATCATTTAGAACATTTCATGAGGAAAATGTTATTTTTCCATTGAAAAAAATAATTTTTAATCACATAAATTTTTTGAAATAATTTTATTTTAAAATTACCTAGATAAATTATAATTGATGATTCAAAATGTATAGGTTATGTTGTCGAAAATTTCTACTCATTTCATACAAATTAAAATGAAATTTTATTTTCACAGTTTTGGTAAAAGAAAAATGAAATTTGTTTAGAAAATTATATGACAATTCCATTCAAAAAATTTTATAATTGGGTATCATATAATTTAATAAATCATTTATAGAATAATAATAAAAATTTGAAAACATGTTTATAAAACACGGATTCTGGATAAAATTGTTTTTCAACAAAAGAGATTAATAATATATGATTTTCTAAAAAACAGTTAATCAATAATTTGTAATACTAAAGAGTGTAAAAATTGTAATATTACATGAATATATCATGAGAAACTATAAGATAAGATTGTTTATAAGAATTATTAAGATTTAAATACTTATATATCAATTTTTGATACTCAATCATAAACAATAATGATATATGATGAGATTGTAACGTAACACTCATGCCTCATCGGAAACCTTGAATCATATACCTAATAACATAGTAAAATCAAATGAAACATTGAAATATCACTATTAATTATAAATTCATGATATTAAATTTCCACGTGTATGTATGCACACTTCATAAAAAAATTAGTGCATAACACAACATATGTCATAAATAAAGAAGAATTGAGAAAAAAATATATCACCTTATGTCTTGAATTATTTTTTCCTCCTTAAAAATTACCTTATATTAAATATAATTTTATTATAAATATATTATAGGACCATATTATTTCTTATAATTCCTTATATTATTATCTGAGGACCTTTATTAACCTTTTATTTATAATTTTGTGTTAAAGTCATGTTTTCATCAATAACTACATTGTTATTCATTTTTGTGTTGACTATTCATTTCAGGTCCCGTTACCCTAATCATGTTTTCATAATAAAAATCTTTTATCCATGATATAAATATCAAATATTTCCATTATATATTTATTTATATTAACTCATTAATGTTTTTGATAGAAAATCATATAAACTATTCATGAAAATGGTAGGTGGTACATACACATGAATGTTGAATCCATTTCCTTATTGGTTTGAAATAAATAAAATAAAATTATAATAATTATCATTTTATAATAATTTTATTTCATACTTATCATATGTTTTTATTAAACCAATCGTTTATTAATTCCATTTAAACCCTAAATGAATCACATCACTTCCCAAGACGATAGTCTGCAATACTGTCGAGCGCCATTATTATATTCCCACAAACATGATATTATAATGTTCTGTGTGGTATAATAAAAAAAATAATTACCTAGAAATATATTACAAAAATAATAAATATATTATTAGAACCATATTCATGAGGTGGTATTGTAAATATGAATTACATTTGATCGTAAGGCAGAAGTCTTCCGTGAACATGAATAATGACTTCATAACCCTTTTTATGTAAGTGTAGATAGTTGTATGTAATCCCATACAATTAAAAAAATATGTCTATATAAGATAATAATTTTTTCATATAACAATTTTATTCAAAAAAATTATTATTTTGGCGGATAAAATAATAGGCTAATGATTATAGATTAACATTGCCTCTTCGTCATGTTTCCCCATTCGGTTTACCCTAAGAGCCTTACTAGGATGTCTTTATGTCCTATATAAGGATTCTATTATTATGGAAGGTAATTTGGGAATATAATTAGGTAGATATTAGAAATCCAAAATGTGTTTTTGGGTGTATATAATAGAAGAGAGGGGAGGCCATTTATAATTCAGGGAGGGGACACACATGGTATTTTGGAAACAAATTGAGTGCTACCAAGTATTTCATATGTCTCAATGGTAAAAAAAATGGGTAACTATACAACCACATATGTCTAATGGTCTAAATAAGTCTATAAAAATATTTTTACACAAGTTTATAGGTCACTTTTACCCATATCATTTTTGTTTAAACATCTGATAAACTCCTTTTTACATTAACCGTGGGAATTATTTTTTTTCTGCATTCACTATTCATTTTGGTAAAATATTATGTTAGCCTTATTATATAATATAAAATATATTTATTTCAAATTTTTTGTTCATTTTTCAAAAAATAAGTCACATACTGATTCATTTAGTGAAATATTACCATTATTTTTCATATAGTGAATGACTGAATTTGTTATTTGTGTAGTGAAATCTATCAAATATATTTAATCTATCTAAAGAAATTCATATAAACTTATGGTGGATGAATTGTTTATGTGTGTAGTGAAAGCTATAAAATAAATTTAATTAATCTAATAATATTTATATATACTCAGTGTGGATCACCCATTACTATAGTGAACATCTCCTTTGGTAATAGGAAGATTAATTATATGTATGTGCCATTGAATAGTGGTATTTATGTAGATAAAAGTATGAATTCTTCTACCCCCATGATAGGATTCCAATAATGATTCAATTTTTGGAGTTTTTAAATTACCACAAATTATATAAACCACCTAGGAACATGTTTTGACTGTGTTGAAGGATGACGAATAACCATCATTTTTTCATTAGGACATCAAGGTTTATGTTTTATGGGGGTTTCAGATAGATGTAATATCTGACCCATGCATCTTGAAGAGGTACTAGTTAGGAAACTCAGAAAATGATTACTCAGTCTAGTCATTCATCTCATGTTCATGTTCATGGTGTTGAGGGAGGCCGTGTTTATATATAGGATAAAATTCTAGTATATTGTGGTGATTGACCATAAACAATTTTAGGTTTGGATTTGATCACCATTACATTATATGCTTTATTGTTGGATACTGCTTCCTCCCATTCTTTCATATCTAAACATATTGTTGTTGATGTACTTGATTTACCAGTTGAGTTTTTTTCAAGGTAAAATTATCTTTATATAATATGGGTCATTAAATTTCACAAATTTTAGTGATTTATAGAGTGTCCTTGAGTTTCGTTTTATATATATTTAACAATGGTACATCATTATTTAATATATGATGAGATTTGATGTGTTTATCAGTATGGGTTGACTGACCAAATTCTGAGTTCACACAAATTACTGTCAAATATGATTATTTTTTACTTCCCCAAAGGTATTTAATTAACTAATTTCCAAATAATTGGAACATGGTGTATATATGGTTGGCCCATACATGATTGAACTCATGATTTTTATGATATAGATTATAGGCTTAGCTCTTTTATATGGATCAATGGAATTCCCCTTATCCATTACTCTAATTATTGATCTCTATTTTGACATCATCCTATACTAATTAATTGAACCTCCTGATCATTGATTAATTTTCTTTGATATAGGGATTATATTGGGTGTACAACTAATTTTGAGACCAACATGTCCTACGAAACCATATATGTTGAAGGATCTCAAATTATAGATCTAATAATTGGAGTAGAAAGGATTTTTAATGTTGCGTATATCAAAATTGGGATAAATTATATTATTATCCAAAAATTTAGATGATATTATTTTACTCTTTATAGAATAATGTAAGATGAATCTGGTGATGGTGAAGAACAAATTTCCACTTCCTAAGATCTATGATCATATTTATTAGTAATAGGGATCCCAATTCATCTAAAAGATTGATTTTCATGTACAATATCAGTACCTATAGGTTGGAGAGGATGACACCTTGATATCAGTGTTTAAGAGAATGTGTGGGCTATATGAGTATTTTTGTTATTCCATTGGGACTGGATATTTCATATGTAATGTTTACCGATCTCATAAAAACGATCATCCACTCATACCAATACTATGTATTGATGGTTTTCATTGAAGGAATACTCATCTACACATAGACCCCATAGTTTCATAATTGGAATCATGAGAAATTAATTAGTATACTTTATAAAATCAAACATAATCCAAGTTATCATTGTGTATATTTTTTGATTTATGATTTTAAATTCCCAAAAAATGCGGATTCTATGATATGTATTTCTACAGACCATTAGAATTTGGTGGTAGTGGTATCCATGAGATTTCCCTAGAAATTATTCATGATCATATGCTTTTGGGGTTTATAAGGATACCAATTATGTTTTATCTACGACTTCCCTTATCAATCAATACTTATTACTATTCCTAAAAGGAACTATGTGTTGTTCTAGTTGAATGAATACTATTAAGTGGAATTTATTGAGTACCAATGGAGTATAACTATAGCTCTGGTGATGATTCTTTCAAATCGTAACATATTTTTCCCAAATAAAAACAAAACATAAATGAGATCCACATATACTAGAACAACTTATTTAAACACCATTATATATGAAACCTCAATGGAAATGCTAGAATATTTCTCCTCAAGATAGTTCTAAACAAGGATAACACATCCCTATATAGTGATTTTCCATGACATTCCAACCATACGCTTTACTCATCGATCTTAAGGAATGTTCATATAGGCTATACAACATGAATACTTTAGAAGACAAAACAATATAACATTTGATAAATGTTTCAAATGAAAAATAAAAAAAACATCAGGTCAAACAATATAACCATCAAAATAATCTATTTGCAGGGAAACATCTAGCACCTTTCAATATTGAATACACGCATCTGGTGACCATGTGTAATACAATGGTTTTTTTAGGAAAGCACGTGTATGAAAAAATTATTGCCAATAACCCATATAAGAAATGTATTAATCTAAATGTATTTACATGTCATCTCTCCCCCTTCATCAAAATTGGATAATGAGATATAATGAACCTCAAGAACATCCTTTGGTAGGCCCCGGGTGGTGACCAACACCAAAGGTGTAAAATCTCTAAAAATTGAAGGCATCTCCTTTTTTATATGAAACAATATCAAGAGATAAGAATATATCATCCCAAAAAACACCAAGAACTACAAATAATGTCATACCAAAAAACATACCACATGAAAGTTTAAATTAATTCATTTACCAATAAGACAAAAACTCCAAAGTATGTACCAAAACGAAAAATCTAAACAACGACATGGTAATTGTCCTAATGTCCAAGATAGTATAGTACATCATATTCTAGGTAATTCACACGGAATCCTGGATGTAGTTTTATATACTTATTGGTAGAATACATGTATACTATGTAGAAAAGAACAATTACTTTGGTTCACAATTGGGTAAATCATTCTTGCACCCTTGTGAAAAAAAATAGAACCAAAAAAAGAACCTAATAAGGTATTCTATCCACCCTAGCCACACAAAGGCATACTAACTACGTGACGCGAGTCATTTAAATTAAGATAATGAGGAAATCAATATATGGGTACCCTTAACCTCTTTCCCACTTATTGTCTTCTAATCCTTAATGGATAACATTTGAACGCTACCACTCTCTTCTACAAGACACACTGTTACAACCTACCCACATGCACCTAGGCCACAAATCACATCCTTCCCACAATCACTTTCCCACAAACCACATCCATCCCAAAAACAGATGTGCCAAAAACCACAACCACATATTTAAGACACATAGTAAATAACAACATATCTAATCACAAAGACACATGGGAAAGAACTTCTGGTCTTCAAACACCTCGTCCTTTCAACTAATATCCACCCAATGATTATTGGGATACCAATACCATGATGTGGGATCATAAAAGAGTTAAAAGAAACCATCAATCCTCCCACAGGGATGTTGGGAAAAATTTCCTCTATAACGCCCATGCCCTAGAATCTTAGAGCCAGTGCATTATTTTGATACATTGGCATGATTATAAGGAACCAAGTCCTGAGGAACAAATCAGTTTCATAGTCTTGAAAAATGGACAATAAACACAAATTTTATATTACACTTACAAACTCAACATAAATATTCCTTTTATAATTCCATTATTCCCATAACTTAACCCTATATATTAATCATAATACACTTTGTGAAATCCAGGGAAAAGAAAAAATCATAAATGGGTGATCACGGATGCTCAGGAATGTTACAAAATTTAGCAGAATCTATAATAATTTAAGGCACGATGTGTAATAATAACAACATCCTTTTAAACATAAACATGAACATAATATTGCACAAATAAATCAAACATTTCCATATAAGCATTCAAATTGATATTCTAGTAGTTGAATAATCACATGTTATAAATAAATTTATAACAAGGTAATGCATAATGCAGGTAAAGATAACCACATAGTCAAGGCCAAATTCTAAGACTACAAAGAAAAATTATTTCAAGGCCTTGTGCCTAGAATTTTTTCTCTCATTAGACATTTCGATGCATCAAGGGACGATAGTAGGCCCAAAATGTCCCTCACTTTGTCCAATGCATTTCCCTATATGAAAAGGTGAAACATAACATAAACATTAATATTAAAACTAGCATATGAAATTTCAACACATTAACCATAAACTGTGAATGGTATAAAATGGAACATCTATAGAAAACCATATCATAAATCATTCAATACAATATGTAATAACATATTATAATTAATCATCATCAATAAAGAATTATATCTAGTAAACGTTGTTGTCCTAATTTAAAATGATTATGAAAGCTTTTTGAGAGAAATACACTTTTTAATGAAATATTTTAAAAGTAATGAAATTTATAAAGGAATACATTTAAAATAAATTTTTGAATAAATGTATCCCAAAAAACATTGAAACTATTGAATGGAATTAACATTTTAAAACATTCATGTCCATATAAATAAACCCTTAAAATCAATTTGAATACATTGTAATTAATGTGAATGATTTATAAGAATAAATATTTAAAACATTTAAAATATTGTTTTTTGTAAAGAGTATCTAAAAAAGAATCCATTTGAAAACTATTATATGAAACATTGACATGGGTTATGATTATTTCCTAGTAAATACTTACACATGAACAATCTCGGATAATAATGAGATTGAGGAATTAAACATTACCATGTGCATTCCATTGGTTATGGGTATGTTTAACCTCTTGTATGTATAATATATACATATATGAAATGGAAAACACAACATAAGGAGATAGTAGGTCATACGTACACATAAACACTGTTTTTGTTTTCATTTCATATTGAACTGAAAGAAGTGAATGAGATATATATATATATATATATATATATATCCAATAGGATTATTATTTTCTATATTACCTACTTATGAATAATATAAATTTTTATAATCATTATTGATTTGTGAATGTGGTTATGAATCTTATCGCGTCATGGAGATGGTAATCCATACGTATGCACGACCGACATTATAAATATATTGATGTTGGAATTGTATGTAATTAGATGGTATATTATATATACTGAATCACGAAAATGTTTTATTTTTTATTTCCATCCATTATACTCATGATTATACCCATCCAAATAATAATTTGATGAATTAAAAACTACACCAAGACGTTGAGACGATAAGCCATACATACACCTGTATGGTGACATTATCCTTAATTGGATGGATAGAATAATTAATATTATCATACCATGTAAATAATAACATACCAACATATAGTAGGTACTAGAGTTATTATTTTGTTGTACAAACAACCAAGAAACATGAAGTGGAATAAGAAAAAAACATTGAAAGAGGAGATTATGTAATTACCTCTTCTTCGGTATCTTAGTTTTCATTAGAACAAAAGGGATCATTAGGATGGATTTAATATCCAATTAAGGCCTCAATATTGAAGTGATGATAGTCAGGAGGATATTTTATTAGGGGTTATCTGACCCAAATGGCGTTGGAGGTGTGAATTTAAGTGAAGGGGAAGTACCCATTTATAAGGGAGGTGAGGGGATCTTTAGAAACAATTGAAATATTTATTTATTTTAAAATAATTTTAGGTTTCTAACTACTTAAATTGGATTTATTTCCAGTTTAAGGTGGTTAGGGGTCTAAATACTACCATCTCCATGACACAATAAGATTCATTTCCACATTCACAAATCAATAATGATTATAAAAATATATATTATTCATAAGTAGGTTATATAGGAAATAATAATCCTACTGGATATATATATATATATATATATATCTCATTCACTTCTTTCAGTTCAATATGAAATGAAAACAAAAATAGTGTTTATGCGTACGTATGACCTACTATCTCCTTATATTGTGTTTTCCATTTCATATATGTATATATTATAAGGGAGGTGAGGGGATCTATAGAAACGATTGAAATATTAATTTATTATAAAATAATTTTAGGTTTCTAACTACTTAAATTGGATTTATTTCTAGTTTAAGGTGGTTATGGGTCTAAATACTATCATCAAATAGTTTTTAGACATGCTTAGGTCACCATATTAACCATATCTTTTATATTTTACTGTTAGCTAAATAGTTTAATAATTACCATAACTTCTTATATTTTTATATTAAATGGTTAATAAACATACAATAAAATTACAAGAAAACCTCAATTGGTTCATTAATGACATAAATAACTTTATCTATTTCCTTTGGAAGAATATTATATTTTTATTAAAATTATATCTTTTAATAATATAGTATTTGTTTTAAAATTTCATTTCAGTCAATGTTAAAACTATTTATTATTTTTTTGTTAAAGTCATACCATCTTGATTACACCGAACAAAATAAATTTAAACTACCCTAACATGTCATATTCACCTATAAAAATGTGGGAGGTTTTAGAACATTCAAATTATATTTATTTTATCATTTAATATATCATTCATTTGATTCATTCATTAATAAGGAAAGTAATGCATCATTATTGTGTCATCAATTAATATATTTATTTTATTATAAAAATAATAAATAAAATACCATTATGTAGGAAATAGTTTTAAATTTTTAATTACCATTTATATAAGAAAATATGACTTATATAACCTCATATATTTTTTTTTACTTAATGATATATATTTATGTTACATTTTGCATAACTTTAAATTGATTTTTATAAATTGTCATTTACCCTTACAAGTGGCTCCATGGGGTCCAAAAATCGACCCATGGGTTCCACGGTTTGGTAATGTATCATTAAATATGGTTAGGGAATGTTATAGGGTAATTTATTATTCTTATAATATTATTTATCACCATTATTTACAGGATTGATCCTTTAACCATGGTAAATAAAATCTGTAATGAAGTTGTTATTCATAATGTCTAAAAATAAAATTTACCTATTTAAAAAATTTGGACCACCTAATTACAAATATGGAAGAAATTTTTTCAAATTCAAAATTTAGAAGTTTCATATATTAATTTAAAATTAATTCCAGTTGTCAAAACCAATAATCGGGTTTTTTAAGAAGTAAAAACTATCAAAAGATAGACATCTGTTTATGTACAATTTAAATGTGAAATTACATCTAATGATAAAAATTATATTAAATGATAAAAATATAATATAATGATAAATTATAATACTCAAATGATTAATTTAAAAATATAATTTATTTTGATTAAATAAGTTGTTTTTATATAAAATTTTTTGTTTTCACTATTCATCAAAATATGAATTTTATAAGAGAAGTACCAAAAATACCCCATAAGATTATATTGGAATTAAAAAAATCAAATATGAAGTCTATTCTACCCAATTCAATTTTTACGAGTGCTTAAAATTAATTTTATTATTGTTCACAAAACACATAAAAAGTAGTTCTTTTAAAAAAAAAAATTTATGAATATATAACTATTTTAAAAAAACATATAAATTTCATTATAAATATGATTTATTTCTGTGAAAACACTATATATAAAATTTAAATTTTATTTGTTGCTATTCCTATTATAGTATTTTATGGATATATAAATGTAGCGCTTAAATAATTATAAAACTAATGTATAGTTTCAGAGAAACTCAATCTTACATGTAACGCAAGACAAGTCGGTGATGCGTGAAATAAAAGATATTAAATTAATTTAAATAGATAATGTACCATGAAATTTTGGGGTGTTACACCCTTCCCCATGAAATGGTAATGTTCAACACATAGATATCAACTCCATTTGGGTGCATATACAAATCATAAGGAACTACAATCATATATGTAGGTACCAAATACTCTTCCCAACTTATTGGTTTTTAGAGAAACCATATAGCCCACATAAAACAACCTTTTTATACTACCTCTATATGAAAAACCCAAAAAATAGATACAAACCCAAACCATAACCCCCAAGAAATTCATTTAACCAAATGTCATTATTTATTTTATGAACAATCTGTTTATTCCATCCATAACCAGTCAACTACCAAACACAACACATGCAAGAGACACATCGGAATCCATAACACAATAGGGAGGACGAATGTAAAACAGCCCACTGCACAGTACCCTTTTAGAATCACCCATCCAACTACTACCATTATCATGTCACAAACAACCGTCGCATCCCCACTGCACAAAAACAACACATACAGAATAACAACAAAACCTAGCCCAGTTACAGTCCCACTGCACAAGCATACCATTCCAAATAACCACAACATAACACTGATGCAGTCCCACTACATAAAATTTAATCCATTCCAAAATCAATAATTCTATAATCATGATATCCCATTACACCACATGTACTACCCAATACATAAAACCCACAAAAACCATCACCAATGAGTCATAGAACCATATGTAGTATACAAACACACTTATCAAAGATATTGTATTCATATTTTAACAAACTTCTCTTTAATTAATCATCTACAATGCAGTAGTGATCACAACACAATGTTAATATTGGGTAATTTTTTTATTTAACCTAGTATACCGGATTAATGGACTAACATTTTTAGTAATTATTCGCATGCTATAATGCATGTAGAAAAAATTACCACCAACAACATTTAATTTTAGAAGGATACAACCCTTACAATTCACATCATGGATCGAATTTGACAAATGAAATAAGCAATATTTATCATTATCATCATCCTCATCCCCTCCTTTTTTTATTATGGTAATAAAACCCATTATCGTAACAGGTTTGTTCATCATCATAATTGGATAACTAAGATTTGGTTTCAACTGTAGTTTCAAAGATAAATGATTTTACCCACCACACATGATAAACAATTCAAATAAAAAATAAAGGATCCCCACCTCAAGGAACAAATGATCAACAACCCTTCCTTGCACCAAAATAGTGGGAGAGTGCACTGTAGGAAAAAATGCAAGGGAAAATCCTACTAATGATTACAAAAAAAATATCAAGACTCCTTTGGGGGAAAAAGGATCTAGGTGCTATATGAGAAAACAAAAACACATTGTAAATCGAAGATCTCGACTAAGAATAGATAGACCATATATCAATGCATGGGAGAAAGTTTCAATATACTTAAAATTCAGATCATGGTCAATAACACATGGCCAATCCATTTCAATGACAAGGGGGAATTAGGATATCAATGACATAATTATTATTCTTTGAGATGGTGGAACCATATTCTGAAATGGGAAAACATGATTTGTAACACATTTAACATCACAGATGGGATAAATTACAAAAAAACTAGGAAAATCAATAAATGAATCCCCGATGGGTGAGTCACTAACGCATGACTCACTGACGCGGCCTACCAACAACTAAGACACAAATACAACTTTCTAACGTGACTTACCGTTACCACCTACTAACCCCATTCACTCACACCCCTCATCAAAAGTCATTCATTAACACCTGGCCTATCAATGGGGATTCACTGGCACGACCACCGATGCCAGACCTACTGATGTCTAACCCACTGATTCCCTGACCTACATACGCCATGACAAACTAATGTCATGACTTGATGAAACCCTAACCTACCAATTCCCTAACCTACCAACTCCATCACATACTGACGCCCTGACATGCCGACACCCAGACCGACTGATGCCCTAACTTACATTTGGAAACTAGTATTCATGGAAAACTCTCAAAATGACTCACCGAGACATCCCAAGACACATCGAATATTGGGTTTTCATAGAGTAATAGACCAGAGAGGTATTGGAAAATACAATAGATCCCTATAAAAATATTCTTTCCACCATAACATCAAAGAGATAATCTATTAGAATGTGGTGTCCAAAAACCGACATGTAAAATACCTCTCAAGGATAACTATAATGTGTCATTCAAAATATGAAGTGAAACAATATCAACCAAGGACACCTCCTATAATATCTACTACCCCGAAAAAGCACACAAATAACAAACAAGCATAGTAACCACTCTTATTTGACATATGAATCACATAATTCCTTCCTCCATGTTAGGATATTATCTGC
Organism: Viscum album; assembly: GCA_963277665.1. Taxonomy (NCBI): domain Eukaryota; kingdom Viridiplantae; phylum Streptophyta; class Magnoliopsida; order Santalales; family Viscaceae; genus Viscum; species Viscum album. Next base: position 118,311,195 of record OY728127.1, read on the forward strand.
TCATGGTGGAACTGACTCTCCCACATCGGTTTAATCACATACTCATTAATTCTTCTTGATTAAGAATCATGTCTTTCCCTTCTTCATATTTTTGCACCTAAACACACTTTACAAGAGAAGAAGGAAATCAATTCATAGAAAACAATGATAATCTATATCATTACATGGAAAGTAGTATAAAAAATCTTAAAAGAACTCTGGGTATTGCGTGCGCATCTATGTTTCACTTTGAAAAGTACTCTATTAAAGTTCACAGTGACTCTACAACACACGAACTGATAGAATAGTATATTCACATAGGACCTTATCATTCCAATCCTAGATCTCCACCGGCTTCTCCATATATGCACATCATCGTGGATATCCAACTCTCCCAAATCAATTATAGGGGAGTCATTGTGAAGATATTGAGAATGATGGGAGACATGAATAACATCATGATCCACTCCAATTTTGATGAAAATTCCAGCTAATATGCCACCTCCCCAACAAGTCCCAACACCTTATTTGTTATGATGAATATAAGAGAAAGATTACCCCCTCTATCAAACCTCCACTACCCACATCAAAGGGAAACCTTCAAGAACATGTAGCGTCTATCCTCGAACTCCAATGTCTTCCTCATATGACAGAAATAAGAATTCGGTCAGTCCTGAGATGCCTTCATCATATCACACACTAGATAAAACTTCTTAATCATGTACATCATTACAACTATACCATGAATAATAGTCTCTACAGCCTATTTATAACATAAGGGTGAATGACACGACCATCCATTGATGGATCCAAACGGTTTCATGCCAATGGTAGAGTGATAGCTATTGTTGTTAGAAAATACCACCATGGAAATGTGTCTTACCCATGATCCTCCAATGTCCAGGACAGATGTCTACATTATATCCTCCATTATCTAGATCATTTGTTATGTATGACCACCCTTCTGATGGTGGATAGCTATGCTCAGGAGAAACTGTGTGCCAAAAATATGTTGTAATCCACTATAGACTCATGAGTGTAGTTGTGCATCCCGATCTAATATGATTAATCTTAGAACCCCATGCAGCTTCACCACTTCATCCACATACTTCTCGGCCAAGACATCAATTTGTCTCAACAACATAATCACTGATAACTGATCCAATATCACCATTTGACCCACCACCACCCAAATAGCATCATAGACAACCTCATCCCATGGTATGCCTATGAAGAAATCGGTCTACATGTCATCCCACATCCACTTGATGAATTATAAGGGCTAAAAAATACCACTAGGAACTCATTTCTCAGCCTTCACCCACTCAAACACTAGTTACCATTCCATAAACACTCCCACTGTCCACTTCATCCAAATCCACCAAAATTATTTCCTCAATCCATGGTACATCTTGGAAACACTCAGGTTTACTACTAAAGGTGAGATATGAAAATCATATAGAAAATCCTCATGCATCAATACTGGGAGGGACATCTTTCCACCGATCAACATCGAATTCTAGAAATTGTATGACTATCCCTCCGGAGCAACACCCTAGTCAATGCGATCATGCATCACTTATGCCTCTGAATCTCCCCACTAAGATTCTTCCAGATTCCACATCAGAGATGATTACACTATCATCTAGAATAGGTAACCTCATCCACCATAATCATGTAACTATGTGCAAGGCAGGAAACTCATCCATTTCCTACCATGTGTCTGCAGTTTCCCAAACTATTTATTTTTATGATTATCTTCTCAATGAATCAACCATTAAATTCCTATCCCCTTGGGTGTAAGAGATCTCTAAGTCCAAATCCTAGAGAAACATTATCTACCTCTACTGTTGAATGATCAGAATTCATCAGGAAAAGATATACCACATTCACTTGTGATACTTGAAGACCATAAAATTCTCCCCACTAAGGTAATTCCACCAAAGCTTCAGTGAAAACCTTACCACTGCTAGATCCAGGTCATGGTTGGCATAGTAACATTCTTGGGGACAGAACTTCATAAACCAATAAGAAGTCACCAAACACTACTGCATCAGCACAAATCCTTATACCACAACATATGTGTCATAAAACACTTTGAACATCACCCCTTCCTCAGACAACCATAGTATTGGACTGTTAACCAACATCCCCTTCAGGTATCTAAAAGCTTCTTGAATCTGCTCACCCCACAAAAAATCATTTTCTATCTTGGTCAGAGTTATCAATGGATATATAAATATATATTTATTAGAAACATATATTTATGAATATCCTACCAGATCGATAAAAATATGAATCACTGCCACATTCTTGGGTGATTATCTGTAATCCACTCCCTCAACCATTGATGGGTCCACTGATATTCCCTAATGAGACACCACAATTCTGAAGAAGTTTACCTCCCATGTCCATAACATGTACTTGTAATACATATCATATAATTGCTGATGCCAATGATCCTCCAGGAGAGACTGGAGATGTTCAGTGTGCTCCTCCCCCATATTTTATTAAATCAGGCTTTCATCAATGAATACGACAAAGAATCGGTCTCGAAACTCCTGGAAAATGAGGATCATGAGTCCCATTAACACATATGTAGAGATTTTAACAATGATTGGGATAACCAAAATCATGAAATGGCCATACCTTTAACTGAGAGTAGTCTTTAGAATGGTACCATCCTTTACCCTCAACTGATGATATCATAACCAATGACTGATCTTAGATAAAAAATTTATCCCCACATCATGTGGAAAATATTTTATATAATTGGGAGAGGGTAATAGTACTTTAATTCTACATAATTCCACATTTGGTAGTCTATTTAGAGCCTCAGATTGTCATCTTACTTCTTCCCATGCCAGATTGGAACACACCATGATGACACACTGGGCTAGATGAATCCCATCTTAATCAAATCATTTATCTAAATCCTTATTCCTTTCAGCTCAGAAGGTTTCATCCCATAAGGATTTATCAAATTAGACTAGCACCAGGTCGCATGTCTATCCTGAACTCAATGTCATGTCAAGGGGGTACAGTCATAACCTCCTCAGGGGACACATCCAAGAACTCCCAATCAACCTTAGGAACCTCCATCATCTCATAATACATCAATCCCACTAATATCTCAGTTAACAAAGAAAGGAGGGGCTCTACATTCCTAAAACCCACCAAAATACTTTTCTCGCTATTGAATGTCACATGATGACCATCCATGTTTGAAAACACGACCCTCATTTGGAAGCATTCAATGAAAGAATTCATTGGAAAATAACCAGTTGTTTCCACGGATAACTTTATAGGCTACATCTGTAGCATACCAAGATCCCCACTGGACCGATGTGGCCCCATCATTAGTCTACATCCCCAGAAAACATCAAAAAAGATAGTCTGACATCCGAATAGAATGAAAATCATTAGAGTAATAGAATAAATATCTATGATTATTCCTAGTGTATATGCAAGATAGGGTCTAAAGGATTGAAAAAGATCCCAAATCATTTAAAGAAAAAGAAAAATTACTAAAAAAAATTGTCATAGCTAGAATGATCTCTGACACGGTGGGAACTGATTCCAGTTCCGTTTGAAAATTCCCAGGCCCATATATCATATCTATCAGCTAAAGGAATCCTACCTAACAATTCATAGACTGACGTACCTAAGGAATACTTGGAGTTCATCCCCCATCTGCTCCTTCTCCCATAAGTGGAGCAGGAGGCTGTCGTCCCTACTGATGAAATGAACAGAACAAAAATTGCTGGTGAGGTGGGTGTTGATCATGTCCACCTACACCATTATAATATGGAATTGGGAACTTTCTTTGAAGGTTCCCACTGACTCCACAAGTGAAACACCTTGGTCCCATGCCCATGGGAACTGTTCAAAGACATGAAGGCCCTATCTTCTAGGACCCACTACAATATGTTGAGATCTTATAAGAGCTAGACAGACACCTCTATCTTTGTAAATCACCTTATGAGTGCATCGTCTGAACTACCACATGATTCTTCTAGAACTCTATGTTTGTCGGATAGGTGAAGGGAGTAACTATGTACTAAAGAGATGGGATAAGTGCCTCCTCTAAGAATCTCTCTTTAGAATCCTCATCTGGATTGTGATCTATAAAAAATTAGAGATCCTTGAGCATGATCTCAAACACACATACCTATATACCCCCCAACTAGAGGGAGAGTAACTCCTACCTACTCTCTACCATCATCATCTAAGAATGTAATTCCACATGAGTCTCCTTCTCAATGTCAACCCACAGAACATCACACTCCTTTCTCTCCCTGAGTTAAAGCATTATCCAATGACACATTTCTGAGCAAATATGGATCTACACCAGAGGAACCTAGAACATTGTAAGAGCCCAGATCAATGTGATGGCGATCACATTCTCTTAAAAGAAATTTTCAGTCTCCATGTCTGAAACTTTGCCCTCGTACATTACCAGATTCAGTCTGTGGAATGCACATAGCATATTCATCCACTTTCAATATTTTTCTACTAAGACAAACCTCCATTGATTAATCGGGTCTTCTTGCTGAGCCTTTACCACATATAACTCACATGGTCATTGTTCGATTTCCATAGCTAGAAAAGAAAAATAGTAACTTCTAAGCCCGAATATTATATAATTTCATTTAAGATTCATTTTAATCAATTAATTATCTCAATTTCAATACTAATCCCAAATTCAAGAGGAACACATGTCATTATGATGCATGTACCTTTCCTATGGTCTTTACCATGAAATTTATGTTTCCTCACTTGGTCATTCAGTAGGATCATAGTCCATGCACCAAATCATGGGGGGGCTTAAATTCTCATGTCATAGGTGGTCTTACTTGATCTATGTCATGCACTATGATCACCAAGAATTGATTCCCTATAAACCCTTTAAATCCTCACTATGAAAAAATCTAAACTCAATCTTATCACTCATCTTCAAATTCGATACCATTCTCTCATGAACCCCTCCCTCTTCAACATGGGAGAAAAATAGATAATGACCCATGAGTCTAGGCTTCAGTAGGACTCGAGGTGTCGACCAGAACCATAGGTGTAGAATATCACAAAATGGAAGGAATTACACTTTTATGGGAAACACGATCAAGATATAATAATGATTCATCCCAAAAAAACACCAATCACTACATATAATGTAAATCGAAAAACCATCACACATGCATGTTTAAGGTAAAAATTTTAGAAATATGACAAAAATTACAATGTTTGTAACATAAAAGAAAATAATAAGGAGAGGAATGAAAACTATAGAAACATCAAAGCCAGTAATGTCTAGTATGATCCATGTAAACCTCTCGGAAACTTGATATCAGTTTTATATACATACAATGAGTGTACATGTTTACTCAATAAGAAAGTATGTGTCTCTTGTGCATAAGTGTGTGAATCATGCTAATGCTCCTATGAGAAAACAATAGAACCACAAAATCACACAACAAGGTGTGAAATCGACCCCAACATCACCATGTCACACTCACCATGTAACATAAGTTATGAAATGATAGATAATAAGTACATCAATATTTGTGTACCCCACACCACTTTCTCACTAGTTAAACACTCATCAATAATGGTGAACATACTAACACTACCACAAGCATCCAATAGACCCATTGTCACAACCATCTTGCACACACCTGGGCCACAGACCACATCCCTTTCGAAAACACTTAGGCCACAAAACACAACCACACCCCAAAGACATATTGGAAAAACAACATATCTCATCCCGAATACTACTAGGAAAGAACACCTATCCCAAAGACACTTAGGCCTCCTAGCCACAACCTGTCTAAATAATCACGGGCATCAAATTTCTATAAGAAGGATCATTGAAGAGAAAAAAAATCACGCATCGATACTCCCACATTGTTGTTGGAAAAAACACCATCTCCCATTAAATTGGGGTGATCAGCACATAGTTCTCAACAAGGGTGGTGTGCACATAATATCATAAGGAACTAAAATTATATATATATATATATATGTACCATATATACAACCCAGCCAATGGGTTTTCCAAACAACCAACCATCCCACACAAAACCACATTTTGATGCTACCTCTGAATGCACAATGTAAAAAATATTGGCAAAGCCAATCCATCACCCCAAACAATTAATTTAACCAATTATATTTGTTTATTTAACAAACTTGTTATTTATACCATCTCTACCCAAGAAAATACAAAAAAAATCACAAGAAACAGCCAAATTAATTATCCATAACATACTTAGAAGAATGACCAAGGTAAAATCCCACTACACAACCACTGTTCTAAAAAACTAATCCAATGACTGCCATTATCCCGTCACAACCATCCCCGATAGACACGCTCCACAAAACACCTCATGGAGCATAACAAAAAAACCTGACAGTGTTGTAGTCTTCCTGCACAAGCATACCATAATCAATAATGATAACATAACCCTGATATAGTCCAACTACATAAAATGTTCATCCATTCAACAATCATTCAATCTCTCAACCTGAAATCTTATTACACCACATGTACCACCCCATACCACAAACCCAAAGCCACCATCACCAAAGTTGGGAAGAAACAAACACATCACACAACCAAACCTATAAAATAGATTGTATTCATGTGTGATCAATATTTTTCTTTAATTAAACTTTCATATTTTAGTGGTAATCAAGGTACAATTTTAATCCCAAGGCATCCATTTATTTAACCGATTATATATCATTAATGGATTGATATTTGCAGTTATTTTACACATGATATCTTGGTTTCCCAAAAAGATACCACTAAAAGACATGATTTTCTAAAGTATACAACCCATATAATCGACAATATATATCAATGATAATCGATAAAACAAATGATAATGATCAACATCTTCCCCATCACATCATTTATTACTAATATTAAAAAATAAATTATCGTAATCGGTTAGTTCACCTTCATAACAACTAATTAATATTTGGATTCGAAATTATTATCAAAAAATACATTAGTTTACCCACACCTCATAATACACAATTAAAATATAGGATATAGGATCCATACCTCAATGAATAGACCATCAACAACTTTTCTTTGTTCCAATGCACCGGGTGCAAGAGTAGTAGAAAAAACAATAAGGCAATAATATATTGACCTCTACAACAGAGACTCATTACTCATCCATTGAAGAATGGTTATAATTCCACCAAGAGAAAATGGAAACACATCTCGAAAATATGATCTCAACTTAAAAGATGCAAATCTATTTTTAATGGATGTCGTTACAGTTTCAAATCACATAATATTTGGTTCATGGTCAATACCATGCATCTTGTGCATATCATTGTCAGGGGTGTTAGGATATTAAGGATATAATAATTCTTTATAGGATGATATAAACTTATTCAGAATAGTCAAATTTCATAGGTGACACATATAACATAAATGAGGGGAGAAAATAGAAAAACCAGGGAAAGCATGAAATGACTCTCTAATGGGTGAGTAACTGATGCGTAACTCACCGGCCAACATACTCAGGGCTATTTCACCAACAAGACCGACTTATGTGACCTAATTTCACAACCTACCGATGCCACTAATTGTTTCTATTCACTGACATTGAGTCATTGGCACCAAACCTTCTGATAGCGAGTCACTAATGTGACCAACAAACACATATCCTACAAACACCTAACCTACTAACACTGTGATCTAACGATGCACTGAACTACCAATACCCTATCCAACTGATGACTGTACATACCAATACTATTTCCTACCATTAGAAAACATATTTTTGGAAATTTTTTGAAATGAGGCATTAAGACATTCCAAAAAATCTCAAACATTAGATTTTCACAACGAAATGAACCTGAGAGGTCAGGCCCATTACATACTACCTCATGGTTTTTTATGAAGAATTGCAAGGATTATTAATGAAATTTAACTGAAGATATTTCAAAATTTTTGTTGTTTCAAACCATTTAACAATGAATCCTAGAATAGTTTTATCATATATTATTTTATAATAAAAAAATCATGTGATTATAGTTTTTCTCTTAAATAATTTCAAAATGTTTTATTTAAACCAAAAATTCTATGACCATTTCTTTCAAAGAGAAAATTATTATTCCACATGAAATAATAATTTTATCTCCAAAATAATCCATGATTAACTTTTGATGATTATTATTTTTTATGAACTAATAAGTATTTGTTATTTTTCATTTAATTGTAACTTTATACATATCTAAATCAATATGAAATTATTTATCCCCATTAAACAATAAATATTATCAATATAATTTATTCATTGAAACACACAATTCTTATGAATGTATGAGAGAGGTGTGTTTGGGAATTATCTGAAAGTAGAAGATGGAATTGAATTTCTCAAAAAAAGTGATTGGAGACATTATTTAATAGTTTTTATTCTTCAGAGACTCATGAGAATCTAAAAATTGAAGGCATCATACCTATTGATATTTTAAGAAAGAAAACCATGTAATTTTCAATTTCATTAACTACCATATTTTAAATTAACCATTTAATATTTATTTTACCCAAATCGTGATTTTATAACATTTAAATCCATTCAAAATATGAGTCTAATCATTTAATCATTTCAAAATATATATTTTAATCCAATGATTTTAATTTATATTTTTTTGTCAAAAACATGTTACAGATTCACTATGAAGAAGAAGAAACATAAAATAAGGTATTGAAACTATTTTTTATAATGAATGAATTGTGTATAATTAATATGGTTTATCATTACATATCGCATAGATATTACATATTGGTAAGGAGTTTTACCATTATAAGGTATCTAAATATTCATTCTACCCTAATGCTACTCTTGTTTATTCAAATATACCCTTTCAAAAACTGAATATATCCTTAAACAAAAAATAAGAATTTCTATTTAACCATATCTAATGTTATCTTAACCATATATATCCTTTGAAAAGGAATAAATTCTTTTATATAGTGGATCACAAATGCGTATACAACCGTTAGGAACGATAGAATACCCTTGTGTGGGTATAGGGTTTCTCAACTGACCATTATGTAGTGCATAGGTTACTCTAATGAAGCCCTTATAGATATTAGGAAACCCTTCTAAACACATATAAAAACCACTATACCCCTACTAAACCCTTTTTTACCTAGGTTTACCATTATTCACCACCATAGATCCATTTATATTGGTAATTTTTTATGAATATTTATATTTTCACATAAAAGTTTAATAATTTATAAATGAATGAGTGTTTAAAGATTATTTAAAAAATTGAGAATGTTCAAATTCTCACCCTCTAATGACTCGTTAACAACAATATATGTTTCAAGTAGTCTTTCTCTAATGACCTTATTGAAATATAATACCATAAACTGGGAAACTAAAAACCACACAAGCATGCATAAAAGTTTATAATATGGTCAAACAAAAGTGTTTACCACCTGATCAATTCATAACCCCCATGAAAACTACACATAACCCAATCCATTCCACAATTTCCTGCATGTTTTTTTCTTGCATATATATAAAATCTAGAATAAAATACAAAAAAATTACATAAAATAATCTATCAAATATTTATCCAGAAAACATATCACAATTTCAATAAAAATTTAATTATTTGGTATCTATCTTGTGAAAAAAATAATTATATATGCAATATGAACATACATTACTAGTATTATGAATAAATTCATAGTGAATCCATTAAATACATATATAAAAATAAAGTGGATCAACCATAATGAATTAAATCCGTAGTATAATATAATTGAAAAAACATAAATACCCCAAATTATGGGAACTTAAAGGACCACTATACAATGATTTTACGACACTAACATAATTTTCTTGCCTAAAATCTAACCATACTATATCATATCATCTATAGGTCAAATATCATTATATTTGTATTTCAAATAATATTAACTAGTAAAAAAATGTGAAACATGTAGACATGGATCTATCATTTATACATTTCACCATTTATTATATTATGTTGTCACATAAGTATCGAAGGAGGAACCCATTTGGATTTTTGGTTCTACTACCTGGTTTGAGATGTATGGTCTATAGTGTGGATTTTGTTCACTAGTGTGGGGCGGGTGAATATATCACCCCATTTTGATAATGGGTTAAATGAATAAATGATATGACCGATGTCAATGATGTGAACCATTATTTTTGGGAGCCATCCTGATTAGATCACCATTGATAAAGAGGCTTGGAATATAGTGGTGATAAAGAAGGGTGACAACTTGGGAAGATTCTCATCATGTTTTTGTGTGGGAAAAAAGAACATAAGAAAGATAATGTGAGGGTTTGTGGGGAAAATCATTAGTTTGATGACCTGTTCGGGCATATTAGTGGGCCCCGGGGAGTGGGAAATTTTTATTTGTAGAAACATGAAGATCCTTATGGGAAATGATCTAATAGCATTGGTAAGATAGTTTTAATGTGCTATTATTGAGTCCTAGATGTTATATAATTCATTTCATTCATTTTTTGGATTTTTAATTTTTTGTTTGTTTATTTTTTTCATTTAATTAATTTCGTTATTTTTTCATTTTGGTTGATGTCATTTGATCAATTTTTCCTTTATATTGTTAGGAAAATTGGTATATTTTTGGTTTTGTAATATATTTTTTTTGGTTATGTCATTTTTTTTGTTTTCGGTTAGGCCATTTATTTCATTCTCTAGAAAATTTATTTTTCTGTTATATAATTTTGTTTATTTCAGTTTAGGTAAATTTGTTTATATTGGATTCTTTCATTTTTTTTCTAGGTCATTTTGGTTATGGTCATTTGGTTCAATTTTTAGTTTTTCATTTTTGAGTTAGGTTATTTAGATTATATTGGGTTATAGAAAATTGTTCATATTTTTGTTATGTAATTAATGGTTACATCATTTTTTCATTATTCATTCTTTAGATAATTAAATTAGTAGACATTAGGTTAGGTTAATAATTTTTATTATTTTATGTCATATACTTTTTTTTGTTAGGACATTTGTTTTATGTTTTTATTATTTGTTTTTTTAGGTTAGTTTATTTGGATCTCTTTGGTAATTTGGTAATTTTTTCATGTTATGTAAGGTCATTGATTATATTTTTCATTTTTTTCTACCTTTAATTGGTTCAATTTTTTTTATATTATTTTTTATTTCTGGTTACCCAATTTTGGTTGATTTCAGTAAGTCCATTTACAACATTTTTTGGGTAAAGTGATTTTTCAGATATGTAATTTTTTCGTTCTAGTTTATGTTATTTGGTGCATTTGATTTAGTTAATTTTGGATTTGGCCATTTTGGGATGGATAATTTAGTTAATTATTTCATTATGTCATTTTTTTAGTTAGGTTAATTGGATTATTTTGGGTTCAGTCATCAGATCATTTCACTGTTCTTTCTTTTTTTGTCTATCTAGTCATGTTTTCATTTTATTTCTTATAGATTGTTGGATCAATTGAGGTTAGAATATTAGGTTTATTTTCTGGGGTATATCGTTTTTCTATTTTGGGTTATTTCATTTGATTCTATTATAGAGTTATGTCTTTTTAGTGCTAGTTCTTTTTATTTGTTTATGTCATTTTTTCATATTTTACATTTTTTTCATTTTTGGTTTGTTCATTTGATCCATAGTTAGTATTTTCTATTGTAAAATTTGATCATTCTGAGTTATTTTTTTAAGGTAAGGACATTTTGGTTTATATGGGTTATCAAATTTTCTTCTTTTTTGTGTTACATCATTTTTTAGTTAAATAATTTCATTCATTATAAGATATGATATTTGGTTTATTATGGATTAGGTAATTTTTATTGAGGTCATTTTGGGTTTGTTCATTTAGACTATTTTTGAGTTTGGTATTTTTATAGTTAGTTCATTTTGATTAATTGTGGTTAATTCAGTTTGTTATTTTCTTTTGTAATTTCATTTTTGGTTAGGTCATTTATTATTTTTTTCATTTTTTGGTTAGTTCCAATTTATTCAATTGAGGTCAGTTTATTTTGACTATTTTGGATTATGTAATTTTTTCTCATATCAGGTTTGTATATGTGAATTTTTTAATGTCATTTTTATGTTATGTAATTTGGTTTTCTTGTCCATTTGTTCATTTATTATTAGTTCATTTGATAAATTGTTCATCTTTTTAGATCAATTTTTTTATCAAAGTCAATGATATTTTTCTTATTTTTTGGTTGGGTTATTTTGTTCATATTGGGTTTTTGAACATGGTTCATTTTGAGATAAGTCATTTGGTTAAATTTTGGGTTAGATTATTTTTGTTTCAATCAAATGAAATGACATTTTATATTTATTTTATTCCAATAAATTTTGGATGGTATGATTTTAAGATACCCTATAAAAATACCTTTAAGTAGATTTTATAGTTTACATTTAAAATATTTATTAAAACCAATTTAATGTTTTTTAAATGAGCCCAAAATTAATAAATATTAAGATAAATAACATGAAAAGAACAAGTCAAACAAATATATATAAACTAATAACGTATATGGTTGCATCTATATATAACCAACTAAACAAATGGTTTATAGTAAAATATAAATATTGGGCTATATGAGTCATTGTTTGTATTATATTGATCTAGACTAATAGAGGAACCAATTATGCCAAATTAATCCTCGATATAATCAAAAATATATCCTATCATTATATAACTAATGATGCCAAATTCAATTCAGATACGGTCTTTCACATAAAATAATTCTATCACCATTGATTCCAAATTATATGGCTCATTATTAGTTATGAATAAATTCATGTCAATAACTCTAAATCCTCTGTCATCAATAAATGTGTCTTGTTTCATCATCGAATCAAACCACCTAAATTTCTTCAAAGAGGATCTACTATTGGAGTAATAATCCCATATAATTATTTTATATATAAATCCTTAATAAGAAAAATTTTCATATCGGGTTCTACTATCCAATGAATTGTAAGTATAATTATCTATTACACTTAACATAATGACTTCATGCTGAGTTATCATATTCAATGCCTGGTCAGTTATAACTAATTTGTAATCATTTATGACCAATATTTTTCATTCACAAACCCAGGAATTGGGATAAAAATATAATTATATTTTTTCTTCATAAATAGATTAAAAATATAAATTTAATATATAATATACAAATAAATATTATAAATTTATGAATATTTATATTTTATATTTTATTAAACTAATTGGTACACCTTTGATTTAAACCAAAAAGGAAAATCATTATTATGAAAAGTCTATATCCATCTCCAATGTAATAAATCATTAGTTCTACTTAAATATTATTTATGTTACCTACATAAAAATATAATAATTCATTAATATATATTTGAAAATACTATGTATGAGATAACAAATTTATGTTTATTCCATTTACATGATATAGTCATCGAACAAATAACTATTAATCAAGATTGTCCAATGTGTAATCTCCCACCAATCCATGATCAATGTAGTCAATTTATCTTGTATAATAATTCCAATATTTTATTTAGGTGGTAGAAAATTAGGCTGTGTTTTATTTTACCACTATTCTTTATTTCCCAGTGGTCGGTTATGTCTCTTTGTCACAAATCCCAAAGTAATTCAAGATAAATTTTTACCTTGTTGATCCAAGTAATATTTCAAAATAGAACCATTAAAATTATTTTTGTTCTATACATAACAATTTATTGTGAAAATATATAGTTTTCAAATATACATCGACTGAAAAGAAATGGTTACCCTAAGAGTAAATTCACTTGGAATATGGGTTTTTAGAAGCAGCATGTTTGTTGAATAACATGATGGAAAATTATTCTATTTCTCACACGATATTAATTTTGTCTCTTCTTGTATTGATTCAATAAATACGTGGAAAAACATTTATCACAAAGATATTAATAAAAATGACACAATTTAATGTCTATGACTGTATATTTAAATATATTAAATATAAAATTTATATTATAATAAATTCATGTAGTGGTATGTGATAGTTATTAGTTTTCAGAAATTCTAGTTTAAACTCTCTCCTCTTATCTCGTACGATTATATTTCTTTAAAATCCATTAGAAACATTGTAAGACTCTACTACTTCTGGGAATTTACATTTTTAGTAATTGATTAATCACATAAGAAGCAAAGGGAACTTTCTATTAGTTTGTAACTAATTTGCATAGGAAATAATTCCTTGTAGATACCCCAATTGACGAATTCATGTGACGATTTTCTATCATTTCACGTATTGACCTAGAAATTATGATTAATTTAATGTAATATTTCACATAATCTTTTCTCGTTTTCAATTACTTCTATACAATGATGTAATGAACTGGTTGACCAAAAATGAAAATGAAAGGGGATTCCTTCATTTATCTAGTTCTACATGGATTCAATAGAAACACTCTCACACTTTTTATAATTATTTTTAAATATCTTGGGTGATAATTTTACATATATCAATTTTTAAATTACCTCAGTTCATGATATACACAGTGGTGGCCCCTTGATCTCGATTGTATTATCAAATATTTGATGATTTTTATTCTATAGATGATCTATTAGATAGACTCATAGTTTAATGACCCAACCCCAGTTTCTCGGAGTCGGTTCTATATTATATTTCATTGTCATGATTTCAAAAAACCTATATCATAAATAAAGGAAGTTTTTTTTATTTTGGAAATCTGTATACATACCTACGTTCTACATTACAAATTAAAATGAAAACAATATATAATTTCCCATGGTAACATCAACCAATCTAATATTATCCCAGAAATTAAAAACTATATAACTCCTCATGTACAATTTAAATTGAATCATAATTAAGTGGTGAGTTTACGCTTAGTAAGGGTAACAAATACTGTGGAAGATATCATAAACATAAAAGTATCCATGGTGAATTACTAAAAACCGAAACCTTTAAAAATAGAATTGAACATAACATAATAGTAATAAGATCTAAATAAATAATTCCATAATAAAACATAATCATGGGTATTCTACAAGTCGAATAACCACATGGACTATCGATTTACTAGTTATATAATGAGTGAAATACATTTCTCGGTCATTCTAAAACATATTGTCAAGGAATCGACCATGAAATTTAAAAATTATTAAGACCTTGGCCTAAACCATATATTAAAATTGGAAAGGCCTCATCCAAGTCCATATCTATTTGTTACATTAGACCTATCAATTCATTGAGGGTCTATAGAGGGCCCCAATAGCACATAATTAGACTAATTCATTCCTCTTATAAATGAGGATAAACAAAAACAAAATATAAATTAATATTGAAACTAACAAATGAAATTTAAATAAAATACCCCAATCATTAAACAGAAACAACATCCATTTTGAGTATTTTTGATAATGGTATTAAAAAACCATATCCACCATAAACTCATCAAATACCAATCAATAAAATATGGTGGAAATATTGTGAAACATTAACAACATTTGAACATAATAATCAAGAAGAGTTTTAAAATAAGATATTTTTTTTTATAAAATCATTGATTAATTTTTGAGAAAAATACTTTTTACTATGTAAAGAATAGTTATCTTGGAAAACCAATTGTATAAAAGCATATGTTAATTAAGGTATTTTTCTCCCAAAAAAATGAATAGTTTTATATAATTAATGGTTTCTAAAAATATATTATAGAGTTCCCATGGAAATATGTAATAATATGAAAAAATACAACAAAATTTATAAGGAGTAAATAATAATATATAAAAATTTCATTGAGGTATGCAGACTAAAATGGTATCCTGAATGAAAATTGTGGTTAGGGTGGAAAACCCTCACCCATTTGTAATCAATCAAATCATATGACCCAAAACCAATAACATTAAAATTATACATTGAACACCTTGAAAATTAAGAGACTCATGATATTATACAACCATAGATAGATCACATACACCATACACGTGTAATAGTAGTGAATAATGAATATCTCGGAAAAAATGGAAGTGAGATGAGGAAACCCTTACCTCAAGTCTGAAGGTGTTCCCCCCTTAATATTAATGACCTGAAGAATAATATTTACATTAATTAATTAATAATTATAGAACATACTATAAATTTAATATATTTATTATGTTTTTATTTGGTTCATTCGTGACCTTTATAATGGGTTAAGTGATTAAATTATATTTTTTGGGACTGTTTTCCTCTTTGGTTTTAATGATCGGTTTAAATATATTAATGTACGGATAAATGTGTAAGATGAAAATTGATGTCAAGAACTGAAGATATATTTTATTATTGATACAACATATGATTACAATGTTATGAAATTATTTTGGTTATTGGTAGTGATGATAAGTCATTATATAAAACATTAATTATAATATTTTGGGTTAATTGGTGGGTTTTTATTACAATGAACTCATTTTGATTTATAAATTAATATCATGTGTAGAAATGGATTAAAGGTACATAAATAATTTATAATACCTATATTATTTCCTACTATAACCAAAAAATGGTTTCATGACGTAAATTGAATATGGTAATAGAAATTGAAAATTCATCGTTTTTGAATGTGATACATTACCACATCTCAGATGGTGTTTTAATTTTTGGATTTAAAGAAGGGGAAAATATATATGATAATGAATTATTACATTATCATTATAAAATTGTAGACAATTCATGGTACTTATGATTTCATAACATTTGGATGAAAGGAGTTGAGGAATGAAAAATTAAAGAAAGGAACATGAAAAAAAAAAGAAATGAAAAGAGAAATTTACAACTTGAAGTAATCATCCATGAGAGCCTCTATAGAGGAGTCATTTTAGTGTTTCTATGATTACTTGGGATGAGAGTTTTGGGGGATGAGATTTGGATGAGATTTGGATAGAATTTATACATGTCAAAAGGCATGATATGAGTTTTGAGAAGAGGGAGGGAGGGGGGTTTTATATTGGGGAGAGGAGTGATTTTTGAATATCTTTTTAATTATTTCAATATTTTGATCAAGAAAAGAAATGTTATTTATTATTGTGACAAATAATAGTAATATGTGACTATGTGATTGAACTGATGATTTCATACATCATCCATGATGGATTTAATAGTGTATTTAACCTATAAAGTATATATCTGGTAAATTACCGTATTTCAATATTCACTAAATTTCAAATATTCCAAAAAATCCCAAAAATTAACCATAGAAAATATTTAATATGTAGATTTATTAAATTGGACTCCATTTGATCAAATTAATTTTCTAAATATGAGAAATTTAATTTTTAATTAAAATCATTATTTACATGATATATACAGTTTTAAACCCAAAACTGATTTTATATTACCCAAAAAAATTTAATATTGTCTTATTAAATTATTATAAAATCATAGGACAACAATATAATTAATCAATAACACATTTTATGAAGATTAATTTAATTATTAATTTAATTTTTTTAATAAATATTTATCACTCATAAAAAGACGAATACTTAATTAACAATTATTTGAATGTTATACTTCATTTATAAGGTGCCCAAATTTTATTTATAAATTCATCGGAGATGTTAAAATTTATAAGCATCGTACTAATATTTATAAGGTTATATTTATATTCATAGGGGTACATTACTATTCATACAGTTATGTTACTATTTACAAAATTTTTATTTATTCTATCAGACTCCTAATATCACCGTGAATGCAACTGTGTCTGTTTGTATTTTGTAGTTCAAATCACAAAGATGGAAAAAAAAATTTATTTTCGAGGTTATGATATTGATTGGTTTTTTATAGACTCATTGTTTTATGCATTCAATGATAAATTTATTTTAAAATATTTTGGGTGTTACATTTTCCCCTCCATAAGAAAATTTCATCCTTGAAATTTGAAATTGACCTTCTGATGTTAATGATTGATACATGAAAATTCTCTTGGGTTGAAACCCACATCAAGAATACGATTAAAATATCCACTTAATATGAGGGAAAAGGGAAATGCATTGGTGATAAGAAAACTACACATTATAATTTGACAATATGGTCATGGAAGAATTATCAATCCGTCTTCTTTTTATTGAAACTGATAGAAAACATTCTCATATGAAGGATATTTACCTCAAAATCCTAATATGCAGTTATGAAAAAGTTCATTTATATCTTGAAAAAATTATAATAGGACAAAATTTTAATTCGATACACTTTTCCTAGAGTTGATTTATTATTCCACACTATAAGAGAATAAATATATGTTTCAATTTCATAAACTCCTTCTTATCCTTTGTTTTTGTATTAAACTATCTATACATCATCTTTTGGCATAGGTTGCATCATGTGGTGACATTATTCTCTAAAACCTCATACAACAAGAAACAAAAACCATTTCATAAATGTCCTAACTTTCCAAAATATCAAAATCCAATAACATAGAATCATTTCTTGATCAATCATTTCTAGATCCATGTACACTAGGTATTTAGTAATCCTCGTTTTGTTTATTGCTCCAGATGTATCCTAGTCAATGCATTTTCTACCTTATTTCCCTTTATTAAAAATAATGATGCCCCAAATTTTCACATTCAAAACATATTAATAAATTCATCTTTTACCCTCTTGAAATATGGTAATAACTCAAATTACCATAAAACCATATGGGAATCATGCATTCATCCTTATAAATCATATTTGATATATCATTTATATACAAAATTGTTTTAAACTAGATCCAATATAGCATAGGACACTTGTCAACAAGTCAATAGTTAGGTTTTAGGTAGTCGGTTCTTAACAAAATCAATCATTTATTTATCATAATCTTAATCACCAAGAATATATTTAGGGTTGTCTTTTCATAAACCATATACTTTCTCGATATATTAACTCTCTACTAAGTCACTTATCCTTAGTAAAAATCATCATATGATCTCAAATATATAATTAAATATTAGTGTAGTACAATACTCTTATATACCATAATTCAAATAACTAGTATATTGCTAATAAAATATTCAAATGACCTGATTCTTGAATATTCATATTAATCATTGCACCTCATCTCCAATAGTATCATAACCTAATCATTATCCAGTAACAAAATTTGGGGAATATTCCATTGACGCATGGTACATTGATTCACATAGTGTCACATATCCTTGCATTTTAAGCATTTTACATTGAAAAACATCTTCTTTCCCTTAAAATAATGAAATTGGTTTCCTTTTTCTCTACCCTTATAATAAACTATCATTCCATTCAATCATTTTTAGGATAATTTTATCCATAGTAATCATATATGGGAAAACCTTTCTTTCCCTCCATCCCTTTATTTATCTTATTTTTGGTCATGCTCTTCTTTTCTTACCACCGTTCAAATCCATAGGACTCATAAAATTCTTTACATATCATTTTAACATCTGATACTATTTCCTCATATCATATGGATACATGGGATACTATCTTAATTAAAAAATTTTCCTTGGGACGTGAAGATATATAATACTTCTTACTATATTCATCATGTGCATTGATGAATATAACATTCCTTCTTCAAGAATCTATTTCTATTAAATTACATATACTATATTGGCTCAAACAATTATGAACTCTACAATCTCTAAACATGGTATAGTACATAACATAAATTTATGCGTATAAAATAAATCAACCATATTCATTGGATACATTAGGGAAATAAATCTTTTATAATGGCTTGTAAATAAAATGTGAATTATCCTTCGAATATTCCTCAGGGAGTGTCAAAACTAGTGCCCAGTAAAGACCATTTTCATGTTCCGAGATACCACAAGTCAAGCCTAGAACTCTTTCTCAGTGTTTTCACTCATAGCTACATATGTTCTAGAACCACATCAACATACAATATCCAAAGAGATATGTATTTTCTAGAAATATCTTTATAATCTATTCTTTACCAATATTCTAGTATATTATTGTATGTCTATCTTTAGTGTGTATATTGGGGTTTTAATTCTAAATCATAATTTTATAAAAATATTTTACACGTTTTCTAGTAATCTTCTTTTGATACCAACTATAATGACCCACCCCCGATTTCCTAGAGCCGGTTTCTTATTACATTACATTAACATGATTTCAAGAAAGTCATATAATGAAGAAACGAATGGTTTAATAAATTTGGAAATCTTGATACATACAAAAGTTCATCATTACAAATTGAAATGAATACAACATAGAAGTTCCATTTGGTACATCCACCACAACATTATTATCCTGAAATGTAAATCATAATATACCTCATTATGTATGGGTAAAATTGAAAAAAATATATGTGTGATCTCAAATGCTTAGAAAGGGTTAGAATTACATCAAACGATATCATAAACATAAACAAAAGGAATGGTGAATGATTAAAAACTCATTCCCTTAAAAAATGAGTTGAACATAATATGACCGAAATGCCAACTAAATAAATAATTCCATAAGTAATAATAATCATCAGTATTGTACTAGTTTAATACCCACTTTGACTAACAATTTACTAGTTTAATAATAATGGAAACGCATGAGTTGAACATTCGGAAACATACCGCCCTGGACTCAGCCATGAAATCTAAAAATGATAATGAACTCGGAAAAAAATTCTAAAAATGGGAAAGGCCTCATGAAATTTAATATCTACATGTCACATGAGACATACCAATGCATCGAGGGGATATTGGGGGTCCCACCCATCCCATAAAAAGTACAATTCATTCCTCTTATGAATGGGTATTAACATAAACAACCTTTACATTCAAATTAAAACTAAAATATCAAATACAAATAAATTTCCCTAAACATTAAACATAATCACAAACAATTTTGATTAATTTGGTGAGTGGTATTAAGAAAAAATATACACCATAAACTAATAAAAAACCATTCGATAAAATATGATGAATGATATCATAAAACATTAAACCCATTTAAACATATGAATCAAAAAGGGTATTGAAATAGGTTAAAATAATATTATAAAATCATTGTGTAATTTTTGAGATAAATATATTTTACATTGAAAAGAATAGTTATTTTGTAAAAATAATTGTATAAAATCATATGTGAATTAAGGTAGTATTCTCATAATAAAATGAGTGGTTTTATGAAAATAATCGTATATGAAAATAAATAATAGTGTGAGCATGAAAATAGTTAATAATTTGATAAATTACCACATAATTTATAAGGAGTGCAAAATAATACCTAAGAATTTCATTGACGTAAGTAGATAATAAAAGTAACCCGAATGAAAATGGAGGATCAAGTGGAAAACCATTACATATTTATAATCAATTGAATCATATGGCCCAAAACTAATAATCATAAAATGATAAATCGAATAACATGAAAATGAATATATTCATAACATAATACATAAATGGGATGTACACATACATTAGACACAAGTAATAGTATACCATAATGAATATCTCACAAAAATTGAAGTGATATTAGGTAACTTCAACCTTAAGACCAATGGTGTTACTCAGTTGATTTAAATGACCAGAAGAATAAAATTTTGTTTCATTAATTAATAATTCCAAAACCTCCAATACATTTAATTTATTTTTTACAAACTTATTATATTAATTCATTGCCTTATGATGGGTTATGAAATTCAATTTCAACACTTGGGAGCATTTTCTTCCTTGGATTTCATGATCGTTTTACTTATATTTATGTATGGAAAAACATGTAAGATGAGAATGGTTTTAAAGAATTAAATTTTTATTTATTTAGTGAAAAACCATAATATTACATGGTTATGAAATTTATTTAGTTATTGGGAGTTAATATGAATCATTATATAAAACATTAATAATCATTGTTTGGTTGAACATGTAGTTTTTTATCACAACGAACTCATTTTGATTTTTAAAAAAATATCATGTCTAAAAAGGATAATAACCCTACAAAAATTATATTATATATATATTTGTTTGGTTAAACAATCAAAATGGTTTCATGAACAGAATTGATTATGGTAATAGAAACTGAAAACTTGTTATCCTTGATTGTGATATATTTACAGATCTCAGATGTTGTTGTCATTTCTTGAATAAAAGAAGGGGAAAGGATAGATGGTGAAGAATTATTCTATTATAATAAAAACACTACAGTTCATTTAAGGTATTGGACTTATCATAACATTTGTATATGAGGATGTGAGGAAAGAAAATGAAATTAAAGGGACATGATATAAATGATATCAAAAGAGGAATTTCCCTCATGAAGTAATCTTCTTTAAAAGCCACTTTATGGGAGAGGTTTTGTTCTTTTTATGTGACCAAGGGATTTTGGTCATGCAGGATGTGCTTGGGAGGAGATTTGGATAGAATTTAGAGATGTGAAAAGTCATTATAGAACTGAACAGAAGTGGGAGTTGGGGGGGTTATAGTGGAGGAGAAAGGTGATTTTTGAATATCATATACATTATATTTTTATTTTTCTCATGATATGAAATAGTCTTGATTCATATGAACAAGAATAGTAATTTGTGCATGTGAGTTTGAAATAATGGTTTCTTACACCATCCATGATTCATTGAATAGTGTATTTGACCTATAATGTATATATACTCTAAATTAACATATTTCACTATTCACTAAAAATTTATATATTTCAGAAAAATCGCAAAAATTCACTATATATATTTTTTCATGTGTAGAATACAGAAATGGACTCTATTTTACCAAAATATTTCTTTTAAATATAAGAACGTTAATTTTTCATTAAAATCATTATTTACAAATAAAATAAAATTTAAAAACCAAGAATGAATTTATAATAACGTGAAAAATTAACTAAGGCATTATTAAATGATTCTAAAATCAGAAGAAAAGTTAATTACTTTGGAAGCCCTTTTTTGAAAATGAATTAATTTATTAATTTAAAATTGTAATAAAATACTTATTACTCATAAATAATGTATAATAAATTCATAATTTATAAAATGTTATAAATAATTTATATAGTGCCTAAATTGTATTTATACATTCACGAATGTGGTTATATTAATAAGGGTAATACTACTAATCTAATGGGTAAATTTATATTCATAAGCGTACACTACTATTCATAACGGTATCTTACTATTCATCAAAAAAAATTAGATTCTATCAAACTCCAAACATCACCCTGAACATAACAGTGTATGTCAGTTTTTCGATATTCAAATCACAGAGGAGGAGAATATATATTTATTGGATAGGATATTACAAAGTGTTGTTTTGTAGATACATAGTTATTTATGCATTCTATATTAAATTTATTTTCAAATCATTGGGGTGATAAACAGTGATTCCCGATGAAACTCCAACTATAATGATAGTTTTTTCTTCAAAATAATCTATCCTTTATAAAAATATGATGTGATTCTTTCCCCATAAATCTCTAACAAGACATCATTCCATAGGTCAAAAAATAAATCATTGATAGAAGAACATCACCTGTCTAAAATATAGATTGAATGAAGAAATATATGTGTTCATTCCCACATTCAACAGTTTCTTATATTATTTTATTAAATGATTCACATAAACATATAAGTCATTTCTAGGATTTGAAGGATTAAATAGGAGTATTATAAAAAATTATTGGTTTTCTTATAAACAACAATGTTGGAAGGTTATAAATGTGATTTAAATATGGTAACAAGCTATATAATGTATGCATCTGACCAAATAGATTAAAATCCCCACCTGATATACCCATACAAACATTATAAAACTCATCTAAAAAATCAGGATACCTTACATCAATTATCCCCCATGATATATCTTCTAATGGATGAACCATCTTATAATTATCATTACTTCTCTCAGAATCATACTATAAGATCATGGGTTTTTTTATGAGGTATAGATCATGTGTTTTTTTATTTAAACGTGTGTTTATGGTCTAATTTGATTATACAATGAGGTTGTTGGTGTATCAAGGTTTTCCAAGCCTTGTTTGGGGATCACATACAAAATTATTGTGAAAAAATAAAACAAGATGCATTGTTAGGAAAAATAATGTGGGGCATGCCACCCATTTACCCCTGGCCACATGGGCCTTGATAGTGAGGAACAATAGTTTACACAAATTCAATAAATTTTTTTACCTAAGGGACACACCCATGTGGGGGGTTCTACATTTTTTATTAGTGGGAGCTTCAGGGTATGTCAAACCATTCACATCATACTGTGTAAGGAGTTTCTTAAGAATATAAAGGATCTTTATCAAAATATGACTTAGAAAACCATGCGACCAAACCATACCTCCATGTAATTATTGGGGAAATTTAATATTTTACAATAAAATATATCAAATCCTAAACAATTTTCCTTTTTTATCTGGTGGATACTGCAATGAAACTGTGGTTCTCTTTTGAATCTCAATTCATATCTTTTTCTCTTGACTCACCATCAAACCTCAGAATCGAACACTATCAATCACGTTGGATCTTCCTCGTTAAATTCTAAAATACTCTTGTCCCATTTCTTATTTTCTTGGGTATTGGATGATATATTTTTTTGAGATAATACACTCTATTTTTCAGGATTTTTTTTGTTCTTTATTTTTCTTCCAATATAGACTAAATCAGATCTCGATAATCAATGAGTGCACAACTACAAACATACGATATGTGGTTAATAACTTCTTCCATATGTTGGGGTGTCTAATAAGTTGTATTTTCATTGTGTCATTTTCTGGAAATTTTTTTGGTTCCCCATATCATAATCGAATATTTTAGAACATGTTTTGGATACCCACAAGTTCCATTGAGAATTGTTTTAGGGTTTTCCCCATACAAGGATACCAATGGGGTGCGCCTTTATATATTCCATTTGTTAGACCAACCACCATGTATGTTTATAATTCATGGATACATAAATACATTTTTAACTAAATTATAATTGAATTAACTAATAAGATATAGTCTATGCCTCCTCTATATATGATGACATGTGATGACTTGTTATGACATGTGAATTACTTTGATTAAAATGATTTTAATGAAATTATGGAAATGATATCATAAAATCATGATGTGTAAATTCATGTGATTTTTGAATGAAATTATTAGTTGTGTTGACATTTTTAGTGGATTATGTGGTTAGTATTCCTTCAATCATGATTCCATGATATTCTATAGATGTTTCCCCCATGGATCATTTTTTATAGTAGTGGATGCCTTGGACTTGTTTTCCCGTTGTGTATTGATTCCTTGGTCATTGAAACACCTTTGATGTAGATTTCATTACCCTTTATTTAACATGGTCTATTGAAATTCCCCTTGGACCTCACCCACGGTGTTCCCAATTTTCCATCAAGATGCTCCTAGGACACAATGTGGATTCCTTCATCTTCTATACCTTGAATATGGCCCTTCGTGGTCTGAAACTTTTGATTACACAGTGAGGCTACTATGGTTGATGTATTTATATAGTGTGATTATGCTGAATGTTATATAATCAATTATATGGTTTGGTCATGAATAGTTTTATACCATTGGTTTTGGGGCACAATTGTTGTAGATAGTTTTTTATGATATTAGATTGTCCTTCCTAATTAATTTTGACTCATATGGGTAGACTAAATAATATCATTCTGGTTTATTTCAGTTAAACTACTTCTACTGATTATGGGATCTTGATTTTTATTTGTAGGGATTATTTTTTGTCTCGATAGTATCACATCTTCCATGGGAATAATAAATTCAATAATTTTACCTGTAATATTTTACAAACTGATTTTTTTATATCACACATGCTAAATATGTTATAGAAATTATTTTTGGTTTCATATAGAGTGTTATCACACACCATGTTTGGACTACCATTGGGTTCGTGGACATACATCATGAATGATGGTAGGGTATGAGTAAATCCCCCATAGTATTATTCTTGAAATTTGCTATGATTATTTATGGGGGAGCATAGAACCTATGTATGCACATGCTTTTATTCAAAGATAGGTGACTTTTAGTATTTTTTTGTCATTTCATACATGTATTGTACTAGATTCTTGTATACATGTTTTTATATTTTCAAGAGACATGACATGAAACATCATATTTTATTTGAAATTATAATTGGATGTATTTATTCATTATAGATTTTGGATTATTTATCTTTTTTATGTTATTTATATGCTTACTCTATTGATATATATGAATGATACCACTTTTTTATACTCCAACAGAGGGAATAGTATCAAAAAAGATACTCTCTAGGCCCTTACATTTTTAGAAGCCTCTGCAATACGAGGAGGAATACAAGAGACCATTGGACCCACTGTCTTAGGGTACAATTTTGTAGAACCCAAGATGGGATGATATGAAATAGTATCAGATCTTTTTAGTTTATGTATGTCTTAGTATTTATAAACAATGTACATGGATACATGGGATATTTTATTTGGTAATGATTTATTCCTTGGATTATCCAACCCACATATATTAAAAACTCAATTTTCATGGAACCGACATGTTTTTTTGGGATTTTTCCGATTATAATTGATTTGATTCCATTACTAGGTGATGTATTTCTACATTTATGTTATCATTTTTATCAATGAGGGTTTTATTTTTTAAATTCCCTATTATATGATGATATTTATCTCATGCATCATTTTATTCACCTATTATAATTTTCATCCTAGGCATTATTCCATTATATATAGGATGAATTACTTGAATTCATGACTTTATGATATGTGTATTGCATTATATATTTGATCTGACGTCATACTTATTGGAGGAAAATTGAGGAAAATGGTTTTTAGTTAGAGTACTAATCATAACCTCAATGTTTTCTAACTTATGCTATAGAATACACCCTAATCAACGAAATATTGAATTTTCAGTCCTGGACTACATGTTGCATGGATTGGATCATGTTCTGTTATAGATTATGTGGATGTTATACTTTTGATCATGAGGTTAATGTGACTTTATATATCATAATTTGCGACTCATATGGTTCAACCATCGAAATAGAAATGTTAAATGAATATGAATTAACATTTAAATTTAAATTTTGAAACATAAAACTATACCTAGAACGATATTTTGAGTGGGCAGTTGGCAGTGTCTCTGGTGATGTTTGTTTCTCTTTATTTTTACCCATACCTAAAGATAGGATATGACTGAGGGTTATGTTCTATTTATAGAAATTTTATCCTATTTTATTATTTTAGTATTGAAATTTGTTTTTCAGTCATTTCTTATAGTGTGTTTATCATTATAGAGACATTCCACTATGCTGACCTCCAGTCGTATGCCAGGAGGGTGGGGATGACCATGCTCTAGAGGTGGTGGGACACAGGATTCTAATAAAACATCTTGTTGTTCCATATATTGCACCATAACTTATAATGTACACATGTGCTAAGTCATAGTTACTCGAATGCTTTAGGAACTATATGTAGTCTTTTGAAGAAGCACTGGGTCCAGACTCGTCTATTGCTGACCTAACGAATGTGTCCAAGTAGTAGAATCATCCAATGTTTTAGGAGGATGAAGGTACATATACTAATAATAAATGTATTAGAACTATGAATTTGATTTTCTAGCATTATGAGACACCTACTAAGAAGAGAGTAAATCATTCAACTTATATTCTTCAAGGAGAATCTAAACACTAGTAGGATATGTTTAACCAGGATGATGCACTATGATATATAGGTTGGAAGGATGTTCACTATAGGTATTATGAATACATTTTCCCCATAAATTACATAGTTGACGGGTAAAGTATGTTTATGTTCCTGGAGTAGGGTGTGATGATAGTTATAGAGTATTCAAAATGCTTTATATAACATCATTATTTTGTGCTGATATATCATGAAAATAAGGAATCAACAAAGATATGCTTTGATAAAGGTATCATACATACTATATAATCACATGTAAACATGTTCATGTTGATGACTACTACCTAAATTGGGAATTAGAAACCAAATATAATATAGAACCTAAGGGTATCTGGGGGTGCATAGCGAGACAGTGTAGTCTTTAGGCCCAACTTTTCAACATCCAATAGTAGGAAGTAATGTGTTTAGGATTCAATTTTTGTGATTACCACTAGTGATATTTTTTATTGTATTCTGGGTTTCCGTCATTAGTTTCAAATATGGGGAAATATCGTGAATCAGTTTGATCAAGCTCCAGTCGAGGGCCGAACTTGCGGTATGATGGGCCATGTATAATGTTTTTTAAGAACATAATTCTATTTGTTAGTGGAAGTGGGTAATCGTTGACTCTATGTTCTAGAGAAGGATTCATGGCACTTCCCCAGGATGGGATCTAGAATATAATTGGTCATTCAGGTTAATGTGGTGGTTGTGGCTAAGGAATACATGCACAAGCTGTACCAAGACGATAGAGTGGGACTGCTCAAGGTAGTGAGGTTGAATCACATGGCCAGATTTTAGGCCATATATATTCTCTATAGCCTAACGATGAGGACCAAATCATTTTTCCATATATATTAAGAGGTATGTTATTAGTAGCCTCTATTCTAATATCTTCTATTTTTAATACTAATTATTCTCATAGATCCATTTTTATATTTTTCAAGAAAGCATGGCTCATGTTGTTTTTCTTCCTAATGGACTTATGGAAGTCGATACTCCATTGGGGATTAGAACGAAGGTTGTATTCTTGTGCTGGGAATTCCACCTTGAGTTTGGTGTATGTTACTTAGTATGGGTTCTTTTATCCTACTATGTGACTGGGTTTTATGTCACATTGTGGATGGAATATCTAGTTTCTTATAAGGCCCGTAATTATTGTTATCGTTAGAGGGTGAAATTTAAATCACTAGAGGGTAGATTCTTTATTCACAATGTTTAATGGTATGTGAAAGAAAGATGATCTAGGGTAGATATTTTTTGGTTGGGTGGGATGAAAACCAAGATTGTTAGTTTATATAATGAAGAATAAGGATATCATTTAAATAGATTTTTCTACAGTGGTTGATCATTTTAGGGATGTTTTCATAGATGAATTTCTTGGTTTTCCTTGGGATAGAGATGCGGCATGTTCTATTGAGCTAGTTACAAGAGTTACATTGGAATACCTTCCTCCTAATAAGTTGGATACTTTATTTTTTCGGAGCCCAAGAGGTATCTAGTGGAATTAGAATCATGGGGTTTATATGACCCAATACATCTATATGGGGTTTGACTGCCCATTTTGAGAAAATGGTAGACGATACCATTAATATAGGTATATATTATATTAAATTGAACAAGATGATGGTTAAGAACTGATAGCCTTTTCTCAGATAGATGAAATTCTTGATTAGCTCTATGGTTTGCATGTTTTCCCAATGATTTATTTCAGATCTCGTTAAGAATTTCTCATATAGTATTTTATAGTAGTTATGGTCTATATTGGAATTTGGTAATTTGATTTTTTCTTCTGATAATTCAATGAAAATTCACAGTGCTTATGAAACAAGTTTTCAATCTATATCTGGATTCTTTTTTGTGGTATTCATGTATAATATCTTTCTATACTCCCATAATCAAAATGGCCATGCCGTGATAATTAGATCATTTTTGATATAATGAAATAGAATAATTTATATTCAAATATAGAAAAGTATAATTTCTTGATGGATGAGATTCACTGATTGTGTCATATTATTTAGAAACAAATGTATCAATTGACCAAAAGAAGGTGAGAACAGTAGTATTACAGGATCAAACCAAGAATAAATTTGATATACAGAGATTATTGAGGAAAAATAGATATTATAATCATTTCATATTGGTCTTATCCCACCAAGAGGCTCTTTGAACATGATTGAATAAGAAAGGTGATATTTTTTATTGACATATACTTATGAGACATTCATTAAAGTGCTAAATAAGAGAATAATATTAGCATCAATATTTATAATTCCAATGTTGGGAATGAGGTACATGGTGTATTGTGATGGATTAGTTATAATTCTATGAGAAGTTTAGATTCATGGAGATATATTTTTAGTGTACATGTCTCATTAATGGATGTCACACAAGAGGAATTTATGGATGCAAAATCATGAGCTATCAGTAATTGTTCATGGTTTGTGATTTTGGAGACATTATTTACTAGGAGGGAATTATTTAGTGTTCGGAAACCACAAAATTGTCACACATATATATACATAGATTGATATTAATTGTTTTCAGTCAATTTAGGCTAAATTACTAGATTAAATTGACATAAATCATTCATATATGCCTAGAAATGGTAATATTGTTTTTGATACATTGAGGAGGAGGAATCAGATATAGGATGCTTGGGAAGACAGTAGTGTTTTGATGCTGATGTCCATATTATTTGATATGTACATGGAGGTGAATGATATTCATGATTATATTTCCCTCCATCGGTGGCAATGAATTATAATATTCTGGATATAATAAAGGAGATATAGTTATCTGATTCACATGACCTAGTCTTCTTTGAGAGTGTGGCTAGAGATGGCTCACATCCTTGTAGGAAAGTTGGAGTAGATGTGATCCTATGTATATGTGCTTTTGATTGGGTTCCACTATATATACATGAGGAGCTGATGTGGGAGTCTCATAACTAATTTTGGACAGTTCATCTTAGTCTAACCATGATTTATCACGATTTATGTCTTCATTATTTGTGTTTAGTGATGAATAAAGGGGTATCTTTTTTGGTTACAAGAAACTCTACCTTTCATCAGGTGAAGGTGGAACATCAGCAACCAGATGGAATTTTGAAATAGTTACACATTCCTAAGAAGAAATGTGATGGTGTTGAGAAGGATTTTGTGAACTATTTACCACGGTCTCCTCAAGGTAGTGAAGTTGTTTAGGTTATTGTGGGCAGGCCCAAGATGGTTTCTCAGTAACTTCTGACATGGGCGACCTACTTAGATGAAGGTATTCAGAGGTTGTACATCAATGAGATAGTAAAACTTCATGGGATTCCATACTATTCTATAAGATATGGATTCATATATTAAGTACTATTTTTTCAATGTTTGTAGAGTTATTTTGTTACATAGGTTCTTCAAATCACAACATACCACCAATATACTGTGGGCTATTTAGATCATAAGATTTTGGTGGTTGAGGATATTTTGTGAGCATGAATCCTAGATTAGGGGGGTTCTGGGGAGATACATATTTCCCTTCATGGTTTTCCTAAAATAATAGATAACATGTGAATATACATATGTCACAATGTTAGGATTTATTGTTATGCCATTTTGATCACCACTATGTTGGTTTCAGGTTGGTGAGGTATCATTACTGGGACGACATCTCATGTAAAAGAGATCTTAGAAGGTCAATTGATCAAAAAGAAGAAGTCAGCTACAAATCCTCGAAATAATTCTTACAAAAATCAAAATCAATGACCACTATTGTTTTAGTTCAGGGATTTGGGGTTTTTAAGTATCACATCATGGTTTGGTCATATACATAAGAGGAGATAGGGAATGCTTTCACTACGATATGTATGGTTATTCAAGTTTCTAGAATTAGTCGGATTGGTAGACTATTAGTTAAACATACCTCAAGGGTACCGATCCATGAGTGAATTCATTCATGTATCTCAGATTTGACATTATCACTCATACATGTCATGTATTATACATCATAATGATGTGGAGTTTCTGGTTGATGTGTCCTTTGTGGAGCATCTTGTTTGTATCATTGATAGGAGCATGATGGTTCTCCGAGGCCGACCAATTCCTATATTATGGGTGTTATAGTAGAATTGTTGTTTATAAGATGATACTTGGGAGAGGGAGTCCAACAGACAAGTGCAGTGGCTGTAGTTATTCTCATGTGAATCTTGACCTCCCTTCAAAGGGAAGTTCAAAGGCAAACTTTCATTACGGGGGGGAAGATTGTATGTTCTTGGGTTTTCCTATGAGGTTTGTATCTTTTTTTTCTAATATAAATTTATATTTATTTAATAATTTGAGAACATAGTGATGATAATGGTGTATTATGAGATCCTTGGGATTTTTGGGATCATAGAGACCTGGTTTTTGGATAAAATGTAGGTTGCAAGGCAATTAAAAATTGGGTAGGATAGGCAGCAAGGTTACCCAAATTTTTTCGGGGCATGACAGTTAGATGCGAGAGGTCACATGGTTTTTGGAAACCAAGCCACAATAGGTTCACTTCCATGTGAAGGAATCTATAGTTTTTAGCTAAAGGAGTTTCACGGTTTTCACATGGTTAGAGAAATCATGAGCATAAACTATGTATGTTTCTTCTTATGCAGTGAAGGTCGCTCGGTTGGTGCATGGTTAGTGAAACCAAGTAGCAAGTCCCTATAAAACAATATTTCATAGAAAAATTATTTATTTCACTTGAAATATATACAAACCTAAAATGTGTTTCTTTTTCCATTATTTGATATCCTCTTTATGTGGAGGAGACTTATTAGAGATCAATTTAATTATATTTCTCCTAATTTCATAGTTGTACTTATATTCAAACATATTCAGTTTTTTTAATCAATAGGAGTAATTTATAAAATCCTCTTGTGCCATTATTTATTTTTCATGGAACAAGTTGTATTATTTTGGTTTGAGCTAATATTCAATAATTTTTATTGTTTACTTATGTATTTTTCTTCCTATATGGATAGAATCATAGAACAATACTATACAAGTTCTCTACTCTGAACCTTTGGTATATCTTTTATACTTCTCTTGTATAGTTTGGTGTTTTATAATCCATATTTCGATTTTTCCACATGCTATAAATTTTTACTTTTCCCTATAATGTAATGTAATGATTAAATTGGTTTTTTAGATCATGTTAGCGTAGCCCACTAGTTTCATTGAGATTTATTATTTGGTACTACCAACAACCATGTATGTCCATGTGTTTCACCTATGTATATTCCCATTATTATACAACTCATGGGGTGTGTGTGAGAATTCCTATTATGAGGAATCCCTTTATAAATAAATTATAAATTAAATTACTGATTAGAGAGATTTTAGGCCTCTTGTTTGATGGATGAAATTGGTTTCCATTTGATTAAATAGATTTTATATAAATTGTGGAAATTATTGGGTAAACACAAGAAAAGTAAATTATTGGTAATGATGAATTAAATGATTTGGTTAATGGATAGTGGCATTGGATGACTTGGTTGGTATACCTTGGATCTTGAATCCATTAAATGAAATATATTATTCCCATGGGGATCTTGTTTATGGTAGTGGATGTCATTGTCCTATTTTCTCCTTGGGTCATGATTATGTAGGATGCATTGGGCCTTAATACCCATTGGATACTGATTTGTATTTCACTAATTAGAAATCGTTTGTTGACATGATCCTTGGACCCCATCCAATTTATTACCACACTTCCATCATGATTCTTTTGGGAATTGATGAGGATTACTTGGTATTAAATTCCATGAATTAAACCTTTCAGGGTCTGACACTTTTGATTACACGATGAGTCCATTATAGATTACTTTTTTATACCGTATATCAATGGTGAATGTTATGTAATGGATTATATGGTGTGGTCATGATTATTGTGATACCCTAGATTGTATAGAATGATCATTGTGGATATTAATCCATGATTTTTTATCAATATAATTTTTTTTATTTTCCTGAGCTTAAACATGAGTACTCATATTAATATTTTCCTTCATTGACATATTTTCTTTATTTTGATGATCAATAAATGGAATCCAATCTGATATCAAATTCACTATTCAACTCTTTTCTATCTTGAATAATTCTAAATTTTATTTTTTCTCCTTTACAATACATGAAATAATATTTTATTTGAAAAAATTGGTTTGTTTTATGGTAAATAAATTTTTAATAATGTAACCATGGTCATCCAACACAACTATCACAATATCATTTTATTTTAAATCTATTTGAATCATTGGTGAAAAAAAATAAAAAATAATCCAACTGCTTTTGAAACATGTTTGATATCAAATGAGTATCATACATACATCTTTTTTCAATTATATTACCAAAATTGATTTTATTATAATATGTAAATAATATAATATTATTAAAAAATAAATTAAAATATAGAGGATTTAATAAGTCCTAATTCTATAAAAACATGATAGTAGGGAAGGGGTTTGATTTCATGATGGTAAAGGGGATTGTGTGAGATGGCATAGATGTCAACATTCACCAATTATTAATTAGACTGGTAATTTGGGTCCAATATTTTTCTTAAAAATTAAACAATAATTCCAACATTCAAAAACATGATCTTTTACATCTCCACTATAAAAACAATGTCAAATATTCAAAAAAACATCATACTAAATCAAGGTATCTTTATCATTAATGTGTTCTTATAGAAAAAATGACCATTTATTATCAAATAATGGACATTTAATATAATATATTGTCAATTTTTTCACAAATATTAACATAATAGGGTTTAAATAATGTAATTTTAAAAACTAATTGTAATTTGATTAAACAAATAAATGTATTTTATACATTAATTGATTAAATTTCAATATTTTTTTATAAAGTGTAATGTTAATTTATTATGACTATAAAACACCATAAAATATAAAACATAACTTGAAATCATTAGAAAATTAATGATTGAAAATACAATAAGAAAACAAAAAAAATAATAAAAACCAAATTTTATTCAAAATCATCTAGAGTTTATTATTTGATGCTTTCAAAAATTAGAGTTCCATAAACCATGAAAACTAATAATACATTATATCAAAATACAGTCCAATTTTAATAAATAAATCATATATAACTCATATTAATGAAATAAAATCACACCAATTTCATAAAACACACTCATAATAATAATATTTTACATATTTATATAATTTTATAACCCATCACATTGTAAGAAAAATAAATTTAAATTCATTCAAAAATTGGGGGATGAAATATATAAACACTAAGAAGACAAATGATTTTTATCATTAAAAATTATAGAAGACTAAAAACTATTATAAATCATTGTTATGTATATTTATATCATAACAAAAAAACTATCCTATATAATAATTATAATATGAATGAAAAGAGTGTATTTTAAACACAACCCATGGTATATATGAAGGTCTGAATCATACATGTTAGAAAAAACATGACATTATTTAAGATTGTTCGATAACATGATTGTATTAGTGGTAAACAAACTATTTAATATGGAATAGTTCATAACAAATTCTTACCCAAAACAATACCTGAAATACATATAGAATAAAACAACAACACTATAGACATATCAAAAAGAAATAAAATGAACACTTATATAAATTTGTTTTCAAAATATTTAACATAATTTAACAATGATTTTCATGTAACAATAAAATTTCATCCATATAAAGAAATTATACAACATCCATTTTAAAATAAAGGAAAACTTCAGCAAACAATCTAGATTTAATTTAATGAGAAAATTGTGTTCTAGGGAAGGCTATTTTATTTTTGATAAATAATACATCAACAGAATATTTTATGAGATAATATTAATTAAATTATATTATATTATAAATAAATTGTATATTAAATATTTTATGTAAACAAGATAAATCATAATATTCATGTTATATATTTTATTATAATCCTATGAATGTATATGATCTAAAAAGAATAATTTTAGTAATTACAATAATTCATTGAAAATAATAATTTCTTAATCCATAAGAAATTTACAAAAATTAATAAAATAAAAAATTATAGAATTATGTTATATTTATCACCCAAAATAATATTTTTATATTATATTATTTTTATGTATTGAGTTACTAAATTTAAAAATATATTACACCTTCAAACCGAATTATTATTCAATACAAAAATATATTATAAACTAAATGAATACACATTAAATGAATTGTGATGAATTATGACCTAAAGGAATCTAGGTAGGTTTTTTATACATTGAAACAATTTTAAATGATTATTCATAAAAGAAATTACAGCTTTGGATCTCTCCAAATCGATGTTTAAAAAGAAAAAAAATCAAAACACCATGTGAATAGTGATTGAAAAGGGTCAGTAATATAATGTAAATGATGATATTAGAAATTAATTGGGATGGGAGTGATATAGGAAAAGGGAAGTCTATGTGGTAGGGAAATAATTTCAATAGAAATACCATATTTTTGAAAAATTATTTGTATAAGTATGTCTATATAATCTATTTGTAAAAAGAATTGATACAGAAACATATATACCAACAATTTAAATAAAAAAAATATAAAGTCATGGGAAAAACTACAGATTCAATTACTGTACCTCCATCCTGACAATCCAATTGTATAAAGATGGATAGAAAAAAAATCACAAGTGAATAAATATTAGATCTCAATTTAAGGATTCATTTATCACTATGATTTCTTGGTTTTCCACCATGAGGAAATATGCATGGCCCTAATGAGGATTTTTATCTACATATTCATGATAAATATCCTTCATTATACCATCAATGCATTAAATACTACATTAATATAAAATTAGAGGTACTCTATCGTGAAATAACCCCATCTCTAGCCTATTAATATAAATAAATATATATTTGATTCTATAAGAGGAATGGATGGTAACTATTGATAGATAACACCATCTGAATCACAACCTCAATTGAACTATAAGTGGATCCTATCATCCCAATCAATGAAATTTATAGAGAATATGTATCAATCATTAAACATATAAATGAAATCAATCATGATTTATGAAAACATCAACAAAATAAAATCCTTTTTAATGGATAAATCATCCAACTAACTTCTTTTTAGATGAGTTTTTTCATGAATAAATTCATTTAATTGAATCTAGTATTCGAGGGAAATGAAATTCCACCTTATATTCCAATCAACCATGCTCTTAATCAACGCATTGTATGTTCTAGTCTAACTAATATTTAGAAAATAAAAATTACATAACATTGATAAAATTTTCATCAACCCTTGGAGATTGAGACACGATTAAGGCATAGGCACATTTTTTATCCCTATAATAAGCATTGATTCAAATAATCCCACTCATGTTGAAGAAGAGTTTGAACTTTGTAACATTGAAAATTTTATTGATAAATCAACTCCATCATATTCTTTGTGATTTGAGTATTCCCCTTCAACAATACTTTTATAGTCCAATGATATCTTTTCACAATCATTAGGTGTGATAATGTCACCACAACATCCCTTAAATACAAATATATCATCACACTATGTGGCACTAATTATACTGGGGTGAAAAGAGAAATTAATAAGGATTCTATTGACAAACTGTAACCCTGTAATAGAACCATCAGGATCTAATGACACCTCCTCATTATTTATTGTAGATAAAATGTCTTAATATTTTTGTCCTACTCTTCAAATCCACCGAAATATCACATAATTTATGACATTGAGGAATTATAAGCAGATGAGGAATATCTCATAGATGCCCCCTATTTTTGTGAGGCAACTCTACCACAATAGATGATATCAATCATGTGAATCATGATACATAATAGGACATGCAACACTTAAAGATTAATGTATACATGTCCCTTAATGAGAAAAAAATGTACATATCTTTTTTGAAACAATATTTGGATTTATATTTCCAAAAATATATAGAGACATGTAGGTTGTATTTTTGATATGGCTACCGATTACATTGATATTCCAGATGACCACTCTATCTATGAAAAAGAGGACATGAGAATATATCCAAACAATGATTTCAAGGTGGATAGAAAAGATAATAAGATCATCAAGGCCAAATTATTATTGCAGGGTCACTTCCCAAAATGTTTGGATATTAAAATCCCTATCAAATGGTAGAAGGATTAAATTCATTTATGGATCATTTTAAGGGATTTCAATAAGTACATTCCAAATTATAATCACCATTTTCAAATCATTGATCATCTGATCGATGTAATGACTGGTTTCCAAGATCTTTTCATTATTGATATGTCGTGATGATTAAAAAAATTTAGATGGACACTTAATAATAGGAGGCCACCAAGTTCATGTTATCCCAATGTTTTTATTAATATCAATTAGTACCCATTTTCTTAATGAATATAGGATCCACATGCTAATA
Source organism: Viscum album (assembly GCA_963277665.1). NCBI lineage: Eukaryota > Viridiplantae > Streptophyta > Magnoliopsida > Santalales > Viscaceae > Viscum > Viscum album. The sequence goes on from OY728127.1 coordinate 118,349,282, forward strand.
TGAAATTCCCCATATATTCAATCCCCTATTAGAGAAAATAGTGGAATGGTATTTGTATTACGTCTAGTTTAAATCCCAAAATTGTGGTCATACTCGTGTTGACCTTATAAATAGTTTTAATAATATAAAAAATATGAATTGATGATAAATTTCCTCAAAATCACCATTGTGTTAAAATTGTGGAAATTACTCATCTTTCTTTTGTTCCATCATGGCATCAAATTTGACCCTATGAATACCATAGAAATCATTGGTGTGTCATCTCATAAAAATTATAATAAGTTCAATGTGGATTAGGGATGCCCCACATACAATAGACACATCACAACCATTCATTACTATACCTTTTTAAACTTCACAAAGATATAAATATAGTGATAACATACAAACAATGTGAATTTTTTCAACATACTTAGATTTTTCTTAATAACATCTCTGGATTCTGGAATTAGTTATTATTTTATTTTATGTAAGGAATCTCATTCTATTTTTTGTTACTTTATAGGGATTAATTAGTTCCATTAATATATATAATAATGATATAGGGAATGAAAATTATTATTATTATTATCTTCGTAGGAAATTATTTGATATATTGACATTATATTCCAATATCTAGAATTGATTCATTTCATTTACCACTATATTAATGATGATGAATAATTATCTGCATCATCATGAGTTGCATCTGCCCACTTATATTGATCTTATCAAATACATTATCAGTCATCCAAATCTAACATCTAGTATTGTGGGACTTCACACTGCAGAAATATGAAATTCAATTTATATCATAAAAGATATTCAATGGACTAGAAAGGAAGAATATGGATTTGTATGATCCTTGAAAATTTTAGGGGGAGAATCAATGAACTTTTACTCTTAAGTTTTATTTCTTAAGAACAAACCTTCACATTCTATTAGAGATATATAAATTTAAAAAAAATAATAGATCAAACAAAAAAAGAACAACCATAGTAACACATGTATTTTCAAGGGTCAATAATCTTTAGGATTAATTGGTCTATAGAATGGTCTGAAAACAATCAAGGACCACACATTCAACTTGAATAAATCAATTAAAAATCATTAAATAATGTTGGAATTCTTATTACACTTTCATCAAACTATATTCTAAAAATAGTTCATGGTATCCAAATGTAACTGAATCTATTTTTGTGAAGCATAGTTCAACATTAAATGTGTCCCAACCCGGAGTAGACTATTTTCATATGTGTATTGGATGAAATTATATTTTTTTACATCTAGGGAGATGAGATTCACTAAGTCATATAGGATGTTCATGCCAGTTCATGTGGTCCCCATCTAGCCAGATTGAATCAATCTAATGATATTCATAGGAAGGGATACTTCTGGCCAACCATGCTCCATGAAATTCCACACTTGTTATATCCATGCCAAATTTGTTCCTAGACCCCCAGAGCCCCTGGATACCACAATGTATTCTTGTCTATTTCATTATGGGGAAATAATTTTGTTGAACCATATCCACTAGAAATAGCTACCTAATTCATGTTTATTCTAACCACATCAAATTTCATCATCATGTAGATGAATTGAATACTATCAATGAATCCAAGGATCAATCAGTGGTAAAATTTTTGGGCTCTCATTTCATCTATCAATTCAGAGATCCTAACACCATTCTCAACAAAAAAAATAACATTTAGGCTACTGAAATAAATATGATGTACGGAATGTAAAACATCGGGTCTAACCATACATTCTTCTACCATGAAAAAAATGGACATATCAATTCATTGAACAAGACCATCTAAAACATTTTGCATAAGATGATGGACAAGAATAATAATAGTTGTCTAGAAAAACTCCCAAACACCATCTAGTCTTATTTGATGATGATTCTTAAATCCACCTAGGTGGATCTATATTCCTTCGTGTATCGACAAGAGAAATCTTGACCTCTAAGATTTAGTTACTATCAAACTAAATAGTTTTCAATGGTAGGAAGATAACCGATAAAATATAAGAAGTCTATCTAGTTAAGCTATAAGCCCTCGTTTAGAATGGGCTCTAGGCCTTGCAAGATATACCGAGGAACCAGAACAATATATCAATGTTGTTAAATAATGAGGTTCACCTCCACTCTTTCCTCAAAGGTTATACATTAGTGGATCTCTGAATGACTATAATACATAGAATAAATCCATCGATGTGTGAACCCATGTTGGAAGGATCATACATCATTCACAAGGTATATCAAAATGGTTCATAATCTTTATTCAACATGGATGGGGAGAACATCACTTCTCCAACCAATGCCATGTTCCTCAAGCAGTAATTCACATAAGGAGATTTGTCTCTCAGGCACACGATGTTAAACTGGGCACCTGTTCCAAAATATATGACCATAAACTACAAGTTTGAGTCAAAACATTAATAAGATAAACTCTTTATAAGCCTTTATAGGAGTGTATGGTGTGGAATAGCCCTCATTGTCCTCATTCACCTCAAATTGTTACTGCAACATCATACACATATCCATCAAAACACCACTCCCCATAGTGTCTTAATTACACAATGATAAACTTTGCTATAACTATTTTCCTAGCCGAACGATGATAAACTTCTTAGAATCCAGTATCCTTACCACATGATGTTGATCTACAAGGATTGATCCTACCACATGTCCTTAAACTACGACAACATCAAATTGGCTACACAATGATAAAATTCATAGCATAAATATTGTTGTTTCACAACACTTAACTGTCTGACAACCAACATCCTAGTTTCATGAAATTAAACATTGTAATGATTATCATCCAAGCTGCATGATGAAAAACATCAATACACAATGATGATCTCTCTTAAGAGGATGTCTCCATTAGCCTCGACCATTTACCATTCCATGTTCAATATCATTTTATTTAATGATTCCCGTCGGCACAAGATACGTAGTGACACCTAGATTTTTTAGCCTGGTCCAGCCACTCAAAAAAACACATAACAAAAAAAATCCCCTTCCATCGGTATGTGTTCGACCAACACATGGGGATTTCTATCATGAACTATGTGTTTCTTGATTCTTGTTTTTGTAGGATACATAGTGATCCCTCAACATTTTTTCATTGGGACCAATATAAATGCATCACCTCTTCTGTTATTATCCCCTAAGCTCCATTTACGGTTCCTGAGCCTCCATGAATTAGTTCATAGGGTATTTATTCTAACCGTTCCATATTGGTTTCCATAAGTATTTCTACTTAATTATCACATGAAATATGTATGTGTGATGAAAAAACTTCTTATCACATTCATGATTGTTTTTTCAACCCACCATTCTACAGATAATAATTCAAGGAGCACATGGTCCGAACTCTATTACCCTAAACTAAGAGCCTATAGTAGAAGCATAATAATTTTAAACTGTATGTGGGTTTTATCAATGAATTTATATATTGTATTGAGACTCATTGAGTTCATTCATGTCATTTCTGTCATAGTACCACACAACGCATGAAAAATTGATGAAATCCCTTTCTATTGGTCCAAAATCTATGACCTTAAAATAATATCAAATATCCTTAACACATGATGATAATCATGAATTATAGCATGAACAAGTTCTAGATTCCCCCATGATAATTGCGGTATTTCTCAATTACCTCACCTGATAGGATTTACCCAATCCGTTTTGATCTCCTACCACACTATATTCCATAACTACGTGTGGAACGATTCTCATCCTTATGGGATATGTATTGATGCCTAGATAACGTGCATCAGCCCCAACTAAAAATTTATTCAACCCTTGGACCCTTGGACTTAATTATGGTCTATGTAAACATACATAATCTATGAACAATATATTTCAAGGTATGTAAGCCGTACAAGAGATTATTTAGTTCTATTCACTTCATTCAATGTCTCTCCCATGCAGCATTGATACCCTTGAAGTATGCCCTTCACATGTCCATATTTCATGACTTTAACCCGATTTCCCCTATGGTCCAAACCATATAACATTAAACCGTGTGCAAAGGTTTTCAGTGTTCTTCAGAATGGTGTACAGCCTCCATGGATCATTCATGTCGGGCTTCATCTCCTACACTATGTGAACATATTTCAGCACCCATTTTGATCATGGTCAAGACCGTTCACCCTTAACCTATGGGTATCAATTTCCATAACTATGTTTGTCATGACTCTCATCTTTTTGGGGTATGTAGTAATGCCAATGCATTTTGTCTTTGGGTTGTACTGTGAATTATTCAATCTTCAGCCTATTGGCATCAGTTCAGGTCTAGACATTACAACATTATAATGTACACATGTCCTCTCCAGAAAATGTATTCTCGTGTCATGCCTCATTGGCCGTCATTAACATTGGGATTATCATAACACCACAGTACACATTTCCACATGGTAGAATTTTCTCCCTTCATGGTCTCGGAAATAGTAACTTAAACTGTTTGCACTAGGTCCATGAATTAAGACATTAAACTATTTTCATCCCCTATAGTTTGTGTTTTCATGCATTAAATTTCATATCCAAATGTCCAAAACACATTCCGTTAAATCGAGGTCATACCCGATATAAAACGGGATGCCACATTTGAACTGTATGGGATTATTAACACATGTTACCTCATTTATTGATTGTGGGATGCCTTCTGATAACCATAGGATGGCATGATTACCCTCATCAGATAGGATCATCGCTATATGTTTTAGTCTCTCACAAAATTATGTCCTAGAACTATTTGTGGCCTGATTACCATTCTTATGGGATACATAGAGATGCATGGACATTTCATTTTTGAGCCCAAATGAAATTAACTAAATCACTAACACCTTGGCCTAAATTAAAATTCAAAAATTATTAACTTAAACTATTTTCACATCATCTTATGATTATTATGTGGCATGTGAGCCTCATTTTATTTATTTATCTTGTGTTCGACCTCTTATATTCAATATATATACCCTATAAACAAAAATTTCCCTCCATAGTCTAAGGGACATGAATATAAATGTTTTTCCATAGTCCAAGAAATACAACATGAAACTGTTCTCCATTGGCCAAGAATCATGATGTTAATCCTTCTGAACTATAAGGTTTGGATCCAACATTCTGATACACTCTCATTCTATACATTGATTCATTATTTTTGTGAATTGTCGTCATTTTTCAAATCAAGACATACCCATTTACAGTGATGGCCTCGTTCCTTTTTATGAATCCCCTCTAGTATTAGGACAACACCCTGATGGATTATTGGTTACAACTATAGGTCTTATGTTTTTAGTCATGTTCAATAATGAATATTTTATTTTCTCACCCCATTCATTACTAACATGGTTGCAATTCCTTTGTTTCAAGCATCGTCAAATGTTGATCCCAACATATCAATAACCCCTGAACAAGATTAGGGAATCCTCATCTTACTTACTTTCAAATTACTTGTATCTTAGTGGAATAATAGTACACTACATATAATTTCTAAGGTCTAATATCACATGTCAATTATAACAATTATACCATTCTTTTTATCCAACAAAAATCATGAATCATGTGGGATTAGGAGTTATTTTTGGGTGTTTATTTATGTGGTTAGGATACACATGATCCCATATGGTATCAAACTCTATAAAGATAAACATTATGTATGTTTCCATTCATGACTCTAAACTATATATGATCCCCTTAGGGACGTGCGGTGGATGCCCTAGACCTCATTCGCATCGACATATGTCTATTTTAAAACACATGTATGGTACAAAATTATATTTGGCACATTCAAGTGAGATTTATATCCTCTGTTCCAGATAAAAATATTTGGAATATACGTTTCTATATTCCATGAAAGATGACTTTCAACTATTCACTAGGTTTTTTGGAACAAGACATTAAAAATTGTGAAACATCCCAATCACATGATGTTAAACTATGGGATGCATCCCAATCACATGATGTTAAACTATACCATGCATAGTATTTAACGCAGAATGATAAAATACATGTCTAGCATTCTCACAGTATGATATAAAACTATATGGAATATGAGGCCCTAACCAGAGAGACACTTTACTCTATTTCTATACATATACCATATTTTTTGAATTCCTAGCTGTTGCTAGGTATCAGATCTGAAACTCTCTTATAAAATTAGTTTGATCTTTGTTCATACTAAAAAACATACACTAATGTTTTCCCAGACATACTATCATAATTACAAGACTATTGGAATCCATTTGAGCATTACATTGCTCATGTCCAATAAATAGATTTCCCTTATTTAGATCCATGTCTTCTTCCATGTTTGAAGTGACCCCCTAACTGTCTGGTCTCATGGATCTTCCACTCACCTACCATCATTGTCCAACATCCTGGAAGTCATTAGAGGATATCCCATGAAATGTCTAGTGTTTCAAACCTGGTCAATGGTCGACCCTTTTTTGTCCCCATTTCTTGTTAATGCTGTGGATTTGGTTTTTTTAACATGTTCAATGGTTATCATATATTTCTATTCTATTTTATTTGTGTCCTAGATTTTGGGCATTATGACAAAAAATTCTCATTACCCATTAATTGGTTAGAATTCAATGTCTTTTCCTTTGTCTCATTCATGTTCTAGATAACGTTGGAATAGAGTGTTGGCTATTATAAGATCCATGCACTCTAGACATAGCCTTTATATGTGTAAATAGTCGAGGTGGTCAGTCAGTGGAAATAGAACCTTAGATTTTGATGGTTATATATCACTCTCATGTAATGTAAAAAATCATATGGTCATCCATTTTTTCTCACATTGGGAAATACCTAGATGATCTGAGGGATCAGTCGATAGTTGACTCAAAAATATGATTGAACTATGATAATTATAGAAATAATGAAATGTGTTCATTTCAAATTGAATGATTCAAAGAAATAAAAAATGTAATGCATGGAATGGTTAATCCACATTATGAAGCCTCTCTTAAGTATTAGAAAAGTAGCCCTTATAGGCCTCCATCAGTGATAGGTCACTTCAAATCTACCAACCTTTAGTGGGTGGCATCTAGGATTTTTTTCCACTTTCCTAGATCAGCTTCCGCAGTGTAAGAATCCATATAAAGCTCATCAAATCCTTCATATTCCCCACACTACTCATCATATAAATTGAAAATTCGAGTAGTTTCCTACCTCTTTTTTTTCTCAGGCTCATCCAGTTGAGTCCTCCATTTTCTGATCATCACTGATTGTGTTTAATTAATTCATAATGCATGCTAACCTACTCATATAGATGGTGAATCTCTTGGTTTATGTATCAATGTTTTAGCATGCTATCATATTTCTCCTACTTCTAGGTTACAATGATATGTTTACTACCCTATAACATCTTTTCGTCATGGTATTCAAAAATAATCTCATAAATACCTTGAGAATCCACCACACTGGCACATATATTTCACATCCAACGGCATAGAGATACCATCCATAAAACTATTTTCAAGTCTATAGTCATGTTAATTAAGAATTGGATGCAGTTTCATTACCTTTACAAGTTGATGTGATTCTCTTTGGCTGATTCAGGATTAAAATCATGCATCTCTTCATGATCTGCATGCTCATACACAAGAAAAGAAACAAAGCATTCAATAACATTTTATTCCTATGGTATCCTATATAAAGGGAAGGGTTCCATGTCATGGGAACAACTATCATCACATTATTCTTCTTTATCATCCTCACACCTACGATCCTCTAGTTTTCCCCCGTTAGTGGAATCAATCGCAACTGTTGTGGCCATCTCATTTTGGGAAATGTTGGAAGAAAATAGATGATTGAAACCTCAATAATTGTCACTTCCATCATAAAAGATACCATAGATTAATTTTCCTCATCCACTTGTTGGGAATGAAACCTTACATTGACATTATAGAACAGAATCCCCTCAATCAATATGTTCAACAAATGATAGGTGTAACTTTTTTAAAGCAAGAAATTACCAATGCAGATTTACACGAGGTTAGTCTCTAAAGATTCAATATGTACATACTCCTCATGAGACCCTTTAGAACTAGGTATTTCAATGATTATCATTGGTTCCCCTTACATCGTTTGGGTAGGAGATGCACAAAATATGTAAATGTTGATGAAAAAGCTACGTGATCACTAAATTTTGACGGGATAGTTCATGATTTTCACCAAACATAATTTGGAGGAATTTGTATGATGTTCTATATCAGGTTTGAAACATATATAATGATGGGTGCTTTCATGGGGATACCCTGGTGTGGCCCCCCATTCATAGCAGAAAGGACATGGGGTTTTGAGGATTCCTCCATAACCTACTCATATGACACTCATCTCACCTCTTTAGCCTTGGGCACAAACATTGATACATGCTCCTCCAAACCAATGGTACAAATTTTCTCATTATAGTGGGAACACCATGCATTGAATCGAGATACTACTATTCAAGATGATATTAATTTAGAAAATTAGGATAATGAAAGCGAAAGGTAATGAAAATATGCATGTGAGATAATATTTTCCTCAAGAAACTCTATAAAGACAACCTCAATGCCTTCAGTATCACCACATTCCTAGTGACTCCCTTTATTAGTATTCAACCTCCATGAATCCCTTTAATCATATTCTTCTTCATTTTCTTCATCCTCACCATTGATTTCTTCATTATGTGTCATTTCCTCCCAATCTAGATATTGGAAAAACATCACCATTACCAAGTTGAAATTTGGTTTTTACTTACCAATTGACATACCTAAATATCCATAGTTGTTAGGTACTTATGTATTTAATAGAAGTTATACTTTTCTAAAACATGAATGCACTCATCCCTAGGAACCATGATCCAACACCTGTTTATATTATTCTAAAATCCTCTGGTGACATTTATTGTTGCAAGGATCTCTAGGAGGACCAAATGGATTGGAAGATAGTTTTAGTGGACATTTTTTTGTAGATACCTCCTATTTTTCAAATCAACCTATTTTGTTTTCCCCTGAGGAAGCTTTCGAGAAAACTTCCCACTAGGTTAAATGGGTGTGACTACACCATGTGACATCCCCACTAACATGGATCCAACATAAGACAATCTGGAGACATGTCATGACACTTTGATAGAACACCACCTACTTCCTTAATGACTTGAATCCACGCTCAATGGATTGTTCACCCGAAATCACTTCACATAATTGCCTATGTATACAATGGCACGTAATTGTCAAAATATTCCATCAACAGAACCACATTGTTATTGGTTGGTGGTAGCATGAATTTTTATCAAAATCCCATAGTTATAATCATGAACTATACTATAAAAAGGATACAAGGGATCCTATCCTCATAAACCCTCATGTAAAATGTCGTCTACACCCTTAAATGTATCCCAAACTGCCTAGTGAAGCGGGATGGAATGTATGTCTCAAAAACAAAATTAACATTAATCAATGCCACCATCACCCCACCTATGATGCTTTACAGGTACTATGTATTCTCTTTTGATCCTCTTTGCTTGTCAACTATTGAAACAACCATATATATAAAAGAGTGTATGTTGACGTTTATATTGTTTCCAATATTATGTATCAACTCTATATGGTCTTGTTTAATAGGCCAGACCCCCAATAATATCTGAAATGATGTCCACAAACTACTATTTGTAAGAATGATATCATTCGGGAAGCCATAACCTCCCATATGTGATGTGATCCAACCATGTAGAAATGGAAATGGTCATCATATCCCCTTGGGTGTGTTCCACCTTAAAACATGTCCCTAAATGCTATATAGTATGGCTAGCACTAGTACTCTTAGGATGACCATATTTCCATCTTCCTAGATAACTTCCATTAGAAACATTACTATGTGTATCCTTATCCTTATATCTCTCACTGGTAATAAAAATCCACATAGAAATCTTACAGGGAAATTAGTTAAGAATACTAGGTGGTCCAAACCACTTTCCATGTTATACCAGCAATTATGATATTGTACCTCCTATATTAAGGAATATTATGATACTAAATTTCCCCATTGTGATGAATCAAAACACAGTCTCCCTTTGCTAGGCATCCTCACAGTCTTGTCCTTCTTGAGGAACATGTTGAATCATGTATGAAAACGGATGTCCGTTTGGGAAATAGGTGATATTTTTTTATTCTTCTTCACTAACTCATGAATATGTCATGCCAAGATTGGTGTCTGATCCCTATCCCCTAGGTGTTCTCTTGAGGGAGTAACTCATCATATAAAAATCCATCCTATAAGACACATACAATTTAATTAAATCTCCTTAGAATGATATCAACTTCTTCGTGGTCGAGATGAAATGTGTTCCTATCAACGACCATAGACTGAGGTTCTTAGGAACTACATCCTATTGGTGGTAAAAATGAAACTGTGAAATCCATACAGATTTATATTTCCCAATGTTGCACATCTATAATCTCTACTCTTAGCACATGTAGCATACCCAGTAGACACATGGTCACTTACATGGGATTTTTCAAATATATCTCAAGTCCCAATCCTTCTACCGTCCCTTGTTGTTATCCCTTGGGATACTTTGGATAGTGGTGGAATTCTAGGCAAATAACTATTCTTCAATTGGCTTATCCCCTATGATTATTCTGGTTATTCATTTCGGTATATATATGGAAAATTCTCTTTGATACCAACAAATGTGGCCATGTACATTGATGTTCTATCATGTGATATCGTCTTCATGTGTGAACGACAACTGTTGTGAATCAACTATAAATGCAGGAATGGTTACTTCATCCAGTACCCTGTAGTTCCACAGTGATAGGTTATAAAATTAAGAATAATACTTTTATGGTTATTTCTATAGAGTTATAGTAATTTTAGATCTCAATAAGACTCTATTGAAGAATAAGATGGTTTCCAATCATAATGGATTTCTAAATGGGACTAACAACTTCAATGAGATCGACAAGCTATTGAGTGGTCATCACGAATGATGTTGAAATTTATAAGGATGACATGTTCATGATTTCAAGATTAGTGTTCAAGATGATCATTCATGAATGATCTAGTGAAATACATAAAATTGGTTTTATTTCCATAAAGTGATTTACTAGAAAGAAAACATTTTTGTGTGATGGAATCATATGATGATTGGATATTCATGGAGAAAGGATGAACTTATGTGCATTATAGTGATTTTATTATCACATGGAATGTCAAGTTACAATATGTATCACCACACCATGATTATTTATTAGATTAGACCTAAAATTACGTGCATTCATAAGATGAATTTCATGTACCCAAGTGAATTTTTCTTGGACCCATTCGAATCAGTCCCTCTCTTCAACCTTTCCCTCAGAACCCAGCCTTCTAGTCCACATTTTCCTTAGATTATGAGGGGAGAATCTGTTGGTTTCCAATTCACATTGAGGGCACAAATGGGATTTTTTTGAAGAGAAAATCTATCATCTTACTCAATGGACCATTTTTTAATGGTTGGGGAGGACACGTGAATGTTTCGAGACATGTCTGCAAGATCTCATTTCATGATGTAGACCCCCGCATGCTGAAAATGGTATTTGTCTAATCCTTTACATGGAAAAAATTTGAAATGAAAATGAATGTGATGTATAAAATATACATCATGTATCCAAGATACAGAATTGTGAACAATACCCGTGAGTGCCAAATATGATGTCAACCATGCCTTTACAAGCTTGCTAAGGGAATAGTTTCATGGAAGAACACTTCTGTGACTGAAACCATGTGCAATGTTGCATAATAAATTATCTATATATTGAATTTTACCCCCACCCACATAGGGTGATTATCTATAAGTTTAAATGTATCTTTAATGTGAATATGAATGATATTTCATTACATCACCAAATAATGTAACACTCAAGGTAGTGATCTTGCGAAAAATGTTGTATGTGGGTCCCCACATGAGTGGGAAAAAAGTTGGGTAATCTTTTCCAAACCTATTTGGACATAATTTCGGTACATGAAATTGATCCTCCAGAATGAGGCCTCTACCTTATGCACATAACTCTTAATATTTTCACTACCATGGTCTTCTACAATGGCACTGTGTCTTGCACACACCCCTTCCTTGAAGCTCCATGTCATTCCTCTATATCAAAAAACCATGTATTAGTCCCCTTTTTGTGCTACCCTCATGACTTACATGATACAATTCTCTACATCCCCCCAATATTTCACATAGTTATTTCATGCTCCATCACGAGAATTCCCTTATTCCCCTTGTCTATGCGTTTTACTACCTTTTACTTCTCAACATAGGTACTCAAATCCCATTTATTTCTCATCATTCGGATTATAATTTAAAACTCTCAACAGACCTATCATCCATGTTATAAGACCATAGAATTTCTAAAGATATTCCCCACCTAGGTTTGTATGTGCAGTGGATATCTAAACCCTTATGGTAAGGACTTAGTCACCAATGTCCATGCTGCATGATATTAAACCACCAAGTACCAACATCATCAACACATGATGTTAAAATGTAAACCGAAACTATAAAAAAGTAATAGGAAATTACATATATGGGTGATAGGGAATGATATCCTCCTCAGGAATCTACCATGAATAATCCTCACATAATATTTCGTTGAGTCATATTTGTGACTTGATCATCAGGTCTGCTGCTTCCATTGGTTTCTCACACTAAGCAAGACTCACATGGGATTAGATTTTAGTAGTGAACCTCAACTCCTATCTATCTCTAGGCATGGGTGTCCCACATGGATTAAGACCCTTTCTTCACTCCCACACGGGACACTCCTATGTATAAGCCACAACCACATGTTATATATTCATGGTCCTCCTCATTAGTTATATGCCCTAACACACAATCCCGATGTACACTGAATTGGACACCAAGATAGGTGAGAAATGTAGGAAGCCTCCATGAGGCTTAATCCCATAAATCCATCCAATTAATCAACTTCATCCCCATTCACCTTGATCTTCTCTAGGACACCACATCTCCACAAGTCTGTCCCACCAACCTAGTAAAATTTCATGCATAACCCCCATCCACATAATTATTTTCATTCTAGTTTCAATATAGAAGATCCTATGTATACGACCCATACAATCCTCAATGATAAATCCTCTTGTGAAGGGAATATTCCAAATTGAAGACCCACACCATATATCAAACTATGTGGTTTTTGATCCCTACCTTATCAGTAGGGTATTAAGAATGACTCTCTATGATTCAATCTCAACCAATGGTAATCATCAGTGATTCATTTCCAGGGGTTCACCTCTCATTTCAACCTCCCCATCATGAAAATACATTAAACTCCCAACCTATATCATACAAATATATCATTCTAAACAAGGGATGCATGATGTGAAAGACTTGGAATATATGGAAACTCTGTGAGACACCTCGTGATAAACATGTGATGCTTTACATTCTGCCCCAAAGATACCTATATTGGGTTCCCTTTTATGAGTAGGAATGTAGGTGACCAATCTTCCAACGTCCAAGCATGTCATCTATTCCAAACATTACTACTCTACTCTTCAATGGTTGGTTCCCTTTCATGACCCTTTAGAATTTATAGATATAAGAAACACAATTAACTAGAATCCATAATGATATGGAATCAAAAAAAAATTTCATGAATATACTTAAATATATAAGGGAGACCCAGATTAGTGAATGAGTTCTAGGATGAAACCATGGAATGATAAACCAACATCCCCCCATATTGTTTCGATCAAGGAGAAGATGATGCCACTAAAAATGATGAATATTGCCCTACATCACAGTGAAATTCAGGGAGGTTGCATCCCTGTTAAAGAATCAAATGCAATATTGTTTTCAGACAGTGGACCAAATAATGAAATTTTTTAATATAAAGAAATAATATAGAGTCTTTTATACCCCTCCTCAATATCATTTCATGTCCACTTCATTCAATGGGGTTGGAAATATAGTGAATGGAGTGGGATATGATTGATATGATGTTTAATATTCTCATTAATATTTTTCGGATTAGAAGGAATATATAAGAATGAAGTTTCTTAAGTGATGTGGCTCTAAATAATAATTGGTTGGGGACGGTGGCTTCCTACGATTACTCTCTTATGGGTTTTGATATTCATATGTAATCTCTTTTTAATCTCTCCTAAAATTATATTTATGAATCAATGTTTTCATTTTATTTATTTATAATATTTTAAACAATATTATATATTTTTTCCATTAAATAGAGTAAAATAATCTATTTTACAGTTAATTTTTTTGTGAGGTATTTTCATTGAGAATACTTTATTTGATTAGGTTTTATTGATTGGGGTAGATGGGTAATTGAATCACATATATTTGAGTGAAAAAAATCATATTAATCATTTGATATAATATCATTTAAACCAAGGGTGATCATCTAGAAGTATTTTTGTGTTCATTAATACATTTAATTGGGAAATCAATTTAATCATAGAAGAGGGGAGTCTCTAAAAGGTCATAGATTTTCCACAACTACTACTTCAATTATAATTTCAGTACCTTTTTAATTTTAATTAAATTTATATGTTGTAAATAAATTTTATTGTAAATTATTTTATTATACTTTTTTATTTTATATAATTTTAAAAAGTCACCAGTTTTTTCATTTTCCAAAAATTGAAAAATCAAAAGTGAAAATTTTCTAACTCAAAATTAAACCACCTTGAGAGTCAATCCATGGACTTCTATATTTCATTTCTCTAAGAGATAAATTACTTTATAGGGGTATCCAAAGAAAACCCTCAAATCACTATGGTGTAGGGAAAATATGAATTCCTCCTCATATGAGATAGTTGAGTAAGAATAATTATCTCAAGAAGCTTAAAAATTATTATTATGATTAAGAACATTGTCATGTTGTTCAAAAGTAATCACTTCATCATTACATCTTATAATATCTCTAGTTGATTTTGAAGCATCCTTATATTAATATTTAGGAATTTTTACATCTGTAGAGTTGTAAAGCATTCATGTTTCTTTATTATATAATTTTTTTATCCAATACCATTATGATGGTATCCAAGAAGGATTCTATCAACATATCTCTCATAAAACATACCAAGATTTAGACAATTTACTTTTATAATGAAACAGAATTCAACCCCCTTAGGTATTTCAAACATGGATTTTCTATGTAATAAATGATTTAAGTATTGATTTTAGAGTTTTTGCTTTAGAAACATTAATTTTGAGTATTCACTAATTCTATAATAGATTTCCTCCAAATATATTGATAATTATCAAGTCTGATCACATAATTTTTTCCATCTAAACCGAAATTATATTTCTCATTTTAAAAAAATTGGTTTTTTTTGATTTGTATGGTTCAATAAAGTAATTATAAATGCCTTTATTTTAATTATAAATGGGAAAAAATTCATTTTAGTATTCCCCAGCATTATTGATTAAAATCATCATTATTAAATATCCAAATTATTTTTTTCATAGTTCTCCCGAAACACATTAATATTTTAAGAGCCTCTGATTTATGTTTTGAAAACATAATACAAGGAATTTTAGTATATTAATAAATAAATGTAACAATATAAATTTATATATATGCTTATTTTTTTCTCATGGTCTCAAAAATGTCATAATTTTGGGGCTCTAAGGGATGAGTTGAATGTATCTCAACATTATTATAGGTCATTTTTGTAATATTCTAGTTATAGAACATAGAACAACACTAATATCTTATTCAACAATGTAAAGAATATCATGAATACGTTATTTCATTCTCATCATACTCATATTCCATTGAAACATATTCTGTAACATTTTATTCGGAGGATAGTTTCCATCCATCATGCTGAAATAACATGAACTCTATGCATCAACAACATGAAATAGTTTACCTATGTTAATTTCCCTCTTTTAATAACATTTATATATTAAATTTTTTTAATAAAGAAAACATATCATCAGAGAAAGAAATATTTTTTACCTTCATCAAATAGTTATAAAAATTCAGTAAATTATGTGTTATTCTGTCATTAGTATTTTATCTTTTGGATCATAACTTTTCTTCCCTAATGATAGTTGATCCAAAGCCATTGATTTTGAGTGAACCATCACTTAAAAAGGTTTATTTTCCTTATTTATAATATTTTCATTATATAAAAACATCATTTATTACTTCAAATGTGTTGAACACCCACTATACAATATCCATGGTTCTTCTGTTTTCATATCTTTGAGATCAGTTTTGAAAACAAAGGATTTTTTCATGAATTTTTCTTCCTTCGAATTAAACATTTTATTTTTTTTATAAACACTTTTGTGCTAGTATTATGATAAAACATATATTATAAAAAAGTATAGGATAATCACATTTCACCAGTAGTTTGCATGGGTTGGAATCTACTTTAAGTACATAAACTAACATTCATATTTTGTTCATTTTTAGTGGGTTTATCACCCCTAAAACATTTCTTCCATTTCATCCATAATTCCATAGAGTGATTTTGATTAAACCTGGTTATTTTAACAATATTACCAAAGCATCCAGAATACCAACAGTCCCAATATAAATAAAATTTTCATTTTTATCATGAATATTGTTAGGAATTCTGAACCTACTTTATATCTACTTTCTCACTATCCACTCTAGCACTTTTTCCTGGCCAAGGTTTTGGTTATCTATTGAAATTTTATTCCACAATATAATTTTCATCTCAACCTAAATATAATCTATAGGATTATCATATATTTATCCAGAATTTTAAAACATAAAAATATTTGGATTTTCAACCACACTTTGTCTCACTGCATATATCATCTTGATAAAAATTTTCCCTTTACACATATTTTTCATAATTAATATCCTTTGTGGAAATTTTTTTAATTCGTTATAATTTTTAATCATCATATAACCTTCATCATGTTCTATTAATATGTTTTGGAAATTAATAATTCCATGCTCATTATCAATAATTTTTTGTTGATCATATTCGATTTCATCCCTCTTCACCGTCATGTTTTCTTCCATATTGAAATTAAGATTATTTATTTGATCAATAAACTTATTAAAATAGTCAATCTATTTTTGTGAATGTTTATTTATCTTAATGAAAACATTATTCACAATTTTATAAAATATTATATGTATTTATCATCTTTTTCTACTTCTGATATCTTCTAATCCTTATAATACATTCCTTTAACTATATCTTTTAAAAAAAATAACTAAGTCTATTATTCTTCATTTTCTTCTATATTATGTCTTTCACCAATAATGAATTATTCATCATTAAATTTTTTAGTAAGAAATTTCTCATTAAAATCATCACTAGGGTTTTGAGCTTCTTCATCACTATCATTAATTTTATCATACATAGATAAATTTTTTGACTTTTTGAATTTGGAGAAATTATCATCGATTAAATTTTTATTGTACTCAGATTTATCTTCCTTATTCATTAGTGATCCACTCATTGTACTATTTTCTTTTTAAATATAATCATCTTTCGTTTTTCTTTGAAAGGATAAAATAAATTTTCAAAAAGTTTTATTGAAAAATCATATTAGATGTAACATACCTTGTTATATTCCTGGTCCAATCTTCACCAATTTAGAAACCAAATACATAAGTTCATCAAAAAGTTGACATACCACATCTCTGGTGTTAGATTCAATAGCTTCTTACTTTATATCATTACATGAATTTTCACTCATATAATATTATATCTCTATCAACCATTTCATTATTAATCATAAAATTTTCTCTTCTAATTTTTTAATTCATTAGAGTTTCAGGTAGGTTATCTAAATATATAGATTTAGTATCCCAATCATAAAATGATGGTACCTTGGAATGAATTATATTAATAATAACTTGGAAGATATTTTCAATAATTTATGAATCATATAACTTCAAAATTATACATCTTATGGTGCTTAAAATTTCATTACCATTGTAAAGTATTCACCAATATAATCATCATCAACCATATTATGATCTTTATAATTAAATATCTGTATTTGTAAAATTTATTTGATAACTTTTATAATTCCTTCATATATATTATTTATTTTTCCCAGATTTCATTAGCTATTAAAATTAGATTATATTTAATAAACTCACAATCCAAGAGTGAGTAAATTATATAAATATTCTATCACCCATCATTCCCTAGATATTTCTTATTTTCATATTAAAAAAACATCAAAAAAGAAGAAAATTAAATATAAAAAACATGAGGAAATAATTTCCAATGTATATAAGATAACGAATAATAATATATTTTAAGATGTTAAAGTTCATCCCAATAAATAAAATAGTCATTTTAATATTCACATAGTTTCCATCATCTATTGAATATTCTCTTTTATTCACACATAAATAATGATTAAATGATGTTAATGATCACCTTGATAACAATTTAAAGGAATAATTACTAATTGTGTAGAATAATGAGGCGTAGGGGGAATCAATGTTCCATGATTTTTATGTTTTATTTCGAAATAAACTTTTTTCCTCAAGTAAAATAGTTATGATTATAATTAAAAAAAGAAAAAAATAAACGAACACACTCACAAGAAAAAATTTATTTAAAAGGACCACTAATCAGTTTTAATATATTGTCTATATAAAGGTTTAGAAATAATAAAATACCAATTGAACCACATGAAAAAAATAATATATGAATTTTTATAATAAGAAAGTAGTATTATATAACTTTAATTTCACTATTCTCTATTTATAGTGTGTACTATCCTCACATATTAAAATGTTATAAAATGATTTTATATCAATTTTATGAACCATCAACAAAAAACCTTGTATAATATAATTGTTCATGTTAAACTCTATTTACAAATTTTCATCTTTAAATATCTTATTCTTATTAACTTACTTTCATAGTATTGGTCAAGAAAATCATTCATTCAAAGGGGAGTTCATCTGATGAGTTCATTTATTATAATATGAATGAAGTCTATATGGTAAAAAATTACTATCATCGATCAATTATTATATGTATAGTTCCTTTTTATATATTGATATAATTTATAGTGGAATGTTTTCCCAATTTACATTCCACACATCTTATATGATACCATCTAATCTTAAACTTCATTTGGTATTATTCCGATTGTTTATTATTTCAGCTATATTCCCGATCAAATTTATTATTCAGAGAAACATTCCCATCTTTACAAAATATTCTATATAAACTCAGCACATCATCACCCTTTAAATTGAAGAAGGTAACCTGAGAGTTTATGAAAACATGTGAACTTCAAGTCAAACTACTTTATCAAGAATATTTAGTGTCCCATAATGAATCATCCTATACTTAATTGTATTTAATTCCACTAAAATTGTAGATCTCCTATAATACCCAATTCTAATAATCTTCATTAAAAATACATATATCATAGAAAAAATCAAATATCATTCCTCCATGATAATTGGATTTTCTATTACTTATTCTATCTCTTTCAAATAAAACATTTTATGAATGCATCATTAATTAATATTGTACTATTATATATCTTTTAACCTTTTTTTCATCTGGTGAAAATTCCTAGAAATAATTCAAACCGATTTAACATCATCTGATATTCTAGAATTACATTGGATGAATGTCTCAGATGACATTATCTTGACAATTTTATCTTATTAGGACATATATAATAGACCTTTGATAGATTTCTTCACGAATCAACTACTGAATGATTATTTTCATACCAAATCATATGTCTAATGGGTTCAATTAAAACCAATGTATCCAATGACCTAGATACTTCCATCTGGTAAAACCATTAAAATTCTGTTTAAAACATTATACATGACCATCATATAAAAAATTGTACAGTTACAAACATACTTATTTATGATAAATTTTTTATTTTTTAATTTTATTTTCTCATACTGATGATATTACGAGTGATCAGCTAATGTTCTTCATTTGAAGACATTCACATTTACTTCTAATTATACTTTGAAACGATTCCTTAAAAAATTATTCAAAAAACTCATTAGATTGCACTTTTCTACAAAAAATCGAGAAAACATTCTTATATACAAATTTTATATATTTCTGATTGATAAAAATTTTTCCAACATAATTTCAATTCATCACATGCCTCAAAAATAAACATTGTACAAATTCAATGGAATGCCATCAAAAACCATGAACGAAAACTCCTATTTAGTACATAGTCATGGATCATGAAATATATTAGTAGACATTATGTTAGGATCTATAATAAAATAAAATTAATCAGTGGACTATATTTATCAAACACAATATATGATAGAAATTGGAATCTTGATATACAAAATATCCAACATAACACTCAGGTTGATCATCTGTACCTAATAACATTATTTTGATGCAATTGGTCCAATAAACATTGGTTGATCATCAACATATGAATAAAATCGTAGTAAATATTAAATAATTTATGATATTTATGTTTGAAAACAATATAAAACCCTTTTGATAAAACATTATTAAATAATAACATAAAAAAAACATATTCCTATCACAAATTCACATCAAAACATCATCAAAAATCTTAGTCCCAATAGGTCTGATGTTGGATGATTTTTTAGAGGTACACTTCTCCCCAAAAAGTACATAGTTGAACAAAAATATTTCTAATTAGATAGTTCTCTCAAAATATTATACTCTAAAAATATGGGTGACATATATAAATGGCGGTTATAGAATCCTAACAGGAAGTACAATGAAAAATTACAAACTCAATATAGTTGTATTCATAATTATTATCATCTCTTTGGTGATGGTGGTTCGTTTCTATTAATTTCTAATCCTAAAATAATTCACAAAAAAATAAATCAGAATACCAATATCTCATTGATATCATTGAGTTATCCATGTATACTCTGATGTCCTTCTTGAATATCAAGGTTGACACAAATTTGATAGCATCGTAGATTAATGGTGGATATTCAATTATGAAGATGGAATTGATCGCTATGTATGATTATGTGTAATGGTGGACGATAGAATTACCCTTTGTGATAAGGATATCCCAAGACCTGCTTTCATAGAAAATCCATGCTAATTCATTGTCCGATATATCCACAACATTAGAAAATATATAATAAAAAAATCATACACATCACATAGCGTCGGTTTGTCTGTCCACTTATCAACATTGATAGAGAGATAATAAATGATATAAACACAACATTAAAGAAAATTTCTTTGATATTTTCTAGAATTAATTCCAAAATTGGATAGATCTTCCTCATATTGAACTTCCTTCGGAGAATAATTAGATTGAATGACTGAGGAAAGAGTAAACATATCTCGCATTTGGTAATAAATTTTATTCATTAATATTGACAAAATTTAAATATGGTCTACTATAAACAAGGAATTTTTTAAAAGACACCTTTATAAATTATAGGAGGATAAACCATGAATATTATATTGTAATTTTAGGCTTATTACTGAGTTTCTCATAAATAATAATCCATACTCTTCCAACAAATCATGAATGTTGGATACTTCAGATAATCGATTTTTCTATACTATTTGGAGTTCATTTGAAAATTTCACTCTTTATAGATATACACTAATTTCATCCATTGTCCCCCAGAACTATTTTATACAAACAAAAATTCTTGTCCATTTTCCATATATAGAAAGTATGTTTGGGGCCATATTTTAGGAATATATTTAGATAGTTCATGTATTTCCTTAATTTCACTGAAACCAACTCTAAATAGGCCAATGATATATCCAACAATAATTAAGGATTCAACCATTCTTCCAATTTTTATTTCCATACATCATTAATGATATTGTGTTCTCCACTTTATATTGGTTGAAAAAAAAGACCAATTTTTGGTGTTTTGAATTAAATAGGTTATATCTTAAATAAAAAATTTAGTCACCACTCATCCGACATTTATTTAGTTGATAATAAAGTGGTAGAGGATTTAAAAAAAACGTTTCTAATTTCATTATAATGAATATTGATCGATAAAAAAATCCATTCTAAAAATTAATTCAATTATTATGGAACTATCACAATAAAACCAATACTAATACACAAGAGGCCTCATATTCTATTATCTATAGAATGAATGTTTTCATAGCCATTAACATTTATCTAGCCTCACATAATTTTTATACCTTCAAAAAGCTATCTAATGGTGATTGGTCGCATTTTTGATTTGATTAGTTTGAATAGATTGATGAGAAATGGTCATGCACATACATTCAAAACTAAGTGACATGATCATCAAATAAGAAAGGTCACCTATAAAATTGCATACAAAAATAACAAGTGTTATCTTTTAGGTCATCCATGAAACCTGAGAGGAATCCACAACATCATAAGTCAAAATTGGCAGGATAATATTCCTTTGATATGGGGCATTATAAAATACCATACTCTATGTTAATAATGGATGGGTAACATAATCTAAAAATTTATGGTTAATACATAGATAAATTTCATAAATTCAAGGATAGTTTATTAAGTCATGGTCAAAAGACATTATACTATAAGTAATTATGAACTAGTCAAATAAAGTAAAACAACAAGACACTTCATCCTAGCTGCATGATGTTAAACATTGTAGAATAAAGTATAAACTTGGGAATTTAAATAACACAGAGCTTATTTCTTTATCATATGTTTTAAAAATACACCAAAACCACTAAATTCATGACTTATAACTACAAAAAAATTTATTAAACAACAACCCATTACATGTTTTATAACATGAAATCTATATTAATCTATTTTTCTCTTATTTCTCAAATTAAACATGCCTCCTGATAGATTAGAGGTTCTATTTAATTACCCTGATTAGTGGGATTGGTATGCTTCATGTATCATTTTTGAGAGCCCAGTTGTGTTCAAATTATGTAAAACCACACAAAATAATTTTTTCTATATATAATCTATCATACTGTTTGGTAGGGTTTGTGAGTCCGTTTCTCTTTACAAAGAATAAAAATCTATTTAAGAGTTTTCAATTTCATTCCCCACATCCATATGTTGGTCTGCTCTAAAATAAAATTACTTTTATAAATATTATAGGTGTCTTCATTTGTTCTGTGATAGGTTACATAGTGAAATCTAAACCAATAGACTCATCCAAAAGATAAAAACCTATTCAACCCCACTAGTTCATGTTTCCCAAACACTTATTATATTCTTGGTGGGTACCCTTTAATTTTTTAAAACTATAGGAACCCCAACTCTAGTATCCAGAAGGGTGAAATATATGGAATTAATAATATTACATGAATAAATGACAGTCAAATACTTCCACATTTAATAATCATATAAGCTGGAAAATTGTCCTAGGACATCATAAGGCTTCTAATAATTGCATGGATATAAACAGATAATTTCATAATAATGTAATGATTAATCATGTGCATCTTCATATTACTTATGATCCATTATGCCAAGTAATCTATCACATGCAAACAAGGCCTCATGCCAAAACATCATAGATAAATGGTCAATGTCTCAGCCAAATAACCAATCTAGTTTTCCTCATGAGATGAATTAATTCATCAATGGGATATGAAATCATAATTCCCATCCATCACTTAAATATTCAAAAATATTTATAAAATGAATAAACAATGAAACATAATTAAAATTCCATAAATATAAATAAATATCCTTATTGGATGAAAAAGCATATGAATTATAAATAATTTACCCTGTCAAATAGATCATAAATGATTCAATGAAATATGATAGATGTTTTCAATAGAATATATCCTCATTAAATATTAATATTTAATAATGGATGTTGACATATAGATAAATAATTTCAAAATATTAGATAAATTTTCATTAGGAAAATAAAAAAAATTCTATATTAAAATAACCAATTTAAAATCTAAAAAATTCCTAAATAATAAAAAAATATCTTTATCTAAAATAAATTTTTTATTTTTTTAAGGAATCATGAAATAAATTAGTGATTAAGATGATGGTAAATCTGTTTCATACCATATAAGTTAAAACCCATTCATTTCTCACTTCCTAAAAAAAATATAGTTCTTTTTTTGGAAATGAAATGAATATTAATTTTAACACAATTTAAAACGGAAAATTTTGATAAAAATGTTTTTAATAAATTATATTATAATGGAAAGAGAATTGTTTAAAATATTTAAGTATCATATATACATGGAAGAAAAATATTCCCAACTGAGTTGAAAAACAATGTCAGTTTTACTTAAAATATTACATTGTTGTCATATGTATTTAAAGGGAGTAAAATGAAAGGAAAAATTATTATTAATAGAAAGTAATATAGGAGAATAAAATATTTTTTTGAGACTAAAACATCAAATAATTCACCCAGTATATACTTAAACAAAATCAATCTGGAATTTTGAAGAAATATTAAAATAAACTGTTACCTTAGGCTGGAATTCCTTCATATGTGTTCGAACCTACAATATAATAAATATATGTTTATTATAAATATCTTCCATAAACATAATTATATATATCATAACATATATTATTTACATATAATCTTTTATCGCATGTTTACTTGAAATTATTTGTTAAAATCACAGTTCTAGGTGATAACTGCATCATTTTTCATATTCGTTTTGGTTTAGTGGTTTCAATTCTTGTACATATATAATTTATACATCATATAAATAATTAAATTAATTATATAAATATAATATATACTCAATATATATTTATTTAGGTTCATCCATAATTCATGAAGATGGATAAAATAATTACACACTTCACAGAGACGTTAGGTTGTACGTATGCATAAACGTTTTTTAACTTTTAAATGAATGGAATGAAAGAATGTTAAGAAATAATTAAACATTAAAAAAAATTATTTAAAATTTATAATTTTTATTCATTATTTAAATCCTTATTACCAACCATTTAAATCATAAATGAAAAATGAATGACATCTCTTTGTGAGGGTGGTAGCCTACACCGACACCTTAGTGCCACTATCATTTTCCAATGGATTGGAAGGTAATAATATAAATGTTATATTATAATTAAGGAAGAGTAATTATGATATAAATATCATATATAAACATTAAAAATATAATAATAACATTCCTTAAAATAAGGTGACGAAAATGAATTGTATTGCTATGTGGAGATGGTAAGTAGTATGTACGCACGAGTGATAGTTGGACATCACATTTGATGGAAGAGAGGGTGGATAATTTTAGATTCACAATTATAATAACATTTAATATCACATAGGATAAAATTATTTATTACTTTATGATAAATACCATATATTTAGATGAGAGAAATGAAAAAGTAAAAAAAAGTGACCAGTGATGGTAGTTACCTATTGATGAAATAAATCATTTAGATCTCTTCATAAGGAACCTAGGGTTGGTATTTTTCAAATACCAGAACCTCTAAAAATGTTATTAGTATTTTTATAAGTAAAATTATGTGGGTTTTATTGACCTATATGGACAAATGTGATGTCTAAAATTGGGATAAAGGGGTGTGTATTTATAAGGGATGGAAGTGGAACACTTGGAGTTTTCTAAGTGATTAAAATATAACCAATTTATTTTAAAGAAATTTGATTAAAAATAAACATATATTTGAAGATTATAATTATAATTTCAATGTATCATCATCCAATGATATGTATATAGTATTTAGTGTAATTTTAAATTATTTCATTTGGTTTTACCTAATTGTTTAATGATTTTAATTGTAACCATGGAAATGATTATTTTTATTATTAATGAGTTGTAATTTAACGTATAGTTTGTTAATTTTCAATTAAATGTAAAAAAGGATAATATTTTCGACCACAACTCATCCCACTAGTCCTCATTCAATATTTTAATTTTATTAGTGACTTTAAGAAAATATTATTTTCATAACATATCAATAATGACATGTTTTTTACTATTCATTTGTGTTGACTACAAATAAATCATGACAAAAATAATTCTAATATAATAGTTTAACAAATAACCAGTGCATTATATTCATCTATAAAATTATTTTAACATTATTAATAACACGAATTATGTTATATTTATCATTTTAAAAATCATTTTTTTATTTTTATATTAATTGAAAAGATATTCGGTTAGTGTTTCATAAGTAGTTGAGGTAATTATATAATCACTAAAAAAATACAAGTTGGAAATTTTTTTCATTATTTCAAACATAAAACTAAATATTAATTCATAAATTTTTTATCACTATTTCAACACATAAGATTTTATTAAAAACACGAGAGTTAAATTTTTGTATTTTTCGTTACTCTAAATATTATATAGTTAATTTTCTGGGAAAAAATATCTCTTAAATAGTAAAAATTAGATACTATGGTGATTAGGTTCTAATTACTTTAATTCAATAAGAATTAGTATGAAAAATTTTGATCTTTACATTAATTTTTGACATTGGCTAACAATATTTATCCATTACTGAGGTGACAAGTTTTATCATAGTTACTATTCATAATGACCAACAATAGAGGACATATTTATCAAATATGATCCTCTTGATTCCAAATATGATATTTATTCTTCTAGATTCAATTTATATATTTGTAAAAAATTAGTTTTATCAAATGATTTCAAAATTTTAAGAATCATTTTTTTAGAAAAATACATTTTAAAAGCATAAAACTAGATTTATTCTTATGACATGCATAGTAAAACCAACAGATAAATGAAAATTTTTTAAAATAATAAATAATATATAAAATAAACTATATTTATTGAAAATTGGTGATCAATTTAACTTATTATCGTAAAATAAATTGGTTTCATAAAAACTATATTTCAAACAAACTTCTATTTTTTCATTCAAATTTATTTATTTTAATTTATAATAAATTTATAACCAAATATTTAATTTTATAAATATATAAAGTAGAATGTCATTTAGAATATAGTTATTCATATTCATATCCAAGATTTTTAAATACAATGTCATAATGATCACAAGTAAATAATATTATAATAGTGGATCTTCATTCACATTATCTCAGTGTTTCATGTAATTCATGCTATTGAAGAAATTTAATTTTTTATTAAATGATATTTAACATAAATTATAGGGTGTTATATTATACCCCCTTAAAATAATTTATTATTAATAATTACATAACTCTATTTTAAAAATATTTCATCCTCATTTTATCATCATGATCCAATGTAGCTTCCTAAATTTAAAGATTTCACCACAAAATGTTGACTATGTGTGTTGTATTGTTTCATAGTAATTTTTTTTTCTGGTCAAAAATATCCACCATTTTTTTCTCATGAGATTAATGTTTTTCTAGTGTAATTATCTCTGAGTTAATTAAATGTGAAGTAGAAGGTATGTACGTTATCATTTGAGATACATACTACACATCATGAGCTTGAGAGAGATTTGGGAGATGTTACAAGTGATACGCTAAATCCCTGATATAGTCAAGAATCATGAAGTGACCAAGGTACCAATATCTATGCTTTCCCTTATTTATAAATATCCTTCTATTATCCTAGGTAGATACTCATAGGAACACCATGTCACTATCTTCAGACATCATACCTCGTGGATGGAAATCAAAATAACTTTTTCAAATATGATCCCCCCTTATGTGTCATTGAATGGCTCTTACAATATCTTACGCATCATCCTCTATATCAGGTTCCAATAGAATTTTTTCCAAACATCATTCTTGAATATTGTAGTTCTATAATATTTTATAGAGATTTATTTATAAAGATCCACCTTAATACATGAGTAAAAGAATTTTTGTAAGAAAATCCCACCAAATGTAGGTGCTGATTCTAAACACCATTGAAATCCAAATAAAATACTCTCAACATGTCTTCCAATGTTTCAAGGTTCCTCTTATACATGACTTCTATATAAAGATGATATGCAGTTCTTAAACTAAACACTATTTCTATATCTAGCTGAAGAATTCACTAGAACAATGAGGTTAACCTCAGTTCTAAATATGATATAATATAATGCAGTACTGCATGAAATATAAAACATCTTTAATGTATATTTTTAAAATATGTTCAAGAGATAAATATACTGTAATATAAATAAAATATTATCATTTCTCAATTACATTGACTAATAAGCATACTAATATGTTCCCTTTAGATATTTTGGAGATTTTAATTATGAAATTCATAGTGATATTTTCCCATATTCATTATAGAATGGGTAATTATTGTAATAATCCATTAAACAGTTATTTGAAAGCCATAACATGATAGGAATGAAAGAACCAGGATATGTACTCGGAAATATCCCTTTACATATTTTCCTAGCACAAATACTCTTTCAAATCTCTATACATATTCTTGCTTCCAGGATGAATAGAGAATGATGAACTCAAATATTCATATAACAAATATTTCTTTTTGTCTAGTATATATGGGATACATACATTAATGTGGAAAAAAAATTGTTAATTCCTCCATGTGATATCAATTGATAAATTTATATTTTCTCAAACAGAACCAACTACAAATGCATAATAAATTTGATGCATGAGGTTGATCCCATATAAAGTGGGGAATGCAGTAGAAAACATTCGAATAATGGTCAGTTCATAAAAAATTTGGGTATATTTTATAAAACTAGCGATGGAAATTTATTTATTACACATAATGAAAATTATAGTAAATGTATAATATTGAAATTTCAGGATCAATTTATTGGTATAGAAAAAGTATAATCTAAAATCTAGATTGTAATATACCAATTTCAATGGTTGAAAAGTAGTGAAGAATACACCAATTGATCTTGGTAAAACCAATTGGATCAACCTAATCGATCATATACTCCATTTAATAGAGTAGTTGAAACCCTATATGTTGGAAGCATGGATTAATGTTAAAAATAACCATGGGATATTTGTCCATGCCATAACAACTTCAAAAAGTTCATTGTCACTATATTACAACATTGATAGTCTTGGTATGTTTAGTCAAATTAGATATGAAATTTTTTTAAACATAATTACATGTTATAGGTTTAGCCAACATCAATTTTGTATACTCCTTAGGCTGACACAACCCCAACAGTCGAACCCAAAATATAATCATATTATCCATGTATGATTGAATTAAATCATTTTTTGGGAAAATAATTCATTATCTACATTATGAATTAATGATTCAAAATACAATGATGAGTCATATATATTACATGTCTAAGTGAATATATGGGAGTGAATGAGAAGAATAATTAAAAAAACTGAGATACTTTAATTTAGCTATAAATCAAAAAACATTATATTAAATAAATAAAATGAAAACAACAAAGAATAATGAAAACCAATCTATAAAAAATTTAGTGATGGAACCCTATGGCATCCACCCTGTAGTCGATCCTCTCTACACCCATAATAGAATTAAATTCCATTTCTCCTTTTCAGAACCCACTTTTAGTAATCCTATAAATATGCCTCAAAATATTTTTGGTCAAAGATATCCTTTAATAGAGAATTGAGACAAAATATATATCTCCCATAAATAGATACATTAACAGTTGACAATTTGTTAGTCTATCATATGACTTCATGTCCTATAAGATTACATGATGTGTAATATTTAGGCCTAAAAATATTTAAGTCATTAATAATAATATGAATATCATTTTAGGGATTAATGACATGTGTTATGAATTGACACTATGTGTTCCATCTTTAAATAGGTGATATTAACTCATATAGCTATTATTTAACTTCACACCCAACAAATGCATAACATGTTTCATTAATTATTTTTGTGTATTGATTAAATTATGTACAAATTGTTTTTATAGATAGAAAATCCCCTTTTCCTTTTTATTT
The DNA here is from genome assembly GCA_963277665.1 of Viscum album. Lineage (NCBI taxonomy): Eukaryota > Viridiplantae > Streptophyta > Magnoliopsida > Santalales > Viscaceae > Viscum > Viscum album. The sequence goes on from OY728127.1 coordinate 118,379,117, forward strand.
AATTTTGTCCCACTATAATCTCCTGTGATCATCTAATAATTATATAATATCCCCTTTTAATTGATTTATTGATCGCATTAGTATAAATCTTCAATATCAACATCAACATAAATTTTTTATGGGTGAAATTAAGTGGATTATTGTAATGTGCCTTTATGTTCCTCAATTTACATGTACTCATTCATATTTTTCTAAATTTTAGTCCTTCATAAAAATAATTATTACATAAATATATTCAATGAAATTCAACATTAAAAAATTTATATTAACATAATTCACATATAAAACCACATTAATATATGGATATAATTTATAAATATATATATCATAAATTATTACTTGAACTATATCATTCTATCATGATCATGGTTAAACTATAGAACATTAATCACCTTCTTCTATAATTACACATCCTCCTTTACCGCCATCGTAATTATCTTATGGATGGATAGTTGATCCCTAATCTGGCAATGTTTAGAGAATTCCCCATTTTTATGATTTTGAGATCCATCCTTTTAAAATCCATAAATATAAGATCTTTATAAATAATAATCTTGGAAAAACCAGATTGGTATTTCTTTCTCATAGAATCATCCACCTTATTTACTTTCCCAGGGTGATAATGTATATGCCAATCATAAATATCAATCAAATATAACAATATTCTTTTTAGAATACTCAACTCTTTATATTTAAATATTTTATTCAATATTTGTTTATTACTATATATATAACATATTTTACTATACAGTTAATGCCTCAATATATTCAATGATAAAATGAATAATCTAACTCCAAATCACGAGACATGTAATTTTTCTCATGATAATTTTTTTATTGAGAGTCATATGATATAATCCTTTCATTTTTCATGAGTCCACATCCATGTAATTTTTTTTATGTATCAATAGAGATTAAAAATCCTTCTCCACTGAATTACATTGTAATTATAATCTCGATGAACAAGATTCTATTAAATTCATTGAAAACCTCTTCACATTCAAATTTCCTTAAGAACATAACCCCATTATTGGTCAACATGCTGACTGTATTTGATATTATTGAGAAATATATCTCAATTTTTTGGTAGTATACGACCAATCATTGAAAATTTGGCAATTTGGTTACTATGGTGGATTTAGGATTTTCAATAATGACTTCCATCATTAAAGGATCCACTGATATACCCCCACATAAGATTGTATGACCAATTAATGAATCATTCTATATAAAATGTTCACACATGGAAAATTGATCAGGAAACTTATTATTTATTATGGCTTTCTGCACAATTCTCAAATTTCATTCATGGACAATTAGTTTTTTATACATAATAATATTATCTTTAGTGACGTCCACAAACTAATCTAGGTCATCATTAATGACACTATTTACTACATCCATTATAATAAAAGTATCAGTGTAAAGTCTAAATTTCGTTAATATATGATTATAATGAACATAAACCATATAAAAGGGTTTTTTGGGTATATCCTCTTTCTTAGTAATTATATGATGATTTCCAAATTAAAGATAAATATTTCAAAAATTAGAGAACCTCTTAATTGATCAATGGAATCATATATATGGGGTAGAGGATTATTTTTATTAATAGTGATTTTTTTAAGTATCTAATAATAAATTAAATCATTCATGACCCATATTTCTTCATAAAAAATAGGCGGAAACTATGGAGAAGCACTATACATAATGTGTCCCTTGTCTAAATTCTACTAGAGTTTATTTTTCGTTTCCTATAACTCAATAATGGCCATTCAATATGGTGTATTTGAAATTGGTTTTCAACCATGTATGTGTTTTATTGAAATTTCAGCATCATGATTCATATGAAAATTATTAAAGTACTCGAAAAATATGTAACTATATTACTGAATAATATTAGAATTTTTAATGTTGAGTTTATCCACTACAATTTAAAATAATTCTTTCTCATGAATAGAAAGATAAACTAACATGATATAATTAATTTATAATGGGAATCCAGTTTCATCGTTAAATAGAGAAAGAATAATAAAATTCTAATGAATAATATTCGAACAATATTCTATTAAATAAGAGATACTAACATGAGTTGTTTCCATCCTATCATTATTATTTTTCACTGATAACTAAATATATAATATATGAGTTAGTGATGTGATACCCTTAGAATATTAGACAGGTTAAAAAGAGTTGGAAGAACCAGAATAAAAATTACAATATTGGAGGGGGTGATAAGTGAAATTTTCCCCGCATCACAGGGAACTTCCACTTAGGATGCAGTAATTGAATATTATTATCCTCTACCCATAGATTATTTTCATATATGATCACATGAAATTTGGCTATTTGGTTATAATAGTTCCCCATGTCCTTATTGTTAAAGTACCATATGTTGATGGCTTCTAACCTATCTAATCATTAATGGGCATGATTGATTTGTTTTCTATAGATGAAAAAACCTTTTCCTTTTAAAAATGAACCCATTTATTCTTTTCTATAAGTATTATATGATAGATAATTTATCTTTATATTCTCCCCCTAATAAATTTTATTACCTATTATCCTATTCGTATATTAGTGTTAATTGAATCTATAAGACTAAGAGAATCATTTATCTATATTGGAAACTCATGATTAGAATTCATTATATGATGATGTTGTTAGGGAGACGTGTATTCTTTAATGGTTTTTATTAATCCCATAAATGAAATAGAGAATCATACTATTTGGATTATTTATGTAGTCAGAAACAATTCATTCTAACCATTTGATGTTAGATTCGTAGATTTCAATATTTTCCTCTTCTTTTAGTCTTACACTCGATAATGTTCTCATCATTTCAACTCATTAATTGTTAGGATGATATCTATTCCTGAAAAGTTTCTTTATATTCATCATTTACAATATCTATATTTCTCCCTAATTATTATAGTATTTAATAAATGATAACCAATGATCTGTATTCCATGATACAAGATAAACTTTCTTTCAAACCGTCATTCATTCATTAATTTGCAATGGGATAAATATATTCTATAAGGAACATATAATTTTCACAATTAAAAATAGATTTATACTCCCTTTGAATGATCGTTTTTATTGATGTAAGAAGAATTATATCATTGTTACCACATGATTTAGATCATCATATATCTCTATATGAGTAATGATATTGGTCATAACATGATTCAACTGTCCTAATGTAGTTAAATTTGTTTATCTCTTGTATCAGCACCAGATAAGGAATTATTATCTTTCCCATGAGTCCTATAACTACATGGATTATGTTCATCAATATGGTTCCCCATCCATATGATAAGTTCCATTTTTATAAAATTTAATATGCTAGATTAGAACATAACATTTTTAACCATAATATATAATTTTGAATCTAATAAAATAGTTAACATCAATTGAAAATATATACATAACTAATCTAAAAATGGTAAAACTTGTTTCATTGAGTATATAATCTAAAAATAAAAATGCAAGTAAATATTTCATAATGGTACGAAAATTAATTTTGAATTAACCTACTAATATAGCATGGGATATTCAAACCATGTTTGTTGTAAGGGAATAATCATTTTACATCATAAGGTTGTACATGATTTACGTGAATAACACTTATCATGGTAATTATCCCGATATGCATCTATTTTTAAAAAATACACCTATAGTGTGTATACAGGAATGTATTTCTAGGAAACCCACATAATCTCTACCATACAATAAAATTGTGATCTTATCCTACACATAGAATTATCCTCAAAGTCATTCATGGGGTTATAATCAGGAAACTATGTTTTCAACAATACAGTACTCAAGGTTTCTGATAAAATTGATTGGATAATGACTACAATGACCGCAATCCCAGAGACAGTGGTTACATTATTACTTTGGATTTAGATATATTTGATCACATCCAAATGGAATCGATGATATTTTATTTTAGATAAATAGGATACATACATGAAATCCCACATTTATTGACATCATAAAATTAAAAATGTTATTTTCCATGAAGACACCATTATTTTAATTAGAATACCCCTTAATATCAATTAGGATACACTTCCTAAGATCTAATGGACAATAAATAAAATAAAGGAAAGAGATTATATTCTCATTAAGGGTATGCGTACAATAGAAGCTAATGAATGAATTAATAATACAGTTTGAATAAATGATAATGAAATAATTCCATATAAAAGAATCATATGAGTTTGAATCTTTTACACAAATATAATAATTGTTAAAATAATCAAATGGAAATTAATAAATGATTTTATAATGACGGAATTCATAATTATGGACAAAAAAATATTTTTTTGGTTCCTCATCTTAAGTCATCAAAAACATACACTTAAGGCCTCATGATTGTTAAAATTACAAAATTGGGAAATGCATTTTATAAGTACTTAATATAGTATTTCTTATTAGAGATAAAAATCCATTAATGGGATTTTATTATTCTTGGCCCCAACCATAACCCAATATTTTTATTGTATTCATCACATAAAAAAACAACACAATTTAATCCCCATGACTCAAATATTAATAATTATCCATTTTGGAAGAAGTAGCATATGAAATATCAGTATCTTCCTTATTAAAACTAATCATAAATCATCCAAAATAAATCTAGTGGATAGTATAATAGATTATATCTTCATTATATTATTATATTCAACAAAGGATGTGACATAAATTAAAATATATTTAAAAGCACACTGGAAAATTTCTTGGTGAATATTCCCCATTTCCAATAGAAATAACATTTTTAAAAAATAATAATTTCATTAATATAAAATAGAATCATTTTATTTGGAAATAACATTGAAAAAAAATATTAATCTTCAAATTAAGGATTGTTCCAAATGGTCTGAAATTTAATAAATGTCTTTTATGTTAAGAAGACATTTTATTCACACTTTTTTAAAAAAAGTCCTTATTTCAAAAAATGAAAATAATATTACATATAAACCATTTTTAAATATAAATACATGGGTTAAAATGTTTTTAATAAATTATTGGGTAACATGAAAAATTATGGAAAATATAGACATGGATGAAAAAATTTCATTAATATATAGAAATACAAAATTAGTTTTCCATAAATTATCTTTTTCATATATTGAGTATTTAAGATGATGAAGATTAAAGGAAAAATTAATATTTATATAAATAACCATAGTTGAATAAAATATATTGGTTTAAATATATACATATAAAATAATTACTCCATCCAGGACTCAAACATAAACAATCCCAAATAATTATAATATTGTAAAATATACCCTTACATCATATATAATTTCATTCTTATGTGTTAGAACCTCCTTTCTAATAATTATAGATTTATTATACAACTATTACATAACCATACACATATATATCACCCCAAATATTTTTTACATATAATCAATTATCACCCATTTATTAACATTTTTCTGATAAATTCACAATTAATGGTGATAGCTACTATCGTTTTAATTAGGGGTTATGTTTATTGGAAATATTACTTCTCAATGGATCATGGTTACATAATTTCTAGAAAATTAATCAGGATATAAATATCAAATATATTCCTTATACACCTAATTACAGTCTTACATAGAATTTAGATAGACATAAATCAATTAGACTATTCAGGGATATGGTGGTCATACATAAAAATAAATGTTGTTTTCATTTTTTGAGGCATTGAATGAAAGAATGATATAAAATAAATAAATATTATAGAATAATATTTATATAATATTTATAATATAACTTCATTAAATCCATCATTATTAGAATCTATAAAAAGAAGAAATGAAAAACATATCATATCGCTTCATTGATGTTGTAGTCCACAGGTACACACGAGCAACATTTTCATTTATCAATTGATTGGAAGGTAAGAATTTATATGTGATATTATAATTCAATAAGTATATTTATTTCATGAATATCTTATATAAACATTAAACTCATATCAATACCCATCCATAAAATATGGTGATAAAAATTAATTTTATCACTATTTGGGGACTGTAAGTCGTTTGTATGCACGAGTGATAATTTCACTTCTCATTTGTTGAAAGAGAGGGTTCATAATGGTTGTTTAATAATAATATTATATCTTCAGAATATATAGGATACATAATATATTATTTTATTATTAATACCACAAATTTATATGATATAAAATAAAAGTTAAAAAGGAAAGTTATTGGTTAAGGACACAACAATTTCTGGGAAATAAATCATTTTTATCTCCACATAAAAACTCACAGATTCGAATTTCTCATTAAAAAAAACTATATAAATTTTACATGGAGTTTTATATGATAAATTATTATTAGTTGGTCAACTTTGATGGATATAGGTATTGTAGATAATTTAGATAAATGGGTTTCCTTTAATAAGGGACGAAAATGACACACATAGAATTTTAAAAATGAATAAAATATAACAAAATTTTGATCAATAAATATTCTTTATATTTTTTGAAATACTGGGTGAAAAGGAGAATAAATTCATTATATCATCATCCAATCAATGTTTGGTAGGTTTTTGTGTCACTTAAATCCTTATGATTTGGTTCAACCCCTTTGTTAACTAATATTAATCTTAAATGTAGTAATAAATTATTTTAATATTAAAAGGTTATTTTTCAACATATAAGGTAAAAATTGACTCATAAATGGATAAGGGATGAAATTTTATTCATATATTATCCCCCTTCTCCCCTTTGAATAATTTTATGTTCATTATATTATCTAATATATTTTATTTTCATAAAATATCATTAATGTCATATGTGACATGATTCAATCAATTTTTCTTCAAATAAATATATACAAATATGTAATTACAATATGATCCATTAAGAAATAAGTATTATGTTATATTAATTTTTTAAATTCTTGGAACACTAGAACTAACTCAAATTATACTACTTGTTATATTTATAATATTTCTTATTTAATTTTTCTATTAATTGAACTAATATTGAGTTTGTGTTGCGTAAGAATATAAGGTAATTATATAATGAAAAAAAATTATAAATAAATTACCATCATGAGTATAATTAAATTATCATAATAATAAAAATTAATATTCATTAAAAAAATTAACCCTATATTAAAATGTAAGATATTTTTAAAATAAAGAGGTTTCAATTTTGTATTTTTATTTTCATTAAATATTATATTGGTAAAGTTTGTTGGAAAAAATCCCTTAGAAAATAAATTTTTAGCCTAACCTTATAAGGTTAATATTACATTCATCTGATATAAATTACGATGAAAATAGTCACATTAACATTAAGTTTTAACCATGTTTAACCCAATTTAATCATTTTTATGGTGATAAATTTTACCAGCCATACTATTAATAATGACTAAAAAATGGGAATATTTATAAAATATTAACCTTATAATTTACAATTTGGTATCAAATTTTTATGTTAAAATTTCTATAAGTGGAAAATATTAATTGTAAAATTAGTGCACAAAATGCTATAAAACCTATTTTTATGAATAATGTAGTTTGTAATCATAAAATTAATATATTATTATACCATGCCTAATAAAAAATCTCAAGGACTTTCAAAATATTGGATTGAATATATAATATATTAATTTAATTAAAATAAATCACCAATATTTCCCAATATAATTTTTATTAAAAAAATACATTACATGCATAACAGCAATTTTTATATCAAACATTTATTTTGACTTCAAATGAATCAAATTTTAACTTCAAATCAATTTATACTTAATAAATTGTGTTTATGAAAGAGTAAACTATTATTTTTTCATAATTAAATTATTTATATTTATACCTACATATTTTAATGGGATGGTTATAATAGTCACATTTAAAAGTTTATTTAATAGTAGAGTGTGGTTTATATAAACTCAATATTTCGAGTAACACAAACTTTCCAAAAAAATTTATTAACATAAATATGAAATAGATCACAAAATATGCAGGTATTAAAAACACTATGTCAAGGTTGTAATATTTTCGCTCCGTATTTTATAAATATTTCAACATTGATTCTTATAAATACAGGATACCTATGTACACTTGGATCCCCTATCTTAATTCCAACTGAAATTCCAATCCACATTTCCTACATCATCCAAATCATTGGAACTCTTCATCCATATAGTTTACTACTGATCCTAAAGTGAAAAATTAACATATTTTATATATCCATCTGTGTTTGTTGTTTTATATGATAATTACTAGAGGTTTTGTATAGATTATATCATCCAAGATATAAATATGATGATTTATGTGATGTTGTTCAAAAAATTAATAACTAATTTTTCGTGGATGAAGGAACATAGTCTACTAAATTTTGGTAGTCTATTTGAGTATTTTGGGAATGGAATATAATCAGTTTAGAAGAGTTTGATAGGATACATAATAGTTAATCTATATTTAAAAAGGTTATATAAAGGTAATATTTCTATTCTAATACCTGTGAAAGATGTCTCTAAGTATTTATATGCCATAATAATGTAGTTCACTAATTATTTAATTGAAAGTAATGTAAATGATACACTCTGTAAGGGTAAAAATCATTGAAATTGTGATTTTCAGCTATATAAATGTTGAGGTTTCAAGAATTTAGTAAGGAATTCATCATCTCTGGACATTATTTATGTGGTTGATCGAAATCTTGATCATGCAGTTGATCCAGGAGGAAGGAATAGTTGATTCACCAACTACATTGAGGAAAAACTTCTGTTCAGTATATATTATTTCATATAGATGATATAGATTTATTTTAATTGTTGACACAGTTCTTCATTTGGATGATATAACATGGTGAATCTAAGCTTGTTCATGCGGTCAATCACAAACAACCGATCCATGAAATTATATGTGAAGGGTATTCAATGATTTTGGGAATGGGTATGTTGTAATTTCGAGAAATTTATTATTCTAATAAAATTAATTAAAATGATTATAATAAACTATGAATGAAAGTAATATCACAATGAAATTGTGATTCAATTCCAGAATGATGCTTTTGTTTCTAATATAAGATCAACATCGTATGTACAAGTGTCTATATGGAAGCAATTCATGTGGCCATAAATTTAAAATATCAATTAATATTAATTATATATATTTTACAGATATAAAAAATTTAAAATTTCTTTAGTCTTAAAACTATATTTAAATAAATATATGAATTTGGATTTAATGAGTTTGAATTAGATTCAAAATATGAGAAGATCGTACTCTAAAATATCATTGAGATTCCATAACATGAATATGGGAATATAAACTATTATATTAAGATAATAATTATGATGATATTATTTGAGTGAGTAAATATGTTGAGGTAATGGAGTTGAAATAAGATATAATTATTAAAGAAACTTTCCGACACTGTGGAATAATCTTGAGGGGCCCAATATACATAGTGTTTGGGAGAGATATCGATCAGAATCTTGGATGCATTGAAGATTATGATGATCTATATTTAACCCATGTAAATGTGAAGGCTGAGGATGATATATATCACTCAATATCCATAGGAAGAATTTAGTCTAGTAATATTACTGAAGATATTAATTGAGTACATTAAATACCTCCGGATTCATCTGCTCATGGAAGGGTATTAGAAGCAATTCAAATGTATTTATATCATGGATAATCATTTCAGGAGTTTTTGTCTTTTAAAATGGATTGAAGAAGGCAAGGAACATATTAGATCATACATATAGTTTTTTATGATAATTTAATATCATAGATAGTCCATGATGGTGGGAATTATAAATATGGAAATGATTAGTATTTTTATCCAAACCTTGTAAATATTCTGTGAAATTCACTTCTCTACTACTAAAATACATAATTGTGAGGTTGTAAGAAAACATTGAGTGGGTCAAGAACCATAACATGTTCTAAATGATAAATTAATAAATATAAAATATAGTGTACGATTGACCCCCCTGGATAGTTCTTAATTAATCATTTGGTTCTATAGATATGATCCATATATTCATCTTCTAGATCAATCAATAAAATTCTTTTACAAAATTTGGATTTTTAAAATACCACCTCTACATTTTGCCTTTTCATACATCCTTAATAATCAGAACACATTTATCTTTTTTTTATTACATTGTAAAATATTCATATAAAAAACAATGAATGAAGTTCTATTATTTTTAAAATAGTTTGTTGGCGAAATATTTATTACTAATTAGATTCTATATTTATATATGATTCCACAAAACATAATTATTTACTTATGATTATATGTGACAATAGAATTAACATACCCTTACAGAAGATCCTTATTTGTATAGGGTTCATTAATAATAATAATATGTGCCCTGATTCATTATGTTTCGAGATATGTAGTGATGCATAGAGCAATTTTCCTATTCATATAAACAAAATTCCCCATCATTATTTGGATCCATACATGATAGTGAGATATGTTAAAGAGTAATTAGTGAATAACACCATTCCCCATTTATCAATATTCACCAAAACCAAATTCCTTCACATATATAGGTGATCTATGAGTGTCCTGATTCCTATTATTATAGATAATGTTTAATGTCATGGACCACTAACCCACGGATTATCTATGGATCTCAATAAAACACCTTCATTATCATGAAATATAGATCCTTTGTGTTCATGTAATTTTCTCATAAATAGGTCATGTTTTATAAAAACATCATTTTATTATGTATCAATCCAAATCATTGTATGACCCTTATCAAATCGCTTTGAATATGTAATCATATTCTAGGAAAAATGATTTATTCCAATTTGAGGAGATGCATACTAAAATTTGGGCCACCTCATTAAAAATGCACCATTAGATGTAACTAAATCTAGTTAGAGAAACCTCACATCCTTGTTGTATTATGTTTAACATCATGACATTGGTCCAACCTGTGAGACTTTATAAAAAACATTGGCCTCTATTCCATTTGTCGTAGATCTAGAATTCCCCCTGCTAGGAAGAAATCTAATCTACATAGGGGTATTTTATATGAAATATATGAGGATTGATTACTAATGCTTTAGTATATGTTTTGATTCTCATATTAGATATATTGTTCCCAATTATGGATCAAAATAAAATAATTACTCCATATTTATAGTTGAATACTCTCCCTTCACATTGGGTTTCCCCTTAATAGGTACAACATTAAGAAGAATCCATCTTATCTTATGCATGAGAATGATCAGTGTAAGACCTATAATATATGGTTTTACCACCACAAACATATACCATGGTCAAAATATACCCAATTTTTTAGGGTACTAATTTTATGACATTAGAGTTCTTTTCAACCATGTCTAATCTCAATGAACATAAACATTATAGCAGAATGACCTTCCCATGTGAGAGTACACTATGTAGTGTGTGGCTCATCTTATAATCACATTAACTACATTGGTATACCCTATGTGGCCTAAATTCCTTTATTGAGAACTAGATCTATGTATAATCATCACCAACACATTGATCCTTATCCATGGTTCCATGGTAAAATAAAAATTCCCCCATCTATAATTTATGAGATAAACATGCATAGGTGACATCATGAATGAGTTCTTTATCCATGAACCTATAAAAAAATTCTCCCTTATATAAAATCACTATTTCTATAAAGACACTAAGTATATGTTTTCATATTCCTTGAAAAATTTCTTGGTTAACCTTAAATATAACCCAAAAATGGACCATAGATTATAAAAAAAATATTGATTTATTATCATGACCTCAGGATATGTAGTGATGCCTAGATCCCCTATTTTATGTCTGTAAGTAAATCATCACAAATATGATTTATCATTTCATCGTCTATAAACTACTCATTCAAGGTAATTTTATGAATGTAACATTCCATTCGTACATTGGATATTTTCATACATTTATCATAATTTGTGTATTAAGTGTTTGAGTCACTCTAATCCTTTAATTACTACCACTAATGAGTGTATTAAACTCTATGGGAATCATATTCATCTCTTGATGCCTATATACATGTTTCATAGAAATTATAAAGGAAGGAATGGATGGTTTATGGAGAATTTTAGAGGAAAAAGGCCCAAAATCAATCAAAGGGTCTATTCTGTGAAGCTTGCCACCTTTGTAAATAGATAATGATCCTGGATTTATCAGGACTTGGATTGAATTTTTTACGCATGAAGGCCTAACGATATAATATTTAAAGCATATGTACCTATTTCCAATGATCATGATGAGAACATTAATGTATCACTATGATCTTCATGCTATGGGACCACAATGTCATGAATCACTTCACACATGCACGGAGACCTGAGGATGATCTGTGTGTAATGAATTTCAGAATCATAGATCCCATCCAATCATGAATCTCAAAAATATTCACGATACCCACTAATATTCATGAAACACAGTTTTATATAAATAACCCTTGTAGTCCAAATTTTGAGAGAAGAAGACCATTAAACTTAAAAACTTTTTCCCATTATTATGAACCACCTGAAAATCATGAACAGAAGAGAAAATGTACCACTGAAGTTATTTTGTCATTGTGAAACTACTTCTCTTGTGTTCGTGAGATAATCAAACTAATGTGGGGATGTATTTGAAAAAAGACCTATTTTTTATAGAAAAATAATCCCGTTTGTGGAACATGGGGCTTCATGGGGTTTCTATCCATTGAGAACCCAAACCCATGGAAACCAAAACATCCCTACAAGGTTGGGTCACCCAATTTGGCAATGCCTACCCCATCTTAAAGCCCCTCCTCCCCACCACACCCACCCCCAAGGACCCAATGCATTGAAATACCTTCATTTGTAAACATCCAATATGCATGAATCCCCTCTCTAGGACCTCTCCATGGCGCATCCCTTATACTCACACCCATCACGATGTTCGAGATCCCATGGCCCCCATACTAATCGATGACCAGTACAAATACACCTCGAGTCTCCATGTGACCTTTTCCACCGACACTTGTGTCGTCCCACTTCATCGGATGGGCAACCTATGTCATTGGATTTCATTTTACTTAAATTAATTGGCACCATGGACCTCTTATCTTATCATAATACATACAATAATGTATTCCTCATGATTGAACACACATACATGGAAGTTCAACATCATAGACCACATAAAGGTTAATGATCGGTGGCCATACAATCCATAAGTTTGTGGTGTCAACCATAACATTCCTAAGATACATGACATAAAACTATCTAGTTCCATATACTAGTCATATGAAATTAAACAACATGATATCATTCTAATCACAAAACGAGAATTTATAGTCTTACCCAGTGTGAAAAACACATAATTCCCCACGCACGATCATCATGGGATACCACCTTCATCCATCCACAAGATGTGACACCCACAATGGGGACCTTTAATGCATAATCCCCACAATATATTCCCTATATATAGAATGTGACATTGATACAAGGAACCTTCCACCTTTATGCCCCACACCATTCCCCTAATAGTGATCCTCTTTTAACATGAAGTTTGTATGTGTAAGACCCACACCATCAACCTTATATTACTCTTTCTTTACATGATCATCCTTACTTCATCACTTTAAACTACATGGATCAATCATGTCACACTACCTTAATCTATGACATAAAAATGTGGGTTTTGATCTATGTCTTCTAAACGGGTTATGTATGATGCATCTATGCGGTTCAATAATGACATCGGTAAACTATCAGTTTGTAAAATCTTCCCTTGTAGGGACAAAACACATAGATTCGACATCATAGGGTATTTTGGTCCACAACTACATATCCACCTTGATGGGGTGTTCAGATATCCCACATTGGATTTGCCTCTATGGTGTGTTCTAATCCACAACATCAGATCTTCCTCTATGGAGAGTTCTAATCCTTCTGTAAATTTTCGAGGTATAAAATCACCACTCCTAGGTACAGACCACTTGGATCCTTATACACAAGTTATCACAATCCACAATGTCATATCCTCCACCATGGGGTTGTTATGATCCTTTGGGAAACTGTCCTAGTGTGAAATCTTCACTCCTTGGGACACAACCCCCAAATTAGGATCCACAGGGTGTTCTAATTCATGGAACTGGCTCCACCACCAAGGGTTGTTCGGATCCATTTCATTAGTAATCCCATCTATGAAATCATCCCTTTTAGGGACACACCTCCATGATTTACCACCAAGGGACATTATAATCCAATTATCATGTCTCCACAAAATTTCAAACTCATGCACTGATTCATTTCAATATGACATTCCATTCCATCTACTAATGATGTAGAACTTGTAACCTAGAACAGAATACACACCTTGTTTATTAAGAAAGGAATTATTGATGTAAATAACCTTGAAAACATACACACCTTCGATCAATTATCTATTGATTGACTTGGGATTCCTTGTGTTTTGTGCCTATGATGCATCATATTAGATTCCCTCATAAGATTATGTTTTTTAGGTGAGAAATAAACCCAGTGTACAATCACTCACAGAGATACCCAATGTGACTACTCTCATGAAAGAATGATGCTTCCCTATAGATATAGAATTACTACGATTATCCATCTTATATATATATGGAATCTAGAATGAGTTTGATGAACATGAAATAATTTATGAGGGAGTCTCAGACCATGAACCAATCAAAAAGGAGAAATCCATGGATGCAATAAATGATATCACATCATCCTTCTTTAATCCAGGATCCTACATCACCAATGAATGTGATGAAATATAATATCTTTTTGAAAGTGGGAGTGCAGGACATCAAAATAAAATTTGAATGTGATGATCAAGTGGTTCCCTAAAAATGTTTTGGAAACAAAAATGTTGAATGCAATGTTAAACTATTATAATAAATTATGTGTACTAGTAATGTTTATGGATTAAAAAATAATTTCACCGAATTCCAAACATTTAGTGCAAGTTCACAGTAATAAAACAATGGGAACATTATGGGATTCACCTATGTATTGTGGTATATTTCATTAGTCATCCATAGATTGTGACCTCATTATTGTGGATACTTCCATATTTCATAATATTAGAATATGTTTATACACATTTAATGGATTCTCTTATACCTCTAGTAATAAATGAATCAACATTCCTTATAAGACTCAATCTATGGGAAATATACAATCCATCATCCATAGGCATTGGGGTTGGAGAAACAATGATGTGGTAATCCTACACTACTCGCATTTGACCATGAAATCCACCACTACATCGTCAACTCAGTACTCGTGCCCCATATCTCCCTATGAGATCATCTAAATTTTCTTAATCGACATCCTTGAATGTTGGTATGATAATAGTGGTTCATTCCAATAAGGGATATTTCTATTACAACATGAAGGAATCAGTTCCTCACTTGAATCACTGCCCCTAAGGTCGACCTTGAGGAAATACACATCGTCTTCCAATAATGAATGTATATTGGAGCCTCACACTAGAGTGATCTAGTGTCTCACTCCCCTATGTCCACGAGAAGGGGGATGCTTGTGTCGCATTAACTATGACTACAACCTATGATCTACCAAAGAGGGATCTCACCTTTCCATGTCAACGCCAGCATCGACCGACCCCACATTCCAAAGAGCATCTAGATATAACCCCTACACCACCAGCCCCAGTCGAAGCCACCTAGTGACAATGATAGTGGAAGGCTCAAGATGATTACGAAAAGGGTAATCATTTTTATATTAAGTGGACCCATCCACCACCGGTTTATCCCTACAAATACCTACAGCTAGTGGATAGGGATCCATCATTAGCTTATTTAGATAAAGACCCATGTTTCTTTAAATGATGTATGATTTAACCCTTTCTATCTTTGGAAGCACTAATATCACATAGAGGAAAACCTATGTTTACGAAATTCAGTGATTTCATCCTCCTAGAACCATTATCAACCCATAAGAGGTCCTCCATGTGATTTCAACAACCAGCAATGATGATACCAACCAATGTGGAGGTCTTCCTTTTTTCAGCACCAACAAAATAAGAGGTCCTCCCATCATTTTCCAAAATTTGTATGGACATCCACCCCATACTCCCATTTTTTAATATCGTGTTCATATCCAAGTTATTACCAACTATTATTTAGTTCCACCCCATTTCCCTACCAAACTAAATGAATTTATTCATTTTTTTCCCAACCATAGTGAACATCTTTCCCACTACATCTCTATTAAATGTGGAGGTCCTCCCTGTGATGCAACCAATCATAGAAAAGGTCCACCCCAATCCACTGAAAATAGTCACCGAGGTGCTCTCAATTTCACAACAAACAAAAGCAGAGGTAATACCCACATCAAAACTGACATGTATATAGCCCCACCCCCAATGCTGAAGTGAAATGATAAACTATAGAATATTCCTATGTATGAAGGGAGAACAATCAATGTCAAAGGTGAAATACTAGGAAACCCCAATATTTCATAAATGTTTCTCATATCTCAAATTATATGGGTATAGGAGAATCGATAACGGTTTCTCCAATCCATCTTGTATAGATTGGGGTATGATCATTACAAATTAGGGATACAATTATGGATTTCCAGGTCCATAAGAACACCAAGTCACTTCATAGTTACTTACAAGTGGAGACTCATATGGATCCCTTCAAGGGCCATGTATTATTGTCTTATTTTTTCAATGTCTTCCATCCAATCCACTTCCACCAATGATGTTAATGATTTATAAGAATTAGGGTTGGAAACATCAGATTGTGAGAATTCTATTAAGAAATAGATGGACTTCACATCCCTCACAGACAAGGTAGATGTGAAAACCCCATCCAACATGGATGGGATGGCATGTTTGGATTCCCCACCGAGAGACATTCTAGAATACATTGAACATTTGAATTACACTATTAATCCATTCATTTTCAACCAGCCACAATATTGTCCCACAGTGGTATCTCCACCTATCTCTTCACCAATGCCAATCATATATTGCGACGAAGAATAATAAGAACCTTATTTTATGAAAGAGGACATGTAGGAGGTTATATATAAAGACTATATTTTAGTTTTTTATGGACTCTTTTGACTATTAACATAATCATCATTGAGGACTTTAATGTGTTTTTGGTTGTGTGCTTCAATCAAATCATCTGGGTGATGTTTCATCACCTTTGTGATCATTGTTTCACCTAACTAAAAATTCAAGAGAACCTTGATTCTGTCAATAAGTGGTGATGATGAGTTGTAATAATGGAACCCACAATGTATTATAACCTTACATCAATAGGATACCTCTATAATATTCCAAATAACTAAATAAATATCCTCATTTTTCAATTCCTTGTTATATAAGAAGCTTCACTATATGTACGAATCAGATAATGGGTGTAGTACACTACTCCCCAATTCAGACATATCTTGTAAAATATTGGCCTATCCATCGATGATGAGGGTTTCCCTCTAGTTAATTTTATATTATACATTATATTCCCCAAACATCCAAAGGATGAATGAAATAGGGATACTTAAAAGGACCATGATAGTGAAAAACCATCTCAACAGGTGTCACAATACCAAGAAAAATTCCATGAAGGTGTCCTCAAATGTTAGTAAGGGAAATCATGGGGCCTTAGGTATCCCTCCAATGAGGCATTAACACCAACCATTTAGATCCTCAAAAGAGGTACGAAGAATTTGGAACACTCTATTCCATTCAAGGATTCATTAAAACCATAGCATAGCCCATGGTATCCAACTTGCTCAAGCATCTAGAAGAGCATAAAAGTTTCATTTCTAATGTTATTGTTGATCAACACCTAGGTTATGGTAATTCCCCAATAGACCTTATACCTACTCCAATGGGAATATTTGTCATCATTAGTCAGATTTTCCCCTTAAAGATTTGTGGCCCCTCCCATCATTCTATTGCATAATATGGGTTTATGGTGGGCGACTATAGTATGAGTTATCGAACCCACCTCAGTAACATAGCTACCCTCATCCTGACCAAATATGTGATTCTCCTCAAATTTGTTATTCACCTCTCTATGTTGATGAATATATCAATACATTATTTCTAAGAGGCACTATCAAGATAGGGAACCTCACCAAAATGACATTATAACCTCTCTAAAAACTCACTTTCATCCCCTACAGACATGAAATGTGGTAATCTTGACCGATAGAATTTTGTACCTAGTGTGGGAGGACAACATCCTAGCACCCCTAGAGTCTAGATATCAACATTTTCCCAATTAAATTGGATGGTATACCCACTTCAACAAATGGATCACTTTGTCTTATGTTTTGGACCTATTTGGGTTAAACCATAACAACATAGGCTGCAATATTTTGGTGTTTTTTCCGGACTCAGGAGGGACCTGCATTAGTCTGGTATAATCAGTTTCCCATATGGTCCATTGTTGGTTTGAAGGACCTCCATAGGATGGTCCACTACCATTTATGTAAAATACCATGTAAATAAAGAATAATAAATATTTCATATTTAATAAATTTGTTAATTAATCATTAATTTTACTTTAAAAGGGTTGCTATGCTCGATAGCATACCCGATATGCAACAACGGGTTTCTTGGAAATCTGACGTTGCACACTAATAATATAATATTATCATTTCAAATGGTAGTTAACTCCTTGTCATTGTATTATTGAGAATGAAAAAAACATACTATAATATGATTATACATGTTTTCTAAATGTATTTACATTTATCCAATAAAACGTTAGAGGATCAAAATGTGAATAAATTTAATTCTGAGCATAATTTACATTAAATGGCCGATTTACAACCTTTTAATGGAGAAAACTCTTGAAATATAGTTTTTTTCACATTAAGAAATTTTATTTTACTGAAAAAAATCATTTTTTAGAATGGGGACTTCAAAATTTACTTTGTGTAAATTTTTGGGATTTTCTCGATAATGTTCATTTTTTAATGAAAAATGAAAAATATTGCATTTTTATGAAAAACTGTGTTTTAATATAAATTATTTATATGGTTATATTAAAATTTTATTTCTTTTAATGTTTAATTAGAATATAATTTTTCAATTTAATCCATTTTTTTCCATTGTAATTAATTTCACTTTGAAATTGGACACAAACATATGTCAATCTTTTGAGGGTTTTGTTTCTTAAAAACAAGATATTTGTTTTATCAACATGGATTAATTATAAATTAATTACTTTCACTTTTATGTTTTGAATTTTGAAAAATATACATAATTTTTGAATTAGGAATGTCAAACAATTCTTATGATTAATGTTTTGTATTTTTCTGAAAAACTCCAATTTTGGATGAATAGTGAAACAACTATGTAGTAGTAAAAAAACTGACTTCTTCATTTCAATGAAATTTTACCACTTATGTGAATTAAATTTCAAAAATCCGACATACATTGTTGTTATTAGTAAGTAAAATTCAGTTCAATGAGAATAAAATAATTTGTGGTGAATAGTAACTTTTGACTTTTATTTACTACGATTTATGGTAAATTGGGTAATTCAACGTAAAAAGAATATTATATAATTCATAATTACCTTAACACTAGTCCAAACCATATTTTTTGAGTCCTTTACAACAATGGTCACCGTTGGGTCAATTTGGGGACCCCATTCAGCCACATGGGAGTGATAATGTCACTTTAGATTAATTAACATAAAGTAAAGGAAAAAATGACAAAAACAAATATATTTTTCTTAATGAATATTTAAAAGGGGTTATATAAATAATATATTTGACTATAAATATTAATTGGAAAACTAAAATTATTTCTTACATCATGGTATTTTTTATATAATTTTTAGACATCTAATAAATTAAATTATTTATGACACAATAATGAAGCAGTGATTACCTCATTCATAAATCATTTAAATAAATAAGATTATAAATATTAAAATAACATCCAAAACCGGTACAATTCTTATTTTATGATTTTATTTCTACCATGAGTCATATTATAATCTACTTTAATGAATTATGGACCTTTATAAATCGAATATCATTATATAATAAAATAATAGTTTCACACTTTCCTAAAGAGCCCCTCCACCTTATAAAAAAAGACCATTTCTAACCAATTCCTCACATCTCTCAAGATTTTTGGATAATCCATCCTATGACCAATTAAGCTCCCTACATCCCTCTCCTCCAAATATAATCATTTTCTTAGGCAGAAAGAACATCAAGAAGTCCTTTTGGTTCAAACCAATGGAAGTTACATAAATTAAAAGTAACAATTTCTCTTAACTTCTTTTCTTTTATTTTACATCTCCAACCACTAAAATCATTTTATTCCTTCTCTTTTATAACATAAAAAGTATCCTCAATATACTATTATGTTTTTATAAGAAGGTTTCATACTCAATTTACACACACCTCCATCTAATGGTTGAAGATCATACTGTTTCTATGGATGGGAAACTAACGCCACATGAAACGATGACTGTTCGATTATCTCCTACTGCCTCAGACAGTGGACACTATGATGACACTATATTTATATATTATATATATTGTGTTTAGGTTTTCATTATGCTTCTGTAATTTACTTTTATAGCATACCATTCGGGTTTCCATTATGGGTAAACGAAAAAATTTCATTTGAGGACGTGCGGACTACCGCCCCCTCAAAGTGATATGATTCGTTAATCCCATATGTGGGACATATAAAGGATAGAGTTATAGATATTGTATATGATATTATATTGGAATTATAATATACCTATGTATCATTATGTTTTAATTCCCTAAAATTACGAAATTGAAATGAATGTAGTGTCCATGCGTACGTACGGCTTACCGTCTCAATGAACGATGCATTTCATTTCTTACCTCCAAATGATATGAAATATTATAAATTTATATATATACTAGATATATGTGATATATATGATATATATTATATCTAAATAATGAATATAATTCTTGATATAATATACTATTTACCACATCAAAAACTTGTAAATATAAGTTGTTGATTTTTGACTCAAGTACCAAATATCGACAAGATGAACGTTATTAACTTAAATGATTAAATAATGTTTATAACATGGTAATAAGTGATATAAAAGGAATAATAATCTGCTATAAGGTTCTTAAGAATGTAGAAATTAACTTTGGTTTATTATTCATGAGATTAATGAGCGATCAATTCATGTTGGACACGTGGTAAGGGACTTCGTCTCAATCTCCTTTTGTTGAGGCATATTTTGTACTAATACATGGATTTATTTTTTATACAGTATAAAAAACATTGCATTTTCATTTCCTTCAATAAGAATATATTTATATGATGCTTTTTACTAAATGATAAAAATGAATGTTTTTTAACGTATGCGGTGACAATGACCTTTTTCCACCGTCGCGTGTGTTATTTGATGATTGGATTCATTAATAAGACTTAGTGTTTTTTAAATAAAATAAATACAATATACTTTTTACATATTTTGGTATTGAAAATGGTTTTTATAATGGATTTATTTTGTCAATATATTTTAATGATATATTGAAACTTTCCTTTATGTTTTTTTATTTGTAATGAATATGTTATGGTTCTTGGGAATTGTTTACATATACAGGTGGTTCAGTGATAATCCTTGGGAAGATAAGCCCAAGATAGCTACCCATTGCATTGGGTAATGTGACAGAGGTAAGTGTGGATGTTTCTCCAATGATATTTAGAGAATATGTTTTTATGGGTATTCCAATGCCACTCCCTATGTTGTTTTGATAGCTACAATGTAATATGTTATGGATGCCAAAAGTTACCTTTAAAATTTATGATTTCTAGGTGTTATTCATAAATCATATGATTTGATGAGGAATGTAAAGAGTTTATGTTCTGTATGTATTTATGGACTAATGTTTATTTCATTGTTTTATAACCCTTACTGAACATTTTGTGCTTATCCCATGTTTTGAAATGATTTTCACAGGACATAAAAATTAATAGTGTCAACAATGGGATCAAGGAAAAGTTATGCTATCTAAAACATGGAACTAGACATGACACCTTTTTTCAAGAGTTCTTATTTTAAGAAAAAAATGGAAACTAAGTAGATGTGTCTACTTTGTACTCTATTGAAATGTAAAAGTTATGTCTTAATTCAATATAACAATAAACCTAAATATATCCTCAATGTTAATTATTCGTTTAATTCAATATTATGTAATTTTTTATGGCCAGGTCCTTATAGATGGTATCAGAGGTCAGTTTAGATAAAATTAGGAGTCAGGGTATTGTTAAATTAATATCCATAAAGTAATTTATTTTAATATTGAAATCATATATATTTACAGATTACCATGTGGCTTCACCGAAGATATTTCTTTGTTCATAATGGTTTTCCACTGAGGAAACAGGGTAGCTATGTTGGGACGACATCCAGAGGAATAAAAACATCAATATCAACAACCGGAGATGGTCGGAATCAGAACTGAACAATTTGTTGTAGTGATGGGACAATTGACTCAGGCTATAAATGTTGGTGGTATCCATGCACGAGATCATCAAGATCAAACACAGAGGAACATGTTAGTTGTAGATCATTTCCTAAGGGAACATCCCCCATAATTCATAGGATCATCTGACCTGGTGCTAGCAGAAGGGTGGATTAAATCACTGGAAAAGATTTTTGATGTCATGGGTTGTTCAGAACATCAAGAGGATAGTCTCACTATTTACCGTTTTGAAGGAGAATCTGATCAGTGGTGGTCGACGGTGAAAAATATCAGGGATAGTGAGGAGATTTATGCTATCTAGTCAGATGAATTCAAAGTTATGATTCTTGAGAAGTATTTTCGTAAAGTGGTTCGTCTTAGAATGGAAAAACATTTCCTGGAATTGAGGCAAGAGGATGACATAGTGGCTTTTTATGAAGAAAACTTCACTCGACTAGCAAGGTATGCTCCAAATTTAATATGATATATTGATTGTAAAAACAACCATTTTTAATCAGGATTAATTACAAATTATTGAAGGGAATTAGCTTCTCGTGAGTTAAAATGTTATGAATTAATTGTTTGTTTTGTGGAGATAGTGGAAATGGAGTTTTTCGATGATCAGGTGTTATTTGAAAAACTACTGAATAAGTGGTCAAGGTGGAAGGAGAAAGGGAATAACTCTTCAGAAAAGATATATGGTATGAAACTTATGTTTACAGTTTGTGAATATTGTGGAAAAAATCATGATGGAGAATGTCTTATGAATTCTGCTATGTGCTATAGATATGGTAAAATGCGACATAAGGCTCATAATTTCACTGAAAATGATCAGGGTAATGGTAAGACAAAATCTGATTTATAGTGAGTAAAATGTTTTAAGTGCAATGAAATGGGTCATTATACAAATGAGTGTCCAACAAAGAACTCAACTGAGGGAAAGCAGCCAGACTACAAATAGAAAGGGGTGTTGAAATCTTTTTAAACTACTTCATCAGATGTTGGGCCATCAAATTAAGTAGTATCAGGTACACTATTTGATTTTTCAGATTATGCCAATGTGTTGTTAGATTCAGGGACTACACACTCTTTTATTTCTGAGATACTATCTAGTTAATTGATAATTCCATCTATATATATGAATACAGAACTTACGGTAAAATAACTTAGATGAAATTTTGAGACAAAAACAAAACATATGAACATTCTTGTCCTTGTGTGTGGAAAGAATCTACCTGCAAACCTTGTTTTTTTCACTAGTAGAGTTTGATGTTATTTTGGTTATGTATTGAATTTCTGTTTATCATGATAAAATTGACTGCAGAGCTAAATAGGTTTCCTTTTAGAATGATTTTCAGTTTGTGTATAAGAATAAACCCTTGATTTTGATAACATATTAGGAAGCTGAGAAACAAGTAAAAGATGGAAACGAATGATTCATTTCTCATATTGTTGAAAATAAATGAAGTATTAAGACTAATGATGTTCCAGTGGTAAATGAGTAACTTGATGTTTTTCCTGATGAGTTTCTTGGTATTATACCTGATCGAGAAGTTGAATTAATTGTTGACTTGGATCATGATGCTAAGCCAATTCCAAAACACCCGTATCGAAAGGCGTAAATTGAACTTTTAGAGTCAAAGAATCAATTGAACACATTATTAGATAAAGGATTCATTTATCCTAGACCATATCTATGGGGTGATCATGTCTTGTTTGTTATAAAGAATGATGATTCATTGAGAGTTTTCATTGATTAGAGAGCATTGAATTAAATCACTAATAAGAACAAGTATCCTTTTACTCATATCGATGATTTGTTTGATCAGATCCAGGGAGCATAGTATTTTTCGAAGATTTATTTGAGTTCAGGGTACCATCAGTTGAAAGTAATGCATGCAGAAATTTTGAAGACAGATTTTCTGTAACACCCCGAGCTTCCACGATACGCTTCTCATTCAAAAATGCAATAGCTTCCATTGTACGCAACTTCGAGTTCTAAAACACCGTGACTAATCAAAGTAGCTGTTATGAAAAGTAATAACCACTTTTTAAAATTATAGAAATTTTATATTTCAAAATGGACTTCATTTTTGTATTCGTAATATCGAAATTATCCTAAGTTGAATTTTTTGTAACTTTCTGAGAACTTCAAATTTTTTTATGAATAGTGAAAAATACTTAAAAACAACTTTTTTAATCAAAATAATTTATAGTGATAAATTATAATATTTAGTGGTTTTAAAGTATAATTAGAATATATTTTTACCATTTTATCCAATGGTGGTAATTAGAATTAATTTAACATTGAAACTGGACATAAACAATTGCCAATCTTTTGATATAAATTGTTTCTTAAAAACACGCTATTTGTTGTGACAGCCGGAAATACTTATAAAATTAACTAATGCAACTTATATGTTTGGAATTTTGTAAAATAGACATCATTTTTGAATTTGGAATATCAATTATAGCTTAGGGTGAAATTTTGGCATTGTTCTGAAAAACTTCAATTTTTGATGAATAGTGAAACCACCAAGTGGTAGTTAAATAACTGATTCTTCGTTTAAATGAAATATTACCACTTCTATGATTTGATTTTAAAAAATCCAACATACATGGTTGTCATTAAGAATTAAAATGTGGTTCAATGAGATTAAAATAATTTTTTGGTGAATAGTAGCTTTTAAGTTCTTAATCGTGATTAGAGGTAATTAGTGTAGTTTAAGGTAAAAACATTGTTTTAATAATATGATATGAGCTTGAAACTTGTCCTACTCCTATTGGATGAGTCATGGACGACCAATAAAACCCATGGGTCAACTTGGGGACCCCCTGGAGCCACTTTGGTTGGAAAATGACATTAATATATATTTATTTAATGTTAAAATTAAATTGACACAAACAGGAGTGGTTTTACAAAAACAGTTTTTAAGTGGGGTTACACAAGTAATTATTTTGACTATAAATATTCATTAGAAAGCTAAAAAGATTTCATACATCATAGTATTTTTTTTATAATTTTTAGACATTAAATAAATTAAATTATTTATGACATCATTATGATGCAGCAATGACCTCATTATTTAACAAATTTAATAAAATGAAAAGATAATGTAAAATACAAGGCTTACACTTTTCCAAAGACTATTGGATGAGGTTATTTAGAACCCTTATCACCTTAGCCACGAATTATATAAGTGTGGGACCTTTAGAATCCGAAAATCATTGTGTAATAATGTAACATTTCAATCTTTCCAAAAGCACCCCTCCTCTCCACTTATAAAAGGCCCCCACCTCTCCCACCTTATTCACACCTTCAAGCCATTTGGCTCGGCCATCCTCTGCCCAAATACTCTCCGAAATTCCCCCTCTTACTCCTAGAAGCCTCACTTTGGGCAGAAATCTTCTCAAGGAAGCCTTTGGCTCAAATCAAAAAGAGTTACCCGATTTTGAGGAGGTTAAAGAACGGTTGAGTCAAGTCAGACACGAGGTAAGGGAATTTCTTAACCCAATTTCCATTCTTTGGGTTAATCTCCTAATTTCATATTATGTCATTATATTATTATGTCATATCTTGTATTTTTACTTTATTTATGTGTACTTATAGTGAATACACATAGTATATCTATTTTATTTTAAAAATGATCTTTGTATGGGACTTCGTCTCAATCTCCTTTCATTGAGGCATATTTTATTTTATACACAAATTTCTTTTATATGGTGTATAAACCCCTTTGACTTTTACGTTTATTCAAAAGGAATATTTTTTAATACGAAGCATTTTACTAAACGTGAAAAAGGTAATGTTTTCCTTTCCGTACTTATGCGGCAACAACGACTTCTCCGCCGCTGTGACCATTATTTGAGTTTCGGCTTCCTCTACAAGCCATCACTTTTTTTGAAAAATAAATACAAAGTTTTAACTTGATTTTATTTTGGTATTGAAAATGGTTTTGAAAGCGTTTTTATTATATCAATGTGTTTTATTGACAATCTTGTGATTGAAATGTGTAAACTTTATGTTTCCTTTACGCATGTTTTATGTGATACGATTATGTTATGGTTTATGATATGTCTAAACCTATTCATATGAGGAATTCATTGGACTTAATAAGTGACGGGCGGAGCCCGCTATAGCTCCTTGATGCATCGGCAGGTCTCATGAGACAAACTAGTGTCTTGGCACGAGGTCTTGACAAAATCTTATTTGTGGTCTTGGCACGAGGCCATGACTATGTGGTTATGATAGTCTGACATTATGCATTCCATAATTTTAAAAGTGGTTATTGATATTGCATGTGATTATTTGACCAGTAGAATATCCATGTGAAGAAGTAAATGGAATTATCTCATTTTACTTTTTCCATATTATGTTGAAGTTCAAGTTTAAAAGGCTTTTGTTTTAGTTATTCATTGCCTTAAATGTTAATGTTTATTTATGAAAGCTTCCGCTATATTGTTAACCATACTGATCATCTGAGCTCACCCCTTTCAATGTTTTAATATTTTTCCAGGATGTGAAGAAGTATTTTATGAATGACCTGTAGGGGTAGTCAGAAAGGGATATGATTGTGGACTATGAAGACCATGTTATTGTAGTTTGTTTACTTTTTGATGTAAGGAAAGACTTGTGAATGTATCTAGTGTTTCCAAGGCTACTAAACTAATCGGTCTTTCGAGACATGATCTTTTGTGATCATGAAAATGTTACGAACTAATGCTCCGACTCTGGGTAGCTGGGGTCGGGGCGCTACAGTTGGTATCAGAGGAAGTTTAGTACAAACCTTGGAAGCTAGATTTAGATAAACTCTGATTGGAGGACGTAGACCTAAGATGAACTTTGAGGCTTAGTATAGAAGAACTTTCTAGAATTTTGGTATTGTAGTGATTTTGTGAGTTTTCCGAGCAATACATCCCTGTCTGGATACGAGCAGGTAGAGGCGGCTCTGGCATAGATGTTCCTAGGGGTAAAACCCGAAAACACCGCTTTGAGCTAGACTCGAACGGGAACTGGTGCACGACAACGGGCCTTGCTGCACTCTTGGTTACGACACTCCCGGGGGATATGCTTAGGATAACTATCATTTTCTTTACAAATAATTATGAAGGGTTTATGAGTATATACTTCCTCAAAGAAAACATTTTTATGTTTATGGATTATATCCATAAATAGTTCAATTTATGTGAAGTGTTTTATAAGTATGGGATTATGTATTTTGATTCATAAACTTATCTAGTTTATGCCATTGTTTAGAAATAGCGCCTAGTGGAAGAAATGGAAACCGTATCAATGCACGCACTCCATGTAGGGATTTCCCTCCTGCTCAAGATAATTATAGTGGGGCTGGTGATGCAACTGGTACCGATCAGCTAATCACCATACTGGGACAACTCACTCAGGTTATGAATAATAACCTTACTCGTATGGAGCACCCTGATCCGCAACGTGGAGGATCAATGTTAGATCGATTCACGAGGCAACAACCACCAACGTTCAATGGGAGTACAAATCCCTTAGTAGCCGAGTAATGGATAAATTCCCTTGAGAAAATATTTCAGGATTTGGGGAGCAGTGAAAGGGAAAAATTTATCATGGCAGTTTACCGCCTCACTGGAGATGCTGATCAATGGTGGTCATTGATTCAAAACATGAAGGAAGATTATGAAGTATCAAATATGGAATGGAGGGTGTTCAAAGATCTGTTTTTAGAAAAATACTTTCCTCGCGACCATCGAGCAGATATGGAAAAGCAATTTCTGAGTTTGAGGCAGAAGGAGGATGAGAATGTCGCAAAGTATGAGGCTAACTTTACAAGGTTAGCGAGGCATGTTGCCGATTATATACATAACCCAAGGAGTAAGAGTGATCGTTTATTTTATGGGTTAAAACCATTTCTCCATCGATCTTTAGTATCACAATCCTTCTCATCATACGAAGATATTGTCTCGTGTGCTATCAAGACAGAAAAAGAATTCTCTAAGTCTTATGACAACAAAGTAAAGCAAGAGAAGAAGAGAACGGGGGAATAAGAGACAGATAAAGGGAAAAAGGGAAAGAAGGATTTTCCATTATGTGATAATTGTGGGAAGAATCACCCTGTTACGTGCCTAAAAGGAATGGGAGTTTGTTATAAATGTGGAGAAAAGGGTCACCAGGCTCGTGATTGCAAGGGAAAGAAAGAGGCTATCAAAGTTTAATGCTACAATTGTAGAGAAATGAGGCATTATGCAAATGAATGTCCTAAGCGTCAAGGAAACATACCTCAGAAAAGGCCATGGGATCAAGGACAATATTGTGATGTGACTATAGTTGAAGCGGAATAATTAATGTATTGGTGCTTTTGGACTCAAGGATTATATTCTGGTTATAAGAATAATCTGATATATATAAAGATTGTACTGCAGTACTTTTTGATTAAGGTAATATGATTAAGGTAATCATATTTTTAGTATGTGACAATAAGATGAACTTTCCTTTGTTTGGGGATTCTAATGTTACAATTGATTTTGGAATTTAGAGACCTTTTAGAGAATGTCTGGACAGAGGTATTTTGGATAACAATAAAGGTTGGAGTGGATTAAGATGAACCATGGATAGTATTGTTTAAGGTTAATGAATTTATGAAGATTATTTTTGGAATATTATGATACTATAGTTTTAGGAAAAGGACAACCTACAGGGTGGGTCATAACCCATCGCGTCGGACAAAGCTGCAGGAATCGAACCCACAATCATAGTGCAACAGGCCTTTATTTCCTACCACTAGCCTACAGGAAGTCCCTAGTTAATACAAAATAATTTTACTAATATAAATGGTATGTGTTAACATTTAGAAACTTATACAATTAGTTTAAGTATAATATTTTTGAGTTCTATTATCTTTTTGATTGAAAGATGAGTTGAAGGTTGAAAATCTAATTGCAAAGCATAAATATATATATACCTATCTCTTATTCAATGAATAAATTAATTCTTAAACATTAGTAAAGGGATATTAAAACAAAAAAATGTGTTATCCTAATACCTTATGTCTTGTTGAACTGATGATATTTTAAATCAACCTAGATTGAAGGTTTTGAGGCCCTCAATTTGACAGTTGATTGTGATTGATGACCTCAATCACTCCATACCAATATTTACGTTTTTCCTCCAATTATATGTCGTTAATTGTCACCAATGTTCTCCTAATCGAGATCATAATTGGGTGGTGACTTTTTCATTTCCCCTTCCCTCTTATTAAGGCTAAATTTTATTAATCATATTTCCGATGTGGGTTTTCCTCAAAGGTATTTTCTCTTTTCAACCATTTATTTTCAAAGAAAAATTTCAAATTGCGAGGACGCAATTTATTGAAGGAGGGGAGAATGTAACACCCCGAGCTTCCACAATACGCTTCTCATTCAATAATGCAATAGCTTGCATTGTACGCAACTTCGAGTTCTGAAACACTGTGACTAATCAAAGTAGCCGTTATGAATACTAATAACCACTTTTTAAAATTATAGAAATTTTATTTTTCAAAATGGACTTCATTTTTTTATTCGTAATATCGAAATTATCCTAAGTTGAATTTTTTGTAACTTTCTGAGAACTTCCAATTTTTTTATGAATAGTGACAAATACTTAAAAACAACTTTTTTAATCAAAATAATTTATAGTGATAAATTATAGTATTTAGTGGTTTTAAAGTATAATTATAATATATTTTTACCATTTTATCCAATGGTGGTCATTATAATTAATTTAACATTGAAATTTGACATAAACAATTGCCAATTTTTAGATATAAATTGTTTCTTAAAAACACGCTATTTGTTGTGACAGCGGGAAATAATTATAAAATTAACTAATGCAACTTATATGTTTGGAATTTTTTAAAATAGACATCATTTTTGAATTTGGAATATCAATTATAGCTTAGGGTGAAATTTTGGCATTGTTCTAAAAAACTTCAATTTTTTATGAATAGTGAAACCACCAAGTGGTAGTTAAATAACTGATTTTTCGTTTCAATGAAATATTACAACTTCTGTGATTTGATTTTCAAAAATCCAACATACATGGTTGTAATTAAGAAGTAAAATGTGGTTCAATGAGATTAAAATAATTTTTTGGTGAATAGTAACTTTTAAGTTCTTAATCGCGATTAGAGGTAATTAGTGTAGTTTAAGGTAAAAACAATGTTTTAATAATATGATATGAGCTTGAAACTTGTCCTACTCCTATTGGATGAGTCATGGCCGACCAAGACAACCCATGGGTCAACTTGGGGACCCCATGGAGCCACTTTGGTTGGAAAATGACATTAATATATATTTATTTAATGTTAAAATTAAATTGACACAAACATGAGTTGTTTTACTAAAACAATTTTTAAGTGGGGTTACACAAGTCTAAATTTTGACTATAAATATTAATTAGAAAGATAAAAAGATTTCCTACATCATAGTATTTTTTTTATAATTTTTAGACCTTAAATAAAATAAATTATTTATGACATCATTATGTTGCAGCGATGACCTCATTATTTAACGATTTTAATAAAATGAAAAGATAATGTAAAATCCAAGGCTTACACTTGTCCAAAGCCTATTGGATGAGGAGATTTCGAACCCTTGTCACCTTAGACACGAATTATATAAGTGTGGGACCTTTAGAATCCAAAAATAATTGTGTAATAATGTAACATTTCAATCTTTCCAAAAGTGTCCCTCCTCTCCACTAATAAAAGGCCCCCACCTCTCCCACCGTATTCACACCATCAAGCCATTTGGCTCGGCCAAACTCTTCCCAAATACTCTCCCAACTCCCCCCTCTTACTCCTAGAAGCCTCACTTTGGGCAGAAATCTTCTCAAGGAAGCCTTTGTCTCAAATCAAAAAGTGTTACCCAATTTTGAGGAGGTTAAAGAACGGTTGAGTCAAGTCAGACACGAGGTAAGGGAATTTCTTAACCCAATTTCCATTCTATGGGTTAATATCCAACTTTCAAATTATTTCATTATAGTATTATGTCATATCTTTTATTTTTACTTTATTTATGTGTACTTATAGTGAATACACATAGTATATCTATTTTATTTTAAAAATGATCTTTGTATGGGACTTCGTCTCAATATCCTTTCATTGAGGCATATTTTGTTTTATACACAACATTATTTTATACGGTGTATAAACCCCTTTGACTTTTACGTTTATTCAAAAGGAATCTTTTTTAATACGAATCATTTTACTAAACGACAAAAAGGGAATGTTTTCCTTTCTGTACTTATGCGGTGAAAACGAATTCTCCGCTGCCGTGACCATTATTTGAGTTTCGGCTTCCTCTACAAGCCATCACTTTTTTTGAAAATAAATACAAAGTTTTAACATGCTTTTATTTTGGTATTGAAAATGGTTTTGAAAGCGTTTTTATTATATCAATGTGTTGTATTGACAATCTTGTGATTGAAATGTGGAAATTTTATGTTTCCTTTACGCATGTATTATGTGATATGATTATGTTATGGTTTATGATATGTTTAAACCTATTCATATGAGGAATGCATTGGACTTAGTAAGTGACGGGTGGAGCCCGCTATAGCTCCTCGATGCATCGGCATGTCTCATGAGACAAACTAGTGTCTTGGCACGAGGCCTTGACAAAATCTTATTTGTGGTCTTGGCACGAGGCCTTTACTACGTGGTTATGATAGTCTGGCATTATGCATTCCATCATTATGAAAGTGGTTATTGATATTGCATGTGATTATTCGACCAGTAGAATATCCATGTGAAGAAGTAAATGGCATTATCTCATTTTACTTTTGCCATATTATGTTGAAGTTCAAGTTTAAAAGGCTTTTGTTTTAGTTATACATTGCCTTAAATGTTAATGTTTATTTATGAAAGCTTCCGCTATATTGTTAACCTTACAGAGAATATGAGCTCACCCCTTTCAATGTTTTAATATTTTTCCAGGATGTGAAGAAGTATTTTATGAATGACCTGCAGGGGTAGTCAGAAAGGGATATGATTGTGGACTATGAAGACCATGTTATTGTAGTTTGTTTACTTTTTGATGTAATGAAAGTCTTATGAATGTATCTAGTGTTTCCAAGGCTACTAAACAAATCAGTCTTTCGAGACTTGATCTATTATGATCATGCCAATGTTACGAACTAATGCACCAACTCTGGGTAGCTGGGGTCGGGGCGCTACATTTTTGTACTAGATATGGCCATTATGAATTTTTAGTTATGCTTTTTTGTTTAACCAATGCACCTACTGTATTCATTGATATAATGAATAGAATTTTTCAGGAGTTCTAGGATATGTTTGTGGTTTTATTCATTAATGATATATTGGTTTATTCCAAAAGTAAAGAGGAACATTTCATTAATTTAAGTGTTGTATTACAAACCATTAAATAAAAGGAATTATATGGGAAATTCATAAATTGTGAGTTTTGTGTGAAACAAATTTCTTTCCTTGGCCACATTATTTCAAAAGATGGCATAATGATTGATCCTACTAAAACAAATTATTTTGAAGAATTTCCAAGACCCACATATATAATTGAGATTCATAGTTTTATTTGTTTGGCAGGTTATTATACGAGGTTTGTTGAAAATTTTGCACCGTTATCTTGTTAAAGAACTTAGTTAACTCAAAAAGTTGTTAAATTAATTTGGACAAAATAATATGATGATTGTTTTCTGGAATTGAAAATAAGATTGTTGAATGCTCTAGTTTTTGTGATTCCTTCCTGAAATGGTGATTTTTTTATTTAAAGTGATGCTTCATTGAGTGGAGAAGGATTTTTTATTATGAATAATGATCGGGAAATTGTTTATGCTTCACGTCAGTTTGAACCACGTGTGCTAAATAACCCTACGCATGATTTGAAATTAGCTGCAGTTTGTTTTGCTCTAAAAATTTGGAAGCATCATTTGTATGGAGTAAAATTTGAAATATATACTGACCACAAATGTATAATGTATATATTCACTAAAATAATTGACCATGAGATAGAGGAGATGGTTGTAATTAATCAAGGATTATGATTTCACAATCCATTACCATCCGGGATAAGAAAATAAAGTGGCTAATGCTTTGAGTCAAAAATGTAATTCTTCATTTACCATGTTGTGTTCAGAAAAGGATCTTTTGGTTTTTGATTTGATAAACATTGACATAGAAGTTGTTGGTGCAGAAAAATCTCATGTTTTGTATCAGGTATTAGTGAGATCATCTCTATCACACAGAATTAAGTAAGCACAAAAGGAAGACAGTGAGTTACAAAAAAGGTAGAGTTGGTTCAGAAGGGTATGTTTCCTGATTTTAACATTGATAATTATTGTTTATTGTGGTTTGGAAGGAGATTATATATGACTTTTTATTCACATTTGAAGAATGAGTTGTTATGTGAAGCTCATAGTTCCCCATTTTTAGTTCATCCTGGAAGTACTCAGATGTACAGAGATCATCAGGAGTATTATTGATGGGATGGAATCAAAAGAGATATTGATAATTTTACTATGAAATGTTTGATCTATCAGCAGGTTAAAACATAGCATATATTACCGAAAGGGATGCTTCAGCATTAACCGGTGCAATAGAGGAAATAGGAAAATATATCCATGGACTTCATTGTGGGGTTACAGAAGATATCTCTATGTGATAATACAATTTGTGATATTGTTGATCGATTGACTAAATCTGCTCATTTTCTTACTATTCGAGATACTTTGTCTCCAGATCAGGTTTCTATGTTGTATGTCAAAAATATAGTCATGTTGTATGGATTTCCCCTCTCTATGGTATCTGATCGTGATCCCAGGTTTACTTCTAACATTTTTAAAGGCCTTCAGAAGTTGTTGGGTATTGAATTAAATTTTAGTACAGCTTTTCATCCACAATTAGATGGAAAGTAATAAATAATTATTCAGACCATTGAGGATATGATGCGTTCTTGTTCACTGGATTACCATGGAAGTTGGGACCAACATATTTCTTTGGTTGAATTTTCATATAATAATAGTTTTCATTCAAGTATACAGATGGCTCTATTTGAGGCATTATATTGAAAGCGTTTATGATGTCCAGTTTTTTGGGATGAAGAAGGATAAAGGAATATGATGGGACCTTAATTGGGATATGAGATTGTAGAGAATGTTCAGTTGAGTAAGAAGCACATGAGAACATCTTAGAGAATACAGAAAAGTTATACAAATAACCGATGGAAGGATCCTTATTTTGAGGTAGGTGATCATGTCTTCCACAATGTCTCTCCATGGAACAGTGTGATATGTTTTCATATGGAGGGAAAGTTGAGTCTGAGGTTAATTTGTCCTTATGAAATCCTTGAGAAGTTTGGGTCAGTTGTATACAGAGTGGCATTACATCCATGCATATCCTAGGTATAGAATATTTTTCATGTTTCGATGTTGAGAATGTATATACCAGATCCATCACATGATTTGAGCCCAGAGGTTGTTTAGTTGAGAGAGAATCTCTCTTATTAGGAACAACCAATCCAAATTCTTAACAGAACCAAGTAGGTGTTGCGGAATAAGGTAATTCACCAGGTAATGGTTTTTTGGGAAAACCATGTGGTTTAAGAGGCAACAAGGGAAACTGAAAAATCTATGAGGGATAAATACACCCACTTATTTTGATAATTAAAATTGTGAGGATGCAATTTATAAAAGTTGGGAAGGATGTAACATCCAAGGTAAATAAGGAATAATACATATTTAATATTTATTAAAATTTGTGAATTAAACATTATTTTTTCTTTAATGTGCTTTCTATGTTCGATAGAGTACCCGATACGCAACAACTGGTTTCTTTGAAATTTTACGTTGCACACTAATAATATAATATTATTATTTTAAATGGTAGTTTACTCCTATATGCTGTATTTGAGGGAATGAAAAAAAATAACTACAATCTGATTATACATGTTTGTGAAATGTATTTACATTTATCCAATACAAAGTTAGAGGCTTAAAATGTGAATGAATCTAATTCTAAGAGTACTTTATATTAAAAGGCCAATTTACCACCTTATAATGGAGAACCCTCATTAAATATATTTTTTGTCACTTTAATACATTTTATGTGACCGAATAAAATCCTTCTTTCGAATGGAGACATAAAAATTTACTTTGTGTAAATTTTTGATATTTTTCGGATAAAGTTCATTTTTTAATGAATAATAAAAAATATTTCATTTTAATTCAATAATATGTTTTAATATAATTTATTTATATTAATAGATTATCTTGAAAATTGTTTTTAAAGTATTAATATAGTATATTTTAACCGTTTAATCCAATTTTGTTCATTGTAATTAATTTCAAATTTAAATTGGACACAAACACGTGTCAGTCTTTTGATAATTTAGTTTCTTAAAAACAAGCTTTATGTTTTAACAACCTGAATAAATTTTAAATTAATTAATTCCACTTTGATGTTTTGAATAAAGGAAAAATAGAAATAATTTTTTAATTCGTAATTTTAAATAATGCTTAGGATGAATTTTTAGTATTTTTTTGATAAACATCAATTTTTAATGAATAGTGAAACCACTTAGTAGTAGTTAAAAAACTGATGTTTTCATTTAAATGAAATTTTACAACTTCTATGAATTGAATTTGGAAAATATGACATACATGGTTATTATTATTATGTAAATGTGGTTATATAATATTAAAATAATTTTTGGTGATTAGTAACTTTTGTCTTTTATTTACCGAGGGTAAAGGTCAATAGGGTAATTCAAGGTAAAAAGAAATTTATAATAATTCAAAATTATTTTAAAAATTGTCAAAACCTTATTATTTGAGTCATTTACGACTATGGGAATCTTTGGGTCTATTTGGGGACCCCTTTGAGCCACAAGAGAGTGATAATGACACTTTTGATTAATTATCATAAAGTAAAGGCAAAATGACAAAAACAAATATTTTTTAGTAAATGAATTTTTACAAGTGGTTATATAAATAATATATTTGACTATAAATATTAATTGGGAAGATAAAAATATTTCCTACATCATGGTAGTTTTTTAATAATTTTTATACATCGAATAAATTTAATTATTTATGACACAATAAGGATGTAGTATTTACCCCATTAATAAATCATTTAAATAAATAAGATTATAAATATTAAAATAACATCCAAAACCTATCCAATTAGTATTTAATGATTTTATTTCGACCATTATTCATCTTATATTAGACTCTAATGCTTTTTGGACCTTTAGAAACCGAATATCAATATATAATAAAATAATATTTTAACACATTCCTAAAGAGCCCCTCCCCCCTTATAAAAGGAGAACATTTCTAACAAATTCCTCACATCTCTCATGACTTTTGGCTCGTCCAAACTATAACCAATTAAGGTCCCTACAGACCTCTAATACACATATAAGCCTTACCATAGGCATAATTCACTTCATGAAGTCTTCTTGGTTCAATCTGAAAGAAGTTACCCAAATTAAAGGTAACAATTTGTCTTAACTTCTTTTCATTTATTTTAATTCTCCAACCCCAAAACTCTATTTATTCTGTTCTTTGAAAAAAAACACCACTATCCTTAAGATACTTGGATGATGTTATATGATGGTTTCGAACTACACATACACACACCTCCTTCTAATTGGTGAAGAACATACTGTTTTTGTGGATGGAAAACTAACACCTCACGAAACGATGATTGTTCGATTATCTCCTACCACCTCTAATGGTGGCCATTAAGATGAAAATATATTTATATATGATATATATTATTTTTATGTTTTCTTTATGATTCAGTACTTTTATTTTATAGCATACCATTGTTGTTTCCATTATGGGTAAACACGATAATTTCAATTGAGGACGTGCGGACAACCGCACATCAAAGTGATATGATTCATTAATTCCATATGTGGGACATATAAAGGATGGATTTAATGATATTATATATGATATTATATCGGAATTATAATATTACAATTTATAATTATGTTTACATTCCATAAAAATAAGAAATAGAATTGAAATTAGTGTTCATGTGTACGTACGAAATACAGTTTCCATGAACGGTGCATTTCATTTCATAACTCCAAATGATATGAACTGTTATAAATATCAATATATACTAGATATATATGATATATATGATATATAAGACATATAAATAATTATTATTATTCAGGATATAATGAACTATTTAACACATGGACAACTTGTAAATATAAGGTGTTCATTTTTTACTTAAGTACCAAATATCCACAAGACGAACGTTATTAACTTGAATGATTACATAATGTTTATAACATTGTAATAAGTGATATAAAATGAATAAGAAACTTCAAAAAGGTACTTAATCGAGTAGAAATTAAATTTGGTTTATTATTCAGGAGATTAAAGAGCGATCAAGTCAAGTCAGACACGAGGTAAGGGACTTTGTCTCAATCTCCATTCGTTGAGGTATACATTGTTATAATACATGACTTTCTTTTATATGCTGTATAAACAACTTTTAATTTTCCTTTCATTCAATGGGAATATTTTTTATAAGAAGTGTTTTACTAAACAAGAAAAAGGTATATTTTTTTCAATGTAAGCGGTGACAACGACCTTTTTCCACCGCCGCGAGTATTATTTGATCGTTGTCTTCCTTAACGAGTCGTAATGTTTTATAAAAAACAAATACCAAATACTTTTTACCTATTTTTGTATTGAAAATGATTTTTATAATAGATTTAATATGTCAATATATTTTAATGATATATTTAATCTTTCCGTTATGTTTTTTTATGTGTTATGAATATGTTATTGTTCTTGGGAAATGTTTATGTATATGGGTGGTTTTGTGATAATACTAGGGTGGGTGAGCCCGAGATAGCTCTTTAATGCATTTGGTAACATAACAAAGGTAAATGTGTATGTTTCCCCTAAGATATTTGGGGAATATACTGTGATGGGTATTCCAAAGTAACTCCCTATGTATTTTTGATAGCTAAAATGTAAGAATGTTATGGATGCCATAAGTTACCATTATGATTTATGATTTCTATGTTTTATTCATAAAAATTATGATTTCATGGGGTAAGTATAGAGTTTATGTTCTGTATGTATTTATGAACTAATGTATAATTTCTTTATTTTATAACCATTATTGAGGTTTTTATGCTTATCCCATGTTTTGAAATGTTTTTCACATGACTTAACGATGAATATGGTCAAGGATGGGATCAAGGAAAAGTCATGATGTCTAAAACATGGAACTAGACATGACTCGTTTTTTTTTTCAAGAGTTCTTATTTTATGAAAAAAATGGAAATTGAGTACAAGTGTGTACATTTTATTCTTTTGAAATGTAATAGTTATGTCCTATTTCTCTAAAACTCTAAACCTAAAAAATCCTCAATGAGAATTATTCGTTTATTTTAATATTATGTTATGTTTTGTGGCTGGGTCATTATAATTTTTCTCCACCACATTAATGATATGTATTTCTATCATCATCATGTATGGAAATATTTCTACTGATTGAGTCATAGACATTTTCAATCTTGGGAAAGACCTCACGTATTCACTTGACATTATGTTTTCCCAAGAGCTGCTGCTCACAATATTCATGGGAAATGATAAGGTTGATATTTCCCTACTCTAATCACCCAGATATTTCTATGTGGATTTAAAGAGAATTCAAATAAGTATTAGTGTCTATAGGATGCCTTATGGATGAATAGATAGTCATGCATGTGGCCTCTTCAATCTTCCAAGAGAAGGCATGATAAATAATAGATTATTGGCATCATATAGGAAAAGTATCCTGAGATGGTGTATTTTTTGGAACATATTCTAGAATAACCATTATGAGTGAATCCTTAAAACATGAAATCAGGCCCAATTTAGAACCATAATTCACCACCTCACCAAGTCTAGTAACCTTTGTGAGAGAGTGTGGCCCCATCCCATCTTTCATGCTAGGCTCCTTGATTCCCTTCCCTAATAGTAGAAATAAAATCTATTCCTTCAATGATTCAAAATTCCCATTATCATTCATCTATACACAATAAAAAAGGATTATTAAGCATTCACAGTATAAGAAGAACCAATATGATAGACACATAGACTTCTCTAACCATTTCTTATACTAAAAAATCCATAGAAATACCATAATAAAATGATATGTTTCCAAGAATTTAATCAAGGACAATGTGGATAATGTTTTGGTAATGTTGTGTTTCATCTTTTCATTTGTTACACATATATCCACCAGCCCATGCAGTTATAGTGAAGGATTAGGTGAAGAGAAGGAGTCTTTCTTCCTTGAGACGTAGAAGTATGATGATTGATTGGACCACAGAAATGTTTCATGCACCCATGATGTCATTCAATCCTACATAGGAAATCCAGAAGCTCATGTTTTCATCATTCCTCCCTGGGTTTCTATTTCATCATCTTCATCTTATCCGTCCTTGATTGGTAAGAACATGCATAAACGGTTCAAGGGAAACTATTTTCCACCATCGGTGCTAAATACAACTCGCACCATCAGTGATAAAATTCCACCTATGTTGGGAGATGCACCCAGGGTCTTCCCAAAAACATATCATTTCTCTAATGATGAGAATGAGTACACATTCATGGACACCATCAAATTTTTAGAATTTACCACAACCCTTGACAGTGAGCAATACAATGGAATCCCCACAGATTCCTCTAGCTAATGTCATCAAAGGAATGGATGAGGACATGTGAGTCGCCAAAAATCACAATCCAGTGTAACAAATAGAGACATAAATTATACTAATATTGGACATTATGTTTTTCATTAATATTAGAAGGAACATCCCTCCTATCTTGATCCATAGGGTATGCCTAGGTAGCTGACCATGTAGTTGACAATGCCAGTTGATAGAATAACTCCATTGAGACTGAACCTTGATCTACCTAGTGTAGAAATGTCCACCCCTCAACCAACAAACATTCATTTGGTAGTTTTTATAGAATTCCCAATAGTTAGTAGTAGGAAATTTCCAACACCATGAACACATAGTAGTTCATCCAACAATGTATGTTGTAAACCTTCCAAACAGCGACACCCTATAGAAAAAGTAATCCCCATGGTGTGGAAGTATAACATATTTATTCACCTTCTAGAAATAAACACAATTATGTAGATCCATAAGATCAACATCTTATTGAAAGACAATTTTAAGGATCTTGTTGATACCTTGAAAATCTAAATTCATATCGAGGCTTGGGATGCTTCGATAGAGGACTACTATGAAAAGAAGGATGAGTGTGGGGAATTCCAAGCCATCATCTCATTCTCTATGGATGACAATAGAGCCCTACTGAAAGGGAACATATACCCAATTTACATTACAAGCCAGTTCATTGGTGTGGACCTACATCCATTCCTATTAGACATAGGTTTTGGGATCATCTTTATCATGACTCAGATACTACAAAAACTGGGACAGAAATAATCATATCTGACACCCTCGAGCAAGGAAATTTATATTTATGATATGACTGATTAGATTATATGTGGCTATGTCTGGTATAAAATCAATTTTATACTATTTATATCATGTGTTGTGTTCATAGTGGTCTCATTTTATACCTCCTACAACAAACTGATGGGTAGTCCATGGATTTGTTTTCATACAATGGACCCTTCTTTTTATAACCAATGCCTCTAGTTCACCCACAACAGTAAAGTAGGTGTACTCTAGGTTGATGGTTCCCTCTTCAAATCATGTAAATCCCACTTTATATATGTGTGATACTCTAATATAAATGAGAAGTAGGTTCATGTAGAGAACCGTAAAATTCAAGGGAAAATTTTTCTTAATTTTTTTTGTAATTTTACAAGAGAGCGGTTTCTGACGGCACCTGATTCCGAGGCCCGGAGTGCCCGGAATCAATTTTTGAAGTTTGGCTCTTGTACGTTCAGTGAACGAACAAGTGGGAATTTCTATGTTTTGATCCGGTGCTCGAAATTGAAATCCGAGGACACCGATGGACTCGCAGCGGCAATATTCGCTTAAGGAGACCTTTTCCGAAGTTGCGTTTTTTGCGGGTTGAGAGTTAGTTTTTGGGTTTTTTAAAGAAGTTAAATAAAAATGTGGAAACAGTTTTTATTTTTATTTTGTTGGTTAAATTCTCCCAAAGGGAGTTAAAGGTGGGACCCACATCCACTTAACCTCCCTTGGGAGGATTAAGTGTGGTGGGGCCCACACGAAGCATAACTCTTCATCATCTCTTTTAAACTCCCTTAACCTTCTCTTTTAATTAACTTGTCAAGTTTGGTTATTAAAGGGGTTGAGTTGTCTTAATTCAAACCATTGCATTTCAAATGGTTTGGTTGAGTAAATAAAATAAGCCCTTAGCTTATTTTATTTGGTTAGAATTCTCTAGCCTCCTTGAGAGATTTTGAAGCCTTCTTCTTCTTCTTCTTCTTCAAGCTTTGACGAAGAACGCGAAGAAACTTCGAGCTTCGACGAAGAACGCCACGTTCTCAGGAACCGTCTTCTGCGATGCCTTACCCGCGATACCGACGACATACTTCTTCCGCGATGATTTCCCGCGACGAAATCATCATCAAAGAACTTTGAATCCTTGCTTCACGACATCGACGTCCTTCTTCCGTGACGCTGACCACCGCGACGCGTCTTTCGCAGGTCGTTGACGATCATCGATCTTGAAACCGAGGTAGGTGTTTGTTGTGGATTATTTATTTTCTCTCGTTCTTGGTTCTAGTAAGATAATCTTATGGATAAATATTTAAGAGTTATCATCTAACGAGAGGGGGGTCGGACCGCACAAACACGGCCGAATTCC
Organism: Viscum album; assembly: GCA_963277665.1. Classification (NCBI taxonomy): domain Eukaryota; kingdom Viridiplantae; phylum Streptophyta; class Magnoliopsida; order Santalales; family Viscaceae; genus Viscum; species Viscum album. The sequence continues at coordinate 118,421,430 of OY728127.1, forward strand.
CCCTCCTTTGTTCTTGATTATTATTATTTTTCTTGTGAAGTACGAGATGGCGTGGTGCTGTCGCACCACACGGAAATCATTCGACAAATATTGCGCGGCGCCGTCGTGCCGTGCCGTGGAAGGATTATCATGAACACGACGCCGTCGCGCCGCGTCGAAGGGAACCGAAGGCGCCGAGGCCGGAGCGGGGCCGCGGCGGAGGGGCGCGGTGCTGTCGCACCGCACCAGATGATGAACACCCCTGCCGGTTCCGGGCCACGGCAAAACGGGAAGACCGCCGGCTAGCCGGGCCGCCGGCGTCGGAAGCCGGAAAGGAGACCGGCCTTGCCGGTCCCGTTGAGGATGAACCGGCCGGCCATGTTGGGCCGGCCGGAAGGGAGAAGTGCCGGGGAAATTAATTCCCCCGGCTGGCCACATACCGGCCCCCCATAAAGGGGGGGGGGGCACGGTTACTCCAATTGGGGGTGGCTCCCCCCCCCCTTTTTCCTCAAAGCAGGCCCCCCATGTGAGGGGGGGCCGGTTTCACAAAGGGGGGGCAGCGCCCCCCCATTTTTCCAAATGGCAGGACCACACATGGGGGGGCTGTTTGATCAAGCCGCGACTCTCAGCCGCGCCGCCAGTAGGGAAGCGGGGGCCTTGCCCCCCGCGCGTGGCACCCGAGCGGCGCCAGGCCGCGCCGCCAGCCGGGCCGGGTCGGACCCGGGTCGGGTTGACCCAGTTCGGGTCGACCCGGTTCGGGCCGACCCGGGGGGAGGGGGGGGGGGGGGTCGGACCGGGTCGGCCCAGTCCCGGACCCCCCGTTTTCGAATCGACTTCGGTCTTTTGCTCTAAACTTGAGCTACGGACCTCCGATCGATGAACCGTCAGCGGAGATACGATCCTTGGATCAAGACGGTCGATTCTGTATATTGCACTCAAGGTTTCGGATTACTTTGAGTTCAGCCGGGTTGGTTCGTACACGAAACCAACCAGGCCCTCGGAGCGGAAACGCTCATATCTTGAGCTACGGACGTCCGATTGACATGCCGTCAGCTTTGTTGTGTTCCTCTTAATGAGACGGATCTTTTGGAATACACCGCCTGAGGTTTGGACGCAGGTGGAGTATGTTCGGGTTGGTTTTGCCTTAAAAACCAACCGGGCCCCTGGGACGAAAAAGCCAATAACTCTCAGACCGGGCGTCTGATCGACGCGCCGACTGTTGCGTTGAGTTCCTGTTGACGATACGGAACTTTTGGATACATCAACTCTGGACTATGTGACGGTTGATGTATCTGCCTCTCGGCTCGTGGAGCGGACCCTCCCGAACGAGCTTGTTGTGTGCAGGAACCCTAGTGCTGGCTGCGACTGTGACTGCTACTGTGACTGCTACTGTGACTGCGACGACAACAGTACAGAGATCCTTGGTGGATTCATCGACGACTACAGCACTCAGCGATCCTACGTGGATCAGTGCTATAGGTCATGTGTGGGCCCGATCCTGTGTGGGTCCGATCCTGTGTGGGTCCTTGCGCTCAGCGGTCCTGTGTGAACCAGCGCCTACAGGTCCTGTGTGGGCCCGATCCTGTGTGGGTCTTTGCGGGGGTTAGTTATCTATCGATCCTTCGTGGGTCCGACGACTTAGATGGATTAGAGATCATCTTTATCATCCTTTGAAGAAGTATACCTGTGTGAGCTGAATCCTGTTGCTTTCCTGTGTGGATTGAGATGTGCTATCCTGTGTGGATTTTGTTTTGCTTTCCTGTGTGGAATACGTATACTTTCCTGTGTGGACTGAGTTGTACTTGGGCTCGGAGGTTGGAGCGTATTGGAATTGATGACTTAGGTATATGTATGGGCATATACCTAACCAGTGTCGGTTGTTACTTCGTGATTGTATCTTTCTTTGTGGTTTATCCTTTGTGGATTTTGGGAGACCTTCAGGGGTCTCGGGGTCCCTACTGAGTAGCTTATACTCACCCCTCCACGGGCTATGCCCGCACTACGTTGTGTTGGTTACAGACGACGGACAACGTTGATCTTGTCTGAGGCTTGCAGAGCAGGACGGTACCTGGAGGTGGACCACTGGGCGGGACATGTTTGGAGCGGACAGCGGGACCCAAGATGCAGTGGAGCAATCTGTACTCACCCTTCAGGTGGGATTTCTAGTGGACAGCTCGGAGTAGCGGCTTTTACTTTACAGTTGTTTTTTTCCCTTTCGAGTTGTACTTTACTTTTAGTTTGGGATTGTATACTGGCCCATTTACTTTTCCACACATTCAGTTGTACTCCGTTCTTACTTAGTGTTTACTTTTCCGCTTGCTTACTCTATGGTGTTTGATTAATTTTCAAAGGCAATGCCTTCCCTTTCTACTGGGATTTACGCATTGGTGCTAGTCGCCAGCCCCTGGCCTATGGAAGGCGGGCTTGGGGTAGTCACGGCATGGGCCCCGAGGACGGGTCGTGACAAATTGGTATCAGATTAGTTCGGTTCTACCGCGAACTCTGATCTTTTCTATGTGAAGCAATAATGTTTAGCGTATTGAGTGTGGTTATCAGTCCAGTGAGTCCAGTGTTGGTGCGGCGGCCGACGTATCCGTACACCAGGACCCTAACTTCTGATTTCCGACTTAATGCACGAAAACATTGATTGCGTGTGTGTTCCAAAGTTTTCTTTGTGATTACTTTATGTCAGCTCACCAGGTATACTATTTTACCGTGGCGCACCTATTCCTTTTCAGGATGGCGCCACAACGGCAGCCAGCTAGGGTTCCGAGAGTCGAGTGTGAAGACAGCCCACCGAGCGACGAGGCCTCGATGTAGAGCCCTTTGTCAGCAGTGGCACCGGCGGTAGCTCTACCCGTCGAGCCACCGATGCTTCCAGCACCAACCGCTGATGATGCACGTCGCCTCAGCGCACTGCATGAGTTTCAGCGCCAGCGACCGCCCAGGTTTCGTGGGGAGATGGAACCCCAGGCAGCCGAGGACTGGCTAGAGGCAGTGGTACGTGTGTTTAGGCTAGTGAGGACACCAACAGACCTCATGGTGATCCTCGCTGAGAGCCTACTACACGCAGCAGTAGGACGATGGTGGAGCTTGATGCTCCAGGTGCACGATGAGACATATATACATTGGACGGACTTTGAGAGCCCCTTCCGCTCGGAGTTCGTCCCATCCACCCTTCGTGCGGTGCGTATACAGAAGCTTTTTCAACTGCGGCAGGGCAGCATGACGGTCGCTCAGTACTCGGCGAGATTTACTGATCTCTCGCGCTACTCGACCGACAAGGTACGGGACCCATTCTTCCAGGCCCGGACCTTCGAGCAGGGTCTGAGACACGAGATCAGGGCATCGCTGATCTCCCTCAGCATACTGACTCAGACAGGAGTACTGGAGCGGGCCCTTTTGATCGAGAGCTTCCTTGCTGAGTCTACACTAGTGCCAGACCCACCGCAGGGCGACACGTGGCAGAGTCTTCTGCGGCTGGCAGTCGACGGATGACTCAGGGGTCCAGGCAGACCAGACCATCAGGCAGACGACCTCAGGACACTGGCTCAGCAGTGCGGGGCACACAGCGCGGAGCCAGTCTTTCGAGTGGAAGACAGTGCTATGCATGCGGCGGGCAAGGCCACATGGCTCGTGACTTCCCGACCCGCCAAGCAGAGGAGCAGCAGACGGTTGAGGAACCACCTAGGCAGAGGTAGAGGTTTGACCGTGGCGGTCCGCTGGGAGCAGGTGGACGAGGTAGAGGAGCTGGCCGAGTAGCAGTTGGTGGGCGACGCTTTGAGGCTCTACCACCACCACCACCAGGAGTTCCACCCCGGCCTCAGGGGAGATCACAGCTTCAGGCAGCTGAAGCTTACGATCATGGAGCTCCAGAAGCGGGTGGACTAGTGTGGGACTAGCTCCAGGCATAGAGGCCTTTGCCCATAATGCCTCTAGCTTCATAGATTGTGTTTCCTTGTGTCCTTGTACTTTAAGTTGAAGTAATAAAAGATACTTGCCTTGGTGACTTTTGTTTTCCTGTCTTTTGTTTGTTTTTACTAAGAGGTGCCGGTTAAAAAAACTGTTGACTTGACCCTCACTTGCGAGATTCTTACTGGAGGAAACCCAGTGACCACACTTTGATGCCGACAGTGTGACTCAACCCTTGGAGGCGAGAGTAATGGTTGGATCTCTTGGTAGCAGCGTCGAGGCCTTACGACGTCATCCATGCCATGAATTAACTAATCATGATGGGATTGATTGTATTAGGCAAGGAACGTGGTTCATCTAGGGGATGATACTGGATTTCACCTTTTGGAAAAGGAGAAATCATTGCAGCTTCGCCGTACGTTAAGGAGGAAGGGGAAACCCTTCATGTGGTCAGACAGATGTCAGCAGAGCTTCTAGGAGCTGAGACAGAGATTGACCAGCGCACCTATCTTGAGGTTTCCTGAGGAGGGAGTAGGGTACATAGTATACTGCGATGCATTAGGGACTAGACTTGGTTGCGTCCTGATGCAGGAGCGGGCAGTGATCGCCTATGGATCACGTTAGATGAGACCGCATGAGCAGAACTACGCTATTCATGACCTGAAGTTAGCAGCAGTGGTCTTCGCTCTGAAGACATGGCGACACTACCTGATGGGCGAGCGCTTCACAGTCTTTTCTGATCATCAGAGTCTCAGGTATATCTTCTCGCAGAAGGACCTGAACCTGAGATAGCGGCGATGGCTTGAGTTCCTCCAGGACTATGACTTTGAGATAGTATATACTCCTGGGAAGGGGAACGTAGTAGCTGATGCCCTCAGCAGGAGGACGGGCATTCATCTACTTGAGGAGGCGACTGAGCAGCTAGCCTCTTCGCAGATATCCTTTGTGGATAGAGATGGAGCAGCCTTCCATCAGTCTCTCACAGTCACCCCTCCACTACTGCAGCGGATCAGAGAGGCACAACGTGAGGACGCTAACTGTGAGACACGGCATGCACAGATATCCTCGGGACAGACACCTGAAGGTTTCTCCCTTTGGAACAGAGCACGACAACCTTTTCAGAGGACGTACCATGGTACCAGTCGCTTTGCGAGAGGAGGTGCTGAGAGATTTTCACACTTCTCCTTTGGCGGTATATCCGGGAGTGGTGAAGATGTACCAGGATCTCAGAAGACAGCACTGGTGGCCGGGCATGAAGAAGGCTGTAGCAGAGTTCGTTTCTCGATGCCTCACCTGCCAGCAGGTGAAGGCAGAGCATCAGGTACCAGCAGGCTTGGTACAGCCCTTGGAGGTTCCGTAGTGGAATTGGGACGGCATATCTATGGACTTCGTGACTGGAATTTCACGCACTTCCAGAGGTCACGACTCCATTTGGGTGATTGTTGACCAACTCACCAAGTGGGCACACTTCTTACCCATCAGAGAGAAGGGCTTAGTGGAGAGATTGGGACGTCTCTACATTCATGAGATTGTGCGGCTCCACGGTGTTCCATCATCTATCATCTCCGATCGGGATGCTCGCTTTATTTCCCGGCTTTGGAAGGGGTTATAGGAGGCGTTCGGGACGCAGCTACGTCTGAGCACGGCCTTTCACCCTCAGACGGATGGTCAGACGGAGAGGACCATTTAGACTCTCGAGGACATGCTCCGAGCATGTGTCCTTGTCTTTGGTCGCAGCTGAGAGGACCACCTACCCTTGGTGGAGTTTGCGTACAACAACAACTACCACTCCACCATCCGGATGGCACCGTACGAGGCGTTGTACAACCAAACTTGTAGATCTCCTTTGTGCTGGACAGACCCTGGGGAGTCAGCACTTGTGGGGCCGGAGATGGTTCAGGCCACGACAGAGAAGGTCTAGGTCATCCAGGAGCGGATGAGGACAGCTCAGAGCCGGCAGAAGTCATACGCTGACAGGAGGCGGAGGCCACAAGAGTTCGAGGATGGCGACCACGTCTTCTTGCGGGTCTCACCTCGACGTGGTATTTGGAGATTTGGCCGAGGCGGCAAGTTATCTCCGTGCTTCATCGGACCCTTCCAGGTCCTCAGCAGGATTGACGAGGTGGCTTATCGCATGGCTCTACCACCTCAGTTGCACCGGGTGCACGGCGTCTTCCACGTATCTCAGCTGAGAAGATACGTGAACGACCCGACACACATTATTGACCATGGGGAGCTTGACGTTGACGATGGGGCGACTTTTACGGAGGTCCCGTTGGAGATCGAGGATCGACAAGAGCGGGTCCTACGTGCACGATCGATTCCTCTTGTGCGCATCAGATGGAAGCACGGGAACCTCCAGGAGAGCAAATGGGAGCGGGAGGATCAGATGCGTGCTCAGTACCCTCATTTGTTCCCCTAGTTTTTGTTGTATCTTTACGGGGACATAAATCCATGAGGTGGGATTAATGTAGAGACCCGTAAAATTCAAGGGAAATTTTTTCTGAATTTTCTTTGGAATTTTACAAGAGCGCGGTTTCTGACGGCACCTGATTCCGAGGCCCGGAGTGCCCGAAATCAATTTCCAAAGTTTGGCTCGGGTACGTTCAGTGAACGAACGAGTGGGAATTTATAACTTTTGATCCGGTGCTCGGAATTGAAATCCGAGGACACCGATGGACTCGTAGTGCCCATATTCTCTTAAGGAGACCTTTTCCGAAGATGCATTTATTGCGGGTTGAGAGTTAGTTTTTGGGTTTTTAAAAGAAGTTAAATAAAATGTGGAAACACTTTTTATTTTTATTTTTTTGGTTAACTTCTCCCAAAGGGAGTTAAGGGGGGGACCCACATCCACTTAACCTCCCTTGGGAGGATTTAGTGTGGTGGGGCCCACATGAATCATAACTCTTCATCTTCTCTTTTAAACTCCCTTAACCTTCTCTTTTAATTAAGTTGTCAAGTTTGGTTATTAAAGGGGTTGAGTTGTCTTAATTCAAACCTTTGAATTTCAAATGGTTTGGTTGAGTAAATAAAATAAGCCCTTAGCTTATTTTATTTGGTTAGAATTCTCTAGCCTCCTTGAGAGATTTTGAAGCCTTCTTCTTCTTCTTCTTCATGCTTTGTCGAAGAATGCGAAGAACCTTCGAGCTTCGACGAAGAACTCAACGTTCTCGGGAACCGTCTTCCGCGACGCCTTACCCGCGATACCGATGACGTACTTCTTCCGCGTCATCACTTCCGTGACGATTTCCTGCGACGAAATCGTCGTCAAAGAACTTCGAATCCTCGCTTCATGACATCGACATCCTTCTTCTATGACGCTGACCACCGCGACGCGTCTTCCGCGGGTCGTTGACGATCATCGATCTTGAAACCGAGGTAGGGGTTTGTTGTGGATTATTTATTTACTCTCGTTCTTGGTTCTAGTATGATAATCTTGTGGATAAATATTTATGAGTTATCATCTAACGAGAGGGGGGTCGGACCGCACAAACACGGCCGAATTCCCCCTCCTTTGTTCTTGATTATTATTATTTTTCTGGTGAAGTACGAGATGGCGTGGTTCCGTCGCACCAAGCGGAAATCATTCGACAAATATTGGGCGGCGCCATCGCGCCGCGCCGTGGAAGGATTATCATGAACGCGACGCCGTCCCGCCGTGTCGAAGGGAACCGAAGGCTCCGCGGCCGGATCGGGGCCGCGGAGGAGGGGCGTGGTGCCGTCGCACCGCAGTAGACGACGAACACCCCTACCGGTTCCGGGCAGCGGCGAAATGGGAAGACGGGCGGCTAGCCGGGCCGCCAGCGTCGGAAGCCAGAAAGGGGACCGGCCTTGCCGGTCCCGTTGAGGAAGAACCGGCCAGCCATTTTGGGCCGGCCGGAAGGGAGAAGTGCCGGGGGAATTAATACCCCTGGCTGGCCACAAACCGGCCCCCCATAAAGGGGGGGGCATGGTTACTCCAAGGGGGGGAGCGCCCCCCCCCCCCGTTTTTCCTCAAAGCAGGCCCCCCACGTGAGGGTGGGGGGGGGGGGCGGTTTCACAAAGGGGGGGAAGCGCCCCCCCCCCCCCGTTTTTCCAAACGGCAGACCCCCACGAGGGGGGGGCCGTTTGATCAAGGCGCGACTCTCAGTCGCGCCGCCAGCAGGGATGCGGGGGCCTTGCCCCCCGCGCGTGGCACCCGAGCGGCGCCAGGCCGCGCCGCCGCCGGCCGGGCCGCGCCGCCACGCCGGACCGCGCCGCCGGCCGGGCCGGGTCGGACCCGGGTGGGGTGACCCGGTTTGGGCGACCCGGTTCGGGCCGACCCGGGGGGGGGGGGGTCGGGCCGGGACGGGCCAAACCCGGACCCCCCGTTTTCTTATCAACTTCGGTCTTTTGCTCATAACATGAGCTACGGACCTCCAATCGATGAACCGTCAGCGGCGATACGATCCTTGGATTGAGATGGTCGATTCGGTATATCGCACTCAAGGTTTAGGATTACTTTGAGTTCGGTTGGGTTGGTTCGTACACGAAACCAACCGGGCCCTCGAAGCAGAAACGCTCATATCTTGAGCTACGCACGTCCGATTGACGTCCCGTCAGCTTTGTTGTGTTCGTCTTAATGAGACAGATCTTTTGGCATACTCCGCCCGAGGTTTGGACGCAGGTGGAGTATGGTCGGGTTGGTTTTTCCTTAAAAACCAACCGGGCCCCTGGGACGAAAAAGCCATTAACTCTCAGACCGGGCGTCCGATCGACGCGCCGTCTGTTGCGTTGAGTTCATGTTGACGATACTGAACTTTTGGATACATCAACTCTGGATTGTGTGACAGTTGATGTATCAGCCTCTCGGCTCGTGGAGCGGACCCTCCCGAACGAGCTTGCTGTGTGCGGGATCCCTAGTGCTGGCTGCGACTGTGACTGCTACCGTGACTGCTACTGTGACTGCGACGACAACATTATAGAGATCTTTGGTGGATTCGTCGACAACTACAGCACTCAGCGATCCTACGTGGATCAGTGCTACAGGTCCTGTGTGGGCCCGATCCTGTGTGGGTCCGATCCTGTGTGAGTCCTTGCGCTCAGCGGTCCTGTGTGAACCAGCGCCTATAGGTCCTGTGTGGGCCCGATCCTGTGTGGGTCATTGCTGGGGTTAGTTACCTATCGATCCTTCGTGGGTCCGACGACTTAGATGGATCAGAGATCATATTTATCGTCCTTTGAAGAAGTATACCTGTGTGAGCTGAATCCTGTTGCTTTCCTGTGTGGATTGAGTTGTGCTATCCCGTGTGGATTTCGTTTTTCTTTCCTGTGTGGAATACGTATACTTTCCTTTGTGGACTGAGTTGTACTTGGGCTCGTAGGTTGGAGCGTATTGGAATTGATGACTTAGGTATATGTATAGGCATATACCTATGCAGTGTCGGTTGTTATTTCGTGATTGTATCTTTCATTGTGGTTTATCCTTTGTGGATTTTGGTAGACCTTCAGGGGTCTTGGGATCCCTACTGAGTAGATTATACTCACTCCTGCATGGGCTATGCCCGAACTACATTGTGTTGGTTGCAGACGACGGACAACGTTGATCTTGGCTAAGGCTTGCAGAGCAGGACAGTACCTGGAGGTGGATCACTGGGCGGGACGTGTTCGGAGCGGATGGCGGGACCCGAGGAGCAGTGGAGCTATCTGTACTCACCCTTCAGGTGGGACTTACAGTGGACAACTCGGAGTAGCGGCTTTTACTTTACAGTTGTTGTTTTTTCCCATTCGAGTTGTACTTTACTTTCAGTTTGGGTTTGTATACTGGCCCATTTACTTTTCCGCACTTTCAGTTGTACTCTTTTCTTACTTTGTGTTTACTTTTCTTCTTGCTTACTCTGTGGTGTTTGATTACTTTTCAAAGGCAATGCCTTCCCTTTCTACTGGCGTTTACAGCTTGGTGCTAGTCGCCAGCCCCTGGCCTATGGAAGGCGGGCTTGGGGTAGTCACGGCACGGGCCCCGAGGACGGGTCGTGACAGTTCATAACAATTGGTTTTTTTCATCAATTATCTCAATAATTTGATGGACCCCATAGACAATAAAAGTGGAGAAATATATGATTTTTTAACCTCCGAATTCATTTGGTGGAAACCAAAATTCTAGGCCTCTTATGTTACTTATATTCCTCCATTACTATGGATCTTAGCCTTCTTTAAAATAAGGAACATTTGAATATTAACTTGCATTCCTACACTGTTTGAGTTTGGGAGATTCTAGAAGCCCTTACCCTTGTTAAATACCAAGTGGTTTTCCCTATAGCCAACATTTTTATCAATTTTTCATGTTCAATAGGGTAGGGTTGAATCAATAGAATATGACTGGACAGTATTTCGTTGATATTATGATTAGACCCTATGGTCGAAGACTGGATGGAATTGGTTTGACTGCCATTATCTCAATATTTTGAGTAGAACATGAACCCCTCATTGGAGATTATGTTCCCACCCATGTAAGAACAAACACTTCCCCTCAGTCAGCTGCTCTGGATGAATTTATTTCTCCCACTGATTCTCCTACCTAGGAATAAGAGGATGATTTGTATAATGACCCACACATTACATACATTATTAATACATCAAAATTTAAGCACACTTATTAAAACATATAACAAAACCATGAATGGACCGTACATGTATAGTATCTTTAGAAACTGGGAAACATGAACAACTGGTTCATAAAGCATCAACACTGTCTCCCATATATTTCATCATATGTATAGTCCCTTTTGGAATATCTTACTTAATAACCTTGTTCCTGACCATGGGAATGAAAACATACAAAAGGGTGAGCTAAAATGCTCAGTAAGGGTAAAAAAAGAAATATCAATCACATCATATTCATAAGAACATAACATTTTGGAAATCTTAAACTGCAAAAAAGATCATAATTTCATAACATGGGATAAATCAGGGTAGTGAAATGTAATCACAATAATCATAACATATAAGATGAAACTTTGTGTCATACAGACATAATCATAGAGAATCATTTCTTATTAGTCAAGACTTATTGCCAAGACTATCATAGTGGACAAATTCTATTTCTGAACCGAGTTCATTCCACGTTTCAGCCCTGTTTCACTGAACCGGTTTAACCTACCATTCCAGCAATGTCTATCTCATGAGATATAAAATATTTACACAATGCATTGGAGGGAGATATAGGTCCCACCCATCTCATAATGATACCATTATTATGTGTTCTATAAAATAAAAAAATCATACATCATTGCATAACCCATGTAATAAAAATGGGAATCTTAATCATCATGACATCATAACATAATCAATATAAGATAAAAGGACATTATAAAAATAATTCCATCATAACATAATCAAATAAATGTAAAAATAGTGATAGAAACAGAAACCTATATTATCTTATATGGAAAATAATTTTGATAAATCACTTGAACTCCATTCTTGAGGAAAATATCCTTTCTACCTCAAAAACACATTTCCTTTCTTATCATTTCATACAATTCTAAACTAAAAGAATTTGATTAAAAATAAACGTGAAAACTTGTAAAGTAAGATTCTTGGAAATAATGTTTTAAAAATCCATTCATGCCGTATAATTTAAAAAAACATTCTTCTCGTACTTTTTCCGGAAAAGTCAAAAAGTTCCTCGTAAGAAAAATGACAAAAGATTCCTTTATTATCATTTATTAAAAACTCACCGAAGGGTAAAATTGGATTTAAACTATTGTAGAAGGATATAAATATTACATATTGAGGAAACATGGATGTGGATGATAAACTACGCCCCAGTAAATTCCAAAGTATAAAAAAACTCGGATAAAAATGAGATTGTGATATTTCCCTTACCTTAGGTCTGATTTGCTTCGTAAGTGTCCGAAACTCCTGTATAATGATTTAAATAATGTCATTGAATTATTCCAGAATCATACTAATTGTTATGATATCATATATGGTCATATTATTCGCTTCTTATTAGTAATATTTCATTGTTACTTGTTATTCGGGTGTTTATTGATTTTTGTTCTTATGCGTGTTTTGTCGAATAAATTATTACTCTTCTTTTAAGATATAGATACCTCATTTACAGAATTTTATTAGTGTAATATATATCATATTAATTCATTAAATTCATTTATATAATCATTATGCAATGAAGATCATGTATAACGAGTCGCATCACATCGTGGAGATGGTAGGCCGTACGTACGCACGAGCGATGATATCGTTCTCATGATCGTGGAATTGTATTGGAGTGTATTTATACTATTTCCGAATCAATATCACTTTAAAATAATCATATATAGTCATTATTTACACCATTATACCCATCCAAGTAAGGTGGTGGTGGAAAATAGATTACACCACGGCGTGGAGACGGTATTTCGTACGTACGCACGCACGGTGATTTTGTTTTCCGTAGGATGGATAGATGGTGAAATAGGGTTGTTTCATACTTATAATAACATATAACTATATGAATGATACTGATGTTATTACTTCATAATTAAAAAACTAAAGAATAATATGTGGAAGAAGAACTAATGTTGAAAGAATCAGTAACGGACATTATCTCTTCTTTGAAGCTCCCCGTTGAGACCTCCTTTTAGGGCACTATAATTGGTCTTTGAAGAAATACAGGACCTCTAGGATGTTTCTAGGGATGTGTATAAGAGAATTTGGCAGGGGTTGGCTGAGCTATAATGCTCAATGTGGTGTTATGAAGAGAGGGAGGAGGTGCCCTTTTATAATGGAGGAGAGGGGCACCTTTGGGAAAACGAAAAATATTATTTTATTATAAAGCCATATTCAGTTTTTAATAACTCCAAATTGATTTATTTCGAAGCTAAGGTGGGTATGGATCGAAATATTCTCATCCAATAGAATTTAGACATGTTTAGGTTCCTATTTTAACCTTATCATTTAGATTTAACTTTAAGATAAATAATTTTACTTTTACCGTGTCTTTTTGCCTTCTTATGCTATAAGGTTAATGAACATACTATAACAATTAAAAAAACCCCATGTTGTTTATTATTAATATATATAACCTTATCTAAGAAAATTGGCCTAGCCTTAGATTTTTAGGAATAAAATAACAATTAATAATTTAATATATTTTTTGAAAACTATTTTATGTCAAATTTGACACTGTTTAGTAATTCATTTTTGTGAAAATCATAACAGAATGATTAATTTGAAAATAAGTTATTTAAATCAATAATAACATTTAATATTAACCTAAAAAATTAGTGGAATTAATAAAAAGACTCAAATTATATTTATTTTCATATTTATAACATCAATTATGTCAGTATTTCATTAATAAGATAATTACTGCATCATCATTGTGTCATAAATAAATTAAATTTTTTAATGTCTAAAAATTACACATAAAATATCATTATGTAAAAAATATTTTTATATTTCTAATGAATATTTATATTCTTATTTATCTTATGTATAACCCTATATTCAAAATTATTTACTTATGAAACTTTGATTTTTACTATTTTAACCCTTCTTTAAATAAATTTATAATAAATGTCCTAATCTAATACATGTGGGCCTAAATGGTCATATTTTTTTTATAAGGTTGTTGTTGTCGAATTATAATTGTCCAACAGAATTAATACAAGTGTTACGGTAATAATAATATCATTTTTACCTGTAATTACCCTATTTACTTTTAACCGTGGTAAATAAAAATAAAAAGTTACTATTCACCAAAAATTATTTTCATCTCATTGAAACACATTTAACTTACTGACACCAACATTGTCTCTCGGATTTTTGAAATTCCACTCATAGAAGCGGTAAAATTATGTTTTATGTAAATTTGCAAATTCTCGTAGGAGGTGGGTAATAGACTGTGAAAAGATCAATAAAATTTTTATATATATATAATTATTATAAAATTACTCCAATGACTTAAATTGAACTTATATAGGTATTAGGTATCAATTTTGGTCTTAAATAAATTTAAATAAAATAAATAATTATTTAAATAAAAAGTCTGTTTTTAAATAGTCACCAAGTGTTTTCACTATTCATCAAAAATTGAATGTTTCCAGAAAAATACAAAAATTTCACCCTAGGCTAATTTCGATATTACGAATCCAAAAACGAAGTCCGTTTTGAAAAATAAAATTTAAAAAATTTCAAAAAGTGGTTATTAATATTCATAACAGCTAGTTTTAATAATATTTTCATAGCATATCGTTGTTTAATGAAACTCAGTATTGCGTATGACGCAAGCTATCAAGGAAGGTCGCGATTGCATGTAAAGCAAGCCAAGATAGTGTTGTGTGTAGTGAAAGATTCCTTGGATGGTTTATATAAAATAAGAATAAAAAATTTCTTATAAAAGTCTCAAGTGTTACATTCTACCCCCCTTAGAATGAATTTCACCCTCGAAATTCGTCACATTGTAACAAATAGATGAGGATACCTCTCCCTCATCATATCCTCAATCTTTAATGTAGAATCTTCTAATTGGTGGTTCCTCCATAAAAATTTCACCAGGCAAGTGGTCTTGTTCCGTAAGACTTTCTCACTACGATCAAGAATCTCTATCGGTTGTTCTTCATAAGAAATATCTTGTTCTAGCGGTACAACTTCTGAGATGAGTACATGTGAAGATTCGGGTATGTAATTTCTCAGGAGAGATACATGGAACACATCGTGAACTTAAGAGTGATTTGGTGGAAGCGCCAATCGGTAAGCTACCTTTCCAACATGATCCTGTATTTCGAAAGGACCGATATATCTAGGGATCAACATTCCCTTCTTACCAAATCTCATGACCCTCTTCCAGGGAGATATTCGTAAGAACACTTTATCACCCACTTCAAACTCAAAGTATTTTCTTCGGTTGTTGGCATAACTTTTTTGTCGACTCTGAGCTGCTCTTATGTGTTCTTGAATAGACTAGACCTTTTCTGCCATCTCATCAACAAGATGAGGTCCTAATAGCTTTCTTTCCACAACATCATCCCATCAAGTTGGGGTCCTACATTTCTTTCCATAGAGAGATTCATAAGGAGCCATCTGAATACTAGATTGAAAGATATTATTATCAGAAAATTCCACCAAATATAGGTGTTGATCCCAACCACCTTGGAAATCCATAGGGCAAGATCTCAACATATCTTCTAAAGTTTGAATCGTCCTCTCAGACTGACCGTCTGTCTGAGGATGATAAATAGTGTTGAAACTCAACTCTGTATCCAGAGTATACTGAAGACTTCACCAGAACATTGAGGTAAACATCGGATCCCGATCAGATATAATAGAAAGTGGTACTCCATGCAATCTTACCACTTCCATTACATATATCCTGGAAAGCTGATCCAGAGAGAAATCCTCCCTAATAGCAATGAAGTGTGCAGACTTTGTAAGATGATCAACTATGACCCAGATAGAATTATTTCCTTTGGATGTTTTAGGGATTACGTTGACAAAGTCCATAGTTAGGTTTTCCCATTTCCATTGGGGTATGGGTAATGGTTGTAACATCCCCTTAGACATCTGTCTCTCAGCTTTAACTTGCTGACAAACCAAGCATAGAGAGACATATTCAGCAACATCTCTTTTCATGCCATCCCACCAGAAGTACCCTTTCAGGTCCCTATACATCTTCGTGCTTCTAGGATTAATAGAGAATTAAGAACTATGAGCCTCATCCAGCAGCTCCTTCTTTAATTCGGGGATGGGAGGACACAAACCGATTCCGGAACATTATTATCCCATCACAATCAAGGTTGAATTCAGGAATATTTCTCACTTTCTTTTATAACTATGCATCTTCTTTCTGTGCCTTTTTAATCATCACATGTATAGATGGTTGAACATTCATTTGAGAAAGATAATATTTTTTCCCTTCCATTATAATTCCAAGATCCATCCTTTGTAAATCCATAAATATTAGATCTTTTGTGATTCTCATCATGGATAAACTAGCATGGTCTTGTCGATTTAATGCATCTTCCACCTTGTTTTCTTTCCCAGGGTGGTAATGGCTTGAGCAGTCGTAACCCTTAATCAGCTCCAACCATCTTCTTTTGCGCATATTCAACTCCTTTTGTGTGAAAATATACTATAATATTTTATGATCAGTATAAATGTCACACCTTTCTCCATAAAGATAATGCCTCCAAATCTTTAATGTAAAGATTACCACAGCAAACTCCAAATCATGAGTTGGGTAATTTTTCTCATGGATTTTCAACTGTCGTGAAGCATAAGCTATCCCCATATCATTTTTCATAAGAACACACCCCAATCCCTTCTTGGATGCATCACTGTAGATCACAAGCCTTTATCCACTACAAGGAAGTGTGAGTACAAGTGCACTGGATAACCTTCTTTTCAACTCCTTGAAATTCTCTTCAGATTCCTCCATCCAAACAAAATTAACTCCTTTCCGAGTGAACTAGGTGAGTGGATTAGATAATCATGAGAAACCTTTCATATAACGTCGATAATATCCAGCCAATCCAAGAAAACATCGGATCTCAGTTACTGTTGTTGGTCTCGACCATCTTTCGATAACCTCTATTTTTGCAGGATCCACAGATTTCCGCTCTTTTGAGATTATGTGACCCAAAAATGAATCTTTTTGAAGCCAAAAAGAAACACATGGTAAATTTGGCATAATGCTTCTCCTTTCTAAGGATCTTCAATATAATTCTAAAGTGATATTCATGTTCTTCCTTGCTCTTTGAATATACAAGAATATCATCTATAAAGAATACCACAAACTGATCAAGATAGTCTCTAAAGACTATATTCATCATATCCATGAAGATATCAGGGGAATTGGTAAGACCAAATGGCATCACTATAAAGTCATAGTTTCCATACCTTTTACGGAAAGTCGTCTTTGGTATATCCTCCCTTTTGAACCTTTATTGATGATACCCTGAATGAAGATCAATCTTGGAAAAGCATTGAGCTCCGCGTAGTTGGTCAAATAAGTCATCAATGTGCCGGAGAGGATATTAGTTCTTGATAGTGATCTTCTTATGTTCTCGATGGTTAATGAACAGTCTCATTGATCCATATTTCTTTTTAACAAACAGAACAGGTGCTCCCCAAGGTGACACACTAGGGCGTATGAATCCCTTATCAAGATTCTCTTGGAGATTCTTCTTCAATTTCTATTACTCAATTGGGGCCTTTATATAAGGTGTCTTTGAAATAGGCAAAGCACCCAGTACGAGTTCTATTGAAAACACAACTTCACGATTTGGTGGAAGACCCGGAAATTCCTCCGAAAAGACATCATCGAACTCCCGTACAATGGGAATGTTCTTAATCGTGAGTTTCTCACCAACCATTTGAGATAAATAACCTTCATTTAGTGAAATCAAGACACATAAGATGGATGAAATTTCCACTGTAAGGTTATGTTCATCCTTGCATTGATAGACGATCATAGATTGATCTGGAATATGAAATGCGACTTCCTTTATTTGGCAATTGATATGATCTCTATATAGAGAAAGCCAATCCATGCCAAGAATCACATCAAATTCCACTATAGGACGGATCACATGATTTGCAGGAAGCACTTTCCCACAAACTTTAATCGGAGAAGAATTATAAACTTTTGATGCGACTGTTGTGCCATTAGGGGTTGTCACAGCTAACTCAATATATAATTGTTGAGGTAATACAGTGATACCCATAGAAAATTCTTCAGAAATAAAAGATTGGGTGGATCCAGAATCAAATAAAACAATTTCTACTTTAGAGTGGATGGTAAGTGTACCTTTCACCACTTCGTTATTGTACTCCACATCGCTGATAGAAATTGCATGTGACTTTACTTTGTCTTTAGCCTTAAGAGTTTGTTGACGTCGACCATCATCATCAACCCTTGGATTTGGGCATTGATTGTCATAATTCCCCATCTCCTTGCACTTGATGCATTGAAGTGTAGTAGGTTCATTATGTGTATCCCTTTATTTTTTTGCATCATTAGACATATTCTTCCCATCATTGTGGATTTCAAATGCTTGATGACATTGCTTTCTACATTTGAAACATTTACTTGTCCCTTTAAGACAACTCCCTCCGTGTTTCATTCCACAAATTGAGCATAATGGAAAGCTCGTCTTTTTTTTTCAGTGTTCTCTTTACATTTTCCTTTGAATTCCATTTTCCTCTTCTTATCAAACCCATATGACTGATGGGTTACTCTAATCTCCATCTCAACTTTGAGAGCACATATCCTTGTACCTATTGAAGTCCCTTATGGATAACGCCCTTCGAAGACTTGGTTTTAAGCCACTAAATAATCGATCGATCTTAATCTCAGGTTGGATAATAATCCCAGAAGCATAACTTGCAAGCCTTGTAAAATTTTCTTCATAGGTACCAACAGATTAATCAAATTTTTCATTAGTTCAAGAAACTCCTTCTCCATAATTGTTTGTAGAATATTAGGGAAGTACTTATTGAAAAATAAGTTCTTGAACTCATCCAATTCCATGGACTCAATTTCATATTTTGGCCTCATATTCTTGATAAGATTCCACAATTGACCAGCATCACTTTCTAAACGAAACACTACTAAGATGACTTTATCATGTTCAGAACATTGAAGAACTAAAAATATCTATTCAGTAGTACTGATCCATTGTTCAGCAACTAATCGATTAGTAGACCCGCTGAATGATGGTGGAAGCTGTCTCATGAAGGATTCAACAGAATGTTGCTCCTTCCTTTTCTCGTTTGGATGTCCAGCATGATTCATAGCTTGAGAATGTTGTGTGATCATGGCTACGAGATTTTTCATTCCAGCTCCCATAACGTTTGGTTTCTCGGGGGGACAATCATTGCATTGCCCATCACATTCTGCATTATCATGGTTCCTTCAGCTTCCATCCATTGACTAAAACCAATAAGAATAGCGTGAGAAACACTAATTATAATAAGAAAACCACATAATCAAGAATAAAATTTCACACATAAGGTCTTATCCTAGGTTATTCATGGCCATTTCTAAAACACTAAGATTGTGTTCTATGCTTAGACTTATCCTTAGTTTTCTTACTAAGGATTTCACATCCTAGTTTCCAAAGGTTGACTATACCTTTCCTCTGATACTAACTATAACGACCCATACTTTACATACATTTTTAATACTTCAAAATTGAAGCACACTTATTACAACATATAAAAAAACCATGAAATGACCGTACAGGTATAGTGTCTTTAGAAACTGGGAAACATAAACAACTGGTTTATAAAGCATCTACATTGTCTCCCATTTATTTCATCATATCTATAGTCCATTTTGGCATATATTACTTAATAATATTTTTCCTAACCTAGGGAAAGAAAACATACAAAAGGGTGGTCTCAAATGCCCAGTAAGGGTAAACAAAAGAAATATCAATCACATCAAATTCATAAGAACATAACATTTTGGAAATCATACCCTGTAAAAGGGATCATAATTTCATAACATGGGATAAATAATGGTAGTGAAACGTAATCACAATAATCATAACATAAAACATGAAACATTGTGGCATACACACATAATCATAGAGAATCATTTCATATTAGTCAAGACTAATTGCCAAGACTATCATAGTGGACAAAGCCCATTTCTGAACCGAGTTCATTCCTCGTTTTAGTCATGTTTCCCTGAACCGGTTTGACCTATTGTTCCAACCATGACTATCTCATGTGATATAAAATATTTACCCAATGAATTGGAGGGAGATTTTTGTCCCACACATCACATAATGATACCACTCTTATGTGTGCCACAAAATAAAAATATCATACATCATTGCATAACCCAGGTAATAAAAATGGGAATCTTAAAAATCATTCCATCATAACATAATCCATATAAGATAAAAGAACATCTTAAAAATAATTACATCATAACATAATCAAATAAATGTAAAAATAGGGATAGAAACAGACCCCTATATTATCTTATATGGAAAATAATTTTGATAAAACACTTGAACTCCATTCTTGAGGAAAATATCCTTTCTACTTCAAAAACACTTTTCCTTTCTTAACATGTCATACAATTATAAAATAAAAGAAGTTGATTAAAAATAAACAAGAAAAATTGTAAAGGTATCTTCTTGGAAATATTGTTTTTAAAATCCATTCATGCCGTATAAGTTATGAAAACATTCTTCTCGTACTTTTGTCGGAAAAGTCCAAAAGTACCTCGTACGAAAAACGACAAAAGATTCCTTTCATATCTTTTACTAAAAACTCACCGAAGGGTAAAATTGGATTTAAACAATTTTAGAAGGATATAAATATTACATATTGAGGAAACATGGATGTGGATGATAAAATACACCCCAGTAAATTCCAAAGTATAAACAATCTCAGATAAAAATGAGATTGTGATATTTCCCTTACCTTAGGACTGATTTGCTTCGTAAGTGTCTGAACCTCCTGTATAATGATTTAAATAATGTCATAGACTTATTCCAGAATCATACTAATTGTTATTATATCATACATGGTCATATTATTAGCTTCTTATTATTAATATTTCATTGTTACTTGTTATTCGGGTGTTTATTGCTTTTTGTTCTTATGCGTGTTTTGTCGAATAAATTTTTTATTCTTCATTTATGTTATAGATACCTCATTTCCAGAATTTTATTACTGTAATATATATCATATTCATTAATTAATTTCATTTATATAATCATTATGCAATGAAGATCATGTAGAATGAGTCTCATCACATCGTGGCAACGGTAGGCCGTACGTACGCACGAGCGATGATATCATTCCCATGATCGTGGAATTGTATTGGAGTGTATTTATTCTATTTAAGAATCAATATCACTTTAAAATAATCATATGTATTCATTATTTACACCATTATACCCATCCATGTAAGGTGGTAGTGGAAAATAGATTACACCACGGCGTCGAGACGGTATTCCGTACGTACGCACGCGCGGTGATGTCGTTTTCTGTAGGATGGATAGATGGTGAAATAGGGTTGTTTCTTACTTATAATAACATATCAGTATATGAATGATACTGATTTTATTACTTAATAATGAAAAAACTAAAGAAGAAGAAGGGGAAAAATAAATAAAGTTGTAAGAATCGGTAACAGACATTACATCTTCTTTGAAGCGCCTCTTTGAGACCTCATATTAGGGAACTAAACTTGGTCTTTGAAGAAGACCAGGAACTCTAGGATGTTTCTATGGAAGTGGAGAAGAGAATTTGGCAGGGGTTGGACGAGCTTGAAGGATCAATGTGGTGTGAGGAAGAGATGGAGGCGGTGCCCTTTTATAAGGGAGGAGAGGGGCACCTTTGGAAAATATCCTTTCTACCTCAAAAACATTTTTCCTTTATTATCATATCATACAATTCTAAACTAAAAGAAGTTGATAAAAAATAAAAATGAAAACTTGTAAAGTAAGCTTCTTGGAAATAATGTTTTAATAATCCATTCATGCCGTATAATTTAAAAA
The DNA here is from genome assembly GCA_963277665.1 of Viscum album. NCBI lineage: Eukaryota > Viridiplantae > Streptophyta > Magnoliopsida > Santalales > Viscaceae > Viscum > Viscum album. The sequence continues at coordinate 118,442,807 of OY728127.1, forward strand.
AACATTCTTCTCGTACTTTTTCTGGAAAAGTCAAAAAGTTCCTCGTACGAAAAACGACAAAAGATTCCTTTAATATCTTTTATATAAAACTCACCGAAGGGTAAAATTGGATTTAAAATATTGTAGAAGGATATAAATATTACATATTGAGGAAACATGGATGTGGATGATAAACTACGCCCCAGTAAATTCCAATTTATAAAAAATCATGGATAAAAATGAGATTGTGATATTTCCCTTACCTTAGGTCTGATTTGCATCGTAAGTGTCTGAAGCTCCTGTATAATGATTTAAATAATGTCATTGACTTATTACAGAATCATACTAATTGTTATGATATCATATATGGTCATATTCTTCACTTCTTATTAGTATTATTTCATTGTTACTTGTTATTCGGGTGTTTATTGCTTTTTGTTCTTATGTGTGTTTTGTCGAATAAATTTTTATTCTACGTTTTGGATATAGATACCTCATTTACAGAATGTTATTAGTTTAATATATATCATATTAATTCATTAAATGCATTTATATAATCATTATGCAATGAAGATCATGTAGAACGAGTCGCATCACATCGTGGAGATGGTAGGCCGTACGTACGCACGAGCGATGATATCGTTCCCATGATCGTGGTATATTATTGGAGTGTATTTATACTATTTCAGAATCAATATGACTTTAAAATAATCACATATAGTCATTATTTACACCATTATACCCATCCAAGTAAGGTGGTGGTGGAAAATAGATTACACCACGGCGTGGAGACGGTATTCCGTACGTACGCACGCGCGGTGATTTTATTTTCCGTAGGATGGATAGATGGTGAAATAGGGTTGTTTCATACTTATAATAAAATATCAGTATATGAATTATACTTATGTTATTACTTCATAATTAAAAAACTAAAGAAGAATATGTGGAAGAACAAATAATGTTGAAAGAATCAGTAACGGACATTACCTCTTCTTTGATGCTCCCTGTTGAGACCTCCTTTTAGGGCACTATAATTGGTCTTTGAAGAAAACCAGGACCTCTAGGATGTTTCTAGGGATTTGGATAAGAGAATTTGGCAGGGGTTGGCCGAGCTATAATGCTCAATGTGGTGTTATGAAGAGAGGGAGGAGGTGCCCTTTTATAAAGGAGGAGAGGGGCACCTTTGGGAAAACGAAAAATATTGTTTTATTATAAAGCCATATTCATTTTTTAATATCTCCAAATTGATTTATTTCGAAGATAAGGTGTGTATGGATCGAAATATTATCATCCAATAGAATTTAGACATGTTTTGGTTCCTATTTTAACCTTATCATTTAGATTTAACTTTCAGATAAATAATTTTACTTTTACCGTGTCTTTTTGCCTTCTTACGCTATAAGGTTAATGAACATACTATAACAATCCAAAAAACCCCCATGTTGTTTATTATTAATATATATAACCTTATCTAAGAAAATTGGCCGAACCGTAGATTTTTAGGAATAAAATAACAATTAATAATTTAATATATTTTTTAAAAACTATTTTATGTCAAATTTGACACTATTTAGTAATTCATTTTTGTGAAAATCATAACAGAATGATTAATTAGAAAATAAGTTATTTAAATCAATACTAACATTAAATATTAACCTAGAAAATTAGTGGAATTAATAAAAAGACTCAAATTATATTTATTTGGGTATTTATAACATCAATTATGTCAGTATTTCATTAATAAGATAATTACTGCATCATCATTGTGTCATAAATAAATTAAATTTTTTAATGTCTAAAAATTACAAATAAAATATCATTATGTAAGAAATATTTTTATATTTCTAATGAATATTTATAGTCTTATTTATCTTATGTATAACCCTATATTCAAAATTATTTACTTATGAAACTTTGATTTTTACTATTTTAACCCTTCTTTAAATAAATTAATAATAAATGTCCGAATCTAATACATGTGGGCCTAAATGGTCATATTTTTTTTCTAAGGTTGTTGTTTTCGAATTATAATTATCCAACAGAATTAAGACATGTGTTACGGTAATAATAATATCATTTTTACCCTTAATTACCCTATTTACGTTTAACAGTGGTAAATAAAAGTAAAAAGTTACTATTCACCAAAAATTATTTTCATCTCATTGAACCACATTTAACTTACTGACATCAACATTTTCTCTCGGATTTTTGAAATTCCACTCATAGAAGCGGTAAAATTATGTTTTATGTAAATTTGCAAATTCTCGTAGGAGGTGGGTAATAGACTGTGAAAAGTTCAATAAAATTTATATATATATATAATTATTATAAAATTACTCCAATGACTTACATTGAACTTATATAGGTATTAGGTATCAATTTTGGTCTTAAATAAATTTAAATAAAATAAATAATTATTTATATAAAAAGTCTGTTTTTAAATAGTCACCAAGTGTTTTCACTATTCATCAAAAATTGAATGTTTCCAGAAAAATACCAAAATTTCACCCTAGGATAATTTCGATATTACGAATCCAAAAACAAAGTCCGTTTTGAAAAATAAAATTTAAAAATTTTCGAAAAGTGGTTATTACTATTCATAACAGCTAGTTTTAATAATATTTTCATAGCATATCGTTGTTTAATGAAACTCGGTATTGCGTATGACGCAAGCTATCAAGGAAGGTCGTGATTGCATGTAAAGCAAGACAATATAGTGTTGTGTGTAGTGAAATATTCCTGGGATGATTTATATAAAATAAGAACAAAATATTTCTTATAAAAGTCTCAAGTGTTACATTCTACCCCCCTTAAAATGAATTTCACCCTCGAAATTCGTCACATTGTAACAAACAGATGAGGATACCTCTCCCTCATCATATCCTCAAGCTCTAATGTAGAATCTTCTAATTGGTGGTTCCTCCATAAAAATTTCACCAAGAGAGTGTTCTTGTTCCGTAAGACTTTCTCACTACGATCGAGAATCTCTATCGGTTGTTCTTCATAAGAAATATCTTGTTCTAGCGGTACAACTTCTGAGATGAGTACATGTGAAGATTCAGGTATGTAATTTCTCAGGAGAGATACATGGAACACATCGTGAACTTAAGAGTGATTTGGTGGAAGCGCCAATCGGTAAGCTACCTTCCCAACATGATCCAGTATTTCGAAAGGATCGATATATCTAGGGCTCAACTTTCCCTTCTTACCAAATCTCATGACCCTCTTCCAGGGAGATATTCATAAGAACACTTTATCACCCACTTCAAACTCAAAGTCTTTTCTTCAGTTGTCGGCATAACTTTTTTCTCGACTCTGAGCTGCTCTTATGTGTTCTTGAATAGACTAGACCTTTTCTGCCATCTCATCAACAAGATGAGGTCCTAATAGCTTTCTTTCCACAACATCATCCCAGCAAGTTGGGGTCCTACATTTCTTTCCATAGAGAGATTCATAAGGATCCATATGAATACTAGAGTGAAAGATATTATTATCAGAAAATTCCACCAAATGTAGGTGTTGATCCCAACCACCTTGGAAATCCATAGAGCAAGCTCTCAACATATCTTTTAAAGTTTGAATCGTCCTCTCAGACTGACCGTCTGTCTGAGGATGATAAATAGTGCTGAAACTCAACTCTGTATCCAGAGTATACTGAAGACTTCACCAGAACTTTGAGGTAAACCTCGGATCCCGATCAGATATAATAGAAAGTGGTACTCCATGCAATCTTACCACTTCCTTTACATATATCCTGGAAAGCTGATCCAGAGAGAAATCCTCTCTAATAGCAATGAAGTGTGCAGACTTTGTAAGATGATCAACTATGACCCAGATAGAATTATTTCCTTTGGATGTTTTAGGGATTACATTGACAAAGTCCATAGTTAGGTTTTCCCATTTCCATTGGGGTATGGGTAATGGTTGTAACATCCCCTTAGACATCTGTCTCTCAGCTTTAACTTGCTGACAAACCAAGCATAGAGAGACATATTCAGCAACATCTCTTTTCATGCCATCCCACCAGAAGTACCCTTTCAGGTCCCTATACATCTTCGTGCTTCTAGGATTAATAGATAATGAAGAACTATGAGCCTCATCCAGCATCTCCTTCTTTAATTTGGGGATGGGAGGACACAAACTGATTCCTGAACATTATTATCCCATCACAATCAAGGTTGAATTCAGGAACATTTCTCACTTTCTATTATAACTCTGCATCTTCTTTCTGTGCCTTTTTAATCATCACATGTATAGATGGTTGAACATTCATTTGAGAAAGATAAGATTTTTTCCCTTCCATTATAATTACAAGATCCATCCTTTGTAAATCCATAAATATTAGATCTTTTCTGATTCTCATCATGGATAAACTAGCATGGTCTTTTCGATTTAATGCATCTGCCACCTTGTTTGCTTTCCTAGGGTGGTAATGGCTTGAGTAGTCGTAACCCATAATCAGCTCCAACCATCTTCTTTTGCACATATTCAACTCCTTTTGTGTGAAAATATACTATAATATTTTATAATCAGTATAAATGTCACACCTTTCTCCATAAATATAATGCCTCCAAATCTTTAATGTAAAGATTACCACAGCTAACTCCAAATCATGAGTTGGGTAATTTTGCTCATGGATTTTCAACTGTCGTGAGGCATAAGCTATCCCCATATCATTTTTCATAAGAACACACCCCAATCCCTTATTGGATGCATCAGTGTAGATCACAAACCTTTCTCCACTACAAGGAAGTGTGAGTACAAGTGCACTGGATAACCTTCTTTTCAACTCCTTGAAATTCTCTTCACATTCCTCCATCCAAACAAACTTAACTCCTTTCCGAGTGAACTCGGTGAGTGGATTAGATAATCATGAGAAACCTTTCATAAAACGTCGATAATATCCAGCAAATCCACGAAAACATCGGATCTCAGTTACTGTTGTTGGTCTCGACCATCTTTCGATAACCTCTATTTTTTCAGGATCCACAGATTTACCCTCTTTTGAGATTATGTGACCCAAAAATGAATCTTTTTGAAGCCAAAATTCACATATGGTAAATTTGGCATAAAGCTTCTCCTTTCTAAGGATCTTCAATATAATTATAAAGTGATATTCATGTTCTTCCTTTCTCTTTGAATATACAAGAATATCATCTATAAAGACTACCACAAACTGATCAAGATAGTCTCTAAAGACTATATTCATCATATCCATGAAGATATTAGGGGAATTGGTAAGACCAAATGGCATCACTATAAAGTCATAGTTTCCATACCTTTTACGGATAGTCGTCTTTGGTATATCCTCCCTTTTGACCCTTTATGGATGATACCCTGAACGAAGATCAATCTTGGAAAAGCGTTGAGCTCCGCGTAGTTGGTCAAATAAGTCATCAATGTGCGGGAGTGGATATTAGTTCTTGATAGTGATCTTGTTATGTTCTCGATGGTCAATGAAGAGTCTCATTGATCCATATTTCTTTTTAACAAACAAAACAGGTGCTCTCCAAGGTGACACACTAGGGCGTATGAATCCCTTATCAAGATTCTCTTGGAGATTCTTCTTCAATTTCTATTACTCAATTGGGGCCTTTCTATAAGGTGTCTTTGAAATAGGCAAAGCACCCGGTACGAGTTCTATTGAGAACTCAACTTCACGATTTGGTGGAAGACCCAGAAATTCCTCCGAAAAGACATCATCAAACTCCCGTACAATGGAAATGTTCTTAATCGTGATTTTCTCACCAACCATTTGAGATAAATAACCTTCATTTAGTGGAATCAAGACACATAAGATGGATGAAATTTCCACTGTAAGGTTATGTTCATCCTTGCATTGATAGACGATCATAGATTGATCTGGAATATGAAATGTGACTTCCTTTATTTGGCAATTGATATGATCTCTATATAGAGAAAGCCAATCCATGCCAAGAATCACATCAAATTCCACTATAGGACGGATCACATGATTTTCAGGAAGCACTTTCCCACAAACTTTAATCGGAGAAGAATTATAAACTTTTGATGCGACTATTGTGCCATTAGGGGTTGTCACAGCTAACTCAATATGTAATTGTTGAGGTAATACAGTGATACCCATAGAAAATTCTTCAGAAATAAAAGATTGGGTGGATCCAGAATCAAATAAAACATTTTCTACTTTAGAGTGGATGGTAAGTGTACCTTTCATCACTTAGTTATCGTACTCCACATCGCTGATAGAAATTGAATGTGACTTTACTTTGTCTTTAGCCTTAAGAGTTTGTTGACATCGACCATCATCATCAACCCTTGGAATTGGGCATTGATTTTCATAATTCCCCATCTCCTTGCACTTGATGCATTGAAGTGTAGTAGGTTCATTATGTGTATCCCTTTATTTGTTTGTATCATTAGACATATTCTTCCCATCATTGTGGCTTTCAAATGCCTGATGACCTTCCTTTCTACATTTGAAACATTTACTTGTCCCTTTAAGACAACTCCCTCCGTGTTTCATTCCCCATATTGAGCATAAGGGAAAGCTCATCTTTTTTTCAGTGTTCTCTTTAAATTTTCCTTTGAATTCCATTTTCCTCTTCTTATCAAACCCATATGATTGATGGGTTACTCTAATCTCCATATCAACTTTGAGAGAACATTTCCTCGTACCTATATGAAGTCCCTTATGGATAACGCCCTTCGAAGACTTGGTTTTAAGCCACTAAATAATCGATCGATCTTAATCTCAGGTTGGATAATAATCCCAGAAGCATAACTTGCAAGCCTTGTAAAATTTTCTTCATAGGTACCAACAGATTAATCAAATTTTGCTTTAGTTCAAGAAACTCCTTCTCCATCATTGTTTGTAGAATATTAGGTAAGTACTTATTGAAAAATAAGTTCTTGAACTCATCCCATTCCATGGACTCAATTTCATCTCTAGGACTCGTATTCTTGATAAGATTCCACAATTAACCAGCATCACTTTCTAAACGAAACACTACTAAGATGACTTTATCATGTTCAGAACATTGGAGAACTGAAAATATCTATTCAGTAGTACTGGTCCATTGTTCACAACTAATGGATTAGTAGACCCGCTGAATGATGGTGGAAGCTGTCTCATGAAGGATTCAACAGAATGTTGCTCCTTCCTTTTCTCGTTTGGATGTCCAGCATGATTCATAGCTTGAGAATGTTGTGTGATCATGGCTACAAGATTTTTCATTCCAGCTCCCATAACGTTTGGTTGCTCAGGGGGACAATCATTGCATTGCCCGTCACATTCTGCATTATCATGGTTCCTTCAGGTTCCAGCCATTGACTAAAACCAAGAAGAATAGTGTGAGAAACACTAATTATAATAGTAAAACCACATAATCAAGAATAAAATTTCACACATAATGTCTTATCTTAGGTTATTCATGTCCATTTCTAAAACACTAAGATTGTGTTCTATGCTTATACATATCCTTAGTATTCTTACTAAGGCTTTCACATCCTAGTTTCCAAAGGTTGACTATACCTTTCCTCTGATACTAACTATAACGACCCATAATTTACGTACATTGTTAATACTTCAAAATTGAAGCACTTATTACAACATATAAAAAAACCATGAAAGGACCGTACAGGTATAGTGTCTTTAGAAACTGGGAAACATAAACAACTGGTCTATAAAGCATCTACATTGTCTCCCATTTATTTCATCATATCTATAGTCCATTTTGGCATATATTACCTAATAACATTCTTCCTAACCCAGGGAAAGAAAACATAAAAAAGGGTGATCTCAAATGCTCAGTAATGGTAAACAAAAGAAATATCAATCACATCAAATTCATAAGAACATAACATTTTGGAAATCATACCCTGCATAAGGGATCATAATTTCATAACATGGGATAAATAATGGTAGTGAAACGTAATCACAATAATCATAACATAAAACATGAAACATTGTGGCATACACACATAATCATAGAGAATCATTTCTTATTAGTCAAGACTCATTGACAAGACTATCTTAGTGGACAATGTCCATTTCTGAACCGAGTTCATTCCTCGTTTCAGTCATGTTTCCCTGAACCGGTTTGACCTATTGTTCCAACCATGACTATCTCATGAGATATAAAATATTTACCCAATGAATTTGAGGGAGATTTTTGTCCCACCCATCTCATAATGATACCACTCTTATGTGTGCCACAAAATAAAAAAATCATACATCATTGCACAACCCAGGTAATAAAAATGGGAATCTTAAAAATCATTCCATCATAACATAATCCATATAAGATAAAAGAACATCTTAAAAATAATTACATCATAACATAATCAAATAAATGTAAATATAGGGATAGAAACAGAACCCTATATTATCTTAGATGGAAAATAATTTTGATAAAACAGTTGAACTCCATTCTTGAGGAAAATATCCTTTCTACTTCAAAAACACTTTTCCTTTATTAACATGTCATACAATTATAAAATAAAAGAAGTTGATTAAAAATAAACAAGAAAACTTGTAAAGGTAGCTTCTTGGAAATATGGTTTTAAAAATCCATTCATGCCGTATAAGTTAAGAAAACATTCTTCTCGTACTTTTGCGGGAAAAGTCCAAAAGTACCTCGTACGAAAAACAACAAAAGATTCCTTTCATATCTTTTACTAAAAACTCACCGAAGGGTAAAATTGGATTTAAACAATTTTAAAAGTATATAAATATTACATATTGAGGAAACATGGATGTGGATGATAAAATACTCCCCAGTAAATTCCAAAATATAAACAATCTCAGATAAAAATGAGATTGTGATATTTCCCTTACCTTAGGTCTGATTTGCTTCGTAAGTGTCTGAACCTCCTGTATAATGATTTAAATAATGTCATAGACTTATTACAGAATCATACTAATTGTTATGATATCAGACATGGTCATATTATTAGCTTCTTATTAGTAATATTTCATTGTTACTTGTTATTCGGGTGTTTATTGCTTTTTGTTCTTATGCATGTTTTGTCGAATAAATTTTTTATTCTTCATTTATTTTATAGATACCTCATTTACAGAATGTTATTAGTGTAATATATATCATATTAATTAATTCATTTCATTTATATAATAATTATGCAATGAAGATCATGTAGAATGAGTCGCATCACATCGTGGCGACGGTAGGCCGTACGTACGCACGAGCGATGATATCATTCCCATGATCGTGGAATTGTATTGGAGTGTATTTATTCTATTTCAGAATCAATATCACTTTAAAATAATCGTATTTAGTCATTATTTACACCATTATACCCATCCATGTAAGGTGGTAGTGGAAAATAGATTACACCACGGCGTCGAGACGGTATTCCGTACGTACGCACGCGCGGTGATTTCGTTTTCCATAGGATGGATAGAAGGTGAAATATGGTTGTTTCTTACTTATAATAACATGTCAGTATATGAATGATACTGATTTTATTACTTAATAATGAAAAAACTAAAGAAGAAGAAGGGGAAAAATAAATAAAGTTGTAAGAATCGGTAACAGACATTACATCTTCTTTGAAGCGCCTCTTTGAGACCTCATATTAGGGAACTAAACATGGTCTTTGAAGAAGACCAGGACCTCTAGGATGTTTCTATGGATGTGGAGAAGAGAATTTTGCAGGGGTTGGCCGAGCTTGAAGGATCAATGTGGTGTGAGGAAGAGATGGAGGAGGTTCCCTTTTATAAGGGAGGAGAGGGGCACCTTTGGAAAAACTAAAAATATTTTTTTATTATAAATCCATATTCGGTTATAAATAGATCAAAATAGATTTTCTTCTAATCTAATGTGGGGATGGGTCAAAATCATCTCATAAAATAGAATTTAGACAAGTTTAGGTTCCTAGTTTAACATTATCATTTAGATTTAGCTTTAAGTTAAATAAGTTTACTTTTACCGTGTTATTTTGTATTCTTATGCTATAAGGTTAATAAACGTACTATATCAAGACAAACAAACCCCAATTTGGTTATTATTAATATATATAACCTTATCTAAGTCATTTTGTAGAACCTTAGATTTTTATGAATAAAATAACAATTAATAATATAATATTAGTTTCAAAAACTATTTTATGTCAATTTGGACTATATTTGGTAATTGATTTTTTTGAAAATCATAACAGGATGATTAATTAGAAAAAAGTTAATTAAATCAATACTAACATGTCCAAGTATCCTATAAAATTAGTGGAATTTATAAAAAGACTCAAATTATATTTATTTGGGTATTTATAACATCAATTATGTCAATATTTCATTAATAAGATAATTACTATATAATCATTGTGTCATAATTAAATTAAATTATGTAATGTCTAAAAATTACAAATAAAATGTCATTATGTAGGAAATCATTTTAGATTTCTAATGAATATTTATAGTCGAATGTATCTTATGTATAACCCTATATTAAAAATTATTTACTTATTAAACTTTTATTTTAACTATTTTAACCCTACTTTAAATAAATTAATAATAAATGTCCTAATCTAATCCAAGTGGGCCTAAATGGTCATATTTTATTCATAAGGTTGTTTTTGGTAGAATTAAACTTATCCAATAGAATAAAGACATGTGTTAGGGTAATAAAAATATTATTTTTACCCTTAATTACCATATTTAATTTTAACCATGGTAAATAAAAGTAAAAAGATACTATTCACCAAAAATTATTTTCATCTCATTGAACCATATTTTACTTACTGTCATCAACCGTGTCTCTCGGATTTGTTGAATTCCACTCACAGAAGCAGTAAAATTATGTTTTATGTAAATTTTCAAATTCTCAGAGGAGCTGGGTAAAAGACGGTGAAAAGTTCAACAAAATTTTTATATATCTAAAATTATTATAAAATTATTCCAATGAATTACATTGAACATATATAGGTATTATGTATCAACATTGAACATAAATAAATTTAAATAAAATAAATAATTATTTAAATAAAAAGTCGGTTTTTAAATAGTAACTCGGTGTTTTCACTATTCATCAAAAATTGAATGTTTCCAGAAAAATACCAAAATTTTACCCTAGGCTAATTTCGATATTCCAAATCCAAAAACGAAGTCCAGTTTGAAAAATAAAATTTTCGAAATTTCAAAAAGAGGTTATTACTATTCATAACGGCTAGTTTTAATAATATTTTAATAGCATATCGTTGTTTAGTGAAACTCGGTATTGCGTACGACGCAAGCTATCAAGGAAGGTCGTGATTGCGTGTAAAGAAAGTCATGCTAGTGTTGGTTGTAGTGAAAGATTCCTTTGATGATTTATATAAAATAAAAACAAAACATATCTTATAAATGTCTTGGGTGTTACAATTTGGGGTATTCCCTCATATATTTTAAGATGGTGTCAGTACCACTATTCATGAGTTAACTCATGTGAACCTTAGTACCATGAATTATCTGAGGTCAACCCTAAATTTTGGATCCATGTCTCCAAAGAAAAATCAATCATAAGTGTATTTCCAAATACATTAACGGAATGTATTTTAATATAGTTTTGGCGAGATTCATGTATTGGACCCTAATGTCTTGATCCACCATTTTCTTCTCCCAATGAGTCATTGTGGGATAAAGATTCCTCCCATGAAGCTACACCCCTTTAAAAAAATTCGTTTCTATGGTTGAAAATTTTATCAAATCCAACAACATCATAGATGTCCAACATTAGGAATGGATTTCTAAAATTATCTAGGTTTCTAAGAAGAACATACTTATTAGAGGCTATATTGACTTCACATACATCAACCAACATTTTCTAAATGATTATGTTCCCCATCCAGTTAAAGAGTTGAACATAATTTCAAGATCTAGGTTCCATACCATCTCTTTCATGGATGGATACTTAGGGTACATCAAAATATTGATGCCCCCATGGATGATGAGTCCACCACCTTCTGGGTTCCACAATGTACCTTCTACAATAAATTGATTCCCTTCATCTTGATGATTGTATAATCCACATATCTGTAAGCCATGCACCCCATCTTAAAACTAATCCAACAGAAAATGCTGGAATACATAGTTGGTGACTATGTGGTCAAATCCTGCCAACTCTAGGACCATATCAAGAACATTGTTAAATTTTCCAGCTATCTCCTATTCACACATTTGAAGATAAATCCCTTTATGTTTACATTCATGATTTACTTCATAATGTCTCTTGGAAGATTCATAAGATCTAGAAGCGTTGAGATCGATCAAATGGTGATCAAATCCTTGAATAAAATTCATCACCTGAGAAACATGCTTGAATTACTAGGCATCTAAGGCCACATATCCTATATACTACAGTTTTATGAAAAAAAAATTATTAATAAGTGTTATCCATTCAAATGAACATGATTAAAGGAATGGTTTAACATCAGGATGAAAACTTTAGACCAAATATTAGTAAAGAATTAAATATATTTTAGAAAAACGAATTCATATGCCATCTATCTTAGGATTGGCTCTAGTCCACTACATGAAAATCCTTGAACAATCCCTCGGTTCCCTGCTCAACATCATAAGAACATTGAGGGAAATAAAAATAGTTTATTATTTATCAAACTCATGCTCGCCAACATGAATACAAGAATCTCCACAATCATGAATATCCTCCTTGCACTAGTTTATGTAGTGCGTATGATGTGAAATTATCTACAACCAAATGAGATATAGTTTCCTTCCTAGCTAGACCCACAGAAGTATATTATCAATCTCCCCATAATGATGGGATAATTGAATTATCCTTAATTGCAACCTTGTGGAAGTGATTACCAAGGTTATATAGGATTTCCATGTTTGTTTGTGTGGGGCCTGTCTGATATGGATGAAGCTCTCTCACCGGATTTCTATGATGGGAAAATTATGGCCCAACATGGTCCATGACTACATCATGTTCTCCAATAGGTCTCACGCATGTTAGATTTATTCCATCATTATGAATCAACTATTAGAGCTTGTCCATAGAATGAATTCATTTTGTAACTTTTTATTATGGGGACTCGATATTGCTGGGACATAACCCCCAACAAAATCTCACCAGTGTAGGTTCATTCTAGCAATAATAGAATTCTTCTCCATGTGGGGAGAAATAATTCCACTCAATCAATTCAAGGTCTTATCTCTGATCAGGTTCATGAGATCCCACATCATACATTCATTTTGAGTTCCACATAATGTTCTCACAATTAACATCACAATCTTTTGGGCTTATGAGGTGACAAAATTTTACACCATGTACAGCATCTAGTCCAACCGTACTCTTTACTATCATGTGTATAAAAAATTGATAAATAAAGGTCTTCATAAATCCATCTCTAATAATTATGAAGAAATGATTGTCCATAACAAAAAAAAGTATTCCGAACAAGATCTAAAATTTAGTATAGGACTATTGGATTATGAATTCAAATTCAACCCATGAAAACATATATTCCTTGTCGTATGTGAAATAATCATTTCATCCTATTGTGGTTTAGTTTCCATTAATCCCACCAGCTGTTTATGACCAGAATATGGCATAAAAAGCATAAATGTTTTATCTAAAATCATTTTTTTCTCTCGAAAATATAATATCCATACCATGAACAGTGTATAGAAGAACTGAAACAAGATTGAGATAGTGTTTAAGAAGTAGGTTTTAATTCACTCCTTTATCTAGGGTGAGATGGTAATATCTCTCAAAACACCCAAGATACCTACAAAAAATCTCTCAATGTTGGATTCCTAGTGAGAAGGACCATACATCATTCATATTTTCAATTACAACAGAGAATACTATATAATTACCATGGATGGAGAGCATATCACATATCCTACCAATTCAATGATTCTCAAGAAGTACATCCAATGAAGAACCATATTCAAATAATCATAAATTTAAACTATGTCTGAGTCATCACAAAAATTATTTTTGAGGATTTGGACCTCCATGGACCATAATTCAAATCATGTTTTCCCTTATTCACACTGTATATATCTTTTTGAGATACTCACACATGTTCCAAATTCTATGACATAATCTAAGAGAATATATTCCATGAAATACATCCTTAAACAAATCCAAATGGTATGAAATTTAGGACAACAAAACTATTAGCCACCATGTGGTATAGGAATCATGACCATAAATTGGTGGAAGATGATCCAATAATTGTGATCTTGAACTATTTGATTCCCTTATAGAAGAAGTTGTATTACTTGAAACTATAATGTATGGTTTCCTCAATTCATGAAATTAATCTTTTTTATTACCTCATATGAAACTATGATACATATAAATATGATATAATATTTACCCACTTACAAATTGGGATACATAATATGATGATTATGGGATGGTCAAAAAGCCTTACCCTATTCCCCAAACATGGGATGCCCCACAACAACCGTGGGATGCCTCAATTCCTACTCTAGAGTAGATTGACCACTTCTAGTAATGTTTTTCTAACACTACATGTTATATAACAATGTGTATATTCATTCCCTTTATCGTTGAACTTTGAGAGAAACATAGACATTCTTTCTCTCATAAAAGTTGTAAAATTGTCAACCATTTTTCCCATTGGACAATATATGGTCCTAGAAACATGATATTAATTTGAGTGTTGTAACGCCCCGACCCCCGTTACCCAGAGTAGGTGAATTATTACATAACATCAGCATAATAACAAAAGATCAAGTCTCGAAAGACAGATTAGTTTAGTAGCCTTGGAATAACTAGATACAATCATAAAGTTTACATTACATCATAAAGTGAAAACTAAAACTAAATCATGACTCCACACTCATATCACCTTATAATACCCCTGCAGGTCATTCATAAAATACTTCTTCACATCCTGGGAAAAATAATACATAGAAAGGGGTGAGCTCAAATTCCCAGTAAGGATAACAATATAGTGTAAATTTTCATAAATAAGCATAAACATTTAAGGCAATGTATAACTAAAACAAAATCCTTTTAAGTGTGATATTAAGCATAATAAGGTAGAAATAAAATGAAATAATTCCATTTATATATTACCATGGAAATTCTACTAGTCGAATAATCACATGAAATATCAATAACCACTTTCATATTGATCGAATGCATAATTCCAGACTATCATAACCACATTTCCAAGGCCTCATGCCAAGACTACAAATAAGATTTTTCCAAGGCCTTGTTCCAAGACACTAGTTTGTCTCATGAGACCTACCGATGCATTTAAGAGATATAGCGGGCTCCACCCATCACTTACTACATCCAATGCATTCCCATATGAAAATATTTAAACATAACATAAAAATTCATATTAAAACTAGAATACGAAATGTCAATACAATCTCTATAAACCATTACTGGTATAAAAATAACACATCTTCAGTCAAACAAATCACAAAACATTCAATACAATATGACAGTTTTTTATCATAATAAATAAACATCAAATAATCATAGAATCCATTAAAAGATGTTGACATAGATGAAATCAAAACTTTTTGAGAGAAATATCATTTTTTTAAATCATTTAAAAGTCACATAATTATAAAAGAAAACATTTACATTGAAAATATTCTTATAAGATTTTAAGGGATGCTTCAATGATTTTATAACGGTGAAAAATACCTGCACCTGTCGTATATGTTAAAAAAAATACATTCTTACATAAATTTTGTCGAAAAGAATAAAAAAGACCTTGTTTGGAAAATGACAGAAAGATTCCATTCAAACAATTTTTTAAAAATTCAAACAAGGGTATAAGTGAAATTAACCCATAGTCAGTAATATAGTAAGAATTATTTGAAATATAGTTTTTAAGAAACATGGATGTGGATGATAAAGAGGATCACGTATAAACAACCTCGGATAATTAAGAGATTGTGAAATAAACCCTTACCTTGTACTTTTCCTTCATTGAGGGTAGGTTAACCAAATGTATAATGGTGAAATAATTGTTACTAAATTATAAAAGAATCATATACATTAATATGATATCATATATGATCTTTTAACACTGATTTGTTAATAATATCTTATGACTATCATCGTTTCAGGTGTTAACAGATTCGTTTTTCTTTATATTTTTTGTAATGTGAGCCATATTTGCAATGGATGGGATGTATGTTATTCATATCTAGAATCATATCATGCCTCTAAAAATTATTTTTAATCATCAAATAATATTTATTCTTTAATGTAAATTCTAGGGAATGAATATCATTGTGTTCGTGGAGATGGTAATCCGTATGTACGCACGAGTGACAATATCATTCTATTGATATTAAAATAATATATAATTGGATGGTATATCATATATATAGAATCATTATAATTTTATATTTATTATTTAAATGAATTACACATCATTATTATAACTTTCCAAATAATAATGTATTGAATAATAATTAGACCACGATGTGGAGACGGAAGGTCGTACGTACACGCATATGGTGACATGTCATTCAAATGATGGACAGAAAAGAGAATATGGTTGTACCATATTTATAATAACTTCACAATATATAGAATATACTGGAGTTATTATTTTAGAATTGAAATAACAAAGAAAAAAGACGTTGAAGAAGAAATGAACTTGAAAGTGGGTGGTGAAATCATTTCCTCTTCTTCAGGTTCTTCCTTTTGATTTCATCAAAATGGCTCCATAGGATGGATTTATGACTAAAGGAAGGCCTCTAGGATTAAGGGAGGATAGTTTAGAGGGTATTTTGGAATTTTTTGGATGAACCAAAATTTTTTTAAGGTATGAATAAATGGTTAGAACTGGTGTCCATTTATAAGGGGGAGGGGGCACATTTGGAAAAAATTAAAGTATTAATTTATAATAAATTAATATTAGGTTTATAATGCCTAGAAAGTGGATTATTCAAATTCTATGTTTGGGATGGGTCGAATGACACTCAACCAGTAGATTTTAGATAGGTTTGGGTTACTATAGTAACCTTATCTTTTAGATTTGACTCTTAGTTAAATAGTTTGTCATTTACCATTTCTCTTTGTATTTTTATATTATATAGTTAATAAACAAAATATATACTTCCAAGAGACCCCCCAAGTGGTAAATTAATGATACACCTATCATTATATAAGTGTTTTGGTTGAACCGTATATTTTTAGGAATATAATATCTATTAATAATAAAAATTTTATTTTAAAAACACTTTTATGTCAATTTTGGCACTATTGGGTATTATCTTTAGGAAGAATTCATAACAGAATTATTACATAAAATAAAATTCATATAACCAATAATAATCTGTCATATTAACCTATATGATTATTGGAATTCATAAAAGGTATCAAATTATATTTATTTGGTTATTTATAATATCAATTATTTTAATATTTCATTAATTAGGTAATTACTGCATCATCGTTGTGTCATAAATTAATTAAATTATTTAATGTATAAAAATTATAAATAAAACACCATTATGTAGGAAATATTTTTTATCTTTCTAATGATTATTTATAATCGAATTTATCTTATGTATATCTATATATTAAAAATGTTTTAGTTATTAAACATTGATTTTAACTCATTTAACTATTCATTTAATTAAATAATAATAAATGTCCTATTATAAACCAAGTGGACCAAAGAAGTTCATATTTTATTGCTAAGGTTGTTTTTGGTCGAATTATACATAGCCAATAGAATTAGGACATGTGGTAGGGTAATAGTAATATCATGTTTACCCTTAATTACCCTATTTAATTTTTACCATCGTAAATAAAAGTAAAAAGTTATTATTCACCAAAAATTATTTTTATCATATTGAACCACATTTTACTCCATGATATTCAATGTGCCTCTCGGATATTCGAAATACTACTCATAGAAGCAGAAAAATTATGTTTTATGTGAATTTGCAAATTCTCCTAGGAGATGGGTAAAAGACGGTGAAAATTTCAATAAAATTTATATATATATATAATTATTATAAACTGACTCTGATGAATTACATTGAACATATATATGTATTACGTATCTATTTTGATGTAATATAAATTTATATAAAATAAATAATTATTTAAATAAAAAGTCAGTTTTAACCAATAACTCAGTGTGTATCACTATTCATCAAAATTGATATTTTTCAGAAAAGTACCGAAAATTCACTCTAGGCTAATTTCAATATTCCGAATACAAAAATGAAGTCCACTTTGAATTATAAAATTTATAAAATTGAAAAAAGTGGGTATTACTATTCATAACAGCTAGTTTGATTGGTTGTGGTGTGTTAGAACTCAAAGTTGAGTACAACACACTCTACTGTATTATTCCAAAGGTAATGTATCGTGGAAGCAGGGGGTGTTACATTCTCCCCTCCTTAAAATAATTTTGTCCTCTATATTTATAATATATTAATACATAAATAGACTTGGTGGTTCTTCATCATAAGTTCCTCGGGTTCCCACATTTCCTTTTCCGTGTTATGGTTTATCCATATAACTTTTAATAGATGAGTTGTCCTCTTTCTCATCACTTGTTATCTAGTATCAAGAATCCTGATGGGCTCTTCACAATAAGACAGATATGGTTCCAGTTCTAATTCCTCATAGGTGAGTACATGTGTTGGGTCAAGCATATATTTTCTCAACAATGATACGTGGAAGACATCATGAACTTTGGAGACATTTGGCGGCATTTCCAAACGGTAAGCTGCAGCCCAAATTCGTTCTAGAATTCCGAAGGGTCCTATGTACCTTGAACTCAATTTACTTTTCTTACTGAAACATATAACATCCTTCCATGGAGATACGTTCTAGAAAACATGATATCTTAACTAATATTACAAATCCTTCCTTCTGTTGTCGGCATAGCTCTTCTGCCTACATCGATCTGCTATGATGTGGTTTTGGATTACCTTCAACTTTTCCATTGTTTCCTCCACTAGATCTAGGCCTATGAGTTTTCTTTCACCAACGGCATCCCAACAGGTTGGTGTGCGACATCTCTTTCCATATAATGCTTCATATAGTGCCATCTGAATACTTGAATGGAAGCTATTGTTATAGGAAAATTCCACCAGAGGAAAATATTAATCCCACATACAGAAAACGTCAAGTGAAAAAGATGTCAACATGAACTCTATGGTTTGAATAGTCCGTTGTGATTGTCCATCTGTTTTGGGTTGGTAGGCAGTGCTCAAACGATGTTCAGTATCAAGGTCATTCTAAATAATTTTCCAGAATCATGAAGTAAAATGGAGATCACTATCAGAAACAATCGATAGGGGTACACAATGAAGTCTCAAAACTTCATTAGTAAATATTCGTTCTAGACATTCAAGAAGTAAATCCTATATTATAGAAAGAAAATGTGCAGACTTGGTAATATGATCAACAATGACCGATATTTCATCATTCCTTCTAGGAGTATTGTTAGCCCCCTGAAAAAGTCCATCGTAATATTATCCCATTTTCACTCAGGTTTTGGAAGAGGATGCATGACTTCGAAAGTCTGTTTCCTTCTAGATTTCACTTGTTGACAAACCATACATGTTGACACAAAATCAGCAATCTCCCTCTTCATGCTGTCCCTCCAAAAATTTTCTGCCAAATCTCAATATATTTTTGTGCTCCTAGGGTGTATAGAAAAATTGGAACTATGGGAATTATCCAACAATTCCATTTTTAGATCCGCAATATCAGGAACACAAGGTCTCTTCCCAAATTTCAAAATTCCTTCTTCATACACAATGTCTCTCAATCTCCCATCATTAACAACTTTCAACTTCTTATGAAATTCTTCATCATCGGTCTAAGAACTCTTAATCAATTCTATTAAAGATAGTTCGGAAACCATTTGAAAAAGTATTTATGTTTCACCTTCCATGGTGATTCCCATATCCATCTTCACTAGATCCATGCATATAGGATCGTTTTCAACTCTCATCTTGTTCAAAAATCCATGATCCGTTCTACTTAAAGGATCTTCCACCTTATTTTCCTTCCTCGGGTGGTTGTGTATTGTTCAATCATAATACTTGAGTAATTCAATCCATCTATTTTTCCTCATGTTGAGTTCTTTATGTCATAAAATGTACATCAATCTCTTGTGATCTGTATATATCTCAGATTTCTCACCATAGATATAGTGTCTTCAAATAATTAAAGTAATGATTACAGCTGCTAACTCAAGATCATGAGTAGGATAGTTTTTCTCATGAATTTTTAGTTGTCGTGATGCATAGGCAATAACCCTATCATTCTACATAAGGACACACTCATGTCCTTTCTTCAATGCATCACTATAAATAACGAACCCATCATTCCCCAATGGTAGATTCAATATCGGAGAATTGACTAAACATCACATCAGTTATCCAAAACATTAATCACACACATTTTTCCAAAAAAAATTAACCACATTTTATGAGAACTTTTTTAATGAGTTAGCCAATCAGCCAAAATTTTGGAAGAAATGTCAACAATAACCTGCTAAACTAATAAAACTGAATACATCGGTTATATTCGTTGTTGATGGCCATTCTTGGATTGCTATTTTCTTATAAGTATCAACAGATATTCCATCTGTATAGTCAATATGAACAAGAAAATAAATCACCTAAAGCTAGAATTCACTATTTCTATACATCCCATATACTTCATGACTTCTAAGAGTCTTCAGGATAATGCACAAGTGATTTTCATGATCATCATAGCATTTGGAGTATACCAAGACATCATCAACTAATAACACTACAAAATCATTGAGATATTCCTTTAAAACATTGTTCATTAGATCCATGAATATAGAGGGTGCATTAGTCAATCCAAAAGGAATTACTGTTAACTCGTAATTCTCGTACCTGGTTCAAAATGCTGTCTTTAGAATGTCTTCCTTCTTCACACACAACTAATGGTATCCAGATCGAAGGTAAATCTTTGAAAAATATTGACCTCATTGCAGTTGGTCAAATAAATCATCAATGCGAGGTAGGGGATACATGTTATTCATTGTTATAGAATTGATCTTCCTGTAGTCAATGCAGAATCTCATATATCTGTCATTCTTTTTAACAAAAAGAACAGGGGCTCCCCATGGATAAAACACTAGGGTGAATAAATCCTTTATTACTCAATTTCTATAGTTGTTTCTTTAGTTCAACTAATTCCATAGTGGACATTCTAAAAGGGTTCTTCGATATAGGCCTTGAACCAGGAATTAAATCAATAGAATACTCAATTTCTCATTCTGGAGGATTTCTAGGTAAATATTTCAAAAACACATCTACATATTCTTTCACTATAGGTATATCATTTATTTGAACATTCCTTTCCTCACCCACAGTCATATCATTCTCTTCCTCCTAAATTATTGAATTTATGTGATCTACTCAGGGTGGATCTAGATATGAATATGGTGGTGATGACTCTTCTCTAAAGATAAGGTGTTCCTTATCATCATCATCATGAATCGTAACCTTATTCTTCATACAATAAATCATTGCATCATGGTCTGAAATCCAATCCATACCAAGGATTATATCAAACTCAATCATAGGTATGATGATGATATCAACTGATAAATAACATTTATATGCTCTAATGGGGAATGATTCACAGAACATTGTAGCAATGATACTTACCTTAGGAGTTTTGACTGACAACTCCCTTGTTAAATCAAACTGTAAATATATAATTTTTTTAGAAAACTAGGAAGATAAAAAAGTGATGATCCAGAATCAAATAATTGATTTTCTGATCTTGAGGAAACCATTAAATTACATGCCACCACATCTTTTGGAGCTTCATCCTCAACAGTAGTGATAGCATATGCTTTCCGTTGATCCCATGGCATTTTCTGAGGTATGTTCCCCTGACGCTTAGGAAATTCATTTTCACAATGTTCCATTTCCCTACAAGTATATAATTCCACATAGACATCAAATTTCTTTCCCTTGAAATCATGACCTTCGTGGCCTTTTTCACCACACTTGTAATAGACTCCCATTCCATTCAAGCAAGTACGAGGGTGATTCTTCCCACATTTACTACAGGATGGATAATCAAATTTCCCCTCCTTCCCTTTATTTCCATTTTCAGAGTGGTCAGTAGATCCTTTCTTCACTTTATTTTCTATAATGTCATAATACTTAGTGATTTTTTTTTCTGTCTTGATAGCACACGAGACAATATCTTCGTATGATGAGAAGGATTATGAGAAAAATGCTCGATGGAGAAATGGTTTTAACCCATCAAAGAAATGATCAATCATAATTTTTGGGTTACGTATATAATCTACAACATACCTTTATATCCTTGTAATGTAAGCCTCATACATTGCGACATTCTCATCCTCCTTTTTCCTGGGACTCAGAAATTGATTTCATTATCTGCTCAATGGTCATGAGGAATGTATTTTTCTATGAAAATCACTTTAAACTCCCTCCATTTCATTTTTTATACTTCATCATCTTCCTTTTTTTTAATCAATGACCACCATTGGTTAGCATCTCTAGTGAGGCGGTAAACTTCCATGATATATTTTTCCCTTTCGCTACTCCCCAAGGCATGAATTATTTTCTTTAAAGAATTTGTCCATTTCACAACAACTAATGGATTTGTACTCCCATTGAAAGTTGGTCATTGTCGCCTCATGAAACGATCTAACATTGTTCCTCCATGTTGAGGATCATGGTGCTCCATATGGGTACAGTTATTATTCATAACCTGAGTGAATTTTCCTTGTCTGGTGATAAGCTGATCAGCACCAGTTGCATCACCAGGTCCACTATAATTATCTTGAGTAGGAGGGAAATACATACTTGGACTATGTGCATTTATACAGTTTCCATTACTTCCACTAGGTTCCATTTCTTAAAAATGACATAAACTAGATTAGTTTATGAATCTAAATACATAATTCCATACTTGTAAAACACTTAACATAAATTGAACTATTTATGGATATAATCCATAATCATAAAAAATTGTTTTCATTGAGGAAGTATATACTCATAAACCCTTTATAATGGTTTTTAAAGAAAATGATAATTATCTTAAGCATATTTTCCAAGAGTGTCGTAACCAAAAGTGCAGCAAGGCCCGTTGTCATGCACCAGTTCCCGTTCGAGTCTAGCTCAAAGCAGTGTTTTTGGGTTTTACCCCTTGGTAAATCTGTGCCAGAACAGCCTCTATCTTCTCCTATCTAGATAGGGATGTATTTTTCTCGGAAAACTCACAAAATATATACAATACCAAAATTATAGGAAGTTATTTTATAACAATCCTCAATGTCCATCTTAGGACTATGTGCTCTAATCAATGTTTATCTAAATCTAGCTTCCATGGTTTGAACTAAATTTCCTATGATACAAACTGTAACGCCCTGACCCCAGTTACACAGAGTCGGTGTGTTATTACATAACATTTGCATGATCAAATAAGATCATGTCTCAAAAGACCGATTAGTTTAGTAGCCTTTGAATAACTAGATATATTCATAATGATTACATTACATCATAAAGTGAAAACTACAACAACATCATGTATCCACACTCATATACCCTTATACTATCCCTTCAGGTCATTCAAAAAATACTTCTTCACATCCTGGGAAAAATAAAACATAGAAAGGGTTGAGCTCAAATTCCCAGTAAGGATAATAATATAACAAAAAATTTCATAAATAAGAATATACATTTAAGGAAATGTATAACTAAAAAAAAGCTTTTTAAACATGAGCGTAGACATAATATGGTAGAAATATTTTAAATAATTCCATTTACTTATTCACATGGATATTCTACTCGTCAAATACTCAAATGCAATATCAATAACCACTTTCATAATGATGGAATGCATAATGCCAGACTATCATAACCTCATATCCAAGGACTCGTACCAAGACTACAAATATGATTTTTTTCAAGGCCTTGTACCAAGACACTAGTTTGTCTCATGAGACATACCGATGCATTGAGGAGCTCTAGCGGGCTCCACCTGTCACTTAATAAGTCCAATGCATTCCCATATGAAAATCTTTAAACATAACAAAAACATTCACATTAAAACTAACATATGAAATGTCAATACATTTTCCATAAAACATGAATGGTATAAAAATAACACATCTACAGTCAAAAATATCACAAAAACTTCAATACAATACATATTTTTTGTATCATAATAAATCAACTTCATATAAGCTTAAAATCTATCAAAGGATGATGACATAGATGAAATCAAATCTGTTAGAGAGAAATATATCATTTTTGAAATCATTTAAATGTAACATAATTATAAAAGAAAAAATTTAATTTGAAAATATTCTTATAATCTAGTAAGATATGCTTCAATGATTTTATAATGGAGGAAAATAGATGGACATGTCGTATATGTTAAAAAATGTCATTCATGCCTCAATATTATCGAAAAGCTTAAAAAGGATCTTCTTTGGAAAACAACAGAAAGATTCCATAAAAACCATTTTATAAAAAGTAAAACAAGGGTATAAATGAATTTAACCCATAGTCTGTAAAATAGTAAGAATGATTTGAAATACATTTTTAAGAAACATGGATATGGATGATAAAGAGGTTCACGTATAAAAAACCATGGATAATGAAGATATTGTGATATAAACAATTACCTTGTACTTTTCATTGGTTGAGGGTAGGTTAATCTCTTGTATAATGGTGAAATAATTGTTATTATATTATAAAAGTACCATATACATTATTGTGATATCATATATGATCTTTTAACAATGATTTGTTAATAATATCTTAGTATTATCATCATTTCGGGTTTTAAGGGATTCATTTTTCTTTATATTCTTTGTTATGTGGGCCATATTTTCGTTGGATGGGATGTGTATTATTCATATCTAGAATGAGATCATGTCTGTAAAAAATATTTTAAATCATCAAATAAAATTTATTCTTGAATGGATATGAAGGGGAATGAATCTCATTGCGTTCGTGGAGACGGTAATCCGTACGTACGCACAAGCGACAATATCATTCTTTTGATACTAAAATAATATATAATTGGATGTTATATCATATATACAGAATCATTATCATGTTATATTTATTGTTTACATGAATTTACATCATTATTATACCCATCCAAATAATAATGTATTGAATAACAATTATTCCACGAAGTGGAGACGGTAGGCCGTCCGTACGCACGTATGGTGCCATGTCATTCAAATGATGGATAAAATACTAAATATGGTTGTACCATATTTATAATAAAATCACAGTATATATATGATAATAGAGTTATTATTTTAAATAGGAAATAACAAATAAAGAATAATTTGAAGATGAAAGGAACTTGAAAGAGGGTGGTGAAAACATTACCTCTTCTTCGGGTTCTTTCTTTTGATTTGATCAAAAGGACTACTTATGCTGGCTTTATGACTAAAGTAAGGCCTTTAAGATTAAGGTAGGATATTTAATAAGTTATTTGGGCAGAGTTTGGCCAAATCAAAAGGCTTTTAAGGTATTAATAATTGGTTAGAAGTGGTGTCCTTTTATAAGGGGGAGGAGGGGCATTTTTGAAAAAACTTAAATTAGTAATTTATAATGAATTCATATTTGGTTTCTAATGGATCCAAAGTGGATTATTCAAAGTATAAGGTGGCGATGAGTAGAAAACCACTCAACAATATATTTTAGATTGTTTTGGGTCACAATAGTAAGCATGTCATTTAGATTTAACTCTTAGTTAAATAGTTTGACATTTACCATGTCTCATTGTATTTTATTTTTATGTAGTTAATAAACATACTATATATATCCAAGTGACCCTCAAGTTGTCCATTAATTATACACCTATCATTATATAAGTCCTTTGTCCAAACCATAGATTTTTAGGAATATAAAATCAATTAATAATATAATATTTATTTTCAAAAATCTATTATGTCAATTTTGACAATATTGGGTATTTTTTTATTGATAAATTCATAACAGCATTATTAATACGAATAAAATTCATATAACTAATAATAATATGTCATATTAAGCTATAAAAGTATTTAAATTCATAAAAAGTCTCAAATGACATTTATTTGGATATTTATAATATCAATTTGTTTAATATTTAATTAATTAGGTAATTACAGCAACACCATTGTGTCATAAATAAATTAAATTATATAATGTTTAAAAATTATAAATAAAATACCATTATGTACGAAATATTATTATCTTTCTAATGAATATTTATAATCTAATATATCTTATGTATATCCTTATATTAAAAATGTTTTATATATTAAAGGTTTATTTTAACTCTTTTAACTCTTCTTTGAATTAAATAACAATAAATGTCCAAATCTAATCCAAGTGGACCAAAGAGGTTAATATTTTATTCCTAAGGTTTTGTTCTGGTCTAATTATAAATATAAAATAGTATTTGGACATGTGTTATGATAATAATAATATCATTTTTACACTTAAT
The DNA here is from genome assembly GCA_963277665.1 of Viscum album. NCBI lineage: Eukaryota > Viridiplantae > Streptophyta > Magnoliopsida > Santalales > Viscaceae > Viscum > Viscum album. Next base: position 118,469,245 of record OY728127.1, read on the forward strand.
TACCCTATTTACTTTTTACCGTGGTAAATAAAAGTAAAAAGTTACTATTCACCAAATAAGATTTTATCATATTGAACCAAATTTTACTCCTTGATATTATCCATGTCTCTTGTATTTTCAATATTCAACTCACAGAAGTTGTAAAATTATGTTTTATGTTAATTTCCATATTCTCCTAAGAGATGGGTAAAGGACTGTGAAAATTTCAATAAATGTTTTTTATGTCTAAATTTATTATAATCCAACTCCAATGAATTACATTAAAATTATATAGGTATTATGTATATATTTTTACCTAAATTAAATTTAAATATAATAAATAATTATTTCAAAAAAAAATCGGTTTTAAACAATAACTCAGTGGTTTTCACTACTCATTAAAAAATGAATGTTTTCAAAAAAATACAGAAAATTCACCCTAGCCTAATTTCGATATTCCGAATTCAAAAATGAAGTCCATTTTGAATGATAAAATATGTAAAATTTCAAAAATTCAGCATTATTATTCATAACATCTAGTTTTATTGATTATTGTGTGTTAGAACTCGATGTTGTGTAGAACACACGCTACTGTATTATTCAAAGGGAAACGTACCATGGAATCTTTGGGTGTTACATATGTTGTTCATCACAAGTTTTTCATGTCATACACGATCTGTCATGGATTTATTTATATAGGTTTTTACCACCTTCATGTTCATAGATACCCTTGAGACCAATATCCCCACAATCAATGCTTCATGATGTAAATCTATTTTCCACCCTCCTCCCAGTCAAGGCATTACAACATTAAATTATTTGATGTTTTCTTCCAGGTACATTAGTTGTACGCGATCCTAATTTGGCTCAATTCAAATAGTTATTTACTTATTGTTTTCCACATTGATAATATCAGAACCAATAAATTCATCTATTGATCAAATATCATGTATTTTAATAGATTCTTCATAGTCCATGTAACATGACTTCAATCTTTATACCATGGTCCCGGCCAATAAAATATAAAATGTGTGAAACTAACTTCATGATTACTTCATGTAGTGCAGCGAATCATTGTCCCCATTAATGTATGGTTTTATATCTTTCATAAAACACAATATTACTAGAATCCCTCCTTCTCATGGTCCTATAATGATGACCTTAAATTGTTTTCCACAGGTATAATCTCTAGGATGTAAAACTAGATCCATGTTATAAGATTTTTACCCTAAACTATAGGCATTCAACCCTCATTTATGAGACCTACTTTACCCCTGGTGTTCTATAAATTCGATGCTTCTACCTTCTAGAACATTGTATGAATTCATCCCTATTCACATGGGATATGTAGCAATGCCTAGACTTTCTTTCCTTGGTAATAACTGTAGATTCACCAAAAAACCTTCTATTACCTAGAGTGTTATTACCCCAAAATGCCCCAATGGTATTCCCTTCTAGGTGTAATCCCAATTAATTTACCTTGAACCATTAGTAGGATAGTATTCCATCTTATCCTGATATTAGTATAAAAATAATTGGAAACATAATATTCAATCCCTAATAGCATCCTCACCACATTGTGTCAAATTGAATTCTTATCAGATATAATTCTAGATTCATATTAATGAGAGATGGCTTTACCCTATATCAAATCAGGAATCTCTAAAAATGAAAATTGTTATGAGAAAACATCATCTTCCTCATCACATTACTTTAAACTATACCCTTAACCCGTGTAAATTCGGTATGCCTCATATCCGAATATGATAAGATTTAATTTCCTTCTTCTAGTGGGGTAGCCGTTTTTTGGTGTCCGTAACATATCAGGATGTGTTCCAGAACTTTGTATATCATCATTCATATCCTTATGGGATAGGTAGTGACACCAAGTTATTTGGTCCTAGTCCTATCCCTTTTGTTGACTTGTAAAGGGTTTCTCTCTTCCACAATGTGATGATGTTGACCTGATGTATGGTTTATCGTACTCTTTGTGGAAGAGGGGCCTTTTTCCTTAATTTACGTGGTGTTATCACTATTAGGTTTCACACAATCCACTTTGGGATTCCCATTCCCCTATGATTAGAATTTTATGACTATAAAATAATAACATCTCAAATATGAGTTTCATGACTTTAAACATCCAAGACTCATGTCCTCAGTGCATGATGTAATATTACATCTTTAACCCATATATAGTTGTGGTGAATAAATTGGAAAGTTTGATATTAATCACAAGTTACCCAATATGAAACCATGATTACTTTTAAGGAGAGATGATCTAATATCTTTTCCAGAGAGGAAACCACCCTTCTAACATTAATTTCCAACCACTCCATATATCTAGTGTGATGTGCATTACCCGATTTGGGTAACCATCATCCTCCTAGTATAAAATGAATCCCTAACCAAAACAGTTTCTAGACACAATGTATCACCTACAATATTGGGATCTCCAATTGGAAAATCTTTAGTAGAAAATAATAGATGCAATGTTTCAAACTCGTTTACTAGTCGATCCTACATTTTTTTCAACCATCTCTAAAAGAGACAGTTAAATAACCTATGTTTTGATCAATGTTAGTAGTTTTCACCCATCCATTGGTTATTCCTATATTTTCCATCTAGGTCGAATAATTTCCAACATCTCATCTGGTATTATTGAACACTTCATCCCTTCATTTTTTTTTCCATGTGGAAATTTTGAACATCATACCACTCCTTTTTTCTCACACTAAGCATGGATCACATGGGTTTAGGAATTTTGAGGGGTTTTCCCCATGTAATGTTGAGACAGGTGAGTTCCCCAGTGATCCAAACTCTATGACCATAAACTAGGAGACAATGTATATTAATAATAAATAAAAATTGTGTGAAAAAAATCTTAGGAATTATTTCTGAGGTAATTGTACTCTTTATACCCCAATTCATGTTGAGGTTTTCAACTATATTTACTAAACATACAAATTTGAGATTCTCTATGGTCCATTTAGTATGACCTTTAACTATTTTCCATGGCCCCAAGGATATGTTTTATGGAATTAGGCCTTCGTGACCTGTAGTTCAGGTCATGTTGTTACTTATTGTGATTTCACATGTCCTTCCTTGGTACCCACTCTATGGCCAAGATTCATGGCCTTAAAATAAAATTCATGATCCATACATAATAACCTTAAAAAATGTGAATGGTGTATCCATGACCTTTCGGGATGCATGATGTGGCTTCTTATACCCCTCCATTCATATGGGGTTATCCTCTTTTTATGTCATATATATTACATTGACACCCCTAGCATCCGGTCCGAACTAAATAACCAGAAACAAAGAATCATGGTCCATGTATCAAAACCATAGACTATGTGAAAATAATGTGTCTCAAGGGTATTTTGTGTGGTAAGGACTCCATGGATTCTCAATCACATTATTTTACACATCCTTTAACATTATGTTATACTATATCTTTACATAATAAAATTTACATGGGATGACCTCTTTACCTAACATTAAGAAGTAAAGATGGGAAACATAGTTCATAACCCCTCATACCACGTTCCAATATCATTTTGTTAATATATGTGAATATATCATCCCCATCGTATGAAATTAAATTACTTATCCAATATACTCACCACATGTCATTAAACTACATGTCTATCATCCCCATTGAATGATGTAAAACTCTAAGGCACATTAAGATCCATATAGATAATACCATTGCTCCAGTTCCAGTACCACATCGCATCATTCATATCCTTCAACATTCATTCGACATCTGACATGATACTCCCCAAGATGAATATTTGTGTTTTCCTCAACCCAATATTCCAACAATAATGTTATTTAGGATAAGATAGTTTAACTTTGAGAGTCATGGAATCCATTTGAGCATTCCACCACATCATCTTAATGCCACTCAATCCTCTTTTCTATATCACTATGATATTCCATTTCTAAAAGAGACCACTAAATGAAATTGTGTCAAGATATAATAGTTTACCGACCGTCTTTATCTAATACCCTAGTAGAATTTGGAGGGAATTCTAAGACCGGTTCTATGTTTTGAACAATGTTAGTGGTCAACCCGAATTTTTTCCGCATTCTAGACTAAGTGGTACATATTCAATATTTTGAACATGGTCATGAGTTGTATTGTATCATCATGAATATCCCCATGTGTTCAATATATTGTGTTTTTTGATTCACACTCTTTATTCCTCATTGATGAAGAAGAATTCAACTCCACTTTCATTACATCATTTGTGAACTAGATTACATTGGGAATGTGAGTTGGTTTTTCGGAGCCCCCTTTCTCTAGCTACAACCACTCTAATCACAAAAAACACACCTTTTTAAATTTATGAATGTAATGTTGGAACCAAGATGGATGAAGAAAGATGTAAGAAGTGTTTTCTTTTGCAGAGTGTTGTATTTTATTTTCAATGAAGATAAATCAATTCAATTTTTAGAGGGCTTCTAAACCAAACGATGATTTACATTTATTTTCCCAAATATCATACGTTAGAAGAATGTGTGAAGATTTTTTATTTGAAGGAAATGGGGTGAAACGTTTCTTCCATTAATATTCAGTTTAGGATAGAACGAATGATACTGTTGGAAGAGAGGGAAGTTATAGTGCTTCACATTGAATATATGATGATCCTAAGGGTGTTCAATAAAAAACTATATAATGGAAGATACATTTCATGATTAATGTAGTTTTTTACTAAATAATCCTGATTAATGTGATATAGCATTGGTGTTTTTGCTGATGCAATCTTTATGTTGATGTTGTTTCCTATTGTTTGCCAAATTTTGGGGGCTAAAAATCAAGAGATAGAGAAATGTTCTTTTGGAAAATAATGATATTCCCATGTTTAAATATGTCTTGGTGTGATGCACACATGTGGACTTCAAAGACATGAACATAAAAATCTGGAAAAGGAATTCCCATTGAGAAATATTGATTTTTTGCATGCAATATTGAAGGGATTTTTGAAGGATGCACACAAGGAATGATTCAAGGTAAGAACATTAAAAAATTGGAAAGGAATGACGTGTGAGAGGGATTAGAATGTGAGTAAATGATTTTTTTGGGAGAAAAAATATGTACATGTCCAATACACCATCAAATGGAGTTTTACACAATGCTTCAGGATCTTGCGCGGATGATCGGGGATTTTGGCCCTAGGGGTCAGATATTCTTATAAATAATAGGTTACCAACTCTTATTTGTCAACATAGACACATAGAGAAATACCCGAGCTCTATAGCATGGATGGTTTTTATGTAAATGTAGTTTCATGAAAGAAATGTATTTGCGTGTAAGGTGGAGAAGCATCAAGAATGAACAATGTTGCACAAAAGAGGTTTTTTCCAAAAAAAGTAAAATCCTAGGCACAAGGCACACATGTTCACACAAGACACATAAATGTGTGCGTGAATGTTATGAGTTCATCTCAATATTTATTTTGTGTGCAAGTAGTTCATAGAAACATATGTGTATGAAATAGATGAATTGTTTTGAATGATCAAAGAATGAATGATTGAAGAAGCATCGAAACATAGTTTTGACTTATTTATGCTAAGAGGGTGAGAACAAGCTTGAGGATTTTTTTCTATCTTCCACAAAAGTGTAAGGATATATCCTACTCATTTTATTCCACATCAAAGGAATTTTTTTCTTGTGGATTGTGTGTTACTGGATTGTTCATATACCATACCAAGGACGTTGATACTCTTATTTTGTAGAGAACCTTGTAAATCTTTTGTTTTTGTGTATGTGTGGTTTGATTGTGTTTAGTAGGGAAATAACTTTTTAACAGGGGGGAATGTTTTTTTCTAAAGGAAGGAAAAATCAAAGAAAAAGATATCACCGATTCACCACCCCCTTCGTTTGTGATTCTTGAATCTTAATAGGGAAACATTAATTGATATCAGGGCCATGTTCATTTTTTTTTCATAGATTAAGTGTTGAATAGAATTTATCACAGAAAATATGAATTTACAATATAGTAAAGTGATTCTAATATTTTATTGGATGAATTATCATATCTGAAAAAATACAATGATGCCTTATGTTATGTATTTTTGGTATGATGTTCTGGAAGATAAAACAAATGGATATCATGTTATGGATGACAATGATTCTATAACAACTTTTGAAAAGAATAATCTTGATAAAGATTTAAGGGATAAAAATGCATTACTCTCATCTCTTTCTGAGAGTGAGTTTTTAAATGTGAATGATGTATCTACAGCTATAAGCTTCATAGATAATTTTAATAATAACTATAATGGAAATAAAAATGATAGGAAGGAAAAACTATAGATCTAGTGGCTGATGTATGAAGACTTCAAAATTGGAGATTCTGATTATGTTTGGGAATTCATTCCATTATAAATGTCATTTTCCATACATTCAGATTTCATGGTGTAAAGTTGGAGGATTCTACAGTTGTCAAACATATATTGAAATTTATTCCTGACATCTTCGATGAAAAAAATTTCATCCTTGGATGACAAATACCCTGAAACAAAATCTATTGATGATTTTATAGAACTTTTATCACTTATGAAATGAGAAGGGAGAAGTATATTGAGGGAAAAACAATATAAGATAGAGATATTCATTTTATGGCTGCAAGGAAAGATAGGGCAAAAGAGATTCACATTGAAGATGACAATAGTGAATCTGATTCTGATGATTAGGTATGTACAGATTTTGATGAATATTTATCCTTGTTGTCTATTACTGTGAAATGTGGTACATGAAAATGGAAGGATACGATCCCTTGAAATTTATTAATGTAGAGTTGTTGGCCACTTTGTGGATAATTGACATCAAAAAGAGAAAGATGAAGATAATTATGAAGAAGATAGATATCTAAAAATGTCATGAAAGTAAAAGAGTGATAAAGATAAATATTCTACCATAGGGAAAGATGAAAATTTATTCCAATATAAACAATTATTCCCTTTTCCCAAATATGATGAAGAAGAAGATAGTGAAGATGAATCCGAAAAAACATTTTTGAGAATGATAGAAAGAATAACATTATGGTAGCTCCGAATAATGAAGATTATAAGAGCAAATGTTCTTAAGAAGAAAATACTCCACATGAATATCATCTGAAAGATTTTATGGAAGAATATTTGAGAAATATTTGAAGTCTTGAGAAGGAAAACAGAAAGTTGATAAGTGAATATTCCTCATTATGTATACATAAAAACATTTCCTGATGATAAAATACTCTTGGAAAAGTAGATTAATGATTTTAATAATACTATTGAGTGTGAAAAGAATCATAATGAACATGTGAATGTAATGTAGAATGAAAAGGAAGAATAGTTAGAATGTGACCAACTGAAACTTTCAGAAGCTGAAGAAATGAATAAAAGATTAAAAAAATATAAATCTGATGCTGATGAAAGATCGTGTAATAATGAACAAAATATTTTTCATAAAAAGTTACCTTAAAAAGATGAGAAGAAATATGGAACATGTTCTAATAATAACAAATCCACAGAGGCTATATATGTTGCCAAATTTAGCAGTGTGAAAAAATCAGAAGTATCAAAAAATACTATGTCTAGAAATATTTCATCTATTTCTGATGAAGATAATTCTGAATAGAAATATATGCTATAGAAGCATGTTAGGATTGAAAACAAGAAGTCTCATGGTCATCATAGATCTGTTAAGAAGTGTATCGAGAATCATGTTCCCAACTCATGTATGTATTTATGTTTTATATAGAAATATTCATTCTTTGGATACTACTAGTATTGTGGTGGATTCGGAAACATGTAATATATGTGTTGGTTTAACAAGCAACATTAATAATATTCCATATGATATAGAAGACAATGTTTGAGGGGGAGTAAAACCTCTCAAAAGAATAAGTATGAGAATATTGTTCATAAGAAATATGAGAAGGCTGGGGTGAAAGTTGAAAATCAGTTGCAACTATTGGAAACTACTTTTGAAAGTTGTGAACGTCCTAGAAATCTTTATAAGGGATGTCTTGTTTTGTTACCAGCAACAAAAAAAGGTTATAAAAAATTTCATATGCTGGAGGTAATGAATGAAAATGAAGAATACACTATTGTTGTTGTTAAACTACTTTGAAAGGTACCAAAGGAGAACATCAATGGATTCTTGATAATGTATGTTCATATCATATTATAGGATAATTAATGTTTTCAAGAACGTGAATTAATTTAAATAAGGAATAGTGATATTTGGAAATGATGAATCTCTGTGGATCAGAGGTGTTGGATCAACCATCATTAGGAAATACAAGATGAAATCCAGGAAAAAATTATATGTTGATTGGATAAAACACAATATGTAGACTGTCTCACAGCTCTGTGATGATGGACACACAGTTATATTCAGTAATTAAGGGTTTTTGTGAAGTTAGAAGATGATAGAATGGTTGTCACCATAGGCCAATGTACAATATGGAACTTGTTCCAAGATAGTGAAATACAGAACTATTGTTACATGGTTATGGTAAATTAAAATCATATTTGTTATAAATGGATGGATCATATGTGTCAGATAAACATTTGTGTGTTATCAACATGGGACAATGATAGAGAAATTCCAGATTTACCAAGAAGAATAGATTGATGTTGCACTATTTATGGGAAAAGGAAGAATACGAACTTTGTGCATAACTGAGTTGACATTCTTTCTAAAAGAACCATAGAACATATAAATTTTGATATATTTGGAACAATTGGAATGCAATAAAAAATATAGATATGTGCTTCATTACATTCAATGAAAACTATACTCACATTACATGTCTTATATACATGAGACCTAAGTCAGATTCAATGAAAATGTAACTATTTTCAGGAGGAAACCAGATAAGGAATGTGAGTATTCAATGATGAAGTTGAGAGCTGAAAATATTAGATAATTGAAAAATGAGTATTTTTATAGTTATTTTTAGAATCATCAAATTCTAAGTGAGTTCAGTTCACCATACGCACATCAAAAAAATAAGGTTCTTGAAAGAGATAATTGAAGTTCAGTGGAAGTAAGGAGAACTATGTTACATGGACATACAAATTTTCATTATTATTAGAGTAAATGCATGAGCACAACTATTTATATTCAAAACTGATATTTCTATAGGCCAAAATTAGATATTTTATTTACAAAATGAATTATAGAAGAACTCCATGTCTAAAAGACATAATATTTTTTGGGATTCCGTATATTATAAAGAAGAATGGTGGAAACCATGGTATGTTTGAGAAAATTAAAAATAATAGAATTTTTCATGGATATGATTTCTAAATAAGAGGATATAGGTGTTTCCACAATGAAACGGAGAGAATTATTGATTCTGTTAATGTGAAATTTTTGAAAAATATTTAGAAAAAAAATAATTCTTTGGATGATGTGAAAGTTGAGCCGGATAATGAAATTTTTGTTAACAATTATGATAATGATGCCAACAGAAGTAATACTACTCATGAATAAGAATCTTACTCAGAAATTTTGAGTGATCATGATGAAATTAAAACAACATATCCATGGATGAGGAATCATGTAGAGGCTCCAAACTGTTTTTGAGATCAACAACAAAGGGATCAAACCAGAAGAACAATTAATGATGTTACACATACTTCATGGTATTCAGAAGTGGAGCCTAATGATACTAATAATGCTTTTGAGAATCCAAAATTTGATTAGGATATCAATGAAGAGCATGATCAGATTGAATGGAATGATACATTGGAACTTTTTCCAAAGACAAAAAAATGATATTTTTACAAAATGGGTTTTTCAGAAAAAGTTGAATAACGAAGGAGAAGCGATAAGGAACAAGTAATTACTATTGTGAAAATGATACTCATAGACTAGAGGAATTGATTTTGTTCAAAAATTTCTCTCAATAAATTGCTAGAATCAATAATAATCATTAATTATATTTCTAAAAAATGTGGTTACAATATCTTTTGAATGGTGATCATAATGAATATTTCTACATTGAACATCCTGGTGAATTTGTTGCTCGGAAAGATAAAATTTAGGAGTGTAGGTTTATGAAAGAATCATACAGACTAAAACAATTTCCAAGTTCATGGTATTAAAAATTGGATTCATTCATTAATAAGATGAATTTTACAAAAGGTAGAGTTTACAACAATCATTACATCAATGAATGTCACGAGATCTCTATGATCATAATTTTTATGATGATAAAATTATATTTGATGGGAATGATGAATGATCTTGTGAAAGATATGATGAAGAGATGAAAAATTAGATTGTGATGTCCATGATGGGAGAAATGAAATATTTTCTTAAGATTAAAACCATACAAAAGAAGAGAAACATTATTCATTCTCACGAAATGTTTGCAAAGGAACTACAGATGATATTTGGAATGAAAAATGTGAAACCAGTTTTCACACAAATTTTATTGGGAACCATGTTTTCAAAATATATAGAAGTAAAGGGAATTTACAAGAAAGAGTTTTGATAGATGATTGGATGTTTGTTATACTTGACTGCCTCATGACCTGATTTTGTCGATGTTGTTACCTTATGTGAAAGATTTTGGAGTGATCCTACAAAATCACATTTTATAGATGGAAAAGGAGTTCTTAAATATATCAAAGGCACAAATAATTTTTGGAATTATGTATGGTGGGTCATAAAATATTGATATGTTCATATATTCATATTGTGATTGGGAAGAAAACATTGATGATAGAAGATCCACATATTGTGGAGATTTCATTAAGGGGAAACATGGAGTTAGTTGGAATAAAATGGAAAAAAATTCAGTTAATATTTGCACGGTTGATGTTGAGTATGTTGCTGCCACTCAAGATGCATCCCAACTTATGTGGATGAAGACTCAGTTGGAATATCTACTTATTGATGTAAAGTTAAAATTGATATTGGGTTGTGACAATAAAAGTTAATATAGGCTTACACAGAATCTAATACAAAATTCTTGGTAATGAATATTGACATCAAGTAGCACTTCATAAAAATTCATGTGGAGAATAATATGTTAATGCTAGAGTATGATCTTACATCGGAATAGAAAGCTGACATATTCACAAAACCATTACTAGAGAAACCATGTTCTAAATATATGTTGAACATGGGTGTCCACCCATTGTCTTATCATAGATGAGGTTCATGTTTTTTCCCCTATCTCATATTTCCTTTGGATAGTCATTTCAAGGGTGATAACTTATTCATAAACCTATCCTTGTGTTTTCATTTCTAAAGGGGGAGTTTAGGGTATGTTTGGAATCCAACAAGTAAGTGTGTGAGATATTCTAGTTTTTTTTGGAGTGGTTATAGGATTTATTTTGTATTCACAGAAAGTTGAATATGTGAAAAGGAATGTTGAAAAAGTTAAAAGGTTGAGGTCGAATGATGAGGGAGATGTATTGGAAGAATGATTCTAATGTTTTGGATAAGGATGAGGATGAAATATCATAGACACTTATTTTAGAAAATATGGTTTTTCAGTCTATAATTCTTATTTCCGACAATGAGTTATCTCATGTAGTATTATAATTATTGATAAGTAATAAATTTCATAAGGTTACAAAGTTTAGTGATTTATAAATATTTGTTGAAAAAAATCCAAAGGGGGGATTGTTGGGACCAAGTTGGATGGAGAAGGATGTAAGAAGAGTTTTCTTTTGCAGACTATTTTCTTTGGTTGTAAAAAAGATAAATAAATTAAATTTTTAAAGGAATTGTAAATCATAATATGATTTAAAAATATTCATTTCTCAAATAACATAATTTTAGAGAACTTGATATGAAATCTTTATGAGGTAATTAGTTAGAACATTTGAGGATAATCATATTCAGTTTTTGTTTGAACGAATGTTGTTATTGGAAGAAAGGGAAGTTGTATTACATTCGTTAAAAATTTGACAATGATAAAGTTGTTCAATCAAAGAATATATCACGAAATATATAGTTCACTATGAATTCAATTGTTTGTATAATATGGAAGATGATTGTGAAGTAGCATTGGTGTTTATTCAGAAGCCAACTTTAAGGTGGCGTCATCTTCCAGTTTTTTAAAAAAATTAGCGCCAGAAATCAAGAGATGGAAAAATGTTCCATTGGAAAATAATGATGTGCTCATGTTTGAATATGGAATGGAATGATGCACACAAGCTAATTTCCAATTTCTGAACATAAAAAACAAGAAAACTAAAGACCTATACAAAATATTTATTTTTGCGTCCAAGATTGAAGGTAGTTTGGAATGATGCATGGAAGGAATGATTCAAGGTTAGAACATCAAAAAATGTGAATGTTATGTACTGCATGAATGATTCATGAAGTGTGTGAATGATGAGGTTGGCGCTAAGGAGACTTTTATGCCCAATGTGTCACAAAATGTGGTTTTTCACAATGCATCAGGCACTTGAGTTATATATTAAAGTTTTTTCACACGAGGGGTCAGCAATTTTTATAATTAAGAGGTTACCCCTATCATTTTTTCAGGATAGACACTAATATAAATATAGAGCTCTAAAGTATGGATTAATTTAATGTAAAAGGAGTAGCACGAATGAAATAGAGTTCCATTTATGAAAGGAAATTTTCATGAAATAACATAGTTGTGCACAATATTGAAGTTTCAAATAAGATATTTTTCACAATACAAGTAAAATATTGCACGTGAGGCATTCAGGTTGTGTTAAAGAATCCTAAATGTGTGCGTGAATGATTTGAGTTCAGAACAATTAGTATGTTTTGTGTAACGTAGTTCTTACAATCTTCTTGGTCGGAAAAAAAGAATTGATTTGAAATATCAAATTGTGAGTGCTGATTAAGAAGAACAGAAACATTATTTTCCCTATTTGTTCTATGATAGTGAAAAAGTGATTAATGATTTTTTTCCAACATCTACATGAGTGTATGTATGTATCATACTCATTGTATTCCACATAAATTGATTGTTTTATAGTATATTTTTTGGTACCAGATTGTTTTCATTCCATAACAAGGATGTAGCTACTCATGTTTAGTTGTGAACCCGGTAAATCTTCCATTCTTGTGGATGTGTTATTTGATTATGTTAAATAGGGAATGAACACTTTAATAGGATACGAAGGGTGTTTCAAATATAAGTATTCATTGAGGAAAAATATATCACTAATTCACCCACAACCCCTCATAGTGATTCATGAATCCTATAATGGAAACATCATACAAAACCTAGGTGATAATTTTTTAACACTCTCATAGGAATTATAAATCACATTGTTGCACCTTATTTCTCACACCATGCATGGATCATGTGATATTAGGTATTGTTTGTTGGTTATGTCATGAATATGAATGAGGTTTAATAATGAAATAAAGGAAACAAGGTCAAGCCTACAAGAGATTAAAACAAACTAAAAAAACATTTCAAAGGTTCATCCAAAAATTGGAGCCTCCCCTTTTCAAAATTAGATTATTGTTTGAACCTAGAGATTGAGTGATTGAGCACAACCAGCCTCTACTAAGTGGATTCTTGGTTTTTTTCCACTCTACCATGTATTATTTCTCCTAATTGTCATTCAGATAGACTTCTATGGACCCAACCATGTCAATTTATCCTCATACAAAAATTACACCATGAGGGATGTTGTCCCGACCAAATTATATTTCATCACTATCTATTATGTCCTAAAATAATTTAGAATACAGTCCTAAGAGGCAACGACAGCTGCATGATCCTTCACTAGCACTTCATGATGGGAAATCTCTCATTCAACTACATCAACCACCTTGGATCCCTTGGCCTAGTGTTTCATCCTAGAAATATCCAGCAGAAACCATTAAGCACATTACCTATCAAGAATAAAGGCCAAATTATGTATGTGGAGGTTTCTGTAGTCCATTCTTATGGCCCATAGGATGATTATCCAGAGGTAGAGAGATCCCACCCAGTGTTGAATATGAACTATCTGGGTATTGATGATTAAGTTCCACACATACCTCTAAACCATGTGATGAGTGACCTAGATTTCCATAGTGGAAAAATATATAGAATTGTATAAGTATTTAGGTGGTGTAGGATCTTATAGAGGGAAGACTTCTAACATCATATTGGTCGGTTAATTCGAAAGCATGTCCTTTGATTTCAGTGGATGAAAATATATTCCCAGTCCTAGGAATGGATCCCCATTACCCCTCTACAAAGATTGTAAGCCTCTACTTCCCACCTATTCCACCTCTGAGTTATAAGGAAACATCCCAACATCATTAGGTTCCCATAATAGTGTTACAATTCTATCATCATCTCCCACATCCACTACCAAAGGAGTTATCGAGGCAAGCACGTCCAAGGCAGCCTTCCAAGTCACCTTAGCTACTGGAACAATTTTTTCTTCATATATGATGTATTAAACATCAATAGCCTCCTTTGGTGGATCCCCTTTGACATGCTCTTCCAAAAAATCCCCTTCAACTAGCCACATAAAAGGCACCTCCTGGACCACCTCCACCAAGAGAGTATCAACTGTAATCACCACATCAACCCTAGATGCCATTGATACAAATGTTTTTTTTGGTAGATGATTCTCGAACACCAATTAAACCACCATTTCAAAATTCTTCGATAAAATATACAAGGGTAATGAAGAAAATTAAATATTGATTAGGGGAAAAGGAATACATTAATAATCTATCCACAAAAAGATATCAATCATTTTTTATGGGAAATCCCCATTGTAAGTGAATTCCTTCTATGATCATCAAGTTAGTTGAAGGTGCCACTTCAGTAATGGTCTTCCTCCCACGGCATTAACATTAGGGAGGTAACCCAAAATAAACCCTTAAAGGGTTGTGTTTCTCATACCATTAAGGCGAGGATAGTCACAAACATACCCCTTATTATGTGCTCACTGATTCCTACAAAAGATAAAAAAGGAATAATGTGACAAGTATAAAGTGTTTGTGATAACCAAAAGGGTGTTAACATTATTGGGATTACCTTATTAGTAGCAGTTTGTCTATATCCTTTTGAGTCTCAATAGGTTTCACATTCCCATTTTTTCAGATCATTCTACCTTGGCTATTCCAGCATCCCAATGACCAATAGACATATCTAGAGATGATTAAATTTCTATCAACACCATTACCCATTCTATTAGAGGATGTGTGGTTCAATGGAATTAAAATACATAACCCACCTATACCAGGTTTTTCAT
Organism: Viscum album; assembly: GCA_963277665.1. Classification (NCBI taxonomy): domain Eukaryota; kingdom Viridiplantae; phylum Streptophyta; class Magnoliopsida; order Santalales; family Viscaceae; genus Viscum; species Viscum album. The sequence goes on from OY728127.1 coordinate 118,484,434, forward strand.
CACCTCATCATGGGGGATGTGAATTATTTCCTTTTCCATACACATCTCTATGATGTATATCCCATCTATGATGAGATATTTACACATCCAACCCACCCCCCTGATTGGTGGTGGTCATCATGTGGAGTCCTAAAATATACCAGGAATTGGTAAATGATGAATTACTTGGAACATCTAGGTAACATACCAAAATCCCCAAGCATTGAAAAAACACCACTGAGTCTTACAATGATGGTTCTCCTTACTCTCATGACCGCGTTCCCTACAAGGTTGAACATGATGTGGTTGCTCATCTCCCTCTATCCTCTACCTATGTTGAGATATGGAATATCCTCCCTACTACTGATACCCTTCCATTTGGGCAAGCTTCAGCTCCACAATTCCATCTAACCACCACTCTCCATGACCCCATGTTTTTGGGGCCTCTCCTTCTTCGACTCAAGGGGTTTGGTTCATCAACATCTCCCCATGATATGCGCTTTCCCAACTCTACTAATCTACATGGATGATCCTATAGGTGGAATATGGTTGTTGAAACTCATTATGTCCTTTGTTGTCCTTGTGAATAAACATGTTCCAATTATACCTTAGGAATGAAGGGTGACACTCGTGCTCACCACCACGCACACCCTTAGTTTTAGCCATTGTAAGAATCAAAACTACCTTGTGAACTGAGATGGGTTATATGGTTCAAAAATTGTCTCATAGTTAACCCTCATAATGAGTACCCCCCCATATAAGTCTATAAGGTATTCTCTCTTCCTGTAGGTTTTTTTTACCATCATCAGTAACCATCCCCATTGTATAGAAAAATGGTTGAAACATGATGCGCTCTGACATCCCATCTTTTTCAAACATGTAAACCACGATCATATTGAGTGGGAGACTCTTGGTTATTTTAGGGATAACATAATGAATGTTTGTGATTGGATGATATATTGGTATTGGGTATTCATATCCCCCCATGTGTTCGGCCACCCACCTGTAAAAGAAGTGTATGGTCCCACACACATATAGGCGAGTCTTCACTTCACTGATGTGGCAGAGCACCATATATAGCTTCAACAATAATAGGAAAGCTATGCTGATACCTAGCCTCATCATCAGCATCCCTTCCATGATAAATGTTCTCGTTTGCGCCCCCCATATGTGACTCCCTCATAGGAAGAACCCGTCCAAAGATTAGATCCAAAATGTACCATTAAACCTTGACCATTGTGGATTCATTCTTTTTGTTGTATCATTGTAGCTTAAACTATATTAGCCCCATGATCTTTCAATAGATGTTCTCTTTAACCCTTTTGAATTCCCCAGGGCATCTGGATGAAATTTTTTGAATAATTTTAATCAGATCAATCTCAATGTAACCAAACCACTACTTTAATGGGATTTCTGTCATCCTCAAATTCTACTAAGTGGTCCATTACACCAAATATGGTAGCACCATCACTAGATCTAAAACCTACTATGGGTCGTACCACGTATTTTTTGGGATGAATTCATCATAAATTTTCCATTGAATTTGGATCCTAGGGATATTTTAGATATCCCAATGGCTGATTCATCCCCATGTTGTATATGTAATTTCTTATTCCTTGATGAGATACTTCTTAGCATCTCTATCATGATATAATAGATGTGAAAAATATGAATCTACGAACACATGACACCTCTTAGATCCCCACTCACTTCAACTCAATATCAAATTCATGGAACAATGTGCAGTCCTAGTATGCTTGAACCCATTCATTAGTAATATTTTCCCCATTCACATGACCCAATTTTTTGTTCATCATTCCAGTGGATCCCTAGTACCCACATTAAGAATCCTATCATACATCATGGGGGTGTATCATCCTACAACATATCCTTGTCAATGATGTTTTTTTGGTTCCAGATATTTTCCATTATGATAGGCTCATTTTCCTTCTATATTTGTCCCTTGGTAGACTTATTCCCCTAGTACTATCATTTCAGGCATCTAAACCAATATTCTAGATTGTATATTCTTTTATTAAGGATGAAATCATTGTCCATTATCATGAAGAGAAAGAGTGGAAGCCTATTTCACAGGTGGTACTCCGTTTTATAATACGTTAGTAGTGTATAGAATGTTTAATGATCGAAGGCACTCCCAACTATATATCCAATCATTATATTAAAATAAATATCGTCACGCCATGCGGACGCAACAATGGATCCTTGTGCGATCAATATGTTTGAGACGTGGTAGTTTTTATGGGCCAGATTAGTGATGACCTTACCACTAAGGTTAGTTTATGATTGTCAGTTTCATGGTGATCCATTTGATTTTATTTTATGAATACATTGGTCTGTAGAGAAGTGTTTATTATGCTAGACCATGGAAAAGGTTATATTTGTATGTGGTAATTATTCCATTTATAGAGCTCAATTGAATGGTGCACGGTTCATAAAAGATTAGCACAGTAGTTTGAACTTGAAAAAGTATAGTAGTCCCTCTAAGGTGAACATAAGATATTTATAGATGTGCATCAATCCAAAGGTTACAATTGTCTTTTAAATTTCATCAGTGGGAATGAGAACCATGGATTAGAATTGCAAATAGTTATTGATTGCAAATTTTTGATGATTCTCCCCCAAAATCTGACTCTCCTATTCCAATCGTCACCCATTCTAAAGTGGGAATTTTTCTAAGTTCAGATATTAATGTACTGGGATTATTTTATGAATTAATGTATTTTTTGGGATGAATTGGATCTGAACATCCCAAAATAAATTAAATGGTATGTTTCATGGATTTTTCCTCCTTCAAAAATGGCTAAAGCTCATGAAGATCATGGGTCACAAAGAACCTTCGAAAATATGAAATTTCGTAAATGTAATCTATGAATAGAATCAATCATGGTTTTATAATCTCTTCATGGGAACAGAAAAATAAATGATCTTTACATCATTAGAATACATTGTTTCAATAATATGCACACCCACTTAGAGGTCTGGCAGTGATCTTCGCACAATAACATTCAAACTCGAAATATCCATCGATTCACAAAATCTCATAATGATTAGTGATAAACAATAAATCATAATGAAACCCCATTTTTCATAAATACACCCCTTTAGTTTGATATATGAGTAACAAATACCTCTATACTTACATAAATCACTCAGTACTCACAAACCTCCTAAGATTCACAAACAAAAGTGAAAATGGATAAGAAATGGTAACCAATCATCACAAAATAATTTTCCCTATGTTCTAGAGAGACTATATATAGAGACCCCAAACTTGACGTACATGGACATTTCTTTACATTTTCCAAATACTTAATACATAAGAAAAACAAAAAGACATGGACAATAATAGTTTAGTGTCTGTGGAAACTCGAAACATAATCTTCTAATCATGGTGAAAGATCTTCCCCTTTTGTTTTCTTACCTAAAACCATCCTTTATATCTTGGGGAAAAGAAAAAATATAAAGGGTGAGATCAAATGCTCATTAAGGGTAATCATGTATAAAATAAAACAAACTATATACATTTGGACTTAAAAACATGAACATAATATTTAAACATCAAAATCATGAGCAGTGACATAAAACATTGAAGTACGTAAAGCATAGATCATAATGGAATGTCAATAATTATAAAATAGCACGGGAATGAAACATTTAATTGTGAAAAACCATTATGCACATGATATTAATTCCATAGTATCCAAAACATTGCTACCATGACCATTTTATTGGACAAAGTCCCTTTCTAAATCGAGTTCACTCCCCATTCTAGTCTTGTATCACAGAACCATATTAACATACCATTCCAGCCATTTCTATCTCAAGAGATATACATAATTACCCAATGCATTGGAGGGAGATATAGGTTCCACCCATAGCATAATGAAATCATTTTTACTTGTTCCACTACATAAACCTAAATCATTCATCATAACCCAAAGAATAAAATTGGTTTCATAAACATCATCCCATCATAACATAATCCATATAAAACAAATGGATATCATTTCATCATAAAAAAAGTGAAACCATGTAAATCATGGAGACATTATACATGAAAAATAATAATACTACATAATTTCATCATAGATGGAAAATAGTCTTGACCAGACAGTTGAAATGAATTTTTGAGGAAAATATCCATTCTTCTTTAAAAGCATTTTCTTTTCACAAAATGGCATGAAATTTTAAAAGAAAATGATTTATTTTATAAAATAATCATAAATTTTTTTAGAGGATGCTTCCTTGTATTAATTCGTTATGAAACCATAAAAATCCATTCATGCCATATTTTTTAAAAAAGCATTCTTCTCGTACTTTTGTAGGAAAAGTCAAAATGTACTTTATATGGTACCAAAGGAAAGATTCCTTCCATACAATGTGGTGAAAAGTCAAAAAAGGTAATAATGACTTTAAACATACATGTAAGAATAGTAAAAATTTTATGAATTTTTTTTTAGAAAACTTGTAAATGGATGATAAACCATAACCCCAGTAAATACTTACGTATAAGAAATCTCTTAAAAAAACGAGATTTGCAAAATTATCCCTTACCTTTTGTCTGATATGATTTGTATGTATCTGAACCTCTTCTATAATGATTTAAATAATGTCAATGAAATAATACATAATCATATTAATACTTATGATATCATATATGGTTCACTAATGACATTATATTACTCGTTCATTTGTAAATTCCATGTAAAAGCAGCATTTTGGGTAAAAAAAAATTATTTATCGTATGTTTTTTTTTGAAATGTTGTTCTTAATATTATTATCACATATATCATGATTTAATGAATTCCAGAATGTAAATCCTGATTTATATATAATATATATTCAATATATATATATATATATATATTCAATATGTATATATATATATAATAGATTGATAAATGAAATGAAATACACCGTTCATGGAGACGGTAGGCCGTACGTACGGATGAACGGTGTTTTCCTTTCCTGATTAACATTAATGAAAGTATTTAGATAACACACACATATATATACATAAATATATTAGCTTTATAATGTCATATATTTATTCATTATATATACTTTATAATTATTCTTGAATGGTTAACATGGAGAATGAATCTAATCACGTCATGGAGACGATAATCCGTACGTACGCACGAGCGATGCAATCATTACCATAATTATTTAATTGAATTAGAGTGGATGATATAATATCTCAGAATCTGTATGATGTTATTATAACTATATATAGTTATTCTTTACACCATTATACCCATCCAAGTAAGGTGGTGGTGGAAAAACAGGTTACACAACGGTGTGGAGACGGTATTCTGTACGTACGCACGCGCGGTGATTTCGTTTTTCGTAGGATGCACAGAAAGTGAAATGGGGTTGTTTCATATTTATAATAAAATATCATTATATTAGTGATACTAATGTTGTTACTTTATAATTAAACAACTAATGAAGATGAATTTGAAGAATAAAGGAACATGAAAGAATCAGTAGAAGAGATTACCTCTTCTTTGATGCACCTCATTGAAGATTACACTAAAAGCACTAGAGTTAGTCTTTTGAGGAGACCAAAAACTCTATAATGTTTTATGCAAGTTGAGAACGGAAATTGTCCAGGTTTTTTCTGAGCTTGGAGGCTCAAAATTGTGTAAAGAGAAGAGGTAGGAGGTGCTCTTTTATAAGGGAGGAGAGGGGCACCTTAGGAAAAACATAAAATATTATTTTATATAAAAGTCATATTTATTTTATAAAACATAAAAATTGATTTATTAAGAATCTAAAGTGGGTGTGGGTCGCAAGACTCTCATCCAATAGGTTTTAAACAAGTATAGGTTATTATTTTAACTTTATTATTTAGATTTAACTATAAGTTAAATAATTTAACGTTTACCGTGTCTTATTTTTTTATTACACTATATGGTTAATAAACATACTATAACAAGCCAAACTAACCCCAAGTTGTTCATTATTAATATATATATCCTTATCTATGTCATTTGGCATAAAATTAGATTTTTTTTGAATAGAATATCAATTAATAATATAATATTTATTTCAATAACTATTTTATGTCAATTTTTACACTATTTGGTAATAGATTTTTGGGAAAATAATAAAAGCATGATTAGTTCGAAAAATGTTAATTTCATCAAAAATAACATGTAATATTGACGTATAATATTAGTGGAATTCATAAAAATTATCAAATTACATTTATTTGGGTATTTATAATATAAATTATGAAAATATTTAATTAATAAGGTAATTACTACATCATCATTGTGTCATTAATAAATTAAATTATTTATTGTCTAAAAATTATAAATAAAATACCATTATGTAGAAATATTTTTAGATTTCTAATGAATATTTATAGTCAAATTTATCTTTTGAATAACCCTATTATAAAAATGTTTTAGTTATTAAACATTGATTTTAACTCTTTTAACTCTTCATAGAATTAAATAATAATAAATTTCCTAATCTAATCCATGTGGACCTAAATGATAATATTATAATCCTAAGGTTGTTTTTGGACAAATTATAATTATCCAAGAGAATTAGGAGATGTGTTAGGGTAATAATAATATCATTTTTACCCTTAATTACCCAATTTACTTTTAACCGTGGTAAATAAAAGTAAAAAGCTACTATTCACAAAAAATATTTGTATCTTACTGAACCACATTTGACACCTTGATATTAATTGTGTCTCTCGTATTTTCTAAATTCAACTCACAGAAGTAGTAAAATTATGTTTTATGTTCAATTGCAAATTCTCCCTAGAGGTGGGTAAAAGACGGTAAAAAGTTCAATAAAATTTTTATATATCTATATTTTTATAAAATGAATGCAATGAATTAAATTTAACTTATATAGGTATTGTGTAACTATTTTGAGAAAAAATAAAAATAAATAACATAAATGATTCTTTCAATAAAAAAGTCGGTTTTAACCCATAACATAGTGTTTTAACTATTCATCAATAATTGAATGTTTTCAGAAAAATACCAAAAACTCACCCTTGGCAAATTTCGATATTCCAAATCAAAAAATGAAGTCCATTTTGAAGGATAAAATTTAAAATTTTTCAAATAGTTTGTATTACTATTTATAATGGCTAGTTTATATAATATTTTAATAATATATCGTTGTTTTGTAAAACTCGGTATTGTGTACAACACACGCTATCGTGGAAGGTCGCGATTGAGTGTAACGTAATCCAAGTAAGGGTTGCGTGTAGTGTGAGATTCCTTTGGTGTTTTGTATAATAGAATCCAACCATATTTCATTTATATGTTGAACATATATATATATTTATATATACAATCAAGGTTGCGTAGAATAAATTCTATCAAACGAAATTGAAATTGTGTGTAACACGATCCAAGATTAATGTTGCGTATACTGCAAGCTATTACGGTATTGCGTATAGTGAAAGATTATCTTAGTGTAGCATACAATAGAAGATATGAATGAAATTATGATGAATATATCTTATAAAATATTGGGGTGTTACACTATACCTAAATTGCCTATGAATTTTGTTAAAACCAATGTTTCTTGTGGAAAAAACCCATTTGTGGTATATTCAGATACAATATTAATCTATCCTTCATGATGACAACCCCATGGGTACTAGAACTATTCTCAAAGGTAGTGTCACCCTGTTTCACAAAGCTTGACACATCGTGAAAACCTTGTCCTCAGTGAGGACCCCATTATTAATGATACCCTCCTCCAAAAACATCAAATAATCATGAAGAACATCTTTTGGGTCTCTCTATGGTGCTTCCATTCTATTCACACCCCTTAACGAATGATGGTTTCCTAGGGACCCCATACCATTCTTGGAATAGTTCAGCTACACCTTGAGTCCCCATGTGACCAGTGTCAGCCACTCCTATTTACACAGACTTCACTTTTAGTGAATTTTGAGGGTTCTTCATACTTATTTCTTCTATGAATATGTAATCTAACAACATTTGAATCATAGAATGGGGACCTTAACATCACCCTCCAAATTGAACACTCATCGGTGGATGTTCAAACAGAATGTCCATCCCAAAGGCGCATGAGGGTAGTCACATATTCTCTATGTGTGAGGAGGGATTCCTCCCACATTTGATCTAAATTATGAAAAACTACCTAGTTTAACATCCTAGACATGTATATTTAAAATGAATAAACAAATCCTTATCAAATGATGTAAAACTGTAGTCCTATCATGTTTTAAAAAATAGGGTGCCTCATGTAAGATCATCAAGGGATGTCACCTTCCCCCATCAACAGAATGTGACACCCAAATCAAGAATCATCCATTTGTAATCCTCACACTGTGTCCCCCATTTGTGGGTTTTCATTCAAATACTAATAATATTCCAGGTATAATATGGTTATAATTACTCCATGACTAATTCTATTCTGATGGGAATCTTCTATGCGTATACCCTACACCTTCCCTTATATATGACCATTTCTATACTCGATAATATTTTCGGCATGATGTGAGACGACATCAATCTATCAGGACACACAAACATATACTACAACATCAAACTACAAGGGTTTTTGTCTATATCATCAATACCGTGTATATAAGATGACTATAAGAGGTTCAATCCTAAAAACACTAAACTATCAAATTTTTAAATCTCTCCCCCTAGGGACACACCTCTCAGATCCACCTCTATGTGATATTCTTATCCACAACACTAGATCCTCCAAAATTTGGAGTGTAGATCAAAGAATCTAGATCCACCTCCACAGGGTGTTCCGATCAAAAACATTAGACCTACATCCACTTGGGGTTCAGATCCATTGGTAAAATATATATGTTCAACATATTCCCTCTAAGGGAAAAAAATTCGAGATCCGAATTCATGGGGTGTTCTGATCCACAACTTCATATTCTCCTATATGGGTAATTCTAATCCTTATGTATCCTATAATTGTGCAACATCTTCCCTCTTAGGGTCACACCACACGAATCTACCTCAATAGTACATTCGGATACATAACTCCAAATCCACCTTCATTGGTTGCACTGATCCATTTCTTTGGAAAAACCACATGGGACATATTCCTCCATACAGATGAACCTCTGGGATCTGCCTCCATGGGGCATTATGATCAACCCATCCCATATCCAGAAGACATTATACTCATTCCCAGATCTATATTAGTAGGAAGTTCATATCAATTTCCACATCTTGTAGAACTTGTGACCTAAACTAGAATACATACCCCATGTAATAATCAAGGGATTCATAGAAAAAATATCCATAGAATACATATGTACCTAGTGTTAATAACCACATTCTCGACATGGGATGACATGGATTCTTATATTAAGATGCATCATATTAAATTACCTCCAATAATAAATTTTATTGGGTATCCAATTCACCTAATGTACAAACATGCCTAGAGATACCCCACATGACATCTCTCCAGACCAAAGTTTTCTACCCTATCAAGATATAAGAAGTGAAATTAACTGGTATCCATATAGAGATTGAATAGGGAATTTATTCCTTTAACATGACATAATCTATTAGGGAAACTTGGACATCAAACAATGCAACATGGAGGCATCCTTGGAAGGAGGAACTAAAATCCCAACATCCTACATCGATCAACGATGGAAAATCGTTGATAAAAGTGATGAATGGATCTCACCTTTTTAATGAGAGAATTTGGGGTAATAGAGCCTAGCGTTCATGTGTTTGGAGAGTGGGGTCGAAGGGAATGCATCGAAAATAGTATTGTAATATTTATGTCCCAATATTAGACAATAAAAACAAGAGGAATCATCATTTGGAAGATAATTTCAAATAATATTTATATTCTTCTAATGATATATATATATAGCTCATCATTCATAATTATTCCAGTGGTGATACATAAAATACATATCCCTTCTTAAATCCATTATTCAGATATTTCATATCACAATTTAAATCTTTTTCATTAACAAGTAAATGTTTTTGGGATACTTATAACTCTATAGCCCCATGTGGGATTTCATATCACAAACCATATCCTGGGTCCCAAACATAATAACATAAAGTTATTAACCTTCTTTTAGACTCTCTACATCATTAAGGGTTGTATTTCATTCATGTTAGGTAATCATTAAAATTATCACTAGTATATTTCCTAATTTGAATTTTATCCAAATTTTTATGACCATAAGATTCATCAATTTTTAATCCATTTACTAGAATTGTAAAGTATATGTATCATATTTTAATATGGTCTATACTAGAATTGGGATCTAAATTGATATTTTTGTGTGTTATTATATCATTAGTTAAAAAATCTCCCCACATTTTTTCAAAGTTGTATGGCCATAATCTCAATCAATATCTAGTCCATTTTATGTGACCTTAAATTCTATCACTAGTGTTCAAAATTATATAAGACATAATTTTTATATAAGAAATACATAAAACATATTATGTCCAAAAATATATAAATGGTGGTCCGAGTAGAATTCAATTCTCAAATAATTAGGTAATATGGTTCATAAAATAAAGATCGTCATTTTGAAAACAAATCATTTAATACGAATTCTAATATCAACCTTATATCCTTTACAAATCCAATCCATTCATGGTCGACCCACTAGTCTGGGAAAATGTAATACTAATTTCATATCATGTCTCTTGACCATGAATATGTATTAAACACATGGTGGTGTGAAATTTTGTGTATGTGTACTCTAATTGAAGACCTTTTTATATATAACCCTTCTTCAATAATTATGAGTTTGAATATTTATGAAACCATCATTGTTCATTGGTAACATGTTTACTCGACTTCAAGGGCCACCTCATCTTGGTATAGTTCATTCTTTCATACCCATCACTACCTGCCAAAGGAAAATATTCCCTAAGGGGAGATCCCGTAATCCATTTATTCCTCAGAAGCATCATAGGAGAACCCATTATTCAAATTTTTTCCATGTTCATCCCATACATACATTTTCAATACCATCGTATCCAGATTTATATATCTCAAGGATCAATATTCAGATTTCATAATCCAATTGTAATGACCTAAACTTACATAAATAAAATTACCTATTTGATTGAATTAGACCATCAGTTATGTATCATTGTTGTAGAAAACAGATTAAAGATGTGGCCATTAATTGAAATGTTCATCCACATATTTTATATAACATTTTGATCTTTTAATTGGTTAATTTGTCCTTTTTTGTCGATTATTTTCACATTAATATTCATATAGATTAATTTGTAAAATAGTTATTTTCTTAATTAATCTTGGGTATTTAGATTTTGAAATCATTATTTTTTATTTTACTTGTTTTTAAATTTTTTATTTTTATAAATAAATTATTAATTATTATTATAACAAAATTAGAACTGTTTACTTCATATTTTTAATTTATTAATAAATTATTTAATATATTATCCCTGAAATATTAATTTAACCTTTTATATTTTTATAATTTAATATAATTAAAATTTACCTATCAATTTTCAATTTTAATGTCATCTAAACTTTTAATTTAACTCTTTTGAATATAATTTTTTATTTGAATTAAATGATAGAGTATCAAAATACATAATTTTTTTTCATTTTAATTTTTGTATGAGATCTAATGTTTATATTTTTTAATTTTTAGTAATCTATTTAAAAAATGAATTACTAATTCATTTTTTTAAATTTGTATATATTAAATTTTTTAATTTTGTTTAAATTATTATTTATTTTATTTTTTTGTTTAACGTTTAAAGTTTTAATCTCAAAATATCATTTCATTTTAATGTATAGTTATAACGGTCTCTTTTTTTCTAACATAAAACATGGAAGTAGAGAAACTGAGCATATACCATCTGCCAGCATCAAATCATACCCATCATTGGCCTACGTACTGTCCTATTTTTATTATTCATTGGAAATCCTTCCACCAGTAACACACTTACCCACTAATCAGTATTTATCACAGGTGAACTGAAGAACCACCACTAGAATCACCCTTTCTCACCTACCATTGGGATCCCATATAGATTCCTTGCCCATAGGTGGATTGAAATTCATCATTCCAAAGAAGTCCTTAGTAATTTGTGAATTGTAACCCTCTGTTGTAGCTTGAACCACCACTAGAAATTGGGACCCACCATCACCGTGATGCTCTACATCCAACCCCACCTTCCATCCGAGATCCAAAATCTTCACTGCCAAGCTGATGAATATAGAAGCCTGTGCCATGATGGAGAACAACCAGTGCCACCACCACATTAACCTTACTACGAAGACCCCAAAACTCACCACCACAATTAGATCTTACACCATCCAGGTCGAACATCAATTGAATTAATGTTTTCCCGATGAGAGTTATCGAAGGCCCTTGTTCTTCCAAACCCCTTTAAAGATGAATACACCCCAAATAATGTGTATTAAATAATAAATAAATTATATTAAATAAATTAAAATAATATTTTTATTGATAAATAAATTAACATTAATCAATTAAAATTATTAATAAATTTCTATTTAAATATAGTAATTATAAAAATGTTTATATTATATTTAATACGATTTTATTATAATATATTAATTTTATTTGATTATGTAAAAATTATTTATTACTAAATTATATTTTATTATTTTATTCTAGCGTAGATACGTGCTGGAGTTACAACTATGTTCTTTCGAATAACCTGGTTATATTCAGTTGGAGGGGATTTCTAGCATAACGATCTTTATAGAAGATTAATCATTGAGTTCAATTAATAGTAGAAAACAATGTCCAATCGGAGTTTATTGTTAGTGACCAACTATAGTACAAAACAGAAAAATTTTCCAGGAAGACATGAGATCTAGAAAAGCATTGATAATTTTTGGGACATTCTTATTTTGGGGGAGGAGCAAGTGTGAAAAGGAAAGAGACTAGACATCTTGGAGGAGAGAGAATGAGTAGAGAAACACTTTTGATGAATACATTTCTTGAGGGGGTATAATTTTCTTTATTTATATCTTTCATTTTTCAATCTGATTGTAGAAATTTATAATTTTGTGTAATTCTTGGGAAATATTTTTTGCTTGAGGATATTATACAAATAGGTCTATTGAAAATAATTTCTTTGTATCAATTTTACAATGAATCATAATCGATAGATGAGAAAATTACTAAATTCATATAAAATTGTTTCATGCCTCTTATTTTTGTCTTCAAAACTCCATGCACAATTGGTTATATTGATAATGTATTCATTTTTTAACATTAAATTTTTAGATAATGGAATGTTTAAGTGAGATTTAATTCAATAACTTTTTTTCAAAATTCATTGAAGTTTTATATTTTTTGGAGTGTTGAACCCCACGGTTCACTAATATTCATGATTAGTATTCTAAAGTGGAATATTTAAAGAAACTATTTTCCAAGCTTCTAATATCAATTATCATTTTTAAAAATATGACATCCATTAAACATAGTTAGTCTAATATCCATGGTTCTTCTCTCTTGAAATTTTATCACAATATTTTTCCCTTCTGCTTGACCATCATCTATATTGTACTATTTATCCACATCAATCATTCATCATATATCATATTAAAAAATAACATTTTATAATTATTTTCTTTCATTATAAATTTTAAACTATGGAAAACTATTTCATAGGCTATTAATAGTTGGTTTGTATTAAAAACAATTAGTCACTAACCTTATCTGTAATTTGACACCATACCATTACTATAGAATAGTTAATAGGTTTTAAAAAATTTAAAATTTTGGATGTATTGAAAACGCGCATGTCAAATTTTTGGCATCATTTTCGGGGAAGGTCATCCGACAATGATAATTTTCGTATAAAAAAATTATTTTCAAATAAAAATTCATATAATTTTTTTCTAAATAACATTATTATTTAATTTAATGTAAATAATTTTGTTTTTTCTATATCAATGTGTGTGTTTAATATAATTTTCTAAAAAATTGAAGTACATTATTAAGGTAATCAACAAACTGTTCTTTTTTGTGTATGTTGTTGGTCTAATGGAAACATGGATTGGGATGTTGAATTATGGAAGAAGAAACTGATGAAGATCAAATTTTGAATTTAACTTAAACTTTGTAAGGAGAAATCAACGCTAATAAGTATTTCAAAAACATAAAGGGAGTTGTGTTAGAAAAGTTTTATTAATAACTCAATCATATTAGAGTCGATTGACCCATTATGCACATGGTTACTAAATTTTAAAAGGTTCATTATTATAGGATCTTTGATAATGTGATTATTTTGGTTATATAAATGCTATAAAATGGAAGATTTAATATTAAAAAACATTCACCCATATTTTACATCATTTTTACTATTAAAGGTAAACATGAAAATTTTAATATTTTTGAAGACAATGTTACCTTAAAAGTCATTGATTCTGAAATTCTTGAACCATGATTTAATATGACTCTTCCCATTTCATAAACATTAAACTCAATATTCTTTGAAATGATGCATTATTTAATAGATGAGAATTTTTATTTTAATGAAATAATTTTTGATAGATTTTCTTCTCATTGTGATTTTACTAAATATTATTCAATTTGTTTTCCAACTATGATTGGAAAAGTTGGTGACAAACCTATGTAAAATTTTTTAAATTTGAAAATTATGGAATCTGAATTTATTGAAGTGGAATAGAGAACCTATACCCATAAAATAATTTGGAATAGTCAATTGAAATTTATTTAGAGCAAGAAACCTTTGAATTTTAACATAAAAGAGAGGCTGAATAGACATTGTATTATTCATGAAGAGATATTTATTTTGATGAAACTGTTGATAATAAGTTGATATTACATGGGGGAATTTTTGAAAAAACATATAAATTGGAAAAATTTGAATCCTTCAATTGTTAACAAATTATATTCTTTCTTGGTCAAACCATTCCTCAACATATAAATATTGATAGTGTTTTATAAGTGGATATTCAATTGAGTTCCAATGATTCTAAATTTATTCAACAAACTATTAGTAACCTTCTAGAACAAATTAATCATAAAAAACAATAGACACCAATGAATTTTATGTTTTTGGGGTTTAATGAGAGTGAGAAATATTTGATGATAATTACATGCCATAAAAAGAACCTTTTTCAACTCTATCACATAATAAAAAATTAAAAAAATTAAAATATTATCCTGATATAGAAGTGTAAAACCCTACAACTTAGAGTGATATTTATTAATATTTTTCTATCGATGAGAATAACTGTTTCTTGAAAGGTTTTGACATCATCCCTTCTTTTTCCATGTGAAAATAAATTTCTTGAAAACACTAAGAATTTGGATTATGGTGTTGATTTTATTTGTCTATAAGAATACTCATATGAGAAGTTACTTAATGATAAAGGATGTTTCATAAGAATTTTTACAGATGAAGAGTGGTTAGATTCTATTTTTATATTTCTTGGTGTCCATAAATATTATTTATCTATTAACAATTATTGGAAAAATAGAGGTGGTGTTTCATGAATGTATAACAATATCATCCTAGTGACTATGGTTAGTTTGAAGATAGTTCAAATTGATGAAATTAAAATATGTGATTCATGGGATTCAACCCAATTTCTATTCAAAATATGATTTATGTTGTAGGATCAATTCAAAATATGATTTATGTTGTACCCTCAATTAAATATATGATTTATGTTGTAGCCTAACTAAAATTCATTTTATTCACTGATCAAGTATTAATCATTTTAAATTCATCATCTATTTTATACCATTAACTTTTTTTCTATTTTTTATTTTTTGTATCATGTGTGGTATTGATGAAAATTATAATATAAATATTTAAAATATTATCGTTGTGTTAATTTATGTGTGGGG
The DNA here is from genome assembly GCA_963277665.1 of Viscum album. Taxonomy (NCBI): domain Eukaryota; kingdom Viridiplantae; phylum Streptophyta; class Magnoliopsida; order Santalales; family Viscaceae; genus Viscum; species Viscum album. The sequence continues at coordinate 118,500,302 of OY728127.1, forward strand.
GTGGGTAATACTAATAATGATGGTTGCTTCACTGTTCTTTTATTAGTTGATTGTGTACAATATTATTTTCTATGGTGATGAAAATATAATTGGTTCAAAATTTTAAAATTTATTGAATATTTTTCATTATATTCTATTTTTTACAAGCCACTATTTTGAAATTTATTGAAAAAGTAATATCATTACATTTTAATCATAATCAATTCGAATGTTTTGTTAATTTTTTTGAAAATATTATATTATTTTATCATCAATGTGACCCTACAATATATAATTAAATTGATAAAATAAATATATTTTTTAGAACTTTAAAACTAAAATTGCATTCTCCACATTTGAATTCATCTTTGGGTAAAATATTGGGGTTTTAGTGGGGTGATATGTTCTTCTTAATATGATTTAATTTTTGATTAAATGTAATCCCTTAAAATTTGTTTAATTTTATATTTAATTTTTCATTTTCATGATTTTATAATCAATTTTAGTTGGTCAAATGTTTCATAAATTTGAATGATTTTAAGCCTCTTTAGAATGGTTACATATTAATTATTGCATGATTTAAATAGATTAAATATTTTCCTACTCTCTTGGAATCATTTTTCCATGGTCAAATTTTTGTGATTATTTTATAAAACTATCATTGAGTTCTTAAATTTTTTATTAAATCAAGGTTCAAAATCATGTATTAAAATATTCTTGGAAATGAAAATCCTAATCCAAGTTGAATTTTTGTCCTTCACTCTTCAATTTTTTATGCTAAAAACAATGGATTAGTTAATTATTCATTTATATATTTATTTAAATCACTCATCCACCTAATATGATCTGATCATCATAAACTGTTTCCAACAGAAATAGAGTCATCGCTGAAGATCTGAACCAACACTCTTGACACATTCATTTATCGAAGTCTATGCCATCTTATAAATCCCCGACCATAACGCATTACCAAATATTGAATTAAAAGAATAATTCACATTGAGGATCTTTTTAGGTTTAGAGTTTTAGAGAATTAGGACATAACTATTACATCTCAAAAGATCACAAAGTAAACACTTATACTCAGTTTCCATTTATTTTCGAAAATAAAAACTCTTAAAAATAAGTGTCATGTATAGTTCCATGTTTCAGATAGCATGACTTTTCCATGATCCCATCATGACACTATTCATCTTTAAGTCCTTTGAAAAACATTTCAAAACATGTGATGAGCATAAAAATCCTCAGTAAGGGTTATAAAACAAAGAATGAAAACATTTTTTAATCATTACATACATAACATAAGACCTTTAACATACCTCATGAAATCATAAGATTAATTAATAACACATAGAAAACATAAATCTAAAGGTAACATGTGGCATCAATATCATACATACATTGTAGCTATCACAGATATGTAGGGAGTTACATTTGGAATACCCATCACAGTATATTCCCTAAATCTCTTAGGAGAAAAATTCACGTTTACCTCTGTCACATTACCCAATGCATTGGAATTCTATCTCAGGCACACCTACCATATGTTTATCATGAAACCACATGTATACATAAATAATTCCCATGAACCATAACATATTCATAATACATAAAATAAACATAAAGGAATGATAAAATTTTAACATTCTAATCAAAATATATCATTTAAATATATTGACATAACAAATCCAAAATCAAAACAATATTCAATACCAAAATACATAAAAGATTATATGGTATATATTTTTCTTTTAAAAACATTTTGGCTTGTTAAGGATGCCAAAGATCAAATAATACTCGTGGCAGCGGAAAAGTTCGTTGTCTCTGCTTATGTAAAAAGAAACATTCTTTCATTTGACGTTTAGTAAAACACCTCATAAGAAAATAATACCTTTGAATTAAATGAAAACTAAAATGTATTTATACACCGTATAAATTAATGTTGAAAACAAAACAAAATATGCCTCAGAGAAAGGGGATTGAGACGAAGTCCCTTACCTCCTTTCTGACTTGACCTGTTTGTTTTTTAATATCTTGAATAATAAAATAATTTTAATTTATAAAATATTAGGAACATTTTTCATGTTTATTATACATTATATTCCACTTATTTCTATTTTATAAACATTATGTAATCATTTATGTTAATAATGGTCATTTTGTTGACATTTGGTACATGAGTCAAAAAAGAACACCATATATTTACATCTTGTCCATGTGGTAAATAGTACATTATCACCATAATTATATTCATTATATAGATATCATATATATCATATAAATCCAGTATAAACTTGTATTTATAATAGTACATAACATTTAGAGATAAGAAATAAAATGCATCGTTCAGGGAGACGGTAAGACGTACGTACGCACGAATGCTAATTTCTTTTCAATTTCATATTTTAATGGATTTAAAACATAATGATACATAGGTATATAATAATTCAAGTATAATATTATATATAATATCATTAACTCCATCCTTTATACATCCCACGTATTGCATTAACAAGTCTTATCACATATATGGGGCAGTAGTCCGCACTTTCTCAAATGAAATTATCGTGTTTACCCATAATGGAAACTATAAAGGTATTATATAAATGGAAAATACAGAATAATATAGGAAACATAAACAATATATATATCATATATAAGTATATTTCCATCATAATGTCCACCATCAAAGGCTATAGGAGATAATCGAAAAATAAGTTTTTCGTGAGGCAATAGTTTTCCATCCACAGAAACAATATATTTTTCTCCTAATAGATGGAGGTGTGTGTATGTGTATAATGAATACTTCTCATAACAACATACTAGTATATTTAGGAAACGTTTATTGTTATAAAATAAAGTAATAAAAAGAGTTTAGGGGGTTGTAGATGTAAAATAAAACAAAAAACATAAGAGAATACATTACCTTCAAATTGGGTAACTCCCATTGGATTGAACTAAAAGGGTTTATGGAAATGTTTTCTACCTATGGTAATGCTTCTAGGATGAAAAGAGAGATAATGGGAGCTTATTAGAGCATATTGTTCAGGATCCAAAGGCATGAGAAGTGCGAGAACAGGGTTATAAGTGAGGGTTTTTTATATGGGAGAGGATGAGTCTTTAAGAATGTTTGAAATAATTATTTTTTTATATCCTTATATTTAGTTCCAAAATGTCAAATAATAGTTAATGTAGAAGTTAAGATGACTCATGGTCGAAATAAAATCATACAATATGATTTGGACAGGTTTTGGATATTTTTTTAACACTCATAATCTTATTTATTTAAATAATTTAATAATGAGTCAAATATTGAATCATTATTGCATGAGCCAAATTCATGAAAAGTGTATGAAATGGTTTAGAATTGACGGATTTTTATATGGGAGGGCGGGGGCTCTTAAGGAAATTATGAAACAATTATTTTATTATAACCCAATCGTCAGTTTCAAAAGGTCAACTAATAGTTAAAGTAGAATTTAAGATGACTCATTTTGTAAGTAAAATCTTTCAATAAAGAATTGGACTGGTTTTGGATATTGTTTTAATATTTATAATTTTATTTATTTTAATCATTTATTAATATGGCAAATATTGCATCATTATTGCTTCATAAATAATTTAATTTATTTAGTGTCCAAATATCATAAGGAAATACCATGATGTAGGAAATATTTTTATCATTACAAGGAATATTTATAGCCAAAATTATAACTTATATAACCCCACATAAAAATTAAGTTACTAAAATACATTGGATTTTTCATTTTTGACATTACATTAAATTAATTACTATAATGTTTCCTTATTACTCCCATGTTGCTCAATGGGGTCCATAATTCGACCCAATGATGATCATGGTCGGCTATGTATCAGAAAATATGATTATGAAAAATGTTAGTATAATTTAATATTATAATATTATATTTTACCATTATTTACTATATTTACCTTTTAATCATGGTAAATAATATATTTACTGAAGTAAATATTTAAAATGTCTAAAAATAAAAGATACTTATTTACAAAATTTGGACATACTGATTCCAAATATGGAATCCATTTTTGTAAATTTAAATCACAAAAGAGGCAGAAAATAATTTAAAATTCTTTCCCGCCGTCAAAATAAAAAGCGTGTTTTTAAAAAATAATAAGAATCAAAATATTGACATTTGTTTTTGTCAAATTTCAATGATAAATTAATTCCAATGTCCTAAATTGGAATAAATAGTAAAAATATATTCTAATTAAACTTTAAAATAAATTAATAATATAATATATCCATTTAAATAAATTACATGAATGGCACATTTGATTTAAAATAACATATTTATTACTATTCATTAAAAAATGAGCTTTCTCAGAAAAATACAAAAAATTTACTAAAATTAAATTTTGATGTCCCAAATCTAAATAATAATTTTTTGGTGTAATAGAACATATAAAAATGACCGAAACTAGATTTAATGTGGGTTCTCCATCAAAAGGCTTTAAATCGGCCTTTTAAAGAATATTAGAGTATTTATTCTTAGATTCATTCAAATTTTATGCCTCTAATTTTTATTAGATAAATGTAAAAACATTTAACAAGCATGTATAAAAATATTGTAGTTAATTATATTCATTCCTACTGATTCAATGGCAAGTCGTTAACAACCTTTTAATATAAGAAAAGTATATTGTTAGTTGAAAATGTAAGATTTCAAAGAAACCTGATTTTGCAAATTGGTTATGTTATCGAACATAGCATCGCCTTTAAAGTAAAATTAATATTTAATTCACAAATATTAATTAACATTCAAATGTATTATTATTTATTTACTTGGGATGTTACACATCCATAAACACAACCTTTGTTGGTGGTGGAAGTGTAGCCGAACAGAACATCTTCTAGCCACAAACCACTACAAGGAGGTCTCGTTGCACTTTCCAGTCATTATATTGGTGAAGAAACCCCTTCTATAGCAAGATATTAATAAGGGAAAATAATAAAATGATTAATAATAAAAATAATCATAATCGAATATAAATTAATACACATAAATAGAATAACATATATATTTTAATTTAATAAAAATAAATCAAAAAAATATAATAACTGAATATATTTCATAATTTTATATTTTTTTAAATATAGTAGTTTAAATATATTAATTACACAATAAAACCAAATATAATTATACAATTTATTAATTTTAATAAAAATGGTAATATATTTATAATGACATAATAATATTAAATATTATGAAAAAATAATAAATTTATTTATAATTATATTTAATATCTATAATAATAATAATTTACTCAGAATTATAAAAGTAATATTCTTATCAAAAATAAATAAAAAATTATTAATTATAATCTTTTTATAATATGAATATTCAATCCTGATGAATTTTTAGATGTACATTTTCCAACAACTAGTTGCATGTTTTTACAAGGGAACTACAAATATAACATGCAGGTGATGATAATTCTGGACAAGTGACAAGTGTAGCATGCCAATTTAAAGACCAACCATAGTTAGCGCACGACGTTACTAACCAACTTATCAACAATATAGAATTAAAATTCCGAGAATAGACATTTTGGTATCATTCTATCAAATCATTTTGGAATCAGACATAAGGATAGAGCAGAATAAGAACCAAAGACTTTGGAGGTGTGGGACAGAGACTTGGAAAAACTGAACAACAACATGGAAGTAGATAGGGAAATATATTTCTCTATTTTTCAATTTAATTGGAGTATAATTATTTGTGAATTTTATTTAAATTTTTTATTCCATTATGTTCTTCACCTAAACCTTTTAGCTTTAGGATTTTAATACCACATGTTTAGATTCATTGTCTTTGATGGAAAATGTGATTCACTTCATTTAAATCTTTTAACATTTTCAAATTTTAATACGGGAGAGGTTCTTCTTAATCATTGAAAATTTTGGATATAAATTAATCACTTAAAAGTCATTTAATTTTTCATAAATTTGATCTTTAATGAGTTTATCCATGGTTTTAGTGTGTCAAATATTTTTTTAATTATGAAATATGTAAATCCACTACTAAAAGTTTACTTCTTTATAACTCCACGACTGTAATTAAATAAATAATATCATGCTATCGTGTAATAATTTGTTCATGGTTATATTTTTGAGATAATTTTAAAGAACTATAATTGAATTGAAAAATTTAGAATTGAATCGTTCATATCAAACATGTTTTCATAGTAGATATGAAATGATAATCTTAATATGGGTTTATCTTCCTTCGTTTCATCATTCAATTTTTTTCAATAAGCTAAAATTATTAAATGATATAATTATTCCATCATGTATCTTTTGAAAAAACTCATCCATTCATCTCACTCTAATTTATTTGAAGTATTGTTTTTTTCTTCTCAACTATAGGTAAAGAGAAGTTTGGACGTTTCAGTTAGATCAATTTTTTCTTGTTTAATTAAATTCATGTTTTTAAAATAAATAATTTTATTATAAGATGAATAAATCTTTCACAAAATATTATTTTTTAAGAGAGAATACATAAATTATTTTTATAATGGTTTGTGGGGGAAAATTAATTTTCATTAATTACGTATTTGGGGAATAATGGGTTTTTATCCTTGATATTATTTTCCTTACATTTAATTAGATTATTAAATTTTTTAGGACAATCGATAATTAAGTTTGGGGTAATTTGACATGGCCTTTGGTTTCCATGTTTTCCTACATCTTTATTTTATAATTATTTTTTTCATTTAACTAAATAATTATTTAATGTTTTTTATTTATTTTCACTTTAATAATATTATTGTTTAATATACTAAATAATGAATTTTTTCAAGTATTTAAGTATTTTTAGCTCATGAGATCATTATGTGTGATTTTACATATTTTTCTATTTTTACATATAGGTCTGGAAACTCTCTCTATTAATTTATAATCACCCACATCAAAATTTATTAATTTATTTCATGTTTATTTTTTAAATTAAACATTGTTTATATATATATTTTTTAAAACAATAATTTTATTTTTAAAAAATTTTAATATATTATAACATTGTTTATTATTTTCGGTTTTTATTGCGATCCCAAATTTAATTTAACTCTTTTTTATTTAATATTTAATTTTAATTTAATCTTTGGGTATCAAAAAAATTAAAAAAATTATTTTAATTTTATTAATTAAATTCATGTTTTTATTTTTAATTTTTAGTCTTCTCTTTTTAAATATAAATAATTGATTAATTATTTTAAATTTTTATAAATTCAATTTTTAATGATAGTGGAAATTGTTAATTACATTATTTTTTAGTTAATTTTGTTTTTGGTTCACCATTTAAATTTTTTATTTTAATTTTTGTTTTAATAATTATTATTATTGCTACAGGTATCTGTTTTTTCTAAGGGTAAAGCTGGCAGTAGATAAACTATAGAATCTACCTTCTTCTAGCATTGAACATTACCCACCCCTAGACTACTTACCACTCCTCTTTTTTACCCACTTTAAGAGATACTTCCAATGGTAGAAAATTTACCCACATATAGTTGTTTCTCATTGGTGGGCCAGAGGCCCACCACCAGCCACCTCCTTTCTTACATGTGGTTGGGTGCCAATGAAAAGTCCTCACCCACTAATGGATTGAAACACTCCATTGTAGCTTGATCATCTACCTGAATCTAAGACCCATTATGACCATGACACTATACAAAAAACCCCTCCATCAATTGTATATCTACAACCGTCTCTTCCACGCCGATTAGGAGAGAAGTCAACATTGTTTTGGAAACCAATTATTGCCACCACCACCTGGACCTTCCTAAGGAAACCACATGAATCATCTCCAAACCTAGATCTTCCACCATTCAGGCTAAACATCAACGTAAGTGGGGATGTAATGTTCATATCATCCAAATAATATGGCCATGTTGATCTACCATTAAAGATGACGACCTACATGTGGACAAGAATTAATAGTAAATAAATATATCCAAGAATTATTTCAATAATAATTATAATGTCACTAATAATAATAAATAAAATACATAAACATTAATAAATAAAGATAATTAAAAATAATAATTTAAATATAATAAATTTTAAAAAGTTAATTTTATATTTGTTAAGTTAATATTCTAATATATTCATTTTCAGTTTTAGGTAAATAAAAATAATGGTTAATAAAATAGTTTTTATTTTCATATTCATTTTTAGATACATGATAGTGTTGTGACTAGGTATGTTCCATACACCTCATATCATTCCATTAGAGGGAATTTCTTTCCGGCCATGCATTGCAGAAGATGAGGCCACATGTTACTTGAATTTGAGACAACCATGTTGTGTCAGTATTCACTAATTGGGGCCAATTGGAGTACAATTGTGAATATGTTTTGAGGAATAATTGTGATCTAAAAACCTCAAGTATAATTATAGGAAATTGAAAATTTCGGTTATGAGGGAGACCATGTAGGACAGAGGCCTGATATCCTGGAGGAGAGTGAAGGAGTAGACCATCACATTCAATGAATACATTTCATGATGTAGGATTATTTCACATGATTTTTTTTTTATTTTAGAATCTAATTGTTTAAATTTTGAAGTGGACATGAATCATGGGTTACATTTTTCTCGAGGATATTATATATCATGGGTTATTCATATTCTCTTCTTCGCATCATTTTTCCAATGAATCAGAATGAATCAGTGAGATCGATAATAAATTCATCTAAAATTATTTCATTCCTCAGTTTTCTAACATAAAAACACCTTGATAGATGTTTGATCTCTTGCTGAAAGAGATTTTATCCAACTTTTTCGAAGGATGAAATATCAATTATCATTCATTCGAAGAAGGAATCCATTCAAACATGTTATTTCAAAAACACTTAGCCATGTCTCTTGAATATTTTTTAAAATATGTGTTTTTTTATTGGAAATCATTTCTTTTTTCTTGATGGTCAAAAAAATTCATTTATCATGCATGTTATTAAAATATCAATATTCCAAATATTTTTCTTTCAAAAAAATAAAAAAATTGAAAAAAACCTCCCACTATTATGATTGGGTTTGTTTTCAATAAATTGGTCACAACCCATCTATGTGGTTTGACACTGTCATACGAGTATACAACAGTTAATAATTTTTGTCCATAATTTTAATTTTCCATTTATTAATGATGTTTGTGTAATGCAAGTAATTTTTTTATATAATACCCTATATAATTTAAAATACCATTAAGAATCCTAACCATGGATAATACAGAAGTTGAACTATGATCATGTGATTAGTGGAAATATAGGATTGTGATAAATCAATTTGACACATACAAAGGATGTGATGGCCTTGACCAGGTGAGTCATACCATATGAATCCCATTTTTCAATGATTATAAAGGAGGTAGTATCATGGGGGTTGGACATTGACAAATCCAAAGATGAGATCGGATAAATAAATCATTAGTTTATCCATTTACAAGATAAGTCCAACCAAAATGAGATCAAGGACCAAAATATGTTTTCCATACCACCCATTGAAATACATAGCATCACACACCTTATCGTTACGGTGTTTTTAGATGTTAAAATAGGGTATATATCAAGACACTAATTATATGAATATATATAAAAATAATTTATTTTCAATATAATAATGACAATATTTACATCTTTTGTGATAATTAATAAATTATTTTTATTCTGGTACGATAAATTAAAAATTATTTTTTTTGTTGGTATGAAATTTATATTAATATATTCAAGTTGATAAATTATTGAATTTTTTAAATCATTTATATTTTTATAAATAAATTATTAAATTATGTAGATATTTTAATTTTAAGAAGTTAAAAATAATTTTTATAAGGGTTCAAAAACTATTTTGTCAAAAAAAACCATACATTTATAAAAAACAAATAACTCTTTTTTTATACGTAACAAATTCAATTATTTAGAATATTATGTTGATAAATTAAATATTATTTTGTTGAATCAAATTGTTGAAATTATCCAATAGTTAATTTTTAATATTATTCAAGGATAGATGAATTTTTTGGTAAATATTAAATACATTATAAGTATTCTGAGTGTATTATTACATCATAATTTTCCAAAACTGATTAAATAAATTATATTTTGTTTATCCAACAAATTTTTTTTTCCCCATTTAAAATAATGTGATATCTATATTATGTGATTAATTTTATAAATAAATTATAATCCCTCCAAAAACTATAATATATTTTAAGGTTTTAAAATTATTCATTTTTGAACAAGACTCGCGTCTATACCACTAATGGTAATATTTTAAAGAGTTCATCCTATGTACTTATTAAATATTTAACATATCTCCTCCTTGATAGAAACATGGGGAAAACCCTAATGTTGGTCTATGGTTTTGATTACGTTCTTAAATAGAGTGGAAACCCTATATTAGGGAAATAATATAGAATTCCCCACTCTATTCCTATAAACCCCACACAATCCCCAATTCACCATTACTAAAAATTCCTTGAACACATCCATACCATACCATCCCATCTCTATAGTCCTCCGAAGATCCAAATATGTCTCAAAAATATCTTCTAAAGCATTCAGAATCAACCCCTCAATTTAAGAGACCAATTTCTCATTATTTTCATTCAAGAGTCTTCTTTGTATTTATCTGTTTCAATTTCAGTTTTTTAGGTAGTAATGAAGTTATAAATATTTCTTGTTATATAATTTATTTCATTATAGTTATATATCTTTTATCTCCTCTCATTATATAATTTACCTAATACATTACTATGTTGAAATTTAGTAATGAATCCACTCCTCTAAATTATTCAATCATATTCTCTATTTTATGCCTTTTTATTTCAAGTTCCTAATTTTTGGATATGATTTTTCATATCGCTTTTAATTAAATATTGAAATAAAATTTAAGATATACCCATGTCAATATCATTAAACCAGTTTATGAATATTTATGTACTGTTTTTATGTTGTTGAAATATCACATTTGTTTTTCGGGCATGATGATTGTGTCATTTATATCCACCCCCTTTTACACTCTTCAGTATTCACCTCGATTTTTATATCCTTCATTTATTCATGAAGTCTACGGTTGTTACCCAGACTCGTTATCTTTGGGTTTACAATTTTGGAAATACATCGTTATATTGTATGATATATGTGACACAATTATGCATATAAATGGTACGGAAGCAGTGGGTGTACTAAGAATTATATGACACTCTAATGAATAGGGTAATATTTCACTCACCCTAGACATCGTCTATGTGATTAGGGAGTGATCATAATCCATTATTGGACATTTTCCTCTATTTTATGATGTATTTTATATTATCCTTGACCTATGTTTATGATGTAATGTAAATTTTTATTTTGAAAAAAATCATCCAAGTAATGCTGTTAGTATGTTTTTGGTGTGATTGTGTTTTTTGACAAATCGAAACAACATGGAATTAAGAAGGCTGGTGTTTGTCAATGTTGGTGTCTGTGGTGGAACAATATCCTAGTGGTTTCCAATTTTTGGGGTCCAAAATTTGGAGTTTATCTTGTATTTAAAAAGATTGAATTCCATTATGATCTCATTAAAATGTGGAAGAGGAATGGTTTTCATGAATATGAGACTCATGAAGAGTGTATCATAAATGATTAATGGATTTTGATAGTGACCTCTTCATGTACGATCAGCATCGAAAAATGGGATCATTGAGGATCACGGTGAGTAAATCATCACGGAAATGGTTAAATGTTTTTATAGATGGCTTTGCAATTAATATGAGCTTCACAAAAGAAAAATGTCTGTGAGGAATCATGTAAAAGGTAGCTTCATGGTGAAAAAATGGGATCTCTAAAAAATGGTGATGATGAGGTACAAGAGGATCTGGAATCAAAGGAAATTCAACCATTCAAAAAAGGGTGAGACTTACCAATGTTCTTAAGGTTCTCGAATCGCAAAGTTTGTATGTGCATGTGGTTCATGAATGAAGATCTGGTGAGGATCTTCATGAAGGCTATTAAAGCCAACGAGATATTTAAAGCATCATGAATGTCTTGGAATTCAAAAATTCCACAAAAATATTACTGAATGTTGGAGGCTTCGTGAAGTGGGATTTCATCGCAATGGCTTGTTTTCGTTATGAAAAATAAGGTACATCATGAAGGTCATATAAACATTTTGAATAAAGTAAGAATTGTAAAATCGGGTGCTTTGTAAGGGAATTTATGAGATTTATGAAATTGTGATCTTCACGAAGGGGGTGTACATTACAAAATTGTTTTAAAAGGGATTTCCCAATGTTCTGTAGAATATTGGTATTCATCAGTGGATGAAAGTGAGACATCAACAAATAATCTTCATAATGAAGAAGATAAATTCATTAGAGATAATGAAGGGAATTACAATTATTTAAATGATGATTGGATCTTCTAAAAAGTTGTGAGCACACATTAGTTGATAGAGAAACGATCTTTCCCATTTTTATTGGTTCCTAACTAGGAGGGACAGTGTGTCCACTTCAATCATTGTAAATGATCTTTCCTGTTTTTATTCGTGTTTTTTATTCTCATCTATTTTATGTCACATTTAAATTCTTATTTCCTATAATTTAATAACCTCTTCATGTTATGACTTTTTATTCCCATACTGGGTTTTATATCTTACCCCTTTCTTCTGTATGTCATTGGGTTGGCCCTTGCGGTTTCCAGAACAATGTAATATTATTTGAATATTGGTGATGTTTTTAATAATGATAATGGAACTCCAATTTTACATTGTTATGTAGTGTATCAAATTACCCAAACACACTAGAATTAGAAATCTTCATTGTTGTATGATATATATTATTATGTAAAAAATATGTATTTATCTGTAATAAAGATAAGGCTATTTATTGTCGGTATTGGAGGAGTGTTTAGTTATTTTTTGGATTATGATTTGAAAACTCTAGAAAAATACTCAAGGATAGTACTATGTATATGGCAATATACTTATGTTTATTTAATGAATGGTGTATGTGTTTTCTATGAAAATATATCCCAGTATAGATACTAGTAGTTGATGTGGGTCTAGCATAGATATACCAAATTTTAACAACGTAGAAAACCCCGTATTGAGAAATATTCGATCTAGAACTAGTGCATGAAAAAGTCCATTGATGCACACATAGTTTTAAACTCCAAAGGAAAATGCTTTGGTAAATTCAAAATAACATTATGAATCATTATTAAGGGTTAAAATAGACTATGATAGTTTCTATTAAGAAATAAATCATGGATAACCTAGATTGATGACTATGAATTAATTTTTTATGGAAATAAATGTCATTTACCAACTTTTCCATTAATTTAATTGGACTCCTATTTGTTTATTTAAATTTATCAAAGTACTCATCCATTTTTTCCCTCTATTCTAGAAAATGGTTGAATTAGGATGAATGAGGTATGCAACCAATGTGAAGGAAAATTTGATGTCTACCCAAAAGATATGACCAACACAATGGGAGAAGCAACTGTTAACCCTATGATAATACTCTCTCAGTTGATGAAGTTTGTGAATAAAAACCTAAATCAGAATGAACAACCAAATTCTCCAATTGAATAACAAGTTAAATTTGAGAACATTATGTGGTATAGGCCTCTGAAATTCAATGAATCATATAAACCTTTAGTCATGGAAGAATGTAATAACTCCACTAAGATTACCTTATCCATCCTTTAATTTTATAATAAAATGAATGGATTACAATATTTTTATCATAGAGATGGATAATCTTACTAGTGTTGAACATTGATCAAGGTTTGGTATCCTGATGAAGAGATCAATGTGATGGGGTGGAAGGAATTATAGAAAATGTTTTTTGGTAAATATTTTCCTCAAACACTACAATATAAAATATATTGGGATTTCCATTCTCCTAAGAACCAAACAATGATTAATTCGTCTAGGCATATGAGGAAAACATCAACATACTGTCACGGTACAACTCCAACATCATTTTTACCCATGAATGTAAAGTTTACCACTTCTATGGTGAGATAAAACTATGTCTATTAAAATCCCTAACAATCCATATCATTGATATCTTTGAGGAAATTATTCAATGATCTCTGAATGTTTAATGGATATCATAGATTATCTAGGGTCTCCCCAGGATAATAAGTAGAAAGTGAAATTTAAATATAGTGGTGTGTGGTATAAATATAATTTTTGTAGGAAATTTCAACCTCTTCCTTTTAAAAAGGGTGGAAGGAAGCACCAAAAAAATTTCATAAATGGGGGTGAGAAAATTCTTTATTTGTGGGAAGGAAGATCACCTAGCCTGAAATTTCTAACATAAAAATACCACTAATGGGAAAGAGTACTAGAATTCACTATTCAAACCTTAGTGTATCATTCATTATTTCAAATAAATAGAATAAGCTAACATTGAAAAGCAATGCACAAAGCCAATGGTGGTTGGAGACTATAAATTCCAACAACCCCCAAGGCCTTAAGATGTGCTTATGTTATCACAACCACTAAGATGGATACATAAAATGAAGTGGTTATAGGTATGCTATTTATTTATTCCTGAATTGTGAACATACTTATTTATTATAGATCTACATATTCATATATATAATAATATTTTAGTAATACTATTTAAACACCATAATAAAATATGGAAGTACTATTTTGTTGAAAAAATATATGGTAATTATTAGACCCCATGAATATTACTCTACCCCAATAACAATTTATGGGATTAACATCCATGTGATCCTTGGGATACCCTTTTTATTGTAATTTTAAAAAATAAAGGTATGGATTGTATTTAATTACATAAATTTAATATAAATTCCCATGATAATGAAATAAATAACACTATGAAAAACTATCGTTCGATTATATATATGTTCTAGGAGGGATATGAATCTTATTTAGAACTAATATCTAAATAATAGATATTAATCCTCTATGAGAAAGCGTATTCCACTATTGTGATTAATTATATGAAAAAACAATCCATAAAGACATATCCATTGTGAGGGAATACAATGATGTATTTCCCGAATAGTAATATTGGACTTCCCTTTAGAAGGGACGCTAAACTTTCAATTGATATTATACACAATGTTTTTACAATATCTATGACTCCATATATATTGGTTGTTAGGTAAATGAGGATCAGATGAAGAAACATCAAGAGAATCTAGATAAAGGGTTCAGATTCCCCAATGCTTCACCATGTGTTGCACTAGTCCCCTTTTTCATGAAGAAGTATGGGTCAATAATCATTTGAATTATTATTTATAGATACAAATTATCATGATAAAAATGTGTCATCTTCTTCAGTTTGATGATTTTTCTAGTCAAATATGTGGAGCCCAATACGAATCCACGGTTGATCTTTGGTTGAATTATTATCATGTAAGGGTGAAGAATGAGGATATCCCTTAATGTTATGCCCATAAAAATTATGAGAATTATGAGGTGATAGTAATGTCACAAAAACTCAATAATTCTCAAAAAATCATCATAGACATGATGAATAGAGGGTTTATAGATTACCTCAAAAAAAATTATAGTTTTTATATATGATATTCTAATATACACCAATGGAAATGAGAAGATTGAGGAGCATTTGGGAAATTTATTTATGACCTTATGAAATGTGATGATTATAAAAAATTATATAAAATTAGAGTCTTGGTTGATGTAAATATTATTATTGGGTCATGTTATTACGAGCAAAGGGTTAACTATAGACCCTTCAAAAATAGAGGAAATTGAATGATGGCCCATCCCAGCCACTATGACCACAATCCACAGTTTCCTTAGATTAGTTAGGTTATTTTGATGATTTTTTATAAATGTTTCATGATTTTGAATCCCTATGACCAGGATAACAAGGGAGAGTGTCATGTTTGTTTATAATAATTAATTTTAATTGTGCATTAAGGGGTTTGGAATTATTCTTATCATAGCTCTAGTATATAAGAAACCCATAAGTGGGGAAATTTGTGATGTATACAACGATGAATTTAAGAATAGACTGAGCTATGAAATAATGAAGAATAAAAAAATTATTATCCTATACCTAAAATAAATTAAAATTTCATTAACATAAGTACCCAATTTGGATATGGAGTATGTTATTGTGATCTTCACATTGAAAATATGGTTT
Source organism: Viscum album (assembly GCA_963277665.1). Classification (NCBI taxonomy): domain Eukaryota; kingdom Viridiplantae; phylum Streptophyta; class Magnoliopsida; order Santalales; family Viscaceae; genus Viscum; species Viscum album. The sequence goes on from OY728127.1 coordinate 118,516,456, forward strand.
CATTATCTCTTTGTTGATAATTTTGAAATATATATGGATCATAAGATCAACATGTATATATTCACACAATAGTGATAAATATGGAACAATGAAGATGGTTAGATAAAATTAAGGACTATGAATTCTGAATACACTACTATACTAGGAAATAATTTAATGTGGAAGATGATCTATGTTGAATGGATCTGGAAAGATTATAATTGATGAATATCGAGAAGGATATGATCATCATAGAGATGAAAAGGGTAAACATGTGAATCTAAAAGGAAGAAATAGAATCAATCCTTTCAAAAATTATTTCATGAAAATACCTTCCATAGAATATAAATGATTCATCAAGATATGATGTAGTAATTCCGAAGAAGGTGGAAGGGATAAGAAATGGAAATAGTTAGTGTTTAAAATTAATGGAGAAAGTGTTCTAAAATTTGTGACATGACTATGTGTACCATCAAATCCTACTTTAAAAATTAGTTGTTGAATGATCCACATATCTCAAACTTCTCCATTCACCTAGGTAAAACAATGATTTATAATGATTTTTATTGAACTATATGTAGGAATATATAGAGGAGGACAGAAAATATAAATAAAGGTGTCATATATGTCCCCATGTGATGGATGAAGGGGTAAAATCCTGGGAGATAATGCTACCATTATCCATACATATATAAAAATAGGAAAACATAACCATAGACTTTGTTAATGGTATTTTAATGAAATCAAGTGGGAATAATGTTATATGTGTTTTTGTATATAATAATTCAAATATTTATCACCACATTACATTCTTAGAGGACTTATCACATGATCAAATAGCATGGATAAATATTAGATAAGTGGGGAGGCTTCATGGAAACCAAATAAGGATTATCATTAATTGAGACCTAGAAATTACCTACATGTTCTTGAAGAGTATCCAAGATTCTATAAATACCAAGAGGATATTTGGCATGGTTTTGTAGCCTCAAAATGATGGCCAATATAAGCATACTATCCAGAAAACCATGGACACATTGAAAAAATGATTAATAGGAATTAATGTTTTGTGAGATCAATATCTTCATCTAGTCCAGTTATTATAAAAAATAGATTCCACTCAAGCATCCAAACGACTCCATATGAATCCATTTGTGTTAAGATATGAAGAAAAAATGCATAGTAGGATGAACTTGGTGAATGGAAACTATTGGGTATTGAAAAGGTGGAGGAAATTGTGGAAATGTCCAATAACATAAAGCATCACATCTTGGATTCCTAGAGTGTAATGAATATCTATAATAACAATCATTAAAAAACATGGATATTGAAGTTGGAGATATGGTATTCTATAACATATCTTAATGGTGGAACGTCATGAAATTTTTGATGTAGGGAATGTTTAGTCAAAGATACATCGGTCTGAGATCCTCAATTTCATAAGTGTGGTGTCCTATATACTATAAATCCCTCCTAACCTATCTCTTGTCATGATGTGTTACATGTATCCCACATGGGTGAGTACATAGTAGGCCCCTTAGATGTGTCGAATTTAGTTGTGTTACCATTGTTGAATGACCATTAATACGAGGACTATACAGTGAGGATATAATCTTATATTGACAAAGTTCAATGAAATAAGACAATGCACCTGGTCATGGTTCTATGGTGAAAATGCATGTTTAAAGAAGTTATGCGGGTGTCTAGGGAGGTGATGATACAAAATTACCCTCCTCATTTCTATTATATGAATTGTAATTTCAGTGGAAGAATTTATAATGGGGGAAGATTGTAATTACATGAACATATATAAATAAAATTTCCTTTGTGATTCAATTAAATTTTCTATTATATATTATCAGTACTAAAAAATATGCCTTCGAGTGTATAAAAATGGACTTTATTAGTGATAGAGAAGAAATGACTATAAGAACATGTTTAAAATCCATAGTCTTCTATCAATGCTAATAAGTGATGATAAAGTGGTCTTTTATCTGAACTATTAGAAGACTTGAATCTGGATCATGTTGCAGGGTGTTGTAACAGCACACTACAACATTGTTGTAGTGTGTTGTAACAACACACCATTGTTGAAATAACACCATTTAAATTGAAAAAATCATGTACCAATATATAATTTATGTGAAATAAAATTAGCAACACATATAAAAGAAAAAAAAAATATTATAGACATTTTAAATCGTTCTTATATAATTTCATAAGTAAAAATTGTTAAATACATTCAATAACATTACTGTTCCATTGTATTTGGATCCTGACCCCTACATAAAAAACCAAAATATGAAAGAAATTATTATTTTAGTAATATCATTAAGAAATTAATTAAAAATATGTATTAATTTTAAATCAAATGTTGATCTGAACTAGGAACACTATGTATCCGATGGAGTTTCAGTTGATTCTTGTAAATCACACCATTTATTGTTCATCAATAAGAATAATCTCTATGAAAATAAACTACATAATTATAAAAAAAATATAATGAAATAAATTATGTAATACCAAATAGAATGATGAGAAAGAAATATAGTCTCTTTTGTTCAGTTTTGGCAATGTGATTCGTGTTTTAAACCAAAAATGAAACTTTTATATTCAAAAGACACAGTTGGGGTCATACTGGTGACATTGTGCATCAGATTAAGATGAGGCTGATTCATATTCATATAAAATTACTTTTGGTTAATTTTATTAAATTATCAAAAAATTCCTAAAGTTTTTTCATAGTTTTGAGTAATTTGCCAGTCTTTTTAGTAAAATATCATTTTAATCATGAAACACATACTTTGACTCATATTGGCCCCACAGTGTGTCTGTTTGACATGATACTAATTCCTAAACATGAAAAATTACTTAAGAATTGTTTTTGTTATTTATCAAGAAAAATTGATCATGTTTTCTTGGTTTTCAGTGACCAATACTTTTTGATGTAAAATATCCATTTTAATTGAATAACGGACACATTGGGTCATATTGGGAACATTGTGTATCAAATTATGGTATTGAAAATTACTACTTGACCAAAATGACATATGGAGCATTTTAATAAAGTATCAAAATGATCCTAAATTTTTTTCTCATTTTTGAGTCGGTGGGAATCTCTTTTTACTAAAATTGATATCAATTTTAAATAAAAATATTCACTCTGAGTTATACTGGTCACACTGTGTGTCAGATTGAGGTGAGAACTATTCCAACATGTCTAAAATTACTTATGGATCATTATTCAAATGTATATAAATGTTACAAATGTGTTTACATAGTTTTGAGTATGTCATTTGACTTTTTTTTACAAAAATGGTGTTTTAAAGTAGAAATATTCACTTCTACTAATACCGATCACAATGTCTGTTAGTTTTATTTTAGACCAATTAATAAACATCACAAATGAATTATGAATTAATGTTCATAATTATAATGAAAACCAATGTTTTTTTACTCGATTTTAAGTGAGTGACACATTTTGGACAAAAATTCCTGTTTTAAAATGATAATAGAAACATTGAGTCTTATTGGGAACATCATGTGTTTGATTGGAGTGAAGTATAATTGTACACATTAAAATTGACATGTGGAACTTTTTTATGAATTATCAAAATAATCTAACAATAATTTCTTGTTTTTGAGTAGGTCAACTGTCCCTTTTAATGAAATTGTATTGAATTTTGAATAAAAAGAAAATATTTGAGTCATAATTTTCACAATTTGCATCATATTGAGTTTTGGTTGATTATTACACATCTCAAATGACATATGGATAATTTTAATAATGTAACAAAATGATTGGAATGTTTTTAATGTTTTTTCAGTATGTAACTTCTCTTTTTCAATAAAATTTTATTTTAAATTGGGAACGTGGACTTTGAATCATAATAGTCATATCTTATGTTGCATTAATATGTTACTATTTCCTACACTTCAAAAATTAAAAATGAATGAATTTCCATAATTATCAAGAAAATATGAGATTTTTTTTCTTAGTTTTCAGTGAGTATCAGTTTTTGATTTAAAATTTCTATTTTCAACTGACATTAGACACATTGGGTCATACTGCACATATCATGTATCAAATTCAGGTACGGGTGATTCTGACATGTCAAAAATAAAATATATATTGTTTTAATATTATATCAAAACAATATCAATGTGTATTATTGGATTGAGTAGGTTAATTGGCATTTTTACCAAAATTGAAGTCTATTTTAATTAATAATACGCACATAGAGTCATATCAATCTCACCGTGTGTTAGATTGATATGATGCAGATTCATACATGCCTAAAATGACTTATAGATCATTTTACGAAATTATCAAAACAATATGAATGAATTTACATAATGTTGAGTAAATCAATTGTCTTTTTTTACTAAAATATCATTTGAAACTAGAACTATGCAAATGGACTTGTATCAATCACATCATGATTCAGTTAGATGTGAGACTAGTTCCAATAAATCTCAAATTACTAATGAATATATTTCCTAAATTATCATGAAAATATGATCATTTCTTACCTGTTTTGAGTGAGTGACTCTTTTTGAACTAAAATATCTGTTTAAAATTGATAATAAACACTTTGGGTCATATTGGGAACATTGTGTATCATATTTAGTTTTCACTAATTCCTAAATAGAAAAAATTATCTAAGGATCAGATTACTAATGTATCAAAATAATTGAGAATCATTTTCTTGGTTTTTAGTTGGAGAATTTTCCAATATACTGAAATTATAGTCAATTTTAAATAATTAAATGAACATTGATTCATAAAAATCACACTATAAAATTGATTGAGGTGTGTTTTATTATTAAATGTCTCAAATTAATTATAATTATTTTTCATAATTTGTTAAATCAATCTGAATTTTCTTACATGTTTTTGAGTATGTCACTTGTCTTTTTAATAAAATATCATTTCAAATTGGAATCATGACCTTTAAATTATATCTTTCACATCATTTGTCAGTTTGATATTATATTGATTCCTAGAGGTCATAAATTACTTATGAATTGTTTGTCTAAATTATATATATAACTCTATTGTGTTTACTTGTTTTTTAATAAGTCATGATTTTTGAAATAAAATGATGATTTTAAATTGATAACGAACATATTGAGACTTTTCAGGAACATAATATATTAGATTGAGATGATTTTGCTTCCTACCCATCAAAAATGACTAATTTATTGTCTTCAAAATGTATAAAATCAATTAGAATGTGTTTGGTATCTTTTTAGTAGGTTAGTTTTCTATTCATTAACAATTAATTTCAATTATAAATAAAAGGACAAACATGGAGTAATACTGGTCACATCGTGAGTCTAATTTAGGTGAGGAAAATTCTTAAACATATGAAATGACATATTAATATTTTTAAAAATGTATCAAAACAATCATCACATGATTACAAGGTTTTGATTATGCCTTTGTTCTTTTTTAATAAAATGATGTTTAAAACTAAAAACATGCTCTTTGAAAAATACCAATCACATCATATGACAGGATAAAATTGGACTAATTCCTAAATGTCAATAATTAAATATTATTTTATTAAATAAATTATCATGAACCTCAAAGCATGTATACTCTGTTTTTATTGATTGATATATCATGAAAAAAAATATTAGTATTAACATTATAACAAACACATTGAGTCATACCCGGAACATCACATATCATAATTATGTTTGAATAATTCCTACACATCAAAAATGACTTCTGGGACATTTCCCTAAAGTATAAAATCAATAATAATGTCATTCATTTTCTTTGAGTAGTTCAGTTGTTCTTTTTACTAAAATATATCTCAATTTTAAATGAATAGATGTTCTTGGAGTCGTACTAGTTAGACAATGAATTTAATGGATGTGTGGAAAATTCGTACATGTATAAAATGACTTATGGATCATTTATTAATGTATCAAAATAATTCAAATGTGTTCAAATATTTTTTCAGTATGTCACTTTTCATTTTCACTAAAATTTCATTTTAGACAAAAACAAACGTGCACAATGACTCATACATGGAACATTGTGTGTCGATTTTACATGATAATGATTCCTACACATCAAAATTGACTTACGAATTTTTTTCCTAAATTTTCAATACAGTCTGAGTTATTTTTCTATGATTTAATGAGTGATACTTTTTGAGCTAAAATTTTAGTTTTAAACTGATAATGGACATATTGAGTCATACCAAGAACATCATATATCATATTGAGATGAGGGTAATTACTACATATCACAAATTTCGTATGGGTCATTTTCCTAATGTATCAAAACAATAATAATGTGTTTACATATTTTTGAGTAGGTCAGTTTTCTAGGTTACTAAAATTGATGTCAGTTTTATATAAATAGTTGCATTGGGGGTCATACAAGTCACACCATGCATTGTATAAAGGATTAATTAGTTCCTAAATATCTAAAATGACTATTGGATCATTATCCTAATGTATGAAAATGTTATGAATCTGGTTACTTGGTTTTGAGTACACCAATTTTCTTTTTTACTAAATTATAATTATAAACTATAAACACACACTTCACTCATACATATCACATCATGTAAAAATTTGATGTTTGAATGATTATTACATGCCAAAAATGACTTATAAATCGATGTCTTAAATTATCAATAAAATACAAGAATCTTTGCCCTGTTTTTAGTGAGTTACAATTATTGGAAAAAAATTCTATTTCAAACACATAGCATACACATTGATTCATATTGATAACATCATGTATTTTATTGAGGATCCCATTATTCAACAGTTCAACAATGACTTATATTTTTTTTAAAGTATCGAAATAATCCGAATATTTTCCTCAGATTTGATAGTGTTAGCAATCTTTTTTACTAAAATTAATGTCAATTTTATATAAAAATATGTAATTTGAGTCATACCCATCACACTCTGTGTCCGATTGAGATGCGTCTGATTACTACATGTCCCAATGTCTCAAAAAATCCTAACTACAAAAGTTACATTGATTTCCAAAGTCTTTTTCTCCAAGCATACAAAAATTCATATTGTTTCATTATTCTTTGCGAAGAACCATCCTCATTGTTGAAATCTAGAAGAAAAGAGGATGCTCATGTTCCCATTAAATAAAGATGGTTCACTATAATTAGAACATGATCTTCTTATACAGTTTTGGCTTTCATCAACCAGAACGGTTTTTTGGAAAATAATATAAACTCAATCTATGGTGTTCGTAGGTAGACAAAGAATTGAAATGGAAATTGAAATCATAGTAACATTGGAAATAATAAACATTAATCTCTTTTTTTTCTTATTATAGATAGTTTTTAGAAAAACACGACTTCTAAAAATATCATTGGTAAAAACTAAATAATTGTTAGAAAAATTGATTAGAAAATTAACTTACAAATTGTAGAAAAAATGATGAATAAATTAATTAAATATTTAATAGGAATCCAACTTTTTCATGTTGGTTTTATTCATTCTTGACTCATACACTTGTTTCCATTTTCTCAATTTGAGGATCTACGTCCAATCTCTCATGATTATAATCTTAAATCAAACCACCCAAAATTGGACAATGAATAGGCATGTATTAGAAAATAATTATTATATGAGTATTACTAAAAAATATTAAATGTTTCATAAATACTAAAAAATATATTAATTTTATAGAAAACGATTTTATTGTGAATAAATCAAGATTACATCTGTGATTGATTTGATGAGGGAACATGAAATAAGGTGATAAATTCCAACACCACATGTTTTTTTGGAGATGAAGTATATGGATGTTTTGGTGCAGAAAGGATTTAAAGGTGGAAATACCCCCTCAAATCGAACAAAATAATTCACCCGTATAAGAGAAAAATTCTTATGTGAGTAATACAAAGTAGAAACAGATTAAACATAAATATGCAACAATACATTAATTATATAGACAATGATTTTACATTGAAAACATCACGATTACCTTTACATCTTCCCAAATAGTTTCCTTCATTATAGTTTTTTCTTATTAGGGATTAGAAACAGAATTATGCGAAGAAGAAATAGTTTGAATGAGTAGTCAAACATTTATTTTATATTTTGTTAATGAATTAGTGAATATAAAATATTACGAGGAATAAAATAGTATATTAAAAAAATACTTTTAACTTATCATTTAACTCTTTTTATTTTTAAATGTTTTTATGTATTTGGTTTCTATATCAAGAATCCAAATCCCCTCTTTTTGGTCCCCAAGAATGTAATAGAAATTATCATCATTGATATACACATGGAATGATTGTAATCTCCCAATTTAAGGGTGAAGTTTGATTTGTTTTTTATCAAAAATGAAATTTATTTAGTCTCTAGGTGGAAAATCATACAATTCTTGTTTGCAAGATGAAATAAATAAAATACTTTAACTTATTACAATGTAATTAATAATGGATTAATTTTTTTTCCTTCCACACAAAAAGTCATCTTCAAGAAGCCCATTTCATCAACATTAACTATAGTCATATTTAAATTCAATTCTCAATGGAAAATTTATACTTCAAAATTTGTATAATCCAACTCTTATATTTGTTCAAATATTTCCAAAATATGAAAAATATGCATAAAATGAATTTATATCCTTGGAACTAGATATGTTAATTAGTTCCACCACAATAATAATAACACCATTGTTTTGAATCATACTATTGTCATCATGTTCTTCATTATATAACATATTAACATTGGTTACAAAACCATTTTATGATATTATATTTCCATTCTGCCACTTTATTATCCATTGAAGACATTTGGAAATTGAATTTGGATTTTCAGATAACTCCTTAAAAATTTGATCTTGGAAACATCATATATATAATTGATTATTTTTATTTGATCTTCATACTTCATCCCTTGATGGATTCAAATAACTAATAATATATTTGTGATATTAAATGTGTGGATCCACTTCTTTAATATTTTTTAAAATGTAAATGCGTGATTATTCATGATATATAAAGGTAATTGTATCATCATATCTTCTAGAAATCCATTCACCCATAAGGCGTCTGTTGTAATGAGTCTTTGGGAGACCGATTCAATCGAAATTTAATAGATAATAGATATATAATTCAATATTTTCTTCAACAATATATCTTTCATCAATTGAAATGTTTTTATAACATTTATTCTTGATATACCCATTCAAATATTTCATATACCTTTCAATGGGTTACATCCATTTTTAATGGAAAAATCCATATAGTTTAATTACTATAACTAATTGAACCATAAGGTGAGCTATTATATAAAATAATGATGGTGGTAATAAAATTTATAATTCAATAAATATAATTTCAACATCCTTATTCATGAATGAAAACTTTATTACCTCTATAAATTTACATCATATGGATTAGAAAAAAGAAGCATATTCTGGTTAATTTTTGTCTTATATTTTTAAGCGGAATGCAAGGGAAAACAACATGCATCAAATATTTCATAAAAATGATATTAATTTGATTTATTACTTCTATCATAAAACTATTCACATAAATTACTTTCATTTTATTTTAAAAATACCCCTCAATAAATTTAAAACTAATACAGAAAAGGCATAATTATAATTTTTCATGTTTGGATAGCGTGTAGGCTGCTAGGGGGAGAGAGGTTATCTCTTTAGCATTCACCGGTGACAACTCTCCACTAATCCACATGTCAATAATGTACAACCACGCATTGATTCCATATTTTTTTTATGTAAAATTTAGTAAAATGAAAATAAGACTATTAAATATATATATTTCAATAGGCCTGACATGAAGAAATTTTCTGACATACAAAAATTTCCAATTTGGTAATTAAAATTAATGTTATCTCTTATTCCAACATAATTTTGTAATGTTTTTCAAAAATGATTTACCAAACATTGTTTCAATATATTATACATTATCTAATAGGTGATAACCAATTATTAGATATGGTGTTCGACCTTGTTAGATATTCCCATGGAATTTTTTCCTCCAAGATTGGTATTTATGTCGTTGAGGAAAAAAAATTTCAATTTCATAAAATCACTGTCTTCATGAAATGACTCAATTGAACTGAAAATGTAAATTTTTCACAAATGAGACACCCCAAAAATATGTTAATTCTATATAATACTAAATTTATATAAGTGGGGAAGGAATTTATCATCCATTAAAACAAGGCCCTTAATGTGAATTATTCTCTTCTATTAGAAACATACATTGTAACAACAATATCCCACATAAATTTCAGATATTGGATAATTGGATCCAAATAGAAATTAGTATCATTACATGGTTGTTTTAGTCTAGCTATTAAAAAATACAACATAATGTATTTCACTTCATCCATTACCATGGAGGCAAGTTATAATTTACCAACATGATGGGACATGTAGTAAGAGTGTTACTATATAAACAAAATGGATATATTCCATAAATATATAATGAAAGTTGAAAGTTTCTTGACACATTTCCTAATTTGGTATAATCATATTCAAAACTTCTTCCACTGAGGAGAATCTGTTTGATGGCACAGGTTCCCTTCTTTAATTCTTTTATTTCCATGTTGTGTCAATTGTATAATAGTTTCTTGAAATCCATATAATCTTCCAAATGAGGAAATTATTAGAATTTATTTACTAATTTCAATGTACTTGATTCATTTTTAATGTATTGATTTCCACAATGCTTAGGTAATTTCATGAGTGATTCATGGTCCTTGTGAAACTATATGAAAAAAAATTGGACAATAATTCATTTTTTATAAATCATTCCAATTGTTCATAACATATTTTTTGCCTCATATGTTCAAAAATGTAGTTCTTTTTATTCTAGTATATCATCATTTCAGAAAACAATTACTTCTGTAAACCATATATCACTCCATCTACTGCTAGAATTCAAATTATATAACAACCATACAGTAAAAAATGTTGTTTATTTAGTAAAACTAATATACAATGGTCTCATAGCACAAATATTTACCTTATAAAAAAACATAAGGAAATCACTAAGACCATACTCAATTTCAATTTTCATTTCTTCCATTAAATCATCATAATAATTTACACTTGTATTGATGTCAAATGATTCATAAATCACAGTATCATCTCAGTCAGTGTGTGTGTTCTTTCATTATCCATGTTAAGTGAAAAATATATAGTTTTGATCTATTTTATGAAAAATCAATTCTTATTCCAACTCTTATGGACTAATTTGTAGTGAATAACAAGAATATGAACACAGAAAAAGAATTTGACTGGGGTCATATGAATTCTCTATTGAATACTTGTTGAAATATTTAACCCCATATTCATTTTCATTTTTCAAACAATTATCATGGATACATTTTCAATTTATATCCATCCTATTTGGTCATAAAATATTAATTTTTCATGATAAATAATCAAGTACACATAAAATATTCCTTAAAAAATGTGAATGTTATATATTATTATAATAAATGAATCCCAAAATTTGATTCTCATTGAATTTAAGTATGCTTTGATTAAAATGGGTAATTGAATTTAAGAAATTAATTAATCCACTATTGTAATTTTTATCCTCTCAATTTATTCAACGTTGAATGTTATAGGAAATTTTCATCCTAATAATCTCATATCCTAATCATTTTTTATTGAATTTTGTTGTTCGAAACACATTCTCTATCTCTTAGGGACATGTACCTATGTTTCCAGAAATATTCTTTGTAGTAATCAGCCATGGGATCCCTAATGTTCTATGTATTATAAGAAACTTTTAATAGATGGGGTACACATCTCAATCAAAAAAAGGAAGTAATTTCCATTTGGGAGATGAAGCTAATAAGGATGATATTTCTACTACAATGTGTTATCTAAAAGAGGTAATCCCCTAGTTTTTGAGAATTACATGGATGAAAATCAACTATTCATAAGGGAGGAACTAAAAGGAAATGATAAAATTGATCTGTTTTTTATGGATTAAAGTAAAACTTACCTAGTGATTATTATATGTGTGACGATTGAAATAAATTGATTTGTAAAAAAATTTAATGAGTGAGATATAATTTCTAAGATGGAATATTTTTACAACGATTTATTAAACTAGATGAATAATTCTTTAATTAGGGATCGATAAAAAATTATGATAATAGAATTTAAAGAGAAAATATTTTTGGTAGTGAAAAATTGATCATATTAGATAATGAGGCAATTTAGTACTTACTTAAAAAGGGTTGGTTGAGATGTTTTTATGATGTAAGATTAAATTGATAGATATTTTTTACTAAGTATAATGGGTATATTGTTAATAATTAAAATTACAATGAAATATTAGAGGATGTTAATGTTGAATTGAGTAGCATAGTGGGGAGCACGCTGGGATAATGTAGATTGATAATATGACATTTATAAAGAAGAAAATGAAAATGGATTATCAATTGCATGAAATACAATCAAGTCTGAAATCAATGAATAAAATTTCATTGGTTATTAGACAGTTTTGGTGAAACCTCATACGAGTAAGACTCTGCAATAAATAATTTTTTTCAATGTTGAGCCATCATCATTCTGAGAGACTAGAAATGATGATAATTGGATCAAATATATGTATTAGGAGCCTGATTGGGATAAGAATAAAGTGACAAAATAAATTATTCTAAGGCTAGAAGATATAAATTTTATAAGAAAAAAATGGGTGTTCAATAATAAAGTCATTATCAATGGAAATGTGGATCAAAATAATCAATAAATAGTGTGTAGGAGAATTCCTTGATAAATGGGATTTATATTTATGACCAATTTTCTATCATTGACAGTTTGTAAACTATTTAAATTACCATGGATATTTATGTGAAATTGTACTTAAAATTATATAAAATTGATGTCAAATCTATATTCATTAATGATGTTTATAAGGGGAGAGTATACATTGAAAAATTGGGTGGGTTTATTATGTATCAAAATAAGAAAATGGTGTTCTAGTTAATGAATTCATTGTATTAGATGAAGAAATAACTGATGGACTAGTATTTAAGGTGGATAAATACCTAAGAATGATTTGTTTTTAGAAAGGTAGAGTTGATCACAAACTTTATATTAATAAGGGGAATGATAAAAGTATTTTGGTACTGATATATGTCAAATATATCATATTTTAGGATTGGAAAATTCACAACTTATTTTTTTTGTGGATCATTTAATGTACGATATCATGATGTGTTTGATTGGTGAGTCAAAAATTTTCATTGGTTTATAGGATAATCAAGGAAATGATAACCCCAAAAATTTTCAATCAAATTATGAAAAATTAGTTCCCATGTGATTTTCAATGGAATATTCCACACCAATGACAACAAAGATTTCAATATGGATTAATTTTTATAATGTTGATTTTTAGAAAGAGGTATTTGACATGGAATATAGGTCTTGGGAGGGTATTGTTCCTCAAAACAAAATGACCCAACATTGGGTTTGATATATTTCAATTCTCATAGTACCAATGTTATCCCAAGGAGAGCTGCATGATATTGGGGATGATGGTACTTCAAAAAAAATAGTAAATTTTTTTCTATTTTATTATATGATTGTGAGACTAGATTTGTTATGATACAAGGATGTGGGGTGGGATGGTTTAGTGGATATCCGATGGAAAGTATAGATATTGAAAATCTTGGATTATATTCGGGTAATGGTTTCGTTCGACCCTTGAATCTTCAGATCCTTGGATTCAAGCATGGAAATACATGGAGGATTAATTCTATACTAGATTAGATATCATTTTCGACATTGAGGGGAAATAGAAATAGGTGGCTTACCATGAGAGTTTCAGATATTATGATATTTTTTGCAAGGGATAGGATTCTAAAAATAGATAGGGACACTTTTATCATCGCTTCCAGAAAAGCACTCCTACATATCTCTTTTATCATCACAAGGTTCATAAGCACTTATTAAAGAAATATGTATGAGTGATTTTTTATCACTGATGAATCTATATCATTATCAGTGTTCAAAATACACTATCAAAATAAGTCTTTATTAGCGCTGATAAACACACATTTAATCATATCTTTTTAGTGATGTTTAATCTCTATCTTTATCATCACTAAAAAGCGCTAATAAATATTCTTTTATCCGCACTTATTACATAAGCACTGATACAAGATTCATAATTATAAATATAAATAAGTTTTTTGTAAATAAATATATATAATTAAATATTTTTTAAAATATATATATATATATATATAGAAAAAAACATTTATTTAAAACATATTTATACCAATTTCATAATTATTGAAATGTATAATTTCTTATTAATAATTATTTATTATAATTATATAAAAACTATTTTCAAAAATAATATTTATTTCATTATATATATTTATGTATATATTAAATATATAAAAAAATATAAATATGGTAGATATATTCAGTTTTTAACTAATTTTTCAAATTTTATAATTATATAAATATATATATTTATTTATTTACAATTATATAAATATTTTTTTATAAAAAATATAGATATTTATTTATAATTAAAAATATATAAGAATAGTAATATAGTAAATATATATATATATATATATATTAAATATATATTTTTTTCATTATTAATGAATATTTAATCTTGAATGTTAAAAATGAGTGAAATTTAATAAATAAAAAAGACTACACTTAGACATTATTATAAAGATGGATAATATTTATTATATAAATTTAAATTATGAAAAATATGGATATATATTGAAATAAATATGACTACATCTTGAAAATATTAAAAAATAGTAAATATATATATATAATAAATAATTAAAATTTATTAAATTACCAAAAAATTAAAAACAAATATATATTAATAAATTATTAAAAATTAATTTATAACGAAATGTAAAAAAATTAAAAAAAAATCACTTCAATTAAAGACGTGATATATTAAATTTGTCATGTTATAATGAAATTATAAAATGAATTCAAAAATTTAAATAAATTATATAAATATTCGTTGTATGTGTTTCATTATAAGATTTCATTAATTACTTAAATATTTGTGTATGTGAGTTGTATATAAAAATTCATTAATTATGTTTATCTATAATCAATATAAAACATGTTTGATCTATGATAAATTAATGAATTAGAAACAAATTAAATTATGTCTATTACTGGACGCAATCGGTTAGTATTTTTATTTCAAATTAATATTAAATTATATAGCATATTCAGTAAATATATTAGTATTTAATGTAAAGATTAATTTTTTTGTATTATATAAACCATATTTATTTAAATCCATATATATATATATCTATATATTTAATATATGATTTTTGTTAGCATTTTGAATAATTATATAATTTAAAATCATATATATATAATATAATATATATTAGTATTTATAATTTGTATATAGTATAATCAAATTATTCATTCATATCATATAATTATTTAATTAATAATATTTATAGTATTTTTTAATGAAATCAATTTTATTTAGTATTTATTTAATTATTTCATTTTATATGAAACACTAACAGTGGTAAAGAACTATGATAAAGGATCCCTTAGTGGCTGCTAAAAATAAAGCATTGAAAAAGGGGACCCTTAATCCGTACTAAAAAATGTGATGCTAAAGTGTAACCTTTATAATCGCTAAAAAAGAGATGATAAAGGGTACCCTTTATCGATGATAAAAACAAATGAAAAGGATTACATTTACCAATGCTGGTTTTGGCGGTAATCAAGGTAACCATTAATTGTGCTTTTTGTTAGAGCTTATAAAATCAAGTACTGTAAAAGAAATGTTTTTTGTATTTTATGGCTATAGAAACCATATTCACATCATTATTTTCTTTAAATATTATGTAAAGTAAAATTTAAAATATTGGTAAGAATCCTAATCATTGATAATATAGTCATTTAAAAGGGACCATATGGTTAGTATAAAAATATTGTTTTCATAAAATCCAATTGGCAGAGAAAAATGAAGTGATGGCCTCGACAAGTATGTTTTTACACTTTGATTCACATTTATTAGGTCATATGAGGGAGATAGAATAACTAGCCATTGCCCCTGACCAACCCCAAAATAATATCTAACAACTAATGTGTGAGAGAAACCATTTATGGAATATGTTCTAGCATATTGTGATCACAACCCAAACCTTGTACGTCGAACCACTCCATGAAAATATCAACATCACTCACCATACACTTAGGGTGTTTTTGGTGTAATAAATGGTTATCTATCAAGATATTAACAATATTAATATATATATATATATATTATATTTTCAATAGAATAATGGTTATATTTACACTTTAATGTTGTTACTTTATAAATAATTATGATTTTAATTGAATAAAATAAAAATGAAATTTTCGAGTAATATGAAATTCTAATGAAGATAATAGTTTTGAGGAATTAAAGGATTTTTAAAATAAATATTATTTTAAAAAAATATTTTTAATCAATAAATGTTATGAATTATTTGATATAATAATTTTGTTAAATAAAAAAAATTATTAGGTTTCAAAAACTATTATTGTAAAAAAATCCTGGGATTATTTTATAAATATGAATTCATTTTTTAAAAGTGAAAATTCACATATTTAAAATCATATTTTGATAAGATAAATATTAATTTTGTGTTCAACATGCCAAAATATTCCAATAGATTATTTTTTATAATTTTATGAGATAGGGAAATTTTCTAGTAAATATTAAATAAGAAATATATTAATAGTTTGTATTATTACATCATAATGACCCAATGGGATGTAATAAACGATTTTAACAGTATACAGAACCAAATATATGATTTAACATTAAAATAATGTTATTATGAGGTTATATTATTAATTTTATAAATAATTTTTGATTCCTCCAAAACCTATGTTATATTTAAATATTTTGAAATCATTCATTTATGAACATGAATCATGTCCAAGTCACCATTGTTAATATTTTAAGGTGTAACACACTTGGATGTGTAATATAATGAAAAACAATAATATATTGTAGAATCTATGGGATTTTTTTTAATGTTTGTTTTTTTGATTACTTTATTATGTAGAATTTCAAACCTATGCATTGGAAATAATAAAGAACTCTCGCCTATTTTAATTTATAAACCAAACCAATCCCATATTCATGTTCACTAAATATTATTTTAGAACGTATTTACACACATTTAACTACTCTTTATTCCTCCCAATTTTCCCCAAGATCTTATGAATCTCCTCCCATTATTTTGGAATCACCCCATCAAGGTAAGGGGCCTCTTTCTCTTCTCTTCCATTCAAACACATTATTTGTATATGGACTTTTGAATATAAATTGGTCATGTAGTGATTACATTATAAATATCTTATATAAAATTATGGTCCTAATGATGATATATACCTTATACCCTCTCATTATATCATTTACCTATGCTGTTACTTTATCAAAATTTAGTAATAGATCCTCGCCTTCTCTTATTCATTCAAGAAACATATCTATTTTATTCCATTTGAAATAAAATAAAAATGTTATTATATATTTTTCCACATCCCTAAAAATTTAATTTTTATATACAAATGACTATAGAGCACTTTAACTCTCATTAAAACATTTTATTAATTTTTTTGTATTGTCATCATGCAGCTGAAATTTAACTAAACTTTTTCAAGGAAAAATATTGCATTGTGAATATCCTCCCATGTCCCCACTCATGGTTATTCACCTAGATGTACCTATCAACCATTTATTGGGTATTTCCATGTATTTAAACAACACTACTTAATAGTGTGGTAAAAATTGATGTCTGAAATCCTTATGTTATATGATCTATGTGGCACAATTACGCATGTACATTTCATAAAAATAATGGGTGCATCTAGAATTATATTCATAGCCAATGGATTGTGTAATGTTTTAATCTCATTTTATGTTATGTATGATATTGGGGAGTGAACCAGCTCCATTATGGGACATTTTCAACCATGTTATGACATCATGGAAGTTATATTTGACCTACGTTTCCGATGTCAAGGTTAAATTTGATTCCACATTCCCAGGTTGGCATTATATTTTTCATGAACCAACCTTTGTCAGGGTTCTAGATGAAACATCACCAAGAATGGCATAATAGACCATGGGTGGAGACAAGTGTTGAAGGAAAATCTAAACTCAAGGATTCCTTTTCCTATGTATGTTTACACACACACACACAACCTACTCAATGAAAAAATGTGGAGGGAATGAAATAAAAGATGTGGTAATGCAATAAATAAACCAAATATGCATTGATTCTAAACAGAATAAAGTGTGGTGGTCTAAATTTAATGATAAGGTGGTTAAATAAATACCGTAAAAAAATTGTCCCTACATGAATGAAAACTGGAAAGGTAAAATGGCTGAGAGAGCCCAGCTCCGGGAACCCATGCTACGAACACCATATGAGGTCCAAACACTCTATATCCCTAAGCTCCTCTAATGTCATGATATACCTATCCGCTATCTGAAAATGACATGATACAAGTTGGGTGACTCCCAAAAAGGGGTGAGTATATTCATACCCATTAGAAATCCCCAAAAAGGTTGAAGTGGGAGAAGTAAGAGATAAAATTGAATATGAAAGTAGTAGATAGAACATGGTATAAAGAAAGAGAGTACAAATCAACCCAATAAGAGAGTGAAAGTAAACTCATCCAAACACATGGATCATAAAATGTAGAGATGATTGACTTCTTGTCAAGTCTTCATTATCCATAGCCAGATAGTAGACTCATCCAATTACTATAATCTCAACACAGATAACACGTGGCATACCCCACACATCGTTACCTTTCATAGAATGAGAGTAACCAAATCCCAAGGAGTGGGTACAAAATAAGGATGTATAAATATATATATATATACATATATATAAATATATATTTACATATGTATGTATATGATCATTCAAAGATTCGAAGATGATAATGTAAGAGGATCCCCATATCAACGATCTACCCAAAAATATGAGTTGCCAATAGATCCAAAGGAAAGTACATTAATGATGCCAAACACCTCATGATTATACCATGGAAACACAATTATATGTTACTAAACCACGTCAACATGATACTATCCACTTTCACGATCACTAACTCACCCACACAATTTTAGGTCATGTCATAAGAATGCATCTTCATGGGGAAAGAGACCCTCTTTTTTGTGTGAAAATTTATTGAAAACGGTGTTATGTCGCTGTACCACAAAATGAAAAGGCAAAAAATCATAGCTAAGGATCCACAACCCTAGTATGGAAGGAGTGTCCAACTCTGGTAGTCGGTAATGAACTCAACTGCCAATCTTGGCTGGAGAGTTATGCTCACGATTGACATTAGGGAACACCACATGTTTATCCTAATGGAGGGTAATCCCAATGAGTTGTTAGAGAACTCCACTACCCAAACTGGTTGGATGGTTACGAGAGGAGGATGTCATCATGAATACCATTTACAAGCTGATTTGGTGGGTTACTCCCGATACTATATTTGGGGAACCCAACTTTGCATCCCTACTCAGGGAAAAATCATGTTCTACATGAAAAAAGACACATGATATGCATCTCACGGTCCAAAATACATGTTCTAATGAAGTTGAAAAATATGTTTTAATATCGGAATGAAGATATCAAGGGGAACATATGACGGGAGGGGATCCACACAGTGTTTGGAACCACTATTTTGATCAGTCATGTCCCCAAACACTAAATGGATTCCCCCAATGTTATACAACACAATGTGTATGTGGACTACATGACCTTTCCTCACTATCCAGGGTTGGGGTTTTGACATGTGGTTGTGTCTTCGTGCTCAGAACCTATGTTTGTGTACTCTATTACATGGTGTGTCGCTTCATTGGGGATGATGCATGTGTCATATCACCATCCGTTTATGGTATGTAACACTTCGTTGATAACATTCATGTTTAAAAGGTCCAATGAGAAAAAAGAGTGGTTTTGGTGGACTTGTTGAATATATTAGGGCCAAAGGGGATGCACACAGGTTGCGTATGGGTTTGCCATATTTGGAGGGATCCTAGTAGTAACTGTGATCTTTAAAAATTTGATGGGGGTATTTTGAGGGATTATATTTTGCACGATGTGTGAATTGTTAGGTAGACCATGCAAGGAGGACATGCGAGGGTCATCCCAGTCAGTAGCTAATGCATGGTTATCACACAGATTGTCTAATAGTATGGATAAACTCTTCATTGTGTAAAAGTGAGTTCCAAAAAGATGATATAATATATTTTTCGCATTAACTACCACATTTTTCCTATAATGTCATTAACTCAGGATTTTTCTTCTCCAAAGGACAAGGAAGGACCACTCATCGATTTGGAAGCAATTTAAAGGATTCACATGGTTATTAGAAGCCAATTCCTTACAGTAGGAGGTTGTTCTTCACCATTCATGATGAATTCTATTATATCTACTTCTACACTTACCACAGTTTCACATATCGATTCCCATTATGGCTAGATATGATATTTTGGTTGCAAAATATGATTATATTTGGTCTCTTTGTGGATTGTTTAAGTGATATAAGTCGGTTCCATGGAATTATTACATGGTTCATGAGCCTTCCTCATCTGTTTTTAGTTTTTTCTATGTCCCATGAGGTAGGTTGCTTACTCTCGATACATCGTAGTAAAACTAATTTAAATGATTTCAAATTGATTTCATTGTGATTAAGTTTGTCGATAATTAACTAATTTTTATTATAAGAAACCTCCTTGATTAATGGTTTGTGGAAACATAGAAAATTAGTGTTCTTGAATAAATTTTTGGTTTCATGATTTCAAAATGATGATTTTAAATTAGATTTTTTCTTGAATTATGGTAAATGTTTTTGATTAAAGTGTTTCCAATAAAATGAATTATTTTATTTAAAAGTAATAGGTGTTGGAAATTGATTTTTTAATGGTCTTATTAAAAGAAGGATTTTATTAAAATGGTTTTAAATAGTTATTTGAAATGGTTTTGACATACATTTGGTTTTGTGAGCATTCATGCATTGCTGGCCAGGAATAGGGGATCTGTACAAGTTGGGTACAAGGTATGTAACCCAGGATAAGTGGTGAGTGTCAGAAGGAAACAATGTGATTTGAAAAGAACCCACTGTTGAACATGGAATTTTCAAGACAAAACATGCATGGTTGGGAGTGTCTAAAAATTGATTGGTTATTCCAAAATAATATTGAAAATTTGTTTTAAATCCATGAGTTATTATGCTTATAGAAATATGATTTTTTTGAAATTTTATTAAATAGAAATTATTTCGTCTAGGTTATAAATAGTTTTTGGATATTTTTTATATTTGGTTATAAATAGTTTTGTTGGATTGTTTTATATAAATGGTAATATATAAATTGGTTTATATAAATGATGATAACATTTATATAGTAAATGAATGTATAGGGAAGTCATTGGTGAATGGATAATGGGTTTATACTCATGACTACTCTGGAACTTTGGTGATTTTACAGATTCTATCTTATATGACATGGTAAAAGGTAATGTATTGCACATATTTAGTACCACCTCTTGATAAATGGGTTGCTTTGTGATGTTGGATAATAGAGTATGTGGGTCCTAGAGTCTTGTGATAATCTGGAATTTATTAGATTACCATTGTTTACATTGATTATTAGTTTGTCTTATGTTATTGCACATTTTGGTTGGTTTTTTGATAAAAGATGTTGTTGTGTTTCCTTTTAATTTTCACAAATAATATGGTGGTTGGATGGTTCAAGTTTTTGATTTTTGGATTTTATTATTAAAGGGAACAACATCCTCCACTGGTATTGAATACCTTATAAATTTATTTCTAGAATGTGTTATCGTATGGATGTCTCTTAATTCATTGTAATATATCCCAGCTCTCTCATGGTAATGAAAATAAGTTGGTCATTATAAATTGAATCAATTTTTTCAGTCATTTCCAAACAAGTGATCTTCAGTTTCTGGGTCTTGGAGTTGAAGTTCATTCCTATATATTCCTTGGGGTATTATCATAGAAATGAGTAGAATTATCAAGACATGAAATATATATCATAAAATTAAATAGAAAACCATTTTATTCTGAGCTTTATATTTCAAGGGACATGGGTACATAAGGGTTTTGGAGACATTTATAGGATATTGGAATCTCGTTATCATGGGTTTAGCCAATGGGATGAGAATGACATGAATTTGAGGAATCAATTCCCAGTAGGATGGAATATTTAATTTTGAAAAAAATGATATATTATGTGATTCATTATGTATACTTTTTTTTAATGTTGAAACAGTTTCCATATAATTGATTTTGAACTGGGGTTGTCTGAAAAATTTTATAATGGGTTGATTTTCATTATAAAGTCTGTATTTTTCAAAATGGTTAAATTTAAAAAATATTGATTTTTTAAATAAATATTATGTTAGTTCATGTGATAGAATTTAAAATGCTAAGCCTTATGTTTCTAGATTGTGAGACATAGAGTGATTATTGTTGGTTTACAAAATGGAACGTGATAGGCATCATAGAATCCAACCAGAAAAAGCTACAGAGAATGTGGTTGCACCTAAAACACAGGTGAACCAAGATTTGGTTCTGTGTATCTTCCAAACATATTAGGCTATGGAAACCAGAAACCGAATGGATACTCCATGACATGTGGATCATTCCATCCAATCATGAAGTATAATCCACTCATTTTCTAGGGTGATTCTGAACTTGAAATGGTGTAGTTTTGGCTAAATAAAATGAATCACATATTCACTTTCATCAGCACACCAGAAGAGATGAAAGTCAAACTAGAAACATATATTCTTGAGGATCAATAATACTAGTGGTGGGATCGATAGTTCTAGTATAAAATGGATCAAGGCCTTAGTTGGGAAGATTTTAAGGAATTGTTTAACCAAAAATTCCATCCTCACACGTTCAAGATCCATAAGATGATGGATGTGATCATATTGAAGTAAGAAAATCTCTTTTTTATAGATTATTCCTCTAAATTTATTAATTTAGTGTTATTTTCACTAGAGGTTGTGGATTGTGAAACCTTTAAGGAATTCATCTTCGAATCAGGGATAATGTTGGAGATTCTATCGAAGATTGGGATGTATTGTATTACAGATAATACAATGTCGGTGAACATAGATACAATGGATTAACGTGATATATCAAGATCTTTTGGAGGAATATGTATGATGATACCTATAGGAAATGGTGGGAACTCGAATGAAGGGACCAAACAAGAGAGGGAAAATTATTCCCCTGGTGGAAACAAGACTCAAAATCTGACGGATGGATCATTGAACATTCCTCCATGACCTATTCGAAAGGAGGGTTGTTTGAAATGTGGTTCACATCACCACATAATACAAGAGTGCACAACACAACCTAGATCATGTTATAACTACAAGAAGATGGGGAATCTTCAATCTAATTATCATTGTGCTCTGAGGTCAGGTTCCCAAGACACATATTAGGTTTCGCAAGCATCATATGATTCGATAGGATGAATGTAGTTGAATGAATCTCATTAGAAAAATGTAGATAGAAATAATGACTCTAGGAATACCATGACTCCTCATCCCAAAAACAAGGACTGGGGTTATCCGATGAACCAATTGTACAGAGCTGAGTAGGTGATTATGGAAGATCAAGTTGGACCATCTATGGTGATAGGTGTGATTCTAATGAATTATACCCTTTTTCAAGTTTCATATGATACTGGTTCATCTAATTCCCTAATTTATTATCGTGCTACTAATTTTCTATGTTTATATTTATAGATGACACCTTCTATGATAAATATTCAGTCCCACATTAGTCAGGGAGAATGTTGAGACATTATGTGTAGAGAATTTTCTATATCTATTGATGGAGATGAGATGAAATGTGACTTCTCAATGACTGATATTGATGATTATGATATAATCCTGGGTGTGTATTGGTAGAAAATGGTCAAGAATCAAATTTACTATTATAGCATATTGATTAGATTGACAACTGAGGATGGCATCGAGCATCTCTTTATAGGACAAGGGTTGTAAATATTTGTGCAATGGTCTTGTCGGCACAAGAATTGGGAATAATATATCACCATTTTATGGGGGTGAATATGGTATCAGTGGAAGAAATCACATATAACTATTTTTCAGAAATCATAGATCAATTTCCAATTGTCTTTCCCAACTACTTCTCATTGTTACCACCAATAAGGGAAGTTGTTTTTACGATTGATCTCATCGTAGGGACAGTCCAATTTTCCTTCAGTCTTATTAGATGGTACCAAAAGTGATAAGGGAATTGAAAGTGGATTTTGAAGATCTGGAAAGAAAATGTTTCATTTATCCTAGTACGTATCTATAGGAACCACCGGTCTTGTTTATGAAGAAATATAATGAAACTCTAAGGATATTTTTGGATTATCTAAAGATTAACCAAGTTACGATAATGAATATATATCTACTATAACGCATTGATGATATGTTAAATCAATTGAGGGGAGCTACGTGGTTCCCTAAACATGAGTTGCAATCAATATACCACCAATTTCATGTTCATTAGGAGGATATTCGGAAGACACATTTTAGAATCATATATAGACATTATGAATATGTAGTCGTGGATTTCAGTGTTATGAATTCACCAGAAGACATTAAGGCATTGATGAATCATATAATTCAAAGATATCACTATTCTTTTGTTTTGGTTCTTGTTGAATATATATTTTTTCATTTAATGAAATGTGCAGATACTGAGGAACACATGAAAGTAGTGTTGGAAATTTTAAGATATCATTATTTGTGTACCGAACTGCCAAAGTGTGATTTTTAGATAGAATAAGAATGATTTCTTGGACATATAACTTTTGATAAATGTGTTTAATTGGATCCAATGAATATAGAAGCTATTATATCTTGTAATCCACAAAATAATGTCCTTGAGATATGATGTTTAATTGGTCCCATTGGTTATTAATGACGCTTTGTGTGTGGCGTCTCATGGATAGCTTTTCTGATGATATTTTTTTTCAATAAAGAATGCCCCTTTTAGTGGAATAAGGAATGCATGCTTTATATTATTGAGATAAAGGTTTTCCTCACCCTTTAACATATCTTGATTATTTTGGAATCATAAGAGGGGTACATGGTGAATTGTGATACTTCAGAATTTGGAATGGGATGTTTTCTTATGAATGGATAGAATGTGGTTCCTTATGGAACAAGGATATTGAGAGTGCATGAGAAGAATTACTGAACCCATGATATGGAGTTACGTGCGGTAGTCCATTTCAATATGACTTGGTGTCATTATATATTTTTTTAGAAATGGACTATGTTCATAGATCCTAATATTTTGAAACATATTATATCACAATGGAATTTGAATCTGATGTAAATGAGATGGATGAAGTATCTATATATGTCTGACTTTGATTATAATTATACACTAGGAAAAAGAAACTTCATAGTAGATGCACAAAGTATAATTTTTTATGTATATAAGGAAAAATAATCTTAAAATGAGTTGTAGCTGATGTCGGTCCTAGTCGATATGCATGTCGAATATGAAGACTGAGGTGATTTTTTCATTTTCATTTTAGTTTTTCTGTTTTCTAATTTGGTAAAGATGGACCATGAAGTTCAATCATCTTATTCAATGTTCATGGATTTGTGTTCAAAAGTCATTGGTGGGAGACCATTAATGGATGGAAACTTTAAGGGAGTTCATTTTTGTGGTTCATATATCTGATGGATTTCCTTATGGATTTCATAAACAAATTATTCATTCTTAACAACATTCTATTTTGTTTGTACATATAGGAATTCAAAATACGTATAAGGAATTGAGGTAAAAATTTTGGTGGATTGGAATGAATGGTCATGTGACTGATTTCATTTCACGATGCATAACATATCAACAAGTTAGGAGAAAACACCAACAAACAGCCAGTATATTGCAGTCTTTACCGGTCCTACTGTGGAAATGGGAGATGATAGAATGGGATTTTGTTAAAGGTATCCCATGAATGGTTCAGAAACATAATGACATATGGGTGATAGTGGATCATCTCACAATGTTGGTTCATTTCATCCATATTCATGAAACTCATACGGTAGAGGAATTTTCAAAAATCTATATCCAAGAATATGTAAAGAGTCATGGAATACCTATTTTGATCGGGTGAAATAGAGATCCTAGGTTCTCATCCCATTTCTATAATTCCATACCGAAATCCTTCGGGAATCAGATGACTATGAGAATATCATATCATCATTAGGTAGACGACTAGTCAAAATGGAAGATACAGATTTTGGAAGACATGGTTCAGTCTTCTGTAATAGATTTTGGGGGTTCATGGGAGGGGCATACATGCTCAGGGGACTTCCAATTTAATAACAGTTATTAGGCAAAAACAATTATTGGTTATTTTTAAACATTTTATGATGTCCATGTCTTTCATCACTTTTTTGGGTGGAGAAATGTGATATATTAAATTTTGGGATGATAATTTTCCATGAAATAATGGATAAGTGTCAATTGATCAGGAAAGAGATGGAGATTGCTTAGTGTTGACAAAAATTGTATGCATATCATTCTCAAAGATTGTTGTAATTCACAGTGAGTGATCATTTGTTCTTATGGATATCTCAATGGCCTGGACAATGTCATTTTGGGAAGTGTGTCAAGTTGTCTTCTCACCACATTGTCCTTTTAATGATACTTGAATGTGTTGGAGATGTGGAATATCATTAGAAATTGACGCCACAATTCAATTTTGTGTATAATTTTTCCCACGTATCACATCTAATAATGTATAAACTTGATCCCGATCATGTGATCAGATGGGATCTTGTTGAACTATATCAAAATGATTTGTTGTTATATATTCCATTGTAGATTGGGGATACTAAGAATACCATCTTTAAGGAAAAAATAATTGGTCTACTGAGGGTGTTATGGAAGCATGTTAAGATTCAAGAGAAGGCTATATAGTTGTTCACTTTTTTATGATATATCTGGATAACCATCTGGAATCATGATATCTAGATGACAACCCATAGTTTTTGAAACAAGATAAGGGTCTTGACTGAGGAATAGGGTCCTCAGAATGTCGAAAACAATCATTCCCTTGTGCTTTAGTGCATTATAGTGATGACACAAGGGGTACTGGAAAAAATCCAAACAAAGGGGAAAACTAAATGTGAATTACGATACCCGAAATTTGGGTTATAGTGAGAATGGAATGAAAAACGACGATTTTTTTTGTTCAAATCCCAAACAAAACATAACTACCGTGTTAGCTAGAAATGGGGACAGACAAATAAGAGCCAACCGCTGACTACATTTGAAACATGGGGCCAAACTCAATGTTTCATCGAATGTATTCTGGATCATTGACTCAGGATGGTCAGAGAGCCTTAATGGAGAGCATCCTAATAAATAGATGGTTATTTCATATGTTAAATGGAATCGGGATCCAAAATAAAGGGAACAAAAAATGTGGTGATGGAATGATAAGCTTTTTTGAGAATGTCCACCACTCTTGCAATTACACAACCATGACAAAAGTGAACGGGGTGAGCGTATTGGTTTGAATTGTTAACAGGCCATGTTCTAGTGGGAACCACTTGGGAAAGGACCTAGGATAATCAATAGTATTACATTTTGTGGTGATGATGATATTGTCATAGTTTAAGCATAAATGGTTAGACCCATCGGTCACACTGTCTCGTATTTGTATACAGTGTTACTACAACCCCAAATACTACACGATCCATGATCGATGTAATATACAAGGAGAATTATCCAGCCTTCCCCAGCTATTGAGGTTGTGAAATGTTAAAAATATATTTTTGGATGGGAAAATCACAGATGAACCAAAAATCCTACTCAAAGTGTGTGATTTCACGAATTTACACAACTAGTTTTGATGACGATCCGTAAAACAGAAAGGGACATTTAACATGTTATTAAAAACATTCTATATTTGGGATGAAGTGGGAGTAGGGAGAAAATGAAGGATAACTATTTTCCATTGATCATATTAAAATCACATCATCCTTTTCGCGTTAGCCAATAATGGGGGAAAATAAATGAGGGTTGACTACTGACTGTATTCGAATTGTGGAACCTGTCTCATAATACCATTCAAGATCCGTTGGAATGTTGGCCCAAAGTTTTATATTATCCATAAGAAAATGAATCCACACTGATAGAGGGTGAATTTGGATGTGAGAGATAATGAAAACCAAAATAGAGGAATTTGCGAGGTGCAAACATTACTCATTCAGTTTACGCATCATCCAAGATGAATGAAGGGGAGGAATGAAGAGGACATCACCACACCCTATACATTTTGAGATAGCTCGGTCCAGAAGGTGCATTGGAGGGGAAATTGGTTCTGACCAGACCATATACCAGAAGTCTTCGCATCACTACAAATCTCATAATGATGGGAATCATGCCATACATAGTTCATGATGGTGGTATAGAAGATGGCCAATTCCGAAATGGGTAATGTCCAATTTTAAAGAGGAGTACTATAATTTTATTATAGTTTGGATTAATGAATACATAAATAGTAAGAATAATTGTTTATGTTCATAGAACTTGGACACTAAGGTGCCCAGTTTAATTTCATGTGTGTGGGACACACCGTGAAACTTATCATCATTTTATAAGGAGAGATAAATGTATAACTCTTGAGAGATTTACATAGTGTGGATACAAAAAACATGACATGAATGAAGACATATGTCCACACCACACCACATATATTTGAGGACTCGGGCCAAAATTGATTGAGAGGGTTCATTATGAAGTGTTAGACCACAAAAAAAAGTCTATGAATCATGACCTATCCAATAAGGATGGGAATTAAGCCACATATATCTCATAAAGGTGGTACGACTGGAGGCCAATAACAAAAGGGGAAACATATTCTCGAGTGAAGGAATCTAATGGCTACGTAATTTATCATTACACACCCTAGGTACAAATGATGTTCTTTAAGGACTCACGATAAAGACATAAGTGATCTTAGTTTATAGATATATAGTTTAGACCAAACGATAAGAAGATTCCTGATGTTTAAATAAGTGATGTGGTGACACAAGGTGACCCTATGTGAATGGTGAAATGTAGTATGCACCTCCCAAAAAATTTATATAAGAACAAACATAGTTTATATTCCTGAGGCACAAACTATGGGACCAGAGCTCTTAGTTTATGTTCATATTTTTCGGACTAAAAGAGTTTTATTTCTTTAATGTGTGCACGAACCGTAGTCACATCCCTAATCCAACGTGATCTATTCTCGTTCTGAGAAACAAGGGTAGTGAATATCTTTGTACCACATGAAATAAATGGCTGGGGGAGACTGTGTGGAGTCAAATATGACACTCACGATGCTAATTCACCATCTTTACTAGGCATGGGTTCGTGGAGGGATAAAAAAGGGTGTCAAAATTCTACTTCAACATGATGGAGTGGAATGGGATGTGAATCACATGACTAATATTTATGGCTCAATGGGGCTGGAATAATGATGATGGATAACTATTTATCATGTTTGAAACAAAACATCAATATCAAGTGACCTAAAATGGGAACAAACAAATGAGCATTGATCGCTGACCATATTCACAACAGGGGACATACAAATAGTCAATAAAAATCCTTGAGGACATTGTCCCAAGATGTTAGGAGAGCACTAAGTCCTACCATCCATGTCATTTGGGGTCCTTTTAGATGGTAAAGATGATGAAAACCCAAATAAAAGGGAACATAATGTATGAAAATGGATGAAACCATATCCATGTAGAATCCAACACTCCTGGTCCTAAACAATAGTTCATCTGTGAATGTTCAGAAGTAATAAAAGAGTTCACGAAGAATAGAAATGAAGGGGGGAAATGGGTTGATGAAACCATGGCTGGACCTGAAGACAAAATGTCCGGGTGTCCCTACATATCCCATAAGGATAGGAATAAATCCACATTTAGTTCTTGAGATGTCACATAGATTAATGTCTTGAAGATGCAAGGATAATGGAAGGGAGATCCCCAAGGGGATGTATTTGGAATTAATATTATAAAACCTAATTGAATGAGGACATAAGTCTACATACTCCACCCCATGTGCTCTAGACAGAGTTTTGACCATGGGGATGGAAAAGTGAAGGATTTGAGGTACTTGGGCATGACATGAAGAAAAAAGGTATGATAGTTCCTACATATCCCATGAGGATGGGAATCAATCCAACCAAAGATCATGAACTAATATAGTATTTTACTAATTAAAGGGGAAAATGTCATGTAGGTCTGGCCCATGAAACCAAAGAAGTGGAATATGAAAGGTCTTGGTTGTCATTTGGTATCGATGTGTGTGTTTTTAATATAACAAACCCTGGACAGAGAATCTGGGCATCAATGTATGAATAATTCAAAATGTAGGCCCAAAAAAATGGCATGGTGGATAATAATTACTTAACATGACTTCCCCTCAAGGGAGGATATAACTATGCAGTGTCATTTTCTGTAATGCGGCCAGGATTATAATATCACAATTTTTGGTCACATGACAAGACCATCCCATGCATCTTAACGTCATGTGGAAAATAAGAATCATTATAAGGTTATGAGGGACCAAGAAGTATAGTTTAATGTCATACGGCTTGGACACACACAGAAGAATGAGGTTCTAAAGGGAACATGTGTGGAGTGATTAAACACATCTAATGCGAATGAGGACATAGAGTTCGTACAACACCTCATTAAAATTCTAGGGGAGAAACATCATGGCTAGGGTCTTGAAAAGGTCAATGGACCAATGGACATAGTGCTAGACCCAAATATGAGATGTCTGGCCATTACTATGTATATATTAATGAATGGAATCGAGTGGTACATAGTTTTAGAAATACGTGTAGCATAACATCACGTTTTATGGATGAGGGTGTTCTTAACTTATGGTCGTAGAGCTTAGACCAAAATAATTGATATTCCTCCAAGTGGGCATAAACCATGACCACGTCCCTATGCCCACGTGAGCTATGTTCATTTTGGAAAACATGGGAGGATAATATCTATTCATCAAATGGAATACAGAAAATGGGGAATGATTTATAATCAATGATGACACCCTGAAATTAATTCAACCTCTTAATGTGACAATGTGAATAGAGGCGTTTCACCAAATCTGTCAAAATTCCACATCAACATAATGGAGTGGAAAGGTATGTTAATCACAAGTCCAATATTTATGGATCAATGGGGGTGGCGTAATGATGAAGGATAAACGTTGACCGTGTTTGAAACAAAACATCCATATCATGTGATCTGAAATGGGAACAAACAATTGAGAACAATCCACTGACAATATTTCCAATATGGTAATTATTTCAAATTGTAATTCAAAATCCTCAAGGATGTTGCTCGAAGATGGTGGGAGTGCATTGAGGCCTAGCATTCATACAATTCAGGGGTCCCTTCGGGTGTGAATGATTATGAAAATCCCAAATGTAGGAAGATGTGAAGCATTGTGATAGATGAAAACATGTCCATATAGAATCTAACAATCTAGGTCATAAACCACATTGCATCTTAGCACATCGTCGAATTGCCAATAGGGGTCCAGGGGCCCAATTAAGAGGGGATGACTATAGAGATAAGTGTAGGAAAGGAAGATAAAGAGATCTCATGAGAGACAGACACGGTGTGATTACTTAAAATGTGTTGTTAATGAAGAAGTATGTCCACATATTCCACTTACCCACTCACGGAGAACATATGCCAATGGTCTTGAAAGAAGTGATAGTTTCTAAAAACTAGTGCTAGACCCGATGATGAAAATTTTGGGAGTTCCTACGTATCTTATTATGATGGGAATCAAGCCACAAATAGTTCATGAGATTCCATGCAGCTTAATGTCATGTAGTGAAGACATAGAAATGGGGTTTCTCAAATATTAATGTGTATGACATTGATAACAACAGAATGTGAATGATAACATAATATCACATATGCCACACCATTCCCAATTCCAAGAGAGAACACATGCCCAGCAGCCGAGAAAAAGGATAAATGAACCCATAAATGAAATTCATGGGTGTTCTTATATATCCCTTAAGGAAGAAAATCAATCAATACATTGTTATCAAAATTTTTGCAGTTTAACGTCATGCAATAAGTTTGAGTGGGGAGGAAAATATCAAGGAGATGTGTGAAGCATGGAAAAAAGAAATAACCCAACATGAATGTGGATGAGTAGTATATTCCACACTCCACAATCCTAAAAGACAACATAGTCCAATTGGCTGAAGAGGTTATGTGACCTGAGGCTCGGCCATAGATGAAAGGTTTGATGATCCTATATATCCCACCAGGATTTGAATGAAGCTATATGTAGTTCTAAAAATGTTGTAATGTTTAATTTTTTGACACAAGGATGAGGAGATATTAGTTTAAGGTCATAGAAATATGTCCCTTTATAGTTTAATGTCCTATAAGATTAGGATGTACAATTTAATGTCAACAAGGATGGTAATTCAGTTTAACGTCCTACAGGATGAAATGGGGCTTAGTTTTAGGTCGTAGAACTCGGATTAATTTGTATTTTATCATCCCACAGGATGAGTGCTGATTACTTTTACGTCCTTCATCCTGGATGGATCATGTAGTTTAACATATTGTAGTGAATAAGGAGATAGGTACTCTTATGAAAAATACATCTTAAAGAAATTAGAATTGGTGGGAGGATTAATATGGTCACCATCCATGATGACTAGGGAGTTTGTGCCATTGGGGTGAACCCTGTGAATGGTCTAAGGTACCTCCTATTTGGTCTCCAACATTGGTGGTTTCTTGGTGGATATAATTGGAATTTGAGGGCCAATAACATGTCACCTTAACGGAAATAATAGATTTGTAATTTCTTGTTGAATGTAATGGATATCTTATTCTAATGCCTCTCAGGATTATGCAATCCATCGAGTTTATACTGATCGAGGGCCTCAAGTTCATCCAGATGGATTTCATCTAATTTTCTTGGGGCCTTTTGATCATAGATGGTGGTGTGTAATGAGGTTAGTTACACCTTTATGGATAGTAGTACCTCTATTCTGTACACCCTGGAATATGGAGTCACATGAGTGGAATTAAGAGTCATCATCAGATACGCCTAGAGAGAATTAGAGAGTTTGTATGGACAAATCATCTTATTCAGACCAACCATCATGTTCCAGATGTTAGAGAGTCTTTGGTTGAATTCCAAGATATTCCCATTTAATTTTCCATGATAATGAGATGTATGATTAGAACCGATTTTGTATATGGCATAAAATTTCTTCAGCTCAACTGCCCAGAAGATTGTGTCGTTGTCGATAAGGATGATGTGAGGGAATTAGAATTTGTGGATGATATTGGAGATCATGAAATTGACGATAGAACTTGAATTGACTTCTCTGAGAGGAATTTCTTCCGCCCACTTGGAAAAGATATCAGTAGTAGTCATAATGAACCTCCACTGGCGAGATATTGCTGGTGGATATGGTCTCAGGACATCATGTCCCCTGAATACAAAGGGCTAAGAGTACTCGGTAGTATGGAGAAGTTCTAGAAGCTAATGCACAAAATTAGCATGGATTTCGAATTTACAGATCCTCTTGAAAAACATGATTTTTCCACATATCATGGTGGGCCAAAATTAACCCAATCTACAAATATGATAAAGTGTTTTCAGCCCTGTGTGATGAGCCCCATAGGAATCGGCATGACCTTCCTTCATGACCTGAGAAATATCAACACCTTAAATTCAATTATGGAGAATCCCTTGAAACTAACATTTGTAGAGGATCTACTCAAGACGGGGACCACTCTGATGGGTGAACTGCATTGTGCACCATCAGATCCTCTCACCATCGCCTCGGTCAACTGGGAGATTACCATTATAGAGATACTCGATTAAGGGATTCATCTAGTTAAAATCCTCTGACAATACAGTGGTTGGGGGACCGGAAGGTCCTGACATAGGGGAAATGGCAGTAAGGTGACTTACCTCTAGGATATAATCATTTTCCAGAGTGAAGGGAGTGATTACTTTTTTATTTTCTACATGGACAGTCTAATCAATCATGTCAGGCTCTAAAAGTGATGCATCTAGGCTTTATAAGGAACAGGCTTGGTCATTATGTGATATATGGACATGAGTAAGTTTTGGCCAAGAAGGGGACTGGTCCATCGGCTATTGGGTACACTCTAACAGTGGTACATGCTCCGGCATCCAGATGACGCAATCACCATTGATCTTCTTAATGACTATTCAAATTCACCTTTCAAATCGTGGTGAGGAATTTCATTCTCAATGGATAGCTCATGAATACTTATTAGATCATGATAATCAGCCTCGTTATTGGTATATCCTTTAGAAAATATGAAAAAATACGGTATGAAAGCTTGAGTAGGAATGATAAATACGATACCCAGGCCCACTCTGTTGAGTCTGGGGTCTTTGAGTCTTCTACCGGTTGGGAATTAGGAAGCTCCATCACAATGAATTTTCTATCATGGAATTCCTTGATCTAATTAAAGGATTGAATCATATATAAAATAATGATATAGATAATGTTCTTTGGGGGATGGATTGGTGGAGAGAAATTCTACTTATGCATGTCCCTTGACATCCTTATGGGGGAAAAACATGATGTTGAACTGTTGAAGGATCACTGCCCACCAATCTAGATGTCCTGTCAAAATGGGCTGGTTTGGAATATACATTAGTGGATCCACTCATGACACAAACTGTATCTCATGGTGCAACAAATAATGTTGCAATTTCTGCATTGTAAATACCATATCGAGGAATATCTTCTCAAAAGAGGAGTATCATCATTCTGTATTGAGGAGCATGTAGTTGAGATAGTATAAAATATTCTCTATTCCCTTTTTTTTCATCGTGGTGAGAAGGTCATTAAGGGACCATTCTAGAGTGGTCACATGAAGATCCATTAGATTTCCACGAATGGGTGGAATCAGAACCACAGGTTATAGTATGAAATACTTGATTTTCTCAAAAGTTTTCGGACACTCCACATCCCATTGATAATCGACAACTTTTTTCATGAAATGGGAAAAGGGATTACACTTTGCATCCAGATTTGCGATGAATCTTTGTTTTTAAGCTCTGTGGCCTTGAAATACTTTGAACTCATGATTTTTTCTCATAGGAGACATATATTTGATGTACATTATATTTTCTGGATCAATTTCAATACCTCTTTATCTAAAGATGAAGTTGAGAAACATAATGGAGATTACGACGAAGGAAAAATTCATGGGGTTCATCTTCAGATGGTAAGAAGAGAAGAATCCAAACACTATTTCAAGATCTCTGATATCGTACAGACTCTGGTAAGAGTTTTCAACTAGATTGTCCATGAACGATTCCTCCAAATTCTTTAGGATCATCTTGAATATGCGGTGCATGGATCACTAATAGGAGGAACCTATATTCATCAGACTCTAAGGAATCACTTGGTAGAAAAATGTACCTTGTGGTTCCCTAAAGGAGGTTGAAACTTCATCTTGAAGGTCCAATCATTTTTTATTATATCTAGAATACCCATTGATGAATG
This sequence comes from Viscum album, assembly GCA_963277665.1. NCBI lineage: Eukaryota > Viridiplantae > Streptophyta > Magnoliopsida > Santalales > Viscaceae > Viscum > Viscum album. Next base: position 118,552,110 of record OY728127.1, read on the forward strand.
AGAGAGACTAGAACCTAGTGGTGGCGTCGATTAATAGTTCTATCTTAGGAAGGGGAATGACATACTTCAGACAATGACGGTTGAGAACCTAGAAGTCGATGAGGAATCTGATTTGTCTTTTCTTCTTCCTAATGGTAAAAATATTAACTAACCATATGGGGTGATATAACTCATTGATGAAGTCGGATCTGATGAGCTTATCAACCCTGACCTCAAACGTGGAACCTTGAGAATTGTTCATCAATCTGGGATGTTGTTTGAACCCAAGATGATTTTTTTGAAAGACTGAGATGGTAGACATTATCTTGAGGATATATCTATTTAATATAATCATTACTCCAAGTGAATACATCCAAATGTTGCTTCATGAAATTAATGTATTTATTTTTTTGTTTGGCATGTATAGTGGCACTGATTACTGTTGGTTTTAGAACCATCTAATTAGCAATGTTCACCTTAACCAATTTATAAAACGTGATGGAGACAGACTCTATGAATGAGGGATGTGTGTCTCCTAGTTTTTCTTCTTCAATCATGGTGATAGCATCACTGGCAGGAGGAATCTATTTTGTGTTGGCATCTCTTGATGGGACACTGGTGCCAGCCTGAGTGGCAGTGGAAACCTCATCAGGGGACTCCATCACTGATGAAACCGTATAAATGAATGATATTGACCCGATACCATCTAGCCTTCGACACAATGGGCCATGATTCATGGTATCTAAGAAATAGTTCCACGTTTTCTTGGGCTAGTTTATTCCATCCATATGGAACAAGCAAGTATGAAATATTTTTGTTGCCATGGGGTGGGAATCTCGATACCATATAATATTAGGGGGCTTTATGATCACCCATTCCTGATTTTTGTAGTAATAAAAGGTGATATTACATCATATCTATTACATGGGAATGTGCTTCCCCCTCATTACAGAGCGAAAATTTATTTTCCCATGTCTGGGGTCATGGCCCCTAATCGGTGATTTTTTAAAATATAGGCATCATCCATGTCTGTCAATGGGTTATTCGCAATGGTAGAATGGTCAACCTTGTTTTCAAGTATATTATTGTCATTTCTCTTATAATAGTCAGCATCCAAGTATAGGTATTTAATAGAGGTAAAAAAAGACAATTACCATGGAGTTGGCCAACTAGATCACTGAGGTAGCACATAAGGCATTGGTGATATGAATAACGGACTGCTGCGTGTATGCGGAGTAATAGACTACTTAAAAACGTTTTGTAAGTGGTGTCTTGTGAGACAACCATGAATTTGGTGCAGGAAACTAGGCCATTGAACTATGTTATCAGTTGAATTTTTTCAACTGGTGTATGTTCTGTCCTGTCATAACCCTGAATTTCCACATCATATGGACTCATATCTTCCTATTATAGTCCCATATTTCAATGTTTTTATTTCATGTTATAGTTGATCCCAGTGCCCGTGTTGACAATATAGTGGCAAACCACCACACTGATGAAATGCACATTGATGTACTATGGGCGGATGTGCGCCTGTATAAGAAAGCCTTCATTTTCTTCAGAGAAATAGATGATTGATTGACATTATTCAGACTCGATTGTCTCATTATGGAAAAATTATATGAATTCTACCTCCATTTCAAACTAGAGGGGGCTTTATAAATCCTCCCAGAGTTCCTCACACATATCTAATGATAGCTGTAGAGACTTGAAGATAGAGATCTTTTCCGTACTTCTATAATGATTCTTGAGGATATCATATTCTTCTGTTCCATGTGCACACGTCTTCTTACAGGATTTCTCTCTATGGAAGGAGGTCTAACGAGCGTTGCAGATTGAAATAGATAATTATTGATGGTGGTGGGAATGTCCCATTTCTCACTAGAGGAATAATGGGGAGTGACTACCAGGTGAGATCTAGATGACCGAGATCTATCCATGAAAGAACGTGGCTTACCATAGCATGATCAGAATGGCTCTGACTGATCATGTAGTACAAATGGCGTTGGAGGCAGATTTGATGAAACGAGATAAAAAGGCTACATGTGTTGAGCTCTTTGATGGGACTACTCCCTAGTCTTGGTGGTGTGCACAACATTTCTAGAAATACAGACCAATTCATTCATGAAATTTTCAAGCCCATGACTCTATTGAAGCTAGTGGCAGCTTATGATGTTATGTGGGTCCAGTAGGTGCTATCTATCATTAGGAACCATGTAGGGGTTTACCATCTCAACAGTGTTAACCAAATTGTACCCTTGATCATCAGCTGTGGATTCATATATCACTGGGATGATTATGGATGCAATCACTATCTTTGGGGGCTTGAAATCTCTGATAGTATGGGATGACGATTACATTTTTGGGGGACTTTTTTTCATTGCATTGTCTATGATTGCCTTTCTCTGAAGAGTAAGACTGATATATTGGCATAGATTTTCTGGAAATAGGTAACAAAATTAATTATTATGGCTCATGTTGAATCAAACGTGCATGAATACAACCATGCGCATGGGAAACTGCCCTACAGGAAAAATAGTCATAATTTTTTTGAGTCTTGTGATTAGACACAAGAAACCATTCACCCTTGATGTCACCATCACACCTTATAAACATACACATCAACTATGTCGGGATTGGGACCAACCTAAAAATGTTATTCTTGACATAGTAATTAATCCAATCTTTTATCACATATAACTTATTGAGTGTGTTCCCATGGAACTGGTGATAGTGGTAGTATATTGGATGATCAATGAGATCTGCCTCTTTGGGATTTTTGAATTATAAAAACCGCATGATTCCCTGATTCATGGCACATTAAAAATAGTTGATGACCAAAGAATCATTAAATGAGTAGGTCCAGTTCCTTCGATCTATGAAAGGAGCTCTAGGAGACTATCCTTAATGGGGGGATAAGGGAGCCTATCGAGTATGTGGAACCTGATATCTTGTATAGGTGGCAGTAGTGCGATGCATGGGGGAACAAACCGATTTAAAGTTAGGTGTTGTTTGCATAGTGGTTGTTCTTGAGGCAATGGGACCTGACGAAGATATAGAGGTGCATCTATCAGAAAAATTCAAACAATCTGGGTATATCTATTTGTGCTACGATTTTGAGCATGGCCTTAGTGGATCTTCTTATGGGAACTATGGGGGGTAATGGAACTGCATGTTCGGCCTTCTGCGAGGCATCCTTTAGATTATGGGTTTTCCAGAGAAATACTTGAATCAACTAGCTAATTTTGATAGATTATAGAGGGGATTGTTTTAATTTTTACATTACCTGCAAACATATTTAGTTGTTGTTATTGAGTGTGCGGAATATCAATGAAATATGTGGGGATTTTACCTGAGGAAACAAACTTTTTGACCCACTTTTCAGGACATTACGTTTATTTTAATAGGTCGACAATTCTTGTCCTCTAGATGGTGGAAATGAACTTGTAATGAAATTGTCTATGAATTTCCTCCCTACCAGATATTGACCCAATGGGTAATAGGATGTACCAAATCAATGTTGGACCTTCCTGTGTCTGTACGAAACATTAGAGCATGGAGGCCTTCCACTATGATGGAGTTCCTAGCATGGGTTCACACCATTAAATAAGGTGGGCTACATTCCCCAAAGGATTTATCACCCCATTAAAGTGGGATAATGTAGTATTTTTAAAACCCATTTGATATGTCAAGTCATCCACCAATGCAAGATAATGCTTTACATTAAGAGTGATCACTACATTTTGTGTTTCAAAAGCCTCAAGGCGGCAATTAGAGCAGCAATTAGATAATCTTGGTGTGGATTCCTATCATGATGAGGACCTCTGAACACCAGTGCATTGGATGTTTATTCAACATGGTAAGTAGGCCCATTAGCTCACAGAACAACTGATGGGATGACTTGTGAGGTTGTAGGAGGGATAACATGTGGATCAGATGGGTGAACATGAGTTGGGTCTCATAGAGGGTAATCATGTATCTTGGGTGGATTAGGTGATTCATATCATGCACGATTTCCATAAACTATGGCCTCTTCCCAATATATATGTGTAGGATCGTCTTCGTCCCCAAGAGGTAATGTGTCGAGGAGTGGCTATACCTACACCTGATACTCCAAAGAAGGATTACCGTAATCCGATTTTCATTATGCATCATGTTCGGTGAGAAGGTTATCGACAATAGATTTATGTTTTGTTAGATGTTTATTCCATGCATCCATTTTAGGGTCATCTTCTATCATTTCAATAGAGCAGATGGGTATGAGGGTTTGACAACCCCAATGTGATCTTTACACTTATTGGGGTCCTGACAGGAGGACAGTGATGTGGAAGGTCCAGAAATGCCCAATAAATTTACTTACTAGTGATTAACCCTGCCCAGAGGATCCAATTGGTATGGAACAAACTCTATGGGTACGTTCTCTTCATTGAGTCCATGCTCGGGTTTTCTTCATTGATGGGTCATCTATGTTAACTACTATTCTTCATGGAGTTATATCATTAATATCACCAGGGAAGTTGGGATGGCACCGGATAGGACTGAAATGAAGGGATGTATACATCCCCTAACAATGGATCTAAACATGTGTGGGAAGCCTGCTGAATAATTCTTTAGAGCACTGAAAAGCACTAGACACATTGTTGTTGGAGGGTCCGATGATGACCGGGTGACTTAGGGAGGTTAGCCACGAGTAGAGCGGCTAAGTCTATCAATTAGAATTTATAGTCAACGACATAGAAGTGATTCTATATCAGGGGGTAATACACCCATTAATGATTGATATGGATGTTCATAGTAGAGATAGTTTGGAAAAAGCACATGTATTCCTCCTGGGTAAATGATTTTGGAGTATTGATGTGTGTAGTCGCAACTAGCCAAAACATATGTTGGAAATGGTTGGTTGTGAGGATGTTCTTGAAACTGCTCATCAAAGACATGAGATCCATACCTTGGTTTCCCCATTCATAGACTGGGTCGGTTAAGGGATCGGTAGTGGCACCGAAGTGGACCGTTTTGAAAGTAGACTAGTCGGTGGAGAGTATGGTATGTACGCAGAAAAGGCACAACATCTCAGACTTTCCTTCAAAGAAATCACAAAATATGCCACCAAATCCCTGCAAGACACACTTATTTCCACATCTTCTCACATAGGGGATGCAATTACTAATGGTGTCTCATGCTGTTTCTCAACCTCTATTAGTCCACATAATAACTCATCTAGATATTTTTTATAGGTGGAGAAGGATCTTGTTGAAAATAAGTAGGATTGCATAACCATGCCCTCAATAGGGGAAAATCCTCCTCCTCATGTATGTATCATCGAAGGGATGTAGGGATCTAGTGGACCTTAATTTCAGGAAGGATGACTATTATATGAATTATTCCCACCCCATCCCCCAACATAGATGATCAGGGTGAGTGTTTCATCATTGAATCACACTCCACATATGAATATGAAAATATGATGGGTTCAATTGTTGTTAGAACCACCATGGATTCATCCTATGGCAGTGGTGACCCTCCCTCCTACCCCTGGATTATTACCTAGGACAGTGTAGGTTTTTGACATTGGGTGTCCATTGTGTGGATTTGTCCTAGAGTGGTGATGAACTCCACCCACACTGTATGATATATAAGAAATAATTTCATATAGGATGTTGCGGACGTGGGGAGGACGTACGCTCTGATGATCTATGGTGTGATGGGAACCCAAAAATTTGTTTATGTGAATATAGGGAGGACCTCCATGTTTGATAGTGATGTTGTGGGTTGGGCCTCCACTGGAGCTGGTAAACACATAGAGAGAACCCACAGGGTGGTCGTACGTAGTGTGAGGAGGACCTTTGAATTGGTCATTCCCAATATTAGTGGTAGGAAGAGTGATTTCATACAAATTATTCTAGACATGTGAAGGACCTCCATGTTCTCCTTTGATGAATTTGTGAGGACCACCACTATGGTGATTTCTGGCACGGGACGGACCTCCACCGGAATCGATGACCACATGGAGGTGGACTCTATGTTGTTGACCGACTAAGAAAGGAAGAACCTCATGTTGAGAACATGGTATGTGAGAGAGATTCATATACCTATGGCATGGAGAATTAAAGGGACCATCGTGCATAATGTTGATGAATTGAGGAGGAACTCCATTAGTGTTGATGATGGTGGCATGTGGAGGACCTCCATTCGGATTGATGGAGTGGGGTGGACCTCCACCCTGTATGATAATGGTATTGGGAGGTCCTCTGTATAGGGTTTCATCATCACATGTCAGTCCGCGATGAATTCTATTTTCCCCATTTATCAAGATATCTAGTTCAACATACTCATTGTGTGAGTAGAACCTCATCGTTTGATGGGCTGGGAAATCCCCCTACTCTGTAACCATGAGGTTCGTCGACCAAATGTTTATTGTGGGGTGATAGATCATTATGGTGGTGGTTCAGTCCATTTATTTTGAGGAAAATGGGGCCCAATAGAGGGTATACTATTGAGAATTCACCTGACGTTAATGTATGGTCAGCTAAACTAGAGCTGGCTATGTAGGGGGATGTACCGCTTGTTCATCAGGAGGTAGAACCGACTGGGGTTGCTGACGCGGTTGGGTGGGATACCTCCATGATGTGTCCCAAGATGAAGTACTAGACATGTGTACAAGGAAATCCCTTGCATCATTAACATAAAATAGTGAGTTTTTGGGGCACTCTATGGATAGACTCCTAAATCGGTTAAAGGTCTGTGTGGGGAGGAGAGGCTCCTCGCGCGACCTTAGGGTGAGTCAGCATTTATGGGACACCGAGACCTCCATGTCTTGGTGGGCCATGTCCCTCATCGATATGACCCATTAAAATTCACATCATTGAACAAGAGTATCAATCTCCATCCTCTAAATAAATTTAGAGGGAGAAAGGGGGCATGTGTTCCAAGTAGGTACGAGCATGGGAGTAATCACATATGAGACGATTCCATTGGAAATTATGACAATATTACTACACCCTCCCCTACATCCGTGGGAGGTAGATGATCATTTTTATATAGATTAAGCATGGGTCCTACAATGTAGTAAAATGCGCTCATTATTACAGGCAATAGGAAAGAGATGCACAATGCCCCATTGTTGTTCAATCTTCCATGGATTGATCGAATGTTCCACACTGATAATGCCATAGACTGGAATTCCCAAAGATTAACATCCCCTAACATTGGTAAATTTTACACCAGGATCATTATTTTATTAGAAGGACCTGGCACTGGATAGCATTATCCAGTAACATGCTTATCTACTAATGCCTCAAACACTACTAATCTCTATATTGAGAAGAATAATTCATGTCGTGTTCACCATTTCTGTTTATGATGCTTTCCCCACAGCATGTATTGTTGTGTTGCAATGCACACGCTATTTTCCTGCATTCCGACATACCAATGGAGGGAGATATCCATCTCTTATTCAGATAGGTTTTCTCCTTGATCTAAATGGGATGATGAGATGTCTGTCTATCCTCCCATAAAATCCTCCTAGAAATTTGTTGCCTTGTCCGAGTCTCCCTTAAAGAATAAGATGGTTTTCAGGAAACACTTCTCGATGCCACACCATTGTAGACATAATTGATTACGTTGCTTCTATCAAGACATTCCAAAGGGTTAATTCAAGGAAACAAACATCTTCTAGGTGACTAGTCATGTTGCGAATTACTGGCGTGTTTGGATGCTGAAACATTGGTAACCATATATTTCTTCCACTATTGATAAGGCTTCCTAAGGATGTGGAAAACCTAGGAATCCCACATTTTGGGTAGGTGATTTTATTCCCTAGGAATTTCTCTGAGGTTTCCCTTAGTTTCCCAGTTTTAAAACGGGGTATGCATAGTTTAGCATCTAACAGAGATAGATCAGACTAAGTGGAACACTAATGAGAGTGGAACAAACAGCTACATCCCTATGAATGATCACCTAGGAGGATTAATAGATGGGTGTATCAAAACAGCAAACGAGGATGCATCCGTAGATGATTTGGTCCAAATAAAGGGGACAACAATGTTTTCCATTGGCTAGAATTGAACCTTGTAGAGGCCTTCTACGTACCGGGTATAGATGAAAGGGATCAAAACCATTGTAGTTCAAAGGGAGAAACATGGAACTAGTGTGTACTCCACAGACAACATGAAGAAATGCATGGGATATTCCATGGATGGAGGCACATCTCAAGAGGGACAATCTTGGTTAGATGGTTATGGATTGTGTGGGGGTTTAAGCATGGTTAGCGGCTGTGGTGGATAGCATGGTCTTACTAGCTTGTGGTAGCCTGCTTATGAACAAGAATGGTTGATGGAGGGTTAAATGACATGAATGATGAATGACAGTAAACTACCGTGATGATTATTGCTATGTTGTTCTTAATCATCAGAGAGGATTTCTACATATCCCCATGGAAGGGAATCAAAGTCTACAAAGTTCGGTGGGGAATAAAATTATGGTGAACATAATGTATAATGACCCGAACACATGTAGGTGGTTTTTCCAGGTTAGTATCCCATCACAAGCAGGACACTATTAGTTGGGGGATTATGAATTGAGTGTGGGTCTTTCCAATGATTAGATTTCTGGGATCTAGACTAACACCAATAAATAACTAACCAAGGATGTGGGTCCTAATAATGGGGACAATGATGTTTACTAGTGTTCTATTTTGATCCTCATGGAGGCTTTCTATCTACCCTCTCAATGAGGCAGATATCCAAACCATCATAGGTTTTATGAATACAGTTTAACATCATGCAGGATAAGGGTAAACCAACATGAAGTGGTCAAGACCGATGGGTGATGGGATATAACCTTAGGGATGATTCCTATGTACCTCTCCTAGAATGGGAAAATATTAATTTCCACGTAGTTCAGAATGAGTGATGGTGGTTTAAGCACTAAGGCAACCAAAAAAAGGGGGTTTTAGGGTCGAGGCTGACTCTATGCCCATGCGAGACATGCTCTATGTCAGAAACAAGAGATAAAAAAGACATGATGATAACATCAAGAAGGGTGAATCTACGAGTAATAGATTGGTTCTTATGTGTGGTTAGCATCCCAATGAATAAACAAGGTATAAAGCTTAATCAGTGGCCTAATAATGATAAATCCCCATGGAAGGAGAATAGGGTATCAAGAGTCCCATGTTCCCATCTACCCTCTGGTCTTTGCTCTCAGAAGAGTCAAGGAATAGCATGGGTGATACCTACTACATGAACGGCAAGGGGCTTACACAAGGATGGTTTCCCTTCCCCATAGGTAGATGTCATTCCATGCAAGAAGTATGGCATTCCATGAAATAGGGAACCCCATTTACATTACTTGTGGTGTGGATATAGCTTATTGTTAGGGTAATGGGATGATGATTCCTTTACGTTTAACATCCTATAGGTCAGACGATGGGGATTCAAACCCCACCCCTCAGACAAGCATAACCAGCATGATTTTACCATTAGTGAAGGGAAGGAACTGGAAATGTCATGGTGAGATGGGGTTGTGGAGTTTTCTATTCAGGTGATCACATTATCATGGTTATGCGAAGAAGATATTGACGTTAGGGTGACTTTGTGAAGAATCATAAGTCTAGGAAAGAGAAACATGAAGCACCACCCATGAGAACATGAAATCACTTCTTAAAAGCATGACAGGTTGTACGAGAGAAGTATGAACATGAAAATGGTATTTCACATAAGAGGGGCTTGAACATGGATATCTAAGGTAAGGATGACGTAGGGAGTGCATAAGGAGGGGCACAAGCAAGATTGGAGGGGTTCAAGCAAGAGGTGAGGTTTCATGCAAGACTAGGTGGATGCACATAAAATGATTGTATACAGACAATATCGTCATGACATAATAGAATTATTATGAGCTAGATGAATATTTTTCCATGTAAATTCCATGTGTTAAAATGAATCATGCGTGGACATGTCTAGTCCGGACACATAAAGGATCACCCCTAAGAACTGATGCACAGTATTCCATACCTTGAGGTCATGTCCTTTACACGGTCTCAAAAGTTATGCATTTCATGTAAAGGAGTGTGGGTTCATCTTTTGTAACTATCCCATGAAGGGCAGGGGTATGTTTCTATTATAGCTAAATACATTAGTGGTGCCACCCAAGAAGAGTGGTGCGCTGGGGTAATTTTGAAGATGCATTGGGCACAGGTGATCTTTAACACATTTGGGAATCTTACATGTCGGACAATCCATTTTCACGCCAATGACATAGATGGTTTTTGGATGGTCTTCACAGAATACTCCACATGACGTCACATTATGAATGCAAGGTTTTTCATACTGCAGTCAATATTTCACACAACCCTTATATATTACATACACCTCGCTCGAGCATCTCAGGATTGTCCACTGATTCATAATCATTCTTCGGTTTTCTCAATAGTTTCTGTTCACGGACTAGTCTAAAATTTCGCAACAACAATATATAAAATGTAAAAACTATTAAATAGAAAATATTAAATGTATAGATATATGTAAAATGAAAATTTAACAAATATACATAAAAAATAAGTAAATTGAGAAAAATAGTAATCATTTTAGTAATTAAATAATTATTGGTAATTTTAATAAATATTATATATTAATTATATTGATATATTTGAATTTATATAAATATGATATATATAAATCAGAATATTTATTTTTTACATTAAATAATAATATATTTACCAAATAATGGTTTTAGTTAATAATTTATCTGAATTAAATATACTAACATATTGCATCGAGTAGTGGAAAAAATTGAATATTGTTTTATTTTTCAATATTTCATTAATCAAATGTGTATTATATAGGTATCACATATTCAAATTTAATGCATTTTTATATAAATTTCATATTCAAAAATATATACGTAATTAATGAAATCTTATAAAGAAACACATACAACTAATATTTATATAATTTATTCAAAATTCAGTATTCATTTTAGAATTTAATTATAACATGATATATTTAATATATCATGTGTGTAATGATGATAAATTTTATTTATTTAGTTTTTTATTTCGTCACATTTAGACATTAATTAACATTTAATATCTTTTATCTTTTATGTTTTTTTATTTTATTATCAGAATCTAATGTTTTTATATCATTTATTAAATATATATTTATTTAAAATTTCATATTATTTTAAATATGCATTCCCCTTTATTTCAATATATATCAATATTTTTTAATAATAAATTTTTAATTAATAAAATTTAACATTTTTTCAATATTTTCAAATGTACTCATATTTAATTATTCAATTTAACATTTTTAACATGCATGTTTAATTATACATTATTAATGTTAAGAATATATTTGTTAAAAAATATTTAATAAGAAAATATTTATAAATGTATATTTACTATTTTTATACATTTATATATTGATAATTATAAATATATATATAATGTTTTTAAAAATTAATTATATAATTATAAATATATTATTATTAATATATAAATAATTATAAAATTATAATAAATTTATTTAAATAAATAATGTATTTAGTATATTTATATTTTTATATAAATATATTTATTATAGATATAGTTATAATTATAAATATATAAATATAATAATTATATAAATAATATTTATTAAAAAATTATTAACATAAATATAAATAAATAATTAGAAATATATAATTATATATTTAAATTTTTATATTTATATATAAGAAAAATTAATTAAAATCATATTTACTCTATTTATATTTTATATTATATATATATATTACACATATATTTAAAAAAATTAAGTATTATTATTATTATAAATATTTCATTAGTACTTAATTAATAAGCACTGATAAAAAGAATATTTGTTAGTTCCTTTTAGCACTGATAATGACAGAGACTTAGTAGTGCTAAAAAAGTGATGATAAAACAAGTCTATATCCATGCTAAAAAGTTAGTACTCATAAATATTTATTTTATCAGTGACTTTTCGGTGTTGATAAATATATATATTTATCATCGCCAAAAAATAAATAACAATAATTTCTTTTATTAGCGCTTATAAAATGTATATTTATCAGTATTTTATGGAATCACTAAAAAATTGTCCTAAAATATTTTAAGAACCCCAACCATTATGAACCATTTAAAGATATCTGAAGATCTCTACATAGGCCAACTATTGCTGATTCTCCTCGTTGTCGAATCCAAACTCAAATCTAGTCCAGAATCATGGATCCAATTATTCCAAGGCTCGAATCAACTTTACCTTGATTTTTCACTGAACCTTACAAACCCACATTCGTGAATCCCAACAACTCCGGTTGCACTATCCTATAATAAAAAAACACAAATTTAATTTTTGTTGAAATATTGAAATAATATATTCCCCTATAGAATGAAGCTCTCCATGGGACAACAATGGTACTGTGCGACATGAAATATATCAAACATAATGTAAGGTCATGTTGTTATGTGGTATAATATTCTCCCAATACATAAATTTCTTGACAACTACCTCTTTGAAATCATCAATGTTTGAAAAATTAAATCATATAATGGTCAGTGTTGTCATTGGTATGAAATATTCCTTTGAAAATCACTTGGAAACCTATTTTTCAATTTTTTTAGAAATTATTGTTCTATGATTTCCTTGATTATCCTATAAAATAACGACAATGAGTAACTCGCTAATCATAGACATCACGATATCACCGAACATATGATCTGCAAACAAAAAAGGTAATGTGCTTTTCCCAATCCAAAATTTATTCTGACTTTTATATTAATAAGTACCAACATCATTTGATCGTTCTCTTTATTGATGTAAAGGACGTGATCAACTCTACCTCACTAAAAACAAATATTTCTTAGGTATTAACCCAACATAAAATACCATGTAACTGGTGATTTATTTATCATATCCAATTAATTATTCAACTAGCACACCTTTCTATCTTTCATAATAAACCCATCTGGTTTTTCAATGTTAAATTCCATTTAACTACTCCATTGATCAAGATAAATTTGTTATCCAATTGTTATACTTTATACTAAATTTATAAAATAAATTTTAATGAAAAATAATTTAGTTTATAACATGGATATGGGAGTAAATTTATCATAAATATAAATGGTTTTGATCTAGGAATTCCATTTCCCACTATATGTTCTTTTATATGAGCCACATTTTTATATTCATCATGTTTTTTATAAAACACCCATTTAGTTTTGAAAACATTTCAATCTTTCATCCATGGATCAAATTATTATGTCACATTTTTCTTATTCAGATCAAGATCCTCATTCATAGATTTGATACAATTATCATAATTGTTAAACTCTTTAATTATTGAGAAACTACCTAGGAAAAATTAGTTTTTTCTTCAGTTTTACTCGTATGTGTTTTTTCCAAAAAATCCCAATAGCCAATGACTTTTTATTCATTTTTTCATCCTTGATTGAATATAATGTTGTAGATAATCCTTATTCATTTTCCACACCATCAATGTATAATTTTTAGTCTACCTCAACCTCGTGTCCACCCCCATGCTATTCTATTTTGTATAAATTTCCTATGATGTTTCATATTTATTTTTATTTTTATTTATGAAAATATCCCCATTCTAATTAGTAAAACATATCTATAAGTTGTATTTTTCATCATAAAATATCTCAAACCACCCTTTTAAGTTAGTTTTTAATTGTATCATTACCTAATATGATAATTTTTTCACTACCACAAATAAATTTTCTCTTTCAAACACAATTACCATTATTTTTTTACTGCCCCTAATAAAACAAGTTGGTGAGATAGATTTTTATACCTATGAAAAAATATAGTTATATATCAGATTATAACCATCTTATTAGTACTTATTAAATATAACTTCATTTTTTCATCAAAAAATGAATAAAAAAATGAATGTTTTACTTTAATCTATATAAAAAAATATCCTTATATAAAATTGCATTTTAGTTCCAGCCTTAAGAATATCTAATTACTATACATGTAATTCTCCCAAATCAAAGCCATTAACCATTTTAGATAACACAATAGAGTAAATATTTTATCCCCATAAGATTGATATCTCTAACAAATATTAATGAATTTATTTACTTATGACTCATCACGAAACTCTTTTATATTTCTTATACTACTCTTATCATTAATCATCCCATTGATTGCTACTACTTAGAGTATTTAACAAAACATTGGGGCATGTCCACAAGTGATGGAGTATGTTTATCAAACAACAAAACTCAATGATAAATTTTTAGGAGATGAGCTGATTAGGATGATAGTTTCTATAACATTTACCTATGACTGAATTTAGAAGATAAACCCTTCCATAGTGGATTAATTATTTTCCTAAATTAAACTACCAATTTTCTTTGAAGCATATTAAAATTAAATGAAAAAATAAAATATTGGCTTAACCATATTATAATTACATATGTCGTTCACATCCGATAATGAATATGGCATGTGTTTTAATTTTTTTTATTGTACAAAATTAATATTTTATAAACCTAAAATGATGGATTTAAATTTAGAATGAATTCATGTAAATAGTATGACAAAATAATGCGACTACTGAGTTAATGTGTAGATCATGTTTTTAATAAAGCATGCATAAAACCCTTCTAAAATATATTTTCTATTTTTATGTTGTAGTCATTCAAGAAACATTAGTCGATAAGAGATGGAAGAAATATTTTTTTTCAAAAAATATATCACAATAATAAATGCTAGACTAAACACATGGAACAATGAATGGGAACACCAAATGGGATGATACATTAGTTAATGAATCATTTGGCATGAATAAATTTTTAAATAACATTGGATATCAAATAGAAGAAATGAAAATGGTAATTATAGATAACCATTTTGATTTTCCAATGTTTTTTGTGAAGTTTAATATCTATGTTAATTGACCATTTTATAACATTTTTACTAAAAGAACTACATTTTCATCTATATTGAACTTATATATTTTAATTGTTGGCAGTGCATGGAGTTGCATCTGCTTTAGATTACTACTTGGTTTCCAGAATGATATGATTCCAGTAGAAAGTGAACTACCATGTCGAATATTTGGTGTTAAACGAATGCTTCATTCAATGGAATGACATATAAAAAAGAATTCTTTTCCAAGTGATATCATACTATTTTAAAATGACCATAAATAACTCATAAAATTACCTAAATGTGGCATGGATCAATAAAAGAAAAATGAATCATGGTCATTGAAATATGTATAATAACTTCCTTCGATTCAATGGTTTATAAGTATATATCAATGCCAAGAAACAATGAGAAAATTGACATAGATTTCATATACGAGAATTAAATATTTTAACCTATGTCATCAAGGATATTCTCATCAGTGGATGACAATTGATTACGAGTATCATGAATTAGGAAATGATCCCAAAAAAATCATCATTAATTATCTACAGATGGGTGAAATTACTTTGGTGTACAGAATAATAATCATCGTACATGGAACTTCATGTTGTTAAAATATATCTTGTCACCATGGTTATTCATTATGTGCAAATACATTTTCTTGAATTTTCTTATATTTTGACCAAAACAATCCAGAAATGATTTTGTTGTATATTTGGATCCCTTGATCAAAGACCTGATATTGATGGGTGTTACATGTGTTACAATGAATGATGATCATAATAGTGAATAAATCACCTTGAGGGTCATGTTGTACAAGATGATAAATGACTTCCATGATCATGGAAATTTATCGTTATATAACATTAATGAAATGTTGGGGTGTCGCTTTTTTAAAAACTTCACACAATTAGTTCAGTTGAAACATTCCAAAAGAATGTTATTTTTTGGACATTGAAAATTTTTTCCCTGACAACAAAATATCTGATCTTGGATAAAAACATATGACAGAAATATCGAAAAAGGTACAACACTATATGTAATAACATGTTAGAATCTGTTCAATTAAGAAAAATATATTGAAGCTTTTTTCAGTAAACCATTTTTGGAAAACATTGTGAAATCAAGTCAGAATAGGAAATTAATATTCATGGAACTACCAAATTATAATTGTTTGTGTGCCATAAATTTTAATGATTCCATGAATATAGAAAAACAAATTGATAGTTTTTTTGGAATGTTAAAATATTTTCAATGAAAAATGAAACAATACATCACTATTATTTGAACATGATCGAAATGGGTATATGGGAAGAGTTGGCACTAGTGAAGGGTAAGGGGTGAAATTTTCTTCCTCCAAAAGAATTCAATTTGTCCCGATAGGGAAAATGGAAATTTTTTCTTTTCCATAATAGTGTAAAATATTCATAGGGGTATTCATAAAAGTTCACGAATGCCTTGTTAATGAAAAATTTAAGATTATATAGACTAAAATCACACGACTATCATGATTTTATACATTAATTGATATCATTTCCATTCGATTTCATTCTTCCTCCAAATGTATGAATTTTATTAACAAGAATTTTCTTTTTTCATATCCATATAGAGTAATCATATAGAAAAAATGATTTTCTCAATCACGAATAAGGAGGATTCAGCCATATTGTGTGAATTAGATATGTTCTTCCCACTATCATTAGTTGATATAATGTCCCACCTGGTTGTTCAATTGGTATGAGAGTTTCAACTATATTTTTATGTCTGTTATAGATAGATTTACCCCATTGAACGATATATGAAATGTTTTATTGTGGTTGTCATCTATTAATGGCGGATAGGTGTTTTTATTGTAGAACAATGTATTGTTGAAGAAGCTATTGAATTGTGAACAAATTACATATAAGATGTTGATATTATCCACCACCTAATGTCTTATCGCATCAGAAGTCATATATAAAAAGTGATTTATAGAAGGGATGTTGTAACAATTATCTTGACATCTTGGGAATACGAACCCCATTAGGTTTTACATAATAGTGAATATGTTGACCCATAAATTGAATCCCACAATGAAATTATTATAGATATGAATCCATTAATAGATAAATGATGTATTACAAATACACATAATCAATAGTTTATAGGCTGATTTTGAGATAAAATATATAAAGAGTTATCCATAAATTCTAATTCAATTGTAAAGTGAATTAAACGGCTTGCCAGGGGACCAAATAAAGATTTTATATATTACAATGTTTTCCTAATCATTAGATATACATTTTATACAAATGAAAATTATTACTACTCTACAATTCATAATAGTGGTGTTGTAATTGTTGGGAAATAAATTCATATATCCAGTTACAAGGATATAAATCATATTTATACTAATATATCATATTTTTTCCATTATTGAACTGATATATGAGTTTGGTTACACAACATTCCATGATTTTATTTTCTATTGAAAATTGGGTAACAACATGTGTGTAATGAAATTTGAGGAAATGGGATTTGTGAAGGTTAATTTTATTGTAGAAAGTAAAAAAGACGAGCCATTCATAATGGAATCGTAGTCAGTGTAAGTATTTTATGTCACAAATCAAGAAAATTATAATTAGATGATTTTCTTTCTTGTGACTAAAAATATGTCGGGTCATAAAAAAAAATCAAGTGAGGATGACCCTTTCATTGAGATATCACTATCAGTTCACAGTGGTCCCAATATAAACAATGAATTTTATGTTATAGGTGACCATAAAGAATGGATTTGGATTTTATATAAAGGAACAAAATACCGAATACCATTAAAAAAATAAATCGAGTTTAAGAAGAAAATAAAAGTTTTTTAACACATTATGTTATTGAATATAAGATTATATATTCTCTAATGCATTAATATAATATAAATTAGAATTTTAACTACTCATTTAGATAGTTTCATTAACATGATGGTGTTATAAATCCCTCGTAAGAAAAAAATATAATAACGAAAACCGATGGGGAGGATTTACTAGTAATCTTGATGTTATTATAGTAAAACCATTATCCATAGAATTAATTTATTGATTTATATTTCTTTTTAAATTATATCTTTTTAGTGTTAATCACATAATAATTGTTTTCTTATACAAGAAGAATCTTATTTTTTAGTTGAGGTCTTCTTTCCATCTATCATTTCTTTCTCCACCAAAAAAATTCAGAGTCTTATTCTCCCAAAAAACATTTTCACACCTATAGTGTTAGAATTTTTCATATTCTATCATGTAATTTTATACTACTCAATCACAAAGGTGATTTAGATATTTTCATAGTAAAATCACTACTTATATTATTAATATATTTTTTTAATTTTATGTTTATTTTATTTATTTTCAGTATTACTGATATAATAATTTTTTTCTTACATAGATGGATTTTTTTACTATTGGGGGAGGATTGTTAGATGCTTATAATTAATAGAGATTAGAGTTCAAGCCTACAATTGGTATAATTAAAATATGGAAATGCATCAAAAATTCATAAAACTATCCGGAAAAGTTGAATTCATACAACTTATTTAATTAATTTTTTCATCATATTTTCTACAATTTGAAGGTTAGTTTACTTATGATTTTTAACTAATATTTATTTACTTATTTCATAGTTTTTTTAGGAAGTAGTAGTATTCTTTAAATAATCTGCAACAATCCAGAAATGGGATATTAGGTTTATTTTTTCCAATTTTACCATGATTTTCGTTTCCATTTCCTTTCAATTTCAATAAAAAACCATCATATTATGTTGATGTTCAATGATTAAAAACCTATCTCGTTTGTTAATGCCAAAATACAATAGGAAGCTCATGTGTAGATTTTAGTGACTTCTGGTGATATAATTGTAACATTATCTACCTATTATCATCTAGAATTTAATAATAATAATGTTTTATTGCTAAAAATGTCAAATCAATATTTATTTTTGGTAGCTCAACCACGAAAGAAAATTGAAATAATGGAAATATCAAGATTTAGGTTTTTTTTATAGTTTGAGATATGTAGGAATCAATTTACTCTCAATCTAACACATGGTGTCATCAGTATAACTCCAAGTGCTTCTTTTAATTTAAAATTTACACTAATTTAAGTTAAAAAGGCAACTCACACAATCAAGATATAACAATAATATTATGATTATTTTGATACTATAATACAATGATCTATGAGTCATTTTTTGATGTGTATGAGTTAGCTGCACCTCAATATGATACACAATGAGCCTGGTAGGACTAAAATTGTTTGTTAGTAGCTTAAAACCATCATTTTGGTTGAAATTTAGTCAGTCATTGGAAACTGTGAAAACACAGTTAGATTTTCTAAATAATTTAGTACATCCATTCAGAAGTCATTTTTTGACTAATTAGAATCGTCTCACATCAAACTGACACCTGATGTGATCAATATGAGTCGAACTACATCTTTGCAATTTAAAAAAACATTTTATTAAAATGGACATGTGATATTCTGAAAAATGATTAAATTCATTTGGAATGATTCGAAAATTTATTAAAACAATCCATTAATCATTTGAGTTGTGTTGGAATCATCCTCACCTCAATCTGATGCATATTGTGACTGGTGTGAATCCAAGTGTGTATTTTTAATTAAAATTGACTTCAATTTTAATATAAAAGTAAAATAAACTAATCAAACCATATATAACACATTCATAATTTTTTTATACTTTAATATCAAAATCTATAACTCTTTTGGGAATTTTTGTAATCAAAATCATCTCAATCTGATAGACGTTGATCCTAATATGACTAAATGTGTTTGTTATTAGTTTAAAATGGCCATATTAGTTCAAATAGTATAATGCAATGAAAATTATAAAAATTAACATGGATATTCATCAAAATATCCGAAAATTATTCATAAGTCCTTTTTTAGGTATATGAATCGGTATAATATCAAACTGACACACGATGTGACCACTATGAGTCAAAGTGCATGTTTCTAGTATCAAAATAAATTTTAGTGAAAAAAGAACATGACCTTTGAAAAAATGAGCAAAACAAATTCAATTTTTTTTTGATAATTTGTTAAAATAATATATAAGTCATTTGAGTCATCTTGAAATTAGTTACACCTCAAATGATGCATGGTGTGACTGGTATGATTCTATAAGTGTATTTTTATTTAAAATCAAAAGATGTCATAACCAAAACTACGAAAAATTCTTATGAATATTTTTATAATTTAGGAAAATAATAAATAATCCATTTTTTATTTTTAATAATTATACACACCACAATATAACACTCGATGTGACTAGTATTACTTAATGAGTATATTATTAGTTTAAAACAGACATTTTAGTTCAAAAAGTGTCACTCACACAAAACTAGGAAGACATGATTGGATTTCCTTGATAATTTAGGAAATACATATTTAAGTCATTTGTGATGTTTAATAATTGTTTTTATCTCAAACTGGATAATAATTTTTTTATTATGAGTCAATGTATGTCTTTTAGTTTAAAATAAATTTTTTTAAAAAAGAAAAGTGATGTAATCAAAACATAGAAAACACATTAATATTATTTTTTAACTTGAGTAAAATTATGAATATGTCATTTCAGATGGGTCAGAATTTTCCCTACATCAATATGATGTACTGTTTTACTGGATGACTCCAAGTGTGTCTTTTTATTTAAAATTTATATTATTTTTAGAAAAAAATGCTAATGGCCCAATCAAAACTATGTAAAAATATTTAGATTGTTTTGATACATTGGAAAAATTATCCATGTGTAATTTTTGAAATTTATGATTCAATATCACAAAAATATGATATACAATATACCTTTTATGACTCAATTATTCTGTTATCATTATAAAAGTGAAATATTTGTTCTAAAATATTTACACACTAAAATATGAGAAAAAATTATCATACTGGCTTGATAATTTAAGAAACTGATTCCTAATAAATTTTGGTATATAGGATTCAATATCATGTTAAAATGACCCTCTATGTTACTGGTATGAGTTAATGTGTTTGTTTAAATTTTAAAATGACATTTTAGTTAAAAAGGTATGATAAAAACATGAAACTGAGTGAACACATTCAGATTATTTTGATAATTTTTGGAAATTATCAATAATAAATTTAGATTTGTACGAATCAACCACCGCTAAATCTGATTTATTTGGTGACCGGTATGACTCCATGTGTGTCCTAATTTAAAATTGACATTCATTTTCATAAAAAGATAAACTAACCAACTCAAAACCAAGAAAACACATTATGAAAATTTTAATATAATAGGAAAATGATCTATAAGTCATTTTTTTTGTGTAGGAATCTTCCAAACATCAATATGATACACAATGTTCCAGTTATAACTCTATGTGTTCGTTATCAGTTCAAATGCATCATTTTAGTTCAAAATATTTCACTAACTCCAAACCGAGAAGACATGCTCAGATTTACTTGATCATTTACATAGGTAATAAATCAGTCATTTTATAAATATAAGAATTAGTATCACATCAAAATGACAGATAATGGGATCATTATGAGACAATGTGCTTCTTTCTTGTTTAAAACAACATTTTAGTGAAAAAGAAAAATGACGTGCTCAAAACCGAGTAAACACATTACGACTGATTTGATACAATAATAAAACAATCCATAATTTATTTGAGATCATTATGAATAAAACTTATATAAATATGATGAAAATTTTGACAAGTAAAACTCCATGTGTATCTTCAATAAAAATTTACATCAATTTTTGTAAAAAGGACAATTGAACTACTCAAAACTGATAAAACACATTCGTATGGTTTTGATACTTTACAAAAATAATATATAAGTTATTTTTGATGTAGTGGAACCACCCTCACCTCAATCTAATACATGATGTAACAATTATGACTCAATGTGTATGTTATCAATTTTAAACTGACATTTTAGTTCAAAAAGTGTCACTCACTAATAATTGAGAAATCATTCTTGTGTTTCCTTCATAACATAGGCAAAAAATACGAAGTCATCTTGGATGTGTATGAATTATTATCACATCAAATCGACTCAATATGTGATAGGTATGATTCAATATCCACAATTATTTCTTAAAATGTAGTTTTACTGAAAAATACATGTGAAATACTAAAAATGAACAAACCAATAAGGATTACATTAACACTTATGATAAATTATACATAAATCATTATAAAAATTTATTAATCAACTGAATCTCAATCTAATTTTTTTGTGAATGATATGAATATAATTGCATCTTTTTATTTAATATTGACATTAATTTTATTACAAATGATAACTAACGTACTCAAAATCGAGAAAAACCATTCCAATTAATTTGAAATTTTAGTAAAATTATCCATAAGTCATTTTTGATGTGAATGAATCTGCCTCTCATAAATCAGATACTTAATGTTCCCATCTTGACTCAATGTTTCTATTATCTATTTATAAAATACATTTTATTTGCAAAAGTGTCACTCACTCAAAACCGATAAGACACACTCGGATATTGATGATAATTTAGGACAAAGATTCAAAAGTCATTTGTGATGTGTATTAATTTTTCACTCATTAATCTCTCACACGATGTGATCTATATGATTTTAAGAGTGTCATTCTAGTATAAAATGAAATTTGAGTAGAAAGGAAAAGTTACATACTCAAGGCAGAGTAAAAACATTAAGAATATTTTGATACTTTAGTACAAACATCCAAATGTTATTTTTGATGTGTAGGAATCTTCTTCACTTCAATTTGATGCATTGTGTGACCGGTATCAATGAAACAACATATTTTTATTTAAAATTGACATCATTTTTAGTAAAAAGGTTAACTATCCTACTAAAAATTGAGAAAATATATTCATATAGCTTTGATACTTTAATAAAATGATGCATCATTGATTTGTGATGTATATTAATCACACACACATAAATATGTTACATAATGTTCTCAGTATGAATCAATGTGTCCATTATCCATTTAAAATTGATATTTTAATTCAAAATGTTTCACTCACTGCTAACTAAGAATAAACCATTAGATTGTCTAGATAAATGAGGAAAATTATTTATAAATCATTTTTGACATGTCGAAATCAGTATCACATATAAATAACAAATGACGTGACTAGTATTAGTCCATGTTTCTGTTTCCAGTTTATAATTGTATATTAATGAAAAAGAAAAGAGATATACTAAAAAGTGATAAAACACACCCTAATTGTTTTGATACATTATAAAAATGAACCGTATTTTATTTGAGACATTTAGGAATCAACCACACCTCAATAATGAACACATTGTGACCGATATGACTCAATGTGTGTATTTTCAATATATAGGTATTCTTTTAGTTTGGAACACACATCACATCTCTAAAAACGAGAAAATAATCCTAGATTGCTTTATCATCATTTCCTCTTATATTAAAAAATTAAATTCCTTATCATTTTTTATCTTATACTAGTTTATGTAATTTTCATAGAGATAATGCCTGAAGATGAATAAGAAATGGTGTGACATGTAAGAATATATAACAATTCAATATGATACATGGTGTTTCTGGTATGGCACAATGTTGCGTTATAAATTTACACTTTTCATCAATTTGTTTCATTATATTACTAATATAATGAGAATTTGTTTCTCATGTAGGTGAGTTTTTTTCAAGAGTAGGGGTTAGGATAAAAAGAAAAGGGAACATTGATGTTTTTGGATGTATAAAACAATATTTACTTTTTCAATTGTATAAACCAATGTTTGAAATTTATTTAGAAAAGTTTTTTTCTTGTATCTGTGTTATAAATTTTATTCCTTTGAAATTATGTATTGGTCCTTGATTTGTATGATTTTTTTGTGTTTTTTCTATTGTGGTGTGTTATTACAGAACATTGCACTATTGGTGTCGGGTGTTGTTATAACACTCTGCATTATTCCTTTTTATTGGTTCTTTTAAAATCCCTATTAATGGACCCTTTATAATTATTTTTAGCACTGATTCAAGACTCGGGATTTAAATCCAACTCCGGTAGTCACCACTTATCTAGTGTTGATAAATAAAATTTTTATCACTATTAAATCCCTATTTTGTAGTACTCCATGTTAATTCCAAGCATTTTTATGAATGATGGAATATTTGGATAATTTAATGAATGAATTTTAACAATGCGGATGTAACCCTATTATTAGTTTTTATGTAATGTACCTAATTACACAAATAAACTATAATTATTTATCATTTAGGTTATATCATTGGAATTATTACGCAATAAATCATCAATTAATGTGTAGTAAATATAGGCCTTGTCACACTAATCATTCAATTAGAATCAGACAAATTATATGTTTCACATTCATGCATAATTGCCTTTCTCAATGGGATAATATGACATCCAATTCTTAAACCATTGATTTTTTATTGAAACAGGACCCTAAATTGCATGTAATAATGATTGGAGAATAATTTCCTTAAATGGTTTACCATATTTCTAGGGAATACGTTATTAATATTATCCCTCATTCATGTTAGGATGTTACTATTTCTATTCCACATTGGTCATGGGATAATTTTATCAATGTTATTTAAACATAAACCTAAGAATAATAGTCCAATAATCATAACCCTAATCATTATACACTATCCCTTGAGGATGTCTAAGAGAGTGACACAAGGCCCTTTATTATTATTAGGTAGTTGCTTACATTATTTATATAGTCTGTCCCATATTTTTCTACTATATATATCTATATTAACACCACCTCAATTGTCTAATCATCATGCCCCATCACTAAATAAACCTACACCTAAGGATTCATACATCTTTTATATTGTTCTCTACATTAATATTAGGTTTTCTTCACCCATATTTCTATACACAATTCATTTTTTTGGTAAATTTTATATATGTAATAACATGAATTACATAATTGTAGCATTCAAGACCATAAACTACCAAATGAAATATATATCGAATTTTCTATGTTTAAACTCTACAAATTGGATCAAGGGAAAATGTTGTGTCTCTTCTCTTAGAAACACACTTCATGTGACCTAGAAAAATTTATTTTTTGAAAATGGATAATGGAATAATTTTGACATGTTGAAAACTCATAAAGGGTAGCATGAAGATAATCCAATTCCCATGATACTAAGTATCCACCATTCGAGGCTGGGGTAAATGATTGTGTTAAAAAGGGAGAGACACAATGTTTTTGGGGTTCCCAATACAACCCAAATAAATTGATCCATTCATTTTTAGTTCATAGAACATGTAAAAATTTATATCATTATTTATTTCTCCTCATGAATTTGTTTAAATAATCTATATGAAATACATAATGATGTATTATTGGGGTTCAAAATCCCTCTTGAACATCACAATATTAATTCTAATTCCCTCCATTTTTTATCATAATCATTTTGATGAAACCCACTCTATGTCCAAATAGAAAACATAGAGTGTTGTGGTGATTGTACACATGATTATACACGTCCATGGGCACTCACCAAAGAGTAAATAATAATCCATACCCCAAATGGGAGAAGTCATGTGTTACTATGATATTAAAAAAAATCTATACCCATTCTTTATCACATTTATATGGGTACATATTTCTAAATACACTTTTTGAGAACCGTGATTGACAGAAATATTTTTTGTTCAATGATAATGTGGGTTCATGAAATCATGATATTTCACTTTGAGGGTTTTATAGGTTTTCTAGAAATAATAACTATTGTTGTATTATGATCAAGTAATTGAATATTTATGAGAACATGGTATGTTCTCATTCATACATAAAAAGTAGGATTAGAGTATCATCGAATTAGATTAATTAATCAGGATAGTTATATCATTGAATATTCCATTTTAAAAGGCTTAGTGTTTTTATGGATTTTTGTGATCTGTAATACAATATTGAATCTCAACCATCTTCATAGATTTGGCCTCTAAAACATGATAAAGTCTCTTCACCTATATATCATGTTGGATTATCTCCACCTCTGGAACCACATTATTTCCCATGGTTTGGAATTCATTGGAAATCTTTTGGTATCCAACCATTATTTCTTTTGTGTCATCTACATCCTTCAATAAGTATCTTATGTAGATATTTCTAGGATTAAATAGGACACCTTACATTGATTATAAATCTATATTATCAAATACCTATTAAACTACCACTGCTTAGAGATTATCATATCATGTTATCAATTACAACTTGTAGAGAAGTAATTGGGACACATCTTACTTCCCCCATGCATGAATTATTTTCCCCATAACAGCATTATAACATGCTAAAAAAATCACAAACATTAGACTAGAAATCCACAAAACCTCATGCTCACCTCCCATTATGTAAGAGGCTACCGACTAGGGGAATGGGTATAATGTAACTTTTTTATACTATACCCTTGGTAATCACATACATCACTATTTTATAAAACATAAATATTTCCTTAATAAACAAACCAATAGAAGGTAATACAAATAAGTTATATAAAATATGTATTGTCAAGTCACAATTAAATAGTAAAATAGATCCCCAATTTGGAATGTCAACAAGTAAAACATAAAAAAATTATTAAACAAATAAATTCGGTGTTATATCATTATAATGTCAATCCTGTTTCTAAATTCATCTGGAAACTCTAATTTCCATAGAAACCACTCACATCGACCTTTACCAATCACATATCCTTGAACATGTGGTCTAAACATACATTAATAAGCCCATTCCAGGTATGAGAATAAACCTAGTAGGATTAAGAAAAATACTCTTTAACATAAATTCACATGTATATTAAAGATTATGATATGATGAAAATTTAAATGTAAACCCAATAATACACTCAATCGTGTATCGAGAAATCATGTACTAACCATGCTATCATGAGTCCCTTTCATACATGAATCAATGACATTCTTGAATAATATAATATATAATTGATGCATTTCATAGATCTTGCTAGGTATATCCATCTTTATGTAAAAATATTGTTCTTCTATTAAGGAACAACTTCACAACAATAATTAAGGGAAGGACTTACCCATGAATCATTTGTACCTTCTTGTCTATTATGGTATGAAATCATGGAGCACCTATATTATATACTATCACTCTCTCACGTTTGTATTAATGGATTTTCCCTATAAACATATCATACTAGCATAAATGGACATTCTTCCTAAGGTGAAAAATGAATTCCTCTATTATTTCCAAACTAAGGGGCTAACCATCCTATAAAAATGCATCACTAATGCGTCATATCATCCATGCTCCCCCTGTAAGTAGTAGAATATGTATAAAAATCCAACCTATAAAATGGTAAAATGAAAGAGATATTCCATCAGCTATTCAAAAAAACATCATATAAGTAATAACATAGAATGGATCAATATGTCTGAAAAAGTAATTCAGTGGGATATAAAAATTATCACCTGTAATAAATGACACAGTAACGAATACACATTCGATAAAAAATATAGGGTCACATGGATACCACATATACATCAAACATTCCAATAAATCTTGGGAATGTATAAGAAGCATATACACATGAAAACATGCCAACCAATTCCACACAATTTCCCATGATGGTAATGAAATCATACAATATACCTGCTAATGTCAAACCTATTTGTTTGATACGAAATCATCACCGAAAATAAATCCACAGATTAATTTGTTTAATATTCTCCTCTTGGATTCCTCGAACATAGTCTAATTAATTTATTTTCAAAATTTATAATCACACCTTATGAAAGTAATTTCTCTCCCTCAGATCAGTTTATGGATACGTAGATATTTCTGTTGTCCACGACATCCTACAATGGCTTAGTGCCAAGGATTTCATTATCACAGAAATATATTAAAATATATATATCTATGAAATGATTGTTGAATTAAATGAGGATGGTATCAAGGAAGGGGTATCCATATTTATTCATGTTTCAATGATATGAAAAAAGGAATCCACCATAAAGGGTGGGGGTTTATAAGTCAATGGTTGTTATAGTTATTGTATAAATTTCTATGTAGTGGTAGGAAATATAATTTAATAGTCGTATGTGAGAATATTAAAGCCCCTTATCTAGTCTAGAGGATGGATGATCCCCTTTTACATAATCTGAATACCCATCATTTCTTTCTTAGCTAGAGCATTAACCCACAATAACCTAAATAGTCTCCATGTAACCAACACTTGATTAAATGGAACTCTAATACTAAGCTACTTAGTGGAATGTGGTCGAGTTTGGTCATAAGGAAGAGATGACTCACTGCAATTATTCTTTTATGATAAATACTAATGAATATTTTCCCTCTTGATGTGGTTGAGGATTTAGTGATTTGGGGATATTGGATTCCAATATCCCAATTGGAAAAGTTGATTTCCAAGATGGGGAATATCCAGTTATAAGTCAAATGAAGGAATTTAGAAATAATATCCTAATTTTATTATTTATATTCATTTATCTAATCATAAGACACAACTGCTTCACCACCCTGGGATTTTACTCAAAACAATCATCCATCAATGACATTGAAAATGTATTCTAGATACATCAAAATTTATGTGTCAACTAGTATGGTGTGATGGAATCACAAACAACATCACAATTGATCTATGATAACAAAATGAAATATCCCATTGAATAATTTTATGGATATTACGTGTAGATGATGTTTCTCTCTTCGATGGTAGTTATAGAGGGAATAACATTTTATAGAAGAAATTTGAATTGAAAATATAGATTTATTATTTTTTTAAAAATTTCATCCTTCAATGATAATGTAACCATGTCAACTATAGCTTGGATGAATAGTCTGAACCATGAAATCAAAATTAAAAAATTTTAAGGGATCATATTTGTGTTATGGTATATGGCCACCCAGCAAAAAAATACTTGAAATGGATTAGGAATTTGATAGGGTGCTTTCCCATTGTAGAGGTAAATTAGAAATAGGTATATTCTCACCAATATAAAAACAACTATGAAAATGTGCCACCCCTCTTCTAGATCAGCTTCCATCACAAATGTTCTTGGTTATACTCTAATGTGTGAGTCACAAATGGGTATAAGATAACTAGTCTTCTACATGGAGAGAAATCCTTCTAACCATGTCTATGGATGAATCACTATTATATTATCATAACCACACTCCTAATAAAATTATTAATATTTTTCTAGTTAATATATATGTGGATCTCACATCTTTACATGGTGTGATAATTTTTGGGTTCTTTGAGATTGGGAAATTAAATTTATGAATCAAAATGATGTTCATCTAGGATTAAATTCTGAACCGCATCCATGGAGATTGTTCCCTTATTTATGAAATTGATGAATTGTCTTATTTGTTTTTAGGATCAGTATGGTTTTTGATGAATTCCTCCATTTTTATCCTCTAGGGTATTCAATTATTTGTACATCTAAACAAGAATTTGTGCCGAAAAAATATTATTAACCTCCCTTAAATAATTCACACTTCATCATGGACAATATATAGTATGGTTAGGTCTCGGACATAAGGAAAATGTTTCTTAGATAAAAGAATGACATTCTTATATATATAATTCTGAGAGATCAATATAGAATCTAAAATTTCAACCACGCTCTACTTTTCTTGAAACTCCATGAATATACAGTGAATCCTATATTCAGAAATTCATTTGAGTTTTACAATGCCTCTAGGATACAAGTCCCAATCCTCTATGAAACATTTTTTTGTTTCTATAAGTGATAAGCGAATTTTTAACTTGTAATAATTAATTTAAAAGTTTGATATGTAAGAACAGTTGATTGGGGTAGCCTTGGAATGGTTAAATATATACACAAGGGTGATATCCTCATCAATTTTAAATACACCCATAATGACTTTTTTCCACTCCTGTGGTTGGTGTACTATAGGAAACATGAATTCTCTAGGTTAAAATTATGCATCATGATGTCCGTGGATATTAAGAGTTTGTTCCCATTTAGTGTTATAAAATATGATATTTGGTAGTCATGGTGGTGCTTCAATGTAGTTTTCAAATGTTTTTACATGTGTGGGATAAAATGAGAGGTGTATCATTTCTTAATGTATTGAATAATCTATTAAATTCAGGGAAAATTATGGACATGTTAGATGATATTCAAATTATGATCCATCTTATGTCTATAAGAATAAATTGGTAAATGATAAGTGGATGGAATAAAAAAGAAATAAGAAAGATAAAAACAATAGATAAGTAAAAATAATATAAAAACAATTGGAAAAAATTCATTAATGTAATAAATATCAATAAAGTATTTTTTCCATGTACATCAAGAAGGAGGGTCTACAATGATCTTTGATATGGTGCTTTGCATTTCTGTTTTCAAGTAACACATTCCCTCAAAGTCTTTTTACCCATTATAATTTCATAAACTAAACATAACATGATAAATGTGACATTATAAGGGATGGATAATGGGAATCCATTCTTACATTTGTTAGAATGCGAGTCTAGGGTGAGATGTTTGTGTATATCTTCATGTTTCTGTCAGGACATAAACAATATTATCAAATGAGAGGGGGTACTATATTCCTATATCCCATAGTTTCATTCATAATTTTTTTCATGTACTTCTAGTTCCAATGATATAAATATCACATTTTATTCTCTGATCAATGTTACCGTTTATGATTTCCAGTAAAAAACATGACTGTTGTGATACACACCAAACTTGTGTGTTATAGTATTCTTCTAACATAATGTATGTTCTAGTATAACATCTACCTCAAAATTACACACACTTTCTATTTTATGTGCCTAGTCTTCAAAGACACTATACATCACGATCCATGGCTCTACACTAATGTAATTTTTTTCTTAAAACAATGTAATGATATATGCAAAAGGATAGCATAACTATTTTTGGTATCAGAGGATGGTTTAGTTATTTTTGGAGATTTGGAATAGGGGACCTTTGTGATCATCATAAAGATTAGACAAACTATTATAAAACACCCCCTATATTTTGGTAAGTATAGAGTAAATGGTTTTTCAGGAAAATACGTCCATGTGTGGATACAAACATGTAGAAGAGGCTCTGGAATAGATATACCAAGGAGTGAAAAACCCAAAATGGATTTTTGTGCTTGACCATGGGAATACTTGTACATGACAATGGGCCTTTCTTCACTCATTCTATAGATACTCCTGGGGGATATGATTTGGGAAATTCATAAGATTATTACAAACCATTATTAAGAGAATAAAAAAATCTCATAATAATATAAGATATGGAATATATAGAAGATACCATATATTAAAACCTAAGTAATGACAAGTTATGATATACTTATCCTTTTACAAGTTTACAGTTTTATGTTAAAAATATTCTTTTTTTTATGTTCAATAACTAAGAATTCATGCCCACTAATTGTATGTTTTTCATTGTTAATGGCGGGAAATTGAAGGACACATTCCAACTAAAAATTTTGATAGGGAATTATAATATTTTTCTAATTAAATGCCTTATATGATGGGAATAGGTGCTCCATACATCATTAATGTACATGCATAGTTGTCTGATGTTATGAATAATAACATTATTCATATGGATCACCCTCCTCCTCTATAGAAAAACAATGTTTCTGTAGAATCCCCCATGTGAAAAAGGCCTCCCACGATTATAGGATCTTCTAATCCCATCATTTATGAACAGTGGATTAACTCCATTGAAAATATATTATCCATCATCTAGTACTCAGAAGAATAGAATTTTGCACTGGCGTTCTATCATTTTTAGCGGGATCCATATCAATGGTGGACACTGATCAAGAATAAAAAGCACCAACTTGAAGTTGATTCCATAGATTAGGAGGAATTCAATAAGATTATTTCAATAAATATTTTCCTTGAACATTCCATATAATGATGGAAATATAGTTACTCAGTCTCAAGAAGAAGGAATGTGATTCTATTGGAAACTATGAAGAAAACATTACAAGGCTTGCAAGGTATGATTATAGCTTCGTCATGAACATTGAATTCAAGGAGGATCACTTAATTAGCAGGCTAAAGCTGATTCTATTGTAGGTGTTAATGATCCATAAATTTTTTAGTTTTGAAGAGACTGTCTGTTTTGGCATCAAGGAGGAAATGTAGATTGGAGACTCTCAGTGGTCTTGTTGGCCCAGTGACGAGAAGCGGAAAATGAAGAAAAACATGGGTGGTTCCACAAAAAAATCAAATGATGGAAATAAGCATAAATATAAAACATATAAAATTTGTGGGAAGAAGGATCATGAGAACTATCTAAAGGGAAATATGAATTGATTCAAATGTGGAAATTTGATACATATGGACAAGAACTACCAATGGGATATGAAAAATCCCACTAATGTGTAAGAATAATGGAAGGTTCATATCAGCACTCTACTAGTGGTGCAATGTTATAACTACAAGGGGAAAGGGAATTATGCGAAATATTTCTCACAGTTGAGGGTTGTCCGAGGAAATAAACAACAACCTCCAAGGAAAAATGGAAGAAATTACGCTCTCACTACAACTGAGTTGGATACAAACATCAATGTGGTGACAGGTTATGCTAGTTATTCATTCATTAATATAGAATATACGATTTTCATCTCAATATACACATTCATTCATATCATGAAAGATTAGTTTAATTATTCAAACACCACCTTATAATTTAGAGGAAAAGATAGTTGTGAAAAAATTGAATGGAGAAATAATTTTTACCATTGTTTATAACTCTTCCTTGAATAATGATTATGGATTGAAACACTAATAAAATATCCTTATTCATCTTTTAGTGAAGTTCGACAATATCTTTGGCATTGATTGGCTATCATTAAAAAATCCAAAATCAACATTTAGGAAAGGGAGATCACTCTTTACATCCCGATGAATCCTCTGATTCATTAGTAGTGTAAGGAGGAAGATGAATCTCATTTATAATCATGGAATCAAATTGGGATATTTCTTCCTTATGAGAATGAATATATTTGTCAAATTACTGAGACAAAGGAATGAATTATGCTTGAGTACATGCCTATCATAGGGCATTACATTCATGTATTCCCTGAGAATTTCATGGTATTCCACCTGACTGAGAGGTTGAGTTCTCAATTGATATTAATCATGGATATCTTCCTATATCAAATACACCTTATAGAATGGGCACTATAGAGCGAGGACAAATGAAGAACCAGTTACGGGAGAATTTGGAGAAGGGTTTTATATGACCAATTTTATCACCGTTGGGCACACCAGTCTTCTTCATCCATATGATGGATAGATCAATGCACCTGTTCATTGATTATTGTGAGCTAAATAAAATCATGATAAAGATCAAGTATCCCCTTCCACGGATAGATGACATATTTGAATAACTTCAGGGGGCCTGTTATTTCCCTATTGTAGAATGTCAGTCAGGATACCACCAATTAATGGTGACAATGGAATATATTCCCTATAATGCCCCGACTCCAATTACCCAGAGTCATTTCATTAGTACATAACATTCGAATGATCACAAAAGATCATGTCTCAAAATACCGATTAGTTTTGTAGCATTAGAAACAGTAGATATATACATAAGTATTAAATTACAACATAATGTGAGAAAAAAACTACAAAAACATCTTGTCTTCATATCCCATCATAATATCCCTATAGGTCATTCATAAAATACCACTTCACATACTAGGAAAAATTAAAACATTGAAAGGGGTGAGCTCCGATGCTTATTAAGGATAAAAAAATAGGGGATACTTTTATAAATATGCATCAACATTTAAGGCAATGTGTAACGAAAGAAAAACCATTTGAAACATTAAATTCAGCATAATATGGAAAAACTAAAATGAAATAATTCCATTTACTTATTCACATGGATATTCTAATATTCAAATAATCACATGAAATATCAATAACCACTTTCATAATAATGGAACACATAATTCCAGATTATCATAACCACATAGTCAAGGTCTTGTGCCAAGACTAAAAATAAGATTTTTTCCAGGCCTTGTTCCAAGACACTAGTTTGTCTCATGAGACCTACCAATGCATAGAGGAGATATAAATGCCTCAACTCATCACATACTAAGTCGAATTACTTCCTTATACGAAAAGGTTTAAACAAATCATAAACAATTCCCAAGATCCATAACATAATCTTATCACATAAAACAAGCATAAAGGAAACATAACATTTCCACATTTCAATAACACGATATCAATAAAACAAAGTAATATAATCTAAAAATTATCAAAACCATTTTCAATAACAACATAAGTGAAAAGTAAAACATGGTATTTGTTTCATTTAAAAAAATTAATGTCTTGTAGAGGAAGACAAAACTCAAATAATGGTCACGGCGGCGGAGAAGTCATTTTTTCCGCATAAGCAAGAAAAAAAAAATCCCTTTTGTCGTTTAATAAAATGATTCATATAAAAATATTCCTTTTTAATAAAAGTAAAAGTCAATGGGGTTTATACACCGTATAAAAAATGTTGTGTATAAAACAAAATATGACTCAATGAAAGAAGATTGAGACGAAGTCCCATACCTCGTGTCTGACTTGACTCGATCATTCTTTAATCTCCTAAATAATAAACTATAGTTAATTTATATTTTATTAAGAACCCTGTTCAATTTCATAATCACTTATTACCATGTAATGAACATTATTTAACAGTTTAATTTTATAACGGTCATTTTGTCGATCCTTGGTACTTGAGCCAAAAATAAAATTTTTATAATTACAAGTTGTTTATGTGGTAAAATATCCATTATCTCCAAAATTATATTCATGATCTAGATATCATATATATCATATATATCCAGTATATACATGCATTTATAATATCAGATAACATTTAGAGGTAAGAAATGAAATGCACCGTTCATGGAGATGGTAAGCCGTACGTATGCATGAAGGATATTTTCATTTCTATTTCGTATTTAATGGAATGAAATAATTATTATATAAAGGTATATTATAGTTAAAATAGAATATGATTATTAATATCATTTAACTCATTCCTTTATATTCCCC
Organism: Viscum album; assembly: GCA_963277665.1. Lineage (NCBI taxonomy): Eukaryota > Viridiplantae > Streptophyta > Magnoliopsida > Santalales > Viscaceae > Viscum > Viscum album. The sequence goes on from OY728127.1 coordinate 118,587,100, forward strand.
ACATATGGCGTTAATGATTCAAATCACTTTGAGGGGGCGGTAGTCTGCACTTCCTAAAATGAAATTATCATGTTTACCCATAATGTAAATCCTAAGGGTATGCCATAAATGAAAAATACAGAAGAATAAGGAAAATATAAACTTAATATATATCATATATATATATAGTTACATCTTAATTCCCACCATGAGAGGTGTTAAAAGAATATTGAACAATCATCATTTCATGAGGTAGTAATTCGCCACCCACAGAAACAATATGTTCTTTAACCATTAGATGGAGGTGTGTTTAAGAGTATTTCAAATCCTTATCATAAAAACATCCAAGTATATTGAAGATACTATTGTTTTTACCATATAAAATAATAAAATGGGTATAGAGGGGTTGGATCAGCAAAATAAAACAAAAGAACATAAGAGAAGACATTACCTTTAAATTGGGTAACCCCCCTTAGTTTGGATCAAAAAGGTTTCTTAAAGAGAATTATTCCTAAGGTAAGGCTTCTAGGATTTAGGGAGGAATGTTGGGAGGGTATTCAGGCCGAGTTTGGCCATGTAAAATGGATTTGTAGGTGTTAATAATGTGTTAGATTTTGTTTCCTTTTATAAGAGGAGAAGAGGGGCTCTTTTGGAATGATTGAAACAATACTTTATTATGAAATGATTTTCGGATTTTTAAGGTCCCAAAATGATATATTTCCAGGATAAGGTGATAAGGGTTCGAAATTCACCCATAAAATAGGCTTTAGACAATGGTATGTCTTAGATTTTACCTTATCTATTAATTTTATTTAAATCGTTAATTAATGAGGTAATCACTTCATCATCATGGTTTCATAAATTAATTTATATATTTAATGTATAAAATTATAAAAAAATACCATGATATAGGAAATATTTTTAGCCTTAAAATGTCTATTTATGGGCTAATAGATCATTTATTTAGACAAAATTAAAATTGTTTTACTTAGGTGTTTATTACTTTTGATATATTTTCCTTTCATAAAAAAATAAAATGATAAAATGTCACTATCACACAAAAGTGATTCCATGGGGTATCTAAGTTGGAAAAAGGAATTAAATGGTCGAACATGACACAAAAAATATCATTAAGACACATATTGAGGTAATTTAATATTATTTGATATTATTTAATTACCCTTAACTAACCGATTACTAATTAATAATGATAATTAAAGATAATTGTCGTCGTTACTATTCATAATGTCCAATAAAAACAAGTCTTAATTACATATTTTGGACCTTATGATTCCAAATATTGAATATATTTTACCTAATTCCAAACACATAAATTCTAGTAAATAATTTTAAAATAAATCTCATTCTCAAAAACAAAGGTAGATTTTTAAGTATTACAATCTATCAAAAGAATGACTTTTTTTACATCCAATTGAAAAGTGAAATTACATCCAATGAAAAAAACTGTTTGAAGTGATAAAAACATAATTAAATTATAATTTATAACAAATTAAGATGAAAATATAACTATATATATAAGTTGGATCAAAAGGCACTTTTGAAATAAAATACAACATTTTTCACTATTCATAAAAAATGAACATTATTAGAAAAATAGCAAAAATTCACCGTATCCTATATTTGATATTCCAAATTCAAAAATGATTTCTATTTTACCAATTTAATAACATATATGTTTTATTAATAAATTATATAGTTAATTCCTTTTGTACAAAAAATTGCGTCTTTTTAAGAAATAATAACTATCAAAAGATTGACAATTGTTTATGTACAATTTCAATGTGAAATTAATTATAATGACAACCATTGGAATAAATGGTAAAAATATATTCTAATTATACTTTAAAACCACTAAAAATTATAATTTATCAAAATAAATTATTTGGATTAAAAATGTTGTTTTTAATTAAAATTTTTTACTATTCATCGAAAAATCAATGTTCTTAGAAAAATACCAAAAAATTCAACATAGGCTAATTTCGAGATTATGAATCCAAAAAATAAGTCCATTTCGAAATATAAAATTTATATAATTTCAAAAGGTGGGTATTACTATTCATAAAAGCTACTTCTATTAGTCGCGGTGGGTTATAATCTCGAACTTGTGTACAATTCTAGCTAATGCATTATTGAAAGAGAAGCGTATCGTGGATGCTTGGGGTGTTACATTATCCCCTCCTTCAATAAATTGTATCCTCACAATTTGAATGTTTTCTTATAAAATAAAAGGATGAAAATATAGAATACATTTTTGGAAAACCCACATCCAAAATAGGGTTAATAAAAATATAACATTAAAACCAAGGAAAATAATTACCAAGGTCACCCGAGATACCCCGTAATTGGATTCTATGAAAAAATGGATATGTAGGGGAAAAAACCATCAAGGTATGATGGTGATTTATAGAAAATAGGACTAGGAGAATGATAACTACTAGAAAATCACAAACTTGTGATGGGTAAAAAAGACTTTGATTCCCCCCGTAGGAAAAGTTATCCGACAACGTTTTTGTTTTAATTTTCATTTCAAAATGTTGAAGAATTTATTTATGAGATTTTCTAAGAATGTAAGGAAATATAATTACTTGTCATGTAGACATTCATTCCTTACTAAATTTTTACCACAAACCCATCTTTCACTCCAAAAGGGAATAGAACTCAAAAATATTCTATTTATCCTAACCGTATAGGGTTCCAAAAATAAATTTATAATTCATCTATAATAACTAAAAAACAACATTATATACTCCAGGGACTTCACGTAGTCCAGTGGTAGGTGATAAATATCAATCGCACTATGGTTGTGGGTTCGATTCCCACATCTTTGTCTGACGTGATGGGTTATCACATGGTCTACGTGTTGTCCTTTTTATAAATATCCAAAAATAACCTTAACAATAGAATACAATATAATCTATTCCATCCTTAATATTTATCCAAAATACCTCTCTCCGTACATTATTTAAAAGGTCTCTAAAATCCAAAATCATTTGTAACATCATATTCCCCAAAGAAAGTAATGTTTCTCTTATTGTCACGTACAAAAATATGATTACCTTGATCATATTAAAACCATAATAAAAACAAAAAGTAATGTAGTACAATCCATATATATCACATTATTCTTATAACCATTATATATTTTATGAGTCCAAAAAAATACAATAATTATTCCACTTCATCTATAGTAAAAGCATAAGATTTGGCTAGCTCTCTTGGCCTTTTCTGAGGTCAGTTTCCTTGGCGCTTAGGGCATTCATTTGCATAATGCCCCATTTCTCTACAATTGTAGCATTCAACGTTGATTGCCTATTTAATTCCCTTTGTAATAATGATTATGGTGACCTTTTTCTCCACATTTGTAACAAAATCCCATTCCTTTTAGGAAAGTATCGGGGTGTTTCTTACCACACTTATCACATAATGGAAAATACCTCTTTCCATTTTTTCCATTATCTGTCTCTTGATCCACCATTCTCTTCTTCTCTTGCTTTACTTTTTTGTCATAATATGTAGAGAATTTATTTTCTTTCTTTATAGCACACAAGAGAATATCTTCATACGATGAGATGGATTGTGATATTAATGCTCGATGAAGAAATAGTTTTATCCAATAAAAGAAAAGATCAATATTACTTCATGGGTTACATATAAAATATGCATCATGCCTCGCTGTCCCTGTAATGATAGCCTGATACTTTGCGACATTATCATCCTCATTTTGTCTCAGACTCAAAAATTGTCTTTCAATATCTGCTCAATGGTCACAAGGAATGTATTTTTCTAATAAAAGATACATTAACTCCCTCAATTCCATATTTGGTACTTCATCATCTTACTTTGTGTTTTGAATCAATGACCACCATTGATCAGCATCTCCAATGAGGTGGTAAACTGCCACAACCACTTTTTCCCTTTCACTACTCCCTAAAGCCTGAAATTTTTTCTCTAGGGAATTTATCCATTACTCAGCTACTAATGTATTTTTACCCCCATTAAATGTTGGTGGTTTTGCCTCATGAAGCAGTCTAACATTGATCCTCCATGTTATAGATCAGGGTTCTCCATGTGAGTAAGGATATTATTCGTAACCTGAGTGAATTTTCCCAGTATAGATATAATATGATCATCACCAGTTCTATCACCTTCTCCAATATAATTATCTCGAGAAGGAGATAAATCCGTACATGGAGTGCATGCATTGATTCAGTTTCCATTCCTTCCACTAAGCTCCATTTCTAAACAATGTCACAAACTAGATTAGATTATGAATCGAAATAGACAATTCCAAACTTGTAATATACTTAACATAAATTAAATAGTTTTTATGGATATAATCCATAATAATAATAAGTTTTTCTTTGGGTAACATAATCTCAAAAGAGGGGATATTTGTGGATCCCTAAAAAACAAAGGTTATCAAAAGATGGTCGATACCAACAACAATAACTAAGATGCGATGTTTTCTTGGTTTGGGGATATTATTGACGTTTTGTGAAATATTTTTCATGATTTTCTAATCCACTAACCAGGTTGACTCAAAAAGGAGTTATGTTCGTGTGGATGGAGGAGTGTAAAGAAAATTTCAAGTAATTGAAAAGAAGGTTATCCAGTGCACATGTGCTCACACTACCTTGTAGTGGAGAAAGGTTTGTGATCTACAGTGACGCATCCAAGAAGGGATTGGGGTGTGTTCTCATGAAAAATGATATGGTGATAGATTATGCCTCACGACAGTTGAAAATTCATGAGAAAAATTACCCAACTCATGATTTGGAGTTAGCTGTGGAAATCTTTTCATTGAATATTTGGAGGAATTATCTTTATGGTGAAAGGTGTGATATTTATACTGATCGAAAAAGTTTAAAGTATAATTTAACACAAAAGGAGCTAAATATGCGCCAAAGAAGATGGTTGGAGCTAATTAAGTATTAAGACTACTAAATTAATTACCACCCTAGGAAAGAAAACAAGGTGGCGGATGCATTAAGTCGACAAGAACATGATATCTTATCCATGATGAGGATCACAAAAGAACCGATATTTATGGATTTTCAAAGGATGGACCTTGGAATTATAATGAAAGGGGGAAAATCTTATCTTTCTGAAATGAATGTTCACCCATTTATACATGTTAATATTAAAGAGGCTCAAAAATAGGATTTAGAGTTATAACATAAGGTGAGAAACGTTCCGGAATTCAACCTTGATTGTGATGGGATAATAAGGTTCAGGAATCAGGTTTGTGTACCTCCAATCCCCGAATTAATGGAGTTGCTAGATGAATCTCATAGTTCTTCATTTCACATTCATCCTGGAAGGAGAATGATGTATAGAGATTTTAAAGAGTACTTCTTGTGGGATGGTCTGGAAATAGATGTGGGTAAATATGTCTCTCGATGCTTGGTTTGTCAGTAAGTTAAATCTGAGAGACAAAAGTATAAAGGGATGTTACAACCATTACCCATACCAGAATAGAAATTGTAAAAAATCACTATGGAATTTGTCTCTCGACTTCCTAAAACATCCAAAAGTAAAAATTCTATCTCGGTTATAGTTTATCATCTGATGAAGTCGGCACACTTCATTGCTATTAGGAAATATTTCTCTCTGGATCCGTTTTCCAGGATATATGTAAAGGAAGTTGTAAGATTGCATGGAGTACCACATTCCATTATATCTTATCGGGATCTGAGGATTACCTCGAAGTTCTGGCGAATTCTTCAGCATACTGTAGATATATAGTTGAGTTTCATGACTTCATATCATCCTCAAACAGACGGTTATTCTGAGAGGACAATTCAAACTCTAGAAGACAAGTTAAGAGCTTGCTCTATGGATTTCAAAGGTGGTTGGGTTCAACACCTAACTTTGGTGGAATTGTCCTATAATAATAGCATTCACTCCAGTATTGAGATGGATCTTTATGAAGCTATCTATAGAAAGAAATGAAGAACTTCAACTTACTGGGATGAAGTTGGGGAATGAAAGATATTAGGACCTGATCTTGTTGATGAGATGGCAGAAAAAGTCTGATCTATTCAACAACAATAAGAGCATCTCCGAGTTGATAAAAAAGTTATGACGACAACCGAAGAAAAGACATAGAGTTTGAAGTTGGTGATAAATTATTCTTACGAAAATCTCCTTGTAAGAGTGTAATTATATTTGGGAATAAGGGAAAGTTGAGCCCTAGGTATAGTGGTCGTTTCGAAATACTGGATCATGTTGGGAAGGTAGCTTATCGATAGATGCTTCCATTGAATCTTTCTCAAGTTCATGATGTGTTCCACATATCTCTCCTGAGAATGTACATACCCAATCCTTCACATGTACTAAGCACTGAATTTATACCATTGGAGCATGATCTATCTTATGAAGAACAACCGATAGAGATTATGGATCATAGAGAAGATGTTCTACAGAATAATACCACTCGCTTGGTGAATGTTTTATGGAGGAACCAACAATTACAAGAAGCAACATGGGAGCTTGAGGATATGATGGGGGAGAGGTATCCTCATCTGTTTGTTACAAAGTGATGAATTTCGAGGGAGAAATTCATTTTATGGGGGGTAGAATGTAACACCCTGATATTTTATGAGAAATATATTTTTTATGTATTATGTTATATGAAAAGGAATCTTTCATTGCACACAACACTAGCTTGGCTTGCGCGACCTTCCTCGATAGCATGTGTAGTACACAATACTGAGTTTCATTAAACAATGATATATTATTATATTATTATGATGTAGCCATTATGAATAGTATTAACTGAATTTTAAATTTTATAAAATTATAAATAATCTTACACATTTTCTAGAATGAGGTATGAAAACAAAATCTATTTTTCAGATAAAAGAAGTATTTTTCAAAAAAGTAGTTTTACAACCTTTTGATGGTACACACATTTTAAAAATAGTTTTTGACATGTTTATAAGTTCAATATGACAAAATAAAATTCTAATTTGGAATCAGGATATAAAAATTTACTTTTGATAAATTATTCATATTATGCTGGTATCTTTTATATTTTGACGAATAATAAAAACACGCTATATTTTAATTAAAAACAAATTTTTTCATCACAATAATTTATATGGCTAGATTACCTTTTTAATTTGTTTAAAAGTGTAATTATAATATATATTTATCATTTAATCCAATTTTTTTCATTGGAAGTAATTTTACTTTGAAATGGGACACAAACAAGTGATGATCATTTGATAGTTATTGTTTCTTAAAAACAAGCTATTTGTTTTGATAATGGGAATTGCATTTAAAATAAATTAAATCACCTTATATGTTTTGAATTTGAAAAAATAGACATCATTTTTTGATTCAGAATATCAATTATAGCTTATGCAGAATTTTTGTTATTTTTCTGAAAAACGTCAATTTTTGATGAATAGTGAAAACACTGAGTTTTTGGTTAAAACCGACTTTTTATTTAAATAATCATTTATTTGATTTAAATTTATTTTATGTAAAAATTGATACATAATAATTATATAAGTTTATTTAAATTCATTGGAATCATTTTATAATAATTTTAGATTTATAAAAAATTGTATTGAACTTTTCACCGTCTTTTACCTACCACCTAGGAGCTTTTGCAATTGTTCGTAAAACATAATTTTACTGATTCTATGAGTTGAATTTCGAAAATCCAAGAGATACCGTTAATATAAAGGAGTAAAATGTGTTTTAATTAGATAAAAATAATTTTTACTGAATATAATTTCTTACTTTTATTTACCACGGTTAAAAGTAAATAGGGTAATTTAAAGTTAAAAGAAAATTATAATAAATCAAAATTAGCTTAACACTTGTCCAAACCTTATTGGATGAGTAATGGATTACCCTAGGACTTACTCAATATTTAATATTAATTATGTGTTTCCTCAATATGTAATATTATTTCCATCCTCCTACGATTGTTTAAATCAAATTTTACCCTTCGGTGAGTTTTTAGTAAAAGATATGAAATGAATATTTTGTCGTCATTCGTATGAGGTAGTTTTTGACTTTTCCGGCCAATGTATGAGAAGAATTTTTTTATAACTTATATGACATGAATGGATTTTTCGAACATTATTTCCAAGAAGCTTCCTTTACATGTTTTCATGTTTATTTTTAATCAAATTCTTTTAGTTTAAAAATGTATGACATGTTAAGAAAGGAAAAATGTTTTGAATTAGAAAGGATATTTTTCTCAAGAATGGAGTTCATGTGATTTATCAAAATTATTTTCCATCTAAGATAAAATAGTGTTCTAGTTCTATCCCTATTTTTACATTGATTTGATTGTTTTATAATGGAATTGGTTTTATGTTTCCTTTTATCTTATATGGGTTATGTTATGAAGACATGATATTTAAGAATCCCATTTTTATTACATGGGTTATGCTATGATGTATGATTTATGATTTTGTGGGACACATAAGAATGGTTTCATTATGAGATGGGTGGGACATATATCTCCCTCCAATGCATTGGGTAAAGATTTATATCTCATGAGATAGACATGGCAGGAATGGAAAGTTAAACCGGTTCAGTGATACAGGACTGGAACGAGGAGTGAACTTAGTTCAGTAATGGACTTTGTCCTCTATGATGGTCTTGGAAATTAGCTCTGACTAATACGAAATTCTCTTTTATGATTATGTGTGTATACCATAAAGATTCATGTTTTATGTTATGATTATTTTGGATTACTTTTCATTACTATGATTTATCCCATGACATGATATTATGACCTCTTTTGCAGGTTAATATTTTCGAAATGTTATGTTCTTATGAATATGATATGACTGATATTTCTTTTTTACCCTTACTGAGCATTTGAGATCACCCTTTTGTATGTTATCTTTTCCCAAGGCCAGGAAGAAGGATATTAAGTAGGATATGCCAAAAAGGGACTCTAGATGTGATGAAATAAATGGGAGACAATGTAGTTGATTTTATGAACCAGTTGTTTATGTTTCACAGTTTCTAAATACAATATACCTATATGGTCCTTTCATGGTTTTGTTATATGTTGTAATAAGTATGATTCAACTCTGATGTAATAATAATGTATGTAATGTATGAGTCATTATACATGAACTCTTTAAAAAAAATTATGTTATTCACATAAAAAGGGATAAAATACCATTTTCATTCCATAAAGTTATTCAGTCTACTGAAACATATTCAAAATACCATAATCCAAGTGTGTATGGTCATGGAATATTTTATCAAACAAGATGACAACACATTTATACCAAAACAACTATATTTGTAACAAAATAAGTCATAAAAAATAATTTGCACAAAAAACCATTAAAACCAAGGATTCACAGCAGCACATATCCTATAAATAAGGTTATAATAGTATGATAATGATGAAACTGAAATGATAAAGGCTTGTGCAATAGAATCCTACCTCAAATCCATGGCATAATGTAAACGCACACCCAAAATCACACACCATAAGACTATAAACCCTAATACTATAAAGAGAAGAAATAAATGAATATAAAATCAATCAAAAACCATGGAATAAAATATCTCTAACTCTAATAGGACTAGGGGAGATTATAAAAACAATAAATAATGATAGGAGGAAGAAGAGGAAGGATAAAGGAGATGGAATCTCACCTTCTCAACTCAAAAACTCATTCGATTCCACTATATCTACATCCTTATATAAAAGTGAAAGGATTGAAACTTTTTGGAGAGACTCCTAAGGCCTGGAGAACAAGAGAAAAAATATTGGAGGCCAAAAGAGTAAGAATTGTTAGATTTATGAATGATACAATTTACCTTGTCAATTATGGATGATTTTAGAGACATTGAAAATGTGTCTCCACTCTAAGACTATTCTGAGCTCCAAAGAGGTTAAATCGATAATGGGGGCGAGGATAGGGATATTGGTTTTGGGTGGCAGGTGGAATCACCGATAAATATTAAATACTGAATTAGATAAAAGATAAAAAATTTATTTTTTAAAAACTGGAAATGGGCACATGGGTAGACCCAATGCCTAAATAATTAACCGAAATTCACCATGATAATAAATTCATAAAGGTTCCAATAGGATATGTTAGTTTTAATATATTAGTTTAGGCCATGTGGGATGTAAAATTGGTGAAAACGGATGAAAAACAAAGGAGTTATAAAAGAAAAAAAATGAGGTTTTAAAAAAATGGAAATGGACTCATGGTTGGCCCAAATCATGAAGTAACCACCCTGTCTCTGAAAACTCCTAAAAAAGCAATGGGGAACCCAAATTAGGGTGATTAAACATAGATGAAACATATAAATTAAATATTAATTTCAAACAAGACCCACGAAAAGTATAGGCATTTCAAATTAATCGGATCAAAATAAGGACATGAAAAATCGGGTGTGACATGGCCATATTCCAATCGATAAGGAACCCATGCACCTTACCGCTGAAATTTTCTCCCATTTATAAAATTAAATTTTCATTTAACATTTTAATTTCAGATACCCTTATTTCAATTATACAAATTCATAGGTTACCCTTTTCCTAGCTAAAACACAGCCATGCACATAATTCTTGAAATTTGGGTCCTATTGTAAAAATAATAACTCAATTTTCTACTCATGCATCCATTTACATATTAAAACATATCCATAATGTTATCATAAGTAGTAACACAACAACAAACTATAACAAATAATAATTACACAACATAAAAACATGATATTAACAGAGGAAACATGGAATATAAACACACAATAATGTTATATATATCCCCAAATTTGATCTCTATAGGGTCATATTAAAGACAATCAAAATATTGAATTCCATCCCAGGAACACAGTTAGAATTAAAAGGCATCCTACTAATTCTACTACATGGTATGTGATATGCATGGAATGTGAATCTCTATGTGCCTAAGATGATTCATGTAATGAAATTTCATTTCCATATATGTTCATGGAAACATTCAAACTTATAAAAATCATTAAGTAGTATAAAATACACCTTCACTCAAGGTGAAATCAAGGAAACTATAATATCAATCAGTATAAACATCAATTCCAATCACCAGACACTATGTCATTTCTCGTACATGGGGTGATCAGTCCATAAAATGACTATTAACCCAACACTGACTCTTTCTTAGTGTCCTGTCTAAAAAACCAATATAGAAATCCAATGAAAAAAGGAAAAAACACGAAGCACTAATACCACATTGTAACAACCAGAACTAGCTTTCATTCTACCCTATAGCCGGACCAGTCATCACATGACCTCAAGAATGTCTACCCATATGACCAAGGTTTCCAAAAATAAGTTAGGGTCTTTGGATATTCAATTGGGAGACTATACCCTCATATTCAGGGTGCACTGTGAAAATAGATAATTGACTCAGACAACTGAAAAGGCATATGTAATACATTAATCGACTAAATAATGAATGTACTAACTCTACATTATACAATTCATAAATTTCATTGTGATATTTATCATAAATTATTAAACAAAAATACATAATTTGCATTCCAATAATGAAATAATAAACGAATCAAAGCCCCAAGGGAGATCTCGATGAGCATCATGAGCTCCCACTTTGTCCTTCTCTCCTAACTCCAATGTACAAGTAACAGCCACAAGAAAAATTCCACAGTCCTACAATCAAGAATGTCAACCCAGTTACCCAGTACAATGATGGCCTGAATAAGGTTTGAGATATACATAATAGTAGGTCCGGTCCACCATTTTCTAGATCAATATATATGATGAAATATAAAAAATAGAGTGCAAATAAAAATTCAATAACAGAACTAAATAAATAATAAACATCCCATATTAGTTCTAAAGGGACACCAGATGGTGAAAACTGCTTAAAATAGTATCACACAAGTATACTTATCAATCATAAATACCATTCAACACATTAACATTTATTCCCTATTAAAACATTTTTTATCTCCAAGGTTCAATGGTTTCCCTACATCAATTTTAACGTCGGTTCATTCTAAAATTATAATAATTCTCCACCATTCTTTATTTAATCTCATTATTAATAGTTTTTATCCACATATCTCATTCATTTCATAATTCTTTATTGTCATTCACTTGGTGTTTGAATGTCATTTCAATCACAATATTTTTGATGTAGATCACTATGTCTAACACCCCAATTATCATCTGGTGTGGATCTCTATGTCTAACACCTTACAAATATGTACAAAGAAATCTATTAGGGAGGAAAACCATGTTCAAGTGACAACATGTAAATTTTTCTAGAACGCTATGTCTCGCACCCACATTTTCATTTATTTAGATAATTTGATAACTATAGGGGAGGAACACCATGTCAATGTCCAAACATCGATATTTTTCTATAATTCCATATGTAGAACCTAATTGTCAATAATTAACTAATTGAAAAATTAATTAATCCATGGTCAATAGTTAATCACTCAAGAATAACCCATATTCATTCTCGTACTAATCCAACGATTAGTGAAAATTATTAAAAACCATTAGTTAACCCCACAGTTAAATAAGTACCCAATTAAATTAATTAATTCATCAATTAATTAATCTTTTAACACATAAATCATTCCATAATTATTTATCCACAGTTAATTTTCCAAAACATTAATGCAAGTGAAAATATTTAATACACCATTAATTATCTCAATTTATCTAAAGCATCATATCACAATTAATCCACCGAATAATTACCTCAGTTTTCCAATTCAATATCATATAATTAATCCCACAATTAATTATCCATATTCCAATGTCAATCACATAATTAATTCAAAATTAATTATTAAATTCTAAATATCATCATTCCATAATTAATTCATCACAATTAATTATTCAAATAAAATCATAACTTATACATATTAATTCCCACAATTAATTATCTTTAATCAACATAATAATACATAATTAAATAATCATTAATTATATTATAGAGAAAAAAGAATCTTATAATTAATTTTCACCCAATTAATTATCATAACAAAACCAATTAAATATATCAATTATAATTCTCTAGGTTCTTAATTAATTTAGAAATTAATTATCATAACGTATCACATTCAGTATCTCATAATTACTTCCCTAATTAATTTTCTCAAATTATCTTACCCTCTACTCATTATTACCACATAACCTAAGTGCATAAAAATGTAAAGGGTAGATATTTCAATTCACATAACAGCAAGCTAAATGAATATATTAGTGTAAACATTATGTTTTAGCTTGAAGGAGGTGCACCTACGTTAGAGGGGTTTTATTACAAAAATGAAATTATGTAATTTGTCAAATCATTTTACACCAATAAACCATTTAATCATAATATTCAGTTAAAATTATCAACAAGAGTAATTAAAAAAATATTTTTTATTAATAATGCAATGTTGAGGACCCTATCTTAAGGAATTGGCCAACCTAATGATTTATAACTTAAACCGTTATCTGATCATGTTCACACACCTCAAAAAATAGATCATACACACTAGGAATTGGTCATGTCACCTTACAATGATAACAAGAACCCATAATTAGTGCGGTGAGGACCAAAACCCCTTTAATTAATTAACCACAAGAAAAAATAACCATAAAACCCTAATTAAATGGGGTAAAAATCAATTATCGGGTTTATTTCTTGACCGAAAAATTATGGCGATGAACCAAATCATGAAAAACTTCCACACCATCAATGATAGTTTTCAAAATATTGAACAATTGGTTATGAGACAACCTCCTATCCAACTATAATCATTATAATGGATAAAACTCAATTAATCAGGGCCTTAGGGTTTCATCCTAACATAGACCGGGGGAAGGAGAGCTAAGACTACCGATGCGACAAATGATATTTCAGGATAGGGACATACCGTGACTAGAGAGAAATCTTTTTTGACGGAACCATCATGATCCTCCAAACAGAGAGGAGCTGAGAAGAGGGGGGTGGTTTGTAAAAACTCGGATATTCTTTTCAGGTATGTTTTTCATTTTCCTAGAGTTTTTCAGAAAAGGGGTGTTTTGTGAAATTTTAGAAGTACATGTCGTGTACTTTATGAGTACACGCCGTGTACTCGGTTACCACAGGTAGCCATGTGCTGGCCGTGTAGCGGCCTTTTACATGGCCATGTGGGGTGACTTGGAGGCAACCTAATGCGGAGTATGGAAACATAAAGTACATGTCGTGTACAACAAAAGTGCATGCTGTGTATTTTTTTTTCATTAAATTCACTGGGGTCTCGTCTAACGGACAGAACAACCTTTGTTTAGGTCTCGTTAATCCGAAGGAGTCCATATAGATTCATATCATTGATGAGCCACCGATCCTCCATCCGTCCTCTGATTCAAAAACTGGTGAGTGCGTTGGAATTGCCGTAGTGAGTTCTCTCTTCTCCTATAGCATAGTTTACCAATTATTTCTCTTTTCCATCTTATCGTGGGTTGAACTTTTTAGATGTTTTTGTAGATCATAAATTTCCTTTGGAGATTCAATCCTCATGTTTCAAGTATATCGATCTCCTAACATCAAGCTACAAGGTTTTTTCCTTTCTGTTGAATGTCATTGATTATTTTGTGCAAATTCCTCCAATACCCTTAAACGGGGTATTGCGTATTTTCTGTTTTAGTCCAATATTATTAATGTTATGCTTTATTTCTTGATTAGTGGTTAATTTGATTGTGAATATGGTGAATTACTTATTTGGATGTATTACCCAAGCTTGTTTTGCATGTTTTGACAGTTGGGTCTAGTTTTCCTGTTTTATTTTTATGATATGTTGATATGCTATATAATGCTATCCATATAGTTCTTGAAGTTTACTTTTCCTGTTACGCGTGCTATACTTGTATGAATCACACAGGGCCGTGAGAACATAGTATAGTAGACCATAGTGAGAGTGGACGTAAGGGCTTCTCTAGAGTGTCTTTATAATACGATGTGAGACCACAGGGGTAATTGTAGTTGATTTCTAACTAATTGTGTCTGTAATTCCTTGACGTGGGCCACAGGGGGAATGAGACGTTGAGTGCTTCCCCAGAGTGCCTTTAGTATGATACGAGACTATATAGGGAATTTATGTTGATTGATTCCACAAAGAGTCTATTCTTTAGCTTAACCATAGGGGTGATACTTTTCATGCCTCCCAGAGGGTTTCTAGTGCATGTTGGTTGAACCATAGGGGTTAGGCTATGAGAACTACTCAGATAGATACATGTTTGTTCTACTGGCTTGTGTAGCTGCATAGTTGTTTGTAAATTAAATGCTAGAAACTGTGGATTATTTACTATTGAGTACTTCCCTATTTAATAAATTCAGTACTTTTAACTAACATATAATCATTGAATGTTAGGCACAAATCTCGTGGTGGTTGGCTACTGGGATTTAGTCTAACACCTTGTTTGGGAAATGATTTTGGGCCTAAGGAGATTATATTTTTGTAGTTATAGACAAGGGAAAGATCCCTTGTACTTATGTTACATGATATGCTGGGGAGCTGGAGAGAAAGGGACCAATCTTAGGCTTGTGATACTAAGGATTTGCCTTCTGTTTTACTTTTGTACATGGTTTAGTACTGTTTTCACGACCTGTCCCAGTGGGGCCCGAGCCACAACTCCCCAAACCCGCCTCCAATAGGCCAGGGGATGGAGACTAGCATCGAGTAGGCATACTACTAACATGGGATGCATTGCCTATAAACATGTACACAAGCACACACATCTCCAAGCCCACAAAGCTGAAAAGTAAAAACTACTAAAAAAGGAAATGCATGCATACACTAAAATACCAACCAACAGAGTACGACAACAAGTAAAGTACATTAAGTGTAAAACCCTGGGCCAAAAGTACAAGCCCACCAAAATAAATTCTACGTCAAAGTCCAACCTGTATAGAAAGGTACTGGGACTGTAATCTGTAGCCATAGGAAGACACCTCGGCCTATATGATCTCACTGAACACTATCTGGTCCTGGTCCGACTAGAATCTTATCAAAGGCTCATTCGTCTGCTCAAGACATGACAAGTGTGGGCAAAGCCAGTGCAGGGGTGAGGATAACAATACCGAGTAGGACACCCCGAAACCACAAAGGAAAAACAACAAGGGAAATACCACAAAGGAAAGATACAGTCATCTCCACACAGTATATTTCTACAGAACATATAACAAGAACATCTAGATATACTCATACATAGTTACCCATTGTGAAACCACTACTATGATCCACCTAAAAGATTCCACTAAGCATGTAACAAGGAGAACGCACTCCTAGGTCTGAAGAGAGATGTACGAAGTACTCGTTCCGAGAGAACATAGTCCACAAGTACTTTAGAATAAGATGTTCAAATGTGGATCACAACCAATAGCTATGGGGTGATTCCAACAGCTCAGTCTGAAGAGCATCGGCACCTGGGTAAATTTGGTCACGTCGATACCAAGAACTCTACATAGGGTTCCAGAAATGAATAGAGGATTTGGATTTATGTCTCACAGATGGGATTCCAAAAACTCTATTACGGAAGTCCTGTGAAAGGGATCATACTCTTGTATATAGGAAATGATACTCGAATCCTTCAGGTTAAAGACCAGGGGGTCGAACACTAAGGAAACAAGTCCAAGTCATAGAGGGAAACTGGCTCAAGCCTTGTGAAATAGGTTACACAACGTGTTGAATGGTTACACGCCGTGTTCATTGACTCCGGGTACTGCCCGAGTAAACGGCTCGTGTCACCAGTCCATGATATGTAAAACTCCACTACACAGCCAGTAGAAGAATCACATGCCGTGTTCCCTAACTCCGGGTACTGCCTGTGTAAACGGCCTATGTCTGGAATCAATGTCATGTAGGAAAGAATATACACAGCATGTATGTCTATTCATAGGTAGTGTTATGTCAAATGGGAAAAACCCATGTACCCAGACCGTATGCCCATACATGGTGTCTGTTCATGTCTTCTTCCTGTGTACCAGTACACGGGGTATCCCATGTACCATTACAGGGGGTAGCCCGTGTATCTGGCCGGGTCCAGCCGGGGAAGGGTATACACGTCGTGTCCTTGTCCGTGTACCCAACCCATGTCTGCATACTCCCAGATTACACTCCAGGTAGCCCAATGACAAAAACATGCCATGTAGCCCATAAAAAACTGCGTGTAGTTGGGATTTTCCAGAAACGATGTCTTCCTCGTTGCGCCTCGGCCAATCATTTGGTTTCCGATTCTGCTGTCTATTTTCTGTGAAACTCATGATGATGGGTCACCCCATCATCATGATTCTGAATCCATGGGTTTCAGGCCTTTGATCGGCTTCAAAATCCAATCCCGGTCATTTGTGAGGAAATTGTTCAATGAATGATATGTTCTGATCCGCTTCGATCAGTCTGTCGCCACCGTCATCGCACCACCATGGGGTTGTTCCGATGAAAGATCTTGTATTTGGGTTCGTTGTGTCACGAAACGGATGCGCAATGATCTTTCTTTCATACATCCATGAAGAACACGTAAAATGCACATGAATAATGCGAGAAAATTGGTGAGAAAGGCACAACAAATGGAGAGGGAGAAACATCAATCAATGTTCATGTCGATCGTGGTTTGTCATCGATAGGAGATTAAGAAAAACAAATACAACTTCAAGAATCAAATCCCCAAATTCCCGTAAAAAGCCCATCCCGCAAATATGATCGATCTATGGGATAATATATTCATGGATTAGTCCGCGTTCATCGTAGGAATCAAGAACGGAAAGAAATCACAAAGAGATCAAACTCCCTACATGGATTCACGGCATTCGTTGGCAAATATCGTGCCACCGTTTCATCATCGCCGACCAAGCTCGCCGAGAACACCATCGTCACGTTGGGAGGATATCTCAAGATCATTCCAAAGACACCATGGAAATTCAGGGTTTTGGGAATTGGAATCATGATCCCCTGTGAATTCTCTATTTAAAAATTTAAAAGAATTTTCTGCATTAAGGATTTAATAAAATATTTTTATTACACATAGGTCCAAAAACTAGATTTCACCACTGACCTATGTCGACCGATGTTAGGCCTTTCCTAAGGTAAAATCATTGTTTGAATGCAATGGTGCCCTCAGATTTCTGATCTGAGTACCCATTTTGGACTTATTACACATTTTCAGGAAATCCCCACGTGCACGTAAATTAATTAATTTAATTTAATTCAATCATTTGTTCTAGGATCACCAGGCCTCGGAACTACACGCCGTCTCGGAGCCTAGTCTCGAAAAAATTCACACGTAATATTAAAAATAAAAAATGGTAAAATCTGAGACATTACATCACACCAACCATAGGGATTTTTCATACCCAAAAATCCAAAACAAAGGCTACTCATAAAGATGTGGGTACTGCACACGAATCTGAGACTTCCTCTCCCACTTGCTCTCTGGGAGATTCCCGTGCTGCCATCAGACACACACCAAGGGAATAGCTCACCCACGAAGGTTATTCTCCGGCCGATCCAAGATATCTACTGGGTACTCAGCAAATGTCACTCCATCATTGATGTCCAGCTCACCCCAGTCAATAATGTGCGATGGATTATGAACGTACTTTCACAACTACGACACTTTGAAGACATTGTGTACCCGGTCCATCTAAGGAGGTAGAGACAAGTGGTATGCCAACTCACCAAATCTACTCTGAATCTGGAAAAGGTTGATGAGCTTTGGAGATAGCTTGTCTCCTCATCCAAATATCTACAATCCATGTTGAGGTGAGACCTGAAGGAATGCATGGTCTCCCTCCTCAAACTCCATGGGCCTCTGTCTCCTGTCGGAATAAGACTTCTGTCGACTCTGTTTAGTCTTCATCCGCTCCTAGATGACCTGCACCATCATTGTAGTAGCTCACACCATCACTGGGCCCATGAGTGCTTACTGTCATGGGTCCGTCCAGCAAAGTGGTGACATGCAAGGTCTCCTGTACAAATCCTAGAATGGTTCCATACCAATAGAGGAATGATAAATGTTGTTATATAAAAATTCCACCAGTGGTAGGTGATCCTCCCAGCTACGACCGAATTCATGTATGAAATCTCGTATCATATCCTCCAGAACCTGGATGGTCCACACTGTCGGTCCGTTAGTTTAAGGATGAAATGTTGTGATCAAGCGTAACTGAGTCCCAAAAGATTCCTCCAATCCCTTCCACAACCGGGATGTGAAACGAGCATCACGATCTGAGACGATTGTGGATGGAAGTCCATGAATCTGAACTATCTCTTTCACGTAGTGGTGTCCCATGTTCTCTACGGAACTTTGTTCCCATATGTCTAGGAATTGGGCCGACTTGGTCAGTTGGGAAACGATCACCCATATGGAATTGTGTCCCCTGATAGTACGTGGTAAAACCATCATGAAGTCCATGGATATCCCATCCCACTTCCACCCTGGCACCTCAAGGGGCTGAGTCAAACCTGCTGGCACCTAGTGCTCACAATTTACTTGCTGAAAAGTAAGGCACTGAGATACAAACTCTACTACACTCTTCATCATTCCTGGCCAACAGAACTGATGTCGGATGTCTGAGAACATCTTTTCCATGCCTGGATGCACCGCCAAGGGAGATATATGTAACTCCATCAAAACCTCCTCCCACAACATCATTGGTACTACTATACGCCCTCTAAAAAGAACAACGTTCTCCCCAACACTTGAATATCCATCGGCAGCATCACCTATAGATATCTGATCATGTAGAGTCTCATAGCTAGAATCCTCGAGCAGTGCTTCTTGGACTTGCTGTATGAATGGAGGGGTGACAACCATCTACTGAAGGTAACCTCCCTCATCTATATCCATGATGGATAACTGTAAAGAGGCCAACTACTTCATCTTCTCATACTGCATCTGCGAACTGGATTTCCTGCTAAGTTCATCGGCCACAATGTTCCCTTTCCCAGGAGTATAAGCGATCTCAAAGTCGTAATCCTAGAGGTACTCAAGCCATCAATTCGGTCTCAAATTTAGATCCTTCTCAGAAAAGATATATCTGAGACTCTTGTGACCAAATTAGATGATAAACTGATCGACCATCCGGTAGTGCCACCACATATTCAATGCGAAGACTACCACTGCCAACACAAGATCATGGGTCACGTAGTTCTGCACATGTGGCCTCAACTGACATGAGAAATAGGAATTCACGACATGACTCTGCATCAAGACACAACCAAGATCGCTTTGAAATGCGTCGCAGAACACTATATACTCAACACCCTCCTTCGGAAATCTCAAGATCGGGGTGCTCGTCAAACTCTATCTCAACTGCTGAAAAGCCTGCTGGCATCTCTTAGTCGACCTGAAAGGATGCCCCATTCAGGTCAAAGCTGTC
The DNA here is from genome assembly GCA_963277665.1 of Viscum album. Lineage (NCBI taxonomy): Eukaryota > Viridiplantae > Streptophyta > Magnoliopsida > Santalales > Viscaceae > Viscum > Viscum album. The sequence goes on from OY728127.1 coordinate 118,607,463, forward strand.
ATGGGTGATGAAATCTTGGAGAAATCAGTAATGAATTTCCGATAGTATCATGCCAACACAAGGAAAATCTGCACCTCCCTCACACTCCGGGGTGTCTCCCATTCTAAAACTGCCTCTACCTTTGCTGGGTCCACTGCTACACCATCTGCTGAGATAACATGTCCCTAAAAATGGAACTCTTGTATCAAGAATTTACACTTCGAGAGTTTCTCGTACAACGGTTGCTCTCGGAGTGTGTCCAGAACCATCCTTAGGTTCCTTTTGTGCTCCTCCTCAAATGCAGAGTAGAAAAGGATATCATCGATGAAGACCACCATGAACCGAACTAGATAGGGATGAATGATTCGGTTCATGAGCCCCATAAACATTTCTAGGGCGTTGGTCACACCGAAGGGCATCAAAAAGTACTCATAGTGACCGTAGCTAAATCTGAAATCAATCTTCAGTATATTATCATCTCGTACTCACAAATAGGGATAGCATGATGGTAGATCAACCTTCCATAACCATCGTGACCCTCTTAACTAGTCAATGATGTCATCGATTCTCGGTAGTGGATAACGGTTTTTCACGGTCACCTGACTCAAGCGCCGGTAATCCACACACAGCCTCAATCTACCATCTACCTTTTTGGAAAACAATACTGGGGATGCCCAGGGTGAAACACCGGGCCTCACAAAGACCTTCTTCTGCAAGCCATCCAGCTGCACCCTCATCTTAAGAAGCTCTACAGGATCAATTAGATATGCTGATGCTGATATCGGTGTCATCCCGGGTTGCAACTCAATGTAGAAATATATCTCCCGATGGGGAGGTAGTCTGAGGACAGCTTCTGGAAAGACGTCCTCATACTCAGCCACTACTGCTGGAAACTGGAAACTCGTAACACCTACTGCACCAAGGGATAGGATAGAAAATTGATATGAAATTAGATGTACTTTCCAATGCACTAGTCCATCCTATGCTGCCTCGGTCTCCTTTTCAATGATGAAGGATAACCTCATTACATCACTACGGACACACCGCACCCTTTTCCTAAAACAGTCAGTATTGACATGAACTGTGGATATCCAATACATACCCTGAATGTCATCGTAAGGCCTAAATGCTACCACCAAGAGGTTCCAACCAATACTCTCACCTCCAAGGGCCTGATCACACTACCTACAAAGGTGTGTGATCTATAAATCTTCTCTAATCGGTGTTTCTAAGCATAAGGGTTGAGTCAAAGTCGTAAATGGAATCTCAAGGTCTCGAAAAAGATAAGAAGCTAGAAAATTATTACTAGCACGTGTGTCTATCAGTACAGCATCCAAAGTAGAAAAGACACAGATTGTACCTGTACTCATACTGGGAGTACCTGGGTCAAAAGCATCCACTTCCTGCAGCTATCCTTTCCTCTATCCACCAGCTCCCTATGCCTGTGATGGACCTCCTGGGGGGTGGTGGGGGTAAAAGGTCAAATCACCGACCACCTCCATCTGCTCTCCCAGCTCATCTACCACATCCTCCACCCCACAGATCAGTCTGCTCCACACATTAACTCTGCCTCGGTGGCCTATCCTCTGCTCCAGTGTTAATAGTACGGCGGGTCGGACAATCATAGGAGAGATTTCCCCTATCATCGCATGAGTAACATCACCACTCTCAAGGCTGGCTGGATGTAACCTACGAACCCTGTACAAAAGATTCCATGTCCTGGGATCTACTCTAGAAATGTCTCCCATGCCAGGGACCCCGATGTCAGCTCCCTAATGTCGAGGTATCTACTCCAACTTGCTCACCACTGACAACTGCTGGCTGTCTCGGCTGTTCCAAGAAGAACTCAACCAACAAAGCCTGCTCAAGCACCCCATAATAAGTTGGAATTCTCATAGGGATGAGGTTATCTCAGATGTCTCCGTGCAATCCCCACCCAAAATTCAGAGCTCTGAATTACTGATCCCTGACCATATCCATCAAGTGCTGAGAGTGGTAAGTAATCCTCGATGAATAGTCAGCCACCGTCATGGTTCCCTACTGGAGCTGATGAAGCTCATGTATACGTACTGCTCCTAGAGTAACTGGTGAAAACTAATCTCTAAGGAGATGCTCAAACTCTGACCATGTAAGATTTTCCTCTTCATGATTGTGGATAACCAAACTCCACCATTTCCCTACCGAGCCAAGTAGAAGGCTCGCCGCCCAGATCACCATCTGGTCTGTTGGTGTCCTGTGTAAATGGAAGACTCTTGTCACTACCTAAAGTCTGCCCTCTACTGCCCGAGGGTCAGGCTCACCCCGAAACCTGAGGGGTCTCTGTCTCTGAAACTCATGGACTGCGCTCAGCCTGTGCTCATCCTCTATTGGTATAACTGTCACTATACAATGCTCCACAATTGGTGGAATAACTAGCACACGACCCGGATGTAAAACTGGGGGATCTGGTCCATGCATCGAAGCTTCATCACTGAGGGGGTCATCCTCATGATCAAGCTGATGGGTCCTAGAGGGTGCGTGTTGCGGAGGTATCCTATAAATAAAAAAGATGTATCTCAGTCAGTGAGTATATCTTGAGAGCTGACTCATAAAGGACATGGAAACCAAAACACATTCCTGTATGATGCATGTATCATTATTTTCCCCTGCAACTAGTGTTCTCATGTTCCGAGTCTAAAAGTAAGTTATCAGAGTCTGGGTGTATGGATTCGTCGGCTGCCAGCACCAACCCTAGGGACCCTGGCCCGAAATCCGAACTCAAATCACTTAACACTGTTTCCCCAAACCAACTCACAAACTCTTGGTCCTAAGTTATAACCGACCACCTCTGATACCACTCATTCACGACCCGTCCTAGTGGTGCCTGAGCTGCAGATCCCCAAGCCCGCCTTCAATAGGCCAAGGGCTGGTGACTAGAACTGAGTGGCATACTACTATCATAGGAGGCATTGCCTATAAACCTGTACACACGCACACACATCTCCAAGCCCACAAAGCTAAAAAGTAAAAACTACTAAAAAAGGAAATCCATGCATACACTAAAATCCCAACCAACAGAGTACGTCAGGAAGTAAAGTACAGTAAGTGTAAAACCCTGGGCCAAAAGTACAATCACACCAAAAGAAAGTCTGCAACAAAGTCCAACCTATAAAGAATGGAACTGGGACTGTAATCTGTAGCCGTCGGACACACCTCGGCCTGTCTGAGCTCACTGAACACCCTCCAGTCCTAGCCCGCCTAGAATCCTATCAAAGGCTCACTCTTCTCCAGAAGACACGACACATGCAGGAATTTCCAGTGTAGTGGTGAGTATAAAAATACTTAGTAGGACACCCCGAAACCAAAAAGGAAAAACATCAAGGGAAATTCCACAAAGGAAATATACAGTAAGCTCCACAATGTATATGTCTACAGAACATAAAACAAGAATATCTAAATATACTCATAGACGGTCGATCATCGTGAAACCACCACTAAGATCCAGCTCGATGATTCCACTAACCATGTATCAAAGACATCACACCCCTAGGTCTGAAGATAGAGGTACGGAGTACTCGTTCCAAGAGAACACACTTCAAAATTACTTGATAATACGATGTTAATATGAGGATCACAACCAATAGCCATGGGGTGATTCCAACAACTCAGTTTGAACTATTCCTCTTAGTAGAGGATCGATGCCTGAGTAATGTTGGTCATGTAGATACTAAGAACTCTAACTAGGGTTCTAGAAATGAAGAGAGGATCTGGATCTAAGTTGCACATAGGGATTTCCAAAATCTCTATTCAAGAAGTCCTTCTGAAGGTATCCTACTCCCATATGTAGGAAATGATAATTTAAACCTTCAGGAGAAAGGCCAAGGGGTTGAACCCTAAGGAAAGTAGTCGAAGTCAAAGAAGGGAACTGGATCAAGCCATGTTTAACAAGTTACATGACATGTAGAATGGTTACACGCTATTTCCCTTGACTCCGGGTACTGCCCACATAAACGGCCCATGTCATCTGTCCAAGCTGTGTAAAACTCAACTACTAGGCATGTTGAAGGATCACACACCATGTTCCCTGACTCCGGGTACTACCCCTGTAAAAGGCCCAAGTATGGAATCAATGTCGTGCAGGAAAGCATATACACTGTGTGTAAGTCTATGCACACTCCATGTTATGTCAACTGGGAAACACTCATGTACCCTGGCCATATTACGGTACATGGTGTCCGTCCATGTCACCTGCATATGTACCAGTACACGAGGTATCCCGTGTATCTGTCCGAGTCTGGCCAGGGAAGGGTATACATGCCATGTCCTTGGTCATGTACCCAACCCGTGTCTGTGTACTCCCAGAGTACATTCCAGGTCATCCACCGACGAATAAACGCCGTGTAGTCAATACTACATGCCATGTAGTTGGGATTTTCTCGAAACTCCATCTTCCTCGTCACACCTTGGCAGATCATCCAGTTTCTGATTCTAATGTCTGTTTGCCGTGAAACTCCGAACACTGGGTCACCTCGTCATTGTGATGCTGAATTTGTGGGTACCAGGCCTTCGATTGGCTCTGAAATCTTATTTTGTTCATCCATGCAGAAATTTCTCGAAGAACGATATCTTCTAATCCACATCTATCCATCTGTCACCACCACTGTCGCACCATAGTGGGGTTGTTCTAATGCAAGATCTTCATTTTGGGATCGTTGCGTCACGAAACATATTTGCAACGATCCGTCGTTCATACCTCCACGAAAAACATGTAGAGAACGTATGAAGAACGTGTGAAAATCAGGGTGAAAGGCACAACAAATCGAGAGGGACGACCCTCGATCGATGTTCAGGTCAATCTTAGTTCATCGTCATTAGGAGATTAAACAAACCCAAAACAACTTCAAGAATCACATCCCAAAATTTCTGCAAAAATCTCATACCACAAATAAGATCAATCTACGAGCTAATCTGTTCATGTATTAGTCTATGTTCATCATAGGAATCATGAACGGAAAGAAATCACAACGTGATCAGATGCCCTACTTGGATTTGCAGTGTTCGTTGACAGAGATCTGCTCTCTGCGTCGTCGTTGCCGTCGAAGGTCGTCAAGAACACCATCGCCGCGTTGGGAGGTTTTCTCTTGGGCATTATAGAGACTCCAAGGAAATTCATGGTTATGGGAATTGAAACCCGGATCCCTGGTGAAATCATTATTAAAAAAGTTAAAATATTTCACCGTAGTAAGGATATAATAAAATATCTTTATTACAGTTAGGTCCAAAAACTAGATTTCACCACCGACCTGTGCCAGATGATGTTAGACCTTGCCTAAGGTAAAATCATTATTCTGAACACAATGGAGCCCCCATATTTCTGATCCGAGTACCAGTTCAGGAGTTATTCATCTTTTTCAGGAAAACCCCACGTTTGCGCAAATTAAATTATTTAATTTAATTCAAACATTTGTTTCGGGCTCACAGGGCCTCAGAACAGCATGCCGTCTCAGAGCCTGGTCTCGAAATAATTTCCACATAATATTAAAAATAAAACATGGTAAAATCAGATACATTACATATATATTTCAGAATTATTATTTTTTTGACTACTTTTCTAGGAAAATATGTATCATGCATCATTATATATATATATTCTCTCTAGTTGTTTCTTTATATGTCTTCCATTGTCACTATTGTTTGGTATTATTAGTTATTCTGCCATTGTATATATGTTTGTTTCTTTTGTTTACTCTACCAATGAGGGCATAGTTTCCCATTATCACACCCAGGGCCCATGGTGCTAGACAGAAACCTCTGGCCATTGGGGAAATGCGCTTGAGTCCATGTTACCAACCGGGTATGGGGAGACTTTGGGTGGAATCCAGAACTGGGATGTTAAAAAGTGTTATCAAAGTGTTTCATTTCTCTTGGGTTAATGTTTACAGACTTCATCCAGGGATAGAAAGGAATAGGTACATGGAAATAAGTTATTCCCAAAAGTAGCTAACACATGTATAGGTAAAAGACAACCTACCTCATTTATTTCAATTTTATGGTTTTGAATTATTACGGTTGATTTTAATTCACATTAGTTGATTCACATGACTTGTGGCGTTATTGTTGAGAATATTGAGGTTATATATCTATTTCAACTAGATGAAGTGAGGGTATTCCATCTCATGCATCATATAGACACTTTTTAGAAAACACATTTCATGCATTATTGCAATCCAATTTCGAATGCATTAGCTATTGAATTTTGTTCTTATAGATTTTGTGTAAAATATTCATGTTGTTATGATAGATTCCTTGATAAAATAGATACTATTTGATAGGGTATTTTTTATGTATTTCATTATTGGATGAACATCTAACTTTTGTTCTTGAGGTGTTATGGGTCCTCATAGATTGAAATCAGGTGGATCATTGTTTTTTGACTGGTTATAAATTGTTTAAGATGAAAATATTTGATTCTCGTGGAGTATGGGCCCTCACGGATCAGAATTTGGATTCTTTTTTCTTATTTAAGTGTTTTATGGGCTCCGGAGTAGTTTCCATGGCTTACTGTATGGAAAAACCTAAAATACATGCCGTGTATTCTTGACTACACGCCATGTGTTATTCTATTTGGGAAGAATCATATTTTTCCAAAGTACACTCCATGATTTTATGTACACGTCGTGTAGCCTCTAACCATGTCATAGGCTATGTGGGCAGAGGAATGGGATGAGGATTTCCTTGTGAAAACACACTGTGTACCATATCAATACATCATGTAGTATAACCCAGGTACCTGACCGTGTCACTAACAACACGGGTCGGTGTATCATTTCACGAACATGCCGCATTTTTTTGGAACACGTTGTGTAGTGTCATCTGTGTAGCTGGTCGTGTAGCTAACAAACATGGGTGAGTTGTGACTTTTCAGTATAGGTTGTGACCATACGACACATGCCATGTAGTGTAACCTAGGCACACAGGTCGTGTCACTAACAACATGGGTCGGCGAATCTTTTTGATGTACACGCTGTGTCTATCTAGAACACGCTGTGTAGTCTTGTCTTAGGAGTTCCATGTGGCTTAACTATGTAGAAGTAATAAGGTAGGTGAAGATGATTCAAGTACATTTCGTGTGTCTGGAGAACACATAGTGTGATTGGAGTGTTACATGACCAGTTTAGGCAGGAGTACGCACCCATGTAAATGACTTAAGGGAACACACATTGTAGGAAAAGTACACATCATGTTGTCTTGTTTTGTGATACATGACTGCTTTCTTTCTCATGTGTCCTTTTTAGGATCCATTTTTCTGTAATTTATGACCTTGATATACGGTGTGCAATTGACCAAGCAGATTCATGCAACTGAGACGTCCTCTAGTTGTCTGTGAGTTGTAGGGGTGTGATCAAATGCCAGATATGCCTGATCAGGGACTTCCTATAAATCCTCATGTTGGGCGAGCTTTGGTTCCAGCAGTGATACTGGTTATAGGTGCTGAAGCGCAATTTAGGGAAGGGTGTTTGAGGATGATACAGAACTTATAGGAAGCTCCGCCTCCTGCCTCGACTATGATAGTCTTGACACTGGTTTTCCAGTAGCAACATCCTCCCACCTTCTCAGAGGATGGAGGACCTCAAGATATAGAGTCATGGGTAGAATCCATATAGAAGATCATTGAGAATATAGAGATGCCTCCAAAAAGGTGAGTCAATCTTGCTACCTACAAGCTATGAGACTCCACCAAAAGGTGGTGGGGCGTGATCTCAAAGGTGGGTCATTAACATGTTTTGGCGTCAGAAGTGTTTAAGCACGTCTGTTATGACTACTTCTATCCAGAGAATTTGAGGGCCTACTGAGCCCGGGGGTTCATGAGTCTGGAGTAAGGAACTCTTTCGGTTATGGAGTATTCCTCCAACATTATAGAGTGACAACATTTCACACCCCTCTTGGGCGGAGATGGGATGTTATTGGTAAGGTTGATTAAGGATGGTCTTAGATGGGAGATCCACCCACATGTGAATTTCTTCTGGTTGACTTCGTTTGATTCTATCATCAACCGGGCGCTGATTGCGGAGCACAATCTGAGAGATTCTGGAGATGAGAGCTAGGGCGGTTCTGTTCCTGAGTTATTGCTTCGCCAGCTGATATCAAAAAGCACCGTAGGGAGTCTACTCATGGTGATCTGAGGTAGCGAGACACATCTTCAGGTAGCAAGGTTGTATGATATCAGTGTGGAGGGGCAGGGAATACAAGGCCGAAGTACCAGAGAGACCTAGTGGAGTGCCGATCTTGTAGCAAGATGGGTCACCTTCAGTGTTTTTGTCAGGTTTTCTCACCAGCATCTGGTGACAAGGGTTCATCCATGACTCCTCATTCAGAAGAAGCGCCACCAGTTTCTCAACCATCTGTGAACATGAGTTCTTCCGGATGTTCGGGCTGAGGTGGAGGTTGCGACCATGGTGGTTAGTCACTGGTCTTTCAGTGACTGTAGGGTGGATCTTCACACGGTGGTCAGGAAGGATGACAAGGTCGTCATTCAGGTCATACATTTGCAGTGGACCAGACACACCAAAAGCAGGATCCCGGACCCTATACAGTTTGAGGTACTATCTTAGTAGCCTTAGTTTTATCTTCTGCACCTTTTGATACAGGGGCTTCACATAGGTTTATATCTATTACTGTCATGGTGATCCTTGGTATCTGAATCTTTTCTTCTACTGATATCTTGATGTTATACACTACGTTGGGGACTAGAACAACTAGTGTTCGTTAGTGAAAGGAGTTCCCTCTTGAGGTTGGTGGGTGTCACTTTTCATGGAACCTCTATGACCTAGAGATGACAGGATACGATGTCATTCTCGTAATGGAATAGCCAGTTACCCTCTAGGAATTTGTTGGCTGTTATCACTACAGGGTTAGTTTCATATCACTAGAGGGTGAATCATTTCTTCATAAAGGCATGTGGGATGTCAAAGCGAGTAGAACAGGACCTGAGTATCATGGGCTAGAAGGAGTTACAACCCAGATTGCAGTCTATATCTGGATGACCGTTGGACTTCATAGTTATATATTCCTCCAGTGGTGGATTGTTTCAGGGACATCATTCTAGAGGAAATCTTAGATTTTACTCCAGAGCATGAGGTAGACTTTTTTATTTAGCTTGGGCCCAAAGTGGAACATGTTTCCATTCCTCCTTATAGGAAGGCTACACCAGAGTTTCATGAGTTCAAGAAGAAGTTGTAGGAGTTGAAGGAAAAGGGTTTTATTCAACCCAGTACAACTCCTTGGGGATCACGTATCCTGTTTTCGAAGAAGGAAAACAACACCCTCGGGCTTTGAGTGTATTATCGGAAACTGAACCAGTTGATGGTAAATAAGAGTTATCCTTTCCCGAGAATTGATAATCTATTAGATTAGATTCGAGGATCTCTGATGTTATCAATGACTTACTTGATATCTGGTTGTCATCAGTTGCACGTTATACCATCTGATATATCTCTCACAGCCTTTCGGAGTAGGTATGGTTTATACGAGTATATGGACATTCCTTTCTGCCTCACGAAGGGGAATATAGTTTTCATGGAACTAATGAACCGAGTGTTCCATCCATACATGGATTCCATCTTCTTGGTCTTCATGGATGATATATTGGTGTACTCTCACACTCAACACGACCATGCAACCCATCTTGAGATAATTTTGATTACATTGAGGGAGCATCAGTTAGAAGCTAAGATCTCAAAGTGACACTTTTCGATGGACCATATTCACTTTTTCGGTCACCTTATTTAAAAGATAAGTGTATCAGTAGACCCAATGAATGTGAGAGCAGTAGTTTCTTGGGATCAGCAGAAAAACGTATTTGAGGTACGGAGTTTTCTGGGGCAGGCTGGATACTACATGCGCTTCATACTGGATACTACATGCGCTTCATTGACTTGGACATTCAAGAGCTGAAGGATAGGTTGACATTAGCACTGACACTAGTTTTTCCAGTGCCGAGCAAGAGCTATACTGTCTACTGTGATGCTTCAAGTATCAGGCTAGGAGTCGTGCTTATGTAGGGAGATGGAGTTGTTGTGTACATGTCTTGGTAGTTGAGGCCACATGAGTGGAACTACCCGACGCATGATCTAGAGTTGCCAGTTATTGTTCATACCCAACATTGTTGGAAAAATTATCTTCTGGGAGAGCATTTTATGGTTTTCACAGACCAAAAAAGTCTCAAGTACAATTTCACTCAGCGTAATTTAAATTTGTGATAGCATAGGTGGGTTGTGTAACTGCAATCCATTGACATTGAGATTGCCTATATGCATGGGAATGGAAAGGAAATGGATGGGTAGTTGAGCAGGAGGACTCAGATACATGCAATTCGGGAAGCCAGTAGTGAGTGGCAGCTTATGGCTCTATTCTTTGAGATGCATTTGGAGGTGCATGAAATATAGGGGTAGACTTTTCTATCATCAATAGTTGTTACCTCTTCCTTTCTTGATCTTGTGAGGATGAGGAAGCTATAAGACTCAGAGGTCCTAGTCCTACATGAGAGTGTGTCGGGAGAGGAACCTCTTCTTGGATGGACAATAAGCGAGAATGAGATCTTGTGTTTCCAGGGGCACATATATGTACCAGCAGATATACAAGAGGAGTTGATGCAGGATTTTCATTCCTCTATTTGGGAAGTTCATCCTCGTGTCAACAAGATATATCATGATCCACACTGCTAGTATTGGTGGCCAGTTATGAAGAGATATTTTTCTTGTTTTGTCATTAGGTGGCCAACTTGTCAGTAGGTGAATGTGGAGCATCAAAAACCAGTAGGTCTTTTACAGAAGTTACCCATTCCAGAGTTGATGTGGAATGATGTCATGATGGACTTCCTGACCGGTTTACCATGGTCTCCTCAAGGGAACGACGCAGTTTGGGTTTTCATTGATAGAATCATGATGTTTTCTCACTTCTTTCCATTCAAGGATACCTTCAGTGTTGATGAGCTGGGGTGGTTGTAAATCTAAGAGATTTTACGAATTCATGGATTTACAAACAACATTGTTTCAGACAGGGATGCCCGGTTTACTTCTTTGGTCAGGAAGGGGATTCAGAAAGCTTTGGGTATATAGGTACTTTTGAGTACAACATGCCATCCCAAGATAGATGGCATGTCTGAGAATATGATTCAGGTTCTTGATGACATGCTACGAACATGAATTCTGGACTTTGGAGGTTCATGGATGAAACATATACCTCTTGTGGAGTTTTCCTACAAAAATTGTTTTCAAACAACTATTCAGATGGCACCTTATTAGGCTTTGTATGGTAGACCATGCTGATCACCCTGATGTTGGTTAGAGGAAATAGTGGTAGCTTGGCTAGGACCTCAAATTGTTTAGGAGACCATAGAGGAGATATAGATGACTCGGAAGAGGATGGCTACAACACAATCTCGATAGAAGTCTTATGTCGATCAACATAGACGTCCTCTGGAGTTAGAGGTCAGGGATCATGTTTTTCTACGTGACACATTGAGGGTGGGGAAAATGAGGATTAGGAGATAGGGTAAGCTTTCGCCAAGGTACGTCGGGCCATTTGAGGTGTTGGAGAGAGTTGGGCCGGTGGCCTATCGATTGTAGTTACCTCAGAGGTACTCAGCTATGCACGACGTCTTCCACGTTTCATAGCTTCGACGTTACTTCTCAGACCTGTCTCATATCTTCTAACCCGGGGAGTTTAAGTTGGAAGTGGATGAATCCTTTGAGAAGAATCCTATCCAAATCGTCGATCAAAGTATGAATGTTCTCTGTTGCAGTTATGTTCCTCTGGTGCAGGTTCTTTGGGAGCACGGGTGGGTACAGGATGAGACTTCTGAGCTGGAGAGAGACGTGTGATCATAGTAGCCGGATCTGTTTGGTGTTTCTTCTTCTACACTGCTCAAGGGAAATTTGGGGATGAATTTATTTAAGGGGAGAAGTCTGTAAGAACCATGATCTTCAATTAAGGTATATTTTTCTTTTTCCAATAGGATTTGATAAAAGGGGAGTTTCTGAAGAAAAAAAATTAAGAACACATCTTGCAGTTTATGAGTACACAGCGTGTATTTGGTTACTGGGGGTAGTCTTGTGCTGTCCGTGTAGAGGCCTTACACAAGGAAATGCGGGGTGATCTAGAGGCTACCTAATGTGGAGTACCGAAATAGAATGTACACACCGTTTTCACCAAAAGTACATGCCATCTATTTTTTTCATTAAACACATTGGGGTCATGTTTGACGGACAGAACAACCTTTATTTAAGTCTTATTCGTTCAAAGGATTCTGTACATCCGCTGATATTAAATCAAATACCAAGCCTCCATCCCCCTCCGATTGGAACTCCATTGAGTGAGTTAGAATCACATCGGTGAGTTGTCTCTTCTCCTAGAGCATCATATCCCAATTCCATCTCTTTTCCATCTTATCATTGGTTGAACATTTTACACATTTTTTATACCATCGATGTTCTAAGGCGATTTAAGCCTTGTAGTTCAAGTATATCAATATCCTAACATCAAGGTATTTGTTTCGTGCCTTTCCATTGAATGTCATTGAATATTTTGTGAAAATTCCACCAATACCCTTGAACGAGGTATTGCATGTTTACTATTTCATCCATATTGTATGTCTGATATGATTTATTTCTTGAGTAGTGGTTAATTTGATTGTGAATAGGGTGAATTTATTATTTGGAGGTATTAATCAAGCTTTTTTTTCTTGTTTTGACCATTGGGTCTAGTTTTCTTGTTTGCTTACTATTTACCTTTCCATGCTTAGTATTGTATGATGGAGTGAATTTTGTTTTGATATGTTGATATGACATAGAATGATAGCCATGTAGTTCTTGAGGTTTATGTGGGCCGTTACGTTCGCTATACTTGTATGACTTACATAAGGTTGTGAGAACATACTGCAGTAGAACAGAGGTGGAATGGACGTAAGGGCTTCTTTAGAGTGTCTTTATAATACGATGTGAGACCATCGAGGGAATTGATTATGAGTGCTTCCTAAGAGTGTATGTAGTTCCTCGACCTGGGAAAGAAGGGGGAATGAGAAGTTGAGTGCTTCCCCAAAGCACCTTTAGTATGATACAAGTCTATAGGGGGAATTGACGGTGAGTTCTTCCACATTAAGTCTATTCTATAGCTGAAACAGAGGGGTGAGACTGTGTGTTCCTCCATGAGGGTTATTAGTTCTTATTGGTTGAACCATAGGGGATAGGCTGTGAGAACTACGTAAAGGTTTACCTATTTGTTCTACTTGCATGAGTAGCTGATTACTTGTTGTAATTTAAATTATAGAAACTGTGGATTGTTTACTTTTGGGTACATTCCTATTCACTGCTTTCCGTACTTTTACCTTTCATATATTCACTGACTATTAGGCACATATCTCGTGGTGGTTGCCTACTAGGATTTAGTCTCACACCCTATCTAGTTCATGATTTTTGGCCCAAACAGATAATATTACTACATGTATAGACAAGAGAATGTGCCATTCTACATCAGGTACTTGACATGTTGTGGAGCTGGAGAACAGGGGACCAAGAATAGGCTTGCGATGCTGAGGAGGAGGCTTATGTTTTACTTTTTTACATGGTTTAGTACTATATTTCAACATTGTATATTGTTTGGCTACTTTCCTAGACATATATGTACCATGAATCCTTATATATATTTATACTCCAGTTGTTTCTTTATCAGTCTTCAGTTGTTACTATTGATTGGTATTACAACTTCTTCCACTATTGTATATCTGTTTTTTTCGGCTCTGTACTCTACCAATGAGGGAATATTTTCCCCAATATCACACCTAGGGCCCTCACTGCTAGTCAGTAGCCTCGGGCATTTGGGGAATTTCACTTTAGGCCATGTTTCCAACTGGGTATGGGGTTCCATTGGTTGGATTCTAGTACCAGGACATTACATGGTACACCATGACCATGGGAAATGAGGGGGGTCGTGCTTCACATTAGATGATAAGATGAGGTGCAACCACCTCTCATTTTCTCTGTAAAATAACCCAAATTAGATTAAAATTTATTAATATAATAATACTAGTAATAAATACACAATAATTATTATTATCATTTAATTAAAACACTTATTTTATAAACCTCATAACTCCACCATTACAAATAATTTAATTAAATTATCCTCCAAGGAATTTTATTATATAAAATATATAACTGATAAATATTTAAATAATTTCTACCTACATCAATTTGATTTATTCAATTCCACCACTTTCCATTAAATATACTCTAAAATTGAATTTAATTAGATAAACCCCCCAATACCACATTTATTAAAAATTTAAATAAAATTCATTTACTTGGATTTAATTACATAAAACTAAAAACAATATTATTTAATTAAATTATATCAACAAAAATTAATAAAATCAAAACACACATTCACAAAAATTAATTCAAATCCCTTTTCCAATGAATATAATTATTATAATAACCACATTTAATTGAATACAATTAGAACCCTCTCTACTGGTAATTGAATTAAATAAAATAAGTCATAACCCAGAACTGGGTAAGCTGCATGGTTTTGCACATACTATCTAGAAAACACTGCACCAACCGTATAGAAATATCTATCTAATGAACCCATATCGGAGGGCATGTACTTATTAGGATTCCTAATCCTGCGTAGATAATTCTATCATCTCTCTCTAAAATTCTCACATCACACAGTTTGTCACGCACATTTTTCCCAAACATGCACAGACCCTGCTTGAACCTCTATCTCCCAAATTTAAGATACATGGTTTCCAGTAGCTGGTCGCACAGTTTAACATGTCGTGCATCAACCGTTCTCTCTCTATTGTTCCATAAATCCCCGACATTTCCTGATTCAATACTACCGAATTCCAGTCGCCCATCGAAAAAATTCTTCAAGCAATTAATTGTGCCAGATATAAACATTTTTAATCAATCTCCACTCACAAAACATCATCAATATGCCTGGTTTTATGGTTGAACCATCCATCAAATGAAAAAGTTCTAAAATATTCATATTTAAACATGGTTCAAATACACATGTCTTTACATGATGGTAGGTGGACCATTGTGTTATCATTATTATTATATGGGGAGTGTCCATGGCTTGAAAAAATAATGATAATGAACCTAAACACAGTGCAAGGGCATGACAACCTTGAGTCAAAACCTATGGAAATAGTGACTGGGCACGGTGACCTTATAGATTTTGAGTTTTATGTTTACTTTACTCCAAGGGGATTCAAAGTTTATTTTAAACTCAATATCTATTGGATTCCAATTAGCATGTAACATGAATCTTGGTGGATGGAGGGTATGAAGGCCACCCTAGGCCAGGAGGATTCCAGGTAGCATTCTAACTCAATTCCTAGTGGTACAATATTGACAGTTTCAATTGATTCATTATGGTAACTAAGAAACAATATAATCAACCATATTACTATTCCTTGATTACTTATGAAATTAGTTATGACAATCATTTTATCTTAGATCCAAAGAGGGTTTTAATGAGGTTCGCAAAGTCTTAGTAAGGGCCTAAAATATATACATAAATTTTTTTTACATCATGTGAGGGATTGTTGATTCTATAATATTTTTTAATAGTTATTCATTGAATGTTTATTTAAAATAATATTATCACATGCATTTATAGTCTATTAACTCAATTGGGTACTAAACTGCATTGGTGGTGTCATATAAAGTAATACATTCACCTGCCACAGATGACCATGGAATTTTGGTGCTTGACCATCGCTCACTTATTTTTGGTATTGGTTGGTTAGAGTCCTATGAATGACTAACTATCTAGATAGCACTCTCTGAATATAGAGACCACAATGATGTGAGGCTTGGAGTTTCAGATCCACTTTTATGTTTATTCATTTATCAGTTTTTTGATTATCGTAGTGTATGATTAGTGGCTTGTTTACAAATTTGGACATTGAGTCTATTCTTTCGGTATTCATTATTATAGTTGTAGTGTTTAAGATTTATTCTTCATCTTATTTTATGCGGATTAAATATTTTGTTATTTATTTATATTTATTTCTATGATTGATGCTATACTCTGACCATAATTCAACTTTAAAAACTTAATAAAAATATATAGCCTTTAGTGTATCAGGAGGCATGATTAAGGGCATGTGATATTATAATATGGACCTGGAGATTTGTTTTAGGATTCAAAAAAATGTTATCAGAGAAAATTTTGTCTTTATTTCCTTTTCAGGGATTTTGTAGATTGCTGACATAGGAATGTGTATGCACTTTGGATAAAACTCCTTTAGGTGCGTCCCGAACACCGTTACTGAGCGAAGTCCATGTTACAGGAGAAATAGAAAAATATTCATATATTTCACTGTTATGGTCATATTTTTTCACCACATTTAAATTTTAATGATTTTTAGGATGTAATTTCATATTGGTTTGATTACTTGATGTATCAGAATGTGGAATTATAGGCATCAAATTTGGTAAATTGGTTTCTACTGAAAAATATAATTCTTTTATGTGATTGTACTCAAAATTGAGAAAATTATTGCATTACTGTAAACAACATGAATTTTGTAGGACATGAGATTTATTATTGAATTTTAATGTGGTTATAATCCAATGTGTTTCTACTTATGAATGAAGGGCATGTGAGACTATGATGTAGTGCATTAAGGAGATGATGATAGTTATGACAATGTAGTCCTTATGAGCATTGATGGTGAAATATATCATTATTTTTCATTTTAAAACATTAATTTACATAGTAAAAACATTCCATATAATTTATTTGATAGGTCTGGTCAATGATGGTGAAAATTTTAGAATATATGGGGTGATTCATGTATCCTAATTTCATTCAATCCAACTGACCAAGGAATATATGGCCTCTCAATGTTGTTATTATAAGAGTGAATCCATTATAGAATATATGTGTAGGAGTTCCTAGAAGGATTTACATGGGATTTAATCATGTTGAAATATTCTACGGGTTATGATAAATTCTTTGTATCCCTATAAATGTGATTCTAGTTCTAGTGGGATGGTGTAACATAGTGCGTGAAGGAAACATGAGTGGGGTTTTTCTTTGTGAAGGGATAGTAATGGTTAATTCCTTAGTGGTAGTTTTCATAGTTAATAATTTCAAATTCATTTAAGTAATCATTGGAGGAATTAAATG
Source organism: Viscum album (assembly GCA_963277665.1). NCBI lineage: Eukaryota > Viridiplantae > Streptophyta > Magnoliopsida > Santalales > Viscaceae > Viscum > Viscum album. The sequence continues at coordinate 118,624,629 of OY728127.1, forward strand.
ATGTTATTTTATGTTTCATTATAACTCAGTAGTACATAGATCCTTGAGAGATAGTAATTTTTATAATAGGTTAGGGTTTAATGAACATTCATTCTTAGAGAATAAGGTGAATGGAATATTTATTCCACATACATTTTTTATAATGAAACTATTTATTTTTATTTTTCATTTGAACATAATAGGTAGTCAAACATAGGAATGTTAGAGTGTGGATAGATGCTTGGAATCATTAAATGACACTTATCTATCAAGTGGTGTAATATGAGTTTTGATATAAATGAGTTTACTTTTTTTAAGTGTAGTCACATGAGTGTTAAATTTAGTGGTTATGGTGCCTTTTATCCTGATAACATGAATTTGATAAGTGAGGATAATCCTTGATCACCACGACTCTTGGGTGAAAACACTCTATAAGAGTGATGATTTGTGTTCAAATTACCTTCTTGGAAGCCTTTATGAATGATAATTCAGAAACATTTTTTCATGATAAGTCGATTGAATTGGTTTAAGTTTGATGGTGAGTGGACTATTAATAATGATCATATATTATTAATAAATCAAGGGGGAGGGAATAGTGGTATTTTTCCAATAACATTTTTAGTTTTAGGTCACCCTTACAACTATCAACAGCCATGTTTAGCATGAAACATGTATAGCTCTATAGTGTAGAGTTTCATTGATAAGAGATGTATCTTTTGAAGATCAAAACATATGAAATTGGTCAGGGTACCATAATATGGTCCACCTGAGGTTGTTATCTATGAAAATTACACAGTTCAGTTTAACAACATTTCTGAGAGTATAATACCCATATGTGGTGAACTATGAAAACCACATCAAGGATTTTGTTTGATTTTACACACATAAGGAATGGATTATTGGATATAGTGAAGTGTGTTATAATAATCTTGGTTTGTGAATTTATTAGGGTTTTTCATGACTGATGGTTATGAATAAATGGTTTTTATTAGCTATCAAATTTTATGATAAACTATTCATGTTCTAGGTAGACTAATGAAAGAACAATGAGAAAACCCTATAGATACTCCTATAGTGGGAACCATCGACCTTTCAAATGTGAAATGAATTATCTTGTGGGAAGGGTAATGGGCATCAATTAGACTGACCATTGGATAAATCATGGTTACTCTTTGAGACTAATGAGTGTGGAATGTGAGAGTATCTAATAATGTGTTGAATTCCAAATATTCATATAGATGTAGAACTGGGTGGGGAAAATTACTGGATTCAAATAGAGAAATAAAATTGGAGTACACTGAGAGGGTTTTAGATTTTTATACATTGAAACATGTTGAAGATCCATGCTGATGGTGTAAATGATTATTATAATTAAAAATAAATTCAATGAAATATATTTAAAAATTTATAAAGGATATTGGTTATATTTAACAATACTTTCAATGTTTAGGCATTGTGGTCAGTGGATTTGTGTAGAGTTAGTTTTTTAGTCCATGTATGTTTGTTTTTAGATAGTAGTAAAAATATTGATCTATGTATCCATATGAATGCGAATATGGTGGGGTGAAACCTCATCAAACTAATATTATTAGTTGTTTCTTATTATTTCAAAAAGTGATCAAGATATTTTTGAAAATATCAATATGATAATGTTATGTTTGGTTTATAGAGACTCATTTGATTGATTCAAACAAGGATCGATATTTTATTATTATCTTTAAACTCATATATTTTTTCGAATTATGAATTATGGAGACAAAATATATGAGTAATGTTGTTGGGCTACTAGAATCGTGTTTCATATAGAGATTGTTGTCATCGAGGAAGCATTGATTCTTAAAAAGGAATCAATGAAAGACACTATTGTGTGTTATCTTTAATGGATTATGAAATCATTTTATCGATGTTGTAGAATAATAATATTTTATCATAGCATCTAATGTAGTGATTGGATTTATTAATTGAAACAAGGTATACCATTCAAAATAAGTACATTATTGAGAATGTGAGTTGGCTCTCTGGGATTAAATATGGAGAAATATTTCAGTATAATGATTGAGATAAATTGGGATATGTTTTTCATTTTTTACCACAACATCATGGGGATGGTAAGTTATATGGTTTGGTGAATGTAATGATATGCGTCATTTTATGTTTAAAATATTGTGAAAATTTAAGTTTTTTATACTTTATTGTAGGTTTGGTGGGTTAAGAGATATTTTTGGTTAATGTTGTGTGTTTTGGAAAAATTTAGAAGTCATTTTAATGGGTGAGTTATTTGTGAATTGTTAGGGGAATCTATCCTGTTCATACTAGGAAATCATGCATCTTGAGGAATAAGAACCTAGGTTGTGTGAGGTTAAGTCACAATAAAAAATGAACCACACATCCTTAGATAAAAAATAATGATTGAATCTCTAGTGACCAAAATCAAGATTAGATCTTGGTTTCACAAATCATGTGACCAAACCATGTTAGTTACCAAGGTGAGATAGTAGCCTCACATGGTTGGCACATTTTTTGGATAACCATATGACTGAACCATGATATTGTGAAAATAATTCTATGAATCTACAATAACTGGACTCTAATTCACTGAACTATGTATTATTTATACCTATTATATTTTTATTTCGATATTACGGACTCAAATGTATTCCAATGTGAATTATTACCCCTTAAAAATGTGTTCATTGTGTATCTAGAGAGGCCATATTATTGAAATTATATATTAGATAATATTTTCTTATTATTATTGATTTTCTTTGTATATCTGCTCTTATTCCTTGGAATTTATCCTTAGACTTGTGGAGTGGTGGTAATATATGATGAGTGTTCTCTAATTTTCTTTATATTAGAATAATATATATCCCTATTGGATAATCCATGTGAGATCTTTCATTCATCAATGATCTCTATGTCCTTATTTTTGAATTGGGGATGGATCATTGTGTCATTCATTGTGGATGAATACTCTTGGTAATACATGGATATTACAACCCTTTATGGATGAATTATCCTTAAATCCTCTTCTCTTGGATACCATAATCCTTTATTGACCATTGAATATATCCCAATTAATTAATTTGATGACATTTACTGTAGTTCTTGATAGAATGTTTTGATAAATTTGGGTATTATAATATATATTCCAAGGGGGTATAGTTTGATGATAAATGCATGTCATTGATCATAATTGCAACTACATTACATTTCATGTATGGATTATTTTGATGGTTCTGATTTAAATATGGTAATTTTTTTCAATGAAATATGAATTTTTCCGAAAATGATGTTGGAATCATGCTATTGTTTTTTCATGAATGTTTGGTCATAGTTTTTTATAGGTGGTAATATGTTTTGATAATATTGGAATCTATTCTCTTCACATTTAAATTTATGGTTCCTTATAATCATGTAACTAATTATAATTTAGTTTTAATTATTTACTTATGATTCTTTCGCATGAGATAGAAACTCATGGTGATTGACGTAGTTCAAATGGACTTGGATGTCTCTGACATTTCTATTGAATTATTATTGGTTAGAGAGTTAACTTGATTTGAGGTATGTGGTCACATATTATCTACCCTATTATATTATTCAAGATTATTTGCATCAGATATGATGATCACGACTTTGGGAGAATAAACATTAAATTCATAATGTTTTTTGAATAATTAATTATGGTTATTTAATTAATGATCATTAAGTATTACATGTATAATGAAACATAGAAAATGTAATTGGATAATGTGACAAGGATCATGGTGGACACTTGTTCACTGGATTGATGTCGACAATTGATGGTTAAGGATTGATCACATATCATTTCCATGGATTACTTGGACATTTTTTAATATTATTGGGTAGAATTTGTTACCATTATTTATGATGATTCATTATGTATGTTATATATGTGTTTGGATACTCATGATAGATGTCGAAGGGTGTGACTTATGTTTTATTCAATACTATTCAATAACATGATCATTTTATAATTAAGTGTATATATATATATATATCTTTAGGAAATGTATAATTATAGTTTCCATGAGTGTTCATAGTTATCCAGATATATCGTGTTTGGCAATTTTAATACACATGAGCGCATATTGATGTTTTGACTCCTAATAATATTCTACATTTGGTATTTATATATGCACATACTTTTTGTGTGATATATAATATTAATATAAGAGGAGCTTTTATTGAATAGATAGTATGTGGACCATCATGTTATGACTACCCATATAAGGGGAGTGTGAACGAATTATAATAATGATGATGTTGTACTTGGCCATAGAATAGTGGAATGAGAGTATATAGATCAGATTTGTGGCATCAATATTTTGGTACAACATAATTGTAATATATACCGATTACATATATGATTATTTATTATTATTGAATTATCTAACTGAGGATACAGTCTCTCGACATTTCTACCTTAGACCCTTAATGCTAGTAAGAAATTTTTGGCATATAGTGAGGCACAGATGAGTTGTGTGGAATTTTTTCTTGAACATAATGACTGGAGTAAAGATGTTATATGTTGGAAAAGGGTGTTGAATCCCCTTAATTATGATCATTTTTAATAGCGGGTATCATACCACTCATTTAGTATTGGAGTGTAAAGAGTATATGTAGAATCCTTTTAATCCAAACTACTTTCAAAACCATTGGCTTCTTATTTACGTAATTCAATTTATTTAATGTTTCATATTCTATCAATTAAACTAGCCCACCCCCATATCAATGAAATATCTATCATGAAACTAACAATAACCATGTATGGGTTTTTTAAATCAATTAGTTAGGTGAACAAGTCATGAAACATTAGTAATCATGAGATAGTACAATAATTTCAATGACATAACATGGATTCATGTTATTAGTATGGTTTTAAGGAAGATACAATGGTTTTTTATGGTAAGGGATGAGCGAAAATTAGATGTGTTGTTGATTAAGAGACAATTTGGTTTGGACCAATAACCTAAACTATTAGAATATAACATTAATGAAATTTAAATTCATTAGTGTCATTGGGAGTTGGGCACCTTTGTGAATTTAGTGAATTAATTTGTGTCATAGTGAGTGTGTTGTAGGTTTATTGGAATCAATTTATGAAGAATGTTACCCATTTCCATATTTTAATATTGATAACAAAATATTACCCTTATATTTCAATAAGTATTCCTTTTAGGGAATATATTTGTGGATTAGAATAGAGTACAAGGTACCCTAGGTGTTAGTTTATTCAGATGGTTTGGGTGCAATGTGATCCCAACTATAAACAATAAAATAGGTGAAACTCTAACATGGATTCAATTTTTAGTTTTTTAGAGGGTTTAATAGGGATGGAAATTTAATTCATCACGTAATAGAATGGTTGTCTTATGTATGTTATAACGACCCACACCATAGTGTATCATTGGTAATCAAAATAAGTCTAGTTCCAAAGAGAATATAAAAGGAGCTAGCTTGATTTTTTGGTTTTTTAATACGATTAGTCATTTGGGGAACCATTTTAGAAATACTAATTGGATGTTTTTTATTGAGGATTATGTGGAAGAGAACAAAGTGGACATTCAAGAGTTTAGAAGATAGAGAACAGTTGGGTGGTGTCTAGAGTGATCCCTTGGGAAACAAGTTTGAGAACAAGGGATACCCAGTGGAATTTATAAGTGATGTTCCTCAAATAAAGATCTACTTGATGGAAATGTATAATCATTGGGTACCAGATATGGAATTTGAGGTATAGTTCTAGTGGACTAGGTTTCTAGTTCACCAAATACCTTTTTTTAAACATGGTTATTTTGGTTTTTTAAGGGTTACCATTTCAAAACACCTTGAAGTTTCATGGGTTTTATTTATTCAATACAAAATGTGGGTACAAACATTCTCATATACAGTCATTTTAATCTAACTCATAGTTTTTTATTAAATTGGATCCACTTTATCAGGGACTATAGTGAGTATATTGTCTATTTTCAGTTCAATAGAAGCACATGTAGGGTCATACAAAACTCAAGTTCTTCTATAATCAATGATTAATCTGATATGTTCTTGGATAAATATTTCTATGACTAATGAAAATGAATCAAATATTATTTAACATGATAACACATAAAAAAAATATAGGTTCATAATAAAATGAAATATAATTAATTATTAGAGTTAAAAAATTACCCTGGGATGTATTTTTTCTTTATTGATGAATATAAAAAGGTATCTACATCATACCATAATTTCATAAAAGTAATCTTGTGTAGATTCTCATTAGAATTAATCTACATGTGTACCATGATCCCCCATGAATATGTGTAGGAATATATGGGTGTTACCCTGGAATATTCTGAATTCTCATTTTATTCATAATTAATAGCCGTGAAAATCACTACATTGAAGGCTTCTCATTGATATCCCTAGAATCAAGAGGTGTGGAATAGGATGTTTTCTCCCGATTTCTAAGAGATTTTTTTGATATGGTCTTCCTAGGTATTGAGATAATTCTCTTTAACATTTTTTACAATGGATAAAAACTCTGTCCATAGCGTCAAAAGTTATATAATTTAGTATATATAGTATTAGGGTTACAAAATAATGATTGATCAAATCCGTTACTATTTCCTTAATCCCCATGGAACAACTTATCCATAATAATAATAATAATAATATTTCGTATAATGATAAAAACCAATGAATTGATAAAATAATATTTCATAAATTAATTGTTTAGAATTTATTGAAATAATATTTAATATGTAATGCTTCTCACAAAAACAGTAAGATTATTACACTATTACTCTAGAATATTTAACATGTCCTCATTAATGTCTAATTATATAATAAATAAATATCACCACATTATTCACCAAAAAATATTCAATTCATTCACTAAAAAGAAAATAAATACTTATTAAATATTCCACAAAAAAATATTCTGTTGAGAAAATAGTGAATGAATATATGATATCGAAAAAATGAATAATTATTAAACCACATATGATAATAATATTTAATCAATTTATTAAGGAATAAGAAATATTTAATACTTAACTGAGGATGAGGATACTCTTAGTATGTGACCCCCAAGGACCCTTTATCTGTGGTATTATGTGGATCTACCTAATTTCTAAGGATAGAATCTAGAAATAAACTGAGTAACGCATAGATAAAATCCATAATTTAAATATTATATACAACATTAAAAAATTTATTACTTGGTAAAACAATATCATTATTAGGATATCTCAAATGATGTCATTTTCATTCTCTTTTCATTAACCTATGTGCACAATGTATCATTCTATGATTTTCTGAAAATGAACATGCCCAAAGAACCCCATGGATACATATTTCTTATGTTCTTTCATTCCCATTAGTGTTATTGATATATAATGTTCTTCTAAATGGTATAATTAAAAATGATTTGAAAACATTATTCAATAATAAAATATTAATCATAGAATAACCAATGTATCCATCTTCATCTCAAACATATTCCATCATTTTTTTTAAAAATAATATTAAACTACTAATAATATAGATTAATGATAATATTATATTTTATTTCTGAATAAACACATCTATATAAGGGAATCACCAATGAAATATATAAATGTTTAAACACTACTGGTAGTTCTAGCTATCATTATCAACTATACTGGAAATTACTAAGGGTGTACACTCTGATATGTTCCTCATTATTCTATGTGTCTACACACCAAATGAAATAGATCAGTTGTGTTCCACCAAAAATACCATCTATCATCAGAAAATATATTTAAGAAAACCATTGTGCTACTTTTGGGTTATCATTATTGTGGGGAACTATTATAACCATTCAATGTGACAGTTACTCTTTAAAAATGATCACATTGTATGTCATGTAGAAGAACAATATTGATTTGATATGAATTTATTAGTAATAAAAAATGAATATAGCTGATTATAACATTCATATAAGTTGGTTTTATGGCACCAAATCACTTATATTATAACTTTCACTACATCTTACTGCTAAAAAGTATTTTTCCACTGGTTCTGATATGATATTTATGATTCTACTATGATTAGGTTTTAGTCAAACAGTCTTCCATTGTTTCATCCATAAAAATTGTTCTTACTAAAAATTCACCCTATGAGAAAAATCACTCAAGAGTAGACAATTATGATTTATGATCCATAAATATTGGTGTAACCTTGGATTTTTTGTGAGAGTCAAAATTGAAATATTATCCCAAAAATAATGTGATAGTATATTTACATCTAGGATCCGAATCAATTTCATGGAAAAATTCATTTATCCAAATGGACTCATTATATATACATGAATACACTATATACACAGAATCTACTATAGAATTGGTGATATATTGCTAAATTTGTCTCTTCTAGACCATATCTCATCAATTTAGACAGATGATATATTATCATTGTGACTTAAGATCATTTTGATATGTTTGAATTCAGGAATCAAAATAACCATTGATAAATATGATATCATCACATCCAACCACTATGATCATATTCTTATTTAATCCCATATACATAAGGATGTCCTAAAAAGTAAACCAATGTTGTTCAACATGATAATCTAGATATATTCTTACCATTATCAAGGCATATAAAACGTTATTAATTGTACATAACACCAAATAGATGATTGATCCTATCACAAAATCATATGGGATATTAACCATTCTATATTTCTCTTAATTTATTTGAGGATACATTTTCTGGGAAGGTTTTATAACATGTTAAAATGTAACCAATACTCTATTGCATTACACTATATTAAATCATTTTAGTATCATAATAATGTATGCACCTTTAATTAGACTAATTATCCTCCTAGATCAATCACAAATGATATTTATCCAAAGAATTCATACTGATTCACCTATGTTCTTGATAGATACATACTTGTTTAACCAGTCCTTAACATACTGTAGGAATGGTATATCATTTTCAATTAGTAATTTGTATAAAAACAAAATAACTAGGATAATGACCACACGTACACTAAAATAATTATCTATACAAATCTCTCATTCATTAATAATGTTGTCAAAATATTTTATAGATTCATCTAATGAAATGTTCCATGACATGCATGCTTTCATTAATTCATAAATGTATCTCTAAAACTTATTTACCATTTCACATTATTTAGAGTTACAAACCATTTGGGTTGTGGCATATAAACATCTTCCAAATGTTTTTGATTTTTTTTTTTGAAATCCATTTTCCAAATATTATATTCATGTAATGTTGATGTATAATGTAATATTTAGATGACTGTAATTATATAAACCATTGAAATTGATTCTATATAGTCAAATATTTATTGATTTGAAAACCATTTACCCACTAGTCATACATCTTAGGTATTTAAATTATCTTACATTTCATGTTTTCTATTGAATAATAATTGAAATTAAATTATATATACATCAATTTTTAGAGAAACCACATCCTATAAATGGTTTTGATAAATGGAATCCATCTCAAAATTCATCACTTCTTGTCATGTTCTAGTTTCCGAGCTCACTACTATTTATTATTTTGAGAGAGATACATTATTTTTATATAATAATGTGTATTAAATTTTTTATGACTATAAAACAATATCACTATGTTTCTGTTACGTATTTGGTTCTCATACATAGTAATTTTTATAAGAAAAACTTATTCTATGGGGTCCTATGGGGTTTTTTTTCCTGTACCAACTATAGTGTATCTTGTGGAAAATCTTCCTCAAATTCAATAATTATCCATGTTTACTTATGAATAATTATATCCCTCAAATTGAATATAGATTGTCTTTTAATATTCACTTTTATATATGACTGGTTATATAGATTATATCCCTTTATTTCCTCATTATGTCGAATAAGTATACGGTTCATTCCTCATGGTCATAGTGTTTTTCCAAAGGTTTCCTTAACATATGAAATAAATCCTCATATAAGTGTATGTGATAAAATTGTTTTCATTACACTCCTTAAAATGATGGTAATTTCATTTTCATCAGTAGTTAGTACACTTATTATTGTGTATAAAACATTATTTGTAATGAAAATTCCCCAAAATCTAATTGACAATCTTAATAGCTCATCATAGACCTTACATATCCAGAATGTTAGCGTTCCTCCATTAAAACACACCATGCCATTATGGTGGGGGTAGGTGTAGTGAGTTGATATAGAATCGAAACTTCTCACATAAAATATGTAAACACTCGGTTATCTTATTCACTGTCCTCAATCAAGTAATTTATTGTTTATCATCTCAACTAGTTGAATCTCCATTTCATTATTAAACTCTTTGAATTTCATAACTATCTCAAAATTACACCTGACCATGTTGACATAATAATAGCTACTCAAGTAATTAATAAATGATTTTAAGTAATAAATTTAATCTAAAAAATTTATTATAAATTTCCCATACATAACATTATCTACCAAACCTAGAATCTTTGTATCCCTTTCAGCCAATCCAATGAATATTTCATTGATAATTTTTTATAGAAAACAACCAGAATTAATTCAATTTATCTATTATCAATAAATTATAAATAACAATAATTATAAATAATTTTTATACATGTCTCATTTAAGTGACTAATATATATATTCCATATCTTGTTGTTATATGAGTGTTGTCAAAAAGATTTATTATCTATTACCCGTAACACACTGAGAATTTTATGAGATACATTTTATTAGTTTCATTTATTAATTTTGTTTGAAACCACAGCAAGATAATATTGTGCTGCATTAAAAAATTTTGTAGCTTGTGGTATAAATAATACAAAGCTTGGATTTTGTTACACCTAATTTCCTAACCTTTTTATAAAATTCATTTCACGCAAGATAATGTTTAAGTGAAAAGATAATATTAATTTATTCCCCTATAAACTACCCATTATAATGTAGGGAATGAAATTTATTTACTAAATTATAAAAATATTCTATATGAATATTAACATAATTAATTATTTGATGAGAAATTATTTATAAATTAAAATTAAAACTTTAAATAAAACGACACGTTTTTCCACAAAACAATTTAAATGAAAATAAGTGAATTTATAAAATAATAAAATCAAAATTGATGGATTTTATTAATACAAAATATATTTAATTTATTCAATCATTTAGGTAAAATTTATATTAACTTATTTATAGGCCTGATATAAAGAATGATTCAATTTTTCAAATAAAATAAGTATTTGTAAAAAAATGAACATTTCTTGCCTTTTGATGGTTCAACTATTTGATATCTAATTTTTAAATATGTTTAAATTTTAGTTTATAAAATTAACTTTTTCTTTAAAATCAGGATATAAAAATTTACATTGTATTAATTTTTTATATATTCAAATAAGTTTCACGTTATGATGAATAGTAAAAATAAACTAAATTTTAACTGAAAATGACTATTTTTATTAAAATAATTTATATTTTTATTTTATATTTTATAATAAATTAAAAAATATAAATGTATTATGTTTTTATTGTTTAATATAATTTAGAAAACTGGAATTAATATTACATTGAATATATATATTAAAACATTTCAATATTTTGTAATGGTTTGGCATTTAAAACTTGTTCTCTCATTCCCACAACGGGATTAATTTTAAATTAATTACCAATACTTTTGTGTTATAAATTTTATAAAATTTGTTTCATATTTGTAATCATTGGGTCCAAATTATGTAAATATTTTTTATCCATTGTGAAACGAAACATCAATTTTTTTATTAATATAGTAAAAAACATAATTTGGAAATAAAATGTAATAAAAAAATTAAAATATTACCCTAAAATTTTTTAGAATACCTTTGGATAAGTTTTTTTCAACATAAACGATCCTTGGGTTGAAATGGTATCCTTTGGAGGATATTTGGATGATATTAGGGTATTTAATACATTTAATTTAATGAAATGTTAAATATTTCTTACTCAATATTTAATAATTATATCATTTTTAATATAAGGTTATATAGAAGATAAATTTAACTATAAATAATAATTTTAAAAATAATAATTTTTTAATTTATCATGGTAATTTGAATTTTATTTTTTCTAAATGAATAATTAATGTAAATTATTATACATAGACGATGAATAAATTATTTAATTGATGAAAAAACAATAAAATAAATATTATTAAAAACATAATAACAATTAAAAGACATAAAAACATGAAAAATCATATTGGACAAGTATACCACAATCATAATCATCCATGGGTCGAGTAATTGGCCATTTGGAGCCATATGGAAATGATTATAAAACATTTAATATTTCATTTATTGTGATTTTCAAGTTGTGACATTCATGTTTTAAAAAATATTTCAATTTTTATGTAGGATTTCCCAGATTATTTACTCTAGTATAAGTATTATTTTAAAATCTAAGAAGATATTTATTAATAATATAATTTTATTTTCAATTTTTATTCATCAAATTTATATACTTAATAATTAGAGAAAACTGATGTAGTAATTATTTTATTAATGGAGATAAAAAGTAAATGTTATTAAAAAACCAAAATAAAAATAATTTTTATTAATTAATATATAAAATAAACATTATAGATTAACATGACTCTATAAAAATATAATAATTTTGTTTATAAATGATAAAATATTATCTTAGTATTTTGATAAATCAATTAAATGAATACTGGGAAAATTTCCATTATTTATATTTTGTCACAATAAAGTTTTGTTAAAATATTTAAAAATACTAATATATTTTATAAAATATAAAATATTTATGAAATTTTAGAAAATATTATAAACGTTTCATTTATGGTCCAATTGACATCAAATTACTAAATTTAAATTATTTTAATTTTGAAAAATTTGATACCTTTGTTAAAATATAAATAGAATAAGTTATAATTAAAATCATAAGGTGTAAATTGATACAAAACATATCTAAATTTTATTGGTATATGATATTACGAATTTATATTATCTAATTATATAAAATAGGGCTTTTTTAGGTTTTTGGTTGGGTTTTTATTTGATTATAAATTATTATTTTTGGACATCCCAAAAAGTGACCTTCACCTCAATTATAAAAGGGAGCATCCTACCTCAAAACATCACATAACAATTTTCCTTCATGAGTGGGTATACCCTAATAAATTTCTTATATTAGCATCCCCATTTATATTCTATAGGATCTAGTATTATCAAATTTCCAACTCTAGTATCTTTAATTGATGATCTAGAGGGAGATCATCAAAGAAGATGTAATCTCGAATACTGATTCTATCAAAGTTATTTATTCTTTTACTTACTCATCCTGAGTAATTTCTATTATTAAGAAATAAATAAATTTTAAAATATAATATATTAAGTTATTATGATTATTCAAAATCAATATTCCTCCTTCCATTCATCCTATGAAAAATGAAATCACCACGCGTGTTTATATACGACATACCGTATCCACTCTATGGTGTATTCTAATTTTCACCACCACTTTATGTAGATGGGTATAATGACAAAAAAATTAACTATATATATTTATTATAAATGATATTGATTTTTTCTAATGAATGTAACACTTAATTATTCATCATTTTATAATTAAGATTATGATATAGTCGCTCGTAGGTTTTACAACCTATCGTCTCCACAACACGATGTGATTAATCTTCCATATTAACATTTTAAATAATTATTATAAAAATCTATAAAATGAATAAATAAAAAATATATATAATATTAATTCTAATGGATATATATATATACGCATCATTTATCTCCTTCCATTCAATATGATAAGAAAACAGAAAGAGCGTTTATACATACATACGATTTACAGTCTCGAGGAACGGTGTATTTCATTTCATATATATATTATATATATTTTAATACTAATTATATATGACATATAAATAATTTTTTACATTCTGGAATTAATAAAATTATTATCAATATAATAGGATAATTAATAACAAGTCAAAACATTTATGATAAAAGATGGGGTTATTTTCTGAAATGTTGTTTTAACATGGAAATGTTAATAAACACATAATATAAAGTCACACATGAATCATATATGATGTCATAAATATTATTATGATTCTTATATAAGTTATTATTTTTCTAAAACCATTATATAGGTTTTTAATTCATGTTTGTATGGAATCCTGCCTATGTGAAGGGATTTTGGACGCTCTTTCACTTTTATAGAACACATGATTAATACGCTACATGTTTCTTATATGTGGTGTATATACTGAACATTAATTCACCTTATGAATCATAACAATAATATTATGGTATTTTTATATCCACATATTTTTATTTCTTCCATTGGGTATATGTTTCTACTAATTATAGAGTTGTAAGGATTAATTTCCCAATTTCCTAATTATTTGAGATTATTGACATGTAATAATTTATTGGAGTTATATTTATCTTCCATATCTATGTATCAAAAATATGTATTCCAAAAAAAAATTTACTATTTTTTTAAAAAAATGTAATGTTAATTTTCTAAATTTATTACTTATTATTAAATTCTTTGAATGAAATCTTTTTTCTCTTTCCTAACGAGGTAGTTCATGACTTTTCTGAAAAATGTACAAAAATAATGTTTTATTTTAACTATATGACATGAATAGATTTTTAATCTTTAATTATACCTTGTTAACATGAATTATCCCTTACAAGATTACATGGTTATTCTCAAATTAAATGTTCTCTTTTAAAATTTCATGACATTTTTTTAAAAAAACATCGATTTCTTAGAAGAAAGTTTATTTTCATAAAAAATTGTTTTAAATGATTTTTCATAACTCCTTTATATGAATTCAATGTGGCTATAAAATAAATGGTTTTGAATGTATTTTATGTTTTATAAAGTTATTTTAAAGTAAATTTCATGTTCTAAGTGATCTTTCAAAATCCTTCCCAATCTAAGATGGTATACATTGTTATAGTTTAAGAATATTATTCATATTATTTCTCTGAATGGTTTATGATTTGATGGAATGATGTATAAGAAATACACTAATTTTCACAATTTATGATTTTGATGAAATTTTTATGAAACATGTATCGCTTCCCCGGTATATGATATCACTACATGTTTTTTATTCCCATTTCATTTCATGAGTTTTGAAATTATTATTCATGATATTGTGGCAGATGTTTGTATGATTTCATTATGCGATGGGTAGAACCTATATCTCACTCTGATGCATTGTGTAAAGATTTATATATTATGAGATAGATATGAAGGTCCTTTTTATCTCTGATGGTTATGGTAGTGAACTGTGAAAACAAAAATAGTAAAGGGAGTGAACCATGACTACCAAGATAGTATGGGTTATGAAACCATACTACTATGATGGTCATGATAATGATGCATTCAATCCTATGGAAATCATTTAATATTTTTATGTATCTTCGAAAAATTCAATGTCTTATTCTTATATTATGATTTGATATATTATGTTCATTATTTCATTATGAATCATGTCATTTGAAATTCTAAAAATTATGTCATAACTCATGTATATGATCTTTTAAAATGCATGGTTTTATCATCAAATTTTATGATCATGTTTTCATAAAATTATTTTATTTTTATTATAACAAATCTTCCATGTTTACCATTATGGAGAATTGAGATAAACCATTATTATATTATATTTTCTATAGGATATAAAAAAAAATTATGTTGGTAAAATGAAGGCAAATATCTTTATGGGAGATGTTTAATATATTTCACCAAATTAGAATAAAGTGTTACAAGTTTCCAAAGGCACTGAACTAATATAGTTTTTTGATCATGTGTTTGTGTAATGTATTAAATATTCTCAAAATATAAAATAATTTCCATTTATGCCAAGATTGGGTCATTAGATGACCAATACTTTGTTTTCCTAATTAAATACATAATTACTACTATGTATTTGGGTCATACCATATCAAAATTTTCCTTTATTCATGAATCATTCATTATTCATAATTTCAAAAATAAATATATCCATGTAATGGAAAAAATGATTTTATTTTTAACACATTGACAAAATAATTGTTCATTAAAACTAAAATCATTTAATTTTGAAATGAAAGGTGCATGTTTACAATAGCCACATCATTGAGCCGTTCTCTATTGGTCTCTCGAATATCAACAAATTATTTTGTTAAAATTTGAAATATATTTGGTTTTTATATTAGGATATATATTTGAGCACTACAATCTATATATAGTACGTGATGTGTAGATATATAAATGATACACTAGATAATTAGTACAAATGAATTTTCCACATTCATTTAGGTTTATATTTTTTTCTAGTGGCCATATACACCATATGAAAAGAATTATACCTATTTTTAATATAAATCGCTTTGAATATTATTCTTATTATAATCATGGGGATATGGGTATTTATACATTTTATAAGTATTCAGAAACTTTTCCATGATCATCCTTTCTTTATAAAACATCATGCTTTTTTCAATTTTCAATTCCCTGTGTGTTTTTCAACATTGTGAAATATAGTCAGAAGTTATGAAAATGTATTCACACTATTTAACTTGTATTAATTAATAATAATAATGGATAATGATTTTGGTAGTGAGGTAATAGTGATATCCATGTGTAATGAATCATGGAATTTAATTCTCATTAGGTTTAAGTAATTTATGCCGAAAATCATCTTGAAAACATGAGGAGCACCAGGTTTCAACTGTCTAATATTTCATGTGAATAATAAAATGTAGATCTCATATCTCTCCTTTCATTCCATCAAATAAAGAATATCATGAAGATTATACATCATTATATATACATCACCATCCTTATGTTTCTTTATAATCTCATTTTACATGGATGATAGCATGAAACAACAGATATATATATATATATATAATAATAATAAAAAAGGATCTCATATAGCGATAATACATCCTCACAATCCACTTGGATATGGGCTTCTGGAATGGTGTTTTCCACACATATGATTTCCTTTCATTGTAATGAATACTAAAGAAATTCATATTCCAATCATGGAAATTTGAGCCATAGAAAAGGTTATCATTCTAATGTAAGGATCAAAATGATATGTTTGAACTCATGTGTATTTAAAGTTCTATAATTAAGAATATTATATTTTTAGTACATTATCTAATTAAATCAAAGAGTAATTATTAAATTTTACCAATATTCAATTATTTAATTAAAACCAAACATCCCTCACCATTTATTTCAAAACATCCCATTGCTTGCACATTCTAGTGGTATGAAACCATATTAATCTTATCATAACCCATACATTGGATTCAAATTTTAGTTGAAGGGTTTTAGGTGGGGGATAATTTCGAAAACTACATTAACTCATAATTCATTGATCTTTTGAGTAGACTCCCTAATCCTAAAATCTAGAATTCTGATTTCTGAAACCCTTTCTTATTAGTTACACTATTGTATAAGTTTAATGTCAACCCATGATGTGAATTAAGTAAACTGTACCCAAAAATGAAGTCATAATTCCGCAAAATTTAAAATCCCCCCAACATCCATCGATCAAAAAAATTGAACAATGAATAAGTATTAACTTATGTAGTATAAGTATATTAATAATTAATATATATAATTATGGTTTTTTTATATTTCTACATAAATTTTTCATTTTTTATTTATTACATGGTTGTGAATATTATGTTTATTTAATTTAATGATTAAGCACATCTTAGGTACAATTTATTCATAATCAGATTTATTTAAGTTCTATATTTCCTTATTGTTAATTAATTAATTATTATGATCATGAAAAAACAACCATAATTTAATTAACCATGAAAATTGACAGAAAAATAATAATAATAGTTCTATGAAGATGATATGTTCATCACGTTTAGTTTATCAAGAAGAAGATTATATAACCATCAACCTAGGGGGAAGAAATTGAACTATAACAAGGTTTATGTTTAAGATTTCTACAAGTCCTCCTAGATATCACATAGATTGATTTTACCATATCTCTAATATTAAACTGCATCCACACGCCATGTTTCTCATCCATAGTATATTCTTTTACCCACACTTAGGTGATGGGAACTAAATAAATAGTTTACTTTTTTTACAAAAGTAAATATTGGGCATGCAATCCCCTATATAATGATATGAGGTATTATTTTCATGCAATAAATTAAATTTAATTATAAAATAAAAAGTAAACCAATTTAATTAATATTTTTTTCTATGATCAGGATCATCTATATATATCCAATTAATTACATATTTAATTAAATAATATTGAATGTAAATAATTTTTATATAAGATTAATCAGAATATAATCACTTAATTATCTTCATTAATTAATCAATAATTTTTTCTTAATTCTCATCCGAACATTATTATAATTCTCATCAATCAAAACTTTAAAAAAATTAAATAAATTTATTTAAAATTTATTCTGTAAAAAATTGTATATTAGAGGAAACATGGAGTGTATTCATCTGAAAAAAATAGCATATATTATTTTTGAATATCATTTACATTCATTGGAATGTAGAATACACTTATTATAAAATAATTTAGTAGGATGTGCATTCAGAATAATGAAACATTAATGAACATCTATAGATCATGTTATTTTTTAATGCATGTAATGTAATTATTGTATTATGACTTATAAAAGATATAAAGTTCGAAAAAATATGAAAATATTAATTAGATATTTAATATATATATATATATAACACATTATATGGAATTTATGACTCAAATAAATTGATCATGGATCAATATTTCAAATTTCATAAACATTTTAATAAATTAATATTAAGCTCTATGTAAATAGTTAATATATATGGAATATACTATCCTTCTACATGTTGTTTATAAATCATTTCCATCAATATCTTGAAAATGTTTAGAGATTGTGTGTGTTAGAAAATAATTTAAATTAATGGAGAATATGGTTTGTATTGGTCTTACACGGTTTCTAGTCTCCAAGTTACATGGTATCTAGTCACCTGTGTCATGTAAAAACCATCATAGCACATCATTAACAAATGGAAAAAAATTTGTGTATGCATGTTACATGACTCATAACCTTTTTTAACATGTGTTTAAGGATTTCCTGGTAAATACATGGTATATTAGATAAACACCACATGAAATAAATGAATGAATATAATAATTAAATTAAGAGACATCAAAGATAATTAATCAAGGGTATATGGTGTATAGTTATAGGATACACACCATGTGAACTTCTGTAAACTGTACACAATCCTTGGAACATATAGATGGGATCACTGTATATTTTATTGTTATAATTAATAAATTTATTATTATTTTTTCCGGGGAAAATAATGAAGAGGAGAGCACATTATTTTTATTTAAAGAACGATTAATCCAATATTTAAAAAAATTTATTAATTTTTAATTAAAAAATGAATTTTATGCAACTAATAATTATTATGTGATAACTCTAACACAACTTGAAGGGTATTGTAATTCTATAAGTACTAATAGGTGCATTCCAATCTCTATTTTGTTACAATCTATTATTAATAAGATAGGTAATTTTAAGTACAATTTTATGACCTGTGGAATTGAACCAAAGATTAATTGACATGAGAATGTTGGAACCAAATGTAGGATCATCACCTAATGATTTATAATTAATTTATGCATTTATGGAATTGCATTATGATGAATAATATAGTGATCTAATATTTTCATACATGTATACTTTATCATATTTCGATGATCATTTGTTACATTATACAAATTCAGGCATGAGGATCAAAAAGGTATAATTACTTTGGAAACAAGGAAACATAAATAAATAGTTCATATGAGAACTAAATATCACCCACAAAGATCATCATAACTAGAACCCTTATTAGTAAAATAATATATAATAAATTTCTCCATAACCCGGGAAAATGATACATAAGAATTGGACATCTCAGATAACCAGTAAGGGTAATTTAGAGATACATGTATGAATAACATAGAGAAATAGTTATTACAACATGAGAATATCATTTTAAAACCATAAATTGTATATTAGATATCAGAATCATGAAAAATGGAATAAATATTTGAACAAAATAAGACCTTAAATATAAGTAAATAAGAAAAACAAGATCCATAATAAAATAATATTATCATTATAAATAAAATTGTTTCATAAACCCAAGAATAGAAAATCTTTTTTAGCACTCATGTCTCATGGACAAGGCTTACATAATGCAATGCGTTCACTCACCAAACCTTCCTAGTTGTAAAGTTTCACTCTCAATAACATTATTACAAAAATGTCCCACACTAAACCATGTTCACTCCCTATTCCAACCATGTATTTTTCCTGGGATACAAATTTGTACCCAATGAATTGGAGGGAGATATAGGTCCCACCAATCAAATAATGAAAATAATACCTATGTCAACCAAAATCACATTAATAATTTATAATATCATATCATATAAAATAAAATAGATTTCATAAACATTTCTGTATATTAGTTCATATGGAAATAATACTTGTTTCGAAATCATTTCATCATTTCATCATATAAAAAACCATTAAAAGATATATGTTTAATAAAAATCATATCATTTAAAAACCAATGGAATAGAAATAGGTTTCATAAACTCAGTGTCATCATAACCATTAACCATTAATATACATAATAAGAAAGATATATATGGATTATATCCCTAATAATTTATATGTAACATTATAGTATGTCATCTTAGATAGAAGATGATTTTGGAAGATCACATTGAACACCTCTTGAGGAATATAATGTTTCATTTAAAATCACTATTTAAAAAATAATAATAATACTTTGTCAAAAAAATACATTGAATATAATCAAGAAAACATAAAAAGGATGATTTAAAAATCATAGAAAAATATTTTGGAGGAAAATATCATATCCTCAATAAAAAAACCTCTTATAAATCATAAAATAACATCAAAAACCTTTTATTGGAAAAAACTATGTATTATTATAAGGTATTTTTTTAAAAAAAAGTATTTTCCATGATGGTGGATAATTGTATTCATTTCATAAAACTAAAATTAAGACACATTAAAAATTTTCATTAAAATCCTATCATACATTATTTGGAAAATGGTAAGAAGATTCCTTTATTTTTCTCTGAAAAATGTAAAACATCAGTTAATTTTTTTTGTTAAATAATTTGAATAATTTTAAAAAAAACATTTTCAAAAATAATTTTATAAAACATGGCTTTATTAAAATAATGTTTTTATTGCAAAGAGATAAATATAGATAATTTTCATTATATCATTTTATATCACTCTTAAATGCATTAAGAGAGTAAATTAAAGGAAAAAATGTATTCTCATCAAATAACCATTAGAGTACAAAATTAATGAGTTTATGAAGAGGTATATTATTATATTTTATCATTTAAAACATAATCATAAACAATCATGATTATGGATGAGATTATTACATAAAATAGTTTCCAATTTGGTAGTACTGAATTGTTATCCCCTTGAATAAATAAGATTAAATGACTCATAAAATATGACAAGAATAAAAAATAATAATTTTATTACATGTTAAAATGGTTTTATATAAAATTCATGAAATAATATTCATATATAACACAACATATGTCATAAGGGAGGAAAATTGAGTAAAAATAAATAACCACTTATTAATAATTTCAATCCTAAGACCATTTAAATAATATAATAAAAATAAAATTTAAATTTCATGAATGTAATTATATTGATGAAATAAAATGTCAATGGGGATGTATAAACACAACACAAATGAACCATTCTGTGAAATTGGCACATGTGTTCCAAAAATAAATGAGAGAATAATAATCCCTTACCGTTTTTGTACCTTTTTAACCATACATCCTATGAAAGAGGGAAGATAAAATGCATAAAAAAATCCAAATAATTTCCATGAAAAGAATAATAAAATAAATCCAAGGATTTTTTATACACCACTTAAGAGAAACATGTAGTGAATGTGGCATGTGCCACAGAGTATGTAAAATTGAGATGGAAATCCCGTACCTAATGTATCAACGACTTTTATACATAAAAAAACCACCTTTATAATAAATAAAAGTATATTATACATCTAATTATGAAATGTAATTATATATATCATACCATATATTATTTAATTATGAACCTTTATTACTCATTAATTAATAATTCTAGGTTAAAGTAACCTATTAGTTAAAAACTATATTTTTTAAGTATATTTTAATTTGATATATTCTAACCACTTACATTGATCATGATTCCATAATATAAATTTTTATAACAATGATATAAATATCATATATATTCTGTATAAGTGAATTTACATATTCAATTAAATAAAAATGTAGAAAATTAAAAACACTATTTATGGTGATATAATGTTCAAAATATGCATGAAAAATGTATTCATTTTCACGATAGATTGAAATATGAAAATTTAAGTTATATATTATCATTATATAATATTTTTCATATTATATATTCAACATATTTTTATTAAAATTATCTTTATTACCTTCCTATTTATGGTGTGAATGAATCACATCACTTCGTGAGGAGGTAGTTCATCGTACAAACAAAAAACATTATTATATCCCCTATAAAATACAATGTAAGAAGTTATATGTGGTATAATAATTATATAAGTATTATTATATTAAAGTATATTATATATTTATTAAATTTATGATTATTTACATTCTAGTAATTAATAAATTAAAAACCCATCACATTGGTTCATGAGGAGATAGTTCACATTACAACCGAATGATGATTATGTTTCCCATTTGATTAAAGAGGATATAAATATATTTTATTCCTTTAATATTAAAATATATAATTATATGTATGATACGAAGGTTATTATATAATCATCTATTGATAAAAATTTATTTAGGTGGAGGATGAATTAGAATAAAATTCTTGTATGGGGACGTTACTTATCCATCAAATATCTTCATTCAGTTTTCCCCTAAAGGAATTTTAGAACCAATTTTTGACCATAATATGTCTTCCAATTTTAGAGGAGGGAAGTAAGTAATGGAATTGGTAATGTAATTTCAAAAACAAATTATTTGTAATTTGACAAGTAGAGAGGATAGTGGGTGGCCTTTTATATGTGAAGTTACTGGCACACATCCTATGTTTTAAATTATAATGGTGTACCCATATATTTCACCTTCTAAAAAGATAAATATAGTAAATCATGAAAAAATAATATATAATGTCTTATAATATACATAATATTTTTTTGGACATGTTTTCTGTCACTTTTTCCCATCTATTTCTAGTTTACCCTTTGGTGAACCCATTTTTACCTTAACCACAATAAATAATTTTTTAGTATTTTACTATTCATTATAGTTAAAATTTAATGAGAACATAATATATATTTTAAATTTTTATAATTAGAAATATGGGATCCATTTTTCCAAATCAACTCATATGATATATATAATTTAATTTAATTTTAATGCAGTTGATGTGATGAGAATTTGGGTTTTCAAAGATAACATTTTCATAAGTAGAGAAAGTTTTAATATCAAAAATTTTCATTAAATGTCTTCAAATTTCCAAAATTTGAATAATAGATATATAAATGAAATAATTATAACTTAAAAACCTTGTTAAAATAAATTTTACATTTTAAAATGATTTTAATGAAATGAAAATTGATAATAAAAAACCCTTATTTTTTACTATTCATTGAAATAGTTATCTTTTCACACAATAATTATAAATTAACTGTAAGTTAATTTTTTCATTATGATTTAGAAAATTAATTTAATTATAAAATAAATTTTTTAAAAGTGTAAAAAATAAATTCCAAAATTAGTGTTCCAAATGTTAAAATACAACATATATTTTTAATATGGTTTAAAGTTTAAAATTAGTTTTATTCCTATCTATTATCTAGAAAATAGATAATATGGAAGTAAAATATTTTATTTAAATATTTTTTTAAACTATTAATATTTTTTTATTTATTCGGGTAAAACTCATGTTTTCAAATAAAAATATTATTCCATTAAAATATTTCTTTTTATTTTCAACTATTTTTTATTTGTATTTGTAATTAAATATTTAAAAAATAAATCATTATATATAAATTTTTAAATCATACTTTTTTCATAAATTGTTTATTCATTTTCATACTATCCATTCCAAAATCTATGTGATAATTACCATGTTAAATAAAATTATTTTAATAGTATGTCTCATATCACTTAAAATCAGCATTTTGTGTAATTCATGCTAAAATTAGTGATTTGAATAATGAATGATTGGCTATGTGTTTCATTTTATGTAGAAGAAAATTATTGATTCATATAATAAAAATATTTAAATGAATAAATTAATTTTTAAAAAATATTTCACAAAATCACAAGGAGTTAAATTCTACCCCCATAGATAAATTAAATCCTCACAATATGAACTTGTGCATTGTTAACAATGGTTTAACATTTGAAAATCACTTTTTGGGAAACCTAAAATATAAAAAGAGTTAATAAATAATTCTCTTGAAAGGATAGATAGGGATGTGTGATGGGAATCTGGAACAACACCTATTGGGTTTCTAAAATAGGATTACTTAGCTAGAAATTTAAAAAATTTGCAGAGATTTGAAAAATAACTAACCAATATAGATGGAGATTTATTGATAACATGATCATAATAATCATAATTACCCCAAATCCATAAATCCATGATAGGTGAAAATATCATTCATTAATTAGAAATCAATGAATATTTTTTAAATTTTATATCATAAACCTTTTCCAAAAGATGAATAATTTTCCAATAAATATATACATACATAATTTCATTAGAATTCATAAGAAGAATTTCATTATTTTGTTGTTATTCGATCAATTTCCACATTATCTATTACTTTAGGAAATGAAAATGATTTTTTATCCCTGGATCAATTATGAATCATAAGATCCTAAAATAATGGTAACTAATTACTTCTATCTATAGTTATTATTATATAAAAAATTGATATAATAGTTTACCAATATTAAAAAATATCCATATTGTGAAGTGATACAATAATCTATAAAACATCATCCAAATTTTAACATAAACCCTTCAATAAATATTTCACATTACAAACTATTTAAATTTATAAATTTATAAATATGGTCACTAAATTTTCCAAATTAAACATAATTGTAATCCTTTAAATATCATTAAGAATTTATTAATGGTCACATGCCAATTATGTGAATACCTTTGTCATTTATTCTCTTAAAGCATGTTAATAATTATAATTACCATAAAATCCCAATAAAAATGTTAATTAATCCTTATTCCCTAAATAAAACCAAATATTATTGGACATGTTCCATAGATCCTATAATGTTTCAAACTCTATAACTGATAATATAAGACACGATATAAAAAACCATTTATATATTCGGGGGTCATCAATACTCTCTAATTTAATTTCCATATCAATTATCTCTTTATCAAAACTATCCAACATTTTCTCAACATCATGAACATATTTAGTGTTATCATACATTAAAATGGTTCTTTACATCCTATATTACATTTATATTAAACCAATTTACTAGGTTATTAGTTATATTCAACATATTATTGTAGATCCTTAATACAAAACTGTTACACAAAAATCCTAATAAGTTTCATTATTAATGTAACATAATTCTAAAATTGTAATAGATAAACACATTAATAATTCTATATATTTCGTAAACAATTTACTAGGATTCATCATATTATTAAATAACACCACCATCATAAATTATGAAATATGAATCATGTATGAATAATTATACACATTTATTTAATCATGTTTTTCACTATTAAAATAAACAATAAAATTATAACAACACATATATTTATTATGTTGATTGTGGTCTCTTCATCATTTGAAGTTTAAAAATTACTCATACGACCTTAATGTTATTGTTAATGGTATTTTCCCCAAGTAAATTTATTTTTATAATTTCCATATATTCCATGTTAATAACATTTAACCGTGGATCTTACCTAAGATAAAACATTAATCTCAATTACTAGTTTAATTTAAAATTTTGTTTTTTTCATTGGTAATTATTTTCATTCTGCCCATCTATCCAAAACTCAAAAAATATTCCCATTCCATTAAGATTTTCTCTTTTGTGTTTCCCCATTTTGTTGAAATATTGTAAATTGTGTCTTTGTTCATCCATGGTCCCCACCAAATGAGATCTTGATGAACACTATCGTTATATTCATTAGTGAGTTCTAGAGTTTGTTAACGTGTAGGGTTTTAATCATATATCATGATAATTTATTGGAAAAAATCAAAATATCCTTCAATATAGTGATCAACCGATTTTGATTCCCATAAAAAAAATTTCTACCACATTAAATTTTAAACAAATTTTTTCTGGTTCCTACCATTAACAAAAACCAAATTGTATTTTATACGCCATAATAATCATAGCAGGTTGCCAAAAAATCATGAAAAATCAATTATAGGATGACTAAATAATGATATTCTTTTATCTATAACACCTTAGGTTAACCCTAGTCCATTCATTATTATCATTTATTTATATCATTTATAATGATTTAAAATGAGTATGTGAATTTCTAAATAATTTTCTCATGGAGGGTTAATCCAGGTGTTTTGCAAGGCCAGTTGTCTTGCATAACTTGTGATTGAGTCCTGATAAATGTTCTATTTTAAGGGCTATTTCCACTAGGTTCATCTTTTATAAATCCACATACACTACTAGAATCCAAATGAGGATGTAATTTCATGGAAACCACTCGGTATATCCATTACTGAAATTCCAAGACATTTTCCAACACTTTGAATCATCGTTACACTTATCCATAGATATGTTTTTAGCGATATTAGTAATGTTTCCTCTTCATAATTTATAATTTCTAAATAAATTTTCCTATGATATAAACTGTATCAATATAGCATTATTTTATATAGATATTACATCATTTTTTGATAACCATCCATTATAACATACAAACACACAACTAAGGATCATAATGGTATGGTGACTTTGATATCATAAAAGCTTAAACAACTTGTTCATATGTGAATTACATCATATCCCAATATGTTCATCATACTGGGTAACCATCATAAGCATATCATACATATTAAATTTCTTCGTATCACATGGAAGGGATTGATAACAAATTGAGATTTAGTTTCTCAATATGTGTCAAGATGCAGAAATTTCAAGGTAAATTTTTTCTTAAATACTTCAGAATATTACGAGTCTGTGGCTTCTGACGGCACTTGATTCTAAGGATATGTGTTCTCGAAATCAATTTCAAATTTTTAGCTCAGGTACATTCAGTAAAATAATGAGTGTGTTTTTCTATCTTTTTAATCGGTTTTTGGAATTGAAATTTGAGGGCACCGATGAACTCTCAATGCTGGTAATTGCTTAAGGAAACCTTTACTGTAGTTCCGTTTTAAGCAGGCTGGGTTTTAGAATTTGGGGAATTATTTTAAAATAAATAAAATTGTTAGAAATATTTTATTTCATATCTACATTGGATATATCCTACATGGGGGAGTTAGGGGTGGGACCCACAACCACATAATTACCCATGTGTGGATATTTTTGAGGTGGGGCCCACAGAAGCCCCAACCATTCACCTCCCCCTAAACTCTTAAACTCCCTTAATTATTTTGTTAACTCATATTTAATTGAATAAACCTCCCACTTCCTCTCTCTCTCCCCCTTTAACTCTTGCCAACACACCTAAATTAATAAATTGATCCACTTCAATTTATTAATTAAGTGTTTTGAATTTTGAAATTTAAATTTCTTGATTTTAGAAAGTAATTGCATTAGCCTATTAGTTTACTTTAGTACATTTTGTGTTTGATGAAATTTGAGAGATCTCTTATGTAAATGAAGAAGGAAGTTCCTCCTTCATTGAAGAACAACGTCCTCCCGCGAAGAATGACACCTCTTTGATGAAGAACACCGACTCCACAAAGACAGACGATGTGAATTCCCTTCTCCTATCTGCAACTAGTGTGGAGACATCGTTTCCTCCTTTGACGCACGCCAATGTCGTCTACGAATCATCTCTCTGTGACTCCGTCTTCCACAAAGACTGACGTACGACATCTTTTATCGAGGTAGGGTGATTTGTTTCAATTTTATTTGAATAAAATTGTTCGTTGTTCTTCATGAAACCTTTCTCTTCTTTTGCCAATTGTTACCGCCAAACACGTAGCGCACATGCTGAAAAAAAGGGCCTGACGACACTTCATCATTTCTTTTCAATTTTGGAATCAGTAAGTGGAAACTATTGAAGGCGGCTAACATGCTCCGACCACGTGTGGAAGAACCCCGGCCCGCAACCAACGGTCGCAGGACCGATGAAGAAGAACTAGGCCGATGAAAGGAAAAATGGCGCCCCATGACACCACACAGCGGGAACCTCGGCCCGCATAGGGTGGGCCGCTTCGGCGGAAGAACCGGCCAGCCGGGCATAGGCTAGATGAGGTTCCAGGAGTTTGTCGCGCTGGAGAACCGGTCGTCCTGTCGTCTGGCTGGGCGGAGCCGAACCACGGGGCCAGGAGGGAAACACACTGAAGAAACCTGCGGCCCACCGGAGTGGGCTTCTTGTGCTAGAAAGAAGACCGGACTAGCTGGCACGTTTTGGAGGGCGTCTCCTCCAGTTCGGGAAGCTGGGGGGCCGCTCCAACTACCTCAGACCGCTCATCCTACTGGCCAAGCCGCGGCCAGCCAGGCTGTGCCACACTGTGTCGGGCCGCAACGTGCAGGGTCGGGCCGCACCCCGCCGAGTCGGGCCTCATCCCTTCGGGCCAGGACGCACATTTCATTGTGCTGGTCTGACACCCCAACCTAGTTGGACCCACTATAATTGTGTTAACCTGACCCGTCGGCCCACTGGGCTTAACGAGCAAGGACCATATTCACTTTAAGGTGAATAATTCAAAGACCATGCGTCCGACCAACACGCCGTCTGTGGCACTGGGATCCTTTTGACGAGGTGGGCTTTTTGTGAAACTATAAGTGAGTTTTGGGCATCTTTGGAAATCATCCGGGTTTGGAATGAGCATATTTCAAACTTGGCCCAAAGAACGGAAAAGGAAATATCTCTCAGACCGGGCATCTGATTGACGTGTCGTCTATCATGTTGAGTTCCCTTTGATGATTTGAAACATTGAGGTACATCAACTCTGGAATTCGGGAAATTTGTTGTATCAACGGCGTTTACTCGAGGAGAAGACCCTTCCGGAATCGAGTACGTTGTGTGTAGGAAACCTAGAGCTGGCTGTGATAGAAATGACTACCGTGCTGGGATCCACTGTGGGATCGATGAATAAGACGACTGTACTTGGATCCTATGTGAGTTCGGCTGTGATTACGACTGTACTTGTATCCTACATGGGTTTGGCAGCAATGGTTATTGTACTTGGATCCTACGTGGGTTCAGCTACGACGACTTCAATACTTTCATCCTACGTGGGTTAGGTAGAGGAGATTATTTAGAGGATACATCTAATCATCTCTACCCTTCTTTGGGAGTAGTATACATGTATGAGCTGAGTCTTGACTATTCAATCATTACCATTTGTTTGATTGACATATTTCTGGTGTATACTGGGTTGTACATGGGTTCGAGAGTTGGAGAGGAACTGGAATTTATGACTTAGGTACATGTATGGTCACATACCTAAGTAGAGTCGATTGATACTGTGTGTTTTTATCTTCCCCTTGTTGTTTATCCTTTGTTGATTCTGGGAGACCATCTGGGGTCTCTGGGTCCCTACTGAGTAATTTATACTCACCCATACATGGGCTATTCCCGCAATATGTTGTGTTGGATGCAGATGATGGACAACAATGATCGAGTTGAAGGCTTGTGGAGCTAGACGGTACCTGGGGGTGGACAACTAGATGGGACATACACTGAGCGGACGACCGGTCCCAAGGAGCTGATGAGGCCATCTCTACCCACCCTTCAGGTGGGATATCTAGAGGATGACTTGGTGGTTGCTATTTTTCTTTACTACTGTTGTATTTTCATTCTTTGTACTATACTTTCAGTTGGGTTTGTATACTGGCCCATTTACTTTTCATCACCTACTTTTGTACTCTGTTACTTAGTGCTTACTTCATTTTTGTACTCTGTTGTGTTGGTTTACTTTTATAAAGGCACTACCTTCCCTTTTATCCAGATTTATGCCTTTAGTTCTAGTTTCCAGCCCCTCGCCTATGGAAGGTGGGATAGGGGTTGTCACGGAATGGGCCCTGAGGATGGGTTGTGACAAATTGGTATCAGAGGAGTCGGTTCAACCACAGATCTCAGGTCTCTAATTTTATTCTATGGGAAGAAATAGTGTTAATAGTATTGACTGTGGTTTTCAGTCCAGGGACTCCAGTGTTGGTGTGGTGGTCGACGTATCCATACACCAGGACCATGACTTCTGATATCCAACTCAGTGCTCGAAAATACTAATTGCATTTGTGTTTCAAAATATTTATTTGTGATTAATTTGTGTCAGCTCACTAGGTATACTGTTTGACTGTGGAACTACTGTTTATTTTCAGGATGGACCCACGAAGGCATCCATCTAGGGTTCCAAGTTACGTGCGAGATGGAATCCCACCGAGTGACGAGGCCTCTGTGCAGGGCCCTATTATAGCAGAGGCACCAGCGGTACCACTACCCTTTGAGCCACCGCTGCCACCAGCCCCAACAGCAGAGTGTGCATGCCGCCTAAGTGCGTTGCACGAGTTTCAGTGACAGAGGCCGCCGATGTTCCATGGGGAGATATACCCTCAGGTAGCGGAGGGTTGGTTGGAGACTATCGTCAGAGTCTTCAGATTGGTAGGGACACCAGTAGACCTTATGGTGATCCTTTCCGCGAGTCTCCTTCATGCAATAGCAGGTAGATGGTAGAGCTTGATGCTCCTGGTGCATGACGAGGAATCACTACTTTGGACAGACATTGAGATCCCTTCTGTTCAGAGTTTTCTCTAGCCACTCTTCCTGCAGTACCCATCTAGGAATTACTACATATGTGGCAGAGCACCATGACAGTATCCCATTACTCGGCGAGATTTACCAACCTCTCGCGCTACTCCACGGACATGGTACATGACCCATTCTTCCGGGACATGATGTTTGACCAGAGACTGAGGCATGAGATAAGGAATTTGATGATATCCCTCAGCATTCCAATGAAGGTAGGAGTACTGGAGCGAGCCCTTCTTGTGGAGAGTTTTCTTGCTGAGCTGACTCCCATAGTGAGACCCACCGCAGGGCGACATGTAGCGGAGTCTTCTGCAGCCGGAAGTAGACAGATGTCGTAGAGGTACAAGCGGACCAGGCCATAAGGTGGGCGATCTTAGGATACTGGTTCGGATGTGCGGGTAACATGGAGAAGAGCTAGGCATACGAGGGGAAGGTTGTGCTATGCATGCGGCGGGCAGGGCCCCATGGCTCGTGACTGCCCAACCCAACATGCAGATGAGCAGCAAATAGATGAGGGACCTCTAAGGCATAGGGAGAGGTTCGATTGTGGTGGTTCGTAGGAAGCAGGAGGACAATGTAGAATAGGTAGCCGAGAATTGGGTGGTGGACTATGATTTGAGGCTCTACCACCACCACCACCAGTAGATCCACCCCAACCACAGGGAGCTGGCAGATAGGGGTGGGCTCAGCCCCAGGCGGTCGAGGCCTACGACCACGACACACATGAGATGATTTGAGGTACTATATGTGTCTACTCCACCCTTGTTGTAGTTCTTATAGTCACATGAGCGAGTGATTATTTTATTTCTGTTCCCTTTGTTTGGAGCTCGAAGATTCCAACGGAGCCATTGGCTCGAGCCTTATTTCTATAGACTCCTACGGAGGCAGACTCTATGATTATGCATTGGTACTGACAGTATGATCTTACTCTAGGAGGTCAGAGCTTTGGCATGGATCTTCTTGTAGTGGCGTCGAGGCCTTACGACGTCATCTTGAGTATGGATTGGATAACTATAGTCCATGCAAAGATCAACTGTTTAAGGCGCAATGTGTTGTGGGTCCACAAAGATGGGAGCAGGTTCACCTTCAATAGCTAGAAGGGGGCCTTTGCATCATAGGATGGACTTACGCAGAGGGGATGGAAGCCGATCACAAATCAGTTGGTTAGTCTCATCCTAGGATCAGTTTATGTGTGGTGTACATGTTTTACTTTTGTGGTGGATCAGAATGAGGACATTTTTCCTGACGACGTTCCCGGACAATCTTTTCCTAGGGAGGTATATTTTTACATTTACTTGTATCCCAGTACATCATCGATATCTACTCCAGCATTTCGAATGGCTCCTGTCGATCTTCATGAGCTACGGGTACAACTGGAGGACTTGCATGGAATGAGATTCATCTGAACCCATGTGTCACCATGGGATTCTCCAATTTTATTCCCCAAGAAGGTGGACGGGAGCTTACGACTATGTGTCGACTATCGTCGCCTAAATCAGATGACCGTAAATAAAAAGTATCCACTCTCGAGGATTGATGACCTCTTTGATCAGCTCAAGGTAGAACGATGGTTCTCGAATATAGACCATGGGTCAGGCTATCACCAACTCTGAGTTCCATATGATAATGTGAAGAAGAATACCTCCATGTGTCAGTATGGCCATTATGAGTTCTTGGTTATGCCCTTCGGTGCGACCAATGTAGAAACATTCTTCATGAGTCTCATGAATATGATCTTCTAGCCTTACCTCGATCATTTTTTCATAGTCTTCATCGATGACATACTAATTTTCTCGACTACTGAGGAGGAGAAAGCCTACCACTTACCAGTTTTACTGGACACACTCTAAGAGAACCGACTTTATGGAAAAATCTTGATGCTCCAGTTATAGATTCAAGAGATACAATTCTTGGGGAACATCATCTCAAAGGCGTGAGTTGCTGTGGATCCTGCGAAGATCGAGGTAGTACATGCTTGGGAGCCACCTAGGAGCGTAACAGAGGTGTGGAGTTTCCTAGATCTGGCTGGGTACTATCGGATATTTGTGCCATAATTCTCCAGAGTTATAGCACAACTTTAATCTTTGACAAAGAAGCGGAGACCCTGTGTGTGGTCAGATATATGCCATCAGAGCTTCCAGGAACTGAGGCGGAGATTGACCAGTGCACCCATATTAATGCTACTAGAGGAGGGTGTAGGGTAAGTAGTTTGCTGAGATGCATCAGGGACCAGACATAGGTGTGTCCTGATGCTGGAGCGAGTAGTGATCACTTACGGTTCAAATCAGTTGAGGAAGCACGAGAAAAACTACGCTACCCATGACTTGGAGTTAGCAACAGTGGTCTTCGCCCTAAAAATGTAGCGGTACTATCTGATGGGAGAGCGCTTTATAGTCAACTCTAACCACCAGATTCTCAGGTACATTTTCTGGCAGAAGGACCTGAACCTGAGATTGCAGCGATGGTTCGAGTTTCTTCCAAGAATATGACTTTTAGATAGTCTATTCTCATGGGAAGGGAAACGTAGAAGCAGATTCACTCACCATGCGATCTGGCATTCAACTAATTGGAGAGGTGATGGAGCAGTTAGCCTCTTTGATGATATCTATTATGGATAGAGATCAAGAAGAATTTCTATAGTCCCTCGTAGTTATTCCTCCACTACTTCAGCAGGTCAGAGGGGCATAGTGTGGGGACGTTGACTGTGAGACACAACTTTCTCATATTTTCACAGGGCAGGCGCCTGATGGATTTTCTGAAGGACCAGTGCACATCATCCTCTTCAGGGGAAGTACCATGGTACCAGTTGCATTGTAGGAGGATGTGATGTGGGAGTTTCACAATTCCCCTCTAGCGGTACATACTGGGGTGGTGAAGATGTACCAAGACCTCAGACGACAGCACTGGGGGCCGGGTATGAAGAAGGTTGTAGCTGAGTTCGTTTCACGATGCCTCACTTTCTAGCATGTGACGGTGGAGCACCAGGTACATATAGGCTTAGTACAGTCCTTAGAGGTTCAAGAGTGGTAGTGGGGCGGGATGTCCATGGATTTCATGATGGGGCTTCCATATACATCAAGGGACACGACTCTATCTAGGTGATCATCGACCGAATCACCACGTCGGCCCACATCATTCCGATAAGAGAGCAGGGCTTAGTAGAGACCTTGGAATGCCTCTATCTTCAGGAGATCATACGACTTCATCATGTACAATCTTCTATCGTCTCCGATCAAGATGATCCCTTTACTTCCCGGCTTTGGAAGGGGTTCTAGGAGTCATTTGGGACGTAGCTACGCTTGAGCACCTCCTTTCATCTTCAGACGGATGGCCAGACGGAGAGGACCACTCTATCTCTCAAGGACATGCTTCATGCATGTTTCCTTTACTTTGGTCATAGTTGGTAGGATATTCTACCCTTGGTGGAGTTTTCATAAAAAACAGCTACCCCTCCACCATTAGGATGGAACCATATTAGGCACTTTACGACTGACCATGAAGATCAACTCTGTGTTGGACTGACCATTGGGAGTCAGCACATGTAGGACTAGAGATGGTTCAGGGCAACGACATAGAAGGTGTAGATCATCCAACAGCGGATGAGGACTGCATAGAGCATACAGAAGTCATATAATGATAGGATAATGAGACAATTGGAGTTCGAGGATGGTGTCCACGTTTTCTTATGAGTCTCACCTCGATATGGATTATAGATATTTGGCTGGGGCGGCAAGTTAACTACACGATTCATCGGACCTTTCCAAGTCCTCAGCAGAGTTGCCGAGGTGGCCTACTTCCTATCCCTTCAACCTCAGTTGCACCGGGTGCATGCCATCTTCCACGTATCTTAGCTGAGGAGATACGTGCATGACCCAACCCACATCATTGATCATGGGGAGCTGGAAATCGATGACATGGATACATTCATGGAGGTCTTGGTGGAGATCGAGTATTGATAAGAGCAGGTCAAATGTGGATGGTCGATTCCACTAGTGCGCATTCTTTGGCAGCACGGGAACCTCCAGGAAAGAACATGGGAGCAGGAGGCTTAGATGCATGCTCAGTACCCTCATATGTTCCCCTAATTTATGTTGTAGCTTTACAGGGATGTAAAGCCCTGAGGTGGTAGTAATGTAAAGACTCGGAAATTTCAAGGAATTTTTTTTCATAAATACATTAGAATTTTATGATCCTGTGTATTCTGAAGGCACTTGATTCTGAGGCCAGGTGTGCCTAGAATCAATTTCTGAAGTTTAGCTCAGGTACCTTCAGTAAATGAACGGGCGTGTTTTTCTATCTTTTGAACCAGTGATCAGAATTGAAATCTGAGGGAACTGATGAACTCACATCACCAGTAATTGCTTAAGGGGACCGTTATTGTAGTTTCAATTTAAGCAGGTTGGGTTTTATTATATGGGGAATTTTTTTAAAATAAATAAAATTGTTAGAAAAATTTTATTTTTTATCTATGGTGGATATATCCTACATAGGGGAGTTAGGGGGTGGACCCACAACCACCAAACTATCCATTTGAATATATTTTTGAGGTGGTCCCACATGATCCCCAACCATTCTACTCCCCCTAAACTCCTTAAACCCCCCTTCATTATTTTGTTATCTCCTATTTAATTTTGTAACCCTTCCACTTCCTCTCTCTCCCCCTCTTTAAATCTATCCAAAAAATCATATTTAATAAATTAAACCACTTAAATTAATTAATTATGTGTTTTGAAATTTGAAATTTAAATTGCTTGTGTTAATAAAATAATATCATTAGCCTATTATTTTACATTAGCACATGTTGTGTTGGGAGAAATTGGAGATATCTCTTGTGTAAAAGAAGAAGGAAGTTCCTCTTTTGATGAAGAACATTATCCTCCTGTGAAGAACGATGCCTCTTCGACGAAGAACACTGACTCCACAAAGAGCGACGACCTTCCTTCCCTTCTCCTCTTCACAACTACTGTGGAGACATCATTTCCTTATTGGACACAGACATAAGTCGTCTACGAATCCTCTCTCCACGATGTCGTCTCCACGACACCCGACGTACGGCGTCTTTTATCAAGGTAGGGTGAATTGTTTTAATTTTATTTGAATAAAATTGTTTGTTGTGATTCATTAAACCTTGCTCATCTATGGCCGATTATTACTGCCTAATGTGGAAGGCATGGGGTGAACAAATATAGCCTGATGAACCTCTACTGTTTCTTGTCTTATTTGGAATCGGGAAGTGGCGATGATTGAAGGCGGCGACCGTGCGCCTACAATGTGCGGAAGAACCACAACCTGCAATCACGGGCCACTCGATCGATGAAGAAGAACTATGCCGAAGAAAGGAACCGTGGTAGCCCACAATATCATGCTACGGGAACCGAGGCCCGCATTGGGCAGACCGATTCGGCGGAAGAACCGGACGACCCATCTACCGACTGGGAGGAGGTGAGCCGCTGCGCCCGGAGGGAGCGGCGCTGGAGAACCCTCCAGCCCATCAGCCGGCTGGGTGGTGCCGAACCGCGGTGCTAGGTGGGCTCCGTGTAGAAGAAACCCGCGGCCCACTCGGGTGGGCTGTTTGCACCAGAATGTCGGCTGGCCTAGCCGGCCGGGTTTGGAGGGCGGCACCGGTTCGGGCAGCGCCCCCCCCCTGGACCGCTCGGCCTATGGGCCGCACCCTGTCGATCTAGGCCATGCCGCCCCGGGACGGGATGTGTCGGGTCGGGCCGCACATTTCTTTGGGCCGGTCCAACACCCCTACCAGGTCGGACCCGCTAAAACAGGGTTAACCCGAGCAGTTGTCCCACTAGGATTAACGGGCTGAGACCATATTATCTTAAAGGTCAATAATTCAAAGATCGCGGGTCTGACCGAAGTGTCGTCTATGGCACAGGGATCCTATCGATGAGGTGGTACTTTTGTGATACTCTAAGTGAGTTTAGGGAATCTTTGGAATTCAGAAAGGTTTGGAACAAGCATATTTCAAACAGGGTCCCTATAACGGAAAAGCCAATATCTCTCAGACCAGGCGTCTGATTGAAGCGATTTCTATCGCGTTGAGTTCATTTTGATGAGATAAAACTTCGCGGTACATCAACTCTGGACTTCGTGACAGTTTATGTATCGACCCCCTTTACTCGAGGAGTGTACCCTCATGGAATCGAGTACATTGTTTGTAGGACTCCTAGAGCTGGCTGCGACTATGACGAATACCGTGATGGGATCCTCCGTGGGTTCGACGACGGAAACGACTGTACTTGGATCCTCGTGGGTTCGGCTACGATGGTTACTATACTTGGATCATAAGTGGGTTCGGCAGTGACGACTTCTGTACTTGGATCCTACGCGGGTTCGGAATATGAGACTATTCAATGGCTATATCTAATCATCTCCACCCTTCTTCGTGAGTTGTATACCTGTATGAGCTAAGTCACGGCTATTAAATCATTACCATTGGTTTGATTCACTTATTTCCTGTGTGGACTGGGTTTTACATGGGCTCTAGATTTGGAGCTTAACTAGAATTGATGACATAGTTATATGTATGGGCATATACCTAAGTAGAGTCGGTTGATACTTCGTGTTTGTATCTTTCCTGTGTGGTTTATCCTTTCTGGATTCTCTAAGACTTTCAGGGGTCTCGGGGTCCCTACGGAGTATCGTATACTCACCCCTGCATGGGTTATGACTGCACTAAGTTGTGTTGGATCCGGACGACGGGCCTCACTGATCGAGGTGAAGGCTTGTGGAGCTGGATGGTACCTGGGGGTGGTCCACGAGACCGGACATACACTGAGCGGACTGCCAGACCCGAGGAGCTGAGGAGACCATCTGTACCCACCCTTCAGATGGGATATACATAAGACGGCTCGGTGGTTTCTATTTTACTTAACTGATGTTGTTCTTTCTTTCAGTTGTACTATACTTTTAGTTGGGTTTGTATTCTGGCCCATTTACTTTTCAGTACCTATTTTGTACTCAGTTACTTAGTGATTAAATCATTTGTGTACTCTGTAGTTTTTTTACTTTTATAAAGGAAATTCCTTCTCATTTATTAGGATTTATGCCTTTGGTGCTAATCACCAGCCCCTGGCCTATGGATGTCGGGCTTGGGGTAGTCACGGCACGGGCCCTGAGGACGGGTCATGACAATATGGGTAAACAATGGTGATATGTAAGATTAAAGTGAACATATGGGTATGAGAACATAATAATTACAAATTTATAATCATACACTACATATCATAAATCATAATATTGAGCCATGGAATAAATATTTTTATTTAATAAGACAATAATCCAAATGAAATAAATGAACATGATGTATGAGATCATAATATTAGCATTAGACGTATAATTGTGGCATACACATATGCATAGAAAATAATTTTCATAGTAGCCAAGATTCACTTAGATGGATATTATTATGGATTGGGTTCACTCCATAAACCAATGTAGTAGTCAGGGTTCACTCCCAAAATCATTATAGTGGAAAAAC
The DNA here is from genome assembly GCA_963277665.1 of Viscum album. Classification (NCBI taxonomy): domain Eukaryota; kingdom Viridiplantae; phylum Streptophyta; class Magnoliopsida; order Santalales; family Viscaceae; genus Viscum; species Viscum album. Next base: position 118,663,169 of record OY728127.1, read on the forward strand.
ACCACTACTGAACCGGGTTTCCCCCCATTCTCATCTATCTTATGAGATATAAATCTTTACCCAATTCATTATAGGGAGATATAAGTCTCACATATCACAGAATGAAAATCACATGTATGTGTTTCAAAAATTCATAGAAAAATATCATATCAAAACCCATGAAATTAAATGGTTTGTGTAAACATTTCATCATATCATTAACTACGGAAAAGTTATGGGACTCATAATCATTTCAACATTTTATTCATTGAATAACCCATGAAAAGATGTATGTTTCATAATAATTTTATCATTGTAGAACTAGTTTAGTATAAAAAGGTTTAATAAATTTCTTTCCATCATAAAGTAAACAATTTATAGAAATAATAAAAATGGTATCCATTGATTATAACCCTTGTAAAGCATAAGTAACATCAATGGATGTCATATTAGTTGGAAGATAATTTTTCAATGATCCTTTGGAACATTTCTTGAGGGAAAAAAATTTTAATTGAAAATAAAATTACAAAACATAAAATTCATTAAATATTATTTAAATCATTTTATTTGAAAATATACTCAAAAAAATATAAAAGAGGCTTTCAAACCCCTTTAACACATTTATTGAAAAATATATTCTCTCTACTTGAAAAAAACTTTTTAAAACATAAAATCTTTTCAAATTAATTTTATTTTAAAACAACCTGGTAATATTATAAAGTATGATTCAAATTAACGATTTTTTATGACATCATAGATTTTGTTTCATTTCATAAACATTACAACAAATATTACTTTCACATTATTTGTAAAATACAAATGGGAATTGCTTGAAAATAGAATGAGGATTCCTTTCAAAAAAAAATTAAATATTAAAAAATGGATAAAAATTTATTTAACAAATCATTAGGAGAATGTAATTTTTTTTATTCAAAATATATAAAATAGTTTTTGGAAGAAAATGGGTTTTCGATATAATAGTGAAATAAAGAGGATTTTTTTAAATAAAATTGATCTTTTGAGTATATAAAGAGAGGAAAATGATTGGAAGAAATTGATTCTAATGGAATAAAAATAGTATAATAAATATAATGATTATATTGAGAGTTGGATCATAGTATTTTATCATCAGAAACATAATCATAAAAATATACTGATAAATGTTGAAAATGTATAAAAAAATCATTACCGCTTTAGTAACATTGAACTGAAAGACCCATGAATTAAAAATATTAAATAAAACATTAAATATCAATAGAATATGCAAACTAATGATAATAGAAGTCAAAGGGGATTTTTTATACACTACATGAAATAATATAGGTGCATAACATAAGATATGTCCCAAGGAAGAATAATTAAGACAAAAATCCCTTAATACGTTAGTAATAATTTGAATCCAGATACCCAATGAAATAATAAAATAAAAATATACGATAAATATAAGGAAAATAATTATATTATCTATAAAAAAATTCAATAGGTTATTATTTTAACCAAAAAAACGAATCATGTGCTGAATATGGAACATGTCTTCCATAAATAAAATAGAGACTAGAAACCACTTTCTGTTTTATCAAATTTTGAAAAGTAAACACCATAGCGAGAGATATTAAACTAGATATGTAAATCCAAATAATATTCAAGAGAATAATAATAAAATACTTTCATTGGAATTATATATTCCACCTAAAATAAACATGTGGTGAATATGGCATGTGTTTCATAGGAAGTAAAAGTGAGACAAAACTCCCTTTCCTTAAGCCTTGAATTACCCCATCTATGTTCAAAACTAATATATAAATAAATATGTTTACTATAAATATGATAACAAACCATAATTATTTATATCCTACCATATATGATTTTATTATGACCTTATATTACAATTTTATTAATAATTCCATGTTATAGACACTTTTTGGGTAATAACTATTTTGTTTTTTGAGTATTTTTTGAGTTGGAATTTTCAGACCATTTTAATCAATCATGGATACATAATCTACAAAATATTATCAATGTTATAATTATTACATATTTTAGTTATATATTAATTTCTTTTAATCATTAAATTTAATAAATTAAAAATGAAATACACCCTCATTGGAGATGACATATCGTATGCATAAATGAATGTTTTTTGATCTTATCAATGGATTGAAATAATGAAAGTAAAATAAAAATTATCATTATATAAAAAATTATATCATATATATAAAATTTTTCACTAAAATGAATCATGTTACCAATCATGTAAAATGTGAATAAATCACACCACTTTGAGAGGAGGTAGATAACCTTACACACGATCTATGTTATCGTATCCCCCCACATAAAGGGGAGAATGAAGGTATTTGTAAAATAGTTATTCTAAAAGAACAATTATTTTATAAATATCATATATCTTAAGTTAACATATTATTATGACCATAAAATTAAATCATAAATGAATAAAACATCACATTGGTTCTGGAGATGATAGTCCACTGCATACAAGAATAATAATTTTGTATCCCTTTTGATGGGAAATATTATTGATATAGGTTATAAATATAACATAGAAAAATATAAATATATTTCATATAATTAATTAATAAAATCATCATAGTTTATTAATTGTTGTAGGTGGTTGGAATATAATATTTTTTAAAATTTTCTATTAGGGATGGTACCTTTTCTTCAGACAACTTCTTCTAGTTTACATGAAATGACCTCCTAGCATAGATTTATGATAAAAATTTGGCTTTTAAGAAGATAGGTGGGAATTTAAGGAATTTATATGGTTATGTATTAGATGAGATAAATGGTTTTGAATTTTTCAATAAGAGAGTACATGTTTGGGCCTTTATAAGTGATGTAAGTTGCACAGTTGTAATTCTTGAAAACAAGAATGTTTACCCATGTCATTACATGAAAATCTGCCCTGAAATGATAAAATATATAATATAGAAGTTATAAAGAAAACATATGGACATAAAATATGTGTTGGAAAGGTTTTGGTTCTTTTTTAACAGTTATCATTTTGTTTAAACCCCTAGTGAAGCCATTTTTACCTTAATCACAGTAAAAGTTTTTTTCTTCTATTTTTCATATTAATTATTGGAAAAAATTTAGATGAAAATATTATATAATAAAAATTTTTATTCTTAAAAATATGGGATCAATTTTTGAAAATCATCTCACATATGTGGCATAATTTGATTTAAAATTAAACTCGCAGATATGGCAAGAATGCTAGTTTTCAAAGATATTTTGTTCAAAAGTTGAGAATGTTTTAATATGAATATTTAATAATATATTGATTACAATTATCTAAATTTAATTAATAGATATATAATTAAACTAATTTTAAGTTTTAAACCTTATTAAATTTATTTTTATGTTTTCAAATTCAAAAAAATATACGTCTTTTCTAAATAAAAAATAAATTTTTAATTATTCATCAAAACAATATATTTTCATAAAATATCCCAAATATCACTCCAATATAATTTTGAAAAAATTATTTCAAAGATTATGTTTAATTTTTTATATAAAATTTTTATCTATGGAAAAAATTAATATTAATATGAAATCATAAAAGGTGAAAAAACTCATATTTAGAAAATTATTGTTTTTAATAATCAAATTGGATTAATTCTGATCTCTATCTTGAATAAACATAATATTAATGTTATAAAATTTATTGAATAAATAATATAAAAATTTATTTAAAATAAATCACCCAATGTAATGTTTTTTATTTATTATGGTAAAAAATTTGTTTTCACTTCAAAGAGTTTTTAGAAAAAGACTTTCCTTGATTTCAAAATTCATTATTTTAAATTTTTATTTTCTTACCAAAGTATTCATTATAATTACAAGTGTAAACCCTATTTTCATAATTTAGTTAATTTTATTCACAACATACATTCTAATGTCTTGGTTATAAAAATCCTATTAACAAATAATTTTTCAATATTATGACACATCCATTAAAACATTGTGTTCAGTGTAACAAAAACTAAATTTTGTGTTTTATATAACACATTACAAACTAATTTTTACATGTAATGCAGGATAAACCTTTTCTTGAATGTAACATAATATATATAGATGATTACACTTATTTGAAAAAAATTCAAAAAATATCAGGGTGTAAAAATTTCTATTACCCTTGATGAATCTGTAAATATTTCCATATTGTATTATCATTTCTTGACAGAAATTAATTATATAATACATATAATGGTGTTATATATTATATTGTGATCCTCCAAGAGTTTTCATAATAATATATTAGTTCTAAAACATATGATCCCAATTTCTTCATTATTCATCTTCTATCTCCATAAGAATCGTTCTATAATGTATTATATTTGATCACACTTTAATTGAGAGGGGTGGTGGAGGGGGATTTGTCCTTGTTCCTGAAATATATCTTAGAGAAGTGAACTCTATGTCTTTATAGAATACTTATTTTAACTATTCTCACCCTAAAAGGATAACCTTATTATTGTTGATAATATAATTTGGATTACACATTTCAAATTTTGGGAAATAATAATTGAGAATGTACCCATATTGATACAATATTCCTCAAAAACCCCGATCTCCTTAATGATAAAAATAAAATTACAAATAATTATTATAATAATTATTTACATTTATAATACCATATAATTAATTTATATTTGGTTCCTGAATATTTGTTTTACAATTTATTCAAATAATATATAATATATATAATTTCTCACTAGGCCTTTAAACTAAATTCAAAATTTCTAAGCAATATTTATAAAAAAATGAATAGGGTCTATTAATTTAATAAATATATAAAACTATAATATTCACTAATAAAATAATAAATAGATACTATATTCAAAAAATAGAAAATAAATATTTATTAAATATTCTACTCAAAAAAATTATCTCAATATCCAGTGAACCAATATATGTGGTCAAGAAAAATGAATAACTAATAGACCCTTTAGGTGAGTAATTATGATTAAAAATGTTTAATAATAAGTATTATTCAATATCAAAATATTTCACTAGAAACACATAGTCAATGACCCTCTATGTCCCTCTCTCAGTATCATTAGATGGAGCCATCCAATGTTCATGGTTTCTATCTAGCAGCACATCAGGCAACCCATAGACAAAATAGTTAATTTTAAAATGATATTAAACCAAATATGATTTAATAATATATAATATATTCTCATAATATTTATATCTCATATCAAGTTGTATTCATGCTGGTGTCATCACCCTATGTGCCAGATGTCCCTTTCATTAAATTTCAATAAATGAAACATTCAACTGAAGACCGTGCCCATTGATTTATTTATGTTTTTTAATTAACATATAAGGGTCTAAGATATCAAATGAAATTAAATCGAGGAAAGGATATAAAATTTCTCACATTATATATTTAATCAATATTACTCATGACAAACCAGATATATCATATTTCACCATTATCATATGTCATCAATGTTTTCTACAATAAATAAATGTTTGTGACTAATAATATACATTGATAATAATAATCATAATTTCAAAGGATTAATACACATATCCATAGATTGTAACATATAATAGAATGTACAAATGTGGATTTCCTACTTTCTGTTTCAATTCACATAATCTCCAATAGTTGAATTTAATAAGGGTTAAACCATGAAAATGTGCCTCAATTTACTATATGTCCCCACCCAAAGTTGCCTATTTCATTTTTTTCTAATAATATAAAATTTAATGGATATATAAATTATATTTAAGGATATTTTTTTGGATCTTATTATTTTTCATGATAGTATTGGTGGCTTGTGTACTTTCAATGTGATAATTACTCATGGGAAATAATAATAGACTATGTGATATAGAAGAACCATCATGATGTGATAATAAGTATATTAATATTAGAAAAAAATTAATAAACGTAATCATTATTGATATGGTAGTTTTTTATTAGGAAACAGATCCAATATTCAAGGCTCTTGTCTCCGTCAATTTTAGTTTACCTACTATTTTAATTTCAATTTTATTGGTTTATGGTTTTGTTGAAAAATCAACTATATCATGGTGGAATCATATCTGTACATTTGGTATTTGACTTAGGATATTTAAAAAAAGATTCAATATGATAAAAAAACTATGTTGTGTGAAGATTCGTTACTGTTTATCATAAATATGAGTGATTTTTTATTTCACCACCATTTTAGGGTGTAAATAATTTTTTTGGATGTAGTGAGTCGTAGATTCAGTTTTTAATGGGGGTGAGAGTTTGTTTGTTGTGAACCAAAATATATAGGATGAGGTTATAGAAACATGAAAACATGTGATGGGTTATTTGTACATTTTTTCTAAAGGGATTAATTATAAAATTATTTGTTTTAATTAAAAATTACTTTATTTAATTTATTTAAATGTAAATTTTTTTCAAGGGAATTTTTGTAATGATAATCGATGATTGATCATTAATGGGAAAATATAAGCATTTATGACCGAGGAAAAGCCTTTATGGAGGAGATAATTACAGATTTAGTTTTGTGGTGACTAATATATCCAATTTATATGTTGGTGTATATATATTTTTTATTACAAGAATGGGTTATATGGATTTAGTGACATAGAGTGGGAATTTGATTCATTTCCCGACATGAGACATGGTACTATTATTGGGGACCCTAACAATGTATCTTTATGGTGTATCAACCAATGGATATCCATATTAAGTGATAGACTTCGAAAATTTGAAATTCTTCACATAATGTGTGTATACCCTTTCATTAAGACCAAACCAACAATGATAGGTCATGTTTGGGTAATGTTGTGCACACCTATGGTGATGGGTGTGGGTGAGACTATGTATTTTCATTGAGTTATCAATAAGAAGTATGTTCATGAGAATGAATGTGATAATGAATCAATATAAAACAAAATGTGGTTCCCTTCCTTTTAATGTTATGGTTTATCCACTAAAACCATGAATGATCCCATTATCTCATTTATGATGAACTATTGGCCACTAATGGTCACATCATTTATGGGAAGTGTCTAGATGGTATAGAATTAGAACCATGATGGTGTTAATGGAACTAGTTTGGTTAGAGATCCTTATGAGGTGGAATTATTGGGCTTTTAATTTTGAAATACTATGTTGAAGTTGGAATTAGAAGCAACATAGCCTTCATGATTATATTTTGTCATGAGAGGTTCCACGATGGCCCAACTTTTATAGTGTGGTTGAGCCCTATGGGACCCTAGATAATGTTGTGGGGTGTCCAGGATTATTATATACAATTGGGAGCTCTATGGGGTGACGGTGGGTATCCTAGTTAGATGTATAGTTTAGATAAACCATCAACTAGAATTGTAATCTATTTTCCAATGGCATAGTTTGTTTTGATGAGTTTTTGGGATTATGTTTCCATTCTTCCACCCTTGGGTAAGTTATGTTATGCTGGATTCATTGATCTCCCCTCTGATGTGGTCACGATAATTTAATACAACCTGGATTTATATGATTCCACTTGTTGGAAGTATTGAATTTCATTCTAATTGGGATGTGTTTCTCCCTCCAACCACATTTGTCAGAGTCAGGGTTTTTGAACCCATTTTAATTCCTTAAAGTATATTCCTACAATTTTGTTCCACTAAATTATTTTATCTCGAGTAAGTATAAATTTATAAAATATATGAATCAAACAAAAAACAGTAATCATTGTAGTGGGTCTATAAAAATAATGGAACACGCATAAAAATTGTAAATACTGGTGAATATAACATCCATATATGATTAAATATACCAACATTTAACAAATAAAAATTTGAAAATAAATTAAAATTATTAATATCTATAAAAATAGAAAATTCCATGGGTAATTTGTATATTTATGGACCCCAATTATTATATGTAAACATACAATGAGTAACAACAAAATAAAATTAGAAAAATTGTTATGAAACATAAAATGGTTGTTATGAGAATGATAAATGTGAAGTAAGAAGGTAGAATTGATCGAATTCATAGGATGTGATGGGGGAAATATTTCCATTATAAAGGGAAATATTTTTTCAGAAATATAGTCATTAGAAATATGTTAATTAGATATATGTGGATCAGAGAGGTATACTGATGTTTTTCTATTCGTATAATTTTTAACATAAAATAATTAAAATATAATAATGATATAAATAATGATATAATATTTAATGATAATATTTATACAAAAAAATTTATGGGTAACTTGTCATTATTATTTACGTATGATATGGTATATTTATAAAATTAACTAAAATATTTAAATATTATTTTCTTGATAAAATTAAAATTTAAAAATAAAATTAATTTGTTAATTTAAAATTCACATTTTTTAAAGAACTAATTATAATCAATGTGTTTTGTATTTTTAATTAATTACTACTAAATAAGATTTTAATGAAATGTATTCAAAATATAAATATGAAAATAGATTAACATTATTATAATAGATATCAACTATTTAGTAAAAATAATAAATTAATTTTATGATCAAAAGATATATTTTTCCATAATTTTTTTATGCGCTTTAAAGGATTATATTAGAATTAATTTCTTTAAAACATATAAATTGTGTTTAATAAAATGATTTTGATATTTTTAATCATCATATATAATTTTATTAACAATTTTATTTTCAGTTTTAGCACAAAAAACAGGATAAAAAACTAATTATAAGTTATCATAATAAAATAGTTATTTTTCAATGAATTGTGTGTATAAATGTTTTTAAATTTGTATCTAAATATATTGATCTATTTTTTATGAAAATAATTTTAATTTTTAGCATATATAAACCAAAATAATTATGGTAATTTAATTTTTAATTTGTTCGAAATAATTATAAGAAATATTGTTTATTTAAAATATATTTATCTAGAAAATTTTTATCTATAAATATTTTTATTTAAATTGAAATATAATTAAATAATATTTAGAAATTTAATTACATTAAATATAGAAATAAATCATAACAAAAACATATTATTTTTTATTATATTATTTTTATATATTTTTTAAAATATAATTTTCATAGTTATTGTCTAATTACGGTTAAATGGATAAAAGATTTTATTTAATCCTGGATCGAATTATAGAAAATTATCATAAAGAATAGATTTTATAGAACACCACTATTAGTTGTAAACATTATAATCACATGCAACACTAAAAAATGTCACTGAAATAATGAATCTATTATAAAAATCCATATTTACTGGCCACCTTACATTATTTTCCAAGGAAATGTCCCACTTTTTTACATATAAAAGGAGCTCACATCCACCAAATTTAATCCCCACATATACTTTGAAATTAAATTTAAGTTATTAAAATATAAAAATTACTATATCCATTTTCTATTTTCTTTATCCCCCTTTTATATTAATGTTTTCCAAGTCTTGTATTTCTATGAAATCTTTTAAGAGAAAATTCAGGTCTCCAACATGAGTGTTATCCACACTCTATCATTTTCTTCTATATATTTATAATCCAACTAACTCCAAACCTATTATAAAAATACTAATATACTGCAATAATTATCATTAATATACTTAAATTTAAATATATTTATATCACCACCATTATCTATCTCTCTCTCATCAATTAGGAATTGAAAACGTAACTCGTGTTATGTAGAGACTACTGCTAGTATGAACGCTATATTTCATTTTCAATCAAAAAAAAACATGGTTGGTTATAATAATATATATAATGAACTAAAATTATATTTTCAATATAATTAAAATTATCTAAATATAACTTATTCATTCTATTAATTTCAAACATGTTATTAATATACTGAATATTTCATTACAAATTTTCTTGAACAAGAACATCAATGATTTAATCTTGAGGAATTATTACTAAAATAATCATTTAAAAAATTATAACATTATAAATAATTAAAAAATATATATTCCAATACCTTTTATATATTATTAATTATTAAATTGTTATCAATGAATGGGGATGGTCATTGATATATGAGACGAGAGTGAAATAATCAATGCCACTAACATCTGATAATAAAAAGGAATAATAGCTAACTAAAAAAATATATAATTAGTGAATATAATTAAATTATATAAAATATAATAAATTTGAATAAGTTTATAAAATAATATTTTATTGAGGTTATATTTATTATACATAATGTTAAAGCACTTTTGTGGAAGTCAGAAGTAATTGTAGTGGCATCATCTTAGTTTAACTTCATTGACACTTGTTTTCATGTCATGAACTATTAATATGGTATATGATATAATTATTTATCTATTATATTCTTTCATTATTATTTTACATTCATTTTTATGTTTTGTATGTAGTTTTATGAATATATCCATCAATCTATTTTGATTCAAAATTTACAAAGACTTAAAAGTTTTGGAATAATAAATTTTCTTTCATTCCATTATAATGTTTCTTCTTAAGAAACACTCTAATAATATTGATTTAATTTATCATATTATAGTATCAATTTATATTTACATGCTATTTTTTATTTTACTTCTAATATTATGACATTCATTATCATCTTTGTTATGTAACCACTATCATTTATTTCGAATCATTATTCATGAATCAATTACTTCTCTATATGGTTTCTACAACTGTATGATTTTATTATATGGTAATTTTCTCTTTATCTCTGAGAAATTCACTTTTTACCATCCATTTATTACTTTTTGATGTATTTATTTATTTATCAAAATATAACATTGTAAGGAATAATTCAAATCTTTTGAAATGGAACTTTATCCTCCATATTCATATTATTTATTTATAAAAATGTTTTAATTTCATATTTTGATACTAAAATAATAATTATTTCATGTTTTTTTCAAAATGTATATTTACACCATTTAAAAATAGAGGTTTAATATCCTTTTTATGATCTGGGTTATTATAACGTTATTTCCAAATATTAAAATATTATTATTTTCATGATCATTTGTTTTATCTTCTATTAAAAAATTAATTTAGATAACCATTATGTATTTTTCAATTATCTATTATTAGGACACCTTTTGAATTTTTTAAAATTGATTATGCCTACTTCTCAATAATTAAAATTTTAAAATGATTTATAAATTTATATTTTTTAATATATTTAAAATTATTTGATGAATTCTGTTTATTTTATTTCACATCATTTTTATGATTTATCTCCAATGTATTTGTCACAAAGAAAGCTAAGTTTGATGAATCACCCTCTAAATTATCTTATGAAATTCACCATTGAGGTGATTTTTTTTAATATATATTCAAATTATTAATGAATCTTTTATGTGATAAAATTATAAATAGTGAAATCCCCATTTTATTTCCATGGGTTTTTTGTTTTATGATCTATGAATGAATTCATGTACAATTTATGCATTTGGATTATCATATTTAGGTGTGTTGGGTATGCTAAATCCCAATGATTTGTTAGGTTTATGAAATCCTTAGGGTTATTTGTTTCCATTTAATCCATAAGATTGGTTGGGTCTATTAAAGCCTTGAGATAAATTGGTTTAATTAAATACCAAACATTAATTGGGTCCATTAAATACCTAAAATGGGTTGGGTCCATTAAATCCTTTAGGTCAGTTGGGTTTATTAAACCCCTAAGACATTTTGTGTATTCTAATCCATGAGATAGGTTGGGTCTAATTTATCCCTCAAAATAATTAGTTAATGTTTATGGTCATGAGATAAGGATGATGACTGAACATGATTTTTTTCTTCACAAAATGGTGTGAGGACATTATTTTTATGTATGTACTATAATTTATGGAAATTATTGTTATCCTCATTATATGACACATTTAAATTATTATTATGTTGATAATATGATGTTTGGAAATTATTATTATGTACAAAACATAATGCATTGATGTTGTTAAAGTAGCCTTTGGCAACAATGATGGTCTTTAATATGCTTATTCTCATTACATGTTTCAATGTAATATTTTTATGTTATTCTCTATGGATCATGATTATTATTTTGTGATTCAATACACATATTACATGGTATATATTTGGTCACATGACATTATATTTCCTTCAATTATATTGAAAAAATATATTGGTACATGTCCTTTTAATAATATATTTTCTCTATTATCATGTTTTCTTATGAATATAATCAAACCCTTGGTGATATGTTGATAATTATTTCTTTTATTAATCATTTGATCTATAATTTCTCTTATGTTTTTCATTACCTATCTTATGATGACTAGTATAACATATGATATTTCTAGTAGTAGATATAATATTGGGTAATTACAGAGAAATGTTTACAATTATTTGAAAAAGTATTTCTATATAAATAATATCAAAAAAATAAACCTTTTGGTGGTTGTATATGGGAGTTTTTAACTAAGATTTAATGTTTAAATATTGAAATTGTATTTAAAATAATATAAGTCTAATTGGATTATCTCAATTTTTATCAAATCAAGTGTTTAATGAATATATATTTATTACCAAATCCGAGAGTATAGATATGGGGTTCTTCAACATGTACATTTTTAGACATTCTACCTCAAGAACTAATGTGTTAGAAATGACAGTTATAGATTAAGAATTCACTATGTATTGAATATGTTAGATGTTATTTGATTAACCTAATTGTTTTTATTGGATGTGAACACCCATTGAGAAATGGAATGAGGGATATGTTACCACTCTGATTTTAGTTATGTATACGAGGAAGTATTTTTTTTTCACATCTGATCGGTGGTATATGCGAGGATAGATTCTATGACCCATGTTATTTTTTGTGCATAAGATCTGGGACGTTATGCCCTCGATGTCGAGGGATGATGTGAGGTGGGATGGGAGGGTGGATGTACTTCCCATTATGATGGATTGTATATGTCATGTGGGATATAATTATCCATTGTTTTATTATGTATGTGGGGTTAGATTTACTATACTCTAAGTTTGATAAACATTCCAAGAGGTGTGTAACACACCAAGACAAAATTTGGGATGTGATGGGGACGCGTTGATTCGAGATATTCGGTATGAAAAGTGGGACAATATTTTCCCTAGAGCATGGTTATTATTTTTAGGGAATCATACTACCTACCAATATATATGATGTTTTTCTCTGTGTATGGTCTTTACAAAATATACGTAGTCCAAAAGAAAAACTGAGACCTTCTCGAAGATGTCTAAAAAGTTATGAGTCAACTTTTAGGGTACATTTTGAGTACCAATAATGTGACAATTATATGCATATATTTATTTTATTCAATATATATATATGTTTCTATAAGGGAAACAATTTCTGGTGTCTAATTGAGTTATACACTCACACTCTACATGGGATCCCTGACAAATAAGAATCTGAGACTATTGACATGAAGATTTGAGTGATGACCCTAGCACAAATAAGAATATGAGTTATCAATTTTACTCTACTACATTATATTATGATCACCTTTAGTAAATATTCATGTTGTATTACTAAATATATACATGTGTTATTTAATATAGCATAGTGGATTTTTTTACCACTGTAATTTCATATATTTTACTTATATGTGTTTATTATTTTTGATTATTTTGTTTTTTATTGATTTTTTATTATAATAGATGGTATAGTCACCTCATTTCTTATTATCTGAACTGTGATACTAGTTAACATCCTCAGGAGTGTGGGGAGGTGCGCAATACGTCAAACGGTGCCTCTAATATAATTATGGGTTGGGTAGGATGGGTCAAGTATGATATAAATAATTTTATAAATAAATAATTGTTATTCCTATATGAAAAATAATATTATTTTAAAAAATTAAGGAAATTAAAAATTAATATTTATTTATATTCATGAAATGTTACGAGTTAAGATATTTTGTTATTTGATGATTGAAATTTATTTTGTTATTGATAATTATTAAATTTTATTAGCTACGATTTGTAAAATATAGATATGATAGTGTTTCATTATTATGATATAGAAATATATTCTTGAGTAAATTTAAGAAATTTTGTGTGTGGATTTAATATATATTAAATTAAATGCAGTTATGGGATGGTTTTAATCGAATTGAAAATATATTAACAATTAATTTAGTTTACTTCGTATATATATAATAAGTATTTGTTTTTATTACTATTATAACATCAACCTACTATTAGGATGCTAATCTTCTTAATATTTATTATTTTAATATTAATGGTCTCAAAAAATTAGTTATTATTTTTTATAGGATTTGGAAAACCAAAACATAGTTGGAATAAAATATATCCTAGAATTTTCATAATATTAAAAAGAAGTAATTATGAAAAAAAACTACATTATATTTATTTAATGTTTGTGGATAGTGGTTAATTAAATAGGGAATAAAAAACCATTACATAATCTATGTTGAGTAAATATAGGGAAGAAAATGAAGATGAACTTAGAAAATGGGTTGAAAATTACATTGAGGTTTAATAATAATTTATAATACATGGTAACTCAAGAAAACAATGTCATGGATAATAAATAATTTATGTGGTTTCCGTCCTATAATGATAGGGAATTGAAAAATATTTCTAAAATATATGTATATTAATTTATAAAATATATAGATACAAGGTTCATACTAAGATGACATGTAAAAGGAATCATGGTTTTTTAGATAACATCCTGATTTTCATGGAATATGAATAACAGCGTGTATCAAATATAATAAATCTCAAAAATTTATTCATGCATAATTTGGATGCTCAGATATTATCTTTGTGTATTATTTTGTCTATAAATGTTGTCCATGAAGTAATAAAGATGTCTCGAGATGTTTAGAAGTCATGTTTATGAAGCCTCGAAAATATCCATTTTGTTTGAAAACCAATTGCATGGATTTTAGATATGGGTTTTTATATGGTATACAATAGGGTATAACTCCCACCATGGAGTAAAATCACCACTTGGTTCAATAAAATGTTTTAAAACCACCACGTGGTTAATTACCCCACCATTTTGTTTCACTAGTTTCTATATATTTGTCAATTTTCTAAATCTCCATTAAATATGAGTGCATTAAAATATTTTTGGGGATATATATGGTGTGTCCCAAAAAAATTTATGGATTATTTTAATTAGAGTTGAGAACCAATAAAAGAAAATATATGGAAAAATTTATGATATATATACATAAATCAATATTTAAGAAGTGTGTTTCTACTTGAAAAAAGACGGAACTAGAAGAATACAAAAAGAACAACTGTAGGTCATTGGATGGATTTGTTTTGTCACAAACCAACAAAATCTAACCCTAACATGAGTACCTAATTTGAAGCATACTATGAATCTGTGGTATTTTTGTATCCCATGGGATTTCATCATGTGTCGATCATCAATATATACAACATTGTGAATGATATTTTCTTAAAAAATATATAAAAACACTATGTTCCCATCTAGGAGTCTAACAATTCTATTTCATAAATTATAAGGACAAATGATTAAATTTATAATTTCTAAAATAAAACTAAAACTAGACATCGCATAAGAAAGATAAACCCCACAAATGAAAATAAATCATGATTAATGAAAAATCTTAATTACATCGCAAAATTTTTCAAGGCTTGATAATTAAAAAATAATAATTAAAATGGAGTTAAATATAATAATACTAATACATCATTGTAACCAAAGACAAAAAATGAAAAAGAAAACCCCAAATATCCATCTCTATGTATAATTAATACATATCCACTTACCACTTATAATTAATAAATTCATGAATCAAATAAATAATCATTACATCAATTTGAAACCTATACCATACTAGAAATATTAATATTAATGAGAAATATATTCACAGAATGAGCCCCCGGCACACACAATTTATAAAATTTAATAAAATATTTACTTCATTCTAGTTTTAAATACAAATATATATGTATTATAATTTCAATCAAAATGATCTATTAAAAGATTGATGGTAAATGATATGATATAGAAAAATATTTTTCTAAAACCTCAATTGGATATTACTATATATAAGAAAAATAGACATATGGTCAAAATTAGTGTAAACGTTATCATTTTAAATTAATTAAATACATTTAATCTTTTAACAGATGAAAAGGTAATAAATAGTAATCATATCAGCCAAAATAATTTTCATCAAATAATAATGTAAAATAATAATAATTTAATTATCATAGAAATAAAAACTCATTATCATTATAACATAATCAAGAAACAGGGATTATAGGAAGACCTATAAGCATACTTGATGATCTAGGATGATGTGAAAATGAAATCCATACAATCTGCATGCCTTATGTGAGTAAATAACCCAAAAACGTGATATTATTTACATCACATAACTGACGAGAAATTTCCAAAAGCCGGGAGAATTCTATAGAAGCGTACATAAGCTAGCATATAATTATAATCTAGTGTAGCATGTAAACACAGAAATTTCAAATAGATACTCATGGTTACCTATGATATATATAATATATATCTTATTTATTATACTAAAATTGGTAACAAGGTATACTAAATAAAAACTATAAAATACCATCACCTCTAAACACCCTTCACAGAAACGTCCCATTTTTCATGAATAAAATGTCACAAATTTTTAAAAATCAAATCACCAAATGTGGACTTTTCCATTAATTTATTTCATGAAATAAAAAATGTATCACAATTAACTATGTTTTTACATCATGAAAACATTATTTATATGGTTAAAAATCAACCATTAAATAATTCATTAATAAAATATTTTATGGAACCAACATTAAAAAAACCACATAAACATTTTCAACATCACTCTATTAATCAACAATGGAATATACATACCATTAATTAATCAAAAAATTCAACTAATTTAAAATAAAACCATTTAATATAGTTAATAAGAGCACCATCATTCTTCTAAATGAGGTATTTCATTAAAAATACCCATATAAAACATTTTTCAAACATCAGGAATGAATCCTTTGATGAAAACATACATAAAAAATTATATACATGAATACCATTTCATATACATTGGATACAATAATAATTAATTAAAATAATTTATAATACCAATACAGTTACGTAATAAAACTCTTAAAATATAAAACAAAATAATGATATAGACAACCATTGTTCTAATCATGAAGATTCATCCATATATTAACCTACCAAAATAACATTATTTTCACTAAATATGAAACTATTGAAACTAAAAAACACAAAAGAATATATGGACAATCAATTGGAACTGAAAAACAAATAAAAACCTCAATTGAATTTGAGAAACCAGAATCCCATGATTTTTATGAACATTCTATGGTATGAAAATGGGATGATGGGAGAGATTAAGTGAAAAGGGTGATATTTTGTTCAATAAATAATTTATCTAGTTGATACCAAATATACAGGGCTAATATGGGACATGGTGTGACTTAAATAATATACCAAAATAGATATTTATTTGGGTCTTAATGGGTTTTATAGTTTTATTGTATTGTTTACTAAACCATACAAAAACAATGTGAAAGCTTCTTGAAAAAAAATTCAATATAATGGTGAGTTTTTCATGTTTTTATAAAACCATTCACAATATGTAAAAATAGAAAAATCCCCCCTGAATGATAAAAACACACCAAAAACTTTTAGAACCCATTCAGTTATCAATGAATTAGTCATTTACCATGTAGTGATATCATGGGTGTCATAATTCTCCACACCATTCCTATTTCTATCCAAATAATAATTAATATAACAGTTTGATTAAAGGATGGATGATTTCTTGCTTCTATAGGATCATTTACTATTCTATAGACTAATTAACACACTAAATCAAATAAGAAAAAATATAAACCCTTAAGATGGATAATATTGTCAGACGTAGTTACATCTCACAAAGGACCTCAAATCCCCCCACAAAAAAAACTAGGAATCCTTTATCAATGAACTATTAGGGATTAAAAATCATATAAAACAAACACATGTAAAACAATAAAATTAATCCAGATTTAATTTTAAAAAAAATTATGGTCCACAAAACCAAAACCCATTATAAATCTTGGTTGGGTTTGGAAAATGAAAAACCTCACTCAAAAATTTCACATTGTTGCACCAACAAGGATATAAATTAACAAAAAAAATGATTCTCCATATATTTATCCCTATGATTAATCAACTCCAATAATACACCTACAGTCATGGACACCCACATACAAAAAAACTAGAAATAATAAGATCATCACAGTATTCTAAGACCATATAGTACAAGAACCGTTTCTAAGTGATACTAATAAAATTAAGAAATATTAAAATAGGACACCAAATACAATATGATTTAAATGTTCTAACATGGTAAATATCTAAATATCTAAATCAAAAAAATAAATACAAAAAAAATTGTTCGTATATAAAAGGATAATATATGGTTGGAAATACAACAAGAAAAACATGAATGAACAAATACAAACAACCCCTAGGGAGAAGGTGGAAAAGGGAGTAACATGGTTTCATATTATTGTAACACAAAATATCAATGAACCCATATTAATAAGAAAAATGTCCATTAAAGGAAAACCAAATCTATGGGGTAAAACTCATCCCAAATAATCATAAAAAAACCAAAGACTTCCCATGCACAACCCCTCGTGGGAAAAGACTCACTATGACGCAAAATTCATATAAAAAACATGGATATTAACTAAGAAATTATAATTATAAAATAAAACAGCACTAACTATAAAACAATTAATGTGTTGTCTAATGGAATTCATAAAATATGAACTTCCTTAAATTATTTCAGATCTCCAACCTCAATAAGAATAATTAAAAAAAATCATGGAAATTCCAAAATAGAACTACACCTATAAAGTTGATGTAATAACCAAATTGTCATTCGTATATATATATATATATATATGTAATTTTACAATTTCAACAAGAAATTTATAGGCTTCACATTCAATGTAACTTGAAATGGGAATCTTATATCATTGATATGATGAATCGAAATGCAAAAATCTACCAAAATGAACACACTAAAAAACTTGTTTTTTAGATTCCACAAGCATCAAATTAAGTTTTCAAAAAAATTATAAATTTAATTACACCTTGAAAATAACCAAAATCATAGGAAAAAACCCCATCCCTCAAAATATAATCATATTATTTGGAAATCCGAACAGAAACCATGTTTAAATACCAAAAACATTACTCCCACTTCATTATTAAAAGATTTAAAATAATTTATATAGTTACACTCTATATTTTAAAATTACTACACAATATAAATCATAAAATATTCCAATGTGGATACAAACTATATGATTCAAAATCCATTTATAATTATATTACAATTTTTTTTTAAATATCAAAATATAAAAATCATTTTTGAAAAATAAACCACACACCAAAACCTTTAATTTTACACAATATGTATTATGAAAACCCATAAAATCATTTCATTTTTAATACATCCCACATTCTTATCCAAAATACCATTAACAATTTATATTCTATACCATTATACAAAAAAAATTGAAATTAAATTACTTTTAGAAATTCATCATCATCGTTTTGTAAATATTATATATGATATATAATTTTTTTTAAATAAATCAAAATTTAAAGATCCTTAAAAAAAATTTATATGTTTTTCTCAACATTATTTAATATATTTAAATAATTTAAAATTAAAAACCATGTTTTTCCATAACCAAATATTGTTTCATAGAAAAACTATTTTAGAGATGATTTCTAATTTATATTAAACATCACCACTTTTTTTAATAAATATTAATTATATCCTTAAATGTCCCATGTTTGTTATCAGTACATCTACTCTTCTCATATAATACGTCCTATTTAATCTAAATTGCATCACTGTATAAAATTAATCAACATTGAATCCTCGATATAAACACATTGCAAAAATATTGAAAATTAAAAACTCTACATGGTTTGGATGCATTGTCTAGAAAACATAGAGATAACCATGAAAATTCAACTAGAAGATATCTAAAGAGGTCTAATTGGACTAAACATATTTTTCTAAATAGTGCGTAATATACCATGCAATCCTATATATAGTACCTATTTATATTAAAAATATAAAAAACTTAAATAACACATATAAATATTTAATATAGATAAATAATGATGAAATATATCAAAAATACCAAGAAAAAATTTAGAATTACATCCATATCCATCTTATAAAAAACTAAAACACAAATTTTAAATTAAAGAAGTAATTTTCAGAAAATTATTTGAACATGAATACCATGTAATGATCATATTATCCAATTTTTACTAACAATGGACAAATAACTACAGTTATTCGATACTATATATCTTGAACCAACCTGATTTACCCCTGATGAAGGTACCTAATATGGAACACGAAATAAATTAGCGGGAATTTTATAACCCCAATAGTTAGTAACTAGTGTCAGAAATTAACATATACACCATTGGGAATGAATATACATGATAAATTAAATATAATTATATAATGCATCCTATCATAAGTATGGAATTTCCATTAAATACTTTAGAAGGATAAATAAATAAAGTAGTTCTAAATAAAAAAACCAAATAGAGAATAAGAAAAGAAAAAAAATCACACATGGAAAAATATATTGACAAATGAAATATCAAAAATACATCACACAATTCTAGAAATCTAACTAATAATAAAAAAATTAATTTTTAATGAGATAAATATAATATTGCTGATACATATTTCTAACCAAACAAAAAAACTAAAACAATAACCACAATTACCCATATCTATAGATAAGTGAAACATCTTCACTTACCACCACCAAATAACCCATATAATAATATGAATACTAATATTTTCATCAACACATAGCCTATAGTAAACATAAAATTTAAATTGATTTGAAATGGATATACCCAGTTTCTCTCTTCCCTACACCCCATTCACAACCTTTAATAATATATCCAATTCATTCAAATTTTAAATATTAGTACAAATGTAATATTTTCAGATTTTTAGGAGAAAATAATAACTTCATACATTAATTTGAACTATTAAATTTAAAACATTGGTTATTCACATTTCATTCAATAATATTCAACTAAAATTTTAACAAAAATTGATGTTTCTAAAAGGGCTTTTTTTAAAGTCCTCACATTGAAATTAATCTTTATGGAAAATAGAAATATGTTTAAATTTTTTATAAATTGTTATATTTTAAATATGAAAATAGACATATACAATGAATTTTTTCAACAAAAATATATATTTTCAATATATAAGATTATTTAGCTTAGTCATAAATATTTTATGATTTGAAAAATAATTATATTAAATATAATCCAAATTTAAAATAATCATTTTCAAATATGGTATGTGGGGTAATATTATATTTTTAGTAAAAAAATTATTAACATGATTATTTTTTAATCAATTTTAATAGGTATAAAAATGAGTAACATGAATTAGCTCAAATTTAACTAAATTATCATGATATAAACAACTTCTAAAATACATTTTTTATTTTTAAAAACCATTCTATTATGTATCACTAATATTACCTCACATATATCACTTAACTCCCATTTGATTTCATCTTTATCCATAACCTACCTTCCATTTCCAACGAAAAATGCATCTTTTAATCTATAAATGGATCTCACTTACACCAACAATAATACAGACCAAAAAATTGAATTTATCATGAAAAAAATAAAATTTAATCTATACATTAATCCCAAAAAAAATTCATCTCCCATGGTTACAATATATAATCCTAATTCCTCTAATCCCAAAAATTCTTTCGTAAGAGGACTCTAGTAATCAACATGTTTATTATCCACCCCAAGTCTATTTTTTGTTATCTTAATCATCCTTCCTCATCCAAAAAAATTATAAAGAAATTAATATAATTACTATAGTATCATTTGAAGACATATATTTAATTATATTCACATTAAAACCATTTTTTATTCCACTGTCATTCATTCAAAGAATGAAAATGTTTCGAATGTGAACATGATAACTTCCACTTACAGGAATGACATATTTTATTTTTCATTTCAACCGAAATAGGAAGTTTATAGTAATATATTTAGTTAAATGATATGAAACTATTGATACAATTCGGCCTTTTTAATGATAAAACATTACCTTCCTTCATTTATTTATATAAATTTAAAAATTAAAACATTGTTTGTATGTCAATACAAACTACCAACACCATGTGTAACATGTATAATTTATTATCACTAACATTCATTAATGTATATGAGAAATAATTTTATGTGAAAATATTTTAATTAATAAATTATAATTTTATGGGAATATAAATTAGTCATTATTTTAATAAAAATTTAATTTTTTTAAATTTTAACCGCATAAAACAATCTTTTAATGTGAAAATAAATTTTTTATATGTAACTAATATACTATTATCATATCATATTTATCCAGATATTATAAATTATATATATTTATTTAATATCACAAAATAATATCATTTTTTTGGTATGATGATATTATAATTACATTATAATGTTACTCATCTATTGATTATAACATGCTGTCTTTTGGGTTAGTTTAACCACCTACATGAAAGATATTATAATTTTTTTATCAATAATAGTTATAAAAACAAAATTAATATTAAAATATGATATTAATATATAAATAATTATTCTTTTTCAGTAATGGTAATATTAATATTTTACAGTTATTATTAATATATATCCTTTCATTCACTAAGCTTGCTGAAATGAGAAAATAACTAATCTCATATTTATATATCATAACACAGACACTCATGTAATGAAATTTGAAAATTACAAATCATTATAGATCACCATTCAAGATACAATATTAATATACAAATGATTAAATTAGTATTAATTATGAAATATCAACATCGATATTCCAAAGCGTGTGTGAAATAATCCAAATAACTAACATCCCACAATGGAAAAAAATAATAACTAACTTATAAATGTCTAATTAATTATTATAATAAAATATGTTAGAGTGTAAAATATATTAGTAAGGTTAACAAATATGTTCTTAACATAGATATGTTTATTATTCAGTATATTAGTGCGTGTATGGCCATAACAAAATCTAATGGAAGAATTTTTCTCATCACCATTTTATTTTGATGAGACATACACCATATTCACCAGATATTTTTTGGGTATATATTATTCTATAGAGTCATTTTATCATGAATTTCATTAATTTCAATGGATTTATAGATCCATCACATGTTATATTTTCATGATCCTTTAATTAAATAGTTACTAATGTTTTAATGGTTTTTATTAAGTCAAATTTCCTTTATTGAGTTATGATAATTCTTGCTAAACATAATTATTATAAGTTAATTAAAAACTCACTATGATTGAAATATATTATACTTCATATCAATTTTTTCAATTTACATTTACTTCTTAGGAAATGGGGTTTGAATGAATGTTATCTCAAATATCCATAGTTGATGGACTTATCTCATTATAAAAATGAAATGTTTCTTAGTAAAATCATCAACCTCTTTGATGGTTATTTCATTAATAGTCCATACTATTTATTTACTGTAATTATTTTCTTCCTTATTATGAAACCATAATATATATAATCTCTAGTGATCTTATTAAGTCACATTAACTATTTTTAATGGAATGTTTTATTATCCTTTTAACCATGTGGGAAACAAATAATGTTATTTTAAAAATATTAAAAATCACATCCCTTCCACTTTAATGTTATTATATTATATTCCTCATTACCTCTAGAAAACCATTATGTAATTTTTAGGACTCCAATATTTATATTTTTTTAAACTGTTATTTGAAAAATATTTTATTCTTACTATAATTACCTATATTTTTTTACAGTGTTATTACATATTGATAGATGTATATTCAATACATTTAATAAATGTCTCCCAAAAATATCATTTATCATGATATACTCCCAACACATTAAACCTAGAAAGGTTGTAACGCACCATGATTCTACAGATTGTCTATTCATAAATTAATTATGTTTTGTCGATAACTAACGTTGAATGCAATACTGATCATAAAAAACCATAGTTAATATTATCATTTAAAAAGAAATTTTAAAATAACCATTAAGTAGGAGGTTAAGAATAGAATTTAATATCTTCTAAAAATATATGGTTTAATTCATTGGTTTCTAATTTATTATAAATTAATATAGGAACCAACTAAATATATAAGAATTTTTTTTATAAAGAACCATTTTTATGCTCACATTTCCATTTTATTCTTATAAGGGAAATTAATTACAATTATATTATTATATTATTTAAATAAATATTTTATAGTTAATAATAATTTTT
This sequence comes from Viscum album, assembly GCA_963277665.1. Taxonomy (NCBI): domain Eukaryota; kingdom Viridiplantae; phylum Streptophyta; class Magnoliopsida; order Santalales; family Viscaceae; genus Viscum; species Viscum album. The sequence continues at coordinate 118,687,497 of OY728127.1, forward strand.
TATTATATTTAATAGATTTGATGGGCATAAGATAAAAACAAACCAAAAAATTCAAAAACCCATTATTTTATAAAACTAGATTTAATTCTTTTTAATATAGAACCTAAATTAAAAACAAATTTTTGAAATTTTATAAATTATATTTAAAAAATATACTACATTTTTTAATTTGGAATATCAAACATTACCATAGTGTTAATGTTGGGTATTTTTCTAATAGGTTTTTTTGATGAATAGTAAAAAATGCTACATTAAAGTTAAAAAAACAATTCTTTCATTTAAAATTATTTTAAATTGAATTTATAAAGTCAAAATAGATCAAAATTATATATATTAATTCAATTTAATTCATTTGAATCATTTATATGTGAAAATTTGATATTATGACTTATTGATCTTTTGAACATCTCTTTTACATACCTTCTCTCCAAATCTACAGAATTATTGTTAAACTAAATTTATCCATTTCTATGAATTTATATGAAAAAAACATTTATACTAGTTGTTAAAAAATGTGATATCTTCGGTTTAATAGGATCAACCTTATTTTGGTGAATAGTAACTTTAGTATTTTATATACCATGGTTAAGAGTAAGTTAGGTAATTAAAGTCAAAAATAATATTATACTAATATAAAATTACGCTAAAATTTATTTTAGTTTAATTAGATAAGTGGGTTTCAACCAAAATAATCCATAGATAGAAATTATGACAAATTTAATCCAGATGTTATAGATTATGACATTTGGTATTTTTAATTTGAAGAATAGTTAAATATGTCATACTAAAAGTTTAATAACTATGTTATTTTTAATATAAGGTTGTATATAATATAAATTCAATTATAAATAATAATTTTAAAGAAAATAAACTTATATAAATATTTATAATTTATTTATAATTTTATAATTATAAAATAATTAGTATAAATTGTGACACAATGATAATGGTTTATTTGTATAAATTATTGAAGAATATAATAAATGTTATTAAAAATAATTTTATAGATATAATTTCATTTTGTTAATTTCATCAACTAGTTTTATTAATGAATTGGAAATAATTTTAATTTTTTATAAATCTTAGTTCGAATTTATCTAGTTGGTTTTATTTTTATATAGGTCAAAATACTAAATAGAGTCAAAATTGAAATTTAAAATATTATAAATTAAAAAATATTTTATTAAATTATATTAAATTCATAGAAATATCAATTTCAGACAAAATTTTTTTATAAGTCATTAAAATTCATCAATGACTCATTTATTGGTCGTTTTTAATTTTTTAATAATTATATTATCCCAAAAGATATGAATTTGATGATATCATGGTGGGAATTAAAATGGTTAAATAAGGGATAAAACAAAATGATTATGTTAAAAAATAATAATAACATTAAAAAATATTATGAAAGGAATAAAAATAGACCCGTATAACATTATTATCTATTTTTAGTTTTAAATGATGTAATTTCATTGAAATTAAATTATATATAATTTAAATTAAAGTTATTTTCAAAACATCACTTTCTTTGATTTTACTAATGTTTATGTGTCCACATAGAGATAAAATCAAGATATAAACGAATATAACTATCTATTTATATCATAATATTTTTAATTTCATAATAAAAATTTATTTTGAATTTTTATAAACATTATAATTACTTATATGCTTCTTCAATTTTAAAATAGTTTTAATGTAATAAATAGAAAAAATTAAAAAATTATTTCAATAATATTAATTTTCATATATTTTGGATAAATTAATGATTATAACGAATTTTTTAGTTATATATGATATATTATAGATGTGTTAAATCATTATATTAGAATTACAACTTTAACAAGATTTTTAAAGCCAAATTGAATTAATATTATTTAATTTGGTTATAATCATATGTTATTGATTTAATTTATTATTAAATTATTAAAAACTCCCAAAAGGTTAAATAATAACATAGGGATACGATATGGTATAACATGTGGTCTAATTTTTATTTTTGGTCCATTTTTATGTATTTGGATCAAGAATAATCTTATTATAATTTAATATCTTAACGATTCCCAAAATTTCCCCTCGCCTCTATTATAAAATCGAACGTCCTCCTACACTTCCTCACACAGAATTGAGATTTATGGATCTACCAAACCATACAAATATTTTCTAAAAACATTATTATTTATTTTCATGAGGTACTAGTATGTTAAAAAAACCAAACCATGTGTCCCTAAGAGGACATCCTAAGGTTGTCCACGAAAGAGGATGAAATTGTTTTCCTTGTTCATTAATGTTCTTTTCTTCTTCAAGTTCCACAACCTATGTTATTTACATAATAAATTAATAACTTCAGAATAATTTATCTAATGAGATATTTTTATGATTAATGGTAAGAACATATTCCTCTTTTTTCCATCCTTTGAAAAACAATGTCACCATGTGTGTGTATGTACGACAAACCGTCTCCATGCTACGATGTAATTTTCTTTTTATCACCACATTATTTAGATGGGTATAATTATTAATACAATGGATATAAATAATATATATGATATTACATTCAATATTTTTAATTAACATACCATCCAATTTCTTACCACCATAACATTAAGGGAATGATACTATAACTCGTACATATATATGGTTTATCCTCTCCATTTCACAATGTGATTAATTCTCCATCATTACCATTCATGTATGATTATAAAAATGTATATGATGAGTGAATAAAATATTTAGAAGATTAATATGATCAGGGATTGGAATAAAATGTATCATATTCATCATAAGTAGTACATACATGATAAAAAACCTACGAAAATGGAGTAAATAGCACATTAAACAATGATAATAACGAAATATTATTATCAAATATGAAATATGAAGTAATAAATGAATCATATATGATATTATAAATAATATTTTTATTCTGGTAGTATATAATATTAATTTCGATACTATTATACAGAAGGTTAAAACATGTACAATCAAAATGAAGTGTGAATTAAGGGTTTCCCATCTCACTTTTTACCTATTTGAGATATATGCCTTTTTCAACAAATAATCCTTATCTATGGCATATGAACTAATATATGATATATCTGGAATATAATTAACATCACGTATTGAATGTTTATTTTTATGATCAATACTATTATGGGTCATATGATTCAACTAGTTACAAGTGTTAAGTGGTTTCTAACTCAATTTTCATTCATTGGAATATATATCTACTACGATTAATATATTATGAAAATATTACATGTGGATCACACTATCAATTTATTTATGTTATATTCACACTTATCTTAGTTTCGATATACTATTGTTACACATAATTTCCCCTTTTATTAATTCTCACCTCAATGATACTGACTTTTTTATTGTTAATTTCACAATCACATTTTTATTTGGGATTGTTTATAAGAATGTATTTACAGGATCATATTTACCAACAAAGTCCTTGATTCATAAATATTTATAATAATATATTCTTACTATATTTGTAAAATTTGTAAAATTAATTTTTACCTATGTATTACTTTTAATAAAATGTTTTCAAATGGATATTTTGTCATTTTCCAAATGATGTAAATTATGTCCTTTTCGGAAAAAAGGATGTTCTTAACTGATGTTGCATGAGAATATTTTTCAGCCATCACGATTTCTTAATATTTTGTAGCATCCATTATAATATTTCATGGTTATTTACAATGGAAATATTTAATTTTATAATTTCTTATAAATTCGATTATCAAAAACATAAAAGGGGAATTTCTCTCAATAAATTTTTTTTGATTTTATTTGATTATTTACATCTATGACAGCATGGTTTTTCATATCGGATTATTAATTCAGTTTTATTCTTATGATACATCCTAAAAAAATTTATTTACGGTTTTATGATATTTTTGAATGTGGATGTACAATTTTGATACCATTTATTTTTTATCATTAATGTATTAACAAATCATATTATAGTTTTAATATGAATGTTTATGTTGGTCATGCATCACCCATTTAATATGATTAATGAAATGGAAATATTATGTAAATGGTGGGCCCTAATATATCCCTTTGAGGAATTGGTATGTATAGTGGTAAAAACTACTTGTGTTTTTACATTTTTCTTGTATGGTGTCGTGACCGATACTTTGATGGTGAGTTATTGTTGTCTGACATTATGTATTCCCTTATAATGAGATAATTTATTAATATTCCATGTTATTATTCAACAAGTAGAATATACATGGTTATGTTTCATTTTCATGTGATTATTTATATGACATTATAAAAACATAATCCCTTATTTCAATATTGTGCTAAGGTTATTCATTAAATAACATAGGTTTCAGTTCATCACCATTCCATATTCATTTATGTTTGTATATGATAAGCTCCACAATTTTCATTACGATAATGAGCATTCGAGATCACCTTTTCATAGTTTTAATATTTACCCATGGTTAAATGATCTATATCGTGACTAATATAAATGGTTATACAAATATGATTATTATCATGCTCAAATGAAATTTGTTCTGAAATTTATGTTTTTGATTGTAAAGATAACTTCAAGAATATAATATTGTTTCCAAAACTACTAAATAAGTTGGTACTTTTGGATTTAAATTATATATATATGCTAAGGTAATAAGGTAATGCATTGGTACCAGGATTCTGGGGTTAGGTCTTTATAGTTCGTATCAGAGGAAGTTTGGTATAAACATTGAAAATTAGAATCATATAACATACACTAGGAAACATAAACCTAAGATATAATTTGAGATTAATTATAGAAGAAAATCCTATAATTTTTTTCATGTAGATATTATGAGTGTATTACAAGAAATAAATCTCATTTTGGATACTAAAAATGCACGTGTTTTTTGAAAAAATGTACCTAGGGGTAACATATCCATCAAGATGTCTAAGGCCTAACTCAGGGTAACCTCGTATGCAACCACATGCATTACAATGCATCTAGTTTGACACTCTTGGTGGATATTCCTATAATAATTCAAATTTTATTTACAAAACATTATAATGGATTTTAGTATATGAGAAAATGAATAAATGATGTTAAAACTAAGGTGTTTTTTATTTAAAATAAATTTTCATGATATTCTATAAATGATTATATGTTTTTGTCACTATTAATATTGGTACTTATACTATGTTGTCCTATTTTATTCAATGGATGGAACCCAAAGAATCCATATTAATGTTGAAACTGATGTTTAAGGTGGTGGGGATGAGAAACCAAATATGATATTGATAAGAGTTAAACATATCTTGTTCATACCAAATCAATTTTCCGAATATGAGATTAATAACATATACCTTAACTGACTTCTAAACTCACCAAATAAGAGAAGGAAGGATCTTGATATGAGATCCAGAATTATAGACCACATAGAAATAAAGATTGACTTCAATCATGCAAGAAATGAGGAGGGAGACACCTAAGAATGTGTCTCAATGGAATGATGAAATTCATCTGGTGTAGGAAAGAAGAACATAAAAAAATAATTTCCAAGAAACAATTAAGGGTACAATGGGGGAAATAAAACCCATCCTAGGAAAATATTTTTAGACAATTTCCTTAAATATTGTGAAACTGGTCATTACCCGACTCAATGTCCCTTTTTATTGGATAAACTCTATACTATAGGATGAACTATATGGAAATAAATGGATGATGTATTTATGTATTGGGGTTGTATTGAAAACTGTATTTTAATTGAAATTTAGTGATTAACCATATATTTTGAATGTTTATCATATTTATTTTTGGAGTTATATTAATGTCGTTTTTGAAAAAGGATAACTTGTTGGCCAGGTGAAAACCCATCATCCGTAGTAAGGAAACATGGGTTGAACACCAAACTAATGTGCGACAAAGATACAATTCCTACAACTAACCAACGTGAATTCATTGATAAAATGGATTTTTTTTAAAATTGTAATAATATCTAATGGATAAATATAGTTTTAATTTTAGTGAAATTAATTTTATAAAATAGACAATATTATGATAGTAAAATTATAAGGTATTAATTAATATTATTTTATAAAATGTTCATTATTTGGGGAATCCAATAAAATTAAGGTAAATTTAATGAAATGCATTTTTTGAGTCAGGTATTATTTTTGTGTGGATTTATGTTGATTCGGGATACATATTGAAATGGATAGAGAAACATAGAGAATATGTGATTTAGGTAATTAATTTTTTTTATACAGTTCATATAAATTTATTTATATTATTAAAGAGAATATCTGATCAAATCCATCTGATTTTTTAATTTCAATCTAAAAATTAATTATTTTTTAGGAAGGATGGTAATTTATGGAATGATATATTTTGAACACTTGGATTTAAGTATTGAATTTTAGCGAATATATTTTGGAGAATTATCCAATCATATCCTAACCGTTTTGGTTTTGGATAATTTATAAAGATATGAAAAATATATAGTTACACATTTGTGTAATTTTTTATTACATTGATTTTTATTTGAATTCTTCAGGCATCATAAATTCATATTAAATACTCATAATTTGGGAAAAAGAGTTTGTGTTGGATATTGATTAACGGATGAAACTATACTTATCATGTATGTATGTTTCCTTATGATCATAGTTTATGCAGTAAATGAATTATTCAAATCTATGGAAAAGTTCTTGAAAAAAATGTAATCATAGTACCTTCTTTTCTCATGAATCAGATGGTCCCTTAGATCATCACTGATTTATAGATTTTCGATTGTCAACATTTTCATGAGCATGTTCTATATCACTCTCCATCAAAACATAATGGTTATATTTATCTTCCATATTCATGTTTTTTAACAAGGAGGCCTAAAATATGTTATATATTTTGACCTTCATACTTCCCATTCTTTGTTTTAAAGTGGAGGTCACAGTTTTCACGACCCATCCCCTGAGGCCGGTATTGTGACTACCCCAAGCCCACCATCTATATGCCAGGGGCTAGCAACTAGCACCAAAGGCGTAATTACCTTAAATTGGGAAGGCATTTCCTTTATAAAATGTTAACACACACAACCAGAATACGTGTAGAATAAAACACTATGTAAAAACTATATAACAAAATATTTGATGGAAATAAATAGGGGCCGGAAATACAAGTGCAACAGTAAAGTAAAAGCAAAATAAAAACAAGTGCAACTAAAAGACAAATAGCTGGAAAGTGTCTAGCAGCTCTTGGACTGTCCACCATGGATCCTACTTGAATGGTAGAAAATATAGCCTCCTCAGCAGTCCATGTTCGTATGACTCCTCTAGGTACCGTATCGTTGTGAGGTCCACCTCCTGGCACTGTCTAGTCCTCAAACACTCTACCTCGGTCAGCGTTGCTTATCGTCTTCATCCAACACAATGAGGTGTGCGCATAGCCCATGAATGGGTGAGTATAATGATAAAGAGTAGGGACCCCGAGATCCTCAAGGTTTAAAAAAATCCAACAAGGATAAACCACAAAGTATGAAATCAATGGATAACCATTACATAGGTATATGACCAAACATATACCTAAGTTATCAAATAACCCATCTCAATCATAAGGAAAACAAAAGGTCATTAACTCAGGTTAAACCATGATTTGTCATTATCGAATCTGTGGCTACTAGAGAACTCCTTCTCTGTCAATTACAGTGGCCATGTCGTGACTCCAAGGCACTTCTCACTAACCTTAGACTGCTGAGGTACTCTTCATGTTGAGTACCGCAGGTCTTCCGCCAAACTCGTCGCTCCATCCTCTGTGGCTCGGCTGCCAAACCAGGCGCTCCCCCTTATAGCCATCAGAGGTACTCCTCATGTCGAGTACTGCATGTCTTCTTCCAAACCAGGCACTCCGTCCATCATGGTTCTACCGCCAAACTGGACACTCCGTCCACTGGTCTAGTGGAATCACTTCGAGTCGAATCGGTCAAGCAATCATCAAGTCTACAACTACTCTGTCTCCACACTCCATCTGCTCATCTCCAGGAGGATCTGCTACACGAGATATTTTTCAAAACTCCATGTGTCATGATGTCTCAGGTGTATGTATCTCAAAGTACTGTCACGTCATAGGGGTCTTAACGCAATAGACGACGCGTCAATCAGATGCCTGGTCTGTGAGTTATTAACAATTTAGTTCCGGGGGGCCCGGTTGGATTCGTGTACAAACCAACCTGACCGTGACTCAACTATACCCCGAAATCCAGTGAGGTATACTCAGAGAGACGAATTTACTCCAATAATACTGGCGCTGATGACAGTTCATCAAACGGACGTCCGGTGCCGATGATATGTCCCAGGAAGGTAATGGGTCAGTAATGGGCTCGGGTCTAGTCCGATCTGGTCGGACTGATGCAGCCCAACCCATTCTGGGCTGACCCAGTCTGGGTCGACGCGGTCAGACTCACAGGGTCTGAACAATCCCATTGGGTAGGTCTGTTCCCTATGTTTTGACCCGGTCCGCTGGGCCCCACCCTGTGGACTACGAGGGTGGTTCAGCCAGATAGTCACCCTGTTGGCGGCTCTTTAACTCGACCGGGAAGACCGTTGGGCAGACCGGTGTCCGGGAGGCCGAATGGAAGGCCGCGTTGGGTGTGGGTGGGCCGGATGGACTATGGTAAGGCCTCAAGTACGCCGATCCAGCCCTGGCAGGATCCGGGCAGGCGGGAGGCGCGCCGGAAGGGGGCCCGGGGCACCGGGTAGCACACCGGTAGGGGCGTGGGGCGCTGCGCAGTGCGTTGATAAGGGTGTGTGGCGCTGAGAGTGAGGCGGCTGAGGAACAGGGTGCCGGGAGGGCCACGGCAGTGGCGCGGGGTGCCGAGATTGTGCTGGCAGGGGCACGGGTCACCGGGTGTGCGCTGGCAGGGGTGAGGGTTTCCGGGTGTGGGTAACGCACCGGGGCGCTGCCGGGGTGGTCCAGGTCATAGAGGTCACGGGTAGAACTGCCTTTGTTTTCTACCTTATTCATCGTTGTTGCGTGTACCACCTTTATCACCGTTGCCTTTTTGTCATTCCTTAGGGCATCACAAGAATGTATAACTATGGAGGATGTCGAGCCATGTTAGGTAGGCTCGTATCCTTCATGTTTAGATGGGAAATCAAAAGGGTCAACAAGATAAACAATTTATTAAAAGATGCCCGAAACAAACCCTTTCAATATGATGAAGGGGATAAGAAAAAGTATAAAAACTTCATGAAATAAAAAACCCTACATCGCTTGTCATTCGTCGATGATGATGTCACGGAAAGTGGGCGATGTTCTGTTGATGGGAGAAAAGAAGAATCTTAGGATGACGTCGGCATTCTTCGTGGATGATGTTTCTCATTCCTTGTTTTGATAGAATAAGGAAGAAGAAGTTTGAGGAATAGGTCGAAGAAGAAATCTGGCGTTATTTGCGTTCTTTAGTTGGTCTGTTTTCCAGTGTTTCACCTCTTGAAAAAGACGCCGTAAAACCTTCCCCCACGCTTCCTTTATATAGGAGAGGGGGGGTGGGTTTGTCTAAAATTACATTGGCACGTAATTCAAATTTGGTGATATAATAACCCGACTCTACCTAATTAAATCACATGGATTGGTACAATAAATTAAGGGAGATTGGTAAATTATGGTGGGGAAAGGTGGAGAGGCTCTACCTCATTAATGATGGAGAGTTGAGAGGTTAATGTCAACTCCCATTAAAGAGGGGTCGGGTGGCCTCATGTGGTCCCCAACTCATTTAACCTCACATGGGAGGTTGGTTTTGGATAGGCCCCACCACCATAACCTCTCATGGGAGCTTAGGGTGTGGTTGTCCCACCACCAACTCTCAAGTGGAGTTTCCAACTACCTGAAATCATATGGAGGATGGAAGAAAATAAAGTGTGGCTACACATTATTTTATTATTTTTCATAAAAAAAGCAAAAAACTAACTTTTATTCCCGACCATTGGCCATCGAGGTAAAAGTATTCATAAGAGAAAACTGATGCTGCGAGTTTAATGGTGTACTTAGATTTCATTTCCGAGCACCGGTTCAAAAGTTACTAAATGCCGCTCACATGCACATTTACTAAACGTACCTGAAACAGAGTTCAGAAAATTATTATCAGTCACCCTCGACTCACTACGGACAAGGATAGGCTCTACCTAGGTGAATCACCCCCCCCCCCCCGACGCACCCAACGGTACTCTCAGATTTTCAATATGAGTTACCGTTTAGAGGTTTTGAATTTAACAATAAAATATGTGTCCCTTAATTATTTTATTTGCAGCCAAAAACTAACTTTTTCTGGTGGCCCGCACCCGCTACAGTTAGTATCATCTTAATTAAAGCATGTCATCACGAGTTCAATGGCGGTCTCGGTTTTTTAATCTGAGCTACAGTTTGTGAGTTATAATAATTTGAAAAATAAAATAATTAATATAATTATTTTATTTACGGTTATTCCATTTTTGGGATTTCACACAAGAGGCCCACTCCGACTAAACTTAAGTCGCGCCTAGGGTAAAATCACCATCCTTAGCGCAACGGTGCCATGGGATTTATGATCTGAGTTTCCTTTTACGAGTTATTAGACTTTTTCAGGAAAACTGCTTACGTGCATTAACTTAAGCATAACAAGAAGATCGAAAATTGATTTCAGGAACACTGGGCCTCAGAATCATGCACCATCAGAAACTGTGGACTCGTAAAATTCCCGAGTATTTATGAAAAAAAATTCCACATAATTTCAGTGTATTTAAATTCTCCCCACCTCAGTGATTTACATTCCCGTAAGCTATAACTCGGTCTAAGGGAAAAAATGGGGGTACTGAGCACGCATATGAGCCTCCTGCTACCATGTGCTCTCCTGGAGTTTCCCGTGCTACCAAAAAACACACACCAAAGTTATCGACTGGCCATATGGGACCTAATCCTATCAATCCTCAATCTCCACTAAACCTACGTGAATGTCGTCCCGTCATCGATTTCCAACTCTCCATGGTCGATGATGTGGGTAGGGTCATTCACGTATCTCCTCAACTGAGATACGTGCAAGACGTCATGCACTGGGTGCAACTAAGGTGGAAGAGATAAGTGGTATGCCACCTCATCAACTCTGCCCAGAACCTAAGAAGGTCCATTAAATCTCAGAGATAACTTGCCTCCTCGGCCAAATATCTGTAGACCTCGTCGAGGTGAGACCCATAGAAACACATGCTCGCCATCCTCGAACCCCAGAGGTCACTGTCTCCTATTATCATATGAATTATGTCTTCTCTATGCAGTCTTCATCCACTCTTGGATGACATGAACCTTCTTCATGGTAGCTCGTACCATCTCTAGTTAGTAGGAAGTGGGCCGACATGGTGATTCTGTCAACAATCACCTGAATCGAATCATGTCCATTGGACGTACGTGGAAGACCCACCACAAAGTCCATTGATCTCACATCTATCATCCACTTTGGGACCTCTGAAGGCTGAACCAAGCCTATGGGTACCTGATGTTCCGCCTTCACATGCTGACAAATGAGGCATCGTGAAACAAACTCTAGTATAGCCTTCTTCATACCTGGACACCAATTCTATCATCGAAGGTCCTGGTACTTCTTCGCCACACCTAGATGTACCAGTATAGGGGATTCTTGTAACTCCCTCAAAACAATCCAATGAAGTGATACTGGTACCATGGTACGTCCTCAGAAGAGAATGACGTGATCCCCACCTTCAGAAAATCCATTAGGTGCCTACCCATGTGGATATCTGGGAACTTTGTGTCTTTTAGTCATCATATGCATGTTTTGCCTCCGTGAATCACTGAAGAAGTGTGTGTGTGACTATAAGATAATGTAGAAAGGATTCTTCATTTATATCCACAAAGCCATCCAGCTACTATGTATCTATTCCTAGAAGTTGTATTCCAGTTCTCCAATTGAACGAATCCTCAACAACGATCCCCTTCCCAGGAGTATAGAATATCTCGAAGTCATAGTCCTAGAGGAACAGAAAACAGAAAAATCATGATACCATGTGGGTAAGGCTGGAAAACTCAAGAGTGATCAGCTGCACACTCCTATGCATGAGTTTTACCTATGCTGCCTGGGTTTCCTTTTATTCGGACTAAGGAAAAAATAATCTTATCAATGTAGATAAACCACAACCTTTTTCCTAATATATTCATTCTTTGTATGAACTACGATTTCCCAGTCCATACCCAAACTACATTTGTAAGTCCTCGACCTTTCCACCAAGAGGTTCCAAATGAAACTCTCTTCTCGAGGTACAGGTCACACCATCAGTGTGAGTGTGATTATCAATTCTTCTTCTAAACGTATCTCAAGAGGTGAGGGTCAAGTCAATGGTTTAACCAGAAACTTTAGGTCTGGGACATGATTTGTGGAACGAAGGAATGATTGGTACCTATGTCTTATTATACGGCAGCTATTATTAGACATAGTCAATACCACGAATAATTCCTAGAGCCCTTGGGTCTCTCTCCTTGACCACATGCAACTACTCTCTTTCTCTGCCCTCCAACTCCCTGAGAATGGTGGAATCCACAGAAGGGGAAGTTATAACATGTCAAAATGTCCACCACCTCATCCTACTCTCATAGATCTACTTCCATGTCTTAGGCTCTACAGATTCATCTGTCCTTAATACTTCCTCTTTCCAAAACAATTTACACACCCTAGTCTCTGAGACTGGCACTAGTTTCTTGCTTTCCCACTAATAACATTTATTGGATATATCCACTCATCCAAATAACATTCAACCGCAAAATTTACTGCTAGCATCCTAACATAGTTAGGAATGCATAGAGGAAAAAGTGTTTTCTCGGATGTCCCTAAATACACCACAATCGGAGGTCCAAGCTCCGAAGCACTGATCGTAACGTATCCATCGAGTACCAGGAATGATTGGTATGCCTCAATAAATACTCAGATATTGACATGTCATCCTGCCAAAACTATAGAAGCTGAAGGGAACACTCAACCACCTGCTCAATCTAGTCCTCAGTCGTCTCTGAGTCGTTCTCACCTAATAACATGAGGGGTATCTGATGCGGAAATACATATAAGGCACTATGCCTACAAGGGTACTCTACCGGTACTGCCAGTACTATTTTCTGACCAACGAGCAGTGATATAGTTGGCACACTGCCCGAAGGTACCATCTCGAAAAACGGTCCAAGTACCAAAACCTCATCACTATGGGGACCATCCTCAAGGTCACTCATTGAAAAATACCAGTAGCTAAGATCAACAACTTCTCTACTAGTGTCACAACTAGGTGGAAAACTCCAGTAATCACCTCCATCTAGTCCTCTCCAACATGGGAATCTATCTCACCTCGTAACCTCAGAGGCCGCTCACTCATGAACTCGTTCAATGCGATCATTCATTGTGCACCACCTACCATCGCGGCTGGTGGAATCTTCTACCCAACAGGTGGTGCTGCTGCTGGTACACCACCGGAAGGTGCCGAATATAGTAAGAGGTCCCTAAACCATGGCTTCGTCGATCGATGGGTTGTCATCGTGTACTCTCTAGGAACACTAACAGGCTGTCTGCGTGGAGGCATCCTGAATAGATGAGACATGGTCAAAAGACTATACCTAGTGACCTGACCTAGTTTGATCTGACATAAATAGATCTTTTTAATACACACACGCAATCAGTGTTTTCAAGTAATACGTCGGAAATCAGTTGTCGGGGTCCTGGTGTATGCATTCGTCAGCCACCGTACAAACAATGGACTCCCTGAACTAAGAACCACACTTGATACCCTTAACACTATTGTATCACATAATAGAAATATCGGAGTCTTATGTTCTACGATAGAATCAACTCCTCTGATACCAATTTGTCACGACCCGTCCCCCATGGACCGTATCATGACTACCCCAATCCCGCCTTCTATATGCCAGTGGGTGGCGACTAGCACCATATGCGTAATTCCCTAAAAATGGGAAGGGATCGACTTTATAAAACATAAAAACACATAACCAGAGTAAATGAGGAAGAAAACACTAAGTAAAAACTATAAAAGAAAATATGTGCAGGAATGAAATAGGGGCCAGAAATTAAATCCCAATAGTAAGGTACATGGAAAAGAAAAACTGGTACAACTAAAAGAAAAATAGATAGAAGGTGTCCAGAAGCTCCAAGATCATCCACCACAGATCCTATATGAAGGGTTGTTACAAATGTCATCCTCAGAGCTCTACGTCCGTCCGTCTCCTCCAAATACAGTCTCATCGTGTGGTCCACCTCTGGGAACCGTCCAGTCCTCGCACACTCCGCCTCAGTCAATGATGTCTGTCGTCTACATCCAACTGAACGAGGTGCGGCCATAGCCTGTGAATGGGTGATTATAACGATACTCTGTAGGGACCTCGATACCATCAAGGTCTCACAAAATCCAAGAAAGATAACCCAAAAAGTATGAAATCAATGTATAACCATTACATATGTATATACCCATACATATACCTAATTTATCAAGTAACACATCTCAATCATAGGGAAAAACAAAAAGGTCATTGACTCAGCTCAAACCAGGATTTTTCATTATCAAAACCACAAATGCTGAAGAAATCATCCTCTGTTGAGTACAGTGGCACTATCACGACTCTAAGGCACTACTAACTAACCTTAGACTGCTGAGGTAATCCTCCTATCGAGTACCACAGTTCTGCTACCAAACTGGGCGCTCCATCCACTGTGGGTCTGCCGCCAAAACAAGACCACCCCCTAACAGCCATCAGAGGTACTCATGTTATCTAGTACCGTTGGTCTTCTGCCAAACCAGGCCCTCATTCAGCCATGGGTATGCCTCCAAACCTAACACTTCATCCAGTAGGCCAGTCAAATCACTCTGACTCTAATCGATCAAGAAATCATCAGGTCTACAACAACTAGGTTTCTGCACTCCATCTGATCATATCATGGAGGATCTTCACCACAAGATACTGGTCGATATTCCAAATTCCCAAAAGTCTCAAGTGGATGTATCTCAAAGGACCCCCATGTCATAGGGGCCTCAACGCAACAAACAACGCGTCAATCAGACACCTGGTCTATGAGTTAATAGCATTTTAGTCTCAGGGGCACAATTTGATTCTTGTATGAACCAACATGACCATGACTCAACTATACCCTGAACTCTAGTGGGGTATACTCAAAGAGATGTCTATCATCCATTAATATCGACGTCGTTGATGGTTCATCAAATGGACGTCTGGTGACAAAGGTCTCGTCCATGAAGTTAATGGGTCAGAAATGGACCCGGGTCCGGTCAGATCGACTCTGCCCAACCCAGTCTGAGCCGAACCAGTTTGGGTTGACCCGGTCAGAATCGTTGGGTCAGACCCAGCCCATTGGGTGGATCAGCCCGCTATTTTTTTATGCAGTATGCTGGGCCCGACACAGCGGACCACGAGGGTGGTTTGTCCCGATAGTAGCCACGTAGGCGGCTCGGTAACTCAGCTTGGAAGACCGGGCCTGTTCGGCCAGTGACATGCTGGGGGCACTTCATTTCGGCTTAACAAGCCGGTCGCCGGGAGGCCAGCGGGCTGGCCGCACAGGGCACGGCCAGGCCAGCTGGACTCCGGGCAGGCCGCGGGTACAACGGGCAGGCCGCGGCAGGAGCCGGGAAGGAGGGATTCGTGATGGCAGGGGGTGCAGGTAGCTGTGTAGCATGCCGGTAGGGGAACGGGGGGCCAGGAAGTGTGCCGGCTAGGTCGCAAGGTACCGGGAGCACACTGGCAGGGGTGCGGGGCGTCGAGTGCGCACTAGAAGGGGAGCCAAAGGCCGGGAGCGCGCCGGCAGGGGCGTGGGGCTCTGGGTGCATGTCGGCAGTGGTGCCAGAAGACGGGTGCTCACCGATAGGGGCGTGGGGAACTGGTTGCGTGCCGGTAGGGGCACGGGGTGCTGGTTGTGGGTAGCACATCAGGGCGCCATAGGGGCGTCGTAGTTCACGGAGGCCGCGGGTAGCACAACCTCTGTTCGTCGCCTTCGTTGTCATCGCCGCGTGTACCGCCATTATCGCCATATAATCTTCGCCATACTGTATGGAGTCACAAGAAAATAGAATGATGGAGGATGTCGGTCCATATTAGGTTGGCCCACATCCTCTGCGTTTAGAGGGGAAATCAAAAGCCTTAATGAGATAAGTAGTTGATTAAAACATGACCGAATCAAATCCTTTCTATCTGATGAAGGGGATAAAAAAACAATAAGAACATCATGAAATAAAAACCCATAAATCGCTTTTCATTCATCGATGATGATGTTATGGAAAGAGGGCATCGTTCCATTGACATCTGAAAAGAAGAAGCTGAGGATGACGTCAACATTCTTTGTGGATGACTCTTCCCTTTCCTTATTCTGGTATAAGAAGGAAGAAGATATCTGAAGAAGATGTCACAGAAGAAATCTAGCATTCTTTGCATTCTTCTTTGGGAGAAATAATTCTCAAAGGGTTGGACATCGCGTCTGTTTGCGAGCGTTTCGCCTCTTGAAGAATCTATCCCAAAACCTTCCCCCATGATTCTATTATATAGGAGAGGGAGGGTTTGTATAAAATTATGTTGGCATGTAATTAAAATTTGTTGAATTAATAACCCGGATCCTCCTAATTAAATCATCTGTGTTGGCACAATAAATTAGGGGGGGTTTCATTATGGTGGTGAATGGTGGAAAGTCTCTCCCCCATTCTTGAGGGAGAGTTGGGTGGTTAAGGACTCCTCCCGTTAAAGAGGGTCGGGTGGCCTCCTATGGTCCCCACCACATTTAACCCCACATGGGAGGTTGGTTTTGGGTAGGCCCCACCACCATAACCTCTAATGGGAGGTTAGGGTGTGGTTGTCCCACCACCAACTCCCAAGTGGAGGTTCCAACTACCCGCACTCAGATGGTGGCTGGAATAAACAAAATTGGGGCTATAATTTATTTTATTATTATTTATAAAAAATGTTAAAAAATAAATTTTATTCCCAACCATCCTTCATCGAGGTGAAAGAATTATCAAGCGAAAAACTATTCTATAGGTTCAACTGTATCGTCAGATTTCATTTCTGAGCACTAGTTCAAAAGTTACAAAATGCTCCGTGCGCGTTTTCTGAACGTACCTGAAAAAAAGTTCAAAAAATTATTATCAGTCAACCTCGATTCACTATGTTGAAGGATAGGCTCTTCCAAGGTGAACCACGCACCAAAGAACCCAATGGTACTATCTGATTTTCAATCTGAGTTATTGTTTAGATGTTATGAATTTAACAATAAAATATATGTCACGTAATTATTTTATTTGCGGCCAAAAACTAACTTTTTCTGGTGGCCCGCACCGGCCTAAGATAGCATCTGGATAAATAATGCATGCCATCACAAGTTTAGCAATTGTATCAGATTATTAATCTGAGCTACCATTTGTGATTTATAATAATTTGAATAAAAAATAATTTATTTAATAATTTTATTAATGGTTAGGAAATTTTTGGGATTTCACACAAGAGGCTCGTGCTGAATAAACATAAGTCGCGCCTAGGGTAAACTCACCATCCTGAGCGGAACGATGTCCTCTGATTTCTGATATGAGTTACCATTTATGAGTTATTCCACTTTTTCATGAAAACATCTTACACATGTTAACATAAGCTTAAAAAATTTTCAGAAATTGATCTCAGGCACACCGGGCCTCGAAATCATGCATCGTCAGAAACTGCAGACTTGTAAAATTCCTGAGTATTTATGAAAAATATTTTACACGGAATTACCAGGTCATTAAAAGAGTAATCATTTTTCTAATATGGGATTTTAACAAGGATATTTTGAAAACTCAAAATCCTAGAATTGGATCCCGAATCTTAATTGTGAGGATGAAATTTATTGAAATAGAGTAGAATGTAATAACATAAAATTTTAAAGTATGTATTTTCTAAAATAAATTCTATTTATTTGATAGTTTATGTTTCTCCCAACATCTAGCTAAAATTAATATTACATAATATTTTTATTTAAAATGAAATTATAACATAGACGTTAGGACGGTGGTTATGATTGGTATTTAAAAATTTTTTAAAATACATGGCTTTTTGATTTGATTACAAATTAATTAGATATGAATATAGGAACCAACTAAATATATAGAAAATTGTTTTTTAGGGAATAATGTTTATGCCCAGAAATTCATTTTATTCTAATTAATTAAATTAATTAAAATCAGGGAATTGTTGTAATGAAAATTTTATGATATATGAAATAAATGTTTTTTATATTCATATAACATATTTTAAAGGTATACGATAAGAAAAAACCCAATATTGAACACAAAAAACAATATTTTTATAAAATTTGTTTTACTGCCTTTTAATGGCACGAATTTTTTAAAACAAATTTTTTGAAATATAATATTTTTTTTTACAAATTGAAATATTTTTTCAATTCTTAATATCAATATTTTCTAAGGGTAAATTTTTTTAATTTTTCCAAGAGGTTTCATTTATTGATAAATAGTGAAAAATACTGCATTATAGTAAAAAAATGAAAATTCATTTAGAAATATTTTAAATTGACTTTTAAAGCCACAATAGTTCAAAAATACATAAATTTATCTAGTTTAGTTCCTAGGAATTATTTGGACATTAATATTATATATAAAAACTTATTGAACTTTTGATTATATATTTTACCCACATTCTCTCCTCATATACAGAATTATTTTTAAACATAATTTATCCATTTTTGTGAATTAAATATTGAAAAATTATCATACATGGTTGTAATAATTACTAATTTTTTGTTCTAATATGATCAACTTAATTTTTAGATAATAATAATTTTAGTATTTTATCCACCATATTTAAGGCAATATCAGTCACTTAAAGGTAAAGATAATACTATAATCTTATAAAATTACACTAATTCCTTTCTTATTTTTATTGGATAAATGGTTTTCAAATTAAATCCTCCTTGTTAAAAAATTATGACTATTTTTAAGATAATTGTGTAATATTATGGAAGTTATTATATTTTATGTAAAGAAGATTTAATTATTTTAAATACAATTTTAATTAATATATCATTTTTAATATAAGGATATACATAATAAATAATTTTTTATAAATAATAATTTTTTATATAGTAAATTTAAATAAACCATTATAATTTATTTTTAAATTTAAATGATATTATAATTAATTTAAATTGTGAAACAATGATGATATAGTAAATATTTAAATGAATGAAGAATTAAATAAATGATATTAAAAATATTAATATAAATATAATTGTTGTGAGTTAATGTCATATAGAAATTGTTTTTATAAATTGTAAATGTTATTTATGTATTAGAATTGTTTTTTTGAATTTATTTTTTTGGATTTATTTTTTTATAAGAAAAAATAATTCATAGTTTTAAAATTTTCATTTAAGATATTTTTAAATAAATAAAATTTTAATAAATGATATTATATTTATGAAAATCTAAATCTCATCCAAAAAATTGGGATAATTCATAAAATTTCATCAATGAATCATTTACTGGTGTTTTGGAATTATATAGTAATTATATTAACCCTCAATATGTAAATTAGATGATATAATCATTAGAATTAAAGGGGCTAAATCAAGAAGATAAGGTTAAGAAAACTTGTTAATAATTAATTGGATGAATAATAATAAACCCTTATAACATTTTTATTTATTTGAGGTTGTTTAATGGATAATGTCCAATGAAAATAAATTATATATTATTTCAATCAATGATTGTAACAAAATATTACCCTCTTGGATTTTAATCTCTTTTGTGTCCTCATAGGAACAAAATCAAGATATAAATGTGTTGAAATATATATTTTAATTATAATGAAATTAATTTTACTATATAATTTTTTTATTAATTATTATAAATTATATAATTACCTTATATGAATCATTAATGCTAAAACAATATTTATTTAAATAATAGAACAATAAAAAAATCTAATAAAAAATTTGTGTTTTGATATATTATTGATTAATTAAAGTTTATACCAACTTTTATTGATCTATAAGATATATTAGAGTTTTTTAAAACAACTATATTATAATTAACACATTTTTGTGCGGTATTTATGGAATAATTAAATGAATAGTATGAAATTTGAAAATAATGATATCTAAATGAATTAGTTCATTTTTAAATTATTTTAAAATAAAAAACTGTTAAATGATTGAAAGGGGATATAATATGGTCTAAAATGACTTATAATTTTAATTTTTGGTCCATTTGTAAGTATTTGGATCTAAATAGGTCAAATTATATTTTAGCATATTGAGGACTTCCAAAAGTGCCTCTCACTACATGTATAAAGGGGAATTTCCTCCCTCAGTTCCTCACACCACATTAATCATTATATTTCATCCAAAATCTACTGATTTCTCCTCAAAACATTATTAGTTATGTTATGGAGGTCCTATACTTCCAGAACGACCAACTCTAGAGTCCCTAAGAGGAGATCCCAAAGAAGTCCACCGATGAAGGGGTTATTATTTTACCCATTCATGTACGTTGTTTTCTTATTTTAATTCTTATTTTTTTTTGTTTACCCAATAAATTAATAAATATATAATCATTTAAAATTTTAGATTATATTACTATTATGGAAATATTATATTCTTGTTTTTATACATGATATGAAAAAAATATCACCATGTGTGCGTACGTAAGACTTATTGTCTCTATGTTGTGGTGTAATATTATATTCATCGAAATTTTATTTGGATGTGTATAATGATGAATATAATGTATATAAATAATAAACATGTTTTCATATTTATTATTCATACTAAATATGTCATTCAATTCCTTACCACATTTCATTGAGGGAATGCTATTATCCTCCTGTATACGTACGACCTACCTTTTTCAAGATGTGATGAGATTCATTGTCAACATTAACCACTCATAAAAGATTATATAAAAGTATATTATGTATTAATATAATATTTATAAATATTATAAAATTTTTTAAGTTATGGAAATATATCCAATTCATTTGAATTCAGACTTACACAATAAAGGAAACATTAGAAAATGAAGTAGATAACACCTGAAATAAGGGTAATAACGAAATATTATTATCATACAGGTAATATAGTGTCATTAATGAATCATATATAATGTCATAAATATTATTGGGATCCTAGTAAATATAATAATAGGTTTAAGACCATTATAATAGAGGTTAAAACAAATATGATCAAAAGAAGTGTGTGGTATGGATTTCCCATCTCACTTGTTACCTCGTTGATATATATGTATATGTTCCCCCATAATTACTGGGTATGTTGTAGGAAATACTTATTTATATATCATTAATATATTTAAGATATTGGTATTAATTGATTATTTTTATGATCATTAATATTATGGGTCATAATATTTTACTAATTAGATGTGTTATTCAGTTTCATAACATAATTTCCATTTATTGAATTATACGTCAATGTTGTAGATTATATTTTAAAAACATTATATGTGGAATACACTATCAGTTCAATTTAGTAATATTACCACATATATTAGTGTGCATATATAGAAATTACACATAATTTTCCCATTGATTTATTCTTACCTTTATGAGACGAACAATGTAAGGGTTAATTTTTCAATCTCATTTTTATTCAGGATTCCTTATACGTACCTATTTACTGGGACATATTTAGGATCCATTTTAATTTTTCATAAAAATTTATTTAAAAATAACTTTACTATTCTTCTACAAATTTTTAATTTCATTTTTACCCATGATCGTAATTTTTTAAAATATTTTGAATGTAATTTTTCGTCTTTTTTCAAACAAGGTACTCTATGACTTTTTCAATGGAGAGGATGTTTTTTAACTAGCGTGGGGTGAGAATATTTTGATCATAATCATGACACTATAAATTTTAAAGAATAAATTAAAATATTAAAATATTATTTTTAAAATATATATTTTATTTTATAATTTTACAAAATTTAAATTATTTCAGTGTAAATAAGAGAAATTTCTCACAAGTTGTTTTGGATTATTTTATTAGATAGTTTTCTCTATGTGAAAATACTATATTAGTTTTTATGCATAATTGAGGTTGATTTATTATGTTACCACCAACCATATTTTATTGATTTGAATATATATGTTTGACTGTGTATGATATATTTTTATACAATTCATGGTTTAGGTTTTATTTATTAAAATTTCTTATACTAGTTTTATTATGAATGTTTAAGTAGGATATTTTTCACCTTTCACGAATGATGAATGAATTGGACTTACTAAGTAATGGGGGGGCCTTCCATAGGCCCTAGATTCATTGGTAGATCTCATGAGAAAACGTATTTGGGTTTATACTCATTTATGTATTGTGTCTTCACTTAATCCTTGATGATATTTTTACTATGTCCATCATTATTAAATACCTAGTTATGTTATTATTTATTTATATTCCACATCATTATTAGAATACTAAAATATCCAATCTTATGTTTCATTATCATGTGATTATTTATATGGTATTATTTTAGCATTATTCATTCCTCTGATATTTTTCATGGGTCATTGATTAAATGGAATAGGTTTTATATAATCACCATTCCATAATTTTTTATGTTTGTTTATGATAACATCCATTGTATGTTTACAATTAAGAATTATTTGATCATATTATTTTTTTTCCATTATTATAAATTCCCTCATTATGATATTATTTGCTGATATTCCTCGTGATTATTAGACTAGTGGAAAATCAATGTTTATTTTTTATTCTCACGTGATTATTTATATTGATATATTTGATCATTAGTCATTCCGTCAATAATATTCGTAGGTTATTGATTAAATTTCTAAAGTTTCAGTTCATCACATTTCAATAATCATTTATGTTATTTATGATAGCATATTTTGCATGTATACTATTACTAATCATTTTATCTCATTCTTTCTTCTTTTTTATCTTTTCCAAGTATTCCTTGAAGTATATTATGACTAATATGGAGGGCTACTATAAGGTGGTTATTGGTATGCTTGAAAAAATTATTTGGGTATTTTATGTTTTAGAATGTAATGAGAACATCATGTATGTAATCTTGTTTCCTAAACTACTAAAAATCTAGGTCATTTGATATTCTAATCATGAATGTACACCAATATAATTAAGTAAGGCTCTAGGTCTGGGATTCTATGATCCGTGCATTATAATGGGTGTCTAATAATTTTCACTTATTATTAACCTTAAAATCATAAACCTAGGATGATTTCCATAAATTATTTTGAACCATACATGGAGACGTTTATGCTACAAAAATATAATTCACCCTTTATTAATTAATTAATCTATTATCATGGTCCAAAAAAATGTTCTGTTGGATGTATGGTTTAATCCATGAACTAATAAATGATAGTAATGTTATTGAAATTATCAAATGTGATTTCCCTATTCCAAAATATATATAGAAATAGGTAATCAATACATTAATTCAGATAAATATTCACTAAATGAATAAAAATTATATTTTAAAAGGGATCCTTCATACAAAATAAAAAATTATATTCCGATCTAAGGAGTATAGAACAAGTGTGCCCTATTTACCATGATTCACATCAATTTTCAGGAATGCATAAGAATTACATTATTTTTTTCCAATAGAGAATTTTTTTTATAATCCTTATTAACCCTTATATTGGAGAAGTGATTCACATAATCCCTATACTCCTCTCATTTGAATCATTAAACCATGGGTCATGAGTTAGTGGATATCTTCTTCTCTTATATTAAATTAATCCTTCCATTCATTTCATTATGACATTAATAGTATTTTTTCCCATCAATTACACATTTAAATCACCAACCAAGTCCATTAATTGAGTTCCCAAGATGTTTCATTCAACATTTATTACATGTATAGGGATAGTATTTGATTCCAAAACATAATTTTTTTGAGTCTTCATATGACCTGATATTCTTTTTTCTTTTAAAACCATGGAAATTGTGGGAATATCCAATTTCCATCTCTACAATTAGTGTACATAAAATTATTTATATTTATATACTATAGTCTCTTATATCTAACATCATTTGGAGGATTTTTTTAGGACACCAAATAATTGATCAAATTTTCTTTTTGGATAGATGATAATACTTGATATTTCCATCAAAGGCACGTAAACTTTTCCTCATAGATACCAACCAAATAATCATGATTTAAATTTATCTAATATAATCACTTATATATTTATTTTATAATTAATATAAGGATAGTACATGTTGAAAATAATCTCTTAAACTCATCACACTCCATATATTTATCTTATTTGAGCTCTCTAGTAACGCCCTGACCGTAGCTACCCAGAGTCAGTGCATTATTACCTAACATTGGCATGATCAAACGTATAAAATCCAGAAAGGCCGATCAGATTATTATTCTTGGAAGTAATAGATACAAAAATAAGTTTTACATTACATTATGAAATGAAAAACAAAAAAAATTGTGTCTACTTTTTACACATTTATCTCTCTTAGACAATCCCTGCAGGTCTGTAATATTCTTATTAATCACATCCTTGGAAAAATATAACATAGAAAGGGGTGAGATCAGGTTATAGTAAGGATAAAAATATAGCAGAAACATTCATAAAAAACATAAAAATTTATTCCAATGTATAAGAATAAGATAGTATCCTTTATAACTTAATATACAAAATAATATTGCAATTAAAAATCAAATAATTCAATTTACATATTCACATGGATACTGTACTAGTAGAATAATCAATTTTAATATCAATTGCCAATTTCATAATGATGGAATGCATAATTTCAGACATCATAACCACATAGTCAAGGCCTTGTGCCAAGACTACAAATAATATTTTGTCAAAGCCTTGTTCCATGAAACTGGTTAGTCTCAAGAGACCTACCGATGCATCGAGGAGGTATATCGAGCTCCACCAGTGACATACTATATCCAATTCATTCCTTATATTAAAGGGTTAGAAGATAACATAGACATCATTTATAAAACTAGAATCTGCATTGTAAATAAATTAAACATAAACCATGAATGGTATAAAAATAACACATCCACTGTCAAACATACTACAAAAACATCAACAAAACATCACAATAAATTAACTTCAAACAAGTAACAAATCAATCATAGGATGTTGACATAGATGAAATCAAAACAGTTTTAGATAAATATATAATTATATTTTGAAATCATTTAAATGTATGTTAATTTTGAAAAAAAACATTTATTTTGAAAATATTTTTATACGAATATAAGGGAACCTCCGAAGGTGTTATAACAATGGAAAATATTCACACCTGATGTATAAGTTCAAAAACATTCCTCCATTAATTTTGTTGAAATGGTTGTTAAGGATCTTGTTTTGAAGGCAAAAGAATGATTCCTTTATAAACATTTTATAATAAGTAAATCAAGGGTATTAATGACTTTAACTCATAATCAATGGAAAAGTTAATTTTTTTTGAAATAAATTTTTACGAAACACAGATGTGAATGATAAAGTTGTAGAGACTCCAAACATGACATACATGGACATTACATTACTTTTTTGGAATACATAATAAATAAAAAAAACCAATAGTCAAGTATCGTAATAGTTTAGTGTCTTTGTAAGCTTAGAAAAAAATTCATCTAATCGTTGTGAAATATCTTCATCATCTCCCATAAAGATATTCCCCTTTGGTTTTCTTAGCTAAAACTTTTCATTATATCCTGGGGAAAATAAAGCTTTTCATTATATCCTGTGGAAAAGAAAACATATAAAGGGTGAGCTCAAATTCTCAGTAAGGGTAAGAATAGAGAGAATAAAACAAATCATATACATTTGAACTTAAAAACATGAGCATAATGTTTAAACATCGTAATCTTGAGAAATGACATAAAACAAAGCAATACCTAAGGCATAGATACATCAATAATGATAAAATAGCATGTGAATAAAACATGTAATTTTGGAAACCATTAATCACATGATATTATTCCTATATTATCCAAGGCATTGCTTCCAAGACCATCTAACTGGACAAAGTCCCTTTCTGAATCGAGTTCAGTCCTCGTTCCAGTCCTGTAAAACTGAACTGAATTAAATTACCATTCCATCCATGTCTATCTCATGAGATATAAATATTTACCCAATGTATTGGTGTTAGATATAGGTCCCACCCATCTCATAATTAAATTATTTTTACTTGTGCCACAAATTAAGCATAAATCAATCATCATATCCCAATGAATAAAATGGGTTTCATAAAAATCATCCCATCATAACATATTCCAAATAAAAAATGGATATAATTTCATCCTAAGAATAATAAAACCATGAAAATAATAGAGACATTATACATGAAACATAATCATACTAAATAATGTCATCTTATATGGAAAATAGTTTTGATAAAACACTTGAAATGAATTCTTGTGCAAAATATCCTTTCTTCATTAAAATCATTTTCTTATCACGAAATGAAATTCAATTTTAAAAGAAAAAGATTTTGTTGAAATTAAAAATGAAATCATTCATAGGATTCTTCATAGAAATAGGTCTTTATAAAACCGTAAAAATCTGTTCATGTCATATTAGTTAAAAAAACATTCTTCTCATGCTTTTGCAGGAAAAGAATAAAAGTACCTCATATGGTAAACAAAAGGAATATTCCTTCCATATGATGTGGTAAAGATAAAAAAGGGTAAAAATGAATTTAAACATACATGGATGAAAATTAAACATTTTATGAAATCATTTTGAGAACATATGGACATTGATAATAAACATAACCACAGTAAATACTTATGAAGAAACAATCTCAGAAAAAAATGAGATTGGATTAATTATTATCCCTTACCTTAGGTCTGATATGCTTCATACGTATCCGAACATTCTTTATAATGATTTAAATAATGTCATTTACTTATTACAGAATCATATTCATTGTTATTATATCTTATATGGTTCACTTATGACTTTATATTAACCATTCTTTTGTAAATTTCATGTTAAAGTAGCGT
Source organism: Viscum album (assembly GCA_963277665.1). Taxonomy (NCBI): domain Eukaryota; kingdom Viridiplantae; phylum Streptophyta; class Magnoliopsida; order Santalales; family Viscaceae; genus Viscum; species Viscum album. The sequence goes on from OY728127.1 coordinate 118,714,548, forward strand.
TTTGTTTAAAATAGTTTTATATACCATACTTGTTTGGACTTGTTGTTCATGATATTATTATTACCTATATCAAGATTTTATTACTTCAAGAATGTAAATCATGATTTATATGTCATATATATTCAGTATATATATATATATAATGAAATGAAATACATTGTTCTTGGAGACGGTAGGCCGTACGTACGCATGAACGTTGTTTTACTTTCATTATTGACATGAATGGAATTAATTAGGTGACATATATACATAAATTAATTAGCATAATTATTTCATATATTTCATTATTATTCATTATATATACATTATATTCATTCTATAATGGTTAACATGGAGAATTAATCTCATCGCGTCATGGAGACGGTAATCCGTACGTACGCACGAGCGATGATATCGTTTCCATAATTATTGAATGGAATTGGAGTGGATGATATAATACGTCATAATTGGTTTTATGTTATAATAACCATATATAGTTATTATTTACACCATTATACCCATCCATGTATGGTGGTGGTGGAAAAACAGTTTACACCACTGCGTGGAGACGGTATTCCGTACATACGCATGCGTGGTGATTTCTTTTTCCGTAGGATGGATAGAAGGTGAAATGAGGTTGTTTCATATTTATAATAACATATCAATATATTTGTGATAATAATTTTATTACATTATAATTAAACAACTAAACAAGAACAAGTTGTAGAATAATGAAAACATGAATGAATTGGTAGAAGAGATTACCTCTTCCTCGACGCACCTCCTTTAAAATTATTCTAAGGGAACAAGAGTTGGTCTTTTGAGAAGACCAGAACCTCTATGAAATAACTATAGAGGTTTAGAAGAGTAATTTTTAAGGGTTCTCCGAGCTTCATGGATCAATAGGGTGAGAAGAGAAGAGGGAACGGGTTCCCTTTTTATAAGGGAGGAGAGGGGCCCCTTAGGAAAACGTAAAATATTATATAATAATAAAGTCATATTCGGTGTTTAAAAGCTCAAAATTGATTTATTTCTAAGATATGGTGGGGAAGGGTCGAAATAATCTCAACCAATTGGTTTTAGACAAGTTTAGGTTACTATTTTATCCTTATCATTTAGATTTAACTCTAAGTAAAATAATTTTACTCTTACTGTGTCTTTTTGTTTTCTTACAATATATGGTTAATAAACTTACTATATCAAGCCAAACGAACCTCAAGTTGTTAATTATTGATATATGTTTCCTGATCTATGTAATTATTCTGAACCTTAGTTTTTTAGGATTAAAATAAAAATTAATAATATAATATTTGTTTTAAAAACTATTTTATGTGAATTTTGACACTATTTGGTACATGTTTTTTGTAAAAAACATAACAGCATGATTACTTAGAAGAATGTTTATTAAATTAGTAATAACATGTCATATTAACCTATGAAATTAGTGGAATTCATAAAAAGTCTAAAATTACATTTATTTGGGTATTTATAACATCAATTATGTTAATATTTTATTAATGAGGATATTACAGCATCATCATTGTGTCATAAATAAATTAAATTAATTAATGTCTAAAAAATATAAATAATATAAAATTATGTAGGAAATATTTTTATCTTTCTAATTAATAATTATAATAAAATTTATCTTATGTATAAACCTACATTAAAAATGATTTTGTTATTAAATATTGATTTTAACTATTTTTATTATTCTTTAAAAAAAATGTCCAAATCTAATCCAAGTGGACCTAAAGGGTATTATTTTACCACTAAGGTTATTTTTGGTCGAACTGAACTTATACAATAGAATTAGGACATGTGTTATGGTAATAATAATATAATTTTTTCCCTTAATTACCCTATTTACCTTTAACCGTGGTAAATAAAAGTAAAAAGTTAATATTCACCAAAAATTATTTTTAACTTATTTAACCACATTTTACTCCATGATATTATCCTTTTCTTTCAGATATTCGAAATTCCACTCACATAAGCAGGAAAATTATGTTTTATATCAATTTTCAAACTCTCCTACTAGGTGGGTAAAAGACTGTGAAAAGATCAATAAAATTTTTATGTGTCTAAAATTATTATAAAATGACTCAAATAAAATACATTGACCTTATATAGGAATTATGTATCAATTTTGACCTAAAATAAATGTAAATAAAATAAATATTTATTTATATAAACATTTGGTTTTAAAATAGTAACCCAGTGTTTTCACTATTCATCAAAATTTTAATGTTTTCAGAAAAATAACAAAAAATCACCCTAGGCTAATTTCGATATTCCGAATTCAAAAATGAAGTCCATTTTGAATAATAAAATTTTCAAAATTTCAAAACATGGGTATTACTATTCATAATTTCTAGTTTATAATAATATTATAATAATAAATCATTTAGTGAAACTCGGTATTGCATACTACACATGATATCGAAGAAGGTCCTGATTGTGTGTAATGCAAGCCATGTCAGGGATGTGTGTAGTGAAATATTCATTTGGGTTGCGTATAACTTAATCAACACATATTTCATTTATACATTAAGAAAAATATATACTTAATGTTGCGTAAAATAATTTCCACAAAACGAACTTGAAATTGTGCATAACACGAGCCAAGAATAGTGTTGCGTATACTACTATCTAATATGGTGTAGTGTATAGTGCAATCTAATTTTGGTGTAGCGTAAAACACAAGACATCAATGAAATTAAAAAGAATAATTCTCATAAAATCTCAGGTTGTGACATTCTACCCCCCTTAAAATGAATTTCACCCTTGAAATTCATCCGGGTTATAAATGGTTTACTACTTGAATGTTTCATTCTTAGAAACCTACATCGTAAAAAGGAATACAAAAACTGAACGTTAAAAACTAAATTATGAAATGTAACGGTTACACAAATTAACTAATCATTGTGTTTTGACATAGGTCAAAATATGGATATGGAAGGAAAATCTAACCATCATGTTTGGATGAATAGTGGTAGAGGACATGGGTATGAAAAAACAAACTATCAAAAAGCCATAAATTTGTGATGATGTAAGGTACTATCTGATTCATCAGATATAAGGGAACTAGGAAAAAAATTTTGGTTTTCAAGATGATTTCCCTAAAGTGGAAGAATTTGTATTAGAATAAATACTTACTTTACTTAGGTATAATCTCACCGTTGTTCGTGCCTTGAACAATTTCCACTTCATTTCATAATGAAATGAAGTTGAATTTTTCATTCATGATGTGTTAGCAGATCAGGTGATATAACGATGAGTCATTTCATATGTCTTAAACAAATTTTTATAAAAAGTTAACAAATATAAAAAAGTCCACCTATGGTGAGGATAATCGTATATGATTCCTAAAATAGACTTATACATCATCTATTATACTGCTTAATAAAACTACTTTCTACTAACTAGGGACTTCCTGTAGGCCAGTTGTAGGAAATAAATGCCAGTCGCACTTCAGTTGTGGGTTTGATTCCCACAGCCTTGTCCGACGCGACAGGTTATCACTCATCCTACAGGTTGTCCTTTTTTCTAAAACTACATTATAATAACATTTCTGTAATAAAATAGAAAAAAGTTCTAGCCTTGAACAATACTATATTATGTATAACTTAATTCATCAAAATATTTAGGCTAATCAAAAATACATTTGTCCAATATCATAGTATAAAGAAAACAATTACTAGAAATGTCATCTACCGAGCATGTGAATGCCATCATGTATCCCCCATATATCATACGATATATCTTGTTGGAAACATTCGAGACATGTGAATACCTTAATAAGGTATTCTATTTTACCATAGTGAAAACATGAATGTTGTCACAGGGTAACTATTTCCATATACGAAAATCCCAAAAAAATTTCTATATACTCAAACCATGATATCACTTTTTCTTTATATTATTCATGAGCTCATTAATACTATCAAACATTTCATTATCGCCTTAACCCTTCTTTATGAACCTATTAGGTGGTTTCCAGAAATACCTGTATAAAATTTCATGGTTACCGGTACCATTCAACATATACATTCAAAACTCAAACAAAGGAAACAGTGTATCAATCAATTGATTTTTCCTTATTCCATAGTACCATACATTATTTGTGATAAACAAAAAATCATTACACTAACTTCTTAAACCAATAACTGAGCTTCATAATTTCTTCCATCTCATATAACATTTGTAGTCTCTTCATCATCATCCACATAAATACTACCCATATGACCATGTTGATTCTCTTTATGATATATTTCCTTAGGTCATTGGTTTGCATAATGCACATACATTCCACATTTAAAACACTTAACTGTTGTTGATGTCTTAGCAATACCATTATCCTCGTCTGTGGTGTTAACTAAACCTTTTCCCATACAATTACTAACTTTGTGTCCATATTTAACACACCCAAATCATCTTCCAGTTCTTTTGAAACATTTTCCGTGATACCTCTTCCCACATGATTTACATGAGGGAAATTGAACTTTCATTCCTCTATGATAATCATGAAACTCCATCTTTCTCTTATTATATGAGTCGGGAGACTTAAAAAAGTTGAGATTATTGATCATATTATGATATTTCTGATTAGGCATAATAACGATATGTGGACTTACAGATACAATTTCATTTGGGTGCTAATGATGAATATCATTCCATTTTCCATCATATCCTCCCTTATCGTGATTCTTCCTATTTCCATCCATTTTCTAAAAACCAAAAAGAATAGTGTGAGAGGCCAAAATCATAATCAAGGTGGATTAAATTCATTATGAAACATCTTAGGTTTAATTCTAATATCATTACCGTAATTCTAGGACTATAACCTATACTTATGCTTATCCTTAGGGACATCCCTAGTCATACCTTAGAAATATCTCTAGGGATCTCACTAATGTTCTTGCATCCTATTTTCTAAAGTTTGACTAAACATAACCTCTAATACCTACTTTAGAGACCCCAAACATGATATACATGGAAATTACATTACTTTTTCAGAATACATAAGACATAACAAAAAACCAACACTCAAGGATCATATTTGATTAGTGTCTTTGGAAACTCAAAACAAAATCTTCTAATCATTGTGAAAGATCTTCAACATCTCCCATAAAGATCTTTCCCTTTGGTTTTCTTACCTAAAACATTTCTTTATATCATGCAGAGAAGAAAACATATAAAGGGTGAGCTCAAATGCTCAGTAAGGATAAGCATGGAGAGAATAAAACAAACCATATACATTTGAACGTAAAAACATGAACATAATGTTTAAACATCATAATCCTGAGAAATGACATAAAACAAGGAAGTACATAAGTCATAGATACATCAATCATGATAAAATAGCAAGAAGGCTCGATCATGGGCATAAGACGCATGACCCCAAAATTTATTCAAAGAAAAATAAAAGTTGCAGAAAACAAACAAACAGGGGGAAAAGCTACAGTCCAAACAGACCACGCCAAAAAGAACAAACTGAGCAAACAGAATGTCACCTTTTTCGTGGACGACCGCGACCCCTAGATCCCCCCCGACTGGCCGGGAGGCGACCACGCCCACACTGCTGTCCAGCATCCATTGCCATAGTCAGCTCCTCAGTTGAAGCTTCCCCATGCGGGCCAACATCAGTGCAATTGTCTTCCTTGTGATCCGTAGCAGCATGATACTCATCATGCACCGGCCGAACCTCTTGTGTATCCTGGACCACCTGCATCTCAGAAGAAGAGCAAAGAGCATTATAAGCAGTGGATTCCACTACCACTGGGATCTCCATCCCCTTATCAGCAGCAGGCGTCAAAGAGCTATCCCGATTATTGCTACATCCTGCCTTCTTAAGCCCCTCCAGATTGATCATATCAAACTCTGAAGTATTAATCGACTCTAACATAGAAAAGAAATTAATTACTGGCTTTGGAGATTTTGGCTCAGCACTCAAAGTATCCTTTGGAGCAGCCTCCATATCAGCAACATGCAGAGTTGAGCTCTCCAGAATGTCCTCTTTCCCAATATCAGCATCACCCTTCAATAATAAATCATAATGGTTAATCTGCTGGACCACATCCTCTCCTACAATACCACTATCCACCATCACAGCACCATCCAGCCGCACTCCCACCGTAGCTACCTGGGCTGGGGCAGCCCTCAACTTCTTAGACGTCACCAATTGAAACCCATCTTCATCAAGGATCTTCATCTTACCCTTCATACAAGCCGAAGCCACAACAGCACGATCAAATTCAGCATTAACATCATCCTGAACAAGAACCTCATGCTCCGATTGGATCCCATCCTCTTCCTCAACAAGCATATGTTCACCCTGCTGGGCATCAACCGCAACCTCCTGCTGAACTTCATTTACCATTGTAGCAGCATCCGTATGCACTAGATGACACCCTTCCTCCTCTTCAACAATATCAGCCCATGACCTGCAAGCATCACCCCTGGTAATTCCAACAACAGAAGGTTCCAATGCCTTATCCACTGATCGATCATCAGCAGCAGCTGGCAGGCCAGCAGACTGCTTACCCAAACCAGATTGGACAGCCTCAACAAATGAGGTAGGGCCTACCTTTGGAGGCTCCTTTACTTTAGAAACCAACTTAGAACCATCCTGCACCCCCGAAATCATTTTGCACTGCTCAGAGGTATGACCCACCGACTTACAAAGTGTACACTTCAAATTCCTACGACATTGCATAGCAGTATGACCAATACAAAGAAACGATTTACAGAAGATAGGCAGCCACTCATCTTGAACAGCAATCTCCAACTTAAACTCCCCAGCAACAAGGAAAAATTTGTCAATCAGGACCTGTGCTAGATCAATTTCTACCAAGACCCTAGAAAAATGGCCAAATCTAGGGTGTTCAGTCTCCTTATCCACCTTAATTGGACTCCCAATGGCCGAGGCAACTTCCCATAAGACTGAAGGATGCCAAAAAAACCAGTTTAAACCCCTAATGCGGACCCATGTTTGAGTGGTCATGATAAAATAGATTGGGAATAAAACATGTAATTTTGGAAACCATTAATCACATGATATGATTTCCATAGTAGCCAAGGAATTGCTGCCAAGACCATCTTAGTGGACTAATTTCCTATCTGAATTGAGTTCACTCCTCGTTCCAGTCCTGTAACGTTAAAACGAATTGACATAACATTATATCAATGTTTATCTCATGAGATATAAATATTTACCAAATGCATTGGAGGGAGATATAGGCCCCACCCATCTCATAATGAAATCATTCTTACTTGTGCCACAAATTAAACATAAATCATTCATCATAACCCAGAGAATAAAATGGGTTTCATAAAAATAATCCCATCATAACTTAATCCATGTAAAACAAATTGATATAATATCATCATAAGAATAATAAAACCATGAAAATAATAGAGTCATTATACTTGAAACCTAATCATTATAAATAATGTCATCTTTCATGGAAAATAGTTTTGGCAAAACACTTGAAATGAATTCTTGAGGAAAATATCCGTTCATCTTTAAAATCATTTTCTTATCACAAAATGCCATTAAATATTAAAAGCAAAGGATTTTCTTTGAAAATAATCATGAAATATTTCATAGGAAGATTTATATTAATAGATCATTATAAAACTGGAAAAATCCGTTCATGCCATATAATTTAAAAAATGTTCTTCTCGTACATTTGCAGAAAAAGTCAAGAAGTACCTCGTATGGTAAACAAAAGAAATATTCCTTCCATACAGTGTGGTAAAGGTTAAAAAAGGGTGAAAATTAATTTAAACATACATGGATGAAAATAAAAAATTTATGAAAACATTTTGAGAACATATGGACATGGATTATAAACATAACCCCTGTAAATATTTACGAATAAACAGTCTCAGATAAGAATGAGATAGAAATAATTATCCCATATGTTATGTCTGATATGCTTCATACGTATCCGAACCTCCTGTATAATGATTTAAATAATTTCATTTACTTATTAAAGACTCATATTCATTGTTATTATATAATATATGGTTCACTTATGAATTTATATTACCCTTTATTTTGTAAATTCCATCTTAAAGCATCGTTTTGTGTAAAATCGTTTTATTTATCGTAGTAGTTTGTACTTATTGTTCATGATATTATTATTACTTATATCATGATTTAATTACTACTAGATTGTAAATCATGATTTATATATCATATATATTCAGTATATATATATATATATAATAGATAGATAAATGAAATGAAATACACCGTTCATGGAGATGGTAGGCCATACGTACGAATGAACGTTGTTTTCCTTTCATTATTGACATGAATGGAATTAAGTAGATTACATATATACATAAATTCATTAGATTAATTATGACATATATTTCATCATTATTCATTATATATACTTTATAATTATTCTTGAATGGTTAACATGGATAATGAATTTCATCGCGTTGTCGAGACGGTAATCCGTACGTACGCACGAGTGATGATATCATTCCCAAAATTATTGAATGGAATTGGAGTGGCTGATATAATACCTCAGAATCAGTATTATGTTATAATAACCATATATAGTTATTCTTTACACCATTATACGCATCCATGTAAGGTGGTGGTGGAAAAACTGATTACACCACGACATGGAGACGGTATTCCATACGTACGCACGCGCGGTGATTTCATTTTCCATAGGATGGATAGAAGGTGAAATGGGGTTGTTTCATATTTATAATAACATATATGTATATTAGTGATACTTATGTTATTACCTTATAATGAAACAACTAAATAAGAAGAATTTGAAGAAGAAAGAAAACTAGAAAGAATCGGTAGAAGAGATTACCTCTTCCACGACACACCTCCTTTAAAATTCACATAAGGGCACTAGATTTGGTCTTTTTAGAAGAACAGAACATATATGATATAACTAGATAGTTTTAGGAGAGGATTGTTCAGGGGTTGGCCGAGTTTCAAGGCTCAAAAGTGTGTGAAGAGAAGAGGTAAGAGGATCCCTTTTTATAAGGGAGGAGAGGGGCACCATAGGAAAACTTAAAATATTATTTTATAATAAAGTCATATTCGGTTTTTAATAGATAATAATTGATTTATTTTGAAAATAAGGTGGGTATGGGTAGAAATACTCTAAACCAATATGTTTTATACATGTTTATATTACTATTTTATCCTTATCATTTAGATTTAACCCTATGTTAAATAACTTATCTTTTACCGTGTCTTTTTGTTTTCTTACACTATATGGTTAATAATCTTACTATAACAAGCCAAATGAACCCCAATTGGTTTATTATTAATATATATATATATCCATATCTATGTAATTTGTCCAAAACTAATATATTTAGGAATAAAATAACAATTAATAATATAATATTTGTTTTAAAAACTATTTTATGTCAATTTTTAAACTAATTGGTACTTGATTTTTGTGAAAATAATAATAGAATTATTACTTAAAAAAAGTTAATTAAATATATAATAAAATGTCACATTAACCTTTAAAATTAGTGTAATTCATTAAAGTCTAAAATTACATTTATTTGGGTATTTATAACATCAATTAAGTTAATATTTTATTAATAATGAAATTACTTCATCATCATTGTGTCAAAAATAAATTAAATTATTTAATGTCTAAAAATTATAAATAATAAACAATTATGTAGGAAATAGTTTTATCTTTTCAATGAATATATATAGTCTAATTTATCTTATGTATAACCCTATATTAAAAATGTTTTAGTTATTAAACATTGATTTTAACTATTTTAATTCTTCTTTAAATAAAATAATAATAAATGTCCTAATCTAATCCAAGTGGACCTAAAGGGTAATATTTTATCTCTAAGGTTTTTTTTGGACGAACTAAACTTATCCAATAGAACTAGGTCATGTTTTAGGGTAATAATAATATCATTTTTACACTTAATTACCCAATTTAATTTTAACCGTGGTAAATAAAAGTAAAAAAGATACTATTCACAAAAAATTATTTTTATCGTAATGAACAGAATTTTACTCCTTGATATTAACCATTCCTCTCAAATTTTCGAAATTCCACTCACAGATGCGGTAAAATCATGTTTTATGTAAATTTTCAAACTCTCCTAGGAGGTGGGTAAAAGACGGTGAAAAGTTCAATAAAATTTTTATATGTCTAAAATTATTATAAAATGACTCCAATGAATTAAATTGAACTTATATAAGTATTATGTATCAATTTTTATCTAAAATTAATTTAAATAAAATAAATAATTATTTATATAAAAAATCGGCTTTTAAATAGTAACCCGGTGTTTTCATTATTCATAAAAAATTGACAATTTTCAGAAAAAACCAAAAATTCACCCTAGGCTAATTTCGATATTATGAATCCAAAAATGAAGTCCATTTTGAATAAAAAAATTTATAAAATTTCAAAAATTGGTTATTAATATTCATAATTGCTAGTTCATAAAAATATTATAGTAATATATCGTTTATTGAAACTCGGTATTGCGTACTACACACGATATCGAGGAAGGTTTGATTGCGTGTAATGCAAGCCAAGTTAGGGATGCGTGTTGTGAAAGATCATTTTTCTGTTGTTTATAACATTATCAAAACATATTTCATTGAAAATTTAAACAAAATCTATACTTAATGTTGCATAAAATAAGTTCCACAAAACGAACTTGAAATTGTGGGTAACATAAACCAATAATAGTGTTGCGTATACTGCAAGCTAATACGATGTTGAATATAGTGAAAACTAATTTTTGTGTATGTACATCAAAAGACATAAATGAAATTAAAAATAATAATTCTCATAAAATCTCGGGCTGTTACAAAAGTGGTCTCATTAGACACTCATGTATAAACAACCTCGGATAATGAATAGATTTTAGAATTAACAATTAACATGAACTTTCCCTTGATTGAGAGTATGATAACATCTATATAATAGTAAAATTATTGTTATTAAATTATAAAAGAACCACATACATTAATATTATATCATATATGATATTCTAATATTTATTTGTTAATAATATTTAAGTAGTATCATTGTGTTGGGTGATAATTGATTCGTTTTACTTTAAATGTTTTGTTATGTAAGTCACGTTTATTATGGATATGATGTATTTTATTCACATCTAGAATGATATTATGTTCTTAAAAAACATTTTTAATAATAATTAGAAAATTAATCTTGAATCATTACAATGGGGAATGAATCTCATCGCGTTCGTGGAGACAATAATCCATACATATGCACGAGCAACAATATCTTTCATTTTATGGGGAAATAGTATGTAATTGGACGGTATATGATATATATAGAATCATTGAAATGTTATATTTATTATTTACATCAATTATACTCATTACTATACCCATCCAAACAATGACGTGATGAATAACAAACCACACAACGACGTGGAGAGGGTAAGCCGTACGTACGCACGTATGGGGACTTTGTCATTCATAGGATGGATTGAATAATGAATATGGTGGTACCATATTTATAATAACATCACAATATGTTGATAGTACTAGATTTAATATTTTTCTTGGAAACAACAATGAAATATGTAGTGTAATTATTAAATAACATTGAAAGGGGTGAGGAAATTATTACCTCTCCTTCTCGTGTTTCCATTTGATTTGATCAAAAGGGCTCTATATGTTTGCTTTATGACCAAATTAAGGCCTCTATGTTGATGTGAGGGTTTTATTTAACTAATTTGAACTAAAATAAATTTAATTAAAATAAAAATTTATTTAAATAAATAGTCATTTTCAACAATAACGCAGTGTTTTTCAATATTAATAACACAATGGATGTTTTCTGAAAAATACCAAAAAATCACCCATACCTAATTTTGATATTCCATATCCAAAAATGAAGTCCATTTTGAAAATTTTAATTTATAATATTTAAAAAATTAGTTTTTACTATTCATAAAGACTATTTTGATTGGTTGTTGTGTGCTAAAACTTTATGATTTGTACATAAGAAAATATTGCATTATTCAAAAAGAAATGTTCCATGGATTCTTCGGGTGGTACATCCCACGTGTTCTTAATAATATTAAACCACTGATCTACTTCCCCTCCCAAAAGATAGATAGGAAAAAGTAATTTTTAATTATCTGAGAACTTATGATTAGAAAATATATTTTCCATGGTACTGATCCATTTACTAGTAACAATATAATCATGGAAAAATAAAAGAAGGTGTTTGTTGAATCATGAATAACATAACCAAATGTTGTTCCCACAATTTTTTGTTTCTAAATTCATTATGAGTAAAATCATAATAATTTTATGTGAAAATAGTAAAAAAATATTTTTCATTCTATATCCCATAAAATGTTGTTTCATTGAGAAAAATAATATTGTTTTCCTTTGAATCTAATATTAACACATTTTGTTTGGGTTCCTTCCAATAAATAATGCCAAAACACATAGCATGAGTAACAATAATCATTGTATAAACAATATAATCATGAAAATTGTTTCATAGGATGTCAAAATCATGACACATTATTTTAATTCTATAAATCCTTATGTTTAACATAGGCCATTAATGTTCACAATTAATTAAAATATATCGTAAAGGTTCAAATTGAGTTTGTGAATATAAAAAATAAACCCCTTTGGTGTTCCAATCTAGGATTTATCTAAGTCCCATTGTCATACACCATGTGATGATAGAGTCAAAACAAAAAAGGTCCCTTTTTAGAGTTATTAACACTAGGTATATATATACTACATCAATATTAACTAATATTATCCAAACAAGGATGAAATTTTTAGGAACCCATTTTCTCTATCCTTTATAATCATTTCAGGACATTTTTTAATACTTCGAATTATCTTTAGACATATCCTTAAGGAAATGAATAATGTTTTATCCTCATTGTTTTCCAATATTATCTAAACCATTACTCGAATACCAACTATATATACCTCAAATTACCATAAGTATATTCTACATCTTTATATATACCTATTCAATACCCTTTGAAAATATATGTGTGAGGACAATAAATTTTAGTGTCAATAAATAATAGAGAGAAAATATTCTTGTTTCATGAATGATCTTCAACATCCCCAATATGGATATTCACATTTAGTAAACTTAGAAGATATGTCCTACTTAAATCATTCATTATAAATTGGGGAAAAGAGAACTAAGAGTATTTGGGATTATTTGATCAGTATGTATAAACATGGATGATACCAACTGATGATCATATGAAACAATAAGATAAAAATATTTGTATGAAATTACAAATATAACTAAACATTTTCATTCCCAATATGTCATGGATTTCAATCATAATCCACTCCATAAAAAATAACTTTTAAAAATTTCAAGAACCATAATTTTGAGAAATCATTATAATTCAACAATGAATCATACTTTAATGTTATATACGTTTGGAACTTTTATATCTATAGAAACAATTTCATATGACCAGTTTAAAAACAGAGACCCTTAAATCATAATATATTAGGCATCATAAGTAGTTTACCATTTCATAATGGATAAAGTATCATCACTTGTTCCCAATAGTGGATCCATCACATTAGCATGTTTTATATTGTAGATCGAGTAGATCATCTTGTTTCCCATAATAATCATAGGTGATAAAAATATTTACCCAATTCATTATATAGATATATAGGTCCAACCTGTCACATAATCAATAAATTATTGTTCCAATAAATCGTAAAAAATTCATTATTTAATAAACCATGATAATGGAAATTGGTTAAATAAAATTTTTATTATAGCATAACTCTAGGAAAATAAATGGGTTTCATAAACATTTCATCAATTCAGCATATCATATCCCATAGAAATGGAAAATGTATAATATACATATTTTCACCATAACAATAAACATAAATAATCCAAATAGATTATAATGATGTTAAAATTGGATCATATATATCTATTAAAAATTAAAAAACACAAAAGTTTATATTCATTGATGAATAGAAGTTAAATAAAGATCATTAGAAGTTATTGAGGAAAAAACATTTCATTTCAAATAACTTTTTTTTAAATTAAAAAATATAAAATATTATGTAAAATATCATCATTGAAGAGAGACTTAAAATTTATCAATGTATGTTTCAAATAATTTATTGATTAAGATGGAAGAGAATTCTGTTTTTGTTTTATGTGTTAAAATAATGACCCCATTCAATTTTTTTGGAAAAAAGTATAAACTACATTATTTAGAAAATTCAAATAAGTTTCCGCTTTTATTATTCTAAATTAAAATATAGTTATATATTTCACTAAAAGAAGTAGATACTGGTAAAATATTCTTTAAAAAGTTATTATTATAAATGGACATGGAATAAAAATGATTTTTGACTAAAGAATTAAATAAAGTCGATTTTTATTAGAAACATTATTTTGGAATAATTAATACATAAAGAGTGAAGTATAAAGGAAAAAAATTAATTTCAATAAATACTAGAGGTAATTTAACATAATGAGTTTATAGAGTGTAATATCATAATAATTCATTATTATAAGCATAATCATACCCAATACTGATGAACAATTACATTATATCATAAAACATTTTCTAACTATTGAATTATTGGAATCATATTCCCCATGAAAAAAATTATATTAGATATATATTGAAATACTATAATTTCGTGTTAATAATAATAAAAATAATTCATGAGTTTTATATAGACCACGCAATGAGAATAAGTGGTGTATAGGGCCATTGTCCATTATAAATAAAAGTTACCCAAAAATCCATTAAATGCATTGATAAAATTTGAATTATAGGAACCATAAAATTATAATATTAGAAGGAATTTTAAATTTAATTATAAAATTAAAATTTATTATATAAAATATTAATGGGGTTTTATACACACCCATATATTAAGATAGGTGCATATGATAACATATGTCCCAATGAATGTAATTTGAGAGAGAAATCCCTTACCTGATTTAGATCATTTTGATCATAAGACCATGAAATAATAACATAAAATGAAATAGTAAGTAACATTATAATATATAAATTAATTATATATAATTTCAAAGGGTATGTTTGAAAACATCAGAAAAGAATATATGTTCTTAATGTAGCATTGTCTTATAGAAGGCAATTTGAGACAAAAACCCTTTCATAATTGGAAACTTTTGAATCATATCCTCATGACAAAATAACTATTAATAAAACATTAAACATATTTATAATTAATAAAATCATTATATAACATGTTAAATGGTTTTACATAAAAACATCATAATATAATATTGGAGCATAACAAAGAATATGTCCCAAGGAAGACAATTTGAGACAAAAATAACATACATGATTTTGTTAATTTTGAATAATATACCCCATTAAAGATTAAAATTAAATTAATCATTAAATATAATGAGAATGAATGAATTATTATTATAACAAGTTAAATGGGTTTTACACAAACTTCAAAAAATAAATTATACTCAAAACATAAAATATTTACAAAAAAGACAAAATGAGACAAAAATATCATACCTCAACTCCCAACATCATTAGTATTTATTTGAACCTATTATATAATAAATATTTAACTGTTATAAATATATTATAGATCTATTTTAATATATATTATACAATATATTATTCACTCTTAATGTTTTATCACTCATTCAATAAAAATTCTTTTTTAAAATCATTGTACCTAGTGATAACTGCATCGTTTTGCATTATTGTATCCATTCAGTAGTTTCAATATGTGCACATTTATTATGATCAAATAATCTAAAAAATGTTAATAATGATATAAATATCATATATATTCATTATATTCAAAATTACAGTTATTCATGCAATTATATATTTATAATGTAATTGGACTGTTCATTGAAAAAGTTGGTTGTACATACACATGAATGCAGTTTCTATATTCTTGGAGGATGGAAGGAAGGAAATTTAAATAATAATTAAGATTTAATGAATAATTATTTATTATTATATATTATATTAATTCATTAAACTTATACTTAATTCTTTCCATGAAAATCATAACAGAATAATAAATTACATCTCTCAACTTGGCGGTAGTCTACCATACAAACGAGCGACATTATCGCATTCAATATGAGTTGAAATTAATAATTTATATGTGTTATTATAATTAAATAATTATATTTTTTCAAAAATATTATATAAATCTGTTATATCAATCATTATTTCCATCACTAATAAGCGATGATGGAAAACTATTTTCATCGGTTCTTGAGACGTTTGTCATCCAGACTCCCAATCAATGGTCTTTATTCATATTTGATGAAATAGGAGGTGAATACATGTTATTAGATTAAAATAATAACATAACATTATATTATAGATACTTTTGAAATTATAACATATTAATTTAACAAAATTGGTGGGATTTGGAATATGAATCTAAATGGAATCACTTAGTTGGTAATTATACCTATTCATCAGAAAAGCTCCTTAGATTTACAACAAATGCCTTAATACGATGGTTTCCAAATATAACTAAGGACTATATTATTGAAAAATGGAATTATATAAAATATTTGGATTTTCATTGTCAATATACATTTTTATATGTTTTAATAAGTAAGGTGATGGGTTTCACATTTATAAGTGTGGGATATGACACACAAGGAATTTTTTAATAGAAAAAACTGTACCCGTATTTTTTACATGACATAGGGAACAAATATAGATAATTATCAAATAATAGATGATATAAGGTTTATATATGGACACAAAATGATATTTATAAAATATTTAATGTAATTTTACCCCTTATATTTTAAGTTTACACTGTGATAAACCCATATTAACATTAATCGTTGTAATTAATTTGTTATGTTGTTTCCATTCATTTAAAAAATAATAATATGAATATATTATATAATATTTATTATACAAACTCAAAATATAGAATAATACTTCCAAATTCCATTTAAATATTTGGAAAATATTAATATAAAATTAATCCGAAATATATGCTGAAAATTTTATTTTCATAAGAGAAATTTTCATTATTTATAGAAAGAATTAATATAAAAAATTAAACATGTATATGTTTTAAAAAACCTAAAATGGATAAATAATGACATAATTAAACTAAATTTCCTTTAAAAAAATTAAGCAGCATGTGGTTTTGTAAAATTTTAAATCAAAAAAGATATTTTCAATAGAAATCTCTATTGTCACCCAACCCAGTCATCAGAAGGATCACCCCCTTGAGACTTTTCCTTTCTTTCCATTTTTCATTTCAAAAAATTTTAATCATTTCTATTATTTTCCCATCCCATCCCAATCGGCACCTCCAAATCAGTTTCATTATGTATTATCCTCACAACTCTTTTCCCGCATACCCTAGTCGTTTGTCCATAACATTAGGTGAGGAAGACATTCATTAATCTAGTTTGAATCTACTATTGTTTCCTCCCCTCAAAAAATTACTACTCTGATATTCTGCATCCTGGTTATCCCTCCTACCCATGTTTTTTATGGTTCCATTGTATTCTCTTCACTCATCCTTAGAGGGTGGCTCGATGAGGATTTCATTCCATTCTTCTTACAACATAGATGAATAAGCTCTCTTAAGATGGACATTGGTATCTAGGTTTTGTTTGTAAAATCCCTCATTACCCCTCTCCTAGTGCCTTATCATATCTTGGGGCCGAATGTTCCAAGCAATGGTCTTGGTACCGAATCAACGTTATTATGTGTGATGATTTTCTTCAAAGATTATTTTGTGAGGTCCTGGTCTAATTGTTCCAAATACATTAATAGGTGGCACTTCAATCATTCATGTTGGCTCATGGTGGTTCACTATGGAAGGTACTCTCCATGTGCAACTCTGTGGGTTCATTTATTAGTGCTTCCTCTTCTACTCCATAATGCTTCCTTCTTACATGGAATTGGTTACTCCCTTAGAGGGTTTGTTTATATGGATGATCAACTCCTAAGGATACATGAGGCCTTTGTTGCTTGTATTTATGTGGATATAGACCAATCACTATCGTGTCAAAAAATATATTCTTTTTTAGGATAAACATGCACTTGGGTGGCTACATGACCTATTTTATCCATAGGATCCCATGTTATAGTTTTCATATTGCTTCCATGGTCATTAGGAGAACCATTTTAGGAGATATAATTTATGGAATCATGGCCTCTAGTTAGCTAGATCCTGGTGACAATGATAATTTGAATGACTGTGGATTGGAATCTTCAGTGGTGGGTATGTCGGGATTTGAGAAGGTCTCTTCTCGTCTTCTTTTCATCTTACATCCTAATCAATTGGTTCCAAGACTTTTGAGTTTGTTGTCGTGTAGCATTTTATACTACTGTTGTATCCTTATGAATTTCAATATTATGTGGGATTCCTTCCATTTATTATGTCTAGGATATGGTTAATTTGGCACTTCTCGAGAAGGAGAAGGTGAGAGATGTGGATGAATATAGTCCAATGACTGTTCGGGTTTCCAGTCCCTGTCAACCATGAGCCTTAGTGGATCACCATGTCTACTTTTATAACTCCATCAAGATGATACTCAGTAGTGCATTATAATATTTATAACATTATTCTCCTCAAACAATGATCATCATCAGTTCATAACCCCATGGTATGTGTTCTAATTGTTCATCCAAACTATATTTTATTAGCTCTTATATGATCAAATATATAATATGGAATGACCAGGGACTTGGTTCCAAGGCGATAAAATATTTCCTTCACAATGAATTATTTATTATTTTTTTTGCGGATGTTCTAGAGACTAAGTAGGTGTCTTCCAATATTGGTGACTTTTCTAACGATCTTTGCATGTGAAAGTTCATGCATGGGGATCCACTTAATCATCAAATCTAGATATTATGAAAGTAATATATCAGAGTTGAAATGATGATTATAATAGATCAATTCATTTATACCATGTTATATTCTAATGATTGTTTCTTCAAAAACATTGTGTATGCTACGTGTGAATCATCTAAGAGATCAGTTGTGGAGTGATCGTGAAGACATAAATCCTAACAATAGGTCATTTATAGTTTCGGTTGATTTCAATGTTATTATGGATAGTTATTAAAGTACGGTGGGATATACAGTTATCTTGAAGGATAGGAACAATTTTTCTTTCCTTTTTCTTATACACATACTAATAGAATTGGGTTTTTGTGGGTAAAATATACCTATTTCAATAACTAGAAGTGAAATAGGAAAACAGGGTGCTACCTAGATTTTTTTTGGAAACATACATTCCATATCCTTATTTTATAATTCTTGAATCCTACATTTAGTTCAGGCCCTCTCAGACCGCTCTTTTTTATGATTCAATTTTAATCCAATTAAGTGAGTAATAATACTATTTTATTCAATGGTAAATATACCTATGATCTAACATATAACTCAGGGGTGCATGAATCCTAGTGTAATGCCTTGTGTGATCATTCTATGTTCATCTTCCTTAATAAATTAAGAATAATGAAGGGGTCTTATGGACTAGATTAATAGATTCAATACATATCCTGTTGAATTAGACCACATCAAAAAAAACATCCAATTGGAAGAGATCATAAATAAGTAGGACTGGTATGATTAGTGTTTTTTTAATATTTCCTAAAAAAATAATCAACTAGTTGAAATGATATTGGAACAGTAACTATCATCTTTTAAAAAATCTAAATAGTTGTGGTTCAAATATGGGGAACAAAATATATAATTCCTTCATTATTTCATAGTACTAATGAAAATTATGGTCAATCTAAACATTCACTCGGAGGATGTAAACATCATTATTGATCCCGTGGTGGTTTTGAGGATGGTGATAACACAATTTTATGATCTTATTACTAGAATCAATCCATCCATGAAAGAGGTATACCCCACATGCAACTCTTCTTTATATTATTTTATTCCTCAAGGTGTGTTTGATAGTACTAACCACTTTTTCTAAAGCATTAAAAAATAAAAGTAGTTTAAGGAGGCGGTGAACCTATTAAATCATGGGAGCTCGCAAATTCATGATTACTTCCTCAGTTATTTATATTTGGGGTCATGGGGCCTCTTCATGGATGATGCGGTGTACTATATAATTGATTTTTTTACAGGAGGAGGCCTAACTAGAGTTTCTTATGATAATAATTTCTTCCTTGTTCCAATGGTCTAGGATCCTTCTTTCATCAATCACTATAGTGAAATTACTTTCTGAAACAATGCCTAAAAATTCATTATGAGTCTGATCAATAGGAGACTCACATCATCTCAATAAATGGATCTCAGAATACCAAAATGGATTTTTTCTAGGTAGGTCCACTCAATCATCCATTTCCATCACATAGGAAATGATTATGGATATAAAAAATAAGATGACTGGCTTCAGAATTCTTGATATATCCCGGTTTACACATTTTTCACATCCTATTTATGAGAGACTATTAATGCGTAACATTTAGTTTTAAGAGTTTATATTCATTGGGTTTGCGGTGTCTAGGATAGGAATATCCATAGACACAGATAAAGTGGAGGTACTGATATCTTGGAAAAACAGTTAGGATAAGTTCAGCATCAAGATCTTTTTGGTTATAACAAGAGAATATCAATGTTTTATCCATCACATTAATATTTTATTAGTAAATATGACTGTGATGAAAAATAAGGGATTCAATTTCCAATTTGTTGAAGTGTCGAAAAAATAATTTGATGAGTTGGAGAGTATCTTGACTATATTTTTGTTTTTTATTTTTCCCAATATTGGGATCTATTATGTTTTATAATATTTGGCATTAGGCATTGGATTTAGAGATGTACCAGTGAAAAGAGAGAAGGTGATTTCTTATAGGTCGCGTCAAATATGAACCCAGGACTATAACATCCCTACACATGACTTGGAGTTGTTAGTAATGGAACACTTTATAAATTATTGGTGACACTTTCTACTCAATGAGAGGTTTTTTCCCAACACTAACCAAAATATCCATTATTATATCATCACACATTAGGTAATAATCTTGAGGTTGAGTCATTGGGTAATTTTTCTATAGTTGTATGGCTTTTAGTTTACCTATGCACTAGGTACAAGTTACATCATTGAAAATACTCGTAAATGTAAGACATTAGTAGCTCATGAGCATGTGAATTACCATTGGAGGTATAAAGGAATTTGATGATATTTTCAGTTTATTGGAGGATGGATGCTTCTGAGTAATATTGATTGATGAAATGTTCCCAATGAGTGGTCACATATTCTCTAGTATAATGTGTAAAACTATGGACATGATATTGATTTATAGCTTATTGTGAAAAGATAATATCTAGATCAAGGTAACTTGATACCATGGTTGTTATTTTATGATAAAGATGTGGTACATATACATAAGAGTGTCATAGCCCTTTCTTCCATTAGATAAGATCTGATAAATGAAAACCAAACCCAAAATTGGGTGGTATGTCCTGGGGTGACAAGCATGTACCACAAAACCGACAGTAGTTCTGGTTGATATGGATAAAGAGGCATAGTGATGGATTTTTTTACGGATGCCTTTACATAAAGATGATAAAGAGAAAGAATTGTTGACTTAGTGGTTTTCTAAAGTCACTTAACCTAACCAGGTTGAAGTGGGAGTTTTTCAAATTAGACAATTTTATGAGAATAAATCATACCCTGAGGATCTATGATTCTAGTTAAGAGATTTTTTATTGGATAAAAATATTTAACATTTATCACTTATCCATGTGACCCAAATTGTGGATTATCTCGTAAATCACTAATCCCATGGGAAAATATTCATGGGCGTAGTACCCTTTAGTATAATATTTTATATACATTCATGTTTCAGTCCACATTTTTTATATGACATACAGAAGGGCTTAGGGACTTAGTTGAGTTTTGACACAATATATTCTCCTCAAATAAACAGAATGTAGGAGAGGATAATTCTTAGACTAGAGTATATGATTTCATATTGGGCCCCAGAATTTGGTAGATCCGGGGATGTTCACCAATCCTTGGTTGAGTTTTCATAAAACTACATCAATTATTATTCAATTTATATGAAACCTTTTGAGGATCTTTATCTTAGTCAATGTCATTCAATGCTTTTTTGGAATGAGGCTAGTGTGGTAGTAGTTGTCGCACCAATTATGGTACATGAGACCTCTTAGAGTGTTTAGCTGATTCAAAATATTTAGGTCACACCCTTGAATATTAAGAGATCTTATTCCAATCGTAGGTGGAGTCCTTTGGAGATCATTATAGGTGACTCAGATTTTTTAGAGTTACTCCTAAGTGATAAAACTAACATTTGATCATGTTGGTAAAGCTGGTGTCACACTATTTTTCACTATTTGATATCACAAAGTGGGTTGGGACATAGGTGTACCTACTAGATATTCATTCTCACTTCCATATTACGTATGATATATTTAATGTGTCTCAATTATAATGGACTAATATTGATCTTACACACATCTACTGCAGAGAATATGTTATTGTAGGATCGAAATAATAATGTAGATGCTCAGTATACAAGATGGGGGGGTGAATTGTACACTTTAAAAATTTCCCTTAAGCAACGAAATATCTATGTTTAACAATGTTAAACTAAGAAGGTCCAAAATACCTCTAACACAAATTGGAAATTGGAACAAGGAATGAAGTTACAAACTTCTAATTCTACACACTTTCTTGAATTAGGAAAGTGATTCCGATAAACTGGTTCCGGATATATGGATATGGAAATTTAAACATAATTAAAGTTTACGATATGAGATTCTACCCTAAAGTGTTTAGAATCTAAATGAATCAGAGTACAAGTGTAAGGAAATACAAGAATGCTATACTTTCCTTATAATACAATATGTAGCAGAAAAAAATTAGTATATCTACATGTAACAAACAATAACTCCTTTAAACCAAGGAGAAGGGTATCCAAAAAACTTCGATAAAGGTCCCTTGATTTATACTTTCAAGCAAGTTTGTCTTACCCACCCTATGGTAAGCCCTCAATACAAATATCAGAGTCTCGGTCTTGCTATCCCTGCAAGCCCTCAGCATCAAGGTTAGATGGAACCTTTGTCTTCCCCAGCAAGGAAGCCCTCGAACTTCAAGGAAGTCGGCACCTCTGTCTTCCTATCCCCAAAAGCCCTCGAATGTAATCACCAACATTCAGAGTCACACGAAGCAATCTGAAGGAGCGGTTTATTATGCACAAAGAATGAAAAGATTCTCTCTCTAGAAATAAACTTAACAGTCTGTGGTCTCTAGATCGATCAAATCGTTTCCACATTTTTTATCTCTTTCAAATGATCTCTTATTTATAGGCTCGGTCGGCCCCTCTCCAATGGTCATATTTTCCATAAAATTCGGAGGGACACATACACGTGTAACTCAAACAACGGTTAGTTTGAAACAGAATAGATGACATCGTTTATTAACAAACCATGTATAACTGAATGAATGACATAATTTTGTAATGGAGCATATGTAAGAAAAAGACATACTAAATTCAGAGTGTAAGGAAATTAAAATTTCGGAGTCTAACCAAAAGGAAATTCGGAGTCTATAAAAATAAATTCTCGGATTATATTTTTTAGGAATTTGGAACCTGAAATCTATAGAAGTCCGGAGTCTGAATTTCTATGGAAATTCAGAGTCTAGATTCTCCAGATTTTGGAATCTGAACTTGCAGAGTTTGAAGTCGAACTAGTAAACATTTGGAGTTGAACTTCATAAGAGTTCAGAGTCGAACTACTTAAGAGTTCATAGTCGAACTCATGAAAGATCGTAGTCGAACTTCAAAAGAGTTTAGAGTCGAACTCATGAAAGTTCGGAGTCGATCCTCATCAGATTTCGGAGTCAAACTACTTAAGAGTTCGGAGTCGAACTTCATAAGAGTTCATAGTCGAACTACTTAAGAGTTTGGAGTCGAACTCGTGAAAGCTCGGAGTTGAACTTCATAAGATTTCAGAGTTGAACTCATGAATGTTCGGAGTCAAACTTCATTATAGTTTACATTCAGAATTCAGATCCTAAAAACAGAATAATCCAATACTTGTCATTATATAATTCCGGGATTTTGGTTAGGAATCCAGTTTTTGTACTTAAGAAAAATATTTCTATGTATAAGAAAATATAGGTTAGGGTATATTTCCTTAATGAAAAAAATTCTCCTTATGGAGGTAAAATATATATTTTCTTAAGTATAAGGTGTTTTTGATATTCAAAACAAGAAGGAATGGAAAAGTCATAAGGAAATTTTATTGACTCAACAATCTCCCCCTTTTGGGAATGCACAAACATTCTTACGGAAAATAATATAAGGACTTTGAAAAAATTCATTAGACTTTGAAATTAAAACTTATCTCCCATTATTCATGGATGAAAGTGAATACAACTAACTCCCCCTTAGGCATTGAAACTCTAAGGATTGTATTCTGAATATCCGGAGTGGATTTTTCATTATCTACGGAATGAAAAAACATCGAACTGAGAAACTCCCCCTTTCTTTAAGTATATTTTAAATTTTTCTTTTTCCACTTTTTAGTGGTTATTTTTCCTTCTCCCCCTTAGGAGTAGTTCTTTTTCCTTCTCCCCCATTGTGATTTTCAAAAATAATTGAAGGTAATGGAAAAGAAAATATGGTACCGGAAACATTATCCTATAACAAAATACAAACACCTAAATGTTCATTAGAGTTGAAAAAAAAATTATAGGAAAAGACAAATACAACAAAAAATCATAGTGGGTTTATTTTTCTTCCTTTTCCTTTGGGATCAGCTTCTTTAACAATGTTTTGAGATTCTTCAGGTCTCTTTGGTCTTCCTCTGCTTGTCTCTCTAAAGCAGATATCCTTTCCTCCTAAACTTTTAAAGTATCTGCCAGAGCCTTTAAGGAATCTTGTTGCATCTTCACCAACTCATCTTGGTTTACCAGTCTTTTCTCAAGATCAATCCGGAGACTTCTATCACTTATAAAATTTCGAGCCATAGAATTTTCCTTGTCATCTAGTTCCTTCACTTGTTGACATCGAGAAATCTGCTCAGTAATCAGCTCATCTTAAAGATTCTTAATCATTTTATCTTTTGTGTCAAAAGAATCATTCACGTCATTTTGAAAATTATCAAAGACGACCATGTATTCTTCAACACTCTTACACCACAAAGTTATTTTTCTGAAAGACATTATATGCACATCATAATTGATAAGAAAACTTTTATAGTCGGCATCAATCGTAATACACTTATCCATGACCATGGATAAGGAATCCGATTTCTGATTAAATCGTTATTACAGCATCTTGCATCTAGAATCCATAGTTGGAAAACTCAGAGTGGTGTCCACCAACTTCTTCAGAGATTCTACCACAAAATCATGACCATGAGATGATGAATATGAATCAGATAATTTTCTTGGAGATAGCTCTACCTCAACCTGCACTAGCTTTCTTCTAGACGTACCACCAACCACTTTCTTCTTGATGACATATTTTATAGGTGTCTCCATGAGAACTTGTTTCCCCTTATCAGCTTTTGGAATTGGTTCCTCATGAGGAGATACTTTCTAACATTCAGAAACTGGAATAATCTGGTCTTCATCTGGTTTCTCATTTTCTTGTCCTTCCTCAAGGAAATTCCTCTCATAGTATTCTTCCTCATCATACAAGACATTTTATTCTTCTTCGTATTTATATTGTTTATCATCATTCTTAATACCTTCCACATCTCCCTTTCCTGAAGTTGCTAACTTTTCAGATTCTTCCTTATCTTTATAATCCTCTACTTGTTTGATCAGGGCATCCAAATCATCACTTCCCTCTTCTTCTTCTTCTTCTTCTTCTTCAACCTCTTCCTCTACTTCATCAGCAGCATCTTTTTTAGCTTCATCAACTACTTCTTTACCCATGGTTTTTTTTCGGAGAGACATAGTTCTTAGCTGGAGTTTTTGGTAAATAAGGTTCAGAACCAAAAGTTTGCAGAATGGAAAGCATTCTAGAAGCTAACTCTATAGATTTCAACAAAGATTGCACCACATCAGCATCAGAAAACTTCTTTTTCATTTTCTTTTCTTTTGCTTGCTTCTCTAACTCTTCTGCAGCTCTTTCTTTTATGGCCTTGGGTATAATGACCCATACATTACATACATTTTTAGTACTTCAAAATTGAATTACACTTATTAAAACATATAACCAAACCAATAAAGGACTGTATAGGTATAGTGTCTTTAGAAACTGTGAAACATAAACAACTGGTTAATAAAGCATCTACATTGTCTCCCATTTATTTCATCATATCTATAGTCCCTTTTTGACATATCTTACTTAATAACCTTCTTCCTTAACTGGGGAAAGAAAACATACAAAAGGGTGAGCTCAAATGCTCAGTAAGGGTATACAAAAGAAATATCAATCACATCAAATTCATAAAACATAACATTTTGGAAATCTTACCCTGCAAAAGAGATCATAATTTCATAACATGAGATAAATCATGGTAGTGAAATATAATCCCAATAATCATAACATAAAACATGAAACATTGTTGAATTCACACATAATCATAAAGAATAATTTCTTATTAGTCAATACTTATTTCAAAGACTATCTTAGTGGACAAAGTCCATTTATGAACCGAGTTCACTCCTCATTTCAGTCCAGTTTCACAGAACCGGATTAACCTGTCGTTCTAGACATATCTTCCTCATGAGATATAAAATCATTACACAATGCATTGGAGGGAGATATAGGTCCCACTATTCTCATAATGATACCATTCTTATGTGTGCCACAAAATCATAAACCATACATCATATCATTACCCATGTAATAAAAATGGGAATCTTAAACATCGTGACATCATAAAATAATTCACATAAGATAAAGGAATTAATAAAAATATTTCTATCCCAACATAATCAAATCAATGTAATAATAGGGATAGAATCACAACCCTATATTATCTTATATGGAAAATAATTTTGATAAAACACTTGAACTACATTCTTGGGGAAAATATCCTTTCTATTTCAAAAACATTTTCCTTTCTAAACATGTCATATAATTTTGAACTAAAAGAAGTTGATTAAAAATAAATTTGATAACTTGTAAAGGAATATTCATGGAAATAATTTTATAAAAATCCACTCATTCTATATAATTTAATAAAACATTCTTCTCATTCTTTGGCTGGAAAAGTCAAAAAAGTACCTTGCACGAAAAAGGTCAAATGATTCCTTCCATATCATTTACTAAAAACACACCGAAGGGTAAAATTGGATTTAAAAAATTTTAGGTGGATGGAAATAATATTATATATTCATTAAACATGTATTTGGATGATAAATATTCCCCATTAAATTCTGAAGTATAAACAATCTCGGATAAAAATGAGATTGTGAGATTTTCCCTTACCTTAGGTCTGATTTGCTTCGTAAGTGTCTGAACCTCATGTATATTGATTTAAATATTGTTATTGACTTATTCCAGAATCATACATATTGTTATGATATCATATATGGTCATATTCTTAGCTTCTTATTAGTAATATTTCATTACTACTTGATATTCGTGTGTTTATTACTTTTTGTTCTTTTGAGTGTTTTGACGAATAAATTCTTATTCTTCTCATTAGGTTATAGATACTTCATTTCCAAAATGGTATTAGTGTAATATATATCATATTTATTCATTTAATTAATTTATATAATCATTTTTCAATGATTATCATGTATAATGAATCGCATCACAACGTGGAGACGGTATTCCGTACGTACGCACGAGCGATGATATCGTTCCCATGATCCTGGAATTGTATTGGAGTGTATGTATACAATATCAGAATCAATACCACTTTAAAATAATCAGATATAGTTATATATTTTCACCATTATACCCATCAATGTAAGGTGGTGATGGAAAATAGATTACACCACGGCATGGAGATGGTATTCCGTACGTACGCACGCGCTGTGATTTCGTTTTTCGTAGGATGGATAGATGGTGAAATAGGGTTGTTTCATACTTATAATAATATATCCGTATATGAGTGATACTAATGTTATTAATTCATAATGAATCCACTAAATAAGAAGAAGTGGAAAAATAAATAATGTTTAAAGAATCGGTTACGGACATTACCTCTTCTTTAAAGCGCCTCTTTGAGACCTCCACTTAGGGCACTAAAATTCGTCTTTGAAGAAGACCAGGACCTCTATGATGTTTCTAGGGAAGTGGGGAAGTGAAATGGTCAGGGATTGGCCGAGTTTGAAGGCTCAAATTGGTGTGAGGAGGAGAGAGAGGAGGTTCCATTTTATAAGGGACGTGAGGGGCACCTTTGGAAATATAAGAAAAATTAGTTTATATTAAATCCCAACCCCACTTAAAAACTTCCAAAATGACTCATATCCAAATTTAATTTTATTTGTGGTAATAATAATCTAAATTTTAAATTATTATAAATAATTACATATGTGTTGTGAATTTTCCATAATTTTACACATTATGACATTGTGGACCATATAAATTTTAATTTATAATTTTTAAATATTTTTGTGATTTTTAAACAATTTTATAATTTGTTATTTTTATAAAATAACAATAGCATCAATTTTTACACTATTCATTTTTTGAATTTAAATAAAATATATATAGAAGATATGTTCAAAAAAAAGATTTAATAGTTACATAAAACGTCATATTTATATATAAAATTAGTGGAGCACATTAAATAGTTCATATAATATTTATTTTAATATTTTTAAAACCAATTTTTTATATTTTAATGAATAAAAAAATATCAACCTCACTATTCTGTCATAATTAATGATAATTATTTAATCCCTAAAAATTATTAATAAACTTCTATAATGTAGATAATTGTATTAGATTTCTGGATACTATTCATGTTCGATGTTTTATTAATTTAATCACTAAATTAAAATTATTATACTTATAAGATTTAAGAAAGTGGCATGTTGTCACATTCCTTGGTTTTAATAATAATTAAATTACTTTCATGGAAAAAAGTCCATCATAAGAATCCAATCCAACCCTTAGGTGATATGGGTTTACTTTTAGTCATCCAATAGGATTTTGGAAGGTGTTAGGGTAATTTTATAATCTTATATTTACCCATAATTACTCGATTTACCTTTAACTATAGTAAATAAAATTTTCAGTAGTTACTATTCATAATGCCCAAAAAATAAAAACTAGCCTATTAACATAATTTGGACCCACTGATTCCAAATATTGAATCCATTTTTCAAAATTCCAAACACATAAGTTGCAGTAATTAATTTAAAATAAATCCCGTTGTTAAGAAAACGGGTTTTAGAAGATAAAAATTTTCAAAGATTGAAACATTTTTACCCATGAATTCAATGTGAAATTAATGATAATGACATAAATTATATTAAATGGTAAAAATATATTCTATTTATACTTTAAAACCATTAAATATTATAATTTAACAATATAAATTATCTCAATGGAAAAATTTGTTTTTAATTAAAAATTAGCGTATTTTTACTATTCATCAAAATATGAAAGTTATCAGAAAAATATCAAAAATTTATCCAAAGTAAATTTTTATATCCTGATTCAAAAGAAGGATTTTATTTTGTCATATTGAACTTATAAATGTGTCAAAAACTAGATTTAATGTCAGTGCGCCATCAAAAGGCGGCAAAACTGCATTTTTTGAAAAATACTTATTTTACCTGAAAAATTTATTTAGTTCTCTTACCATATTATAGAAAATGTGTAAGATGAATAACAATGTTATAAAATTCAAAATAAAGGTAATACTATTCATAACAGATAGTCTATAATAGTATATCGTTGTTTAGTGAAACCCGGTATTGCGTATGGTGCAAGCTATCGAGGAAGGACGCGATTGCGTGTAAAGCAAGCCAAGCTAGTGTTGTGTGTAGTGAAAGATTCCATTGATGATTTATATAACATAAAAAGAAAATATTTCTCATAAAACTCTTGGGTGTCACATTCTACCCCCCTCAAAATGAATTTCACCTTCGAAATGCGTCACTTTGTAACGAACTGAGGAGGATACCTCTCCCTCATCATATCCTCAAGCTCCCATGTAGATTCTCCTAATTGGTGGTTCCTCCGTAAAACATTCACAAAACGAGTGGTCTTCTTCCGTAGGACTTTTTCGCTGCGATCCAGAATCTCTATCGGCTGTTCTTCATAAGAATGATCTTGCTCCAGCGGTACAACTTCTGAGATGAGTACATGTGAAGGATCAGGTATGTACATTCTTAGGAGAGATACATGGAACACATCGTGAAATTGAGAGAGATTCGGTGGTAGATCCAATCGCTAAGCTACCTTCCAAACACGATCCAGAATTTCAAAAATACGGATATATCTAGGGCTCAACATTCCCTTCATTCCAAATCTCATGACCCTCTTCCAGGGAGAAATTCGTAAGAACACTTTATCACCCACTTCAAACTTTAGGTCTTTTCTTCGGTTGTCGGAATAACTTTTTTGTCGACTATGAGCTGCTCTTATGTGTTGTTGAATAGATCTGACCTTTTCAGCCATTTCATCATCATGATCAGGTCCTAATTGCTTTATTTCCCCAACTTCATCCCAGGAAGTTGGAGTCATGGATTTCTTTCCATAGAGAGCTTCATAAGGAGCCATCTAAATACTGGAGTGAAAGATATTATTATAAGAAAGTTCCACCAAAGGTAGGTGTTGATCCCAACCACCTTTGAAATATATAGAGCAAGCACTTGATATATCTTCTAGAGTTTTAATTGTCCTCTCAGACTGACCATCTTTCTGAGGATGATAAGCAGTGGTGAAACTCAACTCTATATCCAATGTATGCTGAAGACTTCGCCAGAACATCGAGGTAGACATCGGATCCCGATCAGATATAACGGAAAGTGGTACTCCATGAAATCTTACAACTTCCATTACGTATATCCTGGAATGCTGATCTAGTGAGATATCCTCTCTAATAGAAATAAAGTGTGAAGACTTTGTAAGATGATCAACTAGGACCCAAATAGCATTATTGCCTTTGGATGTTTTAGGAAGTCCGGTGACAAAGACCATAGTGATGTTTTCCCATTTCCTTTCTGGTGTAGGTAATGGTTGTAACATCCCCTTAGACGTCTGTCTCTCAGCATTAACATTCTAAAAACCCAAGCATCGAGAGACATATTCAGCAACATCTCTTTTCATTCCAACCCACCAAAGGTACTCTTTCATGACCCTATACATCTTCGTGCTTCCCAGATGAATAGAGAATGATGAACTATGAACCTCATCCAGCAACTCCTTCTTTAATTCTGGGATGGGAGGAACACAATCCTAATTCCTGAACTTTATTATCCCATCACAATCAAGGTTGAATTCAGGAATATTTCTCAACTTCTTTTGTAACACTACGTCTTCTTTCTGTGCCTCTTCAATCTTCACATGTATAGATGGTTGAACATTCATTTGAGAATGATACGAATTTTCTTCTTCCATTATAATTCCAAGATCCATCCTTTTTAAATCCATAAATATTGGATCTTTTGTGATCCTCATCATGGATAAGTTGTCTTGTCGACTTAATGCATATTCTACCTTGTTTTCTTTCGCAGGGTGGTAATGAATTGAGGAGTCATAATCCTTAATCATCTCCCACCATCTTCTTTGGCGCATATTCATCTCCTTTTGTGTGAAAATATACTTTATAATTTTTTGATCAGTATAAATATCACACCAATCTCCATAAAGATAATGACACCAAATATTTAATGAAAATATTAACACCGCTAACTCTAAATCGGGAGTTGGGTAATTTTGCTCATGGATTTTCAACTGTCCTGAGGCATAATCTATC
Source organism: Viscum album (assembly GCA_963277665.1). Taxonomy (NCBI): domain Eukaryota; kingdom Viridiplantae; phylum Streptophyta; class Magnoliopsida; order Santalales; family Viscaceae; genus Viscum; species Viscum album. The sequence continues at coordinate 118,746,427 of OY728127.1, forward strand.
ACCATATGATTTTGCATAAGAACACACCCCATCCCCTTATTTGATTCATCACTGTAGATCACAAACCTTTCTCCACTACAAGTCAGTGTGAGCACAGGTGCACTGGATAACCTTCTATTCAACTCCTTGAAAATTCTCTTCACATACCTCCGTCCAAACAAACATAACTCCTTTCTGAGTCAACATGGTGAGTGGATTAGATAATCCTGAGAAATATTTCACAAAACATCGATAATATCCATCCAAACCAAGAAAAATTTGGATCTCAGTTACTGTTGTTGGTCTTGACCATCTTTCGATAACCTCGGTTTTTGCTGTATCCACAGATATCCCCTCTTTTGAGATTATGTGACGCAAAAATACAAATTTTTTAAGGCAAAATTCACACTTGGTAAATTTAGAATAAAGATTCTACTTTCTCAGGGTCTTCAATATATTTCTCAAATGATCTTCATGTTCTTCCTTGCTCTTTGAATAGACAAGAATATAGTCTATAAAGACTACCAGAAACAGATCAAGATAGTCTCTAAAGACTCTATTCATCAGATCCATGAAGATAGCAGGGGCATTAGTAAGACCAAATGGCATCACAATAAATTCATAGTGTTCATACCTTGTACGAAAACCCTTCATTGGTATATCCTACCTTTTGACCCTTAATTGATGATACCATTTATGAAGATCAATCTTGGAAATGTATTGAACTCCGCGTAGTTAGTCAAATAAGTCATCAATGTGTGGGAGAGGATATTAGTTCTTGATAGTGATCTTGTTAAGTTCTTGATAATCAATGCAGAGTCACATTGATCCATCTTTCTTCTTGACAAACATTACAGGTGCTCCCCAAGGTGACGCACTAAGGCATATGAATCCTTTATCAAGATTCTCGTGGAGTTTCTTTTCAATTCCTACAACTCAGTTGGGTCCATTATATAAGGTGTCTTTGAAATAGGCAAAGAACCCGGTACGAGTTCTATTGAGAACTCAACTTCCCAATTTGGTGGAAGACCTGACAATTACTCAGGAAAGACATCATCAAACTCCCATACAATGGGAATATTCTTAATCGTGAGTTTCTCACCAACCATTTGAGATAAATAACCTTCATTTAGTGGAATCAAGACCCAAAACATGGATGAAATTTCCACTGGAAGGTTATGATCATCCTTGCATCGATAGACGATCATAGATTGACCTGTAATATGAAATGTGACTTCCCTTCTTTGGCAATTGATATGAGCTCCATATAAAGAAAGCCAATCCATGCCAAGAATCACATCAAATTACACTATAAGAAGGACCACAAGATTTGAAGGAAGCACATTCCCACAAACTTCAATCAGAGAAAAATTATAAACTTTTGGTGCAACTCTTGTTCCATTAGGGGTTGTAATAGCTAACTCAACATCTAATTTTTTGAGGTAATACAATGATACCCTTAGAAAATCCTTGAGAAATAATATAGTGGGTGGATCCAGAATCCAATAAAACATTTTTTACTTTAGAGTGGATGGTATGTGTACCTCTCAACACATCGTTGTCGTACTCCACATCGCCGATAGTAATTTCATGTGACATTCCATTGTCTTTGGCCTTAAGAGTTTGTTGACTTCGATCATCATCATCAACCCTTGGATTTAGGAATTTATTGGCATAATACCCCATCTCCTTACACTTGAAAAATTGAAGTGTAGTAGGTTCATTCTGTGTATCCCATCATTTGTTTGCATCATTAGACATATTCTTCCCATTATTTCGACATTCATTTTCCCGATGACCTTATTTTCCACACTTATAAAATTTTCTTGTCCCCTTAAGAAAATTTCGTACATGTTTCTTTCCACACATTGAACATAATGGAAAACTCATATTCTTTTATGTGTGGTCTTTAGATTTTCCTTTGAATTCCATTTTCCGTTTCTTATCAAACCCATGTGACTGATGGCTTACACCAATCTCCATCTCAACCATGAGAGCACATCGAACAATTTCCTCATAGCTATTGAAATCCCTTATGGATAACGCCCTTTTAAGACTTGGTTTAAAGCCACTAAAAAATCGATCGATCTTACTCTCAGGTTGGATAATAATACCAGAAGCGTACCATGAAAGTCTTGTAAAATTTTCCTCATAGGTACCAATGGATTCATCATCCTTTTGATTCAGTTCAAGAAACTTTTCCCCCATCTTTGTTCAAAGAATACGAGGGAAATACTTGTTGAAAAATAAGTTCTTGAACTCATCCCATTCCATGGACTCAATTTCATCCCTTTTCCTCGTATTCTTAATAAGATTCCACCATTGATCATCATCACCTTCTAAACGATACACTACAAAGATGAATTTATCATGTTCAGAACATTGAAGAACTGAAAATATCTTTTCAGTGGTACTGATCCATTGTTCAGCCACTAATAGATCAGAATACCCTCTGAATGAAGGTGGACGCTGCCTCATGAAGGATTGAAGAGAATGTTGCTCCTTCCTTTGCTCTTTTGGAAGTCATGCATGATTCATAGAATGAGAAAGTTGTGTGAGAATGGCTACAAGATTTTTCATTCTCGCTCCCATAACGTTTGGTTTCTCTTTGGGACAATCATTGCATTGCCCGTCGCATTCCGCATTAACACGGTTCATTTGGGTTCTAGCCATTGACTAAAACCAAGAAGAATAGTGTGAGAAACACTAATTATAATAGGAAAACCACATAATCAAGAATAAAATTTCACACTTAAGGTCTTATCATAGGCTGTTCATGGCCATTTCTAAAACACTAAGATTGGGTTCTATGATTAGACATATCCTTTGGTTTCTTACTAAGGCATTCACATCATAGTTTCCAAAGGATGACTATACCTTTCCTATGATACCAACTATAACGACTCATACTTTACATACATTGTTAGTAATTCAAAATTGAAGTTCTATTATTACAAAATATAATAAAACCAATAAAGGACCTTATATGTATAGTGTCTTTAGAAACTGGGAAACATAAACAACTGGTTCATAAATAATCTACACTGTCTCCCATTTATTTCATCATATCTACAATCCCTTTTTTGCGTATCTTACTTAATAACCTTCTTCCTCACCTGGGGAAAGAAAACATACAAAAGGGTGAGATCAAATGCTCAGTAAAGGTAAACAAAAGAAATATCAACACATCAAATTCATAAGAACATAACAATTTGGAAATCTTACCCTGCAAAAGAGATCATAATTTCATAACATGGGATAAATCATTTTAGTGAAATGTAATCCCAATAATCATAACATAATACATGAAACTTTGTGGCATACACAAATAATAATAGTGAATCATTTCTTATTAGTCAAGAACCATTTCCAATCTTATCTTAGTGGACAAATTCCATTTCTGAACGGAGTTCACTCCTCGTTTCAGTCCAGTTTCACTGAACCGGATTAACCTGTTGTTCCAGACATGTCTATCTCATGAGATATAAAATCATTACCCAATGCATTGGAGGGAGATATAGGTCCCACCCATCTCATTACGATACCATTCTTATGTGTGCCACAAAATCATAAACCATACATCATAGAATAACCCATGTAATAAAAATGGGAATCTTAAACATCGTGACGTCATAAAACAATTCATATAAGACAAATGAATTCATAAAAATATTTCCATCACAACATAATCAAATCAAAGTAATAATAGGGATAGAAACAAAACCCTATATTATCTTAGAAGGAAAATGATTTTGATAAAACACTTGACCTCCATTCTTTAGGAAAATATCCTTTCTACTTCAAAAACATTTTTCATTCTTAACATGTCATATAATATTGAACTAAAAAAAGATGATTAAAAATAATCTTGAAAACATGTAAATGAGGCTTCATGGAAATAATGTTATAAAAATCCATTCATTCCATATAAGTTAAAAAAACATTCTTCTCGTACTTTGGCCGAAAAAGTCAAAAAGTACCTCGTAAGAAAAACGACAAAAGATTCCTTTCATATCTCTTACTAAAAACTCACCTAAGTGGAAAATTGGATTTAAAAAAATTGTAGGTGGATGGAAATAATATTACATATTTAGTAAACATGGATGTGGATGATAAATATTCCCCAGTAAAATATGAAGTATAAACAATCTCGGATAAAAATAAGATTGTGAGATTTCCCCTTACCTTAGGTCTGATTTGCTTCGTAAGTGTCTAAACCTCTTATATTATAATTTAAATAATGTTATTGACTTATTCCAGAATCATAATTATTGTTATGATATCATATATGGTCATATTCTTAGTTTCTTATTAGTAATATTTCATTACTACTTGTTATTTGGGTGTTTATTGCCTTTTGTTCTTATACGCGTTTTGTCGAATAAATTCTTATTCATTTCTTTAGGTTATAGATACCTCAATTCCATAATGGTATTTGTGTACTGTATATCATATTTATTCATTCAATTCATTTATATTATCATTATGCAATGAATATCATGTAGAACGAATCGCATCACATCGTGATAACGGTATTCCGTACGTACGCACGAGCGATGATATCGTTCCCATGATCGCGGAATTGTATTGGAGTGTATGTATACTATATCAAAATAAATAATACATTAGAATAATCACATATAGATATTTATTTTCACCATTATACCCATCCATGTAAGGTGGTGATGTAAAATAGATTACACCACGGCGTGGAGACGGTATTCCATACGTACGCACGCACGGTGATTTCGTTTTCCATAGGATGGATAGATGGTGAAATAGAGTTGTTTCATAATTATAATAAAATATCATTATATGTTTGATACTGATGACATTAATTCATAATGAAAAAACTAAAGATGAAGAAGTGGAAGAAGAAATAATGTTGAATGAATCGGTAACAGACATTACCTCTTCTTTAAAGCGCCTCTTTGAAACCTCCTCTTAGGGCACTAAAATTGGTCTTTGAAAAAGACCAGGACCTCTAGGATGTTTCTAGGGAAGTGGGGAAGAGAAATGGGAAGGTATTGGCCAAGCTTGATGTCTCAAATTGGTGTGAGGAGGAGAGGGAGGAGGTTCCCTTTTATAAGGGAGGAGAGGGGCACCTTTGAAAATATAAGAAATAATAGTTTATATTAAATTCCAAACCCACATAAAAACTTTCAAAATGACTCATATCCGATGATTAGATGAGACAGGGTTGTAATATCATCAAAAAATAATATTTAGGCATGTTATGAATTTATTTTATACATTATAAACTTGATTTATCCTTATTTATCAATTTAATATTATCTCTGGTAATAATATTCTAAATTTTAAATTATTATAGATAATTACATATGTGTTCTGAATTTTCCATAATTTGACAATTTATGACATTGAATACCATATAAATTTTAATTTATAATTTTTAAATATTTTTGGGATTTTTAAACAATTTTATAATATGTTATTTTTATAAAATAACAATGTTGTCAATTTTGACACTATTCATTTATTTGAATTTAAATAAAATACATACAGAAGATATGTTCAAACTAAAAGCTTTAATAGATCCATAAAATGTCATATGTATCTAGAAAAGTAGTGGAAAACATTAAATAGTTCATATAATATTTATTTTAAAATTTTTATAACTATTTATTTGATATTTTAATTAATAAAATAATTTCAACATCACTATTGTGTCATAATTAATGATAATTATTTAATCCCTAAAAATTATAAATAAATTTCAATGATGTATAAAATTGTATTATATTTATGGAGAATATTCATGTTCGATGTTTTATTAAGTTTATCACTAAATTAAAATTATTATACTTATAATATTTAAGAAAGTGACATGTTGTCACATTCTTTGGTTTTAATAATAATTAAATTATTTTCATGGACAAAAGTCCATTAAATGAATCTAATCCGACCGATAAGTGATATGGGTCGACTTTTTGTCATCCAATAGGATTTTTGCAGGTGTTAGGGTAATTTTATAATCTTATATTTACCCTTATTTACCTGATTTACCTTTAACTATGGTAAATAAAATTTACCGTAGTTACTATTCATAATGCCCAAAAAATAAAAAGTATCCTATTAACATAATTTGGACCCAATGATTCCAATTATGGAATAAATTTTTCAAAATTCAAAACACATAAGTTGCAGTAATTATTTTAAAATAAATCTCATTGTTAAGAAAATGAGTTTTAGAAGTTAAAACATTGTAAAAGATTGAAATGTTTTTACCGATGAATTCAATTTGAAATTAATTATAATGACATAAAATATATTAAATGGTAAAAATTTATTATATTTATAGTTTTAATCCATTGAATATTATAATTTAACATTATAAATTATCTCAATGGAAAAAGTTGTTTTTAATTAAAAATTAGCGTATTTTTACCATTAATCAAAATATGAAAGTTATCAGAAAAATATAAAAAATTTATCCAAAGTAAATTTTTATATGTTGATTAAAAAGAAGAATTTTATTTTGTCAAATTGAACTAATAAACGTATCAAAAACTAGATTTAATGTGGGTGTGCCATCAAAAGGCGGCAAAACTGCATTTTTTTAAAAAAATACTTATTTTACCTGAAAAAACAATTTTGTAATATTAATATATTCTAGAAAATGTGTAATATGAATAATAATGTTATAAAATTCAAAATGTTGTTAATAATATTCATAAAGGCTAGTCCATAATAATATATCATTGTTTAGTGAAACCCGGTATTACGTATGACGCAAGCTATCGAGGAAGGTCGCGATTGTGTGTAAAGGAAGCCAATCTAGTGTTGTGTGTAGTGAACGATTTAGTTGATGATTTATATAACATAAAAACAGAATATTTCTTATAAAACTCTCGGGTGTTACATTGTGATATTTTTTAACATCAAACACTTCCTTAACCTTTTTCTTCTTCTTTCGATTTTTGGATGGTTCTGGAGTCTGTGAAATTTTCCGAGCTGCCTCAACTTCTTCCATAGATAGAGGGTAAAATTCTACAGATTTACTGGAATAACCCTTCTTCGTCCTCTTCAATGTTTCATCACTTACCAGCATAAGCTTACAATTCTGGACTTTTTATTTTCATGCAACCTTAACAGATTATAAGCATCAAACTATCAGTTTAGATAGTAAGGAAGGGTACATAATTATTTGGGCTCTCAAATTGCCTTCTTTGATGTTATTGATTGTAATAAAGACATGACTCATCAAATTTATCTTTATTAGATTTACCAAGAAATCTAATACATATATATAACTCTTCTTCAAATTATCTTTTTCACCTCTTTTTGGTACGAGAAAACCTTGTACCCAGAGCTATAGAATATTATTGTTCAGAGTGAGATGAGAAATATTAGCAGTCGTAGCATCCTTATGTCCAAGGCATTTTAAATCCTTCACCTTATTGAAACTTCCTTTCTCATATGGAAGCATATGTGAGAAAAACTTAGCTTCTACTTCATAGGCTATACCAACAGAGCACGCGGATTTGGTGTAAGATAGATTCTAAGTCTTCCCATAAGACTTAAAAAAAACCAGTCTCTGCCACCTTCCATCTGGAAGGAAACATACTCATAGAACTCGATCAGAAAATCGGTGTAAACCGGATCCTGTTTCTCTGATTTATACAATCACACATCTTCCCATCCATTCAATTTGATATTTTTGGTTATAATAGAATCAAGCTTGTAGAAATATGGATGAACTAACCTTTCCATGAATACTAACCACTTATAGATTGGTTTTGAAGTTGACATATCTTGAGATGTTGCTTCATCATACATTCAGAACTAAGAGATTTGAACGATTCAGAATGGAATTGCAAAGATCGGAACCTGTCTTAAGTAGAGCAGCATGGCTTCGAGACATGAAATCTTTGAAAAACCAATGTGGGATGAGTCTTGTGGTCCCCTTTATATAGGTGATGGAGGTGACCTTTGGTCTTCCAAAAGCCATCTAACAGTTGAACAGATTTTCGATCTGATCTGACGGTTTAGAACACTCGCGCAAGGAAAATTTGACTCCGATATTTTTAGGTTTTAAGGAAAACATTTGGATTTAAGGAAAACTAGAATCTGTATTATTTTAAAAAACAGGAAAATACCAGTAAGAAAAAAAATTGATTATGAAATCTTAAGTAAGGAATTCTAACATTTCAGATTGGCTAGAATGATTTTACATAATTGGTTATATTCTTTGTAAAAAAAACTTATTACAAAAGTTCATTAAGAAAATCACATTTCGAAATTTCTAGTACGAAATTCTCATTACGAAATTTCCAGTACGAAAATATCATTACGAATGTTCCAGTACGAAAATCTCATTACGAATGTTATGACTTCTGGAAATTTCCATTCCAAGAATTTTCATTCCAGAAATTTCCTTTCTGGAAATTTCCATTCCGAAAATTATAATTCTGAAAATTTCTATTCTGGAATGTTTGAAAAACTGACTACGAATATTTTAGTTCAAAATGGTTTGAAAAACAGATTATGAAAAAATTTAGGTACATTATATATCAAATGTACTCCCACTATGAAAATAGGTTTTTTACTATTAGGAGAATTGTCCAACAAGAAATTAATGTAGAATGACTACCTTATGGTTATCATACCTACCTTTTTTAATGTATTCAAATATATCGGAGGGTAAAGATTTTGTGAAAATATCATCAAGTTGTTCATGTGTTCCGATAAAATGAAGAATTATATCTCCTTTAAGTGTGTGATCCATAAGAAAGTGATGCGTAATATCTATTTGTTTTGAATGAGAGTGTTGTGCAGGTTTCTTACTTATGGAAATGGAACATGTGTTATCACACAAAATTTGAGTCTTAGTAAAACTCAGGCCATAGTCTGTGAGTTTTTGTTTCATCTACGACACATGAGCACAATAACTTCCTACTGCTACATATTCATCTTCAACAGTGGAAAGAGCTACAAAATTTTTCTTATTGTAGGACCAATAAACTAAATAACCTCCTATCAAATGAAAAATTTTGTATGTACTCTTTCTATCCATTCTACTTCCACCAAAGTAATCATCTGAAAATCATTTTAAAACAAAATCATTTCCAGAAGTATAAAATAATCCTAGATCCATGGTTCCCTTTAGGTAGCGAAAAATTCTTTATTCCATCTTTAAGTGAGATTCCTTAGGATTGGATTGATATCTCACACACAAGAATACTGAAAACATCAAGTCTTGTCGACTAGATGTTAAGTATAGTTGGGTTCCTATCATACCTCTAAAAGATGTTTTATCTACTAGTTTCCCAACTTCATCAAGATCTAGAGAGTTTGAGGTACTGATGGGAGTGCTTATACTCTTACTGTTTTCATAAACATACCTTTTAAGAAGATCATTGATATACTTATGTTTAGATATATAGGTTCCTTCTGGTCTTTGATAAATTTGAAAACTAAGGAAAAATGTTAACTAACCCATCATACTCATTTCAAACTCAGATTTCATTAGGCCTGCAAAATAATCAGTTAAAGATTGATGAGTTAAACCAAATATGATGTCATCAACATAAATTTGAACAGTCAAAACCTTTTTATTATCTTTCATTATAAAAAGATTTGGATCTGAATTTCCCTTAACATAGTTATTTTGAAGAAAAAATCATGTAAGTCTATCATACCATGCTCGTGGGTCTTGTTGAAGGCCATAAAATCTATGGTTAGTGTAAAAAAATGATTAGGATGTTTTGTGTCCTCAATGCCAGGAGGTTGTTCAACAAAAACTTCCTCTTGAACATAACCATTAAGGAAATCACATTTCACATCCATTTGAAAAATTTTAAAATTGAAGAACACTATAATGTCAAGTAAGATACGAATACATTCAAGTCTAGCTACTGGAGCATAGGTTTCTTCATAGTCTATTCCCTCTTACTGATTATAGCTTTTCTCAAATAATGTAGATTTATTTCATGCAATGACTCCATTTTCATCACATTTGTTTCTGAAGACCCATTTTACCCCAATAATAGATGTTTCATTAGGTCTTTCAACCAAGGTCCAGAATTTATTCTTTTCAAATTCATTTAGTTCATCTTACATTGCTTTTATCCAATCACCATCACCTAAAGCTTCATCAGTGCTTTTTGGTTCTAATTGGGAAAGAAATTATAGATGTTCTAATTCATTTCTCAAGGAACTCCTAGTCCATACAAGTTGATTTACAACACCAATGATACTGTCACTGGAATGATTCTTAAGAAACACCTTATATGGGTTTTGTAAAACCTGTTCATCATCATAGGGTAGAAAGTCTTCTGGGGAAAATTTTTCATAAGTATCTTCTTTAAAATTTTCCTTATCAGAAGGATCTTCTATCAAAGGTTGGTAATAATTTTTTTAAAACACAACCGAGGATGTTGGTTTGGATGATTTAGAAACAAAAGGATCAGATTCATCAAATTTTACATGCACTGTTTCTTCAACAGTACAAGTATTTATTTTGAAAACTCTATAAGCCTTAGATGTTGTGGAGTAGCCTAAGAAAATTCCTTCATCATATTTTTCAGCTAATTTTTGAAGATTATCTTTCGTATTCAAGATGAATACCTTGAAACCAATAACCTTGAAGTAGGAAATTCTAGGTTTTCTACCATTCCCTAACTCATATGGAGTTATATTAAGAAAATTTCTAATCAAAACTCGATTTATAGTATAACAAGCAGTACTTATAGCTTCATCCTAGAAATGTCTAGCTATATAATATTCACTCAACATGGTTCTAGTTATTTCATAAAGAATTCTATTTCTTCTCTCAACTACACCATTTTTTGAGGTGTTCTAGGTGCTGAAAAGTTTTGAGTAATACCTTTTCTACTATAAAATGATTCAAAATCAGAATTTTGAAATTCTCCTCCATGATCAGTATGAGTAGTTTTCAGTGAAAGATTATTCTCATTTTTAACTTGGGATCTAAATCTTTTGAAATAATAAAAAGCTTCAAACTTCTTTTCTAGAATGTAGACCCATGTAAATCTAGTGTAATCATCAACTAGAACAAACACATAGTATTTGCCTCCAATGCTCCCAGTTTTTGTGGGACCAAAATGATCCATGTGCACCAACTATAATGCATCAGTTTTTGAGACATAAACGATTGATTTAAAACTATATTTATGTTTCTTTCCATATTGACAAGGATCACACACTTTAGAAGAGTCAAATCTATGCTCTGGTAGATACTTAACTAGTTTCTTCTTAGAAGTCTTACATAAGTTTCTAAGGTTACAGTGACATAATATTCTATGCCATAACCAAGAACGATCTTCCATTGCACTAATTCAAGGTAAATCTAGGCTCATAAGGTCTTCTAGGTTTAAAGTGTAAACATTCTCTTTCCTATTGGCTGAGAGAATTCTTCATTGGAATTGTGAACTAAGAACTTATCATTCCTAAAATTCACAAGGTATCCTTCATCACACAACAGACTTATGCTAATGAGGTTTTTCTTAAGACCCTTAACAAATAAAATATTTGAAATCAATGTTTTACCAAGAAGAACAATATTACCTATACCAACAATTTCTCCTTAAGAATTATCTTCGAAAGATACCTTTCCTCATTTCGTCTTGATAATCTTTTCAAAATAGGTTTTGTTACCAGTCAAGTTCCAGGAACATACACTATCCATGTACCATGTATTGTTGTTTGTACTTCCTTTATCTTCCTTAAAACATGAAAAGAATTAGACATTCGGAACCCAAACCTGTTTGGATTCGATATTTATAGAAAACAAGATTTTTCACACCCACATCTTCTTAGAAAAATAAGCCTTATGAAAACCTAGAGATTGAGTTTTGTTTAAAGAGAAATTCTTTGCCCAGTGACAACCACATTGACACTTGGTACAAAATGGGGATCTTTGTGGAACAAAGTAGTTATTACTAAATGTTGGGTTTCCATGGGTATAACCAAATCCGGATTTGTTTCTTAATGGTCGTATTTGTGAATACATTTTATCAAAATTTCCTTTAACATGGGTAAAGATTGATAAGAACTTTTTTAAGGGAAAAATTTCGGACATGAGTTTTATAACCAAGTTTTTATCTTAAATATCATTAGATTTAGAACTAGATCTAGGCTCGAAAATATTTTTCTTAGAAATTACTTTTTCTAATTCTTTAAAAATATTGTTCTTCTCAGAATATACTTCCTAATGATTTTTTGAAATACTTATAAAATCATCATTTTTCCTCTCAAGATCATTAGAAAGATCTGATATTTCCTTTGTAAGAATAGTATTCCTAAAGTTTTCCTTATCAAGTTTTTTATTGAGTTTTGAATTATCAATCTCAAGAAGTTCAGAAAACCTAGAAACTTATTCATTGGTAGGTAGAGTATTTTCTTCATCAGAAGAGGATTCTTCATCTGAAGAGTATTAATATTTTCTATCATTAGAATTTAAAGAAACATTGGTCAATGATTCAGAATTATGTATCATAGCCATGAAGTAATGATTGTTAATAGGTAATCGGGATATAAGATCAAGATTCTTCTGTCCTGATGATTCCTAATCAGAAGACTCATCTGAAGAGTCACCACCACTGGCACTCCAGGTGTCATTAGATTTCAGAACATTCTTAGCTTTGGCTTTATAATACTTCTTTCTTTTCCTTTCTAAATGACTTTCTTTCGTTTCTTTCTTTTTGATCAGAGGGCAATCTACTCTAATATTCCATCTATCTTGTATTCATAACAAGTAACTTCTCCATGTTTCCATTCTTTCCTTTCCTTTTTCTTATACTTGGAGTGGAAATTTCTCTCTCCAGCTATCTTCTTCATCCTTCGACCAAGATTTTCTAACTTATTTTCTGAGACTTCACTCTCACTAGATTCGGATTGGATAATATCATTATTAGACTTGGATCTAGTTACTCTCTCAGGAGTCATAGCTTTCATATGATTTGATGTTGTAGTAAAAGAAACAGTTCTATTCCCATTCTTCTTCTTGATGTTTTTAGCATCTCTTTCCATTCTTGTTTCATGTTGGAGAAGAGTTCCAAATAGATAATCTAAGGAAATTTGAGTAACCTTCATGTTCTCATTAATAGCTGTTTTTTTGGATTCCCACTCATTGGGAATAATATCAATTATCTTATCAATAAGAGCTTCATCATCCAGACCATTATCTCCCATAGACTGAGTAATGTTCACTATACTCATAAATCTCTGTTGAACATTTAAAATTGGTTCACCATATGGAATGTTGAAGAAATGGTATTCAGCACTTCACATAGCTCTTCTAGTTTCAATCACTTTAGAAGTGCCAAATTCTGTAACCTCTAACTTCTTCCAGATACAATTAGTTTCCTCACAAGAAGAAATTTGGCTATATATATTTCTATTCATTGAACATAGAAAGGTATTGCGTACCTTATAATTTAGTTTATATTCTTTCTTTTCCTGTTTAGTGAAAGTTCTTACTTATTTGTTAGGAATTTTATAATCACCAGTAAGCATAACGAAATTATCCACTTCTGTATTGATAACTAAAGACTTCATATGATCTCTCCAGTACTCATAATCATTCCCATCAAATATTGGTGGTCTTGTAGGATTTAGATTGTAAATCGATCCAACATTGATTCCTGCCATTCTAAGAAAAACGTCGGCAACCAAACTTGTTAGTAGGAAATGTTCGTAGCCACAATGTTTAGAATGAGAATACTTGGAATGAACAATAATTCTGAATGAACAATGTATTTTTAATCAAGGATGAATATTAAAGAAAAAATGAGCAATAAAAACTTATATGATAGTATAATTATTTTAGATACCTCCTCTGATACCAATTATAGGATTGAAATAATGATGTAGATGCTCATTATACAAGAGGGGGCGATGAATTGTACACTTTAAAAAATTTCCTTAAGGAAGGAAAGATCTAACTTTAACAAAGTTAAACTAAGCAGATTCACAATACCTTTAACACCAATTTCAAATTGGAACTAGGAATGAAGATACAAACATCTAATTCTACACACATTCTTGAATCAGGAACGTGATTCTGAAAAACAGGTTACAGATATATGGATCCAGAAATTTAAACATAAATAAAGTGTACGATATGAGATTATACCCTAAAGACTGTAGAATCTAAATGAATCAGAGTACATGTGTATGGAAATACAAGAATGTTATACTTTCCATACAATACAATATGCAGTAGAAAAACAAGTAGTACATCTACAAGTAACAAACAATAACTCATTTAACCCAAAGAGAAGGGTATCCAACAACCTTGGATAAAGGTCCCTTGATTTATACTTTCAAGCATGCCTGTCTTACCCACACCGGGGTAAACCCTCGATACAAAGATCAGAGTCTCTGTCTTTCTATCCCTGCAAGCCCTCAACATCATGGTTAGTTGGAACCTCTGTCTTCCTCAGTAAGGAAGCCCTCGAACTTCAAGGAAGTCGGCACATCTGTCTTCCTATCCCTGAAAGCCCGCTAATGTAATCACCATCATTCAGAGTCACGCAAAGCAATCAGAATGAGTGGTTTAGTATGAAAAAAGCAAGAAAAGATTATCTCTCTAGAAATCACCTTAACAGCGTGTGGTCTCTAGATCGATCAACTCGTTTCCACATTTTTTAGCTCTTTCAAATGAGATCCTACTTATAGGCTCGGTCGGCTCCCTCTCCATCGGTCATATTTTCCTTAAAATTTGGAGGGACCTGTACACGTGTAACTCAACCAACAGTTAGTTTGAATCATAGTAGATGAAATAATTTATTAACAAACCATGTATAACAGAATGCATGGCATCATTTTGTAATGGAGCATATGTAAGAAAAATACATACTAAATTTGGAGTGTAAGAAAATTAAAAGTTAGGAGTCTAACGAAAATGAAATTCGGGTTCTATAAAAAGAAATGTTCGGATTCTGTTTTATAGGAATTTGGAACCTGAAATCTGTAGAAGTCCAGAGTCTGTATTTATAAGGAAATTCAGAGTCCGGTTTCTCCATAGTTTGGAATATGAACATACAGAGTTCGAAGTCAAACTAGTAAAAGTTCAGAGTCTAACTTCATAAGAGTTCAGAGTCAAACTACTTAAGAGTTCGGAGCCGAACTCATGAATGTTCAGAGTTGCACTTCATAAGAGTTCATAGTCGAATTCATGAATGTTCGGAGTCGAACGTAATAAGAGTTCGGAGTAAAACAACTTAAGAGTTTGGAGTCGAACTTCAGAAGAGATCATAATCGAACTACTTAATAGTTCAGAGTCGAACTCATGAATGTTCGGAGACGAACATCATAAGAGTTCGGAGTCAAACTCATGAAATTTGGGAGTCAAACTTCATTATAATTAACATTCAGAATTCGGATCGTAAAAACAGAATATTCTAATACTTGTCATTATATGATTCCGGGATTTTGGTTATGAATCCAGTTTTTGTACATAAGAAAAATATTGCTATGTATAAGAAAATCTAGGTTAGGGTAGTTTTCCTTAAAGAAGAAAATTTTCCTTATGGAGGTTAAATATATATTCTATTAAGTATAAGGTGTTTGTGATTTTCAATACAAGAAGGAATGGAAAATTCATAAGCAAAACCTTATTGACTCAATAGTTCTGATGTATAATGATGTGTCTTACATCGATTACCAGTTTTATATAGTAGATGAGAGTGGGAAACCCATTTCATGGACGATAGAACCACTAGTTTAAATTATATGGAAACCTAGAGTGGTCCAGGAATATAGTATTGAATGATATACTATTGTTTCATTTC
Organism: Viscum album; assembly: GCA_963277665.1. Lineage (NCBI taxonomy): Eukaryota > Viridiplantae > Streptophyta > Magnoliopsida > Santalales > Viscaceae > Viscum > Viscum album. The sequence continues at coordinate 118,762,185 of OY728127.1, forward strand.
AATGGTCTGTTTTTTACTATAACATTGGTGGTACTTCTCAAGGATTGAATTTCATTAGAGGCAATCAATTAATAAATCGCCATTTTGATTCAATTAATGAGATTTAATGTCTTTAAATACTCCACTCACATTGATTTTTGTCTGTTATGATATATTTAGATGAAGATTTTATAGATAAAATTTATAGCAATCGATTTTTGGATTGTAGTGGAATGGATAATCCATATTGTGGATGACTGGTAGAAACTATAAAGCTAGTGGAATCCATTGTCTTGTTAGTGTGCTTCTAATAGACCAAAAAAAATCTTTCCCCCTCATGCTAACTGATGGGGATACACGGGGTGGCCAATCTTCCCAGTCCAGGGGTAAAATTAATACACCCAATTTGAATTTAATTCCAATCATTATTGACTCCCTTTAACAAACAATTATGAACATGGACCCCAACCAATTCTAATTAAAGTCCTCATCTTGTGACTTTTGACTATCTCAGTCTTCTATACTTCACTATATAACCATTGACTAATCTGGTGATGTAATGAATTTTGAGTTTTCCCTAAATATATTTCAATCACATAATATTCATGGTTTAATGTGAAAAGATATATGATGTATATAGGGTTTCTATGGTGATCCATTTATTAGTTCTCGATTTATTTTTATTAATATTGTTGATGTTTAATGTTGATGTATCTTCTTAATCGAATTGATATCTTCCATCAAAAAATTATTCTATAGGTAAGCCTTCTTGAATTACCCTTTTAAATATCTACTTGTTGGTGGATTGATGGATGAATCATAATTTGTTAATAATTTCATGGAATATTGGTGGAGTATTCAATGATTCAATGTCAACCCCTTTGGATAATGTTTGAATTACAAATAATGGTTGGTTATTTTGGGAATTTTTTATAGAAAGATCATCATGGTGACTTCTTATTCTTTAATAGAATTTATATTGATATATTAAAGATGGATCAGTGATAATTGAATATAAAAAAGTCTATCGTATATAATCAACATAAATTCGTGATCTTTTTTCTTATCAATAATGGATCCAATAAAATAGAAATCTTTCATTTGGAATACTTATGGATTGATTCTATTGATGGATTATTTAAGGTATGTGATTCTAGAATAATAATGATAACATCGAATTAACTTGGACCACTTTTTAAACCTATTTATTGTTGAAATGAAATAATAATGGAAATCCTTGATGTGTGATCTCATTAACCATAGTGGCGTGATATGTTCATTCATTAATCCTTTAATTAAACTTGGAGTTCCTCAAACAAAACCATGAGTTATGAAGTTCCTAATCATTTGGGGCCCTCAAATTATGTTGTTTCCATTAATTCTCTTATATTGGAATGTATTATTGTTCTTGATTAATAGATATTCAACATGTTTGTGTGTTGTTGTTGTGATACCCATATATAATACATATATCCATGATAGTTGCAAAAGTATCTTGTTAACATTCTTAATAATGATTACATGATGTTATGTAGTGATATTATATTATAATGAGTCCATAAACAACATGTATTATAATTCCATTCCTTTTTATGTGTATTACAATGCAATTAATGTCTTTTCTTAGTATTCCATGATTGGTTCTCTTCATAGAATGTTTAACCCTTTATGGGGGTGTGTGTAAGACATGCGATGATGATGACGGTGGACCCCTACATAGGGTAGGAGAATGATAGCCTTAAGGCCAGGAATGAAATTAATGTCCTAAAGATTATATGTAATGTGTAAAAACTTTATTCCTGGTGATTTTACATTAGCTTTCAGTCTCAATTCATTAAGGATGAATAGTGACACTTTTATATCCTTGTGGATAGTTCATGAACATTTTCAACATCTAGAAAATCCTTCTAGTTTATTTCCAATGAAGACACGACTAGGGCTCAAGGTGGATTGGTTATAAAAAGGGTTCTTCAATGGTGATTTTTCTGATTACTTCCATATTTATTATTATAATGGAACATACCTATTATAAATGTAATCATTTAGTTAAATACCCTTAGGTGTTGTCTTATTTGGATTGATTACTCAGACCCTATGTAGGAACTCTGATGCACATGCATAATTCATGTATAAAAATACAACCAAGGGAAAGGGGCTTATGGAATATAGATTAGTTGAGGATCAGGGAGATGGGAGTGGTACATGGGAAAACTACAGAGGATACAAGAATTTAATTTATTTATTTTCCTGCACTCTATATGCTCTGGTGTTTGTTGATACACATTGTGTAACATCCCGAGTCATAATATAAGAATTATATAGAGTCTTCATTTAAAAATTAAATCAATATAAGGTGAAAAATATTAAAAAAAATTGTAAATGAATATTATGTTATATATCACTATTTTAAATAAATAAATGAAGACATTAAAATAACACTCTTAAAAGAAACATTATAAATAAGTTATTTTCATAAATTATTAAATTATTTTTGTTTATAAAATTATTATTTTAATAATTAAATTAAATTAGTTTTTAATTTAATAAAAGAAATATTTATAATTATTAATAATTAAATAAATATATATATATTAATTTTATTAAATTAAACATAATATAATTTACTAATTATTAATGAAATTATAAAAGTATTAATATGTGTTTGAGAAAATATTAGTGTTACCCTTGTTATTATTGTTATTTTAAACATCATCACAACAATTATAAAGGAAAATTTTGAAATTGAAGTTTTTTATTTTTAATTTTAAATAGGTTATTAGAAATATTTTAAAAATAGTAAATTATTATATTAGTTTTTTTATTTTCTTTTATAAAAACCTGTTTTATAAATTATTTTTATATATTAACATATATAATTATAATAACTATGTGATGTATATATTTAAATATATATATATAAACAAGAATGAATTAAATATACTAATACTGAATGATGATTTGCATTATTATTTGTATAAATTTTTTGAGATAAAATAAAATGAATATTTTTTTGGTTATTTGAATTTATTAATAATAATAATTAATTATTTTATATAAATTTGAAAAAAAATGTTAAAATGAAAACGAGTTAAAAAAATTAATGAATACATGAAATTTTAATTTGGGGAGGACCTATTTTGTGGGAATTCAAAAGGAGTTTTGATTTCTCCAGAGGCTGAGCAATATGAAGCTGATAAGACCAAGCAGATAACCTATTCCCATTGATTTTTCCAAGATTTTTCTCAATTAAGTTCACCGCTAACACGTCGAAACTGAGTGCCAGAACGGGACCCCGAGTGATGTTCGACTATGGGTGAGGAATTCAGAAGGCTGATTCATTTGGTGGTTTCTAACCATCTTGAGGTAGATCAATTTGTAGTAGGGTTGTCCAAGAAATGTACAACCAAATGAGAGTTTCTATATCGAATCATGTTCACCCTAGGTGAGTTAGGTGAGAATTTTAAATTTTGGTTTCCTGGAATATCATGAAGAACCTTTTCTTGGAATCATTTTTGGGTTAATAAATTTCATTATCGATGGTAGCACCATACTGTCGTTTTTTTTTATTTTTGGCATTCTGTTTGTCATGATGTAATTTTTTAAATGAAATTGAAACTACATTCTCTATTATTGTAAATAAAATATTCAATTTTCATCTATTTTCTATTCCTTCTATTTTTATCAACACACATTTATTTTTAAATGTTAAATTGTTTTGTCCAATATTTTTTTGCATTATCTCAAAATCTATGAAAAGTAATGATGAATTGTAGACTAAATGAAATTAAAACAATAAAATAATAATGAAATTGATTATTTTTTCAGTTATATTTGAAATATTTTATTAATATATGCATATAATTTTTCTGTCATTATGCTTGGTACTTCTATTCCACAATATTCAATTTTCAACTCTATTTTTCTTATTTATCAAGGAAAAAACTAAGACCTCGATACTTTTGTTTCCTATTTTCAATTGTATAATTAATTTTTTAACAATGGAGTCATATATAAAAATCATTTCCCCCCATCAGAAAGGACCACTATATATGAGAGAACTATATTCATTAAGATAAATGAAAAACTAAAACAACTTACCTTTCTCTTCTTCCTTTTATTATTTATATGCCTCAAGAAAAAAATAATCAACTTTATTTTTTTGAGGTAAATAGGGTTTTTTTATTTTTATTTTAAATTTATTATTTTATGTTTTAATATGAATTTATGATATTTAATTTCAAATTGTGCTTAATTAATTTCTAAATTTCGTATATGCAGAATATTTTTTCCATGTGTATTGTATTTTTTAATGCTACCCTGATTTTTTATTTATTATGTTATGAGAGAAATTATTTTTATTTTCAATTTATGACATCTAAAAGAATAATATAATGTAAATTATAGTTAATTTTATTTTGTTTATTGAATTCTAATTCAAATGGATATTTTATATTTATCAAAATCTATGTTTTAAAATTTCTAACTAATAAATTATATTATATTATGATACCATTTGTGTTTATTATTTAGAGTATGTATTAAGTATTAATAAATGTAATTGTATGTGTAAAAATTACTTGTAAAATGATGAATTTAGTTTATAATATTTGATATGTCCATCATCTATAACTCAAGACATAACATTCATTTATAAAAGATGCACTAGTTTTATTATGTTGGAATATGAATACTTACATGTATTCGATAAATTATTCCCTCATAAAAATTATATTAATAATATTTTGAAGGAGTTTTATTAATAGAATACATAGATTTCAATTATTATTTCAATAAAATTCCATGAAGATCCAAATTCTCATGGTATTTTTTTGTTCCAAATCGAGAAGATGAATTATTATATATATATATATATATATATATGAAAGTATTAAAATATGAGCCAATATTTTTATTGAAAAATCACATTAAATGTATATAAATGAATGGAATGATTAAAATTATTATATAAAATTAGGTAGATGAAATTTATAAACATGATAGGAAAGAAGTGAGTGAACAGATCCCTCGTGAATGTGGGAAGGCCTGGACATCCTTTAGGGTTTTATGGGGACACATGGTTCTATTTTGAAAAGCCTGCATTATGTTTATCAAAAAATACTTGATTTTTTAAAATAAATTTCAATGTGTAACTATTTTCAATGTATTATATTATTTTTAGGGGAATTTTTAATTGATATTTTAGAAAATGAATTTTTAAAAAAATTTCACTTGACTTTTTGGAACCACTTACTAGTCCATTATTGTCCTCTTACTTTTTATAAAATTTTTCTATGATAATTTATTAGTAATACAGAGTTTATCTTCAATATGGAGATCATTCACATTAGGATGATTGAATATTTAATTTAATTTTTATATTTCTTTGAATATATGTTTAATTTTTCACTATTTTCCAAAAATATAGACTAGAAAAGTTCATGGAATGTAAAATTTTTGGGTTATTTTTTTAGTTTTATATAAAAAAATTCACATATTTTTTATTTACTGAATCCAAAAGCACATGTACGGGGATTTAAAGTTGGTATTAGAGAAACATTCTTGAAAACATTCAATATTAGATGTTGTCATCTATGGAAAATCTATGCTTTTGAGCATATACGTTTATTAATTCTTGTATTTATTTATTTTCAAGATTGAAATATATAATTTTATTTTGTCTGATTAACAAATTTTGAGGATACAATTCTATTAATGTTGGAAAGAATGTAATATCCTATGTATTATGATGTGAATTACATAGTTTATTTATGTAAACATTAATTCAATATCAGAAAAAATAAAGAATAAAAAATTGAAAATTAGTATTAAATTATCAATTAATCATATAAATAAATAAATTATGAATTCAAAATTGCACGCTAAAATGAAATTTTAAAAATAATTGATTTTCATAAATTATTAAATTATTTTTTAATAAAAAATTAGTTTAAAAAATAAATTATAGGATTTTTAAATTTAATAACTGATTTTTTTAAATAATAAATTATTAAAATTGGATAAATTATTTTTATGAAATTAATGTTAATACAATTTATTATTTTAACACAAAAATTATAAAATTACTGGTAAGTGTTTAATAAAATTTTATTATTATTATTATTATTATTTTTAACGTATTAAAAATGAATAATAAAGGTGTATTTTTTAATTCTAATTAATATTATTTAATTTAAAAAGGTTAATGTAAATTTATTTAAAATAATAAATTAAGATAATAATATTACTAATTTCTTTTACTAAAATATGGTTTTTAAATTATATTTATATATTAATAAATATAATTATAGAAACTATGTTTCAATATTTATAGAAATTTTATATATATAAATATATAGAAGAATATATTAAATATAATAATCATTAATGTGATTGTTTTTTTACTATTACTATTAAATAATTGAGATAAATAAAATTTGACATTTTTTTTGATTTAATTAATTATTTTAATTTTTAATTTTATCCAAATTCTAAAAAACATTAAAAATGAATATTATATTAAAAAAATAATGATGGGAAATCATAAATGAGGGATGAACTCATTTGGTGGAAGTCAAAATTTGGTCAAATCCAATCACTGATAATGGACTCAGAGTTATGCTTGACCACGGGTGATGATATCCAAAGGTTGAGCCATGTTGACGGTTTTAACTAAGCCAAGGTAAATTGATTTTCAAAAGGGAATTCCATGCGATGTCCAACCAATAGGGGGTTTCGATTTCAGATCTTCTTCAACCAATGAGAGAAAGGTTATTATTTTAATTTGTATGTTCCTTAATATGATTGAATAACATATTTATAATATCATTTTATGGTTATTGAATATTTTATACATTGGTTGCACCATGTTGACATGTTTTAGGATTTTTATCATTTGGTTTGTCATGATTTAAAATTTTAAATGCAACTGAAATTGGTTTTTAAATGTTTATAGTCAATATATTCTATGCTATTCCATTTTCTATTTTCTCCAATTTTATCAACAGTAATGTATCTTTCTAGGAATATCGTTTTATCAACAATTTTGTGCATCTCTATCTCTAATTTCAGATCATCATGAAAAATATTCGACTAAACTGATTTAAAATAAGAATATATTAAGTAATTGAATTTATTTTTGATTCCTTCTATGTATTGAATTAAAATATGTAAATAATTTTTTATGAATGTAATTGATTTTCCACCACATTTTCTATTCCACCCAGGTCATCTGGATAAGAAATGCTTAAACCAAGACCTCAAATATTATCTTTTAGGTTTAAAATTATATTATTATTTTTATAATAATAGAGCTGGATATATAAATCCATTACTCCCATTAGAAGGGTGCACTCTATAATATGGAGCTTTCTTCATTCAATGAAAAAATATAACTTACCGTTAAGTTTTTCCTTCTCTTTTGTCTCTACCTAGGGCAGAAGGGTTACTAGTTTAGCTTTTTGAAGTAAGGGAATTTTTTTTTATTAATTTTAAATCTGTTAATTTTTTATTAAATATGAATTTCTGTTTTATAAGAGAAAATTTGGGTAAATATTTTCATTATTTTTTTATATGAAAAATTGTTTGTCTATCTATAATATATTTTGAAATTTTATTCTAAATATTATTTATTTATGATATAATGTATGTTATTTATTATTTCTTTATTTTCAAATTATGACAAGTAAAAGCCTCATTTCATGTACTCAATTAATCTATTTTTTTAGTTTATAAAATTGTATTTCGATGGAATATTTTATTTTTATAAAAATATATGTTTTAATAAATATATGTAATAAATGTTATTTTACTATTATATCATTTTACTTTTATTATTTACAGTGAGTTTGAAGTAATAAAAACTATCATTTTATGTGTGGAATGTACTTGTACTATCGTGAATGAAATTTATAATATAGGATATGGATATATTCTATAACTCATGACATTTAATGCATTTCTAATATCTATATTATTTTTATTATTTGTTTATATGTATAATTATGAGTATTTTATAAATTATTCATTTGTAGAAACTATATTCAAAATAGTTTTTGATATTTTTATGAAGGAAATACATAGAATTAAATGATTCTTTAATTAAACATTAATACAAAGTCTATTGTTCATGAGTATTGGTTTTTCAGAATCTAGAATATAAATTATTATGAATATATATATATATAAATTTATGGAAATATTATTCCTTGTTTATACGGAAAAACCTGAGCAAAAAAGTAAATATATGCATAGAAATATTAAAATGTTTTTAAAAATTAGGTTCTTGAAAATGGTAAACATGATGGCGATGTGGGGAGTGAACTCATACCAATGGAAAGTGGGTAGGACCAAACAACCTTTACTCATTCTAGTGACCACATGGTTTGGTATAAAATCATAAATACTATTTTTTAATCACAAGATTATTTTTAAATCATTTTCAAAGAGAATGTAATTTCAATGTATTATAGTATTTTTACTGGTAGTTTTTCAAAAGATATTTTTAAAATAATTAATTCTAAAATCACTAATACCCATTTAAAAACCCCTAACTCAAAAATTATGCTAACAAAATGATATTTAAAAAAAAAATTGGATCATTTAGATGCATAATGATGTTAAGAATTAATAACATGATATCACACATAAAGAATATTTTATTTTTTATTTTATTTTTTTATCTTTAAAAATATGTAAGTTTGTTGTCTAATTTCCCAAAAAACTCGAATAGATATTTTTGGAATGCAAAATGTTCTCTTTATTTTTTTGATGTCTTTTTTTGAAAAAAATTCACAATATTTTTTTGAACTGAATTCAGAAGCGTGGTTTCAGATATTTACATAGGAAACACATTTTTTATTTTATATATAAAATCTATTCCACTTCATATAATTTTCATCCAAATTGTTTACTCTATGTTATTTTATTTATTTATTTTCTTTTGTGAAAGGATATGATATTGATGGTATAGTCACCCCACTAATGGTGTTCATACTCTTGTTGTTATTTTATATCCTCTTGAATATTGGGAGGTGAACATGAGGTCATGTTAGTTGTGGGCTTATACTGGGTGGTTCAGGTAAAGGTGTTAGAAGTGACGTTATATCAATTATCTCACTAAATAAAATTTCCTAAAAATAGAGTTCCTTCCAAACTGTAAAATACATAAATAATAAATATTTATCAATAGATGTCGATATAAATAATATATAAGATTCAAATTATATCCAAAAAGGTACTTAATATCATTATGAGAAAATAAAAATATCATGAATTTTATTACCCACGTGATTTATATGAATTTGGGGTGTTTAATGAGCCTTGGGGCCGTGGGCCGGTCCCACCAACCCACAGTTGTGGGGTGAGTTGGACAAGAAATAAATGTTTATATATTAAATGGGCTTACATTTATCAAGTAGAAAATCACATGAGATTCAGAAAACATTGCAAAAAAATTACTGACTATACTAGGGGGAAGAAATTATTTTTTAATTTTTTTATATAATTTATCTATAATATACTAAATATTTCTTTATAGAAAACACTTATTTATTTTTTAAGTGTGTATGTAATATATATATATATTAACATTTATTTTATTGGTATGATGTGTTTAATATTTGATATTCCTTTATATTTAGTGTTTTTTTATTTTCTAACAAATTTTTTTATCTTGATTTAAATTTTGGACCGACCCGCTATAATGAAAAAAAGACTAATCTAAATTATAAAAAGCCTCCATTAAATGTTATTCATAATTTATTGGTCATTTTTAGGCTCAATTCATGAGTTGTTGTCCAACACCTCCAAATCCCATCTAGTAGGAACCCCTAATATTAATCACCTCAATTATCGTACACTCATTTTTCAATCCAAATTACATATCAAATGACACACTATATCCACTATAACAAATAACATATTTTAAATATAGTATTTCATGATTTAAATAATTGATATATGTTATTTTAGATATACCCTTGATTGCACATCCACCATGATTCCCCTCATGTGTCATTATTATCACAGATGTTGTTTAATATTATATTAAGGACCTCAAAACCATATTTTTTGTTATTATGTTATTTTATAAATGAGATTTAAATAACTCAATGGAGAACAATTTTTTTATTTTCAAATTAAATTTTATCATATAGGAATAACTATAATTTTTCTAGGTAGCGACCATGTCAAACAAGATGTATAATAATTTAAAAGTTAAAATATCCCCTTAAACAAATATTATTTACATCAAAATAACCATTATTATGACCCATAGGGAAAATAATATATGATTTACTATTAACATTTTAAAATCTAACACCCAAATGAAAAAACTGCATTTTATATAGACATAGATAATAGAACATCACGAGCATCTTACCACTTCTGTGACCAATAAATTAGTGACACAGAACCCCACAATATCAAATTCCATACCAATATCTCCACCAGTCATCAAAGACCTCAACTCATTAAAGATCATTTTTCTCAAGTCTCTCTTACCAACACCTCTCTATATATCTCATTATAATGCTTATATTCTATGGATTCCACAACGTCGACCTTATTTTATTCATCATCCCATCCCAATTTATGTCATATCATCAGATGCCAAACAGAAATATTGTCAATAACTAAACTATTTTATTTTATGTAATTTTTAAATAAAACTATACAATTGTAATTAGACATGACATATCATAAATAATCGAGAAATTAAAATTTTAACCATAAAAACACTATACTGAATTTACCTGAAACCCAATACATCACACCACTAACATTAATCATGGTATATATGACTGCCAGAGGCTATAAATAAGAAGTCAGGGATTATATCACAATGTGAGTGAAGAGTTTCCAACAATCACCAGATGGATTTCTATTGAAATTTGAAAAAAATTATTGACACGTATTTTTTATGATAATATTAAAATAAATAATAAAAAAAGTGTAAATCACATACAATGACGTAAAATAAAAAAATAGTTAAAATAAGGCACAAAGGCTAAATGTCCGATGACCTCCATCGACTACCATTAATACATCATCAAGCCTTATGTGGGAAAATATCCCTCCATTAACCAAAAATAAAAACACAATAATTGTTTCCAAATAAATGAAGACAAATATGAACATTCGTTGGAGTTTATATATAGGTTTGGGAATCCACATACCCAATCAGAATTTAGAATAACGTTTCTATAAAAAACATATATATGATAAACCAATATTTTTATATTGAACTAAAAAAATAAAATTATCCTTTATAATCATGTATAAAAAGATATTATATAAGATAAGTGAATTTTAAATCATTCTTTTAATAATTTTCAAGTAAGATATATAAGTGGAAATTATATAGTTATATCAAAAACTAATAAATTTATAAAAAATGTATAAACGAATAATATAAAAAATCATAAAATTATTCCGTAACTAATACATTGGAAAGCCTCATTAAAAATAGTCATTTCACAATCCCTTGGAAAAACCCAAATATGAAATTTCTAAACCCTATAAAAATGACATAATATGGGATAGGGTGAAGAATAAAATGAATGGTAATAACAACCAACAAAGCATCTGATCCTGATTCCAATAAAAAATTTGGTGGAGTTTAAGATTAAAGAAGATGATCAAGAAGGATTCATCATGAAAATAATAGGATAAGTCATTTCCCATATTTAAATTTTAATCCAATAATAATAATAATAATAATAGTGATGATAATAAACATGTAAATATGAAAATATATTTCTTATAATTGTCTAAAAATACTTGATATAATAAAAATGAACATTCAAAAAATATGTATATTTAATTTAATAAAAAATTGAAATATCTTTTATGTTGAAAAAAAATTTAAACCCAATTTTCAAAGTGAAATTTGTATTCCATCATTTAAAAAATATTTCTAAAATAACCACTAAAATTTTCAAAAACATTCGTAATAATGAAAATACCTAATCTAAATAATTAGGTAGAAAACTAGAAATTTAGAAATGTTATAATGGAATAGTAGGACATTATACATGTTCCATGAGACTATGCAGCCAACCATGCACTACCAACTGGATTCCAAAAATTGACTTTCACAGTCACCTTGTACCATCCCCATGAACATAAAATATAAACATGAAAATGAAAATAATTTCAAATATAACACATTTTAATTAAAATTTTTAAAATTAAATTTTAAAAATATTATTAAAATCGTGTTGTTATAATTCTCTTTACCATTAAAATATACAACAAAAAATTTCATGAAAATCATATAACAAAACTTCTTAAACATAGATTCATAGCATTAAAAAAATGGAAATTTTGATATCTTATTATCCCAAACCCATTATTATGTTATTTTTAATTAAAAAATCATTTGAAATAATTTTTCATAAAAATAAAATCCTATAAAATAAAAAACAAAATATATGGCCAATACCCATGATCGATATAGAAAATAACCATTTAAAACCCTTCCACGACTAATTTATATTATTATAACATCATTTATAAATCACATTATAGAAAATATAATTCATATAATAAAAAAACTCTAAAAATATAAACATTTTAAATAAAACTACCATAATTATTTCTTAAATCATATAAAATCAATTGTCTTGATGAGTCAACTCCAAACTCATCCTCCCCTCTATAAGGAATTACTATGTACACTACTGTTTTACTATGGACTTCCACCAAATTCAATCTATGGTATTCCCATGAATATGATTCCAAGGATAAGGGAGTAAAAGTAAAAGTAACATATAAGTTAGAATCCGTTAATGCGTTAATTCTTATCATAAACAAATCATAAAATCAAACACATCACATAATATATTTCTATAAGTAAAAACAATTTTGAAATAAAATCCTCAATTTAACACACAATGTTTCTAGGAAATCCTGATCAGATGAGGTACATAATTAAAACAATCCAAAAATGAACTCTTTTCATAAATGCTATTAATATAATACCTAATCAAAGACGGAAACCCATAAATAACACAAAAAAATATCTAAATAGATGTATTTTACACAAAAAAATACATCATTAATTCCCTTTATTTCATACTACATTAGTGATACTCTAAATACATACTTAATTTCATCTATATTGAAAATCATATATTAGGTTTAGTAGGATTACATAAACCTACGTACATTGTTTAAAGAATCATAATAAAACATAAATATTATCCTAAAAAAATGAACTCCCAAGTAAAACATCATAATACAACATCAAAAGAATAATTATATACTACCAAATTAATATATATTTTTAAAATGATTCAAAATTTGGTTACCCTAACATGAAATTCAGTTCAGAGGCCTTCGTTAGGCATTTTAACCAATTAAAAACTTGCAAAAATGAACCCTTTACATTATAATTCAGGGATCATTTCCCAATCATTTATTTTAAATATAATGTAAAAAAAATGGAGACTGAGAAATGAATTTATTATTTCATAAATTTAAATTCATATTTTTAACTTTAATTAAGACATTTATTTTATATAAGGATAAAAATTATTCCATAAATGATTTTATAGAGTCAAAATAATGATTAAAAAGTCTTCCCAGTCATTATTCACATTACATGATCATTTTTTTTGGTGACCATTGTAGTATTATTATGAGTATATTAAAACATAATATAATTCATAAAAGATATCTTACAATATAAAAACCCAATGTTTTTCCATGGAAAATTACCTTATTGTATTTATTTCATAAAATAACATGAAAACACAAAATAATGAAATACTAAGTGATAAGTGACATTTAATCATAATTATATCACCCCTATTTTTGGACTTTTGAAAATCCGACATACACGGTTGTGTTCACGATGAATTTTGAAGTCTAATGAATCAAAAATAAATTTTGGTGAATAATGACCTACCCTTATGAATAGTAACATACCCATATGATTAGTAATATGACCCTTATGAACAGTAAATCATCCAACATAAGAGATACATTACCTATGAATAATAAAATAAAATTTAGACATCCTAGAAAGTGACAATTTGACCTTAGAAAACATTTTCGTATTTTGTAAGTCATAAATAATTAATTATAATTAATTAATTAATTTAAAAGAATTTTTATTTCTCTATAATGTATTCATAAATTATTGAATCAATTTATTATATTTTTTAGATAATTTAATAAGACCCTATGTAATTTTTAAAAGAACTATAAAATCAGTTTTAATCATAAAAACTGTTTATTTAGTAAATTATGATTTTAATTAAATATTAAATTAATAATATTTAGAAAATTTTTTTTTAAAAATGGAATTAATTTTTTTATTCTACACGTCAAAAAATGGTGGGGGTAAATTTTTGGGATTTTTCTAAGATACTTGAAATTTTGATGAATAGTAGAATCTGATAATTCACAATAAATGCTAAATAATTTATTAATTGAGTCATCGATAATGTTCTGCTGATATAAGACCACTTGGTTCGGGATTAAATTATAAAATTACTATTCTTGGTCGTTCAAGACTCATTATTCCTTGTCTTATGTGAAATTAATAAACAAATGAAATTTATATTAAGGAAACCTCTCTCCCCTCCACTATAAAACCCACCCATCACACCCTCATTTCCTCACACCTCTAAAGCATAATGCCTTCACTAAACTCTGCCCAAACACCTCCCCTAGCCCCTCCCCCACGTCCAAGAGCTTCTGGTCTAATCAAAAGACCAATCCTAGCTTCTTTAAGTAGGATCTCAAGAGGAAGATTCAAGATGTAATTTCCACCCCTCTTCTCCTTTAATTTCCTTTCAAATTCAAGTTCCTTTCTTGATCTCTCCCCACCTATATTCATCCAAATTGATCTAAAACTCCATTATTATACATATAATGTAATTTTATGATTCTAATGGGATATTATATCACCCCACACCCTTTCACTCTTCTTTTTATCTTATTAATGTGAACGTTGTCCATGAGGTGTTAATTTATTATCTTCAAAAACGACATGTCTCTCTTCATCCATTTCTACCTTCATATATGGTCGTGAAACCATTTTTATGGATGCACCAGAATATTTTATATGTATTATGTTCTATTTTAAGTTCTAGGAATAACCCATGGCCATATTACAAAGTCAAATGTTAAAACAAGTTCGTTGTGATCCAAAAACCACTCAAATTAACCCAAATAATCATCATTTAGTTTTTATCCAATGATTCACCCACATGGATCTAATATAATTCATTATAAAATCATTCAAGATCCTTTAATATCACTAATAACATGTAATATCACTTCTGGATGTTTACCCATGTTCGACCCTAACTTCAATTTAAGAATACAAGTGAACCACTCAAGAAAATCATAAAAATTAACATCCCCAAACAATGTTTTTAAAATCTATATGTCATCAAAAGGAACATAATATGAAATAGTGAATCCAAAATGAACCCTATTAATTTACACATGGTTCCGGTATTCTAATTAATGAATATAATGCCATTATACAGGACATTAATGGGAAGGAATCATTCGGGTACAGGGTAAGGGGAAATTCTCGAACCCAACATTCATCCTTCGGGTTATACCTATTTCACTCCATTTTTTATATGGTCACTCCTTAAAGATCGTTTTTTCACCATTTTCATTCCTTTTTGGGGATATAAATGTTTCCTAATGAAGTTTATATGAATCCAAATTTTTTCCGAAAGAACTCTTCTCTTAAGAACTCAAATTTTACCACTCATTCAAGGTTGATGGCTCTTATATCATGAATGGTGTTCCCTCTTTCTTTTGGAAACCCAAAGTTTATGATTTTGTTCTTAAGAGATGAAACCCATTCCTTTTCATGGGTTATCTATGTTCATTTATGTTATATGTTCATTGTGTCATGCATGATAAATGAAAATGTTATGATGTGATGGGTTCGCCCTGAATTATATATCGCTCTAATGCATTGGGTAAAGTGATGAATCTCATGAGTAAATGTGAAATTATGTGTGAACAATATGCTTTCATGGTTCATATGTATGTGTGTTCGTTAACCACTAAGACATGATGTTTCATTTTTATGCATTTCAACATTTCATTTCTTTTATTTATGCTCCTCTCATGTTCATGATCTTTTTCCTATATGAGGTTATGCACACCCAATGCTATGTTGTTCTTATCTATCCTCTTACTAGGATTCATTCTCAACCGTTTTGATGAATATCCTCAGGTGGCTAATTGTAAAAAGGATAGGACAAGTTCCACTACGAATCTTGTGAAGAAGAAATTAAATAAATGTTTATGGTTGATGTTGTATTTGTTATGTGTGGTCCTAGTTTTCCCAAGATACTAAATCTTTGGATCCTCTATGTGTAATACTATTATGTTGTTTATCATAGAAATGATGTAATAGTAATGTATGAATAGGATGGGTCACTATAGTTGGTATCATAGGAAAGGTTTAGTTAATTTGGGAATTAGGATTAATGAACCCTAGAGAATACCTAAAACATGAGACTAAGTACAAATATTCACACAAAATACTTACCTCGGGATCCCATATGTTATGTTTTTGGTATAAATTGATTAAATTAATATGTTATTTATGACTTGATTACTTATGTTTTGTTCTAACCTTTTCTATTTTAAAAATGGTAGGAACCAGGAGAAATATGGAGAACAACTCATGCGAGGTCCAATGCAATGATTGCCCGAACGACATCCCCAATGATTTTGGAGGTGGAGTTCAAAAATTCATGGCAATTATTACCCAATTATCTCAGGTTATGAATAATAGCCATAATAATGGGGAACGTACTCCTTCAACAAAGAGGGAGAAACTAGCTATCGAATTCTTTATGCGTCAACGACCACAGACATTTTGTGTATCTTCCAATCCACTAGTTGTGGAACAATGGGTCAACTCCATGGAGAAGATCTTTTTCGTTCTTCACAGTTCCGAGACAGAGATGGTGACTCTTGCTGTTTATCGTCTAAATGGAGAATCCGATCAATGGTGGGCTTTGATGAAGAACACCAAGCCAAGGGACGAAATTAAAGAGATGAAATGGGAATACGTTAAGATAATTTTTCTTAATAAGTAAATTCCACGAACTCATCGCACGAATATGGAGAGAGAATTCATAGAGCTCAATAAAAACGAAGGAGAATCTGTCACAACCTATGTAGAGAATTGCACAAGGCTTGGAAGGCACGCTTCGGGTATTGTTATCAACTATGATAGAAAAATTGATAGATTCTATAGTGGATTAATACCATACCATTGAAAGGCTCTTTCCATTCGAGACTTTGGGATTTATGAAGAATTTTTTCAGTGTGCTCTCAAGGTGGAGATGTTTTTTGGTGAATGGTCCCATGGTTATGGGGATAAAAGAAGAAAGATTTATTTTCAAGCAAGTGGATCTAATGACAAAGGTGGGATGAAAAATCAACGACCCACATGCCAAAAATATGGGAAGTTTCACAATGGGAACTGCCTCAAGGGGATGGGGAAATTCTTTAAGTGTGGGAAAGAAGGACACCATTCTCAAGAGTGTTGAAAAGAAATGAAAAGGAAGTAGAATGTAGCCAATGAAAGGATAGAACCACTCATTGTTCAATGCTACAACTGTAAGGAGCTAGGGAACTATGGAAACCAGTTCACTAAACCTCGAGCTCTTGAGGGTAATCAGCGTCAGCAACCACCAATGCCAAATGAACTAGGGAAGTCTTATTCCTTCACTACTGTGGAGGTGGAGCATGATAATGAAGTCGTACAAGGTACACTTCCTATTCATTCAAGAATGTAAAAAGTCTTATTTGATTCTTTTTCTATGTATTCCTTTTTATCTTGCAAGATTTCTAGAACTATAGAATCGAAGCCCCAAAACCATGAATGATTGATATCTGTAAAAACACCAAGTGGTGCAATCATTGCAACCCAAGTGCTTGAATCTTCTCCTGCTGGCGTATGTGGGAAGATTCTTCTGGTAAATACCGTAATACTTCCCTTGGTGGAATTCAACGCTATAATGGGAATGGATTGGCTCTCGTTATATAGAGCACAAATCAACTATCTGGAAAAGGAAATATCTTTTCATATTCTGAACCATCCCATGATCCTATACAAATTCAAGGAAGATCATGAATATCCTTTGAAAAACCCTTTAATGTTATGGGTGTTTATTCCCTATGAAGAATCATATCTCGCCCAAATGGTTTAGTAAAAGGAAAGTTCCAACCTTGAGGAAATGTCCACCATGAGGGAATACGACGATATATTTCCCAAAGAGTTTCCCAGAATTCACCTAGATCGTGAGGTAGAGTAATCAATTGAACTCATACCCAGAGCTACTCCTATCTCGAAGTGCCCCTATATGATTTCTCCAATCGAACTGGAGGAGTTAATGAAGCAGCTGCAAGATCATCTGGACAAAGGGTTCATACTCCGAAGTGCATCACCATGGGGTGCACTAGTGCTCTTTGAGAAGAAGAAGGTTGGAACAATGCGGCTGTGTATTGATTATCGGGAACACAACAAGATCACAATAATGAACAAGTATCCTATCCCAAGTATTGATGACTTGTTGGATCAGTTAAGAGAAGCTCAATACTTCTCCAATGTGGATCATTGTTCTGGATATCATCAAGTAAAGGTGAAGTATGAAGATATTCAGAAGACTGCCTTCCGTACAAGGTATTGGCATTATGCGTTTTTGGTGATGCCCTTCGGACATACTAATTCCCCTGCAATCATCATGGATTTGATAAATAGAGTCTTTTGACATTACCTCGACAAATTTGTGGTAGTGTTTATCGATGATATTCTCATCCACTCTAAGAGCAAGGAGGAACATTAAGAACATCTAAGACTTGTGTTGGGGACATCGAGAGAGGACAAGTTGTATGCCATGTTCAGAAAGTGTAACTTTTGGATGAATCAAGTAACGTTTTTGGGACATGTGATCACAAGTGAGGGAATTTATGTGGATCCTTCAAAGAAAAAGGTGACTGAGGAATGGCACATGCCCTCTAGTGTCAAAAACATTCGTCATTTTCTTGGATTAGCTGGGTACTACCGATGTTTTGTGAGAAAATTCTCATGATTGTCAAGCCTGCTAACTAAGTTAACAAGGAAAGGGGTAAAGTATGTCTGGATGGAAGAATGTGAGGGAACCATCAACGAGATAAAGAGAAGGCTGATCACTGCACCTGTACTCACACGACCGAAAAGTGGAGAATGTTTTTTGATATAAAGTGATGCTTCAAATAAAGGCTTGGATTGTTTACTCAGGAAAAATGATAATGTGATAGCCTACGCCTCATGATAGTTTAAGATCCATGAGAAGAACTACCTGATGCATGATCTAGAGCTGGTGGCCATGGTGTTTGCCTAGAAAATCTGGCGGCAATACCTTTATGGTGAGAAGTGTGACATATATACCGACCACTAGAGCCTAATGTATATATTCACACAAAAGGATCTCAACATACGCCAAAAGAGATTGTTAGAGATAATCAAGGATTATGATTTCTCTTTTCACTATCGTCCTGTAAAGGCAAACAAGGTATCTGATGCTCTAAGCAGAAAAGAACCTGCTACTCTATTCATGCTATGGATTAAGAAACACCCTATCTTCTTGGATATGCAAAGAATGGATTTGGAAATAATAATGGCATGGTATACATCCTACCTTGCCCAAATGATTGTGTAACCATCCATCCAAGAGAAGATTAAGGAAGCACAAAGGGATGATGTGGAGATACAAAAGAGGGTGAATGCAGTAATGGAAGAGAAGCTGTAAGAGTTCCATATCGATGATGATGGTGTTATTTAGTTTGGAACACGACTTTGTGTGCCTTCATCACCCGATATAAAGAAGGATCTATTGGATAATGAACATAGCTCAACTTTCTCTATCCATCCTTGGAGTACCAACATGTATCGTGATCTCCGAGAACACTTCTGGTGGAATAACATGAAGAAGGATATTGCTGAATATATATCAAGGTGCTAGGTATGTCAGCAAGTTAAATCTGAGTGTCAAAAGTCCAATGGTATGATACAGCCATTACCTATACCCATGTGGAAATGGGAAAATGTTACTATGGACTTTGTCATGGGTATCACAAAGACGTCAATGGGAAATAATGCGATATGGGTTGTGGTTTATCGACTCACTAAGTCTTCCCATTTTATCACTATTTGGGAGGACCTCTTGCTTGAACAACATTCTAAGATATATGTGAAGGAAGTGGTAAGACTGCACGGTGTTCCACTCTCAATTGTCTCTGACCATGACCCAAGGTTCAAATCTAAATTCTGGAGGAGCCTTCAACTTGCTTTGAGTACTGAATTAAATTTCAGCACGACCTATCAACCCGAAACCGATGGCCAGTCTGAAAGGACTATTCAGATGCTTGAAGATATTCTAAGAGCATGCTGTCTTGAATTCAAAGGTGGTTGGGATCAGCATCTCCCATTGGTTGAGTTCTCATACAACAATAGCTTCCACTCAAGTATTCATATGGCTCCATATGAAGCTCTTTATGGGAATTTATGTTGACCTCCAACCTGTTGGGATGACATTGGAGAAAGAAAGCTACTTGGGCCCGATCTTGTTCAAGAGATGACAGAGCATGTTCAAGTCATCCAGAAACACATAAAACCTACCCAAAGTCGGCAAAATAGCAATTATGGCAATCGTCTAAGGGACTTGGAGTTCGATGTTGGAGATAAAGTCTTCCTTCGAATATCTCCATGGAAGAGAGTCATGCGATTCAGGAAGAAAGAGAAGATAAGCCCTAGGTATATTAGCCCCTTTGAGATCCTTGATCTCATAGGAGCCATGGCATATCGGCTTGCACTTCCACCGAATATGGCTCATGTTCATGATGTGTTTCTTGTATCACTACTGAGGAAGTACATACCAGACCACTCACATGTTCTAAAATAAGAGGTGGTGCAGCTGGAAGATGATCTCTCCTATGAGGAGCAGCCAGTAATGATTCTGGATTAGAGAGATAAGGTTCTACGCAACAAGATAACCCATCTTGTCAACGTGTTGTGGAGGAACCATAAGTTTGAGGAAACAAATTGGGATCTTGAAGAGGAAATGAAGGAGAAGTACCCTCACCTGTTTGTGTAAAGTGAAATTTCGGGGGTGAGAATTTTTAAGGGGGGAAGAATGTAACTACCCAATGTTTTTCGAAGGAAAATTCCCTTCTTATATTTATGTCATAAAATAACATGAAAACAAAAAATAATGAACTACTAAGTGATAAGTGACCTTTAAACATAATCTTTTCACCTCTATGTTTGGAATTTTGAAAATCTGACATACATGGTTGTGTTCAGGTTGATTTGAGAAGTCTAATGAAACAAAAATAAATTTTGGTGAATAATGATCTACGCTTATGAATAGTAACATACCCTTATGAATAGTAATATGACCCTTATTAATAGTAAATCATCCAACATAAGAGTTGTATTACCTATGAATAATAAAATAAAATATAGACATCATAAAAAGATACAATTTGACCTTAGTAAACGTTTTTGTATTTTGTAGGTCATAAATAATTATTTATAATTAATTAATTAATTTAAAAGAATATTTATTTCTCTAAAATTTATTCATAATTTATTGAATCAATTTATTATTGTTTTTAGATAATTTAATAAGACCCTAAGCAATATTTGAAAGAACTATAAAATCAGTTTTAATCTTAAAGATTGTTTTTTAAAGTAAATTATGATTTTTATTAAATGTTAAATTAATAATAATTAGAAAATTATTTTTGAAAAATGGAATTCATTTTTTTATTCTACATGTCGAAAAATGTTTGGGGTAATGTTTTGGGATTTTTCTGAGATACTTGAATTATTTATGAATAGTAGAATCTGATAATTCACAATAAATGCTAAATAATATATTAACAGAGTCATCGATGATTTTCATCTGATGTAAGCCCACTTAGTTCGGGATTACATTATTAAATTACTATTCTTGGATGTTCAAGACTCACTATTCCTTGTATTAGGTGAAATTAATAAACTAAGGAATTTTATATTAAGGAAACCACTCTCCCCTCCACTATAAAAGCCACCCTTCACGCCCTCATTTCCTCACACCTCTCAAGATTCAATACTTCTCTAAACTCTGACCAAACACCTTCCCTATACTATCCCCCATGTCCATGAGCTTCTTGTCTCATCAAAAGACCATGCCTAGCTTCCTTAAGGAGGATCTCAAGAGGTAATTTCTCTTCCTCTTCTCCATTCATTTCCTTTCAAGTTGAAGTTCCATTCTTGATCTCTCCCCCCCCTATATTCATCTAAATTGGTTTGTAACTCCATTATTATACATATAATTTAATTTTATGACTCTAATGAGATATTATATCACCCCACCCCATTTCCCTCTTCATTTTATTTTATTTTAGATAACGTTGTTCATGATGTGTTAATTTATCACCTTCAAAAACGACATGCTCTCTTCTTCCTTTTCTACCTTCATATCTGGTCGTGAAACCATTTTTATGGTTGAACCATCATATTTTATATGTATTATTTTATATTTTAAGTTCTGTAAATAACCTATGGACATATTACTATGTGAAAATATAAATCAAGTTCGTTGTGATCCAAAAACCGTTCAAATAAACCCAAATAATCATCATTTAATTCTTATCCATTGATTCAACCACATGGATCTAATATAATTCATTTTAAAATCACTCAAGCTCCTATAATATCACTAATAACATGTAATATCATTTCTGTATGTTTACTCATGTTCTACCTAGACTTCAATTTATGAATACAAGTGAACCACTAAAGAAAACCATAAAAACGAACATCCCCAAACAATGTTTTTAAACTCTATAAGTCATACAAAGGAACATAATATGAAATAATGAAACCAAAATGAACTATATTAATTTACACATGGTTATGGTTTTCTAATTAATGAATATAATGTCATTATAAAGGACATTAAAGGGAAGGATGCATTCGGGTACAAGGAAATGGGAAATTCTCGAACCCAACTTTCATCCTTCGGGTTCTACCTCTTTCACTCCATTTTTGATATGGTCACTCCTTAAAGATAATTTGTTCATCATTTTCATTCCTCTTACTGGATATAAATGTTTTATAATTATTTTTATATCAATCCAAATGTTTTCCGAAGGAACTCTTCTCTTGAGAACTCAACTTTTACCTCTAATTCATGGTTGATGGCTTTAATATCAAGAATGCGGTTCCTCATTCATTTGGGAACCCAATGTTTTTGATTTTGTTCTTATGAGATGAAACCCATTATTTTTCATGGGATGGTTATGTTCATTTATTTTATATTTTCATTGTGGCATGCATGATAAATGATAATGTTATGATGTGATCGGTGCGCCCAGAATTATATAGCGCAATATGAATGTATAAATGTGACGGGCGCACCCAGAATTATATAGCACTCCAATGAACTGGGTAAAGTGATGAATCTCATGAGTAAATGTGAAATGATGTATTAAAAACATGATATCTTATTTCACAAGTATGTGTGGTAGTTAACCACTAAGACATGATGTTTCATTTTTATTCATTTCCACATTTCAAGTCTTTTATTTACGCTCCTCTCATGTTCATGATCATTTGATTATGTATGATTATGATCACCCCATGCTATGTTGATCATATCTATCCTTTTACTCGGATTCTAGCTCACCCCTTTTGATGTATATCCTCAGGTGGATACATGTACTAAGGAGAGGACATGTTCCACTAAGAATATAGTGAAGAAGAAATTAAATAAATGTTTATGGTTGATGTTGTATTTGTTATCTGTGGTCCTAGTTTTCCCAAGATACTAAACATTTGGATCCTCTATGTGTAATAATATTATGTAGTTTATCTTAGAAATGATGTAATAGTAATGTAAGAATAGGTTTGGTCTCTATATACCCTCATCTCAAGATCACTATAGATAGCATATATGAAACATGAGT
Organism: Viscum album; assembly: GCA_963277665.1. Taxonomy (NCBI): domain Eukaryota; kingdom Viridiplantae; phylum Streptophyta; class Magnoliopsida; order Santalales; family Viscaceae; genus Viscum; species Viscum album. The sequence continues at coordinate 118,786,158 of OY728127.1, forward strand.
AAAAATTTCAATGAAGAACACCATAAAAAGATGTACTTGACACAGTAGTTCCATTAAAACAACATCCTCCTCCATCAAATAGTTTGATAGAGATCAGTAATGGTAGCTAAATTACATCTCCTATTTTTGAAGTATCCATAAACTAAGCTACGATAAATGTAGTTTATACAAGATTATATATCCTTTGTGGTGTGATAACAAAAATATTGTAATGAAGGTATGGGAAGAAGACATTTTATGTTAAGGATTATTATTTGAGCATAATGTTATATCATAGTATCTCTATCTCATGATGTTCCCTTTTATATCACATAGGAATGATACTCGATATTGATGAATTTAATCATTCTTTCTAATACAATAGTGAATGCTACAACATCCAACTAAGGAATCTCAGACAATAATGAGTCACCCACCCATTAAATCGAATGTATTATATCTTTAATGATATCATCAAGGAAGTATTTTTTCAGATAAATCATTAATGGAAATACCCAATAATCATAGTCCATGATTTACGACATGACTCATCCATTATATATGGATTCATGAGTTTTCATGGGTTGGTGAAGGTTATGAGGTGAAATATTATTTCATTCCATGAATTATGACATCCACTCATATGTTAAAATTTAACATATAGTTGAATAGTTACTCTTAAGACAAGTTATATGATATTACATCGTATATATTGTATTATTTTCGGATAATAATCACATAAAATATTGAAAAAATCACACCTTAGAATTAGGTTTCTATCATACCTTTTTATTGGAATAGGAATCATTCACGCAATCATATTTAATGTATGAATTATGATATCATTTTATTAGGTTAAATATTTTATAGTTTTTGGTGATGGTTTATCTATTGAAAAATTGAACAAAGTCACTTGAAAGCATTAGATTTGAAGGGGATCCCTCTTTTTTTACAACCTTCGTGGTCCATTATTTTAGGGAAAAATGAAATTACAATTTCATTGAGGAATCAACTCTAGAATAATCAGTCAACTGGCTATAATGAAAAGGATGTACAAGTATCTAGATGGTATGGTAATCCTTGTTAACTTAATAATTAAAATTTATGTTTTTTCTAGTCATTATTTATTTGTAAGTGGCCACGGTGTCTCATTATAGAGCCGTAGTGTATGGTTATGAAATTTATCTAGAAAACATATAAGCATGAAATAAAATTAAAACTATAAAATGTAAGGAATGTGTCAAACCTATATAAATGGGAGGACTTGGCATCCAGGATCTCAAAAATATTCAATGATGGTCTGAATTGTATTTCCGCATAGAACATGTTAACCAAAAATGACCCTTTTGTGATTTCATCTTAAGATTGTTCAATAGGAGGTTTTTGGATGGATACTCACACTATCATTGATAATGTGAATGTACCTCAATAAAAAAACTATTAATGACATCAATAAAAACACCAAATGGATGGATTGAAGACAATCTGATCACAATTGTGGGAAAACCTATTAGTTTGACCAACCACTTAGGCTAATCATTCCATCTGATAAAATGTAGATGAAAATATATAAACTATTACACATCGTAGTATCCTTGAGTTTATTCCCCTGTATGAGTCAATGGAAATTGAAAATCACACTTTCCTGAACCCTGATACTCTAGTGTGGATGCCTAATTGCAATGGATTGTTCAATTCAAAGGACTAATACATGTTGAAATGATAGAGATCAACTGTGATAACCCTATGGCTGTCTATTTTCAAGGTTAACTACATACAACCTTAGTGGTTTATTTTTTAGTTGATAATTTTGAGGAATAAGACACCAAAACATGACCAAATGATGAAGGTTGGATTATAAATTGTCTCAGCCTTAACCATATGTTTAAGAGCTGAAGAAAATTTCTATCATCTCTTCATCAATTTTGAACATGAAAGGGAGATATTAAAATATGCATCCCATGCTTTCATCCTTTAGATTAATGCAGGTTGGAAGCTACATGTGTAAATGTATTTTCTTTGAAGAATTAGACATATTAACTAGATTAATCACTCGTGTTGGCAGCTCTAATATCCATCATTGCATCAATTTGGAAGGCACAGAATGGAAGGTTTTTTGAAGACGAATCAACCTCATTCCATGCTTGTACAATGGCCTTACATAAAGAGGTAGACACTAATATATGAGTTAAAATGGAGGAAATGAATAATAGTATTACTAATATGAGAACTATCAGACTTTTGTGAGATATTGGAAAATCAACGAAGCCCCTTGGACACAAATCTATGAGGTGGATTCCTCTGATTGCGTAATGTATAAATATAAATATGGATTGTGCTGCCTCAGGCATTACCGGAAAATTGGGATTAAGAGGTATTTTTTTAACTTATTGTGGCTTTATCAAAGGTTTCTTTCACCATTAAATTTTTATTGGAACTGAATATGAAGATAAATTTTGGGTGATGTTCTATTCCATCAAAAATGTTTTCCAACATTAGTGGAATACTCTATAAATTGAATCAGACTCTTCAAAATCTATATTGGCTCTTAAATCAAGAATTATGAATATTAAATGTATACTTCTACCCCAATATATTACATGTTTCAATCATGTTACTCAGCTCAACCTGATTTTCTCTCATGCATATAGAGAAACCAACTGGGTGTAGGATTCTCTATCAATGAATGTCAAGACCCATCCTCGGGGCCCATGTCGTGACTACCCCAAGCCCTCCTTCCTTAGGCCATGGGGTGGAAAATGGAACCAAAGGCACAAATCCCTAATCTAAGAAACCATTTCCATTATAAATTGTAAACACACAGAACATGGTACACAACTGGAAGCAAAACACTAAGTAAAAACTATATACAAAAGATGTTATGGAATGTAAAAGGGGTCGGAAATACAAGCCCAATAGTAAAGTACAAGGAAAGGACAAACATGTACAACTAAAAATACAATCATTTGGAAGGTGTCTAGAAGCTCTCAGATCATCCACCATGGTTTCTACCTAAAGGGTAGGTACATTTAGCCTCCTTAGTGCTCCACGCTTGTCTGTCTCCTCTGGGTACCGACTCATCATGAGGTCCACCTTCGGGTACTTTCCAGTCCACGTACACTCTGCCTTGGTCAGTGATATCCATCATCTGCATCCAACACAACATGGTCCAGTCATAGCCCATGCAGGGGTGAGTATAATGATACTTTGTAGGGACCCCGAGACCCTCAAGGTCTCACAATATCTAACAAGGATAAACCACAATGTATTAATCAACGGATAACCATTACTTAAGTGTATGCCCATACATAAACCTATGTTATCTTGTAACCCATCTCAATCTTGAGGAAAACAAAAAGTTCATTGACTCATCTCAAACCTTGATGTTCATTATCGATACCACGACTACTAGAGAACTTATCCTCTGTAGAGATCATTGGGCCATTCATGACACCGAGGGGCTTCTCACTAATGATGGACTGCTGAGGTACTCCTGCTGTTGAGTACTATGGGTCTGCTGCCAAATAATGGGTACTCCTGGGCATGGGTCTGCCGCCAACTACTAGGCACTCGACATAGGTCTAGTAGAATCACTTCAATTCATATCGGTAAAGCAGTCATCAGGTTTGTCAGCTACTAGATCTACGCACTCTGTAAGCTTGTCTCCTAGAAGATCCACTCCACGAGCTACTGGATGATACTATAAATGTTACTAAGTCACACATAGAAGTATCTCAAAGTACCTCAATGTTTCAAGGGTCGTAACGCAATAGAAGGCATGTCTATCGATTGCTCATTCTATGAGTTTTTGTAATTTTTGTCATAGTGGCCCCTTTGGTTTTTTCGGGTCAAACCAACTTGACCGTATTCCAACTGTTTCCAATACTCAAGTGGAATAATACAAAGGAACATTTAACTCTATCCTTTCTGTCGCCACATAAAGTTCCTCGATCTGACACCTGTAGTCCATGTTATGTGCGAAATGGTGTAAACTGGCCATAGGGGGTCTGGGTCGGGTCTGAACCGGGGTCGGACCCGGTTTGCAGGTCTAACTCTGTCAAAGGGGGCGGCCCGACCAGAGGCGGCCCGAGCCGAGGGGCCCCAGCCCATGGCGGAACAGCCCGTGGCAGCTCCGCCCTAGGTGTCTCCACCCGTGGCGGCTCGGCCTGAGGTGTCCCTGCCTGTGGCGGCTCGGGTGGTGGTGGCCCAGCCGTGGCAGCCAGCCGAGGGGACCGGCAGGCTGGCCACCTGCCGACGGTCTGTGCAGCCTCGCTGGCTGGTCACATGGTTTTCCTAGAAACACCGTGGGGGGGGGGGGTTGCCACACCCCCATTGTCTATATCGGAACAGGAGCCTAGCGCCAGTTCAGGTAACCACGGGACACTATGGTTCCCCCTGTAGTGAGGACCGGTGGTCGGCTCAGCCAACTGCCCTCGCCAGTCCTCTGTGGTCGAAGGCCTCGGGTCTTCTCGGATGCGGTATGATGGCACCGCGCCCTAGATCTCCCATTGCAGCCTGCCCCAGCCGCAGTCTTGCACCACCGACACAGCACAACGTGGCTGCCCCCGTCTGTCGCGGCGCACCTTGGGAGTGGAATCCTGCTGCCCTTCGAGCAGGCGTGACGATTTTGTGTGCCTCCACTGCGGCCTGTCATGGCCGCGACTCTCCTCCGCATAGCATGGCGATGCTACACCCTCTTGTCTACCCAGCAGCCTTTGCGCCGCCGTTTTCTTTCACGGCCGACTAGCCGCCAGCCGCCACTGTTCGCTGTGGTATGTTCCTCCGTCATCATCAAACAAGATCAATAATAGCAGGAAGGTCAGCCATGTTGGTGTGGTCCGAACCACCATGGTAGGTTGATAACATTCGGCATAACGAAAACCATAACATTAACGATGTAGAACAAAAACAAAACAATTCAAATCCCTATACCTCATGTAAAAATTTCTCATTGATGAAGTTATAGGAAAAGGCGGTGTAATTTCGTTTACATCAGGAAAGAAGAAGCCGTAGATGGCATAAGCATTCTTCATGGGTGACACTTCCCTTTCATTCCCCAGTCTAAGAAATAAGAAGATGACATTTGTCAATCTTCAGTGGATGGAGCATTCTTCGCGTTCTTCATTGAGAGGATGGTGTTCTCTTTCAAGTCCCACCCAACGAATTTCCAACCAAACGAAATAATAGATTTTTCTATTATTTAATATTTGTCTTGAAATGAAAAAAATTCAAATGTTTTATTAATTAAACAATGGGGTTATATTAATTCTATATGGGTTGGCACATTTAAAATAATGGGGGAAGGTGGAGTGTATAACCCACTTAAATGGGGGGTTAGTGGTGTTCCAAAATTAATGGGGAGTTAGAAGGGTTAAGAAGATTGAGTGGTCCCCACTAAATAAAAACCTCCCAAGGGAGGTTATGTGATGGTGGACCCCACCACTATCCTCCACTTGGAGGTTTTAACAACCATAAAATGAAAATAACTTATGTCTTATTTTTACTTAATTTAAATTAAAAACCTAAACACTGTCATCCAATCTCATTAAAATGAAACTACGGTGAAGGTCTCAGTAAGAAATTGCAGACACTACGAGTTCAAAAGTGTCCATAGATTCCAGTTCCAAGCACCGGTTCATATGATATAAAAACCCGCTCACACGTTTACTGAACGTACATGAGAAAAACATCAGAAATTGATTTCAGGCACACCGGGCCTCAAAATCACAGCCCTTCGGAAACTGCGGACTCGTAAAAATCCCATGAATTTAGGAAAAAAATTTCCATGGAATTTATAAGTCTTTACATTCTACCCACATCAAGACTTTACATCCTTGTAAGCTATAGCCCACACTAAGGGAACAAATGGGGGGTAATGAGCATGTATCTGAGACTCCCTCTCCCATGTGCTCTCTTGGAGGATACCGTGCTGCCAACGAATGGGCATAAGAGGTAGAAACTGTCCATGTAGGACCCACTCCTGTCGATCCTCAATTTCCACTAGAGCCTCTGTGAAATTCTCCCCATCATCGATCTCCAGCTCTCTATGGTCGATGATGTGGGATGGGTTGTGCACTTATCTCCTCAACTGTGTTACGTGGAAGACGTCGTGCACCCAGTGCAAATAAGGTAGAAAAGCCAAGCAGTATGACTCCCTGCCTACTATGTTAACGATCTGGAATGGTTCGATGATCCTCGAAGATAGCTTTCCACCTCGGCCAAATCTCTTTAGACCTCATCTTCATCCGCTCCTAGATGAATTTCACCTTCTCCGTGGTATCTCGTACCATCTCTGGCCCTATAGTGCTAACTCCCCTGGGCCTGTCCAGCACAGTGTTGATATACAAGGCCGACCATACAAGGCTTCAAAATGTGCTATACCTATGGTGTAGTGATAGCTGTTTTTGGAGGAAAACTCCACCAATGGCAAGTGATCCTCCCAGCTATGACCGAAGACGAGGGCACAAGCATGTAGCATGTCCTAGAGGGTCTTGATGGTCCTCCCGGTCCGACCATCCGTCTGAGGATGGAAGGAGGTGCTCAAGTGAAGCTATGTCCCAAATTTTTCTTGCATACGCTTCTATAGTTTCGAAGTAAATCATGTGTCATGGTTGGAGGAAATAGAAGATTCTACTCCATGTAATCACACAATCTACTTCACGGAGCATCATCCCATGATCATCTCTCTGATCGGTAGGATGTGGGCCGACTTGGTGAGTCGGCCAAGAATCACGAAAATCGATTCATGAATCCTGGATGTATGTGGAATACCCGTCACTAAGTCCATGGATATCGCATCGCACTTCCACTCTAGGACCTCAATGGGTTTTACCAAGCCTGCTGGTACCTGGTGCTCTACCTTCATTTGCTGACCAGTGAGGCACCTTGAGACAAACTCTACTACATCCTTCTTCACACATGGACAACAGTGCAGTCGTCGAAGGTCCTAGTACATCTTTACCACCCCTGGATGTATCGCTAGAGGGAAAATGTAGAATTACATTAAAACATCCTCATAATGTTCAACTGGTACCATATTACATCCTCTAAAGAGGATGAAGTGCTCCCCACCATCAGAAAATAAATCAGGTCCTTCCATGCAGATATCTGAGCACATTGCGTCTCACATTCAGCGTCTCCAAGCTACGTCTCCATAACATGCTGAAGAGGTGGAGGAGTGACTGTAAGATACTGAAGATAGACTATCCCATCCCTATCCACAATGGATATCTGCAAGGCAGCCAACAGCTCTGACACCACTCCTAGAAGCTGAATTCCTGGTCTTCTATTGAGAGAATATACTACAATATTCCCATTCCCAAAAGTATATTCTATCTCGAAATCATAGTCTTGAAGGAACTCAAGACAATGCCACTATGTTTAGTTCATGTCCTTCTGAGAGAAGATATACCTGAGACATTTGTGATCAATGTACACGGTAAAACGTTCGTCCATCATATAGTTCCACTACATCTTCATGGCGAAGACCACTGCTGCTAACTCCAGGTCATGGGTAGAATAGTTCTCCTCATGTTGTCTCAGCTGCCAAGAACCATATGCGATCACATCTCACTCCTACATAAGGACACACCCGATTCCAGTCCCTGATGTGTCACAGTAGACTATGTACCCTATACCTTCTTCTAGAATCCTCAAAATGGGGGCACTAGTAAGCCTATTCCTCAGCTCATGAAAGCTCTGTTGGCATCTCCCCAACCACACAATGGATTTCCCCTTCTTCATCAAGGCTAGTAGTGATGCTGTGACTCTGGAGAATTTTGGAACAAACCTCCTATAGTAGCCATCCAAACCTAGGAAACATCGTACCTAAATCACAATTCTGGGGGGCTCACACGCATGTACCTCCTCGATCATTGTTGGATCCACTGAAACTCCAATCTCAGAGATGTCGTGTCCCAAAAATCGAACCTCCTGAATCCAAAACTAGATCTTCGAGATCATACCATAAAGATGGTGCTCTCAGAAAGTGTCTAGTACTACCTACAAATGGTAGGCATGCTCCTCCTCATTAGTCGAGTAGATCAGTATGTCGTCGATGAAGACTTTGACAAAGAGATCGAGGTATGAATGGATGATCATGTTCATGAGACTCATGAACACTTATAGATCATTGGTTAATTCAAAGGGAATAAGCATGAACCACTAGTGGCCGTAATGACACTTGAAGGTTGTCTTCTGCACAACCTCATCTCGAACTCTAAGATGGTGATTTCCTGATCTGAGGTCTATCTTCAAGAACCATCGTGCTACCTTGAGCTGATCAAAGAGGTCGTCAATCCTCAGAAGTGGGTACTTGTTCTTTATGGTCCCTGGGTTCTGGCGACGATATTCAACACAGAGCCTCATGCTCCCATCCAACATCTTGGCGAACATAATTGGGGCTCCCCAGGGTGAAACAATGGGCTGGATGAATCCCATCCCCTGGAAGTCCTCCAGCTATACCTGCATATCTTGAAGCACATTCGGAGACATCCGATATGCTTGAGTAGATATCAGTGTCGTACCCTGGTACAGGTCAATGTAGAAGTCCACCTCTCTATGAGGAGGTAGTCCTAAAACATTCTCAGGGAAAACATCTGATTACTGGTCCACAACTACATGGTATATCAGACTCTCCACATCAACTGCTTTGAGGGTAAGGCAAGCCAACTGGTGAGTGATCGGTTGTACCCTCCTCAGAGTAAGTCTCTCATGTGCTGCAAAGGTTCCCTTCTCGTTGGTCAAGGTGAACCTGGTCCCATCCATGCAGACACACTGCACTTTTCACCTAATACAGTCGATCTGAAAATGGACTGTAGATAACCAGTCCACAACCAAGATAACATCGTAAGGCCTCGACACCGCTGCTAGGAGATCCCAGCCAAAGATCTTATAATGACCCATAATTTACTTACATTGTTAATACATCAAAATTGAAGCACACTTATTACAACATATGACAAAACCACAAAGGACTGTATAGGTATAGTGTCTTTAGAAACTGGGAAACATAAACAACTGGTTCATAAATCTGCTACAGTGTCTCCCATTTATTTCATAATATCTAGGGTCCCTTTTAGCATATTCTACTTAATATCCATCTTCCTGACCTGGGGAAAAGAAAACATAAAAGGGTGAGCTCAAATGCTCAGCAAGGGAAAATAAAGGAAATAAAAAACATATCATATCTTTTTGAAAATTATAACCTGCAAAAGAGATCATAATAACTTAACATGGAATAAATCATAGAAGTGAAAATGAGATCCCCATAATCATATCATGAAACTTGAAATCTTTGTGGCATGCACACATAATCATATAAATTCATTTCTTGTTAGTCATGACTCATTGCCAAGACTATCTTAGTGGACAAAGTCCCTTTCTGAACCGAGTCACCCTCGTTCCAGTCCTGTTTCACTGAACCGGTACAACCTACCATTCCAGCCATGTCTATCTCATGAGATATAAAATCTTTACCCAATGCATTGGAGGGAGATATAGGTCCCACCCATCATATAATGAATCCTTTATTATGTGTGCCACATAATCATAAACCGTACATCATAGCGTAATCCACGTAATAAAAATGGGATTCTTAAACAACATGACATCATAAAACAATTAATATAAGATTAAGGAATTCATAAAAATATTTCCATCACAACATAATCAAATCCATGTAATAACAGGGATAAAAACAGAACCCTTTTATTATCTTAGATGGAAAATAATTTTGATAAAATACTTGAACTCTATTCTTGAGGAAAATATCCTTTCTACTTCAAAAACACATTTCCTTTCTTAACATGTCATACAATTTTAAACTAAAAGAAGTTGATTAAAAATAAACTTGAATACTTGTAAAGGAAGGATCACAAGATTTGCAGGAAGCACATTCCCACAAACATCGATTGGAGAAGAATTATAAACTTTTGATGCGACTGTTGTGCCATTAGGTGTTGTCAGAGCTAACTCAACATCTATTTGTTGAGGTAGTATGGTGATACCCTTAGAAAATTTTTCAGAAATAAAAGAGTGGGTGGATCCAGATTCAAATAAAACATTTTCTACTTTAGAGTGGATGTTAAGTGTACCTTTCACCACTTCGTTATCGTACTCCACATCGCTGATAGAAATTGCATGTGACTTTCCTTTGTCTTTAGCCTTAAGATTTTGTTGACGTCGACCATCATCATCAACCCTTGGATTTGGGAATTGATTGGCATAATGCCCCATCTCCTTGAACTTGAAACATTGAAGTGTAGTAGGATCATTCTGTGTATCCCTTCCTTTGTTTGCATCATTAGACATCTTCTTCCCATTGTCGCGGCATTCAAATTCCCGATGACCTTCCTTTCCACATTTGAAACATTTACTTGTCCCTTTAAGACAACTCCCTCCATGTTTCTTTCCACACTTTGAGCATAAGGGAAAGCTCATCTTCTTTTCAATGTGCTCTTTAGATTTTCCTTTGAATTCCATCTTCCTCTTCTTATCAAACCCATGTGACTGATGGGTTACTCCAATCTCCATCTCGACTTTGAGAGCACATCGAACGATTTCCTCGTAGCTATTGAAGTCCCTTATGGCTAACGCCCATCGAAGACTTGGTTTTAAGCCACTAAAGAATCGATCGATCTTACTCTCAGGTTGGATAATAATACCAGAAGCGTACCTTGAATGTCTTGTAAAATTTGCTTCATAGGTACCAACAGATTCATCATCCCTTTGCTTCAGTTCAAGAAACTCTTTCTCTATCTTTGTTTGGAGAATACGAGGGAAGTACTTATTGAAAAATAAGTTCTTGTACTCGTCCCATTCCATAGACTCAATTTCTCCCTTTGCCTCGTATTCTTAATAAGATTCCACCATTGATCAGCATATCCTTCCAAACGATACACTGCTAGGATGACTTTATCATGTTCAGAACATTGAAGAACTGGAAATATCTTTTCAGTAGTACTAATCCATTGTTCAGCAACTAATGGATCAGTAGACCCGCTGAAAGAAGGTGGACGCTGCCTCATGAAGGATTCAATAGAATGTTGCTCCTTCCTTTGATCGTTTGGAAGTCCTACATGATTCATATCTTGAGAAAGTTGTCTGAGCATGGCTACAAGATTTTTCATTCCAGCTCCCATATCGTTTGGTTGCTCAGGGGGACAATCATTGCATTTCCCATCGCATTTCGCATTAACACGGTTCCTTCGGGTTCCAGCCATTGACTAAAACCAAGAAGAATAGTGTGAGAAACACTAATTATAATAGGAAAACCACATAATCAAGAATAAAATATCACACTTAAGGACTTATCCTAGAGTATTCATGGCCATTTCTAAAACACTATGATTGTGTTCTATTCTTAGACTTATCCTTAGGGTTCTTACAAAGGCTTTCACATCCTAGTTTCCAAAGGTTGACTATACCTTTCCTCTGATACCAACTATAATGACCCATACTTTACATACATTGTTAATACTTCAAAATTGAAGCACACTTATTACAACATATGAAAAAACCACAAAGGACCGTATATGTATAATGTCTTTAGAAACTGGGAAACATAAACAACTGGTTCATAAATCTTCTACCGTGTCTCCCATTTATTTCATCATATCTAGGGTCCCTTTTATCATATTCTACTTAATATCCATCTTCCTGACCTGTGGAAAAGAAAACATAAAAGGGTGATCTCAAATGCTCAGCAAGGGAAAATAAAGGAAATAAAAATCATATCATATCTTTTTGAAAATCATAACCTGCAAAAGAGATCATAATAACATAACATGGAATAAATCATAGAAGTGAAAATTAGATCCCCATAATCATATCATGAAACTTGGAATCTTTGTGGAATGCACACATAATCATAGAAATTCATTTCTTGTTAGTCATGACTCATTGCCATGACTATCTTAGTGGACAAAGTCCCTTTCTGAACCGAGTCACCCTCGTTCCAGTCCTGTTTCACTGAACCGGTATAACCTACCGTTCCAGCCATGTCTATCTCATGAGATATAAAATCTTTACCCAATGCATTGGATGGAGATATAGGTCCCACCCATCTTATAATGAATCCTTTCTTATGTGTGCCACATAATCATAAACCATACATCATAGTGTAATCCACGTAATAAAAATGGGATTCTTAAACAACATGACATCATAAAACAATTCATATAAGATTAAGGAATTCATAAAATTATTTCCATCACAACATAATCAAATCCATGTAATAATAGGGATAAAAACAGAACCCTTTTATTATCTTAGATGGAAAATAATTTTGATAAAATACTTGAACTCTATTCTTGAGGAAAGTATCCTTTCTACTTCAAAAACACTTTTCCTTTCCTATCATGTCATACAATTTTAAACTAGAAGAAGTTGATTAAAAATAAACTTGAATACTTGTAAAGGAAGCTTCTCGGAAATAATGTTCTAGAAATCCATTCATGCCGTATAAGTTAAAAAAAACATTCTTCGTACTTTTTTCGGAAAAGTCAAAAAGTACCTCGTACGAAAAATGACAAAATATTCCTTTCATACATATTACTAAAAACTCACCGAAGGGTAAAAATGGATTTAAACAATTGTAGGTGGATGGAAATAATATTACATATTGATGAAACATGGATGTGGATGATAAAATACAACCCAGTAAATACTTACGAATAAACAATCTCGGATAAAAATGAGATTGTGATATTTCCCTTACCTTAGGTCCGATTTGCATTGTACGTGTCCGAAGCTCCTGTATAATGGTTTAAATAATGTTATTGACTTATTCCAGAATCATACATATTGATATGATATCATATATGGTCATATTCTTAGCTTCTTGTTAGTAATATTTCATTGTTACTTGTTACTCAGGTCTTTATTGCCTTTTGTTCTTATGCGTGTTTTGCCGAATAAATTCTTATTCTTCTTTTAAGGTTATAGATACCTTATATCCAGAATGGTATTAGTGTAACATATATCATATTTATTCATTCAATTCATTTATATAATTACTATGTAATGATGATCATGTAGAACGAGTCGCATCACATCGTGGAGACGGTATTCCGTACGTACGCACGAGTGATGATATCGTTCCTATGATCATGGAATATATTATTTCAGTATCAATATTACTTTATAATAATCATAAATAGTTACTCATTACACCATTATACCCATCCTTGTAAGGTGGTGGTGGAAAATAGATTGCACCACGGCGTGGAGACGGTATTCCGTACGTACGCACGCGCAGTGATTTCATTTTTCCGTATGATGGATAGAGGGTGAATTAGGGTTGTTTCATATTTATAATAACATATCAGTATGTAGGTAATACTGATGTTATTACTTTATAATGAAACAACTAAAGAAGAAGAAGTTGAAGAAGAAAGAAATTGAAATGATCGGTAATGGATATTACCTCTTCTTTGGAACGCCTCTTTGAATCCTCCACTTAGGGAACTAAGATTGGTCTTTGAAAGAAGACCAGGACCTCTAGGATTATTCTAGGGAAGTGGAGAGGAGAAAATGGTAGGGGTTGGCCGAGCTTGAGTGCTCAAATTGGTGTGAGGAGGAGGGGGAGGAGGTGCCCTTTTATAAGGGAGGAGAGGGGCACCTTAGGAATATCTCAAAATATTATTTTATATTAAAGTCAAAATCGGTTTATAATGGTTCAAAAGGGTCTTATTTCGAAGTTAAAGTGGGGATGGGTCGAAATCAGATCAACCAATAGGATTTAGACAAGTTTAGGGTATTATTTTAACCTTATATATTAGATTTAACTCTATGTTAAATAATTTAACTTTTACCATGTCTTTTTGTTTTCTTTCACTATATGGTTAATACACTTATTATAACATGACAAACGAACCCCAAATTGTTTATTATTAATATATATATACTTATCTAAGTCATTTGTCCTAATATTAGATTTTTAGGAATAAAATAACAATTAATAATATAATATTTTATTTAAAAACTATTTTGTGTCAATTTTGACACTATTTCATATATTATTTTTGTGAAAGTCGTAACAGAATTATATGTTCGAACCAAGTTGATTAAATCAACACTAATATATCATAGTAACCTAGAAAATTAGTGGAATTCATAAAAAGTCTCAAATTACATTTATTTTGGTGTTTATAACATCAATTATGTCAATATTTTATTAATAAGATAATTACTACATCATCATTGTGTCATAAATAAATTAAATTATTTAATGTCTAAAAATTATAAATAAAATACCATTATGTAGGAAATCATTTTAGCTTTCTAATAAATATTTATAGTCGAATTTATCTTATGTATAACCCCATATTAAAAATGATTTACTTATTAAACATTGATTTTAACTATTTTAACCCTTCTTTAAATAAATTAATAACAAATGTCCTAATCTAACCCAAGTGGGCCTAAATGGTCATATTTTATTCCTAAGTTTTTTTTGGTCGAATTAAACTTATCCAATATAATTAGGACATGTGTTAGGGTAATAGTAATATCATATTTACCCTTAGTTACCCTATTTACTATTAACCGCGGTAAAAAAAAGTAAAAATTTACTATTCACCAAAAAATTATTTTTATCTCATTGAACCACATTTTACTTACTGATATCAACCGTGTCTGTCGGATTTTCTAAATTCCATTCACAGAAGTGGTAAAATTAAGTTTTATGCAAAATTCAGTTTTTAACCTACCACTTAGTGGTTTCACTATTCATCAAAAATTGAAAGTTTTCAGAAAAATACCAAAATTTCACCCTAGGCTAATTTCAGTATTCCGAATCAAAAAATGAAGTCCATTTTGAAAAATAAAATTTATAAAATTTCAAAAAGTGGTTATTACTATTCATAACGGCTAGTTTTATTTATATTTTAATAGCAGATCGTTGTTTAGTGAAACTCGGTATTGCGTACGACGCAAGCTATCGAGGAAGGTCGCGATTGGGTGTAAATTAAGACAAGCAAGTGTGTAGTGAAAGATTCCTTTGAACAAAATATTACTCATAAAAATATCGGGTGTTACAGATCTCATCTCCTAGAGTAAGCTTGCACAGCCGGAACCGGTGCGTAATCATCGAATCAGCTCTCGTAGGAGTCTCTAGCCATAAGGATCGAACCAACTACTCCTTCGGAATCTCCGAGCTCCGAATGAGGGAAGTGGAAATGAAAGAGTGACTGGCACCCATGTCTATAAGAACTGTAGCTAAGGTGGAATATACATAGATCATACCTTGAATCATCTCAAGAGCACCATGATCAAAGGACTTAGCTACCTAAATAATTGCTCTGCCCTATCCATCTTCTCCCTATGGTTGGGGTGGTCCTCCTAGTGGTGGTGGCTATAACACCCCATAACGTCGACCTCCACCATCAGCCCAACCAGCTCCTCTACCACATCCGCGTGCACCTTATAGACCATCTCAATCGAACCTCTACCCCTACCTAGGAGGTCCCTGAACTATCTACTGATCATTAGTACATTGGGTCGGATAGTCACAAGCCATGTGACCCTATCCACCATGTGAGTAACACTGCCCACACCTAGAATGTCTGGTTCTGTCTCCACTCTGGGTACCCTGCACAACAGATCCCGAGTCGTCCGGTCGACCACCTTTTGGTTTGGTCCTCTTGGACCTCTGTGCCATCTGTCTACTTCCAGGTGTAGAAGACTCCACTGCATATTGACAAGTGGTGGGTCTCGCTGCGGGAGACTGCTTAGCAAGGAAACATTCCACTAAGAGGGCTTGCTCCAACACCCCCGTCTGCATCAGGATGTTGTGGGAGATAAATGAAGCTCTAATCTTTCACCTGAGTCCCTACTCAAATGTCCTGGATAGGAATAACGGGTCCCATACCATATCAGTGGAGTAGCACGAGAGGTCGGTGAACCTCTCTGAGTACTGAGCTACACTCATGCTACCCTGCTGCAGATGTAGTAGCTCCAGTGTCTGAACCACTTGAAGGGTGGCTGATACAAACTCCACCCAGAACAGGATCTTGAATTCTTCCCAAAGAAGTTTCACCTCATTAGGCATCTAGAGATTTAGGCTCCAGAATCTGCCCGCTACTTCCTGAAGGAAGCTGGCAGCATGGATCGCCATGAAGGCGGCTGGTGTCACTACCAGTTTGAAGACTCTCACCATAGCCTCTAGAAAATCCTCAGTCGCATGCAGGTCTGTCTCTCCCCAGAACCTAGGTGGCCTCTAGCACTGGAACTCGTGCAGCGCACTTTAGTGGCGTGCACTCTCTACTGCTATGGCTAGGGGCATCAGTGGACCAACAGAATGTAGTACAATTGGTGCCTCCGCTGGTGCCTCAACAGGAAGAGGGCCACGTACTGAGGCCTCATTTCTCGGAGGGATGTCACTACGTACAACTCTTAGGGATCTAACTGGTCGGCCTTGGGGAGGCATCCTAAAAGAAACAGACGTGACATGGTAAAGCAATTATACATGGTGATCTAACCTGGTTTGAGATAACATAAAGAAAACATATGAAAACACACATGCAATCAGTGTTTTATTTTACTAAGTCAGAAATCAGAAGTCAGGGTCCTAGTCTATTGATACCTCGCCCTCCGTGCCAACAATGGACTCCCTGAACATAAAACCACACTCAGTACCCATAACAATATTGCTTCACAGGAATGAAATATCAGAGTCCAATGTTCTGTAGTAGAACCAACTCCTCTGATACCAATTTGTTTCGACTCATCCTCAGGGCACATGTCATGACTACCCCAAGCCCACCTTTCATAGGCCAGGGGATGCTGACTAGCACTAAAGGCTTAAATACCTAATCTGGGAAGGCATTGCCTTTATAAATTTTAAACAAACACAACATAGTATACAATTGGAAGAAAAACAGTAAGAAAAAACATTATTCAAAAGATATGATGTAAAGTAAAAGTGTCTGAAAATACAATCCTAATAGTAAAGTACAAGGAAATGACAAAAAAGTACATCTAAAAAGACAAACATCTGGAAGGTGTCTTGCAGCTCCTGGATTGTCCACCACGGTTCCTACATGAAGGGTAGGTACAGTTATCCTCTTCAGTGCTCCATGTTCACCCGTCTCCTCCAAGTACCGACTCGTCATGAGGTCCACCTCTGGGTACTGTCCAGTCCTCATACACTCATCCTCGGTTAGCACTATCCGTTGTTTGCATCCAACACAATGAGGTGAAGGCATATCCCATTCATAGGTGAGTATAACGACACTCAGTAGGGACCCCGAGACCCTCAAGGTCTCACAATATCCAACAAGGTTAAACCAAAATGTATGAATCAATGGATAACCATTACTTTTGTATATTCCCATACATATGCCCATGTTATCTAGTAACCCATCTCAATCATGAGGAAAACACAAAGGTCATTAACTCAGCTCAAACTAGGACTTTCATTATCGAATCCACCGTTGCTAGACAAATACTCCTCTATTGAGAATAGTTGGCTTATCACGACACCGAGGTATTTATCACTAACCTTGGAATGCTGAGGAAGTCATGTCGTCGTGTACCACAGGCCTACGGCCAACTACAAGGCGCTCTGTCCGCTGTGGGTCTGCCGCCAAATACCAAGTACTCTCCCAAATAGCCTATAGAGGTACTCCTCCTGGCGAGTACCACGAGTCTACTGCTAGATACCAGGATATCCTCCACCATGGGTCTGCCACCAACTACCAACCGCTCCCCATTGGTCTAGTCAAATCATGCCGAGTCGAATCTGTTAAGAAGTTGTCAGGTCTATCAGCTACAGGGTCTCCGCACTCTGTACGCTCGTCTCCAAAAGGATCCACTCCACGAGCTACTATTCGATTATCCACGTTTCATGAAGTCTCAAGTGGAAGTATCTCAATGGACCACCACGTCATAGGGTCCTTAACTCAACAGGTGGTGCGTCGATCAGACGCTCGGTCTATGAGTTATTGGAATTTTCGTCCGAGGGGCACGATTGGTTTTTTAGGTTCAATCCAACCTGAAAATACTCACACTGTGTTCAAAAATCATTTGGGATATGAAAAAGGAACTTTCTAACTATAATATTTTCATCACCATGGACGGTTCATTGATCAGACGCCTGTAGTCAATGTTATTGGTGAAAAGGTGTAAACGTTCCATAGAGGGTCCGGGTCCGATCCGACCTAGTGGGACAGACTTGGAACGTCCCTATCTGAATCTTGGTCTAAGCCAGTCCATGGGTCTGACCCGGTCCAAGTGTGTCACCCGGCCCGTGGCGGCCCGACTGTGGTGGCCTGGCCGACAGGCCGCATGGCCTTATGCCGGCTAGCTTTGTGGCCCGGTCGGCTAGCCACGGGGCCCGACTGGCCACGCCGTGCGGGGGTGCCACCCCCTGTTTTCGTAATGGAACCGGCACCTAGAACCAGTTCTGGTAACCGTGGGACCCTTCAGGTCCCACATGTAGCAGGAACTGGTGGGTGGATCAGCAGACCGCCCTCCACTGTCTGTCGTGGCCTAAGGTCTCATGTCTTCTCTATGAAGGCGTGATGGCACCGCGCCCTTGCTCTCCTTCCTCGGCCTGCCCTGTTTGTGGTTCTACAAAATGGACATGGCGTGAAGGTTCCATTCCACTCCGCCATGGCCCGCCTTGGCCGCGGCCTCCTGCTTCCCTCCACGTGGCGCGATGGTGTCGTGCACCTCCGTTGAGGCCCATCGTGGCCACAGTTCTCCTCCACGTAGTGAGGCAGTGCCATGAGCTCTTGGCGACCCGGGAGCCTTTGTGCTGCCGGTATCTTTCTCGGCCGGCCCGTCGCCGGCAGCCGTTGTTCGCCGCGGTCCGTTCCTCCATCGTCACAAACAAGATCCACCAAAGGGGGAATATCATCCATGTTGGTGCTGTCCGAAACCCCCATGTTATGTTTATAATAATTGGCATAATAAATACAAAAATATTAAGGATGTAGAACAAAAAAACAACTCAAATCCCCCTACCTATCTTGACGATAGCTCATTGATGAAGTCACAGGAAAACACGTTGTCATTTCGTTGACGTCAGGAAAGAAGAAGATGAGGATGGAATCCGAATACTTTGTGGGTGATGCTTCCCTTTCTTTCCCCGTTCGAATAAAAAGAAGATGGTGTTCGTCAAACATTGGTGGTAGGAGCATTCATCGCATTATTCGTTGAGAGGATGATGTTCTCTCTGAAGTCACTCCCAATGAATTTCCAACCAATTGAAATAATAGCTTTGTCTATTATTTAATCGTTTTCTTGAATTCAATTGAATTCAAATGATGAATTAATTAAGAAAGGGGGTTCAATTAATTCTTTTTGTGTTGGAACATTTAATGTAAGTATTATATTTATTTAATGTTATTTAAAAAACCCCAAAAACTATCATCCACTATTGTTAAAATGATACTGTGGTGAAGGTATCACTAAGAAATTATAGACGCTGCAAGTTCAACGATGTCCTTGGATTCCAGTTCCAAGCATCGCTGAAAAGTTATAAAACCCCACTCGCATGTTTACTTAACGTATCCGAGAAAATATTCAGAAATTGATTCTGGGCAGACTGGGCCTCGGAATCAAGCTCCTTCAGAAACTATGGACTCCTAAAAATACCATGAATTTATGAAAAACAAATTATGGAATTTTCGAGTCTTTACAATGAATGTGATAATAGAAACATGTACAATGTTTGATATTTATGCTCCAAATTATTGAAATGCATTAGTGGATGTCGATATGGGAGGGGTGGATTTCTAATGCCTTTGTTAAATCCCATTTATTTCCTAACATTGTATGTTTTACCTTTTTCTAAAAAAATTGGATTGTCTTTTCGTAGACTCTTAATCTCTGTGATATGATAGCTTTTCAATCATAAAATATTATTTCATCATATACAAATAAAAAGTTTTTTTTATCGTACTAATTATCTTTTATGGATTTTTTATATCATACCATATGATATAATACATACACATAGTAAAATATATATATTATATATTTATATATATATTATATGATCATTAGGGTACATATCTCTATCAATATTTTTTACCTTCACTAAAGACTAAAATATTTTTTTTTCATTACACCTTATATTGTATCATGTACAATAACATATGAAACCATACCCACATAACTATTTAGATATATTCTAAATCATTGTTCCAATTTTATAATCAATCTTCACTATGTATCACATATTATGAGATTCCATGTTAAAAATTATCCAAAACAATTTTGGATTATATCTATAAAACATTTAGATTAAATATATATGTTATAGTTAGTCCCAATTTAGTCAACCATAGTGTGTGACCCTAAAAAATTATGTAGCATTAAAAAAAATTAAATGACCTAATTAATAATTTTAAGCAAAGAGCCTCAACTAAAAAAAAGTTTCAATGATACTCATGCTAAAACAAATATGTAATGATATATATCAAACACATGTATCATTAGACCTATGTACAATAGTTTCATCTCATTCTAGAATGAAATATAGTACATTACCTATGTCCAAGACAACACATCACTACGGGACCTGGAAAATGTCAATACAATATAGTCAACTCATACATTATTTATTCTCTGAGTACATACTGAACTGCAGAGGAAAACATCACACATAATTTTTCTATAAGGATGATCACAATGAATTACCCAAATTAAAATAGATAATTTCATCTTATATACAATCGTGGTGTGGTCTCACACTTTTAGTCTATCTTAATCGAAATCCATGATGTTACACTCATCAAACACGAGGGAAATTTCATCTTAGTTGAGCTCCATAAATTCATTTAATCTATAATGTACCTATCCACCCCGATTAGCTACAAAATATGGGATTCTGAATCAATGGTGTCAAATCATTAATATTATCATGTTAAATATCTCACATACTGTAGGTAATGTGACACATCTAATAATAATGAACTCCTACTATACTAAATACATATATTATTGAAGATACCAGGTTAAATATAAAACCAATTGGGGGGGGGGGTTACTATGTTTTCTTTTAATAATTCTTATTTATAATTTAACTCTTGTTAAAAGTTAATGATGTGATTAATTCTATTGAGTCACATCCTCAACCATATGAAAAAATTAGAAATATTATCATCACATAGGCACTTTTATAAGGGTTTTCTCGAGGTGAGAGAATAATTCTTATCATGATCAACCTTTAGTTTGCCCATTGATTATTTTATCAATATAATTTTCATTGATTATGAATTCCTACAATCAGACCACAATGTTTGTGAATGTTTTAAACACTTCTCTATATGGTGAGGTTTCAACCACTTCCGACTATAATCTTTATGGAATTATTTAAACTGGAAAAACCTATAGTTCATAATATCTAGTTCTCCCTTGGGTTTTAATCATATTTTCAAAAAATAATTTCAGGATTTAGCCCTAATGGTTGGATATTATTCCAAGTATTCGTGGACTTCGTAATTATAATTATGAAACAAATATAGATCGATAGTTCACTAACATTTTAAAAATAATAATATCCATAAAAAAAGAATTCATGAATGGGATAACAATTTTAGGTCTATTAATCATGAAAAAAAAATTCTTGAAAATTTATACTTACCTTGAATACATCAATAATAATAATGTTTCAATGATCAATTCTATTTTTCCTATATTACATTGATATAGTAGTGTATTAATGTCTATCAAAATATTACCACATAAAAATTATTTTTCATTCCCTTGTAATAAATAAACAAAGAACATGTTAAATAATTACCCCAAAAAATTAAAGAACAAATCCTCATTTAAACTCATTTAAAAAATTTATTTAAATATTCAATTAAATTCATGATACTCATGAAATATGACACATAACATTTAAAAATATTGTATCTTCATAATGATTTTTTCATTAGTAATAAACAAATATGTTGTGTCATTATTTTCATTCATGAAATATCTATACTCATGAAATCATAATATATTATAAAACCCATGTTTATCATAATTTTAGAAATCCTCATATTTATGAATGAATGAATTTTTAGGGGATATAATCCACGAAATCCTGAATTGATCATTGTAGTCATGAGATGTAGGCATCATAAAGCATCAACTGGTTTGAGATTTTTTTTCTAATCAAGATGATGTTTTATTCCTTTATTAACTCGATTCTAATACCTGAAATTGAAATAGCATGCATGTATTAATTTTACATGTTGTATTATCTTATGTATCATGCATACTCTCTCACTAAATTCAATCAAGCATTTCTATAGATACACTATTTTGATGTGGGAATAATAAAAAATCATGTTCATGGTTAGAGATAAATTTTGTAGGTTCATCTAAAAATAGGTCAAGTAATGGTGACATTTTTCATCATGTGGTAGCTTCCATTAATCATGATATTCTCATATTTTTCTTAAATTATGTCACTCATCATCGATTAGGATCATTTTTCTTAATTCGGTACTTGTGTGATTAGTTGAGAGTTCATATTGTGGAATGTATATTTCATCATAAATATGAAACATCAACCATTGTTTCACACTTCATGTGGTTTCTTCATATTGATTTGTTTTAGGACTAGAATCTATTCATGTATTATCTTGGACTTTGTATGTATATTACCATCATCACAACAAATGTGGTAGCTTGGCCTAATGATTTATGATTAATTTATTGTTATCATACTCATCAATAAAAGTATTGTTGTGTGATATATACAATGATTATATTTAATATGGTAGGCTCATAATTAATAGGGTTTCCAAAGAGTGAAGATAGACACATGGATGTTGCATTATACTAACTAGGATCAAATGATCTGGTTTTTTTCCATCTGTTTTATAGGTGGACCGAAAATAGAATTCTTGGAAGTGTCCCACATTTGAGTTGTGATACTATATATTTTCCATAGTGTATCTAAATCCGACATTAAATGATTTTCAATGAAATTCGGGTCAGCACATGGCACACTCATGCACGACTGGACATATGTGTGCACCACACGCACTATGAAACATCAATGATTTCCATATGCCTCATGCACACCATATTATGTTCTCAAATTCCCTCTCAAAGCATGAATATGATAATATCTCCAATGAATACAAGGATATACAAATTGAGATGGATCATGTTTGGTTAGTTTTGTTTAGCCCGATTCTTTTTACTAACCACAAAAAAATTGTTATCCAATTTTCACAAAACCATTGTAGGAAACCATCTCAATCATTTACTCAATCTTCTTAAATTCGTTATTACATAATTTTTTTCTTCTTCTTTAAAACATGATTTCATGGGTAATAATACTTTAAAAAATTTCTCCAATTATGAAATGTACAACTCAAACATGGTATAAAAACAAGATAACTTCTTTAAAAAGGGAGATTCATTCTCCCCCATTGTGTTTTTTAACCCATGAAAATCTTTCTAAACAATAGTTCTCATTCGAGAGACCCAAAATCATTAAAATTTTTAATATGAAATCATATTCACACTACACCACAGGTTAATTTTGTTTTAATTGGACTTTATATCTTTCAAGTAAGAAACTTTTTAGTAATGTGGAAAAATTAGATCCCCCTCAATAAATACAGCTAGTTCTCATAAAAAAATCACACTTTTTAAAATCAACATAACAACTATATTAGAAAACATATTAAAATGGAAGTAGTTATGATCCTTCTCTCCACCATTGAAAACATAATATATGTCTTAGTAGGGGTATATATCAATGCTTCTTAATGAAGTTAGAGGGGCTGAACACCCATGGTAAACTACACCACCCGAAACCTATCCATTGGGAAACCCATATTAATTACATTTTCCTTTTAATGTTGTGATGGAATAAATTATAAATCAATGTCTCAATTTTAAATTTTCTACTTTATCAAGTGATAAAAATTATCATTATTATTAGACATTTAGTGTTGCATTTGATTTAATGAAATTTCATTAACAATCTGATTATCATAGTGAAATTTGAGAATTTTTCCAACTTTAACGTTAAATCATTTAATTCCTCTTTCATAAAAATTTACTAAGGGTATGAACTTGTTTTAGAACTATATTCTACCACTCTAGTACTTACTGTGACTATGTTTTATTTTATATAGTTCCAACTCACAAAACAGTCTCCTAATAAGAAAATCCCACCCATGATGGACCTTCCATCATCATAGTAACCTTACCAATCAATATATAATAATAAAAACCAATATATTCAATTTTATAAATTATTATAAATAAATACATAGATCATAGTCAATTTGGAAAATCTTAGAACCATTTTGTTGTCATAATATGTTACTCCATTAGTTTACCTAGATATATTGCAAAGAGACCTATCATATAAACATGATGTGGTTTGGGTGTTTTTATATAATGATGGATACCAATCAGAATTATAAAATATCTTTAATTATAAACACTATCATAAAAATTCATATATAATTTAATCCCTACATGAATGGGAATATATACTATCTTTGACTAATCCATTTCAAAATTCTTCAACAACTCGTTAGAATAATTCCCTTTGGTTAAGAAAATAATATTTTCAACTTTTAACAATTGTATTCCCAAGAAGTTTCATAGCTAACGAAGAATGGAAATCTCAATTTATATATTTATATTGTTTTAAAATTTATCACAAAAATACATAACATAATGTATAAATATTATATCACCAGTGTACCCAATGACATTAAGTTAGCATTATTTCTATTCGTTGATATATATATATAATGTTATAAAATTTACCACTATTTAATTTTATCTTATTGAAATGGATATAAATTATTGAATAGAAGATCCTTTGACCATGTATTATTACATAATGATATTATTAATATTTGAAAAAATACCCATAATTATCAAGTGTAGACCATCTTTTTGTGAAATTCAATCCTCTTCCTAAGGATCACTATTTTTAAAGTAGGATTTGAAATCCATTTGAAAAATTTTATACTGCCTATATGTCTCCAGTGAAAAAGAATATCCAAATAGTATGTAACCTTATAAAAGGTATAAATATTTCTATTAAATCTACTCATTCTATTCAATGTTACCATTTCAAAATATTCTGTGTTTGTTCTTGAAAATATTTCTCTAGTCATTTATCTTATTCTTAAATACCCACTTAGTCTGAAGTAATTTTTTATTATAAATTCTTATAATAAAATCTCCTATGGAATTCATTTTAGTCTAACTACCTATTAATGTATAAACAGAGTATACTCCTTTTGTTCAAAAGATTCATTAATTTAATGTTGTTCTACCTGAGGTATGACTGATGTCTAATTTTATGGCCTGAGTCATCTTCTAGTAAATTGTGTTGTAGGAACATCATGTAATTTCATTATTCTTGTTTTTAAAGGTGTATTCAATTTTCCAATAATATTCTCTATCCCCATTTGTTCTTTTATCCTTAGAAAAAAATTAATTCAATATAGCTCATTATTCACCATTTGATTAATCTCATTCATCATCTTCCTCTCCTGGGTTTGCCTCAATGTTCATTTCATTGTATTATCTCATAATTTTCTCATTATATCCATCACGTTTAATAAAAAATAATGTATCTGAAACAAAAATTACATTTATTTAATAATATTAACACCATAACTATCAATAATCACTTTAATAATCTTTTTCCATCATCTGTATCATTTCCCATTGATTGATAACTGAGAATGAGAATTTCCAAGCCTTCTCATTGAATTTTCCACACTTGATTCTTTAATAAAAAAATACCAGCGCTTTTATATAATATTGAGTAAATCACAACAGTAATTTTTTATACCACGCCTGGAATGATGTTTTATTTAATTTCGGACTTAAATTCATTGATTTTGATCATGTATAACAATGTGCATTGCTTCTATTCAAAAGAATTTTTAACATTCAAACACTCTAAGAATAAGACTACTAATATGAAAAATGGTTTTATTCATTGTCTCTATAATCCCATTCAGTTGAGGTGTGTAAGGTTTGTTTTATTGATGCCTAAAACTATACATACCATGTTAGGACTAGAATGTACTATGTATTGGATCAGACCACTAATGTCAATATTTTTGTTAAAATATGGTGTTAGGGATATTCTAAACTATCACGGTGACATAATTGAAACAAATTTCAAAATATCTAGTTATATGAATAGTGTTTCATGTTTTGTAAATACTATCATCTGTGGGTCACATTAGTGAATCACATCTGTGAGTCATTGGTCAGCTAATCACGTTGTTGAATCATGTTAGGGAGTTATTTTTCAGTGTGCTGCATCGATTTATTGCATTAGTTAATCACTTTGGTGAATTACGCCAGTTATTCATCTCTCGGTGAGTCACATAAGGGACTGACATCAGTGAATCATATGTGGATAGGTCATGTTTGTGAATTTCATTAGTGAGTCATGTCAGTGAGTCATCTTTTAGTAGGTTGTCTATCGCTAGGTCACCTATCAGTTGGTTATCTATCAGTAGGTCGTCTGTCAGTAGGTACTATTTTGGTAGGTCATCTACTGGTAGGTGTTTTATTTGTAGGTCATATATCGAGAGTTCATCTATCTGTAGGTCATCTGTCGATAGGTTTTCTATCGGTAGGTTATCTTTCTGTCAATGTACATTGTTTTAATAACGGTTGGTTAATAGTGTTTACAAATTCCGAGGATTCCACCCCTTTTAAGATTTATTTGATGTAAAACACAATCAAAGATTGTTTTATGGGACATAAGTCCAATTCAAAGCCAATAAATCCTATTTTAATTACACTAAGTGTTAGGGTGATTTTAAATGGTAAAATAATTTGATCTTTGACACCTCTGGTATTAATGGAAAATCAATTCTATCTTAAATCATTGCTTCGTTTAGGTTTTCAATAGGGATGATATATAATCTTTTATTTTTATTCCTTCTTTTTATCTTTTGTATGGGACACCCAAATTTATTCCCCCCATAGGATTCAAAAATTGAACTTCCTTCTTTGTATCGTTTCCTTTTCCTACTAGAAATGCACCCCCTATTTTTGTTCGAACAAGAACTGTTGATCGGTCTTTTATATAATATAATTTTGACATCTTTTATTCTTGGTTTCTTGATCTATTATCTCTCAATTCTCCTTTCCATATGATGGAATGTGATATCCATGATTCTAATAGAGAATTTTTGGTTGTTGGTTGCTATGTTGGGGTCGTGACGTCCTCAGGTGGATGCAGTTGTCACGAGAGAGTAGATTATGATCCTTTGTGTAGTATCATTTTCATGAAAAAAATTTCAAAAACCATTTGAGGTATCTGATTCCTAGATTTTATATTCTATTTATGTTCATTAGTATAGTTATCGTGTTCTACCCTTATATCATAATGAAATTTTCATAAAAAAATCCTTTAACCAGATTAATGATTTTGTATCGATTGTTTGCTGTTGCCTCTTATTTTTCGATATATTTCGTTATTTATGCCTTCATATTTTCATGTTGTTCTTTAAGGAAATATGTAAATAATGTAATGCTAAAATTAATTATAAATTAATTTGACAAATATTAAGAGGTATGTTAATGATCTCGATTATTGTTGTTATAAATTGATTATAATCAAATAGATGAGGTCATTCATATTTAATTTAGGTAGTTAATTCCAGATATAATAAATTAATAGTAATGTGATAAAATATATTCCCTTTTATAGTTATACTTTACCCTCATTATTGTAAATGTAATGGAACCTTATGCTTTGGAGCTGTGAGTTCTAATTGTTTTTGAAGGTTAAGTGCCATGTTTAGGGTCAAGAGACCAATTCTTATGTTGTTTGTTTCCTACTACTTTTGTTGTGGCGTGAGCCTAGGATGGATTTTCCTGGAAGGCTATTGTGTTATGTGGGTGTAGGAAGGCCTAGTCGTGGTGGTGGATTCATTTGACCCCTGGAGTGGCGAGATGCATCAATTTATGCATGGGGGTGTCTGGGAGGAAAATGGGGATGGTAGAAGAGGTTGAAGCTGGGCTTATCGTAGATTTGAATTTTGAATACATGATAATATGTTAAATATTTATCTACATTATGTTCCCCACTACATAAGTTATATCATCATTATTAACCACCTTCCAAAAGAAATGATGATGCACATGGTATTCCACATGATTTCTATGCTTAGCTTCTCTAGGATATATGGGTCTGCGCTCCTACTATAGGTGGAAAAAATCAATGATTAGTTTATCTACTCACCATATTGAGCCACTTGTGTTTGGTATCCTATAATGCTTTCATAAAATACCTGTAATTTTGGAAGAGTTATAATGATATTAAAAATTATTGAATGAATGATGTTGAACCCATGGGGTTGGATCTTACTAGGATACAATGTTGAGGCCCCAAATTAAAGGAACTATGGACTCAGTTTAGTTATTATTGAAGTTCATGGATTTTTTTGAGATTCTGATGATATTTACTGTGGGAATTATATTGGTTAATTAATTGTTAATTTATTAAAATATTTCTTAATAGATAAAAAGGGATAAGAAATATAGTATATCTCTAAAAATGATTTTGTGCTTCATGGATATCTATTCATAACATTGAAGTCCACAAGTCTAATAGACATTAGCTACAGTTGAGTCTAAGACTAGGTTTTTTCACATATTGTTGTTGTGAGATATATTATATCATGTAATATTTCTGTTTTTATTTTTTCCACAACCCTGTCAGTTAGGAATACTGACACCTTTAGGATTATAGGCCCTATGGTGGTTTCCCCAGCATCCCCATTGGAGGATAGATGGTTGACATCCCCCTTTGGCCACATTATCTTTTCTTGGTAGTGACATTGTTTAGTATGTAAAGGGGTTATTTTTTCAAATATATGTGTGTTTTGAGGGCTGTAATGGATTGTGGTTATTTCACACACATATATTCTGAATACAAATTTATATGTGCTACTATGGGTATAACATGTATAGGATGTGATGGCTGGATAATCCTTATTCAGCGTACGGGATGTTATGGATTGGGATATAATAATCGATGTATTATACATGTTAAGGAGGATATGGTGGCTCTATAAAACTACCTGGTTACTTCTGGTTATGTTGATGATGTGGTGCTTCATCGCGGTGTCTGTGGGAAAGTCTCTATTTTGCATGAGGATCATGTTGTGGTGTTATCCTAGGGGTCTATGGAAGTTCTTTTTTGGAGATATATGATCAAGAAGTGTGAAATTAGGGGAAATAGGAAAACCAATGGGGATGTGGTAGCTGCGTACCCGTGATATTGTTTGTTATATTATATACTCTTGATGTGATACATGGTCAGATTAGCCATGGTGAGGGTGGGAACTTAGTATACATGTTTATGAGACGAGTTTGTTTCACTTGTTTTTCTATGATCTTTAGCATGATTTCATTTCATTATCATGAAAGGTTATGGGTAGGATCCTACTTAGTGTACTATAATACTCACCATACATTATATAAACCATTTTTCAAGTCACTAGTAGAAGGTTGGAGATCATGATGGTTACCCCCAGCTTGTGGGTTTCGTAGGAGCTGTTTGGGCTTCATGGTCGATGTCATTTTATCTTCTATTATTACTTTTAGTGTTCTCTTTTAGTTATAGTAGTTCCTAACTGACATTACATATGTGTATCGGGGTTTCATTTTATATTTTATTCTAATTTGGAGTAGTCTTTTGTCTATTTTCTCTCTATGTCTTCCCCATTTGTTCTCAGAAAGGGAAATGCCTCCCATTTGTGTTTTTACTATTTCCTTGGTGCTGGTATCCATCTCAGGGCCTACTAGAGGAGGGAATCATGGGTTTCTTATCTCTCTTCTCACAATTTCATCTCAGGATAGGTAAATTTAGGGTGAGGGGGTTGTGACAGAGTATTATCATAGGTCGGAGTTTGGGATATGATGGATTTTGGAGATAGAAATAGGATAGGATTCCTTGGTTGGTTGGGAAATAGTGTCAGTCATGTTTAGAAAGTTCTACAAACACTTGATACAAGATGAGACACATTTATTTATCCCCCCCTTGTGAAGTAATGAACAAATAATTTTGTTTAAAATTGTTTACTAAATAAGGTGTCACATGTTGTATAGTAGTGACCTAGGAATGGATCATTCATCATTCATAGAAAGTGCTATAAATACTAGACACTAGGTGAGAAACATGTATTTATCACCCCCATGATATGATGTACTGATAATTATGTATATGATGGATACAAAATGATGTGACACTTATTGTAGAGTACAGACCTAGGAAACGATCATGCATCATTATTATTTGTGCATGTGTTTGAATGGGTAGAACATAGGATTGGTAAACCTAAAATCAATATAATATAATAATTAATTAATATTAAAGTCATCGATATTCTAGGTTTATGATCTGTAATTATTTTTTCATTTTCAGGTATAGCTCTATTATGACATCTTCATCATGTTAATGAAAATATGTTTAGCATGTTTCACCCAAGGATCATCATAGAGTAGATTTTGAGGATAATAAAACATGGGGGAGGACACTCTGAGCTTCGTAGAGCCATAGTATGCTAATGTACGTGGAAGACGTTTTAAATTCTATCAGAAAATACAGGTAGGAGGACGTCGAGATATTTTTCGGTTTGATTTGTGCATTTAAAGAGAAATTGGAACAATTGGTTTTGACAATGATGCATGGGGCTACAGGGAAGTGGTGATTATTATTCCTTGTGTATCAAAAGGAGTCGATAGTCTAATGGGAGAAGTTTTGAGAGAACGTCAGATCGATGTTTCTTTCTATGACCACGAAGTTTGCCATTCTCAATTCATTGCTTACCCTTCGTTGTGGAAACTCAATTGTGTGAGTGTTCAGGATTCATTTCAAGAACCGTTAACAATATTCTTTATAGATTCTTATACATGAGGACGAATGTGCGAAGCATTTCTAAGAGACATTGCATCTAATGTTCTAGTGCCTTGTCACTCTGTTTATGTTCCTGACATATCTCAAGGTGCTGGAAAATGTGGATGTCATTCAAATAATTTTAACCAAAACCGGATCATCATGATATGGAATTTATCAGGATTCCTCCCAAAGTATATTTATGGCCTAGGGTTCTTGGTTTTAATGGATGAAGAGTCTTTGTTCAGCAATGGGTAGGTCCTGACCCTCATTAGCTCATTTCTCAAGGGGGAGTAGCTATCAGACCTCTTAAAAGGGATCATGAAGTTGTTTTTCATGTGTAGAATAGGGTCATCAGTAAGGATATTTCCCAAAATTCTGATAAGTTGTCATGCATTAGGTAATCCACATCAGGCGCCTCCATTGGGGAAGTTCTATATGAGCAATCAATAGGAGTTGGCCCCAATTTTTGACCAGTAGATGGAATATAGGGATGAAAGAGGATAGCCTGAAGATGATCCCATTCCACATAGAGAAGATCATGGACATGCAGGTGGTCATTATCAAGCCTAGAGTGGCCATGTAGCATGTTGTTGTAAGATTCATGCTTTAGTGTTTCCATCACCAGGAAAGCTATACATCATTCGAGTTAACCTTTCCTTATTTTATCCTTGGGTGAATTCATCAACTGATTCTATACTAGAAGAAACCATTATATCACCTACCATTTTCCATTCCATGGGACCTAAGGTAGTGAGGCATCTAGTTCCCCTGGAATTGACTTCATCATTTGGAGCTCAAGCTGAATTTTTTGAAAAGATTATGAGATCTAGAATCGGGGAAGCACTGCTCATGGGGAGATTTTCTATGTTTATGTATTAAACAAAATTATGTCACACTATTCATGTATTGGTTTTATTCTTTGCATGATATAATAGATCACATTCTTAGGTAGGTGGTGTTTATAGATGCTATGGGAGATCCAATTTTGATTTTTGGTGTGTGAGACACTCAGATGTATCATAGGTGTTTTCCTTCATTTACATCATTGATGTTGGTCTAATGCTGAGATCCATGGTGGATTAGCTATTTTTGTTTCCTAGGATCATAGAATATTACCTTGAAGTATTTCTAGAAGAGGATAATGCGTTACCCCCTTTTTGGGAGATTGAGTTCCGGATCGATCTGCAGCCAGGCATGTCTCTTATCTCGATATCTCCATACAGGATGGTGCCTTCAATGTTGTGATAGCTATGTATACATATTAATGGACTATTGTAGTGTTTTTTTTATCCGAGTGTGTCACTATAGGGTAGACTAGTTTTTTTATAAAGATGGATGATTACAATTTGCAGTTGTGTATCAATTATCTATTCTTTACAGAGTGATAGTAAATAACCGCCATCATCATTGGTATATTTAGGACTTTTTTTATCAACTAAAGTGTGAATGATGGTTTTGAAATATTGACTTGCATTAAAGATACAATCAGACGCATCTGCAGTTTGGTGATATCCAAACTATTGCATTCTATTATTATCAGGGGAATTTACAGTTCATGGGGAAGCCCCTCATTGTGGAAAATGCCCAAGATATGTTTAGGGGGATAATGAAATCATTGATCAATGAGTTCCTGGATATTTTTGTGGTAGTTTTCATTGGTGACATACTTGTGTTCTCTTGGATTTTGGAGGAGCATTTGGAGCATCTTGGTGCCATTTTTAGAGTTATTCACTATGAAAAGATGTTCATTAAGTTTTCAAAGAGAGAGTTTTGAGCACAAGAGGTTTGGTTCTTGGGGAATGTTATGGAAATTTATGGAATATTTGTCAATTCATTGAAGATTGAAGCAGTTGTGTATAGGAAATACCCCATTATAGTGGCATATGTGTGAAGTTCCCTTGGTTTTGAAGGCTATTATAGAGTTTGTTTTTAGCTGGCTTATCAGGGGTAGTGACTCCTCTGACAGCATTGACCGATAATGATTAGGTGTTCTTGTGAACTGGTCAGTGCATAAGACTTTTTAGTATCTAAAAGAGATGTTGTTCAGTGATATGGTTCATTGTTTTCAAGAAGAATGAGTTCAGATTTATGTCTTATGTGATGATTCGCGTATGGGGTTAGGCTATATTTTGATGCACTTGGGATTCATCATTTCTTATGGGTATTAGTTATTATGATTCCATGATCTTATCTATTCCAACCAATATATTGAGATGGTTGTAGTGGTTCATGCTTTGATGTTGTGGAGACATTACCTCATCGATGAATTTTTT
Organism: Viscum album; assembly: GCA_963277665.1. Classification (NCBI taxonomy): domain Eukaryota; kingdom Viridiplantae; phylum Streptophyta; class Magnoliopsida; order Santalales; family Viscaceae; genus Viscum; species Viscum album. The sequence goes on from OY728127.1 coordinate 118,819,278, forward strand.
TGTTTTTCAGCAATAAAAAAATCAGGAAGTATGTTTCCCCCCCTTTGTGACAGGAACATCTTACAGTGTCATGGAAAGTAGTTCCTAGAGAATAATGACTTTGAAATTTCATATAAACCTGGGAAAGATAATTCTATAGGCGATTATCTATGAAAGAAGTCGTGTAGCAATGCAGGGCGTTAATCAGGTTCTTCTATTAGAATGATGGAAGAATATATAGAATTACATCTAGATATGGGGTAACATGGGTTAAATGGTGGTATTTTCTAGAAGATGGTACAGTCATATATTTTACAGTTTGTAGAAGAGTCCCAGTTTGGGTATCATGATGTGGTTGGCTGGAGAGACTGAGTTGTTTGTAGATAAGTCCCTGATGGTTGGTCTACGTTGAACTACACTGGGTGTAGATTTAGGGAAGGATTTTTATTCATTTGGCATCACATGAGATGGTTCTTAGAGAGTTCCATTGTTCACCCTTAATATTACATCCTACCATGACAATGATGTATCGAGCAGTTGGGAGTTAGTTTTTGTGTTCTATGTTTAAGAATGTAGTTGCAGAGTTTGTGTCTCGATGCTTTGTTTGTTGGAAGGTGAAGAATGAGCACTATTTTCCATGTGGTTTTCACCAGATTCTAGATGACCCTCATTGAATATGGGAGGACAATTTGATGTAATTTTTACAGATTTACTTAGAACGTAGGGATACTATGATTCTATATGGGTGGTAAAGGATCATTTGATGAAATCAACCTACATTATAACAATCAAGGAGATGCGATCAAGGGAATTTTTGTAGAGTTTGTATCTAGAAAAGGTACTGAGAATTCACAGAGTCCATAGGAGGATCATTTTTGATCTAGATCCTTATTTTACCACTAGCATGTGGAGAGGTCTTTGGGATGTTTTTGGTTCCCAAATATTCCTTAGAACTATTTTCTATCCACAGATGGATGGTTAGACAGATCTGACCGTCCAAACACTAGAAGAAATGTTGTTCTCTTGTTTCCTGAATTTTGGAGGTTCATGGATAAGAACCTACCCTTCATAGAGTTTTCATAAAAAATTTATTTCACTCTACCATCAGTATAAAACCATTTGGAGAATTTTACATATGTCATTTCATTTCTTCATTCAGCTGGACTGGGGTTGAAGAGTCCACAATTCTTGGGTTGGAACTGGTAGAAAACATGATAGAGGTGGTTTAGGTGATCCGTGAGTTGATGAAGGAATCAAAGGATAATTCAAAGTCTTATACCGATCATCAGAGGTGACTAATGGAGACTGACATTGGGGATCACATGTTTTCAAAGGTGACTCCCCATCATGGTATGCGAAGGTCTAGTCATGAGAGTTAACATTCTCTCCAGTTTGTTGGGCCATTTGAGGTGTTGGATCGTATCAGAGCCATGTCATATCTGGTACCACTTCCCCCATATATGAGATGGGTCAATGAATTGTTTCATGTTTCATCTATCCATCATTATCTTTATGATGAATCTCAAATCATCGCTTAGGGGTAGATTGATGTTTATGATGAAGCATCCTTCGAGGAGAATACTATAGTTATCCTGGACCGCAAGGAGATGGTGTTGGGCAGTCATGATATCCCCTTGGTTCTTTTATTATGGTAGAACAGTGGCATGGGGGAGAGTAATTAGGAACATCAGTCACATATACCTACTTAATATTCCATTAATTTTGATGTGTTTCCCTTATCTTGTAACACTATTTATTTAGTGTATATAACAAATTTCTTCTATGACATGACTTTATCTGATTGATTTTAGTGAGTTTCATTTTTTTGATAGGTATCTCACCTAGGAGAGTGTTTATGAAATTGTTTTATTTTTCAAATGGTTTTTGGTGGTTCCTTCGATGAATTTTTTGTCATCATTTGGTTACGAGTGCCTTGAGAGATATCACGAATGGTTTTAGACCCACTTTTTGGGTTCGTTTTGGATTCATGAGTTTGAGAATGTTTTGAGTGGTTTCTATGGAAATTAACATATCTCTCTACTCGATTCCATTATTGAATTCTATTGATCGCAGTGTTTTGGGATGTCAACGAACCATAATTCCAACACATTGTAAAATTTTCATTTCAATGAATAGTTTTTCTTGTTCTTTAAATAGTTTCATCAGTGAGTCATGATAGTGTCTTGTTCCAATGATTCATCTAACCATGCATCACATCAATGAATCACATTGGTGAGTTCTGTTAGTGGCTTGTGTGGGTAAATCGCGTCGATGAGTTATATGTAGTTGAGTCATGTCGGTGACTACCTTTGGCTACTCACATTATAAATTCATCTTTCTGTATGTCACATTGGTGAATAACATCAGTGACTTGCATCAGTGAGTCATATATTGGTAGGTTGTCTGTTGGTTTGTCTTCTATCGGTAGGTCACCGGTTGGAAGATCATCTTTTTGTAGTTCTTCTATTGATAGGTCCTATTTCAATAGGTTATCTGTTGTTAGGTCTTCTATCGGTATGTCATATTTCAGTAGGTCATATATCTATAAGTCATTTGTTGGAAGGTCATCTGTCAGTAGGTGTACAATATTTCCAGAACTGTAGGTGAACAATGGTTCCAGCATCCTACAACTTTTCCCCTTCGACATGTTCAATGACATAAAATGCATTAAAAGGGATTTATTAAGGGATATAATTTTTATTCAAAGCCCTAAACTTCTAATTTAATTTTCATAAGTATCTTGGTTCCTTTACACAGTCAAATCATATGATCTTTGACCGATATGTTCTTAATTTCAAATCCAGTGTATCATAAACCACTACTTCATTTAAATTTTAAAAAGGGATGAGATATAGTCCTCCCTAGTTCATCTTTATTATATTCATTTATGTGGGATACACATCTTTCTTACTCCAATAGGATTCGTGCGATTGAACATCAATCCTTGGATTGTTCCCCCTTTGATTGTTTCCTACTGCATGTTCACCCCATGTTTTAGTGCAACGAGGAAGTGTCTATCCATCATCGATTTATGGTATGTTCTTCCTCTATTATTTTAGATTCCCAGATCTATTCCCTCGCACTTTTTCTTTTTATCTGATCGCATGTGATCTCCATTATTCTAAAATATTATTTTGGGTTTTTGGTTGGTAGAGTGGTGTTGCGACATCCTAGAGTGGATGTAGTTGCTATGAGCGAGGTGATCATGATCAATTGTGATGGATCATTCTCATGAAATTAACATCAAAATACACTCTGGGTAAGAGATTAATGGATTATATATTCTATTTACATGTTGTATTAGAGTTAGCATGATTCATCCCTGAGATGACAATGAAATTGGAATATTAAATACTTAAACATGATAAAAGAATTGGTATTGATCATATATTGTTTCCTATTATTTTACATGATAGATTGATATATAAGACTTATTTTATATCATGTATTACTCAATGGAAATTGGTAATTAACATAAATAAGGAAGTAATTGTAAATTAATTTCCCAATGATTAACAGGCATGTTAATGAACATTGTTGTTGTTGTTTTTGTTGAAAATTAATTATAATAAAGTAGATGTTGTCATGAATGTATACTTAATATACTTAATAAAAAATGGAATAAATAACTGGTCATATGACAAATGATTACACCTTGATGGGTTCTGAGTTACCATCCTTCATGTAAATGTCAATGCTCCTTATGTTTTGGAGTTGTGAGTGTTCATTGTGTGTGAAGGCGGGGTGCCTTGTTTAGTTTTAAGGGACCCATTTCATTGTTGTTTGATTCCTGCTACTTGTGTTTTTGTGTGAGCATGAGTTAGCTATTCCTAGAAGGTTTTTGTAGTTTGTGGGGGTAGGGAGGCCTAATGGTGGTGGTGGTAGTAGTTGACGCATAGAGGGGCGAGATTCATCAGTTTATGAATGTGTGTGTTGGGGAGGATACCATGTATGATGAAACAAGTTGAGGCTATGATTAAACATATATTTGAATGTTGAATGCTTGTTAATATGTTTTTATTTTATATTTCATTACTTTACCCCCATCATAATTTATTGGGCCTTTAATACCCACCTTATAAAGACGCATTGAATAACAAGGTACACCATAAGATTTTCGGTTTTAGCTTATCGAGGATAGATGGGGTAACACTCCTGCAATAGGTTGAAAAAATTGGACGGGTAGTAAATATACTAACCATGTTAATAACATTGTGTATTGTATCATATATTTATTTCATAAAATACGTATCATTATGGGAAAATTATAATGATGTTAATAAATGATGTAAAAAGTAAAATTGAACCCATAGGGTTAGAGCTTACTGGGATACAATAACGAGTTTACAATTTAAAGGAACTATGGACTCTCCCTTGAGGACATGGAACTTTCTTGTGATTAGAATTAAATATTACATGGAAAATATCATGGTTAATTAATGGTTAGATAATTTATCAATATAACATGAAACTGATAATAAATGAAAAGTAACATAATGTTTCTTATATAATTATTGTGTGATTATAGGATATCTATTCTTAGTAGTTTATGTTGGGATTACAAGAGTCAATATCTATAGTTGATTCTATGAAAATGTTTTTCACATAGTGTGGTTGTGGGATATATTGAATGATGTACATTTTTTTGTTTCTATATACTACCCCAACCTTTCGGTTAGGGCGATTGACACCCTTGGTATTTTGATTCCTAGGGGATGTTTCCCAAACATTCTAGTGGGAGGATAGATAAGTGAATTCCACCATTGGACCCACACTCATCTCTTCGTATTTATGTGTGCTATTATATATGGTAGTTAGTATTTACCATATATGTGTGTAGAGGGATGTAATGGCTGGTAGTTATTTCCAACAAATATATTCTGAATATATTTTCCTAGGTGATACAATGAGTATAACATGTATAGTGTGTTATGTATTGAGGATTCTTACTCACCGTATGGGAGGAAATGTATTGCGGTATAATACTCTATGTATGATACATATTACGTGGGATATGGTGGATCCCAAAAACTACATGGTTACTTCTTTTTGTATACATGGTGTGCTACTTCGCCCTGGTGTCTAAAGTGAATCCTTTGCATTTCACTAGGTTCATGTTGTCATACTCACCCAGGATTTTTCAGGCATGCCTTATTGGAGATAGATTCACAATAAATTTGTTTTTGGATAAATTTAAAAAGCCAGTGGGGAAGCAGTAGAGTGGTATCCTTTATTTTCATTATTATATTATATACTCTTGTATGTGATACTTTTTTAGAGTATCCGTGTTGAGGTTCAGAACGTAGTATAACTATTTAGATGACATGTTAGTTTCACTTATGGTTCACTGTTATTTAGAAATATTTCATTAATTTTTCATGATATGAACTAGGGAGGATCCTACTGAGTCTACTATTATACTCACCCTACATTATATAAACTATTTTTCAGGTCACTAGGATAAGGTTAGAGTTTATGTTGGTTACTACTAGCTTGGGGGGTTTTGTAGGAGATGTTTGAGAATTGTGGCCTCTCCCATTTTACCTTAATCAGGTAATTTCAGTTGTAGTAGTTCTTTCATGACATTATTTATGTGTAAATAGATTTATTTTTATATTTTACTCTAAGGTGGAGGTGGTTGGTGTCTATAATATCTATCTCTTTTGTTTGTGTTTTCTTAAAGGGAAAAGCCTCCCAATTGTGTGTTTATTATACTCCTGGTGTTAGTTACCAACCGAGGGCCTACTGGAGGTAGGATAGGGGGTTATTATTTCTCTTATCACATTTCTAGACAAGTAGGGGTACACATTGTGGGGAGTTGGTCGATTCACACAACATGTATAACACATCCCAATATTAATTCTCAGATTTTCATTTTGAATTTCATGTTCTCTTTCATCATACCTTTTATAAAAATTCAAAATATATGCTTCCAGTGACATAATATTAATAAATAATTAAATTTCATTCTTATATAGACATCAATGGATATAATAATGCACAACTCTACTTTAAATATTTTTGCCTCATGGGTCCACACAAATCGTAGGGTACTAATTAATAAGGTCTTTTCTATTGTTTCTCCTCTATTTTTTGTCTCCCTTTATCGTTTTTCCCTCATTCAAAGGATTTGAAAATAATATATCTATAAAAAAATAAATTGAGGAAAATATCTCATTTCATTTTCATAAGATTATTTACACATATTCTTTTAACCAATTTTCCTATTTCTTTTATGCCAAATATGGGTTTTCTCCCTATTATTAGAAAAAAATATTTATCTGAATCTATAATTAGGAAAAATTGACACTATTCCTTTATATTGTTTTTATGATCACCCCATAATTAAATATTTTATTGAAAAAAGTTTTATTTTTGATGATAGCCTCACTACCCAAATCATATAACTGGATTTCACTCAAAAAGTTATTCTGGATCTAATAAAAAAGTACATCCAATTAGGAATTTACTAAATTTTGTTCCATGAAAATCATAAAAATCCATTTCTTCATCATAACATTTATTTTAAAAATTAACTACACCACTAAAATTATATTTGATAAATTTCATGATCATGGTATCACCATTCATGTGTGATGATTAACCTCTACCAAAAAATTACGGTGTCCTCTATTCATGAGTTTTAAACAAAACATTATTAATCAAAGATATTTATATCTAATTTATGGATAATTATATCCTTCCTTATGAAATGTTTTATTGTTACCCTTGATGTATAATAATACACTATTTAAATTTTTTTCATGTTTTATGAAACCATGATTTATTTTTTTCAATGTAAATGAATCTATTTTGAGTAGTCACACCTACTAGTATGCCCAATTAATATTTCCTTAAACTAGATACTTTGATCCTATTTTTTAAATAACAACCCCAAAACCCTGGATCTCAAAAATTATAAGGTAGTTGGATATTATACTAGTAACTGCACAATTTAGGTAAAAAGGATCTGTAACATATGTAATTATCCATAATGTTAGATATCTTACAATTAATTGAATATATATTCAAAAATCAACTTGTTGTTTTGATAAAAGATCAGTCTTATCATGCCATTATTTTGAATATTCCTTCTTATCCTAATCGATATATAAAAATTTGATAAAAGATGACATAATTTTTTTATTTATCTCAATCTATAATTTTCTATAAATATTTATGGGGCCTGAATTTTTAGACTATATAGATTTATAAGTTTCATGTTTAACAAAATCATGATTTACTTGAACCAATGAACATGAATTCATAAACTTTTAGGGTAACTCATCTCTAAATTCACCTAATATTTTGAAGTCAATATTTATATTTCAATGAGTTTTTTTACATTCGAGACACCTTTATTTATAAAAACTTATTTTTCTTATTGACAGTAAAGCATAATGACTGATTATTTTATTATTATATCCATCTTATATACATTAAATTTGAGAAATTTATTATTTTTAATTTATTATCTCTCTTTATTGTGAAAATAATATTAAAAATTCTTTATCGTATTAATATCCTTATTGAATTTTTTTTCTTTCTTTCATGAGTTCAATATTGTTTTCTAAGAAAACAACATGCTCAATCATTAACATATAAATCTTTTAAAAAACATCTCCATCATCTTATCAACCATAAGAAATATCATGTTTAATTTAAAAAAATCCATAAAATTATTATTATTTCAATCACATTACATTTATGACATGTCACTTAGATAAGATTATATTTTCCCCTTCATAACTCAATAATATTCATTTTTTCCTAATAGATGGTTTATTTTTTTACCATATTTCCTATAACTTGTAAACAATTTACATTTTAATATCCATTGTAACTTTTCTTCTTCTTAATCATCAATCTCCATAGCCTTCTTCTTCATAGAGGTACTGTAGAAAAATATCGAATTTTTACACATCTAAAAAACTAATGTGGAATTGTTTAATTATATTTTACTTTTCCATATTTAGTATTTTTGAGATACGAGAACAATGATTTCCTTACGAATCTCATCACTGATATCATCACTATCTAAATCCTTGGGCGTTAAAAACTTTATTAGTAAACTGTTTTAAATTATTCAGGGATTTGATATAAATTTCATATTTTATATTTCTCTTGTAAACTGGTTCCTATTCTCATAACATAATTCAAGAGGATGTTGTGATATTAATCATGATATATTACATAAATTTCATGAAAATCCAGGATCCTTTAGTGAAATTTATTTAGAAAGTGTATAATTTTTTCTTTGATCACATTTTATGCATCTATATTATCTCTAAATCCTATGATATGGCTATTTATCTCGTTCATCATAGTAATACAGTCATTGAAATTATCAACATCACCCATTCTGGTGTCATCAAATTTATCCCTCCAAATATTCAATTTTTCATTTTTTATCTTAAATTTGCATTCATACATATTCTGGAGATTCACCCATATTTCCGTTTTTATCTATATACCAATAACCATGTTGAAAAAAATCTTATACAAATATGAAAATATTGAATTTATTTATTTTCCATAATTAGTGAGATCCCACTTTCCCAAAATATCATTAAAGTATCCCTTTTTATAGTTGGCTAACCATAAATAATTATATATACCAAATTATCTCCTAAAAATCTCTCTAGTATTATATTAATCCTTCATTTTTTAGAAATCCTTCCATGTTATCCCATTGGTGCAAACCAAAAAGAGTTACCCGATTAAGATATAACACCCTCCCTCAAGCACCATTATTTAATTTTCATTATAAACCACATCAATTAATATTAATAAATTATGATAAAAAATTTACATCCAAATTAAACATATATTAAGTTATTATATGTTTTTTAACTACTCTCACATACTCATCCATCTAATGTGAATCAAATATACTATTCATGTGTACGAAGAACTACCGCTTGAAGAAACGATGATAGATCATTTTTTTACCACCTTTAATTGCATCAAATTTTATGTAAATTGAATTTATATACGATAAATATGATATATATCATGTTTTTTTATAATTTAATTATTTTATAAAACATGAATTTATACAGTCTATCTTTTGTAAACACGATGACTTCATTTGTGGATGTGTGGACTACCGCCTCCTCAGAGTGATAGAATTCATTCCCATTATACAAGGAATATACTGATGATGGGTTTATTGAAATTATAGAATATAAATTACATAAATGTTATACTGAAATAATGTTATATATGTACATTTATATCATTTTAATTATATAATTTTATATGATAATAAAAATAAAAATAATGTTCATGCAAATGTATGGCTTACTGTCTCCATGAACTGGATGTTCCATTTTCATACATACAAATTATGTAGATTATTATCATACACATGAAATTAATATAAATTATATTTATATACTTTTTACAATCTTGAATTCATGACATATGTATTGGGTATAAAGATATAACAAATTATGGCACATGGGAAAAACAAAGCAGATAATACCGGAAATGAAACCTTAACATAGAATTATTATAAAGTAGTTAATATAAAGTCATAAAAAAACTATATATGATAATAGATACTATAATATAGATATTTTATATATTTATAACAAATAACTATATATTATTCTTTAATTTTTTATGATTATGATGTGAGCTCAGGCACATGGTTAGGGATTTCATCTCGCTTTTTATTTCCATGAGATATATGCCTTATTCACCACTCACTTATTTTGTTTGTTGTATATACATCCAATGAAATAAATATATCACTATTATATTTATAATTATTGGTATTAACATATATATTTTATGATATTTAATTCCTGGGGTTTATTTTTTGAAAAGTTACCAAATTAGTATGATAGTTTTGTCTCAATTTTCCTTACTAAGGGCATATGTTTTTCTAAGAACATACATCGTATTTTCAAGGATTATTTGAATTTTAATATCAATAATATGATTTATTTAATAATATTTTATTCTTAATGTAATATATATATTAATGAGTATTATGATTTCATTATACCAATTAATAAGATGTTTATTAAAACAATGTCATTAGTAATCGGGATTATTTATGATTAAGTTTCCATTGATGAAATCTTATGATCCATATTTCAAAAACACTCATGAATTTGAATAACCTATTATTATTCAAGACATATACATGGATTATGTAACAAATTTACACTCATTGGTAAATAATATAATAAATAAAATGTTATTTTTTTAAAATCTAACATTATCACTCACTTTGGTTAGAAATCAGTTTAATTTCAAAAACCAAGTTCTCAAAAATGCTTCAAAAAATTTATCAATTCATCATTGAATATAATTCTCAGGAAAAAAGGGATTTAAAAATGTTTTTTGGTTTTGAAATATTTCTTTAGGTGTTCTCTAAGATATTTTATTATATTTTGTTTTTTCAAAAATGAATTATGTTTTAGAATGCATTTCCAAATCAAGAATGGTTATTTTCATCATGAATTTTTATAAAATTTAATTCAAAATTATTACCCATATAAGATGTCATCCATTGGTGTTATCCATGTAGTTTTGAGGATATTATTCAAGGTTTTCATCTATACTATTTATCTAAATTTTTTATGGCGTGATTTTTATAAAACATGTTTCTCTTTCATGGGTAATATGCATTTGAATCCTTTTTTCCAAGGTTATATTTAGATGAAATGATTATGAAACATGTATACATTTACATAGGTTATGATATAATTAAATTTTTAAAGCACCCATTTAATTTCAAGTGTTATGATATGGTGGTTTATGATTTTTTGGCATATGTTTTTATAATTTCATTATGAGATGTGTGGGACCTATATATCCTTCTAATAAATTGGGTAATGATTTATATATCATGATGTAGACTTATATGTTCTTATGAGTGAACCTTGACTACTACGGTGGACATGGGAGTGAAGAAATGTATGAGGAGTGAACTCATACTTCTATGATGGTCGTGGGATTGAACTATAACTACCATGATGATATAGAAAGTGAAACTATACTACCAAAAATGGCATTGGCAGTGATAAATTCACTACTATGAAAAACATAATATTCATGTTTGTTCAAAAAATTCTACGATTTAATCATATGTTATGATTTCATGTATTATTCTCCTTATCTCTTAATGATTCATGTTTATGATCTCACGATATGCAGGTTATCATTTTCTAATTTTATTATCATGTTCTCATACCCCTATTGTCATGTTTATGGCTACATGTCTATATTGTGTACCCTTACTGATCCTATTACCTCTTTCATTTTTATTTTATTTTCCCCCATATTATGAACATATGTATTAAATTTTATGTTTTGATGAAAGGTGATAGTCAAGAAAAACATAGTGGGAGACAATATAGCTTAATTTTTTAATCATGTTTATGTTTCCAAATGCACTCGACTAGTATGGTATTTGGAAAGATGTTAGTTTAATGTATAATTTATTTCTAAAATGTTAATTATTGTGTATTTATTAAAATATTTTTCACTATAGATGGTATGATATGATATTTTTTTATCCTTTGAAAGCTGTGATGAGAAAATCGTAGTGATAACCCTAATGAAATGTCTATGTATAAGTATAAGGATATGGAATAGTATAAGAAAAATGAGTTACAATTTTTGTAAAGGATACAGTGATTGTTTTCCAAAAAATACATCCATATCTTGATACTAAAATATATTGTGGCTATAGAATAGATGCCCCTCAGTGTAACAACTCTAACAATGTGTATCTTTCCATACATCACGTAATATGGTACATGAAATAGGCCTTATTGTACACTTCGTTTGAAACTATCGAGTGATCTGATTTGGGAATTCACAAACACTTCACAAACCACTATGTAGGATTTAAATAGATGTTTTCTATGAATATTATACTATAATCATATGTTTTCATAAATTAAGGAAGTTTTTATAACATATAAATCATACAAGTGACTTTTTATGATTATGTGGTTCCTCATCATGATAAATATTTCTTACTCTATGATTTTGGATTTATTAAATGGATATAACCCGAAGTAACCACATTAATAGTGATTTTAATGTACAAGGAAATGATTGTCATTTTGTGTAAATGTTATGGGATCTGGAATAAAAAATATTATTGTTATGATCATATAGATTTCTCAGGTTATGAATTATAATGGACATCCAAATGGGAAAATTTGGGAACAACATTAATTTAATACTTTCATGAGGAAAAATCCCCTTTGTTCCAAGGGAATTATAATCCACATTTTTCTGAATAGTAGATCAGTAAAAATGATATGATAGTTTCTATCATTCAGTGTTCTAAACATGAGAAATTTTATCAATAAATTTATCATTTAGAAGGGAAAGCAGACAAGTCATGGAATCTAATCAAGAATACAATGTAGTAAGATGAAATTTAATTCAAGGATTGTTAAATGATTGAGAAAATATTTCTCAATAAGTACATTCCCAAAGAAATTCATATAAATATATGGAAGGAGTTTATAAGTTGAATCAATGGGATGATGATGCTATCAGAACCTACAAGGATAATTTCACAAGACATCTGAAGTACACATCAGGAATTTTCATCCAACCAAAAAGTAATGTTGACAGTTTCTTGAGTGACATAATGAAATATCATAGAAGGGAGATGGACATAATGGAATTTAGTAGCTATAAATAGGCTTTGTATTCAGAAATCAGGGTTTAAATGAAGTATTAATTCGTGTATCAATCTCATGATTTTGAAAATAATATGAATATAGAGAATAAAATAAAATCTATAAACTATGAAGAGAAGATGATGAGATTTCCATTATACTCTATTTGTGGGAATAAGCATGGATTAAACTACATTATAGGTTTTAGTTAATGTTTAAATAGGGGGAAGAAGTTAAATAATGAAGATAATGGAGTAAATGTGGCAGAAAATGAACTTCCCATGTTTTAGTGATGCTACTATAAAGAGAATATGCATTTTCAGAACCAGTTCCCAAACCCCATGGCTGGTTATGATGATCAACTTCAACAAACTCTTATGATGAAGGATAATGGGAAATAGCACACAATCACTACTTCTGACGAGGGGTGAGATAATTATGCACTGAAAGGTCCACATAACATCAACTCTTGAAATTATAATGTCTTATTTGATTATGGTTCTACAAACGTTTTCATATCAAAATAATTTTCTAAGGGTGTTGGGTTTCCACTAAAATGATTAGATGTTGAATTAGCAGTACAACCAACGAATGGTACAAAGATTGCATCTCAAGTCAATGATTCCTCTCCCGTTGCCATTTGGGGGAATATGATCCTTGAAAATCTATTTATTATTATATTGGATTAATTTGACTGTATAATAGTAAAGTATTTAATTTATTTACATAAATACCACATCAATTGTTGAGTAAGGGAAGTTATGTCTTTTATTTCAATCCCTCTAATGATCATCCATCAATGTGATGATAATTATTGACATCCTATGGAGATTTCATCCAATTTAAGTTTCTTAATTTATATTTATAATGGTTGATTATCTCAAATGGTTGGGGAGAAAATCTGTATAAATGATAAGATTATTCTTTGGGAAATAGTGGATGGATTTCTGGAAGATATTCATAGCATTCCATCAAAATGTAATGTTTAGTTCTCAATATAATACATACCTCGTTCTAAAACAATTTTACATTCACCCTATATAATGAACCTAATTGAGTTGTAGGAATTTTATATGAAAATCCATGAATACATTGATAAGGGATTCATTCAGCCAAGTGTGTCACCTTGTGGTGCACTTATTCATTTTGTGAAAATGATAGATGGATCAATGAGACTCTACATTGATTATCAGGTTATAAAAATGAAAATCTCTAACATTTGTACTCTTCCAAAAATTTCTGACATGATTTACCATACATTTATAATGTTTTCATCCATTCTGGATATCATCAATTGAGGGTCATGAATGAGGATTCACAGAAGATGAAATTTCATACAATGTATGGACACAAAAAATATGTGTTGAATCATTTTGGTTAAACTAATTCCCCAGGAATCATCATGTATTTGAGGAATATAAAAATTAATATTGAATCGATATGTTAGTGTCAGTCTTTATAGGTTATATTCCTATATATTAAATTGGTAAAGAGGATCATCAAGATCTCTTGATAATTTTACTAATGTCTATAATGAAAAAGGAGATGTATGATAATTTTAAAATATGTGAATTTTGGCTACAAATGGTATCATTTATGTGTTATATAATCTCAAGAGAGGGTATTATAGTATATCCATAAAATATTGATGTAATTGAATGTTGGCCTAACCAACAGTTGTTATTGATATCCCTAGATTTCATTGTTTAGAAAGATATTATAGAGGGTTTATGGAGAATTTATCGTGACAATCAAATCCTATAACCATGTTAACATGTTAGGGAATCAAGTTACAATGGATAAATGAATGTGGGGGAACTTTTAGGGAACTAAATAGAATTTTGTTTAGCACACCTGTTGTTACAATACCCTTTATCTTATAAGGAATGGTAATCTATATTAAAGCATCTAAGAAGGGATTGGGATGTGTTGTTATACTGAGAAACATGGTTATCCATTAACTATAGGGGAGATTGATGATTCATGATAAAAATTTCACAACTCATTATCTGGAGTTAGTTTCATTAATTTTTTCAATGAAAATATGGAGGCATTTTATTTATGTAGAAACATCTAATATATATAATGATAATAAAAGCCTAAAATATAAATTAATAAAAAATTAGTATAATAGGCACCAGAAAAGATGGTTATACTTGGTGAAGGATTATGATAGCTTAATACAACACCCCCTAGGATGGGGAAAAAGGTAGAGGATGCATTGATTCAAAAGGATCATGCCAGCTTTTCAATGATGAGGACCTAACAATATTGACTATTTCTGGATTATAAAATGATTTCTTTATAAATTGTGAAACATGGGGAAAATATTATCTTTATCAACTTAATGATCAACATTGTAAAAAAGTTATTATTAATGAAGAACAAAATGAAGAAGTTGAGCTACAAAAGAATGTTAGAGATGTTTTGACGTTTAACCATTTTTTGGATGGAACGATAACCTACATGAATCGTGTCTATGTTCCTTCCATATAAGATTGGAAGAATAGACTATTAAAGGAAGTTCATATTTCTTCCATTTCAATTCATACTCGAATTAAAAAGATGTATATGTACATGAAATAATACCTATGGTGTAATGGAACGAATGTTGATACCCCATAATTTGTATCAATGTTCTTGGCCTTCCAAAAATTTAAGGCTGAAAGAAATAATAAAAAAAGGATGATGCATCCATTACCCATACCAAAATGGAAATTGGAGAACATCATTATGTATTTGTTTCATTGGAATTCCCAAAACATCTAAAGGGATTAATTGAATATGGGTGGTAGCAGAACACCTTACAATCTCAACACACTAAATTTATATCAAATAATTCTTCTATCTAATTCATCTGGAAAGGACATACATTAAGTATGTGGTAAGGTTTCAGGTAGTACGATATTCCATTATCTCAGATCTCAGCCCATGGTTTACCACAATATTCTGGTGAAGTCTTCAATAATAACATGATATGGAATTGAGTTTCAAAACTAACTATCATCCTTTGACAAATGTTTTTTCTTAATAAACTATTAAAACCATGTATGATATGTTGATATATTGTTCGTCATATTTCAAAGGTAGTTGGTATCATCACCATCTTATAGATGAGTTTTCATATAATAATATTTTTTCACTGAATCATTTAGATGGAACCTTATGAATCAATCTATGTGAAGAAATGTAGAACTCCAATGATTTGGGATGAATTTGGAGAACGAAATCATTTGGGACATTATATTTCTAAAGAAATAGAATAGAAAGCTAGATCCATTCAACATCATATCAAGACATCTCAAAATCAAAAAAAAAATTCTGATAACTGATGGCGTGATCTAGAATTTGATGTTGGTTAAGTTCTTTTATGAATATCTCTCTAGAATAATATTATGAGGTTCATAAATAAATGGAAACAAATCCTTATGTGTATTATTAACTTTTAAATTATTAATCGTATCAGGATGGTATCCAATCACATGAAACTTCTTCCAAATATCTCCCATGTCCATGATGTGTTTTATGTATATCTAATATGTACCTAAATACCAAAACCTTAAAATGTAATGAAATCCAATTTCATTATAATAGTGATGTATCTTTCGTACGAGGAACAACTATTTAAAATTCTTGATCATACTGAAAAAGTTATACGAACCAAGACCAACCACCTGGTCAATGTTATGTGGAGAAATCACTAGTTAGGTGAAGCTATGTGGGAACATGAGTATATGATGAAGTTGAATTATCTTCATTTGATTGTACATTAATGAAATTTTTTTCTTGGGGAAATTCAATTTATGGGGGCTAAAATGTAACTGCCATAGTTTTTATAGACATTTTTCCCTGAAAATGAAAATTTTTTCATATATGTATTTTATTTTTATTAGTAATCCATTCCCTTAATATGTAATTGACTGGAATTTTTCTACAAGCAACACCAACTTGGCATGCATTACATGCATCATCGAGTTTCTATGAAACAATATTTTATTGTGATAACTATTTAAATGAGATAATTAAAAACTATTCTTTATAATTAGTAATATTAATATTAATTACTTCATTTAAAAAATTAAATATAGTGGTTTTATATATATTAGACACATTTATTATGAAAAATATATTTTTTGGCTAAAATTTATATATATTATTTTCCCAAATGAATTACTTTTACTTTCCTTCTATGAGAAAAACAATTAGAAACATTTAAACATTTATTTCTATGAAATAAACAACATTTTTGAAATTAGAATGTTCATACTATCCTAGGGTGAATATTTATGATTTTTATGAGAAACATCGCTTTTGTATGAATAGTGAAAAATAACTAATTAAAATTCAAAGATTCTTTTTCATCTAGTTTATTTATAATGATAAATTTTATTTTAAATCGGTTTCAATGTTTAATTAGATAATGTTTCATATATTAATTCAATTTAAGTAATTTTAATCAATTTGACATTGAAATTGGATAAAAACCATACCAATATTTGGGTTTTTTTAATTTTAATAACCCTCATTGTCATCTCATTTAATAGATTAAATTGAAATTATTTTATGAAACATTTGTGATTAGAATTTGGAAAAATGGATTCCATATATAGAATTAGAGCAATATATAATTTGAAATATTGTGAACTTATTTGTTGACCATAAATATTAGTAAATGTAATTGAAATTAATTACAACAATGAACGTCAAATTAAGCTTAATAAGGGACCAAAACACAATTTTAAAGACCCAAATGACATATAAACTCATAAAATATCCATTGGATGGAAATATTTCCACCCTATTGTCCAGTTATATAATTTGTTAAATTAATGGAGCCATTTTTTGTTGAAAAAATGAGAGTGTAATTCCATTTCCCAAAATTTACAAGGCTTAAACTCTTCCTCAATAATAAAAAGGCTAACTCTCCTCCCACATCCTCACACATATAAAGAAAATTTGTATTGAAATATTTATGTTCAAATAGCTCCTCCAAATCATTCCCATCTTATTATATTCCTTGTTTTATGCATAAATCCATCCAAGGAATCCATTTTTTGAAAACCAAAAATGTGTTACACAATTAACAGTTAACACCCCCACTCAAAAACCTTTCAATTATGTTCTTTCTCCACCAAATAAATTAATCTTATTAAATTATTATAAAAAAAATATTCAATATAATAATATGCTGTTATTCTATGGATTCAACCTACACTCACATACACATCCATCTAATGGGTAACAAACATATTGTTTATGTGTACAGTGAACTTTCACCTCACAAAATGATGATTTTTCATGTTTCCTTTACCACCATTCATGGTCTGGAATTATGATTGGAATTATATTCATATATTATTTATATGATATATCTTATGTCTTTATACTTATTTAATTATTTTATAGAAAATTCCTTTATACTTTTCTTCTTTTTTAATTATGTTAACACAGTTTGTGGACAAGTGGACAACCGCCTCTTCAAGGCGATGAGATTTATTCAAAATCTCTATGTAATGTATTAAGTATGGGTTTAGTGAAATTATAGGATATAAATTAAATATTAATTATCAATTAATAATTATATATATGTACATATATTTAATTTACTTTCCTTATTTTTATATGATAATTAAAATAGAAAGATTTTTCATGCATATGTATGGCCAACTTGTAATGGCCTGGACCTCTCTAGTCCTTTCATTTGTGAAAATATGGTTCTTGAGGTGTTTCGGGAGGTCAAGGGGACTCATCCCCAACACTTTTCCATTTTTTTCCCTTTCGGTGAACAGTAGCATAGGTAACCCCTCTTTCCTTTTCCAAATTTGCAATTCTGTTAACAATTCCATCAGTGAACAGTGCTATATCGGTGTGGTTCAGTGAAAAATATATTATCATTGAGGTTCAGTGAATAGTGTTTTATCGGTGATGTTCAGTCAAAAGTGTTCTATCGGTGAGGCTCAGTGAATAGTGTTTTATCGGTGAGGTTTGGTGAACAGAGTTCTATCAGTGATGTTCAGTGAACAGTGTTCTATCAGTGATGTTTACTGAACAATGTTCTATCGGTGAGGTTCAGTGTGCAGTGTTCTATTGGTGAGGTTTAGTGAATAGTGTTCTATCAGCGGGGTTTAGTAAATAGTGTTCTATGGGTGAGGTTGACAGAGCAGTGTTCTATTAGTGCGGTTCAGTGAACATTATTCTATCGGTGAGGTTCAATGAATATTTTTCTATCGGTGAGGTACAATGAACAATGTTCTATCGGTGACGTCCAGTGAACAATGTTTTATCAGAGAGGTTTAGTGAACAATGTTCTATTGGTGAGGTTCAGTGAACAATGTTTTATCGGAAAGGTTTAGTGAAAATTGTACTATCGATGAGGTTCACTGAAAAGAGTTCTATCGGTAGGGTTCAGTGAACAGAGTTCTATTGGTGACGTTCAGTGAACAGTGTTTCCAGACCCATGAGGTTCTAATAGCTACATCTATTTCCATTGCCAATTATTGAGTTAGGTGTACAAAGTTTCCAGCTCCCTACAGTTTTTCCACTTTAACATTTCCTTGGACATAAAATGACTTTAAAGCATTTTTTAAGGACTCTATTAACAACTCAAAGGCCATAACTCATATATTAGTTATTCTTAGGGATCGAGATGTTTTTACTTGGTCCAAAAGCATGGGATAATGCGATACATTTTTAATGGAAAATTAAGTGTATCCTAAACTATCGCCCCCTAAATATTCTAAAGGGATGGTATATATTCCTCTCTATTTCATTCTCCATGTTCTCGGGTGTGAGAGGCTCGAACATCACATTCCATCTCATAGTAGTTGCATAGTCAAACATTCCTCCTCAGATTTGTTCCGTTCTGTTTTGATGCACCAAGAAGTAACGATCAATCTTCGATATAAGGTATGTTCCATCGTCGTTATTTTGTGGTTCATATTATCTTGTTAATACTTTCCATATTATTCCATAAAATCTCCATACTTATAATAGTGGTTTCTTGGGTTTTGGTTGGTGTAGTTATACTGTGTCATCCTTGGGTAGATATAGATGTTGTGAGAGGAGTATCATGACCTGTTGTGTGGATAAAGAATGTCAATAACTTTTTGAGGTAGTTTATTCATTTATTTCATCTTATTTTATGTGAAACTGTATCATTATCATGTTTTATCCCACTGGATGACAATGAAATTGACATAATAAATATTTGATCCAGATAAATAAATTGACATTGGTCATATGTTATGGACCCTTGTTTTCTAGATAGTTTGATATCTATGCTTGCTTGATTTAGTTGTTTGTTCTTGATAGAAATTGTTAAATAACAAAAACCATAATTAATTGATAATAGATGGATATGGATAAAGAGGCATGTAAATGAATCTGGTTCTTCTTGTTGTAATTTTATTTTAAACAAATTGCTGCATCAACCATGTTTAATTATTTTTGATAGCTTACTGATTAGGTTTCATAGATTTTAGTACCTATGAATCATAAATATATTAATTCAAGATTGATTAAATAACTGATTGTTTGATAATTCCTTGAAGCATTATGAGTTACCCTCTTGATTTTTAAAGGGACAATAGCCCAATTGATGTGATGTTTGTTTTCCAGGCTGCTTGTGTTGTGATGTTATCCTAGATAGGTGTTGTGATATGTGGGGGCATGGAGGCATTTTGTTTGTGGTAGGAGATTACTCCTAGAGTGGTGAGACACATCGGTTTATGCATGAGTGTGTCGGGGAGGACAACAGGGATGGTATAATGGGATGGATGTGATTGTTGGATGCTTACTATTTCTTATTGGTTATTTATCTGATTTAATTTTCCTCACTTCTCAAGGAAGCTGGTCTTACATACCCTTCTCCTGAAAGAGGATAAGACACACTAGGTGTGCCATGTGATTTCCATGTTTAGATTCCCAATGGAGGATTTGTATATTCTCTGTCTATAAGAATCAAAAACTCGATGAGTAGTGCATCTACTCACCATGTTGATCCCCATTGTGTTTAGTAGCATTGAATGTATTTCTAGAATGACTAGGAATGTGGGAATGTAATTATATAATGAATAATTGAATTAATGGTGTTAAACCATGGGGATGGAGTTTGTAGGAACATAATGATGACGTTGTAATTTTGAAGGAACAATGGACTTTGAGTGTGATGCTAAGGATTTTTAATGTGGAATTGTTCGCGGTTAATTAATGTTCAATGAGTATATTAATGTAAAGTAGAACTAAAAAAATGAATTAATAAATCTAGTAAAGATATTTAAATGGTTGTGTGCTTATAGGATACCTTGTCTTATAAGTAGCTTCCCGGAGTCTAAGAGATGTTAGCTGCAGTTGTTTCTAAGACAATGTTATTCCCATAGTGTGGCTGTGAGATATAGTATATCCTATACTTTTTTTGTTTCTATATGCTACTCCACCGTGTCATTAAGGGAAACTAACACCCCGAGGATTCTGAGCCCTGTGGGGGGGTGTTTTCACCAACATTCTGGTGGGAGGATGGGTGGCTGACTACCCTCTTTGGCCCCGCTCACCTCTCATGGTAGTTACTTGTGCTGGCAGGAACATTGGTTAGTTTTCTCCATATATGTGTGTAGAGGGATTTAATGGCTTCTTTTTATTCACACACATATATTATGGTTATAGTTTTCTATGGAAAAATATATGTGTAACATGTATAGGATGTGGTGGCTTGAGGATTCATACATGGTTTATGGGATGTAATGGATTGAGGTATAATACCCAACGTATGATAAATGTTATCCGAGCTGTGGTGGCTCTCCAAAACAACCCAGTTACTTTGGGGTGTGGATGTGGTGGTTTTGTTGAATGAGGTGCATATTTTGGTGCTTCACTGTAGTGTTTGCAGGCAAGCCTTTTTGAAATAGATTCTTAAGATGAACGACATTAGGTAAAAGAGGAAACCCAGTGGGGAAGTAGTAGTGGGGTACCATTGATAATATTTATTATATTATATATTCTTCTATGCGTTACATGGTGAGAGTAGCCCTAGTGAGGATGGGAACGTAGTATACCTGTTAAGGTGACGAGTTAGTTTCAATTGTTGTTCTCTTTGCTCTAGCAATGATTCCTTTACTTTTTCATGAGAGGATTCATGGAGCATCCTACTGAGTATATAGTTATACTCACCCTATGTATATACAAACTATTTTTTAGGTCACTTAGAGAAGGTGGGAGACCATGCTGGTTATTATTAGCTTATGGACGCATGAGCCGTTCGGGCTTCTGGTTGTTATTGTTTTACTTTTTTTTGGGTACTTGCAATATTCCCCTTTCAGTTGTAGTACTTCTGCAAGAAATTACATATGTTCTATTGGATTTTCATTTATATTTCAGTATTGATTTGTATTTTGTTGTTGTCTATCATATATCTCTCTTCCGCATGTTTTATCATAGAGGGTAATGCCTCCCATTTGTGTGTTTACTATACCCTCAGTGCTAGTCGCCAACTTGGGGCCTACTGGAGGTGGATCTCAGGGGTCATTAACTCCCTTCTCACATTTTTGGCCCAAGAGATTCACACTTTGTGGGGAGGGGGTCATGACAGAGTGGTATTAGAGGCTTTGGTTGAAGTATAGGATTGAGTTTGTAGTTAGGCACATGTGAGTTTTCATGGGTTGGTAGGGCAATGATGTCATTCATGTTTACCAAGTGAGGTAAACACTAGAGACCGACCATGATATTTTCATTCAGTTCCCCCTATGATCTAATGTACTGACCTTTATGTTTATAATTGCTACTAAACAAGGCGATACTAGTTGCATGGTAGA
This sequence comes from Viscum album, assembly GCA_963277665.1. NCBI lineage: Eukaryota > Viridiplantae > Streptophyta > Magnoliopsida > Santalales > Viscaceae > Viscum > Viscum album. The sequence goes on from OY728127.1 coordinate 118,841,722, forward strand.
GATCTAGGAAAGGATAATGTGACATTCTTCTTTGTGCCGGTGTTTGAATTGGTAGACCTGGGGATAGGTTAACCTAAAATGAATAAACGAAAACAATTAATTAATTAATGTTTAGTCTTCCATATTCCAGGAATATGGGCTCTAATGGTTTCCTATTTTATAGGTATGGATTGAAGTCGACGTCCTCATCAGGTTTTCAGAAAAAATGTCCAGTAGGATATTCCAGTAGATCGTCGTAGGGTAAAGGTAGATGACAACGACACTTAGAGGAAGATTCTTTGAGAGTTTCAGAGCTAAAGTCTATTGATGTATGAGGGATATGTTTCAAATTCAGTCACAGAAGACTGGTTGGAGGAGGTCGAGATAAGATTCAGTTCGATCCGTGCTTAGAAGGAGTACTGGGTGTCCTTGGTTGTGATGATGCTACATGGAGCAGTGAGGCAATGGTTGTTCTTATTCCTCAATGATCGTGAGGAGTTAGCGATCTCATTGGAGGAGTTCCGAGTCAGGATTATAGTCTAGTTTCTTTCTTCAATTGTGAAGGAGTTTAGTAGCCAAGAGATTATCACCCTTCAACAATGGAGCTCTAGTGTTCGAGAGTTTGGAATCCATTTCCGGAACCTTTTACGATATGTTTCTGACCTGTTTCCAGATGAGGAGGCTAGGTTGAGGCATTTTGAGGAGGACATTCATCTATAGATCTAGCATCAGGTAACACCGTCTATGAAGAAGACATACCATGAGGTGATGGATAGGGAAGTGGTTGTGTAGAGAACTTTGGCCAGGACCAGATCACCATGAGAGGGGAATCATCATGATTTCTCATGAAGCAATACTATGGCCCGGGGTTCCTTTTTTTAGGGGAGAAGAGTTTCCGTTCATATGGGTGTAGGTCCTAGCCCTTCACATCTTGTTTATCTTGAGGGAGAAACTATTAGTCATATTCCAAGGGATCAGGCACTTGTTTTTATTGTGGTGGTCATGGTCATCCACAATAGGAGTTCCCAACCTTTTCGATTAGTCATCCTGCACCAGGTGCTAGGCTCCTAGATTCTCCATTGAGGCAGTTCCCGCCGAGGCAGTAGTAGCAGCAGGTTGCTCCAGATTTAGATCAGAAGAGGGTAGATGGGGTAGGCAGAGGACTGCACCATGACCCTCCCTATCTTCAGATAGTAGAGTGTGGCCATGGTGGTGGTCATCATCATGGTCGGAGAGGTAGTGTAGGAGGTCATGTTCAGCTTCATGCTCTAGAATTTCCATCTCTAGGCGAGCCAAACATCATTCTAGGTACCATTTTCATGTTTTTTTACAATGGTTTATGCCTTGTTTGATTCATGAGAAACACACTCCTTCATATCACATAACCTTTTCCATGCTTTGGGACTTGAGGTAAAGGGGATTCCAGTGCCCTTCTCATTGACTATGCCAGTTGGAGGTCGATCTGACTTGTTTGAAGTATGTAGAGACTGTGAGATACTGTTGGGGCAACACCACTCATGGGGGATTAACTTTGTTTACGAATAAAACCATATGATATCATACTCAGCATGGGATTGGTTGAATTTGGTGCAGGATATCGTGGATTTCTTCCGAAAGAAGGTCATTTTCATTGGTGCGGATGGAGATCAAGTGGTGTTTGTGGGCGAGCAAGATCCTCAGTTGGGTCCCAAGTGTTTTTTGTCCTTATCATCCATGATGGATGAGATGATGGTGATTTCATTAGAGGTTAAGATGTTGAAATTTCCTAGGGTCGTATAAGAGTACCATGATTCCTTTCTAGAAGGGGATTTAGCATTACCCCCTGGATGAGAGATCAAGTATGGTATTGAGCTACAAACTGGATCATCTGATATCTCTATGTCTCCATGTAGGAAAGCCCCTTCTGAGTTATGAGAGCTACGTATACATCTTGATGGTCTGTTATAGTTTGGTTTTGTTCAGACAAGTGTGGCACCGTTTGGTGCACCAGTTTGGTTCGTGAAGAAGGCCGATGATAGTCTGTGGTTGTGTGTCGATTATCATTGCATAAAAAAGTGACAATAAAGAATCTATATCCTCTTATGTGGATTGATGACTTATTCGATCAATTGAATGATGCAAGTTGGTTCTCAAAGATCCACTTACGGTGAGGATATCATTACATGTGTGTAAAGATGAGGATATTTCAAAGAATACATTCTTTTGTCGTCATGGGAATTATGATTTCATTGTAATGCTCTTTGGAATGAAGAATGCTCTATCTATATTCATGGGATTGTTGAATGCTGTGTTTCGTGAGTTCTTTGACATGTTTTTTGTAGTTTTCATTAACAGCATCCTTGTGTACTTCATATCTGTGGAGGATCTTGCAGAGCATTTACATGCCATTTTGGGAGTTCTTCGTCAACATCAGCTATTTGGGAAGTTGTCTAAGTGTGAGTTTTGGGATCGAGATAGCCATTTCTAAGGGCATGTTGTGTCCCAATAGAGATTAGCTAGGGATCCATCGATGATAGAAGAAGTTGTGTCTTGGGCATCCCCCAAGATAGTGTCATAGGTGTGATGTTTCTTTTGTCTCACATGCTAATACAGGAGGTTCATATCCAATTTCTCATGAGTTGCGACTCCTCTAAAAGCATTGACCAGGATGTATTTGTAATTCATATGCATTTATTAGTGTCAGGAAGCTTTTTAGTATATAAATGAGAAGTTAGTATGTGCTCTTGTTATTTTTCTTCCAGCTGAGGGTGTTCAGTTTGATGTTTTCTATGATGCTTCGCATTTCGTGTTAGGCTGTGTTCCCATACAGCAGAGGTCAGTTATTTCTTATGGGTATCAGCAGTTGCGTCCCCATGAACATAACTATGCCACCCATGATCTTAAGTTGGCAGTCAAGGTGTTTGCTTTGAGGTTTTGGAGACAGAACCTCTTCGGTGTGCGCATTTTGGATTTCACCAATCATAAGATTTTGAAGTATTTCTTGTCCCAACATGTCATGAAAAAATGAAAACATCATTGGATGGAGTTACTATAAGATTATGACTTCGATATATCATATACACCTCGAATGGGGAATGTTTTAGCTAATGAGCTGAGTCGAAAGTCACGTAGTGATGCTGTGCATGAATCTAGGGATTCATGGAGAGTAATGGAAGAGCTATCTGCATTACATCTTGATATGGGAGAAGTGGGGTAGAGTATTTCTTTTTCAAATGATCGTAAAGTTATCCCTGATGCCGATGGTAGAAGTGTACCAGTTGGTGGATCTGAAGGTGGAGGTTTGGAGAGACCAAGTTGTTTGTGGCAAGGCCCTTGATGGTTCGAATAAGGATGAACAACACCAAGTGATGTATAATGGAATTGTTTTTGTTCCTTTGACGATGCACGAGAAAGTTCTTAGAGAGTTCCACTATTCTTTTTAGCAGTTCATCCTAGAGTGAAAAAGATGTACTGAGACTTGAGGAGTTAGTTATTGTGGCCTAGGTTGAAACTTGCAGTTGCATAGTTTATGTCTCGATGTTTGGTCTCCCAGAAGGTGATGGCGGAACACCATGTCCCTGGTGGTCTACTCCAGCCATTAGAGATTCATCAGTAGATGTGGGAGGACATCTCAATGGACATTGTTACAGGTTTCCCTCGAGCTCCGGGAGGTCATGATGCAATTTACGTGGTAGTGGATCGTTTAACAAAATCAGTCCACATTATTTCAATCATGGACTCAAGTTCCATGTATGTTTGGTCAAAGATGTATCTAGAGGAGGTGGTGAGACTTCATAGAGTCCCTAGGAAGATTATTTTTGATTGAGATCGACATTTTACCTCCAGGGTGTGGGGAGGTCTCCAATATGCTTTCATTTCTCAACTATTCCTTATCACTACTTTTCTTCTTCAAACAGATGTTCAGAAAAATCCAAACATCCAGACACTTGAAGACATGTTATGCTCTTGTGTTATTTATTTTGGAGGTCTGTGGTTAAAGCACATACCCATGGTGGAGTTCTCTTACAATAATAGTTTTCACTCCACCATCGGTATGACAACATTTAAAGCCTTGTATGGCCGTCCTTTCCATACTCCATTGTGTTAGACTGGGGTCTGAGAGATATCAATTCTCAGACTGGAACTAGTTCAAAATACAACAAATATGGTTGAAGTGATTCGTGAGAGGATGAAGCCAGTGCAACATCATCAAAAATTGTATGGAGATCAAAGGAGGAGGCCCTACGATTTTGATCTTTGGGAGCATGTGTTTCTGAAGGTGACTCCCGGTCATGCAATTTCAAGGATTGGTTATGGATGTAAGATTTATCCATGGTTCTTTGGGCCTTTCGAGATGTTATCTCAGGGTGGATCTGTGGATTATTGATTTTCACTTCCCCCATAGATGAGTCAGATACATGATGTTTTCCATGTATCATAGCTCCATCATTTTCTTCATGATGACTCTAACATCATCAATTGGGGAGAGACTGATGTTGATGATGACGTGACCATTGTGGAGAGAACTGTGAAGATCCAAGACCAAAAGGAGAAGGTGTTTCATGGGAGTTCTATCCCATTGGTTCGTGTATTGTGGTGAAATGGTGGCATGAAGGAGAGTACCTAGGATCATGAGTCACATATATGTTCTCAGTACCGACAGTTTTTTGATGTTTAACTCTTTTCATGTAACGATTTATCCTTTGTGGTTAGACCTTTCATTTTTGTATTATTAATTTTTCTTTTATTGATATTGTGGGTTTCTTTATTTTGAGAAATATCTCAATGTTTGGTTGTTCAGACCTCGTTTATTTTTCTTTTGGTGGGTTTTTAATTCTTGAGGATGATAATGTTTTGAGAGGTATCTCATTTATTGTCCCATACCTCTCTGGTCCATTCTATTGTGAAAATATGGTGTTTGAGGTGTTCCAGGTGGTCATGGTGACTCATCCCCAACACTTGGACAATTTTTCCCCCATTTGGTGAACAATATCATCGGTAAAATCTCTTTCATATTCAAAATTTCCAATTCTGTGAATAGTTACATTAGTGAATAGTGTTCTATCAGTGAGGTTTAGTTAGAAGTGTTCTATCAGTGAGGTTCTGTGAATAGTGTTCTATTGGGGAGGATCAGTGAACAATGATCTATTGCTGAGGTTCAGTGAAAACTGTTCTATCGGTGACGTTCAGTGAACAATGTTCTATCACTGAGGTTTAGTTAACAGTATTCTATCGGTGAGGATCAGTGAACAGTGTTCTATTGGTGAGTTTCAGTGAATAGTGTTCTATTTGCGAGGTTTAGTGAACATTGTTCTATCGGTGAGGTTCAGTGAATAGTGATCTATCTTTGAGGTCCTCTTAGTAGTGTTCTATCGGTGAGGTTCTGTGAACAGTGTTATATCGGTGAGGATCATTTAACAGTGTTCTATCGGTGAGGTTCACTGAATAGTGTTTCCAGACCAGTGATGTTCTAATAACAGCCTCTATTTCCTTTTCCAATTTTTGAGTTTGGTGTATAGTGTTTCCAGCATCCTACAGTTTACCCCTTTGACGTTTCCTTTAATGTAAAATGAATTTAAATCCTAGTTTTAAGGACTCTAAGGCTAATTCAAAGGCCATAACACCTATATTAATTATTCCTATGGCACGGTTTGTATTTGCTTTCTCAAAACACGTGGGTTAATGAGATCCGTTTTTAATGGGATGTTATGCGTATCTTAAAACATCGCCCAGTTAAATACTCTAAAGGGAAGGGATATCTTCCTCCCTATTTAATTCTCCTTGTTCTCATGTGTGAGGTGCTCAAAAATTCCATTCCATCTCATAGTAGTTTCACATTCAAAATTTCCTCCTTGTATTGGTTCCACTCTCTTTCGATGCATCAATGTAGTATCGATCAATCTTCGATATATGTATGTGTTATCATCATTATTTTGGGATTCATCTTCTTCTATTTATCTTTTCCTTATTATGGCATGAAATTTCCATATATGTAATATATTTTTCTTGGATTTTCATTGGTGCAGTCGTACCGTGGCATCCTCGGGAGAATGTAGTTGTCGTGAGAGGAGGATTGTGACCTGTTGTGTGGATAAAGAACGACAAGAACTGTTTGAGGTAGGGGATTCATTGCTTCTCTATTATATTAAATGCAACTGTGTCATCAGTATGTTTTATCTCACTGTATGACAATGGAATTGATATAATAAAAATTTGAACAGGATAAATAAATTGATATTGGTCGTATGTTATTGACCATTTTTTGGAGAAAGTGTGATATCCATGTTTTTTTCATTTAGGTGATTGTAATTTATGAAAATTTTTAAAGAACGTAAACTATAATTAATTGATAACTATTGGCTATGGATAATGATCCATGTAAATTAATCATTTTTTTCAATTTTAATTTGATGTAAATCAATTTGATGCAGTAAGCATGTTTAATTATTTGGGATAGCTTACTGATTAGTTTTCCCAAATTTTGGCACCTATGAATAATAAATCTATTAATTCAAGATGGATTAAAGAATAGATTGTTTGATAATTTCTTGAAGGGTTCTGAGTTACCCTCTAGATTTGTAAAGGGACAATAGTCCAATTTATGTTATGTCTGTTTTTTCAACTGCTTTTGTAGTGATGTGATACTGAATGTGTGTTGTGATATGTGGGGGCATGGAGGCCTTTTTGTTGTGGCAACAGATGATGACTAGAGTGGTGAGATTCATCTGTTTATGAATGAGGGTGTCGACGAGGACACCACAGATGATGGAATGTGATGGATTTAATTTTTGGATGCTTGTTGTTTATCTGATTAACTTTTACCCACTACTCAAGGTAGTCTGTCTTACGTAACCTTCTTCCGAAAGAGGCGAAGACACACGGGTTATGCCACGTGCTTTCCATGTTTAGCTTCTCAAGGGAGGATGAGTATATTTTCTTGTTATAAGAAGAAAAGACCTGACTAGTATTACATCTACTCACCATGTTGATCACCATTGTGTTTAGTATAATTGAATGTTTTTCAAGAATTATTGGGAATGTGGGAAAGTAATTCTATAATGAATAATTTAATAAATTTAGTTAACCCATGGAAATGGTGTTTTCTAGAACATAATGATGAGGTTGTAATTTTGAAGGAACAGTGGACATTGGGTGTGATGCTAATGAAATTTAATGTAGAATTTTTCATGGTTTATTAATTTTTAATGAATTAAATAACCTAAAGTGGAACTGACAAAAAGAGAATGAAGTAATCTAAAAAAGATGATTAAATGGTTCAGTGCTTATTAGATACCTTGCCTTTGAAGTAGCATCCTGGAGTCTCGGAGACGTTAGCTATAGTTGTGACAAAGGATAGGTTATGCCCGTAGTGTGGTTGTGAGATAGAGTATATCCTATACTTTCTGTGTTTCTATACACTACTCCACCATGTTAGTAAGGGAAACTGACACACCGTGGATTCTGAGCTGTGGGGGGTGTTTTCCCCAACATTTCAGTGGGAGGATGGATGGCTGACTACCCCCATTGGCCTCGCTCTCTTCTCTTGGTAGTTACTTGTCTTGGCATGCACATTGGTTATTTTTCCCCATATAAGTGTGTAGAGGGATCTAATGGATTGTGGTTATTCACACACATATATTATGGATATATTTTTCTATGGACTTCTTTAGGTGTAACATGTATAGGCTATGATGGCATGAGGATCCTTACTTGGTGTATGGGTTGTAATGTCTTGTGGCATAATACCAAATGTATGATACATGTTATGCAAGATGTGGTGGCTCCTAGAAACTACCTGGTTACTTTGGTGTGTGGATGTGGTGGTTTTGTTGCACAATGTTCATATTGTGGTGCATCACCTAGGTGTAGGTGGGAAATAATTTTTGGAGAGAGATTGTTAAGACGTATGACGTTGGTGAAAAGTGGAAAACCAATGGGAAATTAGTAGCAGGGTAACCATGATATTCTTTATTATATGATATATTCTTGTATTCGTTTTTTGTGAGAGTAGACCTATTGAGGTTGGGATCATAGTATACAAGTATAGGTGTCATGTTAGATTCAATTGTTGTTCATTCTGCATTAGCATGCTTTCCTTTACTTTTATATGAGAGGCTTTTGGGATTATCCTACTGATTATACTATTATACTCACCCTATGTGTATACAAAATGCTTTTTAAGACACATGGAGAAGGTTAGAGGCCAGGCTGGTCACTAATAGATTGTGCTTGCAGGAGCTGTTCGGGCTAATAGTTTCTTCTATTTTTCATTTTGTGGGGTACATGCGATTTTCCCCTTCCAGTTGTAGTACTTGTACATGATATTAAATATGTTCAATTGGGTTTTATATTATATGTCAGTTCGTAGTTGTAGTTGGTTGTTGTCTATCTTATCTCTCTCAACTGCGTGTGTTCTATTAGACGGTAATGCCTCCCATTTGTGAATTTACTATACCCTCGGTTCTAGTCACCAACCTGAGGCCTACATGAGGCGGGACTCAGGGGTCCTTATCTCCCTTCCCAAATTTTCGTCCCTGGAGGGGTACACTTTGTGGGGAGGGGGTTGTGACACTATTGCCTCTTGGAAATGTGTGATTCATTTTCATAATTATATATTATATATTTTATTATTATACACATATATAGAATACTAATGATATTTATATCATGGTTTACATTTTGTATATCATGATATATTTATAAGCTAAAAATATATAACAAATTAAGAAACATGCATTGAAAAAAGAAGATATTACCTGAAGTGAAACCATAAAATAGAATTATTAACGAGAAGGTTAATATAAAGTCATAATCACACTATATTTGAAATTAGATATAATAATATGTTTCATTAATATATTTATAATAAAATAATTTTTATTATACATGAATTTTGTATGAGTACAATGAGATTCAATACACATGGTAAGGGATTACATCTCTCTTTTTATTTCATTGAGAGAAATGCCTTATTCACCAACCACTTATTTGGTTTGGTATATATACTTCCCATGAATGTATTCTATGCCTATTATACTAATACTTATGGGTACTTAAATATTCATTTTATGATATGTATTTCAAGGGATTTATGTTTTCAAAATATACCAAATCTGTAATATAGTTTTGTCTTAATTTTCCTTCGTTGGGACATATGTTTTGTTATTCACCAACATTCATTTGTATAGATGTATTTGGACATTTGTATCAATAATATACATTCTTATAGTTTTTTATGCTTAATATAATTTCATATTCTTACACAAGGATTATGATTCAATGTTAATAAGTGTTAAACTTTTTATTTATATAGTCTCATTACTTATTGAGATTATTTAGGATTATGTTTCATTTGATGAAATATAATGATCCATTGCTCAAGAAAAAAAGAGTTGTCTTATCATTTGTTTATTCAAGACATATCCAAAAATTATGTACGATATCCTCTATTTTTTACGTAATATAATTATGAAATTGTATTTAATAAAAATATGATTGTATATCTATCCTCATTTATAAATCTATTTTATTTAAACAATGAAGTTTTCCAAAAATATTCCAAAACTATTTTCAAATGATATTTGAATATAATGTTTATGGAATATGATTATAAATTTTTATGGTTTTCAAATAATCCTTTATATGTTTTCTAATCTATTTTACATGAAAATGATTTCAAAAACTATCTTTGTTTAAAAAATACATTTTCAATGTAGAAATTAATTTTATCCAAGAAATGTTTTTAAAAGATCATTAAAAATTATTTCCCTTCTAAAATGATTTCCATTGGTGTTACACATGAATTTACGGTGAAATAATACAATGTTTCAATTCAGATTATTTCAATAAATGGTTTGTGGAATAATGTTCAAAAACATGTTTCTCATTGATGGGGTTATTTTCTTTTGAAACGCACTACTTCTTACCGATTATTCTATTGATTAAATTATTATGAAACCTGTATCTTTTTTATAGATTATGATATGATTACAGGATTGTGTTACAAATTTAACTTTAGAGGTTATGATATGAATTTTTTATAATTTTTTGGAAGATGTATATATAATTTAATTTTTATTTGGATGATACCTATATCTCCCATTAATGCATTATGTAATGATATTTAAATCATGAGATAATGTTAGATGGTCTAGGGATTGAACCTGGAATACTATGATGGCCATGAGAGTTTACCATGTCTACCAATATTGTATGAGAAGTGAATTAATACTAATAATATGGCCAGGGGAGTGAACCATAATTTTAAAGAAGATATGGTGAGTGAACCCATACAAAAAAATGGTATTGGAAGTTATTCCATAACTACTATGGAAATAATTTTTTATGCTTATGTGGTTACCATAGATTGAATTTTTTATTTCTATGTTATACTTTCATTGATTACGATCATTTTCTATTTATGATTATTTTCTAATTAACTTCCAATCATTATTCTTTGATTATGGTTTATGATATTAGGATAGAATGGGTATGATTTTTTTATGTTGTGATCATGGTCTCATAGACCTATACTCTTGTTTATGCATACAAGTCTCCCTTTTTTAACCTTACTGAGCATTTGATCTCACCCATTTTTATGTTTCATTCCCAATTTTATGAAGATGTGGGTTATGTTTTAGGTGTATAATATAAGTTCTTGTCAAGAGGAACCTAGTGGAAAATAATGTAGCTCATTTATGTACCAATTTTTATGTTTCCATGTTTCCAAAGGCTCTAGATGAGTACGGTATTTGAGAATATATTTCTATAATGTGTTATGTATTCATAAAAAGTTATATAATATCTATATATTTCAATATCGGGTTTTAATAGTATCACCCTACCACTAGGTCATTAATGTATCCATTTATCGAACCTGAGGACACTCTTCCGTGGTATTGGATTTAATCATGTGTGTATAAATTAGGGGGAAATGCTACATTAACCAACGGATGCATCTCAGGAATGACAGAGTCTCCCTCCCATTACATCTCTTGTATGGGTTTTTTATTGATAAAATTGTGGAAGTGTTATTCCACCCAAACCATCCGAGTAATTTCCCCCTCAACGTTTGCTAATATTTATGATGAGATACTATTGTTATTTATGATTTTATGGGTTTTCATGAGCCAGTGATGGAAATGGAATGAAATGTTATTTCACTACATACCATATTACCCTGAATTATAAGATACAACCTAAAAAACTGTGGCATAGTTACTCATAAACAATCATAAATAATATCCTCCTAAATCATATAGTTTGATTTCCACATAATTTTCACCTGAAAAATGGGATAAATTAACACTTTAAAATAATGATAATATAGTAAAATTGGATTGGAGTATACATCTTAAATAAAATCACATTTTATGTATTAATTATGATAAAATTCTTATAAAAAAACATGATTACATCATGTGTATACAGATAACATTTTTGTAGCATACTAATCATAATTTATGATTTGGGTAAATCATACCACATTATAAAACACAAATATATATAATATATATATCAAACACATATATACATATATTATTTAGTGAATATATCTAAATCACAATATACTATTTTCTAAACATGTAGCATTCACTAGTCTAAATTTTTTAACATGCATGTGTTTGATATGAATTAAAAATAGGGGTATATAAATTTTTTTGGTATTCCCAAACCATATTTTATGATATTCATGTTGTTAATATAATTAGATACAAAATTTTTGTGACATGATAAATTCATAAGATTATATTTATATCCTATAATGCATATTACGATTGGAAAACTATATAGGGTTTATATGATATAAGTTCACGTATCACTATAAATTTATCTGGAGTAGTTTATATCAGTTATAAATAAAAAACCGATTCATATATATACCTAAACATTTGATTATGTGTTTTACGAATTTGAAGAACTCACATGAATAAACATTCTTCTAACATGAGATGGAATCTGATGCTCAATGAATTATACATTATATAAATATTGGATATAAAAAAAATTGTGACCCCTCCTATTGGTACTACCTTACTACATAAAAACTGAGACAATACTATATTTCTAATTTAACAAACATTTATCTATAGAAGAATTTACTAGTATACTATATAAGTTTTGGGATCCTCTCATTGCGAACAAGGATCAAAATCTACTATACTACTAGTGGGGGTGAGTTCCATTTATCAATTTAGTGACCTCCATCAAGCATTAAGGAGACATAGATGATACTTTATTATTTGAGTTCCCGAACACATGTTGTTCTAAATTATTATTCAAATTGATATTTGAAAATATATCCCCCTACTTCATGGGATTCATATACTACTAATGGATATTTAATTATCTCCTTCAACCAATAAATGGTAAAATAGCCTTGTTTTCTACAAGATAATTATTTGGTTGCTCTCTTTTTTCAAATAAATTTTTATCATAAAATATTTTATTTATATAATAAAAATGAATATAACATATTTCTTATATTTGAGAAATTCACAACATATACAAGACTATATTTTAATTTATGATATACTAGATATCCATATATTTTAAATATTTTATAGAATAATATATTATATACTCATGTTTTTGAAAAGTAGAGTATTTTAGAGTATATATGATATCGGTTATATCATAATATATGATATGAGCTAAAATATATCACCCATCATATTCATTGATAGAGATCATACAATATGATGGGACTTATATCATTTAATTTGGTTGATACACACATTGTTTCATTCCAATTTCTTTCGTTATAACCAATAGTTTCTATTTTCTATCATAATGTAGGATATAAGGAAAATTATTTAATTTTTTATATTTCGATATTTTTATTTATAATTAATAAAATATTTATAAATTATATATTTTAGTCTTGTTGAATTGTTATTTTTCATACAAAAATAAAATATCAAATTTTTGTATTGATATAACCTATTTTTGAAACAAAAATGTAGTGTTTGTTTCTTGTTTATTCCATTAAAATATTAAAATCTATAATGTTTCTAAAATTTTAATATTTCATATAATTTATTAATGTGATAATTTAATTTTAATAGAATAAAATATCATTCATTAAATTCATTAATCGACAACAAATGATTTTGAATTCTTCTACCTTGAACATGGTTTTTTATTAACGTTACTTCCATGGATATAGATTGTTAATATATATATTTTTATTATGTTTTGTCTTTATTATGATTTAGATTCAACCTTGAGTGGCATTTTCCTAGAGGGAGGGACATGTGGTTGGACTTCCCATGAGAATAGATTATTCTTCCTTATTATATAAGGTTGTGGATTTTATAACTATCAATAGAAGATTACTCATGTAGAAATTTTAAATCTCATACAACTAAATCATTTACATAATGTGTTCATATACCATATAAAATAGATGAATTTGTATGTGTAGGAAAATATTTTTTTACTCTTATCTCTTTATCCCCATATCTATCTCTTGGTTGTGTAATGATAACAAACACTAACCTATGTTTCTAATGATTTCATTTCAGTTAGTTAGTAATTTTAGGTCCTCTACCAAGTGATAGAATCTACTTGAATGAGGATGATAATGTAAAATTATTTGAGTATCTTTATCGACATTATTGAAATACCTTTTCACTTGATAAAATCATGGAAGGAATAAAAAGGATTCAAATGAAGGATTGGATACAAGCTATAAGGACAAGAATGGTTCCTTGAACTAACAGGTCACACTAGGTATCCAATATTGAGAACATACAATCAAGTTACATGTGTACAAAGCCTAGTATGTGCTAAAAACCCAAAAAAATTGCTGGAGAATATCCACCATATAGATAATGGTGATGATAGATTCTATCCCAGCCTTCGAGAGATCACTAGCTAGTCGGTGGGGGTGTATCTTCTAGATGGTGACAGTTCGAGAAGTAAAATGATCTTCAGGTGGTCCAGCGGTTACCTGAAAGAAGCTAACAAGTATCTAGTGGTAATAAGGCATCATGTCTGAGTTCATATTTAATGTGGATAAATATTACATAAAAGTTGTCTTCTTCTACATGATTAACTGTGAAAATTCCAAAAGTTTTTTTAGAGAAAATAAATAAATACCATGGGTTCTTGGATTTTATCACTGGACATGTAAAACAACTCCTTGATCAAATTAAATCTAAATTACTAGAAATATCCAAGTCATCTCTCATAAACAAATTCTATATTCCCCATTCTTAATATATATCACATTAGTCTTTATCTATTTATCTCTTCCAATTGTACCACTCCTTATAGAGAGATATGATACATTCACTATAAATTCTTCATGATAAGAAATCTATTTTTCCTCTACCCATTTCCTAAAGGGTTCTCACTACCACAAAGTAAGTGATGGGTGCTCATGTCTATAAAATATTGGAATCCTCACCAATGGGTTTCTTTCCACATCCGAAAAGAGGCAGGTGAAAAGAACAATCCTAAAATTTATTAAAAAGTAATGAATGAATTTGGTTTACTGATCAAGGACATATGAAAAATCTTTCAACTGGAAGGGAGAAGATATTGGGTCTCAAAATTATCAACCATTTGTTTCATTCTTTATTATCTTATGCATTACATCATCCAACATTGATTTTCATACATATAAAAAATTTATCTTTCCATTATCTATTATTCTTACACACTTAATTAAAATTTATATTAACATCATAATATAAAGAAAATTTTATATTTATCACTCAATATATTTCATTAAATTATTCACTTTATCTTTTCAATATATTTTTGATAATATTCATTTTCCGTTATTTTTTAATTTTTAAAAGAAAAATTATCCACCCCTATTTACATCGTTATTTTACCATCAATTGGTAACAAAGGGGATATTTTCATCTTCAAACATGACTTTAGTTATTTTATCAATTTTTTCATATTATTAAAATAAAATTTATGTTTTTTTATTTCATCTAGTTTTAATTTACGTGATCTTCCTTTTAATGGAACATAATATTTCTTTTTTAATAAAAGAAAAGTAAACATTTCTAAGTTGCACTATTTATCAGTTCTATAAAATGGTTATTAATTAATATATTTCTACTAAAAAACCTGAAAATAAATTTACTCCTCGTGATATTTTATTTTATGAACATAATTGAAAATCCATGAATGATCTTCATTACATAATTGACCAAAATGAAATTTAACACATTTTTAGCTATAAAGTTTCTCATGTAATTGAAAATTGCTAGAGTTATTCCCTTAATAAACTGGTAAATTTAAAGATACCATGAGAAATATATATTATAAAGAGTTAAATTTATTTTTGATGCATCCAACTAAATAAATTGTCAATATTTTTACTCTATTTAATACAATTTTTAATGGTAGAATGTATGTTGGTAATTATTTTTCTATAGAAAACAAAAAAATATTATTATGGGACATACTGATTACATTTGATCACAAAGTCTTATTTATAAATGAAACCAAGGATGTGGTGAAAATGATGGTTGAATATATTATCATATACATTTTGAAGTATGAAATTACGATAGTGCACCAATCTGAAAAGAATTAAAATATTCCAAGGAATCTAATGTGGCCAATAGAATATTTTATATAAAATCCAATGATGAGGAAATTATTTCATATAATGAATCTAATATTCATTCTTGATAATTATATTGCATAAAAAAATAATAAAATATATCTTCATTAAATAAATAATGTTCTTATTTTTGTTCTAAAAGATACATTTTATGAATTTAAAAAAAGGGTCATACTAGACCAAAATTCCTAATCTATAGAATGAATATTAAAAAAATAAACAACATAAGAAATATCTCAATGTATAGACATAGAGAATTTGTGAAAATTATTTTTCATCCTTATAATCTAGTGAATCATGTCCTAAATTCCTCAAGGAATATCTCATGTAGGGTGAATAGGTTATTTCTTCTATTTCTCAATCAACTTCTCATTCATACTTTTTTATCTCATTCCTCATACTATTCTTTCACATAATATCATCAAGATGAACATGATAATTTTTTTAACAACATGTTTAAAAATATTAATATCATTAAAATATATATATACATGTTATTAATGAATGTATCATCTTCTTAATGATTTTCTTTTCATTTTTAATGAAAAAATATTATTTTGTTTTGAAATTATATAATAAAACTATCATCATGAATTTATTATCCCAAATAAAATATCTTATATATATTATTTCTCAATTATCCCATGGTGAACATAATTTTATAATGATTCTGTGGTCTCAATTTTATAACAAAAATAATCATGAAATTTATTTATCAAATTATAATAACTGCTCTAAAAACCACTTTTTAAAAGGGATGTTCTAAAAGATTTCAATTACTACTGAAAATATGGGAACCTTATTTACATGTGTGGTTCCAAAAAATATATATATAGGAGACCCAAATATATTAATAATTCTTCGAAATTTTTATTAAAAAGGTTTCCTTCCCAAAAAATTTGGGTTCCTAAATTTCTTTTATAGAATCTTCGTGGACCCAAGATTGGTTATTAATCGTAATGGTTATTATCCAACAGTACCATAACCAACATCTAGGTACCAAAAGACACACTCATTTGAATATATATGCTGGGATATGACCCTAAGAATTATAATAATATCTTATAGTGTCATATTTATTAAAAATAACTCTTGATATGATTGAAGGATACATCAATCTTAGGGAATTTTTTTATGTTTTTTATAAGAGTGGATGCATATATGTTTTCCATAATTATTTATGTTATTAGATGGTATTCCATGGGAATGATCATTCATTTTCATAAATAGTTATATTATCTATTGAACATTATTTTAGGATCCCTCCCCTTTATCTATAATCTATAATTTCGTAGAAGATGTTATTTATATCTTTAAATCAATTTAATCCTCTTTTGTATTTCCCATATTTCATTATCTTAATTTATTTTATTATTTAAATATATATTTTCATTTTTATTTTTCAAAATATTTTTAAATAATGATAACAAATCATATATCTTTGATTTGAAATTTTTTAAAATTGTATTCAAAATGATTCATTGAATATAATTTTATCTGGTTAAGGGGGTGTTGATATTTCTTATCACAATAGTTTTAGCTTATACAAGTGTATATTTTTAATTTTAATATCAACTTTTTACATCACTGTTTTTAGTTTAGATAATAAAAATGGAAAGATGTTTGAGGTGATTTTATTTCTGTGCATGAGAATTTTTTTAATATCTGCAAATAAATCCAAGGGGGGTATGTTTTTGGTTTTTTTGGTTAATCTATTGGGTTAAAATTGGAAATGTTTTTTGAAATATTATCTCTTTAGTATATTGAATATATTATTTATATATTTAATTTTTTTATAAATATTTATCTCCAACATTATCTTAAAATATATGTTTTTATTATGGTTTTAATATCTTTTAGGTGGGGGGTAATTTTTAAACCTATGTCTCTCTATCTTGGTAATTTAATGATCACAAACAATCACCTTTGTATATAACAATTTCATTTATTGAGTTGGAGTTTTTTTATTTTCCTAATCCACTGTTTTTGTAATATTTAAAGGTACAAATTTTTCATAAGTGGGAACCATACAAAGGGAGCCACCTGTCCACACATATTCCACATCTAGTTAAACCACTACACACCAAATCCAAAATTTAAAAATTCCACATTCAAATTTCAAAACTACAAAATCAATAGTACCGCTAAAGACACCTCAATCCATTAGTTAAACCAACTCACCCCCCTCTATGATCGATCATAACCTTAATACAATAGAACTGGTCAGGTTTCTTCTATATTTCATTAGTGAAATAATTATTTCCAATGACACCATCGGAGAAGAAACCCATTGACGCCTTCTAGACCACTGTCGTCACCCTTATCCGAACATTATTGCAGTTGCTAAAAATCAATAGAGGCATTCGAATACACAATAAAATGATACTAGCATGATGATAAAGTAGATAAGTTTATGTGACATGTCATTGAACTTTTATGAAGAACTATATGACTAGTGTTGGGTATCAAATAACTTGAGCCATGTGGACAGTGCCTAGGATGTGTAGAGGACCCATTGGCAAACCATTGGAGTCACATCAGTCTACTAGTGGTGAAATAGAAGCTCTATAAGTTTCCATAAGTCTGTCGAGCAGCCTATGGATGAGTTCTGAATTTCCTTTACATGTTTTATATGCCCAGTTATCTCAAGGTGGTCCATTGTTTACCTAGTATAGGCTACTAGGTATACGGTTGTATCGAGGAAGCTAGTTTAAGGTAGTATTTAATGTTGTAATAATGGTTACAATGAATTTATTCATCAAATTTATTACCCATTATGAATTCTAGAACATTATATGATCTTTTGATGATTATTAATAATAACACCGAGTGATCAGATGTTATTAATAAAGACACTTATCAATTATAAATTCCATGCTATTAACAAAACCTTATGTCACCTATTATCTGAATATAACTACAATATAATGATATAATCCTTCTGAGAATCAATATATTGTTGTTAATAACGTCTTTAATAAATAGATAAGAACTAATGATATATTCTTTGTCATAGGGAGGAGTACAAGATTTGTGTAAAGGGTTATAAAGTGGAATTTTTTCAGTCAAAAATTATTAGATATGATTTTGATATGTTTTTATGTTTTTCATTAATGACAGATCTATCATTTGTAATAGTTCAAAATAATATATATTTATTGACATGAAAAAATGGTAGATTATATTTGTATATTAGATTATTTGATGGAATTAGTTTACATCAGGAAAATTACTTTTGAACTTTTTTTGGTTTCTAACAATGTGAGAGTAATCAAGCATTATTGCAATAACAATAGATCCATTTTTTAATACACAGAACCCATGTCTCATAAAGTTACTAAACACATATTTTGTAAATACATTATCATATATACGTCATTTAGAGGAGAATATTTAGGAATTATTAGTTTTCTAAAGAAAATAATGTAATAAATAAATTGACGAAAACATTATCAAAATAGATTAATGTGGGTTATATTGAGTCACTAGTTATATGATACAATACATACTGATGTAATGGTTCTATAATATATCAATATTTTAAAGGAAAAAAAGAAATTAATTTATCATTAATTCAGGTGTGATGCTCTTTACATTACATTAATAGTTTAATTATAATAAACCATAAGTTTATTAACTTGACTTGACTCTTATCGATGATCATCATTATGTATTAATTTTTGTAATGATTTTCTTCGATTATAATGAGAAGTTGACTTATTAGATAATAAGGGGAGAATTATTAGTTGGAATATCCATATAATGAATAACAATAGTGTCCCATACCTTTCCAATATAATTATTAAATCATTTTGGATAAATAATCAATTAATTAAAAATATACATGCCTGAGGAGTGTAAATGTTTAGATTCTTTTCATATTAGAAATATAATATTTTTATTTCTTGAAAGATCTAAAATATATCCCATAATTATCCTTTACATAGTAATCTTCATTGAAATACCATACATATACCTTTCTCCATAAATTGAGGATAGGATACATAATAAAGGGTGAGATCAAATTCTTATTAAGGGTAAATATGGGAGATATCAATTGATGATCATATTAAAAAACAATATAAGAAAAATGGTGAGATATAATGAAAATAACATGAAATGTTAATAGCCAATCAATTATAAATCATAATCATGATTCATGATATAAAACATTATCATTTCAAAATATATGAATCACAGGAGAGATAAATCATTATCAATTAATCATGAATCTTATTTTCGGTCCATTAATGTGTGTTACCACCATAACTATAGAAAGAATATCCTATTTCAAGGATAATTACTGAGAACATCAAATCATAGTGGATTATTAATCAACACTTATTTTCAATACTGGATCACGAAAGGTAATTTTTTTCTCATAGTGGATTATGTACATTAGCTTGTTTCCTAATGTGGATCAAGAACATTGACAGTTTCCAAAATTATATCATGTATGTATAATTAATTCCCAAAATTATATCATGTTATATATAACATTACCAATTTTTTAGGGATATATAATATTGGGCCCACACATCACATAATGAAATTTGAACTTATGTGCACCAGATGATTATAAAAAATTGATCTAATCATCATAACATAATTCATGGAATGGAAGTTGGTTTAATAAACATCTAATGATTTCATTTTCAAATAACCCATGAAAATAAATTTGTTTCATAAGAAGACCGTTATTATAATCTTAAACAGTATTGAAAAAGTATAAGGGTAGTATCATTGGATCATATAACTAGTAACTAATAATTGTCATCAAATAATGTTGTTATATATGACTATTTTTAAAAAATAATAACTCAAATATTACATCAGTAAAATAATATTGTTCATTTTCAAATAAAATATTTAAAAAATAAAAATGTCAAAAATATTATGGAAAATATTTTCATTCAAAAGAACCATCGAAAATTGTAATGGAATTGTCAAAAAATAGTATAATTGATAGTGGTAAATTCAATTAATATCATTTTTGTGAAATGAATTATCGCTTAAAAATGTTTTGTAGAATGAAGTGAAAAATAAATCGTTCGAAAAATGATAATTGGATTCATTTGAAAAGTTTAATAAAAATTAATACATGGGTAAAAAACTCATTAATAATTAATAGGAGGATATAGAGAATTTAATTTTATCGTTTTAAAAAAACATAGACATTAAATAAAATTATTCCCATCCAAAGAGGACCTAAATAATATTTTACATAAAAACTTTATGCTCATTATAAGTAATAAATAGAGTAAAATGAAACTTTTACATGAACATTTCATGATTAAATAGAGGTGGAGAAAATTAAAGTTACTTATTAGATAAGGATATTAAAATTTAATCAATTGAAAATATTGAATAAAAAGTAACAATTAAAATGGGATTGAAACTTGAATCTCTTTCCTCATGTAATGTCTTTCTTCATATATGTTTGATCCTCCCCTTCTAAAGTATGACTTTTTATGATCCATTTTTAATTCCATTTGGAATAGTCAATGAAGAATACTATATCCACAAATTCATGTCTAGGGATGTTGATAATAGAAATTGGTTTGGTTTGTAGAGGTATAAGGCTCAATGTAGTGCAACGAAGAGAATGGAGGGGATCCATTTTATTAGTGCGGGGAGAGTCACTATTGGAATTTTAAAAATATTAAAATATATTAAATTCATTTTCATGAAACATTTATCCAAATCGACATATATTTGAAGATTATTTATTATTTGGTTTAAATTCCATTAACTATTTTTTTGATAAGTTAATTTTGTGTTGATAATATTTTTTTATTAACCACGTAGTTTACCAATTTTAAACATAACTATGGTATTGAATTTTCAATCTTAATGGGATATAATTTTACATATAAATTTACAATTGGATAA
The DNA here is from genome assembly GCA_963277665.1 of Viscum album. Taxonomy (NCBI): domain Eukaryota; kingdom Viridiplantae; phylum Streptophyta; class Magnoliopsida; order Santalales; family Viscaceae; genus Viscum; species Viscum album. The sequence continues at coordinate 118,863,164 of OY728127.1, forward strand.
TAAATAGACTGCCGATGACATTATAGATGATTTCACTTCCTATTTTTCATCATTCAATTTTTTTTTATTTTCAAATAATATAATAAAATATTAGTTAACAAAATATATCATTAATGTAAATTTTGACACTATTAAATTAATTTCTAGTTAAAGAAGAAAATAAAAAAAATTTAATTTTAATAAAATAATTTTCAAACATCTATAATATTTCGTATTTAATTAATTAATTCGTTCAACATAATAATTCTTCAAAATTTTATAACATTTAATTTTTGGATAAAAATATATTAAAATTTCCTACTAATTGAATTAATATTGTCTCTGTATTTTGTATGACTTTATCATAATTATTCAATAAATAAAAATTAAAAATGAATTGATATGATAAATATAATTAATATATATTTCAGATAATCATTTAGAGTTAAATATAACATTATTATACCGTTATGATAAAAAAAAATTGAGATATTAAAGTCAGGAGACTTACATTTTGTATTTATACTTTTCATAAATTAAAAAAAATGAAATACGCAACGAAATAAAGAATCAGGTGTCCAAATATATGATACTAGGATTGACATGGATATTATTCATGCATAAAATTGTATTAAGGAATGTTTTTTAGAAATTTTAATGGCTTATCCCAAAGCATTAAGGCTATTTATCAATTTTACCCATACCAACGTGACAAAAATTAGCTATTGTTACTATTCAAATTCACCAAAAATAATGAATACCTAATTACCAAATTTTAACCCCCCCTAATTCTAAATATTTTTATAAAATTTTCATGATTCAATTTCATCATGTGATAGAAATTCATATTAGGATATGTTCCCCAAACGCAATGAATTTTTTTTAGAAAACATACACATTTAAGCATAAAACATAATATATTTTCTTATGTAATACCAAAAATATTTTATAAAAGTTAATACATTTTATTGATATAAAATATATGAATTTTATTAAAAAATTTCACTAATAGTTAAAATTTAATATTATTAATTTTAAAATTCATTGAATTTATAAAAATAATTTGTTTTTTCTGAAAAATTCAGATTTTACATTCAATTGTTTTTTACATTCATTTATAATGAATTCTTTTTATACTTGTGTATACTATATGTTTTTCATAATTATGTTATAAATATTGAAACACATTAATCCAATAGATTGGCTATAAATTTATTCTTTACTATGGTTCATTTACATTCTTAGTTTTCTGTATTGCAAACTACCAAAAAAATTAATATATTTAAGGAAAAATAGATCATAAAATCACATGGTGTTGCATTCTACCCCCATTAAAGTGAATTTACCTATTTAAATCACTTCAATTTTGTATAAAAAATTGCGGATATTTGTATTTTACTATATCTTTGGGTTTCACAGTAACTTCCTCTAGTTTTTGTTTTCTTCACATATCATTGACAAACTATGTGGTGTTATTTCACAGTATTTTCTCTCAATGGTCCCTAATCTATTCCAGGTGTTCCTAATAATGGAGATATTTATCTTGTAGTATGAAATACTAGTTTAGTACATGTGAAGTATCAAATATGTTTCTCCTCTAGAGATATTCACTGAACACATCATGATCGTAATATATATTTTGTTAATGTGAAAACAATAAGCTACAAACTCAATATGGTCAACGATTTCAAAGGGACCAATATTCATAGGGATCAAAATTTACCTTTTCCCAAATCATATAACATTTTTCCTTGGGTAAATTAACAATAATTTATTCTCACGAACCTTAATCTCCATATCTAAATAAGGTTTGTCATCATAATTTTTCAAGCAACTATGATCAAATCTTGTGATCTATGAAATGGATCTGACATTCTATATCATTTACTCAACATGATCAGGTCCAAATATCATTATATCATCAACTATATACCATATTATAGGAATTATTTATTTTGAATTATATAGGGATTCATAATAATCCATCCTAATTCAAGAGTGAATGATATTTTTTAAGAAAACATACCTAGAATAAGGGGTTTATCCTAACCACCATTGAATTCCAAAGAACAAGATCTCAACATATCATGTTGGTTTTGAATGATTATCTGAGACTGACCATTTTTCAGAGGATGATAATAAGGAATGAATATTAACTCTCTATTTAAATTCTTTTGAAGAAATCAACAGAATGTATATGCAAACCTCAAATATCGATCACGTACAATATAACATAGAACTTCATGAAATAACGCCACTTTATTAATGTATAACTTGGAAATCTATTCAATAGAAAAGTATTATTCAATGGATATAATGTGTGATAACTTCAAAAGAATATCAACTAAATCCCAAATAGGATTGTTATCTATATATTTTTCATTTGTTCAATAATGAAATCTGTGGTAAATTTTCATATTTCCATTCAGGTATAGGTTATTTTTGTAATAAGCCCTGATAATTTTTCCCCACACCTATAACATCCTAACATACTAGGCATTGATATACATGCTTTACAATATCCCTTTTCTTATTTTCCCACCAAAAATGTTCCATCAAATCAATATAGATCAGTTTACTTCAATGATGTCTTGAGAATGAAAAACTATGAGCTTCATCAAATACATCCTTCTTTGATTCTTCTATTAATGTTATACATAATCTGTTCATAAGCATTATAATTTCATCAGTATCACAGTTGAACTAAATGATACTCTTTATTTTCTTATACTACTCTATATCATCCCACTGTGTATCATTATATCCATATGGATGGATAATTGTACTTTTATATCAGAAATAGAAAATCATTCCCCTTTTTATCGTAATTTCACATTCCATCATCAAAAAATTGATATGTATTATATCTTTATAAATACTAATCATTTATAAACATGAATTGTCCTATAAACTTTGGTCATATTCCATATATTCGTGTTTCCCAATGTGGTAATTTATTGAGAAATGTTAACCTTTAATAATCTCAAACCATCTTCTCTTGAATATTCACCAGTTCCAATGTAAAGGTATACTTTAATGTTATATAATTTATATATATGTCATAAATTACACTATATATATTTCATTTGTATGATTAAATCAAGAATTGATGCCCCTAGCTCCAAATAATGAGTTCAATTGGAGTAATATTTTTTTATTACCATATCATTATGCATGAGGACACATCACAATCCCTTCATTGATTCATCGCTGCCGATCAAAAAATATTATCCACTATAAGGTACTCTGAATATAGGGGTACTCACTAACTATCTATTTAGTTTCCTAGATTTCACTTCACATTCATCTATCCAATAGAACATGACCTCTTTCCTAGTCAACATGGTGATTGGATTAGACAATGTTGATAAATATATCGAAAATAATTGATAATATCCTCCCATCCTAAGAAAAACTCAAATATCGTCAATTATGGTTGGTCTGGGCCACTTCTCAACAACTATAATATTTTTAGGATCCCCAAAAATACCCTCCTAATAGATTATATAACCAATTAAGGAATCATTTTGGAGAAACAATTTACACTTGTAAACTTTTCATACTTGTTCATCTAACTTGTGGTCATAAGCTCAATTCTCAAAGAATTTTCATGAACAACCTTAAACATATAACATATCAAAATATCATCTATATGGACTATAAAAAATTGATCATGGAAATATATAAGGACTATATTCATTAAATCCACAACTATAATATGGGAATTAGTATGTCTAAATGGAATCACTATAAATTCACAATCCTCATACCTCTTATTAAAGACTCTCTTTGATATATCATCCATTATAACACAATATTGATTATATCTAGAATATATATCTTCTTCAAAAAGTGATATTATCTTAAAAATTGATCGATCATGTCAACAATATGGGGTATGATATATTTTTTAGATATTGATCTTTTGAAGTTCCCAATAATCAATGGAAGGACACATTGATCAATCATTATTCTTAACAAAAAGATCAGTTCCACCTCATGGTGATGTGACAGGTTTTATGAATCCCATATCAATATTATCTTATATTATCATCATAAATTATTAAAATACAATTCCTTCAATTCTATAAGGAGTATATAAAATAGATTTAACACCTAGAATGAATTAAATTAATTAAAATATGTCTCGGATAGTCATCCTCAAATATATAAACAAAATTACAAAAAATTAGAATATCTTCAACATTGAATTTATCCCCAAGAATCTATGATTAATACTTATCATGGATAATAATTATATCCCACATGATAAAATTAATTTCCATTATAAGTTCATATTCATCCATGCACCAATAAACACTATATGTTACATTTAGAATATGAAATAAGAAAACCATTACCCAAAAATTGATATTGGATCACTATAATGAAATCCAATCCAGGAGTATATTCACATAAAATTTAATTACATGAATAATTATAATATTTTTAGGAATTTTTCCTACAAAAATCAATCAAAGACAAACTATAGACTATATATGAATCTATTTTACCATTATGATTTATCACTGATAACTAATCATATAATCATTGTGATAGAAATTCAATACCCTTTGAAGATTCATATGATATAAAATAGTAACTTGATCTAGAATCAAATAACAAATATGTTATTCTAGATAGGATTAGAAGTGTACCTTTTATAATTTCAATCTCATAACCCACTTCTGAAATCATGATTGCATGATATTTATATTATTATTTTATATTAAGCAGTAGTTGAGACTATTCATCATCATAAAAATTTGGATTCATGCACTATTAAGCATTATTCCAATACTCATAGATTTTTATAAATATTCGTTATTTCTATGAATTAGTGTATGAACAGTTTTCTTCTATTGTATTAATTTTCATAATCATCACCTTTCCACATTCAATTATGTATGAATTATATTTCAAAATTTAATACTACTTGTAATTAAATTTAAGAAATTCATTTTATTTTCATTCCAATTTTTATTGATTAATAATGTCTTTAAATTCTTTAAATCATGTGATTTATTCATTTTTTCATGATACATAATCTTTATTTTCTTATTAAAGCTATGAGAATAGTGGTAATCTCCAATTTCCATTTCTACCTTCAGGGAACATTGTAGGATTTCTATATTTCTAATAGCATCTCCTATAGCTAACGAAATTCACAAACATGGGTTTGATCCACCAAATAATAGATCTATTTTTCATTTTAGCCTAATGGTAAAATTAGGAGAAAATCGTACAAGTCATTTAAAAGTTTACATATAAGTACCAAAGGATATATCCAAATATTTATTGTGCTCATGTAATTCCTTATTATTATTTTTATGTAAAATATGAGGGATTTAAATACTCAAAAATATCCACTTTATGTTTTCCATTTCAAGGATTCAATTTATTATTCATGTCTTGTATTCTTAAAAATTATCCACTATTTATCTAGCTCTCATTCCAAATGGTAAACAGTTATGAAAACATTTTCATGGTCCCTACACTAGTGAACAGATAATATTTTCACAATTGCATTCATCCATCACTCTACAAGTAGTGGATAAAAGACCAACTAATATAAAGTTTATATTACCTCATGAATGACTCAATTGTATATTTTTCATCCATTGATCTTTTGGAAGATCATCATGATTATTGGTATTAAGAATATATATGAGCATAACAAAAATATTCTTTACTCAAAATCCTATTGATATTTGTTTCACATGTGGAAACTCCTTTAAATTTTAATTACATTCATTCTTAACATGATAAATTCTAGTTCTAGACATTTTTTAACAAAAATGTATATTATATGAATAAAACTATAACAATTAGACTTATCTATCAAATAATAATGAGATATCTTTCATAGGTTATATAAATCATGAATCCTTCTTCTTAATCTAAAGAAAAACATAGGTTACAGTCATTAAAACAACATTAGGATATTATCCTATACTTATATTTATCCCCATGCTTTTTAACAAGGATATAAAATAGTAATCTCCAAAGAATGATTAAAAAATCCTATGATAAAAACTATATGAACAAATATGTTCCATGTATAAATTCTATATATTTTTGGATGAAAATTCAATACAATTCAAAAATAATCACTTGAGGATCCTGTATCAGTAGTTTCATTGGAGAATACATACATATTCTAAGTATTTCATTAACAATCCCCAAAATCTCACAAAAATATCTTCCACATTATACTCTTTATAGACCAACCTTTCATAGAAATTTTATATAACCTTAAGAAAGGAAATTTAAGAAAGGGTGATATCATATTCTCCATTGTGGTAAACATTGGATATATCAATTGATGATCATATGAAAGGATTAAAAAACTATAAGGGCATGAGATAACAAAAATAAATTAAAAAGTTCATACTCATTCTATCAGGGATCATAAACATGATCCGTTATATAAAACATTATCATTTTAAAATATAGAAATCAGAATAGTGATATATAATCATTAAACAATCATGAACTATAACTTCATTTTATAAAAGTACGTCTCTATTATAGTTATAGAAACCATTTCTTATATCATGGTTAATTACCAAGAACATAAAATCATAGTAGATGAGGAATTAACAGTTGTTTTCCATAGAGGATCAATAACAACAACTTCTTTCCCATATTTGATAAAATACAAAAACATCTTTCTTACAGTAGATTATTCACATTGAATTATTACCTATAATTATCTGATGAGAAATAAAACCATCCTAATGCATAAAAGGGTTATATGATTTTAGTCACATACATCATATAATAAAACCATATATTTGCATGCCATATTATTCTATAAGATTTATCACATCAACATAAGACAACTAGTGGAATGGAAACATGTTTCATAAAAATTTCATCAATTCATCACAGCATAACCCATGGAAAAAAATAGGATTCATAAAAAATCTCAATATTATAATAATAAAACATCTATATAAATAATATGGATGGTACCATTGGATATTAATCCTAATAAATAATAATTAACATTAATGGATATTATAATAGATGCTAGTTGTTTTAAAAGATCACTAGAATGTTTCTTGAAAAAAATTTAGTAATCATTTTGAAATTAGTTCGTTAAAATCTAAATAAAAAACAAAATATTAGAGAAAACATTTTCATTGAAATAACCATTGAAAATTTTAATTAACGTATCAGATATTTGATCTGTAATAATTGTTTGATATTTTATTCATGCCTTATATATTAATATAATGATTCATTTCACTTTTTTATTACAAAATTCAAAAAAACTCTTTTGGAAGGTAATACGATGACTAAATTTTAACATATTCTATAAAATTTTAATCATACATAAATAAATAAAATAAAAATTCATAAGATAATAGTGAATAATTATTTAAAACATTTTAATGAAAACATTAATATATAAGGAAATCATTATCAACTAATGGGGAAATAAAATATGTTTTTATTAAAAGTGTTTTATGATAATTTTAAGTGAAAAATAGATGAAAATGGATCTTTTTCAAGAAATTTATATGAATAAATAGTGGAGAAAATATTAAAAGGATTTATAAAAAAAGTTTTATTATTTTTCATCACTGTAAATTCAATCATAAAAATTTTCAATTAAAATGGGGCTAAAACATGAATTCCTTATAATAAGTATTTTCTTTATTCGTACAGATTCAAACATCCCCTTATTCAGTATTCCTCATTTAGTTTCTTTATTAATAACACTTAAAGTATACATTTAATAATAACATCACCTATAATTTGTGTCAAAATAAGATGAGAAGATTATTAGACATTGGTGGTCAAGCTAGAAGGCTCAATGTGTGGCAATGAAAAGAAATCAGAGAGTTCATTTTATTGGGGGGGGGGGGGTTTAAGGAATTTTTAAAATGATTAAAAATTAAATAAATTCATTTTACATAAAAATTACCCCATACACACACACACACACACACACACATATATATATATATATGGTTTCACATTCCTAAAATTCAATCAACCAATAAAATTGTAATAACATTGTGTATTGTTTTAAACTATACCTCTTGGTTTTACCCCTTATTTTAAAAATTTTATCCTTAATTAAGATAATTAATTTTCCACTATTAAAGGATTATAATTTTACTTATAATGTGTAAATTGGATTATAAATGAAAAATTTCTGTCATTTTATGACATTACTTATACTAATTGTCTTCAAGTAATATTTATGTGATTTTAAAATAATTTATGGAAATATTATTTAATATATAAGATCATTAATGCAATTTTTGACTTAATTCCTCGAATTTGACATCAAAGACACCATGAAAAAAATTTATTAAAATAAAATCCTTTCATACAACCATAATAAGTACTATTTATATTAAAATTCATAAATCATAATAAATATTAGATTTTTTATCTCTTTTAATATTTTTATGATTAGATATATTTTTTCTATTAATTGAATAAATATTGTGTTGGTGTTGCATAAGAATTTGACGTAGTTATTCAACCAATAAAAATAATTAAATTAGTATTATAATTATTGCTATATTTTATTTCAAAGGAACATTTATAATAGAGCATGACCTATTTTCACCCTTATGAAAAATATTTGATATGTTATAGTCAAAATAGAGACATTTTTTATTTTCTCATTTCCTAAATTAATAAATAGGTCAGAATCTAGGTAATATGGAACCAATTTGACATACATTAATGTCTTTTATCGTGAGAGATAAAATAATCCCATTTAATTGGATAAATTATTATTTATTTGATAAATCCAAAAGCGTTATCTCAATTTTCTAACCCTATTTTATATTTTATACCATTACTGAGGTGAAACATATTACAATTTGTACTATTTATATTGACTAAAAATTAAAGCGACATATTTAAAAAATTTATTCCATGTTATTCCAAATAAAAAAATGCTTTTTCCAGGATTCAATTACTATTAGTGGAAGAAATTCATTTTTAAATATGTTTGCAAAACACAACCAACCCCATTTTTTAGAAATTTACATTTTAACAACAAAACTGGATATATATTCTTATCTCATTCATTGAAAAACATTAGATGAATGAAGAAAATTTTTATATGGTTTATAATATATAAAATTAATTAATATATTTATTTTATTGTGACCTATTTAATTTATTATGATAAACAATCATTTCATTTATAAAAACATTTTTTTAAAACATTTCTTTTACTTTATGTTTATTTTTTCATTTATAATGACATTGTTCTATATATGTAGAAACCAAAAAATTAAATAATTTATTTATTTTTATTCATACCCTCAAATTTAATGCACTTTACAAAAATTTATATTTAATTATGGTTCATTTAGACTCGGGGTTTCTTGTATCCCAATCTATTAAATTAATAAAATATATTTAAAGAGGAAATATCATAAACTCTTATGGTGATACAATATCCAATGGAATGTCAAATAGTATTTAATTTAATTAATGTTTTATAATTATTATCAGTCTATTTTTTTAGAGTACGGTGAGATAGAAAGTATAATAACATCCATACATTGATACCTCCATTATGTAAGCATTGAGGTGTATGTAATTAGGATATTTTTTGTTATGTTGTTTATTATGTAATCTGTAGGACCTCACAAATTATGGGATTTTACAATTATATGATGAGAAATTATACAAGTCTCTTGTTTGAATTTGAATGAGAAAATTAACCTTCATGCTTAGTGAAGTAACATTTGATGTGTTCATCCACATTGATGAGGAACACATGATGTGCTGATTAACTCAGTTAATGACATGTGGTTTATTCATCAAATAGGTCATTCTATTAGAGATTCAAAAATGTTTGACATGTCTTATAAATGAATGAAATTTTTATATGCTTGTTGTTGACATGATGTAGTGGAAAAGGGATTTTATACGTATACATATGATGTATATGATGCATCTTGTTGTGAAATTTTTTATATATATACATGATTATGTTCAATAGAGATCACATCAGACCCCTTAGTGTTATGGGTAGTGTTGATTCATTATTGTAGTCATCTAACTGCTTACATCTTTGGAATAGTGATTTAATATTTTTTTCAACCCTAATAGGTACTGTAGGGTCACACAATTAAACATCCTGATAGGAATTATTTGATATATATAAAGTGGTTTAACATAAATGAAATTATTTGAATGAACTATACCCAATAGAGTTGGATGGATTAAAAAAAGGATACGCTTTTTTGATAATGTCCTCTTGAGATATTATTATTATTTTTATATGGTTATATATGAACATAAAATAATTTATTATGATATTATTGGATATTCCCATGTTTTAGTCTAATATATTCATGTGATGAGTATTATGGGCTATAATATTTGTACATAATAGAATAATCATATAATGATATTGCTGGATTTTATCATATCTTATGAAAGAGATATGATAAATGAAGCATTTGATAAGTGAGCTAATAACTACCGAATTCTATTATATTTTTTACATATGATATAAATCATAAGACGATTCTTTTAAGTACATGAAGATTCATAAAAAAGTTCAATGAATAGGACGCTCCAATGAGAAGACACACATGGATAAAATGAGATGGAATTTGATGCCAGAATTACTCTTCATTAAATAAAGGTCGTTTGTAAAAATGTATTTTATCACATTTATTGGTACTCCCACATTACATTAAATCTATGATATAATTATATTATTAGATAAACTACCATTTATAATTAAAAGAAGTTGCTAAGACACCTTTACAATGATTGGAATTCTTTCATTGAGAATTAAAATACTAGGTTGGTATACAAATAGTGTAGGTGAGATCCATTTATCCCTATTATAATGGCTCGAACCTCTCTGGTCCATTCCTTTTTGAAATGTGGTGCTGGAAGTGTATCGGGAGGTCAATGCGACTTGGGGGTGCGTTTGGGTAGACTATTACGGAATGCTAAAGGGAAATAGCTTTCGCACGGTTGGCGCACGGTTTGGCTAAACCGTGCGGCCAAACCGTGCAAGGTTGGTGTTGGAGGAAGTGGCTAACGTGCGGTTAGCCCACGGTTTGGCTAACCATGCAGACTAATCATGCGAGGAGTGTTTGGAAAGGCAGAATCTAATGCACGGTTAGCGCACGGTTTGATAAACCATGCAGACTAACCATACACGCACAAAAAGTAAGATCCTAAAATTGAGGATATGAACTATTTTGCCTCTAAATGGTTCTTTTAAGCCCCTAAGAAGCCATAACTCGTGATTACCCATCATTAGAGGTATATGAACCTCTCCCAAGCATTTTGGAGGCGATCCAGAGGATTTTCTTGGGGAATCGAAGCATGTTTCTTGAGGTATGTGATAGTTCTTGCTTGTTTTCCTATATCTACTAAGATCTAATCCTCCTCTTTTGTCGGTTTCGTAGATATATGCCCGTTATGGGTATATCTAAGTGTGTGGATGTCGAATAAGATGATCTTTGGTAATGATTGTGTTAGGAGAGGATATCTAATGTGGATTTGAGGAGTATCGACCCAGTTTCTTGAGAGCTCTTCGACTGTCGTTGATTCATCAAAAACCTTTGAGGTTGGGATCTTACCTTTGCCTCTCCCTCACTTTTGTGCATTATGTATGGTGTGTATCCTCTTGTTTTATGAGATATGGTTGAACCAGTAAATAAATATAATACCTTTTTAATGAACGTGTTTGGTGAGCTATTTTTTGGTAGTGTTGTTTTATTTCCATCAATTTTTATCCTTTGATTATGTTGTGAATTGAATGGGCTTATGCCTACTAAAAATCAATCTTGTTGGGGGCCTTTTCTTGCGCCATTAGATGTTTCCTTGTATTTTTCTGGTTTGTTTTGTGGATGGAATTCATATAATGTGAAAACTTGTTAATCATGTAAAATTGAATGATTAAATGAATACCTAGAACCCTTGTATGATCACCCTGAGTAAATTAAATGGAAGAATTAATTTTTGTGGGTGCTGGTTGGGGATTAATTATGTGAATGGGTGTTTCGTCGGTTGTTGAGGAATGGGTGAGCAACGGGGCTACGGTAGGCTTGGTTTTGGGTTGGCTTGTATCATATGGTTGTGATGGGCAGTGGAGTTATGGTGAAAGGTATTGAAGGGATAATGATGCGGTACATGTTTTGTTTCTGAGGTGTTTGTGGTTGTTCTGGTTGGCAGCATGGCTTCAGGGATAGGTTGGAATATGAATAGATTTGGAAGAGTTAACTAATGAACTATGGGGTATGGTAGTTGATTAAATACGGAAAATCAACGGAATTGATTGGATAATAAAGGAAAAGGGTTTTTTGTTGCTTGTGTATTCCCTAACATTATTTGTGGTTGGAAGGGATCTGTTTTACAATCGTTTGATCTGAATTGGTTATTGTTTGTTTCTCGGTAGTTAATGAACTGATAAAATCAAAAAAATTCAACATGAAATGCTTAATGGGGTTTGTGGACGTTCATTGTGTGCTTACCTTCATAGTAGCAGTGTCGAGGCATATGCTCAGATATTTTGTGTAGAAGCCTTATGATGGGTTGAGTGGCTGATATAATTATAAAAATCTGTACGTTTTATGTTTCTTTACGCATCCAGCCCATGTTGAGCACCGCGTGCCAATCACCTATGGGACAGGGGTGAGATTCCCAACATCCAATGGATGGCTAGTTACTGTTCTTCCCTATGCTCTCTCTTCCAGGTTCTATAGCCAAAGATCCATTGGGCAGGTTGTGACAGATATTTCCCAAGAGTCTTCGGGATGAGGATGTGATGGGGTTCCTAGGTGTCTTCGAGATGAGATGTGGTTATGGCTGAGGATTGAGTGGCGGTGGGATATGGGATGAGATGTGATTATGGCCGATGATTGTGTACCGGTGGGATACAATGAGCTTCGTATGACCAGCTTGCAGCACTAGCTCGAGCTTCATATGGCCAGGTTGGGGAACTAGATCAGGAAGAGGTGGAAGCATCGGAGTGTTAGGCATGAGGGCTTGAGCAGTATTTAGTGGGAAGGTGGTGCGAGGTACCCATACATTGATAATATTACTATACTACTCTATTTACTTGCGATATTTTCTGAGTGTGTAATATAAGGTTGGTTGGATAGATTCCTTGCTAGGATTTTGTTCTTTCTGTTTTATCAAGGGGAACTAGGATGTATCCCTACATGTGCATGAGAACTTTAGGTTTCCCTAATGAGTATACTTGTATGCTCAACATATATTTACATTCAGGTTTTCAGGAGGGATTCAGGGATTGTACGGGACCATTCTTGTTGGGAGTTAGAGTTTTTCTAGTTTTAGTTTTTATTTTCCATTCCTGGTATTATGCTTCAGACCATTTCTTATACTTTTACTTTTGTTTCAGTATTGTATAAAACATGCATATGGGCTTGGTTTTGGGTTTATTTTCATTTAACTGTTCCTTTTTCTTTTGGTGTTTTACTCATCTTATTTCCAGATCTTAATTAATAGAAAGGGTAATGCCTCCCATAAATGTGAAAACTCATACCCTTGGTGCTTGTTGCCACTCTGGGCCCTACTGGAGGGGGTACTCGGGGGTCAATATCTCCCTTTCAACATTTCCATCTTGGGAACGGTAGCCTTTGTGGGAGGGGGTCTTGACAGAATGGTATCAGAGGGATGGTTGAGAGATTGGATGGAGTCTAGAGTTAGGAATAGTGAAAATTTCTTGGGCTGGTAGGGAAACCGTGTTGGCTGATTTTGTAGCGTGAAATAGTCCAGGGAAGACAGGCTAGGACACTGGATTTTGGGGGACCCTGTGATCCGATGCAAGGACTCTGGACCTACTGAATGACCAAGTGAGGCCACACTGATTGTAGTGTAGAGACCCTAGGAAACGTAAATTCATCATAATGACTTGTGCTCTTGTATTTCTAGGGTGTTTTGTGGATTTAAAATAAATAACGTATCTAAGAAAATTTAAGAACAATATTCTACACTACTCTGGCTTAGGCATTCCTTGTTTACCTTGTAGCTATGGCACATGGGATATTACCATGAGTAGTGTGGGAAATCGAGGCCCAATAGGTTGACTTGGCTGAACAATATAGGGTTGACTGAGATGAGGAGGAAGATCAATGTAAGAAGATGCTTCAAGCCTTTCAGTAGAAGAATCTCGGGAAGTACAAGGGAATAATCTCATTCATGGAGACAGAGAGCTGGATAGCAGAGATGGTGATAGCTTTAATCTTGATCCGTGCTCCGACGGAGTATTTGGTTCCTCTGGCTGTGAGCCAGATGCATGGAGTAGCACGTCAGTGGTGGAAGCTTTATCTTGGGGTGAAGAGGGAGGTTTAGTTCACGTGGAATAACTTCGAGTAGGAGTTCCTGGAGGAATTCCTATCGTCCATGATGAAGGATGAGAAGTGGCAGGAACTACTCTCTCTCCAGTAGAAGAGTTTTTCATTGAGAGAGTTGGGGATCCAGTTCAACGATATCCTTCACTTTACTCCTGACCTCATTCCCGATGAGGAGTCTCGGGTGAGACGTTTCGAGGAGGAACTTTAGCCTTCTCTCAAGTATGTTATTACACCCTTCACCCTATCGACATACATGGAGGTCCAGAAGAATTATAATGTGGTGGAAATAATGCACACACTTGGAGGTGTGCCGTGAGAAGGAATCCATTTTGGCTCGTCAAAGGGGAAAGCCTTCAGCAGCAGGCCTCCAGCATCAGGGCCCTCTGGGTTCCGACCAGTAGGGAGCAGGCATCAGCAGTTTCAGTTCTGATCTTTTGGTCCTCATCCTTTTCCTTTAGGCACGGGAACGAGGTGTTTCATCTATGTTATCCATGGGCACCTTCGGAACCAGTGTCCATACCGAGTACAATACAGTGGGAGTGGACCTGTACCGCACCCGCCACAGCCATATCCATTTCCAGCCAGGCACTTTCAGTAGCAGCAGGGGCTATGAGCTCCCACTCTTTCAAGGGAAGATGTTGGAGGAGGAGGTTGTCCTCCAGGTGCTCCTTAGGGAGCTCGACCGGGGCATGGTCGGGGAGGTGGCAGAGAGACGAGAGGCAGAGGAACTGGACGTGGGTAGATGCACGCTGTAGAAGCGGTAGTTCCAGCAGAGCCTGATGTCATTCGAGCTACGATCAGATTTTTTTGTACACTTGCTTATGCCTTGTTTGATTTAGGAGATTCACACTCTTTTTTGCACCTATTCTAGCCCGTTCCTTGGCCCTAGACATAGAGATGCTTTCCATACCCCTAGTTTTGAGTACGCTTGTCGGAGGTCAGAACAACTTGTCTCATGTTTCCCGGGGATGTTGGTTTATGTTGGGGCCTCACCAATCTAGTGGAGATCTTCTTTTACTGCAAATGAATCCATATGACATCTTTCTAGTCATCGACTGGCTGTTCTCATTGTGTGCCAGCATCGATTGTTTCTGAAGAAGGTTTTTGTTTTCAGACACGGGCGGCTGACGTTTGACATTCATCGGCAAGCGGGGTTACCATGATTGTAACCGGCAAGTGGAGCCCCTCCATTTCATGTTAGCTAAACTCTCAGTGGAGTCGGCGAATACAGAAATGTTGGAAGTCCCGAGGATTTTCAGTGAGTTTATGGACATCTTCCCTGAAGAGGTGGTTCCCCTACCCCCTCGATGTGATGTTCAGTTTGGGATAGACT
The DNA here is from genome assembly GCA_963277665.1 of Viscum album. Classification (NCBI taxonomy): domain Eukaryota; kingdom Viridiplantae; phylum Streptophyta; class Magnoliopsida; order Santalales; family Viscaceae; genus Viscum; species Viscum album. The sequence goes on from OY728127.1 coordinate 118,878,809, forward strand.
TGCAACCTGGTGGCCGTTCGATTTCGATGGCTCCCTACCGGACGACACCTTCTAGGTTGTGGGAGATATGGTTTCAGATTGATGATTTCATGATGAAGTGTTTTTTTCAACCAAGTGTGTCACCTTGGGGTTCTCCAGTCTTGCTTGCAAAAAAGGCATATAGTGGTCTCAGGCTGTGCATAGACTACCAGAGACTGAATCAGGTAATGGTGAAGAACTGTTACCCCCTTCGGAGGATAGACAATCTCTTTGACCTGCTGAAGGGAGAAGTTTTGTTCTCTAAGATCGATTTATAGTCGAGATATAACCAGTTGAGGGTGAAGGAGGGTGACATCTCAAAGTCTTCCTTTAGATGTAAGTAAGGGCACTTTCAGTTTGTAGTCATGTCGTTTGATGTTTTAAATGCACCAGCTGTGTTCATGGGACTCATGAACTCCGTCTTCTAGGAATAGCTAGATCAGTTCGTAGTCATTTTTATTGACGACATTATGATCTATTAAAGATGATAGGAGGGTCACTTTGATCATCTGAGAATAGTTTTAGAGGTCCCCCGATAACACCAACTCTATGGGAAATTGTCCAAGTTCATGTACTGGACATGAGAAGTGCACTTCCTTGGGCATGTGGTGTCCGAGTAGGGAATAGAGGTGGACCCATCAAAGGTTGAGGCAGTTTTTTCGTGGGTATCACCCAAGAACGTGGCAGAGGTTCGTAGTTTCCTTGGACAGGAAGGTTACTATCGGAGGTTCATACACAACTTCTCCCGAGTTGCAGCACCTTTGACATCCTTGACGAAGAAGGATCGAGAATTAATGTGGGATGTGTATTATGAGGCATCCTTTAGTTACCTGAAGGAGAATTTGGGTAGTCTCACAGTGCTGAGATTTCAAGAAGAAGGGGCGGCGTGTGAGGTGTTCTATGGTGCTTCATGAAACGGCCTCAGATGTGTGTTGATGCCACGGCAAGGGGTGATATCTTATGGGTCTAGGAAGTTACGTCCTCATGAGCAAAATTATTCCACCCACGATCTGGAGATTTCAATGGTCATTTTCACGGTAAAGTTGTGGCAGAATTACCTCATCGTGGAGTGCTTTTTGGTTCTCATAGATCACAAAATCTTGAATCATATCTTCTCCCAGTGGGACCTGAACATACAGCAACAAAGGTGCATGGAGTTCCATCAGGAAAATGACATTGAAATTTCCTAAAACTCAGTAAAAGGGAATGTGGTGGCCAATGCCTTGAGCAGGAAGTCGCTGAAGGATGTGGTTTGAGGGTCGGTAGATGCTTGGAAGGCAATGGAGGAGTTGGATTCCCTGCACCTAGATGCAAGAATGGATGGTGGTAGTGGTTTCCAATATCAGATGATAGTTCATTATTCTCTACTACAGCAGGTGGAGGAGTCCTAGTTTGGAGACTCAGAAAGTGAAGTGATTTGTGATCGAGATTCTCAAGGAAATTCCTCGAATTGGTGTACGTAGGATAGTCTAAATCATATGATTTTATGATGGAAGATGTTTTCTCCATAGATGATGTGCGAGAGGTTCCTTGGTGAGTTCCACAACTCACCGCTAGCGGTACACCTGGGAGTTTACAAGAAGTAACAGGGTATGAAGAGACTGTTTTGGTGGCCTGGGGTAAAGCGGGCGGTGGAAGAGTTTGTATCCAAGTGCCTAGTGTGTCAGTAGGTGAAGTTTAAACACCATGTTCCAGGTGGATTGTTAAATCTATTAGATGTCCCCAAGTAGATGTGGGACAACATCTCGATGGATTTCGTCAAAGGGCTACCCAAGGTTCAAGGAGGCTGGGACTCCATCTGGGTGGTGGTGGACAGGTTGACAAAATTGACTCACTTCCTTGATATCAAGGAGTCGGGTACAATGGATGCCTTAGCACAGAGGTATGTGGATGAGGTAGTGCGTTTGCATGGAGTTCTGAGGTCCATAGTCTCGGATATGTATGCACAGTTTACCTCCCGTGTTTGGAGAGGATTTCAGCATGCTTGTGGCACCCACCTACGCCTTAGCACTGCTTTACACCCCCAGATTGATGGGCAGACCGAGCACACCATCCAGACATTGAAATATATGCTACGAGCATGTGTTTTGGTCATTGGAGGATCATGGGTACAACACTTTCCTCTAATAGAGTTCTCTTACAACAATAGCTAGCACTCTACCATTGTCATGCCTCCTTTAAATTCATTGTACGCGAGGTTGTGCCAATCCCCCTATGCTGGATAAAGGTCGGAGAAGTAGTTTTTCATGGCTTGGAGGTGGTGTAGAGCACGACAGAGAAGGTTCAGCTTATACGAGAAAGGATGAAGGCAACCCAAGACCGGATGAAGTCATACACTGCTAATATGAGGAGGTCCTTGGAGTTCGAGGTTTGGGAACACTTATTCCTGAAGGTCGCCCTAGGCATGGGTAGTGGAGGTTCGACAGAGGGAGTAAGATTTCACCCAGGTTTTTCGGACCGTTCAAAGTGCTGAAGCGGGTCGGTGAGGTGGCTTTTCAGCTGGCATTTCTACCACATCTACAAAGAGTGCATGATGTCTTCCATGTGTCCCAGCTATGTCGGTATCTGCACAACGATTCACACGTCCTCGACTAGGGAGATCTAGATATCGGGGACGATGAAACATTCATGGAGCGTCCAGTGATGATCGAGGGTCATGAAGATAAGGTGCTTCATGGATGAACCATTCCTTTGGATTGTGTGTTGTGGAGACATGGTGGGCTTGAGGAAATTACCTTGGAACTAGAGACACAGATGCACACATAATACCCAGAGTTGTTTTAAGTTTTGTTCTGTTTTATTTGTACTTGGTTGATTGAACACATTACCTTTCCAATTATGTAATGTGTGGTTTTACTTTTATCTGGATGTGTGAAAAGTGTCTTGAGATGTTGGGAGGAGAGTACCTGATCCCTAGTTAAGATGCATTAAAGTGGATGCACCTAAACCTGTGCGGGTGAGTCAGTGCCGCCCAAAGTGGATAGTATCTTAACATGGAAGAATGAAAACCCCTCACCCACATGACCGGACGATTTGGTCTTTTTTTTTCTTGGTGTCACGGGGGAGAGGATCGGTATGATTGTGATTGTTAAGGAGATAGATTGGGAAGAGAGCACTCTTTGTTAACAAGTAGGTTTTCCCCTGAGAGGTATCTTTCTAGGGGGAGTTGTTCGGACCCCTCTCATTTCATTATGTGGGTTTTTAGATTCTCGAGGATGAGAATGTTTTGAGAGGTATCTGATGTAATGTCCCGGAACTCTCCGGTCAATTCCTTTGTGAAATGTGGTGTTAGAGGTGTGTCTGGAGGTCAAGGTGACTTGGGGGTCTGTTTGGGTGGACATTTATATAACACTAAAGGGTAATATCTTTCGCATGGTTGGCGAATGGTTTGGCTAACCATGTGTACTAACTGTGTGAGGATTGTATGGCGAGGCAGATTCTAAGGCACAGTTAGTGCACGATTTTCTAAACTGTGCAGACTAACCCTGCAGACAGTTAATGTTAGATCCCAAAATTGTAGAAATGAACTCTTTTTCCTCTAAATGGTTCTTTTAAGCCCCAAAGTGGCCATAACTCAGGATTACCCTACCTTGAGGTAGAAGAACCTATCCCATGCGTTTCGGAGTGGATCCAAAGTCTTTTATTGGCGAATCGAAGATGGATTCTTGAGGTATGTGATCGTTCATACTTGTTTTCCTAGATCTACTTAGATCTAATCCTCCTCTTCGCTCGGTTTCATAGATATATGACCGTTATTGGTTGATCTAAGCATGTAGATGTTGAATATGTGGAGATTTGGTCTTGGTTGTGTTAGGAGATGATATCTAAAGAGGATTTATGGATAATTGACCCGGTTTCATGAGTGTTCTTCGACTATTGTGGTTTTCTCAAAAACCTTTGAAGTAGGGATCTTACTTTCATCTCTCTCTCACTTTTGTGCATCATGAGGGGTGGGTATCCTCTTGTTTTATGATATATGGTTGAACTGGTAAATAAATATAATAACTGGTTAATGAACGAGATTGGGGATAACTTTTTTGCTATTGTAGTTTTATTTCGATCAATGATTCTCCATTGATTATGTTGTGAATTGAATGGGCTTATGCCTACTAAAAATCACCGTCATTGGGGGCCTTTTCTTACTCCATTAGATGTTTCATTGTTTTTTATGGATTTTTTTGGATGTAATTCATAGAATGTGAAAATTTGTTAATCATTAATATTGGATTATTAAATGAATACTTGGAACCCTTCTATGATCACCCCAAATAAATTAAATGGAAGAATGAATTTTTGTGGGTGATGGTTGGGGTTTAATTATGTGAAGGGGTGTTTCATGGGTTGTTGTGGAACAGGTGAGCAGTGGGGCTATGGTCGGCTTGGTTGTGGGTTGGCATGTATCATATGGTTGTGACGGGCAATGGATCTTTGGTGAATGGTATTGAATGGATAATGATGCGGTATGAGTTTTTTTTCGAGGTGTTTGTGGTTGTGGTGGTTGGCAGTGGGGGTGTAGGGATGGGTTGTGAATATGAATAAAAGTGGAAGAGTCAACTAATGATCTGTGGGGAAAGTTAGTTCACTAAATACAGAAAATCAGTAGAAATGATTTTATGAAAAAAGAAAATGGTTTTGTGTTACTTTTGTTTTCAATAACCTTATTTGTGGATGGTAGGGATATGTTTTACAAACGTTTGAACTAGTTTAGTTGTTGTTAATTGCTCAGTAGTTAAGGAACTGATAAACTAAAATTGTTGCAACATTAAAAGCATTATGGGGTTTGGGGCCATTCATTGTGTACATACTTTCGTGGTAGCAGTGTCGAGCCATGTTCGCAGATCTTATGTGTAGAAGCCTTAGGATTGGCTGAGTGGTTGATATAATTATATAAATCTGTACATTTTATGTTTCTTGATGAACCCCACCCATTTTGAGCACAATGTGTGGAACACCCATGGGACGGGGGGTGAGATTCCAAACATCCAAAGGATGGATGCTTACTGTTCTTCCCTATGCTCCTTCTTCCAGTTTCTATAGCCCATAATCCATCGGGCAGGTTGTGAATGATATTTTCCAAGAGTCTTCGGGAAGAGGATGTTATGTGTTCCCAAGCGTCTTTAGGATGAGGATGGGATGGGGTTCCCAGGTGTCTTCAGGATGATATGTGGTTATGGCCGAGGATTGAGTGCTGGTAGGATACATGATGAGATGTGTTTATGGCCAAGGATTGTGTGCCAGCGGGATACTATGAGCTTCGTATGGCCAGGTTGTGGCACTAGCTCGTGCTTCGTATAGCCAGGTTGTGCCACTAGCATAAGAATAAGGGGAATCATCAGAGTGTTAGGCATGAGGGCTTGAGCAGTATATAGTGGGACGGTGGTTCAGGGTACCCATTCTTTGATAATATTACTATACTACACTATTGACTTGCGTTATTTGGTGAGTGTGGCTTGTATGGTTGTGTGGATAGATTCCTTGCTAGGAGTTGGTTCCTTCTAATTTCTCACGGGGCACTAGGATGTCCCCCAACCTTTGGATGAGAGCTTTATGTCATACTATGTAAACTTGTTTGCTCACCCTATGTTTACATTCATGTTTCCAGGAGGGCTTCCGGGACCGTGCGAGACCTTGCTATTTGGGCGTTGGAGTTTTGCTGGTCACAGTTTTTTCTTTCTTTTCTTGGTATCGTGTTTTGGAGATTTTCTTATATTTTTTCTTTTGTTTTAGTATTGTATAACACATGCATATGGTCTTGGTTTTGGTTTTATTTTCATTTACTCGTTCCATTTTCTTTGGGTGTTTGACTCATCTTATTTCCTGATATTAATTAATAAATAGGGTAATGCCTTCCATAATTGTGAAAACTGATACCCTTGTTGCTAGTCACAACTCCAGGGCCTACTGGAGGCAGGACTCGGGGGGTCAGTATATCCCTTTCACCATCACCAGCTCAAGAGGGACAGCCTTGGTGGGAGTGGGTCATGACACCTTCGATGATCTCCATCAATCATTGATGGGATGAGATGGAGGCTAAAACATTACAAGTACACTCAAACCAATTTTGATCAATGATTTTATTCACATATAATTGTTGATGATATATTGGGTTGTTTAATAGGATTATTTAACTTTTTTAGGTTATTTATTGATCACCCTATACCCCTAAGAATGGTAGAAAAGAATATTCATCCAGGGGACCATGAAAACTCTATGAAATTTATATTTTGTAGGTGTACAATTGTCCAGAACATGTAGAACCACCACAGAACCTTCCATCGACTGTTCTTTTTTCTAAAAATGATTAATTAGGATTAATTTTCACCATATGACACCAAAAAAAAATCCCAACCTTCCAAAAATAAATAAATAAAATTATGAACCTAAATTTATTAAAATCAAATTCAATGAGTTTTTAAGAATTTACAACTCACAATATCAATGCCCTTTAAAATTCAATTGAAACCCAAAAATATCTATACCAAAATACATAATCCACACCTAAAAACCATTAAAAAATATCCTAATAATCCCTTTATGGATAAATTCACAATATTAAAACCTTATTTCTACAATTTAATCCAAAGGACCCATATTCGTGATTAACAACTCTAAAAATTTCTCATTATTTACATTCATGCAATGTAGTGACCCGAAGATTAACGTACATGGAAATTACATTACTTTTACGGAATACATATTATATAACAAAAAACACACACACAAGGACCGTAATAGTTTAGTGTGTTTGGAAACTCAGAATATAATCTTCTAATCGTGTTGAATGATCTTAAACATCTCCCATAAAGATCTTATTTTTTTTATATCTAAAACCATTCTTTATATCCTGGGGAAAAGAAAACAAAAAAGGGTGAGCTCAAATGCTCAGTATGGGTAAACAAAAGAAATATCAATCACATCATATTCATAAGAACATAACATTTTGGAAGTCATAACCTGCAAAAGAGGTCATAATATCATAACATGGGATAAATCATAGTAGTGAAATGTAATCCCAATAATCATAACATAAAACATGAAACTTTGTGGCATACACACATAATAATATATAATCATTTATTATTAGTCAAGACTCATTGCCATGACTATCTTAGTGGACAAAGTCCCTTTCGGAACCGAGTTCACTCCTCGTTTCAGTCCTATTTCACTGAACCGGTTTAACATGCCATTCTAGCCATGTCTATCTCATGAGATATAAAATCCTTACCCAATGCATTGGAGGGAGATATAGGTCCCACCCATCTCATAATTATACCATTCTTATGTGTGCCACAAAATCATAAATCATACATCATTGCATAACCCATGTAATAAAAATGGGAATCTTAAACATCGTGACATCATAAAACAATTCGTATAAGGTAAAGAATTCATAAATATAATTCCATCACAACATAATCAAATTAATGTAATAATTGGGATAGAAACAAAACCATTTATTATCTTAGATGGAAAATAATTTTGATAAAACACTTGAACTCCATTATTGAGGAAAATATCCTTTCTACTTCAAAAACATTTTTCCTTTCTTAACATGTCATACTATTTTAAACTAAAAGAAGTTGATTAAAAATAAACATGAAAACTTGTAAAGGATGATTCTTGGAAATAATGTTTTAAAAATCCATTCGTTCCGTATAAGTTAAAAAAAAACATTCTTCTCGTACTTTTGTCAGAAAAGTCAAAAAGTACCTTGTACGAAAAACGACAAAAGATTCCTTTCATATCTTTTACTAAAAACTCACTAAAGGGTAAAATTGAATTTAAACAATTGTAGGTGGATGGAAATAATATGACATATTGAAAAAACATGGATGTGGATGATAAAATAAACCCCAGTAAATTTCAAAGTATAAACAATCTCAGATAAAAATGAGATTGTGATATTTCCCTTACCTTAGGTCAGATTTGCTTCGTAAGTGTCTGAACCTCCTCTTCTTTGAAGCGCCTCTTTGAGTCTTCCTCTTAGGGAACTAAAATTGGTGTTTGAAGAAGACCAGGACCTCTAGGATGTTTCTAGGGAAGTGGAGAAGATAATTTGGCAGGGGTTGGCCGAGCGTGAAGGCTCAAAGTGGTGTGAGGAAGAGAGGGATGAGGTGCCCTTTTATATGGGAGAAGAGGGGCACCTTTGGAATAACTAAAAATATTATTTTATTAGAAAGAAAAATTCGGTTTTAAATAGCTCCAAATTATTTTATTTAGAAGCTAAGGTGGGGTGGGTCAAAATCCTCTCATTCAATATAATTTAGACAAGTTTAGTTTCCTATTTTAACCTTATCATTTAGATTTAACATTAAGTTAAATAATTTTACATTTACCGTGTCTTCTTCTGTTCTAATACTATAAGGTTAATAAACTTACTATAAGCAGCCAAAGGATCCTTATTATTAATATATATAACCTTATCTAAGTCATTTGGCCGAACCTTAGATTTTTAGGAATAAAATAACAATTAATAATACAATATTTGTTTAAAAACTATTTTATGTCAATTTTGATACTATTTAGTAATTGATTTTTGTAAGAATCATAACAGAACGATTAGTTCTAAAAAAGATAATCAAATAAATACTAACAAGCCATATTAACCTGTAAAATTAGTTTAATTCATTAAAAGTCTCAAATTACCTTTATTTGGGTATTTATAACATCAATTATGTCAATATTTTATTAATAAGATAATTACTGCATCATCTTTGTGTCATAAATAAATTAAATTATTTAATGTCTAAAAATTAAAAATAAATTACCATTATGTACAAAATCTTTTTATATTTTTAATGAATATTTATAGTCGAATTTATTTTATGTATAACCCTATATTAAAAATGATTTTCTTATTAAACATCGATTTTAAATATTTTAACCCTTCATTAAATAAATTAATAATAAATGTCTTAATCTAATCCATGTGGGCCTAAATGGTCATATTTTATTCCTAAGATAGTTTTTTCTCGAATTAAACTTATCTAATAGAATTAGGACATGTGTTAGGGTAATAATAATATCATATTTACCCTTAATTACCCTATCTACTTTTAACCTGGGTAAAAAAAAAGTAAAAAGTCACTATTCACCAAAAATTATTTTCATCTCATTGAACCACATTTTTATTACTAACATCAACTGTGTCTCTCAGATTTTTGAAATTCCATTCACAGAAGTGGTAAAATTAAGTTTTATGAAAAATTCATTTTTTTAACTACTGCTTAGAGGTTTCACTATTCATCAAAAAATGAATGTTTTTCAGAAAAATACCAAAAATTAGGCCAAAGATATATTTGATATTATGAACTCAAAAATGATGTCTATTTTACCAAATTCAAAACATATCAGTTTCATTAATTAATTTAAAAATTAATTCCCTTCATCAAAACAAATAGCGTGTTCTTAAGAGATAATAACTATCAAAAGATTGACACTTGTTTATGTCTGGTTTAAATGTGAAATTACATCCAATGACCATCATTGTATTAAATTGTAAAAATATATTTTAAATATACTTTAAAACCACTCAAATTTATAATTTATCACTATTAATTATTTCGATTAAAAAGGTTGTTTTTAATTAAAATTTAGTAATTTTCACTATTCATCAGAAAATGAAAGTTATCCGAAAAGTACCAAAATTTCACCCTAAGATAATTTCGATATTACAAATCCAAAAATGAAGTCCATTTTGAAAAATGAAATTTAAAAAAATTCAAAAATTGGTTATTAATATTCAAAACGGCTAGTTTTAATAATATTTTAATAGCATATCGTTGTTTAGTGAAACTCGGTATTGCATACTACACACGCTATCGAGGAAGGATGCAATTGCGTGTAATGCAAGGCAAGTCAAGGATGTGTGTTATGCAAGCTCATTTTTGTGTAGCGTACAACACAAGACAATAATTAAATTTAAAATAATATTTTTTATAAAATCTCGGGGTGTTACATTCTACCCCCCTTAAAATGAACTTCGCCCTCGAAATTCGTCAGGGTTATAAATGGTTTACTAGTCAGAAGTTTATTTAATAGAAACCCACATCGTAAAAAGGAATACCAAAACAAATATTTAAAAACCAAAGTATGAAACATAACGGTTTCCCAAATAAACTAATCACTGGGTTTCCACATAGGTGAAAATATGGATATCGAAGAGAAATCTAACCATCATGTCACTACTGGAAATCTAGCATTTCCCAACGGTTTAGAACCGTTGGGAAAGGCTTCAGAACCGTTGGTATATGTTATACCAACGGTTCTGAAAACTGTGGGCAAGTAAGCCGTTGGGAAAGGATTTTCCCAACGGTTTACAGAGAACCGTTGGGATAGGTTAGAAAAAATCAACCTATCCCAACGGTTCTGCCAAACCGTTGGGAAAGGCCTTTCCCAAAGGTTTGGCCCGTTGGGAAATCAACAGCGAATTTTCTTTCCCAACGTTTTGAAAACCGTTGGGAAAGGTTTTTACCAACGGTTCATAGAACCGTTGGTAAAAACAACCATTCAACAGGATATCCCAACGGTTTCAAACCATTGGGATAGGGTGTTTTTACCAACTGTTCCTTGAACCGTTGGTAAAAACAGCTACATAGAGCCTATGCCAATGGTTTTCAAACCGTTGGCATAGGCTTTGCTGTGAAAATTTCACAGCAACCTGCAATTTGCACAGCAGGTCTGGTTTTTGGGCATTCACCCTCGGTTTCAATTCAATTTTCAATCCAATTATGCCCTTGTTTTCAATTCATATTTCAATCCAATTATTGAACCTGTAACACATATAATGCATACATATAGAGAATAAACAAACACATACAAATAATGCAAACCAACCAACCAACACATATAATGCATCCTAAAAATATACACATCCATAATTAAAGTAGAATTCATAACATAATTATAAACATACATAATTCATTTAGAATTCATTTTAAAATTTAGATGACAATCATATGTGGAATCCGGAATTCAATTCATAATTTGAATGGTTTTTCATATACCATATATTTTTAATAGAAATGATATCCAATTTAAACAAAATACATACATCTGGAATGATACAGGTGACACCGTGCCTCGGATTGAGGCGAGGTTAACTCGTACACGTCCCAAATGACTCATTGATCGTTTTCCAAAAGTATCAACATATTCCGAAATCGTTTGGTCGGTTTTCCATATGTCATTTGTTATTTTCACTTAAAATGAAGTGTTTTTTAAATAAAAGAGAGACACTTTGAATGGTGTCGGCCACACCGCACCTCATATTGAGGCGGGGTTAACTCGTACACATCACAAATGACCCATGGATTGTTGTGCAAATATATAAATACAATCAGAATGCGTTGGGTTGGTTTTCCGTATGAATTTAAAATGTAGTCCATTTTAAAGAAAAGAGATACACTTAGAGTGGTCTCGGCCAAACCGCGACTCGGATTGAAGCGTGGTTGATTCGTACACATATCATATGACCCATGAATCTTTGTCCTAAATTTTCAACAGATTCAGAATGCGTGTGGTCAGTTTTTCATATGTCAGTTGTTTATTTCAATTATAATCTTGTCCATTTTAAACAAAAGAGACACAATCAGAGTGGTACCGGCCACACTGCATCTCGGATTTAGACGGGGTTGACTCTTACACGTCTCAAATGACCCATGGATCATTTACCTAAAGTATCAACACAATCCAAATGCGTTTGGACGGTTTTCCGTATGTCAGTTGATGTTTTTCACTTAAAATGATGTCCTTTTGAAACCAAAGACATACACTTTGAGTTGTTCCGGCCACACCACACCTCGGATTGAGGTGGAGTTGACTCGTACACATCACATATAATCCATGGATGGTTCTCCTAATGTTTCAATGGAAACCAAATGCGTTTGGTCAGTTTTCCGTATGTACTTAAAATGTTGTCCATTTTAAACAACAGAAAGTCACTTAGAGTAGTCCCGACCACACTTAGATGACAATTAAATTAGAATTCATAATGTAATTATAAACGTACATAATTCATATAGAATTCAATTTAATATTTAGATGACAATTATATGTGGAATCCGAAATTCAATTCATAATTTGATCGGTTTTTTCTATACCATATATTTTTACCTCAAATGATGTCCATTTTAAACAAAATAAATACACCTGAAGTGATACCGGCCACACCGCACCTCATATTGAGGCGGGGTTGACTCGTAAACATCAAATTTGACCCATGTATCGTTGTGCTAAAGTATCGACACAATCCGAATGCGTTTGGTTGGTTTTCCGTATCCCAGTTGATGTTTTTCACTTAAAATGACGTCCTTTTGAAACAAAAGACGGACACTATGAGTGGTGCTGACCACACCGCGTCTCCAATTGAGGCGGGGTTGATTCGTACACGTCACATATGACCCATGGATCGTTCTCCTAAAGTTTAAATGGAAACCGAATGCGTTTGGTTGGTTTTCTGTATGTACTTAAAATGTTGTCCATTTTAAACAAAAGAGTGACACTTAGACTAATCCTGACCACACCGCAACTCAAATTCATCCCGGGTTGGCTTGTACATGTCACATATGACCCATGGATCGTTGTGATAAATTATCAAAAGATTAAGAATGCGATTGGTCTATTTTGTGTATGCCAGTTGTTCTTTTCATTTATAATCATGTCCATTTTAATCAAAGGAGACAGAGTTAGAGCGGTGTAGGCCACACCGCGTCTCAGATTAAGATGGGGATGACTTGTACACGTCATATATGACTCATGGATTGTTGTTCTAATGTATCTATAGAATTCGAATGCTATTGGTCGTACTTTCGTATGTCAGTTGATGCCTTTCACTTAAAATGACGTCCTTTTGAAACAAAAGACGGATACTTTGAGTGGTGTCAGCCGCACCGCATGTCGGATTGAGGCGGGGATGATTCGTACACATCACATATGACCCATGGATCGTTCTCCTAATGTTTCAACGGAAAAAGAATCCGTTTGTTCATTTTTCCGTATGTACTTAAAATGGTGTCCCTTTTAAACAAAAGAGAGTCACTTAGACTTATCCTAGCCACACCGCGACTCAGATTCATCCCGGGTTGGCTCGTACACGTCACATATGACCCATGGATTGTTGGGATAAATTATCAATAGATTCGGAATGCGTTTGGTCGGTTTTCCGTATGTTAGTTGATGCTTTTCACTTAAAATGACATCCTTTTGAAACAAAAGACAGACATTTTGAGTGGTGCTGGCCACACTACATCTCTGGATTGAGCTGAAACCACCGTGCAACATTCTAATTATTATTCATGACGTGTACGCATAGACGACACGTCAATCGGACGTGCGGTTTGCGCGGTACGACTCAATATTCGTGTTTTAATTGATGCGCGCGCTTCGTAAACGTGCGTGAGGGGGGTCTAAACGGGCCGAACGAAGTCGGGATGGCCTGAAATCAGACGAAAAATACGGGAGAGTGATTTATGAAGTGGTCGAGTAGACGGCACTTCAATCGGACGTGCCGTGTGCCCGCGGTTACCGACAACGCAGTTCTGGTGTCACAAACGGCCAAAACGGGCATCCAACGGTCAAATTCATAGCGGACGACCTCAGATTGACCTGAAACCACTGTGAAACATTCTAATTATTATTCGTCACATGTACGCGCAGACGACACATCAATCGAACGTGCGGTTTGCGCGGTACGGCTCAATATTCGTGTTTTAAGTGATGTGCGCGCTTCGTAAACGCGCATGAGGGGGGGTCCAAATGGGCCGAACGAAGTCGGAACGGCCTTAAATCAGACGAAAATACGGGAGAGTGATTTATGAAGTGGTCGAACAGACGGCACGTCAATCGGATGTGTCGTGTGCCCGCAGTGACCGACAACGCATTTTTGGTGTCATAAACGGCCAAAACGGGCGTCCAATAGTCAAATTCATAGAGGATGACCTCGGATTGACCTGAAACCACCGTGAAACATTCTAATTATTATTCGTGACGTGTACGCGCAGACAGAACGTCAATAGGACGTGCGGTTTGCGTGGTACGACTCAATATTTGTATTTTATGTGATGTGCGCGCTTCGTAAACGCACGTGAGGGGGGTCCAAATAGGCCGAAAAAAGTCGGAATGGCCTGAAATCAGATGACAAGTACCGGTGAGTGATTTCTGAAGTGGTCGAGCAGACGGCACGTCGATTGGATGTCCCATGTGCCTGCGGTGACCGACAACGCAGTTCTGGTGTCATAAACGGCCAAAACGGGCGTCAAATGGTCAAATTCATAGCAGACGACCTCGGAATGAGCTGAAACCACCGGGAAACATTCTAATTATTATTCGTGACGAGTACGCGTAGATGGCTTTTAAATCGGACATGCGGTTTGCGCGGTACGGCTCAATATTCATGTTTTAAGTGATGTGTGCACTTCGTAAACGCGCGTGGGGGTGGTCCAAATGGGCCGAACGATTTAGAATGGCCTGAAATCAGAAGAAAAATACGGGTGAGTGATTTATGAACTAGTCGAGAAGAGGGCATGTCAATCGGACGTGCCGTGTGCCCGTGGTGACCGACAACGCAGTTCTGGTGTCATAAACGGCCAAAACGGGCGTCCAACGGTCAAATTCATAGAGGACGTCCTCGGATTGACCTGAAACCACCATGCGACATTATAATTATTATTCGTGACATGTGCGCGCAGACGGCACGTCAATCGGACGTGCGGTTTGCGCGGTACGGCTCAATATTCGTGTTTTAAGTGATGTGTGCGCTTCGTAAACGCGCGTGAGGGGGGGTCCAAACGGGCCGAACGAAGTCGGAAAGGCATAACTCAGACGAAAAATACGGGAGAGTGATTTATGAAGTGGTCGAGTAGACAGCACGTCGATCGGACGTGCCGTGTGCCCGCGGTGACCGACAACGCAGTTCTGGTGTCATAAACGGCCAAAACGGGCGTCCAACGGTCAAATTCATAGCAGACGACCTCGGATTGACCTGAAACCACCGTGGAACATTCTAATTATTATTCGTGACGTGTACGCGCAGACGGCACATCAATCGGACGTGCGGTTGGCGCGGTACGGCTCAATATTCGTATTTTAAGTGATGCGCGTGCTTCGTAAACGCGCGTGAGGGGGGTCCAAATGGGACGAACGAATTCGGAATGGCCTGAAATCAGACGACAAATATGGGTGAGTAATTTCTGAAGTGGTCGAGAAGACGGCACGTAAATTGGACGTGCCATGTGCCTGCGGTGACAAACAACGCAGTTCTGGTGTCATAAACGGCCAAAATGGGCGTCAAACGGTCAAATTCATAGCGGATGACCTCGGATTGAGCTGAAACCACCGTGAAACATTCTAATTATTATTTGTGACGTGTACGCGGAGACGACACGTCAATCGGACGTGCGGTTTGCGCGGTACGGCTCAATATTCGTGTTTTAAGTGATGTGCACGCTCCGTAAACGCGCTTGAGGGTGGTCCAAACGGGCCGAACGATTTCGGAATGGCCTGAAATCAGACAAAAAATACTGGTGAGTGATTTATGATGTGGTCGAGCATACGGAACATCAATCGGACGTGCCGTGTGCCCGCGGTGACCGACAACGCAGTTCTGGTGTCATAAACGGCCAAAACGGGTGTCCAACGGTCAAATTCATAGCGGATGACCTCAGATTGACCTGAAACCACCGTAAAACATTGTAATTATTATTCGTACACATCACATATGACCCATGGATCGTTCTCCTAATGTTTCAATAGAAACAGAATGCGTTTGGTCGGTTTTCCGTATGTACTTAAAATACTGTCCATTTTAAACAAAAGAAAGTCACTTAGAGTGGTCCCGGACACACCACATCTCTGATTTAGGCGGGGTTGACTCGTACACGTCTCAAATGACCCATGGATCGTTTTCTTGAAGTATCAACACAATCCGAATGCGTTTGGCCGGTTTTCCGTATGCCAGTTGTTGTTTTTCACGTATAATGATGTCCTTTTGAAACAAAAGACATACACTTTGAGTTGTTCCGACCACACCGTGCCTCGGATTGAGGCGGGGTTGATTCGTACACGTCACATATTACACATTGATCGTTGTCCTAAAGCATCAACACATTTCGAATGCGTTTGGTCAGTTTTTCGTAATTCCCTTTTTTTTCACTTAAAATCTTATGGAAATTCATATAGAATGTTTTCATATCATATTTAGTATGGATTAGATTTTAGTTGATCCTGCTATGAAAAATTTTAGAGATAATAAAATTAAGGTAGGCGGAGGGGCTATCTGGGGGGCTGTCCGGTGGGTGTCCGGGGGGCTGTTCGGGGACCAAAGAGGAGGGTGGGGGGGCTGTGCGGGGTCTGTCCGGAGGGTGTTTGGGGGTTGTTCAGGGGGTTGTCCGGGGTTGTTCAGGGGGATGTCCGGGGGTTGTTCAGGGGGTTTTTCAGGGGTTGTTCAGGGGTTGTTCAGGGGTTGTTCAGGGGGTTGTCCGGGGTTGTTCAGGGGGCTGTCCGGGGGTGTTTGGGGGGTTTGTCCGGGGTCCAAGGGGGAGGGTGGGGGGGGGGTTGTCCAGGGGGCTATCCGGGGGGCTATCCGGGGGGCTATCCAGGGTCCTGGGTGGAGGGTTGGGGGTTGTACGGGGGGATGTCCGGGGGGGCTTCCCGGTGGGTGTCTGGGGGGCTGTCCGGGGACCAAGGAGGAGGGTGGGGGGGGGGGGTGTGGGGTCTGTCCGGGGGGTGTTTGGGGGTTGTTCAGGGGGTTGTCCGGGGTTGTTCAGGGGGCTGTCCGGGGGTTATTCAAGGGGTTGTTCAGGGGTTTTTCAGGAGTTGTTCAGGGGTTGTTCGGAGGTTGTTCAGGGGGTTGCCCGGGGTTGTTCAGGGGGTTTTCCGGGGGTGTTTGGGGGGTTGTCCGGGGTCCAAGGGGGAGGGTGGGGGGGGGGGGGGGGGGTTGTCCGGGGGCTGTCCGGGGGGCTATCCGGGGTCCAGGGTGGAGGGTTGGGGGATGTACGGGGGGCTGTCCAGGGGGCTGTCCGCGGGGGCTGTCCGGGGGGGCTGTTTGGTGGGTGTTCGGGGGGCTGTCCGGGGACCAAGGAGGAGGGTGGGGGGGTTGTGCGGGGTCTGTCCGGGGGGTGTTTAGGGGTTCTTTAGGGGGTTGTCCGGGGTTGTTCCGGGGGCTGTCCGGGGGTTGTTCAGGGGGTTGTTCAGGGGTTGTTCAGGGGTTGTTCAGGGGTTGTTCAGGGGTTGTTCAGGGGGTTGTCCGGGGTTGTTCAGGGGGCTGTCCGGGGGGTGTTTGGGGGGTTGTCCGGGGTGCATGGGGGAGGGTGGGTGGGTTGTCCGAGGGGCTGTCTGGGGGGCTATCCGGGGTCCAGGGTGGAGGGTTGGGGGCTGTACGGGGGGCTATCCAGGGGGCTGTCCGCGGGGGCTGTCCGCGGGGGGCTGTCCGGTGGGTGTCCGGGGGGCTGTCCGGGGACCAAGGAGGAGGGTGGGGGGGGGGGGGGGGCTGTGCGGGGTCTGTCTGGGGGGTGTTTGGGGGTTGTTCAGGGGGTTGTCCGGGGTTGTTCAGGGGGCTGTCTGGGGGTTGTTTAGGGGGTTGTTCAGGGGTTATTCATGGGTTGTTTAGGGGTTGTTCAGGGGGTTGTCCGGGGTTGTTCAGGGGGCTGTCCGGGGGTTGTTTGGGGGGTTGTTCGGGGTCCAAGGGGGAGGGTGGGGGGTTGTCCGGGGGGTTGTCCGGGGGGCTATCCGGGGTCCAGGGTGGAGGGTTGGGGGCTGTACGAGGGGTTGTCCAGGGGGCTATCTGCGGGGCTGTCCGGGGGGTGTTTGGGGGTGTTCGGGGTCCAAGGGGGAGGGGGGGTTGTCCAGGGTCCAAGAATGAGGGGGGTTGTCCAGGGAGTTCTCAAACACACAACCACTAAAAGACAACAACATCCATAAAAACAGACAATATATAAAAATAACTCAACTCCAATACTATACTACGAGTCTAGATAAAGCCAACAACTAGAATAGATTAAACATCAAATCTCAGTAATATAAGTCAAAAATGTAACGGATCAATATGTCCCACATCAGTATCACCATCACCATCATCATCATTGTCCTCCACATTGTCCTCACCCTCCACAGTGCCTTCCTCCTCACCTTCGCCCTCCTCTTCGCCCTCCTCATCTCCCTCTTCTTCCGCATCAGACTCCACGCCATTATCATCTTCAAGATGGACATCTCCTGACCACCACTGGAACTTCCACCTGGTTCACCATATATATAATGCATCTACGACATGTATTCATCAATCGCTGGGCTGGCCTCTTTTGGAAGTGTTGGACGTAGAACTTCAATAAATTTCATAAATGCACGGTTTGCCCTAGCAGGCTGTTCTGCCGTCTCTGTGGCCCTTTTCTCTGCCTGTTCTGCCTGTGGCCTAACTTGCTGCAGCTCGGTGGCACTGCAACTCGTACCTGAGGCAGGCCAATACCTTGTCGGGGCTATCCTAGGTCGGCAGCGTACTCTGGCAGAATGATTCTTTCCCAACACCTGATGTAAGTGATCAGATGGCCCAAAATTGTCTGCTTCTTGGGCATCGAGGGCCTCTAAAGCATCCTGTTACAAATATAAATATATTATTAAGTTACGAAATAGATATTAAAATATAAAATCAATAGATTAAAACATACAATCTGCTGCTGAGTCGCTTCGTTGGCAGCACTTCCATCCTTTTTTCGTCTACTCGAGCAAAACAGTTTTGCTCGAGGCACACATCCTTCAATATTTTGTACTTTCCTCTACAATGACATTGAAAACAAAAGTTATATAAAAACTTTATCAAATGATTAAATAATTGAGGAATCAAAAGAAAATGTAAGTCGTAAAGAAAACTTATAAACAATTGTCATACCTGCTGCCTTTCATGATCAGGCATCGTCGTGCGTCCTAGTGTATGGAGGTATTTTTTTGCATCAATGTTTTTTTTGTTTTTTCCAGATGATTCCAAAATAAAATTCAATAATGCAAAGGATAATATTAATGAAAAACATGAAAGTTATTATTTAAATACCTCAAATGTAATTCATACCTTAAACTGGGTACTCGACTGATGAGTAATCATCTGAAGATACTTCTCTATAGGACAATCATCCACGACTGGTACCTCCTCTAACTCAGTGCCAACTCTAGCATGCCAACTAATATACATCTCATGCTTGTAGGCTCTCTAAATCTCTCCTAAATCCTTTAGACGTTCCAGTCGTGCACCCTCACCATCAGGAAAATTAAATCGAAGCTGAAATCAAAATATTAATTCATATAAATACAAAAAAAATCATGGCATTAAATACAACATATTTTTTAACCCATATCTCTGCCCAAGCTCTATCTTTGACCTCAT
This sequence comes from Viscum album, assembly GCA_963277665.1. NCBI lineage: Eukaryota > Viridiplantae > Streptophyta > Magnoliopsida > Santalales > Viscaceae > Viscum > Viscum album. The sequence continues at coordinate 118,898,193 of OY728127.1, forward strand.
GTGGAAAATGTCTCTACGACAGCGGGCTGACGGGAATGATGTCGGAGTATTTGGCAAGCGTCGCCAGAAAACTCCGACATTGATGCCCTGTTTTCTCAACCATCTGATTGTCTTCATTATATTCCACCATAACCTGTGTGTGACGGTTCCACACCGAACGCATGCGTGTACGACCCCGCCCCCTCCTCCTGTCAGTAGATGTATCTGTCATGAAAGAATAAAAAATATTTTATCAAAACATGTTATAATGAAAATAAATATTGCTATAAAAATTTGTTAGGGTTTTATAAATATACAGGCGCTAGTCCGATCAATGAGTGGAACCGGATCCACAGAACTTGATGGAACACCCTCTGGTGGAACTGGAGTCAAAGACGATGGAATATAAAAGCTCGGAGAGACAGAAGTAGAAGGAAAAGAAGATGGAACAGCTGTATGACCTGATGCTGACTGGGGTGTGGGAATCATCATGGGATGTGAAAATGATGGTGCAGAAGATGCAGAAGGTAGCGAAAACATGGGAGTCCTAAATACCTCGTGTGTCCCTAAGACACACCGGGATCAGAATGCGGGAAGGCTGAAATGTCAGTGGGAGGGGCAGGGTCTAGTCGGGCACGCGCAACTCTACGTCCACCTCTGGTACGAACCCTCCTCGTACCACCGGCCTGAGTACTAGGACCAGTACTAGGCTCCTCGTCGAATAACTATCGACCTAATGGTGGATCCTACAAAAAAGTTTACAAAAAAAATTAATCACATGACATTATATATTCTATAAATATATATATATATATATATATATATATATATATTTGAAATAAAGTACTCACTATAGGCACTAATGGTGGAATTCCCATCTCCTCCATCTGACGATTGTTCTCCGCCATTTTTTTTCTTCGTCTCTCTTCAATTGGCTTCATTTCCTGCATCTGAAAACAAATATGTAATTAATTAGAAAAATAAAATTAATGTGTAAACCAAAAAACTAAATATATGATGGAATGAGGAGATTCATTGGTAATTTATCTATCAATTTTTTTAGAAGATCTTGAATGAATTTAATAAAACATACAAGTTGTAATGTTCACCAAGTTAGAAATATTGTTTGATTAGGTTTGAATACAGTTCAATTCCAAATTAGAAAATGCAATTCAAATAAAACAGCAACCAAAAAACATTGAAAATTCACATAACGGTCATGTAATCTAAAACATATTTGTGATCAATACTAAATAAATATGAATATTACCAACCTTAACAACCCAACTCGAGGTAATCCAATGGCATTTCATCATTGTGACTCGTCCATGAGAGTAAAAATACAATATTATTATTTTCTCAACGACTCCATAATAACCCACATTTTCAATTCGTGGTCTACTATCTGATTCACTGGCATAACAATCTGTTGTGGCAGTAACCATAATACCATCATGTTGTGTTCTCATGTTTTTGGCTCGTTCAGTGACAATAAATATATACCCATTGATAACAATTGATTTAAAGTCATGAACCACGGTATTAGGACCAAAAGCCAACGATCTTATTTCCTCAGAGATAGAGTCAGCAGACAAACTCAATACCTGCAATATAAATGATTGTTAAACTTAAGTAAATATTGAAATAATTTATTTAAATAGTAATATTTTTACCTTCAATTTTAACCAAGAAGAAAACTCTTTGATATGCAAAGTCTCTCTCCTTCTCAAAGATAAAGAACGATGCTTCCTATTTATCATTGTTTTATGTTCCCTGTAGATAAAAAAATATGAATAGTTTAACAGATATATATGTAAGATATACATATTCCATTTTGTTACTTGATATAGTCATCGAACAAATCACAGTTGAATAAAACTATGCGATGTGCCATCTCCCGCTCTTCATGGCTTAATGTCTTCAATGTATATGATCTATGAATTCCTCCTGTTTGAGGAAGTGATGGAAAACTGGGTTCAATTTTCTCATATTTTTCTTCTTCATTTCTCATTGGTCTGTTCATTCTTGTAGTAAGATCAGACAAATACATTGAATAGAAATCCATACATTCTTGAGCTAAGTAACCGTTCACGATAGAACCTTCGGGATGATTGTTGTTTCGAACATAATACTTTAATGTGAACATATTTCTTTCAGTTGGATACATGCAAAGAAAAGAAACAGGTCCTTTGAGAAGTATTTCAGTTGGAATATGGACAGTCAGATGCAACATGCATGTGAAAAATGATGGGGGGAATATTTTCTCCAACTCACACAAAATTAATGGGGCATCTATCAACATTTTTTGCAATAAAGACTTGGAAAACTTCTTATCACAAAGATCCCTAAACAAATGGAACAACCGAATAACACCCACCCTTACATTATTGGACAAAAGATGACGGATTTTTATTGGAAGCAACTCTAGCAGTAGAACGTGATAATCACGAGTCTTCAAAGATTTTAGCATCAACTCTCTTCTGTTGACCCGTTTAGATATGATACTTGAATAGCCATCAGGAACTCTAATAGTCTCTAATACTTCCAAAAATTGTTTTTTTTCAGTAGGTGTCATCACATAAGAAGCACATGGATGTTTCCATTTATTTTCACTGATACGCACAGGATGCAATTCTGGTCTGATGCCCCAATCCACTAAGTCACGTCGAGATCGTAAATCATATTTTGTCTTCCCCTTGACATTTAGAAGAACTGAAAGCAACATTTAACATATATTCTTTTCAATATTCATTACATCTAAGCAATAACGTAGCAAATTGGTTGACCAATAAGGCAAATCAAAAAAGATACTCCTCTTCCTCCAATTGTAACAGCTTTCTGTGGAAACATTCTTTCTATTTCCAGATTTCATTTGACCCTTCCCGAACGAAAAACTGAAATCTTTCAATTCATTAAGCACATCAGTTCCAGACATACGCTGAGGTGGATCATCGGTCTCTATAGTATTATCAAATCTTCGACGATTCATTCTATATGGATGATCCTTTGGAAAAAAATCGTTGATGTCCCATAAAACTGAAACTACAAATATGTTTCAGTCTTCTGGATCGTGTATTCTTCATACAAACTGGACATGACAGTTTTCCCTTCGTGCTCCATCCAGACATCATTGCATAAGCCTGAAAATCATTGATCATCCACATAAGCGCAACACGCATCTGAAATATGTCTTTCGAACATGCATCGTATGTGCGCACACCCACATCCCAAGGAAGTTTCAACTCTTTTATTAAAGGTTGCATGTATACATCAATATCAATGCTGGGATCAGAAGGACCAGATATGAATATACTCATGAAAGTGAAAGATTTTTTCATACATAACCATGGGGGAAGATTATAAATGTGTATAAAAACTGGCCATGTGATGTGCGAAGTAAGAATCTGCTCAAATGGATTAAAACCGTCACATGAAAGACCCAGCCTCACATTACGCACATCAGCTGTAAAATCAGGATGTCGAGCATCAAATCTCTGCAATGCAAATCCATCTGTAGGATGAACCAACTCATCATTAGTCTTCTTTCTCTCGGTATCATGCCATCTCATTTTTATTGATATGTCATCAGACATAAAAAGATTCTGGAGTCTGGGGATCAATAGAAAGTGCCACATTACTTTCTGTGGAATACGGGATGGTGTTCCATCAGATTTTGACTTCCAACGGGATGTGCCACATTTTATACAATCATTTTGTTCAGCGGTTTCTTCCCAGAATAAACTGCAACCTTTCGGGCAAGCACGAATTTTGTTTCTGGAAAATCCAAGTTCTTCAACTAACTTCCATGCCATATAGTGGTTTGAGGGAATATCTGCATCATCTGGAAGTAAATCCTTCAAGAGGGTATGAATTTAATCGATTTCGGTATTAGAAATCCCATATATAGTTTTTCCATGAAACAATCGGATTAAAAATTCCAGCTTTTTCATTTTATCGCATTGTCGATATACTGGAGTCGTGGAATCATCATTCAATTTTTTCACCCTATCAATATCATCATTTTCACTAGATGCATCAGTTTTCCTCATATCGATGTCTTCTTGAGTTGAAATCCTTTCTTTTTCATGATGATGAATAAATGGAAACCGATAATCTAACAAATTCTCCATTCCAGTCCTTTCATTTCGATCATCACGAATTTGAGATTTCATTTTCTCCCCATTGTGATACCACACAAAGTAGTTTTCTTGAAAACCATTTTTGGTTATGTGGTAGCTGACTTCTTCATGACTCAACCAAGGTCTACCAACATAATTGGAACATGGGCAGTTTATGCGACCACTATCTGAAGCATTGTGAAATGAAAAATCTATAAAGCTCTCCAAATTGTTTTGAAAATCGCTTGAGATACGATCGGTTTCATACATCCAACTTCTGTCCATTATGTAAAAAGAATTCATATAAGTCATTTTGTCATAAACAATTCAATATGATTGAACTTTAATAGAAAATACATTTAAGTAAACGATAAAGGAAGAAAATAATCATGGTATCAACTACACATGTGAAAAAAACATACTAATGTGGTATTGAGAAAATGTAAAACCGACAAGAAAATAATGTGTTATCACATCAGAGCATGCCTCATCCCATAACCATATTAGTAGGGTATCCTCATACGTGATTTACATTTTTGAATTAATATGCACTTCCTCACCAGGTACCTGAGTAGATTTCATAGATATAATCATCTCACATCCTGTAAGGCTTCCATTATGTATGATCTGCAGAATAATTTGAGTGATCATGAATCATGCATGGGATCTTCCCATGATCACTATAGATTATTAGAAGGAATTATGATAGGTCACGTGAAGAACATCAAACACATATTTTAGATAATTTGAGACATAATATAATAAAATAATGTATAAATCTATGGAATTTGGGATAAAAGCATGGATGAAATACTAAAATATGGGAGACTAAGGTGAAGGAAATATATGTTGACCCTAATGTTCATCACATGAATCACCTATGAAATTTTATTGCACTAGGAAATTTCATCATGTTCACAATACATTCCATTGGAAACCTATTTTGATCATTTGATGTCCCCTGGACATGTCAAATAAAATCAGATGGCACCCATTAATATGCCACCCTTGTAATGAAAAGCCTTTAATTCTCACCCTAGAGACTACATGTTTTCCAATAGATATGTATCTCCTTCTATATAGGGGAATCAATACATATTATCTCAGTCTCATATTAAATGTCAGGAATGTTAGATGGCTCCCTTAACACCCTCCAGGCACACCAACTAGGTCATGTGATGTCCTCAAATCATGTCACTATGGACATAAATCACCCTTCAAGACATGTCACACTAACTCTAGAGTTTCCCTCCGAGTGTGTCAAACATGTCTTTTGATGAAAATGGAGAAGATCACCAAAATCAAGAGATTCCCTATAGGAATTACATCCATGATCATGAAATTGCTTCTAGGATCAACCAGTCAGGACTTGTGATGTCCTCCAAACGTTCCATCCTTGATCATTAGAGAAACATCAGACAATCCACAGTACCCCCCCTGGACACCCCGTACCCCCCCGGGATAGCCCCTCCCACCCTCCTAAACAGCCTACACCCCCTCCCTTGCAACCCCACCACCACCACCTAGACATACAACCCCCTTGGACACCCCACACACCCCTCCCCCACCAGGACACCCCACCCAGACCCCCAGGACAGCCCACACCCCCTGGACAGCCCCGCCAACCCCCGTGGACAGCCTTTCCCACCCCCGTGGACAGCCCCGCCCACCCCCGTGGACAACCCACCCACCCCCGTGGACACCCCCTACCCCCTAGATAACCCAACCACCCCTGTGGATAGCCCACCCACCCCCCTTGACACCCCTTCTCCCTATGGACAGCCCCCACCCCCTTGGATATCCCACCCACCCCCCTGGACACCCCTACCCCCCGTGGCCAGCCCACCCACCCCCCCTGGACAGCCCGCCCACCCCTCCTTGACAGCCCGACCACCCCCGTGGACAGCCCGTCCACCCTTGTGGACAGCCCGCCCACCCCTGTTCCCCACTAGACACCCCGTACCCCCCCTGGATAACCCCGCCCACCCTCCCAAACAGCCCACACCCCCCTCCCCTGCAACCCCACCACCACCACCTAGACAAACCACCCACTGGAATGTGTAGAAATAACATAAAAATACATGATATATAGATAGCACAAAATACTCAACCTATGGGTTCACATTAAATACATAATCACAAACTTCACTACTACCATAAAACACATAAACCACACCACCACCACACAATACGCATAGCATTTCTCACATTCATTTATAAGCCACTTCATTCACACTTACATTGTCCATTCATTTAATGTTAAATTAATTAAATCCATTTACCACACATCCATTTCTATTCCATCTCATTTATTTAATATCTTGTTTTTTTGTTTTCACAGTATAATTTATTCCATAGATAACCAGGGAACTAATAAAACCACCACACAACAAGTCACCATCCCACAATAACCATCGACACCATGTTACAACGACCATCCATCTCGCCAAAACAACCACATATCACAATAAAAATATTGCGATTCACAAACCACCGCACAACCAAAACCACCTCACCACATTATACACCACAACTTCATCACACAACACCTCCACACGATAAAACACCACCACACATCATCACTATCATACAACTTCACATGACACATCCATGCCCACTAACCTTCAAATTACAACCCCACATATCACAAAGCCCAACTGGTCACCTCAATCCCCAAAAAACAGCCTACAACATACAATGAAACACAACAAAAAACCTCTCATAGAGGCAACAAACCCCAACTTCCACAATTTATTTATTCAAGGTCTTTTATTACATTACCCCTTTATTTAGCATGGACATTATAACACAACTGATATTCCAGGGGAAACTAATTAATTAACAAAATATTTATTCATTTCCCTATTTTACACGGGGAAATCACATCAAAATCCAAACTTAAAACTAAAATATTAGATCAATAACAATAAAAACAAGGTACCATATGTGTATAAAAAAAATTACCTGATTTGAGACGATTCAGATGGGTTTTCACCTATTCCTATGGGGGAGTTTGAGAGTAGCAGAGAGCTTCAGCTGGATTGATAACTTAAAACTAAAATACTAGAGAAATAACAATAAAAATAATAATGACAAGGGACCATATGTGTATAAACAAAAAAATTACTTGATTTGAGATGATTTAAATGGGTTTTCACCTATTCGGATGGGGGATTTGGAGAGTAGCAGAGAGCTGGAGGTGGATTGACAACATAAAACTAAAATAATAAATAAATAACAATAAAAATAAGGACGTATATGTGTATAAATGAAAAGATACCTGATTTCAGATGGTTTTCACCTCTTCGGATAGGGGATTTCGCGAGAGGAGAGCGGTGGAGCGGATGAAATTAGGTTTCTGTGCGAATGGGGGAGAGCAGCCCCGCGGCTGGATTTGGGGGAAATAATTCCCAACGGTTTTTAAGAACCGTTGGGAAAGAGATGCTAAGGACCCCTTTACCAAGGGTTTGAGGAAATAGTTGGAAAAGGGGTTACCCTTTCCCAACGGTTCAACAGAACCGTTGGTAAAGGGTGATTAACACACCCCTTTACCGATGGTTTGAAGAAACCGTTGGCAAAGGGGTGGCTTTTCCCAACAGTTTCAGCGAACCGTTGGGAAAGGCTTTCTTAATCCTTCAAGCCCAACGGTTTTAGCAAAGCGTTGGTAAACACCCGTTGGGAAAAACAACATTTCCATTAGTGTGTTCTGATGGAGAGTGGTAGAGAACATGGATATGGACAAGCCAGCAATCAATAAGCCATAAATTTGTGATGATATAAGGTACCATCTGATTCATCAGATATAAGAGCAGTAGGAAAACATTTTTGGTTTTCAAGATCATTTCCCTAATGTTGATGAAATTGGAAGTAGAATAAATACTTTCATGATTTTGGTATAGTCTCACTGTTGGTCGTTATTTGGACAATTTCCACTTCATCTCTTAATGAAATGAAGTTGAATTTGTCATTCGTGATGTGTTAGCAGATCATGTGATAGAATGATGGGTCATTCCATCTGTCTCAAACAAAAGGTTAGAAAAGTTATCAAAAAATACATAAGTCCATCTATAGTGAGATTAATCATATATGGTTCCTAAAATGGACTTATACTTCTTATATTATACTGCATAATATAATAAAACTAGTTTCTACTAAATAGGGACTTCATGTAGGCTAGTGGTAGGTGATAAAGGCCAGTCGCATTTCGGTTGTGGGTTCGATTCCCACAGCCTTGTCCGACATGATGGGTTGTCGCCCATCCTGCAGGTTGTCCTTTTTCTAATGATATATTACTATAACATCCCATCAACAATATCGAAAAAATTTCTATCACAACTTATGTCCAACATTATCCATTCCAATCTTTAGGCTTATCTAAAATACTTCAGTCCATGATCATAGTATAATGAAAATGATTACTTGAAATATCACATAACAATCGTGTGAATTCCATCATTTATCCCCCATATATCATAAGATATATCTTGTTGGTCAAATGACAAACATGTAAATACCCTAATCATGTATTCTCTTGAAGATTGAATACCCATTGAACCTTAGTGAAAACATGAATGCAGTCAAAAGTTAACTCTTTCCACATACCAAAATCCAAAAATTCTATATACTCAAACCATGATGTAACTTTCTCCTTATATCAGTCATGAGCTCATGAATACAATCAATCATTTCATTTTCTCCTTATCCATTCATTATGCGCATATCATCTTTTTTTCTAAAAATAGCTTAATCACATTCCATGGTTACTGGTACCATAAAATTATTGAAAACCACAATATACCAATACATAAATATTCAAATATTCCATGATAATATATACAAAATTATTTTGGAATCCCATTACATAAACACTTAATCATTCCACCACATCGTTGTCATATTCAACATCGCCAATAGTGATCACATGTGACTTCCCTTTGTCCTTTTCCTTAAGTGGTTGCTCATGTCTATCATCACTAACCCTTGGATTAGTGCATTTATTAGCATAATGCCCCATTTCCTTGCACTTGAAGCATTGATGTGTTGGTTGTGCGTTCTCTGCAGTCTTTTCTTTATTCAAATAATTAGAAATCCTTTTTCCATTACATCGAATATCATCTTCTCGATGACCTTGTTTTCCACACTTAAAACATTTTCTAGTCCCTTTAAGACAATCTCCACCATTCTTCTTTCCACACTTTGATCATAAGGAAGCATTCATCTTCTTTTCACCATTATTCTGAGATTTCTTCTTGAACTCCATATTTCGTTTCTTGTCAAAACTATGAGATGGATAAGTAACCCCAACTTCCATTTCTACCTTGATAGCCCAACGCACAATTTTTTCATAGCTACTAAAGTCTCTTATAGCTAATGCCCTTCGAAGATTTGGTTTTAAGCCACTGAAGAATCGATCAACATTACTTTCAGGTTGGATGATAAATCCAGATGCATACCTTGCAAGCCTTGTTAAATTTGCTTCGTATATACCAACAGATTCATCATCCTTTTGATTTAGTTCAAGAAACTCCATCTCCATCTTTGTTCGATTAATAAAAGGGATCTACTTGTTGAAAAATAAGTTCTTGAACCCATCCCATTCCATGGACTCAATTTCATCTCTTGTCCTCGTATTCTTGATAAGATTCCACCATTGATCAGCATCACCTTCCAAATGATACACTACTAAGATGACTTTATCTTTTTCAGAACATTGAAGAACTGAAAATATCTTGTCAGTAGTACTAATCCATTGTTCAGCAACAAGTGGATCTGAAGACCCTCTGAAAGAAGGTGAATGTTGCATAATGAAGGACTCAATAGAATATTGTTCCCTTCTCTGCTCATTTGGAAGTCCAGAATGATTAAATTCTTGTGTAAGTATATGAATAATATTTTTCACTCCATATCCCATAACATTTGTTTGTTCAATAGGAAAATCATTGCATTGTCCATTACATTGATCAACATGGTTCCTTTGGGTTACAGCCATCGTCTAAAACCCAAAAAAAATAGCGTGAGAGGGAAAAATCATGCTAGGGAAAAAACATAATAAAGGGGGAGTACCTTAAATATCTAACATCTTAGGATACCATAATTCTATTACTATAACCTATACATATACTTAACCTTAGGGACATCCCTATACATACCTTATAAATATCTATAGGGATCTCACTAAAGTTCCCGCATCCTAGTTTCCAAAGGTTGACTAAACCTTTCCTCTGATACCAACTGTAGAGACCTGAAGCATAACGTACATGGACATTACATTACTTTTGTGGAATACTTAGTACATAAAAAAGAAACACACACACAAGGACCATAATAGTTTAGTTTCTTTGGAAACTCGGAATATAATCTTCTAATCGTGGTGAAAGATCTTCAACATCTCCCATAAAGATATTCTTTTTTTTATACCTAAAATCTTTCTTTATATATCATGGGGACAAGGAAACATAAAAGGGTGTTCTCAAATGCTCAATAAGGGAAAACAAAAGAAATATCAATCAAATCATATTCATAAGAACATAACATTTTGGATGTCTTAACCTGCAAAAGAGATCATAATATCAAAACATGGGATAAATCATAGTAGTGAATTGTAATCCCAATAATCATAACAAAAAACATAAAACTTTGTGTCATACACAAATAATCATAGAGAATCACTTATTATTAGTCAAGACTCATTGCCAATACTATCTTAGTGGACAAATTCCCTTTCTGAACCGAGTTCTCTCCTCGTTTCAGTCCTATTTCACTGAACCGGTTTAACCTGCCGTTCCAGCCATGTCTATCTCATGAGATATAAAATCATTACCCAATGCATTGTAAGGAGATATAGGTCCCACCCATCTCACAATGATACCATTATTATGTGTGCCACAAAATCATAAATCATACATCATTTCATAACCCATGTGATAAAAATTAGAATCTTAAACACTGTGACGTCATAAAACAATTCATATAAGATAAAGGAATTCATAAATATAATTCCATCACAACATAATAAAATCAATGTAATAATAGGGATAGAAACAGAACCCTTCATTATCTTAGATGGAAAATATTTTTGATAAAACACTGGAACTCCATTCTTGAGGAAAATATCCTTTATACTTCAAAAACATTTTTCCTTTCTTAACATGTCATAAAATTTCAAAATAAAGAAGTTTATTAAAAATAAACTTGAAAACATGTAAAGGAAGATTCTTGGAAATAATGTTTTAAAAATCCATTCATTCCGTATAACTTAAAAAAACATTCCTCTCATACTTTTGTCGGAAAAGTCAAAAAGTACCTCGTACGAAAAACGACAAAATATTCCTTTCATATCTTTTACTAAAAACTCACCGAAGTTTAAAATTGGATTTAAACAATTGTAGGTGGATGGATATAATATTACATATTGAGGAAACATGGATATGGATGATAAAATACACCCCAGTAAATTTCAACGTATAAACAATCGTGGATAAAAATGAGATTGTGACATTTCCCTTACCTTAGGTCCGATTTGCTTCATAAGTGTCTGAAACTCCTCTTCTTTGAAGCGCCTTTTTGAGTCCTCCTCTTAGGGCACTAAAATTGGTCTTTCAAGAAGACCAGGACCACTAGGATGTTTCTAGGAAAGTGGAGAAGAGAATTTGGCAGGGTTTGGCAGGGTTTGGCCGAACCTTGGATTTTTAGGAATAAAATAACAATTAATAATATAATATTTGTTTTAAAAAACTATTTTATGTCAATTTTGACACTATTTATTAATTTATTTTTGTAAGAATCATAACAGAATTATTAGTTCGAAAAAAGTTAATTAAATCAATAATAACATGTCATTTTTACCTAGAAAATCAGTGGAATTCATAAAAAGTGTCAAATTACATTTATTTGGGTATTTTTAACATAAATTATGTCAATATTTCATTAATAAGATAATTACTGCATCATATTTCTGTCATAAATAAATTAAATTATTTAATGTCTAAAAATTAAAAATAAAATACGATTATGTAGGAAATCTTTTTATCATTCTAATGAATATTTATAGTCAAATTTATCTTATGTATAACCCAATATTAAAAATGATTTTCTTATTAAACATTGATTTTAACTATTTTAACCCTTCTATAAATAAATTAATAATAAATGTCCTAATCTAATCCATGTCGGCCTAAATGGTCAAATGTTATTTCTAAGGTTGTTTTTGGTCGAATTACACTTATCCAATAGAATTAGGACATGTGTTAGGGTAATAATAATATCATTTTTACCCTTAATTACCCTATTTACTTTTAACCGTGGTAAAAAAAGTAAAAAGTTACTATTCACCAAATATTATTTTCATCTCATTGAACCACATTTTACATACTGACATCAACCGTGTCTCTCTGATTTTTGAAATTCCATTCCCAGAAGCGGTAAAATTATGTTTTAGGAAAAATTCATTTTTTTAACTACCACTTAGTGGTTTCACTATTCACCAAAAAATGAAAGTTTCCAGAAAAATACCAAAAAATTTGGCGTAAGCTATATATGATATTATGAACTCAAAAATGATGTCTATTTTAAAAAATTCAAAACATATCAGTTGCATTAATTAATTTAAAAATTAATTCCTGTCGTCAAAACAAATAGCGTGTTCTAAAGAGATAATAACTATCAAAAGATTGACATTTTTTTATGTCTGGTTTAAATGTGAAATTATATCCAATGGCCAAAATTATATTAAATTGTAAAAATATATTCTAAATATACTTTAAAACCACTAAAATTAATAATTTATCACTATTAATTATTTCGATTAAAAAGGTTCTTTTTAATTAAATTTTAGTAATTTTCACTATTTCATCAAAAAATTAAAGTTATCCAAAAAGTACCAAAATTTCACCCTAATCTAATTTCGATATTACGAATCCAAAAATGAAGTACATTTTGAAAAATGAAATTTACAGAATTTCAAAAGGTGGTTCTTAATATTCATAACGGCTAGTTTTAATAATATTTTAATATCATATCATTGTTTAGTGAAACTCGGTATTGCGTACTACACATGCTATCGAGGAAGGTCGCGATTGCATGTAATGCAAGGAAAGTCAAGGATGTGTGTTTTGCAAGCTCCTTTTGGTGTAGCGTACAACACAAGACATTAATGAAATTAAAAAGAATATTTTTCATAAAATGTCGGGGTGTTACATGCAAACACCATTAAAAAGGGTCAAAAATATAAAATTTATACTAAACAGAAAATCTCATCTACCAGATTCAACATATCTCACAAATCAACAATATTACAACCCAATCATACCATTCCAAAAATTAACAGAATATGTTACACTCAAAAATAAAAATTGCCAATAATTCCATTTAGAACTATCCCAAACAAGATCTAAGATGATCAATCATCCTCATCCCTAAAACAAATAAAATTAATACTTGCGGGGAACTAGAGAAACACTAATCAACTCATATATACAATTTATAAAAATAACACCCACTATGTATGGATAAGACCAAATAAATAATCTGCATGTTTATAAAACAACAACTGTACAACCAAATAATCATTAAATTGATAAATGATGGATTTTTACAAGATGAAATCCTGTAAATAAAATTAATTAGTTCAAAATCATTGTTTTAAATAAAATATGAATTTGAAATAGAGAATTTTATATTGTACCCTTTTTAGTTACAACAAAGTATAACAATTATTATAAGATGAAAATGTATTGGATTTAAACCAAATATGTTATAAACAATCATCATAAAAAAGTTTTCATGAATATTATGTGGTGTTATTACAATAAAGATGGTTTTAAACTAATCAGATATCTAAAAACAACCTTAAATACCAAAAAAATTATGAATAAACAATAATATAACATTAATTAACCAAATCAATGATGGCTTCTAAAATAATAAAAAAACAACATATATTAATCTAAATGAACATAAAAAGGAACTAAAAATCCATAAACCTAAATTATCTGCATTAACCTTGGATATAAATAAAATTTTCCCAATTCACATACATTATAATTATTATTTAAAATAATATCCAAATTTAGACACATTCGTTAAATATTGATCATTTAATTTAAAAAACAACATTATAAAAAAACTCACTATCCTTATTGACATTACTCACATTGAATTAAATTAAAAATACATTTTAAAACACCTAATTACCATGACCATTCATTTGGTATTTCATAAGAAAAAGAAAATTATTGAATCTATGATTTTAAAATAACACATTATAAACCAAAATATAGACATTACATTAATTTATTAGTAATAAACCCTCAAAAAACATTCCAAAAAATTCTATAGTTCCCAAATAATGAATTTTAGAAAAAATACAATCCACTACATGTGAGACCAAAACATTTTAAATGGATCTAATAATAATAATTGAAAAAGCATCCCTAGAAGAAGTATTATTTAAAAGAAACTAATTATTTAATTCTTAGGAAAATATTTAAAATAATGAATCCATTTGAATCAAAATGGGAAGAAAAAATTGTAATAGAGCATGCCCTTTGAAAACCCTTTTTAAACAATTTTAACACACTCATTACAAAAATATTATTCTCAAAAATCAATAAATTTAAAAATGAAAATTATTCATCACCTATATTAAATTTCTTGACCACCTCCCTCCGATGTTATCCCTTCTTTTCTAAATAATAATTGCGTGGAGATAATAACCCCAGGTTCCAATATCTAGAAGGCACTGTGGTGGAGACTAACACCAACGGTACAAAAAGTCACACAAATGGGAGGAAATACCCTAAATTATAATTATATAAGATTGGGATATATGATCTTGACCACAAAAAACAACAATCATAGACTATAAAAGATAAAACAAACCATTACATAATGTTTGAAAAAATTCATACAAATTAAAATAATGTATCTACATAAATAAAAAATAATAATCCCTATAGTAGAAGCTCTATAATAGCACAGACACCCAATATATTGACTTAAAACTATATCCTAAAAATATATATAAAAATAGGAGAAAAATAAATATACATAAGGTGAGTATATGATGTATAATTTATAGGATCACTCCTAAGGGCTCGAGTGGAAATGTGATAATAAAACACTAATACACCTATGAATAAACATAATAACAAATAAAACCAAAATAGGCCAAATCTCCATTCTCAACCTCAATATGAAACTATCATGAAATATCAACTCCGGGAATAATAACTTATCATTGAGAGAGAAATTTATGAAAAGGATCCCTATGAGCAATTCAAACCTACTCTTCTTCCCTAGTGTAACCCCCCAGGTAAATAAAGAATATTACATTTTCATATTTATCCATATTTGTGAATAAAATATTAATATGACTTTAAAGGGGATGCTATGCTCGATGGTGTACCCAACACGCAATAACGAGTTTCTTGGGAATATTACGTTGCACTCTAATAATAAAATAATATTATTTTAAATGGTAGTTAACATGTAGCCGTTGTATTGGAGGGAATGGATAGAAATTACTAAAATATGATTATATATGTATTTTAATGTTCTTACATTTATCCAATAAAAGCTAAAGGCTTAAAATACGGAAAGAATTCAATTTTAGGTGTATATGCCCTAGTTTTCACTAAAGGTTCACTTATCTCCTTTTAATGGAGAACTGCCATTAAATATACTTTTGATCACTCTTATACATTCTTTTAGACCAAATAAAACTCTTATTAAGAACCGGGACATCAAATTTTACTTTGTGTAATTTTTTGGTATTTTTCTGATAAAGTTCATTTTTTTAATGAATAGTGTAAAATGTTGTGTTTTAATTCAAAACCTCTTTTAATCTAATTTATTTATATGATTAGATAATATTTTGAATTGGTTTTAAAGTGAAATTAGAAAATATTTTTACCATTAAATCCAATAGTGGTCGTTGGAATTAATTTCACTTTGAAATCGGACTTAAACTAGTGTCAATCTTTTGATACTTATTGTTTCATAAAAACACGCTATTTTCTCTGACAATGGGAATTATTTATTAAATTAATTAATGTGACTTATATGTTTTGAATTTTTTAAAATAGACTTCATTTTTGAATTCGTAATATCAAATATATCTTAGGGTGAATTTTTGGGATTTTTCTGAAAAACTTTAATTTTTGATGACTAGTGAAACCACTAAGTGGTACTTATAAAAACTGATTTTTCCGTTTAAATGAAATTTTGCCATCTTTGTGTTTTGAATTTCAAAAATCCGACATACATGGTTGTCATTACGAAGTAAAATGTGGTTCAATGGGATAAAAATAATTTTTTGGTGAATAGTAACTTCTTTTTCATTAATCGCGATTAGAGGTAATTAGTGTAATTTAAGAGAAAAATGATATTATAAGAATGTGAAAACACCATGAAACTTGTCCTACACCTATTTGGTGAGTCCTGGACGACCAAGACAAGACATGGGACAACTTGGGGACCCCATGGAGCCACTTTAGTTGGAAAATGACAATAATATATTTTTATTTAATGTTAAAATTAAATTGACACAAACATGAGTTGTTTTACTAAAACAGTTTTAAAGTAGGTTTAAACAAGTCCAAATTTTGATTATAAATATTTATTGGAATGATAAAAAGATTTACTACATCATAGTAGTTTTTTTATAATTTTTAGACATTAAATAAATTAAATTATTTAGGACATAATAATGATGCAGCGATGACATCATTATCTGACGATTTAAATAAAATGGAAAGATAATGTAATATCTATGAACTACACTTGTCCAAAACTTATTGTATGGGTGGATTGCAAACCCTTATCACCTTATACACGAATTATATCAATGTGGGACCTTTTAAAACCGAAACACATTTTCAAATAAAGTAATATTTCTTACTTTCCAAAAGTGACCCTCCTCTCCTCTTATAAAAGGCCCCCACCTCTACATCATTTCACACACTTCTCAAGCCTTTGGCTCGGCCAACCCCTGCCCAATTACTCTCTCCACATCCCTCTCCTCATCCTAGAGGATTCCCTTTGAGTATAATCCTTTCAAAGGAAGTCTTTAGGCTCAAATCAAAAGGAGTTACATTTTTAAAGGTAATTCATTCTCTCATGTTCATTTGTTTTATTTTGCTTCTCCAACCCCCTAAACTCTTTTTATTTACTAATTTGTAACAACACCAGTATCTAAAATATACTAGGATGTTGTTATAAGATTTATTCTAGCTACACTCTCACACAACTACATCAAATGTTTATAGAACATACGGTTTTCGTGGATGGAGAAATTCTGCCTCCCGAAACGATGATTGTTGAATACTCATTTAACACCTTCAAAGGTGGCCATTATGATGTCACTATTTTTATATATGATATATAATATGTTTATGTTTTACACATGCTTCTGCATTTTTCATTTGTGTCTTACATTTATGGCTTCCATTATGGGTATACGCGATATCTTCATTTTAAGAAGTGCGGACTACCGCCCCCTCAAAGTGATTTGATTCGTTAAATACCATATGTGGGACGTATAAAGGATGGAACTATGATATTATATATTATATTATACTGGAATTATAATATACCTTTATATCATTATTATTCCATTCTATAAAATACGAAATAGAAATGAAAGTAGCGTTCATGCGTACGTACGGCTTACCGTCTCCATAAACGGTGCATTTCATTTCATACCTCTAAATGATTATGTAATGTTATAAATGCATGCATGTACTGGATATATATGACATATATGATATATACATCATGAATACAATTCTGGATATAATAAACATTTAGCCACACGAACAACATGTAATTGTAAGAAGTCCACTTTCGACTTAAGAACCAAATATCGGTAAAACAAATATTATTAACTTAAATGACTACATAATGTTTATGACATGGTAATAAGTGATATAAAAGGAATAATAAACTTGAAAAAGGTTCTTAAGCAAGTAGAAATTAACTCAAGTTTATTATTCAAGAGATTAAAGAACGATCGAGTCAAGTCGGACCCGAGGTAAGGGATCATACTCCTCTCTTTCTTTTTAAGTACACACTTTTTTGTCATTCCTTTTAAAGCTCATATTTCGTGTTATTGGGATGATATTTTATATTACACTTACTGTAATTTTTATGTTCATGTGATGAGAGACCCTATTCTCTCTCATCAATCCATTTTGGACGTTTTGAGTGGCGCCGTTAGGCTGCCGAACATTTGTAAGAGATCTAACCTCTCTCTTTCTTTTTAAGTACTCTCCTTTATGTCACTTCTTTTAAGCTCCTCTTTGTAAAGTTGGGGGATGTTATTTTATATTCCTGTTGCTTTAAATTTTATTTTAATGTGATGAGATACCCTATTTGATCTCATCAAACTATATTCGGAAGTTTTATGTGGCGCCGTTAGGCTGCCGAGTTTTCGTAAGGGATTTTTCATCTCACTTATATTCCCGTGAGATTTATGCTACATTTGCCACAATTTCCTTTGAGTGGTTTATGTACATCCCATTATTCTACTCTTTGTGTAATATACTTTCGTTTATGAGTATTTACATCAATGATCTATTGTCCTTCTTTCATGGGGTGTATGTTTTGAAGGATACCCAAGTCGGTAAGGGAACCTTTCACCCTCCTTTTTTTAAAAGACTTCTTTTGTTGGGTCTTTTAATTTACATATTTTTATGTTGGGATATGTTATCATATATACTTATTGATGTAAATTTTATTTCCAAGTGATGAGATACACTTTTTTTATCTCTCATCAACTCATTTTGATGTGATGCCGTTAGGCTGTCAAGGGAACTTTTAAACCCAATTTCGATTTCTTTGGGTTCAACATGTAGTCATTGAATATGTCATCCATTGAATATGTGTGAATGACCTTTTATTTTTTTACACTTAATATCCACTTATATTGGGTGTATTTATATTTGTCACACATATTTTTGAGATTGATTTGTCCTTAATTTAAGGATACCTTCTTTATAAGGGATTTCATCACATTTGACATTTCTATTGAGGGTTCATTGTTGTTATGCACCAATTCACTATTATATGCTGTATATACTGTCCTTTGGAGTATTATATCATGAATCCATTTATTCTAATGATATTATAAAGTTCTGACTAAATGTTATTCCTCAATTATTATATTCAAGTATCACTAATTTTGGTAAAACCCCTTTAACCAAAATATCGTTTTAAATGTTTTAATTATTTGTTATTATTAATATCCATGTTTTCAAAATGGTTTTAAGGATTTATTTATATGGATATTAATTGTTTAAAATTTTAAGCTTCAAGGTGGTATGTGACACTTTGATTAAAAAATATCTTTTAAATGTTTTAAATGGTTTTGAAAATGGTTTTTTTTATGGATTCATTATTTCAATATCCTAAAATATTATATTGTGATTGAAATGTGGAAATGTTATATTTCCTTTATGCATGTTTTATGTGATACATTTATGGTTCTTGGGAATTGTTATGAAAACGGGTGGTTCCGTGATAAACTAAGGGCAGGTGAGCCTAATATAGCTCTCCAATGCATTGGGTAACGCGAAGGAGTGAAACGATAAGGTTTCTCCGAAGAGATTTAGGAAATATACTATGATGGGTATTCCAAACGTAACCAAGAGGGTTACTCCCTACGTAAGAATGTTATGAATACCTCAAGTTACCTTTATGTCTTATGATTTCTATGATTTATTCATGGTTTGATGAGGTATGTTAAAGTGCCTTTGTTTTATGGGTAAAGTATGATTTTATTCTTATGTATATATGAACTCATGTTTCCTTTCCATATTTTTATAACTCTTACTGAGCTTTTTATGCTCATCCCATGTTTTTGAAATGTTTTTCACAGGTCAAGGGAAAGTTACATGATGTGATGATAGTGTCAAGGATGTGTCAAGAAAGAATCCGTGTTATATTTTAAATATGTTCCCATTGATGGGAAGAATGAATATTGTCTTTTATGTAACCACTTTGTTTAAATGTGGAATGAAATGAAAGTTTAATGATCTAATTCTCTAAAACTCTAAACCTGAAAAGATCCTCAATGCGTAATTTTGTAATAACTCAAGATTAAGTAAGGTTTAAGGCTGGGCCTTATAGTTGGTATCAAATGTCGGTTTAGATAACTTTAGAGGTTAGGGTATTCTTTATGCATAAGTGACATTACCATAATGGTTAGGATTTCAGAAAGAGTACTAGTTTTAGATAAAGTAAACGAGTAAGTGTATCTTAGTGTTTACCTTCCTCATTAGTACATGATGGTTTTGTTGATATACTCACACTGACATTTCTGTTTTTAGTGAATGGATGGATCTAGCAGGCACCAAAGAGACAACAGGTTTGAAGGAAACTGTGGTGGTTCTCTGATTAAGAGACTAGATAAAATGGTGGATTCAATGAGGAAACTCATGGTTTTTCTAAACCATATATCAAGGAGTCTTGATCAATCACATCAAACTTGGTGAGTTCTCTAATGCATCATGTACGAGATGGCCAACTCGATGTGGAAATTCAGGTAATAATTATTATGGTAACCATTAGGGTTTATATGATCCTTACTTTTGAGGTAATTATGGGTTATTATATGATATGATGGAAAATGAAGGGCATGAGATAAACATGAGGTTAAAATATGTTATGATCAATTTTGATGATTTTATCTCTTTTTGGGGAATGATTTGAGAATTATATAGTTTTGGAAAAAGGACAACACGCAGACCGTGTGACTACCCGTCGCGTCGGACAAAGCTGTGGGAATCGAACCCACAACCCAAGTGCGACTGGTATTTATCGCCTACCACTGGACTACGTGAAGTCCCTGGTTAGTTTGACTGATTCTTTTTATTTATATGATTTTATGAATTAAGAGTAAGGTTATTTTGGGTTATTTATGAAAATGATTAACCTATCATGGAGGATATGTGATTAGGTTAATTACTTTTCAATACGAGACTTTAGGAGAAACTGATGTTGGTTGGAGATAAATGTTACGATTTAACTTGGAAGACTATGTGACTAAATCCTTCAAATATTTAGGTTTCAATCTTAGTTTGGTTTACTTTGAAGAATTTTATGGACAAATTGATTATAGAATGGTCCTCGTTGAACTTTGGGTTTTGTTGGACAAATTTTGGAGGTTAAGAATACATTTTCTTTTTATAAAGGGTTATCCTTTTCTGGATTATCTGATCTTGTAATAACCTTTTTGGTTTTGGTTTTGGTTAGAGTCTAAAGACATGGGAAGTATATAGTTATCATTTGTGGATTAGGTGATTCTCTAAAAGTTGATTATAGTACTATTAATGCGAACAAGTCTTCCTAAATACTCGTCTTTTGGAGAAAATATGAGTTTGTGTAAGGAAAGTTGAAAGTCAACATGATAAGTGATTATGCTTCCTTATGAATAAATTCCTAAATATTAAGTAAATTAAAACAAAAATGTTGTCTATTAACTTTTCCTACTGGGGAACCAAACACCGTTTAACCCATAAAAAGTTTGTGATTTTCTTATTGTTAACTTTCTCCTAAACATGTTTTCTATCACTCTCCATCAGAACATGACCCTATGTTTTCTCCTCCATGTCCATGTTTTCCTACATGGGGTACTAGTATGGGTTAACTTGGGTGACCTCTGTATTTATCTTTCTTTATTTTAATGTGATTGTTTTACCGACTCTTGTTCCGATGTGGGACTTTCAAGGATGTTTCCAAGCTCAATTTTAAAAATTGCGAGGATGCAATTCCCAAAAGGGGGGAAGGATGTAACACCCCAGGTAAATAAAGAATATTACATTTTCATATTTATCCATATTTTTGAATAAAATATTAATATGACTTTAAAGGGGATTCTATGCTCGATGGCGTACCCAACACGCAACAACGAGTTTCTTGGGAATCTTACGTTGCTCTCTAATAATAAAATAATATTATTTTAAATGGTATTTAACATGTAGTCGTTTTATTGGTGGGAATGGATAGAAATAACTAAAATATGATTATATATGTTTTTTAATGTTTTTACATTTATCCAATAAAAGCTAAAGGCTTAAAATACGGAAAGAATTCAATTTTAGGTGTATATGCCCTAGTTTTCACTAAAGGTTCACTTATCACCTTTTAATGGAGAACTGTCATTAAATATAGTTTTGATCACTCTTATACATTCTTTTGGACCAAATAAAACTCTTATTAAGAATCGGGACATCAAATTTTACTTTGTGTAATTTTTCGGTATTTTTCCGATAAAGTTCATTTTTTTAATGAATAGTGTAAAATGTTGTGTTTTAATTCAAAACCTCTTTTTAATCTAATTTATTTATATGATTAGATAATATTTTTAATTGGTTTTAAAGTGAAATTAGAAAATATTTTTACCATTAAATCCAATAGTGGTCGTTGGAATTAATTTCACTTTGAAATCGGACTTAAACAAGTGTCAATCTTTTGATACTTATTGTTTCATAAAAACACACTATTTGCTCTGACAGCGGGAATTAATAATTAAATTAATTAATGTGACTTATATGTTTTGAATTTTGTAAAATAGACTTCATTTTTGAATTCATAATATCAAATATAGCTGAGGGTGAATTTTTGGGATTTTTCTGAAAAACATTAATTTTTGATGAATAGTGAAACCACTAAGTGGTACTTATAAAAACTGATTTTTCCGTTTAAATGAAATTTTGCCATCTTTGTTTTTTGAATTTCAAAAATCCGACATACATGGTTGTCATTAAGAAGTAAAATGTGGTTCAATGGGATAAAAATAATTTTTTGGTGAATAGTAACTTTTTTTCATTAATCGCGATTAGAGGTAATTAGTGTAATTTAAGAGAAAAATGATATTATAAGAATGTGAAAACACCATGACACTTGTCCTACACCTATTGGGTGAGTCATGGACGACCAAGAAAAGCCATGGGACAACTTGGGGACCCCATGGAGCCACTTTAGTTGGAAAATGACAATAATATATTTTTATTTAATGTTAAAATTAAATTGACACAAACATGAGTTGTTTTACTAAAAAAGTTTTAAAGTAGGGTTAAACAAGTCCAAATATTGATTATAAATAGTTATTGGAAACATAAAAATATTTCCTACATCATAGTATTTTTTTTATAATTTTTATACATTAAATAAATAAAATTATTTATGACATAATAATGATGCAGCGATGATATCATTATCTGACGATTTAAATAAAATGGAAAGATAATGTAATATCTATGAACTACACATGTCCAAAACTTATTGGATTGGTGGATTTCAAACCCTTATCACCTTATCCACGAATTATATCAATGTCGGACCTTTTAAAACCAAAACACATTTTCAAATAAAGTAATATTTCTTACTTTCCAAAAGTGACCCTCCTCTCCTCTTATAAAAGCCCCCCACTTCTACCTCATTTCACACACTTTTCAAGCCTTTGGATCGGCCAACCCCTGCCCAATTACTCTCTCCACATCCCTCTCCTCATCCTAGAGGATTCCCTTTGGGAAGAATCCTTTCAAAGGAATCCTTTAGGCTCAAATCAAAAGGAGTTACATTTTTAAAGGCAATTCATTCTCTCATGTTCATTTGTTTTATTTTGCTTCTCCAACCCCCTAAACTCTTTTTATTTACTTCTTTTGTAACAACACCAGTATCTTCAATATACTAGGATGTTGTTATAAGATTTATTCGAGCTACACTCTCACACAACTACATCAAATGGTTAAAGAACATACGGTTTCCGTGGATGGCGAAATTCTGCCTCCCGAGACGATGATTGTTCAATACTCATTTAACACCTTCATAGGTGGCCATTATGATGTCACTATTTTTATATATGATATATAATATGTTTATTTTTTACTTATTATTCTGTATTTTTCATTTGTGTCTTACCTTTATGGCTTCCATTATGGGTATACGCGATATCTTCATTTTAGGAAGTGCGGACTACCGCCCCCTCAAAGTGATTTGATTCGTTAAATACCATATGTGGGACGTATAATGGATGGAACTATGATATTATATATGATATTATACTGGAATTATAATATACCTTTATATAATTATTATTATTTCATTCTATAAAATACGAAATAGAAATGAAAGTAGCGTTCATGCATACGTACGGCTTACCGTCTCCATGAACGGTTCATTTCATTTCTTACCTCTAAATGATTATGTAATGTTATAAATGCATGCATGTACTGTATATATATGACATATATGATATCTACATCATGAATACAATTCTGGATATAATACACATTTGGCCACACGAACAACATGTAATTGTAATAAGTCCACTTTCGACTTAAGAACCAAATATCAGCAAAACAAATATTATTAACTTAAATGACTACATAATGTTTATGACATGGTAATAACTGATATAAAATGAATAATAAACTTTAAAAAGGTTCTTAAGGAAGTATAAATTAACTCAATTTTATTATTCAGGAGATTAAAGAATGATCGAGTCAAGTCGGACCCGAGGTAAGGGATCCTACTCCTCTCTTTCTTTTTAAGTACACACTTTTATGTCATTCCTTTTAAAACTCATCTTTCTTGTTATTGGGATGATATTTTATATAAAACTTACTGTAATTTTTATGTTCATGTGATGAGAGACCCTATTCTCTCTCATCAATCCATTTTGGATGTTTTGAGTGGCGTCGTTAGGCTGCCGAACTTTCGTAAGAGATCTAACCTCTCTCTTTCTTTCTAAGTACTCTCCTTTATGTCACTTCTTTTAAGCTCATCTTTGTAATGTTGGAGGATGTTATTTTATATTCCTGTTGCGGTAAATTTTATTTTAATGTGATGAGATACCCTATTTGATCTCATCAATTCATATTCGGAAGTTTTATGTGGCGTCGTTAGGCTGCCGAGTTTTCGTAAGGGATTTTTCATCTCACTTATATTCCCGTGAGATTTATGCTACATTTTCCACAATTTCCTTTGAGTGGTTTATGTACTTCCCATTATTCTAATCTTTGTGTAATATACTTTTGTTTATGAGTATTGACATCAATGATCTATTTTCCTTCTATCATGGGGTGTATGTTTTGAAAGATACCCAAGTCGGTAAGGGAACCTTTCACCCTCCTTTTTTTTAAAAGACTTCTTTTGTTGTGTCATTTAATTTACATATTTTTATGTTGGGATATGTTCTCATATATACTTATTGATGTAAATTTTATTTCCAAGTGATGAGATACACTTTTTTTATCTCTAATCAACTCATTTTGATGTGATGCCGTTAGGCTGTCAAGGGAACTTTTTAACCCAATTTCGATTTCTTTGGGTTCAACATGTAGTCATTGAATATGTCATCCATTGAATATGTGTGAATGACCTTTTATTGTTTTACACTTAATATCCACTTATATTGGGTGTATTTATATTTTTCACACATATTTTTGAGATTGATTTGTCCTTAATTTAATGATACCTTCTTTATAAGGGATTTCATCACATTTGACATTTCTATTGAGGGTTCATTGTTGTTATGCACCAATTCACTCTTATATGCTGTATATACTGTACTTTGGAGTATTATATCATGAATCCATTTATTCTCATGATATTATAATGTTCTGACTAAATGTTATTCCTCAATTATTCTATTCAAGTGTCAATAATTTTGGTAAAACCCCTTTAACCAAAATATCGTTTTAAATGTTTTAATTATTTGTTCTTATTAATATCCATGTTTTCAAAATGGTTTTAAGGATTTATTTATATGGATATTAATGGTTTAAAATTTTAAGCTTCAAGGTGGTATGGGACACTTTGATTAAAAAATCTCTTTTAAATGTTTTAAATGGTTTTGAAAATGGTTTTTTTATGGATTCATTATTTCAATATCCTAAAATATTATATTGTGATTGAAAGGTGGAAATGTTATATTTCCTTTATGCATGTTTTATGTGATACATTTATGGTTCTTGGGCATTGTTATGAAAACGGGTGGTTCCGTGATAAAATAAGGGCAGGTGAGCCCGATATAGCTCTCCAATGCATTGGGTAACGCGAAGGAGTGAAACGATAAGGTTTCTCCGAAGAGATTTAGGGAATATACTATGATGGGTATTCCAAACGTAACCAAGAGGGTTACTCCCTACGTAAGAATATTATGAATGCCTCAAGTTACTTTTATATCTTATGATTTCTATGATTTATTCATGGTTTGATGAGGTATGTTAAAGTGCCTTTGTTTTATGGGTAAAGTATGATTTTATTCTTATGTATATATGAACTCATGTTTCCTTTCCATATTTTTATAACTCTTACTGAGATTTTTATGCTCATCCCATGTTTTTGAAATGTTTTTCACAGGTCCAGGTAAAGTTACATGACGTGATGATAGTGTCAAGGATGTGTCAAGAAAGAATCTGTGTTATATTTTAAATATGTTCCCATTGATGGGAAGAATGAATACTGTCTTTTATGTAACCACTTTGTTTAAATGTGGAATGTAATGCAAGTTTTATGATATAATTCTCTAAAACTCTAAACCTGAAAAGATCCTCAATGTGTAATCTTGTAATAACTCAAGATTAAGTAAGGTTTAAGGCTGGGGCCTTATACCTAGTCTAATATATATTGTATTATCATTCCTTACATGCCATAATACCATATATCCACCCATCTATGATCTGGTTCAGGATGCATCCTTACCTACCTCACCCTTTCAAGGTCTATAATACCGTTCTATCAACAATAAAAATTCATATCACACCCTCATCATAAAATTTTATTTATAACGTATCATGAATGTGAATGAAATTGGCCATGTTCCCTCCTCCTACAACGCATCTAACCCACAACATATCACATTCTCATCATCACTAGGAATCTCAAAAGCTAATTATCATCTTCATTAAGAATCTACACCACTGGGCATCATCATCACTACAAATTAATAAAGATCAAGGTAGTGGTGGAAGCCAAACATCTATTTTACCACAATTCTTGACGTTAGAAAAAACACTATGATTCCAACACATTTGCGTGTTTCGAAGGTTATCAGAATTGGGTGGGGATAATATAAAAAAACATGAAAATAAAATACAGATATGTGTCACACAATACCCAATATATTGGTTCACATTCAACTTCATTAAATCATCCCACAATAGTCCTACAGTATCTCAGGACTCTTGTCATCATCTATTTCCACCATTAATTAGACGAACCACACAAACACGTCAAAAAAAGAGATAATTTTTCCTCCCTTTTTATGTTAACAAATTTATAGATTTAGTATTTATCAACCAACATCCTCTAATTAATCCACCCAATTTATTTCTAATGAAAACCTACTCTATCCATCACTTCCCATTAGTTTATATTAGATAATTAAAATTTTAATAAATTAAGATAATTATTAACCATGAATTCTACCATACACATATATAATTTACAACCCAGACAATTTCAATCTCATCATTAAAACTTCCTTCCATCATTACATGGATACTATCACATACAAAATACAAAACCACCCATGTACCTTTCAACAATATCCACCTCAACAATTTCCAACCATCAACACTTCCCAACAATCAAATCATAAAAATTACTATAATACAATGAACAAATATAATCCACGATCACAACTGATGCCAACTGACCAAAACATCACTACCACAACACATATCACATATATATTGATCACCACAATCATCATACAAACCCATAATTGTTCAAATAACCACAAAAAAATAAACAAACATCCTAAAAACGTAACACCACATTCAATTTTAAAATTATACAATAAATTTATATTTGGTATTTTACATAAACACTTATTTTCATTCATGGGTATTCTCAAAAAATAATTATTTACGTAGATAACCAATTCATTATCCATATATATGTTCTTATACTATTATCCATATTTAGTTAAATCATACAATCAAATCAATCAACAAAAATAACAATATCTATAGAAAAAAAAATTCCTAACAGTAATAACTATTATCAATGGTTTTGAAAAGGTTTAAACTCATAAGAAATATCAAAAAATTAGAACATGCGTATGAATTCTTCTAATCCCTACAATTTTAGGTTAATAAAATTATTTATCTTATTATGTAAACTCATAGTATTTATCTGAAGGAAGAGAAAAGAATTAAATTGACATATATTCCCAAACAAATAGTGTGAGAATGAGGATCCCCTACCTTCATTGGATTTTTAGCATTCTATCGGAAAAATAGAAAACCACGAATCATCCACCATGAAAGGAAACACCACTACAACCTATAAATTTAAATGTACTCCAAATTCATGATAAATTTAAAGCCAAAACAAATAATATCCGCCCCATAATATATCTAAAAAGGTAGAAGAAGAATAATAATATTGGTGATTGTAGAAGTAAGAGGTCCTCAATTGGTAACCCATCGACCATGGTAAACCGAGGGGTTTAAAATCCTAGTAGGCGAGGTGAGAATGTGATGAGGGGTCAATGGTTCGAATATGCTCAAGTGAAAAAGAAAAAAATTATAGGAATATTGGATTTCCTTTTCTACAGGGTAGTCATTGTAAACCTTTATGAATGAATAGGGCTCCTCCAAACTCCTTTGTGTGTCAGGTTAAGGAAAAGATCGAGAATCCCATATATTAACCACTTAATCACATGAATTTTAAAACCCATTTTATCTTCATAAATATAACTATAATGGAATGGCATGAGGTGTTTCACCCCTAAAATCCCACCAAGAACATTCAATAAAATATAACACCGTGTTCTAAACCATTTTCATCCTTCCATGCATAGTATCACAGTATGGTGGTCTCCACAATTCCTCTTTCTTATAGGGAAACCATCAAAGTTTCATGATTAAAAAATGCTATCCACATAGAGTTTCCTAAATCCCCATTAAAAAAAATGTTGAAACATCAAGAAACAATTTATTAGATATGGTCATTATTGAAAATTCTATTAGTATGGTACATACAAACACCAAAAAGAAAATGCCACAGAAAACCCAAGGCCAAAATTACTTGAACTACGCTCAATTCTCATTGAAGGCATAAAAATAGATATAATCACACCCACCACCATGGTGCGTGGATATTTAAAAATTCTAATGATCTCCTCTACACACTGTAATTTTTCCAAACTATCTCTCAAAATTTATAAGCCTTAAGAAAACAAAAGGCATTGATTTGCAAATCTAGGGCCCAACATTGGATGCTTCTCAAATAATTCCCATCATCTGTTATACAATCAAAAATAGAAAATGAATATGGAAAGGGAAGGGAACACAAAATGATAATAGGATATACCAACTAAGGATCTTGTTGGAGCCTAAATAAAACCACTAACCATGTAAGTGTAACAATATAAAAACAAAAAATTTCATAAAATAGAAATAAACCATGTGTTACATCACTCAAGGAAAATAAAAACAAACTAAAAAACAACATTGGATACTGAGAATGTATTCATGTAACACATTTCTTGGTACTCTACTATATTCTTCCTTGCCTCCATATTACATGAACCAAAGGAATAACATACCAATGTAGTGCCTTCTTATAATAGACTTTGATCTTAACTGTTAACTTAACAAATGTCACATCATCCTTGACATCCAACCAACCAAGTCAATAACATGGGAATTATAATCAAGATATAGATAAAATTAAGACACATAGATGATATCATGGATCATGTCTAGTCTTAATTGAAGCAATAGCTGATATGCCTCCTTGAAAATATGCATCACAACCTAAATAGTTTTTATGAAACATTGAGAAATGTTACTCCCACGTCCAAATATCTACTTCCCCCGATGAATCCATCAAGAACACATGATCTCCAAACTTGAACTGCAATGTCCTCTACCTATGACTATAAAAGGCTTTATGATGATCATACATGTAAACGACACATAGTATATAATCTATATTTTTTTCTAGAATAAATATTTGTTATTTTATATTGTACTATTCACATGAAACACATATGAAACCAAAAACAATTTATATCATTAAAAGATATTTTTATATTTTTCAGAAACTGAAGAATATAAAATTTCAAACAACACCATTAGATAAAAAATAGAATATATGAGAAGATTAATGGGAAAATATTAATCCTTCTGATCTTCTTGAATCATTGATCCCATGAATAACAGTATCTAAAACAAAAAAAATATTCACAAACAAATAAAAAACATATTTAAAGAAAATATTTAATATTGGTAGGATTTGTATTAATATTATTTTAAGGAATGACATTGTATTTATAGTACAAAATATTACGATTTCATTTATAATGTTACCATTGGAATATTAACCTAACTATTTGGAAAAGTAATCTGATATTTCAGAATAGTAAGCTGATAGTTGGAATAATAATTTGAACTCAAATTAATAATATGTAATGTAAATAAAATTTATCATAAGTAATTTAAGAATATATAAAAATAATAATTATATAATTTAAATATAAGGATTAAAAGCCATAATAAAATATAATAAAAATTTTAATAAACTGTATTCCAATATATTTCATAAAATTGATCTATTTTATTTTAAAAATAATATTACCTATGACATAAAATTATTTGGATAAAATGATTTTTTAGATATAAAACACACTAACTTTGATATGGTAATTATATTTGTTAATCCTAGAAAATTCTTCAATTATCGCTGAATAGAAAAAATATAAATTTTCCATATCAAGTGTTATTTAATTTACATAACTCATTATATAATAGTAACCTATTAAATTATAAAAAATTTGGAATAAAAAAACATAATAAATTTAGAAATTAAGAAATTTAAATAAAATAAACATTTTTTCCAAACCTAAAAGTTATTTTCCAATGTATTCCATTAAAATATGGTTTTGACATTTTCCACCTTCCAATATTATTGAACTTCTAAATTAATATTATTATGTATTTTAAATTATTGCAAACATGTAAATCCATTTAAATAAGTCGTATAATGTATAAATTATCACAGTTAGATGGTTTACCATGCATATAAAATTTATTCTTTATTTTAACAAAAAATTCTTCTATCCACAATTATAAATATCCCCTCTACCCCCCTTAGATAACAACACATTCCTTACTTACCAAATCCAAATATCATCCCAAATACTCTTTAATAATACTTATATAATCCTTATTTATTTTTTATAGTCATTCAAATCCATGTATTAATGTATTTTAGTATCATAGTGAGATAGAAACACTGATAAGATGGATATGTTTCCATCAAATCATCTTAACACTTTCCTATTCTCTTCCTTATTTCAACTTTTTTGTTTAGAGAAATTTTCTAAAATTAATTTTCTTGTTTTTAACATCATATTAATCATGTTAAAATACTCTAATTACTATATTTATGACGTATTTTTATTTCATAATTTTCTTCCTAATCTTTTAACAATGACCTGTTAATGGTTTTTTAACCTCCCATGGGAATATATCAAACTCTATAACCATAAAAAAATTATGGTTGATTATAATGAATTATTTATGATACATTAATGTATTAATAATAATATTTTTAATATTTTGGAATTAATTATACATATATATAAATGAACACTGAAAAACTATTAAATTGAAGAAGAATAAGAAATTTATAAAGAAAATAATTTATCAAAATGTATCACCATTAAAAAAATAAACTAATAAAAAAGACCCAATGAATAAAATTAATATATTTTAATTATAATTCGAATAATTCAATTCCAGATTCATGTTTTCCTATGAAAATTTTCGTTATCCAGTAGGCACAATTGTGATGAAATAAAATGGTATTTATGGTAAGGGGATTCTCACAACCAACTATTGATTTAGAGTTATCTTTTATTTCACATTTATTTTAGTATGAATATTCCGTTAATTTAATATAAAAGTACATTAAAATCATTTTCAATTTATTTTTTGGGATTTACATATCCTTACCTTATTAAAAAGATTTATAACTCATTATCAATGATTTGTTTAAAATACTTGATTTTTTTAAAACAAATATTTGACTCTCCATGTGTTATTTATTGCTACAAGAATAATGATATTCTATAACAATTTATTATACTCCTTGTTCATTATGGGATCATTAATTTTAATCAATAATTTATAATTTATGAAGCCTTTATGGAAACCATTTCTTTTCAGGTGATAATTTCATAACAATGATTATTTTCCCCTCTTTGTGGAATTCATGATAATGAGTATTCTATGATGTGATGGGTAGTAATAAAATTATATATCCCTCCAATATATTGGTTAATGTGAGATGTCTCATGAAATTATGTGTTTCATGCAAGAATATGATGTTATCTTCATTAATAATTTTTGTGTTATTATTTATGCATATTTTTTTATGAGTGAACATGATTCTATCTTTGTTCACAACAATGTGTTGTATTAGAAAACTATGTTATCATGTTTCATTATTATTCATATGACACATTACATTCCTTCATCAATTTTCACCCTTATGAGTATGATGATGACCCCACACACATGACACTGGGATTTGGATTATTCTCACCCATTTACTAATGATTTGTGTCCTTTATTCCACCCCTTAGTTGTTGTTTTACTCAATCCATTCTTTGATGTTTATCCTAGGGAGATTAAATTTATTAATGATAAGGTTATTTATTTTAGGAGGATAAATAATATATATTTAAATAATGTTTAGTCTTAATTATTTATAAGGTATTTATGACCCCAATATTCTCAAGATAATACAACTATTTATCGTTGAATGTATTATTATTATGTTTGTCATAAAAATTAAATAATAGTCATGTAAGAAAATTTTTAGTCATTATAGTTGGTATCATAGGTATAGTTTTTTTATTTAGAAATTTTTATTATAAAATTTTTATCAAAACCATAATGATAAATTTATGTATAGATAAACACCCTATATGTTTGTAAAATTTTTGAGTGTGTGGTTTCTGAGAAATGAAATACATTTTTAGATACTACAAGTGGATATGACGTTGTAATAGTTCTACCTATGGGTAATAACCATGAAAATGGTTTATTAGCCACTGAATCAGCCATCACAGAGTGGACGATAAAAGTTCCATGCTACACCCCTGGTTTGAAACTCTCACGGTAGATGCTTAAGTTAATCAGAAAATATATAAAATCCATTATAAAATATATAAATAAATTAATTATTCTTCTTATGGATAGAAAAGTATTAGTATACATGATATTAAAAGAATAATTTTATATATATTCTAAATAAAGGGATAATTTTATGGTATGAAATTAGAATAAATTTATGCATACAGATTAAATATTTACTCCTGATTTTTTCACTAATTTTTTAAAAATATTTTTTATATTATAAAATGATATAATTGAGAAGAAACCATACCATCAACCCATGTGAGGGGAAATGAAAAAAATGTCCAAATGATGTCCCTAATACCATGTGAGGTGGAATTTAAAACATTATGGGGATTCTTAACTTTTTATCCCATTATATTAACAATTAATTGAAACATGTGTCACATATTTATACACCCAGTATGTTTGGACCAACTATAATTTCTATTATGTAGAAATTACCACCATATTTTAGTAGATCTCATTGTCCACATATTGAGGAATAGTGGTTTAAAAACAGATAAGTTGTTTTTTATCCACCATTTTGAAAAGGAGTATATGACTATAAAAATATATCATTTAGATGGAGAGGATGACCAATAGTGTGTGTTGATAAATAATATCATGTTGAGGTATAAAATGGGTGAAATAGAGTGAATGTTTTAGGAAAATATTTATGAATAATTATTTCCCTCGATCAATTAAAAAATTTGGGGAAATAATTCAAAGTTTTTAAGAAAAAATGGGGTTTATATTTCATTACATATGAGGAAACCTTCATAAGACAAGAAAGACATGACTTAGATTTTATTATCAATTACTATTGAATAATACATATAATATTTAATGGATTAAACCAACCACATTAAAAGGATCTATCAATTAGAGACATTGAGAACTAGGAAGAGGTGGATCATTGTTCTCTGGAATTAGATATACAGTTTGGATAATGGTTACATGGTTATGGAAATAAGAAATTAAATAATCACATTCAAGTTTGATAATCAAATAAAAAATGAGGAAATAATATCCAATTTTTTTTTTTAAAAATAGAGGACATATAAATAAGTGAATTTCTTCAATAGTTTAGAGAAATTCTTTATATTTTGTAGGGAATACCACTATACGAAAAAATATCTAAGACACATGAATAATCTGGATAATGTGATGGAATAATACGGAGAAAAACTAATGCACCAACCATATTTTAATTCTTCAACCATATGGATGAAGATCACTATAAAATATAGTGCACTAAATAGTGGATCATCAATAGTAATCAATTTCAAAAACCAAAAAATCCCAAGGGGTGAGAAAAATATTATGTCATCCCTACCGATGAGTTGGAACATTAAAAAGATTTTATTCATGGTATAATTCATATTCACTCTATAATGGGAACATTTTTCGATAATGGATCTACAGATTCATTTATTTCAAGAATTTTATCTAGAATTTTTTTTTATCAAAAAACATATACTTATAAGTACATATATCTATTAAAACCCCAAGTGGTGTGATCCATTCATTACATATGTGGATTGGATCTTATTATACAGATCTGAAATCAACTATAGAGAATACGAATATATTTATATATTATAAACCATCCTATGATCCTCTTTACATTTTTGTAAGATCAAGAATATTATTTTGAAAAATCCTCAATAGTGTGGGTGGGCGTATGTGTGGAAGAATAATACCATTACCAAATGTTTGATATGATGAAAGGTATATATCTTGTGGAAGTTTTCATTATAATGGAATGAACCAATGTATTTTATTATGAATTTCTCAGACACCCATAGATCCTGAGGTATGGTTCTTAATTGAGCTCATGATTGGAGTCACTCTTGTATCCAAATTTCCTTATAGGATGGCCCAAATAAAAATTAAGGAGTAAATGAAATTAAATTTAGAGGATTTTCATGAAGGTTTCATACACCGTAGTGCATCTCTATTGGATGTATTAGTGATATTTTTCATGAAAAAATATATATCAATGACAATGTGTATCTACCACCAGAAGATAAACATGATTTCCATAAAGAACAAGTTTCCCCTCCAAGGTATTGATGAATTGTTCAATAAAATTAGTTGATATAAGTACATCTCTAATGTGTATCCTCATTCAAGATATCATTAGTTGAAGTATTATTAGGAATAAATTTTTAAGACAACCTTCCATACTGGGTATGAAAAGTAATATATCATAGTGATTTATTACATACTTATTAATTCCCTTGATATATTAATGCATTTAATTAATATATTCATTAAATAATACCTTGATAATTTTTTTTAGTCTTTAATAATAACATTCAAATTGACTATAAAAACAATAATAAACAGAATGTGAATCCGTAGGAATTTTCCAGCGATATTTAAGAAGGGTAATGTGTTTGATATGTTTAGAAATTTTTCCTTTTTGAAGATAAACGTCAAATTATTGGTGTACGAGATCACATGTAATGTAATTTTGGTGGACCCCTCAATGAAATATACAATTGAGTAAGGGAACGTTCACTCATGTTTCAAAAAATCCATTGTTTTATTAATTTTTGTAGGTACTGACATCATATTTAAGAAATTCATCTTTATTTTCTATCCCTCTAACTATGTTAAAATGGAAAGAGGTAAATTTTTCCAACATGGATAAATATCCGGATATATTTAAGGAGATCAATAATAGGACAAACACAGTTCTTGAACTCACACTACTTTTATGTATATACAATTTGGTAAAATAATGTGATGCTTCAAAAAATGTATTTGGTTGTGTACAAAAGTACATTGAATAATTAATTTCCTACTCCTCATGAAAATTGCATATCCTTAAGTAGAACAATCCAATTATTGATATAGAGTTGTCAACTGTGATCTTAACCTTGATGATTGTGTGGTTCTATATATATGTTTGAGAGTATTGATAAATTTATATATATCAAAATATTTCAATGTATATATTAATATAAAAATATATCGACCTGAATCAATGAAGATTGTTAGATCATATCAAGGGAAAGGATTTCCCAATTAGCTACCATCCAAGAAAGGTTAACGCGCTTGCTGATGTTCTTATACAAAAATAACCTGGTACACAATCCATGATGTAAATTGAGAAATACTCTATCTTCCGGGATATGAAAAATATCATTATGAAAAATTTTAATAGTTTGGAATACAACATACCATTACCAATTGATTTACAAACCATATATAATATAGAACATCTATTAGGAACAATGGGATTATCCTGAGAAACAATAGAAGGTTAATGTTGTAATGGAGGGGACAATCTATGAATTCCACATTAAACTAGATAGTTTAAATCGGCTTGGAGAATGAATTATTGTTTCTTCTTCACCTGCGATAAAGAAATAGTTATTGGATAATTCACATTGATCATAATTCCCCATACATCCTTGAAGTTGTAATATGTACCACGATCTTCAGGATAACCTCTTGTGGGAAAAAATAAAGAAGGATATCACTTCTTATTTTATCATGTTAATGCCATGAAATAGTTATCGAAGGTGTTGATAAACCCATTTCCTATACCCATATGGATATGGTAAAATATCACAATGGAATTTTTCACAAGTCTACAAATAGAATCTGAAGGAAAAAATTTGATATTGGTTGGGGTGGATGGACTCACTAAGACAACTAACATCATCTCCATTTAATAAGATTTCCCACTCAAACAAATTGTTATGTTATACATAAATGAAGTGGCGAGTCTACCTGGGGATCCACTTTCAACTTCCATTAATCATTATCGAAGGTTAACTTTTATATTATAAAATTTTATTCAGAATGATCTAAGTATTGAGTTGAATTTCATTATGGTTTATTACCCCTAGATAGATAGTTAGTATAAACAGACCATTCAAATACTCGATAATACATTGATGGACTTTTGAGTTGAATTGGGTAACAACATATCACATTGGTTGAGTTATAATAAAACAACAACTTACACTCATCTGTTCAAATGTATCCATATATAACTCCATAAGGGTAGCAAGGTAGAAATCATAAGTGATGGAATATTGTTAGTGAAAAAATGCTACCAGGACCTGGTATTCTATAATTAATGACTGAAAAGTTCAATCCATCCAATATCATATAAGAACTACGATGAGTATATAGAAGATTTAAGATATAAATCTTCTAAGGGTATTGGAGTTTCAATATGGTGATATAATTTCCTTCTTATATCCCCACAAAATCATCTTAAGTGGTTTGGAAATAATTGTAATATTATCCCTAGGTACACTGTCCCCTTTGAGATCCTTGATCGTAAGGGAGAAGCGGCCTACTTGCTAGCACATCCACCAAACATTTCTCAAGTTCATGATATATTATATTTATCTCTCAAGAGGAAACTCCAATTTGATCAGTCAAATATATTTAATCTTGAGGTGGTACAACAAGATATTTTCCACATTCAATAGGATCAACAAATGAATTTCTTTGACTATAGAGATAAGGTTCGGTGAAACATGATAAATCACCTATTCAAATTATTTTGGATGTACTATAAATGTAAATAGAAGACATGGGAACTAGATAAAATAATTAACCATAAGTTCCCTCATTAATTCTCAAATGATAATATGAGTTTAAATTTCAATGATAAAATTTATAAAGGGTGTAA
The DNA here is from genome assembly GCA_963277665.1 of Viscum album. Taxonomy (NCBI): domain Eukaryota; kingdom Viridiplantae; phylum Streptophyta; class Magnoliopsida; order Santalales; family Viscaceae; genus Viscum; species Viscum album. Next base: position 118,936,097 of record OY728127.1, read on the forward strand.
TAATGTAATGTCCCAAAGTATATATGTGATATTTTTTTCCTAAATATGTTTTTATTATATACTATTATACACATGTAAGACATATTTAAAAAAAATATTTCATTTAAAATTATCATTAAAGAAGCCAAAATATAATCCCATAAAAATTACAAACATTTAAATGGGTAAAAAATAAGAAAAATTAGAAAATTAGAATAGGAAAATTTTAATCATTTTAATCTTCTTGAATCATCACTCCCATGGAAAATAGTATAGAAAAAAATTATTACAAAATCAGTCAAAATCATAGAGAAGGATAATATAGAACCTTATGAGAAATTATTTATAATAATATATTATGTAATTAAGTGATATTTATAGGGGTAATATTATTGTTGGAATAGTAATGTGGTCTTTGGAATCAAAACCTGGTCGTTGGAGATAGTAACTTGGCCATTTGGAAGGGTAACATAGTAATTTGACCACTAAATAATGTAATATAAATTATATTTTCCCTTATTATTTTAAAAATATATAATTATATTGATTATATAAAGTAAATATGTATATTAAAAACTCAAATAAAAGAAAAGCACATTTTTAAATAACTATATGATTATGTATTTCTCGAAAATAATAATTTTTCATATTTTGAATTAAAATTACTTATGTTAGATTATTATTTTAATAAAATAAATTTAATTTTTATATTCCCCAAATAAATATTGTCTAGGGATTATTTTTAGACAATTTTCTGAAATACTTCAATTTTTAGGTGAATAGTAAAGATACATTTTTTACAATCTGTGTATTTTAAATTACATAATTCGTTATATAATAATTACCTAAAAAATTATATTAATGTGAGAGTAAATAAAAACATATTAAATGAGATAATTTAATGATTTAAATACAATAAATATTTTTTCCAAACAAAAAGTGAACTTTCCAAAAACTAATGTCTAATGTATTCCATTAAAATATTATTTTGTCATTTCTTCTACATTCCATTTGAGTAATCTATTAAATTTAAATTATAAATTATTTTAAAGTCTTGTGGTCATTTTATTTAATAAAAATATTGTTTATAATACCAAAATCATCACTATTATAGGGTTTCCATTGGATATAGTTTTTCATTCAGTATTTTAACTCAGAGATACCTCTCTCCTCAAGTATAATTAACCTCTTACCCTCCCCCTCAAAAACCACTCCCCCTTCACTTTATTATTGAAATTTTCTACAAAAATAATCCTTATTAATCCCATTATAGTACGTATAGAGTTTATCGATAATTTAACTCAATGAATTCAACAAATTCAGTGTTGTATGGGGAATGAACACTTAGATGTGGGTACGTTTCCATCAACTCTTATTCACATTTTCCACATATATTCTTATATTTATCTTTTTAATTCAATTAAAAATCATCAAAAATTAACTGCTTATGATAATTAACAAATTTTAAAAAATATAAAATATTTTAATGACTATATATAAGATATATTCATATTTAATAATTTTCTTCCTCCTATTTTAAAAATATCCTTTTAGTGGTCGGCTATCCACCCGTGGGGATATTGTGAACACTATGACCATCACAAAAACTATGGATTATTATATTAAATTATTTCTATTATATAAATAAGTAAATTTGTGTAGTAATATTATTTTTTAATTAATTATACTAAGTTATAAATTATTATTGAATAGAAATTATGAATTTGAAGGAAAATAGGGAATTTTTTAGGAAAATATGAAATAAAAACATATCAAATTTTCAAAAAGGGAAGTAAGGATTAAAATTCAATTATTAAAATTCATAATTGGTAATGAAAAAACCTGATTGAATATTGGATTCTTATTTTAATATAAATAATTTTATTATATAGGAAACACAAATGAAATAGATGAATTGGTATTTAAGGTATGGGGATTCTCAAAACCATCATTTTTTTTATTATCTCTTCTCTCAAATTGATTTATGTTTTCAGATTTCACTAATATCCAAAAAGAATTCAAAATCATTTCCCTTTTATTTTTATGTGATATACATGTTCTTATGTTATTGATACATTTTCTATGCCAAATGTAATTATTTTTCAAGAAAACAAGATTTTATGAAAACACATTGCTTACTCCTCATGGTTTGTTCCATCCTCAAATAAAAATGATATTTTATGAAAAATTATGACCTCACATAGTCATTTTGGAACTCAAATGGTTATTCATGATAGTATTATTTTTATAAAATTCAAAATCCATTTAATTCCATGGGTTCATTTTGGGACTATAATCCTTTTTCATTCTATGTAGACTGCCTGATTATGTTCATTTTTTGATGTAAATGGTGGGAATAGAATTTTATATCCCTCAACTGCCTTTTTAAATGTCATATATCTCATGATATTATATGTATAATATGTGAACATGATTAAATCATTGTTCCCAATTATGATTTTATGATTTACGATCATATATTATTCATTAAAAAGTTGATAGTTTTATTCACAAATACATTTTATGTTTTACCACTATGTTATGATGTATCATTATTATGTTTATAAAACATTCCATGACTTTATCAAATGTCTCTATAATTATAATAATGATGATCCAATTCCTATGAAATTATGATGTTGATTATGCTAACTGATTAATTATTGATTTATGTCCCATTTTCCTCCCCTCACTGGGATTATAGCTCACTAATTTATTTATGGAATACACTCAAGAGATTAAATTTTCTAAGAATAATGTGATATAATTTAGGAGGATAAAGTGGAAATATTGACATAATGTTAAATTTTTATTATGTACAAGAGATATATGAGCCTGATTTTCTGAAGAGAATAAGATATTCAATTCTGGAATATAATACTATTATGTTTTTTATCATAAAATTATGTGACTTTCATGTTAGATAAACTTTGGATCACCATATACACCACATTATAGTGTTCTAAAACAATCTATATAACCTTTATTTCACATTTCAACACATTGGGACAAAAAACACATAACTCTTCAACGTCATTCAAGAAAAATATTGGATGAAATAATCACCCATATGAATCATAAAAAAACATTCCAAGGAAGGTTTATAGATATTATGAAATAAAAAATTAACCATCGGTGTATATTTCTCCCACAATCATCCAAAATTCAAGACCCATTACAATAACAACTCCTCTAGCATCTGGAATGTCTGTTCTATATGCTCATCTATTTGGGGGTGTATAGTAGTGCTAAGGTGGAACATAAATCCAAAATCATGCAACAATACACTCTAATAATGTGTGGTAAAATGTTGACCGCAATCAGAAAGGGATGTACTTGTCACCCCATAAATCCACAGAACTTTTTCAACGTCCCACCTCTTAAGAGAATCTATGGAACTTCACTCATGAATCACCAAAAATGGACCAACATATTATATGTTCCATGATTACCGAAAAAATATCATATAATCCAAGTTCCCTCATTAACTATGTGATGAAATCAACGAGAATATCCCCCCAACATCCACTAGGTGATATCCAAATGTTGCATGAAACCATCAGGAAGACGGTGAAAATCATTAACTTATTTAAAAAATTAACAATAACCCATAAGATCTATAACTTAATGTTTCATCTCAATAGCCTATATATACCTCATAATTCCATGATACATCTTATACATAACCATATACACCGCTTTAGGTGTGTTTTAGAACTTGTGGAGGACATCCACAACCATCGACATTAGAAAAAATGTAACGAACCAAAATTTTTCAATGGAAAATACCTTCTTATAATTATGTCATAAAATCACATGAAAACAAAACATAATGAACTAATAAGTTCTTACGGACCTTTATACATAGGTTTTTCACTTCTGTATTGGGAATTTTTAAATTCTGACATACACGGTTTTGTTCAAGATGTTTTTCGGAGTCTAATGAAACAAAAATAATTTTCGGTGAATAGTAACATACCCTTAGGAGTAGTAACATACCCTTATGAATAGTAATATTACCCTTATTAATATTATATCATCCAACATAATATTAACCTTACTAATAAATAATTAAATAAATATTTTGACATCTTTCAAGGTGACAATTTGACATTAGTATACGTGTTGGTATTTAGTAAGTCATAAATAATTAATTATAATTAATTAAATAATTTAAAAGAAAATTTATTTCCCTAAAATTTATTAATAAATTAATTAATCATTGTAATTTACTATTTTTATTGTTTTATAATACCCTACGTAATTTTTGAAAGCACTATAAAATGAGTTTTAATTTTAAAAAATATTTTTTAAGTAAATTAGGATTTTAAATAACTATTACAATAATCATATTTATAAAATTATTTTTGAAAAATGGAGTTCATTTTTGGATTTTTCACAACAATAAATGGTTGGGGTAAATTTTTTAGATTTTTATGAAATTCATGAATTTTTTAGGAATATTAGAATCCGATAATTCACAATAAATGCTAAATAATGGATTAATTGAGTCATCAATGTTGTTCTGCTGATGTAATCCCACTTGGTTTGAGATAACATGATAAAATTACTATTTTTGGTCATCCAAGGCTCATTATTCCTTTTCTTAGGGGAAACTAATAAACTATTAAATTTGATATTAAGGAAGCTCCTCTCTCCTTGACTATAAATGCCACCCTTCACTCCCTCATTTCCTTACACCATTAATGCCCCTAGAATTCTCTAATCTCTAACAAAACACCTTCCATATCCCCTTACCCTCGTAAAAGAGTTGATGGTATCATAAAAATACCATTCTTAGGACCTTATCGAGGATCTCAAGAGGATGATTCAAAACATGATGGTCCTTCCATGAGTGGTCCTCTCATGCCAATCCTTGATCATGACTGGTTTCTCATCAAAAGTAGCTCCATCATTGATGTCCACCTCACCCCAATTAAAAATATGTATGGGGTCATCCATGTATTTTTTCAAATATGAAATATTGAGGCCATCATGATCCTACTCCATATCTATGGGTAAGACAAGGTGGTTTGAAACCTCTCCAACCCTCTAGAAGATTTCAAATGGCGCAATCAACATCAAGGATAGCTTTCCTCTCCTGCAAAATCTCCATATTCCATATAATGGAGAGTCTCTCAAGAAGACATGGAACCCATCTCAATCACTAAGCCCCTACAATGTTGATCTACGTAGGAATTTTACATTCTCTAGGCTGTCCTCATCCACTCATGGACGGAATGGACCTTCTTCATTATCGCCTATAGCATATCATGACCAATAAAGATTCCTTATCGTTATCTATCCAGCACAACGATGAATTTAATGATCTCCCGTACATGGCCTAGGATGTTTTCATGTTGATATAATTGTTATAGCTATTGTTTTACACAAAATCTACCAATTAAAATTGATCCTCGCAGCTCCAAAATAAGTCTAACATGCAATACCTTAGCATAACCACCATCACCAGGATGGTGGGCTAAATTTTCCTATCTTTCTGGGGGTGAAAGGATATACTCATCCACATATTGTTATTCAATTCTTCTTGCATGACTCTCCATAACCATGACATATAGTACAAATTATATTAATAGATAATTGGTTAGGGAACCTCATGAAGTAGACCAATCATCTATATATTCATCTTCTCCCCAAATCACCATCGATCTCTGCTCCCGGATTGAAAGGATGTGCATTGAATTCACGAGTCATTCAAATATCAACCAATGAGAATTCTGACATCTCACTCTCTTTGGGATCACTATCACGAATCCCATGGATATTACATCCCATTTCCATTATGGTATCTCAAGAGTCTAAAACAGAACTTTCAAAACCTGGTCCTTAGCCCTCACCTGCTGTTAGGTGAGGAAACAAGAGACGAACTCATATACGCTTCATCTTATGTTGGTATACAAAAACTAATACTGAATTTATTTATACATCATTCCCCAAAAAGGATGTTCTTATAAAATAAGATGTTTTGAACTATTCATTCACCTCCTTTCACATCATGGTTGGGACTACCATCCACCCCTTGAAAAAATTACATTATTCCCTCCATCTGAAAACCAATATAGAGAATCTTCCAATTATATCTGGTCATGGAAGAACTCATAGTCAATGAATCCCATATAGGAATCACTCACACCCTAAATTAGTTGAGTCAACATCATATACTGAATAAAAGATTCACCCTCTTAATGAACCATGGTTGGCTTTGAGGAATCCATGTTTCTAGTTGCCTCCAAAACATAATGTTCCTTGGACATCCAACTAATGGAATCTTCCAACACATTTCCATTCCCCCTGATTATAGATATTCTCAGTTTTATTGTCTTGTTGGAACTCCAACCATCATCTCAATCTCAGTTTCAAGTCATTCTACATGAAGAAGTACATGATGATGTAATGGTCTATGTAAACAAGATAGATCTCTCATAAAAGAGAGTGCCTAAAAATTCTCAACATTAAAATTTGTTATTTGATCTCTAAGATATGAGTCACATAGTTATTCTTATAGTGTCTCAACTACCTCATCCCATACATAATAACTACATATATCAGCACCAACCTACAGTCAAAACCATATCGCAAGGAATTTAAATAAACTAAATACTCCACATTTTCCTCCAGTAGTATCAATACTATAGCACTCATCATCCTTGGTCTAAACTCCTCAAAGGATCTCTGGAACTGTTTGGACAGGTAAAATGAATAAAATTTCAATGTCTATTAGGTTATAAGGCATTAAATCAAGGGGAAGTCTATGAAAAATAGAATGTAGTGCCCTACTAAGACACATAAACTCTGAACTAATGACAATCATTGGTGGATCCAAAGAAACCCCTACATCAATCCTCACCGAGTCCATGGACAAAGAATTCCAATAAGTAACATTCTTTGGAAGTGAACATCATGATACTAGAACTGGATCTTTCAGAGCATACCATAATGATAGTTCCTCAAAATAAAATCATGAACCATCCTAACGTGCTCTGTATCCTCCTCCTCTAATGAAGAGTATATGAGTATGTATTCTATAAATAAAAAAAATGTTCTATGTATAGCAATATTATCCCACTCATCAAATCCATAAACATGGTGGGGCAATTTGTTACTCCAAAGGGCATCACCAAAAATATAATATTTTTATAGAGACATAAAAATACCAATTAAAAAATATCAGCCTTCGAAACTCTCAAATGGTTATAGAGAGACAATAAATCCATCCTTGACAACCATATCATACTACAATACTGATCAAAGAGGCCATCAATCATCAAAAAATGGAAAATTTAACTTTTTTTCGTCTATTTTAGGATACTAAATTCTATAAAAATATACAAACTCCCATAAAAAATTTTCAAGAACAAAATCAGTGCAGCCTTGGGGGACACACCAGTTCTGATAAAACCTAGTTCTTGATGTTCCTATAACTTCAACCACAGCTCTCGAAGCTTAGTAGGCCCCCCCGGATATGTCATAGAAGATATCAGAGCGGTCTCTGGGTGAAATTTGTTGAAAAAACATCTCCAACCTAGAAGTTAGTTCTACAATTTCCAATAGAAAGAAATACCTATAATACTACATGAATAAAGGAATATAGATTCTAGGAGTGCTTGATACACCAAGGGATAAACTAGCCGAATTATGGGTAATGGGATGCAAAATCTTTACCACAAAACTCTCTCTCTCTCTCTTCCATGATATATCTTTCACACATAAAGGTGAATATCATCCCATAAAAGTGAATTTATATGAATTATCTACGGTGATTGAAAATATATGATCATACCATTGATAACAAATCCAAAAAAAGATGATTTCATAGGGTTTCATCATGATTACCAAAAGATCTGATGATAACGTCACTCCTCTAAGAGATAGATCACACTTCAAGTGGATAAAAGATATAGAAGATGAATTCCATAGAGTAATATTTAGTCAAAGATGCTAGTAAAAAACTCAAATGGGGGCTCAATATCTATCACTGGGTGTATAGAGATGAAGTAATGACTCTTAGATGTTTCTAATAAGAATACATCAATAGGAGAATAAACACATATCATACCTAGAATTATCTATTACACCACTGGGTCATAAGAATCAATCACCTACAGTTATCCATTACCCTGATCACCCTCTTCCAATGCCTAACATATCCCACCAGTGGTGGTGGTGGAAGGATCTCATATCATCATCCACCACCTACATCTCCTCCTCCTAATTCTCCACCTCCTCTTATTTTGGATCCCCCACCCTGGGGACCCCTTTCCCATGCCTAGAGATCCTTACTCACGAATCTACCTCGGTCGTGGTGGTCCATCTACTATCAAATTTCCCTCCTCATCATTTTAGGTTAGGAAATCCTTTTACATGTGACCTCACCCATCACATGCATATCTCATCCCCTCTCCAAGATTCCATGGTCACTTATGTTGTCCCTATTCCACATGAAACTTGCAAGATAATGATTATCGGAAAGACTCAAATTTTGAGATCTTACCAACTGGTTCTTGGTAGCTTCTTCGAAAAACTAATCCATATAACACCCACATCCATATCTAACTACCCAGAATCCCTCCAAAAGGAAGTGATATGTCACTAGTTCCCTCTCTGACACCACATCATAATTTAGAATTCATAAGGGAACCACACTAGATTAGATATCTCTATATAGACAATTGTCTATAATTTATGGTCATAAGTATCCACCTCGAATCATATAGAGGGTGTATCATGTAATATCTATGAACATCAGGTCAAACATAGATAGTGTAATACCACACGATTACAGACCAAGACTATCTTGAATCTAAACTGAGAAAAAGTAGTAGGACTAGTAATCCTCATGAAATAGATATTGTTTGTCATCAAATGAGGGTTTTCACTCATCATGCATCTGGTAAAAAGACTCTACCTGCATCCGGATACTACGGAAAAAATTCAAGGTAACCGTGGAGCCACTTGATCATTCGGGGTTCTGATAATCCGAAAATATTAGATCACTAACTCTGGCCAATCCTATGATGCTTGTGGATTTGGATCACTGTGAAACCACAGGGGAAACTAATGTTGGAACTTGAGAAGTGTTATCAGAATGTGTGCATCCTCATCCTACTATAATAGTATGATATAATGCTTAATTTGTTGTAATATTTCTACATATTCAGATAGAGGTATAATATTTTGGTATGGACCCAAAAATGAGGCCTCATCACTAATCAAATAATTTTCATGATTCAGAACTGGTAACTTGGCTAGAAATCATCGCAGTGGAATCCTAAAAATTTAATCATGAAGTACCATAGTCAGATGAGAATATATATACAATGGGGATCTAACTGAAGGAGTATAGTCAATGGAATAAATCTGACAAAATGCATGTACCATTAATCCCTTCAACCAATATCGTAGTAGTATTTTTCAACAAGATGGTAGTCTAGTTCCTAATGAAGGGATATCACAGTCCCCCTCACCATCGCTGGGTACACTAGCCTGAATGCCACACAGAAGAAAATATTAAATTTTTTCCCTAAATCCTAAAAAAATTTCTCATAAGGGGACCCTCCATACATTTTCCTAAGGAATAAACTTATGTGATACCAATCTATCACAACTTTTTTTAATAGGGATCAATCTTTAATTACACTTGGACTTCTATCATTGGATAAAGAGTGGAATAATGTTCCAAAAGAAATAAATAATTAGGGATGACTATTCATAATGTACCTAAACGCATACACACAACCCTGTAATCAAATAATTTAAACTACAAATACAATACAGTTTTTATGTCATTAAATAAATTTATCATATTTGATAGTGTATGCTGCACAAAGAATCCATGATATACTATTAAATATTAATATTTTCATTGGAATAATATTTTGACTATTAGGAATATTAGTGTGGAAATTTGGATAATAACTCCACCTATGAATTTATAAATAAAATTTAGGTGTCTCATTAATAAAAATAGGCCATATTATATCATAAAATAAGTAAAAAAAATTCAAAAATATTAATTAAGTGATGTTATTTTTCTCTAACATAATTGATTATCGAAAATTTTATAATTTTTTTTATTGTTTATAAGAAAAATAATTTTATAAAATATATTCAAAAATTAGTATTCTTTATTATAATTATATGTTAAATTAATGTGACTATAATTAATTTTTCAATGTGTCATAAATTTGGTTATAATTTTGAAATCAGTATTTTTCTAATAAATAATGATTGTAACTAAAAAATCATATATCATATTTAGAAAAATATTTTCATAAAATTAAGTTATTTATTAATATATACACATTAAAAAATGGTTAATATTTTTTTTCTAAATTTGATTAATTTTTAGTGAATATTAAATGATGGTAATTTACGGTGCTTAAAAAGATGAGTAAATAATGAATTATAGAGTCACGAATAGTGTATAAATTATTTAAAAACCATTATCTCAAAATCACATTCTTTATTTATTAAACCTAGTCTCAATAATCATTACTATTGATAGACATGAGGAAAAATAATAAACAAATTAATAAAATAATCAAAAACACCCCTCTCCTCTCCTTAGCAATATCAACCATTCACCTAAAACCTTTTAATTCTTCAATATTGTATAAAATATTTCTAGATACATTAATAAGACACATTATTACATCTATGACCTTATTTTCTATCCAAAATACTAAATCCATTTTTCTTAAGGAGGGATCCAATGAGTCGATATTCAAAATGTATAATCATCCTTATTTCTCCATTATTTTGTTTTCGTTTCTTAATCTCACCTCACTACCCATAATCCAATGCTTCATAATAACTCCATTATCATATATATTATCAAATAAAAAATTCGAATGGAATACACTTTATCAAATCACTTCTCTCCTCCTGTTATTTTAAAAATTAAATGATCATTTGTGGCGTGTCCATTCACCGCCTTCAAGGAGTATGAGTTATTATTTTCCATTACATTTATAATGGATGGTAATAAAAACATTATTATGTCTAAATAATATTATAATTTTTACATTTCTTTTTATTTTTTATAACTAATATATATTTTTAATTTTAATTAATCATACAAAACTAGTTCATAATGATCGAACAACATGAAAAACCAACTGAACAGTTATCAATATTGTTTTATCTAATGAATCATCCTCAAAGAATATAATAAAATTATATATGAGACCATTTAAAATTATAAAATTTAAATAATACCAAATAATTTATATTGAGTCCAACTTATTTCCATTTTACATGAACTCCCTTGATTATACATAATGGAACCAACCATAAAACCATGAAACTAATGCTCCCAAAATAAAAAAAATTAAACATTATACGTCAAAAAAATTTATCTGAATGAAAGTAAAAAAATTAAAATAAATGAACGATAGGTTGAATATGAAATTAATTAATTAATTAATTAATCTAATTTTATTATCTAGAACATTAATTACATGTTCATAATACATTCAAACATCATGTAATGATTTCTCACCTCACTTTTTTACTTCAATGATATATATGTTGTGTCTGCCAGTGTGTTTATGGACCTATTATTTCAAATAAATTTAAATTTTCATTTATATCATTATATAAACTATAAAATATTACATTTACTCACAACACAGACTTGGAGAACGTTACAAACTACATTGACTTTGCATGTTATTCTAGCATCACTGAGATTCTACAAAACATATATTTTTATGATTCCAATTTAAATTATTATTTTATAAATTATCAATTAAAAATATTTATATTAGTAGTAATAAGTAATTTTCAAATATATAATAAAATATTTTTTCAAAAATAAACAATATTGTTAATAAATGATAGGGTTATTTTTAAAGTCTTTATATGTCTACAAATAATGTTATTAATGTCCATATAATACCAAATATTTTTCGACACATTTAAAAATTTAATTTGATAAAACAAATATTGTTATTGAATATATAATTTCCAAATTATCTTATTGTGAAATTTTTGGATATTTCAGAGAAACATCATTTTACGATGAATAGTTAAAATTCCAGATATAAATTCCAAACTGCCTTTTAATTTAATTTATTTAGAAGGTTAAGTAATATTTTAAATTTATTGAATGTTTAAATAGATAATATTTTTATCACGTAATCCAATTTTGGAAATTTTAAACATTTTTATATTTAAATTGGAAATAATAACTAAATAACATTTAATATTTTTTACTATAAAAACATGCAGTGTCATCCCAACATCTGGATTATTTTTCAATTAATTTATGCCACTTATATGATAATAATTTAGAAAAATAGATTCAATATTTGTAATAAAAATAATTTTTATTATCTAATAATGAAAAATTTGTTTTTGGCAAAAAATATTTGTCAATGTGATTAAAAATAATTAAAATGATTAACTGAAAAATATGGTTAAAAAATTACTAAACCTTAAATTTAAGACCAAAAAGGCCTTGAAACACGTCCAACAACCATTGGCTGGCCATTTTTCGAAACTATTACCAATTTTATTTTCCTTGTTCCTTTATTTTATCCACTTTCAAAATGAAAAATGTGGGTGGTTTTCTCTCTTCAAAATTTTACACGAGTGCCACTCCACCTTCACTATAGAAGGCCACCACCTATACCCATTCCACACAAATCTCTAACCTATTAATTTCAGACAATACATACTCATTACATTTCCCAAATATCCTCCCTTAGAACCTGATGCCTCCATTTGGGTAGATACCCTCCCAAGAAATCTGTTTGGAACAATTTAAAAGGAGTTACATGATTTAGAGGTAACGTCTTCTCCATAGATCCTTTCCATTATTTTTATTCATCACCCCATATAGTATAAATATTACTTTAATGTTTGGAAAAACCAGTATCCTAAATATATTATGGATTTTTATTCTATGATTTATACCTACACTTATAGAAACATCCACTTATGAGATATGGAACTTACTATTTCTATGTGTGGTGAATTACTCCCTTAGGTAACTCATATTGTTCATTTCTCCATTACAACAAGTCATGGTGGTAATAATGGTGGAAAATATATTTATATATTTGTATTTTCTATTTATTATGTCTTTATGATTTTTTATTCCTTTTAAAACACACAACTATTTACTTTCCATTTTCAGTTAATATAATAATATTGTTTGAGGAAGTGTGGATTAGCGCCCTCTCAATGAAATGTGATTCCTTCACACACCACATGGAATGTATTAAATATGGGTTTAGTGAAATTATATGATAAATAACTATACTCTAATAATGATATATATATATCAATATATACATTTTTCATTTCCATAATTTATTTGGTTACAACTATAAAAATAGAAACATAATTCATGCATATGTACGACTTACCTTCTCCATGAACGGTGTATTCCATTTTGAAATTCCATTTTTCTGTTAATTATTATAATATAAATATAATATATATAAATGATATTTATATAATTATTTACACTATATAATCATTATATTGTTATATGGACCAAAACTATAACAAATTAAGACACATGCGAAGAACCAAGTGAATATAACACGAAGTGAAACATTGACATCGAATCATTTAAAAGTGGGAAATATAAAGTCACAATTAAAAATTATATGGTATAATATATAATAATATTATTTTGTAAAATGTTTATAATAAAAATTAATTTATTATAGTTGATTATTTTAAGTGTATGGAGAGAGTCAAGACACAATGTAATGGGAATTTCATATAACTTTTAATTTTTGTGAGATACATGTTATATTTCCACTCTATCCTTTTTTGTGGTATAATTAATTCCCATGATTATATTCTATATATAATATTCTCAAATTTAGGGGTTTTCACAATACCATTTAATGAGGATTTTTTCACGGGGTTAATGTTTCAAATGTTACCAAATCGGTAAAATTTTAGTCTTAATTTTGCATCATTGAGAATAATGTTTCGTTATTCACCAAAACTCTTTTTTGAGGTTTATATAATTCCATTTTACCTGTTAGATCGTAAATATAATTATTTTAAAGATATTTTATGCTTAATTTGATTTTAATTTCTTAATTGGATAATATTTTCCCATGTCACCATGTTGTATGAGTTTATTAAGACAATATCATTGTATTTCAGGATTGTTTATGTTTATGCACCCTTGTATGAAATATTATGATCCACCTCTCATGAATTTTTATATGATTCCTTTTACACTATTTATTCAATATATTTTCATTTTTTAGTACCATTTTCCCAGTATTTGTTAATGTTTTATAAAAATATGACCATCTCACTCTATCAGGTCGAAAATTTATTGGATTAAAAGACCATGTATTCCAAAATGTATTCAAAAGATCCTTGAAGATAATATTCCTTGAAAAAAGGATTTTATAAATTTTTCAAATCCTCCATAATATTTTTATGATGCTATATTCAATGTAAAAGGTTTTCATATGGTTTTTTGTAATAAAAATTAATTTTTAAAAAATGAAAGGAATTTTTTACTTAAGAAATGTCATTAAATGAACATTAAAATTTTTCCCCACCTAATATAATATCTATTCTAGTTAATAATAAAATTATGTGGGTATTATTCAATTTTTTCAATTCATATTTATTCTCTAAATGGATTTTTTTATGACACGATTTTATGAAACCTGTTTTTCTTTCCCAGGTTATATGCTTTTCAAAACTACTTCTTTTCATGGGATGTGTTTATGAAATAATGATTATTAAACATGTCTCTATCCACAGGTTATAATATGTTTTAATGTTTTTGATACCCATTTCATTTCAAGTGTTATGATATGATTATTTAGGATCTTGTGGATAATGTATCTATGATTTCATTTCTTGAGGGGTGGGAACTATACCTCCCTCTAATGAATTGGGCATATATTTATATATACTAAGATAGAAAATGATGAAATGAGGGTTTACATGGTTTAGTAATATAGGGTTGGAATAAGGGTTCACTCAGTTCAGTAATACATGGCTAGAAAGGGGGTTCACCCAGTTTAGTAAAGGAATTATTCCAATATAATGGTCTTGACTGTGATTCCTTAGATACTATTGAAATCACATTAAATACTAATTTTTTTCCATAATTCATTGTTCTAACCCTATGTTATTCCTTCATGTCTTATGTTCATTATTTCATTATGACTCATATCTTAAGAACATCTAATCATTATTCCATGATATCTATTATGATTGATGATATGCATGGTATGATATTATGTCCTCTTGGTACTATTTTCATACCCTTATGCTCATGATTTTTCTTACATGTATCCCTTGGTTACCCTTACTAATCATTTGAGATCACCCATTTTAATGTTTCCACACCTAGTTAATTAAGATATATATTATTTTTCATGTGTCTAAGAAGGTTTCATGTCTAGAAGAAACTAGTGGGAGATTATTTAGTTCATTCTTGTACTAGTGTTTATGTGTCCATGATTCTAAAGGTACTATACTATTATGTTCTTCTTTATTTAGTGTTTGAATTGTTTTGTGTATTCGATAAATGATTTTTAATATTAATATTTAAAAATTGGGGGTTTCTACAGTTTGCATGAGAAGAAAATTTTAGTTAACCATGGGAAACTATGATGAGAAATCCATGGTGATAACCCTAAAGACATATCTCTAACGATAAGTATAAAGATGAGTTAATGATTATGAAAATTTCCAAAACTTTTGGTGACAGATAGATTGATTGGTTTCCTATGAATAAATCCTTGTATGGATACTAAGTGTTAATGTGTATATAGCACAATTTTTCCTAATGATAAAAAATAATACAATATGTTTTGCTATAGACTCAGGGAAATTAGGTACATGACAACAGGCCTTTCTACAAAACTATATTGACACTACCTAGGGATATGATTTTGGTATTCAAAAACAAACCATGAACCCTTATGAAGTTTCTAAATGTAAAATGGATCTGAATAACCTAGGATAAACATTAGTTGTCATATATTATGTATGGTTTCACAAGTTTGACATCATACACATTATTTTTAATGATTTGTGGTTCCTCATTATGATAAGTTTTTATTATTTTATTCTTCTGGTTTTATTCAATAGAAAGAACCCTATGGAACCAAACTAATAGATACTATCAGGGACAAAGCAATGTTTTTCTTGTTGATAAAATAAATTCAATGGGAGCTATAATGAAAAATATTATTTCTATTCTCAAACAATGTTAATAAGATATGAATCATGGTGGACTTCCAAATGTGAAAATTGGGAGAAAAAATATGTTAAGACATTCTTGAGGAAACTTCCACTATCTTTAATAGAGTATTTTGATCCTCTTGTTGGTTAAAAATGTATTATAACCCCTGAAAATATACTCTTTGTTCTTCAGTGTATGGATAATGAGATGTTAATTCTTCTTTTTTATCAATTAGAAGGAGAAGAAAGTCTGTGTTGGATTCTATTCAAGAATATAAAGAAAAATGATGAGAATATATCCATTTTTTTGGATGAGATAAAGAACATATTTTTCAATAAGTACTTTCCTTGAATTATTTATTACATGATGGACAAATACTTTCTTCTGTTGAAGCAAAGTGGTGATGAATCTACTGGTACCTAATAGGATAATTTCACGAGACATGCGTAGTACAGTTAAAAAATTATCATCCAACCCAAAATTAATGTTGATAGGTTCATTGGTGGATGAAATCCATTTATTAGAAGGGAATTATACATAAGAGTCATTAGTCACTACCATTATATTGTGATATTTACAATCAAGGTTCTAAAGGAGGTTGTAGCCATGTATCATTCTCATGGATTTGATAAGAATAGAAAGATGGATTTTAAAGGAAACTCCAGAAACAATGGTGGAAAGTAGATGATGTTTAATTTATACTCAATGCGTGAGAAGTTTCATGGAGAAAATTTATTTAGGTTGTCTAATAAATTTTTTATGTGTGGATGGGAAGGTCATCGGGCATTTGATTGCCGAGGTGATGGGAAGAAGTTGGCTCAAAATGGTAATAGAGAAAAAGACACAAAAATAAACCACCCAAGATTCAATGCTTCATGTGTAAAGATAATAGACATTAAGATAACCACAATCCAAATCCTAGGTTTGGTGATTGTGATCGATGTCAGAAACCTGTTAACTATAGCGATATTTGGAAATATCATTCAATCATAATATCTAATGAGGGGTGTGACAATGACGTGATGAAAGGTACACTTACAATCCACTCAAAAACATTTAATTTAATATTTGATTTAGGATCTACCTACAAATTCATATATAAAGTATTTGTTTTGTTTGTTATGATTCATACAAGATAATTATTGGTGGAATTAATAGTGAAAACCACTAATGGTACGATGATTTCATATCAAGTATATGATTACTCTCTCGTTGGAATTTGTGGGAATTCACATACTACAAATATTCCCAATCTCCCTAAGGTTGAATTTTATGTCATCAAGGGAATTGATTTTCTTTCTCTGCATAAATACCACTTTAATTATTAATGATGTGAAGTTAAATTTATATTTAAAACCCTCTTATGATCATCCATCAATGTGATTATTAGTTTAAACTTCTTATAATGATTACAACCTCAGTATGAGTCTTAATACTCATTCAAAATGATTTTTTATTTCAAATGGTTTGGGAAAAGATTGACATAGATGATATGCCTATTATTATGAATTTTACGGTTCTCTTTCTGGAAGAGTATCCTATTAATCCACCAAAACATGATGTTGAGTTCTCGACAAAACATGTATATAGTTCCTCACAAATTTCAAAGAACCCATATAGCATGGAACCAATTGGGTTGAGGGAATTAAAGACGAAACTCTAGTAAAACCCTGATTAGGGATTCATTTTTTCATGTGTGTCACCTTGGGGTGCACTAGTTCTTTTTTTGAAAAATAATGATTGAAAAATGAGACTCTGCATTGATTATCGAAAGTTGAACAATATCACAATCAATGAAATGTATGCTCTTCCCTATATTGATGAATTGTTCGATGAAATGAACAAATATCAATTATTTTCCAAAATTGAAATTCTATTTGGATATCATCATTTGATGTCCAATAAGGAGTAAATACCCAAGAAAAAATTACATATAAGTTATGGTAACTATAAATATAATTTTATTCATTTTTTCTTACTAATTCCCCCTCTATCTTCATGGATTTAATGAATAGGGTCATTAGAGATTACCTCAATCAGTTTGTGTTAGTCTTTATATATGATAATATTATATATTCAATGAGAATGGAAGATCATGAAGATAAATTGATGATTATTATAAAGACCCTAATACTGTATATGATGTATGAAAATTTACAATTTGTGAATTTTGGATGAAAAAAGGATTCATTTTTTGGTCACATAATCTCAAGATATGGTACAGTAATAGATCCATCAATGATAGACGATATTGAAAGATATCCTAGAGCAACCACGGTGAATGATATCTATAGATATCTTGGGTCGGCAGTATAATTTTATGATTTGTGGAGAATTTATCATGACTGTATAATATTATGACCAAATTAACATGGAAATGCGTTTGTTCTTTTGGATAGAAGAATGTGAGGAAAAATTCAAGGAACTGATGTAATGGTTGTCCAGTGCACCTATTATTACATTATATTGTATTAGAGAAGGGTATTTAATCAATTTTGATGCATCCAAGATGGTATCAGTATGTTTTATTATGTAAAATAACATGGTTATAGCATATGTGTCACACCACGACCGCGGATGTCTGTAATTTTTCTTCTTTCTTGGTCCCGATTTAAAATTTTTCGAGGTTTAGTTGTGTCGGCGGTCTCACGCCGGTGCGCGGTCATCGCATCGCTAGCGGTGATCGTGCGTTCGGCCCGGGTAACTATGTGTTCACCCGGTGTTTCAAATATTAAAGTTTTTGCGTTGACTTTTTATTATTATTACTATTTGAGTTGCGTTATTATTATTGTAGTTATTTTCTGTGTATAAGTAGATATATATATATGTCTATATATGTGTATGTATATACATATGTATATTCTTTAATAAGTTATGTTTATATATGTATATATATATATATATATGTGTATATATATTGTATCTATGTGTATATGTTTATATATAGGTATATATGTATATATATGTCTATATGTGTGTATATATATATATATATGTTTGTATATGTTTAAATGTACGTATATGTGTCTATATCTATATATGTGGGTGTGTGCGCGCGCTCACGTGCGCGCAAACATTTATTTTCAAATGGTTTTAATATTTTAAATTTTTGATTAAAGATAATTATTATTATAAATTTTCTAATTATTAATATTAATTTTTTCTATAAAGCGTTATTAATTTTTAGGATTTGTTTTATTTAATTACTTATGTTCAGTATTATTATTAGTATATTATTTTGATTATAGTATTTTATTATTTTTACATATTATTATTAATATTATTCTCATACTATTATTTATATTTTTATTGTATTATTATTATTATTATTATTATTTTTGTTGTTATGCAAATAAAAATATTATTATTATAATTATATTATCATTGTTATTATATTATTTTTTTAATATTATTATATTATTATTATTGTTATTATTATTATTATTATATTATTATTATTATTTATTTCGTTCTTATTATTATTATTATTTCTATTATTAATATTGTGATTATTGTCATTATTAATCTTGTTATTATTATTATTATTATTTTATCACTATTGTTATTATTATTATTATTATAATTACAATTATTACAATTATTATCATTATTATTACTCTGGCTTTCACTTTTGCTTTGTTAGGGGTTTTTCATCAACTTATATTTGTTTTTGGTAGGTTTAGGATTTTAGAACCCACGCAGGGCGTTTCCGAGAGAGAGATCCATCGCTGCGCCTTGTTTCCGAGGATCCGCCATCTCCGCGCCTCAGTTCCGAGAGTGTTGGACTTTATCACGTGGCTTCAGACACACGTCGTGTCATCGCGCCTTGGTTCCAAGGTCGTTTTACCGTCGCGCTTGGATCTTGAGGTAGGTCTCCCTATGCACTTGCCTTTAAATTAAGAATTTATTTATTCCTTGTCTTTTTATTGAATTTCAGTAAAATTAAAAGTAATATTAAGTAGTTTTTATAGTGTGGTGATTTGCTGATAATGCAAACTGTTTAATTCTAGCATTTTATTGAAAGTGTTTTCTTGGTTTCAATTTTGGGATTCCATAGTAATATTGCTAAATGGTTCTTCCTGAATAATGAAAGATATGTTGAAACTGTGTTTTGAAATCTTTTGGGTGTGTATAAATTAGTAGGTGTATTGTTTAGGGAAAATTGTGTTTTTCTTAGAACCTTGATTTGAGGAATTGTCGTATGACCTTTAAAATTGTTTTTGGAAACTTTATGTGTGGTTCTTGGTGGTTGAAAAATGTTTTCTTTTGAAGCATGATTAAAAGTTTGGATTTCATTTGAGAAATAGTATTCCTTAAAAAGGTGATTAAAGGCCCCTTTGGCTCTTGATAAAAGTGGGGAGCGTTTTGATATTAGAAAATAACTCTACTTGTGAAACAATTGTGTTCCAGGGTCGATATGCTGATTTGGGTTTCTTAAACAAAGTTCTAAGTGTGTATTTGGTTATCAATGTAATGGCGTGTGTAATATCCCCTTAGAAATGCTTTAATATGAAATGGTCAAAATGTAAATGACATGACGGCCCGATTGGCACTGTAATAAATGTGAAGTGATTATATATGTGTATATATATATACGTACTTGTGAGGGCATCTCTACAGGGGGACTTCCCTTCAAGGGTTGTCGTGTAGCGATGTCCGTGTAAGGGGTTGGCAAGTGCGGTGAGCGGAGTCACGCGTGCGAGGGTCTCCCACTTACACAGTGTTACTAAAACCACCATGGGATCCTGGGCGTCTTGTAGATTATCGAGTGACGGTTGTTTGCTAACCCTGATTAGACGGGTTGGTACCCCCTGGAGTTGTAGACAGGCCAGGAGGGATGTGCCACTGGTTGGCTATTAGGGCGGCCAGTTGGTTATTGACTATGGAGTACCACGTCGACAGGTAGTCTGAACCCGAGTACGTCCAAGGGTTTTCTAGGGGTGTTCAGGATCACCCATGGTTATTGCTTATAACTTCTGGTTTATTTTTACTTGCACGTGGTTTTCCTTGCTTGTTTACCTTTACTTGCACTTGTTTTCCCTGCTTGTTTGCTTTCAGTCATATTTCACAGCCCATACTGTTAGACATTGTGAAAAATGGTTTTCAAATGAAAATGCTTTATTCTCTTTGGGTTAGATTTAAAAATGTAACACTTTGCATTTCAGAATGAGTTTAAAACTAATGAAATGGAACTAACTTTTGAAAAAGAATAAGGGAAATGTCTCGTGTTTGATTTTCAAGTAAAGCATTATGAAAAATTACTTTTATACATTATAGTTCAAACCTGGATTATGTAGATTCTATATTTACTGGCAGTGCTTTGAGATTTGTTGTTGGGCTCACCTACTGAGTAATTTTGTGCTCACGCCTATCATTTACCTTTTCAGTTGCAGGTTCCTTGTGTTCAGGTCTTCTGTTTTGAGTCGCTCAGTGTTGGAGCTAGGTTTCACTCTAGTTGGGTGGTGACCTGAAAGGTCACATGGAGGTACGTGGTCGTGTGGCCTTTATTTCTTTTCCACTGTTAATGTTTATTGGTTATGTTCTATTTTCTTTTGTTTGGGATGAAATCGTTCCCAACCATCAAATTTTAATGCTCGTCACTTGTTGCCATCCCGGGGGGATCGGGAACGCCCCTCGGGACTTGCCGCGGACCGGCTCAGGTGACCGGTTCAGGGTCGACCCGGGCTGGTTCGTGACAAAATGGTATCAGAGGCAGGTTCTTGTTATTTGGGTTGTCTGGTAGGTGGAGATTTGGACTGTCGGGACTCGAGAGGTAGGTACGGGAAGGATGTCATGAACCCTCGCCCGTCCCGCACCTCGAGTCGCCAGGGGTAGTCCAGGAATTGCGTCCTTGTCTTTTCTGGTTTGTCTTCGATTGAGAGACGACAACGGAGGCAAGCCTACGTTACTTCGTGATTTCACCTGGAGTAGTGACCCATGTGGAGTCTGAGTACACGGTTTTAATTCCTCATAGTGGTCGACGCTGACTTGGGACATGGCCCACTACCATGTCTCTAGGTTGAGCGTGACTACTAGTCCATCACTCTAGTGTTTAATGCAATTTTGGATGTTGTTTTCGTTTTGGTCTGTGTGAGTGCGTAGTTGGAAATGAAAAAGGATTTTTGAAAATTGGACTGGTTTCTTTTAAAGGACTTTAAATATATGAAATGGGTTTTAAAAACTAAAATCTCTTGATTTGGAAAACTGGTTTTTGCTTGGAAATTGGTCGAGAATGGTTTGGGGTGAAACCCCGGTTCCTCTTTATGAACGCTTGTACATGTGTGAGAATGCATGGAAAATGCGTGTTGGTATGAGTATAAATGGACATTGGATAAAGACATGTGCAACGGGTCATGAGAGTACCTGGGTGTGTTTGAAATTAAAGGCTTGACTTTGTTTTCTCAATTGGTTTAAAAAGGGAAATGGTTTTGGAATGTTTTTGGTTTGAAAGTGGATTGGTATTTGGAATGTGATCTTGGAAAAGGGTGGTTTTGAAATCTAAAATAAAAAGGGGATTTTAAAAAGGATATTTTAATTGTGGTTGTGTTTGTGTTTGTTTGATCCTTGTGCTGATTGTTTTGATGAAGGCACTTTTATTGATGTCTCTTTGGTTTGATGTTGGTTTTGGAAATTGTGTTTTATATATCTCTCAGGAAATGACGCCCAGAAGGGTCTCTAAGGATACAGATAAGTCATGCCCCATTTTTGGTCCTTCTCAGACTTTGCTTATTCTCCATGGTGATCAGGGTCTGTTAGAGGCAGTGAAATGGATCGAGGAAGTGGAGCATGTCTTTAGAACGTTGGGAACTCCCAATAATGTTAAGGTTCGTGAAATTATGGAGCTGTTTGAGGGTCCAGCTTTGGACCGGTGGAAGATGGTTACCCCACCGTCAATGCAAGTTGAAATGATGTGGGATGTCTTTAAAACCATTTTCATCCAATGGTTTGTAACAGAGGAAGTGAAGCTGGAGAAAAAGAGAGAGCTTGTGCATATTTAACAAGGCCAACAGACGGTGAAGGCATATGTTGACCATTTCAAGGAACTGATTTCCTTTTGTCCATATGTAACATTGCATGAGCTCATGAAGGTCTCTATTTTCACTGGGGGTCTTCGTCCAGAGATCAAGGAGCGAGTCCTCCCTTCTAAAGACCTTTGTTTCGAGAAGCTGGTGGAGGAAGCTTTCTTGGCTGAGTTGGTTTCTAGTGTGCGGGTGGTTAATACTTCAGCGTCCCCTGTTGTTCGTAAGAGTTTCCCCTCTAGTGGGGAAAAGGCGCCAGAGATACCTGTTCCTAAGGAGTTATCCCCTTTGGTCCCAGTTTCCAATTCATCAGATCGTTCGATGGTATGCTTTCAGTGTGGTCGTTTCGGGCATTTAAAGTCGTCTTGCCGCAACCCTCTAAAGACGTGTCATCGATGCGGTTGTCTGGGTCATCTGGAGAAGTTTTTCCGGATGCATCGCTTAAAGAGGACGTCGTGGTGGGAGAACGTCAGTACCTGACTGTGAGGCAGAAGATGCTTCAGCCATCAGAGCCCCAACCACAGGTCTTGGGGTGAAGCTCGCGCACAGTCAGGAGTTCCCAGGGCTGTGAAGCTCTGGTCTAGGTTTTGTGTTCCATGTTGGAGGTGGAATAATTATAAATCACTTCATGTTTGTCTATCTGCTACTAATGTTTCAAAGTCGTTGTAAGTACGTTGTTTGGCTACGAAATAATGATGAACTTGTTCAATTATAGTCCAAAAAATTTTGTCTGTGTGGATGTGATCTTGTAAATCGTGTGTCTTTCGAAAGGTGTGTTTGACCCTCGTGTGGGTTGACCTAGTTTTAGTTATGTTGTCGATGTGGTTATGTTTTGTGGACTTCAATGGATCATGTCTCCAATTTGATGTTGGTTAAATATTCCTTCTGTGGGTTCTCCCTGGTGTTGAAGTTGTTGACTCTAGTCGTGGGTTCAAGGTTTCGCCGGAAGTGTAAATCTAATCGTGTTATAGGAGTCGGTTTGGATTGGTTGGGAGTTCCCGCGTCGACCCCCCCTTTTTTCCCTAGGGTTGTCTATTTAGATGGTCAACTTTTCTGCACTAGTTAAGTTCTTGTGGTGGGGAGAACCCCTTCGTGTTCTCCCCTCAATCTCGGACCCCAGTTTTCTCTTGAATCGGTCGGGTGTGACCTCTGCAGAGTAAGGTCATCTCTGAGATTCTTAGTTCTCTCTGGTTCCTTTAGTTCCGTTGGGGCATGGACTTAAATCTTGACCGACTTTTGGCCTGGTGACTTTCTGGAGGCAGAAAGTGTCTGTGGTGGGGAGAATTGTCACACCCCGACCGCAGATGTCCGTAATTGTTCTTCTTTCTTGGTCCCGATTTAAAATTTTTCGAGGTTTAGTTGTGTCGGCGGTCTCGCGCCGGTGCGCGGTCATTGCATCACTAGCGGTGATCGTGCGTACGGCCCGGGTAACTATGTGTTCACCCGGCGTTTCAAATATTAAAGTTTTTGCATTGACTTTTTATTATTATTACTATTTGAGTTGCGTTATTATTATTGTAGTTATTTTATGTGTATAAGTATATATATATATATTTCTATATATGTGTATATATATACATATGTATATTCTTTAATACGTTATGTTTATATATGTATATATATATATATGTATATA
Organism: Viscum album; assembly: GCA_963277665.1. Taxonomy (NCBI): domain Eukaryota; kingdom Viridiplantae; phylum Streptophyta; class Magnoliopsida; order Santalales; family Viscaceae; genus Viscum; species Viscum album. The sequence continues at coordinate 118,960,938 of OY728127.1, forward strand.
TATATTGTATCTATGTGTATATGTTTATATATAGGTATATACGTATATATATGTCTATATGTATATATATATATATATATGTTTGTATATGTTTAAATATACATATATGTGTCTATATCTATATATGTGGGTGGGTGCGCGCGCGCACGCGCGCGCAAACATTTATTTTCAAATGGTTTTAATATTTTAAATTTTTGATTAAATATAATTATTATTATAAATTTTCTAATTATTAATATTAATTTTTTCTATAAAGCGTTATTAATTTTTAGGATTTGTTTTATTTAATTACTTATGTTCAATATTATTATTAGTATATTATCAAGATTATAGTATTTTATTATTTTTACATATTATTATTAATATTATTCTCATACTATTATTTATATTTTTATTGTATTATTATTATTATTATTATTATTATTATTATTATTGTTATGCAAATAAGAATATTATTATTATAATTACATTATCATTGTTATTATATTATTTTGTTAATATTATTATATTATTATTATTGTTATTATTATTATTATATTATTGTTATTATTATTTATTTCGTTCTTATTATTATTATTATTACTATTATTAATATTGTTATTATTGTCATAATTAATCTTGTTATTATTATTATTATTATTATTTTATCACTATTGTTATTATTATTATTATTATAATTACAATTATTACAATTATTATCATTATTATTACTCTGGCTTTCACTTTTCCTTTGTTAGGGGTTTTTCATCAACTTATATTTGTTTTTGGTAGGTTTAGGATTTTAGAACCCGTGCAAGGAGTTTCCGAGAGAGAGAGCCATCGTTGCGCCTTGTTTCCGAGGATCCGCCGTCTCCGCGCCTCAGTTCCAAGAGTGTTGGACTTTATCACGTGGCTTCAGACACACGTCGTGTCATCGCGCCGTGGTTCCAAGGTCGTTTTACCGTCGCGCTTGGATCTTGAGGTAGGTCTCCCTATGTACTTGCCTTTAAATTAAGAATTTATTTATTCCTTGTCTTTTTATTGAATTTCAGTAAAATTAAAATTAATATTAAGTAGTTTTTATAGTTTGGTGATTTTCTGATAATGCAAACTATTTAATTCTAGCATTTTATTGAAAGTGTTTTCTTGGTTTCAATTGTGGGATTCCATAGTAATATTTCTAAATGGTTCTTCCTAAATAATGAATGATATGTTGAAACTGTGTTTTGAAATCTTTTGGGTGTGTATAAATTAGTAGGTGTATTGTTTAGGGAAAATCGAGCTTTTCTTAGAACCTTGATTTAAGGAATTGTCGTATGACCTTTAAACTTGTTTTTGGAAACTTTATGTGTGGTTCTTGGTGGTTGAAAAACGTTTTCTTTTGAAGCATGATTAAAAGTTCAGATTTCATTTGAGAAATAGTATTCCTTAAAAATGTGATTAAAGGCCCGTTTGGCTCTTGAAAAAAGTGGGGTGTGTTTTGATATTAGAAAATAACTCTACTTGTGAAACAATTGTGTTCCAGGGTTGATATGCTGATTTGGGTTTCTTAAAAAAAGTTCTATGTGTGTTTTTGGTTATCAATGTAATGGCGTGTGTAATATCCCTTTAGAAATGATTTAATATGAAATAGTCAAAATGTAAATGACATGACGGCCCGATTGGCACTGTAATAAATGTGAAGTGATTATATATGTATATATATATACGTACATGTGAGGGCATCTCTACAGGGGGACTTCCCTTCGAGGGTTGTCGTGTAGCGATGTCCGTGTAAGGGGTTGGAAAGTGCGGTGAGCTGAGTCACGCGTGCGAGGGTCTCCCACTTACACAGTGTTACTAAAACCACCATGGTTTCCTGGGTGTCTTGTAGATTATCGATTGACGGTTGCTTGCTAACCATGATTAGACGGGTTGGTACCCCCTGGAGTTGTAGACAGGCCACGAGGGATGCGCCACTGGTTGGCTATTAGGGCGGCCAGTTGGTTATTGACTATGGAGTACCACGCCGGCAGGTAGTCTGAACCCGAGTACGTCCAGGGGTTTTATAGGGATGTTCAGGATCGCCCATGGTTATTTCTGATATCTTCTGGTTTATTTTTACTTGCACATGGTTTTCCTTTCCTGTTTACCATTACTTTCACTTGTTTTCCCTTCTTGTTTTCTTTCAGTCATATTTCACAGCCCATACTGTTAGACTTTGGGAAAAATGGTTTTCAAATGAAAATGCTTTATTCTCTTTGGGTTAGATTTGAAAATGTAACACTTTTCTTTTCAGAATGAATTTAAAACTAATGAAATGGAACTATCATTCGAAAAAGAATAAGGGAAATGTCTCGTGTTTGATTTTCAAGTAAAGCATTATGAAAAATTACTTTTATACATTATAGTTCAAACCTGGATTATGTAGATTCTATATTTACTGGGAGTGCTTTGGGATTTTTTGTTGGGATCACCTACTGAGTACTTTTGTGCTCACGCCTATCTTTTACATTTTCAGTTGCAGGTTCCTTGTGTTCAGGTCTTCTGTTTTGAGTCGCTCAGTGTTGGAGCTAGGTTTCTCTCTAGTTGGGTGGTGACCTGAAAGGTCACATGGAGGTACATGGTCGTGTGGCCTTTATTTCTTTTCCACTGTTAATGTTTATTTGTTATGTTCTATTTTCTTTTGTTTGGGCTGAAATCGTTCCCATCGATCAAATTTTAATGCCCGACACTTGTTGCCATCCCGGGGGGATCAGGAACGCCCCTCGGGACTTGCTGCGGACCGGCTTGGGTGACCGGTTCAGGGTCGACCCGGGCTGGTTCGTGACAATATGCCTCAGGATAGTTGAAAATTCATGATCAAAATTACCCAACTCATGATTTTGGAGTTAGTAGTGGTTTATTTTTAATTAATGATAAGAAGGAATTATATTTATGGATAAAAGTGTGATATATATACCGATCATAAAGTTATAAATATATATTCACCATGAAGGAGTTCAACATTCTCCATTGGATATGGATAGATTTAATAAATGGTTATTACTGCTTAATTAATTACTATCCTTAGAAAGAGAAAACAGTGGAGGATGTTTTAAGCTAAGAATATCATGCTAGATTATTTACAATGAGGATCATAAAATATACAATATTTATGGATTTTAAAATGATGTATCTATAAATCCTAATGGTAGGGGGAAATCTAATCTTCCCCAAATTAATGTTCTACCATCTTTCCATGTGATGATTAAGGATACACCTAAAGAAGATGAAGATGATCATAAAAAGGTCAAAAATGTTTCTATGTTTAACCCTGATCAATTGGGAATGATAAGGTATAGAAACTTTGTATAAGTTACATCTATAGAATATATAAAGAATGATCTATTAGAGGATGATTATAGCTCTTGATTCTTTATTCTTTAGAATGTATGATGATGTTTAAGGACATGAAATAATACTTATGGTGTGATATCATGAAGAGAGGAATCACAGTGTTTATAACCTATTGTTTGGTGTTCCAATAAGATATGGATGAATAAAAAATTCAAAAGGGATGTTGCATACATTAACAATAATAGAATGTAAGTGGGATAACAACACTATATATTTTTTCATTGGACTACCTGAAACCTCTATAGGGTTTAATTCAATATGGGTGGTAGTCGATCGTCTTACTAATTCATCAGACAACATTATCATTAGAGATGATTTATGTCTCGATAAAATTAGCAAAAGATTTATTATTAAATGTGTAAGGATTCATGGTGTACCACATTATATTGTTTTAGTCAATGATATGAGGATAACCTCAATGTTATAGTGAAGTCTTTAGAAAGATCATGATATAGAATTGGGTTCCAACACTGCTTATCATCCTCATATAAATGTCCAGTCTAAAAGAAAATTTCAAACCCAATAGATTATGTTCATATCATTTCTTGTGGATGTCAAAGGTGGTCAGGATAAAAAAATTACCCCATTTGAGTTTTCTAATGATAATATATTTTACTATAGCATTCATATAGAACTTTATGAATTACTCTATGGAAAGATACGTAGAGATCAAACATGCTTGGATGTGGTTGGAGAAAGAAATATTTTGGGACATAAGGTCACTAAATATGTGGTCTATAATGGTAGAACCATTCATAAGAATATCCAGGTAGACCAAATTCATAAGAAATGTTATGCTGATAACCATAAGCATGATATTGAGTTTGATGTTTGTGAAATGGTGTTTCTACGAATGTCACATGGGAATAATGTTATGAAAATTAGGAAAAGTAAAAATAAGTCCTAGGTATATCAGCCCATTTTGATTGTATCAGGTTGGTAGCCTACCACATGGAACATTCTCCAAATTTCTCTCTAGTCCATGTTTTATTCGGTGTATCCCTCTCAAGGACGCACATACTTTACCCTTCACATGTACTGAAATCAGAGGTCATAGCGCATGATCAAGATCTTTCTTATGATGAGAAACCTATTGAAATTATGCACTGATCAGTAAAATCTCAATGAAACAAGACCACCCTCTTATTCATGGTTTTGTGTAGAAATCACCATCTATAGGAAGCTATGTTGGATATTGAGGATGTGATGAAGCAGAAGTGTCCTCAATTTTTTTACTAGAGAGATGAATTTCAAGGGAGAAATTCATTTTAATAGGTTTAGAATATAAAAATGTTAGTTTATGTGGAGATTTTGTTTCTTATAAATTAAAATTTTAATTTATTTTTTGTAATGAACTAATTCAATTGTTCCATTTACGTAAAACACCAACATGGCATATGTTACACACCAAACTGACTTGGCATACAATACATGCAACACTAATATTCTATGATACATCATTCTTCATTGTTATAATTTAAATGTGATAATTATAAAATAGATATTAACAATATTTAAATGAATAGTTTTAAATACTTTTCAAATATTTTCTACAATTATTTTATATAAATAAAACATATTGATAATAAAAGGTATGATTGTTGGAAAAGTCATATGTCTAAAAATATTATTTTTAATGGTATTATAAAAAAATTAATTATAGGAACATTTAGAAATTGAATATGATAAAATAAAAATTATTTTGTATTTAAAATTTCATAATTATATTTGGGTGAAATTTTGGGATTTTTTACAAAACATTAGCATTGGATGAATAGTGAAAATACCATATTTTTATTCAAAATTTCTTTTTAATTTTATATATTTATAAAGAAAATACTATTTTAAATTGGTTTAAAAGTTTTATTATATAATATATTAATTATTTAATCAAATATTGGTCATTGTAAAAATATTTAAATTTAAATTGGACATAAACACCTAACACAATTTCGATCCTTTTTAATATGAAAATCTACAGTGTCGTCTCGACAGAAGGATTATTTTTTAATTAATATCTACAAATTCTATTATTTGGATTTATAAAAAAGTTATTCTATATATTATGAAATAATTTATTTTAATGTCTAATAATGTCGAATTTTTTTGAAGAAAATATTAGTCAATGTGATTAAAATTTATAACATCAGTTAAGAGAAAACAATGATAATAATGTACCTAACATTATATTTAACACACAAAACGACCTAGAAACATGTCCAAAACCCTTTTTATTTCCATATTTAGACCGTAAAATAAATTGGATCTACCGTGTTTTTTTATTGGATACCCATTCAACCTGAAAATTTGGGTGCAATTCTCTCTTCAATTATTTACAAGAGTACAACTCCACCTTCACTATAAAAGGCCACCACCTCTACCAATTAATCACTCATCTAATTATACTTATAGTCATCAAATACCTACCCAGGATACTTAACAATGACCTCAAATTATCCTTGTATAATATATTTGGTCATAAACCCTTATGTGGTAACCTTTTGGAATAAAACAAAAAGAGTTACTCGATTTAGAGGTAACATCTTCTCCAAATCTCCATTATATAATTTTCCTTATTCAACCCCTCCACTCTCCTTATTCCATTATTTTGGGAGAGAAATAGTATGATTAATATACTAGGATATTTTATTTTTAATTTTTTGACATAAAAATACACATACCTCGATCTAATGAATATCGAACATACAGTTTTTATGTATAGTGAAATACTGGATCACAAAATGATGAATGCTCATTATTGTTTACTGAAAATAATGTTGACCATTATGATAGAAACTATATTTATATATGTCATATATTATATTTATTAGTTATTTTACAATTTTTTTTAAAACACACATCATTTTACTTTCCATTTGCTAATAGTATGATAATATTGTTTCAGGAAGTGTGGACTACCGCCCTTCAAAGCAATGTGATTCATTCACACACCACCTAGAATGTATTAAGGATGAGTTAATTTAAATTATATGATAAATATTGATACTAAAATAAATATAAATATATATAAATATATATAAATACTTTATTAACACACATTATTTCAGTGTTACCAAAAAACGGAAACAATATTAATGTGTATGTTTGGCTTACAATCTCCATGAATGGTATATTCTATTTTGTACTCATTTATTATATTAATTATTATTATATAATTATATTTGATATTAATTATATTTATATAATTATTTTATATCTAGAATCATGATATATTTATATGGACCAATGCTCTAACCAATCAGCACACATGCGTCGAACAAAGTGAATATTACCTATAGTGAAACATTTACATAGGATCCTTATCAACTGGGTAATTTATGGTCATAATCCTACCAAATTTGGTATTATGTATAATAATATTATTATATAAAATATTTATAATAAACATATATTTATTGAATGTAAATTTTTTACATGTTCATAGAGAGTCAAGACACATGGTAAAGGGGATATCTTCTCACTTTTAATTTCTATGAGATACATGTTATTTTTTCCACTCATTCCTTTTTTGTGGTATATTTACTACCAATGAGATTATTCTATCTTTATTATAATTAAATATATCAGAATTCACATTTCCATTTAATGATCATTCTTTCATGGGTTTTAGGTTTCAAAACCTACCAAATCTGTAAAATGATTTATCTCAATTTTCCTTCATTGAGCCTCATGTTTTATTATGATGATAACCTCTTTTTTGTGGTGTATATATTTTTATTTTACATGTTATATATTGATTCTAATTATTTTCATGATATTTTAATATTCATTAAATTTTTAGTTCTTAAATTAATAGTATGATCCCCTGTCAGCAATTTATACGTGTTTATTGAGGTAGTCTTGTCCTATTTTGGGATTATTTATTTTTATATTTCTTTTGATGAAATATTATGATACATATCACAATAATATTCACATGTTTCATTATCTTATTTCTATTCAATATATCCTGATTTTTAGAACAATTTTCCACTCTTTTTTACTTAATATAATGTTTTCAAAAAATCATTACATCTCCCCTTCTTTAGTCAAAAATCAATTTTATTAAAAGAAATCACAGTTTCAAAAATTAATTCAAATGTTCCTTGAAGATATTTTTCAAAGAAAAATGTGTTTAAATTTTTTTTGTTGTTTAAAAAAATATTTTTTTATTTATTTTAAATTTATTTTCATGGGAAATAGTAATAATTTTTTTAGGTAATAAAATTATTTTTTCATTGATGAGATGATATTTTCCATAGGAACTATTTTTAAAAGGTCTTTAAAATTTATTTCCCATCTATGATAACAGCCATTGGTGTTACTCATTACATTATGGAAAATGTATAGAACTTTTCCTTTCATATTCTTTCTCTATTGGGATTATGTTTTGATGAAATGATTTTACGAAACCAATATCTCTTTCAAGGGTTACATATATTTGAAACCCACTTCTTTTCACGAGTTATATTTATAAATATATGATTATGAAATATGTCTTTTTCAATAGTTTATATTAGTTTTACATGTTTATGATACCCATTTTATTTCATAGGTTATGATATGTTTATTTGTGATCTTGTGGAAAATGTATATAATATTTCATTATATGAAGGATGAGACCTATATCTCCCAAAAAATGCACAAGGAAAATATTTATATCACATAATATAGACAAGGATAGAACGAGGGTTTACGATGTTCAGTGAAGAGAGATACAAAGAGGGTTCACTATATTCACTAATTCTAGGACAAAATGGAGATTCACCATATTTAGTAATGTACTCTCTCCACTAATATAGTCTTGGATGTGATTCCATGGATACTATAGAAATCATATTATATTCTTATGTGTTTTCCAAAATTTCATGTTTTATTCCTATATAATGATTTCATGGAATATTCTTTTTATTCCATTTTCTTCATGAATTATGATCTACCAATATTTTTTCCATGATCTATATTATGATCTTTGATATATAGGGTTAGATATTACATCATTATGATCATGTTATCATAACTTTATGCTCATTATTAGTCATTCATGTCTCACATGTTTACACTTACTGATCATTTGATCTAATAACATTGTTAGTTTCATTCTATTTGTTATGAAGATATGTATTATGTAATATGTGTTTAATATGGGTTCTAGTCATGATTAAACTGGTGGGAGATAATGTATCTCATTTATGTACCATTGTTTATGTTACCAATCTTACAAAAGAACTAGACTAGTATGATCTTCATTCTTCTGTTTGTGTAATGTTTTTTATATTCGGAAAAATTTATGTAATTTGGTTGTTTGAAAAGAGAGGTGCACTATATATGAATTATTCACCACTAATTTTTTTTGTGTATATAGTTATTTTTTATAAATAATATCATGAATTTCATTATCTTTATGACATTCAATGTTTTATTTGAAAAATTTTACATTTTTGGGGAATATGAATAGACATGTTATGATGTAGTAAGGGATTTATTAAATAAATGTTAATTCATTGCGATAAACATAAATGTTCATTGATTATTCAATTCTATGGTTATGTGTAACATAATATTTTATTACTTTATGTTGTATGTCCACTTATTTTGTTGGGATATTTAGTTAATAAACATAATCTATTCATTTTATTAAGGATATAATCTTTATAAGGAACATTTTTTCAGGTTTCACTTCATTGAGACATTCATAGTGTTGTGAACCCAACTTATTTATGTGGTATATATAGTACCCCTTTCATATCATATTTTATTTGAATTATATTTCCCTTAAATATCCAATTATTTATATCATCGATATGAGTATTTTTAAAACCGTATACAATTTTTTCATACGTTGTTTACATTGAATGTTATTATAACAACATAAATATTGATAAATATATCCCCTCAAAAAAAATAGATATTTAAATAAGTATTATTGTTCATTAATTAAATCTATCTATGGAGAATTATTTAGACATGATGTGATTGGTGGGGCCCAACATTATATATTTCCCAATATGCATTGACTGGTCTCACAAGATGAAAATTTGACGGTAAACCATTCATGTTTGTCTCCACGAATAATTATATGTGTTTCTACCCACAAACATAAATCATCTCTTAAAAGGTCTTGACATTAGTGGTTCATATTCCAGATCCATGGAATCAAATAATTAATCACTTCCATCATTCAATATTCATTTATTATTATCCATGATATTTTAAAAAATAACTGAATCTATGAACACATTTTCATTATCATTTTGTTGATAAAATGGAATGTATTTTTATGATATTTTCCTTAACATATTGATTATGAACTATTAATTTTTCATCACATATTATTGATTCATGTTTCTAATGTATGTATCCCTTATTGGGAATTTAATCTCATCCTTTTAGTTGTTTTCTTTACCCATTTTATGAAGGTGAATCCTTTATATAAGTGTCAAGGAAAAAATTTATATTAAAATTTTAAGTTATATGATTAAATTTAAATGTAATAAGGAATCCATGTATGTATAAAATTCATCATGACTAGTAATATGATTATTCCACGGGGATGTGATCTCTTATATCAATTCAATTTTATTAAAATAGCCATTGACCATGGGTTTCTGGGGTCAGGATATTTACAAGAATTGTAGAGTAATGATGAAAGAACATATGATACATATAGAATATAATCCAAGAATGCGAAACCACTAGGGTGAATAAGAGTATGGATTTTAAATTTGGAAAACTAATGGATAAAAATACATTCCCAATTAAAATGATATCCCAACCTAACAAAACTAGTAAAGTAAATTTCATGAGATCCCAATTCTTGATATCTATGATCCAACCACCATATGTGGTCCAATTCACATGGTATCTATATGCTCCCCTATATTCACTTCCAACATGTTTGTCATATTCATAAGATACAACATGTACCGGAAAATCCCATTCAGTGGTGGGTATATACATACATTGTAGAACACACTAAAATAGTAAGGGGAATTAAGATACATGATAGGAAATATATATATATAGCTAAAATCTAGTAAGAGGGTAACAAAATGTACAATATTAATAAAAATTTATATTAATTCTCAATCCAATGATACACAAACATGAATGAAATGGGGATCTCCATCTCACAGCCTAGACCGGAAAAAGAGTTCCATCTGCTATAGAAGTTTATCATCGATTCCCAACATATCAAATGTGCATCCAAATATATAACTATGTGTAGGGATCACACCTCAAAACTATGATGCACATTTGAGAGGTCACTCTATCCAAGTAGATTACATGTTTGATGGTCTATCATTGGGTTACACTTAGTGTAAGGAGAACCGCCACCTATCGAATAGGGGGTATAAATCAGTGGTTAGGGGACCCACACCCTGACCCATCAACGTATTCCACTAAGTAGATAGATGGCCCACACCCAATTTCCAGAGGAGTTACATCTCAGTGTAAGGAGGACCAGATCCCTATCCAATATGTGGTATAACTCGGTGGGTAGAGCACTGGTACCCTATTATGGTAGGTAGGGTACGATAAAATGTATGGATGAGATGTAACCTATCTGATAGGGGGTACCACTCCATAAATTGAGGACATGCACATTGATCTATAAGGGGGTATCACTCAGTAGATAGATTGATACTCCCACTGTAGTCTTTTAGGGGTACTAGTATAAGGATCCTGCATAATCCTATCCATTATTGAACACTTCCTAAATAAGTATCACAACAATATAACATCTCTTAATATCTAAAAATACATTAATATGTACCCCAACTAATTCTACTTGGAAGAACACTCGGGATAACTAACTCGAGGGAGAAAATCCCAGGCTAAACGAATTATATTTGAGAGATATAATTTTATCCAGAAATAAATAAGGGGTACACAATATATAAGCTACCCAAAAGGAATATAGTCTCACTCCACTATCTACCCATGTCTCTAATGATATATGGATCACAAATTTTTTAGTACTGCAGGGCGTAATGTATACTATATGACATGCCTTAACCACCCAAAGTCTTACCCCAACTCTTGGTCATGTTGTTTATGTTTTTATTCAAAAACCCTTCTCTTTATTACAAATTATTTCATGATTTAATACATAAAAGTACAAATAATACATCACATATGATTGATTATTCTAGTTAAATGTAAATTTGGTACATTACATAAAAACATAAAATAGAAAATGAATCATCTTTATTGAAAACATCCATAATATGGTCACACTTAAAACTGCACGGGAAAACCTAGGGATATATATATGAAAGGGGTGATCTATAAAAACCTGTAAGGGAATAAAAATTTTATAAAATGAATAGAATAATGCATGACATAAAATAGGAATATAAATGGAAAAAAGGGGTGAGAATATTAAACATGATCAATAAGACATGATATAGTATGATTACATGGTAAATGTGGAAACATCTTAAAACACTACATCATAAATATATGTCAAGGAGAAATTCCACGAAATAATAAAGGAAAATTTACAATAATGTAATTAGGTTCACTCCCTATCCGAAAATGAATTCTCATGAGTGTAAACATTACCCAATGTGTTTATTTTCTATATATTTTTGGGCGTACATGTATCATTCACTTCCTCCTCTTGTTTAAATGTGCCAAATAGACCATAGAAATGGAATCATTCATCATGATATTTTTTTTCCATAACCATGGAGTGTGGATTACGTACATATAATTACAAAATAAAATAATAATAAGTGTTTATAGGTGGTCAGTAATGATAGGAAATATGTACGGTATTCACTACACAATTGGATTGACATGGAAAATCATCAGATAATATCAGCATCATAACAAAATCACATAAAACTTCATAAAATTGTTTTTAAAGATAGAATGGGGTAACTCAAAATTTGTTAATAAAATGGGAAGTAATAGGGACATTTAATGACGTATCCCAACACAAGATATCAAAAATAAAAGGCATAAGATAATCAATAAACACGAATTATGAAGAGATTGTGATGAACACTTACTTGAGTGTGTGACTCCAAATTCATGATTAAAGGTTTTTAGGGATTGGGGGTGCATTGGGAGGACTCTAGAAAGGGTAGGTCAGAGTAATAATGTGATATATGGATTTTTTGGGATGGTAAATTGGGGAATGTGTGGGTTTGTATTGGAAATGAGTTTGGATTTGTTTAATATTTATAAAACTTTTATTCTGGAATGTGTATAATAAAATAACCAAAACCCAAAACCATCCTATGTGTTAACCAATGATTTCTAAAAAATGGTAGTGGTTTTTAATATTATATAATTCTGAGGTCCTAAATTAATTAAATATTTCATTTTCTTACTCGGAGGTGAGTCATACACATAAAGAAATGATTTTAAAACCAAATAATATATTAATGGATTTGAGGATTACTAATGGTTAATATAGAATTTAAAAAATAAAATAAAAAACATATTATTTTCGTGATAAATAGTTTATTTTTATTCTATACCTATAATATTATTTATGATATTGCGTTTGGGTCATCATGATGTCATAATACCCAATGTATATCTACATGTTATTGAATTGTTTTACCAGAAAATTCAAATGCCTCAAAACAATTTCGTAAATTAAACCTTGGATAACATCATCAGTTTGATTCCAAATAAATTATTCCATTTATGAACATAATTTTCTATATATGTGAATTCTAAATTTTAAAATAATAATAGATATTTATTGAGAAATTCTAGGGGTTTTTTTATAAATCTTTTCAAACCCTTATAAAAATTACATTTGAGTTATTATAAATTGTATAATAATTATTTAGTAATATTATTTTTTAAAATTATTAATTATATAAAAATTTCATTAATTCATATAAATAAATTACATAATTAAATTTTACAATTTCCCAAAAAATAAATTTTGTGTTTTATTGTATCATAATCAAAATAATTTATAGTGTAAAAAAATTAGTACAAAAATACATTTATAATTCTCTTAAAAATATTTAATAAACTCATATTTCTAGGGTATTGACACATATTCACTTAATACACCAACAAACACACTATGGGTAAATTTTGTGATAGTGAGACATTAATGAGGTGGTTCCGTGAATATGGGATGGGTCAGGATCGCGATGTGCTTGTACTTCTCTTGTGAACAGATTTATTTTTTGCTTATGATTTGGTATCTCAATATTATATTCATCAAGGTAAAATACCTATGATTATATCTCTCTTGGAATCTCAGAAAAATAGGCTTTATAGGGTACAATCATACTGGTTGACTCCATCACATCCAATTTCTATGTCAATTTGATTTATTAAAATCTGACATATTTAAAATAATCACGTGTTCACTATTTAATGGGTATATTATCAAGGTTAATGATTCTTAATTTTCATCCAAATCAAACATGATACAATAAAATGAAATAAGTGCATGTGTTTTATATAACCATATTACTTAATAAGATAATAAATTAAAAATAAAGGGTAATTTTATTTATAACAATTCCGGATGATTCAATAATCTCCCCTTAAGAAATATCAACTATTTAATTTTCGTTTCCCTCTCTAAAACAGATGATGGTAAATCTATTTCATCGCCCCCATTGGTCCCTATTACATTTCTTAAAACATGTGGTTTCTCTACAACACATTGACAATGTGAATTGTCTTATTTCATTGAAATTTGTCTCTACAATATAATTTTTTCCCTGACTACACATCATTGTAAATATCGTTCTCCAATGGAACAACCTCATGATTGAGTACATTTGAGGGGTCTAGTATGTACTTACTCATGATGGAAACATGGAATAAATAATGTACTTGGGATAACATAGCTTAGGGTTCTAGTTGATATCCCATTTCTCTAATGCAATCACGGATCATAAAGGGGTTTAAGTAAAATGGACTATGCGTTTACATATTCGAAAATCTCATCAATTTCTTCCATTGAGATTTATAGGGGAATACACTGTCTCTAACATACAACTCTATGTGTTTTTAATGACTGTCAATACAGATCTTCTATCGAATATGAGTAGCTTGATTTGATGTTGAATGATCAAAACCTTTTCCACCATTTCATAAACAATTTTAGGACCATGTAGTTTTCATTCCCAAAAAACATCCCATCATATATGTGTTGTTCACACCTTCCCATAAAAGGATTTATAGGAGGCATTTTTATTATAGATTAGAAAATTTTGGTGTAAGAGAACACTACCAGGGGAAGATGTTGATTCCAAAATTATTGAAATTCCCTATAACATGCTCCAAATGTGTCTTCTTATGTATTCAGAGTCTAGGAACATTGGCCATTAGTTTGATTATGATCAGTGGTACTATTGTCTAATTCTTTTTTAGAGTATGTCTATAAATTTTGCAAAACATCGAGGTGAGTCTCGGATCTGTATCAGATACAATTGATAGTGGTAATCCATGATACCTCACCACTACTCTCATGTATATCAGTTTTATATGATCCTATGAGAATTAATATCAATTAGAAATAAATTTTCCAGTCTCTGTAAGATGATACGCCACAACCTATATAGCATTGTTTCATCTAGATAACTTCAAATTTCTGATGAAAAATTATGTGGTGATGTTTTCCCATATCATTGTATATATGGTTAATGGTTTCATCATCCCCAAAAAATTCATCTCCTCCTTTAATTTCTGGCATATACGACATAATGATTTCTATTATATGATCTCCTTCTCATTGGCCACCCAATAATGTTCTGTGTGTTCTTGATAGATCTTTGTTCTTCTGGATTGATAGAGAAGGTTGAACATTGTCTATCATCCAACAACACTTTTCTGGACATAGAATATGATAGTGGACATAGTCACACCAGAAATATTAAAACACATTTTTCTTCAACATTTTACTACAAGAATTTCCCTTTTTTGATTGTTTCTACATTCTGATGAATTTCATCATCATCTTTTTCAAGATCTTTTAATTTTTTAGGACATATGTTTTAACAATCGTTTGTGAAAGTATATTCAATGTTCCTCCCTTAATTGCCACCATGCCTATACTCTTAATGTCTAAGATGATTTAGTCACTATAAATTCACATCAATTATATAATTTCAAGATCCTTTCTACACAGAATCATTCAAATTATTCCCTTTCAAATGATGGGAGTGGAATGAGATGATGTAATCCTTGATCAGCTCTAACCATCTTCGTTAGAAAATATTTAACTCTTTGATTGTGCATATATAATTGAGTCTTTGGGGATCCAAATATATTTCAATCTTCCCCAAAAATATAAAGTGTTTCTTAATTTTCAAATTAAAGATCACTACAGCCAACACCAGTTGATTTATTGGTTATTTCTATTTTTTAACTTCTAACTACATAGAACAATAGGTTTTCAAATTTTCGTTTCTAATTAACACACATCTCAAGCCCAACTTTTAGGCATCATTGAATTCTATGAAAGGTTCTACACGTTTTCTTAGTGTTTTTACATGTGTAGTGATAAGAATCTTTTTCAGATCCATGAAGTGGTCTTCTCATTCATCATTCCAAGACAACCTGACCCCATTTCATGTTATATTGGTTACAAGGATTGAAAAACATGGGAAATATCTCATTGGTCGACGATAGTAACCAAATAATCCATGGAAACTATTCATATATTTCCCAAATGTTGATCATGGGAATCCTTCGATTGATTATATCTTTAAAGGGTCTATATATATCCCATCTCTGATGAAAACTTTCCACAATAATGAGACATCATTTTACCAAAACTCACATTTTACATACAAGCCATAAAGATTATCCTTTTATAAGGTCTTTAACATAGTTCTCATATTCTCATCTTGCTCCTTCATTATTTGGGTGTATATTAGAATATCATCTATTAAAACTACCTAAAGTTTTATCAAGTTAATATCCAAATACACAATTCATCTACTCTAAGAATATTTCTAGTGCATGAGAGAGCCCAAATTCCAATATTATGAACTTTTATTATTTTAAACTTCTACAAAAAGCTGTCATGGGGATATCTTCCTTCTTCAACCATTACATGGAATAATTATTCCTAAACATCTGCCATGGATAATTATTTTTATTCACGTTGATGATCAAAAAATCCATAAATCCATCGAAGATGATACTTTTTATTTATCATGATCTTTTTTAGATCATAATTATTTATCAAAAGGAACATAAAAATATCTGTCTTCTTTACGAAGAGGATTTTTGGAAACCATGGTGATGAAAATGGATGTGTGGAAGCTTTTTATAGACTCCCTTGTAGTTCATTATTCTTCTCAATATTTTTTACCACAGTCGTTATATACAGAGTATTGGATAATAAAAAATACAATAGTATATTTTCAATTGAAAATACAACCTCTCAACTAGGAGGAAGTCTAAAAAATTCCTCGGGAAACACCTCACCATATTACCCCACAATTTTCTTGACCTCGAGGATGGTTATATCATTTGAAATAACATTTTGAGCAAGTTACACTTTCTAAAAGGGAAACAATATCAATTCTTGTGATATTGGTTCAATATAAGATTCATCATCCTCCTTGTACATGTTTATAATTGGGGGAATATTCAAAATATAGAGTATGATTTTTTTCTCACATAAATTTTATGTTGGCTCTATATAAGGAATAATAATCCATACACAAAAGTGTATCAAATTCCACAAAATGGATTATGAAATTTTTCACTGGTAAATTTAGCTAAAACATTATGACATGGTAATAGTTATATACTTGGTATTCAATTATTTGACCATCGTCTATATTTATTAACAACTCTACATCCATGAAGTAAGGTGGGGTTTTAGTTGTTCTACTAATCTTTTGTGATATAAAGGAATGTTTTGAACCAGAATAAAAAAGAATGATGATTAATGTTTAATGAATAACTATCATTCCTATATCCACATCATTATTGGGATCCACCTCAGTGATATTGAAAAACAAATCCCACCCTATATGCTTTGGTGTGGTTTTTTTCTTTGAAACTCCATGACTGAGTCCATTGGTTTTCAATGTTCTCGGGTACCATATAGTTATGGAAATAAATTTTTTTCTAAAGGTTGAAAAGAGCATTCCATTCCTCTATTTCATTTGTGGGTTTCTCCAGTAATAAATAATTTTCTAGGTATCCTTACCACACCTAAATAATTTCATTGTTACCCTAAGGAAATTTCTACGGTGCTATTTTCCACAAAATTGAAAAGTGGGATGTTAAAATTTTGTGGCACCAAAATATTTCTCCATTTGACTAGTAGAATTGGACTTCACTTTTGTCTTCTTATCCCAATGATATTTGTGATATTATTTGATCTGTATTTTGACGTTGAGGGAATATCAAACTATTATTTTAAACTATAAATTCACATATCGCCAGGGCTTTTGTAGACTATGTTTTCTCCCACCAATGAAGCAATTAACCTTGAATTTATCTATAATGACAATTATGTATTAATATCATTAAACTCTTGTGATTTTTACCTCATAAACCTTGATAGATTCTCTGTCTTTTCGTTTGTGGGAAGTGAAATCAATTTTAATTTTTAATGGAGAGTTTAAAGAAAATATTTATTGATTTTTTTCAAAATACCTTCCACGTCATTTCTTCAATATCATCCCCATGCTTCTTAATCCTGATCAATGTCAACCACTAATCAGATTCTTCATCTATACGATAAAATATTGTAGATCATTATCCTATTTGGATCATTAATGGATGGATAAAATATTATCAATAGAGTGGATCTATAATTCAATATTAAGGGATCATATGATCCATTGAAACTTAGAGGCCATTGTGAAATAATGAAATTAATTTTATCTTTTTATTTCTAAGGGGGATTTGGGTACTCCTCTTGATGATGGTTTCTATTCAAAAACTAATTCAGCTGAGAGAGTATCATCAAAATGTTTTCACTTCACGCTCCCATTGGGTTCGACATCTCATTGGGTTAGTAATCAAATTTCCTCTCACATTTATTGTTTATCTAATTATTCATATTTTTGGATATTAGATATAATAAAATAAAAATTATAGATGATATTTTAAACTATTAAACACATAAAGGGGTAATCCAATGAAAATATATTGATAACTTTTAAATTACATTTACTTCTTAACTTATGGTTTTTTTGCATCGATCTATGTTATCCATGCTATATTTTCTAACAAATATTCTTATGGGAATTTTTTCACCATAAAACAATTTCAATGAGATTATAAATTTTCTAAAAGAAAATCCAATGGGAGTTTCAAAATATGGTGTATATTGAGACTAATTTTCATGTACTAGGTTACACCGAGTCAACGCTGACACACCTTGTCACTGTATTTACCCCTGGGTAATGAATACTAGAACCATATCCATTTGTAGTATCGTGGAATGGATTTATTTTATAGATAAACCGACTACTATATACATTAAAAAAACTTATGTATGTTTTCATATTCAAATATTTATCCTAATTTCATTCAATATATTTTACTAATTGGAATACAAAAAATAAGTAAACATTTCATCTTATATTTATTTTAATAACTCTTATTTTTATTACGCATTAATTCATGAATTAAATCATTTAGTTACACATAATAAAACCTTGATGATGATTAATTTTATTTTATTTGGGAATTAGGTACGACACATAATAACATAAAATAGATAATTAATCATCTTTATTGAAAACTCCCATATCATGCTCGCACTTAAAACTGCATTGGATAAACTGGGGACATAAATAAGAAAGGGTGATCTATAAATCCATGTAAGGGAATAAACATAGAATAAAATGAATATAATAACACATGTTATACAATAAGAATATCAATTGAGAATAAAAGGGAGGATAATAATAAACATGACCAATAATACATGATATAGTATGAAAATATAAGAAATTTGGAAACATCTTACAACATATCATTATAAATATAAGTCAAGGATAAATGTAGAGAAATAATAATGGTAAATGTCCCATAAAGGAATAATGTTAACTACCTTTCCCAAATTAATGTATTATGATGCAAAACATTAGTTATTGCATTGGAGTGCTATAAAATTTTGGGGGCACCTGTAACGTTCATTTAATCTCTTGCTAATGTGTGTCACGTAGATCATTCAAAATGGATTCATTCATCAGAATATTTTATTCTGTGATCAATTAGTGTGGAGTACATAAATTTATGTCCCATCTCAAATATGTATATGTTCTAATGGTTAAAACCCTTGATTTTAAATTGGAATGTTATTCACTATACAATTACTTTTTCATGGAAACCCATAGTGAACAATCGACAACATAATCACATCAATTAAAAATTAATAAAATTTATTGATAAGAGAATAAAGGGCCTCTAAAAATTTTGAAATCAAATAGTAAGTAATAGGGATGTTTCCGAAAATATAAAACCACAATGAATTGAAAATTAATGGCATAATATTATAATGAAACTTGTGTAATTAAAAGAATGTGAGGAACCCTTACTTGTATGTGTGAGAAAAAATTATTTGGATGATCTTGTTTAGAGATTAGGGTGCCTTGGGAAGAATCTTTAGAAGGGAAAAATTTTAAGGACGAGCTCCAAATATTTTAAGTGAATCAAAATGTTATATTTGGTGGTTTTATGAAGGAAATAATTGGGGATTTATTTAATAATTGTGAAACAATTTTTTTGGACCCTATGTAATAAAATAACCCAAACCACAAATTTGACAATAAGTTTTTCAAATGTTTTCATAAAAATGAGAGTGGATTTAATTATCTTATAATTTCAAGGGTGAATATTAATAAAATATTTATGTATTTTAGGTTGAGGTGAGTCATAATATTAAAAAAATAATTTTAGAACATTTAAATATATTAAATTTATTGGACGATTCATAATAATTTTATAAAATTAACTAGATAAAATTACAATCTCATTATTTTAAAGGGAAAATAAATATTTTTTTGTGGAAACCATTTAAATTATTTATTACATCAATTTTATTTCATTAGGATGTCAAAACAATCAATATATATTTTTATGGTATTTTAATTTTTTTACCTAACAATTCAACTATATCAAAATATTATGAAAAATTTTACAATATTAAATTTCAAAATTTAGATTAAAAAAATAATATTAATTCAATGTATATAATTTTTTAACAGTTTCATTTCTAGTATTAAAACAATAACCAATATTTATTGATAAAATATGGGTTTTTTACAACAATTTTTTTTCAAACCTTTTAATATTTAAATTTCACTTCTTTAAAATCATATAATCATATATATTTTATAATTATTATTTAAATATAATATTTCTTAAAAATATAAATTATTTCAAAAATGTATTTATTCATGAAGATAAATTGCTTAATTTAATTTGAATGTTGCCCCAAAAAATATTTTTTTATATTCAATCAAAATCAAAATAATTTATAAAGTAATAAATAATATGTTGAAAATATATTAATTATTATATAAAAAATAAAAAATATAATAATATTTCTATGGTGTCGATACATATACCATTTATACACCAGAAACATCATACAGGTATGGTGCGGAACAAAGAGCCTTTCCTGGGGTGGTTTAACAAACTTGGTTTCGGCTGTGATGCAGATGATCATGGTGTTCTTCAGAGAAGATTTTTCCTCATGCTTAAGTTGTTGGATATCAGCTTGGGCTTTGTCAAGGAAACATCCCAATGGTATTTTCTCCCTCATAATCTATAATAAATGGGTTTTATAGGGATTTATCCAAATGGTTTGGGCTATCATATTTTTTCTGTGTCAATTGGATTTGGTGAAACCCTATATTTATATTAATCATGCGATAATTTTTCAATGTCTATGTTTTAAATGGGAATGATTCTTAATTAAATATTAAATTAAATTAGATATAATTAAATAAAATTAAATAAGTGGATGATTTTTCTATAGCCATATTACATAATAAAAAATTTAATTAAAACAAATGGGGAATTTTATTTATTATATATTAGGTTGTTACATTTTTTGTGTCCATGTACTTAGAAAATAGTGTCGGCTCCCATAGGGGGACCTACACATATGCTCCACCACATTGATTTTCCACATGGGGAGGGATACTCATCATGGGGCCCACCCACATGGAATTTCATCCTTAACATTTCCAAAATCTAGTGTTGCAACTTCATGGGTACTACACAACATGTGTTTATTCACGTACATTCCGTGTTGTTTTGTTTTAACTAAAAACTATGATCTACACATGGAAATTCTAGATCTGAGTCCAAATCGTTATATCTCACCTCCAACACTCCAAAATTTTATGGAAATATCTTTTGATAATCCCATTTATCCCTCTAATGGTAGTACATTGGATTCTCAATTCACCCATATGCACATCGTTGCCTGTGGTTCTCTAAAGGCCTCACTGGGTCATCAATTATAATAAAGATTAACCTACATCCAAAAAGAAATATTAATCCATTCCTAATTAATAATTCCATTCATCAAGCATGAATATATAGTAGATATGTTGGGTCTAATCGGCCTCTGTCCTGCCCATGAATGTTGATCAAAGTCCCCATAGGCCAATTGAGGATGAACATGGAGAATTAATGGAAGAAAAGCACAATAAAAAAGATAAAATGATATATAGTAAATAATTCATGTCCAATTAATTCCATTTGGAATATATAGTGTATGAAGAAATTGAATAAATATTTTTAATCATTAAATGGGTGCATGAAAAGGCTTATAATTGATGTAGATCAAAAAAAGAGGGTGATATTTTTAAATCAATTTAATCAATTATCGAAGAATCCAAAAATCGTTGATTACAATGAATATTTGGATAATTTTCATATTACTAAAACAAACTCTCATGAGTTGGAAACGTCGTGGTGTTTATGATGACTCAAACTACCTTGATTCATTATTTCATCACTATCTGATTTTCTATCACAAATGTGTGGGAGTTTGAAGTCCTCTCAATGATCCCATGGTTATGTATCAAACCTTGGAAATCCTACAGTAATTGTCTATTAATAGTGATATATAATTAGTTTGATGATATTAAATAAATAATTTTAATTATTTATTTAACAAATCTCCCCCGCTCATGTCCACTTTTCCCAGAACGTCATGTGCCAAACTATTTTAGGTTGTGTCTAGGGTAAAAATAATGTTATATGGTTAAATGTGTTCTTAGATTTTATATCATAGATTAAATTTAAGAGTAATCCTATTTTATTTAATAACCCATTTATAATTTATAAAAATTATTTTTAAAAAATTAATATTGGGCACACTGGGCCTTAGAATCATACGTCATCTCAACAGGTGGCTTAGAAAATATATCTAGAAATATTTCAAAGTCATAGAAATAAAACATAGGGTATCTATTGTAACTAGTAATTTGTATAAAATATCAATAATTACAATTATGTTTCACCATGTAATAATAATTAATAGTATATTTTGTTACGTACCACAAATTTCAGCTAATTTTTACTAATTATCCTCGATTACCGCTATTTTCTACTAATGATCATTGATTACTACTAATTGTTGCTAATTAAAACTAATTTAAATTAATATTCATTAAATTAAATTTCTTACAACTAATTTTTAATATTTTATATCGAGAAATTATAATATTTACTATTTACTAATAATTATTGATACTTTTTACTAATTTTAGATAATTACTACTAATTATTACAAATTACAATTGATTCCCACTATATTTTAGTAAGTACTACTAATTATTTTTGAAGCCTTATATATACTACTAATTACCTCTAATTACCACTAAAATTTACTAATTATTACTAATCAGTAAAAAAATATTACTAATTATCACTGATTACTGCTAATTTTTATTAATTATCGTAGATTACTACTGTTTTTTACAAATTATCGATGATTACAAAAATATCTTATAATTATCAATAATTACATTTAATTTTTACTAATTATTATTTATTATAACTAATTAATGTTAATTATAACTGATTATAAAATTACTACTAATTACTGCTAAATAGAAATAGTAATTTCTCATATAAAAAATAAATTTATTAGAAATATAAAATAATACCTCAAAGTTGGAAATTTTTTAAATAAAAATATTATTCTGAATGATATTATGGTACTTCCCTATAAAGATTTTATATTTATAGGAAGAAAAAATTTAGATTATAAGTGAACAACAGATAGGATAAGAGCATAGAATAAATTAAAAATTTAGATATGGGCATATAAAGGTTGGTTTTTGTGTGACCATATATTTTTGCATTTTGATTCCCATTACATATAGATTTATTTGAATAGTTACTAGTTATAAAAAAATTTCTCCATAAATGGTTTTTGTGGTGTTAAAAATTTATTTATGGCAGTTACTTTCAAAAATAATAACTACTGGTAAAATAATCGAGGCGATTACCATCATGAATATTCTGATAATAGGGATAGATCCCCCCTCTAATAACACACTATAATGATATGAACCATCACAAATAACATATAATTATTATATAAATATATATAACATTTAAAAAACTATTTTTATGGGGTTTCAATCCCTTCAAAAATAAGATTCTCGCATTTTTTGGGCTTTCATATAAATATTATTTATGATGGGCGATTATTTCAAATCGAAAATGATTTTTCGCAAGAATTACATTCAAGAGGAAAATATCTCTTATTGAAAATAATTTCCTTTTAGTGGTTATTTGAAATGGCTATATTACTCAAGAAAAAAGTATTGTTTGTCTAAGTACATGAAGGATGTCAACCTCATTCCCTCCTCCTACCAAACATGACTCACACTACATATCAAAACCTCATTATCCCTCTGCATCTCTAACATTGGTTTTCATAATCATGAGGAATCTCCACCACCCTAAATAATAATCACTACTAATAAATGAATAAAAGAGAAGGGTGTGTAAGAAACCATATCCTTCCCATATAACATAGATATTATATAAAACCATTGAAACCCAAATCATTTAGGAATTTATGTGGTTATCCAACTCGGTTTGTGTGCATATAAGAATAAAATGAAAACAAATTACAGATATTTAAGACAAAATATACATACTATGGTATAACATGTGAACCTAAATGAAAATTTCATGATAACACCATAGTATCTCATGACCTCATCCAATAACTATTTCCACCGTTAATGAAAACGACCACATATGAACCAAAAGCCACAAATTACTCAACCTTCAAATGTTAACCTGATTTTTTATTTACTATTTTTCAACTAACATCCCATTTTTACGATATTAATTTCATATTTAATGACAACCTACACTACCCATCAAATTCCATTCAATTTTACGCCTTAATTGGTCATTCTATTCAACAATTTTTTATCAAACCATAATTTCCGCATGCACATATTTAATTTCCATCCAATTTAATTTTAATTTAATTATAACAAATATCTTCCTTCAGTACCAAGATACTACCACAAACCCTCAAAAAACATACCAGAAGACTCTCAAATAAATCCACCTCAATACACATCATCCGTCACCAAAATCCCACTTTTTAATTAAAACAATAACCATAATCAGACCACTTCATACCAACCCATATCATATCCCGTAACAACTAACCACTTCTCAAATTACACAACACATCCCCTGTCTAATCTAGCCACTACAATAACCACAAATTATCTATCTATGATCACATAACCATCAATATTTCACATCAAGAAAATCAAACACAGTATCATATTCCATCATTCACTTCTCCTATAAATTTCAGATATGGATTTTGCAATAAAGAATCATTTTATTTTATTATTTTTCTCTCAAAATACATATTTACATGGGAAACTGATTCATTAGTTATATACCAGTAATTAACATTTATTAAAGGAGAGTTCAAATAGGGAGTCAATAATGGTCCCCAAATCACAACTTTTATAACATTAACATGGATCCCAAAAACCATGATTTTCCAGAATGTTACAGAAAAATAATAAATTCATATTAAATGATTTAAAAAACCAATCACATTTTAATTCTCTTATATAATACAACTTAATGTTAGTACTACTATTTTTTTATATTAACTCCTAGTATCGATGTAAATTTAGGTAAAATCTTGCAATTTCCACAAATACACATAAAATTTTGTGACAATAAGGATAACATAACATAATCAGATTATCGTTGATATTTAAGAAGGAATCTATGATCATAAATCGTCCATTACTAGAGGAAAAAAACTGTTACCAAGTCATGGTAATGTAATATCAATAGTAACTCAATTTATAATCCAATAAAAGTATCTCCACCTAAAATGACCTCCCATAAGGAAGAAGCACAATTTAGAGTGTAGAGGGATGGTTTTTTCAATTCATATGATGTTAAATGAAGGAACCATGGTGTTTGAACTAACATGAGGTGGATCTGGAGGGTGAATATGGGTCAAAGAGTCGACTAGGGATCACTAGTAGTTGCTAAACTAAATCAAAGATGTCAATATTCCCCACATTATATGATAATCAGTATTCCCTCACCAGAACATATGGGTCCTTGAAACTATTAGGGTGTGTCTAAACGATGAACAAATTAATGATTTAGACCCATAATTCCAATTAATTTGAATAACAATTATTTTTCAATCATGGAATCCTCCACAGATTCACTATAAAAATAAATTAGGTAATACTGTTAAGTAGTTATACATTTTCTCTTCTCCAATCCCATCAACATGGAATGGTGGAAAATACATTTCCCATTTCTTACATGTTTAACTTCCATGCACCATTCTTGACAAAATATGATCCCCATAGCATTTCTATAATCCTAATGTCCAAAAGGTGGACACATTATGTGTAACACACTCTAAAAAGTATATCCATTCCATTTTACTCCTACTAGTTCATGCACGCACCAAAAAACCAACTCTACATTCGACCTCTAAAAACCAAACAGAATAATGGACCAACCCATGTTCAACCCTCTAAAAGGCCTTTTAAATAGACAAAAATATCCCACCACCATATTGCGATCAACATTAAAAAACATTCTCTATATTCTATAGTACATATAAACTCCCTCTTGGTGGCATAAATAAATGAGATAAAATAATGGGATGTTTTTAAGAATTAGGGCCCTCACATTCAACATCCATAAACAAATATTACAAAATAAAAAATCCTATATAAAATATAACCAAAATAAAAATAATAAATATTTTACATAAAATTATCCACAATTATCCTTTTAAAACAAACAATAAAAATTAATATTTGTAGATAATTAATTAGAAACTCAAACAAACAAAAGATTTATAAAATATAGCAATACAAGGACAACAATACCCGTAAATTAAATCACTAACCCCCTAGAAAATATTGTGATCATTTAAAAAACTGTTTAACATAGGTTTTATGGTTGTTTAATAACTTTGTATTATAATTATACATTTTTATGGAATCCTAATTTCAATCATAGAAACATGTAATATTAGATTCCAAATTATTTTAGAATAAACACAAATCACAATGTACAAATCAGAAAAACTCAATAATGATACATCATAACCATAATTGGAATACTATGTTAACTTATTTTTATAATTCATTATATCAAATATTCATTTGGGTATGTTTCAGAACATTTAGGATTTGAGAGAGGTTGTTAGGGAAAATGACATAATGTTTGGGAATGTATCATTTCTTGAATTAATGGAGTCCCAATATAAATGTGGTAAAGGATCCTAGGGGAGGTTGATTATTAATGGTAGTTCCTAGAAAATCATTAACATATGATTCTTGTATGACCATCTTACACCATTAGACACATTTACGACATAAAATTTTCAATGGGAAGATGTGGTGATGTCAGTTTATAATACCATATTATTGTAAGACATAATATATTATTTACATAGTAATGTTTTTTTATGATGTAATAAATGGTTCTACACCATAATAATATCACTCATAAAAATACTAATCATTGAGGTGTTGTGATTTTGTAATACTAATCTTATTGGGCTTTTACACTGTAAAATAGTCAGTTACGCCATTAAAACATCATAATAGAATGTTTAATCATGTTTTTTATATTATATTTTTCATTATTTTCATGGGTTCTACTCTCCCACGTACTCTAGGTGAACTCCTAGGAGATCTCAAGTATCATAAATCCTTAGAGATTACATCACTCAGTGCTCGATCTTCACAGTGGTTCTACGGCATCTGTCTAAGAAAGTGATCATCATACTTCCTCATTTCTATTGATCATTGTAGTTTCATTGTGTTTTATGTGTGGATATATTGACTTTTTTGTGATTTTATTATTGATCATTTCTATATATGTTGTGTAATCATCCAATTGAGGCTTAACCTTGTGTTATTTTTGGTTTGGAATCAGTGTTCCTTGAGGAAATTGTCATTTATCTTCTTCGTCTACAACATCACTTGATAAGATAATTCTAAAAATAGAAGTCATTTCTTGGGCCTCAAGTTTTTTCATATTGTTCATTAATTGTTTGTTGATTCTGTTGTAGGCATGTATGTCCTAAGTTAAGGTAGGTAATTCGATCTTTAGAATGTGTTGGAAGAACAATGATTTCAACGGTTTTGATAAATTGTTTTATAAGTAAACTAGAACTATTGATTGATTTATTAGTGTGTGGGAAAATGGGATTTTAGAAAATTGAACGTTTCCTTATTTTTGTAAATGAAAATGTATTTTAAAATACCAATGAAATAGAATTAGGAAGTGGTCTTCAATGAATTGATTTGATGAAATGATTTGAGAAATATAGCACATGGGAGGCCATGGATACTTAAGTGGAATGGGTATTAATATGCATTTCATATTGAAACTTCAGGGTTTTTCATACATGGGGTGTTACCTTTCTCACTATGATTTTTTTGAAGATACATGTTATAAAAAAATTTGAGGTTCACTTTCTAGTGTGGTTATCAACTCTATATATTTGATGCATATGTCTAGAGACCGGACATCTGCGGTTGTCTATTTTTTTGTACGAGTGTTCTATTTAGCCTTAACTGAGTCATCCTTGGCATGATGTTACATATGATTTTGGTATGAATTATTTGGAATAATATATTATATGAGATATATTATATTTAATTTCTTCGATATATATATATATATGATATTTTATGTAGTTGTTCTACAAAGATTATTTAGAGATATGAAAAAATGGAATGTTTTACAATGATTTTTGTATAATTTTTTTTTTCCAAAATTTTTATGCATCACATTATTAAATGTTTACCATGTTTGTAATTTTGTATAAAGACTACATATAAAACACCTTTGTGGGATCCTTCTAAGAATTTTTAAATCACACCCTACAAACCTATTCGACAGTGCATAGACCTTGTTATGTCTTTTGATACAAGGAAATGTAAGGCATTGTATTGGGGTGGAGAGGTTTTTGATAGCTATTTCTGGGTAGCTAGTGGGGAGATGGTTATTTTATACCACCCTATCACATGGTATAATCAATTATATTTTTTGTTTTCCCTTTATTGTTGGACTCATACCCTGGTGTTTGTTTTGAATCTTTTGAGTTGTATTGTTTTGGTTGTCTCCATTTAGTAATTGATTACATATTTATTAATGTTTTCTCCCATTTTTTAAATCTAAAATGTATATATATGCCATGTTATATACATAAGTTGTGACTAGGTAATTCCCTCTAGTTTCAATTATGCTCTAGTTCTATCCATCAGACCGTGGATATTTGGAATGCCAATTGGGTATGTGGTTGATTGGGTCAGCTTCATATTTTGAGGGTATCCTAGGTCAGCTTTTTACAATAAATACACCCAAAAATGAGCAATTCAGGATTACATGATTTTTAAGATATAATAGTCCAACATTTTCTTAATTATGGTTCATGAAACATCACTATGGTATATAATAACATAATTTAAAAATAAACCTCTCAAAGGTATCAAAATAAAATACTCACTAAGACGTCCCCTTGTATCTAGTGACTAATTATTAAATATTTTATCCATATATGTTTAGTAACATTTCATTCTTGTTCTGGAACTCATGTATTTATTACTACATTATACTAAATCACATAGACCCACTATAATTACATTTCTAACAAAACATCTGTGATTTACCTCTAACTCATGATGGATCACCACCAACCTATTGAATGCTACCCCTAATCTCTATATATTTTCATAAAATAGTAATGGATTGCAACACACAGTACAGTAATGGTTTCTCTAAAACTCCATGATGTTCATAGGTGTTCTAAAACTCATAAATAATACCCTGTACTATTATTCCATTGATGATTTGTATATATCTTTTAGTCAATTTTTTTATTTTATCAGACTATTCAAGATTATATTTTTAATTTATCGTAAGAATATTATCTTTCAGGAATTATCCCTATCTCTATTTGATATATGAGTGAAATTTTCTTATCTCTATTCAACTATAAATCATTATATATTCGAAGTAGAATGTTTTATACTATGTGAATCATATTTAGTATCAATATGATTATCAGATATTCCTTTTTAAATTTTTTATTATGATGGACTTAAAAATAGATTAAGATGAATCATCTATAAAATCGTTATCTTTGTTATGAATTACTCTCATTACCATCAAGTTCATTTCATACTCAAAGAGATTGGATTGGGCCATATTCATTAATTCATACTTCTCATCAATTTTAGAAATATGGTACTTTCTTATTTATTCATGTTCATCACTTTTGACTTTATAATTATGGACTTATTTAATTATATCACTCTTCTTATCATCCACTATTCGTCATTATTCCTCAAGATACTTTACTATCTTATTAATCATGGTATATTTTTCATGGAATCCAATAATATATGATCTCAACATGTACATAGTGTATCGAAATATTTGTTCCTCATCATTTCATCACGTTTCTTCATGTTTTTTTAACCTAATTAGAAATTTTCATGTTATTATGAGAAGCTCTTATATCCTATGAATCATTCCATGTTGATGAATCGTTATCTTTTTAACTAGTCATCAAATTTCATATAATTTTTATTGATGATTTCTTCCTCTTCATGACAAAAAATTTCATAGTTCTTTCATCACTTCTTGAAGATAAATTCCCTTCATCGTCACTCTTATATTCATCATATTTATTTGAGATTATAATTGTAAAAATTATTATTCTTTAACAGTTATGGAATTTAAGTGTGAGAATGTCTTTTTTTACATCCCCCTTTCGTCTCTTGATGATCATTGAGATATAATTCATGATTTGTTTTATGATTCTGCACTATTTCTTCATCACTATTTTTCTCAATAGGCGAATAAAAATCATAATATTTAATATTAATTATTCTCTTGTACTTAATAGTTTTTTACTCATTTTACCGATTTTTAACAGTGGGTCATTTCTCATATCATATGAAACAATAATATTATAAACTTCATCAAGTGTAAAATCATATTTATCTTAATGTGGATAGAGTTTTCCATCAAACCAGTCTGAATGGTCACTCATTAATTTATTGAAAATATTTTATTAGTATAAAATTTCTCCAAATCCTTTAATATTCTTAGATATAGCATTCACCATTTTGAAATAATCAAAAGTGGTCTTCCTTCAAAATGAAATTCAATTCAAACTATTCTCAATATTATACCATTCTTCCTTATAAATTTTGAGACAGTTCACTTTGGAATAAACTATCTATATAGACATAAAAATTCCGTTCATAGCCTTCATATTTAACACAATATTCATTTCAACCCAATTTCAATGGATTATATATTTCAATATGGTTTATAACTTTTAACATGACATCAACTACATCTAGTATTTGAAATAGAAGATAAGAAATCGCATTTTTATAACAACAATTGTAATTATTTGCATAAATTTTTAGAACACCACTAATATTAAAAAAATATGAACTATATATAATTACCTTCTATAAATAATGATTCTTTTAAAGAGAACCTATCTTGGATTCTGCTTAAATTTAATATGTTCCATTTTATCATTTAAATAGAGAGGGCTAAATCAATGATATTATTTAATTATTTATTATTTTTAAATTAAAAAATATAACAGGTTAATGTATAATATTTTTAATTTATTTCTCACATCCTTACTCAAATATAGAGAATGTAAATTGAAGAGAATATTGTAATTCAATGGATGTTTTTGTCAAT
The DNA here is from genome assembly GCA_963277665.1 of Viscum album. Lineage (NCBI taxonomy): Eukaryota > Viridiplantae > Streptophyta > Magnoliopsida > Santalales > Viscaceae > Viscum > Viscum album. The sequence goes on from OY728127.1 coordinate 118,992,513, forward strand.
ATGGGATCTTACTCCTTTCCAGACATGGGTTGATTTTGAGACGTGGATTTCCACTAGTAAAAATAGATAGTAAAAAATAGAATGTATTTTAAAAAGAATAACTACATATCATTTTAAATTATTAATCACATGTGGATAAAGGGGACACCTCTTGGTGGGTTCACTATACTGTCTCCCACCAATTCAATATATTTCTAAAAAATCTATGTCCATTTCATAACATTTCCTTTATACTACCTCTAAATAGTTATTAAAAGCCTCCTTCATGAACCAATGAATGGGTCTTTAACATCCCATACATTCTAGTATATTTTAGATTTTTTCTTTTTTCATTTCCTAGAAAAAACAATCACATATTCTTCAGAATAATAATTGAAATACATTGTCACCATCTATTTTTTAAAAATATATTGTCTTGAAATTATTACAGAAATACCAAAGGTTATATTTTGGTGTCTCAAAAATTGAATCAATAAATGTAAAAAAAAATATATGTTATTATTGTTACATATACAAATAGTTCAATCAATAATCTTCTCCACTACTAGATCACATAAACTGATAAACTCAACTCCTTGATAACTACTTCTGGTCCATCAATTATTGAAAACTATAATTACATTAATCAAAAATATAATATTGGTATACTCAATTTTTAAATATCTTATCATTCTCAGAATGAATTATTTTACATGAAAGTAATTTCAGTAGTTTGAGTTATTGATAACTTAGTTCATATATACTCTGTAACCATTTCACTCAATATATTCCCACTAATTCTTCTAGTATTTATTTATAATTTTTTCTTCTCCTTCATGATGTTAAATTTAGTAATCAAAGTTATTCTAATGAAAAAACTTGTTTCTAAACTAAGGATTCTCATTAATGAATGTAATTTCTCTGGAGAAGGAAATATTCTTGGAATCTAGATTTCAAATATCAAATAATCTCATTATTATTATTTAACAAATAGATAGCATACCCACATTGAGGATCATATAATCATCATCATGTGACCCACAATTCTTCTTTAGAAACCCTATATTCATATACTCTCAATTTATTTTTCAATAATCCATATATGTATTAATTTAATTATGAAAATGATATTCCTTTCACGTTCATCATGAAACATATATTATGTGGAACTATAACACTTTTCATAATCAATATTATTCATGTATGCCCTATATTTCTAAAAATATTAGTTCATTTAGTGAGAAAACTATTTATTCTCAATTATATGATAAAAAAATTTGTACATATCTAAATTGAATCATAATCTGTTATTTATTGGAAATTGAAACATATAAATTTTGTATAATAACATTAAAAGATCAGGGTATGTCACTCATTCCATTGAGGATCTAACAAATATGTTATTAATATTCCCAAATGAAACTAGTTCCACTCATAATGCTCAAAAATCATTGCATAATAATGGGTAAAATGACATGATTTAGTGAATGATGAAATTCATCTGCAAACCTAGCGTGATATAACATCATAGATGTGTGATGATATTCTCAAAATCACACATGATGGAATAATAAAATGTAATAGGTGAAACTAACAATTCATAAAAACCCTATAATCATGAATAGAACCAAGATAAACCAATTAATCACCCTATAAAAATAATATATCAATCAACATAACCTCATTTTTATGTTATATATAGTATGTGAATTTTTTATGTCCCAAATTGAAATAAAATTCAAAATTGCACTTAGATATTACCTTGTATAATATATATCTATTTAATCCACTCCCATAGAAAAATAATTTAACACAACCACTATTTCCATGCAACCCTATAGGGGGTGATCTACCCTAGAATTTCCATATGCTTATTCTACTAGTGTAAAACCTATAATGGATTTATTACCCGTCTCTATAGCCTCTATTTTATGGATGCTATATTTGAGCATGGTTAGCAATCTTTATAATGTTTTTTTAACTTATTCAGTGTGTTATCATTGGGATTTTGACAAAAAAAAATTCTTAGACCATATATATCTCCCTCTTAAAAATTAATACATTCTAAAACTCTTCTCCACACCAATTTAATCTCATCATCAACACCTATAATCTACGAAAACATATCATGTGTCATTTTATATCATTGGAAATTATCATATTAATTCAAATTATCATCTATATAATTTGAACATATTATAGAAAATTTAATTACTCTTATTTGAGTAATACCATGTAATTAAAATAACTTTTTAACTACAACTCCAGGTCAAAAATATCAGCCTTTAAAATATTTATCAATGTTTATATATTTATACAAAATCTTATAAGGAAGGTTTCATAATTTTTTAAATAGTTGTTAACTTCATGGATCACAGAGCTCGGGCTGCATAAATAAACAACAATCCTAACTCATTCAAAAAATTATTATAGGTAGTATTAGATTCATTCTATTAGTACATGAAATTTTCAATTACCTAATATCTCACCCATAGTCAACTAATGTATGGGACACATACTATAAATCAGTATTATGATGCATCTACTGTCATGATCCTCATAATAAATAATTTTTATAACTATTTAAATTGTTTTAAATGATAATAAAAAGGTTGTGTATATAGAAGATAGAGATTTAGTGTGTTTTTCTTATGTTTAGTGTGTAAGATGCATGTGTTTGAAAATTCAATTTAATATGGGTCCTTGGATTATATTTTAAAAATATTTTAAATGTTTTTAAATTCACTTTCACACCTATTAAATTATAATTTAATTTTACATACATTCTCTATCTCTCTATACATATCTCTCTATAATCAAATGAAACTTCATTTTGTTACCCGAAACAGGTAATTTTTTCATGAAAAATTAAGTTAAATAATCACCATTTTCCCTGTTCATTCTAGAAAAATCTTCACATATCTCTTATATCATTTGAATCAAGTCACTACCCTACATTTTATATGTAGTGTATAATGTAAATGTGTCCTATGTGTGAAACACAATAAATAAGGTAAAATTAATTTAAATAAAAATATCAATTTATATATCCCATTTACATAGAAATCAAACAATTATACATAAATGAAGTATAATGGAAAAAAAAATTCATCACATAATTTATTAATATTGATGGGGATAATCTTTTTATATTATAAATTTTTGTTATAGTGTTCCATCACTAGAGATGGATTATAATTAAAATTAATGATGGAAAATAAACTCCAATAACTATATCATCTCACTCAATCCATCGATTACCTCCCCTTTAGTGAAAATTCATCCACCTTATTAATGTAACAAAATAAATTTGGTCTTTTATTAACAAAAATAACACCCATGAGAGTATAAATAATGTCTTCTCTTTCAGTTAGTAATTCCAATAGCTTTGGAATATTCCCATGTTTTGGTTCATGATTCTTATCCTCTATTGGATTACACATGAACAAGTCAAAGGTAGATATTAACATAGATGGACATCTCTTAGATATCTTTATATCTCAAAAATGACCTCATGATATTCTTTTTCTTCTTCATCTATAGTATGAAATCCATGTGTAATCTTCGATGATGTATTTCATAATGTTTGAAAACCAAAAGAATGAAAATTAATATTAGGTAGAAAAATATTTATATTTGTATTTTTATATTTTAATTTCACATTTCAAAAAATGGAAAATCTCAAGTCACATGCTCTTGGGGAAGTCTTATACTAGGGTGAGAAGTCCTATCAAATTTGTAGAAGTCTTATGGTTCATTGAAATACATACAATATTATGAAATTGTAAACATAAAAGTAAATCTTGATGAGATCAATGTATTATGTGGTGGAAGATAAGTCATGAAAATAAATATTGTAATGATTCAGACTAGGAAACATTTGAACCAGTAGATAAATAAACTCATCACAATGCCAGGATGGTATTCCCAATTAGCATGGGTTGGGAATAAGTTACTAGGAATCAAAAATATACACTTTGGAATGATTTCACCTTTGTATAATCATATAAATGATAAGAGGAAATATCAATAATCTGGAATGACCTATCCATGTGTTAGATATCCATATGTAGAGAATAGTAAAACCAAAATAAAATCAAAATAAACAATTCACGAGATAAAAAATATCCCTTAAGTTATAACAAATAACAATGATCCCTCTCATTTAGAAAAAAAATAATAGAAACAAATAAAAAGCATATATGTGTAATTGGAAAGACTAGATAAAGGTAAAAAACTCGCTAATTGGATTTCAACAAGGAGTTTGTGATATTTCATGAATAATCCATTTTATTATAATAATTTTTAATTATAAGTAGAAAATAATTTTTCCACAAAGATATCTGATGAAAATAAATGATATTTTTTATCATAATTTATAAAATGTTTCCTCCTCTTCCATTAAATATGGATATAACCCATTATGTTTAAAAAAGTTGGTTAAAATAACAAGAAAGACGATTCGTTAACAAATTTTTGAAAAAAAATTCAAATCCCACTCCTCTTACCAAACTCATTTATCAAACTCATTTTTAATGCACCAATCACATCCCCATAAAGATCAATTTCCAAACAATTTTTGTAAATTGTTTTGTAAATAAACCCAAACCAAAATAAGGAAGGAAACCACATACATCAAAAATTATCTCAAGAGTCCTATAAAGAAATCATGATAAAATATATGAAACTGTTATATAAAAACAATTTATAAACTTGGTAATTTAAAAAAATAATGGAAGTAATCCCATAAAATATCCTCAATTGAAACTAAATATAATGGGAAACTCACAAGGTTGAAAGTAACATGAACCTGAACTAGATTATAAAACACTAGACCATCCTAAAATAACCCTAATATAATATTAATAGTTTTGTTTGACTATTCAGGTTATATAATCTGCTCATATAGTTCTCAAATATCACTGGTTATAATTCGTCCTATTAGATCACTCTTCAACACACAATTTACATTAGGACATACCCTTATCCAATTATCCAAAATATTTCTATAGAATTACATTTACATAAATCAATAGATGTATGAAATCTAAACAAATTATTATTTAGTGATAAAACAAAATAATACCTCTCAACTCAACTATAACACCCACATATTAAACAACCCAATTTCACAATAATTTTGATATGTCAAGAGACAGATTAATGTGATCAGTTTAGTGTCTGACACATTTCAATATAACATTTTAAATATCTCATAATTTACCTCACATTTTATACCATCTCTAAATTCCAACCTCCTTTTATTCCATTTGGAAATAATTATAGAAATTTTTTTATAAAAAATATAATAAAAAATAACAAATAAACCCATTTTATGTCAAACCACTTTTAATGGAGAAACATCAGAAGACACCATTAAATTAGTATAATTCTAAAAAATCTATACCAAACCATAATTTTCTATTATCTAGGACCCAAATATGTTTAATGTATTGAAATAGCACTGACGTGGGTGCCCTCAAATGATTAATGTGATTTTGTGGTACTTAGGTGCAGCAGAGTGGCTGACCAAGGTCGTCTCTCAAAGGAGCAACTGAATTTAACAACTTATTAAAATTATTATAAAAATAAAATAAAATAGAATAAAATAAAAAAACTACTTTAAAGGAATGTGGTTTTTTTATAGTTTATGAATCTAGAAGAAGATAGTTGGAAGAAGATTGTATATTTTTATTTATTTTTGAAATAAATTTCGATTAAAATGACACAACAAGAAGATGTTTTTTTAGAAGTAAATTTTAAAAGGCGTAATCGATCTAACTATACCCATTCATTCACTTATTAATAATTATCATTTAAATAAATATCCACATAATTATGATCCCATAATTTGTTATCCCTCAAACCCTACGAGAGTTAACTTAAACACAATGATGGAATTACGTAAACCCTAGGCTTTCTTCAGAACATGCAATCATAGCACCCTGCTTTGATTGTTGATCTAAGGATAGATTATGGTCAGTGGATAATTATAGCACATATCCATTCTTGAAATTATGATGAATTGTGTTTAGGGATTATATTTTAACTCTACAAATTTATCCCGTGTGGTCTTGTATTACCGATTATGATTACGCTCTCACAGTTTACACAAAATCTCGATGTCACATGTTATTGTGTGAATTGTTCAATTGCTTGAATAGTTTCTTGTAATTTAAAAACAAAATTCATGGATCATATTATGTGAATTACATTATCTCATTTATTAAAAATAATTAAATGAGGTGGGAAGAAGATAGATCGATTACTAAAAGACTACTCTTCCATGGGCGTCGTAATCATCATAGAAGCGTTTTGCATGTGCAAAGGTTTATAATGGGTATAACCCTATAAAGAATCTACTCAAGAATTCCAGAACAAATACGAAGATTAAAAGAAGAAGAAATATAAACAAAACAGAATAAAGGAGATGAAATAAAAGAAGATCAAAGAAGTTTATTACATAAACAAAATCATCACAACATAAAGGAGAAGAAGAAGGCTTCGTCGAAGGGATCCTTGCTTCAAGAGCTACCCTTATGGAAAAGGTTGGATAATTGGAGTGGATCCACTTCTACTCTTCCCTAAACTTTCCAATGCACGTCCAAATCCCTCCAAATAATAAAAAAATCCAATTTATAGAGTGGAGGGGAGGCTAGGATTAAAGAGGATTCAAGTGTGAATGGGAAATCTCGGCTAAATATTTTAATACAACTTGAACCGCCCATTTGACCTCGAAAACGCGTGAACCATCACTCCTTCCATAAGGATGATTTGTGAGACAATTCATCCCCTATCTCCTCTAATAATATGGGCTTATTCCAAGACCGGATGAAGAAGATATGTCCCAAGTACAGAACCCATGGCCATTCTGTCGAGTCCAGCCCACCTTTCGATTAATGTCCCATTTACTCCATCCAAATGCCCTTTTTATCTCTATTGTCCTGCATTAATGTTGTAGAAACTTTAGTTTGGAACACTGTTAAAAAATGTCAAATTAAAATAATAAATAAAAAAATATTTATCTTCGAAAAACTACAGTTCACTATAAAGGGTAAAACATGATTTTTCACCAAATTTTCAAATGAATGATCAAATCCCAAATATTTTATAAATAAACATATTTAGCACAATGTGGGGAAATTATATAATTTATTATCAATAATATATTCAACAAAATAGTGTTTTATCTTGTATTATTATCATGAAAATAATTAGAGATAAAAGCCTCTAAGACTTTTCTCTTGTAATTTCTACTCAAAACATATCCTTACAAACATGAAAGCCATGAATCACCTATTTCACAAGTAATAAAACATAAAAAAAGTCAATTCATGAAAAAATAATAATAGCATAGTCTTATTTAAACAATCAATGTATGGGAAATAATCATGAATTCAATGAAATTTCTTTTAAATGAAACCCACAATAAACCTACCCAATTCAGGGAATGTCAAATTTTTAATGAATTTTATTCAGTGGATAATACATAACTAAGAGTTGATACATGTAACATAATCCATAAGCACATAAAATCCGTGAATTATAATCACCCCTAAATCCTACTCTTGGTCGGATATCCCCTAGGATTCACAAGAAGAGACTAAACCTGATATAAATAGGCAAAGGTAAGAGGAGAAGTGATGAAAAATGGTAAATATAGAGGCTACATTTGTAATCCAACAATAAATATTATGTGAATGGGATAAAAATCATCAATGGTGGGGATAAGGATCCCTAGGTTGCGTAGTGGGGTTGGATAAATGAGGGTATAAGAGGATTCAAAAAACATAAATATAAAAATTGGGAAAATTGTAATATACTTTTAAAAAAAATTGAGAAACTCACATGGTTATGAAACAATCTTAAGAAGAACATGTTACAACTGTGTGGTAACCAGTAGATAGAACCACTACACCTCTAAAATTGTTTCACCTGTTGTACACTAATCATGTTGCAAGGATATGGGTTAATCACAGAAACAAAACAATCTTCTTGGTTTATCTTGACAACTACACATGTTTTAAAAAACTATGTACTTTCCATGACATGATCCACTATCTCTACCTAGATCATCTCACATGATGACAACACACAATTTATTCCATCAGGGTGCAATTCATGTAGCATTACTCTATTCCCAAATGAATTCACATGGTTAGCAAAATAAATTTCATTATATTGACTAAACCTTGCACTATGTAATAATTGGGCCACAATGACAGCAAATACACCTCGTCATTGTATTGGAGTCTTGTCAATTCACTATAGGTACCCCAAATTTCCCCATAGACATGTGGTACCCTCTCTAGGTCCCACCCATGTTCTCAAAGTGGCCATCAAACAAGTGACTATCCCCACTGTCCAACACATGTTCTATATTGTTTTCTTTAACCGCACTCATACACGCCCGCTGAAATTTTCTGAATGTTCACCCATCCTGATCACTAATCTTGGACAATAATGCTTAACTTTGAAGTTATAATCATGTAGGCTCCCGAAAATAAATTTTTCCTTTTTGAAATAAGTCATATCTTTTAGTTATTTGACTAGTGATCATCTAGGTGTATTACATTCACCCCACCTTAAAGAACAATGTCCATGTTTGGGACCCTACATCTCAATCTAGGCAGTGCACCAAAATTATGGTTGGGTTCCTCCTCTAATACAAAATGTTAAAAATGAACCACACTAATTGCATAGAGAACCCACCTTAGCATGGTTGTTAGGACCTACCCACTAGGTTCCACAAGTTTCCCACATACACATGGTCCCCTCCATAGGGCCCATCAAGGTTCCAAATGGTCTATCAAATTCATTCTATCCCACATTCCAACAAATATTCATTCAAATGTCATTTTTCCTCAAATATACACATGCTAGGAATCATCCCCCAAGTTCACCCATCCTGATCACTAGTCCAGGACAAGCATGCTTTACTATGGATTTCTAATCAGATAGTCTCCCAAAAAGGGGAACCTTATTGACATGAATCAAAAGAATTATTCATTTAACCTGTTATCATTCTAGGGTGTTACTCACTACCCACACATAAAAATTTTTATCCAATAAAATGAACTAGAATGAACCATTAATATGACTTCAGAAAAGAGATTCTCTAACCCATGTCCACTAACTAGTAAAAATAGAAAATTTCCAAAAATCACGAATTTTTATGCCCAATGTTTTAAATTACACTAAAATATTATTTAATATAAATAAATAATATCACAGGGGTATCTACGTCTCCAGAACATTCATCATTAATCCTTTATAAATTCATTGATAAATGTGGAAGAAAATAACCACATAAAACAATAAAAATAACATCAGGGGTTGGATAATCCTAGAAATCATAATGAAGTCTATAGAGAACAAAACACCAGATAAATACTGAACACATAAAACCAAGAGTTTAATTGTCGACCATTAAAAACCCACATCAATAATAACCAAAATCACAACCACCCAATACAGTGTTCATAAAAATATGGATAACTAACGTAGTTCCCCCAACAATTTAGAACTTATTTGATGTTATGAAAAAAATCATAGACACAACCACAAGAATAAATATCGCCAAATCAATCATTTTTTCAATAATATTCATATAAATCGATAGTATTCCATTATCCAAAAAATCCACTAAAAACTAAATCAAATTCTCTAAAGGAAGAAAAAATACAAATAATATATATTATATTTATGATTGGGTAGCCAAATACAGCTTTAAACACACCACATCCCATGATAAAAAAATCACCCATGAAATCTAAAATATGTATCTAAAATAATTATCATGGTTATTACCATAGAAAAAAACTACATCTAATGTTGTAAGGACCTGAGCCCAAGAAACTGGACTCGACCCTTACAAATGTGGTGTATTTTTTTATAGACGAAAATGGAATAAATACACAACATTAAATTAAATATATTATCTTTTACCTACCTAGGTTTTGGAAAATTAGATATATGACATACATTCCAAAAATAACACAAAAAGAAAACAATGATTCTTCAGTGTGAATTCTTCCACAACAGAGTTTCCACGTAGTAAGTACATTAAACCTATAAATTTTTTTATAAAATAAAGGGTGATCATAAAAATTCTGGTTATGGGTTTTCAAAACAAAACCCTTATGAAATTAATTTTTCTTTATAAAAATTCTTTAAAACACATGCATTGTGAACATGAAATAAACATTTCACATAACTAGTAATCTCTAGTTTATTTCAATATTCTCAATAAACATTTTGAATAAGACAATATCAAAAATTCTAAACCTATTTATCAGTAATAAATTTAATTAAAAATAAAATATGTACATACATGAACAAAAATTCATGTAGTTCCATGAATAAGTTTGACGATGACCATACATAATTATTATATGACATGCTAGTGGTGTGGATAAGAAATAACACTTATAATATTAATTTTTCATAATTTCTCATAAAAAATATCATTTATCATTGTGGTTTGGAGCCTTAAATAATAATTCCTCAATAATAATAATTTCTATACAAGTATATAGATTTAAAGGTAAAACATTATGCCATGTTAATATGGAAATATATGACTAATTATTAATAGTTCACAATGGATTGAACATTAGAAATTGATATTTTACTAGATAAATATTCACATGTACATTCATTAACTAGGACAACTATGAGGGATCAATAATATAGGATAATCATAAACATTCTATTAAGGCCTCTTGCCAAGACCATACATAACCATTCTGTAAAGGCCATGTGCTAAGACTGTAGTTCATCTCGTGTGACCTATCGATGCATTAAAAGGCTATAAAAGGCCTCACCCATCAGATACAAAGTTCTATCGATTCTTTATTTTTCTAATAAGAATATGTATTTAAATCAATGTGTCCCATAAGACTTTAATATTTTTAAATTTTTTTCATTGGTGAAATAAATTCATTAAACAATCCAAGGTGTCCCAGACCACATTGAAAAGATTAATTATTAATCCATATAGTATTATAAATTATTTAATCTGATTCTGTAAAATTGTTTTCATAGTTTTTAATGCACAAATATGTTTTATAATGAGATAAGTTAATAATTGATCTCTAAATTCCAAGGATTTTCCTTTATAAAAGATAAACGTTTCCCATAGTTATCTATGCTAGAAATTACAGGAGGGGAGAATTTCATTTCACACATGATATTATAGATTTCAAACAATAAATAATAACATGTTTAGACATGTTATATAAAATGATAACTAATTCAATTTAGATACTTTGGTTACACAAAATCATATAACAAAATAACAGAAATAGAATTAATTTTAATTTTGCATATGGATTTGGAAATAAATGATTAAACATTTTTGATAAATTATATGATATTCAAAAATATATATGTACAAGAAATAATAACTATAAAATTTTAATAATAATCCCTTTTATAAATTTTAAAGTACATAATAACAAAACCGATTATTGTTATTCTTTTCCATTAAAAATAAAAGATTATATTCCCATAGAAAAACTGTATTTTTATTTAACAATAAAATTCCATGGTTAACATTTTCACTTGAATATAAATAAACAAACAATATTCACAAATGCACTAATATTTATGTATAAATGTTTAAATGATATGAATCATAAAAATTCAGTCATTCAAAACTAAATATTTTAATGCATACCCTTTTCATAATTACCTGAAACACTATTTGTCATCAATGTGTCTAAAGATTTCATTCATAACCCATAAAAATCCATTTGAGGGTAGTTTTAATGGATGTAAAATGTATTCAAAGCACATTAGAATTCATTGTTACTGACATTTGCTGATAATCATAAATGGAATGCATATAACATGATTTTGGATACAAAAAATTTCATATAGTCGACTTTTAATTTCTAAACACAATTATAACATAAATATGTCACATTCATAATTCATTGGAATAGTTGGTAATGCCTAAATATAAAACATTCTCAGACCTTAAAAAATAACTAATTATGAATTAAAATTCCTAATAAAAACTTGAATTTCCATAACAATCGTATATATATGTGTGTGTGTGTGTGTGTGTATATTTTGAAAAAATTAAAAAATATATGTGTCTATAAACATGTAAACATAGACACACACACACACAGATATATATATGTAATGTGTTGGGAAGAAGAACATATTATTACACCCTTACAATGAGAAGAATTTAGTAAGCAGTTCCATTACATTAAGATAAACATTTTATGATTGAAAACTGATTTATAAGGATATGATTTTACATGATTATATATATACATTACAAATATATATACATATATATATGTTTTCAAAATAAATTGAAAAAAATTAAATCCCTTAAAAAGAAAGGGTTTTTTTTTAAAAGTAATCCCTTTGAATCCAGAAGATAATATCAAATATTAAAAATAGTATTCGAGATATATAATAATACCCGTATATATATATTATATAAATATATATATATGATTACAAGAACAATTTCAAATAATGAAATCCCTTACTATTACAAATAAGGGAAGGCTGAGAGTTTTCGGAACCAAGAGAATGAGGGTGTGTTTATAAGACTTATTTTCTGAGGGGTCATTGTCTGTTAAAATTGAGGTTTTTAAAAAACCCAATGTTTTGAATTATTTAAATGAATAATATAAAAACAAACAAAAAATTGTAAATTAGAAAAAAAATACCTTGTACAGTAGGTTAAATTGAAAAACTAAATTTATAAAAAGAGAGGAGGGGGGATCCGAGTCATGGATGGTGATGTTTCGATTAAAATAACACATGCCTTAAAAAACATATGAAGATGCTGAACTAACAAAGCCATGGTGAGGGTGGAAATTTCTGTCTCAAGAATAAGGGGATGGAGAGAGTCCAGTGGCTAGAAGCTCGAATGGGACTTGTGTGGCTCCACAAGGAATTAGAAGAAAGAATGGATTGGGAAGTCTAGATTAAATATGGTCTGATCTAAGTGTTTAGATTAACACAAAATTTATTTTGAAGGGAGACTTGCGGCTAGACTGTGGATGGTCAAGATCGAACTAAAAATCTTATTGGACGACTGGAAATGATGTGGAATGTTTTAAAATGGTGGATTGTCAAGATGAGAATATGGATCTGATCGGACGACCATAGTGGATCCTCTCTTTTTTAAAAGGTTGAGTGGCCAAGATCAAATGTGGTGCGATTGGATAACTCAAAAAAAAATGTAATAAATTATGTAGTAGTGGAGTTTCAACGTCATAACTATTTCAGGGATTGAAGCTCTCACACAATGAGATCAGATGGTCCAGATCATGTTTTGTGGAAAAATCTATATCCCACATCGAAACCATGTGTTTTTTAGTACCTCCTTATAAGGATTGATGCTTCTATATTCCACACGACGATGCAAACACACATAGCAGAGTCCTTATACATAAGACCTCATCGGTGGTTCTTTCACCACCCTACGCATACACCCTCTCCCGTACTCCCACTGGTGCATGACCCACCTCACACCACGCCTTTAAGGATTCTCTCAAGCATTGCTCGAGACATATTACAAATCCTAGGTTCATGTGTAGACATCTATTATTTATATGGTTGACCACATAAGGGTTCCACGGCCGAGATGTGGTGTACTCTTATATTTTTTAACACTTGACATATATATTGTTATAAAATTAGCTATAGAAATTGTATTTATAATAAAAGTAGAATAATAATACAAATCTTTTAAAACCTGAAATGGTAATCATTTTAAATTTTATATTCACAGAAAAACAAACATTTATAACCTAAAAAATTAATTTTAAACATTAAAACCCCTCAAAGTACCTATGGTACATACGATAATTAAAATAATTAAAATAATAAATTCATATAATGCATTAAATAGTAAAAATTCCAAAAATACTTAACAGTTCTAAAATTTTATAACTATTACCAAAACCAATTGTTATCTTTAATTACAAATTCCACATTAAGACCTTAATGGATACATATTCGTGTAAATAATTGTTCAAGGTATTCTAATGATCAAGATAATTTCATTTTTTTAAAGAGGATGGTTCTCTATATTCCTTAGACTTTATTTATTTTTTCTATTCTTCTAAATTATTCATCATTTTTGTTCTTGAAGATTCAAGGACCACGAGCTACTTAACTGGTCTGGTTGTTGTGTTGGGGGTCTCTATTTTGTTCTACTTGATGTTGTGGTGAGTTTCATTTAGTAGTTGTAATCCTTGGAATCAATGTAATATTGACTTTTTTTATGATAATTTTTATATTTCTCTTTACTGTATTTTGAAATAATTCATTCTAATTAGCAGTAAAGAAAGAATAATCATGATAATAACTTAAATTACATTTTTTACATTTATAATTATGTATGGGGTGTAACAATATACCCCCCTTAAGAGAATTTCACCCTGGAAATTCTATTCTACTAATATGATTACCCAAGTTCCAACCATTAAATTTCATCCTTGATGTCCCTAAAAACATTTTTAATTATTAATAACTAAAAAATATTAACAGAAAATAGTATTTTATTTATACCTTCACCAGGTCCACCACCATCGAAGACATTCCTGGTAAGTTCTTCCTGTCAGGTTGATCCCAAAAACATTTTTATATTCTTAAATTTTATTCACACAAATGCACCTCGAGAAGTTAGGGTTGACCTTATTCAGACATCAGTATGTCCTTGAGAGAGTGGCAGAAGATGTGTAATGTTCAGAGATATAGGAATTTACTTGGTTCCAATAGACTTGTTTTACAACATTATTTTCTAAAAACCGGATATCATAAAGTGTTCCATTATTTCTAATGATGAGGTCATGTAATATATAGGCTACACGGGAATCACCAGCCTCTACAGCTTATTGGATTTTTTCATAGGCCTGAGAAGTCATTGATAGGATGAAACATAAAAAAATTAATTTTTAGTACATTATTTTATTGTCATAATATCAATGTTATTCATGTTACATATAGTATTATATGAAACATGGTCCTTGTTGACGTCGAAGGACATTTGGATTGTTAGAAAACTTCTAGAGGTTTTTTCAAAACAGAGGTCGATATGAAAAATCATGGTAAGAATCTGATCATATTTTACTATTATGTCATAGAGCACATAATATGAAGGGAAAAGAGGTTAGTTGGTGAACCCTCACCTTCCATTTAAAAATTTAATGAAATTAATATCAATTAGTACAACATACATAAATTAATGGTTTTATTCTAATCGTCCAATGTTCTCTAGGCCATTCCTCCAATAAAAACTATATGGACATAATCTCGAGCGACTACACTCGGCACTTAACAATGCTAAGTAATTTTTTTATAAAAAGTACTTGAATAAATACAGAGAATAAAATGAAGCAGAATATGTTTTACCGGCCCAGGTTCTGGGAAATTATATATATGACTTACATTCCCAAACTAACACAAAAAGAAAATAATGATTCCTCATCATTAATTCTTCTACAATATAGTTTCAACACAACAAGTATTACGGACCTATAAAAGTATTTATGAAATGTAGGGTGAGAAAAAAATTCCCAGTAAGGGGTTAAAAAAATTATTAATAAAATAATTTACAATTAATATATTTATTTAAAAAACATGAATTGAAATCAAGAAATTCATATTTCACAAAACATGTAATCAAAAATTTCATGAAAGATTTTGGAATAGATTTGAGGATAACTGTTAATCAAAACATCTAAACATATTTACAAGTTTTAAATAGAATGAATCATAAAATATACACGTACATGAAAAAAAATTTGTGTAGTTCCACCTATATGATTTATGATGACCAAACTAAATCATTTTATGACTTACCATAGGTGTGGATAATAACATACTCATAAAATATTATTTATTCAGAATTTCACGTTAAATATGTAAATTATCATTGTGGTTTGGATCCTTAAATATTTATTCTTCTTTATAAGTGAAATTATTTACAAGTATACAGATTTGAACATAAAACATTAATCCATTTTCACTTGGAAATATAATACTGATCATTACTAGTTCGCAAGACAGGAATCATTAGCCATGGATATTATATTAGCTAATGCTCACATGGAGTTTTAGTTAATAGGATAACTATGAGGAAATTGACAATACAAGAAATCCTAAAAAAAATTCAAGGCCTCGTTCCAACAACATACACAAACATTCTATCATGTCCTTATTCCTAGAATGTATTTCATCTCATGAGATCTACTATTTCATGAAGAGGCTATAGAAGGCCACACCAATCACATGATAATTCCTATCCATTCCTCATATGTCTAATAATAATATATCTTTAATTAAAATCGTCTTTTACCACATAGATTTAATTAATTTTTTTTTCATAGATGAAATTAATTCATCAAAAAATCCAAAGTGTCTTATACAACCTTACATGTTTAATTCATAATCCAGGTATTGTCATAAAATATTAATCAAATTACCTAAATTTTTTTCTTAATTTGAATTTCCCAAAAAAGCTATATAATGAAATAAATACATACATGTTCTCTAAAATCCAAGGATTGTCGTTTTATAAAATTAGAGGTTTTCCATAGCTACCAATGATGGACATTTCGATATGGGAGAAATCCATTTCACACATATAATAATAGCTTGAACACAATACATATTAACATCTTCTAACATGACTCATAAAATGATGACTAATTCAAGTTAGATACTATGTTTAGACAAAATCATTTAAAAAATATTAGAAATAGAATAAATTTTACTTTCATAAAATAATTTTTAAATGAAAGATTTACCCCTTTTGATTAATAATAATATATTCACAAGTATTTAAGTATTCAAAATAAAATCTGTAAAATAATGAAAATAAAACCATTACAAATTTTAAGGTACAAAATAAAAAAATAGTGTTTTATTATTGTTTTCCATTAAAGATCATAAATTTTATTCCTAAAAAATATTGTATTTTAATATAAAAATATAATTCCAATGTTCATCATCTTCACACGTATATATATTAAAAATAATATTTGCACATGAAAATTTATTTATATTTAAATATTTAACCATTAACCATCATGAAAATTCTCAATTCACTACTGAACATAGTGACATATACCATTTTCTTAATTATGTGGAATACTATTTTTCATCCTTGTATTTAAACATTTCATTCATACCATCAAACATCAATTTGAGTGTAGTTTTGATGGATGTAAAATTAATTCAATGCTAATGTGTATTCTTGGATATGGTCATATTCCAATTATCAGAAATGGAATGCATATAACATTATATTGGTTACATAAAATTTTATTTTTCAACATTAATTTCTAAAAAAAATTATAACATAAATAAATTCCATAGGTAATTTATTTGAATATTTGGTGATGCCTAAATATGAAATATATTTAGACCAAAAAAATAACAAAAAATGAATTAAAATTAATAATTAGAACTTGAATTTTCAAAATGGTAATATATAACAATATAAATTATGAAAACATTAATAAATGAATATATATATACACATATTTATATATATGTGTGTGTGTAACTTTTTGGGATTAATAGCACAAAATCACACCCTTACAATGAGATTATTTTAGTAAGAAGATCTATTGCATCATGAAAATCCTTTGATGTATGAAAATTGAATTATAAGGATCTTATATTACATGACTATATATATATTACATATAAATACATATAAATATTTTTAAAAATCTATTTAAAATTATTAAATCCCTTACAATGAAGGTGAATTTTTAATCTAATCCCTTTAAATCAAGAAGAACATATCACATATCAAAATTGGATTCAAAAGATATAATCATACAAGAATATATATATATATATACATATGTTTAAATATCCAATTAAAAATAATGAAATCCCTTACTAGATTCAAATCAGGGAAGGCTAATAGTTGTGGGAACCAAGAGAAAGAGGGATAACATGATAGAGTATTTTTCTGAAGGGACAGAGTGTGCGCTAAGTGTGGTTTTAAAAAAATAATGTTTCAAATTATTGATCCATGTAAACTAAACTAAAAAAATTATCAATTTTCCAAAATTCAATGTGCAACTGGGTTAATTGACACCCAATATTTATAACTATTAAGGAGGAGGTTGAGGATTTGAGACATGGACAATGAAGTTTCATTTAAAATAACAGACCCATTGAAAAAACAATTAGAGACACCAATGTAAAGAGGCCTTGGTGAGGGTTGAAAGATCAATAATGAGAAATAGGGGATGTAGATAGCCTGAAAGATACAAGCTCGGAGGGTAATGGTGTGGTTCCATCATAGAGAATATGGGAGAGAGGATTTGGTGGTATAGATTAAATCTAGTCCAACAAATGTGTAAATATTAACCCTAATTTATTTCTAGATGGGAGACTTGAGGAAGGAAACTAGAGAATCTAGATCAAACTTCAGATCTAATCGGAAGACCAGAAATGATGCAGCCTGTTTTAAAATAGTAGATGGTCGATATTAGAAAAACACAATAGAAATGATGCAGTGATGGTGTTTTGAATGCTGAATTTGTGCAGGTGGGTGAGGTCTCACATGGTATGATTTTAAGGACTAGATCAAGTTTTACAAAAAAATAAGTTTCCCATATCGAAACTGGGAGGGTTTAGGGACAACCTTATAAGGCTCAACGCCGCTGCCTTCCAATTATTGAAACAAACACACACAGTAGTGTCCTTATACATCAAACCCCATTTATGGGCTTTGACCCACCCAATTCATTCACCCTCTATCATGCTCCCATTGGTGTGCAACCTGCCTCACGTCGTTCCATAGTGGGTTCGCTCCAGTGCAGCTCGAGACACCTAAATGATCCTAGGAACTTGGGAGACATCACTTATGGCTGGGGTCAACCCTTCAGGAATCTCCTGCCTCATTGAGAAATCCCCCTACATTTTTTAGCACATCAAATATATATTTTTATAAAATAAAATATTAATTTTTTTCTTTTAAAATTTTAATAATAATACACTATTTTTTAAACATAAAATGTTATTCCTTCAAAATTATACATTGAAATAAAAAACCAAATTTATTAACAAAAAAACGAACAGATAAGAATTAAACCCCCTTAAAATACATAGGTCATGTAAAATAATAAAAATAAATAAAATGATTAAATACCTATAATATATAAAATATATAAAATACATATTATACATTATGATTAAAAAAATTTATAACCATTACCAAAACCAATGGTCATCATTAAAAATAAAATTCACCTTAATAACCTAACAACTAATTTTCCATATAAATACTATTTCATTTTATTACAAGGATCAATATAATTTCTTGTTTTTAGAGGATAGTGCTCTACATTCCTTTGGATTTATTTGTTTTTTATATTATTATCACTATTTTTTTAGTGGATTTGAGGGATGATAGCTACTTAATCAGTGTTCTTTGGATGTTGGGTGGTCTTTTATTTTTTTCAATTAGGTCTTTCGATGAGTTTCCTTATGTATATTCAATCTCTTATATAAATGTAATATTTCAATGCTTGAATAGAATTATTCTCATCCACTATAGTGTATTCTGAAATAAATAATGCCAATTTGCATCAAAAAAATAATAATCATGACAATTACTAAAATTATTATTATTATATTTATAATTATGTTTTGGGTGTTTCAATATCCTCCCTAAATAGATCCATTCCATCACAATTATATTGTACTCATATGCTTCAACAAAAACCAACCCTCATTCAACATCCTTTATGTCCCTACAAAACATTTATTATTATTATTATCAAACAACTTACGAATGAAAAATTGTATTTAATTTATACCTTCACACGTTGCACCATCATTGATGACTTTCTTGGTAATTTATTTCAATCAGGTTGATCCCAAAATCATTTTTAAATTCTTTGCACCTCGAGTAGCTAGGGTTGAAGTCATGCAGCAACAGTAGGTCCTCAATAGAGAGGGACATAAGTAGTAATTTTTAGAGATATCAGAATGGACTTGGTTCTGTAAAAATAGTCGAACTACATTGTTTTCTAAAATCAAGATATAAAAAACTATTCCACACATGATAGTGATCAGGATATTTAATAGATAGGGTGTG
The DNA here is from genome assembly GCA_963277665.1 of Viscum album. Lineage (NCBI taxonomy): Eukaryota > Viridiplantae > Streptophyta > Magnoliopsida > Santalales > Viscaceae > Viscum > Viscum album. The sequence continues at coordinate 119,012,599 of OY728127.1, forward strand.
TGACGGTCACCCACCTATGCAGCTTCTTGGAATCCGTCCATGGCCCGATATGTCTTAGACAAGGTGAAACATAGGAAAAGGCCTTCATTGTATCTTCCTTTATTTTCATAATATTTAATTTTTCCATGAAATATAATGTAGTAGATGTGACTCGGTCCACGGTGGATTCGGAAGAAATTTGGGTTGTTAGACACCCTGGTAGATGTGTTTTCAAGATATACGTAGATTTCAAAAGGGCTAGTAAGCTTCAAAACATGATTTGGCTATTATGGCCTTCAGTAGCTCAGTAGGAAGAGACCATAGAATAATTGGTGAACCCTCACCTTCCATGTGAAAATTTTATGAATATAATTTCACTATGATAAACCTACGTAAATTAATAGTTTTATCTCTAATCAGACAATGTACACTAGGACATTCCTTTTAAACCAACTTTAAGGACCCGAGCTCAAGCAACCGGACTCCGCCCATAAAAATGCTATGTAATTATTTTTATAAACGAAACATGAAAAAATACAGAGTATTAAATGAATTATTATTTTACCATCCCAGGTTCTAGAAATCTAAATATGTGACATACATTCCAGAAATAACACACCCAAAAACTGTGATTCTTCAATGTGAATTATTCTCCAAATATTTTCAATGAAAAATGTTTGCTAAACCTGTAAAAGTTTTTATGAAATTTAGCATGAAAAAAAAGACATCCAATAATGGGTTTCAAAAAAACATATGAAAATAATTTGTCTTTAAATATTTTCATTAAAACACATGCATTGAAATCATGAAATTTATATTTCACATAACATTTCATCAAAGATTTCTTATGAGTCTATGAAACAGCTTATATGATGACTCACACTCTGAATTTCTAAACCTATTTAGGATTTACAAATAGAAATAAACATAAAATATGCACTTAATAGAATATAAATTCATGTACTGCCACCTATAAGATTCATTATGACCAAACATAATCAATCTATGTCATGATAGATGTGTGGATAAGAACATACACACAAAATATTATTTATTTATAATTTCACAAAAATAATGTCATTTATCATAGTGTATTAGAACATTAAATATTAATTCCTCATTATAAATGAATTTATATAAAAGTATATAGAATCAAACATAATTCTTTATTCCCTGTGAACATGCAAATATAAGACATTTTATTAATTGTTCACAAGAGAATGATGATTATCCATGTATATTTTACAAGATAAATACTATAATGGACATTAACATACTAATACAACTATAAGGGAAAACATAATACATGAATATAATAAAAATTCTATCAAAGCCTCTGTCCGAGACCATATATAACCATTTTTTCATGGACTTGTGCCAAGACTATAGTATGTCCCATTAGACAAACCGATTCATCGAGAGGAAATACCAGGACCCACACATCACAAAACATTTCATATGTATTCTAAAATTTTGTAAAATAATATGTATTTAAGTCAAAGTTTCCAATTCAAATTTGATTTATATAAATCTTGTTAATAGATGAAATAAACTCATTAAAAAATCAAATGTGTCTCTTTCCACTTTGAAAATTTTAACTATTAATCTATATAGTATCATAAAAATATTAATCCCATTACCAAAAATAGTTGTCTTAATATGTAATGAAAAAAATGTTGTATAATGAAATAAATACATATATGTTCTCTAAAATAAAATTAATGTCATTTAAAAAATATATATTTGTGTAAATAACTATCTATGATGGACATGCCATGAGGGGTGAATGTCATTTCAGAAATGAATAGATAGATTGAACATATTAAATAAAACCCTATTTATACATGTCACATAAAATTTTGAATAATTCTATTTAGATACCGTGGTTACACACAATCATAACATAAAATAATTAAAATAGAATAAATTTTACAATCATATATAGACATAAAAAATAAAATATTAACCACTTTTTGATAAATAATATGATATTCAAAAATACCTAAGTACAAGTAATAATAACTGTTAAATCAACAAAATAAACCCTTTAAAATAATTTTGGTACTAAATAACAAAAGAATTTTTTTATTGATTTCAATATAAAATCTATGATTATATTTGCATTGAAAATCTATATTTTAATTTAATAATATAATTCCAAGGTTTAACATTTTCCCTTTTATATATATAAACCAAACAAATTCATACATGCACTTATATTTAGGTAAAAATTTATAAACATTAACCATCATTGAAATTCACTTAATCACAACGAAATTTTTGACATGTACCCATTTAATAATTACATGTAATGCTACTCTTTATCCATGTATTTAAAAAATTTCATTTATAACCCATAAACATCCATTTGAGGGTAGTATTGATGGATGAAAAAATTATTAAATGCATGTGATTATTGCATGTTCCGGCCACAGGTCAATAATCATAAATGGAATACATATAACATGATTTTGGTTTCATAAAATTTGCTTTTCCACATTTAATTTCTAAAAATAATTATAACTTAAATATGTCACTTATGTAATTAGTTGGAATTTTTTGTGATGCCTAAATATGAAACTCTTAGAATTAATTAATATTAACTATTAATGAATTAAAATTCATAATAAGGACTTGAATTCCAAAGATGGTCATATATATATATATTCAGAAAAATTTAAGAAACATATTGGTAAATACACATGTATACAAACACACAAAAATATATGTAATTATTTTTGATCAATAACATAAAATCAGAACCTTACAATGAGAATAATTTAGTAAGACGATCCATTGCATCAGGATAATCTTTATTTGTATGTAAGTTGAATTAGAAGGATTTGATTTTACAGAACTATATATATATATTGTATATATATAAATATATATAATCATAAAAAATCAATTGAAATTATTATAATCATTTATAATTATATAGTTATATTACTAAAATAAACCCATTAAATCAAGAAGAACAAGTCACATTTGAAAATTATTTTCACAACATATAATAATACACACACACACACATATATGTATATGTTTAAAATACCATGTGAAAAATATTAATTCCCTTATTATTTTCTAATTATGGAAGGTTTAGAGTGGTTGGAATCAAGAGAAAGGGGGAGAGATTGATCATGGAATTATCTGAGGGGTCTTAGTGTGTACAATGTGAGGTTTATAAAAAAATAGAAGTCTCAAATTATTGATGTGAATAAACATAAACTAATCAAACAAAAGTGTTAATTATAAATCATAAAACACACAACAAGGTTAAATCACAACATAAAATTATAAAAAGTAAGGAGGTTGAGGATTTGAGTCATGGACCATTATGTTTCATTTAAAATAACACCACCATTGGAGAAACAAATGATGATGCCAAACTAAAGAGGCTAGGATAAGGGTAAAAATTTTATCATGAGAAATAGCGGATGGAGAGGTTTTGGTAGCTACGAGAATGAATTGGACAAGTGGGGATCCATGAGGAAAAAAAGGGAGAATGGATTGGGCAGCATGAATTAAATTCGGTCCAATATAAGTGATGAGATTATCTATATATATATTTTGATGGGAAACATGTGGCTGGACATTGGATGGACCAGATCAAAACCCGGATTTGATTGGATGGAAAAAAATGACGCACCATGTTTTAATTAGTTTATGGTCGATATTAGATCATTTCTCTGATAGGAAGACCAATGTGGATCCATTGATTTTATAAATGTTGAGTGGCCTATATAGAACATGGTCTGATCGGATGGCTTAGAAGGACATGGTATAAATGATTCGGTTGTGGGGTTTCAAAGGATGAACATGTGCAGATGGATGTGATCATTCACATTGATATCGGGTGGCCAAGATTGTGTTCTATAGAAAAATCCACATCCCACATCAAAACTGGGATGGTTTCAGGAGAGGCTTATAAGCCTCAACGCCGCTTCTTACCACTAGATGATAGAAACAGACACAGTAGGGTATTCATATAACCTACCCCATCAAAGGTCCTTGGAACATCCTATGCATACACCATCTCCTGGGCTCTCACTTTTTCTTAACAATCCTCACACCGTGCCTTTGCGATTTCACTCCAACGCTACTCGAGAAACCTTAAAGAGCCTAGTTGCTCAGGTATTCAACTCATATGGATAGGTTTGATCCATTGAGGGTTCTCAGTCCCCATTGATGTGTCCCCAAATATTTTTTATGACTTGAAATATAAATTTTCTAAAATAACTGATAACAATTTAACTCTATTAAATCTTTAATAACAATACACTTTTTTAAAAACATTGAAAGGTATTATTTTAAAATTTTAAATTAACATAGACACACACATTAAGTAAATAGAAATATTACTTTTAGAAATTCAAAACACATAAATTAACTAAGGATGTTAAAATAATTAAAATAATTAAAACACATAAATACATAGAATACTGAAAATATCCAATATATATATAATTAAAAAGGGTTATAAAATTTTACAACTGTTACCAAAACCAATAGTAATCTTTAAAAAAATGGTCACCTTAAGACCCCAACATATACTTAGCCGTATAAATAAAAATTCACGGTATTACAAAGTTCAAGATCATTTAATGATTTAAAAGGTTGGTGCTATTAATTATTTTGAATATCTATATGTTTTCTATTCTTATCACTATTTTATATGTTCTGTAGGATTCAAGGGACGAGTGATACATAATCAGCCTGGTTGTGATTTTGGGTTGTCTCCCAATTGTTCTATTAGTTTATTATATCTGTTTCTTTAAGTATTTTTAATCCCTTATATGAATGTAAGATTTCAATGTTTGAATAAAAACGATCTCTTTCCCTTTTAGAGTATTCTGAAATAAAGCATTCCAATTTTCATCAAAGAATGAATAATCAGGATAATAACTAAAATAATAATAATTATTAGAATTTTAATTATTTTTGTGGTGTTACAAAAGGTATTTTTTTTTGAGGATCATAGAGAAACATCTCATTGTCGTCATGATAATGAATCTCAACCCAATCCCTCCCAAAGATCGACCAGCCACAAAAAGAATATCTCATTTACTCATATGGAAGCCTCAAGATTCCCAATGTTCAAATAATCAAAACAAAACACATGAATATCACTCACAACTAATATATCATCTAAAAATTAGCATAAGTCACACAAAAATAATGATTAATTTATATCCAAAAGAAACCACTAATCACATAATATAAACTGAATAGGAAAACCCATTTATTATTTTATCTAACCAAAACTAAACTAAATTTATTGAGATTTAAATTCCAAATAGATATTCATCAAAATAAAATTTTATTTCTAAAACACTAAAGTGATTAGTCCCCATAAACCTATTTATAGATCCAATTAACGTAAGCCGTCATTATTTACTCACTATACATGATCTATATAAAATCCACTAGACAACCATTTCCTTGGATAGTCCCCAATGTATCACCTCTCCACCTAGAAAAAAAAGACACCTTCCACTCTATTTAGTTTTTAGGAAGATCCATGATCAATGAGGGGACAAATCTGTTGGTTAACATCTTAGATTTACTCAATAATTTAATGGGAGGCATACATTAATGAAAATAATCAAGAACCTATCCTAACCATTTCTACAAAATCACAACAAATAGTCCCAATGGACAATACCTAATGTAAAATTTTCCAAACTTTGAAAAAATTTCAATCTCTCCCTTTTAAAAGAAATAAATACTTTAAAAACAAAAACCCATTCAATAAAATGCACCTTTTATTAAAAACCTAATAGAAATAAATTTTAAAATTGCACTCATAAAATAAAATAACACATTCCCAAATCCCAAAACATTAACATAAATTACACTCCCCATCCAAAAACCATGATCCATCTAAATCCTTAAAATCAGCATTTTTTTGATTATTCATCTAGGGTTAATTAACAAACAGGACAAAAAATTAGTATTTAAAAAAACTATTTATTTCTAAATATAAACTCTATATAAACAATATATGTTACTCTTTATTTCAAAAAAATTATTCCTTATTAAAATAGTGTTAAATCCATCAATTTTTAATTTCTGAATTGGATCCTCTTTTAAAGGAACTAATATATATCAAATAAACATTGTGAAGAACATGGCTATTGGTTTTAAAATATTTTTTTTTTGGAATCCATAATGAAATGAAGCACTTCATATAAAATATATAATAAAATGAAAATTCATTTCATTTATAATTATATGTCCCCAAATATAATTTCATAAATAAGACATATAGCCTCATTTCGATACAGAAACATTCACTGATGAAATTCCCATTTCACACACATCATAAAGGATCTAATGAGAACCAATATTTGATATCATTTTTATTTCACCATCTCAGTTTATGATTGAACCGGTACCTGAAATGATAAATTATCAAGAACTAAGTTCATTCCCAAAACCACGGGTTTGTAAATAATTCATGGGTTACAAAAAAATTCATATAGAAATGATTTCACCATGCTATAATACTAAATGTGAAAAGGAAACTACTATGAATCCAAATTGAAAAATCTATGGGTTAGATATCTTTTCAAATCCAATAATAATACACAATTGATAAAAATTCCGAACATGTTACCAGATAAAAAGTATGAAATTAGGAATAAAATTCTACATTGATCCTTCTCCATAAAAAATATATGGATAAACCAAATAATTCTTCTAAAAATTAAATTGGGATGATTGGATAAAGGTTAACAAATGTAACACCCGAAGATTTCAAAGTACATTATCTCTTTATAGTAATTTAATATCTTATATTTCACGCAACAATGTCATGGCTTACGTTATAAGCATGATTGAGTTCCTATGAATGAACTCATTAATATTATAATTATTTAAATGATATATTTATTTATAAATTAAATTTTTTTAAAATAAAAGTAAAAATTAAATTTTAAATTATATTTATAAATTTTTCACATAAATAAAACATATTTATAATGAAATGTATATGATTTATTAAAATTGTTTCACATTAAGAAAAACTATTTTCATAAAAGAAGGAAATTTTCATTCCTTATGTGAAAAATAATAAAATTAATTTTAGACAATCATCAAAATTGAATTTCGTCAAATAGAATTCATTTTTGAATTCGAAATATCCAAATTAGCGTAGGATGAAATTTTGGTATTTTTTTGAAAACATTATATTTTGATTGAATTGTGAAAAATACTACATAGTACCTAAAAAACCGAAATTTTCATTTAAATTACTATTTTAAATTAAAATTTATCTTAAAGTATAAATATATACATCATTCATATATTATTCCAATATAATTAATTGGAGTCATTTTATAATAATATTAGATATATGAAATTTTATTGAACTTTTTAACGTCTTTTACACACATTCTAAACACATTTTGCAAATTTGCATAAAACGTAATTTTACCGCTTCTATGAATTGAATTTCAAAAATCCGAAAGACACATTTTTCATAATTATGAAAAATTTGGTTCAATAAGATGAATATATTTTATGGTGAACAATAACTTTTGAATTGTATTTACCACGGTTTAATGTAAATGGAGTAATTAATGGTAGAAATGATATAATAATTACCCTAAAACATGTTATAATTATATTGGATAATTTTTTATTTTCCAAAGTCAACCTAGGGACAACTATATGATCCTTTTTTATCAAAATGGATTAGATTAAGATATTTATTATATTTTATTTAAAGAAGAGTTAAAATTGATAAATTCAAATGTTATAAATAAATAATTTTTAAAATTGGGTTACAAATAAGATTAATTTGACTAAATATTAATTAAAAAGGTATAAATATTTCATAAATAATTGAATTTTAATTATTTTTTTAGAAATTAAAAAATTAATTTTATTTAGGAAACAATGGTGATATAGTAATTTCCGTATTAATGAAAAATTAAAATAATTAATATTATAAATATTAAAATAAATGTATATTTATTCTCTAGATGCAATTCATTATTTATAGGCGAATATGAAATTTTATGGTTTATTCAATGTATTTTTTTCTATGTAATTATATTGTTATTACTTTTACAAAACCTAAATACTAAGCATTGTCAAAATGGACATAAATGAGTTTTTAAAGAAATTTCTATTTCATTAAATGATATAATATTGATAAAAATATATTTATTAGAAAATAGACTTATATAATTTTAGATATTTTATTAATTAACCACTTGGGTCTCTCATGGAATTTTATTGTAAATATAATAACCATGTAGAATAAAAAAACAAGAAAACATTGTAAAAGTTAATATATTTTACTACGGGTTAAATCTGAAAGATAAGGTACATATGGTGACACAAACATGTCTAAAACCTATTGGTTGATAGTATTTCGACCCATAACTAACTTTCCTTGAAATAAATCCATTTGGAGGTATTATTAACAGAAAATAATTTAATAATAATTTAATATTTTTATCATTTCCTAAAGTTCCACTAACCTCTCTTATAAAACGGTACTTCCACTTATCCTAAATTCTTAACTCAAAAGAATTTTGTCTCAGAAAATCCCTTAAAAAATCTCCTCCCAACTACCCCCATATCATCCTATATTCCATATATTTATCAGAAATCCAATCTATGTATCCCTTTTGATCAAATAAAAAACAATCACTAAAAGAAGAGATAATTATTTTATCACCCTTTTCAAATATATTTTAATCTTATAATTCCCATTTCATTGTAATTAAAATAATAAAATAAAGAATCTATAATCACATAAATACTGAAATTTTATTATAAATATGGTACAAAGATATTCATTATTCTATCCATCCTACAAATGACAATGTCTCCATGCGTGTGTTTGTACACCTTAAGTCTCCACGCTTTCATGTAATTTTTTATTCTAAAAAATTTTAATTTTTTGTATATAATTATGATTATTATGTATATAAATATTTAACATAACATGATTATGTATCTGTATGATTATTATACCATCCAATTCGACACTTTTTAATCACTAAATAAATGATATTGGCGCTTGTGGGTAGGTACAACTTACCATCTCCACGACACGATAAGATTCATTTCAATATTCAAAATTCATGGATGATTATAAATATTTATATTATTAATTAGTATGTTTTATAATACATAATAATTCTACAGTAATAATATATATATAGATAATCATATTTTTCATTCACATACTTCCTTTCAATAATATATATAAATAGAAACAACGTTCATTCATACGTACGACCTAGTGTGTCCATGAATGGTGTATTCCATTTTATATATCTATCTACTATATATATTTATATTATGAATATATTTGATATATAAATAATTTTTTATATTATGGAATTAAATAATTCATTATATAAGTGATACAATAAATAATAACAATTTAAAACACGTACGATAAAGAAAACTATTATTACCAGAAATGTTGTCTTTACAAGGAAATTATAATTAATTGTGTAATATAATGTCATAAATTAAACATGAAAGAAATATTAAATAGGAATATATATCTTTTATAATTTAATAACATATAATTTCCATCATACATGTGGTTAAACGTACCCTCGATGAAAGGAAAGTACAATGTAAGGGTTAATTCTCAATCAAATTATTATCTGATATTATTTTTATGTATGTATTTAGTGGGACATATATATCATCGATGTACATGTTTTATAAAAAAATTTTCGAAATGAATATTTTAATAATTTATGGAAGATAATCATTATCTAGATTATCATTTTAAATATTTTATGGATTTATTTTCCAAAATATATGTAATTAATGTGCATGTTTTCAAAATTATTTTAAGGATTTATTTACATTGACATGATTGTTCAAAAATTATAATTATTTTCATAAAATTTAAATTGGAATGATAAACATTTATGTGAAATTATATTTTAAATTTATTCCTGTATAAATTTTATGACTTTTAAATGATTTCATGAAAATCTATATTCCTATGAAAGAGTTTTACTGATCATTTTCAACTATGACAACATACATTAATGGATATTATTCTTTATTGAGGTTGTTTTTTTATAATTCAATCACCAGTATTTTATTGAATGATTTATGACATGTTTAACTGTGAATGTGCTATTTTTATACCATTAGGAGAATATGGTTAATGTATTGAAATTTCATTATGCACGTTTTAAAATGAATGTTTATGTTATGTTTCAACATTTTCATTTGAGGAATGCATTGGAATTAGTAAATGACGGACATGCCCCTTTATATCTCCTCGATGCATCGGTACGTTTAATGAGACAAACATGTGTTTTGGAATAAGGCCATGAAAGAATATTTTTTAATGGTCATGGAACAAGTCCTTGACATAGTAGTTATAATGTCTATTAATATTCATTCTATAGTTATGAAATTAGGTATTACATGTGATTATTTGACTAGAAGAAAATTCATGTGAATTTTTTTATGTAAATTTTGAAATATTTTTACCATATTATCTTTATGTTTTATGCTTTAAAGGATTATGTTTTAATTATAAAAAATTTATTAAGTTTTTATAGCTTCCGTTGAATTATTTAAACTTACTGAGCATTTGAGATAACCACTTTCTTATGTTTTATTTTCCTAGGATTTCATGAAGTGTATTTTGATTGATATGGTGGGTTAAGTTAAGTTAATTGTGAAATTGTCAAAGTATTATCTATTATGTATATTATGTTTTAAATTTTAATGTTATATTCATGTATGTAATCTATTTTCCATGTCTTCTAATTTTATCGGTCCTTCTGGACTTGATTCCTTGTAATCATATTAATGTATTGAAATAATTCACTGGCTCTGGGCTTCTGGGGTCAGGGAATTACAATTGGTATCAGATAATGTTTACAACATCTTTTGAAATAGAATTATAAAATTTAGTTTAGGGACCATAAACCTATTATAGACATTGATGATAAGTATAGAAGAACCCACTATAATTTTGGTATTGTAGAAATTACATGAATATTCCTAGATGTACAACCTTGTCTGGATACTACATATAGACGTGCTTCTGAAACAGATGTACCATGGGGTGAAAACTCTTACGAGGTGTTCCAAGCAAGACTAGGGGTATCCTGTTACATGGAAATGGGCCGTACTACACCACTAGTTTAACACTCCAATGTGATATGAAAAGGATAATTCATTTTTTTTCAAACCATTAAGCAGGATTTATGAGTAATTATGTCCTCAAAAGAACAATATTTAGGATAATGAGATTACATATGCATAATTTATGATTATAATTTCTCTAGTATAGAATCAGGAATTTGGATTGATAACCTAATATAGTGAATGGAGTTGTTTAGAAAAGGCGCATAAGAAAGAATGACTACCCCACCAATGAACATGTTTGAATGAGTAAGAAGTATCCTATATTTTATGGTATTAAGACAAAATTTCAATGAGAGATTTCTTCCAATGAATTATCATACTATGAGGGAATATTATAATGTTTTAATAGGATAAGTAATGATTTCTCTAAGTCCTATTCCATTGAGGGGAAGCCATATAAGTAAAGGTTGTAAGAAAAAATTATGGATAAAGGGAAGAATGGAAAGTAGTATTTTCCCATTTGTGATAACTGTGGAAAGAATCAAGTTGGGAAGGGATTGAAAGGACTGGGTGTTTGTTATATGTGTGTAGAAAAGGGATAAAGGGGAAAATAATTAAAATTAAACAAATATATGAACAATATTCACCGTTTCAACTATAGTGAAATAGGTAATTATTCAAATAAATTAACAATGCATCAAGGAAATATATCTCAGAAGAATCAAAGGGATCAAGGTTAAGCATAAGCTATTACTACAACATACATTGAATAATTAATGTATTTTTTTTTTGGAAAGAATAATTACATAATTTTAGTGATGTATCAATGATGTACTACTTATATTAAATATGGATATAAATAAGTATTATAATGCAATAATATTTCATTGTGAATTAGAGATTGTATGGTACTAAGATTAGTGAATCATATCAAGTTAATCATGTTGGATAATACATGGTTGAGGGGAAGATAAACTATTATATGTTCCTGGTATCTAGTTAGTGATTTTGGAATAATATATGATTTATTTGGATAAATTATATTTTATATTCGTGATTACCTTGAAACAAATTAATTGTATGTTTATTCCGACATTTTTTGAAGTTTACAACATTATTGGATATATAGTGTATATCCACTATTCTATAAGTAATAACGAAGCTTGAATGTAATTAATGAGGTTTATGGTAATTCATGGTGTGAACATTTTTTAAGAGAATACATGATGATGGTATCCGCAAATTATTGTGTGGAAAAAAGAGATCATCATTATTATTACCTTCCTTATAAATTTTGGACAATGAGTTTGTATAAAAGTATTTTGGATAAGTCTAAATTGTTTAAGGGATTAAGTTGGAAATTTGATACTATTTTTTAAGGTTAAATAATTTCGTAAGAATATTTTTGGATTTTCCTAAAAAGGACAACTCGGAGTTTGGGTGACCACCTGTTGTGTCTGGGAATGATGCGAGACTTGAACCTGCTACCGAAATGTGACAAGGGTGCATCAACTTCCATTAGATTATGTGATATCATGGTTTGTATAATGTATTTTTTTAAATTATATGAACAATGAATTACAAATTTATTATTTTGTAACACTATACTATTAGGATAAATTAAATATTTTTTACTTATATTATCATTTGGAGTGAAATATGACTTTGTGGTAGAAATTAGATAAAGGATGGAACTCTACTAGTCATGTATTCATATTTTATTATTCTATCAATATAAATTCGTGAATATTAGAGAAATTATCGATAAACAAAAAATGTTTTATCCTAATACCATATGTTTTATTGAACCGATGATATTTAGAATCATCATAGATTTTTGGCTTTATGCCCCCCAATTTTCAAATTACTGTTCATTTATTTGGGATTGATGACCACAATCAATCCATATATATATATATATAATTTTCCTCTCCAATTATGTGTCTCTAATTTCCACCAATTTTCACTAATTTGAAATCATAATTTGGTTGTGTCTTTTTTTCCCATCCCCTCTTATTATGACTAAATTTTATCAACCACCTTTATGATGTTGGTTTTCCACAAAGGTATTTTCTATTTTAATCCTTTTATTTTTGAAATACAATTTCAAATGATGAGGAATCAATTTATCAAATTATGGGAGTATGTAACACCACAATATTTCATAGAACATTATCTCATTAACATAATTTAGAAGCATATATTTCACACAACATCGACATGGATTGTGTTATACACAAGAATGAGTTTTTGTTAAATAATATATTAATATTATAATTATAAAAATGATATATTTATTTACCAATTAAATATTGTAAAATGAATAGTAACATATAAATGTTAAATTTTATTTATAATGGTTTATAATAAATAAAAAAAATTATAATGATATGTATATGTTTTTTTAAAATAGTTATATATTTAGAAAACATATTTTCATAATAAAACAAAATTTTATGTCAATATGTGAACTATAATTAATTAAATTTTAGAAAAGCCAAAAAAATAAAATTTGGAAAAATTGACTTCATTTTTCAATTCATAATTTCAAAATTAGCTTAGGGTGAATTTTTTATATCATTCTAAAATAATTTAATTTTTCATAAATACAAAAAAAATACTACAAAGTACACAGAAACTAACCTTTTCATTTAATTAATTAATTTTAATTAAATTTATAATAAATTGAAAATAGATACATAATAAATATATTTATATAATGTAATTCATTGAAGTCATTTTATAATATGATTAGATATATAAAATTTTATTGAACTTTTTGACGTCTTTTAACCATCTTCTAGGCCCATTTGATAATTTCAATAAAACGTAATTTTATTTCTTTTATAAATGGAATTTCAAAATTCCAATAGACATTTTTGTCATTAATAAGTTAAATTTGGATCAATAGTATGAAAATAATATTTTGTGAAAAATAACTTTTGATTTTTTTTACCACTGTAAAATGTAAAAAAGGTAATTGAAGGTAATATGATATTATAATTACCCCACCACATGTCCTAATTATCTTTAAGAAGTGTTTTTCAACCTAAATAATTCTTAGTACAAAAACATGATCATTTTTTATCCACTTAGATTAGATAAGGTCATTTATTATATTGTATTTAATGAAGAGTTAAGATTCTTCATTTAAAATTTTAATAGATAAAACATTATTATTATTTTTTTATGAACAGGATAAATTTGACTACAAATATTAATTTGAAAGGTAAAAATATATCTTACATTATTTTATTTTATATAAAATTTTTAGACATTAGATACTAAAATTTATTTTTGACATAATGATGATGCAATAACTACATTATTAATGAAATAATACCACAATTGATATTATAAAAATGAAAATAAATATAAATTGAAACTTTTTATGCTATATATGATTTTTTAAGGTTATTATGACATGTTAGGGTTGGTTGAATGTATTTTTTTCAATGTAATAGTCTTTTTATATAGTTAATAAAAATTAAATACTAAATAGTGTAAAAATTGATAAAAATTATATTTAAAGAAATACTATTTTATTCAATGATATAGAATTCCTAAAAATATATTATTCATAAAAAGGTCAAAAATAATGTTAAATATGTCATCAGTGAACCAAATGTGGTTCTCTTGAAATTTTATAGTAACTATAATAACCATTTAGAATTAAAATACAAGAAGACACTATAAAATCTTAACTATTTATCTAAGAGTCAAATCTAAAAGATATTGTTAATATGGTTAGCTAAAATTTTCTAAAACCTATTGGGTGAGAGTATTTGGACCCGTCTCCAACATATTTTTTATATAAATTAATTTGAAGCTATTAGAAACCAAAAATACATTTATAATAAATTAATATTTCAAGCTTTTACTAATGTGCCACACACCTCTAATATGAACGGGAAATTCCATATTCTCTTAAATTCCCACCTCCAAAGCCTTTTCGCTCATCCAAAACTAGCTCAAATATTCTACAAAATACCATTAAATAATCCTAGATTCCTTACATCAATCTGAAATCCATTTTAATGAGCGATTCTCTCAAATAAAAAGGAATCACCCGAAGAAGAGGTGATTATTTTATCACATCTTTGAAAGTTATTTCCTTCTCTAACATCTTAATTATTTGTTATTTCCATGATATAATAAAAACTCTATAAACATATACATAATGTGATTTTATTATAAATTTGGTAAAACCTCATTCATTATTATATAAATACTTTGAATTACAATATCACTATGTGTGCGTACATATGACTTACCGTCTCCACAATGTGGTGTTATTTTTAATTCAACACTATGTTATATCGATGGATATAATGATGAGTATGATGTATATAAATAATTTAAATAACATGATAATTATTTTTTATAATTAATATTTCTTCCAATTCAACACCTTTTAATTATTATGGAAATGATATCGTCGCTTGTATGTACGTACGACTTACAGTCTCCATGACGTGATGAGATTCATTTCCTTGTTAATCATTCAAATATTATTATAAAAAATATATTATTAATAAGTATTTAATATATTACATAATAATGATAATGTAAGGATATATATATATATATTCATATATTTCATTCACTTACTTCCATTCAATACGACATAAAAATGGAAACAACATTCTTACATACATATGACCTGCCTTCTCCATGTGTAGTGTATTAAATTTTATATATCTTTCTATTATATATATTTATATTTAAATATAAATGATATATAAACAATTTTTATATTATAAAATTATGTATATCACTATATAAGTTATATGATCAAGAATAACAAGTTAGAACACGTATGATATAGAAAACAATTATTATCTGAAATGTTACATTAACATAGAAATTATTAATAAATACATAGTATAAATTCATTAATAAATCATGTATGATATCATAAATATGAATATTATTATGGCATAATAAAAGAACATACTATGGTCATTATACATGAAGTTAAGTGTACCCTCATCTTAAAGAATGCAAAAGATAAGGGTTAATTCCTCAATCTCGTTATTATACGAGATTGTTTTTGTTTAGGTATTTTCTAGGACATATTTATCATTCAGGTTCATGTTTCATTAAAAAAATTCAAAATAAATAGGTTAATATTTCAAGAAAGGAAATATTTAACTAGATAATCATTTTAAAAGTTTTACAGATTTATTTTTCGAAATCAATTTTACTTATATACATTTTTTAAAAATTATTTTATGGATTTATTTATATTGACATGATTTTTCATAAATGTTAATTCTTTTCAAAAGTTTCAAATTTTTATGAAGAACTATTTTTCAAAAGTATCATTTAAAATACTTCCTTTATATATTTTATGAATTTTAAATGATTTCATGAAAAATGGATATTTCTTTCAAGGGGTTTTATTAATCATTTTTGACTATGTGAATAT
Source organism: Viscum album (assembly GCA_963277665.1). NCBI lineage: Eukaryota > Viridiplantae > Streptophyta > Magnoliopsida > Santalales > Viscaceae > Viscum > Viscum album. The sequence goes on from OY728127.1 coordinate 119,029,106, forward strand.
ACATTAATAGATATTATTCTTGATTGATGTTAATTTATTATAATACTATATTACATATTTTATTGAATGAGTTATGATATGTATGATTGTTGATGTGCAATTTTTATATGATTCATCGTTTTTGTTTAATTTATTGACATATCGTATACTAGTTTTAATATGAATGTTTAGGTTATGTTTCATTATTTTCATATGAGGAAAGCATTGGACATAGTATGTGATTGAAGAGTCCCACTATAGCCCCTTAATGAATCATTAGTTCTCATTAGGCAAACTAGTGTCTTGGAAGAAGCCCTTGATAGATCATTTTTAATGGTCTTGGAAAAAGATATTGAGGTCGTAGTTATAATTTAAATAATTGTGCATTCTATTATTATGAAATTAGTAATAAGATCTGATTATTAGACTAGTAGAATATTAATTTTCATGTTTATATGGTAATTTATGAATTATGTTTAACATATAATGTTCTTGTATTATATTTAAATGGATTATGTTTTATTATACATCATGCCTTAAAAGTTTCTTGTTTCTGCTGAATTATTTACCCTTACAATGCATATGAGCTCACACATGCTTATGTTTCATTTTCACATGATTCAATAAATGTGTTATGATTTATATGAATGTTTATCCTAGACAAATTTTGGATTTATCAAAGTATTATCTTTGTTTTATTTTTTTAAAATCATAATTCGATGTCCATGTATGTAATGTATGTTCCATGATTGCTAAACTGACCGGTTCATGGGACTTTCTTCCTTGTAATCATGCCAAGGTATTGAAATAATGCAGTGTCTCAGGGCTTCTGGGGTCGGGGTGTCACAAACAAGTAGTTGAATAGTCAGATCAAGCATCCCTAAAATAAAACCAAACCACGACAACTACAAACCATCTCATGGTAACCAATTTTAAGGCACTAAATATAATATGGTCCATTATTAGAACTACCAAATAAAAAACCTTAAGTGAAAAACTTTGGGAACCTGAAATAAAACATGAGAGCTTCGTACAGACATTGGTTCATAAATTTCGTGATAAAATATTTCACTGTAGGATTTTTTATTATTAATTTAAAAAACAATTTCATTAATTATAGTATGAGATATATATTGAAAATAATTTTTCTCATATAAATTGTTCAAAATAAAATAAATTGTGCTAACCACATTTATAATAAATTACATCAAATTTTTAATAAGGTCAAATACAACTAATTTTATCAAACACTATTAAATATAAAAAATATTGATGATTATCAACATTAAAAAAACAACCCAGAAATTATATTCATATTTTCAATAAAAATCTCTAAATTTTTTCATAATGACCCATCACTTCCCCATAAAATTAAAATAACCAAATAATTTTGAGAATAATTATTTAAGTATAAATAACTCAAACAAATGGAAATGAATCCATATATTACCACCAGGATATCAAAAGACTTGTAAATAATGAATGATGAAACAAAATTGAAGGTTTCATATAACTAGGTCATAAACATGAGGATATGAATGAAAAAAATGTTGGTCTCCAATAATAAAATTTTAAAGAAACTAGAATATTATGGGAAACTCCCAATGAATCATGTAACATGAACATAAATTGGTTACTAAAAATATATTCCACCAAAAAGAAATTAAATAACCCTAATAGTCTTATTTTACTATTTGTGACACATAATCTACTATATGAGTGATTATCTATTTTGGGGAATAATATATCTCTTTGTATCACTCAGCATCAATTGGAAACATTCCCTTGTCATTATATAATATATAATACGGCTTTCACTTATCTAGTTCTCAAACATATATCTCTATGAATCTAATGAAATTAATAAACATAGGTGGTTAAAAAATCAAAGATCACTGATAAAACAAAAAAAATCAATTCACCTTTAACAAACTCATAAGAAACAACATTATTTCGTAATCATTTTGATATATCTATACCTAGTAAGAGGATAAATTAAGAGTCTCACATTTTTTCCAAAAAAGTAATTTATGTTTCCAAATAAGTCTATTTATAAAAACATGATAAGAGTGCCATGAAATATTTCAACAATTTTGAAATATTTCATTAGAACATTTCTCATACCAAAATAGAAAGAATCAAAATAAAACCAATTTTAATTCTAGAAACCTTTTTATTATGATCCATATAAATAACCCATGAAAATACTTTGATTCAGAAAACATCATGTAAAATCATCATTACCTATTTTCGAGTACCCAAATTTGGTCAAATGCAATATATCATGGAAAATATAAAACTCAAGTATCTCAACAATTTTAATGAAAAAATAATACACAAAACATTAATTTAGAAGCATAAAAAAGATGAAATACATTTTTTCAAAGTTTAAAAAACCTAAATAAATTAAAAAAACCCATAAAATAATAACATATTTTAATAATTTAAAAAAAAAGTTATTGTAAATCATCATGAATTATATTTAATTTCCTTTTAATGGAAAGATATAAAAACAAATACCTCATTCTAAATGAAACCATGATAAAAGATATTTTATTTTACGTAAAACTCATAACAATAAAAGGATAAACCTTATATAATCCATAAAAAAATAATCCCTAATTTAGAACCACATTGAATCCCTATTCTCGAATTGATATCCATAAAAGGGGATCTAAATATTCATATATAAGAGGGAAGACTCATGAAACCATGAAATGGGGTCACATGAATTAGTATAAGAATATAATATTCCAAAAACAAAAAAAATTGAATAGAATAAAATGGGTAAAATCATTTCTAAATTAAAACATTGAAACACACATGGTTAGTTAAATTTTGTACCAATTGAGTGGGGGTCTCTATACATAACCCATAGACCTCACATTATTTGGATTCATAGTTACTCTTAACTATGCACCAATTTTGTGGGTCATCCTACTCAAAAAATACTTTATTGTTACTCATAACACCCCACCCAATTTAAAAAACCATGTTCCAAAATTATAAACTCCACTCTCTAAAACAGAATCACTTAATATGATGGAAGCACACTATTTATCCTAACCATTATAAATCCATTTTCAATGATTTTAATCCCAAATCAATCACAATGTTATCACATAAAGTCATATTACTTATACTGAAACCATGTAATACCCATTAACACAAACTATTCACTAAAAAATTCATCACATTAATTATTTCTGAAGTAATTCCAAAACTATAAAACATATATGTTCTTATAAATTATATTTAGTATCTTAAATCCATTCTAGTTTTGTGGTCTTTAATCTATTAAAAAGATAATATTATACTATTGGAATATTGGACATTCCAAAAAAAAGGAAACTGACCCCTAAAATATATGGTCACACATAAAATATTTCATTACAAACAATGTTCATCTAGTGATGTCATGTCTTTTGGAAATTCCTCCTGTAAAGTGGATGTTTTTATATTATTTACAGAAATATTGTCAGTCATTAAAAAAATTCAAATAAAAAGCAAAATTTAAAACATATCTATGATTCTCTATGGTTAAAAAAGGCCTCCACATGATATTTTATTGAAATATATAATCATATAAGTCATTTATTTGATAGTTATAAACATTATAATTACATGATTAGACTAATCATTTCATATATAATGATCCATTGAAATTTTTTATTTTGATTAAGACTATATTTTATTGGTTTTATTATTTATTAAAAAGGAGGTTACTTTTTATGTTACTAAATAATTCACTATATCAGTATCCTAGTGTACCATTGTTAGTTCATATAGCTTCTCTCCACTGATAGAATCATTAAGGTCTATTTCTTTAAGAATTTTATCTTAAAAACGTCAGTGAATCTAATCACATGATTTACAACTAAATTCTCTCAACTCTTATCATTTTAATAACCATGTTACACACTTATAGGAGGATCATCCATCTAACATACCTTTGATTTACATTAGCATTATTAATAAATTATTTGATTAATGTATAATCAGATTAGATGAATTATTTATTTATAAATAAATATGTATAAATTTTTTTTAATTAAAAAAATATCCACAATAACTTTATTTGTTGTGGTGACATTTATTTTAGTTATTTATAAGGTCTATGAAACATAATCTCTCACCTAAGAGTGTATGAGGATCCTTTTTATTAACACAACCTAAACAAAATGATTTTAAGTGTATCATAATAATTTAATGTGTATATCCTTAGGTAGTGGACTAAATATATGTGTTTTTCATTTTCTTCAATTAAGTCAAATAAAATATGTAACGCAAGATACATCAAACACAAAATCTCTCACCTTATCAAGTAATATATTTAGATGTAAATTTATGTTTATAATGTATCTAATGAACATTTTCTAAAATTCAACATGTCCTAAAAATGAACTAACATGTTTCAAAATGGTGGGGTAAGGTAATATTGAAATGATTTCAATCAATTTATTGTCTAATTAAATTCATTCCTTATAAATTCTCTTTCCAAAAATAGTACCTTCTTCTACAATAAAATGATATTTTCATTATTAAAAAATAATTTTATTTTCAATTCGTACATTTAACGAAATTATTTTCCAGAAATATTTCAAAACATTCAATTAAAATGGTTAATTTATTGAATAAAACTAAAATAATCAATCAGGAAAATAAATATTCATACCATGTAGCGTTGGAATGTTAATCATGATTTTAATACACTAAATATCATTATTTTTTTATGAAAATGTGTGAAAGATAAATTTTAATGTGGATTTATCTTGATATTTTGGTGCTAGTGGTAACTAAATATGTCTATAGAATACATCATGGAAGTAATAATGTACCTTCCCAACTAGTATTTCTCAAATTAAATCTATATAAAGGGTGAAAATTAGGTCTTTTTCAGACACATAGATCCATATTTTTATATACAATGCATACACTCCAACTATTCTAAACCTAATAGGACACCATATCATTTTCCTCATTTTACGAAATGGTGAATCTATCCAATTTTGTAATAATATTAATGGGGGACACCCGCTAGTAGGTTGAAATGAGATATATGATTAAATCTCTGAATTGTCTTCTAATTTAATTTTTATATCATTTGAAAGGGTTAGGTTGTAGATTTTATCTCACAGGTAAAAAATAATTTTATAGTAGAATATGGTGTATAGAAACTGTGGAACTAATCCAATGGATGTCTCCTAATGAACAACCTATAGACACATGATTTTGTTTTAGAATATTCAATTGTTTTTTCATTTGTTTAGTTTCTAAATTATTTGAGATTATCTAGGGAACATTCTCAACTTCTTTTAGAAATTGATATTTCTAAGTGGATGGTGTTAACTTATGTAATCATTTAAGTGGGATTTCTAATGATATTTTCAACATAATATTTTACAATATATAATTATTTATAAGTAATGAAGAAACAATAGTAATAGATTTAGGTATATTACATAAATATTATTCATCTATATCATTGAGATATTCTCTATACATATCATACTCTATAATTAATTCATTTTGGAAATTATATTTATAATAAATATTAAGTTATTCAAAGGATTATATATTATTGATTAAATCAACCATAATTTTTGTTTTTTTAATATAATAGGAAATTTCAAAATTTAAAATTATAAAAATTCATTTTTCTTCATGAAGGTATTTCATTGAATCCAAAATACAAAAATAAAATAACTTTTGTACAAAATAAATAGAAAGTATTCCTTTAAAAATAATTTTTATAGTCATAGAATATTTTATGAATGGACTAACTAATATTAGGAGAAATTGACTATTATACATTTCCAACGATGTTTAGGATATAAAAAATAATTGGAAAAAATTAATTCATTCTCCATTAATATAATATTCTGCAAAACTCTAATGGGTAGAAAATGGTATTGTTTATTTTTATATAGAAAATCTAGTAAAATTGAGTTCTCATACCTATATGGAATTACAAAATGAATGACACATAACATAGATTTAATATCCAAAATCACATAGTGCATTATTATAATTAATCTCTCATACGGTGCACATTATAGTAATAGTTTCCATGACTTGACATTTCTAATGTGGATGTGGGGTTATTAGAGAACAAAATTATTTAATTTAGGCTCAACATTTCATCACATTGATATTTTATTTTCTTGGTGCATATGTCTATAAGAAACATTACATAACTTCATATTTTGTTTATGTAATCCAATAAGTGGATTCCAACATGCACATTTATGAATGTCTTGAGCATTTCTAATGGTAGGTCTTCTTTACCAGACTTCTCAAGTGGGATAATTATTTAATGAAAGGATATTACAGGTTGAGTAATAACATACATATTGAATTATACATTATATTGTGTTATTTTTAGTAACTCAATAGTCCCCTCTTCATCTTGTTCATTTATAGGGATATGTTCTTCCTCCTCAGGATGTTCACTTCCAAATACAGCTTCCATGGTTGGTTCTTCAAAAACATTCACATACCTTTTACTTATAAAGTGATGTGACTTACATTTAACATTGTAATAGGGATTTATTGGGTAAGGATATTACCTGATCATTAATTTACAAATTTTTCTAGGGTAAATATGATCTATCAAAACTAACCCTTCTACTCTTTAAGATGTTACCCATGACATGTGATGTTACAATATTTATGACTTCAGTAATCCACCATATGTCTCAAAAGTTCTGTCATAGGATTTTATTGGGTCTATCCTTATAGATGGTCACATGTATAAGGTTGGGAGCAATTTCTATTGACTGAGAGTGGTTGGATATTGAAATGTTTCTTGGAGGGGTTTCTATTAAGGCAATTGGTTTATGGCTCCATACTAAATCATAGATTAGTCCATGAATCTGTGATTTTTGGTTTGTTATAGGTACTAATAGTACTATATAGAATTACAAATGTCGTTTTGTTGATGAAATCCATAAGTGAAATGATCTAGGGAATTGAAATATTGACATTCATGTGAGGGTGAGGATGGTGGAGCTTCATAAAATTTCATAAATTCTAACTATCTCACAATATTAGTTAGTTCATCAATTTTAGTTTCATTTAAAGGAGTTTTAGTAGTCTTTACATCATTTAAACTTCTAGTAGAGGAATCTATACCGGATTTTTTAGAGATTTGTGATATCCTCTCTATCAGTTCAATGAATTTAGATAGTGATATATATATCAATAATCCCTCTAAGAAAGAATCCAACATGTTTCCATCATTATCTAGTTGTCCTTTGTAAAAGAAAACCAAGAAATGATTCTTTTTAAATAGTTAGGGCGGGAAGGAGGATGTCATCCTTTTAATTCTATCTGAAAATATATATAGATTTTTTCATATACTATCTTGATATAATATTCAACCTCTCCAATTTGGATAATCATTAACGGAAATAAAAAATTTATTGGAAGGCACATTGGAGTTCATCCCATATGGATGCTTCTTTAAGATACATGTTTTGCACCCACTATTTAGTGGACCATTTAATTTATAAGTGAATAAATTATGAATAATATAAGCATCTATGGATCCTTTATGTGTTAAGTTACTACAAATTTTTTTAAATTCCCTCTCTTTTTATTTATGGTCCTCTCCATGCAAGACATGAACCTTGGGTAGAAATTGGGTCCTTCCAGTCATTAATTCATTGATATATTGATTATTTTTTAAAATCCAATTTTTACTAAAATTAGGTCAATACAACTCTCTTCATGTTCTATTAAATTTAGATAGGTTTCATTATATTATATCAATTACTATAATTAATTTTGTATAATTAAAAAAGGATAAATATTCTATATGTGTTATTATTAAAAATATATATCCACTTGTTTAGTTATTATTATATTTGTAACACATTCTAGAAAAGTTCAGCTAACCTATACATGAAAAATAAATAAGTGATATGAACTAGACCATGGCAACTAATAAAAAAATAAAAACAAATAATCAAGTGAAAGACTGAACTTCAAACTGGCTCTAAGAAAATAATTTTAGGTTGATTTGGTTTCAATCATGTAGATCATAAAAAGAAATTCATAATCACAGTTAAATATAGTAAATTATTTGGCTCTATTTTTCTTTAAAGAGAATGGAGATTTTAGTATAATTTTCTTTATGTGTTGTAACCAAAAATATTTCCCTCACATTTATATTATATAATAATTTAATTTACCTCCACAACACTCTCTCTTTCTCTGTCTCTCTCACATTTATCAGATGAAATCCCAATTAATTACCCTCTCTTTGTAACTCTTTATAGAATAGAGAAATGTATTAATCATTATATTTAATATTATTTTATATCTATTTGATTAGATATCTCCAATAACACCTGAATCAACCCACATCCTTAAATTATATAGGTAGTGATGATGGTATAGGTGGATAGTTTGTGAATACCTGTGAATAATTGAAGAAGAATCTAAATACAATGATCAATGTTAATATTTTATTTATTGAGAAATAAAACACTTTTAGAAAAATTTTGTAGAATATATTTAATAAATAATCACATAATTAGTTAATTGTGGGAGGTATAATCTCATTTGTAGTTCAACATTGGGTATATTTCACTATAATTTTAGAAGGATAATAGTTGAAATTAATTAATTAAAATGATCTCCTACAGAAATATCATCCCACTCAATCGATGGGTATCCCCTAATATAGATAATGGAAATATGATTTATATAAGTATCAGAATAATCTAGGTCCCTCTCATGCCTCAATATATCCCACATAAGATGCATATACTTCTTATACTTCCTTGAGTAATCTTATCAACTATAGAATCTTCCTGAATTTCAATTCCCCACTCACACCATCCACTATCTTACACTTGTACTATTCAGAGATAATGATTTCTTTAACAGTAATCCCTCAGATATTCTTATTATTTGAAAACTAACCCACAATCTAAAATTATTCTTCCATTATCTGGGATCCACATCGAATATTTGGAACAGTTTCTCATTATTTGGGTAGACCTTAGGATAAAATGAAATTTGGGATAAAATAATTTTATATCAATAATTTCATTTTTTAATACAATGTCTTAAAAAGAGAAAAATTTCCCATTCAAACACTCTTGAGGAAGGCGTATGCTCGACTCACATGTCTTAATAGTTTTTGGAATGTATTATTTTACTTTTACATATTATGAGACTCAAAATTAAGAAACTCTAATGTCAAATGTGATAAGACCATGTCATAAAAAGAAGGAGAAGAAAATCCTAATGTGATGGATGAAGTTTTTTTTATCCTATGAAACATATTAAAAATATGTCAACAAAAATATAACGCAATAACTATGAATACTAACACACATTGTAAATGTATTATAGTCTGTATTGAATAACATATAAAACAATAATAACCCATGATGTTTCATGATTTAGGAAAACACACAAGTTATACACACATATAAATTCTTATGCATATTGAATCCTATATTTTATGGGAGATCATTGAAATTCATACATGCTACCTATTTTGGAATTTCAATCCTCAAACACATAATCCTTGAAAACAAAAATATCATATTGGTTTTTACTAATATATTCTTGAATTAAATTAAAATAATTGTATAAATATTAAAATGTAATCTATATTAATAAAAAATCATTGTTTTTATTTTCAAATAATTAAAAATATGAATAAATATCACAAAATAATGATTTAATCCATTTTTTTCAAAATTGACATTACCTCCAATTTTGACACATATATTATAAATTAAATTCAAGAAATGGTGAAAATATTTTAAAATTATTAAAAAAATAATATTATTGGAATGATTATATCTCTTCAAATTTTAACTTCTTCCCACGTTTAATTTACTTATTATGAGAAATTGACAATAAATTTTACTCTAAAATTCGATATTGGCAAAAAGAAAGAAATTTCTAGCATAATATTTCACTTCATAATAATTGGAAAAAATTATGAGGATTGAATTCACGAAAAACGAAAATTTATCTATTTGAGAAAAATAAAAAATATTTGGATGAATAATTTAATAATAGAAAATTAAAAAATAATATCTACTAAAAATTGATTATATTTTGTAGGAAATTTTTTGGGATATATCATATAAAAGGTAATTATATTTAATATTATAGAAATATACTCCGTATACAAGCTCTATGGAGTTTAATGTAACATAAATTAAATTAATATAAAATTAATATCTTAATAATAGTCCACAAATTTCTTTTATAGATGTAATGTTCAAGAAGTAATAAGTATTTTCTTGTGCAAAACAAAGATAAGAGTATTCAATTATATTTTTGATGAAAATGGGAATTTGTGTTAGAAGTGTGGGAAACCTAAAGGTATATTATAAAATTAAACAATAATAATATAATCTCAAGAGGAAAAATCCGAGGAGAGAACATAGCAATTTGAGGAAGAATACTAATTTATTTCTTAAAATAAGGAATATCCTCAAAAAGAAGTCATTGAAATAATGTAGGTGACCATGTAGTCCATGAATAATCATATTAAAAAACAGAAACACAAGCTTGAAGATATCTTCTAGATATTAAGATTTGTAGGATGGTATATCATAGTATAGATTCAACTCTCAACCTTCATATTATCAATGAAGAGTTTGGTATCCTCTCTTTATTCCCTTAAATATTATGGGTGTTTTAATAAGTTGCGATTTGAAAGAAATAATATAAATTGATATAAATATTTCTATTGTAGTTATTATACATTAAATATAGATAACTATCATGGAACACATAAACTGTTAAGAGAAATAAGGAATTTTATCCATTAATATTGTCATAACATAAAGAATATGCTTCCAAAGAGGTGATATTCAACGAAAATATGTAATTTGGAAACATATTAAAATTGGGTATTGTGGTAATTTATCCTCTCATTAAATTATTGGTGTTATTCAATGAAATATAATTATTATGTGGGATTGAAGGTTAATGATAGTGAATATTTTAAATGGGAATGATATGACATTAACTTGAATTATTTTCAAATTTTTGTTAGAGATTACTTCAAGTTATACACTTAATGAAAAAATATTTTTTTAACCCCTAATAAGAGACACTCAAAGTACATTGACATGTAGATAGTTCATGTATATAATTTTTTTTTAGCTAAATCACTCGTATTTTATATGTCATGTAAGACCATGTAAACATATAGTTTCTTAACATTACAATCGTAAATATGTTTTGTGTTCTTCAATCCATTTCTCAAAATTGTTGATTAGGATATTATATTCAATAATGGAGTGAGAATAAGTTTCATGGGAATCCTATATGAAGCTTGGAGAGTGAGGAATTATTTACCATGCACTTATATTTTCATTTATAATCAATAAAGGGGTAATTATATGACAAATATTTCATTTTACACATATCATAACATTATTTTAAACATATATAGCCATCTATTACATTATATGGATCATAATTGCTAGTGTCTCGAGGAGATAAATACCATAAATCTAAAAATATAAGATTAAATAAATTAATTATTCATTTATCATCCATTATGAGCTTATAACATCCATTGATCCCTTATTTCTTCATAGGATAGCCTGGGGATAACTTGAACAAATGAATAAGCTAAAAATCCCAATTAGGGAATAAGTATAAAAATTAAACGATGTTCATGGGTTAGAAGGAATAAAATAATGACATAATGGTAGGGAACACGAATAAACATTTAGAATAACAATATGTATAATATGGTAACATATAATCCTTGAATCATATGAATGTGGAAATAACATATAACATGACATAAACATGAGACAAGGCTAACTTCCAAACTATATAACATGCTGGACAAGGTCGTATAAATGAATCGGGTTGAATCCCTATCCCAACATGACGTCTCATGATACAAAATAATAACCAATGTAGTAGAGAACTATCTTGGCACACCCATCTTAACATATTCCTGATTATTTGTGCCACATGAATAATTATACAAAAATAATTAAACATAACATATGGGTAACCCATGGAAACAAATGGGTATCATAATCATATCATAAGATATTAAAAATAGGTGTATCATAAAAGAGTACATGAAAGAAAATATCTATAACATACAAGGAAATTTATAAATTAAATTAGGTATAAATATTGATAAATGGTGTCCCACTAAATTGAAATCATTTTAAATTATTTTTTAGGAATCTTTATTAATTATCTACTTTAATGAAGTTTTGAGGAAAACTATTAATGAATCATTAAAATGGAAAAGTTATAATTTTTTGAATAAAAAATTAATTTAAAGATGATAATTTTTCATTATAAAAAATTGGATTTACTAAAAATAACGATTTATTGTAATATGTTATCAACATCATATGATAATTGGTAAAAAATTTGGAAGTTCCCTTGAATCGAGTTTCCTTTTTAGGAATATTTGAGAAGGGGCCATTATAAATCAAGTAAAACCCCACCAATGAACGATGATATAATCTAGATACATGAGTTTAGAACATATAAACAAACATTATAATATTTCTTTAAAATAATAAGAATTACATAGTAAAAAATTGAGATAATGAGTAACTCTAAGGAAAAGTGATGTGTTCGTTTAGAATCCCATACATTATGTATAAAATTGTTATTCATTTGATCTTAATGACTTAGATAATCAAATTTAATTAATATATTAATAATTATAGACCCATTTATACATGATTTTTATGTATACTAACCTTATTATGTTAATTTATGAAATTTTATTAGTTTAGATATATAATGTCATCGGTTTAGAGCCTTGGTTTCCTCTGTTTTCATGATCAGTTTACTTGTATATATGTATGATAGTTCATGTATAGTGGGTGTAATTATCCATAATTGAACATATATGTTATTAATAAACAAATTTTTTTAATATATATATATATATATAGTTTATTTTGTTTCCAAATATGAGGAGGAATAAATATATATCATGTCATTAATAATTGTTTAGATAAATTTTACCGATTTTTTTATCACAACCAACTACTTTTGTTCTATTATTTAATATCATGTATATATATGGGTTCCGAAAAATTAAATAAGATAAAATAAATATATTATAATCGGTTTTAGCCATAAAAATGGATTTAGGACGACTTGGATGGTGGTAAAATAAATTGAAAACCAGTCGATCATGAATGCGAAAAATTTACAAATCACAGATTATGTTTTCATTTTAAGTATAAAAGGAGTTGGAAAGAGAGATGATGATTAATCATTGCATTTAAAAATTAATAATATAATATATATATCTTACTGGGGTTGTCATTAAATTTTAATAGGGGGAGGTTAGGAGAGATAAAATGGAACCTGAAAATAAATAAAAAAGAAAAGAAAGAGTTGTTAACCTTTTTATTCATTTTTCTTGAGAACCTCTATAAAAGACTATTTTTGGTCTATTTCTAAGTACAAAAGATCATGGACGTGGGGGAGGGTCTTGGGGAAATGATTGGGTAAAATTAGGATGAAGATAATTTCTTGATAGGTGTGAGGAAAATAGGCGGTGAGGCGAGGTATTTATATTGGAGGAGAGGGGTGTTTTATCGATATTTTAATTATTAGTTTAATATTTTTATCTCATGACTATGAATAGATTGATCTTTATCATCAAATATAATCAAATAATGAATTATAGTTCAATATTTTGGTCCTACAGTGGCCTTACATAATCTATGACTCAATAATTAACATATTTATCTTATTTTGTAAATTATCATATTTTACTATTCATAGAAAATTCATGTATTTTAGAAAAATAAAAAAACATCACCCTAATCATTTTTAAATGTATTCAAATTAAAAATCAATTCCATTTTATGAAAATAAATTTATAAATATGTGTAATTAAATTTTAATTAAAATTATTATTTACATGGAATGTACATATTTTATAATTATAACTGATTGAAAACACCTTGATATTTTACATAAGAAACTATAAAATTAATCTACAATCATAGGATATAAAAATATTAATATATGAATATATTTAATGAAAACAAATTTTCTTTTTAATTTATTATATTAATCATATAATTATAATTAAATATTCATGACTTATAAAAATTCTATCACAAAATTAATAATTTTTAACCCATTTATTTTATTCGACTAGGATATTATTTATACCATACATTCATTTATAAGATGAATAAATTTAATTTTTACATTTATGGATGACTTTAATAGTTATTTTTCCAGTTTACTATTAAAAAGTTTTATATTACTATTCATAAGGATAACATTTCTATTCCAAAGGGTAATGTTACTACTCCCCAAAAAATTAATCATGATCTTATTAGACTCTAAATATCTTAGTGAACACAACTATGTAGGTCTATTTAATGAAATTAAATTAACAGAATTAGAAAATTCACATTATTGTATTTGTTAAAAATGTCTCCTTTAAATAATTATAAAAATAATGTGTTTTTCATATAGACTAAGTGTTGGATTCTATACAGGATATGTCATATTTATTTGTATATCCATAGAGTATTACTGTCTACCCCCTTATAAGATTTCGACATGAAAATATAGATTTACATTCTATGTTGAAAAAAGGATAGGGTAGTTCTCCTATTAACATCCATAAACATGATAAGAAAAATTAAATTAGGTGGGATTGAGTACATAGCTAATTAGTATATAAAAGGATCATTAAACATAAAAGTGTAAAATTGGAAAAGAAAAGTATATCCTAACTTATGTTTCCTTAGGTTTCAATCTTGTTTAACCATCATTTGTTTCATAACATGTACTCTATTGTGATTTTTTATTCCCTTAATAATGGTTCATAACGATATTATGATTTTATCATAGCATATCCCTCAGGAATGTCAAAACAGGTGGGTATTAAGGTCCATTGTCGTCTAACATGCCACACTGAATAAGGCCCAAAACATATTTTTTTAGTATTTTCTCATATGTATATTTGTTTCAGAACCACATCCACTTATAGTATCCAGATAGGGATGTATTTTCTTGATAAACCACATACTCTATATAAACAAAATATATAGATGTTTTATTATACTAAGTCTTATCCAATGGGTTATGACTAGAGTTATTTATTCCTAATCTCTATAAATAACACAATTTTCCCACTGAAACCAATTATAGAAACCCCGGTATTTTAGAAATATCATTGCATGATTTTAATTATAAATTTCCATCAATTACAAGAAAAATATTGTAAAGTATACTATCATTGGAATATTTGGTACATAAAACTAAAATCATGGTAATAAATAAAAAAATATGTTTATCAATCATCCATTATGAGATTATAAAATCTTTTGAGACCATATATTAGTATAGGATAAACAGGTTATATCATGAACACAGGGGTGAGCTAAAAAGACATGTAAGGGAATATGTATAATAATTAAATATATAACATGGGTTTGAAGGCATAACATGATGACATATGAGAATTTAACATTAATAATCATAAGGAATAATAACATGTATAACATGGGAACATATAATCAAGGAATAATAGTAGTGTGGAAACAACATATAACATTACATAAACATGTTTCAAGTCTTACGACCATGACTATATAACATGGTTGGAAAAGTCCCCTAATGGAATCAAGATCACTCTCTCTTTGTAAAGACCTGTAAATTTCAAGGATTTTTTATTAAATTATTTGGGATTTTATGAGTACGCAGTTTCTGATGGCACCTGATTCTGAGGCCCGGAGTGCCTGAAATCAATTTCCTAAGTTTAGCTCAGGTACATTCAGTAAACGAACGAGTGAGGTTTTCTATCTTTTGAACCGGTTCTCGGAATTGAAATATGAGTGCACCGATGAACTCACATCACCGATAGTTTCTTAAGATTACTTTTACCATTGATGTGTTTTCTTGGGAGAAGAAGTTAAATTTAGGGTTTTAAGGGAGAAGTAAATAAAATTGTGTAGAATTTTATTTTATTATCCTTGGATGTTAAACTCTCTGATGGGAAGTTGTTGGTGGGGCCCACAACCACCCAACATCTAATGTGTGGTTATGAGGGAGGTGGGGTCCATACGAGCACCCATATTTTCACATTCTATAACCCTTAACCCCTTTTAACTCCCATGATAAATACATGGAAACTCCCTATTAAATATTGGTATCATTTAACTGTGTAATTATCCCCTCTCTCCACTTTAATCATGCCATCACACATAATCAATTAATGTGAGTTATGTGTATGACTTTTAAAATTGAAATGCATGGTTTGAAGTTATAAAATAAGATAAGTCTTATTTTATATTGGGGGGTTAGTTGTTGGGTGAAGATGTTGGGGAGAGAGAGCTCTAGTTCCTTCCACAAAGAACATCATCCTATTCGCTGAAAAACACCAAATCCATGAAGAATGATGACACACCTCCTTTTCTTTTCTCCGTGAAAAAAAGGGGAGATGCCGCTTTCTCCTCGGACGCTCTCCGTCGACATCTACAGAACCTCACCCCCGCGACTCCGTTTTCCGCGATGCCCGTCGTTTGACAACATTTGTTGATGTAGTGGTTATTTATGTTCATGATTAATTTAATGTTATTCATTAATTAACTTGGTCTCTTGTTATTGACATAATGGGAGGATATAGGACCGCACAAACATGACCGATCCTCCTCCCCTTTTTATTTGATGATCCTCGTTGAACATTGCGGTGAAGGCGGTGTGGTGCGGTTGCACCACGTGGAAACGAATGAAACCGCAGTTGGAGCAGGCCGCGTCGGTGTTTCACGGTGGCGTCGCGCCGTGCCGGTGAAGCCGAAGGAACCGCGGCCGGAGCGGGCCACAGCGGTGGGGCGCAACACCATCGCTCTGCCCCTGTCGTACAGGAACCTCAACCAATGGCTGTGTTGGTTATTCAATGGGGGGCCGGCAGAGCCGACCGCAGGGGCCACCGGGAGGCGGGACACCCTCGGGTCCAGCAGTTGCAAATTGCCAGCCGGGGGAGGCCGCGCCAACTGGGTGAGGCCGCGCCAGCCAGGCCGGGCAGCGCCATATCGGGCCGGACCCAGACCCGGGTAGGGTCGATCTGGTTCGGGCCGACCCAGGGGGTATTGGGCCTGGTCAGACCGGGCACAAACCCCATATTTTCAGAAATATTTGTTTAAATGTCTATATCATGGGCTACAGACCTCTGATCGATGCACCGTCAGTTGAGTTGGGATCCATGGATCGAGACGGTCGTTTTGGTATATTATACTCAAGCTTTCGGTAATGTTTGGGATTGGCCGAGTTGGTTCGAACTTGAAAACAACCTGGCCCTTGGAGCCGAAACGCTTATAACATAACTACCGGACGTCCGAATGATGTTCCATTATTTACGTTGAATTCCTCTTAGTCAAACAGTTCTTTAGAATTACTACGATTGAGGTTTAGGTGTAGCTAGAGTACTATTGGGTTGGTTTTAACGTAAAAACCAACCAGGCCCCTCGGATGAAAAAACTTGTAACTCTCAGATCGTGCGTCTGATTGCCGCACCTTCTATCGGATTGAGTTCCTATTGATGAGACAGAACATTGTGATACTTCAAATTTGGACTTTGTGACAGTTGATTTATCAACCCCCCTTGGCTCGTTGAGCATACCCTTCCTTAATCGAGCTTGTTGTGTGCAGGAACCCTAGAGCTGGCTGCGACCACGACGATGATGACGAATGTACATGGATCCTACGTGGTTTCGGCAGCGAGGACGACTGTACATGGATCCTATGTGGGTTCGGCAGCGAGGATGATTGTACTTGGATCTTTCGTGGGTTCGGCAGTGATGATGTCTTTATATAGATCCTACGTGGGTTCAACATCGATGGTTACTACACTTGGATCCGACGTGGGTGTGGTAGTGATGACTTCTATACATGGATCCTATGTGGGTTCAACATGAGAGAAGATTCAGAGGCTACATCTATCATCTCCACCCCTCTTCCAGAGTAGTATACCTATGTGAGGTGAGTCTTGACGTTCAATCATTATCATCAATGTGATTGACTTGTTTTCCTGTGTGTATTTGGTCGTGATTTCTTGTATGGATTGGGTTGTACTTGGGATCATGTGTTAGAGTCGAGCATGAATTTATAACTCAGGTATATGTATGGTCATATACCTTAATAGAGTTGGTTGATACTTCATATTTGTATCTTTCCAATGTGGTTTATCCTTTGTGGATTCTAGGAGACCTTCAGGGGTCTCCGGGTCCCTAATGAGTATCATATACTCACCCCTGCATGGGTTATGCCCACACTACGGTGTGTTGGTTTCAGACAACGGAGAGCGTTGATCGTGGTTAAGTCTTGTGGAGCGAGATAGTACCTGGATGTGGACTATCAGGAAGGACTTACACAGAGCGGACAGATAGACCCGGGGAGCCGACGAGACTATCTATACCCACCCTTCACGTGGTAATTCCAGAGGACGACTCAGTGGTTGCTGTTTTACTTCACTGCTGCTATACATTCTTTTCAGTTGTACTATTCTTTCAGTTGGGTTTGTTTTCTAACCCATTTACTTTTCAGCACCTACTTTTGTACTCAATTTACTTAGTGTTTACTTCAACTTGTGTACTCTGTTGTGTTTGTTTACTTATTTAATGGAAATTCCATCCCTTTTATTGGGATTTACGTCTTTGTTGCTAGTCACTAGCCTCTGGCCTATGGAAGGCGGGCTTGGGGTAGTAACGGCATGGGCCCCAAGGATAGGTCGTGACAAATTGGTTTCAGAGTAGTCAGTTCTACCGCAGAACTTTGGACTCTAATAATTTCTTCTTTGGGAAGAAATAATGTTTAGGGTATTGAGTGTGGTTATCAGTGTAGGGAGTCCAGTGTTTGTGTGGTGGATGACGTATCCATACAGTAGGACCCTGACTTTTGATTTCATACTCAGTGCATGAAATCATTGATTGCAAGTCTATTTCAAAATTTCTCCTTGTGATTACTTTGTATCAACTCACCAGGTATACTGTATTAACCGTGGCACACCTATTTCTTTTTAGTATTTCCCCACAATGGTAGATAGATAGCGTTCTAAGTTACGTGCGATATGGAAGCCCACCGAGCGACGAGGCCTCGGTGTAGGGCCCCATTACAGCAGAAGCACCGGCGGTACCTCTACCCATCGAGCCACCAATTCAACCAGCCCTAGCAGCTGAGAGTGCACGTCGCATTAGTGCACTGCACATTATTCATCATTAGATACTGACTAGGTTCTACGGGTAGACGAACCCTCAGGTAGCTGAGGATTGGCTAGTGGCTGTTTTTCGAGTCTTCAAATCTGTAGGGACACCAGCTGACCTCATGGTGATCCTTGCAGCGAGTCTCCTGCATGCAGCAGTAGGTAGATAGTGGATCCTGATGATCCAGGTGCACGATGAGGCATCTCTTCTTTTCTTTGACATCGAGAGCCTCTTCTACTCAGAGTTCATTCCTGCCACCCTCTTTACTGTGCGCCATCAGGAGTTACTACAAATGAGGCAGGGCAGCATAACAGAAGCCTAGTACTCGGTGAGGTTTACCGATCTTTCGCGCTACTCCACAGACATGGTACGAGACATATTTGTCCAGCCCAGAACCCTCAAGAAGGGACGGAGGCATGAGATCAGGGCATCGATGATATCCATCATTATTATGATGCATGCATGAGTACCGGTGTAAGCCCTTCTTATGGAGAGCTTTCTTGCTGAGCCTTCACCAGAAGAGAGACCTACCATAGGGTGGTACGTAAAGGATTCTTCTGCAGGTGATAGTAGACAGCCGTTGCAGAGGTCCAAAAGGACTAGACCATCAAGTGGACAACCTCAGGATACTGGTTTGGAAGTGTGGGGCACACACAGTAGAGCCCGTCATTCGAGAGTCAGACAATGCTATGAAGGAGGCGGGCAGGGCCATATGGCTCGTGACTGCCCGACCCGCCATGCAGAGGATCAGAAGACAGTTGAGGGACCACCTAGGCAGAGGGAGAGGTATGACTGTGGCAATCCGTAGGGAGTAGGAGGACGAGGCAGATGTGCTGGCCGAGAAGCGGGTGGTGGGTGATGCTTTGAGGCTCTACCCCCACCACCACTAGGAGGTCCACCCCGACCACAGGGAGCTGGAGGACAGAGGCAGGCTCAACTTTAGGCAGTGGAGGCCTATGACCACGGTGCATCTGAGATGATTTGATGTACTATCTATGACTACTCCACCCTTGCTGCAGTTCTTATAGATACAGGTGCGATTCATTATTTATTGCCGCTTCCCTTTTTGGGATTTGGGAGATTCTGACAGAGTCTTTGGCTCGATCCTTACGGCTAGAGACTCCTACGGGAGTAGACTCAATGATTACACACTAGTTTCAGCGGTGTGAGATTACTCTAGGAGGTGAGAGCTTCGACTGGTATCTTCTTGTAGCGGCATTGAGGCCTTACGACGTAATCTTGGGCATGGATTTTTTATCTACAGTCCATTCTCAAATCAATTGTATTATGCACAAGTTTCGATGTGTCCGCACAGATGGGAGTAGGTTCACCTTCACCGGTGTGAAGGGAGCCTTTGCAGCACAGTATGGACTCAAACAGAGGAGAGGGTAGCCGATCAGTCATCAGTTGGCTAGTCTCATCTTGGGAGAAGTTGATGTGAGTAGTATGAGTTTTCCTGTTGTGGTGGATCAGTATACATACGTTTTACCAAACTACATTCTAGGACTACTCCCTCATAGAGGGGTAGACTTCTATATTGACCTGTACCCTGGGACAACCCTGATATCTACTCTAGCATATCGGATGGCTCCTACTAATATTCTTGAGCTGCAGGAATACCTAGAGGACTTGCAGGTCAATGTATTTATTCGACCCAGTGTTTCACCCTAGGTTTCCTCAATTTTTTCGCCAAGAAGGCAGACTGGAGCATGCGACTGTGTGTCGACTACCGTCGCTTGAACCAGGTTTCCATGAAGAAAAGTATCCACTATCGAGGATTGACGACCTCTTCAATCAACTCAAGGGAGCACGATGGTTCTCGAATATAGACATCAGGTCAGGATATCATCAGCTCAGAGTTCGAGATGAGGATGTGCAGAAGATGGCCTTCAGGTGTCGATATGGCCACTGTGAGTTCTTGGTTATGCATTTCAGAATAAACAACGCTCCAGAAGTATTCATGAGTCTCATTAACA
This sequence comes from Viscum album, assembly GCA_963277665.1. Taxonomy (NCBI): domain Eukaryota; kingdom Viridiplantae; phylum Streptophyta; class Magnoliopsida; order Santalales; family Viscaceae; genus Viscum; species Viscum album. Next base: position 119,050,269 of record OY728127.1, read on the forward strand.
TGATCTTCCAGCCTTCCCTTGATCGATTTGTCATATTCTTCATTGACGACATATTGATATACTCGACTACAGAGGAGGAGCACGCCTACCAATTGCGGGTTGTACTAGACACACTCCGAGAGTACCGAAATTATGGTAAGCTCTCGACGTGTCAGTTCTGGATTTGAGAGGTCCACTTCTTGGGGCGCGTCATCTCATAGGTAGGAGTTGCGGTGGATCCTGTGATGATCGAGGCAGTACTAGCTTGGGAGCCACCCAGGAGTTTGATGGAGGTGAAGAGTTTCCTAGGACCGACTGGGTACAATCAATGATTTGTTCCAGACTTCTATTGATTTTCAACACCACTTTCAGCATTGGCGAAGAAGGGGAAACCCTTCATGTGGTCGGATAGATGTCAGGAGAGAATCCAAGAGATGAGACAGAGATTGGCTAGGGCACCCATCTTGAGTCTACCAGAGGAGGGCGTAGGATATGTAGTTTAGTATGATGCATCAGGTACCAGACTCGGGTGTGTCCAGATGCAGGAGCAGGCAGTGATCTCTTACGGTTCATGATAGTTGAGGAAGCATGAGAATAACTACGTTACCCATGACCTGAAGATAGAAGAAGTGGTATTCTCCTTGATGATGTGTTGGCACTATCTGATGGAAGAGTGCTTTATAGTCTACACTGACCACTAGAGTCTCAGGTACATCTTCTCATAGAAGGACTTAAACCTGAGATAGCAGCGATGGCTCGAGTTTTTCCAGGACTATGACTTTGAGATAGTCTTTACTCTTATGAAGGGGAATGTAGTAGCTGATGCTCTCAGCAGGAGGTCAGGCATTCAGCTACTTGGAGAGGTGACGATGCAGCTAGCCGCATTGCAGATATCCTTCGGGGATAGAGATGGGGAAGCCATTCAACAGTAACTCACAGTCACTCCACTACTTCAGTGGGTCAGAGATACATAGTGTGGGGAAGTTGACTGTGAGACGCGACGTGCACAGATATCTACAAGACATGAACCTGATGGATTTTCTATAGGAAGAGAGCACATCATCCTTTTCAGAGGACGTACCATGGTACCAGTTGCACTACAAGAGGAGCTGCTAAGGTAGTTTCACACATCCCCTTTGGCGGTACATCCAGGTGTAGCGAAGATGTACCAGGATCTCAGACGACATCACTAGTGGTCGGGTATATATAAGGTTGTGGCAGTGTACATTTCTGAATGCCTCACCTACCAACATGTGAAGGTAGAGCACCAAGTACCAGCAGTCATTATACATCCCTTATAGGTCTTAGAGTTGATGTGGGATGGGATATCTATGGATTTCGTGATGGGACTTCAATATACTTCCAGAGGACATGACTCCATCTGGGTGATCATAGAAAGACTCACCAAGACGGCCCACTTCTTACCTATCAGAGAGTAGGGCTCAGTAGAGAGCTTGGTACGCCTCTACGTTTAGCAGATCGTACGGCTTCATGGTGTGCCATCGACTATCATCTCTGATCGAGATGCTCTCTTTACTTCCTAGCTTTGGAAAGGGTTGCAGGAGGAATTTGGGATGTAGCTACGCCTGAGCACCACCTTTCACCCTCAGACGGATGGCCAGATGTGGAGGACCATTCAGAATCTCGAGGACATGCTTCGTGCATGTGTCCTTGACTTTGGTCGTAGCATGTAGAATCAACTACCCATGGTGGAGTTTGAGTACAATGACAGCTACCAGTCCAACATCGGGATGGAACCATATGAGGCATTGTACTACCGTCCTTGCAGATCCCCTATGTGCTGGATAGACCCTGGGGAGTCAGCACTTGTAGGACCAGAGATGGTCCAGGCCACGACGGAGAAGGTACAGATCACCTAGGAGTGGATTAGGACTACTCAGAGCCGACAAAAGTCCTATGCTGACAGAAGGTGGAGACCACTAGATTTCGAGGATGGCGACCACATTTTTTTACGGGTCTCACTTGGACATGGATTACGGAGATTTGGACGGGGTGGCATGTTATCTCCTCGCTTCATCGGACCATTACAGGTTCTCATCAGGATAGGTGATGTGGATTATCGCCTGGCTCTTCCACCTCAATTGCAATGGGGGCACGACGTTTTCCACATATCACAGCTGAGGAGATACGTGCATGACCTGATACATATCCTTGATCATGGGGAGCTGGAAATTGATGACAGGACAACTTTTGCAGAGGTGCCGGTGGAGATCGAGGATCGACCAAAGTGGGTCCTACGTGGATGGAAGATTCCTCTAGTGTGCGTCAGGTGGCATCACGAGAACCTCCCTCAGAGAAGATGGTAGTGGGAGGCTCAGATGCGTGCACAATACCCTCATTTGTTCCCCTAGTTTCTGATGTATTTTTACGGGGACGTAAAGTCATGAGGTGGGTGTAATGTAAAGACTCGTAAATTTCAAGGAAATTTTTTTCTTAAATTATTTGTGATATTACGAGTCCGCAGTTTCTGATGGAATCTGATTCCGAGTCCCAGAGTGCGTGGAATAAATTTTCGAAGATTAGCTCGGGTATGTTCAGTGATCAAATGAGCAGGTTTTTCTATCTTTTGAACCTGTGCACAGAATTGAAATCTGAGGGCACCGATGAATTCACAGCACTGGTATTTGATTAAAATGTCTTTTACCATTGATTTGTTTTCTCGAGAGAAGATGTTAAATTTTTGGATTTTAAGTGATATGTATATAAAATTTTGTACAATTTTATTTTATTAACCTTGGAAGTTAAACTCTCTCATGGGAAGTTGTTGGTGGGGCCGACAACCACCGAACTTCCCATGTGTGGTTATGAGGAATGTGGGTCCTACACTAGCACCCATATTTTCACATTCCATATCCCATAACCCCTTTGAAATCCCATGATAAATAAATGGAAACTCCCCATTAAATATAGGTATCGCTTAATTGTGTAACTCTCCCCTCTCTCCTCTTTAATCAAGCCAACACAATTAATAAATTAATGTGAGTTATGTGTTTGAATTTTAAAATTGAAATATATGGCTTGAAGTAATAAAATAAGATAAGTCTTATTTTATTTTGGCGGGTTAGTTGTTGTGTGAAGATATTGGGGAGAGAGAGCTCGAGTTCCTTCCAGGATAAACTTCATCCTATTCGTCGATGAACTCCTAATCCATGAAGGACGGCGAGACTCCTCCATTTCTTTTCGCCATGACAAAAATGGGAGACACCACTTTCTCCTCGGACTCTTTCCATCGATGTCTAAGGAACCTCACCCCGCAACGCCGTTTTCTTTGACGCACGTCGTTCAACAACTTTTGATAAGGTAGGGGTTATTTACGTTCATGATTAATTTAATGTTCTTTGTAATTATATTGGCCACTAGTTATCAACATAATGGGAGGAGATCGGACTACACAAACATGGACGATCATCCTCCGCTTTTATTTGTTGATCCTCATTGAACTTTGTGGTGAAGGCAATACGGTGTCGTTGCACTGCGCGGAAACGAAAGAAACCGGGGCCGATGTGGTCCACAACGGTGGTACGCGATGCCATCGCGCCGCCCCTGTGAAGCCAAAGGAACTCTGGCCGAAGCGGGCCACGACGGTGGCGAGCGGCGCTGGTCGGACAGGATCGGCGGCCGGCAGAGCCGGCCGCGGACGCCACCTGGAGACGGGACCCCCTCGGGTCCCGCGGTTGCAAAAAGTAGGCCATTAAGGATGGCCTTTTCTGAAACAGGGGGGAGTGACCCCCCCCCCCTTCACACCCTGATCAACAGAGAGCCGAGCCGCGACCACCTTCCAAGATGGGTTGTAATCCGCATGGGTCGGGCCTCCCGCGCAGGGCAGGGCTGCCCGCTCAGGGCTAGGCCGACCGCGCTGGGTCGGACCACTATGGTCGGACCGGGCAGCGCTAGCTGGGCCTGGCCGCACCCAATCGTGCCAGACCCAGAACCGGGTTGGGTCGACCCGGTTCGGGCTGACCCAAGTGTTATTGGGCCGGGTCAGACTGGGCCCAAACCCCCTATTTTCGGGCAGATTTGTTTGAACGTCCATATCTTGGGCTACAGACCTCTGATCGATGCACCATCAGTTGTGTTTGGATCCTTGGATAGAGGCAATCGTTTTGATATATTACACTCAAGCTTTCGGAAATCTTTGTGTATGGACGGGTAGGTTCGAACCCAAAACCAACCTGGCCCTTGGAGCGGAAGCACTTATAACATAATGACCGGACGTCTGAATGACATGTATTCAGTTATGTTGAATTCCTAAAAGTAAGATGGTTCATTATGATTACTCCACTTGAGGTTTGAAAACATTTGGAGTACGGCCAGGTTGGTTTTCACATAAAAACCAACCGGGCCCCTATGACGAAAAAGCCAATAACTCTCAGTCCGAGCGTCTGATTGATGCACTGTCTATCGCGTTGAGTTCCTATTTATGAGATGGAACTTTGTGATACATCAACTCTGGACTTCGGGAAATTTGATTTATCAACCCCCCTGGCTTGTGGAGCGGACCCTGCCGGAATCGAGCGTGCTTTGTGCGGTAACCATAGAGCTAGCTGCGACCGCGACGACGATGACGACAGTACTTGGATCCTATGTGGGTTCAGCAATGAGGATGACTGTAGTTGGATCCTACGTGGTTTCGGTAGTGTGGATAACTTTACATGGATCCTCCATTGGTTAAGCAGTGATGAAGACTGTACTTGGATCCTACGTGGGTTTGGTAGGGATGGTTACGGTATTTGTATCCTACGTGGGTTCGGCAGTGTCGACTTCTATACTTGGATCCTATGTGGGTTCGGCAGGGGAGATAATTCAGATGATACAACTATCATATCCCCCCCCTCTTCATGAGTAGTATAACTGTGTGAGTTGATTCCTGACATTCAATCATTATCGTCGATGTGATTGACTTGCTTTCCTGTGTTGATTGGGTTGTGATTTCCTATGTGGACTGGGTTGTAAATGGGCTCGTGTGTTGGATCTGAGCAGGAATTGATGACTTAGGTATATGTATGGGCATATAACTATGTAGAGTTGGTTGATACTTCATGTTTGTAAATTTCCTTTCCGGTTTATCCTTTGTGGATTCTGGGAGACCATCGGGGGTCTCGGGGTCTCTACTGAGTATCTTATACTCACCCCTGCACGGGATATGCCCGCACTACGTTATGTTGGTTGTAGATGACGAACATCGCTAATCGTCGTTGAGGTTTGTGGAGCGGGATGGTACCCGGAGGTGGACTATCAAGACAGACGTACAGGGAGCGGACAGATGGACCCGAGGAGCGGACAAGACTATCTGTACCCACCCTTCAGGTGGAAATTTCGGGGTATGATTTAGTGGTTGATGTTTTACATTACTCCTTATGTACGTTCTTTTCAGTTGTACTGTACATTCAGTATGTTTTTTATTCTGGCCCATTTACTTTTCATCACCTACTTTTGTACTCATTTTTCTTAGTGTTTATTTCATCTTGTGTACTCTGTTGAGCTTGTTTACTTAATTAAAGGCAATGCCTTCCCTTTTATCGGTATTTATTCCTTTGGTGCTAGTCTCCAGCCCCTGATCTATGGAAGGCGTGCTTGGGGTAGTCACGGCATGGGCCCCGAGGACGGTTCGTGACACCCTGCCATCATGACATGTCATGAAACTAAACATTACCCAATGCATTGTTCCACTATATGGATGCACCCATCATAACACATTCATGAATATGTGTTAAAAATTAATATTTGTACATAAAAAGTAAAACATAACATAAGGGTCACCCCTGAAAACAAATGGTTATAAAAATATTGTCAAATGCATTACAAATCGTCCTATAATAAAAGTGCCTATGGAATAATAGGTACAGAACATACAAAGAAATTATGAAATTTATTTAGGCATAAATAACAATAAATGGTGTCCTTTTTATGTGAGCTCATTTTAAAATACAGTTTACGAAATATTATAAATTATCCACTTTAGTGTAGTTTCATGGGAAAATATTAATGAGTCTTAAAAACAAGAAAAAACCCAATTATGTTCAACAAATAAGAAATGAACCATGATTGTTTTTCATAATAAAAGGGTTATTGTATAAAAACAATGGTTTCTGAAATTATATTATCGACATGACATTATAATGTGTTAGAAATCGATATGTTCCCATAAAATAGTTTTTCATTTCAAAATGATTTGAGAAGGGATCCACATTAAAACATGTATAACCCAATAAATGAAGTATGAAATGATCTAGATACATGAATTATGAATATATAAAAAATTTATTAGATTTATATAAATATATCAAATCATTACATTTGATTAGAGAGAGAGAGAACAAATAAACTGAAGGAAAAATAGGGGGTTCGGGTAGAATCCCATACCGTATGTATGAAATGGTTCAACACATGATCTTAATGTACTAAATAATAAAATTATATTCCCTAAATAATTATGCAATAAAAATTTCTATGTATATTTTATTTAATATACTTTTATTAAGTTCATTTATGGCTTTTTTTGAATGGTTGAGAGATTCAATTTTGTCATTATGGGATGCAGTTTTCCTTGGTTTACATGATCAATTTACTTGTATACATGTACGGAAGTTCATGAAATGTGTGGGTAATTATTCAAAATTTAACTTATATTTTTATTAATAAACAACCATATGTTTAGTTATACATATATGTTGTTTTTTTACATTATATGGGGAGGAATCAGTAGATATAAAATTAATGTTGATTTTTCTAGATTAATTTTTTATTTTTTTCGATCACAATGAACTACTTTTGTCATATTATTTAATATCGTGTAAATATAATCATTCCAGAATAATACATAAGATATAATAAAAATATTGTAATCTATTTTAATAATAAAAAATTTTCCTGATCATCCTTGATGACAGTAAAAGAAATTAAAAACTCATCGTCCATGATTGTGATAAATGAACACGTCATATATGATGTTTTCATTTTTTGTATAAAAAAATGTCAAAGGAGAGATGATGATAAAATATTCTATTAGAATAATAAACTTCCAGAATATGTTAGGAACATGAGTAATCATACCATTTTGATGAGTGTATTTGAGGATGGAAAAATAAAATAAAGAACTCGAAAAGTGATTAAAATAAAAGGAAGAGGGGTTTACCTAATGATTAATTTTTCCGGAGAACCCTTGTGATTGGTTTTGGTAATTTTATATAATTAAAATATCATGGATGTGTTGGAGGGGCTTGGTGAGAGGATATTTCAGAGTTTGGATATTGTTAAATACTTTATAGGTGTGAGGAAATTAGGTGGTGAGGAGTAGTATTAATATTGGAGGAGAGATGTGTTTTCTCAATATTTCAATCATTTTTTTAATATTTCTCAAGACTAAAAATATATTTGGACTTATCATCAAATATTATAAAATAATAATGGATGGATTGATATTTTTTTCATTCATAATCCTATCAGCATCTATGAATCAATAATTAATGTAGTTAGCTTATTTTTAAATTTATCATATTTTACTATTCTTAAAAAAATCAATTATTTTGAAAATTACACAACATTTAACCCTAGCCATTTTTCAATGTGTAGAATTAAAAAAAATAACTCCATTTTATGAAACTAATTTTATATATATGTGACATTAAATTTTTAATTTAAATCATCATTTACGTAGAAAATACACATTTTAAATTTATAATTGATTTTATAACAGATTGAAAAATTTCATAAAATCTTATAAAATTATCTCCTAATATTAAGAAAAATATATATTAATTTATGAATATATTTTCTAATAATAAAATTTCATTAAATTTTCAAATTAATCATAAAATTTTAATTAAATATTTATTACTTAAAAATTTACAAAAACATAATAACTATTAAAACATTCATTTACATAGGATATGATATATTTATATCATACTCTCATTTATAAGATGCCAAAAATTTATTTACACTTGCATGAGAAATGAAACTATTTATTTTCCAGTTTAGTAATCAAAAGAGTCTTATTACTATTTATAAAGAAACATTACTATTCCAAAGGGTCATGATACCAATCAAAAAAGAAAACTAAGTTTATCTTATTAGAATATAAATATCATACTTATTGCAATTTTGTATGTTCATCTTTTTAAATTAAATTAATAGAAATGGAAGAATTATGTTTAATGACTGGGTTATAACTATCTCCTTTAAATAATTATAATAAAAAAGTGTTATTTCATAGATAATTTGTGTTGTGTGAATTACAGTATATATCAAATTTATTTTTAAATCCTTGGGGTGTCAAAAATGAAATTTACTTTATCAATTTATGTTGTACTAAAAATAATAATAAAAGGATATTAAAGATCCAAGTGAATTGTTAAATAATGTTGAAGTTGAGTTATTTTTTATTTTTAATACATCATAAGGAATAATGTAAATTTATGAATAAAATTGAAGTTGAATAGATGATTCTTAATAGTAAGTAGAATTTACATCAGATGTTTATGGAACTGATAATATGTATTGAAAAAACATTATATATAGAATATAGATTTCACTATCTACAATAGTTTCTCTATGGTGTTTATATATATACATCTGATGAAATTTTGAAATGTTATTTATATCCAAGATAACATTAAGAGGAATTTGAGTGGTGGGACGGAAACTATTATGATGGATTTCATGCTTTCTGTTGTTTTCATGTGATTTACATTGGATTTGAAGTGGACCACCATAATTATCTATTATATGATTAACATTTGGTCACAATTTGAGAAATCCAAATACTATTTCTTAACCTATTTGTTTTTTTCCGTAGACTGCATTCTTTAGTTTTGATTTCATCTTTGTATGTAATGTTTCTATGATGATGATAGTTAAGAGTGATTCAGTTGATGTGTGTCAGACCATAAGACCTTTAGGCTGGGTGTTCTACATGTGTACATTTAATATTGTACCACTAGTCTCTATGGTGTTACCTCATAATAAGTATAATATATTACATTTTAATTATTTAATGTTTTTAAGGTTATTTATTTATCCTGAAGTATGAATTTAACTTTGATTTTATATTTCAGTTATGGTTGATCATGGATTTAATGTCCCATTCCTTTCCTCAATACTGGTATCTTTTAATGAATTTCAATGTGGATTTTCTTATTCATTATTATACATGATTAGTGTCTAATGGTTTTAATGGAAATATATCAGTTTTTTTCAATGGTTCATTTAAAAAGATAATATAAATTTTAAATTTGGGTTTTTAAAGGGAAACATTATAGATGAGTATGTTCAATGATGTTTGTTTTGAATCATTTTAAGGGAAATGAAATCCTATCAGACTTTAATTATATTCAACCTAGTGGACATGGATTATTTTATAAAATGAATTAAATATACTTATGGTGGTATCCCGATAGCCTATATATCACAACCAACATACTCATGTTATTGGGTGTAAACTTTTTATTTCATGTGATGGTCCTCAACTATTTGATTTCAGATTGGTTTGGAACCAATATAAATTGAAAATTAGTTTGGGATATTTATTTATTGTAGTGAAATTAAATTCACATGTATTTAGTGGTTTCTGTTGGGTATTAGGCACTCTGGCATTTTTCTTCTTCTTTATTTTATATATTTATTACGTTGTATAGAATGTTTTGTTTTCTGTGTACCTTCTTTTGTGACATTATCATTTCCCTTTTTTGTTATTATTAAATAATATTCCTATTGGTGATATCCACCCATTTTGACACTAATGATAGCGTAGAGATTATTTCCTACCTACTGTGATTCATAAAGTCCCTTGGGACTTTTGGTAGGTCAACTTGGGTACCATGTCAGTTATAACCATTGACCAATTCATCAAAAAATTATATCTATAATGGACGTATCCATTTTAACATATTATTACGTGATTATAATTATAACTATGATTCAAATTCAATCCAAGGTTCGTAATGTCTAATTTATTTGGAAGATTATGTGCATAAAATAGAAAACATTGAACCGAAATAAAAATATTTTTTACTTAAAATTCATAATGAGCTCCGAAATTCCATTGAGAACATGATCTACATAGGTAATGTAAGAAGTACGTGAACAATGGGATGAGCTAAAAATCCCAGTAATGGTATAATAAAATAAATAAAGCATACCACATAGGATTGCTAGTATAATAGAGTGACATAAAAGTCATGGATCATAAATAAACACATGTATCTAAACCATGAATTACATGGGAACATGTAACCATGCCCCCATTATTATAATGAAACAACATACAACATGGAATAATCATGATTCAAGGAAAACAACCAAGTCTATTTCAAATTGCAAACCATGTCACGTAAATGAATCATGTTTACTCATGATCCCAACATGACCTCTTAAGAGACAAAAACATTACTCAATGAATTTGATCTCTAGCCTAGTGATCCCATCATAACATGTGTTGGGAATATATTATATTGAAAATACTATATAAATATTATTGACATTGATTCTAACAAATACCCCTTCATTTTTACTAATGATTTTATTTTTTCTATATTTCCAGAAATTAATGTTCTTTGAAATATTAATTCTAAAATAATATTCAAAGTTTTAATACACATAGAATATTCATCATGATTTCTAAATGTGTTTTAGTGATTCTAGAAATACATTTCATACCCTATGTTTGCGTATGTATTTGTTATCATACCCTGTCATATGGTTTGGAAACACTTTGTTGGGATAAATGTATAGAATATCAAACCAAAGTTGAAGGAATTAGTAATAATTCATATCAAACATTTTTATAATTAATGTATGGTTAGTCAAATATATGTTAAAAATCAATTATTACACCAGATGGATGTACATATGGATTTACATCCATACATTACTATTAAACCCCACGCTATGAAAAGGAAAAAATGGTATACAATGGATATCTATACTATGTAATATAACCCTATGATTGATTTTTATAACAATAGAGATTTATTTCAAGGATTATTTCGTATATTAATGCAATGGTCATGACATAGTTATATAATATGTAAATTAAATCTCATGAGTGATTAATATTATTTTTTAAATTTAAATTACACATATTCAAAGAAGAAAATGATTCATATTCTCATGGGATGTTTTGTATCCTTGGATAATTTAATTTTATATTTACACTTTCATTTTAGTGATTATTGAGGATCATGAATTTTGTAGAAATTTTTCATCTCTATATATTCTGATAACATTTATTTTGAGATATATATATATATGAATGTATTATTTTGAATAGCATTTATAGTGTTACTGCTCCTGAATATCAACTCTGTTATTTTCTCAAATAGGCCTCACATTGAATATATAAATTTTCCAACACATACAGTTGTTAATGGATATTCATATTAATGATAATGTATATCATGTTTTGCATAAAATTTATTCTTATATGATGAATTTAATTTCAAAATAAGAATATCCATATAATATCAATTTCTACTAAAATTGATATGTATAACATGAACACTCATCAAATCAAACACATTTAATTTCATGGAGATTTGACTACTCGAACAATGTAATGGTGGAGTATCAACATCTAGATCTAAGACATATATATTTTTGTTCCCTATATAAGAAATAGAAGAATATTTTTTTTCCTTATTTTAAAAGATCAAATATCTACCCTCAGTTACAGATTTGATGGTCATGTGATAAGAGGACCTTCTTCGTAAAATTCACCAACCTCATATAAGCAGCATTGGAGGAGTTGGATAGGGTATACTTGTTCCCTGAACCACTATGAAATTATTATTTTCTATTCTTTCTATATATCTTCTGCTCATATTTGATAAAAAATAAAATGGTACATACCTTCATAAATTGCAATGATAGTTTAAATCCACAATTGGTTAAGATAATCGAAAAGATAGAATTCACCACTAAATTGTGTATATTAGTATTATTCTGGCCTATATTTTTTTCTTTCAAATGATTGATTTAAGATAAATCCCTAGAAATATAAAATCATAAACAATTATACAAAGAAGATAACAACAGACGTTCTAAATGAAGATATGTCAATGGTTAGAGCTCCTTATTTTTAGGGTAAAAACTATGGATTGTAGAAATCTTAAATGATCATTTACCTGAAGAATAATTGATTCAATGTTTATTCAAATATCATCACTCCATATGTGATTCCTATGAATATAGAATCATTGGATGTTGCAATATAGGCTAAGTATGAAATTACCTATAATGATATGAATGCTATAATTTATGGAATTCATCCTCATGAATTCAATCATGTTTCACAATTCCTTACTACCTATGAAATGTTATAGACAAAAGCTATTGAATATTAAGGAATAGATAACATAATACAGATGATGTATGTTATTGATAATTAAAAAAATTAGCCCTTTTTAATTATTTGTGTTGATAGAATTACTCAAAGGAATAGTCGATTGATAGATATTGTCAATAACATTACTGCCCATGGTGAACCATTTTCACAATCATATAAATCTTTGAATGTACTTGGAGCATAACCCGCATAGTGAAATTGATTATCTCCATAAATTCAACAATAATATTGTGCAAAGAATTTGAATATGAAATAATTAATTAGAATTTTTATGATGTACGAAGTCGAACTACAATATGTAGCAGAAGAACAAAAAAAATTTGAAAATGGGAAATACTTCCCTTAATGTCACATCGAAAAATCATGAATTAAAACCAAAAAAAGATATAAAAATTCAAAATGATTCAGACTCTATGAATTTTGAAATGGAAATGGATCACCTAGCTAGAAATTTCATAAAATACATTAAGAGGAAATGAGGCATTCTAAAATTCTTTAAGAAGGATAAAAGATACAATAGTGAAGTATGATTCTATGGATTTAAGATGTTGTGTCACATTAGACCTGATTTCCCCCAACTAAATTCTAATACAATTAGAACAAAAAATAAATATCAAAAGAAAACCAATTATCAATATAATTATAAGGGATCTATGAAAGATATTTATGGTTTGTCTATGACTCCCCCAAAACTTCAAAATCTTATTTATAAATAGAGCAACAATGTCACATTCTAAAAAATTATTTATAGCTATGGAATTAGAAGTGGTCCAACACTAACACTATTCTACCTCTAACTCTAGTAGTTTTTCAAATATTAAATTTTTTGGATATTGTATAATTATTGAATAGAAATATGATTCATTAATAATGAACAATAAATCATTATAAAAATTAAAAATTTTGTTTTTGGTGAAAGAGACATAATGATAACACAACATGAAGAACTAATTGAAAATTTCCATTCATCCTTATAAAACATTATTAATCATTAAAGATGGATAAAAGTATTACATTATAAATTAGAATCCTATAAAATTTATTTTCTTGTATTTACAAAAGGAAAAATGATTCTTAATGAAATTCTTGGAAATAATTTTTTTTAAAATATTTTAATAGAAATAAAGGGTGAAAAATAAAAATTATATAAAAATTATTTCGTTCCTAATTCAAAAAATTATACCCAATATTACTGTTTAACACATGGTTGTTACACTAAGATCTATTACATGATAAATTCATAATATAGTGGTATGAGAATAATATTTATTTCAAAAAATAAATTTCAAGCATTTGATTTAAATTATTGAAATATTAAGAAGGTTTATATTCCTAGATAATTTCTTGTTGACGCTGCTTGACCCATGAAAATATGGTTAACAAAACAAGTATGTGATTAAAAAATTCTATAGGATAAAGGATTCAATAATGAATATTTTATGGTATATGGACAATGGCTCCTCAAGGAAAATTAGTTGTGACACGTTCAACATCCACACACACACTAAAATTGATGGATGCATTGTCACATTTAGTGGAAATACAAAAGGAAATATTATAGGGATTAAAATTATTGGAGATCAAAAAATAATCTCCATAAATAATGTATTGTATATAACAGGGATTAAGCACAAAATCATATGTATTTCTCAAATTTTTGATGATGTATTTTATGTTTATTTCTATAAAAATTTCTCCATAGTTTTAAAAGATGAATTACTTTATTTAGCACACCATAAACTAACAATGTGTATAATTTGGATCTATATTTTTAAAATAAAAAAATGTGACTATTTTATTGGATATGAAAAATTAGTCAGGGATCTGGGACTGATGACTTGGACATTAATATATATATTCATTGAATAAATTATCAATGAAAAAATTAATTTTTTTTTGTTTTCCTATACATATAGGTGAAAATGATAGATTATGTCATCCATTCCAAATCTGTAAACAAAAAAATCATCAATGAAATCGATAAACACAATTAATTCATATAAACTACTAAAAATTATCATCATGGGTTTTTTTGGACAATACAGAGTTATATGTTTGGATGGTATATTATACATATAGGTTTTAGTTGAGGATTAGTAATGATTTACTTCTTTATATTTTATAAAACAAAAAATATGAGGTATCCTCTGTTTTTGAAAATTTTGTATAATTGTTCAAAATGAAAAGGAATTTAAAATAATTTAATTCTTATGTGATAATGTTGAGGAATTTGAGAACCAATATTTCAATTCTTTTTGCTCAATTATAGGTATTAAACACACCTTCTCTTCACTAATATCACCTTATCAAAATTGGATTGTCGAATATAAAAACAAAACTATTCATGAAATAGAAAGTACTATGCTGAATAAATTTATAATTCCATCCTATTTATGGGAATAATTTGTATGAAAATATTTCTATATAAGTGATAGAGTTTTAATAAGACCAATTATTAAAAAGGCACCCTATGAACTCTAGAATAATATAAAACCTTAGGTAATGTAATTTAATGTTATCAAATGTGGGGTATTTTTCTATAATTATAAGGAAATACTTGGTATTTTTGATAAAAAATATATTGAATAAATATTTCAATGATATTATGATACCTCCAATTTCTATAATTTTTTTTTAAAAAAAACTAAAGGTTTTATGAAGAATCATTTCATGTAAAGTTTGAAGAAATTTTCCCTTTTAATAAAAAGAAAAATCAATTTTATGAAATTACTAAAACCTTTGACAACATGATACATGATTAAATTCTAAAAGATTTAAAAATAATAATGAAATTTAGTCGAGATATGAACAATAAGAAACTGAATAACCTAAAAGTATCTATCCAAAACAATCTAAAACATTAAAGACCATCCTTTAGGAATTGTTAAACGAAAAAAAGTACTAGAGATATAACTATATGAAATATAGGAAACATAGTATAATTATATACCTTTCGATATCAATTAGAAATTAAATATATTGAAGAATCTTTAGAAAATGAGAGTTTGGTGTTTTCCACACAAGAAAAATTGCAATAATTTAGGGCAAATGAATGTTGAAAATGAGTAGAAGGACCATCCAATTATCCAGTAATAGTAATGAATTGGATATTTATAAATAAATAGGATGATCAAGGGATAATTACCAGAAACAATATTTGATAAGAAGCTGGAGGATATAATCAAGAGTAAAGATTAGATTACGATTAGACCATTTAATCTATAGCTAGATTAGAAGTAATTATACTCATTTAAACTTATACATCTCATATTAATTTTAAATTACATCATATTGATTTTAAATCTAATATTTAAATTTATATTTAATAGATGATGTTTATGTTGAACAACTAGCATGTATTGAAATATTTCATAAACCAAAATTATATTTTAAACCTACCAATGTTTATTATGTCCAGAAACAAGCACCAAGATTTTTTTAGGAAATATTAAGCTCATTTTTATTGGAAAATGGTTTTTATAGGGTATTAGTAGATCCTAAACTATTTAAGAAAACTATTTTTATAATATTTTGTTAATAAAAACTTATGTTGATTATTTTATTTTTGGTTCATTAAATAAAAAATATTTTTAATGACTTATCAAATCTAATGAAAAAAATTTGAAATAAGTTTGATTGGATAATTGAATTTACGTTTTGGATTTTAAATTATTCAAAAGGATTATGGAAATGTTCAAAATCAAATAAAATATATTATTTATTTATTGAAAAAATATTGACCTGAAAAAAGTAAGATTTATACAAATCTTATGTGTACCAATATTAAACATGATTTTGATGAAGCTAGAAAACCAATTTAAAACTTTTAATATAAAATTATTATTTGTATATTATTTATTCTTCTAGAAATCTAGATATAATGTTATTTGTGGTCTTCTGTTATAGATTTCAGTCAAATCTAAAATAATCCCATCTCATTGCTTTTAAAACAATATTTATATATTTAAAATTAACTTTTATTCCATCTTCACATTAACCCAAAACATTTTATTTTAGTTTAATTTCATATTCAGATTTCTACATTGAAGGATATAGATTTAACAGAAAAATAACATTAGGAACATATCACTTTTAGTAAAAATTTTAGTATCTTGTTTGAGTAATAGATAACACTCAGTTTCCCTATCAATAGTTGAGGAATAATATATTCCTGATGGTAGTTGTTGTTTACATGTGTTGTTGATGAATCAATCTCTACTATAATTTTTTGTAATTTATAATAATATACTTATTTTATGTGATAATACGAGTGTAAAAAATATTTTAAAAAATCGTATAATTCAGTTTGGGACTAAGAATATGGATATAAGTCATCATTTTTAATATATCACATTATTTAAAAGAAATATATGTAGAATTTTTAAATATTGATTATCAATTATCTGAAATTTTTACTCAAACACATCAGACTATAATTTTATTATTTTAATAAGGGGGAGTTAGGGGTATTAAAATTTAAATGAATACTTGTTAATTTATTTTTAATCATTTTTAAATTTTTTTTATTTAATTATATGTATTTTTTTTTAATTGATGTATTTTTTATCATTAAAACAAGATTATTTTTATTTTAAAATTAAAAAGCAATGAGTATATTATAAATTGAAACGAGAATACAATCAGTCGTATCCCTCTCTCCTTCCCACTACATCGCACCATTTATTATTTCACATTGTCACACTTTTTAGATTATTGAACCCTAACCTATATACATTAACATCTCAAGTAATGGAATCATCTAGAAGAGATGAAGATATTGGTCCATGTAATATTGTCTGACATTTGATATTGTTGAATTTCCTCAAAGGAATGTTAATTGATTTTGACTGGCTGAACCAAATGAATCTCTAATTGAAGACAAATATAAGATTTCAATGCAAAATATTCATTTTTTGTGACAGGAATACAACTATTATTTTTGATATAGATGTTAATGATTTTTCTCAAAAAACAAATTTAGAGTAGAAAATATTGAAGATTAAATTATTTATAATGTTTATCGCAATATGTTTACTATCTGTTCTAATTTTTTTAAGATTTAGGGTAGTCCTAGTGGGAATGAATTTCATTTTTATTTGAAAAATATTGAAGATGATAAATTCAAATCAAATAATATAATGTTTTCTAATAAAAAAACATGAACTGTCCTAAAAATGATGTTATTGGATTTCATTGTTGATCAAAGAGTCTTTATGATGTTCATTCAATATGTAATAGTTACATGAAAGTCTATGTTTGGGAAATTTTTGTATTTAGATATGTATGCTTTGTTTTTAAAAATGGTATGCTGAACTTCAGTAGATATATGTTATGGTATTTGAATCATTTCTGACAGAAGGAAGAGAAGATGTGCTTTGACCCTTATGGATGGATTCTATCTGATTTGTTGCTCATACTGGGAAAGATACGAGACATATCCCTTAGTCATAGATTTCATAATTGAAATATTCTAATGCTCAAACTATCCAAAACATGTGGTTTTGAAAGGAGTGAAAATTGAAAGTTTATTATATCAGTTGTTATTGAAGAACATGATTGGAGAATGGATGGTTCCCAAGGGAGAAATTTTTTTCATTTCATTAGTTTATTGAGTCCAAGGTCCAATAAAAATTTGAATCTAGAATTAATGAGTCTAGTCCTCATCAATGATGAATAATTTCAATAAATTTTTAAGAGCTAGTGGTATTTTCATAAACACAGGAAGAAGAAGGTGCTGAGAAAGCGGCTCATGTAACTGAGAATGTTAATAAAATTTCACAACAGTTATATCAATACATGTATGTTGATCCAAATAATGATCAGGATGCCCCTAAAAATTATTATATAGTTTATTCTGATTCATTTAATGCAGTATTATCTACATTGATAGGGATAACATATATTTTAGAAGAGGATCCATGTTTCTATTTGGTGTAGGTTGATCATACCACAACATAATCTACTAGGACTTATGAATCATTAGAATTAGATCCATAATATTTTTTTCAATGATAAAATTGGGTTAATGAATAGATCATGTCTCAAATAAAAGAGTTAGAAACTAAGAAGAAGAATTTTTAAGAGTTCAAAAGTTCAATATTTCATAGATCAATTTTTTTGGTTCTTCATACTTATTAAACAGAAGTTCAATAATATTTGGTTTCTGTGGTAGAAAATAATGAATTTAAGAGTTCATTAGCTAGGAAAATAAGATATTTAAAGGATTAATATGTTCCTAAATCATATTTTAAGGATCTAAATTAATTTTTGTGAAGATATATTAAATTTATAATTAATAGTCATCAGGATCCATCCATTACTCCAGAACCAAATTCTCTTGAAATCATATAAATATTTGAAGCTATATCTTTATGTTAGTTGATTTCAATGATAGAATAAACACTCTTCTGTGGGATAGTATATCATTTAATGAACTTCTACACAATCAGAGAAATTCGATAAGTCAACTATCCTATAAGGAATCGTAGTGGGGTCCATTTATTCATCAAATGAGAAATTGGATAACAATATTTATTCAATTTGATGAAATTGTTAATGAATTTGTTAAGGTGAATTTTATGGAAATCATTAAGATCGATCATGATTTGAAGAAATTACATCTTTAGTGTATAGATGTTTTCAACATTCATTTTAAATACCTTCTAGTGCTTCTTCTCGATATCCATAGTGTTGCTCAAACCATTGCTTATCCTATTACACCTTCTACCATTGGAGATTCAGATCAATAATAACAATCTGAATTTATACAATCATTTTAGACATTTATTTAGCTTATTATGGGATGTACTCATTATTCCCAAAAACATTTTATCTAAATTTAAATTTACTTTACATTACATTTATTTTTTACATCACCTCATATTATACATTAATAATTTTTTTTTTTTTTTGCTCAAACTTGCACTACCATATCACATATATTATTTTTTCTAACAAGAATACTATAAAATTTCATTATAATTTAGTGAAAAATATAATATGTTGTAATCCATTTTATAGACCTTTTTTATTATATAATAAATTTGGGACGAAAATTTTATAAATACAACATTGTCAACTATTAAGGTATCTAATTTATGTATCTATTTTTTTTTAGTTGAAATTGTACTATGAAAAGAAAATAAATTTGTGGAAAACTATTTTTTTTTAAAACTAGTGTTTTCTTGAAAAATATATTTCCTTAGTTTTTAAAAAAATTTATATTTTTATTTATATTATGTTATATTTTTTTGATGATAAAAAATCGGGAGATTATGGTGCATGTAGTGTCTCAAAAATAACATATAAATATTATTGATTTTGGTGCTCATAAACACCCTTGTTTATTTAACTAATTATATTACATTACATGTATTTTATGAAAATTAATAGTCTTTGTAATTTTTATTTCGGAATACTACTCCTGTTATTAATTCAAATGAGATATTCGTCAAGAGTTAGGAAAGCATTTTAGTGTCTCTTGAAATGTTATTTATACCCTGTGTTCATGTAAGGATTGGAAACCATATGTTTTCATTTGGATTGGAAACACTACATTTGGATAAATTTATAGAATATCAACCCAACATTTATATTAGGAACCATTGTTCATATTAATTGTTCGGATAATGAAATTTTGTTTAATATACTATATTTTTAGAATCAAACCTTATGCCGGAAGGATGAACCTATGAATTCAAATCCCAATGTTTCATTTAAACAGTATTCTATGAAAATTAACCCTATTTTATTCAATTTAACCCTCTGATCCAATGTACAACCCTATGATTGATTTTTAAAACTATATAGATGTTTTTTATGATTTTGTTCGTGATTCATGATACAGTCTTGACAGAGTTACTATTTGTTTAAAATAATTCTTTTAACTTATTAAATGGCTTGATTTTATAAATTCAATGTACCATATTAAATGGAGAAAAGCACTCATATTCTTAAGAGAAACTACAAGTCCCCGGTAAAATTTTTGTTTTTGAATATCCATGTTCATTAAGGAAGTATTTTTGGATCTAGAAAACTAAATAATGTTATCAGATCTATGTATTTTTTCAATTTCTTATGAAAAATATAAAAATAAAAATTTATTCTTGTGAATATATTTTATATTAATGTTGTAACAAATGAATGAGTATTTTTTTTTCTATAATAGGATTCACTTTGGCGATATATATTTTTGACCTCATACTGTTGTTTGTTTTGATATTCAAATTGAATATAATTTCCATTTGAGATCTGTTAAATGTTATTCTAACTTGATGACATTTAATTCTAATGAACAATATCCATATACTGTCAATTTATTCTACAGTTGTAATGTACAACACAAACCATCAAAAAATGAAAATCTTTTGATATATTAGAGTTTAGACTGCTCAGAGTCAATCATGGTGGAGTGGAATATTCTTGATCTATGCTATATATAATTATGTTTCCATTAAAATAACCATAAATCTCTTTTTATCCTTGTTCTAATGGTGTCTACTATCTACACTCAATGGTGGATTTGATGTTATGGTGATAAGAGGACATTTCTTTTAAAATTAACCAAGTCCATAGAGAGGGAATTTTTTTAATGGAATAGGATATTTGTTTGCTTCTAAAAAATATAAATGTAGAGACCCAAAGCATGACGTACATGGATAATACATTACTTTTGCGGAATACATAATAGATAACAAAAACAGACACACAATGATCATAATAGTTTAGTGTCTTTGGAAACTAAGAATAAAATCTTCTAATCGTGGTGAATGATCTTCAATATATCACAATAAAGATCATCCCCTTTTTTTCTTACCTAAAACAATTCATTATATCCTGTGGAAAAGAAAAAATAAAAGGGTTGTGCTCAAATTCCCAGTAAGGGTAAACAGAGAGAACATAAAACAATCCATAAACATTTGAATCCAAAAACATGAACATAAAATCTAAACATCAAAATCATGAGCAAAGACATGAATATTGGAAGTTCGTAAGGAATATATCATAAGGGAACATCAATCATGATAAAATATCATGGGAATAAAACATGTAATTGTGGCAACCATTAAGAACATGATTCGATTTCCATAGTAGCTGAGGCATTGCTGCTAAGACCAACTTAGTGGACAAAGTCCCTTTCTGAATCGAGTTCACTCCTCGTTCCGGTCCTGTATTACTGAACCAGTTTAAATTTACATTCCATCCTTGTCTATCTCATGAGATATAAATCTTTACCCAATGCATTGGAGGGATATATAGGTCCCACACATCTCATAATGAAATCATTCTTACTTGTGACACAAAATAAATAAACATCATTCATAATAACCCAACAAATAAAATGTGTTTCATAAACATCATCCCATCATCACATAATCCATATAAAAGAAATGGATATAATTTCATAATAAGAGAAGTGAAACCATGAAAATCATAGAGACTTTATACTTGAAACATACAGATATGAAATAATTTCATCTTAGATGGAAAATGGTTTTGATAAAACACTTGAAATGAATTCTTGAGGAAAATATCATTTTTTCTTCCAAATCATTTTATTTTAACAAAATTTCTTGCAATTTTAAAATAAAATGATTTTGTTGAGTATAGTCATGGAATCATTTGAAGGATGCTTTATAAAAATAAGTCTTTATAAAACCGTAAAAATCCATTCGTGTCGTATATGTTAACAAATGATTCTTCTCGTACTTTTTCCAAAAATGTCATAAAGTACCTCGTAAAAGAATGATTCCTTACATACCATGTAGTAAAAGTAAAAAAAGGGTAAAAATGACTTTAAACATACATGAATCCATTTTTAAAAAATAGGTACATGGATGATAAATATAACCCCAATAAATACTTACGAATAAGCAATCTCAGATAAAAATTAGATTGCAAAATTATCCCTTAACTTAGGTTGGATATGCTTCCTACGTATCTAAACCACCTGTATAATGATTAAAATAATGTCATTAACTTATTATAGAGTCATATTAATTGTTATTATATCATATATGTTTCACTTATGACATTGTATTACCCGTTCTATTGTAAATTCCATGTTAAAGCTGTGTTTTGGGTAAAATCATTTCATTTATCGTATGTGTTTCGACTTGTCGTTCTTGATATTAATACTTATATCCTGATTTAAATAATTCCAGAATGTAAAAAATTATTTATATATAATATATATTCATCGTATACATATATATATTATAGATCGTTAAAAGGAATGAAATAAACAGTTATTGGAGACGGTAGGACGTACGTACGCATGAACGATGTTTTCGTTTCCTTATTTAATTGAATGAAAATAAATAGATGACATACATAAATATATACATAAATCCATTATCATTCATATATTTCATTATTATTCATTATATAAACTTTATGATCATTCATGTATGGTTAACATGGAGAATAAATCTCATCGCGTCGTGGAGACGGTAGTCCGTACGTATGCACGAGCGATGATATCGTTCCCATAATTATTGAATAGAATTGGGGTGGATGGTATAATATATCAGAATCATTCTGATGTTATAATAGCCATATATAGTTATTATTTACACCATTATATCCATCCATGTAAGGTGTTGTGGGAAAAAATATTTCACCACGGCGTGGAGACGGTATTCCGTACGTACGCACGAGTGGTGAGTTTTTATTCTATAGGATGGATAGATATTGAAATCGGATTGTTTCATATATATAATAACATATCATTATATGAGTTATACTTATGTTATTACTTAATAATTAAAAAACTAATGAAGAACAAGTGGAAGAAGAAATAAAGTTGAATGAATCGGTAACAGACATTAACCCTTCTTTGAAGCGCCTCTTTGAGACCTCCTCTTAAGGCACTAAAATTGGTCTTTTAAGAAGACCAGAACCTCTAGGATGTTTCTATGGAAGTGGAGAAGATAATTTGTCAGGGTTTGGATGAGCTTTAAGGCTCAAATTTGTGTGAGGAAGGGAGGGAGGAGGTACCCTTTTATAAGGGAGGAGAGGGGAACCTTTGGAGATATAAGAAATATTAGTTTATATTAAATACCAACCCCTCATAAAAACATCCAAAATGAATCATATCCGACGATTAGATGAGAAAGGGTTGTAATATCATAAAAAAATAAAATTTAGACATGTTAGGAATTTATTTTAAACATTATCAACTTGATTTATCGTTATTTAATCAATTTATATTTATTTGTGGTAATAACATTCTAAATTTTAAATTATAACAAATAATTACTTAATTGTTGTAAATTGTCCATAATAGTATACTTCATAACATTTTAGACAATATAAATTTAAATTTAAAATTTTTAAATAATTTAGTGATTTTTAAACAATTTTATAATATGTTGTTTTTATAAAATAACAATAATGTCAATTTTGACACTTTTCATTTATTTGAATTTAAATGAAATATATGCCGAAGAAATGTTCTAAATAAAATCTTTAATAGACTCATAAAATGTCATATTTATATATAAAATTATTAGATCACATTAAATAGTTCATATAATATTTATTTTATTATTTTTAAAACCATTTATTTGGTTTATCTCTTAATAAAATAATTACTACAACATTTTTGTATAATTATTTAATATACATATTTTTTGCATAAAAATTAAAAATAAAATCCTATGATGAAGATAAATCTATTAAATTTCACAATAATACTTTTACTCGAATTTATCATCTTAAAATAAAAATATTTAAATTGTTATATTTATTAAATTATGAAGGTGACAACTTTTGAATTATTTAATATAAAATAATATAAGTGTCATAATCGCCTTAATAAGGATCCAAATGGTCAAATATTCATCCAGTGGATGATTGGGGTTTATATATACACTAATAATATGTTTTGTGTAGATTTTTGGTCCCTTTGTTATGATTTACTATTTCAATAAAAACTATATTATTGATTTTTTCACAAAATAAATAATATCTGTATCATTAATGTATAAGACAATAAGGTAATTAAATAACTCTTAAAAATTAAAAATAAATTACCATGAAAAAGAAAAACATCTTATATTTCAAATGAGTATTTATAATAGAATTTATATTCTATATAAATTTATATTTAAAATACATTAATTATTAAAGTTGAGTGAGACATAAATCACATTTCTTTTAAATAAATTAAACTAAAGGTCTTAATCACCTCCAAGTGGGTTCTAATGGATTCAATTTCGACCCAAATCTGACTTAGGACAAATTATGATCATCCAATTGTATTAATACAAGTATTAAGGTAATTTTATAATATTATATTTACTCTTAATTACCCAATTTACCTTTTACTATGGTAAATAAAATTTACCGTTGTTACTATTCATAAATCCAAAAAATAAAAATTAGTCTATTAATATAATTTGGACCCACGGATTCCAAATATGGAATCCATTTTTCCAAATTCAATTCACAGAAGTTGAATAAATTAAATTAAAATTAATCCCCTTGTTTAAAGAAAACGGTTTTTTGATTAAAACATTGCAAAAGATTGAATTTATTTAACTTACGAATTCAATGTAAAATCAAGGCTAATAAAATAAAATATTAAATGGTAAAAATATATTCTATTTATACTTCAAAACCATTCAATATTATAATTTAACAACATATGTCATTACGATGAAAAAAGTTGTTTTTAATTAAAATATAGCATGTTTTTACTATTCATTAAAATATGAAAGTTTTCAGAATAAAATGTAACATTTATCCGAGATAAAATTTTATATAATGATTCAAAATAATAATTTTATTTTGTAAAATTTAACTTATAAACATGTCAAAAACTAGATTTAAAGTGGGTGTGCCATCAAAAGGTGGCAAAACTCCATTTTTTGAAAAATACTTATTTTACCCGATATATTTATTTTGTTCTTAAACAATGTTCTAGAAAATGTATAAAATGAATAATAATGATATTAAATTCAAAATTTAGTTAATACTATTCATAACGGCTAGTTCATAATGATATTATAATAATATAACATTGTTTATTAAAACCCGGTATTGCGTACAACACATGCTATCGTGGAAGGTCGCGATTGCGCGTAATGCAAGCCAAGTCAGGGTTGCGTGTTGTGAAAGACTCCGCCGTTGTTTCGTATAACATAATCCAACCATATTTCATTTATATAGTGAATATACATATATATATATATACACTCAATTTTTCTTAGAATAACTACTATCAAAATTATGTGTTACATGATCCAAGAATAGTGTTGTATGTACTACAAGCTCATACGGTGTTGCGTATAGCGCAAGGTAATATTGTTTTAGCTTACAATACAAGACATAAATGAAATTAAAAGAACATTTTTTAACAAAATCATGGGGTGTTAAATTCTACCCCTCTTAAAATGATTTTTTCCCTCGAAATTCGTCGGGGTTATAAATCGTTTACTATTTATAGAAACCCACATCATAAAAATGAATACTAAAACATAATTTTAAAAACTAAATTCTGAAGTGTAACAATTACCCAATGAAACTCATCACTGGGTTTTCATATAGGAGAACATAGGTGAAAATATGGATATGGAAGAAAAATATAACCATCATGTTCTGATGGAGAGTGATAGAGAACATGGCTATGAAAAAGCCATCAATCGCAAAGCCATAGATTTGTGATGATATAAGGTTCCATCTGATTAATCAGATATAATGGCACTGGGACAACATTTTTGGTTTTCAAGATCATTTCCCTAAAGTTGATGATATTGGAATTAGAATAAATACTTTCATGATTTTGGTATAGTCTCACTGTTGGTCATTCTTTGGACAATTTCCACTTTATCTCTTAAAGAAATGAAGTTGAATTTGTCATTAATGAAGTGTTAGCAGATCATGTGATAGAATGATGGGTCATTCCATCTGTCTCAAACAAAATGTTATAAAAGTTATCAAAAATACATAAGCCCAACTATAGTGAGATTAATCATATATGGTTCCTAAAATGGACATATACCTCATATATCATAATACTTAATATAATAAAACTATTTTCTACTAAACATGGACTTCATGTAGGTCTGTGGTAGGCGATAAAAGCCAGTCACACTTAAATTGTGGGTTTGATTCCCACAGCCTTGTCTGACGCGATGGGCTATCACCCGTCCTGCATGTTCTCCTTTTTCTAAAACTACATTACTATAACATCCCATCAATAATATTAAAAATAGTTTTATCCTTAGACAATATTATCTTATGTCCAACATAATCCATTCCAATCTTTAGGCTTATCTAAAAAACATTGGTCCAAGCTCATAG
The DNA here is from genome assembly GCA_963277665.1 of Viscum album. Lineage (NCBI taxonomy): Eukaryota > Viridiplantae > Streptophyta > Magnoliopsida > Santalales > Viscaceae > Viscum > Viscum album. The sequence continues at coordinate 119,076,919 of OY728127.1, forward strand.
TATAAAGAAAATTATTACTTGAAATTTCACATAACAATCATGTGAATGCCATCATTTATCCCCAATATATCATAAGATATATCTTGTTGGTCAAATTACAAACATGTGAATACCTTAATCATGTATTCTCTTAAAGAATGAATACCCATTGAACCTTAGTGAAAATAATAATTTTGTTAAATTTTAACACTTTCCACATACCAAAATACAAAAAATTATATATACTCAAACAATAATATCACATAGTCCTTATATCAGTAATGAGCTCATGAATACAATAAAAAATCACATTATCTTTGTATCCTTTCATTAAGCCCATATAATCTACTTTCCAAAAATATCTGAATACACTTTCATGGTTACTGGTACCATTCAACATATACTTTCAAATAATTTAGGAAAAACAATAGTGTGACAATACATAGATGATTCTTTATTCCATAGTACCATACATTATTCTTTATAATCATATAATCATTCCACTAACTTCTTGAACCACTCATTGAGCTTCATCATTTCATTCATCTCATATTTCATTTGTAGTATCTTCATCATCATCCACATTAATACTACTCATATGACCATGCTGATTCTCTTCATGAGATTTTCCCTTAGGGAATTGGTTTGAATAATACCCATACATTCCCCATTTAAAACATCTAATCATTGTTGATGTCGTAGCAATACCATTATCCTTTTCCATGCTGTTAACTGAACCTTTTCCTTTGCACTTACTGGATTTGTGTCCTTCTTTTCCACACCCAAAGCATCTTCCAGTTCCTTTGAAACAATCTCTATGATTCCTCTTCCCACATGATTTACATGAGGGAAATTGAACTTTCATTCCTCAATGATCATCATGAAACTCCATCTTTCTCGTATTATCTGAGTCGGGAAACTTACCAAAGTTGAGATTACTGATCATATTATGAGATTTATGATTAGGCATAATAATGATTTTTGGACTAACAAATCCCTTTTCATTTGGTTTCTCATCAACAATATCATTCCATTGTCCGTCAAAACCTCTATTATCGTGAAACTTCCTGTTTCCAGCCATTTTCTAAAACCCAAAAAGAATAGTGTGAGAGGAAAAAATCATGCTAGGGAAAAGAACATAGTAAAGGGGGAGTACCCTCAATAGCTAACATCTTAGGTTAAATTCGAAGATCGTTACCGTAGTTGTATGACTATATCCTATATGTATACTTATCCTTAGGGACATCCCAAGAAATGCCTTAGAAATATCTCTAGGGATCTCACTAACGTTTTCGCGTCCTAGTTTCCAAAGATTGACTAAACCTTTTCTCTAATACCAAATGTAGAGACCCAAAGCATGACGTACATGGACAATACATTACTTATGCGTAATACTTAATACATAACAAAAATAGACACACAAGGATCGTAATAGTTTAGTGTCTTTGGAATCTCGGAATAAAATCTTCTAATCGTGGTGAATGATTTTCAACTTCTCCAAATAAAGATCTTCCGCATTTTTTTCTTACCTAAAACATTTCATTATATCCTGGGGAAAAAAAATCATAAAAAGGGTGAGACTAAATGCCCAGTAAGGGTAAACATAGGGAACATAAAACAATCCATAAACATTTGAATGCAAAAACTTGAACATAAAATCTAAACATCAAAATCTTGATCAAAGACATGAATCTTGTATGTACGTAAGGCATATATCGTAAGGTAACATAAATCATGATAAAATAGCTTGGGAATAAAACATGTAATTGTAGGAACCCTTAAGCACATGATATTATTTCCATAGTAGCTGAGGCATTGCTACCAAGACCATCTTAGTGGACAAAGTCCCTTTCTGAATTGAGTTCACTCCTCATTCCAGTCCTGTATTACTAAACCGGCTTAACTTTCCATTCTATACATGTCTATCTCAGGAAATATAAATCTTCACCCAATTCATTGGAGGGATATATAGGTCCCACCAATATCATAAAAAAATTATTCTTACGTGTGCCACAAAATAAATACACATCATTCATAATAACCCAACAAATAAAATGGGTTTCATAAACATCATCCCATCATCACATAATCCATATAAAATAAATAGATATAATTTCATAATAATAAAAGTGAAACAATTTAAATCATAGAGACTTTATACTTGAAACATTCACATATGAAATAATGTCATCTTAGATGGAAAATGGTTTTGATAAAATAGTTGAAATAAATTCTTGAGGAAAATATACTTTTTTCATCAAAATCAATTTCTTTTCATAAAAGGACAGGAAATTTTAAAAGAAGTGGATATTTTTAGAAAACAGTCATGGAATATTTTGGAGGAATCTTTATGAAATTAAGGCTTTATAAAACCGAAAAAATCCGTTCGTACTGTATAAGTTAACAAAATCATTCTTCTCGTACTTGTTTCGGAAAAGTCAAAAAGTACCTCGTAAAAGAAATATTACTTACATAACATTTAGTAAATGTAAAAAATGGGTAAAAAGAACTTTAAACATACATGATGACATTTTTTGAAAATAGGTACATGGATGATAAATATAACCCCAATAAATACTTACGAATAAGCATTCTCGGAAAAAAATGTGATTGCAAAATTATCCCTTACCTTAGGTCTGATATGCTTCGTACGTATCCAAACCTCCATTATAATGATTTGAATAATGTAATTGACCTATTAATGAATCATATTAATTGTTATGATATCATATATTTTTCACTTATGACTTTATATTACCCGTGATTTTGTAAATTCTAAGTTAAAGCAGCGTTTTGGGTAAAATCATTTCATTAATCGTATGTGTTTTGACTTGTAGTTCTTGATATTAATAGTTATATCCTGATTTACATAATTCCATAATTTAAAACATGATTTATATATAATATATATTAATCATATAAATATATATATTATAGATCGCTAAAAGGAATGAAATACACCGTTCATGGAGACGATAGGTCGTACGTATGCATGAACGTTGTTTTGTTTTCCTTATTAAATTGAATGAAACTAAATAGATGACATAAATATATATATACATAAATCTAGTATAATTAATATATTTAATTATTATTCATTATATAAACTTTATGATCATTCATGTATGGTTAACACTGAGAATGAATCTCATAGCGTCGTGGAGACGGTAGTCCTTACGTACGCACAGGCGATGATACCGTTCCCATAATTATTGAATAGAATTTTAGTTGATGTTATAATATATAAGAATAAGAATTATGTTATAATAACCATATATATTTATTATTTACACCATTATACTCATCCATTTAAGGTGGTGGTGGAAAAACAGTTTACACCACTGCGTGGAGACGATATTCTGTACGTACGCACGCTTGGTGATTTCGTTTTCCGTAGGATGGATAGATAATGAAATAGGGTTGTTTCATACTTATAATGAAATATCAGTATATGAGTTATACTAATGTTATTACTTCATAATGAAACAACTAAAAATGAAGAAGTGGAAGAAGAAATAATGTTGAATGAATCGGTAACGGACATTATCTCTTCTTTGAAGCGCCTCTTTGAGACCTCCTCTTAGGGGACTAAAATTGTACTTTTAAGAAGAAAAAAACCTCTAGGATTTTTCTATGGAAGTGGGGAAGATAATTGGTCAGGGGTTGGCCGAGATATAAGGCTAAATGTGGTGTGAGGAAGAGAGGGTAGAGGTTCCCTTATATAAGGGAGGGGAGGGGCACCTTTGGAAATATAATAAATATTAGTTTATATTAAATCCCAACCACATATAAAAACTTCAAAAATGACTCATATCCGAATATTAGATGAGATAGGGTTGTAATACCATCAACCAATAAAATTTAGACATGTTAGGAATTTATTTTAAACATTATCAACTTGATTTATCTTTATTTAATTAATTTAATTTTATTTGTTGTAATAATATTCTAAATTTTAAATTATAACATATAATTACTTATTTGTTGTGAATTGTCCATAATTTGATACTTTAAAACATTTTAGACCATATAAATTAAAATTTATAATTTTTAAATATTTTTGTGATTTTTAAACAATTTTATAATATGTTATTTTTATAAAATAACAGTAGTGTCAATTTTGAAAATATTCATTTATATGAATTTAAATAAAATATATATACAGAAGATATGTTCGAACTAAAAGTTTTAATAGATTCATAAATTGTCATATGTATCTAGAAAATTATTTGAGCACATTAAATAGTTCATATAATATTTATTTTATTATTTTTGAAACCATTTATTTGGTTTATCTCTTAATAAAATAATTACTACAACATTTTTGTATATTTATTTAATATACTTATATATTGCATAAAAATTAAAAACAAAATCCCATGATGAAGATAAATCTATTACCGTTCTCAATAATAACTTTACTCGAATTTATCATCTTAAAATTACAATATTTAAATTGTTATATTTATGAAATTATGCAGGTGACAACTTTGGCATCATTTAGAATAAAATAATATAAGTGTCATAATCACCTTAATAAGGAACCAAATGGTACAATATTCTTCTAGTGGATTTTTAGGATTTATATATACACTAATAATAAGTTTTTTTCATATTTTTGGGCCTTTTAATATGACTTAATATTTCAATAAAAACTATATTATTGATTTTTCACTAAATAAATAATTTATGCATCATTAATGTATAAGATAATAAGGTAATTAAATAACTCCTAAAAATTACAAATAAATTACCCTGACAAAGAAAATCATTTTATCTTTTAAATGAGTTTTTATAACAGAAATTATATTCTGTATAAACTTATATTAAAAATACTTTAATTATTAAAGTCGTGTGATACATATTTCACTTTCCTTTAAATAAAATAAACTAAAGGTCTTAACCACCTCCATGTGGGTTCTAATGGATTCCATTTAGACCCAAAAATGACTTAGGACAAATTATAATCATCCAATTGTATTAAAAAAAGTATTAGGATAATTTTATAATATTATATTTACCCTTAATTACCCAATTTACCTTTTATTATGGTAAATAAAATTTACCGTTGTTAATATTCATAAAGACCAAAAATAAAAAGTAGTCTATTAATATAATTTGGACCCATTGATTCCAAATATGGAAACCATTTTTCCAAATTCAATACACATAAGATTCATAAATTAAATTAAAATTAATCTCATTGTCGAAAAAATGGGTTTTTGTTTAAAACATTTGCAAAAGATTGAATTTATTTAACCTGCGAATTCAATGTAAAATCAAGGCTAATGACATAAATTATATGAAATGGTAAAAATATATTCTATTTATACTTTAAAACCATTAAATATTATAATTTAAGAAAATAATTTATTATGATGAAAAAAGTTGTTATAATTAAAATATTGCATGTTTTTACTATTCAATAAAATATGAAACTTATCAGAATAATATGAAAATTTTATACAAGGAAAATTTTTTAATCCTGATTCCAAATAATAATTTTATTTTGTAAAATTTAAATTATAAATGTGTAAAAACTAGATTTAAAGTGGGTGCGCCATCAAAATGCGGCAAAACTGCATTTTTAAAAAAAAATACTTATTTTACCCGAAAAATTTATTTTGTTCTTATACCATGTTCTAGAAAATGTGTAAGATGAATAATAATGTTATAAAATTTAAAATTTAGTTAATACTATTCATAAATGCTAGTTCATAATAATATTATAACATTATATCGTTGTTTAGTAAAACCCGGTATTTCGAACAACACACGCTATCGAGGAAGGTTGCGATTGTGTGTAATACAAGCGTAGTCAGGGTTGCGTGTTTTGTAAGACTCTTACATTGTTTCATATAACAAAATACAACCACATTTCATTTATACATTGAATATATATATATATATACACACTCAATGTTTCGTAGAATAACTACTATCCAAATTGTGTGTTACATGATCCAAAAATAGTGTTGTGTATACTGGAAGCTGACACGGTGTTGCGTATAGTGCATGGTAATCTTGTTGTGGCTTACAACACAAGACATTAATGAAATTAATAGAATATTTTTTTTCACAAAATCTCAGGCTGTAACATTCTACCCCCCTTAAAATGAATTTCTCCGTCGAAATTCGTCTGGGTTATAAATAATTTACTATTTATAAAAACCCACATCATAAAAAGGAATACTAAAACTTAATTTTAAAAACTAAAGTATGAAATTTAACAATTACCCAAAGAAACTCATCACTGGGTTTCCATATAGGAGAACATAGGTGAAAATTTGGATATGGAAGAAAAATCTAACCATCAAGCTCTGATGGAGAGTGGTAGCGAACATGGCTATGAAAAATCCATCGATCACAAAGCCATAGATTTCTGATGATCTATGGTACTATCTGATTCATCGGATATAAGGGCACTATGACACCATTTTCGGTTTTCAAGCTCATTTCCCTAAATTTGATGAAATTGGAATTAGAAGAAATACTTTCGTGATTTTGGTACAGTCTCACCATTGGTGGTTCATTGAACAATTTCCACTTCATCTCTTAAAGAAATGAAGTTGAATTTTTCATTCGTGAAGTGTTAGAAGATAATGTGATAGAATGATGGGTCATTCCATCTGTCTCAAACAAAATGTTATAAAAGTTATCAAAAACACATATGCCCATCTATAGTGAGAGTAATCATATATGGTTCCTAAAATGGACTTATACTTCATATATCATACTACTTAATATAATAAAACTAGTTTCTACTAAACATGGACTTCTTGTAGGTCGGTGGTAGGTGATAAAGGCCAGTCACACTTCAGTTGTGGGTTCGATTCCCACAGCCTTGTCCGACACGACGGGCTGCCGCCCATCCTGCAGGTTTTCCTTTTTCTAAAACTACATTACTATAACATCCCATCAATAATATCGAAAATAGTTCTATCCTTAGACAATATTATCTTATGTCCAACATAATCCATTCCAATATTTAGGCTTATCTAAAACACTTTGGTCCAAGATCATAGTATAAAGAAAATGATTATTTGAAATGTCACATAACAATCATGTGAATGCCATCATTTATCCCCAATATATCATAAGATATATCTTGTTGGTCAAATTATAAACATGTGAATACCATAACCATGTATTCTAATGAAGAATGAATACCCATTGAACCTTAGTGAAAACAATAATGTTATTAAATTTTAACACTTTCAACATACCAAAATCCCAAAAATTCTATATACTCAAACAATAATATCACATAGTCCTTATATCAGTCATGATCTCATGAATAAATCAAAAATCACATTATCTTCTTATCCTTTCATTATGGGAATATAATATACTTTCCAAAAATATATGAATACCCTTTCATGGTTACCATTAACATTCAACATATACATTCAAATAATTTCGGAAAAACAATAGTGTAATAATACTTAGATGATTCTTTATTCCATAGTACCATAAATTATTCTTTATAAACATAAAATCATTCCACTAACTTCTTAAACCATTGATTGAGCTTCATCATTTCTTTCATATCATATTTCATTTGTAGTCTATTCATCATCATCCACATAAATACTACTCATATGACCATGGTGATTATCTTCATGAGATTTTCCCTTAGGGCATTGGTTTTCATAATTCCCATACATTCGACATTTAAAAAATATAATCATTTTTGATGTCGTAGAAATACCATTATCCTTGTCCATGATGTTAACTGAACCTTTTCCTTTTCACTTAATTGCTTCGTGTCCTTCTTTTCCACACCCAAAGCAACTTCCAATTCCATCGAAACAATCTCCCTGATGCCTCATCCCACATTATTTACATGAGAGAAATTGAACTTTCTTTCCTCTATGATCATCATGAAACTCCATCTTTCTCTTATTATCTGAGTTGGGAAACTTACCAAAGTAGAGATTACTGATCATATTATGATATTTTTGATTAGGCATAATAACGATTTTTGGACTTCCAAATCCCTTTTCATTTGGTTTCTCATCAAAAATATCATTCAGTTGTCCGTCAAATCCCCCATTATCGTGAATCTTCATGTTCCCAGCCATTTTATAAAACCCAAAAAGAATAGTGTGAGAGGAAAAAATCATTCTAAGGAAAACAACATAGTAAAGGGGGAGTAACCTCAATATCTAATATCTTAGGTTAAATTCTAATACCGTTACCGTAGTTCTATTACTATATCCTATATGTATACTTATCCTTAGGGACATCCCTAGAAATACCTTAGAAATTTCTCTAGAGATCTCACTAACGTTTTCGCGTCCCAGTTTCCAAAGGTTGACTAATCCTTTTCTCTGATACCATCTATAGAGACACAGAGCTTGACGTACATGGGAAATACATTACTTATTCGGAAAACTTAATACATTACAAAAATAGACACACAAGGATCGTAATAGTTTAGTGTCTTTGGAAACTCTGAATAAAATATTCTAATCATGGTCAAAGATTTTCAACATCTCCAAATAATGATCTTCCACATTTTTTTCTTACCTCAAACATTTCATTATATCCTGGGGAAAAGAAAACATAAAAGGGGTGAGCCTAACTGCCCAGTAAGGGTAAACATAGAGAACATAAAACAATCCATAAACATTTGAATGCAAAAACATGAACATAAAATCTAAACATGAAAATCTTCAGCAAATACATGAATCATGGATGTAAGTAAGGAATATATCATAAGGGAACATCAATCATGATCAAATATAATAGGAATACAACATTTAATTTTTGGGAACCATTAATCACATGATATTATTTCTATAGTAGCCGAGAAATTACTGCCAAGACCATCTTAGTGGACAAAGTCCCTTTCTGAATTGAGTTCACTCCTCGTTTCAGTCCTGTATTACTAAATCGGTATAACTTGTCATTCTAGCCATGTCTATCTCAGAAATATAAATCATCACCCAATGAATTGGTGGGATATATAGGTCCCACACATCTCATAATGAAATCATTCTTACATGGGCCACAAAATAAATACACATCATTCATAATAACCAAACAAATAAAATGGGTTTCATAAACATCATCTCATCATCACATAATCCATATAAAAGAAATGGATATCATTTAATAATAATAAAAGTGAAACAATTTAAATCCTAGATACTTTATACTTGAATCATACACATATGAAATAATGTCATCTTAGATGGAAAATGGTTTTGATAAAACAGTTGAAATAAATTCTTGAGGAAAATATTCTTTTTTCATCAAAATCATTTTCTTTTCAAAAAATGTCATGAAATTTTAAAAGAAAAGGATTTTTTTGAAAATAGTCATGGAATCTTTTGGAGGAAGATTTATGAAATTATATCTTTATAAAACTGTGAAAATCTGTTCATGCCGTATAAGTTAACAAAATCATTCTTCTCATACATTTGCCGGAAAAGTCAAAAAGTACCTCGTAAAAGAAAGATTCCTTACATACCATGTAGTAAAAGTAAAAAATGGGTAAAAATGACATTAAACATAAATGAAACCATTTTTTTAAAACAGTTACATGGATGATAAATATAACCCCAGTAAATACTTACGAATAAGCATTCTCGGATAAAAATGAGATTGCAAAATTATCCCTTAACTTAGGTATGATATGCTTTGTACTTATCCGAACATCCAGTATAATGATTTAAATAATGTCATTGACTTATTAAAGAATCATATTCATTGTTATGATATCATATATGTTTCACTTATGACTTTATATTAACCGTTATTTTGTAAATTCCATGTTAAAGCAGCGTTTTGGGTAAAATCATTTCATTTATTGTATGTGTTTCGACTTTTAGTTCTTGATATTAATACTTATATCCTAATTTACATAATTCCAGAATTTAAAACATGATATATATATATAATATATTTTAATCATAAACATATATATATTATAGATCGCTAAAAGGAATGAAATACACCGTTCATGGAGACGGTAGGTCGTACGTACGCATGAACGTTGTTTTCTTTTCCTTATTGAATTAAATGAAAATAAATAGATGAAATACATATATATATATATATACATAAATCCAGTATAATTACTATATTTCATTATTATTCATTATATAAACTTTATGATCATTCATGTATGGTTAACATGGAGAATGTATCTCATAACGCTGTGGAGTTGGTAGTCCGTACATAAACACGAGCGATGATATCATTCCCATAATTATTGAATAGAATTGGAGTAGATGTTATAATATATCAGAATCATAATGATGTAATTATAACCATATATAGTTATTATTTACACCATTATACCGATCCATGTAATGTGGTGGTGGAAAAACAGTTTACACCACTGCGTGGAGACTGTATTCCGTACGTACGCACACATGGTGATTTTGTTTTCCATAAGATGGATAGATAATGAAATTGGGTTGTTTCATAATTATAATAATATATCAGTATATGAGTTATAATGATTTTATTACTTCATAATTAAACAACTAAAAAAGAAGCAGTGGAAGAAGAAATAATGATGAATGAATCGGTAATGGACATTACCTTTTTTTTGAAGCGCCTCTTTGAGACCTCCTCTTAGGGCACTAAAATTTTACTTTGAAGAAGACAAAAACCTCTAGGACGTTTATATGGAAGTGGAGAAGATAATTGGTTATTGGTTGGCTGATATTGAAGGCTCAATGTGGTATGAGGAAGAGAGGGAAGAGGCGCCCTTTTATGAGGGAGGGGAGGGGAACCTTTTGAAATATACGAAATATTAGTTTATATTAAATCCCAACCCCACATAAAAACTTACAAAATTGATCATATCCGAATATTAGATGAGATAGGGTTGTGATACAATCAACCAATAAAATTTAGACATGTTAGAATTTATTTTAAACATTATCAACTTGATTTATCCTTATTTAATCAATTTAATTTTATTTGTGGTATTAAGATTCTAAATTTTAAATTATATCATATAATTACTTATTTGTGGTTAATTTTCCATAATTTGATAATTAATAACGTTTTAGACCATATAAATTAATATTTATAATATTTAAATATTTTTTTGATTTTTAAACAATTTTATAATATGTTATTTTTATAAAATAACAATAGTGTCAATTTTAAAACTATTCATTTATATGAATTTAAATAAAATATATACATGAATATATGTTTGAAGTAAAAGATTTAATAGATTCATAAAAGGTCATAAGTATCTAGATAATTATTGGAGAACATTAAATAGTTCATATAATATTTATTTTATTATTTTAAAAACCATTTATTTGGTTTATCTCTTAATAAAATAATTACTACAACATTTTTGTATATTTATTTAATATACATATATGTTGCATAAAAATTAAAAATAAAATCATATGGTGAAGATAAATCTATTACCAATCACAATAATACTTTTAGTCGAATTTATCATCTTAAAATCACACTATTTAAATTTTTATATTTATTAAATTATGAAGGTGGCAACTTTGGCATCATTTAAAATAAAATAATATAAGTGTCATAATCGCCTCAATAAGGATCAAAATGGTCAAATATTCTGAACGTGGATTTTTAGGGTTTATATATACACTAATAATAAGTTTTTTTCAGATTTTTGGTCCTTTTGATATGCATTAATATTTCAATAAAAACAATATTATTGATTTTTTACTAAATAAATAATTTCTGCATCATTAATGTATAAGATAATAAGGTAATTAAATAACTCTTGAAAGTTACAAATAAATTACCATGACAAAGGAAATCATTTTATCTTTCAAATGAGTTTTTATAACATAATTTATATTCTTTATAAACTTATATTAAAAATACTTTAATTATTAAAGTTGTGTGAGAAATATTTCACTTTCCTTTAAATAAAATAAACAAAAGGTCTTAATCACCTCCATGTGGGTTCTAATGGATTCCATTTCGACCCAAAAATGACTTAGGACAAATTATAATCATCCAAATGTATTAATAAAATTATTAGTATAATTTTATAATATTATATTTACCCTTAATTACCCAATTTACCTTTTACTATGGTAAATAAAATTTACCGTTGTTACTATTCATAATGCCCAAAAATAATAAGTAGTATTTTAATATAATTTGGACCCATTGATTACAAATATGGAATACTTATTTCCAAATTCAATACACAGAAGTTTCAGAAATTTAATTAAAATTAATCCCATTGTCGAAAGAAAATTGGTTTTTGTTTAAAACATTTGCAAAAGATTGAATTTATTTAACCTACGAATTCAATGTAAAATAAAGGATAATGACATAAATTATACTAAATGGTAAAAATATATTCTATTTATACTTTAAAACCATTAAATATTATAATTTAAACACATAAGTTATTATGATGAATAAAGTTGCTTATATTTAAAATATAGCGTGTTTTTACTATTCAATAAAATATGAAAGTTATCAGAATAATATGAAAAATTTATCCAAGGTAAAATTTTATATCCTGATTCCAAATAATAATTTTATTTTGTAAAATTGAACTTATAAACGTGTGAAAAACTAGATTTAAAGTGGGTGCACCATCAAAAGGCGGCAAAACTGCATTTTTAAAAAAATACTTATTTTACACGAAAAATTTATTTTGTTCTTATACCATGTTCTAGAAAATTTTTTAGATGAATAATAATGATATAAAATTAAAAATTTAGTTAATAAAATTCATAACGGCTAGTTCATAGTAATATTATAACAATATATCGTTGTTTAGTAAAACCTAATTTTTCGATCAACACACGCTATCGAGGAATGATGCGATTGGGTGTAATGCAAGCCTAGTCAGGGGTGCGTGTTGTGTAAGACTCTTCCATTGTTTAGTATAACAAAATACAACCATATATTATTTATACATTGAATATATATATATATACACACAATGATTCGTAGAATAACTACTATCCAAATTGTGTGTTACATGATCCAAGAATAGTGTTGTGTATACTGCAAGCTCACACGGTGTTGCCTATAGTGCAAGGTAATATTGTTGAATCTTACAACACAAGACATCAATAAAATTAAATGAATATTTTTTTCACAAAATCTTGTGCTGTTACACTCTACCCCCCATAAAATTAATTTCTCCCTCGAAATTTGTCGGGGTTATAAATAATTTACTATTTATAGAAACCCATATCATAAAATGGAATACTAAAACGTAATTTTAAAAACTAAAGTATGAAATGTAACAATTAACCAAAGAAACTCATCACTGGGTTTCCATATAGGATACCATAGGTGAAAATATGGATATGGAAGAAAAATCTAACCATCAAGTTCTGATGGAGAGTGGTAGAGAACATGACTATGAAAAAGCCATCAATCACAAAGCCATAGATTTTTGATGATCTAAGGTACCATATGATTCATCGGATATATGGGCACTAGGACACCATTTTTGGTTTTCAAGCCCATTTCCCTAAAGTTGATGAAAATGGAATTAGAAGAAATACTTTTGTGATTTTGGTACAGTCTCACCGTTGGTCGTTCATTGAACAATTTTCACTTCATCTCTTAAATAAATGAAGTTGAATTTGTCATTCGTGAAGTGTTAGCAGATCATGTGATAGAATGATGGTTCATTCCATCTATCTCAAAAAAATGTTATAAAAGTTATCAAAAATACATAAGCCCATCTATAGTGAGAATAATCATATATGGTTCCTAAAATGGACTTATACTTCATATATCATACTTCTTAATATAATAAAACTACTTTCTACTAAACAGGGACTTCTTTTAGGTCAGTGGTAGGCGATAAAGGCCAGTCACACTTCAGTTGTGGGTTCGATTCCCATAGCCATGTCCGACGCGATGGGCTGTCGCCCATCCTACCGGTTTTCCTTTTTCTAAAACTACATTACTATAACATCCCATCAATAATATCGAAAATAGTTATATCCTTAGACAATATTATCTTATGACTAACATAATCCATTCCAATCTTTAGGCTTATCTAAAATACTTCGGTCCAAGATCATATTATAAAGAAAATGATTACTTGAAATGTCAGATAACAATCAGGTGAATGCCATCATTTATCCCATATATATCATAAGATATATCTTCTTGGTCAAATTACAAACATGTGACTACCTGAATCATGTATTCTCTTGAAGAATGAATACCCATTGAACCATAGTGAAAACATTAATGTTTTTAGATTTTAACACTTTCCACATACCAAAATCCCAAAAATTCTATATACTCAAACCATAATATCACTTAGTCCTTATATCAGTCATGAGCTCATGAATACAATCAAACATCTCATTATCTTCTTATCTTTTCATTATGCACATATCATCTACTTTCTAAAAATATCTGAATAACCATTCATGGTTAACGGTACCATTCAACATATACGTTCAAATAATTTAGGAAAAACAATAGTGTGACAATACATAGAAGAATCATTATTCCATAGTAACATACATTATTCCTTATAAACATACAATCATTCCACTAACATCTTAAACCACAGATAGAGATTCATCATTTCTTTCATCTCATATTTCATTTGTAGTCTCTTCATCATCGTCCACATAAATACTACTCATATGACCATGTTGATTCTCTTCATGTGAATTTCCCTTAGGGCATTGGTTTGCATAATGCCCATAAATTCCACATTTAAAACATTTAATCATTGTTGATTTAGTAGCAATACCATTATCCTTGTCCATGCTGTAAACTGAACCTTTTCCTTTGCTCTTACTGGCTTTGTGTCCTTATATTCCACACCCAAAGCATCTTCCAGTTCTATCGAAACAATCTCTCTGATGCCTCTTCCCAAATGATTCATATAAGGGAAATTGAACTTTCTTTCCTCTATTATCATCATGAAAATCCATCTTTCTCTTATTATCTGAGTCGGGAAACTTACCAATGTTGAGATTACAGATCATATTATGAGATTTCTGATTAGGCATAATAACGATTTTTGTACATCCAAATCACTTTTCATTTGGTTTCTCATGAAGAATATCATTCAATTGTCCATCATGTCCTCCATTATCGTGAATCTTCCTGTTTCCAGCCATTTTATAAAACCCAAAAAGAATAGTGTGAGAGGAAAAAATCATGCTAGAGAAAACAACATAGTAAAGGGGGATTAACCTCAATATATAACATCTTTGGTTAAATTCTATGATTATTACCATAGTTCTAGGACAATATCATATACGTATACTTATCCTTAGAGACATCCCTAGACATAACTTATAAATATCTCTAAGGATCTCACTAATGTTTTTGCATCCTAGTTTCCATAGGATGACTAAACATTTGCCCTGATACCAACTGTAGAGACCCAAAGCATGACGTACTGGGACAATACATTACTTTTTCAGAATACTTAATACATAACAAAAATAGACACACAAGGATCATAATAGTTTAGTGTCTTTGGAAACTCAAAATAAAATCTTCTAATCATGGTGAAAGATCATCAACATCTCCATATAAAGATCATCCCCTTTTTTTTAATACACAAAACATTTCTTTATATCATGGCGAAAAGAAAACATAAAAGGGGTGAGCTCAAATGCCCAGTAAGGGTAAACATAGAGAACATAAAACAACCCACAAACATATGAATGCAAAAACATGAACATAAAATCTAAACATCAAAATATTGAGCAAAGAAATGAATCTTGGAAGTACGTAAGGCATATATCATAAGGGAAAATCAATCATGATAAAATAGCATTGGAATAAAACATGTAATTGTGGCAGCCATTAAGCACATGATATGGTTTCCATAGTAGCCGATGCATTGCTTCCAAGACCATCTTAGTGGACAAAGTCCATTTCTGAATCGAGTTCACTCCTCGTTCTAGTCCTGTATTACTGAACCGGTTTAACTTTCCGTTCCAGCCATGTCTATCTCATGAGATATAAATCTTTACCCAATGCATTAAAGGTAGATATAGGTCCCACCCATCTCATAATTATATCATTCTTACTTGTGCCGCAAAATAAACACACATCATTTATAATAACCCAACAAATAAAATGGGTTTCATAAACATCATCCCATCATCACATAATCCATATAGAAGAAATGGATATCATTTCATAATAAGAAAAGTGAAACCATGAAAATCATAGAGACACCATACTTGAAACATACCCATATTAAATAATGTCATCTTAGATGGAAAATGATTTCGATAAAACACTTGAAATGAATTCTTGAGGAAAATATACTTTTTTCTTCAAAATCATTTTCTATTCACAAAATGTCATGAAATTTTAAAGGAAAAGTATTTTTTTTGAAATAGTCATGGAATATTTTGGAGGAAACTTTATGAAAATAAGGCTTTATAAAACCATAAAAATCTGTTCGTGTCGTATAAGTTAACAAAAACATTTTTCTCATTCTTTTGCCGGAAAAGTCAAAAAGTGCCTCATAAAAGAAAGATTCCTTACATACCATGTAGTAAATGAAAAAAATTGGTAAAAAGGTCTTTAAACATACATGATACCATTTTTAGAAAATAGGTACATGGATGATAAATATAAATCCAATAAATACTAATGAATAGGAAATCTCGGATAAAATTGAGATTGCAAAATTATCCCTTAACTTAGGTCCGATATGCTTCATACGTATCCGAACCTCCTATATAATGATTTAAATAATGTCATTGACTTATTACAGAATCATATTCATTGTTATGTTCTCATATTCGTGTCACTTATGACTTTATATTACCCGTTTTTTTGTAAATTCTGTGTTAAAGCAGCGTTTTGGATAAAATAATTTCATTTATCGTACGTGTTTCGACTTGTCATTCTTGATATTAATAATTATATCCTGATTTACATAATTCCATAATTTAAAACATGATTTATATATATTATATATTCATCATATACATATATATATTATAGATCGATAAAAGGAATGAAATACACCGTTCATGGAGACGGTGGGCTGTACGTACGGATGAACGTTGTTTTCGTTTCCTTATTGAATTGAATGAAACTAAATAGATGAAATACATATATATATATATATATATATATATATAAATCCATTAGAACTCATATATTTCATTATTATTCATTATATAAAATTTATGATCATTCATGTATGGTTAACAAGGAGAATGCATCTCATCACGTCGTGGAGACGGTAGTCCGTACGTACGCACGAGCGATGATATCGTTTCCATATTAATGAATAGAATTGGAGTGGATGGTATAATATATCAGAATAAGTATGATGTTATAATAACCATATATAGTTATTATTTAAACCATTATACCCATCAATGTAATGTGTTGAGGGAAAAAAGATTTCACCACGGCGTGGAGACGGTATTCCGTACATACACACGCGTGGTGATTTCGTTTTATGTAGGATGGATAGATAATGAAATAGGGTTGTCTAATACATATAATAACATCTCAGTATATGAGTTTTATGGATGTTATTACTTCATAATGAAACAACTAAATAATAATAAGTGGAAGAAGAAATAAAGTTGAAAGAATCGGTAACGGACATTACCTCTTCTTTGAAGCGCCACTTTGAGACCACCTCTTAGGGAACTAAATTTGGACTTTGAAGAAAACCAGAACCTCTAGGATGTTTCTATGTAAATGGAGAAGATAATTTGTCGGGGGTTTTTCATGCTTGAAGGCTCAAAGTTGTGTGAGGAAGAGAGGGAGGAGGTGCCCTTTTATAAGGGATGAGAGGGGCACCTTTGGAAATATAAGAAATATTAGGTTATATTAAATCCCAAACCCACATATAAACTTAAAAAAGGAATAATATCAGAATCATAGATGATATAGGGTTGTAATATCATCAACCAATAAAATTTATACATTTTAGGAATTTATTTTAATCATTATCAACTTGATTTACTTTTATTTAATCAATTTAATTTTATTTGTTGTAATAACATTCAAAATTTTAAATTATATCAAATAATTAGTTATTTGTTGTGAATTGTCCATAATAGTATACTTTATAAAATTATAGACCATATAAATTTAAATTTATAATTTTTAAATATTTTTGTGATTTTTAAACAATTATATAATATGTTATTTTTTAAAAATAACAATAGTGTCAATTTTGATAATATTCATTTATTTGAATTTAAATAAAATATATAAAGAAGATATGTTTGAAATAAAAGATTAAATAAATTAATAAAATGTCATATGTTTCTATAAAATTATTATATCGCATTAAATAGTTCATATAATATTTATTTTATTATTTTTAAAACCATTTATTTGGTTTATCTCATAATAAAATAATTACTACAACATTTTGTGTAATTATTTAATATACTTATTTGTTGCATAAAAATTAAAAATAAAATACTATGATACAGTGAAATCTATTAACTTTCACAATAATACTTTTACTCTAATTTATCATCTTAAAATCAGAAAATTTAAATTGTTATATTTATTTAATTATGAAGGTGACAACTTTGTCATCATTTAAAATAAAATAATATAAGTATAATAATAGCCTTAATAAGGAAAAAAATAGTCCCAAATTCGTCCAGTAGATTATTTGGGTTTATATATACACTAATAAGAAGTTTTCTGAAGATTTTTTGGCCTTTTGATATGTATTACTATTTTAATAAAAACTATATTATTGATTTTTCAGTAAATAAATAATTTCTGCATCATTAATGTATAAGATAATAATGTAAATAAATAACCCTGAAAAATCAAAAATAAATTACCATGACAAATAAAAACATTTTATCTTTCGAATGATTATTTATAGAAGATTTTTTATTCTGTATAAACTTATATTAAAAATACATTAATTATTAAAGTTGAGTGAGACATATTTGACTTTCCTTTAAATAAAATAATCTAAAGGTCTTAATCACCTCCAAGTGGGTTCTAATGGATTCCATTTTGACCCAAATACGACTGAGGTCAAATTATAATCATCCAATTGTATTATGAAAAGTATTAGGATAATTTTAAAATATTATATTTACCCTTAATTACCCAATTTACCTTTTACTCAGGTAAATAAAATTTACCGTTGTTACTATTCATAAATCCCAAAAATAAAAAGTATTCTATTAATATAATTTGGAACCTCTTATTCCAAATATGGAAGCCATTTTTCCAAATTCAATACACAGAAGTTGCAGAAATTAAATTAAAATTAATCCCGTTGTCAAAAGAAAACGGGTTTTTGCTTAAAACATTGCAAAAGATTGAATTTATTTAACCTACGAATTCAATGTAAAATCAAGGCTAATGTAATAAATTTTATTAAATGGTAAAAATATATTCTATTTATACTTTAAAACCATTAAATATTATAATTTAACCACATAAGTTATTACGATGAAAAAAGTTGTTTTTAATTAAAATATAGCGTGTTTTTACTATTCAATAAAATATGAAAGTTATTAGAATAATATGAAAAATTTATCCAATGTAAAATTTTATATCCTGATTCCAAATAATAATTTTATTTTGTAAAATTTAACTTATAAACGTGTCAAAAACTAGATTTAATGTGGGTGCGCCATCAAAAGGCGGCTAAACAACATTTTTTTTTAAAAATACTTATTTTACCCAAAAAATTTATTTTTTTCTTATACAATGTTCTAGAAAATGTGTAAGATGAATAATAATGTTATAAAATTCAAAATTTAGTTAATACTATTCATAATGGCTAGTTCATACTAATATTATAATAATATATCATTGTTTAGTAAAACCCGGTTTTGCGTAGAACACACGCTATCGAGGAAGGTCGCGATTGGGTGTAATGCAAGCCAAGTCAGGGTTGTGTGTTGTGCAAGACTCTTCCATTGTTTCGTATAACAGAATACAACCAGATTTCATTTATACATTGAATATATATATATATATACACTCAATGATTCGTAGAATAACTACTATAAAAATTTTGTGTAACATGATCCAAAAATAGTGTTGTGTATACTGCAAGCTCATACGTTGTTGCGTGTAGCGCAAGGTATTCTTGTTATAGCATACAACACAAGACATCAATGAAATTAGAAGAATATTTTTTCACAAAATCTCAGGGTGTTACAATAAAAATTCTTTGTTCATTATTTATATTCATCTACTATTCATATTTTATATATAATAAAACATTGCATATCTCTATAAATTGCAAAAATAGAGCCTAAATCTATAATTGGCGAAGATTATCAAAATTACACAAATCTCCCTATATTGTGTATCATTTTTTTGTTATGACCTAACAACATGTACATGCATTTGTGTTCAACATGAATAATCAATCAAAATTGATAAACACAGCTGTTGCCCATTGAAGGAAATGGGTATCAATATCATGCCTAAAGCATACCCAAGGGAATATTATAATAGATTCCCGGAAAAAAATGGATTTAAATCATTCATGGGAATTAATAATGAAAAAATAGGAATAGATCATGGTAATTTATGTCTAAATTACCTGAAAACATGAAAAAATAGTGTTTATGAAAAATTATAAATGAAAAACATTTTTGTGGTTTAAGGGAAAATACTAAATCATGTTTAAAAGAAGAGAAGGTTAAATTGTTTACATAAATTTATAAATAAAAATATATGTTTTATCATGATAAAAAGAAATTTTATTGGAAAAATGTGGATGATTAAAATAGGTTATGTATTGTAATTGATAATGAGAATGAAATTTGGAAGTTTCCTTTAATCGAGCTTGAATATCAGAGGGGATTGATAAAGGAACCTTATAAAACATATATTCCCCAATTAAATAAATAATAATTCTGATAGGTACATATATTTGGTTCAAAAAAATTATTTAAAAAGATTATATAAGAAAAATTAATAATTTCATTGGGTTAAAGAAATTGAAATCATATCCTAAAGAAAAAATAGGGGTTCAGAGAGAATCCCTTACCTTATGTATGAAAGTATTACACACCTGTACATAATTTCTAGGATAATGAAATTAGATTTATTAATAATTTAATTTAGAACCTTTTCAAAATGTATTTTATTTATTATATCTGTATTATTTTTATTATTGGTATTTTTGATAAATTATAAGATTCAATTTTATCGTTTGTGAGTGTTTATTTCCTTGGTCTTGATGATTGTATCACCTGTATACATGTATAAAATACTATGTTAAATTGGATATAGTTATACAGAATTGAAATTATATTTTATTAATGAAATTAAATAAGATTAATTTTTTATATATATAATTATTTTCAAAATAGGAGGACAATTCATTAAATAAAATGTCAATGATAATTTTTTTGATTATTTTGGTATCTTATTTGAACATTAAGAAGGTGTTTTGTTTTATTATTTAATATTATGTATATATAATGGTATTGAGCACCAAATAACATGTAATATGCATTTTATAATCCCTTATAACAATTATAGCGGTATTATTACAAACATTAATGAAAAATTAGAAAATGATAATTCATCATCAGTGGAGGTGGTGATTCCACACCCCATGGATGATGTTTTCTTTTTTAGAAATACGAGTTAGAGATGAAAATTTGGGTTGAATATACCATCAAAATAAAAAAAAATATCAGTATATAAAAGATAATTGAGATTTCATTTCACTTTTTATGGGTAGGTGAGAATAGGATAAGAAAATAAAATAAACTGAAAATAAAATAAAATAAAACTAATGCTTATTTTACTTCATGATATTCTTCCCTGTGAAAACCAACTTTGGGAATTTTGGACATGTCTTTTGTTAAAAAAAAAGGATATTGGATGTGGGGAGAATCGTTGGAGTGTATTTGATATAATTTGGATGAGTTTCAAGGCTTATAATGTGTGAGGAGAAGCTGTGGAGACTGGTGGTATTTATAGTGGATGATAATAGTATTTTATTATTATAAACATTATTTAATATTTTTGCTCAAGAATATCAATGGTGTTGAATATTATAATTAAATCTATTAAATAATTATTGAAATTCTGATATAATTTTCTTATATAAGACATACATCATCCATTACCCAGTAATTAATATATTTAGCTTATACTGTAAAATACCGTATTTCACAATTCATTAAAAAATAAACTATTTTAGAAAAATCATAAACAGTAACCCCATCCATTTTTCAACATGTATATTTCAAAAATTTACTCTATTTTTCAAAAATATTTTTTAAATACATGAAATTTAATGTTTAATTAAAACCGTCATTTATTTCGAAAATACCAATTTTAAAATTATAACTGATATTATAACACTTTGAAATATTTATTAATTTATCATAAACTTATCTTATAATAATATGAAATCAAAATATTAATTTAAAAATATATTAATTGAAACTAATTTTTCTTTTAAATCATTTTATTAATTACAAGATTTAAATGAAAAAAATAATTTTCACAAAAATACATGTACTTAATTTATCATTTTTATTATATTTATTTACATATTCGGAGATATTAATTTTTAATATTTTCGTATAAAAGATACCAAAGTTTTATTAACAATTTTATAGGTGTTGATATTATACTATTTGATAGTTTAGTATTCCTAATGGTCACATTACTATTATAATCTTCATTTATCTATTTTATTGTTTTAGGTTCTTTATTTTCAATAAATACCTCCTATTTATTTCGTTATTAATTTATACAATCTGAATTGTGTTCTATATGTGATTTATTTTGTTTTATAATATAAAACATAATTATAAGAATGTAATTTCTGTTGATAAAATTTGGATTCATTATATTATTCTCCATATTAGAAATTACAACCTCCAAATTTCATTTTTCAAACTAAATTGAAAATAAATGAGGGTACTTATCATTCATTGTTTCCTCTGGTTCCCATGTTACATCTTCATACTTATGATTCCTCCATAGTAATTTAACCTGGTAAGTAGTTTTATTTCATAGAAATATATCTTTATGGTCCAAGATCTTCATCAGTTATTCCATATAAGAGAGTTCATCATTATTTTATTCCACCTCTGAAATCATTACATATGAAGGATATTGTATGTACATTCTCATGAAGGATATATAGAATATATCATGTAATTATGACATAGATGGTGGAAGTGCTAGTCGATAGGCCACAACTCTGGTACAATCAAGAATCTTGAAGGGGATGATATACCTGTGACTTAGATTTCCTCTCTTAATAATTCAAATAATCCTTTTAGTAGACGATATGTGGATGATTAACATTTTTCCATCCTCAAACATTGTACCTAATAGATGATTTTCAAAATAGATTATATATCAAATTTGGGATTCCATGATATGTTTTTTAATTTTTATCACCATTTCTACCATTTCATCCACTATTTGAGGTCCAAACATCTTATGTTGAATGAATTTCTCCCATAATGGTGGATTTCAACATCTTTTACTATAAAGGGGTTCATATGGATCCATTTAGATTATTGATTGAAAACTATTTTTTTAATAGAACCTGATCAATATTTGATTTTGATCTCATCCATATTTTAAATCCATCAAGTAAATTGTCAACATGTCTTCTAATGTATGGATATTCCACTAATATTTTCTATTAGTTTTAGGAAAATAATCTATACTGATGATTATCTCAATTTTTAGAGACTGTTGGAGACCTTTCCAGATCATTGTGGAAAATCATAGGCCTTGATTAGATATAATCAATAGTGGTACTCTATGAATCCTAACCATATATTTTATATGTATATTTGTGCATGTTTATTGTGTAAGAACTCCTCTAAAATTGTGATAAATTATTATATCTATATAGGATGATTCAAAATGTCCCCAATAATATTATTTCATATGGATTTCTTTGTAGGTCTGGTGAAAAAAGATCATAGTGATTTTTTCCAACTTATATATTAGTATGGGCAGTTTTTTCATCATCCCTATAGATTTTATTCATTTCAAACATCACTGGAATATATAAGAGGCACTTTGATGCTTATCCAATGATCTCCTTATCCATATTATCCCACAAGTAGTTCTCCCAGATATACCATTACATCATTGGGCTTGTTGGATGAATAGATAATGTTGAGTTGTGTGTATCATTCAGAAGACATTTTTTTATATCTGAATTGGATGGCACACATAATTGTTACTCAAATAATAAGAATCAATATAAATAAATTTTGAAAACTAATGATTTACCATTTATAATTTCATCCACATTTTTCTGAATTTAATTATTATTTATTTGAGAATTCATTGATTTCTCTATAAGGGATGGTCAATAATTCAAATGGGGAAGTGTCCTGAACCAGCCCGGTTTGACTCTTAACCAATCACTCGTGCTGGCCCGCGGCATGGCCCGAAGTGCATTCTTGATCACCATAAGCTAGAATCTACTGTTGGGCATCAAAATTAATCTTGTAGGGTATGATTTGAACTATAAACAAAAAATATTATATAAATAAATTGAATTATGTAAAAAATAATACTACTAGTAGAAATAAAATAAAATAGCACATACCTCTATGTGACCCTACAGGTCACCACTGACCTCAAGCCAACATTGAACTACCTAGGACAAATCTATGCAAGATTTTGTACCCGATGTTAAAAATGGTAAAAATATAGGCGTGATTATTAAAACTCAGAAGACATTCCCAATAAACTAGTTCTATTTTCATTTCCTTTAAACAAATAATCATTAATTACATGTTTGAAATATAATATATACAATTATTATTTTCCACTAATTTCAATTAAAAAAAATACATTGGCCTTATTATTTTCTAAAAACATGTTCACCCTATTACCGTGCCGTTAAAATTTTTTCAAAATGGAAGTGATGATTTAATTTTTTTTACGGTGAGAATGATTATAAAACACAATTAGTTTGATACCTTTTTCACAAGCTTTAAGAAACCAACTAATCCTTTCCAATTAAACACTACACAACAAAGCACCACAAAAATTAATATAAAATTGAAAAGGAAAATATAAATACAAGTATCACATTAACTACTCCATGAATCTATGATCTAATAGACATAGGTGAACCCAGAAATCATGAACAATCCAAAAAATACTTATACATGAGACCCCATCCCCTGTAGCATGACACACACGATGTAATCCAAATGCCCAAACTCTTGTCCACCCTTACTCAGGAATAAATGAGGGGACCAATACCAGACAACTAAACCCAAAAATATCCACCTAATATTGGCCAGTAGTCAGTACATGAAATACCAGTGCGGTAATAGTTATTATATAATTCTATCAATATGTGAGGTTCTCTTGTCTCATGTATATAATGGGGTGAGCCAATGGATGAAAATAATGTATCCAATAATGAATATATAATAATAATTTTTCACAACATGATTAACCCCTAGCCACGCAAAATATTGACCTCATACCATAGAACTAATTAAATACAAAGTGTTCTAACGAAGGAACCCAAATAATGGATAATGATGATTCCACTGTGAGGATATCCCATTCATTACCCATAGACAAGGCATGTGAATAATCCATGTGACATTTTCAGAAAAAATACATCTGTCAACTTCCCAAAGTTTCCAAATGGGCCTTTAATCATTTCCAAAACCAAATTTTAACAAACCTAAAATTAATCTTAATATATGTGTCAATCATACAACAACTATATCAAAATTTTATAAAACCCATTAAGAAAATTTCCATCACATATTTAAACCCAGAAAAACCCATATGAAAATGCCAACCAAGACACAATTCATCATCACATGACAAAAAAATTTCAAAATCCAAATACACACTTCCTTTAACTTAAAATCATTTGAGGCTCTTTCAAGAGACCCCAAATTATCATTCCACAATCTACATATTTATTAAAAAAGTTGTACCACATGCCACATTCAAAACCAAAATTCCCCTTAGATGCTTATTAGAGAAATTGATGGCACTATTTTAAATCTAAAACACATTTATAAAGGCCAACAAGGAATTACATAAATAAAATGATGTGATAAACAAAATAAACCAATATATAACAACACATGACAAGAAATAAACCACTCAAATTCCAGATAGACAATTTTATTAGAAATTTTATATAAATAATTAATATGTATAATATTTTTGATATGCAAGAAATAAAGGATTCATAAAAGTAATGATCAATGCATAGAGATCCTACCTCGGGGTGGATCCAAAAAGAACATTCAGATCTTGGTGCCTTTTATCTTAGAGGGATTGCTCCTCGAATAATCCTATAAAACATCACTTACATTTAAGGACACCTAGCCCCTATGCACACATCTTCATGGCTATAAACATCTGTTAGAAGATCCTTATATATATTATTATTTTCATATACTAGTCGCCACTCACCTACATTTGAACCTTCATATATATACATAGGCACACCTTTACCCATAGATGTATATTCACTAACATGGATGAATATACACATAATTGGGGAATATATATTTATGTATACTTACCTATTCACATGTTGGTGAGTCCCCTTAGACTGGATGACTTGAAACCACAAAGCAGAGTTCAACTCAATACACCAAAAATAACAAGGACAATAAACACTCAAATTAAATAATATAAATATAGAGAAAATAAGCATCAAATAAAAACCCATACCTCAGAAATAAATAATGAACTGTATCATGGTGAACCGTTAGGCCATCAGTGGGGTTCATTGGAACACACACAAATTTTTTAGGTGGATGGGGAGACCAAATAATAGCCATAAAATGAGGAGGAGGAGGAAGAGAGGACCATGCCTCATAGAAACAACGTGAAAAAATCAAAAAATATGGTACAATTGAAGAAAGAGAGGATGTCGTAGGAGGGAGGTTGCATGTCGGAGGGGAGGTCACGTGTTGGAGTGGAGGTCCCCGGTGGTGGGTGCATGCATCAGAGAGGAGGTCGGTTATGGCTGCTCCAGAAGAAGGTGCGCTAGATGGGGGGTGATTAGAGGTAGGGGAGGATGGAGGAGGATGGGGGGGTCGTGTGCAGCACATATGAGAGACAGGTGGAGTGGGCGAAAGACAAGGGAAGGGAAAAAAGAGAGAAATGAAAAAAAAATGTAATAGAAAATAATAACACAATATTAAATAATTCTTATTATAGTAAAACATTCATTATTAATTGAACATTAATATTAAAAAAAATTAATAAAACATTCTTATTAATAATAAAACATGAATAAAACATGAAGAAAACATTCTTATTAAAACATTAATAAAATATTCATATTAATTAATAATTATTTTTCTCAATAATAATAAAACCGTAACAAAAAAATTCTTCTTATTAGTATTATATTCATTTCATTTTTAGTAAAAATAATATTTTATTTTTTACTATCATAATAAAAATATTATTTTAATTTTATTGTTTATAAAAAAAATTATAAAAAAATTTGGCAACCACAAATTTACTTTGACCGACCTCACGGTTGTTGCTAACCGTTTAGTGATCGTGCACTTTCCCAAAACGCGCCAAAATTTCCATGAATAAAAAATATCAAACCAGGACCTAAACCCAATCATTGACCAAAATATATGAGACTGGGAAAATAATAAAATAAAATATTGTCTTAGGTTATGGTATGAAACATTTCCCCACCAGAGACACGTTATTCCCCTAGAAATCCAACAAGAAAAATGATATCCAGTCAAGGATTCATGCCCAGTAAAAAATTAGTGAAACCAAGAACCTCAGGGTGACCACTCACACTACAAGTCACACCCAACAGATTTAGAAGAAACCATCACACTAAAAATTAGTATAACATGAGAGGACTCTCCCCACCAAAAGGAGTCAACAATCATGAAAATTAAAACCTAAACATGCCACCCTTGGGAGAGGGCCAACACAGGAACTCATAACCCATCCAAACCAACTTCTATACCATGAGTGATTCAACACCTCCTCTGAAACATGAAACTATAGAACCAATCCAAAAACACCAAAAAACATTGTAAGACTCACAAGTAGAACATAACCCAAAAAGAAAACCCATTCACAACAAAAATCATCTATTCATCTAAAATAAAATATATCTCAAAATGAGAATAGCTAAACCGTGATCAACCCATTCATGTGAAAAACTAATATTATGAAAAATGATTGATTCAGAAAAATATGATAGTTTGAATTACAAAAAATCATGGTCATCACAATCTACCAAGGAAAATACTTCATTAAAATGGTTGAAAACCTTCATCAATAGAATAAAAGAATGAAAAATCATTAAATGTTCTAGTCCTATCCTTGGAAACGAAACACGGACTGAGGCTACAGACACCTTGTAAACTACTGACTATGTATGAGCTTCACCCTGAGACCTGGGGATGGTGTTCTAACGGTTGAAAAAAATCTTTCATCATAGTCATGTATGAGAATACCTTAGTCATAATGTCATCTTACAAAAATTCTTTCTAAATACTTCTCCAGATGACACAAACGAGCACAATGATGGAACCTCTTCAGAGGGATGTGACATTACGACTTCTTGTGCCCAAACCAATAACACTAGTGGCACACAACTAAATGGTCCAATTGACTGGAAGCTAGAATAAATGGAGATGACTTCATTTTAATAGATTCCTCAGGCATGCACTTATTGTTAGATAGGGAACATTCTTGAGAAACTAGACACCCCAAATTACAAAATGTCTGTGGTCTGAAAATCAGATCAAATAGGAATGCTTCATCTTCTAGATTCTTGAAATTTTGGTCCTTAGAAGGGTGGACCATCTCCATGATCTATGGACACATACCCATGAGAATATTATAAGACATCATCAGATCAAGAGACACCACCTCAGGTTAAAAGGTAACCAATTCCTCATAGTGTTCAAGGTAGGCCTTCACCAACAACTAGGATTGTTGAATACCCACGACCTACTCCCTTTTATTAATCTTTTCCTCCTTAGGTGTCATCTATCAGTGAATGGAATACTTAAAATCATCCCATATCATGACATATTACAATGATTTAAGGGTAAATAGATGGCATTATTTCAATGTATAACATTCTAACAGACCCAAAAAAGAATGCATTTTGATAGCTTATGGAGTTCACTATATCATGAAGACATGATCGATCACATAAATCCACTCCACTTCCTCTAATGGACCCTGATAACTGGAAATTAAATGAAAAATTTGAGAAGAATAAAAAACTACGCATAAATCCTCAGAAATATTTGAAACCATTATTTGTGGCATTTTCTGAAATAATAACATAAAACAAAAATCAAAACCGACATTAAATTGATGTAAAATAAAAATCAACATTCTAATAAAAAGTGACCAACTCAAAAACCATAAAAATACAAACACCACAAAGAAACTAATTCAAAACCCACTATTTTACTTTAAATTTCAAATATGACTTCTTCTATGGACACCCATTCAAATTAAAAAAAACACAATTAAAACCAAAATTCAATTTACAAAATCAATTCCCCTTTCAAAATAACCATTAGAAGAATATGTCCATGCCTTTGTTTTCAAATAATCACCCATGGAATCACCTGAACCATCAATTGAGTTTCCCTTTATTTCCATCGATGTTTTCCATTATATACTACACACACACACATATGAAAATCATTATAAGGAGCACCCCAAGACTTATCTTTTCATCTCAAGACATTAACCAAACATTAAATCCAAAAAAATTCCAAATTCAAAACCAAAATAACCAATTTAAATCCTTATAAAGAAAAAATATTTAATTTTATAAAAAAATTCATTTTAAAAAACACCATTCCATCATAAAAAACAAAGATAACACTCAACCTGCATCACAATACCAGAGTGAGGGTGTAATAGTAAGTCTAAAAACATTGAAATTGTAGCGGGTAATTATTCATGTATGAATCAATAACTTGGTGGTGTTTAAACTGTGTACTTGTACTCTATATGGGTCACTAATCCATGTTAAATCATGACATAACATCATCTTTCCTCTATTGTCATCCCAGAATCCAATACAATGACAAAAGACTCAATTCCAAGACTACCCATATAAACATAGGGTTTCAAATGAAAAAAGGTTCATGAAACCATTCTGGTAATAACCTATCTTGTCCCAGCAGTCCAAATCCCAAACTACCAGACACCCCAAATATCAAGGGCCTCTATTGATACAATTTTTTAAAAAACGATCCCAGTTTGACCCTAAACCGATTACTAGATCTAGCTCACAATATATCCGAAAGGTCTGTCTTGATCCGCACTGGTGTGAAACTAGTGAAAGACATCAAAATTAAATAGGTGGAAATGATTTAGAATATAAATAATATACTAATAAATAAACTAATAAACTAAATACTAAAAATGAAAACTCGGAGTGGAATAAAAAATAAAACTACACATAATTCCATGTGACCATACGGGTCACAACCAACCTCATACCAATTTCATACTATGGTGAAGAATCCAAGAACGAAGAAGCACCTCAATCTTAAAACAGAGGTGAAACCATAGGAGTTATTTTTAAAACATATATGGGTTGACTTAACAAGTTATTCCCATTTGAATTTCCTTTAAACCAAGAAACATTAATTTCTGGTTTGAACTAATATATATAAAAATATGCTTTTACTTTCATTTTAATAAAAAAAAACATATATTCCCATATTCATTTCAAAAGCCATGTTCACCCTATTAGTATGTAGTTAACATTTTTTTTAAAGGGAAATGCTGCTTTAATATTTTTTACAACAAGAAATATCATAAAACAGATTAACATTGAATCATTTTTCATAGTATTTAAGATACCAACACATTACATCCACATAAACAATAAATAAAAATCACCATAATATTCATATATCAAGGGAAATTAAATTACACATTCATTTATCACATTAAAAACACAAAATAACTAAGATCTAAAAAAAATAAGTGATCCTAGGAGATCTGAAAAAATCTAGAAAAAACCAATACATGAGACCACATCCCTACTTGCATGGATCGCATAATAAAATCAAAATTCCCAAATGGTTGGACAACCTTACTCTGGATAGACCAAGTGGCCCATTCCCATTGCAATAAACCCAAATATATCTACACACTATGGGTCATTGGACAATACATGAATTACCTATGTGGAAATAATTTGTAGATTAATATCTCAGTCTTCCAGATCCATGAGTCTCATTTAAATAACGGGTGTGATCCAACTGAAAAAATAGATCATCCAATATAAAATATATAATTATAATAGTTCCCAACATGCTTTACCTCGAGCCTACCCAAGTACCTATCTAATGCCTCAGATTAGATAGAACACATATATATCCCACCAAGGACCCCTGCTAATGGATTGTACAGATTCCATAGTGAATAAATCCCATCCATTATACATATACAAGGAATGAGAATCCTTTAATGGAGGTTATCAAAATAAATAATTATCAATTACACAATGTTTTCAAACAGGACTTCAATCGGTTCACAAAACCAATATTTATCAAACAAACAATAAATCATTAAAATATGTGTCATACACACAAAAACCAAATCCAAAAATTTATAAAACACTATCATGATATTTCCATCACGTTTTCAAACCTAGACCACCACTTATAAAAATATTAATCGGGACACAATTCATCATCACTTGACAAACCTATTTCAAAATCCAAATACACACTTTCATTAATATTAAACCATTTTAGAATATTTTAAGAAACCAAAAATCACCATTCCCCATGCTATATATTTATTAAAAAAATACAATCCATATTCAATATTAAAACTCCAATATCTAAATAGACACTCATTTAAGAATCCCAAGTCACCATTTCAAATCTAAAAAAAATTTATAATGGAAAGTGGGGAATTTCATCATGAAATTAATTTGAAATACAAAATAATATAATTTTTAATGATACATGATAAGAAATAAACCACTCTAATTAATTTTAGATATTTTTCTAGAAAATCGATATAAATAATTAATATAATAACTAGGTACGAAATACAATAAATAATGGATTCTCAAATTTTAAGGTCAATGCATATAGATCCTACCTCTGGGTTGAACCAAACCAATCATTCATCCAATTGATATTTCTAACAAAGAGATGTTTCTCCCCCACTGAGCATATACAACATTACAAACATGTATGGACACCAATCCCATATGCATACATCTCCATAGTGATGAAGGTGTTCAAGGGTATCCTTACATTTAGGATTATTGCATATAATAGTCGTCACTCACCAATGTGTGAATTGTCATATATATATATTGGCATGCCTATCCCCATAATTTTATATTTAATACAAATGATTAATATACACATAATGGGGGAACCTAAATATATATATATATACTTACATATGCACAAGCATTCAATTGACCATAGACCCGGTGACTCGAAACCATGAATTAAAGTTCAATGCACTAAATCGAAATTTCCATGGACCATAAAAAACCAATATTATGTAATATAAATAGATAAAAACATACAACATATCGAAACCCTTACCTTAGATTGGAGCAGGGATTCTAATCAAGTCGAACCGTTATGTATTCAGTGATTGTTTGTGGAACACAACTGGATTAGATTTGAAGAAATCATCAAATAATATAGAACCAGAAGAATGAAAAAAACCATGTAAAAACTAAACCATTGGTTCGGCCGAATTTCATTGGTTGTCAGGGAGGCCAAATCGAGGCTGTAAAATATGGGGTAGATGAGAGAGGGGACCAAACCAAAGAGAATCGAAAAGAAATGTAGAGAAATACGTGAGTATTAAAGGGAGGTGATGGGGCCATAGAAGGGGAAATAGTGCATCATAGGAGATGTTATAGGTTTAAGGGGAGGTCTCTTGTGGAGGGGACATGCACCGCATATGAGGTCTGGTAGGGCTGCATCAGATAGAGGTGTGCCAAAATGAGGGGTGGCTAGAGGTAGGGGTGTATGGAGGTATGTGAAGTCAAAGGAGGATAGGGGGTCAGTTGTAGCAAATTGGAAGGAACTGGGGAGAGTGGTGATGTGCTATGGTAGGAAAAAATAGAAAAGAAAAACAAAACTAAAACCAAAATAATAATAAAAACATATTATTTAATATTCTCATTGTAAAAAAACATTCATTAGTACTAAAACATTCTTATTGATATAAAATTAATAAAACGTTATTATTAATGATAAAACATTAAAAAAATTTAATTAAATATTAATTAAACATTCCAATGATTATTTTTATTATTATAATATTAATTTAATTATTAATATTCGTAATATTATTATAATTATTACAAAAAATATTTAAAAATAATTTAAAAAATTTATTTTCAAAAAATTTGTAATTGTATAGTAGCCTGGGTAGACCACATGGTTTCTACTAACTATGATGTCCACTTTCACTATCCCAATACCTAAAATATTTTACATCATTTAAAATTTCAAATCGGGACCTTGAATTATGCATCGACCAAAAGATGTGGGACTCAGAAAAGAATTAAATAAAAGATTGTATGAGGATGGTCTGTGCTGTAAAGGATTGAAGATGTTTTTTCCTTCATAATTCCCATGTCCACCCTTTGAAGTTCTAGAAAGATTGGATCTTACTCTACTCTCATCTTTGATAAATATGAAAAATAATTTCTACTTAATTCTACTTCAAACTTATTTTCTTATTTACGATGGTAGTGGATTGAGTGGTCAAAATCATTAATGACATCTATCAATATTTACTATATCATATTATACTTGTTATTTGAGAATATATATTTTAGGCTATTATGTTTAGTATATATCTCACACATCTCACTATTGAGATAATTCTTCTATATTTTTAATGTAAAGATCACATAAGACAACTCCAAATCATGTATGTGATAGTTTTGATAATGGATTTTCATTTTACATAAGGCCTAGGATATCAATTTATCATTTTTCGTTATTACACAGCCTAATCCCATCTTTAATAAATCATTGTACACCACAGATATTTCCCCACTAATCAGATGTGTGAGTAATGGTTCAGTGATAAGACTTGTTTTCACCTCTTTGATGAAGTCTTCCAATTCACTGGTCCAGATAATGATTAATATTTTCTGTGTTAGTATGGTTAGTGTGTTTTAAAATAATGATATCTTCTTCACAAATTATTTCTAATACTACATTGGACCATGGAAACCATGGATCCCTATTACATATGTTGTTCTAGGCCACTCTCTGAATGACTTTATCTTTGGAGGGTCAATGTATATTTCTTTTGATGGTGATAACATGACCACTAAATGAGACTTACTGCTTTTGTAACTCACATTTACAATACATTTCATATTGTTTCTCCCTTTTTCAATATTTTATGATAATATCAAAATGTTCTTCATTTCTCTAAGATAATATCTGAATATCATCGAAAATAACATCCATTTTTTTTAAGGAAATTCCATTATACTATATTCACTAAATCCATGAAAATTTTTGGATCATTAGTGAGTCTGATGGAAATGATGATTAACTCATAGTGTCCATATATCATTACAATGGAATACTTTGGAATATCTTCCTTCTTCACCTTTAGTTCATGATATCCAGACCGAAGGTCCACCTTAGAGAAATAATAATCCCCACATAAATGATCAAACAATTCATCAATCATTGATAGGGGATACATTTTATTATCGTTATTTTATTGATCTCATGACAATAAATTCATATTCATATTTATCCATCCTTATTTATGATAAATAGGACTGGTTCAATCCACAGTAAAGCAGTTATGCATATAAAACCTTTTTCTAGATTCCCCTGAAACTACTTCATTAATTCTGCCAACTCAATGGTGGATATTCTATAAGGTTTCAATTATATAGGAATATATAAAGATATATGTTCAATTTGTAACTCATCCTCTTGGTCATGAGTTAGAATATATAATTCTTTATATAACACATTAGTGTAGTCCCTCAAAATGGGAATGTCTTGGAGGATGATTCTCCCCTTTGTCTCAATCATTTTATTAAGATATGATTATTCATAATCCACCAATATCCACAATTGAGATGATTAATCTGATGGAGATTCATTTTCCTCCTTATACATATTGAGAATATTAGGATGTATCATGATTTGAATAGTGATATCCCATTCCCCAAAATTTATGTTATATTTTTATATAGATATCCAATACGTGCCCAATATAGCATCAAACTTCACCAAATGATGTAATACAAGATTTTATGGGAGGTTTTGTCTTAAAACATTAAGTGGTGAGTATTTAAATACTTTGGAAGTAATAATTTCCAGATTTTTTTCTTCTCATTGATAACTCACCCTCTATATTTGTATATGGTATTTCAGTCATTCTACTAAACATGAAACACATGAAACAATGTGTAAAACTATAATTAAATAATATTTACACAATTCATTAATCAACAACTAGTGTACATATCACCACATAATTTTTGGGGTACACCTCAACAGTATTGATAGCATATAACCATCCATGCTACCTTGGAGGTTGTTATTGTTAAATTCTTACGAAAACACTTGGATTATGGAAAAGTCATTCATAATACCCACGTCTCCATTTATTTGAATCATTGATCTATAATATGAGAGTTGATATGAACCCTCCTTTATAGTTCAACATTAGTGTGATTCTTTATCTCCATTCATCAATTATTATCAAGATTCCCCCACTCTTCTATATTTGTATCATCTCTTGGTTTCCTTTAGACACTTCCCCAGATGATTCATCCCACAATTTAGATAACTGGTATATTGTGTTTTATTTCCATCTTGAGTATTATCTATTGATAATCCCATATTAATATAAAGTATTCTCTTTTAATCTCTTGGACCATAAGACCACTGAGAGTCTTCCATGTCAATCAAAATTTTCAGGGTGCAACAGAAAATCTCATAATAACTGTGAATGCATCAAATAACCAACAATTTTCATAGATTAATCAATTTCCCACTATGGAAGTGATCTACCTTTCTTTCAGTGTTTATGAAAATGACAGAGGTGTATCCTGATATCCTTTTCAAATTTTCAAGATATGCCACCACATACGCATTTTAGTTTTTCATTAGTATAAGAAAATCCCTCTCAATTATCTCACAAGAATTTTGGAAAAAATATATATTAAAAAATATTATTCTTGAAATCTTCCTATTCTAGGAAAAAAAATCTCCTCATTGGACTACATGTTATTGATCAGTGTCCACCACTGATCAAAAATACCATCAAAATGATATACCACCAACACAAAATTCTCTTCTTATATTCACTGAAGGATTGAGAATATCTTTTAAATGGAGTTATTCCATTTATATATGATGAGTTCATAAGAAGATACACTAAATATTAGAGGGAATTATTTAATGATGGATTTTTTCTCAACATGATCTTTTATATGATAAGAATGGTGTTCCATATGATTCATGTTATTATTCATAACATTAGATATTTGAGAATGTATTGTCATTAATTTTTTTCTAATGTCCCCCCATATTTATCATTTGATTAGAGAAATCATTACATTTCCTATCACATTGACTCTAGGCACATGTTCTTATGTTTACATCCATTATCTAAGAAAAGATTGTACACTTTGGGCGATTGAATACTTAGCATAATAAAAGGAAAAATTTAATAGAGAAGCTTAAAATTATAAATTCAATGTATATCCTAAATTTTCATTCTAAATCCTTCAATATAGGTTATCTCTGGTGATATAATAATAATTGGGTTTCTTACCAATGTTTTCTAGTTCTAATCTCTAACAATAACTAGATTATGTGTCTAATACAAACTATAATGGCCCTATCCTATGTTACATGTTATTAATTAATATTAACCCTATCATTATATCAAATAATGTCCATGGATTGTATTTTTTAATGTCATTAAAATATTAGTTACATAAATCAGAAAACAGGGAACCAAAATAAAAGTACCTTTTATTCAAACATCATAATGATATTCTGAATTCCATTGAGTTCTTACATCTATATAAGGTAACATGTGAAAATGTTAACAAATGGATGAGAAAAAAATTCACAAAAGGGTATAAACATAGAAATAATGAATATCACATGGGATAGAAGGCATAACGTGATGAAATAAAAAGGGATTGAATATGAATAAACATAAGATTGAATAACATATATAACATGAGATCATGTAATCATGGAATCTTTATAATGTGATAACAACATTAATCATTGCATATGACTAATTAAATCACAATTTCAATGACCATTGTACATGGTAAAGCATGATTCGAGGCAATCTACCAATACTATAGTACATGGAGAACCAAGTCCCATAATGGAATCAGGTTTACTTTATGTCCCAATATGACATATCATGAGATTAAAACATTACCCATTGAATTGGAGTGATATCTAGGTGCATTAATCATAAACTGTTTAACCATATATGATCCTTGCGATGAATGAAACATAATGGTAAAATCTAAGGTCTACCCATGAAATGAAGTTGGTATCGTAATAATGTCACAAAGCATAAAAAAGGAAATATCCTAATGGTTTCCATGCCTGAATGGATATAAATCATAAAAATACATTAATACTAGAAAAATAGGTATATATCATGGTAAATTATTTCGTATTTATGTGAAATTGTATAAAAAAGGTGTTTAATAAAAATTATAATTGTGTAACATTAGTGCAGTATAAGAGAAATTATTAAAGAACCTTTTAAATGGTAAAAATATAAATTGATTACAAAAAAACTAGAAATGATATTATATATTTATTCATGATAAATATTATATAATTTGGGGAAAAATCGTGAATTCAAATAGGTTTTGTAGTGTACTTGAAAATGGAAATGAAACATAAAAGTTCACATTAATCGTGCTTGCTTATTAAGAGGAATCGAGTAGGGAACCTTATAAAACATGTATTTCTATATCAGAGAAATATTAATTGATATAAGTAGATATTTTTTAGAATAAAAACATAATATTAAAAGGATTATATATATTGATTTAATAATAATATTTTTGTGAAGATAGAGAAACCAAAACCCGATCGAAAAATGGGGGTTTGGAGAGAATCTCATACCATATGTCTGAATGTATTTAACCCTTGTACATGATGTCCTGGATAATGAAATTAGATTTATTAATTAATTAATTTATAACACATTAAATATTTATATTATTTATTATTATTTTATACAGTTCATTTATATCTTTTTTGATGAATTATATTATTCAAATAAATTGTTTGGGAATCTTCATTTTCTTGGTTTTCATGATTGGTTCATTTGTATACCTGTATAAAAGATAATAAAAAATATGAATCAACACCTCACAGACGATGTTTTCATTTTTAGAACAAAAGGGGAATAGAAAAAATTTATTGGTTGATATTCCCTTAAGATAATAAAATTACAATATTAATAATATATCATAATTATCATTCTACTTTGAGATTGGTTTTTGAGGATATGATAAGAAATTAAAATAAATTAAAAACAAATTAAAAGAAAACGAAAGAGGATTTTACTTCTTTAACTTCTTACCCTTGAGAACCTCCTTAGGGATATTAGATTTTGTATTTAGTTGATAAAAAAGGATCATGGATGTGTTTTGGAGTCTTGGGATATTATTTGGGAGAATTTGGAAACTATTAATATATTAGAAGGTGTGAGGAGAAGAGGCGGTGAGGGGTGGTATTTATAGCGGATGAGAGGTGTGTTTTTTAACTAATATGTTCATTATTTTATAATTATGGCAAATGAATATCAATATATTTGAACATTATCACTAAATATATTAAATATTGAAGGATAGTTCAATATTATGGGCTTAGATAACCCATACATTAATTATGAATCAATAATTCATGAATTTATATGATACTATAAATTAATGTATTTCACTATTCACAAAAAATTCAACTATTTAAAGAAAATATCAAATAGTAAAACCAAACATTTTTTAACAAATATATTTGAAATACGGAATCAAATATATTAAAATAATGATATAAATATTATAATTTTAATTTTTAATTAAAATCATCATTTATATCGAAAATAGATCACTAAAAATTATAACTGATTTGACCATACATTGAAAAATTAATTATCATATCATAAATTTTATTATGATCAAAAGACAACTAAAATTTCTTTTATGAATATAATTTATAAAAATAAATTATCTGTTAAATCATTTTGTTAATGTTAAAATTTTAAATAAACATTTAGGTTTCACATATAACAAACACTTAGTTTATCATTTTTAAAACATTTATTTACATATACCGAGATGTTAATATATCATATTTTAACTTATAAGA
Source organism: Viscum album (assembly GCA_963277665.1). NCBI lineage: Eukaryota > Viridiplantae > Streptophyta > Magnoliopsida > Santalales > Viscaceae > Viscum > Viscum album. The sequence continues at coordinate 119,116,215 of OY728127.1, forward strand.
TACACATATTTTATTTATAATTTTATAGGTGGGGTTAATATTTTATTGGTCGGTTTTCTAATCCTAATGTTCACATTTCTATTCTAATGGTCTTGTATCTATTCTATTTTTTAGGATCATTAATTTCTATAAATTCATATTATATAATCAATTTTTCATTTATTAGGTTTTTATTGAGATATCCATGTTATTTGATGTGATTTATAATATATAATATTATTATTATAATGGAATTTTCAATGATAAAATACTGGGTCATTATAATATCATATCCCCTTATATATATTGTGGTTATTGGTAGACAATAGATAAAATCATAATAACATAGTTGTTAGGTTCCCATGTTTGATTTCCCTATTCTTACACACACTAATCCTCAAGTTACCATGCGTTCACAAGAGATTTATTTTGAATTTTGGATTTATCAATATTTTTTATATATTTTTATGTGTTTTTTTCTACTCAGTGTTATTGGATGGCCATATGGTATGTCATGAGAAATTACAAATTTTTGAGTGTCAGTAGACAAAATTAGGGAAGTGATTTGTTAATATTCATTTTCCTTCAAACTGTGAACATCTAGTGGCAACCATTATGAGTAACCTAATACGGGACACACATGAGTGGTGCAAATTCTGAATAACTGTATATCCAATCCAAGTGAGGTTGATATATTTTAGAACATTTTTTCTCACATATTTGATTCTTCTAGATTCTCATAGGATTAACTTGGTAGATCTATGAATATATGGGTATAATCTATCAAATATTTTAGTTTTTCATCATTTTTAATTTAATTTAATATACAATTTTGTCTTTTAATTCTTATGAAATCATATTTTGGGAGTTTTATATTTATTTGGTAAAACATTTTGAGTTTTATTTGAAATGATTAAGTAAATAGAAATGATTTTGGTATGTGTGGTTTAATGGTGAAAATGAATTTCTAGAAGTGGATTTCATCAATATATGAGTATGAAGTGAATTATGTATTTCATAAATATACCATTAAAGGAAGTTTGGTAATTTTTTAATTACATGGTTTGGTTCCTTTTGAGTAAGGAATTAAAATGATTGGATTTTTTGGATTATTTTAATTTTCTTTGAGATAGATTATTAGGTGATTTGATTGTGGAATTTGCTTTTATATTTTAGAATATAACCCATAGAAATGAGTTAGAAATTCAATAAGGTAATTATTTTAATAGTTTTCCTTGTTTACCCGTATTTATCCTTCCTATATTTGAATAAATCCATACTCTTAATTAAATGTTTTGATCATGTTTTTCTCATCTCATTATTCATGCTCAAGATTTTCTAAATATGAATCCTCTAGTATTCTATTGTTATCAAATATCACATGACGTGATGGATTTGATAGATATGGTCATAGAGACCATAAATATGATGAGAACTCGTAATTACTCTAAATAAATGGGCATTAATTTTTTTACGGATTGGGAGGGGAATGGTGTAAACTCACTATATGATCCAAAACATTTACGGTTATTATTTTGGTATATATCAATGATACATTAATTTAGTGGGGTTTTCCAAATGATGTTAAAATTTTAAATTTGATATGATTTTTGTGTTCTCCTTAAGGTAACTAGTTATTCCGTGATTATATTTCACATTTCACTAGACTAGTGTCTCTTACTCCAAATTTACTTATTGATGAAATGTTGACGTTGTGTATTTTTTCTAGATTCATTTGTCCATACTATAATTCATCATTGTTTTAGTCTGGCTTGAAAATATACATGGAAATGGTAAATAAATCTATAATCATTTAGGTAATCATGGAAGGAAAAACTATTGAAGTGGTTGCTCATTCCCTACCTAGTGGTAGTCAGGTTGATTTAGATAATAAGAAGCAGAAGTACGATGGTGGTGATGATGGGATTATTTCTCCTCAACTTTTTATTCATTCATCAATGAAAATAACTCTATTTGTATGTTTTCAATTTATGAACTTTGGGCATCGCAAGCCATATTGTATGACATATTAGGAGATCAACCAACTAATTTTTCTTTCATGTTAACTAAATAAGTTTTTAAGCTAAATAGGAATCAAAATAAGATGTCACAGACCCATCTTTCTTCCATAAAATTTTATATTGTAATTATTCCATTACAGAGATGAATGCTTAGTAGTATTTTTAGATAATATCCTTGTTTTTATCATTTTATTTTTTTCATGGGACTTATACCAAATTTTGAAAAAATATATTCATTTTATGTATTGGATAATAATATTTTTTGTAATAAAACTATTCATTTTTTGATAATTTCATTGTGGTTTCCTTTATATTAGACTTGGTTCCCTAGAAAAAACATATTTTGTAATTTTAACATGTTGTAATGAATTTTTATTGTAATAATATTATTTTTTCACTTTATGATATTTCTATGTGATAATTTTCTAACAATATATTTCACACTGAAAGGTTATAAAAGTTTCACACTATAATGGGAACGTAGAGGTCCATGAAATTATTATTGAATCTTGTTCTATGGATGGATAATATTTTATAATGGGATGGGGATGATACATGATATTAGGGGTAAGAGGCCCGCAATACATCGAGACACCTTCTCAAGGTGTTCACCTATTGTAATCTTAATTCATGAGGGTTATGAAAATATTCATTTCATTAGTAATTCCACATCTCCTTGTGCCATTATATGTTCCTATCTACAGAAATGTGCCTTGATACTTAGACATTAATATTATATTTAATGTGTATCATCACCCATATGCATTGATGTATTGATGAATAGGCTGATAAAATATTTTCATGGTGAATTAGGATACATTTGGAACATCACAAGTGATATAACATTAATGGATAATGAATGAATGTATATGTCACTTAAATCGTATAGTGAATGTGGATATCTCAGGCCCTTTGATGGAATATAACTAACAACATAAATCCAGGGAAATGGTGTTCAATGAGAATTTCTAATTTTTGAAATTCAAGTAAATGTGAAATCAATTATATAGGATTGTGGAAATGGAATGAAACCTACATCATTTGAGGTATAATGTAAAAAGGATTATGTTACATAGTAAACATTCAATAGAGGTTGGATGTATTTGTGATGTGAACTTTTTTCTATATTGATTTTTAACATGTTTCTCGATACTATCACGGAAAATTATGTGTTTATGCCTATTTCTATTTAAAAAGAGTTTTTGAGGGTCACACATTTAGTGTATTTTCAGTCTTAGTTAAATTTAGGTAATGAATTTAATAAATATGAGTAAATAAAATTTATTATGATTTACTTGATCTATATAATTTAATCAGAGGTTATTTGAATGAAAATAATGAGTGAAATAATAAATAATAAATATTTGTTTTCCAGTATAGAGAATATAATAATTGTTATATTTATTTTATAAATAATAAAATGACATTTATTTTATTAAATATTCATTATCTGAGAATTTATAAATGTTGGTGAGGAAGAGTGGGTTCTGTTTAATGGTATAATTCGAAGTAATTTAAATTTATTTAGATTATTAAAGTGTTTCACATGTAAAGTGATTAATAATAATATTATTATTGATAAACATGGGTTTAATTAATAATATAAGAAATTTTTAAGGGATTGATGAAAATTTTTAAACCCTAATCCTAACATATTAAATATCAAATTATATCTACTTCTTTTTAAATATATCACATTCCTAAACTTAACATTTTTTTGTATGCAATGTATAAGACATATATCTATAGATGTATCATGAGAAATATATCAAAATATATATATTTATAAATAAATCTAGATAGAAATATCTAATTTTCTATAAATAGTTCTCACTTCTTCCTCTCTCACATCATCCGAAAAGCACGAAGATTTAACCCTCTTCAAGAACAAAATTTACAAGGTTAACCATTAACAAAACCACTAATTAGGATTGAATTTTCTATCAATTGATGATTCAATGATTTTTATCAAAGATTTTGGATCATGTTTGTATCATCTCTAGAGGGATTATTTACAAGAATCATGTAGTACAATGATTTTGTGATGAAATCTTTCCCATTAGATAATTAATGAAAATGAAATTATATGTTGCTGTAATTATATATACCCTAATAAATGTTTTATAACATATAGGTGAGGATTTTATCTAATCAATTTTGAAAATAAATTTAGTCCATTAATATACTATTTCCCCTATACATAAACTCGTGATCATGTAAATAAATTATTGCATGTGATTTATGACTTCTATCTTTGTTTGTTGTACCTTCAGATGATGATTCAACCATAGTAGGAACATATAAGTGGAATCATATCTATCACATGTTTAATTTATATTTATTAACTATTAATTTATTTTTTACATGAATATTCATTTTATGGTACTTAAATCTATTAAATTTCATAATCAGACATTCTCGTTTCTTCTTTTCTTCATTCTAGATAGCATAATTTGTACTCAAATAATTATTAAAAATGTAACTTTTTTTCAATAGTTCATGTGTTATCCCAATAATTTCATGTATTGGATACACGACATGGATAATAAAAGAATACAGATGGAGGTAGAATACAATTACTCATCATTTAAAATACTACATGAAATGTATTCTTGTTTTTGAAGTGTTTTTCAAATTTCATGGAATGGATTATAAAATGTATAATTAAAACTACTTATTATGTGTTCCATATGGAATTAATTCAACACTACAAGCCATTTCATACAGTTAACTATTAAATATTAAATTAATTTATGCGTGAAAATTTTGATCGACACATAACGTTTCCTCCAAGTAATCTTTTTTAATTCATTAATTTTAAATGAGTATAATTGTGTTTAAAATTTGAGTATATGGATCTTTAATGATTCTAGGATAGAATTAAGATAAATTGAATTAATTAGATTATTTTTTGGAGCATTATCATATTTATAGAATGAATCAAAGTAATTTATAACAAGACTAAAAATGTATTTTCATTGCATGTTGATGTGCGGAGGATCATGATAGTATAATAGAGAATTATATGTGATCATATTATTTTAATTTTTCTAATTTAATTAAAATGTTACCATTTCAATTAACCCCATAATTAATTATGTAAGGTCTTGTGTTTCCACTGTTTATTTTATTTAAACCCCCTTTATCTAGTATATTAGATCCTTTCACCTTTGTATATGAAAAAAATATCTGTGGGGGGAGGTCCTAGTTGAGTGAAGATGGTCTATGTCAAGGAACCTTGGATAAACCAATAAATGTAAAACATTTTACTAAAGGAGGAATGCTACAACATAAACCAAGTAACTGTTCAAGGTGTTTTCTCCCCTTCGATCAAGGGTTTGTTTATCATCAACTCGATAAAAAATTATAATCACATGATCGTTCTACTTATATTTTATTTCTGTAAGTTTCAATATTAATTAATAGTTTATTTGAATTATTTTTTATCACCATAAAATTGTATTAATATAATGAAATATGGAATAAAATATAATTGTATTATCAGAAAATATTTTATCAGACAAGGTTAATCAATTAATTCAAATCACCTTAATTTTAAACAAATCAAGTGAAAGGTAAAATGTATATATTCTTAAGGATAAAAATCAATTAGTTATAAAATTAATTGGTCTTATCCTTCCACAAAAAAAATTTATAATCAACCAAATCCATAAATGTACTATCCAATAAAGGTTCCAGTTTATTCAATTATCTGGGAAATTTATTCTTGATTTTTTTGGTTGACATAACTTATTTTACATAAAGGGGTGACAACCCATATAGGATCTAATGTATCTAAGGGAGAAAAGAAAAAAATATTTAAAACTGTATTTATTGATTGGGGATTCTACTCAACATATCATGGTAATAAAAGATAATGTATTTGGAAACATATACCTACCTAAAACTCATCAAATTTATTTTCTGGACCAAGTCTAATTTTTGATATGGAAATGTGGATCTTCTCTACATGAATATATATATGACATGATATCCTAAAAATGATGGGGTTATCTATTTGGTTTCAAAAAAATAGTTCGATATTAATAATAATTTAATTAATTTTAAATTTATTAATCTATTTTTTAATCAAAATATGTACTTATAACATCCTCATAATTTATAATAACAGAAAATTAAATGACATTGATAATATTACTATAATCCATACTAGGAATGTCAAAACATCTCACTATCTAAAATTTATAATAATGATATAGGTTCATGAAAATTATACAATTCCATTATAAAATATTATTCATGTTGGAAGACCCACATCCATAGTTCATAATGGTGAAGAATTATTTTTTTATTTTAGGCTTGTGAATAATAATATGGTTGTCGAATATTTCATACCATCTCGCTTATCCAAGGAGCATCTAAATCAAATTATTATATGGATGTTTATATTATCTTTTCTCACCTAAAATATATTTATCCAGAGAAGTTAATATCATAATGAAATGTGATCTCCAAAATAATATTCACATGTAAGAATGATGATTTGGTAATAGTTAGGGCACATGTAGTCAAGATGATTGGCTACATTATGTTCCTAGACATATCAGAATTTTAGTTACCAGATTGTTACACATTGATATTTCAAGAGATAGATTCATTCTAATTTCTTTGATTTAATAATTTTTATGATACCAAATTGTTAACTTTAACATTAAACAACATTGTATTATATTTCAGTATACACAACACTATACATGGCTTTCATTACATGCAATAGCAACCTTCCTCAATAGCTGGTGTTGTACGCAATACTGAGTTTCAATAAATAATGATTTATTATTAAAATATTATATAATAGAATTTTTATGAATAATATTAACCACGTTATTAAATTTATATAACATTAAAATTCATCATATGTATTTTTGAGAACATTATTTAAGAACATACTCATTTTTTCAAATGAATGATTTTTTTTTAAAAAAATGCAGCTTTTCTGCCTTTTAATGGCACAAAAATTTATAATCTAATTTTTAACACTTTTATATATAATATTTTACAATTTACACATCTTCTTTTGAGGAGGGACCTTATAATTTATCTTGGTTTAATTATTGGTATTTTCCTAATGAAATACATATTTTGATGAATAGTGAAAAATAATAAATTTTAATTCAAAAATTCTTTTTCATCAAATTTATTTATATAGGTAGATTATCATTTTAAATGGATATAATGTTTAATTGGATTATTTTTTTATAGTTTAATTCAACATTGTTCACTAAAAGTAATTTTTCATTTATATAGTACAAAATAATGTGACAATATTTTGGTATGTTTTTACTTCATAAAAACCATCTTTTAGGTTTTGACAACAGGAATTAATATCAAATTTATTTATGCCAAATCGGTGTTTTTAATTTTGAAAAATGAATTCCTTATTTTGAATAAAAGGGTGCGAATTTTTATAAATTGTTACTTTAATTTTTTGTATATTTTTAATAGAACCTACAATAATTTTTATTTTCCACATTTAATGGTCAATTAAGTAAATTAGGATTTCAATCATTATGATAATGATAATAAAATAACCCTCATAGATTCCTAAATCAAATTTGATTTAATAAAGACTACCAATATCACTTATGCGTTTGATTTGATTTATTTAATGTACTTTGTTTCATGAATGCTATGTAATTTAAATTAAATGACAAGAGGGTGATCACATGTCACTATCATATATCTTATCAGCATAATAATTTTAATATAGTGATAAAAAATATTATAGCTCATACATAAATAGTCTCCAAAAATATAATAAAATTATTTACATCACGTGAATTTATTTTTAATTTATATACATTTAATAATTTCCATTATTGATGACCCAATTGTGATGTAGATTTTATTTTATTTATATAAATTTCAAATAAATGGATTTAAAAATATTAAATTAAATATCATATTAACTAGCTAATGTGATAAATTGATTTTATAGTTTACTATACCATTTTACGAGTATATTAAATATATTTTGTCAATTTTATCTTATGTTTTTAATTTATTTAATGTCAGATAAATTAATATTTCCAATATTTATTATTTTAACATTTTATAAAAATAACATATTATTAAATAATTTTGGAATCAAAAAAATACAAAAATATTTAAAAAATGACAAATATATGGTCTAAAATTTCATATTGTATCCAATTATTGTAAACATAAATCACATAAATAAATATTTATAACCACTTAATTTTTACAATATTATTAACACAAATAAAATTTAATATAATAAATAAGAATAAATGAAAATGAAATGGTTTAAATTTAATTAAAAACATATATAAATTTTATTTTTTGAGATGATTTAGACTCTAACTCATATTATATTAAAAATAAATGTGTTTGGATTCATTATAAATATACATTTATTGTATAATAAATTAATATTTCATGATATTGAAAAGGTTCTCCTCCCCTAAATTATAAATGAAAAAATATCCATCTCTTTCAATAACACTTACAAATCCATTCACTCTAGAAAACATGCCCAATTATCTACCCTACATCCATCACTTCACCATAGTGGTCACCCTTTGGGAAGAATTTCATATTATGGAGTCATTTTGTGCACACCAAAAGGAGACACCTTAAAAAGAGGTAATTTTTTTATCACCACATTCAAAATTCTATTCTTCTTCTATGTCCTCTTATTATGTTTTTCCAATAATAAAGTAATAAATCAAGTATCTTAAGAATTTTTTGATTTTATTATAGTAATGTTACAACCATATACCTTCTTTTATCCATACCATGAATAAAAATATCACCATGTGTGTGTACGTACAGATTAACGTCTCCACGCCATGGTGTGATTTGATATTCAATAATGAATACTTTGGATGGGTATATTGATGATTATAATGGATGTAAATAATAAATATAACATGATATTATTTGTTTGAAATTCATATACCCTCCAATTTCAATCCATTTAACCATCAAGGGAATGATATCATCCCTCGTGCATACGTATGGCTTGCCGTCTCCATGACACGATGATATTCATTCTGACGTTAACCATTCTTAAAAGATTATAAATTATATATAGAAAATAAAAAAAATATTATTACATAATAATGATAATAGATTTATGTATATATATATATATTTAATTTACTTTCTTCTATTCCATTTAATAAAGAAACAGAAACATCATTCTTGTGTACGTACGACCTACCGTCTCCATGAATGTTGTATACCATATCATTTATCTATATAATATATATATTTCTATACTTAATATTTATGATATATAAATAGATTTTTTACATTCTCTATGTATGTAAATCACAATCTACATAAAAATATTAAGAATAAAAATTCAACACACGTCTAATAAATAAATATATTGTTACCCAAAATGTAGCTTTAACATGGAATTGATAAATAAATGGGTAATATAAAGTCATAATTGAATCATATATGATATAATAAATATTTGTATGTTTCTATTACACAATAATATTATTTTTCAACCCACTATACAGGAGTTTTGGAAACATATGGAAGAAGTGAGACCTATAGTAAGGGAAAAATGTGCATTCTCATTTTTATCTGAGATTGTTTATACATAAGTAATTATTGTTGTATATTTATCATTCAGATCCATGATTCTAAATTATTTCATATTATTTATATCATTCTAAAATTTTTATTGTTAATTTTACCCTCTTGTAAATGTTTATTAATTATTATTATAGAAATCTTTGCTCGTTATTTGATTTGATGTACTTTTTGACTTTTTTTTTCAAAAGTATAAGGGTAATGTTTTTTTACCTATAAAAAATGAATGTATTTTTATGGTTTCATGAAAACGTATTTCCATGAATCTTTCTCTATAGGATTTCATGATTATTTTAAACTAAATTAAATCTTTTTTAATTTTGTGGCATTTTGTGAAATGAAATCAATATTGAAAAGTATAAGATATGTTCGTACAAAATTAAGGTCAAGTGGTTTGTCAAAATTATTCTCCATATCAGATGAACAAGGTTTATGTTTCAATCCCCATTGTTACATTTATTAGATTATTTTTATTGTGGAATTATTTTTATAAAATCCATTTATTTTAAATTTTTATTGTTATGATGGAATGATGTTTAATAAACCAATTTTATTTCATAGGATATTCAATATTGAATGATTTATGTTTTTCTAGAACATGTAAGAGTAGTTTCTTATTGAGATGGGTGGGCCCTATATCTCACTAAAAATATTTGGGAAATGATTTATATATAATTAGATAGACATGAATATAATGTAAATTAAATATGGTTCAGTAATACATGGCTAGAACAACTAGTAAATCTAGTTCAGTAATACATTGCTGGAAGTGAATGTGAACCTGGTTCTATAATAGACTATGTCCACTAATATGGTATTGAAAGAAATTCCTTTGATAATAATGAAATCATATAATGTTTTTTTTTAAATTCCATATTTTATGAAAATTTTTATATCATGGTTAATGTTCCTTTATGATCTATGCCTTATATACTGCAAATATTTATTTCATGACTCAAGATTTTGATATTTAAATTTTTGGTTCACGTGTTTATATTCATGTGTCAATGGTTTTTTTTGTGTTCTCTATGTTTAACTTTATTATGAATTATATCTTATCCTTTTTATGTTTTCATTTCCCCAGGATATAATGAAAATGTTTTATGTTGTAAAAAAGGGGGAAATCGTTATGGCAGATGTTGATGATCATTCACCAAGCTAAGAGATTATCTAAAAATTATTCCAATGACACTACACTAATACAATTTTGGATGAATATTTTTTTAATTTATTATGTATGTTGTAAAATAATTTTAATTTCGATTAAAATCATTCTTGGGTCGTTACATTTGTTATCTGATGGAAGGCTTAGTTAGCCGTTGTAAACTAGGATTTGGAAATATTACTAAGATCCATAGATATATTTCTATGGTATGTCAAGTGATGTCACTAAGGGTATGTTTAACCATAGGATATGGTCCTGGAATTATACTAATGGCCAAGAATAACATAGAATTAAACCTACTATTTTAGAGATTGAATGTAATGCCCCTTGATTTTGTTATTTTTGTAGTATGATTTTTTCCTCTCAAACTATTCATTTTGGGTTTATAAAATTGTTGGATCTTGAAGGAATCATGTTAATGATAAATAAAATGGGAAATGAAATTATTATCCTCTTTATCACTCAAATTTTATAAGATATGGAATGAAAAATATTATTTTTATACATACACAATATATAAATCTTTCTTGACATCAAAATGAGTAGATAAGGGAACAACATTCTATTGAATCCTTCATGAGGAAACATCCCCCTTCATTCTATGGGTCTTATAATTTACATTTTTCTAAAAAATGGATCATTTAAATTGAAATTTTATTATCCATCCATGACTATATGGAACATGAAAAATTCATTTTATCTATTTATCATTTTGAAGGTGAAGTAAACTAGTGGTGGACTGTAATAAAAAATACAAGGCATTAATTTGAAATTGAACCCATAGAATGACATTTTTTCAAGAAAATATTTTTAGTTAAGTAAATCAATAATTTTCTTATAAAAATGATTGAAAAGAAGTTCATTGAGATTAAACTGATGGATGATGAATCCATTGGTACATATGAGGAAAATTATACAAGACTTGAAAAATATACTTCTGGTTTTATCATCAAACCTGTAAGTAAATTTGATCAATTTTTCAGTGGAATAAAATAAATTATTAAAATGGGATTATCTATAAGAGAAATTAGTAGATATAAATATATTGTGAGTTTTGTTATCTAGGTAAAAATAGATGTTGGTTTTATATATCAAGCTCAAGGTTTTGATAAGAAACAAAATATGGATCTCAACATAAAATCACAAAACAATGGTGAAATGAAGATGTATGTTTTCATATGCCCAATGTGTGGAATAAATCATGGTGGATATTCTATTAATGGGAAGAGAAAAAGTTTTATCTGTGGAAATGAAGGTTATCGAGAAGTTGAGTGCCAAAGTAATAAGAAAATGGTATCTATTCATGTGAAAAGTGAAAAAAACTACATAGCATTCACCACCCACACATTAATGCAAAATGTTCAAGGAAATGCAGCATTATTCTTACCAATGATGAAATCCAATGATTAATGATGATTATAGATGTCAAAAACATATTAAGGCCAATGAAAAAGTTAAATCAAATGCGATCACTATTGTAGATTCTGACTATAAAAACAAAGTGGTGGAATGATTATGTGTTTATATAATTGAATTCCAAAATAGTTGTGTTAAATAAATTTAATTTTATAATGGAATATTGGAAAATCTATGTATTGGACCATTTTAGTATTTCATAACTATATGTTCCTCGTAACCATGAAAATTTGTTGTAATTTTTTGGGATAGAACATGATATGAACATAATGAAGTTTTAAAGAGATAATGAGATGTTTGATTGTATTAATGATTTCAAGACTGATATAAGGAAAAGGTGATATCATGGTTTGAGTATATAATTTTTTTGGTATTTTTTCATTGTGAAAAGAGTTAATTTTGAAAATATCATGTTTTCAATAATGATATATTGTAATTAGTGTTATTATTATGTTTCATAAGAATACATGATTTAGGATCTTACCTATTGTGAATGTGATAACCAAGAACTACCATATGATACCTGGAATATAAATGTTATGTTTATTTAGTTCACCGATTTATAAAGATTCTATTTTTATTTTTTGGATGGATTTTAATTTTATACATTTATAGGTAGTATATGTTATATTCAGATTGATGTTTTTTATATTAATTTATTATCTCACTATAGGTGGACTTAGGCATATTTGGTTACATGAGCTAATCTTTTTATTAAGATAGATGGAATGACCTATCATTCTATTGCATGATGTGCTAACAAATCACGAATGAAAAATTAAACAACATTAATTTAAATAAGGGATGTAGTGGAAATTGTTTAAGCACAATGAATGTTGAGATTGTAATAAAATCTAGTACATATTTATTCTTATTTTTCAACAATAGTGAAAGGACCTTGAAAACAAAAAATGTTATCATAGAACCTTTTTACCCGATGAATCAGATGGTCCACTAAATAGTCCCAAATTATGGCTTTACGGTTGATAAAATTATCAAAACCTTGTTCCCTATCACACTCCATCAGAACATGATGGTTAGATTTGTTCTTTTATATCCATATATTTAATTCCCACTTATGTTCTTATATGTGGAAACCTAGTGTTGAGTTACTTTGGGTAACATTATGTTTTTAACTTCCTTTTTAAAATGAATTTTTCAAATTTATTTATTCAATGTTGGTTTATATGAATGAAAATTTCTTATATTAATACCTTTATAACCATAAAAAATTTTGAGGGATAAATTCATTTTAAGGGTGGTATAATGAAAAACCGTGAAATTTTATGAGATATTTTCATTTTAATTTCATTGATTTATTGTGTTGTACACTACACCATGATTATCTTGTGCTATATAAAACACTGTATTATCTTACAGTATACACAACACTATTCTTGGCTTTCATTTCATGTTAAATAGACCTTCCTCGATAGCTTACATTGTACGTAATACTGAGAATAACTAAACAATGATAAATTATTAAACATTATATAAAATAGAATTTAATGATATTATTTTCTGAATTTTAAATTTTATATTATATTAACATTAATCAAATAAATTTTCAAGAACATTATATAGGAATATAATCAATTTTTCCTAAAAAAAATTATTTTACAAAAATCTAGTTTTGTAAACTTTTGATGGCGCACCAATTTTAAAACGTGTTTTAACACTTTTTTATATTCTGTTTGAAAAATTAAATCCTTATTTGGTAGTGGGATTTCAATATTTTACTGGGTTTTAATTTTGATATTTTCCTAATGAAATTCATATTTTCAATAATAGTGAAAAATATTGCATTTTAATTAAAAACATCGTTTTTTTAATTTATTAATATATTTAGTATATATTATTAAGTAGTTTTAAAGTGTAATTGTATTTAATTATCTATTAATACAATTATGGTCATTTTATATAGTTTCATATTTAAATTTTACATATACACATTAAAATGATTACTTATGTTTTTTACAACATAAAAACATGCTTTTTGGTTTTGACATTGCGAATAAAATTTGAATTAATTACATCCAATTTTTTCTTTCTAATTATGATAAATATATTCAATATTTGGGATCATTGGATCCATATTATTTTAATAGGTTACTTATTTTTTTCTATATTATGAATAATAACTAAGGTAATTTTTATTTACAACTGCTGAAGGTAAATTAGGTAAATTAGGGTAACTAACAATATTATTAAAATTAAAAAAATCCTCTAACACATGTAAAAAACAAATTGGATGAATAATTTTCTTCCAATATCATATGTGGGTCATAATTTAGTCATATAAGGTTATTTTTCTCATAAATTGTTGTAATTATAATAAAAACAGAAGAAGGTGAAAACATGTCACTCTCTTATATCTTATATGTATAATAATTTTAATATTTTAATACAAATCATAATAATTATAAAAAAATATTTCACAAAAATAAATTGAAATTATATATATCAATTAATTTATTTATACATTTTAGAGTCTATATATGCACCATTAATGATGACACAACAGTGATGTAGAAATTATTTTATTGATAGAAATATAAAATAAATAGTTTCAAAATTAGTATAATAAATATCATATAAACTATTTAATGTAATAAATGAATATTATAGGTTAATAAGACATGTTAAGAGTTTAATAAAGATTATGGTTCGAATTTATATTTTCCTTGGATTGTATTTAATGAAAATAATTGAATAGTATCAAAATTGACACTATTGATATTTTATAAAAATAATATATTATTGAATTATTTAAATATCACCAATATATTTATAAAATTATAGGGTGAGAATTATAACGTATAAAATTTAATAAATAATGCAATTTTGGAATACTTACTACAAAATATTAAATATTTATACCAATTAAATATTTTGTATTCGATGTTTAGAATTATATTACCACAAATAAAATTAAATAGATTAAATAAGGCTAAATCAGAATCATAATCATTAAAATAAAACCAAAACACATATAAATTATGTTTTTGAGAGTATTATTACCCAAGATAGTCTTTTTTTCTAAATAAATGATTTTAGGATCATTAAAATCTGGTAATGAATTCATAATAATTTAATATGTCAATACTTTCCAAAGGTGCCCCTCCTCTCTCTTATAAAAGAGAACCTCTCCCTCTATTTTAATAACACCTCAAAAATAAATTTTCCTTAGACAACCCTTAAAATATTATCCTCCAAACATCCATAAATCCATAATAGGGGGCACCCTTTGGTATGAAATCCATCATATTAGTCATCTCCCAGTATACTAAAATGAGATACTTAAAAAAGATGAAATTGTTTTATCACCTTTTTTAAAATTCATTTCATATTCTACTTCCACTTATTATGTTGTTACCATACTAATGTAATAAATTAATTATATTATATATTATTATATGTTATTATATTTATGGTACAAGTTTTTATCTCATTTATCCATCATAAGAATAATAATATCACTATATGTGGGTGCATATGGATTACATTCTCCCCACAATGATGTAATTTTTTAATCCACAATATTTAATTTCTATGGGTATATTGATGAGTATAATGTATTGAAATAATGAATATAACATGATATTATTTATCCAAAAATATTATATCATCCAATTCAATACCATTTAATCACGAAAGGAATGATATCGCCGCTCGTGCGTACATACAACCTACCATCTCCACAACGTGATGAGATTCAGTCTCCATGTTATCCATTAAAGAATGATTATACTTTATATATAATAAATAATAATTATATATTTTAAATAATAATTATACGTCATTTATATATATATATATATGTCATTTACATTCTTATATTCCAATCAATAATGAAACTAAAACAGTGTTCATGCCTACGTATGACTTACCATTTCCAAGAATGTTGTCTTCCATTTAATTTATCTATCTTTTATATATTGTTATAAACCTAATATATATGATATTTAAACATTGTTTTTCATTTTTTGTGTTTTTAAATCATTATCTATGTAATAATATAACGATTAAAAAATTAAAACATGTATGATAAATAAAATGATTATTTCCCAAAATGTTGCTTTAACATGGAATTGATAAACAAATGGGTAATATAATGTCGTAACTCTATAATATGTGATACCATAAATATTATTATGTTTATTTTACAAGTTAGTAATATGTTTAAACCCACTATACAGGAGTTTTAGACACATACTGATGAAATTAGACCTAAGGTAAGGGATAATTTTGCAATCTCATTTTTATCTAAGATTCTTTATAAGTATGTAGTTACCAATGATTATTTATCATCCATATCCTTGTTTCATTATTAGGTAATATTATTTTTATTATTCTAAAAAAATATAAAGATCATTTTACCCTTTGTTAAATTTTTATTAAACATTTTGGAAGGAATATTTTATCGTTATTCGATTTGAGATACTTTTTGACTTTTCTTTTAATAGTACTATTAAAATGTTTTTTCAATTATATTACATGAATGTATTTTTATCATTTAATTACACGTTATATACATGATTATTCCTCCACAATATTTAAGGATTAATTTCCACTCAATTATTTTCTTTCAAAATTCCATGGCATTTTAAGAAAAGAATACAATTTTAAAAAAGAAATGATATTTTCCTCAGGGCTTAAATTCATGTGTTTTATCAAAATTATTTTCCATCTTGGATTACATTGGGTTATTTTTAAATCCCTATTATTAAATTTATTTTAATGTGTTTGTTATGGAAGATTTATTATGAAATCCAATTATTTTATATTGATTATGTAATGATGGAACGATGATTAAGAAACCAATTTCATTTCATGGGTTATGATATAATGGTTGATATAAAATTTGGTGGCACATGTAATAATGATTTCATATTGATATGTATGGGACCTATATCATCCTACAATGAATTTGGTAATGATTTATATTTCATGATATATACCTAACCGAAACATCAATTAAATCTGGTTCAGTAATATATGGTTGGAACAACAAGTAAATATTGTTCAGAAATACATGGATGTAATGGAATGTAAACTTGGTTTGGTAATGTACATTTCCAACATTGATGGTCCTTTCATCAATTCCTTTGCTAGTAGAGAAAATATATTAGCTACTTATTTTTTTCCACAATTTTGTGTTTTATTCGAGTTATATTTTATCATGTTTAATGATCCTTTATGATACATTACTTACACAATTCAACAATTTATTTCATGACTAAAAATATTGATATTTAAATATTAGGTTCATATTTTTACATTATTGTGTTTATTTTATGATTTATGTATTCCATGTCTACCCTTACTGAGCAATTTAGATCGCCATTTTTTTCTTTTCACTAGTATATAAATAATGGTTTTAGTTAGAAAATATAGTGGGGATGATATTTATGGGGCATGTAAAAGATCATTCACCATGTTTGAATATTATGTTTCACATTTCCAATAATATTTAACTAATATAATAATTGGGAGTATATTTATATAATGTATTATCTATTCCAAATAAGATATCAAATTGCTATGTATTTCATGATTGGGTGATTATAGTTGTTATCAGAGTGATCGTTCAGTTAACCATTGAAAACTAGGGAGTGAATATTATAGAGAGATCACTAGAGATATTGATAATGTATGTCTTGGGATGTCCCTATGGGTAAGAATAATTATAGGTTAAAATCATAAAATTATGGTAATGATCATTAATAACATTGTATTAAACATTAGATGTTATATATTGAATGTACTTCCCCTTGATTATATTATTTTCCAAGTATTATTTTGTTGCCTCTCACACTATTCTTTTTGGGTTTTAGACAATGTCTAGAACTTGAAGGAAACATTTTAATGATAAATGGTCTTTGAAATGAAATTATTCTCATACTGATCAACAAATGTTATCTGAGATGGAATAAAAAATCTTATTTCTATACATACACTGCCTATGAATCATACTAGACTTCTGAATGAGCAGAGAAGCGAACAAAACTATGTTGAATATTTCAAAATGAAACATCCAATATCATTTAGTTGGGCTTATGATCCATTTTTTGGTGACCAATGGATCACTATCAATTAAAAGATATTTTCTATCCTTCACTATTTGGAACATCAAAAAGAAATTTTGGTTTTTATCATTTTGAAGGTGAAGCAGACTGGTTGTGGACAATAATCAAGAATACAATGAAATAAGAAGATATTTATTCCATATAATGACATGAGATCAAGAACATATTTTTCAACATGTATATTCCATGTATTCTTCTAACAAAGATAGAAAAATGAGTTCCTTAATATTATGAAAAAGGATGATAAATCCATTTGTACATACGATGAAAATTTTACACGTCTGGTAAGGTATTCATCTAGTTTTACCAACCAGCCTTGATGTAATGTTGATCAATTTTTCAATGGCTTAAAACCAATTCTTGTAAGGGAACTGGCTAAATGATACTTTTATAGCTGTGAAGATATTGTGTTTTGTGATATCATGGTATAAATGGAAGTTAGTGTTATATATAAAACTCATGGTTTTGATAGGAAACAAAAGATATTGATCACCGAAAAATCGCAAAACAATGGTGAAAAGAAGATTAATGTTTCCTTATGATCAATGTCTAGAAAAGTTCATTATGAAGATTGACTTAAATAGACTCAAAATTGTTTTATGTGTGGAAAATAATGTCATCAAGTGGTTGAGTGATGATGTAATGGGAGAAAAGTTACTAATGATGCGGTTTAATAAAAAACTACATAGAATGCACCACCCACACTTTAATGTGACTAGTGAAAGTAAAAGGGGAATTATGAAAACCAATGCCCAAATCCAAGTGTTAAAAAAGATGATTGATAGAAAAACGCACTTATTTCCAAAGAAAAAGTAAAATCACATGCAATCACTAATTTAGAATTTATGTATGACAATGGAATTGATGAATCATTATGTGTTTATATAATTGGATTCCAAAATAGTGTTGTTGAATCTATTTTCTAGTGTTATGAAATATTGTAATATCTATGTATTGGTACATTGTGGTTTTCAATAAGTAAATGGTACCAGTATCAATGAAAAGTGCTTGAAATATTTTTTAAATGAATTTTATTTCCGCATAATGAGGGTATAACAAGATAATGAGATGTTTGATAGTATTAATTAGTTCATGAGATATATAAGGAAAAAATGATAGTATCAATGAAAAGTGCTTGAAATATTTTTTCAATGAAGTTTATTTCCGCATAATGAGGGGATAACAAGATAATGAGATGTTTGATAGTATTAAATAGTTCATGAGATGTTTGTTGGTCTTTTTTGGTTTGTTTAAAGTGTTAATTTTTATAGATAGCATGTTTTCATTGTGGTAATATGGTAATTTATGTTATTACCATGTTTCCAAAGAATACATGATTAAGGTATTCAGATGTTCTGAACGTGATAACCAAGAACTACCTGATGAGATATATAAGATAAATGTTTTATCGATACCATTTTCCTCTTTTTAATGTTTTTTATTTTTTGTTTTTGGAAGGATTTTAATGTCATATTTTATTTATAATATAAGATATGTTATATTTTATGGTTGTTAGAATAATGTATTTTCTCCCGAGATGTTGAGTTATGCATATTTGATTTCATCTAATAACATTTTTCTGGAGATATATGTAATGACCAATCATTCTGTTGCATGGTTTGCAAACAGTTCTAGAATAGAAAAATCAACATCATTTCTTTAAATAAAAGATAAAGAGGAAATTGTTCAAGGTTGGAACAATGAGGATATTGTACTAAAATAAAGTGAGTATTTATTCACTTTTTTCAACATTTGGGAAAGAATCATGAAAACCCAAAATGTTATCATAGTAACTCTTTATCCGATTTATTAGATGGTCCCTCAAATCATCCCTAATTTATGGATTTATGGTTTTTACTTATCTCCAATCCTTTTTCTCTATCACACATGATCAGAACATGATGGATTGGTTTTTTCTTCCATTTTCTTATATTCACTTCCCACCTATGTTCTCCTATGTGGATAATGAGTGATAAGTTACATTGGGTAACAATTATGTTTCTAAATTTCAATTTTAAAAGAATGATTTTTTATTCCTTTTTTATGATGTGGGTTTTTATTAATGAAACTTTTTGGTAGAAAACCTTTTATAACCGTAGAGAATTGTGTGGTTGAAATTCATTATAATGGGGGTGAAGTCATACTCCCTGAGATTTTATGAGATATATTATTTTTATTTTTATTTATTTATTATTTTAAACACTACACTAAGATTAGATAGTGTTATAGACCACACCATATTATCATTCAGTGTATGAAGAAGTATACTTGTCTTTCATTACATGTATGAGATACCTTCCTTGATAGCTTGCGTTGTATGCAATACTGAGTTTCACTAAACATTGATATATTATAAATATATTATATAAAACAAATTATATTAATATGTTTAACTACATTTTGAAATTTATAAAACATTTATATTCATATTATGTAACTTATAGAACATAATATAATAAAAAAATCAATTTTTCGGATAAAAGATGTCTTTTTATAAAAAATTCAGTTTTTCCGTCTTTTAATGGTGCACCAATTTTAAATAGAGTTTTTTGAATTTTTTTCTTATATGAAAAAATTAAATTCTTCTTTGGAAGAAATACTTTAATATTTAACATTGTTTAAATTTTTTTATTTGTTGATGATATTAATATTGTCAAGAATAGTGAAAAAAACTACATTTTAAAACAATAAAAAATTCATCTAATTTATATTCATAGTTTGATTATCTATTTAATTTGATTTAATGTGTAATAGGATTATAGTTTTATCATTTAATTCAATTTTTTTTCATTTTACATAATTTCACATTTAAATTGAAAAAAAACATGATAATCTTTTGATATGTTTTTACTTCTTAAAAACATGCTTTTTGGTTTTGACTGAAAAAATTAAATTAAATTAAATTTATAAATATTATTTATTTTGAATTATGAAAAATGGATTAAATATTTGGAATCAATGGGTCCAAAATATGTTAATATGTTACTTTTATTTTTTCAATATTATGAATAGTAACTACGATAAATTTTATTTAACACAGTTAAAAGTCAATCTGGTAAATTAGTGTGACTAACAATATGATAAAGATAAAAACTTTTAAAAAAACATTTACTAATCATATTGGATGAATTAATGTGGACCAATATCACAAATGCGATGGAATTTATCTATTTGATGGAATATTTTCTATGAATGTGATGTAATTATAATTAAAAATATGGTGACAACATTTAACACTCATATATCTTATATGAATAATAATTTTAATATAGTGATAAAAATGATAAAATATTAATCCTCAATATTATTAAGAGATATAATGAAATTATATACATCATGTGAATTGAATTAATATTTTTATAGATTACGTAATTACCATTAATGTTGACACAATAGTGATGCATAAATTATTTTATTGAAAGAAATATGAAATAAATGGTTTTAATAGATTTAAAATATAGATTATATGAACTAATTAATGTGATACATGAATTAAATAATATAATATGACTTGTTAATTATATTTAACCATATAATAATTTGAATTTTATTTCAACAAATAAAAATAGATAGATTAAATATAGATAAATCAAAATGATATGGTTTAAAATAAAATAAAAAATATCTAAATTTCATTGGTATAGATTATTTTGTCCCAAAATAATATTATCATAGAAATAAATGAGGTTGGGAGCATTATAAATGAAAAATGAATTTATAATAAATTAATATTTCAAGGCATTCCAAAGCTGCCCATCCCCTCTCTAATAAAAAAGAACCCCTCATTCACTTTTAATAAACCACCAAATTTCTTTTTCTTGGAACTAATCTACCAATTATCTTCCCAAATAACCAAGAATCAACCTAGATTACACCTTTGGATAGAAATACTTCTTATGGATTACTTTTGTGAATACGGAAGGCGATACCAGAAAAAGAGGAAATTATTTTATCACTTATTTCCAAATTATTTCTTTCTTATACTTCAACTTATTATTTTTTCCCATAATATAGTAACAAATACAATATCTTCAACATTTTAAGATGTTATTATATTTAGGGGAAAAACTTATACATCCTTTTATCCTTCCTATGAATAACAATATTAGCATGTGGGCGTACACATGACATACCACCTGCACATCATGGTGTAATTTATTTTTCAAGAATACATAATTTGGATGGGTATATTTATGAATATAATAGATGAAAATAATAAATATAATATGATATTATTTTTTTAAAATTCATATACATTCCATTTCCATAACATTTAACCATATAGGGAATGATATCATCACTCATGTGTACGTTCGTCTTACCGTCTCCACGACCAGATGAGATTCATTCTTCACATTAACCATTAAAGAAGGATTATAAAGTTTACATAATAAATATCAATTTAATATTTTAAATAAAAAAGAAATTAAATTTAGGCTTATATATATGTTTCATTTAATTTCTTCTATTCAATTCAATATAGAAACAGAACCAACAATCATGCGTATGTATTGCCTATTTTTTGCTTAAGGGTGCATTTCTTTTCATTTATCTAACTGTTATATATTTTTTACACTGAATATTTGTGATATATTAATATTTTTTTACATTCTAGGATATTTAGATGAAATATATATACCCACTATATAGGATATTTAGATACATATAGAAGAAATCCGACCTAATGTAAGGGATAATAATTCAATCTCATTTTTATCTGAGACTATTAATACTAAAGTATTTACTATAGTTTATTTATCATCAAAATACGTGTTTCCAAATTATGTAATAGAATTTTGTTAAAAGTACAAGGAGATTTATTTGTTAAATTATATAGCCTGAATGGATTTTTATGGTTTCAGGAATCCTTATTTTCATGAATATTAATGTTTCTGATTTTAAGATTATTTTCAACTAAATTCATTTCATTTAAAATTGCAATGATTTTTAAGAAAAGAAAATATTTTTTAAAAAAATTTATTTTCTACCCAAGAATTATTTTCAAGTGTTTTATAAAAATTATTTTCCATCTACAATGACATATGGTTTTCTCTCTCTACATACATTAACAATGATTTGATAGTTATGAAGTCCATATGTCATATATTTTTTATGATCTTATAGAATGATGTTTAAGAAACCAATTTTATTTTATGGTTTATGTTATAATGAATGATTCATGATTTTGTCAATATTGTAAGAATGATTTCATTATGATATGGGTGGGACCTATTTCTCTCTCTAATGCATTAGTTAACTATTTATATCTCTTAATATAGAGATGATTAGAATATAGAGTAAATATGGATCAACAATATAGGTCTGAGACCACAAAAAAATCTGATTCAGTAATACAATGCTAAAACAGAAAGTAAACTTGGTTCAATAATGAAATTTTTCCACTACAATGGTCTTCTAAGTAATTCATTGGATACTGTGGAAATCATATTATGTGATTATTTAATCCCCAATTCCATGTTTTAGGACAATTTTATTTTATCAGGGTTAATGCTCCTTTATGATCAGTGCCTTGCATACTTCAAAAATTTATTTTAGGGCTCAATATTTTGATATTTAAAATTTACGTTCATGTTTTTACATTAATTTTTTTATGGTTTGTTTTATGGTCTCATTGTTTATCCTTACTGAGCAATTGAGTTCATCCATTTTATGTTTTCTTTTACCCATGAAAAAAATAATTGTTTTAGGTAGTACTATCTTGGGAGCCACCCAGGAATTTGATGGAGGTGAGGAGTTTCCTAGGTCCGGATGGGTACTATCGACGATTTTTTTCAGACTTCTAGAGATTTTCAACACCACTTTCAGCATTGATGAAGAAGGGGAAACCCTTCGTGTGGTCGGATAGATGTCAAGAGAGAATCCAGGAGCTGAGACAGAGATTGACCAGGGCACCCATCTTGAGGCTACCAGAGGAGGGCGTAAGATATGTAGTTTAGTATGATGCATCAGGTACCAGACTCAGGTGTGTCCTGATGCAGGAGAGGGTAGTGATCTCTTATGGTTCATGATAGTTGAGGAAGCATGAGAATAACTACGTTACCCATGACTTGAAGCTAGAAGAAGTGGCATTCGCCTTGATGATGTGGTGGCACTATCTGATGGGAGATTGCTTTATAGTCTACACTGACCACTAGAGTCTCAGGTACATCTTCTCATAGAAGGAATTGAAACTGAGATAGCGGTGATGGCTCGATTTCTTCCAAGACTATGACTTTGAGATAGTCTATACTCCTAGGAAGGGGAACGAAGTAGCTGATGCTCTCAGCAGGAGGTCAGGCATTCAGCTACTTGGAGAGGTGACGAAGCAGCTAGCTGCATTGCAGATATCCTTCGTGGATAGAGATGGGGCAACCTTTCAACAGTAAATCACAATCACTCCACTACTTCAGTGGGTCAGAGATACATAGTGTGGGTAAGTTGACTGTGAGACGAGACGTGCACAGATATCCACAAGACGTGAACCTGATGGATTTTCTATTGGAAGAGAGCACGTCATCCTTTTCAGAGGACGTACCATGGTACCAGTTTCACTACAAGAATGGGTACTGAGGGAGTTTCACACATCCCATTTGGAGGTACATCCAGGTGTAGCGAAGATGTACCAGGATCTCAGACGACATCACTAGTGGTCGGGTATAAATAAGGTTGTGGCAGAGTACGCTTCTGAATGCCTCACCTACCAAAAGGTGAAGGCAGAGCACCAAGTACCAGCAGGATTTGTACACCCCTTATAGGTCTCAGAGTTGAAGTGGGATGGGATATCTTTGGATTTCGTGATGGGACTTCAATGAACATCCAGAGGACATGACTCCATCTGGGTGATTATAGAATGACTCACCAAGCCAACCCACTTCTTACCTATCAGAGAGCAGGGCTCAGTGGAGAGCTTGGGATGCCTCTACGTTCATCAGATCGTACGGCTTCATGGTGTTCCATTGACTATCATCTCTGATCGAGATGTTCTCATTACTTCCTATATTTGGAAAGGGTTTCAAGAGGCATTTGGGATGTAGATATGCCTGAGCACCACCTTTCACCCTCAGACGGATTGCCAGATGGGGAGGACCATTCAGACTCTCGAGGACATGCTTCGTGCATGTGTCCTTGACTTTGGTCGTAGCTGGTAGAATCACCTACCCTTGGTGGAGTTTGCGTACAATGACAACTACTAGTGCACCATCGGGATGGAATCATATGAGGCATTGTACTACCGTCCTTGCAGATCACCTCTGTGCTGGACACACCCTGGGGAGGCAGCACTTGTAGGACCAGAGATGGTCCATGCCACGACTGAGAAGGTACAAATCACCTAGGAGTGGATGAGGACTGCTCAGAGCCGAAAAAAGTCCTATGCTGATAGGAGGTGGAGACCACTAGAGTTCGGGGATGGCGACCACGTTTTCTTACGGGTCTCACCTAGACATGGATTACGGAGATTTGGATGGGGTGGCAAGTTATCTTCGCGCTTCATCAGACCATTCCAGGTTCTCAGTAGGATAGGCGAGGTGGCTTATCACCTGGCTCGTCCACCTCAGTTGCACTGGGTGCACGACCTTTTCCACATATCACAGCTGAGGAGATACGTGCACGAACTGATGCATATACTTGATCATGGGGAGATGGACATTGATGACAAGACAACTTTTGTAGAGGTTCTGGTGGAGATCGAGGATCGACCGGAGTGGGTCCTACGTGGATGGTATATTCCTCTAGTACGCATCAGGTGGCATCACGAGAACCTCCCGGAGAGCACATAGTAGTGGGAGGCTCAGATGCGTGCACAGTACCCTCATTTGTTCCCCTAGTTTTTGATGTATTTTTACGGGGACGTAATGTCATGAGGTGGGTGTAATGTAAAGACCCATAAATTTAAAAGAAAATTTTTTCTTACATTATTTGGGATATTACGAGTACGCAGTTTCTGACAGAACCCGATTCCAAGTCCCAGAGTGCGTGGAATAAATTTCGGAAGATTAGTTCGGGTACGTTTAGTGATCAAATGAGCAGGTTTATCTATCTTTTGAACCTGTGCTCGGAATTGAAATCTGAGGGCACCGATGAATTCACAGCACCGGTATTTGATTAAAATTTCTTTTACCATTAATTTGTTTGCTCAGTAGAAGTTGTTAAATTTTGGGATTTTAAGTGATAAGTAAATAAAATTGTGTACAATTTTATTTTATTATGCTTTGAAGTTAAACTCTCTCATGGGAAGTTGTTGGTGGGTCCCACAACCACCCAACTTCCCATGTGTGGTTATGAGAGATGTGGGGACCACACTAGAACCCATATTTTCACATTCATATCCCATAATCCCTTTGAACTACCATGATAAATAAATGGAAACTCCCCATTAAATTTAGGTATCCTTTAATTGTGTAACTCTCCCCTCTCTCCTCTTTAATCATTCCAACACACATAATAAATTAATGTGAGTCATGTGTTTGAATTTTAAAATTGAAATACATGGCTTGAAGTAATAAAATAAGATAAGTCTTATTTAATTTTGGCGGGTTAGTTGTTGTGTGAAGATATTGGGGAGAGAGAGCTCGAGTTCCTTTCGCAATGAACTTAATCCTATTCGTCGATGAACGCAAAATCCATGATGGACGACGACATGCCTCCATTTCTTTTCTCCATGACAAAAAGGGGAGACACCACTTTCTCCTTGGACTCTTTCCATCGATGTCTACGGAACCTCACCCCGCGATTCCGTTTTCTGTAACGCCCGTCGTTCAACAACTTTTGATAAGGTAGGGGTTATTTACGTTCATGATTAATTTAATTTTATTTGTTAATTATATTTGCCAATAGTTACCGACATAATGGGAGGAGATCGAACCACACAAACATGGCCGATCATCCTCCCCTTTTATTTTTTGATCCTCATTGAGCTTTTTGGCGAAGGCAATATGGTGTCGTTGCACTGTGCGGAAACGAATGAAACCGTGGATGGAGTGGTCCACAGCGGTGGTGCGCAACGCCGTCACGCTACCCCGGTGAAGCCAAAGGAACTTTGGCCAAAGCGGGCCACGGCGGTGGTGAGCGGCGCTGGTCAGACAGGAGCGGCGGCCGGCAGAGCCGCCCGCCGACGCCACCTGGAGGCAGGACCCCCTCGGGTCCTGCGGTTGCAAAAATTCATCCATTAAGGACAGACTTTTCTGAAATAGTGGGGATTTACCCCCCCCAACCCCGATCAACCGAGAGTCGAGCCGCAGCCGCCTTCCGAGCTGGGTCGTAAGCCGCATGGGACGGGCCGCCCGCGCAGGGCATGGCTGCCCGCGCCGGGCTAGGCCGACCGCACTGGGTCGGACCACTATGGTCTGGCCGGGTCGTGCCAGCTGGGCCTGGTAGCACCCAATCGTGCCGGACCCAGAACCGGATTGGGTCGACCCGGTTTAGGCCGACCAATGTGGTATTGGGCCGGGTCAGAGTGGGCCCAAACCCCCTATTTTCGGACAGATTTGTTTGAACGTCCATATCTTAGGCTACAGACCACTGATCGATGCACCATCAGTTGTTTTGGGATCCTTGGATAAAGGCAATGATTTTGATATATTACACTCAAGCTTTCGGAAATGTTTGGGTATGGGCGGGTAGGTTCGAACCCAAAACCAACCTGGCCCTTGAAGCGGAAACACTTATAACATAATGAACAGACGTCCGAATGACGTGTCGTCATTTACGTTGAATTCCTCAAAGTGATATGGTTCATTGTGATTACTCCACTTGAGGTTTGAACGCATCTGGAGTATGGCCGGGTTGGTTTTAACATAAAAACCAACCAGGCCCCTATGACGAAAAAGCCAATAACTCTTAGACCGGGCGTCTGATTGACGCACCGTCTATCACGTTGAGTTACTATTGATGAGACGTAACTTTTTGATACATCAACTCTGGACATTGGGGAATTTTATTTATCAACCCCCCTTGGCTCGTGGAGCGGACCCTGCTGAAATCGAGCATGCTGTGTGCGGTAACCATAGAGCAAGCTGCGACCGCGACGACGATGACGACAGTACTTGGATCCTATGTGGGTTCAGCAGCGAGGATTACTGTAGTTTGATCCTACGTGGTTTCGGTAGTGAGGATAATTGTACATGGATCCTCCATTGGTTAAGTAGTGATGATGACTGTACTTGGATCCTACGTGGGTTTGGCAGTGATGGTTACTGTACTTGTATCCTACGTGGGTTTGGCAGTGGCGACTTCTATATTTGGATCCTACGTGGGTTCGGTAGGGGAGATGATTCAGATGATACATCTATCATCTCCCCCCTCTACGTGAGTAAAATAACTGTGCGAGTGGATTCTTGACTTTAAATCATTATCGTCGATGTGATTGACTTGCTTTCCTGAGTTGATTGGGTTATGATTTCCTATGTGGACTGGGTTGTAATTGGGCTCGTGTGTTGGAGCTGAGCTGGAATTGATGACTTAGGTATATGTATGGGCATATAACTATGTAGAGTTGGTTGATACTTCATGTTTGTATCTTTCCTTTCTGGTTTATCCTTTTTGGATTCTGGGAGACCATCGGGGGTCTCGGGGTCCCTATTGAGTATCTTATACTCACCCCTGCATGGGCTATGCCCGCACTACATTATGATGGTGGCAGATGATGTACATCGCTAATCGTGGTTGAGGTTTGTGGAGCGGGATGGTACCCGGAGGTGGACTATCAGGACAGACCTACAGGGAGAAGACAGATGGACCCGAGGAGCCGACAAGACTATCTGTACCCACCCTTCAGGTGGAAATTTCAGGGGATGACTCAGTGTTTGATGTTTTACATTACTCCTTCTATACGTTCTTTTCAGTTGTACTGTACATTCAGTTGGGTTTGTATTCTGGCCCATTTACTTTTCAACACCTACTTTTGTACTCATTTTTCTTAGTGTTTATTTCATCTTGTGTACTCTGTTGAGTTTTTTTACTTAATTAAAGGCAATTCCTTCTCTTTTATCGGTATTTACGCCTTTGGTGCTAGTCTCCATCCCCTGGCCTATGGAAGGCGGGCATGGGGTAGTCACGGCACGGGCCCCGAGGACGGGTCGTGACACCCTCCCATCATGACTTGTCATGAGACTAAACATTAGCCAATGCATTGTTGCACTATATGGATGCACCCATCATAACACATTCATGAATATGTGTTAAACATGATGATTTGTACATAAAAAGTCATACATAACATAAGGATCACCTTTGAAAACAAATGGGTATAAAAATCTTGTCAAATGCATTACAAATTGTCCTATAATAAAAGTGCCCATGGGATAATAGGTACAGAACATAAAAAGAAATTACGAATTTTATTTAGGCATAAATAACAATAGATGGTGTCCTATTTCTGTGAGCTCATTTTAAAATACAGTTTACGAAATATTATAAATTATCCACTCCAGTGTAGTTTAATGGGAAAATATTAATGAGTCTTAGAAACAAGAAAAAAACCAATTATTTTCACCAAATAAGAAATGAACCATAATTGTTTTTCATGATAAAAGGGTTATTGTATAAAAACAATGGTGTCTGAAATTATATTATCGATAGGACATTATAACGTGTTAGAAATCGATAAGTTCCCATAAAATAGTTTTTCATTTCAAAATGATTTGATAAGGTATCCACATTAAAACATGTATCACCCAATAAATGAAGTATGAAATGATCTAGATACATCAATTCTTAGTATATAAAAAATTTATAAGATTTATATAAAAATATCAAAGCATTACATTTGATTAGAGAGAGAGAGAACAAATAAACTGAAGGAAAAATAGGGGGTTCGGGTAGAATCCCATACAGTATGTACGAAATGGTTCAACACAAGATCATAATGTACTAAATAATAAAATTAGATTCCCTAAATAATTATTCAATAAAAATTTCTAGGTATATTTTATTTAATATAATTTTATTAAGTTCATTTATGGCCTTTTTTAATGGTTGAGAGATTCAATTTTGTCATTATGGGGTGTTGTTTTCCTTGGTTTTCTGATCAATTTACTTGTATACATGTACAAAAGTTCATGTAATGTGTGGTTAATTATTCAAAATTTAACTTATATTTTTATTAATAAACAACCATATGTTTAATTATACATATATGTGGTTTTGTTACATTATATGAGGAGGAATCAGTAGATATAAAATTAATGTTAAATTTTCTAGATTAATTTTTTATTTTTTTCGATCACAACGAACTACTTTTGTAATATTATTTAATATCGTGTAAATATAATCTTTCTTAAATAATACATAAGATATAATACAAATATTATAATCTATTTTAACAATAAATTTTTTTCCCTTATCATCCTTGATGACAGTAATAGAAATTAAAAACTCATCGTCCAGGATTGTGATAAATGGACACATCATAGATGATGTTTTCATTTTTTGTATAAAAAAAGGTCAAAAGAGAGATGATGATAAAATATCCTATTAGAATAATAAACTTCCAGAATATTTTAGGAACATGAGTAATCATACAATTTTTATGAGTGTATTTGTGGATGTAAAAATAAAATAAAGAACTTGAAAAGTGATTAAAATAAAAGGAAGAGGGGTTTACCTAATGATTAATTTTTTCGGAGAACCCTTGTAATTGGTTTTGGTTATTTTATATAACTAAAATATCATGGATGTGTTGGAGGGGCTTGGTGAGAGGATATTTCAGAGTTTGGATATCGTTAAATACTTTATAGGTGTGATGAAATGAGGTGGTGAGGAGTAGTATTATTATTGGAGGAGAGATGTGTTTTCCCAATATTTCAATCATTTTTTTTAATATTTCTCATGACTAAAAATATATTTGGACTTATCATCGAATATTATAAAATAATAAAGGATGGATTGAAATTTTTTCCATTCATAATCCTATCATCATCTATGAATCAATAATTAATGTAGTTAGCTTATTTTTAAATTTATCATATTTTACTATTCCTAAAAAATCAATACTTTTGAAAATTACAAAACAATTAAACCTAGCCAATTGTCAATGTGTAGAATTTAAGAAATATCTCCATTTTATGAAACTAATTTTATATATATCTGACATTAAATTTTTAATTTAAATCATCATTTACGTAGAAAATACACATTTTAAATTTATAATTGATTTAATAACAGATTGAAAAATTTCATACGATCTTATAAAATTATCTCCAAATATTATGAAAAATATATATTAATTTATGAATATATTTCCTAATAATAAAATATCATTAAATTTTCAAATTAATCATAAAATTTTAATTAAATATTTATTACTTAAAAAATTACAAAAACCTAATAACTTTTAAAACATTCAATTACTTAGGATATGATATATTTATATCATACTCTCATTTATAAGATGCCAAAAAATTATTTACACTTACATGGGAAATGAAACTATTTATTATACAGTTTAGTAATCAAAAGACTCTTATTACTATTTATAAAGAAACCTTACTATTCTAAAGGGTCATGATACCAATAACAAAAGAAAACTAAGTTTATCTTATTAGAATATAAATATCATACTGATTACAATTGTGTATGTTCATCTTTTTAAATTAAATTATTAGAAATCGAAGAATTATGTTTAATAAGTAGGTTATAACTATCTCCTTTAAATAATTATAATAAAAAAGAGTTATTTCATAGATAATTTGTGTTGTGTGCATTACAGTATATATCAAATTTATTTTTAAATACTTGGGGTGTCATAAATTAAATTTACTTTATCAATTTATGTTGTACTAAATATAATAATATAAGAGGCTATTAAAGATCCAAGTGAATTTTTAAATAATGTTGAAGTTGAGTTTTTTGTTATTTTTAATACATCATAAGGAATAATGTAAATTTATTATTAACATTGAAGTTGAATAGATTATTCTTTATAGTAAGTAGAATTTAAAACAGATGTTTATGGAACTGATAATAAGTATTGAAAAAAAATTATATATAGAATATATATTTTACTATCTACAATAGTTTCTGATTGGGTTTTGAGAGATTCTTATTGAATCATCTAGATAGATATGATTAGAAATGTGAAAAATTGGTTACAATCTTGAGAAACCACACTTGGATGATTTAGATTAAATAAATACACATGGATGAAGATTTGGGAAGCTGAGATTCCTGGAATGAAGTTAAAATTATTCTGATGGTATTATTACATTATATTACTATAATAAGAGTAATTAAATGTTACATTAGACTTGGAAATTGTATTGAATAGAATAATTTTTTTTAATTATTTTAATGGTTATAAAAAATATTATTTTTCTTGAGAATTTGGTAGAATTTAATGATGAGATAAAGTTTGTTTTTAGAGGTGTTTTTGAGTATCTTATTTTCAATATATATATATATATTCTATGTCAAAAAGTAGTCAAAATCTCCAAGACAACCCATGAACAAAAATTCTAATAGTCAAATATATAATCAACCCAAATCAAAGGTATAAGATATCGGAATGATGATATGATTAAAGAGAAAAAAGTAATCTTAGGGTTACAAATGGTAAGATGTGTTTTGGGATGTTCTAGTGAAAAGTGTCCTTATGTGAGGTGTTATATTATTAGTGTTTGTGACACGGTGCATCACCACATGGGATGATTTCTTGGTTGTGGTGTGAATAGGGTTATAATAAAAAGAACACTATGAGTATATTCAAATATGACAGTTGTTAAAATTTATATTCTATTTAATACTAGATTATTAAAAACACATTTTGGTTAAGGTATAACAGAGAAAGTAAACAAATATGGTCTTGCCAATGGGGATCCACCATTGTAGACACTAGCCAAACCATCCCAAACAAACTTGAACGGGACAACATGCTCAAGGGGTTCCACCATTGCTGACTTGATTGAGAGAAAACCCAAAACAAATAAAAGCACCCCACCTGATCCACCTTCAACTAAGCCTAAAACATGATCCAAAGTATTGCGGGGTCCATCACACCCAATCAAGATGGGGTCATGTGTTAAGGATCACAATGAAATGGAATAGGAAACAAGAAGAAAGAGGGACCTTTAGGGAACATGATAGACCTGAAGGGAATTGTGAATCGATTTGGAAAAGAGAAGATAGCCATGGGCACTAAGCATTCCAGCGACGACCATCTGCATCCTCGTACAGGCTTGGGTTTTTGATGTATACCCTACTACAATACAGTTCCAATAAATCCAAACCAGTCACAATGCATCATGTCCTCATAAAAAACACCACAAATAGAACTGAAAAATGTTCATATATAATAAAAAGGGAGACCTTGAGCAGAAACCCCTAGATTGGATGCTAATCCAAATAAAATCCAGTATCCCACGCCATGAGACATGGAAATAGCAGTAGTGAGAATAGATCAAGTCGTGAAGAGATGAACACTTATAAAATGACCGGATTAGTGAATGCTGAGTTCGACGGGTGACATAGTGAACTCGGTGGAGGAGTGAGGTTCATTTTATTACAAGAGTTTATAAGATGATATTAATACTCAAAATTTAGGGATTAATTTCCCATTGACGAATTGAGTATTTGCATTGAAGCAAAAATATGAGTTGAATTAACTAAAATAAAACTTTTGGTAAATAGAAGGAGATATTTCAATAGTTGATGCACCGGATTTAGTTTGGTGACAATTGAGTTTACCAATTGCTATATTCTATAATTTATGAAGATTAGGTAGAGAACTATCTCTACATGATGTGAGAATATCTTGAAAAATTGTTTTCAGGTAGGGTTTCAAAATTTTATATACTAAAAATGATTTTTTTTATTGACATTTTAATTAGAATTTATGGGAAATAATTTTTTTTTGAAAATATAGGTCACAAATTCAAATAATTAGGATTGAAATAAAATATATAGTTGTACATACTTAACTGAAAATAAGGCTATCATTTACAGTATACTAGAAGGTTAGAGTAGGTAAATACATATTCATTTTATTGTGAAGGAGAATTTGAAGAAAAATTTGGAGTTTTTATAAATCCCATGCTGATAAATGAATAGGTATTTTCAAGAGATATCATAAACTAGTGGGAGACAATATAAAAGATACATTGGGAGGCATCCAATGTATTCAATAGTGATCAAAAATTTAAAGAGATTTTCTATAATAGTTTTCGATAGATAGTCTAAATTATATGTCACCATGTTTAATAGTATAAATCGATGTCTCCAAACTCAATATGATCCTAGAATAGAGTGTGTTATCACATTGAGGAGAAACCATGTAAAATATTATTAATACTATTCAATTTATATGTTTTTATTTTGTATATTTTATGAGACCAAGATCATAATCTTCTGAATCCAACTTTTCATATAGGTTGATTTGATAAGAAGAAAGCATATAATAATATCACTAATTCACCCCCTCTCACTCTTAGTGAAATAAAAAAATATGGGAACATCACTCCACTAATTTGAAGAAAATGATTTATATTTATCCAAAAAAAAATTTAAAACTATGATTGAATAATAATTTTAAAATTCATAACAAACTAAATAAATCATAACATAGATTTTAATTTTATTAAAAATAAACAAAATAATACCAATGTCCAAAATAGTTAGTGTAACAATGGACCACCATTATCCCACATTTGTTCCTTATATGGGAATAGTTTTACAATATTGACTAAAACCAAAAAAGACCCCTTCATATTACCTAAATAGCATATCTTCATATGTATGAAAATTCATTTCCATGGGTTGTGTATACACATACTTAATAATAATCTCTCCAAATGATTTTATTATAAATCCATATAAATATACACCATTCAATATATTTTTGACTACAAATATAAAATTTTCATTTATCATCTTTATGGAAATAATTTTATAAAAGATAATGGGTATTTAAATATTTCATTCAAATATTTAAAAAAAAGATATGTAAATGAAATTTTATAGGTGATGGAAAAATATATACAAATACATTACTGAATGAATAAAAAAAAATTTATAAAATAATTAATGGAGAGTACCTATGAGTTTAAAGTAGATAAATTTGGGATCCCCATACCAAATCCAGGGACTTATGTATCGTTATTTTTTCATAGGCAATTATATAGAGTGTAATCTTTAACTTTTATTAATTCTTGTAATGTAACTATTCAAAGTTGAATACAAATACAGATTAAACTATCTGAAGTGAAATATTAAGCTATTATTTGAATAATTAATTAGAGTAGAATCATTCCATAGAAAGGCAGTTTTTCAATAATCAATTCTATTTACCGAAGGAAATGCCCAAAAAGAGTCCTTCATAAAATAGGTAGAAAAAATTAAAATCAATAATATAAAATATCGCCTTTTACTACATGTAAATATCGGTCAATAAATTTTCTTAATTATATAATAACATAATTATATAAATAATTACATGGTCATATCACATTTTATAAAATAATTTGATTCAAGAAAAATAAAAAAAAATATTATTAAAAGCCCTTTATAAAACATGTCAATAATCCCATTAAAATTTTAACACATATTTACATGAAATGACATTAAATTTTATCTTTTAAATTGATGTTATAAATTTTTAGGCACCCGGTATATATCAATCGAATAAGTGTAAAATTTAGAAACATTAATAAACACATAAATCATAAAAAATTAAATACAGGGGAATGCAATCATATAATTTCCATAACATTATTCTATTATTATATACTGCATTTCTGTCCATTATGATTGATTACAAAACCAATCACTAAAGGTTATATCATTTTAAAGAAGTGCTAAAGAAAACTATACCACGTGATATTGATTAGAAAAATAGAAATGTTAACTTCATCAATGTATATCAAACCATTGAAACCGTTCCAATCATATAAAATTAAAATCATTATTTATTAAAGGAAAAATAGAATTTTTTTGTGCCTTAACTATGAAAATATTTTTCAAATACTGAAAAAAACAAAAAAAAAGGCAGTAGAATGAAAAAACAT
This sequence comes from Viscum album, assembly GCA_963277665.1. NCBI lineage: Eukaryota > Viridiplantae > Streptophyta > Magnoliopsida > Santalales > Viscaceae > Viscum > Viscum album. The sequence continues at coordinate 119,152,471 of OY728127.1, forward strand.
CCCAAGTAAATTCCCAATCAATCACACATCAAATACCTAATTATAATTGAGGTACCAAAATATGAAAATTTATAAATATGGTTAAATGATAATAAAATCTAACTCATGAGTGATTCGTCGACAAAAACACTGGTAATAATGTGAAATTGCATCATATAAGTATTCCCTAACATTCATGGGGGAATGTTTGATCTAAAATGTGGGTTTCACAATCCAATGATGAAAATTGAACAGAAAATACCAAAACATAGTGAAAAAAATCATATGGAAGGGAATATAAGAGAGGTGTAAAAATAAAACGAATGAGAATAACATCTTGTAACTCTTAGTTATTTTCCATCAGGTCCAATACAGTGTGACATAAGTCTTTATGAGTGCATCCAAATATGAAATAGTATATAAAATAGTGAAAATGACTTAATTCATGAAAGAGGTAGAATATTACATATATATTATGTAACCATTGATCATAAATAAAATAAGATAAAGAATAATTAATAAAATGAAAAAATTAAATATAGATTAATCCAACCAGTAAAATTACATGTGATAAAAAAATTTACAAAACTAGTATTATATCCTATAAAAAAGGATCCCAACCAGTTATGGATTAATTAATTCCATCAAAAATAATAATATCAAAGGTTAAATAGATCAATATCTTTGAAAGACTTAGTATCAACTCCATCTTCAACCTTCACCACCTGATTAGTATTACAAAATTAAGAAATTTCTATAATATTGATAATAAAAAACAATATCTACATGAACACCACTATTATCTTAAATATTACGAGTAACAAAACTATTTGTTCACCACCAATGCATCCTGAGAATAAATTCAATAGATTTATGTGGCGGGATACATTTATAGTAATATATTAATAATAAACTAACCACAGGAAGATATATTCAAATTTTAGGTCCTCGAATTCTAATCAAGATACCATTTACCCAAACTAACCATTTAATGCTTAATGATATAAAAATCATGTTAACCTATTATAGGAACCCAATACTAGTATCCATAGATTTATTTAAGGTGGTAAACATAATGACCAAAATATTTCATAAGATGAACCTTTACTTGGGTAAGGTACCATAAAAATATCGCATATCCATTGATTATAACAGAAGTAGTTTGATGAGGGTATCTTGATAACCAATCATTTCCAAAAGTTGAACCATTCCATATGGAAGATTATATGTGATTGAACTTATATATTCATCCTCATATAAGAAATATGAGGAATAAAAAATATCAAAATTTCCATACAAGATAAACCATCCACTCAAGGTAAGGCCTGATGGATACATAACATAGTCCATCTAACAAAATAGTTATCAAAGTAATAAAAGTAAATTCACAACTCACAAGTGTCACATATTAGTAGACACAAACTACTAGTAGTTTATAAAAATAGTTCTTTTACAATCCCTTTCTACATTCCACAATAAATGGTCATACTAACCACAAATTCTCATAAAAAACCTTTAATATAGGAAGGATTTATCACTCAATCCTATATATCAATTGACAAGGATATCCAATCCCTTATTGATCCAATGAATCCCAAACCAGGCCATTTAGGCCATGTGTATATCTAAACCATCATCCTATAAACAAGTCATGGATTCGACATACCTGTGTAGTTTCACATTAATCTACCCACCAATGGATCAATAAAAAAAATTCTCGACTTACTTATCTACATTGATGCCAAATAAAGAACAACACAGGGTGAATTCACACACATTATATGAAAGTTATAAGAAAAAATTTTATATAAATTTCATAACCTGATATGTATTTCATACCAAAAGATTAAGGGATCACACTCATGCAGTTGTTTCATTATATTTAATATTATAACAATATTTCCAAAAATTCCATCCCCACCAATTGAATAGGGGGTTATGATATGGATCCCAAATAAAAAAGTGAAATATATATATATATATATATATATGAAATGGATATTGTTTTAATTACCAAGATAATTTTACATAGGAAAATTATACATTGAATGGAATAGAAGAGATGAAGGGGGAGCATAAAGAGGTATTTGAGGGATCAAAATATTGTGAGGTTTTTGTGGAGAACATGGGAGATGTAAATGAAGGGTAAAATGGGTATAATAAATCATTGGGGATATTCTATTGAAAATAATTCCCAAAAATAGTCACAATGTGAACATGATGATAACATTATAGCCACTCCTCTTAAGGTCATGTTTTGGTGTGACCCCAATCGCCACAATGTAACACCCTAGTAAAATATTATGGGTGAAATCTTATAGCTCATTAACATGATTCGTCTCTTATACATTAATCATAATAGTACAAATAATGATTTCATAATGGAACAACCACTCTAGTTTCAATTTGGTATTATACAAGATCGAAAATTTAATATCATGTAGTCCCACGTCATTCCAAGTGCAATATATCCATCTCGTGATCCAACCTAGACACATAAATTTATTCACATGAAAGGAAACACCACATTATAGAACATAGTTTTGATCTCTGATCCCTGATGCATGACATGTTTCACAAATACCACTTAAAGATATTATTATATTATGATGAATAAAATATAGTGAAATCCTAGGATGAATCTCTCATGTTGGCCATTCAGACAAACTATTTTTATATCATCGCTATAATATTTTATTAAAATATAATATGATGGAGATTTTTTTATTAAATATATCTAATATAAATATATATTTATGTGCAAATATATAAAAATATAAATTAATAAAAATGATTTTGTACTAATAATTATAGGTATCCAGAATTAAGTATTTTCCCTTAAGAGTTCAAGATGATCAAATCATTATTATCCAAAATATAAATTTTAAATATTTTTTATAGTGTTGAGATCAAGACTATCACTCAACAGAAACCCATTTAAATTGTTTTTAACCTTGAAAATCCAAATATAAATGGGATAATATCCCTAAAATAACCACTATAATGCTCAATGGACCCTTCACATGAACAATTACGATATCAAATGAGAGTAATAATGGTGAATCGAAAGAAATAAATATTATACAATGAGGAATGAACATGACACCAAATATAGTTTCACTAATATTGAAATTCATAGAATAAAATAAAAATATATATTTATGTGAAATGAACATAATGAATCCCCACTCCCAAAAACATATTCCACTATTATTTCTTCCTTTTCATGGAGTTGAGAAGAGAAAAAAAAGAAAAGAGAAAGGAAATGGAGGAAAAAACTAATTAATATATATTAGACATAAAATGGTAAATAATAGTATAAAAACCGCACACATATCCCTTGAAATGGCCAAATAATAAATAAATCATATGAAGGGACAAAAATTAGATATTAACAGGCATGGTTGTTGCAATGAAATTTTTTCAGTTATATCTACAGAATGATTAATAATGATGGGGCTAGTAAATGGAAAAATATGAAAAAAATTTCTACATAAAAGTCATTTGAAACTTTATAAAACATTAAACCATAAAATTTTGATTTAATTTTCCTCACATAATCCATCCACAAAAATATCATGAAAAAATTCATCTTCGAAAATATTTTACGATGAAAAGATTATGTCGGACATAAAAATGAATAAATCGATATTTTTATCAAATTCAAAATTTTAACTCAAATTATTTAAAAAACTAAAAATATTCCAATTTCCGATAAAATATTAAATTTAGGTAATTGAAAAACCTAATAAAAATAATGTACATAAAAATTATGAGTTCTATCAATCCCCAAACTTCTATATAATTTCATTATTGTTCCATGTTTAACTCTATAGATCCCAATATCATGTTATCATAAATAATAAAAAACAATAAAAATCCATAAAGGCACATGAGATTAAACATAATTTAAATTATAACACACATTTAAAATTATATATGTATAATAAACACTCTGTCTAAGGGAACATCATCCCAAAGAATCATCTCTAGCGGTCCTTATATAATAACTCCACCCACTAAGACTAAACATTCGTAACATACTACCGTGTATCATCTTGGATAGGGTCGTGCTTCCAAGATATAAAAAAAAATTGAACCATTTTCACTAGATTTATCCTATTTATCATTTCCAAAATACACATCAGGGAGTCCTCAATTGATGCATCCTCCACTAACTCAATATCGTCATTTTATGTCATGTGCATGAAATTTTTCTCAGGATTTTAAGTCCATGACACATGAAATACATCATGCATACCTTGTTATCATATTGTTAAATATGAATAATAATATAATACCCCAACATGCTCTATAATATTAAATAACTAATAAATTCCTGTTAAATATCCCCTACCTCCTTTGCAATATATAGTCTAACAAGAATAATTCTTATTAGAATGCTCAATCACCCACTGAAAAATATTTGGGTCATTAGCATCGCCTTGAATACAATAATTGTGTCCTTAGTGTAGTATCTAAATACATACTAATCAATTTAACCTACATTGTTCACTAATGTACCAAACATGACCTAGTCAGTATAGACTCAACATCCTTGAAACACCAATGATGTGAAAATATATCCTACCACAAATATCGATGAAGGGGTTCATCTGTATTAGATGTTATCAGTTATTACATGTAATGGTAATCCCAGAAATTCTAAAAATGAAGTGAAAACACCATGAGAATATCCTGAATAATCTTTATTATCCTCTCAGACTCTCTATCCATCCTCAGGTGGTATAGTGTAATCATGTTTATCTATGACCCTATGACTTTCTGAAGACCCTTTCATAATCTATTCATGAATTATTCACCCTAATCCATTTATATTCACATTGATACCTAGTAAACCACACTATATCTCATATAATTTAAATTAAAATGATTCTTATCGATTGAGTCTCTTGGACATGCCTAGAGTATTCGGCCATTTTCAATATATTGAACACCACCCATAATACATCGTGAACACTCAGGGTATGAAATAATCGTATGACAATGTGTGCGACAACTATATATCAATTTCATAGTGGCACTATATGGGGTTGATGTAAACCACCCAGTTTTTTATGCTTTTCCTTAATGTTCTAAAATGAATGTTAGTGAGAAAAAACCACACAATATCCTTAGATATTCCTTGCCAGGATAAATAATGCACGATGTTATGGTATATCTTGGTAAACACTAGATTATCCAATTCATAGTAGACAAGGGAGTCAGTTGTAAACTTCTCATTAATAGAAGTAGATACCACAACAATAACAAGGACATATTGGCCCTCGTCTCTATCCAAAGACCATCCTATGACTATGTAAATGTAATAGCCCACAATATCAAAATTTGTTACTTAAATACTATATTGAATGTATTTTTTATAGAAAAAATCAAACTAAAATGTATCACAGTACATTTTATTTATATAAAATATCACAGTGGTAGATAAAAATAAATACATTAAGAATATTTAATATGATACATAATTAATAATATTAAAAGTGGAATAAATACACATGTAAATACAAATACCATTAACATAAAATATCTATCCTTTTTTTCCAACAAATATCATCAACCTGGTCACTTCTATTGAAAGAATGAAAATAATTAGAAATATAATAAGCATATTGAGATATAATTAGAAAAACAATGTTAATTATATTATCAATTACTGTAAGGTTATATATATAAATATATATGGTTATTGGGAATACATAACTATTTTTATTTTATGGCCATTGAATATAATTGGTTGTTTGTCTTATATAACAGTTGGGAATATATTGACGTTGATATTATATTAGCACTGATCTAATATAGATATTTGTACCATCACAAGACATATCAATAATTAATGAGATAAAATATTACAATATGATCATTATATCTTATCTTTTGTATTTTAATGTATAAATAGATGTTTCCAAATTTCGAAATATATATGGAAAAAAATAAATGACAAAAATTAGTGAATGTTTTCATTTGGTAGATCCTTTTTTGATGGTCCAAAATAATTTAGCTTCATTGGGGTTTTCCTTAGAACATGCCCAATCTGAATATAAAAAAGTACAGATGGAGTCAAATTATCAGAATGAGAAGTTCAATATAATGTAAATCACTACAAAATCCATTATAGTTGAATCATAACTCAGAAATAATATCATTTTTATCTAGATCATTGTTAATATGAGGATGTATTATTGGGTTGTATATGTATAAGTTAGAATGAACTAAACATGAAATTATTAATAAATCATTTGAATATTTTCATTGGTATATCCTTTTAAAATTAGAATTTGATTAAAGGAAAACTTTTTTATAAATAATTTTTTTAATAAAATAATAATATAAACATTTTCACAATGAATGAATTAAGAATATTTTTTTTTATTTTTTAGAATTAATTTCACTAAAAATAATGTTTTTATATTAAAATTAAATTCTATTAAGTGTATAAACTAAATATAAATAAATATATTCCATATTTAAAATTAATATATTTAAATTGTTAATAATTATAGATTATTTAGAAAAAAAAATTAATAAGAAAAAAGTTAGTTACAATGGTAATGGATAAAGTGTTCTTTCAAAATAAGTGTTCTTAAAACGGTTGTGTAATACTTATGTGTATAAATAAAATTATTCACTTCAGAAAACATTGATCTAATATAATTTTATATAAAAATTTATTAAATGTATTTAATAATAACTTTTACTAAAATTATATTAAGAAAGAATACTATTTTAAAAATAATTTTTTTTACAAAAATAATTTTTCGATGTATAATAATTTATAATTTATATTTATCATATATTTATGATAAATTAAATTAAGTAGTGTAAAAATTTAAATTCATCATGTTGATATTTGTTAAGAAGGTCCGTCTTATATTTTTATAAGAAATTTCCATGGTAAATAATTAAGCATGTTAATATCGGTTAAAAAGAGATAGACTAACATTGGTAGAATGTTTCTAAATCAATAAGACCCTTATAAATTCAATAAGTCAATTGTTAGATATGTAATTCATACCCACATTTATCACAAACATTTCATTTCCTAACATACCTAAATCTAATTAGATTCTTTCTACACCCCTCACTAAACATATGTTTCCCAAGAAATGTCCCTAATTTTCACCATTAGGGGATCACATATACTCACTATAAACTACTCATATAATTAAAATATTTTTTTATTTATTGATTTTTTTTATCATTCATAGCCTTATTCTAATTTGGGTAGCCTCTAGTCATTAAAAAGGGCCCCATGTTTTCCAATTCTTTGATGACCTCTATGGTAAGAATCAAGCTCCATACATGAGTATTATCCCCTCCCTAATCATTTCTCCTCTATTTTTTTCATCCTACTAACCTCTATTCAAATTAAAAAAAAATTCAACACTTAAATAATATCATTATTTTTTTTAATAACGAATTTATAATAAAATAAGCATGTTCATAGTAACACTAACACATATAATATTGTATATTTTTAGTCTGTTTAACGACTTAAAAAAACAATGATTTAAGCTTCCATCATTAACGAATATGGAAACAAAATTATATGGAATAAATGGTATTGAATAGTTAACTGTTTTAATTACACTTTTCTATAAGGGTAACAAAAAATTATTGATCTACATAAAGTAACACATTATTACCATGAAAATACCCTAAATATGTTCATCATAAATTCTATTTTCACAAAAAATTCCCATGCTATCAAAAAATTAAATATGAGACTACATAAATCATTGGAAAATAGTTATTCTACTATTTTTAATATTCTAGTAATTATGAACATGGTATTAATAAATGGGAGTACATATAATCATTAAATAATGTATAAATAAATACTAAAATCTGATGAAAACTAAATAATATGGGTGTAGTAAATGATTATAAATGAAATAAATAAATTTTAAAATAGAATGAATATGGTTATTAAAAATATTAATCTATTTATTTTTAATATATAAGATGTAATAGTGTGTTTATTCCATATGGGATCCTAAGCTACATATTTTTATTAACATTAATCTTTTCCTTGAGTCAAAATTTTTTTTCCTTGACTACGATATTAAATGACCGATTTATATTATCCTATCATGAAATAATATTATATATAGTTATAATTTTATAGGTAATTTATATATTCACAACAAATTAATATTCTTTTAGGGATTTATTTTTTTCCAAAAATATGACATTGTTAATAATAATTATCTTCTTATCTAATGGCTATTTCTCATCTTTGTATAAATTATTTCATCGCATAATTTTTTTTATTCATAAATATAAATATGTGTTTTTTATTTTATCAATACATTATTATTTTATTTTCTAAAAAAAATTAAATTTTTTTGTCGATGTAGTATTTTCATAAAAAAGATCAATAAAACGTAAAAGGTCATTACATTTACATCTCATAAATTTTATATACTCCACATAAATTTTCATTTTTTCAAATTTATATATTTTTATCTTCCCATTATTATGGAATTTTAAAAAATAATGTTTTCGAAAATTCTATTTCATAGTTTTACAAAAACGTTTTTAGGTGACACGTAACTTTCCTTTTTACAATAATATTTAAAATGTTTTATGAAATTTATTTTTACGCTTTTACTTCGATTTTCCACTATATCTCAAAAAAGATATATATATATTATGGTTAGTTTTTATGAACACTATAATGCATTCATGATGTTAGGGTTCATATATTTCCCTATAATGTAGTCAATATGGTTTTATGTGTCATGAGATAATGATGTTATGTGTGGTCATTGTTGTTATGTTCACAAATTTATAAATGGGTACTTTTGTTATGTTCATAATTTGATACATATAAACTATTATAATGTCCAAAACCTTATTTTAGGTTCTATTTGTGGTCATCCTTATTAAATATGTTAATGATTCTCAATTCTTATGCATCTAACATATTTTTTATGTCATGTTACTTTGTTATATGCTTATGTTATTCTCCATGGATCATGATTATTGACAAATTTTTTAACATCCTTAACTAATTTTATATGTTTGATCATTTGAGGATATGTTTCCATCTATAATTTTTTATGGAAAAATGCTATGGTTCTATGATACTTTTAATTAGATATTTTTCCATGCCCCTATTTTCTAACATGCTTATGTTCTAACCCATTATGAATTCGTCAAATGTTTTCCCTTATTGAGCATTTTATCACACTTCATTTTCATTCCACTTCCCGTTGGAATTATATATAGGTTTATATATATAAGGAATCCTTATATAGGTATATTTTTTGGTTATATTGAAACAATAATATGAAATAAAATATATATGTAGTTGATCTCCAAAAATTCTAAATGTGCCACCCACAATGTGACTTTGTGCATTATTTTTATCATTGATTGAATTCCTTGAGTTGTGGGTAGTTCCATGATTAAACCTAGAAATTTTTGGATATTTTTCACACTATCATGGTTTTGTGCATGTTTTAGGAAACTATAAAGTAGAAATCCTCTGAACTAGTTTGTTTGGTACATTGGTTATCGTAAGGTAACCTTATAGTTTTGTAAAACGGTGTAGGTTTACTATGCGACCTGCAGGGTTTGGTAATTTTGGTCATTAAATTTTTTATTTATTTTATGATTATCCCCCACTCTTACCACTCAAAATCCTCTAACCTAGGAACCTATCAATATAATATCTTCAACATCCATGTCGTTCCAATGTGGATTTCGGGTGATTTATGGGTGGATTTTAAACTAAATAAAAATGATACGGATCATTTTTTATTCCTTCTATTACTTATATTTTATCCCCTTATGGAAAACCTAATGTATATATAGGCTTAATTTCAAATATAGGGTTATTTTAAAATTGGTGGTTTGGTTTTTTAAATGTTTTCAAATATCCTAGGAGGCTTAATCTGCTTTATTCCAATAAAGGTCATGTGATCTCTTCACTTATGGTTTGTGTATTCCTTAAATTTCCATAAATGATTGATTTGTTAAATGTATTCTCTATCTAATATATTGATATATATGATATTTATATTCAATTTATTAGTTTTATTATATATTTTATTGTTTTCCCAAAAATAATTGGGTGATTACCATAATTCAAAGGCACATTGATTTCAAATGGGTTTTGATGAATTCTATTTTTTTCTAAAAGTATAATGAATAATTTCAAAAAATATTTATTTTTCATCATTTTTTCTATCAAAAATTATTAATAAAAATGACAATCCATTTTTTAATTGTTTTTATATTTAAAAATGTTGTGTTTGTCTTAAAAAAGTTTATAGTGATTTCCTTTAATTTATTGGGTTTCTTCTTGATGATCCATAAAAAATTCCTTATGATTTTTAGTGGATTTTAAATTTTTTAATAAAGGTAATTCAAACATATAAATATTTTATAAGTAAATATTGGATTTCAAACTAGGAAAATTGTGACATTATATTTGATTAAGTAAATTTTTGCGACCATATTAACCCCTATTGTATTGATCTATGGTGTTTATATATATACATCTGATGAAATTTTGAAATGTTATTCATATCCAAGATATCATTAAGAGGAATTTTAGTGGTGGGACGGAAAATATTATGATGTTTATCAAGGTTTCTGTTTGTTTTCATGTGATTTACATTGGATTTGAAGTGGACCACCATCATTATCTATTATATGATTAAAATGTGGTCAAAATTTGAGAAATCCACATACTATTTCTTAACCTGTTTGTTTTTTTCCATAGACAGCATTCTTTAGTTTTGATTTCATCTTTGTATGTAATGTTTCTATGATGATGAAAGTTAAGAGTGATTCAGTTGATGTGTGTCAGACCATAAGACCTTTAGGCTGGGTGTTCTACCTGTGTACATTTAATATTTTACCATTAGTCTCTATGGTGTTACCTCATAATAAGTATAATATATTAAATTTTCATTATTTCATGTTTGTAATGTTATTTATTTATCCTGAAGTATGAATTTAACTTTGAGTTTATGTTTCAGTTATGGTTGATCATGAATTTAATTTCGCATTCCTTTCCTCAATACTAGTATCTTTTTATGAATTTCAATGTGGATTTTCATATTCATTATTATACATGATTAGTGTCTAATGGTTTTAATGGAAATATATCAGTTTTTTTCAATGGTTCATTTAAAAAGATGACGTATATTTTAAATTTGGGCTTTTAGAAGGAAACATTATAGATGAGTCTGTTCAGTGATGTTTGTTTTGAATCATTTAATGGGAAATGAAAGCCTATCAGACTTTAATTATATTCAACCTAGTGTACATGGATTATTTTATAAAATGAATTAAATGTACTTATGGTGGTATCCCGATAGCCTATATATCACAACCAACATACTCGTGTTATTGGGTATAAATTTTTTATTTCATGTGATGGTCCTCATCTATTTGATTTGACATTGGTTTGGAACCAATATATATTTGAAATTAGTTTGGGATATTGGTTTATTGTAGTGAAATTAAATTCACATGTATTTAGTGGTTTCTATTGGGTATTAGGAACTCTGGCATTTTTCTTCTTCTTTATATTATATATTTATTACGTTGAATAGAATATTTTGTTTTTTGTGTAATTTCTTTTTTGACTTTATCATTTCCCTTTTTTTTATTATTAAATAATATTCCTATTGGTGAAATCCACCCATTTTGACACTTATGATAGCCTAGAGATTATTTCCTACCTAGTGTGATTCATAAAGTCCCTTGGGACTTTTGGTAGGTCAACTCGGGTACCATGTCAGTTATAACCATTGACCAATTCATCAAAAAATTATATCTATAATGGAAGTATCCATTCTAACATATTATTACATGATTATAATTATAACAATGATTCAAATTCAATCAAAGGTTTGTAATGTCTAATTTATTTGGAAGATTATGTGCATAAAATGGAAAACATTGAACCGAAATAAAAATATTTTTTACTTAAACTTCATAATGAGCTCCGAAAATCCATTGAGAACTTGATCTATATAGGTAAACTAAGAAGTACATGAACAATGGGATGAGCTAAAAATCACAGTAATGGTATAATAAAATAAATAAAGCATACCACATAGGATTGCTGGTATAACACAGTGACATAAAAGTCATGGAACATAAATAAACCCAAGTATCTAAATCATGCATAACATGGGAACATGTAACCATGCCCCCATTATTATATTGAAACAACATACAACATGGAATAATCATGATTCATGGAAAACAACCAAGTATATTTCAAATTGCAAACCATGTCACGTAAATGAATCTTGTTTACTCATGATCCTAACATGACCTCTTAAGAGACAAAAACATTACCCAATGAATTTGATCTCTATCCTAGTGATCCCATCATAACATGTGCTGGGAATATATTATATTGAAAATACTATATAAATATTATTGACATTGATTCTCACAAATACCCCTTCATTATTAATAATGATTTTATTTTTTCTATATTTTCAGAAATTAATGTTCATTGAAATATTAATTCTACAATAATACTCATTGTTTTAATCCACATAGAATATTCATCATGATTTCTAAAAGTGTTTTAGTGATTCTAGAAATACATTTTATACCCAATGTTTGCGTATGTATTTGTTATCATACCCTTTCATATGGTTTGGAAACACATTGTTGGGATAAATGTATAGAATATCAAAGAAAATTTGAAGGAATTTGTAATTATTCATATCAAACATTTGTATAATTAATGTATGGTTAGTCAAATATATGTTTAAAATCAAACCTTAAACCAGATGGATGTACATATAGATTTACATCCCTACATTACTATTAAACCCTATGCTACGAAAAGGAACAAATGGAATACAATGGAACCCTATGCTATGTAATATAACCTTATGATTGATTTTTCCAACAATAGTGATTTATTTCAATGATTATTTTGTATATTAATGCAATGGTCATGACATAGTTATATAATATGTAAATTAAATCTCATGAGTGATTAATATTATTTTTTAAAATTAAATTACACATATTCAATGAAGAAAATAATTCATATTCTCATGGGATGTTTTGTATCCTGGGATAATTTAATTTTATATTTACACTTTCATTTTAGATATTATTGAGGATCATGAATTCTGTAGAAATTTTTCATCTCTATATATTATGTTAACATTTATTTTGAGATATATATATATATATATATGAATGTATTATTTTGAATATCATTTATAGTGTTACTGCACCTAAAGATCAACTCTGTTATTTTCTCAAACAGGCCTCAAATTGAATATATAAATTTTCCAACACATACAGCTGTTAATGGATATTCATATTAATGATAATGTATATCATGTGTTGCATAAAATTTATTCTTACATGATGAATTTAATTTCAAAATAAGAATATCCATATAATATCAATTTCTACTAAAATTGATATGTATAACATGAACAATAATCAAATCAAACACATTTAATTTCATGGAGATTTGACTACTCGAACAATGTAATGGTGGAGTAACAACATCTAGATCTAATACATATATATTTTTGTTCCCTATATAATAAATAGAAGAATATTTTTCCCTTATTGTAAAGGTTCAAATATCTACCCTCAGTTACAGATTTGATAGTCATGTGATAAGAGGACCTTCTTAGTAAAATTCACCAAGCTCATATAAGCAGCATTGGAGGAGTGGGCTAGGGTATCCTTGTTCCCTAGTCCACTATGAAATTATTATTTTCTATTCTTTTTTTATATCTTGTGGTCATATTTTATACAAAATAAAATGGTACATACCTTCATAAATTTCAATGATAGTTTAAATCCATAATTGGTTAATATAATCGAAATGATAGAATTCACCACTATATTGTGTATATTAGTATTATTCTGGCCTAAAAATTGTTTTCAAATGATTGATTTAAGATAAATACCTAGAAATATAAAATCAATAACAATTATACAAAGAAGATAACAATAGACGATATAAATGATGATATGTCAATGGTTAGAGCTCCTTATTTTAAGGATAAAAACTATGGATTCTAGAAATCCTAAATGATCATTTACCTGAAGAATAATTGATTCACTGTTTATTCAAATATCATCACTCCATATGTGATTCCTATGAATATAGAAACATTGGATGTTGCAATATATGCTAAGTATGGAATTACCTATAAATATATGAATGCTATAATTTATGGAATTCAACCTGATGAATTCAATCATGTTTCACAATGCCTTACTACCTATGAAATGTTATAGACAAAAGCTATTGAATGTTAAAGAATAGATAACATATTACAGATGATGTTTGTTATTGATAATCAAAAAATTTAGCCCTTTTTAATTATTTGTGTTGATATAATTACTAAAAGGAATGGTCGATTGACAGATATTGTCAATAACATTACTTCCCAAGGTGAACCATTTTCACAATCATATAAATATTTGAATGTACTTACAGCATAACCCGCAAAGTGAAATGGAATATCTACAGAAATTCAACAATAATATTGTGAAAATAATTTGACTATGAAATAATTAATTGGAATTTTGATGATGTATGAAGTCGAACTACAATATGTAGCGGAAGATCAAAAAAAATTTGAAAATGGGAAATACTTCCCTTAATGTCACATCAAAAAATCATGAATGAAAACCAAAAGAAGATATAAAAATTCAAAATGATTCAGACTCCATGAATTTTGAAATGGAAATGGATCACCTAGATAAAAATTTCATAAAATACATTAAGAGGAAATGAGGGATTCTAAAATGCTTTAATAAGGATAAAATAGAACATAGTGATGTATGATTCTATGGATTTAAGATGTTGGGTCACATGAGACCTGATTTCCCCAACTGAATTCCAAAACAATTAGAACAAAAAATAAATATCAAAAGAAAACTAATTATCAATATAATGAGAAGGGATCCAGGAAAGATATTTATAGTGTGTCTAAAGACTCCCCCAGCACTTCAAAATCTTATTTAGAAATAGAGCAACAATGTCACATTCTAAAAAATTATTTATAGCTATGGAATTAGAAGTGGTCCAATACTATCACTCTTCTACCTCTAACAGTAGTAGTTTTTCAAATATTAAATTTTTTGGATATTGTATAATTATTGAAGAGAAATATGATTCATTAATAATGAAGAATAAATCACTAAAAAAATTAAAAATTTCTTTTTTTGTGAAAGAGACATAGTGATAATACAACATGAAGAACTAATTGAAAATTTCCATTAATCCTTATAAAACATTATTAATCACTAAAGATCGATAAAAGTGTTACATTATAAATTAGAATCCTATAAAAGTGATCTTCTTTTATTTAGAAAAGGAAAAATTATTCGTAATGAGATTCTTGGAAAAAATGTTTATAAAAATATTGTAATAGAAATAAAGGGTGAAAAATAAAAATTATATAAAAATTATTTCGTTCCCACTTCAAAAAATTATACCTACTATATCTGTGTAACACAAGGTTATTACACTAAGATCTATTACTTGATAAATCCTTAAAATAGTGGTATGAGAATAATATTTATTTCAAAAAATAAATTTCAAGCATTTGATTTAAATTATTGAAATATTAGGAAGGTCTATATTCCTAGATAATTTCTTGTTGACGCTTCTAGACCCAAGAAAATATTTGTAACAAAACAAGTATGTGATTAAAAAATTTTATAGGATAAAGGATTCATGAATGAATATTTTATGGTATATGAACAATGGCTACTCAAGGAAAATGAGTTGTGACACGTTGAACATCCACACACACAGTAAAATTGATGGATGCATTGTCACATTTAGTGGAAATACAAAAGAAAATATTATAGGGATTGGAACTATTGGAGATCCAAAAATAATCTCCATAAATAATGTATTGTATATAATAGGGATTAAGCACAAAATCTAATGTATTTCTCAAATTTTTCATGACGTATTTTATGTTGATTTCTATAAAAATTTCTTCACAGTTTTAAAAGATGAATTTCTTTATTTAGTACACCATAAAGTAACAATGTGTATAATTTGGATCTATATTTTTAAAATAAAAAAATGTGAATATTTTATTAGATATGACAAATGATTCAGGGATCTGGGACTGATGACTTGGACATTGATATATATATTCGTGGAATAAATTATCAATGAAAAAATTAATTTTTTTGTTTTCCTATACTTATGCATGAAAATGATAGATTATGTAATGCATTCAAAATTTGTAAACAACAAAAATCATCAATGAAATCTCTAAACACAATTAATTCATATAAACTACTAAAAATTATCATCATGGGTTTTTTTGGACAATACAGAGTTGTATGTTTGGAAGGTATATTATACATATAGGTTTTAGTTGATGATTAGTAAAGATTTACTTATTTATATTTTATAAAACAAAAAATATGAGGTATTCTCTGTTTTTGAAAATTTTGTATAATTGTTCAAAATGAAAAGGAATTTAAAATAATTTAATTCTTATGTGATAATGTTGACGAATTTGAGAACCAATATTTCAATTCTTTTTGCTCAATTCTAGGTATTAAATACACCTTCTCTTCACTAATATCTCCTTATCAAAATTGGATTGTCGAATGAAAAAATAGAACTATTCATGAAATAGAAAGTACTATACTGAATAAATTTATAATTCCATCCTATTTATGAGAATAATTTGTATGAAAATATTTTTATATAAGTTATAGAGTTTTAATAAGACCAATTATTAAAAGGCACCCAATGAACTCTACAATAATATAAAACCATAGGTAATGTACTTTAATGTCATCAAATGTGGGGTATTTATCTTTAATTATAAGGAAATACTAGGTATTTTTGATCAAAAATATATTGAATAAATATTTCAATGATATTATGATACCTCCAATTCCTATAATTTTTTGGTAAAAAAATTAAGGATTTATGAAGAATCATTTCATGTAAAGTTTGATGAAATTTTCCCTTTTAATAAAAAGAAAAATCAATTTGATGAAATTACTAACACTTTTTACAAAATGATACATGATTAACTTCTAAAAGATTTAAAAATAATAATGAAATTTAGTCGAGATATGAACAACAAGAAACTGAATAACCTAAAAGTATCTATCCAAAAAAATCTAAAACATTAAAGGACCATCCTTTAGGAATTGTTAAACGGAAAAAGGTACTAGTAATATAACTATATGAAATATAGGAAACATAGTATAATTATATACCTTTCTATATCAATTAGAAATTAAATCTATTGAAGAATCTTTAGAAAATGAGAGTTTGGTGTTTTCCTCACAAGAAAAATTGCACTAATTTATGGGAAATGAATGTTGAAAATGAGTATAAGGACCATCCAATTATCCAGTAATAGTAATGAATTGGATATTTATAAATAAATAGGATGATCAAGGGATAATTACCAGAAACAATATTTGATAAGTATTTGGAGGATATAATCAAGAGTACAGATTAGATTATGATTAGACCATTTCTCTATAGCTAGATTAGAAGTAATTATACTCATTTTAACTTATATATCTCATATTAATTTTAAATTACATCATATGGATTTTAAATCTACTATTTGAATTTATATTTAATAGATGATGTTTATGTTGAATATCTAGCATGTATTGAAATATTTTATAAACCAAATTATATTTTAAACCTACCAATGTTCTTTATGTCCAGAAACAAGCACTAAGATTTTTTTAGGAAATATTAAGCTCATTTTTATTTGAAAATGGGTTTTCTATGGGTTTATTAGATCCTAAACTATTTAAGAAAACTATTTTTATAATATATTGTTAATAAAAATTTATGTTGATGATTTTATTTTTGGTTCATTAAATAAAAAAGATTTTTAATGACTTATCAAATCTAATGAAAAAAGAATTTGAAATAAGTATGATTATATAATTGAATTTACTTTTTGGATTTTAAATTATTCAAAAGGATTATGGAAATGTTCAAAATCAAATAAAATATATTATTTATTTATTGGAAAAATATTGACCTGAAAAAAGTAAGATTTATACAAATCTTATGTGTACCAATATTAAAAATTATTTTGATGAAGCTGGAAAACCAATTTACAACTTTTAATATAAAATTATTATTTGTAGATTATTGATTCTTACTTCTAGAAATCTAGATATAATGTTATTTTTAGTCTTCTGTTATAGATTTCAGTCCAACCTAAAATAATCCCATCTCATTTCTATTAAAAGAATATTTAGATATTTAAAATTAACTTTTATTCCATCTTCACATTAACCCAAAACATTTTATTTTAGTTTAATTTCATATTCATATTTTTACATTAAAGGATATAGATTTAACAAAAAAATAATATTAGGAACATATCACTTTTAGTAAAAATTTTAGTATCTTGTTTGAGTAATAGATAACACTCAGTTTCCCAATCAATAGTTGAGGAATAATATATTCCTGATGGTAGTTATTGTGCACATGTGTTGTTGATGAATCAATCTCTACTATAATTTTTTGTAATTTATAATAATATACTTATTTTATGTGATAATACGAGGGCAAAAAATATTTTAAAAAATCATATAATTCAGATTGGGACTAAGAATATGGATATAAGTCATCATTTTTACGATATCACATTATTTAAAAGAAATATATATAGAATTTTTAAATATTGATTATCAATTATCTGAAATTTTTACTAAAACACATCAGACTATAATTTTATTATTTTAATAAGGGAGAGTTAGGGGTATTAAAATTTAAATGAATACATGTTAAATTATTTTTATTCTTTTTATATATTTATTTTTATTTAATTATATGTATTTTTATTTTTTTATTTTTATAATTGATGTATTTTTTATCTTTAAAACACGATTTTTTTTATTTTAAAATTAAAAAGAAATGAGTATATTATAAATTGGAACAAGAATACAATCAGTCATATCCCTCTCTCCTTCCCACTACATCGCACCATTTCTGATTTCACGTTGTCACTCTTTTTAGATTATTGAACACTAAACTATATACATTAACATCTCAAGTAATGGTATCATCTAGAAGAGATGAAGATATTGGTCCAAGTAATGTTGTCTGACATTTGATTTTGTTGAATTTCTTCAAAGGAATGTTAATTGATTTTGACTGGCTGAAACAAATGAATCTCTAATTGAAGACTAATATAATATTTCAATGAATAATATTCATTTTTTGTGATAGGAATACAACTATTATTTTTGATATAGATGTCAATGACTTTTCTCAAAAAAATTATTTTAGAGTTGAAAATAATGGAGATTAAATTATTTATAATGTCTATCGCAATGAGTATACTATCTGTTCTAATATTTTTAAGATTTATGGTAGTTCTAGTGGGAAGCAATTTCATTTTTATTTTAAAAATATTGAAGATTAGAAATTGAAATCAATTAATATAATGTTTTCTAACAAAAAAACATGAACTGTCTTAAAAATGATGTTATTGGATTTTATTGTTGATCAAAGAGTCTTTATGATGTTCATTCAATATGTAATAGTTAAATGAAAGGATATGTTTGAGAAATTTTTGTATTTAGATATGTATGATTTGTTTTTAAAAATGGTATGCTGAACTTCAGTAGATATATGTTATGGTATTTGAATCATTGCTGATAGAAGGAAGAGAAGATGTGCTATTACCCTTATGGATGGATTCTATCTGATTTGTTGCTCATAATGGGAACGATACGAGACATCTCCCTTAGTAATAGATGTCATCATTTCAATATTCTAATGATCAAACTATCCAAAACATGTGGTTTTGAAAGGAGTGAAAATTGAAATTTTATTATACCAGTTGTTATTGAAGAACATGAATGGAGACTGGATGGTTCCCAAGGGAGAAAAATTTTAGTTTCGTTGGTTTATTGAGTCCAAGGTCCAATAAAAATTTGAATCTAGAATTAATGAGTCTTTTCCTCATCAATGATGAATAATTTCAATAAATTTTTAAGAGCTAGTGGTAGTTTCCTAAACAAAGGAAGAAGAAGTTACTGAGAAAGTGGCTGATGTAACTGAGAATGTTAATAAAAGTTCACTACGGTTATATCAATATATGTATGTTGATCCAAATAATGATCAGGATGCCCCTAAAAATTATTATATAGTTTTTTCTGATTCATTTAATGCATTATTATCTACATTGATAGGGATAACATATATTTTAGAAGAGGATCCATGTTTCTATTTGGTGTAGGTTGATCATACCACAACATAATCTACTAGGACTTATGAATCATTAGAATTAGATCCATAATATTTTTTTCAATGATAAATTTGGGTTAATGAATAGATCATGTCTCAAATAAAATAGTTAGAAACTAAGAGGAAGAATGTTTAAGAGTTCAAAAGTTCAATATTTCATAGATCTAATTTTTCTGTTCTTCATACTTATTAAACAGAAGTTCAATAATATTTGGTTTTTGTGGTAGATAATAATGAATTTAACAGTTCGTTAGCTAGGAAAATAATATATTTAAAGGAATAATATGTTCCTAAATCATATTTTAAGGATCTAAATTAGTTTTTGTGAAGATATATTAAATTTATAAATAATAGTCATCAGGATCCATCCATTACTCCAGAACCAAATTCTCTTGAAATCATATAAATATTTGAAGCTATATCTTTATGTTAGTTGATTTCAATGATAGAATACACATTCTTCTGTGTGATAGTATATCATTGAATGAACTTCTACACAATCAGAGATATTTGATAAGTCATATATCCATTAAGGAATCATAGTGGGGGCCATTTATTCATCAAATGTGAAATTTTATAACAATATTTATTCAATTTGATGAAATAGTTAATGAATTTGTTAAGGTGAATTTTATGGAAATCATGAAGATCGATCATGATTTGATGAAATTACATCTTTAGTGTATAGATGTTTTCAACATTCATTTTCAATGCCTTCTAGTGCTTCTTATCGATATCCATATTGCTGCTCAAACTGTTCCTTATCCTATTACACCTTCTACCATTGGAGATTCTGATCAATAATAACAATCTGAATTTATAAAATCATTTTAGACATTTATTTAGTTGATTATGGGATTTACTCATTATTCCCAAAATCATTTTATCTAAATTTCAATTTACTTTACATTACATTTATTTTTTACATCACCTCATATTATACATTTATTATTTTTTTATTTTTGCTCAAACTTGCACTACCATATCACATATCTTATTTTTTCTAACAAGTATACTATAAAATTTCATTATAATTTAGTGAAAAATACAATATCTTGTAATCCATTTTATAGACATTTTTTATTATATAATAAATATGTGACAAAAATTGTATAAATACAACATTATCAACTATTAAGGTATCTAATTTATGTATCTATTTTCTTTTAGTTGAAATTGTACAATGAAAAGAAAATAAATTTGTGGAAAACTATTTTTTTCAAAACTAGTGTTTTCTTGAATAATATATTTCATTAGTTTTTTAAAAAATTTATATTTTTATTTATATTATTTTATAGTTTTTTTGATGAGAAAAAATCAGGAGATTATGGTGAATGTAGTGTCTCAAAAATACTATATAAATATTATTGATTTTTGTTCTCATAAACACCCTTGTTTATTTAACTAATTATATTACATTACATGTATTTTATGAAAATTAATAGTCGTTGTAATTTTTATTTCGGAATACTACTCCTATAATTAATTCAAATTGGATATTCGTCAAGAGTTAGGAAAGCATTTTAGTGTCTCTTGAAATGTTATTTATACCCTATGTTCATGTAAGTATTGGAAACCATATGTTTTCATTTGGATTGGAAACAATACGTTTGGATGAATTTATAGAATATCAACCCAACATTTATATTAGGAACCATTGTTCATTTTAATTGTTCGGATAATGAAATTTTGTTTAATATACTGTATTTTTAGAATCAAACCTTATGCCGGAAGGATGAACCTATTAATTCAATCCCAATGGTACATTTTAACACTATTCTATGAAAATTAACCCTATTCTATGCAATGTAACCCTATGATCCTATGTACAACCCTATGATTGATTTTTCAAACTATATAGATGTTTTTTATGATTTTGTTCGGGGTTCATGATACTGTCTTGACAGAGTTACTATTTGTTTAAAATAATTCTTTTAACTTATTAAAAGGATTGATTTTATAAATTCAATGTACCATATTAAATGTATAAAAGCACTCATATTATTAAGAGAAACTACAACTCCCCTGTAAAATTTTTGTTGTTGAATATCCATGTTCATTAAGGAAATATTATTGGATCTAGAAAACTAAATAAAGTTATCGGATCTATGTATTTTTTCAATTTCTTATGAAAATTATATAAATAAAAATTTATTCTTGTGAATATATTTAATATTAATGTTGTAACAAGTGAATGAATATTTTTTTTCTATAATAGGATTCACTTTGGCGATATATATTTTTGACCTCATACTATTTTTAGTTTTTATATTCAAATTGAATATAATTTTCATTTGCGATCTCTTAAATGTTATTCTAACTTGATGGCATTTAATTCTAATGAACAATATCCATATACTGTCAATTTCTTCTACAGTTGTAATGTACAACTCAAACCATCGTCAAATGAAAATCTTTTGATATATTAGAGTTTAGACTGCTCAGATTCAATCATGGTGGAGTGGCATATTCATGATCTATGCTATATATAATTATGTTTATATTAAAATAACCATAAATCTCTTTTTATCCTTGTTCTAATGGTGTCTACTATCTACACTCAATGGTGGATTTGATGGTATGGTGATAAGAGGACATTTCTTTTAAAATTAACCAAGCCCACATGGAGGGAATTTGTTTAATGGAATAGGATATTTGTGTGCTTCTAAAAAATATAAATGTAGAGACCCAAAGCATGACGTACATGGATAATACATTACTTTTTCGGAATACATAATACATAACAAAAACAGACACACAATGATCGTAATAGTTTAGTGTCTTTGGAAACTCAGAATAAAATCATCTAATCGTGGTGAATGATCTTCAACATCTCCGAATAAAGATCATCCCATTTTTTTCTTACCTAAAACCTTTCTTTATATACTGGGGAAAAGAAAAAATAAAAGGGGTGTGCTCAAATTCCCAGTAAGGGTAAACATAGAGAACATAAAACAATCCATAAACATTTGAATCCAAAAACTTGAACATAAAATCTAAACATCAAAATCATGAGCAAATACATGAAAATTGGAAGTACGTAAGGAATATATCATAAGGGAACATCTATCATGATAAAATAGCATGGGAATAAAACATGTAATTTTGGAAACCATTAAGCACATGATTTGATTTCCATAGTAGTCGAGGCATTGCTGCTAAGACCAACTTAGTGGACAATTTCCCTTTCTAAATCGAGTTCACTCCTCGTTCCAGTCCTGTATTACTGAACCAGTTTAACTTTCCATTCCATCCATGTCTATCTCATGAGATATAAATCTTTACACAATGCATTGGAGGGAGATATACGTCCCACCCATCTCATAATGAAATCATTCTTACTTGTGCAACAATATAAAGACACATCATTCGTAATAACCCAACAAATAAAATGTGTTTCATAAACATCATCCCATCATCACATAATCCATATATAAGAAATGGATATCATTTCATAATAAGAGAAGTGAAAGCATGTAAATCATAGAGACTATATACTTGAAACATACACATATGAAATAATGTCATCTTAGATGGAAAATGGTTTTGATAAAACACTTGAAATGAATTCTTGAGGAAAATATCTTTTTTTCTTCCAAATCATTTTCTTTTAACAAAATTCCGTGAAAGTTTAAATGAAAATGATTTGTTTGAATATAGTCATGGAATCATTTGGACGATGCTTTATGAAAATAAGGCTTTATAAAACCGTAAAAATCTGTTCGTGTCGTATATGTTAACAAAAAATTCTTCACGTACTTTTTCTGAAAAAGTCATAAAGTACCTCGTAAAAGAAGGATTCCTTACATACCATGTAGTAAAAGTCAAAAAAGGGTAAAAATGACTTTAAAAATAAATGAATCCATTTTTATAAAATAGTTACATGGATGATAAATATAACCCCAATAAATACTTACGAATAAGCAATCTCGGATAAAAATGAGATTGCAAAATTATCCCTTAACTTAGGTTGGAAATCCTTTGTACGTATCTGAACCTCCTTTATAATGATTTAAATAATGTCATTAACTTATTATAGAGTCATATTCATTGTTATGATATCATATATGTTTCACTTATGACTTTATATTACCCGTTCTTTTGTAAATTCCGTGTTAAAGCTGCGTTTTGGGTAAAATCATTTCATTTATCGTATGTGTTTCAACTTGTCATTCTTGATATTAATACTTATATCCTGATTTACATAATTCAAGAATGTAAAAAATGATATATATATATAATATATATTCATCATATACATATATATATTATAGATCGATAAAAGGAATGAAATACACCGTTCATGGAGATGGTAGGCCGTACGTACGCATGGACGATGTTTTCGTTTCCTTATTGAATTGAATGAAACTAAATAGATGTCATACACATATATATATACATAAATCCAGTATCATTCATATATTTCATTATTATTCATTATATAAACATTATGATCATTCATGTATGGTTAACACGGAGAATGAATCTCATCGCGTCGTGGAGACGGTAGTCCGTACGTACGCACGAGTGATGACATCGTTCCCATAATTATTGAATAGAATTGGAGTGGATGGTATAATATAACAGAATCTGTCTGATGTTATAATAACCAAATATAGTTATTATTTAAACCATTATATCCATCCATGTAAGGTGTTGGGGGAATAAAGATTTCACCACGGCGTGGAGACGGTATTCCGTACATATGCACGAGTGGTGAGTTTTTATTATGTAGGATGGATAGATATTGAAATAGGGTTGTTTCATACGTATAATAACATATCAGTATATGAGTTATTCTGATGTTATTACTTCATAATTAAAACACTAATGAAGAAGAAGTGGAAGAAGAAATAAAGTTGAATGAATCGGTAACAGACATTACCCCTTCTTTGAAGCGCCTCATTGAGACATCCTCTTAAGGAACTAAAATTGGTCTTTGAAGAAGACCCGAACCTATAGTATGTTTCTATAGAAGTGGATAAGATAATTTGGCCGGGTTTGTCCGAGCTTTAAAGCTCTAATATATGTGAGGAAGGGAGGGAGGAGGTGCCCTTTTATAAGGGAGGAGAGGGGAACCTTTGGAAATATAAGAAATATTAGTTTATATTAAATACCAACACCTCATAAAAACATCCAAAATAAATCATATCCGATTATTAGATGAGAAAGGGTTGTAATATCATAAAAAATAAAATTTAGACATGTTAGGAATATATTTTAACCATTATCAACATGATTTATCGTTATTTAATCAATTTAATTTTATTTGTGGTAATAACATTCTAAATTTTAAATGATAACAAATAATTACTTATTTGTTGAAAATTGTCCATAATATTATACGTTATAACATTTTAGACAATATAAATATAAATTTATAATTTTTAAATAATTTTGTGATTTTTAAACAATTTTATAATATGTTGTTTTTATAAAATAACAATAATTTCAATTTTGACACTTTTCATTTATTTGAATTTAAATAAAATATATACAGAATAAATGTTCTAAATAAAATATTTAATAGATTCAAAAAAGGTCATATGTATATATAAAATTATAGGAGCACATTAAATAGTTCATATAATATTTATTTTGTTATTTTTAAAACCATTTATTTGGTTTATCTCTTAATAAAATAATTAATACATCATTTAGTATAATTATTTAATATACATATATTTTGCATAAAAATTAAAAATAAAATCCTATGATGAATATAAATCTATTAACTTTCACAATAATACTTTTACTCGAATTTATAATCTTAAAATAACAATATTTGAATTGTTATATTTATTAAATTATGAAGGTGAAAACTTTTGAATCATTTAATATAAAATAATATAAGTGCCATAATCTCCTTAATAAGAGTCCAAATGGTCAAAAATTCAGCCATTGTATGATTAGGGTTTATATATACACTAATAATAAGTTTTGTGAAGTTTTTCGGTCCTTTTGTTATGATTTACTATTTCAATAAAAACTATATTATTGATTTTTTCACAAAATAAATAATAAATGTATCATTAATGTGTAAGACAATAAGGTAATTATATAACTCTTAAAAATTACAAATAAATTACCATGACAAAGAAAAACATTTTATATTTCAAATGAGTATTTATAATAGAATTTATATTCTCTATAAATTTATATTAAAAATACATTAATTATTAAAGTTGAGTGAGATATAAATCACTTTTCTTTTAAATAAATTATACGAAAGGTCTTAATCACCACCAAGTGGGTTCTAATGGATTCCATTTCGACCCAAATATGACTTAGGACAAATTATAATCATCCAATTGTATTAATACAAGTATTAGGATAATTTTATAATATTATATTTACCCTTAATTACCCAATTTACCTTTTACTATGGTAAATAAAATTTACCGTTGTTACTATTCATAATGCCCAAAAATAAAAATTAGTCTATTAATATAATTTGGACTCACTGATTCCAAATATGGAATCCTTTTTTCCAAATTCAATTCAAAGAAGTTGAAGAAATTAAATTAAAATTAATCACGTCGTTTAAAGAAAACGAGTTTTTGATTAAAACATTGCAAAAGATTGAATTTATTTGACATACGAAATCAATGTAAAATCAAGGCTAATGAAATAAATTATATTAAATGGTAAAAATATATTCTATTTATACTTCAAAACCATTCAATATTATAATTTAACACCATATCTTATTACGATGAAAAAATTTGTTTTTAATTAAAATATAGCGTGTTTTTACTATTCATTAAAATATGAAAGTTATCAGAATAATATTAAACATTTATCCAAGGTAAAATTTTCTATAATTATTCCAAAAAATAATTTTTTTGGTAAAATTTAACTTATAAACATGTCAAAACTAGATTTAAAGTGGGTGCGCCATCAAAAGGTGGCATAACTACATTTTTTGAAAAAATCTTATTTTACCTGAAAATTTTATTTTGTTCTTATACCATGTTCTAGAAAATGTCTAAAATGAATAGTAATGATATAAAATTCAAAATTTAGTTAATACTATTTATAACGGCTAGTTCATAATAATATTATAATAATATATCGTTGTTTATTAAAACCCGGTTTTGCGTACAACACACGCTATCGTGGAAGGTCGTGATTGCGCGTAATGCAAGCCAAGTCCGGGTT
Source organism: Viscum album (assembly GCA_963277665.1). NCBI lineage: Eukaryota > Viridiplantae > Streptophyta > Magnoliopsida > Santalales > Viscaceae > Viscum > Viscum album. The sequence goes on from OY728127.1 coordinate 119,179,877, forward strand.
GCGTGTTGTGCAAGACTCTATCGTTGTTTCGTATAACATAATCCAACCATATTTCATTTATACATCGAATATATATACACATATACACAGTCAATGTTTCGTAGAATAACAACTATCAAAAATTTGTGTTACATGATCCAAGAATAGTGTTGTGTATACTACAAGATCATACGGTGTTGCGTATAGCGCAAGGTAATCTTGTTTTAGCCTACAATACAAGACATAAATGAAATTAAAAGAACATTTTTTCACAAAATCTCACGATGTTACATTCTACCCCCCTTAAAATGAATTTTTCCCTCAAAATTTGTCGGGGTTATAAATCGTTTACTATTTATAGAAACCCACATCGTAAAAATGAATACTAAAACATAATTTTAAAAACGAAATTATGATGTGTAACAATTACCCAAAGAAACTCATCACTTGGTTTCCATATAGGAGAACATAGGTGAAAATATGGATATGGAAGAAAAATCTAACCATCAAGTTCTGATGGAGAGTGATAGAGAACATGGCTATGAAAAATCCATCAATCACAAAGCCATAGATTTGTGATTATCTAAGGTACAATCTGATTCATCAGATATAGAGGCACTAGGACAACATTTTTGGTTTTCAAGATCATTTCCCTAATGTTGATGAAATTTGAATTAGAAGAAATAATTTAATGATTTTGGTACAGTCTCACCGTTAGTCATTCTTTGGACAATTTCCACTTTATCTCTTAAATAAATGAAGTTGAATTTGTCATTCATGAAGTGTTAGCAGATCATGTGATAGAATGATGGGTCATTCCATCCGTCTCAAAAAAATTGTTATAAAAGTTATCAGAAATACATAAGCCCATCTATAGTGAGATTAATCATATTTGGTTCCTAAAATGGACTTATACTTCATATATCATACTGCTTAATATAATAAAACTAGTTTCTACTAAACATGGACTTCTTGTAGGTCAGTGGTAGGTGATAAAACCCAGTCACATTTCAATTGTGAGTTCGATTCCCACAGCCTTGTCCGACGCGATGGGCTGCCGCCCGTCCTGCATGTTGTCCTTTTCCTAAAACTAAATTACTATAACATCCCATCAATAATATTAAAAATTGTTCTATCCTTAGACAATATTATCTTATGTCCAACATAATCCATTCCAATCTTTAGGCTTATCTAAAATACATTGGTCCATGATCATAGTATAAACAAAATGATTACATGAAATGTCACATAACAATCATGTGAATGCCATCATTTATCCCCCAATATATCATAAGATATATCTTTTTGGTCAAATTACAAACATGTGAATACCATAATCATGTATTCTCTTGAAGAATGAATACCCATTGAACTTTAGTGAAAACAAGAATGTTGTTAAATTTTAACACTTTCCACATACAAAAATCCCAAAAATTATATATACTCAAAAAATAATATCACTTAGTCCTTATATCAGTAATGAGCTCATGAATACAATCAAAAATCTCATTATCTTCATATCCTTTCATTAATCCCATATAATCTACATTCCAAAAATATATGAATACCCTTTCATGGTTACTGGTACTATTCAACATATACATTCAAATAATTTAGAAATAACAATAGTGTAACAATACTTAGATGATTATTTATTCCATAGTACCATACATTATTCTTTATAAACATACAATCATTCCACGAACTTCGTAAACCACTGATTGAGCTTCATCGTTTCTTTCATCTAATATTTCATTTGTAGTCTCTTCATCATCATCCACATAAATACTACTCATATGACAATGCTGATTCTCTTCATGAGATTTTCCCTTAGGGAATTGGTTTGAATAATGCCCATACATTCCACATTTAAAACATCTAATAATTGTTGATGTCGTAGAAATACCATTATCCTTTTCCATGCTGTTAACTGAACCTTTTTCTTTGCACTTACTGTCTTTGTGTCCTTTTCCACACCCAAAGAATCTTCCAGTTCCTTCAAAACAATCTCCTTGATGCCTCTTCCCACATGATTTATGTGAGGGAAATTGAACTTTCTTTCCTCTATGATCATCATGAAACTCCATCTTTCTCTTATTATCTGAGACGGGAAACATAACAATGTTGAGATTACTGATCATATTATGAGATTTATGATTAGGCATAATAACGATTTTTGGACTTCCAAATCCCTTTTCATTTGGTTTCTCATCAAGAATATCATTCTATTGTCCGTCAAATCCTCCATTATCGTGAATCTTCCTGTTTCCAACCATTTTATAAAACCCAAAAAGAATAGTGTGAGAGGCAAAAATCATTTTAGGGAAAAAAACATAGTAAAGGGGGAGTACCCTCAATATCTAACATCTTAGGTTAAATTCTAAGATCGTTACCATAGTTCTATGACTATATCCTATATGTATACTTATCCTTATGGACATCCCTAGACATACCTTGTAAATATCTATAGGGATATCACTAACGTTTTCGCGTCCTAGTTTCCAAAGGATGACTACCTTTTCTCTAATAACAACTGTAGAGACCCAAAGATTGATGTACATGGACAATAAATTACTTATGCGGAATACTTAATACATAACAAAAATAGACACACAAGGATCTTAATAATTTAGTGTCTTTGGAAACTCTGAATAAAATATTCTAATCGTGGCGAATGATTTTCAACATCTCCAAATAAAGAACTTACGCAATTGTTTCTTACCTAAAACATTTCATTATATCCTGGGGAAAATAAAACATAAAATGGGTGAGCCTAAATGCCCAGTAAGGGTAAACATAGAGAACATAAAACAATCCATAAACATTTGAATGCAAAAACTTGAAAATAAAATCTAAAAAAAAAAATCTTGAGCAAAGACATGAATATTGTAAGTATGTAAGGAATATATCAAAAGGGAACATCAATAATGATAAAATATCATGGGAATAAAACATGTAATTCTGGGAACCATTATGAAAATGATATGATTTTCATAGTAGCCGAGGCATTGCTGCCAAGACCATCTTAGTGGACAAAGTCCCTTTCTGAATTGAGTTCACTCCTCATTCCAGTCCTGTATTACTAAACCGGCTTATCATTCCATTCTATCCATGTCTATATCATGAAATATAAATCTTCACCCAATTCATTGGAGGGATATATAGGTCCCACCAATCTCATAATGAAATCATTCTTACTTGTGCCACAAAAAAAATACACATCATTCATAATAACCGAATAAATAAAATGGGTTTCATAAATATCATCCCATCATCACATAATCCATATAAAATAAATGGATATCATTTCATAATATGAAAAGTGAAAAATATAAATCATAGTGACTTTATACTTGAAACATTCACATATGAAATAATGTCATCTTAGATGGAAAATGGTTTTGATAAAATAGTTGAATTAAATTCTTGAGGAAAATATCCTTTTTTCTTCAAAATCATTTTCTTTTCCCAAAATGACATGAAATTTTAAAAGAAAAGTATTTTTTTGAAAATAGTCATGGAATCCTTTGGAGGAATATTTATGAAATTAAGGCTTTATAAAACCGTAGAAATCCGTTCGTGCCGTATAAGTTAACAAAACCATTCTTCTCATACATTTTCCGGAAAAGTAAAAAAGTACCTCGTAAAAGAAAGATTACTTACATACCATGTAGTAAAAGTAAAAAATGGGTAAAAAGAAGTTTTAACATACATGAAACCATTATTTTAAAACAATTACATGGATGATAAATATAACCCCAATAAATACTTACGAATAAGCATTCTTGGATAAAAATGAGATTGCAATATTATCCCTTACCTTAGGTCTGATATTCTTCGTACGTATCCGAACCTCCAGTATAATGATTTAAATAATGTCATTGACCTATTAAAGAATCATATTCATTGTTATGATATCATATATGTTTCAATTATGACTTTATATTACACGTTATTTTGTAAAATCCGTGTTAAAGTAGCGTTTTGGGTAAAATCATTTCATTAATCGTATGTTTTTCGACTTGTCGTTCATGATATTAATACTTATATCCTGATTTAAATAATTCCAGAATGTAAAACATGATTTATATATAATATATATTAATCATATACATATATATATTATAGATCGCTAAAAGGAATGAAATACATCGTTCATGGAGACGGTAGGTCGTACGTACGCATGAACGTTGTTTTGTTTTCCTTATTGAATTGAATAAAACTAAATAGATGATATACATATATATATATATACATAAATCCAGTATAATTCATATATTTCATTATTATTCATTATATAAACTTTATGATCATTCATGTATGGTCAACATGGAGAATGAATCTCATCGCGCCGTTGAGACGGTAGTCCGTACGTACGCACGAGCGATGATATCATTCCCATAATTATTGAATAGAATTGGAGTAGATGTTATAATATATCAGAATCAGAATGATGTTATTATAACCATATATAGTTATTATTTACACCATTATACTCATCCATGTAAGGTGGTGGTGGAAAAGCAGTTTACACCACTACGTGGAGACGATATTCCGTACGTATGCACTCGTGGTGATTTCGTTTTCCGTAGGATGGATTGATATTGAAATAGGTTTGTTTCATACATATAATAACATATCAGTATATGAGTTATACTTATGTTATTATTTCATAATGAAACAACTAAAAAATAAGAATTGGAAGAAGAAATAAAGTTGAATGAATCAGTTAATGACATTATATCTTCTTTGAAGCTCCTCTTTGAGACCTCCTCTTGGGGCACTAAAATTGTACTTTGAAGAAGACCAAAACCTCTAGTATTTTTCTATGGAAGTGGAGAAGATAATTGGTCAGGGGTTGGCCGAGATTGAAGGCTCAATGTTGTGTGAGGAAGAGAGGGTAGAGGTGCCCTTTTATAAGGGAGGGGAGGGGCACCTTTGGAAATATAATAAATATTAGTTTATATTATATCCCAACAGCACATAAAAACTTCCAAAATGACTCATATACGAATATTAGATGATATAGGGTTGTAATCCCATCAACCAATAGAATGTAGACATGTTAGGAATTTATTTTAAACATTATCAACTTGATTTATCCTTATTTAATTAATTTATTTTTAATTGTTGTAATAACATTCTAAATTTTGAATTATAACATATAATTACTTATTTGTTGTGAATTGTAAATAATTTGATACTTTATAACATTTTAGACCATATAAATGAAAATTTATAATTTTTAAATATTTCTTTGATTTTTAAACAATTTTATAATATGTTATTTTTATAAAATAACAATAGTGTCAATTTTGAAACTATTCATTTATATGAATTTAAATAAAATATGTACAGAATATATGTTTGAACTAAAAGTTTTAATAGATTCATATAAGGTAATATGTATCTATAAAATTATTGGAGCACATTAAATAGTTCATATAATATTTTGTTTATTATTTTTGAAACCATTTATTTGGTTTATCTCTTAATAAAATAATTACTACAACATTTTTGTATATTTATTTAATATACTTATATGTTGCATAAAAATTAAAAATAAAATCCTATGATAAAGATAAATCTATTAAAATTCTCAATAATACCTTTTCTATAATTTATCATCTTAAATTCACAATATTTAAATTTTTATATTTATGAAATTGTGAAGGTGACAACTTTGGCATCATTTAGAATAAAATAATTTAAGTGTCATAATCGCCTTAATATGGATCCAAATGGTCAAATATTCTTCCAGTGGATTGTTAGGGTTTATATATACACTAATAATAAGTTTTGTTCAGATTTTTGGGCCTTTTGATTTGTATTAATATTTCAATAAAAACAATATTATTGATTTTTCACTAAATAAATAATTTCTGCATCATTAATGTATAAGATAATAATGTAATTAAATAACTCTTGGAAATTAAAAATAAATTACCATTACAAAGTAAAACATTTTATCATTCAAATTATTTTTTATAACAGAAATTATATTCTGTATAAACTTATATTAAAAATACTTTAATTATTAAAGTAGAGTGATACATATTTCACTTTCCTTTAAATAAAATAAACTAAAGGTCTCACTGACCTCCATGTGGGTTCTAATGGATTCCATTTAGACCATAAAATGACTTATGACAAATTATAATCATCCAATTGTAATGAAAAATGTATTACGATAATTTTATAATATTATATTTACCCTTAATTACCCAATTTACCTTTTACTATGGTAAATAAAATTTACCGGTGTTACTATTCATAAAGACCAAAAATAAAAATTAGTCTATAAATATAATTTGTACCCACTAATTCCAAATATGGAATCCATTTTTCCAAATTCAATACACATAAGTTTCAGAAATTTAATTAAAATTAATTTCGTTGTCGAAAGAAAATGGGTTTTTGTTTAAAACATTTGCAAAAGATTGAATTTATTTAACCTATGAATTCAATGTAAAATCAAGGCTAATGACATAAATTATATTAAATTGTAAAAATATATTCTATTTATACTTTAAAACCATTAAATATTATAATTTATCCAAATATGTTATTATGATGAAAAATTTTTTTTTAAATAAAATATAGCATGTTTTTACTATTCAATATAATATGAAAGTTATCAGAATAATATGAAAAATTTATCCAAGGTAAAATTTTTAATCATGATTCCAAATAATAATTTTATTTTGTAATATTGAACATATAAATGTGTCAAAAACTAGATTTAATGTGGGTATGCCATCAAAAGGCGGAAAAACTATATTTTTTTAAAAATATTTATTTTACCCGAAAAATTTATTTTGTTCTTATACCATGTTCTCGAAAATGTGTAAGATGAATAATAATGTTATAAAATTCAAAATTTAGTTAATAATATTCATAATGTCTAGTTCATAATAATATTATAACAATATATCATTGTTTAGTAAAACCCGGTATTTCGTACAACACACGCTATCAAGGATGGTTGCGATTGTGTGTAATGCAAGCCTAGTTAGGGTTGCGTGTTTTGTAAGACTCTTCCATTGTTTCATATAACAAAATCCAACCACATTTCATTTATACATTGAATATATATATATATACACTCAAGGTTTTGTAGAATAACTACTATCCAAAGTGTGTGTTACATGATCCAAAAATAGTGTTGTGTATTCTGCAAGCACACAAGGTGTTGCGTATAGAGAATGGTAATCTTGTTGTGTCTTACAACACAAGATATTAATGAAATTAAAAGAATAGTTTTTTCACAAAATGTCGGGATGTTACATTCTACCCCCCTTAAAATGAATTTTCCCTCGAAATTCGTCGGGATTATAAATAATTTACTATTTATAGAAACCCACATCATAAAAAGGAATACTAAAACATAATTTTAAAAACTAAAGTATGAAATGTAACAATTAACCAATGAAACTCATCACTGGGTTTCCATATATAAGAACATAGGTGAAAATTTGGATATGGAAGAAAAATCTAACCATCAAGTTCTGATGGAGAGTGGTAGAGAACATGGCTATGAAAAATCCATCAATCACAAAGCCATATATTTGTGATGATCTAAGGTACCATCTGATTCATCGGATATAAGGGCACTAGGACACCATTTTTTGTTTTCAAGCTCATTTCCCTAAAGTTAATGAAATTGGAATTAGAAGAAATACATTCGTGATTTTGGTACAGTCTCACCATTGGTTGTTCATTGAACAACTTCCACATCATCTCTTAAAGAAATGAAGTTGAATTTTTCATTCGTGAAGTGTTAGCAGATAATGTGATAGAATGATGGGTCATTCCATCTGTCTCAAACAAAATGTTATAAAATTTATCAAAAATACATAATCCCATCTATAGTGAGATTAATCATATATGGTCCCTAAAATAGACTTATACTTCATATATCATACTTCTTAATATAATAAAACGAGTTTATTCTAAATAGGGACTTCTTGTAGGTCAGTGGTAGGCGATAAAGGACAGTCACACTTCAGTTGTGGGTTCGATTCCCACAGCCTTGTCTGACGCGATGGGTTGTCGCCCATCCTACAGGTTTTCCTTTTTCAAAAACTACATTACTATAACATCCCATAAATACAATCAAAAATAGTTCTATCCTTAGAAAATATTATCTTATATGCAACATAATCCATTCCAATCTATAGGCTTATCTAAAATACTTTGGTCCAAGATCATAGTATAAAAAAATGATTACTTGAAATGTCACATAACAATCATGTGAATGCCATCATTTATCCCCAATATATCATAAGATATATCTTGTTGGTCAAATTACAAACATGTGAATACCTTAATCATGTATTCTCTTTATGAATGAATACCCATTTAACCTTAGTGAAAACAAGAATGTTGTTAAAATTTAACACTTTCCACATACCAAAATCCCAAAAATTCTATATACTCAAACAATAATATCACATAGTCCTTATATCAGTCATGAGCTCACGAATACAATCAAAAATCTCATTATCTTCTTATCCTTTCATTATGCGCATATAATCTACTTTCCAAAAAATATATGAATACCCTTTCATGGTTACCTGTATCATTCAACATATACTTTCAAATAATTCAGGAAAAACAATAGTGTAACAATACTGAGATGATTCTTTATTCCACAGTACCATACATTATTCTTTATAAACAAGAAATCATTCCACTAACTTCTTAAACCACTGATTAAGATTCATCATTTCGTTCATCTCATATTTCATTTGTAGTCTATTCATCATCATCCACATAAATACTACTCATATGACCATGCTGATTATCTTCATGAGATTTTCCCTTAGGGAATTGGTTTTCATAATGCCCATACATTCCACATTTAAAACATTTAATCATTGTTGATGTCGTAGCAATACCATTATCCTTGTTCATGATGTTAACTGATCATTTTCCTTTGCACTTACTAGCTTTGTGTCATTCTTTTACACACCCAACGCAACTTCCAGTTCCTTCGAAACAATCTCCATGATGCCTCTTCCCACATGATTTACATGAGGGAAATTTAACTTTTTCCACTATGATCATCATGAAACTCCATCTTTCTCTTATTATCTGAGTGAGGAAACGTACCAAAGTAGAGATTACTGATCATATTATGAGATTTTTGATTAGGCATAATATCGATTTTTGGACTTCCAAATTCCATTTCATTTGGTTTCTCATAAAGAATATCATTCCATTGTCTCTTAAATCCTCCATTATCGTGAATCTTCCTATTTCCAGCCATTTTCTAAAACCCAAAAAAAATAGTGTGAGAGGAAAAAAACATGCTAGGGAAAACAACATAGTAATGGGGGAGTACCCTCAATATCTAACATCTTAGGTTAAATTCTAAGATTGTTACCGTAGTTCTATGACTATATCCTATATGTATACTTATCATTAGGGACATCCCTAGAAATACCTTAGAAATTTCACTAGGGATCTCACTAACGTTTTCGCGTCCTAGTTTCCAAAGGTTGACTAAACCTTTTCTCTAATACCATCTGTAGAGACCCAATGCTTGACGTACATATAAAATACATTACATATGAGGAATACTTAATTCATAACAGAAATAGACACACAAGGATCGTAATAGTTTAGTGTCTTTGGAAACTCGGAATAAAATATTCTAATCATGGTGAAATATTTTCAACATCTCTAAATAAAGATCATCCCCATTTTTTTCTTACCTCAAACATTTCATTATATCCTGGGGAAAAGAAAACATAAAAGTGGTGAGCCTAAATGCCCAGTAACGGTAAACATAGAGAACATAAAACAATCCATAAACATTTGAATGCAAAAACATGAACATAATATCTAAACTTCAAAATCTTCAGCAAAGACATGTATCGTGGATGTACGTATGGAATATATCATAAAGGAACATAAATCATGATAAAATATCATGGGAATAAAACATTTAATTGTGTGAACCATTATTCCCATGATATGATTTCTATAGTAGCCAAGTAATTACAGCCAATACCATCTTAGTGGACAAAGTCCCTTTCTGAAATGAGTTCACTCCTCATTTCAGTCCTGTATTACTAAATCGATATAACATTCCATTCTAGCCATGTCTATATAATGAAATATAAATCTTCACCCAATGTATTGGAGGGATATATAGGTTCCACCCATCTCATAATGAAATCATTCTTACTTGTGCCACAAAATAAATACACATCATTCATAATAAACCAACAAATAAAATGGGTTTCCTAAACATCATCTCATCATCACATAATCCATATAAAAGAAATGGATATCATTTCATAATAAGAAAATTGAAACAATTTAAATAATAGAGACTTTATACATGAAACATAAACATATGAAATAATGTCATCTTAGATGGAATATGGTTTTGATAAAATAGTTGAAATAAATTCTAGAGGAAAATATTCTTTTTTCATCAAAATCATTTTCTTTTCACAAAATGTCATGCAATTTTAAAAGAAAAAGATTGTTTTGAAAATAGTCATGGAATATTTTGGAGAAAGCTTTATGAAATTATGTCTTTATAAAACCGTAAAAATCCGTTCATGCCTTATAAGTTAACAAAATTATTCTTATCGTACTTTTGCCGGAAATGTCAAAAAGTACCTCGTAAAAGAAAGATTCATTACATACCATGTAGTAAAAGAAAAAACTGGGTAAAAATGAGATTAAACATACATGAAACAATTTTTTGAAAACAGGTACATGGATGATAAATATAACCCCAGTAAATACTTACGAATAAGCATTCTCGGATAAAAATGAGATTGCAAAATTATCCCTTACCATAGGTATGATATGCTTCGTACTTATCCGAACATCTAGTATAATGATTTAAATAATGTCATTGACTTATAACAGAATCATATTCACTGTTATGATATCATATATGTTTCAGTAATGACTTTATATTACCCGTTATTTTGTAAATTCCGTGTTAAAGCAGCGTTTTGGGTGAAATCATTTCATTTATCGTATGTGTTTCGACTTTTCGTTCTTGATATTAATACTTATATCCTGATTTACATAATTACATAATTTAATACATGATTTATATATAATATATATTAATCATATACATATATATATTATAGATCGCTAAATGTAATGAAATACACCGTTCATGCAGACGGTAGGTCGTACGTACGCATGAACGTTGTTTTCTTTTCCTTATTGAATTGAATGAAACTAAATAGATGAAATACATATATATATATACATAAATCTAGTATAATTCATATATTTCATTATTATTCATTATATAAACTTTATGATCATTCATGTATGGTTAACATGGAGAATGAATCTCATCGCGTCGTGGAGACGGTAGTCCGTACGTACGCACGAGCGATGATATCGTTCCCATAATTATTGAATAGAATTGGAGTAGATGTTATAATATATCAGAATCAGAATGATGTTATTATAACCATATATAGTTATTATTTTCACCATTATACCGATCCATGTAAGGTGGTGGTGGAAAAACAGTTTACACCACTGCGTGGAGACAGTATTCCGTACGTACGCAGACGTGGTGATTTTGTTTTTCGTAAGATGGATAGATAATGAAATAGGGTTGTTTCATACTTATAATAACATATCAGTATATGACTTATACTTATTTTATTACTTCATAATGAAACAACTAAAAATGAAGAAGTGGTAGAAGAAATAATGTTGAATGAATCGGTAATTGACATTACCTCTTCTTTGAAGCGCCTCTTTGAGGCCTCCTCTTAGGGCACTAAAATTGTACATTGAAGAAGAAAAAACCTCTAGGATGTTTCTATGGAAGTTTAGAAGATAATCGGTTTGGGGTTGGATAATATTGAAGGCTCACTGTGGTGTAAGGAAGAGAGGGAAGAAGCGCCTTTTTTTGAGGGAGGGGACGGGCACCTTTGGAAATATAAGAAATATTAATTTATATTAAATCCCAACCCCACATAAAAACTTCAAAAATTAATCATATCCGAATATTAGATGAGATAGGGTTGTTATACCATCAACCAATAAAATTTAGACATGTCAGAATTTATTTTAAACATTATCAACTTGATTTATCTTTATTTAATCAATTTAATTTTATTTGTGGTAATAAGATTTTAAATTTTAAATTATATCATATAATTACATATTTGTTGTGAATTGTCCATAATTTGATAATTTATAACGTTTTAGACCATATAAATTAAAATTTATAATTTTTAAATATTTTTGTGATTTTTAAACAATTTTATAATATGTTATTTTTATAAAATAACAATAGTGTCAATTTTAAAACTATTCATTTTTATGAATTTAAATAAAATATATAAAGAAGATATGTTTGAAAGAAAAGCTTTAATAGAATCATAAAATGTTATAAGTATCTAGAAAATTATTGGAGAACATTAAATAGTTCATATAATATTTATTTTATTATTTTAAAAACCATTTATTTGGATTATCTCTTAATAAAACATTTACTACAACATTTTTGTATATTTATTTAATATACTTATATGTTGCATAAAAATTAAAAATAAAATCCTACGATGAAGATAAATCTATTACCTTTCACAATAATACATTTACTCGAATTTATCATCTTAAAATCGCAATATTTAAATTGTTATATTTATTAAATTATGAAGGTGGAAACTTTGGCATCATTTAAAATAAAATAATATAAGTGTCATAATCGCCTTAATAAGGATCCAAATGGTCAAATAGTCTTCACGTAGATGTTTAAGGTTTATATATACACTAATAATAATTTTTTTTCAGATTTTTGGTCCTTTTTATTTGAATTAATATTTCAATAAAAACAATATTATTGATTTTTCACTAAATAAATAATTTCTGCATCATTAATGTATAATATAATATGGTTATTAAATAACTCTTGAAAATTAAAAATAAATTACCATGAAAAAGGAAAACATTTTATCTTTCAAATGAGTATTGATAATATAATTTATATTCTGTATAAACTTATATTAAAAATACTTTAATTATTAATGTTGTGTCAGACATATTTCACTTTCCTTTAAATAAAATAAACTAAAGGTCTTAATCACCTCCATGTGGGTTCTAATGGATTCCATTTCGACCCAAAAATGACTTAGGACAAATTATAATCATCCAAATGTATTAATAAAAGTATTAGTATAATTTTATAATATTATATTTACCCTTAATTACCCAATTTACCTTTTACTATGGTAAATAAAATTTACCGTTGTTACTATTCATAATGCCCAAAAATTATTAGTCTTTTAATATAATTCGGACCCATTGATTCCAAATATGGAATACATTTTTACAAATTCAATACACAGAAGATTCAGAAATTAAATTAAAATTAATCCCGTTGTCGAAAGAAAATGGGTTTTTGTTTAAAACATTTGCAAAAGATTGAATTTATTTAACCTACAAATTCAATGTAAAATCAAGGATAATGACATAAATTATATTAAATGGTAAAAATTTATTCTATTTATACTTTAAAACCATTAAATATTGTAATTTAAATACATAATTTATTATGATGAAAAAATTTGTTTTTAATTAAAATATAGCGTGTTTTTACTATTCAAAAAAATATGAAAGTTATCAGAATAATATGAAAATTTTATCCAAGGTAAAATTTTATATCCTGATTCCAAATAATAATTTTATTTTTTAAAATTGAACTTATAAACGTGTGAAAAACTAGATTTAAAGTGGGTGCGCCATCAAAAGGTGGCAAAACATCATTTTTTGAAAAATACTTATTTTACCTGAAAATTTTATTTTGTTCTTATACCATGTTCTAGAAAATGTGTAAGATGAATAATAATGATATAAAATTCAAAATTTAGTTAATACTATTCATAACGGCTAGTTCATAATAATATTATAACAATATATCGTTGTTTAGTAAAACCCGATATTTCGAACAACACACGCTATCAAGGAATGATGTGATTGGGTGTAATGAAAGCCTACTCAGGGTTGTGTGTTGTGTAAGACTCTTTCATTGTTTCATATAACAAAATCCAACCATATTTCATTTATACATTGAATATATATATATATATATACACTCAATGTTTCGGAGAATAACTATTATCCAAATTTTGTGTTATATGATCCAAAAATAGTGTTTTGTATACAGTAAGATCACACGGTGTTGCGTATAGCACAAGGTAATATTGTTGTATCTTACAACACAAAACATCAATGAAATTAGAAGAATATTTTTTTCACAAAATCTCGGGCTGTTACCTTCTACCCCCCATAAAATGAATTTCTCCCTCGAAATTCGTCGGGGTTATAAATAATTTACTATTTATAGAAACCCATATCGTAAAAAAGAATACTAAAAATTAATTTTAAAAACTAAAGTATGAAATGTAACAATTACCCAAAGAAACTCATCACTGGGTTTCCATATAGGAGAACATAGGTGAAAATATGGATATGGAAGAAAAATCTAACCATCATGTTCTGATGGAGAGTGGTAGAGAACATGGCTATAAAAAACCCATCAATCAGAAAGCCGTAGATTTTTGATGATCTAAGGTACCATATGATTCATCAGATATAAGGGAACTAGGACACCATTTTTAGTTTTCAAGCCCATTTCCCTAAAGTTGATGAAAATGGAATTAGAAGAAATACTTTTGTGATTTTGGTACAGTCTCACTGTTGGTCGTTCATTGAACAATTGACACTTCATCTCTTAAATAAATGATGATGAATTTGTCATTCGTGAAGTGTTAGCAGATCATGTGATAGAATGATGGTTCATTCCATCTGTCTCAAAAAAATGTTATAAAAGTTATCAAAAATACATAAGCCCATCTATAGTGAGAATAATCATATATGGTTCCTAAAATGGACTTATACATCATATATCATACTACTTAATATAATAAAACTACTTTATACTAAACATGGACATCTTGTAGGTTAGTGGTAGGCGATAAAGGCCAGTCACACTTCAGTTGTGGGTTCGATTCCCACAGCCTTGTCTGATGCGACGGGCTGCCGCCCATCCTGAAGGTTTTCCTTTTTATAAAAATACATTACTGTAAAATCCCATCAATAATACTGAAAATAGTTCTATCCTTAGACAATATTATCTTATGTCCAACATAATCCATTCCAATCTTTAGGCTTATCTAAAATACTTTGGTCCAAGCTCATATTATAAAGAAAATAATTACTTGAAATGTCAGATAACAATCATGTGAATGCCATCATTTATCCTCAATATATCATAAGATATATCTTCATGGTGAAATTACAAACATGTAACTACCTTAATCATGTATTATCTTAAAGAATGAATACCCATTGAACCATAGTGAAAACAATAATGTTGTTAGATTTTAAAACTTTCCACATACCAAAATCCCAAAAATTGTATATACTCAAACCATAATATCACTTTGTCCTTATATCAGTCATTAGATCAGGAATACAATCAAACATCTCATTATCTTCTTATCCTTTCATTATGTTCATATCTTCTACTTTCCAAAAATATCTGAATAACCATTCATGGTTACCGGTACCATTCAACATATACATTCAAATAATTTAAGAAAAACAATAGTGTGACAATACATAGATGAATCATTATTCCATAGTAACATACATTATTCTTTATAAACATACAATAATTCCACTAACTCTTTAAACCACTGATAGAGATTCATCATTTCTTTCATCTCATATTTCATTTGTAGTCTCTTCATCATCATCCACATAAATACTACTCATATGACCATGTTGATTCTCTTCATGTGAATTTCCCTTAGGGCATTGGTTTGCATAATGACCATACAATCCACATTTAAAACATCTAATAATTATTGATGTAGTAGTAATACCATTATACTTTTCCTTGCTATTAACTGAACCTTTCCTATGCACTTACTGGCTTTGTGTCCTTATATTCCACACCCAAAGCATCTTCCAGTTCTTTTGAAACAATCTCCCTGATGCCTCTTCCCAAATGATTTATATGAGGGAAATTGAACTTTCTTTCCTCTATTATCATCATGTAAATCCATCTTTCTCTTATTATCTGAGTCGAGAAACTTACCAAAGATGAGATTACAGATCATATTATGAGATTTCTGATTAGGCATAATAACGATTTTTGTACTTCCCAATACCTTTTCATTTGGTTTCTCATGAAAAATATCATTCAATTGTCCATCATATCCTCCATTATCATGAATATTCCTGTTTCCAGCCATTTTCTAAAACCCAAAAAGAATAGTGTGAGAGGAAAAAATCATGCTAGAGAAAACAACATAGTAAAGGGGGATTAATCTCAATATCTAACATCTTAGGTTAAATTATATGATTATTACCATAGTTATAGGACAATATCATATACGTATACTTATCCTTAGAGACATCCCTAGACATACATTATAAATATCTCTAAGGATCTCACTAATGTTTTTGCATCCTAGTTTCCATAGGATGACTAAACCTTTTCTCTGATACCAACTGTAGAGACCCAAAGCTTGACGTATAGGGACAATACATTAAATTTTCGGAATAATTAATACATAACAAAAACAGACACACAAGGATCGTAATAGTTTAGTGTCTTTGGAAACTCGAAATAAAATCTTCTAATCATGGTGAAAGATCTTCAACATCTCCAAATAAAGTTCTTCCCATGTTTTTAATACAAAAAACATTTCTTTATATCCTAACGAAAAGAAAACATAAAAGGGGTGAGCTCAAATTCCCAGTAAGGGTAAACATAGAAAACATAAAACAACCCACAAACATTTGAATGCAAAAACTTGAACATAAAATCTAAACATCAAAATATTGAGCAAAGAAATGAATCTTGGAAGTACGTAAGGCATATATCATAAGGGAAAATCAATCATGATAAAATAGAATGGGAATAAAACATGTAATTGTGGAAACCATTAAGCACATTATATGATTTCCATAGTAGCTGATGCATTGCTTCCAAGACCATCTTAGTGGACAAAGTCCCTTTCTAAATCGAGTTCACTCCTCGTTCTAGTCCTGTATTACTGAACCGGTTTAACTTTCCGTTCAGCCATGTCTATCTCATGAGATATAAATCTTTACCCAATGCATTAAAGGTAGATATAGGTCCCACCCATCTCATAATTAAATCATTCTTACTTGTGCAACAAAATAAACACACATCATTTAAAATAACCCAACAAATAAAATGGGTTTCATAAACATCATCCCATCATCACACAATCCATATAAAAGAAATGGATATAATTTCATAATAAGAAAAGTGAAACCATGAAAATCATAGAGACTCCATACTTGAAACATACCCATATTAAATAATATCATCATAGATGGAAAATGATTTCGATAAAACACTTGAAATGAAATCTTGAGGAAAATATACTTTTTTCTTAAAAATCATTTTCTTTTCCTAAAATTTCATACAATTGTAAAGGAAAATTATTTTGTAGATAATAGTCATGGATTATTTTGGAGGAAGCATTTTGAAAATAAGGCTTTATAAAACCGTAAAAATCTGTTCGTGCTGTATAAGTTAACAAAAACATTTTTCTCGTTCTTTTTCCGGAAAAGTCAAAAAGTGCCTCGTAAAAGAAAGATTCCTTACATACAATGTAGTAAATGAAAAAAATTGGTAAAAAGGACTTTAAACATACATGATAACATTTTTAGAAAATAGGTACATGGATGATAAATATAAACCCAATAAATACTTATGAATAAGAAATCTCGGATAAAATTGAGATTGCAAAATTATCCCTTACCTTAGGTCCGATATGCTTCATACGTATCCGAACCTCCTTTATAACTATTTAAATAATGTCACTGACTTATTAAAGAATCATATTCATTTTTATGTTATCATATACATGTCACTTATGACTTTATATTACCCGTTTTTTTGTAAATTCCGTGTTAAAGTAGCGTTTTGGATAAAATCATTTCATTTATCGTACGTCTTTCGACTTGTCATTCTTGATATTAATAATTATATCCTGATTTACATAATTCCAGAATGTAAAACATGATTTATATATATTATATATTCATCATATACATATATATATTATAGATCGATAAAAGGAATGAAATACACTGTTCATGGAGACGGTGGGATGTACGTACGGATGAACGCTGTTTTCGTTTCCTTATTGAATTGAATGAATCTAAATAGATGACATACATAAATATATACATAAATCCAGTAGCACTCATATATTTCATTATTATTCATTATATAAAATTTATGATCATTCATGTATGGTTAACAAGGAGAATGCATCTCATCGCGTCGCGGAGACGGTAGTTCGTACGTACGCACGAGCAATGATATCATTCCCATAATTAATGAATAGAATTGGAGTGGATGGTATAATATATCAGAATAAGTATGATGTTATAATAACATTTTATAGTTGTTATTTACACCATTATACCCATCCATGTAAGGTGTTGGGGGAAAACAGATCTCATCCATATTTTAAATCCATCAAGTAAATTGTCAACATTTCTTCTAGTATATGGATATTCCACTCATATTTTATATTAGTTTAAGGAAAATAATCTATACTGAAGATTAACTCAATTTTTAGAGACTGTTGGAGACCTTTCCAGATCATGGAGGAAAATCATAGACCTTGATCAGATATAATCAATAGTGGTACTCTATGCATCCTCACCACATATTTTATATGTATATTTGTGCATGTTTATTGTGTATGAACTCCTCTAAAATTGTGATAAAGTATTATATCTGTATAGGATGATCCCAATTGACCCCTATAATATTATTTCATATGGATTTCTTTATAGGTCTGGTGAAAAAATATCATAGTGATTTTTTCCAACTTATATATTAGTATGGGTAGTTTTTTCATCATCCCTATAGACTATATTCATTTCAAACATCACTGGAATATATACGAGGCACTTTGATTCTTATTCAATGATCTCCTTATCCATATTATCCCACTATTAGTTCGACCAGATATCCCATTACATCATTGGGGTTGTTGGATGAATAGATAATGTTGAGTTGTGTGTATCATTCAGAAGACATTTCATTATTTCTGAATTGGATGGCACACATAATTGTTACTCAAATAATACGAATCATTCCAAATAAATATTGAAAACTAATGATCTACCATTTATAATTTCATTCACCTTTTTCTAAATTTAATTATTATTTATTTGAGAATTCATTGATTTCTCTATAAGGGATGGTCAATAATTCAAATGGGGAAGTGTCCTGAACCCGCCCGGTTCGACTCTTAACCAGTCACTCGTGCTGGCCTGCAGCATGGCCCGAAGTGCATTCTTGATCACCATAAGCTAGAAACTACTGTTAGGCATCAAAATTAATCTTGTAGGGTATGATTTGAACTATAAACAAAAGGAAGTTATATAAATAAATTGAATTATATAAAAAATAATACTACTAGTATAAATAAAATAAAATAGCACATACCTCTATGTGACCCTACAGGTCACCACTGACCTCAAGCCAGCATTGAACTACCTAGGACAAATCTAAGAAAGAATTTGTACCCGATGTTAAAAATGGTAAAAATATAGGCGTGAGTATTAAAACTCAGAAGACATTCCCAAAAAACTAGTCTTATTTTCATTTCCTTTAAAAAATTAATCATTAATTACATGTTTGAAATATAATATATAAAAGTATTATTTTCCAATCATTTCAATTAAAACAAAAAAAAATACATTGGCCTTATTATTTTTGAAAAACATGTTCACCCTATTACCGTGTCGTTAACATTTTTTCAAAATGGAAGTGATGATTTAATTTTTTTTACTGTGAGAATGATTATAAAACACAATCAGTTTGGTACCATTTTCACAAGCTTTAAGAAACCAACTAATCCCTTCCAATTAAACACTACACAAAAAAGCACCACAAAATTAATATAAAATTGAAAAGGAAAATATAAATACATGAATCACATTAACTACTCCATGAATCTATGATCTAATAGACATAAGTGAACCCAGAAATCAGGAATAATCCAAAAAATACTTATACATGAGACCCCATCCCCTATAGCATGACACACACGATGTAATTCAAATGCCCAAACTCTTGTCCTCCCTTACTCCGGAAAAAATGTGGGGACCAATACCATACAACTAAACCCAAAAATATCCACCTAATATGGGCCAGTAGTCAGTACGTGAAATACCAGTGCGGTAATAGTTATTATATAATTCTATCAATATGTCAGGTTCTCATGTCTCATGTATATAATGGGGTGAGCAAATGGATGAAAATAATGTATCCAATAATGAATATATAATAATAATATTTCCCAACAGGATTAACCCCTATCCACCCTAAAGATAGACCTCATACCATAGAACAAATTAAATACAAAGAGTTCTAACGAAGGAACCCAAATAATGGATAATGATGATTCCACTGTGAGGATATAACATTCATTACACATAGACAAGGAATGTGAATAATCCAAGTGACATTTTCAGAAAAAGTACATCTGTCAACTTCCAAAAGTTTCCAAATTGGCCTTTAAGAATTTCCAAAACCAAATTTTAACAAACCTAAAATAAATCTTAAAATATGTGTCAATAATACAAAAACTATATCAAAATTTTATAAACCCCATTACGAAAATTTCCATCACATATTTAAACCCTGAAAAACCCATATGAAAATTCCAACCAAGACACAATTCATCATCACATGAAAAACAGATTTCAAAATCCAAATACACACTTCCTTTAACTAAAAATCATTTGAGGCTCTTTCAAGAGACCCCAAATAATCATTCCACAATCTACATATTTATTAAAAAAGTCGTACCACATACCACATTCAAAACCAAAAATCCCCTTAGATGCTTATTAGAGAAACTGATGGCACCATTTTAAATCTAAAACACATTTATAAAGGCCAACAAGGAATTACATAAATAAAATGATGTGAAAAACAAAATAAACCAATATATAGAAACACATGACAAGAAATAAACCACTCAAATTATAGATAGACAATTTTATTAGAAATTTTATATAAATAATTAATATATATAATATTTGTGATATGCAAGAAATAAAGGATTCATAAAAGTAATGATCAATGCATAGAGATCCTACCTTGGGGTGGATCCAAACCGAACATTCAGACCTTGGTGCCTTTTATCTTAGAGGGATTGCTCCTCGAACAATCCTATACAACTTCACTTACATTTAAGGACACCTATCCCCTATTCACACATCTGCATGGCTATAAACATGTGTCAGAAGATCCTTATATATATTATTATTTTCATGTACTAGTCGCCACTCACCTACATTTGAACCTTCATATATATCCATAGGCACACCTTTCCCCATAGATGTATTTTCACTAACATGGATGAATATACACATAATTGTTGAATATATATTTATATATACGTACCTATTCACATGTTGGTGAGTCCCCTTAGACTGGCTGGTATGAAACCATAAAGCAGAGTTCAACTCAATACACCAAAAATAACAAGGACAATAAACACTCAAATTAAATAATATAAATATAGAGAAAATATGCATCAAATAAACACCCATACCTCGGAAAGAAATAGTGAATTGTATCTTGATGAACCGCTATGCCATCAGTGGGGTTCATTGGAACACACACAAGTGATACTTGAGAAAACAATAAAATAATATATAACGTGAAAAACACAAAAAATTTGTGTTAAAACATAATTATAGGTTCGTCCAAAATTTTTAGGTGGATGGGGAGACCAAATCATAGCCATAAAATAAGGAGGAGGAGGGAGAGAGGACCATACCTCATAGAAACAAAGTGAAAAAATCAAAAAATATGGTACAATTGAAGAAAGAGATGATGTCGTGGGAGGGAGTTTACTTGTCGGAGGGGAGGTCACGCGTTGGAGTGGAGGTACCCGGTGGTGGATGCATGCATCAGTGAGGAGGTCGGGTACGGCTGCTCTTGAAGGAGGTGCTCTAGATGGGGGGGTGATTGGAGGTAGGGGAGGATGGAGGGGGGTGGGGGGGGGTCGTGTGCATCACGTATGAGAGACAGGTGGAGTGGGAGAAAGACTAGGGAAGGATAAAAAGACAGAAATGAAAAAAATGTAATAGAAAATAATAACACATTATTAAATAATTCTTATTATAGTAAAACATTCATTATAAATAGAACATTCATATTAATAAAAAATTGATAAAACCTTCTTATTAATAATAAAACATGACTAAAACATGAAGAAAACATTCTTATTAAAACATTAATAAAACATTAATATTAATTAAAAATTATTTTTCTCAATAATAAAAAAACAGTAACAAAAAATTCTTCTTATTAGTATTATATTCATTTCATTTTTAGTAACAATAATATTTTAGTTTTTACTATCATAATAAAAATATTATTTAAATTTTATTCTTTATAAAAATAATATTTTAAAAAAATTTGGCAACCACACATTCACTTTGGGTGACCGCACGGTTGTTGCTAACCGTTTAGTGATTGTGCATTTTCCCAAAACGCTCCAAAATTTCCATGAATAAAATATATCAAACCAGGACCTAAACCCAAACATTGACCAAAATATATGAGACTGGGAAACTAATAAAATAAAATGTTGTCTTAGTTTATGGTATGAAAATTATCCCCACTAGAGACACGTTATTCCCCTAGAAATCCATCAAGAAAAATGATAGCCAGTCAAGGATTCATGTCCAGTAAAAAATTAGTGAAACCGAGAACCTCAGGGTGACCACTCACACTACAAGTCACACCAAATGGATTTAGAAGAAACCATCGCACTAAAAATTTGTAGAACATGAGAGGACTCTCCCCACCAAAAGGACTCAAAAATCCTGAAAATTAAAACCTAAACTTTCCACCCTAGGGAGAGGGCCAACACAGGAACTCATAACCCATCCAAACCAACTTCTATACCATGAGTGATTCAACACCTCCTCTGAAACATGAAACTATAGAACCAATCCAAAAACCCCAAAAAACATTGTAAGACTCACAAGTAGAACATAAACCAAAATGAAAACACATTCACAACAAAAATAATCTATTCATCTAAAATAACATATATTTCAAAATGAGAATAGCTAAACCGTGATCAACCCATTCATGTGAAAAACTAATATTATGAAAAATGCATGATTCAGAAAAATATGATAGTTTGAATTACAAAAAATCATGGTCATCAAAATCTACCAAGGAAAATACTTCATTAAAATGGTTGAAAACCTTCATCATCAGAATAAAAGAATAAAAAATCATTACTTGTTTTAGTCTTATCCTTGCAAACGAAACCCGGAATGAGGCTACACACAGCTTTTAAACTCCTAACTATGTATGAGCTTCACCCTGAGACCTGGGGATGGTGCACTTAAGGTTGAACAAACTCTTTCATTATAGTCATGTATGAGAATACATTAGTCATAATGTCATATTCCAATAATTCTTTCTAAATACTTCTCCAGATGACACAAACGACCACAATGATGGAACCTCTTCGGAGGGATGTGACATTACGACTTCGAGTGCCCAAACCAATAACACTAGTGGAACACAACTAAATGGTCTGATTGACTGGAAGCTAGAATAAATGGAGATGACTTCATTGGAATAGATTCCTCAGGAATGCACTTATTGTAAGATAAGGAACATTCATGAGAAACAAGATACCCCAAATTACAAGACGTTTGCAGTTTGAAAATCAGATAATATAGGAATGCTTCATCTTCTAGATTCTTGAAATTGAGGTCCTTAGAACGGTGGACCTTCTCCATGATCTCTGGACACATACCCATGAGAATATTATAAGATATCATCAGATCAAGCGACACCACCTCAGGTTAAAATGTAACCAATTCCTCGTAGTGTTCAAGGTAGGCCTTCACCAACAAATAGGATTGTTGAATACCCACGACCTGCTCCCTTTTCCTCATCTTTTCCTCCTTAGGTGTTATCTATCGGTGAATGTAATACTTAAAATCTTCCCATATCCTGACATATTTAAATGATTTAAGGGTAAATAGATAGCATTATTTCAATGTATAACATTCTAACAGACCCAAAACAGAATGCAGTCTGATAGCTTATGGAGTTCACTATATCATGAAGACATGATCGATCACATCAATCCACTCCACTTCCTCTAATAGACCCTGATAACTGGAAATTAAATGAGAAATTTGAGAAGAATAAAAAACTATGCATAAATCCTCATAAATATTTTAAACCATTATTTGTGGCATTTTCTGAAAAAATAACATAAAACAAAAATCAAAACCGACATCAAATCGAAGTAAAATAAAAATCAACATTCTAATCAAAGGTGACCAACTCAAAAACCATAAAAATACAAACACCACAAAAAACTATTTCAAAACCCACCCTTTTCCTTTAAATTTAAAAATTGACTTCTTCTATGGCCACCTATCCAAATTAAAAAAACACAATTTAAACCAAATTTCAATTTACAAAATTAATCCCCCTTTCAAAATAACCTTTAGAAAAATATGTCCATGCCTTGGTTTACAAATAATCACCCATGGAATCCCCTGAACCATCAAATGAGTTTCCCTTTATTTCCATCGATGTTATCCATTATATACTCTACATAGACACAAACATGAAAATCATCATAAGGAGCACCCCAAGACTTATCTTATCATCTCAAGACATTAACCAAACATTAAATCCAAAAAGATTCCAAATTCAAAACCAAACTAACCAATTTAAATCCATATAAAGGAAAAACTTTTAATTTTAAAAAAAAATTATTTTAAAAAACACCATTTCACCATCAAAAACAAAGATAACACTCAACATGAATCACAATACAAGAGTGAGGGTGCAATAGTATGTCTAAAAACATTGAAATTGTAGTGGGTAATTCCTCAAGTATGAATCAACAACTTGGTGGTGTTTAAACTGTGTACCTGTACTCTATATGGGTCACTAATCCTTGTTAAATCATGACATAACATCATCTTCCCTCTGTTGTCATCCCAGAATCCAATACAATGACAAAAATCGCAATTCCAAGACTAACCATATAAACATAGGGTTTCAAATGAAAAAAGGTTCATGAAACCATTCTGGTAATAACCTATCATGTCCCAGCAGTCCAAATCACAAACTACCAGACACCCCAAATATCAAGGGCCTCCTTTGATACAATTTTTTCAAAAACGATCCCAGTTCGACACTAAACCGATTACTAGATCTAGCTCACAACATATCCCAAAGGTCTGTCCTGATCCGCACAGGTGTGAAACTTGTGAAAGACACCAAAATTAAATAGTTCGGAATGATTTAGAATATAAATAATATACTAATAAATAAACTAATAAACTAAAAACTAAAAATGAAAACTCAGAGTAGAATAAAAAATAAAACTACACATAATTCCATGTGACCATACGGGTCACAACTAACCTCATACCAATGTCATACTATGGTGAGGAATCCAAGAACGAAAAATCACCTCAATATTAAAACAAAGGTGAAACCATAGGAGTTATTTTTAAAACGTATTTGGGTTGACTTAACAAGTTATTCCCATTTCAATTTCCTTTAACCCAAGAAACACTAATTTCTGGTTTGAAATAATATATATAAAAATAGGATTTTACATTCATTTTTCTAAAAAAACAAATATATTCCCGTATTCATTTCAAAAGCCATGTTCACCCTATTAGTATATAGATAACATTTTTCTAAAGGGAAATGCTGCTTTAATTTTTTTTACAACAAGAAATATAATAAAACACATTAACATTGAATCATTTTTAATATTATTTAAGATACCAACACATTACATCCACATAAACACTAAATAAAAATCACCATAATATTCATATATCAAGGGAAATTAAATTACACATTCATTTATCACATTCAAAACAAAAAATAACTATGATTTAAAAGAAATAAGTGATCCTAGGAGATCCGAAAAAATCTAGAACAAACCAATACATGAGACCACATCCCTAGTTGCATGGCTCGCATAATGAAATAAAAATTCCCAAAACCGTGGACAACCTTACTCTGGATAGACCAAGTGGCCCATTCCCATTGCAATAAACCCAAATATATCCACCCACATTGGGTCATTGGACAGTACATGAATTACCTATGTGGAAATCATCCGTAGATTAATATCTTAGTCTTCCAGATCCATGTGTCTCATTTATATAACAGTTGTGATCCAACTAAAACAAATAGATCATCCAATATAAAATATATAATTATAATAATTCACAACATGCTTTACCTCGAGCCTACCCAAGTACCTATCTCATGACTCAGATTAGATAGAACACATATATATCCCACCAAGGACCCCTGCTAATGGATTGTACAGATTCCATAGTGAATAAATCCGATCCATTATACATAGACAAGGAATGAGAATCCTCTAAAAGAGGTTATCAAAATAAATAATTATCAATTACACGATGTCTTCAAACATGCCTTTAATCGGTTCACAAAACCAATATTTATCAAACAAATAATAAATCATTAAAATATGTGTCATACACACAAAAACCAAATCCAAAAATTTATAAAACACTATCATGATATTTCCATCACGTTTTCAAACCTAGACCATCACTTATAAAAATATTAACTATGACACAATTCATCATCACTTGACAAACCAATTTCAAAATCCAAATACACAATTCCATTAATATAAAACCATTTTAGAATCTTTTAAGAAACCCAAAATCACCATTCCCCATGCTATATATTTATCAAAAAAAACAATCCATATTCATCATTAAAAGTTTAATATCTAAATAGACACTCATTTAAGAATCCCAAGTCACCATTTTAAATCTAAAAGTAATTTATAATGGACAGTGGGGAATTTCATCATGAAATTAATTTCAAAAACAAAATAATATAATTTTTCATGATACATGATAAGAAATAAACCACTCTAATTAATGATAGATAATTTACTAGAAAATCGATATAAATAATTAATATAATAACTAGGTACGAAATACAATAAAGAATGGATTCTCACCTTTTATGGTCAATGCATATAGATCCTACCTCTGGGTGGAACCAAACCAAACATTCATCCAATAGAGATTTCTAACAAAGAGATGTTTCTCCCCCACTGAGCATATACAACTTTACAAACATGTATGGACACCAATCCCATATGCATACATCTCCATAGTGATGAACATGTTCAAGGGTATCCTTACATTTAGGAATATTGCATATAATAGTCATCACTCACCAATGTGTGAATTGTCATATATATACATTGGCATGCCTATCCCCATGATTTTATATTTAATACAACTGATTAATATACACATAATGGTGGAACCTAAATATATATATACTTACATATGCACAAGCATTCAATTTACCTTAGACCCGGTGACTCGAAACCAGGAATTAATGTTCAATTCACTAAACTGAAATTTCCATGGAACATAAAAAACCAATATTATGTAATATAAACAGATAAAAACATACAACATATCGAAAGCCTTACCATAGATTGGATCGGGGATTCAAATAAAGTCGAACAGCTATGCATTCAGCGATTGTTTGTGGAACACAAATGAATTAGATTTGAAGAAATCATCAAATAACATAGAACCATAAGAAGGACAAAAAAACCATGTAATAACTAAACCATTGGTTCGGCCGAATTTCATTGGTTGTCAGGGAGGCCAAATAGTGGCTGTAAAATATGGGGTAGATGATAGAGGGGACCATACCAAAGAGAATCGAAAATAAATGTAGAGAAATCCGGGAGTATTAAAGGGAGGTGATGAGGCCATAGAAGGGGAAATCGTGCATCATAGGAGATGTGATAGGTTTATGGGGAGGTCTCTTGTGGAGGGTACATACACCGCATATGTGGTCTGGTAGGGCTGCATCAGATAGAGGTGTGCCAAAATGAGGGGTGGCTAGAAGTAGGGGTGTATGGAGGTATGGGAAGTAAAAGGAGGATATGGGGTCATCTGAAGCAAATAAGAAGCAACTGGGGAGGGTGGTGATGTGCTATGGTAGGAAAAAATAGAAAAGAAAAACAAAAGTGAAACCAAAATAATAATAAAAATATATTATTAAATATTCTCATTGTAAAAAAACATTCATTAGTACTAAAACATTCTTATTGATATAAAATTAATAAAACATTATTATTAATAATAAAACATTAAAAAAATTAATTAAAAATTAATTAAACATTCCTATTAATATTTTTATTATTATAATATTCATTTAATTATTAATAATCATAATATTATTATAATTATTACTAAAAAAATTAAAAAATATTTTAAAAAATTTATTTTCAAAAAATTTCAAATTGTATAGTAACCTGGGTAGACTACATGGTTTCTACTAACTATGATGTCCACTTTCACTATCCCAATACCTAAAATATTTTCCATCATTTAAAATTTTCAAATCGGGACCTAGAATTATACATCGACCAAAAGATGTGGGACTCAGAAAAGAATTAAATAAAATATTGTATGAGGATGGGGTGTGCTGTAAAGGATTGAAGATGTTTTTTCCTTCATAATTCCCATGTCCACCCTTTGAAGTTCTAAAAATATTGGATCTTACTCTATTCTCATCATTGATATATATGAAAAATATTTTCAAATTAATTCTACTTCAAACTTATTTTCTTATTTACGATGGTAGTGGATTGAGTGGTCAAAATAATTAATGACATCTATAAATGTTTACTAGATCATATTATACTTGTTATTTGAGAATATATATTTTAGGATATTATGTTTAATATATATCTCACACATCTCACTATTGAGATAATTCGTCTATATTTTTAATGCAAAGATCACATATGACAACTCCAAATCATGTATGTGATAGTTTTGATAATGGATTTTCATTTTAATTAATGCCTAGGATATCAATTTATCATTTTTCAATATTACACATCCTAATCCCATCTTTAATGAATCATTGTACACCACAGACATTTCCCCACTAATCAGATGTGTGAGTAATGGTTCAGTGATAAGACTCGTTTTCACCTCTTTGATGATGTCTTCCAATTCATTGGTCCAGATAATGATTAATATTTTTTGTGTTAGTATGGTTAGTGTGTTTTAAAATAATGATATCTGCTTCACAAATTATTTCTAATACCACATTGGACCACGGAAACCATGGATCCCTATTACATATGTTGTTCTGGGCCACTATATGAATGACATTATCTTTGGAGGGTCAATGTATATTTATTTTGATGGTGATAACATGACCACTAAATGAGACGTACTCCTTATGTAACTCACATTTACAATACATTTCATATTGTTTCTCCCTTTTTCAATATTTTATGATAATATCAAAATGTTCTTCATTTCTCTAAGATAATATCCGAATATCATCGAAAAATACATCCAATTTTTCTTCAGGAAATCACATTATATTATATTCACTAAATCCATGAAATTTTTTTGATCATTAGTGAGTCCGATGGAAATGATGATTAACTCATAGTGTCCATACATCATTCCAATGGAATACTTGGGAATATCTTCCTTCTTCACCTTTAGTTCATGATATCCAGACCGAAGGTCCACCTTAGAGAAATAATAATCCCCACATAGATGATCAAACAATTCATCTATCATTGAAAGGGGATACATTTTATTATCATTATTTTATTGATCTCATGACAATAAATTCATATTCATATTTATCCATCCTTATTTATGATAAATAGGATTGGTTCAAGCCACAGTAAAGTATTTATGCATATAAAACCTTTTTCTAGATTCTCCAGAAACTACTTCATTAATTATGCCAACTCAATGGTGGATATTCTATAAGGTTTCTATTATATAGGAATATATACAGATATATGTTCAATTTGTAACTCATCCTCTTGGTCATGAGTTAGACTATATAATTCATTATATAACACATTAGTGTAGTCCCTAAAAATGGGAATGTCTTGGAGGATGATTCTCCCCTTCGTCTCAATCATTTTAGTAAGATATGATTATTCATAATCCACCAATATCCACAATTGAGATGATTAATCTGATGGAGATTCATTGTCCTCCTTATACATATTGATAATATTAGGATGTATTATTATTTGAATAGTGATATCCCATTCCCCAAAATTTAGGTTATATTTTTATATAGATATCTAATACGTGCCCAATATAGCATCAAACTCCACCAAATGATGTAATACAAGATTTTATGGGAGCTTTTGTCTGAAAACATTAAGTGGGGGGTATTTAAATACTATGGAAGTACTAATTTCCACATTTTTTTCTTCTCACAGATAACTCAACCTCTTTATTTTTATGTGGAATTTCAATCATTCTACTAAAGATGGAACACATGAAACAATGTGTAAAACTATAATCAAATAATATTTACACTATTCATTAATCAATTACTAGTGTACATATCACCACATAATTTTTAGGGTACACCTAAACAGTATTGATATCATATAACCATCCATGCTACCTTGGAAGTTGTTATTGTTAAATTCTTACGAAAACACTTGGGTTATGGAAATGTCATTCATAATACCCATGTTCCATTTATTTGAATCATTGAACTATAGGATGAGTATTGATCTGAACCTTCCTTTCTAGTTCAACATCAGTGTGATTCTTCATCTCCACTCGTCAATTATTATCTAGATTCCCCCACTCTTCTATATTTGTAGCATCTCTTGGTTGACTTTAGACAGTTCCCCAGATGATTCATCCCACAATTTAGATTACTGGTATATTGTGTTTTATTTCCATCATGAGTATTATCTATTGATAATCCCATATTAAAATAAATTATTCTCTTTTAATATCTAGGACCACAATACCACTGAGAGTCTTCCATTTCCATCACAATTTTAAGGGTGCAACAGAAAATCTCGTCATAACCATGAATGTATCCAATCACCAACAATTTTAATGGATTAATCAATTTCCCACTATGGAATTGATCTACCTTTATTTCAGTGTTCATCAAAAAGACAGAGGTCTATCCTGAAATCCTTTTCAAATTTTCAAGATATGCCACCACATACTCATTTTCCTTTTTCTTTAGTATAAGAAAATCCCTCTCAATTATATCACAATAATTTTGGAAAAAATATATATTAAAAAAATATTATTCTTGAAATCTTCTTATTCTAGGAATAAAATATCCTCCTTGGACTACATGTTATTGATCAGTGTCCACCACTGATCCAAAATTACATCAAAATGATATACCACCAACACAAAATTATCTTCTTATATTCACTGAAGGATTGAGAATATCTTTTAAATGGATTTATTCCATTTATATATGATGAGGGAATAAGAAGATACACTAAATATTAGAGGGCATTATTTAATGATGGATGTTAGCTCAACATGATCTTTTATATGATAAGAATGGTGTTCCATATGATTCATGTTATTATTCATAACATTAGATGGTTGAGAATGTGTTGTCATTAATTTTTTTCTCATGTCCCCCCATATTTATCATTTAATTAGATAGATCATCACATTTTCTATCACATTGACTGTAGGCACATGTTCTTATGTTTACATCCATTATCTAAGAAAAGATAGTACACTTTGGGGGATTGAATACTTAGCATAATAAAAGAAAAAATTTAACAGAGAAGCATAAAATTATAAATTCAATGTATATCCTAAATTTTAATTCTGAATCCTTCAATATAGGTTATATATGGTGATATAATAATCATTGGGTTTCTTACCAATATTTTCTAGTTCTAATCTCCAACAATCACTAGATTATGTGTCTAATACAAACTATAATGGCCCTATCCTATGTTACATGTTATTAATTAATATTAATCATAACATTCTATTAAATAAAGTCCATGGATTTTATTTTTTAATGTCATTAAAATATTAGTTACATAAATCAGAAAACAGGGAACCAAAATAAAAGTACCTTTTATTCAAACATCATAATGATATTCTGTCTTCCATTGAGTTCTTACATCTATATAAGGTAACTTGTGAAAATGTTAACAAATGGATGAGAAAAAAATTCCCAAAAGGGTATAAACATAGAAATAATGAATATCACATGGGATAGAAGGCATAATGTGATGAAATAAAAAGGAATTGAATATGAATAAACATAAGATTGAATAACATATATAACATAAGATCAGGTCATCATGGAATCTTTATAATGCGGAAACAACATTAATCATTGCATAAGCCTAATTAAATCACAATTTCAATGACCATTGTACATGGTATATCATGATTCAAGGAAATCGACCCATACTATAGTACATGGAGGACCAAGTCCCATAATAGAATCAGGTTTACTTTATGTCCCAATATGACATATCATGAGATTAAAACATTAACCATTGAATTGGAGTGATATCTTGGTACATTAATCATAAACTATTTATCCATATGTGTTCCATCCGATGAATGAAACATAATGGTAAAATCTAAGGTTTACCCATGAAATGAAGTTGGTATCGTAATCATGTCACAAAGCATAACAAAAGAAATATACTAATGGATTCCATGACTTAATGGATATAAATCATAAAAGGACATTAATACTACAAAAATAGGTATATATCATGGTAAATTAATTCGTATTTATGTGAAATTGTATAACATGGGTGTTTAATAAAAATTATAATTTTGTAACATTAGTGCAGTACAAGAGAAATTATTAAAGAATCATTAAAATGGGAAAAGGATAAATTGATTACAAAAAAACTAGAAATGAAATTATATATTGATTCATGATAAATATTATATAATTTGGGAAAAAATCGTGAATTCAAATAGGTTTTGTAGTGTACTTGAAAATGGAAATGAAACTGGAAAGTCCACATTAATCGTGCTTGCTTATTAAGAGGAATCGAGTAGGGAACCTTATAAAACATGTATTTCTACATCAGAGAAATATTATTTGATATAAGTAAATATTTTTTAGAATAAAAACATAATATTAGGAGGATTATATATATTGATTTAATAATAATATTTCAGCGAAGATAGAGAAACCAAAACCCGATCGAAAAATGGGGGTTTGGAGAGAATCTCATACCTTATGTCTGAATGTATTTTACCCTTGTATATGATGTCCTGGATAATGAAATTAGATTTATTAATTAATTCATTTATAACACATTAAATATTTATATTATTTATTATTATTTTATACATTTCATTTATATATTTTTTGATGAATTATATGATTCAAATAAATTGTTTGGGAATCTTCATTTTCTTGGTTTTCATGATTGGTTCATTTGTATACTTGTATAAAAGATAATAAAAAATATGAATACTTATATGTAATTGAAATTATATGATATTAATCGAATTATAAAATATTAAATTGTTTAATATATTGTCTTTTCATATTTTTGGATGATTCATTTAATATAACATTAAGGATATCCATTTTGATTATTTTTTTAATCTTTTTGATCATCACAAACCAATTTTGATTTAGTATTTAATATTATTCATATATAATGGTTCCAGATTACCAAATAAGTTTTCATATACATTTTAAAATCAATTTAGCAATTATTATATTTTTACAACCATCCTTTAATGTAGTGTTATAAAATGATAAATTAGTAATCAACAGAGGTGGTGAATCAACACCTCACAGACGATGTTTTCATTTTGAGAACAAAAGGGGAATAGAAAAAATTTATTGGTTGATATTCTTTTAAGATAATAAAATTACAATGTTTATAATATATTATAATTATAATTCTACTTTGAGATAGGTTTGTGAGGATATGATAAGAAAATAAAATAAATTGAAAACAAATTAAAAGAAAACAAAATAGGATTTTACTTCTTGAACTTCTTACCCTTGAGAACCTCCTTAGGGAAATTATATTTTTTATTTAGTTGAGAAAAAAGGATCATGGATATGTTTTGGAGTCTTGGGATATTATTTGGGAGAATTTGGAAACTATTAATATATTAGAAGGTGTGGGGAGAGGAGGTGGTGAGGGGTGGTATTTATAGCGGATGAGAGGAGTGTTTTTTAACTATTATGTTCATTATTTTATAATTATGAAAAATGAATATAAATATATTTGAAAATTATCACTAAATATATTAAATATTGAAGGATAGTTCTAGATTATGGGCTTAGATAACCCATACATTAATTATGACTCAATAATTCATGAATTTATATGATACTATAAATTAATGTATTTCACTATTCACAAAAAAATCAACTATTTCAAGAAAATATCAAATAGTAAAACCAAACATTTTTTAACAAATATATTTGAAATACAGAATCACATATATTAAAATAATTATATAAATATTATAAATTTCATTTTTAATTATAATCATCATTTATTTCGAAATTAGATCACTAAAAATTATAACTGATTTGACAATACATTGAAAAATTTATTATCATATCATAAATTTTATTATGATCCAAAGACAACTAAAATTTATTTTATGAATATAATTTAGAAAAATAAATTATCCATTAAATCATTTTATTAATGTTAAATTTTTAAATAAACTATTAGGTTTCACAGAAAACAAACACTTAGTTTATCAATTTTAAAACATTTATTTACATATACCGAGATGTAAATATATCATATTTTAACTTAAAAGATACAGATATTTTATTTATAATTTTATAGGTGAGGTTAATATTTTATTGGTCGGTTTACTAATCCTAATGGTCAAATTTCTATTCTAATGGTATTGTATCTATTCCATTTTTTAGGATCATTAATTTCTATAAATTCATCTTATATAATCAATTTTTCATTTATTAGGTTTTCATTGAGATATCCATGTTATTTGATGTGATTAATAATATATAATATTATTATTATAATGGAATTTTCCATGATAAAATACTGGGTCATTATAATATCTTATCCCCATATATATATTGTGGTGATTGGTAGACAATAGATAAAATCATAATAACATAGTTGTTAGGTGCCCATGTTTGATTTCCCTATTCTTACTCACACTAATCCTCATGTTACCATGCGTTCTCAAGAGATTTATTTTGAATTTTGGATTTATCAATATTTTTTAGATATTTTTATGTGTTTTTTTCTACTCAGTTTTGTTGGATGGCCATATGATATGTCTTGAGAAATTACAAATTTTTGAGTTTCAGTAGACCAAATTAGGGAAGTGAGTTGTTAATATTCATTTTCCTTCAAACTGTGAAAATCTAGTGGAGACCATTATGAGTAACCTTTTACAGGACTCACATGAGTGGTGCAAAGTCTGAATAACTGTATAGCCAATCCATTTGAGGTGGATATATTTTAGAACATTTGTTTCACACATATTTGATTCTTCTAGATTCTCAAAGGATTAACTTGGTAGGTTTATGAATATGTGGGTATAATCTATCAAATATTTGATTTTTTCATCATTTTTAAATTAATTTTATATACAATTCTGTTTTTTAATGCTTATGAAATCATATTTTGGGTGTTTTATATTTATTTGGTAAAACATTATGAGTTTTTTTTTGAAATGTTTAAGTAAATGGAAATGATATTGGTATGTGCGGTTTAATGGGGAAAATGAATTTCTAGAAGTGTATTTCATCTATATATGAGTTTGAAGTGAATTATGTATTTCATAAATATAATATTAAAGGAAGTTTGGTAATTTTCTAATTACATGGTTTGGTTCCTTTTGAGTAAGGAATTCAAATGATTGGAATTGTTGGATTCTTTTCATTCTCATTGAGTTAGATTATTAGGTGATTTGAATATGAAATTCGTTTTTATATTTTAGAATATAACCCATAGAAATGAGTTAGAAAGTCAATATGGTAATTATTTTAATAGTTTTCCTTGTTTACCCCTATTTATCCTTCCTATATTTGAATAAATCCATACTCTTAATTAAGTGTTTTGATCATGTTTTTCTCATCTCATTATTCATGCTCAAGAATTTCTAAATATTTAACCTCTAGTATTATATTGTTATCAAATATCACATGACGTGATGGAGTTGATAGATATCGTCATAGAGTCCATAGATATGATGAGAAATCGTAATTTCTCTAAATAAATGGGCATTAATTTTTTTACAGATTGGGAGGGGAATGGTGTTAACTCACTATATGATCCAAAACATATTCGGTTATTATTTTGGTATATATCAATGCTACATTAATTCAGTGGGGTTTTCCAAATGATGTTAAAATTTTAAATGTGATATGATTGTTTTGTTCTCCTTAAGGATACCATTTATTCAGTGATTATATTTCACATTTCACTAGACTAGTGTCTCTTACTCCAAATTTACTTATTGATGAAATGTTGAAGTTGTGTATTTTTTCTAGATTCGTTTGTCCAGACTATAATTCATCATTGTTTTAGTCTGTCTTGAAAATATACATGGAAATGGTAAATAAATCTATCATCATTTAGGTAATCATGGATGGAAAAACTATTGAAATGGTTGCTCATTCCCTACCTAGTGGTAGTGAGGTTGATTTAGATAATAAGAAGCAGAAGTACGATGGTAGTGATGATGGGATGATTTCTCCCTAACTTTTTATTCATTCTTCAATGGAAAGAACTATATTTGTATGTTTTCAATTTATGAACATTGGGCATCACAAGCCATATTGTATGACATATCAGGAGATCAACCAACTAATTTTTCATTCATGTTAACTAAATAAGTTTTTAAGCTAAATAGGAATCAAAATAAGATGTATCAGACCCATCTTTCTTCCATAAAATTTTATATTGTAATTATTCCATTACAGAGATGAATGCTGAGTAGTATTTTTAGATAATGTCCTTTTTTTATCATTTTATTTTTATTCATGGGACTTATACCAACTTTTGTAATAATATATTCATTTTATATATTGGATAATAATATTTTTTTAATAACACTGTTGATTTTTTGATAATTTCATTGTGGATTCCTTTATATTAGACTTGGTTCCCAAGAAAAAACATATTTTGTAATTTTAACATGTTGTAATGAATTTTTATTGTCGTAATATTATTGTTTCTCTTTATGATATTTCTATGTGATAATTTTCTAAAAATATATTTCACACTGAAATGTTATAAAAGTTTTACACTATTATGGAAACATAGAGGTCCATGAAATTATTATTGAATCTTGTTCTATGTATGGATAATAATTTATAATGCGATGGAGATGATACTTGATATTAGGGGTAAGAGGCCCGAAATACTTCGAGACACCTTCTCAAGTTGTTCACCTATTGTAATCTTAATTCTCAAGGGTTATGACAACATTCATTTCGTTAGTAATTCCATATCTCCTTGTGCCATTATATGTTTCTATCTAAAGAAATGTGCCTTTATACTGGGACATTAATATTATATTTAATGTGTATCATCACTCGTATTCTTTGATGTATTGATGAATAGGCTGATAAAATATTTTCATGGTGAATTAGGATACATTTGGAACATCAAAAGTGATATAACAATGATGGACAGTGAAAGAATGTATATGTCACTTAAATAATATAGTGAATGTTGATATCTCAGGCCCTTTGATGGAATATAACTAACAACATAAATCCATGGACATGGTGTTCAATGAGAATGTTTAATTTTGGAAAGTCAAGGTAATGTGAAATCAATTATATAGGAGTGTGGAAATGGAATGAAACCTACATCATTTGAGGTATAATGTAAAAAGGATTATGTTACATAGTAATCATTCATTGTAGGTTTGATGTATTTGTGATGAGAACTTTTTTCTATATGGAATTTTTAACATGTTTCTAGATACTATCACTGGAAATTATGTGATTATGCTTAATTCTATTTAAAAAGAGTTTTTGAGGGTCACACACTTAGTGTATTTGCAGTCTTAGTTAAATTTAGGTAATGAATTTAATAAATATGAGTAAATAATATTTATTCTGATTTACTTGATCTAAATAATTTAATCAGAGGTTATTTGAATGGAAAAAATGACTGAAATAAAAAATAAAAAATATTTTTTTTCCAGTCTAGAGAATATAATAATTGTTATATTTATTTTATAAATAATAAAATGACATTTATTTTAGTAAATATTTATTATTTGAGAATTTATAAATGTTGGTGAGGAAGAGCGGGTTCTATTTATTGGTATAACTAGAAATAATTTAATTTTATTTAGATTATTAAAGTGTTTCAAATGTAAAGTGATTTATAATAATATTATTATTGATAAACATGGGTATAATTAATAATATAAGAAATTGTTAAGGGATTGATGGAAATTTTTAAACCCTAATCCTAACATATTAAATATAAAATTATGCCTACTTTTTTTTAAATATATCACATTCCTAAAGTTAACTTTTTTTTGTACGCTACGTATAAGACATATATCTATTGATGTATCATGAGAAATATATCAAAATAGACATATTTATAAATAAATCTAGATTGAAATATCTAATTTTCTATAAATAGATCTCACTTCTTCCTCTCTCACATCATCAGAAAAAACCAAGATTTAACCCTCTTCAATAAAAAAATTTACAATGTTAACCATGAACAACACCACTAATTAGGATTGACTATGCTAGCACTTGATGATTCAATTATTTTTATCAAAGATTTTGGTTCATGTTTGGATCATCTCTAGAGGGATTACTTACAAGAATCATGTAGTACAATGATTTTGTGATGAAATATTTCCCATTAGATAATTAATGAATATGAAATTAAAAGTTTCTGTAATTATATATCCCCTAATAAATGTTTTATAACATATAGGTGAGGATTTTATCTCATCAATTTTGAAAATTAATTTAGTCCATTAATATACTATTTTCCCTATACATGAACTCTTGATCGTGTAAATAAATTATTGCATGTGATTTATGACTTATATCTTTGTTTTTTGTACCTTTAGATGATTATTAAACCATAGTTGGAACATATAAGTGGAATCATATCTATCACATGTTTAATTTATATTTATTAACTATTAATTTATTTTTTTACATGAATATTCATTTTATTTTACTTAAATCTATTAAATTTCATAATTAGACATTCTCGTTTCTTCTTTTCATCATTCTAGATAGCATAATTTGTACTCAAATAATTATTAAAAATGTAACATTTTTTCAATAGTTCATGTGGTTTCCCAATCATTTCATGTATTGGATACACGACATGGGGAATAAAAGAATACGGATGGAGGTAGAATACAATTACTCATCATATAAAATACCACATGAAATGATTTCTTTTTTTTTTGATGTGTTTTTCAAATTTCATGGAATGGATTATAAAATGTATAATTAAAACTATTTATTATGTGTTCCATATGGAATTAATTCCACACTACAAGCCATTTCATACAGTTAACTATTAAATATTAAATTAATTTATGCGTGAAAATTTTGATCGACACATAATGTTTCCTCCAAGTAATCTTTTTTAATTCATTAATTTTAAATGAGTATAATTTTGTTTAAAATTTGATTATATGGATATTTAATGATTCTAGGATGGAATTAAGATAAATTTAATTAATTAGATTATTTTTTGGAGCATTATCATAATTATAGAATGAATCAAAGTAATTTATAACAAGACTAAAAATGTAAAGTCATTGCATGTTGATGTGCGGAGGATCATGATAGTATACTAAAGAATTATATGTGATCGTATTATTTTACCTTTCCTAATTAAATTAAAATGTTACAATTTCAATTAACCCCATAATTAATTATGTAAGGGCTTGTGTTTCCACTGTTTATTTTATTTAAACCCCCTTTATCTAGTCTATTGGATCTCTTCACCTTTGTATATGAAAAAAATATCTGTGGGGGGAGGTCCTAGATGAGTGAAGAAGGTCTATGTCAAGGAACATTGGATAAACCAATAAATTTAATACATTTTACTAAAGGAGGAATGCTACAACACAAACCAAGTACCTATTCAAGGTGTCTTCTCCCCTTTGATCAAGGGATTGTTTATCATCAACTCGATACAAAAATATAATCACATGATCGTTCTACTTACATTTTTTTTCTGTAAGTTTCAATATTAATTATTTGTTTATTTGAATTCTTTTTTATCACCATAAAATTTTATTAAAATACTGAAATATGGAATAAAATATAATTGTATTATCAAAAAAATATTTTATCAGACAAGGTTAAAATATTAATTCAAATCCCCTTAATTTTTTACAAATCAAGTAAAAGGTAAAATGTATATATTATTAAGGATAATAATCAATTAATTATAAAATTAATTTGTCTTATCCTTCCACAAATAAATTTATAATCAACCAAATCCTTAAAGGTACTATCCAATCAAGGTTCTAGTTCATTCAATTATCTGGGAAATTTATTATTGTTTTTTTTTGGTTGACATAACTTATTTTACATAAAGGGGTGACAACCCATATTGGATCTAATGTATCTAAGAGAGAAAAGAATAAAATATTTAAAACAGAATTTATTGAATGGTTATTCTACTCAACATATCATGGTAATAAAAGATAATGTATTTGGAAACATATACCTACCTAAAACTCATCAAATTTATTTTCTGGACCAAGTAAAATTTTTGATATGGAATTGTGGATCTTCTCTACATGAATATATATATGACATGATATCCTAAAAATGATGGGGATATCTATTTCGTTTCAAAAAAAATAGTTTGATATTAATAATAATTTAATTATTTTTAAATTTATTATTCTATTTTTTAATCAAAATATGTACTTATAATATCCTCATAATTTATAGTAATAGAAAATGAAATGACATTGATAATATTACTACAATCCTTACTAGGAATGTCAAAACATCTCACTATCAAAAATTTATAATAATGATATAGGTTCATGAACATTATTCAATTCCATTATAAAATATTATTCATGTTGGAAGACCCACATCCATAGTTCATAATGGTGAAGAATTATTTTTCTATTTGAGGCTTGTGAATAATGATATGGTTGTCGAATATTTCATACCATCTCGCTTATCCAAGGAGCATCTAAATGAAATTAGTATATGGATGTTTATATTATCTTTTGTCACCTAAATTATATTTATCCAGAGAAGTTAATATCATAATGAAATGTGATCTCCAAAATAATATTCACATGTAAGAATGATGATTTGGTGCCAGTTAGGGCACATGTAGTCAGGATGATTTGATACATTATGTTCCTAGACATATCGGAATTTTAGATACCAGATTGTTACACATTGATATTTCAAGAGATAAATTCATTCTAATTTCTTTGATTTAATAATTTTTATGCTACCAAATTATTAACTTTAACATTAAACAACATTGTATTAGATTTCAGTATGCACAACACTATATATGGCTTTCATTACATGCAATAGCAACCTTCCTCAATAGCTGGTGTTGTACGCAATACTGAGTTTCAATAAATAATGATTTATTATTAAAATATTATATAATATAATTTTTATGAATAATATTAACCACGTTATTAATTTTATATAACATTAAAATTCAACTTATTTATTTTTGAGAACATTATTTAAGAACATACTCATTTTTTCAAATGAATGAATTTTTTTTAAAATATTGCAGCTTTTCCGCTTTTTAATGGCACAAAAATTTATAATCTAATTTTTAACACTTTTATATATAACATTTTACAATTTACACATATT
Organism: Viscum album; assembly: GCA_963277665.1. Lineage (NCBI taxonomy): Eukaryota > Viridiplantae > Streptophyta > Magnoliopsida > Santalales > Viscaceae > Viscum > Viscum album. The sequence goes on from OY728127.1 coordinate 119,221,632, forward strand.
CATTAGACGAGGGACCTTATAATTTATCTTGGTTTAATTATTGGTATTTTTCTGATGAAATTCATATTTCTATGAATAGTGAAAAATAATAAATTTTAATTCAAAACTTATTTTTCATCAAATTTATTTATATAGTTAGATTATAATTTTAAATGGATATAAAGTTTAATTGGATTATATTTTTATAATTTAATTCAACATTGTTCACTATAAGTAATTTTTCATTTATATAGTACAAAATAATGTGACAATATTTTGGTATGTTTTTACTTCATAAAAACCATCTTTTAGGTTTTGAAAACAGTAATTAATATCAAATTAATTTATGCCGAATCGGTGTTTTTAATTTTGAAAAATGAATTCCATATTTTTAATAAAACGGTGCAAATTTTTATAGTTTGTTACTTTAATTTTTTTTATATTTTTAATAGAACCTATAATAATTTTTATTTTCCACATTTAATGGTCAATTAAGTAAATTAGGATTTCAATGTTTATGATAATGATAAAAAAATATCCCTCAAAGATTCCTTAATCAAATTTGATGTAATAAAGATGACAAATATCACATATGCATTTGAGTTGATTTATTTAATGTAATTTGTTTCATGAATGCTATGTAATTAAAATTAAATGACAAGAAGGTGATCACATGTCACTATCATATATCTTATAAGCATAATAATTTTAATATAGTGATAAAAAATATAATAGTTCATACATAAATAGTCTCCAAAAATATAATAAAATTATATACATCACGTGATTTTTTTTAATTTATATACATTTAATAATTTCCATTATTGATGACCCAATTGTGATGTAGATATTATTTTATTTATATAAATTTTAAATAAATGGTTTTAAAAATTTTAAATTAAATATCATATTAACTAGCTAATGTGATAAATGGATTTTATAGTTTACTAAACTATTTTAAGAGTATATTAAATATATTTTGTCGATTTTATATTATGTTTTTAATTTATTTAATGTCAGATAAATTAGTATTGTCAATATTTATTCTTTGGACAATTTATAAAAATGACATATTATTAAATAATTTATGAATCACAAAAATACTTAAATATTTAAAAAATGACCAATATATGGTCTAAAATTTCATATTGTATCCAATTATTGTAAACATAAATCACATAAATAAATATTTATAACCACTTAATTTTTACAATATTATTAACACAAATAAAATTTAATATAATAAATAAGAATAAATGAAAATGAAATGGTTCAAAATTAAATAAAAACATATATAAATTTTATTTTTTGAGATGATTTCGATTCTAACTCATATTATATTAAAAATTAATGTGTTTGGATTCATTATAAACATATATTTATTGTATAATAATTTAATATTTCATGATATTGAAAAGGTTCTCCTCCCCTCCATTATAAATGAAAATATATCCATCTCTTTCAATAACACCTCCAAATCCATTCACTCTAGAAAACATGACCAATTATCTACCCTACATCCATCACATCACCATAGTGGTCACCCTTTGGGAAGAATTCCATATTAGGGAGTCATTTTTTGCACACCAAAAGGAGACACCTTAAAAAGAGGTAATTGTTTTATCACCACTTTCAAAATTATCTCCTTCTTCTATGTCCTCTTATTATTTTTTTCCAATAATAATGTAATAAATCATGTATCATAAGCATTTTTTGATTTTATTATAGTAATGTTACAACCATATACCTTCTTTTATCCATACCATGAATAAAAATATCACCATGTGTGCGTACGTACGGATTAACGTCTCCACGCCATGGTGTGATTTGATATTAAATAATAAATACTTTGGATGGGTATATTGATGATTATAATGGATGTAAATAATAAATATAACGTGATATTATTTGTTTAAAATTCATATACCTTCCAATTTCAAACCACTTAACCATCAAAGGAATGATATCGTCCCCCGTGCATACGTATAGCTTGTCGTCTCCATGACGCGATGAGATTCATTCTAGCGTTAACCATTCATAAATGATTATAATGTATATATAAAAAATAAGAAAAGAATTATTACATAATAATGATAATATATTTATGTATATATATATATATAATTTACTTTCGTCAATTCCATTTAATAATGAAACATAAACATCATTCTTGTGTACGTACGACCTACCGTCTCCATGAATGTTGTATTCCATATCATTTATCTATATAATATATATATTTCTATACTGAATATTTATGATATATAAATAGATTTTTTAAATTCTCTATGTATGTAAATCACAATCTACGTTAAAATATTAAGAATAAAAATTCAACACACGTCTAATAAATAAACAGATTGTCACCCAAAATATTTATTTAACATGGAATTGGTAAATAAATGGGTAATATAAAGTCATAATTGAATCATATATGATATAATAAATATTAGTATGTTTCTATTACCCAATAATAATATTTTTAAACCCACTATACATGAGTTTTGGAAACATATGGATGAAGTGAGACCTATAGTAAGAGAAAATTGTGCATTCTAATTTTTATATGAGATTGTTTATACATAAGTAATTATAGTTCTATATTTATCATTCAGATCCATGATTCTAAATTATGTAATATTATTTATATCATTCTACAATTTTTAATGTTAAATTTATCCTCTTGTTAATGTTTATTAAATATTATGATAGAAATCATTGGTCGTTATTCGATTTGATGTAATTTTTGACTTCTTTTGTCAAAAGTATAAGGGTAATGTTTTTTTTCATATAAAAATGAATGTATTTTTATGGTTTCCTGAAAACTTATTTCCATGAATTTTCCTCTATAGTAATTCATGATTATTTGAATCTAAATTAAATCTTTTTTAATTTTGTGGCATTTTTTGAAATGAAATCAATATTGAAAAGGATAAGATATGCCCGTACAGAATTAAGGTCAAGTGGTTTGTCAAAATTATTCTCCATATCAGATGAAAAAGGTTTATGTTTCAATCCCCATTGTTACATTTATTAGATTATTTTTATTGTTGAATTATTTTTATAAAATCCATTTATTTTAAATGTTTATTGTTATGATGGAATGATGTTTAAGAAACCAATTTTATTTCATAGGATATTCAATATTGAATGATTTATGTTTTTCTAGAACATGTAAGAGTGATTTATTATTGAGATGGTTGGGCCCTTTATCTCACTAAAAATATTTGGGAAATGATTTATATCTAATTATATAGACATGAATCTAATGTAAATGAAATCTGGTTCAGCAATACATGGCTGGAACAACTAGTAAATCTAGATCAGTAATACATTGCTGGAAGAGAATGTGAACCCGCTTCAGCAATAGACTATGTACACTAATATGGTATTGAAAGAAATTCCTTTGATAATATGGAAATCATATAATGTTTTTTTTAAAATTCCATATTTTATGACAATTTTTTTTATCATGGTTAATGTTCCTTTATGATCTATGCCTTATATACTGCAAATATTTATTTCATGACTCAAGATTTTGATATTTAAATTTTTGGTTCATGTGTTTATATTCATGTGTCAATGGTTTTTTTTGTGTTCTCTATGTTTAAATTTATTATGAATTATATCTTATCCTTTTTATGTTTTCATTTTCCCAGTGTATAATGAAAATGTTTTACGTTGTAAAAAATTGGGAAATCATTATGGTAGATGTTGATGATCATTCACCAAGATAAGAGATTATCTAACAATGATTCCAATTACACTACACTAATACAATTTTTGATGAATATTTTTGAAATTTATTATGTATTTTGTAAAATAAATGTTAGTTCGATTAACATCATTCTTGGTCCGTTAAATTTGTTATCTGATGGAAGGTTTAGTTAACAATTTTAAACTAGGATTTTAAAACTTTACTAAGATCCTTAGAGATATTTCTATGGTATGTCAAGGGATGTCACTAAGGGTAAGTTTAACTATAAGATATGGTCCTGGAATTATACTAATGGCCAAGAATAACATAGAATTAAACCTACTATGTTAGAGATTGAATGTAATGCCCCATGATTTTGTTATTTTTGTAGTATGATTTTTCCTCTCAAACTATTCATTTTGGGTCTATATAATGGTTGGATCATGAAGGAATCATATTAATGATAAATGAAATGGGAAATGAAATTATTATCCTCTTTATCACTCAAATTTTATGAGAGATGGAATGAAAAATATTATTTTTATACATACACAATATATAAATCATTCTTGACATAAAAATGAGTAGATAAGGGAACACTATTCTATTGAATCCTTCATGAGGAAACATCCCCCTTCATTCTATGGGTCTTATAATATACATTTTTCAAAAAAATGGATCATTAAAATTTAAATTTTATTATCCATACATAACTATATGGAACATGAAAAATTTATTTTATCTGTTTATCATTTTGAAGGTGAAGTAAACTAGTGGTGGACTGTAATCAATAATACAAGGCATTAATATGAAATTGATCCCATAGAATGATATTATTTCAAGAAAATATTTTTAGTTAAGTAAATCAATAATTTTCTTATAAAAATGATTGAAAAGGAGTTCATTGAGATTAAACAGATGGATGATGAATCCATTGGTACATATGAGGAAACTTTTACAAGACTTGAAAAATATACTTCTCGTTTTATCATCAAACCTGTAAGTAAAGTTGATCAATTTTTCATTGGAATAAAAAAAATTATTAAAAGGAGATTATCTATAAGAGAAATTAGTAGATATAAACAGATTGTGAGTTGTGTTATCCAGGTAAAAATAGATGTTGGTGTTATATATCAAGCTCAAGGTTTTGATAAGAAACAAAAGATGGAGATCAACATAAAATCACAAAACAATGGTGAAATGAAGATGTATGTTTTCATATGCCCAATGTGTGGAATAAATCATGGTGGATATTCTCTTAATGGGATGAGAAAATTTTTTATCTGTGGAAATGAAGGTTATCGAGAAGTTGAGTGCCAAAGTAATAAGAAAATGGTATTTATTCATGTGAAAAGAGAAAAACTACGTAGCATACACCACCCACACTTCAATGCAACATGTTCTAGGAAATGTGGCATTATTCTAACCAATGACAAAATCCAATGATTAATGATGATTATAGACGTCAAAAACCTATTAAGGCCAATGAAAAAGTCAAATCACGTACGATCACTATTGTAGATTCTGACTATAAAAACAAAGTGGTGGAATGATTATGTGTTTATATAACTGAATTCCAAAATAGTGATGTTAAATCAATTTAATTTTATAAAGGAATATTCTAAAATCTATGTATTGGCCCATTTTAGTATTTCATAACTATATGGTCCCCGTAACCATGAAAATTTGTTGTAATTTTTTGGGATAGAACATGATATGAACATAATGATGTTTTGTAGAGATAATGGGATGTTTGATTGTATTAATGATCTCAAGACTGATATAAGGAAAAGGTGATATCATGGTTTGAGTATATAAATTTTTTGGTATTTCTGCTTTGTGAAAAGAGTTAATTTTGAAAATATCATGTTTTCACTAATGATATATGGTAATTAATGTTATTATTATGTTTCATAAGAATACATGATTTAGGATCTCACCTATTGTGAATGTCAAAACCAAGAACTACCATATGATACATGGAATATAAAAGTTATGTTTATTTAGTTCACCGATTTATAAAGATTCTTTTTTTATTTTTTGGATGGATTTTAATTTTATAGATTTATAGATAGCATATTTTATATTCATATTCATGTATTTTATATTAATTTATTGTCTCACTATAGGTGGACTTAGGCATATTTGATTACATGAGCTAACCTTTTTATTAAGACAGATGTAATGACCTATCATTCTATTGCATGATGTGCTAACAAATCACGAATGAAAAATTAAACAACATTAATTTAAATAAGGGATGTAGTGGAAATTTTTTAACCACAATGAATGTTGAGATTGTAATAAAATATAGTACATATTTATTCTTATTTTTCATCATTAGTTAAAGGACCTTGAAAACAAAAAATGTTATCATAGAACCTTTTTACCTGATGAATCAGATGGTCCGCTAAATAGTCCCTAATTTATGGCTTTACGGTTGATAAACCTATCCAAACCTTGTTCTCTATCACACTCCATCTGATCATGATGGTTAGATTTGTTCTTTTATATCCATATTTTTAATTCCCACTTATGTTCTTATATGTGGAAACCTAGTGTTGAGTTACTTTGGGTAAACATTATGTTTCGAACTTCCTTTTTAAAATGATTTTTTCAAATTTCATTATTCAATGTTGGTTTATATGAATGAAAATTTCTTATATTAAAACCCTTATAACCTAATAAAATTTCGAGGGATAAATTCATTTTATGGGTGGTATAATGAAAAACCTTGAAATTTTATGAGATATTTTCTTTTTAATTTCATTGATTTATTATGTTGTACACTACACCATGATTAGATTGTGCTATATAAAACACTGTATTATCTTTCAGTATACAAAACACTATTCTTGGCTTTCATTTCATGTTAAATAGACCTTCCTCGATAGCTTATATTGTACGCAATACTGATAATAACTAACCAATGATAAATTATTAAACATTATATAAAATAGAATTTAATGATATTATTTACTGAATTTTAAATTTTATATTATATTAACATTAATCACATCAATTTTCAAGAACATTATATAAGAATATAATAAATTTTTCAGAAAAAAGGATTATTTTACAAAAATCTAGTTTTGTAAACTTTTGATGGCGCAAAAATTTTAAAACCTGTTTTAACAATTTTTTATATTCTATTTGAAAAATTAATGCCTTATTTGGTAGTGGGATGTCAATATTTTACTGGGTTTTAATTTTTATATTTTCCTAATGAAATTCATATTTTCATTAATAGTGAAAAATATTATATTTTAATTAAAAACATCATTTTTTCTAATTTATTTATATAGTTAGAATATATTTTTAATTAGTTTTCAAGTGTAATTTTATTTTATTATCTATTAATACAATTATGGTCATTTTATATAGTTTCATATTTAAATTGTACATAAACACATTAAAATCATTACTTATGTTGTTTACATCATAAAAACATGCTTTTTGGTTTTGACATTGCGAATAAAATTTGAATTAATTACGGCCAATTTTTTCTTTCTAATTATGATAAATATATTCCATATTTGGGATCATTATATCCATATTATTTTAATAGGTTACTTATTTTTTCTATATTATGAACAATAACTAAGGGAATTTTTATTTACAACTGCTGAAGGTAAATTAGGTAAATTTGGGTAACTAACAATATTATTAAAATTAAAAAAATACTCTAAGACCTTTAAAAATCATATTGGTTGAATACATTTCTTCCAATATCATATGTGGGTCATAATTTAGTCATATAAGGGTTTTTTTCTCCTAAAGTGTTGTAATTATAATTAAAATAGAATAAGGTGAAAACATATCACTCTCTTATATCTTATCTGTATAATAATTTTAATATTTTAATACAAATCATAATAATTATAAAAAAATATTTTACAAAAATAAATTAAAATTATATTTATCAATTAATTTATTTATACGTTTTAGAGTCTATATATGCACCATTAATGATGACACAATAGTGATGTAGAAATTATTTTATTGATAGAAATATAAAATAAATAGTTTTAAAATTAGTATAATAAATATCATATAAACTATTTAATGTATTAAATTAATATTATAGGGTACTAAGACATGTTAAGAGTTTAATAAATATTATGGTTCGAATTTATATTCACCTTGGATTGTATTTAATGAAAATAATTGAATAGTATCAAAATTGAGACTATTGATATTTTATAAAAATAACATATTATTGAATTATTTAAATATCACCAATATATTTATAAAATTATAGGGTGAGAATTATAATGTATAAAATGTAATAAATAATGCACTTTTGGAATACTTACAACAAAATATTAAATATTTATACCAATTAAAATAAAATATTTTGTATTTAATGTTTAGAAATACATTACCACAAATAAAATTAAATAGATTAAATAAGGTTAAATCAGAATGATAATCTTTAAAATAAAACCAAAACACTTATAAATTGTGTTTTTGAGAGTATTATGACCCAAGAGAGTCTTTTTTTTCTAAATAAATGATTTTGGGAGCATTAAAATCTGGTAATGAATTCATAATAATTTAATATATCAATACTTTCCAAAGGTTCCCCTCCTCTCTCTTATAAAAGAGAACATCTCCCTCTATTTTAATAACACCTCAAAATAAAATTTCCTCAGACAACCCCTAAAAAATTATCCTCCAAACATCCATAAATCCATCATACGGGGCACCCTTTGGTATGAAATCCATCTTAATAGGTCTCTCCAGGTATACTAAAATGAGATACTTGAAAAAGTTGAAATTGTTTTATCACCTTTTTTAAAATTCATTTCGTATTATACTTCCACATATTATGTTGTTCCCATACTATAGTAATAAATTAATCATATTATACATTATTAAATGTTATTATATTTATGGTACATGTTTTTATCTCATTTTATCCATCATAAGAATAATAATATCACTATACGTGGGTGCGTATGGATTACATTCTCCCCACAATGATGTAATTTGTTAATACACAATATTTAATTTTTATGGGTATATTGATGAGTATAATGGATTGAAATAATGAATATAACTTGATATTATTTATCCAAAAATTATATATCATCCAATTCAATACCATTTAATCACGAAAGGATTGATATCGCCGCTCGTGCGTACATACAACCTACCATCTTCACAACGTGATAAGATTCAGTCTCCATGATATCCATTAATGAATGATTATACTATATATATAATAAATAAGAATTAAATATATGAAATAATAATTCTACGTCATTTATATATATATATATGTCATTTACATTCTTCTATTCCAATCACTACGGGAAAAATGAGCAATTGCGACGGGTTATTTGCGACGGGAATAAATCCCGTCGCAAATAGTCATGTTAAAAACTTATTTGCGACAGGGGTATTTCCCCGTCACAAATAAGGAGGCTTTTGCGACGGGATTGCTTTCCCCGTCGCAAATAGTTTTCCCGCGATGCGCGCCAAATCGCGGGAAACTTATTTGCGACGGGGGAATATTCCCGTCGCAAATAACCGGCGGCGGTAAAAGGTATTTGCGACGGGAATATTCCCCCGTCGCAAATACTATGTCGGCAGGGGTTATTTGCGACGGGTCCCGTCGCAAATAACTATTTACCAGTTGACCGTAATAAATGTTGGCTAAGGTATTTGCGACGGGTACCGTCGCAAATAATACTACTTGCGACGGGAATCCCGTCGCAAATGGGCCCGTCGCAAATAATCTTACCTTTAAATACCCCTATCCGTTTTTTTCATTTCATTCTCATTCCTTATCTTCTCCTTCTCTCAAAATTATATTTCTAGAGTTGAGTTTTTCTCCAGTTTAATTTTTTTCTCCGGAGCAGATATTAAAGTTTTGAAGAACGATCAGAACAGATCAATTTTCAAGGTATTTATCTTCATTTTAATTTTTTATTTATATTTAATTTTTTATTTGTTTCAATTATTATTAATTAGTTGTAATTTAATTATGTTTACATTGTTTTATTACTTAATAAATTTAAATTATTAGTATTGTTTATAGTTAATGGTAATTAGGAATAATTAGTAATAATTTTTAATAATTATGAATAAATATTAATAATTAGTAATAAATACCAATAATTAGGAATAAGAACATTATTACATTATTAGTTTATTTTATTATTAATATTAAAATAATATAATTTTTTATATATATACAATTCTTTTTTCATCTGTGTGTTTTTTGTCTTCACATGTATTATTTGTATGTGGAGATAGAAAACGCACAGATGAAAGAAGAATTGTATATAAATTAGAAAATTATATTATTTTAATATTAATAATAAAATATATTAATAATGTTATTATTTGTAATTGTTGGTAATTATTTCTAATTATTGATAATTATTCATTTAATTACTAATAATTAGGAACAATTATCAATAATTATCAATAATTAAGAATAATTAGTAATAATTAGTAATAATTACCAATAATTAGTATTAATTACCTATAATTAGTATTAATTACCAATAATTAGTATTAATTACCAATAATTAGTAATAATTAGGAATAATTAACAATAATTAGTAATAATTACCAATAATTAACAATAATTAGTAATAATTACCTATAATTAGTATTAATTACCAATAATTAGTATTAATTACCAATAATTAGTAATAATTAGGAATAATTAACAATAATTAGTAATAATTAGTAATAATTAGGAATAATTAGTATTAATTAGGAATAATTAGTAATAATTACCAATAATTAGTAATAATTATTATTAATTACCAATAATTAGTATTAATTACCAATAATTAGTATTAATTATCAATAATTAGTATTAATTACCAATAATTAGTATTAATTACCCATAATTAGTATTAATTACCAATAATTAGTATTAATTACCAATAATTAGTATTAATTACCAATAATTAGTATTAATTACCAATAATTAGTATTAATTATTAATAATTACCAATAATTATCAATATTTAGTAATAATTAACAATAATTGCCAATAATTACCAATAATTAGTAATAATTACCAATAATTATCAATAATTACTAATAATTATCAATAATTAATAATAATTAGCAATAATTAGTAATAATTAGTAATAATTACTAATAATTAGCAATAATTAGTAATAATTAGAAATAATTAGAAATAATTAGAAATAATTAGTAATAATTAGAAATAATTAGTAATAATTAGTAATAATTAACAATAATTAGTAATAATTAACAATAATTAGTAATAATTAGGAATAATTAGGAATAATTAGGATTAATTAGGAATAATTAGTATTAATTAGGAATAATTAGTAATAATTACCAATAATTAGTAATAATGATTATTAATTACCAATAATTAGTATTAATTACCAATAATTAGTATTAATTACCAATAATTAGTATTAATTACCAATAATTATTATTAATTACCAATAATTAGTATTAATTACCAATAATTAGTATTAATAATCAATATTTAGTAATAATTACCAATATTTAGTAATAATTAACAATAATTGCCAATAATTAACAATAATTAGTAATAATTACCAATAATTATCAATAATTACTAATAATTATCAATAATTACTAATAATTATCAATAATTAATAATAATTAGCAATAATTAGTAATAATTAGCAATAATTACTAATATTTAGCAATAATTAGTAATTATTAGAAATAATTAGTAATAATTAGAAATAATTAGTAATAATTAGAAATAATTAGTAATAATTAGTAATAATTAGTAATATTTAGAAATAATTAGTAATAATTAACAATAATTAGTAATAATTGGGAATAATTAGGAATAATTAGTATTAATTAGGAATAATTAGTAATAATTACCAATAATTAGTAATAATGATTATTAATTACCAATAATTAGTATTAATTACCAATAATTAGTATTAATTACCAATAATTAGTATTAATTACCAATAATTAGTATTAATTATCAATAATTAGTATTAATTACCCATAATTAGTATTAATTACCAATATTTAGTAATAATTACCAATATTTAGTAATAATTAACAATAATTTCCAATAATTAACAATAATTAGTAATAATTACCAATAATTATCAATAATTACTAATAATTATCAATAATTACTAATAATTATCAATAATTAATAATAATTAGCAATAATTAGTAATAATTATCAATAATTACTAATAATTAGCAATAATTAGTAATAATTAGAAATAATTAGTAATAATTAGAAATAATTAGTAATAATTAGTAATAATTAACAATAATTAGTAATAATTAACAATAATTAGTAATAATTAGGAATAATTAGGAATAATTAGTATTAATTAGGAATAATTAGTAATAATTACCAATAATTAGTAATAATGATTATTAATTACCAATAATTAGTATTAATTACCAATATTTAGTATTAATTACCAATAATTAGTATTAATTACCAATAATTAGTATTAATTACCAATAATCACCAATAATTACCAATAATCACCAATAATTACCAATAATCACCAATAAGTACCAATAATCACCAATAATTACCAATAATCACCAATAATTACCAATAATGACCAATATTTTCCAATATTTTCCAATAATTACCAATAATTACCAATAATTTCCAATAATTACCAATATTTAACAATAATTACCAATATTTACCAATAATTAGGAATAACTACCAAAAATTAAGAATAACTACCAATAATTTGGAATAATTACCAATAATTTGGAATAATTACCAATAATTTGGAATAATTACCAATAATTTGGAATAATTACCAACAATTTGAAATACTTACCAATAATTTGGAATAATTACCTTATTACATTATTTTTTATATTTTATTATTAATATTAAAATAATATAATTTTCTATATTATATACAATTCTCTTTTCTTCTGTGTTTTTTCTGTCTCCACATGTAATATTGGCATTCTTTTTCAAAATTATCAACCTACTCGCCAATGGAGAGGTGAAAGTGAATGCCAATATTACATGTGGAGATAGAATGTGAAACACACAGATGAAAGGAGAATTGTATAAAATATAGAAAATTATATTATTTTAATATTAATAATAAAATATACTAATAATGTAATGATGTTATTATTATATAATTAATATTTATGAAAAAAATTATATTAGTATTATTAAAAAAATAAAAAATCAATATAATATTAAAATTATCAATATTTGTAACAGGTTTTTCTTTATTCTCAATATATTCAATCCTTGCTTGTGTTTTTTCTAACAAATTATTCAAAACCAGTAATGATTTTATATTTTATAGAAAAATATGGAACAATGAGGTCGTCAACAGTCATTATTAGATGACCGCATATGGATAAATCAACGTAGAAATCCAAATGGTTCTGGTTTAAATCCAGTATATATAGAGGGTGTGGAGAGTTTTTTATCATTTGCGGCATCAAATCCAGAATTTGTTTCAGGAGGAAAGATAAAATTCCCTTGTAGAAAATGTGCATTCAGAACGTTTGACACGTTTGACAAAGTGGGGGAAAATCTCTTGCGTTTTGGTTTTCAAGCAGATTATGTTTTTTGGTATCAACACGGTGAACGCAGTTCCAGAGCAGGTGATACCAACTTGATTCCGGATCCATCCCAGTTTCAAGATTTATTACATGATGTTGCAGGTTCATCTGTTCAACATACAGAAACTCCAGCTGATATAGCTTCAAATCCTGAGTTGGGAGCTTCTGAATTTTATGAGTTGTTGAAGTCTGCTGAGGATGCATTATATCCTGGCTGCAAGATGAGAAAATTAGAAGCAGTTGCAAAATTTATGGCTATCAAATCAGAAAACGGAATGTTAAACACCTATTTTGACCAGATATTTTCTTTGATGAAAACACTGTTACCCGAAGGAAATGTTTTACCTGAAAATTACTATGAAAGTAAGAGGTTGGTTCAAAATTTGGGACTTACTTGTCAGAAGATTCATGCATGTTCAAATGAATGCATTTTATATTCAGGGGAAAATGAGTCGTTGGATAGTTGTCCCACATGTGGGCAACTGAGATATAAAGAAGGACAACACGGGAAGTCTGTTTTGATTCCTATAAAACAGTTGAGATATTTTCCACTTACATCCAGACTTCAGCGTTTATTCATGTCTAAGAATACAGCGACAATGATGTCATGGCATAAAGAGAATAGTTCAACCGATAAAAGATTGAATCATCCAGCCGATGGTGATTCATGGAAACATTTTGATAGAGTGCATCCATCATTTGCTTTAGAAGCTAGAAATGTTTGACTGGGCCTTTCCACTGATGGTTTCTGTCTGTTTGGATCTTATGGTAGTCAATATTCATGTTGGCCTGTTTTTTTAACTCCGTATAATTTACCTCCATGGATGTTGATGAAGGAGCCATATATCTTTTTGACTTTACTAATTCCAGGACATCCGAAGAAAAATATTGATGTTTATTTGAAGCCATTGATTGATGAATTAAATTTATTGTGGAGTACTGGTGTCAGTACATATGATGTTGCAACGAAACAGAATTTCATACTGAGAGAAGCATTGATGTGGACAATAAGTGACTTCCCGACTTATGGGATGTTATCTGGCTGGAGTACACATGGTCAGAAATCATGTCCTTACTGTATGGGAGAGAACAAAGCATTTATGCTCATTCATGGAAAGAAACCTTGTTATTTTGACTGTCATCGCAGATTTCTTCCAACTGATCATCCTTTTCGCAGAAACAGATCTCATTTCAGAAAAGGAACAGCTGAAAGGGATGGACCTCCAAAAATGCTATCAGGTTCGGAGTTAAAATCGGTTGTATTTTCATTACCTCCCATCACTTTTGGTACCACAATAAACCAACAGAAAATATCTGGTTTTGGGAAAGAACACAATTGGATTAAACGTAGCATATTTTGGGATTTTCCATATTGGTCTGATTTGTTGGTCCGACACATGTTAGATGTCATGCATATTGAGAAGAACTGTTTTGATAATTTGTTTCATACAGTTCTGGATACGCCAGGAAAGAGGAAAGACAATGTAAATGCACGTTTAGATCTTGCCCAAATTTGCAGGCGTCCAGAATTGGAACTATTTGAGAATGTCAGAACAGAAAGGTTACTGAAACCAAAAGCAGCTTATACACTGTCTAAAGAAAACCATTTATTATTTTGTCAGTGGATTGCCGATTTGAGACTTCCAGATGGCTGTGCTTCCAATTTGGGTAGATGTGTAAAGAATGGTCATATTACTGGATTAAAAAGTCATGATTGTCATGTTATAATGGAGAGACTTCTACCCATTGGATTAAGAGGTCTATTGAATTCTGTGATTTGGGATTCCATAACAGACATGTCTCATTTTTTTTGGGAAATTTGTGCAGCTACGACAGATTATGATGCTCTAGGAAAACATGAAAAAGATGTTGTTGTAATTATATGTAAACTGGAAAAAATATTTCCTCCGTCTTTCTTCGACTCAATGGAACATTTGATGTTACATTTTCCATATGAAGCCAAATGTGGAGGTCCGGTACAGTTTCGATGGATGTACCCATTTGAAAGATGCATGCAAAAATTGAAAAGAAAAGTACGCAACAAAGAATCTGTTGAAGGATCTATTGTAGAAGCTTATTTGCAAGAGGAAATATCTTTTTTCTGCTCCCATTATTTTGAATCTGATTATCCTTCAAAACACAACCGAATGGGACGGAATGAGAGGAATATTGATGAAACTGACAATCAATTATCTGTTTTCAACCAGTTAGAGCTTGGTTTTGGTGGAGTTTCTGAACGCTGGCTTTCAGATGATGAACATCATAGAGCTCATACGTATGTTCTGCTCAACTGTGAAGAGATGACATCAGTTGTACTGTAAGTGTTTATATCACTTATTCTATCATTTATGTTATAGTAAATAAATTTGGTTTTTATAGGTTGTATGATAATCATATCAAGAATCAAATTCCACAAATTACAGCAGCTGCTCTCGAAGAACGTCGACTGAAAAATTTCTCTCAGTGGTTTCAAAAACTGGTAACATAAATTCTTTATCTTTTAGCAACTCATTCAATGTATAGTTTACTATATTGATAATTATTTCACAAATCTTCAGGTGTCTCGACATGCTGATAAAATTGACAAACGGCTGTGTGTATTGAGTAACCCACCATCCAAACTTGTTAAAACTTATAATGCATATGTGGTGAATGGATTTCGATTCCACACACATGCATATGGGGAATCGAAAAGAACAATGAACAGTGGAGTTAGCTTGAGAGGATCTCATCATCGAGAAAATGAAGTTGACTTTTATGGCATACTTGATGAAATCATTGAACTCTGTTATCTTGGACAACATTACATAACCATGTTCAAATGTCGGTGGTTGGATACAGAGAGAGGCCTGCGTGTTCCTCCGACTCATGGAATCATCGATATTAAATGTAAAAGTGTTCTCGCAGTAAATGAACCATTTTTATTGGCTCAACAGGCATATCAAGTTTATTATGAAAAGTACTGTGCAACATCAAGAGACTTGACTGTTTGGTGGAGTGTAATAAAAATCAAAATTCGAGACAATCAGTTTAGTCAAAGTGAATGTGCTTTCACTGATGTGCAAAGAATTGAAGTTTTTCAAGAGAGTACTCAAAATCAATCTTTTTTACAAAGAGACATGAGTATCGATGACGACACCCCACATTTAAGAGTCGGTGATGACGATGATGTTAATGATGTCACATATGAATTTGAAATGGTAAGAGATGAAGCAATTGTAACTCGAATGGATATCGATGATGTTGAGGAGGAATATGAAGATGCCATTGACATATATGAATATGATGATGAAGATGAACACCGATAGCATTTCATGGTATTTATATACAATCATAATATGTATATATGTATATATAATAGTAATTATCAATTATTTGCTAACATTAACATTTTCTGTTTCAGATGGACGACGCCACATTTCATGCGTTGGCGGATGCTGACCTGACTTTTGATGCGGATGAGTTGCAGACAGATGACCCTCAGCCTGCAGGCGCTCCAGGGAGTACGCGGAGGGGGCGCGGTCTTGCACGATTGATGATTCCTGACCCCATCCCCGAGCGACGTCCACGTCTTGGGTTTGATCCACGCACACGGAGGTGTGATAACCTGTGTAATAACCTGTGGATTTGACTAAGATTTCATTAATCTATTCACATAATAAATGTTTATTATTTTTTCAGTTTTCCGCATATAGCAGTCGGACAGGGCAGCGCTATTTTGCGCAACTATTTCTCTCAGCCGTGGACCACATGGGAGCAGATTCCCATTGATGTGCAGCAGGCCATGTTCGGCCATTGGTTGGTACGTACGTAAATAAATAATTTTTATTTTGAATATTATTTCATTTCTAACATGATATTTTGATTTATTTGTAGGGTTTATGGTATCCGATCAAGGATACCATGTGTGGCGCCATCCATGAGGCATGGGAGGTGGCCATGCGTGATCGTCTTCGTCAGTTTTTGCACAATTTAAGAAAAGCTGCGATGAAGAAAGCAGGAGTGTCAGATTTTGAGGAGTCATGTAGAGCACACCGACCAGAGTATATTTCATCCCATGTATGGGATGGATTATGTGCGCACTGGTTGAGTGGTGCCTTTCATAGGAGATCATCGGTGGGGAGGCAGAATCGGGGGAGAGAGGAGGTGACTCATCGAGCTGGGAGTCGTTCTTTCAGTACTCATAGACAGCATCTAGTACGTACATTATTTATAAATATTTTATATAACTATAAATATTAATAGTTTTTTTTATTCTTATATGCTGTCGAGCACCCCGATATTACAGATTACGACGTATATCGGAGGATGTATAGTGATCATGCTACTGGGGAGCTCAGAGGTGATCGTCAGCATCACATCGTGGTCAGTATTATTTGTTTTCAAGTTTAAAAATTAACTGCATATAATATATTCACAATTTTAATTTTAAATTGCAACTATAGGAGTCATATGAGGCTGCAGCGGCACAGGCCCGGCCTGAGAGTCAGGCCGAGTCATCAGATCAGACCACTGCCCGTCAGTTTGATGAGGCGGCATGGATGCAGGCCACCCAGTATGCCTTCGAGAAGGGCCGGGTAGTTGGTATCGGCTCTCGAATGACTCCCTGAGATTATTATGGCAGTGCTGTGATGTCGGCGTACAGCTCGAGAGGAGCTCGTGCATCTTCTTCTACATAGTATGAGGATCAGTTGCGATCACAGACTGCACAGATAGAGAGTCTCCGACAGGAGCAGGAGCAGATGCGTCAGCAGCATGAGGAGGAGCGTCGACGCCAGCAGCAGCTGTACGAGGAGCAGACGAGTCGGTGGCAGCAGCAGCATCAGGAGCAGATGGAGTACATGCGCCGACTCACTCATGCTTTAGGGATGGAGTTTCCTCCACCACCATCTGCAGATCCCCCTCCTCCCCCCCCTCCTTCAGATTAGAGTTTGTATTTCTGTTATAAAATTTGTGAAATCAAAATATTTTTTTTTCTATTCGTAGTTTCTGTCTCATTATAAAATATTAATAATATTATATTTTTAAATAACAATATTAATATGAATAATAATATTATTTATATTTTATAATATTAAATTTTATATATATATTAAAATTTTATATATATATTAAAATTTTATATATATATTAAAATTTTATAATATTAAAATTTAATTATTTTTTTTGTAATACTTGAATTATATTAATATTTGAATGTAAAATAATTCTATTATTTTTATATTTATTAAAATAACTTATTAATATTTTTTTTATTTATGAATTATAATTGTAATATTATTATATTAATTAAATTATTTATTAATATTCTATTATTTTTATTTTTGAATTATAATTCTACTATTATTATAGTAATTAAAATAATTTATTATTTTCATTTGTAAATTATAATTCTATTATTATATTAATTAAAATAATTTATTAATAATTTATTTTTTTACTTTTTTTATTGTATTTGCGACGGGATACTATGCCCGTCACAAATACTAGTATTATAAATAGTTTTTTTTAAAAAAAAAAAGTATTTGCGAAGGGTCCCGACTCCCGTCGCAAATACTTGTATTATTAATTTTTTTTATTTTTTTTTAAAAAGAGTTTTTGCGACGGAACCGTCGCAAAAGGTATTTGCGACGGGTCCCGTCGCAAAAACTGTTATAAGAGTTTTTTACAAAAATACGGAATACTATTTGCGACGGGGAGAATGCCCGTCGCAAAAAAAGGCTTTAGCGACGGGCCCGTCGCAAATAAGTGTAGTTGCGACGGCGTTTTCAGCAACGGGCTATTTGCGACGGGATCCCGTCGCAAATAGCCCTTCGCAAATACCTGTTTTTCTAGTAGTGAATCAATAATGAAGCTAAAATAGTGTTCATGCTTACGTATGACATACCATTTCCAAGAATGGTGTCTTCATTTTAATTTATCAATCTTTTATATATTGTTATAAACCTAATATATATGATATTTAAACATTTTTTTATTATTGATGTTTTTAAATCATTATCTGTGTAATAATATAACGATTAACAAATTAAAACATGTATGATAAATAAAATGATTATTTCCAAAAATGTTGCTTTAACATGGAATTGATAAACAAACGGGTAATATAATGTCGTAACTCTATAATATGTGATATCATAAATATTATTATGTTTATTTTACAAGTTATTAATATGTTTAAACCCATTATACAATAGTTTCAGACACATACTGATGAAATTAGACCTATGGTAAGGGATAATTTTGCAATCTCATTTTTATCTAGGATTCTTTATAAGTATGTAATTACCAATGATTGTTTATCAACCACACCCTTGTTTAATTATTATGTAATATTATTTTTATTATTCTAAAAAAATATAAATATCATTTTACCCATTGGTAAATTTTTATTAAACTGGTTGGAAGGAATATTTTATCGTTATTCGATTTGTGAAACTTTTTGACTTTTCTTTCAATAGTACGATTAAAATGTTTTTTCAATTATATTACATGAATGTATTTTTATCATTTAATGACACCATATATACATGATGCTTCCTCCACAATATTTAAGGATTAATTTCCACTCAATTATTTTCTTTCAAAATTTCATGGCATTTTAAGAAAAGAATACATTTTTTAAAAAGAAATGATATTTTCCTCAGGGATTAAATTCATGTGTTTTATCAAAATTATTTTCCATCAGGGATTACATTGGGTTATTTTTAAATCCCTTTTATTAAATTTATTTTAATGTGTTTGTTATGGAAGATTTATTATGAAATCCAATTATTTTATATTGATTATGTTATGATGGAACGATGATTAAGAAACCAATTTTATTTCATGGGTTATGATATAATGGTTGATATAACATTTGGTGGCACATGTAATAATGATTTCATATTGATATGGGTGGGACCTATATCATCCTACAATGAATTTGGTAATTATTTATATTTCATGATATATACCTAACTGAAACATCAAGTAAATATGGTTCAGTAATATAGGGTTGTAACAACAAGTAAATCTTGTTCAGAAATACATGGATGTAATGGAATGTAAACTTGGTTTGGTAATGTAAATTCCCTACATTGATGGTCATTTCAGCAATGCCATTGTTGGTAGAGAAATCATATTAGAAACTTATTTTTTTCCACAATTTTGTGTTTTATTCAAATTATATTTTATCATGTTTAATGATCCTTTATGATACATTACTTACACACTTCAACGATTTATTTCATGACTAAAAATCTTGATATTTAAATATTAGGTTCATATTTTTACATTATTATGTTTATTTTATGATTTATGTATTCCATGTCTACCCTTACTGAGAAATTGAGATCGCCATTTTTTTCTTTTCACCAGGATATAAATAATGGTTTTAGTTATAAAAAATAGTGGGGCTGATCTTTATGGGGGATGTAAAAGATCATTCACCATGTTTGAATATTATGTTTCACATTTCCAATAATAGTAAACTAATATAATAATTTGGTTTATATTTATATAATGTATTATCTATTCCAAATAAGATATAAAATTGCTATGTATTTAATGATTGGGTGATTATAGTTGTTATCAGAGTGATCGTTCAGTTAACCATTGAAAACTAGGGAGTGAATACTATAGAGATATCACTAGAGATATTGATAATGTATGTCTTGGGATGTCCCTATGGGTAAGACTAATTATAGGTTAAAATCATAAAATTATGGTAATGATCATTAATAACATTGTATTAAACCTTAGATATTAGATATTGAATGTAATCCCCCTTGATTATAATATTTTCCAAGTATTATTTTGTTGCCTCCTACACTATTCTTTTTGGGTTTTAGAAAATTTCTGGAACTTGAAGTGAAAATTTTAATGATCAATGGACTATGAAATGAAATTATTCTCATACTGATCAACAAATGTTATGTGAGATGGAATAAAAAATCTTATTTCTATACATAAACTGCATATGAATCATACTAGACTTCTAAATGAGTAGAGAAGCGAACAAAACTATGTTGAATATTTCAAAATGCAACATCATCTATCACTTAGTGGGGGCTTATGATCCATTTTTTTGTGACCAATGGATCACTATCATTTAGAATATATTTTCTATCCTTCCCTATTTGGAACATGAAAAAGAAATTTTGGTTGTTTATCATTTTGAAGGTGAAGCAGACAAGTTGTGGACATTAATCAAGAATACAATGAAATAATATGATATTTATTCCATCTAATGACATGAGTTCAAGAACATATTTTTCAATATGTATATTCCATCTATTCTTCTAACAAAGATAGAAAATGAGTTCCTTAATAATATGAAAAAGGATGATGAATCCATTTGTACATACGATGAAAATTTTACACGTCTGGTAAGGTATTCATCTAGTTTTACCAACCAGCCTTAATGTAATGTTGATCAATTTTTCAGTGGCTTAAAACCAATTCTTCTAAGGGTACTGGCTAAATGATACTTTTGTAGCTGTGAAGATATTGTGTTTTTTACTATCATGGTATAAATGTAAGTCAGTGTTATATATCAAAATCATGGTTTTGATAAGAAACAAAAGATGTTGATCACCGGAAAATCTCAAAACAATGGTGAAAAGAAGATTAATGTTTCCTTATGATCAATGTGTAGAAAAGTTCATTATGAATATTGACATAAATATACTAAAAATTGTTTTATGTGTGGGAAATAATGGCATCAAGTAGTTGAGTGATGATGTAATGGTAGAAAAGTTACTAATGAAGTGGTTTAAGAAAAAACTACATAGAATGCACCACCCACACTTTAATGTTACTAGTGATAGTAAAAGGGGAATTATGCAAACCAGTGCCCAAATCCAAGTGTTAAAAAAGATGATTGACAGAAAAACCCACTTCTGTCAAAAGAAAAAGGAAAATCACATGCAATCACTAATTTAGATGTTCTGTATGACAATGGAATTGAGGAATGGTTATGTGTTTATATAATTGGATTCCAAAATAGTGTTGTTGAATCTATTTTCAAGTGTTATGAAGTATTGTAATATCTATGTATTGGTACATTGTGGTTTTCCATAAGTAAATGGTACTAGTATCAATGAAAAGTGCTCGAAATATTATTCAAAAGAAGTTTATTTCCACATAATGAGGGGATAACAAGATAATGAGATGTTTGATAGTATTAATTAGTTCATGATTGATATAAGGAAAAAATGATATCATGGTTTGAGTTTGTAGAATTTTTGGTCTTTTTTGGATTGTTTAAAGAGTTAATTTTTATAGATAGCATTCTTTCAATATTGAAATATGGTAATTTATGTTATTACCATTTTTCCCAAGAATACATGATTAAGTTATTAAGATTTTCTGAATGTGATAACCAAGAACTACCTGATGAGATATATAAGATAAATATTTTATCAATATCATTTTCCTCTTTTTAATGTTTTGTATTTTTTGTTTTTGGAAGGATTTTAATGTTATCTTTTATGTATAATATAATATATATTATATTTTATGGGTGTTAGATTAATGTATTTTCTCCCGAGAGGTTGACATATGCATATTTGATTTCATGTAATAACATTTTTATGTAGATATATGTAATGACCAATCATTCTGTTGCATGGTTTGCAAATAGTTCTAGAATAGAAAATTCAACATCATTTCTTTAAATAAGAGATAAATTGGAAATTGTTCAAGGATGGAACAACGAGGATATTGTACTAAAATAAAGTGAGTATTTATTCACTTTTTTCAACATTTGGGAAAGAATCATGAAAACCCAAAATGTTATCATAGTAACACTTTATCTGATTTATTAGATGGTCCCTCAAATCATCCCTAATTTATAGATTTATGGTATTTACCTATCTCCAATCATTTTTCCTTATCAAACTTGATCAGAACATGATGGATTGGTTTTTTCTTCCATATTCTTATATTCACTTCCCACCTATGTTCTCCTATGTGGATAACGAGTGATGAGTTACATGGGGTAACAATTATGTTTCTAAATTTCAATTATAAAAGAATGATTTTATATTCCTTTTTTATGATGTGGGTTTTTATGAATGAAACCTTTGGTAGTAAACCTTTTATAACCGTAGATAATTTTGTGGTTGAAATTCATTTTAATGGGGGTGAAATCATACACCATGAGATTTTATGAGATAAATTATTTTTAATTTAATTTATTTATTATTTTAAACACTACACTAAGATTATTTAGTTTTATAGACAACACCATATTATCTTTCAGTGTATGAAATAGTATACTTGTCTTTCATTACATGTATGAGATACCTTCCTTGATAGCATGCGTTGTATGCAATACTGAGTTTCACTAAACATTGATATATTATAAATATATTATATAAACTAAATTATATTAATATTTTTAACTACATTTTTAATTTTATAAAACATTTATATTCATATTATGAAAATTATAGAACATGATATAATAAAAAATTCAATTTTTTCGGATAAAAGAAGTCTTTTTATAAAAAATGTAGTTTTTCTGTCTTTTAATGGTGCACCAATTTTAAATAGAGTTTTTATAATTTTTTTCATATATGACAAAATAAAATTCTTCTTTGGAAGAAATAATTTAATATTTATCATTTTTTAAATTTTTTTATTTGTTGATGAAATTAATATTGTCAAGAATAGTGAAAAAAACTAAATTTTAAAACCAAAAAATCATCTAATTTATATACATAGTTAGATTATCTATTTAATTGTTTTTAATTTGAAATAGTATTATAGTTTTATCATTTAATTCAATTTGTTTTCATTTTACATAATTTCACATTTAAATCGAAAAAAAACACATGATAATCTTTTGATATGTTTTTACGTCTTAAAAACTTACTTTTTGGTTTTGACTAAAAAAATTAATTTTAATTTAATTTATACATATTATTTATTTTGAATTATGAAAAATGGATTAAGTACTTGGAATCAATGGGTCTAAAATATGTTAATATGTTACTTTTATTTTTTCGATATTATGAATAGTGACTACGGTAATTTTTATTTAACACAGTTAAAGGTCAATCTGGTAAATTAGAGTGACTAAAAATATGATAAAGATAAAAAAATTTCAAAAAACAAATCATTTAATAATCATATTGGATGAATTAATGTGGACCAATATCACAAATGCGATGAAATTTATTTATTTGATGGAATATTTTCTATGAATGTGACGTAATTATAATTAAAAAATACGGTGACAACATTTAACACTAATATATCTTATAAGTATAATAATTTTAATATAGTGATAAACATGATAAAAAATTGATCCTAAATATTATTAAGAGATATAATGAAATTATATACATCATGTGAATTGATTTTATATTTTTATAGATTATGTAATTACCATTAATGTTGACACAATAGTGATGCAGAAATTATTTTATTGAAAGAAATATGAAATAAATGGTTTTAATAGAATAATAATATAGATCATATTAACTAATAAATGTGAAACATGAATTAAATAATTGAATATGACTTGTTAATTATATTTAACCATCTAATAATTTGAATTTTCTTTCAACAAATAAAAATAAATAGATTAAATATGGATAAATCAAAATAATATGGTTTTAAATAAAATAAAAATCTAAATTTCATTGGTTGAGATTATTTTGTCTGAAACTAATATTATCTTAGAAATAAATGAGGTTGGGAGAATTATAAATGAAAAATATATTTATAATAAATTAATATTTCAAGGAATTCCAAAGCTTCCCCTCCCCTCTCTAATAAAAAAGAACCCCTCATTCACTTTCAATAAACCACAAAATTTCTTTTTCTTGGCCAAACCCAACCAATTATCTTCCCAAATTACCAAGCTTCAACCTAGATTCCACCCTTTGGATAGAAATACTTCTTATGGATTACTTTTGTGAATACGGAAGGCGATACCTGAATAAGTGGAAATTATTTTATCACCTATTTCCAAATTATTTCCTTCATATACTTCATCTTATTATTTTTTTCCCATAATATAGTAACAAATACAATATATTATACATTTTGTGATGTTATTATATTTAGGGGAAAAACTTATACATCCTTTTATCTTTCCTATGAATAACAATATTAGCATGTGGGCGTACACATGACATACCGCCTGCACGTCATGGTGTAATTTATTTGTCAAGAATACAAAATATGGATGGGTATATTTATGAATTTAATAGATGAAAATAATAAATATAATATGATATTTTTTTTTTAAAATTCATATACATTCCATTTCCATAACATTTAACCATATAGGGAATGATATCATCGCTCATGTGTATGTTCGGCTTACCGTCTCCACGACCAGATGAGATTCATTTTTCACATTAACAATTAAAGAAGGATTATAAAGTTTATATAATAAATATAAATTTAATATATGAAATAACAATGAAATAAAATTTAGTCTTATATATATGGTTCATTTACTTTCTTCTATTCAGTTCAATATGGAAACAGAACCAACATTCTTGCGTATGTATTTCCAACTGTCTCCTTAAGGGTTCATTTCATTTCATTTATCTAACTTTTATATATTTTTTACACTAAATATTTTTGATATATAAATATTTTTTTACATTCTAGGAGTAATTAAATCACTATTTGTGTAATTATAATAATAATGAAAATTCAAAACATGTATGGTAAATAAGACCATTATTATCCAAAATGTGG
This sequence comes from Viscum album, assembly GCA_963277665.1. Taxonomy (NCBI): domain Eukaryota; kingdom Viridiplantae; phylum Streptophyta; class Magnoliopsida; order Santalales; family Viscaceae; genus Viscum; species Viscum album. The sequence continues at coordinate 119,247,583 of OY728127.1, forward strand.
CATTAATAAGGAATTGATATATAAATAGGTAATATAATGTCAAAAGTGAATCATATAAGATATTATAAATACTAAAATGGTTATGTTAAAGGGTAATAATATATATATATCCACTATATAGGATATTTAGATACATATAGATGAAATCCAACCTAATGTAAGGGATAATAATTCAATCTCATTTTTATCTGAGACTGTTAATACTCAAGTATTTACTAGTGTTTATTTATCATCAAAATCCGTGATTCCAAATTATGTAATATAATTTTGTTAAAAGTACAAGGAGATTTATTTGTTAAATTATATAGCCTGAATGGATTTTAATGGTTTCCAGAATCCTTATTTTCATGAATATTACTCTTCCTGATTTTAAGATTATTTTCAACTAAATTCATTTCATTTAAAATTGCGATGATTTTTAATAAAAGAAAACAATTTTAAAAAAAATCTATTTTCTACACAAGAATTAAGTTCAAGTGTTTTATAAAAATTATTTTCCATCTACAATGACATATGGTTTTCTCTCTCTACATACATTAACACTGATTTGATAGTTATGAAGTCCATATGTCATATATTTTTTATGATTTGATAGAATGATGTTTAAGAAACCAATTTTTTTATATGGTTTATGTTATAATGAATGATTCATGATTTTTTAGATATTGTAAGAATGATTTCATTATGATATGGGTGTGACCTATTTCTCTCTCCAATGCACTAGGTAACTATTTATATCTCTTAATATAGAGATGACTAGAATAGAGAGTAAATATGGATCAGCAATACAGGTCTAAGACCACAACAAAATCTGATTCAGTAATTCAATGCTAAAACAGAAAGTAAACTCGGTTCAATAATGGAATTTTTCCACTACAATGGTCTTCTAAGTAATTCATTGGATACTGTGGAAATCATATTATGTGCTTATTTTTTCCCCAATTCCATGTTTTAGGCCAATTTTATTTTATCGGGGTTAATTCTCCTTTATGATCAATGCCTTGCCTACTTCAAAAATTTATTTTAGGGCTCAATATTTTGATATTTAAAATTTATATTCATGTTTTTACATTAATGTTTTTATGGTTTGTTTTATGGTCTCCTTGTTTAACCTTATTAAGCTATTGAGTTCATCTATTTTATGTTTTCTTTTACCCTTGTAAAAATTAATTTTTTAGGTAGGAATACAAAACTGGAATATCATTATAAGACATGTTGAAGATCATTCAATATGCTAGAATATTTTATTCCATTTTTTAAATGAAACCAAACTAATATTGTCTTTGTTTGTATATTTTTGTAATGTATGAAGTATTCCCCAAAATAAATTTAATATCCACATAAATCAAGCATGGGTCATTACACTGATGACATAGAACTCATTCATTCCTCATTACCCAAATATTAATCAAGTTTTATTGTGAACTATAATATGAGAAATATATTGAAGACCCTTACGTAACATCTTACAGTTAATTGCCAAGAAGATTAACACTTAGGGAATGAAAAAAAACATTTTTCATATGGTAATTAAGAATAGGTAATTAGGAAAAATTCGATAAATACTCATCCCTAGTCTAAGGATCCCAAGAATCATCCTTAAAAAAAGAATAAGATCGAATTGTAAGGAAGATAATAGGATGTTGAATGTTTTGTATATGGAAAGTAGGTCCATCAAAATAGGAATTTCACCCAGCCATAGAATAAATGGGAAGCATCACATGAGTTTGTATCCATTATAATATTTATATATCTACAATTTCGTTATGGGATATGGAATGTGGTTCTAAAATATGTACCCAAATATATAATCTAGGTAGATTTTTGGAAGGTTTCAATAGGCGAGGTGGACCTATGAGATATAAATGGAGCATGGTTAGCATATCTAGCCATTGGTGACTAATATCTCACATTGTAGACATGATTGATTTATGTATTAAAGAACTATTATTTTGTTCCTAGTGTTACTAGGATTATTATTTACAGTTCTTTTTATGATATGGATGGGTTTATTTTAATCTAGAAAAATTACGGTTTCCAATTTTATAAATATATCATACTTTATCATAAGGCCCAACTATATAATGGACCATATGTATTAAATTGTGAAAACCGAATATTTTTAATTGATAATGAAATTAGTATACATGACTCATATGAAACCCATTTGTTCTATCATCATCCTGGGCATATAAACGAAATGAATTTGATAACTCTTTTTCAACATTATTATATAGATTATTTTTAGTTAAATCCACAAGATATATTTCATTCTTGTTTATAATAAAAGATAACCAAATCTCCATTTGGAAATCTTGGTAAAATGTCCAAAGAACATATATAATTGGTACATTATGATGGGTATATACATTCTCTTGTAGAAGCTATATGTGGATTCAAATAATTTATTAATTTTAATAATTACTTGAGTATGAATGGATATATGAAATTAATGGGCAACAATTGTGAATTCTATTTGATTTTCAAAGAGTTCATTATTTTTTTTAGAATCAATTTTGGTAAGTAGGTAAAGATAAATTGATCTATTTAAGGTTGAAAATATCATAACGGATTCTTTATTAACATTCAATGGTTTTATGGGATTTTATCTCAAATCACTCCAATATATACACCAAAATGTATAGTGTTACTAAAAGGATAAATACTACCTTATTGTACATGGTAAAAATGAGGATTTTTCAGACATGTCTTCTATTATCTTTTTGCGGAAATTAATTATGGAAAACATTATAACTACAAAACTGAGTACCAATCAAATCATAACATGGTATTCCCTTTGATTTATGGGGTGGAAGGAAATGTGTTTTATTATATATTCAGGCATGGGTCATGAATCATTATTAAAAAATATCAAGAAACAAACTACCACCCTAAGGCATGAAGTGTATCTTTATAAGGTACCCTAATGAAACCAACAAATACTGTATATACTACCCTTCAAACAAACATTTTATTGTTGCAATACCAGTTGTATTAATTGATAAAGAGAATATCCTCAAAGGATGTATTTTATTATTTTTAAACACTAGCTTCAATTTTTATAGTGTTATACATAATTCCACAAATAAATATTCCTAGAGGGTTATACAGTAAGTGCACCTGTAATATTAGTTAAATTCAAGTAATAAATTCAATAAATAATAATAATTAATTTATATTCTAGTTTGATTGATTTACATAATTTAGTCACATGTCATTCAAAAAATATATTGAGTTAAATAATAAATAATAAATATATTTTTCATTTTTTGTTAGAATAATTTTTACAAAATATTTCCTTGAAATAATTCAGTGAATTGTTTTATATTAAATATTTGATATTCAAGGATCGATAAATAATTAAAATGGAAAGCTGACTATGATTAGTGGTCCAATTATAAATAATTTATTTTTATTCATATGATTAATGTGATTCAAGTATCATTTTATTAATAATATTGATATTATTATTAATGTACATTGGGTAGATTAAGAATATTATAAATTTTTAAGGACTTGTGTGGAATTAAAAAACCCTAATACTTCAATAATAAATATCTAATTATATGAAGATATATATATATAAATATATCACATTTATAAAGTGTGTTATTGGGTGTTCACAAAGGATAATAGATATATCAATAGACATATCTTGAGAGGTATATCTATAATGATATCTTGAAATATATCTAGATAGTTTTTTCTATAATGATATCTTGAGATATATCGTGATATATAACTGGAGATATATATATATATATATATACCTATATAAATATATCAAGAGATATATCAATATATATATATATATATATCAATAGAAATATCTAGAGATATATCAAGGGATTTACAAATAGTTTACTCCTACAAATTTTTCACTTATTTGAGAGAGAACCAAGTGTTCTCCCTCTTCAAGAAGAAAATTGTTCCACACAACCCTAAGAAATTCTTGCAATTTGAGACATCTGCAGTAGCTCCCATCGATTCGAGAACATTGATAATATATTAAGGAGCACATGTGGATCCCCACTAGAGAGATTATGTACATGAATCCTGTAGTGAAATGACAGTGTGACAGAATGAATTTCATCAAATCATTAACAAAGGTGTAATTACATGTTGAGTTAATTCTATATCAAATATAAATATAGTATAAATTACATAGGAATATCCTCTTCCCCTAATTATGGTTTATTAATGTAGTTAATTAATCTAATGTTTCATTAGGCATAATCTCACAATCATATAAATGAATCATTTCTCATTATTTATAACTAAAATTAATATTCTTATATCGTTATAGGACTATTACAGTACCACAAAACCTACATTTTTATTGATAATTTCCTTATGGGCTTGGATTAGATGTTATCTATTTTACATATTTGTTCGATATCTATTATATTGTGAATGACTTGTGCTAGAGATGTTTAAGGATCTAAAAATTATGGTCTATTTGGTTCTATTTTATTATGGGATTTAGAAATGGTCGTGGGACCTATTCCTTGTCTACGTGTGATCATATCATTCATGGGGAGTTGTCTTTCAGAGTGTTATTGGTTTTTATTGGCCTTTTATTTTTTGATTACGTACCATTGTGTTCTCTAATGTTGGTGTTTATGGTTTGTTTACCTTGTTATATATTAGGATTCAAAAGGATATTATGAGTAGTGTTGCACATTTTTGTGATTTCGAATTAAAATATGATCATAAGAGTGGACATAACAACATCTCAAGTTGTTGGTTTCTTTAATTTCATTTTCTGAGTATTTTTTCCTCTTTGATTCAAGATGTTTCCTTAGTTGGTGTGTTTTGGATATTTATTAGTGGTTCTACTAAGGAGTGTTGTATTTTTTATCCATGTTCTCAGTCTCACTACCAGATGTTAGGGAGTGGACTAGACCCCTATTAAAAGAGTTTTAAACTCAATAATCCTTTATTTCCAATGTTTTAAATAAATTTATAAGGGTATAAAGTGGCATGTTGGTTATAATTGTGACACCCAAAATGCCAGTAGTTTGATGTTTTTATCGATGATTTGTCCCCATGATTTTGGTGATGTTTCAAGATGGAAGCATGATTTTATCATATAATTTCTAGGGAAATGTGATTAAGAACATGCTTTATGAAACTATTTAATTGAAACAATTCTACCTATATAGGTTTATATAGTGCTTCTCTTCTGCTTTGGTAAACAATTTGACTGAAAGGTGCAACCTTCTCATGTTTGGTAATTATTGTCCTTTACTATTTTTTTATTTGGGGATTTTCCCACACTATTCCCACTATAACCTATCTAACAATGGATCATCCCAAGGGGCTTTTTATCCTCCCAATTTTCTCTATAGTATATTTCAACTAATTTCTTCATTTATTTTTTTTCTAGATCCAAACGATAGGCATAATTTCTTATTTTTTACTTAGTATATTCATATTTTATCAAAGATATCTAATACATGTTGACAGGTGGGACAACATTACATGTTAGTGTTATTCTAAATTATTTTTGTTTGGTTTAGAATGCTTTTACGCCATCCAACAAGACCTAATTCAGTTGTTTCCATCAATGGTTTCATGATTTCTTCATTTGATGTATGTGTTTCTTTTCCATTTTTTCATTTTAATTTATTTAGTTTCATGATATTTCAAATGAATTTGAAAAATAAATTATTTATTTATATGATATTAAAAATCTTATTATCAATGTTTTTCCATGATTTTTTTGGTTTTTTTACTTGAACAATTTGTTTAATTTCTTAGTCTAAGGATACATTGATTAAAAATTGTGTTTTAGGCCTTTTATATGTTTCATGAAATTCCAAATAGGATTTTATTGAAGAAAAATTATTGTTCTTGTTGTTTTAGATCAAAATTTATTAATGAATTTTGATTCTGTTTTGGTTTTAATGGTTTTCTATATTTAAAAATTGTGTTTGGACTTATAGGATTGTTCAATAATTTCATTTAATTAATTGTGCTTCTGTTTTAAGTACCATTAATAATTAAATTTTATATTATTATTTATTATAAATGGTTTTGAAAATAAAATTAAAAAGATTATATTTTATAGTTAATATGTAAAGGGCCAGGTTGGAACTTTGTTAAATTATTTTTGATTGATAGATTGGTAGTGGACTTATTAAGACCTTTTTTATATCTTGATGATATTTATTCTTATCCATGTGAGAGATATATGAACTATGATTCATGCTCCTTCTTATGGGTTGGGGTGCATATTATGTGGAATGCAAGTTGTGGAAAGTATATGATTGTGTTTTTGGTATTTGTCTCTATTATTAACATGTGACTGACATTGGATTAGAAGTGTCCCACCTCCTTTATCAATTACATGATAAAACTTACATCACTATGTGGGAATTCATGGGTTGGTTTCTTTTATAGTTGAGTATTTTCATTGTATAGTGTCACATAGGTGAGTTTCTTTTACCTAAGGGATTTTCCCTTGACGAGGCTAGTTAAGAGCGATTCGTGTGACGATTGATGGATGGTAAGTCCTATAGTTTCCACCAATATACTTTAAGTATAATATATTAATAGTATATATGTTATTTCCTCATTATATGTATCATAGGTCACATTTTCTTTATTCCATGATTTTCAGTTAATTTTTGTATCCATTGGAATAACATTACCTTTGATGTTGTGTTTACCTTATAGTTGAGCATGGATTTTTGTATTTTACCTTTTTTCATTACAGATATTATTTTATGACTTACCTAATACATTTTTATTGTTATTATTATTATTTAAGGGTTTTTAATTTTTTTAAACAAAATATATTTGTTCTTTATAAAATTATATCAAAAATGTTAATGTAAATTTTAATTTATTAATTTCAATAAAAATCATTTAATATTTGTGTTTAATGTGTTTTCTTCTAAAATAAAGGATTTAAAATGAAAACCTATATGATTTTAATTGTTTTAAAACTAGTGGAATTTTTTTATTTTATTTAATGAATTAAATAGACTCATGGTGGTATGTTATTATCCTATAGCTCACACCCATTATAAAAATGTTGTTAGGTATGTAGAAATTGTGTCTTGTGTATATTCTTAGTTCTTCGATTTCATATTGGGTTGGCGTTGTATGACAACCCTTCTTTTATTAAAAACGTAAAAATGATTTATTAAATTAAACTTCACTTGATACAAAAAAGAAGATCGAGAGGTTTAGTGTCTTTTGGGATTAGGATCATTACATAAAAACATAAAACATGAAATACTACATCTTTATTGAAAAATTCCTTTACATGACCACTACATTCCCTCGTACATTGCATTGCATGAGATAACCTGAGGACATGCATAAGTAAAGGGTGAGCTATAATGCCCAATAAGGGGGTACACATGGAATAACACGTGGAGTACAATACATGTCAGACAATAGGCATATCAATAGAGAATAAAAGAAACATTAACATAAAGGCATTATAATCATAACATGGAAATTTGGGAACAACACTTAACATGGAATTAGCATGAGCCAAGGCTCATTGGACATAGAGCCTGAGTAAATCCTCATTGCACATGGAATGTGAGTAAAACCTCATTTCACTTGAACTAGCATTAGTCAACACTCATTGCACATGACGTATCATGGTACTATACTTTACCCAATGCATTGGAGCGCTATAAGAGTGTACCTTTCTTAAACATTTCATTTCATGCATAAGTGTGCCACATGGATCATAAAACATGGATACATTAAACATAATAATTTATTCCACGATAAAGGAATGTGGAATTAATACATGAAACTTTATAATCAATATGTATATTTTCATAAAGGTGAATACCCTTGATGGATAAATGTCCATGTTATTCACTACACAATGGCATTGGCTTAGAAAATCGGTGCGATTTCAGCAGCGTTTCGATGTGACGCAAGAATTCATTAAAAAAGGTTGATGAGAGAGAAAGTGGTTCATCATCATATTTACATGTAATGGACAGTAAGGAGGTCATATAGATACATGTACCAACAATTTTAATGGAATTTAGATTCATGATACAAAAGTATTGCTTGAATGTAAATGAGGAGATAGAAGTTCCTTTCAGAATTTCGGCATAGTAATGGGTGTAAATGGGAGGCATTTAATGAGAGAGAAAGGGGTCTCCCATCATCCAAACATAAAGAGGGCAGTATTAGGGGGTGTGAAACCATACCCCAACATTCATAATTGAAATTAAAAAGGCAAAAAAACTTAATGAAAATTGGAAAAAAATGAGAATTGAAGAAAAACCCGTACATGGAAGTGTGCTTCCAAAGGCTACATAGAGGCTTGTGAGAGGATTCATGGGAGATTGGGGCACCTTGGGAGGATTCTAGAGAGGGTTGGGAAGAGGTTGGACGAACTCCATGGTCTTTGAGTGAGGAGGACGTGGGAGCTTGGGTGGGTTTATATAGGAAAGGTGAGTGAATTCTTTATTATTTAGGTTTGTGTCCCCTTACATTAAATTAATCCAAACCACAAACCATACCATGGTTATTGCCCATGGTTTTTGGAAAAGGGAAGAGGAAAAAAATATTTTATATGGACAATGTCCTAAATTCTTTATATATTAGGGTTTCTTATGTGGGGTGAGTAACAATCCCATGGAAATTAAATTAAAAAGGCAAGGTGTTGAATAAGTTTTGAGGGTCCCATTAATGCATTGAAAAGTAAGTAAAACAAACCAAAAATCACATTATTTTAATTGTAAAACATATATTGGCTGAACATAAAAATAAAAGTGTTTTATTAAATCAATATTGGGTCATTACGATGTAATAAAACACATTATATATTTAAACGATATTTAATTTTTACCCAAAAATTTGACTATCTCCGAAAATTATGAAAAATTCACTATTGGATAATTTCGACGTCATGATTCCAGAAATAAAATTTATTTTATCTAAATAATTTTTTAAATATGATAATTTTTACATTTAAAATAAAAAATAACATTTATCAAGAATTCATGGGTTTTTGGAGAAATTGATTTGAAACCTTAATAAAAATTTTAATTGCATTCATAAAATTATAAGATCATTTATATTTAATAAAAAATAATTTAAAAATATTATTATTATTTTATTAAAATATTATTTAATTCAAAAATACCTTAATTTAATAAAATAGATTTCTTAATTAAATAATAACTAAGAAGACCATTTGTACTCTAAAAACAATTTATAATGTATAAAAAATGACTAGAAATTATATTCATTATTATATACAAAAAAATGTACATGAACATAGTACTACTTATTTATTACATAACCCCATTCAACAGCTACATAAGACCTATGGGTAAGGTGTGCGATGGTGACAGACTCTTGGGGTGGCTCAGATAACATCGCTCGAGTGGTAATTTCAATCAACTTCCACTTTTCCTGTAGACAGTCACGTTCGAGCTTGACATGATGAAGCTCAGCTTGGGCATGGTCAAGGGAAAAGCCTAAAGATGCCACCACTTTTCTGAGCTCTGACAAATGGGCTTCGTATGGGGAAATTCTACTCGATGAGGCCACCACTTCCTTTTTCTGAGTAAATTGGATTTGTTAAAGTCCTATATTTATACTAATCATGTGATCAATGTTCAACGATTATATTAGCAACGGTCAAAATTTTTAACATAAAACCAACAAAGTTGACATTTTATATAAACATAAAGAGACATTTAATTAGATCAAGAGGGTTTTCCATTAATGAAACATTGAGTCATTACAATATTCCCCCTTAAGAAATTTCTCCCTCAAAATTTTCCTTTTCCCACTCTAAAACAAATGTGGGTAACTCAACATCATCATATCCTCCGACTCCCATGTTTCTTTTTCAAACTTCGGGTTTCTCCACAACACCTTGATAAGGGGAATTGTCTTATTTCATTGAACTTTCTCTCTACGATATAATATCTTCACTGGTTTCTCCTCATAAGAAAGATCATCTTCCAGTTGCACCACATCAGAAGAGAGTACATGTGAAGGGTCCGGTATGTACTTCCTTAAGAGGGATACATGAAATACATCATGTACTTTGTCCGTGGCAGGTGGAAGTTCTAGTCGATAGACCACAGCCCCGACATGATTAAGAATCTCTAAGGGGCCGATGTACCTTGAAATTAACAACCATTTCTTTCTAAACCTCATGACCTTCTTCAACAAAGATATGCGTAGAAACAACATGTCTCCATCTTTAAACTCAAGGTCTCATCGACGATTATCTGTATAACTCTTCTGTCAACTCTGAGCTGTCTTGATATGCTGTTGAATGGTTTTCACATTATCCACCATTTCTTCATCCATTTATGGTTTAAGCAGCTTACGTTCACCGATCTCATACCAACATGCCAGTGTTCTGCACCTTTTCCCATACAGGGATTTATATGGTTCCATTTGGATGCTCAAGTAGAAACTTTTATTATAAAAGAACTCAACCAGAGGAAGATATTGATACCATACTCCTTTAAATTCCATTGAGCACGCTGTCAACATATCCTCAAGTTTTTGGATAGTTCGCTCAGATTGGCCATCAGTTTTAGGATGATAGGCCGTACTAAAGTTCAGTTCAGTATTCAGAGCATGTTGAAGTCTCTTCCAAAACATAGAGGTGAATCCCGGATCTCGGTCAGACAAAATAGATAGTGGTACTCCATGCAACCTTACCACTTACCTGATATATATCCATGCCAGTTGATCCAAATAGAAATCCTCTTGAATAGAAATGAAGTGTGCAGTCTTTGTATGATGATCCACAACAACCCAGATTGCATTGTTGCCTTTGGATGTCCTTGGAAGTCCGGTGACATAGACCATGGTGATGTTCTCACATTTCAATTCTGGTATGGGAATGGTTGAATCATCCCCTTAGACTTCTGCATCTCTGCCTTCACTTGCTGACACACCAGGCACATTGATGTATATTCAGCGATCTCCTTCCTCATATTATCCCACCAAAAGTGTTCTCGGAGATCTCAATACATCTTTGTCCTCCCTGGGTGAATAGAAATATTTTCACTATGTGCATCCTCCAAAAGTTCCTTCTTCAGCTCTGGACTTGATGGAACACATAGTCTTTGCCCAAACTGCACAATTCATTCTTTATTAACATTAAACTCCGAGGATTTCCATTTTTGGATAGCTTCCAATTTTTATTGAATTCCCACATCATCCATTTAAGCATCCTTTAACCTTTCCCAAAGAGATGGTTGAGCAATCATTTGTGAAAGGATTGATGGTTTTACATTCTTTATGATTCCCACATCCATATTCATCAAGTATAAGAATATTGGATCCTTCTCAATTCTAATCATTGATAGAATTGTTGGGTCCTTTCTACATAGGGCATCTACCACCTTGTTCGCTTTCCTAGGGTGGTAATGTATTGAACAGTCATAATCCTTGATGAGCTCTATCCATCATCTTTGGCGCATATTATGCTCTTTCTGTGTTAATATATATTTAAGACTCTTGTGGTTAGTATATATCTCACATTTCTTTCCATAGAGATAATGTCGCCAGATTTTCAAGGCAAAGATCACCGCCTCCAACTCCAGATCATGCGTTGGATAGTTTCGCTCAAGGATTTTCAACTGCCTTGAGGCATAGGATAAAGCTTTATCATTCTACATTAGCACACATCCTAATACCTTCTTTTAAGCATCACTAAATACCAAAAACAGTTCCCCACTTGTGGGTAAAGTGATCTCGGGCGCAGTGATAAGCCTCCTTTTCAACTCCTTGATGATTTCTTCGCATTCATCACTCCAAGCAAACATTACTCCCTTTCGAGTTAGCTAGGTAAGTGGGTTGGAAAATCGTGAGAAATTTCTCACAAATCGTCGATAATATCCAGCTAACCCCAAGAAGCTACGGATATCCGTTACCGATGTTGGCCTCGGTCATCCCTCAATTGCATCTTTTTTTGAGGGGTCCACAGATATCCCATTGCTTGTGATGATATGGCATATGAATGAGACCTCCTTTAACTAGAACATAATCATTCTAAACATTCCATAGAGCTTCTCCTTACACAAAGTCTCTAGTACAGTTTTTAAATTCTCCTCATGATCCTCCTTGGTTTTGGAGTATATTATAATATCATCGATTCGTGGGATAGGATACTTGTTCTTTATCGTGATTTATTTAGGTTCACGATAATCGATGAAAAGCCGCATTGACCCATCCTTCTTCTTGACGAAGAGGACATGTACACCGCATGGTGAAGCACTTTGGCGTATAAACCCTTTATCAAGATTCTCATGTAGTTGTTTCTTCATCTCTTCAAGATCTACAACAGCCATTCTATATGGATTCTTGGATATTAGTAGTGCCCCAGGTATAAGTTCAATTGAGAACTCAACAACTCTTCTAGGTGGAAGACCAGGCAGTTCCTCGGGAAACAATTCAACGAATTCCATCACAATAGGCATTTTTCATGGATGGTTTCTTCCTTGGACTCAATCATCTGAGCTATATAGGAATTCGCATAAGGCAGTAATATCCATGATTGAGAAGATGGAGCTAAAGGAGATTCATCTTCCTCATGACATTTGTAAAGAATTAGGGGTCGACTCTCCATATGGAGTGTGATTTCCCTCTCCCAACAATTTATGTTGGATATATATAAGGAAATCCAATCCATCCCAAGAATTGCATCAAATTCCACCATAGGGAATATGATGAGGTTTTCCAGGAAATTCAATCGACATATTATAACAGGGGAGGACTTATATTCATGGGATGAAATGATTTCCCCATTTTCTGTACCCACCGACATCTTTACTTCCATGATTTGTGGTGGTGCTGGGATTGTTCTACTAAACATTCAAGATATAAAAGAATGCGTAGAACATGAATCAAAAAGTATGTTTTCTATTCATGAATGAATTACTAGCATACATATCACCGCTTCATTTTCGGGGTTCACTTCGGTAGAAGTGATGGAAAAATATCATCCTTGATGCCTCGGAGGTTGTTGGTTGTCTCTGAAAAACCTGGTATTAGGGCATTGATTTGCAAAATAACATGGTTCTTTTCATTTGTAGCATTGAACAATGCGTTGAGGTTCGAACGGAGTGTTCCTATCCTCTGTCGCAGCTGCGGGTCTTTCTTGCCGACAGTTAACAGCTAGGTGCCCTTCTCTTCCATAGCGGAAGCATTTTCTTGTCCCCTTAAGGCAATTTCCAGGGTGCTTCTTTCTGCACATTTGGAAAGTGGGGTGCTGGATCTTCTTAGAACCATTGGATTTATCCATCGGACCACCAGCACTGAAGTCCACCTTACGCATCTTGTCCCCATGATACCCCTGTGATTCCCTGATCTCCATTTCGACCTTGAGGGCACATCAGACAATTTCCTCATAGCTGTCGAAGTTACTGATCGCTAATGCTTTTCACAAGCTAGGCTTCATCCCACCAAAGAAGCGGTCAACCTTGAATTAGGGGGTAACGACAAAGACGGAAGCATATCGTGAAAGCCTCGTGAAGTTTTCCTCCTACGCTCTAACAGATTCATCATATTTTTTCTTGAGGTAAAGGATGTCCATTTCCATCTTAATCTGGGGGGTGCGCGGAAAATATTTATCGAAAAAAATCTTCCAGAAATCCTTCCATTCCAACGCCACGATCTCCTCCTCAGGCTTGGTATATTTTATCAACTTCCACCATTGATCAGCTTCACCCTCAATATGATAAGCCTCCAGGAGGACCTTCTCTTGTCAAGAACATTAGAGGATGGAGAATATCTTTTCAATGGAGTTTCTCCATTGTTCAGCTATCGTGGGATCAGATGATCCACTAAAAGTAGTAGGCCTTTGTCTCATGAAGCTCTCGATAGCGATTTTTTCTTTCTTAGGGGGGTTGAACGTTCTTCTAGACCTGTGATTCTATTCAAAACATGAGTTAGATGTGAGAGAAGCATGAAAAAGTTCGTGATTCCCGCTCCCATTCGATTGGGCATCTCATTAGTACAATCATCACACTGATCTCACAACGGTTGTTAGCCTGATTCCTCCTGTTACCATCCATTGGCTGGAATAAAAGGAAAGTTAGGGGTAAAACATAAAGGGTAATCAAAAGAAAAAAGTTTATGACTTATAAATAAACTTTTATTTCCTTACTCAAGAGTCTATATGCTTCAATCTAGGATTTTCATGGTCTACTTTCTAACATATATTCGTAGGGTCATTTTTTTAATTCCCCTAATAAGGGTTCATACTAAGATTTCGAATTTATCAAAACATATCCCCCATGAGTTTCATAACCAAGAGTGAAGCAAGGCCCATTTTTGTGCACCAGTTCCCGTTCGAGACTAGCTCAAAGCGGTGTTTTCGGGTTTTACCCCTAGGATACATCTATTCCAGAGCTGCCTCTACCTGTTCGTATTCAGACGTGGATGTATTTATTTGATAAACCACTTACACTATACTTACCAAAACATAGGTATGTTTTTATTATACGTAGTCTTGTATGTAAGGCATTACTAGGGTTTTCTAATCCCAAAAATAACTAAACCTATCCTCTGATACCAACTATGACAACCCTGCTTTTATTACAAAATTAAACCAGATTTATTACATTAAACATCACTTGATACAACAAAGATCATCAGGAGGTTTAGTGTATTTTTGGATTAGGATCATTACATAAATACATAAAACATGAAAAACGACATCTTTATTGAAAACGTCCTTTACATGACCACTGCATTCCCTCATACTTAGCATTGCATGGGATAACCTGAGGACATGCATATGAAAATGGGGAGGTATAAAGCCTAGTAAGGGAGTACACATAGAATAACATGAGGAATAAAATACATGTTAGAAAATAGTCATATCAATAGAGAATAAAAGAAACATGAACATTAGGGCATGATAAACCATGATAATCATAACATGGAAATGTGGCAACAACACTTAACATGGAAGTAGCATGAGCCAAGGCTCATTGCCCAAAGAGCATGAGTAAATCCTCATTGCACATGAAGCACGAGTAAACCCTCATTTCAAATGAATTAGCATGAGTCAACACTCATTGAACATGATGTATCATGATACTATACATTACCCAATGCATTGGAGCTCTATAAGGTCACACCCATCTTAAACATTTCATTTCATGCATAAGTGTGCCTCGTGGATCACAAAACATGGATACAATAAACTTAATAATTTATTCGACGATAAAGGAATGTAGAATTCATACATGAAACTTTATAATAAATAAGTAAATGTGCATAATGGTGAATACCCTTGATGGATAAATGGGCATGGTATTCAGTACACAATGGAATTGGCTTAGAAAATTGGTGCGCTTTCGGCAGTGTAACGACGTGATCTTAGAATTCATAAAAAATGGTTGATGTGAGAGAAAGTGGTTCCTAATCATATTTACATGTAATGGACAGTATGTAGTTCATATATATACATTTACCAACAATTTTAATGGAATTTAGATTCATGATACAAACGTATTGCTTGAATGTAAATGGGGGGAGAGAAGTTCCTTCCGGAATTTTGGCATAGTAACGGGTGTACATGGGAGGAATTTAATGAGAGAGAAAGGGTTCTACCATCATTAAAACATAAAGAGGGAAGTATGAGGGAGGTGTGAAACATTACCCCAACATTAATAATAGAAATTAAAATGCAAAACAAAGTAAAAAAAATTGGACAAAAATGAGAAAGGAAGAAAAACCCTTACTTGGAAGTGTGCTTCCAAAGGCTTGAGAGAAGCTTGTGAGTGGCTTCATGGGAGCTTGGGGCACCTTGGTAGGATTCTAGAGAGAGTAGGGCAGAGGTTGGACGAACTCCAAGGGCTTTGAGTGTGGAAGAATCGGGAGCATGGGTGGGTTTATATAGGAAATGTGAGGGAATTCTATATTATTTAGGTTTGGGTCCCCTTACATTAAATTAATCCAAACCACAAACCATCCCATGGTTTATTCCCATGGTTTCTGGAAAAGGGAATATAAAAGAAATATTTTATAATACATAAGACCGAACTTCTTAAAATATTATGTTTTCTTATGTGGAGGGAGTCACACTCCCATGGAAATTAATTTAAAAGGAAAGTTGTTGAATAAGTCTTGAGGGGTCCATTAATGCTTTGAAAAGTAAGTCAAACAAACCCAAAATTAAAATTTTTTAATGGTAAAACATATATTTTCTGAACATAAATATCATAGTATTTTATTACATCATTTTTGGGTCATTATGATGTTATAGAACACATTATATATTTAAACGGTATTTAATTTTTAACCAAATATTTGACTGTCTCATAAAATTATGAAAAATTCACTGTTGGATAATTTTCACATCCTGATTCCAAAAATAACATTTATATTATCTAAATAATTTTATAAATATGTTAATTTTCACTTTTAAAATAAAAATCGACATTTATCGAGAATTCACGGGTTTTGACAGAAATGGATTTCAAACCTTAATAAAAAATTTACTTACATTCATAAAATTATAAGATCACTTATATTTAATAAAAATTAATTTAATAATAATAATATTTTATTAAAATATTATTTAATTCAAAAATCCAATAAATTAATAAAGTAGATTTCTTAATTAAATAATAACTAAGAACACCATTTGTACTTTAAAAACTATTTACAATGTATCATAAATGACTAGAAATTATATTCATTATTATATAAAAAAATAATGTAAATGAACATAGTACTAATTATTTGTTACATGACCCCTTAAAACAGCCGCATAAGACCTAAGGGTAAGGAGTGCGATGGTGAAAGACTCTTGGGGTGGCTCGGATAACATCGCTCGAGTGGTAATTTAAATAAACTTCCACTTTTCCTGTAGACGGCCACGCTAGAGCATGACATGATGAAGCTCACCTTCGGCTTGGTAAAGTGAAAACCCCAAAGATGCCACCTCTTTTCCGAGCTCCGACAAATGGGATTTGTATGGGGACATTCTTATGGATGAGGCCATCACTTCCTTTGTCTGAGTAAATTGGATTTGTTATATTCCTATATTTATACTAATCATGTGATCACTGTTGAACGACTATATTAGCAACGGTCAAAATTCTTAACATAAAACCAACGAAGTTGAAATTTTATATAAACATAAAGAGGCATTTAATTAGATCAAGAGGGATTTCCATTAATGAAACTTTTTGTCGTTACATGTTGCTCTAGCATGGAAAGTGGGTGTAGATGTTTCTTCATGGTGATGAATTTATTTTCACATGGATTTTGTGGTTCATGTTGGATTTCATCATCAATAACCCTATTTTAATATTTTTTTGTTATTATATTTATAAAAAATTATTATAACTTATATTTTAGTGGTAATGTCCTTATTTTATTTATCTATAATCTCATGTTTCAAATGATATTTTGATTCTTAAGATTGAACTTATCAGAAAAAATTCACTTGTGATACTCGGGCCCTTTTCTCTAGTATAGGGTGATCATGAAATTTTATGAGGCATTGCACTAGGACTTCATGGGTGCCACATCAACTGGTAGTCTAGTCGAGTTCATTAAAATAATCATTTAAGTTATAGGGTTGTGTAATAAATAGTAATAATTAATTTTAAAATTATGTAAAAGATATAAAATAAGTCCATTTTTAGTTTGGATTGTCTCGGTTTCTATTAGAGGGGGGTGTAGTAATTTTTTGGGGATTAAGACCACATATCAATTCTGAAAACACTAGGAATAAGCCTAAATTTATGAAAAAATACTAAAATTATTTTAAAGTATAGAATGTGTTTTATTAGAAGTTGTTTCCCTCTCTTGAAAAAAAAATGTTAATATGGGATCTACATCATATGAACCTTGGGGTAATAACCAGAAAAATGGATTATTTCATATTAAATCATCCTTTACTCAGTGAATAATCTTTTTCCTAACCACACACACAATATCTCACTCCTTGTGGTAATTATTTGTTTGATTTACGTACTAATTATAAACCATTGTGATTTATTTTAATATATTATTATATATATTATAGGTTAGAAAACATAAAATTAAAATAACCATATATAATTAAAGTAAAAACCAAAAAATTCATAAGTGATTGTGTATATTTCAATTATGATTTATTCCTTCTATTCTAACAGTTTACCTTTCAATATTCTTTTTAAATTAAGTATAATCATATATAACATTAATCTTGTTTTCGAAATGGATATAAATATGATGGTATGACTTAACAATAGGTGTAATGGACCATGTGGAAATGTTCCTAATGAGAAACCAAATGGTATGGGAGTTAGAGAAAAAATTCTCATATCAATTCACACCCATGTATCTCAAAAAATTAATAATAATTAAAATTATGTTTAGCACCTGATTGCACCTTGTAAAGTTAAATTTGTTTTTAAATCATTCAGGTTGCAATTTCCACCATCCTCCTTTTGGTATTTCAATATATTTATAATTTATTAATTCACTAATTCAATAGAGAAGATATTGTTGACATCCAATGCTCAGAACATGAGACGGTTGTTTTAAAATGTTATCATTTGGAGGGTGATGGCTTCCATTGTTGAAAACTCATTAATAATATGATGCAAAAAATAAAAAATTTCACATAATAGAATGGGAGGAGTTTAATAAAATATTATACACATGATATTTTCCCAAAACTCTTCACATGAAAATAGTGCGATAATTCCTTGATCTAAATCAAATGGTGAATGATTCCATTGGTTCTTATGAATAAAACATCACACGAATCACAAGGTACACATCCAATTTTATTACCTAAACTGAAATAAAGATCAATCATCTATATAGTATCCTAAATAAAGTATTTTAAATGATGTATCTATAAGAAGTATATGTATAAATAAATAAAATTTTCTATGTGAAATTACAGAGGAAATAAAAACAAGATGCTTTCATAATTCCCATTGATTTGGAGGAATGAGAAGGAAAACGAAGGTTTCATTGAAACTGTAATGAGAAATTTCATATAATAATGAATACTCTCTAACCAATATACCAAAAATATGGGAATAATATCCTAATAAATTTCTGGAAAGGGATGACTCGTTTTTTAAATTATAGAAGTACAAGACACCGAGATCATGAATGTCACAAAGAGATATAGTAGTTGGTCAATGAAATTATTGATTTAATGTCCTTACCTAATACACCCTCACAATATAATTTTTCATGTTTATGGATTTTACACATTAAGTAAATAAATTATCCAAAGAATTGGATAAAGAGGATAATATGCATCAGCATCCTACCAGATCAATGTATCAAGGAAGAGAATATGCAATAAATAATTTTGACGTGGAACAGCATAATTAATTGGTTCCTTGTAAACATATTACATAGTATTCATCCATAAATGTATTATTTTATTCAGATTCTTTACATTATTATGTACCATCATTTTTCTATGAAATTTGATTCATCACCTGAAGAATGGGATGTTAAATTATTAGTGAAACAATTCGTGGTGAAATGATTACATGAAATTTATATAAATATTCTATAATCATGGTTATTGGGAAGTTAATTATTTCATATTTTTTTCCACTTCCCTTGGTATAATTAAATGTGATGATATTGGACATTGATTTTTTATTTTATGAATTCTATTTTATAGGAATGCTACTGGGCCGATTAGCCACATGGCCTCAAAATTGCCTCCATGTATTCCAGATGATACAATCTAGTAGTGATGTTTTATAATGGTATGGTTGGGAGACCGAACCCTCATGATTATAGTGACACAAAACTATGATAATGGATTAATAAAATAGTGTAAAAATAATTCAACAATGGAATAATAAATTTTAGAATAATAATATACATAATAATATATTCATAAATAAAAAAATATGCATATCTAGTATCATATAAAAATGATTTCATGATTGTATACTATACAAAATGAGAATATAATGTAATAAACAAGCATGCATATAATACATTACCAAAAAATTAACAATTGACTGCAATTTAACTCTAAATGAGTTACGAGAATAATCTCAGTCTATTGATCCCATACATAATCCTTCTATTGATAATTAGGTGTCCAATGCTAGGTGATTCCTCTTATCATAACCTACATCCACAAAGATTTTTTGTGAACTAATATGAGGCTTGATATGGGTATGTGATAATCATAGAATGTCACTACCAATGACGTATAACACTATCTAGTGTTTGAATATAATGATTAGTGTGTAGGAATAATGAATAATGGTGATAAATAAATAAACAATGTTAGTCAAAGTTCCTTGTGGAACACTGATCTGATTCCACCTTCTTTGGAATAATCATAAATTTCATTAATCAATTATTAATTGGGATTTAATTGTATTATTGTCTTGGGACCAAAATTCATAGTCATGAAATCCCCTAGATATTCACACTCATATATGGAATCAATAAGTCCCAAATAATTTAGAACTGAACAATGGAAATTGAAATTAGAGCCATGTACGGAAAGAGTTGGCTGACTCCAAGTATGTTATTTAACATAGAAGATGGTTAGTTAAATTAATTTAATTATCATCTTATCACATCCAAGTCATTCCACATAGGGAACCACAATATAATTATAGGTTTGATATAAACACATCACCGTACAAGCCCATACATGGAATTCCACATAGGAATCAATGTATCACTTGGGCACGGTATAATGCCATAGCCTCTGGAGCACAACCTTTGAATTCCATATTGGGAACACAAGTTTTTCTCTGTTTATAATGAAATAATCTTCCCTCTAATATCATCATTGGTATTCCACATAGGGAGCCCAAGTACCACTAGTTTCATGACATTACAACACTCGCCATGTGATCCCATACAATGTGTTCCATATAGTAATCAATGTGTCTCCCACCACATAATATATTTCCACTTATAATTATTTTTAATTTAATAATTCTTGATGAACCCATCCAATGTATTTTGACTCAAGATACTTATATAACCCTCCTCAAGTCATGTTGGATAGTCATAGTTTACTAATTATCCTGTACCATTTAACTATTTACAAATTCTAATTTGTAAATATTAAATTATAATTGAAAACATGGGTATAATGAAATAATAATAAAAATCCAAGGCCATAGGGACATGGACTCTCCATTCCCTCTATTCTGTAATTTAATTTACATTTCATTATTTTAATTATAACATCACAAATATAATGAAAAAGTAACATACCCAATAAGGTGATTAAATAACATAATAAGTAAATTTTCATATAACTTATTTCAAGAGGCACGTAATTGGTGGTTATAATTCTATTTTTCAACCATTAATGGTGTTAAACGTCCTCATATGTCATGTACATTAAGGACCATACATTTAATATATGATAAAACTAATTTCAAGAAGCGACACATACGAGGTTCATTTTGCAACACTATGGTGGAATGTATAAATGGATAGACATTAATAGAAAAAACTAGACCACATACATTATCTTGGTAGAAGACACTTTATATCATAGCATATTAAGATTTGAGACTGAACAAGAGAAATCAAACAATATTCAAATGCACAAAAAGTAGGTAATATTATGTCTCAAAAATTTACAATTTCATATAGAATGGTAGATAAAGTAAAGAATCTAGAGTATTAAATATATTACCATGATAGATTTAACATGATACACATCAAGTGATTTCGGTGTCATATGAGGGAGGAGGCCCAATGCCTAGAAGGGGAAATTAAAACTCGAGTGAGAGGGAAGAGGTTTTTTGTGTGTGAAAATGGGGGAACAAGGGAGGAGTTAAGATAAATAGAAATACAGGGAATTTGGTAATTTTAATAATTTTTACGAGGTCAATGGTATAACCAAATGATTTCCCAAACCATGAGGAAAACATGAAAAGTCACTATCTAATGATACACACACCTCACACAGTTTACATACAGTTAGAAAAACAATTTACACACCATGTGAATAACCCCATTAGCCATTTTCACCATTTTACAAGTCCTCACAACCTCCTCACTCTTTTTTTCAAATCAATATTTTCCTTATTGAAGACACATAGTTAGGTCTCATGGTTACTAATAACTAAGGGAAAACTATGTAAGCATTTATATTTCCACAAAAATTAGAGCTTTGGGCTTTGAAAAAGCCCAAAAAATACTAGAATCAATCCCAAAACTCTCAAGATCATTTATTGGAGTAAAGAATAGTATTAAATACAAAATCAGAGGATGCATACCTCATTAAAAATGAAAAATCATACAACATAACCACCCTTATTCAACACATCCCCATGAATCCCTTCATGGTGTGTTAAAGCATCAAATGATAATAGTTATGGGAATTGAATATTTACAAATCTCTATTGCTTCTCTGCCATTACCTATACATAGAAATGCTACCATAACTTCATTAATAGAGAAACTGAACGGCCTTAGAGAGCCTTCATTCTCTAATCTCCAATACGAATTAAGAGTTCCTCAAAAGTAGAATCAACATCCAACACAATCTCATTTGGTTGATGTTTATGAGATAGGTCAAAATAATAATGATGTAACTAATAAGAATGAAATAAATCATCCATACCCATATATCTCCGAGGAAGTGTTATATAATATGTTACTGATCTGAAACACTCCAAAATCTCAAAAGTTCTAATTAATCTAGGTGATAGATATCCCTTCCTTTGAATCTATCTATTCCCCAATATGGGATAAACAATTAATAAGACCGAAAAATCAACCTTGATATTAAATGTTAATTGATGGAGATTATTATAATAATTTTTTTCTATATTCAGTTATTTTTATATTCTTCCTAATAAGATATACCTTCTCTGAGGTCCCTTGAATGAGAAGAGGCCAAAATATCACTACCTATCATACCTCTAACAAGCACATTTTTTGATTGAATGACCTACCATATAGGGCCCCAAAATGTATACATCTTTATATTAACATGGAAGCTGTAATTATATGTGATTTTAAAAATAAGTTAGTTATTCAACTATAAACCATAGAAAATCAATGATTCGTGATTGGACCATATCCTCTAACACCTAAACCATACAGATATATTTATTGTTTGTCTAAGGGAAATAAGTATTATATAGAATTACCATTATGCCATGTTTCTTCAATACCCCCTTCCAAAACAATGAAATAAAACAATTTTCCCTATCAGATATGGAATTATGTGGTACCCCATAACGGAATATGATCCCCCTAACATATTTCAACGAAACACCATCAACTAAAAAGGCCTCCCATATTGGTAGGATGTGAGATAACTTCATCAAACTACTAATGATCACCTGTGTTATGTCACATACATTTGTGTACCTAGGTAATGTCATCAAAAAATCCATAGTGACTCCGTCACATTTCCACCCAAAAATGGGAAATGTTTGTAAAATTATAATAGTTCATTGGTGTTCCGTATTTATCTTTTGACATGAAGAATACCACATAAAAAAACCTATAATATCTATCTAATTATTTCACTACCAATACTAATTCATGGCACATGTTTGTATGATCATAAATTATTTCCCAAGAGTAGGCATGTGACCCTTATATAAACTCCTCATGTATGTCCTCCATAATCCATACCCGCTCCTGAATGTGATTTAAATCATTCCCATCAATGACCCAACCAATAAATGGGTCCTCTCCAGATACACTCTTCCTTAGGACTATTCCATTGGAATTAGAAATCTTCCTCATCTCCACTATCTCCTATGATGAAGATGGAAATGGTAATGATGCAAGTAAAAGATTACCATAATGGTCATGTGCCTCCTAGTTCTTATCCAATAACATTTGAATCAACTTCCATTAATTAGTATCCTCTTCAAAGGAATATTTATAAGTCTTTATACTCAAAACAACTACCTCAACTTTTCCCTTTTCTGGAATATAAGAAATCTTGATGTTGAGTTTCTGTAGGTATTCAAACCATCAATGATTTATAGGGTTCAGTTCACATTTTGTGCATACGTATTTAATAATTTTTCGGTCTATAAATACAACAATCCAATTTCCCATAAAATAATGCCTCTTTAAATATTATTCATTTACCACAGTTACCAACACGAAATAATGTGTCGGGTAATTCCACTGTTGGGGTTTCAACTAACAAGGACCATAAACCACGACTCTCTCACCATATATGAAAACATCCACTATTTTGTTGCTTCAAGAATTTTAATTATATATATTGATTATTTTTTGATCTTCAAAAAACAATATCAGTGTTATAGTAGACCATTATTTCAAATCCTAAAATAATTTCACACATGATATATGCTAATCAAATTTAACACCATTCATAGTAAATATCATAATTGGATCTACAAGGTGGGAATATTTCAATATATATCTCTTATAGTATCCATATAATCCCCAAGAAACTCTATATATCAATGATTTTCATAAGATACTTCTATGTAACAAAAACTATCATCTAATATTGGTTAAAAGATACTCATACCACTGAGATGATATAACTGAGAAATTTGACATTATCAATACAAAAATGATATTTTGTGAGAATGTAATTAAACCTGTGATATCTAAGTGTTATCATTAGGATATCAAGGTTCTTGGTGCATCATGTTGAGTGATTGTGTACACCAATATTTCATCCATGAATACTACCGCAATATTTTATATGTAATTGTGGGAAGCCTAATTCAATATTCCCTTGAAAACTACTAGTGCATTGGTGATATGAACAACATGACCAAATACTCGTACAAGACATATATACTATGGAATGTTCTAAATGATACATATGAAGGCCTAAATCATACCTAATGGTAGCCTTACCAGAAATAAATATTTGAAATAATTTGAGCTCATTATATCAGGTGAAATAGGTCATTAATAAGAGACATGTGATACCAATTCATAATAGTGTGATGACTCTATTTTCAATAATCCATGAAAATTATGAGTGTTTTATCCATCTTCTTTGTGAAAATGACAGTCAAACACCAAGGAGATGTACTGGGCCAAATTGACCCATTGGATTCTAAGTCCTCTATTTATCTATTAATCTCTTGAATCCCTATAGATTCCATCCTATAAGGATGGATAAAATCCATTTTAGATCCTATAACTGTCTCAATAGAATTATATACCTCCCTCATAATAGGTATTCCAAAAACATTCTCTGGGTAGGGGACCCTAAAATGATACACTATGGGTGGTAATTATATATAATTTATTCCTTGATCATCTCAAAAGGGTCTAGTAATATGGGTTATCTCTCCACCCATCCCATGATTCTTTGGTGAAACACTTTATTTTCGGACATCCTGCTCACCTTTAATAATATAGTTACCACCCTTTATTGATGAATATGACACCCTTTAGTGAAAGAAATCGTTAAGAGCGCGTAGTGGAACCAACTAGTACATACCGATAATGATATCAAAACCTAACATATTGAGTAAATGAGGTTTCATATAACTTTATAGCCTCTTATCTCTAGGGTGACACCAAACCATAACATACACATTCAGATCACACTACCAACAAAGTATCATGGGTCGTGCATCACATAAGTACTATATCTCTAGACCAAGGAATTCTATAACAGTAACAAATATAAATGAATTCAAACATATAATATTAAATAAATAAGATATAAGATTTGAAGTCACTAAAACCATATCATCTACTATAGATGTCTGAGTGCGTGGCTCGTCTAGTAAGGCTATTATCCGTGTAGCTCTCCATATCCATATCATTGAGCTACATGCTGACAAATCTATGAAAGCCTGCTCTTCTGGAACCATGTCTCATAAGATAGGGTTCCACAGCCACATCCATCTCCTTTTCCTAATCATCCAGTAATATTTTATAATTCTGCATTAGTTCTTCAGCTAATACCAATCCTAGTCGTGGGGTCAGTGAATTAACTCTCTCGATAGGCAGTAGAGAAAATGTTCTTCAAAAACAATTAATATGACCGTATTTTACAAGATCAGGACTCAATTTGGTCCTTTTTATACATGTATTTCTTATGTCCAAGTATACCGCATCGACGAATAACCATATAACATTCATTGTATTTATATGACTATTTATTCATCAATAACTATACTCATGGTGAAATTTCATATCATTAGAAAGATTATTTCCCTATCTCGATATTGAAGCTCCCTAGCCCACACTGTCATATTCCATCAAATTAATATTAGTTATAATAGACATGTTTAATATTTTAGAAATGGTATTCAACTGTAAAACATTAAACTAGGATCAGATAGATTAAATGATTATTTCTTCAAAATCATCTCACTATCACCAACTCATTACCAGCAAGAGATACTGTGAAGTGTTGGAGCTCGGAAATGTGAGATGAATAGTAAAGTATACACATTTAACCCCATTAAAGGAGAATAAATTCTCTGTTGTGGTCATGCCATAGCATATGTGGAAATAAATAATCCTAAATGGCCATTGGGAAGTCCCTTCAGAGCACATCCTGATGAAGGCCTGCATGGGTAATAACATCCTACTGACTCTTGGTTGAATCATGAAGCGTGTATGATACAAGATTGATCCTCTTATCTTGAGATGTCTCTAAATTCTAAGAGATATATAATAGGGACTATATCAATGATTATATATCCAATGTACAACCTTCCCTTAAAAATGTAAGAGGGTTTTTCTACTAGGACTGTCACGTCATCTATGCCATAGTAGGGTAAGGCCATGTGGCTCCCTTCATAGACAACATAAACTATAATATTTCCAATTGAATCTGACCATTTGTTGCCAGATTAGGAATTAAAGGAGGTTCCCCATGTCGCACTACATCCAGTAATACTTATGGATTAGGACCCACTATCTCTATAGTATCGTCATCATCACCTTCTTAGAACTCGACCCAAGTCCATAATGGTGTCATATTTGTACTATTCACTAACACATGCCTCAAAATAGAATTCGATAACAAAAATATTAATGATATAGATTTAAGATAGGTGCATTACCTTCCTATATAAGAGTCACACACAATATTCTTCTCATAAATCTAAGTCCTGGTAGTTTGAAAATGTCATTATTGCCACAATATACACATCCTACTTCCCACTAATATAGTTTATTTAGGTCCACGTTCTTATATCTTATAAAATTTTTCACAGTATATGGAGTTTAAATTGCATGGTATAAAAGAATGAACCCTTCAAATCACAATTGGAATCCCCATTAAATTGAAACCATTTAATTATGATTTTAAATTAATCACGTTCATACTCATATATATATATATATATATATCATTGTTTAGTAAGATTAGTCACTATTCATAGGTAATAAAGGATTACTAATTATAAGACGTAGTTTGTATGTCATGTAACTACAACCAAACCCTTACATCCATTATTATGATATTACAATCCATATACGATGATTCAAATAGTTTAATCTCTATTCCTGAAATATATATACTTACATTCATTATAAATTACAATTGGAATTCTTGTACATAAAATCAACTTATGTTTCAATCCGTGAAACCAATTGTTCATTTTTCTATCATATTCTAATTGGTTAGTTAATTTTTCGATATCATGACTTGGGTGAAATCACTGTTTTGGTTGATGTATCCACGATACATAAAAAAATTATCCTTTCCCTGAAATAAGTTATTGCACATTTATAAATATATCAGTCAATACACATACGGTATGATGCATGGAATGCACATAGTGAAATAAATATGGCTAGGAATATGTTTGACATGTGAATATTTATGAACCTATAATGATTCATGATAAACACCTTGTGGTCACAATATTCAAAGTATATAAGATAATCCATAGAAATAAACTACACAAAACATGTTCATCAACCAATGATGAAATTAAAACAACTGTTATAAGAACAATACAGAACAATGAATTCCATCACAGGTAACTTGGATTTTGTATTATATGTGGGTTAGCTACTCCAAATCATAATTTCATTACCAAATTATAACACATTTATATTCTAATGAATTCAAAAATAAATAGTAGTTAAATGGTGAAATTTGTTATTGATTCCACTTTATGACATTTTTTGTTTGGTTCATAGGTATGTGACCATTCCATCTAGCCACATGGCCTCAATCATGCCTCCTCGTATTCTATAGGCTACATAATAGAAGATAGAGTATATGATGGTATAGTCGGAAAACAATACCATAATGATTATAATGTCATGATAATTTGATAAAGGATAAAAAATTTGTTGAAAAATAATACAATAGTTTAATCCTAACATCCAGAATAATTAGAAGTAGTAAAATAACATCATAAATAAAAAATATCAATATCTTGAATCATATAAAAAGGATTTTATGTATTTATGATATAGAAAATGTGAATAAATTAAAATATAATTTTATGAATATACAATTTTATATAAAAAATAAAAAAAATAATTAAATCTATATTTAATAGAATCAAAATCATAAGTCAAATCATCTTCTCTCACACACTATCTGTGTATTGAGAATCAGGTGTCCGGATTTGGGTACATCCCCTTGTCCATACCTACATCAATGAAGTCCGTACAGGTACCAATCCATAGCCAAAATTGATTGTTTTATAATCATACTATTCCACTACAAATGGTCTCCAGACCAATCATGTCTTTGAATGTACAATGATAATTGTGAGTGTATAATGAATAATGGTGATAAATAAATAAACTATGTTGGTTTGGGATCCCCAATGATTACTCATCTTATACCACCAACTTTAGCCTAAGGCATAATTTGACGTGACATTTATTAACTATGATTTAATAATATTATAAGATCCAAACCCAAGATCATATTGAAGGTATCCTTTAGAATATCATACTTGTATAAGGAATGAATAAGCCCCATGGTATTTACAACAGGTCAATGTAAGAAGAAAAATTCATCATGTTTCTAAATAATTGACTAACACCATTAATGTTAGTTTACTTAATGAATCATTGTTAAATTATTTTATTTTAAATCGGTGGCCCTTCAAAGGAATTCATCATAGGGAACCCCAGTATATCTCTAGGTGTGTTATTAACCAGTCACCCCACATGTTCCGCCATTGAATTACACATAGATCTCCAAGTATCATTGGGACATGGTATACTGACATAGCCTCCTGAACCCATCCATGGAAGTCTACATGTGAAACCCAAGTGTCTCTATTGGCATAATTTAATACACTACCCTATGATCCCATCCTTGTAATTCCTCAATATGTACCTAAGTGTCACTCATGGCATGATATAAGTCCCCTAACTATGTGATCCCATCCATAGAAATCCATATATGAATCTATGAGATACCTGTAGTGTAATATAATTCCAGTAGAACTAAATTTTAATTGGAAATGGTAGATAATCCCATCCCCAGAATTTCAAGTGAAATCCATTGTAACACCCTCAACATGTCATGTGGGAATGTTAGTGATTATTACTCAACCCATAAAATTTAAGAATTTATTTATTCAATTTTATCATATTGAAATAATAATAAAGGAAAAGAGATTAGTGACATGGATTTTCCATTATTGATTCATGTAATTCAATTTATGTTTTATTAATTTTGATTATATCAATACAAAAACAAGGGTAAGAAATACACATCATTAGTTTATTTGATTATATAATAAGGATTTGATCATTCATTCAATTTTACCATGAACTAAAGTTGTGGTTCTAATTTAGGTTCTCAAGTTCCAAATGTTGTTAACAAGCCTCAAGGGTCGTGTATGTCCTGGTACATTACTTTAATATATTAAATAAATAAATTTTATAAGTGATTCACGGCTCTTTCACTTTGTATCACAATTGAACATAGTATAATCGAAAATATATTTAGGAAATAATATTTAGGCAACATAGCATAGATTGGTAGGAAACATCACCTGGTACAATAAAAGGATTTAATATTGAACAAGATAAATTATAAAAAAATAAAAAAAAATCCTTGAAAATAATTCATATTAGCTCATATGGTATTAAAATTCCATAAGGAGATATTATGAAATAAAAAAAATAATATGTATTGAATATAAAATTGAGAGGTAACTTATATGATAAATGATGGGTGATTTCAAAATCATATGAGGGTGGTTCCAAAATGACTAGGATGATAAATTGGAGCTCATGTGTGACAGAGGAGGATGATATGTATCAAAATGGGATACTAAGGGAGGAGGTTGGTTAAATATAAAGAGAATAAGTTCTATAAATTCAAAAAAATTTAAGGGGTTCATGGTTTGGTTTCACAGTTAGTGAAATCATGTTCCAACCATGTGCCAACACTATATCATGGAACAGACTCCTCATACGGTTTGATCATATTTATAAAAATCATGTTAACACTGTTCAAATCGCCTCATCAACTATAATGACCCGCCAATTATCATTGGCTTGAGAGTAAAACGAGTCATTACTATGCCTTAAGCAACATCCCCAAGGAACCGAAGACTGGAAATAAATGCCGAAGGGTTTCAAGTACAAGTGGTGGAAGATTGACCCTTTAAGAAATAAACCCATAAACCAACCATAAAAAAAATTCACTACATTAGGCATGATCAAATGAAAGACCAACCAAAAAACTTCATTTTATGTCAAACCACATCATAGTACACAATAGTGGAAGACCGAACCAAGTATCAAAGTACAAAATAGATAAAAAACTCGTGACTCTCAATAGACACTAAGACTCCGTGCTCCATAAGATCCAATCTCCACAACATTTCCCAAGAATCACCAAGAGCCACTAGAAATAATATGATTTACCTTTACCTATGTCCCGAAAAACGACATCTGCAAAAGAAAAAACATGCCAAAGAAGGGGTGAGAATAAAACTCAGTAGGTTTTCCCCAATGACATCACTACTCACGCCACTAGGATAGAAGAGTTAGAAACAATTATATACTTACAGTTTATATAAAACATTTTCTCAGGAAGTTTATAACTAAAACTAAACATGTTTCCAAATCCATTAGTAACCAAAACCATCCAAGAGTAATTGAAACGTGTTTTTGAAGAATTGATTTTTTCCAGAAAAATAAGCAATCATGCTTTAGAACCATTTCAAAAAATCACTTTTTGGCATACCCAACCATTTTACAACCCGTGAAAGCAACCATGCATGCATCATTATGACAGTTCCATACTCATGGGTGGTTTCTCGTTGATCTACCAAGTCTTCAAAAGGTAATTGTTTCCCATGTTCCATTACACCTTTGGCACTGAGAACAAGGTCATATTTCAACCAAGCCTCGTACATAAAAGTCTCATGTTCCATTAAACGTTTGGCACCGAGCACATGGTCCTATTTCAACCAAGCCTCATATATGCAACATGAACACACACCACACATTAACAACAGTCATTCCAAAACCATCCTTCCAATAAAAATACTTTAATTGAAATCAATTTCCATCAAAACCATGTGTGTTCAACCAATTCAAACCATTTCAATAAAACTGTACTTTTCTTGAAAACAAAAGAACGAACCAATTTCATCAAGCCATTTCAATCCCAAAAAACATCCATAAAACACCACTTTTTTATTGAAAACCAATCTTTCATCAAACCATTTACCATTCAGGAAATTCAATTTTTTAAAATCAATATTTTAAATTCAAGAATCCAAATCACTTTTCACAACAATTCACCAAGATTTAACAATTTCATCAAAACCATAAATCATCACTAAAGAAGAATTATCCCATGCATTTCAAAATCAATTTCATTCAAATAACCTAATTTTAAACTAAGCCAATCAATTATATCAATAGGAGTTGAGTGTGAATCCTCCTTCCTCAATGGTTTTGACAAAAAACCTAACAACCAGAAAATGCACAGGAAAACCAGGCCGATTCGCCAAGGATCCAACATAGATCTCTTCTCATAGAACAACCAACACCAAATATCTCCATATTTGGCATCCAAACACATTGATCTACCCATAACGGGCATAGATATAAGAAACTGAGAGAAGAGGAGATGTAGATCTATGTAGATCTAGGAAACGAAACCAGAACGATCACATACCTCAAGAAATCGACTTCGATTCGTCAAGAGACCCTTCGAATCACCTCTGAAACGATGAGAGAACCCTTCTTGACCTTTGTAGAACCAAAATCCAGAGTTCGGGCCTCTTATGAGGAAAAACGATACACATAGAGGAAAAACGCGTGAGATCCGCCTTTATAGGATCTCGTTTAAGTGGTCGCATATTTAGTTCACACAGTTTGACAAACCGTGTGCTAACCTTGCATTAGCTACTACCTCGGTCACCCGTCTTGCAGGGTTTGGCAACACGGTTAGACAAACAATGTGACACTCATGAAAAACCCTACCTCCATGACCAACTACGCATGGTTTGGACTCATGGTTTAGACAAACCGTGTGCTTCCCGTGCGGCTTCCCTTTTTTCCACAAAATTCAATCCATGTTTTCAGGACTCTTTCATTCGTCATCCTTTACATTAAAACCACTAAAAGTATCAATAAAGGGTTACATACCAGAAACCAAGGGTACTAAATTCTACCCCCCATTGCTCTTTCCATCCTTAGAATGTAGAAAACCTTCAGCCAACTAAAAGAGTTCTGGACACTGCTCTTTCATTTCCTTTTCACATTCCCAAGTCTCTTCCTGAATCTAACCATGCTTCCATAATACCCGCACAAGAATGATACTTTTTCAACACAAGACCTTTTCTTTCTTATCAAAAATCCAAACCAGGATATGTATCAACGAATCATCTATCTCTAGGTCAATGTGATCCCATCAGATCACATGGTTAGGATCAGGATGATACATTTTCAACTGAGATAC
Organism: Viscum album; assembly: GCA_963277665.1. Lineage (NCBI taxonomy): Eukaryota > Viridiplantae > Streptophyta > Magnoliopsida > Santalales > Viscaceae > Viscum > Viscum album. The sequence continues at coordinate 119,280,410 of OY728127.1, forward strand.
ATGGAACACATTATGCACAAAACTGAACCATGGTTGTAATACCAACCAATATTCCACCTCCCCAACCTGTTTCAGTATCTCAAAAGGGCCAATGTATCAATGAGAAAACTTTCCCTGCTTCCTGAAACGACGATGTCCAAGTCTTGGAGAGATCCTCATTAAGACATGATCACCCACAAAGAACCACAATTGTCTTCGACGATGATCTGCCTATGATTTCTTAATACTCTGAGTCATCTCCATCCTTTTTGTAATCAACTGGATCTTCTCTGTTGTCTCTTGTACAAGGCATGGCCCAAATAGTGAAGTTTGAACTGTTTCCACACAGCCTAGTGGAGGATGACAAGGACGCCTATACAATGCTTCAAACAGAGCCATGCATATCGAGGCATGATAGCTATTATTGTATGAGAAATCCACTAAGGGTATATGATCCTCCCATGAGAAACCAAAATCCATTACACTAGAGAGAAACATGTCTTCCTACATTTTTATTGTTCGCTCATATTACCCATCCTTCTGAGGATGATACGCTGTGCTCATAGTCAACTGAGTTCCGAGGGAATGCTGTAATGATTTCCACAAACGAGAAGTGAACCTCAGAAATCGATTTGAGACTATAGACACTGGTACACCATGCCTTTTTACCACTTCTTAGATATAGATTTTTGAATGATCTTCCACCATATGAGTTTCACGAATAGGGATGAAATGGGCCTACTTGGTCTGGTGATTCACTATCCCCCAAATGTGATCGTGCTTCCAAACAATTCATGGAGGAGCTATAACAAAATCCATTGCCATCTAATCCGATTTCCACACTGGGATAGGTAACGATTGTAACAAACCAGCTAGCCACTGATGCTATTCTTTACCCAAATGAAAAGATAAGCACCGCGAGATGAACTCGACCACATTCCTTTTCTAGCCCCTCCACCAAAAATGTGACTTCAATTCCTTATACATCTTCTATGTACCTGGGTGTATGTCCGATCATGAATGGTGGTATGCATGAACGAGTTGTTCCTGAAAAACCATAGGTACAACCATCTGATCCTTGAAACACAAAACTGAACCAGCATCATGTTTCCAGCCATCAATGGTCTCTCCACCATTGAGTTTTGAACGTACAACCAGACATTCCGCATCAGATGTTTGTACCTTTATGATCATCATTACCAAATCACGAACAAGCATTGCTGAAAAGAAAACTGAAACATCACCTCAATTTTCTTATTCCACATGCATGTCGGCTAAGACCAACATAAATTTCCATTCATCTAAAGCTACTTTTTCTAACCGAGTGTATGAATTTCAACACAATGCATTCACCATCTAATTCCCTTTTCCTGGTGTATACATCAAGTCAAAGTCAAACATCTATAGATACTCCATCCTCCTCCTTTGCCTCAGATTAAAATCTCGTTGTGAGAAGATGTGTTTTAAGCTTTTGTGATTCGTAAACACAATAAATTTCTCACCAAGGAGATAATGTATCCATGTTTTCAAAGCATTGAAAACTGCATCAAACTCCAAAAAATATGTTCTGTAATTTTTCTCATGCACACTAAACTCCCTTGAGCCATAAGTAACCACATGGTCCCCTTGCATGAGAACACAACCCAACCTTGTTCCTGAAGCATAAAAATACACCACATACCCCTATCCTGATTCAGGAAAGATAAAGATGGGTGCCGACGTAAGTTGATCCTTCAGTTCCTGGAAAGTCTTCAGGACATTCTTCTGTCCACTGGAATAGAGAATTATTCTTTGACAGATATTTCATTGGTGACGCTAGTCATGACAAAATCACTCACAAAGCATCGGTAGTAACCAACTAGACCAAGAAAAATTCATATCTTGAATACATTATTCATTGGTTTCCAAGAGATAACGACTTCATTCTTTTCAGGATCAACAGAAATTCCTTTCTCAGAAATGACATGGCCAAGGAATCGTACACCCCATATCCAGAAATCGCACTTTGATAATTTGACATACAAACGATAATCTCTCATGATATGTAACACTTTTTTCAGGTGAACCTCATGATCATCCCTTGTCTTTGAATCCACCACGATATCATCCCCAAACACCACAACAATAGAATCTAGATATCGCTGAAATTTCTGATTCATCAACGCTATGAAGACCTCTAGTGCATTCGATAGACCGAACGACATGATGACATATTCATAGTGGAAATATCTACTTCTGAAAGCTCTCGTTGGAATATCCTCCTTCCGAACTCGCATTTGGTGATATCTTGATCGCAAGAAAATCATGGAGAACCACTGAACTTACCATAATTGATCGAACAGATCATCAATGCGTGGAAGTGGAAATATATTCTTTATCGTTACTTGGTTATGTTTACAATAACCAACACACAGCCAGAGAGTTCCATCTTCCTTCATCACAAACAACACTGGTGCTGCCAACAGAGAAGTACTTGGTCGAGTGAAAACCTTACTTTACAACTCCTCTAACCGCACATTCAATTCCCAAAAATCTGTTGGTTCCATCCTATTAGACGGATGGGAAATAGGACTAGTCCCTGGAAGTAGATCAATCGTAAACTCAACTTCCCTTAGAGGTGGTAACCTTGAGAAGTTTTTGGGAAAGCCATCTTTCAATTGATCCACCATAGGTGGAAAACTATCTCTCTCTATCTCTTCAATTGATACCAAAGTCAATGCTCCCAGTTGTTAAGAGATAGTTCCCACCACTATTTCCAACATGCTCTTCGCATCATTCTTTACCATCCTCTCTTCTCTGAAGAGCTAGTTGATGTCATCCTTAGACATGAAACTAACTGCGATGTGATCCATAAACACTGTCAACCAATACATACCTAGGATTACATCTTAGAAATCCATGTCCAATATCTAGAAGTCCCATTTTATCTCATCTCCATAAAAAGATATAACACATGCTCTACACACAAGGTCTTGTCATTCTCTTTGACCAAGAGGAGTTTTCAGTTTCAAAACAGAAGGCATCATTTCTAGTTTTAAACAAAGGAAGTCAACTTCACGAGTATAAATGAAGTAATGTGATTCACCAGAATCAAAGAGCACTTGCACAAGGGTAGAATTTAAAATAATCATACCTCTCACCGTAGATGGTTTATCCTGATCATCGACCATCACCTGCTCAGCTCCATACAATTTTTTCGTCTCTGCACTTCTTTCCTTGTTTCCTTGTTGAAATTTCTCTGGTTGAGTAGTCATGGTATTTCAAGAATCCACATGGGTTGTTTTGTTATGCTGACGATACTGACTCTCTTTTCCTCATCCTGTCGAATCATATGATGCTTGTGACGCCTGAGAAGTGTCCCTAGCACTCGAACAAGGGGCACTGCGACAATAACATTGAAGATGTCCCATCTTGTTCCAATTATGACATGATCTAGGTTTCTACTAACACTCTCGCTTTATGTGGTCAGTCGAAAGACATTGAATGAAACATACTTTGCTCTGGGATCCTGGAGGAAGGTTAACTGATCACGCCGTCTAGTTCTGATGTGTACTCACACTATATAAATAGGTATCCCTTTTCCTCTTGTTCCCAGTGGTTGAGTTCCCACCATTTCCTGTAGGTATCATCATGTCTCCTCCCATCGATCCTGAGATACCATGTTCAACAACAGTCGCTCTGTTCACCATCTCTGTATAATCTGTAATACAGATCACCGAAATCATCAATCTAATCTCTTGACTTTTCCATTATTCGAAGATGTGTGCCTTCAACGACGTACATGCCAGAATGCCTGGTGCAAAATTGACTAGTTTCATGAATTTATCTGCATACTCAGTGACATAGAGACTCTCTTGTTTCAGGTTAAAGAAGTCTATTTTTTCTGGATTTTTATTGTGTGAGGATAGAATTATTTGTTGAACAATTATTCAAAATCCTACCATGTAAGGGCTTCATCCAATTTAGCATGCACCGAAAAATCCCACCACTTACGTGCAAGATCCTCAAGAATATACACCGACAACTTGAACATGATCTCTAATGGTGTACCGATGAAATCGAAGATACGATTCATCCTACTTAGCCACACCTCCACCGTTTCAGGTTCAACATCACCCCGAATGTTCGGTGGATTATTCTTCATTAACTGGATGGTATAATCCACATTTCATGGACCATTCCTTCGATTCCCCGTATCCACAGCTTGAAAATCATGGACAATACTCTGAACTAGCTCTTGGTTCATCCGTGGTTCAGGTGCAACCACATTCTCTACAGCCTCTTAAGGTTGGTTCCAACGACGCCTATCAGCTGCCAGTTTTTAAACCAACAACAAACGTTGTCAATCTCACTCTCTGGCAACTGATGGATTAGTATTCAAATTCTATCACAGCATCTATAACAACATTATTTTTACAAAAAAAACCTTCTTCCATGTTCATCCTTTATTTAAAATATTCAACCTGATTTTCGAAAATCAACCCATTTTAAAAATACACTGACTACCTTGTTTTCAAAATATTTCACATGAATACAATTTCTACATTTTTTTAAATATTCACACCTTGCGCAAAATCCTTACTCATTACTCAAAATGATATATGAAATCCTAGTGGGAAGTCATCCCTCTACAATGCATGTCATGCTCATCTCATTGGCTAAAACCATGAAAATGAGATTTCCAACATACTAGAAGTGTATCCAAAACACTTATGTACCTAAAACCCTAGTAACATGAAGTTCATCGTAAATGGGTTAGGTATGTCCTTTTATGCTATACATTTCATGTTCTGGAAATCCTACTCCTATCTAATATTTTAATCCAAGGAATAGACAAGAGTGAGTTTCAACTCCAAGGCCATGAACACTGATGACTACATGTTAGTCAGGGATCGAACAAGCTGATACCCTTTGTAATGACCCACCAATTTTAATTGTATTGAAAGTACAACGAATCATTACTAGGCCTTAAACTACATCCCCAAGGCACCGAAGGTTGCAAAAAATGCCGAATGGTTTCAAATACAAGTGGGGGATGATTTTCCCTTTAATAAATAAACCCATAAACCAACCATAACAAACCATTCACTATATGATGGATGAAAAAATGAATGACCAAACACACAAACAACATTTTTTTGTCAAACCACATCATTGTACACCACAATGGAAGACCAAACCAAGTATCAAAGTGCACAACAGATAAAAAACTCAAGACTCTAAAATGACACTAAGACTCTGTGCTCCTCAAGCTCCAGGCTCCAAAACATTTCCCAAGAATCACCACGAGCCACTAGCAATAAGATGCTTTACCTTTACCTATGTCCTAGAAAATGACATCTGTAAAAGAAAAAACGTTCCAAATCAGGGGTGAGTATAAAATTCAGTTTATTTTCCCCAATGACTTCCATACTCATGCCACTAGGATAGAAGAGTTAGATACAATTAAATAATAATAGTTTATATAAAACCTTTTCTCAAGAAGATAATAAATAAATATAAAAAAGTTTCTAATACTGTTCATAACCAAAATCATCTAAGATTAATTAGATCTAGTTTTACAACAAGTCATTTTTCCAGAAAAATAACCAATCAGGCTTTAGAACCATTTAACAAAATCCCTTTTTGGAATACCGAACCATTTTACAACCCGGGAAAGCAACCATGCATGCTTCGTTATGACAGTTCCATACTCATGAGATGTTTCTTGTCGATCTACCAAGTCTTCACAAGGTAATTGTTTCCCATGTTCCATTAAACCATGGGAACTGAGAACAAGGTCATATTTTAACCATTACTTTTTCTGAAAAGTCCCATGTTCCATTAAACATTTGGCACCGAGCACAAGGTCCTATTTCAACCAAGCCTAGTATATGCAACATGAAAACACCCCAAAAATTCACAACAGTCATGCCAAACCATTCTTTCAATAAAACACCTTTTATTGAATACCATATCCACCAAAACAAAGTGTGTTCGACCAATTCAAACCATTTCAATAAAACTGTACTTTTATTGAAAACCAAATAATGAATCAATTTCATCAAGACATTTCAATATCAACCCATTTCAATAAAACATCCCTTTTTATTGAAACCCCATCGTTCATCAAATCCTTGAACATTTCATAAAATCCATAATATAAAATCAACATTTTAAATTGAAGAAGCCAAATCACTTTGCACAACAAATCACCAAGATTTCACAATTTCATCAAAACCATAAATCATCACTAAAGAAGATTTATCCCATGAATTACACTATTAATTTCGTTCAAATAAACTAATTTTAAATGAGGCTAATCAATTTTAACAATAGTAGTTGAGAGTGAAGACTACTACCTCAAATGTTTTTTCAAAAACCCTAACAATCGGAGAACGTAGAAGAAAACCGGGCCGATTCACCAAGGATCCCCCTTATATCTATTCTCCTAGCACAAAAAATACCAAACCTCATAATATATGGAATCCACATACATATATATACCCATAATGGGCATATATATATGAAACTGAGAGAAAAAGAGAAGTAGATCTATGTAGATCTATGAAACCACACATGAACGATCACATACCTCAAGAAACCATCTTCGATTCATCAAAAGAAGCCTTCAGATCACCTCCATAATGATGGTATAACCGTCCATGAGCTTATGAGAACCAAAATCCCAAGATAGGGCCACATAGGAGGAAAAACTAGAAACTTAGAGGCAAAAATGCATGAGATCCATCATTATATGATCTCGTTTAAGTGGCTGCATGGTTAGTTCGCACAGTTTGACAAACCGTGTGCTAACCGTGAATTCGCTACTGCCTCGGTCATCCTTCTCGCATGGTTCGGCCGCACATTTAGACAATTCATGCACCGCCCATGCGGAAGCCACTGCCTCTAATACCAACCACACATGGTTTGGCCACACGTTTTAAACAAATTGTGCACCGCCCGTGAGACTTCCCTATTTTCCCAAAAACCCAATTCAAGTTCTCCCGACTCTCCCATTCATCACTAATAACATTAAAACACCTAAAATAATCAAGAAAGGGTTAAATACCAGAATATAGGGGTACTACATCAACCCACACCCACCAATTAATAACACCATGTGACATACCTCTCATGGTTTTTGAACCTCTATTTGTTTCTTTATAAATTGGAGCTCTGGGATACTAACATGCCTTAGACCCTCTCAAAATATTACTAAACGTAATAAGAACCATTATTATAGTAAAATAAGTGGATTAAATGGATTCATTATGTATTCATGGCTCATCATGTTTATGGGATATTACAAATTAACACTCCTTGAATAGATATAATATTAAATATCAATATAAGGATACCTCATTTCATATTCAAAATCGTCTTATTATCAAATGTCATTGAAGGGAGATTATGAATTCTTTCTTGAATTGAATCCTATATTAAGGGAATGGATATTCAATAAAAATGGATTCTTATATCAAATGGTTGGTTTTTATTTCAATATTTGAGAAATTCCAATTGTATCAGAGTATATTGATGTATTTCTCAATGAACTACTTGATCTTCCTGTAGAACATGCGGTTAAATCATAAATTAAACACATTATTTGTTTTCCACAATTATCAATAAGACATTTAATAATGGTCATAAATAATTTGAAAAAACTAATGAATTTAATTTCCAAAAATCTAAAATAGGTATTTATTCACCATAGTGGTTCCCTATGGGTGAACCCATTATCATTGTTAATAATAAGTATTGATCAAAGAATGTTTTTATTTATTATATTGAATAATTCAAAATCATGATCAATAATTATCATCATATACCCTATATTAATGATATGTTTGAGAATCATAACGGTGGCCCGTAATTTTTCAATGTGGAACTTCAATATATACAACATCAATAATGGATAAATTTACAAATCATATCCAATATAACATTATACTCATGATATGGATAGTATAAATTCAAGATTTTTCCATTTGGACATATAAATTAAACTCTAGAATTTATGGATCTAATTAATATATTCTTATGATATTACCAGGAAAATTTCAAGATATCCTTTATTGAATGCATTTTTATATATTCTAACTGTAACGAACAATGTGGAGAGTATTTGAGTATTCTTCAAAAGACTCTGTGAAATAGGAAACAGTATGAAATGTTCATAATGTGTGAATTGGATACAAAAAGTATCCTTTAGGTTATGTAATAACAAGTGATGGTATATGAATGCATCTATCAAAGTGAAATTTGATTAAATAATCTACTAAACCACCCCTATTATAGAGATAGATAGGTTTTAATGTTTATCAAGATAGAATCAATATTTTTTTGGAAATTTTTAATTCTTTCCAAATTCAATAACTATGTTAATATGATGGGTATTTAATTTACTGTATATAGAATAATGTAAACAAACACTGTAGGATCTAAATAAGAGGTTGTATATTGTACCTATACTTACATTCACCTATAGTGGGGAAGGGTTTTTTATAGGAAATGATCCATTAAATAAGGGTTTGGGATGTGTTAGGAGGAAAATTGTAAAGGTAATTTCTAATGAATCATAAAAATTGAATACCCATGACAAAAATTTCCCAATGGATGATTTTGAGTGTGTGGAAAAAATCATTGAATTAATGATTTTTTTTCATTATATCTATGGTGAAATGAGTGAAATATATATACGCCTAAAGATATTAAAGTATATATTAACATAAAAATAGTATAGAATACACAAAAAAACTGGTTAGAGTTGATCAAATACTATTATTAATAAATGCACTACTTTATAGGAATGAAAAACATGGTGAAGGATACATTAAGTATAAATTATCATGCTACCATATCCATGATGAGGATTAAAAAGGGCCCACTATTCTTGGATAATAAATCTACGGATATGAAAATTTGTAGGAAAGGGATGAAATATAACCTTTCATAAATGATTTCATAACTATCCATATATATAAAGATCAAGGAGGCCAAGAATAATGATATAGATCTATATTTGGTAAAAAAATTCTTATACTATAAAGAAATACTTAATAAAAAATTTACTAAAAGGGAAAATGTTAGATCTCTATAAGATAGTCAAAATCCAAAATATTGTAGTTGGAATATATCGTAATTATCATTTGTTAATTTTAACATGTATACATCACATAATTTTCTTTCTCTGACTCCCCTTGAGAGAACGATGTATTAAAATCCATACATTCAAGGTATATAAATTTTGATTCTACTATACATAACACTATCCTTATAGTTCAATACTAGACTATTGGTAAAAATATTTCTGAAAAAATAATAACATCATATTACTAAAATCACTTTTCGACCATATTTTAAATATAACACATCCTTCCATCAAATGTTTCATTAAATAAAAAACCACATATTCTTTAATTCCTTATTAAATTCTATTAATTAATATTAGATCCCATATTCCATTATCTTCCATTGAAGTCATATCTTAATCCATATCTGTCTTCTCATATTTGGAGTCTTTATATTTCATTGCTTCTTCTAGTCATTCTGATTCTCATACATCCATTATGTGTAAAAAAAATTACATCTGCAATTAACCTATGATAATGTTAATATATTTTTGATAAACTACTAAATTGAAATAGATATTTTGATGTGCAAAACCTAGATCTTCCTTTTAGTAATTTATCGTTTGGTACTTCATGTAATTATCCATCTTCATTAAGCAAGATCTTGAGGTTATTTTTTTTACATTCATTAAAATATAGAGATCATTATATATAAAACATTATATATCTTTTTAAATTTAATACATATTTGAACATTAAATTCTATGGATAACTTAAGATGTATCAAATAAAAACATTATTACATTCCATTGAAAATCCATATGTCACATCTAGTAACACCTTGGTTTCCTCTAATATTTTGTTATGATCTAATTATTTCTAAATTTCCATCCATTGTTACTTATTATCCTTTTCATTGAATTTTGTATTAATATATCCCATGTTTTATCAAAGGCATCCATATTATTAGGTATATGGTTCTAAATTATGAATAATTGATCTTGTAGTGATAGAGTGAATAATTTCATACATAGTAATTATATCATCAAGGACTTATGCCAACACATCATATATAAACAGGTACAGATTATACCAAATAACTAACTAGATTTATCCTGAGATATAATGATGCATCCAGGGGATAATCAATTTTAGGGCCCACCTGTTACAAAATAATTCCATGAAATCCATTATATGAATATAATGGATAAATAATATATATCATAAAGTTCCCTTAAAAAATTCATATATATTACTGGAAAATTAATCGCTATTTATTCATATACGAATAATTGGTAAAAGGAGTGTAAATATTTACACATTCAATAATACAATATAAAAATCTAGGTGAATATACCATAATGAACATAAAAGAAATAATATATTCTTAATGTAATGGAAAGATTCATTTTAAAAATAATACTAACAAGGTACTCGTGAAGATTACTTTCATGGTGTAGGGATATTAAAATAAAATTATCCTTTATTTTGATTCAAAAAGTGTTAATGAATTATCCAACACATATCCCTTCAGTTATTACCTCTAGGTGTATCATATCCAAAGCCTAAATCAACTTGTTTATATATCTAGAGGGATTTCATTACTATGAAACCACACACTATATTCAATGGTTTTAGAATGTTTTATGGATATGGGATTATTTGAGAATTAGAACAACATTTGAATATAGTTTAATTAGAATAAATGTTGATATTTCATGGAAAATATTATAATAAGTTTATTAAAATTAAGAATATAAACATTTGTCATTAAAAAATGAAACGAAATAGAAAGAGTATGGAAATAGTGGGAAGAAATTAAGATCCCTTATATTCAAAAGTAGAATCTCAAAGATATTAATGGATTCCTTATAATCTGAAAAATTCATTAGAAAGACATTTATGATGGGGAATCTGAATAAATTCATGAAGAATGTCTCTAAAGTGCTGGGAAAAAAGAGAATATGTGGATATTTATACATGGGTAGTGGATATTTTTTTGTTAGAAAATTTATTATATTTTATTTAATATAAATATTTTTTGGTGGACTTGATTCTAATGAAATTTGTTGAAAAAGTATTCATTAATTTTTTTATAAATTTGATACTAATAAAAAACAAATGTAACATTCAAACCTCACTTTTAAATGAAAATAATAAAAAAATAATCTTTACATATGTAAAATTTAATTTAGTTTCCATATCATTATATATAATTTGATAAATTAAAATTAGTATTCTATAATTATTTATTGTAATCCTTAAATAAAATTTTCATTGAATAAAATGTTTCATGAATTTTTAATCCACACTCACATCAAAATGATTACACAGTATTCAAAGTGATTTAAAAATTGGTTTTATTTACTCATCGAAGAAAATGATTTATTATAGAAAAATACAAAAAATTTATATTAATATAATTTTAAAATCATTATTCAAGAATTTAATTCATATGTAAGGAAATAATTTTAAATCCATATGAATTTATTAATTAAATTAAATGAATTTTTTATTACAAAAATAAACATTTTGTGAAAAAAAACATAAAAATTTCTAATAATAAATCCATTTTTTAGTTTATTTCATATGGTTGAAATTAATATTCCATGATTAAAATAAATTTGTATTTAAATATTTTACGTATTTTATTGGGCACCAGAATAAATATTGTTAAAAGTATCTTTGTTGGATCTCAGGTCTTACATAATTACTTATGGAGCCCTTACATATGGAACTACCACTCATGCTTTAACCACCATTAATTGGAATATCTTGCAATGCACTTACTACTATTTTTCTATTGATTTATCCCTATAAATATATGTTCTAAATATGTTTCAGTCTTTTGGTAGTCTTATATTGATCAACATGAACATTTATTGTTTATTTAACTCTCTTATCCTCTTTCCCCACCAAGTAACTACCCTTACATAAAGTAACTTAATTGAGGTGAACATCAGGACATATAATGACTTTTCATCTACCATAATTCCATAATTTACATCTATAGTTCCCATTATCACGACCAATGAAAATGAAGAAATTAAATTTTTCCTCAATCATATATTGGTTGGTAGCATCGACATAAACATACATGAAGCATCTGTAGACTTCAAAATGATTACTTTATGGATATTTAGTTTACTATAGATCCTCTAGAAGTTATTTTCCTTTTATTAATGTTATTATTATGTCGATGAAATATTCCATTATGTTAAGTGACTCTACTCAGATCTTCATCGACATTCCTCAGTATATCCCAATATTCATATATTTTTATATCGAAATATGATTCATGAATTAATCCGCTGTATTATATAATTGATTTATATTCTCCATCATCTCATACTATTTCCTTTTATTATTATATAAGATTTATAATTTTGATCAGGTATGTTCACCTCTATTGTATATATGAAGACACATAAAATTATGGTCTCACTCCCTTTATACCAAAGCATTACATTGATCGAAAACATGAAACACATCAAACATAATATTTACAATGTAAATCCATACTTTTTAATTAGAATCATCAATAATGGTTACAATGTATAGGGGACTTCCATGTGATTAAATAGGGTTTTGTAACCATATATCTAAATAAACCTTCTTTGATTTCAATGATTTGGGATTCAGTATATTGAAATTGACTGATACCCTTCCCGCTTTCCCACCACACATGTTTCACGTTGTCTTATTTATGTGTGACTAAATATCAATATGATTTTCTCTATTAGAACCATTATATTATTATCAATTAGGTGACATATCATGCAAATCCAAACATACTGATTGTTATAATCCATAATTTTAGTAATGATAATTAATTAGGTGTTTTTAGTTATGTAAAGAGTTATATCATTATCTATTACTAAAACCACCATTCATTCTAAGGTAATCATCTATAACCCATTGAAAAAGTTGGATCCAGAACCATCCTCATTATCTTTAAATAAGAATAATGTGCTTCTAGAGAATAAGGATGCTCCTAACTTCTATGAGCTTCAAGAATCCTCCATTTTCATTCAAATTATATCATATCCATTTAAAAAAAATTATAGTCCCCCATCATCCATTAAGTTATCCTTTCAAAAGATCCTAGATACATAATTTACAAGGAATATATGATCACTAGTTTAACTAACAGATACTACCGAGAAAATCACCCATGATTCGACCAGACAATTAATAGTTAGAAACAAATTATTGATTCGTTCTATAATTATAATAGAATTTGTACTATTTGTATGATTATTCTATTATATTATTCTATATATAACTCTTTTAGTTCATCTATATATTCCCTTTATATCCAAAACTCATGTATGTAGGACATTGTCTAGATGACATTTTTTAAATTCTTTTCCAATACATTTTTCTATTGATTTCTCCTTATACACTCACTCCCATTAATGTTATATTTCATAAAAAACAATATTGAGTAAATTTTTATAATGTATTTGGAATTCCCTTTAATTGTGTTCTTTATTTAGGCTTAAGTCCTTGATATCCTTAGACACCTAGTTTTATTCTTCTAGAGTTACTAATCGTAGCCATCATTTCCTCCAAACTCTCATGAAGTTAAGATAAAAAAATTGATCTCATACATCATCCATGAATGTTCTATTAACATATTTGATATTCCATTAGATCATGTTTATTACCTTCACATGATCAATCTTTGGTATTATTTTCACCAAACCTATGTTAGAAAATCACAACAACAAATGTACATTGTTATGTGCCATTGGTTTTTTCATCCATGTTTTCCATTAATGTGTTCACTTATGTTGTATTTTTATATTATCATTGATTGAATAAAACATTCCATTTCAATGAAATATAACCCAATTATAAATCCTTCCAGTCCAACCAGTCCCATTAATCCTTCATCATATTATATGGATGTTTACTTATGATTTTAAAAACTGGTCATTCTAAATTTGATGGACTTGTGACTAAATTATCAATAATACAAAATATGGTATATTAAATTTATCTATACAGATCATTCCTTCCTCCAAATCCATAAGTTTTATTCATAGTAAACTATCAAAAATTACAAAATCACATCAGTTTAATATATAATGATATACATGATATGAATCTATGTATCAAACGTTGACCTAATCCTGAAGATCTAATATAACATGTTTGGAATCAAACTCTACCATGTAAACATGAGATTCAGATAAAATCATTGGAAGTAAATTTTTTTATCCAATAGATGTTCACTTTCAAATAAATATAAAATAAAAAACATACCCCTGATAGTAGGTCTTCCACTTGATTGAGTTAATAGGATATAAGAATTCACTAAACCCTACCCTTATCAAAAAATTGACCTTTCACACACTAAATATAAAACTCACAAAAATATAATGTAATATAATTACAATCAATATAATTATAAAAATAATAAGAAATGGGAAAAATATATTAACATGATTCATATGAGTATTCCAATGTGCACGAGGGAAATAATTTCGATCTATTATATAACCAAAAGTACAATATTACATTAAAATAACGAAAAAATTAGTAATATTTCATGATAGAGGATTAAAAATTGGGAGTTACTATATCTAAGTAGGATATAATATTCATTTCACTTATTTATATTTGTAATTGGAATCTATATCACTTTATATTAATCCTTAGTATGTTGTCTAAGTTTCACTAAATTTTGACCATTTTTAAGGAGCTTTCCATCTCAAGTAACTCATTAATACTGACTATAAGAACCAAAAAACCATTATTGAAAAATAATTATATATACTCTATTCTAGAATGTTCACAAAACATTATATACATCCTTTGTTTCATTGAAATACATGGACGTAAAATGGACCTAATGTATCTTGAAGAGATAAACCATCGTTGACTACACAATGAGTCTGACCATGTTCCACTAACCAAATTTTGGAAATGTAAATTTTGATATCATAAATTTTATTATTCTAAAATTCTTCATTATATTCAACCATAAAAATTATAATAATGTTTTAGAGATTGAATCTCATTATAATTTTTTCCTTAAAATATATCATTGGAATAGGGTAATGATATTTGAGAAGAAGGTAAACCTGATTACCAGATACATCATTCCCTTCAAGATACATGATCATGTTGACAATTTAGTTTATCTATTATCCATCCACCTAATCCTCTCTTCGGTGCATGAGGGATTGTATGTATCTATCTTGATGCAATACATACCAGATCTAGAACATGTACTAAACATGGATACTATTCGATCAGAACATTATATAACTTATATGGAATAACTGGTGGAGATCATGGATCGAAGATAAAAAGTGTTTTGAAATATTTTATCCCAAATGTTTGTGGTTATATTGTAAAATCATATGTTTCATGTAGAAACATAGAATTATGATGATGTAATTAGATAAATGTCCCCATGTTTTTTCTCATCTAAGTAAAACAATTGAGGTTAAAATTTCTTTGAGGGGGTATAATGTTACACCACATGATTTTTATATTTATTTATTCTTTAAATATTGATTTGAATAACATATTTGACAGAAAAAACTAATCTAAAACTAAAACAATGAAATTTTTTGAGATAAATATTAAATTAATAGTTAAAAATTAATACATTATAGAAATCCAATATGAAAAATCATTATGATAATAAAAATGGTAATAAATCCACATTTAAATAAAAAAACCATGAACATAGAATGTGTGCCCTTAGGGTAATCCATGAACATCATCACCATGATCACTACTATTGAAATAATTATTATCATAATTAATATAATAGACATGTTGAATGATAAGCTATTGTATATTATGAATGGTTTAAGTTAATAATGTGACCGTATGTATAAAAGTATATAATTTATTTGGTCATATACTCATTGGGATTATACATTTTTTGAAGCTATATTATCATAGAGATTATATATTTTATTGGAATATATTTCTATTGGACATATATGGTCATTGGGATTATATATATATTCATATAATTACTATTCATACAAATAATTAGACATATAAAATTTTAAAATATTACCATAATAACATAATCATTGAATTAGAATTTATTAATAAATATGACCACATTTTGAAGCTCATATATAAAGTATAAACATTGACATCATGTAGTATAATTCTTCTATATGAGACTCATTTTTATATGCTTGTAAAATAAGTAGCGTCACTACAGTTAACTGTAGACCAATCCCAAGTTTAACTTCATCATGTATAGCTTCTGATAAATCATTTATCGGTGAAGATCAAGCATGTAGAAATCAAAATAATATCCTTGATAGCTGATTCACCACCCATGATTTTCTCCTTTGTTTATCTTACCCTCAGTTCATATATAGAGGTCCTAAGGGGTTTTTTAGTAGAAGTTAAAATGTTTTGAACATGTAATTATAAATAAATGATACATATATTTTAATAATTACGTTTTTTATCATATTTTAATTTTAATAATAAAAATGGGTATTATAATTATAAATTTATTGATAATATAAAAAATTAAATATTTTTATATATTTTTACTTGGCAAAGAATAAGAATATATGATTTTTGGGATTAAAAGTCCTTTTTACAAAAAAACTAAAAATATAATTTATCTTCTTGTAAATTCAATTTAGTTAAATATACGTTATATATTAATTCATAATTTTACATAGGCATAATAAGTGCAATTTAAAATTTATGTCACAAAAAAAATTGCCAAGGTAAAAGTTAGTTTAAATGATTAATGTAAAAGGGAGCCTTTCGAAAAAAAAATTACCAGTGGTGTGTCGTACTTAACTAGAAAAAAAATTGATTAATTGTAAATCATGAAACTAATTTAATGTTTTTAAAAAATATTATTAACACTTATTTAATTAAATATTGACATGAAATTATATTATGAAGAATTAATAATTTGGGAAGGCATTTTTCTACAAAAAATATATACATATTTTGATTTCGATGATAATTTTATCATTTTTAATGTTGACATATACTAAATGGAGTCTGAATTGAAAATCATAATGTCAATATTTTTTAGAAAGTTTCAAATTATATTTTTAGTACAAAACATATTTCTCATAGAAAATATTTAAACAAGTTTACAAATAGTGGAAAATTTAATCTAACATGGATTGATTTGTATTTAATAAACATGTCGCATATATTATCTTGAAGAACATTTTAAGGTTTATATTTCATATAAACATATCATACAAAAATTTCATTATCAAAGTAACCAAACTCCCATGTTATTTTATTCATACCCCTCACTTTGCATAATTATCCAAGGAAATGACTCTCATTTTCAAAAATAAAAGGAGAACAATTTCACCAACTCCAAAACCCTCCTCTAATTCCAATTTCAATTTAATAAAAGTCCATTATTCATATCATAGAGAACTATTCCATCATTTAAATCTCCTTTCCATTATAATATTTCAAAATTCTATTATTTTCACGAGGCCCTCTAGGAGAAAAATCAAGCCTTAATGTGAGTATTATCCACTACTTACCATTTTTATATGTATATATTTTCATCTAAATATCATTAAATCAGATTTGAAACCACAATAAAACCAAAATTATAGCATTATACCTCTATAATAATGACAATATAAAAATAATAAATTCTATATTCATACTCACCAATAGATTATCGTATGTTTCTATTTTTGTTTTAACCACCTATATGAATGATGCCACAAACTTCCAATATGGGAAAAAATAAAAACTAAATAAGTTGTAATATATGATTTTAAATATTATGTTATTTGGTTATTATTATATTATAAGGTGTACATAAATAAATGGATGATCTATTTAATGTAACTCCTTATAGTCACTAAATTACCTGAATCATATTTATAGTAAATTGCTTTTTTATAATCCATTCTCTTGCATTTCAATAAGTGAACATTTAAATAAATAAAACATTAAGACACAATGATTATAATATGATTATTGGTTTTGGAATTCAGAACATGATATCAATATATGAAATCCAACATGGCCAGGAAAAACATAAACATAACAGACATAATTTTTATCTTCTGATAATATCTAACAAATAAGAGTATAGTAAATGATTATATATGAAGGGTATAAAAGCTAAAAATTAAAAATAATTTTTTAAAATATGGTATTTAAAAGGTTATACTTATTATATAAGAAGTTAAAATATGTATGAAGTAGTGGTAATCCATAATAATTTTTTTTATAGAATCAAACCCATCATTAAATCCATAATCAATCCTCTTGGACTATGATCCTAAGTAACTAATTTATTCGATCACATGCTGATATTATATTCTATTTATTTTTATATTAAAATTAATTTACAGTCACATAAAGGTAATATTATATGATGTATTTATTTATTTGTAAAATATAATGTTTGTAACATCTCAGACTCAGATGCAACATAACAGTGCCCCAAGCCCCGTTGTTCACAAAGCTGAAAGTAAATCTCACCAGAAGTCAGAGGTTTTTGACATGCTTTAAGGGCCTTGGATTGTCCGTGGGGAGAATATTCCCTCATCCTTAGGGTTTAGCACATCAGATAAAAATAATATACAATCATTAGAATCATTAAATCAAACAAATGACAGAAGTAAATAGTGAAAGATTGATAATATTACAAAGAATGAAATCATCTCAAATACAAGATATTTATTCATGTCATAAGTCTCTATAAAAAAGCCAAAATATGTGCACTCCAATAATATAAAATACAAATAAAAAATGTTCAAAAACAATCTAAAAGATTCCTAGTACCATTAAATTCCATAACTCGGTCCCATGCTCTCTAGCTCCTAAGCATCAAATCTAGTTCCTATAGTTGGATTCATGTCCTTATCAAAACCTTTAATCTTATAGTGTTTTTGGGTCCCCATAGGTATCCCAAACAAGGTGTGAGACCGAATCCCAGTAGGCATCCATCAGCAATCTTTGTCAATTAGTTAGTGAATATATATAACAATAGTGTGTTGGTAGATGCATATAACCAGTAAAGGATATACTCAAATGTAAACATCCTATAACTCTAGGATCTCATTTAATTACTAATTAATTTAATTAAATACATTTAATCTATTCAACCTCATTGAATTTATATTTATCGACATCTGATGCAAGCCATGCATCCCTCGTAATGTCATTTGCAAAATAGATTCCTCAGTAGACCATCTAATAAGTATAAGTCAAGGTCAAACCCAATTTTATGCATCTTCTTGGATGATAAGTCATATAAATCCATTAATTAATTATAAACATGGTCATATCAATTATGTTCCTGTGATGGAATTCTTGTATCACTCTAGGTTTAATATTAACCAACACCATACAAGATCATCCCTAGAAAACCTCTCAAAAACTGATATCACTCTAGGTGTGGTATAAGTTCACATCTAATCATCTACATCCTCATAGGTCCACTACGAAAGCTTGAGTATCACCCATGGCATAAATATCCAGTTTATTTTGGGTATATGCATGGAATACATGATTGAATCATTGTATCACATAGTATATAAGTCAATTCTCAAAGAGTTCATCCTAGGAATCCTTCCATTGCATCAATGTGTCACTGATGGAACAATCTGTGTCCAAGACAAATAGTCTGCCTATAGAATGTTGGTATGAATCCAAATATCAACCAAGGATTAATCGTCAATAACCAAATTACTTTATCAATGGATTTATATTATGAACCCATGTATCACCCATGGATAATAATCATTTACACAATTAAATTCAATTTAAACAATTGAATTCACATGAGAAGGTCAAAACCAAGTGCATCTAATTAGTTTTCACCTAGGAAGGTCTCTCAAGCCATTAGCCAAGCTTAGAAGGCCCGACATACAAATACTCACAAGGACTAATTATTATAACAAACTTTTAGAAATTAAATAAACAATTATAGGGAATGGTAATTTTCTATCTACTTTGGTAATAACCATACAATGAATATTCATTAATGACCAAGAAAAAAATATATATTACATAAATCACATACTAAAATTACCATATAAAAAATCAAATGAATATACAATTCACTAAATTTTAATGGTGAAAGTGTCATGTTATATTAATCCATACCCATTAATCAAATCTTATTTCAATTCAAAATAAAAATCAATTCATTATTTGATTTATAATTATTTTCATCCATTCAAAACCCATGTCATAGTAATGGCGCACCTCAATGGCTTCTCAGGGTCAAATGCCACTCATAAAGGGCTAGTTGAAATATCAAAACACATGAGGGAGGGTATGTATAAAGGTTATAGACCTATAAAAAACATCGACAATTCTTATTAATAACCTAGGCATACCTAGAAATTCTAGAGTTAAATTTTTGTTTAGCCAACACCTGAAAATTGGTCATGCGGAATGAAGTAATATATAATAAACTGCAATTTAAATGAAAATCCCAAAACCACAGACCATAGGTATGTGGTTGATACCTCAAACATTATTATCTACTGATTCAACTCCAATAGAACGAAAAATCAAAGAACCTAATAAAAGGGAAAATCATCTTACATACAAATACCATAACCAGTATCCAGAAGAATAATGAACAGCTAAAATGAATCAAGGTCTTATGGTTATTGATTTAATGATATAAAAAACCATAGATTCCAAAATTATATAGAATTTTTACATAAAATCCAACCATAGGCGTCAAGGAGGATACCTCCATGTAGTTCTATATTGTGTGAGAGAGAAGAAGTGTAATTTTAGGTTCAAATTGATTTAATTTAATTTAAAATTAATAAATTTTACCAAAATATTAGGGATGCGTGGTTTATGTGAACTATTTTTAAAATGTGGTGCTACTCATGCATGGTCATTTACAAGTAAGAGGAACTGACATAGTTTACCAACCATGCAAAAACCATGCCAATAACCAATTCCATAGTAGTAGAGTCGGCTGCATGGTCGTGCCACCAAAGTCAAAAGTTTTCACTAATACTACGCAGAATATCCCATCTCTCTTCCCATACCTTGAATAGTTTGGTAAAATTTTGTGGCATTCCCCACCCAATTTAAATTAACTGAGTGGAACAACATTTTCTCCCAAAAACATTGGGTGCATGCTCTGATCATGTCTAGGAAACATGTAACTCCTCCATTACCTCAAATGGAATTCACATTAGGCCATATAGATACATTAAAATTGAGAATCTATAGAAAATAAGGATTTTTGCTTCAAGGAAGAGTGGGATTTTTACAAACATCCCCCCATAATGAAATTCATCCCTGAATTTCCTTCTCAATGGAGATAAAGAATTTATTAGAATAACTCTGTTCACATTTCTCAATAATCATCCTATCACTGCCATTCCACATTCAATAAATGACCATATAACCAAAGAACCTATACAACAAAAAATTTCCAGACTTCGATAAAATTCATGATATGATCAAAAATTCGTATAAGAATCTCTTTGAAGAATGAATATACCTATAACACAACCTCAATGGGCTGAATGGAATGAGATAGGTCTGAATAATAGAATCGTAGTTATGAAACATAGATGGTTATGAGCATGGACTAGTACCTCTAAGGTAACTGCATCCAATTGGATACCGACCTGAATCATTCCATAATCTCGAACAGCCCAACATATTGTGGTGAAAGCATGCCCTATCTCTAGATCCTCTGGTGTCTCAACCTTGGTGAAACATGTTGGAAAACCTTATCCCAGACCTCAAAATCTAGAGGTCTTAATCGTCGATAAATGTATTCTTTTTTATGATACTTCACAATAAACAATCTCATCTAAGTCATCTACACATACTCAGTGCACTCCTGAAAAAGGGTATATCCAATCATAGGTGCAGAACTTACCTCTAACCAACTCAATGGCGATCAACATGTCCTTTGGTACAAAACCTCAAATGGAACCATATGAATTTTAGCCTGAATGATATTGTTGTAGGTGAATTCAAATAGTGGTATATGACTCTTCCAATAGCCACCTAAAATCATGTACACATGATCACAACATTTCCTCAGGCACTTGAATCATGTGCTCTGAGTGGCCATCTTTCTGGGGGTGGTATCTGGTTTTTAGAAGAAATATTATACCTGAATCCCTATGTATCTATTTATAGAATCTAGATGTAAATTTAGTGACCCTATCGAAAACGATATAATGCAGGACCTCATGCAGGTGCAATATAACATGAATATAAAACCTCCCAATATCATCCACACTAAAGGATTCATTTATTGATAGTAAATGTGATACCATCATGAGAAAATCAACAATATCTCATTGGACATCATTATCTCAAGGTGACCTTGGTAAACCTGTCATGAAATCCATCACAAGATCATTCCATTTGAACTTGATAATTGGTAGCTATTGTGAAATTCATGCTCTTTGTTGATTTTCTTCTATAATCTAACGATAGATAGAAAATCCCATGATAAAACATGAACTATAATAAAATCGTGGACTAGCATCAGTTATTTTTTGATTGGATGGAATTTTAAACCATGAACAAATGGTTTTATGACAGTTTCAATAAATTTCTGCTAAATTTGGATTCTTCATGAAATACATTGTGGTTACTTCCATTTAATGGAATTTTATATTATGTGACATAGAAATAAATTTTAGCAGCTATTTTTTTCATTTTTCAATTGTTTTCTAGAAAACAATATCACTAGGATTTAGCGGCGGTTAAATGATTTGAAAAAAAATAGTTTTTTTTATTTAGCAGTGGTTTGCACTATCATCAAAACAAAATTTTGATCATATAGCAGCAGTTGAAACCACTTGTAATAAAAATATGGCATATTTAGCAGTATTTTAATCCAATGCAATATATTTATTTACTAAAAAATTCTAGTTGCAGATTTTGCAGCCCCCTAACTACGCTGAAAAAAATGAATAGACTAGGAATATCGCTTATCATAAGAACACAAAATCCTTCAAATGATATAATTAATTTAGAATGATTCTGATCACATATCTCATCAATTATAATTACCTATAGTGACAAACATGCATTAGTTTGAGCTTAAGTGTCACAAAACAATCCTATATATTTCTATATTGTTTTCATTGACCATATTAATCTACTGTGTACCCCAAAACATGAATGAAGGAAATAGATCATATATAAACAAGTATATTAATTTTCACAAAATATAAATGCTTTTACCCTCTTCAATCTTGGTAAATCGTGAAAATTTCATGTGAATAATATTTTCCACAAAAGATACATGAACAAACCTCCATTTACATATTATTCCAAGACAAAAAAAATTCCATAGTAACTTTCTATTTATAAACTCTTCTTTTTCACCCCTTCTATATGCATATCTACATCATAGTACTTTCACTTGTAATACTATTATATTTAAAATTAAACAAATTTATGTATTTGTAGTTAAACATAAAACCAATAAATGTTTCTCAACAAAATGGTTTTGACATTTTTTAATTTACCTTCTCACCACCAGTCATCAATGGAATATAACCATTTACGTATACTCACATCTTCTGAGATAAATATTCCAATGATTTTTGCAAGGAATATATTTGAGTCCCGTGTTTCAATATTTTTCATTGCATAAAAAGAAAATATCTCAAACCATCTCTGGTTAGGGAGTGACTATAACCATTAGTAGAAACAACTTAAATCTCTGATGTCCAGTCAAATACCTGAAATGGTAAAGGTCCCACGCCCATCATAAGCACTCACCCAAGATTCTTCTTTTCAAGGACTCTTCCAATAGTGTCATCATGAATGACTATGTAGTCATGCATGATATTGGTGTCCTATAGTTCATTATCTTTTACATATGAACCAAATATCATTCATATTTCAATAAATATATATTAACACAATGATTAAAAATAATAATTTATTATAATGAAAACTAAATTAATACCATGACTTCTTTTAAAGGCTCGTTATCATAACTCCCTTCATATTTCTTATGGACATCCACCAACAGTTCTATTCAGGAGGCTTGTTGTCGTATATTTTGTGTGACTATAAAAAAAATATATTTAACATATGTTATTGTTAATATTTTTTTTATAAATATTTAATCTAATGAAAATATACTATATTAAACTGGATTTTAGAAAAACTCTTTGACCCCATAGTGTGAGGGGTTATTTTTTATCCCAACCTGAAGCATTCTTCCATAAAACATTCTAAAATAAATAAATTGTAATTTAATAGAAATATATGTGATGTAATATCATTTTAATATGATGTTATAAATGTAAAATGATATTAAAATAATAATATATATTTAAATATCATGTGAATCTCATCACAATGGCTATAAAAAAAATAGTCAATTCCTCCCTAGGTACCCCATTAGTTAACTTATCATATAGTTACAGGGTTTTCAACAATGTATCGTTGAATTAATTCAATAATATCCTTTTTAAATAATCCCATTTCATTACAAAAAATTTCAATGTGCACTATCGTGCTATATGATCTACAATGTGAATGTGAAAAAAATCTCTAAAAAGTGATTCATTTTGAAAATAATAGAATTTAATAACATAACTACATTCAAGTACATCATAATATATTAAAATGAACTTTATCATTGAATCCAAAATCTCATTTTTTTCAAGATGATATAATATGATTCCAATCATAATATATACTCATAATTGTAACTGGTGAAACAGATAGTTATCCATGAATATGGCCAAATAACACTATGTCATCATATGTAGGTACCCTAAATTAGTCAAATTTTACAAGTATATTTAGTCCAATCAATCCCCTCACATTGGATCCTTTCATATTTTTCACTATGGTTGTATTATTTCAATATTGTATGAATAAATATTTAGTAGTATAAAAAATTGCAATAACATTATTCATATTAAAATTTATACCTATAAATGTCAACCTACAATATCACCATGAAGAACCAAGGGTGGGGACCATCACCCTCACTATTGAGGCTACTGAATGGGGAGTTCTCGAATGAGCTACTAATGTGATTCTAATGGAGGGTGAGATAAATGGTTTAAGGGGGCAAGAAGATGTTTTCTCTGATGTTGTATGTTTAGAGACAAAATAATCGTCATCTATAGGTATGGATGAGGGAATGACAAATTGAGTCGATATACATAAGTATACAACATCCTCCTTGGAATTCCTATCATTTAATCACATAAAATGAATTTGAGAACATATATCTCAAATAAATCATGAAGAAAAAAATATAAATGGTAGAAGATGCACAATACTAAAAAACTAAATATATGTAACTATGATATTTAATGACCACACAAAATGACAAATGTGGTTGATAAATGAATTGAAGGCCACACACAATAATTTTTTGCATCAATAATGTCTTCATCCTAAACCATCATTACATAAACTAATCAATCCCCACATAAAAGACAAATATATTCAATACCATGATCAGAAGATAAGTTCACTTCTTACTGTTGATGGGATTCAATGTTAAAGGACAAATTTTCAACTTCATCAAACATATCATACATTTTTATTTATTTTACTTCAGAAACGACACTCCACCCTTCATCCAAAACAACTTCAACCAAATAAAAAAATTTCTACTGTGATTATAAGATTAAAATATCATAAAATTAAACATCCCCAACATCCATCAAGAGAGATAAGTTCACAAAAGTAATGATCAACGAATATCTTCTATCACCCCTGAAAATATTGACATAATTTCATTTAAATAAAACCACTAAAAAAATGATTGTGATATTTTAATTCAATAATATCAGCAGAATATTCATTTTATCACAATATATAAGATTATAATATAACACTCTTTTATGTTATCTATCATTCTTCCTAATTGACTGTATGAAATTTAATTCCATTCACATTGTAGGAATCAATCTTTCATACATTTTTTATAGAACCTTGAGATAGAAACATTAAATCATCTAAAAACCTGGCTCGAGAATTAGTATTTATGATCTAAAAACAGTAATATAATTTATTAGATTTAAAAAATATATGATTCTACCTAATATCCCTATTAATCATAATATTTATGAACTTACACATCAGTAAAACCATTATACAATCTATTTATCAACAGATATTGTTATATCTTACTCATTTCATGTCCAAACATCCCGTAGTCTATTTGTTTTTATCCTAATCTCTTCAATAAATGGATCTTCAAATTCATTATTTTGGAGAACATATCTATGTGACTATAATAATTCCATTTCATTCAGTGTTTCATTTGAGTTCCTCCCAACTGATCGGCTGATAGTAGGGAGGAATTTTGATTTCCAATTTAGTTGAGATTTGGTCGACGTGTAATAAATAAATAAAAATATATTGAATATTATTTCCATATATTCCTATAATATAGAACATAAGGGTTTGAACTCCTCTTCTGAATGGAATTTAGAAATGGAGACTTTAGGATGAGCTATAATATGTGACTAATATTTAAAATTCCCATGATATCTGAGAAATAAAAAAACTAAAATTCTTTATTTAAGGATGTGCCAATTTTTTTACATTAATGGAAAACATGTAAATAATTTACCAATCAATTAGATTCATCAATCAATAATGTATGGGGCCTTCTAATTTAGCTACCTCATAAAATTGAATAGTTAAATGCATCATGATAGTAAAAACAATGTATGAAATTTAATTTATATCACAGAATGTGTTAAAAAACATCTATCTTGATAGCTGTAAAGATCAAATAATTTTATAGATTTCTCACATAGTTTTCTGAAGAATGTTAAAAATTGTATTACAATAGCAGTAAACTTTTTATGTAAAAATGTACATTGTACCAATGGTAGTAACTACTATAACAAAATCTGTGAAAAGTGACATTTCAATATATGTAACCTATGACTGTTTATATAAAAACACATTGAGATGTTACTTGAATACCCATCAGATACCTTTACATGTATTAAAATTTGATGGAATGTATTTTTATCCTTATTTTTCTGTCAAAAATTGATTGACCATAATTTCCGTTCTCATCTGGCCTAATATCTATATTTATTTTCATTGCTTGTAATTGAAGGACCCCAGGAAACCCTGAGAGGGGAGGGGTGAATCCGGGTGATAACTTTTTCTGTTAATTTGATGGATCTCATTCCCACGTTGGTAGGAACTTGTTGAACCTATATGAAGAATATGATCAGAAACCAAACAATCACATGCACAGATAAGACACAACACTTTTACTTGGATCACCACTAAGGGCTATGACTTATGAGCTTACGCCGACAAGTTGTTGGTCATACCAAATTTCACTAATATTCACTGGATGTGGATTACAATGGTTCAGACATAGTCATTCTGTCCCAAGCTCACTGCCTTTACAAAGGATCAGGGATAGCTCACTGCTTCCCTCAGGTCACTCCCGTTGACTCACCCTAGCTCACTATTTTTTGTGAAGTCCCATTCAGTTTATAGACGTGAATGTCTCTTCTTCATTGATCAATGAATGCATCCTCTAAATTATGTGGATGCTCAGTTGAATTCCAACTATCACCTGTGAACTAATCTACAACCTTCGTGTAGCACCAAGACAACCGGAAAGCCTCAACATCAACGGACGTGCAACTCCAAGGCGGCACACAACGTTTATGGATGACGCGCAAGTTATAACTGTCGCGCATGCCCCCTTCAAAACATGCGCGATTTAGTCTTCTTTGATGCTAAACATGCGCGAGTCATATTCTTTTCAACAGAAGCCGATTTTGAAACCTAATGGAAACCTATCGCGCAACGTCAATTCTGGCATGCAACTATAACCAAATAACTCGTGCAACTACTAGACGGGTGGCAAACAACTGTCGCGCTGCTCCACCTTGCGCCACCCAACAACACTTGCGTGATTTCAACACCTACTTGACCGGAGCTCTGAATATCTTCAAGTCCAAATTTCGTGTTGAATGAGGAGGGGTGGTCCTCTATTTATAGGCATTCATATACCCTACCCGGCGGTGCGCATGTCTTCCCTCGACATGCAAGTCTCGACACGCAACCCTTCTGTCCTCCTAGACACATGCGCGACCAACTTCCAATCATGGGCACCCCTATTTACTTTGCCTTATTTTGATGATCAAAACATGATGTTCAAACGTTGTGCAACTTTCCAATCCTCTAATGTACCGGCACCGAAGTCCTTTCACGGAGCACAAGTCACTTGCACGACCAAACTAATACTTGACCGACCCTCTTTCCTTGTATATATTTTCATGTTCACATTCTGAAAAACATCAGGTGCGCAATGTAAAACCCTGAGATTTTATGAAAAATATTCTTTTTAATTTCATTAATGTCTTTTGTTTTACGATACACCAAAAGGAGCTTGCACAACATGCATCCTTGAATTGCCTTGCCTTACACGCAATCGTGTCCTTCCTCGATAGCGTGTATAGTACGCAATAACGAGTTTCACTAAACAACAAGATGCTATTAAAATATTATTAAAACTAACCGTTATGAATAGTAATAACCACTTTTTGAAATTTTGTAAATTTTATTTTTCAAAATGGACTTCATTTTTGGATTCAGAATATCTAAATTAGCTTAGGGTGAAATTTTGGTACTTTGCAGATAACTTTCATTTTCTGATGAATAGTGAAAATTACTAAATTTTATTTAAAAACAACCTTTTTATTAGAAATAATTAATAGTGATAAATTATTAATTTGAGTGGTTTTAAAGTATATTTAGAATATATTTTTATAATTTAATACAATTTTTGTCATTGGATGTAATTTCACATTTAAACCAGACATAAACAAGTGTCAATCTTTTGGCAGTTATTATTTCTTAAGAACACGCTATTTGTTTTGACGATGGGAATTAATTTTTAAATTAAGTAATGCAACTGATATATTCCGAATTTGGTAAAATAGACATAATTTTTGAGTTCATAATATCAAATATAGCTTAGGCCTAATTTTTGTATTTTTCTGAAAACTTTCATTTTTTGATGAATAGTGAAACCACTAAGTGGTAGTTAAAAAATGAATTTTTCATAAAACTTAATTTTACCGCTTTTTTGATGGAATTTCAAAAATCCGAGAGACACTGTTGATGTGAGTAAGTAAAATGTGGTTCAATGAGATGAAAATATGTTTTGGTGAATCGTAACTTTTTACTTTTTTTACCGCGGTTAAAAGTAAATACGGTAATTAAGGGTAAAAATGATATTATTATTACCTTAAAACATGTACTAATTCTATTGGATATGTGTAATTAGACCAAAAACAACCCTAGGAATAAAATATGACCATTTAGGCCCACTTGGATTAGATTAGGACATTTATTATTAATTTATTTAAAGAAGGGTTCAAATAGTTAAAAACAAAGTTTAATAAGTATATCATTTTTAATATTGGGTTATACATAAGATAAATTCGACTATAAATATTCATTAGAAATCTAAAAATACTTCCTACATAATTATATTTTATTTGAAATTTATAGACTTTAATTAATTTAATTTATTAATGACATAAAGATGATGCAGTAATTATCTTATTAATGAAATATTGACATAATTGATGTTATAAATACCCAAATAATTATAATATGAGACATTTTATGAATTCCACTAATTTTATAGGTTAATATGACATGTTAGTATTTTTTTAATTAACTCTGTTAGAACTAATAAATCAGTTATGATTTTCACAAAAATCAATTAGTAAATAGTGTCAAAATTGACATAAAATAGTTTTTATGTTTTTAAAACAAATATTATATTATTAATTGTTATTTTATTCTTAAAAATATAAGTTTCGGCAAAATGACTTATATAAGGTTATATATATTAATAATAAACAACATGGGGTTCGTTTGGCTGCTTATAAAAGTTTATTAACCTTATATTATAAGAACACACGAAGACATGGTAAAAGTAAAATTATTTAACTTAATGTTAAATCTAAATGATAAGGTTAAATTAGAAACCTAAACATGCCTAAATTCTATTGTATGAGATTATTTATACCCATCCCCACCTTAGATTCAAAATAAATCAATTTGGATCTATTTAAAACCGAATCTTGCTTTATAATAAAATAATATTTTTAGTTTTTCCAAAGGAGCCCCTCTCCTCCCTAATAAAAGGGCACCTCCTCCCTCTCTTCCACACACCACTTTGAGCATTCAATCTCGGACAACCCCTGCCTAGTTCTCCACTCCACTTCCCGAGAAACATCTTAGAGGTCCTGGTCTTCTTCAAAGACCAATTTTAGAGCCCTGAAAGGAGGTCTCAAAGAGGCGCTTCAAAGAAGAGGTAATGTTCGTTACCAATTCTTTCAACTTTATTTCTTCTTCCACATCTTCCTGATTAGTTGTTTCATTATGAAGTAATAACATCAGTATCACTCATATACTGATATGTTATTATACGTATAAAACAACCCTATTTCACCATCTATCCATCCTACGAAAAATGAAATCACTGCGGGTTCGTACGTACGGAATACCTTCTCCACGCCGTTGTGTAATCTCTTTTACACCACCACCTTACTTGGATGGGTATAATGGTGTAACTAATGACTATATATGACTATTATAAATTTATATTCATTCTGAAATAGTATACATATAGTCCAATAAAATTCCACGATCATGGGAACGATATCATCGCTCGTGCGTACGTACGGAATACCGTCTCCACGATGTGATGCGACTCGTTCTACATGATCTTCATTACATAATGATTATATAAATGAATTGAGTGAATATATATGATATATATTACACTAATACCATTCTGGAAATGAGGTATCTATAACCTAAAAAGAAGAATAAGATTTTATTCGACAAAACACGCATAAGAACAAAAAGTAATAAACACCCGAATAACAAGTAGTAATGAAATATTACTAATAATAATCTAAGAATATGACCATATATGATAACATAAAAATAAGAATGATTCTGGAATAAGTCAATAACATTATTTAAATAATTATACAGGAGTTTTGGACACTTACGATGCAAATCGGACCTAAGGTAAGGGAAATATCACAATCTCATTTTTATCCGAGATTGTTTATACTGCTTAATATACGGGGGTGTATTTTATCATCCACATACAAGTTTCCTCAATATGTAATATTATTTCCATCCACCTAAAATTGTTTAAATCCAATTTTACCCTTTGGTGAGTTTTTAGTAAAATATATGAAAAGAATCTTTTGTTGTTTTTCATACGAGGTAATTTTTGACTTTTCTGACAAAAGGATGAGAAGAATGTTTTTTTAACTTATACGGAATGAATGTATTTTTTAAGAAATTATTTCCAAGAAGCTTCCTTTACAATTTTTCAAGTTTATTTTTAATCAACATCTTTTAGTTTAAAATTGTATGACATGTTATGAAAGGATAAATGTTTTTGAAGTAGAAAGTATATTTCCTCAATAATGGAGTTCTAGAGTTTTATAAAAAATATTTTCCATCTCAGATAATATAGGGTTCAGTTTCTATCCCTATTATTACATGGATTTGATTATGTTGTGATGGAAATATTTTTATGAATTCTTTTATCTTATATGAATTGTTTTATGATGTCATGATGTTTAAGATTCCCATTTTTATTACATGGGTTATGCTATGATGTGTGGTTTATGATTTTGTGGCACACATAAGAATGGTATCATTATGAGATGGGTCGGACCTATATATCCCTCCAATTCTTTAGGTAAAGATTTAATATCTCATGAGATAGACATGGCTGGAACGACAGGTTAAACGGGTTCAGTGAAACAGGATTGAAACGTGGAGTAAACTCAGTTCAGAAATGGACTTTGTCCACCAAGATAGTCTTGGCAATGAGTCTTGACTAATAAGAAATTATTATATATGATTATTTGAGTATTACACAAAGTTTCATGTTTTATGTTATGATTATTGGGATTACATTTCACTACTATGATTGATCCCATGTTATGAAATTATGATTTCTATTGCAGGTTAAGATTTCCAAAAGTTATGTTCTTATGTATATGATGTCATTGATATTTCTTTTGTTTACCCTTAATGAGCATTTGAGCTCACCCTTTTCTGTTTTCTTTTCCCTGGGATATAAAGAAAAGTTTTAGGTATGAAAAAAAGGAAGATCATAATGGGAGATGTTGAAAATCTTTCACCACGATTAGAAGATTATATTCCGAGTTTCCTAAGACACTAAACTATAGGTCCTTTCCTGGTTTTGTTATATGTTGTAATAATTGTGCATAAATTCTGAAGTAATGACAATGTATGTAAATTATGGGTCTCTATAGTTGGTATCAGAGGAAAGGTTTAGTCATCCTTTGGAAACTAGGATGCGAGAAATTTAGTAAGATCCCTAGAGATATATCTAATGTATGTCTAGGGATGTCCCTAAGGTTAAGTATACGTTATAGTCCAAGAATTGTGCTAACCATCTTAGAATTAAACCTATGATTTTTGATATTGAAGGTACTCCCCCTTTATTATATTGTTTTCCCTAGCGTGACTTTTACTTCTCACACTATTATTTTTGGGTTTTAGATGATGGTTGGAACCCGAAGAAAACGTGTTGATCAATGTAATGGACAATGCAATGATTGTCCTCCTAAACAAACAAATTTTATGCGAGATGGAGTGCAAAATATTATTGCTATACTTACACAAGATATGAATCATTCTGGACATTCAAATGAGCAGAGAAGGAAACAATATTCTATTGAGTCCTTAATGAGGAAATGTCCACCTTCTTTCAGTGGGTCTTCTGATCCACTTGTTTCTGAACAATGGATCAGTACTACTGAAGAGATATTTTCAGTTCTTCAATGTTCTGAACATGATAATGTCATCTTAGTAGGGTATCGTTTGGAAGGTGATTCTCATCAATGGTTGAATCTTATCAAGAATATGAGGCCAAGAGATGAAATTGAGTCCATGGAATGGGATGAGTTCAAGAACATATTTTTTAATAAGTACTTCCCTCGTATTCTTCAAACAAAGATGGAGAAAGAGTTTTTGATCCAAAGAAAAAGGATGATGAATCTGTTGGTATATACGAAGCGAATTTTACAATTCTTGCAAGGTATGCATCCGGATTTATCATCCAACCTGAAAGTAAATTTGACCGATTCTTCAGTGGCTTAAAACCAAATCTTCGAAGGGAATTTGATATAAGAGACTATAGTATATTTAAATAAATTGTGCGTTGTGCTATCAAGGTAGAAATGGAAGTTGGTGTTACTTATCCATCTCATAGTTTTGACAAGAAATGAAAGTTGGAGTTCAAGGACAAATATCAGAATAATGGTGAAAAGAAGATGAATGTTTCCTTATTCTCAATGTGTGGAAAGAAGCATGGTGGAGATTGTCTTAAAGGGACTAGAAAATGTTTTATGTGTGGAGAAGAAGTTCATCGAGCAGCTGAGTGTCGAAGTAATGGAAAAAGGGTTTCTAATGATGTGAATAAAGAAAAGACTGCAGAGGACGCACCACCAACACTTCAATGCTTCATGTGAATGGATATGGGGAATTATGATAATAAATTCCCTAATCCAAGGGTTAGTGATGATCGACATGAGAAACCACTTAAGGAAAAGGACAAAGGGAAGTCACATGCGATCACTATTGGCGATGTTGAATATGACAACAATGTGGTGGAATGATTAAGTTTTTATGTAATGGGATTCCAAAATAATGTTGTATATAGTATCGTGGAATATTGGAATATTTATGTATTGGTCTATTTTGTTTTTCAATGGTATTGATAACCATGGAATGTGATGGAGATATTTTTGGTAAGCAGATGATATGTGCATAATGAGGGATAGGAGGATAATGAAATTTTTTACTGTATTCATGAGCTCATGATTGATATAAGGACTAAGTGATATCATGGTTTGAGTATAAATTTTTTTTAGGATTTTGGTTTGTGGAAAGTGTTATCTTTTAACTACTTTGATGTTTTCACTAAGGTTCAATGGTTATTAATTTTTCAAGAGAATACATGATTAAGGTATTCAAATGTTTGTAATTTGACCAACAAGATATATCTTATGATATATGGGGGATAAATGATGGCATTCACGTGATTGTTATGTGACATTTCATGTAATCATTTTCTTTATACTATGATCATGGATCGAAGTATTATAGATATGCCAAAATATTGGAATGGATTATGTTGGACATAAGTTAGGATAGAACTTTTTTTGATATTATTGATGGGATGTAATAGTAATATAGCTTTAGAAAAAGGACAACCAGTTGGACGGGCGAAAACCCCTCGCGTCGGACAAGGCTGTGGGAATCGAACCCACAACCGAAGTGCGACTGACCATTATCGCCAACCAATGGCCTACAGGAAGTCCCTGTTTAGTAGAAACTAGTTTTATTATATTATGAAGTATGATATAATAAGTATAAGTCCATTGTAGGAACCATATATGATTAATATCACTATAGATGGACTTATGTATTTTTTGATAACTTTTCTAACCTTTTGTTTGAGACAGATGGAATGACCCATCATTCTATCAAATGATCTTCTAACACATCACTAATGTCAAATTCAACTTCATTCCATTAAGAGATGAAGTGTAAATTGTCCAAAGAATGACCAATGGTGAGACTATACCAAAATCACGAAAGTATTTCTTCTAATTCCAATTTGATCAACTTTAGGGAAATGATCTTGAAAACCAAAAATATCGTCCTAGTGCTCTTATATCTGATGTATAAAATGGTACCTTAGATCATCACAAATTTATGTCTTTGTGATTTCTGGCTTTTTCATAGACATGTTCTCTACCACTCTCCATTAGAACATGATTGTTAGATTTCTCTTCCATATACATATTTTCACCTATGTGGAAACCGAGTGATTAGTTTATTTGGGTAACCGTTACGTTTAATAATTTTTTTTTAATTATTGTTTTTGGTATTCCTTTTTACGATGTGTGTTTCTATTAACGAAACTTTCAAGTAGTAAACCATTTATAACCCCGATGAATTTTGAGGGCGAAATTCATTTTAAGGGGGGTAGAACGTAACACAAAGAGATTTTATGAAAAATAATCTTTTTAATTTCATTAATGTATTGTGTTGTACACTACACCAAAAGGATCTTGCACAACACGCATCCTTGACTTTCCTTTCATTACACACAATCACGACCTTCCTCGATAGTGTGTGTAGTACGCAATAACGAGTTTCACTAAACAACAATATGCTATTAAAATATTATTAAAAATAGCTGTTATTAATAGTAATAACCACTTTTTAAAAACTTTTAAATATTATTTTTCAAAATGGACTTTATTTTTGGATTCAGAATATCGAAATTAGCTTACGGTGAAATTTTGGTACTTTTCAGATAACTTTCATTTTCTGATGAATAGTGAAAATTACTAACATTTAATTAAAAACATCCTTTTTAATAGAAATAATTAATAGTGATAAATTATTAATTTGAGTGGTTTTAAATTATATTTAGAATATATTTTTACAATTTTATACAATGTTGGGCATTGGATGTAATTTCACATTTAAACCAGACATAAACAAGTGTCAATCTTTTGATTGTTATTATCTCTTAAGAACACGCTATTTGTTTTGACGACAGAAAATAATTTTTAAATTAAGTAATGAAACTGATATGGTTTGAATTTGGTAAAATAGACATAATTTTTGAGTTCATAATATCAAATATAACTTAGGCTTAATTTTTTGTATTTTTCTGGAAACCTTCATTTTTTGATGAATAGTGAAACCACTAACTTGTAGTTAAAAAAAGGAATTTTTCATAAAACATAATTTAACTGCTTCTGTGAGTGGAATATCAAAAATATGAGACACACTATTGATGTCAGTAAGTAAAAAGTGGTTCAATGAGAGGAAAATAATTTTTGGTGAATAGTTACTTTTTACTTTTTTTACCACGATTAAAAGTAAATGGAGTAATTAAGGGTAAAAATGATATTATTATTACCCTAACACATGTCCTAATTCTATTGGATAAGTGAAATTAGACCAAAAACAACCTTATGAATAAAATATTACCATTTAGGCCCACTTGGATTAGAGTAGGGAATTTATTATTAATTTATATAAAGAAGGGTAAAAATAGTTAAAATAAAAGTTTAATAAGTATATCATTTTTAATATTGGGTTATAAAAAAATAAATTCGACTATAAATATTCATTAGAAAGATGAAAAGATTTCCTACAAAATGATATTTTATTTATAATTTTTAGACTTTATATAATTTAATTTATTTATGACAGAAAGATGATGCAGTAATTATCTTATTAATGAAATATTGACATAATTGATGTTCTAAATACCCTAATAAATATAATTGTAGACTTTTTATGAATTAAAATAATTTTATAGGTTACTATGACATGTTAGTATTTATTTAATTAACTTTTTTCGAACTAATAATTCTATTATTATTTTCAAAAAAATAAATTACTAAATAGTGTCAAAATTGACATAAAATAGTTTTTTAAAAAAATATTATATTATTAATTGTTATTTTATTCCTAAAAATCTATGGTTAGGCAAAATGACTTAGATAGGATTGTATATATTAATAATAAACAACTTTGGGTTCGTTTCTATTCTTATAGTATGTTTATTAACCTTATAGTATAAGAACACAAGAAGACACGGTAAAAGTAAAATTAATTAACTTAATGTTATATCTAAATGATAATGTTAGAATAGGAACCTAAACTTGTCTAAATTATATTGGATGAGAGGATTTCGACCCATACCCACCTTAGATTCAAAATAAATCAATTTGAGGCTATTTAAAACCGAATTTGGCTTTATAATAAAATACTATTTTTAGTTTTTCCAAAGGAGCCCCTAAAAGGAGGTCTCAAAGAGGCGCTTCAAAGAAGAGGTAATGTCCGTTACCAATTCTTTCAACTTTATTTCTTCTTCCACTTATTCTTATTTAGTTGTTTCATTATGAAGTAATAACATCAGTATGAATCATATAATTATATTTTATTATAAGTATGAAACAACCCTATTTCACCATCTATCCATCCTACGGAAAATGAAATCACCGCGCGTGCGTACGTATGGAATACCGTCTCCACGCCGTGGTGTAATCTATTTTCCACCACCACCTTACTTGGTTGGGTATAATGGTGTAAATAATTAATGTATATGACTATTGTAAAGTGATATTGATTCTGAAATAGTATACATACACTCCAATACAATTCCACAATCATGAGAACAATATCATCACTCGTGCGTACGTACGGAATATCGTCTCCACGATGTGATGCGACTATTTTACATGATCTTCATTGCATAATGATTATATAAATGAATTGAGGTAATAAATATGATATATACTACACTAATAACATTCTGGAAATGAGGTATCTATAACCTAAAAAGAAGAATAAGAATTTATTGGACAAAACCCGCATAAGAACAAAAAGTAATAAACACCCGAATAACAATTACTAATAAAATATTACTAATAAGAAGCTAAGAATATTACCATATATGATATAATAAAAATAATTATGATTCTGGAATAAGTCAATCACATTATTTAATTCATTATACAGGAGTTTCAGACACATATGATGAAAATCAGACCTAAGGTAAGGGAAATATCACAATCTCATTTTTATCTGAGATTGTTTACACTTTGAAATTTACTCGGGTGTATTTTATCATCCACATCCATGTTTCCTCAATATGTAATATTATTTCCATCCACCTACAGTTGTTTAAATCCACTTTTACCCTTCGGTGATTTTTTAGTAAAAGATATGAAAGGAATATTTTGTCATTTTTCGTATGAGGTACTTTTTGTCTTTTCGGACAAAAGGACGAGAAGAATGTTTTTTTTAACTTATACGGAATGAATGGATTTTTAAAAAAATTATTTAAAAGAAGCTTACTTTACATGTTTTCATGTTTATTTTTAATCAAATTCTTTTAGTTTAAAATTGTATGACATGTTAAGAAAGGAAAAATGTTTTTGAAGTAGAAAGGATATTTTCCTCAAGAATGGAGTTCAAGAGTTTTATCAAAATTATTTTCCATCTAAGATAATATAGGGTTCTGTTTATATCCCTATTATTACATGGATTTGATTATGTTGCGATGGAAATATTTTATGAATTCCTTTATCTTATATGAATTGTTTTATGATGTCACAATGTTTAAGATTCCCATTTTTATTAAATGGGTTATGCTATGATGTATGGTTTATGATTTTGTGGCGCACAAAATAATGGTATCATTATGAGATGGGTGGGACCTATATCTCCCTCCAATGCATTGGGTAAAGATTTTATATCTCATTAGATAGACTGGCTGGAACGGTAGGTTAAACCGGTTCAGTGAAAGAGGACTGAAACGAGTAGTGGACTCGGTTCAGAAATGGACATTTTCCACTAAGATAGTCCTGGCAATGAGTCTGGACTAATAAGAAATTATTCTCTATGATTATGTGAGTATGTAAAAATGTTTCATGTTTTATGTTATTATTATTGGGATTACATTTCACTACTATTATTTATCCCACGTTATGAAATTATGATTTTTTTGCAGGTTAAGATTTCTAAAAGTTATGTTCTTACGTATATGATGTGATTGATATTTCTTTTGTTTACCCTTACTTAGCATTTGAGCTCACCCTTTTGTATGTTTTATTTCCCCAGGTCATGAAAAAGGTTATTAAGTAGGATATGCCAAAAGGGACTCTAGATATGATGAAATAAATGGGAGGCAAAGTAGATGCTTTATGAACCAGTTGTTTATGTTTCCCAGTTTCTAAAGACTCTATACCTATACGGTCTTTTCCTGGTTTTGTTATATGTTGTAATAAGTGTGATTAAATTCTGAAGTAATGACAGTGTATGTAAATTATGGGTCATTATACACAAGTTTCCATGCATCCAAGGCCTCAACGCGCCATCCTCAATACTGTTGTCTCCTTGAACTGTATGATCACTTTGCTGGTACGTGTTCTGATCATCCACGATGGATTAACAAAAAACACAACCCATACTCTGATTCATGCACAAAAAATCCATAGTTCCAACAGTAATTATGTCCAATCATTAAGATGATCCTTTAATTTTACTTGATCATTAAGCAACATAGTGATCAATTTTTCACAAAAATTCTTCTAAATATGTATAACATCAAGACTATGATGCAAAAAATTATATTCCCAATATTTCTGTATTAAGAAATTAATAATTTTCATCCATTGTTGCATTCAAATTTCACTTGACTATGTACTAAAAACACTTTTACCAGTACCGTTAAAATGATGTACCTTATCTAATTATATTGCAATATTTCCAAGTTGTGCCAACATTTCAGAACCTATTAACAACTTCAGAGGTGTTTTAAAACTAATATAACCATTTAATTTTTATTTGTTCATCAAAAATCAATGACATTCATCCATAAATCATCAATGACACAAGAATCACAATATTTTATTGTGAGGTACTCATTCGGCTCGTAATGAATGTTTCACGTAGAAATATCCAAATCGATGAATGTCTTCAAAACTGTTAAATTTTCACGTCCAAGGATGTCACTAATGGTCCAAAATACTACAACATTAATTTTGATAATTGTTCTAGAAGATGAATCATATGTCTCAAAAAAATGTCTCCATAATTTCTATAACTATTCAATTAAAGGAATTTACAAATACATCAATATTATTTCCAGTTTTTTACAGTAACAATCACAAAAATGATAAAATAAATTTTTTCTATATACATCCATGGAGGCAGATTTTGAGAAATCAAAACAACCATCTAAATACTATAACTGGTGATCAATGATCCAAATTTTTTGATTCCATTAGCTACCAATCACAACCTAACATTCCAAGGATTAGATTAGAAATTCTGTTGTAATGATTACAAATTCATTAATGGTTGATATTTTATTGGATTTCGTATTCAACCATCATTTCTATTAACTACAAAATCCCACTATATGTTTTATGCAGTTTTCCATGACATGAATATTCATTTCAATCAATGTTTAAAGGGAATTAATGAAAAATCATTGTTTATGTGTAACTTTTCTTCTTGTTTTTATTATTATGTTGATTCAGAATTCCAACATCACCCATTAACTATAATTTATAAGAAGATATTTTTTTTCAATCCTACCATCTTGAATCATGTCCCCAATAAAGTATACAATCATTGGTACAGACATGTATTTTTTTCATAGATTAGACCATGCTAGTTAACAAATTTTTTCATATCATAAAAATAGATAGGGATATTTTCTTTAGGAAATGAATCACACAAAAATTCAAATATAATGGACCTCTTCTTCTTTGTAATTCATCATTGGAATTTGATATTTGTTAGCTTCAGCAAAAAAATTTTTTTGAATATTTCATACATCCACTATACATCTCTTGATTTAGATGGTTAAATAAACTAGGAAACACATTTTTTTTCTTAGATAATATTTTTGTTACATTATAAAATGATTAATCAATTTTAGTATCCAATGATATGTTACAATCATGATGTGGTTGTACTTTAGTCTAACAAACATCACTTGTCAATTTTTTATTTATATCCCCCTCAATTGGTTGTTTTCATATGTTTTGACGATGTAGTTGGTGTCTTGCAATGTTTAATTAATCACTTATAAGGTTTTTTATTCCAATTTTTATTTTCAATGAATATGGGATCTCATTCAGTCGATTGTCAACATTGCTCAATCATTCAGTAATGTTTGATTCTCCATTCCAAATACCATATAAATATTGAGCAGTGAATTTCATCAATATCAAGTGTTTATAAAGCACATATCTCATCAAAAATATTCTTTGATTACATTTAGAATAGGGATATCTTATTATACCATCAATGGAATGATTAAAAATTTGATCATATAAAAAATCATGTAATACCATAGCATACAAAGGGGTGTTCTTTAGTATTGTGATTTCACTTTTAACCATAAATCAATGTACCTACAGTTTATTACAAAAATTAAAACAAATAAGTATTACTATGTAGGAAAATAGAAAAATATAAGTGAAAAAAAGAACCCAATTAGTTATATAAAGAGTCATATACGTTTTAATAATGTCTCTGTAAATAATCACAATTAATCATGGATAGTATTACGTAAAATATAAGAAAAAGAAAAAAAATACATTCACTAATTTAAAATTGGATTCATGGGAGAAACACTCTATGGTCAGTAATTCTAGGTGAACCTAGTAATTATCTATCACCATAGAAGTGGATTTAGAGTTCCAACACATGTCTAGAAATCGTGGGCTTCACATATTGTATCACTAGAATTGCTATTGGTGATCTAAGAGATTTTATTAATGCACGTGACATTCTATTAATAATTATTTATAGATGGTACAACTCAATACAACTAGATTGGTTTTAAGAATACCAAATAGATTCACTACCTTCCAAATTAGGGTATTTGAAGGTGTATTATTAGGAGTGAATATTTTGATCTTCCATGCTTTTTTTATGTTATAATCACATAGGATGATTTGAATTCATCATTTTAACCTATCCTCTTGGAAAAACAAATATTAGAAATATAAAACAAAATAATAAATTTCTTCTAAGGTATCATAATGGGTTTGATTAAAAATGTTTTCCATTTTAATACTTTTTACTCCATCATGTACCCAAAATAAGAGAGAACAATTTTTTACATTGTCACATTCTGATGAGTATAATCCATGTGAATAATGTTGATTGATATAATAATGTTTTCATCAGGTAAAAAATAAATATCTTGAAATATGATTAAAAAAATTAGAAATACATAATTATTCAATCTAACAATATTAAGATGAAGTGAATTTTTATTAATTTGATTAATTTTAATATTTATTCAATGAAATCGATTTTGATACTTCATCACCATCATTGGAAGTGGGAACCATTGACTTAAATAACACAAATCTATTTAAGAATTTATTCTAGACTCTAGATATAAAATTAAAACCCTTTTCTACTAATTTAACATATGTATTTATAATTTAGGGAAACAAGAAAAACATGATAATTTGAAGAAAATTTTAAATTAATAAATATCAAAATCTTGTAGATAATTTCAATGAAAATAAGCATGTTTTAGGCTGGGCAATATGATACATTATTATAATGAAATATAAATGTTTTAAATTTAAGTGTAACAATAATGACACTAGACTGAACTATAGTGGATTCTTCTTTTATGGTATTACTACCTAAACTCTCAAGGGGTCTTTTTATATACATTCCATATAATTCTGTAACATCCACCACAAATATAATGACTATGAACTAAATAACTTAATAACACTCATATTACGACTCCATAACACATTTGGTTTAAATTATGATTTCCAAAGCAAGGTATATATATAAGGAATTCAGAAATAAATATATAATATATGTCATATCCTCTTTTTAGTGTTAAATAAAATATTATATGTTCTTGAAAAAAATTCAACATGACCTTTTCAAGCATAGTAATTAATCTCTAACTGAGTTGTTGGATAGGGTACTTGTATTTCAGGGACACCTAGATGATAATCAATGAAAATAACTATTTGGGCACAAAATTAAAATTGGTATCCATTCAAAATATCCATTATTTCTAAAATGATAATGAATGTATATAAAGGACCACTTGTACACAATTTAGTAACACCCAACACATTCTATGTACTGAAAATTGAGGTTTAATGAGTGGGAACTCCTGAATAAAAACATTTCGACAACCCATGATTGTCTTCCCTAATCATTAATTAAGTGGTACAAATGATTCAACCAATTATCAAGAATACAAATGGAACTAAATATTCTTCTTTGATTTATTACCCTTACTTAGATAATGTAAAATAAATTCTACACTCATCCTAAGGGAGCCACATGTAAGGTGAGGGAATAACATACTCACTAGGTGAGAAC
Organism: Viscum album; assembly: GCA_963277665.1. Lineage (NCBI taxonomy): Eukaryota > Viridiplantae > Streptophyta > Magnoliopsida > Santalales > Viscaceae > Viscum > Viscum album. The sequence continues at coordinate 119,323,414 of OY728127.1, forward strand.
CTCCCCATCCCCAATATCCTTCCATAATCAGAATATTATGAAACAATAATGTCAATATAGAGGAATAATTTTTTTTTAGTAAATATACATTAAGAAAGTCATTTAAAATAGATTTCAATTACAAAGAAAACCCTATTATATAGAGGGGATCCATACTTGATCTACCTACTTCAGGACTAAATGAAAATCAAATTAAAACAATATAAAATAATTAAGGTGTAATACTCATCCCATTCAAGTGGAAATGAATCACATATATTAGTGTTAGGTAAATATTGTATCTCATTCATTCTGGAATTAGGGATGGGAATACTAGTGTCAATGCATAGTGATCCCATCACATACCATCAACCTACCCATTGATAGTGGGTATACCTATGAAATTACTTATATATAATCATATAATATCCCTCAATATAATTATTCATACTCTAATAATATCAAATATAACAATAATTATAATTTTTATGACAATATAGGGCATGACCTGAAAGAAAAAAAGAATTAATTTTATATGCTAAAAAATATTGTAAATCGAGGATGTTGTCATTATGAAATAAATAATATATCAATTCCAATTTTTATTGACATTAATAACATATATAATGTGAAATGAAAATAACAAAATCAGAAAAAATTCAATAGCTTTGCAATCTATCCTATCTACATGGTATTCATAAACCATTGTATGTTAAACTAGTTACAAAATTGTAATCATATTTGTAAAAATGGAAGAAGAATTGATAGAGGAATACCCAAAACATAAAGTTCTTATGGAGAATTGGGGGTGACTATTCTTGGGAGTTAAGGGTCAGTGGATCAGGCTCGGCTTCGAGTAGGGCGTGAAGGGGGCCGATGACGACAGAGAAGGTGGACGATGATGAAAGTGTAGGGAATGAAGAGGGATGGCAGTGATGGAGAAGGAGTCCAGTGGTGAGGGGGAGAAGTGGGACACCTGGAGGGGTCTAGGGTTTGATGGTTTTGGAAGAAGAGGGGGAAGGGGTGTTCGTAAAGCTTGATACATCCTGGGGACACCGAAATACACTTCCAAAACTGAAGAATAATTTTATTGCATTAGTTCCTCCAAAATGTCTACTGAAACCCATACATGATGAAAGATGTAGAGAACTTCACCGTCACATTTAGTCCAACCAAGAGGAGGGTCCTCAAATACCACACTCTCATGTAGGACTAGGCCCTCTAATTCTGATAGTTACAGCATGCTCACTATATCCAGAAGTGCATAGGTAATAGTAAGGGATGAAAGAATAATCTGTCTCGGACTCTCATTCACATCCATGTAAATTTCAGCAAAAAATCCTTAACATGTCACTTGATACTAGTCTATTTCTCTTCATATATATCATTCCTATAACTCAATGCACTGGATACTATATTTCCCTTATGAGGCCTGTAGGAAAGGTCAAATTTTAAATATATTAGGTACTCAAACCACATTCATTACCTCATATTCAGATCATGATGAGTATATATGTACTTGATTATATCTTTGTCTATTTACACAAGAAAATGGTCTCCCAGTGAATAGTTTCTACAACATCGTAATGTGTGAACAACTACAACCAATAAGAGAATTTTCATTTCATAGTTCCTCTCATGTGGCCTCAACTATTGAGTTATGTATAGCATGATGACATACACCTCCCTATGAATTTATCCTAGCCTGATACATGACGCATCTTAGTACACAAATTAACTCATTCGTGGATCTATAAATATCAATAACTACACTAAAATAAACCTCCCTTTTAGCTCCTGAAAGGCCAACTCATCAGAATATGACTATAAAAAATTACACTCTTCTTAGTCGATCCCATATGTAATGCAGAAATGTGCGAGAAGTCATATTTAAAAATATTATAATATTGGGTTAAACCCGTGAAACTGTATACATCAATGAAATTAATGTGATTCTCTTAAGAAAATAGAATTTTCTCCTTGTCTGGGTCAACTAATAATTCTGTCTTTGAGATAATGTGACCTAGGAAGGTAATCATATCTGTCCTGAAGTGTCACTTTGTGATCTTAGTATATATATGATTCTATCCCAATGTATTCAAAATTATCTAATGATGTTTGGAATGCTCATATCTATTAAGAGATTATACCAAAATATCATCCATGAAAACCAATAAAAATGAATCAAGATAAGGGTGGAAATATGTTTCATCTATTCCATGATGTCTTCTAGAACTTTCGTGAGGTTGAATTTGGTAACCAAAAATTCATATAGACCAAAACTGATCAGAACGATTTTGTGAGGAATATATGATTGTCAATCATACATGTGATGATGACAGGATCTCAAATAAATCATTGAGAAGACATGATATCATTAGATATGGTTAAAGTGATCATCTGGTAATGAAAAAGGATACAATTCCTTAAACATAAGTTTGTAAAATTTTAATTATTACACACATATACTGAGAGTTATATATATATATATTGTTTCACAAAAGTACTAATAAACCCCATAGATGAGCACTAGTTCAGATAAAACCCTTTTCCTCTAAATCCTCTAGCTACTATGTGAGCTCATGGATCTCAGAATTAGCCATACTATAAGGAGGAATAGATATATTTTTAGCTCCTGGAACAAGATTTATAGAGAACACTAACTCTATAACTAAAGGTATCCCTGAAATTTCATCTGGGATGACATCCCTAAAATGATTAACCACTAGATGGAAGTATTCCAGACATGTTCCTTGATCATCCAGATATAAAGTCTCAATCCATGTTTTCACCCTTCCATGGCCACAATTCTCTGGACTAGCTCATTTTTCCTGGACAACCCATTAATCCTTTTGAAAAAACATTCCACCCTCTGGTGATATGATGGTCACCCGTAGGTGATAGAAATAAAAAAACAAAGAATGGGAACCAACCAGTCTATCCAAAGAATGATGTCAAAACTGTAGGACTCCTTATGTTTTAATCATGTTTTAAGTATAACAAAAATTATTTAATCATGTATTAATGATTCTAAATCTTATTGAATCTAGATCTTTTGTATTTATATCCAATGTTTTTATCATGTGTACGAAGACCTATGCAAGAACTTAATTGCCCTATATTCAGTTTACATACTGTATAATATATTTAATTGACTCTCAAAATACCTTCTTTAACAAATGCTTAAGTCTAATCCATTCTATTATCATCATTATTTAAGACTAAAAATAGTTATTTTCGAATTTCTATGAAACCATGAGTCTGTCACTGGATATGTATTTATGGTACCGTGATGCCAGACACCGTGAAGCCGTACACCATGAAGCCAGTCACTATGAATCCAGACACCGTGAAGCCAAACACCGTGAACCGGACACTGTGATGCCAGACATTGTGAACATGACATCGTGACCCCAAGACACTATGAACAAGACACTGTGAACAAGAAACCATGCCCCTGAGACACCGTGAAAAAAAAAACACTGTGACCACGAGACACCGTGACACTCAGACACCTTGTGAAGAAGACTTCGTTTCCATGTCTTACTATGACACAGTCTCTTAAAATACATTTTCATTTTTCAATTTAATTTCTAACAGTCATATTGATGACTTTAATTCACTTAAATAATTAATGTTTAATTGTAGACATATCATCAGACGGTGCGAGGTACAAGGTACATAACACAAGCAACCTATTGGCGCCAACACGTGCATTCCATGTTAAAAGCGATGTGTGACCAAGAATCAGTACGCGTAATATATAAACAAAAAGTAAGGACGTGAGAACAAAAATGTAGTACATACATGGAGGAAGTTTCATAAGAAATTCACACTACATGAAACTTGACATGACTGGATACAAGAATCACATTTGAGTCCTAAAGAACATCTTCACTCGACTGGACTTCATGAAGAACACAAGTAGAATTGCGACACTCTTTTCTCCACACAACTTCTAGAGAAGGACTCAAAGCATCATATGGTTCAATCCAATGGATTCCATAACTTCATTAGCATCACACAAGATAATTCTAAACTCATATAAATTTTCTTTCTCGAATATGATCATCGTTTTATCTACATTATGATATGTGTGTGCTTATCTCTATTTTAACGCACACTGACTCATAAGATGAACTGGAGGATTTCTAAATCCTCACTCAATTTTTCCCTTAAACTCTTGTATCCCACTATGGATTGTGGTAGATGTATGAGGACCTGGATATCCTATGAGATATTGTTATTATTTGTTTCCCATGTTGAACTATAGTAGATGTATGAGGACCTAGATAGTTTGAGTACTGTTGTAAACCCCGATCCTGGGTGTGGATCAATGTTTTATATAAACTATTTGAGAGGACTATGTCTCAGCTTTTGACTGAACCTCTTGTTTTAAAACTGTTGTGTGTCTTAGTTTTAGTTTAATATTGTTTCACTTTTCTACTAATATACACTTTGAAACTCAAAATTGTTTTAAGGTAACTTTGATTGTAAAACAAGAAAGTGTTTTTAATTATTTTGAACTAGTATGTTAGTTCCAAAAGATAACTTATTATTCAGTTTACGTTAATTGATAAGTAATCAATCATTGCGAAACTGATTGAAAATTTAAAATATTTATAAATTCAATACATCTTAAATTTTTTAATGAATTGGGGGATTTTAATACAAATCTTTTAAATGGAAATTTTTAATTAAAACTCAATTCACCCCCCACTAGAGTATCTACTCTGACCAACATTTGGTATCAAAGGTGTGTTAAATTTTTTTCAAAAACTCTCTGTTTGTGAAATGTTTTCAACTATTTTTTAGTTGTATATTAAAGATCTCAAAATTTATGTTATTTATAAATTTTATCTATTTAAATATATTTGCTAAAATCATAGTATGGATAATATATTAGAAGGTGTAGCTACCAACATTCCACCCTTCTTTAATATTGTAAATTATTCCCAATGGAAAATCAAAATGAAAATTCATTTAGAATGTATGGGATTTGACATTTGGACTGCTATAGAGACTCATTATAAGATTCCAGAAACTGTTATAACTACTTGGGATTAACCTACTAAAGCTACTTACAATAATAATTGTAAAGAAATGAATGCCATGTATTGTGCTATAGGAGATGAATAATTTAATCGAATATCTTCCTGTAAGACTGCTTATGAAATATGGGATACTCTTGTTGTTTCCCATTAGAGAAGAACCAATGTTAAAAAAATGAGACAAAAAACAACATTATTAATTATGATAATTTTTAAATGAAAATTGATGTATCTATTTCTGATATGTATCTCATGTTAAATGAGATAGTTAATACAATTATCTTACTGGGAAAAGATGTTCTATTAAAGGAGAAAATCATGAGGATACTAATATTCCTGCTAGAAAGATATAGAGGCACATCAGTATCAATAAGAGAATCGTATGACATTAGAATGCTACCTTTCAAAGAGAAGATTGGTATTTTAATTATGTATGGTGAAGAAATAAAAGTAAACAAAGAAGATGATGATGAAACTAGAATGAAATTAGTCACCTTCAAGACCTATCCATAAAAAATCATGGAAAAAGAGAAAATTCAAGCTGCAAGCAATAATTCTAGTAGTGAAGAAAGTGCATCTGATTGTGATGCTTAAATGGATCTGATAGCAAGACAATTTAAGATGTTTTATAGAAAATAGAATTTTTTTAGAAAATCCAAATACAAGGGAATGTATGACAATAAAGTTCATTGGATGAAGGATTTGAAAAGGACTGATAAAAGTGATGATATAGTCTTATATGAATGCAAGAGGAAAGGAAATGTGAAAGATGATTGTCTGTTGTTAAAGTAAAAGATGTAATATGATTAAAAGGACAACAAATACAAGAACGAAATGAAAGCAACCTAGAGTGCTTCAGAAGACAGTTCAATTGATTCTGATTCCACTCAGGATGAAAAATATCAAAATTCTAATATGTGTTCATGACAAACACATATGTGGAAACATTGGATACTCTTGATTTATACTCTTATAATTCTAATGATAATTCTGATTCTGATGCAAAAAACATGTCTACTGTTGAATTATTTGAATAATGTAACATGGTAGAGGATACCTACAATGAGAAGAAATACAAGTATAAAGCCTTAATGAAATAGCATGCTTTAAATAGCACTACAAAATGTGGACTAGAAGTAGAAAATGAAAATAATGCTCAACCACTCAAATAGAATACTGAACTAAAATATTCTAATGATAAACTCTAGAATGATTTAGAAAAAATTACTAATGGAAATGAAACACTTACAAAAATTCTATGAAAACAAGTACCACCAAAGTATACTACTAGTTTAGTCTATCATCTTAGACAAAGAAGGATTACAAAGAATTGATTAATTCCTAAATCTGGACTGGATGATACTAGTTCATGTTCTAGAAATTCTTATGTCTCGACTAGCTACTCACATAGTTATAGATCAAACAAAGTTTATCTTTCAAAATCGTTTTAAATTACTGATTATATGAAACCCATTAGGAACATCAGGGTACCAAATGTTCTGTTTTCTATCCTGTCTGGACCAAATAAAATATGGGTAGCAAAATAATTTTCTATCTTAAATTGTGTTGTTGGAAACCTGATTAAAAAGTTCATGTATGAAGACTTAGTACTTGGATAGTGGATGTTCAAGACATATGATAAGATACTTTTCATGTTTTAAATGAATAATCAATGTTGATGGAGGATATGTCATCATTAGGGATAACTCAAAAGGAAAGATTGTCCGCATAGGACTAATTGGTAACACTGATTGAATCTTAATATCTAAAGTTTTATTTGTTGATGGACTAAATTATAAACTGTTAAGAATCTCTCAATTGTTTGATGATGGTTTCAATGTCAAATTTTAAAATGATGCTGGAAATGTATTTGATTCTAAAAATATTTTGGTATTTATTGTGTTGAGAAATGAAAATGATTATGTTTTAGATTTGAATTCTTTAGCTAAAAAAATATTACATGTTTAAATTCCTTTCATAAAGAATCTTGGATTTGGAATACAAGATTATGACACTGCAATATACACTCACATAGAAAATTGACTAGGAATTACTTAGTTATAGACCTACCTAAACATTAATTTCAAGCAAATAAAGCTTGTAATGCCTATCAAAATGGAAAGAAACATTATGTTTCTTTCATATCAATGAAAGAAGTTTCTACTTCTCAACTGCTCGAGTTGGTTAACATGGATTTATTTGGACCATCTAGAGTTTCTAGTTTAAATGGGAAGCACAATGTCTATGTTCTCATAGATGATTTTTCTTGGTATATTTGGGTATATTTTCTAGCTCACCAATATAAATACTATTATTAATTTATTAAATATTCCAAGTCTGTAGAAAACCTTAGTGGACTTAAGATCAAGACCATGAGAAGTGATCATGGTTGTGAGTTTGAAAATCAGGAGTTTTAATATTATTTCTCACATAATGGCTATGGTCACAACTTTTTTGTTCCTAGAACACCTCAACAGAATGGTGTAGTAGAAAGAAAAAATAGGACTCTTCAAATGATTGCTAGGACATTGATAAATGAATTTGATTTACCAATTTACTTTTGGGCGGAAGTTATTAATACAACTTGTTACATTATCAATAGACTCTTGGTTAGAAAAATTCTTAAAAAGGCCCCTTATGAGCTTTGGAACAATAGGAATCATAAGGTCTAATATTTTATATTTTTTGGTTGTAAGGTCTTTATCCATAATACTGATGATAATCTTGACAAATTTACTTCCAAAAGTAATGAAGTAATTTTTATAGGTTACTCAAAATCAATTAAATCCTATATAGTATTCAATAAGAGAACAAAAATTGTAGAAATATCTGTACACATCAAATTTGATGAAATAGATCCACATGAACCTACGACTCTTGAAAATCACGAAGAAGAAATGTCCATTCTAGACCCTAATGGAAAAAACTGTGAACTTGTTGTTAAGACAACAGGTTCTTAAAATGATCCGGAATCTACCTTTATTGAACCAGAACCTGTAAATGAACATAAAATCTCAAGACCTATCTTTTCTCGACCAAATAGTACCCTTAATAACCATCCTTTAGATTCATTAGTAGGATATTTAGATAGAGGGACACAAAAGACAGATTCTCTATGAAATCGGGTTGAACATCAAGCATTTCTTTCACAGAATGAACATCAAAATATCAATGATGCAATAAATGATGAATTTTTTGTGATGGCTATGCCAGAAAAATTTTATCAATTAGAATGAAATAATGTCTGTGAATTAGTAGAAAGACCTAAGGACAGTTTGACCATATACACTAAGTGGGTTTTTCAGAATAAAGTTGATGAAGGTTGTAACACAGTTAGACACAAGGATAGACTTGTGGCACAAGGATATTGTCAAGAAGAAGGAATTGACTATGAGGAGACCTTTTCTCCAGTAGCTAGAGATGAAGCCATAAGAATCCTGCTTTCCATTGCTGCACATCTGAATTTCAAACTATATCAAATGGATATTAAAATTGCATTCTTAAATGGGCATATAGCTAAGGATATTTTTGTTGAACAACCCCCTGGATTTACAAACCCTCATTTCCAAATCATATTTCTAATCTATCAAAATATTTATATGGTTTAATTCAATCTCCAAGAGCATTGTATGATTGATTGATTACTTTTATTATTTCAAAAGGATTTATGAATGTAATAGATGATCGTACTCTTTTTTATAAAACAAATTTCTATTGAGGTTTTAGTTGTTCATATTTATGTAGATGACATTATTTTTTGATCTTAGAAAAATTCTTTATGTGTTTATTTTTCTAAAATAATGCAAAACAAATTTGAAATGAGTTTAATCGGAGAACTCAAATAATTTCATGGATTTCATGTTTTTCAAAATAAAAATGGAATTATTATAAATCAAAGAAGATATACAAAGGATCATCTAAAACATTTTGTATTGGATAGCACTAATAGTAGTGACACTCACATTATAACCACTTTTATGTTGGATCTTGATGAATATGGAAAATCTATAGAACAACAACATCTAGAAGAATAATTGGAAGTTTAATTTACATAACTTCTAGTCGTCCTGACATTATGTTTAGTGTGTGTATGTGTGCTCATTTACAAGAAAACCCTAAGGAATACCATTTGAATGTTGTAATGAGAATTTTCAAATACCTCAACCATACACCCAATATAAGACTATTCTATCCCAAAGGACAATATTTTGGAGTAGTTAGTTTCTCTATTGTGGACTTTGGTTGCAGTAAGTTAGATAGAAAAATCACCTCTAGAACATGTCACCTTTTAAGAAACTCACTAGCATCATGGTGTAGTAAGAAACAAAATCATGTTGCATTATCTACTACAGAAGCTGAATACATAGCTACTGGCAGTTTTTGTGAACAAATATTGTGTATGAAACACACATTACAAGATTATGGATATCAATTTAGACAGGTACCTTTAAATTGTGACAACACAAGTGCTATTAACATCTCAATGAATCTAGTTTCACATTATAAGACAATGCATATTGATGTAAGACATCACTTTTTGAGATATTATTATCAAAAAGGTGATATCAATTTGAATTCATTTGTACTAAATATAATCTTGTTGATATATTCACTAAAAAATTAAATTATAAGAGAATATAATACATCGTACATGAACTAGGCATGACAATTCTTAAATAGAGACCTTTCTTGTTATTGGTTTATGTCTTCCTATGCGATATCTTACTATGTTATAATTTAATATTTCATAATTACATTTTCTCAGTTATTGTCTCTGATGTTTACTGTCTCGTCGTAATGTTTTATGCCTACGGTCTCACCGTTAGAATTGTGTACTTGCGATCTGATGTTCACTATCTCACTATAACATGGCCTGAAAAGCTCAATCATGGTCTCTCCATGAAACTCACTCATTGTCTCACCGTAATGATGACTCACTGTCTCACCGTCATAACCATTAAACGTCTCACAATAAAAATCCTTCTTATTTTTTTATCGTGTTAATTATTATTTCACCAATTTTATGTTTCCCATGTTTTTTTAGCGATTTTTGATATTCCTAAATGATAAAACAAAGAATGCATCACTCGATTTATCACTCTAGGATTCTTCTAATTAACCTTTTCAAACACTTCTTGATCCTTGCAACTCTTCTCTTTCCCGATCCATTACTGAATTCCAAGAATGAAATGATTGTCATCATTGAAACCAGATAAGAGCATCTCGAAGAAGAAGAATATTTCACCTATGCTGAAACCAAAAGGGCCTTTAAATTTGAATATGTTAAATGGCATTGTTGTACCTGATAATGAAATTTTCTCCAAGTGGCATGTGTCTAGTATGTCGCTTGAATTGAATGTTTTAGTACAAAAAGGTTTTTTATAATGGTTCATAAAGGAGGATAGACCCATATATCCTACGTCAGAGGCTCAATTTTATCAATATGTATAGTTCTCATTTGATTCTGGTGAATGTTATGTTTTAATGAGCTGGATCAATGGCTAGAGTTGTTTTTCTCTTCAAGGTTACGGGATTCATGCCTTAGGATACCTCATGAAGGTATATGTTAGGATTATTAGAGAGGACATCAACCTTCAACTGATTTATTTGATCTAGAAGATGATCCGAAAAACCTTACTAAAAATGGAACATTGAGAAGATCCATCACTACTAAATTAGATGGAGAAACAATGCTTCTGTTTAAATTTGTACAGAAATTGGTAAGTACAATAAAAGGAAATTTTTCTATGTTGAAATATCAAGATGTGTTTCTGATTCACCTCATGAAAAATGTACAAAAGATCAACCCGTGCAAGTATATCATACACCACATATGTGAGATGATCAAAGTCACATCCTGGTCAACTTCTATGTTCTACTCTCGGCTTATATCAGCCATGATTATTGAAAAAGGTGTGGTTTGACATAATGAGGAAGTGAATATGGAATATGAGTACTGCCTCTAAATATCTACAATCATGAGAATGAAGATAAACTGGAACCCTTGGAAAAAGGAATGGGTAGAAGACAATGATATGGTTTCTGAGAAGTTTAATCCTATAGATTATCCCTCAAGTCCGGAAGACATATCTGATTCTGGTTTAGAACCAAATGAGCTTGTTGAGTATCCTGAAGAAGAGGAAGAAGCAGTTGAAGTGCTACCTATGGAGGCTATTGTTGTTAAGGAAGATAGAACTACTATTTCCCATGAAGTTATTGAAGAAGAAGTCCCAGGTCCTAAATAAGCTGTTAGTTTGGAAACTCAAACCGAGGCTGTTATAGAATCAGTTGCCAAATATTTTAAAAATCATGTCTAGGAAGAGCCTATAGTAGAAGAGCCTATAGTGGAAGAGTTACCTCTTCTGCAAGAGGTAAATATTGAGGAATTCCCTATGGAATAATCTATTCATGAAATCATACATTCTTCCATAGAATGGATGGATCTAGATTTTCAGCTAGATAGATAAGAAATGAGTGAGTAACTTAGATCTGAGTCTGTGGATTTAGACCATGCTCTTAGGCCTCTCAGTCCTGAGAAATAGGCACCTGTTGAGGGGGATAAAACCCCAAATCTCGAGTTTTTTGAGGCCACACATCTAGCTGAGTGAATTCCTATAGACAATCAGTAAAAATTTCCTAGTTTATATGATATGAATGAGTCTCAGTAGGTTAAAGAAACCATGTTTGACATTTCTTCCCTATATCAGTTTATATCAGTCTGCAGCTTTGCAGCTAGGAATGATTCAATTCCTGCACCAGTTCCTAGACCTGAACCCTTATCTGAACAGTCATCCTTTGTGAGTAAGGATGATCTGATGAAATTTTGAGATACTCTATTATATAGAGTTGCGAAACTCGTGAATACTTACCCTCTTCCTATTACAAATTTGAGTGAGAGAGATGCCTCACTATTATTTGAGAAGATTATTTGGAAAATATAACCTATTATGATCTATGAGATTCAAGAGGTAAGAGTTGAAAATGATCTGATCAGTAATGAAGTTATGTCCCTATGTAGTATGGCTTATGACATGCAAAGTTATCTACATTTGAGATCTGAATCTATTGCTCCTCCTATAGAACTTGATGATCCTCAAATCCCACAAGTTGGTCTGTCTCATATTCAACCTTATCATGAATATTTAGTTGAAAAATTGAAAAATGGAAAAGAAAATTCTGAGGGAAATGAAAGATCATGTTTCCTAGCTCAATAAACACACTGATGAGTACACAGCATGTCTTCAAAAGGTTTTGAATCAATTAAAATCTCTGACCACAGCTGTCAAAGCAACAAATCAATCCTTTAAACCCTCCTTGTAAAGTGATATGCTCAGATCTTTAGTTAATGAATATCATCAGAATGTCTTCACTGGATTTAATACGACTTCACTATCTGATGTAGTCAAAAACAATTATAGTGTTCTTGACTGAGTACAAAAGAACTCCAAAGTTGATAATGATGCCCTGCAATAGATTTCAATGAATTTGGATTTCTACTTCAACAAAATTTTCTCCAAGAGCGATATGACAAATCATTTCAAGTACCTTGTAGAAAATTTTCATATTCCTCCTACGACTCAATCATTCAAGAACCTAGTCCTAAAACTCATAGATTTTACTCGATTTTTGGACATGTTTATGGAGAACAAGGAAGATTTTGGGAAATCCATGCAGTATGGTGGAGAGATCATTACCGATTTCAAAAAACTCCTCCAGCCCTATATTCATGTTCAGAGTATATCTATTGTTCCTCTAGCGCCTTCACCTCTTAGACCAGGGCTGCCGACCTTCACCTCTACCCAAGCCTCAACCCCCATGTCTGTCAGCCAAGCACTCAGTCAGATCAAGCCTGTGATTCTTGAGTAGAAAATGCCTAGATCTTCTACTTCACCTACCTTGGATCCCTCAATATATGAAGGCCTTCCTTTACCATCTTTCTCAACCACATCTCTTCCTTCTTCTACCTCAACCGCTACCCCTATGTCTTCCTCTTCTACTACTACAAATGCAGAAATTATTCCATCCCTTGAAGAAGAATAGTGTTTACTATTTTTGATAGGGATTCTATTGTTTGTGTATTGTTTTTCTTTTAATGTAATTTCACTTATTTGATATCAATGGACTGTGAGACTTTTTAGTCCATATTTTTGATAATCCCAAAAGGGGAGAAGTTTCTATATAATATGTTAGTAGTTTATCTTTATAGTTGAATACTATATACTCTTTACCTATACATGATTTTTGATCATCAAAGAGGGTTTGATTGTTTCAATCCTCATGTTTTAAGCATGTTTTAATGTTCACAAATCATACATAATGATGTATTAAGGAATCTAAATATTATTTAATCCAGATCGTGTGTAAGTATATCTAATGTTTTATCATGCTTCAAAAAGATCCATGCATGATCTTAATTGCTCTATATTCAGTTTACTGACTTTATACTACCTTTAATCTACTCTCAAAATACCTTCTTTAACAAATTCTTATGTCTAATCCTTTCTTTTATCATATTTATTTATGTCTGCAGAAAATTATTTTGGAATGTCTAAGACACCGCGAGGCTTCCCCTCGCTATGTATTTCGGGCATGGTGATGCCAGACAATGTGATCCCAGGAACAATGAAGCCAGATACCATGAATCCAGACACCGTGAAGCCAGACACAATGAACCAAATACCGTGAATCCAAACATTGTGAACAGGACACCATGACCCTAAGACACCGTGAACAATACATTTTCAAACAGACACCGTGACCCTGACACACCGTGAACAAGACACTATGACCATGAGACACTGTGACACTCATACACCTTATGAATGAGACACCATTTTAATGACTTACTGTGCCAACGTTTCTTAAACTACTTTTCCATTTTGCAATTAAATTTCTAACAGTATTATTTAATGATTGTAATGAATTTTCATAATTAATTTTTCATTGTAGACATATCATTATACTATACAAGTTAAGAGGTACAGAACACATACAACCTATTGGCTAAAAAATTTCCTTCCAAGTTAAAAGCGATGTGTGACCAAGAATCACTACGTGCAATAAAGAAGTAAAAAATTAAGGAAGTGAGAACAAGAACGTAGAAAATACTTAGAGGATGTTTCAGAAGAAACGAACACTACATGAAACTTGACATGGATGGATAAACAAATGAAATTTGAAGCCTAATGAACATATTCACTCTACTGTACATCACGAAGATCACAAGAAGAATCACCAAACACTGTTTTCCACACAGCTTCCAGAGAAGGACCCAAAGCCTCATCTGTATTAATAAAACGGAGGCTAGAACTTCATTTTCATCACATAAGAGAATTCTAAACTCATCTCTATTTTCTTGCTCGACTGTGATCATCCATTTTTCTACATTATGAGTAGTGTGTGCTTTTTCTGTTTGACCACTCACTAACATCTAAGATGAATTGGAGGATTTCTAAATCCTCACTCAGTTTTTCCCATACACTCTTGTATCCCACTGTGGGAAGTGGTAGAGGTCTAATGACCAGGATAGCCTGTGAGTTATTGTGATTATTTCATTCCCATGTAGAACTCTGGTAGAGGTCTGAGGACCTAGACAGCCAGAGTACTGTTGTAAAATATGATCCATGGTGTGGATCAAAGATTTATATAAACTGTTTGAGAGGACTAAGTCTCATCTTGAGACATAACCTCTTTTTTAAAAAATTATTTGCATCTTAGTTTTAGTATAAACTATTTTCAATATTCCGCTGCTATTCATATTGAAACACATATTTGTTTTTAAGTATCTTTGATAGTTAAACTAGCAATTGTTTATAATTATTTTGAACCGGTATGTTAGTTTCAAAGCAAAAATAATCTTTATATTAAGTTAACTGAGAAATAATCAATCTTTGAGAAACTTATTGATCATTTAGAATATTTATAATTTCATTACTGTTTAACTTGTTTTATGAATTGGGGGATTTTAATACAAATAATTTAACCCGTAATTTCTAATTGGAGCTCAATTCAGCCCCCTCTTGAGTATCCACTCCGACCAACAAAACCATTCACCTATGGGACAAAGAGGTTCCAAATGAAGTGACACCCACCAATATTATGGTGGAACTGCCAGCACTAAGATTCACTATATATCATATTCCCCAATGGGTTTTTAGTTGTCATAACCTCATAATAGTTCTAAACCCTGACTTCATGTCTCACGAAAATGGGCACATATATAATTCTATGTGAAGCATATGTGTCAAAAATTACAGAACTAAAGTAGTGGAAACTAGAATAGTTCCTGTAACAGTAGAAGGTCTAGAGTCCGGCCTTGGATAGGTCTATTGCACTATATCTAACATGCATGGTTTGAAACCCTATGATCCTACCTTTTTACCCTATGTTGATCCATCATGTTATCGCTGCATAACTGGGGTCTGACTACTACATCCTTGACCACGACCATTGCCTAATCATCTTGCTTTACTCTAACAACATGCCGAATGATAATCTACTGATCTTAATCATGAATGTGGAGTCAGTGCAGAACCTCTCTCAAAGGTTTTTGATGGAAATGTTCTAAAAAAGCGCAGTAGATACCCCATCATCCGGGATAATGAGAAGTTGACTGGGTCCCACACATACTATGGACTCATATATCCCTAACTACTGCATTTGTATCACCTCACTGGGTAGCCTTAGTGTATAATGTGGCTTCAAAAATCACCATGTGGATTCTCTAGATGACGCTTCATACAATCGATCGATGTTGTACAAGATATCGGCATCAAAATACCATGGCTTGCACCTCCATCATCTCCCATGTTATGCACTATGATAAGCACATAACCAACTATTCCTGAAATGGTAGTCAGCTGAAGGACATTCACCTATGATTGGATTTCATACCGGATACCATCCTCATATAACTTATCCATAGATAAGATGACATCCATTAGAATAAGTGTGATGTGCTAGAGATTAGTAAAACGGCTGAATAATCCATGGCTAATATTGTTCCTTGATCTATGTGCAAGAACTCATATGATCTATCGGACCTCAACATCTCGTGATAGATGTGTTTCACAATGGCCATATGAAAATACCTTGAGGACATCTCCTAATGATGACCTGTCTATGTTATAACATCCCATCATATCTTCGGGGAATCAAACATCATATACAGAGTGATATTTACCCTCCTTTTTGGATGAATTGTTAGGTTCTTCAAGATTGATAGCATGACCTCTATCCATGAAACATCAGCCATTGGTCCATCATCCAATATAAATGTGGGTGGATTATACTATTAAAACTCATGCATCAACACTACCACAATTAGGGTAGGTTGATTTGATCAATGAATGATCTAAACGAAGGGAAAGAACCCGTCAGGAAATTGTGCCACAATGCCTATGTATGGTACAATGACTGGTTTTGTAGATGGAACAACTAGATGATCCACTAGTATCCCATGGCCCACCACTTCTAGTGTTTTATGATGACCAATATCATGACATACAACTGGATATCTTCAGGGTGCCATGACACTACAACACCAAACACACACCTCGAACTGATATTTTTAACAAGGTTCACAACTCAAAAGTGTAGAAATGGAAAATGGGCATGTAAAAGCCTTCTTATATAAGAGACCACCCCTTTTTAGACCCCATGAATCTGGTATCATTGTCAAACAAAACATGTTCTGTGGAAAGATACAACCATAATCCCCCTATTATGGAATGTTCCGGTCCAGGTCTCTGATATGTGACATTTAACATTCCATTCTTTTCTAGTTAATTTCGCCTAACATTTTCACTGGAATTTATATGTTAATTATCATTTTAAAGTCATGATTGTGTCACATTTATCACATTTCATGTTGAATGATGATCCATTATTCCCCAAAATTTTTATAAAAGCGGGCCCATTATCCTCAAGAACCAATGCTTGGGGTATAATGACCCTAATTTTTATTACATTACTATTGCATAATTTTAAAGAAAAACAACATAATACTACAATAGAACCTGCAACCATATTTTTTTTATTCTTCGTAAAATTAAGACCATATAGAAATTATTCATAATAAAACGTAATTTTTTTTAATTCTATCACTAGCTTCTTATTGGCCCGCTTATTCTCTTTCGAAAAAGTATTCACTTGTAGATATATATCTAAAGATGTGGTGAGATAAATGTCCCTAAGAGGATGAAAAAGAGACACATAACATGGGTGAGTATCATAACAATCATCATAAAATAATTAAAGGATCATAATCATTATAGAAAACATTAGATAATGGAATTTAATGTGTCAATGAATAAAAATGAAACATCATGTCTTAGTCCGGATATACCACACATAGTTGTGAGAAAAGCTAGAATCATGTTCACACATATTTCACATTATCTCATGAGATTCATCAAATTACCCAATTCTTGTAGTGATATATAATTCTAGGCACACCCATCACATCATAACATTTACATGGGCTATATAATTTCGGGTGCACTGATCACATCATAACATTTACTGTATCATACATGTCATGTATATCAATATGGAACAAAAAAATAACCCATAAAGAAGAATGAGTTTCATTTCAAAAAGTATGAATTTATGAATAATCATTTAGTATTCTAATATTATGAATGAATAACATACATGGCATAATAATCCTCAATCCAGAGTGTAGAAGAGACAATCTAACAAGATGTGGAAGATATATTTTCGGAATGAAAATTTCTTTTGGAAAATCATGAATTTTTCATAAAACCAAATAATCAACATGTATATAATATAAAGAAAAGTATATGGAATTTTAAATTATATTTAGTGAAAATATAAAGAAACATACATAATGAAAAGGGAGTGGAGGATTGAAACCCCAAGAAAGAGAGTTGTTTTCGAGAATCCTCTTTCTTTATGTACCAACACATTCTCCATTTAATTTTTATTATTATCAAATAATTTTTATTAATTAGTAAATAAATTACCTAATATAAATTAATATTATTAATTATAAATTTATCAAGTTCATTTATGGGATTTTCAATGAGTTATACAGTTCAATTTTATCTTTCGATAGTGTTCATTTTCTTAGTTTTGGCGTGATTGGTTTGTTTGATTATAAGAATATAAGATCATGTAAAATGATAATGATTCAACAAAATCTAAATTATATATTACTAATGAACATAAATAAATGTAATTTCTCTTATAATTAATTATTTATATGGTATGAGAATTATTAATTTGATAGAACATTAATGAAAAAGATTTAATTTATTTGGTGGCTTTTGTAACTCTTATGTGCTTATGTCATTTTATTTGACGTCATGCTTATATATTGGTTCCAAAACAACATATAGATTATAATATGTATAATAAAATCTTATTTAACAATAATTATGGTTTTATGGCATGACATGAAGGTATTAGTGTCAAATTAAAATGCATCCTTCATGGTGACGGTAAATCGACACCCCATGGATAATATTTTTATTATTAGAATAAATGGAAAGGTGGTGAGATTAGAAGATAATGTATCAATTTAAAAAATAAAATTACTATATATAAAATATATTGGATTTATAATGCCTCTGTTATATTTGGATGTTAATAGATTATTAAAAATTAAATGAAATTGGAATGAAACTAAAAAATAAATAAATAGGATTTTAACTATTGAATTTTTCCTCCTTGAGAACCCCCATAATGAAAAGGATTTGGTCTTAATATGATACCAATGTATCCAGGAAATGAGGAAGGGGATGTGGAACATTATTTTTAGAATTTTGACATGTCTCAAATCATTAATGGTTTGGGATGAATAGGTGGTGAGGGTGGTATTTATAGGGGGAGAGATGGGTGTTTTCTCATTATTTTATTGATTAGATTATTTATTTTCATCATGAATATGAATAATTTGAGACTTATAAATATATAAATTGAAATAATTAATGGGATTTATAGATTCTGTTACTTACATATATGATGACTCAGATAATATTATATTAATATTATGATGTATAATTACTACATATTACTATGTTTTATTATTCACAGAATTAAAACTTCATAGAAAAATCCCAAAAATTACCCTAAACATTTTCTGATGCGTAGAATTGAAAAATAACTCTATTTTATTAAAATAATTTTATAAATATGAAAAATTTTATTTTTAAATAAAAAAACCACTTTCATAGAAAATAAAAATTTTAAAATTACAATATATTATTTAACACCTTAGAAAATTAATTATATTCTCATAAACAAATATTATAATCATAAGGTAACAAATATTAATTTATGAATGTATTTTATTAGAATATATTTTCTTTTAAATCATTACATTAGCTATTAAATTTTAATTAAATAGTATTGACATACAAGAATATTAATAAATAATTTATAATTTTTTAACACTTATTTACATATTATCTGATATAATATTTTCATATTTTCATTTATTCAATTCTTAAATTTTATTTATACATTCATATGCGAGGTTATTTTTCTATTGGCTAGATTATTATTCTTAATGGTCATGTCACTATTTCAATGTTCAAGTTATTAATTCAGTGGGATTGTTTCCTTAATTTCTATAAATACCTCTTATTTCATTAATTATTCATTTATAAATATTGTATTGTGTTTTCATACTGATTTTATGAGTTTTATACTTATGAAATAACTATAGGAAGATAATTTCAATTGATAAAATTTTGGTTCATTACATTCCTCTCCCAAATGAAATTTATCCCTCAATATTTTATTTTACAAACTCATGTAAAAAAACTAAGGGTACTTATCATTAATCGCTTCCTCCAGTTCCTGAGATTTTTTATGACCATGAGATAATGGTTGAGGGGTGAATCTTATGGGAACTCGGCAATTCGAGAGGTCTTTAGTGGTGATGGACACTAATCCTATCCCTCTCCTTCCAGAGGGGGAGGGAACCCTTCAAGCCCGACCCTCCACTCTATTCTATAACCTACATTTCCTTCCTTCTATACAATAAATTGATATTTGCCATAAATTCCATGATCCACCGATTTTATTCCCTAATATTTCTCATTCAAAATCAATGTTTTCAGAAGCTTCAGTGCTCTTGAACCAGATGTTGGTGGCCCAATATAGTAATCTTCATCGATTAGTAGATTTTTTTGATAGGTTTGTCTTTGACTGTTGGGGGTTACAAGACCAAAAATCCATTTGTCTTCTACATAACCATCATCTTATGGTTTGCTTATCATCAGAGTAGGACCCAATACTGTCTTGGTCTAGAGATCCTCGCACATTCAAAATTTATCGATTCTACCAATTCGGATGTTCATACAACTTCTATATGAAGCAGGATTCTCCAACTTGCTTTTTGGGTTTGTTTTCTTGATCATCCTCTTCCATTTCAAAACCCTTCCAATATTACAATACATGGATATCTGGTCGGGTGTTTCTTGGCTCGGATCACCAAACTAACTCATTATTACACCCCATATCCCCATGTATATGTTGGAATTGGAAATTACTAAGATGAAAGTTGATTATATTTAGAGCATGGTGGGGAAGGAGTTTCGGTGTAGACAATATGTGACATTTGAATCCGGGTCAATCTACTGGTCTTCTTGTCAACATTTGGGGAATGTTTCATTAATTTTTCTCAATATTCATACTCATTGTGGGAATTTTTTTCAAATTACTTGTATATAGACTCAATCCTATATTGGTCCCTCTATTGATAACATGAGTGTGGAGTATGTGTGTAATCAGCTTATTAAGAAAGATAAAGTACCATTTAATTTAAAACTGAGGGTCGCTAATATTTTTTCCAATTTGAAACTTGATTTGGGTGTTAACAGGCTATCAATATATGCCCTTTATGGGGACAGAGATACATTTTGAGGGATTCTACTTCCATTTTTATACAGTAATGTTAGGAAATGTACACAATTGATAAGACATTGTTTTTGTTATTTCTTTCATATTTGGCGTTATATTCGCTTTTGAGTGTAACCTACCACACTCTTTTCGAGTGTCTATAGGCTTGAAGAGTTTAGTTGTATAGGTATGGGGACAAGATGGAATGTACGATGTTCCAAGATTGATATGGACTCAAAACCACTTTTCCCCCTTGATTGGAAATGTACAAGAATTTGTG
The DNA here is from genome assembly GCA_963277665.1 of Viscum album. Taxonomy (NCBI): domain Eukaryota; kingdom Viridiplantae; phylum Streptophyta; class Magnoliopsida; order Santalales; family Viscaceae; genus Viscum; species Viscum album. Next base: position 119,344,594 of record OY728127.1, read on the forward strand.
GACACTGAACGGTTGCAAACAATTATGCCAAGATGGAAGAATAAACTTTTGGGTCAAATTCCAATGATGTCACTGATTAGAGTGACATAGATACTGATTTTTAATAAACTAAAGATTATGAAAATAACATCCATGAGAAAAATACTTTTTGAAATTGATAAATGAAGGGGAATAAAGGTTACATGCTATCCAGTTCAAATGGGTGGAAACCAAGACCCCCACAAAGATCATTTGAAGTAACATGGGATGACAAAATGAGATCCCCAAGTAAAATAATGAATGTTGATATAGAAACAAAACCTTATGAATCAATAAGAACTATTGTGGAAAATCAAGTGCTTGAAAATGTAAGGGAGCAAGATTCACGTTAGTAAAATCGGAGGTTTGAATATTATTCCACTAAAAATTCACAGAAACAACTATTTTTTAAAGATGAGGACAGAAAAACAGGGGACATGGAAGTAGGAGTTCATGAGAAGTCTTTGGAATTTCTTATATATATGAGTGAAGAGATGCAGGAATGTTTCTCGATGATTAATGAAATTGATGAAGATGCCAACATGATGATGAGTTGGTTATTGAAGCTGTCGACTAATGGGGATCATTGTTCTTGGATCTATATGAAATACCATATAATGGTATTTGGGTTCAATGATGAGAATATCAATTTAGAGGACTACCTCCAGAATTAAGACAAGCTAGAATTTAGGTATGAGGATCTTTTAAAAGGAGACCCAGATACACTGGTAAACACTATTTCCTGAAAATTATTTAGAGAGTTAAAATCCAGTAGTCTTAAATTATACTTTAATGGATAATTTATTTCCTTTTGTGGTAGAACTACTAGATTCTAAATTTATAAAAAAATGTGTTTGATCATAAAAAATTTAATATTTTGTCGATTCCTCATGTTCCCATGTTGCCTCTTTGTAATTATGGTTTTGATATAAAAATTTTATGAAGTGAGTAGTTTTGATGCATTCAACTTTATCTCTTTGGTCTAAGATCATTATTGGATTCTCCAATTAGGATAGAACATTTTCCAACTATACCACCTCATAATTTAGTACATGTGAGGGATATGGTATGTAATTTTTCAAGAGGGATACATGGAATACATCATGTACATGAGACATGGTAGGTAGATTTTTCAGTCGATAGGCCATAGCTACAACTCAAACAAGAATCACATAGGGGTAAATATATCTTGTAATCATATCTTCTTTCTTACCAAATCTCATGATCCACTTCCATATAGAAATGTTAAGGAATACCGAGTCTTCATCCTTAAACTCTTGGCCTTATCAATGATTATCCGCATAGATCATCTATAAACTTTGGGCTACATGATATGCTGCAAAATGGTTTTCACCTTATACACCATTTATTCAACAATTTCAAGTCCAAGGAACTTTCATTCACCAAAATCATCCGATAATGTTTTTATTATACATATTTTTTCATAAAGGGATTCATATGGTTTCATTTGGATGCTCGAGTTGAAACTTTTGTTTTAAATGAACTAAACTAGTGGAAGAAGTTTGTATCCTCCTCTATTAAAGTATATATATAATTAACTCAAAATGTCTTATAATTCATTAGTATTCCACTAATGTTATCTATAATTTTGGTGATGATAAGTAATACTGATGTTCATCTCAGTTTTTAGAGAATGATGGAGGATTATACATACCATAGAGGCGAATCTCAAATCTCTATCAAATACAATCAAAAATGGTACTTCGTAAAACATTAATACTTCTATCATATATACTTTTGTTTTTTGATCCAGTGATATGTCCTATCAAATTGTGATAATGTTGGTTTTTATTATAAAAAATCCACAACAACCCATATAAAATCGTTTCATCTGGATGTATTTGGAATTAGGTGACAATATTCATGGTGATGTTTTCCAATTTTCATGTTGGTATTGGTAATGGTTTCATCATCTCCTAATTGGATTTCCAATAATACTTAAATTTATGACATATTAGGTAGCGTAAAGTATATTTATTTATCTCTTTTAAAAAATTGTCACAACAATAGTTCATTTTTTCAGAGTAGGGCACCAAAGAGTGGGGGGGGGGGGTTAATTGAGTTACTAAAAAAATTTCTGTTAAAAATATTTTTTAAAAGAGTCCCCTAATATAAAAACAAGACAACCCTATTAATGAAGGTAGTAAATTAAAAATAGTATGATTGTTAGATTAATTTCTCAGAATATTGATTATATATGAGTTTTAAAAATATGAGATATTAATTAAAATTTTTAAATTAATTTAATAAACCAAAACAATTATAAACACAATCCAATACTAAATGTCAATGAAAAATATAATTTTCTGAAATATGAGTTAAAATAGTTTAAAATACATATGAAAGAAAATCAGATTAAAAGAATAGTTTTAGTATCAAACTGAGACTTAGTCCTCTCCACATGGTGATCACATACCACCAAAATATATATATATATATATATATATATATAGCATTGATCTACACCTTGGATTTTGGTTTACACAATAGAAAAGAATTCCAGGTCACCTAAGCTCTTCAGCAGTTCTATGTGGGAATTATAAACTACTAGGACACCCATGGTCCACTTCCACAGTCCTTTGTGGGTCCGTTATTGTGATTACAAATTCTCTATGTGTTGTTCTATACATTTTTAGTATTCTATGTTATAGGAGAGTCGATACTCAGATCCTCTTCTAGACACTGACTCGGAAATAGAGTGTCATAAGTCTTGTGTTTCGGTGTCCAGTAAATGAGTTGTGCATCATATACCTTATTCTTCCTTAGGTTTCAAATGCAAGGATATTCATGGCATCGATCACCATTTGTACTACTTTTATCTCACAAACAGTCTTATTCATTATCATGGATAATATTAATGTTATTTCATGCATGTGTTTTCACATTCTCTCACTCACTACTTTACATTGTGCGCCATAATATATTAATCAACGAGTGTTTTTGTTTTCTCCATCAAGATGAATGATCTCCCAAACTCAAACCTCATATTATCTTCTAACATGTCTAAAAAAGATCATTAATTATATTTGTTTCATTATATGAATCAAATATGACTGTTATAATTGATTTTGAATTTAATTGGAAATTAAATAAATTTCTATATATGGAATGGTGTCATGGTCTATGGTGACACATGATAAGTGCCATAAGAACAATGAGTCATGATAGGTTCCGTAGTCAGCAGTTACTTATCCTTTGAATCTAAACAGTTTCGTTAAACTGTTGTTTCATACATTTCTAAATTTCTAAATTGGTTAGTCAATGCAATAGTATTTTGGAAACAATGTCAGGTGCTTTGTGAGAAATAGTTTCACTAACAATATTCTTATAGAAATGGTTTCTATCCCATAGTGAATTTTGGAAATGGTATCATGCTAATATTGTACGGGAAACATTTTTTGGTCCATTTTGAAATCAATAACTGGTATCACAGTAACGATGTAACATACATTACTGATTTTCAAACAAAATGATGAGACCGTTTGGTCATATGAAAATTGATACCAACATTGTCAAATATTTGAAATCATCCCTAAGAAGTAATACTCAATAGAATAAATTACAATTAAACATAAGCATATTGAAACATAATAGAACAATATAGACCATTATTTACAAGAGTTAAACATGATTTACAATATTTAAACATTATTTGGGAGCATTAAAACAAGTGGATTGATTTACAAGATTAAAACATGATTTGTGATCATTAAAACTAGAGTATTAAAATAATCTCCCAATTTTTTATGATAACAAATCATGGAATTTACAAGACATACATCTTAGAAATGAATAAACAGTTTTCTTAACATATCAAACAAATTACGTGAATTTAATACATAAACTCAGGGCGATCTTATATATTGGAAAAATTAAATATAACCTGATTTAACATAAATTCATGTCCATCTCCTCCTTTAAATAAATTACACTCTTATCCCTCATTTTAGATTACAAAAAATTGATTAATGTTAAGAGAGGAAAGTATTAAATGAGATCAATTAGTGAATAAAATTGATAACACGGTTCATTGAATTTACAGAGAGAGTTAAATAAAATCATAGAAATGAAAATAAATCATTTCCATATCACACATCATCTATAACACTTCTTTTTTTAGTGACATCATGTATAGGATCAGGAGGTGTGGATTCAATTGTGGTAGACTGAAGAGGCACAACATCAATACCAGAAGGGGTATGGGTAGGATTGGATGAAGCATGAGGTTGGATCGAATCTGTGAAGATAGGACAGATCTGGCTCAATGTCTGAGCAATAGACATAATCGGTGGGGGAGGAGGAATTAATGTTTTAAGGGAGGAATCCATTCACATAGGTGAATCATCCAAAATAGCTTAGGTGTCACTCTAAACATGGAGACAGTGCATCAGTAGATTCTTGAATTTTTTAATTATCTCCCCACCATGTTGAACTTTATATTCAAAATAATCCTTTTTCTCTATGAACATTTCAACGAGAGGTGTGTAGTCATTCAATTATTGAACATAGTCCTTGAAATATTCATTTATAGGAGGAAGATTACAATTCTCTACAAGATATTTGAAATTATTTCTCAACTAATTCTTTAAATAGATCCTCTTGATGTAGTAATACATTTTATTTGATATTTCAGATTTAGTATTGGTGAAAATACTAGAGGCAAGTCTAGCCAAATCATGCAATGATCACTGTTATTATAAAATTTATTAAGACATACTTTATCAAGACTTCTCAACACACACTGATGATCATCTATAAATACCAATTTGAACATTTCATGGTACAATGACTGAGTTGGATGTGAAGAAGTGGATGGGACTAAAGCAATTGAGGTGATTGAATTTATCCGTTTATAAATAGTATCTAAAGATATTTTATACCCATATTTACACTAATTGATTTCATAATAAAATCCACACATCACATTTTCCATCCATGGTATTTTTTTGACTACTTCTTCACCGATTTCAATAAAAATAGATTAAATCCCAGATGCAACCATTTTTTAAATCATATTAGCGTCATAATCACATAGGATATGAACTAAAATTATAGAAGGATATACATGAAAATCAGTCTTTATATCCTCAACATATGATCATAAGGGTTTCACCTCATCATTTAATTCTTGGTTTTCATACCTGACAACCAAAATTTCATGAATCATTTTAGGATGAATTTTCCATATTATTTTGTCAAAAATAAATGAAACATTTATTTAATTATGATTGGTCAAGGGACATGATGCGACTTCATGTGATTTGAAAAACCATACATATAATTGTCTACAAAGAATTTCATACATTCATAACATAAGTCAAGGTGAGTTTATTGAGCTAGTTCAAGAGCATGACTAAAGACTAGTTAATGATCCTTATTAGATATTACTTCTTTTGAAGTAATTGGTTTGATGTTAAACACAATTAAAGGTTATATTGATTTAATTGAGTCTTCATGAGACTCATGAACATCATTATAGATTGGAAACCTATACCAGGTATCCAATGAACATGAATCCATAGGGTTTGTCACATTAATACTCTGTATATTAGGGATTTTCTCCCTTATACATATTAATATCATGGGGGACTAAGAGACTTAATATACTGACATGATTCCACGCCTTCTGCTTTAATAGGTTAATCCACATCTCTTTCTAACTAAAAATCTTGTTCCATCCTAACATCAGCTGGTAAAATGTCTTTTGTTTTTGTATATTCTTCCTCTGTTTGTTTCTCAATTTCTTCATATTATTATACAAAAACATCTTTACTCTTATTAGAAACATCACTATTGTTTCTTAAATATTTATCTCCTTTATAGAGAAGATATTATCTAGAGGGATCATCATGAGATGGTCTAGTAGATCCTAGAGTATAACCTTCCAACCGTTGAGGAATTTACGGATTTCTTTCTACTACATCTGAATATTTTTCTTCTTCATCTTTATGAACATCAACTTCTATTCCTTCATCCAAATATTCCATTATCTCATCCAAAACCTAACATGGGTTAGTGATATTTTTTATTCTATAAGGGTGTTAAACAGGATTAAAATCATTATACAACCTTTCATTATCAGAAACCTATAACCTCATCCATGGATTCCAATTGATTTTCATTATCCCTCATATACCCTTCGACAGAAACAACAAATAATCCTTAAAAACACAATCAACATTACCCAACAAACCATTGTCTTCATGCATAGTAGAGATGAACCAAGTAAAAACATTGTCTGGATCATATAAAATTTGTGAAGGATATTGTATTAGAACAGATTAACATTATTACAATTATTTAAGAGATTAATCAAGAATATTTCATGATATATCAATTGTAGAAAATTCACATTTCCATGGATATATTTGTTTTTGAATAAACATAAACATTATCCTAGTATCTATATCCAATTCGGTAGCAATAATACTTTTTTTTTGTTTCTAGATATATCACTTAAATCATCATTAATAAAAATTAGGTAACATGGAGTGGGAATAACTCTTTGATAGTCCTAGAAGATACCTACAAGAGGCAATATTAAACATGAATCCCACATCCTTGCAGAGAAATTAAACCTTTTTATACTCACCTAACATCTATCAAAATTTTCCTCCTTATATATAAACCTTAACTAGATGTACTGATAGAACCGAAAAATTGGATTTCGATATATGGGTATCTATTCCAATGTGAAACATTTTAACCATATGTATTCTTCCAAATCTCTACGAAAAAGTGTCTTTTTTAAGTGAATCCATTATGAACATACATCATTTTCTGGCATGACTATTCAGTATACCATACCATCATTCAATGGATTCCTTAGCATTGTGATCAGAGACTTTTTATGTTTCCTAAGAGACTGCCACTTCTATAGAAAAGATGTGGATGGAAGCTTCATCATAGTAATTAAACATGGGCTCTATAAATAATATGAGTCAAAACAGAGAATTATGTTTAAGAGAGAGGGGTTTTATTTTTTTTATTATAGAGAAATACTGAAGAGATTAGTGAAGGGATGTGTTTATTTTACTTATGGAGATGATAGTTTGAATAAAAAACATTGTATAAAATAATAAAAGTAGTTACAAGGGAAAAATTTATAAATATTGAATGTTGAGTCATCATAGTGATACCGAAATGTAATGTCATGATATCATCAAAATGGTGTGACTCTAAACGGTGAGACCATAACTAATGGGACAACAAATGGTGAGATAATAAGATTTAAAATAGTGAACTGTGAGATAGTAACTATGAGAGAGTAAATGTGAGATTTTAATTGGTAACACAAGTATGATCATTCCTAGATCATGTATGATGTAACTCATTCTATCATAATTTAATGTATTAGTGTATATTTCAACAAGGTAATTTTCATTTCCATTTAATTGTAATGTAATATCACCATTTTCCTAATGATCTCTCAAATAGTGATGTATTACATCATTTGTTTTTGTTCATGAATGAGAAACAATATTTATTGAAATGTTAATAGAACTTGTGTTTTAAAAATTAATTCTGACAAGTCTAAATTTATATTCATAATCGACAAATGAGTGTGTCATCTACAAAATCATAGCACAACAACTACCAACAGCTTTGTATTCAGTTTTAAAATAAGATAATGCAATAGAATTTTGATTTTTACTACATCATGATACTAGTGAATTCCATAATTACTGACATGATCCATATGTTCTTTTAATGTATAACATACAACCACAAAAACCAGTATAATTACAACTAACTAATTTAACAAAATTTCCATTTTGATAAAATATTCGTAAGTTGGTTGTATGTTTGAGGAATTTGAAAATATTTTTAGCAGCAAGATGATGTGACTCATTAATTTTTTTTTTGAAAATTCTCACACATACGCACAATAAACATATTATCATGTTGATTAATTTTCTAATAGAGAGGTATTCCAATCGTAACTCTGTAATTGGGGTGATCAACAAATTTACCATTTTTATAAGGATCCATCTTTAAGGTGGTAATAATTTTTTTATCACTATATTCATCTCTATCCAAAAAAAGTTTGAGAATATCTTTATAATATTTACGTTGATTCAAAATAATACCATCCTTATTTTAAAAAATATAAAATCTAAGAAATAATGAGTGTTTACCCATTAAACACATTTCAAATTCATTTTGTATTATTTTTTATAAATGAACACATAAGAACTTTTTCAATGATCCAAAAATAATATCATCAACATTGATTTGAATAACTAATTCATATTTAGAATTTTTTTTATAATGATATTAGGATCAGGTATACCCTTTGTTAAATAATTAGAGATAAGAAAACTACATATTCTATCGTTCTAAGATCTTTGTGCGTGATTTAAACAATATAAATATTATGTTATTTTAAAAACATGATATGGTAAATGAGGATTTGTAAAACCATGGTTTTTCTCAACAAAAACATACTCAACTATATACCTATTTTGGATTTCACTCTTAACATCAATTTGATATAGTTTGAAATTTACATGTGCTGTATATTCAAGAAATATTTTAATGGCCTCAAGTCTAAGAAATGGATAAATGACTTCCTAATAATCAGCTTCTACTCCCTGACTATATCCTTGTGAAACCAATATAGCCTTATTTTTGAATATGGTGATAGATTCATCAATTTCATTATAAAGACCATCTTAGTTCCTATAGTTATGGTGTCTCTGGGACTATCTACTGGTATCTAGGAATTAGTTCTTCCAAACCGATTAAAATCATCTTTTATTGTCATAAACTATAACTCATCATTTATTGCCTCATTTGTGTTATTATGATTAATATGTAAGAAGAAATATTGATGTCAAACCTGATGTCAATGAGATGCTCTAGTCTAACTATAATTATCTATTTTTTCAACTATAACATCTAAAGTGTAGTTATTAAGGGTTATACAAGTTTTTAAAAAATGATGGGATAGTAATTTCAGCATCTTAAAATGTTTTTGGTTCATCATGACAATAATTTTGATAAATTACAGAATAAGAAGATTTAACATATTGCTTAATAGAAAGATCATAAGATTTTTCTTTCATGTCCAGATTTGAAAGACCATCCTCATGATTTTTGTAACGCCCCGGACCTAGTTACCTAGAGTCAGTGCATTATTACATAACATTGGCATGATCACAAGAAGATCAAGTCTCGAAAGACCGATTAGTTTAGTAGCCTTGGAATAACTTGATACATCCATACAGTTTTACATTACATCATAAAAAACATCTTGTCTTCATATCCCCTCATACTATCCCTGCAGGTCATTCATAAATTACTTCATCATAATCCTGGGAAAAATAAATCATTGAAAGGGGTGAGCTCAGATGCTCAATAAGGATAACATTATAGCAGAAGCTTTTATAGATAAGCATAAACACTTAAGTCAGTTTATAACTAATATAAAAGAATTTTAAACTTGAACTTCAGCATAAAATGGAAAAGATAAAATAAAATAATTCCATTTACTTACTCACATGGATATTCTACTAGTCGAACAATCCCATGCAATATCAATAACCACTTTCATAATGATGGAATCCATAATGCCAGACTATCATTACCACATAGCCAAGGCCTCGTGCCAAGACTACAAATAAGATTTTTCCAAGGCCTTGTGCCAAGACACTAGTTTTTCTCATGAGACCTACTGATGCATCGAGGAGCTACAGCGGGCTCCACCCATCACATATTAAGTCCAATGCATTCCCATATGAAAAGGTTTAAGCATAACATAAACATTCGTATTAAACTAGCATACGAAATGTTAATAATTTCACCACAAACCATGAATGGTATAAAAATAGCACATCCAAAGTCAAACATAACTCATTTGATACAATATGGAAGATTGTATTGTATCACATTAACCTAAATCAAGAATAATGAAGGATTTTGACATAGTTGAAAATAATCATCAAAACTATTTGAGGGAAATATCCCCCTTTTTCTTGAAATCATTTAAAAGTCCCATTATTTGTCAAGAAGCCATTTAAAAATAGATTTTTGAATCAAAGTGTCGCATACCACTTTGATACATTTAAAAGGAGTTTTAATTTTAAAACATTAATGTCAATATAAATAAATCCTTAAAACCATTTTTTAAAACATGGACATTAATGAAAATGATTTAGAAGAATAAGTCTTTAAAACATTTAAAAATGGTATTTTAGTTAGAGATTCTTACCAAAAGAGAGACACTTGAATACAAATAATTGAGGTAATAAAAACATTGTAATATCATGAGAATAAAGGGATTCATGATATTCTATGTCAATGTACATTATATAAACCACATAAAAGTGATTTGGTGTATAACAACAAAGAAGTCTCAATGGAATTTAAATTGAGATAAAATCTCTCATAAAGGCCGCATCCTTAGGTTAAGGATAAATCAACGACATAATTATGTGTGAAAAATATAAATACACTCAATATGATTGGATATTTAGTGTAAATCAATCAGATGACATTCACACATATTCTGGTAAAAACAACACCATTGAATCGGATATTTAACTCAAAAAATGGGGATTGAGTTAAAATTACTCTTACCAAGTTCATACCGATCACTTGAGAATTTATCAATGGATTGATTATGTGTATCAAAAGTATATCCATAGAAAAGGGAGTGGAAATTATGACATAATCAAATGAATAGTGATTCCACACATAATCATGGAGTAATATAATCAATGAAATATGCGTAAAGCCAAATGAGTGGAAATGGAAATTTCGAATTCCCTTATCGATTAGGTAACATATGAACCATACACCCATGAAAAAAGGATCATACAATTATGATGTATATACCCATGAATTAAAGTATAATACACAATTAATACAATTACAGGTAGTACACATACACCACATGTAATAAATAAGTGGTGAACAATGGAATTCTCACTAAATTAAGAGTGAGATAAGAAACCCCTTACTTTGTACTTTTACCTTAGTCGATGGTAGGTTTACCTCCTGTATAATGGATAAATAATTGTTATTTAATTATAAAAGAATCATTTACTTTAATATGATATCATATATGATCTTTTAACATTTATTTGTTAATAATATCTTAGAATTATCGTCATTTCAGGTGTTAATGACTTAATTTTACTTTATATTCTTTGTTATGTGATCCATATTCATTATTAATGGGATGTATATTATTCATATTAAGAATTATATCAAGTCCTTAGATACTATTTTTAAATCATCAAATTATAATTATACTTGAATGGATATGATGGAGAATGAATCTCATCGCGTTCGTGTAGACGGTAGTCCATACGTACGCACGAGCGACAATATCATTCTTTTGATATTAAAATAATATATAATTGGATGGTATATCATATATACAGAATCATTATCATGTAATATTTATTATTTAAATGAGTTACACATCATTATTATACCCATCCTAATAATAATATATTGAATAACAATTACACCACGACAAGGAGACGGTAAACCGTACGTACGCACGTATGGTGACATGTTATTCAAAGGATGGATAGAATACTGAATATGGTTGTACCATATTTATAATAACATCACAGTATATATATGATACTGGAGTTATTATTTTATAATCATAATAACAAAGAAAAAAGAAGTGGAAGGAGAAAGGAACTTGAAAAGGGGTGGTGAAAACATTACCTCTTCTTCGGGTTCTTCCTTTTGATTTGATCAAAAGGGCTACATAGGTTGGCTTTATGATAAAAATAAGGAATCTAGGTTGTAGTGAGGGAAGTTTAGAGAGTATTTGGTCAGGGGTTGGACTAACCAAAAGGCTTTGAATGTGTGAAGAAATTAGAAGGAGGAGTGCCCTTTAATAAGAGGGGTGAGCGGCACCTTTGAAAAAGCTAGAAATATTAATTTATAATAAATTCATATTCGGTTTCTAATGGCTCAAAAGGTTATTATTTAAATTTTAAGGTGGTTATGGGTCGAAAAAATCTCAACCAATAGAATTTAGATAGGTTTGGGTCATTATATTGACCTTATCATTAAGTATTAACTCTTAGTTAATTAGTTTCACTATTACAATGTCTCTCTGTATTTTTATATTATATGGTTAATAAACTTACTATATACATTCAAGCGACCCCCAAGTGGCCCATTAATGATATAACTATCATGATATATGTCTCTTGGCCTAACCTTATATTTTTATGAATTTAATATCAATTAATAATATAATATTTGTTTTAAAACCTCTTTTATGTCAATTTTGACACTATTCAATAGTTGATTTTTGGGAAGCAAATAACAGAATGATTACTTTGAAAACAGTTAAGTAAATAAATCCTAATATGTAATATTTACCTAGAAAATTATTTTAATTCAATTAAAGTCTCAAATTATATTTATTTGGATATTTATAATATCAATTATTCTAATTTTTCACTATTATGGTAATTACTGCATCACCATTGTGTCATAAATAAATTAAATTATTTCATGTCTGGAAATTATAAATAAAATATAATTATGTAGAAAGTATATTTATATTTCTAATGAATATTTATAGTCTAAAATCCAACATATATAACCCTATTTAACAATTGTTTTTCTAAAAGATATATGCTTGTGTCATTTTTGTATTTATTTTAACTTAATTAAAATAAAGTGTCATTATCACTTACAGGTGGATCCATGGGGTCCCAAAATCGACCCAACGATGACCATGGTCTACCATGTATCAACAAATAGGGTAAGACAGGTTTTAGGGTAATTTAGTATTATTATAATATATTTTTTTAACCCTTGTTTACCGGATTTACCCTTTAACCATGGAAAATAAAATATTTAAGGAAGTAATTATCCAAAATGTCTAAAAATAAAAGTTACCTATTTTCACAATTTGAAAATCCTGATTCAAAATATGGAATTCATTTTTCCAAATTCAAAACACAGAAGTGGTAGAAATTAATTTAAAATTAATTTCCATTGTTAAAACAAAAATCGTGTTTTTAAAGGATAATAACTATCAAAAGATTGGCAATTATTTATGTCTGGTTTAAATGTGAAATTATGTTCAATGACCCAATTTGTATTAAATGGTAAAAATATATTCTAAATATAATTTAAAACCACTCAAATTAATAATTTATCAATATTAATTATTTTGAATAAAAATGTTGTTTTTAATTAAAATTTAGTAATTTTCACTATTCATCAAAATATGAATGTTATCCGAAAAGTACCAAAATTTCACCCTAGCCTGATTTCGATATTCTAAATCCAAAAATGAAGTCCATTTTGAGAGATAGAATTTATAAAATTTCAAAAAGTAGGTATTAATATTCATAACGGCTAGTTTGATTGGTTATGGTGTGTTAAAATCTCGAAGTTGCGTACAATGCACGTCATTGCATTATTCAAAAGGAAACATATCGTGGAAGCTTGGGGTGTTAAATTCTCCCCTCCTTCAGTAAATTAATTCCTCGCAATTTTTAAAATTGTTCTTGGGAATATAATGGAAAGTCCCACATCGGAAAAAAGGTACAATAAAACTGACACTTTAAAAGAAAGAAAGAGAGGTATAAAGGTCATCCAAGATAACCCATACTCGGATTCCATGTAGGAAAACATGGATATGGATGATAAACTAAGTGTCAAGTTCTGATGAAGTGGGATAGAAATAATTATCAGGAGAAAGTTAATAATAAGAAAACCATAAACTTGTGTTGGGACAAATGGCCATTAGTCTCCTAGTAGGAAAGTAAACAGAGATCATTTTTTTTGTTTTAAGCTACATTACATAAGGAAGAGGAATTCATTTTTGATATTGACTAAAAACATAAAGAGATATACTTAATTTTTAAGTAGATTTTCATTATTTAATAACTTTTTACCACTAACTTATTTTCTTTGAACAATGTGTATTCAAGAAGAGTTGGACACAATAAAAGAGCTAAAATAATCTTCTATAGAAATACATGATCCATATAGGATAAACTATATATTTAACTTTTCTTTATAGATTAATCAAAACCAAAATGGTTAGTATAAGATCTGATGATCCCGCAAATATATATTCCATTAGAGGAAAAAAAATACTAATCTTAATTTCTAAAATTAAACCAACAATACCCCAAAGTTAAATAAATACTATTCAATAATAAATTCTACTTAAAATACTTAAATATAATCAAAACTAATTTTGAATCCCAAAACTTATAAGAATGCAGTATTCCACGTTAAATTGTATCTCCAAATGACATCATCTACTCTTAAAGTCACATACTTAAAAGTAATTAACCTAATCACATATTCTTTATTATAGGTTAATCATTTCCATAAATACCCAAATCACTATTGATCCACAATAAAAATATAGATAAAAATCCACCATTAATCCTCTAATGACATCCCATAGTATTCTATTTTCCTTGTACATATAGTGTTCCCAACAAAGTGAACATCTTCTAAAATAACATTTTTCACTTAATCACCAAATCATTTTCCTATACTAAGGGTATTCATTTGATAAGACATAAGAACCCAAATCAACATATTATTGATCAATAAAATCATTTAACTAAAGAATATAGTCACACTAACCATGGACTTCACTTAGTCCAGTGGTAGGCGATAAATCCCAATCGCACTTTGGTTTTGGGTTCGATTCCCACAGCTTTGTCCGACGCGACGGGTTGTCACACGGTCTACGTGTTGTCCTTTTTCAAAAACTATGTTTTATAATATTAACAAAATGTGATAAATTACTCAAAATAACATAATTTAACCACAAATGTTATATCATACCTTGCATTTTCATCTAAAATTATAATAACTTATAATTTTCTTAAACCCCAATGATCATATAAAACCAAATGGTTATTTATACCATATCCTCAAGAGAAGAGACAATTCTTCCTCAAATATCATTCTCACATGGAAAACTACGGGGTTACAAATACAAGAGAAAATTATTCCAAAGTAAACCCATCAACAAGGAGCACTAATACTTTTTAAACATTTCTCCAACCATTTAATTCCACATAGCTTCTTCTTTGACCAAGAAAATATCCTATAGAATAGGACATTCACTCGATTAATGGAAAGGTCCCCTACATTTACGGAAAATGACAATAAATGGACTCTTGGGACCATTTTTATCTTCTTCCATAGTACTTTTCATTTTTCTTCGGCAATTCTTCGCTTTATGTCCTTCCTTCCCTCACGTAAAGCATTTTTTTGTCCCATTGAGACACTTTCCTGGGTGTCTCCTTCCACATTTCCTGCATGATGAAAATTGAGGGTTCTTTTCTCCATGGTCTCCATTGTTGGCGCTCTTATCATTTATCACCGTTATCATCCATGTTGAGTCTGGGAGTTGGTTAATATATATGTTGTTGATCATATTTTTGGAAAACTGATTTGGAATAAAGACGATATCTTTTACACCTATCAACATTCCATTTTGTTGCTCATTGCCACCACTGTTCCCACCATGTACATCATTCTCAAAGTCACCATGACTTCCTTGGAATCCAGAAATTGACTAAAACCAGAATGCATTGTGTGAGTAACAGTAGTCGTAAAATCATTTAGAGATTAAAATGTCACCATATTCTCAATTTGAAACATATTAGGATTATCCAAGGTCATTTACTCTCATATTATATATATATTACATAAATCAGTTTTCAAAGAAAATGTAAATTATCCTAAGCATATCCACCGGGAGTGTCGTAACCAAGAGTGCAGCAAGGCCCGTTGTCATGCACCAGTCCTCGTTCGAGTCTAGCTCAAAGAGGTGCTTTCAGGTTTTACCCCTAGGTACATCTGTGCCAGAGCCGCCTCTACCTGCTCATATCCAAACAGGGATGTATTTCTTAGAAAACTCACAAAATCTCTACAATAAAAAAATTCTATGAAGTTCTTCTATACTAATCCTCAAAGTTCATCTCAGGTCTTCGTGCTCTAATCAGAGTTTATCAAAATCTAGCTTCCATGGTTTGTACTAAACTTCCTCTGATACCAACTGTAACGCCCCGACCCCAGTTACCTAGAATCGGTGCATTATTACATAACATTGGAATGATCACAAGAAAGATCAAGTCTCGAAAGACTGATTAGTTTAGTAGCCTTGGAATAACTAGATACATCCATAAAGTTTTACATTACATCATAAAAAAACATCTTGTCTTCATATCCCCTCATACTATCCCTGCAGGTCATTCATAAATTACTTCTTCATAATCCTGGGAAAAATAAAACATTGAAAGGGGTGAGCTCAGATGCTCAGTAAGGATAAAATTATAGCAGAAGCTTTCATAGACAAGCATAAACACTTAAGGCAGTTTATAACTAAAACAAAAGCCTTTTAAACTTGAACTTCAGCATAAAATGGAAAAGATAAAATAAAATAATTCCACTTACTTAATCACATGGATATTATACTTGTCGAACAATACCATGAAATATCAATAACCACTTTCATAATGATGGAATGCATAATTCCATACTATCATAACCACATAGCCAAGGCCTCATGCCAAGACTACAAATAAGATTTTTCCAAGGCCTTGTACCAAGACTCTAGTTTGTCTCATGAGACCTACCGATGCATCGAGGAGCTATAGCAGGCTCCACCCGTCACATATTAAGTCCAATGAATTCCCATATGAAAAGGTTTAAACATAACATAAACATTCGTATTAAACTAGCATACGAAATGTCAATACTTTCACCACAAATCATGAATGGTATAAAAATAGCACATCCACAGTCAATCATAACTCATTCGATGCAATATGGAAGATTGTATTATATCACATTAACCTCAATCAATAATAATGAAGGATGTTGACATAAATGAAAATAATCATCAAAACTATTTGAGAGAAATATCCCCCTTTTCTTGAAATCATTTAAAAGTCACATTATTTGTCAAGAAGCCATTTAAAAATAGATTTTTGAATCAAAGTGTCCCATACCACTTTGAATATTTTTAAATGTGTTTTAATTTTAAAACTTTAATGTGAATATAAATAAATTCTTAAAACCATTTTTTAAAACATGGACATTAATGAGATCGATTTAGAAGAATAAGTCTTTAAAACATTTAAAAATTCTATTTTAGTTAGAGATTCTAACCAAAAGAGTGACACATGAATACAAATAATTGAGGTAATCAAAACTTGGTAATATCATGATAATAAAGGGATTCATGACATACTATGTCAATGTTCATTATATACACCACATAAAAGTGATTTGGTGTATAACAACAAAGAAGTCTCAATGGAATTTAAATTGAGATGAAATCTCTCATAAGGGTCCTATACTTAGGTTAAGGATAAATCAACGACATAATTATGTGTGAAAAATATAAATACACTCAATATGATTGGATATTTAGTGTAAATCAATCCGATTAAATTGACAAATATTCTTGTAAAAACAACCCCAATGAATTGGATATTTAACTCAACAAATGGAGATTGAGTTAAAATCACTCTTACCAAGTTCATACCGATCACATGAGAATTTATCAATGGAGTGATTATGTGAATCAAAAGTATATACACAGAAAAGGGAGTGGAAATTATGACATAATCAAATGAATAGTGATTCCACACATAATCGTGGAGTAATATAATCATTGAAATATGCGTAAAGCCAAATGAGTGGAAATTTAAATTTCGAATTCCCTTATAGATTAGGTAACATACGAAACATACACCAATGAAAGAAGGATCATAAAATTATGATTTATATACCCATGAATTAAAGTATAATACACAATGAATACAATTACTGGTAGTACACATACACCACATGTAATAAATAAGTGGTGAACAATGGAATTCTCACGAAATTAAGAGTGAGATAAGAAACCCCTTACTTTGTACTTTTTCCTTAGTCGACGGTAGGTTTACCTCCTTTATAATGGTGAAATAATTGTTATTGAATTATACAAAAATCATTTACTTTATTATGATATCATATATGATCTTTTAACATTGATTTGATAATAATATCTTAGAATTATCGTCATTTCGGGTGTTAACGGGTTCATTTTACTTTATATTCTTTGTTATGTGAGACATATTCATTATTAATGTGATGTATATTATTCATATCTAGAATTATATCAAGTCCTTAGATAATATTTTTAAATCATCAAATTATAATTATACTTGAATGGATATGATGGATAATGAATCTCATCGCGTTCGTGGAGACGGTAGTCCATACGTACGCACGAGCGACAATATCATTATTTTGATATTAAAATAATATATAATTGGATGTTATATCATATATACAGAATAATTATCATGCTATATTTATTATTTAAATGAGTTACATATCATTATTATACCCATCCAAATAATAATATATTGAATAACAATTACACCACGACGTGGAGACGGTAAGCCATACGTATGCACGTATATTGACATGTTATTCAAAGGATGGATATAATACTGAATATTGTTGTACCATATTTATAATAACATCACAGTATATATATGATACTGGAATTATTATTTTATAATGGTAATAACAAAGAAAGATGAAGTGGAAGAAGAAAGGAACTTGAAAAGGGATGGTGAAAACATTACCTCTTCTTCGGGTTCTTCCTTTTGATTTGATCAAAAGGGCTCTTTAGGTTGGCTTTCGGATCAAACTAAGGCATCTAAGTTGTATTTAGGGAAGTTGAGAGAGTATTTGGGTAGGGGTTGGCCGAACCAAAAGGCTTTGAAGGTGTGAAGAAATAAGAAGGATGAGTGCCCTTTTATAAGAAGGGTGAGGGGAACCTTTGGAAAAGCTAGAAATATTAAATTATAATAAATTCATATTCGGTTTCTAATGGCTCCAAAGTTTATTATTTAAATTATAAGGTGGGGATGGCTCGACAAAAACCCAACCAATAGAATTTAGACAGGTTTGGGTCATTATATTGACCTTATCTTTAAGTATTATCTCTTAGTTATTTAGTTTCACTTTTACAATGTCTCTTTGTATTTTTATATTATATAGTTAATAAACATACTATATAAATCCATGCGACTGCCAAGTGGTCCATTAATGATATAAATATCATGATATAAGTCTATTGTCTGAACATTAGTTTTTTAGGAATATAATATCAATTAATAATATAATATTTGTTTTAAAAACTCTTTTATGTCAATTTTGACACTATTCAATTGTTTATTTTTGTGAAACACATAATAGAATGATTACTTCGAAAAAAGATAATTAAATCAATACTAATACGTCATAGTAACCTAAAAATTAGTGTAATTCAATAAAAGTTTAAATTATATTTATTTGGGTATTTATAATATCAATTATTCTAATTTTTCACTATTATGGTAATTACTACATCACCATTGTGTCATAAATAAATTAACTTCTTTAATGTCTAAAAATTATAAATAAAATATCATTATGTAGGAAATCTTTTTATATTTTTAATTAATATATATAGTCTAAAATCCAACATATATAACCCTATGTAACAATTGTTTTCCTAAAAGATATATGCTTGTGTCATTTTTGTATTTATTTTAACTTAATTAAAATAAAGTGTAATTGTCACTTACAAGTGGATCCATGGGTTCCCAAAATTAACCCAAATATGCCCAAGGTCGACCATGTATCAACCAATTGGGTTAAGACACGTTTTAGGGTAATTTAGTATTATTATAATATATTTGTTTAACCCTTGTTTACCGGATTTACCCTTTAACCATGGTAAATAAAATATTTAACGAAGTAATTATCCAAAATATATACAAATAAAAGTTACCTATTTACACAATTTGAACATCCTTATTCCAAATATGGAATCCATTTTTCCATATTCAAAAAACATAAGTGGCAGAAATTAATTTAAAATTAATTCCTGTTGTTAAAACAAAAAGCGTGTTTTTAAGAGATAATAACTATCAAAAGATTGGCACTTGTTTATGTCTTGTTTAAATGCGAAATTATGTTCAATGACCCACATTGTATTACATGGTAAAAAAATTCTAAATATACTTTAAAACCACTCAAATTAATAATTTATCACTATTAATTATTTTGATTAAAAAAGTTGTTTTTAATTAAAATTTATTAATTTTCACTATTCATCAAAATATGGAAGTTATCCGAAAAGTACCAAAATTTCACCCTAGGCTAATTTAGATATTCCTAATAAAAAAATGAAGTCCATTTTGAGAGATATAATTTATAAAATTTCAAAAAGTATGTATTACTATTCATAACGGCTAGTTTGATTGGTTATGGTGTGTTAAAATCTCGAAGTTGGGTACAATGCACGCCATTGCACTATTCGAAAGGAAACGGACCGTGGAAGCTTGGGGTGTTACAATTTTTTTGGGAGGTCATATGTAAATGTGGATATGTTACATCAAACATGACACGTACAGGTTCTTCCTCGGATTTGATTCTTTTTTGAGATATCTTAGAAGATTTATTAGAGATAAAATAACCAATAAAGATTATTTCATCACTTTGGGATGAATATTTCTCAATATTTTCCATAGTATTTGGAATATGACATTTGAAACCGGTGAATTTAAAGTAATTTAAAATTGGATTTCAATTATTCCACAACTTAAAGAATGTTCCCTTATGAATTTTCCTAAATAAGATTATATTATTTATATAACAAGATGTATTCATATATTCTTCTAATATTTATATAGGTAGGTTCTATTCATTTAGCATGACTATAGATATATCTTGTAAGGTTTTATTTCTTTTCTTTGAAACTATATTTTGTTGTGCTGTACCAAGAGAATGTGAAGTTTTGACTACAACAATTTCGTGAGAAAAATATTCAAATTTTTGGATTTCAAAATCTTGTCCATGGACACTTCTTAAAGATTTAGTTCTAATACCTCTTAGGTTTCTGCTATTATAAAATACATAGTAAAATTATAAAAAATTTTACTTTTGTGAAAAATAATAAATTCCCGTGTATATCTATATTCATCATCTACTATAATATATACATATTCCTTCCATTTTGGGCCTAGAAGTGTAGATTGACCCAAAAAATCCATGAAAACCAACTCAAGAGGATGAAAATTTGAAACTTCTTTCTTTGGTTTGAAAGACATTTCATATTGTTTACCCTTTTGATTGAGATTACAGACATTATCATTTGAATATTCATATTTTTGTATATCCTTAACTAAAACATTTATAGTATTCATTATAACTGAATGTATGTTATAGTGTTTAATTCTCTTATTCCAAATCCAATACTATTTTTGAAAGGAACATAAGAAATTTAAATTTTTAGAAACCATGGAATCAATAATAACAAACTAAAAATTTTCTTTTTTAAACATAGTAAATGTCAACACATTATTATAAGAAGAAACATTGCATTTGTGATTTTAATATTACCATTGAAAATATCATCACACAACTAAGATATTCTAATAATGTTTCACATTAATCCATCATCAAAAAACTTTATTGTTAAAAACTGAATTATAGATACAAAATTTTCAAACACCATTTATTTTTAATTTTTCATTATCACAAAAAGTGAAATGCCAACCATAAATCATTATCAGAATATTCAATCATGATTAATATAAATTCATGTGTTCTGAACATCCACTATCCAATACCATATACTTATATAGTATCCCTTAAAGTCTATTTCATACAAAAGATAGAAAAAAAGAAGATTTTGGTATGTAGTGTTGATTGGGTCCAGTAACATTTGTAATAATACATTTTTGGAACACATACATGTTTCATGGATTTCCTATATAAATTTAGTTATGATTCGATAAAATGAACACTATTTAGTCAATATATATTATAAGTAGTGAATTATTTCCCATTTCTTGAACTAGTAGATAATTTTCCTCTTCTAGGCCCAAAAATTGATTTTCCATGATTGGTTACAAAATGATTATTAGTAATGATTCGCTATATTTGTTGGTATCTTATAATAGTACTATTATTATGAACTGCATGTTTACAAAGAATTTGTGTGAGTGTATTCTTCCCTTTTGTAATCTCATTTATTTCCTTTTTTAATTGTTCAATAGATAATTTATGTTCATTATTCATATTAGGTAATTGAGAATTCTTCTTTTTCTATATAGTAAGGTCAAATTTAATTGTATAAGTACGAAAATATTGTTTATTCAAAGAATTTTATTTATATTTTAATTAATTTAACGTATCATCATGAATTATGTAGTATTCAAACATTTCTCAGTTATTCATATTTATATAATCACATTCATCTACAGAATAATAATATTTTTTAATGTATACTCAAGTGTTTCATCAGATGTGTTTTTCATGATTCACATGATTCCTTTATATCCCCTTTCATCAAGTGACGATTCTGATTCACTGGAGCTATCCTCAGATGCACTCCACGTGGGCTTTATTTACATTTTGTATCCTTTATCATTATCTACATAATTCTTCATATGTTTAAACTTAGGTTAGTTAGACATTATGTGTCCTCTTGTCTTACATTCATAACAAACTATCTCATTATATTTTTCATCTTTTTTCTAGTACGTTCTTTATTGTCCCGTGTTGTCATATTTACAGTATAACTAAGTTTCATGAAATACATATTACATTTATAAAACATATTAATTATTATTGCTAAATGATCCATTTCTTTATCACTATCTGATGGTGAATCATCATTACATGAAGTGTCATAATGAGTTTATATCCTTTTCATTGATTTAATCTTGGAATTAATGTTTTTAAATACACTAAAATTCCATTTGGTTCATCTTCCTCTTCCTTATTGAACTTTAACTCTTCATCATTCATCATTAGTTTACCTATCAATTCCTTGGCTAGAATATTATTGATATAATATGATTCTCTATATGATATTGAGGTTCCTCTATATCAGTCTATTAGACATATGAGCTACTACATGATTTGTTCTGTGGATTCCACTAGCTTTCTAAGAGTACTCATTGTATTGATTATCTCAATGAACTAGATATACATATCATAAATGGGTTCAAAAGGAATCATCTATAAATTACCATATTCAACAGTATAAATATATTGTCATTTTTTTATCATTATTAGTTCCTTTCTCTGAGAGAGATAGAGTATCCCTAATTTCGTAGGGATATTTACCGGAATATATTCAATCAAATTATTCAACCATTAAAGAAAAAACAATATATTCATATAATTATAATTACTAATAATGAATATTTTGTAGAATCACTCCGTCTAGTTTTTGGAGTTTCTAGTATATCATATTTAACTCCTATTATAATCCAAACTTCATACCCCATACTTTCTATGTACATTTTCATCTTTGGTTTCCACTGGGAATAATTTTTACCATTAATTAAGGGAGGTTTTTTGATAATATAACCTTCATGGCTATTATACATTAAATAATGAAGACTGGATTTTTCTATAGATAAAAATTTAGAACTAATACAAATATAAATTTATTTAAAACACAAAAAAATTACATTTGAAATGATTGGAAAAATAATGGATTTTTTTTTAAAATTTAATATTAGAAACAAACAATGAAACCAAATTATGGTTGGATTTGAACACTCAAGAGGGGGGACTGAATTGAGTTCATATAAAAAATTCTGTTAAAAACATTATTTGTACGAATCCCCAAATTTAAAAACAATACAACCATGTTAATCAATTTAGTAAACTTATAATAGTATGACTAATCAGCTAATTTCTCAGAAGATTGATTATTTATCAGTTATAACAGTATAAGATATTGATATTTATTTTAAAAAAAATATAATAATCCATAACAATTATAAATACTATACAATACTAACTAACAAAGTGATACTTATTTTTCTGAAATATGAGTTAAAACTGAGTAAACTAAATTTAAAAGCACAACGGATTTAACCAAGAAGTTCTGTCTCAAAACGAGATGTAGTTCTCTATACATTGGTATCAGCTTCCACAATGTAATATATATATATATATATATAAATATTGCACTGATCCCCTACTTGTATCGGGGTATATAAGACATAAAAGTTGTCCTGGTTACTTGACTTCAACCAACATTCTATTTGGGAATAAAAGTAGGCCACAAAAGGACCACATCCACAGTATTTCATTTGTAAGATATAGTTTGAGAGAGTAATGTTCATAGGATATCATGTATCCTCTAGTTTAGAAAAGGAAACATCATGTGTTATTAATGCAGACAGATACACTACTTTAATCATTAATAAAACTGTAAAAAAGGGCATAATATAATGAAAAGGGATTATAAATCCTCATATTGTTGTTTTATGAAGCTCTAGGATTTTGGGTTGCAGTAGAGTTGAAACTCATATCCACTACATGAAGTATACTAAAAATCACAGTGTCATGAGTCTTGTGTAGTGGTGTCTAGTTCAGCAACATTTTCTCCATATCTCTTATTCTTCGTTGTGTTTCTACTACAAGGATTATCACAGGATAGTTCACAATAACTTTTTATTTATCTCATAACAAGTAGTATAGATTATCGTACCACTACTTATTGTTCTTCCATTCATGTATGTTCAAAAACTCTTGCTCACTTCTTCAGTTCTTGCTCCATACTATATTATTCATCTACTGTTTATGTTTTTTTTTGACAAGAAGAAAGAACTCCACACCTCGTATGACATACTATCTACTGATATGGCTAAAAAAGAACATTAATTATATATGTGTCATTAACTAACTAAAATATTCGTATTGTAATTGATTATTTATTTATTGGAAAATGTAAAATTGGATATTCATGGAACGGTGTCACAGTCATTAGTTACATTGGAATAATGTCATAAGAGCTCTATGTTTGAAAGGGTGCAATAGTCAGAAGATACTCCTCATTTTCTCTTAAAGGGTGTCTTCAATCTGATGTCTCAGACATTGCCATATTTTTGAATCGGGTAGGTGATGCAGTGGTGCTATGACAACAGTGTCATGTCATTTGTGATAAAATGTCTCACCGGAAATGGTGCCATTGAAACTATGTCTAGACTATTGTGAATTGTGGAACCAGTTTCATGGTAATGGTGTCCTGGAAATAGTGATGGTACATTTTTAATATTGGGAACCGGTACCACAGTAATGGTGTTATAGACATTACCAATTTTTAGAATAAACAGTGAGATCATTTGGTCACAGAAATGTTGCCACAATATTTTTCAAAAATCATTAATCTATCGTAAGTTGTAATTCTCAATAAAAATGATTGCAATTAAAAATTAGAATAGTGAAAAACAATAGTCCATGTTTTAATCATTTATATAATCGTTAAACATGATATACAAGATTCCAACCTGAATAGTGGGAAATAAAACAATAGGATTGATTGACATGATTCAATCAAAATTTGTGGCAAAAATATAGAAGGATAGATTTACAAATTTCAAACATGATTTATAATCATTAAAACATGAGGTAACCAATAGTTCAATCAGAGATCCTGTTACATCTTTATGCTCCATAGGTGAATATAGAAGGTTGATCTATCTACATCATTCATAATCTCATTAAATATATCTTGATTTGATGGTAGACATAGTTGGGACCCAAATCATAAAACTCCTTCCTCGTAAATTTTAACCTCTAACTATTTCCCCATTCTCATGGATACCACCTTCTTTAGAATATCTACATCATTTTTTTATAATTCTTTATTTTTACCATCAGGGATGGTTGAGTAATAATTTGAGGTTGTATTAATTATTTCTATTACTTAATTATTCTCATGTCCATCCTTTTAAAATATATGATTAATGGATCTATGTCTATTCTCACAATATATAATGTTGTTGGATTATTTCTACTTAGAGCATCCAACAATTTATTCTATTTTCCATGATGATAGTGGGGTAAATAATCATAATCCATGATGAGATATAACCATCTTAACTATATAATATTAATATCCTTTAGTGTGAATATATTTTCGAGGCTCCTATGATCAGTATATATCTCCCACTTATCCCAATAGAGACAATGTCACTATGTTTTCAAGGAAAAGATCATAGCCTCCAACTGAAGATCATGCATGGGATATTTATTCTCATGAATTTTCAACATCCAAGAGTTGCAGGCTGCAATTTTATCATTTTTCACAATCACACATAATAATACTTTCATTGAAGTATCTATGTGTTTCACAACGAGTTCCCCACTACTTGTAAGTGTGAGTATGGGTGTAGTGATAAGCCTCATTTTTAACTATTTAAAGTAGTATTCATAGTTTTTAGTCCAGACAAAATTTTGTCCCTTACGAGTCAGTTTGGTTATTGGGTTTGAAAATCAAAACATGTTTTTTACAAATCACTGGTAATATCCATCTGTACCAAGGAAACTACATATCTCTATTAAATATATAGTACTTGGCCACTAATCTATTACATTTATCTTACCAGAGTCCACATATATTTCTTTATTGGTGATAACATACCCCAACAATGATACCTCTTCTATCCATGACTCACATTAACTATACATCGCATAATGATTATCCCATTAAAAAATATATAGCATAATATTAAAATGATCCAAATGTACTCTATTTCTCTTTGAGTAAATTTTAATTACATTAATAAAGACTGCCAACAATAATCCTGGGTAATCTCAAATAACTATATTCATTAAAATATGAATATTTCAAGAGCATTAGTGAGTCCAATGAGAATCCAAATGAACTCATAAAGTCCATACATTGTTCGAATGGTATTATTGGGAATATAAACCTTCTTAAAAATTAATTGGTGAGATCCTAACCAAATATCCACCTTATAGAAATAATTAGCCCCATGTAGGTGACTGAATAGTTTTTCTATCAATGGAAGGGGGTATTTGTTATTTATCATTGTTTTGTTGAACCCATGATAATCAATGCATGGGCACATTGATCTATCCATTTTCATTATGAAGAGGAATGATGTACCCATTGGTGAAGCATTCAGCAATATAAAACTCTTCTCTATATTTTATTTTAATTCCTTCTTCAATTCCACAAATTCAATGGGGTTCATTATAAAATGTGTTTCACATATAGGGTGAGATACAAGAATAAGTTTAGTTGAGAACTCATAATTTTATTGAGGAGTAATACCATGCAATTCATTGGGGAAAAATCATTTTAGTCCATCATAAAGGGAATATATTTGATCTTGATTCTATTCTTTGTATAAATATGTTGAACTAGATATGCTTGATTGTAAGGAAATATGTTCCAAAGTTGAGAAGATGGCTCTGAAAAAGATTTACCATCAAACATATACATGAAATGAATGGGAGGGTTCCTCGGGATGTGAAGAGTGATCTCCCTTTCCAAATAGTCGATGTTGGAAGTATATAACGATAGAAAATCCATTCACAAAATTGCATCATATTTTACTAGAGGATGTAGGACCAGATTCATTTGGAGGTTCAGTCTACAAAAATTATCTAGGGAGGAGTTATATACATTGTATACAACAATTTCCACATCTTTTGGTCACATAGATTATTCAACATCCATCTATTAAGGTGGTGTTTGAATTATTATACTAACCTTGACAGACATGAAGGAATGTGTAGAACTAGAATCAATGAGTACACTTTCTATTCATGAATAAATAAATATTGAACCAATCACCGTATCGTTTTCATTCTCCTCCTCAACATAAGAGATGGAATAATTTTTCTGACTATCCTTTGTATTTTGTGGCTACTTTTGTTGTTTAATGTCAAGTAAATGAGGTTTAGTGAACTCACCTTCATAGTGCCCTTTCTCCATTAATATAAAGCATTGAACCTTCGGTGGTTCTCTCCTTTCATCCACAATATAAGCCATATTTAATATGTCTCTTTAACATTAATGATCATGGTGTACATCTCTCCCACACTTATATCATTTCACTCTCTTTTTGTGAAAATTCATATTATCCTTCATCCAATATTATTGACATGTCTATGGTTGAGATATCTTTCTAGCTATGTCATTAGATCCTCTAGCTTGAAACTCCATCATTCATTTCTTATCATGATTTCCATGGTACCATTCTCTAAACTCCATCTATACATTGAGAGAAAATTAAAAAACTTATTCATTAATCATATAATCATGAGTTTCTATATACTTTTGATGGTTTGTTATTAAACCACTAAATAATCTATCAATTTTGCAATATTTTTTGAAAAAACTCATGTTATACATTGAGATCCTGGTGAAACATTCATTGTAAGATGTGTCAGATTCACCTACCATTTTCTTCTGCTCTATAAATTCACTCTACATCATCGTAAAAAATAGTTTTATGGATATACAAGTTAATAAATAATTTCTTACATTCTCCTCCCTCCATCTCTTTAGTTTCATCATTCATCATGTTATTCTTAATCATCACCCACCATTGATCGACCTCTCTGTATAAATGATAAACATCCCGAGACACCTTCTATGACTCAGAATAGAAAATAGCATAAAATACCTTCTCCATTTAGTTAACTGACTACTCTGAGACTAGTGGAGAAGAATAACCACTAAACATTGATGTTTGCTGCTTTATAAAAGACTAGATATCCAATTTATTCCTATAAGGTGAATGTGGACATTCCAAATTATTCAGGTAATTGTTTCTTTCATATTATTGTAGGGTATGCATCAACATAATATTTTTAACTCCACCACCAAACTTAGTGGGGATGTAAATTAGGAAATCACTGCATTGTCCCTCACATGGGATGTATTCCTTGTTTCTCTAGGATCCCACCATTTCCTAAAATAAAAAAGTTTTGAACAAAACATATGTAAATAGGTAAGGAATAAATAATTTATCTCTTAGAGAAATAAACTCCAAAGGCATGTCTTGTTGGATCAATATGTTTATAATTTATCTTAAACAAAGCTAATTAGGTTCTTAGTTATACTTAGTTACATACATTGTGTTTTTAATAATGTTCTCTAATCCTAATTCCCAAATTAATTAAACTATTATTGGATGAAAACTATAGTGATATAACTTTTTATTATTTTAATATTGAATATTTTTAATGATAAACAACATATTAGAAATATAGAACCAAGATCCCATGGTTTGGTGTCTTGGTAAAATTATGACCATACATAACTTTTATATTATAAAAAATAAACAGGTATTTAATTCCTTCTTCTCGAGATTATTATTGGCCCTTGTGTTCTCTTTTTTAAAAGTATTATACTGAGGATATACATAAAATTAAGGGGTGAGATAAAATCGTAGTAAGAGGATGAATAAGAGACATGAAACATTTTTGAGCATAATAATCATCATCACAATATATTATAATTATCATAACAATAATCATGAGTGGAAATAAAAGATAAAATCATGGAATTAGGTAATACATAAAAATGAAACATCATGTCTTAGTGGGAAAATACCACACATAGTTGTGGACAAATATAACATCATGTGGATGCATATATTAGTTTATCTCATGAGATTTATCACATTCATAATGAATTGGAGCACTATATAATTTTGAAAACAACCATCATTTTATAACATTTAAATGAACCATATAATTATGGGGGCTCCTGTAACATCAGAGAATATACATTTTCCAACATGCCACATATATAAATAAGTGACATATAATAACCCCTAGAATAGAATGGGTTTCATTTGATAAAAAAATATTATTGATTAAAAATTTATGTTTCCAAAAAAATAGTGAATAATATACTTGGTATACCAATCATAAATCATTAGTGAAGATGAAAAAATATAATGGTAAAAAAATATATTTTTAGAATGAATATTTCATTTAAAAAATATTTTCATCATTCATAAAACCAGATTGGAAACATGTGTATCATAGAAAATAAAATTAATGGAAAAAATGATATTTATAAAGAAAATTATGAAACATCGATACTGAAAATGGAATGAAAGAGGGAAAATTCAATGAAAGAGTGTTGGGTTTGAGAATCCCTTAACCTTATGTGTGAAAACTATATTCACATTAATATATTGGATAATCAAATTAGATTCAATAATTTTTTTATATAGAACCAATTATACGTGTATTTTATTCATTAATGTTTTTTGTGTTCATTTATTGTATTTTCAATAAGTTGTAGTGATGAATTTTATTATATACGAGTGTTTGTTTTGTTGGGTTTTTTCATGATTTCCTTGCTTGTTCATAAGTATTTATGTTCATGTACAATGAGAATTATTCAAAAAATTTGAAATTATATATTATTAATTATTTTTTTTTCCATTTTTATTATATTTCATTTGGTTAAATGGTATAAGAATGATTTATTTGATAGAATGTTAATGAAAGTGATTTAATTTATTTATGAGATTTTATAACCCTTATGAGATTGTATCATTTTATATTACATCATGATTATATATTAGTAATTGAACATTATATACCATATAATTTGTATAATAAAATTTTCTGTAACAATAATTATGGTTTCATGACTAGTCCTGAATGTGGTTGTGAGAAATAAAAACACATCATCCACGATGTTGGTGAATCAACAAACAAAAATCATTGTTTTCAATTTTATAATTAAAATAAAAGGGATGTTATTAGAAGATGAGTTATTACATTAACATGATAAAATTTATTTAAATAAAATATAATGTATTTAGCATGCCTCTTAGATAGGTGGAGGTGAGGAGAAGATACGAATATAAATGAAATTTAAAATAAATTAAATGTCAAAGAAAGATTATTTTACCTCTTGAATTTCCCCCCCTTGAAATCCATATTAGTAAAAGGGTTTGGTTTTTTATGAGAACAAGGTATCTTATACGTGGGGGTGGGGCTTGGTATGATTTTTTTACAGAATTTTAACTAGGATAAAAGCATGAAAGGAATGAGGAGATGAGGTGGTGAGGGGTTGTATTAATAGCAGAAGAGAGGGGTCTACATTATTTATTTTATTCATTAGTTTTTTATTTTGGATCAAGACTATGAATAGTTCGAGACCTATCACTAAATATATTTAAATAATGAAGGGTGTCTATATTATAGTACCTAAATATTGGTTGACTTAATGAATAGTTTTTTTAACTTATAATGTATAAATAATGAAAATTACAAAATTTTACTCTACACAAAAAAATTGTGAATTTATGAAAAATACAAAATATTCACTTTAACCATTATTCGATGTGTAGAATTAAAAACGAACTCCATTTAATAAAATAGTTTTATAAATATGTGAAATTTAAATTTCAATTAAAATAATAATTTTAATGGAAAATACATATTATGAATTTATAATTTATTTTTTAACACTTTGAAAAGATAATTATGATCTCATAATATAATATTATAATCACAAGACAAAAAATATTAATTTATGAATAAATTTTTTGAAAATAAATTATCATATAAATAATTATATTAATTATAAAATTGTAAAAATATATTTGTGACACTAAAAATACCTGTACTTAATTAATAATTTGTATACCTTTTAATTACATAAACTATGATGTAAATATATCAATTTTTTTAATATATTCCCACTTTTTTTTTAATTTCATAGGTTTGGATACTATTCTATTGGTCAGTTTAGTATTCCTAATGTTCAGGTTACTATTATAATGTTCTGAATATTGTTTCATCGATATAGGTTCTATAATTTCTATAAATACCTCCTTTTTCATTAATTTCTCATGTACAATGTTTTTATTGTGTTCTCATAGTGATTTTATCAGGATTATATTATATGAAATAATTTAGAAAAGGAATGAACAATTGCATAAATTTTTGGTCCTTACATTGCATACACATTATTCATACCATAACACATCCAATGTACATATCACAAAATAAGGATTAAATATCAAGTAACCTATCAAAATAGTATGTAATAAATAATGAATCCTAAATGGCATGGAATAATTCATGGAATGTGAAATATAGAAGATCCTATATGATGCATGAGATGAAATGCCCCCATCATTTAGGGTTTCAACACAATTGATTAGTAATCATATCACTAATAACATCACAATTCAAGTGTTTCAATCAATGGTGGAATCAAATCAACTGTAATAAAAAACTTGAAAAAACAATTTCACTCGTGGAAATTCAGATTTTTTCCTTTAGGTGGGTTAGCTATGTATAACCAAAACTCATTACCATATTTAATTACCTTCATATAAAATTATATTATCCCTAAATATTAATGAATTCTTGGAAATAAATCTAATTGATACCACATTGTAACATATGCAAACCGGATTTCACTTCGTAGTGCTCCATGCCTGGTGGGTCATAGTGCCTCAAACGCATCTCCCAAAATGCCTCAGTATACCAATTAGAAGTGTGATACTATGTGTGTCTATGGGGAGACTATTCCCTCATCACAAGAGTGTAGAAC
This sequence comes from Viscum album, assembly GCA_963277665.1. Taxonomy (NCBI): domain Eukaryota; kingdom Viridiplantae; phylum Streptophyta; class Magnoliopsida; order Santalales; family Viscaceae; genus Viscum; species Viscum album. The sequence continues at coordinate 119,377,028 of OY728127.1, forward strand.
CAAGAATAACAGTATGATAGAAGTAGAAGAAGAATTAAATCGTATAGTTGAAAAAAGTAAATAGCATACGACTGGTAATATAACAAATCTATAGGACATTTTATATAAAAACTGATGATTCTTTTCATATTTATATATAAAACATCCAAAATAGGTACATTTAATTTCAATACAATATAGATAACAAAAGTAAAAAAATAATCCAAAAGTATCCCAGTAGAACCACAAGACTCATCTTGGTCCCATGCTCTCCTACTTTTAAGAAGAATATCACATACCTGTATTATGGGGATTTTCCTAATCTACTCCTATAGTAATATAGTATATTTAGGACCCCAAATGTGTCTTAAACATGGTCTGAATCTAAATCCTAATAGGAAACCATCCAAGGACTATGCCAGTCAGTTAGTGAATATATAAAACCATAGTGTGCTAGAATATACATAATACAAGTAAATGACATTATCAAAAGTAAACATCCAATAATTCCAGGCTATCCTTTAGTAGGAAATTTGATTTATTAAATTAATTTAATCATATAAATATAATTAAATTTATAATTATTTAGATCTTTCGCAAGCCCAATATCTCTTGTAATTTCATTATCACAACATATGCCTCTAAAGGCCATCTAAAAATTATAAGTCAATATAGAGTCCATGTTTACTTTAGCTTTTCATACACATCCTATATAACAATCCATTCATTAATCAATTTAGAAAATGATCCCTTACATGACATTCTAATGTTGGAATTAATATATCTCTCTAGGTGTAATATCATCCAACACCCAACAAGAATGTACCTGGTGAACCTATAAGAAACCCACTATCTCTCTTGGTGTGGTATAATGTCACAACCAATCATTTCATTCATTAGCATTCTATTAATCGAGAAAAAGTATCACACATTGCATAAATATACAATTCCATTGGAATCTATCCATGGAAATCTCAAATGAGTCCATGTATCATGCGATATATTAGTCAAACCTCAATGAGTCCATCCATGTAATCCTTGATTTGGATCCCCGTATTACCCAAGTCACAATCAAGGATGAAGGCATATTAGTTTTCTGTGTCATTGTAATATGAATCCTCGTATCTCCCATGGAAAAATAGTGAATATCCATATGAGTCCTTCGGTGGAATTCTAATATGAATCCATGTATCACCCCTATCTAATAAGTTTTTAATCAATTCAATTCACTTTAATCAATTAAATTACTATTCCATGGTCAAAACTAAGAGAATCCAATTTACTCTCACCTATGAAGGTGTCTCTTGCAATTATCTATACACAGAAGTCTTAGATTCCAAATAATACACATTATAATTCTTATAAAAATAATTTAAATATTAAATAAATTATGAAATTGTATTTTAATTTTCTATATCATACGATCATAACCATAAAAAGTAAATAAATTCATAAAAAAGAAATTTCATATCAATAAATTACTTTACTCTCATGGGAAAAGATCCATATCAAGCATCCCAAGCATATAAAAGCCATTAGAGAGAAATTGAGAATGGTTCCGGGTTAATTTTTCTATTCTCATAAATGATATAATATTTCAATTGATAATACAAATTAAGTCACTATTCCATTTATATTTCAATTCATCCCTTCAAAAACCATGGCTAGTCAATGGCACACCTCAAAGGCATCTAAGGGTCAAAATCGAACGATGAAGTCCTAGTTCAAATAGCAACACCCAAAAGTGTGGTTAATTTTCAATGTATTTAACCAATAAAAAACAAAAACAAAGGACATTAATCAAATTGAAAATTAATATCAATTCAGGGGTTCAATTTCATTTTTGGCAACACCATTAAATGGGGAATTCAATATGAAGACATATAAAATCAAAAGGAAAATTATGAAAAGCATGTGACCAACTACCTTAGGAATTTGGTTGATATCTCGTCATGTATTTTCTCCTGATTCGACACTGATTGGATGAAAATAAAAGAACAAGAAAAAAACCTAATAAAAAGGAAAATCAGTTTTCACCCAAGTGGCACAACCAATATCATGAAAAATAATGAATAGAAATAAAAAATTTAATTCTTATTTTAACAAATATAATGAGACAAATGACCTTCAATTCTGACCTCAGATGGAAGAGATACCTCAAATAATACCTTAGAGGTCAATGAGGAGATATCAATGTAGTCCTATGTTACATGGGAGATAAAAAGAGTCATTTTAGATATACATTTTTTTAATTTAAAATAATTAAATTTTCCCAAAATACTAGGTATTCATGGTTTGGGTATACTGTTTTTCAAACCATGCATGGTCAGTTTTTGGCAAGGGGAAGGAGCATAATTTACTAATCATACACAAACCGTTAAAACCCTATATCTAAACTGAAGTTTTCATCACATGTGCATCTGACCGATGATATATGGTTTTTCTGAATCCCTATTTCCAATACCTACTCTTTATACATATGTCACATTGTTTTTAGACAGTGCAGAATGCTCCACATTGTTTAAACTAACTATGTATCATGCCATTTTCATCCAAAAGACCAGGTTATGGGCTAAAAACCATCCTAAACACCATAAAAACATCCATCACTTCAATGGGAATTCACATTTGGCCATATTTGAACTTTTAGATTGGATATTGATAGAATATAAAGATCCATACCTCAAGTAAGAACCAAGTAATTACAACATGATTAATAGTAATTCTCATCCATTCTAATAAATTTTCTCTTCCATTAATATATTCCTTCATTCCATAAATGTTCTCTTCTATAGTTTTTATACATAAAGATGTATGATATTTTGGAAACATCATGATTTTTATTATCATTTCTCAAAATTATGATTTATAACATTTTAACCTAGGTGATATTTTATCTAAAATATACTAAAAACATTAAAAAGGTATTTCATTTCACATTCACCCATTTTGTATCTTCGACATCACATTTTAAAACTATTCCTTTATGTCTATTCAATGTCCTGTTATTGGGTATTTGGGAAAATAATTTTATCAAAAAATATTTTCTTACTTTCTCAAAAAGGAATTTTTTGATGTAATTTTTAACTTCATATTGTTACGATAATGGTAAAAAAATTATGAAATCACATTTAACAATTTGAATTCTATTTTCCTCTCTATAACAAGATGATATATATCATATTTTTAATGTTCATGATCACTTTGTAAATGATCTTATGATATACTTATTTTGGAATATTTAATTTTCTATATCAACCAATCTAATTCTTGATAACATCTGATATGATGCCATTTGAAATTTTCTTGTAACCCATGTTATTTATACGGTCGTTTAGGGTGAATTTTATGATTTATTTCATGTGGTACATAATAATGGTCTATCATAATGTGATGGGAGGCATCCTACATATCCCTTATAGACATATTTAATTTTTTATTTCTCATGAGATTATGATGTTAGGTGTGGATATTTTTATCATGTTCCAAACATTATTTGTGGGTATTTTTCTTATGTTGACAATGTGATCTGTAGAAATTATTATTATGATCACAACCTTTTTTGTGGACATATATTTTGTTAGAATTGTCCCAAATTTTATGGTTTTTCTATTCTTATAATTATAATACATTTTTATTCCACATAAATTTGATGTATAATTTTTTTTCTCCATTTATCATGTTTATTATCTCTTATTTTGTATCCTTAGGCCATTATATTTGATTGATAATATATAATTGTACCATTATTTATATTTTTATTTTTATGGTTCCATGATCCCTTTAATAAAATATTTCTTTCATTATTATGTTTTCCTACATTCATATGATCTAAACCATTATGAATCATTGATAAATTTTTCCATAAAAAAAAATATATGAACACTTTTACTTTTTTTTTCAACATACCTGTACAATTATAAATAAGATTATCTGTAGATGGATGTATTATGTAGAAATATTTGTGGGATATGTTGAAGAAATAACGTGTAATAATATATTTATGTAGTTGATGTCCCATAATGCCAAATCATTATGTTCAGGGATTTATAAACTAATTTAGATATATAATGTTTAAATTATGTAAAATTTGTAAATAAATGAATTTTTAGTCATGTTTATCAAAAAAATCTCCCATAAGTCATTCCTACATCACATGATAGTCAAAATTAGAATTTTATGAAACCATTACCTGGTATATCCAAATTGTGGTAATGGATAAAGGGTAATAGGTCACCACCACTTTTCCCTCAATCACATTGATCATTCAGGCAAGAAAAGCTCTTCAGTTTCAACTCAACAAAATATCTCCTAAATATCGTCTTCGGAGTCATCATACTGAGACTATATGTGATGAAATTATACCCTTCCTTTTGGAATATTCAATAACAAAATAATAATTTTTTTGGTATGGAAAAAAAATCCTCTTCCTTATGATTATGTCCTTCTTGAAGAATATATATCGTAAGCACTTATGGTATGGGAAGACAAAAATATCTTACTGAAGAGGTAATGAAGCCAATAATTTAATGTTTGAACCATTGAAGCTAGCTCTAAATCATGGGTGGTATAGTTTTACTCAGGATTTTATAATTCCAGAGACACATGAGAAACTATATAATTCCCATATCATTGAATATCATTTAATCTAACCCTTTTGGCATTTCATTGTACTATATTTATATAACCCATATTTATATGAATTAGAATCCAAGCAGATGTCAACCTCACCATCATCTACAAGAATGTAACCTCATGTCAGTAAATCAATTCACATTTAACCCATTCATAGTTATTCCTACCATTGGTGCTTCAAATTGAGATAAAATATGATTGAAATTCCTACAATACCCATCTAAACAAAGATTGCTTTTGATCTCAAATATATTCGTAGGATAGGAAAAAGTCATCAATTCCTCCACATTCACTGGACCAACTATGATACTATCCTATAATATCGCATTCCCAGTAAAATAAACCTCCTAAATTAAATATTTAATCTTGGAGTACCTGACATACTCAATAAAACCTCCTGGTGTTTGTCATGTAACTCATAGGTCTATAAATATACTAATAATCATTCAAAAATCAAAGAGAAGAAAATTTTAAAGTTCAGGGAATGAATTTTCTAAATAATAATGTAATATGGTTCATCATTATTCATTCTAAAACATTTGACAAAAATAAATTAGAGTTTATAAATAAAAGAATCTATAGTGGGTGTCTTGTTCATGTTTTTCAGAATATTTGAAATTAAAAGATTGAGAAAAATATTATTATAGTGATTTGGATTAGAATTATCCATGTATAATTATCAAACTCCTATACTCACTGAGAATAATAGCACCCAATAAGTGAAAATCACATTCATAGGTGTGATAACCGACTATAGATTCATCAATTTATAATTCCCAAAGGAAAATACTATATTTTTAAATAAAATCTTATCTTATTATTGACCTGAATATTCATTTTTAATCACAACCAATGTTTCTTTAGATCAGGTTGTAGAATAACCAACAGAACTTCTATATTTTTTACAATAAATCCATAAAATGTCTGTAATGATTAAAAATTTAAGAAAGACAAATGACATGATGCAAAAATACACTAAAAACTAGAAGAATGATCAAATGATGGAGTTCTATGATCTCAATCACTTATGCGGAATGGACATGAGGGTAAAAGTTACTTTGTGATAATATAAATTAAACAGAAGTCATAAGAGATCTTGATAAAATATGCAATTGGAATTTTTGTATCACCTATATACTAAAATGAACCGTGTGACATTTATTTAATCCCTTGATCTCAAATTATTCTCACACGATTAATTCCTAGATATTATATGAGCATCTAGATGTCAATCCACTGCATTCCATGAGTTATTAAATAACAAAACTCAGTATTATAGTTACAATTATTTTTAATTAATGCACTCAATATCAAAGATTATTGGTTCCCTTTCATTCCATTGTAAAATAGATTTTGGAATCTTCTAGTATAATAGTTAAAAAAATTATTGAACATAGTAATAACCAGATAAAAAAATATGAATAAACATGTGGTTTGTTGAAATATCAATGTCTCATAAATACAAAGTATCCCAAAGACATTATTTCATGTGTTTACATATAGAATTTTTTCCCCAATGATATTTTAATTAAACATGTAACTTTATTTTGAGCAGTGTTGTAATTAAAATATTTATACCATATGAAGTAATAAAAAATATATATAACCAGATCAATATTTTTATTACTAATGTAATACGACATAATTAACTAATTTAATTAATTATTTTAATTATAATGTTCAAAATTTATATTTATGATATTAAAATTTGAAATTGAAGGTATATGAAATTTAAAAAGAATATATTAAAAATAACTGTTAGTGGATATATATTATTACAAGGAAGCATAATGATGCTGCAACTACAACAATGAAAGGACATTCTACCACTACTATTATGTGGTATCATGTGAAAATGTCAACATCACTTGTATTAATTCTTCTTCAATGAAGATATTGTGGTTCTATAGTGAGGAAGTAGCTACCACAAAGGAAGATGAATCATCAATCATTTATGTGTGAGGTAGTTCTCCCATTATAATGCTTCTGATGGTACTATCTATATGGGACCTACTATTAGATGTGGGGGATCCTACTAATATTTCAACAGAAAAAAGTTCTAACACTTCCAAAAAAGAGGATCTTTACTTAATAGTGAAACTACTATAGTTTCTGAATAAGAATCATCTATCATCGTTGAAGGCAATATATTACTTGGTTGGGTACTACCAACCAACAAAGGGGTGAGAATGTTCCCATATAATGGATTAATAGGTACTAATTCTATAAGGATGGTCTACCACTGCATTTGAGGTAGGATATCTACCATAATGGAGAAAATAAACTTTCACGCTGGTACTGATGAGGACTAAATACATAGCTACCATCACGCGATGGTAGAACAACCATCAAACGATATGTGATCTATCATCATACACTGATGTTGGAGGAAATTTGTTGATGTTGGGATGCTACCACATGCATGATGAAGATAATTTGATGGATTTATTTTTGTCATGAGTAGCATGGAGATGTTATAAGGGCACACGACTACACATATGGCTTTTAACAACTTTCAAAATAGCCTTTAATAGTGTTATAAAGGGATTTTAATCACAACGAAGATAAGGGTGGGGGGGTCCCCGTTATCAGTTCTATAAAAGCGTTAATAAAGGGATACCCCCTGGATGACATTGTTTATATAAAATAACTCCTTGTAGAAGAAAAATTGCATTCAAAACAACAATTTAAACATGGCACACCAATCACAGAACACCTAGAATTATACTACAATGTAAATAGAACAGTAAAATAAAAACAACTATATAAATTTAATTAACATCATGAATACAGAACTACCCACCCGTGGTATATGAAAACATAAACATTTTTATTTACATTTCAATAAAAAATTTTATATAATAACATTTACATTTGTCCATCAAACAGTCTAAAACAATAATATTTAGACATTTGATGTATGTGATCCCCTCTCAAAAATTCCCTCCCATGGTATCAATTGTTCAAAAAATAATATCAACCTGAGTAAAAAGTTCCACCTATATAAGAAATAAAATATTATTTTGGTAATACTATAAATAAATTAATTAATAATTAATATGAATGAAAACATTAATAAAATATACATATTAAAAAAATGAATTATTGGGACTTATACAAGTCCACCCATGCATTATACTGAGGAGGGGTTGATTACTAAATTTCAGGTATGAGTTATTGATCATTTTTCTAAAATATCAAAATCATCTGAATGTATTTTTCTAGTTTGAGTTTGTCACTTGTTCTTTTATAAAATTATTATCAAATATGTATAATGAAACATTTGGAGTTATATCAGGAACACCAAGAGTTTATTTAAGTGATAGTGATTCCACCTATCAAAAATTACTAATGGATAGTTTTCCAACAACATCAAAACAATTCGAATGTATTTCCTCATTTTTCAGTATTTTAGTTGTGTTTTTCACTAATCTGTAATTTCAAACTGAAAAAAAATCTATTATTTCATACATGTTACATCGTGTGATGATTTGATATGAAGATACATCATACACATCACAAATGACTTATGAATCATTGTCCTGAATAATCAAGACAATCAAAGTGTGTTGGTTTGTTTTTCAGTGAGTGACATGTTTTTAATGAAAATTTCAGTTTTAAAATGATAACCAAAACATTTAGTCACATCGGCCACACCATGAATCCAATTTATGTGTGGTTGACTTCTATAAGTCAAATATGTCTCATGGTTCATTTTCAAAAAGTATCAAAAAATAAGAATGTGCTTACTCAAGTTTATGTAGGTCACTTTTTTTCACAAATTTATGTAAATTTTAAATAAAAGGATTCCCTTTCAGTTATACTGAATAAACCATGCATCGTATTGAGGTAAGACTAATCACTGCATGTCACTTATTACTAATAGATCAATACACAAACATATCAATAATCTGGATGTGTTTTCTTAGTTTTTATTATGTCATTTGTTGTTTTCACTTAAAATAATGTCCATTTTAAATAAAATAGAGACACTTTGAGTGATACTGTTCACACAGTGCATTGTGGTGAGGTGAGGTTGATCCCTAAACATCCAAAATTACTATTATATCATTTTAAAAAAGTATAAAAAAATAATAATGTGTTTTCTTAATTTTTAGTATGTCATTTGTTGTTTTTACTTAAACAGATGTCAATTTGAGATAAAAAGAGACACTATGAGTTTTATCGACCACACTGTGCCTCATATTGGGGATAGATTGATCCCTACTTGTTAAAAATGACTAATATATTATTTTAATAAAATATAAAAATAATATGAATGTTTTTTCTCTGATTTCATTACTTCACTTTTTATTTTTACTTAAATTCATGCCAATTTTAAATTTAAAGAGAAACTTTGAGTTATATCGTCGACACCATGCATCTTATTGAGGTGAGGCTGATCTCTACATGTAAAAAATGAATAATAGTTATTTTTTATCAAATATAAAAACAATATGAATTCATTTTCTCAATTTTTAGTTTTTCTCTTGTTGTTCATACTTATGTTAATGTAAATTTTAAATAGAAATAGACACATTGAGTTATACCAGCCACACCACGCATATTATTGAGGGTTGGTTGAGTCCTACAATTCACAAATGACCAAATGAACATTTTTTTTATAATATCAAAACAATTAAAATGTGTTTTCTCAGTATTTAGTATGTCACATGTTGTTTTTACATATATTATTGTCATTTTAAATGAAATGATACACTTTTAGTTATATCACCCATACCATGTTTCCTATTTTTGTGTAGATGATCCCTAAAAAACCATAAAATGATGAATATGTTGTTTCCATAAAATTTCAAAACAATCTAAATGTGTTTTATCATTATTCAGTATGTCCTTTTTTAAATAATTTGACATGATTTTTAAATAAAAAGAGATAATTTGTGTTATACTGGCCACAATGTGCCTCAAATTTATGTTCGGATGACCCCTAAATTTCAAAAAAGTCTGATAGATTATTTTCCATATACATCAAAACAATCTGAATGTGTTTTCTCGGTTCTCATTATGTCACTTTTTATTTTTACTTCCATTAATGTCATTTATAAATAAAAAGAGGCACTTTGAGTTATAATAAACACACTATGCAATGTACTGGGGTAAAAATGATTCTTTCATGTCAAAAATTACTAATATATAATATATTGAAAATATCAAAAAAAATACAACTGTGTTTGCTCATTTTTCAAAATGTCACCTTTTTTTTACTGAAATTAATGTCAATTTTAAAAAAAGGGATACTGTGAGTTATACAAACCACACCGTCTATCTTATTAAGGTGTGTATAATCCCTACGTGTCAAAAATGACTAATATATGATTTTTCTAAAATATCTAAACAAATTGAATTTTTTTCTCAGTTTTCAGTATGTCACTTATTGTTTTTACTTACATTGATGTCAATTTTGTATAAAAAGAGATACATCGAGTTATACCAGAAACACTGTGAAACATATTTTGGATTGGTTGATCCCTACACATCGAAAAAGTAATAATGGATCATTTTCCTAAAACATTGAAATAATCTGAATATGTTTTCTTGGTATTCATTATGTCACCTATTGTTTTTAATAAAATTGATGAAAATTTTAAATTAAAAGAGTCGCTTTGAGTTATACCAGCAACACCATACATTTTATTGAAGATATTCATATCCATATACATCCCAAATGACTAATAGATCAATTTCCTAAAATTTCAATACAATAAGAATGATTTTTATAGATTTTCGTAATGTCACATTTTTTATCTTAAATTAATGTCAATTTTAAATAAAAAGAGACACCTTGAGATATACCATCAGTATTATATGTCAAATTGAGGCAGGACTAAGTCCTATACATCACAAAGGACTAATATGTCATTATCTAAAAATAACAAAACAAACTGAATGTCTTCACTCACATTTTATTATATCATGTGCTGTTTTTACATAAATTAAGTCAATTTAAAAAAAAATGAGACACTTTTAGTAATATCAGCCACAATGTGAATCTTAATGAGGTTAAACTAATTCCTTCCTGTCAAAAAATGCTAATATAAAAATTTCCGAAAATATAAAAAGAATCTGAATGCTTTGGCTTTGTTTTACGTATACCACTAGTTGTTATTACTTAAATTCAAGTATAATGTAAATAAAAAAGAGAGGCATTGAGTTATATCACCCACATCTTGCATCGTATTGAGGTTTGGAGATGACTTTAATGAAATTTATAAACTATAAAATATAGGGGTGCTACGGTTTTGAGATATAATAAGTGTGAAATTTGGACATAGAAACCCAACAAAAAAAGAATCCACATGTATAAGAAAACCATTATTACATGAGTAATACTAAAATAATTAAACATAAATTTGGAAAAATGCATTAATTATATGGAAAATGATGCTAATGTGAAAACAAAAATATTTCTTCTATGATTCAGTAGAGATATAAGCATTTCTCTTATAATAGAGTCATGACATGTGGACACAAATCTTTTGAAATAAAAGAACATTGCAATGAAAAATGAAAATTAAATAAAAATTTCTTTATTTTATTTTTTCATTAAAATGGAGAATATATGTTGTTACATTACCTCTACATATTTACAAAAGGTTTATCTTTCCTAGATATAATCTAATTACAAAACTATGGATTCCCTGTGCTCCTCACTATTGTTGGTTAACTATCTCTTAGCTTAGTATCTAACTGGAACATCCTACCCTATGTCCCCATGATGCTCATATCCCACACACACTCTCCATCAACTCTATTATATAACCATTCAATATTCACTTTTTATTTTCTTCTGACACCCATTTACTACTTTTATAGAAGAATTATCTACATAAGTACATGAATTATGTAAATGGGTTCTAGAAAAGAAGGGAAAATGAATTTTTAATAGTGATATGATAAAGATGGTGGCGAGCATGTGTGAGATAAGAGAATGAGGGGGACATTATGATGAATGTTTAGATAATATGCTATATTAAGTGGTATTTAACCAAATGTATTGTAGTGCACAAATAATACTTAGATTTGTTTCTATGTTTGTGAGTGATGCATTTCCAATCCATGTTTCGCTTTATTGATCAATGGAGCCAACGTGACAATAATATTCATCCAACACACTAAATATATAGAAACAACCGTACAAATGAATGAAAATTAGAATAAAAATACACCCACACCTAAGGAATAAAAAGAGATTCAAAAAAATAGACATCTATAAACAAGCAATATCGAAAGAGGGAAACAAATTCATGGAAGGCTAACCATTAGAATATTCACATAAAAAACAAAACTATTTGAATTATTAATGGATAATTTCATCTGAATTTATAATGAAGGATGATCATAGAACAACCACAAAACAAAAATGAGGATGCCATGAATGTCTTGAGACCAACATAGAAGACAAAAACATAGACAATGTATTTATGATTCTCTTACAACAACCCATAAATGAATGCTTCCTCCAGCAACTTCTCAAAATATAGATCATTGGAGAACATGATAAAATATTTGATCTCTAGATGAAGTCCCCTAATGAAAAGAAAATATTTCAATATATCCTATGACACCACTATTGTAAAAAAGGAAATGAGCATTATGACGTGTTTAACAAAATCCTTCACCGGCTGTTGAACATGCTGTACACTCATGAGATCATACCATTTCTATGGAATGACTTCCTCTTGTATAAACCATCAGATAAGGAAGGACTTAAAATCGCCCCACTTCATGCCAACTTGCATAGTTGGTGGGGAAAACAAATCGTAGTCATCCAAAGCTAGACTCCCACATGCAGACCCAGAACAACACAAACACTAACAGATTTGGGCGTTCCAAACACTCTGAAGACATGGTCTACATTCTCATGCCACATCACTACATCTGAAGAACCTCGATTTCCATAGTATATGGGTTGAAACTAAGGAGAACTAAAAATAGGGTGAGTCCCACTTGATTATTTTGGGACTTTAATGTGTGGAATATTCTGAATAACACAAATATCATTAAAGAAGGTTCCAAATAAATCTCAAACACTAACAAAAGAAACATCTCAGAAAAAAAACTAGAACCCAAGCCAAATTTCATAACATAACAAGAATTATCTGTTAACAAATCACTATTTCATTTTCAATTTAATAACAAATTATTCTTAGTCAACTTTTTACAACATAATAACACAAATTTTTTAAGTAATGACAATTCTATAAATTATTTTTCACCCTTCAAAAACCCATTTTGGAAAACCAATATAAGAATTTGATTTCAAATTCACACCCTATGTGACCAATGAACCGTCACATTTGTGTCCACCCATTTCCATCCACCCATTCCAACAACCACATTACACACAAACCAAGATATTTGAAAATTCTTATAATGAATACCAAAGGGCTACACTTTCAAATTTATCACCAAAACAAATTATTTTCCAAATTTTTAATCTAAATGATTTTCAGTTAAAACACATTTTTCCCTTCTGAATCCTATTCAATGAAATCAATTTAATTTTCAAAAAATATTAATATTTAAATCTTAATCATATTAACTATCTCCAAAACATGATATAATTCTCCCTAAACCACCAGAATGGGAGAAAAGCAGTCATGTTTTACTCGAGGACATGGTATTGGGCCATAGTTTACATAGTATACGAGCATACATGGATTAAAAATATCCATGAACAACGGCAATAATAAAATATTAGAATTACCACCATATACATAATACTGGGCCACTGAGTTCATGGAATATAGTTGATGCTACTTATAATTTCAGAAATTTATCTCCAGATATCAAGAATGTTCCTCCCTCAACGAGAAATACATGATGATATGATTAAAAAATATGGATAAAAATTATATAAGGATGGATGTTATATGATATCAGAAGTTTTCAATATCTTGATGTTGGAAACGAAAACCAACCAAATGATTAATACAGATCTGAAAATTTGCACCACTAGTTTCATAGGAGGATTTAGTAGTAGAGGAGGAGGAGCAGGCAACAACATCGGTGGTGGCATAGGAGGATGAGGAGGAGTGGAGGAGGATGAGGGGAGGAGGAGGAGGTGGTCGCGATGGTAGAAAAGGAGTTTGTGGTATTAGCAGAAGAGGTGGAGGAGGAGGATGAGTTGGTTGCTGTAGTAGTGGAGGAGGAGGAGGCAGCAGAAGTGGAGGAGGTACAGGCACGGTTCAGCTTCCGCGAAAGCATGAAGCATGCAAGAGGAGGAGGTGAGTGTTAGGGTTTATTTATAAATGCAGGTAATCCTTCGGTCAGTGCTTTTTAAAAATTGTTGATAAATGTATGTTTTATATGTGCTAAAATATTTAACGTCGAAAATGATTCCATTTACCGGTGTTAAAAAAGAACAGATAAAACAATAGTGATAATAAATTAATTATATATTTATGTATTTATAAAATAATGTGTATAATAAATATATAATTATTTATAATAATTACTATAAATAAATATATGTACATATATATATATAAAATAAATTTATATTTCTTTATAAATATAAATTTATAATAAATATATATGTTATATTTGTAATTATATAAAATTAATATATTTATTATAATTTGATAATTTTTTTATATATATATATTTCATTATAATTATGATTATAACTATTTTTATATATTTGATATAATTTTATAATTATATAAAAACTATTATTTTTTTTTAAATTAATTTATAGTTATAATAAATATATATTTGAAAACTTTTATATCTATTTAGAATTATAACTGTAAATATATATTTATTATATGTATATATAGATATTTATACGCATCAATATATATATATATTTTAATACTAATGAAATTTAAATAAATATATTAATTATGTATAGTCACAAATATATATATATATACCTCATGAAATTAATATAAAAATATTATTTATATATATTTTATATAATCTTTTTTATATATATTTATTATTTAAATATAATTATATAGATTTTAAGAATTTATGATAACATAATAGATTCCTAGGAACAGGAATGAATCATATACACCAATTAAAGTACATACCATTAATTAGTCGTCGCGTATATGGACAACATGAATAGTAATGAGGGTGTAATGTATAAATGAAAATTCACAATTAATACATGACATATGAATGTCAATTAGATTCACGAATCAATTAACCAAATTCTTTAGAATCATATATTTATTTATATACATATATAAATATATAAATTTACTAAAATATAAATATATAAATATTACAAATATAAAAAATATAGTTATTATTTAAATAATTTTAATATATATAACATTAAATTATTAAAAAAACATATATTAATTATAAACATAAGGTTTTATTTAATGTATAAAAGTAAACCTTATTTTTTAATATAAATATAACCATTACATATAAATAATTAATATTTTTCATTTAAAACATTTATCATCGCTAAAAATAGCATTGATAAATCATCCATTTATCATTGTTATAAAAAGTGATGGTAAATGGTACTCCTTTAGCAGTGAATTTTTATTGCTCATAAATGGAATATTTATCAGTACTTTTTAAGAGCACTGATAAAGGCCTTCTTTTATAAGGGCTTTCTGCTTAGTGTTAATAAAACCTAGTGAATCCCTTGACTGGATTTGGAGTAGTGGAAGTATATATGGTGTGCGGTCATGGTTGAATTGTTTATATAAGAGAGGATATGAATTTGTATCCTATCATCATGTTTCTCACATGTAGGAGTGTATGAGTGAGATATCAATCCTAGAAGAAGGATGTTTAGGGAAGTATTCATGTTGTTATGGGGGTGTGTGGTGCGTTGTAAAGGGTTAAGATCACATACATTGGGGAATGTTCATATGCTACTGAAGATATATCACTAGTGTAAACTTGATATGGTGATGAATTACATCTTTGAAGCTTATCACATTACTTCCATGGTGTTGGGAAGATGTGATGCCTTGTGAAGATAACACTCGGATGAAGGAGAACACTGCTGGTGGTTGTCATCTGAGGAGATGTTAGAGCCACCATTGAAATAGAGAGGGAAAACATAAATTGTGTGGGTATTTATATATATATATATAATAAATAAATATGTAACTTGATATATATATATATATATAATATTAAAAATACTAATATAAAAATAAATAACATAGGAAATAAAATAAATTCTAAATTTATAACATTAAAATTTTTATTAACTAGATAAAAAACAATAAATAATATTTCAAATTATTAATATATACAAAAAAATGATTCCCCTAAAAAGATCACTAATTAAAAGAATAAAAATCAATGACAGACCATTTATAATAATTAAATATCTTGAAATTCAAATCCAATAATGATATAAAATTGTAATCCAAAATTTACAACTACAGAAAAGGATTGACCAAATTTGGATGACCGAAAAACTAGTTATTCATAATGGATACTTAAATGAAACATTTTTAAATATATCAAAACAAATGAAATTCACGTCACTAAAAATCTACCTCTTTAGTGAATTAAAAAAAAATTAAATTCAAATAATTTATCAATATTTTTAAAATTTACAAGAGAGAAAAAAAATAGATTTCATTCATTTTTTTTACTATTTTGTAAAAGTTAAGAAAATTACAAATTATACTGAAAAACTATGTGATATATATTGATGAAAAAAAACACTCTCACAAAGATAAAAAATCATGTAATTCACTACGGAAAAAATGGGTATTTACGACGGGTTATTTGCGACGGGAATAAATCCCATCGCAAATAGCTCCGTTAAAACTTATTTGCGACGGGGGTATTTTCCCATCGCAAATAAGTAGCCTTTTGCGACGGGATAGCTTTCCCCGTCGCAAAAGGACTGGCGCGCTTTGCGCGCCAAATCGCGGGAAACATATTTGCGACGGGAGAATATTCCCATCGCAAATATCCGGCGGTGGTAAAAGGTATTTGCGACGGGAATATTCCCTCGTCGCAAATAGTATGTCGTCAGGTGGTTATTTGCGACGGGACCCGTCGCAAATAACTATTTAACCGTTGACCATAATAAATGATGGCTAAGGTATTTGCGACGGTACCCGTTACAAATAATATTATTTGCGACGGGATACCAGTCACAAATGGACCCATCGCAAATAATCTAACCTAGAAATACCCCCATCCATTTTTTCAAATCATTCTCAAACTCCATCTTCTTCTTCTCTCAAAATTTTATTTCTAATGTTCAGTTTTTCTAAAGTTTAATTTTTTTCTCCGGAGTTGATATTGATGTTTTGAAGAACGATCAGAGATCAACCTCAGATCAATTTTCAAGGTATTTATGTTCATTTTAATTTAATATTTATTTTTAATTTTTTATTAGTTTCAATTATTCTTAATTAGTTGTAATTTAATTATGTTTACATTGTTTTGTTACTTAATAAATTTAAATTATTAGTATTGTTCATAGTTAATGGTAATTAGGAATAATTAGTAATAGTTTTTAATAATTAAGAATAAATATTAATAATTAGTAATAAATAACAATAATTAGGAATAATAACATTATTACATTATTAGTATATTTTATTATTAATATTAAAATAATATAATTTTATATATATATACAATTCTCTTTTCTTCTGTGTGTTTGCTGTCTCCACATGTATTATTTGTATGTGGAGATAGAAAACATACAGATGAAAGGAGAATTGTATATAAATTAGAAAATTATATTATTTTAATATTAATAATAAAATATACTAATAATGTTATTATTCCTAATTATTGGTAATTATTCCTAATTATTTGTAATTATTCATTTAATTACTAATAATTAGGAACAATTACCAATAATTATCAATAACTAGGAATAATTAGTAATCATTAGTAATCATTACCAATAATTAGTAATAATTACCAATAATTAGTAATAATTACCAATAATTAGTAATAATTAGTAATAATTCATAATAATTACCAATAATTAGTAATAATTACCAATAATTTGTAATAATTACCAATAATTAGTAATAATTACCAATAATTAGTAATAATTACTCGTAATTAGTAATAATTAACAATAATTAGTAATAATTAGTAATAATTTCCAATAATTAGTAGTAATTAGTAATAATTATTAATAATTAGTAATAATTACCAATAATTAGTAATAATTAATAATAATTAGTAATAATTAGTAATAATTACCAATAATTAGTAATAATTACCAATAATTAGTAATAATTAATAATATTTAGTAATAATTAGTAATAATTAGTAATAATTAGTAATAATTAGTAATAATTACCAATAATTAGAAATAATTAGTAATAATTACCAATAATTAGTAATAATTAGTAATAATTACTAATAATTAGTAATAATTAGTAATAATTACCAATAATTAGTAATAAATAGTAATAATTACCAATAATTAGTAATAATTAGTAATAATTAGTAATTATTAGTAATTATTACAAATAATTAGTAATAATTAGTAATTATTAGTAATTATTACAAATAATTAGTAATAATTAGTAATAATTACCAATAATTAGTAATAATTAGTAATAATTAGGAATAATTAGTAATAATTAGTAATAATTAGTAATAATTAGTAATAATTAGTAATAATTGGGAATAATTGGGAATAATTAGTAATAATTACCAATAATTAGTAATAATTAGTAATAATTAGTAATAATTAGTAATAATTAGTAATAATTAGTAATAATTAGTAATAATTAGGAATAATTAGTAATAATTACCAATAATTAGTAATAATTAGTAATAATTACCAATAATTAGTAATAATTAGTAATAATTACCAATAATTACTAATAATTAGTAATAATTACCAATAATTAGTAATAATTATTAATAATTACCAATAATTATTAATAATTAGTAATAATTAGTAATAATTAGTAATAATTAGTAATAATTAGTAATAATTGGTAATAATTAGTAATTATTAGTAATAATTAGTAATAATTGGTAATAATTAGTAATTATTAGTAATAATTACCAATAATTAGTAATAATTAGTAATAATTAGTAATAATTAGTAATAATTAGTAACAATTAGTAATAATTAGTAATAATTACCAATAATTAGTAATAATTAGTAATAATTACCAATAATAATAATAATTAGTAATAATTAGTAATAAATAGTAATAATTAGTAATAATTAGTAATAATTAGTAATAATTAGTAATAATTACCAATATTTAGTAATAATTAGTAATAATTACCAATAATTAGTAATAATTAGTAATAATTAGTAATAATTAGTAATAATTACCAATATTTAGTAATAATTAGTAATAATTAGTAATAATTAGTAATAATTAGTAATAATTAGTAATATCTAATAATAATTAGTAATAATTACCAATAATTAGTAATAATTATTAATAATTAGTAATAATTAGTTATAATTACCAATAATTAGTAATAATTAGTTATAATTACCAATAATTAGTAATAATTAGTAATAATTACCAATAATTAGTAATAATTAGTAATAATTACCAATAATTAGTAATAACTAGTAATAATTACCAATAATTATTAATAATTAGTAATAATTACCAATAATTAGTAATACTTAACAATAATTTGTAATAATTACCAATAATTAGGAATAATTACCAAATAGTTAACAATAATTAGTATTAATTACCAATAATTAGTAATAATTAGTAATAATTTACAATAATTAGTAATAATTAACAGTAATTTGTAATAATTAGTAATAATTACCAATAATTACCAATAATTAGTAGTAATTAGTAATAATTAGTAATAATTACCAATAATTAGTAATAATTATTAATAATTAGTAATAATTAGTAATAATTAACAATAATTATTAATAATTACCAATAATTAGTAATAATTAGTAATAATTAATAATAATTACCAATAATTAGTAATAATTAGTAATAATTAATAATAATTACCAATAATAAGTAATAATTACCAATAATTAGTAATAATTACCAATAATTAGTAATAATTAGAAATAATTAGTATTAATTAGTAATAATTAGTAATAATTACCAATAATTAGTAATAATTAGTAATAATTACTGATAATTAGTAATAATTAGTACTAATTAATAATAATTACCAATAATTAGTAATAATTACCAATAATTAGTAATAATTACCAATAATTACCAATAATTAGTATTAATTACCAATAATTAGTAATAATTACCAATAATTACTAATAATTAGTAATAATTAGTAATAATTACTAATAATTATCAATAAATAGTAATAATTACCAATAATTAGTAATAATTAGTAATAATTAATAATAATTACGAATAATTAGTAATAATTTGTAATAATTAATAATAATTACCAATAATTAGTAATAATTACCAATAATTAGTCATAATTACCAATAATTAGTAATAATTAGTAATAATTAGTAATAATTACCAATAATTAATAATAATTAGTAATAATTAGTAATAATTGCCAATAATTAGTAATAATTACCGATAATTACCAATAATTACTAATAATTACCAATAATTAGTAATAATTACCAATAATTAGTATTAATTAGTAATAATTACCAATAATTGGTAATAATTAGTAATAATTACCAATAATTAGTAATAATTAGTAATAATTAGTAATAATTACCAATAATTAGTAATAATTATCAATAATTAGTAATAATTAGTAATAATTAGTAATAATTAGTAATAGTTACTAATAATTAGTAATAATTAGTAATCATTAGTAGTAATTAGTAATAATAAGTAATAATTAACGTAGAAATCCAAATGGTTCTGGTTTAAATCCAGTATATGTAGAGGGTGTGGAGACATTTTTATCATTTGCGGCATCAAATATAGAATTTGTTTCAGAAGGTAAAATAAAATGCCCTTGCAGAAAATGTGCATTGATAACGTTTGACACGTTTGACAAAGTGGGAGAACATCTCTTGCATTTTGGTTGTCAACCAGATTATGTTTTTTGGTATCAACACGGTGAATGCAGTTCCAGAGCAGGTGATACCAACTTGATTCCGGATCCATCCCGGTTTCATGATTTAGTACATGATGTTGGAGGTTCATCTGTTCAACATACAGAAACTCTGGCTGATATAGCTTCAAATCCCGAGTTGGCACCGTCTGAATTTTATGAGTTGTTGAAGTCTGCTGAGGATGCATTATATCCTAGCTGCAAGATGAGGAAATTAGAAGCAGTTGCAAAAATTATGGCTATCAAATCAGATAACAGAATGTCAAACACCTGTTTTGACTAGATATTTTCTTTGCTTAAAACACTGTTACCCGATGGAAATGTTTTACCTGCAAATTACTATGAGAGTAAGAGGTTGGTTCGAAATTTGGGACTTACTTGTCAAAAGATTCATGCATGTTCAAAAGACTTCATTTTATATTATGGGGAAAATGAGTCGTTGGATAGTTGTCCCACATGTGGGAAACTGAGATATAAAGAAGGACAACACGGGAAGTCTGGTTTGATTCCTGTAAAACAATTGAGATATTTTCCACTTACATCCAGACTTCAGCGTTTATTCATGTCTATGAATACAACGACAATGATTTCATGTCATAAAGTGAATATTTCAACCGATAAAAGCTTGAATCATCCAGCCGATGGTGATTCATGGAAACATTTTGATAGAGTGCATCCATCCATTGCTTTAGAAGCTAGAAATGTTCGAATGGTCCTTTCCACTAATGGTTTCTGTCCGTTTGGATCTTATGGTAGTCAATATTCATGTTGGCCTGTTTTTTTAACTCTGTACAATTTACCTCCATGGATGTTGATGAAGGAGCCATATATCTTTTTGACTTTACTAATTCCAGGACATCCGAAGAAAAATATTGATGTTTATTTGAAAACATAGAATGATTAATTAAATTTATTGTGGAGTACTGGTGTCAGTACATATGATGTTGCGATGAAACAGAATTTCATTCTGATAGCACAATTGATGTGGACAATAAGTGAGTTCCCAGCGTATGGGATGTTATCTGGCTGGAGTACACAAGTTCAGAAATCATGTCCTTACTGTATGGGAGAGAAAAAAGCATTTATGCTCATTCATGGAAAGAAACCTTGTTATTTTGACTGTCATCGCAGATTTCTTCCAGCTGATCATCCTTTTCACAGAAACAGATCTCATTTCAGAAAAGGAACAGTTGAAAGGGAAGGACCTCCAAAAAATGCTATCAGGTTCGGAGTTAAAATTAGTTGTATTTTCATTACCTCCCATCACTTTTGGTCCCACAATAAACCAACAGAAAATTTATGGTTTTGGGAAAGAACACAATTGGATTAAACGTAGCATATTTTGGGATTTTCCATATTGGTCTGATTTGTTGGCCCGACACATGTTAGATGTCATGCATATTGAGAAGAAATGTTTTGATAATTTGTTTCATACAGTTTTGGATACGCCATGAAAGAGAAAAGACAATGTAAATGCACGTTCAGATCTTGCCCAAATTTGCAGGCGTCCAGAATTGGAACTTTTTGAGAATGTCAGAACAGAAAGGTTACTGAAACCAAAAGCAGCTTATAAACTGTCTAAAGAAAATCGTTTATTATTTTGTCAGTGGATTGCAGATTTGAGACTTCTAGATGGCTGTGCTTCCAATTTGGGTAGATGTTTAAAGAATAGTCATATTGATGGATTAAAAAGTCATGATTGTCATGTTATAATGGAAAGAATGCTACCCATTGGATTAAGAGGTCTGTTGAATTCTGTGATTTGGGATTCCATAACAGACATGTCTCATTTTTTTCGGGAAATTTGTGCGGCTACAGCAGATTATGATGCTCTAGGAAAACTTGAAAAATATGTTGTTGTAATTATATGTAAATTGGAAAATATATTTCCGCCGTCTTTCTTCGACTCAATGGAACATTTGATGTTACATTTGCCATATGAAGCCAAATGTGGAGGTCCAGTACAGTTTCGATGGATGTACCCATTTAAAATATGCATGCAAAAATTGAAAAGAAAAGTAAGTAACAAAGCATCTGCTGAAGGATCTATTGCAGAAGCTTATTTTCAAGAGGAAATATCTTTTTTCTGCTCCCATTATTTTGAATCTGAGTATCCTTCAAAACACAACCGAATGGGACGGAACGAGAGGAATATTGATGAAATCGACATTCAATTATCTGTTTTCAACCAGTCAGAGCTTGGTTTTGGTGGGGTTTTTGAACACTGGCTTTCAGATGATGAACATCATAGAGCTCATACGTATGTTCTGCTCAACTGTGAAGAGATGACATCAGTTGTAATGTAAGTGTCTATATCACTTATTCTATCATTTATGTTACAGTAAATAACTTTGGTTTTTATAGGTTGTATGATAATCATATCAAGAATCAAATTCCACAAATTACAGCAGCTGCTCTCGAAGAACGTCGACTGAAAAATTTCTCTCAGTGGTTTCAAAAACTGGTAACATAAATTATTTATCTTTTAGCAACTCATTCAATGTATATTTTACTATATTGATAATTATTTAAAAAAATTTCAGGTGTCTCGACATGCTGATAAAATTGACAAAAAACTGTGTGTATTGAGTAACCCACCTTCCAAACTTGTTAAAACTTATAATGCATATGTGGTGAATGGATTTCGATTCCACACACATGCATATGGGGAATCAAAAAAAAAACAATGAACAGTGGAGTTAGCTTGAGAGGATCTCATCATCGAGAAAATGAAGTTGACTTTTATGGCATACTTGATGAAATCATTGAACTCTGTTATCTTGGAAAACATTACATAACCATGTTAAAATGTCGGTGGTTGGATACCGAGAGAGGCATGCGTGTTCATCCGACTCATGGAATCATCGATATTAAATGTAAAAGTGTTCTCGCAGTAAATGAACCATTCTTATTGGCTCAACAGGCATATCAAGTTTATTATGAAAAGTACTATGCTACATCAAGAGACTTTACTGATTGGTGGAGTGTAATAAAAATCAAAATTCAAGACAATCAGTTTAGTCAAAGTGAATGTGCTTTCACTTATGTGGAAAAAATTGAAGTTTTTCAAAAGAGTACTCAAAATCAATCTTTTTTACAAAGAGACATGATTATTGATGACGACACCCCACATTTAAGAGTCAGTGATGATGATGATGTTAATGATGTCACATATTAATTTGAAATGGTAAGAGATGAAGCAACTGTAACTCGAATGGATATCGATGATGTTGAGGAGGAATATGAAGATGAAATTGACATATATGAAGATGATGATGAAGATGAACACTGATAGAATTCCATGGTATTTATATACAATCATAATATGTATATATGTATATATAATATTAATTATCAATTATTTGTTAACAACATTAACATTTTCTATTTCAGATGGGCGACGCCACATTTTGTGAGTTGGAGAATGCTGACCTGACTTTCGATGCGGATGAGTTGCTGACAGATGACCCTCAGCCTGCAGGCGCTCCAGGGAGTACGCGGAGGGGGCGCGGTCTTGCACGATTGATGATTCCTGACCCCGTCCCCGAGCGACATCCATGTCTTGGGTTTGATCCACGCACATGGAGGTGTGATAACCTATGTGATAACCTGTGTATTTGACTAAGATTTCATTAATCTATTCACATAATAAATGTTTATTATTTTTACAGTTTTCCGCATATAGCAGTCGGACAGGGCCGCGCTATTTTGTGCAACTATTTCTCTCAGCCGTGGACCACATGGGAGCAGATTCCCATTGATGTGCAGCAGGCCATGTTCGGCCATTGGTTGGTACATACGTAAATAAATAATTTTTATTTTGAAAATTATTTCATTTCTAACTTTATATTTTGATTTATTTGTAGGGTTTATGGTATCCGATCGAGGATACCATGAGTGACGCCATCCACGAGGCATGGGAGGTGGCCATGCATGATCGCCTTCGTCAGTTTTTGCACAATTTAAGAAAAGCTGCGATGAAGAAAGCAGGAGTGTCAGATTTTGACGAGTCATGTAGAGCACACCGACCAGAGTACATTTCATCCCATTTATGGGATGGATTATGTGCGCACTGGTTGAGTGGTGCCTTTCAGAGGAGATCATCGGTGGGGAGACAGAATCGGGGGAAACATGAGGTGACTCATCGAGCTGGGAGTCGTTCTTTCAGTACTCATAGACAGCATCTGGTAAGTACATTATTTATAAATATTTTATATAACTATAAATATTAAAAGTTTAATTTTTATTCTTATAGGCTATTGAGCACCCCGATATTACGGAGTACGACGTATATCGGAGGATGTATAGTGATCCTGCTACTGGGGAGCTTAGAGGTGATCGTCAGCATCACATCGTGGTCAGTATTATTTTTTTTCAGGTTTAAAAATTAACTGCATATAATATATTCACAATTTTAATTTTAAATTGCAACTACAGGAGTCATATGAGGCCGCAGCGTCACAGGCCCGGCCTGAGAGTCAGGCCGGGTCATCAGATCAGACCACTGGCCGTCAGTTTGATGAGGCGGCATTGATGCAGGCCACCCAGTATGCCTTCGAGAAGGGCCGGGTAGTTGGTATCGGCTCTCGACTGACTCCCGGAGATTATTATGGCAGTGCTGCGATGTCGGCGTCCAGCTCGAGAGGAGCTCATGCATCTTCTTCTTCTACAAAGTATGAGGATTAGTTGCGATCTCAGACTGCACTGATAGAGAGTCTCTGATAGGAGCAGGAGCAGATGCGTCAGCAGCATGAGGAGGAGCGTCGACGCCAGGAGCAGCTGTACGAGGAGCAGACGAGTCGGTGGCAGCAGCAGCATCAGGAGCAGATGGAGTACATGCGCCGACTCACTAATGTTTTAGGGATGAAGTTTCCTCCACCACCATCTGCAGACCCCCTCCCCCTCCTTCATATTAGAGTTTGTATTTATGTTATAAAATTTGTGAAATCAAAATATGATTTTTTTTCTATTTGTGTAGTTTCCGTCTCATTTTAAAATATTAATAATATTATATTTTTAAATAAGAATATTAATATGAATAATAATAATATTTATATTTTATAATATTAAATTTTATATATATATTAAAATTTTATAATATTATAATTTATATATATGTTAAAATTTTATAATATTATAATTTAATTATATTTTTTTGTAATACATGAATTATTTTAATATTTTAATGTAAAATAATACTATTATTTTTATATTAATTAAAATAACTTATTAATATTTTTTTTATTTATGAATTATAATTCTAATATTATTATATTAATTAAATCATTTATTAATATTCTATAATTTTTTATTTTTGAATTATAATTCTATTATTATTATATTAATTAAAATAATTTATTATTTTTATTTGTGAATTATAATTCTATTCTTATATTCATTAAAATCATTTGTTCATATTTTATTATTTTTTATTTTTGAATTATAATTGGATTATTATTATATTATTTAAAATAATTTATTAAAAATTTACTTTTTTTTAATAGTATTTGCGACGGGATACTATGCCCGTCGCAAATAGTATTATTATTATATGCATTAAAATAATTTATTAATAGTTTTTTTAAATAGTTTTTGCGACGGGACCTGTCGCAAAAACTATTTGCGACGGGCCCGTCGCAACAGGTATTTGCGACGGGCCCCGTCGCAAATAGTTTTTGAAAAGTTTTTTACAAATATACGGAGTACTAGTTGCGACGGGGATTCTCCCCGTCGCGGAAAAAGGCTTTAGTGATGGGCCCGTCGCAAAAAATTGTTGTTGCGACACCGTTTTCAGCAACGGGTCATTTGCGATGGGCCCCCGTCGCGAAAAGCCGTTTGCGATGGGATCCCGTCGAAAATGACCCGTCGCAAATACCTGTTTTTCTAGTAGTGATTTAACATGATCCGTACATACGATTAAAAAATTTAATGGCCACATATCATCAAGGGTTTAGAAAACTCACACAATCTCCTTGAGCTTTTTTATCTAAAATATTACATTTAATTAAGATCAACAAAACAAATTTTATAGTCAACAAAATTTGAAAATTCGTAAGGTGACAAAAAAAAATTAAAAATGATGGAGGAATGGTTCAATAAATGATTTAGTCTAATTAGTTTATCTTAATTTCAGGAACTGTGACTAAATTCACATCGGTATAATTATATAGTTTTTAATATATCTTTATTATTTGAAACAATTTATAATTTCAATCAAATTTCATTTAAAAAATATGATAAACTACATGAAAATTCATAAAATCAATTTTCAATTTTATATGGTACTTCCATAGGTCAAATTTGTTCAAAATTTTATTTCAACTGCTACATGATACAAATAGTTTAGATTAATTGGTAGAAAACAAATTTAACAATAAAAACATAAAAAAGTAAATTATAAAATCAAAAAACTAGAAAATAACAATAATAAAAATTTCTATCCAAATAATTAAATCAGTTTTTTAAATAATTCATTAAATAAATTAATTATATATGTAATTATGTAAATACTAACTATTAGTCACATATTTTACATATTTGATTATTACGTAAACTAGAAAAAATTCTATCTCCCACTAAATAAATGCTACTCTAATGATATATATATATATATATATGAACTAGGAATTATAAACATATAATATGCATATAAAAAACTAAATTTCTTATTATTATGTTTTTTAAATGTCTAAAATAAATAGAATATATCATAAATTCTTTCAAGAAATGAATAGTTATAATTATATGCATGCCTGAAAATCCAAAAAATTAGAATACCCTCAAAAAGATATTCTATATTTTTTTCCATCATACTAGTTAAAATAACAGAAGTTAATATATATGTTGGATGATAGAAAATACTTACATATGATAGGTGAGTAGATGAGTTCCAAGATGATTGGTCTAATAACATTTTGGTACTCATGTTGTTGTTTTAGATTTAATTTAATTGATAGTATAACTTTTTAGCACCCAAATAGACATCAATCATCTATTTTTCGGTAAATATCAAAAAAAATCATAGATATAATTTTTATAGTATGACCAAAAGATTGATTAAATCTAAACAAGTATTTTTTTTCATAATTCCATTTCACTCTTAATTTAAAACATGTTATATTATAAATACTCACATCTGAATGCATAAAAAATTATTTTAATTAAATTTTTGTGAAATAATTTTATATCCAAACCCATTATTTTTATAATTTGGATTATCATAGATATAATTTCATTATATTTCTTATATCCTTGATCAAACATTTATAATGATTTATTAATATTTTCAGCTTAATTTTGAAAATCCATATACTCTTTTTGAATAACATCCAAGTCGATATAAACATTTTTATTAGAACTATACATTATATATCTAATTTTCTTATTTTCATGCAGAATTTTATTACATTAATTCCACTCAAAATATTTTTAAATACTCATTCATTGTCTTAATTATTTACTTACATAAAGTATTTATTTTGATCATTATTTATTTATTTTTGTAACCTCTTAGAGTTAGTATTCCTTTTAGATTCATTATTCTGGCAAACACACATATTCAGATTACCAAATCCCCTTTTCAAATTTTATTTTATTTTATCGACTACTTTTTTATAATATTATTCTCTAAATAATTATCATTAATAATGATACTATCATTACTCAATTACACCGTTTCACTACATAGCTGTTTCACTATTGAATTCATAGCATCAGAATAAGTTTATTTTTTATCTTCAGATACTCCATTATGATTAACTTTATCAATAGTAATTAAATGAGTAAATAAATAATTATTGACCACACATTTCACAACCATAAGAGTAGGGTAAACTATTTCCTTTTAACTACCTAATTCATAGTTTGAATCAGAAATGTCTGAGAAATATCATCCTAAAAAAATTTCTCACTTCATTCATTTTTTAATTCTTTTAATGATTATGTTTAGGTACATTGGGCCGGATGTAACCTTTATTCATGAACTCATAACATATTAATTTTAAAACATTATTATTCTTTCAATGATTAAATTTCTTACATTCCTTTTCATTCATCCATCTGAACTGTCTCTTTCCACAATTTTCATTATATTTGAAAAGATTCTAGCTAAAAAGATCCAACAATTTGTCACATTCTTAGAACACTGATTTATAATTGTAATATATATCATTAATATTATACTTAAAAAAGAAACAATGTTACTCTTTATAGAATCCTTTTCAGTAATTATTTCAAACTTTAACACATAGTGAAGCAACGATCCTATCAGATCATCTATGTTTTACTCTTTAATATTCTTAATTTCATCGATGACAACCTTCTATGTATTCCATCTTTTTTTCCAGAGAGATAAATACTCTTCAAACCAAGGTTGTGTTGTCTATTACTTCCCCAAGTCCAATCATGCCGTTTGTAATACACATAAACTGGATGAATATCTATTCACTAACTCATCATCATCCATCTTGAAATCCTAGTATTCTTATTGAACATTCCTTGTTTTATTCATATGAAATTTTCATTCCCATAGTGAGATACATGATTTTTTATCCATATGATATGGGCTATCTTACCTTCTAAAACTTGTCTATAGACACTTCTTCTTAATGGACATTAAAATATAACCATAAAATTATAAATAAATATATATATATATATCCATTTAATAACCTACATATACCTTTGGATCATCATTAGGTAGCTCATATGTCTTCTTCATGATATCATAATGATCCGTACATAGTTTTTTCAAATATAATTACATTTGGTCATTAAATTATTTGTAGTTTCTTCTTTAATAAATGGATGCCTTGGCTGAATCCATATATCATTAATATTTATACCTTCAGTCATTCAAAACTAGTATTTATACATTAAAATCTTAGGTCTAAGATATTCAGGTAAGCATATTACTTAAAAAACAATAATAATGATATCTAAAAGTAACTAAACCATTAATACCATTACTTTTGTATTGGGTTAAAATTACCAAAGGTGTTAACTAATCAGATAATAGGCTCTGATACAAATTATTCGATTAATATTGAAAGAAAAAATGCTAGAGTGGGTGAATAGGCATTAATATTTTTTTAAAAAATTCAATCAATGTTTATTAATTGAATAATATATAATGTGTGTCGTATTAATGTTATAAAATAAATAATAATAATTAACATGATATTTTTTATAATAGTTTGGATCACTAATATTGTAGTCTAATCATCATAATTCTCTACATTGTGAGAATATTGGTACAAAATATGAGTAATTCAATTTTAACGGTGTGACAACCTGCTATAAACACTACAATATACAATACTCAGAGGCACATCTAATAATTTATTACATGTAGAGATACAAAACATGACGTACATGGACATTACATTACTTTTTCATAATAATTAATACATGAAACAAACCAACACACAAGGACCGTAATAGTATAGTGTCTTTGGAAACTCAGAACATAATCTTCTAATCATGGTGAATGATCTTCAACATCTCCAATGAAGATCATCCCCTTTTTTTCTTACATTAAACATTTATTTCAATCCTGGAAAAAAACATAAAAATAGTGAGCTCAAAATCCCAATAAAGTTAATAATGGAGATAATAAAAGAAACCATATACATTTGAACATAAAAACATGAACATAATATTTGAACAAAAAAATCTTGAGAAATGAAATAAAACATGGAAGTACGTAAAGCATAGATCATAATGGAACATAAATCATGATAAAATAGCATGGGAATACAACATTTAATTGTGGAAAACCATTATGCACATGATATGATTTACATAGTATCCAAGGAATTACTTAAAACACCATCTTAGTGGAAAAAGTCTCTTTCTGAATCGAGTTCACTCCTCGTTCCAATCTTGTATCACTGAACCAGATTAAATTACTATTACAGCCATATCTATCTCATGAGATATAAATCATTATCAAATGAATTGGAGGGAGATATAGGTCTCACCCATGTAAAAATTAAATCATTATTACTTGGGCCAAAACATAAACATAAATCATTCATCATAACCCAACGAATAAAATGGGTTTTATAAACATCATCCCATCATAACATAAACCATATAAAACAAATGGATATCATCATTATAAAAAATGTGAAACCTTGTAAATAATAGAGAAATTATACTTGAAACATAATTATACTAAATAATGTAATCTTAGTTGGAAAGTAGTCTTGACAAAGCACTTGAAATGAATTCTTGAAAAAAATATTCTTTCTTCTTCAAAACCATTTTTTTCACAAAATGCCATTCAAATTTAAAAGAATTTATTTTTTTGAAAGTAATCATGAATTTTTGTAGAGGAAGATTCATTGAAATAATTCGTCATGACACAGTAAAAATCCATTCACACCGTTTAGGTTAAAAAAACTTTATTCTCGTACTTTTGTCGGAAAAGTCAAAAAGTACCTTGTTTGGTAAACAAAAGAATGATTCCTTTCATACTACATAGTAAAAGTCATAAACTGGGGTAAACACGATTTTAAACCGACAATTATGAATATTAAACAATTTATGAAAAAATATTTTATGGATATGGATGAAAAATATAACCCCAGTAAATACTTATGTATAAGCAATCTTGAATAAAATGAAATTTGAAAAATTATCCTTTACCTTAGATCTGATATGCTTAATACGTATCAGAACATCTTATATAATGATTAAATAAAGTTCTTTACTTATTATAGAATCATATTCATTGTTATGATATCATATATGGTTCACATATGACTTTATATTACCCGTTCTTTTGTAAAATCTATGTTAATGAAGCATTTTGGGTTAAATCGTTTTATTTATCGCACGTGTTTGGATAGGTTGTTCTTGATATTATTATTACATATATCATGATTTGCATACATCCATAATGTAAATCGTGAATTATATATCATATATATTCACTATATATATATATATATAATATAGATGAATGAAATAAAAAACACCGTTCATGGAGACGGTAGGTCGTATGTACGCATGAACTCTGTTTTCCTTTCCTTATTGACTTGAATGGAAGCAAGTAGATATATATATATATATATACAATATATTAATTAAATCATATATTTCATTATAATTCTTTATATATACATTATAATCATTCTTGAATGGTTAACATGGAGAATGAATCCCATCGCGTTGTGGAGACGGTAGTCCATATGTATGCACGATCGATGATATCATTCCCAAAATTATTGAATGGAATTTTAGTGGATGATATAATATAAAAAAATCAGTATGATGTTATAATAACCATATATAGTTATTCATTAATCCATTATACCCATCCATGTAAGGTGGTGGTGGAAAAACAGATTACACCACGGTTTGGAGACGGTATTCCGTACGTATGCACGTGCGGTGATTTCGTTTTCTGTAGGATGAATAGAAGGTGAAATGGGGGTTTTTTCATATTTAAAATAACCTATCAGTTTATTAGTGATAATTATTTTATTACTTTATAATTAAACAACTAATGAATCAGAATTTTAAGAAGAATGAAACTTGAAAGAATCGGTAGAAGAGATTATCTCTTCTTCGACGCACCTCTTTTAAGATTCCTCTTATGGCACTAGAGTTGGTATTTTTAGGAGACCAGAACCACTATAATGTTTCTATTAATTCTTATAAGGGAAATAGTCAGTGGATGGATGATCTTGAAGCCTCAAATTTGTGTAAAGAGAAGAGGGAGGAGGTTCCCTTTTATAAAGGAAGAGAGGGGCACATTAGAAATAACATTAAATATTATTTTATAATAAAGTCATATTCGGTTTATAATGACACCAAAATGACTTATTTAGAAGATAAAGTGGGTATGGGTAGAAATAATCTTTACCAATAGGTTTTAGACAAGCTTAGGTTTCTATTTTATCCTTATAATTTCGATTTAACTCAAAGTAAAACAATTTAACATATATCGTGGATTTTTCTTTTCTTACACAATATGGTTAATAATCTTACCATAAGAATACAAATTAACCCCATGTGGTTAATTATTAATATATATCCTTATATAAGTAATTTGGACGAACCTTAGGTTTTTTAGAATATAATAACAATTAATAATATAATATTTGTTTGAAAAACTATTTTATGTCAATTTTTACAATATTTGGTAATTGATTTTTGTAAAAATTATAACAGCATGTTTAGTTCGAAAATAGTAAATTAAATCAATAATAACATGTCATATTAACCTATAAAATTAGTCTAATTCATAAAAATTCTCAAATTACATTTATTTGGGTATTTATAATATCAATTATGTTAATATTTAATTAATAATGTAATTACTGCATCATGATTGTTTCATAAATAAATTAAATTATTTAATGTCTAAAAAGTATAAATAAAATACCATTATGTATAAAATACTTTTATCTATCTAATTAATATTTAGAGTCAAATTAATGATATTTGTAACCCTATATTAAAAAAAATTAGTTATTAAACATTGATTTTAACACTTTTAACTCTTCTATATATTAAATAATAATAAAATTCCTAATGTAATCCAAGTGTACCTGAATGATAATATTATATTCCTATGGTTTTTTTTGTCGAATTATAATTATCCAATACAATTAGGGTATGTTTTAAGATAATAATAATATCATTTTTACCCTTAATTACCCTATTTAATTTTAAACTTTTTAAATAAAAGTAAAAAGATACTATTCACCAAAATTTATTTTTATCTCATTGAAACACATTTTACTCCTTGATATTAACCATGTCTCTTGGATTTTTTAAATTCAACTAAAAGAAGTGGTAAAATTTAGTTTAATATACAATTGCAAATGCTCATAGGAGATGGGTAAAAGATGGTAAAAAGTTCAATAAAATTTTTATATATCTATATTATTATAAAATGACTACAATGAATTAATTGAATTTATATTGGTATTATGATTCTATTTTAACCAAAAATAAATTTAAATAAAATTATTGATTATTTAAATAAAAAGTCAGTTTAATCCAATAACTTAATGATTTCACTATTTATAAAAAAATTGATAGTTTTCAGAAAAATACAAAAAAA
Organism: Viscum album; assembly: GCA_963277665.1. Classification (NCBI taxonomy): domain Eukaryota; kingdom Viridiplantae; phylum Streptophyta; class Magnoliopsida; order Santalales; family Viscaceae; genus Viscum; species Viscum album. The sequence continues at coordinate 119,410,716 of OY728127.1, forward strand.
CCACCCTAGCCTATTTTCGATATTCCGTAACCAAAAATGAAGTCCATTTTACAAGATAAAATTTATAAAATTTCAAAAAGTTGGTACTGATACTCATAACGGCTAGTTTATATAATATTTTAATAACATATCATTGTTTAGGGAAACTCGTTATTGTGTACAACACACACTATCATGGAAGGTCATGATTACTTGTAATGCAAGACAAGTCAGGGTTTCTTGTAGTGATAGATTAATTTGTTGTTTCCTATAATAGAATCCATCCATATTTCATTTATAAATTGAATGTATATATATATATACACTCAATGTTGCGTAGAATAACTTCTATCAAACGAACATGAAATTGTGTGTGAAAGAATCGAATATTAGTGTTACGTATACTACAAGCTAATACAGTTTTGCATATAGCACAAGATAATCTTGGTGTAGTATATAACAGAAGATATGAAAGAAATGAAGAACAATATAACTTATAAAATATCTAGGTGTTACATTCTAGCCCCCTTAAAATGAATTTTGCCCTTGAAATTCGTCTGGTTTATAAATCGTTTACTACTTGAAAGTTCGATTCATATAAACCCACATCATAAAAAGGAATACTAAAACTTCATCTTAAAAAGGAATGTTAGAATCATAATGGTAACCCAAAGTAACTCATCAATGGGTTTCGACATAGGAAAAGACTGGTGAAATTTTGGATAGAGAAGAGAAATCACGTTCTGATAGAGAGTGGTAGAGAACATGGCTATGAAAAATCCAAAAATCACAAAGCCATAAATTTTTGATGATCTAAGGTGCCATCTGATTCATTAGATATTAGGGCACTAGGAAAAAAATTTTGGTTTTCAACATCATTTCCCTAATATTGAATAATTTTTTAATTTAAATAAATTTTTACATGATTTTGGTACAATATTACTGTTGATTGTGCCTTGAACAGTTTCCACTCCATCTCATAATGAAATAAAGATGAATCAGTTTTCTGTGATGTGTTACAAGATCATGTGATAGAATGATAGGTTATTCCATCTATCTCAAACATAAGGTTAGCAGAAGTTATAAGTCCATATTATGGTGATATTAATTGTATATGGTTCGAAAAATGGACTTATATTTAATCTATAATAGCACTTAATAAAATAAAACTAGTTTTTACTAACCAGGGACTTCATGTTGGACCGTGGTAGGTGATAAAGGCTTGTCACGCTTCGGTTGTGAGTTCAATTCCTACATCCTTGTCTGACGGGACGAGTTTTTGCCCGTCCTACGGGTTGTCCTTTTTCTAAAACTATACTATCACAACATAAAAAAAAGTTCTAGAATTAAAAAATACTATCTGATGTCTAACATAATCCATTTAAATCGTTAGACTTATCCAAAATAAATCTATCCAATCTCATAGTATAAAAAAATATTACCAGAAAGGTCGCATAACAAGCACGTGAATAACATCAATTATTCCCCATATATCATAAGATATTTCTTGTTGATGACATTCCATTCATGTGAATACCTTAATCATTTATTATCTTGAAACATGAGTACCCATTGAACCTTAGTGAAAACATTAATGTTTTCAAAGATAACCCTTTCCACATACCAAAATACCAAAATTTTGTATACTCAAACCATGATATCAATTTGTCCTTATATCAGTCATGATCTATTGAATAATATAATACAAATTATTTCTCATTATACCTTTATTATTCACATTTAATCTGATTTCAAAAAATATTTCTATCACTTTTCATAGTTACCAGTACCATAAAATTATTGAAAACTGAAATGGACAAATACATAGATATTCTAATATACTATAAAAGTACCTCAACAACATTATTCATGAATACCAAAACATACACACTTCGATCCATATTCTTCAATGATTTTAATGGAATAAGTCCTTCCTTGATTTAGAAGTAACCCCTTAAGAAAGGGAATTAAGTTGGGTAATGCCCATGTTCTCCTCAGATAAGACATTGAACTCCATAACATTTTGTCACTCTAGGTCCCTTCTCTCCAGACAGATAACATCTTCCCCTCCATTTGATGTATTCATCGCGGTTCATCTTACCTTATTTAGAAATATCAATCTTCCTTTATCTATTGTCTTCACCATTAGAATATTCATAAAAGTCCATCTTCCTCTTATTTGATGAATTAAGAATACCACTAAATTTCACCTTTTTAATCATATATCGTGATGACTGATTCAACATAATCACAAAATATTTCATTCTAGGAATTACACAATTTCATTGCTCATAGTCACCAATTTATCCATTGGATTCAATGTTTACCCAATTCCTTCTGGTTCCCTCTATTGACTAAAACCAAAAACACTGGTGTAAGAAACAGTTAAAATAACAAGGAACCACATACTCATAAATAGTATCTTATATGATGTCTAACTTATCACACATTCTTTAATCAATGACACCATATATTCACCCTAGGTTAGTCATGATCGTCAATATAACTCTAAGACTATAACCTATAGTTAAACTAAACCTTAGGGACATCCGTAGACATACTATAGAAATATCTCTAGGGATCTCACTAAAGTTTTCAAATCCATGTTTATAAAGGTTAACTAAACCTCCTTCTGATACCAACTTTAGATACCCGAAACATGACATACATGGACATTAAATTACATTTTCATAATACTTAATACATAAAAAAACCAACACATAAGGACCGTTATAGTTTAGTGTCTTTGGAAACTCGAAACATAATCTTCTAATCATGGTGAAAGATCTTCAACATCTCCCATAATGATCTTCTCATTTTCTTTTCTTACCTAAAACATTTCATTATATATTAGGGAAAAGAAAACATATAAAGAGTGAGATCAAAATATCGGTTAGGGTAAATAGGGAGAAAATAAAACAAACCATATACATTTGAACATAAAAACATAAACATAATATTTAAACATCAAAATCATGAGCAATGACAAAAAAACATGGTAGTACGTAAAAAATATATCATAATGGAACATTAATCATGATAAAATATCATGGGAATAAAAAATTTAACAATGGGAAACCATTAATCACATGTTATGATTTCCATAGTAGCCATGGAAATGCTTCGAAGACCATCTTAGTGGACAATTTCCCATTTTGAATCGATTTCACTCCTCATTCCAGTCTTGTATCACTGAATCGGATTAACTTACCATTCCAGCCATGTCTATCTCATGAGATATAAATCATTACCCAATGCATTGTAGGGAGATATAGGTCCCCCCATCTCATAATTAAATCATTCTTTCTTGTGACACAACATAAACATAAATCATTCATCATAACCCAAATAATAAATTGGGTTTTGTAAAAATCATCCCATCAAAAAAAATGGATATCATTTCATCATAAAAAAAGTGAAACCATGTATATAATAGGGAAATTATACTTCAAACATAATCTCACTAAATAATGTCATCTTAGATAGAAAATAGTCTTGACAAAACACTTGAAATGAATTATTGAGGAAAATATCTTTTCTTTTTCAAAATAATTTTATTTTTACAAAATGCCATGCAATTTTAAAAGAAAAGGATTTTGTTGAAAATAATCATGAAATTTTGTTGATTAAGCTTCATTGAAATAATTCATTATGAATCCCTAAAAATCCATTCACGCTGTATATGTTAAAAAACATTCTACACAATCTTTTTGGGAAAAAGTCTAAAAATACCTTGTATGGTAAACAAAAGAAAGATTCCTTTCATACTACATTGTAAAAGTCAAAAAGTGTGGTAAAAATGACTTTAAAAATACAAGGATGAATAGTAAACAATTTTTGAAAAACATTTTTATGGACATGAATGAAAAATATAAAACCAATAAATACTTACGTATAAGAAATCTTGAATAAAATGAGATCTGCAAAATTATCCCTTACATTAGATCCGATTTGCTTTGTACATATCCGAAACTCTTGTATAATGATAAAATAATGACATTTACTTATTAGAGAATCATATTAATTATTATGATATCATATATGGTTCACATATGACTTTATATTACCCGTTATTTTGTAAATTTCATGTTAAAGCATCGTTCTGGGTAAAATCGTTTTATTTATCATACATGTTTGGACTTGTTGTTCTTGATATTATTATTACATGTATCATTATTTTCTTAGTTCCATAATGTAAATCATGATTTATATATCATATATATTCTGTATATATATATATAATAGATAGATGAATGAAATGAAATACACTGTTCCTGGAGACGGTAGGTCGTACGTACACATGAACACTATTTTCCTTTCCTTATTTACATGAAGAGAAGTAAGTAGATATATATATAAATATATATATACATAAATCCAATATCCTAATTGTGTAATACATTTCATTCTCATTCATTATATATACTTTATAATAATTTATTAATGGTTAACATGGAGAATGAATCTCATCGCGTCGTAGAGATGGTAATCCGTACGTACGAATGAGCGATGATATCGTTCCCATAATTATTGAATCAAATTGTAGTGGATGATATAATATATAAGAATCAGTATGAAGTTATAATAACCATATATAGATATTCTTTACACCATTATACCCATCCAAGTAGGTATGTGGTGGAAAAATAGATTACACCACGGCGTGGAGACGGTATTCCGTATGTACGCATGGGTAGTGATTTCGTTTTACATAGGATGGATAGAAGGTGAAATGTGGTTGTTTAATATTTATAATAACAAATCAGTATATTTGTGATTATTATTTTATTAATTTATAATGAAACAAATAAATAAGAATAAGTTGAAGAAGAAATAAACTTGAATGAATCAGTAGAAGAGATTACATCTTCTTCGACGCACCTTTTTAAGATTCCTCTTAAGGAACAATAGTTAGTCTTTTGAGGAGACCAGAACCTCTATAATGTTTCTAGGAATGTTTATAAGGGAAATTGTCAGGGGTTGGCCGATATTGAAGGCTCAATATTGTGTAAAGAGAATAGGGAGGAAGTTCCCTTTAATAAGAGAGGAGAGGGGCACTTTAGAAAAACAATAAAATATTATTTTATAAAAATGAAATATTCGGTTTATAATGGATCCAAAGTGACTTATTTCGAATATAAAGTGGGGATGGGTCGAAATAAACTTAACCAATAGGTTTTAGTGAAGTTTATGTTACTATTTTAACCTTATAATTTAGATTTAACTCTATTTTAAATAATTTATCTTCTAATGTGTCTTCTTGTTTTCTTACACTATATAGTTAATAAACATAACATAACAAGCCAAACGAACCCCAAATGGTTCATTATTAATATATATAACCTTATCTATGTAATATTTCCGAACCTTAAATTTTTATGAATACAATAACAATTAATAATATAATATTTTTTAAAAAAACTATTTTATGTCAATTTTGAACCTATTTGGTAATTGATTTTTGTGAAAATAATAACAGAATTATTAGTTTGAAAAAAGTTAATTAAATCAATACATACATGTAATATTAAGTTATTACATTATTTTAATTCATAAAAAGTCTCATATAACATTTATTTTGGTATTTATATTGTAAAATATGTTAATATTTCATTAACAAGGATGTTACATCATCATCATTGTGTCCTAAATAAATTAAATAATTTTATTTCTAAAAATTATAAATAAAATAAAATTATTTAGGACATATTTTTATCTTTTTAATTAATATTTATAGTCAAATTTATCTTATGTATAACTCTATATTAAAATTGTTTTAGTTATGAAATATTGATTTTAACTCTTTTAACTCTTCTTTGAATTAACTAATAATAAACCTCCTAATCTAATCCAAGTGGACATAAACGATAATATTATATTCCTAAGTTTTTTTTGGTTGAGTTATACGTATCCAACAGAATTATGAAATATGTTAGGGTAATAATAATATACTGTTTACACTTAATTACACTATTTACTTTTAATCGTGGTAAATAAAATTAAACAGTTACTATTCACCGAAAAAAATCTTATTGAACAACATATTACTACTTTATATTAACCGTGTCTCTTTAATTTTTTAAATTCAACTCAAAAAATCAGTAAAATTATGTTTTATGTACAATTGCAAATTCTCCTAGGAGGTGGGTAAAAGATGGTAAAAAGATAAATAAAATTTTTATATATCTATACCACTATAAAATGACAACAATGAATTACATTGAACATATATAGGTATTATGTATCTATTTTGACCAAAAATAAATTTAAATAAACTAAGTGATTATTTAAATAAAAAGATGGTTTTAACCAATAACTTAGTGTTTTCACTATTCATCAAAAATTGAATGTTTTCAGAAGAATACAAAAAATTCACCCTAGGCTAATTTTGATATTCTGAATCCAAAAATGAAGTCCATTTTGAAATATGAAATTTATAAAATTTCAAAAAGGCTGTATTACTATTCATAACGGGTATTTTATTTAATATTTTCATAACATATCATTGTGTAGTGAAACTCTGTATTGCGTACAACACACGCTATCATAGAATATCGTGATTGGCTGTAATGCAAGCCAAGTCAGGGTTGCATGTAGTGTGAGATTCCTTTGTTGTTTCATATAATAGAATCCAACCATATTTAATTTATACATTGAATATATATATATATATACACTCAATGTTGCATAGAATAACATTTATCAAACGAACATGAAATTGTGTGTAACACGATCCAAGATTAGTTTTGTGTATACTGCAAGATAATACAGTGTTGTCTATAGTGCAAGATAATCTTGGTGTAGCATACAACAGAAGATATGAAAGAAATTAAGAAGAATATATCTTATAAAATCTCGAGGTGTTACATTAGATGTATTAAGCTAGTCTAGACATGAAATTTAATTGGGATTTACAACTCACGTTCCTTCTTTTTTGGTGATGGAATAAAAAATAAGCATACCTAATATGGATTGGGGAAATAAAAAACATACTTTAATGATTATAAATAGAAGAAAAACAGTTGACATAATGAAAAATAGATACAATAAAAAACTAGTAGAATGTGCTGATGTTGTAGATTATAAATTTTTATGATTTGAATCACTTTTAGAAGTAAGTATTTGAACATAGAGGTTACTTCATGATCATATCAGTACGATATATGTAATAAGTGTTATTGATCATATGTGAAGTCAGAATTGTGCATCACCTAAATTTTGAAATGAACCATGTGATGTTTATTTAATGTTGTGATCACATATTGATCTCATATATTTAATTTTATTATCTTATATTCTAGTATAGTAATCTAATCATTTCATACCAGATCTTATTGAATAAAAAACATAAATAAGGATTACCTATATTTTGAAATAATGCTCTCAATATCATAGAGTATTTGCACACTTTTATTCCCACATAAAATAGATTTGAAAAACATTTAGTATGTTTGTTAAAATAAATATGTATTTTACCCACAAATAATGATGATAATATAAAATGAATAAATGGATTATTTACTAAAATATCAAAGTCTCACAAATATAGAGCATCATAAATAATTTAGTCCATGTGTTTATGTATAGTGAAATTTTTCATAAAAAATATTAATTAAACATTTAACTATATTTTTGTCAAATTTATGTTATTAATTTTCTTATAAAATGATGTAAATAAAAAAACAAAAACAAAAAAATAGTTTATATAATTTTATAACTAATGGTGTATAAAAAAATTACTAATGGTCTTATATATTTTAAATTGATGGTATTAAAATTTTAACATTATATATTAATACATTAAATTGAAGGTATATAAAATTTAAATAGATTGTATTAAAAATATCTTGTGGCAGAGATGAGAGGTGTCGTTGATGTGGTTTCATTTTCCTCGCATATGGAGGTGTGAATGTGAGATAATTCATTATAAGAAAGATGATAATCAGGTAAGAATGATAGATGTAAAGGAGGAGGAAGGTGTATTGTACGGGGTGAATTATAAGGACATTGGAGAATTCTAATTCGTGGCTGATGTTATGTCACCATTATCACCTTGCTACATGAAAGGATGAACTAATTAGGAGCATCGCGCATTAATTCAATGGTGTCTTTTGGATGAGTTTTTTTAATATTACATTTAAAAACCCGAGATTTTATAAGATACATTATTTTTAATCTCATTCGTATCTTCTGTTGTACGATACACCAAGATTATCTTGCACTACATGCAACACCGTATTGGCTTGCAGTATACGCAACACTATTCTAGGCTCGTGTTACACACAATTTCATGTTCATTTGATAGAAGTTATTCTACGCATCATTGAGTGTATATATATATATATATATATTCAATTTATAAATAAAATATGGTTTTATTCTATTATACACAAGAACAATGGAGTTTTTCTCTACACGCAACCCTAACGTGGCTTCCATTACATGAAATCACGACATTCTTCGATAGCGTGTGTTGTACGCAATATCGAATTTCACTAAACAATGATATATGGTTATAATATTATTATGAACTAGTCGTTATGAATAGAATTAACTAAATTTTTTATTTTATAACATTATTATTCATCTTAAACATTTTCTAGAACATGGTATGAGAACAAAATAATTTTTTTCGGGTAATTTAAGTATTTTTAAGGAAATACAGTTTTGCCACCTTTTGATGGAACACCCAATTAAATCTAGTTTTTGACATGTTTATAAGTTCAATTTGACAAAATAAAATTCTTCTTTGGAATCAGGATATAAAAATTTATTTGGAGAAAATTTTCATATTATTCTGATAACTTTCATATTTTAATGAATAATAAAAACACGCTATATTTTAATTAAAAACAACTTTTTTCATCGTAATAATTTATATGGATAAATTATAATATTGACTGATTTTAAATTATAAATAGAATATATTTTTACCATTTAATATAATTCATGTCATTATCATCGATTTTACATTGAATTCATAGGATAAATCAATTCAATCTTTGGAAAAATATTAACTTTTAATACCTATTTGCATAACAACAGGATTAATTTCAAAATAATTACTGCAACTTCGGTGTTTTGTATTTTGAAAAATGGATTCCATATTTGGAATCAGTGGGTTCAAAATATGTTAATAGGTTATTTTTTTTATTATGAATAGTAACTAAGGTAATTTTTATTAACTACAGTTAATGGTAAATAGGGTAATTCAAGGTTAGAAGAATATTATAACAATTCAAAATTACATTCAAACATGTCCTAACCTTATTGGATGAGTATTGGACGACCATGGGAATCCTTGGGCCGATTTGGGGACCCCAATGAGCCACATGGTAGATAAAATGACAATTTAGATTAGTTAATTTAATGTAAAGACAAAAATGACTTTAACAAAAAGATTTTAGTAATTAATTTTTATAGGGGGTTATATAGGTTATATTTTCTACTATAAATATTTTTTGGAATGCTAACAAGATTCCCTACATCATGGTATTTTTTTCATAATTTTTAGACATCAAAGAAATTAAATTATTTATTACACAATAATGATGTAGTGTTTACCTCATTAATAAATGATTTAAATAAATGAGATTATAATGATTAAAATATCATCCATAAACTGTCCAATTCCAATTGGATGATTTTATTTCGAATATGACTCATCTTATCTTGGACATTAATGTGTTTTGGACCTCATGAAACCGAAGATAAGTTTATAATAAAATAATGTTTTCACACTTTCCTAAAGAGCCCCTCCTCTCCCTTATAAAAGGAGACCACTTCTATGCAATTCCTGACACCTCTCAAGCCTTTTGGCTCATCAAAACTCTGCCCAACTAAGCTCCCTACATCCCTCTCCTCCCCATTGAATCCTTACATTAGGCCGAAGACTCTCCATGATGTCATTATGGTTCAAACGAAAGGAAGTTACCAAAATTAAAGGAGGTTTGGATACGTACAAAGCATATCAGACCTAAGGTAACAAATAACTTTTCCACTCTCATTTTTATCCGAGATTGTTTATTCGTAAGTATTTACTAGGGTTATTTCTATAATCCATGTACATGTTTTATAAATGTGTTTTTATGTATGTTAAAAGTCATTTTTACCCATTTTTAATTTAATACATGGTATGTAAGGAATCATTCTTTTGTTTACGTTATGAGGTACTTTTTTGATTTTCTGACAAAAGTATGGGGAGAATGTTATTTTTATCTTATACGGCATGAATGGATTTTTATGTTTTTATAAAGCCTTATTTTCATGAATCTTACTCCAAAAGATTTCATGATTATTTTCAAGAAAAACAATTTCTTCTAAAAATTTCATGACATTTTGTGAAAAGAAAATGATTTTTGAAGAAAAAAGGATATTTTCCTCAAGAATTCATTTCAAGTGTTTTATCAAAACCATTTTCAACCAAGATGACATTATTTCACATGTGTATGATTCAAGTATCAAGTCTCTATGATTTAAATGGTTTCAATTTTCATATTATGAAATGATATCCATTTCTTTTATATGGATTATGTGATGATGGGATGATGTTTGTGAAAACAATTTTATTTATTGGGTATTATGAATGATGTATGTTTATTTTGTGGCAAAAGTAAGAATGATTTCATTATGAGATGGGTGGGACCTATATATCCCTCCAATTTATTGGGTAAAGATTTATATCTCATGAGATAGACATGGATGGAATGGTAAGATAATCCGGTTCAGTGTTACAGGACTGAAACGAGGAGTGAACTCGATTTAGAAAGGGACATTGTCCACTAAGATGGTCTTGGAAGAAATGCCTTGTCTACTATGTAAATCATGACATGTGCTGAATGGTTGACACAATTACATGTTTTACTCCCACACTATTTTATCATGCTTAATGTTTCTTTATGATCTATGCCTTATTTACTTCCATGTTTTATGTCATTGATCAAGCTTTTGATGTTTAAACATTATGTTCATGTTTTTAAGCTCAAATGTATATAATTTGTTTTATTTTATCAATTCTTACCCTTACTGACCATTTTAGCTAACCCTTTATATGTTTTCTTTTCCCCAGGATATAAAGAAATGATTTAGGTAAGGAAACAAAAAGTGGAAGATCTTTATGAGAAATATTGAAGATCTTTCACCACGATTAGAAGATTATGTTCCATGTTTCCTAAGACACTAAACTATTAAGGTCCTTGTGTGCCAATTTTTGTTATGTATTAAGTGTTCTGCAAAAGTTATGTAATGTCCATGTACATCACGAATCTGGCCTCTACTGTTGGTATCAGTGGAAAGGTTTAGTCAACCATTGGAAACTAGGATATGAGAACTTTAGTGAGATACCTAGAGATATTTCTAAGGTATGTCTAGGGATGTCCCTAAGGTTAGTTATATGTATAAGTTATAGTCCTATAATTTCTCTAATGATCTTAGAATTAAACCTATGATGTTAGATATTGAAGGTACTCCCCCTTTATTATGTTGTTTTCCCTAGCATGATTTTTACCTCTCACAGAATTTTTTTTATGTTTTAGTCAATGGAGGGCACCAGAAGGAATTCGGTTAACATTGAATCAAATTCAAAAAATTGGTGACTATGAGCAACAAAATTGTGTAATGCCTAAAGAGAAAGATATTGTGATTATGCCGAATCAGTCATCGCGATATATGATTAACAAGGTGAAATTTTGTGGTATTCCTAAGTCATCAAATAAGAGGAAGATGGAATTTTATGCATGTTCACATAGTGAGGAGCATAAGGAAAGGAAGATTGAGATTTTTAAAGAACGGAAGATGAACCCTGAAGAATACCTCAAAAGGAGGAACATATGATATCTGTTTGGAGAAAAGGGTCATAGTGTGATAGACTGTTATGGAGGTCAATGTATTATCTGTGGAGAACATGGGCATTACCCAACTCAATACCCTGACCTAAGAGGTTACATCTAAATCAAGGAAGGAATTATTCCATGACAATCATTGAAGAGGATAGTTTGAAGTGTTTATGTATTGGTATTCCAAAATAATGTTGTTCGGGTACTTTTATGGTATATTGGAATACCTATATATTGGTACATTGTAGTTTCCCATAAGAATATGGCATCGATAACCATGAAAAGTGATGGAGATATTTTCGGAATGGTGATGATATGAGCATAATGAAGGGATAAGGACCAAATGAAATGTTTGACACTATTCATGTGCTCATGACTAATATAAGGAAATAGTTATATCATGGTTTGAGTATATAGAAATTTAGGGTTTTGGTATGAGGAAAGAGTTAACTTTTGACAACACTCATGTTTTCACTAAGAACCAATGCGTATTCATTTTTCAAGAGAATACATGATTAAGGCCTTCGAACGTTTGGAATGTGACCAACAAGACATATCTTATGATATATGGGGATCAACGATGGTATTAACATGCTTGTTATATGAAATCTCTGGTAATCGTTTTCCCTATAATATGACAATGGACTACAATATTATAGATAAGACTAAAGATTGAAATGGATTATGTTTGACATAGGTTAGTATTGCTTAAGGATAGAACATTTTTTGATATTATTGATGGGATGTTATAGAAAAATGACAACCTGCAGGACGGGTGACATCCCATCGAGTCAAACAAGGTTGTGGGAATCGAACCCACAACTGAAGTGCGACTGGCCTTTATCGCATACCAATGGCATACAAGAAGTCCCTGGTTAGTATAAACTAGTTTTATTTTATTAAGAGGTATTATAGATAAAGTATAAGTCCATTTTAGGAACCATATACGATTAATCAAACTATAGATGGACTTATATTTGATAGCTTTTGCAAAAAATTTGTTTGAGACAGATGGAATGACCTGTCATTCTATAATATGATCTGCTAACACTTTGCGAATGAAAAATTCGACTTCAATTCTTTAAGAGATGAAGTGGAAATTTTCCAAGGAACGACCAACGGTGAGGTTGTACCAAAAGCAAGAACGTATTTCTTCTAATTCTAATTTCTTCAACTTTAGGGAAATGATATTGAATACAAAAAAATATTGTCCTAGTGTCCTTATATCCGATGAATCATATGGTACCTTAGATCATCACAAATTTATGGCTTTGTGATTGTTGGATTTATCATATCCATGTTCTCTACCACACTCCATCAGAACAAGATGATTAGATTTCTCTTCCATATCCATATTTTCACATATTTTCTTCTATATGGAAACCCAATGATGAGTTATTTTGGGTAATCGTTACATTTCATAATTTAGTTATTAAAATTAAGTTTTAGTATTCCTTTTTACGATGTGGGTTTCCATGAATAGTAAATGATTTATAACCCCGACGAATTTCGTGGGGGAAATCATTTTAAGAGGGGGTAGAATGTAACAACCCGAGATTTTAAAAGATACATTATTTTTAATTTCATTCATATCTTATGTTTTATGATACACCCATATTATCTTGTGCTACACGCAACACCGTATTTGCTTTCAGTATACACAACACTATTCTTGGCTTGTGTTACACACAATTACATGTTCGTTTGATAGAAGTTATTCTGTGCAACATTGACTGTCTATATATATATATATTCAATGTATAAATAAAATATGGTTTTATTCTGTTATACGCAACAACAATGGAGTCTTGCACTACCCACAACCCTAACTTGGCTTGTATTACACGCAATTGCGACCTTCTTCGATAGCGTGTGTTGTACGCAATATCAGGTTTCACTAAACAATGATATATTGTTATAATATTTTTATGAACTAGCCGTTATGAATAGTATTAACTAAATTTTGAATTTTAAAACATTATTATTCATCTTACACATTTTCTAGAACATGTTATGAGAACAAAATAATTTTTTCGGGTAAATTAAGTATTTTTAAAAAAATGCAGTTTTGTCGCCTTTTGATGGTGCACCCATATTAAATCTAGTTTTGGATATGTTTATAAGTTCAATTTGACAAAATATAATTCTAGTTTGGAATCCGTATATAAAAATTTACTTTGGATTAAATTTTCATATTATTCGGATAACTTTCATATTTTAATGAATAGTAAAAACAAGCTATATTTTAATTAAAAACAATTTTTTTCATCGTAATAATTTGTATGGTTAAATTATAATATTGAATGGTTTTAAAGTATAAATAGAATATATTTTTACCATTTACTATAATGTATGTCATTATCATTGATTTTATATTGAATTCTTAGTATAAATCAATTAAATCTTTGGCAATGTTTTAACTTTTAAAACCTATTTGCTTAACAACGGGATTAATTTTAAATTAGTTACTGCAACTTCGGTGTTTTGAATTTTGAAAAATGAATTCCATATTTGGAATCAATGGTTCCAAATTATGTTAATAGGTTACTTTTATTTTTTTTATTATTAATAGTAACTACGGGAATTTTTATTTACTGTGGTTAAAGGTAAATAGGGTAATTCAAGGTTAAAAGAATATTATAATAATTCAAAATTACCTTGAAACTTGTCCTATAATTATTTAATGTGTATTGGCCGACCATGGTAATCCTTGGGCCGATTTTGGGACACCAATGAGCTACTTGGTAGTGAAAATGACAATTTGGATTAATTAATTTATGTAAAGACAAAATTAACTTTAACAAAAAAAACTTTATTAATTAATTTTTATACGGGGTTATATAAGTTATATTTTCGACTATAAATATTATTTGGAAATCTAAAAAGATTCTCTACATCATGGTATTTTGTTCCAAATTTTTAGACATCAAATGTATTAAATTATTTATGACACAATAATGATCTAGTGTTTACGTCATTAATAAATTATTTAAATAAATAAGATTATAATGATTAAAATATCATCCAAAACTTGTCAAATTCCAATTGGAAGATTTTATTTAGAATATTAGTCATATTATATTCGACATTAATGTGTTTTGGACCTCTTGATACCGAAGATATATTTATAATAAAATAAAGTAGTCAAACTTTCCTAAAGAGCCCCTCCTCTCCCTTATAAAAGGAGACCACTTCTATGCAATTTCCGACACCTCTCAAGCCTTTTGCCTCATACAAACTCTGCCCAAATAAGCTCCCTACACCCCTCTTCTCCCCCTTGAAGACTTACATTAGTATGAAGACTCTCCAATAAGTCCTTTTGGTTCTAACCAAAGGAAGTTACCAAAATTAAAGGAGGTTCGGATACGTACAAAGTATATCGGACCTAAGGTAAGGGATAACTTTTCCAATCTCATTTTTATCCGAGATTTTCTATTCCTAAGTATTTACTGTGGTTATTTCTATCATCCATGTCCATGTTTTCTAAAATTGTTTTCATGCATGTTTAAAGTAATTTTTACCCATTTTTGACTTTTACTACATGGTATGAAAGGAATCTTTCATTTATTTACGTTACGAGGTACTTTTTTGACTTTTCTGACAAAAGTACAAGGAGAATGTTATTTTTAAGTTATACGGAATAAACGGATTTTTATGGATTTATAAAGCCTTATTATCATTAAGCTTCCTGCAAAATATTTCATGACTATTTTCAACAAAAAACTTATCTACTAAAAATTGCATGACATTTTGTGAAAATAAAATGATTTTGAAGAAAAAAGGATATTTTCCTCAAGAATTAATTTCAAGTGTTTTATCAAAAACATTTTCATCTAAGATGACATTATTTCACATGTTTATGTTTCCAGTATCATGTCTCTATGATTTACATGGTTTCACATTTCTTATTATGAAATGATATCCATTTCTTTTATATGGATTATGTGATGATGGGATGATGTTTATGAAACCCATTTTATTTATTGGGTTTTTATAAATTATGTATGATTATTTTGTGGAACAAGTAAGAATGATTTCATTATGAGATGGGTGGGTCCTATATCTCCCTCCAATTCATTGGGTAAAGATTTATATCTCATGAGATAGACATGGCTGGAACTGTAAGTTAATCTGGTTCAGTGTAACAGGACTGAAATGAGGAGTGAACACGATTCATAAAGGGACTTCGTCCACTAAGATGGTCTTAGAAGCAATGCCCTGGATACTATAGAAATCATGACATGTGCTGAATGGTTTCCATAATTACATGTTTTACTCCCATGCTATTTTATCATGCTTAATGTTTCTTTATGATCTATTCCTTACGTACTTACATGTTTTATGTCATTGCTCAAGCTTTTAATGTATAAACATTATGTTCATGTTTTTAAGCTCAAATGTATAAGATTTGTTTTATTTTATCCATGCTTACCCTTACTGAGCATTTGAGCTCACCCTTTATATGTTTTCTTTTCCCCCGGATATAAAGAAAGGTTTTAGGTATGGAAACAAAAAGTAGAAGATCTTTATGGGAGATGTTGAAGATCTTTCACCAAGATTAGAAGATTACATTCCATGTTTCCAAAGACACTAAACTATTTCGGTCCTTGTGTGTCTGTTTTTGTTATGTATTTAGTATTCCGAAAAAAGTAATGTAATGTCCATGTACATCAAGCTTCGAGCCTCTACATAACACTCAAAAGAAGGATATTTTCATTGGAGGCTGACTTCATGAAGAGAAGATAGAGATGCTATCTAATGAGAATGTGAGATAATGTATAGTTTAGCTACACACACCCTATATGTATTAATGTGACCCAATGTTATATATATATATATGTGTGTGTGTGTGTGTGTAATTGATATATATTAAGAATATTAAAACACCAAAATAATTACATGTGAAATGAAATATAATCTATAAGTATAAAAATAAAATTTGATTATAAAGATATAAAAAAAGAAAATGATATATTCCCAATTATTAATAATTTTATATAATTATAACATTATATAGATCAACAATAATAAAAATAAAAATAAAATGAATAAAATCAATGATTTAACCTTTTAAATAATTACTAATTTAAAATATAAATTTCTTAACTATAAATTATAACTACAAGAAATGAATAACCCAAATTAAATCAGTTAAAAAAAATTATTCAAAAGGGAATATTAAATGAATGGTTATACAATTTATGAAAACAAATAATATAAAAATGAAATCCAAAAAATATCTTATATAGGGATGGAGGATCTTGTATATGAGTCATTTGAGCACCACTAATACATTCGCGATGTTGAATGGAATCACCATGTACTCATAAAACCCATACCAACTCAAAAACATCATCTTTGGTGTATCATACACTCTGAAATTCCAGTGGTATCCTAATATCATGGTAATGTTGAAGAATCATGAGGATCCACACAACGGTTCAATGATTCCAATATCCTCGGAAATAGATACATGTTACTAATTATGAACTAATTCATTTTTTTATCCATTTTCAATTTGACTCAACCATCTGCCTTTTTGATGAATATAATAAGATCTCCCCCAGGAAAGGTACTCGGGACCTTTAGTATCACCTTCTGCTATCTCAAAAAAGACGAGGGTATGTGATAGTATGGTGTTGATATAGGATCTACACCTATCACCGTATCTAAGGTGATATCACATTCATCAAAAGAGGAAATCAAGAGAAACCATTAGTTGAAACCCCTTAGAACATATCGAATTATTCAAAAAAAGTTATTGGAATCATCATCTAGTCTAAATGAATAAACATACATACCACCAACACTATAATGGATCATATTTGAAATTGTTTTGGACCTTTTCTTCCTACTTCCACATACCACTCTCAAAATAATGTAATCTTATCCCATAAAAGATGTAGAAGACACCTACCACCAATTACATTAAATGTGATCATTGATGTTTGTTATATAATCTAAACAAAATAATTAAATTAAAGCTCAACATGTCATGAATAAAAAATTATCATAGATTATAATAGTCCTAAAACACAATATCACACACTGGTCACCTATGCATATGTTATAACATCTTCCTAAGAGGCACATAATGTTCTGAAATACCAAGGAAGAACTCCATGGACAACAGAAAACTAGATATATATTAGTAAGAAATAAAATACTGATATTATTTTATGAAAAAAATTAAATAAAAATCTTTGAAGCCAATAGAACCAAACCTATGATGGTATAAGGAACATAAACTACATTAACTGAAGCCTACTCCAAATCATATACCATATCATCCTTCCATCTGAATCCCTAACCTTACAATCTTTAACACTATTAAGGGACTAAACCTAATTTCATATATGGTGATTACTACCAGTAGGACCTTCATATATTTCCATAGCCCGCCCTCATAGATGTATCTCTACTATCATAATCAAGCACCCCCAGACCAATTTACTAAGGCATGTGTCTTCCCAAATCCTCCAGCCGAACCATTATAAAAAATTATCTTATAGAATAACTAGAGAGTAATCATCCTACCAAATTCATTGGGCTCTCTCATATTTCAAGTATAATATTTATAGTAATTTTCTAGCTCCTCACAATGAAATAAGATAGGGGAATATCCAACCATAAGAGGAAGCAACAAACCTCAACCCTAATTATACTACATCTCACCACCCTAGTGCATAACATTAGATCTCCAATTTCTATCAAAAGAATATGATCCATAAAATCAACTGGGAAGACCACCGCCATTGACAATAAATATTTAAAGATCACCCATTGCACTATCTCATGAAAACCCATTCTCAATGATGAGAGATTTACAAACAACATGATAATGGGGTGTAAAATTTTACATCCTTACAGGATGACTAACCTATGGTGAATGTCCAATCATGAACATATGGGCCTTTTGGTTATCACTCTCAACTAGAAAGGAAAAAATAATAATTTTTTTAAAGTGGTTCATATTGTCCTTCATGAATATCATTACCTACTAAAGCACTCTAAACTCTTAATATATGTTGAGAATTAGTGATAAAGGGATGAACTCATTGAAGATGATAACCTTAATCGACTCCCAAAAATATACTTCATACCTCCAAGCCAACACCATGACACACCACCATATCTC